>OY728160.1:1255745676-1265115676 GCA_963277665.1 Viscum album
CAAGGATAACCACAAAGAGGATCTTAACAGATAACCTCTACTTTGGTATATGCCCATACATATACCCAAGTTATCAAGTAACCCATCTCAATCATGAGGTAACACAAAGATTATGAAATCAACGGATAACCACTACCCAGGTATATGCCCATACATATACCTAAGTTATCAAGTGACCCATCTCAATCATGAGGTAAACACAAAGGTCAAAAGTCTCAGGTTAAACCAGGATTTTTATTATCGAACCGTAACTGCTGAAGAGCTCCGTCTCTGAAGTGTACAGTGGTCCTATCATGACCCCGAGGTACTGCTCCCTAACCTAAGACTGCTGAGGTACTCCTCTTGTCGAGTATCGCGGGTCTGCGGCCAACTACCGGGCGCTCCGTCCGCTGAGGGTCTGTCGCTAAATACCGGGTGCTTCCCATAATAGCCTATAGAGATACTCCTCCTATCGAGTACCACGGGTCTGCGGCCAACTACCGGGCACTCCGTCCGCCATGGGTCTGTCGCCAAATACTGGGCGCTTCGTCCACTGGGCTAGTCGACTCACTCCAAGTCGAGTCAGTCAAGCAGTCGTCAGGTTTCAGCCAGCTACACGGTCTCCATACTCCGCACGCTCATCTCCGGGAGGGTCCGCTCCATGAGCTACTGGTCAAAACTCCAAGTATCTCAAAGTCCCATGAAGAAGTATCTCAAGGACCGCCTCGTCATAGGGGTCTCAACGCAATAGACGGCGCGTCAATCGGACGCTCGGTCTGTGAGTTATTAGCCTTTTCGTCCTAGGGGACCGGTTGGTTTCATGTGCGAACCGATCCGGTCGTAACTCAACTATACCCCGAACACTCATAGGGTATACTCATAGGGGCTGTTTCTCAACGTGATCACCAACACTGCTGATGGTTCGTCAAACGGACGTCTGGTCTGAATGATATCATCTTTTCCGTTCCATGGGCCCGGTTGGATTTCGGGTACAATCCAACCCAGCCTCTATCCAACAGCAACCAAAACTCAAGCTAAGTATGCCAAAATTTCCGTCTCATCAAGAGGAAAGCAACGAGACAGACGGCGCGTCAATCGGACGCCCGGTCTGTGAGTTATTGGCTTTTTCGTTCCAGGGGCCTGGTTGGTTTCGTGAGTGAACCAACCCGACCGCACTCCGACGGCATCCAAACCTCGAGCGGAGTAAGCCAAAATATCCATCTCACTAAGAGGAATCCAACAAAGTCAATGGCACGTCAATCGGACGTCCGGAGCTCACGTTACGAGTGTTTCTTCTCCGAGGGCCCGGTTGGTTTCGTATCTGAACCAACCTGGCTGAACCCAAAGTATTCTGAAACCTTGAGTGCGATATACTGAAACGACCGTCTCATTCCAAGGATTTCTACGCAACTGACGGTGCATCGATCGGAGGTCCGTATACCAAGATATGGGCGTTTGAACCAACTCAGTCTGAAAATAGGGGGTCTGGGCCCGGCCCGGCCCGACCCAGTACCCCCCTGGGTCGGCCGAACCGGGTCGACCCGGCTCGGGCGGTGACCCAGCCCGACGACACGGCCCGGCCCGGAATTCCGGCACGGCCGACGGCGCGGCGGCGCGGCCAGCGCGGCGGCGCGGCCTTTGTGTCGTGCATGCCAAAGGAGGGGCGTTGCCCCTCCTTTATGAAAATAGCGGCCCCTTTATTTGGGGCCGCTTGAAATCCAGTCGGGGGAATTAATTTACCCCGGCTCCCCCTTGTCCGGCCGACCCGACTAGGCCGGCCGGTTTCTGCTCAACGAGACCGGCGATGGCCAGTCCCCTTCCAGCTCCATCGTCGGCGGCCCGGTACCGGTTGCCGGTCACCCTGCTCCGCCGCGGACCGGAACCAGCCGCGGCCCTTGTCGTCCAGCGCGATGCGATGACACCGCGCCCCTCCGCCGCGGCCCCGCTCCAGCTGCGGCGTCTTTGGTTTTCTTCGACGCAGCGCGACAGCGTCGCGTTCTTAAACTTCTTTCCACGGCGCGGCGCGACGGCACCGCGCGTTTCCTTTCGCTCGATTCCATGTGGTGGCATGACACCACACCTTCCCAAACCAATCCACAAAGGAATCAATCATAAAAAAATTGAGGAGGGTCGGCCGTGTTTGTGCGGTCCGACCCCCTCGCGTTATTCGATAACAAGCGGTTAAATCCACGAAGATCAACAAGTTGGTATTCACGAACAAATAAATAAATAAAACCCCTACCTCGGTCCACATGTACCAACGATCCGCGGATCAAACTGGATTTGGTTAGACGACACTCGTTGTTCTTTTCTCAAAAGATAAGAGAATACAAAAATAAAATCCCAACCCGCAACATAATCTTCGCGGATCAAATTAATGTTTATTTGATCTGCGTTCTTTGATTTAGAAGGAAGTAGCATGGGGTTCGTTAATATTTCATAAACAATTCCCTACCTCGAGGTTTCTCGAACGGAGGTTCGACGAATGAGGATTCGTCGCAGGTAGAGATGACATTGCAGAAGAACCGTTGTGGATCGGTGTCGCGGAGTCGGTCTTCGAGGACTCGGCGTTCTTCGACGGAGTTCGATGCATTGTTCGTGTTCCTCGTGTTCTTTGTCGAAGAGGATGAAAAACTCTAGCTTTCCTTAGCTTTTCTCCCCAAAACCTCTCAAGTAACAAAGGTTCTAACCCATAAAATAAGTTCCTAACTTATTTTATTAACACAACAAAACCTTTGAATTCAAGAGTATAAAATTTGAGAAACCACACTTAACTCACCCATTAATAACTTAAGTTATCTTAATTTATGGTGAGTTGATAGGTGTTGACGAGTTGAAGAATATGAAGGGGTGGGGTTCATGTGGGACCCACCTCCTTCATAACCTACAAAGGGAAGTTGGGTAGTTACCCAACTTCCTTCCAAAGGATAAAAACACTTGAGTAAAATAAAAATTGTTGTTAAATTTTTATTTTTAACTTCCACAATTTTTATCAACATCTCTAGTGTAAACGCAACTCTAGAACAGGAGTTCCTAAGCAATTACCGGCACTACGGTTCCATCGGTTCCCTCAGAATTTGATTCCAAGCACCGGTTCAAAAGTTAGAAATTCCCGCTCGTTCGTTCACTGAACGTACCCAATCCGAACTTCGGAAAATGATTCTGGGCACACCGGGCCTCGGAATCAGGCGCCATCAGAAACTGCATTCTTTTAAAATTTCAAAGAAAATTAAGAAAAAAATTTCCTTGAAATTTCCGGGTCTTTACATTACTCCCACCTCAGGGCTTTACGTCCTCGTAAAGCTTTAACACAAACAAGGGTTACAAAAGTGGTACAGAGTACGCATCTGAGCCTTCCACTCCCATGTGCTCACCCGGAGGTTCCCGTACTTCCAGAGAAAGTGCACCCGAGGAATCAATCATCCTCGTAGGATCCGCTCCTGTCGATCCTTGATCCCCACTAGAACCTCCGTGGAAGTAACCCCATTTCCATTGTCCTGCTCCTCATGGTCGATGATATACGAAGGGTCGAGCATGTATCTCCTCAGTTGAGATACCTGGAAAACATCGCGCACCTAGTGAAACTGAGGTGGATGGGTCAAGCGGTAAACCACCATTCCTACCCAGTTGAGGACCTAGAAAGGTCTGTTGAACCTCGGAGATAACTTGCCTCCCTGGACTCATCTCCGTAAACCTCGTCGAGGTGAGACCCGTATAAGGACGAGATCATCATCCCTGAACTCTAGAGGCCTCCAAGTCCTATCAGCATAAGGCTTATGTCGGCCCTGTGCTGTCCTCATCCGCTCTTGGATGACCTGGACCTTCTCTAGTCTCAAAAGAGCTGCTATGATTTTTTCTTTGCCGATAAGAGAAATCTGGTCTCATCCCCTGGATGAACCAAATTCATTTCCTAATACATTCAATCCTGACATGAATGATGCATTCATGCCATGGATGATGTCATAAGGCCTCGACGTAACTACCAAGAGATCCAACTGTCACTCTCACCTCCAAGGGTCGAGTCACACTGTCAGCATCAGTGTGAGGTCACTAGGTCTCCTCTAGTAGAAATATCAAAAGTGAGGGTTAAGTCAACAGTTTTAACCGGGACCACTCAGTATCAACCAAACAAAAGGACGGGAAAGTAAACAAAGATAAGTGTCTTTTTATTATTGCATCTCATAGTACAAGACACGAATACAACAAAAAAATGAAACTAGAGTACAAGGGACGTATCCACTAGTTCCGCTCCTGTCCACCTGCTCCTGGAGCTCTACTGCCTTGTCCACTGCTCGGCTGTTGCTCAAACACCCGCTGCTGCTTCTGCCTCGGTGGATCCTCCAAAGCCTGCGGATCAACTATACGAGGAGTCGGACAGTCACGTGTCAGGTGACCCTTCCCGCCACATGAGTAACACTTCCTGCTCCTTGTACGGCTGGCTCTGGCCCTCTTGGACCTCTGCGTCATCTGTCTACTGCCCACAGATGACTCGGCTACTGATCAAAAATCCGGCGGCAAAGGAAGAAGCTTTTGTACATGCTCGGGGTGTAGAGCTATTGGCACAAACTCCACCCTTAAGAAGGTCTCAAAGTCTTCCCATGCGAAGGTCATCCCGTCGCAAAACTGAAACAAGTGGCTCCACCACCTGCCTGCTGCTGCCTGAAAAAGGCTGGCAGCAAAGATCACCATGAAGTCTGTCGGCGTCCCCACTAGCCTGAAGACTCTCACCACAGCCTCCAGCCAATCCTCATCCGCCTTTGGGTCCATCTCTCCCCGGAACCTGGGTGGTCTCTGGTGCTGGAACTCGTGCAGTGTGATCAAGTGGCATGCATCGCCTACTGCTGGGGCTGGTGGCATCGGTGGCCCAACGTATGGTAGTACCGCTGGTACCTCCGCTGGTGCCTCAACTGCAAGAGGGCCCTGTACTGAAGCCTCGTCGCTCGACAGTCTGTCAGTACGCACATCCCTCTGGGCTCTAGCTGGTCGTCCGAGAAAAGGCATCCTGAAAGAAACAACGTGACATGGTCAAACGATTATACCTGGTGAGCTGACCTGGTTTGAGCTGATATTTAAAACTTATGGAAACACGCACGCAAACAGTGTTTTCATGCACAAAGTCGGAAATCAGTTGTCATGGTCCTAGTGTATGGATACATCGGTCGCCCGCACCAACACCGGACTCCCTGAACTGAAAACCACACTCAGTACTCTTAACACTATCGCTTCACAGAAAGAAAATATCAGAGTTATAAGTTCTGTGGTAGAACCGAATCCTTTGATACCAATTTGTCATGACCCGTCCTCGGGGCCCGTGCTGTGACTACCCCAAGCCCGCCTTCCATAGGCCAGGGGCTGGAGACTAGCACCAAAGGCGTAAATCCTGATAACTGGGAAGGCATTTCCTTTATAAAAGTAAACAAAACACCACAGAGTACAAGTAGAAGCAAAACACTAAGTACAAAAGAAAGTGCTGAAAAGTAAATGGGCCAGAATACAAACCCAACTGAAAGTGCAGCTATAACTAAATGAAAGTACAACAGAAAAAGTCAAACAGGTGGAAGAAGTAAGCAGCTAATGGGTCGTCCTCCTCGGATCCTACCTGAAGGGTAGGTATAGATAGCACCGCTCCTGGATCGCCCGCCACGGATCCTACCTGAAGGGTAGGTACAGATAGCCTCCTCAACGCTCTCGCCCATCAACCTTCTATGTGTGTCGTCTCGCCGTGAAGTCCTCCTCCAGATACTAACTCATCGTGTAGTCCACCTCCGGGTACTGACTCATCCTGTAGTCCACCTCCGGGTACCATCTAGTCCTCGAACACTCGGCCTCTGTCAGCACTGCCCGTCATCTGCAACCAACACAACGAGGTGCGGGCATAGCCCGTGTAGGGGTGAGTATAACGATACTCAGTAGGGACCACGATACCCTCAAGGTCTCACTAAACCAAAAAGGATAACCACAAAGAAGATCTCAACAGATAACCTCTACTTAGGTATATGCCCATACATATACCCAAGTTATCAAGTAACCCATCTCAATCATGAGGTAACACAAAGATTATGAAATCAACGGATAACCACTATCCAGGTATATGCCCATACATATACCTAAGTTATCAAGTGACCCATCTCAATTATGAGGTAAACACAATGGTCAAAAGTCTCAGCTCAAACCAGGATTTTTATTATCGAACCGTAACTGTTGAAGAGCTCCGTCTCTGAAGTGTACAGTGGTCCTGTCACGACCCCGAGGTACTGCTACCTAACCTAAGACTGCTGAGGTACTCCTCCTGTCGAGTATCGCGGGTCTGCGGCCAAATACCGGGCGCTCCGTCCGCTGAGGGTCTGTCGCCAAATATCAGGCACTTCCCCTAATAGCCTACAGAGGTACTCCTCCTGTCGAGTATCGCAGGTCTGTGGCCAACTATTGGTCACTCCGTCCGTCGTGGGTCTGCCACCAAATACCGGGCGCTTCGTCCACTGGGCTAGTCGACTCACTCCAAGTCGATTCGGTCAAGCAGTCGTCAGGTTTCAGCCGGATACATGGTCTCCGTACTCCGTACGCTCGTCTCCGAGAGGGTCCGCTCCACGAGATACTGGTCAAAACTCCAAGTATCTCAAAGTCCCACGAAGAAGTATCTCAAGGACCGCCTCGTCATAGGGGTCTCAACGCAACAGACGGCGCGTCAATCGGACGCCCGGTCTGTGAGTTATTAGTCTTTTCGTCCCAGGGGCCCGGTTGGTTTCATGTGCGAACCAATCCGGCCGTAACTCAACTATACCCCGAACACTCATAGGGTATACTCATAGGGACCGTTTCTCAACGTGATCACCAACACCACTGACGGTTCGTCAAACGGATGTCTGGTCTGAATGATATCAGCTTTTCCGTTCCAAGGGCCCGATCGGATTTCGGGTACAATCCAACCCGGCCTCTATCCAACAGCAACCAAAACTCGGGCGAAGTATTCCAAAATTTCCGTCTCATCAAGAGGAAATCAACGAGACAGACGACGCGTCAATCGGACGCCCGGTCTGTGAGTTATTGGATTTTTCGTTCTAGGGGCCCGGTTGGTTTCGTGATCGAACCAACCTGACCGCACTCTGACGGCATCCAAACCTCGAGCAGAGTAAGCCAAAAGATCCGTCTCACTAAGAGGAATCCAACAAAGTCGACGGCAGGTCAATCGGACGTCCGGAGCTCAAGTTACGAGCGTTTCCGCTCCGAGGGCCCGGTTGGTTTCGTATCTGAACCAACCTGGTCGAACCCAAAGTATTCCGAAACCTTGAGTGTGATATACCGAAACGACCAACTCGTTCCAAGGATTGCTACACAACTGATTGTGCATCGATCGGAGGTCCGTAGCCCAAGATATGGGCGTTTGAACCAACTGAGTCCGTAAATAGGGGGTCTGGGCCCGACCCGGCCCGACGACCCGGCCCGGCCCAGAATTCTGGACCAGCCGGTGGCGCGGCGGCGTGGCCAGCGCGGCGGCGAGGCGGCGCGGCCTGCGCGTGCGGCCAGTGCGGCCTTTGTGCCGTGCATGCCAAGGGAGGGGCGTTTCCCCTCCTTTATGAAAACGGCGCCCCCTTTATTTGGGGTCGCTTGAAATCCAGCCGGGGGAATTAATTTCCCCCAGCTCCCCCTTGTCCGTCCGGCCCAACCTGGTCGGCCGGTTTCTGCTCAATGGGACCGGCGATGGCCGGTCCCCTTCCATCTCCGTCGCCGGCGGCCCAGTACCAGCCGCCGGTCACCCTGCTCCGCCGCGGCCCGGAACTGGCCGCGGCCCTTGTCGTCTGGCGCGGTGCGACGACACTGTGCCCCTCTGCCGCGGCCCCGCTCCAGCCGCGGCGTCTTTGGTTTTCTTCGACGCGGCGCGACGGCGTCGCGTTCTTAAACTTCTTTCCACGGCGCTACGCAACGGCGCCGCGCGTTTCCTTTTGCTCGATTCCGTGTGGTGCGACGGAACCACACCTTCCCGAACCAATCCACAAAGGAATCAATCATAAAAAAATTAAGGAGGAGGGTCGGCCGTGTTTGTGCGGTCCGACCCCCTCTCGTTATTCGATAACAAGCGGTTAAATCCACGAAGATCAACAAGTTGGTATTCACGAACAAATAAATAAATAAAACCCCTACCTCGGTCCACATGTACGAATGATCCGCGGATCAACCCGGAATTGGTTGGTCCGTGCTCGTTGTTCTTTTCTCAAAAGATAAGAGAATACCAAAATAAAATCCCAACCCGCAACATAATATTCTCGGATCAAATTAATGTTTATTTGATCCGCGTTCTTTGATTTAGAAGGAAGTATCATGGGGTTTGTTAATATTTCATAAACAATTCCCTACCTCGAGGTTTCTCGAACAGAGGTTCGATGAATGAGGATTCGTCGCGGGTAGAGATGACGATGCGGAAGAACCGTTGCAGATCGGTGTCGCGGAGTCAATCTTCGAGGACTCGGTGTTCTTCGATGGAGTTCGATGCGTTCTTCGCATTCCTCGTGTTCTTCGTCGAAGAGGATGAAAAACTCTATCTTTCCTTAGCTTTTCCCCCCAAAACCTCTCAAGAAACAAAGGTTCTAACCCATAAAATAAGTTCCTAACTTATTTTATTAACACAACAAAACCTTTGAATTCAAGAGTTTAAAATTTGAAAAACCACACTTAACTCACCCATTAATAACTTAAGTTATCTTAATTTATGGTGAGTTGAGAGGAGTTGAAGAGTTGAAGAATATGAAGGGGTGGGGTTCGTGTGGGCCCCACCTCCTTCATAACCTACAAAGGGAAGTTGGGTAGTTACCCAACTTCCTTCCAAAGGATAAAAACACTTTAGTAAAATAAAAATTGTTGTTAAATTTTTATTTTTAACTTCCACAATTTTTATCAACATCTCTCGTGTAAACGCAACTCCGGAACATGAGTTCATAAGCAATTACCGGCGCTACGGTTCCATCGGTGCCCTCATAATTTGATTCTGAGCACCGGTTCAAAAGATAGAAATTCCCGCTCGTCCGTTCACTGAACGTACCAGAGCCAAACTTCGGAAAATCATTCCGGGCACACCGGGCCTCGGAATCAGGCGCCGTCAGAAACTGCATTTTAGTAAAATTCCAAAGAAAATTAAGAAAAAAATTTCCTTGAAATTTTCGGGTCTTTACAAATCTATTAATTGTTGGGAATTATTTTGAATTTTTAAGCTCATGTTCTCACACCCTTAGGCTTATTTTATACTCTCTTGTTATTTTCAACTAATATATCCCTTATTTACCTTTACATATCATTTTAACTTACCCTTTATATTATTTTATTTTCTCTATGATATGAAAAAAGGTATTAAGTCTGATACATCTAATAATAGTGACATGTGTGTAGTGATTAGTGGTAGATGTTGAAAAATTATCATAAATAAATTTATTATATATCCAGTATTCAATGACACAGAACCATTAATATTATTAGAAATGTATTTTTATGAAATCAATTTAATATTCAACTTAAATTATGTAATAATTTTTTATGAAATTCTTGGTGCACCTTAAAGGACAATCTATCTCTTAATGTGAAGAGAAATTCTACATTAACCAAGACTTATTAAGGTCCCCTAAAATCCCCATTTTTTTCTCACTATATGAATGTATTTAAATCTATCCTTTTATAATTATTAGAAACCTAATTTTTTATTATAATAAAATACTCAAATTCCAAAACGTTATATAAAAAAATTCCTCCTACATCTACCTATAAAGAAAATTCTCTTTTTATACAATGTTATTTTTTTAATTGATTTGTATTTCTCCGCCTTTAATACTATATCTGTGAATATAATCTCCCCTTTTTTCAAAAAAAAATTTGGAATGAAATTGGGAAAACAAAATAATAAAATCAATATAATTTTAGGATATAATTCACTTCTAACAACACATTTAAGTTCTATAAGGAATCATTCAACAACAAATTTTTAAAGATATTTGAAACATTCTCATTTGAGGACAATGTTCCATGTGTTTCTTTCTACACTCTTACTTATACATGATGAAGTGATATTTTATGTAAATATGTATTGACCTTAAATCTTGCACCAAATTCATTAACAAGCTGATTTTACTTTTGTTGTCATTATCATTCATAAATGCGTATATGAATTCCACTATGTTAGATTTCAATATTTTTTGTTGGTTTTTTTAATAGAAGGATAGTTTTATTACAATGGAATAATGTTGATAAAAAGGCAAGGTTTTATATTATTGATGATGATGGTTAATTGAGACAAATATTGGTTGGATATGGTGTTAATTAGAATAAAATCCAAATGGGGATATGTTATAACCAGAAGGTAATTTGATTTAAAGTCTATATAGAAAGGATAAGGTGAAAATATATAGATATTAACATGAGGATACACGGATATACAGTGATTTTCAAAGGAAATTTTGTATGGTTATCATACATGGAAACCATACTTGGTGATGGAATCATTAAATTAAAATAGATGGAACTGGATTATAAAGATGGTCTTTAGTATTCTAAGAGACAAATTCATGAAGAATAATGGATTTATTTAGATTTAATGGATATTTTTATAAGTTCATAATTTCTTGAGGTATATTTTATTGTTGGAAGAAGTGTGATCTTTAAATTAGGAGGTATTTAGTGAACGAAGATCCAACTATACTATAATGATGTAATGATCATGTTAGGGTCCAACAAAAACCAATGATTTCATCATGGAAATGACTATTAAAGTGATTTTTCTATAAATATGAACTTGTAAAAAAAATTATCCATGGAAGATTGATTTATACTATGGTCATCTCTATAGTAAAGAACAAAATGGGAATGAAATCATGTATGGAGTAGATCCATAACCATGGTTCATTCATGTAAGTTGAAATATAATATTTATGTATACCATGAAATAATATAAGTCATCATGTAGTTATAAATATTAGAGGATGTGAAATGGAATATTTTTTAATATTAAAATATATTCATCAATCATGTTCCTGGTATATGAATGGTAAAATGGGGAGTTTATGTTGTCCATGATATAATAAAATTTGTGGGGGTTTGTCAAATACTTATATTCCATGGTGAGTTTTGAAATGGGTGAAATGGTATTCATGGTGTTCAAAGTTGAAACAATGATCTTGATTGTTTTATGTCATAGTGAATTCCATGGTGATATTAGTTTGTTTGAATTCGAATTGGAAATGGGTATGTGAGTCACAGAGGAAGACATATAGTAAGTTATTTTAGACAAACACCATTTATGTCATGGTCTAGATAATAGCATGTCATAATGGTTCTTTAATGGGTTTTTTAAAATTAAAAATGACCATATTTTTTTGGGATATGGAGTTGTGGGATCCATGGTTCATGGAGCAAAGGTATGGGAAGTTATTAACCATGTTGTGGTGAGAGGATGGGAACACGTGGGTAATAATTGATTTCGAGAAATAAAATATTTTATTAGAAGTTTAAAATTGGTAGATATGGAACTACTTTTTAGGATTAACTTAGTAATTGTTGATGAAATTGGACATATTAAAACTTATGGTGCATATATCATGACTGATTAGTTTCATGAAATTATCTAATCCATTGATCTATATACATAGATATTAGATGGATTTATAAATTCTTTTATAAGAGATCTGGAAAGGTGAGGAAGAAAACTAATATATCTAAATTTGATAGAGGGAAATTCAAGAATAAAAGATTTTTATTAATACATCTGATTTATTGTAATAATTATAATTGTTGATTGTGTTTCCCCAACTCGATACCACTCGCTAGTGTCTCGACCAAAGTTCCACAATACCTTAGTAATACCTCCTTGTATTCCAAAGTTTTCCAACTAGAAGTGGGGGGATAAGGTGTTACCATGGAAAGACCATACTGTCATATTAGAGTTAAGAAAATTATAGAAATAATCATGTGAAATTCATAATAAATATCAAAGTACATAAAATCCAATAAACCATAATCATACTATAGAAAATAGAATTCTAACTTGGAGTTAAAAAACAATTTATCTCCCACCGATCTGATCACATATATAAAATAAAAAATGAAAGAAAACACAAATAGTCTCAACTACCACCCATGATCCTCACCTCAACCCAATATTATTTTTAGGATGCTCTAGCCTTACCACGAAACAATTGGAATCTTCCCTACCTGATCCTATAATCACGATGTCTGCTCAAGTACCTAAGTTTCATAGACACCCAAGTAGAGTGTGAGTAGAAATTAATAAGGAACCACAAATGGTTTACCTAGAATAACTAGTATTATAGTTCATATAAAATTTTACATACTCAAAAAGATAGATAACTATTGAAAACAATAAATAAATCATCATAAATATTCTTGTTCTATAGTGACACCGAGGATCCCTGATACCATCTTTAGTCAGTTTCAGATGTCTTTGAGCATAACGTACCACCTAGGTAAAACTCATCCAGCCCATGAACCATTAAATGACAACATAGGGGGAACTCATCCTACCCTGAAACCATATAGTAAATCATACACTTAAGGGAATACCATCATCACTTTGAATCATATTAGGAAATATTCACTTGTGGATAAATTAGTCACAATCAAATTTTTATCAACTAAGCATTCACCCGAGGAAAAAATAAATCTCTCCTTGAATAAAATCACATAAACATCCAACTGAGGAAAATCAATATCACCTATAATCATACCACATAGGAATCCAGACACACACACACACACAATACATACCCAAGGAAAATCCTTCCTGGAACCCCATACCATCCAATGTGGTTATCCACTCACTCTACCCATATCACAACTCATATGTCATGTCCTCAATTTCACAAAACGTACATATTCTATAGAAGCATCAGGACCTCAACATCGTGGTTTTCCTTATAACATGACACCCATAATTTATAACTCATTCCTCCGAACAATATCCCTCTTTTAGTATAATATAATACAGGGAATCCATCCAAGGGTCCCCTAGGTCACATCATAGTGAGGAACCCTTTCTAGGACACTCTATCATGCTCCCAATTCCTGGGTTTAATTCCATCACTCAAAGGGATTAACATACCTTAACACTTCCATATTCACCTCTTAACCTCATTTTCCTCATTGACTATTCTATGCCTAAATCACTCTAGGAAGGTGGCATAGAGCCTACATCTCATCCCTTATCATTTTAGGTTGGTCCTCACACCTAAATCATATATAGTCCCTTAATTTATAACCCACTCAAGTAATCACATACTAGGGGCAAGAACACTTTCCCCATTATCATGTCAACTATGTAACATCGTTACTCGCATTCCACTAAAATAGTGCACCTAGGTGATTGGTTAAAAGGACTCAAGAACGCCTCCATGTATGCTAGAGGCTACCGACTATCATCTATAGCCTAAGGTCTAACAGTGGAGAGACTATGCCCTCATATTATGGTGATCAAATAATGTAAATAACTAAGTATCATACAAAATAGTAAGTAAACCGAGTGTGTAAGAAGTAAATAAATTGTAATAAAACATGTTGTAACAATAAAGGAAAAAATCTACAAAATCAAGAATAAATATTCTATACATACAAAAATGGTCACCCACTAGGCCAACCATATAGATACAGTAGTGAAAAAAAACTAAAAATTAAAGTATAGGGCTCTGCTACTATCTTTGGGCCAGACCACAAAACCCATCTCCAAACACTATCGAACTGCACCGACCTAAACTGAAGAACCCACATGAACACCTCTTCTTAATCATACAACTTAGGGCCTCATCCCTATCCAATATGAAAATAATGATCAACATGAAAAGAAAAAATAAGGTCTCCACATACATTGAGGTTGATATGAAAGGGTAAGAAAAAATATCAATAGGCCACCCCAATATGAACCTATAAATAAGATGTTATAAGTTCATGAGAAAAAAAAATAAGATTATCCTATCTAAGACACAACTGTGAATATATATAAAACCAATAATTTGAAATCACAATTGAACCCTGGGTCCATAATCCCAGTCAACCGAGAATGTTCCACCATGGATTTTCATGTCTATATGTGTATACATGTATAGTCTTATACCTATATATATATACATAAATATGAATATTCATGGGTAATGTGAATGAAATAACATAAAACCAATTATCATTCGATCCTTGGATCTCTAACCCCAATCTCCTCAACATATTTTCAAAAGGGAATTGAGCTGGATGTTTTTTCACTCAAGTTGTGCATAATTAAGTTGATATCTGGGTCCATAATCCCAATCTACATATACTTTCTTCGTCCAATGTTTTAAATGTATATGAGCAAGCTACATCACCACAGGGTGATAATCCTCCTAACCCTAGGTTCTTCCATACGTTCCTCCAATCACTGTAAATATGTATTCTATAGAAGTAAATATGGACATCCTATAAATTTCCAAGTGCTAGATTCCATACTGCTCATTCCATTTAAATCTAGTCCAATGTCTAATCCCTAGGTCCCGGTCTATAGGTTCTTACAATATGGATACTCAAATGAAACATAAGGGTCTGTCCCTTAGGGGATTTTCTAGTAGATCTCACTAGTGATACGTCATGATCATACCTTTAGATCCAAATGAGATTGTTATTCATAGGTATAAGACGTCGTGGTCAACTACCATGATAAAGAAAAGGGCTCATAATACCGATCCCATAGAGAATTTCTTGAGAACCTCATCATATGAAAAATCAATGAGATCATATTCATCCTCCATAAGCAATAAGCCAACTAGACTGTAATGATCCTCTATAGACCATAAATCTAGGAGAGCGTAATCATCCACAAAAAACATCAGGTTGTGGAGAGTATAATCATCCTCATTTAACTCATGAGTTGGTGAGAGTGTAATCATCCTCATCATATAATAAATCTAGGAGAGATGAATCATCCACATCACTAAGGAGAGTGGAATCATCCATGAGTATCATTACTAGGGACACCATGCTCTTATAACATAGTAGTAGTATCAACAGTCGGATTCCAATAAGAACCTAAGAAAATCCAAATAATATAATTGTCAAATATATAGGATCAACATCTGGATCCAATGTAGTACCTCTGGGTATATAAATAAATATAAGAAATAGTGTGGCTTAGAACCTGGATCCCAAGAAAGAACGTCTAGGAATACCAAAAGGAAAGAAAGATGCCTTGTGCTGGGCTCAAAAGCCACCAACTAGGAATCACCACAAGTAAACATGGATGCATTAGTAATAAACATGTGAAAGTACAAACAAATGATTAAGGGTGGATGAATACTTAAACACACAACCACTTTCATAGAACCCTGGATTACAATCTTGGAATGGGTTATATGGTGACACCCACTAACATCTCTACCCAAACCCGATGTACTAAATCAGGGTCATAAAAACAACAGGGGACCCATTGGGTACCTCAAGTAAAAACTCTAAAGTGGCTTCCTACATGAGATCCTCGATTTCTACACACAAGAGAAGGAATCCTACTTGGTATCTTGAGATGAAAAGGTAAAAGGACAAATATTATAAGGGATCCTCTAGTGAGAAGTCAACAAAGGCATCCTACAAGGGAACCTCATAACTATAGATAGGAAGGGGTTTCCTACATAGGACCCTCACAACATAGTTTTAAGTAAGTGGCATCCTACATGGGATCCTCAAAATAGAATATATGTATATGTCTCTTACAACGGATTCCCTAGGTCAGCTTACAAATATAGTCATCCATCAAGGGATCCTTGGTATAGGAAGAAGATAGAGGCATCCTACATGGGATCCTCTAGGATAAAATATAAGGAGAGGAATCCTATTTTGGATCCTCAAAATCATTTGGTCTCATGGTCTCTTGGGCTAGAAGGGAAAATATCACTAGGGAGATTCCCCCAAAGGAAGAGATAAGAAAAAAAAGGTCTAAAGAGATATCTCATGGATCATCTCAGATCAAATTCTCACTCTTAAGAGACACTGAATTATATTACTAGAGGGATAAACTATATATTTAGGTAAAATCCCCTAAAATCCATTAAGAATTATCAAAACACTCAATGAGTTTCACCATCTTGATCTACACAGAAAGAAACTTAGAATGGAATACTCATGGGTCTAATTATGACTCCTAGGTGAAACCATATGAAAAAACCCTAGAAAGGGTATCAAATGAGGATTACATGGTGTCTGTACCCTATTACATGGTGTGTACCCTCAATTCACCCACATGGGTGTGTACTCTGGATAGACTTGGAATATACACACCCAAGTACACGACATGTAAGATGGGTGCACGGTGTGTACCGTACATAGGGTTCCTACTAGTCTCCCTCACATATCCTAACCATGTATTTAGCCTAGCTATGTACTTATACATGGTGTTCAACCCATAGGAGGTCAAGACGTGTACTGTATACATCATGTACCCCTTACATGAGAATCCTAGCCGGGTATTCAGCTATATGTATGAGTACCAGTACATGGCATGTATAACCCATAAATGGGGTGTACTTACCAAAAAAATAATCTTCCAAAATATGAAATAATACACGGTTTGTGTTCCTTGAACAAAACACCATATAGATGGGCTTTTCGGAATGAAAAAACCTCAAATCATCCTAAATCCCCCCTTTTCACTCAAAAGAAGTGGCCTGACCCTCAAGGGGTCCTAAGAAATAATATAAGATTTTAAAACATGAAAAAATATTAAAATATGGGGATTTATGGTGAAACATAAAAATATCCTACCTTTGGGTGGAATCTGCTGAATCATCTCCCAATTATAAGGTCTAAAATTGTTGCATGATGATCTAGCACATCCCGAGCATCACGATGGTACGTATCTTACATTCTACCTCTCTTTATATCTCCTTATCCCTTATTATCTCTCAGATTCATGATGAATTATAACCACAAGGTGGATTCTTGAGATTACATGGAAGAAAGGAAGAAAATAAAAAGAAAAGAAAAGGAAGAAAAGGAAAAAAGTAAATAAAAAATGGGTCATGTCTGACCCTAGAACCCAACATGAATTTATGCCCCAACTAGAAAATACTCTCCATTACTGACTTAATTGTTGAGATAGAATCTCAATATGCCTCTCCGTTAAAAATATATGACTAAATGAACTGGTACAAATGCAGTAATATTTATTTAATCAAATATTAATTATTAATTATTTTTAAAAAATTCTAACATCTCAGATTTCTACCAAACTCATGTTCTATAGTGAACACCCTAATCTGGGACCAATATAGCGCTTAGAAAAATTATCATAGATCATATTCAAAGGGAAAAGTACCATTTACCCCTTACAAGAGTCGAAAAGAGAAAAAATAAAATTTCTTCTCAAAATTCATGTCTGAAAAAATACAGCTCCTTAAAATAACCCCACTATAAACCTTCTCGTCCTTGAGAATCCTGGTGGTAAGACTATCATCCATGATCTAAACATGATCATCTATATAAGAAAGATATCTGGACTGCCCAACGACCAGTCTCATAGTGTTAGTAATTGTATCCTATATAGGAGACTCTTAACTATGACCGATCTGTTTTTCCCCACCATAGGAATACCCTTATCATCAAATTAAACAAAAATTTGAGCACAATGGCCCATGGAAAATAACTATCTTCAAATAAAATTTGTTTTATCACCCTTAAATAGTGAATGTTGTACTCCATAGCATATGACTTACCTTATACCATTCCTTGATCACAACCTCAAAATGTTCCCTCATTAGAAAGACATTTAAAATCAATTAATCTTAGCCTAGGGATGATACTCGCTCGGCATACTCAAGAAAAAGTCAAGATATAGCATGATCATAGCTAACTAATAGTACACTAAGATTCTCACAAAAGGTGTGTTCATCTCTCTTCAAGCCATGGTAGACATCTTATCAATACCTAACTAGGATTTATCCATGTGTCAACCATCATGTGGTACCCCATTCATTCGAATGTATCCTCTAAAATCGAGGAACATTCATAATTTAACCAAAAATATTGGGAAACCAAGCCTACAACAAGTCATGGAAACATTGGTTATCAAATTTCACCCAACCACTCACTAATTTAGATTTTAAATGGTGCTAGATACAACCAGCATGTACCTTTATCATTTTTCTGATACTCAAGCATGGCATCCATTACAAGGATAAGATGATTGTGATACAAGACACATCAGTCTCATTAAGCCAAAATATACAAAGGAACTTCTATTAAAAAACAAGCACCTGGCCTATTCCGTGATCTTATTTCATGAATTCTTGTCACCCAGCATCATTCTAGTCATGATCTTCTACCCATGATTTGACTACAATAGTAATAGTGGAAACACTAGTCGACCAGGTCAGGAACCCAAATAGTTCTTCCTGTCGAAGCCATTATTGAAACCGAATCACCCAAGATTATTATCAAAATCTTAAGGAATAAACATTCTTATATCACAAAACTTGATCACCTACCTTGTATTAATCTCAAAATAAGCATACAGCCACACTCATTGCCCAAAAATGCAATTGAAAACATGGTCCAACCTCTCTAATGGGTTGCCCTAAAACAAAACGGATGTCAACTTACAAGTTTACAATTCAAAAATATGGGACTCTAGGTATCCCACCTAGCCATAGAAAACAATTATCTCTATTGGGTCACAAGGTCTAACCACCTAAACCAAAATATCAAACCACTCTAATGAAGGTAAAGATCACAACTGTCGATAAGGGTCAAAACTGAAAACATGGCCTACAAGGGCCCTGGTCCTCACTGAGCATCCTCATAAGGAACTGATACTTGGAGGGCATGATACCAATGCTCAAAAAGAGACTAAATTAACACCCACTAGGCATCCATACTGGTAATACCCTCTGTAGGTCCAGTTCACATAAAATGAAGAGGTACCTATCACCATCGTACTCTGCTATCTGACTTAATAACCACAAATGGGGTCGGTTAAGTAGATTTTCATTCCAATGTAAGAAATAAAATAATTTATTGATTTTTACTAGAACTTTAAATAACTAAAAAAAGATATAACACCCTACAATGGGTACAATATAAGGAAATTGCATGCCATATCGACCTTGAAGGGTCACTTCACCTCCCGTGCATGAGGACTGAGTCATCAACCACCAACACCTCGATATTGATCCATATAAACTGCAATCAGAATGAAATTTATATATATATATATATATATATATATATATATATATATATATATCTGTGTGTGTGTTTAATTTGGACCAATTTAATTGTCATCGGTCATTATTAAAAACACACACTAGCAGGCATATATGATGTGAATCCTACATGCCAAATATGATGCATGAGATACCTCTTTCCTTTATCATCCAAGTGTCAAAATCCATCCCTATCCACTTACCACTAGGCCTATAGATGTAGATCCATAGTAAATCATAACATCCACACAAAATCTTCATCTCTCAAGGATAAAATCAAATACAATTGTAACATAATATATTGGAATAGTAATTGTATATTCTAGAAACCATGAATATTTATTGGAACAAGTGTTCTCGATGAACCAGTATCATATCCATCACATGCTCTAACACATTCCTAATAATCCTATCTACCATATCCCAAATAGTGAATATAAGGAAAGGAACACTTCTGATACCACATTGTTACATATTGACCCAGATTACACTAAAATGGTGCTCTGATCTGGTTGGTTATGAGGCCCTAAGTGTGCATCCCTGAACACCAGAGGCTATCGACTAGTTACAAGGGCCTAGAGTGTGATAGTGGGGAGACTATACCCTCATATAAGAGTGAGAAATAAACATAAATATCCAATTATCATACATATAAGAGGGTAAAAAGAGTGTGGAATAAGTAAATAAACTGAAATAGAACATGTTGTAATAATTAATGAAAAATTCTCTAAAAGACTAAAAATCTATATTATACATAAAATAATGGTCACCTACTAGGACAACTATATAGATACATGAGTAAATAAAAGAAACTGAAATAAAAGTACAGGGCTCTACTACTAACTCTGATCCATACCACATACCCAGTCTCTAAACACTTTCAACCTGCACCATCCCAAGAAGAAGAACCCCCATGAGAAGATCTTCTTGATCATACAACTCAGGGCCTCATCCATATCAACCATGAAAGCCATGATCAACAAAAAAAAATTATACATGAGGTCTAAACATACATCGAAGTGAATGTGTAGAGCTGATAAATAATCTTAGTAGAACACCCCAATATGAACCCATAAATACACATCTATAAGTGAATGATAAATCTATATTCTCATCCTAGTTAAGACACAATTGGTAAGATAAGTAAAACCAATAATGTTAAGCCACAATCAAACCCCGAGTCTATAATCCCGAACAAATAGGTAAGTGCCACCATGGATTTCCATATCTATATATGTATACATGTACATTACCATAACTCTCTCTATATATATATATATATATGAATATTCATGTGTAAGATGAATGAAATAATAGAAAACCAATCAATAATCAATCCTTGGGTCCATCATTATGATTTCTAGTACATCCTGTGCAAAGGGAATTTATCTAGATGTCATGCCACTCAATACATGTATAATTAAGTTATTCTACAGGTCCATAATCCGAATAGATATATACATACTTTGTAAAATTCCAAAAATTCCTCTGAGAAAGCTATATCTCCAAAGGGGATTCCCTTTCTAACCTTGTGTTCACCTGTACTCACCTCCAATTATTGTAAGGAAGGGTTCTAGGGAAGTATACCTATACATCCAATAAATGTCCAAGATCTATATTCAATCCTTCTCATTCCATGTAAATCCAATCCAATATACGATCCCTAGGTCCCGATCTTTAGGCAGTCATGAAATTGAGACTCAGACAAATCTTAAGGTTTTGAACCTTATGCGATCTACGAGGAGATCTCATTGGTGATATTTCATTCGCACCCATCAAGATCAAAATGTGAATTTCAATCATAGGTGTGATATGGAATTCTCAACCACCCTAATAAAAAAATAGATCATGATCCTAATCGTGAAGAGAACGTCTGTAGATCATCATCATATGATAAATATAGGAGAGTGAAGTCATCCTCCATATGACACAGGTTGAGGAGAGTATAGTAATACTCAATAGACCACATGTCAATGAGAGTGTAATCATATATTGAAAACCCCTAGTTGGGGATAGTGTAATCATAATCATTTAACCTGTGATCTTAGGAGAACCTAATCATCCTTATCATATAAAAACTCGAGGAAAGAGTAATCATCCTCATCACTCAGGAGAGTGGAATCATCCATGAGTATCATTACTAGCGATTCCATGCCTTTATATCATAGTAGAAGGCTCAAAAGTCAGATTCTATGAAGCACCTATGGAAATCCCAATAATCTAATAATCAAATATATTGGATCAACATTCAAATACCATGAAGTACCCTGGGTATAAAAATAAATGTAAGAAATAACATGGCTCAAAAGACAGATCCGAGGAAAAAACAATTGGGAATCCCAAAGAGAAATAAAGATGCCTCAAATCAATCCCAACAACCACCAAATAGATTTAACCTATGGTAAAAATAGTTGCATCAGCAATAAACATGTGAAACTATAAACCAACAAGGGATGGTGGCTGAATTACTAAACACATCACTACTATCACAACCACATGGATTACAAGTTTGGAAAGGGTTATAAGTTCACACCCGCTACCATCTCTACCCAAACCTGACATAATAACTCAAGTTTGGTCAATCCTATGGGTATCCACTAGTTCCCTCAAGTGAAAACTCTGAAGAGGCCTCCAAGTTGGGATTTTCGAGGTCTAAACACAAGTGAAGGCATCTTACTTGGGATCCTAAACTGAAAAGGTAAAAGGAGGAATACTAAAAGGGGTCATCTAATGACATGTCAATAGAGGAATCCCATAAGGGATCCTTGGAATGGTACATAGGAAGGGGCCTCTTTCATGAGACCCTCATAACATGGTATGAATTCAAAGGCATCATACATGGGATCCTAATAATTACATATAAGTATATGCCTACTAAAAGGGATTCCATAGGTCAATTTATAATAAAAGATATCCCATAGGGGAAACATGGTACATGGAGAAGATAGAGGAATCCTAAATGGGATCCACATGGTTTAAATGTATGTAGATGAATCCTATATGGGATCCTTGAAAGTAACTGGTCTCGCAACCTCAAGGTCCAAAAGGGAACTTCTCACCAGGGAAACATCCTCAAAAGAATAGATACAAAAAAATATCTACAGTGATAGCTCATGGATCATCTTAGATCAAAGTCTCACTCTCCGGAGACACTAGATTCAGTTAAATGAGGAAAAACCTCACCATTTAGGTAAAATCCCCAAAACACCCATTAGGAGTTCTCAAAACACTCCATGGGTTTCTCCATCAAAATATACCTAGAAATATACTTAGAATGGACTAATACTGGTTCTAATTATGACTCATGATATAAAATATATAAAATCCCTATAAAGGGTAGTAAAGTAGGATTACATGATGTGTCTACCCTATTACATAGTGTGTACCCTCAAGGCCCCACGTAGGCTTGTTTTCTGGTCATACATGGTGTGTAAACACCCATGAACATGGTTTGCAAGATGGGTACATGTCATGAACCCTACACGGAGAACCTTCCTATCTCCCTCCCATTTCTTGGCCTTATAATTATATTCATTGTGTATTTTTATACGGTAGATGACCCACACGGGGTCTGGTCGTGTACTCTACACAACATGTGCCCCTTACGTGTGTATCCTGGCCCAGTACTCGGCTACATGGATGAGTGCCAGTACATAGTGTGTATACCCCATAAATTTCATGTACTTATGAAAACATCATTATCCTCAAATTATAAGAACACATTGTGTGCTTTCTCCAAACCACACATCATGTAAATAGGTTTCCCCGAACAGGAAACACTCAAATCACCCTAAAACACATGTTTTGACCTGAAAGCAGTTAATAGACCCTGAAGGGGTAAAAAGTAGAAATTCAGGGGTTTAAAACATGAAAAATTATTAAACTACATTAATTTATGTTGAAACATAAAAATAGCCTAGTTTTGGGAGTAATTCCTTGAATCTTCACCCTTTTCTTCGGTTTATGGTTGTCTCACAATGATCTAGCACATCCCAAACTCTATGGTGGTAGCTGTATTCCCTTGTATCCCCCTTTATCTATATCTCCCCCCCCCCATTTTTCTCTCTCAGACTCATAATTATATAGATTCACAGGGGGTATGTTTGAGAATCTAGGGATTAAAGGAAAAAAAGAAAAAGAAGGAAAATAATAAGAAATGAAAAATAGGGGGCATGGGTGGCCCCAGTGCCAAACTTGATTTTATAGCCCACCTAGGAAAAAATATCATTTATGGAATCAATGGTGGAGAGATAATCTCAACACGACACTCTATTAAAAATATATGACTGAATGAACTTACTCAAATACATTATTATTTAATTAATCAAATATTAAATAATAATTATTCCACTAAAATTCAATGGAATCTGATTTCTATAAAACTCCTATCCTAGGGTAACAACCTCAATATGGGACCAACATAGTGGTCATAAAAAAACTATATTATATTTTATTCTATGGAAAAATTACAATTTTACCCATTACAAGCATCTGAGGGGAAAAATCAAATTTCTACTCAAAATTCAAGTTCAGAAAAATAGGGGACCTTACAAACTAACCGCAAGGGAAAATAGTATCTCAAAATTATGTATACATCTCATAAGTAGGAAATTAATCCCTATTAATACTATTCCCTACATGAAGTAAGATATTGGTACTTATCTCATGGCCTTCTATGTTCATCCATTTTAATTTATTTCATTTATACCCCTCCAGGGTCCATGTGCCACATAACACTAATCAATTATCAAGCCCTCAAAAATAAGAGGCCAAGGAATTACTCTAGTTTCAAGGGACCATGATGGAAAAAACACTACATTCATTTAATAGGGATTCTAATGAAATATTTCATTTTAATTTTAAAACATGAGGTCGATCTCACATTAGTGGTGATACCACACATCACATGTACATATCCAAATGAATAATCATTAGGAATATGATCAAGGACCTCCTAAATCATCTATTAAGTCATTTTATACTTAATATATGTTTAGTTATCCATCTATAAGATTGTCTAAGTCCAATCTTCCATTTTTCACCAACAATTGTACTTACTCCATGAATAAAACATTAATTAACCATGCTAATTTTTATAATGATTTTTCAAAATTTATTCCAAAATTAATTTCATAATTAATTTATAGGCATAATAATGAATTAATCACCGAAATATTTTCAAAGCTTAAGTCCTTAATTAAATTTGTTATCACCACCTCAATATCCATATAGACCTGTAGTACCCAAAATCCACAATTTATTATTTCATTTAATATATTAATTACACATAAATTCATGAAAATATTAAATAAAATCAAGGTGATGAATTTCCTATTTGAATTCAAATGAAATATAATGTGAATCATTATAGGAGCCTCTATTGTCAAGTCAAACAAAATCCCCCTAATATCGACATGATCTCATTGTGCTGTTTTAAAAACATCGCCAAGAACCCTAAATTATTTCACACAAATTAAAAGTAAATAAAAGGTGAATAAATCGAGGAATAATTGATAAGGGGAATTATATTTACCTCAAGCTACCCTTAAAATCAATTGATATGAAAATATGATATGATTCGAATAAGATCTCACAAAATAGGTAAATAAAGGAAGGAAATAGCCACATCCACCATACGCTAGTCGAAATATCCGAAATCCCATATTTATAAATAAAAATATTTATTTTAAGAAAATATTGAAAAAATATATTTTCTAAAAATTTTGGAAAAAACCATTAACCTTATATAACTACCATTGTGTATAGTCACCCTTATATATGAGACCCTTACACAGACACCCTAATGCATGAACCTCACATTGGGACCCTAATGCAGTTCTCCCTAATGACCCTTACATATCAACCTTAGCCATAAGAAGACCTTTACACATGACTATTATATATCATTAGGAAACTCATGTTTACCTTATTGAAACCATTGCAATTACATAGTTACCTTTTCATATCATTATGAATGGATATTGCATGAGGTACCATTACAATGGTTACCTTTATGCATGGTATATAAATGAAAGATTTCCCTTATGTATCACCAAGTATACCATTATTTATGGAAACCTTATGAATATTATAATTCATGCATGATGGTAAATGAAAGTTACCCTCATCCATGGGGGTCCATACGTAAGGGTATACTACAACTAACCTCCCCCACCTTTTTCCCAGAATCTTCCTTTTAATAGAAGATCATTCCTCACACCTTAAAAAGATGCATAATTCTTTTAAAACAATAATAATATGATTTTTTATTGAAAATTAAACTCTTGATCCTAGAAAAACTCTTAATACTTGTTCCCCAACCAACATTGACACCTGAACACCACAGATGAGCCTCCCAAACTTCATGAAATTGAATTAATCCTCTTCAAAATCATTCCTAAACATCATAGTGATTTGAAAAAATTATTAAACCTCTTTATATACTTAATAAGAAATTTACCAATGCATTTTGAGCTCGAAGCCTCAATTAATCCATGTGAAATCTTACAAAATGGTGTTTCCAACATTCATGTAGCCCAACTCACCCCAAACCCACTTTTAATCAACTTCAGCCCCAAAAACCATCTCTAAACCTAAAATAGAAATAATAAATAATATTAAATATTCATAGGCCAATTTAGAATTTAGAAAACTCACTTTTCAAAAAATCTATCACCAAAAATGCCTTTGTGGGGTCCCTTTATACATGAATGGCCCGAAAAACCTTATCTAAACATCCGATTATACATGGAAGCACCAAATTTCTTAAGAATACTTATTTATACTTAATTTTCAGGTTTATGAAAAATAATAATCCTTTTAGGAGTTCGAAAACTAATAAACCTATTGGGCCTCCCCCCATATCCAAGAACATCACAGAGATATATTCTAACTCTCAAATTCATAACCCACACCATGACTCTCAAAACATCCCATGCTTGGAAAACAAAAAAAATAAAATTTCTCATAAATTTAAATATCTATAATAGTTTAGTTTGTTACCATATCTACACCATAATTATTCTCATCCTTGAGAAGTCTCCCCATTCCTATTTTTAAAACCATATTAGTCACCAAATCATAATGCAAAACCCAAATCATTTCTCTCTCGCATTGATTATGGTCATACAAATATCGCACCCAAACCATGTACACTATTCAAAGCCTCATTGGCCCACACAATGCAATACAAACTATTTCCACAAACTCCACTAAAATGACCCTCTCCTCATGGAATTATTAATTTACCAATGACGCACCCCATCAGTTGATGTTATAGGCCTACACCACCCTATTACCCACACTAGGTCACAACAAAGCATTACCCTACCATTTTAATCAAAATTCAAAACCTCCCTTTTTAAACTGAACTTATATAACAAGTCATCACCTAAGAATTAACGTTAAAGTGTTGTTCTTATTCAATGATACAATATAGAATCGGTTACATACTATTATGTTCCCAAAATACCTATATAATCATACTACCAGACCATCACCCAACATCTCGTGATAGTTAGTTACTGGATTAAATGACTCGACCCAATACTCATCAATTGATACCCATACATAGGTGTTTTTAATTCTCCACACACAACCTAGATGCCTACATTCAAGTGATATCACAAAACCACAACCACTGTTGGGTTGGATTTATTCATTTTTCACACCCAACATTACCAAAACCATTTAAAACAAGCACCATGTTCTTAAATAACCAATGGTACACTACCCACCATAGGTATTTCATTAAAATTAACCTATAGATCAATGTCTAATAGGTTAGAATGATATTGTGGTGTCCCATGCCACTACATTCCAATTCGGACAAAACATACCCCCACCATACACCAGACCACAATGAATTTAACCCAAGTTTCATGACCTTGATTACCATCATGTAACTCTCATGCTCCACCTTAATATGGTCCTTACCTAGACATGGTTGTAACTCAAAACCATGTCGATTCTTAACTAATTATAGCAAAGACATTATTGATTACTTAATCAATATACTAATACATTCATCATTTCACAAAACATGATTATCTCCATACTCTACTTCACTTTTCCCAATAAGAAAGGTCACAACACATCTCTATTATGAGCTAGAAATATGGAAATAACCAAAATTGTCATGACACCTCTATCACTCCATTATCACCTTAGGGAGACCACTTTTTTGTTCAATGGTAATACCCATATACATACAACCACCAAGGTAATCTACACCTAGGAAATCCTCTAAGCATCTTCTACTCTTAAATTCATTTCATAGCATTATGCCCACTACACCTTTTTCTTATATTCTCCCAATACTAGAGAATATCATGGTATTTCAAGTGAATAAAAAATTATAAAATCATTCACGTGAACCTCAAACTTAATTAATAACCAAATCCACCTTCCATAAGTCAATATTTTCTCACATCATCCAACTACCTCATAGGTTAAGGAAAGTTCACCCTCTTGTCCAATGGTAAGATTGTCTCCCATTTAAACAATCACAAAATGGTTCTCAATAACTCCTATTTCCAAAAAAACAGGAAGGTGTGCACCCTTGGTGATTCCCTGTTATACTACTCAACTCATGTCATCTTGATCCATATACCATTAATTCTAGGACCACTTTTCTAATAATCTAATTGAACATTCCTCCTATGTTTTTTGGTTATATTAACAAAAAAGCACTACTCATGATCTCACATCACATTATCGATTGAATTGAAATTCCCATATCATTTATCTAATAGCACCACCTGTGGATAAATCTCAAAAACGAATAATTTACTCATTATAACAACCTTTTAGGGTTTTTTAGGTCTGGGATAACCCACATCTCTCTATTTACCCCCATATATCCCAACCATCACTAATTTTAATAGGAAGACACCTACTATTTAGTCATAAAACCTGACTCACTAATATCTTATGTCACATACCAACTCACAGGGTCCTCCCACTTAGTCTATAAACACATACCACCTAGTAAATAGCTCATGGATAAACATATTTTCTCCCATCTCAAATATGATAAATTAATTTATAAGATAAACTACACACTCTATGTTTCTCACACATATATATCGGTGTGTGTGTATGTGTGTTAGGGAAATCATACTCAAGACACTCCCCCTCCATGGGACTAATCCTCATTGAGAATCTATATGCTAGACTTCCCCCATAAGGATCAATATATCATACATATGAGTACATAAAATACATCACCCTATGATGATTTGTGTCAAGTAAATCATAATAGGGGTTCTTTTATTTAAAATATCATTAAAAATTTGTAGAGGAATAAAATTTATAATTTGATATTGGAGATTTATTTTAAAAAAATACCATATAATAAATAGATCATCTATAGTGATAATAAATCTTTTTTTTGGTTAAATAGAATGATATCAGGAATATATATGGGAAAACATATTATAGATTTTTTCCATACATTATGTAATTGAACCCGTTTATTATTTTCTTTACTTCTATTTTCAAAACTTATGTATCAATCACAAACAAGAATGCAGTTTTCATGTGAACCAATGTTCTTGATAAAATTTATGAAATCACACCTCTTTCAACCCTAGAAAAGATAAAATATAAATCATAAACATATAATAAATAACATGATAATCATATTCAAAAATAATCAACTCAAATATAATAATGAAAAGAAGGAACATAAATCCCAACTCTCTAGTAACATGGACTTTCACTCCTATAGTTATTTTCCAAGCACCAGACATAACATCCATCAAAAGCTTCAGCCAACCCTATCTCTGGTCTACCATATCCCAAATAGTAAAATAATAAACAATGACCTAAAATAACTTTTTGATTCCATAGAACAATAATACTCACTAGTGTCTCAGTTGAAGGTCCACAATACCTCAGGTGTGACACCCCATATACTAGAAGTTTTCAACTAAAAGTTATGATCTAAGCTATTACAATGGGTGTAATATCATGACACTTTTATAAGGTATGTTTTTAGTTTAATTATGGTTAAACTCATTTTAAAATGTTTTGTGGAATTTTTCATGGGATTAAGTAAGGTATATGGAGTGTATTGGGAGTTTGTGACTTGGAAAATACGGGGAAATATATTTATAGTTCATGGTGTATAGTTAGTGCATAGTTATTTATAACCATGCACTCAAACCATGACACATGTATTAAGGAGACCATGATTTACAAACCATGTGAGGTGGCCTAGAAACCATACAGGGTTTGTTTATATCTATTATCATGGATTATACATGTTTCCTCAAACATTATAGGTGTCCTAGGAGACCGTGTGAACTATTAATGCATTGGATAGAGGATATTTCATTGTTCATGCACATTTTTCCAAACCGTGTGTCCAGATTGTGTGAAGAATTAAAAGTGAATAATTTACTATTTCTTCTCTTGGTATTATATCTTTTCCACCTTATTTTCATCTATATTTCACTCCCATTATCCTGTGGTGTGAACAAAGATATACTTTCTCTCCAAAGGGTAGTTCTCCTTCGATTCTAAGGAATTTTAAGTGTTTTTTCTTACAATTAAAATCCCTGGTAAGTCTAAGAGTCTATTCCATTCTATTTTCTAGAAGATTCATAGCTTGTTTTTTCACTCTTCTCCTAAGTCTCATGATCCCTATTTATTGTGAGCTATTTTCTTTTGAGGTTATAGTCATTTTATCTTGAATCAAAGATCATGGTTGGATGAATAGTCATTTATGAGCATAAAGTAGGTAGTATACAATTTGTTTCCCATAGTCTTGGTTTTGTTCTTGTGTATGTGGAGTTTATTATTGTGCCAACATGGTTTTAAATTTCTTTATTGCTCAAGACTAATATTTTGGGTCATTAAATGAAATTTTTACCTTGTTAGATCCCATTAGGTCTATTGATGAATATGTTTCTGGGCATATATCCACTGAATGGGTTTTTTAATCCCTTGAAAATGGTATAACTGGTTATATATGATGCAATTTAGGGTTTGTGAGTTTAAATAACATAGTCTTATTGTATAGAATGTAATAATTTATAAGGTGTTGTTTGAATTGTTTGAGAATTAAATGGTTTATGAAATAATAATGTGAAGAAATGGTAAATGGTTAAAAAGGGGGTATTTTCTAAATTATTAAATGGTTTTAAAGAAAATTGTTGGTTGTGATATATGAATAAATAGTAAAGTGGTTTAAATGAGAAATGGGTTTATAGGTGTTGGATATTATAGACCTTGGTGAATAATGGATGATTTAAAAGGGTGAACCTTGTTATATATATATATATATATATACGAATGTGTTATGAAGGACTAGAATGTTGGAAATTGGAAATTGGTTAATGGATAACGGTCTATAATGTTAGAAATGATTCTCTAAACCCATGGGTGAGGCTGGTAGACATAGATCTCCATATCATTGATTTAGGATGGTTGTACATGGTTCTTATAATCCTTTATCTAAAATTTTGTACATGGAGAAACTTATTCTTGGCTTTGGAGTCATCTTGAAACTTTACAAACTAATAGAATTTGACTTGGTGTCTGATTTTGGACTGAAATCCCTCGGTTCCCAAAAATAAAATTATAAATGAACATCCCTCTTAAAATAAATTTTTTAACCCCTATGATATATAGTTTAGACTTCTGATATGGGATAAATAATGTTTGGTTGGTCAGGTGTCATGATAGAACCTGAAAACCATAGAGGCTAGTTGGATACTATTTATTTTGTAACATGTTTTACATTTATTTAATTATATATTATTCATTTAATATCTTAATAAACTATTTTTAGATTGGATATTTTTTATATATTGTTGGTGGTGGACAAATAGGTTATACTAACACCCTACTCACACTATCATTGGTACCTGGGAAGATTTCTTGGTTTCAGGTATAGATAAGGGAAAAGGACCAATGTTATATGGTTGACTTGGGATTTCTGGATGGAGCATGGATGAGGGGATTGGATTGATTTTATGAACCATTTTTGGGATTTTCAGTGTGTCTTTATTTGTGAGTTTCCTTAGACACATGGCACTATTATGACATGGAATTTTTTACTGCATTGGTTGTGGGATTTACCCCATTTTAGGAATTGGTTACATGATATATGGTTATTGTTGTATTTTTTCTCAATATCTATTGTTATTTCCTTTTTCATCACTCTTATAAAGAGGGTATAGTCTTACCTTGTTCCACATTAAGGGTTCATGGTGTGTAAATGATTTTTCAAAACCATGATTACTCTCAAAGAAACCATGAAACATGAGGTATATGATCAAGGGGAGGAACATGATTGAAGTTAATGATTTTAAAAACTATGCAACTTCATCTAGATAATGGTATAGTAAGCTCCAATGACCAACAACATAGTTAGCTCATAGTTAGCCAAACCATGTGGTCAAACCATGTGTCTTGTATATAAGACCAGAATGGGTGCGTGGTTAGCTCAAATTTTATCTAACCATGTCTCATATTCATAAACAAATTCCTTTAATGATAGGATTTCCACTTTAATATCAATTTATAGTCTATTTTGACTCCCATTTCTTTGAATAAGAGGCCTTATAAAAGTCTAAGGATCCTTTATCCTTACATTGTTATTTCCTCTCCTCCTAAGCATGATTCTAATGAATACAAGTGAAATTATGATCTATAATTGTGGTATGTGATGTAAAAATCTTTGTTCTTCATGTTTTCCCTTGATCTACAATCTTTCCCTTGATATTATTTATATATCTTGCATACTTATTCCAAATATATAAATTATTATTTCAAATAGTGATGGATTCTTAAATCATTACTAGAATGGTGGTGTTTTAGATGAATTAATGAAATACCTTTTGATCATAGTTAAATACCCCATATATGGTGGGTTTTTTAAGCTAAGTTTCCATATATCAATAATCTTGATAATTTATTATTCTTGATTATCATATTAAATATCTTTCCAATTTATGTAATTTTTATGGATCAATGATCGTGGTTTAGTCCTGAGGTCCTCTTCTAAAATCAATAATGAACTCACAATCTATTCTTTGATCAATGAAAAAATCAGTGAATTGGTGTTCCTTCCATGACATACCCAATAATGAACTCTTTTGATGGACTATTTATGTTTTTTTATTCTAGAATGATGTTCTTGACATGGATTTCTCTTGATTCTCCTTTCCCAACTTCTTCCATGATGAACTAGAACCCAAGTTAGATATCATTGATGTGTGATTAATTATTAATAGGTGTGAAACATGTTCATCCTTCAATTCCTTGAAAAATCATAGTGTTCATTTTCAAAAACCACGTGGCTAGAAGTTTCTTACCTTTTAGGGATCTTTTTTAAACATGTTTCCTTGGAATAATTCTTATATTGGAATAACTTTTTTGACCATTATTGAGTATAATCACATGTGGGTGTGCATGTATCCTGTGAGACCTATTGATGTTACATGATTCCATGAGTATGATTATGTATCTTGTTAGCCATGTTTGATTTTCATCAAATGTATTTGTACATTGCTACTATATTCTCATTATGATATGATATTTCTTCCTTGTATGTTTAACTCTATTATCTGTGTTACCATTCCCTTGGAGATTATTCTTAGTACTTGGGATTAATGGACAAACATGTGATGTTTATCTCTTAGAGGTGTAGCGTTCATGTCTATAGATGATTAAGATGATAGACCTAAGAATATGGTAGAGAATGATAGTCTGGAGGCCACATACAAGGCTACAGTTTGAAGGGAATGATGGCCTTGAGGCTTTCCACAATGAATTGACGAGGTAAGTTTTCCTAGTGTCCTGGAAAATGATTGAGCTAGGATATGATAGTTTGGAGTCCAAATCAGACTCGATTCCTTGAGGATATTGCGATACATGATTATAATATTTATGTCTTATACTTTCTCACTTATAAAATCCTAAAACTATCCTTCTATAATGGATCTGATGTATGTATGTCTTGGGGGTGTGGCATCATGGTTAGAAAAAAACTTCTTAGTACCTGATTGTATGTTTTTTATATTTGGTTACACATTTATTATTATCATGGAATACACCTTTTATACTTGAGAGCACTTGTTAAGGATGCATTGGTGGTGCCTTAATGGGTTTTACTACTCACACCCTTCATGGGAATCTCAATGTTTATACAGACATCATGTTTAGGTATGGGAGTAAGGGAGAGATGGTTGTTTTTGATGGATGAGTAGAGGAGCATGGATCTGGGGATGGACTAGGAAATACTCCATAGGATTATAGTAGTTTTATTAATTTATTATCAGACCACACATTACTATGTTTTTCTTTTCCACTTAGGGAGCTCTTTTGTTAATTATTTTTATGATTTATACGCCTTATGTTATGACATTATGATTATTTAGTTTTCCTTGTATTACATTATTATATTTATTTTTTATTATTTGTTCAAGGATTGATACTAGGGTATAGTCTCCCTACTAAAAAACATAGACCCTCAATGGTATTCAGTAGCCTCTTGCATACGAGTAGGTGTGTATGAGGCCATGTGGAACTTAGGATCAGACCCAATGGTTCAGCCCAGGGTGTTGCAAAATAGTATTAGAGGGCAGTTTTATTCTTTACCTTTTTTACCAAACTCGGACATGGTGGAAAGAATATATGTGTTGTGGGACTTAGGTAGATAAGTTTCAATATGTTTGCTTATCTCAAGTGAAACTAAACTATGGATAACCATTTATGAGATTATTTTTATTGATTAATGATATTTTGGGTGAATTCTTACATCATGACTAGGAATGTTATATCAAATTTTGTATATATTCATGTTTTTATGCTACAATTTAGTTATTTAATTTAACTCTTTGGTTACAATATCTGTTCGAGATAGAAATGTGCACTTTGATTATGTGATCAATTTTTTTTCATTTTTATTGTGATATGTTTATATAGGAATTAATTAGTATAACATTAGGTATGTATATATATGTTTTTGAAAAATTTGCAGGGTAGAGACCTTAGTTAGTTCTAGGAGGTTTATACCTTGGGTTATGGGTAAACTCCTTGGAAAAACATTATATGATCACATAGAATGAGTAAGATCCTAATTAAATTATCTAAATGGTCCATTCATGATATAGAAGACTTAACCTTTTATAATACTTATGGGACCACCCGAAAATATTGGAAAAGGTAATCCCACTAGGGAGGACACCCATATTCAACTGCCTACTATGCAGGAGGGTGATATAGAGCCTGCTCTTGCACCTACTCTGATGGAATAGGATGTAGATTCTCTATATCTATGAGTCCTTTTATTTGTTCTAGGACAAGTCAAAAGGGTGTCGAGATATATGGTCAATTGTGAAAGACACTTCAAGTTCCAGTATCCATCAGCCATTCACCATACTGGTAGACTATAGGATAAATAGAAATGGATATACATTATCGAAGGTACCTTCAAACTCACTGAGAAACTTAAGGATTCTATGGTGAGGATGGTAAATTTCATTATGTTGGGGCCTGCTGGGTTTTGTTGGGGCATAATGGGACATGTTTGTAGATATGAGGGTCTCACCTAAGATACATTCAATAACCTATTATTCAGGGAATTCATTCCTAACATGATGAAGCTTGATCAAGAACAAGAGTTCATGGGGTTACAATAGGGGCTAATGACTATATTTTCATACTCCACCCATTTCACTGAGCTCCTCAGTATTTTCCATATGTGGTGTTCATTGACAATATCATCACCTACTCACCAACCCCAAAGAAACATTCTATACATATTGAGATAATCCAATGTATATTTTAAGAAAAAATGATTTATTCAAAACCATAAAAGTGTAATTTTTAGATTTTAAAATTTACACTTTTAGGAATGTGTTGTATATGATGGTTATATTTGTGCAGCAAGAAAAATTGGTAGGAGTGATATCAGGGAAACATCCCAAAAATGTGTTTGATATCAGGATATTTTTGGGTTTATCTATATACTACCTATGTTTTATCTAGTACTTATATCATTTATCAACAACCATTTTGATTTTGTTAAAGAAGGGAGTAAATTTAATGTGGTTGGACCAGTGTGAAGAGGCATTTCTAAACCTGAAAAGGAGGTTCAATACATCTCCAATGTTGACACTTCATGATCCAGGGATTGGTTGTGCTATATACTGTGATGAATCAGGCATCGTTTTGGGATAAGAAATAAAACAAAGGGAGCATGAATTACCTTATGGGTCACATCAGTTTGTGACCCGATGATAATAACTATCATACCCATTACTTGAAGATGGAATTTGTGGTCTATGATTTGATGTGTTTGTGAAACTATCTCTTTGGTGTGAGGTTTGTCCCTAACCCCAAGTTCCTTTACTATATCTTCACATAGTCGGACCTCGATCTGGAGAAGATAAACTAGGTAGAGTATCCATATATGTTTAAAATTGTCATGGATTATTACCTAGGTAAGGTTAATTTCACTATAGGTACTCTTAACTATAAAACACAGGTACATCAAGAGCTTGGTGGATAGCCTTTAGAAAAAAAATGATGTCTGATGAACTTGTTATATAATTTGAGGATGGATAATCCAAGAATCAAGGATAAATTATGTGTCTTCCTTTAGTGGAATAATTCTATCTTGTAGACCAGGTAAAGGTTGTTCATGAATCTAACCCATAGTGTGTTCCAATGTGGGAATAGTTGGATGGAGGTTGTCAAATAACCAGGTGGTCATTAAGAAATAATGATGTGACCATCACACATGAGAGTGGTTTAGTCCATGTTTCCATTAGGTAAGAGATCATAAGAGGCCTCCATAACTCAAGGTGGTAGGTACATCCAAGTATTAAAAATATATACCATGACTTGTGGTGAGAGTTGTGGTGGCCAATGATGAATAAGGACTTTTTTGTATGTGTTTCTTGATGCCTTACCATCCAGATAATAAAGAGAAAGAAATATCAACTTTTTGGTTATCTATATCAATTTTCAGTGATGGTGTGGAAGTTGGATGACATCTTGATGGACTTTAGTAATGGATTACCTAGGTCCCTGAGGATTCATGATTTGGTCTGGGTTATTTTTGTTGGATAATGAAAGTTACTCATTTCTTACTGATTTGAGGGACTCACTCGGTAAATGAGTTGAGAAAGTTGTATGTACTTAAGATAGTATGCTTACATGGAGTTCCCTTGAGCATTTCATTTTATAGATACACATGTTTTACATAGTGTTTTTGGAAGGACTTTCATAAATCCTTATGTAATCATCAAATATTGAGTATAGTGTACCTTCCTCATACTAATGGAGTGTCCAAGTGGATGATTTTCATACTGGTTGATATGCTTCGAGCTTTCACCATAGACTTCAGTAGAGAATTGGATTATCATATTTACTTGGTTGATTTTTCCTATAATAATAATTTCTATGATAAGATTTAGTTGAACATTACAAGTCTCTTTATGAGAGCCCAATTCATTCACTCCTCTATTTGCATGAGGCTGGTGAGGTAGTAGTTGTGAGGCCCTATAGGTTACAGGATACCTTAGAAAGGGATCATTGGATTCAAAATAGACTGATAATATCTCAAATATGGAAGAAGTAATATGATAACAATATAATTAGACATTTGGATTTCAATATAGGTGATCATGTTTTTCTAAGAGTGACTTCTTAGTTAGGTCACTGACGTTTTGGGGAGAAAGGGAAGCTATAGTTTCACTTTGTCGAATAAATTGAGATCACCAAGAAGGTTAGAATAGTTTATTAACATCTAGATATTCTTAATCAATTACAAGTTTTGGACAATGTGTTTCATGTGTCTTAGATCCAATGGTAAGTGTCAGATCCAACAAATTTTATATGCTAAGAGGATGTTCAATTTATACCTAACGTATCATATGGGGATTGCCCAATGAAGATCATAGACCAGAGTAAGAAAGACCTTTGGGGAAAGATGTACCTCTTATCAAAGTTATATGGCATCATAGATAGATCTAGGAAGAGACCTGGGAGTGGGATATAGACATTTATGCTTTGTGTCCTGAGTTATTCAAGTAGAATGATTATAGATGATTCGCATGGGTGATAAGTATTTAGTGAGGGAGAATGTAGTGTCCATAGATTTTTCAATTCAATTATGGGTTAATTTAAAATTTTAATCAAATTTTTTGATATATGAATGGTTTGGGATAATTTCCATGGATTTTTCATGGTTTTAGAGAGTTTTTTGGCCTTCTAAGGGTTCATGGGTTGTTCATGGCTTTCCAAAACCATACTAACTCACCAGGAAACCATTCAACAATAAGAAAATGCTCAAGGGGTGGTGCATAGTTAAGACGAATAGTTTTAAAACCATGAGGTATCATCCAAAAAACTATATGGTAAGAGCTAGTGTCCAATGGTACATTTGGCACGTAGTTAGATAAACCATGCGACCAAACTATGCGTCTTGTCCAAAATCCCAGAAAGGGTGCATGGTTGGAATACAGTTTGTCTGGCTTTATGGCCTAATTGTGCATACATGAATTTAATCATCTATATTCCCATTTAATGTCCATTAATGGTATATTTAACCATTTCTTATATTTATAAGAGTCTCTCCTTAATTTTAAGGTTCTTCTAGCCTTCACTAATGATTCCCTCTCCACAAAATCATGATTCCAGTAAATCCAGTTGTGTTGATGATCTCAAATTATTTTATGTGATCTAAAACACTCTATTCTTCAGGTTTCTACTAAATCTATATCCATTATATGGATATAATTTTTAGATATTCTATTCCAATTCCAAATAATTAAATTCCAATGACAGATAATGATTGATTCATAAATAATTTATAGAACAGTGTTGGTTTTGACAAGGAAATGACATCCCTTTTGACTAGTGTTAAATTATTCATTGACGGTGGACATTTCTTGGCATGTTTCCATAGATCAATCATCTTTAGACTTTATTATTTTTGATTCCCATACTGAATCTATTCTCTATTGATTTAATTTTTATTGATCAATAATTTTTGTCTAGACACATGGTTCTCTTCTAGAATCAAAAATGAATTCATAATATTTTCTTTGATCAGTGAAGGATTTAGTGAATTATAATTCCTTCCTCAAAATACCCCATAATTATCTCCTTTATAGGACTCTTTATGTTATGTGATTATATAATGAATTTATTGACTTGTATTTCTCTTGATTACCCATTCTAAACTTTTTTTATGATTATCCAGAACATAATTTAAACATCTTTGATGTCTGCGTCATTCTCTATGGGTGTTTGGTTATGTCCAGTCTTTGATTCCCTAACAAACCTTGGAGTTCAACATCAAAAAAATTGAGGTAGGAGGTTCTTTACTTTTGAGGGATCTCTTTGACATGGGTTATTTTATTATAATTCTTATTTTGGCATACATTATTTAGTTTTTCTTGAGTATGATCGCATGTGAGTGTGTGGGTGTATCTCGTGAGACTCCTTGATATTACATGATGTTATGATTACGATGGTATATCATTTTATCCATGTTTTCTTTTCATCCCTTTTATTGGTATGTTTCTATTATATTATCAAGATGATATGTTATGTTTTCCTCTTATGATCTACCATGTTATGTATTTTACCATGCCATTGGAGGTTTTTCATAGTACTTGGGACATGTGGATCATCGGGTGATGTTTATCCATTAGAGGGGGAGTATACACAACTTTTGATGATGATGATGATTAACCTAATCAAAGGGTTGGGGAATGAAATCCTAGAAGCATAAATTTAGACATCAATGTGAGGGGACATAATGGACTGGAGGACTAACCTGAGGCACAAATCGGGTATGAAGTCCTAGAGGCCTAACCTATGATAGAGCTTGGATAAGTTGGTTTGGGGGCCTAATCTAACTTGATGCATTGAGACTATTATGACGAATTATTATAAGACTTATGGATTTTTCTTTATATCTTAAGAAATATTACGATTATCCTTCTTGAATATAGCCAAATAAAGTATGTCTAGGTCTTTTAAGAGTCTGGGTTAGTACACAAATTCTTGTTACATGATTGTTTGTTTGTTATACCTAGTTACACATTTATTATTATCATGGAATGCGCCTATTACACCTGATATCACTGGTTAAGGATGAATTTGTGGTGTCCTATTGTATTGTCTTACTCACACCCTGTATAGGAATCTCAATGCATGTGAAAAATTCCTGTTTAAGTATTTTATTAAGAGAAAAGGGGTCATGGATGATGGAAGAGCATAGAATCCTGGAGTGGGTGGTGGACTGGGATGGACTCTGGAGGATTATTATAGTTATTTCTATTTATTGTATAGTTTTATGTTACTCTATTTTGGATTTAAAATAAAGGATACATTTTCTTGATTATTTTTATGGTTTTAGTTCCACGCATTAGGATATAATGATTATTTAGTTTTCCAAATTTTACACTGTTATATTTATTTATTATTTTTTCAAGAATTGATATTGATGGTATAGTTTCCTCATTGATGAACTTAAACCCAAACTGCTAGTCAGTGGCCTCCTATATTTAGGGAGGTGTACCTAAGGTTATGTGGAAATCGAGCTCAGACATGATGGATCGATTTGGTATGTCCCAAAAGAGATGGAAAAAATCTCATATTCCTTCCCATGTCATCCTAGGTTGGTCCTCACACCCAATGTAGTGCCCTATGATTTTAGTATATATATTTTTCCATTATATAAGAGTAGTTAAAAACCTTAAGTAAATAAAAATATAATTTTTAAAATATATAATATTTCAATATATAAAATAATATATTATTCTAATTAAATTAAAAGTTTATTTAAAATAAGATTAAGAACCCTTAATGTCAAAAAGTTCATCTTTCAATAAAAATAATTTCCCATTATATTTTGTAATTTCATTTAAAAGCTAAATTGATAAATTTTGGTTAACAATTCAATAAAATTAACTTCATTTCTGATTTTATCATGTAAAAATTATAAAAGGTTTAATTTTTGTGATTTTCAAAAAAAAACTAATTTTTAGGTGAATAATGAAAAATACGGTTTTACCAATACTGTAATTTTATGATATTATCAGTATATAATCAATAACAAGAAGTTTATGAATTAAATTTAACTTTTAAAATATTTATTAAAGTATTTAAACTATGAATTTCAAAAAACTATATTTAATTTATAAAACCAATGTTTATCATTTTATAACAAAAGTAATAATTAATTTCAATAGAAAAACATTTTTGATCATCCCATTTAATTCAATATTATTTTGGTCAAATTTTGTTTTTTTAATTTATAATTTTCTTTTTCTTAATAAACTAATTTATTTTATGAATATAAAAATCATTTATAATTTTATACTACACATTAATTTTAAGCATAAAAATACACATTTTCTAAAAATGAGATTTTGTTCAATAGATTCACTAGTATTAAAATTAAATCTTCTCATTGTTAGAATTTATTTTTTGATAAATTTATTTTAAAAGTTTAAATTATAATTTTAAAATTTGGTAATACAATCAATTTTAATTTTATTTCATTAGAAATAATTTCCAAAGTTAAAAATGAGTTTCTGTAGAAAAAATTAATTTGGGAAAAATGCTATAAGTAAAGGGAAATTAATAAAAACACTAAAACATTGTCTCCAAAATTATTATTTTAGAGGGTTCATAGCCTAAAAATGTTCCAAATTACATTATTTTCCATTTTTTAGCAAATATTCTTTAATAGCTTCAGGTTGTTATTAAAAATTAATGGGTATTTACAAAAATTTCACATTCTTCACTTGTAAATGGAGCTCACTTACACCAAACCAATAAAAACTTATTCCATTGAATTCCAGTTAAAAATATATAAATTTTTCTTCAACTAGAATAAATTTCCATGTTCATAAGGATCTATTGACAAGAATTTGATCTAAACCATCTATTTATAAGGACACCTCTAAAACAAAGATCAAATTATCAACATGATTATTACATACTTATTAACATTTTATATTAATCGTCTTATTACAAATATTTTATAACCACACTGATATAATGAAATAATTATAATTATTATATTGATGTGTTATTATATTAATTCAATAACTATTAATTTTTCCTTTTCATCCACTAATAAAAAATAAAAACATTGATCATGTGTATGTATAGACTACAAACTCTAAAAAGAGACATCTTTAATTTTTAAACACTGCCTATCATGATTAGTAATGAGAATAGAATTGATGAATAAATAATTTAAACATATAATATTACTATGATTTTGAAAATTAAAATTATTATATACCTTCATTCCCTTTCATTCATTTTGAAAAGAAAACATTAATCGTGAGTACGTACGGACTACCGCCTCTACGATCAACGAATTTTATGTATCATCACCATACCACATGGATCATTCTAAAAATAATTTATTGAATAAATATTATATTTAAGAAATTTTTATTATTCTTTAAAATTTCTATTAACGTTATGTAATATCATTTTCATACTCATATGATCGTTATAGTATTCTCTGGTTTAGGTCACTTTTACCACCAACATGAATGATGTTGTAATGTTTCTGTAATGAATTATTAAGGAATGTTATGTATTGGTAATGAAATTTTATAATAATAAATTCATGTTGTTTTAATTATCCTATTATTTTAATATTAATATCTAAACATGTTATTAATATATCACTTTTTGTTCATTAAATTTGTCGAAACAAGCACGTCACCGATTCCATTTTCACAAATCATAACAAAAACTCGAATGGAATGAAATTATATATTATAAAAATCATGTAAAATATATCATTGTTCTTTAAATCATATATGAATTATGAACTTTGAATCAAATACCAAGGATCGACATCGATATTGCCAATCAAGTATGAAACAATCAAAATTAGTAACATCTAATGACAAAAATAAATCATATTTAAGTAATACATGTATAATAAATAATTATAATTTAATATTATAAAAGGTTTTATAAATAAATAAGTTTATTATATAATTTATTTATATATTTATTTTAATTAAATATGAGATCAAATTTATTTCATGTAAGTCAAGAATTAATGTAAGGTTTTCTGCATCTCAATTTTGCTTTATTGAGATATGATTTATATTCACTAATTGTTTCTTTTTTGGGGGTATATATTGTACATTGGTTTTTTATTATAATTTTCATTAAAACTAAATGAATTAGGAAACCATATTGTTTTCAACCATTCATAACTTTTTTATTCAAAAGATATTGAGGTTGTAATGGTATTTCATCTCAAATTCCATTCTTTGAGACATATTCAATTTTATGAACCTAAATTCATTTTAATGGTTTGTATAGTGCATATTTTGTATATTATATCATGAATTATATTTTTTAATTATATTTTAATTTCAATTTAAATCTCTATATTTAATTTATTTTTGTTCAAAGGTTACCAAAGTCATAAGGGTTCATTTTCAAATCTCTATTTCAAATCGAGTTTTCTTCTAAAAGATAATCTATCTTGGGAATTTTTATGATATTTTATTCTAAAAATAAAAAAAAATTATACTCATCTAGTTATTTTTGGGGTTTTACATGTATTCTTACTATTTAATTTTCATCATTATATACCTGTTTTGTTAAAATTGACCCACCTCTTCTTTTCGGTCGGGAATCATTCTCTTTCATGTCTGCATTCATTATATGTTATTATGAATGTCCTAATCTATTATAAAATAATTGATTATGGTAATCTGATAATAATTTTAATTTATTTTAATTTTTTAATGAAATTTAAAAAAAATATCTATTGCTCTTTATTTACAAAAAGAATCTCTTTTTATCATTTTTCATGTAAACACATCTTTCCTCCATCTTTATCATTTTAAATGAAACTTACTCTAACAACTTTAAAGGTATTATAAAATAAATTATTATTCTAATTGACTTATAAAATATTTATATTTAAATAAATTTTTTCAAAAATGTCATGGATTTGTCTTATTTCCAAATCAATTTTTTTCTAGTGCTCCTAAAAATTATTTTTCCATATATGATTACATCCTTTGACATATATTATGCTTCAACAAGAATATTCTATAAATAATACCATACATATTATTTCTTTATTTGGATTATGAAATTTTATATTGATGTTTTCATGAAACACATCTCTTTTCATTTCATTAATTTTGTGATGTTATAAATATAAATGTTTTTATATTCTTATAGCACACATATGTATGGTTTTTCATGAAGGGATGATTGGGACCTATTTATCCCTCCAATTCATACGATAAAGGTTGATATATTATGAGATAATGATGGATGATAGTGATGTGTATTCCAAAACCATTTTTATATATGTTTTTTGGATATTTATCCCTCAACCATTTTCTTATCAGAAATAGGGATGTGTATCCCTGAAAAACATCATTATGGGAAATAGGGACATGAATTCTTTACCCAATATGTAATGATTTATATTCTTATAATTTGTTCCACATTCATATTTTTAAACATTATCATGTTATAATTACTCATACCACATATTATTCTAATACCCTTATACATGATTTTATGATTAATTATTTTTTCCTATTTGGGTGTGATTTCCTAATGCTGTATTAATTAACTTTGATTATGTTCTCATACCGTCGGGCTTATCTTATACTCACTTATGATCACAAACTGTTACATTTTATGTTTACACTTATTGAACATATGATATCACCCCTTTCTTATGTTTCAATTGTCTAAGTTATAAAGATGTATATAACCTATGAGATATCTATAAGGGGGTCTAGTGTGGTACTATTACGAAAGAATATTCAAAAGTGTTGAAAAATAATTTATTTATATAGCTAACTCCCCAAAAATTAAACCTTTGGTCCATAATATTTGGATATTAATTGTGATTTGAAATGATTAATCCCATAAAATAATGAATTAAGTGTGTATATTTTACTTGTGTCGTCTTAGTTGGTATTAGGGTATGGTTTAGTTGTTTTGGGGATTAATTTACGATTTGTATCAGATAAATTTAGTGAAACCTCTAGGAATAAGTCTAAAGTAAAGTATAACATCATAAATTTTTTTTAAATTATATATTGTATTTTTTTCCTAACAATGATATCCTTTTTTGGATACTAACAACCAGATTCATACCTATGGGTAATAACACTAAAAATTGATGGATGGGAATTAACTAGATCATTACTCTGGTGTATGGAAAATAATCCAAACTACACACCTAGTTTGAAACTTGGAGGCGATATGATTTGGTTAAATGAAATTCTTTTTACAAACCACTATGCAATATTTAAACATTTTTTTGTTAGAGAACCTCAACAGAATATTACCATGGATAGTTCATAATGAAACTTAGATATTCATAAGTTAGAGTATGTTCATATTTTTTTATTTATTTCTTTGATGTTAAAATTTTTCCTAATATAAATGTATTAATTTATGTTTTATAACCCCTAAACATTAATTTATTAAATTAATTGTTGTAGCAAAGATAAAATGAGCTAAAAATGAAAGTGATGGGTAAGGAAGAGATTGTCCTAATAAGAAACAAAATGGGATAAGGTAAGGAGTGAAAAAATTCATGGAATCAATATCTTGTGTTATAAACCATAACCTAAATCATGTTGATCTTTCAAATGCACAAAGGATAGAGTAACTTTTTATTACTTATTTTATGTGAAAATTTACCCATACTTTAGTGGCTCTTCTAATCCACGTTTTTCTAATAAATTAATCATTGTGATAGAAATGATATTTTCATTCTCAAATTCATAGAGTATGAGAAGGTTGTTTTGGCCATTTAATGTTTATAAATTAAGGGTAACCAATGGTGTACTCTAATTAATAATATAATAAAAAGGATGAAGTAGAATCTAAGGAATTAGAAAATTTCAAGAATGTATTACTAAAAAAGTATTTTCCTCAAACTCATCTCAAAAATATGGAAAAAGGATTTCTAAAGATGAAATAATGATCCTGAATATATTATCATTTATAAAATGGAAATTCATAAGACTGATGAGGTATTCCACTAGTATTATCACTAATTTAGAATATAATAATGATCATTAATTTAATATATTAAATCCAATTATTTAAAATGAATTATATATAAAATACTTTGGAAGCTATGGAAAAAAATTAATATGTGATAAAGGTGTAGATAGAAACTAGGGACTATCATTATCCATAGGATAAGAATATGAAAATGCTCTATATTTGAATCCCTAATGATAAATCAAAAGGGGGAAAGAAATTATAATCACCCGCATGTATAAAATTTTAGAAGGATTATCTAGTAAATTTCCTCCTAAAAAAGTGTTTCAATCGTGGATGTACTGGCCAAAAAGATAATAATTATCACAAAGAGATGAATATTCCAATCAATTTAATAAAGAAAAATAAGGAATAATCTAATAATCCACCCACGGTTTAATTCTTCAAATTTTAATGGTTTGGTAATTTTGAAAATCTATTCCCTAATCCTAGGGAAAATGAGGAAAATAGTTCTCAACAACCTCCAATACTAAGGGAATTAAAAAGACCCTATGAAATGGTATCTAAATTAGATATTGATAAAAAATTGAATCATGATAATTATTTGTTCAATTATCCTCCAATTCAGATAGTGGATGTATAAATGGATTCGAGTTCAATTCACTCTAGTATATCGAGGAACTCTAATTTAAAAATATATCTTTATTAATAAATATTTAATCATAACCATAAATATTTTCATTAGTGATTGATAATTAAAATTGAAACAATAAAATTTATTTAATGGAGAGAGAATGTAACTCCATGAGATTTAAGTATATATATATTTCATTAAATTCATACTATGTTCGATAACTTTCTTCACACACAACACCAAACTAAAATGATCTATGACATTGTGGATATTATGGTACCTCAGGATTCTCATATATTGATATTTTATCTTTTTAGATAAATATCCATTACGTTATATAAAAAAATCCTTAGGACCATAATAGTTTAGTGCCTTTGGAAACTTGGAACACAATATTCTTAATTCATAAAATATATTCAATGTCTACCATAACAATATTCCCCTTTAGTAATATTTATAAACATACCCCACTCTAAACCATTCTTCGTAACATGGGGAAAATAAAACATAATAAAGGGTGATCTTCGATTCTCAGTAAGGGTAAACAAGGGATATATGTAAGCATAACATCAATATTAGGGTATTTGAATATGATCATAACATTTGAAAACCATACCCTACATATCAAAGATCATAATCATGATACAAAAATTAGTAGTTAATTAGACATGAATCATAAGGGAATAAAAAACATGATCCATGATATCATAATATTAGCATAAGACATATATTTTTGGCATACACATAAGAATAGAAAATCATTTCCATATTTGTCAAAGCTCATTTCCAAGGCTATCATAGTGCAATGGGTTCACTCCACAAACCATCATAGTAATCAAGGTTCACTTCCAAGACTATCATATCAGAAAAAGTCTCTTACTGAAATGGGTTCACTCCCCATTCCAATCCTATTAATCTCATGAGATATAAATATATACCCAACTCATTAGGGAGAGATATAGGTCCCACACTTCACATAATGAAAATCATGCATATATGTTCCATAAGATCATAAAACCTTCATCATATCACAACCCTAGAAATGGAATGGGTTTCATAAACATTTCATCATATAATATCTTGTTGAAAAGATACAGGTTTTATAATTATTTCATTATTTTATCCTAGCTTACCCTGTGGAAATAGGAGTGCGTTTTATAATAATTTTAACATGGTATAACCCGTGGAATAGAAACATGTTTCAAAAATATATTTTGATCAAAAACATAAAACATTTAAAGAAATATTAATAATGGTATCCTTGGATCATAACCCCAGTAAAGCATAACTAACTTCAAAGGATATCAACATAGATGGAAAATGATTTTAAAAGATTACTTGGAAATTTTATTTGAGGAAAATTAACTTTTAATTTGAAATAAATTTTTAAAACATAAAGATAAAATTAAAATTTATTTTCATTGAAAATAGACATTAAAACTTAGAACAAAATCATTAAAAAAATTGTAAACATTTATTTAGGAAAATATTATTTCCTCTTTGGAAAATTATTTTTAATAAATAAAACACTTTCAAAGTCATTTTCACTTTGAAATAATTTATTTAAAGTCTAAATATTTTCCAAATATTAAGGGAAACATTTTCATGGAAAATAAATTTTAAAATTTTTAAAGGAATAATTTAATCGTTTAGGTTTATGATATGGTAAATGTTGTTCATTTAATACATATTGGAAACAGATATTGTTTTCACATTTTCTGTAAAATCAAAACATAATTTGTTTTGGAAAAAGACATGAAGATTCAATTAAAAAAAATTAAAAATAAAAAATGGGATAAAATTTCTTGTTAAAATAATTATATAATAATAATAATAATGAAAACATTTTAATAAGCATGGTTTTTGGAAGAAAATAGATTCCTTGTCCAATAGAGAAATAAAGTCAGATTTTCTTAAAAACATTTTCTCAATTATTTTAAGATCAAAAAATTGTAAAATAGTACTATTACTATAAATTATCATGAATAACAAAAGTGGAATAAAATTATTAAGTTTATTGGGAAATGGATCATAAGATTTTATCAACGGAAACATGATCATTAACAATCCCGATAAAGGATGGTATTGTAACATAAAATCATTACCGCTTTAGTATCTTTGAATCATAAGAATCGTGAAGGAATAACATAAAATGGGACATAAAATATAATGATTATTAAAAAATTCATGAAATTACATGTCAAATAGGTCGTATATACACCTCAAAAAATAATATTGGTGCATAATAAAACAGACGTCTCAAAGAAGGCAGATTGAGACAAAAATATCTCACTTCTTTAGTAATATGTTGACTCATAATACCCGATAAATAATAATATAAAATGAAATTTTAAATATCATTAAAATGGTATGATTCATGATATAACATGTCAAAGGTCCAGTATATACCCCACATAAAATAAACATGTGGTAAATTTTCATATGTTTTCTAGAAATAAAAGACAGACAAGAAATACCTAACCAAAACCCCATGAAAGAGAGATACTCAAATGGGTATGTAAATAAAAATATTTTTTAATTATAATCATCATAAAATATATTCTTGGTAATTATATATACAAAACAAAAGAATCATGTGGTGATCATAGCATGTGTCTCATAGAAAAATAAAAGTGTAACGGAAATACCTTACTATAATTTCTGACATCCTTCGCACTCATTCAAACCTCCTGTATAATAAATATAATTTTATTATAATTAAATTATATAAAAATAATTATATATATCATGTCTTATATTATTTACTTATTTCCTTAAATTACTCATTTATTTTCAATTTCAAGTTAAAGTCACATGTCGGTTAATAACCACTTTGTTTTTCGTATATGTCCTGATTTGTTATTTTTTGTCCACTTAATTTGATCATGGTTCCACCCCATAAAAAATTATTATCAAGAAATAATTATCCTATTTATACATAAATTATAATTTTTAGAACAATCATGAGAGATAGTTTTGAGAAATGAAGTATGTTACGATCACAGAGAAGGTAGTTTGTACGTATGCATGTGTAACATTTCCATATTTCAACGATCATTATGGAAAGTAAGAAAGTAATATATTATATTTAAATAATTATAATAATATAATATGTACCATATTATTTCATTAAATTAGGTTATACATATCATCCATGTGGTGTGGTGATGATAAGAGAGTCACATCTCTTTGTGAAGGCGGTTGTCCACATGTACACGGACGATGTTATCTTCTTTCAGTAAGTGAAATGGTATGAAATAAAATGATATACTATCTTTTCAGAATCATAAATGTTTAATTAATATCCTAATTGTTTCATGTATATCATATATATTTATCCTTATTTTCATCCATGTAAATTGTTAGTGACAAACGAATCATATCGCTTCACAAGGCGGTAGTACATCGTACACCCGTGTGACGTTATCGTATCCTCTATAAAATGGAAATTAAAAAGGTATGTATGAAATAATTACTAAAAGGGTATAATTATGTTATATATATCATATATATATATATATACTTTATATCCATCACCATACCCAACATTGAGAGGTGGTAATGGAAAAATGAATGGCATCGGTTCATAGGCGGCAGTCCACCGTACTAACGAACAATGATTTCGTAACCCATTTGATAGAAGTATATATGGTTGTAGTTCATTACATTAGCATAAAAAATATAATTATATTTAGGATACTTAGTTAATTATTTCATCAAATTTTTATAATAATTTAATTATTTGTAGAAATAAATAAAATAAAAAAATTTGTTGAAGAACGTTACCTCTTCTTCGAGTATCCTCCTTAGGTTCTCACTAAAATAATTCATTGGTGGATTTATATCCAAAATACCATGAAAATAATTCATTCAAGGGTTATTTTAAAAAAAATTACACTTCTTGTTTCTTCATGTTCACTTTTTATGCACACACTATATCTTTCACGCTTCACATATGCACCCACTGCACGTTTCTTCTATTTTGGTTCAATGCATGTGTGTCACGCATGAGTACATGAACCTTCTTCACACAAGTTTGGGTGTGGACTCATAGTGCTATATTCATGAAAAGTTATTCTCAATTTTTCGTTTCACAACATAGTATATATGTGTAACCCATGTGATTTCTCAACTCCCTTACCAAAAAATATATCATGATATCTAAATGTATCAAATACGTTCATGAAAACTTGGAAGACACACATTAGGGGTATCACACTATCTCAGTTGCTTTGAAAACCCCAGTTCTTTATGAAGAAAAATGAGTTTTAAGATCACAAATCAAATTTCCAATGAATTCTTTTCTTCCTCTCACAATGAGTAGCTTCACGGAATCGCTCTTCATGAATAAAAGGAACACAGTGGATCCATTTCTTTGTAAACAAGACCACCCTCATTATATCAGACACATATCACGGGTTTATGCCTCGATATTTATAGAAAATACTCCCCCACCCCATCTCATGTTCATTGTATTATCATACAGTGACTTACTCACCTATGTGCGCTGTCATAGCTCACATGTCTCACGATTATGAGAAATCACCATCTTCATATATAAATATTTTTGTATTCAAACACATCATTATATCATCATAATAGTGGATTATCATGCATGAAAACAAATTTCCACACATGTATTCAAGCAAGTTTAGATCTCCTGAAAATTGGATACTCATATTGACCATCTGTTTCATGTTGTGGTATGAAAATTCAAGTGATACAAAACCCCTCTAACAACTCAATATAGAAGACAATGCTGCTAGAATGATCGAATATATAGAATAAAAGATATATAAGGGGCACTGTTATTTACATGTATTTAATGGTGGATGAACAGCTCCATCCAATCTAACTCCCACATCAATTATTCATGTGTTTGAGCACTTTATTTTATAAAAAAGTGTGACTTGGAGCCGCTAGTTTCTTGTATGGGGTCTACTCCCACTACCCACTGGCACCGCCTCATGCTAGTTATTTCATGTCATCGCGCTGCCCCATAGGTTGGGACAAGTATGATCTCATGAACCTCTACAGGATTACTATGAATAACCTTGGCCCGACCATTCTATCCATCTCATTCTATGGTCGATCCTAGTGTCCACCTCAATAATGGTCTCAAATGGATCCCATGGATTTCAGGTTGGAAGGATACATTTTTTGGTAAGGGATAAACAAAAAAAAAATCAATATTCTCTATATAAAATTATAATCTAATATACACATAATATATTCTGCAAATATACTACATGAAAAATATAAATGTATATTTTTTCATGGTCTCCTAAAATTCATCAAACATATAAGATCATAAAAATATGATCCATATCCACTTTTCAACATTTCCTTAGCTTACTGATAATTGATAATCATTATAATAACATCTTATTCAATTGTGGTAAAGAAATAATTCTATTAATGCAATTAACATAGGTTTTGGACATTAGAATATCTCTTCAATAATGACATTTAACATGGATAATTTCTCAATCATGATTCCATAACAATTCTCCAAGCACCACCACTTCTCATCATCAACTCACTAAACACATTTTGACTTATCATTTACAAAAAAAATCTACACTAAACCCCAAAATCTTCCCTTTTTATCAACATATCCTTATTACACTTTTTAAAATTCAATATGTGTGATCCTAATTTTTTTCCCCCTTATTGAAAATAAAATGCAAAGGGAAAGGGGGTTTTCTCATAAACATGTTTTTATCCATTTTAGGACAATTTCCTGAAAGCTTATGGGAGAGGGATGATATCACATGGTATTTCATAGAAAATAATTTTAATTAATCAACTATAATTAAATATGGGAAAACCTAGTGTAAAAAACAAGACAAATACAACCAAGGTTTTCTATATTGTCCATAAACTACCATCAATGTGAAATCCTACTTCTAAATTATAAAATATGACTAGGGTGATTGGAAATAATCATATTCATCAATTAAATTTTAAAACCTACAAAAACTTCAACAAAAACAACAAAAAGTTCATGTCCAAAATATATATCTCCTACTTTATCTTATTTTTGTCATAAACCAAGCACTACCCATTAATTGATAAGATAGAACAATTAATAATAAGGGATAAATGTTTAATAAGTATACCATATCCTATAATTTTGAATTTTTACCAAGGTTTTCATATTCATTATCAGGGTTTCTCACACTTAAGGGATACACACTTTCCATCTATTTCATGGAAGTCACTAGACTCCATAAAGTATAATCTCATCATTCTTTAAAGAAGTGATATTCTCAAACAACTCATTTAATTCCATTAATTGTTAGTTAAAAACACACAAAATAATAAGGAATAAGGAGTGACCTATTGGTTTCTTAGAAGTAACATCCATACTAAGGGATTCCTCTCAATCTAGGACATTACTTTCTACCAATCTCAACATGGGAAGATTATTTTGAACCCTCATTTTTATTTTGAGACTCATTTATTTGAGTATCTTATTTATTCATTTCTTTATTGTATTGAATAATTTTTACAACCCAATCTTTTATTTCTTAAATTTTCCACATTTAGATAAATTATCATCAACTTCCACCTCTTTCTCTAATAAAAATTACTTTCCTTTATACTTAGAAATTTTTTTAGAATCTTCCAATTGTTTAGCTAGTTCTAACTAATGTGTCCAAACAACAAGGTTTTTTTTATTGATATTCTCAGTCATCTCAATATTTACCTTCTAATAATAATTGATTTGAATAAAATTTCCAAAGATATTTTCTTTAATTTAACCTTTATTTTCTTTAGAAGTATGCAATAACTTTCCTAGAAGTGTTTTCATTAAATAATTATCACAATGAACTTGTTGTTCATATATTTTTCAAATTTCCTTTAGAAAATAAAAATTATTATATGTAGATAGACTTTTTGATTTATCTGTGATAAATTTATACATTCCTATATTATTTCATCTTCTCACAGAGTTGGTTCTTTTCATTATATAATTTCTCCTGCTTGATATATGCCAATTATAAAGAAGTAAAATATTATAATATAAGTTGTAGGATTGGTTCACAAATTTACCAAAACACCAGAAATAAACTATGAACTTTTATCTTCCAAAATTATGACTAATATATTAGTGATAAATAGTTTTATGTCTATATACACTCTTATAATTATTTTTCCTCGGTCTTGAGGAACATTATTTTCCCATCTCACTTCGGTTCTCACAATCATCATCAGTCCATATTCTTCCAATTTTTGTTTCATAACCTACAAAAATAGATGAAGCATATTTAATATCACTGGGAAAATTATAAATAACCTATAAATTCTTATTTGGACCAGTCTCCATAGCATATTTGGATGATTCAAATTGAATATCCACTACTTTATAAAAATAATCTCTCATAATTTTCAATGTGTTTTATGTTTTAATTCAACTAGATTGTGCCTCATAATGTTCTTATTCTTTTAAAAATAGTTTTCCATTATGATATTTCAAAATCTTCATATGTTATTCAATTTTCATATTTCTAGTTTTGATCTCCTCTATAAGATCATTCCCTTTTTTGTTTTAATTTCTTTTATCTTTCTTCAGTAGTTTGATTCTTTTCTTGAGCAGAGTGTTTTGATCAAAACCTACTACATGTTTGGATCTCAACATGTCCTCATGATAGGTCACTTATTTTTTCGCATCACTTCTAAAAGAATCAAATTTTTCTCTTAAATTATGCTATAAAGTATTTATTATTTTTATATGAACATTCATCTAATGATCCAGTCTATACTAAAGAGTCTTAATCAACTCTCATACTCATCTGATTTCTCTTCTACTTCCTTAAAAACTTCTTTATATTTCCACTACTACATTTTCTAGTTTTTTAGATCTTATTTTAATGTAGTATTCTTATTCATAATCACTCTTAGAATAAATAGATTATTTATTTGTAAAATTAATTTAAAATTTTCCAATTCGACCACAATTAAAAAACTTTAAAGGAATAATAACTTTAAATTTTCCTTTTTCTCTTCTGGAATTAATTGAAAATAAAGGGGATAACTATTTTATAATTTTTATCACTTACCTCATCATCATCATAATATGATAATTATTCATCATTATTTTCATTTATCTTGAGACTTTTCATTTCTTTTAAATCCATTACTTCTTTATATTTATTTTTGAACATAGGATCTTTTATCATCTCATAATTGAGAAGTGTATTATGAAATTCATCAAGTGATAAGTCTCTAACTTCTTCTAATGAAGAAATGTTTGGACAAAATCTATCAGTTAATTCACACATAAATTTCTTGAAAATATAGGAATCTTCTAAAGTATCTCCAAAACCCCTAATATGACTTAATATCTCATTCAACTTGGTAAAGTAGTCATTAACAATCTCACTATTATCCATTTGAATATCTTCAAAATTAGATCTCCATATTTGAATTTTTAATTCTTTGATCTTCACATTACCTTCATACATATTCTTGAGTTTATCCTGAATCTCCTTGGATGTTCTTAGTCACATCAATTTATTGAACACTTTATCAAATAAGGATGACAAAATAGAATTTCTAGATTTCCCATCAACTTCAATATTTTTCTTATTATCATGTGCTATGGGAGCATCAATTCCAAGTTCGATAAAACCAATTTCTATAACATCGCTAACGTAAAGTCCTTGTCAAATCAGATATGGAAGAATTTGGTTCTTCAATCCATAACAGTTCTTTTAATCAAATAAAGGATCTCATATATCGTTGATTGAATTCAATATCAATATTATAAGTTTATTAGTAATGGTTGTATCTTTGTAGAGGGAAAATCATGATCTAATAACACTTTAGGAGTCTAGGTTCATATAATTATTTGATAGGGGTAGCGGTGAATCAGTGAAGTAATTTTTACAATTTATTATTTTTAAATCAACCTTTGTGATCAGTTAAGATTTTAATCATTCATTCTTTAGAGTCTCACTTATCAGGTATGAAAATAATTGAAAGTACTAAAAATCTCATAAGGATATTTAAAAGGTTATCCCCCAATATGGGATACTAAATCCTTTTTGTGTTCTAGATAATATAATGCACATATTCTCTACTAGTAAAAAGAAATGTGGTTACAAGAATAGCTAATCTCTAAAAATTCATGATAGAAAAAAGTACCATAATTCATATATACTAATGATTATTGTGGGAACTCTCCCAACAGGATATTTAGACTGTAATCCCACAAGTTTTTTTATACTAGCTCCTTCCATTTGATCTATTTTCCGAAAACCTATAGTTATTTATATTGGAGTCCTTCTATTTCTATAATAATATTCACTAACTCTTGTGAATAGGTCTTCAAATTTCATTGACTTCTTATGTAATGATATTTTGGCTTTGTTCTTGTTCAAGTCCACTCATTTGAATATTATGATTAATTTTTGGCCTTACTCATAACATGTCTTATGCATGTCACATGCATATTCTTTCTTCTTTACATAACTCAATTATATCTCCTTCACGCATGTTATTTCAAGAATGTGTATACTATCTACAATGAAAATCCTTCACTCAAGGGTGTGTGAAACACATTGTTCACATATTATTTCTTCACCCTCACTTTGTATACACACATTGTATCTTTCACTCTTTACACGTGCACACACTACTTATTTCTTCTATTTTTGTTCAATGCACAAGTTTCATGCATGAGCATATGAACAATATTCCTTATAGGATGGATGTGGACACACACTCCCTTCTTAATTCAAAGTGAAACTCATATTGTCTTCATGAAAAACAATGTCTATGTGTAACCCACATGAGTTTTCAACACTTTTCACACATTTGTAGCGTGATATATTCATTTCTCAAATACATTTGGGAATACTAGGAAGATGTGTATTAAGGGTATCACACAATATTGGTTTCTTTTCATAACCAATCTATTTGTAAAGAAAAATGAGTGTTCAAAGCATAAATCAAATTCCCATGGAATTATATTCTTCCCCACACAAGTAGTAGCTTCATATAATCACTCTTCACAAATCAAAGGATCACGATATATTTTTTTCTTTATAAATGAGATAAATCTCAATATTTCTACCACATTTCATTAGTTTATGCCTCATTTTTTTATAGACAAGACTCCACTTCCCTACCACATGAGCACTGAATTAGTACACACAAACTTACTCACTTTTGAACACTAACATGGCTTCTATGTCTCATGATTAAAATAAATCTCTATCTTCAGAAATGATGATTTCTTCTTTCCCACACCTCACTGTATCATCATAACATTGGGTTATCATGTATGAAAAAGAATTTTTATGCATTCATTTGATCATGTTCAAATCATATGGAAACTAGATGCTTGAGTAAACAATTTTATGGTAGTAGTGGCATTAAAATTATAGCAATACAGAACCCCTCTAACAGCTTAATGTAGAAGACAACGATGTTGGCACGATCAAACCACTAAAATAAAAGACATTTGATGGACATTGTTCTTTACATGTCTTTAATGGAAGATAAATAGTTCCCTCCTAACTGATTCTCACATCAATTATTCATGTGTTTGAGAAATACCATTTATAACCAAGCATGAATTGGTGCAACCAGTTTTGTCTATGGGGTCCTCCCCCACTACCCACTAGAACCACCATATTCTGGCACTTTCCCACCATTGTGATTCCCCGTATGGTAGTTATTATCCTTTACCATGCGCCTATGTAGGTTATATATGCATACCATCAGTCCATCCATGATTTCCATCTCTTTCTATGGTCAATACTAGTTCCCACCTCAGATGTGGCCGCACATGGACCCCAAGGCTTGTTGGTTGGAAGGATATATTTTTTAGTAAGGGATAAACAAAAATATTTTCCAATATTCTCAATATAAAATGATAAGCCAATATACTCATTAAAGCCTCTCCAAATATACTACATGAAAAATATAAAGATATTATTTTACATGGTCTACTCCGATTCTTCATTCATTTGATGATCAAACATCCAAGACCATCAAAATATAATCTATCTCCACTATTCTATATTTCCTCAAGTTACTAATGATTCATAATAATCAATATAAGATCTTTTTCAAATGTGGTAAAAAAATGTGAATTATCCTAATGAAATTAACACATTTTTTGGATATTAATAATATCTCTTAAATCATCACATCTCAAATGGATAATTTCTCAAACATGTGTCCATAACAATTCTCCAAACATCACCACTTATCATCATAAACTCATTAAACACGTATTTATATATCATTGGCAATAAATACAACATTGGGCCAAATAACTATATATTAAAGGATTAGAAGAGGAAATTTGGTAATTTATTTGGGTGGGTATTGGCCAAACCAAAAAGGATTGAAGGTGTGAATAAGAGGGGAGATGGGTAGCCTTTTATAATTGAGGTGAGTGGAACAAATGTAATTATTTTCAAATAAAAAGGTGAACCCACGTTTTTCACATGCCACACGGGTAAAAAATGGATTATTCTCAATCCTTATAAATTATAGGGTCGAGATATGGAAAAAAAGATACTTTATAAACGTAATTAGGTCATTTTAATCCTTATCTTTTAAGTTTAACCCCTGGTAAACTCATTTTTACCTTTACCGTGGTAATTGTTTTTAATGTTTTGAAAATTAATTTGGTTCAAAAACTAAGTTGAGATCATTAGATAATATAAATTATTATAATTAAAAATATTTAATCAATTTTTTAAAATTTAATTCATAGAATAGGAAAATTTTAATTTAAAATTAATCTCATAAAAGCGATGAGAAAGCAGGTTTTCAAATAGAAAATGTTCAAATGTTTAAAACATTTTTATAGAAAATTTCATTATAAAATTGATTAAAATAAAATAAATATGAATAATATATATATAAGTGAACTAATTTTACCTTAAAAACATATTAAAATGAAATTTAATTATATAAATAATTTAACGAAAATCTATTTTTCGATTAAAATTCTGTATTTTTAACTATTCATCAAAAAATAATCTTTTTAGAAATTTTTTAAAAATTATCCCTATTATAATTTATAAATAATTATTTAAAAAATGAAGTTTATTTTATCAAATAATTTTTTTAAATGATTAAAAAATTAAATTTGAAATAAAACACACAAACACGACAAAAATGTAATTTTTTTAGAAATGTATTATTTTTTTCAAGCACAAGATGATTTTATGTCAACTCTAGGTCTTATAATAATCATTTTATAAATATCAATGAAATTTTATTGATATATAATATATTAATTTCTTTTAAAACATTCCTCATTATGTTTTATTTTAATTATTTAAAATGGAGAAATATTATGCACTTTAAAATAGTTTTTAGAAGAAGAAAACTCTGTTTTAAACCCAAAATAAAACTTATACTAAAATACCATATTAATTTGATTAAAAATTAATTAATTATATTTAATATAAAAATTATAAATATGTTACTTTGAAATATAATTAGACATTTACATTACTTAATTTATTTAAAATAAGTGACAGTTTTACAATGAAAATGATATTTTTCAGTATTCACTGGAAAATCAATATTTTTAGAAAAATACGAAAATTTAAGCATAATTTAATTTAAATATTATGATTTAAAACATAAATTTTATTTTATAAAATAAATTTTATAAAAATATATAAATTAATTATAATATTTTTTCATAAAAATCAATAAAAACATTTTTAAAAAATGTATTTTTTACCAATATAATTAATTTATAAAATAATTGGGTGATTATTTACTTGGAATTTATAAATGATGTTTTTTTAATTTGGAAATTTATATTTATATTTTATGAAGCATTTTATACAATTAATATTAGTTTATTTATTATCTAGGTTATGAAAAACATATTTAAAATAATATTGTCTTGTGGTTTACCAAAGCTCGGTGTTGCATGTCATAAATGGTTTTGAAAAAAAATATTTATTTAGTGTAACATAAGATCAACTCGGTTATGCATATAATGAAAGCTATAAATAGTGTTTCATGTAACACAACATATCAAAAAGATTAATTTTTTTTGAAAAAAAATATTTCACTAAATCATGGGGTGTTATACATATTATTATGAAAATTAAAAGAAGGGGAAAACTCAATGGAATAAAAATATTATTTTTGATCATATGTAATATTTCATTGCAGAATCTAATATATTAAAAATAATTAAATTAAATATTGATTTAAAATAATATTAATAACCCTTGATGTTTAAAAAGGTAGTCTTTCTATAAAAGTAGTTTTTCTTTATATTTTGTATTTTTGTTTAAAATATAAATTTATAAATTTGAAGAATTAAGTTTGATAAAATTAAATAAATTTCTGAGTTTATCATTTTGAAATTATCCTAGGTTTAATTTTTTTTATTTTCATGAAATAATTACTTTTTAGGCGAATAGTGAAAAATACAGTTTTTTCCAATACTGTAAATACTATGATATTATCATTATATAAGCAAGACCTAAAAGTTTTTGAAATATTTTTAATTGATAAAATATGTACTTACAGAGTTAAAATATTCATTTCGAAATACTATATTGAATTTATAAAAACTATGTTTACTATTTTAGAACATTAGTAATAATTGATTTCAATAAATAAATTTTTTTCAATGTTTCCCTTTAATTAAATATCATTGGAGTAAAATTATGTTTTTGATTGATTTGAAAATTTGATTTCTTTAATAAAAAATAAATTTATGTCATGAAAATAAAAAACATTGATAATTTTATCTTAAACATAAGTTTAAATCTTAAAATTATGATAAATCTATAAAAAAAAATTTCTTTTTCCCACCCAAAATATTGTGGATTTTTTAATAATAAGTTACTTTTTAGTGAGTAGAAATTGGTCTTTACACATTACATGTGCTAATATTAAAATTAACTTTTATGATGATTATAATTTTTATACGATAAAATGATTTTAAATTTTGAAATTATGATTTTAAAATTATTTAATAAGTTCATTTTTAATTTTTTTTCATTTGAATTATTACTAAGGTTTAAAATGAGCTACCATAGTAAAAGTTAATTTGGGTAAAAAATTAATAAAAAATGGAAAAGCCTAAAAACACTAAACCATTTTCTCCAAAATGAATTTTTAAGGGGAGTATAAACCTTAACTTGTTTCACACTCCATTATTGTCCATTTCTATATAAATTGTACTTTAATAGTTTCATACCATTATTAAAATGTAATGGGTATTTAAAAAATATATATTTTCCTCACTTATAAATAGAGATCACATACAGCACATGAAGATAAACCTATTAATTATAATTACTCTTTAAACTCAATAAATTCTAATTCTTATATAATATCCTCCCACATTTGTAATCCTTTATTCAAATTATGTCATCATAAGCCCTCCATTTACAAGGAGACCTCTAAGAGAAAGATTAAATTCTCAATGTGAATATTATTGATGTCTACCTTTTCTTTTGAAAATTACTATTAAAACCTTTTTTATAACGATACTAATTTAATAAAATTAGTATAATTATTTTATTTACATGATATTATATTAGTGTGAAAACCATTATTTATTACTTTTCATCAACTAAGAAAAAACAAAAATGTCAATCATGTGGACTACTCCCTCCACGAAGCGATGTCTTCCGCTTTTCATAGCTTCATCTCATAAATGGTCATAAGTAATTAATTAATTAATTAATATGATATATATAATATAAATATGATTCATAAAATTCAATTTATTATATACCTTTATTCCCACTCATTCATTAAAAAATGAAAACAATAATCTTGTTTACATGGGGACTACCATCTCTATGAGCGACGAATTTCATTTAACATTACCAACCCATAAGGATGGTTGTATAAATGAATTTAATTAATATATGTGATATTTATGAAATTTTAATTATTTTTTTATAATTTTATTAAAATTAATAAATAACATAATATTAATCATTCGATCATTATAGCACGCTCTTATTTAGGTCGGGTTTTCCCACCTACATGAATGATTTTGTAATTTTTATATAATGAATGATTAAGGAATGTTTTATAATGGAAATAAAATGTAATAATAATTTATTAAATAAATTTAAATTATTATTCAACTACAATATTAATATCAAAACATGTTATTAATATATCACCTTTTGTTCATTAAACTCCTCAAACCAAGCTCATCGATAATTATATTTTCAAAAATCGTGAATAGAACCCCCATAGAATGAAATTAAAACTTTATAAATAATACTAGAAAATATATTCAAGTAAATTAAATAATATAATAATTATTAACTTGGTACTAAAGACCTAGAAACAACCTCAACTTTACAAAGTATGCGTGAAACAATCAAAATTAGAAACATTTATTGAGGAAATAAATTATAACTAAGTATTAAAAGTATAATAAATGATTATAATTATTGAGTATAAAGGATATATATATGAATAATATTATTAAATAAGTTATTATCATATTTATGTAAATTATACATGATGTTAAAGTGCGTTCTGAAAAAGTATGGAATTAAGGTAAGTGGTTTTGTATCTCAATTTTGTTTCATTAAGATATGATTCATATTCACCCCTTTTTTCATTTCGTGGAGTATATATTAGAAATGGGGTTTTTATTTTATTTATTTTCAAGAAAACTATGGAATCTAAAAATTCATCTTATTTTATAACTTTGATTAGTTTTTGATTCAAAATATAATGAATTTGTGAGGGCTTTTATCTCAAATTTACTTCTTTGAGATATATTTTATTTTATGCACCTAATTTCATTTAAATAGTTTGTATACTACCAAGTTTTTATATTATATCCTAAATTATATTTTATTAATGTTATTTTAGGTTCAATTTTTATCGTTATATTTTAATGTTTTTTGTTCAAATTTTACCAAATTCTTAAGGGTTCCTCCATCAATCTCAATTTCAAATCAACATTGATTTTAAAAGATAATCCATTTAAGGAATTTTTATTCAATTTAATTATAAAACCCACATAAGTTTCACCTATTATATTTATTCTTTGGATTTTACATTTCATCTCACTATTTAATTTCCCCATTGGCTCATAATTTACCCATTGTGAGAAAAATGTCCCCACCTATTCTTTTCGGTCAGGGGTCTTTCTATTCCATTCTCGTATTCATTATATGATTTAATGAATGTCATTATCTACAAATAAATTATTGATTAAAGTCTTTTTTTACTAATTTTTCTTTCATTATTGTTTTAAATAAATTTTTTATTTTATTATGAGTCATTTTTGAAAAAAAAATCTTATTTCAACATTTTTTCTTTGAACACATCATTATAATATCTCTGTCATTTTATATGAAACTTTGTCCCAATTATTTCATAGTTTTATAAAATAAATTCATATTATCCTTGATTTATAAAATATTTATATTTAAATAAATTTTCTTATAAATTTCAAGGATGATTATTATTTCCAAAGTGTTTTTTTAATGTTCTTAAAAAAAATTATCTCAATGACCATCCATTTACATATATTATGCTTGTTCAATTATATTATCTAAATGATATCATCCAAATTATTTCTCTTTATTTCTTATAAAATGTTCTATTTATGTTTATATAGAACCCATATCATTTTTATGGGTTAATTATGTGATGTTTGAAATATGAATATTTTGATGTTCTTATGGCATATATATGTATGGTTTTTTATGATGTGATGATTGGGACTTATATAGTCCAATAATGCATTGGGAAAAGTTTGTAATCTCATGATATGATTATGGGAAAAATGGATTTGTATCCCTGAACCATTTTTTAGTAAGTGATATGGACATGTATCCCTGAATAGTTTTGTTATATGTGATGGGGACATTTATCTATGGTCAATCTTTTTATACCCTATAGGGACATGTATCCCTGAACCCCTTTGTTATGGGAGATAGAAAGATGAATTTCTCACCTTGTATGTTATGATTTCTATACTTACATTTGTTCTAAATTCATATGTTTTACAATATTCTCATGTTATGATAACTCATGTATCATATTATTCTCATATCATCTTTCCTTAATTTATGACTAAAAATTCATGTCTACTTGGGAATGATTTCCTAATGTTATATTCTCGGACTTTGATTATATTCTCATTTCCTCAGGATTATTGTATGCTCACTTATGATCACCAACTATTATATATTACGTTTACCCTTAATTAGAATCTAATCTCTCCCCTTTCTTATGTTTACATTCCACAAGTTATGAAGATATGTATAAACTATGAGATGTATAAAATGGGTCCTAGTGTGGCATGATTATAGAGGAATGTTCACATGTGTAGTAAAATAAGTAATTTATATAGATAACATCCCAAGATATTAAACTTTAAGCTCTTGGGATTGTGTGAATATTTGTTAATTGAAATGGTTAACCATGTAAAATAATGAATTATGTTTTTTATTTAATTTGGGTCATCTAACCCATGCCATCTATAGTCCCTTAATTTACAACTTACTCAGTTACTTTCATGGTGGGGAAAAGAACACTCACCCCATTCTTAAGTCATCTCACCTAAGGTCCAAAAGAAATTTCAAAATTACTTATAAGGATAATACCTAGGCCATTCATCCCTAGTTATTACTCTTACCTACCCAAATGAATTTAAGCACACCTAACTCAAACTCTAATACATTCATCCATTCAATTTTATTTCATTTACATCCTATGGGGTCTATATGTCACATGGAACCCATGTGTAATCAATCCTTCAGTCATTAGTGGTTTATGCATCACATTAGTGTCAAGGGTCACCGATGGCCCAAGATACTATGTTTATTCCATAGGTATTCTATGGAAACTGTTAATTCCAATTTTAAAATATAAGGTCAATCAGATATCATTGGGGAGAATACACATCCCATAAACATATCCAAATTCATAAACATTATGGATATGTTTTGGGGCTACTTAACTCATTTACAAAGCCATTTTTCTCATAAGAAAATCACGGTTTACCCCTATCTATGTGTATCAAAGTCTAAAAATCCATCATCCATAAACATGAGGCTCTACTACATGAATAAAACATTAATTATTTATGATAATTTATATAATAATTTTTCAAAAATTTATTCCATAATTGATTTCTTAATTAATTTATAGTCGTAACAAAGAATAACTCACTTATAGTTTCATATATCTTAAATCATTAAGTAAAGACGTCTTCCCCACCTCAGTGTCCATCTTATCCCTTTTTACAAAAAAATATCCAATTTATAATTTCATTTCATCCATTAATTCCATCAAAATTCACTAAAACATTAAATAACATCAAGGCAACAACATAAATCATTAAATCTGCATTAAACATAGTGTGATCATCCTTCTGGGATCCCCTATAGTCAAGACGAACAAGATTCCCCTCATATTTATTTGATTCTGTTATGATATGGTTAAATCATCACCAAGGATACCCATACAAATTAAATTAGTAGTAAATGAAAGTGGATGAAATATTGGAATAATTGATATAGATAATTAGATTTAACTCAAGCTACTTTTCAGATCAAAGAATAAGAAAATCCAAAAAAATAGAGAATATCTCTCAAAATGGTGAATGAATGAAAGAACTTCGCACTTCCACTATACCTTGGACAAAAAATCCCAAATATATTATTTATACAAAAAATAATAATTATTTTATAAAAATCTACAAAAAATTATTTTATGAAATATTTTGAAAAAACCATTACCCTTACACAACCTCACATATATACAGTTACCCTTACACACATTACACTTATGTTGGAACCCTTACACATGACCCTTACATTGGGACCCTTACATAGGTCTCTCTATTGACCCATTCATATCACATTTATCCATAATAAAACCCTCACACATAACCCTTATGTATCATAAGTAAACATGGGTTACCTTTACAAAACCCATGTAATTCCATAGTTAATCTTACACAACACTCCAAATGACCTTTATATAAGTTGCTCTTATACAAGTTACCCTTACGCATGGTATATAAAAGCAAGGTTACCCTTATATATCAAACTGTAAACCCTTACATATGGGACCATTATTCACAGTATAATCCATGAGTAAGGGTAAACGAAAGGTACCCTTACGTATGTGGTTCCATGTGTAAGGGTATAATATAACTAAAAACTACCTATTTTCTCCCAAACTTGTCCTCTTAGGAACATTCCATTCTCAACACCTCCAAAAGCTAAAAAAACTAAAAACACAAATAACACTATATTTTAATAAAAATTAAATTCTTGATCTTGGGATAACTCTTGAGTCTCATTCCCCAACCTACACTAATACAAAAACACAACAATAGAGTCTCATGATATCACCTATATCATAAATTACAACACAGATATCATCAATATCATATATTACAATATAGATCAAACCCATTAATTTTCAATGTAACATACTTTATGATATGTATAAATTATGCTCTATGACTAGAAAAAAAATATTTATCATATCTTATATCTTACAACTTGAGGATATCTCTCTGAGATTAAATATTTATTATCACACAACCAAATGATCACGGAGGTCGAAAATAGTGTAACATAAGGGAATCACCACATATAATATCATTACAATAACGGGGAAGATAATTGAGATCATAGAAAAATATAACACAATAATATTTTCTGAAATATTTTTTTCGAATAAATTTATATCTTTGATAGCCTGTGTTACACACAACAATAAGTCTAATCAAACTATGATATACTATTAGAATATTATTATTATATTTTATTACCAAGATGTTGTATTGGTGGTAATAAATTGGACTAACTAAATTATTAATTTTTATGGATAACACATTTTTTAAATTAATTGATTTTTTATAAATTAATTATAAAAAAAATAAAAAACATTTGAAAATAAAGGGAATTTTTCTCTAAAAACACTATTTTTATGCACACAATATATTTTTATCCAAATAAATTAAATTATCCTTATTGGTTAATTTTTTTATTTATATTTATATATAATATATTAAATTAAATATTTTAAACATTAATCTAATAGTCAAGAGATTAAAATAAATCTGGTTTTATGCTTAAAAACTATATTTTCATAATAAGAGGTTCTTGTTAAGTTTTTCACACTTGAATTAAAATTAATTTTTTCTACATAAAATTATTGAATTTTATAAAATTAATTCAATACTTATAATCCTGGGGTTCAAATTTGGTATTTTTTTTATTTTTTATTAATATGAATAGTAACCGTGATAAAATTTATCACATCGGTAAAGGGTAAATCAGGTTAATATTGGTTTACACTAAGTGATAAGGCCATAATTTCTCATCTAAATTATTATTAAATTAGATTAATTTAACTCTTATCACCTTAGTCTCAAAAAATTTATGACCATTAGATATATTTCTAGGAAAATGACATTTATAATATTTAAAACAATGTAAGTTAAACGGTTTCACTCTCTTAGTTTTAAAAATATTTTTTGTATTCACATGGAGATAAAAAATAGTTATAAAGGAATAATTATATTCATTTGCATATTAAAAAAATTATTTTCATGATATAAATTTATTTATTATTTTTAGTAATTATATAATCAACTTAAATTCTTATGAAACACTGATAAAGTATTTCTGAAATTAATAAAAAACATAATAAATGATTTTAAAAATAATTAAAATAATATAATTTGAATGAATAATTTTTTTACATGATTTTTTTTATTAATATGATATATTATTGTTATGTAAAATAAATATTTTCAAATTATAACATTATCATTATGTATTTTAAGTCAAATTAAATGAATAGTTTTAAAATTGACATTAATGATATTTTATCAAAATTATATTTTATTAAATTACGTTAAAATCATAAAGAAAAGGAGGAAAAATAGGAAATATATGGTCTAAAATATAATTCAAATTCTATTTATAGGATATCTGGAACCATTTGGATTGATAATGTCTTTATTATAATTTAATCTTTTAAGAAATTTCATGTGTGTCCTCTCACTCCCATATAAATGGAAACCATTGATTTCTATTCTTAACACCACTTTGAGCCAAGTATCTCGACCATAACATAAAAAAATTATTATAAAAATCATTATACAAGATTTGGAGGTTATAATATCACAAAAATACCAACCCTAATTTCCCTAATAACGGATCTAAAGGATGTCTCGTGAAAAGATGTATTTGTCTTACAAGACCACTTTCAATTAATTTGTTCTTATAATTCCAATAAATCTATGGTATTTATCATAAAATAATAATTTCAGTATCCTAAATATTCATAAATTTTTTTATGATTATTAAAATTTCATTATCCACCCTTTTTCTATCAAATTATAAGTGGAATTATCGCTCGTATGTATGTACGGCTTACCATCTCCGCATACCAATACTATTCATTTTCTCTCACCATCATTCATGGATCGTTGTTATGATCAATTAATATTTTATATAAAATATTTATGAAAAAATTATTCCTCCATAATGATAATATTTTATCTAACTTCATACCTTTCAAACCAATGGAAAATGATAATGTAGCCCGTGCGTACGCGTGGATGACCGTCTCCACAAAGCGATGCCATTCATTTTTTTTGTTTCTATTTTAATTTTATGGTAAAGAGGATAGATTTGATTAATTTTTATGACATATATGATATAAAAATTATTCTATAAAATTGAATTATTATTTACATTTATTTTTTTCCATCTGTCAAAAATTGAAAACATCATTTATGCATTTGCACAACCTATTATCTCTATGAATTGTGTAATTCATTTTTATTATCTCTAAAATTATTGATGACTCTAAATATAAATAAATAATAAATATATATTCTTATAATAATTATTTATTTTATTATTTTATAGAATTTCAATAGATTTAAATTTTACATACAATAGGTTAGGCCACCTTCGAAGCAAGTGGAACTCGAGGTAAGGGATTTTCATGTCACTTTTATTTCAGAAAGACATATGTATTATACACCAATTATTTCTTTTGTGTGTTATATATGTTATCCATGAATGTATTCTATGATAATTCTTATGATTATTATATGATTTTCATATCTCTGTAATGTTATTTATTTCATAGGGCTTAAGATTCAAAAGTTTCCAAAGTATTAAAGGTTTTATGATACAATCTCAATATTTATTAAGATTGTTTATGATTATGTTTTCGATGATGAAATATTATAATCTACATATAAAGAAACTGTTGAAATTTATTTTTATCTTTTAATTTATTTGGAATAATTTTTCCCTTTTATTTTCCCCAATTTAAGAACACAAGATCATCAAAATGTGTTTTTAAGAAAAATTGACATCATTTCTCTCTTCGGTTGAAAAACATTTTTCTTCTATATCTGTGTTTTATTAAAATATTTTAAAGAAGTTTTTTATTATTCTAATATGATTGTTTAAATTAATTTTTATGAATGTTTTAAATTTAATGAAGTAGTTCAAAATGAATCTTCCTCTCATTTTCCAAATGAGGTACTTTATGATTTTTTTACAAAAGTGTAAATGAATATTTTATTTTAACTTATTCATAAAGAATAAGATTTTATATCATCATTATTACTAAATTATTTTATGTTTCATTCAAAATTTTACATGGTCATTTTAAAAGAATCTTTTTCTCTAATATTTTTGAAAATTTTAGATTTTAAAGTTGTGATTTAAAAATGTAAAGGTTATTTTTCTCATGAAATGTTCCAAGTGTTCTTTCAAAATCATTTTCCATATCAGATGACATAATTTTATGTTAATTCGGAAAAAATTGGGTTATTATAAAATTGCACAATCCTAATTCTTTGTTTTTATGGTTTATTTTTTCTATAATAATATTTTTAGGAAAATCATTCTTTTTCCATAGGTTATTCTATGATGAAATGTTTATAAAACCCATTTATTTTCATAGTTTCTGATATGAGTAATATTTTATGATCTTATGAAACACATATATATTATTTTCATTATGTGATGGGTGGGATTTATATCTCCATCTAACACACTGGGTAACTCAAAGGTTACAAGGGAGGTTATCTTAAGCCCAAAAGAGGGTACACTAGAGGTTATCTCAAGCCTGAAGCAAGTACCTAGGTGGTTAGTCTAAGCCTAACATTTTATGAATGTATCCATGGGTATTATTTACATAAGTTTTTCTATACTTATTTTTATTCCACAATTTCATGTATTATTCTAATTTTATTCTCTCATGACTCATTTTCTTTGATTATTATATGATTAATTTCTTATAAACTACCAATCATTATTCCATGACCCAAGATTAGGATATATGATATATAGGGAATGTATTTCAAACATTAAACTCAAGTTCTCATACCCTTATTCTCATGTTAATATTAAGTAATCATAGATATCTCTTCAATTTTTTTTTAATAATCATTATATCTTACCCTTTCTTTTGTTTCCTTTTCTTATGTTATGAAGAAATGTATTATGTATGATATTTCTAGAAAGGTTTTTAGTTATGAAGAACTAATTGGTATATGATGTAGTTCTATTATGAACCAGTTGTTTATATATCCAAGTTTACAAAGGAACTATAACTATACTATTCTATAATGGATCTTAATTTTATGTGAATAATATTTATCTAATAACATGTGATATTCATGCATTAAAGGTATCAGTATCTATAGTTTATATCATAGAAAGGTTTAGTTAACCTTTTAAAACTATAATAAGAACACTTTAGTGATACCCCATGGGATAAGTCTATGTATAGGATAATATCCGAACATTTTGGAAAAAATCATGAATAAACTAGGTTAAACCAAAGGTTTCATATATTGAAAATAAGGTGTCATGATTTAGATATCTTATAAATAATTTTCATGACTATGTGGTTTCCCTCTATGATTATTGTTACTCAAAATATGATTTTTTGACTTATTAGATGTTTATAACCCAAATGAATCATGTTAATGTCGAATGAAATGGACAATGAAATTATTTTTCTCTTAAGAAACCAAAATTTATGGGATCTGAAAAATAAAACGATCTTTTCTATGCTAGCACAACTTTTTCTATCTATGAATCATGATGAGATTCCAAAATAGAAAACGATGGAACAACATTATGTGGATTCATTCATGAGGAATCATCCACCTTATTTTAATGGGTCTATTAATCCACTAATTTTTAAGCAATATATCAGTACCATAAAAAATATATTTTTCATTCTCTTATGTTTGGATCATGAAAAATAATTTTTGTTTTTATCAATTGGAAGGATAATAGGATCAATGGTGGAATCTAATCAAGAACATGATAGAACAAGATGATATTAAATCCATGGATTAAGATTAAATTAAGATATTTTTTATCAATAATTATTTTCCTTATATTCTTCAAACAAAAATTGATAAGTAATTCCTTGAGTTAAAGTATATAGATGATGAATTTTTTGGTACCTATGAGGAAATTTTACATGACTTGGGAGGTACACTCTCGGAATTATCATCCAACCTAAAATTATGGTTGCCTCATTATTCAATGGATTAAAACCAATTATCCTATGGGAATTATACATTAGTTATTTCGGTAGCTATGAATATTTTTTTCGATGTGCTATCTAGGTGAAAATAGAAAGAATAAGATGATACTTTCTTTTTAATTATAGTGTGGAAGGAAACATTGGGGAAATTGTATTAAGGGGAAAAATAAATTTTTTAAGTGTGAAAAGTAATGATATTGTGAAATTCAATGATGAATTGATGAGAAGAAGTTATCTGAATATGTAAATGAAGATAAATGTCCACAGAATTCACTAACCAAAATCTAATGTTTCAAATTCTAGAAGTATGTTAATCGATGATCGAATCTGAAGGATAATAATGATGATCGTCATCAACAACCTATTAATCCTAGAGAAAAAGAGAAATATCATGAAATCACTATTTCTAATTAAGGGTTTGATGATGATGTGGTGAAAGGTACACTTATCATCCACTCTATAACTGTTAATGTCTTATTTGATGCTCGATCTACCCACTCTTTTATTACTGAATAATTTTCTAATGGTATTACAGTTCCACCTCAATAATTATATATTTAATTAGTAATGATAACCCCAAATGGTACAATGATCAACTCTCAAGTCTATGATTATTCTTTGGTTTAATTTTGTGGGAATGTACTTCCTGTAAATATTATTATCCTATATTTGGTTGAGTTCTATGTCATTTTGGGCATGGATTTTAATTATTTACTTAAATACCACATCAATATCCAAGGAAGGGTAGTCATATTTAATATTATAAACCAAATTATAATCATCTATCAATGTGATGATAAATATGGACTTCCTAAGGAAATCACATCCATTGTATAGGTTTTAATTCCTATTAAAAATGGTTGTTTATCTCAAATGTTTGGGGAAAAACTCAACATTGAATATATGACTACTGTGTGGGAGTTTGTTAATATCTTTCTAGAAGAGTTGTCTAGTCCTCCACAAAATATTTTAGTTGATTTTCTAATAGAACACATGGATGGTTCTCTTCAATTTCAAGGTCTCTAAATATAATGGCCCTGATTGAGTTATAGGAATTGAAAAAACAACTCCAGGAGAATCTTGACAAGGGATTTATTCTGTTAATTGTGTCACCTTATGGTGTGCCTATTATTTTGGTTAATAATAATGAGGGATCAATGAGACTCTACATTTATTATCAGTAACTTAGTAAGATGAATATTAATAACAGGTATCTCTTACCCCATATTTATGACTTTTTCGATCAAATACATATATCACAATATTTTTACAAAAATGTCCTTCATTTAGGATATCAATAATTGAGGGCCAAGAAGGAGAATATACCCAAGACATCCTTCTAAATGAGGTATATACATTATGAATATATAGGGATACCTTTTGGTCTTAATAATATCCTCTCTATCTTCATAGATTTAATAAATATAGTATTAAGATATTACCTTTATCAGTTTGTGGTAGTCTTTATAGAAGATATTATCACGATCACAATAGAATATATTTTCTTCATTCCTGTTTTAAATGGGATGAGTGAAATACCAAAAAAAAATAATGAAAGAGATATTCTCTTTCTTTTTGGATGTTGGTGCATCTAGGAAACTATGAACTAAGCCTAACATAAAGGGGTTGGTAGTTTGAACCATCTACTAGTTATTAGAGATAAATTCTTGGTGATTTATATGGTTCCCTTCCTTAAAGGCTTGGATATGGCCTTATCCCTGTGGAATATTTTGAAGCCACATGGGACATCTACCCCTAGGAATCATGAGAATCTATAGAGGTTCTTGATTCGATGGAATCCTACCTCATATGGTTTAAATCTCAATGATGATGGGTCATATTGCTTCAATATTATATGGGGCAGTGGTATTGTATATAACTGATGTAGTTTTGTGATATTTTCCTTTAGTTCAACATATAGATAGGGTGATTCTCTTATAGTGGATGATATTTCCTTGTAAAATGGATTATAATTGTGTTATGAGAATAATATTGATCTACCCTCCAGTGAGACTAACTCGGTGGTCATTCTCCACTCACTTATAGAGTGAATCAATTTCCCATGGTATATGATTTCTCATATCTATAGGTGTAAAGCCCCTATCAAATACCACACTAACTTAAATCACACCAGGAAATAATGGAATCAAGTAGTGGACTTCATGGATTCATGGTTTAATACTAATGGTATGAGTATTTTTTATATCTTCTCTCCCTCCCTCTTGGTTGTCTAGATATTTTCAGGGGTTATGATCTTGGATTTCATCACTTTAGGCCCCCATAGTCTTATCTCCTCTCTCATTTTATAAATAAATTGAATAAATTGATTGTATATTTTTTTGTTACTTTTTTACACATAAATCTTCATTTTCATATCATATAATCTCAAGAGATGGTATATTTATAGATCCATCAAAGATGGAATAAATTAAACATTGGCACAGATCAACCATAGCTACTGCAATCCATAGTTTTCTTATCTTGGATAGATATTATTGATAGTTTGTGGAGAATTTTTCACAACATTCCAATCCACTCACTAAGTTAACTCAAAAGCAATATGTGTTCCTTTAGACAGATGAATATGTAAAATGTTTCAAGGAACTAAAGAGAAGTCTATTCAGTGCATTGGTTCTTACATTACCATATGGTTGAGAAGGTCTTATAATCTATATTGATGCATAGAATAATGTATTGGGATGTTTCCTCATGAAAAATGATATGGTTATAGCTTATGCCTCATGAAAATTGATGGTTCATGAACAAAATTACTCAACTCATTATTTGGAGTTGTTTGTGGTAATTTTTTTCATTAAAGATATAAGGGCGTTATCTTTATGAAGAAAGGTGTGATATGTGTCTATATATATATCACTAAATATTAAAGTATGTATTCACTCAAAAAGATATGAATATGCACTAAGTAAGTTGGTTAGATCAGATTAATGATTATTACTATCAAGTATATTACCACCCTGGGAAAGAAACCAAGGTGGTTGGTGCTTTGAGTTTAAAGGATCGTGCTAGATTATCTATGATAAGGATAAAAACATATCCAAAATTATTATATTTAAAAAGGATATATCTAGATATATTAAAGGAGGGTAAAAAATATAATATGGCTCAAATGAGTGTTCAAAAATATGTTCATGTAAAGATTAAAAAGGTGCATAAGGAAGATGTGGAGTTGTAGAAGAAGGTGGAAAATATTCCTAAGTTCAACATTGATTGTGATAAAATGATAAGGATAGGGAACCGTATTTTTTTCCTCTCATTACCAATTTTAAAGAAGGATATATTGGATTAATTTCATAGAAATTCATTCTCTTTTCATCCATGAAGTAAAAATATTTATATTGATTTGAATGATTATTTCTCATGGGATGGTATACATAAATTTATTTCAGTTATCGTATCTTGGTGCTTTGAATGTTATAATTTTAAGACTGAGAGAAAATATTATAAGGGTATGTTATGACCATTACCCATAATAGAGTAGAAATTAGAAAACATCATCATGGATTTTATCATTAGACTCCCTAAAATGGCTAATGAAAACAATTCCATATGGGTGGCAGTCGATCGACAAACAAATTCATCACACTTCATTGCTATTATATAATATTTCTCCCTAGATCATCTTTCTAGGATATATATTAAGTAAGTGGTAAGGATTCCTAGAGTACCACATTCCATTATATCTAATTGCGAACATAGATTTACCTCAAAGTTCTAGCAAAGTCTTCAGTAGGCTCTAGATACAAAATTAAGTTTCTATACTACATATCATCCTCAGAAAGATGATCAGTCTAAGAGAACTATTCAAACTCTATAAGAATTTTTGAGATCATTATCTATGTCATTCAATGGTGGTTGGGATCAACACCTTCCTTTGGTGTAATTCAAGTACAATAATAACATTAAATATAGTATTCACAGGGGTCCTTATAAAGCCTTATATGGTATAAAGTGCATAACTTCGTAATTTTGGAACAAATTTAGAGAAAGAAATATATTAGTACCTAACCTATCTAAAGAAATGGTAGATAAGGTTAAATCCATTCATAAATATATATGGGCATCTTAGAGTTGGAAAAAGAGTTATGCTGACAATCATTGGAAATATTTGGAGCTTGAAGTTGGTGAAAAGGTGTTCCTATGAGTATCTCCCCTGAATAGGGTTCTTAAAATTGGAAATAAGGATAATATAATCCTGATGTATGTTGGTCCCTTCAAAATTCTTGATTTTGATGGGATGGTAGCTTATTGATTGGAACTTCAACCAAATCTCTCTAAAGTTCATGATGTGATATGTGTTTCTATCTTGAGTAAGTTAATAACTAATCCTTAACATGTACTAAACTCATAGTTCATACTATTGGAGAAAGATACCTATTATGAGGAATAGATGGTGGAGATTCTGGATCATAGAGATAGAGTTCTATGGTAGAATACTACTCACTTGGTAAATGATATTTGGCAATACCTCTAATTTGAGGAAGCCACATGGGAACCTAAGGATATAATGAAATAGATATATCATAATTTTTTATACCAAATGGAAAAACAATTAAGGTGAAATTAATTTTAAGGGGGTAAATTTTATTACCTGAAGATTTTATGAAATAGTTTTTACAAATACATTTATTTCTTCGATAACTTTCATTACACACAACAACAAGTATAAACTAACCATAACGTATTTTTAGAATATTATTATTATATGTTATAACTTTACTCATTGGATAGGAAAGTATAAATATGATTTACTAAATTATGAAAAACTTTGGCTTTCTCATTTATACAATTAATTCATTTGTTATCAATTAATTAGAAATGAAAATAAAAAACATTGGAAAATAAAGGATGTGTTTTTCTATCAAACTATTTTAATGCATGAAATGTATCTTTATCCTAATAAACTAAACTTTTCACTATTGGAGAATAATTTTAATGAAATTTATAAATAATATAGTGAATAAAATGTTTTAAACATTCATCTAATAGGCGTGAGATAAAAATAAATCATATTTTATGCTTAAAAACTTCATTGTTTTAAAAAGTGGTTTTTATCACAGCTTTCACACTTATGTTACATTTAATTTTTTCAAATATAGGTATTTAATTTGATAAAATTAATTCCATAGTTATAATATTTTTTTTAAATTTGGTAAATATATCCCTTTAATTGTTTTGTCAATATGAATAGTAACTATAGTAAAATTTATCACTTCGGTAAATGGTAAACAGGGTCAATAAAGGAAAAAACTAAGTAATAATGTAATAATTTTTCATCATAATTATTATTTAATGAATTTAATTATGCCTTTATCACATTATTTTGGAAATTTATTTGGTTAATGGACTCTTTTCCATGAAAATGAAATTTATAATGTTTAAAAAAATGATGGTCGGAAAGTGTCACTCTATGTTTTAAATATATTTTATGTATTCACATAGGGGGAAAACTAGTTATGAAATAATATTCATAGTTATTATGATCTCAATAAAATTATTTTCATTATATAAATTTATTTTTAATTTTAATTAAATATATAATGACCATATAATCGTAGAAACACCAACGTAGTATTTCTCCAATTAATAAAAAAAAATATAATAAATGGTTTATAAAAATTAAAAGTAGTATAATTTTTTTGTGTTAACATGTTCCCAAAATTTTTATGATTATTATGAAATATTATTGTTATTTTAAATAATTATATTCAAATTAAAACTTTGAATTTATGTTTTTTAAGTGAAATTAAATGAATGGTGTCAAAATTGGAATTAATGGTATTTTATCAAAATAGTATATTATTAAATTAATTAAAAATTATAAAAATACTACAATAGGAATATTTTGGTAATATATTGTCTAAAATTTCATACCCTATCCATTTATAGTCTATTTTAACACATTTGTATTGATTATGGATTTATTATAATTTAATATTTTAAGAAATTCCAAGTACGTCCTCTCCCTCCCTTATAAAAGGACACCCCTTATTTCTATTATTTACACCACTTTGTGCCATATATCCCAACCATACTTTAAAAAATTGTTCTATAAATATCCTTAAACATGTTTTTTAGGTACTGATAACCACAAAAACCAACCCATGTTCATTAAGAAATGATCTAAAAGAGATTTCCTGAAAGATAAGTAGTTGACTTACCTGACCTCTTTCAATTTATTTTTTCTTATACGTCTTATAAATATATGGTATTTATCATAAAATAATAATTTAATTATTAAAAATATTCTTTAATACAATTATTATTATTAAACTATCATTATCCTCCCTCTTTCCTTCAAATGGGAAGTGAAATTATCGCATGTGCGTACGTACGGCTCATTTTCTCCACATCGCGGTACAATTCATTTTTCTTCACCGTATTTCATGGAAGGTTATTATTATGGGTTTAAATTTTATATACAATATTTATGAAATAATTTATAATATTTAATGATAATATCGTATCTACCCTCTTACCTTTCAAACTAATGGAAAATGATAACATCGCTCGTGTGTATGTATGGACTACCACTTCCATGAAGGGATGTAATTTGTTTTTCATTTCTATTTTACTTGGATGGTAAGTATAATAGATCTGATGAATATATATTATGTATTTGATATAATATCTTTTTATAATGGTGAATAATTTTTAACTTTCTTTAATTCCAACCCTTGAAAACTCAAAATAGTGTTTATGTGTACATATAACTTACCATCTCCCTGAACGGTGTAATTCATTTTCTATCTATAAAATTATGGATGAATCCAAATATATGTATATAATGAATATATATGATATAATAACCATTTATTTCAATATATTATATAATTATAATAAATATAAAATTATTATACAATATTTTAGAAGGTTTTTCAAGCAAGGGGAACTCAAGGTAAGTGATTTTATTCTCACTTTTATTTTTGTGGGAAACATGCCTTATGCACCACATGTTTATTTTGTGTGGTGCATATACTACACATGAATATATTTTATGATTATTATAATGAAAATTATGATAGTAACATATCCATAAAATGATCACTATTTCAAAGGGATTATGATTCAAAAGTTACCAAAGTGGTAAGGGTTTTATATAACAATCTCATTATTTATCAATATTGTCTCTGATTTTGTTTTTGATGATAAAATGTTATGACATAACTCTCAAGAAAACCATGAAATTTCTTATCCTCTATTTATTTATTTATAATATAAGTTTTACTTTTATTTTTCCCATATTAAACAATAAGGATACCAAAAATATATTTTTAAGAAAAATTTACTTTATTTCTCTCTTCAATCAAAAAAATATTTATTCCATATCCAAATTTTCTAAAAAAATTAAATAAATTTTCTACTATTATAATTTTATTTTTAAAATTAATTTTTACACATGTTTGAATTATTAAAAAATGGTTCAAAATAAATCTTCTTATCATTTTTGAATGAGTTACATTTTGATTTTTTTACAAAAATGTAAAGGAATGTATTCTTTAAACTTATACAGAATAAATTGAATTTACTTCCATCTTGATTTATCAATGATTTTAATATTACTTTAAAATTTTAGAAGTTTATTTTAAAATAAATTTTGTTTCATAATATTTTGTAAATATTAATATTTTAATTAATTGGTTTTAAAATGGAAGGATAATTTTCCTTAATAAATGTTTCAACTAATGTTTTAAAATAATTTCCATTGAAGATGACATCATTTGACTTTACTTAAGCCTTTCTGGGGTTATGATCCAATGATACCATCCTTATTCTTCCTATGGAAGTTTTATGTTTATGATAATAATATTTTTATGAAACCTATTCCTTTTCAACATGTTATTATATGATGAAATGTTTATAAAACGCATTTCTTTTCATGGGTTATAGTATTATAAATATTTTATGATCTGGTCACACACATATGTTTTATTTTCATTATATGATAGGTGGGACCCATTTCCCCCTCTAATTTATTAGGTAATGATTAACATTATATGAGCTCAAAAGGTAAATTTGAGGTTATCCCAAGCCCAAAATAGGGTACATGATAGTTTATCCCAATCCCAAAGTAGGTGCATGGGTGGTTATCCCAAGCCTAAAATGTTATGAATCTATTGGTGGGTAACCTTTTCATAAGGTTTTATATGATTATTTGTATGACATAATTACATGTCTTATCATGTTATTTGATTCAATTATGATTCATGTATTATGAACTTCCATGATTTGTGTCATAACTCGAGATTATGATCTATGATATGCAGGGCATGGATTTCATATGATAAAATCTTGTTCTCATGCTCTTATGATCATGTTATTATTATGTGATCATATATATCTCCCTTATTTTACCTTTCTAAGAATTAGATCTCACACTATATTATTTTTTATTTTCCCAAGTTATGAAGAATGGTATTATGTATGATATATATAAGAAGGGTGCTAGTTAGGATGTACTAAGTGGGATATGATCTAGTTCACTTAAGAACCAATTTTTTATGTATAAAAGTTTCCAAAGGCATTAGACCTGTATGATTATAGAATATATCATATTGTAATATAAATAATATTCATATAATAAGATGTTATTTTTATGTATGAAATGTATGGGTTTCAATAAAAACTCAAAGAGGTTCCACAAAATTTCCTTTAGATTCTAAGATATCTACTACTTTATTTCCTTCACACAAAGTGTATCAAATTTAGACTCATTATTCAAGAGTGTTTCACATTTTCTAATGAGATAAATCATATACTATTGTAGATTCATTTATCCTTTCAGGAATTTGGGTAGCATACTAGAATCAGTCTCAATTTCAGAAATATGAATATTTTATGGACTACATAACTGAATCCCAGTTTTCATCACCCTTGCTTATTCAAGGAAAAAATAACCTTCACTATATAATTCACTAAAATTAGTAAATACTAATACATACAAATCACTCACAATCCCACCTCCCTTCATACACACATCTAAGTAATCCCCTTATATATTAATCTTGAGACTAGTATATGGTGTTGAACAGGAATCTCACTTCTCATATCGAGTCTAACTCTCATGAGTTGGATTGTAACTATCAAGAGGATGAATCCATGGATGAAATACACTGGGAAATTTTAATAAAAAATATATTTTAATTTATCAGGAAAATGATATGGTTCAACATATTATGATATGGAAGTTCCTCATAAGAATAATAAAAGAACATGTTGATTCACTGATGAACATGCCATTGATACCATTAATGAGTTTTGGATGATCATTATATGATCAATATAGTGGAAGGAACCCATTCAATAATTAATGCTCTATCTTCAAAAGAACTAACATGTAAATGAATAACATAAATAAACTAGTATACCTTTATCATAGTGAAATCTATCTATGTCAAATGTGATGGAGTGTACTTGATTTAGATCACTAAGTGATAAACAAGGATCCTCTCTTAAATAGGCGGTGCACCAACAACTAGGATCCTTATTCATAATGGGAGGACTCCCAAACACCAAAGGAGTGATAAAATCTTCTTCATGAAGATAAATAGTTATCATGTTGGAATATATCTTTTCCAAGTTATTTTATGTTTCACACAAATCCAACATGGGGGGTCTTATACCTTTATATAGACTCTATTTATCAAATGAAGAGAGTCATGCTTCAGTTTTCAATAGTTGATAGATGATATATGTTATAATAATGTATATATGTTGATATATTCTCATTATAACTCTTCAAGAGATCAGGAACCTATAATTAAATTATATAATGATTCATAAACAGAACAATTTGTTTATAAATATGTGACTATATACATTAATACATTATAGATTATCATATTTTTATCACACACTATGATAGAAACAAATCATATGCTATCAAAAATAATCCACATTCCATAATAAAGACTATAATTCAAGGGTATATCCTAAAATACGATATATAAATTTTAGTGCATATCCAGCATTTACCTTTTCTTAGTTGAATGATTTTTGAAAATAATGATAAAAATCATTAAAACCCATGAAATCATATTCCAAATTAGTTTCCTCCCCATGATACTTCTTAGAATCAAGATGTTTCAAATATTTTGAAGATATGAATGTTATCTCCTTCTAAAATTTTCCTTTTCTCCTTAAGGCTGGATCTCTCCTCATATCATAGAAAATCAAGATGTTGTTGATTTTATCAATGGTTCAATCAATGATTTCTTTCTTCTATGTATCAGAAATCGTTACGTTAAATATATCTCAGGTAGTCCTCATTAATTTCTTCACTATCATGGAATATTTAATAATTTTTTCATAAATCTAAATATATATTATTATTTTGTTCACCCAAATGAATAAATTATCTACTTAATATTATTCTCTCATGCTGATATCCTCAAATTTATCTTTACATTTTTAAAACTATGAATCATTCACTTCTTTACTCCCTCGGTAATATCATGGTACTTTCTCTGAATTCCATTCATTTTTTATACTGATAACTCATATCAACTAATTTTTCAAGAGTGGATGGGAGTAATTTATTGTACAATACCCCATCATATTTAATAATATTCTTATACATACAAATATAGGTCATCACGTATTTTAGAATATGTACACCATTATCAAGATGTCAAGAACATCCAAGCTAAGAGAAAAAAAGATTTTTAATCATCTTCTCTTTCTATAGATGGAATCCTTTCCCATAAAACCAAATGAATCCTTTATGTTAAGCTATATTAATGATTTATATAGATATCATTAATAAAAAATGTTAGAAATAATGTGAAAACTTAAATACAATTGAAAAAAACTAGAGACTCTTCAAGAACACTCTGATACCATGTTATGGGCCCATGTGAGAGAGAATGACCATTGGGAGGGGGTGAACCAATGGCCCCCAAAAAACCAAGTATAAAAATAATTTTACCTTCACTTGTTAATGAAATTTGATCTCTAACAAAACTATGTGATTATTATAAGTATAATAAGAAATAACACGCATGAAATAAGAATTTTTACAAGGTTTACTCACTCTTATTATCGATTGTTTTAACCTTTGTAAAAAATTATTTTGATCCCATTATACACATTCTAAAATTATTATCAATAAGAAAAAGTAAAGGATTCAGAATATGGACATGGACTCAAAGTTCAAAAGTGAAATATTTGAATCAATAATTCGATCAATCTTCACTTCTCAGCCTCAAGTGCCTCTAGAATTTAGATCATGTGTGCACCTTTGTTATTCTCCTCAGTGTAATCTAAAGTCTCCTTAGAATGATCCTTGGAATTTATATCCAGATATAAAAAATTATTATCATACCATATTCTGGAAAAACATAATTTAATTATATGTTTAATACCACTATGACTTAAGAACATATACCATGAGCATGGTAGTGCCAATGTTACAAAAATCTTGTTCTGCATCTAGATTGACCTCTTATATATGAATTTTTCTGGCTATTTTAACTCAAAGATATATATTTAATTTATATAAATTTAATATAATTATGTTTTTATGTCAAAAAATTTTCCACTCCAATATAAAAAAATCAATGAAACACCCATTTTAGCCTCAACTCCTTTTGGGCTATCTCCAATTTTCCCCTCAATACTCTAGATCCATTATACTAATTTCTCACTATGACGGTGGAATAAACCTCTTGAGAATATATTTTAAATTATTAGATTTTGTGGTTTTATCTCTTCAAATCAGGGTACATAGTAATTGTTATATCACACTATAGGATGCGATATTCTAATTTTTGAATCTTTTCCCCATATTCACTTATTATATCTTCCCTTGATACTTTTAATAAGAATCTTAGCATCGTGAAAATCTTATCCATGGGTATTTTCCTGATCCAAAATTTCCTAATGGTACTATGAAATACCAATTTTGAGACATAGCATGGTAAACTTATAAACCACTATTGGACTAAATCCACTTAAATTATTGTTTCACCAAGATTTGTTCACAAGACACTTTGGAACATACACCATAGACCTTTTCAATAGATCATCATTTCAAATACAAGACTTCTTAAAAATTTATTCATTATTTTGCATCTTGTACAACACAAAATACTCTCTTAATTATCCATGAGAATATTGTTAACAAATAAAATTATAAAACACCTTCAAAAATCATCAATTAATTGTCTCATGAAACAAGTCATAATATGTCTAAAATTTAAAGGTTATCTAAACAATACACTATACCTTAGAATGGTATTTTTGAGAGTTATTTAATCTCTTAGTGTAAATACCAATGCCATATTGACCATGTCTCAATTGAGATCAAATCACAACTTCCACTTTATCATTTCACTTCATTGGGGTTCATTGACCCTATAATAATTAATCTCTCTTCACTAAGAGTCATTTTATTCTTATTCACTCACTTATTTACAAGATACTACTCTATTATTTGATGGAAAATTACTATTCTTAGATTAATTGGTCTTTCATTTTCCTTTATATATTGTTTTTCAATGTGAACACTTCCCAACTTGATTATATCCCTTTATGATCATTTTATTTTATCATATGTAACATCGTATTGTTTATTATTAGAGAAATTAACAAGAAAACATCCAATATTTCCAAATTTGAAACATTTAAAATGATGTTTTATTTTATAATTTTTTTTCTTCTCTATAATACTTTTGATAAGAATGAAAAAAAAATCATTGAAGTTCATTCCATAATCATCACCATCTAACTCTAATTCATGATACCTCTTGGATTTATATTTCTAAAATCCTTTGGATTCTTTAAATTTTTTCTCGTTATTTGATTTACCTTTAATATTTTAAGTGTTACATATCCTAATCTCATATAATTTCAATATATTATTGATTTTTTTCAATTCTAAATATATCCCAGTCATGAACCTTATGGAAAAAAATTAGCATCAAATTTATCAAGTATAATCCTTATTAACATTTTTTTACCATGGCTGATTCATCAATAACTTCTCAATTTCTCTTAATATAACATAAAATTTCGTTCACCTATATAAGGAATTCATAAATAATTTTTTCTTTAACCTTTTAAATATCATCAAATTGAAATCAAATTTTTTGAAATCATGACTTTTTTATTTTCTTTTATATTTTTTATATATAATTCTATTTACTAAAAATGATATATACAGTTTTTTATATTTGTAACTACTATAATGTTTTTCTTAGAAAGATATAAATAAATTGCATTATGATCCCTTATATTGGATTAAATATTATTATTATACAATTGAGTATAATAATCTCCTTTATGTATATTAACATAGTTCTGAGTTACATCAATAATATTCAAACCCAAATAGAGAAGATATAGAATTGCCCTCTATTTCCACAAGGGAAAAAAATTTCCTTCAAAAACATGTAAAGTACCCTAGGAATAGATTCACCAAAAATATGGGGGATGAATCGATGGTGTATGTATTTTAATATTTCATTAAAATATAAACAACCAATTCTTCTAGTTATGAAATGATCCACAAAAAAAATAAACTCAACCTTACCCAGAACAAATATCTAGAAATAAAACAATAATGTACACAACTATTTTTTACTAGGTTCTGACTCAATGTGGGTTCAAAATACTTGTCATGTTTGACCCCTAAAAATAAATTTATTTTCTACTTATAATATTGATGATCAAGTAAAATTGGTAGGTTATGTATCATATAATAAAAAAAATTCATCATGAACCTTTTAGAGATATATAACATCCCACTACTTACACAATACAAAAACAGAATGAGAAAGATCGTAGAAGATACAATATTTGTTCATAAAATAATTAAGATATTACACTCTATCTTTAAAATATATAAAATATATAAATATGATACCTTCATTAAGAACCTAAAACACAATGATGACAGTAGACTATTCATCTGGTCTTGCTCAAACATGTGTAATATTTTATATAGATCTGATACTGAACTTCTTCTTGAACTCAGTTCACTAAATACTCAAATCTCATAATATTATCCTTTTCTTTTTTAAACTATATCTTCAAGATCTATTTTTCAAAATATTTTTGATACTCTATAAAAACTATCACTAATTTTTTGTTTCTTCGAGAGTACATATATACACATGATGAACAGAATTATTATAAATTATATATTAATATTACTAACTCTTCACATGAAATTTTCTTAACAAATAAAATAGATATATACTATACTTTCCATCATTCAATTAAGGACAAAAAATATTTACCATGATCCCAGAATCATTTTACCTTTCCTAAATAGTTTGTCATTAGTGAAATTAAAACTCTTACCTTCTTTTATTATATCTCATTTGGAAAACATGATCTATTCAGAAATCATCACCTTCAATGAATCTAAAAATAAATAAATAAGTTTATAAATTCGAGGAATACACATCATCTCAATATTATTAAACCAGATTCAAACTTATCATCTCCATATCAACACTCATCTTCAAATAATATCTCCCTAGTGAAACACATAATAAAATAGTAACTCCTATGAAATGACTCAGCTAAAATCATAGAAAAATAACTTTCATGTGATTATTGGAACTTATTATCAGAACAATATCATCAAAGTAAAATTCCAAAAATTATTTATTCAGATTAACAATAAACACATTTTATATTTTAAAGTTGGAGTTTTAACCTTTTAGGATCATTTTCAACATAGATAGATTCTCATATCCATCATAAACAAATTCTAGAAACTTACCTGACTATTACACAACATATGATATATTTTTATTACCCCTATATATCCTTTATATGACCATTACATGGCTCTAGGTATTACCTTTATGTAGGTATCAGTTAAATTTTTGTGGTACTATGAATTTATACATTTCCATCTCAAATCCATATGAAATCTCCAAAATTCATTTCCAAGTCAAGTATCATGTGTGGCATTAAATATATTATGCCCATTTAAAAATTCTTATGCTAAATAAAATATAATACACACATACTAAAATTTAATACAAGGATCATCAATTTCATATAATTTATGATATTTTTATTTTAATATAATTTTGGAAAACATGAATATTATATATGTAAGTAAAACTACATAAAACTTTAGAAAATATCTTATGAACAATAAAATTATCTTATGACCAGACAAAATGTCATACATACTTACAAAAAATTCTTACATCCTTGAAATAATAAAAAAACGCACAATCTTTGACAATATTTTTATCTAAAATAGAAATTTTAAAATCCTTCAACTTACATCCGGTCCTTCTTAAACCTCTTAAAAAGATTCCACACAATCTCATAAACACCATATTAACTTTCAATTCACCTCAATCATGATTTATAAAAAATGAAAACCATCAACAATATCAAGGTCACTTCAAGATACCCCTTTTTCATTTATTATAAACATCATTAATCTCATCCAAAAATTAACTCTGAACTACTGATACTTTAAAAAGTCTCATGAGAACCATAAAATTAAAACTCTTTTCTAAAGAGAAGATTCTGTTACTATACAGCTAGATAAGGTAATATTTGGGAAATAATTCAATCCCTTGGTGATAGGTAATTATAGACATCTAAGATAGATATTCTCCCTTTAAATTCATAATTCCACATCTCATAACCATCACATCCACATGTCTCCCCTATATAGAAATGTCCACATCACCAGTTCAAAAATATTGTGTAAATCCTTTTCTACAAGGATTATCCCCCCTCTTATAAATTGTAATGACATTATTTTTTCCCTTATAACAGAACAATATAAAGCGTAGTGGGGGTAAGTTCCACACATATTTAAGTGAGATAATAAAGATGAGTGTGAAGTTTCATAAAAATTCTTTCAAACCATTCCCTAGGAATAGCCTTTATAAAAATGTTTGTAATTTTATTCTTGATGAAAATATAGTCTTACTTCATACCACTTTTTTCACTCTCTATTTAACAAAATGAAACCTAATATCAATTTGTTTTTAGCTTCATTATTTCACTATATTATTTAAGAGGTCAATTTAACTAATATTTTCATAAGAAATAATTAGTGTATTTAAAAAAATAATTGCATCCATTTCACTGGTATACAAGCATGTGTGGATGAAATATAATCATAATTAGCTATAATTAGAGATACTAAATTTTGGTTCTTATTGTTCCAAATAACATGAATCTCACTAATGAAGAAATATCCATCATATATGGAATTAATATCAGTACAATCCCCTTCCTAATCATCATCTATGTATCCATGAAATTGTAAATAAGATCCACTAAAATATGATAAGTATTTTTTGATTTTACCCTTGACATACCTAAAAATCATCCTCGTTTTTATCATATGAAATTCTCACATATCACTTTAAAAACTAGAATATAGAGTTAGTAGAAATAAATAAAATCCATGATATTTTGAGGTGGATGAGGCTACCAAAAAATCTTTTAAACTCTATCTGATTGACACTTTTTATAGTTTGATCATTGGTTAGCTTGGATCCCAAAAAATGGCATTGATACATCTTTTGATTATTTTATTCCAAAAAATTTCAGCAATTCTCTAGAATAATTTTGTTTGCATATAAAAATTCAATTAGCTCCTTACACAATTTGTAATCCCAAGAAATAATTCATCTCACATAATAAAGCCATCTCAAATTCATCTTTCATTTTATTTGAAAACTCATCACAAATATACTCTTAATCACTTATAAAAATTAGGTCATTAATATAGATCATAGCAATGAGAGTACCTTTGGAGAATTATTTCACAAATAATGCAGTAAACCGAACCTACAATCCTAGATTTGGTAAAAAAACTATCTTTAAACACTATCTTTAATACCAAATATTATTCCCCATTATCATGGTCATCTATGTAACATGAATTCAAAGAAAAAATTGCATTACATACATTCCCAATGCCTTTTAGGTTTAGTGTTTCTAAGAGTTAGGAAACAACATTAATTAAAAAAACCATGTTATTTGTATTAAATGGAACTTTTTATCACTATATAAGAAACTTATTAACCCAAAACAGGCATTCAACATCACCCAAAAATTCTATACATAAGATACTCTTATACACACTTCATAATTTACTTATCTTTATCACCTAAATAAATGTAAACATAATAAAAAGGGTTATCCCATATGCTAAATAAATATAGTTATAAGAGATAATAAATAATGATCATAAGTTAACATAATATGATTATATGGGTATAATCAAGATACATAATAAAATCATACAAAAAATATATATGGTCATAAACCAAGATTTGTGTCATAAATCTTGGTATAATTTAAAACATGAATCAAATATTGTGGAAACAAGATTCAATAAACCTGGTCTATGATGGAATAATATAATCATAATAATAAGCATAATATTGTGTAATAACAAGAAAATTTATCATATCCTATAATGAAAGTAATCATAGAATTGTGGAATGACCATAAGAATAGGTAAACATGTCATAGTGGAGCAGGAATCACCACCTCATTCCCATAACAAATTATAGAATACATGAGTACCTGATTTACATAATGGAGTGAGAATTCCATAATAGATTCGTATAATTCTCTCATGAGAAATTAAACCATAACCAATGCATTAAAGGAAAATATAGTACCCTTACCATAATCATCAATATATATGTGTTCCATAAGAGATCAATAATTCATAATATTATAAAGAAACCATGGATAAAAATGGGTTTCATACCATTTTAAAATGGTGTCACATTTAAAAATCATCAATAATCATAAAAATATAAACTAATGGAAAACAAATGGGTATCCAATGACATCACATAACATTCTATGTAAATACCATTCAATCAAGATAATAAATAATATATAATTTAAACCATGTAGATAAATGTTATAATGTTATGAAAATAATTTACCAAATCAATTTATGTATGAAATATAGGTGAGAAAATTTCATTCATAGGAATCAAAAATAAGTTATTCACAAAAGAAACATATTGGAAGAAAAAACATTCTTATTCATGGTGGATGGTTAAGTAACACAAAAGTAGTGATAGAACATTACATTAGTAGATAAGAAACATAAATAATGCAACCAAAAAAATAATATGGATTTTAGAATTTATATAATATCCTAGATCAACAAAAAAATTTATGTTAATTATAATAACATAAATGAAAAATACTTTTTAGGAGGTTTATAGAAAATTTGAGAAATATCCATGATATTTTGAAATCATTTTTACAAAATATTTTATAAAAATAGTAGAAAACGATTACATTTAAAATCCATGAAAATATATATATAAAGTTTTATATAAAATGATAAATTAAATTTAAATATTTGTTCACATAGAAAATTTTAAAATATATGATTTTCACACTACGATAAAAATGACCCATACTGAAAACATTAAAAACTTATTTAAATGTTCTAAATAATTTCATGTACTGAAAATGACCTAAATCAAGTATTGATTCATAGATAAGGACATCTTAAAAATCATACAATAAATATAGACATGGAAAAAAGATAGTTCCTAACAAAGAAGAATATACATAGTCAGTTTCACTTACAATAAACACTTTGAGTAAAATATGATTCAAGGGGAAATGAAATTTTTAGGGGAAATGTAAAACCCTATGAACATAAAGATAAAATTATGAGAGGTTTTAAGAATGATAGAAATTACCAAGATGAATTATCTTTTAAAAATCCTTAATTTAAAATAGGATTGGAAATGAAACCCTTACGATTTTAGAAACATTTTAATCAAAAACCAATTTCAAATTTTCCCTCACTTGAATTGAAATCAATTTAAAAGTGAAAATGATATGAATATTCAAGACCCGATGAATATTTAAAAATTCATTAATTTTTAAATAATGAAACCATATTAAATATATAATCTATATAATAATAATGATGTCTCAAGAAATTAAATTTGAAACAAAGAACCCCTTACAACCTTAGAAAATTTTGATTTGAAACCCCTTAAAGGGTATATTTTAAAATAAAAAACTAAATTACCATAAATAATGATAGATTTGTGACAAAAAAATATATAAGGTAATTAGATACACCATTCTAAATAAAACATGGTATTTAAATAGAAATATGTCTCAAGTGGGGAAATTTGATATAATAACCCTTACCTTAATTCTGAACTTCCACTAAAGGGATTGAATCTCTGGTATAAAGAGAATAACTACCTTAATTATCAATTTAAAAACCTTATTAATATATATATACTTATTCAAACTTAATTTATAATCTTCTATTACAAATTTATTATATGGTTATATTTTATTTTTATCATTGAATGTTTTTAGCTTCGGTTATTTGTTTAGTAATAGTTTCTTAAGAGCGATATTTTACTTCATTATTAAAAAAATTTAATCATTAATATATCATACAAGGTACTTTAATTGATAATTTATAATGATTTATAATTTTATAATTTTATTATATGGGATTTTTTTTATGACCCTTAAAGTTTAATTTGATGATGATCAAATTTTGATGATTCTTAGTGAACGAAGGGTGTTTTCATAAATAATGATTTTAATTTTTACATTACCATTAAAGAAACAATATATATATATATACTTACTTATATCTTATTTTACTAGAAATTAAATTCTCATATTCATCCATGATATAAATTTATATCATTATTCAAATTACCTATAAAGCTATCCCAACAAGATCATACCATAATTTCATTGATAAGCATGATTATGGAGTAATTTAGTTATAATATCATTATTATAGAAGTATAATTATATATTTTATATTTTTTTATGTTTTGAGCTATATTTTAAAATATTTTGATAAATAATAAAAATACTAGATGAAAAATGAAAAAATGTTACTTCGTGGAGTTAATAGTTCACACAGACACACGGTTAATGTTTTCATTTATCAGTGAATAAAAGGGGATAAATTTTGGGAATAAATTACCTTTTAATAAAAAAAATTACTTCATATTATCTTATTTTTTATTCATTCCCATCATTAAAACCACCCTTGAGAGATGATAGTGAAAAAAAATACATCACATCATGGAGGTTGTAGTCTACACAACACATGATCAAAGTTATTTAGTTTTTCATAGTGGATGGAAATGAAAAAATAAGGGTTGTAAACTTAATATAATAAAATCTTTGTATATTAATTATATTAATATAATTATATTAATGTGGTTTGAAAATTTTTGGAGGAGGAATAATAGAATAAAAGATTAAGAACAATGTAATACTTACGTCGAAGGTAAAGGATTAACATGACTATTCATTGTAAGGAAAATGGTATAGTTTTATGAAAAAATTATTAGGGAATGGTTTAACATGATGTTTTGGAAGTGTTCTCTTTTATAAGTGAAGAAGAGGGAAATTTTAGAAGCACTCTTTATATTTTCAATAATGAAATGCTACTATTCAAGGGTCAAAGGATAAAGAATTTAAAAACGAGGTGGGGAGGTGAGTCTTGTTTGTGACACATCTCAACCATCTATTTGGAAACATTTTTAGATTATTTCCTCTTATTAAATTAATTTTTACCATTTTTTACTTTTATGAGGGTAATTAATTTTCAACCTTAGTTATCAATTTAATAACCAAAATTAAAATTTTAAATTTTAATTAATTTAAACCTTATTATTTAAAATTTGAAAATAATTTTATCAAATAAAATGTTTAATGGTTTGAAATGTTAATTTTAAAATAAACACACATAATGCATAAAAAATATTTTTGGAAAAGTGTGTTTTTATGCTAAAAAATTATATGTAATCAGTAGTTGTCAAGATTATGAATTTTAATAACATAAATTGGTTTATTATAAAAAAAATTATATGGATTTAAAATAAATCCAAAATGGAATTTTACATTAAAAATAATTGATTAATATAAATGAATAATAAAATATTTGTTTATATTTAAAATATTTCTTTTTTTATAATGTTAAACATAGGTTTAATTAATTTTAAATAATATCTTTAAAATTTATAAAATTATACCTTCAATACATATTTGTTAAATTAAAAAAATCATAGGTCTTTATTATATACTGAAAAAGTAATAAAAGTCATCATTTTTTCAAAAGTTTATTTTTCACTCTTCATCTAAAAAAATTATTTTAGAAAAATCCTAAAAATTAATCTCCTGATAATATTTCTTTGTTGAATCCAAAAAAAATTAATTTTTTAATATTTAAATTCTAAATTTTTGGAATTTATCTTTCAAATAATTCAATAAGATATAATTTAAAAAAAAATATATGATGATTTAATTTTTCAAATATTAATTATTCTAACTCTTATTTCACATCATTTACTAACTAAATTGATACTGATTTATTTTTCAAATAAATAACATATATTTTATATAATATATTTATTTATATTAAAAATAATATAAAAACTAAAATTAAAAAAACATTTTTAAGAATAAAACGATCTTCTTAATTTTATCAACACATTAGTAAATAAAAATTTTCTCTTTAGAAGTAAAAATGTGAAACATTTAAAATAAATGTGGTAAATAAATTATTTCATTAGTAATTATGTGTTTATATCATCTTAATTTGTTTCCATAACCCCTAAAGATCTCCACATGAGATATAAGAATAATATAAGTATGTGTGGTAGTCACGGATGGTGATTCCATATGTATGGATCTCATAGAAATTTACCTAAGATTCAAATTCTCTTGTATATAATTCTACTCATATCATAATTGTTTAAATTTGGGTATGGGCTTGGTCCAAGTAAAACCCTTGTAAAAATACAACCTTCTAATCTTATACAAATGATCTTTATAAGGAAGACTCCCACTTCCTGATTTTATTCCTTATTCTTGGTTTTTTTAAATATTATAATTTCTATTTATATCTATTTACTTAACAACAATGTTATAAAAGACATTTTTAATTTTTATTATTTTAAATTAAAAATATGTCATGGATTTCGTTTATTTTTTTGTTTATTATGGAGAAAACTATAAAATAAATCAATTTTTTTAAAGTAAAAAATATATAGTAAAATCTTGGGGTGTTAAATTATCCCCCCTCCCCCATTAAAAAAATTATATCGTCATAGTTTTAATTAATACCAACTAATTAAAGTATATATGTTTGTGTAAAATATAGGCACAAATTAAGATATAATGATGACAGGGATATCAACCTTACAAAAATATGAATTATTTCTTCCTCCCTCAGAAATGGTTACTTCTAATATTGAGTTTTTTTCTAATCATTTGAGCCAAGAGTATATTGTTATTCGATATCATGAACCACATTATATAATTTGATTCTAAATGGTTTTTATTATCATCCTTCCATTAATATAATATCATTTTTTTATATTAAAAGTGATTTCCATACTCTGGATTATTTTTCCTCTAAGTGGAGGGAACCAATCCAATCCTAAAATTGCATTAAATTTATCTAAATGAAGGGTAATAAAATTTCCATAAGGGACATTACTATAAAATTGAAATTTGAATATAATAATCATAGTGCTATAAGATTTTTTCAATAATCAAATCATTTTGGTAGTAATTTAATTATCTTATAAAACATTCTAGATATACTAGAGTTCTTAGAATCAAATTTCAAAAAGACATATACAACTTCAGAGTGTAGGGTGTTTTAACCTTAAATATCATTGACCACTTTGAGAGTGGTCATTTCATAGGATTTCCATTGTCCAATTAGTATTGAAGGTTAGTGATTCTCATTATCTTGGTTAGTCCTAAGATTATGGCATTGACTTGGATAATTCCAAAGTTCTCTACAAATAATATACTGAACTATTAATGGAACCTTAGGATAAACATTTTTCCCTTCAATTATGTTAACTGGACTATTCATTTTTCCTTGATAGTTTACTAATTTATGATTTCCTTTACTAAAAATAATACATTTTTTGGTTTCATTGATATAAATCCAAGGGTCATTACTCCCATAGTCTTGACAAGTAAAAAAATTAATCTTATTTACTTCATCATATTTATCACCTAAACTTCCATCAAACTCCATTCTTATCTTCTTTTGTGTGTTTAGAAACTTATATGAGGCCAAATTTTTAATCATGATTCTTAATAGATGGTTTCTAATAATCTCATGATTACTAAACCCAACTCATTTCCCTTTTTGTTTCTCATTGAGAAAATTTCTTCATTTCCCATATCATCCATTATTAACTTGGTTACTTTAGAATTCATCCATTACTAAAAAATATTAGTAAATTGTGAGTGATGAAAAATTAATAAAATAATATAATTATTAAAAGTTATGAAAATTCAACCTCAAAATTTTCTTTTATTTGAACTTATTGCATTATATTTTAGTTCAACCAAAATAACTCTTAGTTCAATGTAAGTTTCTTTAGGTTAGGTTCTCTCGTATTACTTAAACTAATTCCTTAACATAATAAATCTTTCATAATGGCTTGTAAATACAACATGATTAAAAAATATATCCATTGGGTGTGTCTAACTAGGTGTAAAATATTATTCCCACTCATCATTCACCAAATAAAATATCAACTCAATGTTAAACAAGCAATTTTTAGGGTGATTACCCCAAGGTGCATCTATTCCACAGATGCATCAACTTTTCAGTATCCTAAAGGATATGTAATTTCTAAGAGAATAACACAATATCTGCTTTACAAAAACATTGTGAGGTGGTTCTATACTTAAACTTATCCCTTAGACTTATCCCTGTGGTTTTCACTAAGGTTCCCATATCCAAATTCTGAAAATATTCAACATTACCTCAGTTACCCTAAGGGTTTACCAATACCTTTGAAATTATGATAAATATTAACTAACTAAAGTTTAATGAAATTTATAAATCTAGAATTATCCTTGACTAATAACATATTAATTTCTAATTTTTTCTAAAATCTCTTCTGATACAAATTATGGCACCTCAGGCCCGCACTCCTAGATCGATTTCCTAATAAATTATTTTAGCACCGGATATGATACTAACTATGATTCCCCATGTATGTTTCCATCTCAATTACATGAATTTAAATAATAAATATCATTACATTCATTACCAATACCTTTTAGGTTTAAATTTTTATATAGTTAGGAAAAAAAATCAAATAAAAATACTCATGTTTTTTAAATCAAATGGATATTTTTTCCACTATATAAGCAACCTATTAAACCAAAAAACCTATCAAAATCTCCAAAAAAATATAAACATAATATACTCTTCTAGAAAATTCATACTTTAATTATCTTCCTTGTAAGGTCCAAACTCTACATGGATCAACCCTTTGTGGGTTTTTGAAGACCAAGGTACTAAAAGGAGGCTTAGACGAAGTCTGTAGGAGTTCAGATTTTAAGAGATGGAATAAGGGGAGGATTTCACATCATGAAAAGTTACAAGATGTGAAAGAGGTTTTCATAATGGGTAATATATCATGGTTAGAAAAATAAATAAAATGAATAGGTAATGTGTTTTTTGGAAGAAACCAAACTATGAGGATTACATGATGTGAGAAGGGGATTACACGTTATATAATTCCCCAATGCAATGATTCTTTAAGAATTTTTATCCTCTCATGTTATTCATAACCATGTGTTTGAAGTAGCTCTACCTCTTGTTCCAAACAACCCAAAATCCCCCTCTGTGATTTTTTAGGGATTCCTTTATCAAGGATCAATTCATATCTTCCCTCCTTTAATCTGTAGTGATCCTTGTTCGATCCAAGTTATGTTCGGCCTCTATTCTTCTAGTTTCTTCAATACATTTCCACCTATTACTATTTTCAATGTGATGTTACTTGATCTCCGTGTTTCTAATGGATTTTTCTTAGTTGTTGGTTGGTGTGGGTGTTCTATGGCATCCTTAGGTGGATTCAATTATTGTGGGAGAGGTGATTGGGATCTATAGTGTTTTTTTATTCTCATGCAAAGAACATTAAAACCATTTTAAGTTATGGGAATTTTTTAATCTATATTTATTTAAGTTCATTCATAGACCTATCAAGATTTATCCCCTTATATAATAATGAAATTGACCTAATAATTATTTTAACCAGATTAAAGAATTGGTATCAATTACATCGCGATGTTGCTGCTTTGTACCGTGATAATGGTTTGTCTCTTGATTTTTTGGATAGTGTGATAACTATGCCATGATTTTTTTTAGAATGTTTTTATTGGTGGAAATTTATAAAGAACAAAAAGTACAAATTAATTGATAATTTATAGGCTAAAGGAATTAAATAGGTGTGTTTAATGAATCTGGTTGTTATTGTTTCAATTTGATGATAATCAAATTGATGTATATAATTGTGTTTAATTTAATTTATTAATGAAAATGAATCATGTTGATTCTTGGTGATAAAATAATTAAAGTAATGCCAAATTAATAGTTTAATTAATTTATGATATCTTGTGATAGCTTGTTTCATAGGTTTCCCATAGTAGGCACCTACGAATAATGAATCCGTTAATTCATAATGGAATAATAGTTGGTTGTTTAATAAAAAAAAATTCCTTTGTAGGGTGAGAGTTTATCTATTTCTTGTTAAGGCTAAGTGTCTTGTTCTTTTGAGCCGTGAGAGCTCATTATGTGTGAAGGATGTATGCCCTACTTTAGGGAGAAGATCTAGTTTTCTATGTTTTTTCCTACTTCTTATGATGTGACATGATCTAGGGATGGATGATCCTAGATTGTTGTTGTGGTATGTGTGGAAGGGAGGCCCGGATGGGATGTGAGCCTAGTATGGATGATCTTTCAGGGATGTTATGGTATATCGGGGGGACAACTGGATTATGTGGTAGAAATTTACACCTAGAGTGAAAATGTGCATTGTTTTATGCATGTGAGTATCAAGGATGGAACTGGAAGTGATGGAATAGGTTGAAGCTAGGCTTACCCATTTATATAAAGGTTGGAGTCTTGTTTGAATCTATTTATTGGTTTACGGACAAGTTCTTATTTATCTCATTTCCTTTTCCCACTGCTTGAGGCGGATAGATTTGATTGGTTGTTTACTTTGTTTGGTATATTATGATGTTTTCCTAGAGTACCTAGTAATATGGAAAGTAATGTTGTTGATAAATGAATAAATGTTTAACCCATGGGGTTGAAGCTTTCGGGGATGCAATGTTGATGTTATAATTCTAGGAATTCATGGGCTCGGTATGCTTATGCTTTTAGGGTATAGAACTTTGGTTGTGATGATAATGTAATGAAATTTGAAAATTGATAATGTTTAATTAATCATAATGAATTAATTAACGTAAAGTGAAACTAATGAAAAAGAACAAGATAATTTAATGTAGCTCATTAAATGGTTGAGTGCTTTTAGGATATCTAGTCTTAGTAGTGGTAGTTGGGAGTCAAAGAGATGTTAGATGCAATAGAGTCTGAGACTAGGTTATTCCCATAGTTTGGTTGTGAGATATATGATATCATGTATGTTTTGTGTTTCTATACGCTACTCGACCTTGTTGGTTAGAGAAACTGACACCCTGGGATTTTGATCCCTGGGGGTATTTTCCCAAACATCCGGATGGGAGGTTGGATGGATGACTACCCCTTTGGCCCTGCTCTCTTCTCTTGGTAGTCACTTATGCTAGTATGCAAGGAAGTTATTTTTTCACATATATGTGTGTAGAGGGTTGTAAAGGCTTGTGATTATTTCACACTCATGTATTATGGATATATTTTATTAAGGACTATTAGAGATATAATGTGTATAGTTTGTGATGTCTTGAGGATCCTTACATAGTGTATAGGTTGTGATGGATTGTGGTATAATACACAACATACGATACTCATCATACAGGAAGTGGTGTCTCCTAGAAACTAGCTGGTCAATTTTGGTTATGTGGATGTGGTGGGGTAATGCATGAGGTGCATGTTGTGGTCCTTCACCCGGGTGTCGGCAGGATAGCCTTTTTGGAGATATTTTCTTGATGAACGATGTTTAGGTAGATCAAAAAACCAGTGGGGAACTTTTATAGGGTTATCCTTGTTATTATTTGTTATATTATATGCTATTTTATGTTATACTTGGTTATATTGGCCATGGTGAGGCTGGGAACTTAGTATACATGTTTAGGTGATGAGTTAGTTTCTTTTTTGTTCACTATACTTTAGAATGCTTTATTTTCCTTTGCATGAGAGGCTCCATGGAGGATCCTGTGGAGTATACTGTTATGATCACCCTACATATATATAAACTATTTTTCAGGTTAGTTGGATAATGTTAGAGATAAGGATGGTTACTACTAGCTTGGAGTTTTTAAATAGCTTTTTGGGATTTGTGGTTCCTGTCGTCTTTACCTTTATTTTGGAACTTGAAGTTTTCCCATTAAGTTGTAGTAGTTCCTGAATGACATTACATTTATGTACTTGGTTTTTATTTTATATTTTTTTCTGAGCAGAAGTTGGTTTGTGTCTTTCTTATCTCACTCTTTCACATGTGCTCTCTTATAGGGTAATATCTCTCATCCATGTGTTTACTATACCCTCAATGCTAGTTACCAACCTGATGCCTACTAGAGCTGGGACTCAGGTTTCACTATCTCTCTTATACCATGTTTAGCCTAGGATGGGTACACTTTGTGGGGAGGGGGTCATTATAGGGTGGTTTCAGAGCACTTATTGAGGGATAGGATGGAGTCTTGAGTTAGGAATGGGGGAGGTTGCATGGGTTGGTAGGGAAACGATATCCGCTATGTTTAGTAAGTGGTGTAAACATAAGAGACCGTCTTAGACATGGGTATTTAGGGGCCCCTATGATCTAATGTGTAGACCTTTATGCTTATAGTGGATACTAAATGAGATGGTATTGGTTGCAGAATAGATACCTAGGAAAGGATCATGCATCATTCTTCTTTGCATCTGGGTTTGAATTGGTAGACCTTAGGATATGTTAACCTAAAATTAATAAAAGAAAACAACTTTTTAATGTTGAATTATTCTATATTCCATGTTTATGAACTCTAATTGTTTAATCATTTTTATTAATGGCTCTAGATCTCCATCCTCATCAGGTTCGCACAGAATATGTTCACCATGTTTCTCCAATAGATCACTGTAGAGTAGAGGTTGACGATGATGATACTTGGAGGGGGACATTCTGATATTTTTAGTGATAGAGTCTGTAGAGGTATGATGGATCCATTTTGTTAGGACCAAGTTGTTTTTTTATTGTATTTTCTTTCAATAGATTAATATATTGATTATGTTGAAGGAAAACCGAATGATGAAAATTTAATAGAAATTTGGACTAAAGAAGAGTGAGTGAAATTTTCAATAGTTTTTTATTTTATTTATTGTCAATAGACAATATTCTAATTATACTAATGAAAGAAATAATTTTGAAAAGGTAATTCAAGTTCAGATTGAATAAGAGTGAGTGAAGTTTTATATTGTATATAAAATAATAAGGATGAGAATCCTATTGAGCATCAGATCTAGGACATCATCATGAGTCAACATATTCAGAAAAATTGTATTCAGGAATTCTGAATCATAAATCGTATTCAAGAATTCTGACTCAAAAATCATATTCAAAAATTCATACATGGTGCGTATGGATGGAAATAAAGAATGATTATAGGAGAAAAAGAATTTGTAATAATTTACATTAAAAATGTGATGAGGCTTTTCTAATCTTTTAGTTCCCATAAATCATAAGTATTCTGTAAAACTTGTGATGAAATCTTGATAAAAGAAATGGGACAAAAGGTTCCAGAAATTGTATTCAGACCTACAATCCATTTTTTCCAATATTAAAACCACTTTATGGGTAAGTGTGAACCATAAAACTTTCCACATATCCGCCACAATAGAACCAAGTCAAAATTTGAAATCAAAATACAGAAAACCATTTACCGTCGTTGGACCAAACCACTTCACGCCACCCTCCAATACCATCAACACATCACCAAACTAATCACCTCGAATCATTATCCATCATCATGAACATCTCATCACCTACGTCACTACTGTCAATGCATGATCCACCAACCTATCTGGCGAGACCCACCAAAAATCGTCGACTTTGAACCATCGTCTTCGTCATTGAGTGGCTCCCATCATCAAAGAGTCATGGACACCATTTCACCAACACTCTAAACATCACTCACAACACCATCGCATTTTCATTGTTGAACGATCATCACCACCGTCACCTCACAAAACCTCCCACTCAAACGCACTTCCCAAATAACCTTGAACACCATCACGCATCTCCACCTCAAAGAGAATGGTGGAAGCCTGGCTACATAGCAGAGAAAAAATAGGTTTTTGCAGGATGAGACAGCAGCAAGATCGTCACTAACCGGGAGACCTCAAACCAGGGCCTTCGCTGCTTCCCTCCACATTGCAACACAAAAACTACCATATGTCGACACCACGTCCAATGACGAACCAGCAATAGAAAAATGAAAAGCCCCAACAGAAGAAAACCTTAAATCACCGAGAGAGAGTAATAAAGAATGGGATAAGCCAGAAATTGTATTCAGTCTGATCATAATTATATTGATTGTATTTGGGATGAATAAGAAAAAATATATTTCTAGATTAGTAGGAAATTACAATAATTTTTTCTATAAGTTAGATGACGCTGAATCTGATTTTCAACATATTCAATGACATGAAGTAAGTCATGGTTATTTCTAAAATATTGACGTAGAAAAGGTTGGTGAATCCAAAATATTACAGTCTAAAGATCATCATAATGATATTACTGGATGAAGAGTTGTTAAATGCATGAAGAGGAAGATAATAAAAAAAGGTACTGGTTTTAAATTAGATCAAAATACAAATTATTTAAATCCTCATAGAAAGGTGTTGATAATCATCATATTCAGAAGAGAAATAAGTTGTTGATATCATTCCATTGTATTCAGTGTTTCATTGTATTCATCAAAGGTAGAATTAGCTAAAACCAATGAAGAATAAAAGAAGTTTTTTATTACAAATTGGTAAGTATCCATCAAATTAAAGAAGAATCTAGGTGAATCAAAGAACAATAATTGGTCTAGTGTAAAGAAGAATAATAATATCACTTATATTTGGTTGGATGTGTTGTAAAAGGTGGGATAGAAATTTAAAGAATATTTTGTTTGTTTGGTGTAGAAAAATGTAATGAGGAAACTATTTTTTCCATTTTTCTTAATCATAATTAGGTAGAACATAATGAAAATGGCTAATTGAAATGAGAATAAGGCTTTCTAATAATATTTATTATGTTTATTTCTTCATACATACATTTGGTATGGAACATCATAATAAAGAAATCATACTACGAAAATAAGAATGGAGAATAAGAATCGGATTGATGTTTGTGAAGAAATTCTAGAGAATATATGAAGTTTTTATAAGATTATTGAAGGATTGAGAAGAGTTGAGAAGAACTAAAAAGGTTATAAATGTATCTAAGATTGAAGGAAACATTCAAATTTGGAAAATTTGGTTGAGCGGGAAACAATCTCAAAATCCCACACAATCTATTTTTGGTGTGAGTATAAAAGGAAAAGGTAATTTTTACATTATGAATGATGTAATATTCATAAAGGAAGAGATAGGATCTCTAAATTTATAGTGAGAAGAAGATTTTGTATTGATCTTTCCTAAAGAAGTCATGTTAGATATAAGTGAAAGGGGAATAGATAAGATTGCAATGTATTCAGCTGATCATCGTATTCAACTGTTCATCACATTAGGATAAATAATCAGAACAGAAATGTCATAATTGGTTTTTCGAATTGAGGAAGGAATTTTTCAGAATTTTCTCAATTATATTCTGATATAGGTATATTTTTTGTATTGATAAATCGGACTGGGACAGATGGACTGGGAGAATAAGACTGAAAAATGGGATGAGTTTTATTACAAAGTCCCGAAATCTCTTACCATCTTCTGGTTATGAATTTGAAGAATTTTTTGAATGTTAATAAGTGTGAAATTTTATGAAGAATCATCATAACATTTTTTGTAATAAAAGCATTGTATTTCAACATTTTTTCTAGAAAGAGAACAAAAATTATTAGATTGTTTACATAGTGATACACGAGTGTAACGGCATATCCTACTCATTTTATTCCACACAAAAGGATAGGTTTATAGTGGATTGTGTGGTATTGGATCATTTCTATACCATACCAAGGATGTAGCTATTCTTGTTGAATAGTGAACCTTGTAAATACTTGTGATCCTCTGGATATGTGTGATTTTTTCAGTAAGGAAATAAATATTTAATTGGAGGTGAAGGTTTTTTCTTAAGAAATAAACCTAAAATAAAAATGTATCATTGATTCAACCCCTCTCCCTCTTACTAATACAGTTATCCTGACTGGGCACTTAAAAGTGGAATTAGAGCCGAAGGTTACCTTTTTTTATTCTTTACTAAATTTTTGAAGAAGAATTTGTGATGGATAATCTGAGTTGTGTGAATAGTAAGGGGATTTTGATCTTAAATGATATGAATTATCATATCTAGAATGGGATAATGATTACATATATTATGTCTCTTGGGTATTATGTTTAAAAAGTTATTACAGATGGTTTCCCTATTGATATTGAGAATACTCCTCTCACAAATGCTGATAAGGAAAATCTTGAGAATAATGGAAAAGATAAGAATGATTTACTCTCATCACTTTATCAAAGTGATTTTATGATACGAATAGAAACTTCCACTTCCAAAGGTATCAAGGATAAGTTTATTAACATTTATGAAGGGATTAAAAATGTGAAAAAGGCAAAGTTACAAATCTAGATATTGAAGTATGAATATCTGAAGATGGGTGAGTATGAATCTGTTGGTGACTTCCTTAATAGTGTGAATAACATTATTAGAACTATTAAAGGCCTTGGTGAAAAGTTATAATATTATACTATTTTTTTAAAAGATATTTAGAATTATTCCTAAAATGTTTGATGCCAAAGTTTCTTCATTGGAAGATAGAGATCTTATTACATTATCTCTAGATGATTTATATAGTACTCTCATCACATATAATATGAGAAGGGAAAAATTTATGAAGGAAAAAACAAAATCTGATAAAGATATATCTTTCAAATATACCAAGAAATAAAAGACTAATATTGTTGTTTAGGAAGATAATATTATTGACTCTAACTCTAGAAGTTAGGTATGTAAAAATATTGATGAAATTTTATCCTTGTTTTCTAAAAATTTTATAATGGATACAAGAAGGTATAAAGGGAAACTTCTTGTAAAATATTTTTTTTCCAGATCCATTGGTATAATTTTTTACAAATTGTCCCCAGAGAGTCAATGAAGAAGAAGGTGGTGAAGAATAAAGTGATGAAGAAGAAATAAGGATAATAAGATCTTGGAAGGAAAAGGGTGATAATGGGAAATCTTATTCTATGGGGAAAGAAAAGAAGTTTTCCAAATACAAAAAATAATAATATCTTTATCTAAGTATGATGATAGTGAATAATTTTCAAATAATTCTAAATAAAACACATTTATTGCAATATTTTATGAGGAAAGACTTGAAAATAGTTAAAGTAGTTATTCTAGAAAAGAAAATAGTAAAAATGAATTCGAAAAATCCACTCAGAATGTTGTAACAAATACATTCATTGAAAAAGTTGATAATGAAGAATATGAAATTAATAGCTCTGAATAATATGAAATTTATTAGAATTTCATATTAAATAATAATTAAAATAATGTCTGTGAAATATTTGGAGACTTGAAAATAAGATCAGTTAATTGAAAAGTGAAAACTATTCAAAACAATCAAGAAAGTATTCATGATGAGAAATTAAATATTATTCAAGAAATTGATAATTTGAATAAATATATTGAGTAAGAATGGAATTATAATGAACATCTAGAAGTGAAGCTGAAGGAAAAAATAAGAAGAGTTAGAACATTTCCAATAAAAACATTCTTACACTAAATAGAAAGGTACAAGTTTCAAAAACTCTATCTCTGATGTTGGTGAAAGTTCTCATAAGGAGAAACTATAGAAGGATAAAAAAATTACCTTAAAAGGTTGAGAAAAAATATGGAATTGTTTCTTAAAAGAAGAAATCTAGGAAGGTTATGTATGTGAATAAGATTAATAAAGTGGAGAATTCAGACATTTCTAAAAATACTGAGTCTGAAAATGTTTCTAAACATTATGAATACAAAAAAAATTCTATTACTTCTTATTCTAGTGAGGTTGAAAGTAAAACCAATCTGAATAATAAGGTTCCAATTTAAAATTGAAAATTTTAGGATCAAGAAATTTCTTTTAGGAAGGTTGCTGAGAAACGTATTCACATCTCCTATTAATATAAAAGTTGTAGAATAAAATACTCTTTCTATGTATTCTTCTATAATTTTAGAGTATTTTGGCATATAGATAACATGTTTTGGTTCAACCAACAATATTAAAACTATTCTACAAGATATATAAGGAAACGTTTTAGGGGGATTCAATCCCCTCTAGGGAAGAAGTCTGAGAAAAATGTTCATAAGAAACCTGATAAGGTTGGTGTGAAAATTAAAAATAGGTTCCAACCTATAAAAACTATTTTTAAAAGATGTGAGAAACCTAGATATCTTTTTAAAGGTTTTCGTGTTTAGTTACTGGATCAAAAAAAGTTTCTGAACAATTCTTAGAAGTCAAATGTTTTAGAAGTTAAGAAAAATAGATCTAATGAGCCTTAAAAGAAAGAATGCCTTGTTATCTATCGAGGGAATGTCGGATTTTCTAAGAAGTTATAGGAAGAAAAAAATTCATCAAAATAAGAGGGGAATAAACATAATTATAAAGATATAAGAAAAGTTAATAAAAATGTATCAATATATTGTGGATATGAGCAAAAAGGAAATGATATCAAAATTTTCTTAATAATCTTTCTAGAACAAAAGACAGGAATGGAAAAAATGTTGCAAACTGATTATAAAAAATATGTTTCTAAAGATAAACAAAATTTTATATCCTCAACAAAATATTTTACATGTAAGAAGAAAGTTGTTACAAAACTTGAGATGGGTGAACATAAGGAATAAATAAAATCCAATAAAAATCCCTGAAAAATTAGAAGATGTGTATAATGATAGAGGACTCTCATTCCGATTGTTTCATCTCAGAAATAACTAAGGTTCCTCCTTATTTCCAAAATTTTATATATTTGTACTAACATGAAGGGAATTGAAGGAGTCTAAATAAGGAAGCTGGAATTTATGAGCCTTTTACTATTCTTTTAAAGTAAATTAATGAGGTTATGGAAAATATGAGGTTTTGAAAAAAAAATTATACACATGAACTTTCTGATATGTTTTTTGGGATGGGTGTAGGTTACTTTTATCTTGAGAAAATTCTTTCAAGGATTTCCCCATTCATGAGAATGTTAAAATAAACATGAAAAGGGTTTTATATGATAGTTTTGTTATAGAAAACATTGATCAACTTGATTATACACTCTTTTTTATACACTGAGATCACCCACATAGACTTTGAGTTATTTAGTTAAAGGTTATTTGTTAAGAAACTCAATTTATACCTATGTTGAAGAAAGGTTTCAATATTTAGAGATTAAAAGTTCCAACCCCTAGAAATGAGATATTTTGTCAATAAGGGATAAAATCATCCTGATGGACCCTTTGAATTTGATTTTCAGTAAGTGGGAGAGATAAGAGAAAGGGGGGAGAAAAGAAATAGGGGGAAAAAGAAAGGAAGTTTGAAAATAAAATAATACCCATTATTGTTTCAAGTGATTGAAGTAGGTATTGAAAACAAATATAAAGGGGGAGATTGTTAGGCCTAAGTTGTTTTTTGATTGTATTTTTTGTCAATATATCAATCTACTGATTATGTTGAAAGAAGAAATAACATTGAAAAGGTAATTGAAATTTGGATTGAAAAAGATTGAGTGAAGTTGTCTATTGTGTTTTGATTGTATTTGTTGTCAATTAAAAATCTATTGTTTATGTTGAAGGAAGAAGGAATGTTGAAAAAGTAATTGAAATTAAAACTGAAGAAGAGTTGGTTAAGTTTACTATTAGATCCAAAATAAAAATGATGATAATCGTATTTAGCATCAGATCTAGGATAACAGCATGAGTCAATAGATTCATAAAAATCGTATTTAGGAATTCTGACTCAAAAATGATATCTAGGACTTCTGACTCAAAAATCATATTCAGGAATTCTGACCCAAAAATCATATTTAGGAATTCTGACCTGAAAATTGTATTTAGTAATTATGACTCAAATCATATTTTGAAATTAATACATGGTTGGTATGGCTAGAAAGAAAAAAAAGAAGTTTGAGTAATGGGATGTTCTAATGATTTCCATTACAAATTTGATGATTCTTTTCTGGTCTTGGAGTTCTCATAAATCATAATTATTCTATAAAACTTCTGATGTATTCATGGTAATAGAAATGGGGGAAAATGTGAAAGAAATCATATTCTGTGTGATTGTAATCATGAAAATATCATTCAGACTGAATAAGAATGAAAGATTTTATTAGAGGAGTGGAAAGTTATAATACATTCCATTGTAATTCAAATGATGCTAAAGATTCTCTTCATCGTATTCAAAGTCATGAAGGAAGTCATGATACTTGTTAAAAGTTTGAAGAAGAAAATATTGATGAAGCTAAAAATTTTCAGTCTCAACATCATCGTAATGATATTACCTGATATAGAGTTTTTTAAAGGCTGAGAAGGATTATCAAAACAAAGTAACTAGTTTTCAGTCAGACCGAAATCCAAATGATTTAAATCCGTAGATAAAGGTGTTGATAAGAATTTTATTTATAATATAAAGAATTTGTTGATATCAATCCATCATATTCAGTATGTCATCATATTCATCAGAGGAAAAATTGGTTAAAACCAATGAATATAAAAAAAGTTTTGTATTAAAAATGGGTTAAGATCCGTTGTATTGAAGAGAACTCCAGGTGAAGCCAAGACTAATCATCGATCTAGAGGAAAGAAGAATGATAATCACACTTATATATGGTTGGATGTTTTGTCAAAGGGGGAGCTTGAAATTCAAAGAAAATTTTGTTTATTTGATGCAGAACAACGTAATGAGAAAACTTTTGTTTTACATTTATAATCATCATAATAAGGCAGATCGTAAAGAAAATGGAGAATCAGAATCGAATTAAGATTTTCTAAGATTATTTATGTTTTCTATTTCTTTATACATATATTTGGTATGGAGGATCATAATGACTAAATCATACTAAGAAAATCATAACAGAGAATCAAAATTGGACTAATTTTTGTGAAGAAATTATGGAGAATAATGATGTTGTTAGAAGATTCAATAAGGATTGAGAAAAGTTTATAATCATTGAAGAAGTCATAAATGTATCTGAAATTAAAGGAAAAATTAAAATTTGGAAAATTTGGTTGAGTGGGAAACAATCTCTGATGTCTGCCCAAACCATTTTGTGGTGACTATAAAAAGAGAAATTACTTTATACTTTCTTATGAATGTACTATTCAGAAAGGAAGAGAGAGAATATCCACATTTTTTAGGGAGAATAAGATTATGTATTGAGCTTTCTTGAATAAGTCATGTCGTACTGAAGTGAAAGTAAAATAGGTAATATTTCAACATATTTAGTTGAGCATCATATCCATTTGATCATCAAAATCATCTGGTCATCGTATCAGGATGGATAACCATAATGGGAACATTGTAATGGGTTTTTTGGACTGAGGAAGGAATTGGATAGAATTTTGTCAACCATATTCTGAGAGAGACATATTTTCAATATTGAAGAATCAACTCGGACAATCGGACTCGGAGAATTGGGCTGGGAGAATCGAACTGAAAAATGGAAAGAGTTTTATTACAAAGTCAATTAACTGCTTAACATCTTATTTGTATAAATGTGAATAATTGTTTGGAATATTTTTATTTTTGAAAGTTTATAAAGAATCATTTTAACATGTTTTGTTTCAAAACCACTGTATTGCATCATTTGTTCTAGAGAGAGCAAGCACACTATTGGATTATTTACATATTGATACATGAGTATAATTTCATATCCTTCTCATTTTATTCCACACAAAAGTATTTTTTTCTAGTGGATTGTGGGGTATTGGATCATTTTATACCATACTAAGTATGTAGTTATTCTTGTTTAATAGTGAACCTTGTAAATACTTGGGTTTCTATGGATGTGTGTTTGATTTTTTTTCATTATGGAAAGAAATAGTTAACAGGAGATGAAGGTTTTTTGTTAACAATTAAAACTAAAAGAAAAAGGTATCAATGATTCACCCCCCCCCCCCCCCCATAAACACACATTGATACAACTATACAGACTAGGCACTTACACGTTTCAGATGCTATCACAAAAGACTGGTTGGAGGAGGTTTCGATATCCTTCAGTTTGATCTGTTATCAGAAGGAGCATTGGGTATTGTTGGCTATGACGATGCTACATGGGGTAGTGAGGTAGTGGTGGTTCTTATTCCTCAGATATCATAAGGATTTGGTAGTCTCATGGGAGGAGTTCTGAGACCAGTTTAGAGCTAAGTTTCTTTCTTTGATCATAAAGGAAGCTAGTCATCAGGAGTTTGTTACCCTTTAGAAGGTGAGATCTAGTGTGTGAGAGTTTGGGATCTATTTAAAGAACCTTTTTCAATATGCTTTGGACATATTCCCAGTTTGAGGAGGACAGGGTGAGGAATTTTGAGGAGTCTTTGCATCAATAATCCAACATCAGGTCACCCCGTTTATGTTGAATACATTTCTCGAGTTACTAGTGAAAGTATATTTTATCAATAGGATTTTAGATAAAATAAATTTTTCATGAGAGGGGAGTCATTAGGACTCCTCACACAGCAGAGTTGTGGTCTAGGGTTCCCAATTGATAAGACATAATAACTTCTGATTAGCCAGGGGTAGGTCCCAACCCTCAATTTCTCATTTCTATAGGGGCGGAGGCTCTCATTTCTATTCTAAGGGATCATACTAATGTTTTTCTTATAAAGTACAATTTAATGAGATGAGAGAGTTTCTGGCCTTTCTGAGTGGTCAGAATACGATAGTTGTTCCACTTCAGATTCCTTTGCTGAGGAAGTTCTAGCCAAGGTAGAAGCAGCGGGTTGCTCCATTTTAGGATCAGTAGAGAGTATATGGGGTGGGAAGAGGATAGCCTTAGGATTATCACCATCCGTAGAGAGTAGATCATTTCTATGGAGTTGGTCATCAGCATGGTCAGAGAGGTCATGGAGGAGTTCATAGTCCGATTCATTCTTTATCATTTCTAGCAATGGGAAAGACAAGAATCATTCGAGGTACTCTTTTATTATTTTCTACTTGGGTACAGGCCTTGTTTGATCTAGGAGTGATGCACTCCTTCATATCACCATCCCTTATTCATGCTTTTGGGCTTAGGGTAGTGAGACTTCTAGTTCCCTTGGAGTTGACTACACCAGTTGGAAGTCGAGATGACTTGTTTGATGTGTGTAGAGACTATGAACTAGTGTTGGGGTTGCACCGCTCTTAGGGATATTTCCTATGTTTATGGATACCACTATATTACATAATCCTTTGCATGGATTGGTTTCATTCAGTACAGGATATCATGGATTTATTCAGGAGGTAGGTTGTGTTCTTTAATGCTGATGGAGAGCCAGTAGTGTTTCTTAGAGAGAGCGACCCTCAGATGGGTTTGAGGTGTGTTCAGTCATTCACATCCTTGATGGATAGGCTGATGATGAGTTTGTAAAAAGTTCATTAGTCGGCGTTTCACAGGGTTGTAGAAGAGTACCCTGATGTCTTTCCAGAGAAGGTTGAAAACATTTCCCCCTTGAAGATAGATTGATTTCAGGATCGAACTCCAATGATGCATGTCTCAAATCTCGATGTATTTGTATAAGATGGTTCCATTTGAGTTTTAAGAGATATGTATACAGCTATATGGTCTATTGTAGTGTGGTTTTTATCAGTTGAGTGTGTCATTATAGGGAGCCCATGTTTTGTTCATGAAGAAGGCTTATGGAAGTTTTTAGTTGTGTATTGATTATCAATGCTTACATCAAGTGACAGTGAAGAATCATTATCCTCTTCCATGGATTGATGATTTATCTAATCAGTTGAAGGATGAAATTTGGTTCTCAAAGATCAATTTTCAGCCTGAATATCATCATATTTTCCTGAAGGATAATGATATCCCGAAGACTACTTTCTATTATCATCATAGGCATTATGAGTTCATTTTAATGTCATTCGGCGTGATGAATGCTCCATCTATTTTTTTAAAGGTAATGCCTTGGTCAAAGACCAAGGAACAATTTATTAAAAAGCCAGCAAAGAACTACAAAAGTCTGAAAGAGGGGATTTTATTACAATATCTTTCATAGATAGGAAGATGATCAACCAGTAGATCATCACTCCACATAACGCTCTGGTTGATTCCCTTATTAGAAAGACCATAATACACCATGTTCGCTTCCTAGTAGGCATGAGTGGCAATATATCTAATCTTCTGAAGTGAATCCAGACAGTTCATACATCGAGAATTAAGCGGCCAGGAAAGGTGGACCACCCTATTCTAAATTACTTGGAAAACAGAGGTAGAGTCACTTTCAATCCAAATGTTGTTCCAGCCTTTGATTTTAAAAAAGGTAATATCCTAGATCATAGCCATCATTTATGCTTCTAGAGAAGATTCGTTACCACAATTTACAAAGAAACAACCATGGTAGTGTCCCAGGAAATCTTTGAAGAGAGGCGGCATCCCTGATAGCAATGAATGTCTCAGTTTTTTGTAGAGTCCTTCAACCCGAAGACGTCGGATGATCATAAAGTCCCCAATGGAATTGTCACAATGAGCTTTTTGAAGAGAGGCGGCATCCCTGATAGCAATGAGAATTCTCAATCGACCTTCATTAAGATTGAGTGAGTTTTTATTATGAATAATATCATTTCTATCATACCAAATAACTTGAAGGAGTTCAGAAATAACGGAAAGGAATAAATTCTTGATTTTCCACGAGGCATCAAGCTCCACACAATATTTTAGTTGAAGATTAATGGAGTTAGAGTGAAGCCATCTGCAATCAAAGAGGTTAGTAATATAATTCCATAAAGTAGAAGTTGTATCACATGATTAGAAAAGATGGTTTTTATCCTCTCTATGTTGGTGACACATATGACATTTAGTGCAAAGTTTCCTACCAAAGTTCTGAAGGCAAAACATCGTAGGGATCTGATTATGAGCAATACGCTATATAAGGTTAAGTATAGAGGGTTTAATCCAGGCTTTATCAAAATTCTTCAACCACCCAAAAATAGGATCATACTGAGTAAAATTATGATTGTAAAAACTTTTAGAATCTAAAATACCATTATGTGCAGGTTCCCAAAGGAGAAAATCATCTGTGTTAGAGAAGAGGTTGTTATAAACAACATGTATAATGCACTTAGGGAGATTGATATTAGAGGAGTGCATCACCTCCTGAATAGAATAGTTGATGTTATCTAGAGGGGAGTTTTGAGACATCATGTAGATCAGGGGAGATCCAATCCAGTTATCAAGCCAAAAGTTCAGAGAGGAGTTTGTACTGTCCATCCATCTAGAGTTGTTTATAACATTAGAAAAAGAGTCTCTGATGGAGGGCCAGATCGAGGAGCTAACATATTTCAAGTTCCCTTTTTTAATTTCTCCAGGAATATTTTTCTAAGAAAATCAATGGAGTCACTATTTTGATTGATCAAATTCCAAGCGAGTTTGTCCTGAAGGGCCTCATTAAAGATTTTGAGATCTTTTATGCCCAGACCACCATTTTCTAACGGTTTTCAACAAGTAGACCAAGGGATGGTAACGAGCTTCTGTTCAAGAATGATTCTATTCCAAACAAAGTTTTTAATGTAGCTATTAATTCTTTTAAGAAGAGAAGCTATCCATTTATATATCATTAGTGAATAAACCATTTTGGATATAATGGTAGAATTAACAAGGAAAATCCTGCCATCCATGGAAAGGGAATTCCCTTTTCAGGCATATAGTTGATTGATAACCTAATCCACAACAGAATTGAAATACATAGATTCAGGTCTTCCCCAGAATAAGGTCACACCTAAGAAAATAAAGGGGAAGAGACCTTCTTTGATATGAAGGTTTTCCATGATGCTAGTTTTGCGATTAGAAGGGAAGCCTTTTCCAAAAAAGATAAACAATTTATTCCAACTAATGGCTTGCCCCGAAACCTCCTCATAGTGGTATAAGGAATTTTTAAGATTAAGATTATTTATTTTTCTCCCATTTAGAAAGAGGATAATGTTATTATCATATAAAAGATGGGTCGACACATTTAAATTACGAGAAGCCTGAATAAGTTTTGTAACAACCCAGGATTTTAGGAGAATTATTATTTTTAATTTCATTTATGTCTTATGTTGTACGCTACACCAAAATTAGCTTGTGTTATACGCAACACTGTATTGGCTTGCAGTATACGAAACACTATTCTTGGCTCGTGTTACACACAATTTCAAGTTCGTTTTGTAGAAAATATTCTACGCAACATTAGGTATAGATTTTGTTTAATGTATAAATGAAATAAGTTTTTATTATGTTATACGAAACACCAAACAGAGCTTTCACTACACGCAATCAAGACCTTCTTCAATAGCGTGTGTAGTACGCAATACCAAGTTTCACTAAATAAGATATTATTACAATATTATTATGAACTAGCCATTATGAATAGTAATACCCACTTTTTGAAATTTTATAAATTTTATCTTTCAAAATGGACTTCATTTTTGGATTTCTAATATCAAAATTATCCTACGGTGAATTTTTGGTATTTTTCTGAAAAGTTTCAATTTTTGATGAATAGTGAAAACACTGGGTTACTATTTAAAAACCGACTTTTTATTTAAATAATTATTTTTCTTATTTAAATTTATTTTAGGTCAAAATTGATACATAATATCTATATAAGTTCAATGTAATTCATTGGAGTCATTTTATAATAATTTCATATATATATAAATTTTATTGGACTTTTCACCGTCTTTTACCCACCTCCTAGGAGAATTTGAAAATTTATATAAAACTTAATTTTAATGCTTCTATGAGTGGAATTTAGAAAATCCGGGAGAAAAAGTTAATATCAAGGAGTAAAATGTGGTTCAATAAGATAAAAATAATTTTTGGTAAATAGTGACTTTTTACTTTTATTTACCACGGTTAAAAGTAAATTGAGTAATTAAGGGTAAAAATGATATTATTATTACCCAAACACATGTCCTAATTCTATTGGAAAGTTTAATTAGACCAAAAACAACCTTAGAAATAAAATATTATCATTTAGGTCCACTTGGATTATATTAGGACATTTATTATTATTTTATTTAAAGAAGAGTTAAAATAGTTAAAATCAAAGTTTAATAACTAAAACATTTTTAATATAGGTTTATACATAAGATAAATTTGACTATAAATATTCATTAGAAATATAAAAAGATTTACTACATAATGGTAATTTATTTATAATTTTTAGACATTAAATAATTTAATTTATTTATGAAACAATAATGATGCAGTAATTACCTTATTAATGAAATATTAACATAATTGATGTTATAAATACCCAAGTAAATGTAATTTGAGACTTTTTATGAATTCTACTAATTTTATAGGTCAATATTACATGTTATTATTGATTCAATTAACGTTTTTAGAACTAATCATGTTTTTATAATTTTCACAAAAATCAATTACCAAATAGTGTCAGACTTGACATAAAATAGTTTTTTTAAAAAATATTATATTATTAATTGTTAATGAATTAATAAAAATCTATGGTTTGGAAAAATTACTTAAACAGGTTTTATATATTAATAATGAACCACTTGGGGTTAGTTTGGATTGTTATAGTAAGTTTATTAACCATATAGTGTAAGAAAATAGGAAGACATGGTAAAAGTTAAATTATTTAACTTAGAGTTAAATCTAAATGATATGGTTAAAATAGTAACCTAAACTTGTATAAAACCTATTGGTTGAGAGTATTTTGACCCATCCACACTTTAGATTCGAAATAATTCAATTTTTAGGTATTATAAACCGAATATGACTTTATTATAAAATAATAGTTTATGTTTTTCCAAAGATGCCCCTCTCCTCCCTTATAAAAAGGGACCCCCTTCCCTCTTCTCTTCACACCCTTTTGAGGCTTGATGCTCGGCCAAAACCTACCAATTCCGCTTATAAACCTCTCTAGTTATATCATAGAGGTTCTGGTATTCTCAAAAGACCAACTCTAGTGCCCTAAGAAAAATTTTAAAGGAGGTGCGTCGAGGAAGAGGTAATCTCTTCTACAGACTCTTTCAAGTTTCTTTCTTCTTCTACTTACTCTTATTTAGTTGTTTTATTATAAATTAATAACATCAGTATTACTTATATACTGATATTTTATTATAAATATTAAACTAAACTATTTCACCTTCTATCCATCCTACGGAAAATGAAATCACCACGCGTGCGTATATACGGAATACCGTCTCCACGCCGTGGTGTAATTAGTTTTTCCACCACCACCTTACTTGGATGGGTATAATGGTGTAAAGAATAACTATATATTATTATTATAACATCATACTGATTCTAAGATATTATATCATCTACTCCAATTCCATTCAATAAATATGGGAATGATATCATCGCTCGTGCGTACATACGGATTACCGTCTCCACGACGCGATGAGATTCATTTTCCATGTTAAAAATTCAAGAATGATTATAAATTATATATAATAAGTAATCATGAAATATATTAAATAATAATTCTACCGGATTTATGTATATATATATGTATTTCATCTACTTAATTCCATTCAATTCAATAAGGAAACGAAAAACAGGGTTCATGCGTACGTACGGCCTACCGTCTCTATGAATGGTGTATTTATTTCCATTTATAGATATATTATATATATGTATATTCTGAATATATATTATATATAAATAATGTTTTATCTTCAAGAATTAAGTAATCGTGGTCTAATTAATCATATTAATAATTACCAGTCAAAACACTGATGATAAATGAAACGATTTTACCCAAAACGTTGCTTTAACATGGAATTTACAAATGAATAGATAATATAAAGTCGTAAGTAAATCATATATGATATCATAAATATTATTATGTTTCTGTTAAAAGTTAATAATATGTTTAAACCCACTATAAAGTAGTCTCAGACACATACGGAAGAAATTGGACATAAGGTAAGGGATAATTTTGCAATCTCATTTTTATCCGAGATTGCTTATACGTAAGTATTTACTGGGGTTATATTTATCATCCATGTCCCTATTTTCTAAAAATGGTTTCATGTATGTTTAAAGTCCTTTTTACCTATTTTTTACTTTTACTACATAGTATGTAAGGAATATTTCTTTTGTTTACGTTATGAGGTACTTTTTTGACTTTTCTGGAAACAGTACGAGAAGAATTTTTTTTTAACACATACAGCATGAACGGATTTTTACGGTTTCATAACGCCTTATTTTAAAGAAGCTTACTCTACAAGATTTCATGATTATTTTCAAAACAATCCTTTTCTTTTAAAATTGTATGGCATTTTGTGAAAATAAAATGATTTTGAAGATGAAAGGATATTTTTCTCAAGAATTCATTTCAAGTGTTTTGTCAAAACTATTTTCCATCTAAGATGACATTATTTAGTATGATAATGTTTCAAGTATAATGTCTCTATTATTTACATGGTTTAATTTTTGTTATGATGAAATGATATCCATTTGTTTTATATGGATTATTTTATGATGGGATGATATTTATGAAACCCATTTTATTCTTTGGGTTATGATGAATGATTTATGTTTATGTTGTGGAACACGTAAGAATTATTTCATTATGAGATGGGTGGGACCTATATCTCCCTCCAATGAATTGGGTAATGATTTATATCTCATGAGATAGACATGGTTGGAACGGAAAGTAAATCTGGTTCAGTAATATAGGGCTGGAACGGCATGTAAACCTGGTTCAGTAAGGGACTTTGTCCGCTAAGATGGTCATGGCAGCAATGCCTTGGCTAATATGGAAATCATATCATGTGATTAATGTTTTTACACAATTACAAGTTTTATTACCATGCTATTTTATCATTATTTATGTTCCATTATGATATATGCCTTACGTACTGCCATGTTTTATGTCATTGCTCAATATTTTGATGTTTAAACAATATGTTCATGTTTTTAAGTTCAAATGTATATGGTTTGTTTTATTTTCTACATGATTACCCTTAATGAGAATTTGAGCTCACCCTTTTTATGTTTTCTTTTCCCCCAGGATTAAAAGAAAGGTTTTAGGTAAGGAAACAAAAAGGAGAAGATCCTTATGGGAGATGTTGAAGATCTTTCAACATGATTAGAAGTTTATATTCCAAGTTTCCAAAGACGCTAAACAATTATGGTCCTTGAGTTTTTGTTTTTGTTATGTATTAAGTATTCCACAAAAGTATTTTAATGTCCATGTACGTCAAATTTGGGGTCTCTACAGTTGGTATTATAGGAATGGTTTAGTCAACCTTTGGAAACTAGGATGCGAGAATTTTAGTGAGATCCCTAGAGATATTTCTAAGGTATGTCTAGGGATGTACCTAAAGTTAAGTATAAGTATAGGTTATAGTCCTAGAATTATGGTAACGATATTAGAATTAAACCTAAGATGTTAGATATTGAAGTTACTCCCCCTTAATTATGATTTTTTCCTCTCACACTATTCTTTTTGGGTTTTAGAAAGTGGCTGGAAACAGTAAGATTCACGATAATGGAGGATATGATGGACAATGGAATGATATTTTCATGAGAAAACAAATGAAATTTGATCTGGAAGTCCACATATCATTATTATTCCTAATAAAAAATATCATAATATGATCAATAATCTCAACTTTGATAAGTTTCCCAACTCAGCTAATAATAGAAAGATGGAGTTTCATGATGATCATAGAGGAAATAAAGTTCAATTCCCCTCATGTAAATCATGTGGGAAGAGGCATCAGAGAAAATGTTTCAAAGGAACTGGAATATGCTTTATGTGTGGAAAAGAAGGACACAAATCCAGTAATTGTAAAGGAAAAGGTTCAGTTAACACAATGGACAAGGATAATGGTATTTCTAAGACATCAACAATGGTTAAAGTTTTTAAATGTGGAATGTATGAGCATTATGCAAACCAATGCCCTAAGGGAAAATCTCATAAAGAGAATCAGCATGGTCATATGGGCAGTATTTATGTGGATGGTGATGAAGAGACTACAAATGATATGTGAGATAAAATAAATGATGAAACTCAGTCAGTGGTTTAAGAAGGTAGTGGAATGATTGTATGTTTATCAAGAATAATTTATGGTACTATGGAATAAAGAAAAATCTAAGGATTGTTACACTGTTGTATTTCCTTGAGTTTTTGAAAGTATATGATGAATGGTACCGGTAACCATGAAAGTTTATTCAAATATTTTTGGAACGTAGATGATATGTTCATAATGAAAGGATAAGGAGATAATGATATGTTTGATAGTATTAATGAGCTCATGACTGGTATAAGGACAAAGTGATATCATGGTTTGAGTATACAGAATTTTGAGATTTTGGTATATGGAAAGAGCTATCTTTTGACAACATTCATGTTTTCACTAAGCTTCAATGGGTATTCATTTTTTCAAGAGAATACATGATTAAGGTATTCACATGTTTGTAATGTGACCAACAAGATATATCGTATGATAAATGATAGTATTCACATGCTCGGTAGATGACATTTCCAGTAATCGTTTTTTTATAATATGAGATTAGACAGATGTATTTTGGATAAGTCTAAAGATTGGAATGGATTATTTTGGACATCAGATAGTATTGTTTAAGGCTAGAAATTTTTTCGATATTATTTAAGGAATGTTATAATAATGTAGTTTTAGAAAAAGGACAACTTGCAGGACGGGCGAAAACTCGTCGCGTCGGACAAGGCTGTGGGAATCGAACCCACAACCAAAGTGCGACAGGCCTTTATCGCCTACCATTGGCCTACAGGAAGTCCCTGGTTAGTAGAAACTAGTTTTATTTTATTAATAGGTATGATAGATGAAGTATAAGTCCATTTTAGGAACCATATACGATTAATCTCAGCATAGATGGACTTATGTATATTTAATAACTTGTGATAGAGGCAGATGGAATGAACTATCTTTCTATCGCATGATCTTCTAACACTTCGAGAATGAAAAATTCAACTTCATTTTTTTAAATAGGAGATGAAGTGGAAATTGTTCATAGGATGACCAACAATGATATTACACTAAAATCAAGTAAGTATTTCTTCTAATTCAAAATTTTCAGCTTTAGGGAAATGATATTGAAAACCAAAAATGTTGTCCTTGTGATCTTATATCTGATGAATCATATGGTACCTTATATCATCACAAATTTATGGCTTTGTGATTGTTGTATTTTTCATATTCATGTTTTCTACCACTCTCCATCAGAACTTGATGGTTAGATTTCTCTTCCATATCCATATTTTCACCTATGTTCTTCTATGTGGAACCCCAGCGATGAGTTAATTTGGGTAACCATTATGTTTCATACTTCACTTTTTAAAATTAAGTTTTAGTATTCCTTTTTACGATGTGGGTTTCTATGAAATAAACTTTCATGTGGTAAACCATTTATAACCTCGATGAATTTTGAGGGAGAAATTAATTTTAAGGGGGGTAGAATATAACAACCCGAGATTTTATGAGAATTATTCTTTTTAATTTCCTTGATGACTTGTGTTGTACGCTACACCAAAATTATCTTGTGTTATATGCAACACAATATTGGATTTCAGTATACGCAACACTATTCTTGGCCCGTGTTACACACAATTTCAAGTTCGTTTTGTAGAAAATATTTTATGCAACATTAAGTATAGATTTTGTTTAATGTATAAATGAAATAAGTTTTGATTATGTTATACGCAACACCAAACGGAGCTTTCACTACACGCAGTCCTGACTTGGCTTGAATTACACACAATCAAGACCTTCTTCTATAGTGTGTGTGGTACGCAATACCAAGTTTCACTAAACGAGATATTATTATAATATTATTATGGACTAGCCGTTATGAATAGTAATACCCACTTTTTGAAATTTTATAAATTTTATCTTTCAAAATGGACTTCATTTTTGGATTTGGAATATCGAAATTAGCCTAGGGTGAAGTTTTGGTATTTTTCTGAAAACTTTCAATTTTTGATAAATAGTGAAAACACTAGGTCACTATTTAAAAACCGAATTTTTATTTAAATAATTATTTATTTTATTTAAATTTATTTTAGGTCAAAATTGATACGTAATATCTATATAAGTTCAATGTAATTCATTAAAGTCATTTTATAATAATTTTATACATATAAAAATTTTATTGAACTTTTCACTATCTTTTACACACCTCCTAGGAGAATTTGAAAATTTATATAAAACTTAATTTTACTGCTTCTGTGAGTAGAATTTAGAAAATACTAGAGACACGGTTAATATCATGGAGTAAAATGTGGTTCAATAAGATAAAAATAATTTTTTCTGAAAAGTAACTTTTTACTTTTATTTACCACGGTTAAAAGTAAATTGGGTAATTAAGGGTAAAAAAGATATTATTATTACCCTAACACATGTCCTAATTATACTGGATAAGTGTAATTCAACCAAAAAAACCTTAGAACTAAAATATTATCATTTAGGTCCACTTGGATTAGATTAGGACATTTATTATTATTTTATTTAAAGAAGAGTTAAAATAGTTAAAATCAAAGTTTAATAACTAAAACATTTTTAATATAGGGTTATGCATAAGATAAATTCGACTATAAGTATTAATTAGAAAGATAAAAATATTTCCTACATAATGGTATTTTATTTATAATTTTTAGACATTAAATAATTTAATTTATTTATGACACAATGATGATGCATTATTTACCTTATTAATGAAATATTAACATAATTAATGTTATAAATACCCAAATAAATGTAATTTGAGACTTTTTATGAATTACACTAATTTTATAGATTAATAAGACATGTTAGTATTGATTAAATTAACTTTTTTTGAACTAATAATGTTGTTATGATTTTCGTAAAAATCAATTACCAAATAGTGTCAAAATTGACAAAAAATAGTTTTTAAAACAAATATTATATTATTAATTGTTATTATATTCCTAAAAATCTAAGGTTCGTCCAAATTACTTATATAAGCTTATATATATTAATAATGAACCAATTGGGGTTAGTTTTTCTTGTTATAGTATGATTATTAACCATATAGTGTAAGAAAATAAGAAGACACAGTAAAAGTTAAATTATTTAACTTAGAGTTAAATCTAAATGATAAGGTTAAAATAGTAACCTAAATTTGTATAAAACCTATTGGTTGATTTTATTTCGACCCATAACCACTTTATATATGGAATAAATCAATTTTTATCTATTATAAACCGAATATTACTTTATTATAAAATAATATTTTATGTTTTTCCTAAGATGCCCCTCTCCTCTATTATAAAAAGGGCACCCCTTCCCTCTTCTCTTCACACCCTTTTGAGCCTTGAAGCTCGGCCAACCCCTGAAAATTACTCTTATAAACCTATATAGTTATATCATAGAGGTTCTCATATTCTCAAAAGACCAACTCTAGTGCCCAAAGAATAATTTTAAAGGAGGTGCGTCGAGGAAGAGGTAATCTCTTCTACCGACTCTGTCAAGTTTCTTTCTTCTTCTACTTCCTATTATTTAGTTTTTTAATTATAAAGTAATAACTTAAGTATTAATTATATACTGATATGTTATTATAAATATGAAACTACCCTATTTAACCTTATATCCATCCTACGGAAAATGAAATCACCACGCGTGCATACGTACAGAATACCGTCTCCACGTCGTGGTGTAATCAGTTTTTCCACCACCACCTTACTTGGATGGGTATAATGGTGTAAATAATAACTATATATGATTATTATAAAATCATAATGATTCTAAGATATTATATCATCCACTCCAATTCCATTCAATAAATATGGGAACGATATCATCGCTCGTGCGTATGTACGGATTGCTGTCTCCACGACGCGATGAGATTCATTTTCCATGATAACAATTCAAGATTGATTATAAAGTATATATAATAAATAATCATGAAATATATGAAATAATAATTCTACTGGATTTATGTATATATATATATGTATGTCATCTACTTACTTACATTCAATTCAATAAGGAAACGAAAAACAGTGTTCATGCGTACGTACGGCCTACCGTCTCCATGAATGGTGTATTTCTTTGCATTTATCGATCTATTATATATATGTATATTTTGAATATATATTATATATAAATAATGTTTTATATTCTGTAATTAAGTAATCATGATCTAAGTAATCATATTAATAATTACAAGTTAAAACACGGACGATAAATGAAACGATTTTACCCAAAATGTTGCTTTAACATGGAATTGACAAATGAACGGATAATATAAAGTCATAAGTGAATCATATATGATATCATAAATATTATTATGGTTATGTTACAAGTTAATAATATGTTTAAACCCACTATATAGGAGTCTCGGACACATACGGTAGAAATTTGACATAAGGTAAGGGATAATTTTACAATCTCATTTTTATCTGAGATTGCTTATACGTAAGTATTTACTGGGGTTATATTTATCATCCATGTACCTGTTTTCTAAAAATGGTTTCATGTATGTTTAATGTCCTTTTACCCATTTTTGACTTTTTACTACATAATATGTAAGGAATATTTCTTTTGATTATGTTACGAGTTACTTATTTGACTTTTCCTGCAAAAGTACGAGAAGAATGTTTTTTTAACACATACGGCATGAACGGATTTTTACGGTTTCATAACGCCTTATTTTCAAGAAGATTACTCTACAATATTTCATTATTATTTTCAAAAAAATCCTTTTCTTTTAAAATTTCATGGCATTTTGTGAAAAGAAAATTATTTTGAAGAATAAAGGATATTTTCCTCAAGAATTCATTTCAAGTGTTTTGTCAAAACTATTATCCATATAAGATGAAATTATTTAGTATGATTATGTTTCAAGTATAATGTCTCTATGATTTACATGGTTTCATTTTTCTTATTATGAAATGATATCCATTTGTTTTATATGGAGTATGTTATGATGGGATGATGTTTATGAAACCCATTTTATTTTTTGGGTTATGATGAATGATTTATATTTATGTTGTGGCACACGTAAGAATGATTTCATTATGATATGGATGGGACCTATATCTCCCTCAAATGAATTGGGTAAATATTTATATCTCATGAGATAGACATGGCTGGAACGGAAAGTAAATTTGCTTCAGTAATATAGGGCTGGAACGGCACGTAAATCTGGTTCAGTAAGGGACTTTGTCCACTAAGATGGTATTGGTAGCAATGCCTCGGCTACTATGGAAATCATATCATGTTCTTAATGTTTTTCCATAATTACAAGTTTTATTCCCATGCAATTTTATCATGATTGATGTTCTATTATGATCTATTCCTTATGTACTGCCATGTTTTATGTCATTGCTCAAGATTTTGATGTTTAATCATTATGTTCATGTTTTTAAGTTCAAATGTATATGGTTTGTTTTATTTTCTCCATGATTACCCTTACTGATCATTTGAGCTCACCCTTTTTATGTTTTCTTTTCCCTTAGGATTAAAAGAAAGGTTCTGGGTAAGGAAACAAAAAGGGGAAGATCGTTATGGGAGATGTTGAAGATCTTTCAACATGATTAGAAGTTTATATTCCAATTTTCCAAATACACTAAACTATTATCGTCCTTGAGTGTTTTTTTTATGTATTAAGTATTCCACAAAAGTATTGTAATGTCCATGTACGTAAAGTTTGGGGTCTCTACAGGTTTCAGATTATTTTGGTCAACCAGCCGAGTAATAAGTTTGCTAAGATAATCCTCCATGATGGAAAAAAGGATAGAAGATAAGGGATCACCTTGACAGACTTCTTTGGTTCATTGGAAATATCTTTTAGGATAACCATTGACAAGTATGGAAAGGGAAACCAATTTAAAAACATAGTGAATTATTTGTATAAAGACATCATTGAAACCGAAGTTCTATAGCACCTTGAAAATAAAATTCTATTCTATGATGTTGAAGGCTTTCCTAATGTCTAGCTTAATGGCCACATTCCCCCCTCTAGAGACTTTATTGAGCGCATTAGTGCATTCTGAGGCAAGGAAAATGAAATCCTGAGTGGATATAACCTTGATGAATCCAAATTGGTTCCAAGATATAATTTTGTTACATATGGAGGAGATTCTATTTTCTAAGGGTTTGAAAAAGATTTTGAAAATATAGTTGATGAGAGCAATGGGTCGAAATAAATTAATTTCAAAAGCATTCACAACATTGGGAATAAACATAAGAAATTGAGCATTGAGTCCATGGGGGAGGTTACCATTAGAAAAGAAATATTTTACAATCTTACAAACATCTGCATGGATAAAATATCAGTGTTGTTGATAAAAACCATTATTAAAACCGTCAGGCCCTGGTGCACTGTCCAGATTGAGTCCAAAAATAGTGGCTTTGATTTCTTAGTCTAGAGGGATTCCTAAGAGGAATAGATTTTCCTCATCACTAACAAGAACAGGGATGACCTTAGGAAGGATATCCTTGCTTATGGTCGGGTCATTAAAAATATTATCAAAATAAGATTTTTGAATTTGATACTCAACTCCCTTCTAGTGCTTAAAGATATCATCCACAAACAAGTTTTTAAAATGAAATCATCATTAATAGTGGTGTTTTGAATTTGATTTAGCTCAGCTTCTAGAGTGACTATGTCCTTATCAATTTGTTTAGATTTATCTCCACATCATCTTCTGAGACATTGCTTAAGATGTTTGAGTTTGGTAGTACAGGTAAAAGCATCAGAGTGGTGATTCATGGATTCCCAACATTTCTTATGAGAAGAGAGCATTCTGAGTCCATAGACCAAGAATTGTTGAATTTGAAAGGAATGTTGGGTTTTGTTCTTTTAAATAGGAGATTCAAAATAATTGGGTGATGATCTAAACTTAATTTGGGTAAAGTAAAGCAAGATATAGAATCCCAAGCATCAAAGTTGAGATGTTCATGAAGGCCCTATCGATATTACTAGCCACAATCCTATTATAATGTCTTCTATACTAAGTGAATTTATCACCTGTAAGGTTGATTTAAATCATATTACAATCTTCTACCATGTTCCTAAAGTCTCTAGAGGAAATGTGAGAGTGATTTGGTCCAATTTTTTCCCTAGGGGATAGAATAGCATTAAAATCACCTAGGACTGGCCAAGGTTCCAGAAAGGTGGAAGCCATAACAGATATTTCATGACAAAGAGGTCTACAGTACTTGTATATTTTCTTAGCATAAACTATCATGCAATAATTATAGGAACCATCCATGTTAAAAACACAGAGAAATAATTGATCAGAGAAATTATAGATATTGACATTCTGCAAAGAGCTATGATAAAAGACCCATAGCGAGGCAACAGAACTGCCATTATTACAGGAATCAAGAAACAAATAACCATTTGTAGAAAAAATGAATGAATTTAATAGAAAATAAAATTTTGGGTTTTGATATAGAAAAAATATTAGGTTTATGATTTGAAACAAGTCTTTTAAGCACAGAAATAGTTTCATCGTTCACTACACCCTGAATGTTCCAAAAAATTACATACATTTAGAACCTGGTTTTAGAGTGAGAGCTCCCCTTTTTCTATTTCAAACCTCCTGAGCCTTTATTTCTCTTTGATCTCATAAGATTAGAATAAGGGGCTCGGGTGGACTTAAAATCCTGGAAACTTTTCAATGAAACATCAATAATGTTAGTAGCACCAGAGATATTAATATCCAAAGAATTATTATCAGGTTTAGAGATCAAACATGTGGACACAGGGTCAACCCTTGTATCACTAGATGACCCTGAAATCTGAGGATAAATAGATGATAAAGAATGATCATCTATTTCCCCATTAGGATCTATGGGTTTGAGCATGATTTTTTGTGAGTCCAAATTAACATTTAGTGGTTCATTATCAAAAGTCATGCAAGGTTTAGCATCTAAACATGAAGAATATACAGGAATTCAACCTTCATTTTTTATCTGAGAGACCATAGGAGAATTATGGACTTTAGTCTGGTCATCCCTCTTTATACCTGTACTTTCGGCTTGAATTGTATTTGAGGCTACTATTTGATCTGCAACAGAGAGGCCCAAAACCTGATGTTCATCATTCTTTATAATTAGTGGTCTTCCAACTGCAGAGGAGTTAGGTGTTTCCAATGTCGGAGTGTCTGAAACTATATCCACCGCCAAATTGCACAACACCTTAAATCCAAGGAACTTCTCCTCATTCGATGGGTCTCGAAAAGGCGGATCCGACTCATTCTCAAAAATATCCAGCACTATTTGTTTGATGTCGTCCAAAATAACCTGATCAAGCTCATTACTTTCCTCCTCCTCCACCTGCTCAGCCCAGGTGACACCTGAGAATTCACCCAGGATGGTGGATATTTTCACCCAAACATCGGCCTTCTTCTTCAGAGGATTCATATTTTCAGAGGCTAAAGATTTGCCTTTATTTTTCCTCTTGATCTCGGTCCACCCACCATTCGCAAGCTGTGAGACTTGAATTTTGAAGACCCTATATTTCAGAAATGAGTGCCCAACAATCTTGCATAGCTCATAGTAGGGGGTCATCCACTCACATTCAACGTGAAATTCAGCCCTGTATTCGTTAGCATTGAATACAATGACCTTCAGGATCTTGGCAGTCATATCAACTTGAACCATCACTCTGATATATAGGCTGAGATCTGCGTAGAGAGTATTTTGGTCAATTTTGAGGGGTGTACCGATATAGGAGACAATGTTGTTGAGGATTTTTGGGTGCTAAAAATACAAGTTGAGAACATGAAGACAAACCCATATCGGAACCAAATTGTTTCATGTATTATACAGATTGAAGGCGAGATCCCATTCAGAGATGCGAAGAGCTCATGGTTTGACTTGAAGATTCCCTAACTTCCATACTTGATCAAGATCTTCTTGTGATTTCAGCAACAAGTGAAAATATCACTTCCCTAATTGGAACTAACTTCCAGTCAGTGAATCCCCAAATATGAGTGATTTTCACTTTAAGCTTTGGGTTTTCCCATGGATTATTTCCTTTGAGATATGAGATACAAGCCATGATAGAAAACTTACAGAGAATCGATTTCTGTTGAAGCGCGTCCGGATCAGCTTCAATAGAAAATCTTCCATCCTCAATCTTCTTACAGAGGGATGATATCTTGGTTTTTTAGGCTATTATAGGAATTTTTAGCTAATTTCTCTCGGGTTATGACTCCTATGACAGAGCTGACCTGAAAGAATATGGAGTTCTTGTGTACTGATCAGTTTCACATAGATTTTGAGTATCTGAATGAGAAGTAATTTAGTGCTCCAGTTCTTTGTCTACCAACATAAGGAGTTCGGTTTAAGGTTTTATGTGATTCTTTGAATCTTGGGTTGGGTTGTATTCTGATGCATTATAGATTGGTCATTTCTTATGGGTAGTGGTAGTTATGTCCCCATGAGTATAACTATGACACAGATAATCTAGAATTGGTAGATATAGTGTTTTCCCTGATGTTTTGGAGACATTACCTCATTAGAGAAAATATTATGGTCTTAATTGATCACAACAGCCTGAGGTATATTTTCTCCCATTGTGACTTGAACTTGCATCAATGTCGGTGGATGGAGTTCTTAGAGTGTTATAAATTTTATATTTCATATACACCTTGAAAGGAAAATGTTGTAGTTGATGCGCTGAGTAGGACGTTGCACAGTGATGTGGTGAGTGAATCAGGTGATTAAAGGAGGGTGATGGAATAATGTTCATCATTGTATCTAGATATGGGATAAATCAGTGGTAGAGGTTTCCTTTTCTAGATTATGGTTAATTAACATCTGGTGCATCAGTTGGAGGATTCCTAGTTGGGGGATCTTGAGGTGGAGTTATAGAGAGATCGAGTTGATTATGGTGAGGCCTCTGATGGTTCATCTGGGGATGAAAAACACCAAGTGTTGTTTTAGGAAAGACATTTCATTCCTTTGGTGATGCATGAGATGGTTCTCAGAGAGTTCCATAGTTCACCCTTAGCAGTAGATCCTATCATGAAAAAGTTGTACCAAGATTTCAGGGTTCAGTTTTGGTGGTTTGGTTTGAAGTGTGAAGTTACAGAGTTTGTGTCAAAATTTTTGGTCTCCCAGGAGATGAAGTCCGAACACCGTGTTCTTAGTGGTTTTCTCTAGCGGTTCGATGTTCCTCAGTAGAAGTGGGGGGATATCTTGATGGACTTGGTTACTAGTTTATCGCAAGATCTGGGAGTCTGTGATTATATATGGGTGGTAGGGTATCATTTGATGAAATCATCCCACTTTATAGTGATCAAGGATTCAAGCTCAGTGTTGGTTTTGTTGAGGTAGTATCTGTAGTATGTGGTGAGACTCTATAGAGTCTCGAGGATGATCATTCCCGTTCAAGATACTCATTTTACCTCCAGGGTGTGGGGAGGTCTCCAGTGTGCTTTTTGTTCTCATCTATACCTTATAATTTATTTTCCCCTACAAATAGAATTTCAAATAGAGCTGACCATACAAACTCTTGAATTTATGTTGTGATCTTATGTCTTGTATTTTAGAGGTTCGTGGATTAGGCACTTTCCCTTGGTGGAGTTCGCTTAAAACAATATTTTTCACTCAAAAATCGAAATGGAACCATTTTAAAACATGTATAGAGGACCTTGATGTTCTCCATTATGCTGGAATGGGGTTATAGATTCAGAAATTCTCAGGCCGTAACTGTTATATAACACGATATAGATTGTTCAAGTGGTTTATGAGAGGATGAAAGTAGTGCAGGATCATCAAAAATCATATTTCAATCATAGAAGGAGAACTCGAGACTTCAAAGTGGGGGATCATTTGTTTCTGAAGGTGACTCCCCATCATGGGAAGAGAAGGTTTGGACATGGAAGTAATCTTTCTCCCCAGTTTTTTGGGATTTATGAGGTGTGGGATCATGTTGTAGTGGTGATGTATCGAATACCACTTCCCCTGTAGATGATCTGGATACACGAACTTTTTCACGTGTTGCAGCTTTGTCATTATCTTCATAATGATTCTCACAATATCTATTGGGGAGAGATCGATGTTAAAAATGTTGAAAATTTTGAGGATCGGTCTATAGAGATCCAGGACCATCATAAGAAGGTGTTACATTGGCATTCTATACCCTTGGTTTGTGTCATATGGTGTCACGGTGGTATAGAGGAGAGTACCTGGGAACGTGAGTTGTAGATACGTGCTCATTACCCTGATCAATTTGTTGTTTATCTCTTCTATTGTAATTTTGTTCATATTGTGGTTGTAGAAATTTTTTTTGTTTATATGATGGCACTCTCTCTTGTGACTTGTTGTGGATTACTCTCTTTCTATGGGAGGTGAAGACTCACGGGGTATTCCTTGTGCTTTTTGTGTTTAGATTCCTACATTTAGATGGTTTTACTCTCCCACTATAGTTGGTGAAGAATATATGAGTAGTTTATGTAAATACCATGTTGATCCCCTTATTCTTGTATGGGGGTGGTTGAGCTCCTGTAGTGGTGAGAGCTTTGAGAGGTATCTCATGGGGTGGATGTATAGATAACCCCGTTTCTATTTCCTCTCTGGGTTGGTTTTGGATTATCGAGGATGTGAATGTTTTGAGAGGTATAAAATGTAAGGTCTTGGATCTTCATGGATTGACCCTTTGTGGGTTTCCAAAGATCGAGGTGCTTGGAGGGGGCTTGGAGGAATTATAGAGAATTTTGGTTGAAAAGAGATGGAAGTAGGGGTGGATTTCACATAGTGAAAAGTTACACGACATGAAATTTGGTTTCATGACATGTAATATATAGGGGTTAGGAAAATAAATAAAATGAAGATATGGTGAATTTTTTGGTAGAAACCAAACCCTGGTTATTACATATTGTGAAAATGGATTTCATGTCATGTAATTCCCTGTTGTAGTGATGTTTTAAGCATTCTTAGCCTCTTGGGTTATTCATAACCATGTGGCTATTTCGGATCTCCCTATCATTCTTAGTGACTTGGAAGCCCCCTCTTCGACGTTTTAGGGATTCCTTCGTAAATTATCAATTCCTAGATTCCCTCCTTTGATCTATAGCGATCCTTCTTCAGTCTAAGGTATGCTTTACTTCCTTTCTTATGGTTTCTTCAGTTTTTTTCTTCTCATTCCTCTCTTCCGTGTGATGGAACCTGATATCCATGTTTTTAATGGAGTTTTCTTGGTGTTTGGTTGGTGAAATTGTGCCATGGCATCCTCAGGTGGATGCAGTTCTTGTGGGAGAGGTGATCGAGATCTGTAGTGTTAGTTCGTTATCATGTGAATAATTTTGACACCCTATTGAGGTTGGGTATTCGTTTCTTCTCTATTTATTTTTGTGAAATCATAGAACTAACCTGATTTATCCCCTTAGACAACAATTAAATTTAACTAATAATTATTTGAACAAGATTAGAGAACTAGTATCGATCGCATGGTGATGTTACTGCTTTGTACCATGATAAAGGTTTTCCTCTTAATTCGATAGATAGTGTGATATTTATGCCTTTCTTGGTTTAGCATGCTATTCTTGATAGAAATTGGTAGATATTGTAAATCAATAATTAATTGGGTAAAGTAATTAAGGAGTCATGTTTAATGAATATGGTTGTTATTGTTGCAATTTGATGATAATAAAATTGATATTGATATTCATGTTTAATTGAATTGATTAATGAACTTGAATCACCTTGATGATAGTTGATAAAATAATTAATGGAATTTTAAATTAATTTGTGAAATCTTATGATAGCTTTATTCATAGGTTTTCTATAGTATGAACATTTGAATAATGAATCAGTAAATTTAATATGGAATAAGAATCTGTTGTGTGATAAAATATAATGCCTTTGTAGGGCATGAGTTTCCCACTTTATTGTGAAGGCCAGGTGTCTTATGCATTGGGTCTATGAGATATCGTTATGTGTGAAGGCTCAATGTCTTGTTTTAGGTACAATATCATGGTTTCTATGTTTTTTCATTTTTATTGTGATGTGACATGAGCCTGGGATGTCTGATCCTTGAGGGTTGTTGTCATATGTGGGTGGGAAGACCCTGATGTGATGTGATCCTGGGATGGATGATCCTGGAGGGCTATTATGGTATGTAGGGTGGGGAGACCTGGATGATGTGGTATTAGTTGATGCCTAGAGTGGTGAGATGCATCGATTTATGCATGTGCGTTTTGGGAATGGAACTGTAAGTGATGGAATGGGTTGAAGTCGGGCTTACCCATTGATATGAAAGCTGGAGGCTTGTTTGAATTTGTTTCTTGGATGAAGGCAAGGTTGTTGTTTATCTTCTTTTATTTCCCCACTACTTGAGGTAGATGTATGTTCTTGGTTGTATACTTCATTTGGTAGATTAGGATTTTTCCTATAGTACCTGGTATTATGGAAATTAATTTTGTTAATAAATGAATAAATGTTTAATTCATTAGGTTTAAATCTTATTAGGATGCAATGTTGAGGTTATAATTCTGGTAAGTCGTGGAATTAGTTTACTTTTTCCTAGAGGGCATGTAACTTTGGTTGTGATGCTAATGTAATGAAAATTTGAAAAATGATAATGGTTAATTAATGGTAATGAATTAATTAATGTAAATTTCAACTGATGAAAAGGAATAATATGATTTAATGTACCTCCTTAAATAGTTGTGTTCTTTTAGAATATCTAGTCTTAGAAGTGGTATTTGGGAGTCTGAGAGATGTTAGATTTAGTGGAATCTAATACTAGTTTATTCCCATAGTGTTTTTGTGAGCTATATTATATCATGTACATTTTTTGTTTCAATGTGATACTTCACCCTATCAGTTAGGTAAACTCACACCCTGGTGATTATAAGCCCTAGGGGGTGTTTTCCCCAACATCTTTATAGAAGGATGGATTGTTGACTACCCCCTTTGGCCCCACTCTCTTCTATTGGAAGTCACTTATGTTGGTATGCACGGAGGTTAGTTTTCCCAAAATATTTTGTAGAGGGATGTAATGGCTTGTTGTTATTTCACACACTTGTATTCTAGATTTAGTTTCCTAAGGACTACTATAGGAATAACATGTATAGGTTGTTATGCCTTGAGTATCCTTACTTGGTGTATGGGTTTTGATGGATTGAGGTATAATACCCAACGTATGATACACATTATATGGGTTGTGGTGTCTCCAAGAAACTATCTAGTTACTTTTGGTTATGTGGATGTGAGGGTTTGTTGTAGGAGGTGCATATTGTGGTACCTCTCCCAAGTGTCTACAGGATAGCCTTTTTGGGGAGAGAATCTTGAGATTTATATCATTGGGGCATAGCAGAAAACTAGTGGGGAATCGGTAGTAGGGTACCCTTGATATTCTTTATTATATTATATGCTCTTGTATATGATACTTGGTGATACTAGACATAGTGATGTTGGGAACTTAGTATACCTATTTAGGTGATGAGTTAGTTTCATTTTTTGTTCACTGTGATTTAGAATTATTTATTTACCTTTGCATGATAGGTTTCGAGGAGGATCTTACTAAGTATACTATTATACTCAACCTACGTATATATAAACTGTTTTTCAGGTTAGTTGGAGCACTTTAAAGATTAGGAAAATTACTACTAGCATGGGGTTTCACAGAAGCTATTTGGGTTTCATGGTCGTTGTAGTCTTTACCTTTATTTTGGTACATGTATTTTTTCCTTTCGATTATAGTAGTTATTGTGTGAAATTACATTTGTGTACTTAGGTTTTCTTTTATATTGTAGTTGGAGTAGGTGTTTTTTGGTGCCTGTCTTATCTCTCCTTTCACATCTGATCTCTTGGAGGGTAAAGCCTCCCATATATGTGTTTAATATACCTTATGATATAGTCCCCAACTCAGGGCCTACTGGAGGTGGAACTTAGGTTTCACTATCTCTCTTCTCCCATTTCTGCCATAGTAGGGGTACACTTTTGGGGGAGGGGTCATGAGATTCATAACATGGGAAAATAGAAAGATAAGAAACAGGTGATCTTAGATGCCCAGAAAGGATAATCATAATCAATAACAAACAATAATCACAAGTGATCACAAGATAAACATATGAGTGTAATGAGGATACGAAAGGAAATCAAACCCAATAAATATTAGATCATAAATAATGAGTCGTGGAATAAAGCTTAGCATAATATAAGACATGTGTCAAATATTATGGAATTGTGGTTCTATAAACCTGAGCCATGAGAGAATAATATAGACATAAGAATAATCATAATATTATAGCATAATAAGAAAATGTATCATAGACTATAATGAAGGGCGCTATAGAATTATAAAATAGGCATAATCATTGGTAAACATATCATAGTGGAGTAGGCTTAACCATATCATTCCCATAACTTTGTGGAGAAAAATCCCTACCTGATTCATATAGTAGGGGAAGCATTCCATACTATATTCCCATAATTATCTCATGAGATATGAAACTATAGTCAATGCATTGAAGGGTGATATAGTACCCCACACATCATCATCAATACATATGTGTGCCACAAGAAATAAATCATTCATTACACTATAAATAACATATGGAATGATAATTTTTTTTATATCATTTTCAAATTTAATCACATTAATAAATCAACAATAATCATAATAAGATAATCCCATGGAAATTAAATGGGTATCCAACGACATTAATTAATTTTCTAGGTGAATAATATTCAATAAACAAAATAATTCATAAGGTATTTACACTATATAGATAAATCGTATATGATTAAGAATATAGTTTCCTTAATCAATCTATGTACAGAATCTAGTTAAACATTCTTCAATCAAAGTAATCAAAAATAAAGAGTTTATAGAGTAAAGGTATTGGAATAAAATCATTCATATTCATGGTGGATGGTTAAGATTGAAAATGGAAGTGATGGATCATTTATTTGGTAGAGAATAACAATACATAATTTATAATGAGAAATAAGGAAGATTGTAAAATTTAGTAAATATACCTAATTAATCATAATGTATGTCAATACAACGACATAGATGAAAAATAATTTTTAGGATTTATAGAAAAATCATTTTAGAAATATCCCTCATCTTTTGAAATAATTTTTAAATAAATATTTTATAAAACTAAGAGAAAAACATTCAATTTATAAATCATTAAAGCACAAATATATGGTTTCTTATAAAAAAAATGATGTCGGAAATATGTATTCACATGAAAAACATTAAAAAGAGTTGTTTTTTACACTTTGAAAAAAAATGGAACATACAAAAACTCTTAAAATTTTCATTAATTAATTTTAATTAAGTTCATGTCATATAAAATAGATTTAATCAATTATTGAGTCATAGATATGGATATTTCAAAAAGCATCCAATTAATAAAAAAAATGGAAAAGTGAAGGTTCTAGACCAAGAAGAAGATATGGAGTTGGTTTCACTGTCAAGAAATACTTTGGGTAAAATAAGAGTAAATGGTTAATAAAATTTTTCGTGGACATGTAAACCCCCATGAATATCCAATTAGAATGATAAATGGTTTTGGAAAGGATAAAAAATTTCTTGATGGATTATCTTTCAAAATAAATCCTAAATTTAAAGTAACATTGGAAACAAAACCCTTGTGGTTTGAGAAACATTTTAATCAAAAACCCCTTTCAACAATGATATATTTTGAATTGAAATCCATTAAAAATAGAAAGTGATATGGATTATAAAAAACCCCTGAATATGATAAAATACATTCATCAATAAATAATCATACCAAATTATATATATCATGGTGAATAAAAAATAATGATGTCTTAGAAAATTAAATTTCAGACAATCAATCCCTTACAATGTTAGAAAATTTGATTCAAAACCCATTGAAGGATTTTTTTTTTTAAATGAAACATTAAATTGCCTTAAATAATGAGAGGATAATTATATGATATATTAAATGGAATTAGATACACCATTATAAATAAAACATTGTGTTTAATTAGAAATATGTCTAAAGGGGTGAAAATTTGAGATAAGAAACTCATACCTCAATTACTAAATTACACTAAAGCACTTGTATATCCTATATAAAAAAGAATAAATGTCTTAATAACTTATTTCAAAAACTTATTCGTATCCAAAACCTTCTATAAACTAAATTTATTGTATTTTATTACAAATTTATTAATTTTTTATATTTTATTTTAATCATCTGATGTTATTAGCTTCGATTTTTTGTTTAGTACTAGTTTCATAATAACGATGTTGTTATTTATTTTTATATCAAATTTACTAATTCTTAGTTCATAAAAGGTATTGTAATTGATGATTTAAAATTATTTATAATGTAATAATTTAATTATATAGTATTTTTGTTTATGGTCCCTAAAGATGAATTTGGATATCATTTGTATTAGTTAGTTATATTTTATTAGTTAGTAATTTTTATTACAAATGTATTAGTTAGTTATATTTTATTTTAATCATATAATGTTATTAGCTTCGATTTTTTGTTTATTAATAATTTCATAATAATAATATTGTTATTTTTTTAAAATTTAATCATTCATAAGTCAAAAAAAGATAATGTAATTGATGATTTATAATGATTTATAATGTTGTAATTTCATTCTATGGTATTTTTGGTTGTGGCCCCTAAAGATGAATCCAGCGATGAGGATGTTTCGATGATTCTTAGTGAACCGAGGGTGTTTTCTTAAATAATGAGTTACATATTTATATTATCATTATAGAAAAAATTCAATATTTACTTATTGATATCATATATTACAAAAAATTAAATCTCCATATTCATATGTGATATAAATTTATTTAATCAATCAAGTAAGTGGTTAAAGAAACCCAACAAGAACATACCATAATTTAATAGATAAGCATGATTATGGGGTAATTTAGTCCTAATATCATTTTAAAAGAAATATAATGATATTATATAGATACTATTAATGTGTTTCATAATATTATAGAATATTTTGATAATAAAGAAAAATTATATTGGAAAAATGAAAAAAAAAATTACTTTATGGTTGCGGAAGTCCTCATGTACAAATGGATAACATTATAATTAATCAAAGAAAATGATTAGGGATAAAGGTATATAATAAATTAATTTTAGTAATAATAATTAAATCACATATATTATATTTTTTCCTCATTCATATCATTAAAACCATCATCGAGATACTGTGATGAAAAACGAAAGACATCTATTCATGAAGGCAGTAGTCTGCACAACACACGATCAACGTTATTTTATTTTTATAAGTAGATGTAAATGAAAAAATAAGGGTTTTAAATTTAATATAATAAAATCTTGTTATATTAATTATACTAATTTAATTATATTAAATTGGTTATAATTGTTTATAAGAGGAAGATTAAGAAGAAAGAAATACTTAAGTCGAGAGGTTGTTTCTTCTCTTAGAAATATCCTTGGAAATTTGAGTATTTAAGCTAATTAAAGGTGACCAAAGAATTAAAGAAGTGGTATAGGGTTATATTTGGAACAAAATTACATATTTTTTAGAATAAAATCAAAGGGTAAGGTGTAATATGAATTGGTGGAAGTGTTCTATTTTATAGGTAAAGGCGAGAGAAAATTTGGAAGCAACCTATAAATTTTAAATAATATAAAGTTATTATTCAAGGTTCAAAGGATTAAAAATTGGAAAAAAAATGAATTTATGTGAGTTTTTTTTATCTAAACTAGATACATCCATTTGTAAACATGTTTTTAACGTGTTTTGGATCATTTCTTCTTAATAAATCAACTTTTATAATTTTTACTTTCACTAGGTTAATTAATTTTAAACCTTTGTAATCAGTTTTAATGACCAAAAATAATATTTAAATTTTTAAATACTTTGAAATTTTTTGATTTAAAATTTGGAAAAAAATATTAAATAAAATTTTTAATGGTTTTAAACACTAATTTTAGAATAATCACACAAAATACGTAAAATAGTTTTTAAGAAAAGGGTGTTTTCAAGATTAAAATTTATGTGTAATACAAATTTACCAATATTATAAATTCTCATAACATAAATGGGTATATTATAAAACAAAAAATAATATTTATCTTTTAAAAAAATCCAAAACTGAATTTCACCATTAAAATACTTAATTAAAAGGATCAAAAACAATTTTTATTAGAATTAAAATATTAATTTTGTTTAATAAGGTAAAAAATTAGTTTTATTAATTTAAAAAACATATTTTAAAATTAAAAACATTATTACATAAATATATATATGAAAATTTAAAAAAAAATAGGTATTTGTTATATACTAATAAAGTAATAAAAGTAATCATTTTTGCAAAACTATATTTTCCATTATTCTTCTAAAAAATTATTTTAGAAAAATACAAAAAAAATTCCTAAGATAATAATATTATGTAGAATAAAAAAATTAAGTTCCTTTTTTATAATTAAAATTATAAAATGTAGGAATTTTTCTTTTAAATTGAATCATAATATATAATGGAAAACAATTTTTATAGTAAAATGTCATTTTTAAATATTAATTGTCCTTACTCTAATTTCATATCATTTAATAACCAAATTGGTGAAAATATATTATTCATATCAAAAATATATCTTATATATAATATATTTAGTTTATTTAAATGAATCATATAAAAATACAATTTTAGAAAAAAAATCAAAATAAAGTTATCTTGTTAATTTTATCAATGAATTAGTAAATATACATTAATTAAAAATGATAAACATGTTAGAAAAATGTTGTAAATAAATCATTTAATTAATAATTTTTTCTATATATCATCCTAATTTCTAGTTACATAACACCATAAGATCTCTGTGTAATATATAATCATAAGATAATCTCTGCTGGAAGTCACGGGTGGTGATTCCACAAGCATGGATCTCATGGAAATTTCTATAGGCTTGAAATTATCTCTCATATGATTTTTTTCATATCATTATTATTTGATTTCAACATATTCTTGGTTTAAGGGAAACCCTAGTGAAACAACCTCCTTTAAATGCTTGTCCAAATGAGCTTCATAAGGAATACTACGACTTCTTGATGTCATTCCTTATTATTTATTTTGTAATATGGTTACTTTTATTTATATCATCTTATATAATGACTCTTTTATAATAATTATATTTAATTTTTTTATTTTAACATAAAAATATTTCTAGATTTTATTTTATTTTTTCATTATGTTAAAATGAAACTATCAAACAAATTAGATTTATTTAAAGTAAAATATATATATATATAGTAAAATCTTGAGGTGTTACATATAAGTCAATATAAAATTTTCCTTTTGAAAATTACATATTTTTACATTATCCATCCAATTTTGAGTGCAAAGATATAGGATAATATTTCAATCTATATAATTTATTCTTCAATTTACATACCATGTTGTTTTCTTTATCAAGAATGAATGTCTTATACTTGTCAATAAAAACATCCTCTTCAAGGTCCCTATTTAAAATGGATGAATTCACATCCATTTGGTAAATTATATATTTTCTATAAGCTTTCACTAACAAAAACATCCAGATGGATTCCATCCATGAAAATGGGGAAAAATTTTCTTCAAAACATATGACTTCTACCAGTGAGTTTACCTTATAAACTAGTCTTTATATACTTCTTGTAACTTATCTCTTTTCATTTAGTTTATTTCTAAACACACACTTAGTTCCAATTAAATTATTATTTTCATGTCTTGGAACTATCTCTAAAGTGTTTTTCCTATCAATTTGATCAATATCTTCATTTATATCATTGATACATTCTCCATGATCAACTATCCCTGAAATAGATTTGAGTTCAATTAAGAAAATGAGAGAATTTTGGATCTCAAGTATCATTATTATTATTTTTTAGACTTTTTCATTTTGACTAAAAATTATATTATCAACATAAATATGCTTCTTCATCCATTGATGCCTCATTTCCCTATTATCAGAAACCTCATAATCAACATAAGTTTGTTCCAATTCAAAAAAAATATAATTATACACAGTTTATAGTTTTTCCTTAATCTTTTTTTTTTGAAATATTCTCACAGGTAAATTCTGAAATACCATATTATTCACTAACTATAATTGTTTTTTTATTATTTTCAATAATTTCAACATCACAATAATCAAAAAAGTTTATGCATCCTTTTTCCAGATCTTATAGAAACTATCATTAGATTAGGGACCCATGAAAATTCTTTCATTTACCTTCTCTTCAAAAATTCCTAAATTGAGGCCCTAGATTTTCATGAAACATAGACTTATTAATGCTTTGAAGTATTTAATAATAGTAATATTATTAAACCACATCTCATAAGATGTTTTTCTTATCTCAAGTATCAAAAATAATATATTTTAAATGTGGATAGCCTTGAATACCACTTATATCTATATTAATTTTGAAAGTTTGTTCTCATCTAACATCATTATTCTCATCTAAATAATGGTTCCATTTTTTTCTCTCTGTAATTACATTGTATTTTTTAGTGTACGATGAATTTATTTTATGTTTAATTAAATGTTTTTTTAGGTAATTTGAAAATTAATTTCATGTATACTCCCTTCCATTATATATTTTCATATTCAAGATATAAGAACCTAACTCCTTCAAAACTTTTCTTTTATATATTTTGAACATGTCAACTACATTAAACATAAGTTTTGTCAACATAATAGTTTTCATATAAGTGAAATAATAAATTAATTTAATGAAAGAAACATCACCTATCAAATACTATAATCTCATTATATTACACATATTTGAATAAATGAGTTCCAGTAGACATGAATATTGAATATCTATTCTTTTATATGTACTGTTGACCACTTTCCCTTTTTGGAATGTTTCAAAAACTACCTACCTTTCTCTTTCAAGTTTGTGAAGTTCCATCACTATTTAATTTTTTAGATTTTTCTCAAATTTATTTTTCCAATGTGATAAAATCTCATGTACCACAAATATTTTTAATATTTTCACTTAAAAACATGATATTTTTATGTTACCAATTTGAAAAAAGTTTCCACTTATTATTTTACCTCTTGTTATAAAACTTCCATTTTAAAAGTTTTTATGATATAAAATATCTTCTTGAATATGAATTTATTACCATCATCACATATTTGTATAACACTCAAGAGATTGTGATTAATCCCTTCCATATAAATAATATCATCACAATTGAGATTATTTTCTTCAATATCAGTTGAACCAATACCTTTAATTCTCAAATAGTTTTCATTTTCAAATGTCATAGTCCATCCATCATGTTTTTTAATGTTTATAAATAATTTTGTATCACTTTTTATGTGTGAGTAATAACCATTATCTAATATAAAAGGATTTCTTATTTTTTATACCCTCAAATCTACTTCAAGAATTAAAGATTCTACTACTTGTTCTGCCTTTTGTTTTCCACTCCCTTTTTCACTATAAGGAAGTTGTTTAGATAGAATTTTCATGCATCCTCAGTACAATTATCATATTGGTTATATATTCTACATATATTAGACAAGCATTAAAATATATTTTTTGTGGTAATACCCTTCATATCTTCATCCAATTAAATACATATTATGCTAGTATGAATAAGACTTGTGGCCAAAAATACCACAATCCAAATAGTGCCAACTAAATGTGGGTATTACATAGTAGTAAGAATTAAACCTATAATTTTGATGTTTTCATACTTAAATTGATGTTTATTACTTCCTCTTTATAGTAATAGTTTTTATTGATATTTTCTATTATTTCTTCATTGTATGAGAGTTCCTCTCTTCATCGCTTTTAACCCAAACATGACTAAATTTGGTATTTGACCTACATTGTTAAGAAAAACATACATACATTAAGTTATAATAGATAAATATTTAACCTGCTACATTGAGTACACATTTTTAGTATATTTATATGTTTTATCCTTGACACACACTAATATTCAATTATTTTTAATCATTAATAAATTTATATTGTGTCTTGAACTCCTCATCTTCTTTAATCTTGAGTTTCTCCTTATGATATTTCATAATTTTTCCATTCACAACAACTTTTAGCTTTAAAATATTGATATATTCAATATAGAAAACTTATTTTTTTAAAATTTAACCATTAGAATAAAATTTATTTCGATCCACATTCTTTAAAAGTTTAATCTCCTTCTTGATTTTTTTGCTATACTCCAGACATGCTTCCAACACAAATTTCAAAACATCTTCCATATATTATTTTTCATCTTCTTATCCACATATAATTTAGCATTCCTCATGATTAACCACATGAGACATAAAATTGGTAAATTTATCAATAGATTCTTCATTTAATTAGCTTCTTAAACAAACTTCTTCCTCATACTCTTTACTCGTCAGATTTCTTTTTTATTCTTTAAATACTCTTCTTATTATAAATTGATTTTCAGGATTCTTTTTTATTATTTATCTAGCTATTATTTAGAATATTTTCTATTTCTTCATCAATATCACACATTAAACTTCTCTTATTTAGATAGTCAATGGAAAAAATTCCAATTCCACCACACATAAATCATTTGATTGGGAGTTTTCCTTTATATTTACCCTTTCATTTTCTGATGTTTCTTAAGATAAGTGACTTGATTCTCTTATAATTATCATCATTCCCATCATCATTATCATAATAACATTTTTCATAAACCTCTTTATATTTTTTTTCTTTCCTCATGTCCTAAAATTCCATTTCTACTTTAGCTTTGTTCTTGAATGTAGAATTATTCCTCATTTCATATATAATGAGAATTTTTTGAAGTTCATCATGTGTAAGATCTTATATATCTTATATAATTGAAATAAAAAATTTAAGCTTATTTCTAATGTTTCTTATAATTTTTTTTGGAAATGGTAGAGTTATAGCTTCTCACTAAAACCTATGATGTTGCTAAAAAAACTCATTAACCTATATAAAAAATCATCAATGTTTTTATCTTTTCCAAACTTGATGTTAGAAAATCTACTTATTCCGATTTGTAACTGTTTTTCCTTAACATTTAAATTTACATCAAATATGTTTTCAATATTATCCCATATTTCATTTTTAGTTCGTAATCCTATCACATTTTTGTATACTTTTTGATGCAAAGACATCATAATATCATTCCTTTAATTTCTATTAGTCATCAAATTCTTCTTATCAGTGAAATACATCTGATTACTTTTGTCAATAGGAGGGAAAATGGCTATAGTAGCATCAAAAAAACTGTGGGATAAGTGTAAGAAGATAGGGAAGCATCCCATTCTTCCATAAATTTTATTTATTTCCATAAATGGATGGAATACCTATGTTCTTCATTGAATTATTATTCTCTATCACATGATACTTAGGGATATAACTGGGGTACCTTATTACTATGATACCACTTTAAATTTCATGGGAATATATTTACCACTATGAAGGATGGGTTCAATCAATTGTGTAAGTATTTTAATATTTCAATCAAATAGAAACAACCCCCTCTACTAGTAAAGACATGATCCTATTAAATATTAAACATATCTTTACCCATGTGTAAAAATAAAATTAAAAGATATACAAATATATTTTATAAGGTTCAGACCAAATATGGGTTCATATGCCTTTTTTTGTTCAATTCCCACCAATACATGGATTTTATACTTATAATGTTAACAATAAAATATATCATTAAGATGGTTATCTTCCTATAACATTATGTTCATCAATATACAATTAAAAATACACAGCATCCTACTAATTAAACAATAAAAACCCAAATAAAAAATATCATAAGAGATACAGTGTTGCTTTAGTAATAGATAAACATATTCCTCTAAAGTTTTCAAAGATTGATAAAATATAAATATTCTCACTTTATCTAGAACAAACACCATAATGATGCATTGCATAAGACTTATAGTTTTTCCTTTCTCAACACATGTAGTATCTAATGTATATTTGCAACTCATATTTTTCTTGAACTTTGTTCACTGAATTCTTGGATCTTATTAGATTATCATTTTCTTATTCAGTAACTGGATTCAAGATCTTTTTTCACAATATTTTTGATTCTCTGCATTAAAATTAATTACCATTTCTAGCTTAGATTGACATGAAATATTCTCAAAAATTCAAATATGGAGATTATCTACATTTTCTCATTCAGTTAAGACCAAAATATATATATCACAATCATAGAATAATTTTCTCTTTCCTTAACTATATATTTTTGTTATGTATCAAATTTTCTTTAAAGATATTAGAAACAATATATCATAAAAATATGTTATGGAAGATCTTGGATTCTGATGATGGTAGCAGCGGTGGTAGTTCTCTTTTGTGATACATTTTTTCTAGAAGGTGGATCAGTTTATTTTTTTCTGAAGGATGTCATTTTGATGTATCCAATGGAATGTGGTCAATTTATCAAAAGGAGTTTGTACACTTGAATAATACTTATATTAGAAGTTGTCAAAAATTATGATTCTTGGGAGCACTATTACATCTATTAGGGATTTCATGTAAGTCGAATAAAGGTACAAGAGATTCTCATAAGAAATATTCAATAGAAATACCCCCATGTTTCTTATAGGTTTATATAGATAAATTATTTTATAATTTCTATATAAATTTGGTTGATAACAAATTTTAAGGTGTTATGAGTTTTAATGTGATTAAACACTTGAGTAATCCAAGTGAATGAATAACTCATAGGTTGTAAAATTTATTTTGATTCTAGATGAATGAAATATTATGTAGTTTTTTTCATAGATTTAGGAATTTTAGTTTGAACCATGTAAAATCAAAGCGTTCTTTTTTTTTCAGTCCTTACCTTTCATTGTATGTTTTTATGTTTGTGATTTTTAGAGAATGTGTTTGAATAAGTGAGACTCAGTGTGGTGATTCGAGTGGTATATTTCTCTTCAAAGTTATAAAACATTGATATATGAGGGATTCATAATAAAACTTATTTCTTCCATTTTGGTTCTGGTTAACTTCATTCATTTTTATAAACTGAGGGGTAGTATTTCCCAATAATTAGTATTAGATTTTGGTTATCATTATAGTGTATGATACCAATAATAGGTATTAAATAAAGGTTCTTGGTAGAATCTCAATAGTCCAATGGTCAACATCTCAGGTAACATATTTTCTTAGACATATTTCAATTCCAGTGCGAGTTACTCTTTTTCAAAAGGATGGTTTTAGAATATTAAAAAGTTTGAACAAACAAATTTTAAGGATTTTATTTTAGTTTCTATAGGATGTAGATGGAGGATTATATCATATAGAAATATCTGGAAGTTTTGTTAAAGGAAGCTAAGTTGGAAGAAATTAAGAAAGATGAGTGGTAAAAGATAGATCATAAGGAACATGGGTTTGTATGAATTTCATTAGATCAAAAGATAGCTTTTAAAAAATTGTAGAAGAAAACCATAGAAAATTTTATGGTTTCACTGGAAGATATATACAATAATACTACAGTACTTAACAAAGTGTGCTTCATGTGAAGGTTGTTTAGTATGAGTCTTTTGGAACGATTATCTGTGTAAGATCAAGTGAATGACTTTCAATTTATCCAGAGCCAGATAGAATTTGTGAAAGTAAAATTATGGATGATGTATGGGATATTTTTTTGTTATAATATTTACTAGAATCATGGGAATGTATGGTAATATCTATGAGTAGCATCAGTGGGAAAAATTAATTGATCTTTAAGGATGTTTAGAAAATGATTTTATAAGAAGATATCAAGAGAAAAGAGAAATTAGATTCTTAATGTGTAAGGGGATTATCTCCTTATAGAATAAGTCAAAATAAATCATAAAGGAAGTCAAGAGAGTGAATTAGAGGTAAATCTAATTAACTTGTGACAATTTATTGTCAATACAGAAAGAGAATTCGCCTTAATAAATATTTTCATAATTATAAGAAAAAAAGTATGTGATGAATGATTCTATAGAATATGGTTCTATAAGTTCTAAAACTAGAATTAGTTTCAATCTAATTTAAACTGTCACTACTCTAATGGAATCTTGGATAATATATTTTGATGTATCCTTCTATTCTCTAAGTGAAAAGGGTTCATGAAAAGTTATCTATCTAGAAACCTTAGGATAGTGTATTTTAGGGATGATAATGTTTTCGATATTATAGGGATGGGAGTTATGAAACATCATATTAATAATGTAATTTTCCTTATTTTTAAGTAAATTGTAACACCCCAAGCTTCCACGGTACGTTTCCCTTTGAATAATGCAGTAGCTTGCATTGTACGCAACTTGGAGTTTTAACACACCATGACCAATCAAACTAGCTGTTATGAATAGTAATCCCCACTTTTGGAAATTTTATAAATTTTATTTTTCAATATTGATTTCATTTTTTGGATTCTGAATATCCAAATTATCTTAGGGTGAATTTTTGGTATTTTTCTGAAAACATTCAATTTTTAATAGAATAGTGAAAAACACTGCGTTATTATTTAAAATAAACTTTTTATTTAAATAACTAGTTATTTTATTTTAATTTATTTTAGGTCAAAATAGATACATAATACCTATATATATTCAATGTAATTCATTGGAGTCATTTTTTAATAAGTTTAGATATATAAAATTTCATTGAACTTTTTACAGTCTTTTACCCACCTTCTAGGAGAATTTGAAAATTCGAATAAAACGTAATTTTACTACTTCTATGAGTTTAATTTAAAAAATACAATATCCATGGTTAATGTAAGTAATTAAAATTTGGTTCAATAAGATGAAAATAATTTTTGACAAATAGTAACTTTTGACTTTTATTTACCACGGTTAAAAGTAAATAGGGTAATTAAAGGTAAAAATGATATTATAATTACCCAAACACATGTCCTAATTATATTGGATAAGTGTAAATCGACCAAAAACAACCTTAGTAATAAAATAAGATCCTTTTGGTCCACATTTATTAGATTAGTACATTTATTATTATTTTATTTAAAGAAGAGTTAAAAGTGTTAAATTAAATGTTTAATAACTAAAACATTTTTAATATAGGGTTAAAACAATATAAATTAGACTATAAATATTCATTATAAATCCAAAAATATTTCCTACATAATGGTATTTTATTTATAATTTTTAGACATTAAATAATTTAATTTATTTATGACACAATGATGATGCAGTAATTACCTTATTAATGAAATATTAAAATAATTGATATTATAAATATCCAAATAAATGTAAATTGAGACTTATGATTATTTACACTAATTTTCTAGGTTAATATTACATTTTTGGGTTGATTAAATATTTTTTTAAGTGATAAAGTTTTAATGGCTTTCAAAAAAATCAAATATTAAATAGTGTCAAAATTGACATAATTGAGTTTTTAAAACAAATACTATATTATTAATTGATATAATATTACTAAAAATATAAGGTTCATCAAAATTACTTATATAGGTTATATATATTAATAATGAACCAATTGGGGTTCTCTTGGATTGTTATAGTATGTTTATTAACCATATAATATAAAAATACAAAGAGACATGGTAAATGTCAAACTATTTAACTAAGAGTTAAATCTAGGAGATAAGGTTAATATGGTGACCTAAACCTGTCTAAACATATTGGTTGAGAGTTTTTATACCCATACCCACCTTATCCTCGAAATTAATTATTTTGGAGCCATTAGAAATAGAAAATTATTTTATTATAAAATAATATTTCTATCTTTTCCTAAAGTGACCCTCACCTCTCTTATAAAAGGGTACTTCTGCTTCTCTTAATTTCACACCTCCAAAGCCATTTGGCTCAGCCAAAACCTACCCAAATATCTTCCCAACTTCCCTGAATTCAGTGTATAGGCCTTACTTTGATCATAAATCCAACTTAAGGATCCCTTTTGATCAACTCAAAAGGAAACACCCGAAGAAGAGGTAATAATTTCACCACCCTCTTTCAAGTTATTTTCTTCTTCCACTTCCTCTTTCTTTTGTAGTTTCTATAAAAAAATAATAAATCCAGTACCTTCTACATAATTTTATGTTATTATAAATATGACACAACCATGTTCATTATTCTATCCATCCTATAAATGAAAAATTCACCATACGTGCGTACGTACGGCTTACCGGCTCCATGTCGTGGTGTAGTTTGTTATTCAAACACTTCATTATTTGGATGGGTATAATAATGAGTATAAATGATTTAAATAACAAATATAACTTGTTAATTATTCTATATATGTGATATACCATCTAATTACATACGATTTCACCATCAATATAATGATATTGTCGCTCGTGCGTGCGTACGGATTACCGTCTCCACGAACGTGATGAGATTCATTCCACATCGTAATCATTCTAGAATAATTTTCATTTTATGATTAAAAATAATGTTTAATAAATTAATATCATTCTGGATATGAATCAAATACATCCTATTCATAACAAAAATGGCTTACATAACCAATCATATAAAGAAAAATGAATCAGTTAACACCTGAAACGATTATACTACTAAAATATTATTAACAAATCAATTTTAGAAGATCATATATGATATCATATTTATGTATATGATTCTTGTATAATTTAATAACAATTATTTAACTATTATACAGAAGTTTAATGTACCCTCAACCAAGGAAAAGTATAAGTTAAGGGTTAATTCTATAATCTCTTTACTTATCTGAGGTTGTTAATACATAAGTATCTACTGGGACCTTTTTATTATCCACATCTGTGTTTTCTTAAAAATGTTATTCAAACCATTTTTACTATTTACTATACTATGGTTTAAATTCATTTATACCCTTATTTTACCATATATGTTTTAAAAGAAATCTTTCCATTGTTTTCCAAAAAAGGTACTTTATGACCTTTTCGACAAAATTAAAGTAAGAATGTCTTTTTTTAACTTATACGGTGGCTGAGGCTATTTTCTGCCCTTATAATAGCGTCAAAGCTTCCCATACAAGCTTATAAGGATATTTTCAAAATAAATGTTTTCTTTTATAATTATTTTACTTTTAAATTTTTTCAAAATAGAAATAGTTATTTCTTTCAAATAGTTTTCATTTCATTTATGTCAACATCCTTTGATGGATTTTAGACTTGTTTGAAGTTGATTTATTATGACACAAATATTCCATATTGTATTGAAGGTTTTGTGATATGTTTGACTGTGGATGTTTTATTTTTGTACCATTCATGGTTTATGGATAAATTATTAGAATTTCGTATTCTAGTTCTAATATGAATGTTTATGTTATATTTAAATCTTTTCATATGAGGAATGCATTGAACTTAGTACGTGATGGGTGGAGCCCGCTATAGCTCCTCGATGCATCGATAAGTCTCACGAGACAAACTAGTGTCTTGGAACAAGGCCTTGGGAACATATTATTTTTAGTCTTGGCATGAGGCCTTGACTATGAGGTTATGAAGTCTGGCATTATGCATTCCATCATTATGAAATTGGTTATTGATATTACATGTGATTATTTGAGTAGTAGAATATCCATGTGAAAAATTAAATGTAATTATTTGATTTAACTTTTCCATACTATGATTAAGTTTAAGTTTAAAAGGATTGTATTTTAGTCTTATACATTGCCTTAAATGTTTATGCTTATTTATGAAAGTTTCCGCAAAATTGTTATCCTTACTGAGCATCTCAGCTCACCCCTTTCTATGTTTTATTTTTTCCAAGATGCAAAGAAGTATATGATGACTGACCTGCAAGGATATTCTAAGAGATATGAATGTGTTCAATGGAAACAATGTTGTTCTTTTTTTTCATTTTATAATTTAATGTAAAACTTATGAATGTATCTAGTACTTCCAAGGATACTAAACTGATCTGTCTTTCGAGATTTGATCCCTTGTGATCATTCCAATGTTATGTAATAATGCACCGACTCTGGGTAACTGGGGTCAGGTCATTATAGACATTCTCCATATTCTAGGACATAAAAATAACTTTATATTAGTTATAAAACTAGATGAAGTAGGTTATAGAAAGTTTTGTAGAAGGGGTGTGGAAAATCACTTAGGGTTTTCTAGTTATTTCTCATGGTGCAAAGAATAGGTCACCCAATCTAATTGGAAGGGAATTAGGAGTTAAACTATATGGAACATCAATTTCTGGAAGTATAGAATTGTGGAATAGATTAATTAGGAATCAAAATGAGAAATAAATAAATACTCTTGTGGATAAGTTATACTGAGGTTGTATTATTAAAAATTTAGAATTTATGAGAGTTGTATGCTTGGAAAATCAATGGAATGTGTCTTTTAACTGATTTAGAAGAACACCAACAGTTCAAAATCTTGAACTTATTCATATATATGTATAGGGACCTATCCTAGTGAAATATTTCAAAGTATTATAATACTATATGACTTTCATTGATGAATCCATTAGAAATTTATGGATTTATTTCTTGAAGCACATGTATGATGTTTTTGGATTTTTCATATAGTGGAAATATTTGGTTAAAACTAAAATAGTTTATAAGATGATATTATAGAGTTCATAAAATGGTGGTAAATTTATTAAAAGTAATTTTTTAGAACTACTACAAACATAGACGGATTGGTCATAAGAAAAATGTTCTTGGAATTCTTGAGCAGAATGGAATAGCCAAAAGAAAGAATTAGACTTTGAAAGAAATAGTATGGAGTATAAAACTACATTGAAAAATTCCCAAGGAATTTTGGGAGGATCAATTTAGTAAAGTAACAAAATTAATCAATCAAATCCCTTTATAACCAATGAATAATTAATTTATCAAAACACTATGGTTATCTGTTACAAGGAATGTTCATTGGGCAGATGTAAAGTGGATTATTTGATATATCAAAGGAATATAAGATATAACTTGTTGTTTTGGAGAAGTTTATCTGTTATAAGGATATTTTAATACTCAATTTGGGGGTGAGGCTGATTCTTGGAAGAGCATAATTATATATGTTTATACTTTTTATGGAACCTTGATGATTTGGGTATCAAGAATTTATCTGATGATCATACTTTCTACAAAGGAGGCAGAGTATGTATTGGTAATGGAAGCAGTTAAATAGATGGTATGGTTGAGGAACCTGATTTAGGAACTCGACAGTATTCATTGTAATAACCAAACTATAAAAACTTGGAGCCAGTGGTTATATTATATTATTGTCATAGAATATAAAGGTTCATATAGGACCAACAACTTAGGAGCCTTGGAATAATAGATACATACATACATTAAATTACAAAACATAACATAAAATATGAACATATTACAAGAACTTTATTAGCCCTTCCATCATATCCATAAAAATTACACTTAATTCTCCTTTAGGTATCCATGGAAAAGGAAAACAAATAAGGTTTATCTTAAATGAATAGTAAGAAGTATCATATAGTGAATGTTATCATAACATAAATATGGTACTAATGATATGGCAGGAATGAATAAATAATATAAATCCAAAATCGACTATAAATAATGGCATATTATATCCTTGATAAAACTGAAAACATGTATATAAATAATCATTGATCTCTTGTTAATTGAATTCATAATCTTGGACATTAAAACATTTTTTCAACACCATGTTCCAAGAGACTATACTAACATGGGGATAGGTATACACCAAAACCCAAGATGTTTTGTCTCATGAGACTTTTTGATGCATTAAGGGGATATACAATTTTTAGCCGCACCCTTCCCAAGATTAAGTCCAATGCATTAACTATGAGAGTCAACAAGGCATTTAAAATAATTCCCTAAAGAGCTTATAACTAAAAACAAAAACATGGATATCCATATAATGAAAAATACAGAAAAAAGGTACTTCCCCATTCAATGGAATAATGTGAATGTCTACGATAACATCCCTTAATCAACATAGAAGTTGTGGGGCATCATCAAAGTAATAGGAAGTACCCTTATCAATGAAAAATCATTGCGAGGGTGATTTAAATGTGTTGGATTATCCATGAAAGACTTTAATTGGGTTTAATAGTTTTAAATGGTTAGTGACCAAGGAAATGGTAGTAAAATCATCCATCATGTTTCACAAAGATCATGTGAATATTCCAAATAATATTCCTTAGGGTGTCTATCTAAGTTTTCAATCTTTGTCACACTCATCATATATCATATTAATGATTGATTCAATTCTAAACCAACCCTTTTTCGGTGTTATTACCCTTAGGTATATTTTTCCCACATACATATCAACTTTGTAGTATCTTGATAGGCATGTATTTACTAGTAAAATACTAACAATTTTATTTTACCAAAACTTAGGATGGAATTTCTACCATTAAAATATTGAGTTTATAATGGCTATAGTAACTCTTAAAATCAAAAGAATTTGGGAGAGAGGCACCAATATAGGATCATAAATACCTTAAAATTATTAATGAATATGGTAAAAAAAAATCCATGGAAATTCATGCATCACACAAAATGAAACACCCTGTGAATATGGAATGAGTCCCAAAGAATGAAAATTGATATCAAAAACCCCACTTATGGTTTGGGTAACAGTTCAATAATATCATATTAAAAGAGGGGGATTAAAATTGATCATAAAATAACATGAAAAAAATTAATTTTAGGATATAAAAACTAAAATAGGTATTCTATATACAACATAATGGAAATTAGGTTTATAATACAAAACATGTCTCAAAGAGAGGAATTTGAGATGGAAATAACTTACTCTTATCTGTAGATCCACCAAAGTAATTAAACCTCTTATATTGAAAACATATTTACCATAATAATGTAGTACATAACATTAATCATGTCCATTTTCTTTTATACTCTTTATATAAAGTCATTCTCTATATGAATTATATTTTTTCACATATTTTCCCATATCAAGTGTTTATAGTTTGATCATTTATATTGGTTTTATAATAGGGTTTTTTTATTAATTATTCTTAAAATTTTAATAATTTTTAGGTAAATAATGTTACTTTTAGGAAAAATTTATAATAATTTATAATTTTTCAAATTCCTTTCATGAGTGTTTAAGTCCTTATCATTGAAGATGAAATTGATAACAAGTGTATTTCAATGATTCTTGACAATCAAAGGATGTTTTCTTAATTAATGAATTGAATATTGATATAAAATCACCATAGCAAAAAAATATTATTTTAACATCCATATCATATTATACTTGTAATTATTTTCTCATATTCATTCATGATATAAATTCATAGTATTGTTCAAGTATGTGGTAAAACCGACTCAAACATGGACATGCTCTAATTTAATGAATGATTATGATGTAGTGTGGTTGTAATATAATTATATGATAATAATAGTGATATTATTTATTGTTTATTATTATTATATATTATAATTATAATGAACTAAAATAATAATTAATTGATATGAAAATATTACATAATGTGAATAAAAAGTTTTCTTCTTAATATTTTAAGACTGTTAATTTTATAACAATTGGTTATTTTTTATATCGTTAATAGGTTATTAAATTTGTTTTGAAAGAACATTAGTAGTTACATAACCATAATATTTATCTTTTAAACCCATTATTAATTCCATCCATGATATTTAGTAATCAAAAAAATAGAATGCACCATTACATGGAGGCGGTCATCTGCACGTACACATGGATGATGATTTCACTATCCATAGAATTATAGAAAAGATTAAAATGGTTTATTATATTAGAAACATAATAATTTTATATAAATAATAATCAATTACTAATTTCAAATTTTATACTATCCATTTTAGGTGGTGAAGAAAAACAATATGTGTTGCTTCATAGAGTCAATATTCTGCACATATGCATAAATCATGTTTTTATTTTTCATTAGGAAAAGAAGAAAGGTGGTTAATGATTATTACCTTAACATAATAACATTATTTATATATAAAATAATTATTTTACCATATATTTATGAGAGAATTATAACTTAAAAGTTAAGGTATAAAGTAAAAAAGTTCAGTAAAAAGGGATTACTCACATTGAGCACTTTGTGTTTTCCTTATATGGTCCCTTGGAAATAAAGGGATTATGTTAAAATATTAAGACCAGAAGATAATGGAAGAAATATATAATTCAAGGGTAATTAAAATATCATTTTTTATTAGGAAATATAATTCTATTAGTGGTATTCAGGGGGTCTTTAGAGGTCCCTTTTATAAGTGAAAGGGGATAACATTTTTTGTAAACACCCCTAATTTTTAATAATGGGAAATAACTCTCAAGGAAAGTGGCTAAAAATTTAAGAAATAATGGAGTTTTGAAGAGAAAATTTATATAAATCTTATACTATTTAATTTCACACATTTTTTAAACATTTATTTAACTCTTTATCATTTGATTTTCCACTTTTACCATTTTAAATTTTACTATGTTAACTAGTTTTTACCTTAGTAATATGTCATTTATGCATGAAAATGAATTGATATTTTTTAAATAATTTATACCTAATAACTAAAAATTTGAAACACATTTATTAATATTAAATTTTTTAATGTTATATAAGTCAATTTAAGAATACTAAATTTATAATTCATTAAAACTTTTTTAGTTAAAAATGTGGCTTAATTTTTAAAATATAAAATATAGGTTTAAAAATTAAACATAATATTTTAAAAATGTATAATATTACATATAAAACATATATTTGTAAAATATAAGGTTTTTCTTATTTTTATATTATTCTTAAATTCTTCTAATTCCATAAAATTCATGGTTTTAATAAAAATGGTATTTCCATTATTCATCTAAAAATCAATTTTTTTGAAAAAATTCCAAAATATCGTATAAAGATAATATCATTAAAAAGAAGTAAAAATGTAATATTATTCTGTCAAAATAAAATTATATAATTTTTAAATTAAAATTTTAAATATACTCATGAATAAAGTATCTTTAGAGGTTGCATTGTGTGATATTTTAGGATATGGTCTTTACTTTTCCATTTACTTTTCTGTAAACAAACACACCATTAATATAATAAATTTCAAGGAAAATCGTATTCTATGGAACTAAACTAGGGATTCTGTACTTATATCATAATCCATGTTAATAGGGGAATTTAATTAAGGAAAATATATATTTAAAAAAATAATTTATTAAAGTTCAAGGTATGCCATAGATAGTTTGACCACACCAAGCATGCACTCGGGAAAAAAATAATACAATGGGGTAAATAAAAGGGACCACCTACCTTATTCTTAATGAAGAATACTCATTGAGTATCAACCTTTGATTTTTCCTGAGCTCATAAAAAATAAATAATCTAGTAAAGTCCTTCAAAATAGGGAATATTATACTCAAATGATGAAACCCCACTTGAAAATAAAAGAAAACCAAAAGAGATGGAAGAGGAGATGTAGAATAACCCTATGATCTCCAACACAAGTTATAAAAGATAAAATGGATGTTGGGTAGAGGAGATCTACTATAGAATAGGAGAATAAAAATATGGATCAGAGAGGGATTCCACTTTGTTAAAATAGTAGATAAAATTGGTGAAAAGCATTTAATATACAAGGAAAAAAATTTATAATTTCCCCCATTTTAAAGAGGGGCATATTATCACCACGCGGTTTTCCAAACTAGGATCCAACCATGAAATCTTCACTGTCTAAGGCCCATTACCTCGTAGGGTTATTGCACCCGATTTGACAAACCATGTGAAAACATGTAGCACGCCTCTATAATTTATTTCATAGGTTTCATAGTTTATTAGAGATCCTTGCATGATTTAATCCAACTATGTTCCTTAACAAACCATCCCATAGATTTCTAAATTTTACTTTCATAATATAATATTGAGGGTTGTAACATTATAATAATATTATTTTGGGTGTTATTTTAGGCTTAATGGATGCCTTGGGTGCTTGGTTATGTCTTGGGAGTTTCTGGGTTCTAAATTTCATCCACCAAAGGAAAAATTAAAAAAAACACTCAAGGCATTTCTATACACTCGTGCCTTAAAAAATCCCCACCATAACACTTCTCATCCCTGAGATATTCTAGTGGCCATCCAATGGCATTACCTAACTTATTTTGATCATCATATTAATGATAAATTGTTGTTTTCTACTCTTAAACCCCTAAAAAATTAAAATGTTTCTCAAAAAATATAGAATGTTTTTAAATCACCAATTAACACTCATATTACCACCGAACACTAATGAGATGCTTCATGGAGTTCATCCAACCTGATACACCCATGTGTTTTCATTGAGATTCTTATCTTACCCATGGATCTCCCCGCTATATAACATACCTCATTAGGCCTATTATGTACCCCATCATGTCTCTCCATCATAATTTCTCAATCAGAGTTTATTCTTAGTGGTCCACTAAACAACTGAGTATGGTTGTTGATGCATTGTACCTCTACGTGAACAAGAGTGTTGGTTAAAACCATTAATAACTCTTATTTATATTTTTGAGGATAAAATAAATGTGGCTCTACAATAACAACCCAAGAACACAAAAAACTCCTCAAAAAGATTTGAATAACTTATAAACGTGTCCTGGTATATCTTTTTGGATGTTCTTGATGCAGTTCGTAACCCACCATATTGAATCCTATGAGAAATAGGAGGCCATACCTCTTCTATCCATCCAACCACAACAACATCTTCTTCCGCATATTTTATGTTAAAACTCCCAAATATTATACCCTTATATTTGGAGATTCCTTTTGTTCATTCCAAGCATACACTGAGGTCTAACCCCAACACTTATGGTACCATTACATAGTCATAGTATCAAACAACCATAGTATTCTATGTTCTCTCACCTAAGAACCATCATGCCACCACAACTAACCATAATTAGGTGACACCCTTTTCATCCCACACCTAAATCATTTTCTCAAACTCTGGCCATTAAAAAATAGAATCAACCTCAGGCATTCCAAAAGGAATCCATACCTTATATGTCCCCAAATTCATTGGTCAGGCATGGCCCAACTCACTCACTCCCAAGTACTACTCTAACTATCAATACCTATCTATCTTCAACTTACAGAATTCCATTCATGGTACTCACTGAATTTCATCCAAATAAAATTCCACACCCTTTATATAATATAGTGGTCTCTACATCATATTTCTTTCTTTATGATACTCCTCAATCCCTAACCCCAACAGGTCATATATTTAATACACATGTGTAACTCCTCCCGAGCCAAGCTCATCATCCCATCACCATGTGATCCGGACTCATCCACTGGATTGACTATGACACTACACCTTGATAACAACTGATACCATCCCTCTCAATATAGGGTCTTGTAATACCAACCAAACCTCAGGAACCTATTTCTATAATGTCTCCTTAAGGTCTTCGGCTCTCAACTCACTCACAACCACTTTTCGACCTATGACCTGGTACGAATCACAGCCTCCAATTTTTATTAACTCGATAACTTGAATCAAAATGGAAAAAAATCCCACTCTAATTGATCACATAGCCACACTCACACTCCTACGTGCCTTTTAACACCCAAACTGGCTTGTATCCTAAGACAATGACCACGAACACATTTAGGTCACCCTAATTCAATTAGGATTACCCTTGGGAATCATCCTTAAAAATAGTACCTTAATTGTTCCAAATACCAACACACAACCTCCTACCAACTAGGGTTGTTCCTAGATTACAATAATCTTATACCATTTAAACCACAATACTAGAAGAACATCCCAATCTCGATAGGTCTAAGCAGTCAACCGGTCCTTCCCTATACCCCAAACTTTTATACCAAGCATAGGTACCCCCAGGTTCTTTCACAATTAAAACCATTTAAGGAATAACCATGCTAATAAAATACACCAGATCATAGCTCACATACACCAATTCAAGCAACAATAATCACCTCAATTCCATTTAAGGTGTCAGGTTCTCACCCTCACACAATCTAATATCAACGATATCCAAAGGTCACATGCTTTACTGCATCCAATTTGAAAAAACTCATCTCAACGTACTGTGATTCAAGTGTCATCGGTCTTAGGATATAGAACCTAAACAAGAAATATACCATGCTCTTAGAGTGTCTCTCCTACTAACCAAAGGATTCCTAGATTCCCTTGTCAAACAAGAATGACACCCTACATGTGTCAAGGCCAATCACATGGCTACATTATAACCTGATCATCATTTCTATAACCCAAACCACTTAACTACACACCACCGCACACCCAAAACACATCTAAAACTACTAGGGTTGGGTATTTGAATAATATTACCCTTCTAAACTAACTTGGATATAATGAACTATCAACACAGGTGCTCCACATCAGCCACATAAAACTAAGAAGCACCAAATATGAACAAACCACAAAAACCAAGGTATATAACCCTACCTCACACCACTAATTCATGTCACAAGTTCATTTAACCCCTCTCACAAGTTTCCCTCAATGGTTACAAGTCACCAACTCATTAAACCAAAGTCACAATCAAAAGGTCTCATGGTTCTCTCAACTAAACCATCAAATGAGGTCTCACTAAATTAATATCTCATGAAAGAACATTCATCCTCATTTCAAGGTCACATGACATCTAGTGTTACAACACCCAACTTAGGGTTCCTATAAAATAGGCTCTATGATCTAATCCATCTTACCCTTATGAGGGTCAATCCAACTACATATGGCCACTAAGTCACCTTATCCACTTTAATTTTTTCCACTTTACAATTTTAAATTATTTTAAATTTTAGGATTCACATTAATTTAATTTCAAAAACCCACATGTTCAAACCTTCCAATTTCAAAATTTTTGAAAAAATCACTTTATAAAACTAATGTTTTAAGAAAAATATAAATTAAAAAAATTGAAAAAAAATTATAAGGATTGGATAAATAAGATACCATTCAAAATCTATTGATTAAAAAACTTTATAGGTTTGTTACTAGAACATTATTTAACTAATACCACCATAAATCCATTTATACATTCATGTTCATCAATATATCATCTCGAGAGTCAGTCAAATAAGGTACCACCATAGATTTTTATGGAATACATCATATACGATGTTACAGACATTTAAAATACCAACCTCCTTATTTACAATAAATTATAGAGCATAGGAATACATATATCATACTAATATAACTATTCAATATAAACACAAACTGATATAAATCACATGAATAATGTAATTAACATCTAAAATCCTTTTCCATGGAATTATGCATGTCATGTAAATCCCTACGTGCTTGAAATGATTCATGAATTGAAGGGTTTTTCTGGATTATAACAACGTTTATCATATCCATTGGAAGTAATTAAAATCCTCATCCAAGGATATTCATGCAAGAAATATGAAACCATAATATAAATACAAAAATAAAGAACACTGTAAAACCCTATGTACCATTCACTGAAGAGAAACTACAGCCATTGATCATTGTCATCATATGTGTTTTATAAAGATCAATGAGTGGAAAAATTTATCCCACCGCCATATTATATCCAAGGGTTTATCCTGAATTTCTCAATGCTCGAGCAGGATCTAAACATCTCTCCAGAGTATTCTAGTACCTCTATAAATAAAGGTGCATTATGAAATATCTTCGTGTTTAGAAATTTTCTTCCAAGCATGAGGATATAAAATATACACAATACATCCATCATATGGCTATATAATATATAATCCATAAGGATGATCATTGGGATGTCTCATTTATTCATATGGAAAACTGCATGAATAAATACCATGGTTGATATGAATGTATTTATTCCCAATCATTTCATAAAAAGATATATATGATTAAATGGTAGTCACATTGGAGATTGAACTATCAAAATGATAACAATTATTATAGGTAGCGTAAACAATAATCATCTTTCTATATGCTAATAAAAATTTTCATACAAGCCATATTATATATATAAGACTTCAAGATATATCTCCATCAATCTCCCACTTTCACTAAATACTAAAACACATTGTGCTATTTCACCATATATTGTATCATGTACAATAACTTTTGAAATCATATCCAAAAATCCTTTTGGATATCTTCCAAAACACTTTTTTGTAAAACTATCATTAACTTAACCTTATATCACATAAAAAGATATACCTTCTGAATACCCATCGAAAATAATTTTGGATTAACTCTAAAACATCTATCTGAGTCAAAATCAATCCTCATTCATTCAACACAAATCATAACCCCACTGGACATTAAAGATTTGATAAAAAATATGAATCTTTATATCTATATAAGTTTGAAAACAGTGGCCTTTATAAAATAATCAATGTTTCCCAGTATATAAAGGTATTTTTCTTGATATTCATAAAACACATGTATCACAATACCTATGTCTACTAGTCTATATCATATGAAAATATGTTTTCTCATATTTTCAATTTTCTCAAGACATCGAGTGACATGGGACATGGAACATGTTAATCGCATATAGCCAACTCATATATTATCAATTCTCATAATATAGACTCAACTAATAAATGATTACATCACATGTAATTCATCATTCTAGATAAGCACATCACATTTCCCTTATACTAATAGATATAAAATATCTAGGTGTATTCGCACACTACCACAATCTTTCACAATCGAGGACCCTGATATCATACTCATCATACAAGAGAAAAAATCTCTTCTAGGTTAAGATCCCACCAATAACATTATCTACAGCATGCCCAACCACCCCCGTATTAGGTATTTCAATATATAGACTTATGTAAGTAGGGTATTAAAGTATGAAGGATATCATGCTTTATATCTCTCTAATTTGATGTAATGGGGCCACAAATATGATCCATGTATCCCTATTATAAAAAGATATATGGATGAAACTCTATGTGGTACACTTAGTAGGTCATCCAATCCACATAAATAATCTTATTATTTATCTTGTGCCTCATGATTATATTTTTTATATCTATAAAATAATCCTACTCACTCTAACCTTAATGTTTCATCATAACCTATAATACTTCATGATGAACATCAGTTAGGGATAAACTCAAATTCAAAATTTGAGAAGACAGTTATCATTTCACTTCATGAAATGTGTATATATATATACATTTATGTATCCAATATGAAATAATGATAATATGTAGGTTTCCTTTTAATATTATACATTTTAATATTTTTATACATTAATCATATTTAATAAACCTAGCATAAGCTCTGGTTTAACATATCATATATAATAAAATTCCAGATCACACTTATGTTTTCTACACTTTCTGGATTTTTTTACACATTACATAATATATAATCTCTATCACATCTCTATGTTTCCATCTGATAAAACACACTCACTAACTCTTTAGTGAGAAAAATATATGAATAAGGTTATTTTGAATAATGGTGAGATTTAGAAATCATATTCCTAAATATTAAACTTTTTAAACTTATTCAAACTTCTTAACTTCAAAACATATAATGATTTAAACATTTATTGTCTTCTTATAGCACTTTATAAGTTCATCATAATAATCCTTGGAACCCTATTCCACTATTATTTCTTCTTTAAATAATGTAACAACTTAAATTGTTGTTAATTGTTCCTCATAATATCTTTTAGGATAAATTGAAAATCACTTTATTGTTTCAACTAATTTAACTATTTAAATTTATCTTTACCTCCATCAATAAATGTTTTTGAGAATATCAAGTATAATTAACTTTTCATTTTTACAGGTATAATCCTTCTAAAAATAGTGTCCTTCATTTCCATGATGACTAAATTTAACTCTTTACATATTTTTTTATCATCACATATCCTAAACTATTTGACGATATTGAGTGAAAAATATGTTAATCTTAGACTAGTATAATACTGATATCCACTTTCAAAATGGTAAATAAATTTAAAAATTTACTTTTTTCTTTACCATCAAATATCATAAACAATTTATGATATTAAGTACAAAAACATTTTATCTTTAAATTTTTATCCATTATTTATTAATTTTGAACTTCTCTATGTTAAAAAATACTCCTAATATCCTCTTAGACATTATATTATTTTACTAATATATTTCTAAGATATAAAAACCCCTTTTGGGATAGTAAAAATATTTATTTTTTATTAGTATGGATATTTAACAAATAAACTATTTTTTTCTATCATATATGTTATTCTATGTGTTTGAAACCTTTCCTTTTGAAAAGAATGTTTAATTAAAATATCTCACCAATGGATGTTGGGAACACATTCCAACATATTTTAAAAAAATATTTGGATAAACACTTTTATCATGGATAAAACATTTTTATTCATATCTATTTCTCAAAACATGAGAAATTGATAGATCATAAACCGTGTTTATTTATTTAATCATCTCATACATGTTCATAACAACATTTTGTTATCAAACATATTATCTTATCACATAAGAGAAATGTGATGAAGATACACATATTTTACTTATATTCATTTGATTTTTATAATATAACACCCTGAGATTTTATGAAACAATTCTCTACAAATAATGTTTCTTGATATCTTGCAATACACATAGCCCTAAGTCTAAATGAACAGTAATATAGTATATTTTTATAACCTAGAAATTAAATTGGCACGTATGAATAGTAATAAATAAATTTTGAAAAATTTATCATTTACCCATGTATAAAATTAGTTCATTGGTTATAAATTAATTATAAATAAAAATAATAATAAATAAATAACATTTTAAAATAAAAGAGATATTTTTATGAAAAATTATTTTTATGCACGCAATGTATTTTTATATTAATAAATTAAATTAATAAATATTGTTGAATTATTTTAAAGAAATTTATATATTATATACTCAATAAAATATTTTAATGATCGTATAATATTTTTTCTAAGCATGATATAAGAATAAATCTAGTTTTATGTTTAAAAACTATATTTTCTATGAAGGATTTTCATCATGTTTTTCACACTTACATTTAACATTAATTTATGCCACTTATTGAAATTAAATATTCAAAAATTACTTCCATATTTATAATCACATGGTCTAAATTTGGTAAAAATTATCCTTTTTGTTTTTGTCAATATGAATAGTAAATGAGGTAAAATTTGTCACCTTGGTAAAGGGTAAATCTGGTAAATCTAGGTTAAAACTAAGTGATAAGGTCATAATTTTTCATCCTAATTATTATTGGATACTTTTATTTATACCTTTATCACCTCAATATCTAATTAAATTTTTTTAATGTCTACCTTTCTATGAAAATGTCCGATATAATATTTAAATAAAAGAAAGTTACGAAATGTCACTCTCTTAGTTTTAAATATCTCTTTTGTGTTCACATTAGGAAAAAAATAATTGGTGAACAAATATAAATGGTTATTTTGAGAATAATAAACTTATTTTCATTATGGTACTTTATTTATAATTTTTATTAATTAAATAATTGCCTAAAATTCTTACACATCGTTGGAATAGTATTTCCTTATATAATGAAAAAACAAAATAAATGATATTAAAAATATTAAAAGTTGTATAATATAAGAAAGATATAGTTTTCCAAATAATTTATAGATGAATATGACATATTATTATTATATTAAAGGATTATATTTGAATTAAAAAAAATTATTTATGTCTTTTAAATAAAATTAAATAAATAGTATCAGAATTTACATTAATGATAATTTATAAAAATAATATTTTATAAACTATTTAAAAATAATAAAAATATTTAAAGAGGAAATATGTGATATGATATTGTTTAAAATTTCATACCTTATCTATTTATGAGTCATCATTTACCTTATATGTTAAATCATAACCCTTTAAGCGTGAAAAATATATTACCACTGTTGATGTTAAAATAGGTTAACTAAGGGGATAAACCAAAAAAGAATGCTTAAAATACCACCTAAAATTATAAAAAATTTATTAGTTGCTAATATTTCAACCATATAATAACTTATATTTGGGTACCTAGTCTTTTAGAGTCATTTGAGATAGATAATTTATTTATTATAATTTAATGTCTTAATAATTTTCAAAAGTGCTCCTCACCTCAATTATAAAAGGGCACCACCTCCCCTCACTTCTTCACACCACTTTGTGTCATATAGCTCGAACAAACCCATCACATTTCTCTTATAAATATCCTTATAAAATTTATATAGTTTATAGTCTTCTCAAAAGACTATCCCAGTGTTCCATAAGAAACGATCTAAAGGAGGTCACCTGAGGAAGATGAGGTTCAGACACATACGAAGGAAGTCGAACTGGAGGTAATAGTTTATATCACAATCTCATCATTATTTAGGATTGTTTCTATTTATGTTTCTGTAGGGGGAATATTTTATCATTCTATCTAAACCCAGTATATTTTCTTCTCCTGTAGTTATTTCTTAACAACACATGTTTTCCTTTCAATTTTTCTCTCATTAAGTATCAAGAGATAGAAAATAAATTTTTTAGGAATATCTTCTTTATTTATCTCTTTAGTTGAAAATCCTTTTTATTTTATATCCATATTTTCAAAAAAAATCTATAATGTTTTTAATTTTCTCTAATTATTTTTAAAATCCATTTTTACACATTTTTTACTTTTAACAAAATGTTTTAAATGGAATATTCTTGTTGTTCCCCAAACAATGCATGTTTTGCCTTTTTTTACAATAGTGTGAAAGGAATATTTTTTTAACTTATACAACAAGAATGGAATTTACCTCCATCATTATTGATCATTGATTTTAATCTTCCATTACAAGTTTATAATTTTGTTTTCAAATAAAATGTTTTCTTTAATATTTCTAAAAAAATAGATTTTAAATTAGTGTTTTCAAAGTGAAAAGGGGTATTTTCATCAATATATTTTAAAGTGATCTTTTGAAATTATTTTCATTTATTTCAAAATCCTTTATTGAATCTTATATTTTAATGTGGTTATACTCTTTTGGTACCATCTACCATGTTTCTTTATATGGTTAATAATCTTCTTAACTAAGGAAATTATTGATATTTTTTATACTAGTTCTTTCAATATGGAAAGTTATTGTTTTTTAAGTCATGTTGATTAAGTTATGTTATTGATTCATATAATGAATGCATTCGAATTATTAAGTGATGGGTTGTTCCCAAAATTATATATCTTCTTGATGCATTGATAGCTCTCATGATACAAACTATCTTAGGTATTTGGCTGAGGGATTATCCATTTATATAAGATTTATTGGCATGAGGCCTTAATGGTATATTTAAATGTATTGTAATGAGCCCTCAAAAGTATGTTTTAGATATTTGACATTATGAATTCCATCATTATGAAATAATTTATCGATTTCTATGTGATTATTTGAATAGTTTTTATATCCATGGATAATTTTTTAGCTCATGTGATTATTTATAGGGAATTATTTTATTATCATTTATTTCATGCCATATTATTCATGCTTTTTTTCTTCAACCATACACATTCCCTTACTAAGCATTTTATCTCACCCATTTCTTATTTTTACATTAAACATGATATAATAAAGTCTTTTAGGATTGATATAGGAGGATATGATAAAGGGGACTATGGTGTTATCAAAAAAAAATTATGTTCTATTTTATGTTTTTAAATATAATGTGAAACTCAAGTGTGTATCAAGTTTTCTAAGACTACTAAACTATTTATTCCTTTTGGATTTTATTTCTTGTATCTTATTAGAATGTAATAAAGTAACCATCGACTCTAGATTATTGGATTCGGGGTTTTTATATTTGGTATCAGATGAATTTTAGTAGAAACCTCAAAATCTATATTTAGTATAACACAAATTAAGGAATGAAGACTTATGATGTACTTTGATAATATTCCAAAAGAAACCAATTTTATGATTCAGAGATTAACTATGCATAAATTTTTCAATTTATTTTATGTTTCTCACTAGTTTTGAAATTACACATGATGATTTATAATGTTGTGATCTGATATAGTATATTCCATTATTTAGAAATGGTGTCTAGTGGAAGGAATGGAAGTCATATTAATGCATGTAATCCATATAGGGATTTCCCTCCTGTGCAAGATAATGAAGCTAGAGCTGGAGATGGGTCTAGAGATGAAAAAAATTATAACTATATTGGGGAATCTTACTTTGGTTTTGATCGATAAACTTTCCCATATGGAGGAGCTTGCTTATCTAAATCATGGTATAACAATGTAATACCACTTCATGCATCAGTAACCCCCATCATTCAATGAGACTACAGACCCATTTATAGCTGATCAATTGATAAGTTCCCAATAGAAGATATTTCTCACTGTGGTAAGTAATGAAATAGAGAGGTCTTTCATGGATGTTTATCATCTCTCAGATGATTTGGATTAATGGTGATAATTGACTCAAAACACTAAGGATGAGGATAAAATAGAGAGAATTAAATTAAAGGATTTTAAAATTCTTTTTGTGGAAAAATGTTTTCCTTATGAAAAACGAGTGGATATAGAGATACAATTCTTGATTCTAAGACAAAAGTAAGAGTAAAATGTTTCCAAGTATTAAGATTACTTTACACTATTTGAAATTATTTTTGTGGACTATGTATATAATCCAAAGAGTAATATTCATTGTTTCTTTGATGGTTTAAATCCAATCCTTTAAATGGAACTAGTCTCCCAAACATTCTCATCATATGATGATATAGTATCATGTGCTATCAATATAGAGAAATAATTATCCAGGTCTTATGGATTCAAAGGAAATCAAGATAAGAAGAGGGGATCAGAGAAAAAAATAGATAAGGGGAAGAAGTGAAAGAAAATTTTTACAACTTCTGATACATGTGGAAAGAAACACCTTGGTATATGCCTAAAAGGAAAAGTATTTTACTTCAAGTGTGGAGAAATAATCCATTATACTCATGAATGAAAGGGTAATGGAGAATCTATAAAATTAAAATTATTTAACTATAATTAGATGAGGCACTACTCTAACCAATTCCCCAAACATCAAAGGAGAATTCCACAAAATAAGCTAATGGGAGGAAAAAATCATGCAATTAATACATATGAATTAGATTTTACTAGATATGTAGTTGAAGGTACACATATCATCCACTATAGGATTACAAATGTTTTATTTGATTCTAGTTCTACCCTCTCTTTAATATCTGAGGAATTTTATAAGGGTATTATATAACCACCTTAATGAAAAGATGTTAAGTTGGCATTGAAAACTCCTAATGGTAGGATGACCACATCTCAAGTCTATAACTCCTCTTGGATAGAATTTTTTGGGATGGTTCTTCATGAGAATTTTATTATTATTCCTCTAATTGAATGTGATTTAGTTTTGGGGATGGATTTTCACTCTTACTATAGATCCCATATCAACTTTTGAGGAAGGAATTTATATTTGATACTCTGAAACAACCTTCATTCATTTATTAGTGTGAGGATAAACCTGAAAACCCAATGGAAATTAATTTTATAGTATGGGTTTTTCTACTTATTCATTAGGAATATCTATCTCAATCGGTTAGTGAGAAACACAATATTGCCTATTTTTTGGAATATGCTAATGTATTTTATGAGTAATTTTATATTCCTTATATTAATCGTAAACTTGATTTTTAAATATAAATCATACTTGGTGTTTTTCCAATTTCAAAGTCTTCTTATATAATATCCCTGATTGAGTTGCATGAATTAGAGAAGCAGCTCCATGAAAACCTAGATAAGGGATTCATTAGGCCTAGTACTTCATCATGGGGTTCACCAATTTGTTTTAAGAAGAATAATGGGTTAATGCGTGTTTTCATTGATTATTGAGAACTTAACAAAATCACTATTAAGAAAAATTATCCTCTACCCCATGTTGATGTTATGTTTGATCAATTATGAGAATCTATATGTTTTTTCAAGATGTATCATTTGTCTAGAAATTATCAACTAAGGATCAAGAAGGATGATATACCCAAGATATCCTTTTGTTTGAGGAATGGTCATTATGAATTTATATTAATAAAATTTTGACTTACCAATGATACCTTTATCTTTATGGATCTAATGAATAGAATCTTTATAGATTTCCTAGATCGTATTTTGGTAGTATTTATAGATGATATTCTTATATATTTGAAGATAAATGAAGATTATTAAGAACATTTGAGAATTGTGCTGAATACCCAGAATAATGAGAATTTATATGCTAAATTTACCAAGTGTGAATTTTTTTTCTTTAGAAATTTTCATTGATGGGCCATATAATCTTAAGAGAGATTTTATCGATGGATCCATAAAATTCTAAAGTTATTGAAAATTGGACTAAAACAACCTTAATAACTGAGATCCACAATTTTCATAATTTGGATGGATATTATTGATGACTTGTGGAAAATTTCTCATGGCTATCAAATCCACTCATCAAGTTAACTTGAAAGGGAGCTAAGTTCCTTTAGAAAGATGAATGTGAGGAAAATTCCAAGTAACTAAAGTGAAGGTTAGTCAATGCACCTATCCTTACGCATGGTTAGTTACCTGATTACTACTAGGGGCAGTGAATAGGTCAATGACATGATCTCACCGGGATGTGGCGGCCTAGGAAAGAATCAGAACGGATGATGGAGAGTCGAATGAATGGAGGGGGAATGAGATGGAACTGTCATGAATGTGATAGTAGCATTGGTATTGATCCTTGAAGAGACTTCCCACATATCCCTGTGGCAGGGAATCAAAGTCTGTGTAGTTCGGTGGGGCTATGGGACACCTAAGGAGGCGACCTGTGAGAATGGATGCATAGTTGGGACCCGGAGGAAGTGGACCTCCGGGTTGGGGAATGACCTTCCCGGAACACATGGGATCAAGGGCTTGACCAAGATGAGACATGAGTGATGGTATTGAACCTTAGGGTGGATTCCTACGTACCCCCATGGAAGGTAATCAAAGTACACATAGTTCAAGATGGGGGCATAGAGTTAGGGTGTGCACAGAGGACAGTGACCTGATGACACGCTAGGGTTTACAAGTGGTTAGCGGCCCGGGTTAGTTTGATTCCATGTGGGTGGATCGGATGTATGGGTTATAACAGAGGGGACTAAAATAGCTTACCATTGAATGTGATACATTTTCCTATCGTCTATTTGAGGTTCAATAGCTTACTGCTGATTGGGGTACAACGGTTTACCACTGGATGGGGTCAAAATGGCTTACCACTGGATGGGGTCACAATGAATTACCTTTGATTGGGGAACACAACGACTTACCATCGATTGGGGAACACAACGGCTTACCGTCGATTGGGGTTGGACCTCAGGGAGGCTTCCTACATACCCTGCCTTGGATACAAGGATCAAATCCCACGTAGTTCGAATGGGTATAGTTTAATGTCTTGCGAGACGGAAAGGGGCGTACAGTTTAACATCATGTGGGATGAAGTTGAACCGACATAAAGTGTTCGGGACTGATGGGTGTTGGGATTGAACCTCAGGGAGGCTTCCTATGTACCTTTCCTAGAATACAAGGATCAAAGTCTGTGTAGTTCGGTAGGGTTGGATATAGTTTAACGTTATTCGGGATGAAGGTGAACAGGAGTGAAGGGGTCGGGACAGGTAGGTGTTGGGCTTGAACCTCAGGGAGGCACTCTACGTACCTTGCCTTGGAAACGATCAAAGTCCATGTAGTTTGTAATGGTGTTGGTGAACCGACGTGAAGGGGGTCGGTACCAATAGGTTTTGGGCTTGAACCTCAGGGATGCGTCCTACGTACCTTGCCTTACTAAGGATCAAAGTCCACATAGTTCAGAATGGTGTTTGTGAACTGAAGTGAAGGGGGTTGGGATCAATAGGTGTTTGGATTGAACGTCGTGGAGGTGTTCTACGTACCTTGCCTTGTAAAGTATCAAAGTCCATGTAGTTCTGAATGGTGTTGGTGAACCGATGTGAAGGGGGCCGGGACCAATAGGTGTTGGGCTTGAACATCGGGAAGGTGTCCAACGTACCTTGACTTCACAAGGATCAAAATACATGTAGTTTGGAATGGTGTTGTTGAACTGACATGAAGGGGGTTGGGACTAATAGGTGATAGGATTGAACCTTGGGTAGGCGTCCTACGTACCTTGCCTTGGTAAGGATGAAAGTCAACGTAGTTCAGAATGGTGTTGGTGAACCGACGTGAAGGGGTTTGAGACCAATAGGTGTTGGGATTGAACCTTTGGGAGGCATCTTATGTACCTTTCCATGGAAACGATCAAATTCCACGTAGTATTGAAGGGTTGGATATAGTTTAGCATCTTTCAGGGAAAAGGTGAACTAATGTGAAGGGGTCAGAATAGGTAGGTGTAGGGCTTGAACGTCAGGGAGGTGTCCTACGTACCTTGCCTTGGCAAGGATCAAAGTCCACATAGTTCAGAATGTTGTTGGTGAACCGATGTGAAGGGGGTCAGGACCAATAGGTGTTGGGCTTGAACCTCAGGGTGGCATCCTATGTACCTTTCATTGGCAAGGATCAAAGTCCATGTAGTTCGGAATGGTTTGATGAATTGACGTAAAGTTTCCAGGACCGATGGTTGTTAGGATTGAACCTCAGGGATGCGTCCTACATACCTTGCCTTGGAAAGGATCAAAGTACATGTAGTTTGGAATGGTTTGGTGAACCAACGTAAATTAGTTGGGACCGATGGTTGTTGGGATTGAACCTCTAGGAGGCATCCTATTTACCTTGCCTTGGAAAGGATCAAAATCCACGTAGTTTGGAATGGTTTGGGGCTTAGACACTAAGGAGGCCCAGAGAGGATATCATGGTCGATGCATACTATATCCCATGTGGGCCATGCTCGGTGTGAGAAACAAGAGGCAGCAAAGACCTGACAATCACATCATGAAAGGTGTGTCTGTGGGAAGTGGAATGGGACTTTCACATGGTTAGTGGCCGAAAGAGGAACTAGTGGATTATGCGTGGTTAGCATCCCATGGAGATGGATATTGGGGCTTACTCCAGGATGGAGGCTCGGGTGGAGACAAAGCCCAATGGGAGAGGGATAGGATAACGAATGTCCTGGTTCCCACCTCCCCTATGGTCTTTGGTAGAGAAGAAGAGAGGAGGAGCTAGGGTGCTACCTCCCACAAGAAAGGCCAAGGGATTACACCAAGATAGTTTCCCTTCCCCGCGAACAGGGGCCGCTCCAGCATAGAGGATCTCATTCCATGTGAGGAAGATCTCACTCCCGTGGAGACGAGCGGGCGTAGAGAATTTCTAAGATGGGGCAACCCCCGTGTATGATGCATAGGGAGAGGTCACATTTTAACATCTTGTGTTGAGGATTATGGTGCTTGTCATTTTAACGTCCCACATCTCGGATGAGAAGATTTCACTCTGCACCCCTATGACTTACATAATTGATACCCACCCACCCTTGGGGAAGGGAAGGCATCAACAATGTCATGGTGAGGGGGTGTCATGGATTGATCCATTGAGGTTCCCACATTATCATGGCTATGAAAAGAAGAAATACCCATTATCATTCCTATGTGAAGAAGCATAATGCTAAGAAAGGCAATGTAAAGCACCGTCCATGAGACTTTAAAGTTGCTTCGTGCGAACCTATAGGGTCGTATGGGAGAAAGGTTCATGACACAGATGTGTCACGTGTAAGAGGGGTTCGGACATAGTTCCCAAAGGTAAGTACAGAACATGGAGCACACAAGGAGGTATGTGTGCAATATGGGAAGTTGCACACAAGATTGGGTGGTTGGGCACAAACCAAAAGGATGGGCACAAAATCAGCCTAATGGAAAGGGAATTTGTGAGCAAGAGGGGTCTGTTGGGCACAAAGGACTCAAGGTAAAAGGAAATGGATGAGGATCATGCCCCAGAGGGCCCACCCGAAGTAGGACCATTGGGGGACCTGTCTCTCAAGATCCTATACCTTGAGGCCATAGTGTTTTGCGCGCGGTCGTAAGAGATGTTTCTTTCACGCAGTAGAGCATAACTTCATCTTTTGTAACCATCCTGAAGGGTTGAGGGTTCTTTTAAATTTATATATGAAACCCCCATAGGCAGTGCGCAAGAGGGTGTTTGATGTCGCATTGGGCACAAAGGTTTTGTGTGCCACCGGGTAACTTGTGTGTCGCTGGGTAACTTGCATGCACGCTCTCTGTTTGTGCTCATGCCTTGACTGATTTTTCATGTGCGCTGCTGTGAAAGGGTCCCTTTGACATCTCATTGGGCACGCAAGGGGTTGCACGCTGGAGGAAGTTTTGCGTGCCTCCAGGACTCTTGCGCTCTGGTGCCTTTGGCTGTTTTTGGTGGGTCTCCATGGAATGCTTCCTTCGACATCACATTGGGCACACAAGGGTTTGCGCGTCGGAGGAACTCTTGCATGCATCCCGTAATTCTTGCATGAAAGTGCCTCTCGGGTCACGGAATCTTATACTCACCCTCCAAATTCCTTTATTGTTCTTTTATCATCCCAATCCTAGACATATCCAAAATTTGGCTTCAACAAATACCCCCCTTGGAATCAGAGCTGAAGGGGGACCTGAAGGCCAGATTCTGAGGGTCATGCTGAAAAGTAGGGAAGCGTCCACATAGTGCACAAAAAAATGGTGTTTGGGTGTGAAAACTACTTTCAGGTGTGTGGAAGACATGGTCCACACCTATAAATACGTTGATCCCCCCCAGGTCCCTACTTTGACTTTTTTCATATGATAGGCACTTTTCTCTCATGTGCAGAAAAGTTCATGATCCGCGCGCAAGTTTATGCGACCAATCCTATTCTTTGCGCACATGCCGATTACTGGCATGCTTCCTTCTTTTGTTTCGCACCACTCAATTCTAGCGTCATTATTTCGCACACCCAACTTTTTTTCACAACAATTTTTATTATTTCATGCAAATACCTTAGAGTTTCTGAAATCCTGACAAAAATGGCTTCCCAACAGACTGATGCCAATAGGGAGGCCACTACAGCTGCTAGGAGGACTCATATGATAATGAAACCCCAGATACTTCAATCGAGGGTTGTTTATTATAATCATATAATTTTTGGCATGCTTACACAAGCTCAAAAAGATTATTTCCTGAGTGATAGCCTATCGATATGGAACTTTGGCATTTTAGAGGAGGTGTTGATGCCTGGCTTCGAAACTAATACGCCACGGTTATGGGTGACCCATGATGATAGTCTCCCAAAATTCCCCATTACGAAAAATGGAAATACTTCCAAGAAAACACAAAACATAGCCATCTACCTCCAGAATCCAAAGACTATGACCATTGTAGGGAGCGACCCGGTCCCCCAAGGAATATCTTTATGAAATCACCTTTCAGAGCAGTATTACTAATGATAAAAAGGGTTGGAAAGAGTGGGATTTCATGTCCGGAGGTAACTTTACAAGAGAATGGGCTTGGGCGTACTGGGTACATTAGACATGCGAGGAGTTCAGGCCAAAGCTATGATCTATCAGGCTCTTCAAAGCTGTATGGAAATCCCAATTTCACTACACCCGGCAGCAGGACCTGGTACTAGAATTGTTCAGTCATTGGTCTCCCGACACCAACACCTTCCACCTCCACTATGGGGAGGTAGGAATCAATAAGTGGGAGGTCCACTTTATTTGTGTAATCCCCTTGGAGGGGTACTAGTATGACAAGTTCCTCCCAAAAGAGAATGTCTGGGGGGATATGATGTGCACCCCCATTCTGACATGGCATCTGCTGGAGCTGGCTAAAGAGGAGTTGAAAATAAAATATGTTCTGAAGGAAATATCTTATCCAGGATGGTTTAGTCTTTTCCTGATGTGGGACAAGGCTGTAAAGATTTCAGGCCAAGGGATGAAATGCTTGAACACATCTCATAGGGTAAAAGTGGGATCATAATGGACGGTCCTGGAGGCAGGAGAGTATCGATCATGGGGATTTGGCATAAATTAAATTCAGGACCCAAATGTATGATATTCCAGGTTTCTTACTGCATTAATGAGTAGTTGGATGTTTCCAGTGAGGTATACAAGGATGGGGGTTCACCTAGGGACATTAGTGAGGGCTGGGATCAGGGCGGTGAAGAAAAAGGTTAACCTGGGGTGCCTATATTAGCTAGGCTATACAGCATTTTGGGGTGCATCTCAAGGGGAAGTACTCCCAGAAGAATATGTGGACCGTTATAGATCCTTCATGGTTGGGTCATAGCCCCATACAGGTGGTACAACTTTTCAAATGCTATTCTCCCTCCAGGTGATGTTATGCGGCCATCCCTCTTGAACATTGCTGGAATTCTCCCACTGATGCTCAGAGTAGAAGGGATCAAGCTCAAGATTGGAAGCCATACCCATTTATACTTTCACCCATTCCAGACTCCAGTTGGTCAAATGGTAGATTATGTGTGGGGCCCCTTGGAATAGAGGGATTATCTTCAAAGCATCAGGGGCGGTGTGTTGGTAGCACGGATTGATGGAAAAATTGTAACAGCCCAAGATTTTATAAAAAATATTCTTTTTAATTTTATTAATGTCTTGTGTTGAACGCTACACCAAAAGGAGCTTGCACAACACGCATCCTTGACTTGCCTTGCATTACACGCAATCGCGACCTTCCTCGATAGCGTGTGTAATACGCAATACCGAGTTTCACTAAACAACGATATGCTATTAAAATTAAAACTAGCCGTTATGAATAGTAATAACCACTTTTTTAAAATTCTGTAAATCTTATATTTCAAAATGAACTTCATTTTTGGATTCGGAGTATCGAATTTAGCCTAAGGTGAAATTTTGGTACATTTCGGATAACTTTCATATTCTGATGAATAGTGAAAATTACTAAATTATAATTAAAAACAACTTTTTTAATCGAAATAATTAATAGTGATAAATTATTAATTTGAGTGGTTTTAAAGTATATTTAGAATATATTTTTACAATTTAATACAATGTTGGTCATTGGTTGTAATTTCACATTTAAACCAGACATAATCAAGTGTCAATCTTTTTATATATATATTGTTTCCTAAGAACACGCTATTTATTTTAACAGCGGGATTTAATTATAAAATTAATTAATGCAACTTCTATGTTATGAATTTGGTAAAATAGATTTCATTTTTGAATTCGGAATATGAAATATAGATTAGGATGAAATTTTGGCATTGTTCTGAAAAACATCAATTTTTGATGAATAGTGAAACTACTAAGTGGTAGTTAAAAAAACTGAATTTTTCATAAAACTTAATTTTGCCGCTTTTGTGAATGGAATTTTGAAAATCCGAGAGACACGGTTAATATCAAGGACTAAAATGTGGTTCAATGAGATGAAAATAATTTTTTGGTGAATAGTAACTTTTTACTTTTTTTTACCGCGGTTAATAGTAAATAGGGTAACTAAGGGTAAATATGATATTACTATTACCCTAACACATGTCCTAATTCTATTGGACAAGTGTAATTCGACCAAAAACAAACTTAGGAATAAAATATGACCATTTAGGCCCACTTGGATTAGATTAGGACATTTATTATTAATTTATTTAAAGAAGGGTTAAAATAGTTAAAATCAAAGTTTAATAAGTAAATCATTTTTAATGAGGGGTTATACATAAGATAAATTCGACAATAAATATTCATTAGAAAGCTAAAAAGATTTCCTACATAATGGTATTTTATTTATAATTTTTAGACATTAAATAATTTAATTTATTTATGACACAAAGATGATGCAGTAATTATCTTATTAATGAAATATTGACATAATTGATGTTATAAACACCAAAATAAATGTAATTTGAGATTTTTTATGAATTACAATAATTTTCTAGGTTAATATGATATATTAATGTTGATTTAATCAACTTGGTTTGAACATTTAATTCTGTTATGACTTTCACAAAAGTCATATATCAAATAGTGTCAAAATTGACACAAAATAGTTTTTAAATCAAATATTATATTATTAATTGTTATTTTATTCCTAAAAATCTAAGGTTCGGCCAAATGACTTAGATAAGGATATATATATTAATAATAAACAATTTGGGGTTCGTTTGGCATGTTATAGTAAGTGTATTAACCATATAGTGAAAGAAAACAAAAAGACATGGTAAAAGTTAAATTATTTAACTTAATGTTAAATCTAAATGATAAGGTTAACATAGGAACCTAAACTTGTCTAAATTCTATTGGATGAGAGGATTTCGACCCTTCCCCACCTTATCTTCAAAATAAGACCCTTTGGAACCATTATAAACCGATTTTGACTTTAATATAAAATAATATTTTTAGTTATTCCTAAGGTGCCACTCTCCTCCCCTATAAAAGGACACCTCCTCCCCCTCCTCCTCACTCCAATTTGAGCACTCAAGCTCAGCCAACCCCTGCCATTTTCTCCTCTCCACTTCCCTAGAATAATCCTAGAGGTCCTGGTCTTCTTCAAAGACCAATCTTAGTTACCTAAGTGGAGGATTCAAAGAAGCGTTCCAAAGAAGAGGTAATATCCATTACCGATCTTTTCAATTTCTTTCGTCTTCAAATTCTTCTTCTTTAGTTGTTTCATGACTAAGTAATAACATCAGTATTACTTACATACTGATATGTTATTATAAATATGAAACAAACCTAATTCACCTTCTATCCATCCTACGGAAAAATGAAATCACCGCGCGTGCGTACGTACGGAATACCGTCTCCACGCCGTGGTGTAATCTATTTTCCACCACCACCTTACATGGATGGGTATAATGGTGTAAAGAATAACTATACATAGTTATTACAACATCATATTGATTCTGATATATTGTATAATCCACTCCAATTCAATTCAATATTTATAGAAATGATATCATCGCTCGTGCGTACGTACGGACTACCGTCTCCACGACGCGATGAGATTCATTCTCCATGTTAACCATTTAAGAATGATTATAATGTATATATAAGAAATAATAATGAAATATATGACATTATAAAGCTACTGGATTTATGTATATATATACATATGTATGTCATCTACTTACTTCCATTTCAAGACAACAAGGAAAGGAAAACAGCGTTCATGCGTACGTACGGACTACCGTCTCCATGAACGGTGTTTTTCATTTTATTTATCTACCTATTATATATATATATATATACTGAATATATATGATATATAAATCATATTTTATATTCTGGAAGTAAGTAAATCATGATATAAGTAATAATGATGTCAAGAACAACAAGTCAAAACACCTACGATAAATGAAACGATTTTACCCAAAACGCTTCTTTAACATGGAATTTACAAAAGAACAGGTAATATAATGTCATAAGTGAACCATATATGATATCATAACAATGAATATGATTCTGTAATAAGTCAATAACATGATTTAAATCATTATACAGGAGGTTCGGACACTTACAAAGCAAGTCGGACCTAAGGTAAGGGAAATATCACAATCTCATTTTTTATCCGAGATTGTTTATTCGTAAGTATTTACTGGGGTGTATTTTATCATCCACATCCATGTTTCATCAATATGTAATATTATTTCCATCCACCTACAATTGTTTAAATCCATTTTTACCCTTCGGTGAGTTTTTAGTAATATGTATGAAAGGAATCTTTTGTCGTTTTTTTTATACGAGGTACTTTTTGACTTTTCCGACAAAAGTACGAAGAATGTTTTTTTTAACTTATACGGCACGAACGGATTTATACTGTTTTATAAAGCCTTATTTTCATGAAGATTCCTCTAAAATATTTCATGACTATTTTCAATAAAATATCTTTCTTTTAAAATTGCATGATGTTTTGTGAAAAGAAATTGATTTTAAAGAAGAAAGGATATTTTCCTCAAGAATTCATTTCAAGTGTTTTATCAAAAGTATTTTCCATATAAGATAATAAAGGGTTCTGTTTCTATCCATATTTTTACATTGATTTGACTATGTTGTGATGGAATTATGTTTATGAATTCCTTTATCTTATATGAATGGTTTTATGATGTCATGTTGTTTAAGAATCCCATTTTTATTACATGGGTTATGAAATGATGTATGATTTATGATTTTGTGGCACACATAAGAATGGTATCATTAAGAGATGGGTGGGACCTATATCTCCCTCCAATGCATTGGGTAAAGATTTTATATCTCATGAGATAGACATGGCTGGAATGGTAGGTTATACCGGTTCAGTGAAACAGGACTGAAACGAGGATTACTCGATTCAGAAAGGGACTTTGTCCACTAAGATAGTCTTGGCGATGAGTCTTGACTAACAAGAAATGATTCTCTATGATTATGTGTGTATGCCACAATGAGTAATGTTTTAATTTATGATTTCATTTTCACTTCTATGATTTATTCCATGTTAAGATTTTATGATCTCTTTTGCAGGTTATGATTTTCAAAAAGATATGATATGATTTTTATTTCCTTTACTTGCCCTTGATGAGCATTTGAGCTCACCCTTTTATGTTTTCTTTTCCCCAGGATATAAAGAAAGGTTTTAGGTAGAAAAAAGGGATGACCTTTATGGGAGATATTGAAGAACTTTCACCACGATTAGAAGATTACGTTCCGAGTTTCCAAAGACACTAAACTATTACGATCCTTTAGTGTGTGTTTTTGTTATGTAGTAAGTATTCCGCAAATGTAATGTAATGTCCATGTACGTCAGGCTATGGGTCTCTACAAAAATCCTTTGTGAACCATATGTGTTGGACATGTTTTTCAGGAAATTTGGGTGCATGCAGGGAAAGAAAAATAATGTTTATAAAGAGGTTTAGGAAAATATAAATCCCTAAATTCTTCTCCAACTATGGCTCATGTTCAAAACTATAGGCCTGGGTGAAGTCATCACTCTCCCCGCCGCCAATTTCAATGTCGTTCTGTCAATAGAGTATGCCGAACACTGGAAAAAAATGTATCTCGGGGAGATTTTACTGAAACTCATCCATAAAATCAAGGTGGCAAGTGCAGAGCCTGAAGAGCGGGTAGGTAGGAGAAGTTCCACGGGGGAGATGAGATGAAAAACAGGTCAGGTATCTAGCATAGCACAGGCTGGAACTTCATCAATAGGAGCACCACAAGGTGAGAGTGTGCCTCCGCCTTCTGGGGAGGAGTGGTCATGCGGACGGCCTTGTGGGCCAACTAAGGAAATTCCTAGGAATCAACTTAGTAACCTCCTAAATCCAACTTCTAATTCTATCTTCCCATCTCTCTGGTCTTTCTAGAGGACGTTGCGGTAATCTAGGTCCACCAAAGAGATGTGGCGGAGGCTGGTGCATACCGGGCTCGACCTGCCATACATAGGGCGCATCCAGGTTGTGGATAGGGTAAATTTTCATCACCGGTGTGCATACCTGACAACCATGGATATGTACGCATGCCAGTGGGGGAAATATGAAGATATGAACCTCCTAGTGAAAGTGATGCTCATCCAGGAACATGACCCAGAAAAGCTGCCATCGGAAGAAGAGGATACAAAGGAATGAGAAGAGGGAGGGGAAGGGGAGGAAGAAGATAAATAAGAATAAAATGAAGAAGATGAAGAGTAAGAATAGGTTGAAGGCCTTGGTGGTGAAGGACCTTCAAGAAAAAATACTCTCTAGCGAATCCCCCGTGTGAGTGGTAAGGTTGCAGGATCTGACACAGAACTGGCTGAGCAGCTCGAGGTGAGTTTAACCTTATCTTCGCTGGCTTTTCCTTTCTCACGATCTTAAATTATCAACCAAATTTCATCCCTTTTAGGAGCATTGGGATGATAGCATCCCGGAATAATTCCCCGTATGGGGTGAAGATGTTCCCATGGAGGCAAGAGGACCTCCTCAGGAACCTGTCCTCAAAACCAAGCAAGGTGGGTAACCGACTATAGTTGGAGTAGGTGGTGATGAGCCAGAGGAAAGGGGAGAAATAGCGGCCTCTAAGTTCCCTGTCGTTCCCACCATTCAAGAAGAACTGGTGCCAGTGATTGAGCATACAAGTGCTGAGGGATCTCCTGTAGGGGTGGATCCGACCATGAAACATGCACTATATGCTACTAAGCTTGGCTCTTGTAAGTCTTTCTTCTTTCCAACTATCAACTTTTATTGGGAAGCTCAGATAACTAAGATATCAATTCCTATTACAGTAATTGAAAGGTTTGAGGCTCGACAGGCCATTGAATCGGGAACATCTGTAGGAGTCATTCCGGTGATTACACCAACTCCTACATATCCAACCATTCAAGATGACCCCACCATAGTGCTCATAGGGCTAGAGGCTACAGTCATGGGAAATAATGCTGTAGGGGTGGCGTTCCAGGCCGGTGATGGTGAAGATGCTGAAGAAGAAATAATTCTTTAAGGGGACCCTACCGCTTAACTATTGGTTTCCTTTCTGGAGTATAGACCCATATACCTTGAAGAGATAGATGATTCTATCCTAGACAGGACTGAGGAGAGCCACATGATGCGGTGAAATGCATGAAAGTGCATCAAACAGTTTCTCAGCCAGTCATAGGCAGAATGGCTAAGCCGGACGGACTCGCTTCGTACCAAGCTTTGCTTTCTCTGTGTTGGGGGAGTGAACTCTCACCGTCTTCATATAATGATCCATGATTACATGGCTGAGAAAATGTGAGATAACATCCAATGCTCTGACATTTCCCAGTGCCAAAAGGAATCAATGATTTCTCGGGAATTCTTCAGATCTGAGCAAGAAGTTCGACACCTCGAAGATCAAGCCAACAAAATGAGGGCATTCCTTAAAACCCGCTCTGACCTCATTGAACAGTTGAGGGCCCAGCTGGAAGATGCCCAGGGGTAGCTAGTGCATGTGGTTCACCAAATGATTGAGCTATAGGCCGAACAAGCACGATCACGGGATAGGGATAACGAGTTACACTCTACAACCGTTGATGAAGAGAGGAATATCAAGGAGTGGTAAGCAATATTGGAGGATACAAGCCAGAAGGTGGAAACACTAGAGCAGTCTATCAAATATGTTGATCCTTAAGGGTCATGTTTTGGATGAACACATCAACTTGTCTCTTTTTTTATTTTTAACTGTGTGTATGGATGAACTACTTGCTTGTTTTTTTTAATGCATTCTGACCACAATTGCGAAATAATTAGAAATTAAATCCATAATTTCACGTAGGTCATTCCTGATGTGAGAAACAAGGGATGGTCACGTCGTTACTTCGTTTAAATGTGGGAGTGTAAACTAACCTTCGGGCTTCCAAGGTGTAAATGACCCATCTAGGATTCTGAGAAGAAAAAGGGAGGCCTGACTGGAGACTAAATTTCTCAGAATAGTCAACATGCATCTCCTAACGTTCTCTAGTACACGATCGAGGTAACTCTAGGGATGTTAGAATCAATCCGAACAGAGCGGAGTGGAAGGTTTGAATCACAATACCCAAAATTCAGAACACTATAGGGATGGCGTTGCAATTAAGGATAATTTTTTACCATGTTCGAAACACAGAATCTCTATTACGTTATCCTGATATGGGGATAAAAAATGAGGGTCAACCACTGACCATGTTCAAAACATGGGGCATGAATCAAATTGTTATCCATTTATCTTCCAGAACATTGACCCATAAAAGTAGGTGATCCATAGGCTGAGCATCCATACTGTTAAGGGATTCTTTTAGATTTGAAAGAGTACGAGGGTCCGAATAAAGGGCACGCAAAGCATGGAGGTTGGAGTGATTGGTTGTTTGAATGGAGTCTGACACTCTTGATATTACACCACCATGGTGGAAACACATTAGGTGGGTGCATTGGTATGATCAGGGATCATACCTACTTCCATATAGGACCTCCCTGGTGAGAATCTAGAACACATCATACTGATGAGGATGATGAATGGAATATTTCAATGTCATATGACCTGGACCAAGATTGGGGCTAGGGGCAGAAGGATTAATGACCCTAGGGATGGGCCTGAGGCAAAAGGTCGGGACGTTGCTATGTATTCCATTCATATGAGAATCAAGCCAACGTAGTTCTTAAATCATAGTGTGTTCAGAGGCCAATGCTGGTAGGGGAGGAATCCTCTTTGGAGAGGAAACTAGTTCATCCCATAATTATTATGGGGCATCCTAAACTTTTTTAGGGTAGATTTGTAGTCACATGGTTACCCAAAAGAGTTCGGGCCAAGGGGCTAAAAAATATGGGGGGAGGATTTAAGATTTCTTGGGATGAACCTAAATATGTAATGTTAGGGCATTACTACATATCCTATAAGGATGGGAATCAATCCACACATAGTTTTGGTAATGTTGTCTTTATGCCTTGTAGAAAGGGCATAGAGAGATCTTAGTTTAAGGTCTTAGATCTCGGACTAGAAATGGTAAGGAATGGGGGAGACACATAGTGAGGTGATTATAAAACCCGACATGAATGAGGACACGGAGTCCATATCACCATGTGTTCTTTAGTGAAGTCTTAGGTCGAGGGACCGAAAATGAAAGTTAGGTTGGGCCTGAGGCAAAGTGTGTGGTAATTCCTATGTATCCACTGAGAATGGGAATCAATCCATACATAGTTCTGGAGGTGGCATGGTAAGGTACCAGTGCCAGGGATGATAAGGTCGTGCAGGTCTGGTCCACTTACCAAAAGAATATGCATTTGATAGATCTTGTTTGTACTTTAGGATAGATGTGTTTTTTTGTGAATCAATAAACTAAGGACATAGGATCATGGTGTCACTACAGGAATCAAGACACATGTAGGAATTAACAAATGCTATGGTGGATGACTGATACCCAACATGATGTCCCCCCCAAGTGAGGACATCACAATGTAGTGTCGTTTTGTGTCGTTCGTCCAGGACGATAATATCATAGTTTAGGGTCATATGATAGGACCAAACATGCATTTTAAGGTCATGAAATAAATAAAAAATAGTTTAAAGTCATGTGGGACCATGCAGTATAGTTTAACGTCATATGTCTTTGACATATACAGAAGAAACAAGGTTTTAGAGAAGAACGTGCATGGCATGACAAAGCATACTCGACATGAATGAGGACGAGGTCCACACCACACAGTGCACAATTCTAGGGAAGAAACCTCAGGATAAGGGTCCATAAAAGGTTAGATAATATGGGGCTAGACCCATGGACGAAGAATCTAGGTGTTCCTACGTATCCCATGAGGATGGGAATCAAGACATACATAATTTTAAGTAAGGAGATCTTAGTTTAAGGTCTTAAAACTAGGACCATGGAGAAACAAAAATCTTTCAATATAGCTTAGACCTCAATATGATCCCTAAGCCCACATAAGTCAAACTTGGTGTAGGAAACAAGGGCGGAAGAGGTCTTCACAACGCATGGAATACACATAAAGGGGGAATCGGTGTGGATCCCTGAACGACTCATCATCATGGCTTTGTCCTCTTAATGTGCAAATACACTGGGGAATAGTACCAAGAGTGTCGAAGTTCCACTTGGACATGATGAAGTAAAAAAGGATATGAATCATGCAACCGACATTTAGGGCTTGATGGGGTTTGTGTGAAAATAAAGGATAATTGTTCATCATGTTCGAAATACGGCATCCATATCATGTTTCCTGAAATGGGAATGACAAATGAGCATCAACCGTTGACCATGTTCACAACATAGGACTTTTATCATATTTTCGTTTGAGGTCCTTGAGAGATTTGGACCAAAAGGATAGGATAGATCTTAGGCTGAGCATTTGTACCATTCAGGGGCCCTTTTTGACATGGAAGATGATGAAATCCCAAATAAAGGGAAACATGAAACTTGAAAATGGGAAAGCTCATTTCTATATAGAATCTGACACTCTAGGTCATAAACCAGAACGCTCTTGGGAACATCGGTGAACTGACAATAAAGGTCTAGGGTCCCAACTCAAGAGTAACCTACTTGAAAATATGAACTTATGACAGGGGGATGAAGAGTTATCAGGGGAAAGAGGAATGTCGTGCGGTTGTTACAAACCAGACGTGAATGAGGACATAATCCCATACCACACCGTACACCCCTCTTCTGGGAGAACATAGGCTAGGGGGATAATTGGGTTGATGGATCTAAGACATGAATCCCCAACTAACTCACAGTTTATCGTCTTGTGGTGAGGATGATGGTGCTATTAGTTTAAGGTCATAGGGCTCGCACCGTAGATGCCTAGTTTAATGTCATTTAAATGGGACATGTGAGTGGAGAGGGAGAACCATCGTTCCTATGGAAAATCAAAAAATAGAAAAAATGATAAAGGATAACTATTGACCATGTTCTCAACACAGTATCTGTATTTTTGTGACTAGAGTTTGGGGACAAAAAACTGAGTGTCGACCATTGTCCACATCCGCAACATGGGAGTTGTATCAACTTGTTGCTCGAAATCCTTCGGTATGTTGGCCCGAAATGGTAGGAGAGCCCTAGGTCCTTGAATCCATGTTGTTTGGGGATCCTTTTGGATTTGAAAGATGATGGAAACCCAAATGATGGGATACACAATGCATGGTGGGACTTGTGCTTGCAGAAATGATGATAGATGAAGGAGGGATGTGTCAAGGGGATATGTGTGGCATGGAAAGAATATCCCAACATGAATGAGGAAATAAGTCCATACCACATCGAAAAATCCTAGATGAGAACTTGGGCTAGGGGGCTGAAAGGGTCGACGGACCTGAGGCTGGGAGTCCCAATCAGTCGTAGACACATGACCCCTCATGCGGGTACTGCCTTACCAAATCTCCTAAGCACACATGATCCCTACTTAGTATGGGAAACAAGGAATAGGATTAGGCTATCCTCAACTCATGAGGGGATGTCAATGAAGGAAGAAAATCAGGCAGGGTCTATCCTGACCAGATCAACACTCCTACCCGAAGTGGACGGATGTTTGAAGAGGTATCAGGACAAAATTATTCAATGAACCCAACATTTGGGACTTATAGGTAGGGTGATAACCATGGAGGATGGTCATTGATCGTGTTCGAAACACAACATCCATATCATGTGGCCTGAAATGAGAATGACAAATGAGTGTCAACCACTAACCATATTCGTAATGTGGGACTTGTATCAATTTTTTGCTCGAAATACTCGAGGACGTTGGCCCAAAATGGTAGGAGATACCTTGGTCCTAGAATCCATGCCATTTGGGGGTCCTTTTGGATGTGAAAGATGATGGAAACCCAAATTATGGGACACACAAAGCATAAATATGCATATGCAGCTTAGCATCATGGAGGATGATGGAAAAGGAAGAGATCTCCATAGATGGGAATACATGGTGCAGTCATGATGAACTCGATGTGAATGAGGGAAAAAGACTATGCCACACCATGTGTTTCAACCCAAGGAAAGATTTTGAAGTTGGGTTGGGCCTACGGAAGAAATGTATGGGCATTCCTACATATCCCATAATGATAGGAATCAATACATATGTAGTTCTGAAAAGGGCCATGCAGTTTAGCATCATGCGGTGAGGATGTGGGAGGATAAAAGAACAAGGAAGGGCACATAGTGCGGTCATTGTAATCCTAACATGAGTGGGGTGCAGAAGCCTGCACTACACCATGCGGGACCCTTTGAGAGAACTACACTCAGGGGGTAGTCAAAGAGAAGAGTTTTGGGGGTTGAACTCAAGACAAGGTGTCCGAGCATTCCTATGTATCCCTTGAGGATGGGAATCAAGCCGTACGTAGTTCTTAAGGTGAAGTTTAACATCCTGTGGGAAGAAATACAGTTTAATGTCTTGCGGGACATAAGATTTTAAGGTCTTGTAGGACCAGATACAGTTTAACGTCCTATGGGATGACGTATAGTTTAATTTCATGTGGGACATGAAAGTTTAAGGTCATGTAGGACCTAGTTACTCAAGAAAAATATTTCTTGAGGAATTTGGAATTAGTGGAAGGAGTTATACGCTCTCCATCTATGGTGATCAGGGAGTATGAACCATTGGGGTAAACCTTATAAATGATGTAAGGTCCTTCCCATTTAGGCTCTAGATTGGGTGGTTTCCTACCAGGTATCATTGGTGTTCTCAATGCCAATACAAAGTCACCTTGCAAGAAAGAGTGTTGATCAACTTTCTTGTTGAAAGATCTAGCTATCTTGTTCTGATGCCTTTCCAGATTGTGTAGGGTGTGAAGTTTATTCTCATAAATTGCTTCCAATTCAGTTCGATGTATTTTAGCTACCTTATCTAGTGCTTTATGATCATATATAGTTTTGTGTAATGAAGGTAACTGAATCTTGATGGATAGGGTGGCCTCAGTTCCGTACACCAGGGAGTATGGGGTCACCTGTGTGGAATTACGAGTTGTTGTCTGATAAGACCAGAGGGCATTGGGGAGCTTTTCTAACCAACTCTTTTTGTTTTGTCCAGCCATCTTCTGTAGAATGTTAAAGAGGGTTTTTTTGAATGCATTGATCTTCCCATTCTCTTGCGCGTGATAGCAGGAGTTATGGTTAGAACGGATGTTGTACTTGGCATAAAATTTCTTCAGTTCATCTTTCCAAGATTTCATGTTGTTATCAGTGAGGAAGGTGTGAGGGAATAAAAACCAGTAGATGAAATTGGAGCTCACAAGTTCAAAAATAGAACAGGACTTGACCTCCTTGAGTGGAACCACTTCTTCCCACTTGGAAAAGAAATTCGTAGCAGTCAGGATAAACCGGCACTGGTGAGCTGTCACCAGTGCATATGGCCCAACGATATCGAGTCCCCAGACCGAAAAGGGCCAAGAATACTTGGTAGTGTGGAGAGGCTATGGTGGGCTATGCACAAAGTTGTCAAGAATTTGGCATGCATGGAACCTCTTGGAAAACTTGATGTAGTTATGGATCATATAGGTCCAAAAATACCCCAGTCTATGGATCTGGGGAGATAGTTCTGGCCCGGTCTAATGAGCCCCGTAGGAACCGGAATGAACCTCCTTCATGACCTGATAAATCTCAATTCCTTGAATGCAATAGAGGAGAACGCCATCAAACTCTCTCTGGTAGAGGATCTACTCAAGACTAGAACCACATTGGAGGGTAAACTGTAATGCGCGGCCTCGAATTCACTTGCGGTCAACTCAATCTATCGGGAGACTGTCATGCTGGAGATACTCAACAATGGGGATCCGGAGTTACTTCCAACACTGTGTCAGGGGAATTTGGGTGTCCTGACGTAGAGGTGTCAGTGGTAAGGTGGCTTACCTACGGTCTATCATCATCATCTGTAGTGATGGTGGAAATTACTCTCTGGTGTGCCACGTGGAAAATAAAATCATCTTGATCAAGCTCTGCAATAGATGCAGCTAGGCTAGCCAAAGCGCCAACTCAACTATTCTGGGATAAAGGGACATGGGTAACTTCTGGAAAAGATGGGAACTGGGCCATCAGCTAGAGGATGCATTCCAAAAATGGTACGAGTTATGGATTTCTGATGACATAGTCACCATTTATTTGCTTGATGAAAAGTTAAGAGTCCCCTTTCACATGCAAGTGTAGAACGTCAATCTTGAGGTCCAAATTGAGGCCAGTGATGAGATCCTGGTACTCTTCTTCATTTTTTGTACAAACCTCTAATAGCAGGAATGGATATGGAAAAATAGCTTGTGTTGGAGTGATGAAGATGATCCCCAAGCCTACTTTGTTGAGTCTGGGGTCATTGATCCTTTTTCCGATAGGGCTCCGGGAAGCACCATCAAAGTGAATTTTCCAATATGGGACGGCTTGGTTTACTGAGAGGATTACCTCATCAGGAAAATCAAGGTCCAGAGACTGGTCTGCAGGAGTTGGATGGGCGGTGAGGAAATACGCCAATTCTTTTCCCTTAATATCCTTCTGAGGGACAAACCTGATGTCAAACTGCTAGAGAATCACTACCCATCGAGCTAGATGGCCTATAAACATGGGGTGGTTTAGGATGTACTACAGAGGATCTACTCAGGACACCAGCTATACCTTGTGGTGCTTCAAGTAATGTTGTAATTTATGTACTGTGAATACCAGTGCAAGGTATCTTTTCTCGATAAGGAAGTATCAGGTCTATGTGTCGAGGAGCATGCGGCTAAGATAGTAGATATTGTTCTCAGTTTTCTCATTGTTTTTCTGGGAGATAATGACATCGAGGGATTATTCCAGGGCAGTCACGTAAAGGACCAGTGTATTTCCCAAAATGGGTGGCCTCAATACCAGAGGCTAGAGCAGATACTACTTGATTTACTCAAAAGCAGTCTAACATTCTTCATCCCACTGATAAACAGTGCCTTTATTCATGAGTCAAGGAAAGATCTTACACTTGCCGGAAAAAATTTCAATGAATCTGCGTATGTGAGCAAAGTGTCCTTGAAAGCCTCTAAGCTCCTAAATATTTCTCAGTGGAGATATCTGGCTAATGGCCTCGACCTTCTCTGGGTCGATCTCAATGCCATGGTACCTAACAATGAAGCTGATAAAATTTCCAGAGGTGACCCCGAAGGCACACTTCAATGGGTTCATCTTCAAGTGGTGAGAACGGAGGAAGACGAACACTTTATCAAGGTCTTTGAGACGGTTCTGGCACTGGAGAGACTTGAGCACTAAATCTTCAACATATAATTCCACCAATGTCCCGAGGATCGTCTTAAATATGCAATGCATAGCACGCTGATAGGTTTCACCTACATTCTTTAGACCGAAGTACATGACTAAGTAACAAAAATTACCATGTGGTGGCCTGAAGATTGTATAACCCTCATCCTTGGGAGCCATTAGTATTTGGTTATACCTTGAGTACCCATCCATGACTGAGAGGGCCTAGAACCCAGCTGCATCATCAATCAACAATTCCATCACAGGAAGGGGAAAATCATCCTTCGTACATTAATGGTTAGGATCTCAAAATTTGATGCAAACTCTAATCTATCTGTTCTTCTCGATGACTGGAATAATGTTGGATAGCAATATGGGGTATTGGACCTCCTTGATGAAATTGGATTTGATGAGCTTATCAACCCCGGCCTCGACCATGGCACCGTGTGAAGGGTGCATCTTTCTGGGAGGTTGCTTAAACCCGCGGTGGTTTTCCAGGAGACCAAGGCGGTGGACGGCTACCTAAGGATCTAGTCCAGTCATTTCATTATAGCTCTAATAAAATACATCACAGTGTTGTTTCAAGAAGTCCACGTACTATTTTTCTCTTTTATATTCATAGAGGCATTGATCAATGTGGGTTTCAGATCCTCCTCGCTACCAAGGTTCACCTATACCAATTCATCAACCATGGTGGAGACACCCTCTTCAAAGGTGGGAGGAGCATCCTCTAAATTCTCTTCTTCAATTAAGGAGGGATCCTCGTAAAAAGGATTTTCCTCTGAGTCAATAGATCCCGATGGGAGACAGGTACCAACCTGAGCGGCAGTGGACACTGCATTGGGGGACTCACGTGATGTCGAAACCCTAGCGATGAAAACTATCGATCCAATCCCATATGGTCTTCAGCCCAATGTGCCACGCACGATGATATCTAAGAAATAGTGATGTGTTGTATTGAGCCAGTTTATCCTAGCCCGGAAAAACAATCATGTATAGCATATTTCTATTACCATGGGGTGTACATCCCGATATATTATGGGTGTATCGAGGCTTTGGGATCACCCAAGCCTGATTCGTGTAGGAGTATGAGGTGATCTTTCGATGTTGCTTAGATTTGGGAATTTTCTCCCCATCATTCTAGAAACAATGAATCATTTTCCCATGTCTGGGGTTGTATCCTCCAATTAGTGGATTAGAAAGATGTATTCATCATCCATATCTGTCCATGTGTCGGTTGCAGCCATAGCATTTTCAACTTTGTTTGCCTGAATTTTCTTGTCCTTGATCTTGTAATAGTCGGCATCCAGATAGAGGGCTTTACAAGAGGCAAAGGGATATGTGTCACCTTGGAGTACTCCCAATCGACCATTAAAAGAGTACTTAAGGCATTGGTGATACGATGAAGGGACTGCTGCAAGCAGGTGGATCCATGGTCTGCCCATCAATGCATTGTAATCAGTGTCTTAGGAGACAACCATGAACTCGGTGATGGTGACTAGGCCACCGAACTGGGTCTTCAGTTGGATCTTGTCGACCAGTGTTTGTTCCATCCTATCATAATCTAGAATTTTTAGATTAGAGGGACTCAAATCATCCTCAGACAACCCCAGTTTTTTCAGGGTTTGATTCAGGATTAGGTTGATCCCAAAGCATGTGTTGACAAGACAGCATCGAACCTCCACACCATTAAATTGGTCGATGATGTACAATGGGAGGATGGGCTCTTGTATGGGAGAGCCTTCATCTTCCCCAAAAAACGAGATAATGTACTGGCATTCAGAATGCTTGACTACCTCGGCATGGAAGGCTTCAGTAGCTATTACCTCCATCTCATACTAGAGGGGGTTTCTTAAAGCCTCGGCAAGGTATTCACGCATATCCACTGACAGGAGAAGAGCATCAAGGATATTGAGCCTTTTTGTAATGCTGTAAAGATTCTTTAGGACATCATACTTCTGTTCTAGGCATGAACTTCTGCTTATAGGAGGTTGCTATGTGACAGGAGGTATGGAGGGCCCTGCCAGCTGGACCAGCGGCTGACTGGTGCTGGGAATGTTCCACTACTCCCTAGTCGAATCCTGTGGAGTGACAACTAGATGAGGGACAGATGGTTGATCATGGTGTGGTTGGTACAACTCTTCTTGGTCCAGAAACAAAAACAGTGGAAAAGGTGGACCTGATGACACCAGATGAGAAGGTTGTGCATGCTGAGCTCTGCGATGGGCATGCTTCCTGGTTGCGGTAACATGCACAGCCTGACTGGAAGTACTGACCGAGGCACTTTGATGACCCCTATAGCCACAGCTCCATTGATACTGGCGATGGATAGGTACATAGGGAAGATCCGTCTGGCGCTCCTCATTGTCAGGAATCATATAGGGGTTTACCAACTCCACAGTGTTAACCGAGGCATACCCTTGACTGTCACTTGAAAAATCCTCTACCACCGGATGGATTCTGGGAAGAATCTCCATGTCAGGGGGCATTAAGTCGCCAAGAGTATGGGATGATTATTACATAAGTGGGAGACTTTGTTTTCCCTTGCACCACCGATGCTTTCTCTTCTCAGAAGAGGATGCCTAAGTCATTGATACAGAGGTACCGGCTACAGGTGACATGGCATCTTCTAAAGGTTTAGGTTGATTCAGATGTGCACGGATAATACCATGGGCATAGTCGATTGCCTTATGAACCATCAAGTCATCAAATTCTGGGACCTGCAGTTAAAAACTAGATGCCTCTCTCCTTCTCTATCACTTCTGCTATTGGGCTTCACGAATACACATTCCACTTGTGTCTGAGCTAGGCCCAACCAGACTACGTTTTTGTCGACCTAGTATTGAATCCTATATTTAAACACATAGCACTGTTTAAGGGTGTTCCACAGTATTTGGTGATAGGGGAAGTAATTGGGGCGATCAGTGAGATCCACCTCTTCTGGCCTCCTGCATTCAGGAAAACGTACAACCCTCTGTTCCAAGGCACTTCAGAAATAGCTGGGAACCTGAGCCTCATTAAATGATTATGTCCAGTTTCTTCTGTCTATGAAGGGGGATCTGGGAGCCTAACCTTGGTGGGGTCTAGAGGATCCTGTTGATGATGCATAACCTGGTTATCTCACCTAGGTGGTGGCGGCACGTTACACGGGGTGCCTATCGATTTGGGGGCAGATGCGGCTGGATTGGAGGTTGCACCTATGGTGGTGGGCCTATGCGAGGCTACGGAGGAGGCTCCATCGATAATAATTCTATTTGTCTGGGAGCCTCTATCTAGGCCACCGTGATGAGCTCAGCCTTGGAGGCTCTTCTCATGGGAATTTTAGGAGGCAACGGACGTGCTTGGATGGCCTGCTGCAAAGCTTCTTTTAGGCACTAGGCCTTATCAGAGAAGTCTTGGAATACCCTGGGGTAATTATGGGTGATCGGAAAGGGGACTGGTTCTGTCTTGACATTCCCCACACACAACGTCAGTAGTTTCTCCTGAGTCAGTGGCATGTCAAGGGTGTATGTGAGCCTTTTCCACCGGGAAACAAAGTCTGTGATGTGCTCATCAGGCCTCTGCTTTCACTTAAAGAGGTCAAAAATAATCTTCTTCTGAGTGGTGTAACTGAACTAGTAAAGAAATTTCCTACGAAGAACTTACTAGATGGCTACTGATCTGATGGGTAGCTGGTTGTACCAGACAAATGCAGGCCCTTACAATGTCTGTACAAAACACCAGAGTTTGGTGGCCTCTTTTTGTTCTAGAGTTCCCAACATGGGTCCCCTCCTTGAAATGAAGTGGTTCAGATTCTACAGTGGGTCTCCCATCCCATTAAAGGGGGAGAAGGTGGGGTTTCCAAAACCTAGGGGTGCCGGCATGTCATCCACCCATGTCGGATATGTCTTTCCATCAGAACGGATTTCTACCTGTTACAATTATAATTCCTCGAGGCGATTGATGAGTGTTTCCATGGGATCATTTAGGTGGGGGTTCCTATCTTGACGCAGATCTCTGACCACTAGTGTGTTGGAAGATTCTTCAACATGATAAGCGGGCCCAGCATCTATTGGGAATGGCCTGCGGAGCAGCTAGGGGAACCTTAGCTGGTTCACAAGGATTATTATGCTACTCAAGAAGATTTGGGGATACATATTGCGCCCTCTTTCCATAATTTACGGCCTCTACCCTATCTACATGGGCAAGATGGTCGGGGTCACCTGGAGGAAACTCACGGGGGAGAGTTTTTTCTGCCCCTGCTAACCCAGTCACGGATCACCGTAATCTGGTCGTCGTTCCGCAGCACGTTTGGAAAGGAGTTCATCGACCATCTTTTTGTGATCTATGAGTTTTTGGCACAACATGAATTTTTCAGAATCATCCTCTGCCATCTGCACTGAGCCATATGGGTCAGAGGGTTTGATGGTTCTGAGGTTCTCTTTACCCTTATTTAGATTCTAGCAGAGGGTTAATGACTCGGTAGGTAAAGGAAGACCCAGTAAATCCCTTTGAAGGTGAGTGATCCTTCCCAATAGATCTAATAATCATGATACTCCCTCGAGGGGTAGGTCTTCCCCAGGAAGCTCTAGCTCGTTCTATCCCCCTGGTAGGTTGGCCATATTAAACATGACCCTACCTGGATGCATATCCTCAATATCACCTGGAAAGTCGGGCTAGCGCCAGATATAACTGAAATGGAGGGCCACGTACTACCCCAACCATGGATTAGTACATGGGAGAAGCCTCCTTGATTATACTATGGAGCACTTTAAAGCTCTAGTTGCATCGTTGTTGGAGGGTCTTATGGAAGCCTAGTGACTTAGGACGTTGGGCCATGGGGAGTGTGGCCAAATCAAACAGATGGCATTGTTGGCCAATGTCTTTGAAATGTGATTGGATTTTGGGGTAAGCCACTTGTCGATAATGAAGATGAAAGTGAGTCACCCATATGGTCTAGAAAAAGCATCCAACCTCCTCCTGGGTGAGTGCTTCTGGTGCCCTGAAATTTGGAACTGCAACTGGCCAAAACATCTTCCGAAAATGGTCCATCATAAGAATGTCCCACAAGATCCCCGGGTCAGACTCAGGGTTTGGCCCTTGGTTTCCCCACTCTTCAACTGGAGGCGGTTGAGGAATTGTTAGCGATACAGAAGCAGACCGCTAAGACGATAGGCTAGCCGTTGGAGAATACAGTGAGTGGGCTGACAGGCCTCTGTATCTCGGGATATCCTCTGAAGAGTTCAGTGACTTGGCCACCACATCGCGATAAGATGGGATGGAGACCATGGTTTTCAGCACAGGGACTACGGATGTTGGTGGTGTACCATGCTATTGTTTTTCCACCATTGGTCCCCATAATAGCTCTCTGTGATCCCTGGTTGAGGTAAAGAGTTCTCTTGGAGATGATGGTGGCGATTGCACAGCCAGGCCCTGAAGAGACGCCAAATCTTCATCCTTCTGGATGTATCTATGGAGGGAGGGAGGGATCTGATGGACCTCACATTTTGAAAGTATGTGGATGACGTGCCTCGTTCCTACCCCGACCTTTAACACGGAAGATCGAGGTGAGGGTTCCATTGATGAGTCACATTCCTCCTCAAAATCTGAGAAGCAGACAGGTTTAATCTCAATATGAACCTTCCTGATATTCTTCTTATGGTGGTGACAACCCACCCTTCTACCCTAGGATGGCTCTTTGGGACAAGTTATATTTCTGTCTTGAGGAGGTCCTTCGGCCGAAATGGTACTAGGGCGGAGAGGAATTCCTCCTGAGCAAGCTGGGGTGCGAGGAGCACCTGGACAGATGTAAAAGGGAATATAGGGAGGACCACTGCATCTGCTGGATGACATGCGGAGGTAATCTCTATGAGATGTTCCGGAGCGAGTATGACCTCTGTTAGAGAAAGTGGGAGCATTGGTAGGACCTCTATTCTTATGTCCCCTAATTGCATTGGTACGAGGAGGGTCCTCATACTGGCCGAGTAGAACATGGGTAGGACCTCCGTGCTAGTTGTTGGGACAAGGAGGACCTTTTTCGGTGGTTGTAAGGACATGGGGAAGGCCCCCACATTGTAGGTTGATCAGACGTATAACGTCTCCACATTGGTGACCTATGATAGGAGGAACAGATTCATACCTGAGGTCGTGAGTGTGGAAGAGGCTTCTGTATTGAGTGTCACTGCAATGGGGAAGACCCTCACTCGGATTGAAGGTGGAATGGGGCGGACCTCCATGCCGAGGTTGGGGTAGGGAGGACCCACATTTTCAATGGTGGTGGTATGGGGAGGAACTCCATTCTGGGTGTCTTTTTTGTGTGTCGGCCTGTGGTGGGCACTACATTCGTCAGAAACCAGGAGAGTCGACCCAGCCTATCCATGGGGCAGTTGGGGCCTCGATCCGGGCCAGTTGTATGAGTTCCCCTGCTCAGCATAAATAGGGGAATCAAGGTATATGTTGTTAGTGGCACGATCCAAAGTAGTCATTGGCGTTGAAGCCCCTCAGTGATTGTCCTCCTCAGCCTGGGCCTGACACTGGCGTCGGGTTAATCGGACCAGGGTCGGTGGTGCAGGCGCATAGCTTACCTACTCTTAGGCCTGTGGGGTCGGGTGGTGGCATTGATTCAGCCTAGTGGGAGCCCTCCTTGGGATTCCCTGGGATGAGATCTCATCTGGGCTGGCTTGGACATCCCTTACCTCATCAGCATAGGGGAGGGAGTCATCAAAGCATTCGGGAAAAGGCTCCCAAAACGGTTGTGCATCGGAGTGGGGAGAAATGGATCCCTGTACGGCCCTTGGGGGCGGCAGTGGTGACAAGGTGTAGCAGCCTCTAATTCTTGATGGTCCATATCCTTGTTTGGGATAATACCCTCCTCGTATCACCATATGAGGTCATTTATCACCCTTCTTTGAACAATTTCAGTAGGAGAGATGGGGTGTGGGCTCCCAGTAGCTGTGGGTGTGGAAGCTGTCGCATAAGTGATGGGGCCATGTGGGATTTCTGCAATGATGTTTCCCCTGCCCCTACATCGATAGGTGAGTGGTGATCAATTTCTAGATATGGCAGATTGGGTCCTGGAAGGAAGGGATATTAAACCATTAGTGCTGGAAAAAAAAGGAAATAGATGTCCAGTTCCCCAATTCCATTCCATCTTCCATGGTTGGTAAGAAGGATTCATGTTGACAATGTCATAGACCGGGATGTCCAACGTTCAATATCTCCACTTTCTAATGAGTTTCATGCCAAGCCCACTATTGTTTTATAGGACCTGACACCGGATAACTAGATTATGTGACATGCTAGTCCAATGATGTCTCAAACGCTACTAATATCCACATTGAGGAGAATAAATTCACATCAGGTTCACCATTTCTGTTTTTTATGCTTTCGCCGAGGCGCACGCATCCGCCTCTTTTGGGGGACTCGCAGCTTTTGCCCCGCATTCCCACTTTCCAAAGGCGGGTGGCATCCATCTCTTATTCAGGAATGTTTTCTCCATTATCGAAAAGGGATGATGGGATGTCGGTCCCTCCTTCAGTGGATTCCTCCTCAGAGCTTGTTACCTAGTCCAAGTCTCCCTCATAGACATAATACATTGTTTGTGAAACTCTTCCTGGTCACATGTCTTCATGGACACTGGTTAATTATGTTGCTTCTGTCATGACATTATAAGGGGTCAAGTCATGGCAGAAACCTTAGGTTGGGGTAGTAGTCATGTGGGACATCACTGGTGTGTCTGGACACTAGAACACTGGTGCATCTGGGTTTCTTCCCCTTATCATAGGGCTTCTCGAGGGCGTGGAAGCCCGAGGAATCCCATGTTGGGTGCGGGGAATTATATTCCATAGGCGTGTCTCTGAGGTTTTCCTCAACTTCCCATGTGTAACACAGGGTATTCCACAGGTTTAACGTCTAGTGGAGATGGATTAGACTGATTGGAACACTAATGGGAGTGGATTAGATGGGTGAAACCCCTGAAGGGATCACTGATTCCAGGGCTAAAACATGGTTAGTTACTCAATTATTGCTAGGGGCAGTGAAGATTTATATGACATGATCTCACCAAGATGTGGCATCCTGAGCAAGAATCAAGATGGATGATGGAGAGTTGAATAAAGTGGTGGAGGAATGATATGGGACCATTATGAAGGTGATGATAGAGTTGAAATTGAGCCTCGATGAGACTTCTTACATATCCTCATTTTAGGGAATCAATTTCCACATAGCTCAGTGGGATGATGGGACACCTGAGGAGGTGACCCATGAGAATGGATGCATAGTTGGGACCCGGAGGAAGTGGAACCTCCGGGTTGGGGCATGACCTTCCCGAAACACATGGGATCGAGGGATTGACTAGGATGATACATGAGTGATGGTATTGAACCTCATGGAGGCTTCCTATGTATCCCCATTATAGGGAATCAAAGTCCACGTATTTCAAGATGGGGTCATAGAATCGGGGTGTGTGTATAGGACAGCGGCCCAATGACACGTTGGGGTTTACGCGTGGTTAGCATCCCAGGTTGGTCTGATTCCATGGGGGCGGATTGGAGGTGTGGGTTATAATAGAGGGGACTGAAACATCTTACCGTTTAATAGGATACGTCGTTATATCATCGATTCGAGGTTCAACGGATTACTATTGATTGGGGTACAACAACTTACCGCTAGATGGGGTCACATCAGCTTACTGCTGGATGGGGTCACAATATATTACCGTCGATTGGGGAACACAATGGCTTACCATCGATTGGGGAACATAACGGCTTACCATCGATTGGTATTAGACCTTCGGGAGGCTTCCTACATACCCTTTCTAAGAGACAAGGATCAAAGCCCACATAGTTCGAATGGGTATATTTTAACGTCTTGTGTGACCGAAATGGGAATACATTTTAACATAATGTGGGATGAAGGTGAACCAACGTAAAGTGGTCAAGACCAATGGGTTTCGGGCATGTAACTCAGGGAGGCTTCCTACGTACCTTGCATAGAAGACAAGGATCAAAATCTGTGTAGTTCAGTAGGGTTGGATATAGTTTAATGTCATGCGGGATGAAGGTGAACTGACGTGAAGGAGTCGGGACAGGTAGGTGATGGGATTGAACCTCAGGGAGGTGTCCTACGTACCTTTCCTTGGTAAGGATCAAAGTCCACGTAGTTAATAATGGTGTTGGTGAACCGATGTTAAGGGGTTCGGGACCAATAGGTGTTGAGATTGAATCTCAGGGAGGCATCCTACGTACCTTACCTTGGCAAGGATCAAAGTCTGTGTAGTTCAGAATGATGTTAGTGAACCGATGTGAAGGGGGTTGGGACCAACAGGTGTTGGGCTTGAACCTCAGGGCGGTGTCCTACATACCTTTCCTTGACAAGGATCAAATTCCATGTAGTTTGGAATGGTGTTGGTGAACCAACGTGAAGGAGGTTGGGACCAATAGGTGTTGGGCCTGAACCTCGAGGAGGCATCCTATGTACCTTTCCTTGGAAAGGATCAAAGTCCACATAGTTCAAAATGGTGTTGGTGAACCGACGTGGAGGGGGTTAGGACCAATAGGTGTTGGGCTTGAACCACAGGGAGGCCTCCTATGTACCTTGCCTTGGAAAGGATCAAAGTCCACATAGATCATAATGGTGTTGGTGAACTAACGTGAAGGGGTTAGGAGCCAATGGGTTTTTGGATTGAACCATGGGGAGGCATCCTACGGACCTTTCCTTGGCAAGAATCAGAGTCCATGTAGTTCGGATGGGTTGGATATAGTTTAACTTCCTTGGGTATGAAGGTAAACGAACGTGAAGGGGTCGGGACAGGTAGGTGTAGGGATTGAACCTTAGGTAGGTATCCTGCATACCTTGCCTTGGAAAAGATCAAAGTCCATGTAGTTTGGAATGGTGTTGGTGAACCGACCTGAAGGGGGTCGGGACCAATAGGTTTTGGGATTGATCCTCAGGGAGCCGTCCTATGTTCCTTGCCTTAGCAAGGATCAAAGTCCATGTAGTTCGGAATGGTGTTGGTGAACCGATGTGAAGGGGTCAGGACCAATAGGTGTTGGGCTTGAACATTGGGGAGGCATCCTACGTACCTTGCCTTAGCAAGGCTCAAATTACAAGTAGTTCGGAATGGTTTGCTGAACTGAAATAAAGTGTTTGGGACTGATGTTTTTTGGCTTGAACCTCAGGGAGGCTTCCTACATACCTTTATTTGGAAAAGATCAAAGTCCACATAGTTCAGAATGGTTTGGAGATTACATGCTAAGGTATCCTAGAGAGGATTTCATGGTTGATTCTTACTTTAAGCCCATGTGAGTCATGATTGGTGTGAGAAACAAGAGGTGGAAAAGACCTGATGATCACGTCATGAAAGGTGCATCAGTGGGAAGTGGAATGGGACTTTCACATAGTTAGTGGCCCAAAGAGAAAACAGGGGCTTATGTGTGGTTAGAAGCCTAGGAAGATGGATATTGGGACTTACTCCCTTAAGGAGGACAGGGTGGTGACAAATCCCAACGGGAGAGGGACATGACAACGAAGGTCCTGGTTCCCACCTCCCCTCTAGTCTTTGGCACGGATGAAGAGAGGGGGAGCAGTGGTGCTATCTCCCGTAAGAAAGGCTATGGGCTTACACCAAGATGGTTTCCCTTCCCCATGGATAGGTTCTGCTCTAGAAAAGAGGATCACATTCCATGTGAGGAAGATCTCACTCCCATTGAGACGAGCAGGCGTAGATAATGTCCAAGATGGGGCACCCCGCGTATGATGCACGGGATGAGGCCACAGTTTAACATCATGTGCTGAGGACGATGGTGCTTGGTAGTTTAACGTCATGCATCTCAGACGAGGGGCGTTCACTCCACACCCCTAGGACTTACATAACTAATACTCACCCGCCCTTGGGGAAGGGAAGGCATCATCAATGTTGTGGTGAGGGGGTGTCATGGAGTGATCCATTGAGGGGCCCACGTTAGTGTGGATATGTGAACAAGAAATAGTTGTTAGTGTGCCTATGCAAAGAATCATAAGGCTGAGTAACGCGGTGTAAAGCACCGCCCAAGGGATTTTGAAGTCCCTATGTACGAACCTAGAGGGTCATACAGTATAAAGGTTCATGAAACATATGTGTTGTGTGTAAGAGGGGTTCATAAATGGTTCCCTAAGGTAAGGATGACACATGGAGCGCACAAGGAGGGACGTGGGCAATATGGGAATTTGCGTGCAAGATGGGGTGGTTGCGCGCAAACCAGAAGGATGCGTACAAAATCGGCCTGAAGGAAAGGGAATTCACGTGCAAGAGGGATATTTTTTGCGTAAAGGACTCAGGGTAAAAGGAAATGGACTAAGATCATGCCAAAGATGTCCCACCCGATGGAGGACCCTTGGGGGACCTGTCGCGCAAGATCCAATACCTTGAGGCCATAATGTTTTGTACGTGGTGGTGAAAGATGTGTCTTTCACACAGTAGAGCATCGCTTCGTCTTCTGTAATTGTCCCGAAGGGTCGGGGGTTCATTTCAGTTTATATCTGAAACCCCCGGAGGCGGAATGCTAGAGGGCGTTTGACGTCGCATTGGGCGCGAAAGTTTTGTGCGCCACTGAGTAACTTGCATGATGCTGGGTAACTTGTGTGCATGCTCTCCCTTTGCGCGCGTGCCTTGACAGATTTTTCGAGCACGCTACCACGAAAGGGTCCCTTTGAAATCACATTGGGAATGAAAGGGGTTGTGCGCTAGAGGAATTTTTTCACGCCTCCTGTACTCTTGCGCACCGGTGCCTTTGGCAGTTTCTAGTGGGTCACCGTGGAAGCCTTCCTTTGACGTCGCATTGGGCGCGCAAGATTTTTGCGTGCCGGAGGAACTCTAGCGCACATCCCATAATTCTTGTGCGCAAGCGCCTCTCAGGTTGCGAAATCTTCTACTCACCCTCCAAATGCATTTGTTGTTTTTTTATCATCCCAATCCTGGCCCTATCAGAAATTCAGCATCAACAATACATTAAGGTGGTGGTAAGGTTGCATGGAGTACCACTGTATATTGTATCTGATTAGGGTGAAAAGTTTACCCTAATGTTTTGGTGAAGTACTCATTAGGATATGGATATAGAGTTGAGTTTCATTGGTGTATCATCCTCAAATAGATTGTTAATTTGAGAAAACCATTCAAACCTTAGAGGATATGTTGATATCTTATTCTATGGATTTCAAAGATGGTTGGGATCAACACCTTACTCTAGTCGAGTATTCTTACAAAAATTATAGAGATTTAGTTTTTTACTTATAATACATTGGAATATTTTTACATATATTTTTAGAGTTAGGTGTGGAGACAACATTTGATCCTAAGGCCTACTGTTCCCAGAATTAATTTTATAAAAATGCTGAGTATATTTTATATTATTTACATATTTTTTCATAAATAAAATGGGATAACTCTTACACGAAACCTCATATTAAAAATCCAAGACCGCAGTTGAGTAAAAAACATGATTTTTACACTTGGAGTAACCTAAAATAAGTCAACGTGAGACGCTCGGAAAAAATGGAAGTTGGCGGTATGTTCAGGGGATTAATTAAATAAATTAATTAAATTTATTTATTTATTTGACCTAAATTTTCTTCCTAAAAATAATTCACTATGGATAATCCTTCATGGTTATCTACATAAACACTATAAGGATTCAAGAGCGTTATTCATCCTTCTATTGGTGAATCAAATCTGATGACGGTGAGATTCCAGATCTGATCAGATCAGGAAGTAGTGAATGATGCAACATCCTTCAATCATTCAAGATAACTTTATTTGATAAAAAAAATATAATCTCTGGGTAGGAATCTTCATATTTTTTATGACCTTATTGATTAAATTGATTGAGTATTATCATCCCTTCTATGATTTTTGAAAACTTTTAAACCTTGTGTGCACCCATGTATTGAATTTAATTGTTTATTCATTTGTTTATCACCTGGATATCCCCATTCAGGATTGTTTTTTAAGAATACTTGGCCAAAAATCCATTAAACCTTTGTTGTGGTTCTTTTCTCCCTTTATTCTTCACGTTCTTCACTGATTGGACCCCTTGGTCCCAGTTCAACTTTTTTGGGCGGTATCAAGCCTGAATGGAACCCTAGATTCCTAAAAGATTCATGTGAAAGGGATATATTGATAAACCAAAGATGATTTCGAATAGATTTGGGATGTGTTTGATCATTTTGATTATCAAAATTCAATTCATGAATGGAAGAAGAACTGAATACGTAGGCGGTGAGAAGGTTATGTATGGGGGGAATCAAGAACCAATTTCCATCCACTAGAGGGCTAGAATTGGATTTTAAAAAAATACATTTTTTAAAGAAAATATTTTATAAAAAACTTCTACGTTAAAAATTTCTTAAAAATAAACCTAAAGGTGGCAGGGCAGTTGCCACCTTTACGCTTCGAGCGAAAGGCGGCATCGGTGCTGCCACCTTTCGGTTTAAGTCGAAAGGCGGCAACCCCGTTGTTGCCTTTCTACTAAAAGTTTTTTTTAAATTTTTTTGTTCTTTTTTTTTTGTTTTTTTTGTTTATATATATATATATATATAAACAAAATAAAATTAAAATTAAAATTTTCAGTAGAATTTATCCGCTATTTAAAATCCAGCAGTACTGCCATTACAGCAATCTGTATTCTGACAGAAGCTCTCACCCAGGGCTCTCTTTTATAAGAGAGCTTACCATGGAAATCATTCTGCATTTCTGATGTGGGATTCTGTTTCAAGTGCGTGACTTTAAAAGACTATAAAATATAAACTATAAGACCAATATAAATGAAACTTAAAACATGAATTAAACATATAAAAAATAGTTGAAAACAAAAATAATTTTTCATAAAAAATGATGATAAAAAATAATTTATAAGCTTTCAAAACCGCATACTTGAAACTTAAAAAGTTTAAAGTACGTGACTTTAGAAGCCTATAAAATATAAACTATAAGACCAATATAAATGAAACTTAATAAATGGATTAAAAATATTACAAATAGTTTAAAATAAAAATAATTTCGTTAAAAATGTTGATGGAAAATAATTTATAAGTTTTCAAAGACACCTACATGAAACTTAAAAATATTTCAAGCACGTGACTTTGAAAGCCTATAAAATATAAACTATAAGACCGATATAAATGAAACTTAAAACATGGATTAAACATATAACAAATAGTTGAAAATAAAAATAATTTAATAAAAAATGTTCATGAAAAATAATTTATAAGTTTTCAAAACCACCTACTTGAAACTTAAAAATTATTCAAGTATGTGGCTTTGAAATACTATAAAATATAAACTATAAGAACGATATAGTTTAATTTTAAAACATGGATTAAACATATAATAAATTATTAAATTATTAAATTAATATTATTAATAATTAATTAGTTAATTAGTAATTATTAATAATTAATTATCTAATAATTAACTAATTAATTAGTAATAGAATTATTCAGTATATAATAGTTAATTATTTAATTATTTAATTAGTAATATAATTATAAATTATATTTATTCATTATAATTAATAATTAGTAATTATTAAAAATTATTATATGATAATTAATCAGTTAATTGGTAACATAAGTATTAATTATATAATAGTTAATTATTTAATTGGTAATATATTTATAAATTATCATTATTGATTATATTTATTAATTCTAATTATTCATTATAATTACTAATTATAATTATTAATTATTAATTATTAATTATTAATTATTAATATAATTATTAATTATATAACTATTATTTGTATAATAATTATTTACTTAATTAGTAATTATTAATAATTAATTATATAATAATTAATTAGTAAAATAGTAATATAATTAGTTAATTAGTAATATAATTATAAATTATTTAGTAATTAATTAGTTATTTAGTAATATAATTATGAATTATATAATAATTAATTAGTTAATTAGTAATAGAATTATTAATTATATAATTTTTAATTAGGTAATTAGTAATTATTAATCATTAATTATATAGTAACTAATTAGTTAATTAGTAGTATAATTATTAATTATAAAATAGTTAATTAGTTAATTTTTTGAGAAATATAGAGCCTAGACCCCTTTATAATTAGTTAATTAGTAATATAATTATAAATTATAATTATTTGTTATAATTATGAATTAGTATTTATTAAAAATTATTATATAATAATTAATTAGTTAATTGGTAATACAATTATTAATTATATAATAGTTAATTAGTTAATTAGTAATATAATTATTCAGTATAATTATTAATTAGTAATTCTTAAAAATTATCATATAATAATCATTTAGTTAATTATTAATATAATTATTCTTTATAATTATTCTTTATGATTTTAATTATAATTATTAATTATTAATTATTAATTACTAAAATAATTATTAGTTATATAACTATTAATTATATAATAATTAGTTAGTTAATTAGTAATTATTAATAATTAATTATATAATAATTAAGTACTTAATTAGTAATATAATTAGTTAATTAGTAATATAATTATTAATTACTTAATAATTAATTAGTTTCTTAGTAATATAATTATTAATTATATAATAATTAATTATTTAATTAGTAATGTAATTGTTAATTATATAATTTGTAATTAGTTAATTAGTAATTATTAATCATTAATTATATAATAACTAATTAGTTAATTAGTAATATAATTATTAAATATATAATAGTTAATTAGTTGGTTTTTTGAGAAAGATAGAGTTAGGGCCCTTTTTATAAATAGTTAATTAGTAATATAATTATAAATTATAATTATTAATTATAATTATTAATTAGTATTTATTAAAAATTAATATATAATAATTAATTAGTTAATTAGTAATATAATTATTAATTATATAATAGTTAAAAAGGTAATTAGCAATATAATTATTCATTATAATTATTAATTAGTAATTATTAAAAATTATTATATAATAATTAATTAGTTAATTAGTAATATAATTATTCTTTATAATTATTCATTATAATTATTCATTATAACTATTAATTAATATTTATTATTTATTAATTAGTTAATTAATACTATAATTATCAATTATATAACTATTAATTGTATAATAATTAGGTAGTTAATAAGTAATTATTAATAATTAATTATATTATAATTAATTAGTTAATTAATAATATAATTAGTTAATTAGTAATATAATTATTAATTGTTTAATAATTAATTAGTTACTTAGTAATATAATTAATAATTATATAAAAATTAATTTTTTAATTAGTAATATAATTATTAATTATATAATTTTTAGTTAGTTAATCAGTAATTATTAATCATTAATTATATAATAATTAATTAGTTAATTAGTAATATAATTATTAAATATATAATAGTTAATTAGTTAATTTTTTGAGAAAGATAGAGCTAAGGCTCTTATTATAATTAGTTAATTAGTAATATAATTATAAATTATAATTATTCATTATAATTATTTATTAGTATTTATTAAAAGTTATTATATAATAATTAATTAGTTAATTGGTAATATAATTATTAATTACATAATATTTAATTAGTTAATTAGTAATATAGTTATAAATTATAATTTTTCATTATAATTATTAAATTTTAATTATTAAAAGTCATTATATTACTAATTAATTAGTTAATTATTATATAATTAATTATTAATAATTACTAATTAACTAATTAATTATTATATAATTAATTTTTAATAATATTAATTTAATAATTTAATAATTTATTATATGTTTAATCCATGTTTTAACTTTAAATTATATTGGCCTTATTGTTTATATTTTATAGTATTTCGAAGCCACATACTTGAATCATTTTTAAGTTTCAAGTAGGTGGTTTTGAAAGATTGTAAATTATTTTTCATGAAATTTTATTATTAAATTATTTTTTATTTTTATCTATTTGTTATATGTTTAATCCATGTTTTAAGTTTCATTTATATTGGTCTTATAGTTCATATTTTATAGGCTTTCAATATCACGTGCTTGAAACATTTTTAAGTTTCATTTAGGTGTCTTTGAAAACTTATAAATTATTTTCCATCAACATTTTTTATGAAATAATTTTTATTTTAAACTATTTGTAATATGTTTAATCCATGTATTACGTTTCAGTTATATTGGTCTTGTAGTTTATGTTTTATAGGATTCTTAAATTCTCGTACTTAAAACTTTTTAGGTTTCAAGTATGTGGTTTTGAAATCTTATAAATTATTTTTTATCATCATTTTTTATGAAATTCTTTTTGTTTTCAACTATTTTTTATATGTTTAATTCTTGTTTTATGTTTCATTTATATTGGTATTATAGTTTATATTTTATAGTCTTTCAAAGTCACGTACTTGAAACAAAATCTCATATCGGAAAATGTAGAATGTTCTGCGCAGGAAATGGAAAACTAGAATCCCATATCGGAAATACAGAATGATTTCCAAGATAAGATTTCTTATAAAAGGGAGCCCTGGGTGAGAGCTTCTATTAGAATCCAGACTGTTGTAATGGTAGTACTGCAGGATTTTAAATAGAGGATAAATTTCGCTGAATTTTTTTTTGTTTATATATATATATATAAACAAAACAAAACAAAAAAATAAAAAAAATATATAATTGAAAAAAAAATTAATTTTTTTTAGTGGAAAGGAGGCATATATATATATATAAACAAAACAAAACAAAACAAAATAAATATAAAATTGAAAAAAAAATAATTTTTTTTTGTTTTAGTGGAAAAGAGGCATCTGCGATGCCACCTTTGAGGCGCATTTTTAAAAAAAAAATTAAACCCAGGCATTTTAAAAAAAATTAAAAACGTATAAAAAAACTTGCTAGAATCACCAAACATAGAAATATCCCATGATTTTAGGAGGATAACAGACCTAAATCAAAGAAGAAAAGTTTAAATTTAGATCATGTAGTTCAGTTATGAGGATCTGATAAAAACATAACTATAAGTTGTCTATTGTGATGAATACATGATGTGTAGCCCCTATTCTATGGCGGTAAGGGTTTCATATATTTATAAGTATCACATTTTTTTGGGTGTCCCACCTGTTGTGCGACCTTCTCTTGCTATCCTGACATGTACTCTAGGAGTACATGAGCATAGGCACGACTAGTAAAATTCCATGTTCCATGTACACGAACATGACTTGAGTACACTGACATGTCCAAGCATATGGGTGGGACTCTGAGTGTCATCGACATTTCGTGTAGATCCCCTATACACTGTGTATCCCTACATGGTTGGAGAGTCGTGTACTTGTAGGGACATGTCCAGGTGATAGATTGGGACCACATTCTATGTGCATCCTCTCATACACCATGTACCCCTTGGTTTCTTTTTAGGAAAATTTAAACTCTCTTATCTCCTTAATTTGGACTCAGATTTTGGCCTATGAGTATCCTATCCTAATTATTTTTCTATGTAAAACATGATGATTCCCTCTAATATGGATTTTAAGGTACACTGTGAGATTTTCAGGAATGATACTTATTTAAGCATGCTCGATGGTGGCGATGACCACGTATGATCACCATAGGGTCTCAAAGTGAAACCCTCCTACGGAGTCAGGGCATGGGTTTTATATCATTTAATGTGGTACTCTCTAGGTGGGTTGGGCATGGTCCTTCATCTTTCTAAGTTTAACCCTTTTATGGAGGTAGGGCATGGGCCCTTTGTCCATTAGAGTGGAACCCTCCAGCTAAGCTAGGAATGGTTTCGCTATCCATTAGAGCGGAACCCTCCTCCGGGGTCAGGGAATGGTTCCTCTATCCATAAGAGTGGAACCCGCGGACTGGGATAGGCATGGTTCATGTATCCATTTGAGTGGAACCCTCCCATGGATTCAATGCATTGTTCCTCTATCCATTAGAGTGGAACCCTCCAGCTAGGTAGGGTGTGGGTCTTGTATCCATCAGAGTGGAACCCTCTGGCTAGTGTAGAGCATGGGTCCTCTATACTTCAAAGTCATGCCCTCCTACAGAGTCAGGGTATGGGTTCTCTAGTATCAGTGAGTGGAACCCTCCTATTTTACCAGTTCATGGGTCCTCTATCGACCATTAGAGTGGAACCCTTTAGTTGGGCTGGGCATGGGTCCTTTATCCTTCAGATTATAGCCTTCTTATTGTACCATGGAATGGGTCCTCCTCCTAAATATCTTTTCCCATCAACTGTGAGGCATAGTGATGAGGTGTGGTTTGACTTGGATGTTTTCTGCTGGGAAGATGCATGAGATGTACTTTCGTAACTATGGGTTACTCTTTTCCTGAATTGGGGTGAGATAGAGATCATATTTCTCTTTCATTTGGTATTCTCTTATTTAGTATATATATATATATATATCCATACCTTTGGATTTGGTTACTCTCTTTAAATGGGTTGAAAATGCACTTGGGGTAGTCTACTTACTCTTCGTGTTGAGAATCTCATGGTTCGATAAGGTTACTCTCCTACTATGGGTGGTGAAGACTTACGTGTAGTCTAAATACACACCATGTTGAGACCCTTGTGTTTGGATGAGGTTATGTTATCTTAATATAGGTTGAGCTACATCATATTTACTATCTATTGTATTTTTATTCCTACTGTATCTATTACTACTCCCCCTTTATCTTTTGGGTTAACCTACTAGGTTTTTATATACTCACCCCTACATGGGATTTTGTCAAATGTGTCATGTTTTATGTATACAACAGACTATTTTGTGGTGACTTCATAGGATCTTAGGGATACTAGGTGCTTTGGACAATGTATGGTGGTCGCATATTAGAGATCAGAAGTCGGGGTATCTTGGAATTTTACATTCTATTTTTATCAGGTTAGGACATATTTATCATTGGGTGTGTATTTCTTCCCCTTTAATTTTCAGTTTTCACTGTCATAATCTTGTACACCCTAGAGGTTTTCCATGATTGGTTTACTTTCTATCTATTTCATCATTTTATTATTATTCCTATACAATTATTCATTGAGATGGTTGGGAGTGTTCATACAGGTATATTATTAATAGGAATCCTATTTAAGATATTCCTTTTGATTATTATCACCACCCCATGTCATATAGGGGAGGGCTTGGGATAGTTGTGGATAAAGCCTTGGTTTGGGTTGGTTCATGATATATTGGTATCAAATGTGATTCAGTCTTTTGGGTCATGTTTGGTGTATTAACCTTATGATGATTTGGTTGGGATTAGTAAAATAGTGTTAAGGTTTCTTGAGTAGAGATATCAGGCTAGGGAACCCAGTGACAGTATGGGCGGCTGACATATCCATTCACCAAAACCTAGACTACTTTCTTGTCAACTCGGAATACCGAGACATTTGATATAGAGTTCTATGGAACATGCATCATATAGGATTGAATATTTGATTTTACTTTTTAATTCATCTCCCCATTGTTATATATATATATATATATGATCATCTGACCATTGTCTGTCTTGATTAAATTTTCAGGATGCCTCTATGATGACAGCCATCTAGGATACAAGTTCCAAATCGTGAAGATGATCTGATGAGTGATGAGGCCTTGGTTTAGGGTCCATCAAGAAATATCATTCTTCTAGGTGGATAGGTTGCATCACCACCACCTATTGAGTGTTAGATCATCCCAGTAGAGCAGGATGAGGATGTATGCAGTCTTAGTGCACTTTGTGAGTTCCAATGCCATAGGCCATTGAGGTTCCGTGGAGAGCTAGATCCTCAAGCATTAAAGGATTAGATAGAGTTAGTGGTCCTTGTTTTTAGGCTCATTCAGACACTAATGGGTTATTTGGTTGCACTGGAAACTATCCTTTTTCTATGGATCATTTGGGCATTAGTGGATCCTTTTTACCCAAATTCATGATGAGTTGATAATCTCATGGCCTGACTTCTAGAAGTTGTTCTATGAGGAGTAATGCCCCTCCTTCTTATGTTTGGTCCAGATTAAGGATATTTTGGATCTTTAGTAGTGAGAGATGAAAGTGGTTGAGTATGTTTTTAGGTTCAAAGACCTTACACAGAACTCCCTTGACATGATTTGGGATGGCTACTTTCGAGCATAGAATTTTGAGTGGGGACTCGGCTAAGAGATTTATTCCAGTGCGGTACCATTTTTCATCCCAACCTATGTTAGTGTGTTGGAGCTAGCACTAGTGATAGATATTTTTTATTAGAGGGATTCCAGAAATTTGGAGTCGACAATTGGTGTTACATGTGAACTGGGTGCCACTTAATAGGTGCCCTGATCCTGGTTGGCCACATGGCCTCAAGAACATCTTCCCAAATTCCATAGGATGTTGACTAGTAGTGAGGGATGAGGGTTTGTTTGTGGGGAGAATATTCCCTCATTACTAGATTGTAGTATAGAATATCAATAATATAAAAATGGTAAATAGTTGAAGCAATAGATAAATAGACAGATGTAATAGTATAAGTATACCGAAATAATAAATAAATAAAACAAATGATAATCATATAAAAAAAGATAATGATATGTCATGTATATAATAATATGTAAAGCATGGATATAAAGAAGTAGACATTACAGGCTATAAAAAAGTAGCAAAAATGAATCCAAAAACAATCCCTAGTATCCCGAACTCTAGCTTGGTCATCTGCCGCTAGATCCATCCTAAAGAAATCAAGAAATCAAGTGTCTAAAGTGGTATAATTCCCTTTTTCAACAACTACATACATGTAATCTTCTTGGGTTCCAATGGGGGGCCGAATAGGGTGTGTGATAAATCTTAGTATACCACCACCAATAGTGTATATAACATACAGTTCGTGTAATATAAACTAAAATAGTGTGAATTCATGCATATATAAATGTAAAGCATTACAGTAATGTAAATACCCAAGTACCTGCTCCATCCTCAGTCGGTGTATAAACATATAACCATTTAATTTATTAATTATGTTCTAATTTATATAGTAAGTCACATTATGGAATACCAACACTAACATGATAGTAATAATAAAGGATCTGAGGCATGAAAAGGCATCCTGTAATGTGATTAATAATGAAAGGTATACAAGGTAATAACCAAGAAATCCATGAACTTAGGGGTTGAGCCAAATCAGGTAATAACTTCAGCCTATAGGGGTAAGAGTGTAATCCAACAAGATTCACCCAAGTCATTCCTCAATAATGATTCTAAATGAGAGTAAGAAAATCATCCAAGGTAAAATGGGATAAGCAATGGCTATCCCCACAGATGTATCCAAGGTGCCTCATGTCTGTAGAATCTATGTTGTGTCTAAGGAGTGTATCTAAGGAATAATGTCATATTAATGGCGGGATCCTATGGTGTCATACCAAGCATCCACTAATATAAAAATATCAGATTCCAAGGTGGTTCTCACCCTTGGAAATCAGAATCTCTAAATCATAATGGTGTCTACGAGTGCTTAAGGGATTCCCTCAAAAATCCAAGGTGATCTCGAGTCTGAACATTAACGACCTAAAATTATATCAATGAAATTTACATTCTTATGATAATTTTATATATTATGAATTACATAAAATCACATAAATAACATAAAACAAACTTTATAAATGAATAATTAATGAAATAATAGGTTTTTTCATAAATTAAGGAACATACCCTAATGGAATAATAACATGACCTTTGGAATAGTAGTACGACCCTTATGAATAGTAAACCAAAAAATAAAATAGTAAACCCACCTATGAATTTATAAATAAAATTTATCCATCCTATAAATGAAAATATGATATAATTATATCATATTTTAAGTAAATAAATGTTTTGGAATGATAAATTAAGAGTTGGTATTTTTATAAAACATGAATATTTATTTACAATTTTATAATTAAAATAATGATTTAAAAGGAAATTTATTTTTATAAAATAGATTCATAAATTAATATTTTGTTTTCTTATGATTATAATCTTATTTTATAAGACCTTAATTAATTTTTTAATGTGTTATAAAATTAGATATAATTTTAAAATCATTATTTTTTTGAATAAATGATTATTTTAATTAAAAATTAAATTGATCATATCTAGAAAATTATTTTGATAAAATGGGGTTCATTTTTTAATTCTACATATCAAAATATGGTTAGTTTTAATTTTTGGGATTTTTCTAAAATAGTTGAACTTTTGGTGAATATTGAAATACGGTAATTTACAGTATAAGCTAAATACAAGAATTATTAAGTCACGGTTGATGTATGGATGATGTAAAAACCTTTGTCTATAACTAAAATTCACTAGTTACTTTATTTAGTCACAAGAATAAACACTATTGATATTCTTGAGACAAAATAATAAACAAATGAAATAAATAATCAAAAAACACCCCTCTTCTCCACTATAAATACCACCCCTCACAAAATCTTTTCATCATGCCTATTAAGCCTTTAATATTATCAAATTTCAACCCAATAATATTCCAAATAGTCATACCCATATCTAGTATGTTCTGTTCTCAAAACAATACCAAAACTAATTTCCTAAGGAGGTTCTCAAGGAGAATAATTCAAGAGGTAAAACCCTATTTCTCTTTCTATATTTTCTTTTCAATTTCTTTTCTTTTATTATTATATCCTCACCCATACTTATCCAAGTTAAATTATACCAACATTATATTTTATATACTGTAATTTTATTTTGTTAATGGAATAACCCATCATCATTTCTCTCCCCATCTCCTTTTGTACTAAAAAATAAAACATCGCCTGTGATGTATTGATTTATCCCATTCAAGGAAAATGAGTTTTCAATTTCTATTAAATACTTTAAGGAAGGTAATAAAACCATTTTTATGGTTAAAATAGATTATAACACTACTGGAAAACAGGCCTATACCCACGGTTTTCCAAAAAACCGTGGGTATAGGGTACCCCTATACCCACGGTTTTGGAAAACCGTGGGTATAGGGTTAATATGGGGACCTATACCCACGGTTCTCAAAAACCGTGGGTATAGATTATATTTGAAGACCAATACCCACGGTTCTGCAGAACCGTAGGTATAGGTGATTTTTTTTGAAGACCTATACCCACGGTTTTGGACAAACCGTGGGTATAGAGTTTTTTCGGATGACCTATACCCACGGTTCTTCAAAACCGTGGGTATTGCAGTTTTTTCTTGGAAGACCTATACCCACGGTTTTAGAGAACCGTGGGTATAGCTTTGCCGCCATAAGGCGGGAACCAAAATTACGTGGGACAACGAAAAAAACATTGGCGGGAACATGGCTATGATTAATATATATAGATTTATACGAATAAAAATATTCAAAGTTTCGGTAGCTCGGTTGGTTAGATGCAGCACTGCCGTCGGGGATCTGTAGTTAAGTGCGGGTTCGATTCTCTCCAGCTTCTTTTTAAAATTAAATACTCAATATTAATATATATACGATGATATGTGTGTAAATAAAAAATATAAAATATAGCTTAGTTGGTTCGATGCAGCGGTGCGCTACATGGTCTCCAGTCCAACGCGGGTTCGAATCTCCGCGCCTGCGTTTTTAAATAAAATAATCTATATTAATATATATACGCTGATATATGTATAAGTAACGAATTGAATTCATGGCTCGGGTGGTATGAGGGTGTTGTGATTTCGTCGGCGCTGTGCGAGGCCTGGGTTCAACACCCACCGGGCTCAATTTTTTGAAAATTAAATCCCCACGGTTCTCAAACCGTGGGGTCAATGCATTGCCAGCGTGGCCACCCACTTGCCACGCTGCCACAAACCTATACCCACGGTTTCTCCAAACCGTGGGTATAGGGTGACCCCCCTATCCCGACGCCATTCCAGCCCGCGGTTCCCAAAACCGTGGGTATAGGGCAATTTTCCAGTAGTGTAATATATTTATTACAACCTATTTAATGTTCTGGAACCATTACATATACATGATATTAATTAATAAAATAAAACTAGTTCGTGATGATCAAAAAAACTCCAAAATAATATAAACGGTTATCATTAACGTTTTATCTAATGAATCATCCTCAAATATAGAAAAAAATGATATATAATACCATTTAATATTCCATAAGTTCATTAATAAAAAATAATTTCAATTCTGTACAACTATTCTCATTTTACATGATTTTCCATGCATGTGTACAAGTAAACCGATCATGAAAACCAAGGAAAAGAACGCTCTCAAATGATAAAATTGTATCTTATAACTCATAAAAAAGAAATAAATGAAATTAATAAAATTAATAAAATTATAAAAATTAAAATACATGTAAAATAGGTTCTTAATTAATTAATTAATGGATTTAATCTGATTATATAGGACATTAAGTGTAAATGCATAACACTTTCACAAATAAGGTAAAGGATTCTTTCAGAACCTCCATTTTTCTTTCAAGTTATTCTTTCTGTTTCTTCACTAAAATATAATTCTTATTTATTTTTATAAAATTGTCATAAATTCTGTTTATATGTTAAAAACTCACTTATCTATATCATTACATCCATCTTTTATGGGGAAATACAAGTTTTAAAAGGTTAATTTCTCAATTCTTCCCAATGAGCAAGCTCAATCAAAGGGAACTTCCCAATTTCTTACCCATTTTCAATTGATCTCCATAATTTGATTTAATACACCATTATTTTTATAAAATAAATAATTTTATCATGAAAAACTATCTTGGTTCATTTTGGATTTTATACAAACAATTATTCCTTTTTCTCCTTAAGGAATCTTTAATATTTTCCATAAATATCACTAAAATTTTTTATTTCTAAAGGTTCTTAAACACTCTTTTTACATGCCTTAACTTTAGATTGAAATCACTTATCAAGGCCTATGCCTATTTTACATTATTAATTTCCATGTATGATTTGAAATCCATTATTTCATGGACACCATTATGATGTTCCCTTTTGTTATGCCTTTTGATATGATTATGATACCCAATTCTTTCCATGGGTAACCCTTATGTTTATGTTTGATTCCTTATGTATGATTCTTCATGTGGAACACATATTCATGAAAATGTTATGATTGGTGTTCCTAGAGATTTTTCCAATTCATTAGATAATGTTTAGTCTCATGAGACATTATTTTGGGACCGGGAGTGAACCTGATTCCTTTATGGGACTTTGTCCACCATGTGCAATGGTCTTGGAAGTTAGCCTTGACTCATGCTTATGTCATGTTGTGTGCTGTTTCCAAATTCCTAATATTCCATAATTACATGTCACCGTGATCTAAATGTTATTATTCCTTATGATTATTTATGTTCCATGCCTTTTTATGTCATTATTTCATGCCTTCTAACCAATGTTCTTTTCTTTATTCCTATGTTTATACCTTAAGTGGGTTTTTTAGATCATCACTTTTGTTCATATATTACTTAGGTTATCCTATGAATATGTAGGATCTAAATACAATTTAGGGTCTCTTTATGTATGATTAAAATAAATATGTTTTTATTTTGCTTCCATGTTTTTAGTTTTATATACCTAATCTTCCAAAGACACTAGACTTTACAATCCTTGGTTTGAATTTTGAAGGCTACTTATGCCTAAAATCATGTAATGATATGTGTAAAAGGTTAGGTCCTATATATTTGGTATCATATAAAGGCATACTTATTTTTGGATATTAGGAATATATCACTTTATTAAGAACCCCATGGATAATTCTAGCAGTATGGGTAACCTATATTGAAACTTAGGGAATCATAAGTTAGGATATGATTTTCATTTAAAATTTTTAACCTCTATATTCAATGTTTCATTTTTATATGCTTATTAGCTAAGTAATAAATCCCCCTAATTGTATTTTATTTTTATTATTTAAAATATGAAATGAGGAATATCATTAATAACTCTTCTTTCTCTTCCTAAAGAACTACTTGGAAATATTATCCTAAATTCATGTTCAGATGACTTTGAAACTTTTTCAAATATCCAAGTAACATGAAAAAAACATTATTAGGCATCCAATACCTCTACTATCACCTAATTCATTCAAGGATTAAGTACTATCTATTATATAATATTTCACTCTCAACTTTATTACCATGATAAGCATGGGAAGTACCATCAGTGTCTTTTCAAATTCTTATCGTTATTTCAAACACTTGAAACACTCAATTATTTTCAAGATGTTGCAAAATATGGAGACCTATGAGTATCCTATATATATCTAATTCAAGATTTATATCTTTTGGGAAATATAAAAACTAATTTACCACAACCCTATTTTGAAATATTTTAATATGAATCAATAAGATTGTTGTATAAAAAACAATTTCATGAAGATGTTTCAAAATTTTATATTAGAAATACTTTCTTTATGATTTCTATATGCTTTCATCGATATAATCCAGGACATGTTAGTTTTTTTCGGATAAATGAATTAGATGATTTTGAAAATGTTCTGTGGTACCATCATGACGCATGAACCCTTTCCCCTTGAAGTTAATTAGAATAGGAAAAACAGAAGACCTCTTTGAAGTGATGAAACTTGGAAAGTTATCTTTATGGTTTTTTCATGTATGGAAAAAACAAAAAAGTAATTTCAAGGGTAAAATTTCATAAGGGGGGAAGAATGTAACAACCCATAATTCTATCTTTGAAATTTCCCATCTTAAAATTATTTCATATATTATAAATCACATAAAATCACATAAATAACACACACAAAAATTATAAATGAATAATGAATGAAATAAGAGGCTTTTTCAAAAATTAAGGAACATATACCAATGGAATAGTCACTTGACCACTAGAATAGTAATATGAACCTTATAAATAGTAAAATATAAAATAGAATACTAACCTCACATAAGAAATTATAAATAAAATTTATTTATCCTATTAACAAAAATAGGATATAATTATATCATAGTTTAAGTAAATAAATGTTTTGAAAATGATAAATTAAGTGTTGGTATTTTTATAAAACATAAATGATTATTTTCAGTTTTATAATTAATATAATGATTTAAAATTAAATTCATTTTCATAAAATATATTCATAAATTAATATTTTGTTATCTTATGATTATAAGATAATTTTATGATACCTTAATTAATTTTTCAAAGTGTTATAAAATCAGTTATAATTTTAAAAAAATTATTTTTTGAATAAATGATGATTTTAATTAAAAATTAACTTTCAGAAATTTATAAAAAAAATCATAAAATGGATTCCATTTTTTAATTATACACATCCAAAAATTGTTAGGGTAAATTTTTTTAATTTTTCTAAAATAGTTGAATTTTTTTGAATAGTGAAATATTGTAATTTACTGTATAAGAAAAAAAAATTATTCAGTCAATGTTGATTTATGGATGATTTAAGCACCTTTGGTTCGAACTCACATGCACTAGTTACTTTATTTCATCATCATAATAAACATTATTGATCGTCTTGCGTCAAAATAACAAACAAATGAATTAAATAATCAAAAAAACACCCCTCTCCTCCACTATAAATACCACCCCTCACCATCTCTTTTCCTCACACCTCTTAAGCCTTCAAGAATTTAAAATTTATGAAAAATACTCTTACCAAGCCTCTTTCCCACGTTTAGGATGTTATTTTCTCAAAAAATAAACAAATTTCCATGAAGTTTTCAAGGAGAATAATTCAAGAGGTAAGACCCTCTTTCTCTTTCTTTATTTTCTTTTCACTTTATATTATTTTCTTATTATCTCATCAAATATCCTTATCCAAGTGAAATTATAACTCTATTATATTTTATATACTTGAATTTTATTATTTTAATGGAACAATCCATCATTATTTCTTTTCCCCTCTCCTTTTGCACTAAAAATGAAAACATCTTTTATGATGTGATGATTTATCACATTTAAGGATGACCAGTTTTCAATTTCCATTACCACCTAGAAGGATGGTCATAAAACCATTTTATGTTTAAAAAAGATTATAATATATTTATTACAGCCTATGTAATGTTCCATAACCATTATATATACATGATATTAATTAATAAAATAAAACTAGTTCGTGATGATCAAAAAAACACCAAAATAATCTAAATAGTTATCATTAACATTTTATATAATGAATCATCCTCACATATGGAAACAAAATTAAATATAAGACCATTTAATATTATTTAATTTCATTAATAACATATAATTTCAATTATGGACAACTATTTTCATTTTACATGATTTTCCATACATTTATACAAGTAAATCAATCATGAAACCCAAGGAAATGAATGCTCCCGAACGATAGAATAGAATCTTATATATCATAAAAAGGACATAAATGAACTTAATAAAATTATAATAATTAAAATACGTGTAGAAAAGGGTTTTAATTAATTAATAAATGTATTTAATTTAATTATTCAAAATATTAAGTGAAATTTCAGAACACTTTCAGACATAAGGTAAGGGATTCTTTCCGAACATCCATTTTTCATTAGGGTTATGATTTCTATCTCTTTACCCCAATGTAATTATTATTTATTTTTATATAATTATTATAAATTATATTTATATATTCCAAACTCATGTATCCAGATCATTTTATTCTTCTTTGATTGGGAAATACATGTTTTAAAAAGGTTCCTTTCTTAATTCTTCACGATAAGCAAGCCCAATCAAAGGGAACTCCCTGATTTCTTACCCATTTCCAATTTATATACATAATCTATTTTAATAAACCTTTTTTTTTATAAAATCAATGATTTTATCATGAAAATATATCTTGGTTTTTTTTTGGTTTAATACAAAAAATTATGAATTTTTCTCCATAAGGAATTTTTAATATTTTCATTAAACCACACTAAAATGTTTTATTTCTAAAGTTTCTTAAACACTTGTTTTACATATTTTCACATCAATTTGACATTAATTATCAATATATATGCCTATTTTACCATATTAATGTCCATGTATGATTTAAATCCATTCTTTCATGGACACCGTTATGATGTTCCTTTTTGTTATGCCTTTTGACATGATTATGATACCCAATTCTTTCCATGGGTAACCCTTATATTTATGTTCGATTACTTATGTATTATTATTTATATGGAACACATGTTCATGAAAATTTTATGATGGTTTCACCCAGATATATCTCAAATTAATTACAAATGTTTAGTCACATGATATATCAGGTTGGGATAGGTAGTGAACCTGATTCCTGAATGTAACACCTATAGAATGATAAAGGGTTAAATAAATAAATGATATGAATCATGTTAATAAGGTTCAACTTTATTTTTGGGAGTATATATTATTATAAATTAATAGTTAAGTTTTCATGGCCTATAGTAGTGATCAGGATGGGTGACATTCGGGGAATTTTCCTATGGTTTTTGCGAGTGAGGATAAAGAACACTAGGAATAACTTATGTTGGACTGTGGGGATATTCATTAGTCAAATGACCTGTCCAAACACATGGGTGTGCCCCAAGGATGATACCACATGTATTTAGGTAATATGATAATACATATAGGGAAAATACCTGACATCCATGTTAAAGTGGGTTGTTTGTACTGTCTGTGGGGCCTAGTTGTTACAATGGTATCAGAGAAGGAACCCAGCCATAAGTGTGGTGGCACTACCCGGGTTGAGATGTAGGTTCCATAATGAGGACATTGTTCTCTAAAGTGGGTAAATGTAACACTTAGGAATGATAAAGGGTTAAATTACTAAATGATGTGACTCATATCAACAAGTATAACCTTTCTTTTTGAGAGTATACCTAATCAGAACTTCACAATTAAGCATGCTTGGCCTAGATTAGTCACTACTTGAAATAGGACTTATACCAATAGATTCACAAAAACCATTGGTATATCTCAAAAAACAAAGCACCTATACCAAAGGTTCTCAAAACCATTGGTATAGGTCTATACCAATGGTTTTGAGAACTGTTGGTATAGGTGCACATATTTTTTATGGAATATTTGTTCAAATAAAAATAAATAAATAAAAAGTTAAAATAATCATGAATATACATATACATATATATATATATGTGTGTGTGTGTGTGAAATTATGTTCACAAAATTCATGTTAGGTTAGTGGTTAGGTAGTTTGATTATAAATGGGAGGTGCATAGATCCAAACCAAGCTGGGATTTTTTTTGAATTACCTATACCAATAGTTTTATGAAACCATTGATATAAGTTTTTCATATAAACTATACCAATTTTTTTCAAACTATTATTATAGGTTTATACCGACGGTTTTCCCAGAACCGTTGATATAGACCTATCCTAATGCCAAACCAGCTAACAGTTTGGATACTTATACCAACAGTTCCAAACTGTTGGTATAGGATATTTTTCTATTAGTGAGTGATCAGGATTGGTGACCTTATAGGAAATTTCACAGGGTGTGTGTGAGTGAGAAAAACCTAAAAAGAATGTGTGTTGGACTATGGGGATCGTCATTAGTCATATGACCCATCTGAGCACGTGGGTGGGCCTCGGGGAGGGGACGTTGTGTCTACAGGGAAACTGGTGGTACCTGGAAGGCTAGGACCTGATGGCCATGTTAAGTCGGGGTGTTTGTGCTATCAAAGAGGCCCAGTTATTACATAAACACTCATATAATAGTTTCAATTTCCTCATAAAATATGCACCTTATAACCAATTCATTTAATAAATTAGGCCATGTAATACTCATGCCTCTTGATAATTAATTTGGTCCAAGCCATTGAATTTCATTCATGTTATAAGAATAAATGGTCATGAAACCATTTAATTCATAATCATTTAATATGGTTCACTCCTTTACCTTCCATTACAAATGTAAAGGGGTGCTACACACGTGTATCCAATCGAATCAATTACATTCAATTAGGTCATGTCATATACGTAGTATACTTTCCAATTAACCATTTAAACATCCATTAATTAATTTTAACACTTTCCTTAGAGGGTTCAAGTGAAAATATCAAGGATAGCCATTAAAATTAAATATTCATATAAATAAGTAAGGATTTCCATTAGCAGGTTAAATCCAAAGAACACCCGAACGGTGGCCCTGACGCACCTATCAAAGCACTAAAATCCTAATTATGGAAAATACCCTACATGGGGTTGTCAACGTTGAGTTCAAAACCTCCAATGGTGGATAAAATATTTAAAAAGATCCTTAGAATATGATTCTAATGACTATAATCAAGGAATATGAATTTAATAGGAAACGCATGATAAATTCATCACACACACTATAAAACAATGAATCTTGAGGTATGAGTTATAGACCACTTACCCCATACTCATATGACTCTCCTCAATTATTATCAACCTCTAGTTTGTCCTATATTAGAATATATCTTTTGAAAAAATAAATTCCTTGAAAAAAGGGTATATGAGCCTGCATCTAAATAGCATCGTCGATATAAAGAATAACGAAGAATAACTAAAAATGAATTTAGATCTTACCCATATGCATCTAATGAGATGAAAGGCGATCAAATCAGACTCCAGATAGATGATTAGGATCAAAGGCTACAAAAGGGGCCTTTGTATCTTCAAAGGATAGAAAAGAGTAGCGGTTGTATCCTAGATACAAAAGGGGAGGATGGGTTGTGTTAGAACAAATCATTTAAGGGTGTTTTCATAAAATCACCTAAAATTAGACATCACACGGTTTTGGTCGCATAGTTCTCCAAAGAATTCACCAACCATGATCCATATGCAATACCAAGGGTGAACCTTCATAGTTAGGTTGCACAGTTAGAGAAACCATGTTCCAACTATGAAAAACACCTATGAAACATTATAAGGCCACAGCCTTAAACCTTACTTAATCTTGAGTTATTAAAAGATTACACATTGAGGATCTTTTCAGGTTTAGAGTTTTAGAGAATTAAAACATAAAACTTTCATTACATTCCACATATAAACAAAGTGGTTACATAAAGATAGTATTCATTTTTTCCATCAATGGAAACATATTTAAAATAAAACATGGATTCATTCTTGACACTTCCTTGAAACTATCATCATATCATGTACCTTTCCCTTGACCTGTGAAAAACATTTCAAAAAAAACTTGGGATGAGCATAAAAAGCTCAGTATGGGTTATAAAAATATGGAAAGGAAACATAAGTTCATATATACATAAGAATGAAATCATACTTTACCTATAAAACATAAGCACTTTAACATACCTCATCAAATCATGAATAAATCATAGAAATCATAAGACATAAAGGTAAGTTGAGGCATTCATAACATTCTTACGTAGGGAGTAACCCTCTTGGTTACGTTTGGAATACCCATCACAGTATATTCCCTAAATCTCTTCGTAGAAACCTTAACGTTTCACTCCTTCGCTTTACCCAATGCATTGGAGAGATATATCAGGCTCACCCACCCTTAGTTTATCACGGAACCACCCGTTTTCATAATAATTCCCAAGAACCTCAACATAATCGTATCACATAAAACATGCATAAAGGAAACATAACATTTCCACCTTTCAATCACAAGATATCAATACAAAACATTGATATATAAACATTATCAAACCATTTTCAATACCAAAATAAAAGAAAAGTAAAACATGGTATTTATTTTTCTTTTAAAAAAAGGTTTGGCTTGTAGAGGAAGCCGAAACTCAAATAACGGTCACGGCGGCGGAGAAGTCGTTGTCACCGCATACGTACGACAAAAACATTCCCTTTTTTTGTTTAGTAAAACGCTTCGTATAAAAAAGATTCCTTTTGGATAAACATAAAAGTCAAAGGGGTTATACACCGTATAAAAGAAGGTTGTGTATAAAACAAAATATGCCTCAATGAAAGGAGATTGAGACAAAGTCCCATACCTCGGGTCCGACTTGACTTGGTCGTTCTTTAATCTCTTGAATAATAAACTTGAGTTAATTTCTACTTATTTAAGAACCTTTTTAAAGTTCATTATTCCTTTTATATCACTTATTTCCATGTCATGAACACTATGTAATTATTTAAGTTAATAACGGTCGTTTTAACGATCATTGGTACTTGAGTCAAAAATAAACCCTTTATAATTACAAGTTGTTCATGTATCCATTATATCCAGAATTATAGTCATGATATATATATCATATATATCATATATATCCAGTATATACATGCATTTATAATATTACATAATCATTTAGAGGTAAGAAATTAAATGCACTGTTCATGGAGACGGTAAGTCGTACGTACGCATGAACGCTACTTTTATTTCTATTTCGTATTTTATAGAATGGAATCATAATTATATAAAGGTATATTATAATTCCAGTGTAATATCATATATAATATCATAACTTCATCCTTTATACGTCCCACATATGGTATTAACGAATCAAATCACTTTGAGGGGGCGGTAGTCCGCACTTCCTTAAATGAAGATATCGTGTTTACCCATAATGGAAACCATAAAGGTATGCCCAAAATGAAAAATACAGAAGCTTAAAGAAAACATAAACATATTATATATCATATATAAATATAGTGTCATCTTAATGGCCACCTTTGAAGGTGTTAAAAGAATTTTGAACAATCATCGTTTCGGGAGGCCGAAATTCTCCATCCACGGAAACAGTATGTTCTTTAACAATTAGATGTAGGTGTGTGTAAGTTTAGCTAGAATCCTTCTTATAAAAACATCTTAGTATATTTAATATACTGTAGTTGTTACAAAATAAATTAATAAAAAGAGTTTAGGGGGTTGGAGAAGAAAAATAAAACAAAAGGACTCAAGTGAAGACATTACCTTAAAATCGGGTAACTCCCTTTGGTTTGAGCTCAAAGGCTTCCTTGGGAAGACTTCTGCACAAAGTGAGGCTTCAAGGAGTAAGATAGGGAAGTGGAGAGACAAAATGGGTAGGGGTTGGACGAGCCAAAGGCTTTGGAAGTGTGGGTAAGGAGGTATAGGTGGGGGCCTTTTATAAGAGGAGAGGAGGGGCACTCTTGGAAAGTAAATAAATGTTACTTTATTTTAAAATGAGTTTCGGATTCAAAAGGTCCGACATTGATATAATTAGAGGGTAAGGTGATAAGGGTTCTAAATACACCCATCCAATAGGTTTTGGACATGTGTAGGTCATAGATTTTACATTATCATTTCATTTTATTTAAATCCTTTATTAATGAGGTAATCGCTGCATCATCATGATGTCATAAATAATTTAATTTATTTAAAGTATAAAAATTATAAAAAAAATATAATTATGTAGTAAATCTTTTTATCTTTCCAATGAATATTTATAATCAAAAATATGACTTGTATAACCCCATGTAAAAATTGTTTTAGTAAAATAACTCATGTTTGTGTCATTTTTACTTTAACATTAAATAAAAAGTTATTTATGTCATTTCCCAACCAAAGTGGCTCCATGGGGTCCCCAAGTTGACCCAGGGATTTTCTTGGTCGTCCATGACACATCCAATGAGGGTAAGACATGTCCCAAGCTCATCTCATATTATTAAAACATTATTTCTACCTTAAACTACACTAATTACCTCTAATCGCGATTAAGAACTTAAAAGTTACTATTCACCAAAAAATTATTTTAATCTCATTGAACCACATTTTACTTCTTAATTACAACCATGTATGTAGGATTTTTTTAAATCAAATCACAGAAGTGGAAAAGTTTCATTTAAATGAAAAATCAGTTTCTTTAACTACCACTTAGTGGTTTCACTATTCATCAAAAATTGAAGTTTTTCAGAAAAATTCAAAAACCTCACCCTAAGCTATATTTGATATTCTGAATTCAAAAATGATGTCTATTTTACAAAATTCAAAACATATAAGATGCATTAATTAATTCCCGCTGTCATGAAAAATAGCGTGTTTTTATGAAACAATAAGTATCAAAAGATTGACACTAGTTTAAGCACAATTTCAAAGTAAAATTGATTCCAATGACCACCATTGGATTAAATGGTAAAAATATATTCTAATTTCACTTTAAAACCAATTCAAAAGATAATCTAATCATATAAATAAATTAGATTAAAAAGAGTTTTTGAATTAAAATACAACATTTTTCACTATTCATTAAAAAAATGAACTTTGTCGGAAAAATACCAAAAATTCACACAAAGTAAATTTTGATGTCCCAATCATAAAGAATAAGTTTATTTTGACAAAAATAGCTTATAAAATTGTCAAAAGATAGATTTAAAAATGGTTTTCCATTAAAAGGCCGTAAAACAATCTTTTAAAAATATTAGTGTATTTCATGCTTAAGATTGGATTTATTTTCATTTTAAGCCTCTAAAAGACTATCTAATTCATTAAAAGGCATAGATAAAAATATATATTATTCATTAATTACTTGGGATGTTACATCCTTCCCCCCTTTAGAAAATTGTGTCCCCGCAATTTATTTACTTATCGAATAAATGGGGGTACTTATCCCTCATTGCATTTTCAGATTCCCATGTTTCCTCTTCCATCATGTGGTTTTTCGACAAAACCTTTACCTGATTAATCACCTTATTCCATAACACTTGCTCCCTGTGGTCAAGAATCTAGACCGGTTGTTCCTCATATGATAGGTTCTCTTCTAGCTGAACTACCTCTGGACTCAAAACATGAGATGGATCTGGCATGTACTTTCTCAGCATCGAAACATGAAAAACATTGTGTACCTGAGATAAACTCGGAGGTAAAGCCACTCGGTAAGCAACTGATCCAACTCTCTCCAGAATTTCATATGGTCCAATGAACCTTGGACTCAGCTTTCCTTTCTTACCAAATCGCATCTCACTTTTCCATGGTGAGACTTTGAGAAAAACATGATCACCTACCTCAAAAGATAGATCCTTCCTCCTGTTGTCCGCATAACTCTTCTGCCTGCTCTGAGCTGTTCTCATGTGTTTCTATATCAGCTGAACTTTTTTTTCCAACTCTTCTACCAATTCTGGTCCCATCAACTTCCTTTCACCCACTTCATCCCAGAAAGCTGGAGTTCGACACCGCTTCCCATATAATGCCTGAAATGGTGCCATCTGTATACTGGAATGAAAATTGTTATTATATGAAAATTCAACCAAAGAAAGATGTTGGTCCCAACTTCCTTGATAATCCATCGAACAAGCTCGTAGCATATCCTCCAAGGTCTGAATTGTTCGTTCTGACTGCCCATCTAATTGAGGATGAAAAGCTGTACAAAAATTTAATTCAGTACCCAACGACTTCTGAAGGCCTTTCCAAAAGATAGAAGTGAACCTGGGATCACGGTCGGATACAATGGAGAGAGAAACTCCATGTAACCTGACTATCTCTTTAAGATACAAACGGGAATGTTGATCTAGGGAAAAATTATCTCGTATAGCAAGGAAATGAGCAGATTTAGTCAAGCGATCAACAATAACCCAGATTGTATTATTACCTTGAGGTGTCTTCGGAAATCCCACAATGAAGTCCATGGATATATTCTCCCATTTCCACTCTGGCACTGGTAAAGGCTGAAGCATCCCTTTTGGTAACTGCCACTCTGCTTTAACCTATTGACAAGTCAAACACTTCACAGTAAAATCAACAATATCTCTTTTCATTCCATCCCACCAGTAATACTCCCGCAGATCTATGTACATCTTATTACTGCCAGGATGAACTGAAAATGGAGAACTATGAGCTTCACATAACAATTCTCTCTTAAACTGTGAATCACAAGGCACACACAATCTCTTCCCAAATCTCAAAACACAATCATTATCAGTGTTGAATTCAGGTAACTTAACTTTCTGAACCAGCTCTACCTTTTTCTGCAACTCACTGTCTTGCTTCTGTGCTTGCTTGATTCTGTCTGATAGAGAAGATTTCACTGATACCTGAAACAAAACAGAAGAACATCTTGCACCAACAACTTATATGCCAAAGTTAATCAAATACTTAACCAAAAGATCACGTTCCAAATGCAACATTGCTAATGAATCATTACTTTTTCGACTCAAAGCATCAGTCACTTTATTTGCTTTTCCCGGATGGTAATGAATTGTGTAATCATAATCCTTGATTAATTCTAGCCATCTCCTTTGTCTCATGTTCAATTATTTCTGAGTGAATATAAACTTTAAACTTTTTTGATCAGTATATATTTCACACTTTACTCCATACAAAAGATGCATCCAAAATTTTAAAGTGAAAACAACAACAGCTAATTCCAAATCATGTGTAGGGTAATTTACCTCATGAGTTTTCAACTGTCGTGAAGCATAAGTAATTACCTGATCATTCTGCACAAGGATGCAACCAAGTCCTTTCAATGAAGCACCACTATATATAACAAACTCACCATTCTTGGAAGTTAGTGCCAAAACCAGAGCATTCACCAATCTTCTTTTCAGTTCCTGAAAACAATCATCACATTCTTTTTTCCAGATAAACTTAACACCCTTCCGAGTTAGCTTAGTCATTGGAATAGATAACCGTGAAAATTTTCTAACAAACCTTCGGTAATATCCTGCCAAACCAAGGAAACTATGAATCTCTGTTACATTTTTGGGTCTTGGACATTCTTCAACAACCTTTGTTTTTGCAGGATCAACGGTTATCCCATATTTAGAAACAATATGAACAAGGAAAGAAATTTGTTGCAACAAAAACTCACACTTGCTGAATTTCCCATACAATTTCTTTTCTTTTAAGGTTTTCAAATAACCCTTAAATGTGTTTCATGCTCCTCTTTACTTTTAGAAAACACCAAAATATCATCAATGAAAACCACCACAAACTTATCCAAGAACTCATGGAAAATTCTATTCATTAAGTCCATGAATACAGCAGGTGCATTGGTTATCCCAAAAGGTATTACTACAAATTCATAATGGACATATCTTGTACGAAACTCAGTCTTCGGAACATCTGCTTCCTTTACCTTTAGCTGATGGTACCCCGATCTCAGGTCAATCTTTGAAAAATACTGAGCTCCCTGGAGCTGATCAAACAAATCATCGATATGAGGCAAAGGATATTTGTTCTTAACAGTGATGTTATTCAAGGCTCTATAATCAATGAAAAGTCTCATAGAATCATATTTCTTTTTAAAAAAAAGCAGGAGCACCCCATGGTGATGTGCTAGGTCGAATGAAACCTTTCTCTAATAAATATTGCAATTGCTCTTTCAACTCTAAAAGTTCAATTTGAGCCATTTGATAAGGGGGTTTCGAAATTGGCTTAGCATCAGGAACTAAGTCAACAGTAAATTCAACTTCCTGGTCTAGTATTATTCCAGGCAACTCATCAGGAAAAACATCAGGATACTCATTTACCACTGGCACATCATTAATCTGAACAGTTCCCTTGTTTTCAACAATATGTGCAAGGTAAAATTCATTTGCATCTTTTACAAGTTTCTCGGCCTCTTGATATGTTATCAACAGTAAGGGTTCATTCTTGTACACAAACTGAAATTCTTTCTAAAAAGAAACTTCTTTAGCTCTACAGTCAATCTTAGCATCGTAAATAGAGATCCAATCCATACCCAGGATAACATCAAACTCTACTAGAGGTAAAACAATAAAGTTCGCAAGTAGGTTCTTTCACAGATAAGGATAGGAAGATTCTTATAAATTCTTTTTTCCTCAACATTTCCCCCAGGTGTTTTTACCACAAGTTCAGGAGTCATTTCTTGAGATGGTTTTCCCATTTTACTAGAAAAGTTTTCAGAGATGAAAGAATGTGTAGACCCCGAATCAAACAACACACTGGCATAATCTAAAAAACAAAAAAAGTACCTGATACAACTTCATTTGATGGCCCGACATCTGCTGAAGTAGTTACAAACGATTTCCCCACCCCTTTCTGCTTGTAGTCTAACTACTTCCCATCACCCGAGTTCTTTTTCGGACACTCATTTGCATAGTGACCCATCTCATTGCACTTAAAACATTTCACTAAATGTAAATAAAATTTGGTCTTACCATCACCCTGCTCTTTTTCAGTGCAATCACGAGCCTTATGTCCCATCTTACCACATCGGTAGCACTTTCCAGAATTCAGAAGACATTCCCCAGCATGCCTTTTTCCACATTTATCACAAACTGGAAACTTAGTTTTCTTACCATCAGAATTTTTTGAAGAATTATTCCCTTTCTCCTACCACCTCGGTCTCTTCTTCTGCTGGTTGTTATAGGACACTTGATCATTGGAAAACTCCATTTCCACCTTCTCATCACATTGAACAAGCTTTTCATAACTTTTAAACTCACGATAAGCTAATGCCCTTAGATATTTTGGCTTTAATCCTGACTAAAAATGATTGATTTTACTATCAAGGTCTCAGATAAAATTTGGAGCATACCTTGTCAATCGAGTGAACCTCTCTTCATAGGTAGACACTGAGTATTCCTCTTGCCTCAATTCCAGGAATTGCATTTCCATCCTAATTCGAACAGCCGTAGGAAAATACTTCTCAAGAAACATACCTTTAAATTCATCCCATTCAAGAGCATCAATCTCATTGGCGTCCCTGATATTTTTAACCATCGACCACCACTTATCTGCTTCACCCTCCAAACGGTAAATAGAAAGACTAACCTTTTGATTTTCTGAACACCCCATGACATCGAAAATATTCTCCAGTGCTTTAATCCACCCTTCAAATAACATAGGTTCAGATTATCCTCTGAATGATGGGGGATGTTTCCTCATAAAATGTTCCACCACTGACATGTTCCTCTACGGTTGATCTGGCTGATCTCATGCATGGATACCACCTCCATTTATCGCTTGAGTCAACTGCGCCATTATTGCAACAAACTATTCAGTTCCAATTCTGATCATCTCAGGATTCTAATTCGGAAGGTTATTTCCTTCTGTATGCCTTCCTAGCACTGCTTCCCTGTTTCCTCTACGAAAAACCATTCTGAACAAACATGTCTTAGATGAAGCAACATGGTAATCTTCAAATGCTATATCATTTCAAAAAAAAAAATTTTGGATAATCATTTAATGGAATTCTAACTCCTAAAGTTATCTAAACCGACCTCTGATACCAACTATAAGGCCCCAGCCTTAAACCTTACTTAATCTTGAGTTATTAAAAGATTACATGTTGAGGATCTTTTTAGGTTTAGAGTTTTAGAGAATTATAACATAAAACTTGCATTACATTACACATATAAACAAAGTGGTTACATAAATATAGTATTAATTTTTCCCATCAATGGAAACATATTTAAAATAAAACATGGATTCATTCTTGACACTTCCTTGACACTATCATCATATCATGTACCTTTCCCTTGACCTTTGAAAAACATTTCAAAAAAAACATGGGATGAGCATAAAAAGCTCAGTATGGGTTATAAAAATATGGAAAGGAAATATAAGTTCATATATACATAATAATGAAATCATACTTTACCCATAAAACATAAGCACTTTAACATACCTCATCAAATCATGAATAAATCATAGAAATCATAAGACATAAAGGTAATTTGAGGCATTCATAACATTCTTACGTAGGGAGTAACCCTCTTGGTTACGTTTGAAATACCCATCACAGTATATTCCCTAAATCTATTTGGAGAAACCTTAACGTTTCACTCCTTCACGTTACCCAATGCATTGGAGAGCTATATCGGGCTCACCCACCCTTAGTTTATCACGGAACCACCCGTTTTCATAATAATGCCCAAGAACCTCAACATAATCGTATCACATAAAACATGCATAAAGGAAACATAACATTTCCACCTTTCAATCACAAGATATCAATACAAAACATTGATATATAAACATTATGAAAACCATTTTCAATACCAAAATAAAAGAAAAGTAAAACATGGTATTTATTTTTCTTTTAAAAAAAGGTTCGGCTTGTAGAGGAAGCCGAAACTCAAATAACGGTCACGGCGGTGGAGAAGTCGTTGTCACCGCATACGTACGACAAAAACATTCCCTTTTTTCGTTTAGTAAAATGCTTCGTATAAAAAAGATTCCTTTTGGATAAACATAAATTCAAAGGGGTTTATACACCGTATAAAAGAAGGTTGTGTATAAAACAAAATATGCCTCAATGAAAGGAGATTGAGATGAAGTCTCATACCTCGGGACCGACTTGACTCGGTCGTTCTTTAATCTCCTGAATAATAAACTTGAGTTAATTTCTACTTGTTTAAGAACCTTTTTAAAGTTCATTATTCCTTTTATATCACTTATTTCCATGTCATGAGCACTATGTAATTATTTAAGTTAATAACGGTCGTTTTAACGATCATTGGTACTTGAGTCAAAAATAAACCCTTTATAATTACAAGTTGTTCATGTATCCATTATATCCAGAATTATAATCATGATCTATATATCATATATATCATATATATCCAGTATATACATGCATTTATAATATTACATAATCATTTAGAGGTAAGAAATTAAATGCACCGTTCATGGAGACGGTAAGCCGTACGTACGCATGAATGCTACTTTTATTTCTATTTCATATTTTATAGAATGGAATCATAATGATATAAAGGTATATTATAATTCCAGTGTAATATCATATATAATATCATAACTTTATCCTTTATACGTCCCACATATGTTATTAACGAATCAAATCACTTTGAGGGGGCGGTAGTCCACACTTCCATAAATGAAGATATCGCGTTTACCCATAATGGAAACCATAAAGGTATGCCCAAAATGAAAAATACAGAAGATTAAGGAAAACATAAACATATTATATATCATATATAAATATGGTGTCATCTTAATGGCCACCTTTGAAGGTGTTAAAAGAATGTTGAACAATCATCGTTTCGGGAGGCCGAAATTCGCCATCCACGGAAACAATATGTTCTTTAACCATTAGATGTAGGTGTGTGTAAGTGTAGCTCGAATCCTTCTTATAACAACATCCTAGTATATTTAATATACTGTATTTGTTACAAAATAAATGAATAAAAAGAGTTTAGGGGGTTGGAGAAGCAAAATAAAACAGAAGGACTCAGGTGAAGACATTACCTTAAAATCACGTAACTCCCTTTGGTTTGAGCTCAAAGGCTTCCTTGGGAAGACTTTTTCCCAAAGTTAGGCTTCAAGTAGTAATAGAGGGAAGTGGAGAGACAAAACGGGTAGGGTTTGGCCGATCCAAAGGCTTTGGAAGTGTGGGTAAGGAGGTAGAGGTGGGGGCCTTTTATAAGAGGAGAGGAGGGGCACTCTTGGAAAGTAAAGAAATGTTACTTTATTTTAAAATGATTTTCGGATTCAAAAGGTCCCACATTAATATAATTCAAGGTTAAGGTGATAAGGGTTCGAAATACACCCATCCAATAGGTTTTTGACATGTTTAGGTCATAGATTTTACATTATCATTTCATTTTATTTAAATCCTTTATTAATGAGGTAATCGATGCATCATCATGATGTCATAAATAATTTAATTTATTTAAAGTATAAAAATTATAAAAAAAATATCATGATGTAGTAAATCTTTTTATCTTTCCAATTACTATTTATAATCAAAACTCTTACTTGTATAACCCCATGTAAAAATTGTTTTAGTAAAATAACTCATGTTTGTGTCATTTTTACTTTAACATTAAATAAAAAGTTATTTATGTCATTTCACAACCAAAGTGGCTTCATGGGGTCCCCAAGTTGACCTGTGGATTTTCTTGGTCGTAAATGACACATCCAATGAGGGTAGTACATGTTTCAAGCTCATCTCATATTATTAAAACATTATTTCTACCTTAAACTACACTAATTACCTCTAATCGTGATTAAGAACTTAAAAGTTACTATTCACCAAAAAATTATTTTAATCTCATTGAACCACATTTTACTTCTTAATGAAAACCATGTATGTCGGATTTTTGTAAATCAAATCACAGAAGTGGCAAAGATTCATTTAAACGAAAAATCAGTTTCTTTAACTACCACTTAGTGGTTTCACTATTCATCAAAAATTGAAGTTTTTCAGAAAAATTCCAAAACTTCGCCCTAAGCTATATTTGATATTCTGAATTCAAAAATGATGTATATTTTAAAAAATTCAAAACATATAAGATGCATTAATTAATTTAATAATTAATTCCCGTTGTCATGACAAATAGCATGTTTTTATGAAACAATAAGTATCAAAAGATTGACACTAGTTTAAGCCCAATTTCAAAGTGAAATTGATTCCAATGACCACCATTAGATTAAATGGTAAAAATATATTCTAATTTAACTTTAAAACCAATTCAAAAGATAATCTAATCATATAAATAAATTAGATTAAAAATAGTTTTTGAATTAAAATACAACATTTTTCACTATTCATTAAAAAAATGAACTTTATCGAAAAAATACCAAAAATTCACACAAAGTAAATTTTGATGTCCCAATCATAAAGAATAAGTTTATTTTGACAAACATAGCTTATAAAATTGTCAAAATATAGATTTAAAAATGGTTTTCCATTAAAAGGTCATAAAACAATCTTTTAAAAATATTACTGTATTCCATGCTTAAGATTGGATTTATTTTCATTTTAAGCCTCTAAAACACTATCTAATTCATTAATAGGCATAGATAAAAATATCTATTATTCATTACTTACTTGGGATGTTACAAACATTGTCTACAATTTTTTCATGGTTTTGCAGCCCTTAGTGCACAGTTAGGGAAAACTGTGCGCAATATACCAGCCCACTATCTAGCCCTTTACAGTTAGAAGTAATTATGTTTCATACCGTGTATGTTTTCTACTAACCATGTGTCCATCCTTTTTCTCTGAAAAATATGGTTTCTACGCCCCGAACAATCCCCAAGCACCCCTGAGACACCAGTGAACTCATTAGGTATTAGTAATAGGTCCAAAATAAAAAATTAGACCAAATTTAAAAGGATCCATGTCAGATTCAAAATAAGGTTCTTATAGTCTTCCCCCTTTAAAGGAACTCATCCCCAAGTTCACCTTCCAAGGGCAGAGAAATATTGTCTGAGAACAACTCTGGACACTAGGAACATACGTCAGCCTCCCACTCCCAAGTTCCATCTTGTAGGCGACTGTGCCACCATAGCATGCATACTAAAGGTACCGAATAAACTCATATTACCTTTGTGACCTAGTAAATTATGTGTATAGGATTATCCTCAAATTAATAATCAGCATCTAACTCAACTTCTTCGAGATCAAAAGTATGAGATAGGTCGGCATGATAATAGTGTTACTATGAAACGTGGTAGACATCGTGCATGACACTGTACCTATGAGGTAGTAGCACTCAATAGGATATCGGCCTGACTCTCTTTAGAATATCAAATTTCCCTACATAATAAGTTAAAATCTTCGCTTGCCTCTGTATTCCTCTATACCCTAACATGGGTGATAAACAAAGTAAAACATGATCCCAGACCAAGAATTCCAGAGGTCATCTATGGTGATCGACATACAATTTTTATCTATACTGAGTAGTATACATACAATTCCTAATTAGATAAACCTAATATGAAATTTCCTAAATGAGATGAGGACCTAGTAGGGATACCTCTCCTGCCACTAGCTACCATAGGGGTGAACTACATGGCCTATCATACAACAACAAAAAAGGATCCATCTGAGTTGTCTCCTAAATGCTATTATTATAGGGGAACTCAACAAGAGAGGTATGATTCTCCCAAGAACAATATAAATCAAGGATTCATACTTGGATAATTTCCTATGTAACCTATATCATCTGTTCCGATTTCCATCAGTATGAGGGTGAAAGGTTTAGCTTAGAAGCACCTATCTGCCCATATCTTTCAGCAACCCCTACAAGAACTGTGATGTGAAATAAGAATCACCGTTTGAAATGATGGCACAAGAGACCACGTGTATTCATATGATCTCATGGATATAAAATCTTCCAAGCTCATTGACTGATAAATTCTCCCAGATAGGAAGGAAGTGGGTCACTTTTTTTATTCGATCAATAAATACCCTACAGTTTTGCTACCTCTAGGTGACCTTAGTAAGATGACTACAAAGTATATGGAAACATCTTCCCATTTCTATTCTGGGAGTAGAAACGGATTTAAAAATCCTATAGTTCTCTAGTGCTCTACCTTCACCTACTGATAGGTGGTACACCTAGTGATAAAGCCTATTATCTATAATTTCAACCTAAGACACCAATATTGGTGTCGTGTATCTCGATACATCTTGGGGAACCCTCGATGAAAAACCTACTGAAAGCATGGGAATCTCACATAAACTCTTCTCTGATATCTATAGGAACCTCGACACTTCCATGAATACTTCGAGTATTGTCTCTATACACAGAAGAATTTGAAGGCAGTTCATCACCTAAAATACTCTAACCAAGAACCAATACTTTAGGATCTTAAAATTTTCTACTCTTCACCTTCTCAAGGAGGGAAGAGGTAACAATAAAGGATGGTAGATAAGACTATTTGTGATTATCATGAAAATATAGATGTATTTCATAAAAAAGGTCCATCAATTCCCATTCATCACTGGCTTCTCACATGTCATGTTCCTGATTTTTTCAACTCAGCACATCCTCTATCGCATTACAATTTCCAAGGGTATAGGTAATATCAAAATTGAATGAATAATGATATTTTACCCATCTTCACTATATGGGATTAAAGTCACACTATGTAAAGATATATTTGAGGCCCTTTGGGTCTGTATACACCACAAAACACTCACCCACCATATAGTGTCTCCAGCAATGTAAGGAATGTACAACTGTTGCTAGCTTGAGGTCGTGCATTGGGTAATTTCTCTCATCATGTCTCAACTGCTAAGATCCATACGCACTAACTCTATCCTCATAAATCTTCAATACACCTAGGAAAATTCTAAATTCATCACAGAACACTATATAACTTCTTTCAAGATCTGGAATAATCAGAATAAGTGTCAAGACAAACATCCCTTTCATCACCTGAAAGTATTTTTCACACTATTCAAACCATAGAAACTTAACAACCTTTTCTATAAGACTTGTAAGAGGTGAAGAAAAGCTTGATAATTCCTATATGAAACCCTTGTAATGTCCATCCATCCCCAAGAAACATCATATATCAAATAAGATATTGGGATGCTCCCAGGAAACCACAGTGCTCGCCTTCTCTGGGTCAATAGAGACTCCTAATTTTGAGATAATATGACCCAAGAAGTGAACTTTATTGATCTAGAAGTGGAACTTAGAAATATTTTCATAAATATGATGCTCTCTCAATGTGATCATAATGATATCAAGGTGCTTATCATGGTCTCTATAAGTGTGATAATACACTAATTTTTCATCCACAAAGACCATCACAAAGGAATCCAGATAGGGTTGAAACACCATATTCATTAGAGCCATGAAAACGGTGGGAATTTTGGTAAGACTTAACGGCATAACAAGGTACTCATATAGACCATACCTACTATGGAAATTTATTCCAGGTTTTTTTGATGTCCTAACTCACACCTGATGATAGCCCGATCTCAGGACGATATTATAAAAAACCCTAGCTCCTCTGGGTTGGTTAAGTAGATCATAAATTTGAGGTGGTGGATACTGATTCATGACTTTAATATGGTCCAACCATCTGTAATCCATGCATGGATGAAGGGACTCATCCACATTCTTAGAGAAAATAATGGGTGAACCCCAATAAGAAGTGTTAGGAATTATAAATACTTTGGCCTACATATCCATAAATTGCCTCTTAAGCTCCTGGATCTTAGTAGGTTTCAACTATAATGGAGGAATATACATTGGAGATGCTTCTGAAATGAGTTCAATCATAAACTCTACCTCTATTTCATGAGGTAAGCCAAAAAAAATCAGGAATGACATCCCTAAAATGATCTACTACTGGATGGAATTAAACCTAATTTAAACCCTGATACCCCACGAAGAGATTACAAATATAAGTAGTCACTTCACCTGGCCCATGATTCTTTGGTCCATATCTGTCATTCTAAACATGCAACTCACCCTAGTGTAGATAATTTCTACCCTCTCGTGATGTAAACAATACCCTACGGTGATATAAGTCTACAAAGGTGTGACACATGACCAAAAAATCCATCACGAGAATGAAATTGAATCTTTTCATATCTAAAAAAATTGATCCTATAAGAAATTTTAACTTCTCACCTCAAGTGGATAGTCCATGTTTTGGTGTATATCCTCTAACCATACTCCCAATGGGTTATCGAAGGTCATTACGCCATATCAATACTGTATTTACAGCCCAAGAAATTCCATGATAGATAAGGAGATAAATTATTATGAATCACCTATATCAAATAAAGTAGATACTATAGTGGAGGATACTAGAATAGTACCTCATACTGTAGATGGTCATGCAACATAATCCTCAGGTATCATCAATAGTGTATGAAACTGACCTGATCTCCAACCTTGTGATATAACTGGACTACCCTGATCCTTATTGCTCTGTTGGAATTTCTAGTAATCTAAATTCCAGCTACTGTGACCACAACCTCCTCCTAGGCTAGTTCTATAGGTGCTACTCCAAATCCCTGTCTGACGCTATGTAAAATATCATACCCCTAAAGGTGGAGTTAGTGCATTTCCACTTCCATTGTAATCTGATAGAAATGTTTGATAGAATATATGAAGGTTCCCCATACAACCAAAAGCCAAAAACTCTAGAGTATCTCTATCATAATGAGGCTTTATATTCCCATATCATCCACACTAATGACACACCATAGATCTACTGGTATGGGTACTTTGGATGCCACTATCCTAATATGAAACCTTGAGGGATTGCTTTCTGCTACTGAAAGAACTATTGGCCTACCTCGGAACTGATCCTCTATTCCCAGTATCACCATCTTCCCTTAGGTTTTTCTCATTGATAAGAAACGTATTAACTATCTTAGAGAACATAGGTAGGAAAAGGATGTTCACCTGAGTATAGATGGCATACTGGAGCCCATCCTCAAAGTGTCTAGCATGCGAAAGCTCATCATCGGCAAGAAGCGGTGAAAAGAACTACAAATTAGTGAAACATTATGAATACTATATAAATGACATAGCACCCTAGTATAGATGCATAAACTCTCTACCTCAGTCATATCTCAACATCTAAGGAAAGAATTAGTCATAAAAAGAAGTCTAAAAATCATCCCATACCATGCCCTGATGGCGACCAGCCAGGATAATTACATCTCACTAATGCTTGGAAGAATCACACCACATATAAGTATCAATATTGACCCTCCACTCTAGAGGAATCTCTATATGATCAAAGATATAAAGGGTGGCCTCCATCCTATGGACCACCATACCAGAATAAGGTAGGAGGAGGATGTTTCTAGAACTCATGTGTTAGATCATCCATCATAGGTGCAATTCATACATCACCTAGCATGGATTACTTTAGAGGTAGGAAACTATCATGAAGTTTAACTTTAGTTCCTAGATTAGGTACAATAGGTGGTGCCTCAATTGACGCTCCTAGTGTTAAGACTAGTGGCTCAGGACCCACCACATCTGGAGTATAGTCGTCGCCACCCTCCTGGCGCATGACATGAGGGTTTCGTGGAGGAATTGGTCTACAAATTCTAAGAACATGCCTCATAAAAAAATTTAAGAAGCTTTAAACACTAGTGGAAGAATATCATAAGATCAAGGGCTCACTACCCACTGTACACTACCCCAAATACCCACTTATAAGGCCAGGAATTGTTAAGTGCTCAAGTATAAATTACAAGGGTTCTAATAGATTAAGGGTCAACTATACCTTGCCTCATCATTTACTAACAACCATTTATATTTATAAGACAAGTTCCACTTTTACAATTTAAATGTGTTTATTTTCATATATCAAGGCTCATTTAAAATGGATTTTCATTCCCAGTGAATTAGGTTCCATACACCTTATCACTAAAATTGACATTCATTCAATTTTATTCTAATGGCTCAACTCATTAAATTACTCATTCTAACCCACAAGGGATCATACACTTCATGAATTGAAAATATAAATCACTCAATTATAACCAAAGAGAAGAAAAATCATATATATAAAAACAATTATCACTCAATAATAACAGGAAAATCAAGCAATGCAAGAAGTGAAATGCACATATATTGAAGGGAAATATGCATGGAATGTGAATTCAAGGTGCCTATGATGATGCATTTAATAATACTCCTTGACCTCATATCATCAGTACAGGGATAAAATAAGATCCAAAATCAAAATAACAATAATAAACAACATATATCATGTGTTTCACCCAATAATGAAATGATAACAACTATAATAGAAAAAAGTAGAAAAGAAATTTTAATTTAGGTAACTCAGCATTTACCCCAAACATGGGTTAGCTACTCCGAACAATGGATTATAACCAAGTTCCAAGTGTTCCTAATCTATAGTCTATTATCTCAAAATAGTAAATCATGAAATAAACTGCTCTGATACCACTTTGTGATGTCCCAGACATGTGTACCACTTAAAAGGTGCCCTGATCTTGGTTGGCCACAAGGCCTCAAGTGCATCTCCCCAAATGCGAGAGATAACCGACTAGCAGTAAGGTCCCAGGGTGTGTCCATGGGAAGACTATGCCCTCATTACCAAATTGTATCAAATTTTATCAATACTATAACACAATTAAATAGTGTAAGTAATAGATAAACAAATAGATGGAATAGTAGAAGCAGATTGGAATAATAAATAACAGAAACAACTAATAATCAAATAAAAAATTTGATGATGATATGTTATGTATCTAATAAGCTATCAAACATGGATAAAAAGTATAAGAAAATAAATGTCATACAAAATTAGAAAAAATTAATTCAAAAACTATCCCAAGCATCCAAATCTATATCTCGATCATCTGATACCAACTCCATCCTAAATGAAGTAAGAAATCAAGTGTCTAAAGTGATATGCTTCTCTTTGTCAACACCTTCCTACATGTAATCTTCTCAAGTGCTAATGGTCCACCCAAGTACCTTATTCAGCCTCGTATATAGTCTAAACATATAACCATTTAATTTATTAAGTATGTTCTAGTTTATATAGTAAGTCATGTGAGGGAATACTGTCACTGTCATGATAATAATAAAAAAGGATCCAAGGTGTGACAAGGAATCCTATGACGTGATTAATAATGAAAAGGATTCAAGGTAATAACCAAGGAATCCATGACCTCAGGGGTCAATAGAAATCAAGTAAGAACTATATCCTCAAATTAGGGGTAAGATTGTAATCCAAAGAGTGTCTTCCAAGGAATTCCAGAGTAATGATTCTAACTGAGTCAAAGGAAATCATCCAAGGTAAAACAGGATAAGAAATGGCTAGGCCCATGGATGTATCCAAGGAACATCATGTCTGTAGAAGCCATGCTGGATCTAAGGGGTGTATCCAAGGAATATTTTAATAGTAATGGAGGTATCCTAAGGTTTCATACTGGGAATCCAATGATAGAAAAAGACCAGGTTCTAAGGTGGGTCTCACCCTTGTCAACCATCATCTCTGAATCAAAATGGAAACCATGAGTGATCAAGGAATTCCCTTGAGAATAAAAGGTGATATAGAGTATGAACACTCTTATAATAGTTTCAATGTATGTATATAATAGGCACCTTATAATCAATTCATTTGATAAATTAGGCCATGTTATAATCATGCCTCATGATAATTCATTTGGTCCAATCCATTTCCTTTCATTAATGTGACAAGGCTAATTGGGCATGAAACCATTTAATTAATTCATTTATCTCATAATCATTTAATAAGACTCAATCTTCTACCTTCCATTATATATGGTAAGGGGTTATATGGAATTACAACCAATCCAATCAATTACATTTAATTAGGCCAAGTCATATGTGTAGTATTCTTTCCAACTAACCATTTAAATATTCATTAATTAATTCAAACAATTACCTTAGAAGGGTCAAATGAAAATCTAAAGGCTAACCATTAAAATTCAATATTCATCTAAATAAGGAAGGCTTCCCATTAGCAGGGTTAATCCAAAGCACACCTAAACGGTGGTGCAGACACACATGTCAAAGCACTAAAAGTCCAATTATGGAAAACACCCTACATAAGGTGGTTGACATTGAGTTCACAACCTCTAATGGTGGATAAAATATTTAACAAGAGTCTTAGAATATTTTTCTAACAACTATAATCAAGGAATATCAATTTAACAGGTGAGGCCCATTGAAATCAGTGTGTGCACACAACAATTTATAAAATGAAGAATCTTGAGGGATGATTTATAGACCACCTACCTCGTACTCATATGACTCTATTTATCTAGTATCAGCCTCTAGTTTTTCCTAGATTGGAAGATATCTGAATAATGGATCAATTCCCTAAAAATAGGGCATATGGACCTACATCTAAATAGCATCATCGATAGAAAGGAAAATGATGAACAGCTAAAAAGGAATTAAGATCTCACTAATGCGGATCCAACGAGATGAATAGTGAACAAATCAGACTCCAGATGGATGATCAAGATCAAAGGATAAAAAATAGGCCTTGGGATCTCCAAAAGAGATAAAAGACTGGTGGTTGTTTTCTAGAGAGAAAAAGGGAGGAAGGGTTGTTTTAAAACAATTTATTTAAAGGTGTTATGTAAAATCACCCAAAATTAGGCATTGCATGGTTTGGCTACACAGTTGACCAAACCATGTGTCACCCATGTGACATCTATTGTACCAAGGGGAACCCACATGGTTAGGTTATATAGTTAGAGAAACCGTATTCCAACCATGAAAAACACCTCTACAGCTTTTTCTGTAGTTTTTTTGACAGTTATGTATCCCATGGAACATAGTTAGGGAAAACCGTGAACCTTGTACCATTATACTATCCATCCCCTCATGGTTAGTTGTTACTATGTTTCCTATCCTATAAGGTTTCTAATAACCATGTGGCCAGCCTTTTTCTCCCAAAAAGCTGGGTTTTGGGCTCCAAACAAGCCTTGGAAACCCTCGAGACACACATGAACTCATTAGGAATCCATAATAGGTCCAAAATAAATAATTAGACAAAAATTAAAATTATTTGTACGTGATTCAAAATCGGGTTCATACATTACAGTTTTTATTCGTCTACAGTAGTTATTAGGCGCTAGTTGACAAGATCTCGATGTAGGAGATCGTGTCATGATCAGACTCATACACGTGGTTGTGCGACATAGGTACCACACAAAGGACCAGGGAACCCTAGAGAGGGGTGATTCTATACTTATGATGGGAAAGTTCACATATCGTGTGACTACCAGACCAGACGTGTTGAGGAGTAAAGGTTGATAGCTGATGGACTGCCATGGTAAAGGCGGCACCATGATGAGGGATCTCCCAAGAGAGGGTAGGGAGGCCCCTAGGGAGGAGAATATGGTAGAGGAGTAGAAGGAGTTGTGGATGGTGGACGATGCTCTAAGATTCTTCAACCACCACTGCCTTGCAGTCCACGTTAGGCTTAGGGGGTAGCAGTCAGGGCCATAGATAGATGCAGGCTTTGAACGCTTAAAAACTAGTGGCACGTAATATGATTAGATGTAAAATATGTGTTTATTATATTATTCCATTAGTATTAGTATAAATAGGTCCTAATCATTCCTTTATCTCTATACTCCTGGTGCGAGAGCGGGAGCTCCCAGTAAAGATTTTATCCCAGCAGATTTATCTTGAGGTTCCTATATGGAATGATTCTTCTGTATATGTTATTTGTTGGTAGTGCGATCTATGTCTTGGTGGAGAGAGGTTTATGTGGAAAATTTTGGTCATCATGATGGAACCCTATGACATTATCTTGGGTATGGATCTATTGTCCATGGTCCAAGCCTATATTGAATATTATCGCAGACGAGTTAGATGCCTTCGCATGGATGGGATGATATTATTCTTTATGGGATAGAGAGATATCATGGCAGGGTGAGCGGGTTTTGCAATAATGAGACTTTATCCCATCAACCATCAGTTATAGAATGTATCCCTTGGTGAAGTAGGATTTTTAGGATTATATATTCCTTCATTTTTGTATTATTATATGGATGTATTCCCTGAGGAAACTCAAAGACTACCTCTGAGGTGAGAGATGGAGTTTTATATCGAATTACTTCTAGGGACTAATCTGATATCTTCTTCATCATATTAGATATCCCTTACTGAGCTCTAGGAGCCTTGGTTTCATTTGGAATACCTTTGAGAGAAGGTTTTTATCTGACCTAGTGTATCCCCTTGGGAAGCTCCAGTGTTCATGAAAAAGGCAGACAGAAGCATGTGGATTTTCATGGGTCATCTTCACCTCAACCATGACATGATAAAGAACAAGTACCCATTTCTGAGGATTGACAAACTATTTGAAAAGTTGTGAGATATGAGATGGTTCTCAAAGATTTATCTCAAGTCTGGATACCACTAATTGAGGGTTCATGAGGCTGATATTCCAAACCTAGAATTTTGATATCTCTACAGACATTATGAGTTCATGGTGATGACCTTTGGTGTAATGAATACCCCCACTATGTTTATGGATTTGATAAACCAGATCTTCCAGCAAAACATGGACTAGTTTTTGGTTATGTTCATTGATGAAATACTCATCTACTATATATTAAAGGAGGATCATGCAGAGCAATTTAGGATAGTCATATATTTTCTTTAGAAGCACCAAATTTATGGTAATCTCTCGAAATGCTGGTTCTGGATAGATGAGGTTCACTTCTTGGGGCATATCATTTTTTAGCATGGATTGTTCATGGAACTGACAAAGATTAATGCAGTTATTTCTTGGTAGACACCCAATATAATTTCATAGGTGCAGAGTTTTCTTAGCTTTGTGGGGTACTATAGGAATTTTGTGGAATTCTTACCTAGGATTTCAGATCCTTTGGCCACCTAGACATAGAAAGGGAAGTCGTTCACCTGGACTGAGCAGTGACAGAGGCCCTTCAAGGCTTTGAGGTTGAGGCTGACGAGTGCTCTGGTGTGGAGACTATCAAAGGAGGTCATGGATCATATATTGTATTATTATGCCTTGGGATCTAGGATCAGATTTGTGTTGATGTAGCGACATACAGTTATCAAATACGGGTCGAGGCAGTTGATACCCCATGAGTAGAAATATGTAACTCATGACCTATATATGATAGTGATAGTCTTCATCCTAAGGATGTTGAGGAAGAATATTCTGGTATAGATCTCTTTGGTTTACTCAAACCATCAGAGTCTTAGGTACATCTTCACATAGATAGAATTGAACATAAGACAGTGGCACTGGCTAGAGTTCCTGCAGTACTATGAATTTGAGATAGTATATACTCCAAGAAATGGATATTTTATAGCATATTCCCTTAGTATGAAGTATCAGGCTTTCTTAGTAAAGGAGGATTCTGAGTAGTTGTCTTCCTTACAGCTAGCCCCAGTAGAGTAGGAGGGTGAATATTTTCTTCAGTTTATGGTGTTGACTTCTCCACTTCTCGATCATGTGAGAGATTCCCAGTTGGGATACACCGACTGTGAGGTCTTGTGTGACCAGATATCCATGGGTGATTCACCTAATATATATTCTGAAAGAGGTAAACATGTTATCCTTTTATAAGGATGGAATGTGATCCCAGTTACAATGTGGGAGGAGGTGATGTGAGAGTTCCAAACATCTCCTTTGGTTGTACATCCCAGTGTGTAGAATATGTACAGAGACCTTCAATTTCAGTTTTGGTGGTTCGACATGAGATGAAGAACGGCTGATTTCATCTATTGATGCATCACCCGTTAGTGGGTGAAGACTGAGCACCAGGTTCTGATAGGTTTTTTTCATCCCCTTGAGTTCTTGAAGTGGAAATAGGATAGCATATCCATGGAATTTATAAAAGGGATTCCACATAAAGTGAAAGTCCATGATTCCATCTGGGTGATCGTTGACTGACTCACAAAGTCAGCACACTTTCTTACTATCAGGGAGAAAAGTTTGGTTTATAGTTTGGGAAAGATGTACGTATGGGAGATTATTCAACATTATGGGGTTCCCTAAACTATTATCTCTAATCATGATGTTCATTTTATATCACGATTGCAGAGAGGCCTACAAGAGGCATTTGAGACCTAGATGTGGATGAGTACAGCATTTCATCCCTAGATAGATGGTCACACTGAGCACACTATCTAGATGTTGAGGGATTTTGTGTTAGACTTTTTCAGGAGCTAGTTGGATCACATTACCTTGGTAGAGTTTTCATACTACAATATCTACCACTCTAATATCAGTATAGAACCCTTTGAGGCCCTGTACAGAAGACCCTGTAGGTCACCCATGTGCTAGAAAGAGATTGGAGAGGCACATATTATATGTCTATAGTTGTTTTAGATGATAATGGAGATGGTCCAGGTTACCCATGAGAAGATAAGGATGACTCAAAGTAGGAAGAAATATTATGCATATCTTTGTTGTGGGCTATTAGAGATCAAGAAGGGAGACCACATTTTTCTAAGAGTCTCCCCATGATGAGGATTGTAGAGGTTTGGTCGGGGAGGAAATCTATCTTTAAGTTTTATCGAGCCATTTGAGGTCATTTAGAGGGTTGGAGAGGTTGTTTACTGCCTTTCCCAATCCCCACAACTAGAGAGGGTGCATGATGTCTTCCAAGTTTTGCAACTAAAGAGATACATGCATGATCCCATGCACTTCATTGACTAGGGTGATCTGAACATCAATTATGAAGCCAATTTTTAGGAGAATCTAGTGGAGATCAAGGATCGAGAGGAGAGGACCTTGTGTGGATAGACCATTGTTGAGTCAATAAGTTTTCTTATGAATTTTTCGTTACTTTATGTTTTGTAAATCACAAACACATTTTATTAAGGTAAATTATCTTTCTCTAAGAAACATTTTATTAAGGAAAATTTTCTTTCTCTAAGAATGGTTTTTGAATTTACCTATGGTCTTCAATGTCTTGCCTAATGTTTTCCTAACTAAAACTAACCATATTTTTCTTAATTCAAACAATCGGATCCTTAACTAACTCAGAACCTTACAGTTCCTAAGACTCTTTTTTCTCTAGAAATCAAACTCCAATTTCTCTGGAAATAATACCCTTATTTCTCTAGAAATCAGACTCTTATTTATCCTGAAATTAGACTTCGATTTCTTTAGAAATATGACTCTGATTTCTCCCGAAATTAGACTCCAATTTCTCCTAAAATCAGACTCTAATTTCTCCTGAAATCAGTCTCCAATTTCTTCTGAAATCATACTCATATTTCTTCCTAAATTATACGCTAAATTCATCATAATTTAGACTCTGATTTCTTTTGAAATAAAAATCCAATTCTATATCATTTCAGAATTTGATTTTCAATATTTATAGACTCTGAATCTCACTATCTTAAGAATCTAATTAAATGATTTTCTTACAGTTATCATATTTCATTAATGTAATGTTTCATTTATCGGGTCCTAAATGTGATAATGTTTCTTAAGAATATTAATTTTTCACATAGTTTGTTATATAAAATGATGTCATCAAATCTGTTTTAACTTAACTGTTTCCTGAGTGCGACGTATATAGGTCCCTCCGAAATTTAAGGAAAAATATGACTGTTTGAGGAGGAAGTCGACCATTGGAATCCATGCCTATAAATACCCATCCATTTAAATGTTCACATTACAACATTTGATCTGTGGAACTCCTAGACGTGTTGATACTCTGAGAGAGCTTTTCTTGATTTTCCTTGTGCGAATACTGTGAATAACTTGTTCAAACTAAGAACATCTTGTTCAATATTCCTAGTGAGTATCTAATTATTTTTATTATCAGTCAAGGGATTTTGGGTATAGGAAGAGAGAGGTATAGATTACCTGTTTAATCAAGGGATTGCTGGGATAACAAGATAGATACTGATATTCATATCAAGGGCTTACCCTAGTGTGGGTAAGAAAGACTTTCATGAAAGTATAAATCAAGGGACCTTTATCCAAGGTTGTTGGATACCCTTATCTTTATGTTAAAAGATTTCATATACTTGTCATGTTTTGTTACAAGTTTTTATTTCCATTGCATTTTGTTAAAGTTAGGAAGTGTAAATTTTTTACACTTTCTTATCCTTGTATACTCTGACATAGATAAGATTCTATACTCTTTAAGGTAGAATATTTCCTTAAGTAAACTTGTTTAAGTTTATTTAACAGATCAATATTATTAGATCCTGAGCAAGTTAGTTTCTTTATTAAGAAATAAAGAGGTATTTTGAATTAATCTTGTTTAACTTTGTTAAACATATATTTTATTAAGGATAAAAAAAGTTTTTAAACCTGAAATTTACCCCCCCCCCCCTTGTAATTGAGAAATATACATATACATTTCAATCCTACAATTTGTATCAGAGTAAGTCTCTGAAATACTTATACATACATATAAGTTTTCTTGATCAACTTTTCTTACTTAACTTTACTTGTTCAAGTTTTTATTAAAGATTTTATTTATTATAAACTCTCTTTTATAAACTTTTACTACTAACCTGTTTTGTGGAAAAGATATTTTTTATTTTCTTATAGAATTATCGGAATGAATGTTGGATCAATAGAAGATTTAAATCCTACCAGATCTCCAATTTTTTTATGGAAATTACTATAAATACTGGAGAGATAGGATGAATACTTTTAGTATCAATACTAGTGTAGATAATTTTGTTATGTTAATTGGAAAATACAAGAATCCTGGCAAGGAAATTAAACAATTCACCAATCAAGAAAAACAATAGTATCATCTTAACTTTAAGGTATGGAATACTTTATTATGTTCTATTACTAGGAACATCTATAGCCAGATTTCATCATGTGAAGATACTAATAGCATCTTGAATAAATTATAAGTTACACATTTTGGCACATCCAACGTTATCGAAACAAGAAAAGCTATGCTTGGAGATGAATACCATGGTTTTATGTTTCTTTTTGGAGAACCTATATGAAAAGTTTAACAAAGGTTTATAACTATCATCAATAGCCTTCAGTATATGGGTGAGAAAGGACTTAATGGTGAAATTCTTATGGATAAGGTAATATATATTATTCCAAATGAGTAGGAATCCAAAATAACAGTGATTGTAGAGAATATAAAAGTTTCAAACATCACTCTTGATGAGTTATTCGGGACTCTTCTACAACATGAAACTAGAATGAAGAGAGATGCAGAGATTAATAATAAAAATAATGGTAATGGAATTGTTTCCTTCACTACTAAATCAACTCATATGAAATCCAAGACTCCTGAAAGAGTTACTTGATCAAAATCCAAGAAATCTATTGTTATATCTAAATCAAGTGATAGTGATCATTATGAGAATGAAATTTCCAATATTACTCGAAGAATGAAAAATATTTTGGGAAAAAATATTTCCAATATAGATACAATAAGTAAGATGGAAAGGATAAGAAAAATTCATAAGTGACTATTAGGAATGAAAGAGGGTAGTTCATATCAGACCAAATTATCCTATGCTCAAAAGGAAAGAAAGAAAATATGGGAATTCAGAAAGAAATAAGAAGTAATACAAGTGTAAGTCTAAGAAAGTAATGAAATATAATGACAACTAGAGTGATAGTGGTGGTGATTCTTATAATCAATATTCTGATATTGAATCTTCTGGACCGAAGAATATTGGTATAATAGCCAGAATTCCTACTAAAAATCAATGTCTCATGGATAAGGTAAATACTGCTGAATATTTAACTAATATTTCTTTAATCTCTAATTATCCTAATGAAGAATATTATAAATCTTAAGATGAAAAATATTCCTCATCAAAATATAATACTTTACCATCTTTTGAAGATGTATCTAGGTTTTCCAAGTTACTTGAGAATGAAAATAGTAATATCAATAAGAAACTTGATAAGGAAAATTCTAGAATCTATATTTTAACAAAAGAAGTCTCATATCATTCAAAATATCTTGATCAAAAAACCCTTGAATTTGAAAATGTTTCTGAAAACCTTAAGGAAGTAAATTTGGAAAAAATAAACTTTCAAAGGATCTTCAAAAAGTTATTTCCAAGAAAAATGTTTTAGAGAAAAACACAAATTCTAAGACTAATGACTGTGAGGATGATAATTTAGTCATAATACTAATCTAAAATATTTTCCTTAAAGAAATTTTTGTTAAACTTTACTCATGGAAAAGAAGGTTTTGATAAAATGTATTCACAACTTTTTCCTCTAAGGAATAGTTCTAGATTTGGTTATCTCATTCAAAACTGGTTTTTAGTCACAACTATTTTGTACCCCAAAGTGCTCTTTTTTTACTAAGTGTAAATGTGGTGTACATTGGGAGAAAAATTGTTCATTAAATAAAACTAAATCATTAGGTTTTCATAAAGCTCATTTTCCTAAGAAAATATGGATACCTAAGATTTTATTTTCTAACATTTTCAGATCCATGAAATTTTAGATTTTGAAAGTTTAACTATTTTATTTTCGGGAAAACAAAGGAAGTGCCAATAATAATACATGATAAATGGATATTGTATATTCTTGACACATGATTGGTAACAAAATTTTCTTTGAAAATATTATTAAGATGAAATGTGGAAAAGTAAATTTTTGAGACAATGCTCAAGGAGTATCATACTTCAATTTATCGGAACGCAAGATCAACTTGCTGACATATTTACAAAACCATTACCCTCCCATAGATTTGAATATATTAAAAAAAAGTTAGGAATGATAAATATAAGGTAATCATCCATATTAACTTTTTGTTGAAATATATCTCCTAACATTAAGATACTCTTTTTCATAGGGGGAGTATATATGTTGATTCATTTTTTATTTCCTTTTCCAATTTTTTTTCTGGAACCTAAAATTCAAAAAACCTATAAAGTTTTCTTTCCCTAATAAAACTTCTCAAAACCTCAGTTTTATAAGAGGAACTTTACCAATACTAATAATTATTTCTGAGTAATTTGAAAGGTACATTTCCTTACTTATATCATCATAATTGAGTTTATTTTGGTTGTTATTTTCAATCTTGTTTTAAGAAAACCTTATCGGATTCACTTTACATAAATCCAATTATTTCCTTAAAACCTCAAAAGATCAGAACCTATACATCCTTCTCTAGATTTTATATCAACTGTCAGATCATATAGAGTAAATATCAACTATTAGACTAAAATGGGAATATGAACCATCATCGCGAATTCTATATAAAGGTACCCATCTCTTCGCATCCCACATCGGTTTTCTCAGTATTTTTCCACTGAAGATATACCTCCCTACAAGTGTACTGTTTAGTTCTTTATTTCTCCTTAAATTATGAATGTTGCTTGAGGTATCTTCATAGACTTTAATGTCATCCAACAAGGAACTCAAGGATTGGATAATCTTCAGGGAAAGGTTAGTGGACCCACAATTATTTTCCAAGTATGACTCTTTAATTTCACAAATAATAAAGAAGAATGGATGGGAAAGCCTCTGCATAGAAAAGGAAAAGAATTAGGATTTGGTATATACTGATTTGGTTATAGCATTTTATGATATAGTTCATTTTTATGAACAAATAGGAAAAAAAATGTTTCAGTTTAAGAGTTATGAAAAATATTACTCTATATCTTACAAGAAGGCTGTAATCATTTTGGATATACCTTACGAAGGAGAGGAAATCTTTTGATCACACGGGTTTTTTGATAAGGAAGGTTATTTTGAGAAAGTTAAGGTTATTGAGTGCCTTGGGCTTAAGGGAGTGAAGATGCCAAAGATAGAACATATTTCAACCAAACCCAGATTGGTAGGTCTTTAGATGCAAGGTTTTCTGATTCTGAGGAAGGGAGATAAGGAATCTCTAAAGATATGTGATATCTTTATGATGGAATTCTTAGTGAATGTAAGAAAGTTAAATCTCATTAAGTACATTCTTTTAACCATAAGTAACATTAAAAATGGCACCATCAAGTCTCAAATCATCATGTACCATGTGATCTTGTCTAAGATCATTGTCTTATGATTAGACTCATTTAAAATCCCATGCAAGTCAAAGCCCAAAATCATCAAGATCATGTTGTTAAGTGATGATACTTTGAGAAGGATGAAGATCAATTTAAGTGTCAAGTTAGGAGAATTATTTGAACTTTCTGATAAGGATGACCAAGATACTAGTAAGAAAGGAGAAGTTGGAGAAAACTCCATGCCAACTCCTAAGAAGAGAAAAGAAAAAGAGCTGAAACCGTAGGAACAAGCACCAGCACCTGAACTAGTATCTCCTCCACCCAAGCCCAAGAAGAAAAAGACTTTTTCTAATGAGGTAGTAGCCAAATAGAGAGAATAGAAAAATGAATAATAAGGAAGGTGATGCCGTTTTTGGGTTAGATCCTATCGAGGTTAAGGCCTTGAAAATCCAAGTAGCTAAAGAGCTTGAGAACCAAGCTAAAGAAAAGAAGGTGAATAAGAAAATGTCAGAAGATGAGATTGTCCAATAATTACTAAGAGACAATGAGAAGGCCTCTTAACAAGTTCAAGTGCCAAAATATTTCTTACAAGAACTAGTGATTCATTAGGAATCAGTGGAAACCAAGACTCCAGTACCAGATAAAAGAAAGAAGGTTATTTCAATTTAGAAACCAATAGTTGAATAATAATAAGTTCATAAATAAGAGGAGGAGTAAAGTGATGATATGATAAGAATTCCATAAGAATATAAAGAGAAGGATATCCCTTCCGAAAAGATGTCAATAAGAACTTCCCAAGCTTCCTCCACCAATATTATTTCAGAAGGAAAATATTTTTAGAAAGATGTTGTTGATCAGGATGAGGTTAGTAAATTCCCTTCAGATGAGGAAAGCAGTAATGATGATATTTTTCAACATGTTGATAATAAATCTGATAAAGGGTTTGATGAATAATTTTATGATGATGATAAAATCATCCAAGTTTCTGATGGAGTGATTGAGACTTAAATCATTGAGAATAAAATCTCTAACAAAGAGAAAGGAAATGAAGTTATTATTGATACACCTAAGAAAGTTTTTGTTGAAAAAGTGAAGAAGGATGTTATTGGTACATCTAAGAGGAAATAACATGAACAAAATAAAGTTGCTTCACCAACAAAAGAATCTATTTCAGAATCTTCATTTACATTAAAAAATGATTTTGTGGTCCAGTCTTTGAAGAATCTTTGAGCTCCATACATTTATTTCCCACCATTGATTCAAGATGTCAACTAATTCAAGAATCAATCAATCAGAAGTCAAATTCAACAAGAAATTTTATGTAAAATTTAATCAAGCTTGAATCTGAGTTCAATATTTTTCATATCAACTATGATTCTCATATAATATCTTGTAAATAAATCACAAATTGGTCGAAGTCATTCATAGATGATCTAAAAAAATTTATGATTTCACTGACTCAACCAAGGATGGTTTTGATAAGTCTGATGACAAGATCAAGAATTTATTAACAAGTTTTTCATAGAAATTAAAGGAAGAGAAAGCTAGTTGTCAAAAAGAATATAAAGATCTGAATGGGAAACTGAATTATGTTGCTCTTAATCTAAAAAGGAAAAGGGAAATCAGGGAAGAGTTGGATAAAAAACATAAAGTACAGGAAGATTTAATCAAGTCACAAAGTGAAATAGTTAAGTCTCATGAAGAGAGAATCAAAGACCTTGAAATAAAAAATCAGGATCAAGAAGAGTTGCTCAAGAAATTTCAAGATGACTATAAATAATTGAAGTAGCTGAAGTAAACTTTGAAAATTTTGATGCCAAAGGAGAAGAAAAATAAGGATGAATAATTTTCTTTTCAAATCTAATATTTTTTTTAAAAAAAACTTTTTTTATCTTAATGAAATTGTTTATCCTTAAATTGTTTCATTTTGTATGTTTCCTAACCTTTCAGGTACTATTATTTTTTCCCTTCCATTCTTTTTTAAAAATCACAAAGGGGGATAAAAGAATGTTCAAAATTAATTTTAATGATAAAGGAATAAAATTACTAAGTAAGGGGGAGATTACATAAAGAAGATATTATTAAGTAAGGAAGAGTTGTTTCTCTAAGAAAGACAGGAATACGATCTTAAGGGATTTCATAACCTAAGGGGGAGTTAGTCGTATTCATTATAATCCATAAAACAAAACATGATATTTTTTTAAGTTAAAAAATGAAAACCTTAGTCCTTTATATTATTTTTTGAAAATTTTTTGTGCTTTATAAAAGGGGGAGATTGTTGAGTCAATAAGTTTTCTTATGACTTTTTCATTTTTTTATGTTTTGGAAATCATAAAAACATTTTCTTAAGGAAAATTATCTTTCTCTAAAAAAAATTCTTAAGGAAATTTTTCTTTCTCTAACAATGGTTTTTGGATTTACCTATGATATTCAATGTCTTGCCTGATGTTTTTATAACTAAACCTAACCATATTTTTCTTAAGTCAAAAAATTGGATCTTTACCTAATGCATAACCATACAGTTCCTAAGAATTCAATTTCTCTGGAAATCAAACTTCTATTTCTCTGGAAATTAGACTCTAATTTCTCCTAGAATTATACTTTGATTTCTCCTGAAATAAGACTCTTATTTCTTCTGAAATGAAACTCTGATTTCTTTTGATATCATACTCCTATTTCTTCTTAAATCAAACTCTGAATTTATCAGAATTCAGGCTCTTATTTCTTTTGAAATGAGAATCAGATTATCTATTATTTCAAAATCGAATTTTCAATATTTCTAGATTATAAAACTCACTATATTAATAATCCTATTAAATTATTTTCTTACAGTTATTATATTTCCTTAATGTAATGTTTCATTTTATCAGTTCATAAATGTGATAATGTTTCTTCAGTATAGTAATGTATCTCATAGTTTGTTTTATAAAATGATGTTGTCCAATCTGTTTTAACTTAACAATTTCCTAAGTTCCATGTGTACAGTTCCCTCCAAAATTTAAAGAAAAATATGACCATTGAAGGAGGAAGTTGACCATAGGAATCCATGCCTATAAATACCCATCCATTTCAACATTTTCATTACAACATTCTAGTTATGGAACTCTTAGACGTGCTGATACTCTGAGAGATCTATACTCGATCTACCTTGTGAGAATGTTGTGAACAACTTATTCAAGCTGAGAAATTATTGTTCAACCTACATAGTGAAAATCCAATGATTTTCATTATCAATTTAAGGCTTCCATGGATTGGAAGACATAGGTTCTGATTACCTACTTAATCGAGGACTTGCGGGTATAGCAAGACAGATATCGATCTTCATATCAAGGGCTTACCTTGGTGTAGGTAAGATATAATTTCTTGAAATTATAAATCAAGGTACCTTTATCCATGTTTTTTGGATAACCTTATCTTTGGGTTACAATATTTCTTATACTTGTCCTGTTTTGTTACATGTTTTTATTTCTGCAGCATTTTGTTAAAGTTGGGATGTGAAAAATTCTTACACTTTCTTATCCTTGTATACCCTGATATAAATAAGATTATATATTCTTTATGTTATAATATTTCCTTAAGTAAACTTGTTTAAGTTTCTTTATTGGATCCATATTATCAGATTCTAAGAAATTTAGTTTCTTTATTAAGAACTAAATAGGGCTTTTGAATTCATCTTGTTTAACTTTGTTAAACATGGATTTTCTTAAGGATAAAAACGAAAGTTTTTAAACCTAAAATTCACCCCCTATTTTAATTGATCAATATACATATACATTTATATCCTAAAACCTTCTCCTTGGTCCATGTGTTTTGGATGCACGGGAACATGCAGGAGAGCTGTTGGGAGTGGGAGATCTATATGTGGGCTCAATATCCAAAGTTTTTTGTGCAGTTCTTCTTTTAAAATATGAAAATATTGAAAGAGGTAATGATGTAGAGACCCATATGTTTCCTTTTAATACTTTATAATATTTATACATATATTTTCGAAGCCGAATAGTGAGACAACATGTGATTCTGAGGCCTGATGTTCCTAGAATTAATTTTATAAAAATATTAAATATATTTTATTTTATGCATGCATGGTCTCTTAAATTTAATGAGAGAAATATTAAATGAAAGATCAGGTCAAAAATATGTGACCACATTTGAGTCTAGAACATGATATTTACCCTATGTGTGACCTAAAATAAGTCGGTATGGGGTGTTCGGAAAAAATTGACAACAGTCGTACATTCAAAGGATTAATTAATTAATTAAATTAATTCATTAATTCATTTGACCTAAACTATTTTTCCAAAAATACATCGCTATGGAAAATCCTCCATGGTTAGCCACATAAACCCTTGGAAGAGCATTCTTCATCCTTCATTTGGTGAATCACATCCAATGAAGAAGAGGTTTAAAACCTAATCAGATCGGGACGTAGTGAACTCAGCAACTTCCTTCATTAATTTTTTAGCATGTTCTTCAACAAAAAATATTCCAATCTCCAAGTAGGACTCATCAATTCATGGTTTACACCCTTTTGATTAAATTGATTGATCATGATCATCTCTTCTATGATCTCCACTAATTTTTTAACCTTTCATGTGCCCGTGTATTGAATTTAATTTTTGATTGTTTCATTTCTCACCCGAATATCCCCGTTCAGGATCATTGGACAAGAATTCTTGGATAATGTTTAGTAAAACCATTTTTGTGGTGATTTGCTCCCTTGATTATTCATTTTATTCACTGATTGGACCCCATGGTCCTAGTTCAACATTACCGGGCAATTCTGAGCTTGATCGGACCTCTAGATTCAAAAAAAAATCATGTTCAAGGGACATATTGACAAGTCATGGATGATTTCAGAAATATTTTGGGTTTTGGGTGTACCTTTTGAAGATCAACACTCAAATCATGAATGGTGGAAGAACCAAATACCCGCGTGGTGCATAGGTTACATGAAAGACAAATCAAGAATCGATTCCCAGCCACTAGAGGGCCAGAATTGATGGCCAAAGCAATATCCCTTTATTTTGGGAGGAGATGAGGTCGGAATCAAAGTCAAAAAGGTCAGATCTAGAGCATGGAGTTCGGATATGACAATCTATGAGAAACATGACTACACATCATGTATCATGATGAACATGTGATGTGTAACCCCTATGTTGTAGTAGGTAGGGTTTCACAAATATATAAGTATCACATTCCATTTGGGTGGCCCACATGCCATGTGACCTTGGGATGCTGATCTGATGTGTACTCTATTAGTACACAGGCACGGGTATGGCTTGACACATGCCATGTGCCAAGTACATGGACACAAATTGAGTACACAGACATGACCAAGCACACTGGTGAGACCCCAAGTGGCATGGACATTCCATGTAGGTCCCCTACACATTGTTTATCCCTATATGGTTAGATATCTATGTACATATAGGGACATGAACATGTGATAGAGTGAGACCACATGTCATTTGGTCCCCCTCACATGTTGTGTACCCCTTAATTACTTTATAGTAAATTTCAAACTCTCATATATCTTTCATTTGGACTCGTATTTTGGCCAATGAATATCCCATCCTGAGTGTTTTTCCACATAGAATATGATGGTTCCCTATTTTTTAGATTTTTAGGTATGATGTGAGATTTTTGTGTGTGTATATTATTTAGGTGATGTTCAATAATGGCAGTGACCACACCAGATCACCAGAGGCATTCACAGTGTAACCCTCCTATGGAGTTAGAGAATGGGTCCTCAATCCTTCAATGTGAAACCCTCCATATGGGATGGGAATGGGTCCTCTATCTTTTAGATTGCAACCCTCTTTCAGATTAAAATAATGGACCCACTATCCATTATAGTGGAACTGCCCAGTTGGGTTGGGCATGGTTCCTCTATCCATCAGAGTGGAACCTTCCTGTGGAGTTAGGGTATGGGTAATCTATCCATTATAGTGGAACCCTTCAGCTAGACTAGGCATGGTTCCTCTATCAATTGGATTAGAACCCTCATACTAGCACAAGGATTGGGTCCTCCATCCTTCAAAGTAGAACCCTCATGTGGATTTAGGTTATGGGTCCTCTAGTATCAGAGAGTGGAACCCTCTTGTTATACCAGGGAATGGGTCCTCTATCAACCATTAGAGTGGAACCCACTAGGTGGGATAGGCATGGGTCCTATATCCATCAGAGTAGAACACTCTTATTTTACCAGGTTATAGTTCCTCTACCTAGGGATCATTTCCCCTAAACATCGTTGAATATTGAAAAGGTGTGGTTTGAATTTGATTTTTTCTGTTGGGAAGACACATGAGATGCATGGAATCACCAATGGTCTTCTAGAACTCTGGGTGACTCTTTTTATGGGAAGGTTTGTGAGATACAGATCCCATTTCTCTCTCATTTGAGACTATTTTATTTAGAATATATATATATATATATATATATATATATATATCCATACCTTTCTATCTGGTTACTCTCTGTCCATAGGTTATAGAGACATGTGGGGTAGTCCACCTACTTGCCGTGTTGAGTACCTTGTTGTTAGATGAGGTTACTCGCCTACTATGTGTGGTGAAGACTCAATGTGTAGTCTAATTACACACCGTGATGATCTCCTTGTGTTTGGATGATGTTGCTTTCTATTTTTTTGTGTTGAATTGAATCATGTTTACTATCTACTATATTTCTATTTCTATTATATCTCTTACTACTCCCCCTTTAGATTTCAGGGTATTCTACTAGATATGTATATACTCACCCTTGCATGGTATTTTCCCGCACGTTTCGTGTCTTATTAAGATGAAGAAAAGGTCAGTGGTGACTTCAGAGGAGCTTAGGGATACTGGGTGCTTTGGATTTCATACGGTGGTCACATCTTGGAGATCAATATTTGGACTCTGTTAGTGTTTTACTTTCTAGTTTTTTCAGGTTGTGATGTAACGACCCGAACAGTTATAAATAAAATTCACCATTTTTTTAATTAAATGTATTATTAAGTAATATGGTTATAAAAAACACATGAACTTATTTTTTATTATATTTAAAATACTTTTAGATATCATTATTATTGATAATATAGTCCTTGAATAGTGATCGCATGATTAGTATAAATATAGGGTTTTAACAAATCCAATTGAAATAGAAAAAGTGATGACCTCAACTAGTAGGAGTTTATCCTGTGAAGCCCATTTATCAGATCTTCTAAGGTAGATAGTTTCTATAGTACTTTCCCTTTACCAATCCCAATATGAGATCTAATAAATTAATCATGAGTGAAATCATTTATGGGATAAGTTCGAGCTCATCGAGATCATGGCCCAAACCATGTAAACTTAACCACTCCATGAAAGTCTCACAGTCATGCACCTTACCCTTAGGAAGTTTGCTGGTGTATTAAAGGTATATGTATCAATACCCTATAAATATGAATATGTACATTATTTTTTATAAAATAATGAATATATTTATAAGGCCCCAGCCTTAAACCTTACTTAATCTTGAGTTATTACAAGATTACACATTGAGGATCTTTTCGGGTTTAGAGTTTTAGAGAATTAGATCATAAAACTTGCATTACATTCCACATATAAACAAAGTGGTTACATAAAGATAGTATTCTTCATTCCCATCAATGGAAACACATTTAAAATAAAACATGGATTATTTCTTGACACATCCTTGACTCTATCATCTTATCATGTACCTTTCCCTTGACCTGTGAAAAACATTTCAAAAACTTGGGATGAGCATAAAAACTCAGTATGGGTTATAAAAAAAACATGGAAAGGAAACATGAGTTCATATATACATAAGAATGAAATCATACTTTACCCATAAAACATATGCACTTTAACATACCTCATAAAATCATGAACAAACCATAGAAATCATAATACATAAAGGTAACTTGAGGCATTCATAACATTCTTACGTAGGGAGTAACCCTCTTGGTTACGTTTGGAATACCCATCACAGTATATTCCCTAAAATCTCTTCGGAGAAACCTTAACGTTTCACTCCTTCGCGTTACCCAATGCATTGGAGAGTTATATCGGGCTCACCCGCCCTTAGTTTATCACGGAACCACCCGTCTTCATAATAATGCCCAAGAACCATAACATAATCATATCACATAAAACATGCATAAAGGAAACATAAAATTTCCACATTTCAATCACGAGATATCAATACAACACATTGATATAAAAACATTATGAAAACCATTTTCAATACTAAAATAAAAGAAAAGTAAAACATGGTATTTATTTTTCTTTTAAAAAGAAGGTATGGCTTGTAGAGGAAGCCGAAACTCAAATAACGGTCACGACGGCGGAGAAGTCGTTGTCGCCGCATACGTATGACAAAAAAATTCATTTTTGTCATTTAGTAAATGCTTCGTATAAAAAAGATTCCTTTTGAATAAACGTAAAAGTCAAAGGAATTTATACACCGTATAAAAGAAAGTTGTGTATAAAATAAAATATGCCTCAACGAAAGGAGATTGAGACGAAGTCCCATACCTCGTATCCAACTTGACCCGACCGTTCTTTAATATCCTGAATAATAAACTTGAGTTAATCTCTACTTGCTTATGAATCTTTTTCAAGTTCATTATTCCTTTTATACCATTTTATGAACATCATGTAATCAGTTAAGTTAATAATGTTCATTTTGTCGGTATTTGGTTCTTAAGTCAAAAATAGACTTCTTACACTTACATGTTGTTAATTTGGTCAAAGGTTCATTATATCCAGAATGGTATTAATGATGTAGATATCATATATGTCATATATATCCAGTACATACTTGCATTTATAATATTACATAATCATTTAGAGGTAAGAAATGAAATGCACCGTTCATGGAGACGGTAAGCCGTACGTACGCATGAACGCTACTTTCATTTCTATTTAGTATTTTATAGAATGGAATCATAATGATATAAAGGTATATTATAATTCCAGTATAATATCATATATAATATCATAGTTCCATCCTTTATATGTCCCACATATGGTATTTAACGAATCAAATCACTTTGAGGGGGCGGTAGTCCGCACTTCCTAAAATGAAGATATCGTGTTTACCCATAATGGAAACCATAAATGTATGCCCAAAATGAAAAAAACAGAAGCTTAAGGAAAACATAAACATATTATATATCATATATAAAAATAGTGACATCATAATGGCCACCTTTGAAGGTGTTAAATGAGTGTTGAACAATCATCGTTTCGGGAGGCAGAATTTCGCCATCCACGGAAACCGTATGTTCTTTAACCATTTGATGTAGTTGTGTGAGAGTGTAGCTCAAATAAATATTATAACAACATCCTTGTATATTTAAGATACTGGTTTTGTTACAAAATAAGTAAATAAAAAGAGTTTAGGGGGTTGGAGAAGCAAAATAAAACAAATGAACATGAGAGAATGAATTACCTTAAAAAGTGTAACTCCTTTTGATTTGAGCCTAAAGGCTTCCTTTGAAAGGATTCTGCCCAAAGGGAATCCTATAGAATGAGGATATGGATGTGGAGAGAGTAAATGGGCAGGGTTTGGCCGAGCCAAAGGCTTGAGTAGTGTGTTAAATGAGGTAGAGGTGGGGGCCTTTTATAAGAGGAGAGGAGGGGCACTTTTGGAAAGTAAAGAAATATTACTTTATTTGAAAATGTGTTTCGGTTTCAAAAGGTCCCACATTGATATAATTCGTGGATAAGGTGATAAGGGTTTGAAATACACTCATCCAATTGGTTTTGGCCATGTTTAGTTCATATATTTTACATTATCTTTCCATTTTATTTAAATCGTCAAATAATGATGTCATCGCTGTATCATTATTATGTCATAAATAATTTAATTTATTTAATGTCTAAAAATAATAAAAAAATTACTATTATGTAGGAAATATTTTTACCTTTCCAATGACTATTTATAATCAAATATCTGATCTTTATAACCCCATGTAAAAATTGTTTTCGTAAAACATCTCTTGTTTGTGTCATTTTTACTTTAACATTTAATAAAAAGTTATTTATGTCATTTCCAAACCAAAGTGTCTCCATGGGGTCCCCAAGTTGACCCATGGATTTTATTGGTCGGCCATGACACAACCAATAAGTTTGGGACATGTGTCTAGGTCATTTCATATTATTAAAGCATTATTTATACCTTAAACTACACTAATTACCACTAATCGCGATTAAAAACTTAATAAGTTACTATTCACCAAAAAATTATTTTAATCTCATTGAACCACATTTTACTTCTTAATGAAAACCATGTATGTCGGATTTTCAAAACTCAATACACATTAGTGGTAAACTTTCATTTAACTGAAAAATCAGTTTGCTTGATTACCACTTAGTGGTTTCACTATTCATCAAAAATTGAAGTTTTTCAGAAAATTACCAAAAATTCACCCTAAGCTATATTTGATATTCCGAATTCAAAAATGAATTCTATTTTACAAAATTCAAATCATATAAGTCACATTAATTAATTTAATAATTAATTCCCGCTGCCAGAGCAAATAGCGTGTTTTTACAAAACAGTAAGTATCAAAAGATTGATACTAGTTTAAGTCCAATTTCAAAGTGAAATTGATTCCAATGACCACTATTGGATTAAATGGTAAAAATATATTCATATTACACATTAATACCAATTCAAAAGATAATCTAATCATATAAATAAATTAGATTAAAACGCAGTTTTGATGTAAAATGCAGTATTTTTCACTATTCATTAAAAATGAACATTGTCAGAAAAATACCAAAAATTCACACAAAGTAAATTTTGATGTCCCAATCATAAAGAATAAGTTTATTTTGACAAACATAGTTTATAAAATTGTCAAAATATAGATTCAAAAATGGTTTGCCATCAAAAGGCACTAAAACAATCTTTTAAGAATATTAGTGTATTCCATGCATAAGATTGTATTTGTTTTCATTTTAAGCCTCTATAACACTATCTTAATCATTAATAGACATAGATAAAAATATATATTATTCATTACTTACTTGGGATGTTACATCCTTCCCCCCTTTAGAAAATTGCGTCCCCGCAATTTATTTACTTATTGAATAAATGGGGGTACTTATCCCTCATTGCATTTTCAGATTCCCATGTTGCCTCTTCAATCATGTGGTTTTTCCACAAAACCTTTACCTGCTTAATCACCTTATTCCGTAAGACTTGCTCCCTGTGGTCAAGAATCTAGACTGGTTGTTCCTCATAAGATAGGTTCTCTTCCAGCTGAACTACCTCTGGGCTCAAAACATGAGATGGATCTGGCATATACTTTCTCAACATCGAAACGTGAAAAACATTGTGTACCTGAGATAAACTCGGAGGTAAAGCCACTCGGTATGCAACTGATCCAACTCTCTCCAGAATTTTGTATGGTCCAACAAAACTTGGACTCAACTTTCCTTTCTTACCAAATCTCATCACACTTTTCCAAGGAGAAACCTTGAGAAAAACATGATCACCTACCTCAAAAGATAGATCCTTCCTCCGGTTATCCGCATAACTCTTCTGCCTACTCTGAGTTGTTCTCATGTGTTTCTGAATCAGCTGAACTTTTTCTGCCATCTCTTCTACCAATTCTGGTCCCATCAACTTCCTTTCACCCACTTCATCCCAGAAAGCTGGAGTTCGACACCACTTCCCATATAATGCCTGAAATGGTGCCATCTGTATACTGGAATGAAAACTGTTATTATATGAAAATTCAACCAAAGAAAGATGTTGGTCCCAACTTCCCTGATAATCCATAGAACAAGCTCGTAGCATATCCTCCAATGTCTGAATTGTTCGTTCTGACTGTCCATCTGATTGAGGATGAAAAGTTCTACTAAAATTTAATTCAGTACCCAACGACTTCTGAAGGCCTTTCCAAAAGTTAGAAGTAAACCTGGGATCACGATCCGATACAATGGAGAGAGGAACTCCATGTAACCTGACTATCTCTTTAAGATACAAACGGGAAAGTTGATCAAGAGAGAAAGTATCTCGTATAGAAAGGAAATGAGCAGCTTTGGTCAAGCGATCAACAATAACCCAGATTGCATTATTACCTCAAGATGTCTTTGGTAATCCAACAATAAAGTCCATGGATATATTCTCCCATTTCCACTCTGGCACTGGTAAAGGCTGAAGCATCCCTTTCGGTAACTGTCGCTCTGCTTTAACCTGCTGACAAGTCAAACACTTCACAGTAAAATCAGCAATATCTCTTTTCATTCCATCCCACCAGTAATACTCCCGCAGATCTCTATACATCTTAGTACTGCCCGGATGAACTGAAAACGGAGAACTATGAGCTTCACATAACAACTCTCTCTTCAACTGTGAATCACAAGGCACACACAATCTCTTCCCAAATCTCAAAACACAATCATTATCAATGTTGAATTCAGGCAACTTACTTTTCTGAACCAGCTCTACCTTTTTCTGCAACTCACTATCTTGCTTCTGTGCTTGCTTGATTCTATCTGATAGAGATGATCTCACTGATACCTGAAACAAAACAGAAGGACTTCCTGCACCAACAACTTCTATGTCAAAGTTCATCAAATCCTTAACCAAAGGATCACGTTCCAAACGCAACATTGTTAATGAAGCATTACTTTTTCGACTCAAAGCATCAACCACTTTATTTGATTTTCCCGGATGGTAATGAATTGTACAATCATAATCCTTGATTAATTCCAGCCATCTCCTTTGTCTCATGTTTAACTCTTTCTGAGTGAATATATACTTTAAACTTTTGTGATCGGTATATATTTCACACTTTACTCCATACAAATGATGCCTCCAAATTTTTAAATCAAAAACAACAGCAGCTAATTCCAAATCATGTGTAGGGTAATTTACCTCATGAGTTTTCAACTGTCGTGAAGCATAAGCAATTACCTGATCATTCTGCATTAGGACGCAACCAAGTCCTTTCAATGAAGCATCACTGTATATAACAAACTCACCATTCCTGGAAGGTAGTGCCAAAACTGGAGCATTCACCAATCTTCTTTTCAATTCCTGAAAACAATCATCACATTCTTTTGTCCAGATAAACTTAATACCCTTCCGAGTTAGCTTAGTCATTGGACTAGATAACCGTGAAAAATTTCTAACAAACCTTCGGTAATAGCCCGCCAAACCAAGCAAGCTACGAATCTCGGTTACATTTGTGGGTCTTGGCCATTCTTCCACAACTTTTGTTTTTGCAGGATCAACAGTTATTCCATCTTTAGAAACAATGTGACCAAGGAAAGAAATTTGTTGCAACCAAAACTCACACTTGCTGAATTTCCCATACAATTTCTTTTCTTTTAAGGTTTGCAAGATAACCCTTAAATGTTTTTCATGCTCCTCTTTACTTTTAGAAAACACCAAAATATCATCAATAAAAACCACCACAAACTTATCCAAGAACTCGTGGAAAATTCTATTCATTAAGTCCATGAATACAGAAGGTGCATTGGTTAGCCCAAAAGGCATTACTACAAATTCATAATGGCCATATCTCGTACGGAACGCGGTCTTCGGAATATCTGCCTCCTTAACCTTCAGCTGATGGTACCCCGATCTCAAGTCAATCTTTGAAAAAAACTGAGCTCCCTGGAGCTGATCAAACAAATCATCGATATGAGGCAAAGGATATTTGTTCTTAATAGTGATATTATTCAAGGCTCTATAATCAATGCAAAGTCTCATAGAACCATCTTTCTTTTTAACAAATAAAACAGGAGCACCCCATGGTGATGTGCTAGGTCTAATGAAACCTTTCTCTAATAAATCTTGCAATTGCTCCTTCAACTCTAAAAGTTCCATTTGTGCCATTCGATAAGGGGGTTTTGAAATTTGCTTAGCATCAGGAACTAAGTCAACAGTAAACTCAACTTCCCGATCTGGTATTATTCCAGGAAACTCATCAGGAAAAACATCAGGATACTCATTTACCACTGGCACATCATTAATCTGAACAGTTCCTTTATTTTCAACGACGTGTGCAAGGTAACATTCATTTCCATCTTTTACAAGTTTCTCGGACTCTTGATATGTTATCAAAAGTAAGGGTTCATTCTTGTAAACAAACTGAAAGTCTTTCTGAAAAGAAACTTCTTTAGCTCTACAGTCAATCTTATCATGGTAAATAGAGAGCCAATCCATACCTAGGATAACATCAAACTCTACTAGAGGTAGAACAATAAGGTTTGTAAGTAGGTTCTTTCCACAGATAAAGATAGGAAGATTCTTATAAATTCTTTTTGCCTCGACACTTCCCCCAGGTGTTTTTACCAAAAGTTCAGGAGTCGTTTCTTGAGATGGTATTCCCATTTTACTAGAAAAGGTTTCAGAGATGAAAGAATGTGTAGACCCCGAATCAAACAACACACTGGCATAATCTGAAAAAACAAACAAAGTACCTGATACAACTTCATTTCATGGCCCGACATCTGCTGAAGTAGTTGCAAAGGATTTCACCACCCCTTTCTGCTTGTAGTCTAACTGCTTCCCATCACTCAAGCTCTTTGTCGGACACTCGTTTGCATAGTGACCCATCTCATTTCACTTATAACATTTCACTAACTGTAAATCAAATTTGTTCTTACCTTTACCTTGATCCTTTTCAGTGCAATCACGAGCCTTATGTCCCATCTTACCACATCGGTAGCACTTTCCAGAATTCAAAAGACATTCCCCAACATGCCTTTTGCCACATTTATCACAAACTGGAAACTTAGTTCTCTTACCATCAGACTTTTTTGAAGAATTATTACCTTTCTCCTGCCACCCCGGTCTCTTCTTCTGCTGGTTGTCATAGAAAACTTGGTCATCGGCAAACTCCATTTCCACCTTCTCAGCACATCGAACAAGCTTTTCATAACTTTTAAACTCACGAGAAGCTAATGCCCTTCGATACTTTGGATTTAATCCTGAGTAAAAACGATTGATTTTACTATCAAGGTCCCGGAAAAAATTTGGAGCATACCTTGCCAATCGAGTGAACCTTTCTTCATAGGCAGCCACTGAGTCTTCCTCTTGCCTCAATTCCAAGAATTGCTTTTCCATCCTAAGTCGAACAGCCTTAGGAAAATACTTCTCAAGAAACATACCTTTGAATTCATCCCAGTAAAGTGCATCAATCTCATCGGCGTCCCTGATATTTTTAACCATAGACCACCACTGATCTGCTTCACCCTCCAAACGGTAAATAGCAAGACTAACCTTTTGATTGTCTGAACACCCCATGACATCAAAAATCTTCTCCAGTGCTTTAATCCACCCTTCAGCTATCACAGGGTCAGATGATCCTCTGAATGATGGTGGATGTTGCCTCATGAAATGTTCCACCACTGACATGTTCCTCTGCGTTTGTTCTGGCTGATCTCGTGCATGGATATCACCGCCATTTATCGCTTGAGTCAACTGCGCCATTACTGCAACAAACTGTTCAGTTCCAATTCCGATCATTTCTGGACGCTGATTCGGAAGGTTATTTCCTTCTGTATGCCTTCCTAGCACTGCTTCCCTTTTTCCTCTGCGAAAAACCATTCTGAACAAACATGTCTTAGATGAAGCAACATGGTAATCTTTAAATGCTATATCATTTAAAAAAAATATTTTTTTGGATAATCATTTAATAGAATTATAACTCCTAAAGTTATCTAAACCTTCCTTTGATACCAACTATAAGGCCCCAGCCTTAAACCTTACTTAATCTTGAGTTATTACAAGATTACACATTGAGGATCTTTTCGGGTTTAGAGTTTTAGAGAATTAGATCATAAAACTTGCATTACATTCCACATATAAACAAAGTGGTTACATAAAGATAGTATTCTTCATTCCCATCAATGGAAACACATTTAAAATAAAACATGGATTATTTCTTGACACATCCTTGACTCTATCATCTTATCATGTACCTTTCCCTTGACCTGTCAAAAACATTTCAAAAACTTGGGATGAGCATAAAAACTCAGTATGGATTATAAAAAAAACATGGAAAGGAAACATGAGTTCATATATACATAAGAATGAAATCATACTTTACCCATAAAACATAGGCACTTTAACATACCTCATAAAATCATGAACAAATCATAGAAATCATAAGACATAAAGGTAACTTGAGTCATTCATAACATTCTTACATAGGGATTAACCCTCTTGGTTACTTTTGGAATACCCATCACAGTATATTCCCTAAAATCTCTTCGGAGAAACCTTAACGTTTCACTCCTTCGCGTTACCCAATGCATTGGAGAGCTATATCGGGCTCACCCGCCCTTAGTTTATCACGGAACCACCCGTCTTCATAATAATGCCCAAGAACCATAACATAATCATATCACATAAAACATGCATAAAGGAAACATAAAATTTCCACATTTCAATCACGAGATATCAATAAAACACATTGATATAAAAACATTATGAAAACCATTTTCAATACTAAAATAAAAGAAAAGTAAAATATGGTATTTATTTTTCTTTTAAAAAGAAGGTATGGCTTGTAGAGGAAGCCGAAACTCAAATAACGGTCACGACGGCGGAGAAGTCGTTGTCGTCGCATACGTACGACAAAAAAATTCATTTTTGTCGTTTAGTAAATGCTTCGTATAAAAAAGATTCCTTTTGAATAAACGTAAAAGTCAAAGGGGTTTATACACCGTATAAAAGAAAGTTGTGTATAAAATAAAATATGCCTCAACGAAAGGAGATTGAGACGAAGTCCCATACCTCGTATCCGACTTGACCCGACCGTTCTTTAATATCCTGAATAATAAACTTGAGTTAATCTCTACTTGCTTATGAATCTTTTTCAAGTTCATTATTCCTTTTATACCATGTTATGAACATCATGTAATCAGTTAAGTTAATAATGTTCATTTTGTCGGTATTTGGTTCTTAAGTCAAAAATAGACTTCTTACACTTACATGTTGTTAATTTGTTCAAAGGTTCATTATATCCAGAATGGTATTCATGATGTAGATATCATATATGTAATATATATCCAGTACATACTTGCATTTATAATATTACATAATCATTTAGAGGTAAGAAATGAAATGCACCGTTCATGGAGACGGTAAGCCGTACGTACGCATGAACGCTACTTTCATTTCTATTTCGTATTTTATAGAATGGAATCATAATGATATAAAGGTATATTATAATTCCAGTATAATATCATATATAATATCATAGTTCCATCCTTTATATGTCCCACATATGGTATTTAACGAATCAAATCACTTTGAGGGGGCGGTAGTCCGCACTTCCTAAAATGAAGATATTGTGTTTACCCATAATGGAAACCATAAAGGTATGCCCAAAATGAAAAACACAGAAGCTTAAGGAAAACATAAACATATTATATATCATATATAAAAATAGTGACATCATAATGGCCACCTTTGAAGGTGTTAAATGAGTGTTGAACAATCATCGTTTCGGGAGGCAGAATTTCGCCATCCACGGAAACCGTATGTTCTTTAACCATTTGATGTAGTTGTGTGAGAGTGTATCTCAAATAAATATTATAACAACATACTTGTATATTTAATATACTGGTGTTGTTACAAAATAAGTAAATAAAAAGAGTTTAGGGGGTTGGAGAAGCAAAATAAAACAAATGAACATGAGAGAATGAATTACCTTAAAAAGTGTAACTCCTTTTGATTTGAGCCTAAAGGCTTACTTTGAAAGGATTCTGCCCAAAGGGAATCCTATAGGATGAGTATAGGGATGTGGAGAGAGTAAATTGTCAGGTTTTGGCCGAGCCAAAGGCTTGAGTAGTGTGTGAAATGAGGTAGAGGTGGGGGCCTTTTATAAGAGGAGAGGAGGGGCACGTTTGGAAAGTAAAGAAATATTACTTTATTTGAAAATGTGTTTCGGATTAAAAAGGTCCCACATTGATATAATTCGTGGATAAGGTGATAAGGGTTCGAAATCCACTCATCCAATTGGTTTTGGCCATGTTTAGTTCATAGATTTTACATTATCTTTCCATTTTATTTAAATCGTCAAATAATGATGTCATCGCTGCATCATTATTATGTCATAAATAATTTAATTTATTTAATGTCTAAAAATAATAATAAAAATACTATGATGTAGGAAATCTTTTTAGATTTCCAATGACTATTTATAATCAAATATATGATCTTTATAACCCCATGTAAAAATTGTTTTCGTAAAACATCTCTTGTTTGTGTCATTTTTACTTTAACATTTAATAAAAAGTTATTTATGTCATTTCCAAACCAAAGTGTCTCCATGGGGTCCCCAAGTTGACCCATGGATTTTCTTGGTCGTCCATGACACAACCAATAAGTTTGGGACATGTGTCTAGGTCATTTCATATTATTAAAGCATTATTTATACCTTAAACTACACTAATTACCACTAATCGCGATTAAAAACTTAATAAGTTACTATTCACCAAAAAAATTATTTTAATCTCATTGAACCACATTTTACTTCTTAATGACAACCATGTATGTCGGATTTTCAAAATTCAATACACATTAGTGGTAAACTTTCATTTAACTGAAAAATCAGTTTGCTAGATTACCACTTAGTGGTTTCACTATTCATCAAAAATTGAAGTTTTTCAGAAAATTACCAAAAATTCACCCTAAGCTATATTTGATATTCCGAATTCAAAAATGAAGTCTATTTTACAAAATTCAAATCATATAAGTCACATTAATTAATTTAATAATTAATTCCCGCTGCCAGAGCAAATAGCGTGTTTTTACAAAACAATAAGTATCAAAAGATTGATACTAGTTTAAGTCCAATTTCAAAGTGAAATTGATTACAATGACCACCATTGGATTAAATGGTAAAAATATATTCATATTACACATTAATACCAATTCAAAAGATAATCTAATCATATAAATAAATTATATTAAAAAGCAGTTTTGATGTAAAATGCAGTATTTTCACTATTCATTAAAAAATGAACATTGTCAGAAAAATACCAAAAATTCACACAAAGTAAATTTTGATGTCCCAATCATAAAGAATAAGTTTATTTTGACAAACATAGTTTATAAAATTGTCAAAATATAGATTCAAAAATGGTTTGCCATCAAAAGGCACTAAAACAGTCTTTTAAGAATATTAGTGTATTCCATGCATAAGATTGTATTTATTTTCATTTTAAGCCTCTATAACACTATCTTAATAATTAATAGACATAGATAAAAATATCTATTATTCATTACTTACTTGGGATGTTACAATATTTTCATCCTATTAGTGTTACTTTACAAATGATTTTTATTTTGATACAATAAAACAAAAGTAGTATTTTTGGATAATATTCAAATTCAATTAAGTAATTTATTTTGATGAATTAATATATTTTTGAAATATAAAATATTTTAATAAAATATTATTATAAAATAATTTTTATGATGCCAAATGTAATTTTTATAAGGGTTTGAAAGCTGTTATTCTCAAAAAAACACAATATTTCTCAATAAATGTTGATTCTTATTTTAAAAATAAAAATAAACATATTTAGAAAATTATTTAGATAAAATTAATATTACTTTTAGAATCATGGCATAAAAATTATCTAACTGTGAATTTTTTATATTCTTTTGTGATAGTTGAATTTTTCGGTAAAAATTAAATACCGTATAAATATAATTTGTGTATTATGTCATCATAATGAACAAAAAATTATGTGATAAATACAATAAATTGTATTCATAAATAAACTATGATTTACCTTTAAAATAATTTTATTTTATGTTTATTTGATTAATTTTATAAATCCTTTATCAATCCTCCAAAACCATTAATATATTTTAAGGTTTTAAAACCATTTCTTTAAGAGTATGACTAACCACCACATAAAAAAGTTTATTATTTTATTAACTTTGTACCTTATAAATATAAAATAATGGAAACCAATTCCATTTTTTAGAAACAATGGGTAAAAATGATGGGAAGTTTTTTGGTTTTGGTTATTTTATTATATAGAGTCCAAAACCATAGTTTGAGAAATATTAAAGAAATCTATACTCTTTTACTATATAAACCCACCCAATATCCCATTTAAATTCACTGAAAATCTTTGTATCATGTAATTAATCAATAATACCCTCCATAAAGTCCTCTCAAGGTTCCCCCAAGCTCTCAATAAGCCCCTTTCAAGCATTTGGAGTCACACACTCAAGGGATCTTTTTCTTTCTCCTCTTTATTCAAGTATCTTATTTACTTTATGTTTATTATCATAATTTCATTATAATGGGATATATTATTACATATCCAACTTACATTAAATTTTATGTCCAAATTATGAGAGGCCCCTTTTTCTTTCATCAACCCCTTTTTATGAATGTTTAAGCAACATCGTTATGCTATCGAAATTTCACTGTGATTTTCCATGCCAAAATAACTGTATAATGAATACTATACCCATTTCTTATCAAGGGTATTCACCTTTATAAAATTATACCAACTTGAATTGGGATTTATATTATTTATTACATACTCCTTTATAATGTAATAAAATATGATGATGAATGAATCCATGTTGTATGATCTATGTGGCACACTTAAACATGAGAATGAAATGAAAGTGACGGGTGAACCTGGAATTATATAGTACTCCAATGCATTGGATAATGTTTATTCTAATGAGATGGCATGTTGGGATAAGGAGTGAACCTGATTCCTTTATAGAATTTTTTCCATCATGATTTCTTGTCAGCTACCCTTGATCTATGTTTATGATGCGGTGTTTTAACATGTCTCCAAATTTTCCATGTTATGATTATCATGATATATCATGCCTTATTATTCATATTCCTTTTATTCCCCATTGATATTCCTATTATCTAACATTTATTTACTTATTCCATGATTATCCCCTTAATCATATTTATAGCGCACCCCTTTCTTCTATATGTCCACAGGTTATCAAATGCAGTTTTAAGTGTGGTTGTGTTGAGGAAGTTTTCAATAAAGATGATGTTTTTCCTATTTTAAATTGTTATGTAATGTACCTAATTCCAAAATAAACTATACTTTCTGATCTTCCAGGTTATATTAAGTGTAATTTTATGTAATAAATCTTATATTAATGTGTAATAAAGATAAGGGTTGTTATAGTTGGTATCAAAGGAAAAGTTTAGTTATTTTGGGGATTAGGATTTGAAAACTTTACTGAAAGCCTTAGGGATAAGACTAATTATAAGAAAAAATCCCTATATTTCGGTAAGTATAGATTAAGTGGTTTATAAAGAAAATAAATCCTCATCTAGATACTATAAGTGGACGTGGTTCTGGCACAGATGCTCTTATGGGTAATAACTCTGAAAAGGTGTGTCAGCCCTGACTTGGAATAATCTAGTACACGACAACGGGCCTAACTGTGCACCTGGTTTGAAACTATTGGGGGATATGATTTGGTAAAATCACAAGATCATTATGAACCATTATTAAGGGAACAAAAAAAGTCCCATAATAATATATGTTAGCAAATAGATCATGGATAATATAGATTAAATCCTAGAAATTCATAAGGAAATAAATGTAAGTTATAAGTTACCCATTTAATATCATTAAATTCCCATTTATGTGTTTAATAATTTAAAAATAATAATATCTAATGTTACCTTTATTCTACCCAATGTCCATAAATATGAGGAATCAGTTAGAAAACCAATGTGATGGGAAATGTGATGACTACCCCCAATGAGATGCCTGACCTGATGGGAGAGGGAATTGAAAACTTTGTGATGATACTCTCTCATCTAACTCAGGTTCTGAATATAAAACTAGATTAGGAGGAGTTCCAAAATCTCCCTAAGAAAGAATAAGTTGCAATTGATTTCTTTATGTGATAGAGGCACACAGCTTTCAAGGGATCGTCTGATCCCTTAATCACAGAACAATGGATCAAATCCATTGAGAAGATCTTCTTCATTCTTTAATGTTTCAAACAAGAGAAGGTTCTACTTGATGTTTATCATATATAGGGATAATTTGATTAGGGGTGGTAATTTACCAAGAATATAAATCTTGGGGAAGTTATCGAAGCGATGTGGTTGAAGGAATTCTGGAAAATGTTTTTCGATAAATATTTTCCTTACACTCTCTGTCTTAAAATGGAAAAGTATTTCCTTTCCCTCAAGAAAAAAGATGACAAATCTATCAGGTTGTATGAGGAAAAATTCACAAGACATGCACAATACACCTCTAGATTTTTTGTTACCTCTGAATGAATGGTTTATCTCCTATTTGGTTGACTAAATCCTAGTCTACGAAAAACCCTAACGATTAGAGACTTTGATAGCTATGAGGAAATTGACTGATTTTTTCTTAGAGTCAAAATGGAGATTGAAAAATCTCAAGGGTATCATGGGGATAAGAAGTGTAAAATTGAGTTTAATTATAAAAGTTTTACTGAGAAATATAATGGTACTGAGAAATTTCAACATCCCACTTATCAAAGGTGTAAAAAGAAGCACCCAAAAAATTTCCTAAGGGGGAAAAAGAAATGCATTTGTTGTGAGAAGGAAGGAAACCTAGACAGTGATTGTTGATAGGAGAAAACAACCAATATGATGGAGGAAAGGAATACTATATTCAACCCTCATCACATTTTTCATTACTTCTACTACACGGAACCAGGGCACTTTACAAACCAAAGCACTAATACAATGGTTTTTGGAGATAACCAACAACCTCTAAGGAACAAAGGGTGATATTTTTCCATATAACCAGAGATGTGGATCCTGAAAATGAAGTTGTAACATGTATTCTATTTATTCATTCAATAATAGATAAAATACATTTTTATTCAGGTTATATTCACTCTTTCATATCATCAAATTTTAGTAGATTTATTCAAACACCACCTCTAAACATAGAAGTATAGCTTTTGGTGAAAATAGAAAATGGGGAAATTATTGAATCTTAAGTATATAACACCTACCCTATCAAATATTTAGGGATAAACTTCCCAAAAAACCTTTTCATACTCCCTTTGGTAGATTTTTATGCAATTATGGTCATGGATTGGATTTTCCTATATAGATCCAACAAAAATTTCCATGAGAAGGAAATCACTCTTCATATTGTGAATCATCCTTCGATTCTATACAAGTATAAGGAGGAGGATGAATATTAATTAGCACTAAAATCTCAAGTAGGATATTATTTCTCTATGATCAAGAGCATCTAGCTCAAATGATTGAATCTAAGAAAAATTTCATCCTTGAAGACATGCCCATTTTGAGGGAATACACTGATGTGTTTTTTGAGGAATTGCCTAGTCTTCATCCTAACTGAGAGGTTAAATTTTCAATAGATATTATACCTTGGGTGTTACCATTATCCAAGAATCCATATATAATTTCTGTTAAGGAACTTTAGTAGTGGAAGAAACAACTACAAGAAAATCTGGATAAAGGTTTCATATGATTAAGTGATTCACCATGGGGTGCACCAGTCCTCTTTATCAAGAGGAAAGACGGGTCAATGCACCTTTACATCGATTATCATGAGTTCATTAAGATCATGATAAAGAAAAATTAATCTCTTACATGTATTTATGACTTTTTTGATCATTTATGTGGAGTGAAATACTTCTCCAAGGTGTATCTTCAGTCAGGATATTATCAAGTATGGGTAAAGAAGGAAGATATCACCAAGACCACTTTTCATACAAGGTATGGGCCCAATGAGTTCATAGTAATTCCATTCATACTCACTAATGATATATTAATCTTCATGTACTTGATGAATAGTTTCTTTAGATATTACCTCAAAAAATTTGTGGTAGTCTTTAAAGATGTTATTCTAATATACTCCAAAAACAAGGAGGAGAATGAGGAGGATCTGAACACTATGTTAAAGACCTTACGAAAGGAAACAATTTATGCCATGTAAAGAAAATGTGAGTTTTTATTGAATGAAGTATCATTATTGGGGAATATCATCACAAAAAATGGGATATATGTGGACCCTTAAAATATAGAAGTAATTGAAGGATGGATGAGGCCAGCACCTGTGACAAATATTGTAAGGACCCGACCCCAGTTGTCCGGAGCCGGTGCCTTATTTGATTACGTTGGCATACATACAAGTAATATGAATCCCAAAAGACCGAGTAGTTTAGTATTATTGGAAACAAGTTGCATACATAAGTTTAACATTACAATATGAAGGGAATCAAAACACTATTTTATTCCACTAGAAACATCACGCCTCCTAGATTATGCTTGAAAGTCATTCATAAATTACTTCTTCATGTCCTGAGAAAATGAAACATAATAAAGGGGTGAGATCAAATGCTCAGTAAGAGTAAGCAATACATCAGAAGATAATATAAACATTATACATGGTGAATAATTGAAAACACATGCCTTTAATAATAAACTTGAACACATTATGGCAGGGATATGAGCTGAGTAAATAATGTCATAATAAAACATAATCATGGGTAGTATACTAGTCGAATAACCACATGAACTTAAAATTACTAGCTTCATGATGAGGTAAGTGCATATTCCGGATATTCTAAAACATTTTTTCAGGGCCTCGGCCAAGACGTCTAATGATTAAGGCCTCGGACAAAATCCATATGACATTGGGAAAGGCCTCATCCAATTCCACATCTATTTATCTCATGAGACCTACCGATGCATAGATGGGCTATAGCGGGCCCCACCCATCACATAATAAGTCCAATGAATTCCTCATATGAGTGGGGATCAACATAAACAACATATACATTCATATTTAAACTATCATATGAAATGTAACTAACTTTCCCCAATCATTAAACATAAAACACTAACCATTATGAGTAATATGGTGAATGGTTTTAGGATAGATCATCCACAATAGATTCAGTCATAAAAAATTAAATCAAATATGGTATATGACTTCATAAATTATTAAACCCAATAATACCATGGAATCAATAAGAGTGTTGAATTAGATGAAAACACTCTTATAAAATCATTAAGCAATTATGGAGATAAATACTCTTTTATTTTGAAAAGAAGAGTTCTTTTGGAAAAAATATTTGTATAAAACCAGAAGTAAAGTATGATAGTATTTTCATAATAAAATTAGTGATTTTATAAAGATAATGGTTTCCAAAAACAGATTATAGAGTGCCCTTTAAAATAAGTAAGAATTTGAGAAATTCCCTTGAATCGGGCTCGTATTTTTTAAACAATTTTGAATGTTCCTATTAAAACGTGTAACTATCCATAAAATAAGGAGGTATTCTGGTTCATAAACATATATATGATACTCACACAGAATATATGAGGAGTAAATAACAATACATAATAATTTAATTGATGTATTTAGACAATGAAAGTATCCCGAATGAAAATGGAAGTTCGGGTGGAAAAACCCTTACCTTAACTCCAAACGTGTTCCGCTCTTTAACTTAAGATCCTGGAATATGAAATTATAATTATTAATAAATTATTTAAGAAACTATTATAAATTTATTTATTTTATAATAATCCTTTTTAGTTCATTTATACCCTTATTTTTATGTTATTATATTTAATTTCATTGTTCCGGGGTGTTCATTTTCTTTATTTTTATAATCGGTTCACTTGTTTTTAAGTAATGGAGTTCATGTGTAAAGGTTATAAATCTCCTGGATTGGAATTATATATTATTAATGAAAATAAATAATTTATAATGGTCATTTTTATCATTTGGTTACATGGAATGAGGATGAATCGTTATATGACAACCACTTCGATTATTCGGCGATATTTGGAATATTATGAACTAGTTTTGTTATATAACTTAATTAAATGTACATATTCTAGTTACTGAATATTTATTAGATTATAATACATATATTATAGTCTGTTTCAACCATAAATATGGTTTCATGACCATTAATGAAGAAGAAATTGAAGAACGAAACTCTGTCGTCCACGAAGGCTATAAATTGGAACCTCATGGACGTTGATTTAGTTTATAAAAAATAAAAGGGAGGGAGTAAGAATATTTATGATGGTTCTTCCATTCACAAGATATAAATATAGTATATAGATGATACTGGATTTATCATGATCATTTGGAAATATGAGGTGAGGAGAGGATAGCAAAAGAAGATAAATTTAAATGAAACCAAATGAAAAATAAGGGTGTTTTACCTCTTGAAATAACCTCCTTGAGAAACTCATTAAGGGAAGGAGTTTTGGTATTTTGGAAAGACCAGAAGATTCTTGGACGTGGGGAGAGACAAGGGAAGGTTAATTTTCCAGAACTATGAGGAGCTTAAAGGCTTAGAGGAGTGAAGAGAAGAGGGAGTGGTGAGGGGTTTTATAGTGGAGGAGAGGAGTGAATTTTGAATCTTTAATTCATTATTTTATTATTTCCCTCAAGACAAACAATAATGTTGTTTCATGTGACCCCTAATAGTAATAAGTACATGTGAGTTCTAACCAAGTGTCCTTACATAACTTGTGATGTCATGAATAGTGTATTTAAGGGATAAATTGTATATACGGTATTTTATCGTATTTCACTATTCATCAAAAATTCTAGAATTTCAGAAAAAACCCAAAAAATCAACCCTACCATTTTTCAACGTGTAGAATTAAAAAGTGAAATCCATTTTTCAAAAATAATTTTCTAAATATTATTAATTTAATTTTTTAATAAGGACATAATTAATTCAAAAAATAACAATCTTAAAGTGAAATTAGTTTTATTTCTCATTGAAAAACTAATTAAGATCTCATTATCTTATTGCCTTAAGAAAATAAAATATTATTATTATTTACTATTCATAAGGGTCATATTACTGTTCATATTAATATTCATAAGGGTATGTTACTATTAACCAAAAATCAAGTTTCTTCTATCAGACTCCAAATGACTTACTGAACACAACTCTAGATGACCATTTTTCTAAATTCAAAACATAGAAGAGGCAAAGTTGTGTTTAATGGATAGATTATAAAATTGCATTCTATATTTATTTTCAAAACCTTGGGGTGTTACAGATATATGTACTTTGTTAATATTGGATGGGTATTATCATCGATTTGTGATAAATTTATTAAAATTGTTAAACCCTCTAACCAAGATAACTCATAAGGGAGTCAAGTTTGTTTAGAATAGCGAATATGAAGAGAGATTCAAGGAGCTAAAAAGTAGGCTTATCACTAACTCTATGCTCATACTACCCACAAGAATAGATATTTTCATAGTATTCAATGGTGATTCAAATAATGAATTGGGATTTGTGTTAATGTATAATGAAAAAATCATAGCCTATGCTTCAAGGAAGTTTAAAGTTCACGAACAAAACAACCCAACACATGATCTGGAGTTGGATATAGTGATATTATCCTTGAAAATATGTTGGAATTGTCTCTTTGGGGTGAAGTGTGAAATATATACAGATCAAAAAAACATCAAATATATATTCACAAAGAAATAGATGAATATGTTCCAATGAAGATGGTTAGAGATGATCAAGGATTATGACTGCTCAATCCACAACCATCCTAGGAAAACGAATAAAGTGAAAGATGATTATAGTATAAAGGATCTGAAAATTCTATCATTGATGAGAATTAAGAGGGATGTGATCTTCTTATATTTTTAAAATAATGGACATGGGAATCATAACGGAAGAAACATCACCAATCATTTCACAAATGATTGATCAAACTCCCATTCAGGAGAAAATAAAGGATTCACAAAGAGATGATGTGGGAATTTAGAAAAAGTGGAAACTATAAGAAAAGGTAAATCCTTAGAGTTCAATGTTAATGAAGAAGGTGTTGTAAGATTTGTTTCAAGACTATGTATACCATCAAATCCTAAGTTAAAAGAGCTATTGGGTGATGCACATAGCTCAACCTTATCTATCCATCGTGGAAGCACAAATATGTATTGAGATCTCCAAGAATATTGTTGGTGGGACAATATAAATGATGATATTTCTAAATATTCATCAAGATGTATTATATGTCAGTAAGTGAAGGAATAAAGGAAACAATATGAGGGTATGATAAAACCATTACCCATACCTACATGGAAATGGGAAAACATCACCATGTACTTTGTCACAAAACTTTTGAATGCATCAAGGGGAAATAATGATATCTAGTTTTTGGTGGATCATTTTAAAAATACTACACACTTCATTTTGATTTTAGAGGACTTATTATTGGATCAAATTTCATGGATATACTTCAAAGAAGTGGTGGGGATTCATGGAGTACCCCTATCAATTATATTTGATCGATATCCAAGATTCACCTATAAGTTTTGGAAAATTATACAACATGCTCTAAATATTGATCTAAACTTTAGTACATACTATCATCCTCAAATTCATGGCCAACAGGAATGGACTATCCAGGAACTTGAGTATATGTTGATAGTATGCTCAATTGACTTTAAAGAAGGATTGATCAATATCTACCTTGGGTTGAGTTATCTTATAATAGTAGTTTCCAATTGAGCATACAAAAAACTCCCTATGAATCCCTTTATGGTAAGAGGTGAAGTAAACCTACGTGATGGGATGAAGTTAGGGAGAAAAAACTTCTCGGTCCTGAAATGTTTGAGTAAATGGTGGAGAAGGTTAAGACTATTTATCAGCACATCAAAGATACTCAGAGTCGAAATAGGATCTATACTGACAATTGTCGATGAAACCTAGAGTTTGATGTTGGAGACATGGTATTCCTTTGCATATCTTTATTAAATAAAGCAATGATATTTGGGAAGAATTAAAATGGTATTGTAAGACAAATTGGCCCCTTTTAGATCCTTGATCACATCGGAGTGGTGGCCTACCGACTAGCACTCCCACCTAGCCTACCTCAAGTACATGATGTATTCCATGTATCCCTCTTGAAAAAGTACATACCAGAACCCTCACATGTACTAAATCTAGAGGTCATACCATTGGAGAATTACATATCTTATGAGGATCATCCAATGAAAATCATTGATCATAGAGATAAAGTTCTATGAAATAAGACAATTTACCTTGTCAAAGTGTTGTGGAGAAACCAAAAGTTTGAAGAAGTGATGTGCGAACTAAGGGAGGTGATGAAACATAGTTACCCTCATTTGTTTTAGTGTGGGAAATGAAAATTTTGAGGGAAAATTTTATTAAGGGGGAATATTTTAATGACCGGAACTATTATAAATAAAATTTCCATTTTTAATTAAATGTTTTATTAAGTAATATGGTTATATAAAACACATACAATTATTTTATTTTGGATCTAAAATACTGTTAAGTATCATTACCATTTATAATATATTCATTGAATATTTATCACATGATTAGTATAAATATAGGGTTTTAAAAAATCCAATTGACAGAGAGAAAGGAAGTAATGAAATCAACTAGTAGGATTGTACCCTATGAAGCCCATTTATCACATCTTTTGAGGGAGATAGTATCTCTAAGATTTTTTATTTACCAAGACAAAGATAAGTCCGACAAATTAAGCATGAGTGAAACCTTTTATGATAGAATTTCAAGATCATAAAGATCACAACCCAAACCATGTATGTTGAATCACCCCATCAAAGTCTCACGGTCACGCACCTTACCCTAAAGGCATTTTCTGGTGTATTAAATAGATATGTATCACGACCCTAGAAATATGTATATATACATTATTTTGTATAAAATAATGAATATATTTTCATCCTATTATTTTTACTTTATAAATGGTTTTTATTTTGAAATAATAAAACAAAAATAGTATTTTTGGATAATATTCAAAATTCAATTAAGGAATTTATTTTGAGGAATTAATGGATTTTTTAAATATATAATATTTTAATCACATTTTAATATTAAATATAAATTATCATGTAATTTTTATAAAGTCAAATTCAATTTTTATAATAGTTTGAAAAATATTATTGTCAAAAAAATCCATTATTTATCAATAAATATCGATTCTTATTTTAAGAGTGAAAATAAAAAATTATAAAATTATTTAGATAAAATTAATTTTAATTTTGGAATAATAGCATCAAAATTATTCAACGGTGAATTTTTCATAATTTTTTGAGACACGTGAATTTTTGGGAAACAATTAAATACCGTATAAGTATACTTTGTTTATTTTGACATCATAATGACTCAAAAGTGATGTAATAGATACTATAAATTGTATCCAAACCCAAATATATGTTTTACCTTTAAAATATTGTGATTTTATGTTTATTTTATTAATTTATAAATCCTTTATGAATCCTCCAAAACCATTAATATATTTTAAGGTTTTAAAACCATTTCATTAAGAATATGAATCACCTCCAAATAGGCAAGGGTATTGTTTTATTATTTTAGGAACTTGGAATTATAAAATAATTTAAACCACTACTATTTTTAATAAACCAAGGTAAAAACCATGGAAAAGTTTTTGGTATTGATTATTTTATTATATAGAGTCCAAAACCTATGTTTGGGAAATATTAAAGAAATCCCCACTCTTTTCTAATATAAACCCACCAAAGATCCCATTTATCTTCACTAAAAATAATTGGATCATGTCCTTACTCTTCCCTCCACTCTCTAGAGTCCTCCCGAAGTTACATCAAGGTACTAATAAGCTTCTTTAAATCATTTGGAGTCACACACTCAAGTAAGGGATCTTTTACTTTCTCCTCTTTATTCAAGTATCTTCTTTACTTTATGTATTTTATCTTCATTTACTTATGATGGTATATGTTATTTCATACCCCCTTTATTGTAAAATTGATTTAAAAATTATGATAGACCCGTTTCACTCTCATCAACACATTTTTATGAATTTTTAAGTGATGTTGTTATGCTATCGAAATTTCACCATGATTTTCCATGCCAAAATAATTGTGTAGTGAGTAGAATACCCATTTACTATCAAGGGTATTCACCTTTATAAAATTATACCTATTTGAATTGTTATTTATATGAATTTATTCCACACTCATTGATTATGTAATAAATTATTATGATAAAGGAATCCATATTGTATGATCTATGTTGGAAACTTATGAATGAGAATGAAATGAATGTGATGGGTGTTCCTAAAATTATATAGCGCTCAAATGCATTGGGTGATTTTTAGTCTCATGAAATGTCATTTTGGGATAGGTAGTGAACCTTATTACTTTATGGTAATTCATTCATCATGATGTCTTGGAATTTATCCTTGACCTATGTTTATGATGTTTTTTAAAGATGTTTCCACATTTCCCATTTATGATTATCATGTTATATCATTCCTTATCATTCATGTTCCTTTTATTACACATTGATATGACCATTTTATAACATGTATTAAATTATTCCATGTTTATTACCATACTAGGATTTATAGATCACCCCTTTCTTATTTATGTCCCCAGGTTATCCCATGCATTTTTAAGTGCAAGAATGTTAAGGAAGTTTTCAGTAAAGATGATTTTTTTCCTATTTTAAATTATTATGTAATGTACCTAATTCCAAAAGACACTAGAATTATTGATCTTACGAGTTTTATTAAGTGTAATTTTATGTAATAAATCATATATAAATGTGTAATAAAGATAAGGGTTTTTATATGGGATTTCTTTCTTATTGGGCATGTATTTTTTTCACTTTACATTTCAGTTTTCACTATCCCACTCTTGTACACCCTAGAGGTTTTGCATGTTTGGTTTACTTTTTAGCTATTTCATATTTTTATTATTATTACTATGCACTTTTTTATTGATATGTTCAGGTGTTTTTATATATATACATTAAGAAAAGGAATCATATTTAGGATATTCCTTTTGGTGTTTATCATCACCCCCTTGCCTATGGAGGTCATCTTGGGGTAGTTGTGGCTCGAGGCTCGTTTAGGGTTGAGTCGTCACAACAATAGATTTAATTCAAACATTAAAATGGATCATTATAAAGACCTATATATAAATAAGTGTATATATCAAACATTTTGTGATGAATTTTGAGAATGAAATCTATTAGGACCTAATCTAGCTGAGGAAATGGAAGGGAAATTTAGATTTATTCATCAACACGTCAAGGCAACTCAGAGTCGATGGAAAATTTATTCTTCCAATCGTCAAAGATATCTTGAGTTTGAATTTGATGAAAAGGTATTTATAAAAATTTATCCATGGAAGAGGGTAATTATATATGGAAATAAGGGTAAAATGATCCCTATGTATATTGTCCCCTATAAGATTCTTGATTGAGTAGGGATGGTATGTTATTGCTCAGCGCTTCTACTGAACCTCACTCAAGTTCAAGATGTGTTCCATGTATCTATCCTAAGGAAGTACATGCATGATCCATTATATGTACTAAAATTTGAGTTCATACCACTGGATCATGATCTTTCATATCAGGAATAACCAATTGAAATCTTGTATCATAGAGATAAAGTGTTATGGGATGAGACTACTCACATGGTTAAAGTTCTCTAGAGAAATCACAAATTAGAAGAAGATGCTTGGGAACCAGAGGATGTAATGAAATAGAGATATCCCCATTTCTATATTATAGTGGTTAATTTCTAGAGAAAATGGGTAGAATGAAACACCCTAAGATTTTATGAAAAATTTCTCTTCAAATATAATTTTTCAATAGCTTATGATACACGCAAATATAAGACTAAATGAACTATAATATAGTATACCATTATAACATAGCCATTAAGTTGGTAGGTATAAATATTAATAACTAAATTATGAAAAATTTATGGTTTTAAAATGTATAAAATAAATTAATTGGTTATCAATTAATTATAAATAATAATAATAATAAATAAATAAACATTTAAAAATAAAAAGAGATATTTTTATGATAAATTTTTTTATGCATGTAATTGGTTTTTATAGTAATAAATTAAATTATTTTAATAAAATTTATATATTTTATACTCAATAAAATAATTTAATATTCATAAAATATTTTTTCTATTCATCATATAAGAATAAATTTGATTTTATTTTTAAAAATTGAATTTTCTATAAAGCATTTTCATTAAGTTTTGCACATTTGTTGCTAAAATTATTATCTTCCACTTATATAAATATAATCTTGAAAATGGATTACATATTTTTAATCAGGAGGTTAAAATTTGGTAAATAGAACCCTTTTATTTTTTGTTCAATATGAATAGTAACCATGGTAAAATTTACCACCTCCGTAAAGGGTAAATATGTTTAATCTAGGTTAAAACTAAACGATAAGGTAAAAAAAATCATCATAATTATTATTAGATGAAAGTAATTTGAACACTATCACCTTATACTATAATTTTATTTGTTTAATAGATATATTTTCCATGAAAATGACCAATATAATATTTAGATTAATGAAAGCTACAAAATGTCACTATCTTAGTTTTAAATATCTCTTATATGTTCACATAAGGAAAAAAATAAGTGGTGAATGAATATCAATGAATATTTTGAGAATAATAAAATTATATTCATGATGTTAATTTATTTATAATTTTTAGGTATTAAATAATTACCCTAAATTCTTACACGACACTAAAATAATATTTGTCTAATTAATGAAAATATAAAATAAATTATATTAAAAATATTAAAAGTGATATAATTTGAGATAGTTATAGTGTTACATGAATATTATTGATGAATATGAAATATTATTGTTATTTTAAAGTATTTCATTTGAATTTAAATTTTTTATTTATGTTTTTAAGTCAAATTAAACGAATAGTGTCAAAATTAAAATTAATGATAATTTATCAAAATAATATTTTATTAAGTTATTTATAAATTATTAAAATCCTAAAAGAGGAAAAATGGGAAAATATATATTAAAAAGTTTCATCCCTTTGTCATTTTGGAGTAAATATATACCTTATATGTAAAATTATAATTCTTTAAGAGTGAAAAATATGTTACCATGGTTAAGGTTAAGATAGGTTAACTAAGGGGTTAAACCAAAATATAAGGTTTAAAATGCCACTTAAACCTATAAAAATTTTATTGGTTAATGATATTTCAACCATATCCTGTCTTAGATTTGAATCCATGTAATTCTGGTTGAATTTGATCTAGAGAATGACTTTATTATAATTTAATCTTTTAATAAATTCTAGAAGTTCCCCTCACCTCAATTATAAAATGCACCTCCTCCCCTCACTTCTTCACACAACTTTGAGTAATATATCTCGACAAAACCCTACCCATTACTATTATAAAAATTGTTATAAAATATCAAGAGGTGTTGGTCTTCTAAAAATACCAACCCTATATTCCATAAGAAAAGATATAAAGGATGTCACTCAATAAAGACGAGGCTTAGACACATACCGAGGAATTCAAACCTAAGGTAAGGGTTTATTTCGAAATCTCATTATTATCTAGGATTGTTTATGTTTATGTATCCATAGAAGAATTATTTTATCCTTTTATATTAAATTAAATCTATTTTATTCTCTTATGGTTATTTCTTTATAATGCATGTTTTCCTTTCAATATTCCCCTCCTTATCAATCAAGAGACCAAAAATATATTTGTAAGGAAAATAATATTTATTTCTCTCTTCAGTAGAAAAAAAATTATTCCATATCCAAATTTTCTTACAAAGTTTTCAAGAATTTTTTTACTATTATACCATAATTATTTAAAGTCATTTTATTAATTTTTTACTTTTTAAAAAAAATTAAAATGAATATTCTTTTCATTTTCCAAATGGGTATATTTTTAATTTTTTTTACAAAAGTGTAAAAGGAGTGTTTTATTAACATATATGGTATTAATGGAATTTCTCACTTTCATAACAACTCATTTATTTGGATACCCCTTTTCAAGTTTACAAGGTTATTTTCGCAGAAAATTTTTTCCTTTATATTTTGAAAATTGTTTATATTTTAAATAAGTGTTTTCAAAGTGAAAAGGTTATTTTCCTTAAGATATTTTCTAGTGATATTTTTAAATTATTTTCAATTATTTCAACATCATTTGTTGAATTTTATGTTTTAGTGAGGTTATAATATTATAATACCATCAACCATATTTCTTTGGATGGTCTATGGTCATCTTGAATGGGTAAAGTATTGATATTATGCTATTTATTCTAATATGAATATTTATTGTTTTGTAAGGCATATTTATTATGTTATATTTTTTATTCGTGTAATGAATGAATTTTAATTATTAAGTGATGAGTGGGGCATAGAATTTTATAACCCCTTGATGCATTTTTAGTTCTTATGATACAAACTAGCTTGTGTATTTGGACGAGACCCTACCTATTTATGTAAGATGTCTTGTTATGAGTCCTTGATGGTATGTTTTAGATATATTTACAAGAGACCTCAATGGTAAGTTTTAGATGTTTGGTATTATGAATTCCATACTTATTAAATCCATTGTTTATTTACATGTGATTATTTAAATAGTTTTTATATCCTTGGATAATCTATTAGATCATGAAACTTTTAATATGCTATTATCTAATTATTATTCATTTCATGCGATATTATCCATGCCATCTTTTTCTTCCATTGTACACATACCCTTATCGAGCATATGATATCATCCTTTTCTTATTTTTACTTTACCTATTATACTATGAAGTTTTTTATGATTGATATGGAGGTATATTCTAAAGGGGGATATGGTGTTCTAAAATAAAATAATATGTTTTGTTTTTAAGTTTTTGAATGTAATATGAAACTTAAGTATGTATCTAGTTTTCCAAGATTACTAAACTATTCATCCCTTTGGGATGTGATCACTTGTATCGTATGCCAATTTAATAAATTAATCATCATCTATAGATTACTATTGTTATTATCTTTATAGATAAAATCATTTATATAAAAATCCTTGATATAGTAACTATTTACTTCATCTCATGAAAATAAACTACAAGTTCAATCAATTATTCCATTGATTTTTAACTCTTATATATTTACAACAGTTTATAAAATATACATTATTTGTCACATGCAATTCAAAATATTTGAATTGGTTTCCATGACATCCACACCAGACATAGAAATTATATGGAGTTTACCAAACTCCTTCAGGTATATCATGAATAAGATAATCATATTGAATTAGTACTCTTCTTTTATAAGATTCAATTAACTTCATTGGATTCTTAAAGAAACATTGTTGAACAATTTCAACCAAATTCTAATGTTTGGGTTTTAAATTTTACCTTCTTGTATTGTTTGTAGAATACTATATAACCTAGACATCATATTATTAGTTCATATTTATTTCAAAAACTTTGAGAATATTGGGTAAATGTTCTTTGAATTCAATCATATTTTCATAACATTTCCATAGATGATAATAGTATGAATTACCTAACCAAAAAAGCCTTTGAAACCGTAAATGAGTCACTCTATGTTTCCATAAACATCTATATTCACTTTTTTTAAAGTTTCAACACTTTATTATTGAGGAAGGAACTATTCTGACACATAAAATTTTCATTAAAAAATTATTAAATCACAAATTTAGCTTAAGAACGTTTCTTAAGTTACCAGTATTGGGAGTAACTTACATTAATATTATCCTTATCAAGGATTTGATCATAAGTTGTAGCTTGATGATGATGATGATGATGATATCTATCTACAAAAAAAAAATTTATTAGATGAGTATCATGTATTATCAACCATTTAATAAGAAATTTTATTAAATGATATCCCACTAAAATTATGACCCCTTTTTAAAAATTCATCATAATGATTGGTGGGATAAGATCCAAATTTCCCTAATAAAATGACCTAACTTTGGCATTAAACTCGCCTCTTAGATATTTAGGTAGGGAATAATCATAATAATATCATATATTTTTCTTAGATAGTTGAGTGGAAGCCCCATTAAATAATCCATCATATAGATAAACCAAACTCTATTACTATGGTATCCCAAATCTTGGGGTTTTCCAGCTAGTGTAACCAAAAGCAAACATCAAAAATGATTTAATCACAAGACAATCCCGAATCACCCCACTTTAGTGTCAAACTACCCAAGTGTGTTCTAGGATTAATCATTACTTTCTTTAATTGAAAAATATAATCCAAGGTCACCCCCACTTTGGCATGAAACTGCTTGGTTGGATAATTGAGTTATTGAAAAGTTCTACTTTAAAAGGAAACTCGGACTTTTTATTTGAAGTATATTTTAATCTCACCATATTATCTCATGTTATTCCCTTTAAGTATTCTTTATTGTAGTAATTTAGTTTGGAATCATATTCCCTCTATCTAATCAATATGTTCAAACCATATTGATGAGTAACTCTTTACCCAACCCACATGTTAGTGTTACATACACAAAAATATAAGTCAAGTATATTCACAGATATCCAAATGCATTATATGTAAGTTATAAAAAAACTTCATTTAAAGACATATATTTATATGAGATTAACAATCTCCACATGAGTAATCCCAGAGCGAAAAATAGCCAACCCCATTCACCATCCTACACATGGAATAAGCCTCCAGGTAGGATGGTAGTCCGACCCCAAGTCCCTCTATCTAGAGACACATTAATTAAATGAGAATCCAATTCATCAAAACTCTAATACCTAATTTTTAAAAATTGCTTTCAAAAACTAAATTCAAGTTCATAACTTCAATTACAAATATAGGTCATGTTAGATGAAAAAAAATACTAAATTCATTAGAGATTCAATCCAATCATGTAATTAAAGGATATATCATAGAATTATTAAAAATAGACTAAATCGTACAAAATATTAACATTTCTTAAATAATTTACTAAACATGAATATAGAAAGGAATAGCCTTTAAGTAAATGAGTAATTCAAATATTTAAACATGAGATAACCATTTATGATAAATTTTTAAATAAAATATAATTATAAACCCATTTATAATTTTTATCTTTAACATTTTTGACATTCCATAATTTTGAATATAAAACCTTTATATTAATTTCAATTTAAACTTTTTCATATTAATCATTATATGGATTTTAGATGATATTATATAAATTATAAACAATTTATAATCTAATTTCTATTGTGTAAACATTTTTCAAATTATAAATATCATATACTTAATTATAATTTAAACCTTAATCATATCAATTATAAAAGCACCTTTTTATGTGAACTAAATAATATCCAAATAAGGACCCTTTATTTTGAACAATTTCAAATTAATTAATCATAAATAATTCATAATATAAATAAAATATATATATTATGGCCTTATTTCATATTTTGTAACCCATTATAAATTATCACTTATTATTTATATATAAAATATTTTATTTATATATCATAATTCATGCCATATAAGTTTTATAAAGGTATTTAAATATTAACAATTTATATTTGGGAATAAAATTTTTAATGAAAATTTAATTAATTGCAAAAAATTTATAATTCATTAATTTATAAACCTCTTATAAATTAAAATATACCAAAATTACTTTTATAATACTTTATAACCATTTTATCAATAATTAAAACTATTTAATTTGTTAAAAGTAATTTTTTTTTAAATTATGGTTTACCTCACGCAAAAATACATTCCTACATAAAACTAATCTTGTCTAACTTACACATAAAATATGTTTAATGGTAAACCATTTCTATATCTATTAGGTAAATGTAAGTCAATTATTAACATTATGTAACTGACACTATGTAAGGGTACACCATTACATAGTTAGCATTACGTAAGGGTACATCAGGTCTTACCTTTACATAGCCTTGTTTCGTGTAAGGGTAAGTAATTGGTTACCCTTGTATAGCTTTGAGAAATACTCATTTACCCTTATAAAACACATTTCTGTAAGCTTCTACATATAGGTAATATAGTGGATACCTTTACTTAACTACCATTTACATTTATACATGAATATAAAACTTTTCACTACCTTTATGCATATGGTGTAATCAAATTTACACAAACCATTTACATGAGGGTAAGCCTTGGGAATCCTTGCTCAAAAAAAGGGTAATGATTGGTTTTCCTTACACATCTTGGTTATGTAAGGGTATGGGATTCATTAAGTTTATGCATCCTAGTAGTGTAAGGGTAAATCCTTGGGTTACCTTTACATATCTCAGTATGTAAGGGTAAAGCTTTTTTAGATTTTTGAATAACCTATAAAATGAGGCTCTATTTTTGGTTTCTTCTTCATATCCACATATGATTTCATAAAACCTAAGCATATATTTCTTTGATACAGCTGAAGGGTTTTGTTAGAGTCTAATAACATTTATTAGATCCTGAAGAAGTGATTAAACCCCTTTTATGAGGATCTCCAATCAAGAAATATAAAACATATATATAAAAATAGAAATGAAGAAAATTGTAAAACCAAGCCTATCATTCACCAAAAAGGCAAAAAAATATCTGATCTTCATCTTTATATGCATTTGATAAGGATCACCTAGTGGGAAACATATGTATCCCAACTCCATGGCGTATCCATGTGTTGCATCTGAATCCCTTAATGCTTGATCGGGATCCGAACTTCTCACCGTGGTAAGAAAAAGAGGAAGATGAACGATCTTCAGGTTTAGTGAGTTTCAGTAAAGCATGAGGATATAAAATATACACAATATAGCCATCATATGGCTATAAAATATATAATTCATAAGGATTGTCCTTGGGATATCTCATTTATTTATGTGTTAAAATACATTAATAAATACAATGTATGATATGAATGCATTTACTCCCAAATATTTCTCCAAATGAAACATCTCATTGAATGATAGATGCATTGAATATTGAAATATCCAAATGATAACTATTATCATAGGTAGTGTAAAAGATATTCCTATTTCTTCATGAAAATCACAAATTTCATGAAATATATCTTATATATATATATATGGCATTAGGTAATATCTCCATCATGAATTCAACCACATTATCTTATCGTACCATACAAGAGTGAAAATCCCATAAATCATATCAGCATAAACCATGTGTCTCACACAAGGTGAAAATAAAATACAATTATAATACATGAAATCCATGAACAACAAGTCCATTACCTGACAACTTGGGTTTCTTTCATGTGTTGGTTGATCAATCATAGGAAAAATCGCATTAATAATCCTTGAAACATTCCTAATCTTCTATCTACCAATTTTAAATAGTACTACAAAAAGAAAAAAAATCAGATACCACTTTGTAATGCCCCACCAAAAAATCCACTAAAATAGTACCCTAGACCAGTGTTCCAAAAGGCCTTAGTCATTCCTCCCATTATGTTAGAGTCTATTGACTAATGTCAAGGGCCCATGAAGTTAGCATGGGGAGGATATAACCTCATGTCAGAGTAACTATAGTAGAAGAAGTAATTAAAATCATATATAAATAAAGAAACATCCCAGATAAGTAGGGAAGTGATAATAAATAACATTAGTATAAAAATTAAAAAGTAATGGGTATTCCATACATTCCAAGGATCCCCCATGGGAGGATCATATACAGGATAAAAAATACCCAAAATAAAAAGGAAACTAATAACTCCTCCCAACCTGGTCTCGAGTCCTACCTGGTCCCATCATCCACACCAACATTGGAATGTTGATCCAACCATCATCAACATTGGTCATCACTTTATACCTATAACCTATGACCCATTAGTGATATCTATTCATGTATTTAGGTGTTATGGAGGTCCATGTAGGATGTGATTAAAATATACTAGTCTGCCACCAATAGTGTCCCTAAAATAAGAAATCTCATGCAAAAGTGTATGTGGATGTGCTCATGGTAAATAATTTAAAAAATTATAAAAAAATCATATAAAATAAATAAATCAATAAATTGATTTAAAATAAATAAATAAATAAAACTTTTGGTGTCCTAAAATCTCCAGTGACACCCAGGTTCAGTTCTACCTGCTTCATCAAGTGTTGGGGTGTCTCTGAGAACGTCACGATGATGGAGCCTACATACATAACCACATGGAATCTAGGATCTCATCCTATTAGTACCTAGTATCACAAGTTATTATATAGAATATGGGTTCTTATCCCAATATCCCTCTGAAATATGATGACCATGTCAGCATTCCCCAAATATCAAATATCATACAAATTCCCCATACCCATCCCAAAAATCCCAAGAATTTGGTATCATGTGGAATCTATAAATCTCATCTTGGAATTACTAATCATATACCAAATAGAATCCATGGTTCTCATCATAGAGTTATTAATCATAAATCATATCACAAAATCTAGTTTCTTATCCCAGAATTCTCAAATATCATCTCTCATATGGAATCCAAGCACTCATCCCAGCATTCTCAATCATTACACATCATAGTCACAATTTATTATATTCATTTCCTAACATAAATCATAAATTAAATTTATAAATAATCCCTTAATTACCAAAACAAATATAAACTAAATTTACTATAGTAAAAGTCCTTTTTTAAACCATTTTCAATTCCATTAATGGCTCAAAAAAATTATCAAACATTTTTCCATATTAAGTTCCAAATTTAATTTACTACATCGTGGGTTCAAAAATCCCATTTCACATCCATATAATTAATAAAAAATCCTATTTAAACTAATTCAATTGTAAGAATATCCTTAATATATTCCATTTTATTTTCCATAAACAAACATACCATTTTTATAATAAATTACAAGTTCAACCCAATTCTAAGGGTCTCTATTAGGGATTCTCATCTTAAAGCTCAAGGCATGTGAAGAGTATCATTTAATTATTTCAAACATAATTTTAAAACATTTAATTTAACTAATTTCAAGGTACAGTGTATCTATCTTGACCACACCAAGGACCCACTTGAAAAAAAAGTAATCCTTTGGGAAAAATATAAGGGACCACCTACCACATGCTTAAAAAATCCCAATTATCAATTATCGGTCAGAATTTCATACCTAAATTGAGAGAAAATGAAGAAATAAACAAAATACCTAAAAATATGTCATATTATCCTAAAACAATAGAACCCCACTTCACAAAAAAATAAAACCAAAATATATGTAAGAGAAGTGGTTGACTCAATTGAGTCTCTCTAACACAACCAACAAAATATGAAATCGACATCAGATAGAGGGGATCTTCAATAGAATTTGAGAAGAGAGTAAGGGATGAGTATTGGATGATAGTGGGTGAAAATGTGAGGAAAAATTGGTGAATCACATATAATAGTAGAGGAAAAAAATTAATTTACCCACTTTTAAAGAGGTACATAGTTTGGATACATAGTTTTCTATAACATGTGCCAACTATGAAAAATGTGTAGATATGGAATCAAATAAAGCATTTGGTAAATTTAATTTTATGTTAAATGTACCTATTATTACATCATTTTGGACTTCAACTTCTGATATAGTGATTGAATAATATTGTCCTTTCACCCTCAACCTTTTCAGAGGTAAATTCCATTGAAATTTGGGGAATGGTTTTGCATAATGTCCCTTCTCCTTATAGTTAAATATTTAAAAACCAACAATTTTTTCCTTTAATTTTCATTTTTGAGATTGATGGCCACTTTTTATACACTTAAAACTTCCTCATGTTCTCTTCCTGTAAGCCCTAGGACGTTTCTTCTCATAATTATCACATGTGGTAAATCCCATCCTTCCTTTATTCCCCTTTATCATACTATTATTTTCATGATGTGCAGCCAATCTATTCTTCTTTTTATTTCCCTTGAATACATATATCATAGAGAACTATTTTTCTATCTTAATGTAACTTGATACTATATCCCTATATAATGAAAAGTTTTGAGGGAATAACACCCTTCAAAGTATCAACTATAACCAATCAAAAAAATAATCAGTCTTACTTTCTGGTCTACATACATAGTCTGCAGTATATCTAGTTAACCTTGTAAATTTAGCCTCATATTCAGTAACATTTTCCTTTATATTTTGTTTAATATTTAGGAACTTCCTTTAAATTTCTTCTCTTTTCTCATGAGGAAATTATTTTTTATAGAATACCTCCTTCAAAGTTCCCCATTTCATGAACATTATCTAATATTCCTATTTAGTGTTTTGAATTAACAACCACCATTGGTCCACATATCCCTTAAAATGTTAGACCACCATGATGAATTTTTTATTTTAACTACTTCACAAAGTTATAATGATCTTCTCTAGGTACTTGATCCATTGTTCATAAACCAATGGATTGGTAGTTCCACTGAATTCTATAGGTTATTATTATATTAAGTGGTCCAACATAGTTACTCCATATTTTGAATCAATAGGTTAATCTATGAGGGTAAGTTTATTTGTAATAACATGGTTCAACTACCTTAATATGGTTATGATTTGATTATCCTCAACTTCATCTTCATTTACTTTCTCAGGGGTAACATCTCTACATTGACTATGGGTATTTTTACAATTCTAATTCCCCCTTTTAGTCTCTATCTCTCTAAAATATCATACACATGATTAGGTAGTTATATTTAACTGTAAAATAAAATTATTATTAAGTTTTAAAGAGTTTTACATAGAAATATTGAGGTTTTTTTATAGTAATTGTGTTATCTAACTAGGTTCCTCTAAATATATTCCTCAAGGTTTCTACTAAACTTTCTCTGATACCAAATGTAACCACTCATACTCTATAAACATAGATCAAAATGTTATATTACATTATTAGTATAGAATAAAAAATGTTCATGCAGGATATAATAGCATAGTAGTCTTGGAAGATCACACATATATATATATATTAAATTTGAAAAAATAAGATATAGAAAAAAAATTAAAGAACATTATTGTCCCTTCCATTATATCCATAAAAATTACACATAGTTATCCTATTAGTTTCTTGGGAAAAGGAAAAAAATAATAATGAGATCATATGATTAGTAATAAGTTTCATAAAATAGAATCCATCATAAAGTAAACACGGAATAAGTGATTTGTAAGTAATTAATAAAAAACATAAAACCATAATCAACTAAAACTTGGGGCTTTCTATATCCATGATAATAAATGAAACATGGATAGAAATAATCATTTATCTCATACTAATGGAATTCATAATGTCATAGATCAAAGAATATTATAATGGCATTATGTAAAGACACTATACATATATGGGTATAGGTATGCACCAAAACCCATGTTTTTTTGTCTTGTGAGACCTATTGATACATCAAGGGATATATAATTCCAGGCCCTACCCATCACCCAATTAAGTAAAATTGATTCACCATAAGAGTCAAAAATACATTTCATATAATTCCATAAGGAAACTCTAGTTGAATAAAAACATGGTTATATATATAATGAAAAATACAAAAACAAATACTCCCCCATTTAATGTAATAATTTGGATGTCTAGGAGAACATATCTTAATCAACTTAGAAGTTTTAAGGTATCGTTAAAGTAATAATAAGTACCCTCGTCAAAGAAATATAGTTGTGAGGGTACTATAAATGTGTTGGGTTATCCATGGAAGATAGTAATTGGGTTCAATATTTTCCATTGGTATGAGACCAAGGCAATGGCAGGATCATCCTTCACCAATTTTTATGAAGAGTGTGTGAATATTTCAAAGCATATCCCTTAGGTTTTTTTATCAAAGTATGCAAACTTATTCCAACTTGTCATGAATCAGAGTGATGATTGATTCAATGATCAATTATCCATTTTCAAGGTGATTACCCCTAGGTTTTTCTATTCCATAGTCAAATCCACTTTCCAATGTCCAGATAGGGATGTATTTTCTAGGAAACGATACACACTTACACTTACCAAAACTTAGGATGGATTTTATACCATGGAAAAGATTGAATTTTTCAACGATTTTAGTAACTCTTGGAATCAAATGAATACGAGGGAGGGATATAAATATTGAATTTTAAATAACCTTGAATTCTTGAAGAATATGGTAAAAAAATATTCCATGTAAATTTATGCACCATACAAAATGATATAGGTGTTGAATATGACACAAGTCTCAAATAATAGAAATTGAAATGGAAAAACCCACTAATGGATTAGGTAGAGATTAAATAAAAACATCTTAAAATATAGGGATTCAAATTTATATTCATATACCATTAATAAAAATAAATTTCATGATATAAAATCTCAAATATTTATTACATACACTGTATAAAGTAAATTTGGAGCATAATATAAAACATGTCTCAAAGTGATAAATTTGAGATGAAAACCCCTTACCTCTTATCCTGACTTCCAAAAACATAATTTAACCTCATGTGTCAAAAACATAGCTATATTAATCACTTAATTTATAACCTTACCCAAATCCATTTTCATTTATACACTTTACATAGAGTTATTCTCTATATTAATTCTAGTTATTGTTTTTTTTTATTTTCCCACATCATGTGCTTATAGTTTGATCGTTTATACTAGTTTCATAATAAAAATGTTTGAATTCATTATTATTAAAAATATAACCATTAATGTGTCATTAAATTTACCTTTAGGTATTATTTATATTAATTTATAATGTTTCAAATTACTTTCATGACTGTTTTAATCATTATCCTTGAATATGAAATCGATAATAAGCATATTTTAGTGATTCTAGACGATCAAAGGGTGTTTCTTTAATTAATGAATTAAATATTGATTTAAAATATATATAAAAAAATGGATAATCATGACCAGAGTCTTCAATGCCAAAAATATAACAGTGGAAGAGTTCGTGCAGACGTGGGCCAAATTACTCTATCAATTTGAAGATAGAATCAGAGATGACCCCGATAAAAAGGTAACTGAACTTTCCTATAATTTATATAGGGAGGATGTATCTAATATGTTGAAGTTATAATTTAAGGATTATGTAGGGTCTGATTCTCCTATTTTACTTGATGTTTTCTTACTTTCTTCCACAAAAGTGTACTTTTTTTAATAAAAATGTTAATTTGGAGGATAGTCCACACATACGCATGCATGGTGATTTCATTTTACTTAGAAAAAAAATAATTAAAATTGTATATTATATAATAAACATAAAAATATTATATATATAATAATTAGTTACTAATTTCCCATTTTTTAACCATGTTATGCGGTGAGGAAAAGGAAACACATTGCTTCGTGGAGGCGGTAGTCTGCACATATGAATAAATCACATTTCTATTTTTCTTAAGGAAATGGGGAAAGGTGGTTAATGATTATCCCCTTAAAATAATAAAATTAATTATATAACTAATAATTATATTACCATATAGGTATGAGAAAATTAAAATTGTAAATTAATGTGGAAAAGGAAAGAAGTTGAGTAAAAAGGATTCCTCACGCTGGGCACTTTGAGATTTCCTTGGAGGATATATTGAAAATGGAGGGATTGGGCTAAAATATTCTAACCAAAATCTAATGGAATAAATATAGTAATAAAGGTGAAAGAAAAATGGTTCTATTTTAAGTAGAAAACCTAATTTTAGGAGTGGTGATGAAGGGGTGTTAAGAGGCCCCTTTTACAAGTGAAAAGGGAACATATTTTTGTAAATACCTATAAATGTTAAATAAAGGAATGTCATTCATAAGGAAAGTGGTTATATAATTGAGAAATAATGGAGCAGGTATGTGATAAATTCAATAAATCCTCTACCATTCATGTTCACTCATGTTTTCAACATGTTTCAACTCTTTACTATTGGATTTTCCACTTTTACCATGGTAACAAGTTTTTACCTTAGTATTTTATCCTTTATGCCTAAAGATGGTCCTTTTTACATAACTTTTACGAAATCATTCCAAATAAAAAATTAATCTTATAATAATAAATTTATAAAAGTGATATAATTTAACTTTAAAATAGTAAATGTATAATGCATTAAAACTATTTTAGTGAAAAATATGACTTAAGTTTTAAAATTTCAATATAGGATTATAAATTAAACATAATATTTTAAAATTTATAATGTTAATTATAAAACATATATTTGTTCAAGATAAGGGTTATATGAGTTTTATTTTATAAATAAATCCTAATGAAGACATAAAATTATCCATTTTAACAAAAAATAGTATTTTCACTATTTACCTAAAAAACAATATTTTTGGAAAAAATCCCAAAATAAAATCTTAAGTTAATATTATTGTGAAGGATTAAAAATGAATTTTATTTTATTAAAATTAAATTATATCAATAATAAATTAAAATTTTAAATATATGAATGAATAAAGGCTCTTTAAAGTGTGTATTGTGTAATAGTCAAGGATATGGTGTTTACCTATCAGAGTAGAGTATCAGGTATTAAATTATTTCCTCCACCACCCTCCATAAATAATTTTTTCCTAAAAATTGGAGTATATATGATCCACTAAACAAATGTGTATATTTTTTCCTCATAGCTTCTCCAGGATCCCAGGTTTCCTCTTATATCTTATGATCTCTCCAAAGGACTTACACCAATCGAGTTGTATAATTCTACAACACTTTATCTCTTGTGTAGAAAATATATACATGCTCTTAATTTTATGAAAATTAAGGATCCAACTATATCCCTTCATATGTGAGCATATTTTTGGGATCTATCATGCATTTCCTTATTAATGAAACATGGAATACATCGTGTAATTCAGAGATTTTGGGTGGCATAGACAATCGATAAGCTACAACTCCAATTCCTTATAGTATTTAAAATAGAAGGTGTAATTCAGAGAGTATGGTTCTCATACTCTTCATAAATTTTAGAGTATATAAATATATCATCAATGAATACCACCCAGAATTTATTAATATAATCTTTGAATTATCTATTCATTATATCCATAAAAATAGAAGGTGCATTATTTAATCTGAAGATAATTACTATAAAATCATAATTTTTATACCTCATATGAAATTTTTTTATTCAGTATATCTTCATTTTTAACCCTTAATTGATGATAACCAGTGTAATTCCTCACCCCAAAATCCATTGAATTGGTTCCCTAAACCAGTGCACCACAGGGTCTCAGATGCGCCTCCTTATATGGAAGATGTTACTGACTAGCGGTGAGGGCTTGTGAGGTTATCATAGGGAGATTATTACCTCATCTCGGAGTGGCTATAGTGGTGGAATTAATGGAAAACATATATAAATCAACAAACATTGCAGATAAGAAAGGAAAGTGATGATATATAACTATAGTGTCAAAATACAAAAATAATGTGTATACCATACATGCCAGGGATCCCCCATGGGCATATCGTATATATGATAAGAAAATACCCAAAATAAAAAGGAAACTAAGAACTCTTCCCAACCTTTTATTTATTCCTTATAAGGGTTTGTATTTCCTTAATCCCTTCCTTTATCATTATGGGGTGTCCTATGGTTCAGGAGTGGTTTCATAAAATTTAAAAGTTTTTTTAGAATGCTATTATAATTTATAATGTAGTTTTAAAATGGTTTTACAATTATTGAAGTAACTTCAATGTTTTATATATATATTTGGAAATTAATTTGGAGGTTTTGAGGTGTTTTTTGGATTTTGGAAATGATAATAAAGTCTTATTTTAATTATTTATGATTTTTTTGTGGGAATTTATTATTTTAAAATTTTACTTCTACACATAAGTAATTCCTTACTAATGTGTAAGGGTAATGGTTTATTTTATTATGTTTTATAAGGGTAATATTAAGTTTCTAAGGCTTTATTAAGGGTAGTTCACTACTGAATAAGGGTAAATAATAATTTCTAAGGATCTCATAAAGGTAGAAAGTTCCTTACATAAGGGTATTGTAAATTGTGTGTAAATGTACCAGCTCAGGTATATGTCATGTCCCCTACTTCATAAAGGTAATTCAGACTTTCTAAAGCATTCATAAGGTTAAGACTAAGAATTATTGATTTTTCTAAGCATATCTTGATAATTCCCTAGTTTTCATAAAGGTGAGGTTGGTTTTTTTTGTGTTGTGTAAGGGTGCTTATGAATCCATTAACCTTATATAAGGGTCCTCCCGGATATGTGAAATGGTTAACCAAGTTTTTGAAACCCATATAAGGGTAACAATCCATGTAACGATAAAAGTAAATTACCTTTACATAGAAAATACTCTATGCGTAAGGGTATCATTTTCAATACAAAAAAATTGATTTATAACCAGTTTTGTATCAGCATATCCTTTTACCCATTTTAAATGGTTTTAATTAATTAAAATCAATGAATTAAATACCACTCAACTGTTTAAAATTATATATAATGTTTTCAATGGGTTTTAATAGGATGGAAATAAATATTTTAGTTACAAATGAATTAAATGATAAATAAATGGGAATAATAAACTATTTTAAATGGGAAATTTGGAGACACATACAACAGTTATGAAAATCCTTTTTCATATTCCTATATTCACTTTTCTCTATTTCTTCATGTTTGGATAAGCCAAAATCTCTCCCCGTAGAATTTCCCAACCCTCCTTTTGGTTCAAACTCTAATTGTGGATTCTAGGACTATTTTTAGTATCCTTGTCTCTCCTCTGTCCTTTGTGTGTTGTGTGAGTACAATACCTTCACCAGGTAGTGGATCCTTCATCTTTCCTTTTTAGTTTTACATGTGGGTTGGATCATACTTCTTTTCCTTTGGGAAGATTTTATGAACCAACTTGATGAAGATAATTAATTAGTTAATTTAAATTGAATGGGAAGGGGAGAAATCATATTTGGTTTACCTATTCTTATGATTTTTTATTATATTGACCCTACTTGTTAATTTTCCAAGATTTGTCATATTTTTTGGATTGATATGTTTTTTTGGTTCTTAAATTTGGTTAAAACTTATTGTTATTATTTATTTGACTCACCACACATTAAAATGTCTAATAATTTATATCTGAATAATAAATTGGTTGCACATGGAATCCTGGATCGTGTGAAAATTACTTTGAGAATATTGAATTAAATATAATAAAATCCCAATGATTTATATAAAATATGTGAAAAGTGTCTTTTAGTGAATATGTTGTGTGTTTGTTGTGTTGTTTGGTGGTTACGATTTGTGGTGATTATTTTGTGAGGTGGAAATGATATTTGATGGTTGAAATGTAGAGCAGTTGTGATTTTCAGTTGTGATAGTGTGAGGTTAATTTGATATGTGGTTATGATATGTGTTAGTTGAGACCTAGGGTTTGTTGATTTGAGGAGTATGGGATTTTTTTATTTTTGTTTTATTATGATATTTTCCCTGTATTGTTTAAATACAATGTTAACAATGAATCTGGAATAGCTTGGGTTGGATGGGTAATAAACTCTTGAATCATACTAAGGAGTATGGATAAAATGGTTGTTGTTAAATTTAAAATGAATGTTATTTATAATAGGAATGGTTGGTAATTATAAATCCTTACATGGATTAACTTTCAAATAAATATGGGATGTGTTTTTTTGGATCATGTATTTCTTGTTTTGTGTGATTCATTTAGTGGTGTAAGTGAAAGTGAAGAAGGTTGTGACGCTTTATGGTGATGTTGTGAGTAGTGATAGTGCTCTTTTTTTTAACCCATAGGTTATACTTCTATGTGTGTATATTATAAATTTTATTTTTAATATGATTTCTATACGCACCTCACTTGAATTGAGCACTTTTTTCTAAAACCCAAATGCTTTGGGGGTGTTTTTTACAACATCCAAGATAGTGACGATGGATAGATAGCTACCCCCTCTTCCCCGGTCTCTCTTCTATGTGAGGTTCTTATGCATGGGTTTTGATGGTAATAATTCAAAAGTTAACTAGATGTAATGATTGGAATGATTTATGTGGTGGTTCTTAGTTGGGTTCATGGATGGTAGGGGGAGGGCATGAGGTTGATTTCATTCATGCTCATGATACCCTATTAACTTGAATATGACAGTGATTATGTGAGTTTGTGGAAGTGATTATTAGTTTCACATGGGTTTCTTTGTATGTTGTGGTTTCCCAGGTGTCTTCAGGTGAGATATGATAGCCAATTTCACATGAGGTTCTTGGCAGGATGTTGTTTCACATGTGTCTTTGGGTAGGTTTCTATGTAAGTGGTGTGACCACTATGAAATATCAAATTGTGGTGTGAGAGTGGAAAATCAGTGGTAAATTAGTGTGTGGTACCCTATTATCAATATAATTAATATTATGTTACTATATTACATCCATTATTTGGTGAGCATGCATCGATAAGGATGATATTGGTTGGTTAACCTATTTAGGTGTGTGTTAGTTCAACTATTTGATTATTGATGCATTAATATTATCTTTTCACATGGGAATGAGAGAATTTTGGTACAATCCTACTGATTATACATTTTATTCTCACCCTACGTATATATAAACTATCTTTTAAGTTTTCAAGAGGTATTCAAAGACTGATATAGACATTACTACTTTGGATATTGGAGTTTCTATTTATTCATTTCCATAGGAATTAACTTTTGGTTTTAGTTGTAGATTTTGTTTTATTTGTTGATATTGTACATGAATCATGGGATGTTTTGGTTTGATTGATTTTATATTATGTTATGATGTTTTTTGGTGGTTTATATCCTATCTATTATTCCTAATTTTTCTATTGAGGGTAAGACATCCCATATGTATGAATTTATTTATACCCTCAATGTCAGTTGTCAACCTAGGGCCTATTGGAGGTGATAATTAGGGTTCATTATATCTTTTCCATAATTATCATATCAGGAGGAGTACCTTTGGAATGTGGGGGTCATGATAGAGTGATATCAAAGGTTTAGGTTGATAGATAGGATAGAGTTTAGAGTTAGGAAATGTAAGGATTTCATGGGTTGGTAGGAAAATAGTATCAGTCAAGCTTGTTGCGTGATATAGTTTAGGGATATCGGCTAGGAAATTTGATTTTAAGGCCCATCTTGATCAAATTCCATGACTCTAATCCTACCTAATGACCAATTGTTTTGGTTTTTCTTGTACTGTAGAGACCTAGGAGAGGTACATATATAATGATTGATTGCTCTTGTGATTGAATAAGGTGGTTCTGGGAAATAATTTAATTAAATAACTTGTGAAATTTTATATGTGTTTCTATGAATATCCATGTGTTTTATTTGATAATAAACTATTATTTATTTTTGAATTAGTTATATAAACTGTAAGGAAATAGTGAAATTATTATCAACTGGCCTAATCTACTTGTTTGAAACCTTTTTGACACTAAAATGTGTTGTTCACTTTTTAATTATAACATGATTCTTTATTAATTAAATTTTTTCATTGTTAAAATTCATAACATGCTAACCTATTTTCCTAATTTTTAAAAAAAATATTTACACATGCTTACTATTTTTTGTGAATAGTTGTTAAATTTTGAAAACCCTTATGAATCATGAGTGGAATTCATACATTCCTCTAGAAATGATTGTTTTAAAACCCATGATTAGGATTATTCTAGTTTCTATGTGGTCTAATATTCCATGAATTTATTTCCATTCATAATTTATCATGATCATGTGTTATGGAATTATTTTAAAACTTGGTTTTAAATATTTAAATTCTGAAATTTCTAAAAAATGGTAATCATGATTATTGATAATTCATTTAAAATTTAAAATATTTAACATGAATAACATGATCCTCCCTTTTTGTAATGATTATAGTTCATAGTATTGATTTATTCATATGTTGTAAGAATGTGTTGGGAATTTATTGTAAGGATTGAAATTTATATGCCATTTATTTTTGAATTTTGGAAAATGATAAGCATGCTCAGTGATAATCATTAGCAACTTGAAAATTTTACAAAAAGACAAATATGTATCATTTTCAAAGCATGGTTAAAATAATTTTTATGATATATTATTAATTTTATTGAACATAAAAATGTGAATTTCATGCCTTGTGTTACCTTTCTACTCTGATTTGTAGCTTTCATGGAATTTATTGTAAGGATATATTTTGTTTGTTTTAATTTCTTGGAAAATGATAAACATGCATTATGGTAACCTTTCAAGAATCAAACCTATTTAAATTATTGAACTTATTCTTTTCAAGATTGATAAAAAAAATTAGAAGTGAAATAATTATGCCTCACATGTTAATACATGAGTTTTTTTATAGGAAAATGTCTAAAGTTGATAACATGTGTGTTGTAATAATGAAATTTCAAGTATGTGAATCTTGAGAATGTATCATGTTTAGTATGTTGTATTTAGAATATGAATGAAATTTATGTACTGATCTTGTTCTATTTAAATATGGAAATAAAATCATATTAAACATATTAGATTATATAAGAATATTTTTATAAGAAATAAAATGCTTAAATAATGTTTAGTTCGATCATGATAAGAATGAAATATATTGATACAACATGTTTAGTATTTGTCTTTAACATGTCCGTATGTTAGGGAAATTTAAATACAAGGCATGATGTTTACATGGAAATGACTTCGAAATGTTGAGTGTTGTTTTTGGCTTCATTTTTTATTGATTTATGCATTTAAGTGTTGATATTAATTTCTGAAGACATGATTCTGAATTATAAGATTATGTTTTAAAGGTTTCTTAAGAAGGATTTGTACTGTAATGAAGCCTAATCCATGAACCCTTTATATTTCCTAACATGGGAAAAGTATGTGTCCTTTGAGATAATGTATCATGTTGTTGAGAACATGAATCCCTATTGATAATTTGTTTTGTGAAGTGGTTGTATTGATGGAATTACCCACCTCCCATAAAAATCCAATCACTCAAATCCAGTAATAGGAAAAATAGGGGGTTTTTTGGAAATTCTTGGAATTGATGAAAATAATCTTGCATGACACACCTGATTTATTATGAAATAAAGTATGAAAGTGTTTGATTATTTTTCTATTGGTTGTGTTTATTGTGATTATTTCTATATTGGTGGCATGTTTTATGGATTCAATAATATTAAGATAGGGAAACCCTTTCCCCTATTAATAAATTTTATATTATGACAAGTTTTAAAAACCATATGTGAGAGTTAATTTTGCAAAAATTGGATGATTTCATAGTGTGGTGAATGAGTTAATTTTATTTTTATGCTTGTGGAAGATATATTTATATTGATACAAGTTATTTTTTTGGTTTATAAATATTTTTTGGTGTTAAAATTTTCAACTCTTGGAAGTAATGGCATGCACCTATGGGAAATGGAAGTTGAAGCGTTAAATACCTTGTTTTTTTTGGAATGTGTGTTCTCCTAGTAAATGAATTTTTTTAAAAAAAATAGAAAATTTTATACATAGATAAATTGGATTATTCAAACCTTGTGTTTTTTATGATTCATTTCATATGTAAAAATTGGGTTCTCTAATTTTTATGTAATGTGTATATATCAAATAGGTAAAGATAATGGTAGTGTTGTGTTAGTTGAATAAAAATAATCTGATGAAATCATGTGACTTTTATATATAATTTAGAAGTCATGTTGAATATGGAATGTTAGATATCATGCTTGAAATGTTTTAATTATCAATCAGTTTAACATGAAAAAAAAAATTTGAGTTTTAAATTACAGTAGAGGGTGGATAAATTAAATTTTCTGATGCATGATGAATTAAATTATTTGATCTATTGGTTAAATTAGTTATTTTATTAGTAATACAATATTTTTGGTAAATTTTATTTTTGTGGTAACATTTTTTATTAAATAGAAACTTATATTTCTTCCATGAAACTTACAGTTATTTTTAAATAATATTTTCAAAGTGTATTATATGTGTTTTCACCAAGAAGATTTTAACAAATACCTTGTTATAAAGAGGGATTAATGTGGTTTTCATTTAAAGGTTTTCATTTAAATGTTTCCATTTAAATATTTAAAAAAAATATTAATTGATTTTAACATGTTTTAATATGAAATGTTTAAATAAATTTCTAGAAAATAAATAATCATTTGAGAAGAATGTTTATGTTTTCTACTCCTTAACCAACAGGATTTAATGAAAATACATAAGTAGCATATCTGAGTTTGTTAATAATTTTTTATGAAATCATATTAATCTACTCTATTCATAGCATATTAAACATAATAAATGAGGATAAATCATGTATATATTTTCACATAATCTCATGAATAATTAAATTTATTAAAGTACTGGATATAATAATGTTTTCTTCTATATAATGTTTTATGATTTCCATTTAAATCAATTTGAAGTGATATCATTTGGCAGTTTTTTCCTTCTATAGTGTTTTTTATGATATTTATTGTTTCATATTGAGAGGAATCTCCCGGGGGAAATTTTTTCAAGACTTTTTTAATATATTTCACGTTTATGTGATTTTTTTCTCTAGTGGCTTGATTGTGTTCTAAATATGGAGAGGTCCTTGAGATTTATATCATGATTTGGTTGATTTATCCCTTATCCTTTACCCCTTATTATTGATTTTGTTTTAATTTTTGAAGATGATAATTGTTTTAGAGGTATATAATGAATGGTTCAAGATTTTCCCAAGCCCTCCCTTTATCATTATTGGGTTTACGGTCATTCAAAAATGGTTTCATAAAATTTGAATGTTGTTTAAAAATTATTTATAATTTATAAAGTATTTTTAAAATGGTTTTAAAATTATTGATGTAATTTCAACATTTTAAAAAAATGGAATTTAAATTGGATGTTTTGAAGTGTTTTGAGGATTTTGGAAATGATAATAATGTCTTATTTTAATTATTTATCAGCTTTTGTAAGTGGAAATTAATTATTTTAATAATTTACTTATACCCTTATGAAAGTCCTTACTTATGTGTAAGGGCAACACTTTTTTTCTTATATTGTGTAAGGGTAAGAGTGGGTTTTTTTAGATTGTGTAAGGGTAGTGAATCACTGGATAAGGGTAAAGTAGATCTTTCAAGTATTGTGTAAATGTATTCAGTTCCTTACGTAAGGGTAGCTTAAAGTGTGCATAAGGGAACTAACTCACATGAGGGTCATCTCCACCATTGTGTAAAGTTAATTTATATTTTCTAAAGCCTATGTAAGGGTAATTCTAAATTTCCACATGTTTTATAAGGGTATCTTGATAATTAAACTATTTTTATAAAGTTTTGGTTAGGTTTTATTAAGTTGTGTAAGGGTAATTATGAACTCATTAAGATCATGTCAGGTTCCTCCCAAAGCTGTGTAAGGATCAACTAATATTTACAAATCCCACATAAGGGTAACTAGACATGTAAGGGTAAAATAACATTACCCTTACATAGAACATACACCATGAGAAAAAATGTCATTTTAAATATAAAAAAATTTATTTTCACCTAGTTTCATATTTGTATCTCCTTTTACCTATTTTTAATGGTTCTAATTACTGAAAATAAATGATTTAAATGCCTCTTAATAATTTAAATTATACCAAAAAAATTAATAGGTTTTAATTGGATGGAAATAAATATTTGTGTTATGTTCAAATTAAATGATAAATAAATGGTAATAATAGACTATTCTAAATGGTAAATTTATAAACACGTATAGTAGTTTTAAAAATATTTTTTCCTCTTCCTTTGTTAAATTTTCTATATTTCTTCATGTCTAGATAATCCAAAAGATTTCCCCTTGAAGTCGTCAAACCCTCCTATTGGTTCAAGATCATCTTGTGGATTCTAGGACTATGTGAATCATCCTTATCTATCCTTTATCCTTTGTATACAACATGAGTCCAGTACCATCAACAGTAAAGAGGTCCTTCATGTTTCCTTTTTTAGTTGTACATATGGGTTTCATTCTTTTCTTTTCCTTTGGGAAGATTTCATGCACCGTATTATTGGAGATAATTAATTTATTAATTGAAATATAAGGGGAAGGGGAGAGGTCGTATGAGGTTTACTTGTTCGTGTGATTTTTCTATATGTTGATCATGCTTTCTATTTAGTTTACTATATTTGAATTATGTTGTGTATTGTTACGTTATTGTGTGTAACAACCCAGGTATTTATAGAATAATACACTTTTATTTATATTAATATTTATTAATAATATATTACTTTTACATTAAAATGGATTTTTTTTCAATATCAAACTCAACATGCAACAATGGGTTTCTTTGAAATCTTACATTGCACAAAACTTTGAGTTATATCGAAAAATAATATAGTAATATTATTATTTTAAATGGTAGTTAATGCCTAGTTGTTGTATTGGTGAGAATGAATATAAATAACTAAAATATTATTATACATGTTTGTTAAAATTCCTTACATTTATTCGATAAATTTTAGATGATTAAAATAATAATGAATCTGATTTTAAGCATGAAATATTCTAATATTTTTAAAAGGTCATTTTACTGCCTTTTGATGGCGAACCCTTTTTAAATCTAGTTTTTTTCACTTTTATATATTTCATTTGAAAAAATAAAATTCTTCTTTAGAATTGGAACATCAAAATTTACTTTGGATTAAATTTTGGTATATTTCAAATAAAGTTCATTTTTTAAGGAATAGTGAAAAATAATTCATTTTAATTCAAAACTACCTTTTCATATTATTTATTTATATTGTTAGATTGTCCTTTTAATTGATATTAATGTTTAATTAGATTATATTTTTATCATTTAATATAATTTTGGTCATTGGAAGTAATTTCAATTTTTAATTGGACATAAACACGTGTCAATCTTTTGGTAGTTTTTACTTCTTAAAAACATGCTTTTTGGTTTTGACTACGGGAATTAATTTTAAATTAATTTATACCACTTATTTGATTTGAATTTGAAAAAATAGATTCCATATTTGGAATCATGAGGTCCAGATTTTGTAAATAGGTACCTTTTATTTTTAGACATTATGAATAGTAACTTCAGTAATTATTTTATTCACCATGGTTAAAGGGTAGATCTGGTAAATAAGGGTAAAAATAATATTATAATAATATTAAATTACCCTAACACATATATTAATCCTATTTTATGAGATATTTCTGACCATGAGCATTTTTTGGTCGATTTTGGGACCCCATGGAGCCACTTGGATGTGAAAATGACATTTTATAAGAATTAATTTAAAGTAAAGAAAAATGTAAAATAAACACATATCTTTTAGTAAAACAATTTTATATGGGGTTATAAAATTGATATTTTCGACTATAAATATTCATTATAAATATAAAAATATTTCATACATAATGGAATTTTATTTATAATTTTTAGACATCAAATAAATAAATTTATTTACGACACAATGATGATATAGTGATTACCTTATTAATGAATGATTTAAATAAATGAGATTATAAATATTAAAATAAATTTATTTTGAAACTTTTTACGTCATATACGAATTTTAGGGAATATTATGACTTGTTAAATTTTAATTAATTAGTTTTTTTTGAAATAATCAAGTTTTTTTGTATTTTTAAAAAGTCATGATATGAATAGTATAAAAATTGGCATAAATGAGTTTTTAAACCAAATACTATTTTATTAAATGATATAATAGTCATAACAATATAATATTCATTCAAATGAATTATATAATTTTTTAAATGTTATTAATGAACCACTTGAGGTTTTATTGTCATTTTATCGTAACTATATTAACCATATAGTATGAATATACAATAAGACATGGTAAGAGTTAAATTAGTTAACTAAGGGTTAAAGCTAAATGATAGGGTTAAATTTGAAATCAAAACTTATCTAAAACCTATTTTTTGGGAGTATTTATAACAATCCTCACCTTATATTTGGATTAAATTGGTTTTGTACCTTTTTAAATCGAAATTCAGTTTATAATAAAATAATATTTCAAGACATTCCTAAAGTACCCATCCCCACTCTTATAAAAGGCCACCAACTATAACCCCTTACTCAAACCTCTAAAGATTCTTGGATCATCCAAAATATGCTCTAATAATCTTAAAAAATCCCTATATTCCTCCTAGAATACTTACCTTGGGCATAAGGCAATTCAATAAAGTCTTTAGGCTCAAATCAAAAGAAGTTACCCGATTTAGAGGTAATGTCCTCTCTCAAGTTCTTTTCTTTTTATTTTAATTATAAACTCCATATTATATTCTTATTATTTGATTAAATAATAAAAACATTATCTTAAATATACTAGGATGTTTTTATGAAAATTATTCTAAATACACTTACACACACCTCCATCTAATGGATTTAGAACATAGTATTTATGTGGACGGTGAACTACTGCCTCACGAAACGATGATTGCTAAATTATCTTTTATTGCCTCTCACAATGTCCATTATGATGGAACTATATTTATATATGATATACATTATGTTTATATTGTCTCTATACTTCTATAATTTTTATTTACAGCATACCTTTATTCTTTTCATGATGTGTAAATACGATAATTTCATTTGAGGAAGTGCGGACTACCGCCCCCTCAAAGTGATATGACTCATTCATGCCGTACATGGAATGTATAAATGATGGAATTAATTAACTTATATAACATATATAAAATATGATATTATATTGGAATTATAATATACCTATGTATCATTAAGTTTTCATTCCTTTAAATATGAAATAGAAATGAAAGTAGTGTTCATGTGTATGTACGGCTTACCGTCTCCATGAATGGTGCATTTCATTTATTATCTCCAAATGTTATGGAATATTATAAATAAATATATACAGGATATATATGATATATATGAATAATATTCTGCAGATAATGGACTTTTTACCACATGTACAAATTGTAATTATAACAAGATCATTTTCGACTCAAGTACCTAATATCGACAAAACGACCGATATTAACTTAAATAATTATGTAATTTTTATAAAGAGGTAATAAGTGATATAAAATGAATAATAAACTTTAAAAATGTTATTAATAAAGTATAAATTATCATAAGTTTATTATTTAGGAAATTAAAGAACGAACGAGTCAAGTCGGGCTCATGGAAAGGGAACTTCTTAACCCAATTTCCATTCTTTGGGTTAAACTTCTACTTCTTTATTATGTCTTGCTATGATTATGTGAGAAATAAAATTTATATCCTATATTTTAAATATACATTACTTATGTGTATGTATAGTGAATAAACATAATCGATCTATTTTATTTACAAAATGATCTTCATAAGGGACTTCATCTCAATAGCCTTTCATTGAGGTATATTTTAATATACACCTCTTTATTTTATACAGTGTATAATAAACCCCTATGACTTTTACTTTTATTCAAAGGGAATATTTTTCTACAAAGTTTTTTTCTAAAAGAAAAAAGGGATTTTTTTAACGTATGTGGTGATAATGACCTCTCTGATTTTAAAAGTAAAAGAAATACCTTATTCCCTTTTTGGTTGTTTTGGTATTGAAAATGGTTTTTGAAATGGATTGAGTATTTCAATATCTTGAAATGATTTCTTGTGATTTCAAATGAAATTTTATTAGTGAAATGTTTATATTTGTAATATTTTATGTGTTATGATTATATAATGGTACTTGGACATTTGATGAGTGGTTACGTGATAACCCAATGACGGTTGGTTACGTGATAACCCAATGACGGGTGGTTACGTGATAAACCAAATGACGAGTGGTTCCGTGATAAACCAAGGATGGGTGGTTATGTTATAACTTCCAATTCATTTGGTATAGAAGTCGGTCGTATGGCTATTTCATTTAGTGATATGTGTGGAATTAGACCATATGGTTATTCCATTTAAGTATGTTTATGTCCCAAGTTACCTTTATATGTTATATGTTTATTTATATGGGCTTTATGGTAATTGTTTGGTTACAAAAAGGGTAATCAATGAGCTTATATTCAGTGAACTGTTTTTTACTACTTCTTTAAGATGAAAAGCATTACTTTATGATAATGTATTCATGGTTTACATTTTGTTTTGAAAAACTAACAGTTTTCCTTCTTTATGTATATCTTACTGAGCTTTTTATGTTCATCCCAAGTTTTTAAATGTTTTTCACAGGACTTAAAGATGAATAGGGTCAAGGATGGGATCAAGAAAATTCATGGTATCTAAAACATGGAACTAAACATGTTTCTTTCTTTAAGAGATTTTGTTTTATAAAAAATGGATAGTGAGTAGAAGCGTATACTTGTAATTTTCAATTGGTTATTTATAAGTTATGACCTAATTCTCTAAAGCTCTAAACCTGAAAAGATCCTCAATGTGAATTATTAACTAAATTCAAGATTAAGTATTTTTTAAGGCTAAGGTCTTATATTGTGGCTATTTATTTTTATAAATTGTTATAGTGCTTGTTGATTTGACTCACTAATCATAAAAATGACTAAGAATGTATATTCAGTTAATAAATTGGTTATACATAGAATCTTGTCTTGTTTTAGAATTCCATTGAGAATATTGAATTAAATATGATGAAATACCCTTGATTTATCTGAAATAATATATATTAAATGTGTTTTGTGGTGAATATGTTGTGTGGTGGTAATGTTGTGTAGTGGTTGTGATGTGCGATGATCATGTTGTGTAGTGGCAATGATATGTAGTAGTTTTAATATGGTGTAATTTTGAGATAATATGTGGTTTTATATGTGGTGGTTGACACATGGGGTTTTTATATGTGAGTAATATGGGATTTTTATGTTTTTTTGGGTTGTGCTAGTTTCCCAGTAGTGTTATAATAAAATGTTAATAATGAACTTGGAATGGTATGGGTTTGATGGCTAATAAACTCTTGAATCAAACTAGGGGGTATAGTTAAAACAGTTATTATAAAATATAAAATGAATGGGATTGATAATAGGAATTCTTGGTAATTAGAAAATTTGGAAATGGATTAACATGAAAATAAATATGGAATGTGGTTTTTGGCTCATGGATTTCTTATTTGGTGTGATGAATTTATAGGTGGAAGAAAAAGTGGTTGAGGTTGTGAGGATTGAGGATGTTGTGAGTTGTGACATTGTGCTTTTTTGAACCCATGGTAAGGGAATGTGTGTGAATATTGTATATTGTATATTTATTTTGATTTATATACGCACCCCACCCATGTCAATAATTTTTTTCTGACACCCAAATGTTTTTGGGGGTGTTTTTTCTAGTATCCAATCTAGTGATGGTGGATTAATGGATACCCCCTCTTCCCCTCTCACTCTCTCTCTCTTCCAGGTGATGTTCTTATTCATGGTTGGTGGTGTATAGAGGTAAAAATTTTATTAAATGTAACGATTGATGAGATTAATGAGGTTTTTTTTAGTGTGGGTGTGCGTGGTAGTAGGAGGGCATGATGTTGATGTCCTTCATGCTCATAATACCCTAATAACTTAGTTATGACAATGGTTATGGGAGGATGTGGAAGTGATGGATATTTCCACATGGGGTTCTTGGTATTTTTTGGTTGCCTAGGGGTATTCAAGCAAGATGTGATGGATAGTTTCATGTGGAGTTTTTGTCATGATGTTGTTTCCCAAGTGTCTTGGGGAAGGAATCTATAGAAGGTACGAGAGATCCAAGATGTAATATGTTGGGGTGTGAGATCAAAAATTCAATGGGAAAGTGTTACGGGTTACCCTATTATTGATATGATTCATATTATGTTACTATATTGGATGTGTTATTTGGTGATCATCCATTGGTGAGAATGGGATTGGTAAGTTAACCTATTTAGGTGTGTCTCAGTTCTATTATTTTCTCATTGGTGCATTATTATTCTCTTTTCACATGTTCATGAGAGACCATGGACATGATCCTACCAATTAAGCATGCCATTATTACCCTACACATATATAAATTATTCTTTAGGTTTCAAAGAGGACTTTGGGGATTGATCTAGAAATTACTAGCTTGGCATTGGTTTTTCTATTGAGTTACTACCGTATGACTTGTCTTTTGGGTTCACTTGGATAATTTTGTTATATTTCTTGATACTGTACATACATAATTGGATGGTTTGGTTTTCTTTATTTTATATTATATTATGGAGTTTTTTTGGTTGACATCCCATCTCTTAATCCTATTTTTTCAATTGAGGGTAATGTCTCTAATATGTGTGACTTTCTTTATACCCTCGGTACTAGTCTCAAAACCTCGGGCCTATTGAAGGTGGGGATCAAGGTTCATTATCTCCCTTTCATCATTGTCAATCCAAGAAGGGGGATTTATAGGGAAGTGTTTATGACAATCCTACATGGTCCTATTATCCATACCCACACTGGCATGTTGATTCAACCATCATTAACATCAGGCTTTTCCCTATGACTGTAACCTATGACTAAGTAGTGATATTTGCTCAGGTACTCATGTGTCATGGTGGCCCAAGAAGGGTGTGAGTAAAACTCAGTAGTTTTCCACTAATTGAATCCCTAAAATAACCAGACTCATATAAAAGTGTATGTGGAGGTGATTAGGGTAAACAATTTTAATAATTATAAACAAATTATATAAAAGTAATAAATAAATAAATAAATAAATAAAATTTTTGATGGATCAGACTCCATGGTGATTCATAAGGTTGTTTATACCTAATTTGACCAATGTTAGGGTGACTCTAAAACATTCACGATGACTGCGCCTCCATATAACACCACTTGTAATACATGCACTCATCCTATCATTCCACAGTATCACATTATATCATAAGGAATATAAGCACTCATCCGAGTATTCCCCTAGTTCCAAAACCCATGCTTGAATTACCCAAATATCAAATATCATGTGAAGCCCATGTACTCATCCTAAAAATCTCAAGCATATGGTATTATTTGGTATCCATGGAGATCATCCTAGAATTCAAAATCATGTACTAAATGGAATCCAAGGATCTCATCCCAAAATTCATACGCATAAAAATTCTCAGTAATTCTAGTTCCTCATCCCAACATTCTTTAATATCATCCCCCATATAGAATTAAGAAACTTATCCTAGAATTCATTATCATTACCCATAGTTTATAATTTTAATTACATAACTTAAATCATTAATTCACTTTATAATTCATCCCTTTAAATCATGCATCATGATTCATTAATTTAGTTTTAACCAATCCAATATGATCCATAACCACTTTTTCATATTTTAATAACCAAAATAATTACATAGTCAATTTACCATAGTCAAATTCATTTTATAAAAATCTATTTCTAATTAAATTAAAGGATAAACCATTTATCATACATCTAGCCTTATTAAGTTCCAACTTTCATTTACCACATTGATGGTTGTAAAATCCCATTTTAGAACCTTCAAATTAATTAGCAATCGCTTTCTAAGTAATTCAAACATAAGTGTCCCATTAATATATTCTATTTACATTTCTATAAATAAACATACCATTTATCTAATCAATTTAATGTTCAGACCTATTTAAATAGTTTCTACTAGGTATTCTCTTTCTAAAGCTCAAGTAATGTTAATAGGGGAATTTAATTAAGGGAAAAAATTTAAAACATTTAATTTAACCAAGGTCAAGTAACTTCATAGTAGGCCTGACCGCAAAAATCATTCACTCAAAAAAAATATTTTTGGTTAAATATAAGGGCCCACCTACCTCATGCTTAGTGAATCACACTCGTCGAGTATCGACCAACAATTTTTCCTAAATCGAGAGAAAATTAATTATAACAAGGCCCTAAAAGTAGGGTATATTATCCTAAAATGAAGGAATTATACTTGACAATGAAAAAAACCCAAAAATAGGTATATAATGAGAGGTAGAATCACCTGAGGCTCTCTAATTCAAGTGATAAAAGATGGAATAGATATTAGATAGAGGAGATATCACATGGAAGATGTAAAAGGGGGAGGGATGATTGGGGATGATTCTAGGTGAAAATGGGAGGAAAAGAGGTTGAAACACATTTAAGGTATGAGGGAAATTTTTTTTAATTTTACCACTTTTAATGGGGCTCATGGTTTGACCACATGGTATTCCAAACTATGCTCCAACCATGTAGACCTCATTGTCTAAGGAATATCACCTTACACAGTTAGTACGCATGGTTTCACAGACCATGTGAAATCCATGATACATGCATATATATTTAATTTTAGTGGTTTCATCATTTTTTGGATCCCAATAATTATTTAATAAAATCATGTGCCTTAAAAAACCATGTCACATGGTTGGGGTGAATAGTTATCACAAACTATGCACCCCCGGTTGTTTCCCCCAAAGCTGAAATTTCAAAAACAGGAAAACCTAACACATAACTAAGCAACCAAGGAACCCCTTAGGCCTCAAAATACATTGAAAAGAATCTATTTTTGATGTTATAACTCTAAAAATTTGATTCTTGATCTCAAATTTAAAAGTGTCCCATCCACCAAATGGAAAATTCAAATTTTTTCAATCCTCAAGCCTCATCCATACACCCAGTCCTTACAAACTCCCCACCGTAACACTTATCATCACTAAGATATCTTGGTGGTCATCCAATAGAATTACCCAACTTATGTTGATCATGAAATTGATGTAAAATGACTGTGTTATACTCCAAAATGCCCAACATACTTTAAAAACACATCTCGCAACAAAAGACACAAGGCCTCCTGATTCTGAACTGATTTATGTATTATCACCAAATACCAAGACAATGCTCCATCGATTTCATCCAACCTGATACACCCATGTGTCTTCATCTTGATGATTATCTGACCTATGGTGATATCAACTATAAAAATTTTCTCATTATTCCTATTATTAACCCCATCACCTCTCACCATCATAATTTTACCACCAAAGTTTATTCTCAGTGATCCACCAACCCTCTTAATATGGTTCCTGATGCACTGTACCTCAACATGAATGAGAGAACTGGTCAACATTGGTAACAACTCTCATTTCTATTTATGAGGAAAAATGAGTGTGGCTCTATAAGTGTAACTACATAATGTCAGATATTCCTAGAAAATCTCCATTCAACTTCATAACAAGGCTCATTTTATCTATGAGGATGTTCCTGATGCAGTTCCAAACCTACTACATCGAATCCCATGAAAATAGGTGGTCAGGCCTCCTCCAACCAAACCACCATAAGAACGCTCATCTTTTTCCACTGATGCATTGTTAAAACTCTTGACCAAGATAAACTTATATCCATTGGTACCCCGTGTTCATCACAATCACAAACCAATTTATAACCTCAACCCTTCTGTTGTCATTCTAAAATCATATCACTAAACACCAGCATTATTCTTCATTCTCTCACCTGAGCACCAATGTGACACCACTTTGAACCATGCTTGGGTTACACCCTTTTCATACCGATCCTAGAATATTTTCTTGATCTCTAACCATTAACACATAGAAAAAATCTCTATCATTACCAAAAAAAATCTAGGTTTCATTAAAATAACATGTAAACTAGAATCTGGTGTCTTCACGATGGTCCAAATACTAGTCCCACACTCTTACAACATTTTCCTACCTGAGGGTCACAAACCCTTCACTGAAATTATTCTAATATCCAAAGGAGTTCTCCTATCATCATCCCACTAGGCTAACACCCTGATATTAACATCTCAAACCCATTCTATCACTGAATATAATGGTCATATGTGCCCCAACTCACTCTCTCATGAACTTTACTCTAACAGTCAAATACTATCTGTCTCTGACATAGAAATTCCATTCTTGTTACTCACTGAATTTTATCCAAAGAAATAGTATACCCTCTAAAATGGGTGTTAAGATCCCCACCCTATTTCATTACTTAAACTAGCCATTGATCACTGGCCCCAATGGGGCCCATATTTACCAGATACATGTCACTCACTCCAAGCCATGCTCATAGTCCCATCGCCATGTGACCAGGACTGATCCATTAGATCAAAAATTTCATTGTACCTTGATCCTAAATGATACATTCCCTCTCAACTGAGGGTCTTATCCTTACCTAATAAACCTCAAGAACCTTTTTCTGCAACGTCTCTTCAAGGTCATCGACTCTCATATTGTACACGAACACTTATCAACCCATGAATTGATAGGCATCACACTCTCCATCAAACATTTCTTTAATCAATTTATTCAAAATAGTGCACACTCCAACATAGACTGATCACATATCCTGACTCACACTCCCATGAGTTTTTTCACACCTAAACTAGATCACATCTTAATCCACAAAACATGCTCATGTGAAGGGCGCCCTGATTCAACTAGGAGTGAGCTCAGGAATCCTTAAAAATATTACTTCACTAATTCCAAATACCAACATGTGTCCACCTACCAACCAGCATCATTCCCAAACTATAAGAATCTTATGCCTCTTTCACCATTATACTAGAATCACATCCCAAACTCGAAAGGGATATGAACTCAATAGATTCTACCTTATACAACCAACTATGATATTAAGCAATGGTACCCCCAGGTTCTTCCATGATTAAAACCATTCAAGGCATCACTACACCTACGGTATACACCCATTTTCACCTTAATTACACTGATTAAATCTCTAAACATCACATTGATTCCATTTATGATAATGGTTTATCACCCCCTCACCATACAATCTCAACGACATCCAAAGGTTTCATGCTCTATTTTGAAAAAATTTGTAGAACTTGATCATCATACCGTGAGTAAAGAATCACTAATATTAGGCTCTGATTCCTGAACAAGCAATAGATTATGCTTCTAGCATGTCACTCCTACTAAAAAGAGGCATCTTAGATGCCCTCATAGAAAATTACTAACACCATAAACATATCAAGGCAAAGAGCATAGACACCTGACACCCTGACCATTGTATATAGAACCCAAACCATTTACCCTCATGACACCATGTACCCAAAACACATCTAAAACTACTAGGGTCATGTATATGAATGATTATTCCCTTTTAAAATAAACTAAAAATAGGGTACTTTCACCACTAGTGTTCAGTGAGAACCATCTCTAACTAGGAATCACCAAACATAAACCAACCACGCAAACAAAGGTATCTACCCTTGCCTCAGACCACTAAGTCATTTCACAAGGTCAGGTAAACCCCTTTCATGGGTTACCCTTGAAGGTCAAAAGGCATTGACTCACTCAACCAGAGTCTCAATTTAAAGGTCACTGGGTCATCCCACCTAGACTATAAACTAAGCTAACACTAAATACATAGCTCATGAGATGACACTTTTCCTTGTATCAAGGTCACATTACATCTAATGTTCCAACACCCAACTCAGGGCTCCCACAAACCGAGCATTATGGAATAACCCCAATTACCCTTATGTGGGTCAATCCAAACACATAAGGTCTCTATGTAAACTTATCCACTATAAGGTTAAACAGTTTATATGTTGATATTATTTTAAATTTCAGGATTCACATTCATTTAATTTCAAAAACTCACATTTTTAAACCTTCCAATTTTAAATATTTTGATTGAATCGCTTTATAAAACTCACATTTCAAAAAAATTATAAATTAAGAATTATGAAGTTTTATAGGGATTGGTTAAATAAGATACCATTAACAAGATATAGAGGAAAACACTTTATAGGTTTCTTACTAACACTTTATTTAACCAATACCATCATCAATCCATTTATACCTACATATGTGTCAAGAGATCATCTTGGGAGTTGGTCAAGTAAGATGCCACCATAGATTTTTATGGAATATACCATATACAATGTTTTATGAATTTTAAATACAAACCCCCTTATTTCCAATAAATTATAGGCCATAGGTTGAAATTTATCAGATAGATAGAACCAGAAAATATAAACATAAGATTACATAAATCACAACTATCATGAAATTGGAATATAAAATCCATGTCCCTAGCATGATTAATGTCATGTAAATCCCTACATGCCTGAGATTACATATAAACTGAAGGGTATTGTTAGAGTCTAATAAAATTTATTAAATCCAGCGGAAGTGATTAAAACCCTTTTATAAGGATCTCCATGAAATAAATATGAAGCCTTTATATAAAAAATGAAATTAAGAACATTTTAAAACTGAACAAAACATTCACTAAAGAGCCAAAAAAACCATTGATATTCATTTTCATATGTGTTTCAGGAATTTCACTAAGTGAAAAACATAAGAAACTCACAAACATTGTGTATCCAAGGGTTTCGCCTGAATCACTCAAAGCTTGAACAGGATCCAAACTTCTCTTGACTATATACTAGTACCTTTATAAGCAAAGGAGCAAGATGAAAGATATTCAGGTTTAGGGAGTTTTTTACAAGTATGAGGATATAAAATTTACACAATATAGTCATATTATATCTATAAAATATATAATCTATAAGGAATCTCCTTATATTGTCTCATTTATTCTTGTGTTAAAATTTATGAATAAATACCATGGATTATCTAAATGCATTTAATCCCAAAAACTTCATCAAATGAAATAGATAATTAAATGATATATGTGTTGAATATTGAACTATCTAAATGATAACTATTATTGTAGGTTTGGTAAAAAATATTCCTCTTTCTATATGCATATCACAATTTTCATACAATACATCTTATATATATAAGGATTTAGGTAATATATTTATCAATCTCCTACTTAAACTAAAGACTAGTAGACTTTGTTCCATTTCACCTTATATTGTATTGTATATAATAACATGTGAAATAATATCCAAAACTCCTTTTGGATATCTTCCAAAAAACTATTTGGAAAACTATCATTAACTTAACCTTATATCACATCATATGATATACCTTATGAATACCCATCCAAAACACATTTGGATTAACTTTAAAATACATTTAGAGTGGCTCTCTGATTAATGCTAAATCCTCTTTTAGTAAACCAAAAAATGTGTCCCTATGTTCTATTATAGTATTGATGGTAAATATGAATCTCCATATCCATATAATTAAGAAAATAGTGGCCTGTAGAAAATCATTAATGCTACTAAAGATATAATGGTATCTGACATGATCTCTATAAAACGTGTGTATCTCAGTACCTATGTCCACTGGTCTGCATCATATGCAAAGGTTCATTCTCATATTTTCCCTTTTTATAAGACATCGGGTGACATAGGATAGGGAACATGTCAATCCTATATAGACAACTCATCTATTCTTGATTCTGAAAGTATATAATGAACTGATCGATGAATAAATCATATGTCATTCATCTTTCTGGATACGCACATCACATGTCCCTTATCTGGATAGATATAAAATATTTGGGTGTTGCTTCACAATCCCACAATCTATCTCAATTTAGGGTTCTAGTGTCATACTTTTCATATGATAGGAATAATATCATCTTGGTTAATCTCCAACTAATGACATGATCAGCAACATACCCAACCACCACTATATTTTCTAAGTCAATATGTAGACATGTGTAAGTAGGGTATCAAAGTATGAAGGTTCTCATGTTATTTATCTCTCCAACCGTAGTAAATAAGGACCCAAATATAATCCATTCACCCCTATTATACCAAATACATCTATATGAAATTCCATGTGGTATACATAGTGGGTCATCTAGTACACAAAAAGTATCATATTATTTATCTTGTTCCTCATGATTATATTATGTATCTATATATAATAATCATACTCACACTAACCTTAACATTTCATCATAACCTATAATACTCCATGATGAACATCGATTAGGGGTGAACTCAAAGTTATACTTTGAGAGGTAATTTATCATTTGACTTCATGAATTTTATATCTATATATACATTTATGTGGAAAATATGGAAGAATGATGATATTTATTCTTACTTTTAATATGATACATTTTAATATTCTTAAAAGTTTAATAATATTTAAGAAACCCAACATAAGAATTGGTTTAACATATAATATTTGATAAATTTCCAGATCAGCCTTATATTTGCAACACTTTATAGATTTTTTTGATGCATCACATCATATGTAATCCCTATAACATATTTATATTACCATTTAATAAAAAAATCCCACTAAATCTTTAGTGAAAAACATACATGTGGTATGAAATTTTTAATAATGGTGAGATTTAGGAATCATATTCCTATCCATTTAACTTTTGAAACATATTCAAACATCTTCACTTCACAACATATGATGATGTAAAATCCTATTGTCTACTTATAAATCATTATAAGTTCATAATAATTATCCTTGGAACCCTACTACATCAAAAAAATTATTTAAAATAATGTAAATTCTTACATTATTGTTTATCGGTCCTCCTAAACTCTTTTAAGATAAAGTGAAAACCACTTTGTTGTAGTAACTAATATAACTCTTTACATTTCTCCTTACCTCCATAACCTGAACTTTTATTGGATGCAAAGTATAATTCAATTTTAATTTTTATAGGAATAATCCTTCAAGAAATAGTTTCTTTAATTTTCATGATAACTAAATGTAACTCTTTAAAATTTTATTTATTTTCGTATATCCTAAACTATTTTTGGATATTGAGTGAAAAAAATTTAATCTTAGAATGATATAATAGTGATATCTATATTCAAAATGGAAAATAAATTTAATAATTTACATTTTTCTTTACCATCACATATCCTAAAAATCATAGGATATTAAGTGGAAAAGAATTTATCTTTATATTGTTACCATTTATTTATTAATTTTAAAATTATCTAATTTAAAACATACTCATACTCACCTCTTATAAATTATATTATTTTCAAAATATCTTTCTAAGATACACACACCCTTTTGTGTTAGTAAATAACATTTATTTCATTTTAGTAAGAGTATTTAATAAATAAACTATTTCTTCTATATAATATATGGTTTTCTATTTGTTTTGAACCTTTCCTTTTGAAAAGAATATTTTATTCAAATATCTCACTAATGGATGTCGAGAACACATTCCCACATATTTTAACAAATATTGGGATAAACACTTTTATCCTCAATAAAACATTTTTATCCCTATATTCTTCTCAAAACATGTTATAGAAATTTTTGAAACATAAACTATGTGTATTAATTTAATCATGTCATACATTTTCATAACAACTCTTTATTATCGAACATATTCTCTTTATCACATAAGAGAACTATAATGAAGATACAAATATTTTACTTAGATTCATTTCAATTTGATAAAATAATTTATATTAAAATCCTTTAAGTAATAAATTTTTATTTTATCTCATGAATATAAACTAAAATATCAATCAATTCTTACTTTTATTTTAAACTCTTGTATATTTACAACACTTTGTAAAATATACATTCAATATCACATAACTTTCAAAATATAAGAATTAATTTCCACAACATCCATAACTTTCATGGATATTCCATAGATTTTCCCAAACTCCTTTAGGTATATCTTGGATAATCCAATCATATTGAATTATTACCCTTCCTAGGATTCAATTAACTTGATTTTATTTTTGATGAACAATTTTTGAACTATTTCAACCAACTTTTCTACCTCTAATTTGAACTTTTACCTACCTGTACTGTCTATACAGTACTGTATAACCTATAAATTATAATTAGAGTTCATATATATTACCAACACATTAATAATATTGGTTAAATGTTCTTTCAATTTAATCATATTGTCAAGAAATTTCCATATATAAAAATAGTATGAATTATAGAACTAGAAAAATCCTTTGAAACCTTAAATGAATCACTTTATGCTTCTATAAAAATCTAAATTCATTTGTTGAACAGATTCAATACTTGGTTGTTGAGCATGGACCTATTATGACACATGGAATTTTCATTAAGAACTTTTCTTAGATCACTAATCTAGATTAATAACTTTTCATAAGTTACTAGTATTTTGTGTAACTTACAGGAAGATTATCCTTATCAAGGATTTGATCATATGATTTTTCTTGATGATGGTTATGATATTTATCCACAATATAATATTTTATCATATCAGTATTATTTATTATTAAAAATTTAATAAGGGATTTTATTAAATTGGACCCCACTAAAATGATGATTCCTTTTTAATAATTAATTAAAACCATTAGTGGTCCAAGATCCATAATTTACAATATAAATGAATCCAATTTTCCATAAAAGTCATTATTTAGTTATTTATGTAGGGAATAATCCCAATAATATCATATATGATTATTTTATTTTTTTAAGAGAAAACCATTTATCCAATCTATCATATGGATAAACCTAAATATATTCCTATGGTATCCCAACTTTTGGGGTTTCCTAGCTAGTGTAACCCAAATCAAACATAAAAAATGATCCAACGAAAAGAAAATCCATGTGTAATATCCTATGTTTTTAATAGAATGGAATTTCTATTATAGTTTGAAAATTTCATTGTAGTGGACAGGTTAAATATTCAACTAATCTTTAAAGAATAAAACTAAGAGTTAGAAAACTTTAAATTTTTATTTTTAGATAGGTTTTAAGGACATAGAGGCAACTCAGGTGTTCAGTGGAGTTTTAGAAGTGGTTTTCTTTGAGATTCTGGTTTTTGGAAATCCAAAGTGAGGTGCACAGTTATCAAAAGGTTAGTTCTAACCATGCACTCAACAGTGAGGGGCTTAGAGGGTGTCACATGGTTTTTAAAACCATGCACCTGATTCCACACAACCATGTGAGGGGTCTAAAAAAAGTTTCATAGGGGATCCACATGGGCTATGCATGGTTGGTAAAACCATGTTCTTAGCAATGTGAAGGGTTCTAACTTGAGGTAGTGTTGTCACATAGTTGTCACACGGTTTAGAAAATCATGGGTCCAAACCATGTTCCTCCTTAAAGGGGGTGATTTTACCTTTTTTACTTCATTATTTAACCCAAAATCCACCATTTTCTCTCTCTTTTTATCCCATGCTAGAAAACCACTCGAGCTCTCCCTTGGCCTCCTCCTAGGATTCCATGGTTCTTCTTCATTTGGACTCAGAATCGAACATCGTTGGATGTGTTGGAAGTGTAGCAGTTAGTCTACAATTCCTTCTTCCTCATTTATTCATTTACCTTTCCATATTGAATTTTATTTCAATGCGAGCTCAAATTTCCTATTCTGAAGGAATTTGATGATTCTTTCATTTTTTATCGATCAGGCTTGAATCAATGCCTGAAAATAGACGATTAAAGCATCCTAAGAAAAAGGTTAGTTGTTTGTGGATTTCCATTAAAGTATTAAATGTTTATAAATTATTCCATTGTGTTGTGCATAGGACCTTCTGTGAATTTCCTCTTAAATTTCAAATTAAATAGGTAAATACTAATGCCTTAAATTAGATACTCTATGTGCACCTAAATGAACTATTAGAGGTGGTCTACTTCAACTTGAACCACCCCTTATGGTGTGTTTATTTTATTACCATGGAACCTATAACTTAGAAACAATATTAAACCAGAATTATAAGTGTGTTGATTTTCTATCTAATTAAATGAAATGATTAAATATAATTAATCAAAGTATAGGTTGTGTAGATGAATCACTTAGCTTTTGAGCTTATTTATGTTATCTAGAAGTAATCCCTTATAGATTAAATGGTATCTTTAGTTAAATTAAATACTAAATGGTTTATAACTATATTTTAGTCATTTATAAATGACTCAAACAATGTAATGAGTTGTTGGACAATTGGTTACCCCCCCCCCCTATCCTCTACCATATGTTTGGATATTATAATGGATCGGAATAATTGGTTAATTAAATTAAAAAATGGAATGATTACTTATATTCCCCAATAATTACATGTGAGTTTTTGTTTGATTTAATGAAACATGATCTATTATACCATGTAACTTATTTTCACAAGGAATTCTAAATGAATTGTAATTGAATGAAGAAATGAAATGAATCGTGATGATTATAAAGTTGGAATGGATAAATCTCATGGACTTAGTTAAGTTCCTAAATATAAATTTCTTAAACCTTTATTTACTATGTCTTGAGTAAACCCTAGGTTCCCAAGTTTGAATTCATCATGTGATCTCATGGGATGAAGGATATGACACTATGCCTCAAGTGATACTTGGGTTCCCTACATGGAATGCCAATGAAAGGCTCAGAGGGTGATGTTAATATTATACCACCAGTGACACTTGGGTTCCATACATGTAATTCCAAGGATAGGCTCAGAGGGAAGTTTATTATATTAGTCCATTGATGAAACTTGGCTTTCATACATGGAATTCCAAGGATGGACTCAGAGGGTAATGAATTTATACCATTCCTAGAGTAATGGCTACATTCCTAATGGAAATTTCTTAGATAGGCTTGTTGGGTGATGGGTTCATCATATACCTAGAGTGATACCTAGGTTAATTATATGTAATGCCTTGTATGGGATCATGTTTCCAATTAATTAATTTATAAATTAATTTAAGTGATGTTTCTACCAAGTAAAAGAACATACTTGGAGTCGGCCAGTGCTTTACCTATATGATGTCCTTTTTTAAACTAAGACTCTCATTATACAATTATTATTATTATATGTGCAAGCCTTAGTTATATACTTAGATTCCTCACTGGTGTATGTATATATTTTAATATATATATATATAATTACTTATATGCATATATATACATGATGTCATGTTTAGACATATTTTGTCTTAGGTTGAAGTAAGTATGGTCGGCTGATTTCCCTTTGAGGAACCCAAGCCTTACTTGTTTATAGTTATTTATTCACTACTTTATTGATTATACCTGCATAATTCTTATTTTATATTTATAGACTGGATTTCATTAGACATCATCTGTGGTGAACTACTGATTTTATCTCACTCCCTATTTAGACAGTGATTTGGTACTCGGACAGGCCCCTCGGTTATAGGATCATGATTCTAGACTATTCTATGTGTTGTACACTGGGATATGGGATCTTAGGAGCACTTGGCTAAGTCAATGCTCAAGATTCTCATGCATATGGCCATGGGGATTTAGTTCTTCTCTTTATTGATGTATTTTATTCCTACTACCATGTATGCCTATTTTCCTTTAGGTATTGACATGACGTCATTCTGTATATGATACTGTTTATGGATTAGACCATTTATTATTATTGAGTCGATTTATTTCTATTATCTCATTTATATAACTTCTACTATTGATTTATTATTATGTTTCAATGTGATAATTTAATTATGAGGATATAGTATCCCCACCATACCACCATTAGACCCTTAATTCTAGTTGGCATCCTCTAGAATATAGGGATTCATGCTTTAGGTTATGTGGTGAACTAGATCTGGGCACCATCTTAGTGACTCCCAGGCACAGATATGAAAAATTAGTATCATAGGATCCTTTTTATTTTCGTTTTTCTTACTATTTTGGTATGGTATACTGAAGACTCAGAATGTTTCATAACTTGATAAATATCTTGTGTCTAGTAGTGATCAACCCATGCATGAGGGAAAGGTCAAGTGGTCAGGGATGGGACTATTGTTCAGGTTGTTCATTATTATAGTTAATAATTATTTCACCTTTTATAATTGAATTAATTTTTGTTTTTGATGACATATGATATTATGATATTTATACCCTTGTCCTGGTATGGAAATGAAGTATTGTCACATGCATCATAATAATCACATAGAGATTCACATTCCATGCATATTCCATTCCATGTGGAATGAATTTCTCAACTTCCTGATACATATTGGATGTGCCTTGTGAGATTTAGAAACATTATTATCTATATACCATGTTTAGGTGACTATTTTTCATTCTTACATGTACACCATGTTTTGTGATAAATACCCATGTTCACCTATATTTATTACTATGTGAAAACATGTATTGTTATAATTGTAGTAAAATAATTTTTTATTAAAGTGTCTACATCAACCTAAATGGTGTTTTCCCATATATCTTGATGGAGGCACATTAATTAACCAATTATGACATGTTTGATCCATGGACCATTGGTTTAATAGGATGTAACATTAGTGGTTGTGGTTAAATGGGTGCTAATAATAATTTATGAAGTGCATGGTCCTTTATAAATTGGTAAGGGTGACCCATATAACAAAACCATTATATATAGCCCTAGTATACTTTAAGACTGAAGGTAAAAACCTAGTCGCAGTTACATGAATTCCAATTGTAACTTATAAAGGCAAGTACATTTATAACATATGAATAGAGATTCATCTAATTAGACCATTTTATAAATATAAATGTTTTTAAAATATGACTCCAAAAATGATTCGATTTCTTGTGGATTTTAGACTTGACTCGACTCGGGTAGGTTTGTCGAGGTGTTTCATGCTTTTGAACTAAATTGGACATGACCTGAGTGGTCTAACTTAACATGATATGATTATATGATAATCTCACTAAGTGTTTAAGTAATATTTAATAAATCAAATGTTATTGGGTTAAATTAATATAGACCCAGGTTTGAATAATGGGACCCTCATAGGTCATATTTAACTTTATATTCCTCATTGCATAACCCCATGGGGGTATTCTTATGATAAATATGGGATATCTATTGTAAGTTTAAATAGACACTTATATGTTTTATGTATAAATTTATTGTGGAATCTTATTGAACCAATTCCATTAAAATGATTGGGAACTTATGGTCTACTTTTGGACCTTATTTTTTATGAAAGGTTTTAGTTAATTAAATTACAATGGAAACCTAAAGGGTGTTTTCCTAAATATCTTGGAATTGAAATTTTACTTAACTAAGACCAATTGTGAAAACTTTATGGATATATAAATTTTTAACAGAATTTATGAGATAAATTTCCTAAAAACTGATAGGATGTTGGATAAATAAATAATATTTGGAAGGATGTTTTTATATAACATGCCTACATTTCTTTGCGGTGTTAGTTAAATAAAGTACCAAGTGTAGTTTTCTTTCATAAATAGTACTTTATATTTCTTAAATGTAGGATCTTTGAATTTTTATAATAAATTTGAATCAATTAAAATGGTTGAAGTAAAACCTTAAAGTGGTGTTATTAGTTTTAACCATCATGAAAGGGTAGTTTAAACGTTTTTTTAGAGTTTTATTGAATGGGAATGTGGATATTACTTGTGTATCTCTTTGAACCTTTAATTTTGTTGATATATAGGTTATTCCATTAATTATAGTGGTCTTTTAAGGCATGAACTTATTTTAGATTTGATTCCTCTTAAAGAGGGATAGCCTATTTTGGTCATGCCTTGGAAATAAGAAGCATCATTGGATGATTCCCTTGATTTAAGGACGAATGGAGTTCCATACTTACATCATCTAGATTGATATGGGTTTCCCAGTTATAAAATTACACCTGGGTTATATGGGTGTTCATGTGATTAATATTCCCATGTTAGGGATGATAGCATCATGTAATTCTCAGATTTAGTAGGTTAGACATGCCAAGGTAATGTTGGATGATTAGTATATTGTGTGACCCTTCTTATTCTTCTTCAGTGATGGATGAATTGGGAGGTCATCATCTAAATTAATATTCATATGGGATAATATGAATCTTGGATGATTATTTTATATGGGTCATCAGATACTAGGATTCTTAGGGCTGATAGTTCTGTGGATAGTATAAAATTTTGTGCCATTGTGTTGATTTAATCTCAAGGTAGTATGAATTGATACACACGGTACTCGTTGAGTAGGAAAAATGGTACAGTGAACCATATGAGTTTGGTGGAAATTATTTAAGTTATGAGCTATTACACTATATTCATGAGTTATCTCTAGAGTAGAGCGACCTAGGAATTAGAGGAATTGATTTACCCCATAATGGGGGATGACATTGAAAAAGGATTTAGTGTTGTAAAACTATCGATCGATTTAGTTTTGGAATATATGCCTAATACTAATGAAAATTTTGAGTATGGATCAAGAGAGTGTCATGTGTATATCTAGAGTAAATTGTATCTAGTGTACTTTTAAGTAGTTATTTTTCCTCTATTTTTAAATAGGATCTTGGTAAAACCATATTGGTCACACCTATAACCCATGTTTGATGGTGGATGGAGCGTGTTCTATGGGGTGAGTTCCAATTCTCAGTGAATGATGGCTAGGATGCTACTAAGGGGGGAATAATCATGTCGAATGTTTTTTATCATGTCCTTTAAAGTAGATGGAGAACAACTATAAAAGACCATTTCATAATGCTCTTCACCACTCCTAAAACCCTATGAGGCTAGTAATTTAGGTTATCTAGTCCTTGAGATGATACTTGATATAAAAACCTATTTATGGTTTGGGATCGAGTCTAGATGCTAGATTCTGACTCAAGGTGCATAAGTGACCTAGGAAGTAATACTTATAATGCATATTGGTGTTTTCAAGGTATAAAGATGATAAAATGGTTGTATTTTTATGAAACCTTTGAGCACACCATGAGTTGAGGTTAGAATACGGTGTTGGTTTTGATATTATCACATGGTTCCTCAAGAGGTAAGGAATGGTGGTCAGTAAATGATGACACATTTGTGGGTGTATCTAAGATCTTTTAAAATAAGTCATAGAATAGTGGTTTGATTGTTCTCATAACCTTTAGTTTGATATGGTTGGTTAGAAACTATTCCAGGTACTTCGTCTTGGATATGACAAGATTATCTCAGGTCTTATTGGTAATCTTTGATACCCTCTTAGTGTACTCTTGGATTACTAAATAGCATACCCCTTATCTTGACATCATATAGGGTATACTAAAAGATCATCGATTATAAATCGATCTAAATAAATGAATTGAATTCCATATTTTATTGATAAATAGACTCTTGAGTGTTACGCTCCATGAGTGTGGATAATCTTATAGTCATGGGTTTTTCTGAGTGATACTGGGATTCTAGTCTCATATTTACCTATAAAGACTCATGGAAACCAGTTGATTATTTGACTCAATCACCAAGAAATATACTACTTTAGTCTTAGTCAGTGTTTTGATATATGGATATATCGACTATGTATTGACATATCACTTGAAAAATCAAGAAAATGGACTATTATGGATGAGATCCTTAGAATATAGTAGTTGATTTTGAGGTTACTTTGGGCTTTTGGTTGAGCTCGGTTGATATGATTAAAGTTTGATAGTAAAAGGTTATTGGATTGGGTATACACCTATGTTTGTGTTGTGGAAAGACAATGTAAATGAACGTTTAGTCAAGTGATGTCATCATAATCTGGTTATGAGATTCAGTGGGTGTTCTCAAATCAATCTCAAGATTACTTAGATTAAAAGAGTAAAAATAATATTTTTGGTATGCATCAGCTATTAAAGTTGATCACCTTCAAAATAGTCAACCAGTGTTGGTTTGACATGCTTTTCCCCTTGTCTTTTAAATGCAGATGGTGAGTAACCACATATAGAATGTCTTCAAGATGAGGTGAGTGTAGTGCAATGGTCAATCAAGGCGTTTCATAGAAAATTTTGTGCGACCAAGATAAATGTGTTCAATTGGGAATCAATCATTCAATAAATTAATAATCATGTCAGGAGCATCATTATAATTCTAAGGGATGATTTGTTTATGAAATTCTGATGGTGTGGTGTACCATGGCTCAGAATTGGTTTTTCAAAGTTAGAACCTATAGTGGGGAGAGCCATAGGCTGGTTGATAAAGCATACAATGACATGATCATGTATTAGGTTATACGGTCTCATGTATGTGCCTTCTCAATGTTTCATCTTTGGATATGAGTGTTGGCTTGGGTTTTAATGGCTTAAGTACCATGTATTTTACAGTGATTCTTGCATGTGAATTGGAAATTTAAAACACAATTCCTTATCTCCAGTTTAAATTTCACCACCCAAGTAGTTAGGGTGATGTTTAGTTTCTTACTGAGGCTTCTTGAGGATTATAGGATCTAAGTTTGGGAGATTGTAAGATCACATGTTTTAAACTGGATAGAATTTCTATTAGAGTGTAAAAAAAATTGGTAGATGGGGAAAATATTAAACTATGTTTTGGAGTGTAAATATGATATTTTTTACACTTTATAGAGTTTTTTAGATGGTTTTTAAGGTCCAAAGGGTGAATCAAGTGTTTTGTGAAGTTTTGGGAGCATCAAGCTTCAAGAGCTCAGTTTTTGTAAATCCAAAGGGAGGTGCATGGTTAGGACACAGTTAGTGCTAACTATGCCCCTCAACCATGTGGGGCCTAAAGGGTGTCACGTGTTTTGTTAAACTATGAACTCAAGGATTCAAAGACATGCAAGGGGTCTACAAAAAGTTATATATGGTATCTATATAGGCTACGCACAATTTTGAAAATCATATGCCTAGCCTTACAAAGGGTTCCACCTTGATTCGGTGTTTTCACATGGTTGGTGCATGGTTTGGAAAACCATGTAGCCAAACTGTGGGCCTCATTAAAGGGGGTTATTGTGCCATTTTTTTCCTACCTTCTTTAACCCAAAATCCACCCTTTTCTTCCTATTTTTATCCCATGTCAGTAAGACTCTCTATCTCTCCCTTGGACTCCTCCTAGGCTTCCATGGTTCTTCTTTATTCAGACTCAAAATCAAGCATCTTCAGATGCATTGGAAGCATAATGTATAGTCTATGATTCCTTCTTCCTTTTTTCTTCATTTATTTTTATATATTGAATTTTATTTCAATGTGAGATCATAGGTTCTATTCTCAATGAATTTTGATGATTCTTCCATTTTCTCTTGAACTTTCATGAATCAAAGCCTAATAATGGATGATTGAATCATTCTAAGCATGAGGTAGTTGGTTTATGGATTTCCCTTAATGTATTGCATGTTTATAAATTATATTTGTGTGCCTCATGCTAGACCTTCTGTGAATTTCTCTTAAATGTCAAATTAAATAGTTAAATACTAATTCCTTAAATTAGTTACTCTACATGCACCTAAATTCACCCTTTGAGGTCATCTATTTTGACTTGAACCACCCCTTAGGGTATTTTATTTTTATGGCCATAGACCCTACACCTTAGAAACAAAATTAAACCATATTTATAAGTGTATTGATTTTCTTTCAAATTAAATGACATGGATAAATGTAATTAATCAAATTATAAGTGGAATGGATGGATCACTTATATTTTTAGCTTCTTTGTGTTATGTAGGATTCATCCTTTATAGATAAAATGGTCTCTTAAGTTAAATACTAAATAGTTGAGCATCATCTTTTAGTTATTTATAAATGACTCAACCAATGTAATTAGTTATAATAAGGTTGTGTAAACCCCCTTTTGCCTCTAACTTATGTTTGGATATTATAATGGATCGTCCTAATTGTTTAATTAAATTCTATAATTTCATGCTTACTTATATTACCCTTTATTAATTTTGAGAGTTTTATTGATTGAATGAAACATGATGGATTGTACTATGGAACGTATTTTCACAAGGAATTATAAATTATTTTTAATTGAATGAAGAAATGAAATGAATCCTGATGATTCTAAATTTGGCATGGATAAATCTCATGGACTTAGTTAAGTTCCTAAATTTAAATTACTTACACCTTTACTTACTATGCCCTGAGCGAACCCTAGGTTCCCGATTAGGAATTCCTCAGATGGGATTATGGGCTAAATGAGATTATATTACACCTAAAGAAACATTTAGGTTCCCTAAATGGAATTAAAAGTATGGTCTTAGAGGAAAATGTTTATATTATTCCATGAGTGACACTTGGGTTACCTGTATGGAATGCCAAGGACGCACTCAAAGGGAAGTTTATTATATTACACCATGAGTGACACTTGGTTTTCTTACATGGAACACCACAGATGGTTTCATAGGTAAATGACTTTACACCATACCTAAATTGATACCTAGATTCTTATAAGTAATTTCTTGGATGATCTTTTAGGGTGATGGGTTTATAGTATACCTAGAGTGATACTTGAGTTCTTCATATGAAACACCTTGGAAGGGATTAAGTTTCCGATTAATTAGTTGATAAATTAATTTAATAAACCTATTTTACAAGTCAAAGAACATACTTAGAGTTGATAATTTCATTACTATATAAAATTTTGCATTTTATAAAATTTATTACATGATTTTAAGAAAAATTATCCATTTAATACAAAATAAGGATAAAAAGTCCTAGTGTTTTTGGAACACTTGATACATAATTAGAAAACATAAAACTAGAATAAAACATATTTTAGTTATATATATTATGAGCTAATAATTCCCTTTGAGCTCCTACAACTACATAGTATAACATAGGGAATACATAGAAAAATAGGGTGATCTAAAAATCCCTGTAAGGGAATAAACATGAAAATGAAACATGGCACATGAGTCAGAAGTCATAACATGATAAAATAAAAGGCATGTATCATGAATAAACATGTTAAGGCATAAAATATAGAACATGGAATCATATGATCATGGAAACATAGGAAGGTGAAATAAATATATAACATGACATAAACATGAGTCATGGTTAACTTCCAAAACAATATCACATGGTGGACAGAGTCCCATAATGGATTAGGTTTACTCTCTAATCCCATATATAATGTCTCATTAGACAAAAAATTACCCAATTCATTGGAACACTATTTGTTAAAACTCATCATAACATGTTCATGCATATTTGATCCACATAAAGATATCAAAAATAAGGAAAAAACATAAGTTCCACCCATGGAAAGAAACAGATTTCTTAATCATATCATAAGGCATAACCAAAGGTTGTATCATAATGGTATCCATGAAATAAGGGATTAAATAATTATTTTAAAATAATAAATTAAAAAATAGAACATATCATGAATAATTAATTCCAACTAAATTGAAAACATGAAAAAGAGTGTTTAGGTAACTTTAGAAATGTGTCAATTTAGTGCGGTATTAGGGAAAATAATACAAGGTATTTAATGATAATAAATGAATAATTATTTCCATAAAAAATAAATAAAATAAAATATTTTTTATTCTAAAATGTTATATTTTCAAAATTATGGGTGTATTAAAACATTTTACTGAGTTTACTTGAAAATGGGTAAGAAATAGAGAAGTTTCATTTATTTGGGTTTACTTATTTTGAGGAATTGAGAAGGGAAACTTTTAAAATATGTATTTACCCATCAAAGAAAGATGAATTAAGATAGATATATATATGTGTGTAACATATATCAGATTATAGGATAAGTATATAAGAATAATTAAGATATAAATTGAGGCAAAGGGATAAAAAGTGTTACCTAAAGGAAATATAGAGGTTCAGAGAAATCCCTTACCTTATGTATGAATGTGTTCTATACTTTCACTTAATGTCCTGTATAATCAAATTAGATTCATTAATTACATAATTTAGAACCTATTCCACATATATTTGTTTTATTACAATTTTATTAAGTTCATTTATGGCTATTTTGGTGAGTTATAAAGTTCAATTTTATTATTCTGGGAGCGTTCGTTTCAAGTTTTCATGGTTGGTTCTCTTGTGTATAGTTATGAAAGTTCTTGTCAAATCAGAATAATTATACATAAGATAAATGAAATGGTATTCATATACATGAAAAATTTTAAATGGTCTCATATATCATTTTGTTTCCTGATATGTGGATTCTTTATTTAATAAAATGTATATGATAAATGTTTAGATTATTTTGGTGGTTTTTCTGACCATCTCAAACTAGTTTCGTTTGTTTTTTATGTTATGGAAATATAATCTTTACATAATATAAAACCACATATAAAATAAATAATTGGTTAATTTTAAATTTTTATAAGTTAATATAAACCTTTCATGAGTGAATTAGTGGAAAATGAAAAATGTTCATCCATAAAGGCGGTTAACCGACATAACATGGATAATGGTTTCATTCTTCTTTGAATAAGAGGATATGAGAAATGGGGTAGATAAAATATATTCCATTAAAAATATAAAATTATAGTGTATACATGATACTATAGTTATTATTATATTATGGATGAAGGATTTTAGGAGAAGGTAGAAGAATAAAACAAATTAAAAGAGGTAGTTTGATAATGTTACCTCTTGAATATCACCTCCTTAAAGAACTCATTAAGGAACATGGAATTGGTATTTTAGTGAGACCAGTAGAACTTGGACATGAGGATAGTGGGAAGGAGAGGGTTTTTCATAAATTTGGAAATCCTCAAGGACTGTAAGGTGTGAGGATAATGGGTGGTGAGGGTTGGTATTTATAAGGGGATGAGAGGGGTATTTTTATTATTATATTCATTAGTTTATTGTTTTGGCTCAAGACTATAAATAGTATTGATTTTTTTGAATATATAAATTAAATGGTTCATGAGGTTTCGAAATAATTGGTTCTTACATCATCTATGACTCAAAAATTCTTGTATTTGTCTTATAATGTTAAATATCCTAAATAACAGGATTTCATTATTCACTAAAAATTCAACTATTTTAGAAAAATAATAAAAATTTACCCTAACCATTTTTTGATGTGTAGATTTAAAAAATGGAATCCATTTTATGAAAATAATTTTCTAAATATGTTAAATTGTATTTTTAAATAAAATCCTCATTTATTCAAAAAATATTGATTTTAATATTACAATCGATTTTATGACCCTTTGAAAAATTACTTATGGTCTCATAGAATTATCTTATCATTATAATAAAATATAATATTATTTTATGAATCAATTTTATGAAAATATATTTTATTTTAAATCATTACATTCATTATAAAATTGAAAATAAAACATTTACATTTTACAAAAATACCAACACATAATTTATCATTTTTAAAATATTTACTTATTATAACATGATATAAATATATCATATTTTCCTTTTATAAGATAACTAAATATTATTTTACATTTAAATAGTTGATTTTACTATTCTAATAGTCATATTACTATTTTAAAATGTCAAATTACTATTCCAATGGCCATGTTATTATTGCAATGGTCATATTACTATTCAAACATTCAGGTTAATATTCCAATGATCAGATAACTATTCCAGTTTTCATATTTATAATCTTCATATGGGTTTCTGAATTCCTATAAATACCTATTATTATATTCTTTCTTCATTAACTTCTATTTTCTGTCAAGTTTATATATGCTTTCATCTTCAAAATGAATAGTGTGTTACTAACATTATGTTTTATTTATATATCTTTGTTCATGAGTGAGATCATTATGGTGGACCAATCATATGAAAATTTTCCTATTATTATTTTCTTATTTTCTATTTATTATTGTGTTGTAATATTTTCCATTCATATTGGTTTAGTTGCTGATAAATTTTCCATTATTCATTTATGAGAATAATGTTTTGTTGGTTTTTCTATGTGATGTATGTGATTTATACTACATTACATAATTATAAGAAGGGGAATTACATTGATAAAATTATGGTTTGTTACATTCTTCCCCCATTATTAAATTTTTCCCTCAAATGTTTTTACATTCTATGGTGAAAAGAGGTGAGGAAAATTATCCTTCATCACTTCCTCCATTTTTTATGTCGCATCCTCGTACTTATAGATTCACCACAGTACATTTACTAGGTGGGTTTTCTTGTTTCATTGAACTTTATCTCTATGGTCCAAGATCTTCACCGTCTAATCCTCATAAGAGAGATCATTTTCCAGTTGTACCACCTCTAAATCCAGTACATGTGAGGGATATGGTATGTACTTCTTCAAGATGGATACATGGAGTACATAATGTACTTGAGACATGGTTAGTGGAAGTCTTAGTTGATATGCCACATCTCTAATGCGATCAAGAATTTCAAAGGGTTAATGTACCTGGGACTTAGTTTTCCCTTCATCCCAAATCTCATGACTCTCTTCCATGGAGATATATGGAAGAATAACTTATCTCAAACCTCAATATATTTGTCCCATCGATGATTATAAGCATAGATATTCTATCAACATTGGGTATCCTTGATGTGCTGCTAAATGGTCTTCACCTTTTCTACCATTTTCTCAACCATGGAAGGTCTCAATAGCTTGCGTTCACCAACTTCATCCCATGATGAAATGTTCTACATCTTTTCTTATAAAGGGATTCATATGGTTCCATTTAGATACTTGAGTGGAAACTATTATTGTAAGATAATTCAACCAGAGGAAGGTGGTGGTTCCATCCACCTTTGAATTCTATCGAGCATTCTCTCAACAAGTATTCTAATGTATAAATAGTCTGCTCAAACTAGACATCATTTTGAGCATAATGACCCAGAATTTTATCAATGGAAATTCCATTCTTACAATTATTTCATATAGTAAAAAGCTCATACATCACATAGAGAGACCAATAAAAAATTTATTCTCATAAGTAAATAATGAAATAAGTGGTATTTATATAAATTAAAGAACCTATACCAATAAAATAGTTACTTAATCGTTGCAATAGTAATGTGATTATTAGGAATAGTAATCTAGCCACTAGAATAATAACCTCATATTTTAAAGTATAGATAAAATTTAGGTATCTTATTAATTAAAATATGATATATTTATATCATGTAATAAGTAAATAAATGTTTTAAAAATGATAAATTAAGTGTTGGTATTTTTGTGAAATATAATTTTTTATTTAAAATTTAATAATTAATATAATGATTTAAAAGAAAATTTAAATTCATAAAATAGATTCATAAATTATTAAAATCAATATTTTTTTAATAAATGATGTTTTTAATTAAAAATTAAATTTATCATATTTAAAAAATTATTTTCATAAAATGGCATCCATTATTTAAATCTACACATTGAAAAAAAATTGGGGTGAATTCTTGAAATTTTTATAAAATAGTTGAATTTTTTTGAATAGTGAAATACGGTAATTTACGGTATCTAATATTATAAGTAAATAAATGAATTTTTGAGTCATGGTTGAGTCATGGATGATGTAAGTGCCCATTATCTCTAAATAAATTTATCTAGTTACTGTACTTAGTCACAAGAATCAACACTATTTATAGTCTTGAGCCAAAATAATAAACAAATGAACAAAAATATCAAAAACACCCCTCTCCTCCCCTATAAATAACACCCACCACCACATCATCTCATCGCACCTTATAAGATTTGATGCTTGCTAATATTCTTCCCAATGTATCTATCAATACTCTTCCCCATGTCTTGGTCTTTCTGGTCTCACTGAAATACAATTTCCAAGTGCCTTAAGGAGGTTCTCAATGAGACGATATTCAAGAGGAAAAATACTCCACCCTTCTCTTTTAAGTTCATTCTTTTTTCTATATCATCATTTCATCTAGTATCAAAAGTGACATGATAACTCCAGTATAATACATATTATTTAATATTATTATGTTAATGGTATATCCATAATCAAATCTCTTTGCTTCTCTTTTTATCTTAAAAATGAAAACATCGTCCGTGATGTGTTGATTCACCACCTTCATGGATGATGATTTTTCATTTTATGCTGCCACCTTCAAGGAAGGTCATAAAACCATTATAATGGTTAAAACAGATTTTAAAATTTATATTTCAACTTTTTTAGGTTCTATAACTAATATATATACATAATACTAAATAATAAAACAAAACTAGTTTGTGATGATCGAAGAACCACCAAAATAAACTAATCATTTTTCATTAACATTTCACCTAATGAATCATTCTCATGTATGGAAAAAAATATGGGGCTATTTAATTTTATAGAATTTAATTAATACCATATAATTACAATTATAGAATTTTTCTTCTATTTTACAAAAACTTCTATAATTATACACAATTAAACCGACCATGAAATCCATGAAACAAATGCTCCCGAAATGATGAAATTGAATCTTATAGCTCATAAAAAATGCCATAAATGAACTTAATAAAATTATAATAAATAAATATATGTTTAATAGGTTATGAATTAAATTATTAATGTATCTAATTTGATTATCCAATATATTAAGTGCAAGTGCAGAACACTTCCGGACATAGGGTAAGGGATCTCTTCAAACCTTTATTTTTCCTTTAGGTTACACTCTCCATCTCTTTAAACAAATTTTTTTATTCATTATTCTAATTTAAATATTATAAATTATATTTATATGTTCTAAATCTATTTATTCAAATTAATTCATCCTTATTTGATTGGAAAATACATATTTTAAAAAGGTTCTCTTCTCAATTCTTTCTGATAAGAAACCCCGATTAAAGAGAACTTTCCAATTTATTACTCCTTTTCAAGTACACTCTATAATATATTTTAATCTACCATTATTTTTATAAAATAACTTACTTCATCATAAAAATATATCTTATTTCATTTCTAGTTTTATACAAAAAATTATGAATTTTTCTTCTTTAAGTCTCTTAAATTATTCCCTTAAACCACACTAAAGTGGCTCATTTCTAAAATTTCTTAAACACTATTTTTATATTTCTTCACTTCAATTGGACATAATTTATCATGATATATTCCTATTTTCCCTTATTAATTTTCATTTATTATTTAAATCCATTATTTCATGGACACCTTTATAATATTCTCATTTTTTATTCCTTATGAAACGATTATGATACCCATTTCTTTCTATGGGTAACCCTTATGTTTGATTCTTCATATAGAACACATATGCATGAACATGTTATGATGGGTGATCCCAAATATATCTCCAATGCATTGGGTAATTTTTAGTCTCATGATGCATCATGTATGGGATTAGGGAGTAAACCAAATCCATTATTGGACTTTGTCCACCATGTGATATAGTCTTGGAAGTTGGCCTTGATTCATGTTTATGTCATGTTATATGTTTCTGCCAAATTTCTATGTTTCCATGATTACATAATCCCATGTTATTCATGTTATGATTCCATGGGATTATTCATGTTTCATGCCTTTTTATGACATCATGTTATGCCTTCAAACCCAGGTTCTCTTCTTTATTCCTATGTTTATTCCCCTACTTGGATTTTTATCTCAACTATTTGTTCATGTATTCATCAGGTTATCCTATGAATATGTAGGAGCTCAAAGTAAGTCAGGATACCATTATAGATTATTAATATAAATATGTTTTATTCTAGTTCCTTTTTTCAGTTTTATGTACCTAATCCTCAAAATACTCTAGACTTTACTATCCTTGGTTTGTATTATATGGATAATTATGCATAAAATCTTATAATAATATGTGAAAAAGGATAGAGTTTCTATAGTTGGTTTCAGAACATGGTCTAGTTATTTTGGGGGATTAGGATTATAAAACTTTAGTAATAACCCTAGGTATAATTCTATCACCATGGGTAACCTAGATTGAAACTTAGGGAATACAAGTTAGGATATATTTTTCATTTAAAATTTTATCATTAAATGTTCAAAGTTTCATTTTATATTCTTATTATATAAGTATTACACTACTGGAATTTCATCTATTTGTGATGAGATCCAGTCACAAAAATCCTTTTTCAACGGGGACCCGTCGCAAATAGCCCATTGCAGAAAACTGCATCGCAACTAGTATTTTTTGCGACGATCCCGTCGCAAAAAATATTACTTGTGACGGTAAGTGGTCCCATCGTAAAAGTCCATGTCGCAAATACTTAATAAAAGATATATATATATATATATAATTATGATTAGTGAAAAAATAATATTAATATTATTAAAATAATAAAAAATATAAAAAATATTAAAATTCTCAATATTCACAAAAAAATATAAAAAATCATAAATTATTACTATTATTAGTAGTAGTAGTAAAATAAACAAACATTAAAAAAATATATTACTAATAATAAATAAAAAAATATTAAATATATTAAATAAATATATATAAATTATGCAATATTCGCACCAATATAAAAGACAAAAACTGTAAATAATTCATATTACAACAAATGTTGAATTCAAATGTTTTTAACAGAACAAAAAAATCACTAGGGGATAGTCTTTTGGAGGAGCTGGAGGAGTTAGAAGAGATGGTGGAAGAAACTCCATCCCTAAACTATGAGTCATAGGGCGTATGTACTCCATCTGCTCGTGTTGTTGTTGTTGCCATCAACGCCTATCCTCCTCATGTTGTTGACGCATCTCTTCATGCTGCTTATGAAAACTCTCTATAAGCTTAGTTTGAGCTCGAAACAACTCCTGATACTATGAGCCAGAAGATTATACCTCTCCATGAGCTCCTCTCGAGCTGGACGCCGACATCGCAGCATTACCATAATAAGTCCCAGGAGTCAAAAGAGAGTCGATACCAACTACAAAACCCTTCCCGAAGGCATACTAGGTCGCCTTCATCCATGTCGCCACATCGAAATGGTGGGCACTAGTTATTCCTAATTATTTCTAATTATTACTATTTATTACTATTTATTACTAATTATTACTAATTATTACTAGTTGTTAATAATTATTACTAATTATTAATATTAATTACTAATTATTACTAATTATTACTAATTATTAATATTTATTACTATTTATTACTATTTATTACTATTTATTACTATTTATTACTATTTATTACTATTTGTTACCATTTATTACTAATTATTACTAATTATTACTAATTATTACTATTTATTACTATTTATTACTATTTATTAGTATTTATTACTAATTATTACTATTTATTAGTATTTATTACTAATTATTACTATTTATTACTATTTGTTACTATTTATTAATATTTATTACTATTTATTACTATTTTTTAATATTTATTACTATTTATTACTATTTATTGTTATTTATTAGTATTTATTAGTATTTATTAGTATTTATTAGTATTTATTAATATTTATTAGTATTTATTAGTATTTATTAGTATTTATTAGTATTTATTAGTATTTATTAGTATTTATTAGTATTTATTAGTATTTATTAGTATTTATTAGTATTTATTACTAATTATTACTATTTATTGCTAATTATTACTATTTATTAGTATTTATTACTATTTATTAGTATTTATTACTATTTATTAGTATTTATTACTATTTATTAGTATTTATTACTATTTATTAGTATTTATTACTAATTATTAGTATTTATTACTAATTTTTACTAATTAATACTATTTATTACTAATTGTAAATATTTATTACTATTTATTTCTAATTATTACTATTCATTTCTAATTATTACTAATTAGTGTTAATTACTATTAATTACAAAAAAATACAGCTTTTAATTACTAATTGTCGCTATTTATATACAATACTAATTATCGTTAATAATTATTAATTATTACTAATTACTAAGAATTAGTACTAATGATTTAATTTTATTATTACAAATAAATACTGAGGACAAAAAAATTAAATCTAACTTAATTACAACTAATCAACAATAATTAAAATTAATATAAAGAAATGAAACAAATACTAAATTAAATAAAACATAAATTCTTTTAAAATTGATCTCTTATAATTGTAGATGGTGTCACAACTTCATAAAAAAACTAACTCTCAAAAAATTTCACTCTAAAATTAGAGTTTACAAAAGCAGAGGAAGAAGGAATTCAGTAGGAGAGAAGAAAAAACAGATGGGGGTATATATAGGTTAGATTAGTTGTGACGGGACTATTTGTGATGGGAATCCTATCACAAATAGTACTTTTAGAGATGGGGCCCGTCGCAAATAACTTCACCCGTATTAATTATGGTCGGTAGTTAAAAGATTATTTGCGACGGGCCCCGTCGCAAACGGTAACCTACCGACACTCTATTTACGGTGGGATATTGTCCCTTTGCAAATAGGTTTTTAACACCGTCGGTTATTTGCGATGGGACCCGTTGCAAATACCCTCCGGGGGTCGAACTAGTTGCGACGGGGGATCCCTCATCGCGACTAGTTCTTACCGTCTCCCAGTATTTGTGACGGGTGGTGCCTACCCGTCGCAAATACCCTTTCACGCGTATTGGCGCGGTTTGCGCGCCAAACCGCGTGAAAGCTTTTGCGATGGGGCGCCTATTCCCATCGCAAATAAGAGGTTATTTGTGATGGTTTGATTGTCCCATTGAAAATAACCTCTTAGACGGATTATTTGTGACGAGATTTATTCCCATCACAAATAACCAGTTGTAAAAAACGGTTTTTCCCGTAGTGTTCAAGCCCCCCTAATTGTACTTTATTTTTCTTAGTTAATGGCTATAAATAGTAAAAATCATGCCAATAATTAATGTGATGGGAAATGTGATGATTTCCCTAATTAAATGAAAAATATGATGGTAATGTGAGCTCAAAACTTCATGAAAGTACTAGAAAATTCATGAAAGTTACGAATAATAACTTGAATTCTGTGGAACACCCTCCTTCTCCCAAGAAAGATCAAGTTGCAGTTGAATCCTCTAAACAAAAAATGCCTCTTATATTTAGTGGATCTTCTAATCCCCTCATCACAGAACAATATATTAATTCTATCGAGAATATATTCTCTATCCTACAGTGCTCAAAAGAAGAAAAAGTAATGTTGGGGGTTTATTTTTTTGATGGGGAAGATGATCAGTGGTGGGAATCGATAAAAAACACAAATTATAAGGAGGAAATTTATTCCATGGATTGGGAAACATTCAAGAAAATATTATTAATAAATATTTTACCTAAACTCTCCATCGTAATATGGAGAGGGAGTTCCTCATATTGAAGTAAAAGGAGGATGAGTTTATCGGGTCATATGAAGCAAAATTCATAAGACTTGCATGATATACCTCCGACTTTGTCATGAACACCAAAATCAAAGTGTATTGCTTCTTGAGTATACTAAATCTGAGTCTATGAAAATCATTGGTGATTCGAGACTTTGAAAACTATGAGTAGATTGTTTGTTGTTCCCTTAAGTTTGAAATATAGATCAGAGACTCTCAGTGGTCTCATGGGCCCAGAGATAAAAAGTGTAAAATAAATTTTAATATGGGAGGATTGAAAGATAAATCCCATGATGGAAAGAAAACCCAACATCCCAAGTGTCAAAAGTGTGGGAATAAACATCCTAGGAACTGTCTAAAGGGAACCAGGAGATGCCTCAAATGTGGAAGAGAGGGGCATCAGGATAATTATTTCCAACTGGATATAAAGAAGCCCATAAATTAGGAAGAATAAAGGAAGTTTCATATCAACACTCATCCTATAGTGTAGTGTTTCAACTTAACATAGAAATTATGTGAGTCAATGCCCTAAGTCAAGGGTTGTTGGAGGCAATCAAAAAAAATAACCTCCAAGGAAATAAAGAAGGTCACATGCATCACTACTGCTGAGGTGGATCCCAAAAATGATGTGGTGACAAGTACACTGGTTATTCATTCATGAATAGAAAACATACTATTTTATTCTGGTTCTACGCATTCTTTCATATCTTGAAATTTTAGTAGAACTATTCAAACACCACCTCAAAATATGGAGGTTGAGTTATCTATGAGAACATAAAATAGGGAAATTATTTCATACAAAATATATAATTATTCCCTATTTAATGTTTGTGGACTAAACCTTCGATCAAGTCTTTTATTACTTCCTTTGGTAGAGTTTGATGCTATATTGGGCATGGATTGGCTATCTTTATATAAAGTCAACATCAACTGTCGATAAAGGGAGATCACTCTTAAAATCTTGATACATCCCCTAATTCTGTATAAGTATTAGGAGGAGGATGAATTTCCTTTAGAATCAACATCTCAATTGTTGATATTATTGCCTTATGAGTAAGCATATATAGCTCAAATTATCGATACAAAGGATAGAATCATGCTCAAATAAATGCCCATTGGGAGGGGCTACACTAATGTGTTCCCCGAAGAATTGTCTAGTCTTCCTCCTGACTGATAGGTTGAGTTATTGATTGAACTTATTCTGGGATATCTTCCTATATCAAAGACTCCTTATAGAATGGACACCATTTGGTTGGAAGAACTGAAAACGCAGTTGCAATAAAATCTGGGTTTTATATGCACGAGTGCTTTACTAGGGGGTATGTTGGTCCTATTAATTAATAAGAATGGATCACTACACCTCTGTATTGATTATCATGATCTCAAAAAATTGTGATAAATTACAAGTATCCCCAACCATGGATAGATGAATTGTTCGATCAAAAACATGGGGCCAATTATTTCTATAAGGTGGAACTTTGGTTGGGATATCACTAATTAAATGTGAAGAAGGAAGATATTACCAAGACCTCCTTTCGAATGTGGTATGGACACTATGATTTCATAGTGATTCCCTTCGGACTCAATAGTGCTCCATCAATTTTCAGGGACTTAATGAATAGAGTCTTTAGAGATTACCTTAACAAATTTTTGTTAGTCCTTATAGATGATATCATGATATATTCCAAAAGTAAGGAGGAGCATTAAGAGAATTTGAATACTATTCTAAAGACTTTATAAAGGGAGAAACTATATACAAAGTATAGTAAATGTGAGTTCTATATGGGGGAAGTATCATTCTTGGGGCATGTTATCACCAGAAAAGGAATATCTGTAGACCCTTCTAAAACAAAAGAAATTGAGGAATGACCCAGACCAGCATCTGTAATGGAGATCCATAGTTTACTTAATCAAGCTGGGTATTACCAATTATTTTTGAAGAAATTATCATGATTTTCAAACCCACTAACCAAGCTAACTTGTAAGGGAGTAAATGTTGTCTGAACCAGTGAATGTAAAGACTGCTTTAAAGTGTTGAAAACGAGTCTTATCATTGCATCGGTACTTACACTTCTAATAAGTGGGGAAATCATTGTAGTGTAAAATGATTCTTCAAAGAAGTTATTAGGTTGTGTAATTATGAAAAATTATAATGTGATAGCCTACACCTCAAGGAAGTTTAAATCTCATGAGTAAAAATATCCCACACATGATCTATAGTTGGCAGTTGTGATCTTCACATTGAAAATCTGGTGGAATTATCTCTATGGGGAGAAGTGTGAGATATATGCTGATCACAAGAACCTAAAATATATATTTACACATAATGATTTTAATATGTTCCAATGAATATGGTTATTGTTCATCAATGATTTTCTCAATCCACTACCATCATGGTAAAGTAAATAAAGTGTAATATGCTCTAATTAGAAGATATCCTCCAGCTTTATCAATGATTAGAATTGATAAGGATCCGATCTTCTTAGATTTTCAAAGGATGGACATGGGAATCATTAAGGAAGGAATGTCATAAATCCTTTATCAAATTATTTCTCAAACATCCCATATAGAGAAAATAAAGGATGCTTAAAGAAATTATGTGGAAATTCATAAGAAGGTGGAAGCTATCAGAAAAGCGAAATCACCAGAGTTTAAAATTGATGAGGAAGGATTAGTAATATTTAGGTCATGACTATGTGTACCATACAATCCAAAGATAAGGAAAGAGATTTTGAATGACACACATATCTCAACCTTCTATATTCACTCAGGGAGAAAAAATATGTATCGAGATCTCCGAGATCACTATTGGTGGGAGAATATGAAGAATGAGATTGTAAAATATGCATCAAAGTTCCTGGTATGTTAGTAAGTGAAGGATGAAAGGAAAAAAGTCTAAGGTTATGATGCATCCATTACCCATACCAGTATAGAAATGAGAAAACATCACCATATACTTTGTTACTGGACTTCCAAAGACATCCAGAGGAAATAATTTTATATGGGTCATTGTGGATAATCTTGCAAAGGAATCTCACTTTATTGAAATTTGAGAGGACTTCTTACTCAATCAAATTTCATGTATATACATCAAAGAAGTGGTGAGGCTACATGGAGTACCACATTTGATTATATCTGATTGAGATATAAGATTTATCACTAAGTTATGGAAAAATATCCAACATGATCTAAACACTGAGTTGAAGTTTAGTATGACTTATCATCTTCAAAATGAGGACCAATCTAAGCAGACTATTCAGACAATGGAAGACATGTTGTGAGAATGTTTGATAGACTTAAAGGGAGTATGGGACCAACATCTACCTCTGATAGAGTTCTCTTATAACAATAGTTTCCACTTGAGCATCCAAATGGATCTATATGAGGCCCTTAATGGGAAAAGATGCAGAACACTTTCATGTTGGGATGAAGTCAGTGAACATAAGCTGTTAGGACCTGAAATGGTTGAAGAAATAGTAAAAAGGTGAAAACCATTCAGCAGTACATCATGGAAACCCAAATTAAATATAATATCTATGCAATCAATCATCTATGGGACCTGGATATTAAGTTTGGAGATATGGTATTCCTCTACATATATCCTTGTAAGAGATTCATGTTATTTGGGAATAAAGTAAAGTTATGTCCCAGGTATATCGACCCCTTTGAGATTTTTGATCACATAGGAGTTGTGGCATATCAACTAGAACTTCCACCAACCATGTATCAAGTGTATGATGTATTCCACATATCCCTCTTCACGAGGTACATAATAGATCGCTCACATGTAATGAATTCATAGGTGGTACAAATGGAAAATGATCTCTCTTATAAGGAGTATTCAGTGAAGATCTTGAACCATAGAGATAAAGTTATATGCAACAAGACTACTCACATGGTAAAAGTACTATAGAGGAAACATAAATATGAAGAGGTGATATGGGAACTGGAGGAAGAAATGTATAAGAAGTTCCCTCACTTTTTTTACCATAGCATGTAAAACGAAATTTCAAAAGTGAAATTTCATAAGGGAGGAGAATGTAACGACCCATAATTTTATCAATGGAAATTCTCATCTAATAATTATATCATATAGTATAAAGATCATACATCACATATAGAACCCAATAAAACTATATTATCATAGAAAAATAATGAAATAAGTGGTATTTATAGAAATTAAGGAACATATACCAGTGGAATAGTAACTTGACCATTGGAATAATAATGTGACCATTAGGAATAGTAATCTAGCCAATAGAATATTAACCTCTCCTTGAAAGGTATAAATAAAATTTATTAATCTTATAAATGAAAATATGATATATTTATATCATGGAATAAGTAAATAAATTTTTTTAAATGATAAATTATGTGTTGGTATTTTTGTGAAACGTAAAAGTTTATGTACATTTTAATAATTAATATAATGATTTAAAAGAAAATTTATTTTAATAAAATATATTCATAAATTAATGTTTTTTATTATAATTATAAGATAATTTTATGAGACCTTAGTTAATTTTTCAAAGTGCCATAAAATCAGTTATAATATTAAAATCGGTATTTTTTGAATAAATGATGATTTTAATTAAAAATAAAATTTATCATATTTATAAACTTATTTTCTTAAAATAGAGTCCATTTATAAAATCTACATGTTTAAAAATGGTTGGGGTGAATTTTTGGGATTTTTCTAAAGTAGTTGAATTTTTTGTGAATAGTGAAATATGATAATTTATAATATTTAACATTATAAGTAAATAAATAAATTTGTGGGTCATGGTTGAGTAATATATGATTTAAGTACCCATTATATTGAACTCACACTCTCTAGTTACTTTAATTAGTCATAATAATCAACACTATTGATAGTCATGATCCAAAATAATAAACAAATTAATAAAATAATCAAAAACACATCTCTCCTCCCCCTATAAATACCGCCCATCGCCACCTCTTCTCCTTGCACCTTATAAGGTTTATATATTGATAATATTCTTCCTAATTAATCTTAAAATCCTCTTTCCCGCATCTTGGTATTTTTTATCTCACCAAAAGATCATTTCCAAGTGCCTTAAGGAGGTTCTCAAGGATATGATATTCAAGTGGTAAAATCCTCCACCCTTCTCTTTTAAATCCTTTATTTTTTCTACCTCATTCTTTCCTCCACTATCCAAAGTTAAATGATAAATACTTTATCATAAATATACTATATTTTTATTATGTTAATGGTATATCCATCATCAAATCTCTTCTCTTATCTTTTAATCTTAAAAATGAAAACAGCATCTATGATGTTTTGATTCACCACCTTCGTGGATGATGATTTTTCATTTTCTATTATCATATTGAAGGATAGTAATAAAATTATTATAATGGTTAAAATGGAATTTAAAATTTATATTACAACTTTTTTTATGTTTTTTAACTAATATATATACATAATACTAAATAATAATAAAAACTAGTTTGTCATGATCGAAGAACCGCCAAAATAAACTAATCATTTTTCATTAACATGTCACCTAATGAATCTTTATCATATCTGAAAAAAATGATATATGGGACCATTTAAAGTTTTTTAAGTTAATTTAATCCACATAATTATACTTCTGTATTTTTTATTCCATTTGATAAGAACTTCTATAATTATACACAATTAAACCGACCATGAAATCCATGAAACGAACGCTCCCAGAATGACGAAGTTGAATCTTATAACTCATCAAAAATTACAGAAATGAACATGATAAAATTATAATAAATCAAATATATTTTTAAAATTTTATAAATTAAATTATTAATGAATCTAATTTTATTATCCATGACATTAAGTGAAAGTGCATAACACATTCAAACATAAGGTAAGGGATCTCTCCGAAATTACATTTTTCCTTCAGTTTACACTCTCTCTCTATTTACACCAGTGTATTTATTCATTATTATTATGAAAATATTCTAAATTATATTTATATATTCCAAATCTATGTATCCATATCAATTCATCCTTCTTTTATGGGGAAATACATATTTTAAAAAGTCCCCCTTCTCAATTCCTTTTGATAAGTAGCCCCGATTAAAGGGAACTTCCCATTTTCTTAATCATTTTCATTTACACTCCATAATATATTTTAATTCAAAATTTTTTTTATAAAATTACTCATTTCATAATAAAATTATATCTTAGTTCATTTCTGGCTTTATAAAAAAATATTCATTTTTCCTCTTTAAATATCTTTAATATTTTCCCTTAAACTGCACTAAAGTGGCTCATTTCTAAAGCTTATTAAACACTATTTTTATATGTTTTCACATCATTTGGAAATAATTTATCATGATATATTCATATTTTACATTATTAATGTTCATATAAGATTTAAATCCATTATTTCATGGAAAATTTATGATACACCCATTTTTTATGCCTTATGACACAATTATGATACCCATTTCTTTCCATGGGTAACCCTCCAATGGACCTAAGGCCTTCATTTTTTATTGATTTTGATAATTCAAATTTCAATGGGTGAGTTGGAACCCTTACAAGTCCCGTAGGCATAAGTATTAAATGGCACATACACCTTATAGGAATCTATTTCCCGTAGGCTTCAAACATTACATACAACCCAGACTAACTACTTGGAACTACTCCTCCCCAGCATCTTCATCGTGAAATCATCTCTCCACCTTTTCATGGATGTTTATATAGGCTTTCCCATGCATGAATAGGCTTGTCCTGATGGCAGGTGTTATACCCTCTCATTCTTGCAATCTATTTATCTTCTGTTATGGTGAAAGCTTCTTGCTCCTCCTCCTTCTGAAGTTTGTTCCTTGTAGGTTGTCTATTTTACATCTGCACTTAAGGTGGCCCGAAGGCCTTGAGGTGGCCCAAAGGACTTACTAACCCAAAGTCCTGGGTGGCCTGAAGGCCTTAAAGGACTCAGGGACCAAATCTGTGTCTCGAAGGCCCAAACGGGGGAATATTCCCGGCTGCTACAATGCCAAATAATGCCTTCTACAGTTCCCTCTACAGTTCAGCATAGTTCCTGCTACAGTACTGCCACAATAACCCTGGAAATTTACCTCCACCTGGATTTGATCCTGGGTCTCTTGGATGAACTTAAGGATTCATCACCAACTGGGTTGAGGCTCATCTTCTCCATGGGTAACCCTTATTCTTATTCCTTATGTTTGATTCTTCAAGTGGAATACCTATGCATGAACATGTTATGATGGGTGTTCCTAGATAGTGCTCTAATTCATTGGGTAATTTTTATTCTCATGATATTTCATATATGGGATTGGGGAGAAAACCTAATCCATTATGGGACTTTGTCCACCTTGTGATATACTCTTGGTATTTATCCTTGACTCATGTTTATGTCATGTTATATGTTGTTTCTTCATTCCTATGTTTTCATGATTACATTATCCCATGTTCTTTATGTTATGATTCCATATGATTATTCATGTTCCATGCCTTTTTACTTCATCATGTTATGCCTTCTAACCCATGTTCTCTACTTTATTCCTTTTTTTATTCCCTTATTCGTATTTTTATCTCATCCATTTGTTCATGTATTCTCTAGGTTATCCTATGATGATATAAGAGCTCAAGGGAAGTTATGAGCTCATTTTATATGATTAATATAAATATGTTTTATTCTAGTTCCATGTTTTCAATTTTATCTACCTAATCCTCCAAATACACTAGACTTTATGATCATTGGTTTTTATTTAAGGGATAATTATGCATAAAATCTCATAATAGTGTGTGTAAAAGTCTAGGGTTGCTATATTGATGGTGATAAGTTATAATAAAGTTCATCTTAGTGTTTAGAACTTGTTGGAGACTTTTCCAGAACATGGAGGTAAATCTAGGATCTCGATTGGATACAATTGATAATGGTACTCCATGTAGCCTCAGCACTACTCTGATGTATATCCATAAAATTTGATCAAGTGAGAAGTCTTATTGAATTTTAATGAAGTGATCAATCTTTTTAAGATTCTCCAAAACAACCCATATAGCATTATTTTCTCTGAATGTATTCTGAAGTTCAGTGATAAAGTCTATAGTGATTTTTTCACATTTTTAGGTAGGTATGGGTAATGGTTTCATCACCCCTTAAGATTTTTTCTTTAATAATTCACTTTCTCAAATACTAGAAACTTCGATTTATATTCAGTGATATCCTTCTTAATATTGTCCCACCAATAGTACTCTCAGATATCTCCATACATCTTTGTGCTCCCTAGGTGGATGTAGAAGGTCTAACTATGTGTATCATTCAAAATATCCCTATTTTTCTCAGGATTTTATGGTAATTATAGTTTTAACACAAATCTTATGAATCATTCCTCATTTATTTTTGACTCCAAGGATTTACCATTTCTAATATCTTCCACCTTTTTCTGAATTTCTACATAATCTCTTTGAGCATCCTTTGTCTTCTCTAAAATAGATAGTTGTGAAATCATTTGAGAAATGAATGATGATTTTCCTTCCTTTATGATCCCCAGGTCCATCCTTTTCAAGTATAAAAAGATTTTATCCTTCTCAATTCTCATCATTGATAAAGTTACAAGAACATTTATACTTAAAGCATCTTCCACTTTATTTGGTTTACCATGATGGTAGTTGATTGATAAGTCATAATCATTAATGATCTCTAAATATAATCATTGGAGAATACTAATCTCCTTATATTTTAATATATATTTAAGGATATTTTGATTAATATATATCTCACACTTCTCCCCATAGAGATAATTATACCATATTTTAAATGTGAAGATCATATCCACTAACTCCAGATCATGCATGGAATAGTTTTCTCATGAAATTTCAACTACCATGAGGCATAAGATATCACTTTATCATTTTCAAACAGTATAAAATCCAGGGTCTTCTTTTCTACATCATTTTATACTATGAAGAGTTCCCCTATTATGGGTAGTGTAAGTACTAGTGTCGTGATAAGCCTCTTTTTCAACTCTTTGAAGTAGTATTCACATTCACTGGTCTAGAAAAACCTTACTCCCTTCCGAGTCAACTGGGTTAGTGGGTGTGAAAATCACAAGAAGTTCCTCAAAAATCTTTGATAATCTTCATCTAGACCAAGGAAACTAAGGATCTCCATTATAGATATTGGACTAGACTACTCCTTAATTTCCTTTTTCTTATAAGGGTATACAGATATCCCTTTACTAGTGATAACATTCCCCAATAATGATACTTACTCCATCTAGAACATACATTTATCATACTTTTCATATAGTTACTCCTTCCACAAATTCTTAGGAACAGTATTCAAATGCTCATCATTCTCATCCTTTCTATTAGAGTATAACAGAATATCATCTTTAAGGATTACCACAAATTTGTATAGGTAATATCTAAAGACTCTATTCATTAATTACATGAATATTTCTATAGAATTAGTGATTCTGAAGGTCATAACTATGAACTCCTAGTGTCCATACCTCATTTGAAAGACAGCCTTGGGAATATATTTCTTCTTCACCATTAATTGGTGATATCCTGGCCAAAGTTCCACCTTAGTGAAATGCTTAGACCCATGTCATTGATCAAGAAAGTCATTTATTCACATAAGGGAGTGATTTTTATTTATCATGATTTCGTTGATCTCACAATAATCAATGCCGAGTCGCATTGATCCATCCTTATTTTTTAGAAATAGGATCAGCGCACCACACAGCAAAGCACTCGAGCATATAAAAACCTTATCTATATTTTCCTATAATTGCATCTACAATTATTCTAACATAATGATTTCCATCCTGTGAGGAGTCTTTTATATGGAAAGATATTTAGGTATAAGTTCAATTGAGAAATCAACCTCTCAATTGAGAGGAAGACCATGAAATTCTTCAAGTAACACATCGGTGTAGTCCCTCAGAATGGGAATGTCATTAAGAATGATCCCATCATTTTTATCAATAATTTGAGCTTGACATGCTTTCTCATAATACAATAGTATCCATGCTTGAGAATAATATTCCAAAGGATATTCATTCTCTTGCTTAAATTTTTACATAATCATAGGATGCCTCAGTATGTGAAGAGTGATATCCCTTTCCTGACAGTTGATGTTGGCTTTATATAAAGATATCCAATACATGCCCAATATAGAATCAAAATCCACCAAAGGAAGTAATAAGATGTTTTCTGGGAGGTTTAGTCTACAATCAATGACTGGGGAGGAGTTATATACTTTATATACAATAATTTCCCAATTCTTTGTTCTTGTGGATAATTCAATCTCCATATTTTGAGGTGAGGTTTGAATATTTATACTAAGCTTTCAAGATATGAAAGAATTTATAGAACCAGAATAAAAAAGTATGCTTTCTATTCTTTAATAGATAAATAGTGTACCTATCACCACATCATTTTCAGGATCCATCTCAGTAATAATGATATCATGTTCCCTTCCTTACTGCATTAGAGGTTATTGTCGTTGATTATCTATGACAACCCTTATCTTAGGAAATTGGCTCAAATAATGCTCATGTTTGATGTATTTAAAATATTATAATAGAGGTTGAGTTTTGATCTAAACCTTAATTTATTGTTCTAAATTTGTGGGCTTATTTATATCCCTTTGGAAATGATTATCTTGATGCCCCTCTTTTCCACATTTGAAGTTTATCTTGGTTCCCTTTAGATAGTTCTCAAGATGCTTCTTCCCACACGTTTGAAAGGTGGGATGTTGGGTTTTCTTCCCTCAATGGGATTTATCTATTGATCCTACCATATTAAACTCCATTTCTCCAAGCCCATGATACCACTGAGAGTCTCCAATATCCATATCAACCTTAAGGGAACAAAGTATAATCTTCTTATAGCTGTCAAAGTCTGAAATCTCTAAGGATTTTCATAGACTCAGCTTTTATCAACTAAATAAGCAATCCACCTTGATTTTAGTGTTCATTATAAAGCCTTAGTCATATCATGAAATCCTTGTAATTTTTTCCTAGTACACCCTGATAGAATCATCTTTTATTTGTATCAGTCTAAGGAACCCCCTCTCTATCTTAAGATGGGAAGTTTAGGGAAAATATTTATTAAAAAATATTTTCTTGAAACCTTCCCATTTCATGGAATCAATTTCCTCTTTAGGCTTCATATTTTTTATTAGTTTCCACCAATTATTAGTTTCCCCATCAAAATTATATACTTTCAATATATCTTTCTCTTCTTCTGAGCATTGGAGTACATATAATATCTTCTTAATGGAGCTAATCCATTATTATTTGATGAGGGGATAAATAGATACACCAAAGTTAGGATTAATTTTTTGTATAAATTATTTGACCACAACTTGATATTTCTTATGATAGGGAGGGAGTTCCACATAATTCATGTTATTATTCATAACTTAAGCCAGTATTTTTAGGAAGGTTTGATCTCTCATTCCCATTGAGTTTGGAATCTCATTAGAGAAATCCTCACATTGGTTTTTAGAATGGGTTCTCCTATTTCCCTCTATTAACTTCAATAAAAGAAAAATAAAATTAGGGGCCTTGAATACTTAGATAATGAGAATATAAAAAGGAAAATATGAACATATAAGGAATAGATTATAAATGAAAAGTATATCTTATCTTATGATTCCCTGATTTTCAATCTAGTTTATCCATGGAAATTTTTATTATACATGGACCTAGGGTTCTTACTAAAGTTTTCCAGTCCTAATCCCCAAAAATAACTATACTATCATCTTAAACCAACTATATAAACCCTATCCTTTTACTCATATTATTACATAATTTTAAGCATATTTATCCATTAAATCCAAAATATGGATCAAAATTCCTAGTTTATTTATAAGGCTAGGTACATAATTAGAAAACATGAAACTAGAATAAAAAATATTTTAGTAATCTGCATTATGATATCCTAACTCCCTTAGCTCCTAAAACTATATAGGATAACCTATGGAATACATAGACAAATAGGGTGAGCTAAAAATCCTAGTAAGGGAATAAACATGAAAATGAAACATGGAACATGAGTTATAAGGGATAACATGATAACATAAAAGGCATTGATCATGAATAAAAATATGGAGGAATAATATATATATAACATGGAATAATATGATCATGGAACTATATAAAAGTGGTAGAAATATATAACATGACATAAACATGAGTCAAGGACCAAGACAATATCACATGGTGGACAGAGTCCCATAATTGATTAGGTTTACTCCATAATCCCATACATAACGTATCAAGAGACAAAACTTTACCCAATGAATTGGATCACTATCTAGGTTAACCCATCATGAAATTTATATGAATATTAATTCCACATAAATAAATCAAACATAAGGAATAATCATAAGGGCTAACCATGGAAAGAAATTAGTTTCCTAATCATATCATAAGGAATAACCAAAGGGAATACCATAATGGTATCCATGAAATAATGGATTAAATAATTCTTGTACAATAATAAAGAAAAAATAATAATAGATCATGAATAACGATGTCCAAATGAATTGAAAACATGAAAAATATTGTTTAGGTAACTTTAGAAATGTTTCACTTTTGTGTGGTTTTAGGGAAAAGAATAAAGAGTGTTTAAAGAGGATAAATGAATAATTATTTCCATAAAACCAGAAATGAACTAAAATATTTTTTCATGATAAAATGATATATTTTAAAAATTCTGGGTTCCTTAAAACATTTTATGTAGTGTACTTGAAAATGGGTAAGAAATTGAGAAGTTCCCTTTAATCGGGTATGTTTATCGAGAGGAATTGAGAAGGGGGCCTTTTAAAACATGTGATTACCCATAAAAGAATAATTAATTGAGCTATATAATATTTTTTAAAATATATAAAGATTAAAATATAATTATATAATAATAATTAAGATATAAATAGAGGCAAAGGGATATAAAGTGTTTCCCAAAGGAAATATGGAGGTTCTAAGAGATCCCTTAACTTGTGTCTGAATGTGTTCTTCACTTGCACTTAATGTACTAGATAAAAAAATTATATTCATTAATTAATTAATTAACAACCTATTAAAAATATATTTTATTTATTATAATTTTATTAAGTTCATTTTTGGAATTTATATGAGTTATAAAGTTCAATTTTATTGTTCCAGGAGCGTTTGGTCCATAGTTTCATGGTCGATTCTCTTGTGTATAGTTATGGAAGTTATTTTCAAATGGGAATACTTATATATAAGTGAAATAAAATGGAATTAATAAAAATAACATTATTTTAAATGTTCCCATATTTAATTTTGTTTCCCAACATGTGGATGATTCATTTAATGAAACGTTAATGATAAATGTTTAGTTTATTTTAGCGGTTTTTCTGACCACCTCAAACTAGTTTCATTTTTTTAATGTTGTGACCATATACTATTAAAAAATTGTTAAACCACATATAATATATATAATTAGTTAATTTTAAATAGTTATAAGTGAATTTAAACCTTTCATTAAGGCATTAGTGGAAAATTAAAACTCATCATCCAAGAAGGCAGTTAACCGATATAACATGGACAATGGTTTCATTTTTATTTGAATAAGAGGAGTTGTGAAAAGGGGTAGATATAATATATTAAATTATAAATATAAAATTAAATTATATACATGATACTGGATTTATTATTCTATTTCGAATGAAGGAGGTGAGGATAAGGTAGAAGAAGAAAAGAAATTAAAAGAGGCAGTCTGAGAATGTTACGTCTTGAATATCACCTCCCTAAAGAACTCCTTAAATAACTTGGAATTTGTATTTTTTTGATACCATCAGCACTTTTATGCAATTATACTAGATAGGATATGGTTTGGAATATATTTTTAAAGATTCAAGTATTGTAATGTTTAAGGATAAGGGGTGTTGAGGGTGGTATTTATAAGTGGAGGATATGGGTATTTTTTGTTATTATATTCGTTAGTTTATTATTTTCACTCAAGACTATCAATATTATTGATTATTTTAAATATATATAGTAAATTGATAATTTTATATCAAACTAATGGGTTCTTACATCATCCATGACTCAAAAATCCATATATTTGTCTTATAATGTTAAATACCATAAATTATCGTTTTTCACGATTCACCAAAAAATAAACTCTTTTAGAAAAAATACCAAAAAATCACCCTAACCATTTTTCAATATTTAGATTTAAAAAATTTAATCCATTTTATGATAATAATTTTATAAATATTTTAAATTTAATTTATTAAATAAAATCATCATTTATTCGAAAAAAATATTGATTTTAATATTATAATCGATTTTATGACCATTTGAAAATTACTTATGGTATCATAAAATTATCTTATAATTATAATACAAAATAATAATTATTTATGAATCCATTTTATGAAAATAATTTTTATTCTAAATCATTACATTCATTATAATATTTCAAATAAAACATTTATGTTTTACAAAAATTTCAACACTAATTTATCATTTTAAAACAATTATTTATTATACCGTGATATAAATATATCGTATTTTCATTTTATAAGATACCTAAATATTATTTTACATTTACATAGTTTATGTTACTATTATAATGGTCATATTAATATTCTTATTGGTCATATTAATATACCAATGGTCATGTTACTATTTCAATGCTCATATTACTCTTCCAATGGTAAGGTTATTATCCCAACGGTTAGATTTTTATTCCAAAGGTCATATTTATAACGGTCATATGGGTTTCCTAATTCCTATAAGTAACACTTATTTAATTAAATATTTATTCACTTCTATTTTCTATCAAGTTTATATATACTTTCATCTTCAAAATAAATATTGTATTACTAACATTATGTTTTATTTCTACATCTTTGTTCGTGAGTGCGGTCATTCTAGTGGATCAAGCATATCCAAATTTTCCTATTATTATTCTCTTATTTTCTATTTATTATCACAATATAATATTTTTAATTCTTATTGGTTTAGTTTTTTACCAAATTTATCATGATTCATTTATGAGAATAATGTTTTTTTGGTTTCTTTATGTAACGACCCAAATATTTATGAATAAAATTACCTTTTTTTAATTAAATGTATTATGGATATAGAAAAAACATGAACTAATTTAGTTTTATTATATCCAATTGGATTTATATGACCATTAAGTATCCTTACCATTGATAATATAGTCTTTGAATAGTGATCACGTGACTAGTATAAATATAGGATTTTAACAAGTCCTTTTGGAACAGACAAAGGAAGTGATGGTCTCAACCAGTAGGATCATACCCTATGAATCCCATTTATCTAAAATTACTAGGGATATATAATTTATGGGATTTTTACTAGACCAAGCCTATGCCGAGATCCAATAAATTAAGCATGAGAGAAACCATTTACGGGAGAAATTCAAGCTCATCGAGATCACAACCCAAACCATGTTCACCGAACGGCCCCATGAAAGCCCCACCATCGCACACCTTACTCTTAGGGAATATGTTGGTGTAATAAATATATATATAACAAGACCATATCATTATGATTATGTGAATTGTTTTTGTATAGAATAATTAATATACTGTCATTCTATTATTGTTACTTTGTAAATGATTTTTAAATCACAAATGGTATTTTTGGTTAATATTCAAATTCAATTAAGAAATATATTTTGATTAATTAATTGATTTTTGAATTAAATAATATTTTAATAAAATATTATTATTAAATTAATTTTATTAAATATAAACTATCATATTATTTTTATGAATTCAAATGTATTTTTTATTAAGGTTTGAAAACTGTTTTTGTCAAAACCTATCAATTTTCAATAAATGGAAGTTTTTATTTTAAAAGTAAAAATTCATTTATTTATAAAATTATTTAGATAAAATGAATATTATTTTTTTAATCAGAGCATAAAAATTAACCAATGATGAATTTTTCATAATTTTCTAAGATAATCGAATTTTTGGGTAAAAATTAAATACCATATAAATATATAATGTCTTTCATGACATGATAATGACACAATAGTTATGTAATAAAATAATATAAAAGGTATATTTGTCCAAATATAATTTTTCCTTTAAAATAATGTAATTTTAGGTTTATTTGATTTATTTTATATAGCCTTAGTGAATCCTCCAAGACATATAGAATATTTTAAGATTTTAAAATCATTTCCTTGAAAGTGTGACTCACCTCCACATAAGAAAGGGAAATATTTTAATATATTAGGCCCTTATTATTTTAAAATAATTTATTCCACTCACCTTTTACAGAAAATTTGGGCAAAAACCATGGTATTGTTTGTGGTTTTGAATATTTTATTATGTAGTGTCCAAAACCAAAATAATATAGAATTCCCCCACATTTCCTATACAAACCCACCCAATCACCCATTTATCTTCACTCAAGCTATTTTATGTTTTACCAACCTCTTCCCCCCACTCCCTAGAGTCCTACCAAGGCACCAAAAAGCTCCCAATAATCCTCTCCCAAGCCTTTGGGATCACACATCCAAGTAATGGATTCTCACCTTCCTCTCCTCCTTTCAATTCAAGAACCATGTTTGAAATTTGTCTTTTTAATTTAAAATGGTTGTATTTTCATCATTTTATAATAAATTACCTACTTTAAATTTGATGTTATTTCAATGAGGTATCATTATCCCCCCCCCCATTTGGACCCTTTCCTAATCTGTTACTATACCAAAATTTCGTAAAGGATTTCTCTCTTCTCATTTCCATTCAAGATCCTATTTTATATTATGATTCTTAAATTACATTTTTATATGTTGTTTTATGATTTTACATGATCCTACTACTATAAATTTGATATATAAATGATTATAGATTCCTTTAACTCTCATTAATCCCCCCCTATGATCCTTTAATCACATCTGTTACTATGCCAAAAATTTTGTAAGGGATTCCTTCTTTTTCATTTTTTTATCCAAGTTTCCTTATATTGTTACACCCTTTTATTTTAAATTAAAATGATGGGGTATGTTTTTTAACCTCCAACATACTTACCTTATTATTTTTTAATGATGTGAGACCCCTTTATCTCTCATTAATCCCTCCCGTGTACACTGGTTACCATGCTGAAATTCTATAAGGGATTTTTCTCTTCTCATTTCCATTAAAGCATTTATTTTATATTATGCATATAAAGTCTATTTCATAGGTTGGGATATTATGTTCCATGATCCCCTTACTATAAATTTATTTTTTAAATTATGAGAGACCTCTTTCTCCCTCATCAACCTATTTTATAAATTTCTATTTGACGTCATTATGCTGTTGAAATTGCACCACGATTTTCCATGCCAAATCATCATTTAGTGAATACCATACCAATTTCTCTATCAATGGCATTCACCTTTATTCTAGTATACGTATTTATTAGGGAATTAAATTTATGTATTCCACCTTCCTTGAACTTGGAATAAATTATGATGTTTAATGAATCCAAGTTGTATGATCTATGTGGAACACTTATACATGAAAATGAAATGATTATGAAGGGTGTGCCCTGATATCACTTCAATGAATTGGGTAATGTTTAGTATCATGATACGCCATGTGAAATGAGGGTTTACTCGTGCTAATTCATGTGCAATGAGGGTTTATTTATGATAATTCATGTGCAACGAGGGTTTACTCATGCTAATTCATGTTCAATGAGGGTTTACTCATGCTAATCCATGTGCAATGAGTATTGGCTCATGATAAAATCATATTGTATGTTGTTTCCACATTTCCATGTTATGATAATCATGCTATATCATGCCTTTGTGTTTATGTTTCTCTTATACTCCATTGATATGACTATTTCCTAACAGGTATTGTATTCTTCATGTTATGCCTTGTTTACTTCCTTATTGGTCTTTATAGCTCACCCTTTTCTTATATATGTCCTCAAGTTATCTCATGAAATTATAAGTACGAATGAATTTTTTAGTTGTGTAAAAGAAGTTTATAATAAAGATTTGTATTTCTTGTTTTAAGTTGTTATGTAATGTTCATATGCCCTAAAGAAACTATACCTCTCGATCTTCTAGGTTTTATTAAGTGCAAGTTTATGTAATAAATCATGTTTAAATATGAAATAAAGAGCAGGGTTGTTATGGTTGGTATCAAAGGATAGTTTTAGTTATTTTTGGGATTAGGATTAGAAAATTCTAGTGAAAGTCATAGGTATAAGATTAATTATAAGAAAAGAATCCCTAAATTTTGGAAAGTATAAAGTAAGTGGTTTATCAAGAAAATACATCCTTGTATGGATACGAACAAGTAGAGGTTGCTCTGGCATAGATGTATCTAGGGGTAAATACGGAAAACACCACTTTGAGCTAGACTCTAATGGGAAATGGTGCATGAAAATGGCCTTACTACACTCTTGGTTCAACACTCCCAGGGGATATGATTTGGTAAATTTATAATCGTAGTATGAACCAATATTAAGGGAACAAAAAAATCTCATAAGAATATACATTAGGAATAAATGAAGAAGTGTTACCCTCATCTATTTTAATGTGTGAAAAGGAAATTTTTAGGGTAAAATTTATTAAAGGGGGAAGATTGTAATGATGCGAACATTTATGAATAAAATTGCCTTTCTTTTAATAAATTTATTATGGATATAGAAAACACATGCACTCATTTTGTTTTATTATATAAAATTTCATTTATATGTCCATTAAGTATCCTTACCATTGATAATATAGCCATTAAACAGTGATCACATAACTAGTATAAATATAGTATTTTAAAAAATAATTTTGGCACAGACAAAGGAAGTGATGGCCTCAACCAGTAGGATCGTACCCTATGAATCCCGTTTATTGGAGCTTCTGAGGGAGATATCATTTTTGGTCTTTTCCCTAGATAAATACCAAGCCTATATCCAATAACTTAAGCATGATAGAAAATATTTATAAGAGAAATTCAAGCTCATCAAGATCATGTCCCAAACCATGTTCACCGAAAGACCCCATGAAAGCCCAACCATCACACACCTTACTCTTGGGCCGTATTCTGGTGTAATAAAGGGATATGTAACAAGACCATAGAATTATGATTATGTGAATTATTTTTGTTTAGAATAATGAATATACTTCCATTCTATTATTGTTACTTTTTAAATGATTTTTAAAGAAAAAATAGTATTTTTGGTTAATATTCAAATTCAATTAAGAAATCTATTTTGATAAATTAATGTATTTTTGAATAAAATATTATTATTAAATTACTTTTATTAAATATAAATGATCCTATTATTTTTATGAAGCCAAATGTAATTTTTATTAATGTTTCAAAACTATTTTTGTCAAAACCCATCAATTTCCAACAAATGTCGGTTTTTGTTTTAAAAGTGAAAATTCACATATTTAGAAAATTATTTAGATAAAATTAATATTATTTTTGGAATCGGGATGTTGAAATTATCCAATGGTTAATTTTTCATAATTTTTTGAGATAGTTGAATTTTTGGGTAAAAATTAAATACCGTATAAATATATAATGTATTTTATGACATCATAATGACCCAATAGTGATGTAATAAAATACTATAAAAGGTATATTCTTCCAAATATATGTTTATCATTTAAAATAATTTAATTTGAGGTTTATTTGATTTATTTTATAAAGCCTTAGTGAATCCTCCAAAACATATAAAATATTTTAAAATTTTAAAATAATTTCCTTGAAAGTGTCACTCACCTCCACATAAGAAAAGGAAATATTTTAATATCTTCAGCCCTTATCCTTTTAAAATAATGTATACCACTCCAATTTTCCAGAAAATATGTGAAAAAACCATGGTATGGTTTGTGATTTTGAATATTGTATTGTGTAGTGTCCAAAACCAAAATAATAAAGAATTCCTCAACCTTTCCTATATAAACCCACACAAGATTTCACGACCCGACCCATATTGGGGCTCAAGCCACAACTACCCTAATCCCACCTCTATAGGTCAGGGGTTTCCGACCAGCACCGAAGGCATAACAAACTCAGGGAGACCTTTTCCTAAGTACTTGTACACACACACGTAGCCAACTCAATGCAAACAGTGCAGAGGGAAAATAAAGCAAGATACAAAACTACTATATATAAACCAAAAATATGCATTGACCTCTAATCAGTACAAGTACATAAAAGTAAAGTGAAAGGTAAAGGGTCAAAATACACTCCCAACTAGAAAAGTTCCACAACCCGGTAACATGTGGAAAAGTAAAACAGCTGAGAGAGCCCCACTCCTGGATCCCAAGCTATGACCATCACACGCGGTCCAAGCACTCTGTATCCATATGCTCCTTAGATGTCACAATCAACCTGTCTATCATCTGCAAGGGCACACCGAGTGTGGGAAAATCCCAAGCATAGTTGAGTATAAAAATACTCAGTAGGATGCCCCGAAGGCTCAAGGGAGCAGCAATTAAGGCACTGAAGAGGGAAGCAGTAGATAGAACAAGGTACAGTAAAAGAGTACAGCTCAACCCAGAAAAGGAATGAAGTAATCTTTTCCAAAAACTAGGAGCTAAAAGCGGTGATAATATGAAATTATCATCGAGTCTTCACTACCGATAATAAGAGAGTATATTCGTCCAACCATGAGAAGCTAGACACGGAAAGCACGTGGCATACCCCGCACGTCTTCGCCTCTCTTGGAAGGAGAGTAACCAAACCCATGGAGTGGGTAATGCAATACGATATATATATATATATATATATGATCAACCAAAAATACAAAATGAGAGAGTAAGTGGATCTCCATATCCCTGGATCATCCCAAGAAAAGAGTCACCAATAGTTCTAGAAGTAAACACCATCGATGCCCAGCATCCCATACATCTACCCTGAACTGAAAGTTAAAGGCTCTCAATCACCTCACCTTTATATTATCCACTTTGGGTAGTTCTGTCTCACCCATATGGTTTTAGGTCTTGTTGCAAGGATGCATATTTGTGGGAAAAGAGACCCTCTTTCTTGAGAGTCCAAAGTCACGTCAAGTACGTCTCGTCGCTATGCCGCACAGTTGAGAGATTGTGTCACAAAGTCATGAACCCACTATCCAGCCCTACTGGAGGATATACTTATAAAGGTCATTAGCGAATGCCACTGCCCATCCCAGTTGGAGGGTAAGCCCTAAAAGATATCGGTAAATGCCACTTCCCAACTGCACTGGAGGGTAATCCCTGAAAGAGTAACAGGTGAACACCACTGCCCAGCGGCACTAGAGGGTAAGCCCTAAAAGAGTAACTAGAGAACTCCACTGCCCAGCGGTGCTGGTGGGTAAGCCCTAAAAGAGAACAGTGAACACCACTACCCAGCCTTACTGGAGGGTAAGCCCAAAAGAGAATAGTGAACGCCACTGCTTATCCTCACTGGAGGGTAATCCGGGATTACTCTGGTGATTCTGAAAACATCAATGTCATCATTGTCATCATCAATCATCGCCTCATATAGGAACCTCACTCAAAACATCTCACATCATATCTCAAAATCCACTACGGAGGGAACCATCGCGTCGTACATGGAGAAACACTACGAATAGGATACTCGTAGGCCACAATCCAAGTTTAGAAGAAATATATACGAGAGGTAGAATATTCATAGTGGTACACGGTGCATGTGGGGTCCACGTGATGTGTGACCCCTCCTCATCACCCGGTCATGTACCTAACTATTTCTGGGTCCCAAAAGGGTGAAAAGTATCACGGTATGTCAAGGTACTCCCATAGTACATGATACAATAGTCGCAAAGCCGAGAAGTGCACGACACTCGTCGTCAAGCCGGAGGGTCAAAATCATAGGTTATCTGACACGCCTCCTCGAACAGTCCCAGAACATCGACTGTATCTCTTTATACATCTTCTCCACTCTTACAAGAGTTAGAGATGACCTAAGCCATGTATTCTCTTCAAACACATCAAAAGGATCTTCCAGTGACATTCCTTTCATGTTTCTACATTTAATAAGAGATTGTGAATAAGGCTCCTCACATTCAAATGGATCACACCATTGCGATCCTTGAGAAAACACATGCAAGATTGACTACTCACTCATCTAAAATGGACTCCTGATGCAGAAGCTACATCTCCTAGTGTCATACGCAAATGGTGCCCCGTGGGGCCCGCACCTCAATCACGAAACACATCACGCGGATCATGCCATTGCGATCCCCACTGAAAAAAACACAGGATTGAATATACATTCATCCCAAATGGACCACCAGTGAAAAAAGTTATTTTCACCATAATGCCTGAACGGCGCTCGATCATTGCCACTCACAAAAAGGCCATGCACCACCGAATGGATCACACCATTGTAATCCTTGCAGGAAAACATGAAAAGTAGGATATTCATTTTCTTTGAATGGACATATGAAGTATAAGTCGTAAAAACACAACATACGTCAGAAATCCTCCTCATGGGGCCCACCCCTCAGCCCCAAATTTAGGTGGTCGGATTGCACCATTGTAACCCCCTCAAAAAAATGCTCAAAAATGAATACTCAAACACCACAAATGGATGTCAGGTAAAAAAGTGTCACTTCATTGTAAATCGTTCGAACCAGACCCTATGGGGACCACACCTCATCTTCAACCCAAACACATCAAAAAGCATCTCAAAAAATCTGCATGAGGACTGGGGTCATGCTTCCACTGACGGCGCGTCAATCGGACATCCCAAATGGTAGTTAGGTCCAATGAAAGAATAATTAATTAATTAATTATCTTTCCACAAAGTGACAAAACCAAACCGCAAAGGTCCTGAACCAACTTTAGAGGGACCGCCTCAACTCCAGGGTCACAGAGCCTCTGACGGCGCGTCAAACGGACGTCCAGTTTGAGATATACGCCTGTTACAAATATTAATAAATATTGTATTATTATTAAAAAGAACATTTAGAGCTACCCACCTTCAGGAATAGAACTCAAAATCCAAAAAACCCATTTAAAAAGGTTTTTCTCGATGATACGGACTCGTGGTCATAGACAGCACGCGATTTGGAGGTCTGTATCAAAAGATATGGGAATTTAAACATTATCGGGCCCAACACAGGCTAGACCGGCCTGGTTCGGCCGGTCCGCCCTGCCTGGGCCGGCCTGTACTGGCTATCCCGGCGTCCTGCCGCCTCCACCGACCGTCCATCCTAGCCAGTCCCTTCTCACTGCATCAAAGCGAAGGAGACCCTCCTTATGCGGGTCTCTGTCGGACAATCCCAGTGCCTCGAGCACCTCATGTCCCCGGTCTACCGAACGCGCACACTGCCGAAGACCTGGCTTGTTGTACCACCCTACGCCCCGTGCTCCTATTCACTGCTCGACCGTTCCACCCCGGTGCTCCTAGCTCACTGCATGTCATGCTGACCCCAGCGCCTTGCGGATCCTCTACACTGACCCAACGTCGTCCGCCCCTGCCTGCTGCACCATGCCAAAACCCCGGCCTGCTCCTCACCTGATCCCCGAGCACTCGGTCCTGGCCTACTCTGCATTCCGGCCTCCTCATGCCGCCTGCTGGAGCCCCGTGTTTCCATTTTTGGCCACTACTGCCGGTGGTGATCCGGTGGTCCCTTCCACGGACCACCGGGACTCCCTCGGTTACCCGAAAATTATTCTGAGTGCATTCTTGCGATCCATGTGATGAGATCATCGCTTATCCTACCTCTGATCAACAAACCATTGAATATTTTACATGCTTAATTGTAATCATACAAGAACCTGAATAATGGTTGAAGATTACGAAAAATAAAATTTGATTTTCAGCATGTGTTGATAGCTGTGTTCGTGTGGCCATCAACGATATTAACGAAAGCAAATAAACAAGGGCCAATAAGGGATTTTCAAATTAAAACTTGAATTAGAACTTAAAAATAGAAGAAATCCTACCTCGAATCGGTCGTACGTCATTAGCGGTGTGTCCACGATGCTCCTTCTTTGATCCTCTAAGGTTCCAGTGGAGGTCACTCCTCAATCCTGGGAAGAACAACAAAGAACTCCTAGAGAGAGAGGGGGGAGATCTTCTAGAGAGACAAGGGGTTTGGCCAACCCTAATCCCAAACTCTAGTTTTTCTATTTATAGAAAAACCCTCTCAGTGCGGAATCCAAAACCATCGCACCCTCACATTTTATATCACACCTAGGTAAAACACTTCATTTCAAACTCAATGGAAGTCTCGGATTTCCATTCCAAGAATTCATTCGAAAGTTATTTGAAAAGAACACCAGTGATAAAAATCACCAAGTGGTTATTCCAAAATAATGATTTTTCCTCTGTGTAACTTTTCTCATAGCGGTCATGCGCCGAAAAAGGTTACACCCTTCCTAGGGTAAACGTCACACTCTGAACTCAATAGTGGATTCAAATTTCTGATCTGAGTTACTATTTGAGAGTTATTTAGATTTGAGCTATTAAATGAATGAATTAATAAATTAATTCATCCATTTACTTACCACTAACGAGCGAGGGGTACGAACATCCCACGCTGACATTCTTTATGTAGCGCCTAGGGTAAACATCGCGTTTTGGACCCAACCATGGTCACATATTTCTGATCTGATCAACCATTTAAGGTATATCTTGTTTCCATTGTGTGAATAGTATAAAAACACTTAATATTTTTGTATAATTTATTTCGGAAACACTGGGCCTCGGAATTGCACTCCGTCTCACTGCCTATCTCTAGAAATATTGTAGAAATATTCCAAAGTCTTGTAGGAAAAAAACTGGGACTCTAAATTATTCCATCCTTCAATCTTTTCGTCCCTAAAAAGAAAAACTAGGAGAAACAACTTGGGATACTGAGCTCATACCTAGCTCTCCCACTCCCAAGAAAACCTGCACAACACCACGCTAGAACAACATGCAAACCAAAGGGACGTTCCATCCTTATAAGGTATTCTAATTTTGATGACATGCGTAGGACCGCGCATGTATCTCATCATCTGCGACACATGAAAGACGTCGTGTGCCCACTCCTACTATTGGGAGGGTAGGGCAAGGCGGTAGGCAACCTCACCATCTCTTTCATGATTTTGAATGGCCCGAAGAAACTTAAAGGACTTCCCTTGACGAACCTATATATTCCAAGTCATGACCGGAATCACAGTTTGTTCCTGGAACATGGTCTCATGATTCTCTCCTTCAGAATATCCATCTGGTGAAACGCCCAAGGATATCTGGTCACACAAGATTTCACAGTCGGTTCATGAAAACCGATACTCTCTTACACGATTGAGGAGTAAAGGATTCAACACCATCGATTGAATAAAATTTTCACCCTCTTGCTCCAACAGGGTCAACTATAGGGAAGCTAACTGCTATGAAACTTCCCACACCTGGCGAGCCTAGGACCCCCTACTAAGGGCATCTGCTAAAACGCTGCCAATTTCTGGATAATATACTACCTCGAAGTCATAGTCCAATAGGAATTTAAACCAACACCACCATCTTAAGTTCAAGTATCTCTGGGTGAAGATGAACCTGAGACACTGGTGGTCTGAGAAAATCACAAAGCGCTCTCTCAGAAGATAGCATCTCCATATTCTCAGGGCGAAGATCAGCACTACCAGCACCACATAGTGAGTTACGTAGTTATGTTTATGGGGTTTTCATCACCTCAACCTGTACTTGATAATAATATCAATATTGATGTTGAGCACACAAGGTACCAATGAACAGGGCAGGTGAGCAAACTCATCCAACCACAAGAGGCTAAACACGGAAAGAATGTGGCATACCCCACGTGTCTTTGCCTCTCTTGGAAGGAGAGTAATCCCCAAAACAGGCACTCTTCCAAACCCACTTTCATCACCTCAAGCAAAGGTGGGTTAAGAAAAAAATCCCTATTGGAAAACCCAAGACCTACTCTGACACTCCACTACACAACCCCTCCATGAATGCACAAGTTAGAGGGACTCATCCACCACACCTCGATACTATCCGCTTTGGGTGGTACTAAATCTCCTTCATGGATTTTATCATGTCAAAAAAACATGTCTCAGTGGGGGGAACCCCTCTTTCTTGTGCATTCAAAGCTACGTCGAACAACACCAGCACAGGGTTACACCAACACCCCGCGTCACCCTCAGTAACTCCTCAAACAAGGATTTGGATGAAAAGAGTACCTCATTTGGTGTCTAATAAGTTCCACTGAAAAAGGTATAAAAAGACACAGATCATACATCTTATCATCTCACGTACAGCAGGATTGTACACATCCATAGCATGCTGCTGCTCGCGGCCCTAGTTGCCAGCTCCCTGAGCCTGACATGGGCTGCCTAGTGGTGGTGGAAGGACCTCAAAACGTCATCCACCAACCACAGTTCTTCCTACTCTTCTACCAACACAACCTCACTAGGGATCACCCTGTCCTCACCTGGGAGATCTCTGATCACGAAACTACCTCTATCATGGCGGCCCATCTACCAAATGCCTGGAAACTTAGCACATCCGGTCGGGTAGTCTCACACCACATGATCTTTCCCATCACAATCATAGAACTAGTAATCCCTAGGCTATCTCGGTGCTCTACATTGTCCCCAACCATGTTTCTGATTCTTATCAAGGGGAGGCCTATTGTGTCGAGGCCCTGCCAACTAACATTTGCTAGCTGTGGAAGACGTCCCAAATTTGTTGCGCCCACTGCCAAAACTGGCCAACTAGCATCCCTCTAACAGAAATTTATCTATCATCAGTGATTTCTACAGCACCCTGAGATGGGTGAGGATGCACAAGGGCACTACGCTGGCATGAATCTCCTCTATGGAGAACCTGCTCAAACTTCTGTTCCCAGAAGTTTTCATTATGGACCACGTCCAAAGAGTACCGAGTAAGGTCTGCGAACCTAGTCATGTACTTAGCCACTACCATCACTCCCCATTGATGCTTTAGTAGCTTCTGAAACCATACGGATTGTAAGAAGGAGGGGTAGTGCTCCTCCCAAAATAGCTGCTAAAAGTCATCCCACAAGAGTACCGAATCATCGTGCATTTGAGTAACCTAGCTCTACCAACACCAAACTGCTCTATGGAAAAAGACTAACTGAAAAAGACACCATCTAACATGCCAGTGTCTTAACAATCCTAAAGACATGAGCCTCCAACTCTAGCCAACCTTCACTTCATAAGGGTATGGATTACCCCGGAACCTCAACGGTCTCTGATGCTAGAACTCATGTAGCGCTCTCAGCCTGCACTCATCATCAGCCTTCGTTGCCGATACTAACTATTTCTCCATAGGTAGGGGTGATGCTACCTACCCTCCTGGAGAAAGGGAAATCATATAATGGATCCTGAACTGAGGCCTCATCACTCACAGAATCGTCATCATGAACCATAGCTAGTATCCTGGATGGAAATCATTGTAGAGGCATCCTGAATCCGATCAAGGAGTACCGCAGTCAAATGAGCATATATATATATATATATATATATCAACAACAATGGGGAACTAACTCAAGAAGGACAGTTTAAGACTCAATCCTATATAATTCATGTACCGATGTTCCCTATAACAAGTGTCTCAGCATGCCAAGTCGACAAGTGGGTAATCAGGGTCCTGGTGAATGTTTATGTCGGTCACCACACCATCACTGGACTCCCCGGCCTGAGAGCCACTCTCGAGACACATTGAAACCATTTCCCTAAAACCCAACCAATTCCTTTTTAGGGATCGTCCGAACAACGTACCAAGGAACGAACCACCTTTGATACCACTTTGTCACGACTCGACCCGTACCGGGGCTCGAGCCGCAACTACCCCAAGCCCGCCTCCATAGACCAGGGGCTGGAGACTAGTGCCGAAGGCATAACAAACTCGAGGAGGCCTTTTCCTAAGTACTTGTATTCACACACGTATCCAACTCAATTCCAATATTTCAAAGGGAAAAGAAAGAAAGATACAACACTACTATATATAAACCAAAAATATGCATCAACCTCTAATCAATACAAGTACATAAAAGTAAACTGAAAGGGAAAGGGGAAAAATACACACCCAACCAGAAAAGTGCCACAACCTGGCAACAGGTGGAAAAGTAAAATAGCTGAGAGAGTCCCGCTCCTGGATCCCAAGCTATGACCACCGCATGTGGTCCAAGCACCTTGTATCCCTATGCTCCTCTGATGTCACGATCAACCTGTCTGTCATCTGCAAGGGAACACCGAGTGCGGTCAAAGCCAAAGAAAGGGTGAGTATAAAAATACTCAGTAGTATTACCCCAAGGATCAAGGGAGCAATAAGTAAGGTACTGAAGAGGGAAGCAGTAGATAGAACAAGGTAGAGTATAAGAGTACAGCTCAACCCAGCAAAGGAGTGAAGTAAGATCGTCCAAACACGAGGAGCTAAAAGCGGTGAGAAGATGAAATTCCCATAGAGTCTTTGCTACCTATAGTAGGAGAGTATACTTGTCTAACCATGAGAATCTAGAGATGGAAAACATGTGGCATACCCCGCACGTCTTCGCCTCTCCTGGAAATAGAGTAACCAAACCTAAGTATTGGGTACTACAATATGATATATATATATATATATGCTCAGCCAAAGAATCTAAAACTAGAGATTAAGGGGATATCCATATCACTAGATAATCCCAGGAAAAGAGTCACTAACTTTTCTAGAAGTAAACACCATCGATGCCCAGCATCACACACGTCTACCCTGAACTGCAAGTTAAAGGGGATCAATCACCACACCTTGATATTATCCGCTTTGGGTGGTTCGGTCTCACCTGAACGGTTTTAGGTCGCGTCTCAAGGATGCATATTTGTGGGAAAAGTGCCCCTCTTTCTTAAGAGTCCAAAGTCACTTCAAGTACATCTTGTCGCTATGCCGCACAATCGAGAGATCGTGTCACAAAGTCATGAACCCACTATCCAGCCCTACTGGAGGATATACTTATAGAAGTCATCGGCGAATGCCATTGCCCAGACCAGCTGGATGTTAATCCCTGAAAGATATCGGTGAACTCCACTTCCTAGCTACGCTGAAGGGTAAGCCCTAAAAGAGTAACTACACCACTGCCCAGCAGTGCTGGAGGGTAATCCCTGAAAGAGTAACTGGAGAACGCCACTACCCAGTAGTGCTGGAGGGTAATCCCTAAAAGAGAATGGTGGATGCCACTGTCTAGCCTTGCTAGAGGGTAATCCCGAAAGAGAATGGAGAACTCCACTGCCCATCCTCACTGGAGGGTAAGCCAGGATTTCTCTAGTGATTCTGAAAACATCACTTCCATCATTGTCATCATCAAGCATCGCCTCAGACAGGAACTGCATGTGGAACATTTGCATCATATCTCGAAATCCACTACAGAGGGAACCATCACATCATACATGGAGAAACACTCAGGATAGGCTACTCGCAGGCCACAATCCATGTTTAGAAGAAAGAGATATGAGTGGTAAAAGATTCATAGTGGTACACGGCGCATGTGGGGCCCACACGGAGTGTGACCCCTCCTCATCACTTGGTTGTGTACCTAACCATTTCTAGGTCCTAAAAGTGTGAACAAGTACCACATCATGTCAAGGTACTCTCAGAGTACATAACACAATGGTCACAAAGCCGACGAGCGTACGATGCTCGTCGCTAAGCCAGAGGGTCAGAATCATAGGTTAGCTGACACACCTCCTCGAACAGTCCCAGAACATCGACCGTATCTCTTCATACATCTTCTCGACTCTCACAAGAGTCGGAGATGACCAAAGTCGTGGATTCTCTTCAAACACGTCAAAAGGATCTTCCACTGATATTCCTTTCATGTTTCCACATTTAACAAGATATTTCAAATAAGGCTCTACACATTCAAAGATATCACATCGTTATGATCCTTGTGGAAAACACGCAAGATCAACTGCTCACTTGTCCAAAACGGACTCTTGATGTAGAAGCTGCATCTCCTAGCATCATACGCAAATGGTGCCCTGTGGGGCTCGCACCTCAATCCTAAAACATGCCACATGGATCGCTCCATTGCGATCCCCATTGAAAAACACATAGGATCGTATATTCATTTGTCCCAAATGGACCATCGGTGAAAAAGGTGCTTTTCACCGCAATGCCTGAACGGCGCTCGATCACTACTGCTCGCAAAAATGCCATGCACCACCGAATGGATCTCACAATTGTAATCCTTGTAGAAAAACATGAAAAGTAAGATATTCATTTACCCCGAACGGACTTATGAATCATAAGTCATAAAAATACAGCATACTTCCAAAAGCCACCTCGTGGGGCCCATGCCTCAACAACAAATTTAGGCAGGCAGATTGCGCTATTGCAATCCCCTCAGAAAAAAAATGCTCAGAAATTAATACTCAAACACCCCAAATGGATTTCGGGTGAAAAAGTGGAACTTCGCTATAAAACGTGTGAACCAAGACCTGTGGGGCCCGCACCTCGTCTCCAACCCGAACACTTTGGAAATCATCTCAAAAAGTCTGCACAAGTACTGTGGTCACACTACCACTGACGGCGTGTCAATCGTACATCCAAAATGGGAGTTAGGTCCAATGCAAGAATAATTAATTAATTAAGTAATTAATTATTCGCATTAAGCGTTTTGTGCCACCGATTGACGAAACCAAACTACAAAGGTCCCGTACCAACTTTAGAGGGACTGCCTCAACTTTAGGGTCACAACGCCTCTAACGGTGCATCAAAAGAACGTCCGGTTCGAGAGATATGCATGTTACAAATAATAATAAATATTTTATTATTATTAAAAAGAACATTTCAAGATACTCACCTTTGGGCGTAGAACTCAAAATCCCCGAAACCCATTTCAAAATGTCTGTTTCGATGACACGGGCCCATGTCCACAGACGACGCATAATTTGGGGGCCCGTATCAAAAGATATGAGCATTTAAACATTATCGGGACCAACACAGGCTGGACCGGCCCGGTTCGGCCGGTCCGCCCTGCCTGGTTCGGTCGGCCCGGCATCCTACCACCTCCATCGACTGGCCTGGCTGGCTGGTCCCTGATTACCATGTCAAAGAGAAGGACATCCGCCTTATGCGAGTCTCGATCGGCCACTCCCTGCACCTCGAGCACCTTGTGTCCCCAGTCTTCCACACGCGCACGCCGTCGGAGACTCGACCTGCTACACCACCCTGCACCCCGCATTCCTCCACGCCACTTGACCACACCTCCCTAGTGCTCCCATCTCGCCGCATGCCTCGTCGACCCCAGTGACCTATGGCTCCTCCGCACTGGCCCGACGTCATCCACCCCTGCCTACTGCACCACGCTGAAACCTCGGCTTACTCCTCGCCTGAGACCCGAGCACTCGGTCCCAGCCTACTCCATGTTCCAGCCTCCTCATTCCATCTATTGGAGCCTCATCCTGCCGTTGTCGGCTGCTAAAGATAGCAGTGATCCGGTGGTCCCTTCTGCGGACCACCGGGACTCCTCCGGTTACCCAAAAATTATTCCAACCCATTCTTGTGATCCCTACGATGAGATCATCGCTTCACCTGCCACTGATCGAAAAACTGTTAAATATTTGATGCGCTTAATTGTAAGCATACAAGAAACCGAAGAACAGTTGAAGATTACGATCAATAAAACTTTATTTTCAGCATGGGTTAATTGTCGTGTTTGTGTGGTCATCGATGATATTAAAAAAAGAAAAGAAACAAGGTCCAACAAGTTATTTTCAAATTAAAACTTGAATCGGAACTCAAAAATAGCATAAATCCTACCTTGAATTGGTCGTACGTCATTGGCGGCATGTCCACGACACTCCTGCTTCAATCTACTAAGGTTCTGGTAGAGTTCGCTCCTCAATCCGGTGAAGAACGGTGAAGAACTCCTAGAGAGAGATAGAGGAGAGAGATTCTAGAGAGATAATGGGTTAGGTCAACCCTAATCCCAAACTCCAGTTTTTCTATTTATAGAAAAACCCACTCAGCATGGAATTCGAAACCATCGTGTCGTCACATTTTATATTGTGCCTAGGTAAAACGCTTCATTTCGAACTCAACGGAAGTCTTAGATTTCCATTATGATACTCCATTTGAAAGTTATTCGAAAAGAACGCCAGCGATAAAAATCACTAAGTGGTTATTCCAAAATGATGATTTTTCCCCTGGGTAACTTTTCTCACAACAGCCATGCACCGACAAAAAATTACACCCTTCCTAGGGTAAACGTCACGTTCTGGACTCAAATGTGGACTCAGATTTCTGATCCAAGTTATCATTTGAGAGTTATTTGGATTTTAAATATTAAATGAATGAATTAATAAATTAATTCATCCATTTACTTACCTCTAACAAGTGAGGGGTTCGAAAATCCCGCACTGACATGCTTTATGTCACACCTAGGGTAAACACTGTGTTTTAGACCCAACCATGGTCTCATATTTCTGATCTAATCAACCGTTTAAGAGATATCCCATTTCTATTGCATGAATAGTACAAAAACACTTAATATTTTTGTATGATTTATTCTGGGCACACCGGGCTTCGGAATTTCACATCGTCTCAGCACCTAGCTCTAGAAATATATATATAAATATTACAAAGTATTATAGGGAAAAAACAGGTCTCTACACAAGCACCCATTTATCTTCACTAAATCTCTTTTAAGTTCTACTAACTTCTTCCCCATACTCCCTAAAGTCCTCCCAAGGTTCCCCCAATCTTCCAAGAAGCCTCTCCCAAGCCTTTGGGATTATAAATCCAAGTAAGGGATTATCACCTTCCTCTCCGCCTTTCAATTCAAGAACCATGTTTGAAATTTGTCTTTTTAATTTCAATTGGTTATATTGTCATCCTTTTATAATAAATAACCTACTTTACATTTGATTTTATTTCAATGGAGGTTCATTATACTTCCTCATTTGGACCCTTTCCTAAGTCGTTACTATACCGAAATTCTGTAAGGAATTTCTCTCTTCTCATATTCATTCAAGCTCCTATTTTATATTACATTTCTCAAATTACTTTTTTATATTTTTTGTTATGATGTTTCATGATCCACCTACTATCCATTTGATATATAAATTATGATATCTTCCTTTAACTCTCATTAAGACCCCCTATGATTCTTTAAGCACATCCGTTATTATGCTGAAAATTTTGTAAGGGATTCCTTCTTTTCTCATTTTTTAATCCAAGTTTCCTTATATTGTTACACCCTTTTATTTTAAATTAAAAATTATGGGTTATGTTTTATAACCTCACCCATACTTCCCTTATTATTTTTAATGATGAGAGACCCCTTTCTCTCTCAATAATCTCACCCGTGTACACCTGTTACCATGCCGTAATTCCTTAAAGGATTTCTCTCTTCTCATTTCCATTCAAGCATTTTTTTTTATATTATGAATCTAAATTACATTTCATATGTTGGGATATTATGTTCCATGATCCCTTTACTATATATTTCATGTATAAATGATGATAGACCCCTTTTTCTCTCATCAACCTGTTTTATGAATTTCTATTTGACATTGTTATGTTGCTGAAATTTCACCACGATTTTCCATGCCAAAAATCATCATATAGTGATTACCATACCCATTTATCTATAAATGTTATTCACCTTTATAATAATGTCCTTATTTATTGGGTAATTACATATATATATTCCACATTCCTTGTTCGTGGAATCAATTATGATGTTTAGTGAATCCAAGTTGTAGGATCTATATGGCACACTTATACATGAAAACAAAATGATTATGAAGGGTGTGCCCTGATAGCGCTCTAATGCATTGGGTAATGTTTAGTATCATGATAAACTATGTGCAATGAGGGTTTACTCATGCTAATTCATGTGCAATAAGGGTTTACTCATGATAATTCATGTGTACTGAGGGCTTACTCATGCTTATTCAAGTGCAATGAGAGTTTACTCATGCTAATCCATGTGCAATGAGCCTTGGATCATGAAAAAATCATGTTGTATGTTGTTGAAACATTTCCATGTTATGATAATCATGCTATATCATGAGTTTATGTCCATGTTTCTCTTATACTCTATTGATATTTCTATTTCCTAACATGTATTTTATTCTTCATGTTATTCCTTATTTACTCCCTTACCAGGCTTTATAGCTCACCATTTTATTATGTATGTCCTCATGTTATCCCATAAAAGGCTAAGTATAAAGGAATTTTGTGGTCATGTAAAATAATTTTACAATAAAGATATTTATTTCATGTTTTAAGTTGTTATGTAATGTTCCTAATCCCCAAAGATACTAGACCTCTCGATCTTCTAGGTTATATTAAGTACAAGTTTATATAATAAATCATTTTTAAATATGAAATAAAGAGCTGGTTTGTTACACTATATGTTATGTATGTGCTTTATACTACATGAAATAATTATATTAAGGGAAATTTCATTGATAAAGTTCTAGGTTGTTACATTTACCTTCATGATCACCCTTTTTTTAAACTGAGACTCTCATTATATAATTATTTTTATTATATGTGTAGGCCTTGGTTATATACCTCGGATCTTCACCAGTGCATATATGTATCTAATTATATATGAAATTACTTATATACATATATATACATGATGGTGTGTTCAGAGATATTTTAACCTAGGGAGAAGTAGGTATGGTTGGTTGGGTGTCCTTTGAGGAAGCCAAGCCCGAATCGTTTGCAGTTATTTATTGTCACACCCCGACCTGTCTAATTATTATTTTATTATTATTATTTTTGACGTTGGATAATTTATTCAGGGGTTCGGGGGAGTGTCTGTTTAGATTTTTGGGATTTATTAAAAAAAATGCATGTTTTGGGTTTGGCGGTGCCTGTCACATGGTCAGAGCACGGCCTAGGAACCGTGCGGCTTGCCCGCCTTTGAAAAATAAAATAACGAGACACTATTTTTTTAATAATATTATTATTAATAAGAAAAAGGTATAATAAAAATGTAAAAGTGTTGCTTTAATAATAATAATGATAATTTTATTAATTGTAATGGATTTTTGCATTGGGTTTTATACCGGTGCATAGGCACCGTATGGTTACCAAAGACCGTCTGGACAACCTGAGCACCGGTGCGCCAGCTTTTGTATCGGACAAAAGTTCATGCACAGTTCATGCGCAGTCATTAGAGGCACGCACGGACCGCGCAGTTGCGTTATCCAAATAAAATTATAATTAATAAAATGAAATTTTTGTAATTACTTATTACCATTATTGTTATTATTAATGTCACTTTTAGTGTAAAAAAATTAAAACTGTTAACCTTATTTTTATGATCATTATGATTACTAGTATTATTAAATTTTATTATTATTATTATTATTATTTCTATATTTATTATTTTTTTAAGGTTTCATTTTTTTTATTTTATCTTCTTCTTTTTTTCCTTTCCCTTATTTTTTTTATTTTATTTTTTTCTTCCTCCTTTACAAACCCTAGCCGCCAACTCTTTTTTTCTATCTCCTCTCTTTCTCCCCGAGCGGGCCGCCCCCTGTTACTCCTCCCCCTTGTTGCAGCGCGATCGACACCCCCCTCTTCCCACTAAACAATCAGACTTGTGGCGAACTCTCCCCCTTACTACTGCCACCTCTTCACGCCTCCCTCAGCCAACCAACACTCGCCTCCAAAAATTCGCATGAGCAAGGCGCACCGCCTCTCGTGCACCCTCTGCCTGTCCTGCACCGCTGTCTGGCCTCTGTCCCGCACACCCTCCGGCCACCTCCAGCTGGCATGCTCCGACCCCGGCGCCTCTTCCCTGCTTCAGCCTCCCGCAAGCACCCTCCGTCAGCACACCACCTGCTTCGCCCGCAAAACGCCGCACCACCTCTCATCCTACCCTGCACCGCGCGCCCCGGTGCCCTCCAGTCGCTCCACCTCCTGCACCTGTTGTGCCTCTGACTTCCCTTCCCTGTACTGGCCATGACACTGGTTTTTTCACTTCTCGTGCCTCCTGTGCCCTTCCCTTTCTGTTCGGCCTACAAACGAGTAGGTCGTCGCCCTCACCCTGTGCGAACTGCATCGCCGATGCGTGTTGACCAGCGGCACACCCTCCGAAGCGCCCCCACCTCGCACCCGCTGTTCGGTCGACTCCCCCTTGAATTTTCACCCTCTAGTGTGCCCCCGCTGTCCGGCCAGCCCCCGAAAATGCACGTCGGTGCTTTCTGACTGTCGTGTGTCCCGTTTATCATCCCTCTATCTCTACACGATGCATCACAACCCCCCCAACTGCTTCGACTAGGTCCACTATCAGCCACGCCAGTCTTCACATTGTCGTTGACGATGTTGGTGACCTTTCTTGCACACTGCAACACCACACTAGTCGTTTTCGTTGTCCCACGACCGCACTGGCTGAGCGTGTCTCCCCATCGAGGTGAGGTTTGTGCTATTTCTTGCTTGAATATTTGATAATTGGTTTAATGTGTGTTTTTTTTAATTAAATTGGTGTGAGTTTAGTTTTTATTTAAAATAATTTAGTTTTTTTAATTAGATTGGTGCGACGTGAGTTTTTTTTAAAAATAATTGAGTTGTGTTTGATACTTTGTGTCATGTTTATGTGAAATAAAGTGTGTTTTTTTTGGAAACCAGTTTTGTGATGTTTAGTATCTTTTTATGAAATTGTGTATTTAGTTTTTCCGACTATGCATGTCATGTGTTTTTTATTTTGGTATGTTGAGGATGTGAGGTTGATCATAAAAGAGGGTTTTGAGTGGGGTTTTGGGTGTGAAAAGCTGTGAGATACTTTTTGAAAATTATTTCATAAATTTTAAAGTGGTTTTGTAAATAGTGTTGATGGTGCGAGTGGTGTTTTGAAAATGTGTCGAGGTGGTTATTTCACGTTGTTTGCTCGTTTGGGTTGTTTTAAGTCTGTTTTTGTGTGATTTTAGTTATTGTGCGTTTGTTGCAGCACGTTTGTGAGGTAACCTCACGATACTGTGGTCGTCGACGTGCGCATGTTTGTGCGCATGTGCGAGGCGTGACGCACCTTTGTGTTTGGACAGCGAGTCGAGGTAGGTCCCCCACTACACTTGCCTTTAAATTTAGAATTTATTAATTGATTGATGTTTTATTAATTTTAATGAATGAGAAATAATATAAGATAATTAATTTTTAAATGATTATTTGGTGTGAAGGGAGCCGTTTATTTTATACCGAACACTTGAAACATTTTCTTGACGAGCAGAAACCTAGTATTGAAAGAATGCACGTTTGGCCTTTAAACATAATTCACATAATTTCAAATGAACTTCTAGTTTTAAAGATAAATTATTTCTTCTGAACAAGTGTTTTGGGTTTTCTCTAGAAATGAGGTTTTTCTTGAAAATTGGTGAAGGACCATTTGGCACTTTAATAAAATAAATTATTTTGGAAATCCCACTCAGGGGTGATCTTTGGTGTGCATTGATTGTGTGAGCTGTATGTGATGTTTGTGCATCATGACTGGTTGATTTACATTGTGGACGCACCCCTTTTTATTGCTTGTGTTGACATGGGAACCTGGCATAGTGAGTGAATCTTCTGAGAACGGTTGCCGCACTAGTTTAGAATATGCACTGGATAGTAGCCCCATATTAGGGGAATAATGAGTTATTGCTTCTATGGGGATTGGGCTCCACGGTTAGGCCAGGTAGGGTAATGTCTAGCGTTAGGGCGTTATGACTTCATCGAGTTAGGGCATGACTTCAGGATGAGTCACATGTATGGTATGTTCTGGATTGTTTGGGATCTCCTAGGTTCGACCCATGTTTTCTTTTGTGTTTGTTTGTATGTGGCGGATGATTGAGAGGTCTAGTTCGGTTGTTGGCCCCTGTGTTCCACTTTCTCCATTGCCCTTAGTGTGTTTTGTGTGTTGTGTGTAGTTTTTCTTTTGGCTAACAACTAAAATTTGGATTTCTAAATTTTTCGCTAAAAATGTTTTAAGATGCAATTCACCTGTTCCTTTCAAACATTAAACTTGTTTTTGAACTAAAAAGGGCAATGGACTATTACTTGTTTTAGAAATGAAAGTGTGTGTGGAAACCCATATTTTATATAATTTAGTTCAAACCTGGAATTAGTGAATTCTTTATTTAATGGTATGTGCATTGGGAATAGAATTAGTCATGCCTACCTACTTAGTTTTAATACTCACTCCTATAGTGTTTTCCGGTTTTTTTTAGTTTTTCTGCAGGTTTGGCTCGAGCTCGCTCCTGTGGGTGAGATTTGGTTGTGGACTGGTGATTGACTCTTGGATTCGCAAGATTTTTTGGTCGAGACAAGGTTAGTGTGTTTTGTTGGTCGTTCTTCCTTTTTTGTGTCATTTTTTTCCTTCCGCTGCTTTATTTATTTATTTTTACTAGGAAAAATTATTCCCTCTTGTTGAGTTTTGATGCCCGGCACTAGTTTCCAGCCCGTGGGGATCAGAAACACCCTTCGGGCCATGTCGCGGGCCGACTCGGGTGACCGGTTTAGGGTCGACCCGGGTTGGTTTGTGACAAAATGGTATCATAGGAGGTCAGATCCTGAGCGGGCCTTGTTTTTTATAGTTCCCATTGTTATTTGGGGTTGTCATGGTAGAAAGAGTAGAATTGTTAGGACTCGAGGCATATGGACGAGAAGGATGTCATGAACCCTTGCTCGTTCTGAACCTCAGGTTACCATGGGATGTTTTGGTTGTCGATGTCTTTTGATTCTTATGGTTTTTTGGGTATTGGGAAATGAAATGAGAGTCGAACAAGTGACTCTGTGAGCTCGCATGGTCTGGAAAACCATGTGGAGCCGGAGACTTTAAACTAGAATGCTCTCAGTGACAGTGGTGTGACTGGCGTATGGCTTCCAACCATATGGCTGAGTCACCCATCATCACTAGTTTCCCTCTAGTGAATCGTTTGGGTTTTCCTTCTTTCTGAAAATCATTGTGAAAAGTGTTATTTTGGTATTTGAAATGGTAATGACCATGTTTGACCCATCTTCTTGTTTTCCTGTTCCTTATTGCTCGCCCCCACGACGGTTTGATGGATTCCCAAGGTGCAGCTTTGGGTAGTGCACCCCTAGCGAATCCTTCAGTTGATCAGCCCATATATTATGTTCTAGAATTCCGGAAGTTAAACCCTCCTCTCTTTTATGGACAATCAGAGCCTCTTGAGGCAGAGGAGTGGTTGTAGAAGATTGAGAGGAAGATCAGTTTCATTGGGTTGCATGAGTCGTTAAATGTGAAATTGGATACCTTTATGCTTGAAGGTCCAACCTAGAAATTGTGGAAGTCCATGTCTCAGAATAAACCTCAGAAGGATCTCACTTGGGAGTTCTTCAAGTCGTCTTTCATCCAACAGTACTTCTCTGATGTGACAAAGGTGAGGAAGAGGATGGAGTTGTGCGGTCTCTAGCAAGATGTCGGATCTGTGTTGGAATTATTTGGTCATTTCCTGGACCTAGCTCCGTATGAACCGGGGTATGTTGGAAATGATCCCGTGAAAGCTCAGCATTTTGATATTGGATAACGTCCTAAGCTGCAGTCGAAGTTGGGAGAGTTCAATATGATCACTTTCCCTGATGTGGTGAGACAAGCTTTCCTCGTCGAATCTAAGTTAACAGGAGTACATGAGGTGACGAATCCTCCTCCGTCTTTGGGAAGTAGTGTAGAAGATAGTGATAAGAATAATGGGAAGTGACATGATGGTGGTGGAACTGGTAGATTAATCAAGAGGCCTTTAGACCTTCAGTCATCTTTCTCACAGTACAATGCCTTGATCTGTCACCAGTGCGGCAAGTGGGGGCACAAGAGGCCGATGTGTCTGAATGCTCCGAAACCCTGCCGCACCTGTGGACGTCTGGTTCACTTGCAGCGATTCTACCGTGGTGTTTCCAAGAAGCGCTCTGAAGTTAGACATGGCTCGTCGAAGTTCATCGCAGACCGTCAACAGGAGTAGGGCGATGTTTGGGGACCGGTTTGAGGTTTTCTCTTTGTAGTGTTTCTTGGGTGTAGTAATCATCTCTTGTAGCATTTTGAGGTATTCCTTTTATTTCATTTGTAAGAATGGTTGTGGTTGAACCACTTTTAATTTTTTATTATTATTGGAAGTGTGTTTGGTGAAATTATGGTTCATGTGTTGTGTTTGTGAATTTTTGAAGCCTGACTGCGAGGCAAGAGATGCTTCAATCATCAATGCTCCAACCATAGGTCCTAGAGTGAAGCTGGCGCTTAGTCAGGAGAACCCAACGGTGAAAAGGGCCCTTGGTTTAAACTTTTTCCTTAGTGTGGCATGGTTTTTTTTCTTCCGAGGGTGCGATGTCGTTTATGTAGTAATAGTGGTAATTTTGATACTCTACCAGTTCAGCCTTTCCCTTCTTCCCCCTCATGGTGGGGTATTTTGGTTCGTGTGGAAATTTTTCAAGTTTAGTTAATCTCGTCGGCTCTTATGGTGGGGAGACCCATCGTGGGTCTCGTTGAATTCAGTTTGGCTTGATTCCTGTGGTGGGGAGTCTATTCGGGCCTCCCCGTGTCAGTATCCCAGTTTCATTTTGGGTTTTGGTTTGATGGTGGGTAGTCTTGTGCGGAACCACCTAATCTTGGGTTCTTCCTCTTTGGTAAACATCGGGATTGGAGTACACCCAACGGTTCCGTTGGACTAAGATTATAGGGGTAAGTCTCGTAGGTGATTTAAGTTCATTCATTCCTTGTTTGAAATGGACGGTTTGAGTTCTTCTTGGTGATGGTTAATGTGATCATGTTTTACGGATGAGTTGTTTGTCAGGGGTTTTCGGAGTCTATTTGGATCGATCAACTAGAGGCGCTTAAACTTTTGGGGGGTGAGTGTCATATAAAGAGTTTCATCTTTGGGTTTTGATCTTGTCATGGCTTTCCGGGGGCGGAAAGCATTATGGTGGCGAGAATTGTCACACCCCGACCTGTCTAATTATTATTTTATTATTATTATTTTTTTGATGTTGGATAATTTATTCAGGGGTTCGGGGGAGTGTCTGTTTATATTTTTGGGTTTTATTAAAAAAAATGCATGTTTTGGGTTTGGCGGTGCCTGGCGCATGGTCAGAGCACGACCTAGGAACTATGCGGCTTTCCCGCCTTTGAAAAATAAAATAACGAGACACTATTTTTTTTAATAATATTATTATTAATAAGAAAAAGGTATAATAAAAATGTAAAATTGTTTCTTTAATAATAATAATGATAATTTTATTAATTGTAATGGATTTTTTCATTGGGTTTTATACTGATGCATAGGCACCATATGGTTACCAAAGACCGTGTGGACAACCCGAGCACCGGTGCACCAGCTTTTGGATCGGACAAAAGTTCACGTACAGTTCACGTGCAGTCGTTAGAGGCACACACGGACTGCGCAGTTGCGTTATCCAAATAAAATTATAATTAATAAAATGAAATTTTTGAAATTATTTATTACCATTATTGTTATTATTATTGTCATTTTTATTGTAAAAAAATAAAATTGTTAATCTTATTTTTATGATCATTATGATTACTAGTATTATTAAATTTTATTATTATTATTATTATAATTCCTATATTTATTATTTTGTTAAGGTTTAATTTTTTTTATTTTATCTTCTTCTTTTTTTCCTTTCAATTCTTTTTTTTATTTTATTTTTTTCTTCCTCCTTTACAAACCCTAGCCGCCAACTCTTTTTTTCTATCTCCTCTCTTTCTCCCTAAGTGGGCTGCCCCCTGTTACTCCTCCCCCTTGTTGTAGCGCGATCAACACCCCCCTCTTCCCACTAAACAATCAGACCTGCGGCGAGCTCTCCCCCTTATTGCCGCCACCTCATCACACCTCCCTCATCCAACCAACACTCGCCTTTAGCAATTCGCATGAGCAAGACGCATCGCCTCCCGCGTGCCCTCCGCCTGCCCTGCACCGTTGTCTGGCCTCTATCCCGCACACCCTTTGGCCACCTCCATCCGGCACACTCAAACCCCAGCACCTCTTCCCTGCTTCGGCCTCCCATAAGCACCCTCCGTCAGCGCACCCCCTGCTTCGCACACACAACGTCGCACCACCCCTCAGCCTACCCTGCACCGCGCGCCCCGGTGCCCTCCAGTCGCTCTGCCTACTGCACCTGTCGTGCCTCTGACTTCCCTGCCCTGCACTGGCCATGACACTGGTCTTTTTCACTTCACGTGCCTCCTGCGCCCTTCCCTTTCTGTTCGGCCTGAAACCGAGAAGGTCGTCGCCCTCACCCTGCACGAACCACATCACCAGCACGTGCTGACTAGCGGCACACCCTCCGGCACACCCCCACCTCACACCTATTGTTCGGACGACTCCCCCTTGAATCTACACCCTCTGATGTGCCCCCGCTATCCGTCCATCCCCCGAAAATGTGCGTCGGTGATTTCCAACTGTCATGTGTCCCCTTTGTCATCCCTCGATCTTTGCACGATGCATCATAACCCCCCCCCCCCCCCAGTTGCTTTGAATAGGTCCACAGTTAGCCACTCAAGTCTTTGCATTGTCGTTGATGATGTTGGTGACCTTTCCTACACACTGCAACACCACGCTAGTCGTTTTCATTGTCCCACAACCCCACTGGCCAAGCGTTTCTTCCCATCGAGGTGAGGTTTGTCCTATTTCTTGCTTGAATATTTGATAATTGGTTTAATGTGTGTTGTGTTTAATTAAATTGGTGCGAGTTTAGTTTTTATTTAAAATAATTGAGTTTTTTTAATTAGATTGGTGCGACATGAGTTTTTTTAAAAATAATTGAGTTGTGTTTGATACTTTGTGTCATGTTGATGTGAAATAAAGTGTGTGTTTTTGGAAACCAGTTTTGTGATGTTTACTATCTTTTTATGAAATTGTGTATTTAGTTTTTCCGACTATTCATGTCATGCGTTTTCTATTTTGGTATGTTGGGGATGTGCGTTTGATCATAAAAGAGGGTTTTGAGTGGGGTTTTTTGGTGTGAAAAGCTGTGAGATACTTTTTTAAAATTATTTCATAAATTTTAAAGTGGTTTTTTAAATAGTGTCGATGGTGAGAGTGGTGTTTTGAAAACGTGTCGAGGTGGTTCTTTCACGTTGTTTGCTCGTTTGGGTTGTTTTAAGTCTGTGTTTGTGTGATTTTAGTTATTGTGCGTTTGTTGCAGCATGTTTGCGAGGTAACCTCGTGATACTGTGGTCGTCGACGTGCGCATGTTTATATGTTTGTGCGAGGTGGGACGTGCCTTTGTGTTTGGACAGTGAGCCGAGGTAGGTCCCCCACTGCACTCGCCTTTAAATTTAGAATTTATTAATTTCTTGATGTTTTATTAATTTTAATGAATGAGAAATAATATAAGATAATTAATTTTTAAATTATTATTTGGTGTGAAGGGAGCCTTTTATTTTATACCGAACACTTGAAATGTTTTCTTGACGAGCGGACACCCAGTATTGAAAGAATGCTCGTTTGGACTTTAAACATAATTCACAGAATTTAAAATGTACTTCTAGTTTTAAAGATAAATGATTTCTTCTGAACAAGTGTTTTGGGTTTTCTTGAGAAATGAGGTTTTTCTTGAAAATTGGTGAAGGCCCATTTGGCACTTTAATAAAATAAATTATTTTGGAAAACCCACTCAGGGGTGATCTTTGGTGTGTGTTGATTGCGTGAGCTGTATGTGATGTTTTTGCATCATGACTGATTGATTTACATTATGGACGCACCCCTTTTTATTTCTTGTGTTGACATGGGAACCTGGCCTAGTGGGTGAATCTTCTGAGAACGATTGCCACACTGGTTTAGAATACGCACTGGCTAGTGGCCCCATAGCAGGGGAATAATGAGTTATTGTTGTTTTGGGGATTGGGCCCCTCGGTTAGGCCATGTAGGGATATGTCGAGCGTTAGGGCGTTATGACATCATCGAGTTAGGGAATTCCTTCAGGATGAGTCACATGTATGGTATGTTCTGGATTGTTCGCGATCTCCTAGGTTCGACCCATGTTTTCTTTTGTGTTTGTTTGTATGTGGTGGATGATTGAGAGGTCTAGTTCGGTTGATGGCCCATATGTGACACTTTCTCCATTGCCCTTAGTGGGTGTTGTGTGTTGTATGTAGTTTTCCTTTTGACTAACTAAAATTTGGATTTCTAAATTGTTCGCTAAAAATGTTTTAAGATGAAATGCACCTGTTCCTTTCAAACATTAAACTTGTTTTTGAACTAAAAAGGGAAATGGATTGTTACTTGTTTTAGAAATGAAAGTGTGTGTGGAAACCCATATTTTATATAATTTAGTTCAAACCTGGAATTAGTGAATTCTTTATTTAATGGTATGTGCATTGGGAATAGAATTAGTTGGGGCTACCTACTGAGTTTTAATACTCACGCCTATAGTGTTTTCCTATTTTTTTTTAGTTTTTCTGCAGGTTTGGCTCGATCTCGCTCCTGTGGGTGAGAGTTGGTTGTGGACTAGTGAGCGACTCTCGGAGTCGCAAGAGTTTTTGATCGAGACGAGGTTAGTGTGTTTTGTTGGTCGTTCTTCCTTTTTCATGTCATTTTTTTCCTTCCACTGCTTTATTTATTTATTTTTACTGGGAAACATTGTTCCCTCTTATTGAGTTTTGATGCCCGGAACTATTTTTCAGCTCATGGGGATCGGGAATGCCCTTCGGGCCATGTCGCGGGCTGACTCGGGTGACCGGTTCAGGGTCGACCCGGGTTGGTTCGTGACATTTATTCACTGATTTATTTATTATATCTTCACATTTATTATTTTATATTCACATACTATATTTCATTAAACATCATTGGTGGTGGACTACTATGTTTTTCTCACAGCTTGTTTGGGCTTCCATTTAGTACCTAGATAGACCCCTTGGTTGTAGGATCAGGATTCTGGATTGTGTTTTGTGTTGTACACTGGGATACAGGAACATAAGAGAACAGGACTAAGCTGGTGCTCAGGATGCTCATATAGATAGTCTTAGGGATTTATTTCTTTTTTATGCATGTATTGTATGCCTGATTCCATGTATGCATGTTTTCCTTTTGGTGTTGACATGACATCATTTTGTATATGATATGGTTTATGGATTTGGACATTTATTATTATTGGTATGGTTTATTTACATTATCTCTCATTTATACATATTCCACTATTGATTTATTATTATGTGTCATTTTTCTACTCTGATCATGAGGGTATAGTCTCCCCACCATACTAGCATTAGACCCTCACTTCTAGTCGGTATCCACTGTCATACTGGGAGTCACACTTGAATCCATGTGGAGAACCGGCTCAGGGCACCATCATAGTGGCTCCCAGGTCAGTACGTGACACTAGGGTCACCCCACTTTTGTGTGAAACTAACCAAGGATGATCAAGGATTACTCATTACTTTCTTTCCTTAAACAACATAATCTAGGGGCACCTTGCTTTGGCATGAAACTACCTGGTTGAATGATAAAGGTCTTGAAAAGTGATTCTTTTGAATAAATCTCACACTTATAATTTAAAGGGGATTTTAATTTTCCTAAATTATATCATATTATTCCATTTATGTATTAATTTTCCTCCACTTAATAAATCCATTGAAACCATATTGATGTGCAACTCTTTACACAACCTACAAGTTTGTGTTACTCGCCCAAAAATAGAATTCAGGTATATTCACACATATCTGAATTCATTATATGCATATGGTACATGAGAATTTCATGTAAAGTATTGGAGTGTTATGATATTGAAAATATCCACATGAGTATGCTTGGAGCTACATAAATCCAAACCCATTCACCATCATAGATAATGATTAAGCCTCCATGTAGGTAGGTAGTCAAACCCCAAGTCCCTTCACTCAAGGATACAATACTCAAGAGAGAACCCAATTCATCAAAACTCTAACACCTAATATATAAAAACTATATTCAATAACTAAATTAAATTTCATAACTTCAATGACAAACTAAGGTCGTGGTAGATGAAGAAAAACTAAATTCATTATAGAGTCAATCCTAGTATGTAATGTAAGGATCTATCCTAGAATTAGTTTAACAAATTAAACTAAAGCATAAAAAATATTCACATTTCTTAAATAATTCAATAAACATGAATATAGAAGGTAATAACATTTAAATAAATTAATAATTCAAATATTTAAACATGAGATAACCATTTATGAAAAATTCATAAATAAAATCTAATTAAAATCCCTTTTATAATTTTAATCTTTAATGTTATAGGCATTCCATAATTTGGAATATAAACCCTTTATTTTCATTTAGATATGAACCTTTTAATACTAATAATTATGTGGAATTTTCATGATATTATATGAGTTATAAAAAATTTATAATCCAATTTATAATATATAAACATTTTACATGATCTAAATATAATATACTTAATTATTATTTAAACCTTGATCATATCAATCATCAAAACGCCTTTTGATGTGGCTTAAATAATATAAAATTAAGGCCCCTTTAATTTGAACAATTTCAAATTAATTTATTATAAATAATTCAGAATTTAAATATAAAAATTTAATATTGTAGCCTTATTTTTTAATTTATATCCCATTATAAATTATCACTTTTGATTTATAAATAAACACATTTATTTATATATTAGAAGTCATGCCATATAATTTTTTAAAATCTATTTAAATATTAACAATTAATATTTGGGAATAAAATGTTTCATAAACATTTAATTACTTATAAATAATTTACAGTTAATTAATTTATAAACCTTTTATAAATTAAAATATCCAAAAATATCTTTTATAATGATTTATAAGCATGTTTTTAATCATTAAAACCATTTAATATGTTAAAAATAATCTTTAACATAATTTCTATTTACCCTTATGAAAAAACACATTCCTGTGTAAAGGTAAGTTTTCCTACCCTTATGCATACACTCTGAATTAGGGTAAACTATTTCTGGATCTATTGCATAAAGTTAATATAGTTCTTACCTTTACATAACCAGCGTTACGTAACGGTACACCATTATGTAGTCGGCATTGCATAAGGGTATTTTGGGTCTTACCTTTACATAACCATGTTTCGTGTAAGGATTAGTGGTTGGTTACCCTTACATGGCTTTGAGAAATACTCAACTACCATTATGTAACACCTTTGTGTATGATCCCACATATAGGTAATATAATGGCCACCTTTATGAAACCACCATTTATCGTTATGTGTGAATATAAAACCCTGCACTACCTTTACACATAATGGTGATCTTCTTTATAGAAACCATTAACGTAATGGTAGGTCTTGAGAATCCCTACTCATGTAAGGGTAATTCTTGGTTACCCTTATGAATCTCAGTTCTATATGGGTATGGGATTGGCTATCTTTACGCAACCTAGCTTTGTAAGGGTAAATCCTTAGGTTACCCTTATGTAACCCAATACATAAGGGTGAACCCTTTTTTTAGATTTTCAAAAAACCAATTAAACAAGGCTCCAATTTTAGTTTCTTCTTCATTACCATGAATGATTTCATAAAAATTATGCATGTAATGCTATGATTTCACTGAATGGTTTTGTTATAGTCTAATAAATTTTATCAGATCTAATGGAAGCGATTAAAACCCTTATCTAAGGATCTCCATGAAAGAAATATGAAACATGTGTATAAAAATAGAAATGAAGAACACTATAAAACTGAGTGTAACATTCACTGAATATCCATACAAAAATTTTATCTTCATCATCATATTAATTTGATAAATATTACTATGTGGAAAACATAAGCATCCTTACTCTATAGGGTATCCATGGTTTTCACCCAAATCACTCGATGCTCAAGCGGGATCCAAACTTCCCTCCAAGGTATGGTAGTACCTCTATAAGAAAAGGAGGAATATGAAAGAGATTTGGATTTAGGTATTTTTGGACAAGCATAAGGATATCAAATCTTTTCAATACATTAATTGTATGGTTGTATAATATATAATACATAAGGACGCTCCTTGGGTTATCTCATTTATTCATACATTAAAACATATGAATAAATACCATGGATGATATGAATTCATTTACTCCCAAACATTTCATCAAATGAAATGGATGATTAAATGATGGTCTCATTAAATATTAAATTTCCAAATGATAACTATTATCATAGGCAATATAATAAATATTCCTCTATCTGCTTGAAAATTAAAATTTTCATGCAAACCATCTTTTATATATATATATATATATATATATATATATATTTAGGGAATATCTCCATCATGAACACACCTGCACTCTCTTATTATACCAATCCAAGAGTGAAAATACCATAAATCATATCATCATAAACCATGTGTCTTGTTCAAGGTTAAAATTAAATACAACCGTAACATGTGAAATCCATGAATAACAAGTCCCTTCCCTAGAAACTTGGGTTTCCCCCATGTGTTTTTTGATCACTCCCATGAATGATTTCATTACCAAGACTTGACACATTCTTAATATCCTATCTATCATGCCTAAATAGTAAGATAAAGGAAAAACACATATACTACTTTGTAATGCCCTGCCCCAGATATCAATGAAATGGTACCCTGGGTCGGCATTCCATAAGGCCTTAGGTGTGCCTCCCCATATGCTAAAGTCTTCCAACTAATAGTAAGAGCTCATGAGGTTACCATGGGGAGATTATTCCCTCATTTTAGAGTAGATATAGTAGCAGAAGTATTGAAAAAATATATAAATAAAGAAATATCACAGAAAATAAGGGATATTTCTAATAAATAACTATAATATCAAAATTACAAAATAATGGGCATGAAAAACATTACAAGGATCCCAAATGGGTGTATCATATATAGGATAAAAAATACCCAAAATAAAAAAGAAAACTAATAACTCCTCACAACTGTGTCTCGAGTCTCACTCAGTCCCATAATCCATACCCACACTTGCATGTTGAGCTAACCATCATCAACATCAGGTCTCACCCTATACATATAACCAATAACCAAGTAGTGATATATTTTTAGGTACTTAAGTGCCATGGAAGCCTGAGGAGGGTGTGAGTAAAGCTCTATAGGACACCACTAACGACATCCCTAAAAGAACTAGTCTCACTTAAAATTTTATGTGGAAGTTATCAGGGTAAACAGATTTAACAATTATAAATATTTTTTATAAAAGAAATAAATAAATAAGGAGATACAAAATAAATAAATAAATAAATAATCCGATGTCCCAAAATCTACAGTGATGCCTGGGGTTGGTCCTACCTATTTCAGCTAGTGTCAGGGTGTCTCTAAGAATGTCATGATGACCACACCTCCATACATAACCACTCGGAATATAGGGTCTCATCTTAGAATTGATCGGTATCATAATATATCACATGGAATCTGAGTTCTCATCTCAACATTCCCCCCAAAATCTTATGCTCATTCTAGCATTACCTAAATATCAAATATCATACAAAGGCCATGAACCCATCCCAACAATATCAAGCTTCTGGTATCATGTTGAATCCACAGATCTCATCCTATAATTCCTAAGTATATACCAAATGGGATCCAAGGCACCCATCCTGGAATTTATACTCATAAAGATTCTCATAGAATTTATGTTCTTATCCTAGCGTTCTCAAATATCATACCTCATATGGAATCTAAATGCTCGTCTCATCTTTCTCGGTCATTACACATCAAAACTGCAGTTTATAATTTTCATTACATAACTTAAATCATAAATTCACTTTATAAAACCTCCATTTAAATTGTACATAACAATTCATTAATTTAGTTTTACCCAGGCCAATATGATCCATAATCACCATTTCACATTTTAATAACCAAAATAATTACAACTCAATTTACCATAGTCCAAGCCTATTTTTTTTTTTAAAAAGTCAATTCCTTTAAAGGATAAATACATTTATCACAAATTTATCCATATTGAGTTCCAACTTTCATTTACCACATCAATAGTTGTGATATACCATTTCAAAACCATTTAATTAATTAAAATCCCTTTTTAACTAATTTTAATGTAAGAATCTTCTTAATATATTCTTTTTACTTTTCCATAAACAAACATACCATTTATCTAATCAATTCCAAGGTCAACCCAATTATAATGGTCTCTACTAGAGATTCTCTTCCTAAATCCCAGCTCATTTTAAGAGGGGTATTTAAATTAAGGAAAACACAATTTTAAAACATTTAATTTAACCATGGTTAAGGTGAGACATTCCTAGATTCACTACACCGAGCATGCACTCATAAAAAATTAAGCCTTTGGTTTAAAAATAAATGATCACCTACCTCATGCTTAGTGAAGCCCATTTATTGAGTATTTATAACCAGTTCATCTTGAATCAATTGAAAATGAAGAAGTAGGAAAAGTCCATGAAAATAGGGAATATTAGCCTAAAATAATGGTGCCTCATTTGATAGTGAAAGAAAACCAAAAGAGATGGAAGAGCAGAGGTAGAATCACCTAAGGATCTCTAGTGAAAGTGATAGAAGATGAAATGGATGGAGGATGGAGGATGGAGGATATTTCCCATGGAAGAGGAGAATATATGGAGGATCGATTGGGGTATGATACTAGGAAAACATGGGAGGAAATGGGGTGAAACACATTTATGGGATTAAGGTAAATTTTTTAATTTTTTCACTTTTAAATAGGTGTGTGGTTTGGCCGCACAATTTTCCAAACCATGTGCCAACCATTAAGACCTTACTATTTGAGGCACATATCCTCATACATTTAGTGTGAATGGTTTGAAAACCCGTTTGAAATTTCTATACAATTAATTATAGAGTTTTTATGGTTTTTTAGAGACCCTCACATGTTTTAATTAAACTATGTACCTCAAAAATCCATGTCTCATGGTTGGCATGAATGGTTGGCACTAACTATGTGTTAACAGTGTGCCCCATTCTATTTCCCTAAAAGATTAAAATTCAAACCTTGAAACTCTTGAGGAATAAATGAGAACCTGGGCCACCCCACGGTCCTCAAAACACACCCAAAATCATTTCTTTTTTATGTTTCAAATCTCAAAATTTGATTCCAAATATAAAATTTAAAAATACTCGAGCCACCAAATGAAATGTTCAAAAAAAATTGAAACCTCAAGGCTTATCTGTACACCCAAGCCTTACAATCAGATTGGAGTTCTCTATTTGAAATATATTTATCACCATGAAGCTGATAAAATAGATAATAAATGTGTGGTAAAGGATACATATTATTTATATTAATTGCATTGATTTTCCTATAGTCGATGTACAACCTCATAGAACCATCCTTACTTTTCACAAATAAAACAGGATCTCCCCACAATAAAACACTAAGTCATATAAATAATTTATCACCCAACTCATGTTGTTGTTTCTTCAACTCAACTAACTCCACTAGTTGCATTCTATAGGTATTTTTATATGTGGGTTTTACATTATGAATGAGTTTAATGTAAAAAATCAAATTCATGCTCAGGTGGATGGCCATGTGATTCCTATAGAAATAAATTAAAGAATTTTTGTATAATGGGTATATCCTTTATCCTTATGATTTCTTTCCCATACATAGATAGTTTTTTCTCTTCCACTTTTCTCATAATCTCATTAAGGTGGGCTATTGGATGTTGGTCTATAAAAGAATAAGGAGGTGAATTCTCTCCCTTGAAAAAAGGGATTTTATACCCCCTTCAGAAATAGTAATCTATTCTCAATAATAAATTTTTTCATTATATATTGAGATCAAATCCATACTAAGGATTATTTCACAATCAAAAATAGGTATAGCACTCAAGTTTTCCATTAGGTAATATATGTGCATATTAATGGAGATTTGTTGGTAAATATTCAATTTAATAAGAATCCCATTAGGTGTCTTAACTGATAACTCATTTTTCATAGTATTATGGGATGATTCATTGTTCTCAGAAAACATGATTGATATAAAAGAGTTTGTAGATCCAAATTCAAATAAATCATTTGGTAACTTTGAGTTTAGGATCAATGTACCTATTATCACATCATTTGGGACTTAAAATTAAGATATAGTGATTTCATAATATTATCCTTGTTTCCTTATCCTTTTCTAAGGTAAATTCCATTTACATTTGAGGAATTAGTTCACATAATATCCCTTCTCCTTATAGTTAAAGTAATAAATATCAACAACTTATGCCTTTATTTTTCATTCATGAGCATTATGGTTATTTTTTATATGCTAGTAACATACTCATGTCACCTTCCTATAAGACTTGGGATGTTTCTTACCACAGTTATCACATATGGGAAATAACATCCTTCCTTTATTCCCCTTTTCTACATTGTTCATGCCATGATGCTCAGTAGACCTCTTCTTCTCATAATTCACCTTGAATACATACACCCTAGAGAACTCATTTTCTATATCAATGGTGTTTGATACTATAAACTCATATGATGAAAAGTTATGAGACACCAATACCCATTAAAGTATCAATTTTAAACCATAAAAATGATCAATCTTACTTTCTAGTCTATTTACATAGTCCACAACATGTCTAGTTAACCTTATAAAGTTAGCCACATATTCAGTAACATTTTCCTCCTCATTTTTTCTAATATTTAGGAAATATCTTTCCATTTATTATATTTTCTCATACATAAATTATTTTTCATAAAATACCTCCTTAAAAGTTCCCCATTTCATGTTCTTTATCTCATCTACCTCTTTAGTGTTTTTAATTAGCGACCAATATTGATCCATATACCCCTTAAAATTATTGATCACCATGATGAATTTTTCATTTTCACTAATTCAAAATGTAATATAGATCTTCTCTAGGGAATTGATCCATTTTTAAGCTACCAATAGATTAGTAATTCCACTAAATGATGAAAGTTTTTTTCGCATGAAGTGTTCTAAAATATTTACATCATGTTGTGGATAAACTTGTTCCTTTATGTGGGAAAGGTTATTTTTAATATCATGGATAAACTACCTTATTATGGTTATGATATCATTAGCCTCAACTCCATCTTCATTATCTTACTCAGGGGTGACATCCCTACATTGGTTACATGTGTTGAAATAGTTCTCATTCCACCTATAGGTCTCAATCTCTCTATAATGTAAAAACATAATTATCTCATGATATTGAATTATAAAATAAATTTATTATTAAGATTTATATAGTGACCCTTAGAAATATTGATGGGTTTTCATAGTTCTTGTGTTATCTAACTAGGTTCCTCTAAATCTAGTTTCTAAGGTTTCTACTGAACTTTATCTAATACCAACTATAACAATCTAAACTCTAGAAACCTAAATCCATAATTTATATTACATTATTGGTACATAATACAAGAGTTCCCATGGGATTTGACATCTTAGTAGTATTAGAAGACTATATATATATTACATTTTAAAATATAATATACAAGATGAACAAATTGTGAGAACATTATTACCCCTAAATTTTACACATATTTCTTCTATAGTTTTCCTAATAAAATATAAAAATAAGGGTGATCTCATATTCTTAGTAAGGAGTAGCATACAATAGAATCCATAAAAACATAAACATGGCACAAGTGATATGGAAAGAATGAATAAAGAACATGAATCCATAATTAATTGAAACGTTGAGCATGATATATCCATGATAATAAATGAAAACATGGATGTAACGACTTTAATTTTTCCATGTATTACTTTAGAATATTATATGGATTATTTTCATATCCAAGCACTGAGACGGTATGAGATTCCAAGGCTTGGTGAGCTTAGAATTGATATTTAAAAAATATTAAAAATATTAATAGAATGTGCATGCATTTTTCCTAAAAAATTGTAATAACTCTTAAATGGAGGCTCAAATCAGAAATATGAGGCCTCTGTTGAGTTCATAGTGTGATATTTACCCAAGGTGAAACATAATCTTGTTGATGTTGGGTGTTTCGATAATGTGTATTCATGGGAAAAATTAATATTATTTATTTATTTATTTATTTATTTTATTGTATTGACATAACAACCCATTTACTTGATAAATACATGGATATGAATTAATACCTAGGTTTAGCTTCATTACCCAAATATTGGAAGGATCCATTGGAGAGGATCCATTGGAGTATCTTTGACAGACGACATTTGATAGGGATCATATTGGGGACCGTTGTGCCATTGGAGTTCAATGATCCCACCAATGACAGCAATTCATGACCGTTATTTATCAGATATTGATCCAAACTCTAGGTAGGATGTTTGATTTGTGTGATTTCCATTTCATTATTTATCCTCATCGAACTTCGATCAATTCCATAAAAAAGAATTGATTTTTTCATTGACGGTTGATTTTATTATGGTTTATTTATTATTAGTTTATTATCTCCCTCTTCATTTGTCCAATTCATTGATAATGAATAAATATTGAAAATGAACAAATGATGAGGGTTTTCCTCACATTTTATGGTACATGGATTTATCCCCTTTTTCTTTGCACGTTCATCACAGGAAATTCCTTTAGTCCATAATTCAACAAAATACCTAGTATTCGATCATTGTGTGACTATTATTTGATGCAATGAGTCGATACCGCGGGTGTGGTTCACAATCGAGGGTGAGATCAAGTTGTGGAAATTGTGGATGATATAAGGTGGATCAGATCAGACTGATGTTTCCTGTTTTTTCCAGTTTTAAAGCACGTTGGTGATGGATGGATCGACTGACGTGATTTCTAAGCAGATCAAAACCTAGATCTTAGTGATCAGTGATTGTAGGGCATGACCTTACTTAGATCCATGATTCCTGGTTGGAATAATGATAGTGATAGCATGGACAATGACATTGAGAAGAACCCCTGGGTTTTGAAAAATATTGGGTTGCACAACATGTAATACAGAGATACACATCATGTGGGACCCTCTATGTGGTGCTATGGTTTCCACAGAGAGAAAAATAGAACACTCCATGTTACATTTTTTACATGCCATATAAATCATGATGGTGGCTTGGTATGTACCTCATATGGTACACAGGCACGGGTAGGCTGGGGTACACGAACACAGCTAGGTGTATGCGGGCATGGACAGGTGTATAGTAGTTGGTACATAGGCATGTCCAGTAATACACAAGCATAGAAAAATGGCATGGGTAGGGTTCCAAAAAACCTTTACACGTCGTGTATATGGGTATTTACATTCCATGTGAGGCAGAACCACATGGGAAGACTAGGGGTTGGCTAGACACATCGTGTACCCTCAGAACACACCATGTACCCCCTTTGAGGGTGTTTGGATCCCTTTGATTATTTAGTATTGGATTGGTATCATTTGAGTGTGTTTCTTTGATCCATCCCCTTGAGGGTATAGTGTGTAATTAAATTCACATATTTGGATTTTGATCCACTCTGGAGGAAGAGTCTTAGATAGACTTTATGGTTCCCCTCCATGATACCAGAGTGTGATCCTCCATCATTTCTTCTTATACCCTAGGTGGTATTCATGGAATCGTTATGTACTCTATTCATGGGGAATTGATCCTATATCTAGATGTTTGTTTTATTAGGGTTCTTGGTGTCATTGGAAAAAGATCACCTACATAGAAGGTTGGTCCAGATTGGGTTTGTGGTATCCTCCAGCAGTCCTGGGTGTAACCTCTATCTAAGTATCAAGGTCTTCTAAGACCAGTGATTTTTCTTGGGTGGGTCCCAATGATCATAACCTCTTGGATGAGTTCCTTTTATTATAGCATGGATCTTGGAGTGGGTTCTCCCAAAATGAGCATTTCTAAGAAGCTTGAGAAAAATCATATGGATGTTATTTTGGTTGAGACCGCCTGGAGGTGCATTGTCCTTATGATTATATTTGGGTGTTTTTCATTCCATTGATTTCTATATCCTTTTTCTGATATAACCATTCTTTATTATTCGTTTTTTTAGTGTTTTTTGGGTTCCCTACTGGGTATTGTTATACTTACCCCTTCATGGGCTCTACCTACATGTGTCTTGACTTATACAAATAACAACCCATTTGATGGTGTCTGGGGAGAACAGGGAGCTGGTGGAGCATAGATTGAGCTAAAAATGCCAAGGTGTTTTCTAGGTGGTTTTATTTGATACTATTCCCCACCATCTGAGTAAAGTTAGACTCTCTATAGTTTTTTGTTGGGATTTTATTTGGACCCTTTATCGCTTTCAGTACTTTACTACCATACTCTAATTGTGGGATTATAGATGTACGCATTCATTGGTTTGATTTGTTTTAAATTTCATAATTATATAGTCTTGGATATGTGTGTGTGTGTGCAGGTATATTAGTCTAATGTCTCTCATGTGTGTGATATTCCTACTCAGTATTGTTCGAGAGCCCCTAACCTATTAGAGACAGGCTTGGGTAGTCATGGTTTAGGCCCCGTTGGGATGGGTTGTGACAGAGTGTTATTAGAGAAGTTATTTCTAACTTAGGAATGAAGTCTGTGAGATTGTTTTGGGTTTTTGGAAACAATGTTAAGTGTTTCAAGTTCATATTTTAGGCTAGAGACTCCAATGTTGGTGCGGTGGCCAATGTGTCCATACACCAGGAATATGATCACCATTCTTTTGACTTGATACATGTCTTCATTGGTTGTAGGAAAAACATTGGTACATGAATCATATAGGAAAGGGTTATGGTTTCCATATACTTCTTAAATAATCACTCTATATATACTCTTTAATAGTTGTACATATTATTTATTTTAGGATACCTCTATGAAGAAATCCAACCAGTATTCCACTTTGTGATCATGAGTATGATCCACTGAGTTATGAGTCTTTACTACAGGGGAATGTACGAAAGATAATGCCTATGAGTGGTTTACCAGCTATACCACCACCCGTTGTGTAGTAGTTAGTATTGGTAGTATCGGCTGAGGATATATGTAGGCTGAGTGTGGTGTATAAGTTTTAGAGGTAGAAACCTCCTATGTTTTGAGGTGATCCAAACCTATAGGTGTCTAAGTAATGAATTGGGGTAGTCACTTGAGTTTTCCACCATTTGAGTATACCTACATATTAGATGGCGGTCCTCGTTGTGATACTTATTCCAGACTCCGCTGGGCGATGGTGGATTTTAGTGATTCAGTCACATTATGAGATAGCTTTGTCCAGGTCAGACTTCAAGAATCTCTTCAGGGATGATTTTTATCCAGCTACATTGTGATCAGTGCACTTCTAAGAGCTTCTTTATCTATAGTAGGTCAGTATGACTATGGTGGAGTATTCAGAAAGGTTTACTTATCTCTCACAGTACTTCATAGATATAGTGTGAGATCCATTCTTCAATGCACATACCTTAAATTATACTGATATATCAGAACTTTAATGATATCTCTTTGTATTCCCACTTATTTTGGAGTGTTGGAGTATACCTTAGTGGTAGAGAGATTATTGGTAGAGCAGGCACTGACAGTTGGTTCTAGTAATGGGTACCTAGGAGCTAAGACCTCAGTAGGAGGTAGCTAACGACAGTCGTAGGGATCTGGGTGTGTCATAAGCTTCAAGATACGATCTCATGATAGAGGATTGGTGGTGTAGGGATCTCAGGATAGATCGAGTCATCTGAGGAAGATGTAGTGTTTCTCCTATGACGGTCGAGGACATCATTCATGGGATTGTCTGACCCATTGTACATCTGATCAAGAGACGGTCAAGGGACTATCAAGTTAGAGAAAAATCTAGGATCAGGGAGGTCCACATGGTGGCTGACATGGAAGAGGGGTAGGTAGATTAGTATGAGGTGATTAGAGGTTTGACTAATTTCCACCACCACCCCTAGGTGGTCTACCCCAGGCTTAGGGAGTTGGTGGTCAAAGATTGGGATAACTACATGCTATAGAGGCCTATGACCCTGAGGCTCTAGGTATGATATGAGGAACAATCTATATATTTTATACATTATTTTTAGTACTGATAGACATAGGTTTAATCCATTCCTTTCTTACCACTTCTCTGTTTTGGGACTTAGAGGTTTTGGTTGAGCCTTTTACTTGACACTTGGAGACTTGGATAGGAGGTGACTCAACAATTTCACACTTCCACTGATAGTGAAATCTAATTCTTGGAGGCTAGAGATTATATGTGATCTCTTTATAACAATGATAAGGCCTTATGATGTCATCTTAAGTATGGACTAGACATCCACATCTCATTCCCAAATTGACTATTTTAGGCAGAGGATGTGGAGTGTTCACTATGATGGGATGAGGTTTTCCATTGTGGGTGAAAAGGAAACCTTGGAGGAGCAGGACAGGCTCAGGCATATAAGAGTGCAGCCGATTATTCACTAGTTAGATAGAATAAATATTAGAGATGTGGATGTTATGGGTACTAGCTTCCTATGGTGGTGGTGGAGTACAAGGACTTATTTCTTGAGGATGTTTCAGGCTTACATCCCCACCAAGAGCTAGACTTCTGCATTTACTTACACCTTGGTATGGCCCCAATATCTTCACTAAAATATTGGATAGATCTTGTAGAGCATTTTGAGATGAGGGTTTAGTTATAGGACTTGCAATAGAAGGGCTTCGTGATACCCAATGTTTACCCCTTGGAAGCCCTGATGTTGTTCTCCAAGAAGATGAATGAGAGCTTGATATTATGTGTGTATTACTGGTACTTGAACTAGGTGACTGTGAAGAATAAGTATCCATTACTAAGTATAAACTACCACTTTGATCAGTTGAGAGGGGCATAATGTTTCTCAAAGATTTACCTCAAATTAGGTTATTACCAGTTGTGAGTATAGGATGAGGATATACTGAATACAACATTCGGATTTCGCTATGGTCATTATTAGTATTGGTGATGTATTTCAGCATGATAAAATCCCCAGCAGTGTTCATGAGACTCATGAATTGGATATTGTAGCCTTTCTTAGACTGGTTTGTGGTGGTATTCATTGACGATATCCTAGTGTATTCGGTGTCCGAGGAGGACCACATGAGAAACTTGAGGTTAGTCTGGGATAAACTTTGAGAGAACCATATTTATGGGAGGATCTTGAAGTGTTTGTTTTGGATTCGAGAGGTCCACTTTCTGGGACATGTTATCTCATAGGTCGGAATAGTAGTGGACCTAGTGAAGGTTAAGGAATTGCTATCTTGGGAGCCACCAAATATTGTTATTGAGGTATATAGTTTCCTAGGCTTGTAAGGGTACTATCATAGGTTTGCACCTGATTTTTCCAAATTGGCAGCACCCTTGAAATCTTTGACCCAAAAGTGGAAGACTTTCGTGTGGATGTAAATGTTCTAATAGTGTTTTAATTAGTTGAGGTAGAGTTTGATGAATGCCCCCATCTTGAAATTTCTGGATGAGATTGTTGAGTACATATTGTTCTGTGACACCTTAGGGATTAGACTTGGTTGTTTCCTAATTCAGAGGCAGGTGGTGATTGCCTATGAATATAGGCAGATTATACTACATGAGTAGAACTACGAGACCCATGATCTTGAGCTAGAAATGGTATTCTTCACCCAAAAAATGTGGTGACACTACCTGATGGGTGAGTAGTTTATTGTCTACTATGACCATAAGAGTCTCAAGTATATATTATCTTGGAAAGATCATAACTTGAGATAGAGTCAATGGCTAGAGTTCCTCTAGGAATATGACTTTGATATTTTCTATACTCCTAGGAAGGGGAACATGGTGGCAGACACTCTCAATAGGAGATCTTATTCTTAGTTATTGGATGAGGTGTTATAGTAGTTAACCTCATGTAGTTGTCCTTAGTGGAAAAGGATGTCGCTTCATATCTTCATTTGATGGTTGTTTCCCCACTGATTTTACAACATGTTAGGGAATCTCAGTGTGGAGATACCAACTGTGAGAACTTATGTGATCAGATATCCACTGGATATTCTCCTGATGGATTTTATAAAGGTGGGGAGCATGTTATCCTTTCTAAAAGATGAATGATGGTACTAGTGAAGTTATAAGAGGACGTGATGAGGTATTTTCATACATACCCTTTGGAAATACATCCTATTATAGAAAATATGTATTAGGTCCTTAGACAATATCTTTGGTGTCTAGGAATGAAGATTTGTATTTTAGAGTTTATCTCTCGATGCCTCACTTATCAGCAAGTGAAGGCTGAGCACCAGGTTCTGGTAGGTTTAGCTCAACCCCTTGAGGTTCCATAGTGGAAGTGGGATGGGATATACATGGACCTTGTGATGGTGTTACCATGTATATATAGGGGACACAATGTCATATGGGTGATCATAGATCAACTCACCAAGTCATCCCCCTTCCTAGATATTAGAGAGAAAAGTTCAGTAGATATCTCAGGACACTTATATGTGTAGGAGATAATATGGCTCCATGGATTTCTCTCAATGATCATTTCATACTGTGATTCTTGCTTCACATCATTATTATAGAGAGGATTATAGGAGGCCTTTGGGACTCAATTACGTTCGAGCATGACGTTTCACCCCCAAACTAAAATCCAGATTGAGTAGACCATTCATGTCTTGGAGGACATGTTGTGGGATTTCATGATGGATTTTTTATTTTATTTTAGAGGATCACCTACTATTGGTGGATTTTTCATACAACAATAGCTGCCATTCCACCATTGGTATGGTACTATTCAAGGCCTTGTATGGGAGGCCTTGTAGGTCACCACTTTGTTGTATTGATCCAAGTGATTCATCACTCATGGACCTAGATTTTTGTGTGAGATACAATAGAGAAGGTTTAGATCATTCAGAAGTGTATGAGAACTGCACAGAGCCGTCATAAGTCCTATGTGGACCAATGAAGGAGGCCTTAGGAGTTTAAGGAGGGAGACCATCTATTTTAAGGGTCTCACCTCAAAGTGGATTATATATATTTGGTCATGGTGGTAAGATATCTCTAAGATTCATTTTCCCTTTTTAGATACTATGTATAGTTGGTGAGGTGGCGTACCGCTTAGCTCTACCATCGTAGTTGGACCAGGTACACAACTTCTTCCATGTGTGGCAGCTGAGGAGGTATGTGCATGACCCATCTCATGTTATCGACTGCGGAGATATGGACATCAAGGATGGTTCTACCTTTATTGAGTACCCAGTGGAGATTGAGTAATGGAAGGAGAGGATACTTCATGGGTGATCAATTCTCTTATTGTGTGTCGAATTCTAGCATAGGAATTTTTAGGAGATCACCTAGGAGAGGGATACCTAAATGCGATTCCAGTACCCTCATCTTTTTAAGTATGTTTTTCACTTTTTTGGAAAAATCCCTGAGGTGGGGAGAATGTAACGACTCTTATTTTTCCATGTATTACTTTATAATATTATATGGATTAATTTCAGAGCCATTTGCTGAGTCAACATGATATTTTGAGGTTCGATGGGCCCAAAATTGATATTTGAAAAATATTAAAAATATTAATATCACACATTCACAGTTTTCCAAAAAAGGTATAATAAATATTAAATGGAGGTTCAGATTAGAAATATGAGACCTCCCTTGAGTTCAGAGTATGGGATTTACCCAAGTAATGACATAATCTTTATTGGCATCAGGTGTTTTGGTAAAGTGTAGTCACGGGTGAAATTAATAAAATAAATTTATTTATTTATTTATTTTATTAGATTGATGTAGCAACCCATTTATTATAAAAATAATTGGTTTTTCATCAATACCTAGGGTTACCCACATAACCTAGAGATTGAGAGGATCTATTAGAGAGGAGTCATTGGAGGATCATTGGTGGATGACATTGGATCGGGATTAGATCGAGGATCATTACACCATCAGAGTTTTTAGATCTCACTAACAACAATAACATAAGACTATTCTTCCCCAGTGAATGATCCAAATTCCAAGTAATATTTTTTATTTGTATTATTTACATCCCATTATTTATATTTCTCAAACGCAGAATAATTCTACGAATAAGAATTGATTTGTGCATCGACGGTTAATTTTATTTATGCTTGATTTATTGTTTTTTGATTATCTCCCACTTTGTTTGTCTAATTATTCAAAAATGAATCAAGAATGAAAATGGAAAAAGTTTTAGGTTTGTTCCTCACATTTTTTGGTTCATGGATCCCCCCTCATCATTTCTTCACATGTTCATCATGGGAAATTCCTTTGGCCCATGGTTCAACAAAATACTCAGTATTTGATCATTGCACAACTGTTCTTTGGAACAATGGATTAATACCGTAGGTGTGGTTTATGATTGGGGGTGAAATATAAGTGCGGTGATAGAGGATGATTTAAGATGGAATAGATCAGATCAAGGTTTCTCGTTCTTCCCGGTTTTGATCCACGGTGGTAATGTATGTATCAACGAAGGTGATTTTCGAGTAGAATGGAACTCCGATCCCACTGATCGAAGATTATGGGGGATGGAAGGTCTCAAATATGTGGTTCATATCTATAATTGTGGTGGAAAAAACATCAAAAATGATATAGAGAAGAACTCATAGGTTCTGGAAAATTTTAGGTTACACGGCGTGTAATCCGGAGATACACACCATGTGGGACCCTCTTTTTGGTGTTAGGATTTCCACAGAGAGAAAAATATCACACACCATGTGACATATATCACATGAAGTGTGAACTGTACTGGTGACTCAATGTGTGCCTTAGAGGGTACATGGGTATGGGCATACTGAGGTATATGGGAACAACCAGGTGTACACAGGCATGACTAGGTGTACAGAGGTTGGAACACAAGCACGACCAATAGTACACGTTCATGTATAGATGAAACCGGTAGGGTGTCAGAAGACCTCTAATGTTGTGTATATGTATATTTATATTTTGTGTGAGTCAGTGCCTCATGGGAAAACCAGGGGTTGGAAAGACACATTGTATACCCTCAATACACATCGTGTACCCCCTTTGAGGGTGTTTAGAGCCCTTTGATTCTTCAGTATTGGACCAATATTGGTTAAGTGTGTTCCCTTGGTCCATCCCCTTGAGATTACAGTGTGTAATTACATCCAAATCTTTATATTTTGATCCCCTCTATAGGATGAGTCTCGAATAGAGTCTATGGTGTCCCTCCGTGAGACCGAAATGTGATCCTCTATCATTAATTCTTATATCATAGGCGGGGTTCGTAAAATTAGTGTGACCAACATGCATGGGGTTTTGATCCTCCATCTATCATGCTATTTCAATAGGGTTCATGGTATCATTGGAAACGATCCCTTACATAGCGGGTTGATCTAGATTGGGTTAGTGGTGTCTCTTAGTGGTCCTAGGTATGATCCCCTATCTGAGTATCAAGTTATTCTGAGACTAGTGAGTTTTCTTAGGTGGGACCAATGATCATGACCTCTTAGATGAGTGTCTCTAATAAAGGCATGGATTTTTGGGAGGGTTATCTCGGAATGATCCTTGCCTATAAGATCGAGAAAAATCCTGTGTCTAGTATTTTTATTGAGACTTCCTGAAGGTGTGGTGTATTTCATGATTATATCTTGGTGTTTGTATTTCCTTTGATTTATATATCCTAGTTATGATCTGACCATTCTTGATGATTTTTGTTTAGTGTTATTGGGGTTTTCAAATGGGTATTATTATACTCACACATGCATGGGATCTTCCCACACATGTCATGTATTATACAGATGATATCTCATTTGACTATGTCCTGAGAGAATAGGGATATTGCGGAGCATAGCTTGATCTAGATAGACTGAAATGTTTTTTAGGTTTTTGAATTTGATAGTAGTCACCACCATATGGGCAGTTTGGACTCTTTGAAATTTTTGGTTGGTCTTTTATTTGGCCCATTTATCACTTTTAATACTTTACTATCATTCTATGACTATAGGATTATAGATTTATTCATGAATTGGTTTGATTTGTTTTACATTTCTTCATTATATGGGCTTGGATTTATGTGCACGTGTACATGCACATTAGGCTAATGCATCCCATGTGTGTGATATGCCAACTCAGTGATGGTATCTAGCCCTTGGTCTATTAAAGGCGGGTCTGGGGTAGTCACAGTTTGGGACCTTTTGAGGTGGGTCATGAAAATGGATAACAATAATCATTTATCTCACACTAATTGAATGCATAATGTCATACATCAAAAAATATCATCAAGGATTTGTGACAAGACACTATACTAATATGGGGAGAGGTATACACTAAAACCCAAGTTGTTTTCTCTTATGAGACCTATCAATGTATCAAGGGGATATATAATTCTAGGTTACTCCCATCACCTGATTAAGTCTAATTCATTCACTATAAGAGTCAATAATACATTTCATACCATTCCCAAAGGAACCTCTGGCTAAATAAAAACATGGATATATATATAATGAAAAATACAAAAAAAACAAATACTTCCCTATTCAATGAAATAATATTGAAGTCTAAGAGAAATTACTTAATCAACATTGAATTTTGGGGGTATTTTCAAAGTAATTGGAAGTACCCTTATCAGAGAAATATAGTGGTGAGGGTACTTTCAATGTATTGGGTTATCCATGGAAGATAGTAATTGGGTTAAATAGTTTCCATTGGTAGGATACTAAGGTAGTTTTAGTAAAATCCTTCATCATTGATCATAAATAGAGTGTGAATATTCCAAATCATATCCCTTGGGAGTTTCTATCCTAGTATGCAGTATTATTCCCACTCATTGTGCATTAGGGTAATGATTGAGTCAATGCTCAACCAACCCTTTTTGGGGAGATTACCCCTAGGTGAATCTATTAAATAGACACATCCAGTTGCTAATATCCAAAAATATATTTATTTTCTAAGAAACTATACACACTTTTACTTTACCAAAACATGGGATTTTTTTTCCACCATGGAAAAGATTGAGTTTTCCAATGATTTTAATAAATATTGAAATCTAAGGAATATGAGGGATGGATAAAAATATTGAATTTTAAATACCTTTTAATTCATAAGGAATATGGTAAAAATTATTCCATTTTATTTTTTTCTCACCGCACAAAAGGAGTTTTTCGTGAATATAGCATGATTCCTAAAGAATAAAAGTTGAAACAGGAAAAAAACCCAATTATGGATTCGGTAGCAATTCAGTAAAAACATCTTGAAAGATAGGGCTTCAAATTGATCTTAAAATACCATTAATAAAATTCATTTCATGATATAAAATCTCAAATATATATTATATATACCTCATAATTAAAATTAGGTTTATAATATAAAACATGTCTCAAAGAGAGGAATTTGAGATGGAATATCCTTACCTCTTGTCCTGACTTCCATGAACATACTCTAGACTCCTATATCACAAACATAGCTATATTAATCACTTAATTCATAAAATTACCCATATCCATTTTTATTTATACTCTTCATATATATTAATTCTCTATATGAATTTTAGTTAGTTTTTTACCTATTTTTTCACATCAAGTGTTTATAGTTTGATCAATTATACTAGTTTCATGATAATGGTTCTAGTATTCATTATTATTACGAATTTTATTATTAATAGGTCTTTAAATTTAATCTTAGGTGTTATTTATAACAATTTATGATGTTTTAAATTCCTCTCATGTGTGTTTTAATCTATATCCTTGAAGATGAAATTGTTAACAAGCATGTTTCGATGATTCTTGACAATCAAATAGTGTTTTCTTAATTAATGAATTAAATATTGATTTAACATTTCCAAAACCAAAATTGAATAATTATTTACACATTTATATCATATTATACTAATAATTATATTATCATATTCATTTATGATATAAATTAATAGTATTGTTCAAGTAGGTGGTTAAACAGACCCAAACATGAACATGCCCTGATTTAATGAATGATTATGATATTTTTTAGTTGTAATATCATTATAAAAGAAGCATAATGATATTATTTAGTGTTTATTAGTATTATATATTATAATTTTAAGGAATTATAAGATGAATTAATGGATATGAAATTATTACATAATATGAATAAAAAATATTTTCCTCTTACTATGCTTATTTAAGGCGGTTCATTTTAAAACAATTATCTATTGTTTATATAATTAATAGGTTATTAAATTTTTATTATCAGAACCTTAACAGTGACATAAATATCATATTTATCCTTTAAACCAATTCTTAATTTTGTCCATGAAATATGGTAATGAAGAAAATTAAATACACTGTTTCTTAGAGGTGGTTGTCTACACGTACGCATGGATAATGATTTTATTTTCCTTATAATGAAATAAAGGAGTAACATGGTTTATTATATCATAAACATAAACATGTTATATATATTTCATAATTAATTACTAAGTTCCCATTTTGGTATATCCATGTTATCCAGTGAAGGAAAATGAAACATGTTGATCCGTAGAGGCGGTAGTCTACACATACGCACAAATCATGTTTTTGTTTTTATTAAGGAAAATGGTAAAGGTAGTTAATGATTATTCCATTAAAATGTTAAAATTAATTATATTAAAAATACTTATGTTACCATATAGGTATGATAAAATCAAAATTTTAAAGTTAAGGGAGAAAGGAAAGAAGTTGAGTAAAAAGGATTACTCATGTTGAGCACCTTGAGATTTCCTTGGAGGATCCCTTGGAAATGGAGAGATTTGGATAAAATATTCTAACCAAAATCAAATTAAATAAATATACGGTTCAAGGGTAATGGTTAATGATTGGTTTTCCAGATGAAACTGAATTTTAGAGGTGGTATTGAAGGGGTGGTGAGAGGCCCCTTTTATAAGTGAAAATGGATGGAATTTTTGTAAATACCCATAAATTTTTAATAATGAGAAGTCAATATAAAAATAAGTTTCCTAAAAATAGATAAATAATGGAGTGGTTAAGATATAAGTTCTATAAATCCTCTACCATTTAATTTCACACATGTATTAAACATGTTTTCAACTCTTTACCATTATATTTTCTACTTTTATCATTTTAACTTTTACCATAGTAACTAGTTTTTACTTTAGTGATTTATACTTTATGCATAAAAATAAAATGATCCTTTTTAAATAATTTGTACCTGGTATCACCCAAATTTACCCATGTTTTTAGGGTTAAGAGGTCCCTTGTAGTTTAGCTTGGGTTTTCGAATCCTTAGAGACCTAAGAAGTAACCTACAAACACGTACATTCTATGGATTATTTTTTCCTAAAAATAAAATGATCCTTTTTAAATAATTTTTACCTGGTATCACCCAAATTTACCCATGTTTTTAGGTTTAAGTGTTCCCTTTTATTTTAGCTTTGTTTTTTGAATCCTTAGATACCTAAGAAGTAACCTACAAACACGTACATTCTATGGATTATTTTTGGCTATGAAGTGGCCAACTTGGGTTGATATTAGATGGGTTTAAGTGAACTCTAAGAGACTTAAGTGAATTCAGTTTAAAATAATTATCTGATCCTAGGTTATCACCTATTTTGGATTGGATGAATTACTTTTTCAACTATTTCAAATTTTTATATTTGAGATGGGTTCATTTAAGAAGATCAAACAAAATCATCACTTACTGGTTTAATACCTACACACCTTAATACTAATCACCTATACACTTAGATGATCAAGGTCTTGAGAACTCCATGTTAAAAGTATATATTAGCACTTGAAGTGTGTAGCCTTGAATTCAATAAGTATGAAGGAGTTTAAAGATCATCAAACAAAATTCTCAATTAAAATAAGTGATTAGAAATTAATGGAGTGAGAAATAAAATCCAATACAGCCCCTTGATACTCCATTGGATCAACCCATAAGTGGGTTAGCCCTCCATTGATGATATGGTTTCAATGTAATCGGAAATTATACTCATGAGGGAGGAATTGAAGAATTAAAAAACAATAAAAAGAAAATGATCACTCCATAGTTGGTGGAAATCTTGTAGAACTTAGACTTTTCAACTCTTGACCCGAAGTGGAAGCCAGCTTGCATCCACTGAACAGAGGCATCTAAATGGCCTTCTATATGGAAGAATTAGAGTGGTCCATAGAATAATAAAATTGATCCCCTGATTTCTCCTAACCACCTATAAAATTTCATCCCAAATGGATTTTTTTTGCGAGATATTATCAAAATGGTGGGATATTTTTTTGGGCCACAGAATCTGGCCCAGAATTTTATCTCCAACTTGGGCAGCCTAGAACTACCTTAAAAAATCTGAATTATCTCTTTTAACTATTGGATGAAATGTTAAAAATGATTTCCTATATCTTCAGTTAAATTTTGATAATCATTGGGCTTGGATCCTGTCCGCTATAGTCTCTTTATTGGGCTGTTTTCCAGTTTACTTTTCCCAGAATGTGTTGCCATGAAAGCCCATTTTGGTGGTCTTACAATGTGAGTCTTCAAGTACTCCAAAAGTATAAATTATTCCCAATATAATGAGAAACATTAAAATAAAATATTAAAATAAAATAAATACCATTAGGCTTTTTATATGGTGTTCAAAAATTTATCATGCAATGGTGCATTTTAAGAAGGACTTACAATCATAATGTGAAATGATTTTCAAAGTGTAAAATGAACTAAAATGGTGTTTATGAATAATAAAGAACATGAATATTATATATATTAACAATGAATATTATCCTCATTTGGTGGCTAATCACACCCCCAAATTGAGTTTTTCTAGTCCCGAGCAAAATATATCTCAAACATATGAAATTCAAATTCCCTTTTCCAAAAACTATTTAATACACATTGATCACAAAGAACCCTTATACCAAAAAATCATGAAACCCATAAAAATATTTTAATACAAGATATTTTCATAAACATATCCCAATCCCAATACCATTCCTTTGTTCAAATTCATTTTCATATTTCATCCAATATCAATTAAGCATGATGATGTGTTGTGTATCACAATAGACATGGGGATTCATCTTTATTCAAGGGGGAAATGATGGAAGCACTAGGTGGAATCACATTTCAATATTAAGATGAGTATTAAAATTATATATATATATGTGTGTGTGTGTGTGTATTTTTTTTGCAATTTTTCTATAGTAATTGAAATTGCACTCAATAGAGTCAACCAATGTTGCAAGACTTTGCTGATGACTCCTAGGCTCAAAGACCTTAGGTAACCAAGTGAATACCACATACTCGGGCATTATTTTGAGTTAACTCAGTCAAAAAAAATAAAATTACCACAAATAGAGATAAAATTACTAACTATAGGCTAGAAAACTATGGATTCATGATCCCCAAGTGTCGAAATCCACACATTAGGTCATTTCATTGCTCTATGCACAAATTTATTGTTTTCTTTTTTTTTATTTTTTGTTTTTTTGTTTTTTGTTTTTAATACTCAAATTAAAACTAAAATGATCACCAAACCTATGATATTTATTTGGGGGACCCCATGAACTCAAACTAATACCCCACTATACAAAGGATGTGCGTTGTGATTTTTTTATTTGGATGAAAATATAAACTATGAAATATCACATTAGACAACCACACTTTCCAAAATCTATGCTCATGAAATTATACATGGATTAATATCAGAATCAGGGAATGATAAATTATTTGATATTCAATTTCAAAGTGTTAAATATGTATTATCATGTTCAAGGTTAAAGAAATGTTTCCTTCCATACATTTTTTATGTACAAAAAAATAAATAATTTTTTTTTCATTCTTTTCACCCCCCCCCCCAACTTATAATAACATTGTCCCCAGTGTTTAAGGAAAATAAAATTTATAAGTAGGTATAGGTATATGAGAGGAGTTCTAAAAGGAATTTGAAATATGAGGATCGTGGAATTAAGTCACCTAGTGGTTGAAGTTGAAGTTCTTGCTACTCTAATTTAGTTCTTTGATATCTATTTAACTTGCAGAGTTCCCTAGTGGAAAAAGGAAAAACAATCAAACAAACAAAACAAAACAATATATATATATATTTATTTATTTATATAATAAAAAAAGTAAAATATAAGTATATATACAAAAATTATAGAATAAGGAAGCACTATAAGTTTTAGGTTAGTGGTAAGTGCGTGCCCCTGTCTCCCTTCAGTCCTGGGTTCGAGTCCCCATGGCTTCGCCGGTTTTGACGAGGTTTTCTCCATGACCTATGATGTATCCTTTTATATTTTTTTAATTATTTTTTTTGTATTTTTTTAACCTACAAACCCATAAAAATAACATAAAATAAACTGATGATACATTGTCTTCTTTTTAAATTTCTGGGTAAGGTATTACTCAGGGATCACACCACATGACACAAATGAATATGATGCTCCCCTTTCATACCCATCCATACTCATAATAGAAGAGTAGGTCAAAAGTCTAAGGTACTATCATATTTAGAGTTAATTGATTAAGTAATTTTTTTTAAATATCAAAATGATTCATTAATCCTATTTTAAAATAAATATGATTCACAAATATTAGAAACATGAAAACCATGGGTTTCCTCCCATGCAGCACTTTTGTTTAACATCGCTATCTTGACTTAGACCCCTAATTGTTTAAGTATTTTCCTAATCTAATTTTGGTTCACACAAGTATTCATCAACTTCATGTTTTTGGAATGGTTCAATGAATGGTTTGACTCTATGATCATTAACTTTAAAGGTTTGATCATTGGTGGGATCTTGAATTTCTATAGCCCCATGGGGGTACACCTTATGCACTATGTATGGACCTGACCATCTAGACCTCAACTTTCCTAGGTGTAAATTAAATTTATAACTATACAAAATAATAGGTTTACCCAGTACAATGTGTTTGGTTTTAAGATTTCGAGATTGGCAGGCTTGTACTTTAGCTTTATTGATCCTTGAATTTTCATAAGCCTCCATCCTAAGTTCCTTATGTTCATTGAGATCTAATTTCCTTTTTGTTTCAACCAATGAGAGGTCATAATTCATTTTCTTAATTTTCCAAAAGGCCTTATGTTCAATCTCTACTGGAAAATGGCATGCTTTACCATAAACCAACCTATATGGGGACATTCCTAAAATGGTTTTAAATGCAGTTCTATATTCCCAAAGATCATCTAAGAGTTTTATCGACCAATATTTCCTAGATGGATTAACAGTTTTCTCAAGAATTTATTTGATTTCTCGATTGGCTAACTCATCTTGACCATTGGTATGTGGGTGGTAAGCAGTGGACACTTTGTGAGAAATTCCATAATTTTCCATGAGTGATGAGAATGGATGATTGAAAAAATGAGTTCCACGATCACTAATGATAGACCTAGGAATTATAAATCTAGAGAGGATGTTTTCTTTGAGAAATCTAATCATAGTTTTATGATCATTGTATTTTTTAGGAATGGACTCAACCCATTTGGAGAAATAATCAAAAGATAAAATAATATACAGATATCCCCTAGAGTTTGGGAAGGGACCCATGAAATTGATTCCCCAGCAGCCAAATATTTCAATCACTAAGATGGGAGTGAGTGGAATTTGATTCCTTTTGGTGATGGACCCTACTTTTTGACACCTAGGACAGCTTTTAAAAAATGTGTAGGAGTCCCTTGAGAGGGTGTTCCAGAAGAGACCACACTAAAGAACCTTAGTAGAAGTTTTCTTAGATAAGTGACCTCCACATGCCTCACTATGACAGAATTTAAGGATGGACACTTGTTCAAATTATGGGACACACCTCCTAATTACTTGGTTAGGGAAGAACTTATTGAGGTATGGATCATCAAACACATAGTTCCTAACATCAAAAATAAATTTCCTTCGAGATTGAGTCCCTAATAATTTTGGAATGACTCTTGTAACTAAGAAGTTGGCTATGTCAGCATACCAAGGGCAGTTGCTCACAGAGTATATGTGTTCATCAAGGAATGAATCGGACACATAAAGGTGAGATAATTGTTCATTAAATTATATCCTATACAGAAGGCCAGCTACAACATTTTCAACACCCTTTTTTTCCTTGATTATGAGGTTAAATTCTTGTAAGATAACAACCCACCTAATCAGTCTAGCCTTAGAATCTTGTTTCTAGAAGAGGTATTTTAGTGCAGAATGGTGAGTGAAAATGATGATGGGGTATCCTAAGAGGTAATACCTAAACTTTTCTAAGGAAAACACAACAGTAAGTAACTCCTTCTCAGTTGTTGGGTAGTTAATTTGGGCATCATTTAAGGATTTTCTTGCATAAGAAATTACATAAGGAGTTTTACCACAGTGTTGTCCTAACACAACTCCTAAAGAAAATTCATTGTCATCACACATGAGTTCAAAATGAAGGTTCCAATTTTGGGATTTCATGATGGGAGAAGAGGTGATACATGATTTGAGGGTTGATAATGAACCCTCATAGCTTTATGTCCATAAAAATGGAGAATCTTTCATCAATAGAGCACAAAGTGGTCAAGAAATAGAGCTAAAATTCCTAATGAACATTCTATATAAACCATCATGTCCTAAGAAATACCTCACTTACTTAACAGTTTTGGGTGATGGAAGGTGACGAATGATGTTAAACTTGGATTTATCAACTTCAATCCCCCTAACTAAGACTAGATGGCTAAGTACTAGTCCCTCTTTAACCATGAAATGGCATTTTTCCTAGTTTAGTACCAAATTATTTTCTTCACATATTGAAAAGAATCTCTCGACATTCCTCAGACATCCCTAAAATTTATCCCCAAACATAGAGAATTCATCCATGAAGACCTTTATAAAATCCTCTACCATGTCCTAGAAGATTCTCATCATGCATCGCTAGAAGGTTCCAGGGGAATTATATAACCTCAAGGGAATGAATTTGAAGGAAAAGGTTCTGAATGGATAGGTGAATGTAGTCTTCCCTTGATCCTCTAGGGATACCTCAATCTGATTGTACCCCGAGTACCCATTTAAGAAATAGTAGAAGGCATGACCTACCACTCTCTCAAGGACTTGGTCAATGAATGGTAAGGGGAAATAGTCCTTCTTAGTAAATGATTTTAGCCTCCTACAATAGATGAAAAATCTATAGCCACTACTCACCCTAGTTAGAAGAATATCTCCATCCTTACTGGTTATCACTGTGATTCCATCCTTCTTAGGAACCACATGAATTGGGCTGACCCACTCACTCTCATTTATAGGATAGATGATCCCAGATTTTAAAATTTTCAGAAGTTCTTTTCTCACTACTTCTATGAGATTAGGATTGAGTCACCACTGAGGTCGACGGCATGGCTTTGAATCAGATTCTAGAAAAATCCTATGAGTCTTGATAAGTGGGTTTATCCCAGGAATATCAAATAGGGTCCATCCAATGGCTTTCTTATGTGTCCTAATGACATCTAGAAGCATCCTCTCATGTTCATCTTGAATAGAAGAATAAATTACAATAGTATGTGTTCCATTTTCTCCTAGAATGACATACTTAAGTGTAGTATAAAGTTATTTCAATTCAATATCAGGTTGGTTAAAAATTTTAGTATAAGATTGGGACATTGGATAAATATCAATTTCTTTTTTAAGAGCTTTAGGTAGGATTGATTCCCCATGTGTAGGAGTTTCAACTACTAGATTGGTTTGATCAGTGTTAGGGAAGGGAGTTGGTGTGGTCTCCATGAATGTGGTTTCCTGAAATATTTTACTGATTGTTGGTTTTAAGATTTAATAATAGGAGAAATCTAAAAGTGATTCTATCCAAGGAGATAAACTTCCTTTATGTAAACAAAGGAAATTAATCTCATCCCAACTTAAACATTTCTCAAATATTCCTTGATGTTCTATAGATTCATTATCAACATTTTCTATCATGTTTACTTCATAAATATCCCCATCATCCCCTATTTGTGAGCTTTCATTATATATGTTCAAGTCTAGACTCATGTTTCCAAAGGTGATGGTTATGTTCTCATTTTGTACTTGGATAATAGAGTTGATTGTTGCAAGTAAGGGATGACCAAGGATGATTGGGGTTTGTTCCTTGTTTCCTAAGTTTGGATTATTGTCAAGGAAAATGAAGTCATTAGGGTAGATGAAATTTTATAATTTTACCGAAACATCCTTTAAAATCCCCTTTGGAACCCTAATGCTACGATCAACAAGTTGAAGTGTGACAGATGTGGGTTGGATCTCTTCCATGCCTAACTAGAAGTACATAGCATAGGTAATAAGATTGACACTGGAACCTAGGTCACACAAGTCTTTGAAAACTTTGTTCTCTCCTAGTTAAACATTGATATAAGGACATTCTAGGTCTTTTATCTTTGGTGTAAGGGTTCCTTGGATTGTTTTACTAACATTTGCTGCCAGAAGGACTTGGTTCTTATGTGAGAATTTCCTTGTAAATGTGAAGAGGTCCTTAAGGTATTTTTAGTATGCAGGAATGGTTTGAATGGAATCGAGGAGTGGAATTTTCAACTTTACTTGTGAGAATATTTCCCTTAATGTTTCACTTAATTTAGGCTTGGAAATTTTCCCTCATGCATTGAGGAAATGGTGTGGGTTGTGGGATTGTTTGTTAAAGAGTTGTTTCTTTCACATTGTTATAAGTTTTTTCTGTTTGATCATGTGGTTCATTTGAATTTTCATTAGAGTTTGAAGCTTCAGATGGTTTTTGAATTATTTGTTCAGGTTTCTCAATTTATTTCCCACTTCTTGAAATTGTCACATCCTTTAGTTGTTCATGAGTTGTTTGAGTGAAACTTGAATCTCCCCTTAAATTTGGGGATGGTACCACCTGAGTAGGCATGGGTGCCTTCCCAGTTTTTATGGTTTGTAGTTCATGTTTAAGGGATGAGACTTTTGAGTTCATTTTCTCCATTTGTTTACACAACTGTTCAAGGATTGGTAGAGGGACAGGTTGAGTAAGGGCTTGTGTTGGTTGGTTTATCCCAGGAGGATAATTTGGTTGTCGGATTGGATGTTACATGGGTTGATGGATGGGTTGTTAGTATTGGATAGGAGGGTGTTGGTATTGGACTGGTTGTGGTTGGAATTGGTTATGGTTTTGAAATTTTTTAAGAGGTTAGTGGTTTGGTCCTTGTGGATGACTAGGTTGTTAGTTGGGTTGTTAGTTATCTTTCCAATGGAATCTTGGATGGTCATTGTGCCTTGGGTTGAATGTGTTTTGATATTAGGGATTTTTGAAGTTTAAGGCATTGACTTCAGTAGGTGGTCCTCCTAGAAGAAAATCCTTGATGGATGTAATGGTTGGGTAGTTGTCTTTTTTGTGGTCATGTTTGTCACAAATTGCGCAAACAGTGTCTATAGTTTGGATTTCATGGATTTTTCTAAGGTCTATCTCTTCAACCTTCCTAGTGAGTGCTGCAATTTTAGCCTTAAGTCTTTCTTATTCTCTAAGTGTATGCATTCTAGTAGTTCTTTGTGGCTTTTCAAAATAAGGTGATGTTCCCCATGTTTGGTTTTGTTCATCAAGGCTTTCTAGATACTCGTAAGAATCATTTGGGGCTTTGTTTTTAAAGGTCCCCTTACACATCATGTCAATGAATTGTTTGTTCCCTAGGACCAACCATTCATAGAAAATTCTCACTTGTTCAAGAATAGAAAAACCATAGTGTGGAACCATGTTTTAGGGTGTCTTTGAACCTCTCCCATGTTTCATAGAATGACTCTCCCTCTTTTTCAAATAAGTTTTGGATTCTCTTTTTAAGTGCAATTTTTTTGTGGTGGGGAAAGTATTTTTTTTGTAGAATTATCTTTGTAATTGGTCCCAAGAGTTGATGTATGATGGTATTTTTTAGCCAATTTTTAGCTCAATCCTTTAAAGAAAAATAAAATATCCTCATCTTAGATGATTCTATTTGATGTGGGGGTACATGGTTTCTACAATATCATTGAAATTCTTAACATGAAGGTAGGGAATCTCGGACTCCATTCCATGGAATGTGGGAAGGTGGTTTAGAACATGGGGTTTAAAAATATAGTTGGAATCTCCTAGTAAACTGTGTCTAATGCATGAGGGTCCATTGTTCTAGGTATGTGTGAGGTAGTCATTCATGGTTTGATCGACTTCATTCCCCAAGTTTGGGGTTGCCTCATTTGGATTTCCATTTTGGTTCCCACCTGGGTTTATGAGTTGGTTTCTTTGAATTCCTTCCATTTAAATGGGCTCAATTTTTGACTTTGGGGTATTAGGAATATTATTATCTAATGTAAATAGTTCCCTTGGTGTACTTGACTCCCCAACCCTAGGACTATATACCCTAACTAGATGGTTTGATTGGTCATGGGTGTAGGCAGACATGCGCCAAAAGAAAACAAATGAGAATGGGAAAAGATAAGAGAATTTGGCTGAGAATATAAGAAATGGGGTAGAATATAATGGGTGTTGATATGACTTACTTTTTTCCCTTTAAATGGCACCAAAATTTGGTCTCGCCCAAATTTACCCAAGTTTTTAGGGTTAAGCGGTCGCTTGTAGTTTAGCTTGGGTTGTCAAATCCTCAGAGACCTAAGAAGTAACCTACAAACACGTACATTATATGGATTGTTTTTGGATATGAAGTGGCCAACTTGGGTTGATATTATATGGGTTTATGTTAATTCTAATATACTTGAGTGAATTCAATTTAAAATAATGAGTTGATCCTAGGTTATCACTTGGGGTGGATTGGATGCATTCCTTTTTCAACTATTTCAAATTCTTATATTTGAGATGAGTTCATTTAAGAAGATCAAAAAACATCATCACTTACTATTTTAATACCTACACACCTTAATAATAATCACCTATACACTTGGAGGATCAAGGTTTTGAGAACTCCATGGTAAAAGTTTGTATTAGCACTTGAAGTGTGTGGCCTTAAATTCAACAAGGACGAAGGAGTTTCAAGATCATCAAACAAAATTCTCAATTAAAAGAAGGGATTAGACATTAATGGAGTGATAAATAACATCCAATACATCCCCTTGATACTCCCTTGGATCAAACCATAATTGGTTTATCCCTCCATTGATTCTATGGTTTCAATGGAAGCATAAAATAGACTCATGAGGGAGGAATTGAAGAAGTAAAAAAACAATAAAAAGAAAACGATCACTCCACCGTTGTGTGAATAATTTCACAAGGTTTGGTGTGAATAAATTAACAACTTGAGGAAAAAGTATCAATGTGATATTTAGAAGAACAAAATAATATTATAATAAGAACTTTTATTAATAAACTAATATGAATTAGAACTTACATGTGAAAGACAAACTTGAGACAACAAAAATGCAACATAACATTACAATGAAAGAAAGCACCAGTGATCCATAAATACTCCAACTCCACTACCTTAAATAGGAATTTTGGGAGACTTGGGTAGAGAATCCAATAGTAAAAGTCATCCCACTTGAGTATGGTAGGCTTAGGGTGGTGGAAATCTTTTGAAACTTAGACTTTTCCACTCTTGACCCGAAGTGGAATCCAGCTTGCATCCACCGAACAGAGGAATCTAAATGACCTTATATATGACCGAATTAGAGTGGTACATAGAAGAATAAAATGGATCCCCGAACATCTCCTAAACATCTGTAAAATTTCATCCCAAATAGAATTTTTATTTGCGAGATATTATCGAAATGGTGGGATGTTTTTCTGGGCTATAGAATCTGGCCCAGAATTTTATCTCCAATTTGGGCCACCTGGAACTCCCTTAAAACATCCTAATTATCTCTTTTAACTATTTTATGAAATGTTAAAAATTATTTCCTATATATTTGGTTAAATTTTTGGAATCATTGGGCTTGGATATTGGCTGCTACTGTCTCTTTATTGGGCTGTTGTCCAGTTTACTTTTCCCAGAATGTGTTGCCATGAAAGCCCATTTTGGTGGTCTTACAATGTGAATCTTCAAGTAATCCAAAAGTATGAATTGTTCCCAATGCAATGAGAAACCTTAAAATTAAATATTAAAATAAAATCAAGACCATTGCGTATCTTATATGGTGTTCAAAAATGTACCAGGTAATAGTGTATTTTAAGGACTTACAATCATAATGTGAAATGATGTTCAAAGTGTAAAACGCACTAAAATAGTGTTTATGAATAATAAATAATATGAATATTATATATATTAACAATTAATATTAGCCTAATTCAGTGGCTAATAAGTACCTAAAGATTAAAAATTTGAAATCCATTTAATAATATTAAATTTCCAAAAGTGATGTGAGTTAATTTTAAAATTGCAAAAGTATAATGAATTAAAATAGTTTTCATGAAAAATGTGACTTAAGTTTTCAAATATAAAATATTGGTTTACAAATTAAAAATAATATTTAAAAATGTATAATATTACATATATAACATATATTTTTTCAAGAAAAGGTTCTTACGGGTTTTATTTTATGTTTACATCCTAGTGATTTCATAAATGTTGTAGTTTTAACAAAAATGGTATTTGTATTGTTCACCTAAAAATGAATTTTTTTAAAAGAAATTCAAAATTTCATCTTAAGATATAATCATTAATAATAATTAAAAAAGGTGGTTTATTTTGTTAAAATAAAATTCTAACCTTCCAAAATTAACCTTTAAAATATAATCATGAATAAAGGCTCTTTAAAGTGCACATTGTGTGATAGTTTGGAATATGGGGTTTACCTGCTATAGTAGGGTCTAAAGTATTACAGTCAAGGAAAAAGATTAATATACTATGATAATCAAAGTTCAATCCATTTGGATAAGTATCCAATGCTCAATGCAATGATGAAACACATCAGCCTTCAGTTTCATTACATCTGGAAGATTATTGAATATGGAGAGATTAAGTTTCAAAAGATTACTGAGAAGAAGAATCTAGTAGACATGTTCAATAAAAATTTAGTCCTGGAGAGGATGAGGAAACATTGTGCCTCATTTGGACTTGAGTGTGAGTATTGGAGAAACATTGCTTATAGAGGAAGTAGGAGATTGATTTGTGCTAAAGTGTTGGATAATACTGTGGAGTCCTTGAGGAAATTTTAAAGTGAGATATTGTTGGAATGTGTGAAGTCTAATTCAAATATATCAGAATAAATATACCAAAAAGAGATTTTCTGGAAGATCTCTAATTCGGATGAAGGTAGCATCGAAAAAAATTATCTTTTATATATGGTTTTTTCTAAAAAGTGGATCAGTTGATGTTTTTAAAAAGGAAGTCATTGTGATGTGTTTAGTAGAAGGTGGCCAGGTTACTGGAAGGAGTGTATATGGTTGAATCATACTTGGGTTTGAATTGATGATAAATTATGAGATAAGATAGCATTGTTCCATATACTGGTGATTGTTGGCTAGTTGAAGAAAGATGCAAGAGATTGGTAGTAGCACTATTTAACAAATATACCCTTGTGTTTCTTGGAGGTCGATGAAAATGGATGACCATAGAAATCCTATATAAACAGGGGTGGGACCACTATGTTGAGGTGTGTTGATTTTTAATGTTATTAAATGCATGTATCATTCACATGGTTGAATAAGTTGTGAGTTGTAAGTGTTAATATGCTTCTAGAGGAATGAAATATTGTGATGTGTCTCCCATGGATGTAGGGATTTTATTTTGAACCATGTAAAACAAAGTGTTCTTTTCTTTCATTCCTTACCTTATGTTGCATGTTTTTTTGTTTGTGAATAGTATTGAATGTGTTTGAGTATGTGAGACTAGGTGTGGTGATTTGGGTGAGATCATTCTCTTCCAAGTTCTAGAACATTGAGACCTAGTGGATTCCTTTTAAAACCTATTTCTACCATTGTGGGTTGAGTTACCTTATTTCATTTCTATGAGGTGAGGTGAAAGATTTCCTAACACATGTCACTCATGAAATTCTAACTCTACCCTTCTATTTTATTTCATTTTTAAAACAAAATCTTTTAAGAAATAACCACCTTCATAAAAATCCACAAAAATAAATGAATTTTCAAATTCTAGGAACACATATCTTATTCATGTAATTCAATCAGTTTTGAACTCATCATCTTAATCTCAAGACTCATCTTTAAAGAATAGTTTCATGTCACAACACCAAACAACACAGTTTTTTCCATGAAAAGACTCAGCTGGAATCACTGCAAAAGAATTTTCATGTGATTATTATAACTTCTAATTAGCACAACATCATCACATCAACATTCTAAAAATGATTTCTAGATATTATGAATATTATCAAATCACATTTAAATGTGATATTTTAAGATTTGAGGATCTTCTTGGGCATCGCTAGATTCTTATCTTCATCAAAAACTAATTATGTAAATTCAGATAACTATTACACAACATCTGATATATTTTTATTACCCTTATGTGGCCTTTAGATTCCCTTTATACAACTTTGGGGGTTATCTTACGTAGGTATCAACTACCTTTTTTGGGCATTGGGACATCATATGTTATTAGCTCAAATTCATATGAAATCTACAAAATTATTACTAAAGTAAAATATAATATGTGGCATCAAATATATTGCACCCATTTAAAAAGTCTTAAATTGCATAAAATATCATATGTGTTGACTGAAATATCATGCACGAATCATCAATATCGTACGTCATATGATAATTTTATTTCAATGGAATTTTGGAAAACTTGAATATCATATGAAATAGTGAAACATTATATGGATTGGGATATTATCCTAGGGGAATTCAAATAATCTTATGGCCAAACAGAATGTCATATGCACCCATATAAAAGTCGTATAGCCCAGAAATTTCATAAGGAAACACACAGACTTGGCCAATATTTTTACTCCAAAATAGAAATTTCAAACGCCTTAAACTTATCTTTAGGCCTTCTTAAACCTCTTAAAAACATTCCACACAGCCTCAACAACGTCATAAAAATATTCAATGCACCCCAACCATGAATGAAAAAAATGAAAACCATCAAAGATCCTAGGGAACTTCAATAGGAATCTTATTATGGTTGATGGAATTTATACTCTATGTAAATACTCTTTAACTTGGAAAATATATGAGCAATAGGGAACAATATTTAGATCCTCATAAGTGAACATGGTGCTCGAATACTAATTTTTTTTTCTTAGAAAAAAAGTTAAAAGTACTGATGGGGTGAATCTGTGCAGCAAAAAACTTCTCCCACACAAAAAAACAACAATTTCATGCCAGTTAGTTCATAGGATATTTAAATGATCAATCCAACAATGATGATGATAGATAATGGTATATATATCACAACACATAAACACAAGATTTTTTTAAAAGGTTCATCAACTCTTTATCGAGCAATTACATCTTTGGTGTGGTGGTTTTTATTCCATGTAACACGTTCTTATCTTTTTATCAATAAAGAACAAAGGATGGGGAAATATGATGGTACTGAATTTCATGCAAGTATGAAATTAGAAATATAATAAAATAAAGATCAATAATAGGTAAAAGTAACCATGAATAATCTTCTTCAATCCTACTCAAGTTCCTTCAATCAATGGATTTAGTGTGAACCATGCTCTTCTCCTCAACCATGTACATTTTCTCTCTGAAATTCTATCTATAAGGTTTAGGAAGCTATCTCAAAGTTTCATCACAATTCTTTAAGAAAAACTCAAATTATTTGTAGAGCACCAAAAATCACGGTGTAATGCTTTTAATTAAGACACAATTCTTGGTAAAACTTTAATTTCATAATTAAGGATCAAATATTTTAATTTTTACCACAATATCTTCAACTGAATCCTTAACATCCACACATATATCAGCCATATTATGGGGTGATGTATTTATAATAACATAATTATTTTCACATATTGATTCTCATGAAAATACCAGATATTTTTTGCAGTGTGATAGATGAATACTACAATGTGATTTTTCGACCATCAATTCTAGTAGATGAAAAAAAATCTATGACCAATACATTAAAATGTTGTTATGTTTACGAAGATGCAATGAGTGAAATGTGACATGATTTTTTTTTTTATGATACTAAACCATGCACCTGTCTCAACTAAACTTCCTTGCTCAATTCACAGTGTAGGATTGCATCATGACACCTGTATAATAGTGAAGCGGTAATTCCCACATATATCAAACTAGAAAAACTTAGGAATAAATCACAGTGAAACCAATATGTACCGTGACAAGATTTTTATATATATTTAACCATTGCGTCATAGTGAACACAACACTGTGACATGATTTTCTAGACTCATGAAAACTTCATTTCATTGATGTGTGCATTACTCCAATTAAGATCCAACTAATCTACGTGCAATTTGACAATAAATACCACATGAAAACCAAAACAATGCTCCTGAATCACCGACTCGAGAAAAAATTCATAGTACACTCTCAATGTGAAAATTATTTAAACATCACATTATTGGATATAGTGATATTTAAAAAATAATTTCAACTCTCAGTGTGAATAAAAATACCACATTGGTCTCATTGAGATCTTTTAAACTCTCTGTTTATCAATTCACTTCATGAGGAATCTACATCGCCTTTATAGTCAATGTGAATACGACCATTGAAGGATATTGTAGTAGTTGTGGGATCCTTATTTTATACAAAATTTTAACGATTTATTAATAAAAAGGTAAATAAATTCGATTTACATTAAAAATGAATAAAAAATTAAACATAAGTATTTAAATGATAAAAAAAATAGAATTTCCACATTGGTTAAAAGGTAAAATTATTGAGAAAACTAAATTGAAACTATAAAAATAGAATAGGGGAGAAAGTGGAATAAGAAAAGGATATGGATAGTTTATTAACGGTGCATAGTTTCCTAATTCCATCACACATATATATATATATATATATATTTCAGGGGGGTTACACTTCCTTTTATAGGAAATGCATACGGGGATTGGTGGGGGTCGGCATCCCACCCCCATTGAAATGTGTAGTTGTCGGCTGCCTAACACTCCCCCTTAGGATGCACACCCCTACCAATGTCATACGTGTTTTAATACCGCTTCATTAAAAACCTTTTCCAAAAAAACCTAGTCAGATAAAAACAAGAATAAAGAAAAGATTACAATCATGTATACTCCCCTTTAATGTTACATTACATTAAAAAAATTTCAATCTACTCATTCCTATATTATGTACAAACTTTATAAAGATGATAGTTGGTAGTGTCTTTGTAAATAAATTTGCAATGTTTTCTCTTGATCAAACATATTACATGTTGATATCTTCGTTCTTCATTAACTCTAGTGTGAAAGATAAAATTTTTGGCAGTATGTGTTTTTTCCGATCATTCTTGATGAAACCTTACTTTAATTGTTTGATGCACACACCATTATCTTCAAATAAAATTGTTGGTCTACTATCCATAGGCAATCCACTTTCCGCTTGAATGTGTTGAGTCATAGACCGCAACCAAACACATTCTCTACATACTTCATGTAATGATATCACTTCTGCATGATTTGAAGATGTTGTGACACATGTTTGCTTTTGTGGTCTCTAAGATATAGCAGTACCTCCTACTATGAACACATAACCAGTTTGTGATTGCACATTATGCGGATCAGATAAATAACCCGCATCTGCAAAACCACCCATCTTCCTTTCTAATTTGTTAGAATAAAATAAACCCAAATCAATAGTGTCACAAAGATAATGAAAAATATGTTTAATAAAATTCTAGTGTCTTCGTGTAGGGGTTGAACTAAATATTTCCAACAAATTAGTAGAAAAATATATATAAAGATGAGTACAATTAGCAAGATACATTAGTGCTCTGATAGCACTGAGGTATGGTACTTTTGGACCAACCAACTCCTCATTTTCTTCACAAGGTCGAAATTGATCTTTCTCAATATTTAAAGACTATACAATCATTGGATTACTTAAAGGATTCGCTTTATTCATATTAAATCATTTTAAGACCTTTTCAGTGTAATTTGACTGATTTAAAAATATACCACTTGGTATATGCTCAATTTGTAATACAATACAATACTTTGTTTCTCTAAGGTATGTCATTTCAAATTCATTCTTTAAGTTTGCCATTGCTTCATTTATCTCTTCTAGAGTTCTGATAATATTTAAATAATTGACATAAACAACAATGATTGCATATCCAAATATTGCTTGCTTAATAAAAACACATGGTCATATGGGGTTATTGAAATGCCCTTTATTTAAAAAATATTCGCTCAAACGACTATACCACATACGGCGAGATTTTTTTAATCCATACAAGTATTTATATAATTTAATTGAATATAGGTCTTTGGGTTTTGATTTCAATACTTTAGGTATTTTGAATCCTTCTAGAATTCTCATATATATACTACTATAAATTGACCCGTATAAATAAGTTCTAACAACATCTATAAGATGCATATGCGCCTTCTCAGCTACTGCAAGGCTGATTAGATATTTAAAAGTTATGGCATCCATAACAGGAGAATATGTCTCTTCATAATCAATTCAGAATCTCTGAGAATAACCTTGTGTGAAAAGATGGTCTTTTTATCTTACAATCTCATTTTTATCATTACGCTTACGCACAAGAACCCATTTATATCCAATAGGAATCATAACTTCTGGTGTGAGCATGATATTTCCAAAAACCCTTCACCTATTAAGTAATTTTAATTCAACTTACATTAGGTCTTTCCATTTATTCCAATCAGGTTGTTTTTGACATTCCATAACTGACCTTGGTTCAAGGTCTTCATTTTCTATATCATGTGACATAGAATATGAAAATATTTCATCAATGTTTTCCATATTACTCTGATTCCATATATCACCTATAGTGGTATAATTAAGAGAGATTTCATTATTTTCAAAACCTTCAGGGTTTTCTATATCCTGTGAATTCTCTTTATGATTCTCATCACGTGTTTCTGTAAGAAAACTTAAACTATGTGTTTCTTTTGGAACACATGCCTCCTTAGTGGGTTTTTCAATTATACTCATTCCTTTTCTTTTATGAGGATTTATATCCTTATATCCAATTGTTCTTCCATGATTTAGGTGTGTTTTTTATATTTTTGTAACATTGTTATGTAATTGTGCCTTCGGGACAAAAAATCTAGCCGGTGTATTTACATCCGGTATGTGTGATTTAGTCATTCCCTTTGAATCAGTAAATGCATCAGGAAATTGATTTTTTAGTTCTTGAAAATGTAAAAAAAGTCACTTCCATCTCACACTGTTGGGTGGGAGGATCGAGAAAAGACAACATTTTCACATTCCAGGAAATCTTCTCCCATTGTTTCTTTTCTCCCCCTAATGATGGGAATACTTCTTCATTGAAGTGACAATCAGCAAAATGTGTTGTAAATACATCACTTGTTTGTGGTTAAAGATATATGATAATGGATGAGGATTCATATTTTAAATATATTCTCATCCTCCTTTTAGGTCTCATCTTTGTACATTGTGGGGGAGCAATTTGTATATATACTGCACAACCAAAGATTCTTAAGTGGGAGATGTCAGGATCTTGGCCAAAAGCCAATTGGAGTGGAGAGTGTTTATGATATGTTTTTGTTATAATGCGAATTAATGTTGAGGAATGCAATATTGCATGACCCCATACAAAACTCGGCAACTTTATTCTCATTATAATGGTCTAGCAATAAGTTGGAGGATTTTTATTAGTGATTCAGCTAAACCATTTTGTGTGCGCACATGGGTGACTGGATTCTCCATAGTGATTTGCATTCCCATATAATAATCATTGAAATATTGAGAGGTAAACTCTCCAGCATTATCGAACCTTTCTTTCTTAATTAAATGATCAGGGAATTGTGCTCTCAATTTAATTATTTGGGCAAGAAAACATGAAAACGCAACATTACAAGTTGAGATAAAACATACATGTGACCATCTTCTAGATGCATCAATTAATAGCATAAAATATTTAAATGTTCTACACGATGGATGAATTGTTCCACATATATCCCCTTGAATTCGTTCAAGAAAGGCTGGCATTTCATCTTTAATTTTAGTTGGAGATAGTCTCACGATCATCTTTCCAAGCGAACAAGCATCACATGGAATTTTTTTTAGTGGAGAGATCTACTGAAAATTTACTGAATGTCTATGAGAACTTTCAATTATTTTTCACATCATTCCTGAACCAGGATGACCTAATCACTCATGCCACAAAATAACAATTTTTGGTCCATTCTTTACTACCATATGTGTTTTGATTTCACTTATATATTTATAATGTAATCCAGATGATAATTTTATTAGTTTTTCTAGTACATGAATTTTACCGAATTTATTAATGGTAATTCAAATGTATTTTTCATTTCTCTCATATATAGTTTGAGTATCATACACATGCTAGTATATATCATTCAAACTTAATAAGTTTCTTTTGGAATTTGGGGAAACGAATGCATCTTTTATAAAAAATGTGTCTCATTGGGTAAAGAAAAACTCACTTTACCAGTCCTTTTATCAGATCTGTAGGACCTGACACTACAAGAAATATAGATTTTTGGGTCTGGCGGAACAGATGACCACCATTGGCGGTTTCTAATGGTGTACATTAGCGAACGCTGATGGAGGTTGCTGAGCTCAATTAAAAAAATGGGGCATAATCACCCCCCCCAACCCTAACCCTCCTCCCTGAGCCCCGACCCCTTCCCTTCGCAGAGAGACCCGTGGTCGCCACCCCTCCCTCTCACCTTGCCTGACGTCGTTGCCGCCCCTTGCTCGGCCTCTGCTTCCACCCCCAACCCCTCTGCGGTCGCCGCTTCTCCCTCTTGCCTTTCCTGACGCAGTCGGTTCCCCTCCCTCAAGCCTCACTTGGCCTCCGCTTTTGCCCCCGCCCCCACCGACGCACGAGGAGCCAATGTTGTCGACCGTCTGCCCTTACCACGGCCTCTCCCTCACTTCTTGCCCAGCCTCCACCTCCGCCTCCTCCACCACATATACCTTTGGGGTCTCCTGTCTACAGATCTCCCTGGCCTGGGGTTTCGGTAGTTTATGTGAGTATTATTTCACCTTCTTATAATTTTTATTCTATCTCATTTTAGGATAATTTTTCTTTAAATTATCACTCTTCCAAAAATCATTACATATGAATATTCAATACTTAGTGAACTCATTTCTCTTTTTTCTGCATTACTCTTGGAATTATTATTTGTAGCTCAATATTGAGATCAAATTGGAACTTGGTCAAATTATCTTTTTAAAATAATTTTTCAACCACTTAACACAGGTTTTTCACTCTTAAATTCCAAGATCACTATTTATATGATTGAATTTTCCTTTCCATTTCAGGTGGGAAATCGAGATGATGTTATCCTTCAAATAAGGCTTTGTATATCCAATCAATCATGTCATGTGTTTTGAGGAAAAGGGTATCCCCTGATTTTTAGATCTAATAAATCATTGTCTTTGAGATATCTTGTTTATTTTATGGATCCTTATTTCTATCAAGCATGGTTAATTTTCAAAGCTAAGTTGTTTTTTCAAAAAAAAGATATCTAGTCATTCATTGCAAAGGAGTTATCCTACAATATATAATGCTCAAATATTTTCCACAACAGGCATCCAAGTATCTATTGTCGTTGTGTTAAGCCGTCTTAACATGACTTTGGTGTGTTTGATGTAACTTTTCTTTGTCAGGGAAGTCACGTAGTTTTGTTTTCAATATTTTTCCTTTTATTTCCAAATGCCAATTTTCTTAGAGGCATCCTCATCCACCCCATGACACACATAGCTTTGGTACCCAGTTTTGAAAATTTATCAAGTTGGTTCACTCTAGTGAGCCATATAATGCTTCTAATCGCAACTTTTCATTGCTTTATAGAACTTCATTTACTGATAGTGGATTCTAGGAATTTTTATCTCTAATGTAAGGGTTCATTTCATTCAGGAATAGTTAATACTTTTCAAGATTATGGATGCAATACTACGGAGTTATTGACTGGTTTTGTTAGTTGGGAATGCTTAAGATTTTGAGAATTGTGAAGTTCATGTCCCTACCATTCTTGTAAAATAATCATTTCTCTCTCATTATTTCACTTCCTCAGCTGTTTATTAACAACCCCTGCTTGTTAAACTGTTATATTTTTTACAACACTTCTCTTAGTTTCACTCCTTTGTATGAAAGTCTAATGGTTCTATTACAAGTGGTTCTTACCTTTAGATGGTGCTTATTTTTAATGTCCCCATAAAATATTTTTTCTCTACATGAGTAGATATTTCTTCATCAAAGAGATTTTAGAAATGTGCATGACTTCTTCCATCAAAATATTCTCAGTAATATTTTGGTTTATCAATACTTTTTGTGCCCAATTGCATCATAAAGATTACCCAAGCAATAATTTTCATTTTTTTCTTTTCTAATTGTAGGTTTTGGGTGCAGAAGAAGCACGTTGGTGGGTCACCCAACTTTAATTTTAGCGTTAACAATGATCAATTTGAGATCCGTCATGATGTAAAAATCCGGATCTTCAAAATAGAACAAAGAACAAAAAACAAAAGAGGGAGTCCCAGAACCATAGAGATAGGATCATCATATGTTGGTTATAATTAATTTAATTAATTGACAAGAATTACCTTGATGGAATTCTTTCTTCGTTGATGTCTCCGGTCATGATCCGATGTGATCCATCGTTGCATCGTAGAATCCAAGTATAGGATTCCTCTAGTGGTGATCCACACGTGCTCCACGTATCTCCAGACTTCATCGAAGGGATATCTGGGTGCTAGCGCGGAAGAACCTTCGTTTGCGATATCCACCTTCGATCGCCTTGATCTGGTGGTGGTGGATCTCTCTCGGTCTTGAAAGCGTTCTTGGAGGAAGGAGTTCTTTCAGCCTTAAGAGAACTCTCCAAAATTATTGTGCACAGCGATTGGGGAAATGTGTTGGGTTTGTGAGGATATTTATAATCGGGTTTGAGGTTATAGAGTTATAACAATAAATAAATGTGTTACGCGTTTTATTTATTTCATTAACTCTTATTGAAAACCTCCATGCCGAATCATTAATTCCTTGAAATGCGCCCACGATAATTATAATAAATACCATTTAATACAACAATATTATTTCCTCAAAATTCCAACTAAAAACTACACGGCATGTAATCATTAATACACGGCATGTACTTGTTTTTATTTCCTTTATTTCCTCCACCACATTTATTAGACGTTGAGTAATGGATATTTATTTCTTAAATAAATGTAACTGCATTACTCACTAATAAATATACATTATTTCACCCACAATATATTCTCTCGAATAACTAGTGTCGAAATAAATGCGATCAGGCATCCTTAAATAATTATTAAACCACAGTCGGGAATAATCTTTATTTAACTTGTTAAATTAATATTTAACTGAGATACATGGACACATTTAGTGTGTGACCCTCTAGGACTCTTTCTCAGTGGCATTAGGCACAGCCTGCCTAAAGTCCAAGGTTAACATCTAGCAACACGCCAAGACACCCATAGAGAAATAATTTAACATCTCAATGATGTGTCACCTCCTACAAATGCTTACCGTGTAATATAATCCCTTTTTCATGATATCTTGAATCAAGCGGGTTGCATGCTAGTGCCATCAACCCATGTACTTGATTATTCTTTCTTTGACTTCCCGGAATTGAACTTACTTATTTCTTACTATGTCCATGGATTTATTTAGACTATATCAATTCCATCAAAGGGACTGAGATATCTACTTCCATTATGGAACAAAAGGGACAAATCCTTTCTCGCATTATCTATTAATGCAGTATTACTCGTGACACACTCAACGTATCCTACCTCGCTACGAACAGTGTTCCGTCACAGTTTTCTTCAATACATCTAAGTACACGAGTTGTAATACCCATTAATAATAATCTTAAAGTCTAAGGACCAATACACATGTATGCAGATAGGAACATCCAATGACACTATGAAATGTGGATTTCCTACTGGCGGGTCTCGTTCTCATAATATCCTCCTGGATATTACCAAGGGTGCACACCATGAGAAGGTGTCTCAAATTTTTATGAGTCATCACACCTAATGGCGTGTATTATTTGTGTCCCTCAAATAACATCATCCGGCCATAGAACATATATTCAAGAACATTGTTATGGAAATTCTGGGTTCTCATCATAGCAGGGATCCGCTATGAACCTTTAATGCAATAGATATCCTTAGTACATTATCACATGAATTGTCACGTAGAATAAAAATCAAGATGTGATGAGTATTTTATTAATGAATAAAGTACAAAGTAGTTGGTTATAGGCCACCAACTCCAACGCTAACTTCATGTTTCCTTTCTTTTCATTATTCATTTCCCTGTAAGAAGATCCCTTTTTTGAGACCAATGAGGTTTGCGATACTTTATTCACATTTTATTATTAAATGAACTCCTATTCATGAGATACACTTTAAAATACCATTTGGGATTCTATACTCGAACACGTGCTTATCCCTCCTTTTAGAGTTGAGAGAAATTTTAGCCATTAATTTCAAGTCTTTTATGGATACCCCTATTTAATGATGATATGCACATCTCTATGGGTTTTTTCTTTCTCTTTGGGAATGAGACATTTGGGATGTTGTTTTAAATGTATGGTGTGTTTAGTGGGATGCATCCTTGATAATTTTTTGCTCAACACCATGCATAATAACTTTTTTCAACCTAGCAGACCATTTATTTTGAAGTTTTTTCTTCAACTATATTATCCTAAACTCTTTCCAATAACATGTGTCATCATTGAATCAACATGCTATGTAGCTGGGATTTGGTTGTTGTATTCTCTTTGTTATTTGCGACTTGGTTTGGTATACTAGTTTGTTGAAAGGAATTATATACACTATAAAACTTCCCCAATGCACATTGGGAACATATTTTTTCATGCATAACATTAAATTTTTATAGTTTGCAAGGAATTATTTTCCAACCATCAACACAAGGCTACCACATACTTTTCGAGTAGACTGTTTTCTTCAGGAAGTGGTTTGAATCCTCATCTCAATTCTATTCTGGCATCGGTGTACAAGCTTACATGTGTATTTAGAAAAAACACGCACATCATTTAAATATTATAATTTTTGGATGATTCTCACTTATTTTGATTCTTACATGTGATACGTATTGATTTTTCTTTCCCTAAGATGCAGTAGATTCACTACTTTTATTATACTTATTTTTATTTATAATTCTTCATTAACAGTCTCCAATGGTTCATGTGATTAATTATTTTGAAGAAGGTGGCATTATGAATGTTGTTGTACCCTTTATGGGTGAATCTATTCTTCTTTCTTTCCTGTTTTCTATTATTATTTTATTTGTGTTCTGTAGTTTGTTGCTAGGGAAGGTGATATAGTGGAGATTGGTGCCAGGGTTTCCATCATTTCAAAACCCGGTGAAGCTGTGACAACACTCTGTAAGCTAATTGTATAATGTTTGGAAGATTTTTAAATTACATTTGCAATTATAACTACCTTGAATGAAGATGACATAATCACATGGGACATTGTGCATGACCAAAGTATGTTATTTGAGGAATAATTCGTTGGTGTAAAACTATAGCCTTTTTTTAAAAAACCCCTTCAGTTTAGCGGCAGCCCATGGCAATCGCTAATACCTTTACAATTGGAGGCCATTAGTGACCGCCTATGGCGGTCGCTAATACTCTTCCCAGCGACCGCCAATGCGGTCATCTAGGGAGTACCTATAGGGACCGCCATTGGTGGTCGCTATTGACCTTTAGCGACGGGCCAACTGCGATCGCCAATAGCGGCCGCATGGCACTCTCAAATGACTATTAGCGACCGCTTTTGGCGGTCGCTAATAGCATGATTTCTAGTAGTGTGATATAGTATTCACAATTGGCCTTGTTGATTTAAGATCAAAAAAATATTTTTTCTTTTTTAAGAATGGTGTGCGTTGTTCCACTATCTGGTATGAAAATATCTATCTCATTTAAGAAATTCATTTCAATGCTTCAAACTAAATAGAATAATATTACAGGAAACATTTTGTGAAATTCAAATAATGCAACATCGAAAATATAAAACATAGAGAACAAAACGACATATCATATATCATAACTACTGTAATTTTTCTGAATTATTTTCAGCTATCATCTCATCAAATTCACAAGTAAAATCACTCACTTCAAAGTAAGTGAAATCATCATTTGATGACTCGTGATTCTCAGTAAAATTCACCTCATTTTCTTTCTCTTTATAGGATGTCTCACCAAAGTGCGGTTCATTCTTCTTTGTTTTAAGAGATGCTTTATAGAGCTTACAAAGATGCTCTGGAGTTCGGAAAACTCAAGACCAATGTCCCTTAGAACCACACATGTAGTAGTAATCTTTAGGATTCCTCAGAGTGTTTGAGCTGATATTTCTTTGATTCTGATATTCATTTCGAACAGGTCCATGGTTACGACCACGTCCTCGACCGCGTCTGCCGCCAAAACCACATCCTCCATGAGAAACACGTCATCGACTTCTTTCGTTATTATTTTCATGAAATATAGCATTTGCTTTAGGAAATACTACCGTTGAACCAGTATGACGAGACTGATGATTTTTAATCAAAAACTCATTGTTCTTCTCTACTATAAGTAATGATGATATGAGATTCGAATATTTTAAATACCTTAGCAAGTGATATTGCCACTGTAGGGTGATGTGAGATGCATGAAATGTCATATATGTCTTTTCAAGAATACCGAGATCTATAATCCCAATACCACAGTACTTGAGCTGTGATACAATTCTATACATGACAGAATTGTAATCACTGTCCCTTTTAAAGTATTGGAAGCGTAAAGCATTCCATTCACCACGGGTTGCTGGAAGAACAACTACTTTTTGATGATCATACCTCTCTTTCAAACACTTCCAGAGCTTGCATGGATCTCTTTCTGTGAGGTATTCACATTTCAAACCTTCATCGAGAAGTCTTATGAGGAAGATCATCACCTTTGCTTTATTTTGGAGGGTTTGTAAATTATTTTCTTTAATTGTTTCCGTGAGATCCATCGATTCAAGATGCATTTCCACATCCACCATCCACACCATGTAATTATTTCAGGTAATGTCAAGAGCGGTGAATTCGAGCTTCATGAGATTTGACATGATGATAACTAGAAAACATTAAAATCATGTTAATATTATCATTTAATATTATATATATATATATATACACCACCCTAATCGGTTAATAAATCTTTCATGTGTGGATTTAAAATAAAGACATCAAAATATCGCATTACTCGTTTAAAACTTTCTTGTGTGTGCCGATTTATAAATTATAGCGTCCAATCAGGCAGATCAAAATTGTTGGACTCACGTGTTTTGATAATCCCAAATCATGTTTAAATATTGATCATGATATATTAAGTCATCTACTAATCTTTTTAATCTACGTGTATATTGTTTATCCTAAACAATTTATATTCTTTGTCTCATGACTTTGTTGCATCAGCTTACAGTTTATATTTATCTAAATATAAGTTCACTGTTAAATGCTACTGGTAAAAGCCTTCTGTTCAAGGTCACCGTTACAACTCACTGTCATTCTGAATCACTGTTGCCAAAAGGTCACTGTTGAAGATCTACTGTCACTGGTATAAGCTACCGGTACAAGGTCACTGTCGCAAGCCTACTGTTGATCTACTCAACAAAGCTCACAGACAAAGAGTCACCGTCACAAGATCACTGCTGTGACAAGGCTTCTGTTAGAAGTTCACTGTCAGACTCTTTCTCAAGTCTTCTGTTGAGAGCATCACTGCTCAAGTCTGCAGTTGGACGTCAGTAGAAGGCTACCGCTAGACAACTCCTATTGTCGAGATAGTTGACTGTTGTTCAAATTCTACTGATGGACATATTCCACTGTTAATGAAATTACCTGTTGAGATAAGTCTACCGGTGGAAAGGTCATTGTTGCAATAGTCTGATGTTACAGACCTACCGATGAAGTCCACTGATGAGGAGCTACTGTTACATAGAGTAACAACTACCGTTACAAGACATCCACTGACACAAAGTCCACCGTTACAAGCCTACAGACAAAGAGCCTACCGATGAAGCTCACAGTTGAATAGTCTACCGATGAAGCTCACAGTTGAATAGTCTACCGATGAAGTTCACAGTTGGAGAGACTACTGTTGAAGTCTACTGTGTGACATGCATCTGCTACCAATCTAATGATATTCTATTATTTATTTTACCAATATTCTGTATACTATCATAACGGTCATGTCTGGACAAATTAATGCACCTAACATTATTTAATGTTATTTGCAGGCATATCAGGAGACAGTACGAGGTACGAGGAAGACCACACGTGGTTGAAACATTTCTCTTGTCGGCCCCTGCTGAACCAAAATGAGAAAAAGCTGAACTGGAAAAGTATATATTTTTGAGTAGAGACAGACATCAATAGAATATACAGAATATATAAAGTATACAAGAAAGAAGAAGAACACTCAAGCACGTATTCTGAAGAACAGAGAGTTTCACGAAGATCTATTGAAAGAACCTTTTTCAAGTTGTAGTGGTGTGCTGCAAAGAGCTTCAAACCCAAGAAGGTGATCATCTCTACATCTGGAAGTCAGAACCTGGAAGTTGCGACACTATGTTTTGGTGGCAACTTGTAGAGAAGGACCAAAACTTCATTTCCTTCATTCCAATGAGTCCAGAGTTGATCTGCCAACACAAAAGATCATTCTAAACTTATTCCTACTATCTTTAGCTCTACTGTGTTTAAGTATTTTACATTTGTGAGCAGTGTGTCTGTGTTACCCACACTGACTCTTGTGCTTAAACTGAGGGATACTGAAAATCCTTATACCAAACTCTCTTTACATTTGTTTCCCACGTATAACTGTGGAAGAAGCCTAGTGTGGCTTGGTAGTTTATTTTTTTCCCACGTATAACTGTGGTAGAGGTTGCAAAACCTGGACAGTTTGTGAAAGCTGTTGTAAAGCCTGATACAGGCTGTGTATCACTCTTTAATATAATTGCTTGGTGGCAGGTGATCACCATGTGCAAGTGGAGAGGACTAAGTCTTGACTTAAGACTGAACCTCTTATTTAAATTGTTGTGTTCATCTTTCCTTTACAGTGTTTTACATTTATCCGCTGCTTATATTTTTAAAGACAGAAATCTGTTTTTACATTCACTCTGATAGTTAGTTCTGGTTAGTGTGTATATCTGATTCGTTTAGTAAACTTGTTTCAAAAGTCGAATTAGTTCTCATACTGATTCAACCGAGGAGTAATCAACCTTTGAGAAACCTGTTGAACGATAAGTCACTTATATCTCTACTGCCTTAATTGACTGAGCTGTTTTAATTTGGGGGATTTTAATCCTAAAAGTTGTTAACAGAAATTTTAATTGGAACTCAATTCACCTCTCTCTTGAGTATCCACTCTGACCAACAAAAATAAATAAATTTAAATCGTCCAAACAGACGACAAACCGACATTTATGACGACAATTAAAATAAACCACATAAACCGTTCAATATGACATTAAATTTAAGATAAAAAGAATAAATAGTCAGAACCGTCCAACCATACGGTGAGAATAAAAATAAAACATATCTTTTTCCTTTTTAAGCGTTCGTGGTGATAGCATGTTCAAAAAACAAAATTGAAACGAGAAAAATAAAATATTGGAGAAAGATAAATAAGAAAAGGAGACAAATAGACAAATAGTTTATTGATGATGAAGATTTTATTTCTTATGTCACATATATATATATATATTTTTAGGGGGTTGCACTACCCTTTATAGGCCGTTTAGGCCGTGCATAAGGGGTTGGTGGGGGTGGGCAGGCCACCCCGTCGAAATGTGCAGACAAAAATAAAATTGTATGACAAGTTAGTCAATTTTTCTTTTTTGTATGACATGTTACATAATTTTAAAAAATCGTTCTAAAGAGTATTAATATAATACGATAACAATATGATAAATAAAGAAAATGGTGCGAGTATTAATTAAATTAATGATCATGTTGAATTTTATATAAAATTGAATGACGGAATGCCAGAGACTTCAGATTCGGCCGCTCGCTTCACGGCTGGGTCGCCTGCCTATTTTCATCTTCGCGTCGATTCGATCCCGCCCACCTGCCCTGCCGCGGATGTCCCGCTGATTCTATCCCGTCACTTTCTGTTCCCGATCTTCTTTCCGCACCTATGGTGCGGTGGGAAAGGTAGCTAGGGATTCTACACAGCGAATTGAATTCTGGTTGTGCATAAAGGTACGGAGCTCTCCAGAATTTGGATTTGGTCTTTAGTCTTCGAAGCACATTTTCACTCAAGCCGATTTCTAGTTTCTATAAGGATCTGTTTGATTTGATTTTCCATCACGAAGGATTATGAACAAGAAAAAGTGACTGATCCATCCTCTCTCTCTCTCTCTCTCTCTTTTTTCTGGCGAGGTTTTTCGCTTCCAAGGTCGAGCCTAGGGGTTATCGTTCTCTCCCGCGATTGATTTTGATAATCTGGCATTAAATAACTCCAAATAAGCTTTACTTGAAATGAGGAGGAAACTTCCGAACCGAAGATGATTGTTCATGAAATTTTCATTTAATGCCGAGGTTCAATTATTGAACCTAATGGTGAAAGATGATCTTCGTTCTCCTAACTTCTGGATCAACTTGATTAGAGTGCAATTCAATGTGTGTGAAGATTTGATTTACAGAATTATACCTAAATAATTGGCACCTATTCAACTTATGATTGTTGTAATAACCTTCATTTAAACTAGATGAATTGACGCCAAGGATCATCTCTGATGAATCATTTAAATAATGGATTATATCATTTAGTTGGTTGATCTTGTTCAGTTAACTCCCAACATACAATTGATGAATCTAGTTTCATATTCTGAAATATGCTCCACGATTTTATGATGACAGGGAGGTGGATCGAGATGGGTTATTTGGTGGTGATATCTCTGCCGATGATCCTTCTCATCTTGATCATTGCCCTGGCCTGTTATCTTTTGGGTCGGTCCCGTGGCAGGACGGAGGCACCGCCGTACTACGGGCCTCCGGCACCCCCATTTCCAGCTTACTCCGATCCCAAGCAGTGAATGTGTTCCATGTCGCCATCACAAATCGTAAGCATCGTCAACATAAAGTAGCGATAGAAATCATGATGTATAGTTTTTACATATATATAATAACATTGCTAATCTTAAAACTTTTATGATATATAGAAATTATTCCTTTGTTTCAAATGATGCGTTCAAGATTAAATTGCTGGTCGATAATCTTCATATGCAGAAAGCGGGATCATTCCCAATTCCTTATCTCTTGTATCATTCCTTATCTCGTTATATAGGCTTCTTAGGTCATCTGTAATCCTATAAGTTTAATCAGGGGTTAACATTTTCAACCATAAATGGTTTAGTTATAAATGTTGAATTTATATGTGAATTGTGATATCCATCAATATAATAATTAGTCATGTCACTTCATCTTGAATGTTATTAATTTCATGTAATATTATTCAAATTGTTATCTCATTATAAATCTTATCTAAAACTCAAATGGAAAAAGTTTGAAAAAGGAAAATGGAGTACAATATTCTCAATTCCCCCTCATAAAATCTTAAGCGTTATTCAATAATCAACTCAGTTCGGGATCCCCATTTCCATTCATAATATCATGTCATTGAGAATAAAAGTATTTTATTTATGTTTTATATTTAATTTCTATTCCATAAATCTCTAATAGGGGAAACAAATAAGTAACTATTCTAAAAATCTTATGGTTTCAATGTCAATTAATTTCTCCTTATTTATTTTATTAAGTGTATCTATGAACACTTTACCGGCTAGGTGGATTGACTTAGATGTCACGGTACCATTGTGGTGTGATTTTTTTTTCATAATTATGGCATGTGCGAGCGATTCACTAGAACTTACCAAAGAAGGTAGGATCGAGGTTCGTGACAGTGGGTTCGATACATTTTATAAGGAGACTTGATAGTTTACTTTATAACAACAAGATGTTACACTACTTTTGCAATATACTCAGTGATATGTTTTCTTAGGGATCATAATGAGGAACACCTCATGTTTGTAAAAAACATAATGAGGAGACGACATACCGTAAAAATGAATAGGAGGGTATCGATACTCGTTGATAAACATTCTCAAAGAAGAAAATAGCGGAGACAGTTCATTGACATGATAAAGACGGAGATTGTTGCTATACTAACATCACATGTGTAATCATTCTTTGTTTTTATTTGTGAGATCAATTCGTTCACTTGTAATTGGAAGTGTATCATGACTGAAGAAAGCAATGGCCATGCAGAGTAGAAGTAAGGGCATCATCATATTAAGGTGTTAGGGTTATTAAAGCAAAGAGTAGAGGGTAGAAATTTGAGATGAGATTGCACCTACAATGAATGCTACAAGTCGGGATGGTATTGTGGTAACATGATTATCACACTTCCAATTTTTCCTTTATTTAAGATCGAAATATTAATTGTTTGTACTTTTTTGAAGAATAACTTCATATAGGATGAATTTTGTATTAAATGTGGTTAGAAAGAGTCTTGGAGAATTTGGAATGACTTTTTCCACTTAATATCTTCGAGATATTGATGGGAATGTCAATCCTCGCGTCTGCCATCCGGAGGAAGAACCCCCAACTGAGTTCTTATTTTAGAAAGGAGAAAACCCTATTTTTCCCCTCTAAAAAAAGAGGGTCGAGAATCATTTGTTACCTAATTTGAGGTGACCCAAGCATAACATACATGAAAATTACATCACTTAAAGATGAATATTCAATACATCTCACAATAATTCACACCCCAAAACCTAAAAGTTTAGTGTCTTTGGTGTTTAAGTACACAACCAACTCATTTTTCAACGTCACCAACATTTCCCATGTGTAATCTCCACACGAGACACCCTTTCTTGACATATCATACTTAATATCCTTCCTCACAACATTGAGAATAAAAACATAAGAAAAAAGTAAGCTTAGATGCCCTGTAAGAGTAAACATGAATGATATCAATCGAAGATCATTAGTGAGTATAAGATGAGCGTGTTTATATGAGAACATAATCAGGGTGAAATGACATAATGTTGGAGAATCATATTGATGCTTTTATTTCATGCTTACATTTTTTTTATGATTTCAACTCTTGAATCTTGTTAATAATTTTAACATTTTCCCCAAATAATCATTATGTTATTTATTTATTGGCAATGAATCATTTTGAATTGACTTTGAAGGAAAACAAAAGGAGAAAGAATTCAATTTTTCAAAGTTGCAGAATGTTCGTGTTGTGATAGAGCCATTCACGACATGACCTTCAAATGCAGAGGACCAAGGAGAGTGCTACAAACACTCCATGGCGTGACATGAATTGCCGCGATGCGACATCAGAAGAATGGAGATGAGATGAGCTGAAGAATCTTGGAAAATCATGATTCAGGCCATGAATATCAGATTACGCTATGAACGGGCCGAGCTCGATATCCACCGAAATTCAAGTCGACACGTCACACTATGAGAGGAGTTCATGCCGCGAGATGTTCGAGCTGAAGAACACTAAGAAAGAGGCCATATTGTTTCACTTTATGAAATATAATTCACGCCGTAAATGGTTATACGAATAAAAAAATAAAAGATTCAAACTTACGAGATTTTAGGGGAATTGAAGGGGATTTGACAGTGGGATATCCAGGCACCGTGCAGTTTTGCACGGGGCAATGTTAGCCGATCAACAATGCGGGGTGGGGAGCTATGCGCATTTAATGATGCAAATGCTCGGGAGGGGCAATTCTACTGTAGTTTGGTTGGGTCTTCGGGTCATGTATTGGACATTAAGCCTCTGAGCCTTCTGGTCATGTACTAGGGCATGTGCCACTGGGCCTACGGGTCATGTAAGAGTTCCTTCTCAACCTAGTTAAAAAGAGGATTATCCAAAATAAATAAAAAACCAAGGCCTTCAGACCATTCTGGTCAATGAAATTTTTTGTATCACGACCCACTCCCCACAAAGATATCGCAATGAGGTGACAAATATAGTGACTGCCTGAGTCCCACCTCTAGCAAGCCTCGAGTTGGTGACTAACACTAAAGGTATAATAAACATGCATATGGAAGACATTACCCTCTATGAGAACATGCAGAAGAGAGAGATAATTCAAATACACCAATCAACACCTGCTCTCTCTCTCTCTCTCTCTCACATAAAGAAATCCGAAGTGAAAACATGCAATGTCATACAGTACTAAAACAATTGGAAGAGAAACTACAAGTACCAAAAGATATAGATGGCATCGATCTCGAAGCCCAAACAACTCTTGCAAAACTGTGAGTTAGTAATATCCAACCTGATCTCCAACTTACTCTGGTTGATCTGAAAAACAGTTTATATATACATAGGGTGAGTATAACAGTATACTTAGTAGGATCCTCCTCGGAGCCTCTCGTGCAAAAGATAACAAAAGTATGTTAAATCACAGTGAACAACAACAAAACTAACTCCTCACCTAAACAAATATACTAAGTTCTCAGCCTCACCGTGACCAACTCTCACCAAATATTGCATACAAGTGAGCATATAATAGAGTAATGAAACACCAAGGGTACCCCGCTCCCACTTCCCAACTGGTTTTCCGCTCTTACCCAATGTTGTACGTCCCGATCCATCTCTCTCCAAAATAACCCAGCCCGAAGACACCTGGACAAGGCATCACAACATGCACCTCATGCATCATATAATCACATCATCCCATCCACATATTCGTATATAGTAACCGAGTAGTTTTTGGGAGCCACCATAGCTCGTATGATGTGTATCATACATCGGGTATTATACCTCAAACCATTACAACCCATACACTGAGTAAATACCTCAAGTCATCACAACCTATACACGTCATACGTATAATAATCCTTTCGATAATATATCCGGTAATACATGTGTGTGAAATAACTACAAGCCATCACATCCCTATACACACATATATGAGAAACTAACCGCTGTGCATACCAGCACAAGTAACTTTCAAGAGAAGAGAGAGAGATCATAGGGGTAGTCAGTCATCCATCCTCCCACCGAAATGTTGGGGAAAACACCCTCACAGAGTCCACTGAGTGTCAGTTTTCCTAACCGATATGGGTGGGGTAGCGTATGAAATCATAAAATATACATGATATAATATAGCTCACAACCACACTACGAGCATCACCTAGTCTTAGACTCAACTGCGGCTAACGTCGCTCGGACTCTCGGCTGCCACTGCTAAGACCATATATCCTATAGGCACATAAGCGTTTAAAAGAGATACATTAATTACTTCTTTCCTTTTTATCGTTTCCTTCCATTAATTAATTCATTAGACAATAATTAACCATTAACAATATTCCACATTACATTACATTAATCATTAGAGTAAAGTCCATGCCCTCCTGGCATAATTCAAACTGAGACTATGGTTTATCAAGATTAACATCTTTTCAGCATTTGCATTCCATCAACACCAACCCCGTGGCTTAAGAATTATTTATTCAACATTATTAGGTTCATTCCATAATCCAGGTACTCTAGGAAAACCATTCTAAGCTACCATTAAGAGAAAACATGCAACCAAACACATCCAACTGCCTCAAGCAGTGGGGAAAGGAATGTAGATAAAACAAGAAACCTAACCATCGACCATTAAACAGATTCATAGTCGAGCATCCTAGCTCTCAACATCACATCAACGGGTAATCCCAATTTCAACTCGTTTCATCACCTCTAGTGCCATCACTAACACCCACATGCATATCTCGATGCATCTTGCCATCACAGGCGTCAACTGCTGCCACATCATCCGGGCCTCCTCGCCCCAACACATCATCCATCCCAGACTCATCACATTCGGGCCTCCCGACCCCATCACATCGCATAGAAAAGTTCATACTCGGAGCACATCACAAAAAGAAGTAGGAAACAACAAGCATGACCAACAGGGCAATCTAGGCCCTAAAATAAGGCATTCATCCTTCACACATAAACGAGCTCTCACGGCTCCAACACAAGACACTCAACCTTCTCAAGCAAATTGGAAACTTAGGCTCTATCAATTATCTTTTATCACACAACCAGTTCTTATTCCATCTTGAATTAACCGATCCATTATTAGAGGTTCCAACTACTGACAACCTAAGATATCAATCCATATCAAGTTTCCAAAAGATTAAACATCCTTTTAGCATTAAAACCAATTTCATCAAATTGTGAGAAGTCCCATTCTCATTAACATGCATTTTCATTATTATCAACAAGTATAAACATGCTTCAAATTATTTATCAATTCCATTAATCATGGAAGATCACATTTAATTAAACATGTACATTTCATCAATTTGATTATCATCAAATTACATCAACCGCCAGATTATAAACATGGATCTTATTTAATTACTCTTAATCCAATTAATTATCAATTAATTATGGCTTTATGTTCTTTACCAATTTCAACATGCTACCCCAAACATAAGAACACGCTAACAATGCATAACATAGATATCACACTATCTAGCAAATCAAGATGCAACCCATCATAACGGTATAAAGAAAATCAACATACGATTGCAAACCAATTATTTATTAATCTGGTTCAATAGATTATTAGATTAATTCCATTTTCATCCAAAGGGTTAAACCATGCTCAATTTACGATTGCACGTAAATAAAATAAGAGAAACAATGAATCCCCTAACTCAAAGGCGTCAACGTTTTTCGCACGAGGACGAATCAACGTTACAGATCTCCGATCACCTCTCTCGTGAGGAAACTATGATCTCCTAAAGATGGTATGCCAAAAACGTAGCGACAACAACAATAGAACCTCATTAGAACATCAGAGATCATGCACCATAACATGACGAGAAGAAACATGGGGAAACGAGACTGATCAGGGATAACCTGCTAGAAAACAAAGAAAGAATGCACCTTGGATCACCATGGATTGTAGATGGAAGGCCGAGAATCAATCATCGACGAAAGGAACCCAAAGCACTAAAGGAGTGCACCACTGGCCGCTAGAATTTGAGAGGAAATGGTAGGGTTTGAGGAAAACCTGAGCTGCTGTAGCTTTTATAGGTGCGCTGCATAGGGCATTGCCACAGTGTGAAACCCCTTTTCATATCATGTAAATGTCGGGCATCAGATCTCGCTGAAAAATGCGTCTCCTCGAGCCAATTAATCCCGAAATATTACACCTCACGTAACACCACATGAACTGATCTTAACAAGTTGTGAGCTTCGAATACACGATGTGAAACACATTTACACATCGTGTATTCTCCCTGCTCCCAACTTTTTTGTAGCCGAACGCCTCTAAACTCACTCCATGCCTCCTCTGAGCACCACGAGCTTCAAAATCATGCAAAGGGCCGAACTACATAGATTCAAGCCCTTAAATTAGATACCTCAAAAACTAATTACCATCCTCGAGGATTCAAAACCAAAACTAAAGAGAAAACGAAAAGGGGTCGTCTGAACATCCACCCTGCGAGATAGCTCTCAAAGATATCATCATCACATGAGCTCAACCACCTCATCAGAGGAACAATGCCAAACCACACAACAACAAAAACCATATCATAAACACTCTTTTGGGGGAGATACCTCTCAAACGAGAGTAGATCCACAACAAACAATAGGATAAAACCATATCATAACCTAGGAAGGTCAACATCTACAAGAGAACAATGTTACAATAGAAGAGTTAAACATTAAACAGCTCAGAGTAATGAGTGTGTATTTATGACTCACGTTCCTAGGTACTCTCCTAAACACCACCGTTCCGCCACAAGATACGAACCAAGGGAATAAAACACCCTCCCAACACCTTCTCCTGGCGGTCATGGATCCCCACAGACCGCTCCTCGAAGGTCGTGACATCATCAACATTGATCTCTCCCCAATCGATGATATGAGAGTCATCATTAAGATAACGATTGAGTAGCAACATGTGAAAACATCATTTATCCGGCTCATTTGTGGGGGAAGTGTTATCCAATATTCCACGACTACAACACGATCCAATACCTCGAAAAACCCAACAAATCGGAAAGAAAGCTTACTCCCATGACCATACCTTTGCTGCCCATGACGAGGAGTCACCTTCAGGAACACGTGATCTCCAACGTCAAACTCCAGAGGTCTCCTCCTATGGTCAACATAGGATTTTTGATGATCATGCGCTGCCTTCATCCTCTCACAAATTACCTAAACCATCGCTGTCGTATTCTGTACTAGTTTCGACCTGAGAATTTCTGCCTCTCCAACCCCATTCCAGCACAACAGAGAACAACAAGGTCGTATGTACAAATCTTTAGATGACGCCATACCAATGGTGGAGTTGAAACTATTATTGTAAGAAAACTCAACCAAGGGAAGATGCCTCATTCATGAATCTCCAAAATCTATGACACAAGAGCACAACATGTCTTCAAGAGTCTAGTTGGTCCACTCTGCCTAACAGTTCGTTTGCAGATGAAAAGTTGTGCTAAGACATAATTGAGAACCAAAATCATGCTGGAGACCTCTCCATAACCTGGACGTAAAACGAGGATCTCGATCAGATTTGATCGTCCTCGGGACTCCGTGGAGTCGCACCACCTCCTCCATATACTGCCTTGAAAAAACCTCTACTAAGCTTGACTCCCTGATTGCTATAAAGTGGGTTGATTTTGTCAAACCATCCACTATCACCCATATAGCATCATAGCCTCTCTAAGCTCGAGGTAAACCAGTAACAAAACCCATCGATATTTCTTCCCACTTTCACTGGGGAACATTTAACGGCTGGAGAAAACCACATGGAACACGGTGCTCGGCCTTCACCTTATGACATACCACATATCGAGAAACAAACTCCGCAACTGCATGCTTCATCCCAGGCCACCAAAACTGATCTCTAAAAGCTCGGTACATCTTTGTCACACCGGGATGTACTACCAAAGGTGAGCTATGGAACTCATAGAGAACCATCTCACACATTGCCAAAGGAATGAAAAGCCTTCCTTGGAACAACACCCGATGCTGTCCATCCTTAGACCAATCATCATGGGTATCACAAAAAACCACTCGGTCCCTCTAGACCTCCACCTCAGAATCCCCCAACTGGGACTCCACCACCTGCTACACCAAATACAACTGCACTATCATCTGGAAAGACAACCTCTACCTCCAACCTCTCTCATATCTAGATGCATCGTTGAGAGTTATTCTATCAGTCTCCTAGAATCTCTAGATTCACATACAACATCACTATGTGTCTTCCTGCTCAGCGTGTCAACTATAACATTTGCCTTGCCTGGCGTATATGAAATCTCAAAGTTGTAATCCTACAAGAACTCCATCCATTGACACTGATGCAAGTTCATGTCACGCTGGGTGGAGACATACCTCAGGCTCTTATGGTCGGTAAAAACAGAAAAATTCTCTCCAATGAGGTAATGTTGCTACAACTTTAAGGCAAACACCACTATCGCCAACTCAAGATCATATATGGCATAGTTACGATCATGGGGATGTAACTATCGAGACCCATAAGAAACAACTAATCTCCGGTTCATCAGAACATAACCCAACCCAAGAAGTAAAACATCATAGAAAACCTCAAACTGAACTCCTTCTACTAGAAAACAAAGGACTAGAGTGCTGACCAACTTCTCCTTCAGGTACTCAAATGCTTCTTGACACCGGTCAGTCCACAAGAACGCCTGATCCTTTCAGGTCAAGACTGTCAAAGGAGTCACAACTCGAGAAAAATTGGTTATGAACCTCCTGTAATAGCTTGTGAGATCAAGGAAACTTCACACCTCTACCACTGTCTTGAGGGTTTTCCAAGACACAACTACCTCTATCTTCGAAAGATACACAACTACTTCCTATTGGGATACTACATTCTCCAAGAAACGGACATCACCAGCCCAAAACCCACACTTTGAAAACTTCCCAAATAGTTGCCCATGATGAAGGACTCCCAAAATGACACGCAGATTCTCTCCATGATCCTCAGATGCGGAGTACACAAAGATATCATCGATGAAAACTACCATGAACGTATCCACGAATTCTCTGAACACTTCGTTCATCAACCCCGTGAACACGGCTGAAATATTCATCACACCTAACAACATCACAATGAACTCGTAATTCTCATGATGACAAAAAAGAAGTCTTCTCAATATCTTCATCCTTTACCCGTATCTGATGATATCTTGGATGCAAATTGATTTTCAAGAACCAACCTTCTCCTTTCAGCTGATCAAATAAAGAATCAATCTACAGAAGAGGATAATGGTTCTTCACCGTCACCTGATTCAAGCAATGATAATCAACACAAAGCCACAAACTGCCATCATTCTTCATGAACAAAATGGGTGCACCCCAAGGTGGCATTCTCGACTAAACAAAACCTCACTACAACATATCATCATGCTGTACTTGCATCTCTTGCAGCTCAGAAGGTGCCATCTAATATAGAGACATCGAAATAGGTGACACGCCTGGCTGTAGCTCAATCCCAAACCCGATCTCCCGTCAAGGGGATAATGCTACAACCGCCTCTGGAAATACATCAGAGTACTCTTCTACAACCTTGGGAAATACTAACTGCTGAACCTCCGATGAGATCAACATCAGCTCGACCATCAAAGAAGATAATGACATAACATGCCTCTGACCCATCAGAGGGTCTCACTCGCCAACAAACACCACTGACTCTCCATTATCACCAGAAAGCACAACCTGCCTCCTGAAGAAATCCATGATAAACTACACCAAATACAAACAATCCATGTTGAGGATGATGACGTATGATTGTATCCATAAACATAAGAAATCTCCCTAAGAGCGGTGCTACACCAGCACCAGCTTGCAATCTCTACACACTTCATACAAGTCAGCTTGACCTCCAACCAACGCAGTGAACTCCAATGGCACTGGAAGCCTCTCTACCTCATGCCCCAAAGCATGGATGAGGGTAGGTGATATAAATAAGTGTATTTCTCTAGAATCAAACAAAGCATGCATCCATATAGAAAAAAAGAAAAGGGTATCTCAAATGATGTTTGACTCGCCTGACACTGACAATGATAAAGCATGAAGCTGACCACAACCTTCCCAACAACCTTGCTGACCATGATAATGACCACCTCCAAGGTTGTTGGTTGTTCTCTGAGAACGAGGAGCGTCTCAGGGCTGTACTCTTCTTTCCCCATCTCCTCTTTGTTGATCCCAAACTGGAACACCCTACTGCTGCTGCCTCAGCTAAAACTGCCTCAATAGGGGGACCTAAAGTGGAACACATGGAATACACCAACTGCTTAGAAAGGTCGGACACTCTCTCCACTAACGACCTCGACCTCCACAAGAAAAACACATGTATGATCACTTAACATAGGTCTGAGAGCCCCCCCCCCAGAGAAACAAGATGTTGAGGGTTGATACCTACCCCCGGTTGACCGAAAGCTTTTCTATCCTGACAAATGGGAACCCCGTACCATAGGTCTTCTTCATGAGGAATCCTAATGAGTCCACTCTCGTAACGATCCGGTTCTGGTTAACATCCTCTCAATAAACTCTTCCCTCATCAGCACCTCGAGATACATGTTCAGCATGGGCGGGGTGACCTGATGCTGGATCTCTAGACGCAAAGCCTCCTCGAAGGCTCCTCATCTGGCAAAAGGTATAAAACATATTGTAGAAGGGTCCTGAAATGGATTCCAAACTCTGGCACGTTGGAACTCCCCTGTTGAAGGGTAATTAGCTCCTGACGATTGACTGCCTCCGCGGTCGAAGAAAGAAACTCTGTTCAGAATTGGTCTCGAAACTTCTCCCATGAGAATGCCGACTCCTTGAAATCCTCAAGGTACAAGAACCACTGTTGCCTCGCTGCTCCATGTAGCATCGTCACAACCAACAAAACCCAATGCTCCCTATAAGTATGGATCAAATTGAAATCTATATCAACCTCCTCTAACCAGTATTTTATGACTAGATCTAAAATGGCGCCCTCATACTTCTACAATCTCTAGCATTGTAACTCTCAGAGTTTCATCCTCTAAGTGTCGTTGTCGTCGATCACCACTCTACAACGATCTTCCGACACATCCTGTTGAACATCTTCGGTGTGATCTTGACAAGGATGTTGACCTGGAGCCATACCTGCAAAAATAAAAAACTGTTAGAGATCCTAAACCTAGAATATGGAATATTTAACATTAATTAATTAATTATTTCATTATCTTGTTTAAGGTTTTAACCTATCCAAAGGTCTACCCATTTCAAACACATGCGCAAGTAAGAATGACGCACGATCTTTTCCTAGGACTCTACCCTCCAACCACTGTCACTTCATTTAGTAGGCTTAGTAAACTTAAAGGTCTATGCATCAGGTCACAGGGGACCCTAAATACCCATGTTTCAGTCGGTTTCCCGTGTTTAAATTGCTGACTAAACGTAGCTTACACCATTGCCCTGCCAACCCATACAATCCCACCTATGCCTAACTTCAAACTTCATTCTATCCCTCAACCCGAACCTCTGATACTACTCTATCATGACCCCCTCTCCAAAAATATACCGCAATGAGGGGAGAGAGATAATGACTGCCCAAGTCCCACCTCCATTAGGCCCTGGGTTGACGACTAACACTGAGGGTATAATAAACATGCATATGAGAGACATTACCCTCTAAGAGAACATGTGAAAGAGTGAGATAAGACAGATACACCAATCAACACCTACTTATATATATATATATATATATATATATATATAAATCCCAAGTGAAAACATGCAGTTCCATACAATACTAAAACAACTGGAAGAGAAACTAATAGTACCAAAAGATATAGACGGCAATGACCACGAAGCCCAAACAGCTCCTACAAAACCATGAGCTAGTAATATCCAGCCTGATCTCCATCCTGCTCTGGCTGACCTGAAAAACAATTTATATATACGTAGGGTGATCATAACAATATACTCAGTAGGATCCTCCCCAAATCCTCTCGTGCAAAAGATAAAGAAAGCATGCTAAATCACAGTAAATAACATCAAAACTAATTTGTTACCTAAATAGGTATACTAAGTTCCCAGCCTCACTATGACCCATTCTCACTAAGTATCGCATACAAGAGAGCATGTATTATAGTAATGAAACATCAAGGGTTCCCCACTCCCTCTTCCCCATTGGTTTGCTGCTATGCCCCAACGCCACACGTCCCAAGCCATATCTCTCCAAAATAAGTCTGCCCGAAGACACCGAGGCAAGGCATCAAAACATGCAACTCGTGCACCACATCATCACATCATCCCATCCACATATCCGTACATAGTAACCAAGTAGTTTCTAAGAGCCACCATATCTCGTATGACGTGTATCATACATCATGTATTATACCTCAAGCCATTACATCCCATACACTAAGTAAGTACCTCAAGCCATCACCACCTATACACGTCATACCTATAATAATCCTTTGGATACTATATCCGATAATACATGTGTGTGAAATAACTACAATCCATCACAACCCTCTATACACATATATGAGAAACTAACCACCGTTTATACCATCACAAGTAACTATCAAGAGAAGAGAGCGGGGCTAGAGGGGGTAGTCAGCCATCCATCCTCCCATTGAAATGTTGGAGAAAACACTGTCTCAGAGTCCATTGGGTGTCAGTTTCCCTAACTGACATGGGTGATGTAGTGTATGAAATCATAGAATATACATGATATCATATAGCTCACAATCACATTATGGGAATCACCTAGTCTTAGTCTCAACTGCAACTTACGTCACTCAGACTCCTGACTGCCACTGCTAAGACCAGATGTCCTATAAGAACGAAGCATTTAAAAGAGCTACATTAATTACTTATTTTCTTTTTATCATTTTATTTCGTTAATTAAGTCATTATACATTAATTAACTATTAACATTATTCCACATTACATTACATTAATCATCAGAGTCAAGTCCATGCCTTCCAAGAATAATTCAAACCGATTCCATGGTTTATCAAGATTAACATCTCTTCATCATTTTTATTCCATCAACACCAACCCTGTGGGTTAAGAATTATTTATTCAATATTATTAGCTTCATTCCATAATCTAGGCACTCTAAGAAAACCATCATAAGCTACCACTAAGAGGAACCATGGAACCAAGCACATCCAACTACCTCAAGCAGCAGGGAAAGGAATGTAGATAAAACAAGCAACCCGACCATTGATCATTAAACAGATTCATAAGCAAGCATCCCAACTCTCAGCATCACATCAACGAGTAAGCCTAGTTTTAACTCGTTCCATAGTTTATGATGATTATTCTGAAATAATATATGATCCTGACTTTTTTATTAGGTATATATCCTTTTAATTTTGGTCTAATTCTTTATTATATAACTAATATGGACGCCCTTTGAGGTTAGAAAGGTTACGAGGGCATCTGAGGCTTGTTCAGAGCCCATAACCCCGATCAGTGGAAAAAATAGACTGGCCACACAATTAAGAGAAACTGTGTAGGGAAGGCTGGATGGTTATCCGTAACCATGCGAGGTCGGATAGTGGGGTGAAGCATGGTGTACGGTTTTCCCTAACCGCACGCCAGAGGCCGCATGCCCGTACAAGACCTTTGTAGTTTTTGACAGAGGCATATCGCACGGTTGGACCACGATTTGGCCAACCGTGCAGGCAAACCACGTGCCTCTATTTTTTTTGGGTGAATTTACTATTTTCCCCCTAAATCTAATTAAATCCTACCCATCCTCCCATTTTTTTCCATTTTCCAGCGTGGAATCCTTCTTTCTCTTGTGAAAGCTCCATGGAAGCCTAGTCCTAGGCTTTGCCATAACTTATTAATCTGACACCCGATTCAAGAACCGTTTGTCTTGTTGGATTTGTGTTGGTAATCTATTCAATCATCTCATGCCTTTCTTTGTTTGTCTTCCTCTCAACAAAGTTATTGAGGTGCAAACTCATATGTCCTATTTTCAGGGCGTTCGCACGTTCTTCATATTTCTTCTAATACATCCAAATTAAAGGCCGATACTAGATGATGAGAGTTTTACGAGCACAAGATAGGTGGTCTATTAATTATCCCTCAAGTTTTTTGTTTTATAATATGCATTGTTGTGCCGTACGCTGATTTCACCGTGAATTTACTTAATTGCATTTGCCTTGAATTGGTTGACTTGTTAGAACTAAAATCACATCGAGATCGACTACCTTAGAAGGATCCATCCCTTTGGATGTTCCCTATTATCTTCTTAAATGGATTTCATGGGTATATAGCCAAAGAAACTATTGGAGTGTTTGGATTTACTTTTAAAATGATGATACCATGTGGATGGATGTAGTGGCATAGCATGGCTAGTGCCCATGAAAATTGTAATGAATTGAATTGAGTATGAGTGGTATGATCATGTCACCTAATTAAATGGGACAATGGTTATGCCCTCATCATCATTAATTGTAAATGAATTATGAATTATGCCTTGCCTTATTTTAAAGACAACGAATACTCATCTCAAATTATGGATGGGCATGCTGACCCTATTTAATTATGGTAAATGGGTATGATGACCCTTATGCCCATTAAATATAAATGGTCTTGACGCCCCTTCTGCTAAATACTAAATGGGAAAGACGACCCTTGTTATATCTATACGGGCATGGCGACCCCTTATATAAATGAGATACGATCATGTCGTCCCTTATATAAACGAGATATAGGCATGACGTACCTTGTGATACTATGCGAGCATGACGTCCCTTGTTTTATGATTATGAGCATGCCATCCCTATACATGATACCGGGCATGACGTGTCACAACCCATCCCCCGGGGCCCGTGCCGTGACTACCCCAAACCCACCTTCCATAGGCCAGGGGTTAGCGACTAGCACCAAAAAGACATATCTCTAAAATGGGAAGACATTGCCTTTAAAGCTACAAACACACAGACCAGGTACACAATAAGAACAAACCACGTAGTATAACTGTTGAAAGTAAAAGTGTGAACTAAAGAAGAATGAGCCAAAATACAAACCCAACTAAAGGAAAATACATTAGAAAGGAAAAACAACTCTTGAGGTTGTCTGCCAAGGATCCTACCTGAAGGGTAGGTACAACTCGTCACTGCGGCTCTCCATGTCAACTGGTCACCTCTGTGCACCGTCTAGTCCTGGCTCCCAAATCTCGGTCAAAGCTGTCTGTCGTCTGCACAAGACACAACAAGGTGCGGGCGAAACCCGTGCAGGGGTGTGTATAACAATACCCAGTAGGGACCCCGAGACCCCCGAAGGTCTCCCTGAATTTCACTAAGGAAAAACCACAAAGCATGAACTCAATCACAAAGCACAAAGTAAAAGACATCTCACACCAGATATAACTTAAAGAACATGAATAATGATGATTAGTCATGAAGCTAAATCATCTTATTCTGTTGAGAAGTTCCACTGCCGTACCACGAAAAAGTCGATCCAAAGCCGATCCACACAGGGTCGTAAGTCACCGATCCACACAGGTTTGTAAGTCTTCGATCCACATAGGGTCGTAAGTCGATGATCCGCGACGGACCGCTTTAGGGTTGGTCCTCATCGGGTCACGCTACTGCTGATCCACACATGGTCATAAGTCGTCGATCCACACATGGTCATAAGTCGTCGATCCACATAGGGTCATAAGTCACTGATCCACAACAGGCCGCTCTAGGGCTGGTCCTCATCGGGTCGCGCTACTGCTGATCCACACAGGGTCGTTCTAATGCCGATCCAAAAAGGGTCGTATGCCACTTGACAGCCAGCCACATGAATTCTGCACTTAGTGTGCTTGAGTTCCATAGATTCTGATCCTCAAGCCTTTGGTCTTACCTCAATTTCCACGAAGTTCCACAAAGTATTAATACAAAGAACCACCATGTCATAAGGGTTCCAACGCAACAGACGACGCGTCGATCGGACGCCCGGTCTGTAAGTTATAGACATTTTTGCACCGAGGACCTGGTTGGATTCGAGTTTGATCCAACCCGGTTGTACTCCAACTTTCTCCAAAACTCAAGTGGAGTATCTCAAAAGGACCGCCTCGTCCCAAGGTTTCCAGCGCCACAGACGGTTCGTCAAACATACGTCTGGTTTAGGAGTTATGACCCTTTAAGCGTAACTGGGTCAAACTGGGTCTGGGTCTGGTGTGACCCGACCCAGTCTGGGCCGACCCGACCCGACCCCGGTCCGACCAGGGTCTGACCCGACCTGGCCTGGCTCGTACCGGCTAGGCCCGGCCCAGACCGGCTGGACTCGGTCTGGTCCGCCGGCTGGGTGAGGCCCACCAGCTGGGTGCGGCCCACCAGCTGGGCGTGGCCCACCAGCTGGGCGCGGTCTCAGCTCCCCTGAACAGACGCCGGTCCATTCGGGCCTTCCAACAGCGGTGCCAGGTTGGTGCCGCCCTTCCAGCTGACAAGTCCGGTGGACCAGTCAAGGGCGGGACCTGCGGGCGTGGGTCTGCCACCGCCATAGTCGGAGCCGCGACGTCTCCTCCGCAGCGCGCCGTCCTCCATCAACACGGCTGATGTCGGCCGGCCACCCCCTGTCTGTCGCGGAACCTGTGGGCACCGCCCCCTCCTCGCGGCGGCCGCCACGCTGACAACACTTCCGCGGGCCACCGGTGAAGCTCCGGTGGTTTGATCTTCTTTCCGTTTACGCCTACGGGCCTCCAGGGACACCACCTTCACTGCGTGACCCTCCGTTTCACGTTGCCGTCAATTTGAACATTCGTCCATGAAGAACGCATCAAAACCGAGAGCGAAGGAGGGTCCAGGTCTTGTTCGGATTGGCCCGCGCCCTCCGCGTTAGTGTTTCAACAAGGGAAAGTAATCAAATCAATTCCCAGATTTATTTCCCGCAATAACCACCCGCAGATTCAAACGAATCGTGAAGAAACTCGTTAGTTGGTTGATCCGCGTTCATCATATAATTCAAGAATGGGGTAGGTTGAATCAATAATTCACTTTGAATAAACAAAACCCCTACCTTGAACACGTTGGATTCCACTGATGATGACAGAGGAGAATCTGTTGTTCGAAGACGTTCGTCGGTGTTCGTTGATCTCCAAATTGAATCCTCAACGACGTCGTTCGTTCTTTGTTGGAGAGGATTCCCACTGATGCTTCGTCGAGATTTCTCCCGCAGTCGCCCCCAAAACCTTTCGCCAACCTTTTGATTAATGTCAAGTTAAGGTATTTAACTCTCGGTTCATTAATGTGGTTCATTAATGTGGTTCATTAATGAATCAAAATTAATGAACCATTTAATTGCCCGATCTTGCGGTTACACAACCAAGTGTAACAAGCTATTAAATGATTTCATTTAATGTCCAGTTACCTTGCGGTCCCGCCACCGTCGCTCAACGGTTAAACAAAAAAGATAAAATAACCTTTAGTTATTTTATTATTTTTTTCGAAAGATCCGAAATTTAACTTTTTTGTCCGACCATTGCTGGTCAAATTTAAGCTTCCCTTAAGCGAATCCCGGCGTTGCGAATTCAACGGTGCCCTCAGATTTTCAATCTGAGCACCGGTTCAAAATATAGAAATCCCTGCTCGTACATTTACTGAACGTATCTTAAAAAAGTTCAAAATTCTGTTTCGAGATCTCCGGGCCTCGGAATCACGTGCCGTCAATTTTCGCAGTCTCGTAATAATTCTATTTAATTAAAAAAATTATATGGAATTTTCAGGTCTTTACCTGACGTCCCTTACTATGATACTGGGGACCCTATACGTGATACTGACCATGGATCCCTATTCTGTGATACTGGGCATGGCGACCCCATACATGATATTGGGCTTGGCGTCCCTATTCTTTGATACTGGGCATGAAGTCCCTATTTTGTGATACCAGACCTGACATACCCTATACTACTGTGATATCAGGCATGGCGTCCTGTATAAATGTGATACCGGGCATTGCGTCCCTTGATACATGTTCAGAGTTATTCCAGCATGGTCTGAAGTGGGTAGTGTCAGCCTGGCTTCCTTCAAGAACCAAAGCCATCTCATTTAAAGTTGTTATTTCTTCTTTTCATTATTATATATGCACACTTCCATATTGTATACTCAGAATGAATATTATAGACTCTATTGGTAGTGGACTAGTGAGTTTATCTTACACCCTATCCAGGCCACCAATGACACCTGGGCAGACTATATACTTATAGGTGTAGATAAGGGGAAACATCCTCTTACAGATGCGTGACATTATGACATGTCTTAGGATGAAGCTTGGTAGCAGATGACTAAGTTGGAGCTCAGGATGCTGGGATAGATTTTTCCCTTTTTGTACCTTTTTGTATAGTACTTATTCTTGTTGCTTATATCCATATTTTCCTTCTTTATAGATACATGAAATACATTATCATCCTTATATATATGATTCAGTTTACTAGATTTGATTATTATTCAGTGCTTGGTTATTCGTGTCTGTTTCCATTTTTTATTCACTGTTATACTGCTTCCGCTATTTATTTGTTTATTGTACTGTTGTGCTACTCTGGTAATGAGAGCATAGTCTCCCCATTGACACACCCAAGACCCTCGCTGCTAGTTGGCAACCTCTAACGTTCGGGGAGATGCGCTTGAGGTCATGTGGCCCACCGGGCTCGGGGCACCTCTGAGTGGTACCTGAGTCCGCGACATCACAAAGTGGTATCATAGTACCTTCTTTTCTTTCTTTACTATTTTGAGACAATAGGCAGGAGATTAGGAAGGTTATGGGGTTTGGTAATGAGTTGTGTCTGGGAGTAGCTAACCCATGTATAGAGAAAATCCAAATTGCATCAAATAAAAATTACTATTTTCTACATTTTTCTTATTACAATTGATTTGATTCCACCGTTGGTTGACACACTTGAATTGTGATATTACTATTGATATAATTAAGGTTTAAATTTTTATCCTTTCCCTAATGAGATGATGGAAAGGAATCATTGAGCTTGCATCATAGTAAACACCTTGTAAAAAAATCACATGCCATGCCATATAGGAGAATTATATTGTTTGCATTGCCTGTGATTTCCATGAGTGCTTTGATTGATATAAATAGAATTGTTATTCACTAACAATTCTTATAGGGAATTAAGAAAAACATATTTGGTACTTAGAGTGTCTGCCAAAACCTAACAATGTTTTCTTACATAGGCTATAACAGATACCCTAAGCAGCCAACTATGGCATGTTGAGTCATGGACCATTGGTCGCATGGACTGGAACTTGTTATGGTATGGATTAAGTGGACACCACATTTTGGTTCATAAGGTGTATGGGTCCTTATGGATCGGAAGTGGTGAACCATTTGGTTCAACCATTTAAATAGAAATGTAATATAAATATTAAATTTAAATGAAAATGAAATTTACAAAACACAGATCTTGACCTAGTCCCGACCTTAGTAGTGGGCAGTAGATCACGTCTCTGCTGTTCTCTGTAAATGTTTCTATCACCCAGACCTGACTCTTTGAGCCAACAGAGGGGTGCAACTATTACATAGAAAGGCTTTGTGCCTATTCTAGTTCTATATCTGTGGCTTATGTCGTTATTGAATCCTATCTGAGGAGTGTGTTTGGAAATTGTAGACCAATGCCACCACCACCTCCTCCAGTTGTATGCTTGGAGGGCGGTGATGACCATGCCTCAGATGTGGTGGGCCCTAAGCTGCTATTTATACCTCCAGTAGTGCCTCCTATGACACCTCTTCCTATTACCGACATGGGAAATGATCGCTAGTTTTGAGGAGATTTCCTACGACTTATGAAAACCTTATAGGGATCTCCGCGCTCTGCCCCTTCCATGGGAGAGTTGACTCGGGAGTTCCAACAACAACATTCACACACATTTTTAGGGAATGAAGGATCATCATCTGCAGAGTTATGGATCAAGACTGTTATGTCTATATTCGTGCATCTAGAGACACCTCCTGAGAGGAGAGTGAAACTCGCTACTTATATGCTTCGAGGATCCGCCAAACGCTGGTGGGATATTCTAAATCAGACCAGTCAGTATCGGAAAGCGACATGGAGGAATTTACAGTCGATCTTCTTTGATAATTTATTCCCTAAGACCCTGAGGTCCAATCGTTCCAAGGAGTTCATGAACCCGCAACAGGGTTCAATGATAGTTATGGACTATTCAGCTCATTTTATAGAGATTCAGCGCTTCACGCCTTTCTATACTGCTGATGGGCCATCGAAAGAAAGATGATTTGAGGATGGTTTGAGGCATATTATTCGTTCTTAGGTGAACATTTTATGATTGACTACCATATATGAAATAGTGAACCAGACCCTTATCACCGAGAAGAAGCTGAGAGAAGCAGACTGTGTGAGCCAGGGTGGCTCAGAACCTAGACAGAGTAGTTGTTCTACTAGAAGTCGGAAGCGGCGCTTTGAGACTGCACACATGAGCAGTGGTAGCTAGATGAAACCCACAAATAGTTATTTGGTATGTCACCAGTGTGGGAAGACTGGGTATAAGAGGCTCCAGTGTCCCATAGACCCTATCGAGTGCTGAGGCTGCGGCAGATTGGGGTATCTTCAGCCATTATTCAAGACCTTCCCATCTATTCCGAGTGGGAGAGGATCCATGCCAGCTCCACCTCTAGGCGAAAGTTCAGCAACACCTCACCTAGCGGGTAACTGGAGTACTACTGGATGTACATGTAGATGAGGAGGTCATGGCTGTGGTAGACAAACTTTAGTTTTTTAGTTCCAACAGAGCAGAACTGTTTCAGGTAGTCAGGTTGTAGCATAAGGTCGTACATCAAGCCATATATATTTAGTGCAACCTATATTGGAGGAGTAGGATGCTGGGACCTCTACTATTTGAGGTACCATTCTAGTAGCCTCTACTATCATTTCTTCCTTATTTGATATAGTTGCATCAAATTCTTTTATATCTTTTCCTATTGTGGAGAGTCTTGGACTTCATGTTGAGTACTCTTGTGGAATTATGACACTTGATACGCCTTTGGGTATATGATCAGAGAGTGCACTCCAGTGCAAGAACTGTCTTATTGAGGCAAGCATCCATCATTTCTTGTGGAACCTCTTCGTCCCCGAGATTAAAAACTTTGACGTCATTCTCGGGATGGACTACTTGATTCCTTATCATGATTATGTGGACTATTATCATCATAGGGCGTCGTTTACAACACTAGAGGGTAACATTTATATACACAAGGGTGAGTGGGATGTCCAGGACGATAGATATGGACCAAAGCATCTTAGGCTAGGTGGAGTGATCGCCCAGATTGCTTACATAAATGATCTGGGACTAGATCAGACTGAGTTCCATCCTGCAGTTGATCGATTTTGGGATGTTTTCCCCAAATACTTTTCATGACTACCTCTTGAGAGAGAGGTAGAATTTAATATAGAGCTAGTGCCTAGAGATGCACCCCTATCCATTCCTCCTCACAGGATGACTACTACTAAGTTATAGGAGCTCAAGAGGCAGATAGAGGATTTAGAAGCAAAGGGTTTTATATGGCCCAATACTTCTCATTGGGGTTCACCAGCCCTTTTTTCCAAGAAAGCGAAGCAAACCCTCAAGAATTGCATGGATTACCAGATGCTGAATTATCTAATAGTGAAAAATCGACATCCTTTACCTTAGACTGATGATCTGTTCGACTAGCTCAGAGGATTGAGGGTTTTCTCAAAGATCGACTTAAGATTGAGCTATCATCAGGTTCAAGTCAGACCTTCAGATATTCCACATACAACTTTCCATAGTCGGTACGACTTATATGAGTATCTCATAATGTCATTCGGTCTTACGAACGCACCTTCAATCTTCATGGATTTAATGAATAGGGTTTTCCATCCCTATTGGGATTCATTTTTTATGGTCTTCATAGATGACATCTTGGTGCATTATCATACTTGAAGTGACCATGACACACACCTTGAGATCGTTTTGAATATACTGAAATAACACCAGTTGTATGATAAGCTCAGTAAATGTCAATTCTGGACTACCAAGGTGCACTTCCTGGGTCACATTATCTTTAAGGAAGGAGTTTTATTTGACCCAAAGAAGGTGAGAGTTTTGGTTACTTGGGAGCAACCCAATAATGTCTTTGACATACAAAGTTTCTTGGGGATATATGGCTACTACAGACATTTTATACTAGACTTCTCATGCTTAGAAACACCTCTTACGGGCTTGACTAAGAAGGGTGTGAAGTTTATATGGTCTGAATCTTATGGGACAACCTTTCAAGAGTTGAAAGGGAGAATGAATTCAGTGCCGATCCTGATTCTTCCACAGATGAGTAGGAGTTATACAGTCTATTGTGATGCATCAGGTATCAGTCTTAGAGCAATTCTGATGTAGGAAGATAGAGTAGTTGCATATGTGTCATGAAAATTGAGGCCTTATGAGTGGAATTAATTGATACCCTATCTTGAGTTGGCTGTTGTTGTACACTTCTAGCGATGTTGGAGGTGTTACCCGTTGGGAGAATGTTTATGGTGTTTCCGGACCATAAGATCCTTAGGTATATTTTTTACACAGTGAGACTTAAATATTAGGTAGCGAAGATGGGTTGAATATCTACAGTCCTTTAACTTCAAGCTAGCCTATACGACTTGAAAGGGAAATGCTATTGCCGATGCTCTGATTAGGAGGACTCAAACTCAGGCATTTTAGGAGGCTAGTAGTGAGTGACGGTTTATGGCTTTATTTTTGGAGATGCACATTGAGGTTTAGGACCATCATGGTCAGTCTATACTTGCATCGCTATCAATGATTTCTTCACTTCTGAATAAGGTGAAGATGATGCAATTTTCAGATCCTAAGGGCCTGGTCATACGAGAGAGTATTACTGGTGAGGACCCGCCTTCAGATTGGTCTATAGATGATGAAGACATCCCACGTATACATGGGCGCATCTAGGTTCCCACAGATATGAGAGAGGAGCTGATGCAAGAGTCACATGCTTCTCAGTGTGCAATCCACCTAGGTATTTTCAAGATGTATCATGATATGTGCCGACAATATTGGTGTCCAAGGATGAAGTTTCAGATAACAAACTTTATCACTAGGTGTTCCACCTGTCAGCAGGTGAAGGCGGAGCACCAGCGGCCTACAGACTTGTTACAGACGCTTCCAGTCCTAGAATGGAAATGGGAAGACGTCACCATGTACTTTGTAATTGGCTTATCGAGTCCGCCTCAAGGTAGCAACACAGTTTGGGTAGTTGTGGATCGACTGAAGAAAGTAGCCCACTTCCTTCCTATCTGGTAGACTTTCTCAGTTGATGAGTAGGGAAGATTATATGTTCTTGAGATTATCTGACTACATGGGGTCACTTGTACTATCGTTTCAGATAGAGACACTCACTTTACATCGATTTTTTTTGGAAGGGGTTCCAGAAGGCTATGGATATATAGGTGATTTTGAGCATAACCTTTCACCCTTAGACCGATGACCAGTTAGAACATACTATATATGTTCTAGAGGATATGCTTCGAGCAAGTGTCCTTGATTTAGACAGTTCTTCAGAGAAGTATATCCCTTTCTTTGAGTTTACCTACTATAACAGTTATTAGGAGATGATACATATGGCTCCTTACAAGGCCCTATACAGTAGACCATGCCGTTCACCCCTGTGCTGGTTAGAGGTAGGAGAGACAGTGCTACTGGGCGCTCGTCTCATTTAAGAGACTTCAAAGTACGTTCATCTCATCAGGAAGCGGATGTCTACAACTCAGTCTAGAAAAAAAATCATATGTTAATTGCCATTGATTACCTATGGAGTTCGAGGTTGGGGATCATGTATTCTTGCAGGTATCACCCAGAATTGGGCATAAATGGATTTAGAGGCAAGGGAATTCATCGCTGCACTTTTTCAGGTCGTTTTAAATTCTAGAGAGAGTTAGACTGGTAGCCTATTAATTGCTATTACATCACAGGTACCATGCCATGTACGATGTCTTCTACATTTCACAGTATTGCCGTTATCTTGCTGACCAATCTCATACTTTTGATCCCATTGATGTTGAGCTAAATGATGATGCTTCTTTTAAGGAGTATCCTATATGTATTATTGATCGAAGCATGAAGGTTCTATGAGGACAGACTGTCCCTTTAGTATGGGTGATATGGAATCACGGTCAGGTACATGATGAGACTTGGGAGCGGGAGACTGACATACATGCTCCGTAGCTGAAATTATTCTCAGATAAAGTTTTTCCTCCCTTGTAAGGTGAACTCGAGGATGGGTTCCTTTAAAGAGGGAAGACTGTAAGATCCTTTCTTTTGTATCAGGTATGAATCCTTTTAATTCAAGTCTAATTCTTTATTATGGACCTAAAATGTATTCCCTTTGAGGTTAGAAAGGTTATGGGGGAGTCTGAGGCTTGTTGGAAGCCCAGAACCCCAGCTGGTGGGAAAAACAGACTGGTCGCCCGGTTATCCCTAACCGTGCGGGGTTGGACAGTGGGGTGAAGCATGGCGCACAGTTTTCCCTAACCATGCGTTAGGGGCCGCATGCATGTGCAAGACCTCTGCAGTTTTTAGCAGAGGCATATCACATGGTTGGTGCACGGTTTGACAAACTATGCGACCAAACCGCGCACCTCTGTTTTTTTGGGTGAATTTACGGTCTTCCCTTAAATCTAATTAAATCCTACCCCTCCTCTCATTTCTTCAATTTTCCAGCATGGGAGCCTTCTTTCTCCCATGAGAGCTCAATGGAATCCTAGACCTTGGATTTTCCATAACTTATCGATTCGATGCCCGATTCAAGAACCGTTTGTCTCATTAGATCCATTATGGTAAGCTCTTCAATCATCTCGCATCTTTCTATGTTTGTCTTCCTCTCGAAAAATTTATTGAGGTTCAGGATCATATGCCCTATTTTCAGGGTGTTCACCTGTTCTTCAAAATTCTTCCAATTCAGGCCAAACTAAAGGCCGATATTGGATGAGGAGTGTTGTATGAGCATGAGGTAGGCAGTCTATTTATTATCCCACACGTCGGTTTCACCATGCATTGCCTTAATTTCATCTTCCTTGAATTGGTTGACTTGTTAGAACCCAAATCACATCAAGATCGACTACCTTAGAAGGAACCATCCATTTGGGTGTGAAATCTTATATGCCAAAATGGATTTCATGGGCATATAGCCAAAGCACCTATTGGAGTGTTTGGATTTACTTTTAAAATGATGATACAATGTGGATGGACGTAGTTTCATAGCACGACTAGTGCCCAAGACAATTATAATGAATTGAATTAAGTGTCAGCGGTATGACCATGTCACCTAATTAAATGGGATAATTATTATGCCCTTGTCATCATTAAATGTAAATGAATTATGAATTATGGCTTGGCTCATTTTAAATCCAAGGATACTCATCTCAAATGATGGATGGTCATGACGAACCTCTTTAATTATGGTAAATGGGTATGATGACCCTTATGCATGTTAAATATAAATGGGCACGACATCCTTTCTGCTAAGTACTAAATGGGAAAGATGACCCTTGTTATATCTATACAGGCATGAAGACACCTTATATAAATGAGATACAAGCATGAAATCTCTTATATAAATGAGATACAGGCATGAATTTCCTTGTGATATTATGCAGACATGACATCCCTTGTTATATGAGTATGGGCCTGACGTCCCTATACATGATACTAGGCATGAAGTCCCTTACTATGATACCGGGCATGGTGACCCTATATGTGATACTGGGCATGAAATCCTTATTTTGTGATACTGGGCATGATGACCCTATACGTGATATCGGGCATAATAACCCTATATGTGATACCGAGCATGGTGTCCCTATTCTGTGATACTGAGCATGGCGTCCCTATTCTGTGATACTGGGCATGACGTCTCGTATACTACTATGATATTAGGAATGAAATCTCTTATAAATGTGATACTGGACATTGCGTCCCTTAATACATGTTCAGAGTTATTCCAGCATGGGCCAAAGCAGGTATTGTCAGTCTGGTTTCCTTCAGGAACCAGAGCCGACCCATTTAAAATTTTTATTACTGCTTTTCATTATTATATCTTCAAACTGCCATATTGTATACTCAGAATGGATATTATAGACACTGTTGGTGGTGGTTTACTGAGTTTATCTCACACCTTATCCGGGATGCCTATGGCACCCGAGCAGACTATATTCTTACAGGTGTAGATAAGGGGGAGTGTCCTCTTACAGATGCATGACATTCTGACATATCTTAGGATGGAGCTTGGTTGCAGATGATCAGGCTGGAGCTCAGGATGCTGGGATAGATTTTTCCCTTTTTGTACCTTTTTGTATAGTACTGTTGCCTGCTTCTTGTATCCATGTTTTCCTACTTTATAGATACATGAAATATATTACCATTCTCCTGTATATGATTTAGTTTACTACATATGATTACTATTTAGTGCTTGTTTTTTCATTTTTGTTTTCATTTCTTATTCACTTTTATACTAGTTCTGCTGTGTATTTGTTGATTGTACTGCTATGCTACTCTCATAATGAGGGCATAGTCTCCTCACAGACACACCCAAGGGTCTCGTTGCTAGTCGGAAGCCTATGAAATTCGAGGTGATGCGCTTGAGTCCATGTGGCCCACTAGGCTCGGGGCACCTATGAGTGGCACGTGGGTCTGGGACGTCACAAATAAGGCATCAGGATACCTAACCAACTAATAAAACCAAGTAATTAACCATATGAAAGGGAGAATTTATAAGTTAAAGGGTAAGTTCAGAGACTGAGGTATTTCCTAGTTTCAACTTCAAAAATGATATGGCCAAACAATTATCACTTCATTCAACCATCACATTAACCCAAAATTTCAAATCTTGGAACAACTTCTCATATTGAATTTCATCACCATTCCAAACTTATGCTTTTTTATTTTCATTTGCTTAAAATTTCCTATTGTCTATTAGCATCATCTCATAAGTTCGACCTCACACTTTCTTTATACTACACTCATTTAGTCAGTATCATTAGTTTGAGTATTTTTATAAATTTCTAAATTTGAAATCCCCATTAGAATTAATGATGCCTTCAGGCGGTATCAAATACCTAACAATACATGAATCATAAATCATCAAATCATTGAATAAATCTTTTAGCATGAACATGAGTCATGAGTCAAAAATCTTAAGCCGTTGTAACATAGGCATCCAAATGTGTCATAATCATAAGAACAGGGATCATAACATATGTCATGGCTAACTAAAAAATCATTCATCACATAATGGGCTATGATAACCTCTTTCCCAAAGTACAATAGGCTTGGGTTAACCTCTCTTATACCGTTTGATCTTGGGTTAACCGCCCGTGTACCCTTGAGTTTGGGCTAACCGCTCGTGTACCCTTTGAGATCATTAGATACAAAACTTTACAAAATTAATTGGAGGACTATAACGTACCCACACACCATATAATGATAAACCATACAAATCTATTCCACAAGAACATAAAAGCATTCATTATTCCTTCATAGCTTAATTAACCCATGGAATAGAAAAAGGTTTCATGATAATTTTCTTAAAAAATCATCATAAGCTATCTAGAGAATTAAGGTGGATGGTATCATAAGATAATATTCCCAGGAAAGCATAAAAATCATTAAAGGATGTTTACATAGATGAAAATTACTTTTATAAAAGCATTAAAAATTTTCTTTGAAAAACAAAAAGAAATATCTTTTTTCCTTCAGTTACTTTTAAAAACTAAAAATTCATAGAAAAATATGAGCAATATTTACTTTTAAAAACCATGAAAACTTAGAAAGGAATATTCATAATGAATAATGGTCACGATGGTGGTAAAATACAAAAAATCATTCTTTTCACACACTTGTAAAAAAAAAATTCAAAAATGACTTGTATATAAAGCATTAAAAAATTCATTTTAAATCCTTTGTAAAAATTAAATGATAATTGAAAAAATCCTTAAATAATTATTGATGTATATAGAAGAAAATTCTTGAAAAAAAATAAAGAATATGGATATGGAAGAAAAAGATTTGGGTAAATGACATCAAAACCTTTAAAGAAATGGTTTTAAAATAAAACCCCTTACATCTTTTAAAATAAAAACCCCTTTGAAAAAAAGAACTTGAGAAGGAACTTAAAATATCACGAGAATAATTATATTTATGATACAATATATCAACGAGGCATTATATTCACTATATAAATGAAAATAAGTGCATGATATGAAACATGTCTTAGTGAAGTGAAATTGAATTGAAAACCCCTTACATTAGACTTCTGCTTGGTCAAACATGCTCTTAAATCCTATAAAATAAATTTAGATTTATTATAAATCTATAAAAACCATATTTATATTAATATTACAAGATACCATTCACTTATAATTTCTCATTACCCATTTTTTAATAATGCTTTGTTAAAATCAATATTTTTGTGTTAACTATTCAGTTTTCCACATATGCTCCGATTTAGCGGTTCCAGTCCTTGAAACTTGGTCATGATTTCATCATCTCTATAATGTTCATGAAGGTGTATATTATTTTTTTTCATATAGTTATAGAGTCCCATTTTCTTTTTGTGGAACTTATGGTGATGATTTTCATAGAAAGCTTACAAATCTCATTTTTTTTATAAATTTTAATTTCACGAAAAAATTGATTTTATCAGTGAATAAAAATATGCATATAACCATTATATAATAACTAAAAAATCTTAAATTTATTAAATTTATATAATTTTACCAAATAAAAATTTCATTAATCATTCATGACATTAACATTATAACAATGTTCATAGAGTTGATAAAACCGACCTAGACAAGAGTGTGTTATAACAAATGGTTGAGTAAGAAAATAATATTTAATTATTATAATATCACTCTTACATAAGGTTAATGATTTAAAAACATTTTATTAACGATATAAATTAGTTTTAAGATGATGTAGATGAAGAAGATATAGAATAAAAAATCAATAAGAAGATACCGCTTATGTTGAGAGTTTGAATCTCCCCTTGAAGGTCCTTTTGGAAATGAGAGGTTCATGAATCCTTCTTGGAAATATAGGTTCCAAATATAGAGAGATAGTATTTTTGGGGATATAATTTGGTCATGGATTCAAGATAAATTTGATGGAATGGTTTGTTTTTATGTGGGGAGTGGAGGGGTCCTTTTATAGGTAAGTGGGTTGACAGTTTTGTAAATACTCATAATTTTAAATAAAATAAATGTCATTGTCAAAGGAAAGTGGGACCAAATTAGTAAAATTTTAAATATAAGGTAGGTTAGTTTTGAATCCAATCATAAAATAAATTATAGATAAGTTTTTTGGAATAATTTTGACCTTGTCACTTAGTTTAACCCCTTGCTAACCATTTAAAGATTTACCATGGTGGCTAACTTATGCGATGATAACTTATTTTTATAACCAAAACTGAAATGGAACTTATTAAATAATTTGAATATTATTATTTAAAATATGAAAACCAATTTATATGATTTAGTTTCTATAGGTTGTAAAAATTAATTTTAATATAAGTACACATAACACAATAAAAACATTTTTTAGAAAAATTCCCTTTTTAACCATAAAATGAATTTACACCAAAATCATGTATAGTATTGATTACCATAACATTCATTGGTTTATTATTAAACAAAGAATATTTTTTTGACTTTAAAATAAATCTAAAACTAAATGGATCATCTTGAATACTTAATTAAAGGAAAATGACCAAAATAGTTTTTTTTATTAGAATAAAATATAACTTAGGTTCCAAAAAGTAAAGCATGGGTTTCCAAATTCAACTTAATATTTTTAATTGATTCATTTTACTTATTAAATATATTTTTTGGTAAATAAAAAGGTTTTATAAATTTTTAATCCATGGTTATATCACGATGATGTCATACAAGTTACAATATTTGTAAAAATAATATTTTTCACTATTCAACTAAAAATAAACAATTTCATAAAAATACTATAAATTAACCCAAAGATAATTTTGATATGATGAGTCCAAAAATGAAGTTTATTTTATCAAATTAAATTTATAAAATTTATAAATTTATCTTTTAAGTAAAACATATATAATATAAAATAAAAAAACGTTTTTAAATAATTTTTTTATTTAGCCTTGAATAATTATAGTGGTACTTATTAAAATTACTTAATTATTACTAAATTTAATAAAAATTCATAATTTATAATTTTTTTTCTTAAAAATAATTTATATTCCCTATATGAATTAAAATATTTTAATTCTAAAAGAACATTTTATTTTTCTAATTATGTTTTCTCTAAATTTCATGTAATGTGCTTCATTTTGTATTGTATAAAGTATTATTCTCTTTAGATCGGTGTTGTGTGAATCATAAGTTATCGAACATGTTAAATTTATTCCAAAGGGAAATACATACTAAAATCATGAGGTGTTAAATTTTACCCCCCTGAAAATAATTTTGCTCAAAAAATTCCATTACTTTGATGAAAAAATGAGGATACCTCTGCCTCATGACATCCTCAGGTTCCCACATTGTTTCCTCAAACTTATGATTCCTTCATAGAAGCATAACCAAGTGGGTAGTCACATTTCATAGAAATTTATTTCTATGATCCATGATTTATATTGGTTACTCCTTGCAAGAAATATCATGATACAATTGCATAACCTATGAGTTTAGTACATGTGAATGGTCAGGTATGTACTTCCTCAAAAGTGATCCACAAAACACATCATGCATTTGGGATAGGTTCGATGGATGTTCAAGATGATAAGATACCAATCCCACATGATCGAATATTTCAAAAGGGCTAATGTTTCTAGGGTTTAACTTTACCTTCTTTCCAAATCTCACAACCTTATTCTAAGGAGATATTCGAAAGAATATATTTTCTCTAACTTCAAAGTCCAAATTTCACCGATGATTATCGAAATAGATTTTATGTCAATTTTTTGCAGCTTTAGTGTGCTTCTAAATGGTTTGAATCTTATTTGACATCTCTTGAGAAAAATCTAGTCACAATAGTTTATGCTCTCTAACTTCATCCCAACATGTTGGCGTTCTTCACCTCTTCCCATACAAAGCCTTATATAGATCTATCTAAATTCTAGAATGGAAACTGTTGTTATATGAGAAATCTACCAAGGGAAGATGTTGATCCCAACCACCTTTGAAATCCATTGAACATGATATCAACATATCTACAAGGGTTTTAATGATCCTATCAAATCACCCATATATCTGAGGATGATATATTGTGCTAAATCTCAGCTCTGTATTCAATTCTTATTGAAGAATTATCTAGAACATTAAGGTAAACCTTGGATCTTGATCTGATGTAATTGAAATTTATACTCCATAAATTCTTACCACTTCATTAATTTATATCCTAACAAGTTATATAATTGAGGGATATTCTTTGATAGCAATGAAATGTGTTGAATTTGTAAGATGACCTACTATAACCCAAATGGAATTTTAGACCTAAAATATATTGGGAAGTACTATAATGAAATCCATGGTGATATTTTCTCATTTTCATACTAGTATGGGTAATAGTTGCATCACCCCCTTTAACTTATGATGTTCGGCCTTAACTTGTTGGCATAATAAGCATTAAGATGCATACTCCACAATATCCCTTTTCATTTTGTCCCATAATAATTGATTCTTGATATCTCAATACATCTTTGTGCTTTTGGGATGGATAATGAATAGTAATCTATGAGCTTTATATAATATCTCCTTCATCAATTCTGGTATTGATGGAACATATATTCAGGTCCTGAACCTTATCATTCGATCATGATCAATGTTAGACTTTGGAACATTCCTTACCTTATTTTTTATCTCTATACCCTCCTTTTGTTCCTTTTTGATCTTCACATGGATGGATGGTTGAGCGTACATTTGAGAAAAATATGATTTACCCCCTTTCCTTATGATTATTAGGTATATCCTCTGCAAATCCATGAGTATTGAATATTCTTCAATCCTAATCATAGATAAGGAAACATGATCCTTTTTACTCAGAGCGTCAATCACCTTGTTCTCATTCCTAGGGTGGTAATGTATTGAGTAATCATAATTGTAACACCCTGAGATTTTTTGAAATATATTTTTTCAAATTAATTGAATCTTTTTTCTATTTTTCATTTTAAGAAACACTAAATATAGTAGTTATTATATATTAAAGCACTATTTTTTCTTGTGCACACTACATGCAAGACTTATATTATCTTACTTTACACGCAACACTGATTTGGCTTGCGTTACACGCAATACTGAGTTTATATAAAGCATCATTTTATTGTTATAATTATTTAAACAGGGATATATATAACATAACCATTAAACTTAGTAATATGAATATTAATAACTAATTTTTAAATATTATTTATAATATTTTTATAATGATAAATCATACTGATAATAAGACATACATTTTTTTAGTAAAGTCTATATGTTTTAAAATATTATTTTCTTAAAAGAACTCTTTTTTTCATTCTATAAAAAATAATAAAATTAATTTTATACAATTTTAGAAATTGAATTTTAAAAAATAAACTTCATTTTTTAATTCAAAATTCCAAAATTATCTTAGGATGAATTTTTGGGATTTTTTGAGAAACTTCATTTTTGGATGAATAGTGAAAAAATAGTGAATTTTAATTAAAAAATGCCTTTTCATATAATTTATTAATATAGTTAAATTATATTTTAAGTTGGGTTTAAAGTAAAAATATATCAATTATATATCTATTAATCCAATTTAGGTCATTGGAATCATTTGTATGTTGAATTTAGATATAAAAGCTTAATGAACTTTTGAACATTCTCACTTTAAAAACCCACTTTCTCGCCACGTTTGCGAGATTGAAATTAAACTTAATTTTTACACTTATATGAATTGAATTTTGAAAAATATATATAAATGATTTTAATATGTATAATATTTATCATCTAATAAGATAAAATTATTTTTTTTCAAAAATATTAGTGAAACTGATTAAGATTAATTACAACAATTAAGGAAAAATTAAGCTTAACAAGGGAATAAACCTTAAAATTAAGGGAAAAAATGACCTAAAGACTTTTCCAACACCCATTGTATGAACATATTTCGTTAATACACCTTCTATTATTTAGTTTTTTTTAGTTTTTGATAACTTTTGTTTGGTAAAAATGTGGCTACACCTAACTTATTTTCAAAAATGCTAAGTGTGTCCCCTCCCTCCCCTATAAAAGGCCACCACCTCTCCCCCTATTCACACATCTCAAACAACTTATGTTCATAAAACATATACCCAATTAACTTACCAACATCCATAACTTCCTCTTTGAAGTATACATTTGGTCATACATCCAACCAAGGAAGCCCTATGGTGCAAACCAAAAGGAGTTTCCCAAAGAAGATGTAACATCATTCCTCAAGCTCCTTTCCTTTATATTCTTTATACACCACCTAAATTTTTATTATTTCATACTCATATAATAATACCAGTATCCTAAATATACTTATATACTATTATTATAAGGGTTCTACCTGCACTTATACACATTTCCATCTAATGGGTAATGAACTTACCGTTCTTGTATATGACGAACTACCACCTCACGAAATGATGTTGTTCGTTTTACCTTTACCACCTCTCGTGGTTGAGAATTATGATGTAAACTCTATTTTTATATGATATATATGATATTTATGATGTTTTTACACTTCTTTAGTTATTATATTAAGCCTAGCTTCATACTTTCCATTCTTTATAAATATGATAATTTCGTTTGGGGAAGTGTGGACTACCACCTCCTCAAAGCGATGTGATTCATTCACACGCTACATGGAATGTATTAAGGATGGTTTTAGTGAAATTATATGATATATATGACATATTAATTCCATTTTAATGATATTATATATATACATATATTTCATTTTCATTCTTTCTTTCAATATTACAAAGAAAAATTGGAAACAATATTCATGCGTACGTACGACCTACCGTCTCTATGAATGATGTATTCCATTTAATATTTCTATATTCCATAGAATATTATAAATACATATATATTGAATATATATGATATTTATATCATGATTTAAAATCTTGAAATCCTGATATAAAAATGAGGACAAAAAAATATAACAAATTAAGACACATGTGAAAAACAAATAAAACATTACTCGAAACGAAACCATAACTTGGAATTGTTAATAAGTGGGTAATATAAAGTAATAATAAAACCATATATGGTATTAGATATAATAATATAGTTCTTTAAAAATATTTTTAATAAACTTATATTTATTATATAGGAGGTTTGTACGAGTACAAAGAGAGTCAAGATATAAGGTAAGAGAATTTCATCTCACTTTTTATTTTCGCTAGATTCATGCCTTATTCACCACTCATTTCTTTTGTGTGGAATTTATACTATCCATGGATGTATTATATGATTATTATAATAAAATTTATAGGTATTTATATATCCATTTTATTATCTTAATTTCATGGGGTTTTTGTTTCAAAGGTTACCAAATCGGTAAAGTAATTTTGTCGCAATTTGTATTCTTTGAGATACATGCCACGTTATGAAACTATATTTTTCCATGTGTTGTATATACAATCCTTGAAAATTTATACCATGAATATATTTCTTTTTAAAATATTTTAATCTTCATTTAATGTTATCCTTTCCATTTTTTATGATTCAAAGTTACCAAATTGGTAATGGTTTATAGCTACAATCTCACCATTTATCAGGATTATTTATGATTATGCACCCATTGATGAAATATTATGATCCAAAACTCAAGAAATCTCATGAGTTTTCTTAACATCTGGTTATTTATTTTATATCCAACTAATAGTACCATTTTACTACTCTTTAGTACACAAGATGATCAAGAAAGTGTTTTTAAGAAAGTCTGACTTTACATCTTACTTCGGTTGGAAATATGTGTTCCTTCAAAACCATGTTTTCTAAAATATTTTCCAAAAATATTATACTATTATCTTATTATATTTAGAAGGCATTTTTACCCATGTTTTACCTTTTAAACAATAGGGTTTTTAAAAAGGAATCTTCTTGTCATTTTCCATCCAAGGCATTTTTCTAAGCTTTTTTACAATGAAAAAGGAATGTTCGACATGTAAAAATTTACTCTCCATCATGAACATAATTCCCTTGAAGATACATTTAAAATATTAAAAATTTATTTTTGTAAAGTTTTTTTTAATATTATAGAAATTAATTGTTTAAAGTGCTTTTTAATGAAAGAGGTTTTAAAAATTGTTTATGTTAAAAAAATGTTTTAAATGATTTTCAAAACTTACTTTATAAGTTTTCAAAAGGTTTCTTTCAATGAAAAAAATTTAAATGATTTTGAAGCATCATTTATAAGTTTCAAAGTATTTAAAAAAAAGGTTATCAAATTTTTTTCACTCTTATTTTATAAGTTTTCAAGGTAAAATGTTCTCAAAATGATTTCCAGCCTTCTTTCTATATTTTCAAAGTATTTTCAATCAAAAAGGTTTTCAAAACGTTTTCAAGATTATTTTATAAGTTTTAAAGGAAAAAGGTATTCAAAATGATTTAAATACTTCTTTAAATATTTTCAAATTATTTTCAAATAAAATAATTTTCAAAAGGATTTATGTTTTAAAATCATTTTTTTAAAGAAGAAAGGATATTTTCCTCAAGAATTTTTTTTAAAAGGATCTTTCCAAATTATTTTCCTTATAAGATGAAATAGATTGGTGTTACTCATGCCTTTCTAGGAAATGATCAAAAGGTTAAATTCACATTCTTTCTATGAATGATTTATGTTTTGATGACATGATGTTTATGAAACCCATTTATTTTTCACGGGTTATATGTTTATGAAACTCATTACTCTTCCATGAGTTTTATGATTATGAAACCCACTTATTTTCAAGGGTTATGATATGATGAAATGATTATAAAACCCATATTTTTTCATAGGTTAAGATATGATTACATGATTATGAAACCCATTTCATGTAATGGATTATGATATGATATTTATGAAACCCATCTCTTTTTATGGGTCGTGATATGATGCAAGTTTTATTTTCTCGTGGAACATGTATATATGATTTTATTATGTGATGGGTGAGATCTATATCTCCCTCCAATGCATTAAGTAATGATAATTATTTTATGATCTCAAGAGAGTACATGGGAGGGCACCCCAAGCCTGAAAAAAGAGGGAATTTTAAGCCCGAAACAAGAGGGTACACATGAGGGCATCCCAAGCCCGAAACAAGAGGATATATGGGAGGGAATCCAAAACCTGAAATAAGAGGGTACATGGGAAGGCATACCAAACTTGAAAAAAGAGGGAATCTTAAGCTTTAAATAATAGGGTAAACAGGAGGGCATCCCAAGCCCGAAAGAAGAGGGTACACGAGAAGGAATCCAAAGATTGAAACAAGAGGACATCTTAATCCCAAAACAAGAGGGTAAACAAGAGGGCTTCCCAAGAACGAAATAAGAGGGTACACGAGAGAGAATACCAATCCCAAAACAAGAGGGCACATGGGAGGGAATCCCAGGCCCGAAACAGGTACACATGTTATTATCCCAATCCTAACATGTTATGAAGGTCTTGGTAGGTTGACTTGACATAGGATTTTCTATGTTTATATATATTCCATGAGTTCCATGTCTTATTCCTTCATGGATAATGCTCTTTTTTCCTTTATAATTCATGACTTAAGAACTAATAATATTTATTCCATGATTCATGTTTATTATCTTTGATATGAAGGGTATGATAATCTAATGTTAGGATCATATTCTCATACCCTTATGCTCATGTTTATGCTTACATATCTCCCTTATTTACCCTTATTGAGCATCTGAGATCAACTCTTTTTATGTTTCCTTCCCCAGGCTAGGAAGATATATTTTATGTATGAGATGTCTAAGAAGGGTTCTAGTCTTGGAGAACCTAGTGGAAGATAATGTATCGCACTCATGTACCAGTGTTTATGTTTCCATGTTTCCAAAGGCACTATACTAATATGGTATTTGAGAGTATGTTTGTTTAATATTTTAAGTATTCCACAAAATGATGAAATGTCTATGTATGAAAAGTGAGGGATAATATAGTTGATATCAGAGTGAAGGTTTAGTCAAACTTTGGAAACTAGGTCGAGAAAACTTTAGTGAGATCCCTAGGAATATTTTAAAGATATGTTTAGGGATGTCTCTAAGGATAAGTTTAAGGGTGTGGGAAAGTATAGGAAAATGTCATGGAATTTTGGTAAAGGATAGAGTTGGTGGTTTCATAGTAATACATCCCTATCTGGATACTACAAGTGTATGTGGTTCTAGAACATATGTACCTAGGAGTAACAACTCTAACAAGGTGTGTCGAGCCTAACTTGAGTGTAACCTGGTACACGACAACATGCCTCATTGTGCACCTGGTTTGGCACTCCTGGGGGATATGCTTTGGGAATTCATAAAATCTTTATGAACCACCATAAAGGATTTAAAAATAAGTTGGATATGAATAACCTAGGATAAAACTATGGTGTCATTGAATAAGGAAGGCATCAAAATTTAGACATCCTATAAGTATTTTTTTCATAATTATGTGGTTTTATTCTATGATAAGTGTTTCTCACCCTATGAATTATGGTCTTAGTCAATAACATAAACTAGAAGGAACTAGGTAAACATTGAATGTTTTAGATATGGAAAGTATAGGAATTATACAAATCCTTATCCTAAGTGGAAACCTCATGAAGAGAATCTGGAAGGTGGTGCGAGTATTGGATATACTTATGAAGATAAGGAGACCACAAAGGACATGTGAAAGGTATGGAATGTTCTTCCATTATTGTTTACATTATAAGAAAAAATAATAACTAGATTAAGGTTGAGGAACCTTAATACATGATTCATATTTCATATTCTAGGAAAGAGGAATTATGGAATTAGTTGATGAAGCCAGAGTAATGGTTCAAGCATAAAGTTAGATGATCGTAGTGTATATATTTTTGAATTCAAAGATTATGTTATATGAATCATAAAGTATATAAGGATTGTTTGTAGAAGTTTTTCTTTAAATATTTTTAATAATGTGTTAAATGACACTGATGACCTAGAAAATTTATTTAATGGAAAAGTTACATTAAGGGAAGGTAACCATTAACATGTTCTTGAGGATAATAAAATGTTATTTTATTTGGATAAATAGGTGATGATATGAATAAATTAAAGGATTTGTTTACAAAGTGGTCTATGTTATCATAGATTAAGTTTACAACTTCTTGGATTTAAGGAATATATCTAGTAATCTTTGGAATAAGGAAGCATGAATGTTTTCAAAAAGGATTTATGGAAATTTGGGTTATTAACATGGTTCAAGAGAATATACAATGAGGGTATTCACATGTTTGAATGTGATAACCAAGAGATAATTTATGATATATGTGGGATAAATGTTAAGCTGATCTAGTGACATTCTTTCTAAAGTTTTTTATTTTTATATTTTGGATGTGTTAAAAGGTTACCTATTTATAGAAAGATTAAGTTAAAATTTGGATGAATTTTGTGAGATTAAAGTATTATCTCACCACATGAGTATTTATAAATATTGGATAACCTATTCAAACCACTTTGTGTTGATGGTAACTAAAGATATATGGGATGGATTATCATGGATCTCACGACTTGTTAGTGCTTCAAGAATGAAAAATTAACCTTCCTTTTTGGAGAAAGAGGTGAAGTGTAAATTGGTCAAGACATGACCAAATGGTGAAATTTTACTTATGAAAGGGAATGAAATTAGGTAAGTATATCTTCTTGTAAAAAATATTCAACTTTAGAAAAAGGGTCTTGAAATAAAATGTTGTCCTATTATCATCATTTTTTATGTTATCAATGACCTATTTCATGCTTCTTCACTTTACAGTTTTGTGATTGTTAAATTTCTCTAGATCACCCAATTTATTGTGATTAGTGATCTTTATTAATATCTATGACTATTTATGTTTTTATTTTATTCCCAATATTCCCTTATCACCTATATTCTCCTACGTGGTAACCTAGTTATGTGATACATTGGGTAACCGTTATGTTTCCAACTTTCCTTTTTTAAAGGATGTTTTAGTATTCATTTTTGTGATGTGTGTTTCTATGTATGGAACTTTCAAGTATTAAACCTTTGATAACCCAAAAAAATTTCAAGGGAGAAATTCATTTTAAGGGGGTAGAATTAAACACCCTGAGATTTTGTGAAATATTTTTGTTGAAATTAATTTAATCTTTTTGATATTTTTCATTTCAAGAAGCACTAAATATAGTATTTATTATATATTAAATCACTATGTTTGGATTGTTTACACTACATGAAAGACTCATATGAGATTTCACTATACACAACACCGATTTCTCTTGCATTACACGAAACACTGAGTTTCCACAAAACATCATTTTATTGTTATAATTATTTAAGTAGTGATAAATATAACATAGACGTTAAACTTAGTAATATGAATAGTAATAAATAATTTTTAAATATTATTTATAATAGTTTTATAAAGATAAATCATATTGATAATAATACATACAATTGTTTTAGTAAAGTCTTTATATGTTTGAAAATATTATTTTCTTAAAAGAACTCATTTTTTATGTCTTTCTGTGAAAATAATAAAATTAATTTTAGACACTTTTAGAAATTTAATTTGATAAAATAAACTTAATTTTTGAATTAAAAATTTTAAAATCAATTTAGGGTGAATTTTTTGGATTTTTCTAAAAACTTCATTTTTTGGTGAATAGTGAAAAAATAATAAATTTTAATTTAGAATTGTTTTTTCATCTAATTTATTTATATAGTTAAATAAAATTTTAAGATTGTTTTAAATCCAAAATAAATAAATTATATAACTATTAATTCCATTTATTTCATTGGAATCATTTTTATGTTGAATTTAGATATACAAGCTTAATGAACTTTTGAACACTCTCACTTTAAAAACCTACTTTCTCACCACGTCTGTGAGATTAACATTAAACTTAATTTTTCCGATTCTATGAATTGAATTTTTAAAAATAGACATAAAATATTATAATAAGTGTAATACTTATAGTTTAATAATATAAACTTAAAATTTTACAAAAAATATTAGTGAAAGTGATTGAGATTAATTATAGAAATTAAGGTAAAATTAAGCTTAACAAGGGAATAAACCTTAAAATTAAGGACCCAAATGACCTATACACTTATACCACACCCATTGGATGGATATATTTCTTCCATAAAACTTCCATTATTGTTTTTTATTTTTTATGACTTTTTTAGTCAAAAATGTGGGTACACCTAACTTGTTTTCAAAAATGCCAAATGTGTCCCCTCCCTCCCCTATAAAAGACTACCACCTCCCCCTTTCTTCAAACATCTAAAACCAATTAAGTTCCGCCAATATATGAAAAATTCACTTAAAAAAATTCCTCCATTATTCCTTGAAGCCTCCATTTGGATAGAAATCCATCCATGGAATCCCTTTGGCGCAAACCAAAAGGAGTTACCCAAAGAAGAGGTAACATCCTTCCTCAAACTCTTTTCCTTTATTTTCTTTATCCATCACCTAAATTATTATTATTCCATACTCATATAATAGCACAATTATAACCAATATATTTATATGTTTTTATTATAATGGTTTTACCTTTAATTATACACACTTCCATCTAATGGGTAACAAACTTACCGTTCTTGTGTACGACGAACTACCGCATCACGAAACAATGTTGTTCATTTTACCTTTACCAACTCTCATGGTTGGGAATTATGTTGTAAAATATATTTTTAAATGATATATATTATATTTATGATGTTTTTATACCTCTTTAGTTATTATATAAATCCTACCTTTATACTTTCCATTTTGTGTAAATATGATAATTTTGTTTGGGGAAGTGTGAACTACCGCCTCCTCAAATCGATGTGATTAATTCAAAAACTAAAATGAATGATTTAAGGATGGTTTTAGTGAAATTATATGATATATATGATATATTAGTTCTAATATAATGATATTATATATATATATATGTCATTTAATTTATTTCTTTCAATATTACGAATAAAAACAACAACATCGTTCATACATATGTACGACCTACCATCTCTATGAGCGATGTATTATATTTCATATTTATATATTATATATATTATTATAAATACATATATACTGAATATACATGATATATATATATATATATCATATTTTACATTCTTTAAATCATTATATAAGTATGAGGACCAAAAATATAAAAAATCAAGACACATGTGAAAAACAAAATAGATATTACCCGAAGCGAAACCTTAAATTAGAATTACTAATAAGAGGGTAATATAAAGGAATAATCAAAAAATATATTTTATTAGATATAAAATATGTTTAATAAACTTTTATTTATTATACTGGAGGTTTGTACGAGTACAAAGAGAGTCAAAAGATAAGGTAAGAGAATTTCATTTCACTATTTATTTTCATGAGATTCATGCCTTATTCACCACTCATTTATTTTTTATGGTGTGTATACTATTCATGTATGTATTATATGATTCTTATAATTAAATTTATGGGAATTTACATATCCATTTTATGATCTTCCTTTCATGGGGTTTTTTTTCAAAGTTTACCAAATCGGTAAAGTAATTTTGTCTCAATTTTCCTTCTTTGAGACACATGCCATATTATGAACCTATATTTTTCCATGAGGTGTATATACTCAGTTTGACATGTTAAATCATGAATATACTTATTTTTATGATATTTTAAGCTTGATTTAATGTTATTATTTGTATTTTGTTATGATTCAAAGTTACTAAATTGGTAACAGTTTATAGCTACAATATCACCATTTATTGACATTATTTATGATTATACTTAAATTGATGAAATATTATGATCCATCTCCCAAGAAATATTATGATTTTTCTTATCCTCTGGTTATTCATGTTATATCCAAGTAATGGTACCATTTTTCAACTCTTTTGTATAGAATATAATCAAGAAAGTGTTTTTAATAATGTATAACTTTACCTCTCTCTTCGGTCAGAAATATGTGTTCCTTTAAAACCATGTTTTCTAAAAAAGTTTCCAAAAATATTCTACTATTATCCTATGATATTTTGGATACATTATTACCCATTATTTACCTTTTAAACAAAAGGGTTTTTAAAAAGGAATCTTCTTGTCGTTTTCCGATTGAGTCACTTTTCTAAACATTTTATGGTGAAAAAGGAATGTTCAGAATGTAAGGATTTACCTACCATCATGACCATCATTACCTTAAATATTCCTTTACAATATTAAAAAGAATTTTTTTAAATAATTTTTTTTCATAATATTCTAGAAATTATTTTTTTTAAAGTAATTTTCAATGAAAAAGGTTTTCAAAAAAGTTTTATGTTTAAAAAAATGTTTTAATTTTTTTTCAAAACTTCCTTTATATGTTTTAAAAAGGGTACTTGCAAAGAAAAAGATTTCAATTATTTTTAAGATTATTTTATAAGTTTTCAAATTATTTTCAAGAAAATATGTTTTCAATTTTTTTTCAAGCTTATTTTATAAATTTTCAATGGAAAATTTCTTCAAAATGATTTAAAGCCTTCTTTCTATGTTTTCAAAGTATTTTCAAAGAAAAAGTTTTTTTTTGAAATGTTTTCAAGATTCTTTTATAAGTTTTCATGGGAAAATGTTTTCAAAATGATACCAAGTCTTCTTTCTATGTTTTCAGAGTATTTTTAAAGAAAATGGTTTTCAAAAGGATTTATGTTTTAAAAGATTTTTTTTAAATAAGAAAGGATATTTTTTTTCTCAAGAAAAGTTTTTAAAAGGATATTTCCAAATTATTTTAAAACTAAGATTAAATCCATTGGAGTTACTCATTCATTTCTGGGAAATTATTCAAAGGTTCCATTAATATTATTTTTCTGTATGGTTTATGTTTTTATGGAATAATGTTTATGAAACCCATTTCTCTTTCAAAGGTTATATGTTTATGAAACCCATTACTCTTCCATAAGTTTTATGATTAAGAAACCTACTTCTTTTACGGGTTATTCTTTAAAGAAATGATTATGAAACCCATATTTTTCCATAGGTTAAGAAATTATTACATGATTATAAAACTCATTTCATTTCATGAGTTATGATATGATGTTTTTGATACCCATATATTTTTATAGGCCATGATATGATGCAAGTTTTATTATCTTGCAGCACATGTATGTATGATTTTATTATGTGATAGGTGGGACCTATATCTCTATATAATGCATTGGGTAATGATAAATATTTTATGAGATAAAAATAGTACACAAGAGGGCATCCCAAGACTAAAACAAGAGGCTACACGGGATGGAATCCCAAGCCCAAAACAAGAGGGTACACAAGAAAGAATCCCAATATTGAAACAAGAGGGAATCTGAAGCCCGAAACAAGAGGGTAAACGGGAGGGCATCCCAAGCCTGAAACAAAAGGGTACACGGGAAGGCATCCCAAACCTAAAAAAAGAGGGCATATTAATCCCAAAACAGAAGGGTAAATGAGAGGGCATCCCAAGCTTGAAATAAGAGGGTACACAGGAGGGAAACCCAAGCAAAAAACAAGAGGGTACACAGGAGGGAATCTCAAGACCGAAGTAGGTACAAGGGTTATTATCCCAATACTAACATTTTATGAAGGTCTTGGTAGGTATCCTTGATATAGGATTTTATATGTTTATGTGTATTCCATGAGTTCTATGTCTTATCCCTTCATCGATCATGCTCTTTTATCCCTTGTGATTCATGAATAATGAACTACTAATATTTATTCCATGATTCATGTTTATGATCTTTGATATGTAGGATATGATCATCTAATGTTATGATCACGTTATTATACCCTTATTCTCATGTTTATTCTTAAATATATCACTTTTTTACCCTTACTAAGTATCTAGGATCACCCCTTTTTATGTTTCCTTCCTCAGGTTATGAAGATATATTTTATGTATGAGCTGTCTAAGAAGGGTTCTAGTCTTATAGAACCTAGTGGAAGATAATTTAGTACACTCATGTACCAGTGTTTATGTTTCCATGTTTCCAAAATCACTAAACTAATATTGTCTTTAGGAATCTATTTGTGTAATGTTTTAAGTATTCTGTAAAATGATGTTTTTCTATTGTCTATGTATGAAAATAGAGGGTCGCTATAATAATCCTTGATCAAATCCGATCATATCCTTTTTCAAATATTCATCTTCTTTTTTTGTGAATATGTAATTTATGATTTTATGATCGGTGTATATATAATACCTTTTACCATATAGATAATGCCTCTATATTTTTAATGTAAAAATTATCATTATGGGATCCAAATTACGAGTCAAGTATTTTTTCTCATGAACCTTCAATTAGAGAGAGACATATGCTACCACCAAGTCATTTTTCATGAGGAAACATCCTAATAAATTATTTGATGCATCACTATATATCAATAACTCTTCTCCACTACAAGGTAATGTGAGTATAAGTTTAGTGATCAACATTCTCTTAAGCTCCTTGAAATTTTATTCATATTCACCTGTCCAAAGGAACTTGGATCCCTTCTGTGTTAACTTGGTTAACAAATTTTATAGTCATGAGAAATTTATCACAAAAAAATGATAGTATCCATTTAATCCAAGAAAACTATAGATCTCAGTCACTATGGTTACTCTAGGACATGATTCAATAACCTTTGTATTTTAAGGATCCATAGATATACTATTTCATGTGATTACATAATCTAAGAATGAGATATTTTATAATAAGAATTCATAATTTTTAAATTTAGAATATAGTTTCTACTTCCTCATGGTCTTCAATACAATCCTCAAATGATATTCATGCTCTTATTTTTTATTGGAATATATGTGAATATCATCTATAAAGACTACCAAAAATTGATCAAAGTAATATTTGAAGTCTCTATTCATTACATCCATGAAGATAATAGGGTAATTTGTAAGTCTGAATGTCATTACTATAAATTCATAGTATCTATACATCATATAAAAGATATATTTATTATATCATCCCTTATAAACCTTAATTAATGATATCCTAATCAAAGGTCGATCATTGAGAGTATTGATACCCTCATAGTTGATCAAAAAATTCTTAAATATGAGGTAGTTGATACTTTTTCTTGACCATAATCTTGTTAAGTTCGTGATAATAAATACAAATATGCATTGAACCATATTTTTCTTAACAAAAAGAAGTAGTGAAGCCCATGGTGAAGCAATAGAGCATAAGAATACCTTATCTAGATTATATTGGAGTTTCTTCTTCAATTCCAATAACTCAATCAGGTCCATTCAATATAGAATCTTTGATATAGGCATAAAACTAAGTATGAGTTCTATAGAAAATTAAACCTCATGATACGGGGTGAAATCCTAGAAACTCCTTAGAAAATACATCGATTTACTTCTACACAGTAGACGTGTATTCAATGTTGAGTTCATCCCCAACCATTTCAAATATATACCCCTCATGATATGGTATTAAGACCCATATAATCTAAGTAATTTACATTGGTAGTTCATAGTCATCCTTGCACTGATAAACAATCATAGGTTGATTCAGGATATGGAATGTGACTTTCCAAGATTAGAAATTGATATGAAATATATATTTAGATATCCAATACATTCCCAAAATCACATAAAATTCAACTATAGGGAGAATAATAATATTTTTATGAAACTCTTTCCTACAAACTTCTATCAGAGAGGAGTTATAAACTTGATATGAAATCATCATTCCATTAGAACTTTTCATTGAAAATTAAATATATAATCATTGTGGCAGTGATGTGATACCCTTAAAAAATTATATAGATATAAAAGAGTTGGTAAAAATATAATCAAAGAAGAAATTTACAGTTATTGATTGAATGTTAAGTGAAACTTTCACCACTATGTTTTCATGACTGACTTCAACAGTTGTGATTGTATAATATTTACCTTTATACCTTGAATCTAGAGGCTATTGAGGTCATTTATTAGTATTAACCCTTTATTTAGTGTAGTGATTGGAATAATGACCATACTCCTTGCAATTAAAACATTGGAGTGTGGGTGGTGCATTAGGTTGGACCGCTGGATGGCTCGGATGAGCCCGTAAGGGGCACCGAGTGTTGGGGTTTCTTCCCTCGCCACTACCTCCTTCACCTCGAGCTGATGCGGTGACCTCCCTGTGATCGTCAAGATCTAGTGGTGTATTCTTAGTGGCGGTGGTGCATCGTGGACTTGGCCTTTGCATGTTTTCTGGGTTTGAGTTCCGAGTTCCGGCGTCCCGGGGGCTCCTCCTTTCCTATGGTGTTCACAGAGGGAAATTTGTCATGGGATCCGAGTGCGTATTGGTTGGCAGCAATAGGATCTGCACGGCGAGACTTTCTTCTGGCATTTGGTGAAATCTTCTGATTTCCTCTTTTTTTCAGTTGTATTTGGCTTGGGATATGCGGGTTCGTTTTGATCTGTCTGTGCGAAGGTGATGTTTTCCTCTCGATGTGTTGAATTTCTGGATCTTCAGCTTTGAAAATATGTTCATCTTGAGGTTTATGGATGTTGGGAATTATATTTCTTTGCAATCGTTGGTGATTTTTTTAAACGGGTGATGTTTGTTCTGTTTGAGGTTTTGGAGCTGCGGTGGCGACGTACGATGGGTTCTCGTCGGCGATGTCTGGTTTTTTTCGTAACCTGGTTGAGGATTTTTGTCTACTGTGTGTCTGATTCTTCATCAATTTTCTTTGGTTTCACTATGGATCTCCCGGATTAGATTCCGGTGACTGATGAATTTATGTTGTTCATGTTCTATTGGTTGATTTGTGATCTGGTTATTGGATGGTTCTGCGGTGAATGATGGCAGTGAAAACAACAAAGTTGGAGTTGACGAGGCTCTCGACTCAAGGTTCATGGGAACAAGATGGTGATGAGGTTTTTGAAATTTTTATTTTGAATTGAATGATCATTTTGTTTGAATTGTATGGTTTCCTGCTTTCCTTAAATAGGTTTTTTGAAAATGAAAAAAAATGGTTTCCAGGCAGGGTGGTGCATTAGGTTGAGCTTTCCTTTCACCCATTTCATCAGTTGGCATATTTATATTCCCTCGACACTCATGTTCTTTATGAATTTATCTTCCACACTTGAGGCATTTATATATTCCTTGGAGATAATCCCCATGCTTATTCCCACATTTTTTTCATCCAATAATTAAATTATTATTCCTTCCAAAGGATTTATTATTGTTAGAGTTTCCACAAAACCCTATTTTTCTATCTTATTGTGTAGAGTTTAGGGAAAGTATTTATTGAAGAATATATTTTTAAACTCTTCCTATACCATAGTGTTAATTTTATCTACTTTACATGTGTCATTGATAAGATTCCACCACGAATCTTCTTCACCTTCTCACCAATACATGGCTAATACCACCTTCTCATGTTCTAAGAACAAGATAATGGAAAATATATTTTCCATCATACTGATCCACTGCTCATTAACTGGTGGATTAGAATACCCACTAAAGGAGGTTTGATGTTTCCAAATGAAGGAATCAATGGTGAGTTGTTTCGTCCTTTTATCATTCATAATTTTAATATAGTTTTCATTATTGTTCATATATTGAGATATTTAGGTGAGAATAATAATAAAAATTCACATTCTAGGTCCCACTTTATTTGGTTTCTCATGAATATAGCCATTTCATTTCTTATCACATTCACTGTTAACTCAATTCCTCTTAGTTTTAACCATCGACTAAAACAAAAAATGTCAGTGTGAGAATTAATAAATAACCAGAGTAAGAGATAATATCATAAAGAAAACTATTCCTAAGATGATTTCAATTATGACACCTTCTTTCAACTCAAGAAAATTTAGGTCCATCATACTTCACATAGGTTATTTTAGGTTCTGTCCTCTTTTCCTTCACAAATTAATACCTAAAAAACCAAAACCTACCTTGATACCAAAAAAGGACACCCAAGAATAACACACTTTCAAATTACATATCTTAATATGAATATTTAACACATCTCACAATAATTTAAACTCCAGAACCTAAAAGTTGTCTTTGGAGATGAGGTATATAACCAAATTATTTTTCAACATCTACAAAATTTTCCATGATTAATATTCACAAAATACACCCTTTTCATAAATATAACACTTAATATCCTTCATCATAATGTGGGGAATGGAAAAATAATAAAAGGGGGAGCTCAGATGCCTATTAAGGCTAAACATAAGAGATATAAGTCGAAGATCATAAGTGAGAATAAGATAAGAAAATGGGTATGAGAACATAATCAGATTGAAATTTCATAACATATGAGAATCATACCTAATAATACATGAATCATAAATCATCAAATCATTTCAGAAATATTTTGGAGTAAACATGCATCATAAGTCAATAATCTTGAGCCATGATAACATATGAATCCGGATGTGGCATAAGAGTGTTGAATCAATATAAGAATATGAATCATATGACATTTCAAGGATAATTACCAATATATTAATCACATAATGGTATATGATAACCTTTTCCCCAAAGTATATTAGGCATGGGTCAACCAAATGGGTACCTTTTGGGCTTAGGCTAACCGCCCGTGTACCCTTAGGCTTGGGTTAACTTCCCGTGTACCCTTTGATAAAATGAAATTTAAAACATTACCCAATTAATTGGAGGGATATAAAAAACCAAATATTTATATAATGATAAACCAAACACACACACACACACACACAGATATATATATATATATATTCCACAAGCACATAAGATCATTTATCATTCCGTCAAATCTTAATTAACCCATAGAAAAGAAATAGGTTTTATGATAATTTACTTAAAACATGATCACAATAAATACAGAGAAAGAGGTGGATGATATCATAATAAAATATCTCTATTTAATAATAATAATGATTAAATAATATCGGCATAGATGAAAAATACTTTTATGAAAGCATTATAAATATATTGTAAAAAATAAGAATAAATATTGTTTTCTTTTTACAACTTTTAAAAAATAAAAATCCAAAGAACAGTGAGAATATGATTTTTTTTAAAAATACATGGAAAAATTAAAATGAAACTTCATAATGAATAAATTTCATGATGAAGGAAAAATGTTTTCAATCGGTAAATGTTAAAAAACATTCTTTTCCCCAATTGTAAAGAAAGTAAAAAATGACCTGTATGAAAAATGTTAAAATTATTCCTTTATAATCCTTTGTAAAATTTAAATGATAGTTAAAAATAACATTAAAAAAAAATTCAAGTAAATATTATAATATTCTTGATAAAAAATAAAAAATATGGATATTGAAGAAAAATATTTGGGCAAAAGTCTTCAAAACTTTTAAAGAAATGATTTAAAAATAAAACCCTATACGTATTTTAAAATTAAAACTAACTTGAAATAAAAAAATTGAGAAGGAACTTAAAATAATATGAGTATAATTATATTAAAAATATAATATTTCAAATAATAAATATATACACCATATGAATGAAAATAGTTGCATAATATGAAACTTGTCACAATGAAGTGAAATTAAGATGAAAACACCCTTACCTTAGACTTCCGCTTGGTCAGACATGATCTTCCATCCTGTATAATAAATTTATATTTATCATAAATATATATAAGAATCATATTTATATTTATATTAATTTATATCATTTACTTATAATTTCTTATTAACCATTTTGTAATAATTCTTTATTAAAACCAATATTTTTGTGTTAAATATTTAGTTTTCCACGCATGTTCTGATTTGGAGATTCATATCCTTGCAACATAGTCATGGTTTACTCATTTATAGAATTTTTATAAAGTTTTATATTATTTATTTTATATATTTATATATTCCCATGGTCATTTCATGGAACTTAGGGTGACGATTTTCATGGAAATCCTAAAAATATCATTTCTTAGAAATTTTGATTTCATAAAAAGAATTGATTTTATTATTGAATAATAATATAAATTTAATAATTCTAGAATAATTAAAAAATATTAAATTCATTAATTTTATATAATATTACTATTTTCAAACATTCCTTATTTATTCATTATATACACATTTTAAAAATGTTCTTGCAGGTGGTAAAACCAACTCAGACTAGAGCGTGTCATGAACTAGATCGAGTACCTTGGTAACCCGATAACCGAGATAGCCCTGAAATAGCCCGAAGGATGTTCCCGATCCATATAGGTTGGAGACTAGCACCTGACATCATAAAACATGAAAGTGGGAATGAATTTTCCACAAAACATAGTGGAAGTAAGACAAGCAAGTTAATATGCATATAAAAGAAACTCCACTGGGAGTAAAGTACCAGAATACATCAAGGCATAAAAATACCAAAGTACAAAAACTAAAGTACCAAATGGGGAAAATAATTACAAGTCCCTAAGGACACAACTCACCATAACCAAGGTTTAATAGCTGTATCAACCTCTAAGATACCCCTTCCCTTTTCTTGATCTTGGAAGAGGAAAGTCTACAAACACCCAAAGGGAAAAGTAGGGTGTGAGCCTAATCCCAGTAGGATACCACAAAAGACTCCATAAAAGATTCCAAATAAATATTTTCCAAATAAAATATTTCAATTTTCAAAATAAACAGGTTTGTAAATTTAAAAAAATATTTAAACAAAACATGCTATACAGTTTCAAAATGTTGGAAAATACTTTTAAAACACAGGATTTACTTTACAAGAGATGGAATATTTCTAAAAAAAATGGATTAAATAAAATAGTTACATAAATTAGTTTATAAAAATCCAACAAAGTCATCTAAATAATTTTTACAACATTGACATACATTTATATCTCATAGATAAATAAACAAGCAAGCAACGTGGTCATCTTCCAAGTAGGTACAATAGTATTAAATAGGTATAGGATTTCACACTCTCTAAGTGATAAAAAAATGAGTATACTGACGTCCCCCTAACATTAGATAGAGGTGAGTCATCACTCTCCCATTAGGGATGTGACCCGCCATAGGTATGTTTTAGAATGTTGTAATAGTGTAGAGTGTATCCAAATAATTCACCGACAACCTAAGTCTTTCATGTTCTCTTACATGACAGGAAAATTATTTTAAGACTGCTTAAAATAAAATGAATCGCATTCTTCCATTTCAAAAAAATTCCAAATTCTTTCCATTTAAAACCAAAATGGGTTTTAATAGAAAACTTTCCCTTTTTCACAAGATAAAACCACTGGGTTTCTATCAAATCATTTTAATCAATTTTCACTAGTTTCAAATCCATTCAAAACAAATTCCATCCTTTTCAAAATTAATTTCCATAATTACATTCAAAAATTTATTTGAAAAACATTTCCATCAAATCCACAATTTAAATTCAATAATTTAAATCAGCCAATTTCCCTAAACACACCTCGATTCAATGGAATTGGGGGTTTTCCAACTTTCCATGCCAAAACCATTTCAAATCTCCCAATTCAATGGAATCAGGTTTTATCAATTTAATTGAAAGAAAATGTGATAAATTGATTTTAAATCATAAATTGAAATAAATCAAGCAATTTAGGAATAATAAATTTGGAAAATTAGGAAATAACCACCTACCTCTTTTCCGAAACCTGACACTCGCAACGACACCCGTTAACAAGATCAAAGGTGGAGAAGATCTCGAAACCCAACCTAGAAGCAAGATCCAACACCATAGGGTATAGATCCATCAATTCCTAGTAGGTCCATTGAAAACCCAAGAGAGGAGAAAAAGGGAATCACTAAGAACAAGGGAGAAAGCTTACCTGGGAATCAAACTACAAGCGCAACGACGATCAAATGTAAAATGAATGGATTCAAAAGGTTTGGAAGGCTCCAATTTCACTTGAAAAAAGCCTTGGGTTGAGATAGAATAAACTAGAGAGGATCCAAAAGGGAATATCAGCCGTACTGCCTACTTTAAAAATGTATTCGGGGTATTACATGTCGTGTAATTCCAATACATGTCATGAAATACTTAAATTTCGTAACCACCAAAAAACACATCGCCTCGACTTAAATCTCGAGACTCTAAATTAAAAACCGATCATTAACTCATTCACAAAATGAAATGGAGACTCATGATGGGTACCCATAACAACATGAATCCATTCAAGACTTTTATGAAGAACCATTACATGATGTGTAAGTTTGTTACACAACGTGTAATGCTCTGGCATGCTGCATGAAAAAGTCAGTTTAAAGGTGAGAATCGAAAAAATATTTGACTTCACCATTATAGGAATCCTCCCAATTTAAACTTGACCCTACCCTATCAAATAAAAGGAAAAACCATGACAATTTTTAATATGTACCTATTAGATTGGTAACGGGATTTTACAACCACCCCACCATAAAAACTTTCTGACCCCAAAAAGCCTATGAAGAAGTTTCCATGCCAAAAATATGAGGCTAATATTATCTCATTAGAGTCTCGCATTCCCACATCTCATGATTATCAGAACCATGATTTCATAGCACACAAACCAAATCTATAATCTTCCCACGAAGTACCTTGGCCTCATAATCAACTATCATGATTGGACGCTCAGTCAAAGATTAATCGGGATCAATCTCAAGATCACTTCAACTCAAAATGTGAGATGGATCTGATAGATACTTTCTTATCTGTGATATATGGACCACATTATGTATTGATGTCAGCTGTAGTGTTATTTCTAAATGTTAAGAAACTTTCCCCACTTGATCAACAACTTTGAAAGGTCTCACAAAATAAGAAGCAAGCTTCCCTTGCCTCCCAAGAAGTCAATGACCCAACTGGGGTGAAACCTTCAAGAATACATGGTCACCAACTAAAAATTCTAAAGTCCTATGAAAATGATCAGTGTAAGACTTATATAAAATATGTGATGTCAAAATCCTTTGACGAATTATCTGAATCTTTGTTGTCTTCTCTTGCACCAAACTTGGTCCAACTAAGGAACTTTCACCAACTTCCGACCAACACAATGAAGATTTATAAGGCTGAACATACAAGGCCTTAAAAGGTGACATTATGATCACAGATTGGTAACTATTATTATAAGAAAACTCAACTATCCCCAAGTGATCATTACAAGACCCACTGAAGTTGAGAACACAAGCATGAATCATATCCTCAAGAATCTGTATAGCTATTTCTATCTGACCATCAAACTGTGGATGGTAGGATATGCTCAAAAAACCCCGAGATCCCAATGCCTACTTAAGGACTCTGCAAAAGTGAGAAGTAAAACGAGGATCCCTATCATAGATTATAGTAGATATAACTCTGTACAAACAGGAAATCTCTTTCACATAGAGATTCCCCAACTCTTCAACTTTGGCTGTATTTTGAATGGGTATAAAGCAAGCTGACTTGTTTAGATCAAAACCCAAATAACATTCTTATTTATATGGGTATGAGGCAACCCAACCAAAATGTACATAGAGATTTCATCCCACTTCCATGTAGGGATAGAAAGTGGCTAAAGTAAACCCGAAGGTTTCTGGTTCTCGGTTTTCACTTTTTGGAATGTATAACAACGAGAAATAAACTCAGAAATTACCCATCTCATCCCAAACCACCAGAACTACCTCTGCATATTATAGAACATATTAGTGGTTCCTGGGAGCACAACCCATTGAGAATTATTACAATCCATTATTACAACATTCCTTTTTGATAATGGCACAACAAAGATATCCCGATATCATGAAACACCCTCTTTGGAGAACGAACACTAAGTATCTATCTCCCCACCATAAATAGAATCTCTAATGCTAAGGAATTCATTATTAAGATGTTGATCATGAATAATCAACTCGATATGAGAATATTTCAATTGAACGCTGGATAAAGAAACCACAAACCCTTTCTCTGGAACTCCAATATACAACTGTGCAAAGAGATCTATCAAATTCCATTAATCTGAAGATTCTTTCATAGCCTGGTATGGAAGTTTCCTGATCAACACATCTGAAATGACATTCCCTTTTCACGGGGTACAGTCGATGTCAAAGTCAAAGGACTTCAGGTACTCCACCCAATGCCTTTGGAGAAAATTAAGATATTTTTGAGAGAAGATATAACTCAGGATTTTGTGGTCTAAAAACATGATAAACCTCTCACCATAGAGGTAATTCCGCCAAGTCTTAAGCGCATGAATTATACCTTCTAGTTCAAGGTCATGGGTAGGATAATTTTTCTCATGTGGCCTAAGCTGACAAGATCCATAAGAAACCACATGGTCACCCTGCATAAGAACACAACCCAAGCCTGAACCTGATGCATCACAGAAGACCACATAGCCATGCTCGGTCTCTGGTAGAGTCAACACTGACACAATAGTCAGAAGACATTTCATCTCAACAGAAGAATTATGACATTTATCATCCCAAACAAAATTCACCCCCTTCCAAGTCAAAGTAGTCAACAGAGAATCCAACTTGAAGACTCCTTTATAAACCAACAATAATATCCAGCTAAGACAAAGATGCTCTTAATATTGAAGCATTTCGCGGTTTATCCCAAGTCACAACAGCCTTTACCTTTGTAGGATCAAATAATATACCCTGTTTATACACCACGTTTCCCAATAATTTCACTCCCCGAATCCATAAATCACACTTCTAAAGCTTGGAATTGAGTTTCTGATTTTGTAGAAGACTCAAAAAAGTTCTCAGATGATGTACGTGATCCTCCTCAGATTTAGATTAAATGAGGATGTCATCCACAAAGACTACCACAAAGGTATCCAAATACTCATGGAAAATTTTGTTCATCAAGGCCATGAAAACTAGAGGAGCATTTTTTGGACCAAAGGGCATAAAAAGATACTCATAATGGCCATACCTTCTATGAAAAGTGGTTTTATAAATGTCAAATTATTTTATTATCAACTGATGGTAACCAGACCAAAGGTTGATCTTTGAAAACCACCTGACACCTTTCAACTGATCAAACATACCATCAATCCGTGGAAACAAATACTTGTTCTTTACCATAACTTGATTTAGATTTTGGTAGTCAACACATAGGCGAAGAGAACCATCATCCTTCCTAGTGAAGAGAACCGACACCACCCAAGGTGACATACTAGGTCATATAAAGTCTTTCTCAAGAATACCATCTAACTGGGACTTCATATATTTCAATTTAGCTGGAGCCATTCGATAAGAAGGAATAGAGACTGTTTGAGTACCAGGAATTAAGTTAATAGAAAACTCAACCTATCTCATCGGTGGTAGAGAAAATAAATCTGAAAGAAACACATTGGGAAACTCAACGACGATAGGAAGGATATCACCACTCATTTAATCTTGCTCCAGATCAAAATAAAACATAGATATCACTTCCCCCAACTCTGGATAAGAAGGTCTAGCTCTACTCGACCTCAGGTCCCAATCTCCTTGAAATAAAAGGGATGCACCAGTGGGTGTAGTAAAATAGACCTATTGAAGATAACATTCAATTCAGGATTTATTTTCAATAAGCCAATCCATACCAAAAATGATGTTAAGAGATTTCATGTAGAGGACTAGAAAACTCCAAGCTAGCTCAAAATCTCATAGAGAAAGACACATGCAGGACTACAAAGACCCTTCTCTCTATTTGAACCAAGGAGTGTAGTAATATTCATTGAAAAAGATAAAAGTTCCATAGGAAGATTAAGAAGATAAACAATATGGGTTGAAATAAAGGAGTAAGATGCATCAGTATCAAAAACAACAGTCACTAATGATGATGCTATAGTAATGGTACCTCTCACAGTCGCTGGACTTGTGTCTACTTTCTCTGGAGACTCTTCCACTTCGTGAAGTAGCTTCTTTTCAGATGCCTGTAGCTAGAACCCTTTTATACATGAAGCATCTGATTTCCCTGTAGTTTTAGTAGGAGATGATGATCCCTTTCCACTATACAGAGTAGAGAAATTATGGAATAATCTCTATAGGTGCCCTGAACATTTGTAAGAGCTACAGTTCTTAGGTACCTCAAGGAAAACCCTCTTATATTGTCCTAGTTTTACACACTAATATAAAATAAAAGGACTTACTCCTAGAGATGTGGGAGTTCTGGAATGACTCTACCATCAATAAATACTACGAGAATCATCACACTTCAGTTTTCCTTTTAAGGAACCACCGCTGCTACTGGGAGAAAAAGGAACTCCCGTCAAACCTAACTTTCCTGCCAGGTCCATCTCAACCATCATCGACCTATCCATCACATCAACATAAGTGGGAAACTTAAACAAGAAAACTTGAGAAAAAATATATGATCGAAGTCCCAAATCAAACCTTTGAGCCTTAATCCTTTTATTAGATACTATATTAGGAGAAAATTGAACCAGCTCAACAAAGTGATTTAAATAATCATTCAAAATTCTATAAGCCTACTCAAGCTTGAAAACTCTACAGCCTTAGCCAACACCATTGAATCTAGATAGAACTAGTTGGTGAAAAGAACCTTGAAGTCTTTAAAATCTAATCCCTCATGTTTCCCTACTGTCACCATAGTGTCCCACCATCTCCTACTTGGTCCTTTTAGCATGAAGGTGGAACACTTCACCCTAATCACGTCTGGTGTCTCTAAGAATCTAAACAAAAGTTCTATCTTACCCAACCATTCCTCAAAATGTTGAGGATTAGTGGATCCTTTGAAAAATGGTGGCTTCTGGTGAAGGAAATATTGAGAGTGATTATAAAGAACATCCCCCTAAGGATCCACAAATGAAGACTAAGCGAGAACTGGAGGTGGTGTCTATCCTAGAGCCTGGACAGTGCACACAATCACCTCAACAAAATTCAAATCTACAATAGGATTTTCTTATTGAAGTTCACCAGTAGCCACTTCCTATATTTGATTCGAATGTCTTATTAGAGGAATGATTCTACAAAACATCAACAGATAAAAGGAATACATTAGATTAAAACTCAAATAGAGAAATAGTATAAATTATTCCCAACAGATGGAACAACCAAAATTTGTATTTCACTCTATCCAAATCACAATAGGGAAAATACTAGAACTAATCCACAAGATGTATTTCCCTAAACACCCCTAGTGAATTAAGGTTAATTGTAGTGAGAGCTGGATAGACACTCAATTAAAACTACCTCCTAAGTTCTAAAAAGATCTTGAAAGTGCATACTAACTTCAAGACAAAAGTTGAACAACCTACCTATGATACCACTTTGTCACAAACAAGCATGAGTACCCTGGTTACCCGATAATCGATCTGTCCCTAACATATCCTGAAGGGAATTTACGATCCTCATCGATTGGCTAATAGCACATGGTATCATACAACATGCAAGTGGGAACAAATTTTCCACAAAACATAGCAGAAGTAAGACAATAAAGTCAATATGTATATAAAAGAAACTCCACTAAAAGTAAAGTACCAGAATAAATCAAGGCATAAAAGCCCAAAGTACTAAAACCAAAGTACCAAATAGGAAAAAACAACCCAAGTCCCTAAGGAAATAAATCACCATGACCAAGGTTCAACAACTGGACCCCCTTTAAGAGATCCCTCCCCTTTACTTGAACTTGGAAGAAGAAAGTCAACAAACACCTGAAGGCAAAAGTAGGGTGTGAGACTAAGCCCAGTAGGATACCACCAAATATCCCATAACAGATTCCAAATACAGATTTTCTAAATAAAATATTTAAATTTTCAAAATAAATTTGTTTGGAAATTTAAAAAGCATATTTAAACAAAACATGTTATACAGTTTCAAAATTATGCAAAATACTTTTAAAGAACATGATTTACTTTAAAAGAGATGGAATATTTCTAAAGTAATGGATTAAATAAAATAATTACAAAAAGAAATTTATGTAAATCCAGAAAATTCATTTAAAGAAATTTTACAACATTGTCATACATTTATATCTCATATATAAATAAACAAGTGAGAAACATGACCATATTTCAAGTAGGTACGATAGTATAAACAAACTATAGGATTCCAAACTATCTAAGTGATCATAAAAAAATGAGTATACTCGCATTCCACCTAACACTGGATAGAGGTGACTCATCACCCTCCCATCAGCTATGTGACCCACTGCAGGTATATTTTAGAACATTGTAATAGCATAGAGTGTATCCAAATAACTCACCAACTACCTAAGTATTGCATGTGATCTTACAAGATGATAATCTTATTTTAAGACTGATTAAAATAAAATAAATTCCATTCTTCCATTTCAATAAAATTAAAATTTATTTCCATTTAAAACTAAAATGGGTTTTAATGAAAAATATTCCCTTTTTCACAAGATAAAACCAGTGGGTTTCTATGAAATCATTTTAATCCATTTTCACAAGTTTGAAATACATTTAAAACTAATTACATTATTTTCACAATTAATTTCCATAATTAAATTCAAAAATTTAACTGAAAAAAATTTCCATCAAATCCACAATTTAAATTCAACAATTTAAATCATGCAATTTTCATAAACACACCCCAATTCAATGGAATTGGTGGTTTTCCAAATTTCTGTGCCAAAAATATTTCAACTCTCTTGATTCCTTGGAATCAAGTTTTATTAATTTAATTGAAAAAAATTGAGAAATTGAATTTAAATTAGAAATCGAAATAAATTAAGAAATTTAGGAATAATCAATTTGGCGAATTGGGACAGAAACTTCTACTTATTTCCCGAAACCCGACACTCACAACAACACCTGTCAACGAGAACGAAGGTGGAGAAGATCCCAAAACCCAACATAGAAGAAAGATCCAACACCATAGGGAATAGATCCATCAATTACAAGATGATCCATTAAAGACCCAAGATAGGATAAAGAGATAAACACAAAGAACAGAGGGATAAAGCTTACCCAGGAATCACACTACAAGCGCAACAATGATCGAATGACAAATGAATGGATTCAGAAGGTTTGGAAGGCTCCAAGTTCACCTAAAAAAAGACTTCGGTCAAGGGAGAATAAACCAAAGATGATCCAAAATCAAAGACCAACCGTAATTCCTTTTTAAAAAATGCAGTCGAGGTATTACACGACGTATAATCCCAATACACGTAGTGAAATACTTAAATTTCATAACTGCCAAAAAATGTGTCACCTCAACTTAAATCCCAATGATATTAATTAAAAACCAATCATTAAATCCTTCATGATGTGAGATTATGACTCATGACATGTACCCATCATAGTTTTAATCCATTCACGACTTGTATTCAAAACCATTACATGATGTGTAAGTCTGTTACACGACATGCAATGCTATGGATTATTATATGAAAAATTTGGTTTAAAGGTGAGAATCCAAAAAATATCTGACTTCAACATTATAGGAATCCTCCTAATTAAAACTTGACCCTACCCTATCATAGAAAAGGAAAACCCACAGGAAGGTTTAAGATGTACCTGTTAGATTGGTAATAGGTTGTGACATAGCATTTTATAATGACTGAATGAATAAAAACATGCTATTTAATAATGATAATATCACTTTTATATAATCTTAATGATTTAAAATACATTTAATGAAATAAATAATATTTAATAACAGGTAGGTTAAGAATATATATAATAAAAAATCAAGAAAATGATATTACTTGTGTTGACAACTTGGATCTCCTCTTGAAGTACCTCTTTGAAATGAGAGGTTTAAGTTTTCTTATTAAGACCATAAGCTCCATAAAGTGATAGATTATATGGGGGATATAATTTTGGTAGGTATTAAAGATGAATTTTAAGGAATTTTTTGGTTTTATGTGGGGATAGGAGAGGTATTTTTATAGGTGATAGGGGTGATACTTTCGTAAATACTTTTAAATTTAAATTAAATAAATGTCATTATCGAAGGAAAGTGGTACAAAATTAGTAAAATTTTGAAGACAAGGTAGGGTAGTCTAGAATTAGCTTATAAAATCAATCAGATATTATGTTTTCAAATATTTTTGGCTTTATCACTTATTTTAACCCTTTTATAACCATTTAAACCTTTACTGTGGTGACTAACTTTTACCATGAAAACTTATTTTTATGAAAAAAATGAAATGGAACTTACTTAATAATTTTAATATGTTGATTAAAAATATGAAAACCAATTTATAAGATATATTTTCTATATTTGTTAAAAATTAATTTTAATATAAGTACACATAACAAATAAAAATAGTTTTCAGAAAAAAAATCTTTTTTAAGCATAAAATTAATTTACACCCAAATCATATATAGTAATAATTACAATGAAATTAATTGGTTTATGATTAAAAAAAGAGTTATTATGAATTTAAAAGAAATCCAAAACTGAATGGATCATTGTTAATACTTAATTAAAGGTAAAAGATCAAAATAGTTTTTTATTAGAATAAATTATAACTTAGGCTACAAAAATCCAAACACGAGTTTCTAAATTAAAAGTAATATTTTTAAATGATATATTTTACTCCTTAAATACATATATGGTTAAGAAAAATTCTTTATAAAATTTTAATTTATGTTTATATCATGATGATGCCATAAAAGTTACGGTATTTATAAAAATGATATTTTTCACTATTCACCAAATTTTTTTTCCAGAAAAATACTAAAAATTCATCATAAGATAATTTTGATATACTAATTCTGAAAATGAAGTCCATTTTATTAAATTAAAATTCTAAAATTTATAAATTTATCATTTAAATATAACAAATATATCATATAATAAAAACAATGTCTTTAAATTTTTTTGTTTGTTTAACCATGGATAATTACATTTATAATTTTTATAATTGATTGAAAATTAAATATTTTTTGGGAAATGATAGTTTTATTGGTTGAGTGAGAACCCAAACATATAACATCCAAAAAAAGGGGTTAATATTTATAGGGCATCTCTGCATCATTCCAGGAAAATTTTAATAAATTAGCGCCATGAACCCTATATAAGATCCAGTCAATGGGAAATTATTTCCACTCTAGTTTATATTTAATAGTATATTTAAAGTAATAGGACATTTTTCATAGGTATTAATGTACTTACCTTTGTTGAAGCCGTGAATCAGAATTTTCTCTTGAGTATTGATCCATGACCTTTGTTCGTCATTGATGTGAACTTGAAACAATCTTCCATACATTTTGTTGAATTACTCCACTAATGAATTTATTTCCATTACCTATACCTTAATTTTCAACTTAGAGTGTATAAGAAGATCTAAATCATATGATGTAACTAAAACCTATTCCTTTCCATTAACACCTCTCTTCCAATATTTAAGCTGGGGTTTACTAGTAGAGTCATAAACAACACTATTACTTGAAGTGGATAAGTATTTAAATTACATGGTTTTAAGAGTTTTGTGTGTGGGACTACATGGAACCTTTATGATCACTGAAACTCCTTCCACCTTTCCTATATCAGCTTCCAAAATTGGTTGGAATTGTCTTTTTTGGTTCCTTTAATTTAGTAGAGTCTTTGTTGTAATATTTTTTTGTATACATGAGAACCAATGTTTTTCATCAATGATCTAGTGACCATTAGTTTGGGTTGGTTAGAATAATCCTTCTTTATCATGGATTTTCTCCCTTTATTGATAGGATAACTTATGGAATCAAATCCTACCCTTTTCAATTTTTTCACATCTGATCGAAAAAATCATTTTCATATGAATATGATTCATAATAAAAATTAGTCTATGTGAGCTATGTTGCTCCTTTATAATTATATTAAAAAGAACCCCCACCTTTTCATCAATTGATTATTTCATCCTCTATATTCTTACCAACAAACCGTTTTCTATTCCATTTAGATTTAAACTTTAACCATCATTTAGAGTATTTTTTTCCTATATCATTTTTACTAAGGATCTTAAAGCTGTTATAAAGTAAGAACTATGGAAAAATCCAACTAATATCCACACTCACTATTGGAGAGTTCCCCTATATTAAACCAACTTCAAAATCTATCTCCTGCACCTCAAAAACTTCAATATATGATGTTTCCTGCACAATTTTATTTTAATAAGGGACACTAAACCCTAGTTCACCAACCCTTATACTGAAAGTAGTTATTTTAGGCTTCAATACTTATTTTGGCACCATATGAACCATTTAAGTAGACCTTGGCTCAATCGCTGAAACATTAATACATCTAATCGCAACTTGATTCTAACTTTCTTGATTTTTAAAGACCCTAAGTACATTGGATTATATAGTTAGGATCAACAAATCCTAATTGGGGTTTTGGATAGTAGCCTTGGTTTTCATAGGAGAAAACTTCTTCCTTAGAAGTTTTACACCACTACAAGAAACTAAAGAAGAGTACTTCACAATTTGATCCAAAGTATCCTAACTGATAGACAAACTCATTCAAACCTTCATAAACTAGAAATTCTATTTGAATCTTTATTATAGATAGACTTACCCTTTCCCTTCCCTTCCTGTATGGAGATCAATCCATTGATAATCAATACCCCTTCTTTAGTGGGTGATGACACTCCTACTAGAGTTTTCCCAATTAGAAGCATAATGAGAAATAAAAAATCATTACTTGAATTTTATCAGTATATTTGGATGAAATCATTTCTTAAAATTAGTAAATTTAACAAAAAATAACAATTCAAAAAAAAATTCAAATCAATTGTATTTTCCATGTGAATTAAAATATTACAATTCTAAAAGAATAATTCATTTTTATATTTATATTTTTTATATCCTATAATATGTTTTTATTGTATAAATCATTATTCACTTTAGTTTGGTGTTGTGTGCATCATAAGATATCAAAACTATTGAATTTATTCTAAAGTGAAATATATACTAAAATCATGGGGTGTTACATGATGGGACTCCACAATCCACTCGGTAGCTCAATGAATTCCTTGACAAGATATAGATGAGTCATAAGATAGTTGATTGATGACTTTTGAGTTACATTGATGTGATATTTTTAGTTTTTCATTTTTAAGATATTTATATTGCTTTTTATAGTGATTTTTATACTGGTTATGGTTGTACCTTATTTGGATGCATATTATCATTATGAATTGTTTGGAATATGTTAGGGTTTATTATGGATGTTATTTATTCATTATTGAATGAGTAGAGATAAAAGAAGTTATATGTTGAGCACACGAGGGTTATATTCTTGAAAATTATGGCATTAAAGTGTATAAAATGAAGAAGGACACTTCCATTTTGAATAAAAATAAATCATCACCACTAGAATACATTTATTTGGAGTCAATTCACCAATTCCAACTTGTTGACCGATTTTTAGCATGAAAAATCACTCAAAACCCTCTTCTACATCAATATTCTCATTTCAAAATTCATTATTTAGTATAATAATTCCTAATCATGATTTCCTCTAAATTAATAAATTATATAATTTATCAATTTATTTATAAATATTAATTGATTAATAAAGTAAATATTTTTTATTTTAGGTTTTTTTGTATATTTTAATTTGAGTTGTTTCATTCTCTGGATGGTTATCTTTTATTATTTCTTAATATTTCATGCATGTACTTGGTTAGTGATGTTTTTCATGTAGTTGTGTTATGTGTTGTAATTTTTATGGTTGGTGTGCATATGGGTTCTTAGATAAGAAGGGTAATAATTGTTATAAAAATGAGGGTGGTATAATAGAAAATGATTCAAGAAATAAGATAAAATAAGAGAAATAGAAAGGAGAAAATGAAGAAAACATAATAATTTTACATGGTTTGGGAATAATTCCTATGTATATAGAGAGAAAAAGTTATTTTCACTATGGCTAGGAGTAATTTATAGGATTGAACACACACACACCTCCAAAACCCTTTTTTTAAATGATATCATAAATCAATGTGGTGCTACAACAACCTACATTACTATTATACCCATATATGCATAGTGATATATGATATTACAATACTCACTATTGGTGTCATTGGATGGATTTACTATAGTTGGCCATAATTCCTATAATTCCTCCAAAATTTGGGCCAAGGGACTTTTTTTCCTTGGACCCCTATCCAGGGGTGCTACCTCAGGAAACCCCAATAACCTTACCGTAGAGTATGGATTATAAAAGGCATTAGACTGGTTTCCACTATGGGACTGTAACAATAGGATTAATTACAATAGAAAATTATGCTCCACCATTATAATAATGAATCCCATAATGTTATACTTTTACCCTTGAATCTAAGTAATTAATTTTACTTCAACCATCCATAATTAAGAATATGCGAGTCATGATTTCTGGATTGTATTCAGAGAGGGGAGTATAGTTTTTGATAGACTTGGTGCCAGGTATTGAGACTATCTATATCCCTCTTTATTGTATGGATCTATCTAAGCTTATATAATTTAATATTTAGTTGAATGATATTGATTCAATGGGAGTCATTAGGAAGAGTGCATTTCCTTGGGGTGCTCCAGTGCTTTTCACCAAAAGTTTTGATGAGAAATTGAAGTTATGTGTTGATTAAAAATGGAATAATCATGCTACCATTAAGAATTGATATTTATTACCACATATCAATGAATATTTTGAAAAATTAATAGGGGATAAATTTTTTAAAATATTATAAATCATAATGTAAGAAGATGTTAATTTTGGATAGAGGATATCAAATTATAGAATGAGAAACCATGATATGAAACTGCATCATGATTTATAAATAATAATAGAAAAATAAAATTGATTATAATCATGATAAGTGGCTATGTCATGGTTGTATTTTTGTGATGAAAAGTGGAGGAATTGGTGAAAACACATCATGGTTTCCCTCCATCTATTAGACTAGTTTGGATAAGAGACTCCCAATGGGGTTATGAAGAAACTTCCCAAAATGATGAAGAGGCACCCAATTAAAGTAGTGGTCTGGGCAAACCACTAGTAATATCTAAATAATTACTAGTAGAACCAATTATTAATAGAAAATTCATAACTAACAGTGTTAGTTAAAGTGAAATTATGGCTTGTGAACACCATCACCATACTTTTATAATTAGAATATTATATCTCCCTAGGGAGAAAGTGTTGAGTGTGAGTATAAAACTCATTAGTACACCAAAAATGATACCCTAAGTTATACTATAATGTATATATATGATTACACATACAATATAATAATAAAACCTATAAAAATCTATAGATAATAATCAAGTTGAGTCATCTTGTGATTTCTAGGATACCGAGATGATTGAACATACATGTTTGGATTTTTTTGATGTATAATTTATGTTTAAACCTTTATATATTGAATTGGTTTTCCCGAAAAAACAAATAAACCAAAAACATATAATGAAAATATAGTTTTAAATTAAAATTAAAATCAAACATTATAATAAACCCTTTTAAAATAAACATAAAAACCAAATAGAGTGTAGTGGAAATAAAACCACCACATATCCAACATAACAAAACCAACTGATGTAGATTATTATTATCCACCTTGGATAGACCAACTACTCCAATAACACATGTTTGAACAACACAACTCCCACCATGATCACAACTATTTATATATATTTCCAATGAACATTGGAGTCTTTACCTATCCAACATCATGATAAAAGACATTTAATCTTACACTAAAATGTGTGGGTAGTGGTGAGTATGAAAATACATATTAGTATTTCCCCATATAGTTTTAGGCCATATAGAAACGACCACTACATGATGTTTAAGTTCATGCATGATATACCATGTATGAGATTTACATTTCTTTAGGAACACAAGTTTTCATATTGATTTCATTACTTATATTTATTCTCTTTATTTTTTGAGAACCTTTATCTTTAGAACCAAATGTTTTACCACAATTCAAGCATGATTTTTATATATTTATAATATCATTATCTAATTATATTTTTAGAACATAATTTCTAGTTGGTATATTAACACCTAAGATGTGTGATTTAGTTACTCCCTTTGTTTATTTTATCCTTCTAAGGTTGATAATGTTTATTTGTTTAAATCTTGTGAATTTATTTTTGGATTAGGAACATTTCATAAATTAAATTAAATAAATATTGAAATATAATTTCATAATTTACCAAGTAAAATGTTTTATATGGTATAAATTTTAATCAATTCATCTATATATAAATTTTTTATTATTTTCTAATGTGATGAATATTTTCAAATGGTTTTCCCATAGGTATTTATCAAGAACATTATTTATTTTTTGTGTATATTTTCATGTTAGTCAATAATTATAGTGTTAAAATGTTTTAATAATTTGAGGTTCGATAAAATAATAATTTACAATACAAGATGAATTTTTATTTTCAAGTACATAATCAATAAAATTTTCAAATTTTAATAATATCATATTATATTTTGGTACTGACACTACTTCTGGGATATTTTTCACCACTTAAATACTGATTTATATATTAAAACTTGTTGTTGATTTTGAAACAATCATTCCCACTTCAAAGAAATATTATTTGTTATTATTATTTGCTTCCAATTAATAATTCAAGCATGTTTTACAACCATTAGGTGTTATTTCTCATACTTTTTTGCGAAGAAATATTTTTTTATACAACTAAAAACAAAATAAGAGAACAATATAATTTAAATATCATGTGTTTTATTTATTACATTTTTCAAATAAATTATCATTTGAAATTTAAGTTCCCAATGATTTTTTAATAAATTAAAATATTAAATAATATTAATTTATGAGTAAATATTTTCTCTATTTTAGGATTTTGGAAAAATATGTGATATTTTGGAACATATTTTTAAAAATTATCAGATATTGTGGCACATATTTTTAGAAATATTTGATATTGTGGAACATTAATTTATCAGGTCACATAATTTCAGAAATTAACAGATTATATTGAATCTATTACAATATATATCATTATTAATATAGTTTATAATTATAAATTATGTTCATCCAAAACCATTTATTCATCAATAAAAATATTTAATTAACAATTATTTTTTTGAAAACCTGAAATATAATTTTTTTTCATGGAAACTAATATGAGCCCATTACTCATATATAAACTCTAATAAAAATGAAATCCACTCTAAGGGATGATGTTGATTTAATTAGTTGAGATTTATTATTTTTAAATCAAAACGTAAAGCGATGTGAAAAAAAATTATTTAAATTTTATCTCATAGGGGAATTATTTTCCATTTTTTAAAAAAATATTAAAAAAATATTTTGATGTACTATTGGCAAAAACACATCCATTTCATTGATATTTATTTTAATTTAAACTATAATCATCATAAAACGTCATGCTCTTCCTGATATTCATTTATAATGAACATTCCCTGCCATTTTATAAAATGATATTGTGATATTATGTCAGAGAAACTTGATATTTATAACTAATGGTTTATCATATTTTAAATGCATAATTTGAATGATTGAAACAAAAATATTTCATAATTTATAAAAAATATATAATTTTATTTATAATGAAATGTTTATAATAATCATTATTATTAAGTTATTCTAGAAAATTTAAAAAAATTTATAAATATTAATAAATTAATAAAATAAATAAAAGGTTTCAACATTAATTGTTTAATATTTTTCTCACAATAATTTATAGGACATTTTTCATACCATGTTAGTTATTTTAAATATATTCATGGATATTAATAAAATAAAAATAATAATAAATAAAATTGATCAACAATATTGATATTCATTAAAGAATCCTAAATATATAAAAAGTCTCATTTATATGTATTCTTATATTTTTAATATTCCTAACAGATTTAGGTTTTCCAAAAAAACAAAATATGTTAACATTCATCATATCATCAACTTTATTCATAGCATAATTAAAAAAATGTTGTTCAATAATTTTCTCATTCCCTTTTATTGACTATTGAGGAAGATCAAAAATGTTTTTTAATAGGCGACATGTACATGGTTAATGATGTTTCATACCACACAAAAAACATTCATTTTCAATATATATATTCTTTGGACATGGTTATTCATTATTCAACCACTTTTAGTGGTTACCTTTTGAAATACCCATGATGTTATTTTTAGGTATTCATTTTTTTATTTTTTTATTTATCATTTACTAAGGGATTTGGAGTTAAATTTTAAAGTTTTTTGAGAAAATACCATGATACACAATTAGGGTACACAGTTACCCTAACTATACAAGTTAACCATGAGTCATACACCTCCATACCAGTAGAGACTCACAATTAGGTGTACAATTAGGAAAAATTTTCCCTTAACTATTAATATTGGAATATTTTCAAATATTTTAAAATTTGGGAACCCAACTTAAAGCAGGGACTACCTCTTTATCTCCCACTCATTTGTGAAGCTTCCAATAGATGTAAGTATTTATCTCCCTCTTCTTTTGCTTCAATATTTGGATTTCCACGTCAAATATCAAGGATTCCTTCATTTAAGTGGCCCATCTCCTCTTATTTTTCAATCTTTATTCATTATTCTTCATTCCTCTTTACACCTATGGCTATAATTTCCTAGGTTTTATAAAATATTGAATTCGAAGTTAGGTGTTTTCATATTTAGGGCTTCAAATCTTCCCATAAAGGTTTATCCTCCTCTTTTCTAGAGGAGTAACTTAATCCACCAATGTTTTCACCAATCCAAGGTAGGTGGTTTTAGGTGATACATTTTTTAAGAAGATATAAGCTCTTGGATGTTCAAATGATGTTTCAATTTAATTTTAAGTCATATTTTACATCATTTTGGATTTGTTTATATGATCATTATTTGTTTCTTAATTAATTTCACTTAATTAATTAAGTTTAAGGGATTAAAAATTATATTTAATTTTTGAGTTATAAAGTTCCCATAAAATATTTATTGAAATTCCAAAATGGGTTTTCATAGAATTAATTGAATTGCTTCCATTAAATTTATTTCTATTAACAATGGTAAATCAATGTGTTTAATATATGAAGGGATTTATGGGATAAATATTTATGTAACTTAATCTAAATTTTTTCCTTTAATGGGTTGTATTATTACTAGGAGTAACTTAAATGACATTGAAATTCCCGGATATGGCCTTTTTTGATAGTGTGTGATACATTACCAAAATTGAATGTTTTACTTTAAACATAAAATTGGTTATTGATGGTCATGTTTCATGGGAACCCTGGGTACTTAGGTATAAACCTAGGAAAAATACCTTTCTAGGTATTAATCTAATATAACTAGTTTTCTATAGATGATACCAGTAGTTAGGATATGTCACGACCCGTCCCACGACACAGGCCGTTGTACACGGGCAGTACCCGGGGTCGGACAACACGGCGTGTATCATTTCCTACATGCCGTGTACTTTTTGGAAAACAAATTGGTCCTTTTGTTCACCGTATCGTGGAAATCTTTCGTTTGGGTTAGTGACTCTTCTTCTTGTTCCCCTGAAGGTCAGGCATCATTCCCTCACGCAGGATTATGATCCCTTTAGTAGGACTTTCTGTGATAGAGTTAGGCATCCATCCGAGAGGCCCGGATCGAGATCCTCTATCCATTCCCGACCCTAGGTAGAGTCAGGCATCGATGTGACCAACCTTACCGGGCGTTGATCCTCTACCTAGTTGGTGTATCACCTAACTGGTGAATCCGGATGAGTTGTGGTATCCGCCATAGCCCTGACAGTGATCCTAATCTGTGTATCGTGATCTTTCCACTCAGGAGTGTGTCTCCCGTAATGAGTACTTCTATCTACCGTAACCTTTCCACTCAGGAGTGTGTCTCCCGTAATGAGTGTATCTACCTCTCATGATGGTTCCCGACGAACAGTGCTTCTCGAATTGACGTCATCAGAGACATTAGACTCATGGAGTGTGTTCTCCCGGAACGAGTGCATCACAGAATCTTTGAACAAAATCCCTTGTGGGGGTATGCAGTTGTGTGACTTTTCTCTAGACCACGAGTCTGGGTTTTGAGTATATCCGGTTTGTTCTATATGTTCTGTAGACATATACTGTGCATAACTGACTGTACCTTTACTTTGTGTACTGCTTTGTGGTTTTCGGGGTCCTCTACTGAGTATTGTTATACTCACCCATGAACGGGCTTTGCCCGCACATCTGGTGTCTTGTGCAGACGAGCAGCCTTTTGACAGAGTCCAGGGAGGACCAGGACAGGGCCGAGTTTTCTGAGTACCCTATAGGCCGAGGCGTTCCTATGGCTATGAGCGGAAGTCCCAGTACCTTTTTGTGCTTACAGGTTGGACTTTGCAGTTTTTCAGACTCTTGTTTTTGGTGTGATTGTATTCTGGCCCAGTTTAATTTTTCAGTGTTCTACCTTTCGTCATACTCTGTTGGTTGGGTTTAGTTGTATGCATGCATTTTTTTCCTTAGTGTTTTACATTTAAACATTTTTGGGCTTGGAGATATGTGCGTGTGTACAGGTACTTAGGAAATGCCTCCCATATTAGTGATATGCCTACTCGGTGCTAGTCACTAGCCCCTAGCCTATTGGAGGCGGGCTTGGGGAGTCACAGCGCAGGCCTCACTGGGACGGGTCATGACAGAGTGGTATCAGAGGTGGTCGGTTCTACCTTAGGACCAAGAGTCTGTGAGTTTGGTTTGGGGAAACAGTGTTGAGTGTTTCGGGTTTGGATTTCAGGCCAGAGACCCCAGTGTTGGTGCGGCGACTGACGTATCCATACACTAGGACTCTGATAACATTCTTTTCGACTCGGTACACGAAAACACTGGTTGCGGGGGAAATAAAAGGTACATGCATCATATAGGAATGGGTTGTGTTTTCCATGTCCTTTGTGTCAGCTATCCAGATATACTCATTGACCATAGTACATCTTGTTTGTTTACAGGATGCCTCCACGACACATGCCCGCTAGGGTTCAGCAGCACGATCACGAGGATGACCCCCTCAGTGACGAGGATTCAATATAGGGACTAGATCCCCAGGCGTTGCCACCAGGTGGTGCACCTGCTATACCACCACCAGTGGAGCAGCCAGTGGTACCCGCAGTACTGAATAGCGAGGAGCGCAGGCTCATCACACTCCATGAGTTTCAGAGATAGAGACCCCTCAGGTTCCGAGGTGAGCCCGACCCTCAGGCAGCTGAGGAATAGCTTTAGGCGGTGACCAGAGTTTTCCATCTAGTGAGGACACCAGTAGACCAGATGGTGGTCCTAGGAGTGAGCCTTCTTCAGGGTTCGGCGGTGCGATGGTGGAGTCTGACCACGCAGACTCACGACGAGGAGACTCTTTCATGGATGGAGTTTGAGTGAATCTTTAGGGAGGAGTTCTCTCTAGTTACATTGAGAGTTGTGCGCATCCAGGAGCTTCTTCAGCTCCAGCAGGGCAGTATGACAGTAGTTGACTATTCATCGTGGTTCACCAACCTCGCCAGGTACTCGATGGATATGGTCAGGGATCAGTACTTCAGAGCTCGGACCTTTGAGTGAGTTTTACGACGAGACATCTGAGCTAGTGTCGTGCCTCTATGAATATCGACTTATGCTGGAGTGCTCGAGCAGGCCTTGGTGATCAAGAGTTTCTTGGTGGAGCAGAGACAGCCGCCGACAGTCAGCAGCAGGCAGACGGGTGAGGAGACACCGACAGCAGGGATCCGACGTCAGGCACATGGATCTGGATGTGGGAAACGTCATAGGAGGACCTAGGATAGGGGATTGACAGTCCAGGGATCTCAGGCTGGATCCAGTCAGCCTAGGGAGAAGTGATGCTACGCATGCGATAGTAGGGGGAATCTCACTAGAGATTTCCCGACACGTCAAGCTGCTAACAGGGAAGCGGTGGATGGACCACTGAGGCAGAGGTAGAGAACAGAGCAGGCAGACCCGCTAGGCGGCGGGCGTGGCAAAGGAGCAGGGAGAGCTGTAGGTGGTGGCAGACGCTTCGACTTACTTCTACCACCACCCCCAAGAGGTCCGCACCAGGCTCAGGGAGCTAGGGGACATGGGCGGGGACAACTACATGCGGTTAAGGAATATGACCTAGGGGCTCCAAGGATGATTTGAGGTACGATCTGTGTCTTTTCTACCATATCTTCCGTACTCATAGACACAGGTTCCAATCATTTCCTTATAGCCACATGTCTTGTACAAAACCTCGAGATTCTGGTAGAACCGTTGACTCGATCCTTACGCTTGGAGACACCTAAGAGAGGAGACTCGACGATCACGCACCATTGCATATAGTGTGATATTACCCTTGGAGGCGAGAGTTTCGGTTGGAACCTCTTGGTGGTAGCGTTGAGGCCTTACGACGTCATTCTCGGTATGGATTGGTTATCTTCGGTCCATGCCCATATTGACTGTTTTAGGCGAAGAGTGTGGTGTGTCCGCCGTGATGGAACAAAGTTTTCCTTTGTCAGAGAAAAGGAAACCCAGGCAGCACAAAATGGGCTAATGCATAGGAGGGTGTAGCCGATCACTCATGAGTTGGCTAGCCTTACCCTCGGAGCAGTAGATGTTTTGAGCTCTCAGTTCCCAGTAGTGGTGGAGGATTATGAGGATGTCTTTCCCGAAGATGTTCCAGGACTACCTCCCCATCAGGAAATCGACTTCTGCATCGAATTACACCCCGGGACGACACTGATTTCCTCATCGGATTATCAGATGGCTCTCGCAGAGCTTCGCGAGCTGAGGGTACAGTTGGAGGATTTGTAGAGCAAGGGTTTCGTAAGACCCAGCATCTCACCCTGGGCGGCCCCAGTCTTTTTTTCCAAGAAGTCAGATGGGAGTCTGAGGTTGTGCGTGGATTACCAGTGCCTGAACTAGGTGACGGTGAAGAACAAATATCCACTTCCAAGGATCGATGACCTCTTCGATCAGTTAAGAGGGGTACAGTTGTTCTCGAAGGTTGACCTTCGATCAGGCTATCACCAGCTTCGAGTGTGAGATGAGGATATACCGAAGATGGATTTCAGATGCTGCTACGGTCACTATGAGTACTTGGTGATTCCTTTCGGCATGAAGAACGCCCCTGCTGTGTTCGTGGGACTAATGAACCAGATCTATCAGCTGTACTTGGACAGGTTCGTAGTGGTCTTCATCGACGATATCCTTGTGTACTCAGCGTCATAGGAGGAGCACGCGAGACACCTACGGATGGTTCTGGACGTACTTCGGGAGCACCAGCTTTATGGGAAGCTCTCGAAGTGTTAGTTTTGGATTCAGGAGGTCCGATTTCTAGGACATGTCATCTCAGCAGATGGAGTGGCTGTGAACCCAGCCAAGGTGGAGGCTGTGTTAGCATGGGAGCCACCTCGGAGGTGCGAAGCTTCCTTGGGTTGGAAGGATATTACTGGAGGTTCATTACTGACTTCTAAAGGATATTAGTACTGATGAAGTCCTTGACCAGGAAGGGGAAACCCTTCGTGTGGAAAGAAAAGTGCCAGAAGGCCTTTGAGCAGTTGAGACAGAGTTTGACGAGCGCCCCAGTCTTGAGATTGCCAGAGAAGGGTGTCAGGTACATAGTTTTCCGCGACGCATCAGGGACTGGGCTTGGTTGTGTCCTGATGCAGCGACATGTAGTGATTGCTTATGGTTCACACCAGCTTAGGCCACATGAGAAGAACTATGTGACCCATGATCTCGATTTGGCAGCGGTAGTATTCGCAATGAATATGTGGCGACACTACCTTATGGGTGAGTGGTTTATTGTCTACTCTAATCACAAGAGCCTCAAGTACATCTTCTCACAGAAGGATATGAATATGAGGCAGAGGCATTGGAAAGAGTTTCTCCAAGACTATGATTTTGAGATCATCTATACTCCTGGGAAGGGGAACAAGGTGGTGGATGCTCTTAGCAGAAGGTCAAGCTCACAGCTGTTGAGTGAGGCGACACAACAGTTATCCACGTTACAGTTATCCTTCATGGATGGAGAGGATACAGCTTACCTACAGTTGATGGTTGTCACCCCTCCACTATTACAGCGAGTTAGGGAGGCACATCTTGGGGATTTCGACTGTGTGGCCTTACGTGCTCAGTTATCCACAGGACATGCTCCTGATGGATATTCGCAAGGTGGGGAGCACATACTTCTTTTTAGAGGATGCACTGTTGTACCAGTGGCATTGCATGAGGAGATCCTGAGGGAGTTTCATACATCCCCTTTGACGGTACATCCTGGAGTGGCAAAGATGTACCAGGATCTACGACGACAGTTCTGGTGGTCAGGCATGAAGAAGGAAGTAGAAGAGTTTGTTTCTTGATGCCTCACATGCCAGCAGGTGAAGGCTGAGCACCAGGTTCCAGCGGGATTAGCTCACCCCCTGGAAGTCCCCGAGTGGAAGTGGGATGGAATATCGATGGACTTCGTGACATGCTTACCACAGATGTCCAAGGGGCATGACTCAATCTGGGTGATCGTTGACCGACTCACTAAGTCGGCCCACTTCCTATCTATCAGGGAGTAGAGTTCCGTGGAGATCTTGGGGCGCCTCTACGTACAGAAGATAGTTCGGCTTCATGGCATCCCCTAGACTATAGTCTCAGACCGAGACACCCGTTTCACATCTCGGTTGTGGAAGGGATTGCAGGAGGATTTTGGGAATCAGCTACGCTTGAGCACAACGTTTCATCCCCAAACAAATGGTCAGACGGAGAGGACCATTCAGGTTCTAGAGGATATGTTGCGGGCCTGTATCTTGGACTTTGGTCGTAGCTGGGAGAACCACCTACCACTGGTGGAGTTTTCATACAACAACAGCTACCACTCCACCATCGGTATGGCACCATTCGAGACCTTGTACGGGAGATCCTTCCGGTCACCGCTTTGCTAGACCGACCCCGGAGATTCAGCACTCATGGGTCCAGAGTTAGTGTGAGCTACCATAGAGAAGGTGCAGATCATCCGGGAGTGGATGAAGACTTCACAGAGCCGGAAGAAGTCTTATGCTGACAGGCGACAGAGACCTCTGAAGTTCGAAGAGGGAGACCACGTCTTTCTTCAGGTCTCACCTCGATGAGGGTTGCGGAGATTTGGCCGAGGCGGAAAGCTATCTCCAAGGTTCATCGGACCTTTCCAGATTCTGTGCAGAGTTGGTGAGGTGGCGTACCGCCTAGCTCTACCACCACAGTTGCATCAGGTACATGATGTCTTCCACGTGTCGCAACTTAGGAGGTACGTGCATGACCCATCGCACGTCATAGACTGGGGTGAGCTGGACATTGAGGATGGAGGGACCTTTACTAAGTACCCGATGGAGATTGAGGATCAACAGGAGAGGATCTTTCGTGGGTGATCGATTCCCTTAGTGCGCATCCGGTGGCAACATGGGAATCTTCAAGAGAGCACGTGGGAGCGGGAGGCCCGGATCTGTGCCCAGTACCCTCATCTTTTTGAGTAGCCTTTATTTTGGTTTTTCGGGGACGTAAAGCCCCAAGGTGGGGAGAATGTAATGTCTCAGATTTTCCATTTATTATTTTTAAATATTATATGAAATTATTTCGAGACCGGGCATGAAGACGACACATCATTCCGAGGTCCAGTGAACCCGGAATGGTGGTTTGAACTTTTTTTTAGTTAAATGAGTCGACACTTGTGCGCGGTTGTGGCAGTTTCCAGACGGATGCCCGGATTAAAAATCTGAGTGCACCGTTGCGTCTGGGATGACGACTTTACCTAAGAATGAGGCTAACCTCGACCGGCGCGGGTCAAGGAAAAAATTTAATTTTCGGACGTTTTAAGTAAAATAAAATAAATTAAATTAACAAGTTTATTTTATTTCATTTATGGAAACATCTACTGCAGCGCGGCAAAAGCACAGTTGTTTCCTAAATTAATGGCACATCTTAATGACTTCGAAATGGAAAGTCAACGTCATTAATACTGCCACGTAATTAAATGCCAACATGTTTTCCCTTTTAATGGGTTAACCAATTATTGATTGTTGGCAACGTAGATAGAGGAACCTCTGTAGAATCCATGGCGCGTTGGAGCGAACTCTCGGCGAAGAACGCCGACAGATCAAAATCAAGGATCGCTGCACTGACGTTGAAGGATCTCGATGACAACAGCAACATGACACCTTCATCAACGATCGATCCTTTAGAAAATTAGGTGTTGTTATTTCGATTTCTTTTCCCCATATTTGAGTTTAAACGACGAACGCGGATCAACCAAAAACAAGTTGATCCTCGGATTTGTATGTTCTTGTGGGAAGGATTTTTCTTCAGGAAGATTATGGGGAATTGATCCATGCTTTATGTTGCTGTTGATTCTTTCTCTGTTTAAGCCTATTAATGGGAGCAGATCGACGCCGTGACGAATGAAGGTGGTGGTTCGTTCCTCAATTTGTTTATTTGGATTTATTCCCCCTTATTTCCCCGTGAATTCTTCGCGTTCTTCACGGGGAAACAAACAATAGATCGTTGCGCATCCGTTCTACGACGCAACGATCCCAGATCGAAGGTTCGACACTGCAACGACCTTATGGAGGTGCGACGACGATGGAAGACGAAAAATCGGACCAGATCGGAAAGAGCGTTCTTCGCGTGTTCTTCGTGCGGGAAGATCAGAACACATTTTCGGAGCTGATTGGAGGCCCGAAAACAAAGAAAGTGGATTCTTAGTGTCAGGGCGACCAAAACCTGGGAGATTTGCGGCGATCAGACGGCCGAATCGATGGCCGGAGCACCACGAGAGGCGTGCCGGTGAAGGGCGTTGTTTCTGGAAATTTCCAGAACACACGGCGTGTACTTATGAAGAACACGCTGTGTAGTACTGTCAGTGGAGGCTAGGGTTTCAGGGTCAGAGAAGAATCACACGGCGTGTTGGACTTTCCCCAAAGCTCAGCGTGTAATCTGGGTAGTACACGAACACGGGATGATCTACACGGATTCAGGCGGCACGGCGTGTACATCTCGACAGAGGCAGCTACGCGGAGCTCGGCGTGTATCCCGGGGATACACAGACACGAGATGGAGTACAAGACTGTGTACTCCATCACATGGTCAGGCGAGGCCAACAGCGTGGGTCACCCTGTGTGCAGATTACACAGGTCGGAGTACACGGGTTGGTGACCGTGTACGGGCACATGGACAGAGTACACGGAGCCAACCCCAGTTACCCATACATGGATTGTGCTTTGTACTACACGCCGTGTACTAAGTTTTCTACACGACCAGCCTCATGACACGTGCTGTTGTACACGGGCAGTACCCGAGGTCGGACAACACGACGTGTATCATTTCCTACACGCTGTGTACTTTTTGGAAAACGGCTTGGTCCTTTTGTTCACCGTACCTTGGAAATATTTGATTTGGGTTATTGCTTCTTCTTCTTGTTCCCCTGAAGGTTAGGCATCATTCCCTCATGCAGGATTATGATTCCTTCAGCAGGACTTTCTGTGATAGAGTCAGGCATCCATCCGAGAGGCCCAGATCGAGATCCTCTATCCATTGCTGACCCTAGGTAGAGTTAGGCATCAACGTGGCCAACCTTACCAGGCATTGATCCTCTACCTAGCTGGTGTATCACCTAACTGGTGAATCCGGATGAGTCGCAGTATCCGCCATGGCCACGACAGTGATCCTCATCTGTGTATCGTGATCTTTCCACTCAGGAGTGTGTCTCCCGTAATGAGTAATTCTATCTACTGTAACCTTTCCACTTAGGAGTGTGTCTCCCGTAATGAGTGTATCTACCTCTCATGACAGTTACCAACGAACAACGCTTCTCAGACAGACGTCATCAGATCCATTAGACTTGTGGAGTGTGTTCTCCCGGAACGAGTGCATCATGAAATCTTCGAACAAAATCCCTTGCGGGGGTATGCGGTTGTGTGACTTGTCTCTAGACCACGGGTATGGGTTTTGAGTATATATGGTTTTTTCTATATGTTCTGTAGACATGTACTGTGCATAGCTGACTGTACCTTTACTTTGTGTACTGCTTTGTGGTTTTCGGGGTCCTCTACTGAGTATTGTTATACTCACCCCTTCACGGGCTTTGCCCGCACGTCTGGTGTCTTGTGCAGACGAGCAAACTTTCGACAGAGTCCAAGGCAGACTAGGACATGACTGAGTTTTCTGAGTACCCTACAGGTTGAGGCATTCCTACAGCTACGAGCGGCAGTCCCAGTACCTTTTTGTGCTTACAGGTTGGACTTTGCAGTTTTTCATACTCTTGTTTTTGGTTGGCTTGTATTCTGGCCCAGTTTACTTTTTCAGTACTCTACCTTTCTTCGTACTCTGTTGGTTGGGTTTAGTTGTATGCATGCATTTTTTGTTCCTTAGTGTTTTACATTTCAGCATTTGTGGGCTTGGATATGTGTGCGTGTGTTCAGGTACTTAGGCAATGCCTCCCATGTTAGTGATATGCCTACTCGGTGCTAGTCACCAGCCCCTGGCCTATTGGAGGTGGGCTTGGGGAGTCACGAGGCGGGCCCCACTGTGACGGGTCGTTCCAGGATACCACTTTGGATATTGATCATTCTTGTTATCTTAGGATGACACTATGGATAGAGGCCTATGTGAAATTGAATTTGGGTTTTTTTAGATTCACTAATTTGAAATAATATCATGTATGAGGATTATATGGTGTCATAAAAATAGTTCCCTAAGACTATTACCATGATATATGAATGAGGTCTTTGATACCTATATATATTTCCTTCAAAATATCTTGACTTAATTTTATTATCATTACTAAACTTGTTACTTATTTAACTTAAAACTAAAAATGTACTTTAAAATTTTAGTTCAAACAAGCATTTTGTATATTATGTAATAAAGGTTGTATATAGAACACTTGGTATCATCCTATAGGTATTATTATTATCATACCCTACATGCACCCTTTGGGTGTATATAAACTTTGTTTTTTCTAATACAAATAAGGGAAAGGTACCCCAATGAGATGATAGAATGTTATGACTTGCCTTTTGATTTGAGTCGGCGGAGGAAATAGGTGATGTACACTCACTTGTCATAAGGATATGGGTATTTGGTGCAATTTTGGCCTTTTAATTTTTGGTCATGTATATCTTGATCCTTTAGGTACGATATATAATTATCTTCCCATCTCCAACACCCATTTGTGGTTTATACTTAAGCATTATATACTCTTGTATTTATACTATAACTTTAGTTATTAATGGTTATATTTATTTTTCTTTCCATAATATATGATTTGATTTGGATTATTATTTTATAATTTGAAACATTTAGATGTTTATTTGTTATAAAAATATTTAATTGGATGCATGGCTTGCTAAAAAATGTCAAGGTAATTATGGGTTCTTAAAACAAACCTCTTTTGGTAATTTTATTACTTATCAGGAAAAATCATTCTCAACAAATTAATTTTGATTCCCTAGAACTAGTTTCCATCCCAGAGGGATCAAAAATTAACCTTAAGCCTTATAGTGGGATGAATCAGGTAACAAAATGGGATACCCTATGTTGGTTCACTACAAAATTGTATTATATCCAAGTCCCTCTTATTTTATATGTAAAAATTCATTGTATACAAGAGATAGGACTATCAGAGTTCAAGAGGTATATTTTAATTAGGTGTTTGGACAACACTTATAATTATAATACTTGAGTTTTCCTGGAATTCCCAAGATTTATGTATTATTAGTTTTGGGAGATCTATTACATACTATTTGAGAAAATTCAATCTAGAAATCCAAAATTTAAGGGTATCCAAGGGCACATAATTAGGATTTATGGGTTTTAGATTGTGTGACCAAACCACGTGGCCCCACCCTTGTTGGTAGTAAGTATGCATCATTCGATTTACGATTGGGGAAAACTTTCAATTTAATTATGTATAGTAGTAAGTGGGTACTATTTTGTACAATTTTCTTCTTGTTAAATTTCTTCGACTTCTTAACTTTTGTATGATTTTAATATGTTTTTTAATTGAGTTTTTTATATGATTTTGAATGGATTTCAAGGAGATTTATGGATATAATTCTCTTATTTGATTTCATGTTGTAACATACACCATAGAAGTGATCATTTAAACCCTTTACAGGGAGATGTAGATAATTTTACATAAGCTATCCCTCTAGTTAATTGAAACCTCATAGAGAGAATGGTGTACATAGTTCAAGTTATGGGCCAAGGGGGTTTCCCTGGTCTAGTTCAGTCTAAGGAGTCATAAACAGGACCAAACCAAGATAAAGAACAAGATCAATATTTAATTCAGTATAATACCCCATCCTTTCTATAACACCCCAATATTTTATATGTATTTCATTTGAAATAAAAAAGAGGTATTTTTAGCTTTACTTACACACAACCTTCAGTCTATATGAACCACGATTTAGTAAACCGTTATTACATATTTATTAAATTGGTATGTATGAATAGTAATAACTATATTATGATAAATATTTATAAAAGTTTTAAATATTTCAAATGTGTTGATTAATTTATAATAAATAAGTACTCAATTTCCAATAATGTCATTTTATGTTTCAAAAATATGTTTTCTCAAAAAATGGGCTTTATCACTTTTTTCACATGGAAATTATAACTAATTTATAAAATTTATATATTTTCTTGATAAAATTTATATCACTTTTAAAATCATAATTTCAATATTATATTAGGGTGAATTTTTAGGATTTTTCTAAAAGGATTTATTTCTTAGTGAATAGTGAAAATACCATTTTTTGCAAAAACTGACATTTATTTTCAAGTAAAAGTTTCATTATGCTTTTAATTTTATATTCAAGTAACATAAGTATAATTTAATTATAAATAATATAATTAATTATTTAAGAATCATCATTATACTTTATTCTGATATAAGTTCATTTTTGGGCTTACCAACACATTTTCTAAAAACTGCTTTTATTCGCGCAATGTGTTTTTATCTTAATAAATTAAATTAATATCTATTTATTACTGATTTAATAAAATTTATATATTATATATTCAATAATATATTTTAAAATTAATTTTATGGTTTTTAAATGGAAATTAATGGAAGTAATTTATGTTTTATGCTTAAAAATTCATTTTTCTAAAATGGATTTTCATTATGGTTTGTACGCTTATTTAAAATTAAATTCCACGACTTATAGAAATTTATTACTTTAAAATAGATTTCATATTTTTAATAAGAATAATTAATACAATTTAATAGGTTAAACTTAATTTTTGGTCACAATGAACAGTAAAAAAAAATAAAATTTTGTTACCATAGTTAAGGTTAAAATGGGTTTAACAGGGGGGATTAAACCATGAAATAAGGGTAGGATTTCCAAAAAAATTATTTAGTTTTTATTGGTTGAATATATTTAAACCTTATATTATCCTAACTTTGAATCCATATCCATTTGGAGCCACCTTCCCATGAAAGTAACTTTATATCATTGAAATCTTTTAAGAAATTCCATGTGTGTCTCACCCCCCACTTATAAAATGGAACCTCTAAAACTCCCTTATTAACACCATTATAGACTTATATATTAGAAAATACAAGCCTCAATACTTTTCTAGAATACTTCCCTTTATCCTAGATCTTCTGGTCTTCTCCTAAGACTAATCCTTCAAGGCTTAAGGTGTATGCCGAAGGAGGTCTCTCAAAGAAGATGTATAGATCTTAACCAAGATCATTCAGTTTTAATTCTTCTTATAATTCCTATAAACATGTTTTATTCATAAAAATATGATGACTCCAACATCATAAATATAATAATATGTTATTATGATGATGTTACAACCATTCACCACCTCTTCTCAATCAAATGGGAGATAAAAATATCACCCGTGCGTACATGTGGTTGGTTATTATAATATATTTAATATTTATATATTTTATTTATTTTATAATAGTGATTATATAAATGTGAATTAATATTTACCTTTATTTATTTCCATCCATCAAAAAATGGAAATTCCACTTGTGCATACGTACAGACTACCGCCTCCATATTGTGATGAGATTCATTTTTTATTACCACTTTAAATGAATGGTTATAAATAAATATATAATGAAATTATATGATATTTATATCATTATTAAAATTATAGATATTAAGGAACCCATGATTAAAGTACAAGGACCTTAACTATTGAACCAAAACATAGATGAAAAACAAAGCGGTTAACATGGAAAATGATGATGATAAAGAAAGATTGTTAATAAATAGGTGATAATATGTTATAAGTGAACCATGTATAGTATTATAGGTTTAAATATGATTTTTATATATAATTATAATAAATTTAAATTTATTATACATGAGGTTATGAAGCAATTTGGACTTGAGGTAAGGGTTTTATGTTATAATATCATTTTTATCAGGATTGTTTATGTGTAAAAATTTTTCCGATTAAATTATATAATCTATCTCTCCCAAATCTTATAATTTTTTATTCTCATATGGTTATTTATAGAGATTAAATGTTTTCATTTAATTTTCCTATCTTTAAGTACTCAAAATATAAAAGGATTTTTTTGAAGTAAAACCAACTCAATTTATCTCTTTAGTCGAGAATCTTTTCTTCAATGTCTATATTTTCTTTATAAATGTTTTGAAAAATAATTTTAATATTATCTAATGATTTATTAAAGATATTTTTACCCATGTTATATTTTTTATAATTTTTTAAAAGGAATATTCTTTTTATTTTCTGAATAAGGAACTTTTGATTTTTTACCAAAAGTTGAAATGAATTTTTGTTTTAATGCACACCACATGAATAGATTTACCCGCCTTCAAGAATAATATTTTTCTCAAATATTCCTTTATATATTTATATTTTTATTTTAAAATAAAATATTTTCTTTAATATTTTTTGTAATATTTTAAATTTTAAATATGTGATTTCAAAATGAAAAGGTTATTTTCCTCAAAAAATATTCCAATGATCTTTTGAAGGTATTTTTTCATCAATAATAACATCCTTTGATGTTTCTCATGCTTTTTTGGGTATATAATAAAATGTTACTATATTTATTATTTCTTTGGATGGTTTATGTTTATGAGGATGAAATATGTATAAAACATGTTTTATTTTCTTGGGTTAAGCCTTGATATAATGATAAAAATTTTCATGATATTGTGTCATACATATGAATGGACTATGATTATGTGGTGTTTGGTTCCATTATAAACCAAGGATGTGCCGTTACGATATAAACCAAGGACATGTGGGTATTTTATTTCCCTCCAATACATTGGTTAATAATGATGGAGTTGAGAAAATTCTAAGAGATGATGGGATTAATAAAATTATAAGAGACAATGGAGTTAACTGGATGTAAGTTACTCCTAAGGGAATGTTGGAAATAAATAGGTAGGGATTTCCATTAAGGAACTTTTTAAAAAAATGATAGTCTTGGGAGTGACCCTTTATAAAGGAAGTGAGCTTATGTGAAATACAAAAACTTCTTCCTTATTCTTATGTTATGTTATCATGGATCATGATTGATTATTAATGATTCCACACCCTTATTTTATGTATTTTGGTTGATAAAACCTTATACTATGATTCGTGATTCAAGACATTTTATTTATTGGCTATGATTATTATATTTTTTATCACATTATCATACCCTTATGATTATCTTATTTTCAATTATGATAATTGATTTATATCTATTATATTTACCCTTAATGAGAATCTTAGATAACCTTTTCTTATGTTTCCTTTACCCAGATTACGAAGAAAGGTTTTAGGTATGATATTTCTAATAAGGGTTCTTGTTATGAAGAACTTAATGGGAAATGATGTAGATATTTTTTGTACCAGTTGCTTATGTATCAATGTTTCCAAAGTCACTAAAAATTTATGGTTCTGGTGGGTATAAAATTGATATTTAATGAATATTACACTAATAATATGTAGTATTTGTGTATTAAAATTTAGGGTAGCTATAGTTGACATCAAGGAAATCTTTAGTTATTTTTGGAAACTAGGATGTGAAATGTTTAGTGAGAAACCTCAAGATAAGAATAAGTATAAAAGAATGTCTGAAGTTATGGTAAATAAAGTACTATGATTTTCCTACAAATTTATCCATTTATAGATAGTATAGGTGGTTGTGGTTTTGTAACCTGTGCATCTAGAGGTAATAAACCTAAAAATAGTTGGTTGAGTATATCTCAAACATCATTTTAGTTCATGGTGAATATGCCCTTACTGTGTGCCTAGTTTGAAATTACTGGGGGGATATTCTCAGGTTAAATCACATTTTATTTATTAACCACAATGATAGAATTAGATAGATAATGACCATGTATGACCTAGGTTAAATATAAATCATCATATATTTAAAAGAATGTTTCTTGATTTAGGAATATTATGAATGATTATTCCATGATTATATGATTTCTCACTGATTTTTTTCCATACTGTAATTTCTAGTTCCAGTGAATGGATACAACCATAAGGAACCTTGTTAACAGATAATGTGATTGATAATTGAATTTTTTTTCTCTTAAGAAACCAAATTTTATGGGATATGGAATAAAAAATATTGTTTCTATGCTTACACAAATTTCTCAAGACATTAATCACACTAAACTTAGAAATGAGCAATGGAGAGAACAATATATTGTTGATTAATTCATGAGGAAACATCCACCTTCTTTTAGTGGGTTTGATGATCCACTAAACCGGGTGGAGGTGAATTTCTGGGTACTATAGCAGTATTGTAGCAGTTACTGTTCGGTACTGTAGCAGCCAGAACTATTCACCCGATTTGGGCCTTCGGGCCACCGATTTGGGCCTACGGGTCTCCAGGGCCATCGGGTCATCAAAGGCCTTCGGGCCACAGGGCCTTCAGGTCATGTAGACCATGGAGAAGCCCAGTTCACATAGACAGGACCTATAAGAGGATCAGAGCAACAGGAGTAGCAACCACCAGATGCAAAGCTAACTGGATTGGAAGAATGAGAGGGTATGGCAGCCGCCATCGGGATCGAGCACCATGAAGCTTTGTACGAGGAAATGCTAGCCGATCGGCAATGAAAGGTGGGGTTCAAGGAGATCAATGATGCATAAAGCTGGGGAGGGGCAGTTCAAGTGGGATGGTCCTACGAGTCATGTATTGGGCATGGTATGCCTCTGGGCCATCAGGTCATGTATTGTGGGTTTGTCGGGCCTTGTGCCTTGGGCCTACGGGTCATATACGGGTTCCCCTTCAACCCTTAAAAGGGGGATTATCCATAATAAAATAAAAAAGAAGGCCTTTAGGCCATTCAGGAAGGTAGTAGATGAGTACCACTAAATTGTAATGACCTGAAATTTTTAAATGATATTTTTTCCTAAAAATGTGTGTTATATTATTACAAAACCAAACTATATATTTTTAATAATGAAGTGAGTATAATTGGAATGTGACCTTTGGTTTTAGACTGTTATATGACCATTGGTCAATTATAACCATTTTTCAATATATCTATTGGAAACAACACTATTAATAATAATTTAATGTTATAATTGGTATTATAAATAGAAATGATAATGGTTAATTAATTGAGGAAGAAGAGTCGATGGCCTCATCCAGTAGAATCGTGCCATATAAAACCCATTTTTCAAAGCTTAGGAAGGATGTAGAATCCCTAGGCTTCTATCTTGACCAATCCCAAGTTGAGATTCAACATGTTAAGTTTGAACGAAATCACCTATAAGAGAAGTTCAAGTTAGTTGAGATTACTACTCGAGCGATGTTATTCGAGCTGCCCCAAGAGTCTATCACTATCACACACCTTAAGCTTAAGTCATATTCAGGTGTTATAAGGGGTTATGTGTCAAGGTTATAGTAACATAAATTTTAATCCTTTTTTAATTAAAATTTTATTTCATCATTTCTGTTTTAAAAAAAGTTTTTCTTAAAAATTCAAATGGAATTTGATAAATTGATTTTTCGGATAAAAATTGAACTTTTATGAGAGATATAAATTAATATATTAAAATAAGGTTTTTTTAAAAATGTTTATTGTAATGAAATAGTATTATCAAAACACTTTAATTTAATTACAAATGATAAAATAATTTCATTTTTTTAAGTGTTGAAAATTTTACTATGCATTTTCTATCAGTTATTATTTTTAATAAATAAGTATTTTTATAGTTAAAAGTTAAATTTGTAAAATTTATAGATTTATTATGATAAAATAAATGTAATTTTTGAATTAATAATATCGATATTAGGTTAGGGTGAATTTATGATTATTTTATAGAATACTTTAGTTTTTTGTGAATAGTAAAAATACAGTTTGAGTTTTTCGGTAAGTTTAATTACATCATAGCTTTGTCATAATGATGTAATGATTAATTTAAAATTATTTTAGAATATTATATGTTAAATTAACATAATATGTGTTCCAAGTGGCCAATAACATGGGAAAATACCATGGGAAAACACATTTTTTTAAAATACCACTACTGAGGTGTCCTCGGAAATTAATAAAAAAACTCCCTCACTTTTTCTATAAATATCCAAAAATTTATTAATTTATGTTCATTAAAATTTATACTCAATGAATATATAATAGTTTTACCTCCCAATGAGTCTTCATAAGGTGTCCTCAATCTCCCAAGGTCCTGATCATTGAGTTTTAGGAGTCACTATTCAAGGTAAGGGAAATCTCTACTTCTCTTTTCATTTCAAGCTATCTTTTTTATATGGTATGTATTTCAAATTTCTATAATATGTTCTTTTTTCAATTTTATACTATACCTTTAATTTATTAAGATTCATTTATGAATGTGACACCCTTTTCCCATATCTTTTTAATATTTTCTAAAATCATGTTTTATACCCATTATGCTGCCAATTTTACTTCTCAAAACTTCTTACTTTTTTCTCAAGAAATTATTTTATTTTATTTTTTGAATACAAAAAACTATTTTTTATCCAGGGGTATTTAAATAGATGAAAAAATTATCTATTTAATTCTGGTATTAACATACATGAAACCCACATTCCTTTTCCATGGGTTTAAAATGTCAAAAGGATCTTGTTTTTAAGCACTTTATAAAACACCATGATTTTGAAATGAAACTAATTTCTTTTATTATACATGGGTTATTTATGAGATATTTTATTGAGATATATGTGGATCAAATTAATTAAGAAATATCAAGGGTTTTCTCTGATATCACTCAAATTCATTGGGTAAAGAATTTTATCTCTAGAGATGCCAACTTTTATAATACCTTGGGGAATAACCTTGGTAATATTTATGACAACTCAGTGAAAAACTTTGGTGATATGCTTATAAATGACTCAATTAAATGTTGTAGACACATTTACAAGTTATGATTCATGATATTATTATTATGATATTTCTCTTTCCCATTCTTTTATGTATTTCATCAAGTTCTTACTGATATTCCTTAAGATCACAAGTAAACTGTTTCCCTTGTTTAACCTTACTAGGACTTCTACTCACCCTTTCCCTTGATTCTTTCCATAGGTTATGATATGAAATAAATTTACTTAGGATGAACCTTTAATAATACTTTCAAGTGTAATAGAATAATGTTTTCTATTTTCATGTATTATGTTCCTTTTTTATAAGACACTAAACTTTTGAAGACCCTCTATTTGTAAAATGTAATGAAAAGTTATGTAATAAAAAGGCAAGGTGCTATAGTTGGTGTCAAAGGATGATTTATTTATTTATGGAAATTAGGATTTTAAATATTTAGGATTAACCTTAGATAAAATTTTAAATATAGGAAAAAATCATGGTATTTTGTTTAAATATTAAGTAAGTGGTTTCTAAACAAAGAAATCTATATTTGGATATGAACAAATGGATGTGGCTCTGGAAAAAATGTATATAGGGGTAAAAACTAAAAACAATGCTTTGATATAGACTCTAACAGGAATTAGTGCATGACAATAGGCCTTACTGGACTCTTGGTTTGACACTATTAGGGGATATGTTTGGTTAATCACAAGATTTTTATAAAATATTATGAAGGATTTATAGAAAATGTAATTGTTTTCAATGAATAACAAATTTAATAATAATGTTTTAATACCTAAAATTATTTTAGAGTTATAAGATTATTAAAAGAAACAAATTTCTCACTAAGTTTCCATTATTTTAAAAATTGGAGGGAAATTGGAGGAACCGTGTAAATGGTGAGCGCAACAGACAATGCGCTGACGACCCTCCGATGGAATCCAGAATGGAAACCTTCATGAGAATGATGAATCAACTAACTCAAGTTATGGGAAATAACTTGAATCAATCTGAGAGACTAGTTTTACCATGAAGGGAACAAATTTCCATTTATTCCTTTATGCATCAACTACCAACAATGTTTAGTGGATTTATCGACCCATTGATTGCAGCACAATGGATAAAATCTATAGAAAAGATCTTTTCTGTACTTAATTGTTCAGAATAAGAGAAATTCACTCTAGCTATGTACCATTTAGAGGGAGAAGCTAATCAGTGGTGGGAACTAATTAAAAACATGAGGCCAAGAGAATATATTTAAGCTTTGAAGTGAGAAGAGTTCAGGGGAATCTTCTTTAATAATTATTTACCTCGTTCAATGAGAACAAAAAATGGAGAAGGAATTCCTTGAACTGAAGCAGATAGAGAATGAATATGTTGGAAATTATGAGATAAAATTCAAAATAATTTCCCACTATACCTCTAGATTTGTCATGGATCATAATGGGAAGGTTAATAGATTCTTTTATGTACTAAGACCTCATATACAAAATAATTTATCCAACTGAGACTATGATAGCAATGATTAAATCATATGGAGTGCTATGAAGGTCGAACTGGAGTTTGGTGAGACGCAGTGGTCTCAAAAATTGGATGAGAAGAGGAGATCTCTAGATCTAAACCTAGGGAGGAGCTTTGATCGAGGAAGATGATTAAAACAAGTGAAACTTTCCACATGCAATAAATGTGGGAAGAATCATTCATGGAACTGCCTGCTTGGGAGCGGGAAGTATTTGATGTGTAGAAGAGATGGACATATTTCTCAGAACTATCATAGTGAAGTGAAGCCTCAACTTCTTAAAATAAAAGAAAAAGAGAATATGGTGTAGGACCTACCTAAATTTCAATGCTTTAAGTGTGGATAGATTAGGCATTTTCCTATCACTATCCAAATCTGAGGGAAGTGGAGGGGAATCACCATCAACCTTAGTAAAGGCCAAGGGAGAAAGGTAGTGCTTTTTCTATCATGATGGATGAAGTTGAAGCTTCAAATGATGTGGTGGCAGGTACTCTCATTGTTATCTCAAAGCTATAAATTACTTTGTTTGATTTTAGTTCTACACATTACTTTATTTGCTCCAAGTTTAAAAAGAATATAGAATCAATCCCTAAACTTCTATAAGTAGAGTTATTAGTCAAGACTCCTAGAGGGATTATCCAAGAATAAAAAGTGTTTATAAACTCTAGTATTCACTTTTGTGAGCATAATATCATAAAAAATCTAGTATTCGTTCCCATGTTAGAACTCGACATCATACTAGGGATAGACTAGCTCTCAAAGTAGAAGTCTAAGATCAAATGAAGAAGAAAGTAAATCTCATTATTCTTGAATAAACAACCTACATTTAATTTGAAAGGATATATATATCGACCTATGTTTTGTCTGGAAGCACCACTCATAGCCTTCTTTATAGAGATGATTAGTGAATATGAAGAAGGAAATGAAAGTGTATGAATAGATAATGTCCCCATCATCTTGGAATACATTGAAATATTTCTTGAGGAGTTACCTAGACCTCACCTAGAAAGAGAGGTAGAGTTCTCCATTGAACTCATGCCTGGTTCCAAGATGATATCAAAAACCCCATATAGAATGGAAAATTTTGAGTTTGAGGAATTAAAGAAGAAAATCCAAGATCTTTGGGAGAAAGGGTTTATCCATCCAAGTGTGTCTCATTGGGGAGAACCTTTTCTCTTTGTGAAGAAGATGTATGGATCAATGTGGTTATGCATTGATTATAGATAACTTAATGAGTTTATAGTAAAGAAAAAGTACCCTCTTCCAAGAATTGATGATTTATTTGACCAGCTTCATGGAGATAAATTCTTCTCCAAGATTGATCTTTGATCTGGTTATCATAAATTGAGGGTGAAGAAAGAAGATATTCTAAAGACTGAATATCAATAAAGATATGGGAATTATGAGTTTTTTGTTGTTCCCTCTGTATTGACTAATTCACCAGATATTGTTTTTAGATTTTATGAATAGAGTATTTAAGGACTACCTTGATAACTTTGTGGTAGTTTTTATTGACGATATTATGATATATTCAAAAAGTCACGAGGCACATTAGGATCATATAAGGGTGATACTAAAAAGTATGAAGAAGGAGATGTTATTTTTAAAGTTCATCAAGTGTGAGTTTTGGTTACAACAAGTTTCTTTCCTAGGGAACATTGTGACCAGTGAAGGAATATTAGTTAACCCTGCAATAAAAAAAATTATGGAGGAGTGGCCTTATCCTACAACAGTAACTGAGATTTTTAGTTTCCATGGTTTGAAAGGATATTATAGGAGGTTTTTGAATTTTTTTCACAACATTCTAATCCACTAACCAAGTTAACTAGAAAAGGGGTTAAGTTCATTTGGAAAAAGGAGTGTGAGGAAAGTTTCCAAGAACTGAAGAAGAGATTGGTTACTGCACCCATGTTAACTCTACCCTATATTAGAGAAGGATTAATTGTGTTTAGTGATGCATCTCTAAAAGTAATTGGGTACATCCTCATGAAAAATGACAAGGTCATTGCTTATGAATCTCAACAGTTAAAGGATCATGAGAAGAATTATCCTACACATGATCTAGAGCTATCTATGGTTGTTTTTTCTATGAAGTGATGGAGGCACTATCTTTATGGGGGAGAAATGTGATATATACACAGAACACCAAAGTTTAAAGTATATTTTCATGCAAAAATAATTGAAGATAATACAAAGGATATGGTTGTAACTTCTTAAAGGATATTATTGTTCAATTTATTATTACCTCAGAAGAGAAAAAAAATTTACTGATGCATAAGTAGGAAGGACCCTATCGTTCTGTCAATGATGAGGATTCAAGGATATCCTTTGATCAAAGACCTAGTAAAATTGGACATGGTAATTTTAAGGAAAGATAAATCATCAACCCTATACCAAATGATTTATCAACCGTAATTACTAGAGAAGATCAAGAAATATCAAAGAGATGATCCTTTTTTGTAGAAGAAGTTTGAGGATGTGGTGGATGGGAAGTTTCCTAAATTCAATATTGATCAAGAAGGTTTACAGAAATTTCAAACAAGGCTATGTGTTCCATATATTCTAGAATTAAAGGAGCTTATGGATGAATCTCATAACTCCACATTCTCTGTACATCCTGGAAGCACTAAAATGTATAGGGAATTTCATGATCATTATTAGTGGGATAACATGAAAAGGGAGATTTCCAACTACACTATAAGGTGCCTAGTCTTTCAATAAGTAATGACAGAGCAAAAAATTACTAAAGGGGTATTACATCCACTACCCATACCATCATGGAAGTGGGATAATATCACTATGTATTTTGTCACTGGTCTCCGAAAAATGTCCAAAGGAAACGATGTGATATAGGTTATAGTGAAGCATATCACCAAGACTACCTATTTTATATCTATTTGGGAACATTTCTCTCTTGACCAACTCACCAAGATATACATGAAGTAAGTGGTAAGGCTCCATGAAGTTCCACTTTATATCATATCTGATCATGATACAAGGTTCACATCAAAATTATAGAGAAGTATTCAACATGAACTGGATAGTGAATTGAATTTAACTACAGCCTATCACCCTCAAAATGATGGAGAATCTGAAAGGAATATTTAGACACTAAAGCACATTCTAAGAACATGATAAATGGAATTTAAAGGTGGATGGGATCATCATCTACCATTAGTTGAGTTCTCATACAATAAAAAATTCCATTCAAGTATTCAAATGGATCCCTATTAAGACCAATATGGGAAGCGATGTAGAACTCTTACTTGTTGGGATGAAGTTGGTGAGAGAAAACTTCTTGGGCCTGATCTTGTGAAAGATATGACAAAAAAGGTTCATGCTATCCAACAACACATTAAGGCTGCTCAAATTCAGAAAAAGAGCTATGATGAAAACCGTCAAAGGGACTTGGAGTTTGATGTTAGCGATAAAGTCTTCCTTAAAATTTCACCATGGAAGATATTCATGCAATTTGGGAAGAAAGGTAATATTAACCCCAGGTACATTAGACCATATGAAATCCTTGATTGCATAGGATAAGTGGCATATTGGCTAGTACTTACCCAGATGAATCGCAAGTTCATGATGTTTTCCACATATCTCTCTTGAGAAAGTACATACCCGACCCTTCATATGTACTGAATCTGGAGGTGGTACAACTGGAACATGATCTATCTTATGATGAGAAGTCAGTGGAGATCATGGACCATAGGGAAAATATTCTACTCAATAAGACTACCCACCTCATCCAAGTGTTATAGAGGAACCACATGTATAAATAAGTGACGTAGGAACTAGAGGAAAAAATGATGCAGAAGTACCCACACCTTTTCTTAAATGAGGGAACAAGTTAAAGTTTTGAGGATGAAATTTCTGAAGGGAGGAAGAATGAAACAACCCAAAATTTTTAAATGATATTTTTTTCATGTGTGTTATATTATTAAACAACAAAACTATATCCATTTAATTTGAAATGTGACCTTTAAGTTTCGACCGTTATATGACTGTTGGTCAATTATGACCCTTGGTCAATATGAGTGTTGTAAAAAATACTCTTAATAATAATTGTAACATTATACTTGGTATTATAAATAAAAATGATAATGGTTAATTAATACAGAAAGAAGAGTCAATGGCCTCATAAATCATGGTGTACGAAGCCCATTTTTCAGAGCTTCGGAAGGAGGTATCACCACTGGGATTCTCTCTTAACCAATTCCAAGCCAATATTCAACATGTTAACCTTTAACGAAATCAATAATGGGATAAGTTCAAGTCAGTAGAGATTACTACTCACATGATGTTATCCATGCCACCCTAAGAGTCTACCACCATCACACACCTTAACCTTAGGTCGTATATGGGTGTTATAAGGGGTTATGTGTCAAGTCCATAGTCACTTAAATTGCAATCCCTTTGTTTTAACAAAATTTTCTTTTTATCATTTCCATTTTAATAATAGTTTTACTTAAAAATTCATATGGAATTTGATAAATTGATTTTTTGAATAAAAATTGTAATTTTATGAGAGATATAAATTACTATATTAAACCAATATTTTATTAATATTTTTTTATAATTAAATATTATTATCAAAACATGTTAATTTAATTACAAATGATAAAATAATTTTATTTTTTTAAGTGTCGAAAATTTTACTATGCATTTTCTGTCCTCTATTATTTTTAATAAATAAGTATTTTTATAGTTAAAAGTTTAATGTAAAATATTTATAGATTTATTATAATAAAATAAATTTCATTTTTGAATTCAGAATATTGATATTAGGTTAGGGTAAATTTATGATATTTTTATAGAATACTTTAGTTTTTCATGAATAGTAAAAATACATTTTGAGTTTTTTCAGTAAGTTTAGTGACATAATAGTTGTGTCATAATGATTTAATGATTAATTTAAAATGATGGTATAATATTATGTGTTAAATTAACTTAATAGGTGTCCTAAGTGGCCAATACCCTGGGTAAACCCACGATTTTGCAAATACCACAATGAGGTGTCCTCAGAAATTAATAAAAAAACTCCCTCACTTTTGCTAAAAATACCCACTGATTTCTTCATTTCATTTCATTAAAAATTTATAATCCATTAATTTATGATATTTTTACCTCCCAATGATTCCTTTAAATGTGTTCTCAATCCCCCAAGGTCTCGATCTTTGAGTTTTATGAGTCACTATTCAAGGTAAGAGAAATCTCCACTTCTCTTTTCCTTTCAAGTTCTCTTTTTTATGTGGTATGTATTTAAAATATCTATAATATGTTCTTATATAAATTTTAACCTATCCCTTTACTATATTAAGATTCATTTATTAATGTTATACCTTTTTCCATTCTCTTTTTAATGTTTTCTAAAACCATGTTTTATATCCGTTATGTTGTTGATTTTACTTCTAAAAAATTCTCTTTTTTTCTCAAGAAATTATTTTATTTTTTTTTGAACACCCAAAAATCTTTATTCCCTAGGGTATTCATATATATTTTAAAATTATCTATTTAATTCTATTATTAACATACATAAAACCCACATTCCTTTTCAGTGGGTTTAAGTTGACAAAAGGATCTTGTTTTTAAGCACTTTCTAAAACACCATGATTTTGAAATGAAACACATTTATTTTATTCTCCATGGGTTATTTTTGATATGTTTTATTAAGATTAATCTCATATTAATTAATATATATTAAGGGTTCACCCTGATAGCACTTCAATGTATTGGGTAAAGAATTTAATCTCTAGAGATGATAAGTTTTATTATACCTTGGTGAATAACCTTGGTAATTTTTATGAAAAATCGGTGACAAACATTAGTGATATAATTATGAATGATTCAATTAAATTTTGTATCCATATTTAAAATTTATTATTAATGTTCTTATTATTATTATATTCCTCTTTCTACTGCCTTTATTTATTTCATCAAGTTTTTATTGATATTCCTTAAGATCACAAGTAAACTGTTTCCCTTGTTGACCCTTACTAGGCCTTCTTATCACCCTTTACCTTGATGTATGTCCCCAGGTTATGAGATGAAATAAATTTACTTAGGATGAAACCTGAATAATCCTTTCAAGTGGAATAATTTTTTTTAAGTTTTCATGTTTTATGTACCTTGTTTCCAAGACACTAAACTTTTAAAGATCCTCTGTTTGTAAAATTTAATGAAAAGTTGTATAATAAAAAGGTGGGATTATATATGAATAGATATTATCCATTATATAGTGATATAAAAATGAAAAATTTATATTATCTATTTATACTTTTTGATTCAAAGTGAATCAATGGTGGAATATTATGAATAATACGAGGCAATGAGATGAAATTGACTCCATGGAGTGGAATGATTTTAAGAGCTTATTGTTCAATAAGTACTTTCCCCATATTATTTGTATGAAAATAGAGAAGAAATTACTTGAGTTAAAGAAGAAGGATAATGATTCCATTGGTACCTATTATGTAAATTATAAAATACTTGTGAGTTATTCTTCTGGTATTATCATTGAACTATAAAGTAATATTGATTAATTCTTTAGTGGTTTAATATTAAGCCTCTAAAGGGTGTTAAAAACTAAAAAATTTGTTATATTTTAATAAACCATTAAATGTGTTTTCAAGTTAGAGATGGTTATTGGGGTCACCCATCAATATCATGGTTTTAATAAGAAAATAAATATGGAATTCAAAGGAAATTATAATAACAAAAACCATGAGGGATGAATATGAGCCTTCCTTTATACCAGAAGTGTGGAAAGAAAATCAGAAGAAATTTTCTTAAGGGGACTAGAAAATAATTTAAGTGTATAAAGAAAGGTGATTGATAAAAATAGTGCCAACGTGATGTGAAGAGGCTAATAAATGAAAGTAATAATGTAAAATGTCAACAAAATGCACCACCAACACTCTAACGTTTCAAATACAAGGAGTATAGGCATTATAATAACTAGTGATAAAATTAAAGGGTTAATGATAATGATTTATTTCACCAAACTATTAATCCTAGAGACTAAAGTAAATCTCATGTGGTAATTATTTCTAATTTGGGTTATGATAATGAAGTAGGGAAAGGTTCACTAACCATCCACTATAGAACTACTGATGTCTTATTTTATTTAGGTTCTATCCACTATTTTATATATGAATAATTTGATAAAGGTATCACATTACCACCTCAATGATTATATGTTGAAATAGAAGTAATTTATTTTAATTATATTATAACAACATCTCAAATCTACGATTCTTCCCCAATTGAAGTTTATTGGAATGCGCTCCCTGAAAATCTTTTTATTATTCCCTTAGTTGAATTTATTGTAATTTTATCCATGGATTGGATTTTTTTTATAAATCCTATATCAATTACCAATAAGGGGTGTAATATTTTATATTCTAAACCAAACTATGATCATCTATTGGTGAGGGGATAAATATGAACTTATAATGGAATGTAAATCAATTTTATGGGTCTTGATTCCTACTAAAAGGGGGTATTTATCTCATATGGTTGGGTATACACTCAAAATCAAAGATATTCTTATTTTATGGGAGTTTTTTTATGTATTTATAGAAGGGTTACATAGTATTCATTCGAATTGTGAGGTTGATTTTTAAATAGAACTCATACCCTGTGCTACACATATTTCAAAGACTCCTTATAGAATGGTCCTGATTGAGTTTCCAGAATTGAAGAAGTAACTCTAGGAGAAACTTGATAAGGAATTAATTTAGACAAGTGGATAACATTATGGTTCACATGTTCTTTTTTTTTTATGAATAAATATGGATCAATGTGAGTATGAATTGATTATTAGAAACTTAACAAGACCATGATCAAGAATAAGTGTCCTCTTACCAGTATTGATGATTTGTTTGATCAATTATGAGGAGCTCAATATTTTTCCAAGATTAATATTCAATATTGATACTATCATTTAAGGGTTAAAATTGAATACATACCTAATATAAACTTCTGATTGAGGTATTTATTCTATGAATTTATTGTGATTCTATTTGGTCTTATTAATTCCCCCACTATCTTCATAGATTTAACGAATACAATCTTTAAAGATAACCTTGATCAATTTGTGGAAGTATTTATAGATTATATTATTATACATTCCAAGAGTAAGGAAGACCATGAAGATCACTTGAATATTGTACTGAAGAACCTAAGGAAGTTGAATCTGTATGAAAAATTTACCAAGTGTGAATTTTTTCTATATAAAGTTTCATTTTTGGGTCATATAATCTCAAGGGAGGGTATATCATTGGATCCATCAAAGATAGAATTTATTGAAAATTGAACTAGAAAAAACACAATGACTAAGATACATGGTTTTCTTGTATTTTATTTATATTGAAAATTATTTTTTAAGTATTTATCATAGCTATTTAACTGACTCACTAAGTTAACTTAGAATTGAGTTAAGTCCCATTAGATGCATGAATGTGAAGAAAAATTCAAGTGATTAAAGAAAAGTTTTGTCAGTGCACCCATGATCACACTAACCTACAGTATAGAATGGTTTTTAATTTACATTGAAACATCCAAGAAAGGGATAATATGTTTTATCATTCATAATGATATAGTGATATATTAAAAATCATTCCAATTGAAGATTCATGATTAAAATTACCTAAATCATGATCTAGAGTTAGTGGTGGTAATAATTTAATTAAAGATATTGGGGAATTATATATATAGGGAAATGTGTAACTTGTATACTGATCATAAATGTTTAAAGTATATATTCACCCAGAAAGAGTTGAATATGTGCTAGAGATAATTATTGGAGTTGATTAATGATTATGAATGATCAAAACATTACCACCTTGGGAAAGAGAATAAAGTGGATAATTCTTTGAGTTGAAAAAATCAAGCTAGGTTATGTTTGATGAGGATTATATAAGATCGAATATTTATGTATTTAAAAAGGATGGATCTTGAAATCTTAAAGGAAGGGGAGAAATATTATCTTTCTTAAATAAGTGTTCTACCATTTATCAACGTGAATATTAAAGAGACGTTAAAGGAGGATGTGGAACTATAAAAGAGGATGATAAATATTACTAAGTTTAACCTTGATTATGATAGAATTATAAGGCTAAAGAACTAAGTATGTGTCCTATCAATACCATACTTAAAGAAGGAACTATTTGAAGAATCTCACAAGTCATCATTCTCTATTCATCTCAGAAGTATGAACATGTATAGAGATACAAATGAGTATTTTTTGTGAGACAAAATGAATAAAAATATTTCATAGTAAGTATCTCAATGATTGGGTTTTCATCTTGTTAAGTTTTAGAGATAGAAGTCTAAGGGAATGTTACAACCATTACCCATACCCAAATATAAATTGAAAAAAATCACTATATATTTCATCATTAGACTCCCCAAACCATATAAAATCCATAATGATATTTGGTTTGTAGTATATCACCTTATGAAGTTAGCATAATTCCTTAATATTAGAGAATATTTATCTCTTGATCAAATTTCTATGATATAAATTAAGGAACTGGTTTGCTTTAATGGAGTACCACATTATATTGTATCTTATTAGGATATGAGGTTTACCTTGAAGTTCTAGATAGGTCTTCAGTAATCTCTAGATACAATGTTGTGTTCCAATATTTCTTTTCATCCTCAAATAGATGGTCAATCTGAGAGGACCATTCAAACCCTAGGGAATATGTTGAGATCATTTTCTCAAGATTTAAAAGGAGTTTGGGATCAAGACCTTCCTTTAGTCAAGTTTTCATACAACATAATATTTTACTTGAGTATTCAAATGAATCCTCATGAAGACCTCTATGAAAATAAGTGTAGAAATTTGATATGACGGGATAATGTTGTAGAAATAAAGATATTGGGACCTAATATATCTAAGAAAATTGCAGAGAAGGCTATATATATTCATTATCATATAAAGGCATCTTGGTGTTGACATAAGAGTTATGCTGACAATCATCCATGAGATCTAGAATTTGATGTTGGTGATAAGGTATTCCTATGAATTTACCCATGGAAAATGTTATGAGATTAAAAAATAAGTGAAAACTAATATCTAGTTATATTAGTCCTTTCAAGATTTATGATCAGATTGAGACAATTTCTTATCACTTGGCACTCCCACTGAACCTCCTTTAAGTTCAAAATGTATTCCTTGTATCTCTCATGAAGAAGTACATACCATATCCTTCATATATACTAAAATTACAGGTTGTACCATTGGATAATGATCTTTCTAATGAATAATAATCGGTATAAGTCTTTGATCATTGAGACAAATTCATATGAAATAATACTACTCACCTGGTTAAAGTTCTTTGGAGGAATAAGAAATTTGAGGAAGCTATATGGGACCCCAAGTGTAAGAACCCGGTTCTTATTTTTAAGGTACAATTTTATTATTTTCTTTTCTTTTGAGTTGTTTTTGAGAAAAACAAGGAAACATGGAAAAATTTTAAGTTTTAGTAGTACACGCCGTGTATTCCTATGTACACGCTGTGTAGTCTGTCCGTATAGGATGGGGATAAATGGAGTGTCATTATAACAACCATTCATTTTATTACACACTTAGACATGATTTATTACATAGAAAAATTCCCTTGATACAAAATAGAATATTGCGAGGTCTAGTGTCATTGGGGGTTAGGAACATTAAAAAACAACTTAAAACATAGGACACAACATCTTATTGAAAACTTCCTTTACATGGCCACTACATTCCCTTGTACTTAGCATTGAATGGGATAACTTGAAGACATGAATAAGAAAAGGGTGAGCTATAAATCCCAGTAAGGGAGTTAATGAGTCATAACATGAAATATACAATACTTTTTAAGAAATAGGCATATCAATGGAGCATAAGATAAACATGAACATAAAGGCATGATATAACATTATTAACATAACATGGAAATGTGGCAACAACATTTAACATGATTTCAGCATGAGCCAAGGCTCAATGCACATGGAGAATGAGTAAATCTTCATTGAACTTGAATTATCATGAGTAAAACCTCATTTCACATGATGTATAATGATACTTATATTTACACAATATATTTGAATGCTATCAGGGCACACCCTTCTTAAACATTTCATTTCATGCATAAGTATGCCACATGGATCATATAACATGTAATAAACATCATAAGTTATTACACGATTAATTAATGTGGAATAAATACATGAAATTACCATTCAATATGTATATTTTTATAAAGGTGAATACCCTTGATAGAGACATGGGTATGATATTCACTACACAATGATCTTGGCTTGGAAAAACACGGTGCAATTTCGGCAGCATAACGGCGTGACATAAGGATTCATGAAAATGGTTGATGAGAGAGAAATAGGTGTCTCATTATTATATGAAATGGATAGTAAGGGGGTCATATAGATACATTTACCAACAAATGTAGTGGAATTTATATGCAAAATATAAAAGAATTACTTGGATGTAAAAGAGGAGAGAGAAATCCCTCATGGAATTTCGGCATGGTAACATGTGTACATGGGAGGAATTAATGAGAGAGAAATGGGTATACCATCATACAAACATAAATAGGGAAGTATGGGGGAGGTGTGAAATCATACTCTGACATTTTTAATTTAAAACAAAAGGGCATAACAACTTAAAAAAATTGGACAAAAATGAGAAAGGAAGAAATCCCTTACTTGGAAGTGTGATTCCAAAGGCTTGGGAGAGGCTTGAGAGAGGATTATTGGGAGATTGGGGTGCTTTAGGAGGATTATATAAAGAGGATGGAAGATTTTTGATGAACTCCAAAGGCCTTGAGTGAAGAGGAAGTTGGAGCTTAGGTGGGTTTATATAGGAAAGTAGAGGTAATTCTTTATTATTTAGGTTTGGGTCACCACACATTAAACTAATCAATACCATAAAGCAGACCATGGGTTTTCCCATGGTTTTTTACAAAGGGAATTGGAAAAAATATTTTATAAGTCCAGTGGCATAAATTCTTAAAATAATAGGGTTGCTTATGTGGAGGTGATTCACACTGTCAAGGAAATTCATTTAAAAAGTGAAAATGTTTTATAATTCTTGGAGGGTCCACTAAAGTTTTGTAAAATAAATCAAACAAACCTAAAATCACATTATTTTAATGGTAAAACATATATTTTCCTAAAATATCATTTATAGTATTTTATTAAATCACCATTGGGTCATTATGATGTCATAAAACACATTGTATATTGAAATAGTATTTATTTTTTACCCAAAAATTCGACTGTCTCAGAAAATTATGAAAAATTAACCGTTGGATAATTTAGACATCCTGATCCAAAAATAATATTCATTTTATATAAATAGTTTTCTAAATATGTGAATTTTTACTTTTAAAATAAAAACTAACATTTATAAAAAATTCACGGGTTTTGACAAAAACAGCTTTCAAACCTTAATAAAAATTACAATTGCATTCAAAAAATTATACGATCATTTATATTTAATAAAAATTAATTTAATTATAATAGTATTTTATTAAAATATCATTTAATTCAAAAATCCTTTAATTCATCAAAATAGATTTCTTAGTTGAATATTAAGTAAAAATACTATTTGCGCTTTAAAAACTATTTACAAAGTAACAATAATAAAATGAATGTATATTCATTATTATATACAAAAATAATACACATAATCATAGTTCTAAGGTCTTGTTACACAAACCCTTATAACACCCGCATAAGACCAAAGGGTAAGGTGTGCGATGGTGACAGACTCTTGGGGTGGCCTGGATAACATTGCTCGGGTGGTAATCTCTATCAACTTCTACTTCTCTCGTAGGCAGTTCTATTCAAGCTTAACATGTTGAAGATGGGCTTAGGATTGGTCAAGAGTGAAGCCCAAAGATGCCACATCCTTTCCGAGCTCCTACAAATGGGCTTCATACGGGGCAAGTCTACTGAATGAGGCCATCACTTGCTTTGTCTGAGTAAATTGGATTTGTTAAAGCCCTATATTCATAGTAATCATGTGATCACTATTCAACGACTAGATTTTCAATGGTCATAATTATTAATGGTATTTTAAAATCTAAAAACATAAAACAAAAGAAGTGCATATGTTATATAACCATTTTATATAATAAGACATTTAATTAGATCAAGTGTAATTTTCATTAATGAAAGTTTGGGTCGTTACAATCTTCCCCCCTTAAGAATTTTCACCCTCAAAATTTACTTTTCCCACACTAAAAAGATGAGGGTAACTCTGCTTCATCATTTCCTCTGATTCCCACATCGCTTCTTCAAACTTTTGGTTTCTCCACAACACCTTCACGATGGGCATTGTCTTATTTCGTAGGACTTTTTCCCTATGATCTAAGATATTCACTGGTTTCTCCTCATAAGAAAGATCATCCTCTAACTGTACTACCTCTAAAGAGAGTACATGTTAAGGGTATGGTATGTACTTCCTTAATAGGGATACATGAAAGACAACATATACTTTGGCCATGGTAGGTGGAAGTGCTAGTTGATAGGCCACAACCCCGACACGATCAATAATCTCGAAGGGGCCGATGTACCTAGGACTTAACTTCCCTTTATTTCTAAACCTAATTACCTTCTTCCATGGAGATATTCATAAGAATACCATGTCTCTAACTTTAAACTCAAGGTCTCATCGATGGTTATCAGCATAAATCTACTGTCGACTCTGGGCTGCCATGATATGCTGCTGAATGGTTTTCACCTTCTCCACCATTTCTTCGACCATTTCTAGTCCTTGCAGCTTACGCTCACCGACTTCATCCCAACATGCCGGTGTTCTACACCTCTTCCCATACAGGTCTTCATAAGGTTCCATTCAGATGCTCGAGTGGAAACTATTATTATAGGATAATTCAACCAGAGGAAGATGTTTATCCCATCCTCATTTAAAGTTAGTTGAACATGATCTTAATATATATTCCAGTGTTTGAATAGTTCACTCAAGTTGGCCATCAGTTTGAGGATGATAGGTCATACTGAAGTTCAGTTTAGTATCCAGAGCATATTGATGAATCTTCCAAAACTTAGAGGTGAATCTTGTATCTCGATCAGATACAATAGATAGCGGTAATCCATGCAGCCTTACCAATTCCCTAATATATATCCGTGCTAGTTGATCCAATGGGAAATCCTCCCGAATTGCAATGAAGTGTGCAGACTTTGTAAGACGATCCACAACAACCCAAATTGCATTGTTTTCTTTGGATGTCTTCGGAAGTTCGGTGACAAATTCCTTGGTGATGTTATCCCATTTCCATGCTAGTATGGGCAATGGTTGCATCATCCCCTTAGACTTCTACCTCTCTACCTTCACTTCCTGACACACCTGGAACTTTGATGTATACTCAGTGATATCCTTCTTCATATTATCCCACCAATAATGCTCTCTGAGATCTCGATACATCTTTGTGTTTCCTAGGTGAATAGAGAAATTTGAACTATGTGCATCATCCAAAAGTTCCTTCTTTAGCTCCGGACTTGATAGAACACATAGTATTTTCCCAAATCTCACAATTCCTTCTTCATTAACATTGAAATCCAAGGATTTACCTTTTCTGATAGCTTCTACTTTCTTCTGAATTCCCACATCATCCTTTTAAGCATCCTTTAACCTTTCCAAAAGAGACGGTTGAAAAATTATTTGTGAAAGGATTGATGATGTTCCCTTATTTATGATTCCCATGTTCATATTCATCAAATATAAGAAGACTAGATCCTTCTCAATTCTCATCAATGATAGAATTGACAGGTCCTTTCTACTTAGAGCATCCGCCACCTTGTTCTCTTTCCCAGGGTGGTAATGGATTGATCAGTCATAGTCTTTGATCAACTCTAACCATCTTCATTGGTGCATGTTCAAATCTTTCTATGTGAATATATACTTGAGGATTTTGTGGTTCATATATATTTCACACTTCTCCCCAAAGAGATAATGCCGCCAACATTTTAAAGATAAGATAATTATAGCCAACTCTAGATCATGTTTTGGATAATTCTGCACATGAAATTTCAATTGCCTTGAAGCATAGACAATGCCTTTGTCATTTTTCATCAACACACAGTCGAGTCCCTTCTTCGAAGCATCACTGAATACCACAAAATTTATCCACTTGTGGGTAAAGTGAGCAAGGGCACAGTGATAAGACTCCTTTTCCACTCCTTGAAGCTTTATTTGCATTCATCACTCCAAGAAAACTTTACTCCCTTCCGAGTTATCTTGGTAAAAGGGTTGGAAAATCTTGAGAAATTTCTCACAAATCGTCGATAATATCCAGATAACCCCAGGAATCTACGAATATCCGTTACCAATGTTGGCCTCGACCATCCCTCAATTGCAGCTATCTTGGAGGGATTCACATATATCCCATTTTTTGTGATGATATGGCCCAAGAACGATACCTCCTTTAACCAGAGCTCACACTTTCTGTACTTTGCAAAGATCTTCTCCTTCTGTAAGGTCTCTAGTACAATTCTTAGATGATCCTCATGATCCTCCTTGGTTTTTGAGTATATTAGAATATCATCTATAAAGACTACAAAAAATTTGTTTAGGTAATCTCTAAAGACTCTATTCATCAAGTCTATGAAGATTTCTAGAGAATTAGTAAATTCAAAAGGAATTACTATGAATTCATAGTGCCCATATCTTGTACGAAAAGCAGTCTTGGGGATATCTTCCTTCTTCACCCTTACTTGATAATATCGCAAACACAAATCCACTTTGGAGAAGTATTGTTCCCCATGAAGCTGATCGAACAAGTCATCAATTCGTGGGAGATGATACTTGTTTCTTATCGTGATTTTGTTAAGCTCATGATAATCGATGCAAAGGCACATTGACCCATCCTTCTTGATGAAGAGGACCGGTGCACCCCATGGTGAAGAACTTAGGCATATAAATCCTTTTTCCAGATTCTACTGTAGTTGTTTCTTCATCTCCTCAAGCTCTACAACCACCATTCTATATGGAGTCTTGGATATTGGCAACACCCCAGGTATAAGGTCAATTGAGAATTCAACATCTCTTTTTTGAGAAAGACCATACAATTCCTTGGGAAACACTTCAGAGAATTCCCTCACAATATGAATGTCTTAAAGGATGGTTGCTTCCTTGGACTCAATCATCTGAGCCAGATACACGTGCTCATAGGGCAGTAATATCCATGCTTGAGATGATGAAGCTAAAGAAGATTCATCTTCCTCCTTGCACTTGTATAGAATCATGGGTCGATTATCCACATAGAGAGTTATTTCCCTCTCATGAAAATTTATGTTGGATCTATATGAGGAAATCCAATCCGTGCCGAGAATTGCATCAAATTCTACCAGAGGGAGTATGATGAGGTTTTCTGGGAAGTTCACTCCACAAATTATGACAGGGGAGGAGTTCTATTCATGGGATGAAATGATTTCCACATTTTCCTTACTCACCAACATGTTTACTTCCATGATTTTTTGTGGTGTTGGGATTGTTATACTAAACTTTCAAGATATAAAATAATTTGTAGAACCAGAATCAAAAAGTATGTTTTCTATTCTTGAATGAATAACTAGAGTGCCTGTCACCACTTCGTTGTCGGGGTTCACTTCAACAGTAGTGATGGAAAAATCTCACCCTTACTACCTTGGAGGTTGTTGGTTTCCTCTGAAAACCCTTGTCTTAGGGAACTAGTTTGAATAGTTCCCATGTTCTTTGTAGTTTAAGCAATGAACAATGCACTAAGGTTTTAGTGGAGCATTCCTCTCCTCTGTTGTAGTTGCAAGTTTTTATTTCTGACAGTTAATAGCCAGGTGCCCTTCTCTTCCACACCTAAAGAATTTCCTCGTCCCCTTCAGGAAATTTCTGGGGTGCTTCTTTCCACACCTTTGGAAAGTGGGGTACTGGATTTTCTTATCACCATTGGATTTATCCATTGGAATACTAGAATTAAATTCCACCTTAAACTTTTTATCCCCATGATACCCCTGAGATTCTCCAATCTCCATTTTGACCTTGAGGGCACATAAGAAAATTTCCTCATAGCTGTCGAAGTCACGGATCTCCAACGCTTTTATTAGGCTAGGTTTAAGCCCACCAAAGAAGCGGTCAACCTTGCATTTAGGGGTAACGACAAAGCCTGAGGCATATAATTCATGCCTTGTGATGTTTGCCTCATACACTTTGACAGATTTGTCATCTTTTTTCTTGAGGGAAAGGAAGTCCCTTTCCATCTTAAGCCAGAGGGTTCATGGAAAATATTTATCAAAAAAAATCTTCTTGAAATCCTTTCATTCCAAAGCCTCAATCTCCTCCCCAAGCTTCATATTTTTGATCAATTTCCACCATTGATCAGCTTCACCCTCCATACGATAAGCAACTAGGAGAACCTTTTCTTGTTCAGAAAATTGAAGGATGGAGAAGATATTTTCAATGGATTTGATCCATTGTTCGGCCATTGAGGGATCGTATGATCTATTAAAAGTAGGAGGCCTTTGTCTCATGAAGCTCTCGATAGCGACTTGTTCTTTTTTAGGGGGTGTTGAAAATTCCTCTTGACCCATGTTTCTATTCAAATCTTGAGTTAACTGAGAGAGAAGCATGAAAAAGTTCGAGATTACTGCTCCCATCAGACTGGGAATCTCATTAGCATAGTCATCACATTGATCTTCACATCAGTTGTTAGCCCGAGTCCTCTTATTACCGGACATTGTCTGAAATAAAAGGAAAGGTAGGGGTAACACATAAAGGGTAATCCAAGGACAAAATTTATTACTTATAAACAACTTTTATTTTCTTAACTTATGAATCCATAGGCTTCAATCTATGTTATCCATGATCTAATTTCTAACATATATTCTTAGGGGAATTTCCTTAATAATGGTTTATACTAATCTCGTGAATTTACCAATTCATATCCCCCAGGAGTGTCATAACCAAGAGTGAATCAAGGCCTATTTGTCATGTACTAGGATACCCCGGGTCAACCTCGAAACTCCTTGTCGGGGTTTTCACCCCAAGGTACATCTGTGCTAGAGCCGCCTCTACCAGCTCGTATCCAGACAAGGATGTATTTTATTGATAAAACACTTACTCAATAACCACCAAAAATTAGGGATGTTTTTATTATACTTAGTCTTGTCTCTGAGGCTTCACTAGGATTTTCTAATCTTAATCCCAAAAATAACTAAACCTATCCTTTGATACCAAATATAACAAACCTTCATTTTATTACACACTTAAACATGATTTATTAAATAGAAAACTTCACTTGATACAACATATAAGATCGAGAGGTCTAGTGTCTTTGGGGATTAGGAATATTACATAACAACTTAAAACATAGGACACAACATCTTATTGAAAACTTCCTTTACATGACCACTACATTCCCTGGTACTTAGCATTGCATGGGATAACCTGAGGACATGGATAAGAAAAGGGTGAGCTATAAATCCCATTAAGGGAGTTAATGAGGCATAACATTAAAGATACAATAAATGTTAAGAAATAGGAATATCAATGGATCATAAGATAAACATGAACATAAAGGCATGATATAACATGATTAACATAACATGGAAATGTGGAAACAACATTTAACATGATTTTAGCATGAGCCAAGGCTCATTGCACATGGAGCACAAGTAAATAATCATTTCACTTGAATTAGAATGAGTAAAACCTTATAGAACTTGAAGTATCATGATACTAATCTTTACCTAATGCATTGGATGGCTATCAGGGCGCACCCTTCTTAAACATTTCATTTCATGCATAAGTGTGCCACATGGATCATATAACATGGAATCAATCAACATCATAAGTTATTAAAAAATTGAGTAATTTGGAATAAATACATGAAATTACCATTCAATATGTATATGTGCATAAAGTTTAATACCCTTTATAGAGACATGGGTATGGTATTCACTACACAATGATCTTGGCTTGGAAAAACGCGGTGCAATTTCGACAGTATAACGACGTGACATAAGGATTCCTGAAAATGGTTGATGAGAGAAAAATGAGTGTCTCATCATATGTAAATGAAATGGACTGTAAGGTGGTCATATATATAAATGTTCCAACAAATTTAATGTAATTTAGATGCATAATACAAAATAATTACTTGGATGTAAAAGAGAAGAGAGAAATCCCTCACGGAATTTCAGCATGGTAACAGGTGTACATGGGAGGAATTAATGAGAGAGAAAGGGGTATCCAATCATCCAAACATAAAGAGGTAAGTATGGGGGAGGTGATAAATCATACCCCAACATTTTTAATTGAAAACAAAAGGGCATAACAACTTAAAGAAAATTGGAAAAATATGAGAAAGGAAGAAATCACTTACTTGGAAGTGTGATCCCAAAGGCTTGGGAGAGGCTTGAGAGAGGCTTCTTACGAGCTTGGGTAGAATTGGGAGGATTATAGAGAGAGGAGGGAAAATGTTGGACGAAATCCAAAGGACTTGAGTGAAGAGGAAGTGGGAGCTTGGGTGGGTTTATATAGGAAATGAGAGGGAATTTTTATTATTTAGGTTTGGGTCACCACACATTAAACTAATCAATACCACAAACCAGCCCATGGTTTTTTCCAAAGGGAAGTGGAAAACAATATTTTATAAGGCCAATGGTCTAACTTCTTAAAATAATAGGGTTACTTATGTGGAGGTGAGTCACACTCTCAAGGAAATTCATTTAAAAACTGAAAATGTTTTATAACTCTTGGAGGGTCCACTAAAGTTTTGTAAAATAAATCAAAAAAACCTAAAATCACATTATTTTAATGGTAAAACATATATTGGCCGAAAATATCATTTTTAGTATTTTATTACATCACTATTGGGTCATTATGATGTCATAAAACACATTATATATTTAAACAGTATTTATTTTTTACCCAAAAATTCGACTATCTTAGAAAATTATGAAAAATTCACCGTTGGATAATTTCAAAGTCCTGATTCCAAAAATAATATTAATTTTATCTAAATAATTTTCTAAATATGTGAATTTTTACTTTTAAAATAAAAACTGACATTTATCGAAAATTCACGGGTTTTGACAAAAATGACTTTCAATCCTTAATAAAAATTATAATTGCATTAATAAAATTAAACGATCATTTATATTTAATAAAAATTAATTTAATAATAACAATAATTTATTAAAATTTTATTTTATTAAAAAATCTTTTATTTCATCAAAAAATATTTCTAAGTTGAATATTAACTGAAAATACTATTTGTGCTTTAAAAACTATTTACTAAGTAACAATAATAAAATGAATATATATTAATTATTATATACAAAAGTAATGCACATAATCATAGTGCTAAGGTCTTATTACATAACCCCTTATAACACCCACATAAGATAGAAGGGTAAGGTGTGCGATGGTGACAGACTCTTGGGGTGGCTCAGATAACATTTCTCGAGTGGTAATCTCTATCAACTTCCACTTCTCTCATAGGCGGTTCTGTTTGAGCTTAACATGTTGAAGATCAGATTGGGCTTGGTCAAGAGCGAAGCCCAAAGGCGTAACCTCCTTTCTGATCTCTAAAAAATGGGATTCATACGGGGAAAGTCTACTGGATGAGGCCATCACTTCCTTTTTTCTAAGTAAACTGGATTTGTTAAAGCCCTATATTTATATTAATAATGTGATCACAATTCAACGACTAGATTAGAAATGGTCACAATACTTAACGGTATTTTAAGATCTATAAATATAAAACAAAAGAGGTGCATACGTTATATAACTATTTTATATAATAATACATTTAGTTAGATCAAGAAGAATTTTCATTGATGAATGTTTGGGTCGTTACAGTGATTGTGTTGGCCAAGGAGAGAAGAAAAAGTCTGTCACAACCCGTCCTCGGGGCCCATGCTGTGACTACCCCAAGCCCGCCTTCCATAGGACAGGGGCTAACGACTAGCACCAAAGGCGTAAATCCCGATAATAGGGAAGGCATTTCCTTTATTAAGTAAAAAAACAACACAGAGTACATAAGCTGAAGTAAACACTAAGTAAGCAGTAAAACAAAAGTACTGAAAGTACAAGGGGCCAGAAATACAAGCCCAAAAGAAAGGTACAACTACAACTGAAAGTAAAGTACAACTCAAAGTACAACAGTTTAAAGGTGAAAATCCACTCCTGGATCATCCTCCGGCTTCCTACCTGAAGGGTAGGTACATATCTCCTCCTCAGCACTCCACATCCGTCCGTCTCCTCCGGGTACCGGCTCGTCGTGATATCCACCTCCGGGCACCGACTCGTCCGGATATCCACCTCCGGGCACCGAATCTTCATGAGATCCTCCTCTGGGTACCATCCAGCTCTACAAGCCTCAACCACGATCAGTGATGTCCGTCGTCTGCAACCAACACAACGTAGTGTGAGCGAAGCCTATGCAGGGGTGAGTATACGATACTCAGTAGGGACCTTGAGACCCCCGAAGGTCTCCCTGAATCCACAAAGGATAAACCACAAAGAAAAGATACAATCATGAAGTATCATCCAACACTACTTAGGTATATGCCCATACATATACCTAAGTCATCAAATCCATTTCAGCTTTAACTCATGAGCTCAAGTACTACCCAGTCCACTTAGGAAAGTATAACTTAATCCAAACTGGAAAGTGCGACCCAATCCACACAGGAAAGCATAATCCAATCCACACAAGATATCAAATCAATCACATCGAAGATAATGATTGAAAGTCAAGACTCAGCTCACACTGGTATCCATTTACGAAGAGGGGTAGAGATGATTAGATGTAGCCTCTGAATCATATCCTCTGCTGAACCCACGTAGGATCCAAGTTTAGTAGTTGTCGCTGCCGAACCCATGGAGTATCCAAGTATAGTAGTCATCGTCATCGAACCCACGAAGGATCCCAGCACGGTAGTCGAACCCACGGAGTATCCAAGTACAATAGTCATCCTCGTCGAACCCACGGAGGATCCCAGTACGATAGTCATCCTCGTCAAACCCACATAGGATCCTAGTATGGTAGTCGTCCTCGTCGAACCCACGGAGGATCCTGGTATGGTAGTCATCCTCGTCACAGCCAGCTCTAGGGTTCCCTGCACACAACATGCTCGATTCGGGAGGGTCTGCTCCACAAGACAAGGGGGTAGATACATCAACTGAAACTAAGTCCTGAGTTTATTTATCCCAAAGTTATTTCTCGTCGAAAGGAACGCAACGCGACAGACGGCGCGTCAATCGGACGCCCGGTCTGAGAGTTATTGGCTTTTTCGTCCGAGGGGCCCAGTTGGTTTTTAAGTCAAAACCAACATGAACGTACTCCAACTGCATCCAAACCTTGAGAGGATTAAGCCGAAAGAACCGTCTCACTAAGAGGAATCTAACAAAGTCGACGGCACGTCAATCGGACGTCCGGAGCTCAAGTTATAAGCGTTTCCGTTCCGAGGGCCCGGTTGGTTTCATGTTCAAACCAACCTGGCCATAATAAAAGTTCTCCGAAACCTTGAGTGTAATATACCGAAATGACCATCTCAGTCCAAGGATCACTACACAACTGACGGTGTATAAATAGAAGGTCTGTAGCCCAAGTTATGGGCGTTTGAACTGTTATGTCCTGAAAACAGAGGGTTCGGACCCGGTCCGACCCGACCCGACCCGGGTCTGGGTCTGACCCGGGTGTGCGCAGCCTGAACCGGTTGTGCGCGGCCCGACCCAACTGGCGCGGCCCGGCCCAAATGGCACGGCCCAGCCCAGCGGGCGCGGCCCGGCCCGGCTGGCGCAGAAGGGGGGTGGGTGCTGCCCCCTTCGAACCGAACGGAGGACCCCACAGGGTCCGCCCTGTCTGTTGACCGGGGGTTTCAACCCCAAGTTTTCCAGGGTATCGGCCAACCTTTATGGCCGGCCGTTCGGTTCATGGGGGACCCGCGGGGGTCCCGTCTTTAATGTGTGTTGGCGGCCACCTCAGCAGGCTGCCTCCCAGAACCACCGTGGCCATGGGCCTCGACTCTTGGCCGTCCGGCGCAGCGCGACGGCGCCGCGCCCCTCCACCGCAGCCCGCCCCGGCCGCAGCCCTCCTTAGTGCTCCAGCGCGGTGCGACGGTGCTGCGCCCCTTCACCGTGGCCCGCTCTTGGCCGCGGCCTCTTTCGGCTTCTCCGGCGCGGCGCGACGGCGCCGCGCTCCTTCACCGCGGCCTGCTCCGGCCGCGGTTCCCTCGTTTCCGCGCGGTGCCATTGCACCGTGCCGCCTCTGTTCCAAGCCACGAAAATACAACAACAATGGAGAGGAGGGTCGGCCATGTTTGTGCGGTCCGACCTCCTCCCGTTATACCGATAACAAGCAGCCAAGAATGAGTAATCACAACGACAAATTAAGCACAAATTTAATTGATTAAATTTGAACTTAACCCCTACCTCAAAGAAGTCGTCGCATGATGATCATTGCGGGAAACGACGTCGCGAGGTGAAGCTCCGTATACGTCGACGGAGAACGTCCAAGAAGGAATCAGCGTCTCCTTTTTTTTGACGCGGAGAGAAGATTGAATGGCGTGTCGGTGTGTGTCCAAAGAGGGTATGACATCTCACACCGGCTGTGGAGAGGGGAAAGAACGACACGTCACCTCTCCTTGGTGTCGGTGTTCTTCACATTCTTCAACAAGGAAGAAGAAGTTCTTCAGACTTAGAATTCTCTCCTCAAAGTCTCCACACAACGATACAACCCAAAAATAATATAAGGATTTTGCCTTATTTTATTAATCATGCCAACATTTTTTTCAAAAATTTAAAACTTGAATTCACCTAATTAATTAAACTTGTGTTGTCAAATTAATTAGGTGTTTAATTGGCATGCATTAATGTGGAAGAGTTAAAAATTAAAAGTAAGAGGGAGTTTAATGGGGAGTTAGGGAATGTGAGGGGTTGGGCTCGTGTGGGCCCCACCCCACCTTTATTCTCTCAAGGGTAGTTACAACAAGTGGGTCCCAACCAACTTCCACACATAGGTTATAACAACTTAGAAAAAAGAAATAAAATTGTAACACAATTTTATTTACTTCACATTTAAATCCTCTTTTTAAAACAACTCCTCACAAGAAAACGCACCTTCGGGAAAGGTCCTCCTAAGAAAAAACCGGCATTGCGGTTTCATCGGTGCCCTCAGATTTCAATTCCGAGCATCGGTTTAAAAGTTAGAAAAACCGCTCGTTCGTTCACTGAACGTACCTGAGCTAAACTTCGTAAAATTGATTCCGGGCACACCGGGCCTCGAAATTAGGTACCGTCAGAAACTGCGGACTCGTAAAATTCCAAAGAAATTAAGAAAAAAATTCCCTTGAAATTTCTAGGTCTTTACATTACTCCCACCTCAGGACTTTATGTCCCCGTAAAGCTTCAACACACACTAAAGAAAACAAAGTGGTACTGAGCACACATCTGAGCCTTCCGCTCCCATGTGCTCTCCTGGAGGTTCTCGAGCTGCCAGTGTAAGCACACCAGAGGAATCGACTGTCCACATAGGACCCACTCCTGTTGATCCTAAATCTCCACTGGAACCTCCGAAAAAGTTGCCCCATCATCGATGTCCATCTCCCCATGGTCAATGATATGCATCGGGTCATGCACGTATCTCCTCAGATGAGATACGTGGAAGTCGTCGTGCACCCGGTGCAACTGAGGTGGTAATGCCAGGCGATAAGCCACCTTTCCTATCCTGCTGAGAACCTGGAATGGTCCGATGAAGCACAAATATAACTTTCCACCTCGGCCAAATCTCCATAAACCACGTCGAGGTGAGACCCGTAAAAAAACGTGGTTGCCATCCTCGAACACTAGTGGTATCTGCCTCCTGTTAGCATAAGACTTCTGTCGGCTCTGAGGTGTCCTCATCCGCTCCTGGATAACCTGAACCTTCTTTGGTCCTACAAGAGCTGCTAAGATTTATTCTTTGCCGATAATAGAAATCCGGTCTCATCCCCTGGATGAACCACGTTCTTTGCCTAATACAGTCAATCCCGACATGGATGATACTAATCCATACCAAGGATGACGTCGTAAGGCCTCAATGATACTACCAAGAGATCCAACTGTTACTCTCGCCTCTAAGGGTTGAGTCACACTATCGGAATCAGTGTGTGGTCACTAGGTCTCCTCCAGTAGGTATCTCAAAAGTGAGGTTCAAGTCAACAGTTTTAAACCGGAACCTCTTAGTAACAACTACATAAGAAGGATAGGGAACAAAACGTCACAAGAACAAGTTTCTTTTATTAATGCAGATCAAGGTACAAAGACACAAAACATAAACAAATCTAGAAGCAACATGAACAAAAGTCCCCATGTATGGAGCTAGTCCCGCTCCTGTCCATCTGCTCCCAGAGCTCTATGGTCGTAAGCCTCGGCTGCCTGAATCTGAGCTCTCCCCTGTCCACCCGTTCCCTATGGTCGGGGTGGTCTTCCTGGTGGTGGTGGTGGTGGTGGTAGGTCCTCAAAGCGTCGCCCACCACCCACTGCTCGGTCAGCTCCCCTGCCTCGTCCGCCTGCTCCCTGTGGACCACCATGGTCAAACCTCCGCCTGGTAGGTCCCTCTACCGCCTACTGCTCATCTACAGGATGGGTCGGGCAGTCTCGAGCCATGTGACCCTGCCCACCACATGCATAGCATTGCCTGCTCCTCGTGTGACTGACTCTCCTTCATGTGACCCGAACAATCGAAACTGCATCCTGAGATTTCTCATATGATGGTCTGGCCTGCTAGAATCTCTGCGTCAACTGTTTACTTCCAGTTGCAGAAGACTCCGCTACGGGTCGTCCTGCGGAGGGTCTCGCTGCTGGTGTCTGCTCGGCGAGAAAACTCTTCACTAGAAGGGATCTCTCCAACACCCCCTACTGCGTCGGGATGTTTAGGGAGATCATCGAAGCCTTGATCTCATGCCTCAGTCCCTACTCGAAGGTCCGGGCCCTGAAGAATGGGTCCCGTACCATATCTGTTGAGTAGCGCGAGAGATCAGTAAACCTCGTCGAGTACTGGGCCACAGTCATGCTGCCCTACTGCAGCTGTAATAACTCCTGAATGCACACCGTACGGAGGGTGGCTGGAACGAACTCTGAGCGGAAGAGGCTCTCGAAGTCCTTCTAAATAAGTGATGCCTCGTCATGCACCTGGAGCATCAGTCTCCACCATCTACCTACTTCCGCGTGAAGGAGACTCGCTGTAAGGATCACTATGAGGTCGGATGGTGTCCCTACAAACCTGAAAACTCGAACAACAGCCTCCATCCAATCCTCGTCTTCCTGAGGGTCCGTCTCCATGCAGAACCTGGGCGGTCTCTGATGATGAAACTCGTGCAGTTCACTAAGGCGACGTGCACTCTTAGTGGCTGGGGCTGGTGGCATCAGTGGCTCGGCAGGTAGAGGTACCGCTGGTGCCTCTACTGTAATAGGGCCCTGCACCGAGGCCTCGTCGCTCGGTGGGCTGTCGTCTCGGACAAAGATTGGAACCCTAGCTGGCTTCCATCGTGGGGACATCCTGAAAAGAGACAGGTGCGCCACGTTCAATATAGTATAACTGGTGAGCTGATACAAAGTAATCACAAAGAAAACTTTCGAAACACACATGAAATCAATGTTTTCATGTACTGTGTCGGAAATCAGAAGTCAGAGTCCTGGTATATGGATACGTCGGCCGCCACACCAACACTGGACTCCCTGGACTGATAACCACACTCAATACCCTTAACACTATTTCTTCACATAGAAGAAAGATCAGAGTCCTGAGTTCTGCGGTAGAACCAAACTCCTTTGATACCAATTTGTCACGACCCGTCCTCGGGGCCCATGCCGTGACTACCCCAAGCCTGCCTTCCATAGGCCAGGGGCTGGCGACTAGCACCAAAGGCATAAATCCCGATAATAGGGAAGACATTTCCTTTATTAAGTAAACAAACACCATAGAGTACGCAAGTTGAAGTAAACACTAAGTAAGCAGTAAAAAAAATGTGCTGAAAGTACAAGGGGCCAGAAATACAAGCCCAAAAGAAAGGTACAACTACAACTGAAAGTAAAGTACAACTCAAAGGACAACAACTGAAAGGTGACAAGCCGCTCCTGGATCGTCCTTCAGCTTCCAACCTGAAGGGTAGGTAAAGATCTCCTCCTCAGCACTCCACGTACGTCCGTCTCCTCCGGGTACTGGCTCGTCATGATATCCACCTCCGGGCACCGACTCATCATGATATCCACCTCTGGGCACCGACTCTTCGTGAGATCCTCCTCCGGGTACCGTCTAGCTCTACAAGCCTCAACCACGATCAGTGATATCCGTCGTCTGCAACCAACACAACATAGTATGGGCAAAGCCCGTGCAGGGGTGAGTATATGATACTCAGTAGGGACCCTGAGAACCCCGAAGGTCTCCCTGAATCCACAAAGGATAAACCACAAATAAAAGATACAATCAGGAAGTATCATCCAACACTACTTAGGTATATGCCCATACATATACCTAAGTCATCAAATCCAGTTCAGCTCCAACTTACGAGTTCAAGTACTACCCAGTCCACTCAGGAAAGTATAACTTAATCCACACAGGAAAGTACAACCAAATCCATACAGGAAAGCATAATCCAATCCACACAGGATATAAAATCAATCACATCGAAGATAATGATTGAAAGTCAAGACTCAACTCACACAGGTATCCATTTACGAAGAGGGATGGAGATGATTATATGTAGCCTCTAAATCATCTCCTCTTCCGAACCCACATTGGATCCAAGTTTAGTAGTCGTCGCTGCCGAACCCACGGAGGATCGAAGTATAGTAGTCATCGTCGTCGAACCCACAGAGGATCCTAACACGGTAGTCGAACCCACAAAGGATCCAAGTACAATAGTCATCCTCATCGAACCCACAGAAGATCCCAGTACGGTAGTCATCCTCATCAAACCCATGGAGGATCCTAGTACGGTAGTCATCCTTGTCGAACCCACGGAGGATCCTAGTACGATAGTCGTCCTCGTCGCAGCCAGCTCTAGGGTTCCCCGCACACAACATGCTCGATTCCGGGAGGGTCCGCTCCATGAGACAAGGGGGTCGATACGTCAACTGACACGAATTCCAGAGTTGATATATCCCAAAGTTCCGTCTCGTCGAAAGGAAAACAACGCGACAGACGACACGTCAATCAGACGCCCAGTCTGAGAGTTATTGGCTTTTTCGTCCCAAGGGCCAGGTTGGTTTTTAAGTCAAAACCAACCTGGCCGTACTCCAACTAAATCCAAACCTCGAGCGGAGTAAGCCAAAAGAACCGTCTCACTAAGAGGAATCCAACAAAGTCGGCGACACGTCAATTGGATGTCCAGATCTCAAGTTATAATCGTTTCCGTTCCGAGGGCCCGGTTGGTTTCGTGTTCGAACCAACCCATCCATACACAAAGTTCTCCGAAACCTTGAGTGTAATATACAGAAATGACCGTCTCGATCAAAGGATCACTACACAACTGACGGTGTGTCGATCGGAGGCCCGTAGCCCAAGTTATGGGCGTTTGAAAGGTTCTATCCTAAAAACAGGGGGTTCGGGCCCAGTCCGACCCGGCCTGATACCCCTGGGTTGGCCCGAACTGGGTAGACCCGACCCGGATCCGGGTCTGGACCAGTTGGGTGCGGCTCGGCCTGGTGGGCGCGGCGTGGCCCAGCTAGCGCGGCCCGGCCCAGCCGGTGCGGCACGACCCGACGCGGGGGTCCGGCCCGGTGCGGGGGTCCAGCCCGGCGCGGGCGGCCCGGCTCAGCGCGGGCGGTTCAGCCCGGTTGGGTCCCCGCGCACTGAGCGGACGTAGAAGGGGGGAGGGAGCTTCCCCCTTCAAACCGAACGGCAGACCCCACGGGGTCCGCCTTGTCCGTTGACCGGGGGTCTCAACCCCCGGTTTTCCAGGGTAGCGGCCGGCCTTTATGGCCGGCCGTTCGGTTCATACGAGACCCGCGGTGGTCCCGCCTCTAGGGTGTGCCGGCGGTTGGCTCAGCTGACCGCCTCCCAGAACCGCCACGGCTCTTGGCCGTCCGGCGCGGTGCGCTGGCGCCGCACCCCTCCTCCGCGGCCCGCTGCGGCCGCCACCCTCCTTGGTGCTCCGGCGCGGCGCGACGGCGCCGCGCCCCTTCGCCGCAGCCTGCTTTTGGCCGCGGCCTCTTTAGGCTTCTCCAGCGCGGCGCGAAGGTGCCGCGCTCCTTCGTCGTGGCCCGCTCCGGCCGCGGTTCCCTCATTTCCGCGCGGTGCCGTTGCACCGTGCCGCCTCCATTCCAAGCCACAAAAATACAACAACAATGGGGAGGAGGGTCGGCCATATTTGTGCAGTCCGACCTCCTCCCGTTATACCGATAACAAGTGGACAAGAAGGAGTAATCACAATGACAAATTAAGCGCAAATTTAATTGATTAAATTTGAACTTAACCCCTACCTCAAAGAAGTCGTCGAATGATGATCATCGTGGGAAACAACGTCGTGAGGTGAAACTACGTATACGTCGACGGAGAACGTCCAAGAAGGAAGCGGCGTCTCCCTTCCTTTGATGTGTAGAGAAGATTGAATGGCGTGTCGGTGTGTGTCCAAAGAGGGTATGCCGTCTCACACCGGCTGCGGAGAGGGGAAAGAACGGCACGTCGCCTCTCCTTGGTGTCGACGTTCTTCGCGTTCTTCCACAAGGAAGAAGAAGTTTTTCAGACTTAGAATTATCTCCTCAAAGTCTCCACACAACGATACAACCCAAAAATAAAATAAGGATTTTGCCTTATTTTATTACTCATGCCAACATTTTTTTCAAAAATTCAAAACTTGAATTCACCTAATTAATTAAACTTGTGTTGTCAAATTAATTAGGTGTTTAATTGGCATGCATTAATGTGGAAGAGTTACAAATTAAAAGTAAGAGGGAGTTTAATGGGGAGTTAGGGAATGTGAGGGGTTGGGATCGTGTGGGCCCCACCACACCTTTATTCTCTCAAGGGTAGTTACAACAAGTGGGTCCCACCCAACTTCCACACATAGGTTATAACAACTTAGAAAAAAGAAATAAAATTTTAACACAATTTTATTTACTTCACATTTAAATCCTCATTTTAAAACAACTCCTCCCGAGCAAACGCACCTTCAGGAAAGGTCCTCCTCAGCAAAAACCGGCGATGCGGTTTCATTGGTGCCCTCAGATTTCAATTCCGAGCACTGGTTTAAAAGTTATAAAAACCCTCTTGTTCGTTCACTGAACGTACCCAAGCTAAACTTCGGAAAATTGATTCCGGGAACACCGGGCCTTGGAATCAGGTTCCATTAGAAACTGCAGACTCATAAAATTCCAAATAAATTAAGAAAAAAATTTCCTTGAACTTTCCGGGTCTTTACAAATTCACTACACACCGTGTACTTCCTAGTACACACCGTGTAGTCATGTCGGTAAGGTCGGTGTGGGGCGCGTAAAGTAAGTCTGTGAATTTATGAACAGTAAAATGATATACACATCATGTGTATGAACTTACACGCCGTTTACTCCTAATTTTCAGCTTAAAATAGGCAGTAGACTCATTTCTTCTAGATAGAGGGGTCACCGAGTGAAGAACAAGGAGCATCGAGAGTTCCCTCTCCTTCTGCTTCATCATTCGGGACCTGATTCAAGTGTCATCAGTCACGTTAGAACCCAATAGGTAAGGTATTTCTTCTTCTAGATCCGTTCTTGATAATTTTTTTTTCTCTCGATAGATTTATTTAAGGTTGAATAATTTACCTCTTTTCTTAGATCTATGCCATTCTATGCCGATTCAAGGGATGACGTCAGATTATATCAGTTGTACAACATCAAGTTAGGTGGTCTCATGATAATTGTTTAAAGTCATGTTGTTTATATGTGCCGTTGTGCTGCGTGACCATGCTTAGGGTGTCACTTGATTGATAATTTTACCATGTTAATACCTAATTCCATTTAGGTGCTTGAGTGAATTAGTTGAAGCATATTTAGGCTTATTTGGTTTGATTAAGGGTCGCCCCGTGGGTGAATTTTTCCTCTAATGTCCATTATTTATCCGTTTAGCCTAGGATGCCGATGGGATTGCCTTTGTTTCCCTTTTGAAGGGTTGTTTTAGAATGAATTTTTTTAAATTAATGTTTCCATGTGAATATAATTGTTAAAGCTTTGTGATAGTTTAATTCACATGTTATTCTTTTTATATATATTTTTCCCACGTGAGTTGATTATTGAAAACCATGTAGTTGTGTAATTCACATATGTTTTTGAATATTATGAAATTTTTATACACTAGGCTTGGCCCTGAATATGCTAAAATGCTGATACACCAAGCTTGGCCCTGATACATGCTGAAATCTTGATAAACCAGGCTAGTCCCTGATACAAGCTGAAATGATGATACACCAGGATTTTCCCTGATTTGTGTATGATGAAATGCTTATATATCGGGCTTGGACCTAAGACATATTGAAATGGAATGACTGACAATGCATCTACCAAGACAAAGCACATGCTTGGATTCAGTCTACACTTCTTTGTTTAGATAACCTACTGAGGTATCTGTTGTGTTTAACTTATATAGGGGATTTACGGGCTTAGGAAGGATGCCAAAACTTATATAATTTAATGAATTGAATTTATTTAAGGACATGAAATGAATTTAAATGAATTCTAGTACTTGTAGGATTGTTTACTTTTGAGTACCTGTTGGTTTACTGCATTTCATTGTTGTACCCTAATTTTTCATATACTCACCGAGATATTAGCACCGACCTTTTTTGGTTGCCTAATGAGATTTATTTATCACACCCTATTTGGGTTGTGTTTTTGTGGTCAAACAGACTATATTGCTGCAGTTGTTGATAGGGGAAAGGCCCCTTTTTATGGTACATGATTGCTGGTTAGAAGCAGGAGAGCAAGGGATCAAGCCAAGGATTATGATGCCGTTGAGTTTCATTTTGTTTTACCATATTTTGGTATTGTATTATACTTGATTTCAGTGTATCCTGTTTTCACTATTTTCTTAGAACAAGTGACATGTTGCATCATTTTATTATCATATGACTTTTGGATATCTTATCTCTTAGTCTTTAGTTGTTTACTTTAGTTGCATGCTGTTTACTGCTTCCGCTATTGTTATTATTTATTCCATTGTGTTACGCTATGATAATGAGGGAATATTTTTCCCACTATCACACCCTAGGCCCTCGTTGCTAGTTGGAAGCCTCTGGCGTTTGGGGAAATGCGCTTGAGGAAATGTGGCCAACCAGGTATGGGGACCAGTTGAGTGGATTCCGGATCCAGGACGTTACAAAGTGGTATCAGAGGTTTCATTTTTTCTTTGTTTTACTGTTTGGAGCCTATATATAGAGAAAAGAAGGACTAGGTATTTGGTAATTAGCTATTCTTGGGAGTAGCTACCCCACATATAGGTAAAATCCAAATTTCCTCAAATTGACTTGTGTTTTTTAGATTTTGAGCTATTATAGTTGATTTTATTTCACCATTGGGTGACCTACTTGATTTTTTCTATTACTATTGATGCAATTATGGGTTCTATTTTAGTTTCAACCTGATGAGATGAGGGTGTTCCATCTCATTCATCATATAGACACTTGTTAGAATCACATGCCATACATTATGACATGCCATCTAGGATTCATTAGTTATCATATGATGTTGTGATATATGATGTGATAGCTAAGTCTACTATTGTGATAGGTGTATTGCTATGTGCTATGGTTTTGGTTGAATGGATTCCAAACTTTGGTTCCTGAGGTTTATGGGACCTCTTGGACCAGTATTTGGAAGATCATGATTTAATTTTTATTTATAGTTTTACTATCATATGTTCTTCTTGGGTGACAAAATTTGATTTGTGGGGAGTATGGGCCCTCATGGATTGAAATTTGGCATCCTTCTGGTTGGTTTTTCTGCATAACAGGGGTTTTTTGGGCAATTTGGAGTTTCTATCCTGAAAAACCGAGTATACATAGCGTGTAGTCTATCCTAACATGCCGTGTGTTCTTCCAGTTTGGGGAAGAATGTGTTACAAAATTCAATAAGAACATGCCATGTATCCTATGTACATGCTGTGTAGTCCTTGACCGTGTAACCTGTCGCGTAAGTAGGACACGTCGTGTACTTTGATTAATGTTGTGTAACCTATCGAGATTTAAGTAGGACACACCATGTACTTTGATTACGCGCCGTGTAAAAGTTGACCGTGTATCTGGTTGTACGACTAACAACACAGGTGGGTGAAAATTTTTGATATACACGCCGTGTATAGTGTGAACACTCCGTATAGTCTTACACCATCCGAACCGTGTAGTTCTAGCTATGTAGAAGTACCTTTCCAGGAAGGAAAATTCAAGTACACGCCATGTCTTAGGAGGAACAAGAAATATGTGTGGTGTGTTATATGACCATGTTGTGAAGAAGTACACACCCATGTAAAGTCCTAGGAGGACACGCTGTGTAAGGGTTAATACACTCCGTGTACTCCTATTTTAAAAAACTTGAATTTTTTCCTTAACCTATTCCATTATTTCACTTCTCAGTCACCATTTCCTTTTTCATTAAGTTGGTACTGAGGTATGTGTGTTGGAATTTGTAGTGTCATGCTACTGCGACAACCATGATATATAATCTAGGAGATTGTCGATGAGCATACTCCATAAATGGTGGGCCATGGGTTACCGATGGATCCTCCAGTTGTGCCAACTAAAACACCAGACGTTATACCAGATGAGGGTGCTGACGCACAATTCTGAGAAGGTTTTGTGAGGTCCATGTAGAACTTCCAAGGAGCACCACAGGTAGCCACATCTATGGAAGATCTAATGCATATATTCCAGAAGTAGCATTCAACTACTTTTTCAGGGGATGGTGGACCACAAGCTTTAGAATCATGGCTAGAATCAGTGCTGACTATCATCGAGCATCTAGAGAAGCCTCTTGAGAGGAGGGTCAAGCTTGTGACTTATATGTTGTGTGATTATTCCAAGAGATGGTGGGATGTTATCACTTAGGTAGGGCATCATCCGAATATGACATGGGAAGAATTTCATTAGTACTTATATGATTATTATTTTACCGATACACTAAGGGCCGACCGAGCCTAGGATTTCATGCACTTGGAGCAGGGCATACTATCAGTTATGGATTATTCTACCTAGTTTACGGAGCTTCAGCGATTCACACCTATTATGATGGGTGACGATGTATCGAAAGATACATGATTTGAGGATGGTATCAGGTTTGACATCTGATCCCAGTTGAATGTATTCAGGTTGCCTTCGGTCTCTGCTATTGTAAATCAGGTGCTGATTACTGAGCATAATTTATAGGAATTTGGAGGTATGAGTGAGGGCGGTTGGTCACCAAGATCTATACTATCTCGATCAGAAGCATGAATCATCTTACAAAGCTTTCTTGTGGGGATACAAGCAGTTAGAACCTTTCTTCTGGTAGCCAGGTAAGGTGCTGCTAGTGCGGAAAGATTCGGAATACTAAACCTCAGTGCCCAAAGGACCAATTTGAGTGTCGAGCTTGAGGAAATATAGGCCATCTACAGTGATTCTGTAGGACTTTTCTACCAGTGTCTAGTGAGGGGGGTTCTATAAAGACTACACATGAAGGAGTAGGGTCAGTAGCTTCTCACCAGTCTATAAACTGGAATACTTTAGGCTGTTCAAGCCAAGGTGGTGGGCATGGCCATGGTAGAAATGCCCCAGGATCTTAGTGACAGTAGGGTGGGCCAGATCAGTGTAGCCAAGAAGTTTCCTAGGGCCGCGGTGCAGGTCAAACATATGCAGTGCAATAGACCCAATATGAGTAGGATCCCAAACCTTCTACTGTTAGTGGTACTATCCTAGTCACCTCTGTTATATCTTCTGCACTTTTTGATATTAGTTCTACACATAGTTTTATATCAGTGGTCATTGTGGAAATACTCAGACTCTATGTTTATACTTCTTCTAATGTGATGACGCTAGACACTCCGTTATGGATTAGAACGACAGACATGCATTAGTGCAAGGAGTGCCCCCTTGAGATGGTGGGTGTCACTTTCTATGGAACCTCTATGTCTTAGAGATGACGGGATTTTATGTCATTCTTGGAATGTATTGTTTGGTTTCTTTTCGAGTATTTTTTGATTACTATCATTTTAGGGTGAGTTTCACATCACCAGGTGGTGGAGAGTTTATACATAAGGGTGAATGGGATGTCCAGGAAAGCAGAGCTGGACCCGAGCATTGTGGGATGGGTGGGATGACAACCCATATTGCGAGTTTATATCTGTATGATTAGGGAACATGTCTGGAAGATTTTCCTCCAATGGTTGATCATTTTAGGGACTTATTATTGGATGAATTCTTAGGATTACCTCTGATTAGAGAGGTGGAGTTCACTATTGAGCTAGTTCTAGGAGCTGCACCGGTATCCATTCCTCTTTACAGGATGGCTATGACGGAGTTTCAAGAGCTCAAGTGGCAGTTGGAAGATCTAGAATCTAAGGGTTTTATTTGACCCAGTACATAACCTTGGGTTTCACTAGTCCTTTTCATGAAAAAGGAAGACAGTACCCTTAGGCCATACATGGACTATAGAAAACTGAAATAATTGACAGTTAAAAACTGATATACCTTGCCACTGATTGATGAACTATTTGATTATCTTCGAGTAGATCGAGTGTTCTCAAAGATTAACTTGAGGTCAGGATATCACCAGGTATGTGTTCAACGTACAAACATCCCGTGTACCATGTTTTGTAGTAGGTATGGTCTATATGAGTACTTGGTTATGCTGTTTGGTCTCACGAATGCACCAACAATTTTCATGGTGCTGATGAACCGAGTGTTCCATCCTTACCTAGATTATTTTGTGGTGGTTTTCATGTATGATATCTTGGTGTATTCTCACAATCGACACGACCATGCCAAACATCTTGAGATCGTTTTGAGTAAACTGAGAGAGCATCAATTATATGCTAAGTTCACAAAATTCAACTCCTGGATGGATCAGATTCACTTCTTGGGTCACATCATCTCAGAAACTGGAGTATCAGTGGACCCAGAGAAGGTTAAAGCAGTAGTGACTTGGGAGCAGCCCAAGAAAATTTTTGAGGTATGAAGTTTCTTGGGGATATCTAGTTACTACAAGAATTTTATATAGGACTTCTCACACTTATAAGCACTGATGACAGGCTTGACCAAGAAAGGTGTAAAGTTTGAATGGTTATATTCTTGTGACGCAACCTTTTAGGAGATGAGGGGACATTTGACATCAGCATCGATACTGATATTGCCTAAATTAGGCAGGAGTTACACTATGTACTGTGATGCATCATTTATCGGACTGGGAGCAGTGATAATGCTGGGGGATCAAGTCGTTGCATATGGGTCTCGACAGTTGAGGCCACATGAGAGGAACTACCCGACACATGATATTGAGTTAGCAGAAGATGTATATGCCTTGCGCTATTGAAGACACTATCTTTTGCGAGAGAGTTTTGTGTTATAAACTGACCACAAAATCCTCAAGTACATCTTTACGTAGCATGAATTGAATCTGAGACAGCAAATTTGGGTGTAATACCTTCAGTCATTCGATTTTTAGCTTGTCTATATGCCTGGAAAAGGCAACACGATGGTTTATGCACTGAGTAGGAGGAATCAGATGCAAATAGTGTAGGAGGCCAATGGTGAGTGGAAGCTTATGGAATTGTTCTATGAGATGCATTTAGAGGTGCATGAAATTTAGGTATAGACTTATATTTCTTATTTGTCTATTACCTCTACTCTACTGGACAGAGTGAGGATGTGGCAGCTATCAGATTCTGAAGGCCTAGTTCTGCAGTAGAGTGTGGCAGGTGAGGACCCTCCTCCTGGATGGATGATAGGAGAGGATAAAGTTTTGTGCTTCCATGGATGTGTGTTGTTTATCGGGGATATAAATAAGGAGCTGATGTGGGAGTTTCTTGCTTCATCTTGGGAAGTGCATCCCAGAGTTACCAAGATGCACCGTGACTTGCCCCGTCAGTACTGGTGGCCGGGTATGAAGTGGGAAGTAGATGGTTTTGTTATGAGGTGTTCCACCTGTCAGTAGGTGAAGAAGAAACATCAGTGGATGACTGGAAATTTATATCAGCTACCCATTCTTGAGTGGAAATGGGATGATATCATGATGTATTTTTGTGACAGGTTTACCAAGGTCGCTTAGAGGCAATGATGTTGTGTGGGTCGTAGTTGACATGCTTTTGAAGGTCACTCAATTCTTTCCATTCAAGGATACCTTTGGTGTGGATGAGATCATAAAGTTGTATATCTGAGAGGTGGTATGACTTCATGGGGACCCATGTTCTATCGTTTCATATAGGGACACCTACTTTATGTCTTGTTTCTGGAAGAGTTTTCAGAGGGCAATGGGTACACAGGTGCTTCTGAGCACACCATACCACCCTCAGACCGATGGCTAGTCTGAGTGTACAATATTGGTTATGGAGGAAATTTTGCGTGAATGTGTCCTAGAATTTGGGAGATCTTGGGAGAAGCATATACCCCTGGTTTAGTTTTCCTATAATAATAGATTTTAGGCTACTATTTAGATAGCGCTATATGAGGCTTTGTATGGGAGGCCATGCCGATCACCCCTATGTTTGTTGGAGGTAGAAGAGGCCGCTATGCTGGGACCTCATCTTGTCCAAGAGACTACTGAAAAAGTTCAATTGATTCAAAAGAAGATGTTTTCTATGCAGTTTCATCAGAAATCCTATTCCGATCACCGTAGATGACCTTTGGAGTTCGATGTCGGGGATTGAGTTTTCTTACGTGTCGCACTGAGGTTGGGGCATAAGAGGATCAGGAGACAAAGTAAAATTTCCCTGAGATATGTTGGACCGTTTGAGATTATGGAGAGAGTCGGGATGGTTTCATATCCATTATAGTTACCTCAGAGGTACCGAGTCATGCACGACGTCTTCTATGTATCTGAGCTACGACGCTATCATTCAGACTCATATCACATTTTTAGCTAGAGGATGTTGAGTATCTGGTTGATGCATCCTTTGAGGAACATCCGATTATAATAGTTGATAGGAGTACAAAGGTTCTCTGAGGTCAGTCAGTTCTTCTCGTACGGGTGCTATGGCAGCACGACCAAGTGTAGGATGAGACTTGGGAGAGGGAGGCCAACATATGTACACAGTGGCCAGAGTTATTCTCAGATATTCCTTCTGCACCTTTGGAAGGTAATTTTGTGATAAATTCCTTTAAGGGGGGGGGGGGTTTAAGAACCCGGTTATTGTTTTTGAGGTACAATTTTATTCTTTTCTTTTCCTTTGAGTTGTTTTTGAGAAAAACAAGGAAAACTGAAAAAATGTTATGTTTTGTAGTACACGCCGTATAATCCTATGTACACGCCATGTAGTCTGGACATGTATGATAGAGATACATGTTGTGTTCTTGTGTTGGATAAGGAGAGAAGACAAAGCCACTACACGCTGTGTACTTCCTAGTACACATTATGTAGTCTTGTCGGCAAGGTTTGTACGGGGTACGTAAAGTAAGTCAGTGAATTTAGAAAAAATAAAATGATATAAACATTTTGTATATGAACTTACACACCGTGTAATCTTAATTTTTAGTTTAAAATAGGTAGTAGCCTAGTTTCTTCCTCTTCTGGATAGAGGAGCCTCCAGGTGAAGAACAAGGAGTGCCGAGAGTTCCTTCTCATTCCGTTTTGTCATTCGGGAACAGATTCAAGTGTCGTCGGTCATGTTAGAACCCAATAAGTAATGGATTTCTTCTTCTAGAGATATTATTGGTAATTTTATCTCTTGATAGAGTTATTTAAGGTTGAATGATTTACCTCTTTTCTTAGATATACACCGTTTTAGGATGATTTAAGGGCCGAAGTTGGATTATATCAGTTATATAACATCGAGGTAGGTGGTCTCATACTAATTTCTTAAAGTCAAGTTGTTTATATGTGCCATTGTACTGTACACCCGTGTTTATGGTGTCTCTTGATTGAGAATTTGAATGTGTTAATACCTAATTCCATTTAGGTGATTGAGTGAATTAATTGAAGAATTTTTAGTCTTATTTGGTTTGATTAAGGGCCACCCAATGGGTACATTTCCCCTCAGATGACCATTATTTATCCATTTGGCCTAAGATGCCGATGGGATTGACTTTTTTCCCTTTTTAAGGGTTATTTTAGAATGAAATTTTTTAAATAAATGTTGCCATGTAAATATGATTGTTAAAGATTTATGATAGTTTAATTCATATTTTAGTCTTGTTATATATTTTTTCCCATGTGAGTTGATTATTGAAAACCATGTAGTAGTTTAATTTACATGTGTTGTTGAATATGTTGAAATGCTTATACACTGGTATTGGCCCTAAATATTATTAAATACGGATACACCGGGCTTGGCCCTGATACATGCTGAAATGATGATACACCAGGCTAGTTCCTGATACATGCTGAAATGCTGATACACCGGGCTTTTTCCTGATTTGAATATTCTAAAATTCTTATATATTGGGCTTGGACTTGAGACATATTGAAATGGCATGACTGATGATACTTCTTCCAATACAAATCACATGCTTGGATTTGGTCTACACTTCTTTGTTTAGATATCCTGCTGAGGTATCTGTTGTGTTTACCTTATATAGGTGATTAATGTGTTTAGGCTGAATCCTAAAACTTATATAATTTAATGAATTTAATTTATTAAAGGACATGAAATAAATGTAAATAAATCCTAGTACTTTTTGTATTGTTTACTTTTGAGTACCTGGTGGTTTACTGCATTTCACTATTTTACACTATGTTGTATATACTCACTGACAGATTGGCACCGACCTTTGGTGGTTGCCTATTGGGATTTATTTCTCACACCCTATTTAGGTCATGTTTTTTCGGCCCACATAGACTATTTTTCTGTAGGTGTCAATAGGGGAGAGGCCCCTTTTTCAGGTGCTTGATTGCTTCTTAGAAGCAGGAGAGCATGTGACCAAACTAAGGCTTGCGATGCTACTGAGTTTCATTTTTTTTACTATACATTGGTATTGTATTGTACTTGATTGTAGTGTATCCTATTTTCATTGTTTTCTTATAACATGTGACATGCTGCATCATTTTATTATCATATTCCTTCTGGATATCCTATCTTTTAGTCTTTCATTGTTTACTTCAGTTTCATGCTGTTTACTGCTTCCTTTATTGTTATTATTTATTCTACTGTGTTACATTCTGCCAATGAGGGAATAGTTTTCCCACTATCACAACCTAGGCCTTCGCTGCTATTAGGAAGCCTCTGGCATTTGGGGAAATGCATTTTAGGCCATGTGTCTAATCAGGTACAGGCCACCAGTTGAGTGGCTTTTGGACCTGGGATGTTACACCAAGGATTTGATGAAGCAAATATATCTACATTTTCTCATATTAGAGCGATGAAATTTTGATTTAGAAATTCAATTTATTAGGGAGGGGGGTAGAATTTAGCACACCAAGATTTTATATGCATTTCCTTTGAAATAAAATTGAGGTATTCAATATCTTTCCCTACATGTAACCCCGACTCTATATGAACCGTGATATAGTAAACTATATAGACATATCTATTAAATTTTTTAGTATAAATAGTAATAAACACATTATGAAAAATATTTACAAAGTTTTTAAATAATTCAAATTTATTTTTTTATTCATAATAAATAAGTACTCATTTTTGAGTAATGCCATTTTATGCTTTAAAAATATATTTTCATTAAAAATGGTAGTTATCATATTTTTGAATGAAAAAAATATAATTAAATTCTTCCATTTTATGAAATATTATTTTTGGAAATTAATATCATTTTTTTAAATCAACCATTGAATATTATATTAGTATTAATTTTTAGGATTTTTATAAAAAATTTCTTTTTCAATGAATAGTGAAAAATACTGATTTTTCTAAAAAATATTATTTATTTTCAAGTAAAAGTACCTTTTGTTTTTGAATTTTATATTAAAGTAGCACAATTATTCTTAAATTATAAATAATATAATTAATTACTCAATAATAATCATTATATTTTATTTTTATAGAATTTCATTTTGGGCTTAAAAACTGATTTTTCTAAAAACTATTTTTATGATCAAAATGTGTTTTTATCTTAATAAATTAAATTAATTTCTATTTATTAGTTGTTTTAATGAAATTTATAGATTATATATTTAATAATCTATTTCATAATTCATTTTTTGGGTTTTACAATGAAGGTAATTGAAGTAAGTTATGTTTTATGCTTAAAAATACATTTTTCTAAAACAAGTTTTCATTTCTGTTTGAGTGCTTATTTAAAATTAAATTATGGAACTTATAGAAATTTAATATTGTAAAATTTACAAACTAAGAGATAATTTTAGTATTTAAATCAAAAAATGTATAGTTTTTTTGGTTGAAGATATTTCACCCTTATATTATCCTACCTTGGAATTTATATCCATTTGGAGCCACTTTCCCAATAAAGTGACCATATATCATTGAAATACTTTAAGAAATTCCATGTGCGTGCCTCTCCCCACTTATAAAAAGGAATCTCAAATCCTTTCTTATTCATACCCTTTTAGACTTATATCTTAGAAAATCCTAGCTCTAAAACCTTCATATGTAACGCCTCGACACCTCTAGACCGGAGCCGTTGCATTACTAATTACATTGGCATGGTTATAAGGAATGAAAATCCCAAAGGAATGATCATTTTAGTATTCTTGAATAAACTAGATATATAGACGTAACTCAAATTACATTGGAAAATGTTACAAAATACAATACATAACAAAAACTAAAAACTGCATCCATAAAAACTCAATAAACGATCTCTTCTTCATCACCTATTGAAAGTAAACAATGAAAGGTATGAGATCAAATGCTCATTAAGGGTTAAAAATAGTGTAATCATGAATCAATAATAACTTAATTATAAACAATTTGACATAATAAATATGGCATGGTGAATAAATGAAAAACTCTTGGCATTAATAAACTGAGAATGAAACTGCATCTATATATTTTGTCACAGTCAAAACCTCATGGATATTAATAACTAATAATGAATAAAGATAATTATTATTAATTATATTTCATGTATTTGGAACATGATACCATAATACCGTTAAAAAATAGTTTAGTTCTATGGGTAGAAACCCATCTAATTTTTGGAAACAAACACAAAGGGTTTGTCACCAAACTGATTGTCTCATGAGACCTACCGATTCATCGAGGGGATGTAGAATCCCACACCCTCCTTTGCATCCAAATAATTATTTATAAATATATTCAACACAAGACCAACATGACTTTACATTATCCTTATAGAATAGAGGATATTGATTCATCAATATTTCCACAGTCAAAACAACATTCAAATAAATACCGTAAGTAAAATGGTATATGACTTAGACAATAATCATATAAATAATATGATAATATGGATATTTAAATTGAATATAATTTCAATTTAAAATTGATCTCAAATGTGCATTAGGTACACCACATAAGAAAGAGTAGGTGCACAATACTAAGCAAGTCACAATGAAGTGAAAATTGAGACAAAGATCGTTACCACATTGTAATCAATTGAGTCGTATGACCAAAAGTTAATAACCACCAAATTAATCACAGAATACCATGAATATATATATAATCATGATAATATATATCAAATTTAAGTACAACTATACCACATATAATAAATAATAGGAAAACAATGAAAATCCCATAGAATTGAAAGTGAGACGAGAAAACCCCTTACAAACATTTCAGCATGGTAATGAGTGTTCTTGAGAGGACTTAATGAGAGGTAAAGGGGTATACCATTATTTATACTTCATAAGGGAAGTATGGGGGAGGTGTAAAAACATACCCCATTATTAGTCATTAAAAATAAAAGAGCACAATATAGGGGAGATTCTTGGACAAATGTGTGAGAGAGGATCCCTTACCAAGAACATATCATTATATTGAGGACAAATTAATGAAATTTTTATGTGAGAAAAATAAAAATACAAAACATATAAGTGGATATACAAAATAAAACAATAATAGTACATTCAAACATTTTATTGGAACAATGTAACCAATTAAATAGATGTTTAACTCAAAGAATAAAAATTAAGTTAAGCAATCCCTTACCTTACGCTCGAAGGTGTTCTTGTTTGTTCTTAACGACCTGAATAATAAAATTTAGCTTCATTAATTAATAAGTATATAACATCATAAAAATGTAATGGATATGGTATAACCTTATTAAGTTCATTAATGGCCTTTTTTACGGTTTTAAGAGATTCAATTTTATTGTTTTGGAATCATTTTCTTCCTTGATTTTCATGATTCGTTTACTTGCATTCATGAATGGAAGTTCGTTTGAAATGTGGTTAAACATACATAATTGTTAATATATATTATTAGTGACATTAAATATATATAAATTATCTTATAATGATTCTGTTTTATATACCATGAGGATGACTCATTCGATGATTTAAAAATAAACGCTTGGATTTGGCTTGGCGGTTTTGTGCACAATAAACTTGTTTTGTATTATTATTCCATATTATGAATGTGTAAGGATTAAAGAACATTAATAAAGATATAATACATATATTATGACCTGGTTCAACCATTGAAAAGGTTTCATGACCAGTATTTAAGATAGTAATGCAAATTGAAAACCCGTCTTCCTTGAGTATGATAAATTAACACATCTCGGACAGTGTTTACATTTATTGTATAAAAGGAGGGAAAAAATAGATTATGATGAAATATTACATTAGAAAAATGAAAATACATTACATGAAACATACTGTAATTATCATGTAATTTGGATGAGGGGAGGTGAGAAAGGAGAACAAAAGAATGGAACATTGTAAAAGAAATTGAAAGAAAAGAGAAGAAAGGTTCACCTCTTGTGTACTCCTTGAGAATCTCCTTAAGGCCTTTGTTTTAGGCCTTTTGGTGAGACCAGTAGGTCTTGGACGTGGGTAGAGGGCTTGGGAAGAGTATTTAGCAAAATTTAGGCAAGGCTTGAAGCTTTAGTAGTGTGGGAGGAAGAGGGGGTGAGGGGTGGTTTATATAGTGGAGGGGAGAGGAGTTTTCTTAATATTATAATCATTAATTTATTATTTCTTCTCAAGAAAAGAAATAGTGAGTATTCCATGAACAAGAATAGTAATATATTCATTTGAGTTCAAGATTTGGGTGCTTAAATCACTCATGATCCTAGGAATAGTTAATTTAAATTATAATGTATTTATATGGTAAATTAATGTATTTTACTATTCACCAAAAATTCAAGTATTTTAGAAAAATCCCAAAACTTTACCCTAACCATTTTTCGACATGTAGAATCAAAAAATGAAGTCCATTTTTCAAAAATAATTATCTAAATATGATTAATTAAATATTTAATTAAACCATTATTTAATAGAAATATATTAACACTTAAAATATTCATCTTTTTTTTAAAGGTGCCTAAATTTATTTATACATTCATGGGTATGGATACCATTAATAAGAGTCATATTACTATTCATAAGGGTAAGTTACTATTCATAAGGGTAAGTTACTATTCATAAGGGTAGGTTACTATTCCCTAAAAATTAAGTTAATTCTATCAAACTCTAAATATCATCCTGAACACAACCGTGTACGTCAGTTTTTTAAAATTTGAATCACAGAGCTGTAAAATTTAAGTTTAATGGATAGGTTTTGGCTATCTCCTATAAGTAACCAAGTTTTTTTCCACAGAGGCTCATTGATTCATGAAATATAAGCTATCTAATGAATAAAATGTTTTTAATAGAAACATAACACAAAATGTTTGGGGTGATACATCCTAGAATACAAACCTTCACCCTATATCTTTTTTTCCTTTCCTAAGACCAATTCTTAAGGGCTTAAGGTGTAAACCAAAGGAGGTCTCTCAAAGAAGATGTATAGATATTAACCAAGATCTTTAAATTTTATTTCTTCTTCAAATTAAACTTAACATGTTATATCCATAAAAACATGATGAATCAAGTATCATAAATATAATAATATTTTATTATAATGATGTTACTATTTACCATCTCTTCTCAATCAGATGGGAGATGAAAGTATTAGTCGTGCGTATGTATGGATTACTGCCTCCAAGTAGTGATACAATTAATTTTCCAATACCATTATTCATGGGTTGTTATTATAATATATTTAATATTTATATATAATATTTATGTTATAATAGTAATTATGTAAAGGTGAATTAATATTTACCTTTATTTTATTCCATCCATAAAAAAATAGAAATGTCGCTTGTGCATATGCACAGACTTCCTTCTCCACATAGTGATGTGATTAATTTTTCATCACCAATCTATATTAATGGTTATAAATACCTAAATAATAAAAATATATGAAATTAATATAATTATTTACATTATGGATATAAAGAAATGATGATCAAAGTTCAATAAATATAATTACTGAACCAAAACATACATGAAAAACAAAGTAGTTAAAAACTAAAATGATGATGATAATGAAAGATTATTGATGAATGAGTAGTAATATGTTATAAAGAAACGTGTTTGGTATTATAGGTATGAATATTTTTATTTTATATAATTATAATAAATTCAGAATTATTATAAATGTGGTTAGAGTTTATACAAAGAAAGACTGACTTGAGGTAAGTATTTTAGGTTACAATCTCATTTTTATCATGATTATTTATGCTTAAATTTTATGATAATGAAATTATATGTTATATATCTACCAAATTTTATGTATTTTTTATCTCCTATTGTTATTTATGAATATTAAATATTTTACTTTCATTTTACTCTCTTTAAGTACTTATGTTATCAGAAGAATGTTTTTAAGGAAAACCAACTTAATTTCTCTCTTCAGATGGGAATATTTTCTTTCATGTCCATATTTTCTTTAATTTTTTTAAAGAAAATTTTTACTATTATCCAAATATTTATTAAATTCATTTTTATCCATGTTTTTAATTTTATAAAAATCTTTAAAAGTAATATTCTTATTTTTTTACAAATGATAAATTTTTTAATTTTTACCAAAAATGTGAAAGGATTTTTTGTTTTAACATACACCACATAAATGAATTTCCCCACCATAATTAATACTCTTTTACTTGTTTCTTTTAAAAAAAAAATCCATATTTTTTTTTAATTTTTTAGATTTTAAATAAGTAATTTCAAAATGAAAAGGGTATTTTCCTCAAGAAATTTTTTGGTTATATTTTAAAGGTATTTTTCATCAATATAAACATCATTTGATATTTATTATTATTTACTGGGGATATAATAAAATGTTTATATCTTTATTCTTTCTTTCTATTATTTAAGTTTATGAGGATAAAATTTTTATGAATCATTTTCTTTCTATGGGTCAATCCTGGAAGTAATGATAAATGTTTTCATGAACATATGGAATACATATGAATGGATTATGATAATGTGATGGGTAATAATATTATAAACCATGGATAGGTTATTATGTTATTAACCATGGATGGGTGGGTCCATTATATCCATCCAATGTATTGTTTAGTGATGATGAAGTTGATAAAATCATAAGAGATGATAGAGTTAATAAACTACAAAGAGATGATGAAGTTAACCAGAAAGAAGTTTCTCATAAGATAATTTTGGAAATGACTGAGTAGGAATTTACATTATTGGACTTCATCCACAGTAATAGTATTGTGAGTGAAAATTTACAATGTAAGTGATTTTATATACTTATGTTAATGCTAAAAAATTATGCCATATTCTTATGCTATTTTATCATGGATCATGATTGATTTTTGATGATTTTATGCTCTTATGTATTATGTAATTTGATCAACAAAACCACATTCCTTGATTCACGAGTAATGTTATTTGACTGACTGGGTATGATTATTGTATGTTTTGATCATGTTATCATACACTTATTCTTATCTTATGATCAATTATGATCATTGATTGATATCAGTTATGTTTACCCTTACTGAGCATCTGAGGCAACCCTTTTATATTTTTCATTTCCCTAAGTGATAAGGAATGTTTTTAAGTATAATATGTATAATAAGGGTTCTTTTTATAAATAAGTTAATGGGAAATAATTTAGATATTTTATATACCTATTGTTTATGTATCCAATTTTACAACTAAACTAAAAATTTAAGGTTATAGAATAGATATTATTGATATGTAATGAATATTATACTAATAAGATATAATATTTATATATGAAAATTTAGTGTATCTATACATTTGAGGAAGTAACAACCCTCAAGAGGTTTAGTATTGTCTAGATAATATCATAAGAATATTTGAATTCATATAAACTCATGATTATATCAAGGTAAAATATATAGAACTCATTCTTGAAGGCACCAACCAAAAATGGTGGGAGTCGATGGTTCAGAAAAAGGTTCATGAGAATATCGAGTGGAAAGACTTTAGAGGCATATTTACTCAATAATTTTACCCAGACATGATAGCACCGAAGAAATAAATGGATTTTTTTTATCTCTAACAAGAAAATTAAATATTTATGGAATATGTGACCCAATTAATTTTGCTTTCAATTCACATGAGATATGGTCTCAAATGATAAACTTAAATCTCATCATCTTGAAATGGGCCTCCAACCTTGTATTTGATCTCAATTCTTCCTATTAAAATTACCCACCTATGATAAATTGGTTGAAAGATACTTGGATAAGGTGTATTAGTATAGGATGTTTGGGACAATTGATTCTCCCCAATTCCTAGTGCTAATGAAGGAGGTTTTCTTATTAAGAAGAGTAAAATGGATAACTCTATATGGGGAAGTGGTTATAGCTTAAGGAATCCATATTAACTGATACCATTGGAACCTATGAGGACCATATCTCTTGAATGACCCCAATGTGAAAATTTTGTTCATTAAAAACCTTTATACCAAGAGTATCCCAATTCTTATCACACTTTTTGATGAATGGTCTATATTCCTAGTTTTTTGGGACTAAATATCTCTTAAGAAGTGGTATGGGTTCCTCACCTCTAAAGGGGTCACAATTATTGTCTGATTCCTCCCAATAAGTGGGGTCTTGACCACAAGGGTATAGAGGTAGAAGTGATCCATCACATGGAAATATATAATTGAGGATAAAGCCTTATCTTAGTAGGCGTCCCTTGGACCAACCTGAATCAAGGTACTTTTATGCTATAGAAAAATCCACTATATAATTTAAATTGGGTCATATAATGGTGTGAGGTACTATATTCATTCCATCATCTGTAGTTGTGTATCTATTTTATACATGTGTATCTCACTCATTTATATCTACTCATATCATGGATATGAAAAAACAATTATACGAGCCTATTTTATATGTGATAGAGATATCAACTCCTCTTGGGAAGAAGAAAGAGAATGGATTTCATTTTCCTTCCTACATTATATTCACATATGAATTTGAGTTGGCCAGATAATTCCTTATTCTTGAGATATATCCATTTTTTATTATTCTGGGATGGATTGGATAGTCACATTTAAAGCTCACATCGATTGTTAGCATTTAAGAGTAGACCTCATCACTTATGATAGAATTTATCATTTATTTCAATGTGAATGTGACTAAATTTAGAGGACCTATTTTTTAATTATAATAATGTAAAATATATCAAGGAATATTTTCAGATCGAATAACTGAGGTGGTGCATGATTCCGAGGCCTGGTGTGCCTGAAATAAATTTTATAAAAATATTAAAAATATTTTATATTATACATGGATTTTTTTTAGAAAAAAGTGGGATAACTCTTAAACAGAGTCTTTGATCAGAAATATGTGACCATGATTGAATTCACAATGTTAGGTTTATCCTAGGTGTGACCTAAAGTTGGTTGCCATAGGGTGTTCAGATAAAGCGGTCATTGGTGGGTGCGTTCAGTGGATTAATTAATTAATTATTTAATTAATTCATTAAATGAACTAAAACTTAATTACCTCTAAAAATGATTTGTTATGGAGGATCTCTTGGGTTAGCTAAATAACCATGGGACTATTGAGAGGAGGATCCACCATTCTTCCTTGGAAGATCGAGATCGGATGATGACAAGCTTCCAGATCCAGGAAAATTGAGTTGAAATGAATGAAACAGATCTTCCTCCTTCATTAACAACAACATTTTCACCAATGATCGATCTGAATTGATTTAGGACTCATCATTTGTGGATTTCTACCCTTATGATTAAAATATTAAGTATAATAAAATCTATTTATTTCATCTGTGTTTGTTTTGATCCTTGCATACACCTACATATCAGATTTAAATTGTTTATTCAATTTATTCTATGTTGTGCCATGTATCTCACCATAGTTATCCACAACATATATTTTTTGGATAATAATTCTTGGAAAACTATTATTTCACCCTTTTTTATGCGATTTTCCTCCATTTTTCTTTTAAAACTTCTCTATTGGACTACGAGGCCATGATTCTACATTTTTGGGTGGGATCAAGCATGATTGGACCCCCGAATTCATGAATGATTCATGGGCGGAGAAAAAATTGATTATTGAAGGATAGATCAGGAAGATTTACGGATTGTGGGTGATGATTCCCATGGATATGAGATATGGGACTGACTGGTTAGGATGAGAGGCATGTGGGGTGTATGATAAACCAGTGTGGATCAACAAAATCATATTTATAGCCACTGAAGGGAAGGAATCAATGAAAGGAGGCTCTTTTCTTTGATTCTAGGTGAACAATAAGAATGATTTGAGTTTGAGAAAGAAGATCTATAATGCGTTGAGTAGATCTAACTTTCGAAAAAAAATCCTTACTACATGGTGTGTAATGGGATGAAAACATACAGTGTATCCCCTCTGGTTGTAGTGGCTAGGGCTTCGAGTGAGATAAATATCACACGCCATGTGGGACCACCCACACCATGTGAATTGATGCTAGTGACATAGCATGTTGTCTGGGAGTAAATGTACATGGAAATATCTAGGCACATTCCATGTACTGAAACATGATTAGGGTACACTAACATGAATCAAAGAACACATGCACAACTAGGAGAACATAGCTCGACCCCGAGTGTCTGAGACACACTGTGTGAGACTCGTCCATGTTGTGTATGTCTACATGGAAAGTGATATGTGTGATGGATAGGACATGTCCTGATAGTATAGTGGGAAGACATGCCATGTGGGCCCCCTATATTCCTTTTACTTCCTTTTGAGGAATTGGTTCCTCCCATATCTCATTTTTTTTGAACTTGTATTTTCATCCGTGAGTATCCTATCCCGAGTTTTTTTCGATGTAGAACATAATGGTGGAATTCATTTTGATTTTGTTTTGAGATTATGTGAGTTTTTATGATTTTGAAACTTCTTTAGGTAGATCTTGATGATGAAAATGATTGGGAATGATCATTATAGTGGTACTCACCTAAGGGACTAGGGTATGGGTCCAATATCTACTAAGTGGTACACCAATGATGGAATATGGAACAAGTCCTCTATCTACTGAGAGGTACCCCCTAACAGAATAGGGTTCCGATACCCTATCTAATGAATGGTACCCATTGATATACTAGGGCATGAGTCCTTTATCAAATGATTGGTACCTCTTGATGGACTTGGGTGTGAGTCCACTCTTTATTGAGTGGTACCCCCTAACAGACTAGGTCGTAGTTCCTCTATCTACCGAGTGGTTCCCCCCGACGAACTAGGGTGTGGTTCTACTATCTACCGAGTGGTACCCCCTATCATAATAGGTCATGGTTCCTCCTTACACTAAGTGGTACCCATATCACACTAGGGAATTTATACTCTACCTAGATATTATATCCCCTCAACTATACATCATAGCGGTGAGGTATATATTGATACAATTACTTATATGGACATACATGTGAGATGTTGGGAATCATTGATGGACCCATTTAGAACTATTTATAGACTCTTTCCCTGGGCTGGGTTTTAAGATAGAGATCCCATTTCTCTCTCCTATTGGGTTTCTTTTATGAGAATATATATATGTAAACTTGTTGTTAGATTCATTTCTCTCTTAACATGGGTTGTGCTATTCACTTCTATCATGTATACTATTGTCTGCCCCTAATATTTCAAGGATTCCTACTGGGTATGTATATACACACCCCTTCATGGGATTTTCCTGCATGCATCATGCCTTATGTAGATAACAGATAGGTCGGTGATGATTACAGAGAAGCATAAGGATACCCTGGTGCATTTGACCATGTACGGTAGTCAGGGCTCAGAGATCTGAAGTTGTGATTTCTTAGAATTTACATTCCCTATTTTTATTAGGTTGGGACGTCTTTCTCTTTGGGAATGTATTTTTCCCCTTTCACCTTTCTGATTACGTTTTCGTACTCTTGTATTCCCTATAGGTTGTTACATGCATGTTTGTTACTCTAAATGTTACTGCCTTTTTATTTTATTCCTATGAACTTATGCATGGAGATGGTTGTGTGTGTTCAAACAGGTACTTAGTAAAAGGCCTCCCATATTAGTTATGCCTTTTGGAATTTATCACCAGACCTTAGCCTATGAAGGTTGGCTTGGGGTAGTAGCAGCTTGAGCCCTGTCAGGTTAGGTTATAACAAAATGCTATCAGAGTTGTATCTTTCCTTGGTATGGTGTTTAGAGTTGTCCCCTTACAAGTATTTGGGTTGGAATTAGGGAAACTGATTCAAAGTGTCTCAAATGTATATTTCAGACTAGGGAAAACCAGTATTGGTAAAGTGGCCAACATATTCATATATCAGGAATATAACCACCAATGTTTTGACTTGATATACCTATACATTGGTTGTAGGGAACATTTGTAAATGTATTATATAGGATTGAATCTTTTGACAATCCTTCTTGATTCAAATACACATATATATTTATATATATAAATATGTTCATATTATTGTGATATGTCTTGATTAAAATTTTAGGATACCTCCACGAAGCTAGCCATCCAGGTTACTGATTTAGGATCTTGATGATGATATGATGAGTGATGATGCCTCAGTTTAGGGGCCATCTCACAAGATCCTTCTTCTAGGTGGATAGGTAGTAGCACCTCCACCCATCGAGTAATAGACAGTACTAATAGAGCATACCAAGGATGATCATATGTTTGGCACACTCTCCGATTTATAGCGCCAAAGGCCATTGAGGTTACAAAGTGAGCTAGATCCTTAGACGGTGGAAGATTGGATTGAGTCGATGATCTGAGTTTTCAAAATTATTGAGACACCAACTGATCAGGTGGATGCGATGGAATCCAACCTTTTCCATGGAGTAGTTGGGTGCTAGTGGAGCCTAGTTAAGTAGATGAACGAGGATTCAACACTCTCATATACTGAATTCCAGTAGCTGTTTCTTGAGGATTATTACCCCCTGTGATTTATTTTAGTTAGGATTCATGAGATTTTGGATCTTAATAAGGGAGGGATGATGGTTACTGAGTATGAATCAAGGTTCACTAACCTCACATGATATTCCCTCAACATGATTTGAGATGGATACTTCCAATCATGGAAGTTTGAGCAGGGTATCTTCAGGGAAATCCATGAAAGTGTGGTACCCCTATGAATTCCCACTTATGCTGGAGTGATGGAATGGGAACTAGTGATGGAGAGATTCCTATTAGGGGGACTCTATGTAGTTGGAGATGGAAGTCGGTTTCATGAGGCTAAGTCATCTGTAATAGCTAACAACACCATTTGTTAGGGTCTTAGTGTAGGAGACCTCCTGATGACTAGAATCATAAATATGGCCATGTAACTCTAGGACCGAGAAAAGGAATAGGGTAGCCCAAATAGGGGAGGTTTTATGCATGTAATGGGAGAGGTCACATGGAACATGATTTCCTGACCCTATGTTCTAAAGAGGATAGAAAAATAGTTGATAAAACACCACAGTAGAGGCAACACCATGATTGTGGATATCGTAGGAAAGGGCAGGGAGGCCCTGAGGGAGGAGGAGATATAAGAGGAGTAGGTGGGGCACCAGGAGGAGGAGATATGAGTGGTGGAAAATGTTATGATATTCCACCACCATAACTAAGTGGCCCATGATAGACTCAAGGAGCTTCTGGTTGGGGCTATGGGAAGCTGTATGCTATGGAGGTGTATGACTCGAAGAATCATGAGATTATTAGAGGTATGATATATATTTATTATACTCTTTATTATACTCTATTATAAAACATCGAATTATGATCGCTTTCCAAAAAATGTGTAACCATCTAAAACTAATTTTAGGCTCTTTCAAAAAAAATTTCCTAAAACAAGTCAAATAAAAACACATTTATTTTAAAAAACAACTTTAAAAATCATTTTCACAATCCAATTTGAAATTGAATTAAAACACCAATCACCCATTCCATTTATGAAAAGACCAAAAGTACCAATTTTTAATGGTTAAAGTCCCATATTAAACCATTATTTCAAACCCAAAATCTTGAAATACATTTTTAAAAACATCCTCCAAATGAGTTTTTACAAACCCAAAGAAGAAAAATTTCAAAATCCCAATCATTTTCCTTTAAATCACTCAACGTGATTAAAACACCCCTTTAAAATTTCACAGTGAGACCCAATATGGGTCAAAATATTATAAAATATCACACTATTTTTAAAACACATTTTCCAACAATTTCTAAATCACATGTAACCTTAAATAACCACTTAAAACACCCAATAAAAACCTTTAGAAGTTGAAAACCAAACCTCCCATTTCATTTCATAACCTAAATGAGGTCAAAACACATTTAAAATGCCACATTCAATTTTAAACCAACATTTGAAATTTAACACTACTTTTCATTCCAAGTCTCACTTTAAATTCCAAGTGGAAACCATATTTTAAGAAAATAAATTTTACTTTGAACAATTTTTAAAAACACAAACAACCTAACATGTAAGGGTTAAACTTTGACACCATGGGATTTTAAAACTACCAAGCACTCAGGGCATGATATCCAGAATAGAGGAGTTCTAAACCCTAGGAACAAAATCATTAAAAGAGAAACCTAGGAACAAAAATATCACCTTAGAAAATACTTTTCTGAAAGGGACTTAGGAAACAACACAAGTGATAAGCCCAACTACCCATGATTATCAAAAAAAACAAGCGGTCTCATAACCAAGGGAATCAAACAAAATATCATTTCAAAACATCCTTTGAAAACAAATTTAAATCCTCTTTGGAAATATCATTTGAAACATTAACTATTTTCCACCAGTGTTTTCTCAACATTTCAACCCAATATTGGGTCCTACTGGTCTCAAAAATCATTTAAACCAAGGGTTAACCCTCATCATTTTCAAAAGAACCTCATAAATTTTCATAAAAAACATAAATCTCACTCTCCTTTCAAAAATAATTTCAAAAATAATCTTTGAAATAAACCATCTCAAGGAAAATCCTTTCATAAACCCATTCTTTTAAACACCCACTTTAAGAATTAAAATGTTTCAATAAATTCAACTTTTGAACTAAAACAATTTTTCAATAAAACATTTTCTTTAGCTTAGTTTCAAATGAAATCACACTTAGTTTATAACAACAAAAGAAAAAAACTTTTCAAACCACCAAAAGATGATTTTAAAAAATAAGACACCTCTCTTCCATTTCAAAAATCAAATTTCAATTTTGTAAAACAAATTCCCAAAAGAAAAAATACAATCACACCAGCACACATCTCATATCAAACCGCATTCACTACACCACTATCCCTAAAAATATCAATTAAAACTCACCAATCGGATACTATGCCAATGGAATACTCCATTTGGGTAAATCTAAAAACAAAGGGAGGAAAAATAACAATTTTATAGGAGAAAATACACTACATAGGGTTTGGATACATGATCTAGTAAATTATGTGCCGACCATGCAATAAGAACTATCTTGGTTCCAGAACCATGTTTCACGGGAACTACATGGTTTACCAAACCATGTGTGCTAACCCTGAAACCATGTTCTGTTCACCATTTCCTCCCCCAAAACCCATACCAACCCTTAAAATCACCAATACACTCAACTAGAATAAAAATAGCCATATCAACACATCAAAAATTCATCAAACTATCCAAATTTTAACTCCAGATCAAGTCTCAATCCCAATAAACCCATTGTAACTTGAGGTTAAGTGCATTAAAGAGATGGCTAGGCCCTTTCTTGCACACTCCACCAAATACCCGATGATAATCCTAGTCTTCAGACTAGCCAAAAACATCCCAAATAATAAAGTGGTTTTCTCTGATACCATTTTGTAATGAACCAAACTAGGGTGTCCATCCATCGGACTCCCAATCTATCCTGTCACATACCCGGGGAGAACCTCGATCCCCTCGGGCTAACAGAAAGCATCAAGGGTATTGAACATAACTATTAGTGATAGTTTTAGAATCAAGTAATCAAATATAAAAATCTAAACAAGGAATAATAATAAAGAGATAAATATGCATGCCAAATTAAAACTCATATAAAACCAAACATCCAATACAATATTACAAAACTACACCATAAGATAAAAGAAAATAAAACCAAAGACTAAAGAGGCCGATAACCAAACCTGATCCTACCTGTTCCATGAAACAGAAGGACCAAACATCATCTCCATGTGACTCTCAAGTCACCAATATGATCCCAAAAACCATTTACTTCCCAAGGAAGATGAAATTGGATCCAAATTTATAAAGTTAAGACAAGAAGAAACCTACACAAAACATGAAGAATTTATACCCACCAACATGAGTAGGTAGGGCATGCGCTGAATCTAGTAGGATACCACCATGATTTCAATTCATTCCTTTTATAAATGAAACCAAAAGTTATGGTCTATATATAATGTAATAAAATAAGTTTTTATATCCATTTTACACTATATAGAGATAAAACAAACATGGACAATGCACTTTATCAAAGAACACCATTTTAAAAACATGTCATAAAAATATTTTTATCAAAAACAATACCAATTTGAAAACCACCAATTACTCTTTAAACATCATTCTTTTTAAAATAAACCTACAATTAATTTAAAATGTTTCAGAATAATTTCCAACAAAACTAGCACTTTGAAACCATTTCCCCATTTTCCCTTTTAAGTATTCTTACACACCCATTTAAAAGGTGTTCAAGGAAAAAATGAAAAAATATATATATAAATCACTACCATAATAGGTCACAAATAATTCCAATAAATTGATGGAACAAAACTACCCAACATCAATAATAAACCATGAAGGAATCAACACATAATTAAGTTCATCCAATAAATAATAATCTCACATGACAATATATAAAAAATAACAAATGATACATAGCATATACATTGAGGACAAACAAGACAGAACAAGACATGTACAGGTGGACCTACTTCTGGTAGGTTAACGATCACACATCTTTCAACCAAATCAATCTAAGTAGTCTCTTAGGTTAAAGTCCCCCTATCCAGGTGTTGTGTATAATAAGGGGTACTAGATAGTGATAAACCTCAACTAGCCTATCAATTACCCACTACTTCCTACTTCATAGCCTCAGTTTCCCAATGGGATAATAACAAATGTGGACCATGAACAAACAAACCCATCACATGAAAATAACAAAGTCCTTAAGACTAGTACCACAAACATGTCTAACCCACCTCCCAAACTACACTTAATAAAATCCCAAAACCATGAGCACAACATGAGTCCCATAAAAAATCATCCATTACATGGATAACACAAAATCATCAATAACACAAGGGGGGTCAATAAGGTAAAAATTGATATCACATCAAAAGATCCAACTGGGCCTTCACTTATATCATATAAATTTGGAAATCCATTTTTAAAGTAATTTTGAATTCAACACAATTCCAAAATAAAGCATAAACACTTCTAAGAACAACCAAATAATCAAGGGAAACTCTAATTTCACTTTATAAAATTAAACCAACAATTAAAATTAGGAAACCCAATAAAAATTAATAGATCCCACATTGAAAATCCGATTTGGATAAAATCATAAAGAAAAAGTTCATTTCTCAAAGAAAATACTCTTTGAAATTTTATTAAACATGAAGAATGCATTAAACACCATTTCAAAACCAAATTACCTTGCACTAAGAAAATCACCCACTAATTACAAAGGAAAACCCAACCAAGCATTGACAGCCTTTGAAAAATCCAAACTAGTTATCATATAAATCATTAATTTGAATCTAAAACACATTTAAAGAATTAATAAATCAAGAAACTCTTAAATAAAAGGAAATTAATTGGAAACACCAACCTCAAGTGGTGGAATCATGTTACCTTTGATGAAATGAATCTAATTAGGTCTCAAAGGAGGGATCATAATCCCTAGAAAGAAAAAACACAATTTTAAAACAACCCTAGGAATGGAAATCATACAATCATTGCCACTAGGGTTATAGAAGGGGAAAAGAGAAAAAACTAAATAAGAATGAGAGGTAATACCTAACATTTTTAACCAGGTGAATAATCACCAAGAAACCACTTAAAAATAACCTTGGATGAGATTTAGAGAGGGAGATAATCCCATGGGATGTGTCCAAGATGTGGGGAATTGAGTGGGGAGGAAAAGGTAAGAAACCCCACATAAAAATAACCCAAAAAGACAAAATACCCCTCTTTAGGTGGGTTTCATAGTTTAATCACATGGTTAAAAAACTATGTGGTAACCATGAAGATCACCTCTGTCAAGAGCTATATGGGTTATACACTTAGGATATATAGTTAGTTTAACCATGTGCCTTAACCATAAAACCTAGGAAAATTCCCCATATTTTAAAATTTTTGGGACAAAACTCCTCAAACTCAAGGGGTTAAACCATCCATAAAATACCCCCACATAATAGTAACACCATGGGTGTTAAAATAAATACAGTGGATGTAAAAGGATCAACACTTTTATGTTAAGATAAATGAATGTATATATAAAATTGTATAAACTATTTAGATAGTAATTTCCTTGGATTAATTTTAATATCCAAAGGTAATAACAATTCTTAGTTATAATGAGAACCTAGAAATACTAGTATAGTAATATTAAACACATGTTATATGGTCTAGATATATAATACTAACAATCCAAAAATGATGTATGACCATCAGGTTCTAGGGGATCATAATAATTGATACTTCTTTGCATGCAGTTTTCACTTGGTGATCTCAAGTATAGGATATCATGAGGACTGGATCATTAATAGGAACACCACATATTTTGAGTTTCATTGGATGTTCCTATTTATGAAAATGTGTATTGGTCACTTTACCTAAGATAATTATCATTGTGTAACATTTTATCATGTGATTTGATGCAAGATGAAAACCATGAAATTTATATTTTTGGTGAGGTATCCTGTATTAGGTATATCATTTGAGTTATGACATTGGATGAATTATCAAGAGACGTTTTTTCACTTCTAAGTAGAGGAAGAAATGTCTCAAGATCGGTTAACTAGGATGGTAGTAACTTCACTAAATAAATTACCATAGTATAAGAAGGTAGGTATATCCAGTAAGGCCATTGAAAGAATAAATAAAGTATGCACAGATGGTGACACAGGTTATATATACTAATTTATGAGATATCTAGAGATAAAGAAACTATATTACATGGTGTATATTAATAGTAGAGGTTTTCATTATTATAACTAAACCTAATCTCTTTAGGGTCCTTGATGTGTGGTTATAAACTACTATTGGTCTATGATTATCACTCACTACTATCGATATAAGGCCCTAGAGTATCACATGAAAAGCATATTCATAATTATATCCAATTATAATGAATTGGATTTTAGGGTTATAGTGGCCCTGAAATGGGGGTTTTATTAATGTTAGTGTTTTAATAATCACAATAAATATATAAATTCATTATTATTTGAGTTTATAATAATAAGAGTTTAATTTATTTTCTCTATGCATTAGCAAGTTAATTAGTGAATGTAGGAAAATATTTTAAGAAAAAAAATTCATTATTCAATAATCGTTTAATATTTATGCTATTGATGAGTCAAGTTAATGACTCGTATTTTATCACATGAAATTACATTCATGTTCCATGTGATAGAATACTTATGAAATTTGTGACACGTTCACTTGGAAAAAAATTAGGTATTATTTAAAAGGTTATACATATTTGGGGGCCTAAGAAAAATTCAGATAAGTATTAACCTACATATATAATTCTGAATAATATCATATTAATTAATACTATTAATATTATTAATTTGATTGAATCTATCTCTTATATCATGATCACTATAGTGATAAAAAAGGTATCTAAGAATATCAATCAATGTTCTTCACCCCAGATCGATGTAATAGTGCTCCCGTAATCGAAGATACATCTATATCTTCCTAAATTATCTATGACAGTATTCATAAATCATTAATTGACGCATCCATATAATTTTGGATCATGTTTGTATGATCTATATGGTTTTGGACTTGGTTATTTCAAGTGAAATCACTAACAATGATTGGAACATATATTTGAACAAAGTAAAATGAAGTACTATGTCAATTTTTCCAAGATTGTTCAATTAAAAAGAGTTCCTCAGGTTGATTATTGGGTGGTTCCTTATAGGATATGATTTTATGACATCAATATAGCATTAATTTTTTAATTTCCCCTAGTTTTATACTTCTGCATACACTTGGTACCAAAAAGTGGTGTTAGACCATTCTTATGATTTATTAATCAAAATTAAATTTAAATTTTCATGAATTCAAGTAGAGTGGATCATTATGGTTCCAATTCCACTAATGAAGCTTCAATATAAGGTAGGAAGATCGATTTATGACTATACAAAGTTATATGGGGTGAAAATTTTGATTTTGAAATATATATTATGTTGTTAGGGGAAAGGGTTGTGTTGTGACAGGTGAATTTCGTTAGAAAAAGAATTAGCATAGGGGGTCTCAGTCCACGACAATGTGAAGAAAGAAAAAAATGACAAAGAAAAATGGGGCCCACATCCAGTAAAAATAGGCCAGTTATTGGAATTCCACACCATGTGATGTTGTGAAGCGAGATTCTCCTGACACTTGCAGGAGATGAGAATTATTAGAATAAAAAAAAGGATTTTTTATTTTGATGCAATTCCACTTGGGTGCCTCTAGCTAGACCCCCATGTGACCATGTGGGGAACTCCTCACTAAAAACCCATCCACCCAGTTAGGTTGGACCCTACCTGACCTACCCGGCTAATCCCAGCCCAGTTATGGCCTAGGACCCATATGAGGGGTTTTTCATGTCCCATGAAGCCTAAAAAATCCAAAAAAATGTTTAAGAAAAATATTTGGAGTTTCATTAAAAAATTTCTAGGATCGTACAATAAGGTAATTGTTAATTAAAATTAGATTAATTTATTTTAATTCATAATTAATTCCATTTAGTTTAATTATTGGAAAAAATAATTTTATCATGCAATTTTAATGCATACCAAATGATCATTAGCAAGAATAGATAATGCATATCTATAATTTATTTATTTATTTATTTCAATGTGAGATGTTTGTAATAATTAATTAATAAATGGTTATTTATGCATCTTCTCTTCACCTAATTATGTGTATAAGGGTTTGTGTATCCATGAGAGATAATTCTTTATTTTCATCTCGTATTCCTGGTACCCCCCTCGCCTACTTGTGATTATTTTTGTATAATGAGGAGGAAGAATGGTGACATAGTTCATACTAAGATTTGGTGAAGCAACAGATAGAAGTAAGATACATTGGGCAAGGTGAGTGCTAAAAATAAAGTCAGATGTGATTAAAGGAGTTTACCCCAGGGTCTAGATTGATCCATTTTCCACCCAATGGAGAAACCATTATAAAATCATCACGATCACATTGTTTATTTATCATATTAATGATTTATTGTTTTTTTGTTTATGTGCATCTTACATGAGATCACATGGAATAATAAACAAGAATTCATAGATAAAAATGAACACATGCAATGATTATTTTATATTTATTAATGGTTATGTTATGAGTGTGTTCACATAGTAATAAGAATGATAACTAGTAACAGGTTTCAGTCACCATGAGAAATAAAGACTTGAAATCCATCAAAGTAAATATTAATTCATTGATTCCTTGCATCACTTAAGTTAAGAAAAAACCTTATTTCGGGGTATTATTCATCCATAGTTGAGGGTTCATCCTCCTATTTTGGATTTATATCAAGAGTAGTGGGTTGAAATAACTAAAATTTGCATCAATGAAATTTTCATAGCCAGATCAGTGAAATATTAGAGATAGGTGTTGAGAGAATCTAAGTTATGGATTCATAGAATATGGAACTCCACTCAATAGATTAAGGAGTCATGAGTTAATATGATTGGTCATCCAAAATACTACCTCTAAACTCTATAATTAGTGGTTTAGCCATAGATTAGGCTGTAAAGAGAGTTTTTAATGATACTTCCCACTAGAATACTCAGGCGACTGAGTACTTAGAATCTAGTAGTTGAGGGATACTATGATTTTATAAAATAGTGGGAGACATTTAATATTAATAAATAAATAATGTTTAAATAATGGTAATCAAGATAATAGTATTAATCTAACAAGTTTCATTTTTTAGAAAAATAAAAAGTGATAAAACATAAAAACTATGACCAGTACTTGATAATGAACATGTCCTAACTATCAAAAATTTCTAAAAGAGGTTCAAGCACATGTGTATAGTACTGAAAAATGAAAGGGAATTGTATTTTTTAGAGTCTTTGATACCTATTGAGCCACATTAAGAATCCAATTAGGGTGAAAATGAAGCTTATAGGGGACTAATGAATGATTCATTTCATGTTTTCATTATAATGTTCCCATCATAATCCAATGAGTCGCAGAAGAAACATGAGGAAATGGATGTTTATACCATGTTATCTCATCTTTGAGTAGTTTGTGAGGAGAAAATGAAATAATAAATGAATGAGATTATTATTACACTGAAAATATGTAAATTTAAAGATGAAATTCAAACTAGTACTTATGTACTCAAGTTGATAGAGTACATTGATCAAATCAAAATCTTTCAACACATCTCAATCTCACAACCTTATTACCCAGTTACTCTTGTTTCATTAATAATTATAAAAAAATAGAACATGAAATTGTAAATACCCAACCCTAATTGCCTGGAGCCGATACAATATTAAATTAAATTGGAATAAAAATAAGGAATATGCATCCTAAAGGATCATGTAGTTTAGTATATTTGGAAACAAGATATATACAAAAGTTCAACATTACAACTTGAAATGAAAAACAATAAATAAATTTCTTCGACAACATCCATAACTACTTGGTTATTTCTACATGTCATTAATAATAAACATCTCCATGTCCTGAGAAAATGAAATATAAGAATGGGATGATCTCAAATGCTCAGTAAGGCTAAGAAATACAGTGTAATATATCATAAACATAAACATTAGGCATGTTGGATAACTAAAAACACATGCCTTTAACAATAAACTTGAACACATTATGGAAGGAATAAGAGATGAATATATAATGCTATAATAAAACATGATCATGAGTATTCTACTAGTTGAATAACCACATGAACCATCAATACTATTTTCAAAATGAGGGAATTCATAATGCATAACATCATAACCATACTGTCAAGGCTTCGTTCCATGAAAATAAATATCTATTTTGTCAAGGCCTTGGGCCAAGACCATAGTTCGTCTCATGAGACCTACCGATACACCGAGGGGGTATAGAGGACCCCACCCAACAATTACTAAGACCAATGCATTACTCATATGAATAGAGATAAATATAAATAACATATACACTGACCATTCGAAGTAAATTGGTGAATGGTTTGAAGACATAACATATATAGTCAAAATAATCATAAAAAATTCAATTAAATATAGTATATGATATCATAAAATATTAATTCCAATAATACATAAGAATCAAGAAGAGTGTTGAAATAGATGAAGATACTCTTATAAAATCATCGAGTGATTCTTGAGATAAATACTCTTTTACTTTGAAAGGAAGAGTTCTTTTGGAAAATTAATTCTTTGTATAAAACTAGAAGTGAATTAAGATAGTATTTTCATAATAAAATTAGTTATTTTATAAAGATAATTTTTTCCAAAAACATATTATAGAGTTCTCTTGAAAATGGGTAAGAATTTGAGAAATTCCCTTGAAACGTGATTATTTATCGGAAAGGATTTTTGAAAGATACTTTTAAAACATGTAACTCCCCATAAAATAAAGAAGTATTTTGGTTGGTAAGAAAATATAGAATATTAACACATAATTTATTATCAGTAAATAAGACTAAATAATAATTTAATTGGGGTTAATAGAGACAAATAATAACCCTAAATAAAATAGAGGTTCGGGTAGAAAACCCTTACCTTAAGTCTGAAGGTGTTCCTCACTTGATCTTAACGACCTGAATAATAAAATTTAGGTTCATAAATTAATGATTCCAGAAACTCCAATACCTTTAATTGATTTATTATAACCTTATTAGGTTAATTCATGGACTTTTTATGGGTTAATAGATTTAATTTCATTGTTTGGGAGCATTTTCTTCCTTGGTTTTCATGATCGGTTTACTTATATTCATGTATGGATAAACATGTATAATTAGAATGGTTTTCCATAATAGAATTTTTATGTTATTATTTAACAACCTGAATATTACATGTTCATAAAATTCATTTGGTTATTGGGAGTGATGATGAATCATTATATAAAACATTAATGGATTTTTTTTGGGTTAATTGGTGGTTCTTGATCACAACGAACATATTTTGATTTATAAATTAATATCATGTGTAAAAAAGGATTACAGAACCTTAAATAAGTTATAATACATATATTTTATTCTGTTTCAACCATAAAAATTGTTTCATGACCATAATTGAATATGGTAATAGAAATTGAAAACCTGTCGTCCTTGAATGTGATAAATTAACACATCTCAGATGGTTTTTTCATTTCTAGTATAAAAGAAGGGGAAAAGAGATATGATGAATAATTATTCATTTATCATAACAAAATTACATTACATTTAAGTTATTGTATTCATCACAACATTTGGATGAAGGTAGGTGATGAAAATGAAAAGAAAGTAACATCAAATAAAAGAAATGAAAAGAGGAATTTACCTCTTGAAGTAATCTCTCTTAAGAGCCTCTTTAGGGGAGAGGTTTTGGTCTTTTTATGAGACCAAGGGATTATGGACGTGGGGTAGGATCTTGGGAGGATATTTTAGTAGAATTTAGACAAGGAACAAGGATTTATAGGAGTAAATAGAAGAGGGAGTGATGGGGGTATAGCGAAGGAGAGGGGTGATTTGTGAATATCTTATTCAATATTTTATTATTTCCCACAATAAAAGAAATAGTGTTGATTCATGTGATCCAAAATAGTAATAAGTGCATTTTAGTTTGAACCAAGTGTTCTTAAATCATCCATGATGCTATAAATAGTGAATTTAACTGATAATGTATATATACGGTAAATTACCATATTTTATTATTCATCAAAAATTCGAGTATCTCAGAAAAATCCCAAAAAATCACCCTAACCATTTTTTGACATGTACTATTAAAAAATTAAATCCATTTTTTAAAAATTATTTTATAAATATGATTAATTTAATTTTTAAATAAAATAATTATTTATTCAAAAAATAAAAAATTTAAAACAATAATTCGTTTATATCACTTTGAAAAATTAATCAAGATCTCATTATATTATAACCTTAAGACAATAAAATAATAATTGATTTACTGTTCATAAGGGTCATATTACTATTAATAAGGTTATGTTACTATTCACAAAAAATTAAGTTTTTCTTATTAGACTCTAAATATCTTACTGAACGCAACTGTGTATGTCAATTTTTCGAAATTCAAATCACAGAGGTGGAAAATTATATTTACTAGATAGGTTATAACAAAGTGGTGTTTTGTAGATACTTAGTGTTTCATGAATTAAATATTAAATGTTTTTACAAAATCATGGGGTGTTACATTATCCCATCCTTACAAAAATTTCATCCCCAAAATTACCAGAATGTTACCTCACAAAAAGATTTGGGTAGTTATTTATCATAAACTCCTTAGGATCCCATGTTCCCTATTTGATTTTATGATTTTTCCAAAGTATATTTACGATTAAATTCGTCTGATTCCTCAACACTTGTTCTTTAGTGTCTAGAATCTGGATAGGTTCTTCACAGTAAGATTGGTCAGGTTTCAATTCTATACCTTCAGAAGTGAGGACATGCATTGGTTCTGGCATGTACTTTCTCAACAATGAGACATGGAACACATTGTGTACATTAGATAGGCTAGGTGGAATAGTCAAATGATATGAAACAGATCTAATTCTCTCTATAATTTCAAAAGGTCCAATATACCTTGGGATTAGTTTCCCTTTCTTCCCAAATCTTATAACACCCTTCCATAGAGATACTTTTACGAAAACATGATCTCCCACTTGAAACTCCAAATCCTTCCTTCGATTATCAACATAGATTTTTTGTATGATTTGAGATGCTTTGATATGGCCTTGAATATTATTTACCTCTATTGTTGTTTCCTACACAATTTTTAGGACCACAAGCTTCCTTTCTCCAACTTCATCCCAACAAGTTGGTGTAGGAAATCTCTTTCCATACAATGCTTCATATGGTGCCATTCAAATACTTGAATGGAAACTATTATTGTAAGAAAATTCCACTAAAGGTAAATATTGATCCCATATACCTTGAAAGTAAAGTTAAATTGATATTAACATATCCTCTAAGGTTTTGATCATCCTTTTTCATTTCCCATCAGTTTGAGGATGATAAGCAGTACTCAAAAAAAGCTTAGTATCCAATGCTTTCTAAAGAATATTCCAGAATTTTGATGTAAATCGAGGATTGAAATCAGACACTATTGAAATATTTTCTCCATGAAGTATTAACACTTTATTGATATAGATTCATGCAATCCACTCCAGTGTAAAATCCTCCCTTATAGTGAGGAAATATGCAAATTTTGTAAGTCGATCCACAATTACTCATATTGCATCATTATTTCTTGGAGTTTTGGGTAATCCAGTGAAAAAATCCATGGTGATGTCTTCCCATTTCCATGTATAAATAGGTATAGGTTGCATGAATCCTCTAGGATGTTGTATTTTTTCCATCACTTGTTGAAAAACTAAACATATTGATACATAATCAGAAATTTACCACTTCATGTTGTCCCACCGGAAATATTCCTTCAAATATCTATACATTTTAGTGCTACCAGGGTGTATAGATAAATTTAAGCTATGGGAATCATCCAATAACTCTCTTTTTAGCTCGGGTATAAAGGGAACACATAACCTCTTCCCAAATTTCATAATTCAATCTTCACATACAAAGTCAGCTAACTTCCCATCTTTCACAGCATTAAATTTCTTTTGAAGGTTCTCGTCATCATGTTGAGATATTTCAATCCTTTATAATAAATATGTTTGGGAAACCAATTGAAAAATATTGATGTTTCACCTTATTTGATAATTCCTAGGTCCATCCTTATTATATCCATGAATACAGGATCCCTTTCAATCCTCATTTTGTTTAAAACTCAATGATCCTTCATGCTCAATGCATTAGCTACCTTATTTTCCTTTCCTGGGTGGTATTGTATGGAACAGTCATAATAATTGAGTAGTTTGATCCATTACCTTTTCCTCATGTTGATTTCTTTCTATAAGAATATATACTTTAGACTCTTGTGATCCATATATATCTCACATCTTTCTCTTTTGAGATAGTGCCTCCATATTTTTAGAGCAAAGATCACATCAAATAACTCAAGATCATGAGTAGGATAGTTTTTTTCATGAATTTTTAGCTGCCTTGATGCATAGGCAATAACTCTATCATTCTGCATCAGGACACAACCAATTCCTTTCTTTGATGTATCACTATATATCACAAACCCATCATTCTGTGATGGTAGAGTTAGGATCAGATCATTCACTAATATCCTCTTCAATTCTTCGAAACAGTCCTCACATTCTTTTTTCTATACGAACTTAACCCCTTTTCATGTAATATTGGTCATTGGGTTGTCTAAACATGCAAAGTTATAAATGAAACTCTAATAATAACCTTCTAAACCAATAAAAATACATACCTCAGTTATGTTCGTTGGAGTAGGCCATTCTTGCACAGCCTTTGTCTTCATAGGATCAACATATATTCTATCCTTAGAGACAATGTGGCCAAGAAAGAAAACTAATTGAAGCCAAAATTCACACTTACTAAACTTCCCATACAATTCATTTCTTCTAAGAGTCTTCATGATATTGTGCATGTGCTTTTCATGATCTTTGTAGATTTTGGATTATACCAAGATATCATTAATAAATAAAACCACAAATTTATCAAAATATTCCTTGAAAACTCTATTCATTAGATCCATGAAAATTGAGGTTCATTAGTCAGTCCAAAAGGCATTATTATAAACTCGTAATGCCCATACCTGGTTCAAAATGAAGTCTTGGGAATGTCTTCCTTCCTTAATAGCAACTGATGATATCCAGATCGAAGGTCAATCTTAGAAAAATATCGGGATTCATGAAGTTTATCAAATAAATCATCAATGTGAGGTAGGGGATACTTGTTCTTTATTTTTATAGCATTGATATCCCTATAGTAGATGCACAACCTCATTGATCCATCTTTCTTCTTGACGAAAAGAACAGGGGCTCCCCATGGGGAAGAACTAGGGAGAATAAATCCTTTATCACTAAATTCCTCTAGTTGTTTCTTCAGTTCTACTAATTCAACAGTTTCCATTCTACAAGGATTATTTGATATATATCTTGAACTTGTAATTAATTCAATAGAGAACTCGACTTCCCATTTTGGAGGATATCTAGGTAAATCCTCTGGAAACACATCAATATATTCTTTCACAATAGGTACGCCCTCTATTTGAACATTCCTTTCCTCACCCATATATATTGTGTTCCCCTCCTCCCCAATAATTGAATTCAGTAGAGCCACTGGGGGTGGATCAAGATGAGAATCATATAGTTATGTTTCATCCCTAAAGATAAGGTATTCCACATCATCCTCAAAAATTTTAACCTCCTTATTCTTGCAATAAATTTTGGGATCATGGTTCAAAATCCAATCTATACTGAGGATTATATAAAATTAAATCATGGGTATGATAATAAAATCACTAGATAAAGCACGTTTATATTCCATAATGGGGACTTCCTCACACAACTTTGTTGCAATGATACTTCCCTTAGTAATTTTTACTAAAAAATCCCTTATTAAATCAAATTGGATATATCTAATTTTCTTGAAAAACTGAGAAGATATAAAAGAATGTGATAATCCATAATAAAATAAAGCATTGATAAGTTCAAGGAAATGATTAAATTACCTTCCACCACATTGTTAGGAACTTCAAACTCCATATTTGTGACTGTATAAGCTTGGACTTTCTCCCTTTGCCTTCTTTGGGGAATGTTTCCCTAACACTTAGGACATTCATGTGCATAATGTACCATATCCCAAAAACTTTAGCATTGGAAATTGGTAGCTTCTTTCTTCCCCTTACAATCTCAAGATAGGTGGCCTTTTTCTTTACACTTGTAATAGACTCACATTCCCTTCAGGAAAGTGTTATGGTGTTTCTTCCCACAATTATTGTAGGGTGGAAGGTCAACTCTTCCCTTCTTCCCCATTTCATTATTTCTTTTTCTAGAGTTTTCAGTATCCCTCTTCTTCTCTTATTTTCCTTTAAAGTCTTAAGACTTATAAAATTCCTTCTCTATCTTGATAGCACTTGAGACTGTATCTTTATATGATGATAAACTTTGAGAGACTAGATACCTTCGTAGGAATGGCTTAAAACCATCAAATAATAAATCAATCTTGCTCCTTGGATTATGTATGTAGACTGTAGCATGCCTTGCTAGCCTTGTAAAGTTGGGTTCATACTTGGAAACATTTTTATCCTCCTTCTGTCTCATACTCAAAAATTTCCTTTCCATATCAGCTCGTTGTTCTTGGGGAAAATATTTTTCTTAGAAGATTTCATTAAAATCCCTCTATTCCATCTCTTCTATTTCTTCCTCCTCCTTTGTGTTTTGAATTAATGACCACCACTAATCTTCATCTCCCGATAGATGAAAAATTTCCATGATAACCTTCTCTCTTTCGTTACATCCCAAAGAGAGAAATATCTTCTCTAGGGAACATATCCATTGCTCAGCTACAAATTGGTTTGGAGTCCCATTGAATGATGGAGGCTGTTGTCGCATAAAGAGATCTAACATAGCTCCCCCGCATTGTGGATCTGGATGCTCGATACAGGTAAGGTTATTATTTATAACTTGAGTCAGTTGTCCTAGTATAGTTATAAGTTTCTCAGCACTAGTCACAACACTATATCCAACATCATTATCTTTCATCGGAGGGAAATCCTTACATGGGACATGTTCATTAATGTGGTTTCCATTCCTTACACTATTCTCTATTTCTAAATAATGGCATACACTAGATTAGTTTATGAATCATAATGTATAATCTCAATGTAGAAAAATACTTTGTATAAATTGAAATTCTATACATAGCTAATCTCATAATCATAAACATGGTTTCATTGAGGAAAAAATTACATTTAAATCCTTCAAATGGATTATAAATAAAATGTTAATTATCCTAAGCATATCCCCTAGGATTTTCAAACCAGGTGCGTAGTAAGGTCAATTGTTGTGTACCAGGATACCCTGAGTCAAGACCGAAACTCCATGTCAGAGTTTTCACTCCTAAGTATATCTGTTCCAGAACCACGTCCACTTGTAGTATCCAGATAGGAATTCATTTTCTAGAAAGATCAAAATAATCTATTCCTTACCAAGATTCAAGGATGTTCTTATATGTTTATCCTAAAAAAATATCATATGGATTTGTTCCCAAATCTACATTTTCTAAATCTAGTTTTCAAGTTTTCTACTAAACTTCCTTTGATACCAACTGTAAAGACCTGACCCCAATTGCTCGGAGTCGGTGCCTTATTATATTACATTAGAATATAAACAAGGAATATGCATCCTTAATGATCGATTAGTTTAGTAGATTTGGAAACAAGATATATAAAAAAGTTCATCATTACAACTTGAAACCAAAAACAACATAGAAATTTCTTCAACAACATCAGTAACTCCTAGGTTATTTCTGCATGTCATTTATAATAAACAACTTCATGTCCTGAGAAAATAAAACATAATAAATGGGTGATCTCAAATGCTCGGTAAGGTTAAGAAATAAAGTAGAATATATCATAAACATAAACATTAGGAATTTTGAATAACTAAAAACACACGCCTTTAATAATAAAATTGATCACATTATGGTAGGAATAAGATCTAAATAAATAATTCCATGATAAAACATAATCATGGGTATTATGCTAGTCAAATAACCACATGCACCATCAATAATATTTTCATAATGAGGGAATGCATAATTCGGGACATCGTAACCATACCATCAAGGCCTCGTTCCAAGACCTTAAATATCCATTTTGTCAAGGCCTCGTGCCAAGACCATCAGTCATCTCATGAGACCTACCGATGTACTGAGGGGTTATAGTGGGACCCACCCAACAATTATTAAGTCCAATACATTCCTCATATGAATAGGGATAAACATAAACAACGCATACATTCATATTGAATCTAATATATGAAATGTAAATAACTTTCCTCGTATATTAATCCTAAACACTAACCATTCAAAGTAAATTGGTGAATGGTTTTAATATAGCACATTCGCAGTCAAAATAATAATAAAAAATTAAATTAAATATGGTATATGATATAATAAAATATTAATTCCAATAAAACATAATAATCAACAAGATTTTTGAAATAGATGAAGATACTCTTATAGAATCATTGAGTAATTCTTGAGATAAATACTCTTTTACTTTGAAAAGATAAGTTCTTTTGGAAAAATCTTTTTATAAAACTAGAAGTGAAGTAAGAAAGTATTTTCATAATTAAATTATTTATTTTATAAAGATAATTTTTTCCAAAAATAGATTATATAGTTCCCTTGAAAATAAGTAATAATTTGAGAAATTTCCTTGAAACAAGATTGTTTATCGGGAAGGATTTTTGAAAGATCCTTTAAAAACATGTAACTCCCCATAAAATAAAGAAGGGTTATGGTTGGTACACATATATATAATATTATCACATAATTTATGATCAATACATAAGACTAAATAATAATTTAATTGGGGTTAATAGAGACAAACAGTAACCCGAAAGAAAATGGGGGTTCGGGTCGAAAACCCTTACCTTAAGTCCGAAGGTGTTTCTCACTTGATCTTAATGACCTGAATAATAAAATTTAGGTTCATAAATTAATGATTACATAAAATATACTATGTTTAATTGATTTATTATAACCTTGTTAGGTTCATTCATGTCCCTTTTATGGGTTAATAGATTCAATTTCATTATTTTAGAGCGTTTTCTTCCTTGGTTTTCATGGTCGGTTTACTTATATTCATATATGGATAAAAAATTATAATGAGAATGGATTTCTAGAATATAAGTTTTATTTTATTATTGAAAAACCAGAATATTACATGTTCCTAAAATTCTTTTGGTTATTGGGAGTGATGAGGAATCATTATATAAAACTTTAATGACAACTGTTTGGGTTAATTGGCGGTTCTTGATCACAACAAACTTATTTTGATTTATAAATTAATATCATGTATAAAAAAGGATTTCATAACCTTAAATAAGTTATAATACATATATTATAGTCTTTTTTAACCATAAAAATGGTTTCATGACCAGAATTGGAGATGTAAATAGAAATTGAAAACCTGTTGTCCTTGAATGTGATAAATTAACACATCTTGGATGGTGTTTTCATTTCTAGTATAAAATAAGAGGAAATGAGAGATGATGAGTAATTATTCCTTTATCATAAAAACATTACAGTAAATTTAAGTTATTGTATTCATCACAACATTTTGATGAATGGAGGTGAGGAAAAATAAAAGAAAGGAACTTGAAATAAAAGAATTGAAAAAGAGGAATTTTCCTCTTGAAGTAATCTTCCTTGAGAGCCTCTTTAGGGGAGAGGTTTTGGTCGTTTTATAAAACCAAGGACTGATGGACGTTTGGGAGTATCTTGGGAGGATATTTGAGTAGAATTTAGACAAGGAATTTGGCTTGAGGTGAGTTAAGATAAGAGGGAGTGAGGGGGTTTTTATAGTGGAGGAGAGGGGTGATTTGTGAATATCTTATTAATTATTTTATTATTTCCCTAATGAAAACCAATAGTGTTGATTCATGTGACCCATAATAGTAATAAGTTCATTTGAGTTCAAACCAAGTGTTCTCACATCATCCATGTTGCTAGGAATAGTGAATTTAACTCATAATGTATATATACAGTAAATTACGATATTTTACTATTTATCAAAAATTTGAGTATCTTAGAAAAATACCAAAAATTAACCCTAACTATTTTTTGATGTGTAAAATTAAAAAATGAATTCCATTTTTTGAAAATAATTTTCTAAATATGATTAATTTAATTTTTAAATAAAATCATTATTTATTTGAAAAATATTAATTTTATAACAATAATTCGTTTATATCACTTTATAAAATTAATCAATATCTCATTATATTATAACATTAAGAAAATAAAATAATAATTTATTTACTATTAATAAGGGTAATATTACTATTCATATTACTATTCATAAGGTTATGTTACTATTCACCAAAAATTAAGTTTGTCTTATCAAACTCTAAATATCTTATTGAATGAAACTGTGTATATCAGTTTTTCGAAATTCAAACCATAGAGGTGGAAAATTATGTTTACTGGATAGGTTATAATAAAGTGGTGTTTTGTAGATACTCAGTGTTTCATGCATTCAATATTAAATTTATTTACAAAATCTTAGGTTGTTACAAAAATCACTTCAAAATATTTTTGGTAAGGTTAGACAAGAAGATAAGAATCTAAGGAAAAATAAATCTTTACTTATTATGGTGAAAAAGAATAAAGAAAATTATAAGATTACAATGGAAAGTGTAATAAAAAATAAACCTTTAAAACATCCTTTTATGAAACCAAAGATAAAGAGGGAGGGATCGAATAAAATGATTTTTTCTTCTTATGTGAAAAGAAAGGTCACGGGAAGAGAAATTTCATTGAATCGAAGAAGATGCAAGTAGAAGCTTCAAATTGATGTATATTCATCACTTATTACAATATTTATATTTTAACTCTTGGATATTTGATATAATATGTGACTTATATAATTTTTTCAAAATACAAGAACTGAGGAAGTTTGGTTACATCATACGAATTGAGGTGAATTCTTCTATATACTAAGAAAGGGTGACTCATATTCCAGTACTGATAAGAAAATGACTTAGGTTTTTATATGTTGATTGATTATAGTTGAACTATTATTCTATATCGAGTATTAATAAATCATTTATCTCATGTTTCTGTTAAAAACAACACAACATTATTTCATTTTAGAATGAATGTTTTTTATGGTGTTCCATACTTAACTAACAGTTCAATATTCCTTGAATCATCGGTAATAAATGATGAACATTATCATGACCCTCCTTCATCAAGATGAGGGAAGGGATAGAAAAGTGATGTGACCTTCCCACTTCAAGATGATAAAGAGATAATGGCCCCTAATTCCTACCTCCAGTAGGCCTGGGGGTAGAGACCAACACCAAGGGTGTACAAATATCACAAAATGGGATGCATTACCCTTTTTATAGAACCAAGATCGGGAGATAAGATGTATCAACCTCAAAAAAACTCCAAGAATTATATATAAAAGAAGTTAAAATCCATCCCACATGCATGTTTAAAGTAAACCTACTAGAAATAAAATGAAAACCCCCAAACTAAATATCAAAGTAATAAAGTTAAGCAGTGACACAATAACTATCCTAATGCCTAAGCTAGTAGGGTCCAGCACAGTCCGTGTAATCTCCATGGAAACCTAAAAATAGTTATATATATATATATATAGGGTGAGCATACAAGTATACTCAGAAAGTAACTCATGCAAAAGTGGTAGAAGCATACTAATGCCCCTATGAGAAAACAACAGAAACTTAAAAGCACCTAACAAGGTATACTATCCACCCCAACCTCACTAAGTCATGATCACTAAATAACTCAAGTCAAGTAAATTAAAGTAGTAAGAACATCGATGATAGGTTACCGTGCACCACTTCCTACTGGTTAACTACTCTTCCCTAACGGCGAACGCCCTGACGCTACCATGCTCTTCCACAAGTCCCACTACCACAACTTGCCTGCACACACCTAGGCCACATACCACATCCCACCCACAAACACTTGGGACACAACCACATCAAATACTTCCCATAGACAATTGGACCACAAAACCATGACCTCATCCTGAAGACACTTAGGAAAGCACAAAACATCTCATCCCGAATACACTTGGGGAAACACACCTCATTTTTAGAAACTTGGGCCTCAAAACTGCACCACAACCTAACCAAAGAGTCTTGGGATACCAATTCCTAGAATATGGAGTAGAGAAGAGCCAATAACCATCCATACATCATCCCACTGAGATATTGGGAAAGGAAACCCTCCCCCATAAAAATGGGTGTGTTTAGAACATAGTGCTCAACACAGGTGGGGTGTGTGTAGAAATAAAAAGGAACTACATGTATATATATAGGTACCAAACACTCAGCCCAACCTATGGGTTTTCAAAAAAACCAACCAGCCCACAAAAAAATACCCTTACTGTCACCTCTAATGCATAACCACATAACCATCCATAGAATTAATTCATAACCCCATCCAATTCATTTAACCAATTATCATTATTTATTTAACAAGCCAAAATTATTAATTCCATTCCTACCCCAGCAACTACCAAACATTTCACACTTTATAAGGAAGAAGCAACCATATGAACCTTCTACCAAATATAAATAAGAAAAAGAATGACCAAGGTAAAAGAATCCACTCTAACACCCATTCCTAATATACCGGTCTCTGGAAATTCTGTGTGAAATGACCACACAAGGTAATGCCATCTTTCTTCAAAATTATCCCTCCCAACCCATCCTCGGTATCCCCGATGCATTAAAAGAACCACATACTATAATAACAACAAAAATCAACCAGGTTACAGTCCCACTACACAAACAAACCATTCCCAACAACCATAACACAATCCAAATGTAGACCCACTATTCAACAAGTTCATGCATTCCACAATCAATCGATCTCTCAACCTAATATACCATTTAAACATCAAATGATACCATACAGGAAACCCACAACAACCATTACCAAAGTCAAATCCCTACTGTACAAACATATTACACCATACCCATCGAGCCAACCCCCTTGTCCGCCCCTACACCCACAAACATGCTTTAAACCACAACACCATACAACCCACACAAGGCACTAAAACCAAACAAAACCATACACAAAACATATCCACACCTATCAAATAGAGTGTATTAAGATTTTACCAACACTTTTCTTTAATTCCACTTTCATAATTCATGGGTGAACAAATCATAAGTTTAATCTTGGGGAATCCATTTATTTAACTGGGTGTACATGATTGACCAGATTCTCATACTTGTATCCATTCAATAGGGGATCAACAACAAGTATAAATCATCACCCAAGTGTAAGTAAAGACCAACAATGGCAATGATTTTCAGAAGGATACTAGACATATGATTCACAACAGGGATCAAAGATAACAGATAAAACAAACAATCATCATCAACATCAGCTCATCCCTCATTTATTATTAAAGTAACAGGTCAGATTATCTTTGTTATTATCATATTCCCCACCCCTCATTTATCTGTTTTAAATTGGTTCCAACTATAACCACAAGAATACATCATTACACCCACCCCACATGATACACAATTAAAATAGAGAAAAAGGAATCCCTACCTCGAGAAATGGAAGATCATGAACTCCTCCTTGTACCAAAACAGAGGTGTGTGTGAGCATCAGGAAGGAATTCAATGGAAAACTGAATCTAAAGTCAACAACACATTACATGAATCTATGGGGAAGAAAGGATCATGTCATACCAAGAGGGAAAAAAAAGAAACACATGGGGAAGAGAAGATATCATCTTAGAAGAGTAAGATACTATATCAATGGAAGGAAATAGTTTCAAGGGACATTAAAGTCGGATCATGATCAATATTATGTGGTTTGACTATTTCAAAGTCCCTAGAGAATTATGATATTAAAGATATAATTAATATACTTTTAAACTCCTTTAGAAATGATCAAATGGGGTTTTAACCTTGATTTACATCAACTAAAATGTAAGAGGGTCAAAATTGGAAAAAGATGGAAATGGATCACCAATGGGTGAGTCACCGAATCGAGTCACCAAAAACGAGTCACCAATGTGACACACCAACATTAAGTCACCGATGTGACCCAATGATGCCTAACTCACTAACGTGAGTCACCAATGCCCGACCTACCGACGCCCGACCTACCAACATCCAACCTACTAAATCCCGATCTACCGACGCTGAGTCATCGATGCTGAGCCACCGACACTGAGCTACTGACATGACCTACCAACACTAAGTCACCAATGTTACCTACTGATGCTGAGCTACCGATGTTGAGTCACTGATGCATCCTACCAATGGGAAAACTGGAATTTTGGAAAACTCTTGAAATGAGCTACCATTGCCTCCTAGAACACCCCAAACACTAGGTTTTGACAAATTAATGGACCAAAGAGGTCCGAGCCATTACATTAGATACCTCTCAAACTATTATCACCCTCAATAATTCAAAACCAAACCCAGAAGAAATAGGGTTCCGAACAACCACCCCATAAGATACTTCTCAAGGATAAACTACCTTGTGTTGTTAGAAAGATGGAGTGAAACCTCAATAACCAAGAACACCTCCTCCCACATTTACTATAACAAACATCAATAGAGATATCCCACACAAGAACCAACTATTAGGACACATGAATTAGGTAATTACTCCCCCCATGTCAAGATACTATCAGTTTTAGGAAGCACTGACTTTCCCGCATGGGTTTAATCACATCTCAATTAATGAATCTTGATTAGGAATATGGTCTACCCCTATTCAATTGTTAGGAATTTATCATAATTTATAGAACAAGGATAAAAAGCATCACATAAACAAGGTTCGATCATTACATCATAAGAAAAGCACACCAGAAAAACTCAAAACAACTCCAAGTACTGGGAACGCATATATGTCTCCCTTTCCCAAGTACTCTCCTCTAGGAAACCATGCCTCCACAACATGAAAACCAAAGGAATGGTTATTCCATGTAGAAACTTCTCTAGTTGATTCTGGATCTCTATTGGCCACTCCATGAACATTGTTTCGTCCTTGATATCCAAATATCCCCAGTTAATGATGTGGGATTCATCGTGTAAATACCAGAGAAGTTAGAAGACATGAAAGACGCCGTGGATCATATCCAACTGTGGTGTTAATTCCAACTGGTATTCCACCTCTCCAACTCACCCCAACACCTCTAAGGGTTCAATGAACCTGGAAGAAAGCTTGTTCCCTCAAATGAACCTCTTTTTCCTATGTCAAGTGGAAACCTTCAAGAACACATGGTTTCCAACCTCAAACTCTAAGGGCCTCCTCCTATAATCGGTATACGACTTCTATAGATCATGTGCTTCCTTAATCCTCTCATAGACATGCTGCACCTTCTTGGTCGTACTCTACACCACATCCGAAACAAGAATAGTTGCCTCCCCAATTTCTGTCCAGCAGAAAAGTGAATGACATGATCTCCCATATAAGGCTTCGAACAGAGCCATACCAATGAAAGAGTGATAACTATTATTGTAAGAAAACTCTACCAAGGGTAAGTGTCGCACCCAAGATCCATAAAAATCAAAGATGCATGACTAAAACATGTCCTCCAATGTATGGATTATACTCTCTATCTTCCCATGTTTCTAAGGGTGGAAAGCAGTAATGAGGTGCAATTGAGTGACAAAATCATGCTGCAATACCCTCTAGACTCGTGAGGTAAAACAGGCATCTCTATTTGAGATGATGGATCTCTAAACCTCATGCAGCCACACCACTTCATCCACATACCTCTTGGATAAGGTATCCTCTATTATTGACTCCTTAATTTCTAAGAAGTGAGACGATTTCATCAGTCATTCCACCACTACCTAAATATCATCATAGCCTCCTTAAACCATGGGTATTCCTCTGAGTAAATCCATTTATACGCCATCGCACTTCCACTCGGGGACATCTAGGGGATGAAAAAAATCACGAGGAACATGGTGCTCAACCATCACTTGCTATCACACTAGGTATCTTTCCAAAATTTGTGTCACCTCCCGCTTCATCCCTGGCCACCAAAACTATTCCCTCCAGACATGGTACATCTTGGAAACTCCAAGGTGTACCACTAGGGGTGAGCTATGAAACTCATGGATAAATTCATCATGTATATCCACTATAATAAATATATTCTCATGGAGAAGCATATGATTCTGACCATCCTACAACCACCCCTCTAGAGCATCACCCTTGTCAATGTGATCACACATCACCTCTGCCTCTGAGTCTCCCCATTGAGACTCCTCCGCTTTCTTCCTCAGAGATGACTACACTGTCATCTGAAACAAACAACCTCTTCCACCATCCATCCCTTCATCCAAGTGAAAGGAATCAAACTCCTCTATCACCCTCAAAGAGTCCGTAGATTCTCAAACTACCTCCTCATACAACTGCATGCTCAAGGAATTAGACACAAAATTCCCCTTTCCTGAGGTGTAAGAGATCTCAAAATCATAGTTCTGAAGAAACTCTATCCACCTCCACTTCTGCAAGTTCAGATCTCATTGGGAAAAGATATAACTCTATCTCTTGTGATATGTAAAGACCAAAAAGAATTATTCAATGAGGTAATTTCACCATAACTTCATCAGAAATGCGACTGGTGCTAGCTCCAGATCAAGGGTGGCATAGTTACATTCATGGGGACAAAACTTCCTAGACCCATAAAAGATCACTCCCCATTTTTTTATTAGCACACACCCTAATACTAGATAGGAAGTATCATAAATAACCTCAAACATCACCCCCTCCTTCAGTAACTGACGCAATAGAAAACTGACCAAATTCCCCTTCAGATAGTCAAAAAATGCCTAGAACTGCTTTCCCCATACAAAATTTTGTCCTTATCTAGTCAAAGTTGTCAAAAGAGCTACAAATTGAGATAAATAAGGTACAAATATCTCGTAATAGAATGCCAGACCATGAACACTATGAACTTTCACAACATTAGTGGGTGATACCCAAGAAACAACTACCTTTACCTTGGATGAGTCCACTGTTATCCCCTTCTGAGACACCACATGTCCAAGGAAGTGAACCTCTTGTGTCCAAAACTTACACTTGGACAACTTCCCATAGAGTTGGTGGTGTCGAAGAACCTCTAAGACAGTTCTAAGATGCTCAGAATGATCTTCCTATGACTTTGATTAGATTAGTATTTCATCGATAAACATAATGATGAACCAATCAAAGAAATCACGGAAGATAGAGTTTATAAGACCCATGAACACGACTGGTGTATTCGTAACACTGAACGACATAACCATGAATTCTAAGTTCTCATACCTACACCTGAAAGAAGTCTTCAAGATATCATCCTCTTTCACCCTCAACTAGTGATATCCAGACCATAGATCGATATTAGAGATCCAACTTACTCCTCTTAGCTGGTATAAATGATTGTATATCCTCGGGAGAGGGTAACAGTTCTTGAACGTCACCTGATTCAACTTATGGTAGTCTATGCATAGCCTCATACCACCATCCACCTTCTTTTCAAACAAGACTAGAGCACCCCATGGTGACACACTGGGCCAAATAAATCCCTTCTTCATCAAATCAACAATCTGAATCTGTAGCTCCTGCAACTCAGAAGGTGTCATTCGATAAGGAGCCATCGAAATTTGGGAAGCATCGGGCTTCAAATCTATCCCAAACTCAACATCATGTTGAGGGGGTAGAGTCAATAACTCCTCAGGGAAGACATCAAAGTATTCCCCAACCATATTGGGAACCTCCTTCATCTCAGCATCCACTGATTCAACTGACATCTCGACCAACAAGGAAAGAAGAGGCTCTCCACGCCGACTACCCATCAGACAACTCCACTCGCCAATGAAATCCAAACATTGTCCATTCGCATCTAAAAACATCACTCTCATCCAGAATCAGTCGATGAAATTTTTCATGGAAAAAAACAAGTTGATTCCAAGGATGGCATCATTGGATGAATCTATAGTAGAAAGAGATCCCCACTTTACTGATGCGGCCCTAACATCATTCTACATTCTCAACAAACATAAAACAAGTTAGTATAACCTATGAATAGGGTAATCAACACTAGGTGCATGGAAATTATCTATATTTATAGTCCTAGTGTATGGTCTAGAGATATTAAAATATAGTGTGAAGCTCTCAAATCAAACCAGGCAAAAGAAAGAGTACTGAATACAAAGATCGTACCTAGAATGATCTCTAGCTCCACTAAAAATTCTGCCTCTTTGGCGTGAAACTAACCACACCTATCTCCTCAACCCCTATGCTGATGAACACCTCTTTGAATACGTCCTGGTCAGGGTCCCTGAGGTCAGCCTCCACCTACTCTGTCTCCCCTTGGTGGAGCTGTATTATGTTTTCCCTGCTCCTAAAATGGCATAGCCAGCAACTGCTGATGAGGCAGGTGATAAATCTTCCCACCTCCACCATACTGATCTCGAACTAGGCACTGACTCTGGAGGTTATTATGTCCCCCACAAGTAAAGCACCTCAATCCCAAGCCTATGAGAAAAGCATGAGGACCATAAGGTCAAAACTGAAAATGTTGAGGTCAACTCCCCATTGGCCAAAACCACGAAGTTCCTGATGACTTAGACCTATTGTTGGAAGCCTTTACCGTAGTAGAACCATATTGGCTCCCCTCTCACGATATACCTCCTCACAAGTGCATCCTTTCAACCAATTTCACCTTCTTATGGACCTCTAAGTATGTCTTCAAGGTGAAGGGAGTAAATGCACACTAGAGAGAAGGATGAAGTGCCTCCTCTAAGAGTCTCGCCTGAGACTCCTCATCTGAAAAGAGATATGGGGAAAAGAAAAGGAGATCCTTGAACTTGATCCCCACTTCTCATACCAAAATACTCCCCTGCTGGAGGGATAGTAGCTCTTGTATCTTATCAACCTTCATGGTCTGAAAAATGAATTCTGCCCGGAACTCCTTCTCGAAATCAACCCGCAAAACATCAGCCTCCCTTATCTCCCCCATGTATAGAGTCCACCACTAACACGCAGCACCACGCATTTGGATCACTACTAAAGGAACCTAGTACTTTGTCAGAGCCCAGATCAAGATGAAAGTGATCACCAGCTCCTCAATCCAACTACTCGTCTCTGTATTGGAAATGATTCCTTCATACTTTCCTTGAGTCTTCCACTAGAAATCACAAAGAGCCTTATGTCAATGATCATCCTCCCCCACTAGGTCAACCCTCTATCAGTTAGCCAGATCGACCAGCTAATCCTCCACTACCTGAGCCACTTGTGGATAATGACCAATTTCCATAGCTAAAATGTAAACAAGGAACTCCTATGCCTGAGTAATATGGAATTTTATTTAAGGTTAATTTTAAATTCTTATTATTTAATTTCCAAAAATGCCCAAATCAAAAAAAAAACACAAGAATCATGATGCGTTCACCTTTCCTAGGGTCTCTACCCTGCAAATATTGTAGCCTCACTTGGTTGTTCGGTAAACTCGGAGTCCTTTCATCGGATCATGGGGGCCCCTAATATATCATGTCCTAGCCAGTCTTCAATGTCCTATGTCATGCACCAAGATCACCTAACATTGTTTCCCTACCATCCCATGAAATCCTCATTATGCCTAACTCCAAACTTCATCCTATCTGTCAACCATCAGCCTCTAATACCATTCTATCAGGAACCTCCTTCATCAAGATGAGGGAAGGGATAGAAAAGTGTGATGACCTTCCTTATTCAAGATGAAAAAAAGATAATGACCCCCAAGTCCTGCCTCTAGTAGGCCCCGGGGTGGAGACCAGCACCAAGGGTGTACAAATATCACAAAATGGGAGGCATTTCCCTTTTTATAATAACCACGGTCTGGAGATAAGATGTATCAACCTCAAATCAACTCCAAGAAATATATATAAAAGAAGAAACAAATCCATCCCACATTCATGTTTAAAGTAAAACTACTAGAAATACTATGAAAATCCAAAAGTAAATACAAAAGAAACAAAGATAAGTAGTGGCATAGAAACTATCCCAACGCCCAAGCTAGTAGGGTCTAGCACAGTTTGCGTTATCTCCATGGAAACTTGAAAACAGTTTTATATATGTAGGGTGGGCATACATGTATACTTAGTAGGAAAATCTGAATTCAATCATACAAAATTGGGAGAATCATACTAATTCCCCTATGAGAAAATAGCAGAAACTCCAAAGAACCTAACAAGTTATACTATCCACCCCAACCTCACCAAGGCACGCTCACCAAATAACGCAATTCAAGTAAAGTAAAGTAGTAAGAACATCAATGATAGGGTTCCCCACAACAATTCCCACTAGTTAACTGCTCATCCCTAATATAAAACTTCTTAACACTACAAAATTATTCCACAAGCCCCACTTCCACAACCTTCCCGCACACACCTGGGCCACATAACACATCCCAACTGCAAAAACCAAGGACACAACCACATCACATCCTGCCTACAAACACCTAGGCCACAAAAACACAACCTCATACCAAAGACACCTAAGAAAACACAACACATCTCATCCCCAATACACCTGGGAAAACACACCTCACCCGTAGACACTTGGTCCTCAAAACCATACCACAACCTACCTGAAGAGTCTTGGGCCACAAATGCCTAGAAGAGGGAGTAGATAAGAGCCAATAACCACCCATCCATCCTCCCATTGTGATTTTGGGAAAGGACACCCTCCCCCATAACAATGGGGGTGTTCATCATGTAGTGCTCAACACGGTTGGGGTTCATATAGAAATCAAAAGGAACTGCAATTTTATATATAGATACCAAAAACTCAGCCCAACCTATGGGTTTTCAAAAAAAAAACAACCATCCCACACAAAAATTCCCTTGCTACCACCTCCAATGAATAGGAACACATATATCCATAGACTTAATTCATAACCCCAGCTAATTCATTTAACCAATTATCATTCTTTATTTAACAAGCCAAAATTATTCATTCCATTCCTAACTGGGAAACTACAAAACACAACACATGTTATAAGGGAGAATTAACCATACAAAACACTACCAAATACAAATAGAGAAAGAAGGATCATGGTAATAGAATTCACTCTAACACCCATTCCTAATATACTGGTCTATGGAAACACTAAGCGAAATGCCCACACAAGGTAACACCATCCTTCTTCAAAATTATCCCTCCCAAACCATCCTCAGCAACCCTACTGCACGAAAAGAATCACATCCCACAATAACAAAAAAACTCAACTAGTTTTCAGTCCCACTACACAAAAATACCATGCCCAACAACCATAACACAACCCAGATACAAACCCACTATTCAAAAAGTTCATTCATTCAACAATCAATCAATCTCTCAACCAGATATACCATTTCACCCTCAAACCATCCCATACACGAAACCCACAGAAACCATCACCAAATCTGAAACCCTACTTCTCAAACATAACACACCATAACCATAGATCCAACCCCTAGCATACCACTACACTCACAACTGTGCTTCCAACCGCAGCACCATACAACCCACACAATGCACTAAAACTGAACACAGCCATACACAACACATAGCCAAACCTATCAAACAGAGTTTATTCAAATTTGACAAAAACTATTCTTTAATTTCACTTTCATAATTCAAGGGTGAACACATCACAAGTTTAATCCTAGGGAATCCATTTATTTAACAGGGTGTACGTGATTAACCAGATTCTCATATGTGCATCCATTCAATAGAGGATCAACAACAAGTATAAATCATCACCTGTGCACAATCAAAGACCACCAATGACGATTATTTTTAGAAGGATACTGCCCATACAATTCACAATAGGGAACAAAGATAACAAATAAAACAAACGATGATCATCAACATCACCTCGTCCCTCATTTATTACTAAATTAGTAGGTCTGATTATCTTCGTTATTATCATATTTAATGCCCCTCGTTTATATATGTTAAATTTCTTTCAACCATACCCACAAGAATACATCAGTACACCCACCCCGCATGATACACAATTAAAAGAGAGATGGAATAATCCCTACCTTAATAAATAATGATCAACTACTCCTCCTTGCACCAAAAAAGAGGGGTGAACGAGCAGTATGGAGGACTCTAAGGGAAAACCAGATCTAAAGTCCAAATCACAGCACACGACTCCACATAGAAGAAAGGATATGGGTGTACCAAGAGAGAAAAAAAAATAAACACACAGGGAAGATAAGATCTCGGCTTAGAAGAGCCAGATCCTATATCAATAGAAGGAAATGGTTTCAAGGTCCATTAAAGTCGGATAATGATTAATATTATGTGGTTTTACAATTTCAAATTCCCATAAGCATTATTATATTATATAAATAATTAATACCATTTTAAATTCCTTTAGAAACTCTCAAACAAGGTTTTAAAATTGATTTACTTCAAATAAAACATAAGAGGGGTAAAAATGGAAAAAGTGGAAAAAGCTAGAAATGACTCACTGATGGGTGAGTCACTAACGCGGTTCACTAATAATGACTAATTGACAACGATTCACTAACATGACCCACCGATAGTGATTCACTAACGTGACGCATAAATGCCTGACTCACTAACGCGAGTCATCGATGCCTAACCTACCAACGCCCAACCTCCCGATATTGAGTCACTAACACTGATCCACTGATGCTGAGCCACCGATGTTGAGCTACAGACCTGATCTATTAACACGACCTACTGATACCAAGCCACAGATGTTGATCCACTGATGCGTCCTACCGATGGGAAAAACATAAATTTTGGGAAACTCTTGAAAAGAGATATCGTTGACTCCTAGAACATCCCAAACACTGGATTTTGACTAAGTAATGGAATGGGGAGGTCTGGTCCATTACAAATATAAAATATAAGACACTTACATTATTGAGAAAATATAATACTTTATTTAGCTAAATAAACATTTAGAAATAATTTTGATCCATAAATATTCTAGAGTTAGTTCAGTTTGACTATGTGAAATATTGTAAAGAGATACTACAGGTAAAATTCATATACCTAATGGTATTATTTTAAGAAATTTTAGGAATGATCAGTGAAGAATTGAATACACTTGGTTAATGATATTAGATCCTCTATGTAGGATTTTTGAAGTATATGTTAACTAATCATTCATCAGTCATTAAAATTTATAGTGGATAAATTCTTAAACTCGTATTTCCTTATACATATTAGAGTCATGGTTTTAGAAAAAGGAAGATCGATGATGAGTCTTATAATTCTTACAAATCTTCCATTATCCATTTTGATACATGCTTTGAAAATAGAGACATTAACTCTTAACTATATGCCAACTATAATGACAAATGGATATTATATAAGTTGTAATATGAAATAAATCTATCATTTGATAATTAGTGTGTTCATATAAATTTTTTTGGTTATGGATATGTCAAGTAACAAAATTTCATCAAAAAACAAAAAACATCTCAATTAATTATACTTAAATTTCCTAAGGATATTATATAAACCCCTAAGATAAAAAAGTTAAATTCAATTCAAAGTTTGTATTTCTATAATAGGTTTTACATATTTATTCATGATCATGGGAGAAATATTTACTTAGATAAATTCAAGGATTGAGATGAAAAAATAGTTAGAATAGGAACAAGTTACACAATAGCTCATGGATAAGGAATGTTCTAGAGAAACATACTTTATAGGAAAGTTAAAACCATAGTGGTGGTTTTATATTCAGCCAAATAGGTGATATATTATTCTATACAAATAATGAACCCTATAGGGAGTAGAAATTTACAAATAGATATGATTAAAAAGTTAATAAAATTTTGAAGATGGATTCCACATACCAAAATTAAGTTTTATATTTTGATAGTTTATCCAATTGATGTAAATCCATTTGTGGGTGTTTAAGAGAAAATATATGTGGGTTGTATAAACAAGATACCACTAAAGATCAATTGGTTATACCAAGTCATATTTCTTAAATCAATTATAATTATTCTTTTCATAAAAATATTCTATGATCATTATATTGGAAATTGGATGTCATGACCCACTTCTATGGAGGAAACCTTGTAGAATATGTCTATATGAAGAAACCAGAAAGGGTTGGTGGAACCATTGAATACCAATGAGAAATATAAGTTGTGGAGATCCATTTATAGATTAATGAAAGAATCATGGTCATAGAATATTAATTTTGAATGAAATTATGATAGGTGTCTACAAGAGGTTTGTGGGAAAGCTATAGTTTTTTCATAATGATATGTTTGATAACATATATAAAATAGCTTATTAGTCTTAGAGTTTATTATAACTATATTGAAATTAACTCCCCATATAATGACTTAAAGTAGAAACATAAATTATATGGGAAAAGATATGTTAAGGTGGATATAAGGGTTTTTTATTGTAATTCTATGTATATATACTTACATGGTATTGAAAAATATAAGTTGGAAATTTTGAGAAAGAATTTTTTTTCAATGTAAAATGGAATAAATCTCTCCAAGAAGACATGTATAAGACAAAATAATAGATTGAAATAGTGAATGTTGGTTGTCAATATAATTTTTATTGATATTAGGATTGAAATAATTAATCTAGATGGATCAATTACAAGAAGGGGGTAAATTTTAGTTTTAAAAAACTTTAGTTTAAAAAGATTTAAACTAAACCAATTCACAATACCTCTTTATATAAAAGGACCGGATTTAGAATTGAACATCAGTCTGATTATATCAAATTATCGTAATCATTTTGGTTATGATAAAGTTAGATAGTTCAAATCGTAATCACAATATATTTATTATAATCACAGTAACAAGATCATATTTAAGATAGATATGATTAATTAAGAATGTCTCAGATTCATAGTAGATTTGATTGAGTAATACAGATTCTGTTTATCATAATCAATGTCATTATAATAAAATATAAACAATCAATTCCCAGTGAAATTAAAATAACTTGTAAGAAACAAGTATAAAAAAAGAAACAATATAATAATGACTTATAGATATTTAAAAATTGAATGAATCTCTTTCAACATTAAGAGTAAGGTAGACACAAACCTTCGATAAAGGTATCCCATGTTTTATACTTAAAAGAAAGTATGTATTTCCTCAGTAAGTAAATCCCACAATAAGAATATTAGATTCTTTTCCTACCTGTCCTCAACAGGCCTCAATCTGATGGATCATATCTGTCACACTATCCCCCTGTTCCCTCGATCAATCGGATCAGATCTTTGTCTTCCTAGTATCAGAATCCGTCGATCTTATTCACATAATCGGATGAAAAAATCAATTATAAAATAATTATTAAGGAGACAAATAGACAAGGTTTCCTTAATAAGTAATCTCTCTAAAGAAATACAATAGATCAAGAACAAGTTGTTCACAATTTTTAGACTTAATAAAAATCAAGAGAAAAAATGAATCATATAGCACTGTAGAAACTTCTCCAAACTCTTCAAATTATGGGGTATTTATAGGAAACCCTTCCAACTATCATATTTTCTCCAATGGTCATATTTTCTATGAGTTTATTTTAATGACTTATATAGCTGGCACTTCAATGAATATTTTGTAACAGAAATCCTGACTTAATTTTTTTACACCATTACATTGTAAAATGTATTACATGATGATAAAAAATAGTTTTTCATATTTATAATTTAAATATTAGTGGATCTAATGGATTTCCTTACATATGTCATTATGATAATTTCTATGAGTATGAATATGATGTTTTATCAGTTCTAACATCAATCTAATTATAAAGACTTTGTTAGTTATGAAGACAATACAATAATTCTTAAACCTGATCTGATAAAGGAAAATCTGATTATTATCAACACCATACACATTACGATAATTGTAATGAATAAGGTAATTTTATATTCATGAATACTTTAGAACTAATTCTAAGTATGGTAAAATGTATATGTTTTCTACAAAAAAACATTCTAAAAATAATTTGGACATAAAATGTTAAAAATTTATTACTTAAGAAATTGTTTTTGATTTCTAAAACAAAAGGAATGGAAATTTCATAAAGAAACTTTTGAATCAATAATCTACCTCTTTTTGGAAATCACAAACCAAAAAAAATAAATAAAAAATCATTTGAAAAACGTAATTCCATTATATTTTAATTACTTTATATTCATAAATGAAATTGAAAAATTATCTCCCCCTAAGTTTTAAAAAATCATATAAATACATTGATGAATAAGACTAACTCTCTCTTAGGATAAAATATCCTCTAAGGATCTTATTCTCTTTTTTAAAATAATTTTATCTACCTTATGAAAGATTCTATCCCCTTTAATTAAAACATATCCCCTTTTTTATTTTCAAAAATAATGGGGATAAGTCTCGAAATACCTGAAATGGGTTAGAAAAATAACTATACAAAACAAAATAAGGAACTAAATAATCATCCAAAAAATAGTGAAAGAATATTAAACCAATATAAATTAGAAAAACATTCAAATAATCAAATTTGTATGAAGAGATCATTCAATTAAAAATATTTTTTAGGAAATGATTACAACAAGAGTTAAAAGGGGAAAAATATTTCAATATTTATTCTACATAAAATATCTCACAATAGTCTTCATTTTCTTGAAATATTTTATTTATTCTAGAATTCTTATTATCACTTCATCTTGGGACTGAGTTTTCTCTTCCTAGATCCAAATTCTTTGTTCCAAAGCTTCATTCTATTTTTTCAAACTGATAATTTCATCTTTGTAATACTTGATTAGTGAAATCTTTATGCCCATGTATTTCATTTTACCATTAATGTCTTTAACTTCTTGAGTCTGGATATCATCCATATTCTTGAATTTCTCCACAAACATCACCTTGCCTTCCATGCTTTATGGTAACTCATTATAGGATTTTTTGGATTCATCCATGTATTTCCTTAATTCTTAAATTGATTATTCCTGACCCTTGATCTCAGTATCAACATTTTGAGACCATTTCAAAAAAAATCATGATTTATTATGATCTTGAGAACTTTCTTAAATAATTTTAATCTCAACCTCATTTCAAATTACTCTGTCAGATAAAAATTTAACAGACTTCGATTTCTATATTTGATTTTCATGAACTAAATAAATATTAGATTCTAATCTAGGAAATTAGGTAATAGTCCCTTTAATTATCTTTAAATATTGAATAATGTAATATACTCCTTGAAATTTCATTATATCCACTGAATCAGATATATACATTTTAGGCAGTTGAGGATGAGAGGTTCCGACTTCCATTTGTTTTTTTTCCTTTTCCATCTTTCTTTGACATTGCCTTTTCAACTTTTTCTCCAAATTATTTTTCATTAGAAATTTTAATTAAATAATCATCATCACAATTTATTTTATTAGAATGATCTCTATCAGATATTATTTTTTAATTATCAACATAGTCATCCTTCTTGGATAAAGATTCAGCTTCATTGATTAAGGGGGACTTTTTTTCTCAATGACATTGTATTTTTCTTTCTAGTAAATTTTTTAGGGTAACACTGATGAGGAATCTTGCGAGGTTCTTAAGGAAAACTTCTTGGATTGAACATCTTCATCATTTTCCTTATTTTCATCTTCATGACATTCATATTCTTCATTTCCATCAACTTTCTTAATTTTACTTTATTATTCTTCTTCTTATTCTTCAATATATTTTTCTATTTCTTCATATTCATTACCATCCCTAATTACTTCTTGACCTTATGCTACTTTTCCTAAGACAAAAATACTTGTAACATCTTTTTTCATTTCTTTATTAAATTCCTCATAGATTTTATTGTCTTATCTTAAAACGTCATTTCCATCTGGTACCGATTCCAATTCTTTTTGTTGAACTTGGGGAGGTATTGATTTATCAACAAATATAGCCTTTCCTTTATTTGTAACCGAAGGAACATCATCATGAACAGTTTTGGTTTCATGAAAAGTTAATCTAGCATCTGAATTTATTTTATCAGTTTGGTGTGGAGGTAAGATGATGTTTTTTAAGGATGCTTCCACACCTTTCAACTAAGATTCTACCAAACTTTCACCTTAATGTTTCTTTTTCTATTTCTTTTCTTTTACCTGTTTTTCTTGATTTTCGACACCATGTAATCATATATCTAAGGGTTCAGTTGGGTCAAGTCCAAATTAAGGATCTCCTTTTTTCCTCTCTACATTTTTCTTCCTCTATTCTTCAGTAACTTCATCAAGAAATTTCTTTTGTTTATTTGTTTTTTTGGCTCTGAATATTCCTATTTTCTTTTCTTTTCTTGATCACCCTGAAAAACTTTCATCTTCTTATTTTGATAAATTTTCTCTAGTTTCATAGAAGTCTATACTTATGAAGTTATTTCTCCTGACTTTACAAAAAATTCCTTTGTTTCTTCATTAAAAAATACTTCATTATCTTGAGAGTATCATCACTAATGAGAATAATTTTTAACTTCTTTGGATTTGACTTATTTTCATTATTGAAAAAATTCATACACTCAAGTAAAAAATTTGTTAACACTGCTCGAAACATAATGATATAAGATTTTATGGATCCAAAATTTTTTTTATGGTGATAAAAATGTATCCAATCGAATCTACCTTTCTCATATTCATAATAAAATATATAATAAACACATTAGTTACTTTAATAGAATCACGATCTTCATTTATTGATATCAATAAACCTTCCATCCATAATACAACAATTTTATTGTTAGAAGTTAGGTGATGGACATTCCTAACTTTCTCGTAATGATCAAATAATGAGTCATATTTCTTCTCCTTATAAAAAGATCCAATATTATCAGGTAATTTATGGGAAGGGTAGAAATATTATCCTTTTGAAGGTATTATAAGACAAATAGGTGATTTTCTCTAAGAAATCTTATATCATTTTCCATAAATCATGATAGAAATCATTTTTTCCATTCTCATTGAAAAAAATCATCGATTTATTAAATTATCAAACTATTTCATGATTTACTGGATCTTTATCCTCATTGAGTTTTGTTATACACAAATATTCCCATCCTTATAATCTTCTAACTTTCTTTAGAATAGAATCATCCTTATCCTAAAACGTTTTCTCATCTAACCTTTCTCTGAAAAAAAACACTCATCATAGTAATTTTCTACAAACATCATATTCTGGGAAGAAACTAGTGATTCTAATATTTAGACTGGAGGGTTTAAGAATCAGACTAGTTACTTTTGAATTCAGCAGAACTTTGAGGCAAGGATTTTGAAAATTTTTTATGTGGGACATGAGGTACCACCTTTATATAGTTAACTGAGATATTCGTTCATCTTCCATATCTAATCTAATATTTGAGATTTGATCTTATCAAATCTAATGGTTGAGAAAGATTTGAAAAAATATTTAAAGGATTTTCAAACTCTTTAGGGTTTTAAAAAAAAATAGATTATTAATAGAGAATATGATAAGAAAATGTTAGAATTTTTTTTATGAAATATAAAGGAACTTGTAACAAAAAAAAAGATACTAAACGTAATGAAATAGTACAAAAAATTAAAAGATAAAAATAATACCTTTCAAAGTTGGAAAGATTTATCAGTATGATGATGATGTGCTTCTTGATTTTTGTAAAATATTTAGATTATGAGAAAAAATAAATACAATAGTTTTAATATTGATATTAAATGTAATTTTTTTAAATAAAACTTAGTTTTTAGAAGTAAAAAAATAAATATATTCATTATGAAAATTTTGAAAATATGAGTCCAAAAAAAATTTAAACTTTTCTGAGTTTGGTTATTCTTATAAGAATATTGACTCCAAAAAAATTGAAGGAACATGAGTCCATAAATCCCATTATGATAAAAATTTAAGAAAACTAAAATTTTGAAGAACTAAAAGTTTAGAAAAATATCAAACATATATACTCCCTCTATGAAAAGGATTAACTTAATGTAAAGATATGGGAAAAACAAGAAGTATATTTTTAAGATCATTTTACACTGATCATTCCTAGCTTTTGTTTAATGTATTCAAATCTATCATAAGGTAATGTTTTTTTTTAAATATCAGTGAGTTGTTCTTGTGTTCTGATAAATTGTAAAATGATATCTCCTTTAAGTGTGTGATACCTAAGAAATTGATTCTTAATATCTATGTGTTTTTCACCAGAAAAATGTACAGGGTTATTAGTTAAAGCAATGGAACTAGTTTTATCGCATAGTATTTGAGTTTTGGTAAAACTCATTCTATAATCCGTGAGTGTGTGTTACATCCAAAATACTTGATAATAAAAACTTCTAGTTTCCAAATATTCGTCTTTATTAGTGGAAAATGCTACCAAGTGTTGTTTTATACAATACAAAGAAACTAATGAATTTCTTAATAAATGAAAAGTTCTTAAAGTACTTTTCTTATCCATTCTACAACCACCAAATTAATCATCTAAAAAAAAATTTAGTTCAAAGTCATTTCCATAAGAATATAAATGTCTTAAATACATGGTTCCCTTTAGATAATGAAAAAATTATTTTAAGACTTTAAGATGGGATTATTTTGTATTTTCATGGTATCTTTCACATAATCATACAAAAAACATTAAGTATGTTTGGCTAAAATTTAAGTATAGTAAACTTTCTATGATACCTCTAAAAGTTGTTTGATCAACTGGTTATCCAGCCTCATCAAAATAATGTGTATTTTAGGTACTCATGGGAGTACTAATACTTTTATTATTATTGTATCCAAAAATTTTAAGAAGATATTTTATATAGTTTTGTTGAGATATATAACTACCTTTTAGTTATTGAGAAATTTGAAAACCAAGAAAAATTATTAACTCACCCATCATACTCATCTCAAACTCAGATTTCATAATATCCGAAAAGTAATCTATTAAATATTTTTCAGTTGATCCAAATATAATTACATAAACATAGTTTTGAACAATCATAATTTTTTTGTTAACTTCTTTTATAAAAAGAGTAGGATCCGCATTTCCCTTAACAAAATTGTTTTGTAATAAAAATCATGTTAACCTATCATACCAAGCTCTAGGGGCTTGTTTAAGGCCATATAAATATTTGGTAAGTTTATAAATATATTCAAGATGTTTTGTATTTAAAACCAAGGGGTTTTTCAATATTAACTTCCTCATAAACATATTCATTTAGTAAATCACACTTTATATCTATTTTAAAAACTTTGAAATTAAAAAATACTGAAAAGGCTAGTAGAATATGAATAGAGTCATGTATTTCTATTAGATTATAGGTTTTTTCATAATCTATTCCATGTTGTTGATTATATACTTTAAAGTATTTCTTTATTTCTAATGATTATTCGATTTTCATCATACTTGTTCTGAAAGACCCATTTTACTCTAATTATGAAAGTTTCATTAGGTTATTAAACCAAGGTCTAGACATTGTTCCTTTCAAATTCATTTAGTTTATATTACATTGACTTAATCTAATCCTCATCGCCTAAAGCATCATCAGGATTTTTAAGTTAAAATTGAAAAATAAAATCTATATGTTCTATTTCATTCCTTAAGGAACTTATAATACTAAATGGTTGATCAACATCACTTGTGATACTATCACTAGGATGATTCCTAAGAAACAACAGGTTTCTTGGGTTTTTTAAAACTTGTTCATCAACATATGGTAGAAAATATTCATGAGTAAATACTTCAGAAACTATTTCTTGAATATTTTCCTTATTCAAAGAATTTTTTAATAAAGGTTGAAAATTAGTTTTTGAGAACACATATGAGGATATTGGTTGGGGTTGTTTAAAAACAAAAGGGTTGGTTCCATCAAACTTAACATTTATTATTTCCTCAATAGTACAATTTTTTTTGACAAAACTCTATATTCCTTAGAAGTAGTGGAATAACCAAAAAATATACCTTCATCAGATTTTGGTGAAAATTTTGTAAGTTATCTTTCATACTCATGATGAATAATTTGCATTCAAATAGTTTGAAGTAAGAAACTTTTTGTTTTCAGCCTGTTCGTAATTTATAAGGAGTTTTATTAATAAAGGGTCTAATCAAAACTTTATTTATAGTATAACAAGTGGTACTAACCACTTCATCCCAAAAAAATTTAGCAATTGAGTATTCACTCAACATGGTTCTTGTTATTTCTTTAAGAATATTATTTCTTCTTTCAACAACACCATTTTTATGATGGGTTCTAGGAGATGAAAAGTTGTGTGTAATTCCTTTCTTACTACAAAAATTTTCAAAATAAGAATTTACAAATTCTACACTATGATCACTATGAATATTTATCAAGAGAAGGTTTTTCTCATTTTTAACTTAGGCTACAAAAGTTTTAAAATACAAAAATGTTTTAGATTTATTTTTTTAAAAATAGACACTTGTGTATCTAGTGTAATCATCAACCAAAAAAATACATAATACATTCCCCTAATACTTCTAGTTTGTGTAGGAACAAATAAATCCATGTGACCTAACTATAAATCATATAAATTTGAGACTTCACTAATAGATTTAAAACTTGACTTATGTTTCTTACCGTATTGAAAAGGGTCGCATAATTTTGAAGAATCAAACCTATGATCTGGTGGATCCTTAACAAGTATTTTATTATTAAATTTACATAAGTTTATAAGGTTATAGTGTTTTAACCTTATATTCCATAACCAAGATTTATCTTCCATTTCACTAAGATAAGGTAAGTCTTAGATCCTAAGGTCTTCTAAGTTAAGTTTGTAAACATTCTCACTCCGATTAGAAGAAAGAATGTATTCATCCTTGGAATTTTGTACTTCACATTTATCATTTATAAAATTCACAAGGTGGCCTTCATCACATAATTGAATTATGCTTATAAGGTTTTACTTAAGACCTTTCATAAATAAAACATTATAAATTAAATATTTACCAATAAGAATGATATTACCTATACCAATAATATCTCTTTAAGAATTATCTCTGAAGGTAACTTTTCCACCTTTCATATTGATAATATTTCCAAAGAAATATTTGTGTCCATTCATATGTCTATAACACCCACTATCCATGTATCAAACATTTTTTATGTTGATACAACCTTTTTTTATAAAAACAAAACAATTAGACTTTTGGAACCCAAACCTTCATGGGATCGGTGTTAGAAAACAAAATTTTGGGTAACCAAATTTGTTTAGAAAAATATGATATAGAAAATATGAAGGATTTAACATTATTTAAGGAACTATTTTTATTCTAGTGACCACTGCTTTGTAATTTTCTACAAAAGGGTGCACTTTTCGAAACAAAGTAATTGTTATTGAAAATAGGTTTTTTATGAGTATACCCTATTCCAGAACTAGTACCATGAGGATTAATTTGTTAATACATTTTATCAAAACCTTCCTTACGAGAAGTAAAGTTTGAAAAAAGATATTAAATAATAAATTTTATATTTTAGTTTAAAAAATAAATTCTTATCCTCTTGGGTAATGGTTTCTGAATTGAGTTTTTCAAAAATAATTTCTAAATTTTTCTTTTTTGAAATTACATTTTTTAAATATTTAGAAATATTAACTTTTTCAAAAATATCTTTATCAAGATCTTTAGAAAGATATGATACTTATTTTGTTAAAAAATTTATTCTATAATTTTCCTTATCTAGTTTTTTACTAACATTTTGATTTTCATTTTCAAGGAGTTTTCAAAAATGAGATACTTCATCATATGAAGAAAGTGTATTATCTTCTGCTGAAGAATATTCTTCATCCAAAGATTTATAATTTTTCTCATTTTCAAATTTGGGATAATTTTCACTCAAAGATATATTTGTAAGGTTCTTAGTAGTGCGTACCTTATACATTAAACAAATATTTTCATTGGGTTCTCTGAAACTAAGACCAATGTTTCTCTATTTGGAACATTCTTGATCAGAAGAATTATCTAAAGAATCTACTTCACTTGCACTCCAGGAATCATTATCTTTAGGAATTTATTTCCTTTTGACTTTTAATAATTTTTATGATTCCTATTAGAGTTTATTTATTTCTTATATTTCATTTTTAGCCTTAGACAATCTAGTCTGATATGTCCATCTTTATTACACTCATAACAAGTTACTCACTAGTACAAAAAATTATTTACCACATCGGCATTTTTTAAATCATTTATAAATAACTTACTTGCAAAGCCAAAAAAATTGATTCATCATGCCGGTTATATTACAATCTATGTAAAAAATGAATTATCTTGATTTATCACATCAGTTATTTTATAACGGATGAGATAAATCAAGCATTTGGAGTTATCACATTGGTTATTATATAACCGAAATTATAAATCATTTTATCACATCGATTATAAAATAACCGACATGATATATGTAATAAAAACTCTTTATCACATTGGTTATTAAATTACCAATGTGATAAATCTTTGAAAAAATTTATAAAGTCTTGTTTCATGTTATTTTGTTGTTTTTCTTTCGGAGGACAGTGACTCGGTCTCTCTTGTGAAGAAACCCTACAATTGATTCTTCAATCCTATAGCATCCAACTCATTTTGGAAGCTTCATTCATCATGTTTTTAATCGGTGCATCTATCAGCTTGACTTTAAACTCTCATGTAAGCTTCACACACTTTGATTTCATTCATTCACGGATTCCCTAAATCTCATTTTCAATTCCATCATGTATTTCACTATTTCTTGTTTAAAGTTGTTTTGTATTCAGATATTGTTTTATCATAGGTCATTTGCGGATGCATTAAATATATAGATGCCCTAAATCTCATTTTTTGATTTCGTTTTCACTATTGGTAGTTGGTTAGATTAACATATAGATAGAAATGAATTTTTGTTTATTAATTTTTTCCTGTTGTAATCCACTAGAGAATAGAGTATGGATTTACACTATTTACAATAATTAGGGTGGAATCTCTTTGTTTTGGTGGTTATATAGATGTTTGAGGTGAATGGGGGGTTAATGCTGCCTCATTTGGATGAAAATAGTCAATTTTAGTTCATCAAATAAGATATGTTATTGGGGTTTCTTATAAGATTTACAAGTAGGGATTAATGGTGATTTTCAGTATAGTTTATATATATATATCCAAGAGGTTTGTGTAGTTGATAATATTTTAATTTTTAAACATATGAATGTAATTCATTTATTTTTCCCAACCTAGTGCTCCATCATGTGACCTGGTCAGTTGACTATGTGACCTCAGGTATGCCTCCACATATGAAAAAGGTTGTTGAATAATATTGAGGGTTAAAAGAATATAGTATGGAGGCAATAAAGTATTGTAAAGTGTTGCAATGAGAGTTTAAATATAATATAAGAGTTTAGTGAATAAGAAAAATAATATGAATAATTTAATAAGAATCCAATGATGAGATGGGAAAGGGGGAATAAATCCAAATAAAAATCATACAATGGTATGAAAATATGAATGTTACTAAATGATGTACTAAAATTAATATAGGTAAAAGACAAGAAGACTCAAATAAAGACTCCAAAGACCATAGTGTTTAACCCCATGTTGGTACCATGTCTAATATCCTACCCATCCATCATGTTATAAATCATTGGTCATTCGCGGATGCCCTAAATCTATGTTTTACAATTTCGTTCATCATGTCTTTCATTATTAATTGTTGAAGGTGGTTTAGTATCCTAATATTGTTTTATCATTGGTATCTTGTAATTTTTATTCAATGATGTTTTCCCTTTAGTTACTTCCCTTATTTCTAATGAGTATTTTAGGGAGATAAAATTAAATATGGATTTTCATTTAGATATGCATACTATGTCACCCAATCTGCATTTTTTATGTATCATGATGTGTTTAAATGGAAGAGATGATCATTGGGATACTAGAAGACACTTTTAGATCTTGATAATGAATTCATTATAACTTCTTATGAATAAAGGATATTTTCACCACCTACCCAAGAAAATATAGGTTCCTCTCAAGGCCTGTACACAAGACCTTTTTCCACAATACTGTTTTCCACAACAAACTCAATAAGAATGTTAAAACCTATAAATGTGACCTTCAAAATTACATGAAATAAATAAAGTATTTAAATTCAATATAATCCTAAGACCTATTAGGTTAATATTTTAGATAATTAGGATAAAAATTAAGTAAAAAATTCATGATGTGATGGGTTAATAATATATCATAGTATTGGATGGTGCTTTTTTTTAATTTAGTGGTTTTATATCTTATTGCTAAAAAAATATTATTATAATTTTCAAATAAGAATATATCTATTTTATATTTCAAAATTATGTTACTTTCAAATTATGTAATATTTCATATAAATATAAAATTGTCTTATCTAACTATATTTTATTTTTAAAATTATTTCCATGCATATTTTTTATGATTTATCATTTATATTTAAACTTATCTTCCATTATTATGTAGAATTTGTAATTATATTTTTCAAATACGCATATATTTGTTTTATATTTAAAAATTTTGTTACTTTCAAATTATGAAATATTTTATATAAAAATAAAATTGGCTTATCTTAACAAGATGTATAATTTTGATATTTTTTATAGGTAATAATGAGTCAAAGTTGGATTATGACACATCGAATGAGTGATTAATATGAAGAAGGTGTTGATGATTTTTTGGAATTTTTTAAATTAAATATTCCAAAAAATGACACATTTTTTCCATGCTAGAAATGTTTAAATATGAAGAAGTTGAAAAGTAGAGAAATCAAAGATCATTTAATTTGTCATGGTTTTAATCAGAGTTACATACCTTGCATTTGGCATGCTGAAACTAGGCATAATTTTAGATCTACTGATGATGATGATTTGCAAGATGGTAACTCTGATGAAATTGAAGAAATGATTTATGATATTGAATCATAAAAAATTGAGAAAGAACTGAAAATTGAGTATCTATATGGTGATTCTAAAAAACTATTATATCCTGATTGTACGTATTTTCAGTTTTATCGTCAGTGTTAAGATTGATTAACCTGAAGGTGAAGCATGGATAGAGTGACAAGGGTTTTATAGAGATACTATAATTATTGAAAACATTCTTCCTAAAGACAACAATCTTCCATATTCACATTATAAGGCCAATAAAATATTATGCCCGATGGGATTGGGATACAATAAAATACAAGCATATCTGAATGACTATGTGATATTTAGGAAGGAATGTGAATTTATATCAGAGTGTCCTAATTGTGGGATATCATGGTATAAGTTTAAATATAAATCATAGGTTGATGTAGAGAATATAGAGAACCCTTCCAAGGTATTTTGGTATCTTTTATAATTCCTCATTTGAAACATTTATTTGCAAATTTACATTATGCAAAAAGGTTAAGATGGCATGCTAATGAGCGGATATGTGATGGAAAAATATGTCATCTAGTAGATTTTCCATAGTGAAAGAAAATTGATGAGAAGTATCCTACATTCAGAAATGAAGTTAGAAATATCATACTTGGGTTGTGCATGGATGGAATGAATCCACATCGAATCCTCAGTAGCAAACATAGTTCATGGCCTGTTTTATTGGTAATTTAAAACCTATCTCCCAAATTTTGTTTTAAGTGTAAATATTTCATGTTGAGTTTAATGATATCTAGACCAAGGCAACCCGAAAATGATATTTATGTTTTCTTGTCACCATTAATTGATGATTTGAAACTCTTATGGTAGGATGGTATTAGGGTGTATGATTCTTATAAAATTAAATATTTTCAACTATATGCAGGGATTATGTTCACTATAAATGACTTCCTAGTGTATGGAAATTTGTCTAGATACAGTGTTAAGGGGCATAAAGTGTATCCAATTTGCAAAAAATAGACTTCATATTGTCAATTTCATCATGGGAGTAAAACATTATACATGGGTCATCAAAATTTGTTGCCTATGGATCACTCTTATAAAAGATTTAAAAATGCATTCAATGGCTCACAAGAATTTGATATTTCTCCAAAACCTTCATCCACTGATGATTATTTTGAGAGGGTGAAAACCCTTAATGTGACATTGGGAAAGGAACATAAATCTGGTAATTATATACATATTTGGAATAAATGGTCAATATTTTTTGAGCTACCATATTGGAGATATCATAAAGTGAAACTTAACATTGATTTCATAAACGTGTAGAAGAATATCTATGATAGTTTGATTGGAAAATTGTTAGATATTAAAGGAAAGACTAAAGATGGGTTGAATGCAAGATTAGACTTACTATCAATGGGAATACATTTGGAGTTTTCTCCCACTCCTGATGGAAGATGAACATTTCTTCCCCTATCTTTTCATGCATTATCCAAGAGGGAGAAAATTATCTTTTTTTAGTGTCTTCATGATATCAAAGTGCCATAGGGTTATTCGTCAAATGTAAAAAAAATTGTATCTTTGAATGATTTTAAGTTGATAGGTATGAAATCTCATGATTGTTGTGTCATGATGTAACAACTTCTACAAGTTGTATTGAGTGGAATATTTCCCATCAGTGTCAGAAAGACTATCATGAAGGTGTGTTATTTTTTCAATTCAATTTGTAATAAGTTTATTGATCTTGATGCTTTGAAAATTTTAGAAAATGAGGAAATTTATATAATTTTTCAATTGTAAATGTATTTTCCTCCATATTTTTTTGATATAATGGTGTATTTAACAGTTCATATGGTTCAAGAAATAAAGATTTATAGACTTTTATATATAAGTTGGATATACCCTTTTGAAAGGTATATCGAGATATTGAAGGGGTATATTAAGAATTCATATAGGGAAATTTTCAACTAGAGGTATGGTCTTCCCTAAATCGACGGGGAGGAGCGATGAACGGTAGGGTTTGCGAATGGTGTCCTCAGCCCTAGGTAGTGATGGCCTCCAGACAGGCCCTTCCTCCCTTGGTGGGGGCGGGGGATCTTCACCGCCGCTTCCTGGTGATTTCCGCTTCATTCCCTTCTTGAATCCTGATTCCCTGCCCTCATTTTCCCAAATCCCCCTTTCTCCCAAAGTCCCAGAACGTTTCGATGGGATCCCGCAGCTCTCGATCTCGACTCGGGAGTTCACAGATGCCTCCTCCTTGTTGAATACGACCCTGATAGCACGATTCAAGCAACGACGTCCGTCTGTGGATCTCATTTATCGGTTTATCTTCGATTCTTTGGGACTTCAGGAGCGAGCCACCGTGGGTCTCCTTGACTCAAGGCATATAATGATCTGGTTTGCATGTGAAGAAGATCTAATTTTGGCATGGTAGTATGCTCCTCGGTACTATGATGGATCCCGTTTTTTTCTCTTCCGATGGTCAGACGACTATCATATGAAATTTAATTATCCAACCATGGAAATTTGGGTATGTTTCCCTAAACTACCACTTCCGTTTTAGAATCCATCCATTATCCGAATGCTTGGAAATTTGGTCGGTCGATATCTTTGCTCTGATAGTAGAACACGGGCAGTGTGTCACCTGATTTCTCCAAGGATTTGCGTCGAAGTGGATATATATAGTCCGCCGGTTCACTCTTTGTTGATTGTTGTGGGTGAGGAGTTCATGTATAAATAATTAGTGGTTTTTGAGTCCTGGATTGATTTCTTCTCCCGGTGCTTCAAAATTGGACATCATCAGGAAAAGTGTAGAGGTAGGAAGTTGATTCTGCAGGCTGCCGAGGGTGTGCAGGTTGGTGTGGTTCCATGTTCTCAACTGCGGCATCAGGGTCTAGCTGATGGGGAGATGGCAGGGTCTAGTCCTGTTATTGTAGAACAGGACATCATGAAAGAGTCAGTGGAGAAGTCTGAGAACCCGACAGTTGCTGCGGTGTATGAAAGACTGAAACACGATCTAGGGGTGTGAAATCCTGGAGCATCGGCTGCCAAGGGTAGTGTAGAGATTATGGGTGCTGGAATTGAAGTACTGGTGACACATAAATACATGGTTGATCCCTCAGGTGGCAAAGAGGACATACAAGAGTCTAGGAAAGGTGGATCGAATGAAAACAGTGGCGAGAGGGTGATAATTCCATCTGGGATGAGCTCAAGTCCTGGGAAAGAGTCCCCAAACATCGAGATTTCTTCTGAAGGTCAATCCAATCATGTTGAAAAGCAAGGCCAGGGCTCGGAGGACACAAAAAAGCAGCCTCAATCTAGAAGTCAAGGATTCGAGCAACACAAAAGTCCAGATATGACAGTACCCCCGTGCAGTGCTGCCCCTATGGGAGGCAACATCATAGAGGCCAAGGATTCTAGAATAGTACTTCAGGGGAAGTCCTTGCTGCTACAGATTCACTGCATGAAAAAAGGAGGCAGGAGGGAGTTAGTGTCTTGGGGCCCTTGTACCCAAACACTCCCATTCATAACTCCCCATTCCTTTAGGATGGGAGAGAGGGGAAGAAGAATGGCTTGGAGGTCAAAGCAGGCAAGGCAGATTTTTGGTGTAGGCCGAGGCCCCCCAAAGAAGACTTTGGGGTGGAGTTGAAAAACGGTTTTGAAGGTCTGACAGATCAAGAACAAATACTAACATGGGAGGAAGATCCAGGTGATGATGGGTATAACCAAGTCTTGACGGACAGTGTGGAACATTTCCAAGGGAGAGGCCTTCACATCCCAAGAAGGAAGAAGGGTAAAAAAGGAAATCATGACTCAGGGAAATGTATCATGGTCCAGGGGAAAAAATCCAAGGGACACAAAGAATACTCTTACTTGCCTAAATCAATGGAAATCAGGTCGGCCAAGAAAGGCAGAAACAAGGAAATGAAAGGCCTAAAATAAAGGGAAAGTAGAGACCCAAGCAAAGAACCAAGAGTGATGGAAGAAGAGGTAGGGGGTTTCTGAATCTCATCCTCCACTCCAAGGAAGAAATGATTGAAAGAGTCCTTCGGCCCAACACCTCAAATGAGGAAATTTTAAGAATTTATGAAATAAGGTTGAATGTTGATGCCACTGAGGATCAAGAAGTGTGGATAGACAAGAAAGACCGAATCATTGCTCGGGGCTTTAATCAATGCAAAATCACCTTGGAGGAATTCATTCAGATAATGGACAGAATAGTTACTCACCTTGAAGAACTCATCAAATTGGATCCAGAAACTCAGGTTAGTACTCTGAACTGGGAACTATATAGAGTGTCTGAATCAATGAACCTTAGTCTTGTGTTTAACCATTTTGTGAGATCTTTTAGTACGTAGTGGTTTTTGTTTTGTGAACCATGGTTTACCACTTTCCCTTAAAGTGTATTTATAATAAAAATTTATATTGGAGGGCATATCAACCTAAATCCTCCATTGTTGAAAAGTATATTTCTAAGGAGGTTGTGAAGTTTTGTATGAGCTACTTGTCTATGGTGGAGAACATTGGTTTACCTCTATCTCACCATGAACAAGTTAATAATGAGGGAAAGGGGATTCGTGGATTGAAAGTCAAATCATTGTTAGGTGAACAGATAGAGAAGGTACATTTATACATATTGAATAACATGGCTTATACTCAACCATATATAACATTGCATATTAATGAGTTGAAACAATGTCATCCAAAGAAGAAAGAAATTTGGATTTTGAATGAGTACAACAGAACTTTTTTTATATGGTTTAAAAACACCATTATTGGTAGATCAGATGCATCAGAGACATTAATATGGTTAGTGGTTGGTCCAAGTTTAAATGTAATAACATGGTCCGAGTATGACATTAATGGATATACATTTCATACAAAAGTTCAGGACAACAGAATTGCAGTTCAGAATAGTGGTGTATTAGTGCTCATAGAAGGAATGTATTTTTCAAGTTCTAAAGACAAAAACCCCATTTCGGCATCAAGTGAATATTATGGAATCATTAAAGAAATATGTTGATGATGATCAACTTGATGAAGATACTAATTTATGTGAGATCCCTACTTTCATGGAAAGATTAACAGATAATAATGATGAGCATGTTGTAGAAATGGTTTTTTCCATAAGGAATGATCATGACAAAGGAATTTGGAAAAACAATCCATTAGTACATTCCTAATATTATAGGTAACCTATTTTTATTTCTCATTTAATTTTATTAATTTCATAAAATGTTAGAAATTTTATTTTTTTTCTTTATTAGAACACGTATTAAAACTAATAAGTAGAAGAAAAAAAATTATTTTAGTTTAGTTTTTTTTATTTTACCATTTTTACCATTACATAACTTATATATTTATTGATTTTGTTGAATGAAAATTATTTTAAATCTATATGTTAAAAAATATTATTTTTTGTGTAAAAAAAATTTAGGTTGGGCCATTTTTAATATTCCTACAACATTTTTGGATTTTTTTCATTCATTTACATGAAATTTCATATATCATTAATGTTTTTAGCATTTTATTTAACTATAAAAAATATGAATAATAATGTGTTAAGTTTTAGTTTTCTTTTGTGTTTCATAATTTTTCTTTTTTTTTTACATTAGTATTTTAATATGTGAATTTGTATATTTTGTGTACTAAATGTTCGTTTCTTTGATTTTAAGGATAATTAAAGATCAATCAGTTGATCAACCACAAACTTCTAGAGATGAGCATCATGATAACACCTATGGGGAGGAACATCCACATGCTTCTCTTGAAGTTCCCTAATCTTCTTCATGTGCTCCTACAACGGAAAAGAAGAGTTCAAGGGTTGGTAAACGTGGCAGCACACATTTACCAAAATTATCACTTTCTAGTATCTATAACCATAGGATATTTGTAGACTTTGATGAGAATGATATTCCAAGAGGTCCTAATGAAAAATAGTTGGGGAGTTTTGTATCAACTCAAGGTAAAAGAAAAGTCAGCATTTTGTTTAATAATTGGAGAAGTGTTGAAAAAACATCACTTGCTCGGTTGTGGGAGAACATTTTGGTAAGATCTTTTCCTATTTTTTGACTAATATTGAAATATTTATAGTATAATATGTTTTCTCTCTTATTTATCAGATGAATTTTGATATATCTGACACTAGAGGAGTCAAGAGGATATGTTTATTGATGGATTCTAGGAGATGAAGAGATTTCAAATCAACCCCCACATCTGATTTCATTTTTGGGGATAGGGAATAAGATATTCCATGTCATATATATCCTTTTATATATGAATACACATTGAAATAATTTATCGAATGTAGAAGAGAAGAAGTTTTTTTGGTAAGTGAAATGTAAAATTTTAGAAGTTTTATTATATTAATGATCTTATCAATAACTTCTTAATGATTTATTATTCTAAATTTTGAGGAATCAAGGAGATATCATAAATAGATCCAATCCAAAAATGTATACGCTCATAGTTTATCTCAGGGAGGGTATAATTTATTGGAAGAACAAATGATAACTGAAAGTTTACAAAAACTCAGAGATGAGTCTTCCATCTCTAGAGAGGTTTCCCATCTATCCCATCCATCTAGACATGAAAAATGGAAGAGGGGTCGAATGATCAAAAAGGAAAATATCTTATTGAATAATTGAGGGTCTTAGACGAGAGGATTTTAAGTTTTTTATTTTATTTATTTAAGTAAATTCAATTATTTATATAATTTTAATCATTACATAATTTTCAAATTATTCATACAGGATTCTCTTGAAGAGAAGAGCACATAGGGGGGTATTTAAATCTAATGGGAGGCATGATATTTTATCTACGACATTGGGAAAGCTCGAACACTTGGGTCGTGTACAAGGATACCCGGCGAGTGCATCGAAGAGAAAAGTGTTACCACATTATTCATCTTATTCCAGAGAGGGTTTATATAAAAAAATAGAATCTTTGGAGGCTAAAGTTCAAAATATTAATGAGATGATGGAGGAAAATATCTGAGCATCAGTATGGTATTTGTTTGTAGGCATGCAAAGACAATTTCAGACTACAGCTCCCGCTCCACCTCCGTCATTAGCTCCCACTCCCCCACATTTATAAGGCCCCATCCTTAAAAGTTACATAATATAGATTTAAGTCAATAATTCACATTTAGGATCTTTTGAGGTTTATATTTTTAGAGAATTAGGCCATAAATATTATATTACATCTCAAATATTACAAAGTAGACACTTCTACTCTATCCAATTTTTTTCACAACAATAAAACTCCTTAAAAAACAAGAATTATTTTCTTTATAAAAAAATTCTCGAATTATTAATTTCTCTTACCCTTTATACCTCATGAAAAACATTTTAAAAACTTGGGATGAGCATAAAAATCTCAGTAATGGATATAAAATAAGGAAATAAAACATTAGTCCATGAATACATACAAATCAATAAAATCATACTTTTTACTCATAAATCATAAGATATTTAATATACCTCATGAAATCATAAGATTTATGAATAACTCATAGAAATCATAAATCATAAAGGTAACTTCTGGCATCCATAACATACTTACATTGTAGCTTTCATATCTACTTAGGGAGTAACCTTCATGGTTGCTTTTTGAATACCCATCACAGTATAATCCCTAAATATATTAGGAGAAACCTTAATGTTTAACTACTTCACGTTACCCAATGGATTGGTGAGATATCATGGTCTCACCTGCCCTCAGTGTATCATGGAACCACCAGCATACATAAGCAATTCCTAAGAACCATAACATAATCATAACACATGAACAAGCATAAATGAAAAATAACATTTCTATATTGAAATCATAAGATATCATTTCAGGATATTGATATAATCAATCCATTATCAAAACCATTTTCAACACCAAAATACCCTAAAATGGAATATGGTATTTAGTTTTCTTTTTAAAAAACATTACGTCTTGTAGAGGAAGCCAAATATCAAATGATGCTCGCAGCGGAAGAAAGGTCATTGTCACCACGTACATTAAAAAGAAACATTACTTTTTATCATTTAGTAAAATTCTTCATAGAAAAATATTCATTCTAAAAACCACTGAATGAAATTAAAAGTCAAATGGGTTGATTATATACCGTATAAAATAAATTTATGTATAAATCAAAATATGCCTCAATGAAAGGATATTGAGACGAAGTCCCTTACAAAGATCGTATCATTAGATTAAGGATTAATTTATGAAATAATTATGTGTGAAAAATAAAAATACACTCAATATAAGTGAATATTAAATGTAAAACAATTATCAGTCATTCACACATATTCTTGTAAAAACAAAACCAATGACATGGATATTTAACTCAATGAATGGAGGTTGAGTTAAGATTTCCCATACAAAGTTATTATAAATGACGTAAGAATTTATCAATGGGGTTATTATGTGTAGAAATAGTATATACACACCAAGGTAAGTGTAAATTAAAACATAAATAAATATACAGTGATTCCACACATAATCTTTCCATAATATAATCAATGAAGTATGCGTAAAACCCAATGAGTGGAAATTGAGTTTAGAAATTCCCTTACAAAGGTCATTTTTTTAATCAAATAGATTGATTATGTGTATTCAATATAAATCCACATAAATAAATTATAAATACTAGATAAGATATCAAGATTAATTTATCACATAATCATAGCATGACATAATCAAGAAGTATAAAATCAACCTAAAGAGTGGAAATTGGGTTAAGAAGTTCCCTTACCCTGAGTCCAAATCGTCACTTATGTTCCTTGTTCTTTCTGAATAATGTACTTAAGTTAATTTATACTTGTTTTAGAAAATTTTTCAATTTTATTATTCCTTTTATATCACTTATTACCATGTTATAACAATTACATAATTATTTAAGTTAATATCAGTCATTTTTTCAATATTCAGTACTTGAGTCGAGAATGAACGTGTTTTGATGTAAATTGTACATGTAGTCAAAATTAAATCATATATATAATTATATTAATGATTTAAATATCATATATACCCATTATATATGTATTTATAATATTCCATAACATTTGGAAATAATAAATGAAATGCACTGTTCATGGAGATGGTAGTCCGTTCGTACGCGTGAATGCTATTTTCATTTCTTAGTCATATTAAAGGAATGAAAAATAAATGATACATAGGTATGTTATAATTATATTATAATATATATGTTAAATATGTTACATAATTTCATTAACTCCATCCTTTATATGTTTCATGTATGGCATGAATGAGTCATATCACTTTGAGGGGGCGGTAGTCCGCACTTCCTCAAATAAAATTATCGTATTTACACATTATGGAAAGAATAAAGGTATGTTGAAAATAAAAATTATAGAATAATAGAGATAATATAAATATAATATATATCATATATAAATATATTTCTATCATAATGGCCACCATGATAGGTGGTATGATAAAATTTAACAATCATCGTTTCGTGCGGCAGTAGTTCGCCGTACACAGAAACAATATGTTCATATCCATTAGATGGAGGTGTGTGTAAGTTTAGTTCGAATAATTATCATAAAAACATACTAGTACATCTAGGATACTGGTTTTGTAATGTATTAATATAATAATAATATCATAGGGAGTGAATAAGGAAAATAAAAAAAAAGAACTTGAGAGAAGATGTTACCTCTAAATCGGGTTACTTCTGTTGATTTGAGCCAAAAGGCTTTATTGAATTACCTTATGCCCAAGTTAAGGCTTCTAGGAGTAATGGAGGGATGTTGGGAGATTATTTTATTATATTTTGGATGAGACAAGGGGGTTTATAGTTGTGGTAAGTGGGTAGAGGTGGTTTCCTTTTATAAGAGGGAGGGGGAACTTTAGAAAAGTATTGAAATATTATTTTATTATAAATTTATTTTCAAATTATAAAGGCTCAAAAGTGATATATTTCTAGGATAAGACCACTATGGGTCTAAAAAATCTAAACAAATAGGTTTTAGAAAAGTTTAGGACACAAAATTAACCTCATCTTTTAGCATTAACCCTTAATTAAAAACATTAACTCTTACCATGTCTTTTGTATTTTCACAATATATGGTTACTATAGTTACTATAAAATTCAAATAGAACCATAAGTGGGTAATTAATGAAATTTTTAACATTATATAAGTCATTTGGACAAATATTAGATATTTAGTACTATTATATCATTTAATAAAATAGTATTTGTTTTAAAAACTCATTTATGTCAATTTTGAAACTATTTAGTAATTGATTTTGTTAAAGTAATAAAAAATTAAGTCCTTATAAAAAAGGTATTAAATAAAAGATAAAATGTCATAATCATCCATAAAATTAGTTTATGGAATCAAAATGATCAAATTACATTTATTTTAATATTTATAATATCATTTATTTGAATCTTTCATTAATAAGGTAATAACTACATCATCATTGTATCATAAATAAATTTATTTATTTAATTTCTAAATTTTATAAATAAACTACCATGATGTAGGAAATATTTTTAGATTTATAATGAATATTTATAGTCAAATATATAAATTATATCCCTATATTAAAATTATTTTAGTAAAAGATACATGTTTCTGTTATATTTCGCTTTAATTTAAAATAATTCTTATAACATGTCATTGTCACACCCAAGTGGCTCCATGGGGTCCTAAAATTGACCCAAGGATTCCCATGGTTGGAAATATCTCATAAAATGGTATTAGGACATGTTTTAGGATAGTTTTATATTATTATAATTTTATTTTTTACCCTTATTTACCAGATTTACCCTTTAACCATGGTAAATAAAAATAATTACTGAAGTTACTATTCATAATCTCCAAAAATAAAAGGTTCTTATTTAAAAAATTTGAACCTTATAATTCCAAATATGTAATCCATTTTTTCAAATTCAAAACACATAATTTTCAGAAATTAATTTAAAATTAATTCCCTTTTTCAAAACCAAAAAAGTGGGTTTTTTAGAAGTAAAAACTATCAAAAGATTGACATGTTTTGGTTGGAGTTGGTGGCCTTGAACCAACTACTTTGTACTTTATTCATTAATAAATATATTATCACATATTGATTGTTATTTTGTGTGACAATGAATGTGATAATGTCCTAAGGATAGTTGTTCCACTAAAAGGTCATAGCGGATCTCTACAATGATGAGAACCTTGAAGTGCCATAACACTATTCTTGAATGTATGTTCTCTAGTCGGATGATGTTATTTGAGGGACACAAATAATACAGGCCATTAGGGGTGATGAATCATAAAACTTTGAGGCACCTTCTCATGGTGTGCTCCCTTGGTAATATCTAGGAGGATATTATCTGAACGAGACCCGCCAGTAGGAAATCCACATTTCATAGTGTCATTGGATGTTCCTATCTACGAACGTGTGTATTCGTCCTTATACTTTGAGATTATTAATAATGGGTATTAAAACTCGCGCACTTAGATGTATTGAAAAAAACTGTGATGAAAAACTGTTCAAATTGAGGTAGGATATGTTGGGTTCCACCTCACCCCTTGAAAGGTGGATTATCAAAATCAATAAAAAAATTAAGGCCTTAGGGACATTGGAGGAGGTAGGATATGATGGGTGCATCACAAGTAATACTTCATTAATAGATAATTCGAGAAAGGATTTTTCTCTTCTGTTCCATAACAGAAGTAGATATCTTAGGACCTTTGATGAAATTGATATAGCCAAAATAAATCCGTGTCCATGGTAAAGAATAGTCAAGTTCAATTTTGGGAATTAAAAGAAAGAATAATCAAGCACATGGGTTGATGGCACTAGCATGCAACCTGCTTGATTAGAGATATTTAGACAAAGGTATTACATTACACTGTAAGCGTTTATAGGAGGAGACACTTCATTGTGGCGTTAACTTCTTTCTCTATGGGTGCCTTGGCATGTTTCTAGATGCTAACCTTGGAATTTAGGTAGGCTCCACCTAATTCCACTGAGAAAGAGCCCTAGAGGGTCACACACTAAGTGTGTCCAAGTATCTCAGTTAAATATTAATTTAACAAGTTGATTAAAGATTATTCCTGATTGTGGTTTAATAATTATTCAAGGATGCCTGATCGCATTTATTTCGACACTAGTTATTCAAGAAAATATATTGTGGTAAAAATAATATATTTATTAGTGATTAATGCAATAATATTTATTTAAGAAATAAATAGTCATTATTCAAGGTCTAATAAATGTGGTGGAGGAAATAAAGAGAATGAAAAAACAAAAGTACACGTCGTGTTGTTTTTATAAGGATTTGTGAGAAATAATATTATTTATTTAATTAAATAATATTAGGTGTAATTTTCTGGGCACATGTTAAGTAATAATAATAGTCAACTATTATTATTAGACATGGGGTCTTACTAAGAATTAAATGAAATTAATAAATGGTTTCAGGTAATTAAGTCATTTTATTATTCTAAGTAATTAAAATTCTAATTATATTATTCTCATTATCCTTACCATTCATGGTGGTTGTGTACAAAGGATCTAGAGAAATATCTTAGACCAAGAGAGGATTATTTTCTTCTAATAATTCTCTCAAGCTACGAGAGAGATCTTCCTCTACAGGATCAAGGAGAGCACTTTTCAAGCAGCTCTCAAGGCGATCTAAGGTAGACATCGTAAGTGAAGGATCTTCCATGCTAGCACTTGGAGATCACTTCGGTGACATTCGAAGATACATGGAGCATGTGTGGATCACCGCTATAGGAATACTACACTTGGGTTTTGCGATGCAATGAATGATCACATCAGATCATGACCAGAAACATCAACGGAGAGAGAATTCCATCAAGGTAATTATTGTATTTTAAATAAATTAATTATAACCAACATATGATGATCCTCTATATGGTTCCAAGACTCCCTTCTTTTCTTTTTTTCTTTGTTCTATTCTGAAGATCTGGCATTTTATTATCATGACGGATCTCAGATTGATTGTTGTTAACAATAAAAATTAAAGTTGGGTTCACCCACCAATGTGATTCCACTGCACTCAGAACCTACAAGTGGTATCAAAGTTTTCATATCATTGATTATAATTATTTAGTTTTTCATTGGTGATTTATGCATTTAATAATTTGGTTGTTTCGATTCAATTTAATCATTCTATAAATCTGAATCTTGAGATCTATTCCTCTTTCGTTTCTCATTCTCCTTACAAAAACGATTTTTTCTTTTAGTTTTGATTAAAATAAAACAGAGGATCTCATCCGGAGGTGCCAAATCTTCCTGGTCATACAACACCAGAACACATGACATGTATTTGGAAGTTCATGATGTGTATTATAGGTTCCATGCATCGGGACGGTCCACCAAACCAAGCTATGTCATTGGATTCTATCTAAGTCTTTAAGACTCCATGTGTTGACCAGGAACAGGTGGAACACAGTTTCTGGATTACACACTATGTGGTCCACTGAACACGACGTGTGGTCCCTTCGGGTTAGGGTTGTACCATCTACCTCGTATATGTCTTTCCCAGCTAGAAATCATGTAACATGGATAATACACAGCATGTGTCCCACTGAACATTCTGTGTACTCCGAAGATTTCCGAAGTAGATCTACACGCCATGTCCCCGAGTGTGTACTTCGGATGAATGGTGAACAAAAGTACATGTTGTGTAGTCAGAACTACACACTATGTACTCATCCAAATTATGAAGATTTATTAAAAATTATTATTATATTATAAAAACCCTTGATACATGTACCATAGTGCAGGCATAAAGCTGAGGCACAACACGTAATAGGGGTTTTATATATGTGTGTTTAATTTAACATCTGTGTAATGTTCATTTCTACTCATTGGGTATTTATGAACAATAATTCACCGAGTTTCCTCCAAGGTACAATTTATGTAAAACGATAATTTGAAATAAATCTATTTGTTTAAAATTATGATGGATGAGAATCTAATGGAAATTCTGAAAAAAAAGGTTTAAGATAAAAGGATTTATTAATTAAAGATAATTAATTGATTCAAGTGTGATTTATCTTAAATAAGAACAATTAAAGAATTGAATGATAGTTTTATTTATGAGTAAATATCATTCCATGTATAGATGATCATGATCTATACCAAGACCTTTGTATGTGAATGGTTTCTTTTAATTTATTTATTTAAATTAAATTGGTTGGCCTAAGAGTCTTCTCCTCATTAATATGTAGGATCTACATTCCCAAGGTTTCTTTTATGTAAAACCCTATTTTACACCTCACCTACGAGTGAGATGAAAGCATATGTAATGGATGGAGATCCCAATCTAGTGGAGGTGACTCAAGTTAGGATCCAAGGTGAAACCAATCCAAGGAGATACAAAGGTGGACAGGTGGAAAGTTGTAAACATTAACCCAAAAGGTTCAAGGTGTTTCTCTCCTAGGTCTTGGGTTAGTTTATAAACCACTAGATAAACTAACCAATAGAAAAATCTCATGATCATACCATTTATTTTATTTTTTTTCAGTTTCATGGTTTATTTATTGTGGGTGTGTTTTCACTATCACACAATTAATGAATTAAACAAGCATGCAAGATGGAACTAAAATAAGACTGGCTTATGTGTAAATATTATCTTAGACATGGTTCATCACTTAAGTATATCCCACTTAATATTAACATGCATGTAATCAAATATTAAAAAATGGAAATTTACGTATATGGATAAAATCCCTCAAAGAAATAGTAATTCGGTATATCCTTCCATAATCTTGGTTAGAATCAAACCATAGTTCAAAGTGGTTGACCAACCATAGTTGGGGTGATTTCAATTATCATGGAATTAGAATTCAAGGTTTTGGGTTGACTTGACTTGGTTCACATCAAGGGTTTATTTCCATAGCAGGACTTGGTGTGACCAAGAGGTAAAGGTTGAGGAAATCCAAAATAAAAGGATTTCAGGATTGGGGATTCCACTCAATGGATCAAGGATCTGAGATTTAATGCATTTTGAATTTGGAATTCCTACCTAAAACCATTCAAGTTTCTTGACCAATTCTAGTTGGGGTAATGAAAAGGTAAATATGGATCCTTTCCACTAGAATATTCAGGCAATAGAATATTCCAAAGTCAGTGGTGAGGGCTATTGGAATTCGATAAAATAGTAGAAGACTAATAAGTATTAATTTATTTATTTGTCTTAGTTTTATCATGATAAAGTACTAAACCTTTAATCATCTTAATTTGTATAAATGACAAGAAAAATGACTTTAAACATATCATTTCAAACCATACTCGAGAAGGAAAACCTTCTCACCGACACCAATTTCAAGGATTGGAAAAGTCATTTACGCGTCATCCTTTTCCACGAGAGGAAATTGTATGTGTTGGAAGAGCATATTTCAATTTCACCTAGAAAAGAGGTCAGTGATGAGGAACTATCTCTCTATATGAAAGATATGGATGATTCCACATATGTCTAATGTTTCATGCTATCTTCAATGTAAAATGAGCTCTTGAATCAACATGAAAACATGGACGCATATAGCATGATGTCTCATCTTAAGGATATCTATCAAGAAAAGTCAAGAAAGGAGAGATATGAGATCTCAAATGCTTTTTTCACAACTAATCTTGGAGAGTCTGCGCTATCTGGGCCTCATGTAGTCAAGATTATTGGCTACATTGAATGCATGTACATCTTATGGATTAAGTTCCCGGATGAGTTGTGTATAGATATCATCCTATCATCACTGCCCAAGACCTTATCTAGCTTTATTATCAACTACAACATGAGAAACAATGAGAAGATTATATAGGAACTTTTGAACTTAATTCGACAAGTAGATAAGGATATGGGGCATGACAAACCCACATTCCTTAATGTGAATAAGAAAAGTAAGGACAAGGAAAAGGGTCCAAGGATTCATAAACGGTCTGAATCCCCTAAGCACCGTCCCTCCAATAAGGGGAAGATCCATATGTAGGTAAAGGAATGAGAGGTGGTATGTTTTGCATGTGGAAATCCAGGCCACTGGAAGAGGAACTGTACCCAGAAGCATGGGGACGCTAAAGGTTCATTTGTTATAGAGTGTAATCTTTCCATTTCTATACATTGGGTATTAGATACAACTTGTAGGGCTCACATCTGTATTCAAATATAGGAACCAAGTAGATTTAGAAAGATTGCTAGAGGAGAGGTGGATTTTCAAGATTCCAATGTCACGAGGTTGGCTACGTTGGCCATTAGTGATTACCATCTCTCATTTCCAACTAGAATGATTTTGGTTTTATGTAACTGTTATTATGTTCCTAGTGTTACCAAGAACATAATTTATGTATCCTGTTTGGATATGGATGGATTTATCTTCAAATTTGTAAATAAGTTTTGTTTCTTTTATAAGAACAACATATGTTATTGTATGGTCCATTTAAAAAATGGTTTGTATGTATTAAATTATGAAAACCAAGTGTTGGCAATCGATAACGAAACAAATTCACATTACTCATACAACACCCAATTACAGTATCACTATCTTGGTCATGTAAACACTACTAGAAATATTGCCTATACCAACGCATCTATACCAATGGTTTATACAAACTGTTGGTATAGGTCCCCTTTCCAAATGGTTTTTCCAAAATCGTTGGGAAAGGGTGATTTGACACCACTTTTCCCAACAGTTTGGGAAAAGTGTTGGGAAAGGGTCTACTTTTCCCAACAGTTTTTTCAGAACTGTTGGGAAATTGTACTTTGAGGCCACTTTTCCCAACTTTTCCCAACTGTTTGTGAAAACCATTGGGAAAGGGTACATTGAGACCACTTTTCCCAATGGTTTTCCCAAAACATTGGGAAAGGGACCACTTTTCCCAATGATTTTTCCAAAACTATTGGGAAAGGGTACTTTAGGTGAAAGGGTCCACTTTTCCCAATAGTTTGGGAAAATCATTGGGAAAGGGTGGGTACCTATCCCAATGATTCTCCAAATCATTGGGATAGGTAACCTTATTTTTTTATGAGTACATTTATCGAATATCATTAAATAAATAAATATATAAATTACATGTAAATATATATATATATATATATATCCAAATATATATAGTGGTAAATTCATTGATATATGATGTGGAGGTTGTGGATTCAAACCTCCATTGGAACTTTATATATATATATATATATATATATATATATATATCCCAATGGTTTGGGAAAACCATCGAGAAAGAACTATCCCAATGGGAAAACCGTTGGTAAAGACTTATCCCAACGGTTTGGAAAACTATTGGTAAAGACCTATACCAATGGTTTTCAAACCATTGGGATAGGTATTTCCCAACGATTTTCTCCAAACCGTTGGGATAGGTCTTTCCCCGCCTATACCAATGGTTTTCAAAACGTTGGGATAGGTCTTTCCCAATGGTTTTCTCCAAACCATTTGGATAGGTCTTTCCCCATGCCAAATCATCCAACGGCTTCCCAAACTATTGGTATAGGTTATACCAATGGTTTGGGGACCTATACCAATGGTTCCAACCCGTTTCTATAGGCCATTTTTCATTATTGAAATGAGAAGCGCTTAACAAAGCTCTACTAGGATGGTTATTTAGACTCTACTGAGCTAAAACCACTTGATAGATGTCACGCTTGTTTACAAGGTAAAATGGCCAAGCTTCCTTTCAGTGGACAGGGTGAAAGGGCCATATAGAATCTAGGATTTTGCACACAGATGTGTGTGGAACATTTCTAGTAGAATCTAGAGATGGATATTCTTACTTCATTACTTTTAATGATGATTTGAGTAGATATGACTATATCTACTTAATGAGGTATAAGTCAGAAGCCTTAGATAAATTTAAGGAATTAAAAAATGGAGTAGAGAATCAGTATGGTAAGAAGATAAAGAATCTTCGATCAGATCGAGGTGGAGAATCTCTAAACCAAGAGTTCCTTGATATTCTACAGGAGTCTAGGATTCTATCTCAGCTCACTCCTCCTTATACACCACAGTGGAATGATGTTAGTGAAAGGAGGAAATGCACATTGTTGGACATGGTGAAGTCGATGATGAGTCATGAAGATCTTACATTATCCTTTTGGGGATATACATTACAAACTACAACATACACATTAAATCGAGTACCAACTAAGGAATCAAATGGAATTCCCTCTGAGTTATAGAATAGAAAGAAACTAATTTTATCGAACACATGTGTATGGGGATGCAAGGAATTTGTTAAGGCCTTCTCAGGAAAAGAACTAGCACCCTGGGGCATGAGGTGTATCTTTATAATATATTCCAAGGAAACAAAAGGATATTACCTATATAACCCTTCAGAAAAGAAAGTGACTGTCACCAGACAATCCATATTTCTTGAGAGGGAGCACATCCTCAAAAAGGTTAGTGGGAGAAAGATTGACTTCGATGAAGTTGATGCTCAAGATACACAAGAGTTGTTATTAGAACAAGTTCCACATGTCCCCATGGAAGAGGCTCCAAAAACACAAGTACTGCATAGGAGCTCAAGAGAGGTAAGAGAACTAGAGAGATTTGGTTTCCTAGTCACCGAGGATGGTGAATCATTATTGTTGGAAAATGATGAACCTCTCTCTTATAAGTAGTAGTATAAATCTCAGAAGATGCAATATTGCTAGAAGATTTGAATTTTGAGATGGATTTCATGTATCAAAACCAAGTCTTGGTTTTGTTCGATGAGCCAGTTGATGTAAAGCATGTTGGATGAAAATGGGTATTCAAGAGAAATCTGGACATAGAAGGTAAAGTTAGCACCTATAAAGCAAGGCTAGTGGCTAAAGGATTCAGACAGTGTCAAGGAATTGACTATGATGAAACCTTCTTGCTAGTTTCCATGTTTAAATCCATAATAATCATACTTTCCATAATAGCTTAACATGACTACGAGATTTGGAAAATGGATGTCAAAATAGCATTCTGTAAGAGGAACCTTCAGGAAGATGTCTGTATGACACAACCAGAATGGTTTGTGATACCAAGTGAAGCGAAACAGGTTTTCAAGTTGCAGAAATCCATTTATGGATTAAAGAAATCATATAGTTCATAGAACATTCTATTTGATGAGTCCATAAAGGAATTTGGTTTCATTAAGAACGAATGTGAGCCATGTGTTTATAAGTGGTTTAATGGGAATGTGGTCATTATCCTAGTAGTATATGTTGACGACATATTTCTTATTGGAAATGATGTACCAGTCTTATAGTCAGTTAAGGACTAGTTGAACAAGTGTTTCTACAAGAAGGAATTGGGTGAAGTAGCCTACATTCTAGGGATCAAGATCATTCGTGATAGATCCAAGAGGCTGCTTGGACTAAGTCAGGGTACATACATTGACCAGATACTAAAGATATTTAGTATGTAACAATCCAAGAGGGGATTTGTTCTAGTGTCACATGGCCTACATCTTTCTATGAAAATGTGTCCTCAAACACAACATGAGAAAGATATAATGAGTAAGATCCCATAAGCTTTGACTATAGGATCCATCATGTATTCCATGTTATGTACCAGGCTTGTTGTTTCATATGCATTGAGCATGGTAGGAATATATTAAGAATATCCAGTAGAATAGTATTGGACTACTGTTAAGACTACCTTTAAGTATCTAAGAAGAACTAAGGATAAATTCCTGGTGTATGGAGGAGACAAGGAGCTTGTCATCAGATGTTATGCTGATGCTAGTTTTTAGACAGATCAGAACAATCTGAAGTCACAATCTGGATATGTTTTATGTCTCAATTGAGGAGTTGTGAGCTGGAAGAGTTCAAAGAAACCGGTTATCTCCGATTCTACAGTGGAGTCTGAATATATAGTGGCTTCTGATACAGCCAAGTAATCTGTCTGGATTCAGAACTTTGTCCAGGAGCTTGATGTGGTTCCTAGTAGTAAAGATCCCATCACATTGTATTATGATAATATTGCAGTGGTGGATCTTTAAAAATAACCAAAGTCACATCAATGGACAAAGCACGTACTCCGGAAGTATCACCTCTTGAGGTATTTCTATCAAAGGGGTGAAGTTGTAGTGAGTAGAGTGTCCACGGAAGAGAATGTGGCATACCCCGTGACTAAAGGCCTACCTCAGTAGAAGCATGAATATTATGTGATAGCTAGCAAGTTAAAGGTTGTTAGAAGTTGGATATAGTCCAAGTGGGATTATATTGGATTTGGTGGCCTAGAACCAACTACTTCGTACTTTATTCATTAATAAATATCTTATCACATCTTGATTGTTCTTCTGTGTGACTATTCATGTGATAATATCCTAAGGATAGTTGTTTCACTTAAAGTTCATAGTGTATCTCTACTATGATGAGAACCCAGAAGTGCCATAACACTGTTCTTGAATATATATTCTATGTTCAGATGATGTTATTTGAGGGAAAAAAATAATATAGTCCATTAGGGGTGATGACTCATAAAACATTGAGGCACCTTCTCATGGTGTGTTCCCTTGGTAATATCTAGGAGGATATTATGAGAACAAGACCCGCCAGTAGGAAATCCACATTTCATAATGACATTGGATGTTCCTATATGCAGATGTGTGTATTGGTCCTTAGACTTTAAGATTATTATTAATGGGTATTACAACTCCTGCACATAGATTTATTGACAAAAAAATGTGATGACACACTGTTCGCAGTGAGGTAGGATATGTTGGGTGTGTAATGAGTAATACTGCATTAATGGAAGTAGATATCTCAGGCCCTTTTATAGAATTGATATAGCCTAAATAAATCCATGGCCATGGTAAGGAATGGGCAAGTTCAATTTCAGGAAGTCAAATAAATAATAATCGAGCACATTTGTTAATGGCACCAGCATTCAACTCGTTGGATTCAAGATATTTAGACAAAGGTATTACATTACACGGTAAGTGTTCATAGGAGGTGACACGTCATTGCGGCGTTAACTTATTTCTCTATGGGTTACTTGGCATGTTGCTAGATGCTAACCTTGGACTTTAGGTTGGCTCTGCCTAATGCCACTGAGAAAGAGACCTAGAGGGTCACACACTAAGTGTATCCAAGTATCTTAGTTAAATATTAATTTAACAAATTGATTAAAGATTATTCCCTATTGTGGTTTAATAATTATTCAAGGATGCCTGGTCGCATTTATTTTGACACTAGTTATTTAAGAGAATATATTATGGGATAAATAATATATTTATTTGTGAGTAATACAGTAATATTTATTTAATAAATAAATAGTTATTATTCAAGGTCTGATCAATGTGGTGGAGAAAATAAAGAGAATGGAAAAACAAAAGTACAGGTCGTGTATATTAATATACACGTCGTGTACTTTTTCTTGGGATTTGTGAGAAATACTATTATTTATTTAATAAAATAATATTAGGTGTAATTATTTGGGTGCATGTCAAGTAATAATAGTAGTCAACTATTATTATTAGACATGGGGTCTTACTAATAATTAAATGAAATAAATAAATGCTTTTGGGTAATTAATTCATTTTATTATTCTAAGTAATTAAAATCCCAATTATATTATTCTCATTAGCCTAGCCATTCATAGTGGTTGTACACAACGGATATAGAGAAAAATCTCAATCCAAGAGAGAATTATTTTCTTCCAAGAATTCTCTCAAGCTACGAGAGAGATCCTCCTCCACCAGATCAATGAGAGTGCTTTGCAAGCGGCTCTCAAGGCGATCGAAGGCGGACATCGCAAGTGAAGGCTCTTCCATGATAGCACCCAGAGATCCTTTCAATAACGTCCAAAGATACGTGGATCACGTGTGGATCACCGCTAGAGGAATACCACACTTGGATTCTACGACACAATGATGGATCACATCAGATCGTGACTGGAAACATCAATGGAGAGAGAATTCCATCAATGTAATTCTTGTCTTTTAATTAGATTAATTATAACCAGCATATGATGATCCTCTCTATGGTTCTGAGACTCCCCTCTTTTCTTTCATTTTTAGTTCTATTCTGAAGATCCGGAATTTTATTATCGTGATGGATCTCATATTGATCTTCATTAACGGAAAAAATTAAAGTTGGTTACACCCACCAACACGCTTCCGCTACGCCCAGAACCTATAGTTTTTATGTCCAATTTAAAACTGAAATTATTTCCAATGAAAAAAATTGAATTTAATGATAAAAACTTAATCCAATTAAACTTTAAAAACAATTAAAATGACAATATAATTGTACAAATAAATTAAATGAAAAGTTAGTTTTGAATTAAAATGCAATATTTTTCACTATTCATTAAATTATGAACTTTATCAGAAAATTACCAAAAATTTAACCAAAGTAAATTTTTATATCCTGATTCTATAGAAGAAGTTAATTTTTTCAAATAGAACATATAAAAGTTGAAAAAAAACTATATTTAAAAAATGTTTTGCAATTAAAAGGTGTTAAAACATCATTTTTAGAAAAATACTTCTTTTATCAAAAAAATGAATTTGTTATTATATCATATCTAGAAAACATATAATATGAATTTAAAAAAAATTAATTGAATATATAAAATACATTTTTCATTAAATAAAAATCCATAAATAGTGATATAATTTTATAAACACAATTTTTCTGCTTTTAAATAGGTTTTCATAAAAACACATACTTTATATTAAATTGGTTTTTATTTCCATTACTAATAAATTTGGTAACCAATGAATCATTATTTAAACATGTGTAAACCATATTTTCATAATTCAGTTGTTACTATTCATTCCTTTCATTCCAATGGATAGGTTATAATGGCAACATTTAAATAAAAATATTTATTTGTTTGTTTAAGCTCAATGTAGCGTATCATGTATGCTATTAAACGTAGTGTTTCTTTCTTAAAAATAGGGATTTTACATCATTCCCCCCTTTTGGAAATTGCATACTCACAATTTTAAAATTTGGCTTGGTAAGCTCATTGAAAATCTCGCATTGGAAAAAGAGTCAATAAAACTATCACTTTAAAAGAAAGAAAGAGAAGTACAAAGGTCACCCGAGATAGCACATACTAGGGTTCCATTTAGGAAAAATGGATATGGAAGAAAAACTAAGTGCCAAGTTCTGATGGAGAGTGATAGAAAACATGTTCAGGAGAAAGTTAACAACCATAAAACAATAAACTTTTGATGGGTTAAACGGTCTTTGATTTCCTAGTAGGAAAAGTAAATGGAATTTTTTTTAAGGTTCTTTTCATAAAGTTGAGGAATTTATTTACGAGCTTGACTAATAACATAAGGAAACATACTTACTTTTCAATTAGAGTTTCATCCTTTAAATATATACCACAAACTCATCTTTTCTCTAAACGATGAGTATTCAAGATGACTTGGTCACACCTAAAGTGAAAGAATCAACTTCTAGATAACCACATAATCTAAAAAAGATGAACTATATATTTCCCGTATCTTTAGATATTAACCAAAACCAAAATGGTTAGTACAAGATCAGATAATCCCCCCAGAATAATAATCCTTTCTAAGGAGAAGGACTAATTTCAATCTCCAAAATTCAACAAACAATACCCAAAGTTCAACAAAGACCATTTAATAAAAAATTGTCCTTAAAATTCTTCAAAATAATCTGAACTAATATTGAAACCCAAAATTCAAAATGATTTGATCACATAGTCTTCCATGATAAATCTTAACATTTATCTCCAAATAACATTGAATACTCTTAAAGTCTCATACTTTAAGTAATTAACCTAATCACATATTCTTCATGATAGGTTAATCATTTCCATAAATAAACCAAATCGCCATATGTCCACAATAAAAACATATATTCTTCCAAAATAAAATTCAACCATTACTCCTCAAATGAAATCACATATTATTCTATTTTCCTTTGGAATATAGTGTTCCCAAAAGAGTGAACTTCTTCCAAAATAACATTTATCACTTAACCACCAAATCATTTTCCTATACTAAAGATATCAATTTGATAAAACATAAGTTCCAAAAATAAACTTATTCCTGATCCATAAAATTATTTAACTAAAAAGAATAATTCATACTAACCAGAGACTTCATGAAGGCTAGTGATAGGCAATATATCTCAATCGCACTTCGGTTTTGGGTTCGATTCCTATAGCTTTTTCTAACACAACGGGTTCTTACACGGTCTGCGTGTTGTCCTTTTTCAAAAACTATATAATTTTATAACATTACCTAAAATGATATAAAATCCTTAAAAATAACCATAACATATTTTAACCTCAATTTTTATCTCATACCTCACATTTTTCATCCCAAAAATTAATAACCCATAAATTCATCAAAGGTGAATGTCTCCAAAAATATCATTAGTCACCTTAATATTTTAGATCATAAATCTTGAAAAGGGTTTTCTATAATATTTAACTTATGATATACCTTAAAATTATAAACCCATGATGATATCCCTAACTCTTAATAAAACATCCTAATATCCAAAGTTTTTTAAGCCTCTCCTATGATACAAACTATAAGGCTCTAGCCTTAAACATTGCATAATCTTGAGTTAAGTCAAGAATTATCATTGATGATATTTTTGGGTTTATATTTTTAGATAATTAGGCCATAACTATTACGTTACATCTAAAATATTACAAAGTAGACACTTCTACTGTATCCAATTTTTTTTATAACAATAAAAATCCTTAAAAAACAAGAATTCTTTTCTTGATAAAAATCTTCTTGAATTCTTTATTTCTCTTAACCTTCCTTATAACCTATGAAAAACATTTCAAAAACATGGTATGATCATAAAAAGCTCAATAAGGGATATAAAATAGGGAAATAAAACATTTTCCCATGAATACATAAAAATTAATGAAATCGTACTTTTTACTCATGAAACATAAGCTCCTTAATATACCTCATGAAATAATAATTTTTATGAGTAACTCATAGAAATCATAAATCATAAAGGTAAATTGTGGAATCCATTACATACTTACATTGTATATTTCATAGATACATAGGGAGTAACCTACATGGTTACGTTTGGAATACCCATCACAGTATATTCCCTGAATCTCTTAGGAGAAACCTTAACGTTTACCTCTGTCATGTTACCCAGTGCATTAGAGAGCTATCATGGTCTCACCCACCCTCATTTTATCATGGAACCGCCCATACACATAATAAATTCCCACGAACCATAACATAATCATAACACATGAACAAGCATAAAGGAAAAATAACATTCCCACATTGCAATCATAAGACATCATTTCAAGATATTGATATAATAAATCCATTCTAAAAACCATTTTAAATACCAAAATAACCTAAAAAGTAATATGGTATTTAGTTTTATTTTTTAAAAACATTATGTCTTGTATAGGAATCCAAATATCAAATAATGATCACTTTTTATTATTTAGTAAAACACTTTATAGAAAAACATTCCTTTTGAAAACCATTGAATTAAATTAAAATTCAAAGGGGTTGATTATATACCATATAAAATAAAGTCATGTATAAATCAAAATATACCACAATGAAAGGATATTGAGATGAAGTCCCTTATAAAGATCGTATCATTATATTAAGGATAAATGAATGAAATAATTATGTGTGAAAAATATAAATAGACTCAGTATAAGTGGATATTCAGTGTAAAATAGTCAGGGGTCATTCACACATATTCTTGGAAAAAAACCATTGATATGGATATTTAACTCAATGAATGGAGGTTGAGTTAAGATTTCCCGTACAAAGTTCGTATAAATGACGTATGAATTTATCAATGGGGAAATTATGTGTAACAATAGTATATCCATGCAAAGGGAAGTGAAAATTACAACAAAAATAAATAAATAGTGATTCCACACATAATCTTGGCATAATATAATTAACTAAGTATGTGTAAAACCCAATGAGTGGAAATTGAGTTTAGAAATTCCCCTACAAAGATATTTTTGTTAATAAAATAGAATGATTATGTGTATTCACTATAAATCCACACAAATCAAATATAAATACTATATAAGATATCAAAATTCATTTCTCACATAATCATAGAATGAAATAATCAATAATTAGAAGATCAACCTAAAGAATAGAAGTTGGGTTTAGAAGTTCCCTTACCTTGAGTCCAAATCGTCACATATGTTTCTTATTCTTTCAGAATAATAAACATAAGTTAAATTCTACTTGTTTTAGAACATTTTTCAAGTTTATTATTCCTTTTATACCACTTATTACCATGTTATGACAATTATATAATTATTTAAGTTAATATTGGTCATTTTGTTGATATTAGGTACTTGAGTCGAGAATGATTGTGTTTTGATGTAAATTGTCCATGGAGTCAAAAGTCCATCATCTCAAGAATGATATTCATGATTTAAATATCATATATACCTAGTATATATGTATTTATAATATTCCATAACATTTTTATATAAGATATAAAATTCACCATTCATGGAGACAATAGGTCATTCGTACGCATGAACGCTAGTTTCATTTCTTTGTCATATTAAAGGAATGAAAACTAAATGATTAATAGGTATGTTATAATTATAGTATAATATATATGTTATATATATTACATAATTTCATTAATATAATCCTTTATATGTTACATTTATGGCATGAATGGATCATATCACTTTGAGGGGTAGGTAGTCTGCACTTCCCCAAATGAAATTATCATATTTACACATTATGGAAAGCATAAAGGTATGTTATAAATAAAAATTATAGAATCATAGAGAAAATATAAATATAATGTATATATATATATCCATCATAATGGAAACCATGAGAGGTAGTATGATAAAATTGAACAATCATCATTTTGTGAGGCAGTAGTTCGTCGTACACAGAAATAGGGAGGGGAACTTTAGGAAAGTCTTAAAATATTAATTTATTATAAATTGATTTTAAAATTCTAAAGGCTCCAAAGTAATATATTTAGATTATAAGATAAGTATGGGTATAAATACTCTCAAACAATATGATTTAGACATGTTTATGTCACAAAATTAACCTTATCATTTAGCTTTAACCCTTAGTTAAAAACATTAACTCTTACCATGTTTTCTTGTATTTTCACAATATATGGTTACTATAGTTACTATAAAATTCCAAGCGAACCAAAAGTGAATAATTAATTACATTTTTAATATTATATAAGTCATTTTGATAAATAATATATTTTTAAGACTACTATATCATTTAATAAAATAGTATTTGTTTTAAAAACTCATTTATGTCAATTTTGACACTATTTAGTAATTTATTTTTGTTAAAGTCATAAAAACATTATTCCATCCAAAAAAGGAATTAAATTAAATATAAAATGCAATAATCATCCATAAAATTCATGTATGGCATCAAAATGATCAAATTAAATTTATTTTAATATTTATAATATCGTTTATTTTAATCTTTCATTAATAAGGTAATCACTGCATCATCATTGTGTCATAAATTTATTTATTTATTTAATGTCTAAAAATTATAAATAAAACACCATGATGTAGGAAATATTTTTATATTTATAATTAATATTTATTGTAAAATATATAATTAATATTATCCTATATTAAAATTGTTTTAGTAAAAGATACATGTTTATGTTATACTTCTCTTTACTTTAAATTAATTCTTATAACATGTCATTATCACACCCAAGTGGCTCCATGGGGTCCTAAAATAGACCCGAGGATGACCATGTTCAGAAATATATCATCCAATAGTATTAGGGAATTTTTTAGGGTATTTTTATATTATTATAATATTATTTTTACCCTTATTTTCCATATTTACCCTTTAACCATCATAAATAAAAATAATTAATGAAGTTACTATTTATAATGTCCAAAAATAAAAGGTACTTATTTACAAAATTTGTACCTTATGATTATAAATATGGAATCCATTTTTCCAAATTCAAAACACAGAATTTTTAAAAATTAGTTTAAAATTAATTCATGTTGTCAAAACCAAATAAGTGGGTTTTTAAGAAGTAAAAAATATCAAAAGATTGAATTGTGTTTATGTCCAATTTAAAAGTAAAATTATTTCTAATAAAAAAAATTGGATTAAAAGATAAAAAAAATAATCCATTTATACTTTAAAACTAATTTAAATGACAATCTAACTGTATAAATAAATTAGATGAAAAGACAGTTTTGAAATAAAATGTAGAATTTTTTACTATTCATTAAAAATAAACTTTATCATAAAATTACCAAAAATTTAACCAAAGTAAATTTTTATATCCCACTTCTATATAATAATCTTATTTTTTCAAATAAAATATCTAAAAGTGATAAAAAAATATATTTAAAAAAGTGTTCGCAATCGAAAGGTGGTAAAACTGTATTTTTAGAAAAATACTTCTTTTATCCAAAAAAAATTGAATTTATTATTATATAATATCTATAGAAAATATAAGATGAATTTAAAACATTAAATTGAATACATGATATATATTTTTTATTAAATAAAAATCCATAAAGAGTGATATGATTTTATAAACACAATTATTCTCTTTTTAAATAGGTTTTTATAAAAACACATCCTTTATATTAAATTGGTTTTTATTTCTATTTATAATAAATTTGGAAATCAATGAATCATTATTTAAACATGTGTAAAAAATATTTTCATAATTCAGTTGATACTATTCATTCTTTCCATTCTAATAAATAGGTTATAAGGGTAACATTTAAATAATAATATTTAGTTGTTCATTTAAGCTCGATGTAGCGTATCATGTATGCTATTAAACATAATGTTTCTTTCTTAAAACTCAGGATGTTATATCATTCCCACCTTTTGGAAATTGTGTCCTCACAATTTTAAAATTTATCTTGGTAAGTTCATTGAAAATCTCACATCAAAAAAAGAGTCAACAAAACTATCACTTTAAAAGAAAGAAAGAGAAGTACAAAGGTCACCTGAGATAACACATACTAGGGTTCCATGTAGAAAAAAATGGATATGGAAGAAAAACTAAGTATCAAGTTATGATGGAGAGAAATAAAAAACATGATAAGTATAAAATTAAAGACCATAAAACCACAAACTTGTAATGGGTTAAACAGTCTTTGATTTCCCAATAGGAAAAGTAAATGGAAAACGTTTTTGTTTTAAGGTCCTTTTCATAATATTGAGGAATTTATTTATGAGCTTGACTAAGAACATAAGGAAACATACGTGCTTGTCGAGTATAGTTTTATCCTTTAATAAATATCTACCAAAAACTCATCTTTTCTTCAAATGATGATTATTCAAGATGACTTGGTCACACCTGAAGTGCTAGAATCAACTTCTAGAGAATAAAATAATTTAAAAAATATGAACTACATATTCCCCATATCTTTATACATTAACTAAAACCAAAATGTTTAGTACAATATCAGATAATACCCTAAGAATAATAATCCTTTATAAGGAGAAAGACTACTTTCAATCTCCAAAACTCAACAAACAATACCCAAAGTTCAACAAAGACAATTCAATAAACAATTGTCCTTAAAATTATTCAAAATAATCTAAACTAATATTGAAACCCAAATTTCAAAAGGATTTGATCACATAGTCTTCCACGATAAGTCTTAACATTTATCTCCAAATAACATCAACTACTCTTAAAGTCTCATACTTTAAGTAATTAACCTAATCACATATTCTTCATGATAGGTTAATTATTTACATAAATAACCCAAATCACTATATGTATACAATAAAAACATAGATTCTTCCAAAATAAAATTCAACCATTACTCCTCAAATTAAATCCCATAGTATTCTATTTTCCAAAGGCATATAGTGTTCCCAAAATAGACAACATCTTCTAAAATAACATTGATCACTTAATCACCAAATCATTTTCCTATACTAAGGATATCCATTTGATAAAACATAAGTTCCAAAAATATACTTATTATTGATCTATAAAATCATTTAACTAAAAATGATAGGTCATACTAACCAGGTACTTCATGTAGGCCAGTGATAGGTAATAAATCTCAGTCGCACTTTGGTTATGGGTTCGATTCCTACAACTTTTTCTGATGCAATGGGTTGTCACATGGTCTGTGTGTTGTCCTTTTTCAAAAACTATATAATTTTATAACATTACCTAAAATGAGATAAAATCCTCAAAAATAACCATAAAATATTTTAACCTCAAAGGTTATCTCATACCTCGCATTTTTCATCCCAAAAATTAATAACCCATAATTTCATCAAAGGTGAATGTCTCTAAAAATACCATTAGTCACCTTAATATTTCAGATCATAAAGCCTGAAAATGGGTTTCTAAGACATTGAACATATGATCTACCTTAAAATTATAAACCCATGCTGATATCCCTAACTCTTAATAAAACATCCTAATCTCCAAAGTTGTCTAAACATTTCCTCTGATACCAACTATAAGGCCCCATCCTTAAATGTTGCATAATCTTGAGTTAAGTCAAGAATTCACATTGAGGGTATTTTTAGCTTTATATTTTTATAGAATTAGGCCATAACTATTACATTACATCTCAAATATTACAAAGTATACACTTCTACTCTATCCAATTTTTTCACAATAATAAAACTCCTTAAAACAAAGAAAAATTATTTTCTTGATAAAAATCTTCTTGAATTCTTCCTTTCTATTACCCTTACTTATACCCTATGAAAAACATTTCAAAAACATGGGATGATCATAAAAAGCTCAGTAAGGGATATAAAATAAGGAAAGAAAACAATAGTCCATGAATACATACAAATCAATAATATCATACTTTTTATTCATAAAACATAATCTCTTTAATATACCTCCTGAAATATTAATATTTAAGAATAAATCATAGAAATCATAAATCATAAAGGTAACTTGTGACATCCATAACATACTTACATTTTTGCTTTCATAACTACATATGGAGTGACCTTCGTGGTTATGTTTAGAATACACATCACAATATATTCCCTAAATCTATTAGGAGAAACCTTAAAGTTTACCTCCATCACGTTACCCAATGCATTGGAGAGTTATCATGGGCTCACCTTCCCTCGATTTATCACAGAACCACCCACATACATAATAAATTCCTAAGAACCATAACATAATCATAACACATGAACAAGCATAAAATAAAAATAAGTTTTCTACATTGCAATCATAAGAAATCATTTCAAGATATTGATATAATCAATCCATTATCAAAACCATTTTCAATACCAAAATACCCTAAAAAATAATATGTTATTTAGTTTTCTTTTTTTTTAAATTATAGCTTGTAGAAGAATCCAAATATCAAATAATGCTCACAGCGGCAGAAAGGTCGTTGTCACCATGTACATTAAAAACATTCTTTTTCATTTAGTAAAATTATTCATAGAAAAAGATTAATTTTGAAAACCATTGAATGAAATTAAAAGTCAAAGGGGATTATTATATATCGTATAAAATAAAGTCATGTATAAATGAAAATATTCCTTAATGAAAATGGATTGAGATGAAGTCCTTAACAAAGATCGTATCATTAGACTAAGGATAAATCAATGAAATAATTATGTGTGAAAAATATAAATACACTAGATATAAGTGGATATTTAGTTTAAAATAATCATAGTTCATTCACACATATTCTTGGAAAAACAAAACCAATGACATGGATATTTAACTCAATGAATGGAGGTTGAGTTAAGATTTCCCATACAAAGTTCATATAAATGACATAAGAATTTATCAATGGAGTGATTATGTGTAGAAACAGTATATACACACAAAGTGAAGTGTAAATTATAACATAAATAAATAAATAGTGATTCCACACATAATCTTGGCATAATATAATCAACGACGTATGCGTAAAACCCAATAAGTGGAAATTGAGTATAGAAATTCCCTTAAAAAGATCATTTTGTTAATCAAATAGATTGATTATGTGTATTAACTATAAATCCACATAAATCAAGTCTAAATACTAGATAAGATATCAAAATTCATTTCTCACATAATCATATCATGACATAATCAATAAGTATAAGATCTACCTAAATAATAGAAATTGGGTTAAGAAGATTCCTTACCTTGAGTCCAAATCATCACGTATGTTCCTTGTTCTTCCGGAATAATAAAATTAAGTTAATTTATACTTGTTTTAGAAAATTATTCAAGTTTATTATTCCTTTTATATCACTTATTACCATGTTATAACAATTAAATAATCATTTAAGTTAATATCAGTCATTTTGTCGATATTCGATACTTGAGTGGAGAATGAACGTGTTTTGATGTAAATTGTCCATGTAGTCAAAAGTACATCATCTACAGAATTATATTCATGATTTAAATATCATATATACCCAGTATATATGTATTTATAATAGTCCATAACATTTGGAGATAATAAATCAAATGCACTGTTCATGGAGATGGTAGGTCGTTCGTACGCATGAACACTACTTTCATTTCTCTGTCATATTAAAGGAATGAAAACTAAATGATACATTAAGTATGTTATAATTACAATATAATATCTATGTTATATATGTTACATAATTTCATTAACGCTATCATTTATACATTCCATGTATGGCATGAACGAGTCATATCAATTTGAGGGGGCGGTAGTCCGCACTTCCTCAAATAAATTATCGTATTTACACATTATGGAAAGCATAAAGATATGTTTTAAATAAAAATTACAGAATCATAGAGACAATATAAATATAATATATATCATATATATATATACACATTTCTATAATAATGTCCACCATTATATGTCGTATGAGAAAATTGAACAATCATCGTTTCGTGAGGAAGTAGTTCATCGTACACAGAAACAATATGTTCATATCCATTAGATGGAGGTGTCTGTAAGAGTAGTTAGAATACTTCTCATAAAAACATTATAGTATATTGATTATACTGGTGTTTTTATGTAATGATAGAATAATAAGATCACAAGGAGTAAACAATGAAAATAAAAGAAAGGAACTTGATAGAAGACGTTACCTCTACATTGGGTAAGTTTTTTTGATTTGAGACAAAAGGCTTTCTTAGATCTCCATATTACCAAGTTAAGTCTTATAGAAGTAATTTAGGGATGTTTTAAGATTATTTTAGTAGAATTTGGATGATCCAAGTGGCTTTATAGGTGTGGGTAAGTGGGTAGAGGTGGTGGCCTTTTATAAGAGGGGGGAGGGGTACTTTAGGAAAGTCTTGAAATATTATTTTATTATAATTTTATTTTTAAATTATTACGGAACAAAAGTGATATATTTCAAGTATAATATGAATATGGGTCGAAATAATATCAACCAATAGGTTTTAGACAAGATTAGGTCACAAAATTAACCTTATCTTTTAGCTTTAAACCTTAGTTAAAAACATTAACTCCTACCATGTCTTCTTGTATTTTCACAATATAGAACCATAAGTGGATAATTAATTACATTTTTAAGATTATATAATTAATTTCTCCAAATCGTATATTTTTAGGACTATTATATCATTTAATAAAATAGTATTTTTTTTTTAAACTCATTTATGACAATTTTGACACTATTTAGTAATTGATTTTTGTTAAAGTCGTAACAACTTGATTCCTTTAAACAAAGTAAATAAATCAAATATAAAATTTAATAATAATCCATAAAATTATTTTATGGCATCAAAATTATCAAATTATATTTATTTTAATATTTATAACATCATTTATTTGAATCTTTCATTAATAAGCACTACTAAAAATTCAGCCATTAGTGACCGCCATTGGTGGTCGCTAATGGCTTATAGAGACCGCTCAGCGACCACCAATGGCGGTCGCTTTAGGGCCGTCGCAGTAGGCCTACAGCGACCACCAATGGAGGTCACTTTAGGCCCATCGTAGTAGGCCTACAGTGACCACCAATGGCGGTCGCTTTAGGCCCGTCGTAATAGGCCTACAGCGACCGCCAAAGGAGTTTGCTGACCTATTACTCGGCCGAGCAATAACAACCGCCAATGGAGGTCGCTGTCCTGATCCTCGGCCGAGCTACAGAGACCGCCAATGGCAGTGGCAGTTCTGATGCTCAGCCAAGCTATAGTGACCACCAATGGCGGTCACTATCCTGGAGAAAAAAATTTAAAAAAAATTTCAAGGTTCCCAATCAACAAAAACAGGGTAAAAATAATAAAAAAAACAATTCCAAAAAACATAAACATCAAGATCGTCATAAACAATAAATGATAGAGGTGCTTCAACTATCCAAACGGGTCTAATCCATTTCAATCTTCTGCTTTAATAAACCAACAATAAGATACAAAAAAACAACTAAACAAAACAAATGTAAATTAAACATATTTATTCAGTTAATATATATATAATAAAATTAAATCTAACATCAAATTATGGGTTCTATAATAATTTAAAACCCCAAATTTAAGAAATGCTATCATTTTAGTATTTTTTTCCTTTTTTTGTAGTCTTTGGTTTAACTTCTAGAAGTGTTTTGTGGTCTAAAAAGGAATGCACTCCACGCACACCGTGTGAAACTGTTAAAAAAATATTCAGTCGTATCACGCACACCGCACATCCGATTGATGTGTCGTCTATTCCTACATGTCAGAAATATTATTCCTATTGTTTTCATGTGATTTCAAGTCATTATTAGGAAGTTTGCTGTGAATTCGATCGTTACACGTCGTTTTGGGGTTTTATGACTAAGGAAATGTGTTTCCTATCACCGCGATCAAAAGACACCTCCGATTGACCTTTTTTCTACCTGACCATTTCAAAATTCACACCACAGTTGTTTTCGTATGGTTTCATGGAATTCCGAGGTCGTTCGGCTGGTTTTGACCACCCAACGTGCCCTTTTAGAGCGCGCCGAACTATTAAAAAAATATTCGGTCGTACCATGCACACTGCACGTCCGATTGACGTGTCGTCTACTTTTACATGACATGAATAGTATTCCTATTGTTTTCGTGTGATTTCAAGTCATTCTGAGCACGTTTTCTTTGAATTCAACCGTTACACGTCATTTTGGCGTTTTATGACTCCGGAAATGCATTTTCGGTCACCATGGTCAAACAACACCTCTAATTGGCATGCCTTCTACTCGAAAATTTTACAATTCACACCACGGTAGTTGTCGTATGATTTAATGGCATTCTGAGGTCATTTGGCTGGTTTTGACCACCCAACGCGCCCTTTTAGAGCGCGTCGAACTGTTAAAAACAATATCCGTTCATACCGCGCACACCGCACGTCTGATTGATGTGTCATCTTCTCCTACATGTCATGAATAGTATTCCTATTTTTTTGTGTGATTTCAAGTCATTATGAGAACGTTAGCTCTAAATTCGACCGTTACACATCGTTTTGGAGTTTTATGACTCCGAAAATGCGTTTCCCATCACCACTGTCAAAAGACACTTCCGATTGAAGTTCTATTTGCCCAACCATTTCACAACTCACGCCACGGTTTTTGTTGTATGATTTCATGGAATTTTGAGGTCGTTCGGCTAGTTTTGACCACCCAACGCGCCCTTTTAGAGCGCGTCGAACTGTTCAAAACAGCATATTCGGTCGTACCGCACACACCGCACATATGATTGACATGTCATCTGGTCATACATGTCACAAATGGTATTTCTATTGTTTTAATGTGATTTTAAGTCATTCTGAGAATGTTTTCTCTGAATTGGACCGTTACACGTCGTTTTGGCGTTTTATGACTCCAGAAATGCGTTTCCGGTCACCGCGGTCAAAAGACACCTCTGATTGATGTGCTGTCTGCCCAACCATTTCAAAATTCACACCACTGTTGTTTTCTTTTGATTTCATGGCATTCTGAGGTTGTTCGGCTGGTTTTGACCACCCAACACGCCCTTTTAGAGCACGTTGAACTGTTTAAAATAGCATATTTGGTCGTACCACGCACACCGCACATCTGATTGATGTGAACTATCCTCCTACATGTCAAGAATAGTATTCCTATTGTTTTTGTGTGATTTCAAGTCATTCTGAGTACGTTTGCTCTGAATTCGACTGTTACACGTCGTTTTGGCATTTTATGACTCCGGAAATGCGTTTCCGGTCACCGCGGTCAAACAAAACCTCCGAATGATGTTTCGTCTACCCTAACATTTCAAAATTCACACCAAGGTTGTTTTTTTATGATTTCATGTCATTCCGAGGTCGTTCGGCTGGTTTTGACCACCCAACGCACCCTTTTAGAGCGCATTGAACTGTTCAAAATAGCATATTCAGACGTACCGTGCACACCGCATGTCCTACTGACGTGCCATCTCCTCCTACATGTCACGAATAGTATTACTATCTTTTTAGTGTGATTTCAAGTCATTATGAGCACATTTGCTCTGAATTCGACCGTTACACGTCGTCTTGGCGTTTTATGACTCTGGAAATGCGTTTCCGTTCACCGCGGCCAAACGACACCTCCGATTGACGTGTCGTCTGCTCGACCATTTCAAAATTCACAAAATGGTTATTTTTGTATGATATCATGGCATTATGAGGTCGTTCGGCTGGTTTTCACCACCCAACGCGCCCTTTTAGAGCGCGTTGAACTGTTCAAAACAGCATATTCAGTCGTACCGCGCACACCGCATGTCTGATTGACGTGTAGTTTCCTCTTACATGTCAAGAATAGTATTCCTATTGTTTTTGTGTGATTTCAAGTCATTCTGAACATGTTTTCTATGAATTCGATCGTTACACGTCGTTTTGGCGTTTTATGACTTCGGAAATGCGTTTTCGGTCACCGCGGTCAAACGGCACCTCTAATTGATGTTCTGTCTACCCTACCATTTTAAAATTCACACCAAAGTTGTTGTCGTATGATTTTATGGCATTCTGAGGTCGTTCGGATGGTTTTGACCACCCAACGCGCCCATTTAGAGCGCGTCGATCTGTTCAAAATAGCATATTCGGTCATATCGCGCACAACGCATTTCTGATTGACGTGTCGTCTCCTCATACATGTCACGAATAATATTCATATTGTTTTCATGTGATTTCAAGTCATTCTGATCATGGTTGCTCTGAATTCGACTGTTACACATCGTTTTGGAGTTTTATGACTCCAGAAATGTGTTTCCAGTCACCGCATTCAAACGACACCTCCGATTGACATGTTGTCTACCTGACCATTTTACAATTCACACCACGGTTGTTGTCATATGATTTCATGGCATTCTGAGGTCATTCGGCTGGTTTTGACCACCCAACGCGCCCATTTAGAGTGTGTTGAACTATTCAAAACAGCATATTCGGTCGTACTGCGCACACCGCACGTCCGATTGACATATCGTCTCCTCCTACATGTCACGAATAATATTCCTATTGTTTTCATGTGATTTCAAGTCATTCGGAGCATGTTTTCTCTGAATTCGACCGTTACACGTTGTTTTGGCGTTTAATGACTCCGAAAATGTGTTTTTGGTCACCGCGGTCAAACAACACCTTTGATTGACATACTGTTTACCTTCCATTTCAAAATTCACACCACGGTTGTTTTTGTAAGATTAAATGGAATTTTGAGGTCGTTCGGATGGTTTTGACCACCCAAAGCGCCCTTTTAGAGCACGTCGAACTGTTCAAAACAGCATATTCGGTCGTACCACACACACTGCACATCGTATTGATGTGTCGTCTCCTCATAAATTTCACGAATAGTATTCTTATTGTTTTAGTGTGATTTAAAGTCATTCTAAGCACGTTTGCTCTAAATTCGATCGTTACACGTCATTTTGGCGTTTTATGACTCTAGAAATGCGTTTCTGGTCACCGCGGTCAAACAAAACCTCTGATTGACGTTATGTCTACCCGGCCATTTCACAATTCACACCACAATTGTTTTCTTATGATTTCATGGCATTCTGAGGTCGTTCGACAGGTTTTGACCACCCAACGCGCCCTTTAAAGTGCACTGAACTGTTCAAAACAGCATATTCGGTCGTACTGCGCACACCGCACGTCTGATTGACATGTTGTCTCCTCCTAAATTTCACGAATAATATTTCTATTGTTTTTGTGTGATTTCAAGTCATTCTGAGCACATTTTCTCAGAATTCGACCGTTAAACTTCGTTTTGGCGTTTTATGACTCCGGAAATGTGTTTCTGGTCACCGTAGTCAAACAACACCTCCGATTGACATGTTGTATGCCCAACCATTTCACAATTCACACCACGGTTGTTGTCGTATGATTTCATGGAATTATGAGGTTGTTCGGCTGGTTTTGACCACCCAACGTGCCCTTTTAGAGCACGCTGAACTGTTCAAAACAGCATATTCGGTCGTACCGCGCACACCGCTCATCCGATTGACGTGTTGTCTCATCCTACATGTCATGAATACTATTCCTATTGTTTTTGTGTGATTTCAAGTCATTCTGAGCATTTTTTCTCTAAATTCGATTGTTACATGTCGTTTTGATGTTTTATGACTCCCGAAATGCGTTTTCGGTCACCGAATTCAAAAGACACCTTTGATTGATGTGTCTTCTTCCTGACCATTTTACAATTCACACCATGGTTGTTGTCGTGTGATTTAATGGAATTCCGAGGTTGTTCGGCTGGTTTTGACCACCCAACGCGCCCTTTTAGAGCGCATCGAACTGTTCAAAACAGCATATTCAGTCGTACCGTGCACACCGAACGTCCGATTGACATGTCATCTCCTCCTACATGTCACGAATAATATTCCTATTGTTTTCGTGTGATTTCAAATCATTATGAGGATGTTTTATCTGAATTTGACCATTACACGTTGTTTTGGCGTTTTATGACTCCGGAAATGTGATTACAGTCACCGCGGTCAAACGACACCTCTGATTGACATACCGTCTGCCTGCCATTTCACAATTCACACCACAGTTGTTTTCATATGATTTAATGGAATTCTGAGGTCGTTCGGCTGGTTTTGACCACACAATGCGCCCTTTTAGAGTGCGTTGAACTGTTTAAAACAGCATATTCGGTCGTACTACGCACACTGCATGTCCGATTGATGTGTCATCACCTCCTACATGTCACGAATAGTATTCTTATTGTTTTTGTGTGATTTCAAGTCATTATGAGCATGTTTTCTCTAAATTCGATCGTTACACGTCGTTTTGGCGTTTTATGACTCCAGAAATGCATTTCTGATCACTGCGGTCAAACGACACCTCCGATTGACATGTCGTCTGCCCGAACATTTTTCAATTCACACCACGGCTATTTTTGTATGATTTCATGGCATTATGAGGTCATTCGACTGGTTTCGACCACCCAACGCGCCCTTTTAGAGCGCGCTGAACTGTTCAAAACAGCATATTCGGTCATACCGTGCACACCGCACATCCGATTGACGTGTTGTATCCTCCTACATGTCACGAATAATATTATTATTATTTTCGTGTGATTCCAAGTCATTCTATGCATGTTTTCTCTGAATTCGATCGGTACACGGCATTTTCGCGTTTTATGACTCCAGAAATATATTTATGGTCACCACAGTCAAACAACACCTTAGATTGACATGCCGTCTGCTCGACTATTTCACAATTCACACCACGGTTGTTGTCGTATGATTTCATGGTATTCTGAGGTCATTCGGCTGGTTTTGACCACCCAACACGCCCTTTTAGAGTATGTCGAACTGTTAAAAAAATATTCAGTCGTACCGTGCACACCGCATGTCTGATTGACGTGTCATTTACTCCTACATGTCATGAATAGTATTACTATTGTTTTTATGTGATTTCAAGTCATTCTGAGAACGTTTTCTCTGAATTTGACTGTTACACGTCGTTTTGGCGTTTTATGACTCTGGAAATGTGTTTCCGGTCACCGCGGTCAAATGACACCTCTGATTGATGTTTCGTCCGCCCAAACATTTCACAATTTACATCACAGTTGGTTTTGTATGATTTCATGGCATTCTGAGGTCGTTCGGCTGGTTTTGACCACCCAACGCGCCCTTTTAGAGCGCACTGAACTGTTCAAAACAACATATTCGATCGTACCGCACACACCGCGCATCTGATAGACGTTTCATCTCCTCCTACATGTCACGAATAATATTACTATTTTTTTGTGTGATTTCTAGTCATTCTAATCATGTTTGCTCTGAATTCAACCGTTACATGTCATTTTGGCGCGTTTGAAAAGCGTGTGTGGGGTGATCAAAACTGGCTGAACGACCTCAAAATTCCATGAAATCAAATGACAAGAAAGATTGGGTGAATTTTGAAGTGTTTGGGTAGACGGAACGTCAATCTGAGGTGTCTTTTGACCGTGGTGACCGGAAGCGCACGCCGCATGTCGTAAATGGCCAAAACATGCGTTTAATGGTCAAATGCATACCGAACGACATCGGCATGACTTGAAAACACAGGAAAATACCCTAATTATTATTCATCAGGTGTACAAGGAGACGAAATGTCATTCGTCCATGCCGTTTTTACGGCACAACTGAATATGCATTTTTTAGGTGTTTTCCACGCTTGAAATGCGTGTGGGGGGGGGGGGATATCCGGGGTGGGGGGGGCATTGTCCGGGGGTGGGGGGGTTGTCCGGGGTGGTTGGGTTGTCCGATTGGCCTAATAGACAATTGGCCTAATGGCATAACGATCAATTATCCTAATGGCCTAAAGGTCAATTTTCCTAATGACCCAATGTCAAATTGTCCCATTTACCAATTCACCTATTTCCCTAATTCCCTAATGGCATAGTGGCCTAACAAACAATTGGAATAATGTCCTATTATCTAGTTGTACAATTGGAATAATGGCATAATGGCCTAATGGCCATTTGACCTACATCCAATTGGACAATTGGCCAACTGGCCAATTTCCCTAATGGCCTAACAGCCTAATGAACAATTTCCCTAATGAACTAATGGTCAATTGTCCTAATGAATTCCGGGGAGCGGGGGGGGGGGGGGGGGTTGTCTGGTGGCGGGGGGATGTCCGGGGTGCGGGGCGTGGGGGGGGGGGGGGCAGTCCGGGGTGGGTGGGTGGGATGTCCGGGGGGGGGGGGGGTTGTCCGGGGTTCGGGGGGGTTGTCTGAGGTGGGGGGGGGGGTTATCCGGGGTGTGGGTGTGTGGGAGGACGTCTGGGTGGGGGTTGTCTAGGATGTGGGGGGGATATCCGAGGTGGGCCAGGGGCCTACAAATAGCGAACCTGAGATCAGTCACCAAAAACAAATTCCATGGTTTCTATTAGGAATCACATGGTTTTTTCAAAAATATCCACAAAACATGCAATTGAAAACATTAAAGAATAAAATGAACAAAAAATATCCAAATCATTAATCAGTTTCATGGTTACTTATCAATTCATGCGCACAAACATTGCATAAGGCCAAAACACACATGATACCCCCAAATCTCAAAAAATCTCACTAGGAATCCAACCTAAACATCAATAACAACCCCACCAATAAAAAAAGAAACACACCTCGTGAATATGATGCGTCATGCGTGGTCATGACTGCTACCTCCATTCGGTGGGCTAGGGGCCTACAACAAATAAAAATTATGAAGATTTTCATAACAAAAATAATAGAAATTAAATAAATAAATATAGTATAAACCTGCGTCGTATGATCCCCTGCACCATCACCTGGAAACACATATTCCCGCAGTGCTCTACCCTCAGCAATCAATTGCGCATTTACCTCCTCGGAAGTGCGCAGTCGTGCCTCGAAATCTGATGACTGCTATTTCATCTGAGCAACAGTAGGATCGACAACCGCAGTGCGTGATACTATAGAATTAGGAATCCCTATTCCATAGGTCAAACTATATCCATGTCTGTCCCGACCAATAATGCGATGGAAGGTCTCTTCCCTTCGCATGGGAAGTTGTCACTAGTCCTCTGACAACTATTCTAACTCAGCTTCAAATTGAGCCTATGAAAGGTTTAAATATATATACATATATATATATATATATGTGTTAATATATAGATTTATGTAAGTATTGGTAATTATTAAAAGCACTTACTATCATTGCTACAACCTCTGGATCATTTTGATCACGAGTCCTCATCCATACCGACATTTTATCAGTCGGTGCACCTTGCTCTCATTACTGTATATGAATAGAATATAAACACAAAACCATATTAATTAATAAATTAAAAAATGAATAATAAATACCTCATGTAGGATCTAAGACACATGATGAGTCCCGATCCTGTGAGGTGGTCCCTGCAACGCTCGATTCTCAGAATGGTGTGCTGACACCTTCTACATTCAATTAATTCAAATTTCAAACAAATCACACATTCTTGAAAATATATATACCAAAATAAATATATAAACTGCAACACCCTCAGTAGATCAATATGCAACTAAGTCACGCCACTGAGCCGGGAGGACACCACTCGGGACTTTTTCCAGAATGTCTGGGGCACCCACATTTGGTACCCAGTGGTCGCTCTTGACTTTTCCTTTCTAATCTTTCCACATCTTATGGAACTTTCTCATACACACGGGCCGAAAATCATTGGGGTATACTTTCAAATTTTGCTATTAATTAAAAAAATCACATATGTTAGTATTTTTTATACATAGGGAAGAAAGTAAAATGGTCTTCTTACCTGAACCTCCCTCCAAAGATGATCTAATGTGTCCTGAGGGATAGAATCCTAGTCACGTGTGGTCAATGGAAATCGATCTGGGTCACGTATTATATGACTCAGCTGATGAATAAATGCAGGGGCATTAAATCCCACATGATGAAATAACTCATCAAAGGAAACATCAAATGTCGTGTTGGAATTCCATGATAAAATGTCATGACTAGGGCCTCTCTTGTGAGAGGAAGAAGCAGTCGAGTCTAATAATGTTGAAAACAATTTTATATATAATATGACATATGTTATAAATATATATGTGTGTGTTTGTGTGTTTATCAATTACATAAAAAATAGACACAATGACATTCAAACATACCTCGACCCTGAGACGTAGATGGCTTAGATGGATGATGTGGATATGCTGCCTCTTCCCCTGACATGCCCGCAATCATAGAAAACATTAGTAAGGGGACTATCCAAAGTGTCCAAATGATAAATTGGATTGTTTTTTAAAAAATAAAACTTGTAAAGTTGTTAATCAAACAAAAAGGGATTGAATAATTAGTTATGAATGGATTTTAAAAAATCATAAAGTTAACAAAACATATATACAAATTATGTACAAAACCAATCAATACATATCCAAATTTCAGATTGAATTAATAAAAATTCAAGCAGCACATGAACAAAATGAAGAATACCTCAATGGGAAGATACACAGACAATAACATGAAGATACCAAAAGAAAAATCACCCTAAATATTTATAAATGAATAAACTTCCAAAAGTGAGGATTAAAACTTACAAGGATTTATAAAATAGTTAGATAATTTATGATATCCTAGGACATTCAATACTGAATATCGGGAAAACAATTATACCTTTCATTAAGCATGAAAATCGACCATTTCTCCTTCAACGGCCACTCTGAACCAATAAATATCTTCTTCACATTGAACTACGGTATGTTGATCAAGATGTTGGGAAACAAACAGAATAGTCTCGAGTTCATCTTGTTCAAATAAAAACACTCCTCATTGGGACATTTTCACAACAACTTTCCAACTTAGATTCGAAGGCAAAGTAATGAAGAATACTTTTTCCGCTTGTGATGTCAAAATGAAAGGTTCATTATCAACTCGTTCATTTCGGTATAACATATAGTTAAAATTCACCAATGAAAACTGATATTGATCGACTTTACATCCACGCAATGGATCAACCCAATTACACTTTAACAATATGTACTTCAACCCATGTGCGTATACAACTTCAATGATTTCTATCAATTAACCATAGTAATAACCAGAATCAACGAAGAGACAACAGATTACACTGTTTTGTGTTTCTCATTTGTCATAAACATCTTTAATGCAAAATCAAAAACCATTAGCATCTATATCTTTATAACGATGAGCTGTTATAGATGGACCCTCATCCAGTTGGATAAATTCTTCAGTTAGCATGGGGTACCCTAACTCCCTCAGCTTATGAACCTACATAATTCATAGAATTAAATAATGATTTATGTAGAAAGAAATTAGTATAATACTTCACTCATAATGAAAATCAATTTATACATACATAATCCTTGAACCAATCATGAAATGACGCATAATGAGATTTTTTGAATTTGATACTCAGTTTCACGATACATCTCTTCTTTCATCTCATTAATGTGTTTCCTGAAAATGATAATGCGATGTTTAAATGATCAACTTATGCAAACAAAACATGTAAAAGTTAAACAATCAAAGTGATAAGACACTTACTGTATTAATGGTGCAACTGATGGAGTATTGAACAAGATATATCGATGCGCTTGTATCCACTCGATGTTGTCTATATCAAATATGGTTCCTTCTCCAACTGGACCATCATGAATCTGAGAGGGATTATCTAATTTTGTTTCAAAATCCATAAGATATTTTTCACAAAAAATAGTACACTCATCCATCAAATAACCATTGGTTATCAATGCCTCTGAACGAGCTTTGTTGCATAAAAATCATTTCAATGTACTCAAATACCACTCAATAGGATACATCCACCTGAATTGCACTGGACCAGTAGCCATTACTTCATCAGTTAGGTGCACTGTCAAGTGGACCATAACATTAAAAAATGATGGGGGAAATAGTTTCTCAAAGTGAAAAAGTGTAAGTACAATTCGGTCCTGCAAACTTTTTAAATCACTCATTTGTTGATTTCTTAAACAAAGATGTATAAAAAAATTACTCATCTCAATAAACGGCTGAACAACATTGGGGGATAAACAATCACAAATTAGCGATTGGAATCAACTGCTGAAGTAGTATGTGATTGTCATGAATTTTCAACCCTTTCCATGTCCTACTCGTCAGATTCACACACTTTGAAATATTAGAAGAGTAACCATCAGGCACCTTAAACATATTTAAAATAGAAAAAATGTCTCTTTATCCTTTTTAGTTATCGTATACTATGTAGCAGGCATATATGCCTTGTTTCCCTCAGCTAACTGTAAATGAAACTATTTCCTTAAACCCATTTCTTCCAAATCATGACGTGCATTAACATGGTACTTTGATTTTCCACGGACACCTAAAATGGTCCACAATATGTTATCACAAACATTTTTTTCAATTTTCGTGGCATTTAAAATTATGCCTTAGAATGTTAGTTTTCCAATATGGAAAACTATAATAAAAAATACTTTTCTTTTTCCAATTGTGACTGCGCTGCCTACCCGTAGCATGAATATTACATAATGGATGAGCCACCAAATCTTGAATTTCATATACCGTGCAGATGTTTTCTTCCTCAATCTATGATAACATTTCGACTCCTGTCATGATCTTTGGTGCTGGGCTAAACTCTCTAAAACCATCAAATGGCACTCTGTCCTTTTTGAACCTGTTCTGAGGGGGGAGAAAACGTCTGTGACCCATGTATGCCCATTTTTTGGAATGTTTAAACCATTTAGATTTTTTACTTTTATTGAAACATGGGAAATCAAATTCCCCTTTCGTACTCCAGTTTAATAAATTTTCATAAGATGGGAAGTCATTGATTTCCCACAATAAAGTAGCCTTCAGTTTGAACATTTCATTCATTTCATAGTCATAAGTCATCACACCATCGCCCCAAAATTCATTCAACTCATCAATCAATGGCTGAAGGTAAACATCAATCTTATCCCATGGACTTCTAGGTCCATCAATAAGAGTGGAAAGTAATATAAATTGTTACTTCATACAAAGCCAGGAGAAAGATTATACAAAACCAACACCACGGGCCATGTGTTATGAGTTGCACCAACCATAGACTTGAATGGATTGAAACCATCTGCTGCCAACCCCAATCGGACATTACCAACATCTTTAGCAAAGTTGGGATGTCTCTTATCAAAATCCTTCCATGCATGAGAGTCTTCTAGGTGGGTTAACATATCACTTTCATGAATTCTTTCTGCATTACATCTCATTAAATTAGAAACTTTAGATGACATAAAAAATCTTTTCAACCTCAGTTTAAGGGGAAAGTAACGCATTTGCTTTACGGCAACCAGTTTCCCCTGTATCGCAATCTGACTTTGATGACTCTGATTTCCCCTGTTCTCTTTCCACCTATAAGCGCCACAAATCATACAAATATCCAAATGGGTAGTTTCCTTTCTAAACAACTTACAGTTGTTTGCACATACATCTATGGTCTCATATGTAAAACCTAAGTTCTCTGTCAGCTTACGAGCATGGTAATACGACTCGGGAATCTTAGTGTCGACAGGAAGAACCTTTTTCAATAACACCAACAACATGTCGAATGATGTGTCTGACCACTGATTCAAAGTCTTCAAATGCAACAACTCCACGATAAACAATAATTTATTTTAAGAAGTACATCCATGATATAATTCTGTTTTTTCATCATCAAGTGCTTCATAAAACATCCTCGAATCACGATCTGCACCAGAGTGAAGATTTATCTCACCGATGTCAAGATTCTGGATGTCAATGCCTTCAGGATCCAACCCATGTACCATTTCAGTAAGCATTTCATGCATTGGATCATTCATCCTTGCATCAACATCCATATGAACTGCATCTGTATTTTGACAACGAACATATTCTTCTCCATGACGAGTCCAACTCTTATAATTTTTCAGAAATCCATTAAAGAATAGGTGCTCCCTCACAGTATCTTGTTTTAATTGATATCTGTTAGCACATTTTCTACATGTAAAACTAATATAGTCACTTTAAAATCCTCTAGTGAAGTCAATAAACTACATAATGCCATTGAAATATTCTCTAGATGTTCGATTTGAAAGATCAATCCAACTCTTATCCATACTAATATCTGTATAACAAACATTTACACAAGACTTATTACATGTATTTTTTATATCAAATATATTTAAAATAAATACAAACCAATTGCTTATGGACCATTGATAAAATAATCAAATTATATCTCTGAATAATAAACAATAGAATAGATAATGGAATGTAAGTGAAATCCCATGTCATGTCATACCTGATTGCGCTATAAACCTGGAAGGGAGGGGATCCGAAGGCGGTGTTTTAGGGGAGAGGAGAGGCAGTGGAGGGGAGACGGAGCTGGAGATGGTGCGACAAGGTAGGGGATGGGTGACGACAGCAGTGGTGAGCCAGAGGAGAGGAGGTGGTGAGGTGGCGATAGTGCATCGAGGGTGGGATGACGAGGGAGGGGACAGAGGACAGTAGGGAGCCGGAGTGGACGACCGGAAGCGGCGAGGGGAGGATCAGCAGCCGTGCGGGGAGGGAGGGGACCGGGCAGCGGCGGTGCTACATGGGAGGGGACGGGCAACGACGGTGCGGTGAGGGTGGGGATGAATAGGGAGGGTACGGGGGATGGCAGAGAGCCAGAGCAGAGGGCGTCGAGGGGATGGGGGATGAGTAGTGAAGGGGTGGAGGGTGGAGGGACGAGGGCGGAGGGCTGAGGGACGAGGGAGCGGAGGACATAGGGGGCGAAGGGCGGAGGCCGGAGGGTGGAGGCCGGAGGGTGGAGGCTGGAGGCTGGAGGGCGGAGGCTGGAGGGAAGAGGGGGCGGAGGCCAGAGGGGGCGTAGGGCGGAGGGCGGAGGGAAGAGGGAGAAGGCCGGAGGGAGGAGGCCGGAGGGTGGAGAGGGAGGGGACATGAGGGGGCGGAGGTCGGAGGGCGGCGAGGGGATGGGTGGTGAGGGGTGTAGGGCGGCCATGGGATGGGCAGTGAGGGCAGATGACGGAGGGCGACGGGGGACATGCGGTGGTGATCGAGGGGAGGGGATGCGGGTAGAGTTTCGTGAGGGGAGGGGGCGGGGGGGGCGCCGAAACTTTTTTTTAAAGCCTAGTGACCGCCAAAGTTGTTCTCCCATGTTAGGGGGCTTCAAAACCCATTTCTCTAGTAGTGAAGGTAATCACTGCATCATCATTGTGTCATAAATAAATTTATTTATTTTATGTCTAAAAATTATAAATAAAATACCATGATGTATGAAATATTTTTAAATTTATAATGACTATTTATAATCAAATACATCAGTTATATAAACCTATATTAAAATTATTTTACTAAAAGATACATGTTTATGCTATATTTCTCTTTACTTTAAATTAATTCTTATAACATGTCATTATCACACCCAAGTGGCTCCATGGGGTCCTAAAATAGACCCAAGGATGACCAAGGTCAGACGAATCTCATCTAATAGGATTAGGACATGGGTTAGGGTAGTTTTATATTATTATAATATTCTTTTTTACCCTTATTTACCATATTTACCCTTTAACCATGGTAATAAAAAAATTACTGAAGTTACTATTTATAATATCCAAAAATAAAAGTTACTTATTTACACAATTTGGAGCTTATGATTAAAAATATGGAATCAATTTTTCCAAATTCAAAATACATAATTTTCAGAAATTAATTTAAAATTAATTCCCGTTGTCAAAACCAAAAAGCTGGTTTTTAAGAATTAAAAACTATCAAAAGATTGACAAGTGTTTATGTCCAACATAAAAGTGAAATTAATTCCAATGAAAAAAATTGGATTAAATGATAAAAAATTAATACAATTACACTTTAAAACCAATAAAAATTATAATCTAACTATATAAATAAATTAGATGAAAATGTAGTTTTGAATTAAAATGCAGTATTTTTCACTATTTATTAAAAATGAACTTTATCAGAAAATCACCTAAAAATTAACCAAAGTAAATTTGGATATCCCAATTCTATATAAGAAATTTATTTTGTCAAATATAACATATAAAAGTGACAAAAAACTATATTTAAAAAGGGTTTTCCATCCAATGGCGGTAAAACTGCATTTTTAGAAAAATACTTCTTTTATCCGAAAAATTGAATTTGTTCTTATATCATATATAGAAAAAATATAAGATAAATTTAAAATATTAAATTGAATATATAACATATATTTTTCATTAAATAAAAATCCATAAAGATTGATATTATTTTATAAACACAATTATTCTCTTTTAAATAGGTTTTCATAAAAACACATCCTTTATATTCATTTGGTTTTTATTTCCATTTCTAATAAATTTGGTAACAAATGAATCATTATTTAAACATTTTTAAATCATATTTTCATAATTCAATTGATATTATTCATTCTCTCCATTCTAATGGATAGTTTATAATGGTAACATTTAAATAATAAAATTTAGTTGTTCGTTTAAACTTGATGTAGTGTATCATGTATGCTATTAAACATAGTCTTTCTTTCTTAAAAATTAGGATGTTACAACCTTCGCCTATAGACCCCATTATTTATCCTCAACCTCCTCCTATAGATCCCATTATTTATCCTCCACCTCTTCCTACAGACCCCATTTTTATCCTACTCCTACACCTCCTCCTCTGCAGCTTCCTAGTTATTGTGAGTTGTATGTTGATGATCCTCACTATCATATAGTTGCATATGTGATGATATATTATATAGGAGATACAATTCATAATCAACAGTTAGAGGTAGAGCAGCATAGGGTCACTGTACAGGATATTATAGATATATTAGCTAGAGTAACATTACCTACAGATGAGGTGACGACAGTTGGACAAAGTATTGGCCACTTTTTAGTTTGGCCATCTAGAATTCTAAAACCCATTACCATTGAGGTATGTGTGTGTTGTATATTTTATTTTATTTTTGTATTAATTTTTTTTAACATTTTAAAGTTAATATATTTATCTGTTTATTTACATGAATACTTTAAAGGTAAAGAAATATTGTATAGCTAGCAACAAAGACAAAGGGTTATGACATTATATTTAGATTCTAGTAGTTTTGACAGATTGTCAAGATATTCAAAAATTTTGGTGGTTCATTATACATTTCCAATGTACTATCATGTTTTTGGATGTGAAATATATGTGGGGATTTTGAAAAATGGTATCATGGATCTTATTACTTGAGATAAGTTGGGCATCAATGTGGTGAAAGTTTTTTAATGTAAGTCTTAACACAAATATTTCCTTGTGTTAAATTTATTGAAAATTTATACTTATGTCTATTTTGTATTAGGTATATTTATAAAATGTGGGGGATGAATGAGAAGATAGATTTATATGGGTTGATGTACCCATATTTGATTTCACCTGAAGTGCATGAATTGAATGAGGAATAAAAGCAGTTTATATTGCTGAAAGATTTCAACAGAATATAATTACACAGTGTTGTATGTTTCCTTCTATTGAGAGGTATGAAACATATATCTCAAAAAAATTATTTATCTTTTAACATAATAACCCCTAAAATTAAATTTTCTTTTATATCAGTGACCATTGTATGTTAGGTTTTTTTTCAATAAATAAAACACTTTATTGGATATGCTCTGTCCATGGAGATGTGAGAGGAAATTTTAAGAACATGTTGGCAAAGTAAGTTTTAATTTCTTAATAGTTTTTTATATTATAATGAATTTTAAATTTATTTCATTCATATTATTTTCTAACATGGGATGGGATATCTTTTAAAAAACCACAAATAAAAAGAGTTCCAAGATCAAATATGTAAAAGTAAAGGTGAATATCCATTTATAATTAGTAAATTTTGGATGTATTACATAGAAATGATATTTTTAATTGAAAAACTCATTTGAATAGAAATTTTATAGAAAAAAATCATCATAGAATGTGGATATTATATGTTAAGATTTATGTATGAAATAATTACAACTAGAATAGTTACAAAGTTTGATCAGGTTAGATTTCCTTATAAATTATTCCTTAATATTTCATTTGTTTTATTCATTATACATGTTAACAAATTTTTTAATTTTTATCTATTTAATGACCCTCAACCTTATAGCACATAATATTTCAAACACTTACAAGTGGAATGGTCTAATTATTTTATAGTTTTGATTGTATTTCAGTTTTTTTTAGTGAATATTGTAATTTTGAATGTTGTAATTATAAATGTGTATTTGGTAGTTTTTTTGTTGGATTTAGGTTTGTTTTTAGTTAATATTGTAATTTTTAAATGTTTTAAATGTGAATGTATAATTTTTCTACTTGTTTTTCTTGTTTTTAACTATTTCTACTTGTTTCAGGTTTGGTTTCTAGTCTGGTTTTGGTTTTCTCAGGTCTGGTTCTGCAGTGGAGAGGAAGGGTTTCATAAATTATTTAAAAAAATTAGTTTTTACATCGATTATTTTATAACCAACATTAAAAATACATTTAGGTGGGTTTTTATGTCGGTTATTTTTTAACCGACATAAAAAATTCTTGGAATCATGGTTTCCTGCGTCGGTTTTTTATAACCGATGTGGTATACAGTTTTTTATGTTGGTTATTTAATAAATAACCTGAAAAACATTCATCCTGATGTATTTTTCATGTTGTTTATTAAATAACTAACATACAAAATTCATCAGGATTGGGGTTTTCCATGTCAGTTATATAAAAATGGACATGGTAGACTATTTTTTATGTTTTTTCTTTAATAATAGACATGGTAGATTGTTTTTTATGTCGGTTATTTAATAACTGACAAGAAAAACCTTCATCCCGAAGCATCTTTAAAATCGTTTATTAAATAAATGATGTAAAAAACCTCCGAAATAATATTTTTTATGTCAGTTATATTAAATGATGTTAAAAAATATGATTTTTTACATCATATTCTACAACTTCTCCATAAAAACAACGTGAAAAACCTAAAAACACAACATTAGACACATTTTTTAGTCTGAAATACTTTAGACTCTTTCTTATCATGCATGTCCTTGTTACATTTCTTGTAAAAATACTAAAAGTCATTCTTTCCCACTATCTTGTTTATCCTCCAAGAAATATTATCTAGTTCATTCCTAGAATGTTCCGAAGTACTTGAGTCATATTGAATAACAACATTCTTCTTTTTAGAAGACTTAACTAATTTTTTCAGTTTCTACACTTTAGTAAGAATTATATTAGTATTGAAAGAAACACCTCTATTATTTTTCTTATATTTCTCACCATCTCTCATTAATCTACCCTTATACTTCATAAGAGTTCCAATTAATTCATCAAGAGTAAGATTTTTCAACTTCCTTGTGTCATCAACTATAGTTCTTTTAAATTCCCATTCATTGGGAATTATATCAATGATTTTATCCATAAGAATTTTATCTTCTAAAATTTTCTCTCTAAGAGATTATAAACTATTTATGATATTCATAAACCTTTAATAAACCTTGGAAATGGGTTCTCTAGGTAAAAATTCAATAGATTGATATTCGACTCTTACATATATCTCCTATTTTCAACAACATTTGATGTTATGAAATGAGTAACTTATATATTTTTTCAAATATTATTTACTACTTAACATGAAGAAATTGTACTATATATTCTTCTTATCATTGAGAATAGTAAAGTTTTTATAACTCTATAATTATATTTATACTCTTGCTTTTCTAGATTGGTAAAGGAACCAACTTCCTTATCAGGTATTTTTTAATTCCAAGTGAGCATTACAAAGTTAAGAAATCTAGTGTTCATAAAGAAAGTCTTTATTCTATCCCTATAATATCCATAGTCATTACCATAACAAATTGGTGGTTTTTTGGGATTCAGATTATACATGGATCTAACATTAACTCCTATCATCTTTAAAAACATATACAAAAATTATTTTCCACAATACACATTAGTATAAAAAATATTTATAAACACAAATTTTATAGAAAAATTTAAACAAACTTCCAATGATAAATAGGATACAAATTTAGAAAGTATTTGAGAAGTAGAATCCCAATCTGATACCAATATGAGTTATATTGATATTAATATCGAAAGAATTAATCTAGATGGATAAATTACAAGAGGGGGTGAATTGTAGTTTAAAAAAACATTAGTTTAATAAGATTTAAACTTAAAAAATTCATAATAACTCTTTATGTAAAAGGATTGAATTTGTACTTGGCCCTCAGTCCAATTTAATCAATGTATCGTAGTAAGTTTGATTATGATAAAGTCAGAGTGTGAGAATCATAATCATAGTAGATTCAGTCTAATCAGAGTAAACATATCATATTTAAGATAGATATAATTAATTCAGTATGTCTCAGATTCACAGTTGATCCGATTAAGTAATATAGATTGTGTTTATAATAATGTGTGTCGCTATGATAAAATATAAACAAACAATGCACAATGGAATTAAAATAACTTATAATAAACAAGTATAAAAAAATAGAAAAATAAGAATGCCTTATATCTATTTAAAAATTGAATGAATCTCTTTTAACCTTAAGATTAAGGTAGTCACAAGCCTTGGATAATGGTATCCCCTGTTTTATACTTACATGAAAGTATGTCTTTCCTCAGTAAGGAAACCTCTTGATATGAATATCAGATTCTCTGTTTGCCTTCCCCAATATCCCTTGATCTAATGTATCAGCTTTGTCACACTATCCCCATGTTCCCTCGATCAAGAAGATTGTATCTCTATCTTCCTAGACTCGAAATCCCTCGATCATATTCACACAATTGGATGCACAAAGAAATTAAAAAAAATATTAAGGAGACAAACTGACATGGTTTCCTTAAGGACTCTCCCTAAAGAAAAACAAGATACTAAGAACAGTTTTTCACACTTTGTAGACTTTATAAAAATTAAGAGAAAAAAGGAATCATCCAACACAGTATCAACTACTCCAAACTCTTCAAATGATAGGGTATTTATAGGAAACCCTTCCAACGGTCATATTTTCTCCAATGTTCATATTTTCTCTAAGTTTGTTGCAATGACTTGGAAAACTGACACTTCAACAACTATTTTGTAATAGAAAGTTTGACGTCATTTTTTTACACCATTACAGTTTAAAATGTATTCCATTATTATAGAAATAGATTTTCATATTTAGAATTTAAACTTTAGTCGATCTAATAGATTTTCATACATATTTAATTATGATAATTTCAATGAGTATGAATCCTATGTTTTATCAGTTCCAACATCAATCCAATTATAAATACTTTTTCAATTATGAAGAAAAGACAATAAGTCTTAAACCTGATCTGATAAAGGTGAATCAAATTATTATCTTCTCCATACCCATTACGATAATTGTAATGAAGAAAGTAAGTATATATTCATGAATACTTTATAAATAATTATAAGTGTGGTAAAATTTATATGTTTTCTACAAAAACAATCTAAAAATACTGTTTACATAAAAGGTTCGTAAATGAGTACTTAATAAAGAGTTCGTGATTTACAAAACAAAAGGAATAAAAAAGTTATAAAGAAACTTTTGACTCAACAGTTAGTATAACTCCATATGCTTAATAATGGATCTATCATATATTCCATTATATGTATTAGATATGATATTTTCAATACATACATTATGGTAGGAAAATTTCATATAAATCCAAGTGAGCTATGGGTAGAATCTAGAACTATCTAATATTACTTGAGAAAGTGTAAGGAATATATACCTAGTATATAAAGAGAATGGAAAATAGTTATAAAAGGATATAAAATTAGTATTCTTATATATTAATTGATCTAATATAATAATTTGAAAAATGAAATGAGCAATATAATCTCATTGTATCCATTGGTATCCATATCTATAAATACCAAGTATGTTGAAGCTTTTAATACATATAAAGAAATAGTATAAAACATGAAATTATTTTTTCCAATTCTTGGAATCATACCTAGAATTTAAATTATTATTGTGATATAAATTATGATAAACTTAAACTAGTTGTTATATCCAATAATTTAAGGTTATGATAGAAGAAAAAATGGATACACTTAGGGTTACCATCTCTTGATGAGTTTTATTAAAAAAGGTAAAGTTGAAAATATTTTTGTAGCCATGAAATAAAACATGGTAAACCCAATGACTAGATCTATAACTTAGAAAAATAATGATCGTATCATGTGAGAGATAAATGGTTAATCATTATTATGTTGGATCTAATGAAAATGGGAGTTTTATACAAGTGGGTTGTAGAGACCCGAAGCTTGACGTACATGGACATTACATTACTTTTGCGGAATACTTAATACATAACAAAAACAGACACACAAGGATCGTAATAGTTTAGTGTCTTTGAAAACTCAGAATATAATCTTCTAATCGTGGTGAAAGATCTTCAACATCTCCATTAATGATCTTACCCTTTTGTTTTCTTACCTAAAACCTTTCTTTAAATCCTGGGGAAAAGAAAACATATAAAGGGTGAGCTCAAATGCTCACTAAGGGTAAGCATAGAGAACATAAAACAATCCTTAGACATTTGAATGTAAAAAACATGAGCATAAAATCTAAACATCAAAATCTTGAGCAATGACATAAAACATGGAAGTACATAAGGCATAGATCATAATGAAACATAAATCATGATAAAATAGAATGGGAATAAAATATGTAATTGTGGAAACCATTCAGCACTTGTTATGATTTCCATAGTAGCCAAGGCATTGCTTCCAAGACCATCTTAGTGGACAAAGTCCCTTTCTGAATCGAGTTCACTCCTCGTTCCAGACCTGTATTACTTAACCGGTTTGACTTTTCGTTCCATCCATGTCTATCTCATGAGATATAAATCATTACCCAATGCATTGGAGGGAGATATAGGTCCCACCCATCTCATAATGAAATCATTCTTTCATGTGCCACAAAATCATAAATCATACATCATAGCATAACCCATGTAATAGAATGGGATTCTTAAACATCATTCCATCATAACATAATCCATATAAAAAAATGGATATCATTTCATCATAAGAAGAATAAAACCATGTAAATAATTTAGACATTATACTTGAAACATAAACATATTAAATAATGTCATTTTTCTATGGAAAATAGTTTTGATAAAACAATTGAAATGAATTCTTGAGGAAAATATCCTTTCTTCTTCAAAATCATTTTCTTTTCACAAAATGCCACGCAATCTTAAAATAAAAGGGTTTTTTTGAAAATAATCATGAAATCTTGTAGAGGAAGATTCATGAAAATGAGGCGTTATGAAACCGTAAAAATCCGTTCGTTCCGTATAAGTTAAAAAAACATTCTTCTCGTACTTTTGTCAGAAAAGTCAAAAAGTACCTCATAAAAGAAAGATTCCATACATACCATGTAGTAAAAGTCAAAAATGGGTAAAAAGGACTTTAAACAATCATGAAAACATTTTTATAAAATTTGGACATGGATGATAAATATAACCCCAGTAAATACTTACGTATAAGCAATCTCGGATAGAAAACAATTGAGATTGCAACATTATCCCTTACCTTAGGTCCGATATGCTTCGTATAGATCTGAACCTCCTATTTCTCGAAGTGCCTCCTTTAAACTTTCTCTTAGGGAACTAGAGTTGGTATTTTGAGAAGACCAGTACCTCTAGTAGGTTTCTAAGGAAGTGGGGAAGTGAAATGGGCAAGGTTTGTCCGAGCTTGAAGGCTCGAATTGGTGTGAGGAGGAGAGGGAGGAGGTTCCCTTTTATAAGGGAGGAGAGGGGCACCTTTGGAAATATAAGAAATATTAGTTTATATTAAATCCCAACCCCACATAAAAACTTTCAAAATAACTCATATCCAAATATTAGATGAGATAGGGTTGTAATCTCATCAACCAATAAAATTTAGACATGTTAGGAATTTATTTTAAACATTATCAACTTTATTTATCCTTATTTATCAATTTAATTTTATTTGTGGTAATAATATTATAAATTTTAAGTTATTATAAATAATTACATATGTGTTGTGAATTTTCCATAATTTGACACTTTATGAAATTTTCGACCATATAAATTTAAATTTATAATTTTTAAATATTTTTTTGATTTTTAAACAATTTTATAATATGTTATTCTTATAAAATAACAATAGTGTCAATTTTGACACTATTCATTTATTTAAATTTAAATAAACAATATACAGAAGATATGTTCGAAATAAAAGATTTAATAGATTCATAACATGTCATATTTATCTAGAAAATTAGTGGAGCACATTAAATAGTTCATATAATATTTATTTTAATATTTTTAAAACCATTTATTTGATATTTCTCTTAATAAAATAATTTCAACATCACTATTATGTCACCTTTAATGATAATTATTTAATCCGTATAAATTCTAAATAAATTCATATGATGTGGATAATTTTATAATCTTTCTGGAGACTATTTATATCCAAAGTTTCATGAAGTTCATCACTAAACTAAAATTATTATACTTATAAGATTTAAGAAGGTGACATGTTGTCACTTTCTTTGGTTTTAATAATAATTAAATTATTTTCATGGAAAAAAGTCCATTAAATGAATCTAATCCGACCCTTAGGTGATATGGGTCTACTTTTAGTCATCCAATAGGATTTTGGCAGGTGTTAGGGCAATTTTATAATCTTATATTTACCCTTAATTACCCGATTTACCTTTAACTATGGTAAATAAAATTTATCGTAGTTACTATTCATAATGCCCAAAAAATAAAAAGTAGCTTATTAACATAATTTGGACCCACTGATTCTAAATATGGAATCCATTTTTCCAAATTCAATACACAAAAGTTTCATAAATTAAATTAAAATTAATCCTGTTGTCGAAAGAAAACGGGTTTTTGTTTAAAACATCGCAAAAGATTGAATTGATTTAACCTACGAATTCAAGGTAAAATAAATGCTAATGACATACATTATATTAAATGGTAAAAATATATTCTATTTATACTTTAAAACCATTCAATATTATAATTTAACCATATAAATTATTACAATGAAAAAATTTGTTTTTAATTAAAATATAGCGTGTTTTTACTATTCATTAAAATATGAAAGTTATCAGAAAAATATCAAAACTTTATCCAATGTAAATTTTTATATACTAATTCAAAATAAGAAGTTTATTTTGTAAAATTGAACTTATAAACATGTAAAAAACTAGATTTAATGTGGGTTCTCCATTAAAAGGTGGCAAAACTTCATTTTTTGAAAAATACTTATTTTACCTGAAAAATTTATTTTGTTCACATACCATGTTCTAGAAAATGTGTAATATTAAATAATAATGTTATAAAATTAAAAATTTAGTTAATACTGTTCATAACAGCTAGTTCATAATAATATTATAACCATATATCATTGTTTAGTGAAACCTGATATTGCGTACAACACACGCTATCGAGGAAAGTCATGATTTCGTGTAATGCAAGCCAAGTCAGGGTTGCATGTTGTGTAAGAATCCTTCATTTTTTCGTATAACAAAATCCAACCATATTTTATTTATACATTGAATATATATATATATATATATATATATATATATATTCACTCAATGTTGTGAACTTGAAATTGTGTGTAACACGATCCAAGAATAGTGTTACGTATACTACAAGCTAATGCGGTGTTGCGTGTAGTACAAGCTAATCTTGGTGTAGTGTATAATAGAAGATCAAAGAAATTAAAAATAATATATCTCATAAAATCTTGGGGTGTTACATGGGTTCTCTATACCCAACTTATACAATACTTTTCAATTACTATATCATGTATACAGAGAGTTATGAATGATGTTATCTTACCATAATAGTGATGTTACTTATGAATACACTATTTACATGGTAATTTCCTTATATTACTTATCATATCAAAAGGTTATAGTAGTTCTCATCTATAATAAAAACCTTGAGATACTATGATAGTAATCTTAATCATATGTTATATGGTTTAGATACATAATACTGATGGGATATAGATGATGTTTGACTATTAGGTGTTGGGGTAATATGCATTCAGTCTTTTTATCATTAATTTCTCACTTGGTGATCTCAATATGAGGATATCGTGAGGATTGAACCTCCAATAGGAACACTGCATGTCTTGGGTGTCATTGGATGTTTCGCTCTACGAACATGTGTATTGGTCTCTTGACATGAGATCATTATCATTGTGTACCATTTGATCACATTCTTTGCAGCAATATGAAAACCATGAAATTTATATTTATGGTAAGGTATCTTGTATTAGGTATGTTATTTGTGGTATGGTATTAGTTGAATAATCAAGACAAGATTTTTAACTTCCGAGTAGAGGAAGATATATCTCAGTCCCAGTTGAATGGGATGGTAGTTCCTTCACTAAATCCATTTCCATGGTAGAAGGAGGTAATTCCATCCAATATAATCATTTAAAGAATAAAGAAATCATGTAAGTATGGTTATACAAGTTATAAATCCTAATTTATGAGACATCGTAAGAAAAATAGATTATATTACACATTGTATGTTCATAAGATAGGTTGTAATTTATATGACTAAACCTTATCTACTTAAGGGACTTAATTTATTGCTAGAAATCACTCCTAGTTTATGAATAACACTCACTAATATCAAGATAATGGCCTTTAGGTCAACACAAAAGGCATATTCCGAATTCTATCTAATTCTAATGAATAAGAGTTTAGGACATAGTCGGCCCCGGCATAGGGTTTCGGGTAATGTTAGAGTTTGAAAAATAATAAGAAATAAATAAATTTATAATTATTTGATTTTAGTATTTTCTCAATGTATTCATCATTTAATAAAGTGAATATAGGAAAAATATTTTATAAATGAACAGTTCATTATTCAAGGTTCATTAAATATTTTTGGGAGATATGAGTTCATTTAATGACTCGTGTTTTATCATGTAACATTATTCTGATGTTAAAAGTATGTAATATAATACATATGAAATTTTTTAAATGTTCACTAGTTCATATGTATTGTTTAAGGCTTATTTAGAATGTTATATTTATTTGGGGGCCTAAGTGAATTTTTAGGAAGTATTAACCTACCTATATAATCCCATAGAAGATTAGATTTATTATCACTATTTATACTATGAATTTGAGAGCATATGTCTCCTCTCTCTTGATTCCTAGAGTGATAAAAAATATATTTGATCACCCTGATCCAAGTTCTTCATCCTCAATTGATGTAACAGTGCTCACGCAATCAAAGATACATAGATTCTCCATGATAGCACTCAAAAATCATTGATTGACACATCAATGATCTTTTTAAGTATGTGTGTATGATCTATATGGTTCAATCCTTGGTTCCATCAAATGATGACCACCGGTACGGACAAAAACGTGAATTTGATCAAAATTTAATGTACCACTCTTTCGATTTTTTTCATGCTTATTTAATTCACATGAGATCCTTGGGTTGATTATCAGTTGGTTCCTCACTGGAGATTATTTTTTGACATAATAAAATATAAAATTTTTAATTTCCCATTATTTTAAACTTCTATTGTGAACTTGGTACAAATATTTTTTTACCAATAGAAATAATAAAAGTACATGGATGATGTTTATTAACCCTTGAAATAAAAAAACCAATGAGATTTTTGAAATATCAAAACCTAGCCCACAATTTCAATATAGGTCTTAAAAATGAAAAATTAATAGAATAAAATAAGAGTGAAGGTGAAGGGGAACAACATACCTTGACGATTTCACCCCAAAAATTTATGAAAAATGATTATAAATATATGAACAATGAGGGGAATCAAAATGGAAGGAGAAACTGGATGTAAGGAAGTGAGAGTAAAAACTAGGAAATAGGTTTCACACTATTTTATTTCATGGTATCCTATACCAATGGTTATTCAAAACCATTGGTATAGGATAAAACTATTCTAAAAGATAAAATCATTAGTATATGACACCTATATCGACAGTTTTAGAAAACAGATGGTATAGGTTCGTTGGTATAAATCTGAATTCTAGTAGTGTAATGCTAGATTAATGATATTTAACTATTAATTGAATCATGTGAAGTCTTTTATTAATAAAATCATGATTATCAATAAACTATTCTTGTTGGATATGTAGAACTGATACTTTTATGTACCTACTTGACTAGCAAGAACCTCACATTAGTCTCTTATAAATTGAAATTTCTATGTAAATGTAGTGTTAAAGTTATAATTATTGAAATTTTATGGAACACGCTACCTTTTGGGAAAAGTGGTATTATGGTAGTGTTTATGCTCTAGATTTATTCAAGTTTTATTAACTTAGGGACATTTTGTATCATGTAATGTATATTAATTGAAATACATTATAATTTATACTTGTATCAGTAATTCATTTGGAGTCTGATAGAACAAACATGAGTTTTGGTGAATAGTAACATACCCTTATGAATAGTAATATGAATAGTAAATAATAATATTATTTTATTTTCTTAATTTAATAAGATAATGAGATCTTAATTAGTTTTTCAAAGAGAAATAAAACTAATTGCACCTTTAAGATGGTTATTTTTCGAATTAACTATGAATTTATTTAAAATTAAATTAATAATATTTAGAAAATTATTTTCAAAAAATGGAGTTCATTTTTGAATTTTTCACGTCGAAAAATGGTTAGGGTAAATTTTTGGGATTTTTCTAAAATACATGAATTTTTCATGAATAGTAAAAATACAGTTTTGAGTTTTCGGTAGTTTAATGAAATCATAATGATGTGATAATTACATATAAAAGAATGGTCGACTTGTGTACAGTAACTTATGACATGAGGTGTCCCAAGTGGCTAAAACCATGGGCAAATACCATGGGCAAGCCCATGGTTTGGCAAAAACCACTAATGAGGTGTCCCTTCGAAATTATTAAAAAATTACCTCTCTTTTTCTATAAATAACCACTCATCCATTCGTTTTATTTCATTCCAAATCTTTCACCTCGAAGATCTGGTGGTTTTACCTCTCTATTAGTCCTCCCACAGTGTCCCTAATCCCCCAAGGTCCCATCCTTCAAGATCTAGGAGTTACTCTATAAGGTAAGGGAATCCTTCATTCTCTTCTTTAAGTCAACACTTCTTTTATGTTAGCTATTTGAAATTCCTTTATCATATGTTGGGGTTTGATTTTATTTATTCTTCTTACTGTCCTTTTTATTTCAATATGATGAGATACCCTTTTTTCTCATCATTTCATTTTATGAAATTTTAAGCGACGCTATTAGGCTGCCGAATTTTCATAAGGGATCTCTCAACTTTTCTTTTGTTTTCAAGATCATCTCTTTTCGTTTTCTCTTCTCACCTCCTATGTCCAAATGACCATGATAAACTTCAGTATCATCTATATACTATAATTATATCATGTTAATTTAATAACCATCATCAATATTCTTACTCCCCCATTTTTATTTTTATAAGCGAAATCAACATCCATGAGGTTCCAATTTATAACCTTTGTGGATGACGGAGTTTTGTTCTTCACTTTATCCTTCATTAATGGTCATAAAACCATTTTAATGGTTGAACCAAATAATAATATATTTATTTAATCTCATTAATGTTCTGTAATATTTACACACTCATAATACGGAATAGTAATACAAAACGAGTTCATTGTATACAAAACTGCCAAGCTAAATCCAAGTGTTTATCAAAAACTTTTAACTAATGATTCATCCTCAAGTATATAACATATAATAATTATAATATCATTTATATATCTTTAATATCACTAATAATATATATTAACAACTCTGGATATTTATCCACATTTCAAATGAACTTCCATTCATGAGAGAAAGTAAACGAATCATGAAAACCAAGGAAGAAAATGCTTCCAAAACAATAAAATTGAACCTCTTAAACCAATTAAAAGGGACATGAATAAACCTAATAAGGTTATACTAAATCAATTACATGTATAGGAGGTTCTGGACTTATTAATTAATGAATATAAATTTTATTATTCATGCCATTAAAACAAACGAAGAACACACTCAAGAAAAAGGTAAGGGGTTTCTCATCTCACTTTCATTTTTGTGAGATTTTCATCGTTCAACACTTATTTAATATATGTGGTATATGTGTACTTCCATTTGATATAAAATAACATGATTCTATATTCATGTTATTCAATGATTTATTTTATGTTCATTACATTTTGTTCATATTATTTGACTGATTACATTGTGGTAAGAGACTTTGTCTCAACTTCTATTTGGTTGTGACTAACTTTGTATGGTGCACCTAATAATCCTTATGTGGTGTACCTACTACCCATTTGATATAAATTTTCATTTGAAATTATATTTATATTAAATATCCATAATCTCATATCACAGATATTTTTGTTGTCTAAACCGTATACCATTTTACATACGGTGTTTATTTGGAAAGTTATTTTAGTTAAGGAAATATTGATGAATCCGTATACTCTACTCTATACAGGTATTGAAAATTCATATTTATCTTTTATTGAATCAATTTATAAAGAATTCTTTGGACATGCAGTGGTGTTTGGGGCCCTCTATATCCCCTAGATGCATCGGTAGGTCTCATGAGACAAAACAGTTGGTGACAAACCCTTCGAGTTTGTTTCCAAAAATCAGACGGGTTTCTACACATAGAACTAAACCGTTTTTACGATATTAAGGTTTCATGCTCCAGATACATGACATCCAATTAATAATAATTCTCTTTATTCGTTATCAGTTTTTATTATTATCCATGAGGTTTTCACTATGACAAAATCTATGGATGAAATTTCATTCTCAGTTTATTAATGGCATTAGTTATTCAATTATTCACTATTCCATATTGATTATGTCAGATTGATTGTGAGTAGCTTATTATTGTACTCATTATTCTGCTATTTTTAACCCTTAATGACCATTTGAGCTCACCCCTTCCATTGTTTACTTTCAACAGGTGACAAAGAGGAGATCGTTTATTGAGTTCTTGTGGATGTAGTTTTTAGTTTCTTTACGTATTGTATTTTGTAAACTTTTCCAATGTAATTTGAGTAACATTTATGTATCTAGTTTCTTCAAGACTACTAAACTGATCTTTCCTTTGGGATTTTTATTCCTTCTAACCATTCCAATATCATAATTAATGCACCGGCTCCAGCCTAGAGGGGTCGGGGTGTTACAGTTGGTATCAGAGGAAGTTTAGTAGAAAACTTGGAAACTAGAGTAGGAAATTTATAGTGGGGAACAAATCCCTAAGGAAGTATTTGAGAATAAACATACAAGAACATCCTGGTATTTTGGTAAGGAATAGATTATGTGAATCCTTTTAGAAAATAAATCCATGTCTGGATACGAGCAGGTAGAGGTGGCTCTGGCACAAAGGTACCTAGGAGTGAAAGCTCCGACAAGAAGTTTTGATCTTGACCCGGGGTATCCTGGTACACAACAACAGGTCTTTTTGCACTCTTGGTTACAACACTCCCAGGGGATATGCTTATGATAATTCATATTTTCTTTACAAGCCATTATGAAGGAGTTGATTTAAATTTTTCCTCAGAGGAACCATGTTTATAAGATTAGCTATGCATAGAACTTCAATCTATGTTGAGTGCTTTTCTATTTGAGATTCATAAACTAATCTAGTGTATCCCATTATTTAGAAATGGCGTCTAATGGAATAAGGGGAATCAATACTTGTGGTCATGGTAGGGATCTCTTGTAACGAACCCGGCGGGCCTAAAGCCCAACCAAACTTGGCCACGCCCGAGCCCAGCCCTCTGGCAGATAGCAGACCCCCACCCTCAGGCAGATAACAGGCCCCCACCTCAGACCGGCCCAGATAACACGTGGCAGGAAGTGTCCCCTGCCTGGCGAGGATTTAATACGCCTCCCCCGCAACTCGAACCCGAGACCACAGGCTTAAAGGCCAACCGGGAAGCGTTACGAGTACCACTGGGCCAATGGCTCAATGGTACTCATAACGCTTCCCGGTTGGCCTTTAAGGCTGTGGTCTCGGGTTCGAGTTGCGGGGGAGGCGTATTAAATCCTCGCCAGGGAGGGGACAGTTCCTGCAACGTGTTATCTCGGCCGGTCTGAGGTGGGGGCCTGTTATCTGCCTGAGGGTGGGGGTCTGCTATCTTCCAGAGGGATGGTCTCGGGCGTGGCCGAGTTTGGTTGAGCTTTAGGCCCGCCGGGTTCGTTACATCTCCCTACTGAGCAAGTCAACACGGTCAATGTTGGAGCAGATCAGATCATGACCATATTGGGACAACGTACTCAAGTTGTAATGAATAATCATTCAACAGTTGTGTTGGATCATTTCATGCGGTAGAATCCCCCATCTTTTAGCGGGACTACTAATCCAGTGGTTGCTGAGCAATGGATCAAGTCCCTTTAAAATATATTCATGGCGTTAAGATATAATGAAAATGAAAAGGTAGTACTGGCAGTATATTGTCTCAAGGGAGACGCTGATCAATGGTGGTCCCTAATTCAAAATACCATGGAGGAATAAGAGATAGATGATATGGAATAGAAGAATTTTAAGGAAATATTCTTCAAAAAATATTTCCCTCATGAGCAATGAACTGAAATGAAGAGGAAATTACTTGGTTTGAAACAAAGGGAAGAAGACAGTGTTGCAGAGTATGAGGCTACCTTTACAAGGCTATCCAGGTATGATGTGGATTATGTACATGACTCGGCAGACAAAATTGATCATTTCTTTGAAGTTCTTAATACAAGTCTTTTAAGGGCATTGGCTTCTCAATATTTTTCATCATATGATGAAATTGTATCAAGTGCCATAAAAACAGAGAAGGAATTTTCTAGATCAAATTTTTTCAAAGGAAACCAAGATAAGAAGTGGTAATCTGATAAAAAAGGAAAAGGAGAATCACCAAAGAAGAGAAAGGGAACAAATGGTTTCCCATTATGCGAGAACTGTGGAAAGAATCATCTCGAAAAATGCTTGAAAGGCATGGGATTCTGCTATAACTGTGGAGAAAAGGGTCATCGATCTGGTGAATTCAAGGGGAAGAAAAAATTCAATGATATTCAATGCTACAATTTCAGATAGATGGGACACTATTAAAATGAGTGTCCTAAGTGACAAGGAAACATGCCTCAAAAAAATCCAAGAGAGTAAGGGAGAGCCTATGTGATTACAACCGCAGAGGTTGAAGTTCCTAGTGACATGGTGGAAGGTACTTCAATTGTTTCCTCAAACTTAGAAAACACTTTATTTGATTCTGGATCATCTCATTCATTTATATCCTCTCTATTTTCCAAGAAGATTAGATATGTCCAATTTGACTTAATAAAGGAGTTTTCAATCAAAACTCTCATGGGATGTATCATTGCAACAAAGGCATGTCAACTAGTCCCCCTCCAAACACCAAAATGTTCTTTAGTTGCTAACTTTATCATCATACCCATGACTGAATTTGATATAATTCTCAGTATGGATTGGCTATCAAATTATGATGCAAGGATTTATTGAAAGAAAAAGGAAGTTAAAATTTTTGAAAATGGTGTAGAATATCTTATCTTCAGAGCTGAGACTTCGCCATCTAATTCTTATCTAGACCCACCCCCAGTAGCTCTATTGAATGAAATTCTTGGAGAGGAAGAGAACCCAATATCTATGGCTGAGGAAAGAAATATTCAAATTTAAGATGTGCATATAGTAAAATAATACATTGATGTTTTTTTAGAGGATTTACCTGGACATCCTCTAGATCGGGAAATTGAGTTTTCCATTGACTTAATTCCTTGTGAAAGACCTATATCAAAGACCCCATATAGAATGGCCACTATGGAGTTAGTGGAGCTGAAGAAACAAATAGAAGAGTTGAGTGAAAAAGGATTTATTTGACCTAGTGTTTCTCCATGGGGATCCCTGGTCTTGTTTGTAAATAAGAAACATGGATCCACGAGGCTATGCATTGATTATAGAGAAATTAATGCTATTACAATAAAGAATAAGTATCCTCTGCCCCGGATTGATGATTTATTTAACCAAATTCATGGAGATTAATACTTTTCAAAGATTAACCTTCGATCCATATATCATCAATTGAGTGTGAGGAAGGAAGATATTCCGAAGACAACATTTCGAACCAGGTATGGGAATTATGAGTTTACAGTGATGCATTTTGGACTGACGAATGCACCATCTATTTTCATTGATTTAATGAATAGAGTTTTCAAGGAATATCTTGATAACTTTGTTGTGGTATTCATCGATGATATCCTCATTTAATCAAAAAGCTATGAATACCATGAGAATCACTTGTGAGTTATTCTGAGAACTCTTAGAAGAAATAAATTATATGAGAAGTTTAGAAAGTGCGAATTCTGGCTTCAATCAGTTTATTTTCTGGGCCATATTGTCTCTAAGGATGGAATCCTAGTTGATCCTACAAAGAAAAAGGCAATCCAAGATTGGCCCATGCCAACAAACATAACTGAGGTACACAGCTTTATTGGCTTAGCAGGTTATTATCGATGTTTCTTTCAGAATTTTGCCTGACTGGCTAATCTGCTAACCAAGCTCACACGTAAAGGAGTTAAGTTTGTGTGGACAAAAGAATGTGCAGAATGCTTCGATGAATTGAAAAGAAGATTGGTCAATGCTCCAATTTTGACTCTTCCATCTGGAAGTGATGGATTTTTAATATACAATGATGCATCAAAGAATGGACTGGGTTGTGTCATTATGAAAAATGATAAAGTTATTGCTTATGCATCAATAAAGTTTAAGACTCATGAGAAAAATTATCCAACTCATGATCTTGAGTTAGCAGCTGTAATCTTTTCTCTGAAAATATGGAGGCATTATCTCTACGGATAGAAATGTGAGATTTATACGGACCATAAGAGTTTGAAATATATTTTTCACACAAAAAGAACTCAACATGAGGCAAATAAGATGGCTCGAGTTACTCAAAGATTACGATTGTTCAATACACTACCACCCGGGAAAGGCAAATAATGTGGTAGATGCATTAAGTAGGAAAGATCTTGGCCTTCTGACTCAAATGGGGATTGAAAGAGATCCTATATTCATGGATCTACTGAAGATGGATATGGGAATTGTTAAGGAATGGGAAACATCACTCCTATTTCAAATTATTTCTAAACCATATTTACTATAGAAGATAAAAATTTATCAATCTGATGATGAGAATCTGCACAAGAAAATTAATGTAGTCAAGGATGGGAGACTGGATGACTTCATGTATGAAGAAGGAGTTCTGAAATTTGGGAAGAGGTTATGCGTTCCATCAGTACCTGAGCTAAAAAGGGAACTATTAGACGATGCTCATAGCTCAAATTTCTCTATACACCCGGGTAGCACCAAGATGTATAGATATCTGAAGGAATATTTTTGGTGGGATAATATGAAGCAAAAAATTGCTGACTACGTGTCAAGGTGTCTAGTTTGTCAACAAGTGAAGGAAGAGAGACAACATCCCAAAAGAGTGATGCAACCTCTACCTATTCCTATGTGGAAGTGGGATAACATTACGATGGATTTTGTCACCGGACTACTGAGGACACCTAGAAGGAATGATGCAATATGGGTAATTGTTGATCATCTCACTAAATCAGCACATTTCCTTCCAATAAGAGAGGATTTACCACTTGAGTGCCTAGCAAGACTTTATATTAATTAAGTTGTGAGACTTCATCGTGTACCTCTATCGATTGTCTCTGATCGAGATCCCTGGTTTACATCAAAATTTTGGAAAAGTCTCCAGAAGGCTTTGAATACTGAGCTTCGTGTGAGTACTGCATGTCACCCTCAAACTAACGGACAGCCTGAAAGGAATATTCAAACTCTAGAAGACATGTTGAGATCATGCTCTCTTGACTTCCAAGGTATGTGGGATCAATACTTGCCTTTGGTGTAATTTTACTACAACAATAGTTTCCATTCTAGTATTCAAATGGCTCCATATGAAGCATTATATGGAAAGAGATGTTGAACTCCAACTTGTTTGGATGAAGTTGGTGAGAGTAAACTTATAGGCCCAAAACTTATTGAAGAGACCATGATAAAGGTGAAGAAAATACAAGACCATATTAAAGCAGCCCAAAGTAGGCATAAGAGTTATGCTAACAATCGGAGAAAGGACTTGGAATTTCAAGTGGGAGATCATGTATTTCTAAAAGTATCTCCATGGAAGGGCATCTTCAGGTTCGGTAAGAAAGGGAAACTGAGCCCTAGGTACATCGTACCATTTGAAATTTTGGGAAGAATCGGAGTTGTAGCTTACCGTTTAGCGATGCCGCCAAATCTCTCCAGAGTTCATGATGTGTTCCACTTATCATTGTTAAAGAAGTACATGCTAGACCCAACACATGTACTCACATATGAAGAAATAGAACTGGAACCTGATTTGTCATACTGTGAAAATCCTATCAGGATTCTTGACACAAGGGAGCTGGTATTGAGAAATCAAACAACTCGTCTGGTAAAGGTTCTTTGGAGAAACCATAATATGGAGGAAACAACATGGGAACCAGAGGATTTCATGAAGAAGAACCACCCACATCTTTTTGGTGGGATATATACATAAAATTTCAATGATGAAATTTTCGAAGGAGGGAATAATATAACACCCCAAACATTTTATGGTATTCTTATACTAAATATATTTTATTCATCACTATGTTCCTTTGAAACAACACTAGGTTATTTAGGAGATAGTCAAAACCTAGCCATTAAATATAAATTTTCCACTTTTATATTTTGAATTTCGAAAAATGGTCATCTAGAGTTGTGATCAGTAAGTCATTTGGAGTCTGATAGAACAAACTAGATTTTTTGTGAATAGTAACATATCCTTATGAATAGTAATATGACCCTTATGAATAGTAAATAATAATATTATTTTATTTTCTTAAGGTAATAAGATAATGAGATCTTAATTAGTTTTTCAATGAGAAATAAAACTAATTGCACCTTTAAGATTGTTATTTTCCGAATTAACTATGAGGTGTCCCAAGTGGCCAATACCATGGGCAAGCCCATGGTTTTGAAAATACCACCGATGAGGTGTCCCTTGGAAATTAATAATTTATTCACTCACTTTTCCTATAAATACCAATCCATTTCCCTCATTAATTTCATTCCAAAATCATCCTCAATGAATTTCTGGTCTCTTTAACTCCCAAGGTGCCCTCAAGCCTCCCAAGGTCTCGACCTTCAAGTTTTAGAAGTTACTCTTCAAGGTAAGGGATCCTTTCACCCTCCTCTTTTAATTCATTAATTCATTTATGTTGTGTCTTCTAGTTTCCATCTCTTTATGTTGAGGGCATGTTCTTATATGTTCTCATTACTTTCCATTTCATGTCTAATTGTTGAGAGACCCTTTCCACTCTCATCAATTTGTTTTCTGAATTTTTAAGTTACGCTGTTAGGCTGCCGAATTTATCGTAAAATAAATCGCATCTTCTCCTACCTTTTAAGTTTCCTTTTCTTGTGGTATGTCATTCAAATATCCATAACATGTTCTTACCTCCATGTTATTCTGTATTTATATTGTAATATGAGTTATTTATGAGTGGGTTACCCCTGTACCCTCTCTTTTTATTATTTTCTAAAACCATGTTATATAACCGTTATGCTATAGAAATTTTGTCTAAAAATTTCTATCTCTTTATCTCCAGAAATTATCTTGTTTTATTTATGTGAATACCCAGACCTATTTCATTTCTATGGGCGTTCATTAATATATAGGAGAATGAAACTACATCCATAGATTTTGTCATAGTGAAAACCTCATGGATAATAATAAAAACTGATAATGAATAAATAGAATTCTTATTAATTGAACATCGTGTATCTGGCACATGAAACCATAATACTGTAAAAACGGTTTAGTTCTATGGGTAGAAACCCATCTGGTTTTTTGAAACAAACTCGAAGGGTTTGTCGCCAACTGATTTGTCTCATGAGGCTTACCGATGCATCGAGGGGAAATAGTGGGCCTCACCTGCCACTGCATGTCCAAATAATTCTTTATAAATTGATTCAATACAAGAGCAATATGCATTTTCAATACCCGTATAGAGTAGAGTATACAGATTCATCAATACTTCCTTAACTAAAATAACATTCCAAATAAACACCGTATGTAAAATGGTATATGGTTTATACAACAAACATATCCATGATATGAGATTATGGATATTTAATATAAATATAATTTCAAATGAAAATTTATCTCAAATGGGAAGTAGGTACACCACATAAGGATTATTAGGTGCACCATACAAAGTTAGTCATTACCAAATATAATTTGAGACAAAGTCTCTTACCACAATGTAATCAGTTGAATCATATGACCAGAATGTAATGAACATAAAATGAATCATTTAATAACATGAATATATAGAGAATCGTGTTATTTTATATCAAATGTAAGTACACATATACCACATATATGAAATAAATGGTGAACGATAAAAATCTCACAGAAATGAAAGTGAGATGAGAAACCCCTTACCTTTTTCTCGAGTGTGTTATTAGTTTATTTTAATGACCTGAATAATAAAATTTAGATTCATTAATTAATAAGTCCATAACCTCACATACATGTAATTGATTTATTATAACCTTATTAGGTTCATTCATGTCCCTTTTAATGGGTTTAATAGGTTCAATTTTATTGTTTTGGAAGCATTTTCTTCCTTGGTTTTCATGATTCGTTTACTTGCTCTCATGAATGGAAGTTCATTTCAAATGTGGATAAATATCCATAGTTGTTAATATATATTATTAGTGAAATTAAATATATATAAATCATCTTATAATTATTATAGTTTATATACTTGAGGATGAATCATTAGTTAAAAGTTTTTGATAAACACTTGGATTTAACTTAGCAGTTTTGTATACAATGAACTCATTTTGTATTACTATTCCATATTATGAGTGTGTAAATATTACAGAAAATTAATGAGATGAAATAAACATATTCTGATTTGTTTCAACCATTAAAATGGTTTCATGACCAGTAATTAAGGATAAAATGAAGAACAAAACTCCGTCGTCCACAAAGGTTATAAATTTGAACCTCATGGATGTTGATTTCGCTTATAAAAATAAAAAGGGGGGAGTAAGAATATTGATGATGGTTATTCCATTAACATGATATAATTCCATTATATAGATGGTACTGGAGTTTATCATGGTCATTTGAATAGAGGAGGTGAGAAGAGAAAAAGAAAAGAGAAGATCTTGAAAACAAAAGAAAAGTTGAGAGATCCCTTATGAAAATTCGGCAACCTAACGGCGTCGCTTAAAATTTCATAAAATGAAATGATGATAAAAAAGGGTATATCATCATATTTAAATCAAAAGGATAGTAAGAAGAATAAATAAAATCAAACCCCAACATATGAGAAAGGAATTTCAAATAGCTAACATTAAAGAAGTGTCGACTTAAAGAAGAGAATGAAGGATTCCCTTACCTTGTAGAGTAACTCCTAGATCTTGAAGGATGGGACCTTGGGGGATTAGGGACACCTTGGGAGGACTCCTAGAGAGGTAAAACCACCAGATATTCAAGGATGAGGGATTTTAAATGAAATAAAACGAATGGATGAGTGGGTATTTATAGAAAAAGAGAGGTAATTTTTTAATAATTTCAAAGGGACACCTCATTAGTGGTTTTTGCCAAACCATGGGCTTGCCCATGGTATTTGCCCATGGTTTTAGCCACATGGGACACCTCATGTCATTAGTTACTGTACACAAGTCTACCATTCTTTTATATTTAATTATTACATCATTATGATGTCATTAAACTACCGAAAACTCAAAACTGTATTTTTACTATTCATGAAAAATTCATGTATTTTAGAAAAATCCAAAAAATTTACCCTAACCATTTTTCGACGTATAAAATTAAAAAATGAACTCCATTTTTTGAAAATAATTTTCTAAATATTATTAATTTAATTTTTAAATAAATTCATAGTTAATTCGGAAAATAACAATCTTAAAGGTGCAATTAGTTTTATTTCTCATTGAAAAACTAATTAAGATCACATTATTTTATTACCTTGAGAAAATAAAATAATATTATTATTTACTATTCATAAGGGTCATATTACTATTCATAAGGGTATGTTACTATTCACCAAAAATCAAGTTTGTTCTATCAGACTCCAAATGACTTACTGATCACAACTCTATATGACCATTTTTCGAAATTCAAAACATTGAAGTGGAAAATTTATATTTAATAGATAGGTTTTGACTATCCCCTAAAAAACCTAGTGTTATTTAAAAGGAACACAGTGATGAATAGAATGTATTTGATAGAAGCATACCATAAAATTTTTGTGGTGTTATATTATTCCCTCCTTCGGAAATTTCGTCCTCAAAACATTATGTATATAGCCCACCAAAAAGATGTGAGTGGTTCTTCTTCATTATGACATGCCTATAAATCCATATTGATTATGTGAGATTGATTGTGATTCCCTTATTATTTTACTCATGCTTCTGTTATTTTTAACCCTTACTGAGCATTTGAGCTCACCTCTTTCATTGTTTACTTTCAATAGTTGACAAAGAGTAGATCATTTATTGAGTTCTTATGGATGCAGTTTTTAGTTTCGTTATGTATTGTATTTTGTAAACTTTTCCAATGTAATTTGAGTAACATCTATGTATCTAGTTTCTTCAAGACTACTAAATTGATCGTTCCTTTAGGATTTTCATTCCTTCTAACCATTCCAATATCACAAGTAATGCATCGTCTCCATCCTAGAGGGGTCGGGGTGTTACATTGGTGAAATTATATTCATATTGAATGGATTAAATTACACTACATGGATTGTCATATATGTGTCATTTGTGTTACTTAAGTGAAAATTGGTTATTGTTCCTTTGACATAAGGTTTTCAGATAAGTCCCCTACTTGTGAGGTTTCAAACTTTAATAGCTATCTAAATTCATTTTATAATTTGGATTCATAAAAGGAAATTGGGTATAATATTAATCAAGTAGGGGGGTTTTATTAACCATGATAAGATGTTTCTAACCATATGATAGGTTATAAAATCATGGACTCCAATTAATTTTTGACTAAGTAAGTGCATGGTCATTCCTAGATAATTACATGTGATGTAATTATATAATATTTGGTTAAATTTAAAATTGATAAAAGTCATAAGCTATTTGATATTGACATTATATATATCTCATTCTTAGTATGGGTGTCAAGTAAAATAGAAATTTTCTAATGGAAATGTGGTGGATTAGATCACATAAAACCCCTTTGTAATTTAGGTAGCTATAATGTGTTTCTAGATATATATATTGGTTTATAACCATGAATTATATTAATAATTATTGTTAAATTTATAAAGGAACCCCAAGGTCACACATAGTATAATGATAACAGTGATTTTTAGACTTATGTGATTATTCCATGTGTAAAATGTTTATATTTATTATAAACACAAATAGGATTTATGTTTTGCACATTTTAAAAATTAAATTAAATAATAGTTATTTAATTAAATATTAAATGTTGTATTATGATATAAATAATGATTTTTTGTATTATTAAAACATAAACGGGAGGAAGTGGAAAATCCCAAATGGGATTTGGGATTGAGCTTGAAGTAATGGATTTCCAAGGCCCACGAAATTTGGAAAATTAATAAATCCTCCTTGAGAGACCAATTAGGAACCTCTTTTGATAGATTTAACAAATTTGGAGTCTCATTAATACACCTAACAATGTGGTTTTACACTTAAGCCAATTTTGGAGGCTATTTAATGCTCCAAATGACCGTTAGAGGCTATTAATTGCACCTCCTTTGGTTTTCTATGAATTTTTATTCCTTTTAAGCTATTAAATTTTATCTTCCTATAAATTACAAGGAATAGGTTTTAGTATGAATTACATTAATAGAAATGAAAGTTGGTTATTAAAGTTCTCTATTATTCCTCATCTATGAGAGATCCCTGATTTTTCTCATATGAGAGGTTCTCTAGTGTATTTATCTTTTCTTTTTCAATACTTTTCCTTGGAGGAGTGACTAAAATCACTTTTACTAGAAGATAATCCCACCAAGTAATTGGGGATTGGCATCATTAGTGGATACTTAAGGAAACTTGAATTCATCAATTTATGTCATATATAAATATTTTTAACCTTTTATAAAACTGTATTTTAATTTTAATTTTTTGTTTTTTTGTTTTTCATTTTCTTATTATGGTCATGGATAGGTTTTATTATTACTTATAATATATACTATCCATCAGTAACGTCTTTAAAAATTAGGAGTGGTATTAAAGACACACTTGATAAATGAAAATGTATTAACTAAATGTTAGTATGTTAAAATATTATATATTATCATTATATAAAATTCATTTAATACTCCCATAAAACATTTATGGAAAGTTTTATTATTTGATCAGCCCCCTTAAAGGTAATTTTGGGTAGTGGGTTTCTACTCGTCGCCTATGTCAAATATCAAATTCCCTGTTATCTAGTCCATCAAAACCTCTAAGAATGTTGGATCATATGTCTTGATGAAATAAATGTGGAGATATATAATTTCTCAATGTAATGTGATTAAATACTTGAAAATTTTCATGTGATAAAAATGTAAAAGAAATAATTTAATTAATATGTGTGAAATTAATTGAGTATTTATGTGATACATATTGTTGAATTATTGTGAATATAATCATAAATTGTATGTATATGATATATAAAATGTCAATGGTGAGAATAAATATAAAATAATTTATTAAATATTAAAATTTTAAATTAATTCCAATAATAATCACATTCATCAAGACTATGTTTGATCAAATAAATGTGTTGTTCTTATCCAGACGTCATTAATATATATTGTGTTAGGAAAAAAGGGTAATATTTATCTTTATTTGAATGTTGGGAGACACTTTATTAGGTAATCCAATCAGATTGTCACTTAGAGGCTTGGTGTTTAGAATATTCATGAGATGGATTTTTCAAGATGTTGTTCACTGAATAATATAAGAGTTGAATTTGATACAATTAATTTGAGTTTTTTACCAAAATATACAAGCCTTAATAGATGATCTTAGATCATTTAATACATGTAAAAATATGGATATTAGACCACTAAATTTATAATAGTTAAGTTTATTATTTTAGTTGGAATATATTCAATAAAAGGCCACATGGAATAATAACATGCATGATACTAATAATGATGTATATTTTTTTTGTAGATATTCATAGAATCAAACACAGCCTCAAATTTATCAGTAAGACCAGTCCTTGGGAAGGAAAAAGTTAATGGTAATAATTTCATTTATTAGTATAATAATTTGATAATAGTTATGAAATAAGAGAAGAAATTATACATTCTTTATAAATGTATACAATGTGAGAAATTTTCTTTTACCTCACATTAGGGAAAATGTGTTTATGAAAAGTATGTTGGTACCATGGAACATAGCAGAAGATGGTGGGTTGAAGATTTACAAAATTTCACCACCTAATTGAAAAAATCTATCATCTCCTATGATTTGAGCCTAGGTATAGGTTTTAGGATCTCACGTGAATTATCAAAGCATAAAAATTTAAATCAAATAGTTACCTTGTTTGAATCGAAATGTTCTTGACAGTAGATCATCATCGGAAACTATTGATCAAATTATATGATGTGGAACCCCTATATATTATACACAAATGATTGAATAATGTTTTTTTATTTTGTCCATTTAATTCTAGGTTTTAGTACAGAGCTCCAACAATTCCTTTGAAATTGAAACAATCATCCTGATCTCATGACTTTGATCCAAGAAGGCATTCTTGGATCAATCACTCAGATAGATCCTTTATATCTCTAGGATTTGGGAGGATATAAGATCTCTAAATATTTTTGAATGAATATTCTAGTGGAAATGAGATCCTAAAGGCTTATATAGTGGATGTACAAAATACCTAGATAGGGTTCCTCGACCCCCATGTATTTTACATCCACTAAATAATAAATAAATGAATAATTATGTCAAACTCGTTATTTTATAATAATAATTTATATTTTATGACCTAATTTTAATATATAATAAATAATTCATGTGATAAACCTGAGTCATTAACTAGACTCATAATTACTATAAATATTAAACAAACCTTGGGTATTAAAAATATATTCATTCGTATAATATTATTCCATGTATTCACTTAATACCTTATGAATAATTTTAATAAATAAATTTAACCCAAATATTATATACTCAAATAATAATAAATTTATTTATTAATTGGTGATCTATAAAAATTGGATAACTCTCAAACCCCATGGTGGGGCTCACCAAGTCCTATGGACCTATTCACCAAAATATGGAAAACTTTTTAATATGTTATTATGTATAACCCTCTAGGCCCTTATCTTGATAGTAGTAAATTACTATTTATAGACTAGGAGAAGAGTCTAGAAACCCATCAATTCCCCTAAATAGATAAGGAATAGTCATATCAATGAAAATTATCCTATGAATTCACACTGTGTAATATAATTTCTTTGTGTCGTGATGTCTTATAAAGTAGGATGCATAACTTATTTCATTATCTAGTCTTACTTTATTATTTGTTGATCTAAATAAAAGAACTTACCTTCGACTACAATGGTCATTGATTTATGAAGGTACTACTGTCATGATCAACTAGGACTATGATATCACTTCCTTAACTCAGAAGTGAAAAATTCTATCTTGACTATTCAACTAGTGTCATAACGCCAAAGATGAACACAACACAAGATACCTCACCATGAATTCATTGTCATGGTTTTCTACACGAATCAAAGTACATAATCAAATGGAACACATTTATAATGATCTCAATTCAGGATACCAATACACATGTTCATATATAGGAACAACCAATGACAACCAAAACATGTGGTGTTCTTATTGGAGGTTATATCATCATGATCTCATCTACTCGAGATCACTAGGTGAAAACTTCATAAGAAGAAGTCTTAATTCTTATAATCCCCTAGAACCTGATGGTCACACATCATCTATTTCCTATAAGTATGATATATCTAGACCATATGACCTAAGTTTAATATTATTATCATGGTGTCTCTAGGTTATAAATATAGCCTAGGAACTGTTACAACCTTTTGATATGACATGTAATCTAAGGACATTTCCATAAATATAGTGGATGTAGAGGAATCTATACTATTATATTAAGATAAACACATTTATATATCAAAATATATACATATAATGGTAATCAAATTATGTACATAATTTGGTTCTAGGGTATCCACTTTCAACAAATTATTATAAGGATTCATATAACATAATATGCCTTGTGTTATCTACCATTATTTCTTAGATTAATTATCTATGTGAAGAAATGAAGACATTTAATGTGATTGAATAGCTTAATAAGAAATAAAATAGTCATAGGTGTAAAGAACTATATATTAAAGAGATCAATTTCTCTAACTCTAAATCATGGGTATCAGATGCTGGGTACAAATCAGAATTTTTTTTAATGTGAAACTTCTCAAAGGGAATAGTAAATTGACTAAGGGAGAAGTATTTTTGTGGGTTAGGAATGGAGTAAGAGTTGTTTCATTATCTATTAGGATAGTGAGTCTACTTATTCTTAATGTATTTTTATTATTGTTAAAATACTTTCATCGTGTACCAATAATAAATAGAAATTTGATTTATGTATCATTCCTAGATAAGTTTAAATTTCTATTTTTAATAAAGAAAAATATTTTTATATATAAAAAAGAAATGTTTTAAGGGTTGGATACCATTTTCAATAGCCCATATGCGACGACATGGCTATCTTAGACCATTAATTTGTGTCTTTTGGGTGCTTTAGGCATCAGGATAAACTTATAAGAAGCAATTCAGAGTTAAATATGATATTTTAGTTGGAAGCAGTATGTCACGATGTAACATGGGTGTTGAGGAATGAAGGGTTAACTGGAATATAGCTGATTTTTATAGTTTGGTATGTCATTCCATGTAGTATTGAGTCACGACATGGTTCTTATGTTACCATGTGAGGAGTAATCCATTAGAGTTTGGTGTCAAATTATTTTAAGAAGGGAACCTGGTTATAGTGTCAAGGGTGTTGTTTATATCTAGGTGGCTTCTGGGTCATTCTTATATAAGGGTTATGTAACGAAATAACCTAGGATGACCTGAAATGTCACCCGACCTTGTCCACCATGAGGACTAAAGGGATTTCCTAATCCCCATGAGTTGGAAAAAAATTTCTAGGCATAAAACATACTCCTTTGGGAATGATTTCTCATGATAAAAAATAAAAAATTATGGGAATTACACTTGGAAATATGGAAATACCATTCCATTATTCAGATAACCATGCACATTAGAAACAATAAAAAACATAATAAGTGAATATCCCAAGTGATAATTTCATTTATTTTCAATCAGTAAGATTGTTAATATGTAGAAGCAATCAATATGTGATTGGTAAAGGAAATTAATGATGACTGTAGGATTGTTATGGATACATCCTCAAAATTATATTTGATGATTGGAGATATGATTCAAATGTTAATGATAAGTATTAACAATTTTGGTCAATATATCTACAACATGATTCATGTGAAGTTATAGAGTTTTAAAAAGATGAGAAAGAAAATAAGAAAGTGAGAATCAATACACATGGTTGAGGAATTATTGTAGATTGAGGAATTTTACATTAGTTTGAAATTTTTGGATAAGTATTATTAAGGAGAAGTATAAATAAAATATCCAACTTAGAATATCCTTTGGAGTCAGCTCGACCATAGCCACCAAAGGCAGCCACAGGAGCCAGGTCAACCATAGCCAACCTAAGTGGCTATGGAAGAGGATCATAGTGATATCCATCACATAGATAGAATATAAGGAGATTATAGTACACATGGTTTGGTTTTTAGGTTGGTGAGTGGTGCTTAGTATCTCATGTATGGGTTATCATAGGATGTCATAGAAGAACACTATCTCCATTTGGGATTATTCTAGCTGGTGGAGACCACGTAGTGGTATATTTAGTGCATCAATTTTTATTACTATTTCGATGTGGGACTGAGACATGCTGCCATTGTTCATATTTTAATATATGTATGTATGGGATTTAAACAACATTGTGTTCCACAGTTTTTAAATATGATGTTGTCACTCAACCATGCCATCTTTAACCTTCGATGGTAGGATTTTTTTCATGTGGTATTTATATGATGAAACTTCCACACTCAAATTGAGCTTGAATTAAGGAGATCTAGATATTATGGTGTCATAAACTTCCTTAAATAAATACTAGGATTTATATTTTATCACCTATTTGAATAAGAGTTCACTTTAAAGAATATGACATGAGTCACAACAAGGTATTCACATATCCAGATTCATATGAGTTCAAGAATTTTAAATGGGTTGATGCATGCATTTTCAGTTGTATGCATTATTATTTCTTGATAAATATAAATATTGTGATGGATTATGTTTTCATTTGAAAATGAATAATTCCATAAATCTTAGAAACATGTGGTTGAGTATACAAAAAAATATTCCATGATTTTCAGCATCATAATGGAACGATATTATCTCTATATTTCTCAGGGTTTTAAGTTAGTGAGGTATTCTATAAATAAAAAGGGAGAGATTGATATCATACTGATGAGTTATTGAGAGTTCTCTAATTTCCTAAAAATAGAGGAGCCCAATTGTTAGTTTTCATTAATAATAATAAAAAAAGATAATCTCATACACTTGTTTATATAAATTAGAGAGTCTATGAATCCTTATCTTACATAAAGAATAATTAGAAGTTATGAGATTTATCTTTCATGTAGTACTTTGTTGGGATCCATATCCTAAGGTAGTACATAAAGAGTTGGTACATAAAGTTCCATCCCAATTATCATTAATTGTACATAGTGTTTTACATTAAAAAAAATTAGGTGTTATACTATATAATATATTGAGTAGTATACCACATAGAAATTGTCTGTGTGGATTGGGTTCATAGTATAGTTTCACTATGTAAAGTAGGAGTTTGTAAAGTAAAAAAAAGAACAGTATGCGAAGGATTGTTTTTCATGGTGTCACTTATAAAATACATATTTCAAGTATATAGGAGTATTTCTATGAATATGGGAATTTTGTAAAATATTTTATGCATTCATGAAAATAGTTTTGTGAAATATTGAGAATTGTTTATGAAGAAATAATAGTATAAATATTGAGTAGTGATAAATATTGAGGAGATAATACTTCATAGTGTCAAGGAGAGAATAAAGATTATGAAGGTGAGAGATTTTTAAAAGATGAATAAGATCCACATGCCTGGGTATTGAGTGAGCTGAGAAGATTCAGATCATGTAGAGATCTAAGATGTTGATAAATTCATATAATCACGTACTGAAGAAGACTTGGATGTACAAGACTTGAAGTTGTACATGATTGAACCAAATCTTGTATTCTCATGGAGGAAGATCATATTATGAAGGTATATAAGTAATCTAGAACAAGAAAGAGATCCTTTGGACTGTGGATCATCATTGGAGAAGAAAGACTATTTTTGGAAAGTATAATCAAGAGTTGTAGATTTCAGTTAGGGTGTATAAACAACTACTATAGTATTTTGGGTTGGGGAATATAACCAATCATGGAATAATATTTAGTGTTCATGGTGTATAACCAAACATTACTGTAGGATTGACTACGGGGATGTATAACCAATTGCATTTGAGGATTGGGGATATGGGTGTTGAACCAATCACTCTCTTTTGGGAATCTAGATCCATTTTGATTGGTAACGATAGTATAGTGGACAATCCATAGGTTGGTATGTCTAACCAACTATAGTAAAAAGTGGTAATTTAAGGTATAACCTTTTAAATCCTTATGTGTCATGATTCATTGTCTTTATTGTATATGAGGTGAGTATGAGGTTATTAAAGATGAGGTATAGAGACTTTAACCAAACATATAAGTTTAATTAAAATAGAATAAATTCATTAAAAGAAAAATAGATCAATGATTCACCCCTCCCCTATCAGTGATCACCAAACCTAGGCACTATAGTTGGTATAATATAAAAGGTCCCCTTTAAAGATCTAATATTTTTTCTGAAATATGGAGGATATTAATTCTATGAATATCCAAGTAATACCTACATTCAGTGGAAATAATTACCATATCTAAAGGAAAGGTATTTTTTCCTACCTCTTATCTCTTCACCTCAAAATAAGAGATCCACCAATAGTGGGTTCTCCACCCATTATGGATGATTCTCTAATGACCTTTTCCAATAAAATAATTTTGAAAGTTGATGGAAAGGAAAAAAATTCATTCTAATTCCTTTATCAAAAAATGTATATAAAAATTCCATGGGAATTCAAATGTGTAAAAATATATGGGAAAATTTTAGAAGAAGATATGAAGAAAACATCAAAGTTATGGAAGATAAGATAAAAATCTATAGAAGAAATTTTGATGATATAAATATGACTAATGATGAGAAAATTGATTATTTTTTATAAGGGTAAATGATATTGTGAGTAATATCAAGGGGTTTGGTGAGATTCTTGATTATTCCACCATTGTTAATAATATTATGATAAATTTTCTATATTAGTTTAATCCCAAGGTTTCGTACTTAAAGGATTGAGAAGACCTTTCATTGGATCATATTCACAACATACTCAGATCTTATGAAATAAGAAGGGAACTGGATTTCAAAAATAAAACTAAAGATGAAATTTCATTTGAGGATATGAGAAAGCATATGATCATGGTTGAGGAATTAACCTAATCAAGTGATTCTAATGAGGGGGAAATTAAATAAGACATTAATAAATTTATTTCACTTATTTCAAATGGATTCAAAAAGGGAAAGTGGAAATAAAAAAATTGCTAAAGTAATGGAAATATAAGGGCACTTGGAACTTTTCCTATAACTGTCCAAATAAGAAAACTAATGATATTAAATCAGATAAGGAATAAAATAATTTCTAAAAGTGAAAGAAATAAAAGAAAAAAAGTAATAATATTTTTTTTATCACCTAGAAAATTGATATGTTAAGTATAATGGAAAAAGTATCATTCATCATCAAGTATTAAATCATATGATGAAGTCAATTTTTTGACTAATATTCATAGAAATTTTGATACATCTAATATTGATGATGGTGACGAAAGAACAAAACTGGAATGGATACTACAAAAATCTAGAATGTGACCTTAAGTAAAAAAACTTCTCAAGAATGAAGAAATAGATAATGATAATAATAATTTAGCTTCTAAAAAATAGGAGTATGATAGAAAAGAAATATATTTTATTGATGAGTGTAATAATAATATATTAAAATTATCTAATTTTGAGAATATAGAAAGTTGTATTAAGGAGATAATGGCTTGAAAATAGGAATATTTGGTTGAGACACAATCCATGTACCTAGAAATACAAATTGTGTTGAAGAAGATTAAATATAACTTCACTAAAATAATTGATTTTAAAGGTGAACCTTCCCAAGTTAGAGAGATTAAGTTTTTAAATAATAAACTTAAATCTTCACCTAGTATATCTTAAATTAAAACTAATATTTATAATATTTCATGTGTAACAAATAAATATAAATATTATTGAATCAATAATATAAGTGATATATTCTCTCTTATATAAAATAATGAGAGGAAATATCAATAAAATTACTTCCCCTAGTCAAAATAAGGATCAGTTTTAATAAGTGAGATAATAACGAGTATATAGAAATAATAATTATCAAAGTGGGAGATATAATTTAGAAGGTTTTTTCTATATATTTTTAATGTATGGGTACAAATACAACTCTTTATGGTATAACATGTCATTTCTAAGAAAGATTCATGAACCTTGGGGAAGTTATCATGAGGAGATGGGAAAAAATTCTCAATAAAAGAGAGTTATTACCAGAAATTCACCCAAGATAGAAACAAAAAATAGGTATGAATACTAAGATGATATTTGAGGTATGTGTGAGAAGGAGGGTCAAAACGATGAATAATTAATGACTAAGCTACCAAGAAAGGTTCCATATAGTGATATAGAAAATAAAACTTAATATAAGAAGAAAAGAGAAAGTTATATTGGTTTGGTTTCTCAAATAATTCTTATGAGACACCCAAAAAACTGATAAACTAAAGAAAGGGTTCTTAACTATTTATCCCAATCCACTAAAATTGGTTAAAAAAATTAGGAATCTCATATGAAGTCTAAATCTTAAGTAAATAAATTGGTTTCACTAGAATAAATATAGGTTGATGAGAAGGCATGTGATGTAATCAAGATATACATGGCATGATGTATTTTATGACCATTTTACCATCCCAAGAATATGTATTCAAAATGATGAAAATATTAGGCAATGAAATTTTCTTAATGAATGAGGTGAAAAATATTTCCCTACGGGAAGAAAAAAATCTTGAGAATAATGTATTCATGTAATATGTGATAGATGTTAACAATAAGAATATTACTTCACAATCTAATAATATAAGAAATAAATAACAAATAAGGGTGAGTAAACTCTCAACTTGAGTGTTTATTTTGATTAAAAATTGTATCTCCTTATTCCCTTATCAAAATTAATCTATACTAACATGTAGAAAATTGAATAAGATAGACACATCCCTTAAGGGGGAGAAAATATGATTTGAAGCTATTAAATCTTCACTACACAATTAATGGGCAATTTATTAATATGTTTGTAAAAATAAAGATGATGTGTGAAAATCTCTCCCATATCCCTATTCTGATTACTTGAAAATTATAATCAAGCAGGAGTTGATATCGAGATATAAAGGTGGATTTATATGTTTTTCACTATAATTTTTTTATGTGTTTGTTCAAATGAGTGTAGGATGTATATATTTCATTATTTGACAATTTAAGAAGCCGTAAAATATAAAAGATGATTTTTTAGTAAATCTAATCATGTTATCACATTTATATATGTTTATGGAAAAAATTGATCACCTTGGTCATACACTCTTGTTTTCTACAACAATTTTCCCTATATAGACTTAGTGTTTTCTAACTGAAGAATCTTTTCTAAGAAGACATGTTGTTGTGAGGTGAAGTTTGTTTCAGTTCACCAAAATTTCATCCATCAAAATTATGTTCATTGTAATTTCAAACAACAAATTATGGGTTGGATATGAGGTGAATAAAGTGGTAGAAAAACTTCTCCAATATCAGTAGGTCCATTGGAAGTTCATATCCACTGATGTTTTTATAGTGAAGAAATGATATTTTCATATGTTCAATAAGACTTAAGGGTCACTAGCTTGGTAATAAATTTTGGGTGGTTATTCTTTGTGATCAATTATTTCAGGGGAGTGGGTATTATAGCTTGACCAGTTGACACTTATTATATAAGTGCATGATACCTTTAGTACATTTTGGGGTGAGAATTTATGTTTTAACTAATCCTTTATTGGATATATGAGAAGTTTATGATGATTACTTGTCATTTGTAATATATTTTTATCACTTGTAATCTTTCAATTATAAGAAGAGTAGCAGTTTTTTGGTTCCCTCATGTATATATGACATAGTTTTAATCACATTAAATACTTTGTGTTCTTTCTTGATTTCTATTTTTCTATTATATGTACAACCATTGAATTTATTTTCATTAATTCATATATTTTCAAGTGTTGCTGTGTGTGCTAGGTCAACTTTATATGGTGAGTAGGGTGTATAGACTAAAAAATTTTGGTAAACTCATTGATATTGAAATAGACATCTATATATTAGTTTTCTTATATGTTGAGTATCCTACGTATAGTCTTCTAATATAATTATTTTCAATAATATGATGGTATTTTTCTAATAATTTATATTTTTTTCACATTATCATCCCCAATAATTGGTATCAGAGTATTAAGGTTTGATTCTTAGGGTTAACACACTGGTAGTAGCTTGAGTATGGAATCGGATGAAGGGAATATCTGGATTAATAAATTTTATAGATTATATTTTCACTTAAGTATAATTCAAATGGAATATTATGTGATTCAAAAGGACTTAGAAATTCCATTCTTTGGAGTGAAGATGGTACTGGTGGAGAAATAAGAATCAAAGCACTTGGATAGAAAGGCATTGGATCTGGTAAGAATGCCCCTGGAAAGGATTGTTTCCTTCATCATTCAAGAGAAGAAAACAATAGTTGATGTTATAAAATCCTTGGTATATATTAATTAAAAATTGATTTCCCTTAACATGGTTTTCATGTTGCGATGGTTGTTTAGATTCAGGTTGTTGAAAGGAAGACTAGTGGAAGATCATTTAAATGACTTCAATATGTTTCATAGATAGATCTAATCAGTATAGGTAACTTTTTTAGATGGTGCATGGGTGTTTATTCTGTTATCTTGACTTTTGGAGAAATGGGATGAAATGGTTACTTCTATTTGTAACTCCAGTGAAAAAATAGACTTTTTCTGAGGATATTAGAAATTTGATACTCAATGAAGAGATTTAATGGAGGGAAGTATAAGTACCTTCTATAAATTATATCAATTCATATGTTCAAGTATGTTCACCCCAATATAAGAAGGTATATCTAAAGAATATATCCTAAGAAAAATAATTGGAGAAGATCCAAGGTAAATCGGATGGTCCTAGTCTAACATGCTGAAAGTGTGGGAAGAAAGGACACTTTAAGAAGGATTTTAAGAGTCACAATGAGAACACCAAAAAATAATCAAACTCTAATAGTTAAAATTCTTTTATTTTACTAGAAGGAATTATAAATTACTTAATAAGTGTGAACACTTTAGTAAAATATTTAGTGATTGACTCTGAATCATCTTTCCATTCAACTAGTAATAAAACATGCATAGTCAACTATATATTAGGAATGTTTGGAAATTTCCACCTGGTGTATGGTGGAGCCTTAGAAGATATTATAAAAGGATAGGTCAACATTTTGATGAATAATAGAGGATTATTGAAACTATTAGAAGTTCCACACAACCTTAGTTTGTGTAAAAATATTATTTACATGGGATAATTGGATTATGTAAGTTATGGAACTAAAATTTCAAAATGGGTATAGAAATATACCTAGGGTTCCATGGTGTTTTCAAAATATTAAAGGATGGGACTATTTACTTGACTAGAATTCAGATTAAATTAAAATGGTTTAAAGTTTAACTTCGGATGATAAAAAAGTATGGAAATATAGGTTTGGTCACCTCAGTGAGAAGAACATGAAAGTTCTTAAGGTCAAGGGAATACTAAAAATTGATCAAATGAAAATTGGAATGTGTGAATGTTTTTTTCTAAGAATATAGAAAAGTGTGTATTTCAAAGTATATGGTCAGAATCCTAGGGGTTAGAAGTTATAACTTGTACACTTTTATGTTTGAGGACCTGACCCTATTCAATCCTATGGTGTTTTCCTTTACTTTATTAATTTAATTAATGATGATATAATAAAATTATGTATTTACTTATTGAATCATAAGTATTATGCATTTAAGGTTTTTGTTTATTGGAAAGCTTTGTCATAGAAAAAATGTGGCTAGAATATGAAGTGCATCCATATGAAAAATAGTAGTGAATAAACCAGACACAACATACAAAACATTTTCCAAAATGAGGGAATAATACATGAGAATATGGTGGTTGAAACTCTATAAAAAAAGAGTGGATGAAATAATGAATAGTACTCTAATGTTGAAATATAAAACCATGAGGTTGCACTCAAGAATGCCTAATTCAATTTAGGTAGAGGCACTCAACATGGCATCTTATCTTACCAATAGAAGTCTAGAATTGATATTTGGGTAGGAACATCCAACAGAGTTTTGTTCTATAAAATGATAGGAAGTTAATCATCTTAGTGTCTTTGGTAATTTACAATATATACATGAAAATGCTAAGGATAGTGAAAAAAATCAATTATAGTCCAAAATGTGTTTTTTAATTGGATATGGAAACAAAAAAAATTAGATATCAATTGTGGGATGGTAAAATAATACAAATAATCAGGATTAGGGATGTTCTCTTTAATGAGAAAATTCTTTTCTAAGAAAAGATTTGGAAGAGTGGGAAGTTGAAGAAAAATAAACTGTGGAAGTCTAGGTTTATTAGAGTAACGGTAGCTCACAAAAACAAAATAACTTAGATGTGGGTGCTAAACTCACCAAAATTCTAGGTTTAAGACCATACAAATATCATAAAGTTCATGAGTGGTTGAATCTCAATTAGGGCCTCATATGTTCAAGTACTAGAAATTAAAGTACTGGTAGGGAGAATTGAGTCAATTAATTTAGATTCAATTAATGAGATCAACCAAAATTAGAAGATTGGTTCACATATATAGGGATAATATGAACTTTATACTCCTAATGGATACAGGATAACCTAAAAATCTAGAGTAACCAACTTATCTTAGTGACTCTAAGTAGTGGGAGTCACCCATGAATGAGGAGATGGGTCCATTAAATTTCAACAGAACTTAGGAGATAACTAAACTTCTAGAGGGTAGAAAATCACTTGAGAATAAGTGGGTTTACCATATTAAATAAGAGGATGATGGTAAAAAAAGATAAAAGTGTGAATGGTAGAGAAAATTTTTCAACATAAGGAAGGATTTTATTTCTCATAAATATTATCAATGGTGGTCAAACATTATACCATCCGTACAATGCTAATTATGGTTTTATAGGAATATATGTATTGGGAGTAGATGGATGTCAAGATATCTTTACTTCATGGTGAGTTGGGGGAGGAAATATAAATGTAACAACCAATGGGTTTACCAGTATTAGGGAAATAAATTTGGTTTGTGAGCTGAATAAAATATTATATGGCTTTAAATAAGAACCATGAAAGTGGAATAAAAAATTTGATTCATTTGTGTCAAAATAAGGGTTTAGTAGATTCAATGTAGATCATTATTGTTACCAAGAGAAATGGTAAGATGGTACATTCATCATATTTCTCTTATATGTGGATGAAATCTTGAAAGTTGGACCAAATGCTCAGAAAATCCAAAAGTACTAGAGTGATTTTTCTGGAAGATTCAAGATGAAAGATCTTGGGTAGGCAAGGAATATATCGAGGATAATGATTGGAAGAAAGAAGATATTTGAAACATTGGTTCTATATTATAAGTATTATATCCATAGTATCATTAAAAGGTTTGGTATGGCCATAAGTAAAGCATTTTCAACCCCTTTTGTTGTTCACTTAAAATTATCCAAGTCAGGGGAACCAGAAACAAAATTTGAGGCCAAGTATATGGATAAAGTGATATATGCGTCAGTGGTTGGAAGTTTGATATATGCAATGGTATGTAATCGGTTATATATTTCCCATATAGTGGGAGTTGTGAGTTAGTACATGGAAAATCTAGGGAATGTACACTGGTAGGTTGTGAGGTGGATCCTTGGGTATTTAAAAGGATCAAAAAGGTAATCTATTTTCTATATAATAGAAAATATGTTATAAGGTTTTGTGGACTCAAACTTTATGGGTGACATGGATACAAATAAAATTATAAACATCTTTATCACAACTCGTTCCCCCGGGGCCCATGCCGTGACTACCCCAAGCTTGCCTCCCATAGACCAGGGGCTGGAGAGTAGCACCAAGTAGGCATATCCCAAACAAATGGGATGAATTTTCCAAAGTACATGCACAAATTCACACAACTCCAAGCCATAGATGCTGGAAAGTGAAAACACTAATTAAACAAAAACAAGATGTGACAGAAGGAAAATGAAAGTAAATGGGGCCAGAATAAAAGACCATCCAAAAAGGAAAAGTAAAAGTAAAAGTATCTAGAACTCCTTCGCATAAAACCCTACCTGAAGGGTAGGTACAGAAACAGTTGTCTGAAGCTGCAGAAGCACACCTCATCTATCGAGTCACTCTAAGCACCACATGTCCCCGGTCCATCAAGGACTCCATCAAAGCATCAATTGTCTACACAAGACATGACACATGCGGGTAAATCCCATGCAGGGGTGAGTAAAACAATACTCAATAGGGAACATAGAAACACAAAGTAAAAGACCACAAAGTAAACACCACTAAGAAGATACGGTCTTCTCAACATAGGTATATATCAACAAAACATATAATAAGAAAATATAGGTATACTCATAAAGGATTCCAAGACTAAAGGTATCACCAATTACCATCCATATAGTCTCACTTGTAGCGTGCTCAATCCAGGAGATCTCACTCCTCAAGCTATTTTATAGTAAGCATGTAGAACTAGTCTACAAAAAGTATCTGAGAGAACATATAGTCTTGATATGTCATGAAGTTTCTATAAGATGTCTGGTCTTTCTAAGACATGGAGTCCCAATATCACAACCAATCCTTGGTTATAGGATTATACTCAAGGCAATCTCATTACGGGAAAACTCAATCCCTGAGCTATGAAGTCATCAGGGACCCTCACAAAGAGGTCCTGCTAATCTAGGCCTCGTCTAAAGAGAACACACTGAGAACTACCCAAATCACACTGGTCAGGTCATATCACAAAAGAAATAATATGATCTCAATACATAGATAGAGGGTATTATACCCAGGGCTCACTGGCATATTCCTGGCCATACTAGAAACATCATCCTAGATAGGGGATAGGCACTAGAATAAAAATTGGTCACACCTTCTCCACAAACCCTATCTAAGGTACCACGAAAGGAAGTGAGGATCGATTGGGCCTCTTGGTGCAATACATGCTCTGGCCCGCTGAGTCACTATCAAAGCCAAGCTGAGACAACTCACTTCAGAACATGGGTCATCCTCTATGACAGGAATGGGATCCTACATCAAACCTTCATAGGAAAGACCAAGCGTACGATCTCAATCTCTATGGTCACCCTCTATGACTGGATCAGGATCCTACATCGATCCCTCATATAAAAGACAAAGAGAATGCTACTAGCCCCTACTGGTACAATAAAAAACACACCAAGCCATCTCAAAAGTATTGCCGCATCACAAGGGTCCCAATTCCATAGACAGCTCATCAAACAGATGCTCTATTTGAAAGATACCTCCATTTTTTTTGAAAAAGCGTTGATCTAGGTCTGGGTTGGGTTCAACCCGACCCAACCCAATTCAGCCCAGCCCATTGGGCCTAGACCACTAGCCCATTGGACCTATCCCTCCAGGCCAGTCAGTGACCCGATTATTTCAGTCCAACCTACATTTCACGTGTCGGAATCCTCCAATACATAGCCCGGTTGCATGCTGCATCACCCTAAGCACTGAGAAGCACTACCCCCATCCAGCCCAGTCCACTCAAGCAAAGCAAAAATCCCACATGTGGATCAATTGCATGCGTCCAATAAATTCAGGTGTCACCATTTCTTTTCATCCCCATGGGATCCATCATGGGCTCCCACAGACATTTCCATAAGCGGCTATCCTCCACCACACTGGCATGCGGCCGACACCACGTTCCACCACCGTCGTGCCGGACTCTGGATCTAGCATGCTGGTGGACCCTTATGTAGGCCACTGGATTTTCTTTGGTGCTCCGATTGTTGATTCAAAATATGTTCAGTGATCCTCAGTTCACCACCTTCACTGAAGTGGGCTCATATCCATGACATGATCCATCCCAGTGCAAAGACATTCAAGCGGTGATATCTCTGCCACCACTTTGATCCATCTTCCACCATCATCGTCGCACCTCTGTCATACCACACCCATACCTAGTCTGTGATATCATATTGTTTCATCAATAATCTGTTTCATAATGATTGATCGATCGTGAACTATAGAGTTTTAGGCCAAACGAAGAACGCCTGTGACGAATGAATAATGGAGGGTGAAAGGCTTGAACCAACAAAGGGGAACAGAGCTCAATCAATGTTTATGTCGATTGTGGTTTCTTGTTGTTAAAATAGTTAATGATAACCCACAAAAAAAGGATAATAAATATTATATAAACAATCCCCAATAAACCCCACAAGGTAAAACCCAACCCACAATACACACGACCTGTGGATTAATCCGTTGGCCGATTAATCCACGTTCCTCATAGGGATAAAGAATGGGGAAGGAAAATAGATTAAAACTCACACCCTACCTCGAGGTTTGGATCTATAATTGGTGTAGAACAGATTTGTTCTGTCATAGTTCATTGATCCTTAATTCCTAAGATGTGATCCATGATTCACTGACGTTCATCGTTGTTTTTCATTCGCCAACAAGAGGGAACCACCAATACCTTTCTCCAAAGTTTCCATTGAATTACAGGGTTATGTGTTAACCCTGAATCCCTATTTAATTAGGGAGAAAAGAAAATGTGTCAGCCCGATTACAGCATTGCAACGTTGCCACACTGTTTCATTTAAGAAATGAAACAGGTTGACTCGTAACTGTGTCGCAGCATCGTTGCGTCTCTGCAAAACATTTAAAAAGAAATAAAATAAACTTCATTAAGTTTATTTTATTCTTATTTAAAACATCCAAAAATTAACTTTTAAAATCGACCCACACTGGTCGATGTTAGGCCCTGCCTAAGGAAAATGCCAAATTACAAACTCAATAGTGGTCTCATATTTCCAATATGAGTCACCTTTTATGAGTTATTAAAATTTTAAAATAAAATAATTTTATTTAATTATTTTATTTACGGTTACATCTTTTTAGTTTTTTATCGCTGGAGACCCATGTTGACTAAATTTAAGTCATGCCTAGGGTAAACCGGCCATCCTGAACGCAATGGTGCCCTCAGATTTCTGATCTGATAACCCATTTAAGATTTATTACAATTTTTTAGGAAAAATAATCACATGTGCTATTAAAAACTTAACTTTTTTCATTGAACCATTCCGGGCACACTGGGCCTCAGAATCGCACTTCATCTCAGTGCCTGGTCTTAGAATTTTCCCAATAATTTTCTAAAAATAAAACCAAGAAAATATGAGTCATTACATTCTCCCCACCTTAAGGATTTTCATCCTAGAAATACAAACCAAGGGATACCCATACAGTTTATGGTACGATCATGAACCTGATCCCCCCGCTCCCATGTGATCTTCCAGATATTCTCATGTTGCCACTGGCACGCACTAAATGCATCGACTAACCACATAGGGTCCTCTTCTTCCGATCCTCGATCTCCATGACCAGGACACAAAGAAATAATCATGATCATAAACTATCATCTATGGGATTCAATGGAGTCGATCTATCTCATGCACATAGAGGCATCCCAAGATCTCTACTAAACTATGCTTCCGAAAAGCTAAGAAGTGGCCAACTTGGTGAGTTGGTCAACGATCACCCAGATGGTATCATGTCCCATGGACATACGTGGTAAACCAACCATGAAGTCCATCGATATCATTTCCCACTCCCTTCCTGGAACCCCAAGGAATAAAAGAGAATCCCCTTCCAAGCATAGGGGCTCAACACGATGAGTTGACAAATCATGAAACTAATTCAAACAAGTGCTCAGATTTTATATCAATAGGTAAGCCCAGCTTCAACCTGATCCATCATCACCAGTTTCCACCTTGACACCCACATGAATATCCCAATGCATATCTCCACTCTAATCATCCATTGCAACTATTGTGCGTCTTATGAAAACGATGTGCTCCCCACCTTTAGAATATCTTTCAGGGGAATTCCTCATGGAAAACTGAGCACATAAAGTCTCACCATTAGTATCACTGAGTCATTCCTCCCTGACTCAATATAAGAGTGGAAGTGTAACCACCACCAACTAGAGGTAAGATGAGTCATCTCTATCCATGAAGGATAATTTTAATGAGGCCAACTTCTATGTTTCCTCATTCATCAACTACGAACAGGATCTCCTACTGAGAGCATCTGCTACCATGTTTCCCTTACCAAGAGTATAGACTCTCTCTAAATAATATTCCTAGAGGAACTCTATACAATACCTCTACCACAAGTTCAGAACCTTCTGAGAGAAGATATACTTGAGACTCTTATGGTCTGAGTAGATGATAAATTTCCCACCCATCAGGTACTGTCACCACATCTTAAATGAAAATACTATCGTTTCCAAATCAAAATCGTGGTTCACGTAGTTCTGATCATGTGGTCTCAAATAATGTGAACCGTAGGAAATCACCACTTTCCTCTACATCAGGACACAACCAAGTCTGGTCCTTGATGCATCACAGAATACTACGTACTCAACTCCCTCCTATGGAAAACTCAATATTGGGGTGCTCGTCAAACTCTGTCTTAACTACTGAAAATCCTGTAGGAAACTTTCTATCCACGCAAAATGATTCCCCTTTCAACTGATCAAAGTTTTCATAGACCATTTGGTAGTGGATACTCATTCTCCACGATCACTTGGTTAAAGTTTTGGTAATCCACACATAGCCTCGAACACTGGGTCTTACTAATCCCTTCCTCTGCAAGTCCTACACCTTCAACCTCATCTCACGAAGCTCTGTGAAATCCATCTAATATATTGATGATGATATCAGTGCCATATCGGGGTGTATAATAATGAAAAATTCTATCTAACTTTGGGGAGGTAAACCTGGAAACATCTCCAGGAAAGACCTCCTTGTACTCTTCCACTACTATTGGGAACTAAAAACTCATAACATCTAATACACTGAGGGTAAGGCTAGCCGAATCATGAGTGATCGGATACAGCCTCCTATGCATGAGTTCATCCCGTGTTTCCTGGGTTTCCTTTTTTTCTGACCAAGGAAAACATCATTTTGTCTCTACAGACATACTGCAACCTTTTTCCTAAAATATTCAATATAAGCATGGACTGTCGATAAACAATTCATACCAAGAATGAAGCCATAAGGCCTCAACACTACCACCAATAGGTTCCAACCAAAATTCTCACCTCAAGGGTCAGATCACACTATTGACACTAGTGTGATTATAAAGTCTCCTTCTGTAGGTATCTCCAGATGTAAGGGTCAAGTCAACCATTTTACCAAAAACTCTAGGTCTCGAACAAGATCTGTGATAAGAAATAATTATTAGCACTTGTGTTTATTAATATAGAAACTAAGAGTAGACATAGACCATGCCTCAAATAATTCATGGATCCCTTGGTTGATATGACTTAATCACATGAAGCTACCCCTTCCCCCATCCTCCAGCTCCCTGAGCCTAGTGTGGACCACATGGGGGTACTGGTGGTGGTAACATGTCGAAATGTATACCACCTCATGTTTCTCTCTCAAATCCTCTTTTATTCTTGCCTCCCTATAGATCCATATGTTTCTGTCATGGTCTCTACCTCAATGGCCCATCCACTATTTCCCTATCAGCAGCATGACGGGATGAACAATTTCTAGCGAGATGTCCCCTGTTGTCTCATGTAAAGTATTGCCTCTCTCTAGGATGAGTGGACTCACCCTATGAGCCCTGATATCTAGATACCCTATCCTGAGACCTCCTCTCAGAACTTCTCACACTTCCAAGTCTCTAGGACTGACATCCACTTCTTTCTCCTAAGGTCGCTTCTCTTACTTTCCCACTATTGACATCCAATAGTTGTATCTGCTCATCCAAAGGACATTCAACCATAAAGGTTCGCTCTAACACCCTAGCATAAGTAGGAATGCACAGAGGAATAATACTGGCTTGGGTGTCCCTAAACACATATTTCTAGAAGGTCTGAGCCCTAAATCACTGGTCGTGTATCGTATTCATTGAGTACATGGAAATATCAGTATGCCTCAATGAATACTCAGATACAAACATGTCGTCCTACTGGAGTTGTAGAAGGCTCACATCCATAACCACCATCTGATCTACTAGTTCCCTGACTAGACAAAAAACTCGGCCACCACCTCAATACAATCCTCAAACACCTGAGAGTCAGGCTCACCTCAAAACTTGATGGGTCTCTATCATCGAAACTCATGAAGTGTTCTCATCCCACGCATCTCATCCGTTGGTACTATGAGTACCATGTGATACTTGACAGGTGGTGGTATAACCAGAACACCACCCAGAGGTTCTAACTCTAATAAAAATATCTATATTGATCTCATCACCTTGTGGGTCATCCTTTTGATAATGCGGTGGAATCCTCGATGGCTGTCTACATGGAAGCATCTTGAAACAAAACAAGGTATACCATGATCAATAGAGTACACCTGGTGAGCTGACTCAAGAAGGACATTGAAAACACAACCCATTCCTATATGATTCATGTACCATTGTTTTTTCCTACAACTATTGTTTTCACATACCTAGTTGAAAATCATAATTCAGGGTCCTGGTGTATGGATACTGTTAGGTCCACTAGGTTAGATACCCTGATAGTGGGGTGAATCAGGGTATGACAGATAAAAACTATTGCCCCTATTGATCTTATTTCCTTGTTAGACAAAACTCTTTTCTCTCTCCTTCCTGTTGTAGAGAATGAAAAAATCTTAAAGCAAGAACAGGACACAACAATTTTACTTGGTTCACCCTCACTGGGCTACATCTATGGATCATACACCAGTGATGTGCTGATGTACCAAATCCACTAAAAGAGCACTGAATGTTTACAATGTTCGGAGCAGACTCACTGTCCCTCCTAGTTTACAAACACTCACAATATGAAAGATCATTGTTATCTCAACTGAAGTGTGATCACTGCTTCTTCAGAAGGTCCAATCACAGTTTAAAGACTTGTAGGTACCTTTATTCTCACTAATGAATGCATCCTCCACTATATGTAGATTCTCTTTTGAAGTTCAATTTTCCTTTAATGATGAAAACCACTTTACTACAGTACTATTGGGTAACTCCAAATCTTTTGTGCAAACCTTACTACATCTTGTGAAAAAATTTAATACCTTTCACTCAATATTCCACTTTTGTCACAAAATACCCCTTACGTACAACTTCAATCTTATGCGCAACTCAAATCTTAAGTGTAGATTTCTTATCTTGCGCAAAACTCAAAATCTTTTGTGCAACTCCCTTTTCTTAAAATTCTTAAGTGATTCAGAGCTTGGATTCTCTCTAAGTGTTGAGATGATACTAATGAGGGGGGTCACCTATTATTTATAGGCGTCACTGAACCCTATGTGAAAGATTCAAATTTTTTAATGCAAGTTCCTCTTCGAGCGCACAAACCTCAATTTGACATCACATTGGGCATGCAAGTTTCTTTCGTGCAACCTCATATTTTGTACACATTTTCAAATCTTTTGTGTGCATCATGCCTTTTCCATTTTTCAACATTTTTACCCTAAAACATGCCATGTGGGAAAATTTCCAAACCACCTAAGATCTTGCATGAAAATTCCTTTTCCAAAAACTTGTTCCCCATTTTTTGATTTTGAGGCCCAAAAATTTGGCAAACACTGGAAAATGGAACCACCTTGTATCTGTTCTTTTTAAACTACCTCCAGATCTACCATTCCTTTGTCATCGTTTTTTTCAACATAGGGTGTCAACAATATCTCTGGAACTTGACAAATCACCATGGAAACCCTCTTTGTCAATAAAAAACTAGCTTTGTCAACAAACACAAACACCAAAAAATGATTCAATGTTACCTTGAGGGATTTTTGCCCAACAGATACATCGGTTGCCGCACCAACATTGGATTCCCTAACCTAAAATATAAACTTGAAACACTTAATAGTGTTTCCCCAAACCAAACTCATAGACTCTGGGTTCTTAAGGTAGAACCAAAATCCCTTTGATACCACTCTATCATGACCCGTTCCCCAGGGGCCCATGCCATGACTACCCCAAGTTCGCCTCCCATAGGCTAGGGGCTGGTGACTAGCACCGAGTAGGAATATCCCAAACAAATGGGAGGCATTTTTCTAAGTTCCTGTACACACACACACAACTCTATGAAATAGATGCTAAAAATTGAAAACACTAAGTAAATAAAAACAATGTACGATAGTAGGAAATTGAAAGTAAATTGGGTTAGAATACAAGCCCAACCAAAAAAGGAAAAGTAAAAGTACAATTCTATGAAACTCCTCCACAGAAAAACCTACCTTAAGGGTAGGTACAAAAACAACTATCTGAAGCCGCAAAAGCACACCTCATCTGTCGGGTCACTCTAACCACCACCTAGCCCTGGTCCACCAAGGACTCCATCAAAGCGTCGATCGTCTACACAAGACACGACACGTGCGAGAAAATCCGGTGTAGGGGTGTGTAAAACAATAATCAGTAGGGAACCCCCAAAAAAAGTAAAAGACCACAAAGTAAACACCACTAAAAAGATACTATTATATCAAAACGGGTATGTGTCAACAACACATATAACAAGAACATCCAGGTATACTCATAAAGTATTTCAATACTCAAGGTCTCATCCACTACCAACCATATGGTCCCACTCGTAGCATGCTTGATTTGAGAGATCTCACTCTGTGAGCTATCTAATAGTAAGAATGTAGAACTAGTCTACCAAAAGTATATAAGATAACATCTGGTCTCGATACATCATGAAGTTTCCCTGAGAAATCTGGTCTCACTAAGATAAGGAGTCCTGATATCTTATCCAATCCTTGGTTATAGGATTCTGCTCAAGGCACACTCTTTCTGGGATAACTCACTCCTCGATCTATGAAGTCATCAAAGACCCTTGTAAAGAGTTCCCACTAATTTGGGCCCCACCCAAAGAGAACACACTAATAACTACCCAAATTACACTCGTCAAGTCACATCACAAAGGAAAGAATCTGATCTCGATACACAGATAGGGGGTCCTACACCCATGGCTCACTCAGGGACTCCTAGCCCTACTGAAAACATCATCCTAGATATGGGATAGGTTCCTACATAATTATTGGTCACACCTTCTCCAAAAACCCTATCTACGGTACCACGAAGAGAAGTGAGGATCGACTGGGCCTCTTGGTGTGATACACGCTCCAGCCCGCTGAGTCACTGTCTAAGTCAGGCTGAGACAAATCACTTAAGAACACAGGTTATCCTCTATGATAGGAATGGCATTTTCCATTGAGCCTTTATAGGAAAGACCAAGGGTATTATCTCAATCTCTATTATCACCCTTTATGATGGGATCAGGATCCTGCATCGATCCTTTATAGGAAATAAAAATGGAATTCTATTATCCCCTCCTAGTATAACTAAAAACCCACCAAGCTGTCTCAAAAGGAATGACTCATCATAAGGGTCCCAATGCCACAGACGTCTTGTCAAACGGACACTCTGTTTGAAAGATACATCCATTTTTCTAAAAAAGGGACGATCTGGGTTTGAGGTCGAGTCCAACCCAACCCGACCAAGGGTGGACAACCCGACCCAGTTGGGCCCACTGGGACCATTCTGGACCAGCCCACTGGACTATTGACCCAGCCCGCCGGACCGCTCGGCAGCCCAGTTCTGCCGGTCTGGCCCATGTCGCATAGGTTGGCCTCCTACAACATGTGGCCTTGCCACATGTTACGTCACCCCAACCACCAGCACGCGCCACCCCCATCTAACCTAGTCACCTCACATGTACTGAAAAACTTGCACATGGCTTGGCCACGTGCATCCAGTCAACTCAAGCACCACCGCGGGCGGCTGTCCTCCGCTGTGTTGGTCACCAGCATGTCGGTGGCCTCTTCTACGGGCCACCAGATTCGCTCCGGTGCTCCGATTGTTGATCTGAAATATGTTCCGCGATCCTTGGCTTTCCACCTTCACTAATATGGGATCTAATCCATGCCATGATCCATCCCAATTCAAATCCATTCATGCAGTGATATCTCCTTCACTTCTTTGATCCATCTTCCACCATTGTCGTCGCACCTCTATTATACCGCACCCATCCCAAGTTTGTGATATCTGATCGTTTCACTAAGAATCAGTTGCACAACGATCGATCGATCATGGATTTCTGAATCACGGGCCAAATGAATAACTCCCGCAATGAAAAAAGAACGGAGTTAAAAAGGAATGAACCAACAAAGAGAAACAAACCTTGATCGATGTTCATGTAGATCATGGTTCATTTCCATTAGAACAGTTAAAAAACCCAAAAAAAGGATAATCAATATTAGATAAAAAATCCCCAATAACCCCCATAAGGTAAAACCCAACTCACAATATACACGACCCGTGGATTAATCCATTGGTCGATTAATCCACATTCATCATATGGATAAAGAATGGGTAAGGAGAATAGATTAAAACTCACACCCTACCTCGAGCTTTGGATCTGTCATTAGTGAAGAACAGAGTTGCACCACCATCGTTTGTCGATACTCAATCCATGATCTATGATCTTCTAGCATTCATTGTCATTTTTCATTTTCCAATGGGAGGGAACCACCAATGCCTTTCTCTAGAGTTTTCAAGTAATTCTAGGGTTACACGTTAACCCTGAATTCCTGTTTAATTTGGGAGAAAAGAAAATGAATTGGCCCGATTGTAGCATTGCAACATCGCCAAAAAGTTTCATTTAATAAATTAAATGAGATGAATCATCACTTCATCATTGTGAAACATTAAAAAATAAATAAAATAAACTTCCTTATGTTTATTTTATTCTTTCTTAAAACTTCCAAAAATTAACTTCCGCAGTCGACCCGCGTTGGTCGATGTTAAGCCCCACCTAAGGAAAACACCACATTATGAACTCAATGGTGGTATTGTATTTCCAATATAAGTCACCATTCACGAGTTATTTATATTTTAAAATAAAATAATTTTATTTAATTATCTTATTTATGGTTACATACTTTTCGGGTTTTATCACTGGAGACACGCGCCGACTAAGGTTAAGTTGCACCAAGGGTAATCCCACCATCATAAATGCAACGGTGCCCTTGAATTTATGATCTGGGAAACCATTTGAGAGTTATTCCACATTTTCAAGAAAACTACTCACACGATCTATTAAAAACATAACATTTTTCATTAAACCATTCTGGGCACAACGGGCCTCAGAATCGCATGTTGTCTCAGCACCTAGTCTCGGAATTTTCCCAGTGCTTTTCTAAAAATAAAACCAGGAAAATACAATTCATTACAATATTTGTGTTTATTTTTGGTGGAACGGACATCATCTGATGATCAAAGTTATAAAATCTTGTTACTCAAAGTTCAATGTAATCTAAGTATATAGTTTCAATGGAAGAAGGTATTGGAAGGAGTCAAGAAGGAGTAGTGTTTTATTGTGATATCAAAAATTCAAGTCACTTGTCTAAAAAACTAGTGTTCCATGATTGAACGAACCATATCGACTTGAAGTATCATTTAATTATAAATTTTTGGAAGAATGAGATCTATAGTTATTGTTGGTCTGAGTGGATACTCAAGAGGGGGGTGAATTGAGTTCCAATTAGAATTTATGTTAAAAACTTTTAGGATTAAAATCCCCCAAATTAAAAAAGCCCAGTCAATTAAGGTAGTAGAGATATAAGTGACTTATTGTTCAACAGGTTTCTCAAAGGTTGATTACTCCTCATTTGAATCAGTATGAGAACTAATTCGACTTTTGAAACAAGTTTACTAAACAAATCAAATATACACACTAACCAGAACTAACTATCAGAGTGAATGTAAAAACAGATTTCGGTCTTTGAAACTACAAGAAGCGGATAAATGTAAAACAGAGTAAATGAAAGATGAACACAACAATTTAAACAAGAGGTTTAGTCTTAAGTCAAGACCTAGTCCTCTCCACTTGGTGATCACCTGCCACCAAGCAATTATATTAAAAAGTGATACACAGCCTGTATCGGGATTTACAACAGTTTTCACAAACCATCCAGGTTTTTCAACCTCTACCAAAGTTCTACGTGGGAAAATAAACTACCAAGCCACACTAGACTTCTTCCATAGTTATACGTGGGAAACAAATGTAAAGAGAGTTTGGTATGGGGATTTTCAATAACCCTCAATTCAAGCACAAGAGTCAGTGTGTGTAACACATACACACTGCTCACAAATGTAAAGTATTTAAACACAGTAGAGCTAAAGATAGTAGGGATAAGTTTAGAATGCTCTGTTGTGTTGGAAGATCATCTCTGGACTCGTTGAAATGAAGGAAATGAAATTTTGGTCCTTCTCTACAAGTTGACTCCAAAACAGAGTGTCGCAACTTCCAGGTAGAGATGATCATCTTCTTGGGTTTAAAGATCTTTGTATCACACCCCTACATCTTGAAAAAAGGTTCTTTCAATAGATCTTCGTGAAGATCTGTGTTCTTATGAATGAGTGCTTGAGTGTTCTTCTTCAGATTGTGTATGTTTCTCTCTTATGAGTGTTCTTTGTATATTCAATATGTCCACACTTTTTTTTTGTCTGTCTCTACGCATATATATATGTACACTTTTCTAGCTGAGCTTTTTATCGTTTGGTTCATCAGGGGCCGACAGGAAAAATGTTTCAACCACGTGTGGTCTTCCTCGTACATCGTACTGTTTCCTGATATGCCTGCAAATAACATTAAATAATGTCAGGTGAAATAATTTTTCAAGACATAACCATTATGATAGTATAAAGAAAATTGGTAAAATGAATAATAAAATATCATCAGATTGGTAGCAGATGCATGTCACACGGTAGACTTCAACCGTAGTCTTTCCAACTATGAACTTCATCGGTAGGCTATTCAACTGTGAGCTTCATCGGTAGTCTCTCTGTCTGTAGGCTTGTAACGGTAGTTGTTACTCTATGTAACAGTAGCTCCTCATCAGTGGACTTCATCATTAGGTCTGTAACATCAGACTATTTCAACAGTGACCTTTACACTAGTAGACTTATCTCAACAGGTAATTTCATTAACAGTGGAATATGTCCATCAGTAGACTTTGAACAACAGTCAACTATCTTGACAGTAGGAGTTGTCTAGAGGTAACCTTCTACTAACGGTATACATGTCCAACTGTAGACTTGAACAGTGAAGTTCTCAACAGAAGACTTGAGAAAGAGCCTGACAGTGAACTTCTAACAGAACCTTGTGACGGTGACTCTTTGTCTGTGAGCTTTGATAAGCAGATCAACGGTAGACTTATGACAGTGACCTTGTACTGGTAGCTTCCAACAGTGACTGTAGATCTTCAATGGTGATCTTCTAGCATCAGTGACTTGGAGTGACAGTGAGATATAATGGTGACTTTGAATAGAAGACTCTTACCAGTAGCATTTAACAGTGAACATATATTTAGATAAATGTAAACTGTAAGCTGATGCAGAAAAGTCATGAGACTAAGAGTATACATTGTTCAGGATAAGATAATTATAAATACATATTAAAAAAGGGTAGAAAATGTATTAATATATCATGATCAATATTTAAACATGATTTGGGATTATCAAAACAGGTGAGTCCAAAAATATCCCCCTTTTTGATAATCACAAATTATGCCAGTATGTATTAAATATAGATATCACATATAATACAGTTACTAAACAGAGATCAAAAAAGTTCTCAAGTATCAAAGATTAATAAGAGTGTAAAACCAAAAAATATTGGTACATGGTATCAGAGATAAAGGCAGAGAAGATTCAACATAGGATCATAATAGTATATTAGCATATTTCTCCCCAATCACATGATTAGTCTAGAATTAGCACAGTATTTCTCCCCCTTTGTGATTAGAAAAAAGAAACATAAATAGAGAGAACCGATAAAGCTTGTATTAATGAAATTACATTACATGACTGATAAAAGAATACAGAGTCCCTATCAAAAGACATAAACAGACTCAATCCGCATCATCCGTAGGTAAGTGGTCTTTTCCTTTGGAAGAAGAAGATGGAGGATGAGCAGGTGGATCAGTAGGTTTAGGAATTTCTGTAGGAATGATTGGAGGGACAGTAACAGAATATCCTGTGGGTCTGTAGTGGGTAGCTCATTGAGGTATCAGTGGAGTAAGGCTTCTGATAGCTTCATCAGGAGACATCGTGGAAGAACTACTGGGTTGAGATGCAGGTAAGGCAGGAGGGATGATGACAGGGGTGCATTCCACATGGATAAAGGGTAGAAGTAGGTTTCTGAAGTCCATAATAATGCTTCCTCCTCTTTCTATAGCAGATAAGAAATAATCTTTATTCTCTAAAAATTAATCCAAAGCAGGGGTCAATTCTCACAGTTTGCTGACCTTCTCCCTAAATGCCTGATTCACTGGAGGCAGCTTCATATTCTCTATCAAAATCTTGAAGTGGTTGGTCATTTGTTTCTTGGTATAGATCTTATCAAAGTAAGAATCTACCTTATTCTTAATGGCCTCCTGAGTAGCAGTAGCTACGTGCAAGTGTTCAAGAACATTACTATTGACTTCCCTAGTGGTAGCAATTACCAGAGAATTGTTGGTGCCATTGGTATTAGCCTTAACAATATCTTCCTGGATCACATTTCTGATCTGGTCAATGTTCACAGAGGTGCTAGATGATATAAGGGGTTTGACAGAGAAAGCTACTGTTTCTTTGAATGACTGATTCAAATTACCAATTACCTTCTGAACTAGTGCATCCTGACTATTCATGTGTTCTTTGATTGATATCTTAAAAGCCTAAAAAACTTCCACAAACTGCTTGACTACCTCTTTGGTGTATCGAATCTCAGCATTCACTTGGTTTTGAGAACTGCTCATGGCATTCAATGAAGAAACTGATTGTCTCAGAGCAACCACAGCTCCTTTCCAACTTTCAATTTGAGTATGGCACACTTTAACCTCATTCAGAATTTCTTTCACTGGACTAGACACAGCACATCCTAGAGATAGCTCCAAGGATTTCTCCACACTCCTCAGCTCTTCAATAAGTCTATTCTTCAAATTTGTCACTGATTCTCTCACTACCTCTTTTATTTCAACCTTTAAGGACTCAAGGACCTCCTTGGTTTCCAAATTTTCAGCCATAACTACTGGAATACTTTCAGGTAGGATAACAAAATACCTTTGAGGCTGGTCTTCCTCATCAGAATCTCTATAATTGAGTCCAAGTACCATGTACCCTGGATCTGATGACCAACCTTCTATTTCATACAGCACAGAAACTGAACCAAGAAGCTCCCCCTCACTTAGAGTCTCTCCTGAGTATTCTCCTCTAATTGTTTTGCTCTAGGTAACTCCATGACCTCCTCTGCAACTCTAGAAGATTCAACAATAGTTTTCTCTGTTGGTTCACCAGTGGGGTGAGTCTTATCCTTCTCTGAGTCATCAATGACTTCCATATCAATGGCAGTAGATTCCACTCCTGGTTTCTAGTCATACACTGTCTTGTCTGTATTATCTATCAGAGGGCTCAAACTGAGCTCTTCTTCTTCATTTTCCTCATCATCAGCTTCAGCAATATCCTCCTTACCTTCATCCTTATCAAAATCTTCCTCTTCCTCATGAGAAAAATGATATGACTGGGTAGTCTCATCCTCTTCAGAGGTTTCCTTGAAAATATTCTGATATGCTTCTTCTTCAGTGGTCTCAGTATCACTATCCTTCAGAACAGTCTCTCTTCTTAGCAGTTCTTTTGGAGGGATAGCTGCTCCGAAATCTATTGTCCTTACAGGACTATTAGGAAAATCAGGACCACTCCCATCATAAATGGGGGTGTTCTCTCTTTCAGGGTCCACAGCTCCTTCAGCTTCCTCCTCCTCATCTGAATAATCCGGTTCTAGCTCATCAGGCTTCAGGCCTGGATCTCTCTTGTCTTTTGTCCTAAATGGGTGAGTAGTAGGGTAAAACTTTTCATATACCTTTCCTTCATCATTCAACCATGCCTTCTTCCAGGGATTCCAGCTAATTTTCATGAATTTTCAAATAACCTTGGAGATACAAACACTATTCTTGGCTACTATCATCTCTTCTTGATTTCCAGCCACACCCTTTACCTTTAGCATTACTGAAATAAGATTGGCATGGAATAGGGCATTGGATTTTGAGCTTGCCTTAGTCATATCCTCCAATTGTTCCATAAGTAACCTACATAGGTTAATCTTCTTTCCATGCTTTAGTAAGTACATCAGGAATATGTCCTGATACTTCAGTACTGCAAAGTCTCCTCTCCCGGGACTAATTACATGCTGAATAAATTTGAACAAAAGCCTGTCCTCCCAATTCATCTCAGTTGCAATGATCTTCCTTGATTTTCCATTTCTTGTCAGTTCTTCTAGAGCTTTTTCATATTCAAAAACATCATTGTTTGGAGGAGTCACTCCAGAGTAGTAATCATATACTCCTTCATGAGGAACTCTCAAACAGGCATCCCACTCAGCAGACGAGAAACTGACTTCATTGCCATTGACTCTGGATATTAGCTTATGCACATCATCTTCCTCTTCAAACTTAAGATATTCATATAATTCTTTCACAAGCTTTGGGTAGTACAGTCCATTGTTATTGGAAAAACATTTGGTCCATCCTTGGGAATCTAGTGCTTCCAGCACTAATGAATTGCTCGACAGTATCCATTCTTCACTTAACTCTTTCTTAGCAAATATTTATCTCTTGGTCAGATGCAGGTTGATAGTTCCCTTCGGGGTATTACTGGTGCCACTGGATTTAGCTCGAGTTCTCTTTGGCCTTAGCGCATCCTCATTAACAGTTGGGGGTCACTTGGTTATAGCCATAGAGATTGAGAGAGGTTTGAGGGCTCAAATGAGGATTTAGGGTTTAGGAATTTCTAGAGCAAGGTTAGAGATTAATAGAGGAAGGTGGATTGAGATATGTTCGTTGCGTTTGTTTTTATCATTTAGGGATTAAAAAAAAATAAAATAGAAATATTAAATAAGAATAAAAACGATTCGAATTACCTCAAAAATAAAGGCAAACAGCAAGGTATCCAACAGTGAGATGTACTGGTGAGGTACACCGGTGAGGTGAAACAGTTAGGTTTATCAGTGAGGTCCAACTGTGAGGTCTAACGGTGAAGTCTGACTATGAAGTCTGACTGTGAGGTACAACGGTGAGGTCTGACTGTGAGGTCTAATAGTGAGGTCTGACTGTGAGGTCTAACAGTGAGGTCTGACTGTGAGGTCTAACAGTGAGGTATAACTGTGAGGTCTGATAGTGGGGTCTCCTATGCTAAAGTTAATCATACCTAACTCATGTTTGATGTAATTTAACCTCTCATAATTCAAAGGCTTTGTGAATATATCATCCAATTGATGTTCAGTGCCAATGAATTCAAGAGTGATATCACCCTTTTGATAATGATCCCTCAAAAAGTGATGTCTCACATCAATATGCTTTGTCCTAGCATGAGATACTGGATTTTTGGAAATTTTAATAGCACTTGTATTGTCACACTTTATAGAAACATGTTTGAACTGATATCCATAGCCTAGTAAAGTGTGTTTCATCTACAGAATTTGAGCACAACAACTACCAGCAGCTATGTACTCATCTTCAGTAGTAGATAATGCAACAGAGTTCTGCTTCTTACTACACCAAGATACTAGTGACTTGCCTAAAATGTGACATGTCCCAGAGGTTATTTTTCTATCTAACTTGCAACTGGAAAAATCAGCATCAGAATAACTCAACAGATCAAATGATTGTCCTTTTGGATAAAATAATCCTAAGTTAGGAGTATGTTTGAGATATTTAAAAATACTTTTAACAGCAGTTAAATGAGATTATTTTGGATTGGCTTGAAAGAGAGAACACATACATACACTAAACATAATGTCAAGTCTGATAGCTGTAAGATAGAGTAGACTCCCTATCATACCTCTGTAGTTGGTTTGATCCACTGGTTCTCCAGCTTCATCAGCATCCAACTTACAGGTGGTACTCATAGGTGTGTCACTACCTTTACTACCATCCAAAGCGAAACGTTTTAGAATATCCTTAATATATTTACTTTGATTCAAAACAATGCCATTTTTATTTTGAAAGATCTGAAATCCAAGGAAAAATTTGAGTTCTACCATTAAACTCATTTCAAACTCATTTTGCATCATTTTTGAAAAATCAACACATAATGAATTTTTAGAAGATCCAAAAATAATATCATCCACATAAATTTTTACTATCAAAACATCTTTAAAAATACATTTAATGAAAAGAGTAGGATAAGCTATCCCTTTGGTAAAACCTTTTGAAATAAGAAAAGAGCTGAGCATATCATTCCATACTCTTGGAGCTTGTTTTAAGCCATATAAAGCTTTAGATAGTTTAAAAACATGATTGGAAAAATGGGGATTTGTAAAACCAGGAGGTTGTTCAACAAATACATCCTCAATTATATAATCATTTAGAAAAGAACTTTTAACATCCATTTGATAAAGTTTGAAATTAAGATGAGCTGCATAGGCAAGTAGTATCCTAATGGCTTCTAGTCTAGCTACAGGTGCAAAGGTTTCCTCATAGTCTATTCTTTCCTCTTGACTATATCCTTGTGCAACTATCCTAGATTTGTTTCTAACTATATTCCCAGACTCATCAACTTTGTTCCTAAACACCCATTTAGTGCCTATAGTCAAAGTGTCCTTAGGTCTTTCCACTAATTCCCAAACTTTGTTTCTTTTGAACTGATTTAGTTCTTCTTGCATAGCCATTACTCAAAATTCATCATTTATAGCATCATTAATATTTTTGGGTTCAAGTTGTGAAAAAAAAGCTTGATGTTCAACCTGGTTTCTTAGAGAAGCCCTAGTTTGTGTTCCTCTATTTAAATTTCCTACAACAACATCTAGAGGATGATTCTTGAGAGTCCTAATACCTCTAGGAAGGGTCGAACTAGATTCTTCATTGTTGTTTGTTGGTTCATAATCAGTAGGTGCAGATTCTCGAAAATTTCCAGAACTGGATACTTTTACAGGGGATTCACTATCTTTATCATTAAGGTTTAAAATTGATAAATCTTCTTCAATATTTTCAAGAGAGGTTTTAGGCTCATGTGGATCAGTCTCATAGAATTTGAAATGAACTGATTCTTCCACACATTTGGTTTTCTTATTGAACACTCTATAGGATTTACTTATGATAGAATAACCCAGGAAAATTCCTTCATCACTTTTGAGAGCAAATTTGTCAAGATTATCTTTAGTATTAAGAATAAAGACTTTGCAACCAAAAACTATAATGTAATTAACCTTGGGATTCCTATTATTCCAAAGTTCATAAGGGGTCCTTTTCAGAATAGGTCTAATTAAAACTCTATTGATAACATAACAAGCTGTATTTAAAGCTTCAACCCAAAAATAAATAGGTAAGTCATACTCATTAAGCATAGTCCTTGCAATTTCTTAAAGGGTCCTATTTCTTATTTCTACAACTCTATTTTGTTGAGGTGTCCTAGGGGCAGAGAAATTGTGACTATAGACATTGTGTGAGTAGTAAGATTAAAACTCATGATTCTCAAACTCACAGCCATGATCACTTCTCAAGGTCTTAATCTTAAGTCCACTAAGGTTTTCTACAGACTTGGAATATTTGACAAAATAGGAACAAGCTTCACTTTTGTGATCTAGAAAGTATACCCAAGTATACCTAGAAAAGTCATCTACAAGAACATAAACATAGTGCTTCCCATTTAGACTTGAAACTCTTGATGGTCCAAACAAATCCATGTGAACCAACTCAAGTGGTTGAGAAGTTGAAACTTATTTCTTTGGTTTGAAAGAAACTTTGTGTAGTTTTCCCTTTTGACAAGGATTACACACTTTATCAATTGGGAGTTCTAATTTAGGTAAGTCTCTAACTAAAAATTTATTAAATAGATTCCTAAGTGAGTGCACATTACAGTGTCCTAACCTTCTGTGCCATAACCAAGACTCTTTATGAAAATCATTTAAGCAGGAAACATTTTGTTTGGATAAGGAATTTAAATCAACATCATATACATTCTCATTTCTACATGCAGTAAAAACTATATCATTTTTTGAAATAAAAACGTGGAATGCATCATTTTCAAACTTATCATTAAATCCATCATCGCATAACTGAGATATTCTAAGTAAATTATACTTTAGTCCATCAACAAAAAGTACTTTAAAGATTAATATTGTATCAGGGTTACCAATCTGGCCTAAGCCGACGATTTTTCCTTTTTCATTGTCACCAAAGGTGATGTTCCCACCATCAAATTTAATTAGACTCTTGAAGCAAGAATATTCTACTATCATATGTCTTGAACATCCATTGTCCAAGTACCATAGAGTATTATAGGAACTCTTTAAACAACTTCCCTGCAAAATAGATTAAACATGGGGTAATTTTGGTACCCAGATCTTCTTGGGTCCAGAAAGGTTATCCAATAAAACTTTGAGAATCCATATTTTCTTTATAGGTTTTATAAAATCAAAAAAACATATTTTGAGGTATAAATAATTTGTTAGGTCCTTTAGAAAAATTTTTCTCAAAAGATGGTCCAGAACTAGCAGTGAACTGTCCAGATTTTGGAACAAATTTGGTTTTGCTAATTTGTCTCTGTCCAGGCTGATATCCTAGACCATTTGTATATTTTGGAGCAATATTTTTTCCTAGAAACTGTGTCAAGGTATCCCTACCAGCAGTGAACTTCTCAATATCCTTTCTTAATTGTTCATTAGATAATTTTAACTCTCTGTTTTCCTTTAGCAGTGTAGCAAATTTCTCTTTTTCTATGTCCAGATTTGACTTGTAATTCGCATTTAAAGCATGTTATCTTTTTAATGTCTTATATTTGTCCTTGAGTTCATTAAAAGTGTCCTCAATCATTTCGCAATATTCAAATAATTATTCCTTAGTCATATCTTCATTATAATGAGAGTCACTTTCATTCCCAGAATAATAAGTATTATGCATAGGGGAATTAATTTTTACCTAGGATGTCTCTGTCATAAAACATAGATCGGCATGTTTGTTCTGTTCTGAGTCTGAAGCATCAGATTCACTCAAACTGTCTTCCGAAGAACTCTAGGTTGCTTTCATATCCTTTTTATAACTTTTTCCCTTATAATCATATTTATTTTTTAATTTTAACTTCAGACAGTCAGCCTTGATGTGTCCTTTCCTATTTCATTCATAGCAGACTATATCATCTTCCTTATCAGATTTCTTCTAATCCTTCTTCCACTTACCTTGTTGATCATACCTACCCTTGTAGTTTGGTTTTCTGAAAAACTTATTCTTCCTATATAACTTCTTAAATCTCCTGGCTATTTGAGCCATTTATTCATCACTGTCTGAATCTGAATCTTCACTAGTTGAACTTTCAGTAGGTACATGTATTTTCTCCTTGTCTTTGCTCTTTGAAGCAGTAGACTTTAATTCCATAGATTTTCTCTTGGGTTCATCATCTTCTTCCTTGTTCACCTTCAGTTCTTCTTCATAAATCATTAGTTTACCAATCAACTCCTTAACAGTTAGCTTACTGATGTCACATGACTCTCGGATAGACACAGAAGTGCCTCTCCATCTGTCTGGAAAACATCTCAATATTCTCATGATCTTCTCCTTCTCTGGAACAGATTTTCTCAGTGAACTCATGGTGTTGAAAATCTCATTAAACCTAAGGTACATGTCAGAAATTGGTTCATCAGGTCTCATATTAAAATTATCATATTTAATAGTATAATTATTTAATCTCATTTATTTCACGTTGGTTGATCCTTCATGAGAAACAGCCAAGGTGTCCCAGATTTCATGATCTGTTTTACATGCGAAATTTGGTTAAATTCCTCATCTTCTAAAGATAAATAAAGGGAATTCATAGCTTTACAGTTATTTTTATAGTCTGACTTTGTAGAAACATCCCAGGTAGATCTATCAGTTTTGGGGATCTCATATTATGATTCTATAGCAGACCAAATATCAAAACCAATACTTTCCAAATGAATTTTCATTTTAATTTTCCATTGAGCATAATTTAAACCATTAAAGAAAGGTGTCATGTTAGTAGCATCACCTTCTAGTCTACTGTCCATAACTAGATTTTATAAAATATATTAAAGAGATAAAATTTAGAACTAAAAGAAATTTAAGATCTTTAAGATAAAACTAAAATCACAGTTTGAAAAACAGAGGGTTTGAAAACTTTTTATAAATAAAAATGTTACCTCTGATACCAAATGTTGGTCGGAGTGGATACTCAAGAGGGGGGTGAATTGAGTTCCAATTAAAATTTCTGTTAAAAAATTTTAGGATTAAAATCCCCCAAATTAAAACAGCCCAGTCAATTAAGGCAGTAGAGATATAAGTGACTTATTGTTCAATAGGTTTCTCAAAGGTTGATTACTCCTCAGTTAAATCAGTATAAGAACTAATTCGACTTTTGAAACAAGTTTACTAAACAAATCAGATATACACACTAACCAGAACTAACTATCATAGTGAATGTAAAAACAAATTTCTGTATTTGCAAATACAAGCAGCGGATAAATGTAAAACGGAGTAAATGAAAGATGAACACAACAATTTAAAAAAGAGGTTCAGTATTAAGTCAATACCTAGTCCTCTCTACTTTTTGATCACCTGCCACCAAGCAATTATATTAAAAAATGATACACAGCCTGTATCGGGCTTTACAACAGTTTTCACAAACCATCCAGGTTTTTCAACCTCTACCACAGTTCTACGTGGGAAAATAAACTACCAAGCCACACTAAGCTTCTTACACAGTTATATGTGGGAAAAAAATGTAAAGAGAGTTTGGTATGGGGATTTTCAGTATCCCTCAGTTTAAGTACAAGAGTCAGTGTGTGTAACACATACACACTACTCACAAATGTAAAGTATTTAAACACAGTAGATCTAAAGATAGTAGGAATAAGTTTAGAATGCTCTGTTGTGTTGGTAGATCATCTCTGGACTCGTTGGAATGAAGGAAATGAAATTTTGGTCCTTCTTTGCAAGTTGACTCCAAAACAGAGTGTCGCAACTTCTAGGTAGAGATGATCAGCTTCTTGGGTTTAAAGCTCTTTGTAGCACACCACTACAGCTTGAAAAAAGGTTCTTTCAATAGATCTTTGTGAAGCTCTGTGTTCTTCTGAATAAGTGCTTGAGTGTTATTCTTTATATTGTGTATGTTTCTCTCTTATGAGTGTTCTGTGTATATTCAATATGTCCACACTTTTTTTTGTTTTCTATCTCTACACATATATATATATATATACACTTTTCCAACTGAGCTTTTTCCCGTTTGGTTCAGCAGGGGCCGACGGGAAAAAATTTTAAACCACGTGTGGTGTTCCTCGTACATCGTACTATTTCTTGATATTCCTGCAAATAACATTAAATAATTTTAGGTACATTAATTTTTCTAGACATGACCCTTATGATAGTATAAAGAAAATTGGTAAAATGAATAATAAAATATCATCAGATTGGTAGCAGATGCATGTCACACGGTAGACTTCAACGGTAGTCTTTCCAACTGTGAACTTCATCGGTAGGCTATTCAACTGTGAGCTTCATCGGTAGTCTCTCTGTCTGTAGGCTTGTAATGGTAGTTTTTACTCTCTATAACAGTAGCTACTCATCAGTGGACTTCTTTGTTAGGTCTGTAACATCAGAATATTGCAACAGTGACCTTTCCGCCCGTAGACTTATCTCAACAGGTAATTTCATTAACAGTGGAATATGCCCATCAGTAGAATTTGAACAACAGTCGACTATCTCGATAGTAGGATTTTTCTAGCAGTAACCTTCTACTAATGGTACACATTTCCAACTATAGACTTGAACAGTGAAGTTCTCAACAGAAGACTTGAGAAAGATTCTGACAGTGAACTTCTAACAAAACCTTGTGATGGTGACTCTTTTTCTGTGAGATTTGACAAGCAGATCAACGGTAGACTTCTGACAGTGACCTTGTACCGGTAGCTTCCAACAGTGACTTTAGATCTTCAACGGTGATCTTCTATCATCAGTGACTTAGAGTTACAGTGAGCTATAATGGTGACTTTGAACAGAAGACTCTTACCAGTAGCCTTTAACAGTGAACATATATTTAGATAAATGTAAATTGTAAGCTGATGCAGTAAATTCATGAGACTAAGAGTATACATTGTTCAGGATAAAATAATTATAAATACATATTAAAAGGGGTAGAAAATGGCTTAATATATCATGATCAATATTTAAACATGATTTGGGATTATCAAAACATGTGAGTCCAACAGTTATGAAAGATAGTAGTAAACCAAAATCTAATAGATATATTCACTAAGGAAATAGTTCAAGAATTCATGAGGCAACATCAACCCTCATTGAGACTTGGGTGAATAAAGGAAGGAAAATAAAATGGTAAATGTTGATGCATGCGAATTATGGAGAGTTTACAGGGTTACTTAAAAAAATAAAGGGGGTATTTTTTAGAGGTGAAGTATGTTTCAGTTCACCATAATTCCATACAATAGAATTATATTCATTGTAATTCCATGCACAAGATGATGGGATATACATGAGTTACTGATAGCGGTGATAGAAATTTTCCAATGTCAATAGGTCCATCATAAGTTCATATCTATCAATTTTTATATGGTTAAGAGTTGATTGGTTTATAAGTTCATTAAGAAGGAAGGGTCCCCAAGTTGGTAATCAAGATCAGGTATTCATACTTTTTGATCCATTATTTCAGGGGAGAAGGTATTATTGGTTGATCAGTTGGCACTTATTATATAAGTGTGTGAGATATTTAGAGTGTGTTAGGGTGAGAAATTGTATTTAAACTGATCCTTTATTGGAGATATCTGAAGTTTTTGAGTATTAATTGTACTTTATAATCTATCTGTATCACCTATATTCTTCTGGTTATAATCAAAGCAGTAAAAGTTTGGTACCCTCATGCACATAATACATAGTCCCAATCACATTAAATACTTTTTTTTCTTTCTTATTTTTCATTTTTACACTACATGTACTGACATTGAGAGTATTTCTAGTACTTTATATGTTATTGAGTGTTCATTAGTGTTCTAGGTTGACTTTGTAAGGTGAGTAGGGTGCATGGACTGCCTACTTATGGTTCACTTAGTGGATTGGAAGCAGACTTCTATAGATTGGTTTTCCTCTACGCATAGTCTCCTATGTATGATATTCTAATGGATTGACATGTGGGAATCCTATGATCTTATCATAAGCACAATGATAAATTTTTCATTATCCCGTCCTTAACACATGTGATATCATACATATCTTTAAAATAGTTCAATAAATGATATTGATAATGAGGATAAGGTGTTTTGAGAAGAAAGATGAGGTGATAAGATACTTAAATTGAACTTTGAATTTATTTTCAATAAGGGGGAGAAGAAATAATCTATTGAGGGACACATTTTTATTTTTGGAGTGTATTGGTTTTGAAAAAATAAATCGAATGGGGAGATTGAAGTTCCGAAGTAAGATTTGAATTTTTTTGTAAATGAATAAGGATGTTAATATGAATAAGTAGTAAATATATTGGTAAATGAAAGTGATGATTCTTGGAGGATTATTATACATAAATCCTCAAAATTATATCTAATGATTAGAGAGATGATCTTAATGTTAATGATAAGTGTTGATGAATTTGGTCACACTATCTACAACATAATTCATGTTAAGTTGATTTTTTTGTAAAAGATGATAATGAAAATGAGAAGGTGATAAGAAATATACATTTTTGAGGAATTTTGGTGTTTTGAGGAATTAAATATTGATTTAACTTGTTTGGATAGGTATTTTTAAGGATTATTCTTAAAAAAGTCATCCAACTTTGGTCGGCCTCAGGAGTCACCTCAACCACAACCACCAAAGTCATCCATAGGATCCAGCTCAACCATAGAAAGTCCAACTGGTTATGGAGGATGAAAATAGTGAGATCCAACATGCAGCTAGAACATAGGGGAAACATATTGAATGTAAGTCAACATGTATGTGAGTGAGTGATCCTTAGACTCTCATGTGTGGGTCAACATGATAGGTTGTATGAGAACACTGAATCCATTTGATCTTGTTCGAGCTGGTAGAGACCATTTAGAAGTATATTAAGAGCATTGATTCCACTCACTATTTTGATGTGGGACTAAGACATATGGAAACTTTTCACATTTAAACACCTGGTATCATGATATTTAAGTAACAAAATGTGTTAAGTTTTTTAAAAATAATGTTTTCACTCAATTGTGTCATCTTTAACCTTTAATGAAAGGGTTTTATGCATGTGGTATTTTTGTAATGAAACTTCTGTGATCAAGATGATCTTAAACTAATTAGATATCATTGTTTTGGTGTTGTAAACTACATTTCATGTATTCTAGGGTTTATATGTGATCTCCAGTTCAAAGAAGAGGCCACTAATGAGTATATGACATGATACATGGTAAGGTTTTTATGTATCCAAATATATGCAAGTTTGAAAATTTTAAATGGGTTAATGCATGCAGTTTCACTTACATGCATGTGAATTTCTTTTTAAATAGAAATACCATGGTGGATTCTATTTTCATTTATGAAATAATAACACCATAATTCTTAAAACCACAAGGTTAAGTATGTGTAAGGAAGAATCTATTATTTTCTTTATCACAAGGGAATGTGTTTCTCATCATATTGTGTTAGAGCTCTATATTGGTGACGTATTCTATAAATACTTATGGTGAGACTGAGCTCATGTTGAAGAGTTATTGAGAGATCTCTATGTAAATACCTAAAACCTAGTATCCCAAAGTTATTGGTTACTTTATTACATTGGTTCTAGCTATAATAGGTTTCATCCCAAAGGACCGAATAGTTTAGTAGTCTTGTAAAACTAGATACATACTTGAAAATCACATTACCTTTGAAAACACAAAATACAACATAGAACATTCTTTTAGAACATATTTAATCTCTTTAGAATATCCCTATATATTAATTTTAATACAATTCTTTTCAACCTATGGAATGTATACCTAAGGTATGAACTCTAATGCTCAGTAATGGTATGTGTACAGTAAAAGATATCATTAATAAATATGGAATAATAAATATGGAAAGGTAAATAACTAAAACAAATTTAATTTAATCAATTACTTGATGATAATGTTACAAGAATAAATAATGATCAAATAATTCCATATTAATAATTACATAAACTTGAAACTTATCCATGGATATTTTAACTAATTTAATAATCACATATACTTAAATAAATATTATCATAATGAGTGATTTCATAATATTGAACATCATAACCATACCTTCAAAGCCTCATGTTAAGAAATATTACATAAATGGGTAATAACTCATCCAAATACCCAATCTATTTTGTCTCATGAGACCTATTGATGCATTGAGGGGCTATAACAGGCCTTGACGATCACTTACTAAGTCTGATTCATTACCTATATCTAAGGAGTGACACATAATCAGAATAAACATTCATATTTAAAAACTAGAATATTAAATTTAAATACTTTCCCTAATCAATAAACATAATCATTAGCTTTTTGGTGTAATATGGTGAATGATATCAAAATAGTAAATCCCCAGTCAAAAATTATCACAAGTCATCTTGAGAAATAATAAGGATTCTATCATTAAAACATATTCCCTATGGATCATTAGTGAAATAAGGGTTGTTTTCATTAATGAATATGAATACTATAAAAATATCATTAAAACATTCCTGAGGTAAATTTATTTTCACTTTGAAAATCACTTTCAAAAATCTAAAAAATTTAGAATATTAATAAAAAATTTATTTTAAAATATCCTTAAAAATATATAAAGGGGTCTTCAAAGAAATTATTGGTAATTATGGGGTAATATTTTACATGTCATATAAGTTAAAAAACATTCCTTTCTCACTATTGTAAAAAGGTTAAAAAGTGACTCATTCAAAAAATGACAAGAAGAATCCTTTCAAACAATTTTATAAAAATTCAAACATAAGTAAAAATTTCTTTAATAAATAATTTATATAATTAAAAAACATTCTTGATAACATTTTTATAAAACATGGATATGTAAGAAAAAAGGTTTTTGACCTAAGAGAGAATGGAAGATGGATTTATTTAAAACATTATTTTTTATCTATTTTTTATTAAGGAGAGGAAAATGAGAGTTAAACATTTATTATAAAGAAATAAATAGATTATAATAAAATTCATGAGTTTCTTGAAATATATGTCGTAATATTTCATCATAAAAAACTTAATCATGAACAATCCTATTAAATAATGAGATTGTAATATAAACCCTTACCACTTTTGTAACTTATGAATCATAAGCCCCAGGAAATAAATAACATCAAATAAAACTTTAAATACCATTAATATAAATGGATTAATTATATAATATATCAAAAGGTTATTATATACACCACACAAAATAACTAAGTGGTGAATATGGAATACATCTCACAGAAGTAAAAGTGAGATGAGAAACCCTTATAATGATCATAACTTTGAAGTGAGAATTAATAAATGAATTGATTATGTGTATAAAATGTATATAAAAATAAAACAATAGGAAATAAAACATAATATAATAAAAATTAATTACACACATAATCTTATAATATCAAATACAATGAAGAAGTAATATAACCCAATGAAAATAAATTGAGTTATGAAAATCTTTAGCAGTTGGTACTTTTCTAGTTAAATCCCCTTAGATTAAATAATTAAAATTGAAACCTAAAATACCATTAATTATGAATGATTCATGATATTAAATATTAAAGAGTCACAATACAAATAATATAAAATAAATTAGGTGCATAATATTACAATATTCTTCAATAAAAGGAAATTGAGACAAGATCCCTTACCTCATGTCCGATTTCCTTTGTATATATATCTGATTGCCCTATAATAAATATATATTTATTATAAATCTATTAAATAACCATAATCATATATTTAATACCATATATGATTTACTTATTATCTTTTATTATTCTTTTATTAACAATTCTTTTTTAAAATTACTTTTTCTGGTGATAATTGCTTCATTTTTCATGTATGTTTTGATTTGGTAATTTTATTCCTTTTAATTTGTTCATGGTTCCATTATCTCCATAATTTTAACCATGATATAAATATAATATATAATATTTATATAAGTGTTTATAATATTTAATAAAATTTATATATGGGACTATGAGTTACACCATTCATGGAGTCTGTAGTTCGTACGTACATATAAACATTGTTTCTATTTTTCCAACATATGAAATATAATAAAGGTAAATATTATTTAACCTTTAAAAAATTATTATATAAAATATTTCATTTATATTCATTAAAAATATCCTTATTTCCATACATTTCAAAATAAAATTAAAAAAAGTTCACATCGCTATGTGGTGGCGGTAGTCCACACATAAGCACGAGCAAAATTATTATTTTCCAAAAGATTGGAATGTAAGAAGTTATATGAGATATTATAAATACATAAGTATATTAATTTCATAAATATTATATATATATCTTAAATCCATCATTATTTCTATCTGTGAGAGATGGTGATGGAAAACGAATTACATCGGTTCGCGAGACGGCAGTCCTTCGTACACATGATCGATGATTTTGTTTCCCATTTGATGAAAGGGGAGATGAATATAGGTTATAAAATTAACATAATAACATATCAATATATATTAGATATTTTATTATTATTATTTAAAATTTTTATAATGTTTTAAGGAGTTATAATATGAATTAAAATGAAAATACATGGTTAGGAACTTTACCTCTTCTTCAGACAACCTCTTTAGGTTTATAACTAAATCCTTCCTAGATTGGATTTGTGATTATAACAAGGACTCTCGTATGTGGGTAGGGATTTAAAGAGGATATTTTTTTCATTTATTTGATTAAAAAAAGGATTTTGGAGTGTGATAATAGAGGAGAGTGGGTGGCCTTTTATAAGTAGGGGAGATGACAAACTTATAATTTTTTAAAAGAAAAAGTGATACCCACTTTCTTCACATGCCACAAGGCTTAAAAATAGATCATTATTGAACCATGGATTATATAAGGTATTAATATTTCCATAAAATATGAATTTTACTAGTTTATTAGTCATTTTAACCCATATATTTTTAGATTAGTCCCTCGGTAAACCTGTTTTAAGCTTAACCATTGCAATTAATTTTTATAGTTTTTACTATTCATTTTGACCAAAAATTAATTTGAACTTATTATAAAATATTAATTGTTATGATTCCAAATATTTATTCCAATTTTAAAAATTCAATTCACAGAATTGTAAATTTTTAATTTAAAATTAAACCCACATATGCGATGAAAAAATAGTTTTCCAAAGAGAAGTTCCCATAAGTATAGAATGTTTTAATATCAAAATTCAATATTAAATTGATTAAAATGACCTGAATTGTATTTAATATAATATTATTAAAATTTATTAGTTTTAAATAGTTTTAAATAAAAATTTAAAATTTACATTCTTTAAAAAAAGGCAGTTTTCAATAAAAACCAGTATTTTTCACTATTCGTCCAAAAATTAATCTTTTTAGAAAATTTTAAAAAAATAACTCTAATATAATTTTGAAATTATAATTTAAAAAATGAAGTAAATTTTTGAAAATAAAGTTTATAAAATTGGTAAAAATAATTTTAAATTATACGCACAAAGCGTAACAAAACACCTTTTAGAAAAATACATTATTTCAAAAAACATTCTTTTTTTCTTTCAAATGAATCTTATTTTAATTATAATAAATAGATAACCATTTAATTTATTTTATACATGTTCAAACCATATAATTTTCATAATTTAGTTATTCCTATTCATACCCACCAATTTAATGGATATTTTATAATGGTATACTATATTACGGCTCATTTAGACTTGGGGTTAAATATATCACAAGCTATTAAAGGGATTAAATTTAAAGAAATATATTTTGAAGATAATTTAAGCTTAGTGTTATGTGTTTCATATTCTATCAAACATAATTTAATTCTTTTATAATATTGGGGTGTTACATTCTCCCCACCTTCAATAAATTGTGTCCTCACAATTTGAACTTGATCCCAATAATCAAAGGTTTAACATTTGAAAATACCTTTCTTGAAATCTCACATAATAAGAAGGTTTAATAAAACTTCCTCTTGAAAATAGGGAAAGTAAAATATGAAATTCATCCAGAATAAAAAATAAATAGGTTTCCATGTAAGATAACATTGGTGTGAAGTAAAAATATGGACAATAAAGAAAAGCTTAAATAATTATGTAGAGTTATAGAGATCATTGGTCATAATAAAGTGAATGGTCAAGAGAAAGTTAATGACTACAAAACCATAAATCTATGATGGGTTAAAATACCATTTATTCGTCATATCTGAAGGTAATAGGATAAAAATTATTTAATATATTTTTCTTAAAGTTGAGGGATTCTTTTATTATCATGATAGAGAACACTAAAAAATATACTTACTTTTTCATCATTTAGTTGTGCTTCAATAAATTTCCATATCAATTCTTACTCCAATAAATGAATATTAAAGATGATTTTTTTTATTTATGAATTACTAAAATTATATTTTAATAGGTTATAGGATCCATAAAAGAGTGAAAAGTCCTTCAGTATGTTTCTAAATATTTACCAAAACCAAAATGGTTAGCACGAGTTATCCAATATAATACATTGATCTCTAAAACTCAAAAATAACACCCAAATTTAAACTTAATCCATTACAAAAGTATTTATCCATCAAATAATTTAAGTAAAAGCAATTTCATATCAAATAAAACATCATGTAGGCTAGTGGTAGGTGTTTCGCCCTTATCATCCTTTGGTTTTTAGTTCATGCCCCACGACCATGTTGATTGCACTGAGTTATCACCTAGTATATGGGTATTCCTTTTTCAAAAACCATATTAATATAATTCCTATAATTTTCACAAAATTATTATAAATATAATCAAAAATAACATTGGTTATCAAATCCCTTTTTTTAATCTCAAGGATTTTATATATTACTTTTTATCATGAAATAAAAAAATTGCAATTGAATATTATTACTTTAACATCAATGATCATAGTAACCATAAAGTTTATCAATATATTTAAACTTATATCCATAAAATATTAAATCATCATTTCTCAGATAACCTTTTCACAAAAACATATACTAAACCAAAGTGTTGAATTTCAATAAATTTCTCCAAAAATATCCTTAATCTTGATAAACTCCCATTACATAAATCCAGAAAAACATATTTTAATACATTAAACTTATTATAAAACTTAAACTCATAAACTCATGATGGTATCCATAACTCTTAAGTTAATCTTACGTGAAGACATGTATTCTTCTAAAACTAACACAATACTTAGATGTTTAGTGATTCTTATAACCAAAATATCATTATTAAAAATAATTATACAATATTATTCTTGAATAACAATTCATAAATACTTTAACCCTTTTACATTAATATAGTTCTTTCCTTTTTCTAGGAGTTAATCTTTAAAATAGGGCATTGAATCAGATAATGCACAGGTTCCCCACATTCAATAAAATGAACTATAAATGGATTTATAGGATGAAATTTATTTCTCTCCACTGAACTCCTCATTTTTACTTGAAATATATATTAATTAAATATATACTTATTACCATACATGTCAAAATAAAATGAAAAACATTTTGCATCACTACGTGGAGGTGGTATTCCACACATACGCATGAGTGATGTTATTATTTTACAAATGATTGGAAAGTAAGAAGGTATATGCCATATTATAATTTCATAAGTATAGTAATTTCAAAAATATAATATAAATATGTTAAACCCATAATTATATCAATATGTTAGTGGTAGTTATGTAAAAATAATTACATTGGTTCGCAAGGCGGTAGTCCACTGTACACACAGTCGACGGTTTGGTTTCCCATTTGATGGAAGAGGAGATGGATACAGATTATTAAATTAAAATAATAATTTATCAGTATATAATAGATACATTTTTTATTATTTTTATCATATTTTTAGAATATTATAATGATTTATAAGAATAATTAAAATGAAAACGCATGGTTAGGAACTTTACCTCTTCTTCGGACAACCTCTTTATGTTTAAACCTAAAGCCTTCCTAGATTGGATTAATGATCAAACCAAATCCTATAGGATGTGGGGAGTAATTTAAGGAAGTTATTTGGGAATTTATTTTTTTAACTAAATGGTTTTTTATTGTGAATAGGATAGGGGAGGTGGTGGCCTTTTATAAGTGGGGGAAGGACATTCTTGAAATATTTGAAAAGAAAAAGTGATGCCTACATTTTTTACATGCCACAAGTCTATAAAATGGATCATTCTCAAACCATGTATGATATAAGGTCAAAATATGGCCACAAAATTGTAATTGGAAAATTTTATATTCCATTTTAATTCTTATCATTTTAGTTTAACCCTCGGTAAACTTATTTTAACCTTAACCGTGATAATTAATTTTCACTATTTTTACTCTTCATTATGAAAAAAAATTATGTTTAACTTAATATATAATATTACTTTATGATGATTAAAAATATTGAATCTATTGTAAAAAATTATTTTATATAATTTTCGAAATTTAATTTAAAATTAAACCTACATATGCGATGAAAAAGTGGTTTTCCAAAGAGAAAATCTTCATAAGTATAGAAAGATTGAATATAAAAATTAAATATTAAATTGATTAAAATAACATAAATTGTATTTATTATAATATATTTTAACTAGTTTTACTTTTAAAACAATTTTAAATAAAAATATATCTTTTAAATTCTTTAAACGAAAATGCATTTTTCAATAAAAATCAGTATTTTTACTATTCATCAAAAAATTAATCTTTTCCAAAAATTCTAAAAGATTTACACTAAGATAATTTTAACATGATGATTTCAAAAATTAAGTTAATATTTTAAAATATATTTTCTAAAATGGGTAAAGATTAATTTTAATTTATGTATGCAAAGCGCAACGAAACCACCTTTTAGAAAAATATAGTTTTTTAGAAAATATTCATTTTTCTTTAAAATGATTATTATTATATTTCTAATTAATAAATTGCCACTAAATTTATTTTATAAATTTTTAAACCATATTATTTTAAAATTATAGTTAATCCTATTCATACTTTTAATTTAACGGGTAAGTTATAATGGTATATTATATTAAAGTTCATTTAGACTCGAGGTTTTGTGAATCAAAAGTTTCTAAAGGGAATAAATTTAAATAAATATATTTCACAGGTCATTTAAGCTTGGTTTTGTGTGTCATATAAACTATCAAAAAAATATTATTCTTTTATAATCTCATGGTGTTACATGATAAATTCTTAAAAATATAGTATCCTATATGTCATTTCTCGTGAAGAAGAAGAAGATAATCTCATGAATTAGTTCACATTAAGGAGAGAGCTCACGAAGCCTTAGATTTCATCAATAAGAAAGAGAATCTATAGTATTTTGATTGAATATATCACTTAGTTGAGATATATGTATTAATTTTTTACATTAATCTTTAATATGTGAAGTACCAGGCATCTTAGAATTCATAGTACACATGCTTTATAGTATGAAAATTTTGAGGTAATAGACTACACGATATCATGAGGAGAGGACCACATAGTAAAAATCCATGTAGATTGAGTTCATGGTGTAGTTTCACTATATGAATAAAGATTTTATAAAGTGACTAAAAAATTATGTGAATGATTGGTTTATGTGGTCTCACTTATAAAATAAAAAGTGCTTACATGAAGGAGTGTTCCCATATATATGATAATTTCATACAGAATTTTTTTCATGCATGAAAACAGTGTTGTGCGGTATTGATAATTTTTTGTAAAGAATTAATGTGATAAATATTGATAATTCATAAATATTTAGGATCTTATACTTCATAGTATCAATGAGATAAATAACATACTGAAGTTGGTAGATCTTTTTAAGTAGAATAAGATCTATATTCCCAAGTATTCAGTGAGCTAATAAGGCTTAGATCCTATGGAGATGTGAGAAACTGAGTAAGTCGAATGAACAAATTCTGAAAAATACCTATAAATAAAAGACTTGAATTTTTACATTAGAGAATCAGATCATGTATGATTATTAAGGAGGATCATATTTTGATTATGTAGAAGAAACTTAAAACATGAAGGAGATAATTTTAACTATGAATAAACATTAAAGTAGAAAGATTGTGTTTGGGGTATATAAACAAGAATTGTAGATTTCATTTTGGGTGTATAACCAACTATTGGAGGATTTTTTTTTGGGTTTTATAACCAATCGTGATATAATAGTTGGTGGTTGAGGTGTGTTTCCAATCACAACTGGAGGATCGACTATTAGGGTGTATAACTAGTTATGGATGGAGATTGAGTATTAGGGTATAAAAAAATCACTCCCCTATGGGATACAAGAACTATTATAATTTATAACAATATTATATTGGATAATTCATAACTTTTTGTTTCTAACCAACTATGATAAGGAATAGTTCTTTATGGATTGACCTTGTGAATTATTGTGTGATATGCTTCATTGTTTTTGTTTTATACGAGGTGAGGTTGTGGTAATTACAGATGTGTCATCAATACAAAATCTTCAAAGATATTGAATTAAAATAGAATAAATTTTTAAAAATAAAAAATCGATCATTAATCCCCCCAGTCATCACCAAACCTGGGCACTATAATAAAAAAATTATAAACAAGAAATAAACTAATATATATAACTCAAGAATAATAAATAAATCCTTACAACCACATCCAATACCTCCGAACAATAATTAAGTAAAACCATTAATTAAATCCCAACATAAACCAAAAATAAAACTAATGAGGGAGTGTCAACATGTCATGATACATTAGGTAAGATAAATAAAACCAAAATAAGACCATTGTAACAACCCATCTCCATGTATCAAGTGATATATCTTCACTCACCGCCTCTAACATACCTAAACCATAACCAACAACCAAACACTACATCCAAGTATAACATGAAATGAACTTGTTATGTGATAGGCATGATCAAAAATTCCTAGTAGGTTTCCTCCCCACTCCCCATTCATAACTATGAAAAATAGATTCATTTTAAGCTAATTTGATAATGCAGTTTTAAATATAAGTTTTTCTCTTTTAAAAATCCCTAATAACATGTTATCACATTTTGAAAATATTTCATTTAAATATGAGAGATACACATTTCAAAAACCCTTTCTTACTAAAGAGAGGAATAACCCATTTAAAAGTAAAAAAAATAACTTTAAAACCATAAAGAGGTGGACTTCCCATTTTATGAAATAAAAAAAAATCAATTTTTTATTATTTAAAACATTTCACCTAATATCCATTTTCAAATAATCTTAAAAAGAAGTAAAACATTAAATACAATAAGGAAAGAATATATAAATAGGTCACCATCATGTAAAGGAAACATAATATAAACACAATAGTGGAATAGTTCCACTAAAAAAATCAAGAATAAAGGGATAAAATCATGGTATGGAGCTGTAATCCCCAAATTAAATCCTCGAAAAAAAACTAGGAATCATGGGGAAATCATTATCCTCTAATGTGAAATGATAATAAACCTCACATATGGAACACATAAAATATAATTGTTCGATCCTAAGTGAAATTAATGATACTCAACCCCGACTTACTTGTATGGTCTAACTAAGAGGAAACCCCTAGTAGAATACAATCATACCTAGGGAACTAGCCAATGTGTAATCTATGCTAGTGCAGTACTCATTTAAATCTCCCACTTAGTACCTAGGGTTCCCATGATATAACTCAATTAAGGTAATAAAAAATCAAACAACCAATCCATGTGACCATCACTTGAATCAAACATAAAACATAAACAATAAATCTTATCTTAACTCTTGAACCCTCTTAAGAAACAAACCTAGTTCACATCATAAGTATAAATAAGGAATGGTAAAATGAAAATGGTTCACATCATGGGTGATACAATAACAAGAAAATTAATTCCATAAATTTCTAACTAGACCTATAAAAAACCAACATTGAATGTAGATACATGATACCAGTATTTTTAAATCAACCATTGAAATCACCTTTGGAAAACACATTAAAAGAAACACAAATTTTTTTAAAAAATTACAGAACACCTCAATGTTTAAGTGGTTTTAAAACAATTAAATCATTGTATAAACATCCTCACCATCTTTTAATCTATCCATTTTTTAAAACACCAATCATTTCTTTTAAAAATATAATCTTTTTTTTCAAAGGAGACTCTTAAGCATTGAAACTACCACAATAAGTGATTATGTGAAAATGACTTTGAACATGGAAACATTTTGAATACCCCTCAAACCAATTCAAATCCAAGATAAATTTACATTATTAGTAAATTATCATTAAATATACTTTATATAAACTTAAAATAGCTCAAACATAAGTTAAAAATAGGCAAATAGTCAATGGATTTAACTTTAAAGGTTTAAGTATAGAGTAACCTACCTCAAACACATTGTTTTTAAAAATAAAGTTTCAATCCAGCTCAAAAAAAATTGGAGCCCTATAAAATTAATAGGAACCCTAAAACTAAGAAAAAACCAAATAAAAATCAATCTAATATATCTCTAGGTCACAAATACCATTATAGGGTTAGAATGAATGAATGAAAATGAAGAATAATATAAGGGGGGAAAGTCTATAAGATATCACCATGAAGAATCTCCACTAAAACATGAATAAATCCCATCTAATCAAGTCAATAGGGATAGGGGATGAAGGAAGAGATGGATAGGACGAGATGAATCACAAATGGGAGGAGGAGTGGACCCCAAAATAGGCTAAATCCAGAGGAAAAAAATGGAATTCAAAATTTTTAATGGCCTAGACAGTTCACATGGTTTGGATGAATAATTCATCAAAACATTTACCAATGGTGAAAATAATATTGGACACACTCAGTTCATGACACATGATTTTACTTCATGTTTTTTCCAACTTTTCACCAACTGTTTGAGGGCCACTATAATTTACTACAATATTTTCATGATTGGGTTACGTGGTTTATACTAACTTTGAGCTAACCATGTGACAAGCACTACACCCACAAATCTCTCAAAACTCAAAAGAAAATCACCCAAATCTAATATAAAATAATATATCCCAATAAATAAATAAAATAAAAGTGTAAAAGTGAGGTTGGGGTGTTACAATCCCTCCACCATAATGCTTTCTTCCCCTAGAAATCTTCTCATGTGAAAGTTCATCCAAAGATAAGATGAGGTTTAACATCCTCTTTTATAAATCAATTAAATAAATCAAGGAACACCATTAAATTAAATGAAACAATGCCTATGGTACCAATAAATAAGAATTAAATGGTTGAATTCAATGACATTCCCTAAATATCCTCAATGACCAAGGCTAAAACCCAAACATTATATCATCTCTAATGTGAAAGTTGATTGTACTGTAGGCACCCAACTTTCTGCATTCATGACAGACAATAAATGAATCCTAAACAATCTATCAAAAAATACACCATAGAAACAAAACATCGATAGTGGTCTCCCCACCATTTATAAATTTCACTAAAATTTGAATTTCCAAGGACAACAAATACTCCCAAGAACTGATAGAAAACAAAATCTATTTATAAAATAAGACTCTAAAAATGTTATAATTCTCCCAAGGGAAATATCCATGACCTAATAAATCCTATAATAAAATAATTTAAGACTAAAATATATCTACCTAAGGTATTTTTCCCAATAAATCTTTAATATTCCATTACAATCAAAAAAAATAAAGAGATACTGCATCAAAAAATCAAGATAAACCAAATATAAAAAGGTCAAACTCAGTTAAAAATTCCTCAAGAATAAAATGCTTCAAAAATATCTACATGGGTGTTATCCTTGGGTCTAGTGAGAGTAATATTGGACCTAACCCTTAGAATAATAGCTTCTAATGAACCCTAATGAACAACTAAACATCATCCAGAAGCCAATCTATGTTGTGAATAGAACTTGTCCCAATTACCCAAAAACACCCCTAATACTTCCCATGTGTGACCTCTCAAAATAAAAACCACATTATGGGGATATAATCACATACAAAAAAAAGTTTCAAACAACACTATAGCTTTATCACCCCTAAAACTATAACATTCCATAAGTAATAACCAATTAAATACCCAAAGAATACATATATCCAAGATTTTATCAAAATCATTAACTGGTCTTAACTATCAAATCATAAATCTAAAAAAACAATAATAAATCTAAAAATAAATTATTATCTCCAATCCCAAAACTGATTTACACCAAGATAATGGAAAAAATACACCCTAGTGGCTAATTTTCCAACTTTCCCCAAAACCTTTTTGGGGAATACTTAAAATAAAACAAAACATGAATCTATCCATTCATGTTTCCAAACTAAAATAAAATTTTCCTAATATAAACCATAGGGAAAAATTAAATGTACAAACTCACTAAAAAATACATTTTAAAACTACTTCATTTCAAAATGTTTTTGAAATACCATACTAGAATCAACCACTTTACAAAACACTCACAAAAGGGGAAATCCATTTTTTATACACCCTATAAAAACTAAAATGAAAATTAAGTACACTTTAAGAAAATACCATCTCATTAAGAAAACTAAATAAAATACATTTCTCAAAAACTACCTATTAAATCATTTTCCACCACCAAATATCCCACATTCATTCATGATTTCAAAAAATATAAAAATCGTTTATCAAAACCACGGGAAATTTTTTTCCAAAATCACTTTGTAATGTAAAAAAAGAATCCTATTTAGATTAAAAACCTTCAATTAAAACCACACCTAAAATTTTTTGGAATGTGAAGTTTGTTTCAATTCATCATAATTTCATCCATCAAATTTTCATTCACTATAATTTCATGTGATGTGTGATGGTCCAAACATGAGGTTCATAAAGAGAAATCATAAATTCTCCAATGGTATTAGAACTATCATAAATTTTTATATCAAATTGGTTATATGATGAAGTGATTGAAGGTATAGAAGTTCAGAAATATGGAAGGGTTTCTAGGTTTCTAATCAAACTCAATTATCCATGATAAGTAATCCATGATTTCTGGGGAGAAATTATTATATGTTAATCGATTGGAACTTAGTATATAAGTGCAAGGGGACTTCAATGTTGTGTGTGATTTAACTGAACATTTGTTATGGAGTTGAAAAGTTTTTGAGGATTACTTGTTTTTGTAATCTATTTGTATTCACTTATATTCTTCTTATTATAATAAAATAAAGAAGAAGTATGTTTTCCCCATGCAGATGAGATGTAGTCCAAAGTATGTTAAAATTTGTGTTATTTCTTTATTTTTGTATTTCTATTGCATGTTTCTACCATTTAAAGATTTTATGGTACTTTTTTATTTGTGTTAAGGTGTGTCCAAGGATGAGTTCATGTGGTGGGTTGGGTGTAGTGACTTCCTACTTCTAGTACACTAAATCACGGGGAAGAGAACTTCTAGAGATTGAATTTATACTACATAGAGTCTCTTTTGTGTGATCTTCTAGTGAAATTTCATGAAATAATATGATGGTCTTATTAGAATCATAGATTGGTTTTTTTCAAGCTCATACCCAACAAGAGATATCATAGAGATTATCACTCATAGGTTCAACACACTAATAGTAGTACAACCATGGAATAAGATGAAGGGAATATCTAGATAAATAAATTTTATGGATCAAATTTTGGATTCTAGAAGTATGGAACTATAGGTTTGGTCACCCTGATGAGAAAATAATGAAGTTTTTAAAAGATTAGGTAAAATATGATATTGATCACATGGAGATAAGAAAGTGTGAATTTTTTGTGTTAGGGAAGAAAAAAAGTGGTTCCCTCAACTTAGATGATCAGAAATCTAGGGACCGTAAGTTAGATATTATACATAAAATTTTTGGTAACTCCATATAAGAATGGAGTAGAAGAAATAATGAACAATAATCTAAGGGAGAAATCTAGTAGTATGAGGTTATACATAATAATTCCTAAGGAAATTTTGGAAGAGGAACTCAACATGAAAACTTATCTCACCAACAGAATCCATGCATCAGTAGTTGTCCCAAAAATTATGGAAGAGTTTTGTTCTATAAAACAACTTGAATTAAATCATCTCATATTATTTGATATTTTATCATATGTATATGGAAATTATAAGGATTTTTAAAGACAATAATCAAAATCTAAAATGAGTTTTTTCTATGGTTATGGTGGTGAATATTTTGGATATCATTTTTTGGATGGTGAAAGAAAATAAAAATCAGGAGTAGAGATGTTCCCTTCATTTATAAAATTATATGGAAGGACTTAAACTTATTGGATCAGGAATTTGGGTAAAAATAAACTATAGAAGTCCAAGTTATCAGAGTACCGGTATCCAGTAAAAATCAGAGAACTTGGATGAGGGTTCTCAAAGCATCGTAATTCTAAAAGTTATACCATAAAAAATACTATAAAGTTCAAGGGAAGATTATCCTCAAGTTAGAGCACTAGAATTACATGACCTAGAAGTTCAATAATTAGAGGTTCAAGTAATGGTGGGAAGAGTAGAGATGAGTAACACAGAGAAGACGGTTAATTTGAGGCAATCAACCAGATTCAAAAGACCAATTCAAAGGTATTGGGTAGATATTAATTTTTTAATCATAAAGAATGTAAAATAACCTGAAAATCAGAATTAAGTATCATCGCTTAGTTACTCTAAGCAGTGGGATTCATCCATGAATGAGGAGATTGATTCATTAAAGTTCAACGGAACTTGGTAGATGGATAAATTTATAGAGGGTAAAATTCACTTGAGAAAAAGTGGTTTTAATATATTATTTAAGAAGTTAATTGAAAGAATATATACAAATAATTAATGGTAGTGAAAGGGTTTCAAAAAAATGAAGGAGTGTATTTCTCATAAATCTTCTCAACGGTAGTTAAAAATTCTGTCATCCGACCAGTTTTCTGCATGGTTGCATCAGAATATATCTATCTCAAATATATTGATGTTAAACCCACTTTAATTCATGGTGATTTGGTTGATGATATCTACATGAAACAACTAATGTCTTTACTAGTAGAAGGGAACTATAATTTTTATAAGTATAATAAAGGCTTGTTTAGATTGAACCAAGAACCTTGATAATAGAATCAAAAATTCAATTTGTTTATGTATGAAGAAGGGTTCATTAGATGTGATTAATATAATTTTTATTATTATAAAAAATAAGAATATGATACTTTAATCATATTTATTTTATATGTGGATGACATAATGATAGATGGATAAGAGGCTTAGAAGTTCTGAAAGTTTAATAGTAATTTTTCCATAAGATTTTAAATGAAAGATCTTGGATAGGCAAGGAAGATATTTGAGATAAATATCAAAAGATATAAGAGAGTTGGGACTTTGGTTCTACCTCGTAAGGATTATATCTAGAAGATCGTGGAAATGTTTGGGATGATCGTAAGTAAGCCAGTCTTTACCCCTCTTGATGCTCACTTCAAATTATCTAAGTTATTGGAACTAGCAATGAAATTTGAGGCCAAGTATATGGACAAAGTACCATATGTATTAGCAGTTTTAAGTTATATTTATGAAATGTTTTTCACTCATCCATACATTTCCCACATAGTGGGTGTTATGAGTTGGTACCTAGATAATTTGTTGAAAGTACATTGGGAGGTTGTGAAGTGGATTCTTTAGTATTTAAAAGGCTCAGAAACTCAATCCTTTTGTTTGGAAAGGATAAAATATTATAAGGATTCATGAACATAAAATTTAAGTGATAAAATGATATAAGGAAAATTAAAATTGGTTTTGTGTTTACTTTTGGATGAATGATTTTTAGTTTATCATCAATGTTTCAAAAACTAGTCACTCTAATTTCAACAAAAGTAGAGTATGTAGCTGCAACAAAATATGTGAATGAAATGATATGGTTAAAGAAATTTATAAAGGATCTGATAAGGGTTCAATTAGAATCATTGTTGTACTTTTATATCCAAATTTCAATTAACTTTCAAAAAAAATGTGATTTTCTATGCTTGAGACAAGAATATCTAATTGAAATGTCATTAAATCAAAAAATTACTAGAGGAAAAAGAGATCGAGCTGTGAAAGGTAGAATGAATCCAAAATTTAACAGACATATTCACTAAGGTGATAGTTTAGGAAATCCTAAGGAATAATCGAGCCTCAATGGGACTTAGTTGAATTAAGGAAGGAAAGGCATGGGGAATTTTGTTTCATGATAAGTATTAGTGAGTTTCCAAGATTCCCTAAAACAAAATTCAAGTGGGATATTGTTGGGAGGTGAAGTTAGTTTTATTTCATCATAATTCCATCCATCAGAATTAAATTCTCAATAATTTTATGTGATGTGTGATGGTATGGACTTGATTCACATATAGTAGTAGCATAACTTCTCTAATTGAAGCAGGTACATCAGAAATTTGTATCTACCAATGGTTTTATGGTGAAGCAATGGAAGTTCTGAAAGATCAAAATAATGAATGGTGACCAATTTGGTAATCCAGATTAGGAAATCATGCTAAGTGATCTATTATTTAAAGGGTGTAGGTATTATATGTTTACCAATTTTCACTTAGAATATAAGTGTATGGGGCCTTCAGTGTTGTGTGTGATTCAGCTAAGCATTTATTATGGTGCTGATAAGTTGGTGAGGATTACTTTTTTTGTAATTTTTCTTCATTCACTTATATTCTTCTATTTATAATAAAAGAAAGTAGTTTCATGTTTCCCCCATACATGAAGGACATAGTCTAAAGCATGTTAAACTCAATATTATTTATTGATTTCTATATTTCTATTGCATGATTGTATTGTTGAATGTTTCTCTGATACTTTGATTATTTTTTTAAGGTGTGTGAAAGGATTACTTTGTGTGGTGGGTAGGGTGAAATTAATTTCTACTTCTCGTACACTCAATTATGTGGAAGTGAACTTCCAAAGATCAGTTTTCTTCTATGCATAGTATCATGTTTTCAATTTTATGGTGGACTATCATGAAAGAATTTTATTATCTTATTGGAAACACATACCATTTTTCCATAAACTTATCACCAAAAAATGTTATTTCCATAATAAAAACTCCTTTAACAGATCTTAAAAAATGGTAAACACCATTAGAATCAACTTATAAAGAAAGGGATTCAAAATGATATATTTGGGATAAAAACATAGATACTCATGGTTTGGTCACATGGGTAGTAAAACCATGTTCCAATCATGTTACAGCCTCTATAATGGGTTTCAAAACCATCTTCATGGGCCTTGTATGGTTTTCCAAACCATGTGATCTAACCCTACAACACTAGTTCTCCCTCTATTTTTACCCTAAAGGCTCAATAAGAACCCCAAAATCATTAATATTCTCAATGAGGTTCAAAATAACAAAAAAATCAACTAAAAACAAACTCAAATTCAATATTAAAATCACAACTACCCATGGTAACTCAAGTCTCATCATAAGAGGTGTTGATCAGGAACCTACTTGTGAACTACCTCTTGAGTCTTGATGATCTTATCTCCTATATATCATAATTACCCAAGTAATAACCATGCTATGATACCATTTTTAATGAACTAACAAGGGATAACCTGACACATCACTCGACGCAGTTGACCACTAGTCCCGAAGGGCGTTCTTGACCCCCATGGGATAGATTATAGTGCTTGAACATTAAACACTAATTTATCCCAATAAATAATAAACAATCAAGGGGATTCCACATAGAAATCCAATATGAACATTCAATTATATGGATAACCTTTCACAATATAAACAAGAATAAACATAATAAGTGAATCTAAATAAGGCATTAACAAATAAACTTAGCTCAAGAAAAATAAATAAATCCCTACAACCACATCCAATATATCCCAATAATAAGTGAAACCTTTAATATAACACTGATATAAACTAGAAAAATAAAGAAAATGAGTGAGTGTTGACATGTAATGATATATTTGGTAAGAAAAAAAAACCAAAATAATACTAGTCGTAACAACCCATCTATATACATCAAGTGAAGAATCTTCACTCATTTATGCCAATATACCTGAACCAGCACCAAAAACCAAACATCGCATCCAAGCATAACCTAGAATGAACATGTAATATGATTGTCATGATAATAAATTACCAGTAGGTGTCCTACCTTATCACCATGTATAACCTTTAAAAATAAATCCATTTTATGCTAGTTTGAAAATATAATTATGAATATAATTTCCTCTCATTTATAAAAACCCAATAACATGCTATCACATTTTCAAACCATTTAATTTAAATACAAGATGAAAAAATTCAAAAACTATTTCTTAACAAATAGTGTAATCCGCTATTAAAAAGTAAAATTAACTTTAAACCATAAATAGGTGGACTTGCCACTTTTTGAAACAAACAAAATTGATTTTCCCTTCTTTAAAATCTTTCACCAAATATCCCTTTTCAAAATGTTTGAAAAGAAGTAAACCATTCAATATAAAATGGAATAAATATATAAATAGTGAACCATAGTGTCAATAAAACATTATATAAACACAAAAATGGAATGGTGCCACTAAAAAAATCAAGAATAATGGTATACAATAAAGTTTTGGAGTGGTAATTGCCTAATGAAATAATTTACAACAACTAGGAATCATGGGAAACTCATTGGGATCTAACATGAAATGATATTGAACCTCACATATGGAAAACCCTCAGCCTACCCATATGATATAACCAGGAGGCTACCCTTTGTAGAACACAATCATACCTAGGTCACTAGCCAGTATATAATCTATGCTTGGGTAGTACTCATATATATCTCTCACATAGTACCTAGGGTTCCCATGATATGACTCAATGGAGTTTAGAAACAATCAAATAAATAATCCATGTAGCCATCACATGAATTAATCATAAAACATTAACAGTAAATCTTATCTCACCTCCTACCCCCTCTTAATAAATAGACCTAGTTTATATCAGAAGTATCAATAAATAATAGTATAAAGAAAATGGATCTTGTCAAGGGTGTTATAATACCAAGAAAAATCATTTCATAAATTTCAAACTAGGCCTTTGATTGAATCAATTGGAATTCCAATCCATGATACCACCATTTTGAAAATAGCCTTGGAAAACCCCTTTAAAAAATCATTTAAAAGAAAAAATTCCTTTTTGAAAACATCATAAAACACCACAATGTTTAAGATGTCTTAAAATAATTCAAAAAATGGATAAACTCTCTCTTTTTTTAATTCATACCTTTTTGAAAACACCAATCATCCCTTATAAAAATTGAATCTTTTTCTTAAATAATCCTCTTAGTAATTTAAACTTTCACTAGAAGTGCTTAGTTTATGTAATGACTAGTTTGAACATAAAAATATTGTTAATATCCCTTCAACTAATTCAAATCCAGTGGAAATTGATTTTATTAGGAAAGTTTCATCAAATAAAATTTATATGAACTTAAAATTACTTAAAACTGAAGTAAAAAAAAATAAATTAGTCAATGGATTTAACTTTAAATGTTAAAGAATGGATAAAACTACCTCAAAAACATTTCTTTTATAACCACTATGTCAATCTACCTCAACTATGTTAAATGATCCCTATAAGGTCAAGAAGAACCTTAAAATAAAGAAAAAACCAAATCAAATTTGATCCAAGAAAACCTTAGGTAACCAAGACCATTCTAATTTTAGAAAGAAATAATGAAAATGAAGAATAAGATAATGGGAAAAGTTTAAAGGATATCAAAATGATTAATTTCCACTAAAACATGAATAAATACCATGGAATCAATCCAAGAGGGATAGGGGATGAAGGGTAAGATGTCTATGATGAGCTGGAGTGTGAATAGGAGGAGGATGGGGCCCTAAATGGGTTCAATCAGAAAAGGGTGGGAGTTAATTTATGATTTTTAATATCCTATACAGTCTTCATAGTTTATCCACATAGTTTACCAAACCATATAGTAACCATGTAGAAGGAACTGGACACACTTGAGGTACACCAAATGTTTTGGCTGCCTGATTTTCCCAAACATGTTCCAACTGTATAACCATGTTCCAACTATATAAGGACCACTATAATTTATTAAAATATTTTCACAACTATATTTCACAGCCTATACTAACTGTGTGGCATGAACTCCACCCCCAAATCTCCCAAAATTCAAAATGAAACCACCCAAATCTAAGATAAGATAATATGAAATGGTAAATAAATAAAATTAAAAGGGAAAAGTGAAATCGAGGTATTATAGGTTGGTATATATAAAAGGGTATTATGGTTTTAAGTTTAACCTTATGTATGACTCTCTCTGAGCATTATGGTATTCGACCATGGAATGAAGGGTCTTGAGGGGGGTGTTTAATTTTCCCATGAATGGTCATCACATGAGGGTCATAAATACCACATTGTGAATCCCTTGGTGGATGATTTATGGTTCTCTCTTTTTGGGTGTTATTTCACTATGGTGATCCGATCATATCATGTTTTCATTCAAGGTTAAATAATGGTTTTTTTAAGGATTGGGTATAATGTTATGACCACCATGGTCATTTTATGGCATCCATTAGATGTGTGGAGTTAAGGAAGTTTTGACCATAATATTTGGAGGAAAGATAAGGGAGATCATACTGTGATTTCCAGCATGTTCTCAATTAAGACCCATCACATTATGACAGGTCACTGCATGACCATGAACTATCACACCATGATTCCTTAATTATCTAGTATTAGTATAAATTTGGAATCCCATTCAAATTCTTTTAAATTATTTATTCTTTTCATAACACCCTAGGCAACAATAGGTGCATCTTTAGATATCCTTGAGTACCCTTTGACTGGATTTGACCCTAAAATTAAAGAGATCAATCACTTTGTGATCCAAAGTGACTTTATCTTATCTTATTTTATGTTATCCCCCTATTTTCTTCTTAGAGTGGTTGTGGTATTATTTTGACTTAAATTATTTTGGCATTGGTCCATGGTTTTGATTGAGGTTTTTGTAATATATGTTATTTGTGTTTTACTTGTGTGATATTGTCTTATGATCATCACACCCTCTTTGTACTTGTATATAATTTGTTGAAGATATGGTTGTGGTAGGAGATTCATGACTTCTTTTTAATTATGTGTAATTTTAGAATTACCAAGATTATTTTTTTCATTGGTTGGATGGTAAAGATTAACCTAAGATATATAATAACCCAATTAATTAAATTAAAGTGTAATAATGGGTGGAACACATGAGATTTATATTAATTTATGTTATAGGTATATTTTGATAATTCATGGATGATGTTACTATTGTATATACTATATTCACTTTTATTAGAGTGAATAGATAACCTTTCATAAAAGCTTAATCACTTAAAGATGGTGATGAATAAGTTGGGTGAAATATGGAATTGAAGTTATTCTTCTCATTTAGGATATTTTGGATTAATATGAATTCATATTTAAAAGTAGAATTATTGAATTATTTTGTTGTTGAAAATGGGAGTTAGTTGCTAATATCATGCTTTATTTAAATTATTGTGATTAGTGTGTTCTTGGTGGTGTATTGTGGATAGAATTTATTTGTTGATGTTATGAGATTATAGTGGTGGAAATTGGATGTGTGGTATTGTATTCCTATGGTGGATGGCTTTATATGGTTGATGTGGAAAAGGTGAATGGGTGTTGTGGTTCTTGGTTTGCTATTGGATGGTGGATATAATCTATGGATAATATTTCAATTGTTGCAGTGATTGGTTGGTTGTTATGGGGTTGTGTTATAGATGTTCAATAGTATGGAATATGGTTGGTAATAATTAAAATTTCCAAGGTTTGTGTGTTAAAATTTAATGAGTGGTTACATGTTAATAAACTGTTAATTTTTGAAATGGAAAAGTTATGGTTTGGATAAATATTTGTGGTGTCCAATGAATGGTTTGACATTAAATATGGATAAATGAATGGAATAATGAATATAAAATGATTGAAAAATGGTAAATCTTAAAATGGATAATGATATGTTTAAATGGGTAATTGTGAATTTTTTTATGGATATTTTTTAATAAAGGGAGGGGTGGGATTGTGTGGTATAGATGGTAGTGGTCTCTTGTAAACAATGTTGATGTTTATGGGACTTAGTAGTGTTTTCTGAGTATGAACCCTTAGGTTAGGCTAGTTTGTGGATATGATATAAATATGTTTTGTTTTCTTTTTTTATGCACTCCTCCCAAGTTTTATAACCTTACTGATACCCAAATGTTTTGGGATTTGGGTGTTTTTACCAATGTATAGGTTGGTGAGGGAATGAATGATTGAATACTCTCCCTCTTCCACAATCCCTCTTCCATGTGTGGTACTAGTTGTAAGGGACTAATTTTATGATGCATGGGATATAATGGACAAAGGTTGGAGTGAAAATTATGATGATGTTATGTTGATGGGATATGATGTGGTAAAGGATGTGATTCGTGGTGGGAGGTTATGCATAGTAGGAGGAGGGGATGAGGTTGATGTCCTTATTATTTATGATGCCTTACTAAAATGAGGATGTGGAATATGGCTATAGTGAGGATGCGGTTAGGAGATGATATTTGGAAATGAAATATATGGAGGTGGATATGTGGTTGTGGCTATAGTACATTGTATGTGGTTTTGATATAAGGAATGATGTGTGATGGTGATATTATGGATGAGATGATAGAACTAGGACATTTCTCGTTAGGGAGAGTGAAAAACCAGTAGGTAAGTGGTTTCAAGGTACCTTAATATTATATTTTTATGATATTTAATTATTATACTTTAGTTTGATATTAGGGGATTGAACCATGGTGAGGTTGGGTGATAGTTGATCTGGAGTAGGTGTGTGTTGGTTCTATTGTTTATTCACTATAGAATTAGTATTATTCTTTCACATTTACATGAGAGGTATTTAGTAGGATCATATTGAGTATATATGAATTCACACCCCATATATAATCCTATTTTCTAGGTTTTCAGGACACATTTTGTGATTGTGTGGGAAATTACTTGCTCGGGACTTAGAGATGCTGTCGTAATTGATGTAATAGGATTTTATTTTGGTATTTCTTTTTTGGATACTTGTTTTTTTATGAAATTTACATGAATTATGAGATAGTGGTTTTCATTATGAATTTTATTGGTGGTTCTATTTATATATTCCTATTATTATGAGGGTAATTACTCCCATTTTTTATACTCATGGAATTATTCATCAATCTATGGTATATTAGGAGTGGGATTCAAGGGTTATACTCATCTTCATTGCCAGTCCAGGAGGGTTTCCTAGTGGGATCTAGTCATGAAAATGTGGATCATGTCCATTTTAAGAGTTATGGTGTGGTTTTAGTTAGTATCTAGTGATTACTACATGGGTTTGGTAGGGAAACAATGTTAGTCGAACCTATTGTGTGATGTATCAAGGGAGACCATCGAGGCCACAAGAAGTTTGGGCCCACTGTGATCTTATGTAAGGACCTTAAGCTTACTTAAAACCCTAGTTTATGTAATTATAATTGTATAGTGGATGTTAAGGAGAGGTAAATGCATTATGTTTTTTGTGCTTGTGTTTAAATTAAGGTGACTTTGGATAATTTAAAATGAATCTGATCAAATGATCCTTAATATATTCTATGTTATTGGGATTAGGAGTTTTCATTATTTCTTATAGGTATGGATGCTAGTAATCATAGAACATGGTTTATATTGGAAAGGTGAAATGGGATGATCTGATTGGTCATAGGAGGGATGACCCATATGAGGAGGATGAGTCTTATAGGTGGATTATATATGAGTTTCAGTATCTGGGTTTAGAGAAGTATGGGTGAGAGTCTCTAATTTAGAGATGGAGCACTAGTTGGAGGAGCTATAGATCTATTTCAGTTTGGTCTGTTCAATGAAAGAGCACTAGTTCCTATTGGTAATCAGTTAGATCAGATGAGTTATGTGCTAGTGGTGGATTTTTTTCTGTATAGATCATGAAGAGGTATATATTTCATGGGATGATTTATAAAAACAATTCTATGCAGAGTTCCTTTCATTAATGATGAAGGTAACAAAGAGGTAATGGATTGGTTTTATTTTTTTCATGTTGTCATCAATGACTTATGAAGGAGAGTTATATTAAATTATGTGTAAGTATAGTGTGTGGTTTTTACTAGTGATAGAGACCATTAAATGTATTTTAGACATTTATAGCCTCTTTTTTATCAAATAATAGAGTTTTCATAGGGTTTAATAGAGGTATGGGTGATTTTTTCCCCAAAGTTATCTAGGATTTTCCTAATGTTTTTCTAGAATATGTTGTGATGATGCCCACTTAATTTGATATTGATTTCAAGATAGATTTATATACTGGTTCTTCCTCAATTTTGATTGATCCTTATAATATATAAATTTTTGAGTTGTATGAAATATATATTCAAAATAATGATTTGATGAAAAAGGGTTTCATCTTGCCTAGTTTTTTATTGTGGGGTGCTCCAATATTATTTACCAAGAATTTGGATGGTAGTATAAGGTTTTACATAAAATATCAATGATTTAATTAAGTGATATTCAAGAAGCATTATTCCCTTCCAAGGATAGATGATTTGTTATATCGGTTAAAGAGAGCTAGATGGTTTTCAAAGATCAACCTACAGTCTGGATATCATCGTATGAGGGTAAAGGAGGATGATTTACCAAAGACTACTTTTAGGTATTGTAATGGGAAATTAAAGTTTATATTTATTTCATTCAGTGTTACAAATTCCATATCTATATTCATGGGACTCATGAACTCGATGTTTCATGAGTTACTGGATCATTTTTTGGTAGTTTTCCTTGATAAAATTCTTATGTACTCGAAGTTGGATTAGGATCATGTTGAACATATTAGGGTTGTTTTACATGTTCTCTGACACTATCATCTCTATGATAAGTTATCAATATGAAATTTTTGTATATGTGTGATGTGTTTTCTTAGGCATGTGGTGACTCGATAGGAAGTAGCAGTTGATCCTTTAAAGATCTAGGTAGTTTTTTCATGGGAAGCGTCCAAGAATGTTCTAGAGGTATGTAGTTTCCTTGGTCTCATGGGATATTATCATAGGTTTATGTCTGAATTATATTGTATTAAAATCCCTTTGATATCCTTAACCATAAAGGGTCATTATTTCATATGTAATGTTCTGTTTTAGTATTCTTGTCAATACCTAAAGGATAGGTTGAAAAATGATCGTATTCTTCAATTACCATAGGAAGGAATTATATTTTAGGTTTTATATAATGTTTTACATCTCAATTCAGGTTGTGTATTGATGTAGTAGGGGAAATTGATCTCATATGGGTCTAAGAAGTTACATCACCATGAGCGTAATTATTTCACACATGATCTTGAGTTGGTAGTAGTGGTATTTTATCTGAAGTTGTGGAATCACTACCTCATTAATGAATGAATTTTGGTCTTTACATATCATAATAGGTTGAGGTATATCTTCCCCCAGTGGGATTTCAATATGCTTAAATTGAGTTGGATGGGGTTCTTATATGACTATGACTTTGTGATCACTTACACTATAGGGAATAGAAATGTAATTGTTGATGAAACAAGTAGGAATTCATGAGTAGGAAATGTTCAAAAGTCTGCAGATTCATAGAGAGTGATTAAGGATATTATAGTGATGCATCTTGATGTGGGGAGGCTAGTGGTAAATTTTATCTATACTAAATGACAATGTAATTTTACTTTCTACTATAGTTGGAGGAGTCTTAGTGTGTATAATCATAGTTATATGTTATGTGGGATCAAATATTTCATAGTGATGCTCCTGTGGGATAGTTATAGGATGATCAACATCGAGTTTTGTTTCGAGGGAGGTTGTATTTTCTGTTGGTAATATGGTAGGTGGTTCTTAATGAGTTTCATAGCTCAACCTTGGTAGTGAATCCTGGTATATCCAAGATGTATCATGCTTTGAGGATTTAGTTCTGGTGGTTGGGAATTAAGCAATCCATATAGGAATTCATTTCATGATGTTTTCTCTATTAGTAGGTGAAGGTAGATCATCGTGTTCATGACGGTTTTTTATGACCCTTGTGTCCCATAGTGGAAGTGGGAGAACATTTTGATGGATTTTGTCCCCATTTTTCCTTGATCCAAAGGAGTATGTGATGATTTTTTGGTGACTACTTGACAAAATCATCTCATTTATTATTAATAAAGGATTTTAGTGTTGTTAATGATTTGTTGAGGTGGTATGTGGATGAGATATTGAAGATTCATGGGGTACTGAGGACCATCACCTCTGATTGGGGTCCTCATTTTACTTCATGGGTTTGAGGAGTTATTTAATATTCTTTTGGCTCTCAACTACATCTTATAACTACATACTATATTTAAATGAATGGTCATATGAAGTATTAAATTTATATATTTGAGGACAATTTATATGCATGTGTCTTAGATTTTTGAGGATCATGGATAAAGTATCTACCTTAGGTTTAGTTTTCCTATAATAATAGCTTTCACTTTTCAATTGGTATGGATCTATTTAATGTGTTGTGTGGGTCTCCTTGAATATCTCCATTATTCTAGACCGAGGTTAGAGAGTCAGCAGTCCTTGGACTAGATGTGGTGTAAAGCATGAACAAGAATGTACATATGATTCAAGAATGGGTCAAGGTAGCACAATATTATCAAAATTATTATTATTAATTAAGGATGATACCTCTGGAGTTTGAGTATGGGGGTCATGTGTTTATGAGGGTTTCCCCTCATCATGGGAATCATTGTTTTGTCTGAGGGAGTAAGATTTTTCCCTAGTTTATCAATCCTATTAAGGTGATGGATTGAGCTGGTGATGTGGTGTATCAATTAGCACTTTATAGCTAGAAAGGATCCATGATGTTTTCTATATATCATAGCTTTACTGATATCTTCATGATTAATCTCATGTCATTTATTAGGTTGATTTTGATGTAGAGGATGATGTGTAGTTAATGTAGTTTCCATTTGAGATTTAGGATTTTCAATAGAAGGTAATCCATAAGCACGTCATTCCCTTGGTTCTTGTTTTGTGGAGGCATGGTGGCTTGGAGGAATGTACATGGGAATGTGATTCATAGATTTGTGCTTAGTGTCTTGAGTTGGTTTGTAAAAAAAACATGATTTTGAAGTGTTTTATTATATGATGAATTGATTTAGATGATTGTTTAGTGTGATTTTAATTGAGATTGTTTGATCTTATACTACAATGTGTCCTATTTATGGTGTTGTCACTATTTTAGAGGTATCCCCCAAGGAATTTTCATATTTAGTGGTTGTTGTTTTCCTTTCCTAGTTTATTTTTATTATTAAGGATGAGAATCATTTTATAGGTATATAATATAAAAAAACAACCTTATTAGACTTCAACTTTGTTTCTTTTAGGTGTTATAGGCATCGGGATAAATTTAGAGGAAGGGAGGTAGAGTTAAAACTGATATTTCAAATGGAAGTAGTGCATTGTGGCATGGCCTTGGGTATTGTGGTGTGAAGGTTTGGATGGAATATAGGGAATTTTTTCATCCTGGTGTGTCATTCCATGAACTATTGATTCATAGTGTGGTTCTTGTGTTGTGTAATAGGGTGTAATCTATGAGATTTTGGTGTAATATTATTTCAAAGTGGAAGTATGGTTGTAGTGTAAGGGGTGTTTTCCATGACATGGAAACTTATGGGTCATTCTTACATAAGGCTTAGGATATAGGTGAGGGTATTAGTATTTTAAGTTTACCCATACTTATGATTCTCTCATATAATAAGAGTATTTGGTCATATAATGAATGGTTTTAAGGAGTTTGTTTAATTCTATAATGAGTGGCCATCAAGGAATGGTCACAGTTGTTAGGGAATGTGTCCCTTGGTGACTAATTTTATGGTTCTACCTTTTTGGGTGTCATTGCATAGTAGTTCTCCTATTGTGTCGTGTATTGGTTCAATTTTGTGCCACTTTTTATAGAGGAACATGTATCATGGTGTAAAAATTATGGTCTCATCATGGCCTTCATTGGATGCATGGAGTTAATGAAATTTTTACTATGATATTTGGGGGAATGGTAAGGGATATCATTGTGTGATTTTTGAGTTGTGCTCAACTTAGACCCATCACAGCATGAATGTGACCTATCATGTGATGATTCATTAAGTTTCTAGTTTTAGTAGATATTTGAAATCCCATTTGAATTATTTTAAATTAATTTGTTTTTTCCTTAAACCCTAAGTGACTAGAGGTTCATATTTAGAGATCATTAAGTTCCCTTATATTGGAATTGACCCTTGGATTTAAGAAATCAATCACTTTGGGATCCAAGGTGAGTTTTTATTCTCTTCTTTTGGGTTCTCCACCTATTTTCTTCTTATAAAGGTCGTGATATTAGTTAAACTTTGGTTTTTTTGGCCTTGGGTCATAGTTTTGATGGAGTTTTTTATGATCAATGTTTTTGGGGTTTTCCTTGAATGATATTATCTTGTGATCATCTCCCCTTATTTGTTCTTTTGCAATGGTTTTTTAAGCTCCAGTTGAGGTATGGGATTCTATAATTCTCTTTTAATTAAATGAAATTTTGGAATTATCATTCTTCTATTTTCCATTGGGTGGATAGTAAGGATTTACCTAAGAAAAATAATAACCATACTAATGAAATTGAAGGTGAAGAAGAGGTGGATTTTATGATATTTATGTTAACCCATGTTATTGGTATATTTTTATAATTCTTGAATGATATTATTATTTTGGTCTTGGTAGTGTTTTTTGGATTTAATTTGGGTGTTGATGTGGTGAGGATATGATGGTGGAAATTGAATTGGTGGTATTGAATTGTTAGGGTTGATGGAATTTTTTGATTTGTGTGGAAATATGAATGGATTTTGTGGTTGTCGGTTTGGGATTGGATGGAAGTTTTTGGATTTTTCTTGCATAGAGGTTGTTGTGGTGATTGATTAGTTGTTTTGGTGTTTTGTTATAGACTCTTGGTGGTATGGAATATGGTTGGTAATAATTAAAATGAAAAGGGTATATGGGATTAAATTTAATGAGTAGTGATATATTAATGAACAATTAATGTTTTAAATGAACTAATCATGGTTGGGATAAACATGGGTGGTGGATAATGAATGATTTGACGTTAAATATGGATATATGAATATAATAATGAATGTAACATAGCTTGTAAAAATTAAAATATATAAATGGATAATGATATGTTTAAATGGGTAATAATTAATGTTGATATGTTTGTTTTATGATAAAGGGTGGGTTTGGGTTGGGTTGTAGAGATGGAAGCGGTCACTGGTGAATGATGGTGATGATATAGTGATGGTTATGGGCCATATAAGTGTTGAATTAGTATAAACCCTTAGGTTAGTATTTTTTGTGGCTCTGATATATATATGTTATATTTTCTTGTGATTTCTTATGCTCCCCACCCACGTTAGATAACTATATTGATACCCAAATGTTTTAGGTTTTGGTTGTTTTCCCCAACATCTAGGTTAGTGAGGGAACAGATGGGTTATTAAACCCTCTTCCCCACTATATCTTCCATGTGTATTATTATCTATAATGGACTAAGGTTATGATGTGTAGGTTTTGATTGCTATAATTTAGAGTAAAAATGATGATGATGTGATAATGATGGAATAATGATATGATAGAGGATGTGATTCGTGGTGGGGGTTGTGCATGGTCGAAGGAGGGGAGAAGGTTGATTTCCTTCATATTCATGATACACTATTGAGATGAGGATATGGGATATAGTTGTAGTGAGAATTTGGTTTTTGGATGAGATGTGGAAATTCAGTATGTGTCTATGGATATGTGGTTTTGGTCGTGGTATGTGGTATGTGGTATATGGTTGTGATATGGGGTATGATATATGATACCATGGATTTAAAAGGGATGGGAGAACCAAGATGTTTTTCATTGTGTCATGAGAGTGAAAAAATAGCGAGAAAGTGGTTTTAAGGTACCTTCTTTATATATTATTTCAATGTTATGTTATTATATTTGTATAAGATTGTTCGGAATAAATTTTGATTCATGTTTTGATTACTCAATCAGAAGGAGAAGCTTGAGATAATAACTTGGACATGAGGTTCAATGTCACGACCTTCCCCCAATGAAACCCCTCCTAGGTTGGTATAAGAGATATAAGTGACCCTTTAGGCCCACCTATAATAGGTCTCGAGTTGGAGACTCACATCAAGGTAATCCATCACTAAAATGGGAGTTATTTCCCTCTTATTTCATAGGAGAAAAGGATAAAAAAAATTATCGATACCCAAGTATTTCTATGAAAATATATATTTATAACCATAACCTAATGTAATATTAATGTCATAAATCATCAAAGTAAAATAAATACATGAAATAATGGCACTGAAGACTCTAAATCATCCTCTGACTCTACCCATGCTACTTGAACATCAGCTCTAATCTCCCACAGACTATCCTAAAAAAACATTGCAAACTATGGTGGGTTAAGAAATGGAAAATATTAAGTAGGATCATTTTAAAATTCCATTCTATATCATAAGAAATAAAATTTCAGGATAGACATGCATAAGAACTTCTAAGAAATAAAAAAGTGTGGGAAAACCAATAAATAGAGAAATACTCACATACTATTCATTTTAAAAAATCATTAGCATATATCTTATCATACCAAAAATTTATCACAAGTAAGCACAATAAATTTTGATTCCCAAGGATTTATAATGATCAATGAGGTATTATAGAATTTAATAAGAATTCCATATCACAATTACTTCCATAATGTCTCAATCGTAAGGTTATTCAGACTAGCAGGCAAGCCCAACTCTCAACATGTACCAATCATCACATCTCCATATCCCTACACCATGTGCAACCACATCATAGTATCCCTACATCTTATGCAGCCACATCACCATATCCTTACACCCCATGCAACCACATCATTGAATCTTTTAAACCCATGTATCCACATCATCACATCCCTATATCTCATTCATATATCCAAATCACCATATTCCTCCACCCTATGTGGCCACATCACCACACCCCCATACTTCGTACAACCACATCATCACATCCATGAACCCTATACGGCCACGTAATCACAAACCTTCACTCCATACAGCTACATCATCTATGACTTTATACTAAACCTTAATCCATTATAACTCAATACATGAAATAAACCTTCAATACATCACAATCATAGGATATGTGTACATGATAACTTTAAGCAATTGCTATCCACATAGGTAAATATATGCTAGTCAAATAGTGAGTCATTATATCTAAAATCATATAAACATTATGAATAAGAAAGAGGGTGAGAAAATAGTCCCACAGTCAATTAAAAGTAAAATAAACACATATAATTAAGCAGATAAACAACAATAAAAATTCATATAAGAAACATCCATATAAAAGAAACATGTAAGAGAAAACCAACAAAAAACCATTCATACATACAAAGTAAACAACAACATATAATTAAATAAATGTGTCATCATAATACATATTAAGATAAATAGAGGTGGTGTGATAGCTAGTGAATATACAATCCATAACCAATATTATTGTTCATGATATCTTGATTAGATGTTATTATAAAACCCCTTTCATAATACACACCATGTTAAGTTCTTAGCTTATCTATTATTTAAAATTTACTCCATTTCAATAATTCTCTAGTCACTACTAGTATATAATTCCTATGAGGTCATATTAATTATTATATTCTATTATTTATTCCATTCACTACTTCATTTAATCATCTAGTTCATTAAACTAAGCTTATATTGCATAACATAAGATTAAGATTCCCTCACACAAGTTAACATTAATATTACTCAACTCTAAGAATGAATCACATCGATTTACTAATAACTCCATATTATTCCCTATTATATTTTTTTCACTTGAAATACCTTCTATAATTTATATTGAAATTATAGTTTAATATGTTAATCCTACTTATATCTAACTTCTCATTTACATTAATCATTCCATCACTACCTTTATAATATAATATAATAGCACATGATTAGTTAATTTAGAAAAAGAATATTAATCTACCCAATAGAATGTATTCACATCAATAAATATTAAAATATATCATAAACATCATCATGTAACAATAAATATATTAAAAACATCTTTTAAAACCACACTATATATGTCAAATACATATGTATAAATATCCATTAATTTCTAAGCAACTATGCATGTACAAATATTAATTGTGGAATATTATAAATCTGGTCACTCTTTGTATTATACAATCCAATCCATGTTAAATTTGTAATTTTGTGTTCATATTACTTCCCATTCAATCACATAATTCCAATCATAGAATCCTTAAAAAAGGGTGAAAATACACATAAGATGATAACATATATTTATTATAACAACATAAGTACGTCAATGTATAATAAAAAAATGGAAATATAATAATGAAATCATATTCACCTTCCATTTACTATTTCTATTCTATATTTCTCCTTTATATTCTTCTTACCAAATAAAACACTTTCCTATTTTCTAGGGGAAATCACAAAATAGTATCACACTTACATAATAACTTTTAATAGTAGAGCATCAAACTTCTTATCCATCATAAAAATAATACATATGAATATCCAACCCAATATATGTAGAATTTTAAATGAACATGAAAGACCCATTAACATGGTCCAAACAAAGGTCTATGATAAGAGTAATTTAAATAAATACATTAAGTAAATTGGAATCCCTCCCCTAGATGAAATCATCATCACCGAGCTCGATGAGAGAGTTAAACTTACCTCATTCTCTGATGTTAATGTAAGGTAGATTATAAATTTTTGTTATAGCGATACAAGGAATATTGTATTATGGAATATAATGGAATGTCTCAAATGAGAAAACAATGAGGATTTCCTGCACTCATTCTGTTGGGATATCAATAAAATTGGATGATGGTGATTCCATTCATTCAGTACTAGGGTTTGATAATTGAAGGATCTCAGGGTTAAACAATGGATTCTCAAAGTTTCCCATGAATATAAAATGTATTATATTTCAAAAGATAAATAAATTTATAAATCTCATACCACTATGAAAATCCTGAGTGGTTTGGTGAATGCATTCACTATGATTCACTACAGAAGAACTATAAAGTGAAGAGGATTGAAACACTAAGAGATCTCATGGAATCCTAAAGCATAAAATCCTAGGATTGTAGCAGTTATTAAATGTGGAGACCTTTTTTAGGTACTCGCAGAACCTAGAATTGCTTCACAAGTCATCTACATCCAAAGAGAATAAAAAATGGAAATGAAAAGAAAGAGAGTTTGAAAATTAAAAATGCAGATGTGAAAAGTGGTTTTGTTTTCATGGACATGATTCATGACTATGTGAATATAAAAAATGGTACAACACACATCACCTGTAAAAATGTAGTCTGTAATATCCTGACCTTATGATAAGGTACATTTCTTTTTAAATTTTGGTTAAAATCCTTCTAATCAGTTAATGAAATGATTATTGGGAGTAGGGAATTCCTCGGGAATGTCCCAGGGGTTCAAGATATGAAAAAGAGGGAAAATGGGCATTACATTTCATGTAATATGGTTTGTACATGGTTATTTCTAACTATGCACCATGATCATGTAGTCTGTGAAAGGAGAGAGCACGGTTTTCAAACCGTATGAGGTGGCCCAGAAGACCGTGCGACTTGAGGCTCCCTTGGATAGGGGGGACACATGGTGTCCCCATGTTTTTACAAACCATGTAGGTGGAAAAATAAACTATGTGGTTTGGTTTCCCCTTGGATATAGGATAAATAATAATTGGTGCATTGTTTAGAAAACTATGTGGCCAAGTCGTTTGCCACTTTAAAAGTGGTAATTTTCCCATTTTTCCATCTCAGACTTAAATATTCTTCACCCAATTTTACTTCCCATTTATACCCTATCATCCTTGTGTGTGAACGAAAATATCCCCTCTATTCCAAGGATAAATCTCCTTTGATTCTTTGGTTTTTGAGGTGATGTTTAGTGTGAATCGAATCTCCAGGTAATTCTTCGACTCTATTTCTTTATATTTTCTAGAGTAGGATTTCCTTGATTATTCCTCTTCTTCCAAATATTATGAACCCTATTTCCAAGGATTTATTCACCTTAGTTATTGAGTACATTTTATCTCGAATAAAATTTCATGGTTCGATGAGTGGTTGTCTATGAGCATGAGGTAGGTGTTTTATAAGATTTTTTGAATAGTCTTGATATTTTACTTGTGTATGTGGTTGTGCCAATGCATTTAATTGTTGTATTTTTCTTTATTTGACTAAAAAAATTAAACTATGCCTTAAATTTATGTATTATATCCTTCAAAAACCTTGTTGGGTATATTGATTATTTGAGACCAGGCCTAAGGATCCTAATGGGGCATTTCAATCCCTTAAAAGTGACATAATGAGATTATAAATGTTGAAATAGAGAATTTATTAGAGTAAATGTGTTGTAATTTTATTTTGGTATGTTTTCATAGTTAAAGGGATATTTTTTATAATTTGGGGATAAGTGGTTATGAAATTCTAAGTAGATGAATTGAAATATTTTATATGCTAATATTTTTTGAAATGCCTACGAGGCTTTTTAAAATGGTTTAAATGATATTCTTTGGATTTTGATTCGGATGTGGTTTTCAATGAGGGAAAAACTGTGTTTCAAAAATGGGATAGTTTTTTTAAATGATTTATTTACCTCAATGTGTTTTCAAAGGGTATTTTGAATGATTTTAAAATTTTTATTTTAAATAAGGGTGTGGTTCCCCATTTTTGGTTAATGTGACTTAATGGCTCTTTTAATGGTTTTAATGGAAATAAAAGGCTTGGTACTTTTTTGGTTTTTCAAAGATAAAGACATGTGCTTTTAAGGGTATCTTAAAAATGTTTTAAAAAGGTGTATGCTTTTGGTTTTTATGACGTGTAAAAAAGAAGGAATGGTATCGGTACAAGGGGAATGTTTAAGTTGTTAAATGGTTTTGAAGAATGTTTAACGAACATGTTAATGAATAAATGGTTAAAGATGTTGAGTGAAATATACGATGTGTATAATGGTAAATCGAAGAGGTACACTCTTGATGTTTTGATATGTTGAAAAGTACAAGTAGGTTGGACCTTGGAAATTGTGAATTAATGAAATTGTTTGGAATGATGGACATAATGTTCTACATCGCCCAGCTGTGAATGAAAAACATGACACTCCACACCCATGGGTAAGGATGGATATACATAACTATCATCATCCTTGGTAAGGATGGTTGTACACGGAGCTCCAAATCCTTGATTTATTATGGATCGACATGGAGTTTATAATCCTTGATTTGTTATGATGGACATGGGATTCCTTATTCTTGGCTAAGGTGTTAGCCTGACGTTTCAGACATTAATGGCATTTGAAATGGTTTTGGTAATTAGAGTAGTGAACCTTGATATCTATAATTGAAATGATTAATAATATTTTACTAATTTATTTACTAGGTTTAACACCTATGATTTATGATTCAGACTTCCAGCATGGCCAAAGTGGATTTGGTTGGTTGGGTGACCCGATGGAACCCGAGAGTCCAAATGGCTAATTAATACTTGTTTATTATATAACATTCTTCTTTTATTGTCTTGTTTATTTGTTCCTTTTGTTATCTACATACACTATTGTTTATTCTAGTTATTATTGTATACACTGCTGGTGGGGGCCTACTAAGTTTTACACACAACCCGCTTAGGATGTCATGGAACTTGGGCATCCAAGAAAATGCTACTTGTTCTCATGTACAGGTTCAGGATAAGGACCTAGATTTTAGTTTATGTTTGAGCTAATAGGATTGAGAATAGGATTTCAGGACCAATTTTGGACTCAGGAACATGTTTGAGTTTTTTCATAGTTTCTATATTTAGGGTTTTTGAAGTATGACTGCCTAACATGTAGAGTATACATCTCATCGATATCGCATGTTTCACCTAGATTATTATTGTCACTTATTATATATTGTTTTATTTATCTATTATACAGATTGTTTTATATATTGATATTATTTACATTATTTTTTTTAATATGATAAGTGGGTAATTTATCCCCATCATATCTCTATAGAACGGTGCTTCTAGTTAGTAGCTTCTAGAATATGAGGAGGTGTGTTTGAGGTCATGTGACGCATCAGCTCGAGGTGTCGATTATGTGGCTCTCATTCCAAGATGTTATAAAGTGGTATTATAGAATTTGTATTTTGTATTACTATTTGGTCATGGTATATAGGATACTATGATCTTATCGTATATTGGTAATGATCTTGTTTCTGGGTGCCTACAACCCCATGTACGGGGGGAAAACCAAGTTTCTAGGGGTGGTAAATTGATTATTTTGCTTTTCGCTCTTACCATTGACTAGTTATCCATATTTAGTGGTGCACTTGGATGTTATGTTACTAATTTATGAGTTTTATCTCTTGGTATGGTATGTAAATAGGGTTTGTATTCATGAATTATGCTAGGAACATAGGATTCATATGTCATCTATATGGTGCTTGTGATTTATATTTTATTGGGATTCAATTTTTATGGTATTGTATTCCATTTTTGTGTTATATGTATTCTTACCATTCATATCTTACTATGTTTTTAAATTAATTAGAGGGGTTTTATTTAAAGTGTCTACAACCATTTATATGGGTTATATATAAGCATCTGGGGGAACTCTACTTGACCAACTCCTTAGATAACTTTTGGGTAATAGGAAGGTATAAATGACTTGTAAGGTTACATTTTTGATTAAATAAAGTTTCATTAAGAAACTTATAAGGTTTTTTACCATTATAACTTATGAATGAAATTATATCTATCCAAAACCATAAATTGTTAATTAGAATAAGGCTATTAATTTTGAAAGTGTTATTTAATAAAAGGTTTTGAAATGTGAATCCTTAGGTTTTAAATGGTAAAATTTAATTAAAGGGAAATGGTAAAAAATGGAACCTTTGGGGACTTTGGAAATGGGTATCCCTTCTTTTTTTATCTGACCTTGTATATGGGTGGTTTGGGATCTAATGGTTCCCTATTTTTGAGACTCTTGGTCATTGGTTATGAGGCTTTGATGGGTTTTGATGTGTTAGATAGTTATATTTTATATGTTTTTCCTTTGGTTAGGTTATGACACTGAGGTTTTGAGGTTTTTTGATAGTGTGGATGCGGTAACCCTTGTGGGTGTGATCATGTGGGTTGAACATTGTACCCTAAAATGGGTGTCTCGTGTAGTGGTACTATTCATAGTGGTTTTGTTGTTGTGGTCATGGGACCCAAATTTAGTTGTTGGTTTTAGTGTGCTAGACATCATGTGTTTCAAAATAGGGGAAGGAGTTCCACCTATGATCAATGACGTGTGTGAGGCCTGATGTTTATGGATTAGTGGGAGGTCCACTGGTTTTGGGGAGGTAACTCAGGTGGTGTCCATGAGTTTGTGACTTTAGGAAATAGATATTAACTATGAGGGGGTTAGCCCAATGTTGTGGGTGATTCAGAATGTAAAGAATATGTGGATACATCAGAGGTAGAATTATTTCATTGTATGTTCCATCATGGTTTTTTAAAAGGTATGTTCATTTATTGGTTTCTTTTCTAAGGTAATAACCTTGAGTTATTGTGTGTTGGGATTTAAGACCAATATCAAAATTCTAGGATTGTTCTGGTGCTTTATGCTACTGTTTTTATGTTGTTTGATGTGGTGATCAGTTTTAACCTTGGATGGACGAGACAAGGTTGGCTAGATCATGAATAGATGCTTCTGATATAGGAATTATTCATGGGGTGATGGTTGGTCATGTGGTTGGAATTGAATTGTGTGAAAGTTTGAGCCATTAGTTGGAAACATAAAAGATTCCTTGAGCATCGTGAGACTGATGATCCTGAAGGTGTGGTTAGATGCTTGAGTGGGAATTTAAGCCTAGTTTTGGTAAAGTATGAATCATAGGAATATGAATTGGGTCCAGTGAATGGTCATAGTAAAAGTGTATGACCTGGGGTTTTCTAGTGAGTTCAGGATGGTGGGAACATGCTGGAGGAGTGTGATTTCATTTGATAGATGTGACTAGGTGGCTCAAGATCAAGATCATGTCATTTTCGGTGAAATCAAGGTGATGTGTGTTGGTTGTGTATGGGACCGTTTGGTTTTAGAATATTTTAATAGATTGTTATCATTTCATTGAGAATTATTCGAGCCATGGTGGAAGAATATGAGCAGTGTGGAGCATGTAGTGAATTTTGGTTAGAATGTCCCTTTAATCATGGAGACTGGGTGTTGATGAGACACTTTCAGGAAGGGAGACTTAGGGTCTTGGTTGCTGTTTGATATGTCCCTGCAGCTAGAGGTGAAATCAGAAATATATAAGGTTTTGGTGGTATCCTTTGATGATATATTAGTGTACTCCCAATTTATAGGTAATCTTTCCAACATATCTTGACATCGTCTTGAGTACACTAAGAGAGAATTGGTTATATGACAAGCTATTTAAGTATCAATTCTGTTTTGATAAGGGGCCTCCTTGGAGACTATGCTCGTGGATTGGGGTAAGTGAGGTCATGTAGTGGTAAGTGCACCATCAGTTTTCTATGAGTGAATAACTTGGGATGAACTGAATATTGATGAATTCCATGTGTGATATTCTCAAAATCTAGGAATGGGAAATAATTGACTTTTCATCATGTCACTTAAGTGGGATAGAGATAGTTTTATCTACTTCTGGGGTTTGGTTTTTATTGGAACATTGGCTATGGTGGTTTTAGTTACTTGAGTATAGGTGGTGGAAACAACATTCCTATGGTGGGGAGTGATGTGTCGGTTGCAGTAGTATGAGCCTTTTTTAGGAAGGTTTTCGGGAATTTGGAGATGGTTGTGGATCAGTCGAGGTGGAACTAGGATACTAGTGAGGGATCAATGAGGTTCGTGCTTAAATTCCATCGAAAATTATTTCAACAAAATGAATTTGGTGAGGATTGATCCAAGCAATGGATTCAAGCTCAAAGTATTTCTAAAAGTAATGTGAGTTACTTATGCTAGAGGTGTGTTAATGGGTGTGGTACAACATGATAAAATCTTTGTAATAGTAGTGGTATTAACTATGAAATCTCACTGGGAGTCAAGTATGGACTCTAGTGGGAATTTTTGGGAAGTCACAGAATGCCTCTAAGAATGAATGCATCATGAATAAGTAATAGGGAAATATGTCGGTAGTGGAATCTAGGAATTTCCAAGAAATTCATATGAGGGTAGTCTGACTTGGGATAATGTAAGGAATAGATACGGTGATCCAAAAACCAAATCTAGTGTTTCATCTTAGAAAATAAAAGTGTACTTTGGGAAATGAAACTGGGATTTTGATGAAGAGACATCATATTTTTAGTTTATTTATAGACACTGGGTATACATCATTTTTTGTTGGTTTTTTGATGATGAGTATGGGTGTTGATGATGACTAGTGTTCTCATGGGTATTTTGACATAGTAAGAAAGAACCATGATAAGTGATTTATGGGAGCATGAGTTTGAGGCTCTATTGGTATTTTTCGATGGAGGAGGTTCCAAACATCAAAAATTGGTGTATGTAAGTTAAATTTTATTATGGGGAGAACCATAGCTCTAGAAGGTGATCGGGAGATGAAATACTCGATGTCTTGGTTGGATGGGATTGAGTAAGTGCCAACTTGGTGTTTTAGTTTGATGACATGAGTTGGATCGCTTTTTGGCCGGTTCAGTGACTTGAGTTGGAGTTTGTTCCTTGGTTTTGTAGGAGGATTTTAGAAGCTAAACAAGACCATTTGATATATATGGTGACCATTCTAGGTCATGTGATATGTATGGATGACCACTGAGGCTTCTCAAGGATGAAAAGTATTATAGTGGGGAGATTTTATGATCCTAACCTTATAACGTGGTACATTTCCTTTTAGATTTTGGGTAAATTCATTTTAATCAGTTAATGAAATTCTTCTTGGGAGTAGGGAATATATTGGGAGTGTCTTGGGGGTTGGGATATGAAAAATAGGTAAAAAAAGGGCCTTATAGTTCATGGAGCATGGTTGGAACATGGTTACTGATAACCATGCACCATGAATGTGCGTCCTGTAAGAGGAGGGAGCACGGTTTTCAAACCATGTGAGGTGGCCTATGAGACTATGTGACTTGAGGATACCTTTGGATAGAAAGGAATGTACGGTGTCTATATGGTTTTCCAATCCATGTGGGTGGAAAAAGAAATCACGTATCTCGGTTTCCCCTTGGACAAAGGAGATGGCATGGTTGTCCCACATTTTGGAAAACTATGTGGCCAAACCATGTGCCTCATTAAAAGTTGGAATTTTACCATTTTCCCCCCTTAAGACTAAAGATTCTTCACCTGATTCTCCTTCCCATTTCTTCCCTAGTAGCCTTTTGTACAAACTAGAAGCTACCCCCTCTTCCAATGATCAATATTATTTAATTATTGGGAATTTGAGGTGTTTTTTAGTGTGAATCGAAGCTTTAGGAAAGTCTTCAACCTCATTTCTTTCTATTTTCTGGAAGTGGATTTCCTTGGTTGTTTCTCTCCTTATGAAGTTTATAAATCCTATTTATATAGAGTTCTTCCCCTTAGTGATTGAGGTCATTTTAGAACAAATCAAAGTTCATGGTTCAAGAAGTGGTTTTCTATGAGCATGAGGCAGGTGGTCTATAAGCTTTTTCCCATAATCTTGATATTTTTATTGTGTATGTGGCTATACTAATGCACTTCCTTGTTGTGTATTTGTGTCTTTGACTAAGAAAAGTATATTGGGACTTAAATTGACATGTGATACCCTTCACGTGTTGTTGTAATAGTGGGTTCCCTAGATCCAACTATACAATACTTTTATATTGACATTTCATGTATACAATTAGTTATACATGATGTTTACTTACCATTATAGTGTAGATATTTCTGTGTCTACTATTTAATGGTAATTTCCATATATTAATTATCATATCAAAAGGTTATAGAAGATCCCATCCTATAATGATAACCTCAAGATACTATGACATTAATCTTAAAAAAGGCCTTATGGTCTAGATACATCATACTAACTAGACAAAGTTGATGTTTGACTACCAAGTGGTGGGGGATCATAAGCATTGAGACGTATTCTCATGAAGTTTTCACTTGGTGATCTCTAGTTGTGAGATAATTAGGACTGACCCACCAATAGGAACACCACATGTTTCAGGTGTCATTGGTTGTTCCTATCTATGAGCATGTGTATTGGTCTCCTGACTTGATATCATTATCATCTTGTACCATTTGATCATATACTTTTATATAAGGAAAAAATCATGATAATGAAATTGTGGAAAGTTATCTTATGTTGTGTGTGTCATTGGTGGTATGACATTGGTTGAATAGTCAATAGAGGATTTTTTGCTTTCAGGTTGTGGAAGTAATATATCTTGGGCCTTGTTAATCAGCATGGTAGTACCTTCATAAGTCCTTCGCCAAAGTAGTCAAGGGTAAATCTGTCTAGTTAGATTAACAAATAATAAAGCAAGAAAATGGATATGACACAAGTATTTTTCCTACTTTATGAGATATGAAAAGATAAAGAGATTATATTACACGGTGTGTATTCATAGGTTGCTTGTTGTTATTATAACTATCCTTATCTCTTTTGGGGACTTTAAGGGTCGCTAAAATCTACTCTTAGTATGTAGATTTTATTCAAAACTATCGAGATAAGGTCCTAGAAGGTCACACACAATAGCATATTCAATAATCTTCCCCATTCAGTTGAATAGGTATATCAAACATGGTGGGCCCCACCATGGGATCTGAGAGTTGTCCAAGTTTATCAATCACCAATAAATTAATTAATTAATTATTATTCAATTAAGGAATAATTGGATTGAATTTATTTATTAAAAGTATTTACAAGTTATATAACAACCCTTCTCTTTATTTTACATTAATACATGATTTATTACATAAGGTTACACTTAATACAACTTGAAAGATCAAGTAGTCTAGTTTATTTGGGAATTAGGTACATTATATAACAATTTAAAATAGAAAAAAAACATCATATTTATTGAAAAATTTCTTAACATGATTGCACTTAAAACTACATGGGATAACCCAGGAACATACATAAGAAAGGGGTGAGCCATAAAGCCCAGTAAGGTAATAAACATGACATAACATGAAGAGAGTAATACATTTTAGAAAATAGGAATATCAATGGGGAATAAAACGAGTTGGAATCATAAACATGAACAATGAGACATGATATAGCATGATAATCATAAAGGAAATATGGGAAATGTGGAAACAACTTAAAATACTGCATCATAAACATAGGCTAAGGCTAACTTCCAAGACATCATGATGGAAAAAGTCCTATAAAGGAATCGGGTTCACTTCTTATCCCAAAATGAAGTCTCATGATACTAAACATTACCCAATGCATTGGAGTGCTATATAATTATGGGTACACCTATCACTTTCATTTCATTCTCAGGCTTATGTGGGACACATAGATCATACAATATGGATTTGTTTTTAATCATAATTTATTCCACAATCAAAGAGTGTGGAATAAATACATGTAATTACTCAATAAAATAAGTATAAGTTCCTAAAGGTGAAAACCCTTGATATGAATTGGGTATGGGTATTAACTACACTTATTTTTAGCATGGAATCCCATAGTAAAATTTTGGTAGCATAACAGGGGCACATATGTTCATGGGAGGGATTAATGAGAGCGAAAGGGGTCTCTAATCATTTATACATCATAAGGGCAGTATGGGGGTGTGGAAAAACACACCCCAACATTAGGAATTGAAAATAAAAGGGAATAAAATGAATAAGATTCTTTAATAAAGGGGAGAAAGTGATGGATTAGTGGTTTTCCAAGGTGAGTGAGAGGGGTTATTTATAATTTAGGAGAGGGGTATTTTAAGGATAAAATATTTATTAAAATACTATATTCAAGGTAAACCTTGTAATAGTGATATTTTTTATATTATGAATCATATATAAATAAAATAAAATGTTTTCAGTACTTTAAACCCCTTTATAAACTAAAATCACTATTTTATTAAAAAGGAAAGTGGAAAAGAAGAAAAATTGTTATTTTAATGGAATACTTTTGAATTTAGACTTTAGAAAACACTTTTTAGGTATGGAAATTAAGTTTATTGTTTTTAAATGAACCAATTGTATTATTAAATTGATTTAGGGATTAAGTAACCAATTTAACATTTATTAATTCATTATTATATCATCATTATGTCATAAAACATTCGGTATTTGGAAAATAGTGTTTTTACTATTCACATAAAAATTGAATCATTTTAGAAAATTACAAAAAAAATAAACCTTGGAAAATTTTGATGTGAGTATTATGAAAATGAAATTAATTTTATCAAAATAACATTCTAAAATAGTTAATTTTAATTTTTAATATAAAATTTTTGATTTTTATGAGATACATTAAAATAAAGTTTATTAAAAATGTGCTTATATTTTATTTGAGTTTTTAATCTTGATATTTATTTTATGGAATTATAATATTTATATTTTGTTAAATTAATCATGATAAATATTATTTATATTAAATTTTATTATTCTTAGGTCACGTTACTATTCCAATGGTTAGGTTACTATTCATAATGGTCATGTTACTATTCTCAATGATCACATTATTATTCTAATGGTCACATTACTATTCCAACTGTCATATTACCTCCTATAAATATATATTCATTATTTCATTCAACATTCACTACAATTCCTCCCAAAGTTCTATATTTTCATTTTCTAATATTTTGATTAGCTTACTAGTATTATGTTTCTTTTCTATAGTGTTATTCATAGGGGCGATGATTCTACCAGATTAGAAGGATCCAAATTTTCCCATTATACTTTTCTTATTTTCTATTTTTTCTGATTTTAATATTTGTAATCTTTATGGGTTTAGTTTATGACTAATGAAATGACCTTTATTAATGAAATAAATTATTGTTGGTTTCTCTATGTATTTTATATGTTTAATAATATATAATATAATATAACACACATTTATTTAGGAAGAAAGTGTCACATATAAACTCTGGGTTGTTACATTATTCCCCCTTTATAAAATTCATCCCCAATATTTCAAATCATATTCTCGTATGATAATAAATTAGGGTCCTTTTGTTTTATTATTTCCTTTGATTCCCATGTCACCTCTTTATATTTATGGATCTTTCACAACACTTTTATAAGGTGAGTTGTATTGTTTCATATAACTTTGTCACTATAGTCCAATATTTTCACCAGTTCCTCCTCATAAGATAGATCATGGTCCAGTTGTACCATCTTTAGATTTGGTACATGTGATGGATTAGGTATGTACTTCCTCGAGAGAGATATGTGAAACATTTCATTAAATTGAGCCATGTTTAGTGGAAGTTATACCTGATATGTTACTCCTCCTATTAGATCAAGGATATCAAAGGGGCCAATGTACCTGGGTCTAATATTCCCTTTCTTTATAAACCACATGACCCCCTAACATGGTGATATTCGAAGGAAAACTTTCTCTCCAACTACAAACTCCAAGTACCTTTTCATCATATCTCTTATGCCTACTCTAAGTAGATTTATATGCTATTGGGTGGATTGAACCTTCTTTGTTGTATCTTACATAAGATCGGGTCTAAGTAACTTTCATTCACCAACGTTATCCCAACAAATAAGAGTTCTACATTGCTTCCCATATAGAGCTTCATGTATAGCTATTTGAATACTCAAGTGGAAGCTCTTGATGTGTGAGAAATAAAATAATGGAAGATATTGAACCCATACTCATATAAACTCTATTGAGAATACTCTCAATATGTAATCAAGTGTAAAAATTTTCCTTTTAGATTATCCATTAGTTTAGGGGTGATATCCCATACTGAAATTCAATTCAGTATTCATAGCATATTGAATACTTCTCTAAAATTTAGAAGTGAACCTTGGATTATGATTGTAGATGATTGAATGTGGTTCTCCATACAACCTCACCACATACTTTGTGTATTTCATGGAAATCTATTCAAGTGATAAATATTCCTAAATAATGATGAATTGGGAATTCTTGGTGAGTTGATCCCCCACAACCCATATTGCACTGCTTCCCTTATATTTATTCAGAAGGCTAGTGAGAAATTTGGCGTTGATGTTCTCCCATTTTCATGTGCATGTGGGAAATGGTTGTATCCTACCCTTAGAATTTTGTCACTTTGCTTTAACATTCTGATATATTAAGCACTTTTAGGTGTACTCAATGATCTCCTTCTTCATATTGTCCCACTAGAAGTTCTCTCGAATATCATGGTACATCTTGGTACTTCCATGATGGATGGAGAAGGATTATCTATGTGAATTATCCAAAATATATTTCTTTATCTTGGTTGATGAAGGAACACAAAGTCTATTTCTAAACCAAATTAAACTATCTTCATCGATGTGGAATTCATGAAGTTTACCCTCCTTTATTAATTCCACCTTCTTTTGAATCTCCGGATCATCCCTTATGCCTCCTTGATATTCTCTTAGATTGATGGTTGGGTAATCATTTTTCCAAGGTATGGTTTATTCTCTGCCATTATTATTTTTAGATCCATCCTTTACATATCCATGAAGATAGGGTTTTTATCAATTCATATCATGGATGGAGTAGCAGTTTATTTTCTACTAAGAGAATAAACTACCTTGTTCACCTTTCCAAATGGTATTAAATAGATAAATTAAATTCCTTGATCAACTTTAAATATATTCATCGGTGCATGTTCATCTCATTCTATGTGAATATATACTATAGAATCTTGTGATCTGTATATATGTCACACTTCTCACTATAGAGATAGTTTCTCCAAATATTCAAGGAGAAGATCATAGATGTTAGCTCCAAATCATGCATCGGGTTGTTCTTATCATGGATCATTAACTTTCATGAGACATAAGATATCAATTTATCATTATTAATGAGTAAGAAAACAAAACATTTCTTTCAATAATCATTGTATATCACAAAACCTTCTCCACTTGATGGTAGTGTGAGTATAGTCACAATGATTATCCTTTTCTTGATATTCTTAAATATTTATTCATTTTCTTCCATCTAGACATACTTTACCCATTTTCATGTTAAATTACTTAGTGGGATATAAAATCATGATAAATTTTTTAAAAAAAATTGGTAGTACCTATCTAAACCAAGAAATCTATGGATTTCTATGAAACTTAAGGGTCTATGAAATTTCTCAATTTCCTTTTTTTTTGAATTATCTATAGAAATTCCCTCACTTTTGATCATGTTCCCTAATTAATTTAATTTTTACATCCAAAGTAACATTTACTAAACATAGGATATATTTTATCCTTTCTTAATATCATCATCAAAGTCCTAAGATTCTCTTCATGGTCCCACTTTCTCTTGGAGTAAATGATAATTTCATCAGTAAATATGCCAAAAAAAATCATGTTACTCTATAAAGACTCTATTCATCAAATCAATTAATATTACATGGGAATTGGTAAGTTTGGAGGTCATCACTATGAAATCATGGTGTCCATACCTTGTACAGAAGGTTGTATTTTGAATATATTCCTTATTTACCTTTAGTTGATGATGTTCATAATAAATATCCACCTTTGATAAGTATTTAACTCCTCAAAGTTGATTTAATAAGTCATTAATCCTTAATAGGGGATACTTGTTCTTTATGGTGATCTTGTTGAGCTCTTAGTCATCAATACACAACTACATTGATTCATACTTTTTCTTTACAATGAGCATAGGTTCACCCCAAGGATATGCACTAGGGAATATGATCCCTTTATTTGAATGATACTCCATCTTATTCTTTAACTCATCCAATTTGATAGGGGTCATCCTATAAGGTAATTTGGAGATATGAGTGGCTCTAGGTATAAGCAATACTAAGAACTATGCCTCACAATCTGGGGGAAGGTGAGGTAACTCTTTGGGAAATACATCAGTATATTCCCTTACAGTGGGAATTTCCTCAAATTTGATATTTCTCCTCGAATCCACTATTTGTTAAAGGTATGATTCTTTTCTAGGTATCAACATCCAAACCATTAAGTGATTTTAAAAATTATATTCATGATATTACTTGAATGTGTACAGGAGTATGGGATGGTTTAGAATATATAAAGAGATTTAATTTTACCAAAATTTGATGTGATACCTATATAAAAAAATCCAATACTTGCTTAGTACATCTTCAAATTCAACCAAGGGAATGATTGTGAGATTCTCCAGAATAATCTACTCACATATTCTAATAATATAAAATTCCAATACTTGGGTTGCATTGATCACACTACTAATTGTTTTAAATGATATATCTACTTTAAGGTATCAGGTTTGTGATTCAAAATTTCTAGAAAACTTATAGGATACAAAGGAATGTGTATAACCAAAATCAGATAAATTTTTTTTCAATTATTTAGAGAATATGAAGTGTACCTTTTATGATGTAATTTTCATGCTTCACTTCAAAAGTGGTGATTGCATAATATTTCCCTTGATCCTTTGGATTTGGTGGTTGTTAATGTGATTACCCTTGATGGCCCATGGTTTTTTGAACTAGCATGCATAATTCTCTTTCTACCTATAGTTAAATAATTGAACTATGGGTGGTGAATTGGGAGGTTCCTTAATTTAATCCATCATGTTGGTCAGCTTCTTCATGTATCTTTGATGTTTCTGAGCTTGGTGGCCTTCTCTCCCACACTTTAATTATTTACTTGTACATTTTAAGTAATCCCCATAATGATTATTACCAAATTTTTTACATGTGGGTGGTTGGATCTTCTTTACTTTTTTTTCATTTGGTCCTCTATATTGAAACTCCATCTTTCATTTCTTATCTCCATAACCATGGGACCATTCTATGAACTCCATATCACTTTCTTAGAACATCAAACTACTTCTTCATAACTCCCAAATTCTTGGATAGATATATCCTTTTTAATGTGTGGTTTTAAACCAATAAAGAATATATATATATTATTAAAAAATATATAAAAAACCTAAGGAATATATTTAAATCTTTGTGTAATTTTCCTCATAAGTCATGGAAGATTCAGCCTCCTTCTGCTTAAGCTCTAGTCATTATCTCTCCATATTTTTTCAAAGATTTTTAGAGAAATACTTATTAATAAATAAGTTATTAAATTATTCCCACTCAATTTATTCCATTTTATCCATTGGATTCATATTCTTTTTCAACACCCACCATTGATTAGCCTCTCCGTCTAAATGATAGATAGCCAAAGTAACTTTCTCCTTCTTAGAAGTGTGAAGTATAGAAAAGATATTTTCCATAGTTTTTACCCACTATTCTATGAAAAGTGTATTGTAAGATATGATAAACATAAATGGTTGTTGCCGCGTAAAGGAATTTATGTCTAGTTGCTCTATCTTGGGTGAAGTTGGATGTTCCACATGGTTCAGATTATTGTTCATAGCTTGAGATAGCCGAGTAAGAATCACCCTAAAGCTTTGAAATCCACCTCCCATGGGATTGGGGATATTATTTGGATAATCATTTAATTGTCCCTCACATGGGTTGTTGGTTTGGTTTCTCCTAATTCCCACTATTTTCTAAAATAGAAGATGTTTGAACAATGATAACTCAAAAAATCATGAAGATATAATTCATTCTTGTGAACAAATTAATTCTAATGTCATGTCATATGGTATCCCTATGTTTATCTTTTTCTAAAATTAAACTTATAGATCATGTACTTTAATACTTACCTAACTTTAAGAGGAATAATTGCTTTAGTTATTTATACTTCATAATGGCTTGTATAGAGTTTGTGATTAAATGAATCATATCCCCCATGAGTGTCAAACCAGGTGTGCAGTATGACTTATTTTTCATTCACCAAGTGATTATTTATTTAAAAAAAAATATTCCCTTTGTAGGGTTATTACCCCTAGGTACAACTATACTATATCCACATCCACTTGTATTATATAGATAGGGGTTTAATTTCTTGGAAAATGTGCACTCTTATACTTCACCAAAACCTTAGGAGATTTACATATACTTATACTTGTCCTTATGGGTTTCAATAAAATTTTCTAATCTTAATTCCCAAATTAAATAAAATATACTTTGATACCAACTATAGTGACCCAAATTTTTCTTACATGACTATTAAATAATTTTTAAGATAAAAAAAATAAAATTGATACAATACAAGATCCAAAGTTTTAGTATCATAGGAAAATTAAGCTCATGCATCACTTGTACATAATAAAACTTAAAAAAATAAAATATTTCTTCTTTATACTTATAAAATCTCTCATATTCTCCTCAATACATGTTTTGAGGATATACAACAAATAAATTAGTGAGCTAAAAATCTTGTAAGAGGAGGAATAAGGGACATGAATCAATTGTGCATGGGTGAGCGTAATCAACATCATCGTATCATAAGCATAAGATCATAATCTTAATCATGAGAGAAACATTTGATAAAGGAAAGGAATGTAGAATATACAAAATAATGAAACATCATAACATATTTGACAAATACCATACATAGTTGTGAACAAATCTAACATCATGTTCACACATAACATATGTCCAAAAATCTTAACATCATAATTGTGAAAAATATAGAATAATGTTCATGAATAATACACATAATATCATGAGATATATCATTTTATCTGATGAATTATAGGGCTATATAATTCTATAACCACCTGTCACATTATAAAATTTTCATAATCATGAATGCCACATAGACCGTAAAATAATCATAGTCACGAAATAAAAACATAGAAATGAATGGGTTTCATAAAGGTTTCATAAATGATACTTTAATGAATAACCTTTTAGGTTCCCAAAAAAATAAGTTAAATCATATTTTTTTATAAAACATCATCATTCTTGAGTGGATAATAAATAACTCAAGGGGAGTCAGTATGATGTTTTGGAAAATAAATCATCTTTGAAAAATCATTGTATTTTGGATTAGAAATAATTTGTACAAGGTAGAAAAATTTATATACTTGGAAAGATAAGGGAAATAATTTTTAATATAATTTTTAAGTATATTAGAGGAATATATATACTGAAAATGATGTGAAGCATGAGATAACCCAAAAGATAGATTTGGGTTACAGAATCCCCATACCTTAAATCTCGCTTTAGGTTTATTAAAAAATGAAAACAAAAGTAAATTATATTCATTTTTATCACTCTTTATCAATTAAAATAATTATGTTTTATTTATTAATTTCCATTTTTGAAGGTGAAACGCTTTGATATGATATTTTCCTTAAAATATCCCGTATTGATTCGATTTAATGATCTTACTTAATTTTAATTTATACATTTTTAAGATTAACTCTGGAAGATTATAAATAATTATATTTATACAGTTATATATTATAAATAATTTATTATGATGATACATAATGGTTGTGATAATTATAGATTTGGCAATGTCCTCATGGGCGGTTAACCAACCGTTGATGGGACATTGTCAAAAGGGTAGGAAGAGGGGTATAAAGTATAAATATGTTTTAAATATTATCATTAAAATAGGTCAATTCCATTAATATAATTTTAAAATAATTATCAATAAATCTTATAATATTTGGGTTTAAAATTAATAGATACAAAGAGGAAGATAAAATAAAAGAGAAGAAAAGTTTATGAAAACATAACCTCTTCTCAATGTGCCTTCTTTCCTACAACACTGGACTCCTTAAATTCTTGGATTTTGTTACTCCCTAATGTCTCTAAGGATTATAAAGGGATTTATATAGGGTATCTAGGTAGATATTTTTCTTTGTAAAGTGATGAATTAGTGGTTCTTCCAAAGGGATAGAGATAGGGTATTAATACTTGATGAGAGGGGTATTTTAAGTAAAAAGTTTTGAATAAAATATTATATCCAAGGTAAACCTTGTAATAGTGATAGTTTTTACATTATGAATCATATATCAATAGAATAAAATGGTTTTAGGTCTTTAATCCCCTTTATAAACCAAATTCACTAGTTTATTAAAAAGGAAAGTGGAAAATGAGAAAATTTTTATTTTAATGGAATACTTTTGACTTTAGAATTTATAAAATACATTTTCAGTTTGGAAATTAAGATTATTATTTTTAAATGACCCATTTATCTTATTAAATTTATTTTAGTCCAATTAAAAAATATAATAGTTATTAATTAATTATTACATAATTATTATGTCATTATTATGTCATAAAACATACGGTATTTAGAAAATAATAGTTTTACTATTCACATAAAAATTAAATCATTTCAAAAAATTACAAAAAAATAACCCTTGGACAATTTTGATGTGATGATTCTAAAAATGAAATTTATCTTATCAAAATAATTATATAAAATAGGTAATTTTAATTTTTAATATAAAAATTATAATATTTACGAAGTACATTAAAATTTAGTTTATTAAAATGTGCTTAGATTTTATTTGAGTTTTTAAAATTGATATTTATTTTATGGTATTGTAATATTATATTTTTTAAAATTTCCCATTTTAAATATTATTTAAATTTAATTATATTATTTTTAGTTCAATTTATTATTCCAATGGTTAGGTTACTATTCCCAACATTCAGATTACTATTCCCAAGGGTCACCTTACTTTTCCAATAGTCGCATTACTATTACAATAGTCATATGACCACCTATAAATAAATCTTAATTATTTAATTCAATATTCACTACAATTACTCCCAAGGTTCTATATTTTTATTTTCTAAGATATCTATTGGATTAATAATATTCTATTTCTTTTCTATAGTGTTAATCATAGGGGAGATGATTCTAGAAGATGGAAGGATCCAAATATTCCCATTATACTTTTCTTATTTAATATTTTTTCCCCATTGTAATGTTTTGAATTTTCATGGGTTTATTTGGTGACTAATGTAACGATCTATATTGATGAAATAAAGTGTTGCTAGTTTCTTATATAATATAATATAGCACACATTTACTCAGAAAAAAATTATCACTTATAAACTCTAGGCCATTACACTACCCAAGGTGCTCACATGGATAAAGAAAAGTTTGGATGTTTTTTTTTCACCATTATCCCCTCAACTATCTTCTTTTAAAGTCAGTCCTTAAGGATAAATCTCCTCTCGATTGTATAATTGAATGAATAATGTTAGGGTTTTTAATTTTAATAGACCATCAAATCATCCTCTTTTGGTATCATGATACTTGGTATTTCAAACAGATTATTTTCTAAATAAAAGGTGAAATAGTAAAAATCTTCCTCCGATTGGAAGGGATATACATTTCTTAATCTATCATTGAGAGATGGACAACAAAATTGTTTCCCTTGAGTACTGCATACACCTTGATCAACATGAAACCTGGTTTAATTTTATATATGGGTATAAGTGACTTCAACTTGATCAATTCATGGGTAGATGTTGAAGTTATTGATGAGTGGGACATCTATGGCTCCACCCTCAAAATGGAGAAATCTAACTATCTTGGGGATGGTGTGGTGATTACCAAGGTCAAACGATGTCTGAAATGAACCCAATGAGGGTGTGAATAATATGAAATTCTCCATCCCTATGGGTTGGTGTAATTCACTACAAGGAGAACCACTATAGTAGGATACTGAAATTTCTCCAGGGAGAAAACATTTCAAAATCAAAATTGAAATTATTTTTAGGATATTTTTATTCTTTAATTGTAACTGAGTGATGTTTTCTTCAGTGGAAATGGCCTTGTTAACTTCAAGTGGTGGAAATATGAAATACATGACAACATCCTTTCTTTTCCCAATAGAAAGGCAAATGGCTAATTATTGGAGTCTAGGTGTGTACAAAAGTGGCTTTATTTTTAGCTAGCATCGGGCACATGATTTATCAAAATTGCATTCTGAAGCATTAATGGGTCTAAATACACCTTATTTATAGGTGGCTGGGGTACCACAAATATCTTCTTCATCAATCATAGGAGTAGATTATGGGAATTTTCTTTATATTTTGATGATTTTATTGGTGTGTGATCATATCTATCAAGTGTGCACACATTAGGGCCAGGTGAAAACTATCTAGACTTATCTAATACCATATTTATGGAAATATTGGTTTCCATTTTATAAAACACTTTTTTATTAGTGTTATTTTTTGTCACTCTAATAAAACTAAATAAGGAAAATAGACACTCATTATCAGAAGAGTATCTTGTTTTGTGAGATGGTTCCTATTGGCTCATTTGGTGGGATAGAGCTCATTTTCCTAATATTGGTGGCATAAATTCTATGTAATCCTAGACTAATTTCATAATCCCTCGGGATCCTTATTTATCTTTGTATTTAATGTATTGATTGTGTTGTATATTCAAATTCTAATAAGTAAAAGGTGTTTTATTTGAATATTTAGAGGGAATTAGGGTCACAACTGATTGATTAATTTATTCCTTGATGATGACATGCACATGATCCACTAATTTTGGGATCATTCATTCATCATACTCTTAAAAATTCCCATATGAGGAATTTTCCAATTATTATTCTACTTCTTCTTTACAGAGAATTACTAATTCAAATGATACTTATGCCTTGGAATTTTCCAATGTAACATAACCATAATAGACCATCATTTTCTATAGATCCTTGAAGATAAATCATCCCTAGATTGTGTGGTTCAGTATACAATAGTAATGGTAGTGATTTTGGTGATCCTTTTTCCCTAATTGATCTGGTCTCTTGATTTAAGTAAATGTGATCAAGTTTTTCTCTAAGGTAGAGATGAATTACTCTAGGACCTAATCATTAGAAAATTAATAAACTTTGTTCTTTCTGTCATAAAAGTCACATATTCTAAATATTTTTGGCTTGAGGGTGATAGAAATTATTTCTGAAATCCATGACTCCCTTATCTATGATGGTGGTTCTTTTAAAACTCTTTCCATGGTTCTAAAAATAGAATTATCTAGGAGTTATGCTAAAGAAAACCAACATAAAATTACATAAATAATACATTGATACCATGTTTTAATTATTACATCCTATAAATAGTCACATAATCCAAGGACCTAAAGGTTTAGTATCTTAGAGAATAGAAATATAAAAACACTTATTTCACATGTGCTGAACATTTCTCCATAATCTAAATCTACTCTTATACATTACATGAGATATAATACTCTTCAAATATTAGGTAAGTTAAAATATAAAAAGTAGTGGTCACAAATTCTCATTAAAGGATAACATAACAAAATCCTTAATGGTTAGATCATAAACATATTAAAAAACAAGAATAAGAAAAATTATCTGATTAAAAGGAACATAAATCAATAAGTGTTAACCATAAGAATGAAATATAGACATGAAATCTCAAATGATAACACTTTTACCATGGAATGATAAAATAAAACATGAAGTATATAACATGATCCATGGAACATTGGAAATAAAGTGGCATAATCATAAACATAGGATTTATTAACTTTGTGAACCCTGATACCCACCAATCTGATAACATGTAAAATTGTGAGTAGAGATAAACTCCATCACACTCAAGCTTTATAAACCTTTATAATCTATAAAATTTCACATGTAAAATTGTGATTAAAGCTAGATTTCATCACACTCACCCTTTGTGAGCCAAGCTACTCATTAATCTATTCGCGTAACATTTCTATCTCATGAGATATAAGCCTTTACCTGATGTATTAGAGTGAGATATAGGTATCACTCATCTCATAATCCATACAAATATGTGTATATTATAAAAAATAAATCATAAAATCATAAAATAACCCATATAAATAAAAATGGGTTTCATGTCATTATCAAATGGTATCTCATAAAATAGCTTCAGAAGTAAAATCAAATGATGCCAAAACTTGATCACCCAAATAAAATAAATTATAAGAGAACATAGAAGGTGAATCATGAAAAACAACTCCATTTGGGTGTATCATTTAAAGATATTTAATACCAAATCATGAAAAGGACTTTTTGAAAACATATTGTACTCATCGTTTTGAAATTCATAGTAATGAGTCTCTTTTCAAAAAGTATCCTTTGTTTTTTAAAAATAATTGAAAAGAAAACCTTTCATGGAAATGTATTTGAATCAAAAACACTTTTTCACCATAAATAAAGAGATAAAATCCATAAAATGGATATAATTGGGAAAAAAATTAATAATAAATTTTATAACTCAAATAAAGGATTATGAGTTATCAATTCTCTTACCTCTACCCTTGATTTCCACGGAAGTGTTTTAACCACCTCATTTATTGGATTCTCTCCATTGTGAAGGGGATTAAACCTTTGGGGTATGGTATTTTGAGAAGAAAAAAAGCTCTTTAAGATATATAATAGTTCATAGGAGATGTTTGGGTAGATTTTGTGCCAAACTTAACAGGTTTTTGGTGTAAGGATATGCGAGGAAAGGAGTTATGGTTTAATAAGTAAAAAGGAGTGGAATTTTTATAAATACCCAAAATTATTCAATAATGGGAAGTCATTATTAATGAAAGTGGATAAAAATTTGATAAATAAGGGAGTGGATAAGAGATCAGGTTGATCCACACCTCCACCATTTAAAAGAAAACATGTTTTAAACATGTTAGGCCCTTTACCTATAAGGTTACTTACTTTTTCCATTTTAGTTTTCACCATGGTAACTAGTTTTTACCTACATAATTTATCCTTTATTCCAAAAAATAAAATGGTCCTTATTATATAATTTGGACCCAAATATTCCAAATTTTAAATTCATTAAGTTTGATTGAATTTTTAAAAGTGATAGAATTTAATTTTAAAATACTAAAAATATAATGTATTAAAATAATAATTTTTGAAAAATATAACTTAAAATTTAAAATGTCAAATATGGGTTTATAAAATAAAACCAAAATTATTTAAATTATAAGTTCACTTATAAAATATATATTTATTCTTATAAAAAGGTTTCATAAATTTATAATTTTTAGTTTTATACTAATAATGTCATACATTAATATTATTTGTAAAAATAGTATTTTGAACTATTCGTCTAAAAATAAATCTTTTTAGAAAAATTCTAACAATTAAGCTTAAAATAATATTGAAAATATAAATCCAGATATTAATTTTATTTTTTCGAATTCAAATTCAATAATTTTCTATTTTAAATTTTAATTAAAATTATAAAATACACTGAGAAACTGTTTTTATAGGAATTTTTTTTTAAATTACTAGTTTTTATTATTCTTAATTTATATAAACCACTAATAAATCTATCATTAATTAATCAATATTATATTTTATTAAAAACATCATTTAATAATAATATACTTAGTTTTATTTAATAAAAATCATCGCTCATAAAATTATAGATTCTTAAACACAAAAATGAATAAAATAACCATTATATATATATTAATATATATATATATATATTAATATATTTTTTAATTCATTTGCACCTATTTATTCCTACCAATTCAACATCTAGGTTTAAATGGTGTAAACATATCACATTTTTCATTTTATTTTGTCGTTGTGTATGTAGAACGCTATAAAACATATTTAAATTAATTAGAGGAAATTATATATTAAAATCTTGGATCATTAAATTTTACCCCCTTAAATAAATTATATCCTTTAAATTTTAATTATATCCCACTAATGAAAGTAGGAGAGGGTATTCTTAACATATTTATATATACCTTTCAATGTGACACCAACCTTACTATCTTAAGCTATATCAATATACATAACTTTCCTCAAACAACATTGATTGGTTATACCCTAACCATATATTATCAAATATATACCATTCCCAAAACTTCCTAAGTTTCAAAATAAAAAAAAACCTTAGATAAATCATATATCCTTCAAAGAAAATAATTTTATCCTTAATCTTCAAATGTTATTAACCAATATTTCATAAGGTCACTCAATAGTCAATATATATCATAATCCCAAAAATGAGCTAAACATCACCAAAAATATCATGTATCACTTTTTTCAATAATCAATTCCAAGGATATTGATACCATCTAACTCAATTTTTTAAAAACTAATCCTCCCTTTATTACCTAAACATAAATCTTATATTAATCCTAATACTTATCCATACCTCAATCATGTGTTCTTCAATAGTTATCCCCAAAAATATAACCTTTTTATAAAATAACTTTTAAGGTTATTGATTCCATTTAATATATGTTTCAAAATTATTAAATCAGACCTACTGAAGAAAAATCCTTTGATATTTCAAATAACCCTTATAAATTTTTTGAATATACCAAAAGTTCATTGATAAGTATCACTCAATAATGAAAATTGGTGTGATTATAAAAAACTAATTAATATATGGTATCAACCTCACTACATTATGTAATACTAGGAAACTCAAATTTTCTATCATAACATGAATATAATAGGATTATAAACCATTTAAGTATGCTCTTTTATTCAGTTATAATACATAGTGTTTATTTCTAGATACATACCTTTCTCATCTTTATCCTCATGATCCTATTTAAACCAAATACTAAAACCAAAATGGTTATGATAATGTCTAAAATAATTAGTACATATGAATATGAAATTCCAATCCTAATTTGTCTTCTCTAATTAAACCTTCATTTCATCTTATGAAACTTTCATTTCAACTATGTGATACTTTGTTAATCCACTAACTCTATTTTTTCTACCTATGTTACTTTAAGTTGTGTTCTATCATAATTATTAACCCAATCCATTAAATTAATTAGTAAATAAATATTTCATAATGGATCATAAATAACATGTGTATCAACCTTGGAATATCCCCCAGGAGTGTCCAACCAGGTGTGCAGTAAGGTCTCATTCATTGTGCACCAGAAGGATGGCTACCAAATATTTTTGGGTCTATTACCCCGAGATGCATATGTACTAAAACCATATCCACTTTTAGTATCCATAAAAATGTATTACTAGGAAAACCACATTATCCATACTTTACCTAAATATCAGGATTTTATTTTAAACTTATACTTAGGTTTTTTTCTAATGTTTCTCATCCCAATATCTAAAATAACTAAATATTTATATGATACCAACTAAAGTGTCCCAAGATAAACATACATAAATAATTCATTGATACCATGGTTTAATTATTATATCCCACAAATAGTCACACAACCCAAGGACATAAAGGTTTAGTGTCTTGGATACTAAAAACATAAAAACACTTATTTCACATTTTGTGAACATTTATCCATAATATAAATCCACTCTTAGAAATTCCATGAGATATAATCCTATTAAAATCTTGGGGAAGTGAAAACATAAAAAGGCATAAGCTCGAACACTCATTAAGGAATAACATAACAAATTCCATAATGGTTAGATCATAAATATATGGAAAAACATGAATAAGGAAAAATATTGGATTTAAAAGAACATAAATCAATAAGTGTGAACCATAAACATGAAATAAATTCATAACATCTAAAATGATAACAATTTTACCATGTAATGAGAAAATAAAACAAGATTCATATAACATGATCCATGGAATGTAGGAAATAATGTATCACAATCATAAACATAGGATTTCTTAACTTTATGAACTTGGATACCCACCAACCTATTCACATGTAAAATTATGAGTAGCGCTAAACACTATCACACTCACCCTTTGTTAACCTAGCTACTCACTAACCTATTCAAAAATAAAATTGTGAGTAGTTCTAAACTCCATCACACTCACCCTTTATGATCCTAGTTACTCACTAACTTGTTTACATAACATTTCTATTTAATGAGATATAAGCCTTTACCTAATGTATTATAGGGAAATATATGTCTCTCCCATGCCATAATCTATACATTTGTGTTCCTCTTGAAAAAAAGAAATTGTCACATCATAAAATAACTAATATAAAGAAAAGTGGGTTTCATGACATTATCAAGTGGTATCTCATGAAATATCTTCATAGGTAAAATCAAATGAAACCAAAACATGATAACCCAAATAAAATACATTATAATATAACTTAGAAGGTGAATCATAAAACACAACTCCATTGGGGATAGATCATTTGAAGATAAAAAAGAAAAAATCATGAAAATGTATTTTTGAAAACAATTTGTATTCATCATTGTAAAATTCATAGTTACAAGTCTTTTTTTAAAAAGTATCGTTTGTTTTTTTAAAATAATTTAAATGAAAAACTTTCATGGAAATGTATTTGAATAAAAAAAACCCTTTTTACTCAGAATTAAAGAGAGAACGTCCATAAAAATTTAAAGTCTTTGAAAAATGAAAATTAATATGAAATTATATAACTCAAAGAAAAAAATTTGAGATACCAAGTCCCTTACCTTTACCCTTTATTTCCAAGGAATTGCTTTAACCACCTCACTTCTTAGATTTTATCCTTTTTGAAGAGGATTAAACCTTTTGGGGATAGTATTTTAAGAAGAAAATAACTTAATTAAGGTGTATAGAAGTGTGGATGAGAGGATTGGGTATAGCTTACGATAAACTTAAGGAGTTTTGGTGTGATGGGGAGTGGGGAGAGGATTTCCCCTTTGATAAGTGAAAAAGAGTTTCGTTTTTATAAATACTCAAAACTATTCAATAATGGGAGGTCACTATCAAGGAAAGTGGCCAAAAATGATAAATATTGTAGTAGATAGGGGATAATATCAAGCCACACCTCTACTATTCAAAAAGAAACATGTTTCAAACATTTCAGGCCTTTTACCTCTAAGGTTACTCACTTTTACTATTTTAGTTTTCACCATAATAACTAGTTTTTACTAAGATAATTTATCATTTATGCCTAAAAATAAAATGGTTCTTATTATATAATTTTAACCTAGTTATTTAGAATTTCAAATCCATTTTTTATTCATTTTTTAAAAGTGATAAAATTTAATTTTAAAATACTAAATGTATAATGTATTAATTTTTTTTTGAAAAATATAACTTAAATTTTAAAATGTCAAATATGGGTTTATAAATTAAAAAAATTATAAATTATAAATTATAAATTCAATTATAAATATATATTTTTTCCATTAAAAAGGTTTTATAAATTTTCAATTCATACTTGTATACTAATTATTTCATAAAGTCGTGTTATTTGTTGAAATAGTATTTTACACTATTCACATAAAAATCAATATTTTTAGAAAGGTTCCAAAATTCATCTTAAAATATTATTGAAATTATAAATCCAAAAAAGAAGTTTATTTTTTCAAATTCATTTTCTATAATTTTGTATTTTAACTTTTAATTAAAATTATAAATACAATGAGAAACTATTTTTATAGGGAATTTTTTAAAAAAATACTAGTTTTTCTTATTCTTAATTTCTATAAAACACTAATAAATAAATAAATAATAAATATTATATTTTATTAAAATAATCATTTAATAATAATATACTTAGTTTTTTTAATAAAAATTACCACTCACGGAAAAGATAGATTCTTACACACAATAATGAATAAAATAGCCTTCATATATATAAATATATATATTAATATATTTTATAATTCAATCACTACTATTCATACTTACTAATTCAACAGTTGGGTTTTAACGGTCTAAACATATCATGCTTTTTTTAATTTTTTTTTATTTAGAGAAAGATATTAAACATATTCAACTTAATTAAAGGAAAACATATATTAAAATTTCCGGTGGTTACATGTGTTATAGTTGAAAAATCTCAAAAACCAATGGGGTAATTCAAGGGGATAAGTATGGTTGAAATATCATCCCACAGGTTCCCCACATAAATCTCTAGTAATTATTCCTAGGTAATATATATCTCCAAGGATTATGTTAAACTCTTTAATCGTGTAATGAAATTCATTAATTTCTCAATCTATTGCAACTTGAAATTAGAGAGGTCAGGTATTGTAGTTTTCTTTAGTGTAGAGAAGAATTGAAAGAGTAATTATTGAAGAAGATCTTCCTATCTTGTAATATACCAAGTTTTAAGGTTATTGTGCCAAAAAAATATAAGAATTTATAAGGTCTTCATGGAGCATCTGAGCTTGGAAGCATCTTATTGTTACAGGGTTCCCAACATTAGGCCACACTTGGAAGAAAAATGGATGAGTTGATTCTCTATATCTCCCATTCCATTGAATGTATAGGAGTTTGGATTCCCAAATATAGGAGGCGGGGGATTAAAATCCACACACTCGAGATACAGTTTTTATCAAGTTGTACTGGTACTTTCCAACCTTCCATAGTATCCATATGAGCGGTAAGATCATCCAATAATTACTAGGATATCACCACCTGAGTTAGCCTCAGTTGAATTTCCTGAACTAGTGGTTTATGTTGCCTTAGTGGTGGGAACTCTTGATAACCAATCAGTACTATGGTCAAATGATTCAATTGATGTGATCTCAAATTAGAAGGGAATCTTGATTCTACCTATGTGGGTCAATAAATCACCTCCTGTTGGGGAGGTTTAGATAAATAAGGCCTAGATAATTTATCCAGAAGATCATAATTAGTGGTTATATTTCCCTTTATCAATTCAGTGTTCATTTGATCAATATTTTTTATTTTTTTCTTGAATCAAGAAATATATTATTTTTCTGTGATATCCTCACCATCTTTGGGTGGTGGGTGGAATGTGGAAATGGTCACGCCTTTCCATTTTTCTAAAATATCATGGTACAATGTGTTATTAGGGTCAAAAATAATAACATTTACCAATGTTAACCCTAGAGCAGGAAACACATATTTCCTTAGAGGAGGAATATCTATAATTTGGGTGTGTCTCTACTCAATGGAAGATATTGGAGTTGAATTTGAGGGTAAAAATTCTCATAGTCTTGTGGTTTGGGGTTACCCTTGGGATGTTACTGTCACCAAGGCCAGCTATGATGAAGATTAGAGTTTATGGATAATGGTGATTTGGAATTGTCTATGGGAAATTATCGAGATATACTGATGGGCCTCATCAATGTTGGTAGCAGTGAGAATGTGAACCAGTTTTTGGGTTACAATGGTTGGATGACCCTGGTGATATCTCCTTCTATGTTCCCTAGTATAGATAACTAGGCCTTGAACAAATTCATTTGAAACTTCTTATGGAACCAAGGTCACACATCGATGATGATGACTACAGTGGATAGGATCCCTCTTAGGAAGCTCCTGGGTGGTTTCCGAGACATGGTAGAATTTCTCCTCCACCTCTCTGAGATATGTATGGTAATAATTTTTTTAATCTGAGGAGAGACCACTGTATTTTATTGATGTTGAGATGGGGGTTTCCTGCCCCTTCTGATTTTTCGGCATTGTGTTTTCCTTCATGTTTTTATCCCCTTCAAATTGGATGGGTTGTTTCTAAGGTTTTAATTATACCTTTATAGAGATATTATTACATTATTTCATTCACTATATAGAATTTTAGGAACTAGGGTGATATAATATGTAAATTCCTCAAATATGAGGTAGATATACTAATGATACTATCATTAGATCAAGGTTCCATCATCTGGTGGTTAATAGAAATCTTTAATGTTGTGAGGTTTCTCCTAGGCTGGTTGGAGATCCTAATCTATTTTTTAATGTTTGTCATGGATTACATTTTTATTCTATAGGAGAATAACAAAACCCATCATTTGAGTTTCACCAATAAGAATGCATGGTAAATAAACTTATTTCTTATGTAAGGATTCACAATGGGTTTGTTATTCTGTTTTTTGATGTAAACCATATCCATGATGTTTTGAGTTGGTGCAGATATACATTCCAAAGGCATACAAACAATAGAAATTTACCAGTGATTATTTGGGTTGTTTATTGGTTGATTGGATGAGAGATCATGCACAATTCACCCTTTTTGAGGTAATTATTTATTACTCCAAGAGTCTCTTATAGATTCGAGGTTGTTTCATGAATCCCTCCCATTAGCATTAGTAATACTACCTTCTACCCCTATGAAATTGATTGGATAGAAATATGCATTGAGGAAGACACTACACATGGGATTTATATTATCTCTAATTTAATCCAATTACTTGGTTACTCTATAGTTTAGATCCATATAGGAGGGCACTCTGAAGTTTATCATCATTCATGGAGGAATTGGAATTCTATTAAAGGAGGTAGTAGGTGTTGTATTTTTGGGATCAGAACCATGATAGGAGCTTCCTATATATCCATATGAAGGGAATTAGAACCCATGTAATTATGTTCCACTTAATGGTTCATGTCATACTTTTTAAGGTCATGTGACAATGACCATTATGGGACCTTTTAAGGTGTACAACCATGACCAAGTGAAGTGAATTTTAAGGTCAATCATCCAAGGCCTATGGATTGTTAGGTTTGAACCTTATGGAGGAATACTATATATCCTAATTTCACAATTTAATTTTGTGTGACATGTAAAATCCATATATATTAATGTTGTGTGGTAAGGAAGTTATGCTATGTATTTTAAAGTTATATAGTTAGGTCTACTAAGTGAAAGGTGTCTATAAATGGTTGGTGTGTGATTTACATATGTTCGGCCCTTTTTGGTTTCACCTAGCATAGGATTTAGATGAATTAATCTTATAAACCAAGAGTACTATCTCAAATTATGGTATTTAAATAAACCAAGAGGAGTATATTAGCTCAAGGAATTGATGATAAACCCAAGAGGAGTATCTTTACATAAGGAAATGATATGGAATTCAAGAGGAGTAAATAAAATCAAGGAATATGTGTAAATTTATTTTTTTATATACTCATCACATAAGCCATAATGTGATTATCACAGAGGGTAAAAGAATTTTTGGGGGTATTAGGATTGTGACTAAAAGAGGCGTCCTATGTATCCTGTGGGAGTAGGAGTCAAAACTGAAGAGCTCAAATGGATCGTGCAGAGACACTAAGAGGGGGGTGAATCAGTGTACCCAAATTTTACTGATTTGTACTTTATTTCCAATTATCCCCTCTTACTCTCAAACCTCTACCCTAATTAAGATGAATTGATTTTTTCTTCGCTCTTAACAATCACATACAAATGTAATGCAAATAATAAAATAAATAGAATCATTAAAATATTTTTACAAGGTTCAATAAAAATACCAAGTCCTTGTTGTGATCAACCTATGTTTGTTTCATGGATTCTCTTATCCATATAATATTTTAGTGATTACAAATGCCTAGGATTGGCACATGATATTTCTTCGGGAAATGGTCAATCTTCTTAATTAAGTGCAATTCTTTATACTGGTACCACTAGTTCTTTAATAGAATTGTTTATATTAGCACCACTAGTTCTTAAAAGATGTTCAATAAACTTCTGAATAAGATTTCTATACTCCACTGGATGTCTTTACATAAACTGAATAATCTTGTTCCTCAACTGAAGGACATCAACTGGAGCTAAATATGATTAATAATACTTCATGGAAGTCTGCTCAATATACTTGTGTGAATGAGTATAATATGTCTATTCTACTATATCTCACTATTATATCATAATGAAAAACTTGAGATTTCTTAACACACTATAATTTTTCCTCTTCCCTTCTTCTTAAATTCTTAGTACACTGAAAACTAAGGTATGAATGCATTCTGAAATACTACCTGACTTCAGTCTCAAATAATTCTTCTTAAATTTTCAACCTGATTAAAACAAATGCCTTTCATACTTGGAAGTTTAGTGCATTTCATGTGAAACCACAACACATTTATTTTCTTTATTAATATTCTCTGTGCTTTCTAGATTTGGTTATTTAATCAAATGGATATTTATTCATGTGGGTATGCATGTATACATGCATGGTCTCTTCTCTCTACCACGTGCAATCTCTTACTTCTCACAAGTTATGAGAATAGGTTAACCTAAAGTGGTCTAATTATATCACATAAGTTCTTGGCTTGGGATTCCTCACTTATGTGGTATTCCTTCATGAAAATATATTTCATGAGAAATTCGTTTTGAAATAAAAGAGCTTCATAGTTTATCCCTTGGTGAAGCATAGTAAGACTATGTTACTCAAGAACTGTCTCCTAAAAACAAGAGTATTCTTACGACTTTGTGAAGTGTGGGATCTCCTTCCTCACATATCCTTGAAGGCTTACAGAATACTTCTTATTTCCATAAGCTGGTATGTATTTATTTTCTCCTTCATGAATACATGTCTTGCGAGAGGTTCTCTTCATGCAAGAAGAAGGATTTACAAGTCTTCTTCATGAAACATGTTTTATGGATGCTTTGTTTTTTTATAAAACAATACCTCTTCCTAAAAATATAGAATGAAAATAGTATAAACCCTATGCCTTACCTAGGTATTTATAGGTGAGAATTAACACCTTAATTATACTCTTCCAACAACTTCAATGCCTGAAGATATCAACACTTGAAATTGTCGGATGCAGGTTTCCTTTTTTTGTGACATTGAAAATAATGGCATCACTTCCTTCACAATCACCTTATCCACACATGTAAAGATAAAATTATCATGTGCTTCATCCACTTCCATGCATACAAATCATCAAAAAAATTGTTGTTTTCTTGTTGCGTGGTAGTGAAATATCTTTGAATGATATTTTTCATACAAAGCGAAGCCTGTATACATTTCGGTTTGTGATCTCATCATCTCAAGATATATTTGATGGAGCTAGGCTTGATGATTATTGGAGGTAGGGTAATTTGTTGCCTAAAAATATTGATGTTGATTTTGAGATCGTGTGCAAAAAATCAAATATTAGAGGTTGAGGATAATGTGGGCTGATCGAATGACATTGCATCATTTTGTTATGCAATGTAGGTTTTGTCCAAAAATTTTAGTGGAGGAATAGTGTATGTGACATACTGGTATCCCACATAGGACTTATTTTCACTCTTCTTCCACATAATAATACTCATCCTACCTTCTTCTTCTTGAGTAGGCACTGGGGTCAGCACCTAGATACACATCACACACTTACATGGGGTGGGAAACCTACCCTCCCCCTATGTGTGCATGTCGTGCACATTGCATGAATACACTGTGATCTCTCTCTTTACATGCCTTACCATATGTGTCTAAACTCATGTTTTCATGCAGCCTGCATGGGGTTGGATCTCCCTTGTGGTTGAGAATACTCCCATATATAAGGTTGATCTAATCTATCCTCTTATGGCTTGCATATCTAGATTATTTTTTATATAAGGCCCACTATAAAATATATATAATTATTCTAAGTATAGAATATAATTTCAACGCTATCGGGCTTAATGGTGACATCCTCCATTATTTTGGCCCCATTATCAGGAAGATCCAGTCTCCCAGTCGAAGATTCACAACCTATTCCTTCTTCTTCATTAAAAGGGACGGAAATGAAGCATCCCATCACCTGGATTCTTTCAGCACGTCTGACGTGAATCATCTCTGGCTTGATCACTTTCCTTCTTGGTTGCATGGTTGTGTAACTACCGACCTTCGTGATTAATATATCATCTTCTTTTGTAAAAAAAATGTATCTTCTCCCCCATATTGACAATAAATAAAAATGATTAATGAAGGGGTTTTCCCACTTTTCTTACTTTCAAGGAATTTGGAATTCACTTCTCTTTTTTATGAAATATGGATTGTACCACATGGTTCTCTTAGAAAATTTGGTCTATTCTAAGTATATATGGGCTAACCCTATGTTGAAAACAATAGAGATACAACCAAGGTTGTCTATGATGTATATTAACAGTCATGGATGTGATATCATGCTCAAAACTTACTTATTTCTCAAATAGGGAGTTATATAAAACACTACACACTTCACTAAACACGTAAGAAATTTCAAGTGAAAGAATAATTTACTCCCCATTTCAATGATATTACTCATAAACCAACACTCTCCCTTCATGAAAAAATTTTAAATAATCAAAACAAGGGAAAAAAGTGTAATCGGGTTACCTCTATTTTTCATCTTCTATAGATATAACCTGAACTTTTAGATATTCATGGAACAAACTTTGATAGAATATCATTTATGTTTTCTCCCCCTCAAGGAGTTTAATCCCTTTATTTTATCTAGTGTAAAATTTCATCATATAGTCTTTAATATGTCCATGTTGATGATCTAACATTAGGGAATAATTCATGTTATTATAAGATATTAGAAAACCATTCCAACTTATTGTCTTCCAATTTTTTCACTCAATTATCCTCTTGAGAATGAACTTCACTGAAAATTACTTGAAATGAAAGCACACAAATATTGCAAAATAAGTAAGGGAATAAGGTGGAACACTTATGAGCTTCTTAGTAAGTGCACCAGGGATGAGAATTTTCTCTCAATCGAGAGACTCTTTTACTTATATATCTAAAGTTTCTTGTACTCATCATGCTTTTGTCTCTTTTACATTTCACATTATGATATTTATTAGAGAGAATGGACTATTTACTTTAATTCACCTTTATCTTGTGTGGAATATTTATCTCCATATCTTCCAGTAGTGTAATATCTTTCCATGATGCTTATTTTTCTATCATAAACATCTCCTTTTGAGTAGGTAAAATATTTATATGCTATTTTCATTATTTTCAGAATTTTTCACCTTCCACACAATATTTTTCAAACACTTGAGTTTCCATTTGTTGATAACCTCTCAGGGAATTCAAGATATTCATATGGAATAACCTATTTTCCTTTTTACTTTTCTCTATATAGTGGATCATCTTTAGATTTTTTAATTTCTCTAGTAGATTTCACTTGATTAGGAAAAATAATTAGGCATTACTTCTTAACATATTATGATTCAGAGTTTATACATGTATTTTTCAATGTTTCTGAGTTATCCTTCTTAGGTAACTTATTGAAATATTCATCAGTAATGTCTTTAATCAATCTTATCTTCTTGTTTCTATCCTAGATTGATTATATTCTTTATTTCATCTTACTTAAATTAATTTCCATGTCCAGTTTATATTGGTACATGGTATGAAATCTCTTTCCATATTAGATGCATATTTTCTTGGTTGAGATGACATTATTAGCATCTAACTTATCATTTTTATTGGGTGTATCTTCCTTCACAGTTTTCTTGACTAACTTCTTTTATTTATTCCCCAAGGAATACTTTTCAACTTTTGTTTTTTTTTCTTCATCATTTGTTGGGGTATTTTATTCTCATTAATATATTCATAGTGTGTGGTTGGTATATACTAGCACTCATCATAGCTATGACCACTTCTATTAAAATAATCACAAAAATTTTCAAGACACCCAAATTTTTTCTTGATAGACAGATTATTCTTTATATGTGTATTTTACTTCAATTTTATAGGATATCTATTTACATCACATCTTCTCCCCTTAATATTTTCCTTTTTTAGTTTTCATATGCTAACACATTATCCCAAAAATTAAAGGCATGATACCCAAATTTCTAGAAACACCAATAGTATCCAAAAAAATATCCATTTGCTTGTAGTATCACACTGACTAGATTTAGTGAATTTCTATTTTTGGATTTTCCTTTCCCTTTTTAGAGTATCATTTTTGGAGTTATTTTTCTTAATATTTCCAATATTCATACTTTTTTATAGGATTTATTATCATTTTTATCTACCCACATATTCCTAAATTTTACCTTTGAACCTACACTACTAAATGAGATTACATTGGAAGAAAAAAAATTATTTGGGTTATGGGTTACCTTCTTCCATGATCTTATAGAAGGTTGATCAATAAATTATTTTAGATATTATTTCCACTAATATGACTCTATTTAGAGACATGATCCTCATAAATTTTTTTATAGAAACATCCCTTGTTGAGGATTGACTCTCTTCATAAGTTTGGGTGGAAGAATTCTTCTTCTTAGAAATTTGGGAATTCCCTACATGTGTCACCTTAAAATTTATCAAATAAACATCTAGTTCGAGAGATTTAATTTTGAGTTAAAACTTCTCATTTTCATCAACACCAACAGTGGAAAAATAATCTCATTATATTTCTTGTATTATCGGTCTGACTAGATTTAGTGCCATGTTATTTCTAGATTTTCCTTTCCATTTTTGGAACATCATTTTGGAATTTATTTTTCTTGAAATTTTCTATATCTATACTTAGTGTTTTGGTAGATGTATTATCATTTTTATCTACCCACATATTTATAGATTTTATCTTTGAACTTTCACTGTAAAATTATACTTCATTAGTAAAAACATAATTAACTGGGTTTTGTGTTACCTTATTCCTTGAGATTATAGAAGGTTGATCAAGAGATGATTTTTAGTTCTTATTTACACCAATATAATTCGTTTTAGAAACATGATCCTCATCAAAGATTTTTATAGAAACATCCTTTTTTGAGGCTTGACTCTCTTCATATGTTTGGGTGGAATAATTCTTCTTCTCAACAGCTTGGGAAGTTCCAGCAGGTGTCACATTCAAATTTTTCAAATTAACCTCTAGTTAAACACATTTCATTTAGATGTAAATATTAACATTTTCAAATGATGTCAATCTTCCTTCCCATTCACCTTTCATTTTATCGATCTAATCTTCATGTTGTCTACTACCTTAATTTAAAGAGTTATCAAGGTCTTTGATTCTTTTAGCTTTCACTTCCAATTGAGAATCCTTAACATTAATAGTATCTTTATTTTATTCTTCTATATAATGGGTATTCTGAATACACTCTTCATGTAACATGGTTTTTTCTTCCACTAAAATATTGTGCTCTTTGACCTTAAAAGTTTTTTCTTCAATATGATCATTTGTTATATTCATGGAAACATTGAACAATGTTTCAAGTGCACAGATTACTTCACCAAAAACATGATTACTCACAATTCTCTCATAAACATTCCATTACAATTCTTATTCAATTATTGAAATCTTTTCATTTCAAAGAGTCGCGTATTCTTCCTTTCCTTCAACAAGGCCAGTGAGAATATTACACCTTTTGAATTTCTTACCAAGTACCTCATCATATTTATTGATTTCTTCTTCAAGATATACTCTATCATCACAAATATCCTTGAAAGAAAAAATTATATACAAAATCACTTCTTCAATAAAATTATTCATATAACTTTAAAATTTTGAGTAGAAGTCTTCAATAATTTTGAGACTCATCTTCCTCATGCTATCCATAGCACGAGCTAGTTTCTTAAAAAGGATCATTGTCAACTGATTTTATAAGAGATAAATGATCCTTATCTTCTTTATTTGAGATCTTTAGTAATCTATTTTCTTCCCTCTTATTCCTATTTTTCAAAGTCTTGGCAGAGACCTTCATGTCTTCTTTAATAAGAGTGGAGACTAAATCTTCCACTTAAGGTACTTTAGAATCAACTTCAAATCTATACTTCATATACACCTTATAAAAACTTTTATCTAATAATAGGTATAGAAATGTGATGATACCACTTGAAGATCCTAGATAGATCATACAAGGACACTAAGAGGGGGTGAATCAGTGTACCCAAATTTTATTGAGTTTTACTTTTCAATTATCTCATCGTACTCTCAAACCTCAATCCTGGTTAAGAGGACTGGATTCATTGTTATCTCTTAAAAATCATATACACATGTAATAAATATAATAAAATAAATAGTATCACTTAAAAAAATTAAAAGTTTTGATATAAAGAACTACTCCTTATTGTGATCAATCTATGGTTATTTCACGAATTCTCTTATCAATATAACATTTTAGTGATTATAAACATCAATAATTGGCCCAAAATGTTTTTTCAAGAAATAATAAATATCCCTAAGTGAGTTATTTTCATTGTACTAGTACCAAAAATTCTTCAATGGTGTTTTTTGTACCGGCACCACCAGTTCTTTAAATATGTTCAATAAACTTCTAAACAAGATTTTTCTACTATACTGGATGTATATGTATCAAATGAATAACCATGTTACTCAACTGAAGTACTTAAACTGACACTAAATATGTTTAATAATATTGTATGGAAGTTAGATCGATATTATCTTCTGAATGGGTAGAATATCTCTTATACTAAAGCTCACTATTATATCATAATGGAAAAAATAATATTTTTTAGTACACTACAAGTTTCCTTCTTCCTTCCTTATTGAATTCTCAGCAAACTAAAAACTCGGGTATGAATTACTTTTGAAATGCATGGCTTATGGGATGTTCTATCCATGTAAGCAAGTATTCATGGGTCTTACTCACAAAACACATTTCGTAGAAGCTCTATTTTTTCAGAAACAAGAGCTCTCCCTCAAAATATCGAATGGTGGCAGCACAAACTCTCTGCCTTAACTTGGTATTTATAGGCAAGGATAAACACCTTAATTATACTCTTCCTCTATCTTTAATTCTTGAGTATACTTTTTCTTGGAATCATTATATGCGGTTTTCATTTTTATCTAATGCTGAAAATTATGGCATCACTTCCTTTGTGATCACATTATCCTCACATGTAAACAGAAAATTATAACATGCTTCATCCACTACCATGCATACAAATTTTCTAAAATTTTATTATTTTCTTGTTTCATGGAAGTAGAACATCTTCAAATGATCATTTTAATGAAAATAAAATCTTGTATGCATTTCAGTTCTTGATCTCTTCATTTTATGTCTATATTTTTTAGTAGAGGAATAATGTTCATATTGTGCTAGTATCCCACATTGGACTTATGTTCATTCTACGACCACTTAATAATACACATCTTCCATTCTACTTCTTGATATTGCACCGGGTTTGGTACCCTGATACACAGCACACACCCGCTCTACCCCTATGAACGCCTATTGCGCATGTTGAATGCAGGCACAATGAGCCCTCTCTTCACAGGCCTACCCATAGGTGGCTCAAACCATTAAATTGTGCAGCCATCATGGGGATAACTCTCCCTTATGGTTCATCATTATCCCATATATAAGGTTAATCTGAGTTTTCCCCTTCTGGATTGCATGGTTGGACCATTTCCTTATATAAGGACCACCATAAAATACTCATAATTATTCAACATATAGAATATAATTTCAATCCATCCACAAAATGTTCCATAATGTAGAATATATAAGTAATTATATTTTTTATTGGCCTTTATGAGGTCTTCCAAATTCAAATAAATATTTTCATAATCTTCATAATGATCCTCATGAAATAATGAGATATTGCATGAACTTCATTTAACTTCTTGAATCTTCATCCAACCACAAACACCATTGGATGAATCTTCTTTATTCTTCAAAAATTCCTCATGAAAACTTTAAATATATTTTTTCATGGTCTTAACATAATTTCCCCATGAATTTTTCACAAACTTATACATCCTTCATTCAAATAAATATTTTAGTTGTAATGTGATCTCAAATTTTGAATTTTTTTTGTCTTATTTTGTTTGGAATAACCCCCATTAATTAAATAAATACTGGGTTAATGTTGATTTGTTTTGACTATTTGAAATTGGAACTTGGTTGAAAATTAGATTTAAATATGGGGTTTATTGATATATTCATCTTTTGATATAAATTATGAAGACATACTTTGGAATGTAATTGACTCTTAAGAAATTATTAGAGTGAATTTTAATTATAGAAAAATACCACACTAAGAAAAAATGGGAATCTTTTTATTCTGAAGGTTGAAAATTTACAAAGGTCAGAATTTTCCATTCAGACCATGGGAACTTACAATGCACTAGTACTTAGAATTGAGAACCTACCATGACATGGTAGGTATGGCTACCATACATAAGAACTTTTACTACCTTCCATGAAGAATAACCAACCATGCCTTTAGCTGACCATGATCACTGCTCACAGTCACTTTATCACCTTACTATGAAACCACTCTTATGGTAGGCATACCCACCATAACCCCCCCCCCATTTAAACCAAATCTCATAGTAGGAATACCTACCCTGATCTTTTACCGCCTCTCCCTATTGTGCTCCTACCTTTTAAGATTCCATGCATCCATCAACTACTTCCAAGCCTCCACTTCCCCTAAAGAATAAGATCTCTATTGGTTGAAGCTTGAAGATGATCCAAAGGTTATTCTCCACTCCAATTATCACCACCGCTAATTATATTTCACCACCATGATAAAGGGTAGGATGCCTCATACTCGAGAAATTCCATCTTCTAGTGATACCCATGAATTAGGGTCGATGATGGAGTGAATCCACCTCGTTAGGAGTGTCGTGGTTTTACACCAATACAATTTGAGCTCTTCATTGAATAAGGATGAGATCCAGCCTAATGTTCCACAAGTGATGTCACCCTACATACGCCACCTCTGAGAAAGTTTTAACATTCCACTTAGTTTTGATGGATATCACTACCTACCAACACCAGAGCTGCATGATGAATGACCAAGCTCCCATGAGAAACTAAAGAAAATAGCATAGTAACATCAAACTGGAATTTTTCACTATCCAAAGATATTGAGAATCTCCATGTACCATTAAATAGAATCTCCCATGGGTAAAAGATTCAATCATGAGGTAAGAAAGATACATGATAATCCATCCTATAGAGAAATGCAGTACCACTAATAAGAGACAGTTAGCATTTTCTATCCAATGATGGAATATCCAGGTTGCAAACACTAACAGGGTATGATGTTCATGGTTAAAAACAATTATGTTTATGTTCAAGTAAATAATGAAGTTCATATACTAAAGTGCAATCCCATTTTTTCCCATCGAACAAAATTAAGACATCCATTGTGCTTCAAATAACAAGATCACTCTACTGTAAAAAAGAAATTGAACTTTATCATGGGAGGAGCACTAATACCTGAAAAAATTCATCCAAACCCTTGATGTTGTACACATGTTGATCATCCATCATAAAGTAAACCCACTCCATGTAAATACAGAAGAAATTCATAAATTTCATGATGAAGTTTTTGTTGCTCATGTGGAGGGAAGCATGCTCAGATGGCCAGGCATTCTTCTATAAGAGGAGGAATGTCTCACTCCAAAAGGGGGGATACCCATGCATTGCTGGCCACAATTCTCATTTTATTATCATTAATTATTAAAACTATGATGATGGAACACGAGGCCAGTTTTTTTCATGCCAAATAGAATACCATCATTCCCCACATTTATTAATTCTAATCATTCATTGCTTATACTAACTCCTATGTGGATCTTAATAGTTTTAGTAAATAGAGGTTTCTTTTGGGTTTATATTTTAATTTATTTTACTTAATATTGAAATTGGACACACAATACAATTAGATTTAATTCACTACATGCAATAGAAAGTAGTGGGAGAATTCAAGGTTGAATGGAGGTATCCAAACTCCATTCTAGGAAAGGGAAGGGAATACATTATTCATTGTATTTCTCTATACGAACTGAAATAACCTGAAAAACGTAATAAATTAAATTTTAATTGATAAGAGTAATAATAGAGACCAATTGAATAATGATTCTATAGAAGAATGAGGGTAGGATCCAAGGTGATGCCACTAATTATTAAATTTAATTTAAAACCAATATTTCGTACTGTTTGCAATAAATTGAACCCACAAAACAAGATTTTAACACACCCACAACAATGTCTTCTCCAAATAAAAACTAAGTTTCATTGTACTACATTTTTCTCAGGTTTAAAATTTCTTTTTTTGAGTGCCCCACAATAGTTTTTTATCAAACCTGGTGTAGTTTCAAACAAATACAGTGTTTTGCTTAATTTTTTTATAAAAATGTTTTCAAATGACCAGATCTAGTTCCTCCAACCTCACTGGTTTTGATCACAAGGTTGGGAGAACTGTGTTGGCGAATCTCAAAACTCTAAAAATTACATTTCAAGAGGAAAGATAATTTTTCACTATTTTATTTGATAACTCTCCTTCCTTGGTTTCTTCCTCATCAAAATCTAGAACAAGAAATAAAAAATGGAAGATAATTTGCACAAAATAATAGGACTTTGAGATAAATGTACGCACCCAATTTCAATATTAATAACTAAAAATTATAATTGAATGAAAAATATTGTGAAATCAAAATTGGAATGATTGGGATATTGCCTAAGTATCATGGGTTATCTGGTGAAGACCCCAATAATAATTTGAGAGAGTTCAACAAAGTTTTCAATGGATTCAAAACCTTAGGATTCATTGTGGCTCAAATAAGTTGGAAAGCTTTCCCATTCTCACTTTAAGGGGAATACAAGGATTGCCTCTACAATCTTCATCCTAGATAAGTCACCTCATAGGATGATCTATAGAAGACCTTCCTCTGTAATTTCTTCCCTGCTTTAAGGAGTGATCAACTTTGAAAGGAAATATATGGAATCAAAAAAGAAACTATAGGAACTCTCTGTGAGTTTTCAGAGAGATTCAAGAAACTACCACATCCTTCCCACAGCAGATATATGAATAACATCACTTATTGATATTATTTTATCAAGGATTGATGGAAAATGATAGGAACTTTCTTGATACTTCTTTGGTAGGAGCACTGATTGATAAATCACTAGTTCAAGTAAGACAATTGATTGAGAGGATCTCAAAAAATTCCCAACAATTTGGTATAAGAGCTGCAACCAGATATGTACATGAGGTAAAAAGTTCCAACTCAAATTTATTATAATATAAAATTGTATAACTAACTTCTCTTGTGAGACAACTATATATGAAAAAAGTTTAGAAATCATCACCCAACACACCCCTTAGGGTTTACCAACTATGTTATTACCAGGATCATTTCACTGATGGATTCCCTCAAGTTCAAGGGACTAAAACTTGTGATTCAATGTTTCATAGGCAATTATAGAACCAACCAAGTGGAAACCAAGGATTAAAATATTTTTTCCACTAACCAATTTGGATTTGGGAGACAACATCAATAAATGACACCATTCTAGTAAACATTTCAACAGGCTTCACAACAGCCTTTCCAACCCCCTCTATTCCGGAGACAGAATTTCAAACCCTCTATAAGTTACCAGTAAGGAAAACTAAAATATCCTTCTATTAAGGACATGATAAGATAGGTAATAGAATCTTAAAATAGTCAATAGACAACTCTCACCACTCATGGATCATAATTGAAGGAATTGAAAGGATAATTCACCCAGCTCATGAACACCCTCAATAATATGGTAAATCAAGGCTCGATTAAGCTTCATGTTCTATCAATTACTGAACCTAAAGGAAATTTTAGTGCAATTACATTAAGGAATGAAAAGGGTCTAGAAAAAAATAAAGTAATGCCCTTGGAAATCAAAGCAGGAGGTGAAAAACAGCCTAAATGTAAAAAATCATCCCAAGAAAAAGAACCTAATAAGGAGACAGTAAAGGCACCATCAAATAAAGAAAAAGTGAAATACAAAATAAAAGACCCAAAAAATCCCCAAAAATCATTCCCTAAAAGGATACAAGAACCCGAAAAAACATAGAAGATTCACTGTAAGAGGTGATTCTATAATTCTTGGAGAAAGTGTAGATCAATATCCCCCTGATAGAATCCACTCTATATATTACAAGTTATGAAAAAATCATTAAAGATATGTGCATAAATATGAGGATATTTAGAGGAAATAAAAGGTTAAGTAACAATTTTTTCGTGCTTGTTACCCCTCAAATACCCTAGAAATTCCAATATCTAGGTATATTTTCTATTCCCATCATAATTTGTATGTTGTATTTTTTAATGCAATGTGTGATTTAGGAAATTCAATTAATGTGATGCCTTATTATATTTATTATTCTCTATATATGGGAGAACTAAAACCCACTCGTGTGGTTGTGAAACTATACAATCATATTAATGCCTACTCGATAGGTGTCCATGAAGATGCCTTGGTAAGTGTATAAGGTTTCCCATTCCCTGTTAACTTCTACATTATCAACATAGAAGAAGGAAAAGGTAAAGATATCTCTCCAATTATTCAAGGTAGTCCATTACTAAAGACTACTAAAACCATCATAAATGTCAATGAAGGAACCATTTCCATGAATTTTGGCTAGGAGATAGTGGATTTCAACATCCTTTATTCAATGAAACATCCAAATGAAGAGAATTATATTTTTACATTAAAACTCTTTGAACTACCTTATTCTTATAGGGTAGAAATAGAAATATTAGATGAATCATATTAGAAGAAGATTTGTAAACACCCAACAGTATTGATAAATCTATTTTTGAAAATGAATTTAATATGGAGACAATTTGAAGTGTTAATCAATTTGGAGAAATTGATGAAAATTATTTTGATTAGTTACTAAAATCTGATACTAATAATTCTTCCTTTCATGAGACGGTTTCCCATGTAAAGAAAACTGAGCTAAAAACATCTCTAGAAAACCCCCTGAGTTAGAAATAAAAATTCTTCCATCAAACATAAAATATGTATTTTAAAAGAAAATGAGAAACTACTAGTCATAGTCACAAATAATTTAGAGCCTATCCAAGAACACCAACTACTAAAAATTCTGAAAAATAATTCTAGGGAAATAGGATGGACATTAGGGGACATCATAAGGATTATCCCAACCTTGTACATGTATAGGATTTTGCTGGAAGGTGGATCCAAACCAGTAATTCATCCAAAAAGGAGGCTTAACCCAAACCTTCTGGAAGTAGTAAAAAATTGGTAGAATTCATTTTAGGAGCTGGAATAATCTACCCCATCTATAACTCTCAATGGGTAAGTCCCATCCAAATTGTCCCAAAGAAAACTGGTTACACTATTGTGAAAAATGAGAACAATGAATTAATTCACATAAGAATTCATAATAGTTAGATAGTTTTTATGGATTATAGTAAATCCAACCATTTGACTAGAAAATACCACTTCCCCATACCCTTTATGAACCAAATGTTAGAGAGGTTCATTGGGAAGGGAAATTATTGTTTCCTTGATAGATTTTATGGGTATTTTTAGGTTCTAATAGCTCTTTATGACCAAGAAAAGACCACCTTCATATGTCCCTTTGGTGTGTTTTCTAACCTTAATATGCCTTTAGATCTTTTTAATTCTATAAGTACCTTTCAACACTATATGGTAAGTATTTTCTCATACTGAATTGAAAACATCCTGGAGGTATTCCTTGATGAATTCAATGTGTATGGGACATGTTTTCAAAGCTAACTTGAGAGTCTTGAAAAAGTTTTAAAAATATGTTTTGAGAAAAAATTGGTTTAAAATATTTAAATGTGACATTTTATGGTTAAAAAATGGAATGTTTGGGTCCATTTTATTTCTAAAGGTGGGATTAAAGTTTAAAAATACAAATTTTATGTTATTCCACTCTACCTTTCCCCACCAATGTGAGACACATCAAATCATTTCTAGGCCACGTTGGACTTTATAGAAGGTTTATTAAGGACTTTAGCGAAGTTGATTTTCCCCTAACTAACCTAATCAAGAGGGAAATTGATTTTGTTTTTGATGATGAATGAAGTATGGATTTTGAGAGATTTAAAGAGTCTTTTACTATTTCCCCCATAATCTTCTCATCAAATTGGATTCATCTCTTCAATATTATGTTTGATGCTTCCAACAGAGTAGTAGGGGGTGATTTCCTAAAATATTGATAAACTTACACAAGGGATATCTTAAACTTCACATACCTTAGACACTACCTAGATTAACTATACAAAAATAAATAATGAGTTTTTGTCTATTTTCATAGCTTTATAAAAATTCCATTCTTATCTTTTAAGACATAAAATAACTATTTATTTTGATCATGCATCATTGATATATTTGATCAATAAAGCCAATGAAAATCCCATACTAGTGAGATGGATGTTTCTACAGTATGAGTTTGACCTAGAGATTAAGGATAAGAAGGGTTGTGAAAATACATTGGTTGGCCATATGATAAGGATACTACATACTACTCAGGTATAACCAATCCCCAAGACCAATCTAGATGATTAATTCCCTGGGGAACAACTATACAAGACCACCCAAATTCCCCGGTATCCTGACATAGTAAACTTTCTAGCAATAGAAAAGGAACCCTTCTTCTTTTTTAAAAATCAAATAGTTAAACTAAAATATGAATCAAAATATTATGTCTAGAAGGATCCTTATTTATAGAAAATTTGTAATGAACAAGTTATTATAAAGTGCATCCTTCAAGAGTAAATGAACTACATACTTTTATTTTTTCCATACACTTGCATGTGGAGGCAATTTTAGACCTCAAAGAGCATCTAGAAAAATTTGGGAAGCTGGATTGTTTTGGCCATAAATATTTAAAAATTAACATAAATTTTTTAAAAAATGTTTGAAATGCTAGTTTACAGGTGGAATTTCCAAAAGGTATGAGATTACCTAAAAAAACTTAATTTTCTATGAGATATTTGATTTCTGGGGAATTGAATTTATGGTCCCATTCCCTGTGTAATTTGGATTTTCCTACATCCTTTTAGAAGTAGACTATGTTTCTAAGAGTGTTGAAGAAAAATCCACTTGAACTAATAATTTAAAAACTGTGATTGAATTCCTAAAATCAAACATTTTTTAGGTTTTGGAATACCTTGATCTATAATCAGTGACCAAGGAACCCACTTCTGTGATGAGAACATAGAGGCCATCATGAGTAAATATGGAGTGAACCATGAAACCTACACTACCTACCACCCACATACAAATGTACTATTTGAGGGGTCCAATAGAGAAGTTAAAATAATTTTGTAGAAGCTAGTACAACCCAACCGTAAAGACTTGAGTAAGAAATTAGAAGATGAACTGTGGGCTTATAGAACTACCTATAAAACCCCATTAGGTGTGTCACCTTATAGGATTTTTTATGCTAAACACTGCCACTTTCCTATTAATATGCATCATAAAACCTACTAGTCTATAAAAAGAGTGAACCTAGAGTTTGGAAAAGCTAGATAATAGAGGAAGCTACAGATTATGGATCTTGACGATTTGAGAAGGGAAGAATATGAAAAATCATTATTGTACAATGATAAAACTAAATATATTCATGAAAATTTGATCTAGAAAATATAATTCCAAGTTATATACAAAGTACTATTATTCTTCTCAAAGATAAATCTATTCCTTGGTAAGCTTCATTAAAAATGGACTAATCCATACATAGTAACCAATACCTTTTGCTTTTGGTACAATTTAAATTAAAGGATAAGGTTCAAAATAGTAATTTATGGTGAACAACCAATAATTTAAGAAGTATCAGGAGTATTTTTGAAAAGAACCTATGGAGGAGTCTAAACTCCTCCCTGCTATTGATAAATAGATCATAGTCAGGTTGTCTCTTTCCCTCCTATTGATCTAGCTTCTTATTTTATTTTGAACTATTTTTTCTTAAAAAAAGTCAAACTATAATTCAAATAGAAGTGTGTTTGAACCAAGTGTGGGTAGGAGATAAACCTATTAGGTTAATTTTAAAATTCTTATTAGTTAATTTATCGGAATCTATAAATAAATAAATAAAATTTCTATAAATACAATTCTGTACATTTCATTTTTTGTATAGTTTCTATTTTGATTTTTTAATATTTCTTAAACTTCATTAATGTCCTTCCTAGTTTGAAAATATTATTCTAGAATTGGAGTAATTAATTGGTTTTGAAATTTTAAGACTTGAGTGATTTTTGAGTGAGTTAGCCATTATATTCATGGAAGTATATCCTTAGAACTAGTAAAGTGAGTGTGAGTGAAAAAGTTTTTTGTGGAATCAATTTTACAACTTGAGGACACTAAAAATTTTGAACTCGGTCCAAGGTAACTTGACCTCTGTGAGAAAATAAGACCTTATGGAGCTAAATCAAATGAAATCGATATAAGTCTTTTGAACTTGGAATAAAGATGGGCAATTTGGATCCCATGGTGATTCTATGAGACAAGGTAACTAGGTGTGTTTCTGTAATTAAATAATGTCATTTTCAATCTCAATAAGTCCTATTCATAGTGGTTTGCACAAAATTATGGCTGGGAAAAAATTTAAATAAAGTGACTTTTCAAAAATGTGTTTATAAGGGTGATGGAAATATTGAACCCATGAAGGGAGAAATTTACTTATAACACATTCATTTGAGTTGTATCAATAAAGTGGAAAATCAAACTTTGGGGTGAGGAAACTTAGTAAAGAGGGAAATATGGAAGTTCCTTTTGTTAAAACTTTGATTCCACTTAAATCTCATTCGATCCACTTCTAGAATTTGAACTTTTACTAGATTAAAATATGGTAGTGGTTTGATTCACATATGAGGAATGATAATTTTCACAGTGGATAAGTCTTTGTTTACTTCTTATATGGATAATAAATTTTGAATATATAGGATAACTTTCTTTTTATTTTTGAATAAATTTAAATTCAATGAAAATATTGCCCGAGAGTGAAATAATTCAAGTGTGTGAGATAAATTTGAGCCCAATTTTTGAATTTTTTTGTATGTTTTTATTTGGAATAACCCCCATTAATTAAAAAAATACCAGGTAAATGGTGATTTTTGTTGACTCATTGAAATTGTAACTTAGTTGGAAATTGGATTTAAATATGGTGCTTATTGATATATTCATATTTTTATATAAATTATGAAGCTATAATTTGGAATGTAATTGAATCTTATGAAATTATCAAAGTGAATTTTAATTATATAAAAATACTAAACTATGTAAAAAATGTGAGCCTTTTTGTTCTGCAGGTTGAAAAATTATAAAGGTCTGGAGTAACCATGACATATACAATCACTACACTGACTATGGGAAATTACCATGTGCTACCCCATCATTGATAACCTATTTTTACATGGTAGGCATGTCTATTGTCCACAAGCACTTCCACTTCCTACTGTGAAGAATAATTGATCATACTTTCATTTAACCATGAGCACTATTCATAGTCACTTCATCACCTTACCATGAAACCACTCTCTTGGTAGTCATACCTACCATGAGCCCCCCCCCAACCACATCTCATAGTAGGCATACCTACCATGATATTTTCCCACCTCTAAATATAGTGCCCCTACCTCTTAATATGTCATGAAACCATCAACTAATTCCAAGCCTCCACTTCTCCTAAAGAACCAAATCTATATCGAATAAATATTGAAGATGATCCGGAGGAAGGTTTCCACTCCAAATGTTGTTTCCGCCACTTATCTTCCACGACCATGAGAAAAAGTAGGATTTCTCCTACTTGAGTGTTCTACCTTCTGGTTCCACCCACAAATTTAGGTCAACGATGGAGTGAATCCACCTTTCCCAGTGAGTCGCGACTATACACCAATAAAATATAAGCTCCACAATGACTAAGGCTATGATCCAGTCTAATGCACCATAAGTGAAGTCACCCTATATATTCCACCTCTGAGGAAGTTTTGACATTCCACTTAGTTGTTAAGGAGATTACTGCCTGCTGACACCATAGCCATGTGAAAAAGGACTAAGATCCCATGAGAAACTAGAGAATATAGTGGATGAACATCAAAATATAAGTTTTAACTATTTGAAGATATTGAGAATCTACTAATTCCATTAAATAGAACCACCCATAGGTGTAAGATTCAATCATAAGTTAAGAAATGTACATTAGAATCCATCCTTTAGAGAAATGAAGTTCCACTTGTCACGACCCGTCCCCTGGGGCCCATACCGTGACATACCCCAAGCCCACCTCCCGAAGGCCAGGGGTTGGTGACTAGCACAGAAGGCATCAACCTACAAGTGGGAGGCATTTTCCTGGATACCTGTACACACGTGCACTCACAAACCAAATCCACAAAGCTGAAAGGTGAACACTAATTAATCATATTCCAGAGTACAACATCAAGTAAAGCACTGAGTGGTAAAACCAAGCCAGTATACAAGCCCAACAAAAGAACTGGAAACAACGAGGTATAAAGGGATAACCAATAGCCATCTATGGAAAAATCCCACCTAATTGCTAGAGTAGTGAAGACATTGGAAGCTAAAGTAGTATGTCATGTCCGATTGGTCCTACTGGGCCCTGCCTAGTCCTAGGACACCAAGTCCACCATCGTAACTTCCGTCAATCCCGTCTCTATAAGCTCCTCTATAGAGATGTCAAATTTCTTCACTAGACACAACATGTGTAGGCGAATCCCATGCAGGGATGAGTAACTCAGTACTCAGTAGGGGACCTCAAGACCCTAGATGGTCTCTTAGAAATCCACAAAGGAAAACTCCACAAAACAACCACGAAGTAAACCATAAATCCACAACCATAAAGTAAACCACAAAGCCAAAACCACAAAGAAAACCATGAAGTAAACCACAAGGATTATTCATAATCATCTCTACTCAGGTACATGACCATACATATACCTTGGTCATCCAGATATATTCGTCTCATCCACAAATAAATATAAGGATCCAACCTCAAATACATTTTCAGGATTTCCAAAGAAGGCTCAAAACATAACTCAAGGATCAGGAGTACACGCTCCATGAGCTGGCCATCCCTGATGGCACCCGTTTGAGAGATGTACTCCATCAGGTACAACTAAACCATTCCTAATGGTACGTCTGAAAGGATGTGCTCCATCGTGAACTTTCTGCTATAACTACCTCTAGTGCCCAACACTAGAGGTCTCACTATCACAGTCTTGTGCCCAAGGAAAGACCATGGGAAAACAAGTGAAGAGGCCCACTCCTCAACACTACGTTTAGTTGGGGGAGCACTGCTCTAGTATAACCCATGATATCTCATTCGCTCCAGTAAGAAGTGGATTACACCTCAGTCCTTCGAGGGAGCACTAACTTCTACCTTGGTGTCGATTACATCAAGTGGAGGGGCCCACTCCTCGTAACTGTGTCCTGCAGTCGAGAGAGCTCCAACTCCCATGAAAGACCCGCTCCCCGTCGCTACTCGGAGATAGGGGAGTACTACTCCATAAGTGAGGACCAGCACCTTACCCGGTAGGGGAGTACACTCTGGTAGTTTTTTCACAGTGGGGGACCTACACCCTAGTACGTCAGGGGAGTACCGACCCCAGGCTATAGGACCCACACCATGGCATGGTAGGGGAGTACCGACTCTGTTGGAATAATGTGTAAGGAGGACCCACACCCTAAATCAGAAGGGGGGTACAACTCGGTGACTAGAGGACCCGCACCTTGGTAAATTAGGGGAGTAACTGAATCTATCACAATATATGTTTTGGGGGACCCACACCCTAGTATGTCAGGGGAGTACCTACTCCTAACATAGAGGACCTGCACCCTACCCGGTAGGGGAGTACCTGACTCTATGTGAGTTAAGTATGGAGGAATCGTGCCCTAGTCCAATAGGGGAGTACCGACTCCAAATATAGAATAACCTGATCAGAGAAAAATGAACCCACACTCATGATGTGGGGAGTCCCGTCTCCACCGGAGAAGAGGAGTAGAGAATACTCGCACCTTGAGTTGTCAAGGGAGTAGTTGTACTAACTCTCACCACAAGAAACACCCTGGTTTTGCTACTCAGGCTATCGGTTGTACCTCAACTACCACTAAGTTCCACAAGGAAGTGAACTGAAGGACCACCATAACATAAGGGTTCCAATGTGATAGACTATGCGTCAATCAGACGTTTGGTCTGTAATTTATAGGCATCTTAGTATCGAGGGCCCGGTTGGATTCGTGTTCGATCAAACCCGGACATACTTCAACTTTCTCCAAAACTCAAGTGGAGTATCTCAAAATGACCACCTCATCCCAAGGATTCTAGCGCCGTAGACGGTTCGTCAAACAAAAATCCGGTTTATGAGATAAGGACCTTTAAGCTCAACTGGGTCGAAAAGGGTCTGGGTCCGGTCCGACCTGGTTGGACTAACCCAACCCGACCCGGGTCCGACCCAACCCTGGTCGACCCGGCCCGCTTGGTGGGGCGGTCTGCCAAGATCACCCTGGTCCGCCATTGTGGGATGACCCCCTTCTCCCCGGATGTAAAATAGTCGTGTCTGGAACCTACTCACGCGATCAAGCCCACTGGTCGTGTCCCCCATGTCAACCCGCATGGCGGGTTAACTTCTCCACGTGGCACTGTGGAACTCCAGCGCTGCGGCCCATCGCGGTCGCGGCTTCCGCTATTCGGGCGCACCGCCAGGGCGTGCCTCCTACTTCGGCCACCAGCCGAGCCGGTGGCCCATCTCTTCTTCATCGGGCACGTGGATGGCACCGTCGCGTGCCACCGCTGGCACTGTCGTGTGCTAGCCATTGACTTTTCGGGACGCCAGATGCACTCTAGCGGCCTATTTTTCGCACTGTTTGTGCCTGCGGCCTCTAGGGGATGCCCTCTTCACTGCGATGGATCCAGATCTTCCTTGCTATCAATTTCAAATATCCGGTCACAAGGAACAAACATGCGGAGGGGCTCGGGCCTTGTTCGTGTCGGCCCGCGCCCTCCACGTCAGAGGATAAAAACTGGGGAGGTTTTAGGGAGTGTAATGCAATCCAAAATAAATCAATCCCAACGTTAAACCCCCAAAGATACCCTCCTATATAAATGAGTGACTTGCAGATCAACCTTTTCGTGGGTTGATTTACATTCATCATTTTAATAATAACGGAGAACAAGGAATATCTTTAACAAACAAACCCCTACCTCAAACTCGTTGGAAGATGTTGCGGATGAGGGAGATGAACCCGTGCTCAAAGGTGTTCGTCTTCACTCGACGTCGTCCGGTTCAAATCCTCCAACAGTCATCAAATATCCGTTCAATGTTGGTGGAAGACGTCATCGACACTTCAGCAAAGATTCCTCCCATGAGTCACCAAAACTCATGCTCAAGATTTGTTTAAATAGAGATTAATCTCTCATGTTATGTTTAACATTATGATTCATTAATTAACCGTAATTAATAAGTCAATTAAACACATAAGCATTGTCATTACAAAACCAAAGAAACGATAGGTTTAAGACATTAAAAGTCTCTCATTAATAGTCTGATGTTGCACTGCGGTCCCACCACTGTCGATCAACGGTTACAAGGAAAGAATGAAATAACTTTTCAGTTATTTTATTATTATTTTTGTAAGGTCAAAAAATTAACTTTTTCTTCGACCCTTTCCGGTCAAAGTTAAGCTTCCCTTAAGCGAATCATGGCGCTTTGGATTCAACGGTGCCCTCAGATTTTTAATTCGAGAACCAGTTTAAAAGAGAGAGAAATGTGCCCACACGTTTATTGAACATACCTTAAAAAAATTTCAAAATTCCATTCCAGGATCTTTGGACCTCGGAATCATGTGTCGTCGAATTTCGCAGTCTCGGAAAAAAAATCCCATTTGATTTTTTAAAAAAAATCCATTGAATTTTGTGACATTACATCCTCTCCACCTTTAGACTTTTCGTTCCTGAAAATCCAAAACCCAAACTTATGGGAGAAAACTAGCTCAACAAAGGTTTCTACGCTGCTTCTAGCATGCGCCATGAAGAAACACTGAGATCAACCACCCTCATGTCCATATCTTTCTAGGTCAAGATTGTACCGTAATAGGCACATGTTTCTTTAGCTGCGACAAGAGGGAAAATCACTAAGTACTACAATTCATCTGCAATCATGGGGTTCAGTGGATCACATCCACGCTAACCTGACGCATATCACAAAAATAACCCCATAGTCCACATACTCCCATTGATGCATTGTGCTAAAACCCCCACAGGAATTATGCGTTCAAGGTTGACGCTAACACGTGGGAGTAATTACAAACGAAATAGGGCTACCCATGAGCGAACGATGGGTCTTACTAGGCCCTCTACCTAGAACCTCCAACGGCCACACCAAAAGCCGAAACAAGAACACTTCCACTCACACTTGTGGAATCTCTACTGAGTATGGATGGTTAGGAACCATTCTGCACTGCGAAAACATCTTGTGGTCTAACTCTGCCACCACAGAACGACTCGAGTGGGACTCTTTACAAGATTCCAAACCATGCTGCCTGGGATTCCATTTTTCCATAAAGGAAATCCCTTCTCCACCACAAGGATATACCACATCTCTTTCCTAATATCACCATTATGGGAATTAACGGTAGTAGTCCATACCCAGAATGATGTCGTAAGGTCTTGACACAATGACTAAGAGATCTCAACCACAACTCTCACCTCCAAGAGCCAGGTTACACTATCAGTGTCTGTGTGTGATCAGTGGGTATCCTCCATCAAGAGACTCTAAGTGTGAGGGTCAATTCCATGGTCCAAATAGAACCTCAAATTCTCGAACAGGACTCACGAAAAAAGTAAACGTCCAGCACCTGTGTCTATTTAGAAAGGAAGCAAAAGAAAAGACACAGGTCTTACCTAGAACTTCTCTTGGAGCTTATTGGTCTTGAGCCATGACTGCATGCAGATGTCCTTGCCCACATCCTCTAGCTCCCTGGGCCTGGCGGGGACCACCCCCTACTGCTCGTCCAACTCCTCCACCTCGCATGCCAACTTGAGGAACACCATGCTCTAAGCACTGTCTCTGCCAAGGAGGTTCGTCTGTCGGCTCCCTCTCAGCAGTACGGAGGGTTGGGAAATCTCCAGTGAGATTCCCCCAGCTTTTATAAGCGTAACACCGCCTCTCCTGTGGCTGATCTTCTCCTTGGTGTTGCAGTTATACCATAGACCCACGTGTCTATGTCTGGGCATGGGTATGATTCCTACACCGTGATCTCGTCACCACTCGTCTACTAGATCCATTAGAAACCTCTACTCTGTGACCTCTGTCGTAGGTCACATCCACCTGCACCTTTTTCATGAAGCTCTCAACCACCATGGCTCATTCCAGTACCCCATCATGTGTCGGAATGCTGAGAGGTATCACTGATGCCCTGATTTCTCGGCACAGTCTCTGCTCGAAGGTCCAAGCCCTGAAGTAAGGGTCCCGCACCATATCCACGGAGTAGCGAGAAAGATCCATGAATCTAGTTGAGTACTATGATATTGTCATGCTGCCCTGAAGTAGGTACAACAACTCTTGTATGTGTACAGAGCACAAATTCATCGAAAAGAACTCCTCTCTGAAGAGGCGCTCAAAGTCTGTCCAAGTGATGGTCGCCTCGTCATGAGTCTAGATCGTTAGGATCAACCATCTTCCCACTGATCCCTGAATAAGGCTTGCAGCCAAGACCTCCATCTGGTCAGGCGGTTTCCTCACTAATTGGAAGACATGCGTAATTTCCTCAATCCAATCCTTAGCTACCTGAGGATCTATCTCTCCACGGAACCTGGGAGGTCTCTACTTCTGAAAATCGTGTAGTACACTCAGCCTGCGTGCATCCTCACCCTGAACTGTTGGTGGAAACTGCTACTCGATGGGTGGTGGAATCACTGGTGCACCACCCAAAGGTAATTCCCCTGTATCAGTGCCCTACACTGAAGCCTCCACTTGAGGAAGATCATCATCACGATCCTGCTATGTAATCCTATCTGGTTGTCATCATAGAGGCATCCTGAAATGAGTCAAGATGAACCATAGTGAAGAATATATCTGGAGAGCTGACTCAAGAAGAAAATGGAAATCACAATCATTATTAAAAGTTTCATAATCCCTTCATTTCCCCATAACCAATGTTTCCATGTTCCGATTTGGGTAACAGGTGTCCAGAATCCTGTTGTACGGATACGTCGGCCGCCACACCAACACTGGAGTCTCTTTTCCGAAAGCCAAACTCGAAACACTTAACATTGTTGCTCACAAAAAAAAACTATAGACCCTTGTTCATTGAGGTAGAACCAACCACCTTTGATACCACTTTTTCACAACCCATCCCCCGGGGCCCATACCGTGACATACCCCAAGCTCGCCTCCCGAAGGCCAAGGGTTGCCGACTAGTGCCGAAGGCATAAACCTACAAGTGGGAGGCATTTTCCTCGATACTTGTACACACATGAACTCACAAACCAAATCCACAAATCCGAAAGGTGAACACTAAGTAATCGGAAACCAGATTACAATAGCAAGTAAAGCACTGAGTGGTAAAACTGGGGCAGTATACAAGCCCAACAAAAGAACTGGAAATAGCGAGGTACAAAGTGAGTAACGATGGCTATATGTAGAAAAATCCCACCTGATCACTAGATTAGTGAAGCTACTGGAATCCGAAGTAGTATTTCATGTCCTCCTAGTCCTACTGGGCCCTGCCCAGTCCTAGTCCACCAAGTTCATCATCGTAATGTCTGTCGGTCCCGTCTCCCTGAGCACCTCTATCGAAACATCGAACGTCTGCACCAGACACAACACATGTAGGTGAAGCCTGTGCAGGGGTGAGTAACTCAGTACTCATTAGGGGACCCTGAGACCCTTGATGGTCTCTTAGAAATCCACAAAGGAAAACTCCACAAAACAACCACGATGTAAACTACAAATCCATAACCACAAAGTAAACCACAAATCCAAAACCACAAAGTAAACCACAAATCCAACCACGAATTAAACCACAAGGATTATGCATAGTCATCTATACTCAGGTACATGCCCATACATATACCTAGGTCATCCAAATGATGAATCTAGAAAGTTTCAATCATTGTCAAGCAATCCTTGATAGAAGAAAACAATGAAATGGTGTTCTTCCATAGTATGATTTGGACAACTGGCACAGAGCTTCTTGAATTGTTCCTAGTACTCATAAAGTGTTTCCAAATTTTTCCCCTTTTTTCATTTGTCTAGTTAGAGAGAGATTTGTCTACCGAGTCCTCTCTCCCCCTTGGCCAAATGGTTGTGATGAGAATATTCCTTATCCAAAACCTTAGATTGGTCTATCCTTCTTCCAATGTGTATAGGATTGTAAATGGTTTTATTGATTAATTAAATCAATCTATAAATAGGAATTGTTGTTCCCTAAAAAACCAATATTCCACATGAAAACATACACACATACTGACTACTGTCGAGCACTCACCACCCAACCCTAATCTGTTCCACCGTATAATGATTAGAATTGGGTGGATGGAGATGTGATCATCGACCAAAGCAATATAAATTTACAGAATTAAAACCTAACACAACCGAATTTAGAATTTAAAAATGAATTTATAATTGAAACAATATTATGAAAGAAGAAGGGATCTTATTAAATTGAAGCACAAGAACTCAAGAAAGCACATAGGTCCAGCCTCCCCCTTCCCGGTCACTCAATGATACTACCCCTCCATGTATGGGGAATTTGAGATGATGCAGGAGAGGGGAGACATTACAATAAAAGAAAAAGAATAAATAAATCTAAATAAGGTCTTCGTCCAATGCTTCCATCGTTGGTCGATTAGAGGAAGTTTGGATGGAATGGAATGACTTGAGAGGTGGGAGATCCTATCCTTTTATAGGCATATTTTTTCCTTCCCAAGTTGGTGTGTTGTATCCCAAATTAATGATCTAATAACACCTTACTCCCTTCATAAAAGATCTTCACAATTTCCTTGTTCATCCACCCTCAAAAGTTCAGAGTGTTTGGATGCTTGGTGAGGGTTGTATAGCCTTTTTACTCCAAGAATTTATTCTGTCCAGGCAGACTCTCCACATTTAACATATCACGTATTAATGACCTTGTGTAATTGCACCGTCGGGAGATTAATGGGTTCATTAATTGAATTCATTAATGAACCTCATTAATTGTGCGGTGAGTTAAAATCCTCTCTTCATCTATTTAAACAAATCTTTGGCATGGGTCTTGTGCACTCATGAGAGGAACCTTTGATGAAGTGCTGGTGAAAAATTCCTCCAATGTAGAATGGAACTTCGATGCCTTAGAAGATTCAATCCGGAGTTCGACGAATGCCAATGAAAACGCTACGAATGCAGACATGTCTTCCTCATCCTCACCGTCTACCAACGTGTTTGGGGTAGGGGTTTTATTAAAAGAGTTCTATAATTCTTATACTGTTGTTGATGATTTAATAGATTCCATGTTATAATTCTAACGCGGAGGGCGTAGACTGAATGAACAAGGCTCGAACCCTTCATCGATCTCGGTATTGGTTTTGTTCTTCGTGGGCGACCAGAAAATATGGCGGCAAGGTGAAACTGAGGGTTGCGCAGTGTAGGCACCATTCTGGGAGGCCTGTAGGCGCAGATGGGAAAGAAATCAGACCACCAGAGCTTCACCGGTGGCCCATGGAAGCATCACTAGTGCGGTGGCGTCGGTGACCAGAGGAGGCGGCGGCTGGCAACCATCGACCGCGAGAATGTGGCAGTGCCCGAAGGCACCGTGGAGGAGGGTCACGGCTTCGAGCCGCGGAGGAGGGTCATGGCTTGGAGCTACGGAGGAGGGTCGCGGCTTTGATCTGCAGAGGAGGATAGCGGCTTCGAGGCACAGCGAAGGGCGGACCCGCAGTCTGAGGGTTCCGCAGGTGACCGGTCCAGCAGACCATCCAGGTGGAGCGGCGCCAACTGGTGCCGCTGCTTTGAAGACTCAAATGGCCGAGCCATTCATAAGGGGAGTGGACCCCCACACCTGGCCAGCGGGCTAGGAGGTTCTACAGCCTAGTGATCCATGCCCAGCTGGGTGGGAGGGCTGAAACTGTGGCCTAGCGGGCCGAGCCCGCGGTCCAGTGGGTCGGACCAGACCCGGACCCTTTTCGGCCCAGTTACACTTAAATGAGAATATCTCCTAAACTAGACATCCATTTGACGAACTGTCTACAGTGTCGAAACCCTTAAAACAAGGTGGTCCTTTTACGATACTCCACTTGAGTTATGGAGAAAGTTAGAGTATAGCTAGGTTGGATCGAACCCGAATCTAACTAGTCCCTCGGCACTAAAATGCCTATAACTTGCAGACCGGGTGTTCGATTGACGCGCGGTCTGTTTCATTGGGACCCTTGTGAAATGGTGGTTCATCAGGTTACTTCTTCGTGGGAATTTGTTCCAGTTAAAATATGACCAATGTCTTGAGGAGAAGATCCTCCCAGAATCAAGCGTGCTAAGTGTGGGAATCCAGTGGCTGGACGTGACGTGGAGAATGAATGGTGATCATGTGGGGGTTAGTTCCTATCGATCCTGTGTGGGCCAGCACTCAGTGATCCTATGTGGGTCAGCGCATACTGATCCTATGTGGTTCAGATCTTGTGTGGGTCAGCGCATACCAATCATGTGTGGGTTAGATCCTGTGTGGGTCAGCTCTCAGCGATCCTGTGTGGGTTAACACCTATCGATCCTATATGGGTCAGATCCTGTGTGGGTCAGTGCTCAGTGATCCTGTGTGGGTTAGCATATAACGATCTTTTGTGGGTAATTATTAGAGCCTCTTGACAGAATAAGATGATCTAGCTTTACGAATAATCATTTGTAATTTTGTATTTAAGTTATACCTGGTGTGAGCTGTCTTTTGCTTTGGGATTTTTGATTGATATCATGCTTGTGATTTTTACTTTTTGGAATTCTAAGAGACCTTCGGGGGTCTCAGGGTCCCTACTGAGTATTTTTATACTCACCCATGTACGGGCTTCACCCGCACCATGTTGTGTCTTGTGCAGATGATGGGCATATTTGACCGAGACCCAGGGAGCCGGGACTTAACGGTGTACGGAGGTGACTGATTGACGTGGAGAGTCATAGTGATGATATGTACCCACCCTTCAAGTAGGATTCTCGGTGGGCGACCTTAGGATATGTTTCTTTCTTTTACATGTACTTCCATTCCAGTTGGTCTTGTATTCTGGCCCCCTTACTTTAAGTAATTACTTTTATACTCAGTTGTGGTTTTTAGTTGTGGGTGTACCTTTCTTCTTCTGTTGTGTTACACTTGTGTGCAGTGTGCCCTATTTGTGTGTATACAGGTTTTTAGGCAATGTCTTCCCATTTTAGGGATATGTCTTTCGGTGCTAGTCACCAACCCCTGGCCTATGGAAGGTGGGCTTGGGGTAGTCACGGCACAGGCTCTGGGGGATGAGTCATGAAAAAGTGGTATCAAAGGGGTTCAGTTCTACCAGAAGAACTAAGAGTCTATGTTTTCAATGGAGCAATAATGTTAAGTGTCTTGAGTTTGGGTTTCAGTTTGGGGAGTCCAGTGTTGGTGCGACAGCTGACGTATATATACACCAGGACCTTGAATTCTGATTTCTGACTCGGTACATGAAAACATTGTTTGTGTGTGTTTTGAAAATGTTGTTTTTCTTTTGATCTCTTTGAGTCATCTCACCAAGTATAACTTATTGACCATGGAACACCTTTTTCTTTCAAGATGTCGCCACATAGATAGCCATCCAGGATTCTAGTGAGAGATCACGATGATGGACCATCGAGCAATGAGACATCGGTACAGGGCCCTCTTATGGTGATAGCACCTTTAGGTGATGTACCAGCAGCAGCACCACCCATAGGGCAGTAGTTTCCACTGGCCCCACCAGCAGACTGTGCATGTCGACTGAGCATGTTTCACGAGTTCCAGAGATAGAGGACTCTGAGGTTTCGAGGCGAGACTGATCCCCAGGCAGCTGAGGGCTGGTTGGAGGTAGTGGCATGAGTTTTTTTCTTGGTTGAGACACCAGTAGACCAAAGGGTGATCCTAGCTGCTAGCCTCTTTCAGGGCATAGTAGGGAGATGGTGGAGCCTGATGCTCCAGACACATGAGGAGGCAACACTCTCCTGGTTGGACTTTGAGACCCTCTTCAGGGCGGAGTTCATACCATTGACTTTACGCACAATGCGTATTCAGGAGCTACTGCACTTATAGCAGGGCAGCCTGACAGTGGCTCAGTACTCGGTGAGATTCACTGACCTCTCTTGCTACTCCACCAACATGGTACATGACCCTTTCTTTAGGGATCGGACCTTTGAGTAGGGTCTCCAGTGGGATATCAGAGTGTCGATGATATCGCTCAATATCTCGATGCAGGCTGGAGTGCTCGAGTAAGAATTATTGGTGGAGAGCTTCTTAGTTGAGTAGGAACTGACAGTGAGAGCCACCACCGGACGACAGGTAGTCGAGTCATCTACAGCAGGCAGTAGGCAGATGACACAGAGGTCCAAGTGGGCCATACCTCTCAGAGGACGACCCCAAGATGTAGGGTCGGTGGTGCGGAGCTCACGAGATGGAGGGGGTCAGTAGAGGAGTAGATTGTATTTCACATGCGGCGGGTAGGGTCACATGGCTCGCGACTACCTGACCTGCCACACTGATGATCAGCAGACGGTTAAGGGACCACAGAGTCAGAGGCATAGATTCGAGCAAGGAGGTCCATAGGGAAGAGGACGTGGTATAGGAGTGGATCGCATAGTAAGAGGTGGATGTCAGTTTGAGGTTCTATAGCCACCACCCCCATGTGGTTCACCCCGACCACAGGGAGCAGGTGGACAGGGACGAGCTCAACTTTAGGTGGCATAGGCCTACGACCATGTTGCTCCAAAAATTATTAGAGGTATAATTTGTGTCAACTCCACCCTAGATATAGTACTTATAGACATAGGTGTCAGTCACTCTTTCATTTCCATGACATTTGTTCAGAGCTCGGATATTCTGATGGAGTTTTTGGATCAATCCTTACGATTAGAGACTCCTACATGAGAGGATTCAATGGTTACACACTGGTGCAGGCAGTGTGATCTCACTATAGAAGGTGATAACTTTGGCTGGGATCTCATAATAGCAGCCTTGAGTCCTTACGATGTCATCTTGGGCATGGACTAGCTATCCACAGTCCATGCTCAGATCGACTATTTTAGGCACAAAGTGTGGTGTGTCTGCAAGGATGAGAACATGTTTTCCTTCACTGGTGAGAAGGAAAACTTTTCAACATAGGATGGTATTTCTTGAAGGAGGTTGCAGCCAATCACTCATCAATTGGCTAGCCTCACCCTTAGTGTGGTGGATGAGAGGATTCTGAGATATCTTGTTGTGGTGGACCAGTATGCTGATGTCTTTCCTGATGATGTTCTGAGACTACTTCCTCGTAGAGAGGTATACTTTTATATCGACTTGTACCCTGGGACAACACCATTATCTACACCATCATGTCGGATGGCTCCCATGGAGCTTTGGGAGCTGAGGTTACATTTAGAAGACTTTCATATAAATGGGTTCGTAAGGCCCAGTGTTTCTCATTGGGCAGCCCCAATTTTGTTCGCCAAGAAGGCGGACGAGAGTTTGAGGCTTTGTGTGGACTATCGATGCCTGAACCAGGTGAACATAAAGAAAAAGTACCCTTTTTAGAGGATTGATGATCTCTTCGACTAGATGAAGGGAGCACGGTTTTTATTTGAAGATAGACCTCAGATCATGCTATCATCAGCTCAGGGTGCGGGATGAGGACGTACCAAAGACAGCCTTCAGATGTCGGTATGGTCACTATGAGTTCTTGGTGATGCCTTTAGGTATGAAAAATGCTCCCAAAGTGTTCATGGGACTCACTAACAAGATATTACAGCCTTACCTCGATCGCTTTTTGGTGGTCTTCATTGATGATATCCTGGTGTACTCCGCGACGGAGGAGGAGCACGCCACGCATCTACAAATAGTTCTGGATACACTCTGAGAGCACCGGCTTTATGGAAAGATATCGAAGTGCCAGTTCTGGATATGGGAAGTCCACTTCCTGTGGCATGTTATCTCGGAGGCTGGAGTTGTAGTGGATCCAGAAAAAGATAGAAGCAATGCTTGCTTGGGAGCCACCCAGGAGTGTGACCGAGGTGCAGAGTTTTCTAGGATTGGTTGGATACTACCGGAGATTTGTACCTGACTTTTCTAGGGTAGCAGTACCCTTTTTAGCTTTGACAAAGAAAGGAAAACCTTTCTTGTGGATGGAGAGGTTTCAGTAGAGTTTTCAGAAGCTGAGGTAGAGACTGACGAGTGCCCCCATCTTGAGGTTACCAGAAGAGGGCGTTGGGTATGTAGTTTACTGTGACGCATCAAGGATAGGACTGGGATGTGTCCTAATGTAGGAGTGAGCAGTGATCATCTAAGTCTCATGAAAGCTGATGAAACACGAGCAGAACTACATGACCCATGACCTGGAGTTAGCAGCATTGGTCTTTGTGCTGAAGATGTGGTAACACTACTTTATGGGTGAAAGATTTACTGTTTACTTTGATCACAAGAGTCTCAGGTATATATTCTCACAGAATGACCTTAACCTGACACAGAAGAGATGACTGGAGTTTCTCCAGGACTGCAACTTTGAGATAGTCTACACTCTTGGGAAGGGAAATGTAGTAGCAGACGCACTCAGTAGGAGGTCTGGATTACAGTTTCCAAGTGAGGCAACATAACAGCTAGCCACGTTGTAGATATCTTTTTTGGATAGTGATGGATCAGCTTACCTCCAGTCTATGACTGTCACTCCCCCACTCCTTCAGTGAGTTCGGGAGGCACAACTTGGGGACGTGGACTGCGAGACCCGACGTGCTCAGATATCCTCAGGACAAACTCCTGAAGGATTTTTTTAATGTGGGAGCACATCATCCTTTTTAGAGGATGCACCATGGTACCAGTGACTCTATGAGAGGAGGTGTTGAGGGAGTCTCACACATACCCTTTGGAGGTACATCCGGGTGTGTAAAAGATGTACCAGGACCTCCAGCGTCAATACTGGTGGCTAGGGATAAAGAAAACAGTGGCATAGTTCGTATCACGATGCGTCACTTATCAGCAAGTGAAGGTCAAGCATTAGGTACCAGCAGGCTTATCACAAACACTTGAGGTGGTGTAATGGAATTGGGATGGTATCTCCATGAATTTTGTGATAGGGCTACCACATACGTCCAGGGGCCATGATTCCATCTGGGTGATCATTGACCAACTCACCAAGTCGGCCCACTTCCTACCCATCCAAGAGCATAGATCAGTAGAGGGATTGGGACGCCTCTATGTACAAGAGATTATACAGCTTCAAGGGGTTCCATCAATGATCATCTCAAATCATGGTGTACGTTTTACTTCCCTCTTGTGGAAGGTATTTTAGGAGGCATTCGGGACTCAACTACGCTTAAGCACCGCCTTTCATTCTCAGACAGATGGCCAGACGGAGCAGACCATACAGACACTTGAGTACATGCTTCATACTTGCATCCTTGATTTTTGCTGTAGTTGGGAGGACCACCTGCCACTGGTAGATTTCGCATACAACAACAGTTATCACTCTACCATCATCATGGATCCATTTGAGGTCTTGTACGGGCGACCATGTAGATCACCACTATACTGGACAGACCCGGGGGAGTCAGCACTTATGGGTCCAGAGTTGGTACGGGCTACCACCGAGAAGGTGCAGATCATCCAGGACCGGATGAAGACTGTACAGAGCTGGTAGAAGTATTATGTCGATGGAAGATAAAGACCCTTGAAGTCTGAGGTTAGAGACCATTTCTTCCTATGGGTCTCACCCCGATGAGGATTGTGGAGATTTGGCTGGGGTGAAAATCTATCTTTGAGGTTCATTGGATCTTTACAGATTCTCAACAGAGTGGGTGAGGTGGCATACCATCTAGTTATTCCCCCTTAGATGCACCAAGTTCATAATTTTTTCCATGTGTCGTAGTTGAGGAGGAACATGCATGATCCAAAACACGTTATCGACTGGGGCGAGCTGGACATTAACGATGGGGCAACGTTCGTGGAGTTCTTGGTGGAGATAGAGGATCAATAGGAGTGGGTCATTTGTGGGTGGTTTATTCATCTATTGCACGTTTGGTGGCAGCACGGGAATCTCCAAGAGAGCACATGGGAGCGGAAGGCTCAAATTCGTGCTCAGTACCCCCATTTGTTTACTTAGACTTTGTTGGGGATTTCGGGGACAAAAATCCCTAAGGTGGGGAGAATTTAAAGACTCATAACTTCCATATATATTTTTTTTAAATTATTTGGGATTATTACGAGTCTTTGAAAATTGACGGCACCTGATTCCGAGGCTCGAAGAGCCCAGAATGTAATTTTGAAATTTTTTTAAGGTGCGTTCAGTAAACGTGCAGGCGACGATTTCTATCTTTTGAATCGATGCTCAGATTAAAAATCTGAGGGAACCATTGAATTTTCAGCACTGGGATTCGCTTAGGTGAAACTTAACTTCGACCGGCAAGGGTCAGATGAAAAATTTAATTTTTGGACTTTGCAAAAAAATAATAAAATAACTCAATGAGTTATTTTATTTCTTTCTTTGTAATTGATGAGAGGCGGTGGTGGGACCAATGGGTTGTCAGGCTATTTAATGGTCAGTTACACTTTCTTGTGTAACTGCATCGTTGGGAGATTAATGGGTTCATTAATTGAATTCATTAATGAACCTCATTAATTGTGCAGTGAGTTAAACTCCTATCCTCATCTATTTAAACAAAGCTTGGGCATGGGTCTTGTGCACTCACGAGAGGAACCTCTGACAAAGTGCTGACGAAGACTTCCTCCAACGTAGAACATAGCTTCGATGCCTTAAAAAAATCATAAAGACCCTTGATTCTAGACATGTGTTGATCATCCAGTATAAATTAAACCTTCTTCATATTGAATACAGAGGACATTGCTAAGTTTCATGAAGAATCTTGTACCTATCATGTAGAGGGAAGCATACCCGGATAACCAAGAATTCTTCTATAAGAGGAGGAGGAGGACTAGCTTACTATAAAATGGGGGATATCCATGCACTGCTAGCCACAACTCTTGATTTATTCTTATTCATTGTTAAAACTCCAATGATAGAACATTAGACCATTTTTGGTCATGCTAAAGAGAATACTTGCATGCCCCTCATTGATGAATTCCAATCATTCAAGTATTATACTAACTCCTATGTGGATCTAAATAGTTTTAATTATTATAGGGTTCTTTTTGGTTTAGATTTTAAGTTCTTTTTCTTAATATTAGCATTGCACGCACAATCCAGTTGTATTTAATTCACTGTATGTGATAACTAGAAGTGGGAGAATTCAAGGGTGAATTGAGGTATCCAATCACCAGGATAAGAAAGGGTAGGGAATACAGTAATCATTATATTTCTCTAGATGAACTGAAATAACCTGATAAAATTAATCAATGATATTTCAATTGATAAGAGGAATAATATATACCAATTGAATAATGATTCAATGGAATAATGAGAGGAGGATCCAAGGAAAGACTGCTACTTATCAAATTTATTTTAAAACAAAACTTGCATACTTTTTACAACAAATTAAACCCACAAAAAAAGATTTTAACACACCCACAACACTGTCTTCTCCAAACACAACCTAAGTTCCACTGTAATTAATTTTTCTAAGGTTAAAAATCCTTTTTTATAAGTTCCTAGTGATAGTAATTCATCATGTGGCCTTCACTTATTTCTTGAAATGTTCTAACAATGTGAAATCTCTAAAAATCTCTCGAACATTGCTTATAAAATAAGATCGTTCAACAATCATCAGACTTAAACATAGAAAATTATCCAATCATGACATCAAATGTCATTTCATGAATCCATAACAATTTTTCAAGTATCATCACTGGCCTTCTTCAATAATTCTCAAAGTCTTTCCATCTTTCTCTTTCCAGGATTAATCACTAATAATAGATGTCTTAATTATACATTGACTTTGATTCCTTATTATACACTGACAAAAAATAAAACCATACTCATCAACCATCCACATGGGACTTTTAAAAAACCCCATGTAGTTCAAGGTTCATATTTTAAGGTCATGTAACGAGAATGGTCTATGTAGTTTAACATCATATGATATGGATGATCATGTTCTGAAAGGAACTACAACAAGGAATTGGGTGGGGCTTACGCATTGTGGTAAGCCCTAATCATATACCATACCATGGGCCTCCTTCTAGGTGCAAGCCGCAACCTTTTCACTAACCCTTCCTCATATAGTTTCCAATAGATATAAGTGGACACCCATATATGTCCCTCCTATAATGTGTAAGGCCCAATCATGCCCTCATTAATGATCGCATCCCATTAATACAATAGTGTGGTCATTAATGAGGGCATGATTTGGGATTACACCTAGTAGTAGGGACATATACGGGTGTCCACCACCTGTCTATGAGTGGATAATCACTGTGTGACTTCCTGCTCAGCGCATCAGTCATGAAATTCCCCTTTCTAGGTGTATACGAAATCTCAAAGTTCTAATCTTGTAAGAACTCCATCCACTGACGCCAGCACAAGTTCAAATCACGTTGGGAGAAAACATACCTCAGGCTCTTATGATCGGTGAAGACCACAAAATGATCGCCAATGAGATAATGTCTCCACAACTTCAGGGAAAAGACTACCACTGCTAACTCAAGATCGTGGGTGACATAGTTATTCTCATGGGAGCGTAACTGCAGATACCTATAAGAAACGGTCGATCACTAATACATCATAACACAACCCAACCCTAGATGCGAAGCATCACAGAAAACCACAAACTAAAATCCTTCTGCTGGAAGACAAAGAATTGGAGCACTGAACAACTTCTCCTTCAGATACTCAAAAGTTTTCTGACACTGTTCAATCCACACGAATGCATGATCCTTTCTGGTCAATGTTGTCAGAGGATTCGCAGCCCGAGATAAATCGGTTATGAACCACCTATAATAGCCTACAATACCAAGGAAACTTTGCACCTCTGCCACTATCTTGAGGGATGCCCAAGGCACAACTACTTCTACCTTTGACAGATCCATAGATACTCCTTGCTGGGATACAACATGCCCTAAGAAATGGACTTCTCGAGCCCAAAACTTACACTTTGGAAACTTCCCAAACAATTGCTCGTGACGAAGGACTCCCAAAACGGCACGCAAAGGCTCTAAATGTTCCCCCTAAAATGCGGAGTACACAAGGATATTGTCAATGAAAATCACCACAAACTTATCCAGGAACTCATGGAACACAATGTTCATTAACCCCATGAACACAGTTGGAGCATTCGTCACACCAAACAGCATCACAACAAACTTGTAATGCTCGTGACGATAACGGAAAGCAGTATTCAAAATATCTCTATCCTTCACATGCATCTGATGATATCCTGGCCACAAATCAATCTTCAAGAACCAACTTGTACCCTTCAGCTGATCGAATAAATCATCAATACATGAAAAAGGATAATTTTTCTTCATTGTCACTTGGTTCAAGTGACAATAATCGATACACAACTGCAAACTGTCATCAGCCATCTTTACGAACAAAACTGGTGCACCCCACGGTGACACACTTGGCTGAACAAAACCACACCATAGCAGACCATCAAGATGTATACATAACTCTTTCAACTCGTAAGGCGTCATCCTATATGGAGACATCAAGATAGGAGGCATGTCCGGTTGTAGTTCGATCCTGAACTCGATCTCTCATCGAAGGGGTAACACTACAACTTCCTCTATAAAGACATATGGATACTCTTTTATGACCCTAAGAAAAGTTGATTGCTGAACTTTTGACAAACTCAGCATCAACTTAGCCATCAAGAATGACAAGGATGGAACACGCATCTAACCCATCTGAGGGTCTCGATTTCCAATAAACACTGCTAGCTCTCCATCATCATTGAAGAACACAACTTGCCTCCTGAAGCAATCCATGATAACCTACACCGAATAAAACTAATCCATGTCGAGGATGATGTCATATGGTTGTATCTGTAAACATAGAAAATCTCTCTAAAAGTGTTATTGCCCAAGTACTAGCTCACAGTCTCTATATATATCAAATAAGTTAGCTCGACCTCTAACTAGCGTAGTCAATGCCAAGGGCAATGGAAGTTTCTCTACCTCAGGTCGATCCCAAAGCATAGATAAGGGTAGGTGATATGGAGTGTGTCACTCTTGGATCAAACAAGGCATGAACCCAAGTAGAAAACAAGCAAAAGGGTACCTCAAATGATGTTGGGCTCGTCTGGTGTTGGAAACGCTAAAGCATGAAGCTGACCACGACCTGCTCCACGACCTCTCTGACCATGCTGGTGACCACCTCCTCAACCACACTCTAATATTTGAGGTTAGGGAGCGTCCCGGGGCTATCCTATGCATTCCTCATCTACTCTCTATTGATCCCAAATTGGAGCAACCTATTGCTACTGCCTCAACAGGAACTGCCTCAATGGAGGAGCATGAAGTGGAACAACTGGCACACACTGACTACTCAAAAGGTCGGGCACTCTTGCCGCTGATGACATCATCTTTCACAAGAAAAACATGTGTTTGATTCCTTGGCATAGGCCTGAGAGCCACTTCCCCTGGAGAAACGAGACATTGAAGGTTGGGACCTACCCCCGACTGATTGGAAACTCTTCTGTCCTTACAATTGGGAACCCCATACCACAACTCTGCTTCGTGAGGAATCTTAATGACTCCCCTCTCGTGATGATATGGTTATGACTAACATCCTCTCGATGACCTATGCTCTTGTGAGCACCTCGAGATACATCTTTATCATAAACGGGGTGACCTGGAACTGGATCTTTGGACGCAAAGTATCCTCGAAATGTCTCGTCTCGGCCTCCTCATCTGGCAACAGGTCCGAAGCATATCGGAGAAGGTTCCTGAAACAGATCTTGAACTCTCGCACACTAAAACTCCCCTACCGAAGGGTAAGAACCTCTTGGTGATTGATTGCCTTCGCGGTCGAAGAAAGAAACTCAGCTCTGAACTGGTCTCAGAACTCCTTCCACGAGACTGTCGACTCCTCGCGATCCCTGAGGAACAAGAACCACCACTGTCTCACTGCCCCACGCAGCATCGTCACAACCAACAATACTCAATGCTCCTTCCGAGCATGGATCAAACTAAAGGATATCTCAACCTCCTCCAACCAGTCTTCCATGACTGTATCTAAAATGGAACCTTCATACCTTTACAGACTATGGCGATGAAACTCTCGTAGTGTCCTCCGAGTGTCGTCGTTGTCAACCTCTACTTTGCGACGATCTGTTGACACAACCTGTTGAACATATTTTGCGCGAACCTGACGAGGATGTCGACCTGGAGTCATACCTACAAAAGAAAAAACAATTATATCTCCTAAACTTGGAATATAGAATACTTTAACATTAATTGTTTTCTTTTATTCATTTTAGGTTAACCTATCTCAAGGTCCACCCATTCAAACACAAACGCAAAGAAGAATGATGCATGATCTTTTCTTAGGTCTCTACCCTACAACCAGTATCACATCGTTTAGTAGTCATTGTAAGATTAAAGGTCTATGCATCAGATCACAGGGGCCCCTAAATACCTGTGTCTAAGCCAGTCTCTCATGTTTACAACGCTTGTTAAACTTAGCTGATACTATTGCCCCACCAGCTCACGCACCCTCACTTGTGCCTAACTCCAAACTTCATCCTACCCCTCAACCATGATGCGGAAACGCCGGGAGTCACAACGACAAAATAACGATTCGGAGAAGAGTAAAAGGGAAAAAACAGAACGAGAACACAATAATTTACGTGGTTCGGGAATAATCCCTACGTCCATGAAGAGGCAGAATTTCACTATATGTCAGAAGCACAAATAACAGGGAGATTTCTCAGAGTTTCTCACTAAGGAACCTTAGCCCAAAATGGGCTACAAAAGGAGAAAGACAATCCATTGTTCCACCAACCGCACAGGAAGCCCACATCACTACAGTGAAAAGCGGTCACCCAAGTCAAAAGTGCTACAGTGGCTGCTGGCTGGAAGTCCAATGAGCTACAATGAATGATGATTGGAAGTCTGTGTCGCTATAGTGCCCTGTCGGTGTCAGTCAGCCAACTTTGCTACAACATGCAACCCCCAACGAGCTCATTGCGGAGCTTAACCTGCGGAAGTTGCGGCCTGGTGCGCAGTACGGACCACAAGCATTCGGCCCAAACATCCAAACCGGATCGGGCTACATCAATCCAACAAACCAGACATTTGATACCACTCTGTCATGACCCCCTCCCCACAAGGTGTACCCCTCTTGGACTGACAATGGGAGAAGAGAGATAGTGACACTCGAGTCTCACCTCCAGTAGGCCCCGAGTTGACGACTAGCACCGAAAGTATAGTAAACACGCAGGTGAGAGTCATTACCCTCTAAGAGAACACATGCGAAAGAGAGTAGTTAACAATTATTTTGAAAAGTAGCTTTTAACATCGATTTTTTAAAAAACCCACGTTAAAAGGGTTTTTAAAGTCGGTTTTTAAAATAACTACGTTAAAAGCCCAAGGTGGAAAACTGGTTTAATTTTCTACTAGTGTGTGACCTGTCATCGCTGCCTCCCTAATCGAAGTCTTGAATAGGTGCGTGCTCGCCACTCCATGAATGATTACAATGTCCAACCTGATCACTAGATACTGCCTTCCATACCTTTGTGCTTTCCACCGGCTGAAAACTACTTCGACACAGAGCTTGAAGGCTTATGTTAATGGCTAGAAGGCTATTGATGATCCAAAGTCCTGGTGGGACTGAAGTTCCAAACCATAGCCCAAAAGCATTGTAATTAAATTAACAATGCAACATTTCCATTATTCTTATTAATTTTCTAAATCAATTTTGTCTAGTTTGGCTAAATGATTTAAGTTTTTTTATTTGCCATTCCTAATTTTGTTTTTATCACATTTCTAAACTAAAGAAAATTTTCACTTTTTTTTTAAATATTTATAAATTGCACATTAGGGAAGCCGCGGACAGGTTCACCTTCCGCGGACTGCAACTCTTCTGCCTAGCCCCACTCTCGCCTGCGCGGCTGATTTTCAACCCCTCCCAGAGCCTCTTGCCCCAGATCCGGCTCACAAGCGAGGTCAGTTCTCCATCTCTTATCTCCCCTTGCCTCGCTACGTCCCTGGAACACAATCTATTGATCTCTTATTGGTTGTGGAGTTACGCTCTTATTTGGTGCCATGTTTCGTTCACAGGGTTTTCGTTCTGCAGTCGAGAAAACTCACCGTCCTCGTCTTCGGCCATGCCCCCCGACGGCACCGACCTCGATGGGGTCCTATCCGACCTGGACGAAGTCCTATCCGATAATGACGGAGTCCTATGCCAAGCCGAGGCCCTCACGTTCGGGGAGGTCGCTTTGCGGCGCGCCCGGTGGCACAGGACACTGTCGAAAGTATATAGAGAGTGCTACTGGACGTCTATGGAAGAACTTGGGGTCAGGTACAGGGAGTACTGCTGGGTGTTCGGTAGGAGCCCGTACAGGGAAGACGAAGAAGAGCTGGATGGAGATGGAAATTTACTGGATGATCCGATCAGGGATAACCATCACAACAATGGGAGGGCTGGGATGGTGGACGACTTGAACAGGTGTTTGTTTGGGGGTTGCAAAGCGAAGGCGATGGCATTGACCCGGTTTTGTCATCCTCACATACTGTCAGACTCGAACCAGAAGCTCTACAAGGGATGTACCTATGTTGTTAAGAGGTTAGGTTTACTCTTTGAACACTCCCCCTTTTTTTGTTTATGTAATTCGATTGTTGGGTTCTGATGTTCTTACTGAAGATAGAAAGTAACACTAAGTTCTAGTTACAGTGACTTACTATAATTTTTATAGTTTTTCAAATACTGGACTTGCTTGCAAAACTTGATGTGATTGGCTTTCTTTTTAAATTTCTAATAATTGCTGGGAATCTTGGTTGGTGGCAGAGGGAGGCCGTTGGTCTTTTGTCTTGATATGGTTATCCTTTTTTGAAATTGATGTTGCATTTTTCGCCAATCATTCTTAGGTTGAAAGAACTTGTAGTGGTAGTAAAACTGTTGAACTTGCAAAGAACCTCATGTCATTTTTGTGGTATCTTGACCATTGGTTAGGTATAAGTTTCTCAATCCAAATTTTTGGGTAAATTTTGCTGAGGAAATTTACGATGATGTTTAGTTCACAAGCTATGAATGGTGTACTTGATTATCATGGATATTTTCAAGTAGGACGTCACAACCTAAAATACGGGTGTAACCAAGTCGATTGAATTGAAGTCAATACAAGTGTATTATTGGGATTTTCTACCCTCATTTCTCCGGTAAGGATTACATTTTATCTGATAAAATAAGTGGATGACATGCTTCCTCCCCCTTTTGAATTTACTGAATGACTAGAGTTGCTATGTTAATCTTTAATTATCGCAACAAAAAGCATAGAAGCTTGTTATCCTAATCATATTTTTCTTTTGCCAGCTCGCCAACAGGAGGTATTCGTTGTGGGAAGCCAGTACTGAGATCCGCTGTTCCTTCTCTATGTTCTCTTCATTTCCAGAAAGTAGTGAAACATGCAATGCGTGCCTTGAAGAAAGCTGGGCTCAATATCCCTTCATCAACTAGAGCTGCTCCGAAGTTGCATGTCATAATTAAAGAACTTGTCCATGAAATCCAAAACAAGAGGAGAGCTGCACAAAAGGCTGCATCTGATAGATTTGAGACTGAGGAGAGCAAATGCTAAAGTTTCTAAATATCAGCTGATTATAATCATTGTAGTTGTTGCACTGTTTGTTTTATGCACCTTCCAAGAACTGGCCTTCATCTCTTATGGGAGCATTACTTTGATGATTCATGTCTTCTACCTGGAAAGATGGTCCGCGTTTACTAAAGTTACCTTCCCTCGTTCATTTTTATTTGAGATCATACACAACACACACTGATAAATAAATACGCACGCACTCATAAATATGTGTTATTTTTTTTGTATTTTTTGCAAATCCCTCAGTTTTTATTTTCTGATATATAATAAAATGTATTAGGAAACAAGGAAAATGCATGTTGGGGGATGAGACGGTTCTCAATGACGAGAAAAAGGAAACTGTAAGAATGAATAACAATAAAAATCAATAAAAATGATTTTTTTATAAACAACCGAAACAATCAAAAAAATATGAAGCAACAAGAATAATTTTCAACTTTAGGCACTGCCATAAGAACTAAACGATGCACCTGCTACGCCCAGTTCCTCTTGGAATGGAGTTGGGTTAGTTTATCCCTGTATTCCACTGCCACACAACAAACACAAAGCCTTTTTTTAGAAACAAGAACAACCGCATATTTTGAATGAAGTAATTTTTAAGGAAAGGAATCTTGCAATTTTGAATGTAAGGTAATTTTTGTTAAATAATTTGCGGTGCAGTTTGGGTTAAAAGAGGCTACACTGGAGAATTGGACGGGAAAAATGCACTTATCCAAAAGGGAAAGATAATACATATGGATAAAACAGATCTTTTCACATGTTATTCAAATCCAAACAGGGCAGTTCTAAATTGCCTTTAACAAATGTAAATAAATTAGAGTGCATTTGAAGAGTGAAGAGGAATAAAAGAAATCAAAGGTGACCAAAAGTCAGTTTTTCTTTATTTCCTTTTTTCGGGTTTGTGGCCGAGCCCATATTAGTTATAAAAAAAATGTGTCATTTATTATAAAACACAATGAATGTTTACCATGAATGTGTTGGGGGGGATTCCTCACTAGTCCAATCATCCAGGCCCAACACATAAGTCATTTTAGCGTTCCATCCTAAAATCAATGGGTGATAGGAGGAATTGCCCATCAAAGCTTATATGTGAGCCACCATCCTTTGCGAAGTCCGATGTGGGATTGAGTTTGCACTCAACAATCCTCCTTTTAAACCAAAACCACACAACAGAGCTTTCCCTTCAATGATAATTAATCTGATTCAAATCATCTTGCACTTGCACTGTTGTTTCTCTCTCCACCGGGATATGCTGCCTGCCCGCTGTTATCAGGCAAACTTTCGATACAAGGCACCACTACAGATCCACATACTCCAACCCGAGTCATCATTATTGTCCTCAAACTGGGTTGAGGCCATCCACATCACACCTTGGCTAGGCTTTGATACAACTTGTTGGGGGAGATTCCTCGGTAGCCCAATCTTTTAGGCCTAATACATAAGCCTTTCTGGGGTTCTATCCTAAAATTCATGAGTGATAAGATGAATTATCCATCCAAACTAATATGTTAACCACCATTCTTTACGGAATCCGATGTGGGATTTGGGTTTGCACCTAACAAAATGTATACTGAAAATACCAACACCTATCATGCAAGCAGTGCTTAGCTTGATGCCCTTTCAATTTTTCCACTCCCAAATCTCTATTAATTCACTAGTGAAAAGGAAGAAAAGAATTCAAAGGGGACAATAAATCAACTGGGAAAAGAAAGAAATCAGTTTTTCTTTATTTCTTTTTCCTAAAATCCATTTTATAAGGAACATGAAAAGGGTTCAGATCAAATCAAGATCCAATTGAGAGCATAAACATCTGGATCATGGGTTTTATCTCCCCTCCCCATCTCATATCCTCACCCCCTCCCCCCCAAAAAAGTCAAATCTAAAAGAATCGTAATAATTTTTTTAATATATGTGAGATAATATAGTCAACGATTCTAAACAAATATCAATTTTACATATTTCTCTTATAATTACTTTTACGTTCAAAGATATTATGACAGTCGATATGTCTTGCCTTAGATACTATCTCATGAAAACTTCTCTTTCCAAGTATCCGACCTGATTCAACATCTTCATTACATGGTCTATTGATGAGCCCTAATTGGGCCGTATTTGGTTGTTGCATATTTTTTCATATGGAATAACCTGTTTTCCTTTTTCCTTGTCTCTAGCTAGTGCATCATCTTCATATTTTTTCATTTCTCTAACAACTTGCACTTGATCAAGAAAAATAATTAGGCATTTCTTCTTAACATATTATTCTTTATAGCTTCTATATGGATTCTTCAATGCACTACTAAAAATTCGGCCTATAGCGACCGCCATTGGCGGTCGCTATAGGCCTCTAGAGACCGCCCAGCGGCCACCAATGGTGGTCGCTTTAGGCCCGACGCTGTAGGCCTACAGTGACCGCCAATGGCGGTCGTTGAAGCTGGCCGAAATGTCGGCCTACAACGACCGCCAATGGCGGCCGCTGTTGAGGTTAGCAGGCAAACTATAGCGACCGCCTGCGGCGGTCGCTAAACTGGAAATATTATTTTTTTTTAAAAATTCACGGTACAGAATAAAAAAAACGCATATAAATCATAAAAAATGGAAAACAAATCCCAAACACCATAAACATCAAGATCATCATAAACAATAAATGATAGACGTGCTTCAACGATCCACAACCATCTTCTTTAGAAACCTACAATAAGATACAAAGAAAACAACTAAACAAAACAAACGTAAATTTGACGCATTTGTTAAGTTATTATATACATATAATAAAATGAAATCTGATATCTCATGGGTGTTATAATAATTTAAAACCCCCAATTTAAGAAATGTTATCATTTTAGGATTTTTTTTCTTGTTTTGGAGTCTTTGATTTAGTTTCTGAAAGTGTTTTGTTGTCTAAAAAGGAATGTTTTCCGCGTGCACCGCACGCCCGATGGACGTGCCGTCTCCTCCAACATGTCACGAATAATATTCCTATTGTTTTCGTGTGGTTTCAGGTTATTCGGAGCACGTTTGCTCGGAATTCGACCGTGACACGCTGTTTTGGTCTTTTATGATTCCGAAAACGCGTTTCCGGTCACCGCGGTCAAACAACACCTCCGATTGACGTGTCGTCTACCCGACCATTTCAAAATTCACACCACGGTTGTTGTCGTATGATTTCATGGAATTCTGAAGTCGTCCGGGTGGTTTTGACCACCCAATGCGCCATTTTAGAGCGCGCCGAACTGTTGAAAACGACACATTCGGTCGCACCGCGCGCACCGCACGTTCGATGGACGTGTTGTCTCCTCCTACATGTCACAAATAATATTCCCATTGTTTTCGCGTGGTTTCAGGTCATTCGGAGCACATTTGCTCTAAATTCGATCGTGACACGCCATTTTGGTCTTTTATGACTCCAGAAATGCGTTTCCGGTCACCGTGGTCAAACAACACCTCCAATTGACGTGCCGTCTACCTGACCATTTCAAAATTCACACCACGGTTGTTTTCGTATGATTTAATGGCATTTCGAAGTCGTTCGGGTGGTTTTGACCACCCAACACGCCATTTAAGAGCACGCTGAACTGCTGAAAACGACACATTTGGTCGTACTGTGCGCACCGCACGTCCGATGGATGTGTCGTCTCCTCCTACATGTCACGAATAATATTCTTATTGTTTTCGTGTGGTTTCAGGTCATTCGGAGCACGTTTGCTCTCAATTCGACTGTGACACGTCGTTTTGGTCTTTTATGATTCCGAAAACGCGTTTCCGGTCACCGCGGTCAAACGACACCTCCGATTGACGTGCCGTTTACCCAAACATTTCACAATTCATATAACGGTTGTTTTCGTATGATTTCATGCCATTCCGAGGTCGTTCGGGTGGTTTTGACCACCCAACGCGCCCTTTTAGAGCGCGTCAAACTGCTGAAAACGACACATTTGGTCGTATCGAGCGCACCGTACGTCCGATGGACGTGCCGTCTCCTTATACATGTCACGAATAATATTCCTATTGATTTCGTGTGGTTTCAGGTCATTCGGAGCACGCTTGCTCTAAATTCGACCATGACACGCCGTTTTGATCTTTTATGACTCTGGAAACGCGTTTCCGGTCACTGCGGTCAAACGACACCTCCGATTGATGTGTTGTCTACCCGACCATTTCAAAATTCACACCACGGTTGTTTTCATATGATTTCATGGCATTCTGAGGTCGTTCGGGTGGTTTTGACCACCCAACGCGCCCTTTTAGAGCGCGCCGAACTGCTGAAAACGACACATTCGGTCGTACCGTGGGCACCGCACGTCCGATGAGTGTTCCGTCTCCTCCTACATGTCACGGATAATATTTCTATTGTTTTCGTGTGGTTTTAGGTCATTCGGAGCACATTTGCTCTGAATTCGATCGTGACACGCTGTTTTGGTCTTTTATGACTCCGGAAACGCGTTTCCAGTCTCCGTGGTCAAATGAAACCTCCGATTGATGTTCCGTCTGCCCGAACATTTTACAATTCACACCACGGTTGTTGTCGTATGATTTCATGGCATTCTGAGGTCGTTCGGGTGGTTTTGACCACCCAACACGCCCTTTTAGAGCGCGTCGAACTGCTTAAAACGACATATTCGGTCGTACCGCGCGCACCGCACATCCGATGGATGTTTTGTCTCCTTCTACATGTCACGAATAATATTCCTATTGTTTTCGTATGGTTTCAGGTCATTCGGAGCATGTTTGCTCTGAATTTGACCGTGACACGCCTTTTTGGTCTTTTATGACTCCGAAAACGCGTTTCCGGTTACCGTGGTCAAACGATACCTCCGATTGATGTTACATCTGCCCGACCATTTCAAAATTCACACCACGGTTGTTGTCCTATGATTTCATGGCATTCCGAGGTCGTTCGAGTGATTTTGACCACCCAACGCGCCCTTTTAGAGCGCGCCAAACTGCTGAAAACGACACATTTGGTCGTACCGTGCGCAGCGCATGTCTGATGGACTCGCAGTCTCCTCCTACATGTCACAAATAATATTCCTATTGTTTTCGTGTGATTTTAGGTCATTCGGAGCACGTTTGCTCTGAATTCGACCATGACACGCCGTTTTGGTCTTTTATGACTCCGGAAACGCGTTTCCGGTCACCGTGGTCAAACGACACCTCTGATTGACGTTCCGTCTACCCGACCATTTTACAATTCACACCACGGTTGTTTTCGTATGATTTCATGGCATTACGAGGTTGTTCGAGTGGTTTTGACCACCCAACACGCCCTTTTAGAGCGTGCCGAACTGCTGAAAACGACACATTCGGTCGTACCGCGCGCACCACACGTCCGATGGACGTGTCGTCTCCTCATACATGTCAAGAATAATATTCCTATTGTTTTCGTGTGGTATCAAGTCATTCGGAGCATGTTTGCTCTGAATTCGACCGTGACACGCCGTTTTGGTCTTTTATGACTCCAGAAACGCGTTTCTGGTCACCGCGGTCAAACGAAACCTCCGATTGATGTGACGTCTTTACGAACATTTTAAAATTCACACCACGGTGTTGTCGTATGATTTCATGACATTCCGAGGTCGTTCAGGTGGTTTTGACCACCCAACGCGCCCTTTTAGAGCGCGCCAAACTGTTGAAAACGACACATTCGGTCGTACCGCACGCACCGCACGTTCGATGGACGTTCCGTCTCCTCCTACATGTCACGAATAATATTCCTATTGTTTTTGTGTGGTTTCAGGTCATTCGAAGTACGTTTGCTCTGAATTTGACCGTGACACACCGTTTTGGTCTTTTGTGACTCCAGAAATGCGTTTCCATTCACCGCGGTCAAACGACACATCCGATTCATGTGCCGTATTCCCGAACATTTCAAAATTCACACCACGGTTGTTGTTGTATGATTTCATGGCATTCCGAGGTCGTTCGGGTGGTTTTGACCGCCCAATGTTCCCTTTTAGAGTGCGTCGAACTTCTGAAAACGACACATTCGGTCGTACCGCGCACACTGCACGTCCAATGGATGTGCCGTCTCCTCCTACATTTCACGAATAATATTCCTATTGTTTTCGTGTGGTTTCAGGTCATTCGGAGCACGTTTTCTCTGAATTCGACCGGGACACGCCGTTTTGTTCTTTTATGACTCCGGAAACGCGTTTCCGGTCACCGCGGTCAAACGAAACCTTCGATTGATGTGCCGTCTACCCGACCATTTCAAAATTCACACCACAGTTGTTTTCGTATGATTTCATGACATTCTGAGGTCGTTCGGGTGATTTTGACCATCCAACGCACCCTTTTATCTCACCGGTCTCAAGATTCTGGATGTCAATGCCTTTAGGATCCAACACCACGTACCATTTCAGTAAGCATTTCATGCATTGGATCATTCATCCTTGTATCAACATCCATATGAACTGCATTCGTATTTTGACAACGAACATATTCTTCTCCATGACGAGTCCAACTCTTATAATTTTTTAGAAATCCATTAAAGAATAGGTGCTCCCTCACAGTATCTCGTGTGAATTGATATCTGTTAGCACATTTTCTACATGGACAACTAATATAGTCACTTTCAAATCCTCTGGTGAAGTCAATAAACTGCATAATTCCATTGAAATATTCTCTAAACGTTCGATTTGGAAGATCAATCCAACTCTTATCCATAATAATATTTGTATAACAAACATTTACATAATACTTATTACATTTGCATTTTTCAAATCAACTATATTTAAAATAAATACTAATCAATTGTTTGTGAACCATTGATAAAATAATAATGTAAGTGAAAGCCCATGTCATACCTAATTGCGCTACAAACCTGGAAGGGAGGGGAGCCGAAGGCGGTGCTGTGAGGGAGAGGAGAGACAACGAAGGGGAGCCAGAGCCAGAGGCGGTGCAGCGAGGGAGGGGACGGGCGGCGACGGTGGCGAGGAGTCGGAGGAGAGGAGGCAGTGAGGTGGTGATGGTGCAACGAGGGTGGGACGATGAGGGAGGGGAACAAGGACAGCAGGGAGCCGGAGTGGACGGGCGGCAGCGGCGAGGGGACGAGTAGCGACTGTGCAGGGAGGGAGGGGACCGGGCGGTGCCGATGCCGCAAGGGAGGGGACAATGAGGGAGGGGACGAGCGACGGTGGTACGACGAGGGAGGGGACGGGTGGCGGTGGTGCGGCGATGGAGGGGGACAAAGAGGGAGGGGACGGGGGCTGGCGGGGAGCCAGAGTGGAGGCCGGTGAGGGGACGGGCAGCGGGGGGCTGTCAGGGGGGGGGGGGCTGTCCGGAGTGTGTGTGTGTGTGTGGGGGGGGGGGGTTGTCCGGGGTGCGGGGGGGCTGTCCGGGGTGGGGGGGGGGGCGAGGGGGCGGAGGGCAGAGGCCGGAGGGCAGAGGGGTTGGAGACCGGAGGGGGCGGAGGCCGGAGGCCGGAGGCCAGAGGGTGGAGGGACGCCAGAGGGCAGGGAGGAGGATGGCCGGAGGGCGGAGGGAAGCCGGAGGGCGGGTGGAGCCGGAGGGCAGAGGGCAGAGGGCGGGGGCCGATGAGGGCGGAGGCCGACGAAGGCGGAGGGCGGCGAGCGATGGAGGGCGGCGAGGGCGCGCGATGACGGGGGAGGGCGTGCAGGGGAGGGTGAAGGGCGACGACAAGGGAGGGCGCGTGACGAGGTCGAGAGGGCGAGGGAGGAGGGCTCGCGAGGGGTGGGGGCAGGGGGGGGGGGGGCGAAGCCCCCCTTTTTTGGCAAAGCTCAGTGACTTCCATTGGTGGTCGCCCGTGTCAGGGGGCTTCAAAGCCCAATATTGTAGTAGTGATGTTTTTGAGTTACCATTCTTGGGTAACTTATTAAAATATTATTCAGGAATGTATTCAATCAACCATATCTTCTTGTTTCTCTCCTAGATTGATTCTCTTCTTGATTTCAGTTTTTTTTCTATTAATTTCCTTGGATTGTTTACAATGGTCCATGGTATGACCTATATTTCCATAATATAAGCATATTTTCTTGTTTGAGATGACATTCTTGGCATCTAACTTATCATTCTTCTCTGTTGTATATTATTTTACAGTTTTCTTGAATACCTTCTTCTATTTATTCCCCCAAGAATACATTTCAACTTTGTTTTTGGATTCTATATTTGTTGTAGTATTTTATTCTCATCAACATATGCATAGTGCATGGTTTGTATATACCATCACTCATTATAAATGTGACCACTTCTATTACAATAGTCATAGAAGTCCTCAAGAGAACCAAATTTTTTCTTGATAGATGGATTCTTTTTCATTTTTGTATTCTACTTTAGGTTTACAGGATGTCTCTTTACATCAGGTCTTCTCCCCCTTAATACTGGCCTTTTTTGGTTTTCATATACTGGCACATTATGCCAACAATCAAAGGCATAATACCCAAATTTCAACAACGCAAATATTAACCAATGAATCTCCTTCTTTTTCTTGTAATATCAGTCTTACATGATTTGGTGCCTTGCTGTTTATGGATTTTCCTTTCCCTTTTTGGAGCATCATTTTGGGAGGAAGAATTAACTGGGTTATGGGTTACCTTCTTCCATGAGCTTATAGAAGGTTGATAAAGAAATGATTTTGAGTTCTTCTTGCCACCAAAATGAGTCTCTTTATATACATGATCCTCATTGAAATTTTTTATAGAGAAACCCCTTTTTGAGGATTGATTCTCTTCATATGTTTGGGAGGAAAAATTCTTCTTCTCATCAACTTGGGTAGTTTCAGCATGTATCACCTTCAAATTTCTCAAATTAACCTCTAATTAAATATATTTCATGCTGAGGGAAAACTTACCATTTTAAATTGATTTTTGTATGCCTTCCCATTCACCTTTTATTTTATTAATCTGATATTCATGTTGTATACTACCTTCATTCAAAGAGTTATCAAGGTATCTAATTCTTCTAGCTTTCACTTCCAATTGAACATCCTTAACACTGATAGTAGCTTTATGTGATTCTTCTAGATCATGGGTCTTCTAAATATACACTTCATGCAACTTGTTATTTTCTTCCACTAACATGTCATGCTCTTTAACCTTACAAATTTTATCTTCAAGATGACCGTTTCTGACATTCATAAACATTGAACAATGTTTCAAGTTCATGAATTACTTCACATAAAACATGATTGCTCACGATGCTCTCATAAACATTCCATTGTAGTTGTTCTTAAATTATTGAAATATTTTCTTTGTAAAGAGTCACAAATTCTTCCTTTGCTTCAATGAGGTATGTGTTAACATTGCATCTTTTGAATTTATTACTAAGTGCATCCTCCTATTTATTTATTTCTTCATTAAGCTATGCTATTTCATCAAAAATATCCTTGAAATAAAAAATTATATATGAAATAACTTCTCAAGGAAAATTCTTCATATATCTTTCAAATCAAGAGTATAAGTCTTCAACCATTTTTTAGAGACATGTTTTCTTAATACTCTCCACAACTTGATCTATTTTCTTCAAAAGGATCATTCTAAACTGAATTTATAAGAGATCAATGATCCTTCTCTTCTTTTTTTGAGATCTTTCGTAATATCTTTGCTTCCCTCTTCTTCCATTTTTTCAAAGTATTGGAAGAGACCTTCATGTATTCTTCAATAGGAGTGGAGGATAAATCTTACACTTGGGGTACTTCATAATCAACTTCAAATATACACTTAATATACACCTTTTAAAATCTTTGATCCAATCAAAGGCAGGTCTACACTCAAATACCACTTGAAGAGCCCAGATGGATCATGCAGGGACATTGAGAGGGAGGTGAATCGGTGTACCCAACTTTTACAGAGTTTTACTTTCTTTTAAATTAGCCCCTATTACTCTGGAACCTCTACCCTAGTTAAGAGGAATGGATTTTTTGTGCACTCTCAACAATCACATACACATGTAATGCAGATAATAAAATAAAAAGAAACACACAAATATTTTTACAAGATTCGGTACAAAGACCTACTCCTTATCGTGATCAACCTATAGTTTTTTCATGAATTCTATTATCATTATAACTTTTTAGTGATTACAAATTCTTAGAATTGGTGAAATTTTTTTCTATAGTAAATAATCAATCTTCCTAAGTGAGTGGAATTATTAATACCGTTACAACTAGTTCTTTAATGGCATTGTTTATGCTAGCACCACTAGTTCTTTAAATATGTTCAATAAACTTCTGAAGAAGATTTATCTACTATACTGGATATATTTGCATCAACTGAATAACCTTTTTCCTTGTATTATTCACTTTGTCTATCGATGAATATGATTAATAATACTTCATGAAAGTTGGCTCAGTATACTCTTCTGAATGATTAGAAGATATCTCTTCTACTACATCTCATTGTTATATCATAATGAACATCTTAAGATTTCTTAACACACCACAAGTTGTCTTATTCCTTTATTTTTTAATTCTCAGTACACTTAGAACTCATGTATGAATGAATTCTGAAATACTACATGGATTCAATATCAAATTATTTTTCTTGAATTTTCAACCCGATTAAATTTAATACTTGGAAGTGTAGTGCATGTCATGTGAAACCACAACAATTTTATTTTCTTTATTAATATTATATGTGCTTTCAAGATTTGGGTATTTTCTCAAATGAATATTTATTCAAGTGGGGATTCATGTATACATGCATGGTTTCTTCTCCCTACTACTTGAAATCCCCTCCTTCGTGCAAGTGATGAGAACGGGTTAACCTCAAACATTCCAATTATATCATGTAAGTTCTTGGCATGGGATGCCTCACATACGTGGTATTCCGTCACACAAACATGTTTCATGAGAACTTCCCTAAAAAATCAAAGAGCTTCATGGTGTTTCTCTTCACGAATCATAGTGGGAGTAGGCTACTCAAGCATTGTCTCATGGAAACAATAATCTTCATGTGACTATGTCAAGTGTGGTATCTCCTTCCTCGAATAGCCTCTAAGGCTTGCATAAAACTTCTTCTTCGCATAATCTGGTACATGGTTCTATTCTCCTTCATGAATCCAAGTCTTGAATAAGGTTCTCTTCATGAAATAAGAAGGATTTGTAGGTATTATTCCCGAAACACGTTTTTGGATGCTCTATTTTTTCTGAAACAAGAGATCTCCCTCAAAATATCAAACGAAAGTAGAAAAAAACCTATACCTTACCTCAATATTTATAAGTTAGGATCAAAACCTTTATTATACTCATCCACCATCTTGAATGCCCAAATATATTATCATATGAAATCATCAGACGTGGGTTTCCTTTTTTTGTGATGCTAAAAATAATGGCTTCAATTTCTTCATGATCGCTTTATCCTCATGTGTAAACAGAAAATTATCGCATGATTCATCCACTACCATGCATAAAAATCATCTATAATTTTATTGTGTTCTTATTGTGTGGTAGTGGAATATCTTTGAATGATCATTTGTATGCAAAGAGAATCCTGCATGAATTTTGGTTTGTGATCTTGTCATCTTGAGATCCATTTGATCGAGTTTGGCATGATGATTGCCAGAGGTAGAGGATGTCACTGCCTAGAAATAGCGACGTCGATTTTGAGCTCATTCACATAACCTCAAAAGTCTAGAGGTTGTGGATGATGTGGGCTAATCGAATGGTGCTGCATCATTTGATCGGGTGGTGCAGATTATGTTCATATTTTTTAGTTGAGGAACAATGTCTGTGTTGTGTTGGTGTCCCACATCAGACTTCTGTTCATTTTGTGGTAGCTTAATAATCATCATCCTACCTTCCTATTCACGAGCTGGCACCGAGGTTAGTTCTCCGATACACAACACACACTTACATGGGACGATTTGACCTACTCGCCCCCTATGCGCGCCCATTGCGCATGCTGTATGCAGGCGCTATGAGCCCTCTTTTCACACGCCTGCCCGCAGGTGTCTCAACCCATCCCATCATTCAACATGCATGGGGATGACTCTCCCTTGTGGTTGAGCATACTCCCATATATAAGGTTGACCTGAGTTTCCCCCTTGTGGGTTTCATGGTAGGACTATTTTTTATATAAGGCCTACCATAAAATACATAGAATTATTCCAAGTATAGAACATAATTTCAAACCATCCTCAAAATGTTCTATCATGTAGAATATATAAGTAATTATATTTTTTCATGGCCTTTATGACCTATTCCACATGAAAATAAATAATTTCATGATATTCATAATTTTCCTCATGTAATATGAGATATTTCATGACCTTCATTTAATTTCCTGAAACCTCATCCAACCATAAACACCATTGGTTGGATCTTCTTCATTATTCAACAATCCATGAAAAATATAAATATGTTTTTTCATGGTATTCACATAAATTCCTCATGTATTTTTCATTGCCTTATACGTCATTCATGCAAATAAATAATTTCATATCCTTCACTTATTTCTTTAAATGTTGTAAAAATGTGAAATCTCTAAAAATATATTACACATAGCTTAGGAAATAGGATTAGTTCAATAATTTTCAGACTTAAACATGGAGAATTATCCAATAATAACATCCAATATCATTTCATGAATCCATAACAATTATCTAAGCATCATCACTTGCATTTTTCAATAATTCTAAGGTTTTTTATATTTCTCTTTCCATTATTAATCACGAATCATAGGGGTATTCATCATACATTGACTTTGATTCCTTATTATACATTGAAAAGAAATAAAACCACACTCATCAACAATCCATATGGGGATTTTCAATCTATCCCTTTGGCTTTGTTACCCATACCATTTCCTTAAATAAATTTAATGTATCTTCTCCCGCTTATTGAAAATAAATGAAAAGGAATAATGCAGGGCTTTTATCATTCTTCTTTGAAGGAAATTGGAATTCACTTCTCTTTTTTATGAAATAAGAATGATAACACATGGTTATCTTAACAAAGAGTCTCTAGTTGTTCTACTCCAAGTCTACGTGGGCTAACCTAGTGCATAAAAAATAGAGATATAGCCAAGGTTGTATATGTTTTCCATTAACAATCATGGATGTGATATCATGCTCAAAACTTACTTATTTCTAAAATAGGGGGGCTATATAAAATAGATTTATCAAGAAACATATTCTCATGCACACTTCATTAAAAAAATAAATAAATAATAGAGATATAGCCAAGGTTGTATATGTTTTCCATTAACAATCATGGATGTGATATCATGCTCAAAACTTACTTATTTCTCAAATGCACATGAGCCTCAGCCCAGTTGGTGAGGACTCGGTAGGTTCATCCAAGAGACCCGAGATCAAATCCGGGTGGAGGCTTATTTCCGGGTCACTGTAGCAGTATTGCAGCAGGTACTGTAGCAGACACTGTTCGTTACTGTAGCAGCTGGAATTATTCATCCATCTGGGCCTTTGGTCCATCGGTTTGGTCCTCAGGTCCTGTAAGGATTTCAGGCCACCCAAGGCCTTCGGGCCAGTTGATTCTCAAGGCCTTCGGGCCACCTTAAGGCCTTTGGGACACCCCAAGGCCTTTGGGCCACATGAATGCAGATGTACCAGTCAGACTACAAGGGATAAGGCTTCAGAGGAGGATTTAGGGCAGGCACATTCACTAGAGCAGAGCTAACCAGAATTGGAAGAATGAGAGGGTATGACTTTGCCATCGGTACCAGGCCTGTGCAGCTTTTCATAGGACAACTATCCGACCAACCCTACAAAGGTGGAGTGCTGATATCATGACACATGCTGAGGAGGAGCAGTTCCAAGTTGTCTTGTCTGGGTGATTCCCTCTAAGACCTACGGGTCATGTAATTGTCTCTGAGCCTTCGGGCCTTGTAAGGGTTCCACCTCATCCCTTGAAAGGTGGATTATCAAAAATAATAAAAAATTAAGGCCTTCAGGCCATTCCAACCGACCTACTTATTTCTCAAATAGGGGGCTATATAAAATAGATTTATCAAGAAACATATTCTCATGCACACTTCATTAAAAAAATAATAAATTTCAATTGCTAGCATAATTTACTCCCCCTTTCAATGATCATACTCAATAACTAACAACCCCCCTTTATGAACAAATTTAAGATAATAAAAACAAGGGAAATAAGTGTAATTGAGTTACCTCTATTTTTCAGCTTCAATAGAGATGACCTGAACTTTTAGATATTCATGGAAGAAACTTTGATAGCATATCCTTTATATTTTATCCCCCTCAATGGGTGTACTCCCTTCATTTTACCTGGTGGAAAATTTCATCAAATAATCTTCAATATGTTCATGTTTATGATCCATCATTGTGAAACAATTCAAGTTATTATCGGATCTTGAATAATTATTCCAACTTATTGTATTCCACTTTATTCAATCAATTCTACTCTTAAGAATGAACTTCTACTTCAATACCCTTCAATTAATGCACACAAATGCTACATAAGAAGTAAGGGAATAAATTGGAACACTTATTAGCTCCTTAGTAAGTGCACTAGGGCTGAGAATTTTCTCTCAACCCAAAGACACTTTTACTTATAGCTCTAAAGTGTCTTATACTCTTCATGGTTGTCTCTCTTTTACATTTCACATTATGAGATTTCTTTGATGGTATAAACTCTTTAATTTCATTCACCTTTGTCTTGTGTGGACTATTTATGTTCACATCTGCTAGTAGTGTAATAGCTTCCTCTTATGCTTGTTTTTATATCTTCAACATCTTTTGATCAGGTAGAAAAGTCATACAATTATTTTAATTATGTATAGAATTTTTTCACCTTCCACATAATCTTTGTAAAACACTTTAGTTTTCATTTATTGATAACCTGTCATAAAATTCTTGATTTTCATGCAGAACAACCTATTTTCCCTTTTCCTTTTCTCTAGATAGTGTTTCATCTTTAGTTTTTTCATTTCTCTAACATATTACACTTTATCAAGAAAAATAATTAGGCATTTTTTTCTTACCATATTCTTATTTAGAGCTTCCATATGGCTTCTTCAATTTTTTTAGTTACCCTTCTAGGGTAACTTATTAAAATTTTCTTAAGGAATGTATTCAATCAGTCTTATCTTCTTATTTCTCTCTTGGATTGATTCTCTTCTTGATTTCAACTTGCTTTCATTCATTTACATAGCCTATTTATAGTGGTACATGTTATGAACTCTCTTTCTATAGTAGAATAATCTTTCCTTGGTTAATATGTCATTATTGGCATCCAACTTATCATTCTTCTTGGGTGCAGATTACTTCATAGTTTTCTTGACTACCTTCTTCTGTTTATTCTTGAAGGAAGACTTTTTAACTTTTTTTGCTTCTGTATTTGTTGTGGTATTGTCTTCTCATCAATATATGAATACTTCATGGTTGGTATATACCATAACTCATCATAACTTTGACCACTTCTATTGTAATAATCAAAAAGTCTTAAAGACACCCAAATCCATTCTTGATAGACAAAATATTCTTCATCTGTGTATTCTGTGTTAGTTTTACAGGATCTATCTTTACATTTGGTCTTCTCCCCCTTAATTATATACTTTTGTAGTTTTCATATGCCTACATGTTATTCCAAAAATCAAATGCCCGATGTCCAAATTTTAATCAACACCAACAGTAGCCAAATAATCTCATTCTTTTTCTTGTAGTATCAGTCTGACTAGATTTAGTGCCATGTTATTTCTAGATTTTCTTTTCCCTTTTTGGCACATCATTTTGGAATTTATTTTTCTTGAAATTTTCTGTATCCATTCTTAGTGTTTTGGTAGATGTATTATCATTTTTGTTTACTCACATATTCATAGATTTTATCTTTGAACTTTCACTAGAAAATTATACTTCATTAGTAAAAACATAATTAACTGGGTTTTGGGTTACCTTCTTCCATGAGATTCTAGAAGGTTGATCAAGAGATATTTTTTAGTTATTATTTCCACCAATATGATTATTTTTAGAAACATGATCCTCATCAACAGTTTTTATAGAAACATCTCTTTTGAGGCTTGAATTTCTTCATATGTTTGGGTGGAAGAATTCTTCTTCTCAACAGCTTAGGAAGTTCCAGCAGGTGTCACCATCAAAATTTTCAAATTAACCTCTAGTTCAAGACATTTCATTCTAATGTAAATCTTAACATTTTCAAATTATGTCAATCTTCCCTCCCATTCACCTTTTATTTTATCGATATGATCTTCATGTTGTCCACTACCTTAATTTAAAGAGTTATCAAGGTCTTTGATTCTTTTAGCTTTCACTTCCAATTGAGAATCCTTAACACCGATAGTAGATTTATTTTATTCTTCTAGATAATGGGTATTTTGAATATGCTCTTCATGTAACATGGTCTTTTCTTCCACTAAAATATCATGCTCTTTGACCTTAAAAGTTTTGTCTTCAATCTAAGCATTTTTAATATTCATGGAAACATTGAACAATGTTTCAAGTGCACAGATTACTTCACCAAAAACATGATTACTCACAATGCTCTCATAAACATTCCATTACAATTCTTATTCAATTATTGTAATATTTTCATTTCAAAGAGTCGCAGATTTTTCCTTTCCTTCAACGAGGTCAGTGAGAATATTACACCTTTTGAATTTCTTACGAAGTACCTCCTCCTATTTATTGATTTCTTCTTCAAGTTGTGCTCTATCATGCCAAATCTCCTTGAAAGAAAAAATTATATATGAAATCACTTCTTCAATAAAATTATTCATATATCTTTAAAATTTTGAGTAGAAGTCTTCAATAATTTTGAGACCCATCTTCCTCATACTCTCCATAGCACGAGCTAGTTTCTTCAAAAGGATCATTGTCAACTGATTTGATAGGATAGAAATGATCCTTATCTTCTTTCTTGATCTTTTGTAATCTATTTTCTTCCCTCTTATTCCTATTTTTCAATGTATTGGCAGAGACCTTCATGTCTTATTCAATAAGAGTGGAGACTAAATCTCCCACTTAAGGTACTTTAGAATCAACTTCAAATCTGTACTTCATATACACCTTATAAAAACTTTTATCTAACAATAGGTAGACCAATACTCTAATACCACTTGAAGATCCCAGATAGATCATACAGGGACACTGAGTGGGGGGGGGGGGGTGAATCAGTGTACCCAACTTTTATTGAGTTTTACTTTCTTTTCAATTATCCCATCGTACTCTCGAACCTCAATCCCGGTTAAGAGGAATGGATTTGTTGTTCTCTCTTAACAACCATGTACACATGTAATAAATATAATAAAATAAATAGTATCACTTAAAAAATTTAAAAGTTTTGATACAAAGAACTACTCCATATTGTGATCAATCTATGGTTATTTCACGAATTCTCTTATCAATATAACATTTTTGTGATTATAAACATCAATAATTGGCCCACAATGTTTTTTCAAGAAATAATAAATATCCCTAAGTGAGTGATTTTCATTATACTAGTACCACAAATTCTTCAATGATGTTGTTTGTACCGGCACCACCAGTTCTTTAAAGATGTTCAATAAACTTCTAAACAAGATTTTTCTATTGTACTAGATGTATATGTATCAACTAAATAACTGTGTTACTCAACTGAAGTACTAACTAAGACTAAATATGTTTAATAATACTTCATGGAAGTCAGCTCAATATAATCTTTGGAATGAGTAGAATATATCTTCTATACTAAAGCTCACTATTATATTAGAATGGACAAATTAAGATTTCTTAACACACTACAAGTTGCCTTCTTACTTTCTTATTGAATTCTCAGCACACTGAAAAATTAGGTATGGATTCCTTCTAAAATACTACCCAGATTCAGTCTCAAATTATTATTCTTGAATTTTCAACCTGATTAAATCAAATGCATTTCATACTTGATTTTTTTTTCATTTCATGTTAAACCATGCAATTTTTATTTTTTTTATTAATATTTTATGTGCTTTCTAGATTTGGGTATTTTATCAAATGAATATTTATTCATGTGAGCATGCATGTATGCATGATGATCTCTTCTCCCTACCATGTGAAATATTATCCTTGCGCAAGTGATGAGAACGGGTTAACCTCAAACAGTCCAGTTATATCATGCAAGTTCTTGGATTAGGATGCCTCGTATATGTGGTATTCCTCCAGACAAATATGTTTCATGAGAACTTCCTTGTGAAAGCAAAGATATTAACTGTGTATCTCTTCATGAAGCACAATGGGAGTTTGTTACTCAAGCACTGCCTCGTGAAAATAATAATCTTCTTGCAACAGCGTCAAGCGCAGGATCGCTTTCCTCACATAGCCTTGAAGGCTTCCAGAATACATTCTTCTCATAAGATGGTATACAGTTCTCTTTTCCTTAAAAAATACATGGCTTGTGGGAGTTTCTCTACATGTAAAGTAAATGGATTCATGAGTCATCACAAAACATATTTCGTAGAGCTCTTGTTTTGAGGGAGAGCTCTTCTGGATTGCATGGCTAGACAACTTTTTTATATAAGGACCACCATAAAATACTCAGAATTATTCAAAGTATAGAATATAATTTCAAGCCATCCTCAAAATGTTCCATCATGTAGAATATATAAGTAATAATATTTTTTATTAGCTTTTATGAGCTCTTCCAAATGCAAACAAATATTTTCATGATCTTCATAATGATCCTCATGCAATAATGAGATATTTCATGAACTTCGTTTAACTTCCTGAACCTTCATCCAATCAGAAACATTTATTCTTCAAAAATTCCTCATGAAAAATTTAAATACATTTTTGCATGATCTTCACATAAATTCCTCATGATTTTTTCATGGACTTGTGCATCTTTCTTTCAAATAATGATTTTATTGGTGATGTGAGCCCAAATTTTGATTTTTTTGTCTTATTTTATTTGGAATAACTCCAATTAATTCAACAAATACTAGGTCAATGGTGTTTTTTGTTGACTATATTAAATTGGAACTTGGTTGGAAATTGGATTTAAATATGGTGTTTATTGATATATTCATATTTTGATATAAACTATGAAGACATGATTTGGAAGGGAATTGACTCTTATGAAATTATCAGAGTGAATTTTAATTATAGAAAAATACTACACTAGGAAAAAATGGGAATCTTTTTATTCTAAAAGTTGAAAATTTACAATGGTCGAAAGTGACCATTCCATCCACGATCACTACACAAACCATAGGAACTTACTATGTACTAGACCTCATCATTGAGAACCTACCATGACATGGTAGGTATGGTTAACGTACACAGGAACTTCCACTACCTTCCATGAAAAATACACATGAACTTCCACTACCTTACATGAAGAAGAACCAACCATGCCTTCAGCTGACCATGAGCACTGCTCACGGTCACTTTATCACATTACTGTGCAACCACTCTTATGGTAAGCATACCTACCATGACCCCCCCAATTTAAACCAAATCTCATGGTGGGAATACCTACCTTGAGCTTTTACCACCTCTTCCTACTGTGCTCCTTCCTGTTAAGCTGCCATGCATCCATCAACTAATTCCAAGCCTCCACTTCCCCTAAAGAACTAGATCTTTGTTGAATGAAGCTTGAAGATGATCCAAAGGTTGGTCACCACTCCAAATGTCACCACCATCACTTATCTTCCACCACCATGAGAAAAAGTAGGATGTTGACTACTCGAGTTGTGCCATCTTCTGGTGATACCCATGAATTAGGGTTGATGATGGAGTGAAGTCACCTTGTTAGGAGTGTTTCAGTTGTACACCAATCCAATTTGAGATCTACACTGACTAAGGATGAGACCCGACCTAATGTGCCATAACTGATGTCGCCCTAACTATGCCACCTCTGAGGAAGTTTTGACATTCCGCTCAGTTTTGAAGGCTATCACTGCCTGCCGACACCAGAGCCGCATGGCGAAGGATGAAGCTCCTATGAGAAACTAAAGAAAACAGTAGAGTAACATCAAACTAGAATTTTTCACTATCCAAAGATATTGAGAATCTCCCTACACTATTAAATAGAACCACCCATGGGTAAAAGATTCAATCCTGAGGTAAGAAAGATCCATGATAATCCATCCTATAAAGAAGTGCAACACCACTAATAAGAGACAGTTATCATTTTCTGTCCAGTGATGGAACATTCAGGTTGAAAACACTAACAAGGTATGATTTTCATGGTTAAAAACAATTATGTTTAGGTTCAAGTAAATAATGAAGCTCATCTACTAAAGAACAATCCCATTTTTTCCCATCGAACAAAATGAAGACATGATGAGTATCATGACACACGTGGACATCGCGGGGTTGGAGTTGAACTTGATGAGGAGGGCGGAATGCACACAAGTGGACAAGACCCATTGCGTGGAATCGGAGACCCAATGACAAGGGAGCGGACCAAGAGAATGAAGGAGGCCTTAAATGGGTTAATCATGGAATTCCAAGAGGATACCCAACACCCTTGTTTGGGGGAGCATCCGGGCCTATAATTACATTAATTAAGGTCCAAACTTGCTTTTAAAAACCTAAACCATTGTGTGCTACGAATTTCAAGCCCTCCCACTATGGAATCTTCAAAGTCAAAAGGTGGTGGGCTACTTGTCTTTACTTTTCCAAAAGGGTGTGCTACTTGTCTCCTAAAGTCACGGTCAAGTGCCAAAGTTTTCAAAAGCATTCTTTAGGATTTTTGACTATGAAAAACTAGGCATTAGACTAATGTAAAGATCCATCCAATGTGTGATTCGAATTTCAAGTTTCTTTGGCTATAAATAGACACTCCCTTGTACTCTTTGGGCATCATGAATGAAGGTAATGTTATTATGGTGAGTTTTTCTTGCAACCTTTAAGTTTTTGCTTAGTTCTTGACTTATCAAAGGATTGGTCATCCTTTATGGCATCTTGTGGCTAGAGTTCTTAGAGACAAGTTCTCTTTGAGTTCTACCTTGACCAAATTCCCTCTTCCCTCTCATTTTTACTATTCGCACACCACCTTCACTTGTTTTATTGCGGTGATCCAGGTGCTCAACACGCGAACATTGTACAAGGTTCTTAGGACACTTAGTGGGTCTTGCATCGCGTATCATTTGGTATCAGAGCCCATTTGCAAGAAATCAGGTTCCTTTTTTTCTTATCATTTCTTCCATTTTCATTTCTCTTCGAATTGGGCCGATATCAATTCTGGTCCATTTTCCTCTTCACCTACGAATGTTATTTCTTCACCTTTTCAGATGTACAATATATCATTCTTGTAGTTGAGAAGCTCATTTTTCTTCTCCATTTGGAATCATCAAAATCAACGCTATAAATAGAAAGATACAACAAGTTCAAATTTTGCGACAAATTCTGCAATTTTAAAACAACGCAAATCTCACGTTGATTCCATTTGATGTTACAAATTATTTCTTCTTCATTTAAATATTGAAAAATTCATCTTGTTTCTGCTGAATTTACTAAAAAAAGAGTTCTTAGAGACAAGTTCTCTTTAGGTTCTACCTTGACCAAATTCCCTCTTCCCTCTCATTTTTACTATTCGCACACCACCTTTACTTGTTTTCTTGCGGTGATATGAGTGCTCAACGTGCGAACATTGTACAAGGTTCCTAGGACACTTAGTGGGTCTTGCATCGCGTATCATTTGGTATCAGATCCCATTTGCAAGAAATCAGGTTCCTTTTTTTTCTTATCATTTCTTCCATTTTCATTTCTCTTCGAATCGGGCCGATATCAATTCTGGTCCATTTTCCTCTTCACCTACAGATGTTATTTCTTCGTCTTTTCAGATGTACAATATATCATTCTTGTAGTTGAGAAGCTCATATTTCTTCTCCATTTGGAATCATCAAAATCAACGCTATAAATAGCAAGATACAATAGGTTCAAATTTTGCGACAAATTCTGCAATTTTAAAACAACGCAAATCTCACGTTGATTCCATTTGATGTTACAAATTATTTCTTCTACATTTAAATATTGAAAAATTCATCTTTTTGCTAATTCATTTACTAAAAAAAAATATCCCAAAAAAAAAAATTTAAAGTCTCAAAAAAAAATTGCAACATTTTGAATTCTACGTCCCATTTTCATTCTTCTTCATCAATTTTATTCCCCTTCCCACATTTTTCATCTTGAATCCATTTTTAATTTTATCTTTGAATTTTAGTTCTGGATTTCCACATTTCAACGATCCTTTTGATTTGTTGAAATTGGGTAAGAACGCTATAAGAAGCAAGTTGAGTGGTAAAAGGCAAGAGTGTTGCATTTTGATAAAAGCCAAAAATTGAGTGTAAACACGCGAGGGGGGAGTGTGTGAGGTCCATTTTCATTTCTTTTCAATTTTTCTCACAGGATTCCTAAATGGAGGATTCGAGTAACACAAATGAAGCGGACATTAAGATGTTCATGAGGACTGTACAAGAACAATTCCAAAGGTTGAATGCGAGGATGGATGAACTTCAATCCCCTTCCAATTCTAGAGCACCACCAAGGGGAAGGGTTGTTGAAGAAGAGGAGTTCTCTGATTTTCAAGAGTCACCAATTCGAATAAACCAACCACCATGGAGGCAAGACAATGATCTTGGAGGAGTAAAGTTGAGGATCCCTTCATTCCAAGGTAAGAATGACCCTGAAACATATTTGGAATGTGAAAGAAAGGTCGAACATGTTTTTGGTTGTCACACCTATTTGGAGGAAAAAAAGTGAAGTTGGCGGCCATGAAATTCACCGACTATGCTAGTATTTGGTGGGGCTAACTACAAGTGAGTCGACGACGAATTGGAGAAAGACCCATCCACACTTAGGAGGAGATGAAAGTGGTAATGCGTAAGAGGTTCATTTCTAGTCATTATTATCGTGATTTGTTCCTCAAGTTGCAGGGTTTGAAACAAAGGGCCATGAGTGTTCAGAAGTATCAAAAAGAGATGAAGATCATCATGATTAGAGCGAATATTGATGAGGATCGAGAGGCCACCATGGAAAGGTTTGTGAACAGCCTCAATCATGACATTCGAGACATAGTGGACATGCACCACTACTTGGACATGGAGGATCTACTTCACATGGAAACCAAAACGGAGAGGAAAGTAAAGGAAATAAGGATGCGCCCTACATCTTATGGTAAGGATTCTATACATTCTTTCAAGTTTAAGGATTCCAAACCACAAGAGCATGTAAGGGAACACAAAACTGATTCAACGGAGTTTACTAAACTGAAACCATTCTTTCCAGAATCCAAAGGTAAAATGGAGGGTAAGGTTGTTTCCAAATCACGAGATATCAAATGTTTTAAATGTCAAGGATTTGGACATATTGCCTCACAATGACCAAACAATAGGACAATGATTATTTTGGATGATGGAGTTGTTCTTAGTGCTAGATCAAGCAAAGATGAAATTTCATCATTTGAAAATGATTCAGATGTGGAAGTAGAAAGCCCCATATATGGAGAAATGCTTGTGCCAATGTGTTCTTTGAGTGCTCAACCCAAAGGATAACATGATAAAGAGAAAAGGGAGAACATTTTTCATACTATATGACTCATTAAAGATAAGGTATGTAGTATGATTATTGATGGGGGAAGTTGTACAAACGTACCAAGTGGTTTGATGGTTGATAAATTGGGATTAGCTACGATTAAGAATCCTAGGCCTTATAGACTGCAATGGTTAAATAATAGTGGGGATGTCAAAGTGACTAAGCAATCAAAAGTTCCATTTTCTATTGGGAAGTATGAAGACAAGGTGACGTGTGTTGTTGTTCCAATGCATGCTAGTCATATTTTGTTGGGAAGACCTTGACAATTTGATAGGAGGGTCACACATGATGGATACAACAATCGATATTCTTTTGAGTACAACGGGAGGACAATTATTCTTACACCATTGAGGATTTTTCAATCTTATGAAGATCAAGTAAGGATTGAGAGAGATTGTGAGAAGAGAGAAAAAGAAAATAGAGAAAAAAAATAGAGAATGAGAAGAGTGGAAAAATCAGGAGTGAAAAAGGAGTGTTGAATGAAAGCAAAAAAGATGATGGAAATAAAAGAGTTGAAAACAAGAGTGAAAATAAGAGTGAAAAAAATAGTGTTGAGGAAAAAATGAGCTTGTTTTCAGGAAAAATAGAGATAGAGAGAGATTTAGAGGGGGTGGAAACTCTCGTGCTTCTATGCAAGGGAGAATGTTTTACCACTAACTCTTCTAACCCTTCAATGCTGTAAAGACCCGTAAATTTCAAGGGAATTTTTTTTCTTAATTTTCTTTGGAATTTTACAAGAACGCAGTTTCTGACGGAACCTGATTCCGAGGCCCGGTGTGCCCGTAATCATCTTCCGAAGTTTGGCTCGGGTACGTTCAGTGAACGGACGAGCGGGTTTTTCTAACTTTTGAACCGGTGCCTGGAATCGAATTCCAAGGGCACCGATGTAATCGCAGCGCCGGTATTTGCTTAGAAACGACTCTTCCGAAGTTGCATTTTCTCGGGTGTGGTTTTTAATTTTTAGGCTTAAAGTTAAGAAATAAAATAATTTATACGACAAACTTTATTTTATTTCACTTAAAGCCACTTGAAAGCCACTTAAAGCTGCTTAAGCTGAGTTGTTGCGGATAGGGTGCTATCCAAAAAATATCCTACCCCCCTTGGTAGGATATTTGTGAGGTGGGGCCCGCACGAGCCCCACCGTTTCTTTTCCGCTAGGTAACGCACCCGCGAAAACCTGTCATTATGAAAGTCAACTGACGCGTTTTCTTAAATTCTTAACGCACCAATTAATTGGGCGGTTAACTTCGTTAAATTAATTCTATGAATTAATTTAATCGTTTCTTAACCTGTTTGAAATCCGTTGGCGTAATAATAAAATAAGACCAACGCACGACATCTTGAGGATTGCTCGTTGAGAGGATTTGACAGAACCTTGTGTGCCTTCATCCTCCTTCGCGAAGAACGCGAAGAATGCTGGCCTCCGACGAAGAACGCCGAACCCGCGGAAATCGATGACACGATGCCGTGTGCCGCGACGCCGACGTTTCCTCTCCCGCGACATTCTTCTGCGACGTTCCTTCATCTGCAACAAAAATCTTCGATCACCCGTTGAGGTGAGAGATTGCGGATCTTTAATTTTTCTTGCGGATTATAATTAAATATGGATTTAATTATTAAAATTAAATCTGTTGTTTCTTGGTCCTCAGAGTTCGTCGACGCAACGCTGGATACCACGACGATGCGACGGTCCCCTCCTTCCGTGACGATCAAATTCCGCGAAGAACGCGCGTGCGACGACTTGACCGTGGTAGGGGTTTGTTGTGAAATAATTTATATTTCAGCGATTGTTTCTTTTAAAACAAGACCTGGATCAAGTGAAATTTTAAATTATTAAAATTGTTTTTGATACATTTGTCATGTGTTATTTATCTTCCCGTTTATATCATCTAACACGGAGGGTGCGGGCAAAACAAACACGACCCGACAACCCTCCGCCGTTCTTCGTTGTTGTGCGGATTTGACGGGCGACAACAAAACGTGCCGCAAAGGCAATTTGATGATTCCGCAGTGAAGAACGGGTCCCGGGAGGAGCAGCGGCGCAGACGAGAACGGAATCGGACCACCATAGTGACTCCGGTGGCCCGCGGAAGCCACCGGCGGCGCCCCGACGCGCCGCCGGACAAGGCCACCGCGGCTGAAGCCGCGACGGCGGTGGCGCCAGCGGACCCGCGGCCGCACGGGTCCGGCGCACACGGACGCGGCTTTGCCGCGTCCGTTGACCAGGGAGGCCCCCCCGCGGGAGCCGCGGGGTTGTCACGCGGGGGCAGCATGCCCCCTGCTTTGCTCGGCCGCTCGGCCGAGCCGAGCCGGGCCGGGCCGGCCCGGGCCCAGACCCCCATCTTCGGACCGTTTTCGGTCTTTTGCTCATAACTTGAGCTACGAGCCTCCGAACGACTCACCGTTAGCGGCAAGACGATCCTTGGATCGAGACGGTCATTTCAGTATATCATACTCAAGGTTTTAGAATACTTTGGGTTCGGCCGGGTTGGTTCGTACATGAAACCAACCGGGCCCTCGGAGCGGAAACTCTCATATCTTGAGCTCCGGACGTCCGATCGATGTGCCGTCAACTTCGTTGAGTTCCTATAAGTGAGAAGGATCTTTTGACTTACTCCGCCTGAGGTTTGGATGTAGGTGGAGTACGGTCGGGTTTGTTTTTCCTTAAAAAAACCAACCGGGCCCCTGGGACGAAAAAGCCAATAACTCTCAGACCGGGCGTCCGATTGACGCGCCGTCTACGACGTTGAGTTCCTGTTGGCGATACAAAACTTTTGGATACATCAACTCGGGAATATGCGTTAGTTGATGTATCAGCCTCTCGGTTCGTGGATCAGACCCTCCCGAACAAGCTTGCTGTGTGCGGGAACCCTAGTGTTGGCTGCAACTGCTGTTGTGACGACGACGACTGTACAATGATACTCGGTGGATTAGACTGCGACGATGATGAAAATAGTATGGTAATCCTCCGAGTTTTCAGCAGTGACCACTACGGTACATCTTGGGATACATCAACTCTGAACTACATGTCAGTTGATGCATCGAACTCTTAGCTCGTGGAGTGGACCCTCCCGGAACGAGCATGCTGTGTGCGGAAACCCTAGAGCCGGTTGAGACTTGATGACTGCTGATCGAACGACTCGGTGTGTTACGGATAGCCCAGTGGGGAGCGCTTGGTTGTAGTGGCAGACCCACGGCTGAGGAGAGCTTGGTTGTAGCGGCAGACCCGCGGTACTCGACAGAAGGAGTACCTCTGGAGGCTATGAGGGGGAGCGCTTGGTTGTAGCGGCAGACCGACGATAGAGGTGCGCTTGGTTGTAGCGGCACAGGGGAGCGCTTGGTTGTAGCGGCAGACCGACGACAGAGGTGCGTTTGGTTGTAGTGGCACATGGGAGCGCTTGGTTGTAGCGGAAGACCCATGACAGAGGTGCGCTTGGTTGTAGCGGCACATGGGAGCGCTTGGTTGTAGCGGCATACCCACGATAGAGGTGCACTTGGTTGTAGAGGCACAGGGGAGCACTTGGTTGTAGTGGCAGACCCACGACAGAGGAGCTCTTGGTTGTAGCGGCACGGGGGAGTGCTTGGTTGTAGCAGCAGGCCCACAGTACTCAATAGGTGGAGTACTACAGCAGTCCGAGGTAATAGGGAAGCGCTTGTTTGTAGCGCCATTACCACTGTACTGGATGGAGAGGGAGTTTCCCAATAGCCATGGGTTCAACTTCATGATCGTTCATGTGTGGGTCATTGCGGGGGTTAGTACCTACCGATCCTTCGTGGGTCCGACGGCTTAGATGAATCAGTGGCTACATCTGGTCATCTCTATCGTCATTTGAAGAAGTATCCTGTGTGAGCTGAAACCGTTTGCTATCCTGTGTGGATTTCGTTTTGCTTTCCTTTGTGGATTGTGTTGAGCTATCCTATGTGGATTACTTTGCTCTCCTTCATGGATTGTGTTGTGCTATCCTGTGTGGGTATACATTTTGATTTCCTGTGTGGACTGGGTTGTGCTTGGGCTCGGATGTTGGAGCCGAACGGGAATTGATGACTTTGGTATATGTATGGGCATATACCTAAGCCGTGTCGGATGTTACTTCGTGATTGTATCTTTCCTTTGTGGATTATCCTTTGTGGATTCTGGGAGACCTTCGGGGGTCTCGGGGTCCCTACTGAGTAGCTTATACTCACCCCTGCACGGGATATGCCCGCACTACATTGTGTTGGTTGCAGACGACGGACAGCGCTGATCGTGGTGGAGGCTTTCGGAGCTGGACGATACCTGGAGGTGGACCACTGGGCGGGACGTACTCGGAGCGATCAGGTAGACCGAGGAGCAGTAGAGGCTATCTGTACCCACCCTTCAGGTGAGACTTCCAGAGGAAGGCTCGATGCGGTGGATTTTGTTTTCAGTTGCTGTTTTCCCCTTTCAGTTGTACTTTACAGTTGGGATTGTATTTCCGGCCCCCTTTACTTTCAGCACAACTTGTTACAGTTTTTACTTAGTGTTTACTTTTCCGCTTGCTTACTCTGTGGTTCTTGTTTACTTTTCAAAGGCAATGCCTTCCCTTTTTCTGGGATTTACGCCTTGGTGCTAGTCGCCAGCCCCTGGCCTATGGAAGGCGGGCTTGGGGTAGTCACGGCACGGGCCCCGAGGACGGGTCGTGACAAATTGATATCAGAGGCGTTCGGTTCTACCGCAGACTCTGATCTTTCTTCTATGTGAAGCAATAGTGTTTAGTGTATTGGGGGTGGTTATTAGTCCAGGGAGTCCAGTGTTGGTGCGGCGGCCGACGTATCCGTACAACAGGACCCTGACTTCTGATTTCTGACTTAATGCACGAAAACATTGATTGCATGTGTGTTTCAAGTTTTCTTTGTGATTACTTGTGTCAGCTCACCAGGTATACTGTTCTAATCATGGCGCACTTGTTTCCCTTCAGGATGGCCCCACGACGGTAGCCAGTTGGGGTTCCGAGCGTTGTGCGTGGCGACAGCCCGCCGAGCGACGAGGCTTCGGTACAAGGCCCTTTGATAGGAGAGGCACCGGCAGTACCACTTCCCGCCGAGCCTCCGATGCTTCCAGCCCCGACCACTGACGATGCACGTCGCCTCAGTGCACTGCATGAGTTCCAGCGCCAGTGACCGCCTAGGTTCCGCGGGGAGACGGACCCCCAGGCAGCCGAGGACTGGCTGGAGGCAGTTGTATGAGTTTTCCGGTTAGTGAGGACACCAGCGGATCTTATGGTGGTCCTTGCAGCGAGTCTCCTGCACGCAGCAGCGGGTCGATGGTGGAGCTTGATGCTCCAGGTGCACGACAAGGCATCTCTTCTCTGGACGGACTTCGAGAGCCTCTTCCGCTCAGAGTTCGTCCCGACCACCCTCCGTGCGGTGCGCATTCAGGAGCTACTACAGCTGCGGCAGGGCAGCATGACAGTAGCCCAGTACGTGGTGAGGTTTACCGATCTCTCGCGCTTTTCCACGGACATGGTATGAGACCCATTCTTCAGGGCCCGAACCTTCGAGCAAGGGCTCAGGCGAGAGATCAGAGCTTCAGTTATTTCTCACAGCATTCCGAAACAGACAGGGGTGTTGGAGTGATCCCTCTTAGTGGAGAGTTTCCTTGCTGATCAGTCTCCAGCAACAGGACCCATCACTAGCTGGCATGCGGCAGAGTCTTCTGCAGCGGGCAGTAGACAGATGATGCAGGGGTCCAAGAGGACTAAACCTACCAGTGGTCGACCGCGTGACACATGATCGTTTGTGCGAGGCACTCGGGGTGGACAACGACTTACTATGAGCGGACAGTGTTACTCCTGCGGCGGGGTTGGTCACGTGGCTCGTGACTGTCCGACCCGCCATACGGATGACCAGCAGATGAATGAAGGACCCCCCAGGTAGAGGCAGAGGTTCGATCAGGGCGGTCCATAAGGAGCAGGCGGCCATGGCAGGGGAGCTGGCCATGCAGCTGGAGGTGGACGACGCTTCGGGGTGTTGCCACCACCACCACCAGGAGGTCCACCCCGACCGCAGGGGACAGGAGGACATGGGAGAGCTCAGCTTCAGGTAGCTGAGGCCTATGATCATGGAGCTCCGGGAGAAGATGGACAGGAGTGGGACCAGCTCCAGACCTGGAGACTTTTGTTCATGTTTCTTCTAGTTTTATTGATGTATGTTTGTAGATGCTTTATGTCTTTGTACTTGGGCTGCAGTAATAAAAGTCACATTTTCTTGTGGCATCTAATTTCCTATCCTCTCTTGTGTTGTTACTAAGAGGTTCCGGTTTAGACTGTTGACTTGAACCTCACTTGTGAGACATCTACTGGAGGAGACCCAGTTACCAAACACTGATGCCGACAGTGTGACTCAACCCTTGGAGGCGAGGGTAATGGTTAGATCTCTTGGTAGTAGCGTCGAGTCCTTACAACGTCATCCTTGGTATGTATTAGTACCATCCATGTCGGGATTGACTGTATTAGGCAAAGAAAGTGGTTCATCCATGGGATGAGACCAGATTTCTCTTATCGGCAAAGAAGAAATCTTAGTAGCTCTTGTGGGACCGGAGATGGTCCATGCCAAGACATAGAAGGTCCAGGTCATCCAGGAGGTGGAGGCCACTAGAGTTCGCGGATGGCGACCACGTCTTCTTACGGGTCTCACCCCGACGGGAGTTACAGAGATTTGGCCGAGGCGACAAGTTGTCTCCATGCTTCATCGGACCCTTCCAGGTCCTCAGCAGGGTTGGCAAGGTGGATTATCATTTGGCTCTACCACCTCAATTGCACCAGGTGCACGATGTCTTCCATGTATCTCAGCTGAGGAGATATGTGTATGACCCTTCACACAACTTTGACTGGGGAGCTGGACGTTGATGATGGGGCGACCTTTGCGGAGGTCCCGGTGGAGATCGAGGATCGACAGGAGCGGGTCCTACGTGGATGATCGATTCCTCTTGTGCACATCAGATGGTAGCATGGGAACCTCCAGGAGAGCACTTGGGAGCGGGAGGCTCAAATGTGTACTCAGTACCGCCTTTGTATCCCTAAGTTTGGGTTGAAGATTTACGGGGATGTAAAGCCCTGTGGTGGGAGTAATGTAAAGACCCGTAAATTTCAAGGAATTTTTTTTTCTTAATTTTCTTTGGAATTTTACAAGAACTCAGTTTCTGACGACACCTGATTCTGAGGCCCAGTGTGCCCGGAATCATTTTCCGAAGTTTGGCTCGGGTACGTTCAGTGAACGGACGAGCGAGTTTTTATAACTTTTGAACCGGTGCCCGGAATCGAATTCTGAGGGCACCGATGGAATCGCAGCGCCGATATTTTCTTAGAAACGCCTCTTCCGGAGTTGCGTTTTCTCGGGTGTGGTTTTTAATTTTTGGGCTTAAAGTTAAGAAATAAAATAATTTATACGACAAACTTTATTTTATTTCACTTAAAGCCACTTGAAAGCCACTTAAAGCTGCTTAAGCTAAGTTGTTGCGGATAGGGTGCTATCCAAAAATATCCTACCCCCCTTGGTAGGATATTTGTGAGGTGGAGCCCGCACGAGCCCCACTGTTTCTTTTCCGCTAGGTAACGCACCCGCGAAAACCCGTCATTATGAAAGTCAACTGACGCGTTTTCTTAAATTCTTAACGCACCAATTAATTGGGCGGTTAACTTCGTTAAATTAATTCTATGAATTAATTTAATCGTTTCTTAACCTGTTTGAAATCCGTTGGCGTAATAATAAAATAAGACCAACGCACGACATCTTGAGGATTGCTCATTGAGAGGATTTGACAGAACCTTTTGTGCCTTCATACTCCTTCGTGAAGAACGCGAAGAACGTGAAGAACGCCGGCCTCCGACAAAGAATGCCGAACCCGCAGAAATTGACGACGTGACGCCGTGTGCCGCGACGCCGACGTTTCCTCTCCCGCGACGTTCTTCTGCGACGTTCCTTCATCCGCAACAAAAATCTTCGATCACCCGTTGAGGTGAGAGATTGCAGATATTTAATTTTTCTTGCGGATTATAACTAAATATGGATTTAATTATTAAAATTAAATCTGTTGTTTCTTGGTCCTCGGAGTTCGTCGACGCAACGCTGGATACCGCGACGACGCGACGGTCCCCTCCTTCCGCGACGATCAAATTCTGCGAAGAACGCGCGTGCGACGACTTGACAGAGGTAGGGGTTTGTTGTTAAATAATTTATATTCCCGCGATTGTTTCTTTTAAAACAAGACCTGGATCAAGTGTAATTTTAAATTATTAAAAAAAAATTTTATACGTTTGTAATGTGTTATTTATCTTCCCATTTATATCATCTAACGCGAAGGGTGCGGGCCAAACAAACACGACCCGACAACCCTCCGCCGTTCTTCGTTGTTGTGCGGATTTGACGGCCGACGAAAAAACGTGCCGCAAAGGCAATTTGATGATTCCACAGTGAAGAACGGGTCCTGGGAGGAGCAGCGGCGCAGACGGGAACAGAATCAGACCACCGGAGCGACTCCGGTGGCCCGCGGAAGCCACCGGCGGCGCGGGTTGCCAGCGCGGCGGCGCCAGCAGACCCGCGGCCGCGCGGGTCCTACGCACACGAACGCGGCTTTGCCGCGTCCGTTGACCAGGGCAGCCCCCCCGCGGGGGCCGCGGGGTTGTCACGCGGAGGTAGCGTGCCCCCCTCGTTGCTCGGCCGCTCGGCCGAGCCGAGCCGGGCCGGCCTGCCGAGCCGGGCCACGCCCTGGCCGGGTTGGACCGGGTCCAGCCGGGTCGGAACGGTTCGGGTCGACCCGGTTCAGCCGACCCAGGGGGGGTGGGGGGTCGGGCCGGGCCGGCCTGGGCCCAGACCCCCATCTTCGGACCGTTTTCAGTCTTTTGCTCATAACTTGAGCTACGGGCCTCCGAACGACTCTTCGTCAGCGGCAACGCGATCCTTGGATTGAGACGGTCGTTTCAGTATATCATACTCAAGGTTTCAAAATACTTTGGATTTGGCCGGGTTGGTTCGTACATGAAACCAACCGGGCCCTCGGAGCGGAAACACTCATATCTTGAGCTTCGGACGTCCGATCGATGTGCCGTCGACTTCGTTGAGTTCCTCTAAGTGAGAAGGATCTTTTGGCTTACTCCACTCGAGGTTTGGACGTAGGTGGAGTATGGTCGGGTTGGTTTTGCCTTAAAAAAACCAACCGGGCCCCTGGGACGAAAAAGCCAATAACTCTGAGACCGGGTGTCCGATTGACGCGCCGTCTGCGACGTTGAGTTCCTGTTGGCGATATGGAACTTTTGGATACATCAACTCTGGACTATGCGTCAGTTGATGTATCAGCCTCTCGGCTCGTGGAGCGGTCCCTCCCGAACGAGCTTGCTGTGTGCGGGAACCCTAGTGCTGGCTGCAACTGCTGCTGTGACGAAGACGACTGTACAGTGATCCTCGGTGGATTCGACTGCGACGATGATGAAAACAGTACGGGAATCCTCCGTGTTTTCGGCAGTGACCACTACGGTACATCTTGGGATACATCAACTCCGGACTACATGTCAGTTGATGCATCGACCTCTTAGCTCGTGGAGTGGACCCTCCCGGAACGAGCATGCTGTGTACGGAAACCCTAGAGCCGGTTGAGACTTGATGACTGCCGATCGAACGACTCAGTGTGTTACGGATAGCCCAGTGGGGAGCGCTTGGTTGTAGCGGCAGACCCACGGCGGAGGAGAGCTTGGTTGTAGCGGCAGACCCGCGGTACTCAACATAAGGAGTACCTCTGGAGGCTATGAGGGGGAGCGCTTGGTTGTAGCGGTAGACCCACGACAGAGGTGCGCTTGGTTGTAGCGGCACAGGGGAGCGCTTGGTTGTAGCAGCAGACCCACGACAGAGGTGCGCTTGGTTGTAGGGGAACAGGGGAGCGCTTGGTTGTAGCGGAAGACGCACGACAGAGGTGCGCTTGGTTGTAACGGCACAGGGGAGCACTTGGTTGTAGCGGCAGACCCATGACAGAGGAGCGCTTGGTTGTAGCGGCACATAGGAGTGCTTGGTTGTAGCAGCAGGCCCACAGTACTCAATAGGTGGAGTACTACAGCAGTCTGAGGTAATAGGGAAGCGCTTGGTTGTAGCGCCATTACCACTGTACTGGATGGAGAGTGAGTTTCCCAATAGCTATGGGTTCAACTTCATGATCGTTCATGTGTGGGTCATTGCGGGGGTTAGTACCTACCGATCCTTCGTGGGTCCGACGACTTAGATGAATCAGTGGCTACATCTAGTCATCTCTATCGTCATTTGAAGAAGTATCCTGTATGAGCTGAAACCGTTTTCTATCCTGTGTGGATTTCGTTTTTCTTTCCTTTGTGGATTGTGTTGAGCTATCCTATGTGGATTACTTTGCTCTCCTTCGTGGATTGTGTTGTGCTATCCTGTGTGGGTATACATTTTGCTTTCCTGTGTGGACTGGGTTGTGCTTGGGCTCACATGTTGGAGCCGAACGAGAATTGATGACTTAGGTATATGTATGGGAATATACCTAAGCCGTGTCGGATGTTACTTCGTGATTGTATCTTTACTTTGTGGATTATCCTTTGTGGATTTTTGGAGACCTTCGGGGGTCTCAGGGTCCCTACTAAGTAGCTTATACTCACCCCTGCACGGGTTATGCCCGCACTACGTTGTATTGGTTGTAGACGACGGACAACGCTGATCGTGGTGGAGGCTTGCAGAGCAGGACGGTACCTGGAGGTGGACCACTGGGCGGGACGTACTCAGAGCGATCAGGTGGACCGAGGAGCAGTAGAGGCTATTTGTACCCACCCTTCAGGTGGGACTTCTAGAGGACGGCTCGATGCGGCGGCTTTTCTTTTCAGTTGCTGTTTTCCCCTTTCAGTTGTACTTTACAGTTGGGCTTGTATTTCCGGCCCCCTTTACTTTCAGCACAGCTTGTTACAGTTTTTACTTAGTGTTTACTTTTTTGCTTGCTTACTCTGTGGTGCTTGTTTAATTTTCAAAGGCAATGCCTTCCCTTTTTCCGGGATTTACGCCTTGGTGCTAGTCGCCAGCCCCTGGCCTATGGAAGGCGGGCTTGGGGTAGTCACGGAACGGGCCCCGAGGACGGGTCGTGACAAATTCCTTCTAGTGTTATGTCTATTTTGCAGGAATTTGGTGATATTTTTCCGAAGGATATTCCTGATGGATTACCTCCCTTGCGGGGTATCGAGCACCATATCGACTTCCTCCTCGGAGCAACACTTCCCAATCGACCGGTTTATCAGGCTAATCCAGAGGAGACTTGAGAAATCCAACGACAAGTGGAAGAATTTCCAAGGGATTTGTTCAAGAGAGTTTGAGTCCATGTATGGTACCGATAATTATTGTCCCCAAGAAATATGGTAAGTAGATAATTTGTGTTTATTGTCAAGCTATCAACAAAATAACGGTAAAGTATCACTATCCCATACCTCGTTTGGATGATATGCTTGATGAACTCCATAGTGCATGATTGTTTACAAAAATTGACCGAAGAAGTGGATACCATCAAATTAGAATGAAAGAGGGAGATGAATGGAAAACCGCATTTAAAACTAAGTTTGGATTGCATGAATGGATAGTCATGACTTTTGGACTAACTAACGCCCCGAGTACATTCATGAACTTAATGAATCATGTTTTCCGTCCATTCATTGAGAAATTTGTGGTTGTGTATTTTGATGACATTCTTGTTTATTCTAAGAGCCTTGATAAACATAATGAACATTTGAAACATTTTTTTGAGACTCTTAGGAAAAATAGGTTGTTTGCAAATTTGAAAAAATGTACATTTTGTTTAAATTCGGTTGTTTTCCTTGGTTTTTTGGTAGGAGCTGATGACATGAGGGTTGATGAAGATAAGGTGAAGGCGATTTGGGACTGGCCAACACCAAAGAATGTCAATGAGGTGAGGAGCTTCCATGGGCTTGCGAGTTTTTACCGAAGGTTCGTGAGAGACTTTTCAACCATTACGGCACCATTGAATGAGTTGGTCAAGAAAGGGGTGAATTTCAAGTGGGGAAAAGCTCAAGAAGATGCCTTCTCCATGCTCAAAGGTAAGTTGACCAATTCACCTCTCTTAGTTCTTCCCGACTTTTCTAAAGTTTTTGAGGTTGAGTGTGATGCCTCATGAATAAGAATTGGGGTTGTTTTAATACAAGACTCTAAGTCTATCACGTACTTTAGTGAGAAGCTTAATGAGACTGTATTGAACTACTCTACCTATGACAAAGAATTGTATGCTCTCAAAAGAACTTTAGAAAATTGGCAACATTACTTGTGTCCAAGAGAATTTGTGATTCATTCGGATTATGAAAGTCTAAAATTTCTTAAGTCACAAGGAATTTTGAATAGGCAGCATGCAAGATGACTTCAATTCATTGAAATATTTCCTTACATCATTAAGCATAAACAAGGAAAGGAAAATGTTGTCGCTGATTCTTTGTCCAGGCGATACTCTCTTATCACTTCTATGCATGCTAAAATACTTGGTTTTGAAATGTTAAAAATTATGTATAAAAATGATGTGGATTTTTCTAAAATTTGGAAGTTGTGTAAAAAACATGGGAAAAGTGATTTTTACAAAAATTATGGATTTCTTTTTCAGAAAAATAAATTTTGTGTTTCATCTTGTTCCATGTGTGAATTTCTTGTTAGAGAAACTCATGGTGGTGGATTAATGGGGCATTTTGGGGTTGAGAAAACTTTTTCCTTGTTGAGTGAACATTTTTATTGGAATCACATGCGTAGGGATGTGGTTAGTGTTTGTGGAAATTGTAATGTGTGTAAACATGCAAAGTTGAAAGTGCTTCCACAAGGCTTATACACCCCTTTGCCTATTGCTTCTCATCCTTGGGTTGACATTTCAATGGATTTTGTGCTCGGTTTTCCAAGATCACAATCAGGTAAGGATAACATCTTTGTGGTGGTGGACATGTTTAGTAAAATGACTCATTTTATTGCTTCTTAGAAAACCAATGATGCAACTCATATCACTGATTTGTTTTTCAGGGAATTTTTTAGGTTGCATGGCTTACCCAAGAGCATTGTGAGTGATAGGGATGTCAAATTCCTTAGTCACTTTTGGAGGACATTATGGAACAAACTTGGAACCAAACTTTTGTTCTCCACCACTACACACCCACAAAAAGATGGTCAAACTGAGGTGGTCAATAGAACACTTTCCACATTATTGTGTGCCATCCATAGAAAAGATCTGAAACATTGGGAAAGATGTCTGCCTCACATTGAGTTTTCTTATAATCGAGTGGTTCACTCCACTACTAATGCTTCACCATTTGAAGTTGTGTATGGTTTTAACCCATTAACTCCACTCGATATTTTACCTTTGTCTTCTAATAAATTTTTTAATCTTGAAGGTGAAAAGAAGGAAATTTTTTTGCAGGAGTTCCATGCAAAAGTATAGATCAACATTGAGAATAAGAATGAACAAGTAGCGAAGCACACCAACAAAGGTCGGCGTAAAATGGTGTTTCAACCTGGAGATTGGGTGTGGGTACACTTGAGGAAGGAGAGGTTCTCAAAGAAATGAAAATAAAAACTTCATCCATGAGGAGATGGTCCTTTCCAAGTCTTAGAGAAGATCAATGATAACGCCTACAAGATTGAGTTACCCGACATATATGAGAATGTTAGTGACACCTTTAATGTTGTTGATCTTTCTCCTTTTGAATTTTCAGATTCGAGGACGAATCCTTTTGAGGATGGAGGAGATGATGAGGATCATGTCACACATGGGAATCGTAGGGTTGGATTTGAACTTGATGAGGAGGGAGAAATGCACACAAGTGGACAAGACCCATTGCGTGGAATCAGAGGCCCAATGACAAGGGAGTGAACCAAGAGAATGAAGGAGTCCTTAAATGGGTTAATCATGTAATTCCAAGAGGAGGCCCAGTACCCTTGCTTGGGGGAAGCATCCGGGACTATAATTACATTAATTAAGGCCCAAACTTGCTTTTAAAAACCCAACCCATTGTGTGCTACGAATTTCAAGCCCACCCCACCATGGAATCTTCAAAGTCAAAAAGTGGTGAACTACTTGTCTTTACTTTTCCAAAAAGATGTGCTACTTGTCTCCTAAAGTCATGGTCAAGTGCCAAAGTTGTCAAAAGCATTCTTTAGGCTTTTTGACTATGGAAAACTAGGCATTAGACTAATGTAAAGAGCCAACCAATGTGTGATTCGAATTTCAAGTTTTTTTGGCTATAAATAGCCACCCCTTGTACTCTTTGGACATCATGAATGAATGTAATGTTATTATGGTGAGTTTTGATTGCAACCTTTGAGTCCTTGCTTAGTTCTTGACTTATCAAAGGATTGTTCATCCTTTGTGGCGTCTTGTGGCTAGAGTTCTTAGAGACAAGTTCTCTTTGAGTTCTACCTTGATCGAATTCCCTCTTCCTTCTCATTTTCACTATTCACACACCACCTTCACTTGTTTTCTTGCGGAGATCCGGGTGCTCAACGTGCGAACATTGTACAAGGTTCCTAGGACACTTCCTAGTGGGTCTTGCATCGCGTATCAAGACATCCATTGTGCTTCAAAGAACATGATCACTCTACCATAAAAAAGACATTGAACTTTATCATGGGAGGAGCATTAATACCTTAAAAAATTCATCCAAACCCTTGATGTTGTACACATGTTGATCATCCATCATAAAGTAAACCTACTCCATGTGAACACATAAGAAATTCCTAAATTTCATGTTGAAGTTTTTTCTTCTCATGTGGAGGGAAGCATGCTCATATGACCAGACATTCTTCTATAAGAGGAGGAGGAATGGATCGCTCCAAAAGGGGGGATACCCATGCACTACTGGCCACGATTCTCATTTTATTATCAATAACTATTAGAACTATGATGATGGAACACTAGGCCATTTGTTTTCATGAAAAGGAGAATCCCATCATTCCCCACATTGATTAATTCTGATCATTCAATGCTTATACTAACTCCTATGTGGATCTTAATAGTTTTAGTCAATAGAGGTTTTTTATGGGTTTAGCTTTTAATTTATTTTACTTAATATTGACATTTCACACACAAGACACTTAGATTTAATTCACTGCACACAATAGCAAGTAGTGTGAGAATTCAAGGTTGAATAGAGGTATCCAATCTCCAAGCTAGGAAAGGGTAGGGAATATAATATTCATTGTGTTTATCTTTTCGAACCGAAATAACCTGAAAAAAGTAATAAATGATATTTCAATTGATAAGAGTAATAATAGGGACCAATTGAATAATGATTCTATAGAAGAATGAGGGGAGGATCCAAGGTGATTCCACTACTTATTAAATTTAATTTAAAACCAATATTTCATATTGTTTGCAACAAATTGAACCCACAAAACAAGATTTTAACACACCCACAACAATGTCTTCTCCAAAGACAAACTGAGTCTCATTGTACTACATTTTTCTCAGGTTTAAAATTTGTTTTGTTGAGTGCTACACAATAGTTGTTCATCAAACCTAGTGTAGTTGCCAGGGAATCCAGTGTTTTGTTTATTTTTTTAAAAAAAATGTTTTCAAATGACCAGATCTAGTTCCTCCAACCTCACTGGTTTTGATCTTGAGGTTGAGAGAACCGTGCTGACAAGGATCAGAACTCTAAAAATTACATTTCAAGAGGAAATATATTTTTTTACCATTCCATTGGATAACTCTCCTTGGTAAAAATGGAAGATAATATTTCACAAAATAATAAGACTTTGAGAGAAATGTACACAACCAATTTCAATATTAATAACTGAAAATTACAATTGAATGAACAAGATTGTGAAATCAAAATTGGAATGATTGGGATACTGCTTAAGTTTCATGGGTTATCTGGTGAAGACCCCAATAATAACTTGAGAGATTTCAAAGAAGTTTGCAATGGATTTAGAACCTGAGAAGTCATTGTGGCTCAAATCAGCTGGAAAGCTTTCCCATTCTCACTTGAAGGGGAATCCAAGGATTGTCTCTACAATCTTCATCCTAGAGAAGTCACCTCATAGGATGATCTATATAAGACATTCCTTTGGAATTTATTCCCTACTTCAAGGAGTTATCAACTTTGAAAGGAAATATATGGAATCGAACAAGAAACTATAGGAACTCTCTATGAGTTTTGGGAGAGATTCAAGAAACTACCACATCCTTCCCATAACAGACATATGAAGAACATCACTTATTGATATTACTTTATCAAGGATTTATGGAAAATGATAGGAACCTGCTTGATGCTTCTTCAGTAGGAGCACTGATTGATAAGTCACTAGTTCAAGTAAGACAATTGATTGAGAGGATCTCAAAAAATTCCCAATAATTTGGTACGAGAGTTGCAACCAGATATGTACATGAGGTAAAAATTTCTAACTCAAATTTATTATAAAATACAATTTTAGAACTAGATTCTCTTATTAGACAACTATCTATGAAAAAAGTACAAAAATCATCACCCAACACACCCCTTAGGGTTTTACGACTATGTTATTCCCATGAGCATTTCACTGATGGACGCCCTCAAGTTTAAGGGACTAAAACTTGTGATTCAATGTTTCATAGGAAATTCCAGAACCAACCAAGTGGAAACCAAGGATTCAAATATTTTCCCCACTAACCAATTTGGAGTTGGTAGATAACATCAATAAACACCACCATTCCAACAACCATTTCAACAGGACTCACAATAGCCTTTCTGACCCCTCCATTCTAGAGACAGAATTTCCAACCCTCTATAAGCTATCAGTAAGGAAAACTAAAAGATCCTTCTATTAAGGACATGCTAAGACAGGTAATAAAATATCAAAATAGTCAATATACCACTCTTACCACTCATGGATAATAATTGAATGAATTGAAAGGATAATTCATCCATCTCATGAACACCCTCAATAATATGGTAATTCAAGGCTCGATTAAGCTTCATGCTCTACCAATTACCAACCCTTGGGAAATGTTAGTGATATTACAATAAGGAGTGGAAAGGATCTGAATTTTTTTGAAGGAATTCCCTTGGAAATAAAAGTTAGAGGTGAACAACAGCCTGAATGTAAAAAATCATCCCAAGAAAAAGAACCTAATGAGGAGGCAGTAAAGGCACTATCAAATAAATACAAAGGGAAATCCAAAATAAAAGACCCAAAAAATCCACAACCACCCTTCCCTACAAGGATACAAGAACCCAAAAAACCATGGAAGATTCACTGCAAGAGGAGATTCTATAAGTCCTAAAGAAAGTAGATATCAATACCCCCTTGATAGAAGCCACTCTACAAATTCCAAGTTATGAAAAAATCATTAAAGATATGTGCATCAATATAAGGATATTGAGAGGCAATTAAAGGTTAGGTAAGAATTTTTTTTGCACTTGTTACCCCTCAAATACCCTAGAAATTCCAATATTTAGGTATATTTTCTATTCCTAGCATAATTTGTATGCTGGCTTTTTTAATGCACTGAGTGATTTAGGAACTTCAATTAATGTGATGCCTTATTCTATTTATTATTCTCTATATATGGGAGAACTAAAACCCACTCGTGTGGTTGTGAAACTATACAATCACGCCAATGCCTACTCGGTAGGTGTCCTTGAAGATGTCTTGGTAAGTGTACAAGGTTACCCATTCTCTGCTAACTTCTACATTCTCAACATGGAAGAAGGAAAAGGTAAAGATAACTCTCCAATTATTGAAGGAATTACATTACTAAAGAATACTAAAACCATCATAAATATCAATGAAGGAACTATTTCCATGAATTTTGGTGAGGAGACAGTGGATTTCAACATCCTTGATTCAATGAAACACCCACATGAAGATCATTCTATTTTTACATTAAAACTCTTTGAACTACCTTATTCTTCTAGGGTAGAAATGAAAATATTAGATGAATCATATTAGAAGAAGATTTGGAAACACCCAACATTATTGATAAATCTGTTTTTGAAAATGAATTTAATATGGATACAATTTGAAGTGTTGATCAATTTGAAGAAATTGATGAAAATTATTTTGATGAGTTACTAAAATCTGATACTAATAATTCTTATTTTCATGATAAGGTTTCCCATGCAAAGAAAACTGAGTTGAAAACATCTCTAGAAAACCCCGTGAGTTAGAAATAAAAATTCTTCCATCAAACATAAAATATGTATTTTAAAAGAAAATGAGAAACTACTAGTCATATCACAAATAATTTAGAGCCTATATAAGAACACCAACTACTGAAAATTCTGAAAAATAATTCTAGGGAAATAGGATGGACATTAGGGGGAATCCTAAGGATTATCCCAACCACGTACATGTATAGGATTTTGCTGGAAGGTGGATCCAAACCAGTAAGTCATCCCCAAAGGAGGCTTAACCCAAACCTTATGGAAGTAGTAAAAAAGTGGTAGAATTACTTTTAGGATATGGAATAATCTACCCGATCTCTAACTCCCAATGGGTAAGTCCCATCCAAATTTTCCCAAAGAAAATTGGTTACACTATTGTGCAAAATTAGAACAATGAATTAATTCACATAATAATTCAGAATAGCTAGAGAGTTTTCATAGATTATAGGAAATTGAACAATGTGACTAGAAAAGACCACTTCCCCATACCCTTTATGGACCAAATGTTAGAGAGGTTTATTGGGAAGGGAAATTATTGTTTCCTTGATAGATTTTATGGGTATTTTCAGGTTCCAATAGCTCTTTGTGACCAAGACAAGACAACCTTCACATGTCCCTTTGGTGTGTTTTCCAACCAAAATATGCCTTTTGGTCTTTGTAATTATATAAGTACCTTTCAACACTGTATGGTAAGTATTTTCTCATACCAGATTGAAAACATTCTGGAGGTATTCCTTGATGAATTCACTGTATATGAGACTTGTTTTCAAAGCTACCTGTAGAGTTTGGAAACAATTTTAAAAATGTGTTTTTAGAAAAAATTGGTTTAAAATTTTGAAATGTGTCATTTTATGGTTAAAAAATGGAATTTTTTTGGCCATTTGATTTCTAAAGATAGGATTGAAGTTTACAAATCCAAATTTGATGTTATTCCACTCTACCTTACCCTACCAATGTGAGACACATCAAATCATTTCTAGGCCATGTTGGATTTTATAGAAGGTTTATTAGGGAATTTAGCAAAGTTGATTTTCCCCGAACTAACCTACTCAATAGGGAAATTGATTTTGTTTTTGATGATGAATGAAGGATGGATTTTGACAGATTGAAAGAGTCTTTGACCATTTCCCCCCATCATCTTCCCATCAAAATGGAGTCATCCCTTCAAGATTATGTTTGATGCTTCCAATAGAGTAGTAGGGGTTGTGATTTCCTAAAATATTGATATACTTCCACAAGTGATATCTAAGCTTCACATACCTTAGACACTACCCAGATTAACTATACAAAAATAGATAATGAGTTTTTGTCTATTTTCATAGCTTTATAAAAATTTCATTCTTATCTTTTAGGACATAAAATAAATATTTTTTTTGATCATGCATCATTGAGATATTTGATCAAGAAAGCCAATGAAAATCCCATACTAGTGAGATGGATGTTTCTACTCTATGAGTTTGACCTAGAGATTAAGGATAAGAAGGGCTGTGAAAATACATTGGTTGACCATACGATAAGGATACAACATACTACTCAGGTAAAAGCAATCCCCAAGACCAATCTAGATGATTCATTCCCTGGGGAACAACTATACAACCTCACCCAAATTCCCCGGTATGCTCACATAGTGAACTTTCTAGTCATTGAAAAGGCACCCTTCTTTTTTAAACATCAAATAGTTAAACTAAAATATGAATAAAAATATTATGTCTGGAAGGATCCTTATTTATGGAAAATTTGTAATGAAAAAGTCATTAGAAGGTGCATCCTTAAAGAGGAAATGAACTATATACATTATTTTTTCCATACACTTGCATGTAGAGGCCATTTTGGACCTCAAAGAACATCTAGAACTATTTTGGAAGTTGCATTGTTTTAGCCATCAATATTTAAAAATTAACATAATTTTTTAAAAAAATGTTTGAAATGCCAATTTACAGGTGGAATTTCTAAAAGGCATGAGATTACCCAAAAAGCATTTTATTTTCTATGAGATATTTGATTTCTGAGGAATTGACTTTATGGTCCCATTACTTGTGTAATTTGGATTTTCCTACATCCTTTTGGAAGTAGACTATGTTTCTAAGAGGATTGAAGAAAAATCCACTTGAACTAATAATTAAAAAACTATGATTGAATTCCTAAAATCAAACATTTTTGAAGGTTTGGAATACCTTGATCTATAATCAGTGACCAATGAACCCACTTCTGTAAAGAGAACATAGAGGCCCTCATGAGGAAATATGGAGTGCACCATGAAACCTCCACTACCATCCACCCGACACAAGAGCCTCAGCCTAGTAGGCAATGTATCCTTAAGTGCATCCAAAAGACCCAGGTTCAAAACCAGGTAGAGACATATTTCCGGGGTACTGTAGCAGTACTGCAGCAGGTACTGTAGTAGTACTGTACAGTGTGCGGATACTGTAGCAGAACTGTACACTGTACAGGTACTGTAACAGAGCTGTACACTGTGCGAGCACTGTAGCAGATACTATTTGGTACTGTAGCAACTGAAACTATTCACCTTGGGTCAGTGATTTGGGCTTGGAGTCCTTAAGGCTTTTGGGACACCCAGACCTTCGGGTCAGTAGGGTTTTCAGGCCACCTTTAAGGCCTTTGGGACACCTTAAGGCCTTCGGGCCACATGCAGTTGCCCCAAACACACTACAAAAAAAGGAGTAGCCCCAGAAGAGGATTCAGAGCTGGTGCACTCACAAGAGCAGAGCCAAATGGATTTTTCATAATGAGAGGGTATAGCTATGCCATCGGGACCAGCTTGTGATTGCATGGGAAGCCTATCCAGACAACCATGCGAAGGTGGAGAGCTTCTATCATGATGCAAATGCTGGGGAGGGGTAGTTCCTTGTAGATAGTCTGGTTGAATTCCCTAAGACCTTCGAGTCATGTAATCTCCTAAGACTACGAGCCATGTAATCTCTGAGTTATGGGCCTTGTAAGGGTTCCCCCTCATCCCTTGAAAGGGGGGTTATCAAAATCAATAAAAATGAAGGCCTTCGGGTCATTTGAGCCACCCACCCACATACAAATGGACTGGATGAAGTGTCCAATAGAGAAGTCAAAATAATTTTTGAGAAGACAGTACAACCCAACCTTAAAGGCTGGAGTAAGAAATGAGAAGATGAACTATGGGCTTATAGAACTGCATATAAAACCCCATTAGGTATGTCACCTTATAATATTTTTTATGGCAAACACTGCCACTTTCCTGTTGGGATGAATCATAAAATCTACTAGTCTTTTAAAAGAGTGAACCTAGAGTTTAGAAAAGCTAGAGAACAGAGGAAGCTGCAGATTATGGATATTGAGGAGTTGAGAAGGGAAGAATATGAAAACTCATTATTGTAAAATGAGAAAACTAAATCTATTCATGAAAAATTGATCTAGAAAAAATAATTCCAAGTTAAATACAAATTACTATTATTTTTCTCAAAGATAAAGCTATTCCTTGGTAATCTTCATTCCAAATGGACTGATCCATACATAGCAACCAATACCTTTTTCTTTTGGTGAAGTTTAAATTAAATTAGAAGGTTAAAAATAGCCATTTATGGTGAACAACCAATAATTGAAGAAGTATCATGAGTATTTTTTAAAAGAACCTATGGAGGATTCTAAACTCCTCCCCGCTACTGATAAATAGATCATAGTTAGGCTGTCTCTTTCCCCCGTATTGATCTAGCTTCTTATTTTATTTTGAACTATTTTTTCTTAAAAAAAGTCAAACTACAATTCAAATAGAAGTGTGTTTTAACCAAGTGTGGGGGAGGATATAAACCTATTAGACTAGTTTAAAATTCTTATTAGTTAATTTATCAGAATCTGTAAATAAATAAAAACAATTTTCTATAAATACAGTTCTGTACATTTTGTCACGAATTGAATCTATTCGCCACTAAAACCGACACCCGACACGACCAATGACAAGGCATGAAGGGAATTATCTATCCCCATGAGCTGACACAAGTGCCTGAGTATCATGTATTATGGTTTGGGAATGATTAACCTGAGTTTAGAATCATTTAACAACAAAAAACAATCAATAAATCGAATCTGAAAATATATGACAAACATGCCTTAAATAAAATACAGAACTGAACACATAGGTTTAAACATGACACAAGGGGTCTAAAGATACATAAAAGTAGCACCACAACAACCCAAGGGACTCCACACGACATGGGGTTATCACCCACAAACCGTCTCCACAACACCGCACCAAGGGAAGAAACTAGCAACCCGAACCACCATCACCCAAGGCCTTGCCTTTACCTGCGTCAAACATGATCAAGTATACTTACACTAAAGAGATGTAAGTAGTATTTGAGCCTAATCCCAATAATATACCACCCAAAGGATTCTATATAGTAAGCAATACAATATGAAAAGCATGTAAGTTTTTGATAAACAAGAAATGGTGGAAATAAATTCTAAAGAATGAAACTTTTAAAGGTAAACAATTTTCAAAGGGGAATTTCAAAGAGTGAACACATTTAATTAAAACACGTAGGCTACTACAATTTACAAGCCAAACAAACCCTAAGTCAATGATAAATACAAAATATCCAATGAGCACTAATCTCGGTAACACCCCTAGGAACTAGTTAGTTTCGGGCCCCATGTACCTCGTATCTCGGTGAAAAGTAACCATAGTAATATATGTTCCCATGCACGAGCCACTAGTAGGGAACAAACTCATAACCTAGTGGTCCCCATTCATCATCAATATAGTTTTGTTAGTATTGTCAATGTCCAACTTGCTAAGTGAAATAGGGATAAAACTGCTCCAGATCACTAGTGTACTAGTACACATCCGCCCACCTAGATACCCGGGTTATACCCCTTGTGCTCAAAAATTTCCACATGTTTCCAAAATCCATTTTCACATAAAAACCCCATTTCTGGTCACACGCACAAAATAGTAGCTACACATGCTTTGCACCATTTACAAAACTCAATAAACAATGAAATGTTTTCATAAAACAACTTCAAGGTATACCACCAAACTTTGCACATGAAATCTATTTAAAATCCCTCTTTGAAAATTAATTTCACAGCAATATTACCCCAAAATAGAATTTTAATCACTAAAACATTTTAATAAAACCTTTACATGAGTTATAAAACAACCCCAATTGGTATAACATTGAATGGACATGTAAAACCCCAATTTTCACACAAAATTGGCACTTAAAAATCAATTTCTTAACAAATTCCACCAAAACCAATTTTCACAGTAAGAAAAATGGAGGAGGATTATACTAAAAATAGAAATCAAGCAAGGATAACTCATCTAGTAGTGCTTACACATGGAACCACCTACAACAAGTGTCGAAACACCAAATCCTTGGGTGAAAGTTCACCCACACCACCACCGCACCACAAGGGAGTTCAATCAAACCTAAAAACAAAATATTAGACCAAGAAACCCAAGATCATACTCTAGATTCTAAGCCCTACTTTCTGGACATTAGGAACTTCAAGAAAAGTGGAAGAAACCCTAAGAAAATGGGAGGAACATGAGAGGAAACTTACTTAATTGAGAAACTTTGAAGAAATATCCCCAAATAAACCAGTACCTGAATCTCAAAATAGCCAAAAAATGAAATTGAGGTTCGAATAAGGATGATGAGGTCATGTAGGAACTAAAATGGGGGAAAAAGAGTGAAAAATGAAGGAGTTATGAAGGAAACCAATTACCTCTTAAAATATGGATGATTTGAGAAAGCTTGATTTTTTTCCCTAATCCATGATGAATATGAGATCAAAAGAGGGATAAGAGAACATGGGGGTGCGCTTAAGTTCATTGGTCATATGTGAGAGGTGGAATCACTGAAAAATAGTAAAAATTGAATAAGATATTAAATAATAAAAAAAATTAAAATAGGAAATGGACTTACGGGTTGGCCCAATGGCTAAATAAATCACCCAAATACAAAATGATAATGAGTTCCTAAGGGGTCCAAATGTCTATGGTGGTTTTAATAGGTCAAGGGAGGCCAAGTGGGAAGTATAATTAGTGAAAAATGTTGAAAAACGAAGGAGTTATTAAAAAAACAAAATTTGTTTTTTAAATATGGAAATGGGCTCATGATTTGGCTCAAATATTGAAAACTCACCATTTCCTACAAAAATGCATGGGAAACCCCCCAAAAAAAGAAAGAATGGAAATTAAATAAAAAATACCTTTAAAATAATTCATGGATGTGACAATTCTCTCCACCATGAAAGACTTTTCGCCCCGAAAAGTCAACCTGAAGCTTGATCAGAAAACAGGAACGGGTACTCTTCCTCAACCCATGAATTCTGCTCCCTTGTATCATGTGTATAATTACCATTCTTCCAAAGAATCTGAACCATTAGAATCGACTTTCCCCAAAGAACCTTCTTTTGGGAATCAACTATTCACACCGGCTGCTCAAAAACAGACAATTCAGGCTCTATCTCCAGTTCTTCCCAATTCATCACATGAGACGGATCCGGGTTGTACTTTTTCAACTGGGAGACATGGAAGACATCATGAATGGAAGTCAACTGAGAAGGAAAGGCCAACCTATATTACACCCTACCAATACACTCAGTGATCTCAAAAGGACTAACATACCGTGGCATCAACTTCCCTTGCTTTCCCAATCGACGATGACCGAGACGAGGGGCCACTTTCAAGAATACCCTGTCACCCCCAAAAAACTCTAGGTCTCGACACCTTTGGTTAGCAGAAGATTTATGATGACTCTAAGCTTTCAACAAGAACTGCCTGATCAACTTGAACTTCTCAGACGTCTCCTACATAAGGCTCAGCCCCAACAGTGAAGTCTCCCCTACCTCACCCCAACATAGGGGGGGGGGGCAACAAGGCCGACCATATAGTGCCTCAAAAAGAGACATTCAAATCGAGGATTGATAACTATTATTATAGGAAAATTCAACAAATCCCAAATGGCTATCCCATGAACCTCCAAAGTCCAAAACACATGAATGGAGCATGTTCTCTAGGATCTGATTCGCCCGCTCGGTCTGACCATCTATTTGAGGATGGTAAGCCGTGATCATCTTAATCTGCGACCCTAAGGCCTTCTAAAGGCCTTCCCAAAATTGAGAAGTGAAACTGGGATCTCTATCTGAGACAACTGCTGATGACACACCATGAAGCCTTACCACCTCCTAGAGATACAAACTACCCAACTCATCCACTTTAGTAGTATCTTTGATTGGAATGAAGTGGGATGATTTGGTCAAACAATCAATCAACACCCAAATGAAATTATTACCCCGAGGTGTACGAGGTAAGCCAAAAATAAAGTCCATGGTGACCTCGTCCCAATTCCAGATAGGAATGAGTAATGGATGGAGCAAACCAGAGGGCCTTTGGTGCTTCACTTTCACCTACTGACATGTGTAGCATCTCGACATGAAGTCAGCTATGTCCCGTCTCATACCTAGCCACCAGAACTATCATCACACATCATAATACATCTTGGTGACACCTAGATGGACAACCCACTGAGACTAGTGGCTATCCTACATCACCACATTCCGTAGAGACGACAACACTATTGAATGACCCTTGAAGCACAAGATGCCCTCGGAAGATGATGAACAATCAGAAGACGTCTCCCCACCATGAAGAAACAGCCTCGACTGCTGATAAAGGTCATCATTGGGCTGTTCTTCCCGAATCAACTCCAAGAGAAAAGGAGTGAACTGAATGCTCTCCAAGAACACACCTTCACTGTGCTCCTTGGTCTCTACATGCATCTGAGCAAAGAGCCCCATCAGAGTCCACTCATCAATGGACTTCCTTAAGGCTTGCACTAGTACTTTTCTACTCAAAGAATCCGCCTCCACATTACCCTTTCCTAGGTCATAGACAACGTCAAAGTCAAACCCCTACAAGTACTCGATCCAGCGATGCTGTCTTAGATTGAGATCCTTTTGTGAGAAGATGTAAACCAAGATTTTGTGATCATATTAGACCACAAACTTCTCCCCAAAGAGGTAGTGATGCCAAGTCTTCAAAGCATGCATCAAAACTACTGACTCCAAGTCATGGGTCATATAATTTTTTTTCGTGTGGTCAGAGTTGGCGAGAACCATACGCCACCACGTGATCACCTTGCACAAGAACACACCCGAGACCCATACCTAAAGCATCGCAATACACCACATAACGCTTTCCATCCTCTGGAAAAATCAGAACGGGTTCGGTAGTCAACCACCGCTTCAGCTCTTTGAAGGATTCCTGACATTCTAGCCCCCATACAAACTTCACCCCTTTCCGGGTGAGCGTGGTCATGGGAGAAGCAAGATGAGATAAATCCCGAACAAACCACCTGTAGTAACCAGCCAGGCCGAAGAAACTCCTGATCTCAAACATGTTCTTTGAATACTCTCATGACATAACCACACTGATCTTTTCAGGGTCCACTGAAACCCCATGATCCAAGATCACATGCCCTTGAAAATTCACCTCCCTGATCCAGAATGTGCACTTGGAAAACTTTGCATAAAGGTGGTGATTTCACAAAGTTCCCAACACGATCCGTAAATGATGCTCATGCTCCTCCTTAGATTCATAGTAAACCAGGATGTCATCCACGAATACCACGAAAAAAGAGTTGAGATACTGGTGGAACACCCTATTCATGAGTTCCATAAAGACCATTGGAGCATTGGTCAATCTGAAGGGCATGACCAAGTACTCAAAGTGGTCGTACCTACTTTGGAAGGCTGTCTTCAGGATATCTGCCTCTTTCACCCTGAGTTGGTGGTAACTTGAACGCAAGTCTATTTTAGAAAACCACTTTTCCCCCTTCAACTGATCAAACAATTCATCTATTCTGGGAAAAGGATATTTGTTCTTGATGGTTACCTTGTTCAACTTCCGGTAATCAATACACAACCGGAGGGATCCATCAACCTTCTTCACAAACAGAACATGAGCGACCTAAGGAGAGACACTCGGGTGAATGAATCCTTGGGATTTTAAATCATACAGCTTTATCTTTAATTCCCTCAGCTAGGTGGGGGTCATACAATATGGGGGAAGAGATATTGGATGTGTTCCCAATGCCAAATCAATCGAGAACTCCACATCCCGCTTCGTAGGTAAGCCTGAAAAAATCATCTGAGAATACCTCCAGAAACTCATCCACTACACGAGGTAGTCCACCTTCAGGAGCACGAACATCATCCTCTAGCATTAGTGACGATAACTGGAAGACAAGATTCCCCAACTATGGGAGTGGAGGTCCTGCACGACCCGACCAAGGATCCCAATCCCCAAGGAAAACATGACGACTCCCATCTGGTGCCATGAAACTGACTCATCGCCTATAACAGTTGATGTGCACTTGAAAGTATACCAGCCAACCCATGCCAAGTATCACGTCAAATAGATCCATATCTGTGACCAGGAGGACCCACTCCATCTCAACCCCTGACACAGAAAGCGCACATGACAGGCACCTGATACCCTGCTCCTTTCCCAGCAGCATCACCTACTCCATTGAAAAAGACAAAAGCTTGGTTGGAAAATTCAACATGTTCAAAAAATGGATAGAGATGAATGAAACAGAGGCACTGGTATAAAAAAGAACAGCAGCTATAGAAAATTCAATCAAAACGGTACCTCGAACTGTCAATGGTTTCGCCTCTAATCCTACTGGTGCCTGATCCACTGCATGAAGATGCCTGGTCTCTACCCGAGAACAACCACTAGTGTGTGGTTGTGCCCTGAACTGGCTCTGCCTAGAAGATGATCCAGCCCTACCGCCACGACCACCAAACCATGACCCCCCTGTCCTCGATGTCTCTGACCGGTTTGACACTCCCCTAGAAGCCACTGATCCTTCCCCACTTTGGAGTGGGTGTTCCATCCTGCAAAAGCACTGCAAGTGTCCCATACCACCACATTGATAACAAGGTTTCAGAGGAAAAGTGCATGCTGGTTGGATGTGCCTTGGCCTCCCACACTGGGGGCACACGATGAACCTCGCATTAGAAGCCACTGAAGAAAACTGCCTGGAAGGTTGGCCTAAGCTGCCACCCCCCTTCTTTCCCTGCTCCTCCCACTTCCTTTTCTTCTCAGAAGAGCTGCCATTGCCTAGATCTGATATCATCCTAGAAAAGACAGCCCTCCCCCTACAGTCTATCTCCACCATACATGCCTGGTCAACCACCTCTGCATAGGTTTTCAGCTTAAACAGGAAGACATGTGAATAGATCTCTAGACGCAGAACCCTCTCGAACTTTTGGTCCTTCATCTTCTCATTAGAGACCATTTTCGGAGCATACCAGACCAACTCAGCAAAACGGTTGGCATACTCCATCACAAAAGACCCCCCTGAACAATATCTATAAAATCTTGAGATCGATCATATGCCAAAACTTCAGGGTAGTACTAGTCATTGAAGATAACCTTAACGTCCTTCCAGCTCATCTGCTCGTGCTTCCTAGCTTGAAGCACCGATTCCTCAAGTGTGTCCAGAAACTCAAACATACACTTGATCTTTTCAAGCCACTCCTCCACTTCCTAAGGTTCTGTGCTACCTAAGAAAGTAGGAGGCTTGTTTTTCGGAAACTCATGGGATTTTTCCTTCCTAGGATCAGTCTTATCTTCCATAACCGGATCTGTAGTAGGAATCGTTCCCTGTCCCAAAGTTTGGACAGCCCGAACCATAGCCTCTACTAGCCTCTGATCAAGTGGTGAGGGAGAACTCTCTCTGGCTTCCTCCCATGGGTGCATAAGAGCTTTCTGGGGAGGCATGTTGCTACAAAAGACAACAGTCAAAAGAACAAAAATTAGTACAAAAATTCAGAAAATTTCATTAATAAAATAAAATATAAATAATCCAAACACATTACAACAATAAAATAAACAACTACTTCACCCCCACCCGATGTCCACGTGCAGTCTGCAACCCACACATCTCACCTGGAAGTGAAGCCAAATAAACAATTTCAACGTCCCATGGTGAATCGAGGTCTGTCACGAGAGGTGTGGTCCATGAACCCTACTCATGACCAAAACTCCGAGCCCCAATAGTCCTAGCTCCTGTCTATCCCGACTCATCCCAAAATAATAATATAACCCAAAAACATTAACCTGGATCTGATACCATTTTTTCACGAACCGAATCTGGTCGCCATTAAAACTGGAACCCAACCCGGCCCATGGAAAGGCCCGAAGGGTGTTTCCTATCCCCACAGGCTGACACAAGTACCCGAGTATCATGTATTATGGTTTGAGAATGATTTACCTGAGTTTAGAATCATTTAAAAAAAAAAAACAATCAATAAACCAAATCTGAAAATTTATGCCAAACATACCTTAAATAAAATTTAGAACTAAACACATAGATTTAAACATAACACAAGGGGTCCAAAGATACATAAAATTAGAAGCAAAATAGACCAAGGGACTCCACACGACAATGGTTTATCACCAATAAGCCGTCTCCACAACATGACACTAAGGGAAGAAACTAGTAACCTGAACCGCCATCACCCAAGGCCTTGAATTTACCTGCGTCAAACATGATCAAGTCTACTTACACCCAAGGGGTTTAAGTAGGGTGTGAGCCTAAGCCCAATAGGATACTACCCAATGGATTCCATATATTAAGCAATACAAGATGAAAAGAATGAAAGTTTTTGATAAACAAGAAATGGTCGCAATAAATTCTAAAGAATGAAAATTTAAAGGTAAAAAATTTTCAAAGGGAAATTTCAAAGAGTGAACACATTTAATTAAAACATGTAAGCTACTGAAATTTTCCATCTAAGAAAACCCTAATTCAATGATAAATACAAAAGATCCAACGAGCACTAATCTTGGGAACACCCCTAGGCACTAGTTAGTTTCAGGCCCCATGTACCTCGTATCTCGGTGAAAATTAACCATAGTAATATATGTTCCCATGAAAGAGCCACTAGTAGGGAATATACCCATAATTTAGTGGTCCCCAATCATTATCTATATAGTTTTTTTAGTGTTTTAAATGTCCAACTTCCTAAGTGAAACATGGATAAAACCACTCTGGATCACTAGCGTACTAGTACACGTCCGCCCACCTAGATACTCAAGTTTTCCCCCTTGTTCTTAACAATTTCCACATGTTTCCAAAATCCATTTGCACATAAAACCCCCATTTCTAGTCATACACACTCAAAACAGTAGCTACACATGCTTTTCACCATTTACACAACTCAATAAACAATGAAATGTTTTCATAAAACAGCTTCAAGGTATACCACCAAACTTTGCACATGAAATCTATTTAAAATCCCTCTTCGAAAACCAATTTCACACCAATATTACCCCAAAATAGAATTGGAAGCACTAAAAAATTTTAATAAAACCATTGTATGAGTTATAAAATAGCCCCAGTTGGTATAACATTGAATGGACATGTAAAACACCCATTTTCACACAAAATTGGTACTTAAAAATCAATTGCTTAACAAATTCCACCAAAAACAATTTTCACAGAAAGAACAATGAAGGATTATTATGCTAAAAATAGAAATCAAGAAAGGATAACTCATCTAGTAGTGCTTACACATGGAACCACCTACCAGAAGTGTCAAAACACCAAATCCTTGGGCAAAAGTTCACCCACACCACTGTCACACCACAAGGGAGTTTAATCAAACCTAAAACCAAAATATTAGACCAAGAAACCCAAGATCAAACCCAATATTCGAAGCCCTGCTTTTTGGACATTAGGAATTCAAGAAAAGTGAAAGAAACCCTAAGAAAATGGGAGGAACATGAGATGAAACTCACTTAATTGAGAAAATTTGAAGAAATATCCCCAAATACACTAGTATCTGAATCTCCAAATATCCAGAAATGAAAGTGAGGTTAGAATATGTCCGAGGAGGTTATGTAGGAACTGAAATAGGGGAAAAAGAGTGAAAATTGAAGGAGTTATGAAGGAAACAAATTACCTCTTCAAATCTGGACGATTTGAGAAATCTTGAGAATTTTTTCCCTAATCCATGATGAATATGAGCTCCAAAGAGGGACAATAAAACATGTGGGTTCTCCTAGGTTCATTGGTTTCGGGTGAGAGGTAGAATCACTGAAAAAGAGTAAAAACTGAATAAGATATTAAATAATTTTAAAAAAAAATTAAAACAGGAAATGGGATTAGGGGTTGGACCAATTCTTAAATAAATCACCCAAATCCAAAATGATAACGAGTTCCTAATGGGTCCAAATGGTTATGGTGGTTTGAATATGTCGGGGGGGGGGGGGAAGTGGGAAGTGGAATGAGTGAAAAATGTTGAAAGATGAAGGATTTATTAAAGAAACAAAATTTGTTTTTAAATCTGTAAATGGGCTCACGATTTGACCCAAATCTTGAAAACTCACCCTTTCCTCCAAAAATGCATGTGAAACCCCCGTAACAAATAATGAATAGAAATTAAATAAAAAATACCTTCAAAATAAGTCATGGATTTGACACTTTTCCCCTTTTTTATAGTTTCTATTTTGATTTTTCAATATTTATTAAACTTTATTGATGTCCTTCCTAGTTTGAAAATATTATTCTAGAATTGGAGTAATTAATTGGTTTTGAAATTGTAAGACTTGAGTGATTATTGAGTGAGTTAGTCACTATATTCATGGAAGTATATCCTTAAAACTAGGAAAGTAAGTGTGAGTGAAAAAGTTTTTTGTGGAATCAATTTTACAACTTGAGGACACTAGAAATTTTGAACTCGATCCAAGGTAACTTGACCTCTGTGAGAAAATAAAACCTTATGGAGCCAAATAAAATGAAAACGATATAAGTATTTTGAACTTGGAATAAAAATGGGCAATTTGGATCCCACGATGATTCTCTAAGATAAGGTAACTAGGTGTGTTTCTGTAATTAAATAATGTCATTTTCAATCTCAATAAGTCCTATTCATAGTGGTTTGCACACAATTATGGTTGGGAAAAAATTCAAATAAAGAGACTTTTCAAAAATGATTTTATAAGGGTGATGGAAATATTGAACCCATGAAGGGAGAAATTGGCTTATAACACATTTATTTGAGTTGTATAAATAAAGTGGAAAATCAAACTTTGGGGTTAGGAAACTTAGTAAAGAGGGAAATATGGAAGTGTTTTTTGTTAAAACTTTGATTCCACTTAAATCTCATTCGATCCACTTCTAGAATTTGAACTTTTACTAGATTGAAATAAGGCAGTGGTTTGATTCACATATTAGGAATGATAATTTTCATAGTGAATAATTCTTTGTTTACTTCTTCTATGGCTAATAAATTTTGAATAGATAGGATAAATTTCTTTTTATTTTTGAATAAATTTAAATTCAATGAAAATATTTCCTGAGAGTGAACTAATTCAAGTGTGTGGGATTGATGTGAGACCAAATTTTGATTTTTTTGTCTTTTTTTCTTTGTAATAACCCCCATTAATTAAACAAATACCAGGTAAATGGTGATTTTTGTTGACTCGCTGAAATTAGAACTTAGTTGGAAATTGGATTTAAATATGGTGTTTATTGATATATTCATATTTTTATATAAATTATGAAGCTATAATTTGGAAGTTAATTGAATCTTATGAAATTATCAGAGTGAATTTTAATTATATGAAAATACTAAACTATGTAAAAAATGTGAGTCTTTTTGTTCTGCAGGTTGAAAAATTATAAAGGTCAGGAGTGACCATGACATCTACAATCACTACACTGACTGTGGGAACTTACCATTTGTTACCCCCATAATTGATAACCTACCGTGACATGGTAGGTATGACCATTGTCTACAAGCACTTCCATTGCCTACCATGAAGAATAACTGACCGTGCTTTCATCTGAGCGTGAGCACTGTTCACGATTACTTCATCACCTTACCATGAAACTACTCTCATGGTATTCATACCTACCGTGAGCCCCCAACCACATCTCATGGTAGGCATACCTACCATGATATTTTCCCACCTATGACTATATTTCCCATGCCTCTTAATTTGTAATTCAACCATCAACTGATTCCAAGCCTCCACTTCTCCTAAAGAACCAAATATATGTTGACTAAATCTTGAAGATGATCCGTAGGAAGGTTTCCACTCTAAATGTTGTTGCCGCCACTTATCTTACACCACCATGAGAAAAATTAGGATGTCACCTACTTGAGTATTATACCTTTTGGTGCCACCCACAAATTTGGGTTTCCTATGGAGTGAATCCACCTTTCCCAGTGAGTCGCAACTATACACCAATCCAATCTAAGATCCACAATGACTGTGGCTATGATCTAGCCTAATGCACCATAAGTGAAGTCACCTTGTCTGTGCCACCTCTGAGGAAGTTTTGACATTCCACTTAGTTGTTAAAGAGATTACTGCCTTCTGACACCATATCCATGTGAAAAAGAACTAATATCCCATGAGAAACTAGAGAATATAGGGGGTCAACATCAAAATAGAAGTTTTAACTATTTGAAGATATTGAGAATCTCCTGATTCCATTAAATAGAACCACCCATAGGTGTAAGATTCAATCCTAAGGTAAGAAAGATACATTAGAAGACATCCTTTAGATAAATGCAGTGCCACTAACAATAGATAGTTTTCATTCATTGGATGATAATGTAACATCCAGCTTGTAGGAACTGATAGGGTATTATGTTCACAATTAAAAAAAATTAGTCTTAGGAACGAGTAAATAACATGGCCCATCATCTAAATCCCAAACCCATTTTTCCCATTGAGAAAAATGAATACATCCACAGTGCTGGGAAGCACTGGATCACTCTATCACAAAAAAGGACACTGAACTTGATCATGGGTGGAGCATTGATTCCTTACAAAATTCATATAGACCCTTGATGCTAGACATGTGTTGATCATCTATCATTAAGTAAAACTTATCTATATTGAATACAGATGACATTGCTAAGTTTCATGAAGAATCTTGTACCTCTCATGTGGAGGGAAGCATGCTCGGATGACCAAACATTCTTCTATAAGAGGAGGATGAGGATTGGATTACTATAAAATGGAGGATATCCATGCACTACTAGCCACAACTCTCGTTTTATTCTTATTCATTGTTAAAACTTCAATGATGGAACACTATACCATTTTTGGTCATGCTAAGGAGAATCCTTGCATGCCCCTCATTGATGAATTCCAATAATTTAAGTCTTATACTAACTCCTATGTGGATTTGAATAGTTTTAATTAGTATAGGGTTCTTCTAGGTTTAGATTTTAATTTCTTATACTTAATATTGGCATTGTACACACAGTCCACTTGGATTTAATTCACTATATGTGATAGCAGGAAGTGGGAGAATTCAAGGGTGAATTGAGGTATCCAATCACCAGGCTAAGAAAGGGTAGGGAATACAGTAATCATTGTATTTATCTAGATGAACTGAAATAACCTGATAAAATTAATCAATGATATTTCAATTGATAAGAGGAATAATAGATACCAATTGAATAACGATTCAATGGAATAATGAGAGAAGGATCCAAGGTAATACTACTACTTATTAAATTTAATTTAAAACCAAACTTGCATACTTTTTACACCAAATTAAATCCACAAAATAATATTTTAACACACCCACAACCCTGTCTTCTCCAGACACAACCTGAGTTCCACTGTACTTAACTTTTCTCAGGTTAAAAATCCTTTTTTATAAGTTCCCAATGATAGTAATTCATCATGTGGCCTTCACTTCTTTCTTGAAATGTTCTAACAATGTGTAATCTATAAACATCTCTTGAACATAGCTTAGAAAAGAAGATTGATTCAACAATCATCGAACTTAAACATAGAGAATTATCCAAGAATGACATCCAATGTCATTTCATGAATCCATAACAATTCTTCAAGTGTCATCACCAGCCTTCTTTAATAATTCTCAAAGGATTTCCATCTTTCTCTTTCCAGGATTAATCACTAATAATAGATGTCTTCATTATACATTGACTTTGATTCCTTATTATACATTGACAAAAAATACAACCATACTCATCAACCATCCACATGGGACTTTTAAAAAACCCATGTAGTTCAAGGTGTATATTTTAAGGTCATGTGATGAGACTGGTCTATGTAGTTTAACATCATATGATATAGATGCTCATGTTCTGAAAGGGACTACAACAAGGAACTAAGTGGGGCTTACACATTGTGGTGAGCCCCAATCATATACCATACCATGGGCCTCCTTCTAGGTGCAATCCCCAACCTTTTCACTAACCCTTCCTCATATAGTTACCAATAGATAGAAGGTGGACACCCATATATGTCCCTCCTACAATGTGTATGCCCCAATCATTCCATCATTAATGAACACATCCCATAAATCCACTAGTGTGGTCATTAATGAGGGAATGATTGGGGATTACACCTAGTAATAGGGACATATATAGGTGTCCACCACCCGTCTACTGGTAATTATATAAGGAAGAGTGATAGAAAAGGTTGAATATTGCACCTAATAGGATTCTCTTGGTATAGTATATGATTGGGGATTGCACCTAGTAGGATGCCCTTGGGAGTTTGGACTTCTCAAGGCTTTAACCTTGGTGAAAGGAATCCAATAAGTTCATTTGGATCAATTAATCCCATGTAAGTGTCCTATGTAGAAGAAGGTATGTAAATAATACCCAATTACCCATAAATGATTTCTTCAAAAAGTGGCAGATAATGTGTCAAATCCTTTACATTTTGGTACCATTGAAAAGAGAATAAAATATACTCCGGGGAAATAAATTTTCACATAGTATTTTCATGCTATGTGAGAGAGTATAGTTCACTAATGTTGGATGTTTAAAGTATATTTTCATAAAGGGGGTTTGCGAATAGCCCTTTGTGAATGAATTCAGGGGAATTCATCATAAAGGAGTCTTCATGGGAGTTCTTCATGATATATAATTCGCGGGAGTTATTTATAAAGGAGCCTTTGTAGGATTTTTTAGGAAGGATCCCTCATGAGAGTTCTTCACAAATAATCCTTCATAGGACTCACAATAGTTCTTTGCGAAGGAGCCTTAGTGGAAGTTATTCATGAAGGAGCCTTAATAGAAGTTCTTCATGAAGGATCATTTATTGGAGTGCTTCATGAAGGAGTCTTTGAAGGATTTATTTAAGAAGGAGCCTTTATGGGACTCCTATATAAAGGATTTTATGAGGGATAGTGAATTACTGTTAGATAATTTTACGGTTCCCTTCCATTCAAACTTCATTCCATATAACAAGTGAAGTCCCATTTATTAAAAAGAATGCTAGTATTTATAGGAATAATTTTCCCATAATTTCTAGTTAGATAAGGACTACATGGACACTAAAGGGTACATGAATTTAAAGGATTAGTGATAAGAAGCCTAAAACTAATTCTGACAATAAAGGAACTAGGTTTCCATGAAGGAGTATCATCTCTCACCTCAAACAAAACCTAATTGAGAAAGATCTATGCGGTCATGAAGAAATACAATTTCCTCACCAAAAATGATTTCCATTTGTTAAGGGAGTATACAATAGTGAAGGGATGAATGGTGGTGAAGAACTCATGTTTCCATGAAATATTCCTTTATAAAAGATTGGATTTCTTCAGGAATTTGTGGGTTATTTCTTGGAAATACCCCCTTTATAATTTTTCCTTTATACTAAAATGGAGGCCAACTTAGAACAATCATAAATTTTGATTCATAAGTCCAATTTGGATCCATGATTAGTAAAATAAAATCCTGTGAAACAAAATATGCCTATATTTATATGGTTATCTTATAATAAGTGTTTTAGGAGGCCAAAAAGTGCCCATTGGACCCTCTAAAATGGGGTTTACAGTTTTGAAATCCATTTAAATCAATATCTAATGAAACACATGACCCACTCTCAGTGGGAGGTTCTCACCACCATGTCACTAGAGTAGGAACGTTTTTAAAGAATCTCTTTCCCTGAGTGTTTGAAAAATTATGAGGAACATGGAGATCCCATTTTCATCTAATTTATAAAAAATAGATACTATTTTTACCACAACTAACTTCTATCATCTTAGTGGTTAATGTTTCATGGATTTTGTGGTAAAGTGTGTGGCATAAATTTTTTAGTGCCAATAATTGGTAAAGTATTAAAAAAGTTTAACATAAAAAACTCTAAAAAGAATTATTTTCCAATTTTACATGGTAAGAGTCTTTCAAAGACACAATATCCTTCAACTATTGAAGAAAAAGAATGCATGAATAATATTCCATATGATTTTACTGATGGATCAATCATGCATTCCATGTTATGTACTAATCATGATGTGCCTTATACATTAAGTAAGAAAAGTAGATACCAATAAAATCTAGGTATAATTCCTTGAGTAGCTGTAAAGAATATCTATAATTACTTGAGAAGAACTACAGATGTATTCTTAGTATTTGGTAGTGAGGGGGAACTCATTATAAAGTTTTACACTAGTGTTAATTTCCAAACTGATAAATATGACTTTAGATCTCAGTTAGGGTTTTTGATTCTATTGAACGATGGACTAGTAAGTTGTAAAAGTTCCAAGCAATCAATCACTGTTGATTCTACAATACAAGATGAATATATCCTATAATTCTATGTGATTAAGGAACACTAGTGCATAAAGTATTTAAAAATACATGTTTACAATGTTGGTAATTTTTAAATGGAATTATAAACTATTTTTTACATCAGTTATAAAATAACCAATATAAAAAAGTATTCTTCTATTTTTTTACATCAGTAATAATATAACTGACATAAAAAACTTTTCAAAAAAATTGTTAAGAATCCTAAAGGAATTTTTTGGATTTTTTAACAATAAGTAATAGGGAAACAATTACAAGGTGATGCTTGGAGGATTGTTAATAATTATCTTGATCGTTTGATGCTAGATTTGTTAGCAAGTTGTATTGATGGTTATTGTGTTGGATTCATTGTCCACACAAAAATAATCGAGTCAGGAGGTAATCTGGAAGTGTGAAGGAATTATACAGGGAGCCTATAGGTCTATAGAAAGGCTAAATAAGTGTTGACGTAATCTTTGAGATGAAGTTGTTAATGTTTCCCAACACGGGAAATACCATGCCATTTTTAGCTGGAGTGGTGAAGATAAAAAAGAAGGAAGGTTATACCATGCTAATGCTTATAGTCATTGTAGAGATGGAGATTCCCAACATGGTCAAGCTATAATGGGACACTTTATGGTGGTCCCTGTGGTGGTCCCTATTGTGGTCCTTGTGGTGGAATTCTAGACACTCGTACAACATGGTAAATACTAGACATGGTGGAAAGGAATTTTAGTGGTTTTAGTCAAGCATGAAGACCATAGAAGACCAGATATAGAAATATGGTCACCTAAATGTTGATTATGTCATTGTACATGTCATGGTAAGTGAAACACTGTAAATTTTTTTGTGCCATGCTATAGAGGAGTCATCATGGTCGATAGGTTGTGTTGCATTGAAGAAATGAAGTGGTCAACATGTCCAAGGGATATGGATCATGCCGTGGTGATAGGTGTGTTATATTGAGATTCTACCGATGAGCCATGGTTATGACCATTATGGCCATGGTGGTGGTTGTGTTGAAGGTTTTTTCTTAAATTACAGACAAGGTGGATTGTGATTCTATAGGCATAGGAAAAACAACCAACATGCTATGGTGTTGGGTGTGTTGAAGTGTGTGTTTTCCTGGAAATAAAAAGACAATTTCGTGGTATTCTAAGGTAATCCATAATGGTGGGAATGTTAGTAAGAGATACACCAAATTTTGAGGATTTGATTCTCATTATTCTTGAATGAATCATCACTTCTTCATACATCATGTGTTTCAGTTTTATACCATGATCCAAGACAAATTTGAAGGTGATTGTAGTGTTTCAATAATGGAATTAAATGAAGATTCAATTCAGTGCTTCAAATTGAATACAGGTGACCAAAAAGCATATATATGTTTACTATGGTTATGAATATCATATAGGAGTTATTGGAGGTTTTTATAGCCCATAATGGTGCTTATATGTGTCCAATTATTGGGCGCATGACCTCCCTTTTCAAGAAGGGAGATCTACTGAAGGTAAAAAAATAGAAAAATAGAGAACATAGAATATTGAATATCCATTTATCATAGAATAAAAGGAGTTCCAGGTGAGGGGATGAATAAATAAAATTTGTTTGGATCTTATTGAACATTGTGCCAAATAAGAATATGAAGTAATTTTCTATGCAATAGAAAAGTGAGAAGAAGTTCCAAGAACTACACTAGAAGTTGAAATTCCAAAAAAATGGAAGTAGGAAGAAAAAGGTGTTGCAAAAGGAGGTATTCACAGATTGTGAAGGAGAATTCTAGTGGGTCTGTAATGGAGAATCTATATATATTTGAGGATGAAATCAAAGTGATGTTGATGAATGGAAATTCATGTCCATCAACTATATATAGATATTCTTAGAGTAGTGAGTGAATGAGAATAAGGGCAGTGATTTGAAAATTATCCTTGAGCAAAAATGATTCGACCCTAAAGTTTTTAAGGCGGTGATCCTAGGGAAGGAGTTACTTAGCACAAACCTCTTGTGAATAGTAGTGCACTTTATAATGACTTGGCACAGGGAACATCATCGATGCATGCTCCTTGGATGTATCCCAATGAGGGTGAACCAAGTAAATTCTGGTTTCCCTATTTACTTTCTATATTCACACCAAAAGTGGGTCAATCAAACTTAATGAATACCTGGTAAAAAGGGTTAATCAAGTGAAGTGGTAATTGGATCAATTTAATCAAAATAGAGAAAAGTGTGACCCTTAATGTTAAGAGTTAAATATCCAAATAGGGTAGTGATATATTTATGGTAAAGTGTTTAAACAGTTTTTGACTTTCATACCCTGATTTAGCCCCTCCCTTAGGTTATATCTCATCTAAGCCCCTATTAGGACCTATCAAAAGTAAAAAATCCACACTCATGTTACATTTTTTAGTCACTCTCAATTTATCCCTAGATACAAACCCTTGTCTCTTTTCTTCAATCCTCCATATCCCTAATTTGAATATATAATTTTCGCCATCGTCTTCTTCACCATTAACCTTAGCCTCCATTACAGTTTCTCCACTTTCTATCTTCTATGACATATGATTTTCTTCATAGTTCAGATTTTTCCATGATATATAAGGTTTTTTTTACTTTACTTATTTTTAATTCACTCTAAACATTTTGTTCAAAAATTACATTATTATCTTAATATGGGTATAAATTTCTAAGAAGGATTTAAAATATTTTTTAAGGGTTTGCATCCAGAATAAATGATCGCACATGGTAACTATTAACTGGTTATTAGTAAATTAATGAGTTTAATTTAATTTTTTCCACTCTCTAATATTAGATATTATATAAGGAATACTTTTTAAATATTTAAATTTAACAATAATAAAATAATTTGTTAAACTATTTCACTTAGTGCATGCCACTATCACTCTTATATTTTTTATTTTCTTATATTTATAATTATTCATAAAAAATTATATCTACTCTTATATTTTAATTCAAGAACATGTGTGTGTAGATGACCATTTATTATGTTAAAATATAAAATAATTATTCATGTTAAAAAATAACTCATTTTTTTAATTAAATTAATATTTGATGTTAACAAGTTAGGAAAGTATTTTAATTTTCTTTAGTTTTATTATTATCATTAAGATCATATAGAGAAGTTTTTAAGAAATTCAAAGTATCAAGTTTCATGAATTTTTGGAAGTAAGTGAGTAAAATGGACTACATTCAAGTTATTAACTTAGAATCTTACATCGAGTTCTGACTTAGTAGTCTGAGAGGATTTATGGATGAATCTTTCTATGTGGTAAATTCACTCGTTGAAATTCATTGGGAATGATATTATTATTATAAAAATTATTGATGCTAAAATTAAAAATTGAAATTGTATTTGAACAATTTATATAAAAAAACATTGATAATTTCCTAGAATAAATCAAAATCTGAAGAAGTTTTAAAAAAATAAAAAGTGATCACTAGTTTTGAAGATAAATCAAGGGGATTAAAGTGATAAATACTACAAAGAAAAGCGTTGATCAATCTATAGTTTAATAAGGCCATGAAGGGAGCGTTCTTTATTGAATATATAGTGTGCTAATTATTTTGAAAAATAAAAATAAGTGTTAATTAAGATACCCTTATATATTCTAGTGATAAAAGTGGGATCATAGAGAATCATCCAATGAATATGATAGCCTCAATTCATCAACAGTTTATGTAACTTTCAATCATGTTCATAGATTCCACAACATCATTATCATCTATACCAAATAAAAATAAAGTCATAAAATCATTTTTCTATTTATATTATTATATTTACTTATCTGTTATGAAAATAATGGACATATAATTATCAAATTACATAATAAAAACAATGATTTTTTTTGTTTTATTAGTGGTCTAACTCTCTAAAAAATGACAACGTTTGTAAATCTATACCATTATCTTTTTTCCTCGATTTTTTTAGAAATAATGATAATTATATAAGTCCAGAGTGATACTTTTGTTTATGGAATTTGTTGTCTTTTATTTATTCTTGAAATATTTTTCATTTTTTTATTTTTATTTTTATTCATAAAATTAAATTTAAAATTAATTTTTAAAATACAATAACATATATTCAATACTTGAAATTTATTATAGGTGATAATGAGTTATAGTTAGATTAATACATGATGAAAAAGTGATAAATACAAGGAAGGTGATAATTCTCTTTTGGAATTTTATAAATGAAAAGTTCCAAACAATTACATTATTTCTATTCAAGATTGAAATGTTTGAATATGATAAAGTCATAAAATAAAGAAATTAAATATCCTTTAATTTGTCATGGTTTTAATCTGAGTTATAATCCTTGGATTTGGCATGGTGAAATTTGGTATAATTTAAGATCTATTAATGATGAATATTTTCAAGATGATCATTCTAATCAAATTGAAGAAATGATTTGTGGTATTAAATTAGAATTAATTGAGAAAGTTTCAATGATGGAGCACCTATATGGTGATGCTGAGAATCCATTATATCCAAGTTGTAAAAAAATTTATATTTTTATCAACAATATTAATATTAATTAAATTGAAGTCCAGAAATGGATGGAGTGACAAATTTTCTACTAAGTTACTACAACAGCTGTGTCATGAACTACATCAGGACGAGTTAAGAAAAGCAGGGAAATTTTGAATTTTTTATCCCTAGTTATTTTTAGGGGAAAATTGTGATTTATCCTATCATACGATCTTGAATAATTTTTTTAACTGCTCCATTGGTCCTAGAATATTGTGTTTATCCTAAGATAGAAGTTTGGTGGAGTTTTGAGATGTTCAGATTTTCAAGGAATATTTAATATTTAATTAATTAAATATTAATTATATGAGCATGTTTGAATGGTGATATACTTTTTTTAGATTCTTATGTTGAGATTTAATATTCATGGTTGAGTCCAGAATGGTTGGTTTTACCTAGGAAAGGCATAACCTCACATCGGGTGTCAGGCCCAAACCTCATTTTATTTTATTTTATTTTTCATTTTTCTTTATATTTCCTTTTTATTTTACTTTCATACCCCTTAGATTCTTGCATACCCCCCTTGTGTGTCACATGGATAAGATAGAAAATGGATAGGAGAGGGAGAGTAAGTAGGGTATCATCTTCAAGGGAGTCTAATCGGGCCTGGAGTGAGGTGCATCAGCTTCCTGGCGCAGATTTGAGTGAGAAACATCCATCTTTTACACCCTCAGGTTTGAATTTGTTTTGTTTATTCTAAAAATACCCATAGGATTATTTATTTTAATTTTTTTAAATCCTGTTTTGGGTTATGTGGGACCCTTATAAGGTCTATTTGTAGTTTCTTTGGGGAAAATGGGGGTTTCAGTGACTTCATAAGGGATTTTTATTCGGGGAACCCGACTATACAATGTGCAGTTTAGAGAACACACATTGTGTGTTATTATTTTTGGGTAAATAGTTTAGGATTAGGGTTACACATTGTATATTTCTAGGATTTTTTTATAAATCCACTCCGTGGTCATCTTTATAGCCAGACACCCCCCATGTGGGGGAACTTGGTCATGTAAGTTACAAGACTAGAGATTATATACAACACAGGGTCAGAGGCCATATGGGGTAATTGCCTAGAGATCATGTGATTTACACGACTAGGAACCCTATGTGGGGTACATGAATGTACAAGGTAGACACAACATGTACTTTAGAAAGTACATGCCAAGTCAGTTGGGATTCCCTACCAGGGGTTCTTTCTTGAAGTACACATTTTGAACTCTCTCCTTAGAGGTATTTTGCCTATTTTTCCCTTAGAGAAAGAATGGGACTTTTGAGTAGACTATTATAATAATTTTTTTCATATATGTTGTGATTATGGGATCCTTTATTCATGGAGATTCCATCTAGATGGTGTTTTGTATTGAGAGAGTTTTTGCAGGAGTATTTATTTGATGTTTGAATTCAAAATCTCTTGTGGGTTGGATTATGAGAGATGTGTCTTGGGTGAGGGTCGTGTGATTGTTTTCCACCTTAGATTTAGGGTTCTAATCGAATTTTATAAGGTTCATTAGACTTTTACAAGAAGGTGGGACCAATTATCTTCTTGGATGGGTTTTATTAGTTCAGTTTCTTGAGGTTCTGTTCGCTTAGAGCCCTTGAGTTGGGTGGGTTCTAGGTATGGTTGGGTGCCATTGAGTAGAGTTGATATGGGTCCGAGGGACTTGTTTGAGTATTCCATTGTAGGCGTGGAACTTTTTGAGGATGACCTTTTGGGTGTGGTGATCATGAGAATGCATTTGTGGGCTTAATGTTGCTTGAGTATAGGTTACGTGTTGGGAAACCAACCAATGTTTCTTTAATGAAACTGGCCTGAGGTTTTACTTATGTTTTAGCATCCCCTTGTAGGGCATACTATATTTATTTTGATTCAAAGAACCACTGAGGGTTTCTCCATGGTTGTTGGCCCTAGGAGGGTCAGTATTGAGGGTTCAGAATTGGTGGTAAAGGGTTTTGTGTTAGGAAAACCTCTATTCTTCAAGCTTGAGGTTTGAGTGGAAAGTTGAGGTGATTCTTACTCAGGACTGGATGTGAGAGGAGAACTTTGGGATATTATTGGATGAGTAATTTTTTCTGATATTGATTGGATGCTCCCCTCTATTGGTTTTCTGGTTTTACGTGGGTCTAGAAGGATAATGGATGATCTGGATGAGAACATCCTCCCCCATTATAGTTGAGCAGTACACCCTAGATAGAGGGGATTTAAGCTTGTGAGGTGTTGAGGAACTCATAGTGTGGTTTATGTTTTTCTGCTATCCCAAGGCTCCCTTGGAGACCCATTCAATAAATAGGCACTGAATATGGGTTTAGATATTATCTCATCTAGTTCTGCAAGGCTTATGATACTTGATAGGTTCTCTTGTTATGTTTACCTAGAGGCTATTATCATTAGTTCAGATCATATTATCAGTATATTAGATCCCGATAGATGTTTGATGTTTCTTTATATGCCTAGTATGGTATCCTATGGCCTGATATTCATGTTTTTCTTTATGTTGGACTTTTGGAGCTCTTTTTTCATTCAATAAATGTGTCTGATGTTATGTGGTTGGGTGATCCACGTGCTATAATTCCTTTATATTGGAAAAAATGAGTGTAACTTTACCTTGGGTTTTAGGTTAGAAACCAAGGATTGTTGTTTTATTTTATTTATTTTGTTCAACCTTTTATTTATTTTTATTCCAATTATATTTGACTAGACTAGACATATCACATGTTTCATACACTTTTTATGACAAAAACTATTAGGACCACTATTGGTGTTGGCTTACTGATATTTATTTATCACCCCTTATATGGGTACCTCAGTTCCCATACAGACCTTATATTTTCTTTTATGTTGAGCACATGACACATTAAAGTTGGTTAAAGGCCCAACATTTCATGATCAAGTGGAGCTGATTGTATGGAGTCTAAGGATCAAGCTGGAGCAGTTCGACCATCATGGTGACCAAGTATGTGGTTTGTCTTGGAGTTATTAGTAGATCCTTATGTATTTTAATTTTCTTTTATTCTATGTGTATATGTGGTCAACCCAATGGGTGATCAGTTGTTGTGTTTAGTATGATTGTGAGTTTTTATATCACATTTCATTTATTATAGCATAATTTTGTTTTAGTTATTTATTTATATGCACTATAATGTTTATGGATGTGTATGTGTTTGGTTTATTTTAATTGTTATTTATATCTAATCTGAGGTCATAGTCTCCCCCACTTTATCATTTTTAGGTCCTCACTACTAGTTAGTATCCTTTTTCCTATAAGAAGGCACACTTGATGCCTTATCATGAGCTGGATTGAGTGATGAGTTAGGTAGATCTGGGTTGGTTCATGAAAAATAGTATCAAAGAATTATTTTTCTTTATCTTATTATTTGGGGGATAATATACATGATTTCTAGGAATATTTCATAGCTTGTGATTGATATTAGACCAGTGCATTATGAACACATTTTTTGATAGAAATTCCATATTACCAAGGAATGGGATTATTGTTTTTGGTTTTTTTGTTATGATGTTATAATTTTCACCTTAGGTTATGCACTTTTAGTTTTTGATTTATGATTTATTGTGTTTTTTTATCTTGGACTAATGGTAAGAGGATTGTGTTCATGAATCATTCTATACATTATTTAAAGTTCCTGTAATGACCTCTATGGGGTTTCCCTATATAGTTCCTTGGTGAAATTTTACTCAAATGAACCATAGGTTTTTTCCTCTAATGATAGGTCATGTGGATATTGTGGATGAGTGTTCTCTAGTAGTGTGAATAAAATCTCTCCATCAAGGGATTCATGGAGACCCTTATGGGTTAGAGAAGGATTTGGGTTTCCTATGGTGGCTCGATGAGGGTAAATATTCTTGAGATATATTTAGATCAAGCTTGAGTTTACCCAAGTTTATAGTTTCCCATAGAATTTTTGAGGTTAGGCATGAGGTTTCCTTGGGCTTCTAAGGCGGAGAGTTAAGAGTGCTCCCAGTTTCATTGTTAATTGAGAGGGAATATTTGGTTGGATGCTTGTACCTATTGGTTCTATTAGTTTTAGTTGCACTTGTTGCGGTGTGGTGAGAGTGTGGTTAGGCACTCATGGTTTCAGATTGACACTTGAGTGGAGGGTTATAATTTGGTTAATCTTGGAATGAGGGGTATGCCTCGATTTTGAAGAGGATTTCCAAGGGTGCTTTGGTTTTTTAGAACTAACCAACATGAAGAGCATAGTTAATAGTATAGGTACATTGACCTAGGTTTGTTAGGTCGTGGATTTTGTGAGCATGAGTATATGTAGGTCAGTGCTCATGGATTTATGTGAGGGAAGACATATGGTGGGGAGCACACCATTGGTCATTGGGGGTTTTGATCCTCATTTTAAGTGATTCTTAGGGCATGGGAGATATTGTTCATACTAATCAAGGAATGGTAGATAGTTATCATTTCAGGCTAATTTGTCTATATCTAGTCCTTGCATTCAGTAGTGGATAGAACATGGGCCATGGAGTTTTGTGTTTGGTTATGGAGCAATGATAAAGATAATCCTATGGTGTGGATAATCTTATCAATCATGGATGAATGACCCTCATATTGGGAGAGTCATGGGCATTGTGAGATCTATCGATGGATGGTTTTGAGGGCGTGGATGCACTAGTTGAATGGTTTGTACATCGTTTAAGTTATTAATGTAATACACAGTTTGAATATGTTGACAATTATCTAAATTATGTAATAAATTTTTGTATCAACCAATATAATTAATGAATGATGATACTCGAGCTGAACTATCTAAAGATTTGATGTTTTTAGATTTAGAACCTTTGAAGAATTATTGGAGATTAAATGATTACAATATTGGGGGCTTCAAGCTTCATACTATTGATCATGAGGAAGGTTTAAAAACACAAAATAGTGGTATATTCACAGTTGTTGATCAAGGTTACTATAGAAATTTGGTTGATATTATCAAGTTAAATTATCATGGGAAATTTGTACTTGTGTTATTTAAATGTAACTAGGTCAATAATAACAAGGGTATAAAGAAATAATCAATACAATTTACTTAATTTCTCTCGATTGATCGATAATAGTGAGTGGGAAGAACCCAATCCATATATTATGGCTTCCCAAGAAAAAATGGTATATTATATTTATAATATAGTGGTTGACAGGTGTAATTTTGTTGTCTATATGAAACTGAGAGACATGTATGATATGGGTGATGAAGGTGAAGTAATTTTTGATAGTGAACCCTATAAATTAAAATAGACTGAATTATTTCTACCTGAAGATATTGAAAATTTTAGTCTTCTGAGGAAGAGTGAGGAAGAAGAAGAATGAATAGAAGAAGAAGAAATAATATTAACAATAGAACCTGATAAAAACATGACCAACCCGAAATAGAATTTGTAAGTTTTTTTATATTAATAACTACAAGGAATGTTTTTATATATAAATAAATTAAAGGACAATTTTTTTATATTAATAAATGAAAGGAATGTTTTTTAGGTATGTCATGCCAAAAGAGGTTTAGTGACAGTACCCACTCTACATCACAAGATTCTCATTCTCCCTCAATGATACAAGGTATAATTCATCTCATTCCTTGAATTTTTTTGATACCATTTCATATTTTCTTAATAAAATTTAATTTATAGGTACGACTTCTACTAATGATATAGATCACTCAGATAGGAAACCTACAATGGATCCGTTTGGTAATTTGGATGACGACCAGTTACCATCGAGAGGTTATTGGTGGGTCACAATCATTGATTTGTAATTCAATGTGACAACATTACTTTCTTAAATATTAATACTAATTGTTTAATTTATATGTTAAACATATTCAAATAATAATAGAACTATGAAAAACATAAATAGTCAAGATTTTTTCAATTTCATCAATGTAAATTTAATTGTTACTTTCGATGAATATAGAGTGCCAACTTAGGATACAACAAGAATTTTTGGGTAGTTTTTATTTATTTGTATATGATGTTATATTTTGAAATTCCTCATGCCATTTCATAGCAACAGACCTTAAAAATTTTGGAAAAAAATGGAAATATTTCAAGTGGTGAATATGGATTGAATTCAATGACACATCTCTATTAGTGCCACAAATGTATGAGGAGGTCCCCAAAGGCATTCCTAGGGACCAATAGAAAAAAATCACCGACCATCATCATGCCTAATATCATAAAATATTTTATTAAACTTCAGTAGATTAATAAAAACGTTTTAATAAAATTTTAAGTTTTATTGATATATAATTTCTTCAACTTATTTTTAAGAGAAATTATGTCAATCAAGAGAAGAAATTGATTCCCCATACTTATGTCTCGGTGAGTTCCACAAGGAAATGACATAGGAAGGTTCCATTCAAATTATTATAATAGATATCTATAACACTTCAAGAAATTTAGTTTTTAAAAATTATATTTATGTAATTTTTTGAAACAAGTGAAGGAGGTAGGTAATTCTATTGGAAGGAAAAAATTTAGGTTTGATGTTCACAAAAAAAAGATGGCAGTTATGTCAACAAACCTGCAGAAAAAATAGGGGTAAACAATTTTAATTTTTAGTTGGTGTTACTAAATTTATTTATAATATAATATTATTCATTTTTTAGTTTAAACTCAAAGAATCATAGGATTACAACCCCACCTTTTCAGTTTCAGTATCCTCGAAGGATACCATGGATTGAGTTCTTGGAAAAGAGCATTCTGGTCATGTTAGGGGAATGAGTTATGGGCTATCTCTATCAAGGGTGTTAAGAAAGGTACATATATCTTCATAAAAAATTTCAGTAAGAGGGGATCTTATAGGTTTTGTTGATCCTGGTTCACAAAACAAAATTTATGAATTGAATAATACCATTAAATATTATGAGTCACTTATTAATACATATAATGATCTAGTATCGTCATTGGAGAGTTTTTTGGATATTGTGTTTTGGAAGATGTCTGAAATTATTCATAAAGAAATAAAAACACTCATCAAGGGTGAAGGAGTAGAAAATTTCATAAATTTACACTTATATTATTCATTTTATTAGTAGTTTTTTATTAAGTAAATATTTAAAAGGATTCTTGAGTATGAGATAAACTAATTAAAGAGCCAACTATTAGAGACTTGTAATGGGTTAAATTTAGTAGTGAGTCTCATGTATCATAGAGTGTCTTATCAGATATTCTAGGCATGTGGATTCCTACAAATTATTTATTATTGTACCATTACTTAAACTAAATTTATATCAAATCATATATTTTTTGAATTGTTCTTTATTTATTATTCCTTGAATATTATCATTACTGATGTACAATTGACTAATTTAAATGTAGGAACTATAAGTGGAAAGTGGGGAAGGAGGTTATGGGAAGCAACATGAGTAAGTAATGGAGGGTGAGGGGCATGCATCTCAGTAGAGTAACCAAGTTTCATGGTTGTGTTGAAATTTTATGACACATGAAATTTTGTGTAACATGAAATTTTTTACACTAAGATATAATTTAATGTTGTACCATAAGTAATGTAATGTTTTTTGATGTGTATAAGTTATTGTTTTTTATACTGTATTGGTTTCTTATTTTTTATATATTTCTTATGTAGTAGTTTTTAGTGGATCAGGCGGCCATGAATTTTTTTGTTTATGAAACTTCATAACTAGAAGCAATTTTAGCCACTAATTTTAAATTAGTGGCGGTTTTAATCACTATTAATAAAATACTGGCAATTAAAACCACCAAAAAATATAGTAAATTTCCATATTTAGTAGAGGTTTAAATCGCCACTAAAAATTTTTCTCCAAAAAAATTCCACTAATACGAAAAACCACTACTAAATGTTTCCCTATGAAAATTGTTGGTAATTAAAACAAACCCACCACTAAATATAAAATTTATCAAAAAACAATGAAAACATTGGGAAAAAAGTTCTTAAATATTCAATAACACATCATTTCACATCTGTTTTAAAAATCACCGCTAAACCTAAAAAAACAATTATTATCTATTTTTTTCTATAGTGAGTTCTCTGGGTGTAGAATAACAGTGGTTTGACCACTGAGGATACACTAGGGGTAATAAGCATCATAGTGGGGAGTTTTTTACAAACCACATCATGATGGGTTGATAAAATCAATATATTTATTTTTTCAATTATGTGGTTTTTATGGGGCAAATAGTGATTTCTCATATCATATGACCTTTGATAATTTTTCTGACCACTTTTTTTGTCCATGAATAGGGTTTTTACCCTAGGATAGGAGTTTGGTGAAATCCTAATCCACTTTAATTTTCACAAAATATTAAATATTTAATTAATTAAATATTAATTTTTTGCACATGTTTGAATAGTTATATATTCTTTTTGGAGTCTCATATTGATATTTCTTCTTCATAATTGAGTTTAGAATAAGGGGTCTTTCCTAGGATAAGGATAAACTCATGTCGGGTTCTATGCCAGAGTCCAAGCCCCCTTTTCTTTTCTTTTTCTTTTTTATTTATTTTTCCTTTTTTCCTTTATTCCCCCCTTGGATTCTCGTGTATTCCCTCATCTGTGTCTCATAGCTGATAGGGAATAGGGATGGGAGAGGGAGAGGGAGAAAGAGATTGTCTTTGGGGGAGTCTGATTAGACCTTGAATGAGGTACTGCGACTTCTGAGAAAATATCTAAGGGAGAAGCTTCAACATTTTTATCCTCAAGGTAGGCCTTTGTTTAGTTTTTCCCACAAATCCCCATAGAATCATTTATTTAATCTTTTTAAAGCCTATTTTGGGTTTTTGGGGACCCTTAGAGGTTGATTTATGGTTTTATTGGGGGAAATATGGATTTTGGGTTCTTTGTAATGGATTTTCATTTACAAAACCCAAATACACAATGTGTAGTTTTGGAAACACATTTTGTGTGTTGTTCCTTTTGGAAAGGGGTTTAAAGATGAGGGTTAAATTGTGTGTATATATATATATGTGTGTGTGTGTGTGTTGGTATATGTCATGTAGAGCCAATCATGGTGTATTCAGCTACATGACCTAGCATTAGTGTATGGGCACATGGTTGTGTAAGTTACATAGCTAGAGCTCATGGACAATACATGGCCAGAGGCCATGTAGGGTACTTGACTGGAGGTCGTGTGAGGTACATGGACAAGTAGCCCATGTGAGGTACATTTAATATACAAGTAGGTGCTCCATATATTTTGGAAAGTACATGCTAGGTCAGCTAGGATTTTTGGACATGGAGGCTTACTTAAGTTACACATCATATACCCAAGGTATACATCATGTACTCCCTCCATGGAGTTTTTTTTATTTTCCCCTAAAGATGGAATGGTACTTGTGAGTAGTCCATTATGATCATTTTTCCATATATATCATGATGATGGAATAATTTCGATATAAGAGTCTTCCTATATGTTTTTTTGTATTGAGAGAGTTTTGGAGAGAGTATTTCTTTGAGTTCTTGATTCAAAATCATCTTTCAGGTTGGGTTTTGAGAGGTGAGGACTGGTTGAGGGTCATACAATTATTGGATGCCTTGGATTAAGGAATTAAAGTGTATTATATAAGGTTCTTTGGATGGTTCCTAGAAATCAGGACTGAGTGGCTTCTTGGATGGGTTGCATTAGTTCTCTTGCTTGAGGTTTAGTTTTCTTAGTGCCTTTAGGATGGGGTAGTTTCATGTGGTGTTAGGTATAGCTGGGTACCATTGATTAGAGTTTATATGATTCTGAGGGATATATTTGAGGAATAACTTATGGTTTTGGTATTTTTTATGGATTCCCTTATAGGTGTGGTGATATTGAGAATGCCATTGTGGGCTTGGCGTTTCTTGAGGATAGGTTGTGTGTCAGGAGGTCAGTTGATGTTTCATTAATGGACTTGGCCCATGGTTTTACATGTGTAGCAGGATCCCATTTTAGGATTTCCTAGCCTTTTTTGGTTCATATGACCACTGAGGGTGCCTTAGGAGTTATTGGCCCTATGAGGGTTAGTGCCGAGGTTTAAGCATTGGTGGTAATGGGTTTAGAGCTAGGACAACCACTATTCTCATGGATTGAGGTTTTAGTGGAAGGTTGAGGTAATTAATAATCATGACTATATGTGAGAGGAGACATTTGGGATATTTTTAAACTAGGTGTTATCCCTAATATTGATAGGATGTTCTCCTTTTTTGGTTGTCTAGTGTTAAGTGGGTCTAGGGAGCTAATGGATGATCTAGATGAGTGTACCCCCCCTTCTAATTGAGTAGTTATCCCTGGCTAGAGGAGATTCAGTCTTGTGAGGTTTCAAGGAACTCATTGAGTGGTTTACGTTTGATTGGGATGTAGAATCTCCCTTGGAAACTTGGTTAGGTGATAGGCACTAATGATGGTCAGTTTTTCAGGACTTCTCATACTTGACAGTTTCTCTAGTTATGTCAACCTAGAGATTCTTTTTTATATATTAGATCATTATATTGGTTTCCTAGAGCCTAATAGATGTGAATTGTTACTTTAAATTCCTAGGATGAGATCCTAGGGTACAGTATTCGTGGGTATCCTTTCATTGGACTTTTGGAGCACCATTTTGATCTATTGAACTTGCCTGATGTTATGTGGTTTGGTGACTCACATGTTATAACGCCTCTATATGGGGACAGAGTGGGGGTATATTTACCTCGTGTGTCAATATTGAAACCGAGGTTCATTGATTTATTATTATTTTATTTTTTTAGTTTTTATTTATTATTATCCCAGTACTATTCGGTTAAGATGGACATATCATGTATAAAATACACTTGTTTTGACAACAGATGTTAGGACCACTATTGTGGGAGTCCTACTGAGAATTATTTATCACCCCCTATATGGATATATCAGTGATCGTGTAGACCTTATGTCTACTTTAAAGTTGATCATAGGACAAAATGCATATGAGTGGAGGCCCAACATTGCATGATCGAGCGTAGCTACTCGTGTGGAGTCTGAGGATAAAGTTACAGAAGTTTGACCATTGTAGAGATGAGGTATGTGGTTTGGCTCAGATTTAGTAGTAGAGATTTTTGAATTATATTTTCCTTTTATTATTTATGTTCATGTGGTTGGGCCAATGGGTGACCATTTGTTGTTTTTAGTATTCCCGTGAGACTGTAAGTTGCATTTCATTTATTATAGGATCCTTTTGTTTTATTAATTTATTTATGTGTACTCTAATTTTTATGAATGTGTGTGTGTGTGTTTTTTTATTTCCATTATTATTTCACTCTGATCTGAGGGAATAGTCTCCCCAAATTATATTTTTTAGCCCCTAGCCGATAATCAGTAGCCTCTGGTATATGGGGAGGCACACTTGAGGCCTTTTCATGAGCTGAATCAGGTGACGGGTCAAGTCAACTAGGTCCATTTCATGACATGTTGAAAGACATACTTCATAAAGACAACGATATTATAAATTCGCATTATAATGTGAATAAAATATTACATCTGAATGGTTTGGGGTATAAGAAGACACATGTATACCAGAGTGATTTTTCTTTATACAAGATTTAATATGAAAGTCTATCAGAGTGTCCTAAAAGTGGGACATTATGGTATAAGTTGAAATAAAAAACATAGGTTGATTTAGCTATTACCAAGACCCCTATTAAGGTAATTTAGTATCTTCCTATAATTCCTCATCTAAAAAGTTTATTTATAAATTTAAATGATGAAGAAAGGTTAAGATGGAATATAGATGAGTGAATATATTATGGAAAATAATTTTATCCAGCTTATTTTCCATGATGGAAGAAAATTGATCAATAAATTTAATGATTTCATGACCAAAATAGCTTGGAAACAATATTGATGTTTACTTTTCATCATTAATTGGAGATTTTAAACACTTATGGGAGGAAGGTGTTAGAGTTTATGATTCTTATAAAAAGGAATATTTTCAATTACATCAGTTTTCCAAAATATTTCTATGAATGAGTCGATTTTTAGGGAAATGAGATTAATAGATTGAAAATAGATTCATGGAAAGGAGAACAAATAATGCAGGAACATTTATAAATCTTAAATAACATAGATGATGCGCTGTCATATATAACATTACATATTAATGTGTTAAAACAACATTATCTAAGGAATAAATATATATGGGTACTAAATGATCATAAGAAAACTTTATTTCTATGGTTTAAAGAGATCATTCATGGTAGATTTAATGCGTCAGAAACATTGAGATGGTTAGAAGGAATCCTAAGTTTAAATTTGATAACATGGTCTAGGTATGAAATTAATAAAATTATATTTTACGTCAAAGACCAAGATAAAAAAATATAGTTCATAATATAAATTTATTGGTGTTTTACAAAGTCATTAATTTTTTAGTGAAAAATTCAGAAACCCAATCTCTACTATAAGTGAATATTATGGAGTTATTGGATAAATATATGAGATTGATTATGTTAAATTTTAAGTTCCTATGTTCAACTTTAAATGATTTTTTGGCAAACAAATTATTAAACATGATGAATTTGGTATGAAACTACTAAATCTAAATAGATTGGAATACACATATGTCCCTCTTAACATGAAAATGAAAAAAAAACAAAATTTCTATATTCTTAATCCATCAAACATGCAATGGTATATCGTTTTACAAGAAAAAAAATAGTATTTTGGTGATGAAAAACTTGACACTGATAATGAATTTTGTGAGATCCCTACTTCCATGGAAATATTATAAAATGAGATTGATGACCACATTGGATACATGGTTTGCGCCATATAGAATGATCATGAGGAAGGAATATGGGAAAAAATCATTTAGTAATCTCCTAATATTATAGGTAACGTATATTTATCTATTTCTAAACTTCTCAAACTTTATAAAATGTAAGATATACTATCTCTAATTTTATTTTTTTACTTAATTCACATATTTTAAAAAATATGAGAATTTTTTTATTTAGTTTTGTTTTTTTTGTATCATTTTCCAAATATTAAATTTTATATATAACTGTTGGATTTGTATAAATTTTTATATAAGATTTTTTTTCTTCTAGTTATATCATTTCATGTTTCATAAATATTTTCACTATTTTTATCATTATTTTTAAATACTCTAATGAACATGATAAATATTTTTTTTAGTTCTATTTTGTTTTGTATACATCATTTTCAAATTGTTATGCAAATTTGTATATAAGAGTTGAATTTTTGTAATGTTTTGTGTAAGTTTTTTTCTTTTGTTTGAATCATTTCATATATCATAAACATTGTTATCATTTTTTATTACTTTAGTTTACTAATTTAATGAATATGAATAAAAATGTATTTAGTTTTGTTTAGTTTAGTTTTTGTTAGACTATTTTTTAATTTTTATTTAATTTTTATGTAATAGTAGGATCTATATAATATTTTAATAATTGTTTATTAATTTGATTTGTAGGATAATGTTAGATAAAATAGTTGATTCAACTCGATCTTATAGGGAGGACCCTACACATACTTTTACTAAGGAACCTATTTATCCTTCTGCACACCTTCTACTTTCACAAGAATAGAGAAGGCTTTTAGGTTTGGTAAACATGGTAGCACATGTTTACCAAGATTATTATATTCTTATAACTAGAAATAGAGGATATCTATTGATTTTGATGATAATGGTAGTACTAGGGTCCAAATTCAAAACACTTTAGGAGGTTTTTTGGAAATTAAATGTAACGCCCCGACCCCAGTTACCCAGAGTCGGTGCATTATTACATAACATTGGCATGATCACAAGAAAGATCAAATCTCGAAAGACCGATTGGTTTAGTAGCCTTGGAAACACTAGATATATTCATAAGTTTTACATTACATCATAAAATGAAAAACTACTACAACAACATAATGTCTCCATAATCCACACTACTATCCCCTCATAATATCCCTGCAGGTCATTCATAATTTACTTCTTCACATCCTGGGGAAAAATAAAACATAGAAAAGGGGTGAGCTCAAATGCCCAGTAAGGATAACAATATAGCGGAAACTTTCATAAATAAGAATAAACATTTAAGGCAATGTATAACTAAAACAAAAGCCTTTTAAACATGAAATTTCAACATGGTATGGCATAAATAAAATGAAATAATGCCATTTACTTATTCACATGGATATTCCACTAATCGAATAATCACATGCAAAAATAAATAACCACTTTCATAATGTTGGAATGCATAATGCCAGACTATCATAACCACATAGCCAAGGCCTCGTGCCAAGACTACAAATAAGATTTTGTCAAGGCCTTGTGCCAAGACACTAGTTTGTCTCATGAGACCTACCGATGCATCGAGGAGCTATAGCGGGCTCCACCCATCACTTATTAAGTCCAATGCATTCCCATATGAAAAGGTTTAAACATAACATAAACATTCGTATTAAAACTAGCATACGAAATGTCAATAATTTCACCATAAACTATGAATGGTATAAAAATAGCACATCCACAGTCAAACATATCACAAAACCTTCAATACAATATAGAAGTTTTGTATCATAATAAATCAACTTCAAATAATCTTAAAATCCATCAAAGGATGTTGACATAGATGAAATCAAAATTCTTTTTAAAGAAATATCTCCTTTAATTTTGAAATCATTTAAGATCCATATAAAATAAGACATTTTCTTTGAAAATATTCTTATAAGCTTGTAAGGAAAGCTTCGATGATTTATAACGGCGGAAAATAACCGCACCCGCCGTATAAGTTAAAAAAAAACATTCTTACCTCAATTTTGTCGAAAAGGTTAAAAAGGACCTTGTTTTGAAAACGACGGAAAGATTCCTTTATAAACCTCTTATAAAAAGTCAAACAAGGGTATAAATGACTTTAACCCATATTCTTGTAAATAGTAAAAATGTTTTGAAATACATTTCGAAGAAACATGGATGTGGATGATAAAGAGATCCCAGTAGATTATTACGTATAAACAACCTCGGATAATGAAGAGATTGTGAAATAAACCCTTACCTTGTACTTTTCCTTGGTTGTGGTAGGTTAACCTCCTGTATAATGGTGAAATAATTGTTATTAAATTATACAAGAATCATATACATTAATATGATATCATATATGATCTTTTAATATTGATTTGATAATAATATCTTAGTATTATCGTTGTTTCGGGTGTTAACTTACTTGTTTTCTTTCATATGTTTTGTTATGTAAGACATGTTTGTAAAGGATAGGTTGTATATTATTCATATCCAGAATGATATCAAGTCCTTAAACATCATTTTTAAATCATAAAATGATAATTACGCTTTAATGGTTACGATGGAGAATGAATCTCATCGCGTTCGTGGAGACGGTAGTCCGTACGTACGCACGAGCGACAATATCATTCTTTTGATATTAAAATAATATATAAATGGATGGTATATCATATATACAGAATCATTAACATGTTATATTTATTATTTACATGAGTTACACATCATTATTATACCCATCCAAATAATATTATATTGAATAACAATTACACCACGACGTGGAGACGGTAAGCCGTACGTACGCACGTATGGTGACATGTTATTCAAAGGGTGGATAGAATACTGAATATGATTGTACCATATTTATAATAACATCACAGTATATGTGAGATACTGGAGTTATTATTTCAGAATGGTAAGAACAAAGGAAGAAGAAGTGGAAGAAGAAATGAACTTAGAAAAGGGTGGTGAAATCATTACCTCTTCTTCGGGTTCTTCCTTTTGATTTGATCAAAAGGGCTCCTTAGGTTGGCTTTCTGATCAAACTAAGGCCTCTAGGTTGTAGTGAGGGATGTTGGGAGAGTATTTGGGCAGAGTTTGGCCGAACCAAAAGGCTTTGAAGGTGTGAAGAAATGAGAAGGAGGAGTGCCCTTTTATAAGAGGGGTGAGGGGCACCTTTGGAAAAGCTAGAAATATTAATTTATAATAAATTCATATTCGGTTTCTAAAGGCTCCAAAGTTGACTATTCAAATGATGAGGTGGGGATAGGTCGAAATCAACTCATCCAATAGAATTTAGACAGGTTTGGGTACTTATATTAACCTTATCTTTAAGTATTAACTCTAAGTTAATTAGTTTCACTTTTACAATGTCTCTTTGTATTTTATATATTATGGTTAATAAACTTACTATATAAATCCAAGCGACCCCCAAGTGGTCCATTAATGATTAACCTATCATAATATAAGTCTCTTGGCCGAACCTTAGATTTTTAGGAATTTAATATCAATTAATAATATAATATTTGTTTTAAGAACTCTTTTATGTCAATTTTGACACTATTCAATAGTTGATTTTTGTGAAACTCATAACAGATTGATTACTTCGAACAAAGTCAATTAAATCAATCCTAATTTATCATATTATCCTAGAAAATTAGTTTAATTCATTAAAAGTTTCATATTATATTTATTTGGGTATTTATAATATCAATTATTTTAATTTTTCACTATTATAGTAATTACTGCATCATCATTGTGTCATAAATTAAATAAATTATTAAATGTCTAAAAATTATAACTAAAATATCATTATGTAGGAAATCTTTTTAGCTTTCTAATGAATATTTATAATCGAAAATTCAACATGTATAACCCTATGTAAAAATTGTTCTTCTAAAAGATGTAAGCTTATGCCATTTTTATTTTTATTTTAACTTTATTATTATAATGTGTCCCTACCACATACAAGTGGCTTCAAGGGGTCCCCAAATTTACCCAAGGATGCCCATGGTCGGGTATGTGTCCACCAATAAGGTTAGGACACATTCTAGGGTAATTTTGTATTATTATAATATTATTTTTTAACCCTTATTTACCGGATTTACCCTTTAACCATGGTAAATAAAATATTTACCGCAGTAATTATTCAAAATGTCTAAAAATAAAAGTTACCTATTTACACAATTTGAACATCCTGATTCCAAATATGGAATCCATTTTCCTAAATTCAAAACACAGAAGTGGCAGAAATTAATTTAAAATTAATTCCCGCTGTCAAAACAAAAAGCGTGTTTTTAAGAGATAATAACTATCAAAAGATTGACACTTGTTTATGTTCGGTTTAATTGTAAAATTATGTCCAATGACCAACATTATATTAAATGGTAAAAATATATTCTAAATATACTTTAAAACCACTCAAATTCATAATTTATCACTATTAATTATTTTGATTAAAAAAGTTGTTTTTAATTAAAATTTAGTAATTTTCACTATTCATCAAAATATAAAAGTTATCCGAAAAGTACCAAAATTTCACCCTAGGATAATTTCGATATTCCGAATCCAAAAATGAAGTCCATTTTGAAATATAAAATATATATGATTTCAAAAAGTAGGTATTACTATTTACAACGGCTAGTTTAATTAGTTGTGGTGTGTGTTAGAACTCGAGGTTGCGTACAACACACGCTATCGCATTATTCGAAGGGAAACGTACCGTAGAAGCTTGGGGTGTTACATTCTCCCCTCCTTCAAATAATTGCGTCCTCGCAATTTCTAGGGTATTACTGCATAAAAAGACTCGGGTGGTTCTTCATCATAAGTTCCTCGGGTTCCCACGTTGCCTCTTCCATCTTATGATTTCTCCACAAAACTTTTACCAGACGCGTCGTCCGGTTTCTCAGTACTTGTTCTCTCGTATCAAGAATCTTGACGGGCTCTTCGCAATAAGACAGATCGGGTTCCAGTTCTAATTCCTCATAGGTGAGTACATGCGTCGGATCAGGCATGTATTTCCTCAACAGAGATACGTGGAACACATCGTGAACTTTGGAGAGACTTGGCGGCATTGCCAATCGGTAAGCTACAACCCCAATTCGTTCTAGAATTTCGAAAGGTCCGATGTACCTGGGACTCAATTTACCTTTCTTACCAAAACGTATGACTCCCTTCCACGGAGATACCTTTAGGAAAACATGATCACCGACTTGAAATTCCAAATCCTTCCTTCGATTATCGGCATAGCTCTTCTGCCTACTTTGAGCTGCTTTAATGTTATTTTGGATTACCTTTACCTTTTCCATCGTTTCCTCCACCAGTTCTAGACCTACAAGTTTTCTTTCACCGACGTCATCCCAACAGGTTGGTGTACGACATCTCTTTCCGTATAACGCTTCATATGGTGCCATCTGAATACTCGAATGGAAGCTATTGTTATAGGAAAATTCTACCAGAGGTAAATATTGATCCCACATACCCTGAAAGTCAAGTGAGCAAGATCTCAACATGTCTTCTAAGGTTTGAATAGTCCGTTCTGATTGTCCGTCTGTCTGAGGGTGGTAAGCAGCGCTCAAATGAAGTTCAGTATCCAGGGATTTCTGAAGACTTTTCCAAAATCTTGAAGTAAAACGGGGATCACGATCAGAAACAATCGATAGGGGAACTCCATGAAGTCTCACAACTTCATTAATGTATAGTCTTGCTAGACGTTCCAGGGGTAGATCTTCTCTTATAGCAAGAAAATGTGCTGACTTGGTAAGACGATCAACAATAACCCATATTGCATCGTTCCTTCTAGGAGTCTTTGGTAGCCCCATGACAAAGTCCATCGTAATATTGTCCCATTTCCACTCCGGTATGGGAAGAGGTTGCATGACTCCTCCAGGCTGTTGCCTTCCAGCTTTCACTTGTTGACAAACCATACATCTTGATACAAAATCAGCAATCTCCCTCTTCATGTTGTCCCACCAAAAATGTTCCTTCAAATCTCTATACATTTTGGTGCTCCCAGGGTGTATAGAGAAATTGGAACTATGAGCATCATCCAGTAATTCCCTTTTCAGATCAGGTAAATCGGGAACACAAAGTCTCTTTCCAAATTTCAAAGTTCCATCTTTATACACAAAGTCTCTCAATCTCCCATCATTCACAGCTTTAATCTTCTTCTGAAATTCTTCATCATCGGTCTGAGAACTCTTAATCCTTTCTAGTAAAGATGGTTTGGAAACCATTTGAAAAAGCATTGATGTTTCACCTTCCCTGGTTATTCCCATGTCCATCTTCTCTAGATCCATGAAAATTGGATCCCTTTCAATTCTCATCATGTTCAGAACTCCATGGTCTTTTTTGCTCAAAGCATCTGCTACTTTGTTTGCTTTCCCCGGGTGGTAGTGTATCGTGCAATCATAATCCTTGAGTAATTCAAGCCATCTCCTTTGCCTCATGTTGAGTTCTTTTTGTGAGAAAATATACTTCAAACTCTTGTGATCAGTATAAATCTCACATTTTTCACCATAGAGGTAGTGCCTCCATATCTTCAAAGCAAAGATCACAGCTGCTAACTCAAGATCATGAGTAGGATAGTTTTGTTCATGAATTTTCAACTGTCGTGATGCATAGGCAATAACTCTATCATTCTGCATAAGGACACAGCCAAGTCCTTTCTTCGATGCATCACTATAAATAACGAACCCATCATTCCCCGATGGTAGAGTCAATATAGGAGCATTGACTAATATTTTCTTCAGTTCTTCGAAACATTCTTCACACTCTTTTGTCCAAACAAATTTAACCCCTTTACGTGTGAGCTTCGTTAATGGGTTTGCCAATCGGGCAAAATTCTGGACGAAACGTCGATAATAACCTGCCAAACCAATAAAACTACGTACCTCAGTTATACTCGTAGGTGCTGGCCATTCTTGGATTGCCTTGGTCTTAGAAGGATCAACAGAGATTCCATCTTTAGAGACAATATGGCCAAGAAAAGAAATCTCCTGAAGCCAGAATTCACACTTGCTGAACTTTCCATATAATTCATGCCTCCTCAGAGTCTTCAAGATAATGCGCAAGTGATTTTCATGATCTTCATAGGTTTTGGAGTATACCAATATATCATCAATAAATACTACCACAAATTCATCGAGATACTCCTTGAAAACTCTATTCATCAGATCCATGAATACAGAGGGTGCATTGGTCAATCCAAACGGCATTACAGTAAACTCGTAATGCCCGTACCTGGTTCGAAATGCTGTTTTCGGAATGTCTTCCTTCTTCACACACAACTGATGGTATCCAGATCGAAGGTCAATCTTTGAAAAGTATTGAGCTCCATGCAGTTGGTCAAATAAATCATCAATACGAGGTAGGGGATACTTGTTCTTTATCGTTATAGCATTGATCTCCCTGTAGTCAATACATAACCTCATAGATCCATCTTTCTTTTTAACAAAAAGAACAGGGGCTCCCCATGGAGAAACACTAGGGCGAATAAATCCCTTATTACTCAATTCCTCTAGTTGTTTCTTTAGTTCGACTAACTCTACAGTGGCCATTCTATAAGGGGTCTTCGATATAGGCCTTGATCCAGGAATCAAATCAATAGAAAACTCAACTTCTCGTTCTGGAGGATGTCCAGGTAAATCTTCCGGAAATACATCTACAAATTCTTTCACAACAGGTACATCCTCTATTTGAACATTCCTTTCCTCACCGATAGTTACTTCATCCTCTTCCTCCCCAATAATTGAATTAAGTTGAGCTACTGGGGGTGGGTCTAAATAAGAATTAGGTGGTGACGATTCTGCTCTAAAAATAAGGTGCTCCTTATCATTATCATCATGAATCGTAACCTCTTTCTTCTTACAATAAATCTTCGCATCATAGTCCGAAAGTCAGTCCATACCGAGGATTATATCAAACTCAATCATAGGTATGACGATGAAATCAGCAGATAAAGAAAATTTATGTGCTCTAATGGGGACTGATTCGCAAAACTTTGTTGCAACGATACTTCCCTTAGGAGTTTTAACTGACAACTCCCTTATTAAATCAAATTGGAAATATCTAATTTTCTTAGCAAACTGGGAAGATATGAAACAATGCGATGATCCAGAATCAAATAATGCATTTGCTAAACTTGAGGAAACCATTAAATTACCTGCCACCACGTCTTTCGGAGTTTCTACCTCAGCAGTAGTGATAGCATAAGCCTGGCCTTGATCCCTTGGCCTTTTCTGAGGTAAGTTCTCCTGACGCTTAGGACATGCATTTGCATAATGCCCCATCTCCCTGCAATTGTAGCACTGAACATTGGTAGCTTCCTTCTTCCCCTTGCAATCATGAGCTTGGTGGCCTTTTTCACCACACTTGTAACAGACTCCCATTCCCTTCAGGCAAGCACCGGGGTGTTTCTTCCCGCACTTACCACAAGATGGATATTCAACCTTTCCCTTCTTCCCCTTATTTCCATTCCCAGATTGATCAACAGGTCTCTTCTTCTCTTGCTTTGCTTTAAAGTCATAAGACTTAGAGAATTCCTTTTCGGTCTTGATAGCACATGAGACAATGTCTTCGTACGATGAAAAGGATTGTGAGACTAATGCTCGACGGAGAAATGGTTTTAACCCATCAAAGAAACGATCAATCTTACTTCTTGGGTTGCGAATATAATCACCAGCGTACCTCGCTAACCTTGTAAAGTTAGCCTCATACTTTGTGACATTCTCATCCTCCTTTTGTCTCAGACTTAGAAATTGTCTTTCCATATCTGCTCGATGGTCGCGAGGAAAGTATTTTTCTAAAAACAGATCTTTGAACTCCCTCCATTCCATATTTGATACTTCATCATCTTCCTTCGTATTTTGAATCAATGACCACCATTGATCAGCATCTCCAGTGAGGCGGTAAACTGCCATGGTAACTTTTTCCCTTTCACTACTCCCCAAAGCCTGAAATATTTTCTCTAGGGAAAATATCCATTGCTCAGCTACTAAGGGATTTGTACTCCCATTGAACGTTGGTGGTTGTTGTCTCATGAATCGATCTAACATTGATCCTCCACGCTGCGGATCAGGGTGCTCCATACGGGTAAGGTTATTATTCATAACTTGAGTAAGTTGTCCCAGTACGGTGATTAGCTGATCAGCACCAGTTACATCACCAGCCCCACTATAATTATCTTGAGCAGGAGGGCAATCCCTACATGGAGTGCGTGCATTGATACGGTTTCCATTTCTTCCACTAGGCGCCATTTCTAAACAATGGCATAAACTAGATCAGTTTATGAATCAAAATACATAATCCCATACTTATAAAACACTAAACATAAATTGAACTATCTATGGATATAATCCATAATCATAAAAATGTTTTTCTTTGAGGAAGTATATACTCATAAACCCTTCATAATGATTTGTAAAGATAATGAGAGTTATCCTAAGCATATCCCCCGGGAGTGTCGTAACCAAGAGTGCAGCAAGGCCCGTTGTCGTGCACCAGTTCCCGTTCGAGTCTAGCTCAAAGCGGTGTTTTCGGGTTTTACCCCTAGGTACATCTGTGCCAGAGCCGCCTCTACCTGCTCGTATCCAGACAGGGATGTATTGCTCGGAAAACTCACAAAATCTCTACAATACCAAAATTCTAGGAAGTTCTTCTATACTAATCCTCAAAGTTCATCTTAAGTCTACGTGCTCTAATCAGAGTTTATCTAAATCTAGCTTCCAAAGTTTGTACTAAACTTCCTCTGATACCAACTGTAACGCCCCGACCCCAGTTACCCAGAGTCGGTGCATTATTACATAACATTGGCATGATCACAAGAAAGATCAAATCTCGAAAGACCGATTGGTTTAGTAGCCTTGGAAACACTAGATATATTCATAAGTTTTACATTACATCATAAAATGAAAAACTACTACAACAACATAATGTCTCCATAATCCACACTACTATCCCCTCATAATATCCCTGCAGGTCATTCATAATTTACTTCTTCACATCCTGGGGAAAAATAAAACATAGAAAAGGGGTGAGCTCAAATGCCCAGTAAGGATAACAATATAGCGGAAACTTTCATAAATAAGAATAAACATTTAAGGCAATGTATAACTAAAACAAAAGCCTTTTAAACATGAAATTTCAACATGGTATGGCATAAATAAAATGAAATAATGCCATTTACTTATTCACATGGATATTCCACTAATCGAATAATCACATGCAAAAATAAATAACCACTTTCATAATGTTGGAATGCATAATGCCAGACTATCATAACCACATAGCCAAGGCCTCGTGCCAAGACTACAAATAAGATTTTGTCAAGGCCTTGTGCCAAGACACTAGTTTGTCTCATGAGACCTACCGATGCATCGAGGAGCTATAGCGGGCTCCACCCGTCACTTATTAAGTCCAATGCATTCCTATATGAAAAGGTTTAAACATAACATAAACATTCGTATTAAAACTAGCATACGAAATGTCAATAATTTCACCATAAACTATGAATGGTATAAAAATAGCACATCCACAGTCAAACATATCACAAAACCTTCAATACAATATAGAAGTTTTGTATCATAATAAATCAACTTCAAATAATCTTAAAATCCATCAAAGGATGTTGACATAGATGAAATCAAAATTCTTTTTAAAGAAATATCTCCTTTAATTTTGAAATCATTTAAGATCCATATAAAATAAGACATTTTCTTTGAAAATATTCTTATAAGCTTGTAAGGAAAGCTTCGATGATTTATAACGGCGGAAAATAACCGCACCCGCCGTATAAGTTAAAAAAAAACATTCTTACCTCAATTTTGTCGAAAAGGTTAAAAAGGACCTTGTTTTGAAAACGACGGAAAGATTCCTTTATAAACCTCTTATAAAAAGTCAAACAAGGGTATAAATGACTTTAACCCATATTCTTGTAAATAGTAAAAATGTTTTGAAATACATTTCGAAGAAACATGGATGTGGATGATAAAGAGATCCCAGTAGATTATTACGTATAAACAACCTCGGATAATGAAGAGATTGTGAAATAAACCCTTACCTTGTACTTTTCCTTGGTTGTGGTAGGTTAACCTCCTGTATAATGGTGAAATAATTGTTATTAAATTATACAAGAATCATATACATTAATATGATATCATATATGATCTTTTAATATTGATTTGATAATAATATCTTAGTATTATCGTTGTTTCGGGTGTTAACTTACTTGTTTTCTTTCATATGTTTTGTTATGTAAGACATGTTTGTAAAGGATAGGTTGTATATTATTCATATCCAGAATGATATCGAGTCCTTAAACATCATTTTTAAATCATAAAATGATAATTACGCTTTAATGGTTACGATGGAGAATGAATCTCATCGCGTTCGTGGAGACGGTAGTCCGTACGTACGCACGAGCGACAATATCATTCTTTTGATATTAAAATAATATATAAATGGATGGTATATCATATATACAGAATCATTAACATGTTATATTTATTATTTACATGAGTTACACATCATTATTATACCCATCCAAATAATATTATATTGAATAACAATTACACCACGACGTGGAGACGGTAAGCCGTACGTACGCACGTATGGTGACATGTTATTCAAAGGGTGGATAGAATACTGAATATGATTGTACCATATTTATAATAACATCACAGTATATGTGAGATACTGGAGTTATTATTTCAGAATGGTAAGAACAAAGGAAGAAGAAGTGGAAGAAGAAATGAACTTAGAAAAGGGTGGTGAAATCATTACCTCTTCTTCGGGTTCTTCCTTTTGATTTGATCAAAAGGGCTCCTTAGGTTGGCTTTCTGATCAAACTAAGGCCTCTAGGTTGTAGTGAGGGATGTTGGGAGAGTATTTGGGCAGAGTTTGGCCGAACCAAAAGGCTTTGAAGGTGTGAAGAAATGAGAAGGAGGAGTGCCCTTTTATAAGAGGGGTGAGAGGCACCTTTGGAAAAGCTAGAAATATTAATTTATAATAAATTCATATTCGGTTTCTAAAGGCTCCAAAGTTGACTATTCAAATGATGAGGTGGGGATAGGTCGAAATCAACTCATCCAATAGAATTTAGACAGGTTTGGGTACTTATATTAACCTTATCTTTAAGTATTAACTCTAAGTTAATTAGTTTCACTTTTACAATGTCTCTTTGTATTTTATATATTATGGTTAATAAACTTACTATATACATCCAAGCGACCCCCAAGTGGTCCATTAATGATTAACCTATCATAATATAAGTCTCTTGGCCGAACCTTAGATTTTTAGGAATTTAATATCAATTAATAATATAATATTTGTTTTAAGAACTCTTTTATGTCAATTTTGACACTATTCAATAGTTGATTTTTGTGAAACTCATAACAGATTGATTACTTCGAACAAAGTCAATTAAATCAATCCTAATATATCATATTATCCTATAAAATTAGTTTAATTCATTAAAAGTTTCATATTATATTTATTTGGGTATTTATAATATCAATTATTTTAATTTTTCACTATTATAGTAATTACTGCATCATCATTGTGTCATAAATTAAATAAATTATTAAATGTCTAAAAATTATAACTAAAATATCATTATGTAGGAAATCTTTTTAGATTTCTAATGAATATTTATAATCGAAAATTCAACATGTATAACCCTATGTAAAAATTGTTCTTCTAAAAGATGTAAGCTTATGCCATTTTTATTTTTATTTTAACTTTATTATTATAATGTGTCCCTACCACATACAAGTGGCTTCAAGGGGTCCCCAAATTGACCCAAGGATGCCCATGGTCGGGTATGTGTCCACCAATAAGGTTAGGACACGTTCTAGGGTAATTTTGTATTATTATAATATTATTTTTTAACCCTTATTTACCGGATTTACCCTTTAACCATGGTAAATAAAATATTTACCGCAGTAATTATTCAAAATGTCTAAAAATAAAAGTTACCTATTTACACAATTTGAACATCCTGATTCCAAATATGGAATCCATTTTCCTAAATTCAAAACACAGAAGTGGCAGAAATTAATTTAAAATTAATTCCCGCTGTCAAAACAAAAAGCGTGTTTTTAAGAGATAATAACTATCAAAAGATTGACACTTGTTTATGTTCGGTTTAATTGTAAAATTATGTCCAATGACCAAAATTATATTAAATGGTAAAAATATATTCTAAATATACTTTAAAACCACTCAAATTCATAATTTATCACTATTAATTATTTTGATTAAAAAAGTTGTTTTTAATTAAAATTTAGTAATTTTCACTATTCATCAAAATATAAAAGTTATCCGAAAAGTACCAAAATTTCACCCTAGGATAATTTCGATATTCCGAATCCAAAAATGAAGTCCATTTTGAAATATAAAATATATATGATTTCAAAAAGTAGGTATTACTATTTACAACGGCTAGTTTAATTAGTTGTGGTGTGTGTTAGAACTCGAGGTTGCGTACAACACACGCTATCGCATTATTCGAAGGGAAACGTACCGTAGAAGCTTGGGGTGTTACATTAAATCTTGATAGAAAGTAAGCATTTTGATTTTTGATTAGATAAGTGTTGACAATATGACACTAGTTCAGCTATGAGAGATAATTTTGGAAAGATTGTTTATTATTTTACTTAACATGACATGTTTTTAATAATATATGATTTTTTACTTATCATTAGATGACATATGAAATACCTGGCACTAAATAAGTTAGAAAGAAATGTTATCTTTTTCTTTTAGAATATGGAAGGATTTTAAATCAACCCCAACTTCTTATTTCATTTTTGTTTCATGATGAAATAAAATCCATGACACTGAAGAAGTTAGTGTTGGGGAATTTTTAAAAAAATTATTTTTTTATCCCTTTACCTCTTAAAACTATAAGGATATTGATTCTCTTATTCTCATTTTGTTTTCTTATACAAGTAGATGAAAGAAAGTAAAGGATGGAACATGATGTTTTTACAAGGTTCATTACCCAATAAGAGTATCTAGTCCTTGGTGTGTATAGTGGAGATAATTACATAAATTATCCACTATAATGAGATACCAATTATTGTGCTTTGTCTTAGAAACAATCCTAAACCCAAGTGTAGTTCCCTGCACTTTAGGAGGGGGATAGAAAGAAATCCCGATTCTCTAGACTAGTGAATGCCTGGTCTAACTATATAACCTTGTTGGATATTTATACTGTCTATGTATACAGTCTTTAACATCTTAAGTTGCTTTGAGTCACCAAAAAAGTCCTCTACCAGATACGACTTCTATTAAATTTCATAATTCTATTGTGTTATTATTTTCCTTTTTCTTCTATTTTTACTTGCATAACAACGTGAAAGCAATCTCTCTTCTTATTCCCTTGTATGCACAACATTTCACACAAACTTCTTCCTTTTCTTCATAGCAAAAAATTCAAATATTGATATTTACATCTCTTCTAACTATGAAATAGATATGCACAAACACCCTCTTCTCTTATTTTATCTTTTTACATCTTTATATTTCAATGCAAGATGGATTTCACTATATATATTCTTCTTAACATTGAATCATATCATGTTTATAATAATGAAAATAGAGTCATATCTCTTTCTAATTGACAAAAAAAAATTCTTGATAGAATCAGTGTCGAACCTCACTTATAAATTCTTATTCACCTCTGTTAAAAAAATATTTTTTTATTCTTCACTTCTCTGTCTGGTAGACATTCATCTAAAACTTCTCCATCCAATATTATTCATCCAATACTATTTTTCTGATACCAATTCACCTGATCCCTTCTTCACTCAGTTTCTTAAGTCCGATACTTATTTTTTTGATACATCACCTCTCTATTCAATACCTATTTTCCCAATACTTATCTATCTAATACCATCTATCTGGTACCAATTTATCTGGTACCACTCTATCTGGTACCTTTTAATTCAATGCTTCAACAAAAATATCACTTAATCTCCTCAATTGGTGCCTCACTTCTTCAATCTAAAAAAAATCTTTGAAGCTTCTCGGTTAGTACCTTCACACTATCAATAAATAGAGCATCATCATAGCGCCCCTTATCCCTTTTATATATTCACAGTTTCTCCAAAAATCAAGGGAGGTGCACAAATTTCAAATTTGAATTTCCCACTCCAAATTTGAATTCCCTCTCGAGTATTCCTTCAGTTGAATACCTTAAAACCTCAAATTAAATTAGAATAATCAAAACTTTGTAATATATTTCCTCAAATCTAAACACCAATTATATCTTCAAATATTCCTAAAATATTCTCTAGAATCATGATCTTTACTGCATAATTATTGGGGAATTGAATGTTCATTTTCAAAACATCACAATATAAGACTTTAAAAAAGGCTTTATAATGATCCTCAAACCTTCATCTAATATATCTTCATAGAAACTTCTTTATCTAGTAATGCTCTATCTGGTATACCTTAAAAGGATTCTTCTTTGTCTAGTTACCCTTCATCCAATGGACTCAGAATCATTTTTTATCTGGTGGGACCTAATTAGAACACTCTGTTTGATGTCTTAATTAGGAAACCTCTATCCGATGACTTCATTAGGAATTCTCTATCTGCACAACTTCATTCAAAAACCTCTTTTAGGTGAATTTTATCAGAGACCTATGTTTGTTGACTCTACTTGGAAACTATTATTCTATTAATTTTCTTAGAAACCTCTGTTTGATCATTCAATTAGAAACCTCTGTCTAATTATTCTCTTGGAAACCTATAAATAATGAACATACTCAAAAACCTCTATCTGATGACCTTTCTTGGAAACCTTTTTCTGATGCCTCTATCAAGAACCTTTATTTGACAAAAATTTATTCACAAACCTCTATCTTATATCACTTCATTCAGAAACCTAAGTCTGTTAGCCTATTTTTTTTGCCCAAGTAATTATTACATTTTTTTCAATAGTCTAATACATGTTTAGTGGAATTAATGATGATTCTTGGAGAATTGTTATGAATTCTTGAAAAAAATGTATTGTATTTCATTCTTGATAAAGAATCCATATATAAGTTTGAAATATGTTTAGGATACTTCTATGTTCTATAGAAAATTATGTTTGTGGCTGCAACTTGAATAACTTGAGTAGAGAAGTTCAAGGAAATGTGGAAAACTTAAGTGTGATGATTAAGGAGATAGTCCTCAAAGAAAGTATAGAAAAGTGTTGGTAGATGAAGGAGCACTGACAACAATATTTTTGAGAAGTGTTGAAGTGATTAAGAAGGGATTGAAGTTGGATGAAGAGGTTCTGAGTTAATCTGAGAGAAATTTAAAATATATAATATTCATGTAATCATTTTGAGTACATATACAAATCTACGTATCTAAATGATTCACATAACCAAAATTCCCACGTAGCCAAATTTGTGACGTAGGCAATGTGAACTATATAGCTGATTTCTATGATGTATCTCACTGTATGAAGACATGGAAATCCAGGATGTTTTTTAAGAAGAAAGATTTGAGGAAATTATTGAGATCTTGGATATTTATATATCATGTTGAACAATTAAGCCTAATTATTTAGGGGATTTAAATGATGATTTAAATGGGAATTTAAAAGATTTTAAGTAATAGATAAATAGAGAATCAGTTGACCAATTTGAATGAGTTGATCCTATTGTTGAAGATCATGGGGTTTCCATATTTAAAATATGGAAACATTGACTATGATATTTTGAGAATAATGTTCATGATGATTTTGTGTATATAAATATGTGGTGTAGGTATCAAAAAAATTCACAGAGAATTTAGAAATCTGGTTCTCATCACAAGATCATTTGAGATACTAATATATCCAGTATCAAGGAGAATAAGAGGGTGAGCCAAATCTATGATTCCTTAAGGAGATATACCTAATTATTCTAAGAATATAAGGAGAATATAAATCACAATAGATCTATAAGGAGTTTCAAGACTGAAAACCCTATTCCAAGAAGCTGCTAAAGATCTTGAAGAGGTATGCATGTAGGCATGTCGATTTATCTACTCGTGGAGGAAGATCCTATTTCTAAGTAGGGAAAAAGCAACCGAGGATAAGAATGAGGTCTTTATTTATTGGATCCTCATTGAATAAGAGAACTATATCTTCTAGTGGGGTTTATAAGTGGAATAACATAATGGGAATTTGTGTTGATCAAACTAATATTTTATATGGTTTTAATAACTTGTTTAATAGTGAAGAATCTATGTTGGGGGGACTAACCAACATAGCATGGAGTAGGCCTTTATAATGAACCTTGTAAATATCATGTGTTTCTCTCTATTATATTATTATTTCACATGAAATGATATTGAGAGATAATATTGAGTGGATTGATAACCTTAAAAATTTCAAGACATTTAATTGGAATAAGAGAATTCATAAAAAGTGACCACTGATTCACCCCCCCTCACCTTAGTGGTCCATCCTGCTTGGGGAATCTCAAGTGGTAATAAAGGGGAGGTCCCCTATAAATATATAAGAATAATTCTGAGAGATGGAAAATATTATTTCATTCAATATTTGAGGTGTCCCCATATTCGATAAGAAAAATTACCATAGTTATAGGATGTTAACATGTCTTATATCACTTGGACTAGAAGTGAGATATATTGCAATAATGGGGTTTCCACCCATTGCTGATGATGTTTCTATGAAACAAGATGATAATATAAATTTATAGTTATATATAAAGGCTCAAAATTATATCTTGATGACTCTATCAAAAAAATTATACAAAAAGGTCATGGGTCTCTAGACTGCCAAGGAGATTTGGGAAAAATTGAGAAGCAACTATGAAAGTAATTTCAAATTTAAGGAAGCTAAACTGTAAGTTTGGAGGATCAAGTTTGAATATTTAAAGATTTATAATTATGAGATTATTTATGACTACTTTACCAGGGTAAATTATATTATGAGAAATATCCTGGGATTTTTTGAGAAGATAGAGGATTCCATCGTTGTTAAAAAATTGACGAGGAACATTCTAAATTATTTTGATTCAAAAATATTATCCCTAAAAGGAAGATAGGACTTCAAAATTGATGATATACATAACATACTCATAGCTTATGAGGTTATAAAGGTACCTACTTTTATAAAAAAGGAAAAAAGATGAAATATCTTTTGAATCCATGATAAAATGAAAATTCAGATAATAAGAGGATGAAGGCTCTGATGATGAGAATGATGAAGACTTCAATCAAATTTTTTCTATTATATCAAAATGATTCAAAAAGATAAAGTGTAAGGGTAAGAGTAATAAATCACTAAAGTGTTTAAATTTTGGTGACTTTGTTCATATTTCCAAAAAAATCCAAATAATAAGGTTGAAGATTCAAAATCAGATTAAGATAATGAGAGACCCCACAAACACAAATGGGGTAAGAATAAGAGGAAGAAGCTCAATAGAAAGAAGAGGAATTTTATGAGAAAGAAAAATCAAGATGAATCATCAATTTTTTATTCAATTTATTAAGTTGGTTTCTTTTCTCATGTACAGAAAGGAATTGATTCATCAAGTTGTAGTGATGATGTATAAAAAGAGAAATAACTTGAGTGGGAGCTAAAAGAAACTTTTGAATTCTGTATGGGATAGATAAAATTCCTCAATAAATAAAATAAAAACCATGATAAAGAAAATAAAATGGTAGTTTTTAAGAAGGAAGATATAACCAAGAAGAAATTATCCTATGTTGATGAGATGAATAATCATAATATTAGAGAAGATAAAAATGAAAATATTATCCTAGATCTCAGAAATGAAATGGGGTAAGAATTAAAAAAAGCACCTCAATAGAAGGAAGAGGAATTTTATGAGAAAGAAAAAGCAAGATGCATCATCAATTTTTTATTAAATTTATTAAGTTGGTTTATTTTCTCATGTACATAAAGGAATTGATTCATCAAGTTGTAGTGATGATGTATAAAAAGAGAAATAACTTGAGTGGGAGCTAAAAGAAAAATTTGAATTCTGTATGGGATAGATAAAATTCCTCAATAAAGAAAATAAAAATCTTGATAAAGAAAATAAATGGTAGTTTCTAAGAAGGAATATCTAACCAAGAAGAAATTATCCTATGTTGATGAGATGAAGAATCATAATATTAGAGAAGATAAAAATGAAAATATTATCCTAGATCTCAGAAAGGAAATGGATGAAAATGAAGAAGAATTGGTTAAGACACAATCCATATGTCTCACAACACAACATGAGTTGAACAAGACCAAATAAGACTTCACTAAGGCTGATGAGGTAAATGGAGAATCTTTTGAGACCAATGAAAATAAAATTTCACATGAATAAGGTAAACCTATACTAAATCAATTTCAAGATAGGCATATTATATTTAATCATTTTGATGTGAAATCAAAAAATGAGGATATGTGATCCAAGAAAACTAAGAAGAAATATTACACATCAAAGGAAGGGAAGAATATTCCAAGGAGGTCACATACCCATAAGAAAAGTATGGTTTAGTTTTTAATAGGACAGTAACAACACAAATATGGATAGATCCAGAACCAATCTGAAAGAAAAAAATTTCAAGGGTTTTACTAGTGTTTTAGAAATCATATACAAAAAGATTATTATTTATATATTAACATTTATTTACCATTAAAGAGGAAAGAACTAGGGGGTTAGTGATAATATGATAAAAACATTAGAGGAAACAACCCATGAACATATCTTCCCCACAACTATTTACACAATACAAATTTAAAATTTTGGAAGAAGTTTGTGATAGATTCATTTTAGAAGGTCACATGGCTTAAGTATTCATAAGAAGGTTGGAAAGGGGGGTTATATATGTTATGAGAGGAAAGATTTTTTTAAATAAATCTAGTGGTATTCCATGTGAATATTCTAATAAGACTGAGAATTCCAAGAAAGAGTGTTAAGTTGTTTAGAAAAATAAATTGAAATTGACTAAACAATTGGAGGAAGTTGAAAAAATTACTAAGGATAAATAAAAGAAACTAATTTTATAAGGTAAGTTAAAAGTTTATGAAAAGTTATCCACAACTAGAAACTTGATGGTTCATAAGACTGAGGTAGAGAAATATATTCCACATAAAGAATAATTTCAAAGGAAGAGTCCAAATAAAACTTCCTATGCTGATATTGGAAGAAAGAAATAACCTAGGTTGAGAGGAATTGCTCAACCTAAATTTTGTTTATAATAAAAAATAGGTATCTCTTTATTACCAATTATTTTATGTGTTTGAAACTAACATGTATATAACTTAAGGAGAAATCTTGAGGTTTTCACTGTTGGGCATCATGGAGAGATTATACTTCATGATCTCTAATGAATTCCATGAAATAAAATAAGAGTATATCCCTAAAAGGGGGAACTTTGATAAAAACCTATCATTATAATAAATTACACAGAATCTAGATATTCTAGATAGATTTCAAAACTGAAGGTTTAGGTATGAGAATTATGTATACAACCCTATGTTATGATTTTATTAAATGAACTTATTAAGGGGGAGTGTTGGTTATCTTAACATGAGAAAACATAGGAGTTACTAGACTTTTACATGAATTATTTGATGGTTTGTTGAGATGTGTGTAGGGTACATGTTTCTTTTAAAATAATTTGTTTTTATACAGAACCTATTTGAGAAATAAGAATTTTTTAGCATGATATCACATGAATGGTAGTGCATGGACAACATAGAAAACCTTGGTTGTATCTCTCTTGTATTTTAAACCAGGTTTTCCCATGTAGACTTAGAGTAGACCAACTAAAGGATCTTTTCTAAGTGTACCATATGGTATTATCCTTCACTCAAAAAAGTGGGCTGAGTATAAGAGTGCCTTCAAAAGAAAATGAATATATGATAAGTCCCTCACATCTATCTTTGTATTTTATTTTCAATAAGGGGGAGAAAGAGAGAATCCAACCAATCAAACATATTGATATTGTGTATTGGTATTGACAACAAATTAAAAGGGGGTGATTGTTGTGCCTGGGTAATTATTGTATTTGTTTTCAATAGTTCAATATGTGTTCAGTGGAGTTGATAATGATTCTTGTAGAATTGTTATAGATTCTTGAGTAAAATGAATTTAATTTCATTCTTGATAAATCATCCATATAATTCCACAATATGTTAGATCTACCACCATGTTCTATTAAAAAAGACACTTGAGGAGATAGTTTGAAGAACTTGAGTGGAGAATTTCAAGATAATATGGAAAATTTAAGTTTGATGATTAATGATTTGATCTTAAAAGGAATTAAAGACAAGTTTTGGTTGATGAATAAGCACTATATAAAATATTTTTGAGAAGTGTTAAAGTGATTGAGAAGGTATATAAGTTATGTGAAGAGGTTTTGAGTTAATTTGAGAGAAATATAGAATATCTCAGATTCATGTAAGTGTTTTCCATACATAGCCAAATCTACATACCCAAATTATTCAGGTAGTTGAACTTCCCTCATATCCAAATTTTTGACATAGCTAAAGTGAACCATATAACCAATTTTGATGTAGTTGATTGTTGAAACATAGTGGTTATGTGAAGATGTGTAAATCTTGAATATTTTTGAATAAGTGAGATTTGATGAAATTACTAAGATCATAAATATTTATATAACAGATGGAAGAATTAAGACTGAGTCTTTGGGGGATTTAAATGAATATTTTAATGGAAATTCAATTGAGTTTAAATAAGAGATAAATCAGGAATCAGTTGACTAATTTTAATGAGATGATCATATAGCCAAAGATCACGGGGTTCCCATAATTCAAATATGGAAACATTACTATGATATTTTTAGAATAATGTTCATTATTATTTTATGTATATAAATATGTGGTGTGGGTATTGAAAAAATTTCACTGAGAATTGAGAACACTTGTGCTCAATGAAAGATCATTTGAGAGATTGATACATCAAGTATCGAGGTGAAGAAGAAGGCGAGACAAAGCTAATATTTCCTAAAGGAGATATATCTAGTTATTCTAAGAATATTAGGAGAAACCAGATCAAAATAGATATAGAAGGAGTTTCAAGACCAAAAAACCTATTCCAAGATGTTGTTGAAGATCTTAAATAGGTACACTTGATGACCTGAGGATCCATCTGCTTGTAGAGGAAGATCTTATTTCCAAGTGGTGTAGAAGAAACTGAGGAAAATAAGGATTTATTTCTTTGATTGATAATTATTGTAGAAGATAATTGTATCTTACAGTGGGTACTAAAAGTGGAATAATGTAGTGGGACTCTGTATTGATTAGAGTTGGATTTTCTATGGTAGTAATAACTTATTTAATAATGAATAATCTAGGGGGACTAACCAACACAATAAAGAGTGGGAATTTATGCCAAAAATTTTAAATATTGTGTGTTTATCTCTCTTATACTACTATAGTATACATGGTGAGATTGAGATATAATATTTAGTGGATTGAGAACCTTAACAAGTTTGAGAGGCTGAATTGGAATAATAGAATTTTTAAAAAGAGACCATTGATCACCCCACCTGTGGTCCATCAGGCCTTGGGAATTCTAAGTGGTATTGAAGGGAAGGTCCCCTCTAAAGATATAAGAATAATTTTGAGAGATGTAAAATATTAATTCAGTCAATATTCAAGGTGTTAATACATTCTATGGGAAGAATTATTATAGTGGGAGAAATAAAAAGTCATTATATCTCTTATTACTTGGCTTAGAAGTGATAGATGCTAAAAAATGGGCTTTAAAACCATTACTGGTGATGTTTCTATGACACAAGATAATAAGATAAATTTAAAGTTATATTTAAAGGCTCAAAATTTCAAATGAATTCCTCTATCATAAAATATCTACACAAAGTTCATGGGTCTCCAAATTTTCAAGGAAATCTGGAAAAAATTGAGAAGCAACTATGGAGGTAATTTCAAAGCCAAGGATGCCAAACTTTAATTTTGGTGTATCCAATTTTATGATATAAATATGGATTATGATGAGAATATAGATGACTACTTTAATAGGGTAAATGAGATTGTGAGAAATATTTTAGGATTTAGCGAGAAGATAGATGATTCTATCAATTTAAAAAAACTTATTAGTAACTTTCCATATTGATTTGATTCAAAAATATCAACCATGGAAAAATAATAATTCAAAATTGATGATCTACAAAATATAATCATGGCTTATAAAATGATAAAGTAACTTGCTTTCATATATAAGAAAAAATATGAAATAGCTTTTGAATCCATGAGAAAGGAAAAAAGTTTAAGAAGAAGAGGTTGAACAATCTGAAGACATGGATTATGAGAATGATGAATACTTTAATTAAATTTATTCTCTTATATAAAAATGTTTCAAAAATGGAAATTTTAAGGGAATGAGTAAGAAATCACTAAAGTGTTACAACTATGGTGAATCTGTTCATTTTGATAAAAAAAATTCAAAGAAGAAGGTTGGAAAATTAGAATTAGATTCAGATTATGGGAGACCTCACAAACAAAAATGTGGTAAGAATAAGAATAAGTACCTTAGCAGTAAGAAGAGGAAATTTATGAGCATGAAAAATCAAAATTCATTGTCAAGTTTTTCTTTAGGTGATGAAGTTAGTTTCTTTGTTCATTTAAATAAAGGAACTGATTCATCAGTTTTTAGTGATGATGGAGAAAAATGATACAAGTTTAGTGGGAACTGGAAGAAAAATTATAATTTTTCATGGGACAGATACAATTACTCAATAAAACAAAGAATAATATTGAGAAATAAAATAAAATAGTGTTTGTTGAGAAGGAATATCTAAGAAAAAAGGAATCAACCTATGTTTATGAGATAAAGAAGCACAATCTTAGAGAACATAAACATGAAAATATTATTATAGATCTCATAAAGGAAAGTTCTAAAAGGAAGAAGAACTAGTCAAGAAACAATCCATATGTCTCATAGTATAGCATGAGTTAAAAAATTCCGGAGAAGACTTCAATAAGGATACTAAGGTAAGTGGGTAATCTTCTCAGACCAATAGGAAGAAACTTTCATGCAAACAAGGTAAATCTGCACTAAATAAATTTTAAAATAGATTTTTTTTCTTTAATAGTTTATATGTGAAAAAAATGAGGATATGTGATGCAAGAAAACTAAGAGGAAATATTTCACATCAAATGTAGGAAATAATGTTTCAAGGCGGTCATATCCCCCCATGAAAATTAAGTTTTAGTTTACAATAGGATAGTAACAACACAAATATGGATGGATCTATAATCAATATGGAATAAAAAAGTTTTTAGGGTTTTACTAGTATTGTGGTAAGGATGGATAAAAAGAATATTTTATTAGGATTAACATATCTTTACCATAAAATAGGGAATAACCAAGTGGGAGTTTTAGTGAGCATCTGAGGAAAAATTCTCAGAGGAATCAACCCATGACTAGATCTGCACCACAACTATTTACATTAAAAAATTAAAATTCTAAAATAATTCAGTGGTAGATGAAGTTTAGAAGGTCACATGATTTTAGTATGCATGAAAAGATTTTAAATATAGGTTAGTTATTCTATAAAAGGAAACTAGTTTCTAAATAAATTTAGTAGTAAGTCATCTGAAGATTCTGAGAAGATTGAAAATATCAAGAAAGAGTGATTATTTGCTTTGAAAAATCAACTGAAATTAGATAAACAATTATAGGAATCTGAAAAAAAAATTGAGGCTAAAGAAAAGAAAGTGGTTTCATAAGGTAAGGTAAAATTTTATGATAAGTTATCCACGACTAGAAATTTAAAGGTTTAGAAGACTAAGTTTGAGAAATATATTCCACATAAAGAATAAGTTCAAGGGAAGAGTCCAAAGAAAACATCCCATAGTGAGATTGGAAGAAAGGAATGGGCTAGTTTGATAGAAATATTTTGTCTTGAATTCTATTTCTAAGGGAAAAAATAGGTCTCTACATATTACCTATTATTTTATGTGTTTGAAACTAAAATATGGGGAATTAAAGGTGAATATTAAGGTTGTCATTGTTGGGTAGCATGAAGAGATTATACTTCATAGACTCTATTGACTTTAAAGAAATAAAATAAGATGAGTGTATCCCATAAGGGGGGGGGGGTATTGATAAGAATATATCATTATACTTAATTCTAGTGAATCTGGATATTCTGGATAGATTTAAAACCTAAAGGTTGAGGTATGGTAATCACACATATAAACCTTTTTTATAATTTTTTTAAATGAACTTATTAATAGGGAGTGTTGGTTATCTTTACATGAGAAAAAGGGGGGTTATATGAATTTTACATGGACTATTTTTATGTTTTGTTGAGATGTGTTCATGTTAAAATTTTCTTTTAAAATAATCTATTTTTATACAACACCTATTTGAGAAATAATAAAATTTGAGCATGATATCACATGCATGGTAGTATATGGGTAGTACAGAAAACCTTGGTTGTATCTATATTGTTTTTTACACAAGGTTTTCCTATATAGACTCAGAGTATACCAACTAAAGGATGTTTTCTAAGTGTACCATGTGATATCATCCTTCACTCATAAAAATGGGGAAGAGTATGAGAGTTCCTTCAAAAGAAAATTAAAATATGAGAAGTACCCCACATTTACCTTTTCATTTGATTATTAGTGAGGGTGAGAAAGAGAGAATCCATATAATCACACATATTGATATTGAGGATTGGTATTGCTAATAAATTAAAATGGGTAGATTTTTTGTCCACAAGTAAGTATTACATTTGTTGTTAATGGTTCAATTATGTGTTCATTGTAGTTGATGGTGATGTTTGGATAATTATTATAGATTCTTGAGGAAAATGCATTACATTTCATGCTTGATAAAGAACCCATATAAGTCCATAAGATGTTGAGATACTTCCATGTTCTATGAAAAATGATGCTTGAGACTACAACTTGAAGAAATTGAGTGGAGAAGTTCAAGACCATGTGGAGAAGTTAAGTGTGATGATTGATGAGTTGATACTATAAGGAATTAAAGATAAGTGTTGGTTATTTAAGGAGCACTATCTACAACATTTTTGAGAAGTGTTGAAGTGATTGAGAAGGGATATAAGTTGGATAGATAGGTTCTGAGTTAATTTGTGATAAATCTATAATATCCTAGATTCACGTAATAATTTTGAGTACATATCCAAATATATATAGTCAAATGATTCATGTAGTTAAACTTCCCACATATCCAAATTTGTGATGTAGTCGAAGTGAACCATGTATAAAATTGAAACATAACCAATTGTTGTAACATATCTAATTTTATGAAGACATGAAAATATTGAAAGTTTTTGAAGAATTTGGATTTGAGGAAATTATTAAGATCACATATATTTATATATCATGTGGAAGAATGAAGCTCAAGTATTTAGGGGATTTAAATGAATATTTTAATGGGAATTAAAATGAGTTTAAGTGAGAGATAAATTAGGAATCAATTAATATATTTTAATGAGATAATCCTATTATTGAAGATCATGGGGTTTTTATAATTAAAATATGGAAACATTGACTATGATATTTTTAGAATAATATTCATGATAATTTTTTATATATAAATATGTGATGTGGGTATCAAAAAAAAGTTCACTGAGAATTGAGAACTCTTTTCCTCATCATATGATCATTTGACAGACCGATACATCCAATATCTAGGAGAATAATAGGGTGATCCAAATGCAAGAGTCCTTGGGAGAGATATACTTGAGTATTCAAATAAACTTAGGAGAATACAAATCACACTAGATCTATAAGGAGTTTCAATACTATTAAGTTAGTTCTAAGTATATTTTTAATATCTTGAAGAGGTACACATGCAAACTCATTGATTCATCTACTCATTAAGGAATATCATATTTCCAAGTGGTGTATAATAAATCAAGGAGAATAATGAGTTCTCTATTTGTTGGATCTTCCTTAAAGAAGATAATCGTATCTTCTAGTGGGCTCTAGAAGTGGAGGAATGGAGTGGGACTCTATGTTGATGAGATTAGGAATTTTTTTGGTAATAACTTGTTTGATAGTAAATAATATGTGTTAGGGGGGATAACCAATGCAACAAGTAGTAGGAATTTATGTTGAACCTTATAAATATTGTGTGTTTCTCTCTCTCACATTATTACTACACATGAGGTGGGATTGATAGATTATATTGAGTGGATCAATAACATTAACAAGTTTGAGAGGTTTAGTTGGAACAAGAGAATTTGAAAAAAGAGACCAATGATTCACTCACCCCCCAATGGTCTATCTGGCCTGTAGAATTTCAAGTTATATCGAAGGAAGGTCCCCTCTAAAGATATAAGAAAAGTTTTGAGAGATAGAAAATACTAATTCAATAAATAGTTGAGGTATTCCCATATTCAATGGGAAGAATTATCATGGTTGGAAGAATAGGATGTTACCATATCTCCTTTCACTTAGCCTAGAAGTGAGAGATGTGACAATAATGGGTTGTCCACCAATTTTTAATTATGCTACTATGAAACATGCTAATAAGAGAAATTTATATTTATATGGAAATGATTAAAATTTCATATTGATGTATTTATTAAAAAATGTCTACACAAAGTTCATGGTTCTCCAGTCTTACAAGGAAATCTATGAGAAATTGAGAAGTGGCTATGAAGGTGATGTCAAAGTCAAGGAAGCCAAACTTCAAGTTTGGTGGAGACAATTTGAAGATATAAATATGGTTGTTGATGTGACTATCTATGAATAATTTACTAGGGTACATGATATTGGGAGAAATATGTAGGTATTTGGTGAGAAGCTAGAGGATCTCATCATTTTCAAAAAACTAATGAGGAACCTTTTAGATCAGTTTGATTCAAAAATATCATCCCTAGAATAAAGAGAATACTTGACAATTGATGAGTTAGAAAAAATAATCATAACTTATGATTCAATAAAGGATCCTATTTTTATAAATATGGAAAAATATGAAATATATTTTGAATCCATGATAAAAAAGAAAAGTCAGAGAAGAAGATACCGAAGAATATGAAGAATCAGATGATGAGAATGATGAAAAATTCAATCAATTTTTTTCTATTATATCAAAAGGATTAAAAAATGGAAAGTGTAAGGGAAAGATTAATCAACCACTAAAGTGTTTTAGTTGTGGTGAATCTAGTTATTTTTCAAAAAAAATTCTAAAGGAGAATGTTGAAGAATCAGAATCAGATTCAGATGATGATATACCTTAAAAACAAAAATGGGGAAAGAAGAAAAAGAATCACCTCATCAGAAAGAAGAGTTATTTGATGAGAAATAAAAATAAATATTCAAAATCAATTTTTTCTTAAGATTATGAATCTTGTTTCTTTGATCATGTAAAGAAAGGAACTAATTCATCAAGTTATAGTAATGATAGAGAAGAAATGATAGAACTTTAGTGGTATCTAAATTTTTTTTAGAAATTTTCATGGTACAAATACAATTACTCAATAAATAAAAGAAGAACTTTGAGGAAGAAAATAAAATGATATTTTATAATAAGTAATAACTAAGTAATAAGGAATAAACCATATTGATGATATCAAGAAGCACAAGCATAGAGAGGATGAACATTAAAATATTATCAAAAATCTTATAAAGGAATAATATTGGCTGAGACATAATCTATATATCTAATAGTATAGAATGAGTTGAACAAGCCCAAAAAAGACTTTAATAAGGCTACTAAGGTAAGTGTAGAATTTCCTAAAACCAATGAGAATAAAAGTTCATGAGAACAAGGTAAATATGAACTAAATCAATTTAAAAATAGACTTGTTTTATTTAATAGTGAAGATATGAAAAAAAATGAGGATATGTGGGAAAATAAAACTAAGAGGTAATCTTACACATAAAAGTAAAGGAAGAATATTCCAGGGAGGTAACAAACCCCCAAGTAAAATAAGATTTTTTTGCAATAGGATAGAAATAATACAAATCTAGAAAGATCTAGAACCAATCTTGATTAACAAAGTTTCAAGGGTTTTGCTGGTGTTGTGGTAATCATGGAAATAAATCCTATTATTTCTAATTTAACATTTATTTTTTAATAAATAGTAAATAAACAAGGTGGTTTAATGATAATTTCAGAAAAAATTATTAAAGGAAACAACCCATGACTAAATCTTCACAACAACTATTTACACACAAAAAATCAAATTCTGGAAGAATTATGTGGAATATGTAGTTTAGAAGGTCGAAATGATGAGGTATGAATGAAAAGGTTGGAAATAGAGGTTCCTTATATTTCCAAAGGGAAGAGTTTTCTAAATTAATCTAGGGGTGAGTCATTCAAAGATTTTAAGAATAGTGATAATATCAAGAAATAGTGTCTAGTTGTTTAGAAAAATCAATTAAAAGTGGATAAACAATTAGAGGAAGCTAAAAACCTTGATGAGGCTAAGGTAAATAAATTAGTTTGATAAAGTAATGTAAAATTTGATGAGAATTTATCCATAATTATAAACTTGAAGTTTCAAAAAACTATAGTGGAGAAAGATATTCCATATAAAGAAGAAGTTTAAGGAAATAGTCTAAATAAAACTTCCTATGCTGAGATTGGAAGAAATGAATGGACAAGGTTGAGAGAAATCTATAGACCTAAATGTTATTTCTAATAAAAACAAGAGTTATATCCTTATTCACTATCATTTTATGTGTTTGGAACTAACATGTAGGGAATTAAAGGAGAAATCTTGAGGTTGTCACTACTGGGAGACATGGAGAGATTATACTTCATAGACTCTACTGACTTCCATGAAATGGAATAAAAGGAGTGTATCCCTTAAGGGGGGAACTTTGAGAATGATCTATCATTATACTAAATTCTAGTGAATCTATATATTCTAGAAATATTCCAAACCTGAGGGTTGAGGTGCGAGAATCACACATACAACCCTTTGTTATGATTGTATCAAATGCACTTATTAAGGGGGAGTGTTGGTTATCTTAACATGAGAAAAAGGGGGGTTACATGACTTATACATGAACTGTTTTGATGAATTTTTGAGATGTGTACCAGTTGCATGTTTTTTTAAAAGAATCTATTTTTATACCACACCTATTTGATAAATAATAAATTTTGAGAATGATATCAAATGCATGGTACTGTATGGACCACATAGATAACCTTGGTTGTATCTTTATTGTTTTATACACTAGGTTTTACCAAATATACTTAGATTATACCAACTAAAGTCTCTTTTTCTAGGTTTTCCATTTGGTATCATCCTTAACTCAAAAAAAGTAGGAAGAGTATGAGAGTTCCTTCAAAACAATATGAAGAATTGATAAGTCCCTCACATTGACCTTTACATTTGATTATCAATAAGGGTAGAAAGATAGAATATATCCAAGCACATATATTGATATTAAGGATTGGTATTACCAAAAAATTCAAAGGGGGAGATTATTGTTCCCAAGTATTGAATTTTTTCAATAGTTCAATATGTGTTTGGTGGATTTAATGATGATGCTTAGAGAATTGTTATGGGTTCTTAAGGAAAAGGCATTGGATGTAATTCTTGGTAAACCATCCATATAATTCCATAAGATGTTTGATTTACCACCATGTTCTATGGAAAAGGATTATTGAGACTACAAATTGAATAACTAAAGTGGAGAAGTTCAAGAAAATGTGGAAAAGTTAAGTTTGATGATTGATGAGTTGATCCTCAAATGAAGTAAATAAAAGTTTTGATGAATACAGGATAATTTTATATAATATTTTTGAGAATTGTTGAAGTGATTGAGAAGGGATGGAAGTTGGATGAATAGGGTTTGAGTTAATCTAAGAGAAATATTAAATATCCTGGATTCATGTAAGAATTTTGTGTATGTAGAAAAATCTACGTAGAGGAATAATTCACGTAGATAAAATTCCTACATAGCCATATTTTTGATGTCGCCAAAGTGAACCATGAAGCTAATTGTGATGTAATTGATTACTGTGATGTACCCAATTTCATGAAGACATGGAAATATCATATGTTTTTGAAGATGTGAGATTTGAGGAAATTGCTGAGATCATGGATATTTATATTTTTCATATAATAATGAAGCCTGAGTCTTTAGAGCATTTAAATTAATATTTGAACCAGAATTAAAATGCATTTAACTGAGAGATAAATCATGATTAATTTGACCGATTTGAATGAGATGATCATGTTATCAATTATTGTGGGGTTTCTATAATTCAAATATGGAAACATTTGAGAGGACTAGTTTGGGATATGACTAACACTAAGAGGGGGGGTTGAATCAGTATTGGGGAAATTTTCCAACCAATTTCAACTTTTTATCCCTATACCTCATGACATGTTACAATATTTATTCTCTTATTCTCTTTTCCCTACCACATGAAATAATATGAAAGTAGTGAAAATATGTACATGATATTTTTACAAGGTTCACCACTCAATAAGAGAAGCTACTTCATTTCCATGCATGAGAATAACCGATGCATGGATTATCCACTATAATGTGATATGATGTTGTAGTGGGTTGATTAGGAAAACAATACTCTAGTCAGTGTGGGTCCCTACACTTTGGAGGGGGGAGGGAAACAATATTATTCCTTAAATCAGTGACAACCTAGTCCAACTTGCAGCTCCTTACTAGTTCTTTATATTTCCCCCAAGACAGTCTTCTCCCTGTTGAATAGGATTTGCAACACCAATATAGTCTTCCACCTACTAAGACCTATTGGATTTCATAGTGCTAATTTTTTCTTCCTCCCTTCACTTCTTACTTTCCTAGAAGCATGAAAGTAAACAACCACATATTTCTTTGCAGTAAACCTAAAAGTTGCACACTCTTCTTATCCTTCTTCTTTAGTGAAAAACCAGCTGCACTGAAACCCGCTCTTATTCACACTTTATCCTTCAGTGAAAAACCAACTGCACTGAGATTACTTATCTCATTCTTTTCCAAAATCACAAACCCCCTTTGTGATTATCAGATCAATGGAGTCCAGCTCAACTTAACATCATCACAATCATTCTACCCTGAGTAATAATCAGTATCTAAGTGGGAACACTTGATTCTTCTTGGAAACACTGTAATATGGAATAGTATAGTTGTTTCTTCTTAAGTACTGGTTCACCTAAAACATGTATTCAAAACTACTATTTGTAAAGCTTCTTCATGAAGCTCCTTCACAGAGCACATTGCTTTGCAAAGCTCACTACTTCACAGAGCTCACTGCTTCGCAGAGCTCACTGCTTCGCAGAGCTCACTGCTTCGCAGAGCTCACTGCTTCGTAGGGATCAGCCTCTCATGAAGCTTGGATGCCTTTGTAAAACCCATAGTTTCGGAAAATCAAACTGCCTTCGCAGAGCTCACAAATTTGTAAATCTCATTGACCCATTACGGAACAACTTGTCATTGCAAAACACGTTTTCTTCATGGAACAACTTACTTCATAAAGCTTATTTTCAATTATAGAGATCTAAAATTCTTGTTAAGTCTCTATAATTTTCTTGAGGGGGTAGGGGCCTATTTATAAGCATTTCCCACCGACTCTAGAACCTTTTATCCACCTTAGCCCCACGTCAGCACCGAATTGTAGAGCTCCAAAAGTTTCGCTGAAATTCACTCTGTTTCTTGAAGCACAATGGCTATTTTATGGATTTTTAAATCTCATCATAATCACGAAGTGTTTCGTCAAATTCTTTGCACTTCCACAATTCTCCTTCCTCCTTTTCACCACCACAATGCTCCACTCGCAATTCTATTCTCCACCGCAATACTTGCTTGTAAAGCTCTTCACCTCTGCCATCCGCGAAGCTCGTCGTAATCGCGAAGCACACCGTCAACATTCTTATTTTATTTGATAAATCTACTTCACGAATACCATCTTCACAAAATTCATTCCTTTACCATCTTTTTATGTTATCTTGAAGGAAATCCACTTTTCGAAATGCTAGCCCAACTCCAAATATTGGACCCCAAAAATTTGGAAAACACTGGAAAACTGCGCCACCTTAGACACTTGATTCTACAAGACCAACCATATTGATTGACCACATATTTTCTCCACCTTTCCTTCATAAAGATTTCATCACAAGTTCTACAACCAACTTTTGATCTTTGTAAAATACATAACAGCAAATCATCATTAGATTAACTAAGGAAAGTATAATAACTTCCCTATCTTCTAGGAGCAACTTTCTTTCCAATCTCAAATGAATGTGATTGGAATCACCTTCACTCCAATCTCATGTATGGACACTTAGAATGTAAAGTCCATGAATGGACACTTCTCTCTACTTATTAAACCATAATTCCCTACTCCATTCAAATCATATGATTATTTTCCATAAGTAAGCTCTTTCATGGTTCTCATGCAATCATGAAGCATTGAATGACCTTCTTAAAATGATCATTAACCATTTACTTTTGGAACTTGAATTCCAAATAACTTCTCCAATCATCCTCAAATGGATGGTACTTCACCATTCATCTCTAATCATCCTCAGATGGATGATACTTCACCATTCTTCATTGTTGTAAACAATGTGTCACCTTTGACACAAGTTCTTTGAACTTAGGATCAGTGCATCAATCTTCTGAATTAACAACATGTAGAATTTCTCAATCATTTCATTCAATTCTATGATTTCATAAAAATTCTCCAAGAATCTTAACTTAAACCAATCTCTATTCACTTTGGAGTTACTTATTCATTTTGACCATTATTGACACTTGTTGAAAATAAATACAACCTATACACAAAGTGGTCCCAACAACATTGACTATGATATTTTGAGAATAATTTTCATAATGATTTTGTGTATATAAATATGTGGTGTCTGTATCAAAAAAATTCACTAAAAATTAAGAATTATTTTTCTCATCCTAAGATCATATGAAAGACCAATACATCTAGTATCAAGGAGAAGAATATGGTGTGTTGAAGCCATGAGTCCCTAAAAGATATATACTTGAGTATTCTAAGAATATGAGGAGAATCCCAATCACAATATATCTGGAAGGAGTTTCAAGACTAACATTCCAGTTCCAAGATACTTATAAATATCTTGAAGAGGTACACGTGCAGACCTTCTGATCCATCTGATCATGGAGGAATATCCTATTTCCAAGTGGTGAAGAATAAACCAAGGAGAAGGAGGAGGTATTTATTTGTTGGAAACTCATTTAATAAGATAATTATGTATTCTATTCAGTGTTGTAATTGTAGTAACATAGTGTGAATATCTATTGATCACACTGGGATTTTTTTTGGTTGTAATAAATTGTTTGATAGTGAAAAATCTATGTGGGTGGGGGGGGGGGATAACTAACACAACACAAAGTAGGAATTTATGTAAAAACTTGTAAATATTTTGTGATTCTATTTCTTATATTAACACTACACATGATATGAGATTGAGAAATAATATTGATTTGATAAAGGACCTTAACAAGTTCAATATGTTTAATTGGAAAAAGAGAATTCATAAAAAGAGGCCACTGATTCACCCCCAGCTCTGAGTGGTCCATTTATCTTGGTGAATTTTAACTCTTTCTAATCACCTCGGTCTGTTATCCTCTACCTGATTACATTTTTTTTCTAGACTCATATTTTTGTATCTGAAACACTCCATTCTAAAACTTCATGTGGTGGATTCAACTTCATTATATTTTATACAAATGTATTTCACCTAACATCAAATCACATGTTTGATACATTAAGGTCATCTCACCAATCATCACAAGTAACTCAAAGTATTCAAGTAATCTTTCACCTTCAAGTAATAAATGTATTCCAAATATTTCAAAGGTAATAATACCATTTATCTTCTTCCAGGATAAAAAGATGTTATAAATTCTTATCCTCTTCAACAAAATTGGATTATTTATTATTCATAATTAGGAATTCGTCATCAATATCTCCATTTGACATAAAATCTACATCTTCTTCACTAACAGTCTTGGATACTTCAATCAAACTTCTAAGAAACTTCTTATTTAATACTTCTCTAACATATTGTCATCAACATTTGGCTTGGATAATTTGACCAAAATTCCAAGAAACTTCTTCTTGACTACTTATCCAACATATTTTCACCAACATCAGGCTTGTATGCTTCAATAAAAATTCCAAGAAACATATTCTTTACAACTTTTTCAATCATATTAACATCAATTAAATCATTCCAATTCATTTAAACCCTTTAAAACAAATATAACACACACAATGTGGTCTTATAAATATCCCCCTTGTATTTTTTTTCAATACCTTCAAAATGGATATGTAAATATGTAAATATTTTATTCTTTATCTCCTCCCTTTTCAATATTTGATTTCAATTTCCATATCCCTTATTAACAATAAATAAAAAGTTCTTAGTAAAATGGTGTAAGTTTATTATTAAGAATTATGTCATCAATAATCTCATACTAAGTCTACATGAGTCATGCTCAATGTAGAAAACAAGAGGATTTTATTTATATAGAAAATTTATCGCTTGAAAAATAGAATGATACCAAATGAGATGAGAACAAACAATATTTTCATTAAGTTATGTCCACATATATTACAGGCTGAAGATACCAATTTGGATATAAATTTTTTTAGAATAAATCAACCTAAAACTCATGTATTCACTTCAAAAAAATATTGAAAATCATTCAAGTACAAATAGTTGGATTAACAGCCTTGGTACACATTCATTATTATACTTTTATTATGTCACTGATTAATTCAATTTCTCCTTATATGTGTTAAGATTTTTATTTTTAGTTACTAAGGAGGATTGATTAAGAAAGACATAAATTTTCAATGAAAATCCTTTAGAAAAATTCCAAAATAATCAGATTTGTATGAGATAATTATTCTAGTATCTTCTTAAACATTATCCACTTGTCTCTCTCTTAAGGGGACATTCCTCATGATATTTATAATGTTTGATCTATTCAAAATATAAATCTCATGATTATTTATATATAGAATAAACCAAAATTCATCTACTTCATGTGGTTGTCCAGACTTGAAAATTTCTTTATCTTCACCAAGGATGATAATCTTCAATAAATTCCCTATAAATTTCAAATGTAAGATTAAACCAAGATGGTATTTTTTTTACTTTTATATCATGTGTTGAAAAAAAAAACAATCCAACATCATCAAGGATGATCCTATAATAATAATTCTCAGTATACCAATTTAGGAATCATTCTAGGATGGTAACTTATTTAAATAATATTGTCCAATATTGAGAGCATGTCTATTTTTTGAGGTTATCCCCCTAAGATCATTCTACACCTTTAATTACCTACATAATAATCACACATATAATTCATAAAGTTTAAGGGAATAAGGTGTATATTCCTTGATTCTCAATGTGAATAACAAGGTTGAAATGATTTTCTCAACCATGTTTCTCCATTTTCTCCACTCATCATTCTTGCACCTCAGAACTTAAATTTTGATTGGGGTTGCATGATTATTATTACTTCTTAAATTTCTTTATGTGTGAATTTTTTTTTCTAAATAGCCTTTAAGGTACTGGAATCACCTGATGTGACTTTAATCTTATTTAAGAACTCTTTTTTATGTTAGAATTATTATAGATTAATCTCTAGGAGTGTGTCCAACTGTGTTTCACCTCACATGTAGTACTTCTTTAGAATAAGGGTTATCATTTTTTGATAACCTCTCATGAAATTTGACTTATTTAAATGGAATTTATTATTCTCCTTTAGTGTTGTATTTTTCTCATGCCACTTTCTTCTTTCTTTCCTTCTCTAAATATTCTATCCAAATTACTAATATATCTTCAGGGTCATTGGAATCATTTTTGGAGACTCCACATGGATTTCTATGAGTACCTTTCTTTTTACTAGTTCTTTTATATTATGCACTCTTTTTAAACCTATTGAACTCATGTTGGATATTATTTTCATTTTTATTATTATCCAAGTATCTCTTACTTATCCTTATTGATAACTTCTTGGGAGAATTATTGTTTGCAACATTCTTCTTCTTATTTCCCAAGGAAACTTCTTCTTTCTCTACCAACTCCTATGGTATTATATTCCCATTGTCTTTTGATAAATGTCGAGATGATATTGTAACAATATTTTCAACACCATTATTGGATACATCACAGATATTTTAAAGCATTATAAATCTATTTTAAGTATATATATTTTTATTAATCTTTGGATGGTTCACTTACATCTCTGGTTTTATTCCCCTTGACATTGTCTACCTTTATGATTTAACATTTGCAGGATTGTACCAAAAATCTAATACACAATTCAAAAACTTATTGCAGCACTAACATTAACCCACAAGCCTTGATCTTATTATATCTACTGCATATAGTCCATAATTTCTAGCAAAATGAGCACGTTGTTTTGGGGTTTTCTTTATAACTTATTGGGCTCTTCATGGGGAACCAACTTACATGCTAATTATATTATCCAAAATATACATGATATTAATCTCCTAACTACTATTATCATCCTTACTTGTGAATATTTTTTTAATCCTACATTGTTTATGAAAATAGGTTTTGATAAAATATTATAAAAAGGTATGAATGATACCTTTTTCTTCCTAGTTTCTTGATGTAGATAATTAAAATATTTCATGATATTTAATTCATATTTTAGACATATTTTATAATCATAATCCTCTATTGAGATTTGTGTAGAAGCAGTAAATTTATCCTTCTCTTTTGAAGACTCAATGTGTGCCTTTTTAAGATTGACTAATTTGACTTCCAATTCCAAACACCTCACATTGAGGGTTCTCTTTTGTTCTTAAATAAAAATCAACTTATCTTCACAATACTTATTACTTATTTCATTTTCTTCTTCATGAATTTTTCTTCTTTCTTGAAGTAAAGTGTCGAGTTCATTGGTTCTTTTTTACTTCACATCCAACTAATCATTTTTTACATTAATGCTATTTTTCATTTTTTCTTAAAGTGAATGGATCTTCTCTACAAGAGTCTTCTTGAATCCATGTTTCAATTAAAATTCATTGAGGCATTTATTTTAAAATTAAATTTGGGTGATTTATTCCTGTATGCTTTCAAAAACTCCACAAACAAGAGAGAATATTTCACCAGGAATTCAATACAGAATATATTTTAATTTATTAGCTAATATTTCTTGAGATGTTGTATATAGGTCATAATCACCACTTATTATAGTTTCTTATTATTAAGGATAGTTTTTACAAGAATTTTCACACACCTCATAATAACTTGACCCTGATCTACTTGAATTAGAATAGTTTTCCTTCTCATTGGTGGTAATTTAAACTACATGCTAATCAATTTCCAAGCTAGATCTATCTTATTTTATATCATGTAATGGAGAAACTAAATTTACTTCTTCATCTTGGATCAAGAAGGACATATTCTTAAAATTTATTTTCTATTTATTTATCCTATTCATCAAGGTCTTGATATAAATAGAATTATTCTTTGAGATAAATGAATCTTCACCAAAACTGCAGTTCATTGTAAATATAGGAAAGAAACTCAAATAATTAAAATAGAAAAACTTTCAATCGAGAGAACCCACTGGTGGTAAACCTTTTCTATGATATTAATTTTTATGACCACTTTGAGATATAATCAACACTAAGAGGGAGTGAATTGGTGTTGGGGAATTTTAAAACAAATTATTAATTTTTTATTCATTTACCTCTTAGACCTGTTAAGATCTTGGTTCTATTGTTCTATTTTCATTTTCATATACAAGTAGATGAAAGAAAGTAAAGGATGGAACATAATGTTTTTATAAGTTTCACAACCAAATAAGAGTAGTTATTCCTTTCTATGTATGGTGGTGTCCTGCATAAAGATTCTTTGCTATAATACGATACTAATTACAGTGGCTTGGCTTAGAAAAAATATTGAACCCAAGAGCAGTTACCTACTCTTTAGGAGGGGCATATAAAGAAATCCTGATTCTCTGGACTGGTGAATTCCCAAACCAACTATAGTTCCTTATTGTATATTTATACTTCATGTGTAGATAATCTTTAACTTTTTATATTTCATTACAACACCAATAAATTCCTCCAATAGATTTGACTTCTGTTAAATTTAAAAGTGTTACTTTGTTATTATATTACTTCTTCTTCTATTGTTACTTGCACACCATCATGCAAGAAATCTCTCTTATTATTCCCTTGTATGCACAATAGTGTGCACAACCTTCTTCCTATTCTTTATACTAGAAATTATAAATGTTGATATTTCCTTATCTTCTTTATGTACAAAAAATATACACAACACCCTATTCTATTGTTTACTCTTATTCCCTATTTCTACTTTAGTATAGAAAAAATTACACAAAATATCTTCTTTTTAGATTCAACATTTGTATGATGATGATGATAGAATTGAATCTATTTCTTCTTGACACCAAAAATATTCATTAAAGAATTAGTGTTGACCCACTCTTAAGACTTTTTCTTCACCTCTATCATGTTATTCTGATTATTCAATTCTCCATCTGGTACATGTTCATCCAAAACTTCTCTATATTATACTATTCATCCGATATTATTCTTCTGATACCAATTGATTTGATCCTTTTTCACTCAGTGCCTTAAGTTTTGTACTTCTCTATTGAGTACCTTACTTATTCATTCGGTACTTATTAATCTAGTACTTCTCTATCCAGTACTATTTGTCCAGTAACCTCTATCTGGTACCAATTTTTCTAGTACCACTTTGTTTGATACTTTGAAAAATATATCTCATAAGTTCCTCAATTGAAACCTCAATTCTTTGACCTAAAAAATCTTCAAAGCTTCTTGTTCAGAACCTTCACACTATCAACAACTAGAGTACCTCCACAATGCATCTGCTCTCAACTATATAGTTACAGTTTATCTGAAAAAAGGAGGAGTTCACAATTAAAATTTGAATTTCCAAATCAAAATTTTAATTATCAGTTAATTATTCCTTCAATTTAATTCCTTCAAACCTATAATTAAAACTGAGTTAACAAAACTTTATAGGATCTATCCTAAAATATTGGCATTAATTATTTTTTCAAATCTTCCTAAAATATTAGCTAGAATAACAATATTTACTTCATAGTTATTGGGGAGTTTAATGTCTAACTCAACATCATCACAATGTAGGACCTTACAAAGGGTTTTTAAATATCCTAAAACCACCACCCGATACATCTTCATAGGAACTACTATACCCAGTAATTATCTATTTGGTATATGTTCATAAGGTTATTCTTTTCCTAGTTCCCATCCTTATGATGGAGTCACAAGAATTATTCATTTGGTGGGAGCTATCTAGAACACTATGTCAGATGGATTAATTAGGAAACCTTTTTTAAGGGCTTCTTTAGGAATCCTCTGTCTGACAACTTCATTCAAAAAACTCTATCTGATGACTTTTCTCAGAGACATATGTCTAATGAAACTTCTTGGACACTTATGTCAAATAAATTTTCTTAGAAACCTCTATGTGATCATTCAATTGGAATCCTCTGTCCAATCATTTACTTAGAAAGATTTTTTTGATCATCTACGTGAAAACCTCTATTCGATGATCGTGCTTAAAAACCTTTGTCCAATTACCTTTCTCAAAAACCTCTATCAAATTACTCTATCGGAAACCTCTATATGATAGAACTTATTTCATAAACCACTATCTGATACTAGTTTTTTCAAAAACCTCAGTATATTAGCCTTTGTCTAATCACCTTATTTCACTACCCTCTATCCAATTACCTTTGTCCACTAAACTAATATTTCTCTACCTGAAACACTCCATCCTAAAAATTTATGTGGTTAATTCAACTTCATTATTTTTTTAACAATTTTTCTTAACTAAACATAAATTCACATGTTTGAGAAATTAAGGTTAGTTCACTAATCATCATAAGTAACTCAAAGTCTTCAAATAAAATTTCACCTTAAAATAATGAATGTATTCCAAATCATCCCAAGGAAACAACACCATTTATCTTCTTCTAAGATAAGAGGTCTTGATCACTTATTCTACTCTTCTACAAACTTTTATTCTTCATTATTCATAACTAGAACTTCATCATCACCATCTCCATTCTGCATACAAGCTATATCTTCCTCACTAATAGGGTAGTAAACCTCAACCAACCTTCCAAGAAACTTCTTCTTTACCACTTATCTAATATATTTTCATCAACATCAGTCTTGGATACTTTAACCAAACTTTCAAGAAACTTATCTAACATATTTTCATCAATATTAGGCTTAGATACTTCAAAAAAAATTTCAAGAAACTTCTTATTTACAACTTATCCAATCATATTTACATAAAAAAATCCTTATAATTAATTAATAACCATTGAAAGAAAATAAAACACACACAAAGTGGGCTAAACTATACATCCTTTTATAGATGGTGATACATAGAAGAAATTTATTGAAATTATATAGAAATAATCATTTTTTGTAAGTGCAATGTCATATTTTTGAAGTTTTTTGTATAATTACTAAAAATGATCATCTTAATAATTTTTTTGTCCTTAACTATCAATAACTTGATAGATATCATTAGGTTATCCAATACAAAAACTTATACCCTTATAATTTATCTTGTATAGGTTATATATTATTGGAATAGAAAATGATGGATAACAAATTTCAAAAATTGAGAGTCGATTCTTTAGGATCAACAGAGATTGACCCTCCCCCACAGCTACACATGAAAAATAGAAGATGACCCAGATGACGAAAAAGGAAGTATGTCTTATAGAATAATCAAGGGTTGTAGCTAAGAATATTGTGAGGAGTAATTTAAGTAATTTAAGTTATTTTTAAACACTTTATAGTTTCTAATTTACTAATAAAATTTTCAAATATTATTACAGGAAGTCGTTGAGGGGAAGAGCACATAGGGATCCTTCATACCTGAGAGTAGGAAAGATATTTTAGCTAATGCATTAAGAATTTATGAACACTTGAGTTGCGAACAAGGATATGAGGTGGGTGTATAAATTTAAAAACAAATAGTCATTATAGAATTTCCTCAAGGGAGGATGTATATAAAGGAAAAATATATGATTTAGAGGCCAATGTTCAGGATATGTGTGAGATAATGGAGGACATGATTAGAGTTTTAGTACAATCAATATTTATTGATATACTAAAATATTTTTTGTTTATATGTCCCACTCCTCTACTTCCAACTGCATATCCCACTACTCCACCTCCACCTGCATATCCTAGTTCTAAACAACCTCCTCCATAGCTTCCCATCTACTGTGAGTTATATGTTAAGGATCCTAGTATGATATTATATCATATTGGATATATATTATATTGGTAATACCATACATCATCAGAAGATGGATATTGGTCAACATTGGGTAATGGTACAAGATATTATGGATGCATCAGCTAGAGTACCATTCCCTACATATGATATTTATATAGTTGGATAAAGAGTCATAATTTTTTTACTTTGATGATCATGACCTGTATGAAAAATTACCACTAAGGTGTTCATAGATTATAACCTTTATTTTGTATTGCTGTAATATTTGTTTTAATATTTTAATATGTACATATATATATTATAGGAATACATTAAAGGTAAATAAATTTTATATAGAAAGTGAAAACATGTTGAAGCCCCTTTGAATTTTAATACTAATTTTTCTGAAGTGATTTCTAAATTATCAACATATTTATTTATACTGTCAAATTTTTATAAGATTCCAATGTATACTGAAGTTTTTGGGAACAATATGATTGTGATGATTTATAATATAGATATCATAGAGCTTATAACTTCAGAAATATTGGGTCTCACTGTGATTCAAGTCTTTTCCATTTAATTTTATTATCACATTTCTTTCAATTATATAAATTTGATTGATATAACTTAATAAATATATTTTTTTATTAGTTTCTCCACCGTTGGTGGTGGGGTGGTAAGGGTTTGGGGGAGGTGAGGGGCAGGTCGCGGGGGCAAGTCCTCGGGCTTGCGATTTAATGTAATTTTCTTCCTTGCGTGTGTGCCACTTTCGTGGCTGTACCCAATTTTTTATATTTTTTTATTAGTTATATTTATACACTTGGTATTTAGTATGATGTGAAATCAGTGTATGGATTCCTAGACCCATAATTTTTTACTTTGATAATGAAAGTAATGAAGGATTCTAAAAGAACAATGCAAATTTATGAAAGATTTCAAAATGATGTAATTTTATGTTAGATGCTTACTTATCTTCATAATTATGAAACACATATTTCATAAATTGTTGTTTCTCTTAATTAAAAAACCAATCATGTTATATTTTAATATATTAGTGGTCATTGTTTTTTGTGTGTTTTTATCCAAAAAAATACAACTTAATGGTTATTCTCTATACATGGTGATGTGCATGAGATCTTTAAAGAAGTATTAGAGATCTAAGTTTGATTATTTGAATAAATATATATTATAATAAATTTTAATTTTATTTCATACATATTACTTTAAAATAGGGAATGAGATTACTATAGAGAGTCAATAGGAAAGAGGAAATCAGAAAAAAAGTGTGAAATGGTGACATCATTTATAATCAATACTGTAACAACCCAAGATTTTGAAAATAAATATTGAATGAATTTTATAATCTAGCCATTAAACACAACTTTACCTCTACTGTGTTTGGAATTTCAAATAATGGCCATCTAGAGTTGTGACCAGTAAGTCATTTGGAGTCTGTTAGAACAAACTTGATTTTTGGTGAATAGTAACATACCCTTATGAATAGTAATATGAATAGTAATATGACCCTTATGAATAGTAAATAATGATATTATTTTATTTTCTTAATATAATAAGACAATGAGATCTTAATTGATTTTTCAATGTGATATAAAACTAATTATACCTTAAAATTGTTATTTTTCGAATTAACTATGATTTTATTTAAAAATTAAATTAATAATATTTAGAAATTTATTTTTGAAAAATGGATTTCATTCTTCAATTCTACACGTCGAAAAATGGTAGGGGTGAATTTTTGGGATTTTTCTAAAATACTTGAATTTTTCGTGAATAGTAAAAAAATACAGTTTTGAGTTTTCGGTAGTTTAATGACATCATAATGAAATAATAATTAAAATAAAATTCTGGTAGAATTTTGTATAGTAAAATACTACATTATGTGTCCCAAGTTGCTAAAACTATGGGAAAATACCATGGGCAAGCCCATGGTTTGGAAAAATCCACTAATGAGGTGTCCCTTTGAAATTATTAAAAAAACTCCCTCTCTTTTTTCTATGAATACCCACTCATCCATTCGTTTTCTTTCATTAAAAATCCCTCATCCTCTAATATCTGGTGGTTTTACCTCTCTAGGAGTCCTCCCAAGGTGTTCTTAATCCCCCAAGGTCCCAACCTTCACGTTCTAGGAGTTACTCTACAAGGTAAGGGAATCCTTCACCCTCCTCTTTTAGTCGACACTTATTTTATGTTATATCTTTGATTTTCCATTATAATATGTTGGGGTGTGATTTTATGTATTCTTATTACTGTCCTTTTTATTTCAATATGACTAGGTACCCTTTTTCTCTCATCATTTCATTTTATGAAATTTTAAGCGACGCCATTAGGGTGCCAAATTTTCATAAGAGATCTCTCACCTTTTCTCTTATTTTCAAGACCATCTCTTTTATTTTTCTCTACTCACATCCTCTATCCAAATGAACATTATAAACTCCAATATCATCTATATAATAAAATAATATCATGTGAATGGAAGAACCATCATAAATATTCTTACTCCCTCCCTTTTATTTTTTATAAACGAAATCAACGTCCATGAGGTTCCAATTTATAACCTTTGTGGATGATGAAGTTTCGTTCTTCAATTTATCATTAATTACTAGTCATGAAACCATTTTAATGGTTGGAACAGACTATAATACATGTATCATAACCTAATTAATATCCAGGAAGTATTATATGTACATATTATTAAATCATATGACAAAACTAGTTCATAATAATCCAAATACCGCCAAATAATCGAAGTGGTTGTCATCTAATGATTCATCCTCATTCCATGTAAAAAAATGATGGAAATGACCATTAAAAATTCTGGATGATCATAAATAATATGTAAATTCTGTAGATTTACAACATTCCACGTGAACTTCATTACTTAAAAACAAGTGAACTGATTATGAAAATCAAGAAAACAAACACTCTGGAACGATGAAATTCAATATAATAACTTATAAATAATAGCACAAATGAACTAAATAGAATCATGATAAAATAAATAAATGTCTATTAGGTTTTGAAATAAGTTATTGATATGTATAATTTCATATTCCAGGACCTTAAGTTCAAGAGGGGAACATATTCGGACTGAAGGTAATGGGTTTTCCACCCGAACTTCCATTTCCATTCGGGTTATTTTCATTGTCTAAATTACCTCAATGAAATTATTATGTATTATTATATACTCATCATAAATTATTTTTGAGTGTTTTATATATGTACAAAATCTATAATCCTTATTTATTTTATGGTTAGTTACATGTTTTAAAAGGATCCTTCAAATTGTTTCCGAAATACAAGCTTGATTCAAGGGAATATCTCAATTTCTTACCTATTTTCAAGGAAAATCTATAATATGTTTTTGGAAAACATTATATCTATAAAATCAATAATTTTTTTATGAAAATAATATCTTACTTAACTTCTGGTTTTATACAAAGATTTTTCCAAAAGAACTATTCTTTTCAAAGTAAAAGAGTATTTATTTCAAGAATTACTCGAAGATTTTATAAGAGTATCTTCCTCTATTTCAACACTCTTGTTGATTATTATGTATTATTTGGATTAGTATTACATTTTATCATATACCATATTTAATTTAATAGTTTATTATTATTTTGGCTATCGATGTTCTATCTTAAAACCATTCATTAGTTTACTTTGAATGGTTAGTGTTTTTGCTTAATGCTTAGGGAAAGCTATTTGCATTTCATATATTAGTTTCAATATGAATGTGTATGTTGATTATGTTTATCCCCATTCATATGAGGAATGCATTGGACATATTAAGTGTCAGGTGGGGTCCACTATATCCCCTTGGTGCATCGGTAGGTCTCATGAGACAAACTACGGTCTTGGCACAAGGCCTTGACAAAACAATTATTTATGGTCTTGGCACGAGGCCTTGACGATATGGTTATATTTTACTGCATTATGAATTCCCTCATTATGAATATATTATTGATGGTTCATTTGGTTATTAGACTATTAGAATACCCACGATTATGTTATGTTATGACAATATTTACTCATCTCATATTTCTACCATATTATGTTCAAGTTTATTTCTAAAGGAATTTGTTTTCAATTATTCACTATGTATAATGTTTATGTTATCTTCCGCTAATGTTTATGTTATCTTCCGCTAAATTTTATTGGTTTTTTTGTTTACTTATATTTTTCTACTCTGTTATTTTTGGTTTTCTTCTATTTGTAGGTTTGAGGAATAGTTTTTTGAAATTTTTTTAACCTATTTTTTACATTGGGTATTTAATGATCGACATAAAATCATGTTTTTAAATTTATTATTTAATAACTGGTGTAAAAACCCATCAATTTTACAATTTTAAGGGTTTTCTGCAATATATTTTATAATAACTGATTTAGAGAATAGGTTTTATGTTGGTTAAAATAGATGACATAAATAACTGTAACACCCCAGGTAAATAAAGAATATGACATCTTTATATTTATCCATATTTGTGAATAAAATATTAATATTAATTTAAAGGGGATGCTATGCTCGATGGCGTACCCAATACGCAACAACGAGTTTCTTGGGAATCTTACGTTGCACTCTAATAATAAAATAATATTATTTTAAATGGTAGTTAACGCCTAGACGTTGTAATGGAGGGAATGAAAAAAACTAACTACAAAATGATTATATATGTTTGTCAAATATTTTTACTCTTTACAATAAATGTTAGAGGATTAAAAATGCGAATGAATCCAATTTTAAGCGTAGACATTTTAATATTCTTTAAAAGGTCGATTAACCGCCTTTTGATGGCGAACCTCTTTTAAATACACTTTTTGACAATTTTATGTGTTATATTTGACAAAATAAAATTCTTATTTAGAATCGGGACATCAAAATTTACTTTGTGTAAATTTTTGGTATTTTTCCGAAAAAGTACAATTTTTAATGAATAGTGAAAAATGTTGTATTTTAATTCAAAACCTATTTTTAATATAATTTATTTATATGATTAGATTATCTTTTGAATTGGTTTTAAAGTGAAATTAGAATATATTTTTACCATTTAATCTAATAGTGGTCGTTGGAATTAATTTCACTTTGAAATCGGACTTAAAATAGTGTCAATCTTTTGATACTTTTTATTTCATAAAAACACGCTATTTACTCTGACAATGGGAATTAATTATTAAATTAATTAATGCAACTAATATGTTTTTAATTTTTTAAAATAGAAATCATTTTTGAATTCGAAATATCAAATATAGCTTAGGGTGAATTTTTGGTAATTTTCTGAAAAACTTCAATTTTTGATGAATAGTGAAACCACTAAGTGGTACTTATAAAAACTGATTTTCCGTTTAAATGAAATTTTGCCATCTTTGTGTTTTGAATTTCAAAAATCCGACATAAATGGTTTTCATTAAGAAGTAAAATGTGGTTCAATGGGATTAAAATAATTTTTTGGTGAATAGTAACTTATTAAGTTTTTAATCGCGATTAGAGGTAATTAGAGTAGTTTAAGGTAAAAATAATGTTTTAATAATAGGATATAATCATGAAACATGTCCTACCCTCATTGTATGTGTCATGGATGACCAATACAATCCATGGGTCAACTTGGGTATCCCATGGAGCCACTTTGGTTAGGAAATGATATAAATAACTTTTTATTTAATGTTAAAGTAAAAATGACACAAACATGATATGTTTTACTAAAAAAATTTTTATGTGGGGTTATACAAGTCATATTTTCGAATATAAATATTAATTGTAAATCTGAAATGATTTCCTACATCATAGTATTTTTATTATAATTTTTAGACATTAAATAAATTATATTATTTATGACATCATGATGATGCAGCGATGACCTCATTATTTAACGATTTAAATAAAATGGAAATACAATGTAAAATATAAGACCTAAACATGTCCAAAACCTATTGTATGGGTGGATTTAGAACCCTTATCTCCTTATCCTTGAATTTTATCAATGTGGGACCTTTTAAATCCGAAAATCATTTTAAAATAAAGGAACATTTCTTTACTTTCCAAGAGTGCCCCTCCTCTCCTCTTATAAAAGGCCCCACCTCTACCTCCTTACCCACACTTCCAAAGCCTTTAGCTCGGCCAAAACCTGCCCATTTTGTCTCTCCACATCCCTCAATAACTCCTTGAAGCCTCACTTTGGGCAGAAGTCTTCCCAATGAATCCTTTGAGCTCAAACCAAAGGGAGTTACCCGATTTTAAGGTAATGTCTTCACCTGAGTCCTTTTGTTTTATTTTTCTTCTCCAACCCCATAAACTCTTTTTATTAATTTCTTTTGTAACAAATCCAGTATCTTAAATATACTAGTATGTTTTTATAAGAATAATTAGAGCTACACTTACACACACCTTCATCTAATGGTTAAAGAACATACTGTTTCTGTGGTTGGCGATTTTCTGCCTCACGAAACGATGATTGTTCAATATTCTTTTAAAACCTTTAAAGGTGGCCATTAAGATGTCAATATATTTATATATTATATATATAATATGTTTATGTTTTACTTAAGCTTCTTTATTTTTCATTTATGTCATATCCTTTATGGTTACCATTATGAGTAAACGCGATATCTTCATTTTAGGAAGTGCGGACTACCGCCCCCTCAAAGTGATTTGATTCGTTAAAGCCATATGTGGGATGTATAAAGGATGTAATTAATGGTATTATATATGATATTATACTGTAATTATAATATACCTTTATATCATTATGATTCCATTCTATAAAATACGAAATAGAAATGAAAGTAGCGTTCATGCGTATGTACGGCTTACCGTCTCCATGAACGGTGCATTTCATTTCTTACCTCTAAATGATTATGTAATATTATAAATGAATGTATATAATGTATATATATGATATATATGATATATACATCATGATTATAACTCTGGATATAATGTATACATGAACAACTTGTAATTATAAAGAGCATATTTTGACTCAAGTACCAATGATCGTTTAAACGACCGTTATTAACTAAAATAATTACATAGTGTTCATGACATGGTAATAAGTGATATAAAAGGAATAATGAACTTGAAAAAGGTTCTTAAGTAAGTATAAATTAACTCAAGTTTATTATTCAGGAGATTAAAGAACGATCGAGTCAAGTCGGACCCGAGGTAAGGGATCCTACTCCTCTCTTTCTTTTTAAGTACACTCTTTTATGTCATTCCTTTTAAATATCATCTTTCTTGTTATTGGGATGTTATTTTATATTAATCTTACTGTAATTTTTATGTTCATATGATGAGAGACCCTATTATCTCTCATCAATCCATTTTGGAAGTTTTGAGTGGCGCCGTTAGGCTGCCGAATTTTCATAAGAGATCTATCCTCTCTCTTTCTTTTTAAGTACTCTCCATTATGTCACTTCTTTGAAGCTCCTCTTTGTTATGTTTGGGGATGTTATTTTATATTCCTATTTCTGTAAACTTTATGTTAATATGATTAGAGACCCTATTTGATCTCATCAATCCATTTTTGTAAGTTTTAAGTGGCGTCGTTAGGCTGCCGAGTTTTCGTAAGGGATTTTTCATCTCACTTTTAGTCTCGTGAGATTTATGCTACATTTTCAACCATTTCCTTTGAGTGGTGTATGTACTTCCCATTATTATAATCTTTGTGTAATATAATTTCATTTATGGGTATTTACATATTTATTGTATGACCCTTCTTCAATGGGGTGTACGTTTCGAAAGTTACCCAAGTCGGTAAGGGAAACTTTCACCCTCCTCTTTTTAAAAGACTTCTTTTGTTATGTCTTTTAATTCACATACTATTATGTTGGGATATGTTGTTCTATATCCTTATTGATTTAAATTTTATGTCCATGTGATGAGATACCCTTTTTATCTCTCATCAACTCATTTTCTGAATTTCATAGTGACGCCGTTAGGATGTCAAATTTTTGCAAGGGAACTTCTTAGCCAAAATTTGATTCTTTGGGATAAACTTTTAGTCCTTGAATATGTCATTCTATGAATATGTGTGAATAAACTCTGATTTTTTTACACTTAATATCCACTTATATTTGGTGTATTCGTTTGTCACACATAATTATGTAATTGATTTATCCTTAAACCAAGGATACCATCTTTGTAAGGGACTTCATCTCAATATCCATTCATTGAGGCATATTTTGTTTTATACACAACCTTCTTTTATACAGTGTATAAACCCCTTTGAATTTTATGTTTATCCAAAAAGTAATCTTTTTTATATGAAGCGTTTTACTAAAAGACAAAAGGGGAATGTTTTTGTTGTACGTATGCGGCGACAACGACTTCTCCGCCTCCGTGACCATTATTTGAGTTTCGGCTTCCTCCACAAGCCATACCTTCTTTTTTAAAAGAAAAATAAATACCATGTTTTACTTTTCTTTTATTTTGGTATTGAAAATGGTTTTCATAAGGTTTTTTATATCAATGTGTTTTATTGATATCTTGTGATTGAAATGTGAAAATGTTATGTTTCCTTTATGCATGTATTATGTGATACGATTATGTTGAGGTTCTTGGGCATTATTATGAAGATGGGTGGTTCCGTGATAAACTAAGGGTGGGTGAGCCCGATATAGCTCTCCAATGCATTGGGTAACGTGAAGGAGTGAAACATTATGGTTTATCCGAAGAGATTCAGGGAATATACTGTGGTGGGTATTCCAAACGTAACCAAGAGGGTTACTCCCTGCGTAAGAATGTTATGAATGCCTCAAGTTACCTTTTATGTCTTATGAATTCTATGATTTATTCAATATTTTATGAGGTATGTTAAAGTGCCTATGTTTTATGGGTAAAGTATGATTTCATTCTTATGTATATATGAACTCATGTTTCCTTTCCATATTTTTATATCCCTTACTGAGCTTTTTATGCTCATCCCAAGTTTTTTGAAATGTTTTTCACAGGTCAAGGGAAAGGTACATGATATGATGATAGTGTCAAGGAAGTGTCAAGAAATAATCCATGTTTTATTTTAAATATGTTTCCGTTGATGGGAAAAAATGAATACTATCTTTATGTAACCACTTTGATTAAATGTGGAATATAATGCAAGTTTTACGATCTAATTCTCTAAAACTCTAAACCTAAAAAGATCCTCAATGTGTAATCTTATATTAACTCAAGATTAAGTAAGGTTTAAGGCTGGGGCCTTATAGTTGGTATCAGAGGTCGGTTTAGATAACTTTAGAGGTTAGGGTATTCTTTAAGCATAAGTGACATTACCATAATGGTTAGGAATTCAGAAAGAGTCCTAGTTTTAGATAAAGTGAATGAGTAAGTATATCTTAGTGTTTATCTTCCTCATTAGTACATTATGGTTTTGTTGATATACTCACATTGACCTTTTTGGTTTTAGTAAATGACTGGATCTAGCAGGCACCAAAGTAACAGTGGATGTGAAGGAAACTGTGACAGTTTTTTGAGCAAGCAACTAAATGATATGGGAGCTGCAATGAGAACTCTTGTGTTTATCCTCAACCAACTATCTGGAGTCATGATTGACCACCTAAACCTTGGTGATTTCTATAAGGAATCATATATGTGAGAAACAAATCCCTACGGAACTATGGGTAATAATCATAAAGGTAAGTATGTTCAAAAACCTATGTGTCAAAGATGTGGAAAGAAACACATAGGAAAATGTTTTGAAGGGACAGAAATATGCTATAGATGTGGAAATGAAGGTCATAAAGCAATAACCTTCCATGTAAAAAGGAAGCATCCAGTTGACTCGAGGAAAGGGAAAGAAGTTCTTTTTGAGGGATCAGTTGAATGTTTTAAATGTGGTGTGCATGGTAATTATGAAAACACATGTCCTATGAAGAAGTTTCGTGAATGGGATCACCAAGACCGTACAAATATTCGTTTACCAATACCTAATTCCATTCCGATTGAGGATGAAGAAACTGACAATGACCAATCAAAGGTATGGATTATTTCATAAATTTTGTTTTCCTATTTTGGAATCTTAGGATATGATTCATGATTTTGTTTGTAGGAAAGAAGTATTTCAGAATAAGTTGGAAAGGAATGGTTAATGGATCATGAATAATGTTGAATGAGTAAGAAGTCAACATATAAGGGCTTCAAGAGTTATGGTGAAATTCTTAAGAGTATTAAGTCTCTTTTGATGATGGGGTTACATTAGAAGACTTTTTATAGTATGTGTAACCTTGATGTTTAATATATAAAAATTTTATTCAAGGAATAGTTATCTGTTCTTTTGTGGACATAGTTATAAAGAACCATTTGGGTTTATATGATCCTTACTTTTGAGGTAATTATGGGTTACTATATGTTATGATGGAAGTGAAAGGAATGAGATTAAATTGAGGTTAAATTATTTTATGGTTATTTTTGATGATTTTATCTCTTTTTGGGAATGATTTGAGAATTATATAGTTTTGGAAAAAAGGACAACACGCAGACCATGTGACAACCCGTCGCGTCGGACAAAGCTGCGAGAATCGAACCCACAACCAAAGTGCAACTGGTATTTATCACCTACCACTGGACTACGTGAAGTCCCTGGTTAGTTTGACTGATTCTTTTTAGTTAGATGATTTTATGAATTAAGATTAAGTTTATTTTGGGTTATCTATGGAAATTTATTAACCTATCATGGAGGATATGTGATTAGGTTAATTACTTTTCAATACGAGACATTAAGAGCAACTGATGCTGTTTGGAGATAAATGTTACGATTTAACTTGGAAGACTATGTGACTAAATCCTTCAAATATTTGGGTTTCAATCTTAGTTTGCTTTACTTTGAAGAATTCTATGGAAAATTGTTTATCGAATGGTCCTCGTTGAACTTTGGGTTTTGTTGGACAAATTTTGGATATTAAGAGTAGATTTTATTTTTATAAAGGGTTATCCTTTTCTGGATTATCTGATCTTGTACTAACCTTTTTGGTTTTGTTTTTGGGTAAAGTATAAAGACATGGAAAGTATATAGTTATCTTTTGCGGATTAGGTGATTCTCTAGAAGTTCATTATAGTACTCTTAATGTGAACAAGTCTTCCTAAATACTCATCTTTTGGAAAAAATATGAGTTTGTATAAGGAATCTAATAAAAGTTGAAAGTAAACATGATAAGTGATTATGTTTCCTTATGAATAAATTCCTCAATAAAAAGTAACTTAAAACAAAAATGTTGTCTATTAACTTTTCCTACTGGGGAATCGAATACCGTTTAACCCATCACAAGTTTGTGATTTTCTTGTGGTTAACTTTCTCCTAAACATGTTTTCTATCACTCTCCATCAGAACATGACCCTATGTTTTCTCCTCCATGTCCATGTTTTCCTACATGGAATCCTAGTATGGGTTAACTCGGGTGACCTTTGTACTTATCTTTCTTTATTTTAAAGTGATTGTTTTACCGACTCTTGTTCCGATGTGGGACTTTCAAGGATGTTTCCAAGCCCAATTTTAAAATTGCGAGGACACAATTCCCAAAAGGGGGGGGGGAAGGATGTAACACCCCAGGTAAATAAAGAATATGACATCTTTATATTTATCCATATTTGTGAATAAAATATTAATATTACTTTAAAGGGGATGCTATGCTCGATGGCGTACCCAATACGCAACAACGAGTTTCTTGGGAATCTTACGTTGCACTCTAATAATAAAATAATATTATTTTAAATGGTAGTTAACGCCTAGCCGTTGTAATGGAGGGAATGAACAGAACTAACTACAAAATTATTATATATGTTTGTCAAATATTTTTACTCTTTACAATAAATATTATAGGATTAAAAATGCGAATGAATCCAATTTTAAGCGTAGACATTCTAATATTCTTTAAAAGGTCGATTAACCGCCTTTTGATGGAAAACCTCTTTTAAATCCACTTTTTGACAATTTTATGTGTTATATTTGACAAAATAAAATTCTTCTTTAGAATCGGGACATCAAAATTTACTTTGTGTAAATTTTGGTATTTTTCCGAAAAAGTACAATTTTAATGAATAGTGAAAAATGTTGTATTTTAATTCAAAACCTATTTTTAATCTAATTTATCTATATGATTAGATTATATTTTGAATTGGTTTTAAAGTTAAAGTAGAATATATTTTTACCATTTAATCCAATAGTAGTCGTTGGAATTAATTTCACTTTGAAATCGGACTTAAACTGTCTCAATCTTTTGATACTTTTTGTTTCATAAAAACACGCTATTTTCTTTAACAGCGGGAATTAATTATTAAATTAATTAATTCAACTAATATGTTTTGAATTTTGTAAAATAGACATCATTTTTGAATTCGAAATATCAAATATAGCTTAGGGTGAATTTTTGGTAATTTTCTGAAAAACTTCAATTTTTGATGAATAGTGAAACCACTAAGTGGTACTTATAAAAACTGATTTTCCGTTTAAATGAAATTTTTCCATCTTTGTGTTTTGAATTTCAAAAATCCGACATACATGGTTGTCATTAAGAAGTAAAATGTGGTTCAATTGGATTAAAATAATTTTTTTGGTGAATAGTAACTTATTAAGTTTTTAATCGCGATTAGAGGTAATTAGAGTAGTTTAAGGTAAAAATAATGTTTTAATAATAGGAGATGAGCATGAAACATGTCCTACCCTCATTGGATGTGTCATGGCCGACCAAAACAATCCATGGGTCAACTTGGGGACCCCATGGAGCCACTTTGGTTGGGAAATGACATAAATAACTTTTTATTTAATGTTAAAGTAAAAATGACACAAACATGAGATGTTTTAGTAAACAAAATTTTACATGGGGTTATACAAGTCATATTTTTGACTATAAATATTCATTGGAAATCTAAAACGATTTCCTACATTATAGTATTTTTATTATAATTTTTAGACATTAAATAAATTATATTATTGATGACATCACGATGATGCAGCGATGACCTCATTATTTAACGATTTAAATAAAATGGAAAGACAATGTAAAATCTAAGACCTAAACATGTCCAAAACCTATTGGATTGGTGGATTTAGAACCCTTATCACCTTATCCTAGAATTTTATCAATGTGGGACCTTTTAAATCCGAAAATCATTTTAAAATAAAGGAACATTTCTTTACTTTCCAAGAGTGCCCCTCCTCTCCTCTTATAAAAGGCCCCCACCTCTACCTCCTTACCCACACTTAAAAAGCCTTTGGGTCATCCAAACCCTGCCCATTTTGTCTCTAAACATCCCTCTCTAACTCCTTGAAGCCTCAATTTGGGCAGAAGTCTTCCCAAGTAAGCCTTTGAGCTCAAACCAAAGGGAGTTACCCGATTTTAAGGTAATGTCTTCACCTGAGTCCTTTTGTTTTATTTTTCTTCTCCAACCCCATAAAATCTTTTTATTCATTTCTTTTGTAACAAATCCAGTATCTTCAATATACTAGTATGTTTTTATAAGAATTATTCGAGTTACACTTACACACACCTTCGTCTAATGGTTAAAGAACATACTGTTTCTGTGGTTGGCAATTTTCTGCCTCACGAAACGATGATTGTTCAATATTATTTTAACAACTTTAAAGGTGGCCATTAAGATGTCACTATATTTATATATTATATATATAATATGTTTATGTTTTACTTAATCTTATGTATTTTTCATTTATGGCATGTCCTTTATGGTTACCATTATGAGTAAACGCGATATCTTCATTTTAGGAAGTGCGGACTACCGCCCCCTTAAAGTGATTTGATTCGTTAAAGCCATATGTGGGAAGTATAAAGGATGTAATTAATGGTATTATATATGATATTATACTGGAATTATAATATACCTTTATATCATTATGATTCCATTCTATAAAATATGAAATAGAAATGAAAGTAGCGTTCATGCGTACGTACGGCTTACCGTCTCCATGAACAGTCCATTTCATTTCTTACCTCTAAATGATTATTTAATATTATAAATGCATGTATATACTGGATATATATGATATATATTATATATAAATCATGATTATATTTCTGGATATAATGGATACATGAACAACTTGTAATTATAAAGAGCATATTTTGACTCAAGTACCAATGATCGTTTAAACGACCGTTATTAACTAAAATAATTACATAGTTTTCATGACATGGTAATAAGTGATATAAAAGGAATAATGAACTTGAAAAAGGTTCTTAAGGAAGTATAAATTAACTCAATTTTATTATTCAGGAGATTAAAGAACGATCGAGTCAAGTCGGACCCGATGTAAGGGATCCTACTCCTCTCTTTCTTTTTAAGTACACTCTTTTATGTCATTCCTTTTAAAGCTCATCTTTTTGTTATTGGGATGTTATTTTATATTAATCTTACTGTAATTTTTATTTTCATATGATGAGAGACCCTATTCTCTTTCATCAATCCATTTTTGAAGTTTTGAGTTGCGCCGTTAGGTTGCCGAATTTTCGTAAGAGATCTGTCCTCTCTCTTTCTTTTTAAGTACTCTCCTTTATGTCACTTCTTTGAAGATCCTCTTTGTTATGTTGGGGGATGTTATTTTATATTCCTCTTTTTTTAAAATTTATGTTAATATGATGAAATACACTATTTGATCTCATCAATCCATTTTTGTAAGTTTTAAGTGGCGCCGTTAGGCTGCCGAGTTTTCGTAAGGGATTTTTCATCTCACTTTTAGTCCCGTGAGATTTATGATAAATTTGCCACCATTTCATTTGAGTGGTGTATGTAATTCCCATTATTATACTCTTTGTGTAATATAATTTCATTTATGGGTATTTACATATTTATTGTATGACCCTTATTCAATGGGGTGCACGTTTCGAAAGTTACCCAAGTCGGTAAGGGAACCTTTCACCCTCCTCTTTTTAAAAGAATTCTTTTGTTATGTATTTTAATTCACATACTATTATGTTGGGATATGTTCTTCTATATCCTTATTGATTTAAATTATATGTCCATGTGATGAGATACCCTTTTTATCTCTCATCAACTCATTTTCTGAATTTCGTAGTGACGTCGTTAGGCTGTCAAATTTTTGCAAGGGAACTTCTTAGCCCAAATTTGATTCTTTGGGATAAACTTTTACTCCTTGAATATGTCGTTCTATGAATATGTGTGAATAAACTCTGATTGTTTTACACTTAATATCCACTTATATTTGGTGTATTCATTTTTCACACATAATTATGTAATTGATTTATCCTTAAACCAAGGATACCGTCTTTGTAAGGGACTTCATCTCAATATCCATTCATTGAGGCATATTTTGTTTTATACACAACCTTCTTTTATACGGTGTATAAACCCCTTTGAATTTTATGTTTATCCAAAAAGGAATATTTTTTATATGAATCGTTTTACTAAACGACAAAAGGGGAATGTTTTTGTCATACGTATGCGGAGACAATGACTTCTCCGCCTCCGTGGCCATTATTTGAGTTTCGGCTTCCTCCACAAGCCATACCTTCTTTTTTAAAAGAAAAATAAATACCATGTTTTACTTTTCTTTTATTTTGGTATTGAAAATGGTTTTCATAAGGTTTTTTATATCAATGTGTTTTATTGATATCTTGTGATTGAAATGTGGAAATGTTATGTTTCCTTTATACATGTATTATGTGATACGATTATGTTGAGGTTCTTGGGAATTATTATGAAGATGGGTGGTTCTGTGATAAACTAAGGGTGGGTGAGCCCGATATATCTCTCCAATGCATTGGGTAACGCGAAGGAGTGAAACGTTAAGGTTTCTCCGAAGAGATTTAGGGAATATACTGTGGTGGGTATTCCAAACGTAACCAAGAGAGTTACTCCCTACGTAAGAATGTTATGAATGCCTCAAGTTACCTTTTATGTCTTATGAATTCTATGATTTATTCATGATTTGATGATGTATGTTAAAGTGCCTATGTTTTATGGGTAAAGTATGATTTCATTCTTATGTATATATGAACTCATGTTTCTTTTCCATATTTTTATATCCCTTACTGAGCTTTTTATGCTCATCCCAAGTTTTTTGAAATGTTTTTTCACAGGTCAAGGGAAAGGTACATGATATGATGATAGTGTAAAGGAAATGTCAAGAAATAATCCATGTTTTATTTTAAATATGTTTCCATTGATGGGAAAAAATGAATACTATCTTTATGTAACCACTTTGATTAAATGTGGAATGTAATGCAAGTTTTATGATCTAATTCTCTAAAAATCTAAACCTGAAAAGATCCTCAATGTGTAATCTTGTATTAACTCAAGATTAAGTAAGGTTTAAGGATGGGGCCTTATAATAACTTATTTACAATGTTGTTTATAACAATTTTGATAATTAACTGTCATGAAAAATTAAAAATAACCAATGTGGATAACCCTTTTTTCACTAGTAGAAGATATTTAGATAAAGGAGTTCATTATTGAACCAAGGGTAGTCTCATTCATTATGCATCTAATTAAACTTTACAATGATATTAATGGAGTAGTTTCATAAAATAAGGAACCCAAGTCTCATAAAAAATCTAAACATATTCTATATTAATTTCATCTCATTCAATAGATAATTGATATAGGTGATATTAATATGTGTCGAGTTCTTGTAGAGGATGATATTTTGGATCCTTTAATGAAGCTCCTTACTCAAATAATGAAATCCACACTAGTTATCTTGGTATTAGATGCATGGGTTTATTGGAATCATGGTATTATCTTATAGTCATTGGTAGTGGAAAAAAACCCAAAAAACCCAATCTATCTTTAAGAATAAATGTACATGGAAAATATAAAGAATAGTGAATGTCTGTAATACAGTTGTCGTAGAATAAATCTCATTATTCGATGAATCTATCTTGATAAGGATTACCAAATTAAAAAACAAAGGATTCCCATATATAATGGGAATACACAAGCCCTAGATCCCAAAATATTTCTTAAGGATTACCAAACATCGTAGGGGTTCTAGTACCTTCACTATGTGACAAAAAATGTTTTATAAAAAAAGAAAGCTTCATCTTACTTATCATACAATTGGTTAGAAACCAAAAATGGGAACAATTATATTTTATAGGCCCTTTCTGATGTTCTTCATTGAACCAAATATGGATATAATTACCTTTTATAGGCCCTTTTGGATTCTCTTCATTGAATAAAGAGTGCCAATAATATTGATAGTATCATGTTCCATCTCATGGAACCTAAGAATTTAAACCCATTAGTGTTTATTGAATTCATTTAATGAATGTAAAATCCTTTCATGTTCATTATTAATGAATCATAACCATAGAAACCATGTAATAGGTACATGTTAGATGCATACATGCAACTTTCATATCATATACCCAATCACACTCTATGATTAGAGTATATAAATGCATCTTATGTGCCTTTACGAATCATACATATCATATGGTGTGATATGAATCTTATTAATATTTCACAATATGATTATAGGGATATCATACTCTATGATATACCCTTGTAGTGCAAAATTAAAAATCTCCCACTTTCACTAAAATCTCCTAAGGACATTATGAAAAACTTAATAACTCTTTATGAACCCATCTAAAACTATTTTGGATATAGTTTATCAAACAATCTTTATTTTTGGAAAAAAATATCTACCCAAAACTTAATCCTTATCCAAAAGTATAATTATGTGACCCTTCAGGCCTTAATAATTTTGATATCAAATATCAAAACATAATTTCATTGAATTGAGAAAAGATATTCCTATAGTAGAGCATCATTGTTATCAACTAATAATGGGTCTAGTATGATCTCCATAAAACATACTTATATCCCATATAAACATGCACACAACAAGATGTATCATATACATTTAATGTATACCTATATAATCCCTTTTCTCATGACTTCAGGTGACCACTAGACATAGAACAATGAAAATATAATACATTCCATCTCATTATTTATTGATTATATGAAAAATAATAACTTGGATGATGAATACATCACATGTCATTCATCTAATAAATGATCACATCACACAACCCTCATCCAAGTCACTGATTACATCTCATGTTAGTCAACTAAGAATGACTTCTCATTTCCTTAGATGATTTCAATCAAGTGTTAGATGTCATTTATTATCATACAAGTGGATAAATATCATTTTGGTCATGCTCCAACTGATGAAATAATCAAAAACATACTCAACCACCCCCTAATTAGCTAAGTTGCAATGACTTGCATAAGAAAGTTATCAATGTATGAAGGTTCTTAGGGTAGGTATCTCCAACCTCAGGTAAGACATGTTTATAATGAGTATACACCCCTAATTATATCAATGACTGTATGATATTCCATTATTTATATTTGGTGAGTCAGTCTAAATAATAAGACTCCACTTATTATCTCATGATTCCACCACTCATCCAAACATTAACTCATTATCATGATCCATGCTACTTTGTGATGATTATCGATTAAGAAAAACTCATATTCATCCTTTGACAGGATATTACCATTCCACTGATCATGTAAAGTAAATTATAATATAAATAAATGAATAATAAATATAGTTTTATTTTATTATAAATACATGATAAATTATTCAATTGTTACATCAATCTCTTAAGTATTATATACTGAGAGACTCTATATAGCCCTCATTATTCTACTGCAATAATAGTTTCATCAATGTATCTACTACATTATCATCTTCATCCAACCAACATATCCAAAAAATTCCCCTCTCAACTATCTCTTATATGATATGGTGTTTGTGAAGGATGTTCTTGGTCCTTTGGTGAGACTTGGTTCCTTAGTCTGAGTGATGGATCAATTGTTTTCATGGTAAATCTCAATCAATCCTTCAATGTTAAGAAACACATCTAGTTTAGAAATTAACTTCCTGATATAAAAAAAATTCTCCATAGAATATGATGTAGTAATGTACTTTACCTCTATTTTCGAGTCTACTATGATGGATTTTTTTTAACTCTTCCAACCGATAGCTCCACTATTTAATTAAAACATGAAACTAGATTAAGATTTCTTATTGTATTTATCGGATTGGAAACTTTCATTTATGTAACCCTTTATGAAAAGATCATCCTATACTATAAAGACCAAGAACATATCCTTAGTCCTTATCAAGTACTTAAAGATGTTATTTACAATAATCCAGTGACACTCAACATAATCAGATTAGTATCCACTTGTAATGCTAAGATAATAGGCAACATCATGTCAAGTACACAACATGTTATACATGATGGAACCTATGGAGGACACATAGGTAATTCTATCCATAATTTCTAACTTCTTAAAAGGATCTAAAATAATTCTAATATTCATTCCATGGAATACCGATAAAGACCCCTTTTTGGAGTTCTCCATGCTAAACATATTTAGAAGTTAACCAATATATGTGTCCTGACTAAGTCCAAGAAACTTATTATATCTATATCTATAGATCTTAAAAACTAGTATATAGGATTCTTCACCCATTTATTTCATTGAGAAGCATTTTACCAATAATATATTCACAGAGTGAAGTGTTAGGATTTCATTTCTGATAAAAAGTATGTCATCCACATACAATATTAGAAACACTACTACACTCCAACTAATCCAATTGCATAAACAAAAATAATTTGTGTTTTTTATGAAAAAAAACTCTTTGATTGCATCATCGGACTAGATATTCCATCTTTGAAATGATTTCTTCAATCCATGAATGGATCTTTGCAACTTATAAACCTTCATAGTCTCATTTAGCACTTAAAAACTTTCAGTATGTATCATATACACATCCTCTAATAAATTCAAATTAAGTAAAGTGGATTTGAAATCCATTTGATACATCTCATAATAAAAATGAGTTATTATGGAAAGAAAAATCCAAATGGACTTTTTCATCACAACAAGTGAAAATTTTTCTTCATAGTCAATACCATGAATTTTATTATAACATTTTTCAACTCAGAATACTTTATAGGTATACACTCTACCATCTATATTAATTTTATTTTATAAAACCCACTTACACCTTATGGGTCTCACCCCTTAAGGTTCATCCACCAAGTTCTAAACTTGGTTAGTATATATGGAGTATATTTTAAATTTCATGGCTTTTAGACATTTCTCATAATTACAACTCTTGATATCTTCCTGTTATATGGTAATTTTATCATCTATAAACATTACCTCTTCATCATTAGTTATGATAAATATATATCTCATAATATATTGAAGAATATTACTATACCTTCAAGGTTATTGTGTAGCTTGAGCTGGTTCATATTCCATAACTCTTTGTGGAACCAAATAAACTTCCACATCTATTTTAATTCCTATTTTTTATTCTTTAACTTCTCCAAGTTCCACTTTCCTCTCATATACTCCTTGTTCAATGTGTTGTTTCTTAAAACACCAAATCATGACACAAACCATAACACCCCGAGATTTTGGTATATATATCACTTATTAAATAAATATATATGAATGGATATTTTCATACACAACACCAAACTAAAACAATACCGCATATATTTATGTATAAATATTATGTTATAATATATTCATTGAATTAGTATTTATAAATAGAATTAATTTCATTATGGAATATATATTTATGACATCAATTAGTTACAGTATTTCTTATCATGATTATTTGGTCGAGCTTGGAAAGGAGGTGGAATCACTAGGGTTTAACCTAGACCAATCTCAAGTTGAACATTAGAAAGTATGTCTTTAGTGAAATTGTCTACAGGAGAAGTTCATGCTCATGGAAATCACAATGAGATTCATGCTAGCTGAACCACCACCTGTGATTTCCACCAATGTATATCTTACCCTTAGATCTTATATAAAGGTCATAATGGTTTTTTTAAGTATAAATTAGGATGGTATAAATATTTAATTATTAACAAAATAAATTTTATATGTTTTCATTATCAAGTGTAGTTTTATACATTTGTCATTTTTACAAAATTACGTTTTTGTTAAAATTATTACTTTTGAATAATGATATTAATAGAATATATTGATTAATTAAAGCAGTAATTAATAAAATTAATTAATAACTTCTAATAAATAATTAATAAACTATAAGTAATGTTATTTTAATTATTCATGGCTACACCAAAATATTTTATTTTAAAAAATTGTTTTTATCATATATTATATATGTTTTATTTAAAAGATAAATATATAAATTTTATAATTTGAGATTGAAAAAATGAAATTAATTTTTTTATTTAGAATTTAAAAATTAATTTAGGGTGATTTTTTTGAGATTTTTCTGAAATGGTTGATTTTTAGGTGAATAGTGAAATATCGTTTTTATAAATACCATTACGTTTATGAATCATCATGATATAAGTTGTAATTAAAAATTTATCAAAACATTTTATCAACCATATATGTATTTAAGGAGTAAAATAAATCATTTAAAAATATTATGTCTAATTTATAAAGCTATGTTTAAAATTTTAGAACCTAAGTGATATTTTATTATAATAAAAAATTATTTTTGGTCCTCATCCCATAATTAAGTATTCACAAGGTTCCATTATATTTTGGATTTATTTGAAATTAATAAAAAAATCCTTTGTTTAATCATAAACCATTTAATTTCATTATACTCAATACTAAAAATTATTTTGGTGTAAGTTTATTTTTATGCTTAAAAGTGCATTTTTCTATAATTTTTTTTATGTTAAGCGTACTCTTATTAAAATTATTTTTTACCAAATATTTGATTTGAATATTGAAAAATGGTTTGAATATTTTAAATAATAATTTTTAATTTATGTTACTAGGTCAATTTTATTTTTAATCGTGGAAATAAGTTACTGTGGTAAAAATCAAGTTACCATGGTAAAGGTAAAATGAGGTAAAAATGGTTAAAACTAAGTAATAAAAGTTAAAATTATCATGAAAACCTATCTATAAATGTATATTTAAGGGGTTATTTGACCAAAAATTATATCTTGACCATTATTTTCTACTTTGGATCCACTTTACTTTGAAATTGATATATCTTTAATATAAAGTAATGAGTATTTACAAAAAATGTCACTCCTCCCACTTATAAAAACCACCCCACTTATCCACACTACTTGAGTAACTTATATTGACAAAGAAATAAAAAAATACTTCCCAAAAATATCATTTCTATGTTATATAGGTTTTTATCTCACCAAAAGTCCATTCTAAGAAGTTTTAAGGAGTTTCCTAAAGGAGGATATCCAAGGAAGGGGTAAATATCTTAACCGAGTTCATTCAAGTTTATTTATTTTTTAACCTCCTCTGAATCTATTATAACCATATTATTATAATTAAATAGGTATAATTATTATATTAAAATTATATTATGCTTATTTAACAACTATTATCTACCTTCCACTCATCCATTGTAAAGTGAAAATGTCGTTCGTGTTACGTGCATACTAATGCTTCCATGAACAGTGTAGTTTATTTTTTATCACCACCCTACATGAATGGTTATAAAAATGTATTTTATGAATAAATATTATATTTATAAAATTATTAATATTTCATAAAGGTAAATTTTTCTCCCTGTTAATAATATTAACAATAAATGGTCATCGTGACACTAAACCACCTAAAACGAGCATACTGAGACGCTTTGTGAGTAATTACTCATTACCAATCTATTTCATTTATCTTATTCATATAACTCTTCCTAAATATGATATATCAATTTTAAAAAATGAAACCATTAATATTCTATAAAATTTATACTATCACCATACAATAACATGTTCTTACTCATTCAACTGTTATGACATGTTCTTGTTTGGTCGGTTTTACCAACTACATGGACATTGTTATAACGATTATCTCATGAATGATGAATAAAAGTTAAATAATTGTAATTATATATATAATTATTAATTTAATATATTTTCATATTTATGGATTAGTAATAATCAAAAATATTTTTACCAGTAAATTTAATTTTTTGTTAATTCAATAATCACCAAAAATGGGAATTTTAAACATTTCATGAAAACTGTCAATATAAGTTCCATGAAATGGATATGGGAATATAGAACTATATAAAACAAATGAATTTAATTATAATTAAAATTATGTATATGATTAACCCATGAACAAGACTCGAGGACTAGAACTACCATACCAAAGAAAATATGGGAAACAAAATAGTAAACACTCGAATGTTAGAAAAACAATAAAAAATAATTTATGGGTAAAAATAAATTATGAATGGATGGTATGAAGTAAAATTAATATGAATAAGGTTTTTATTTAAATAAATATTAAAACTAAATTTATTATACATGAGGTTATAATGTTCTTGACCAAGGGGAAATCTAAGGTAAGAGTTTTTTGACTAAATTTTCAATTCCTTGAGGCGTGTTTCATATTCTACACCATGTTTTCTTTTATATGGTGTACCCAAAACCATATTTTTTGAATTTATAATAAATAAATTTTATTTCATGAGATTAAAAAGTTTATTTCCTATTTTATACTTCAATAAATTTTTATTCAAAAGTTACTAATGTCGTAAGATATTTTGTTAACTAAATTTACTTTCATTGAGTTATAACTATTGTTCTTAAACTACATTATTATAAGTTTGATTAATTTCATCATGTGATTGAATTAAATAATATTTCCCCTTTCTCTCTATGATATTTCAATTTTCTCATCAAAATATTCTTCTTTGATATATTTCTTTCTTTATAAAAATGTAACATTGTTAAGAATAATTTTCACCCTTTTAATGGATTTTTTACTTCCATGTACATATTATCTATTCCAACCAATATTATCATTTATTAATTATAAAATAAATTATTTTTTATCTCCTGTGATCTTCATATTTCCCTATACCCTATTTATATTGAGGTTTTTTATCCTTTTTAATGACGTGGGTTTAAATAATGACATTTTAAAATAGTAAAAATGATTTTTTTTCACATATGAATTTTATCTTACACTCCATGTTTTTTAGTTTAATATTTATTTATTTTTAAGGATTCATTATTGGAGATTATTTTAAATTAAATATTTTAAAAATTATTCACATCACCTTTTTGAATATGAATTTTGAAAGTGGCTCATAACTTTATATTTTTATGATATTGTTAAAAACTTTTCCAAAAAACTCTTTTATGATTTCCCTTTTATTTTCCCTTTTATTCTAAAAAGTATTTATCTCCTTAGAAGTTATGTTCCATTAATTACACACTAATGGATAACTAACCTATAAAAATATCTTAAAAATATTAGTATAGGCCATAGAACCATTGGTATAGGTTATAATAATGGTTCTATGATCTATCGGGTCTTTTGCCGTTGGTATAATGATATACCAATGGTTTTCATTGAAACTGTTGGTATAAACCATGAGGTATTTTGAATACCAATGGTTTAGTGTAAATTTTTGGTATTGATGTATACAATTGGTTCATTAAAACTATTTGTATAGTTTGTTCTCCCTAGCCATCCCCACAAACCCACCCAGCAGCTCCTCACAATCAATACCACAACTAGTAAAAAAATACAAATCACAGAACACATTCTATATAGCACATATATTTTATATTTAGTATTTAACCAACTGATAACTATATTAATAGTTTTAAAACCATTAAAAATAATTCAACACACACACACACACACATAATCCACATAATCAGTTGTAGTCATTAAACACCATCCACACAATTGTCTCATTACTATCAACTCAAAAATAGACTGGATCAATATCTCCCTCATCGCCACCACTTCCATCATATTTATCACTCACATAATGGACATCCTAATCAACATCTTCATCTTTATCATCATCATCACCACCAACAATTACATCATATTCATCACTCACATCATGGGCATCCTTATCAACATCTTCATCATCATCACCACCACCAAGAGTTTCATCACCTCAACCACCACTAGGATCGCTATTTCCATCACTCTATGCATCGTATAAATAGCACATTTTTGACATGCATCAATTAAAAAATTTATCATACTCCAATGGAAGTGATTGGAATAAAGTTATCATCGCTTTTAGGGACTTCTCAATGACCATTTTACCTATTTCATGCTCCTTTATAGATATTTTTTGGCCTCGTATGCTTATACATGAGAATTTTGTAGGTCGGTGTTTCTAGATATTTGATAGGTTCTTGATGAGGGCTGATACCTAGTAGAGAAGATGCTCTTCTCTGGTCAACATTAGACTCTCCACTAGTGATCCTCACCTAATACCCATCTCAACCGATCATGTGACAAGACGTTGTCATCTTTTTTCTCATCAAGGGCCTCTAGGTCACACTGTTGAAAATTTAAAATAAGATATTCAATTATGAATTAGGTATCAAAATTTTAAATAACAATAATAATACTTACAATCTTTTTTTTGTGTTTGTTCATTTATAACACTTCTATATTGTTTCCTTATACTCAAGAAAAAAAAATTGTTTGAGTCACATGAATTTCGATGCTTGGTGTTTCTTACTGAAAATGACATTAATTAAAATAAAACTACATTATTCAATAATATTAAATTAATAAAAAAATTAACACATTATAAAAAATATTTGAATGATAAAAACAAAAAAAAATCAATTAAATTTCAATGAACTTTTATTACTATATTCAAGGTATATTCCAATTGGTTTTATTATATTTTTTATTGAGTCAGGTTATATTAGATCTTCAATTTAGTTTTAATCATTCTTTTCATTTTGTATTACTTTGACTAGGTTTGAGTTAGTTTGGTTTAAAGAAATTTTTTTTAGGATTATTTCACACTTTTATATCTAGATGAATTATGTATGGTTTAAATATAATCATTTAGGTTCAATATAGGTCATTTCATGTAGTTTTTTTATCTCAATTAAATTCAATTTGATTTGATTTGGTTTTGTATGTGTTAGTTGGGTTCACCTATATTAAATTCAATTCAATTTTATTTTAATAAATTTCATTTAGTTCAATCCTAATTGATTTTTATATTTTTATATTTTCTTGTGGTTAAAGTTAGTTCTTTTGAATATTTTTTTCTTGTTTGGTATTTTTTAAATCTATTCAATGTGCGTTACATGACTTTCAATCAATATGATTTGGTTCATTTACCTTCTTTTCATTTCATGATGATTAAATTCAACTAATTTTCAATTATTTTAGTATTAATAAATATAGTTTAAATTATTTAACTTTCATTCAATTCATATAAATATAGTTTTTGTCATTTTGATTTTATTTGTGGTAGGTTAACTTGTGTCAGATTGGTTCAATGTAGTTTAGTTATATTTTCATCATGTCAATTTATTCCATTGGGATTAAGTGGGTATCTTTCTATTAGTAAAAGAATCATATAGTTGTTTATCTCTGGTTTGGTTTTATTTTATTTAAATTTATTAATCTCTATTTAGTTTGGTTCGATATAGTTTTGGTCTATTTGGTTTGGTTTGGTCCAATTCATTTTGGGGTGGGTTTAATTTGATAGGTTTGGTTTAATTTTGATTATATAAGTTTTATTTGGTTCAATTAGGATTGATTATATTTGGTTTTAGTGGGTATTATTCTATTAGGAATGGGATGGTTTAGTTGTCTATGAAATTTTTTATTCTATTCTATTTAATTTGATTAACTTCTATTTAGTTAATTTCAATAAATATTTAGTTTTGTTCAGTTTTTTTAGTGCCTAGTAAAACAAAATTGGTCATACAAATTACTTAGTTTTTTCTCATGATCCAATATTGTAGTGCACCCAAAAGTGTTCATGTACTTCATAACACCCTTGTTCTTTTTGTTTCTTTCTAAAAAATCCTAAAAAAATAATAACTAAATTTGGGGGATGATTTTACATTTTTAATATAAAACAACCAAACCAAAAACTATAACAAAAAAAAAATATGATTCATGAGAAAAATGTAATACAAATTAATGTAATACAACTTAAAAATATACCAAACAACCATGAACCATATCAGAGTACAATGCAGAAACCAAAACCAATATCAGAGTATACAACATAAGACAAAAACGACAAACTCAAAGAGTCCAAAGTCATAAAATCTACAACTCCCAACATGCTCCAAGATCCAACTCCACAATACATTCCCAAGGTATCAAAAAACATCACTAAAGAAATGATATACCTTGAATTTACCTATATCCTAATGAACAATATCTGCAAATGCACCAAAGTGCCCAAGAAGGGGGTGAGTAAAAAAACTTAGTAGGTTTTCCCCAAATGAATTTCCTACTCACAACACTAGGATAGAACATGTTAGCACATTTAAATAAAAAAATTTACATAAAAAACTTTAAAATAGTTTATATCAAATCCAAACCACATCTAAAAAAATATTTTCATATGAAAATAGTTTTCCAAACCAAAAACCATTTTCAATAAAAGAAACCAACCAATTCCTTTAAACCATTTCTCAATACATTGGAATACCCATTACTTGGTTACAAAATCCCAAACAACCACAAATTAATGAACATGTGATAGTTCTATACTCATGATTGGTCTCTCATTGATCTACCAAGTCATCACAAGATAACCATACACCAAGTGCCCTAATGGAACATGCCCATTCCATAGGGCCACATCAATGGACACACACCAACTAAGTAAGACAAATTCAATAAAAAACCAATATTTTTAATCCATTTCAATAAAAAAATTATTTGATTGAAAAAATTTCTATCAAACCATTTCCCTGAATAAAAAACAATCCATATTTTAAAACATCATTTAAAATCATTAAACAAAACACTTTTCATAAGAACCAATTTCCAAAATTTTCCAAACCATCGCTAAAGAGGGATTCTACCAAGGTTTTCACATCAATTTAATAATAAATTTAAATAAATTAAAACTATTTAAAACCAATCCTTCATGTTATAATAAGAGGAGTCGAGAGTGAATCCACCTACCTCACAACCTTAGGTGAAAATGAAGATCGACACAAGAACTTCAACAAACTAAGCTTGAAACTCAAAAAATCGTCCTTAGATCATGTTCACTATTATCAACACAACCATATATCAACTTTATTGGAACTAAAAATCATGAATTTATCCCCAATATTATATATCCATGAATCCAATAGAGGGAAGAAGATGAAAAATAAGGAAAGATACCAAGAACGAGCACTCACCAAGGAATTCGGGCCTCCAACGCACAAAAAATCACAAACAGATTGCTCACAGGTCAATAAGATGGGTCTCTATAGACTCTAGGAGGATATAAAATCATAATAAGGACTGATTTGGGAAAAAATATAGGTTTATAGTCAAATATTAATTATATCCGCAAGTTTCAGATCTTGTTTTTAATGGTTCATGGTTTAGGTGCATAGTTCGGAAAACTGTGTGTAAATCGTGTGACACTCACTGCCCAAAAGCACCCCTTGAATGGTTAGATCACATGGTTAGATAAATCATGAACCAAATTCACTTTTCACTCTATTCATATCATGCATAGTTACTCTTGGGTGGTCACACGGTTTGGCCAAACTGTGCACCTGACCTTGCGCCCACCCAAAACCCACTGTCTCGCATTGCACAGTTTCCTGGATGTGTTGTATGGTTTCTAATAACTATTATCAGATCATGAACCTCCATAAAATCCCCAAAAAACTTGTTAAAACTCCTCCAAACTCCCCCAAAATTAAGCCACAAACTTTATATACTTAAAATATACTAATAAAGGGTTACTTACTTGAAACCGAGGGTGATACACATTTGGTTATCTACATTGTAATCTACCATGATTTTTGTTAGATGGTTCTATGATTAATTCATATGGGTGTTCCCATGTTACCTACTTAAGATCCCACTAAATAATATAAAATAAAAAATAGAATTAATACACATTAAAATTGGAAAAAATTTGATGTGATATATTCTAACACACTTAAAAACATAAACCTAGTCTAGAATGATCATTAGGCTCTGATAGACCTATGGGATGTTCTGGATTAGTAACCTATGAAGGATGTTCAAATTCCAATGCATGATATAGAACATCTACATGTTATGGAGTATAAGCTGAAGGTGTGAGATCATCATATCCTTGATGGATAGGAGTAGGAAATGGAGGCAGCATAAACATGGTAGGATAAGGATAGAAGGGACGAGGATACATCATATGATATATAAATGGTATATGATAAGTAGAGATTAAATAACATGATTATGGAAGCATATGTGAGAACATACCTGGTTGATCAAGTGGAGGAGGAAAATGTATGGTATATGGTATGTCTGCTGGCAGGTCTAGGTGTGAACGGGTACGACAGGTGCTCTATATAGCTCTAATGGAACCCCTACTTGATTGTCTAGGATATTGACCCCTAGTAGTAGGCTGAGTAGATATAAAATTTAGATCATATGAATATTCCTGAAATAAATTTTATAAATAATAATAAAGTGGAATTAAATTTAATTTAGAAGAAAAATATTACAATTATTATACTTACTAAGGGAACCAGAGGAGGCGACCCTAGGTCTCGTAGTCATTGATCATTATCAAACAATCTCTTCCATTGAATATCTTCAATATCTTTCATAATATTCATAAGAATGAAATTTAAATTTTTTTAAAATAGTTTTTAAATATTATGCATACAAATTAGAATTCAAACAAGACATTAACAATATCATAACATCATATTGTATACACCTAGTTTAAAATAGTTTTAAGAACCCAGTTTAAACCTTTTTTGAAAAAGTGTTTAAAATAGTTTTAAAATATTATTTTAAAGAAGTTTATTTATAAACATGTTTTATAAAATGTAATTTAAAACCAAGTTATGCATTTTTTTAAAACATTTTAAAACATGGTTTTCTGAATTGAAATAAATCTAATTAAATTCAATAAAATTAAAAAAACTAAAATAAACAGACCATTTCAAATTGAAACCAAATTAAAGTAATTATAATATTACCAACCTGAGAAAACCACATCAAAATAAACATTATAAACTATGAACATATATGGTTTTTTCTATATATTACCCACCACTACTTTAGGTTAAACATCAATTATGAAAATTAGAAAATTTGAGTCATCAAATTCAATACTTTGGTAAACACCAATGGGGTCATCAATGGTGTCCATTTCATCCCTTTTGTTATCAAAGATATGTATTTGGATTACTTCAATAATGAAATCGTAATCAAGTCTCATATGATCTTTCACAAAAAAACACTTTTTTCCATTGATGTCACAATAATAGTTCATTGGTGGCTAGGAAGTGAGTCATATAAATAAATCTAAATCCACATTCATCAATAAATATACCATTTACCATCATTGAATCAAACCATTTTTATTTTATCATAGTGACTCGACCATGAGAGTTGTAATCTGAGAATAATATTTTCTCAATAACTCCATAATAAGATATATTTTCATATCAAGGCCTACTATCTGATGCATTGACATAATAGTACATCATTACAGTTAATATAACTCCATAATTTTGGGTTCTTATGTTCACTAATCGATCAATTGTAAAAATTTTATACCCATTGATTATTAAATATTTTCATTCATGAATCAAAGATTTGGGACCAAAATCTAACTCTCTTAATTCTTGAGAGATAGAGTCAAAAAGTAAACTTAATGCCTGAAACATTTATGAATAAACTAATTAAATTAATATTTATATTTAAGTTTATTAAAGTAATGGGTATTCCTTTGATTTCAACCAAATAGGAAACACTTTGTTATGAAAAGTTTCTCTTATTATCAAAGGAAAAGAATGATGAACTCTACTTATAATTTGTTTATGTTCCCTATATAAAATGATAATAAAATTTCAATTTATATGTGAAATTATGTATTATGAGACAATATATACATATTCAAGTTACTTAATTGATATAGTTATTAAAAGAACCATAATTAAACAAGACTATGCGATGCACCATATCCCAATCTTCAAGGATCAATGTTTCTAATGTATGTGACCCAGAAATTTCTTATACTTGGGGAAGAGATTGAAATGGGAGATAAATTTTCCTATACTAATCATATTTATTTCTTTTTTTGGTTGCATCTTGTGTTCACATGATAAAAATATATTAAACAAAATTCTATACATTCTTGATCCAAATAACCTATCACAATGGGACCTTAATGATGATTCTTGTTCCAAATATAAGACTTTATTGCGCACATATTTGATTTAATAAAATATATACACCGAAATGAAATAGGTCCCCAAAAAATTATTTCAGTTATAAGATGGACCGTTATATGTAGCTTTTAAGTAAAAAAGGATGGAGGGAAAATTTCCTCTAACTCACACAAAATTAATGGTTCCTCTTCCTAAATTTTTATCAAGAAATACTTGGATAACCTTTTAGAACATAAGTCTCTATAAAATGGCATAATCAAATCACCATCACCCTTACATTATTGGATAGTAAATATTGGATTGATATTTTCATCAATTCATGAGAAAGGATATGATAATCATGAGTTTTTAGAGATTTTATTTCCACCCCTCTTGTATTGAATCATTTAGATAATTTTCTTGAATATCCATCAAGAACCTTGATATTTTCCAATACTTCCAAAAATTTATTTTTCTTTGAAGGTGTTATCAAATAAGAATCATAAGTAAATTTCTATTTATTTTCACTAATATACAAAGGATGTAGTTCTGGTCTAATTCCCTAGTCCAACATGTCACGCCAAGATCATAAGTCATCTTTGGTCATCCCCTTGATATTTAGAATAATTAAAAGTAACATTTCACATATATTTTTATCAATGTGCATTATTTATAAACAATGACATAACAAATTGGTTGACTAATATGTCAACTCAAAAAATATACTTTTCTTTTTACAATTATAAGTGGATTCAATTCCAACATTATTTATCATTTTATATTTCATATGACCTTTCCCTAATGAAAAAACTGACATATTTTAATTCATTAAGAACATTAGTTCCTGATATATGTTAAGGTGAATTTTTAATGTTATTAGTATTATAAAATGTTAAGCAATTCTTCCTATATGGATGATCCATTGTAAAAAATCATTGATGCCCCATGGTTTACATGCTGCGAGAAGTAAGAATTTGAACAAATGGATTAAAACCATCATGGTATAGACCTATCCTAACATTAAACACCTCAGTTAAAAAATCAAGATGTTTTCATCAAACTTCTTCCATTATAATTAATCTGTACAATTAATCAACTCATCATTATTTTTAATTCTCTCAACATCATTCCATCGCATATTTGTTGAGATTTCAGTAGACATGAATAGATTTTAAATTCTAAGAATCAATGGAAAGTACCACATGAATTTCTATGGAACACAAGATGGTGTTACATATATATTTGGCTTCCATGGAGATACTCCATATTATTTACAGTCATTTGGGCCTGCTATTTCCTCCTAGAATAATCTATAATCATTCAAAAAAGCATGAATTTTATTAGTAGAAAATCCAAGATGGTTAATTAAATTTCATGCCATATAATTATTTGAGGTAATATCTGCATTATCAAAAATTAATTCCTTTAGAAAGGTAAGAATATAATTAATGGTTATATTAAAATTTTTATACAAGTTTTTCCCATGATATGGTTGCATCAAAATTTCCAATTTTTTCATTTTAGTACATTCTCGATATATATAAGTCCTAGAATCTTCCCTTAATTTTTTTCACTCTCTCAACATCGTCATTTTCATTATTTTCCTAATTTTTATTGATATCATTGTCTTCTTAAATTTTCATACTATCTTTATCATGATTATTAATAAGTTTAAACTGATCAAATATCAAATTCTCCATACCATTCATTTCATTTCGTTTATGAACAATATAATATTTTCATATCTCTACATTATGATACCAAACATAATAGTTTTTTTTGAAATCCAACTTTTATTATATGGTTTATAACTTCTTCCTAACATAACCAAGGTATTACAACACAATTATAACATGGAAAACATGTAAGAACTCCATTTGAAGTATTGTAAAATTAAAAATCTAAAAAAATTGAAATTATTTTGAAACTCAGTTGAGATTAGATCAGTTTGATACATCCATATTATATTCATTCTATTATAATAAAAAAGAAATATTAATATCAATATAATAAAATATAATTAAAAAAATTCATTACAACCCATATTATTTTGAATACATGGAATAAGAAATAGATAGTACATACTATTAGATAAGTTAAAAGTAGTTAGTGACTATTTAAATAATTTTTATTCATTAGAAAAATGGATATTCAAACATTTAACACCATGTTAAATTTAGATTAATTATATAGTAATTTTGATCATTCAAATATTAAAATAAAACATTTAAATGAATGATTTTATAACCCCTTAATACATTCAAAAAACAAATATAGTACTAGAATAATTCATTATAGAATTTCCTAATATATATGAAACAAAATAATAGTTTTATATTAAATCCAAGCATGTTTAAGACCTGAATTAACTCTTCCCACTTATCCAACCTAGCCATTTTCTCATCATTTATTCAATCACATAACAATGTCCACCCAACATGAAAACTCTTGTATTTGATACATTTGTTTTTATTAGGTAAACATTCGTAATACCATCAAGACATAATTTATTATCACATGTCTGCAGAACATTTCCAATAAGATAATACCAATACCAATTTTAATAAGAAATTCATCCAAGAATACTGGTAGTTAACCAAACAAAAATAAGATAAATAACATATGCTATAACCAATGCATACAATTAATGAACCCAACAAAGTATAATACATGGAATGGACAACAACTATTATATAATCTAATTACATACATATGTATTTATGAAGAAATTATTTTGAAAACAACTTCTTTATTTTGAATATGAAATAAATCTAATTAAATACACCTATATTTATCATGGAAAAAATTTACTCAATAATAAAAATAATATCTCACCCAACACCAAAACTATTGTCTTTGATATATATATTTTTATCATAGAAACTCTCATAATAGCATCAAGACATGATTTAGTATAACATGTCTGTAGATCATTTCCAATAAGATAATCCAAATAACAATTTTAATATGAAAGTCATTAAACCATACTAGTAGGTATCCAAACAAAAATAAGATATGACTTATGCTATAATAGATGCATACTATTAGCAATGAAAATAAAGTATAAGATATGGAATAATAAACAATGTATACATACTATTAGATAGAAATTAATTATGCATAAATTTTGATCATTCAATTATGAAAATAAAATAATTAAATAAATAATTTCATAACCATATAATACATTAACAAATAAAAAAATTAATTACATAATTAATTACATAATCATTTAATATATATTATATAAAAAACTTTATATTGGATTTATGTAAAATTAGAAAATAACTAAATTAAAAAAAATATGTCTACTATAATAACATTTATTATGAAATAATATAACAAAAATAATATAAATGCACCTTTGTTAAACGAATTGGGAAGAATAATGACCTAACTAGATCTCAGTTAGGTTTTGATACATAGATAAAAATGAAAATTATGCTCAGTAGAAGAGTGGATGTTTTTGGAACTCACCAATTTGATGTTGAAGAAGAACATAATAAAAAAATCAATGAATGAGGGGAGATCTCCGGGGGAGAAGATAAGAGAGGTCACCGCTCAGGGTAAAAAATATTAGTAATTGTGGGTGGGGAGTGGATGAGGGTAGGTTGTGCCACTTTATTCTCATCCTTATACTAATGATTTAAAAAAATATTGGTATAGGCTACTATGTACCAATGGTTTTTACAAACCATTGGTATAGACTACTTGCTATGACTCTATACCAATGGTAGAAAACCATTGGTATATAGGCATGGGTATAACCTAAAATTCTAGTAGTGAACCTCTATATTCTATTATACCATTTTTATTTTTTAATATTAAACTCATGACATCAAATGATCCAATTCTTGATCCCTTCATATATGATACTGTCACGAACCGAATCTGGTCGCCACCAATACCGACATCAAACCCGGACCATGACAAGGACCAAAGGGCATTACCGATCCCCATGGGCTGGAACAAGTGCCTGAGTATCATAAAAAGAAAAATGGGAATGATTTACCCATGATTATAAACTAAAAAAACAAATGAATCCAATAAAACGAATCTGGGTTTTTCAAACCAAACAATATTTTACAAAAATTCAGAGCTGAATTACATAGTTTAAAACAACTCAACAAGACTATAACAAAGTTAAAACACCAAAAGGAAACATCCCATGAACCCTCATGGCAAGGGGCACCACCCTCAAGCCATATCCACAAGACTTCACCACCAAGGACCTGCTAGAAACCCAAACCACTGGCACTAAAAACTGTACCCAACCTAAGACAAAAAAAAAACCAAGTCTACTTACACCCAAGGGTGTAGTTAGGGTGTGAGAAAATTCCCAGTAGGATACCACCACTAAGATAATCCATATGATAAACATTCAAAGGCGAAAATCTTGCAATATTTCATAAACATGAAATACTAGTTACAATTTCTAAAAGATGCAACTTAAAAATTAAAACCATTTTCAAGTGGGCTATCATTAAGAATAAACACTTTTAAAAATAATGTCAACACTACTGAATTTTCCATACAATCATACCGTATGTTTATGGTAAGCACAAAGTAACTAATGATCACAAGAAATAGAAAATAACCCCTAGGCACTAGCTTATTGTGGGTCCCAGGTACCTCGTATCTCGGTGAGAGTAACCACCAAAAATATTTGTTCTCATGCACAATACACTAGTAGGGAACATACCCATAACATAGTGGTCCCCAATCATCATAATCATAGTTTATTTAGAGTTTAAAGCGTCAAACTTTCTAAGTGAAACTGAGACCAAACCCCACAGATTCATTAACATACTAGTACACGTCCACCCACCTAGATACCCTAGTTTTTCCTTTGTGATCAAACAAGTTTAACAAGTCAAGAAATATACTTTTCACATGAAAATATCATTTCCTCCTCAAAAATTCACCAAAAACCCCACATTTATACCACACAAGTCACAAAAGTTCACTTTTCATTCAAATTGATTCTGAAATCCGACTCACACCAAAATAGCCCACAACACTTTTCATAGTGTGAAACATCAACCGCACCACTGCTGCACCACAAGAAAGATAAATACATCCCTAGACCACAATATTTGACAAAAAAGACACCAAATCAAACCCTAGGTTCTAAACCTAACTTATGGACATTTTAGAACATAATGAAAGAGGGAGGAAACCCTAAGGGAAAATGAAGAAACCAAGAAGGAATCCCTTACCTTGAAAAATATTGAAGAAATCACCCAAAATAAATCTTAATCTAAATTTTCAAATAAACAAACATTTAAGGGAGTTTATAAAAAAGATGAAGATATCATGTAGGAACTATAATGGGAGAAAAAGCATGAGAAATAAAGGAGTTATCAAATAATCAATTTACCTCTTCAAATATGGGTGATTTGAGAAATCCAGAGATGTTTCATCCAAATTCATGATGAAACCAAGCTCCAAAGAGGTGTAGGAGAGCATGGGGGCATGCCTTTGGTAAGTGGTCTTGGGTTAGAGTTAGAATCTCCGAAAAAACATAAAAATTGAAGGAGATATTAAAGAATTAAAGAATATTTTTAATGCAGGAAATGGGCTTTCGGGCAGGCCCAATCCCTTAAATAAAAACCCAAATCCACCATGATTATGGATTCCTAAATGGTCCAAATTAATATTTTGGTGTTAATAGTTCAGAGTATGCCAATTAGTAATTGTAATGGATGATTTTTTTTGAAAAATGAATAAGTTATACAGGAATCCAAATTTATTTTTAAATATGGAATTGGGTTCACGGTTTTTCCAAATTCATGAAAACTCACCCATTCCTCCATAAAAGCTTGGGAAACCCCCAAAAAAAACATGAATGGAAATTAAATGAAAATTTCATTTAAAATAATTCATGTATGTGACAATTCTCCCTACCATGACAACTTTCCATCCCCGTAAAGTCACAGTAAGTCCAAATACAAAAACCAAACCCAACTGATAAACCAAGATGTACTTCTTTTCCAAGCTTCGCCCCCAAAGTCCAAAACAACTCCAGTGATAAATTAAAGAAAGATTACTATCACAAAAAAAAACTTACACCACTTTCCTGAAATGATCAATGACACTCATACTTTATCCCTAAAGAAAACTCCTCAAACACTATCCAAACAATACTCAAGCAATTCACCCAAACGAACAACAACTTCGAACAAGGTTACACTTACCTTACTTTAACTAAACCATTGGGTGCTATCCAATCCCAACGTTTACTCAAGGAAGATTTTTGTAGCTAGATAGTTCTGAATGAGACTACCTACCGCTAAGCCAAGACCATGGATAAATCTAAGTTATTGGTATGGGGGGACACAAATAGGCTCCCTGCCATAAGAGATAACCTATATTTTTCTGAGATGGAATCAGGACACTAACAGGGGGAGGCCTAAATGGAATACCTTGTAAAAATGGTAGAATTACATTCAAAATTTACAAAGGAACATACATGATAATCATAGTGGGTCTCCCCAACATAATAACTAACCATCTTAACCGACCATCATGGGCTGACACAGAAAGACCCAAAAAAATTTAAATATTTGGGAAGGGCACACAGTTTGTCCGCACGGTTTGGGAAACCATGCACTAACAGTGCAGATCATTGTTTCTGCATGGCTTCCTGGCACATGGTCACTACTAATCGTGCACAAATTGTGTGCTCATCCTGTATAGCCAAATTTCCAACCATTCGCCAATGACTCAATGGAAACCAAAGTGGTAGGGAATGACATTAGGTGATGAAATGAGTATGAGGCCCACCACCTATTTCCACTGAATGGGAACAACAGAAGAAAGATGATGACACCAGAGGTTTAAACTCTTCATATCTTTCAGACTGAGTATAGGACATTGTACAAGGGTTTAAAGGACCCTGGTATTTCCCCTGACTACGAGCCAGCTTCTCTCTAAGACCTATGGCTAAAGCTCAAATGATTGAAGCATCTTCGGCCTCACAGTTAGGATTTGGAAACCCCCTGAATGAGAATTCTTCTTTCGGTTCCACCAAAAACTACACTGCAATCCCTGTTAAGATTTCCAAGACATAACGCATTCCAAACTCACTTTACCCTAACCTAATATTTCACTGAAACAAAGGCTTAGAAGATGCACACACATCACACCTTGTTTCTTCGGGTGAGAAATAATATAATTAAAGAACACATATACTCACCTTCCTCTAAAATGGAAGATATTAAAGTTTTTCCAAGGGATATATTCTCCCAACATAAGAGAGACTCTCAAAGGATTGCATGACTTTCACCTATATGGTCAATCAAGCAAATGACATCACAAGGCGCCGCCGAACATGACCATTGCGACTGATATAAACAATATAGGGAGAGGGACTTTATACAACATCCCCAAACAACACACAATTCTAGAAAGTGGCCAAAATATCCTCTCATGATCATATTTCCCACCCCAGTAGTTTAACATGAACTCCTTCTTCGAAGAGACTATGAACGACCGAGAGGACCTCTTAGATACCATCCAGATACTCATCCATGATAACAACCCCAGACCACTTCCTCCTTTAGAAAATTAGGAAACTTAAGAAGCTAAGGTCTCTTTAAACCTTCCATGATCACTCTACCGCTACAAGAGGATACACAAAACCAAGAATGGAAAGGGTGTAGACTCAATCTAAAAAGATCAAGAAAAATATTCCTTATATTGATCAACTGGAGGGTCTTCAAATGGTGAAACAATCCGGGTTGCACTTCAGTTGTTCACTAACCCTTAATGGGGCGTACCTTATCCAACAATTGAACCCAAGGACCCAACTAATATGGTCCATCAGTAAATATATACCACAATCTAGATCCAAAAACATGAAGGGAACCACCATAAAGGCATCACAAAACATTTCTCAGAAGAGACCACTAACCGGACCTTCAACACAACTTACTGACCAAACACAAACCCAAAACACAGTTCAAACAGGTGGGGTTATTGGACTCAAAACATCCCACAACATCAACATTTTCAAAAACACATAATACAAAACATCTCAAACTAGTCATAAAGACATCAAATTTTTCCTTTAAAATCATCTTTTTGAAAATAAACGGTTCAGCGGCTAGGGTATCCACCAATGGTACCCCATAGGCCTCACACATGCATGTTTCTGTGCCACATCGGGCACCCTCCACATATCCATCCTAGAACTCATCCATAAATGAAATCAACCATCCATTATCCCATATAACCCCATGCATGTGGTCTCTCACAGAAATACCAAAGGTTAAAATAAAAATTATTTCCACTTTTCAAAACCAAAACAGTCAACCAATACCTCTTTTTTCTCAAAACTGCTAACCACGAAATCAAACCCAAATTATAGCTTACCAAAATTTTTATAAAGGAAAAATAATTTAAATGAAAACTCACATTCAATTCATACACATTAGTTTTAAAAACTCTTATCCCATTAAAACACCCTTCAACAATTTAGAAAACTCTATTGGAAACACTTTTTTAAAACTAACTTTAACACAATTTTCTGCTTTCAAAAGAGGTGTAAACACACCATTTTCCATTTCAAAACAATTATGAAAACTCAATTACACCATTTCAAAATTCAAAACCATCAATATTTATTAGAAAATAATTTCAAAAAAAACTTATGCTTCTTAAAACCATGTCATTTTTTGTTTTAAAACCTAACTTCCAAGATTTCAAAACTAAAGGACACAAGACAATGCATGTGGAAACTAGATTCGGTGGGTGACTTGGACATATGGTTAGTGGCCATAATACAATCAATTCACCATAACAGAGAGTGTTCTAGGGAAATATCCCTGTCTCCACATGACTTTCCAAACACTGCAAGTTCACTGAGACCATTATCCCAACTCTCTTTTCATTTCCACTAATCATCATCAAACCATGAAAACCAAAGGACTTAGAAAAGTCTCGACTTCCCTTGGAAACTTGAATCCCATCATGAGGGGTGCTGATAATCCACACTAATCCTAACCAGAATTTCATGTCCTGAAAATCCTAACCCCAGACTATCCTGACTGTTCCCCAAATAACATGACCCAAAGAGAGAAAACCTCCTTTGATACCATTTTGTCACGAACTGAATCTGGTCTCCACCAATACCAGCACCAAACCAAGCCGATGACAAGGCCCAGAGAGAATTACCAATACCCATGGGCTGGAACAAGTTCCCGGGTATCATAAAAAGAAAAATGAAAATGATTTACCTGTGATTATAAACTTAAAAAAATAAATGAATCCAATAAAATGAATCTGGGTTTTTCAAACCAAAAAATCTTTTACAAAAATTTAGAACTGAATTACATAGTTTAAAACAACTCACCAAGACTATAAAAAAGATACAAAACCAAAAGGAAACATCCCAAGAACCCTCATGGCAAGGGGCACCGCCCTCAATCCATGTCCACAAGACTTCACTACCAAGGACCTGCTAGAAACCCAAACCATTGACACTAAAAACTGTACCCAACCTGCGACAACAAAAAAATAACCAAGTATACTTACACCCAAGGGTGTAATTAGGGTGTGAGACAATTACCAATAGGATAACACCACTAATGTATTCTATGTGATAAACATTCAAAGACAAAAATCTTTTAATACTTCATAAACATGAAATGCTAGTTACAATTTCTAAAAGATGCAACTTAAAAATTAAAACAGTTTTCAAGTGGGATATCATTAAGAATAAACACTTTTAAAAATAATTTCAACACTACTGAATTTTCCAGCCAACCATACCGTATGTCAAAAGTAAGCACAAAGTAACTAATGAGCATAATAAATAGGAAATAACCCTTAGGCACTAGCTCATTGTGGGTCCCAGGTACCTCGTATCTCGGTGAGAGTAACCATCCCAAATATCTATTCTCATGCATGAGAAACTAGTAGGGAACATACCCATAACCTAGTGGTCCTCAATAATCATCATCATCATAGTTTAGATAGAGTTGTAAGAATCAATCTAGCTAAGTGAAACTAAGACCAAACCCCATAGATTCACTAGCATACTAATACATGTCCACCCACCTAGATACTCGGGTTTTCCCTTTGTGCTCAAACAAGTTCAAAAAGTCAAGAAATATACTTTTCACATGAAAATTTCATTTTATCATAAAAAATTCACCAAATATCCCACATGTATACCACAAAAGTCACAAAAGTCCACTTTTCATTCAAATTGATTTTGAAATCCGACTCACACCAAAATAGCCCACAACACTTTTTGCATTTCTTTAACACTTCCAAAAATCCTTTAAAAAAATTTATAAAACCATTAAAATATATTACAACTCACATAACAGCCCACTCACATGTTACATAATACCCTTTTCATAACCAAAATCCATTTTCACATCACACTCACACAAAACATCCCACATCACTTTCACATATCTTACACACTTTAGTAAATCCTTCAAAAAAAATTGTAAAAAATTTCCAAGATGGAACACATCACAAAATATCCACTCTCACATTTAGAATGTACCATTTCAGAATATACACACTCCAAAAATAGTTTGCCAATATGGTTTCACCACTTATATAAATCATTAAATCATTTAAATATTTCATAAAACAATTCCAAAGAGTATACCCAATCATTGCTCATAAAACTCATTTCAAAACCATATTTCAAGGACAAAACCACACTAAAACACTACCAAAGTATAATTTTAATCCCTAGAGACATTTATAAAATCACTTTTAAGTGTTATAAAATCAACTTGAATAATACCACACAAGATACAAATGAAAATGCCCATTTTCATAAAATACTCTCAATAAGTATAACAAAGTTTTTCACACCAAACCTTTTCAAAAAACCCCCTTAAAAGGCCCATGTTACACTAAGGCATTAACAATACATAATTTTTATCCCCTTTAAACAACTAATAAATCAATTTCATATTTTATAAAACTACCACAAAAGATACCGCATGTGTTACATTCGAAAAGTTCACAACTTCAACAAAAATGAAATTATAAAATTAAATGCTTAACCAAATCCCTAAAAAAAGGTTTTATCACCAAACAAAACATATGGGTAAGTGAGAAACTAGTAAAACAAGAAAAATAACTCATCAAGTAATGGTTAACCATGGAATCACCTACCGAAAGTGTCTAATCCCACAAAACTTAGTGCGAAACATCAACCGCACCACCGCCGCACCACAAGGAAGATAAATACATACCTAGACCAAAATATTTGACCAAAAAGACACCAAATCAAACCCTAGGTTCTAAAACTAACTTCTGGACATTTTATAACATAATGAAAGAGGGAGGAAACCCTAAGTGAAAAGGAAGAAACCAAGAATGAATCACTTAACTTGAAAAATATTGAAGAAATCACCCATAATACACTAGTATCTAAATTTTCAAACAGAAAACCATTCAATGGAGGTTATAAAAAGTATGAAGAGATCATGTAGAAAATATAATGGGGTAAAAAGAGTGATAAATAAAGTAGTTATGAAATAATCAATTTACCTCTTTAAATATGGGTGATTTGAGAAAGTCATAGAAGTTTCATCCAAATTAGTGATGAAACTGAGATTCAAAGAGGGGTATGAGAGCCTGGAGGAGCGCCTTGGGTAAGTGGACTCGGGTGAGAGTTGGAATCACCCAAAAAAAATAAAAATTGAAGGAGATATTACAGAATTAAAGAATATTTTTAATGCAGGAAATGAGCTTTCAGGAAGGCCCAATCCCTTGAATAAAAACCTAAATTCACCATGATTATGGATTAATAAATGGTCCAAATTAATATGGCGGTGTTAATAGGTTAGGGTATGTCAAGTAGGAATGGTAATGGATGAAAAATGGTGAAAAATGAATGAGTTATAAAGGAATCCAAATTTATTTTTAAATATAGAATTGAGCTCACGGTTTGACCCAATTCATGAAAACTCACCCATTCCTCCATAAAAGCTTGGGAAAGCCCCAAAAAAACATGAATGGAAATTAATTGAAAATTTCCTTTAAAATAATTAATGTATATGACAATTCTACCCATCATGAAAAATTTTCGTCCCTGGAAATTCACAGCAAGGAAAAATACAAAAACCAAAACCAACTAATAAACCAAGATGTACTTCTTTGCCAAGCTTCACCCCCAAAGGCCAAAACACCCCCAGTGATCAATTAAGGAAGGATTAATCTCAAAAAAAAACTTACACCACTTTACTGAAATGATCAATCACATTAATAATTTATCCCAAAATAAAACTCCTCAAACACTATCTAAAAAAGACTCAAGTAATTCACCCAAATGAACAACAACTTCGAACAAGGTTACACTTACCTTACTTTAACTAAACCATTGGGTGCTCTCCAATCCTAATGTTTACTCAAGGAAGATGTTGGTAGAAAGATAGTTCCGAATGATACTACCTACCTCCAATCCAAAACCATGGATAAATCTGAGTTATTGGCATGGGGGACACAAATAGGCTCCCCGCCATAAGAGACAACCTATATTTTTCCGAGACAGAATCAGGACACTAACAGGGGGAGGCCTGAACGGACTCCCTAGTACAAAGGGTTGACTTCCATTCAAAATTTATGAAGGAACATACATTAGAATCATAGTGGGTCTCCCCAACATAAGAACCAACTATCTTAACTGACCAGCATGGGCCAACACAGAAAGACCCAAAAAAATTTAAAGATTTGGGAAGGGCACACGGTTAGTCCGCACGGTTTGGGAAACCGTGCACTAACTATGCAGATCATTCTTTCTGCATGGCTTCCTGGCGCATGGTCACTACTAATCATTCACAAATTGTTTCCTCATCCTGTCTAGCCAAATTTTCAACCATTATCCATTGACTCAATGGAAACCAAAGGGGTAGGGAATGAAATTAGGCGATGACATGGGTACAAGGCCCACCACCTATTTCCATTGAATGGGAACAAAATAAGAAAGATGATGAAACCATAGGTTTAAACTCTTCCTATCTTTCATATTGAGGATACGAAATTGTACAGGGGTTTAAATGACCTTGATATTTCCCCTGACTACGAGCTAGCTTCTCTATAAGACCTATGGCTGGAGCTCAAATGATTGAAGCATCTTCAGCCTCGCAGTTAGGCTTTGGAAACCCCCTGAATGATAATTATTCTTTCAATGCCACCAAAAACTACACTGCAATCCCTGATAAGATTTCCAAGACATAACACATTCCAAACTCACTTTACCCTAACCTGATATTTCACTGAAACAAGGGCCTAGAAGATGCACACACATCACACCTTATTTCTTCAGGCGAGAAACAATAGAAGTAAAGAACACCTATACTCACCTTCCTCTAAAATGAAAGATTTTGAAGTTTTTCCAAGGGGAAATTATCCAAATATAATAGATAATCTCTGAGTATTGCATGAATTTCACCTATATAGTCAATCGAGGACATGACATCACAAGGAGTCACCGAACATGACCATTACAGCTGATATAAACAATGCATGGGGAGGGACCTTATACAACATCCCCAAACAACACAAAATTCTAGAAAGTGGCCACAATATACTCTCTTGACCAGATTTCCCACACTAGTAGTTTAACATGAACTCCTTCTTCAAAGAGACTACGAAGGACCGAGAGGACCTCTTAGACACCATCCAAATACTCATCTATGCTAACAACCCCAGACCACTTCCACCTTCGGTAAATCAGGAAACATAAGAAGCTAAGGTCTATTTCAACCTTCCATGATCACTATCCCGCTACAAGAGGATACACAAAACCAAGAAAGGAAAGGGTGTAGACTGAATATAAAAATCTCAAGAAAAATATTCCTTATACTGATCAACTGGAGGGTCTTCAAACGGTGAAACAATCCAGGTTTCACTTCAGTTGTGCACTAACCCTTAATGAGGCATACCTTATCCAATGATTGAACCTAAGGACCCAACCAAGATGGTCCATTTGTCAAGATACAACACATACAATATCCAAACACATGAATAGAACCACCATAAAGGCATCACAAAACATTTCTTAGAAGAGACCACTAACTGGCCCTTCAACACAACTTACCGACCGAACACAAACCCAAAACACAGTTCAAACAGGGGGTTCTTGGACTCAAAACATCCCACAACATCAAAATTTTCAAAACCACATAATACAAACCATCCCAAACTAGTCATCAATACATCAAGTTTTTCCTTTAAAATCATCCTTTTGAAAATAAACAGTTTATCAGTTAGCGTATCCACCAATGGTACCCCATGGGCCTCACACATGCATGTTTCTGTGCCACATCAGGAACACTCCTCATATCCATCCAAGAACTCATTAAACCATGACATAAACCATCCATAATACCATATAACCCCATGTAAGTGGTCTATCACACAAATACCAAAGGTTAAAATAAAAATTATTTCCACTTTTCAAAACCAAAACAGTCAACCAATACCTCCCTTTTCTCAAAACCGCTAACCACGAAATCAAACCCAAATTACATCTTACAAAAATTTTCAGAAATGAACAATAATTTAAATTAAAACTCACATTCAAGTCATACACATTAATTTTAAAACATATCATCCCATTAAAACACCTTTCAACAGTTTAGAAAACACTATTGGAAACAAGTTTTCAAAACCAACTTTAACACATTTTTCTGCTTTCAAAAAAGGTGTAAACACACCATTTTCCATTTAAAAACTATTATGAAAACTCAATTACAAAATTTCACAATTAAAACCCTTACATATTTATTAGAAAATAATTTCAAAAAAAACTTATGCTTCTTAAAACCATGTAATTTTTTTTAAAACCTAACTTCTAAGATTTCAAAAATAAAGGACACAAGACAATGCATGTGGAAACTAGCTTCGGTGGGTGACTTGGAAATATGGTTAGTGGCAATAATAAAATCACTTAACCATCATATATAGTGTTCTAGGAAAATATCCTTGGCTCCACATGGATTTCCAGACCCTGCAAGCTCACTGAGACCGTTAACCCAACTCTCTTTTCATTTCCACTAATCATCATCAAACCATGAAAAAAAGGACTCAGAAAAGTCCCAAGTTCCCTTGGAAACTTGAATCCCATAATGAGGTGTGGTGATCATCCACACTACTCCTAAATAGAATTCCAAGTCCCGACAATCCTAACTCCAGACTATCCTGACTATTCCCCAAATAATACGACCCAAAGAGAGGGAACCTCCTTTGATGCCATTTTGTCACGAACTGAATCTGGTCGCCACCAATACCAGGACCAAACCTGGCCCATGACAAGGCTCGAATGGAATTATTGATCCCCACAGGCTAGAATAACTACCCAGGTATCATAAAAATAGAAATGGGAACGATTTACCTATGATTATAAACTAAAAAAAAAACAAATGAATCCAATAAAACGAATATGGAATTTTCAAACCAAATAATCTTTTATAAAAATTCAGAACTGAATTACATAGTTTAAAACAACTCAATAAGACTATAACAAAGGAAAAAAACCAAAATGAAACATACCAATAACCCTCATGTCAAGGGGCACCTCCCTCAAGCCATATCCACAAGACTTCATCACCAAGGACCTGCTAGAAACCCAAACCACTGGCACTAAAAACTGTACCCAACCCGCGACAAAAAAAAACTAAGTCTACTTACACTAAAGGGTGTAATTAGGGTGTGATAAAATTCCTAGTAGGATGAAACCATTAAGATATTCCATGTGATAAACATTCAAAGATGAAAAGCTCACAAGATTTCATAAACATGAAATGCTAGTTACAATTTCTAAAAGATGCAACTTAAAAATTAAAACAGTTTTCAAAAACTTTTAAAAATAATGTCAAAACTACTGAATTTTACATCCAATCATACCATATGTCGACGGTAAGCACAAATTAACTAACGATCACAAGAAATAGGAAATAACCCCTAGGAACTAGCTCATTGTGGGTCCCAGGTACCTCGTATCTCAGTGAGAGTAACCATCACAAATATCTGTTCTCGTGCATGATCCACTAGTAGAGAACATACCCATAACCTAGTGGTCCCCAATCATCATCATCATAGTTTATTTAGAGTTGTAAGCGTCTAACTTGTTAAGTGAAACTGAGACCAAACCCCATGGATTCACTAGCATACTAGTACACCTTCACCACCTAGATACCCGGGTTTGCCCTTTATGCTCAAACAAGTTCAAAAAGTCAAGAAATATACTTTTCACATGAAAATATCATTTACTCATAAAAAATTCACAAAAAATCTCCCATTTATACCACACAAGTAACAAAATACCACTTTTCATTCAAATTGATTTTGAAATCCGACTCACACCAAAATAGCCCACAACACTATTCACATTTCTTTAACACTTCTACAAATCCATTAAACAATTTTATAAAACCATTCAAATATATTGGAACTCACATAAAATCCCACTCACATGTTACATAATACCCTTTTCATAACCAAAATCCATTTTTCATATCACACTCACACAAAACATCCCACATCACTTTCACATCTCTTACACACTTCAGTAAATCCTTCAAAAATTTTTGTAAAACATTTCCCAGATGGAACACATCACAAAACAACCCATATCACATTTAGAATGTACCATTTTAAAATATAAACACTCCAAAACAGTTTTCCAATATGGTTTCACCACTTACATAAATCATTAAATCATTCAAAGCTCTCATAAAACAATTCCAAAGAGTATACCCAATCATTGCTCATAAAACCCATTTCCAAACCATATTTCAAGGACAAAACCACACCAAAACACTACCAAAGTATAATTTGAAGCCCTAGAGACATTTATAAAACCACTTTCAAGTTTTATAAAATCATCTTGAATAATACCACAAAAGTTACAAATGAAAACACCCATTTTTCTAAAATACTCTGAATAAGTATAAAAAAGTTTTTCACACCAAAACTATTCCAAAAACTCCATTAAAAGGCCCACATGACTCTAAGGAATTAAAAAAAATATAATTTTCATCCCCTTTAAACAAATAATAAATCAATTTCATATTTTATAAAACTACCACAAAAGATACCATATGTGTTACATTCGAAAAGTTCACAACTTCAACAAAAATGAAATTATAAAATTAAATGCTTAAACAAATACCTAAAAAATAGTTTTCTCATCACACAAAGAACATGGGGAACATGAAAAACTAGTAAAAAAAGAAAACCAACTCATCAAGGAATGTTTAACCATGGAATTACCTACCGAAAGTGTCGAATCCCTCAAAAACTTAGTGCGAAACATCAACCGCACCAGCGCCACACCACAAGGAAGATAAATTATCCCTAGAACACAATATTTGACAAAAAAGACACCAAATAAAACCCCAGGTTCTAACCCTAACTTCTGGACATTTTAGAACATAATGAAAGAGGGAGGAAACCTTAAGGGAAAAGGAAGAAACCAAGAAGGAATCACTTACCTTGAAAAATATTGAAGAAATCGTCCAAAATACACCAGTATCTGAATTTTCAAAAAAAAAACATTCAAGGGAGGTTTGAAAAGGATGAATAGATCATGTAGGAATTGGAATGAGGATAAAGAGTGAGAAATGAAGGAGTATGAAATAATCAATTTACGACTTCAAATCTGGGCGATTTGAGAAATTCAGAGAAGTTTCATCCAAATTCGAGATGAAACCAAGCTCTAAATAGGGGTAGGAGGGCATGGGGGAGTGCCTTGGGTAAGTGGTCTCGAGTGAGAGTTGGAATCACCGAAAAAACATAAAAATTTAAGGAGATATTAAAGAATTAAAGAATATTTTTTAATGCAGGAAATGGGCTTTCGGGCAAGCCCAATCCCTTAAATAAAAACCCAAATCCACCATGATTATGGATTCCTAAATGGTCCAAATTAATATGGTTGTGTTAATAGGTTAGGGGATTCCAAGTAGGAATTATAATGGATGAAAAATTGTGAAAAATAAATGAGTTATAAAGGAATCCAAATTTAATTTTAAATCTGGAATTGGGCTCACGGTTTGGCCCAATTCATGAAAAGTCACCCATTCCTCCATAAAAGCTTGGGAAACCCCAAAAAAAACATGAATGGAAATTAAATGAAAATTTAATTTAAATTAAGTCATGTATGTGAAAGATACTGTTTGAAGTGTTCTTCTTATAATGGTGTTTTCATATATGTAAACATCCTTAAAAGTTTCTTACACTTCATTGGGAATGTGATCTAATGATATCATCCACCATATTTATCTAGATGGATTATAATCATGTTATTCCATTTGTTGATTTCAGAAAATATTGACATTCTGTATGTTAGTTTTCTAATATGGATGTTTATTGATTACCGAGTCATGTTGATTATGTTCTATATTTTTTATTCATTATTTTCATATGATGAATGCATTGGAATTACTTAGTGATGATTGGATCCCAAAATTATATAACCCCTTGATGCATTGATAGGTCCCATGAGACAACCTATCTTGGGTATTTTGTAACACCCCAGTTAAATAAAGAATATGACATTTTCATATTTATCCATATTTGTGAGTAAAATATTAATATTACTTTAAAGGGGACGCTATGCTCGATGTCGTACCCAATACACAACAACAAGTTTCTTGGGAATCTTACGTTGCACTCTAATAATAAAATAATATTATTTTAAATGGTAGTTAACGCCTAGTCGTTGTAATGGCGGGAATGAACAGAACTAACTACAAAATGATTATATATGATTGTCAAATATTTTTACTCTTTACAATAAATGTTATAGGATTAAAAATGCGAATGAATCCAATTTTAAGCGTAAACATTATAATATACTTTAAAAGGTCGATTAACCGCCTTTTGATGGAGAACCTCTTTTAAATCCACTTTTTGACAATTTTATGTGTTATATTTGACAAAATAAAATTATTCTTTAGAATCAGGACATCAAAATTTACTTTGTGCAAATTTTTGGTATTTTTCCGATAAAGTTCATTTTTTAATGAATAGTGAAAAATGTTGTATTTTAATTCAAAACCGCTTTTTAATCTAATTTATTTATATTATTAGATTATCTTTTGAATTGGTTTTAAATTGAAATTAGAATATATTTTTACCATTTAATCCAATAGTGGTCGTTGGAATTAATTTCACTTTGAAATCAGACTTAAACTAGTGTCAATCTTTTGATACATTTTGTTTCATAAAAACACGCTATTTGTTTTAACAGCGGGAATTAATTATTAAATTAATTAATGAAAATTATATGTTTTGAATTTTGTAAAATAGACATAATTTTTGAATTTAGAATATCAAATATAGATTCACGTGAATTTTTGGTAATTTTCTGAAAAACTTCAATTTTTGATGAATAGTGAAACCACTAAGTGGTACTTATAAAAACTGATTTTCCATTTAATTGAAATTTTGCCACATTTGTGTTTTGAATTTCAAAAATCCTACATGCATGTTTGTCATTAAGAAGAAAAATGTGGTTCAATGGGATTAAAATAATTTTTTGGTGAATAGTAACTTATTAAGTTTTTAATCGCGATTAGAGGTAATTAGTGTAGTTTAAGGTAAAAATTATGTTTTAATAATATGAGATGAGATTGAAACATGTCTTACCCTCATTTTATGTGTCATGGCCGACCAAGAAAATCCATGGGTCAACTTGGGGACCCCATGAAGCCACTTTGGTTGGAAAATGACATAAATACCATATTATTTAATGTTAAAATTAAAATGACACAAACATGAGTTGTTTTACTAAAATAATTTTTACATGGGGTTATACAAGTCATATTTTTGACTATAAATATTAATTGGAAAGATAAAAATATTTCCTACATCATAGTATTTTTTTTATAATTTTTAGACATTAAATAAATTAAATTATTTATGACATCATGATGATGTAGCGATGACCTCATTATTTAAGGATTTAAATAAAATGGAAAGATAAAGTAACATTTAAGACCTAAACATGTCCAAAACCTATTGGATGGGTGGATTTATAACCCTTATCACCTTATCCTCGAAACAAATAAATGTGGGACCATTAAAATCCTAATATCATTCTAAAATAAGGTAACATTTCTTTACTTTCCAAGAGTGCCTCTCCTCTCCTCTTATAGAAGGCCCCCACCTCTACCTCCTTACCCACACTTCCAAAGCCTTTGGCTCGGACAAAACCTGAACATTTTGTCTCTAAACATCCCTCTATAACTCCTTGAAGCCTCACTTTGGGCAGAAGTCTTCCCAAGGAAGCCTTTGAGCTCAAACCAAAGGGAGTTACCCGATTTTAAGGTAATGTCTTCACTTGTGTCCTTTTGTTTTATTTTTCTTCTCCAACCCCCTAAACTCTTTTTATTCATTTATTTTGTAACAAATAAAGTATATTAAATATACTATGATGTTTTTATAAGAATTATTCGAGCTACACTTACACACACCTACATCTAATGGTTAAAGAACATACTGTTTCTGTGGATGGCGAATTTCTGCCTCACAAAACGATGATTGTTCAACATTCTTCTAACACCTTAAAAGGTGGCCATTAAGATGACACTATATTTATATATGATATATAATATGTTTATGTTTTACTTAAGATTATGTATTTTTCATTTATGGCATACCTTTATGGTTTCCATTATGGGTAAACGCGATATCTTCATTTAAGGAAGTACGGACTACCGCCCCCTCAAAGTGATTTGATTCGTTAATACCATATGTGGTACGTATAAAGGATATATTTAATGATATTATATATAATACAATACTGGAATTAAAATACTATTATGTATCATTATGTTTTAATTCCATTAAATATGAAATAGAAATGGAAGTAGCGTTCATGCGTACGTACGACTTACCGTCTCCATGAACGGTACATTTCATTTCTTATCTCAAAATGTTATGTACTATTATAAGTACATATATATAATGGATATATATGTAATATATTACATCTAAATTATGGATATGATTCTGGAATTATAACACATATATATATATATATATCTTATTTTGTTTTAATTCCATTAATTTGACAAAAAATGAAAGTAGCGTTCATGCGTACGTACGGCCTACCGTCTCCATGAACGATGATTTTAATTTTTATCTACAAATGCTATGGAATTGTATAAAATGAATATATACTGGATATATATGATATTTAAAACATCAATACTATTCTGGATATTATGTACCTATAACTACATGGAAAATTATTTTCCAACAAGTTCAATTTTAGACTCATGTACCAAACATCGACAAAAACGTCTGATATGAACTCATATTATTAAACAATTATTATAACATTATAATATGTGATATGAACTGAATAATAATCTTTAAAGGAGTTACTTAGGAAATTATAAATTGACCAAAGTTTATTATTCAGGAATATAAAGAAACGAACAAGACAAGTTGGACTTCAGGTAAGGGATCCTACTCTTCTCTTTCTTTTTAAGTACACTATTTTATGTCATTCCTTTTAAAGCTCATATTTCTTGTTATTGGGATGTTCTTTTGTATTAATATTACTTTAATTTTTATGTTCATATTATGAGAGACCCTATTCTCTCTCATCAATCCATTTTGGAAGTTTTGAGTGGCGTCGTTAGGCTGCCGAATTTTCGTAAGAGATCTAACCTCTCTCTTTCTTTTTATGTACTCTCCTTTATGTCACTTCTTTTAATCTCATATTTTTTATGTTGGGGGGATGTTATTTTATATTCCTATTTCTTTAAACTTTATGTTAATATGATGAGAGACCCTATTTGATCTCATCAATCAATTTTTGTAAGTTTTAAGTGGCGCCGTTAGGCTGCCGAGTTTTCGTAAGGGATTTTTCATCTCACTTTTATTCCTGTGAGATTTATGCTACATTTGCCACAATTTCCTTTGAGTGGTGTATGTAGTGACCATTATTTTACTCATTGTGTAATATAATTTCATTTATGAGTATTTACATCAATTTTGTATTGTCTTTCTTTCACAGGGTGTATGTTTCGAAAGTTACCCAAGTCAGTAAGGGAACCTTTCACCCTCCTCTTTTTAAAAGACTTATTTTGTTATGTCTTTTAATTCACATACTATTATGTTGGGATATGTTCTTATATATCCTTATTGATGTAAATTTTATGACCAAGTGATGATATGCCCTTTTTATCTCTCATCAACTCTTTTTCTGAATTTTGAAGTGACGCCGTTAGGCTGTCGAATTTTTGCAAGGGAACTTCTTAACCCAATTTTGATTCTTTGGGATAAACTTGTACTCCTTGAATATGTCATTCTATGATTATGTGTGAATGTCCTATGATTGTATTACACTTAATACCCACTTATATTTCGTGTATTCGTTTGTCACACATAATTATGTAATTGATTTATCCTTAATCCAAGGATACCATCTTTGTATGGGACTTCGTCTCAATATCCTTTCATTGAGGAATATTTTGATTTATACACAACCTTCTTTTATACGGTTTATAAACCCCTTTGACTTTTACGTTTATTCAAAGGGAATATTTTTTATACGAATCATTTACTAAACAACAAAAGGGAATTTTTTTGTCGTACGTATGCGGCGACAACGACTTCTCTGCCGTCATGACCATTATTTGAGTTTCAGCTTCCTCTACAAGCCATACCTTTTTTTTAAAAGAAAAATAAATACCATGTTTTAATTTTCTTTTATTTTGGTATTGAAAATGGTTTTCATAATGTTTTTATATCAAAGTGTTATATTGATATCTTGTGATTGAAAGGTGGAAGTGTTATGTTTCATTTATGCATGTTTTATGTGATACGATTATGTTGAGGTTCTTGGGGATTATTATGAAGATGGGTGGTTCCGTGATAAACTATGGGCGGGTGAGCCCGATATAGCTCTCCATTGCATTGGGTAACTCAAAGGAGTGAAACGTTAAGGTTTCTCCGAAGAGATTTAGGGAATATACTGTGGTGGGTATTCCAAACGTAACCAAGAGGGTTACTCCCTATGTAAGAATGTTATGAATGCCTCAAGTTACCTTTATGTCTTATGATTTCTATGATTTATTCATGATTTGATGAGGTATGTTAAAGTGCTTATGTTTTATGAGTAAAGTATGATTTCATTGATTCTTATGTGTACATGTACTCATGTTTCCTTTCCATATTTTTATATCCCTTACTAAGCTTTTTATGCTCATCCCAAGTTTTTTGAAATGTTTTTCACAGGTCAAGGGAAAGGTACATGATATGATGATAGTGTCAAGGAAGTGTCAAGAGAGAATCCATGTTTTATTTTAAATATGTTTCCGTTGATGGGAAAAAATGAATACTATATTTATGTAACCACTTTGTTTAAATGTGGAATGTAATGAAAGTTTTATGATCTAATTATCTAAAAATCTAAACCTGAAAAGATCCTCAATGTGTAATCTTGTATTAACTCAAGATTAAGTAAGGTTTAAGGCTGGGGCCTTATATATTTGGTGTAAACCTTACCTATTTTTGTATAATTTATTGGAATGAGGTCTTGATGGTATGTTTATGATGTTCAACATTATGCATTCCATAACTATGAAATCAATTATTGATATCCATATTATTTTTTTATTTTATCCGTGGGTATATTATAGGATGATGTTATAGGTTATATGATATTATTTCATTATTATTTATTCCTGCTACAATATTTATGCCTTGTTTATTCTATGATTTATTCTATTGTGTGATACCCCTTACTAAGTATTTGAGCTTACTATTTATTATTTTTTAGTCTCCTCGTGTCACAAATAATAGTATTAATTATTATATGTCTAGATGGGTATCATATGTAGATAATTTTGTGGAATATGTTAAACACATATTATAAAATAATAAATTTTTGGTTTAGTGGAAAAAATTCTCATTGGATGGGAAAGATATGGGTCTTGTTAGCTAAAAAAATATAACTCTCTAAAACTATAAACCTAAAAGGTATTGGGTGTGTAAGTGTCTTTATTTTTTTTAATATTATAATTGTGTATGGTTAAGTTTGGATTGCTTCAGTTGGTTTCAAAGCTAGTATGTAAAGAATATATTTTTAGCAGAAAACCCGAGTGTGTGGGTCTGGGGTGTCTCAGTTGGTATTAGAGAAGAGTTTTGATAGCATTATAAGTTATTATGTTATTATATGAGGATAATTGAAGAGTTTTGGATTCCATTATGGGTTGATAATTTTTAGGTTAATCATAAGTTTGAAGGCATATACACCCATTTTAAGGTATTATTGATGAGATTTTGGGGTGATTAATGATATTTTGAGAGTTTTTTATTTATTCATGGTAAGAATACATGATCTAGGTTTAGATAACCCTTAGGATTGATATGCAATATAATGTTAAGTTAATTATGGTTAATTGGGAAAATGGTTTAATTGGGTTTGGGAATATAAGTTGAGTAATATAGATAGCATTGGGGATTGAAAAGTAATTTGATATTAAGGTAATTTATGGGTGAGGATTAAAATATTTTTAGGTGTATACATGATTAAGGTATATATTGATTGGTATGAGATTAATGTTTCTTAGGGATAAAGGTTATTTTGAATTCTAAGGGCACAGGTTTCCATGATTTTTGGGTTTAGAATATTTTAATAAAGATCATGATAATTTTGGTTTAGTTTTTTTTGGCATTAAGTTATTGATATTAAGAGAATGAAACTTATGAAAATCTAGGTTGAACTAAAAGAGTTATAGTTTGAACCAATAGTTGAACTGGTTTTATCTTGGGTTTAAATTAAGGTGTCAAAGGATAAGATACTTATGATTAATTTTAATATATTTATCGGTTATCATCATAATTTTTTTTGTTTTAATATTTTTTGTAAAACAGGATCTTGAAAATAAAGTTGTGAAAGGTATAATTTTAGAAACCCCTAAGTCTTATAACTTATAATGTATAATTAGAAAAAATGGTTATGATAAATTAAAATCATGATATATGTTTATTATGAGGTAAAATATAAGGCTTACCCATGATAATAAGGTGGATAATTTATTAAAAATTGTATCACAAGTCATGACTACATTAAGAAACCCTTCATATGTTTTCAATGGTGAGAGAAATTAAAATTGTGTGGATTCAATTTATTTAAAGGGGTAGAATATAACACCCTAATATTTTAGTATATATATTTCTTCTTAAATAAATATTGTTGAAAAGTTAGTTTCACACGCAACACCAAACCAATATAAAATCACATGTATTTTATAAGTATTAAATACGATGTTGTAATATATTCATTGAATTAGAAGGTATAAATAGAATTAACTACATTATGAAATATATAGAAATGAAATCAACCAATAATAATCATACTTATGAGGACCATTTGTACAATCTTGGAAAGTAGATGGTGCCACTAGGGTTTTCCCTAAACCAATCCCAAGTTTAACTTCAACAAGTATAGCTTGAGAGAAATCACCTGTGGGGGACCACTATTACAAAACTGGGCTATAACCACGATTCTACAACCATGATCATAAAAAATATTTTTTAGGGTATCTTATGGTCTTAGTAAATTTAAAACCCCAATATTTTATGGTGGATTTTCTTTTTTAAAAAATTTAATAGCATACGTTGCATGCAACACCGAGTTCGAACGCACCGTGATTTATTAATAAGTGATTGTTATAACTTATATGTTAAAATAGAGGGAATTAATAGTATTAAACACATTATGAAATTTATATATTTAATGTTTTTACATTCATCTAAATGATTTTATAGGCATAATATAATAATGAATCCAATTTTATGCATTAAAAGGCTATATTTTTTTAAATGTAGTTTTACCGCCTTTTGATGGCACATTTGTTTTAAATATAGTTTTGGATAGTTTTATAAATTATATTTGAAAAAATAAACTTCTTATTTGAAATAATAATATAAAATTTACTTTGGTTGAATTTTTTTCATTTTTCTGATAAGTTTCATGCTTTGATGAATAGTGATAAAATATTGCATTTTACTTGAAAACAACTTTTTCATCTAAATAATTTATAGTGTTAAATTATATTTTAATTGGTTTTAAAGTATAATTAAATAAATTTATTAGAATTTAAATTAATTTATTTTATTTTAATCAATTTAAAATTGAATTTTTATATAAAAACATTTCAATATGTTGAACGTTTTTTCTTTAAAAACTCGTTTTCTCATTCCATCAATAAAATTAATTTTAAATTAATTACTAAAATTTATATATTTTTAATTTTTAAAAAAGAATTAAATATTTTGAATTAGTGGTTTCAAATTATGTAAATAGGTTCCTTTAATTTTTGGACATTATAGATAGTAATTTTAGTAATTTTTTAATTAACACGGTTAATGGTAAATCGAGTAATTAAGGGCAAACATAATATTATAAATATTATAAAATTACCTTAACACTTGTTCTAATTTTATTTTATGAGTTATTTTCGACAAAAATCATCATTGGGGTGATTTTATGGCCTCTTGGAGACACTATGATGACTTTATGCCTTTTTTAGTATTTTATTCTAAGGAAAGTCCAATATGTCATACTCATGTTTTTAATAAGTATTACATTTTTTATATGTGGTTATTCAAAATATATATTTGACTGTAAATATTAATTTGAAATATAAAATGTTTATTTTTATCAGGGTAATTTATTTTTAATTTTTAGTAAATAAATAATTACCTTAAAGGCTTACATGATGATGATGCATTAATTGTTTAAGTAATAGAAATATCAAATAAATGATATTAAAAATATTAAAATTAATATAATTTGAGATAATTAATTTCATCCAATAATTTTCCATATTACCTATACATATTAGGGATGTATTAAAGGGTTTTTTAATTTATCTTGTGTATTGATATTTTTTAAAAAGTCAAGAAATTAATAGTGTCAAAATTAACATTAATGATATTTTAAAATAAATAATATTTTAATAAATAATATAAAATTCATAAAAATATTAACTTTATAAAACTGATTGTGATAAGGTTTAAAATTTCATCCATTAATCATTTATGATTTTTTTTGGAATTTTATAGTAACTATAATAACCTTCAAAGAGTAAAAACACATTTTGTCTCGGTAAGAGTTAAAGGTTTTAAATAAGGGTTAAAGTCAAAAGATAAGTGTAATAATGTAACCTAAACTTGTATAAAAATTATTGTTTGTGAGTATTTAAATCCATAATCATTTTATCTTCAAAATAAATCTCTTTGGATCCATTTTAAATTTAAATTTAAATTATATTAATTTAATATTTTGAGAGTTTCCAAATGTGCCCCTCACCTCAATTATAAAATGACACCTCCTCTCTCACTTCCTCACACCACTTTTAGCCTTATATATTGACCAAAACCTACCAATTTCTCCTATAAAAATCCTTATACAAGTTTTGGAGGTCTCGTTCCTCCAAAAATACAAACTCTAGATCCCTTAAGAAGAGATCTAAATGAAGTCCATCGAAGAAGAGGTAATTGTTTTACCAACTCATTAATGTTCATTTCTCATTCTACATTCTATTCATGTGTTGTTTCCATAATAAAGTAATAAATCCAGTATCATATATATTATAATATTATATTATGATTATGGGACATCTATATTCTACCTTTTATCCCTCCTATGAAAAATAAAAGCACCGCGTGTGTGTACGTATGACTTACTGTCTCCATGCCCTGGTGTAATTTTTTTTATAAATTCTTTATTTGGATGGGTATAAGATGGATATAATGGATATAAATAATAAATATGACATTATATATTTTCTTTATAAATAATATACCATCTAATTCCTTACCCTTATATAATTAAGAGAATGATAACGTTGCTCGTGCATACGTATGACCTACCGTCTCCATGACATGATGTGATTAATTTTCCATGATAACCATTAAAGAATTATTATAAAAATGTATATAATGTTTAAATATAATATCTATGAAATTAATATCATCCTGAAGATGAAATAAATACATCCTATTCAAAGGAAATAGGATTTACATGACAAAACATGCATAGGAAAATGAAGCGGTTAACACCCAAAATAAGGGTAATAATGAAATACTATTAACAAAATTATATAAGAAGATCATATATGATATCATAAATGTGGATATGGTTATGTTATAAATTAATAAAATTATTTAAAAAATTATACATTATTTTAAATCACATTCAACTAAATGAAATTTCAAGTTAAGGGTTATTTCATAATCTCATTATTATTCGGGATTGTTTAAGTTTAAGTCTCCACTAGGGAACATTTTTCTTCCATATCAATGTTTTCTAAAAAAAATTCATAAATATTTTTACTATTATCCTAAAAATGTTTGAAGTATTTTACCCATGTTTTAATTTTTTAAATGGTTTGAAAGGAATATTTTTATCATTTTCCATACGAGGTACGTTATGACTTTTTCGACAAAATACTGAAGGAATGTTTTTTTAACATATACAAAATGAGTGGATTTTTCTGCCATCATGAAGCCTTAATGTTTTGAAGCTTCCTTTACAAGTTTATAAGGTTATTTTCAAATAATTTTTTTCATTTATAATAGTGCAGATTTTTAAATAAATTATTATTAAAAAAGGGTATTTATCTCAAAAAAATTAATGATTTTATTAGAGTATTTTCATCTATGTCAACATCCTCTATTGAATATTACGATCAATTGTGGTTGATATCTTATGATATCATTTAACATATTTCATTGAATGATTTATGATTCCGTTTGACTATGGATGTGCTATTTTGATACCATTCATAGTTTATGGTTAAATTATTCACATTTCATATGCTAGTTTTTAATAAAAATGTTTATGTTGATTATGTTTCACCCCTTTAATAATAGGAATGCATTAGAATTAATAACTGCAAGGTGGGGCCTGCTATATCCTCTTGATACATTAGTAGGTCTCATGAGACAAACTATATTGGGTTTTAGATAATGTCTTACCCGATTATTTATGGTGTATTTGTCAAAGACTTGATGGTATGTTTATGATGACCCATATTATGGATTACCTATTTATGAGATTAGTTATTGATAATCCATGTGATTATTCGACTGGTAGAATATCCATGTTACGTATCTTTCTCATGTGATTATTCTATATGGTGTTATTTGATCATCTTTTATTTCTATCATATTATACTCAAGATTATGTTTCAATGGAATGTGTTGTTAGTTATTCACCTTGCCTTATTGTTTATATTTATTTATAATAACTTTATATGTATTCTTATACTTACTGAGCACCTGATATCATCCCTTTATTATGTTTTATTTTTCCCCTGGATGCCAAGATATATATTATGACTGATATTCAGGGGTAATCTAGGATAATAGAGATGTTTCCAATGGATTTTTTATATTGTATTCCATTTCATGTTGTAATGTAAAAAATATGCTTGTATCTAGTTTTTTCAAAACTAATAAACTATTAGGTCCTTTGGGATGAGATCACTTGCACCTAGTAACAATGTAATAAAGTAACCACAAACTATAGGATAGTGGGGTTGGGGACTTTACAGTTGGTATCATAGAAAGTTTAGTAGAAAATTCGGAAACTAGATTTAGAAAATATAGATTAGGGAAACATAACTCGATAATAGACTTTCAGAATATACCCGGAGTAACCAAGATTATGATTTTGAGATTATCTATAGATAAATTTTCAATTTATGTTAAGGGTTTTTCTAGTTTGAAATTATTTATTATGATTCATAACCTAATATAGTGTATTCCATTGTTTAGAAATGGTTCCTAGTGAAAGGAATGGAAATCGTATCAATGCACATAATCCATATAAGTATTTACCTCTTATGAAATATAATTATGTTGGAGTTGGAGTTACATCTAGTGTTTGACAACTTATAACTATACTTGGAAAACTGACTTGGGTTATGAGTAATAATCTTACCCATATGAAGCATCCTGATCGACAATGCAAAGTAACAATGTTAAACTGCTTCATGATACAAAAAACTACAACATTCAATGAGACTACAAATGCATTTTAGCTAAATAATGGATTAGATCCTTGGAGAAGATATGTCTTGATTTGGGAAGAAAAGAAATAGAGAAGGTTTTCATAGAAGTTTATCATCTCTCAGGAGATTAATATCAATGGTGGTCATTGATTAAAAACACGAAGGAGGAGGAATAAATAGAAAAAATGGAATTGAAGGATTTTAAGGAACTTTTCTTGGAAAATATTTCCCTCATGAACAACGAGGGGATATAGAGAGACAATTCTTGAATTTGAGGAAAAGGTAGGATGAGAATGTTTTTAAATATGAAGACAAATTTACAAGGCTAGTAAGTCATGATATAAATTATATACGTAATCCACAAAGAAAGATTTATCAATTATTTTATGGGTTAAAACCATTACTACAAAGGGTACTGATCTCTCAAAATTTCTCATCATATGAAGATATAGTCTCATGTGCTATCAATAAAGATAAAGGATTATCTGTGTCTTATGAATTTAAGGTAAATCAAGAGAAGAATATTTATTTTAAGTACTATAGAAAATGAAACATGGTAAAGGGGAATAAGGGAAAAGTTTAATTTTACATCCTTAAATAAATGTGGAAAGAAAAATCATGGAAAATGCCTATGGGGAATGAGATCTTGTTACAAGTATGAAGAAAAAGTCCACCAAGACTGTGATTTAAAGGGAAATAAAGAATCCAATAATGTGAAATGTTTCAGTTGTAAGGAGCTAGGACACTATTTATAGAATATCCTAAGAATAAAGTAAACTTTCCCCGTAAAAAGTCCAAGAGAGAAAGGACAAGCTTATGTGATCACAACAACTAAGGTTGAAGTTCCTAATGATGTGGTGGTAGGTACTTTAATCATCTCCTAAAATTTAGCTAATTCTTTATTTGATTCTAGATCATCACATTCTTTTATATCTTCCAAATTTTCCAATAAAATTATACATTTTAATTTTTATTTAATAAAGGAGTTGTCAATAAAAACTCATGAGGAAATTCTCATTACAACAAAGATGTGTTAGGCAGTTCTCTTTATGATACATAAATGTGATTTACTTACTGAACTTCTCTACATACCTATGGTTTAATTTGATATAATCCTTGGTATGGAATGGATTTCAAAATATGATGTGAAATTTTATTGCTAGAATAAATAAATTATGATTTGTGAGGAAGATATATAATTCCTTATCTTTAGAGAAGAAACTTCATCATCTGATTCTTATCTAGATCCACCCTCGGTAGCTCTACTGAATGAAATTATTGCGGAGGAAGATAAAAAAAATCTATGGATGAAGAGGGTAATATTAAAATTAATTATGTCCCTATTGTAAATAAATACATTTATGTATTTTCTGAGGAGTTACCTAGACACCCCCCAGAACATGAAGTTGAGTTTTCTATTGATTTAATCCTTAATGAAAGACCAATATTAAAGACTCTCTATATAATGACCCCAATATAATTATTAGAGCTGAAGAAAAAACTTGAGGAGTTGGGTAAGAATGGATTTATTCACCTATTATTTCTCCTTGGGGATCCCCTATTCTATTTGTTAAGAAAAAGGATGGATCCATGAGGTTGTGTATTGATTATAGGGAAACAAATGCTATTACAATAAAGAACAAGTATCCTTGCCTCACATTGATGATTTATTTGAACAACTTCAAGGATTTAAATTTTTTCAAATATTGAACTTCATTTTGGATATCATCAATTGCAAGTAAAGAAGGAATACATTCTGAAGACAACTTTTTAGACAAGGTATGGACATTACAATTTTACATTAATTCCATTTGGATTGACTAATTCACCCTCATTTTTATGGATCTAATGAAAAGAGTATTCAAGGAATATCTTGATGATTTTTTAGGGTATTAATTGATGATATTATGGTGTATTATAAAAGCTATGAAAGATATTAGAATAACTTTTGAATCATTCTTGAGACTCTCAGAAGGAAATAGTTATATGGTAAATTTAGAAAGTGTGAATTCTGGCTTTAGATTTTTTTTCTTGGATATATTGTCTACAAAGATAGAATATTTGTTGATCCTATAAAGAAAAATGCAATCCAAGAATGACCTGCACAAATGAGAATAACTAAGTTATGTAGTTTCATTAGTTTAGTAGGTTACTATCAACATTTCATTCAGAATTTTTATCAGTTAGCTAACTCGTTAACCAAGATCACACATAAAAGGTTTAAGTTAGTATGGACAAAAAAATTTGAAGAATGTTTTGAATAATTTAAGAGAAGATTGGTCAATGCTCTGATCTTGACATTACTATTGTAAAATGGTGGATTTTTAATTTTTAGTGATTCATCAAGGAAAGTTCATGGTTCTGTCCTTATGTAAAATGATAGAGTTATTACATATGTATCTAGGTAGTTAAAAAATCATGAAAAAAACTATCCAACTCATGATCTTGAGTTAGTAGATATAATATTTCCTCTAAAGATATAGAAACACTGTCTCTATGGTGGAAGATGTTAGATATATGAAGATCACAAGAGTTTGAAATATATATTCTCACAGAAATAAATTAACATGAGTAAAAGGATATGGATTGAGCTACTAAAGGATTATGATTATTCCATACACCTCCACCTATGGAAGGAAAATAAGGTGGAAGATGCATTGAGAATGAAGGATCATGGAGTTCTAAACAAACTGATAATTGAAAGGGATCTTATGTTCATAGATCTAATAAATATGGATATGGGAATTATCAAGGAAGGTAAAACATCACTACTTTTTTAAATGGTTTCTAAACCATATTTATTTGAAAGGATAAAAATTTATCATTATGATGATGAGAATTTTCAAAGTAAAATTAAAGATGTGAATGATGGGAAATTGGTATACTTCGTATATGAATATATAATTTTAAAATTTGGTAAGAGTATTTGTGTTCCCTCTATACCCAAGCTACAAAGGTAATTATTGGATTATTATCATTGCTCAAATTTATTTATACACCTCGGTAGCACTAAGATGTATAGAGATTTAAAGGAACATTTTTTTTGGATAATATGAAGTGGTAAACTACTGACTAGGTGTCAAGATGTTTGGTTTTTCAACAAGTGAAGGCTGAGAGACAACATCCTAGAGGATTCATGTAACCTCTTACTATACCTAGGTGGAAATGGGATGATATTACAACAAACTTTTTCATGGGATTACCAAGGACTCCCATAATGAATGATGTGGTATGGGTTATTGTTAACCGCCTTAACAAATCATCATATTTTATTTCAATAAGAGGATATTTACCTCTCAAACTCTTAGAAAGACTATATATTAATGAAGTTTTAAGACTTTATGGTGAACCTCTTCCGATTATGTCTGATTGATATCCTTCTTTACATCAAAAATCTGAAAAATTATTCAGAATACTCTAGATACTGAGCTTCATTTGAGCATCGCCTACCACCCTCAAACTACTAGACAATCAAAAAGGACTATTAAAACTTTAGAAGACATGTTAAGGTCTTAATCACTTGAATTTCAAGCTATGTGGGATTAGTATTTACCTTTGGTAGAATTTTCCTATAATAATAGCTTCCATTAAAGTATTCAAATGACATTGTATAAAGTGTTATATGGAAAGAGATGTCGTATACCAACTTATTGGTATGATGTTATTAGAAGGAAAAATTTATATGCATAACTTGTTAAGGAAACAACAGAAAAGGTGAAGACTATTGAAACCCATATCAAAGAAATTCAAAGTGGTAAAAAGAGTTATGTCGATAACTGGAGGAAGGATTTGGAATTTCAAGTGGGAGATCATGTTTTATTAAAGGTATCTCCATGGAAGGGTTTAATAAGATTCGATAAGAAAGGAAAATTAATCCCTTGGTATATTGGGCCTTTTGAAATTCCAAAATGATTTGGAACTGTGGCTTATCGTTTGGAAATTCTACCTAGCCTTTCTAAAGTACATGATGTGTTCCACATCTCTTTACTAAGAAAGTACATTCCAGACCAAATGCATGTTATCACTTATGAAAAAAATATAATTAGAACCTAATTTATCTTACTGAGAAGATCCTATCTAGATTTTGGATACTAGAGAACAAGTTTTGAGGAATCTTACAACTCGGCTGATAATGTTACTATGGAAAAATCATAAAATAGAAGAGGCGACATGGGAACTTGAGGAAATTATGATGAAGAACTACCCAAATCTTTTTATAAGGTGATATTATGGAAATTTAGAGGATGAAATTTTTGAATGAGGTGAGACTATAACACCCCAATATTTTACGGTACATTTTCTTTTTAAATAAATTTGATATCTTGTGTTGTATGCAACACTGAGTTCAAACACACCATGATCTATTAATAAGTGATTTTTATGACCTATCTATTAAAATAGTAGTAATGGATAGTATTAACCATATTATTAAATTTATATATTTAATGTTTTTAGATTCATTCAAAATATTTTATAGGAATAAGATAAGAATGAATCATATTTTATGCTTTAAAAGTATATATTTTTCTGAAGGTAGTTTTACCGCTTTTTGACGACAAACTTGTTTTAAATCTATTTTTTGACACTTTTATAAATCTTATTTGAAAAAATAAAATTCTTATTTGAAATGGGAATATAAAAATTTACTTTTGTTTATTTTTTTATTTTTCTGATAAGTTTCGTGTTTTTATGAATAATGATAAAATATTGCATTTTAATTAAAAACAACTTTTTCATCTAAATAATTTATAGTGATCAATTATATTTTAATTGGTTTTAAACTATAATTAGGTCAATTTATTATCATTTAATCCAATTTAGGTCATTGGAATCAATTTTACATTGAATTTGGATATAAAACATTTTAATCTTTTAGATATTTTCACTTTAAAAACTCATTTCTCATTTTGTCAATAGGATTAATTTTAAATTAATTACTAAAAATTATGTGTTTTGAATTTTGAAAAATGGATCACATATTTTGAAAATGTGGGTCCAAATTATATAAATATCTTCCTTTAATTTTTGGATATTATGAATAGTAATTTTATTAATTTTTTTATTAACACAGTTAAAGGTAAATCAAGTAATTAAGGGTAAAAATAATATTATAAATATTATAAAATTATACAAACACTTTTAATAATTTTATTGGATGAGTGATTGTTGACCAGAATCATCCTTGGGCCAATTTTATGGCCTTTTGAAGCCACTTGGATGACTTTATTCCTTTTTTAGTATTTTATTCTAAGGAAAGTTCAATATGTTATACTCATGTTTTTAATACTAAGAAGTTTCAGGATCCGAGCATGCTCAGTCCTAAAAATTTATTAAGGAAAATAAAAATCAGACAAACAACGACACACATGTGGCATATGATCCACCGAAAAATACAAAGTGGAACACAAGCACCAACCAAAATACAATTAGAGCAGTAAACATATCCACAGTGGGCCCGAGAACCTCAAAATATATTCCCATTAGACCATGAATAAAAAGCTCAAAATATCATTGGACCCAACTACCCGATGGAGACATCACAACAAAGAAACCCAAAATTCCTCACTGCTTGATGTATAGCCCATCGACTCACCATGTAGCCTACATCCCTAGGTCATCCTGCACCCCAAGGACTTCATTCCTTTTCCGGTAAAGGTCATCACATACCAACTCTATCTCCAGCTGGCCCCTATGTTGGTCGCTCCTATCATCATTGGCTCATTCTCTCGTCTAGAACCCATTCCCAGCCGGCCCCCACACGCGTCGAGCTGACCACCATCCCTTCCATCTGAAGGACGCTTCATAACCTTCGATACACGTTCCCTAAGTCATCCCTCTACTGAAACACCTGATGCCGCCAGGATCTCACATGAAGCAGCAACCCCGTGACTATGCTCCATCGGGAATCAAGAACCACCTCACCACACCAACAAGTTGCCTCTGCCTAACACCACCGTCAGCAGCCACCACTGGTAAACTAGTTGTAAACTCAAAACACTACAAAGAAACATCCTCTGCCTGATCATTGCCTCGCTGCTCGATCTCAGAAGATCGACCCGTGCCACTCGTCCTAATTCTCTGTTGTAGGTCGATCTGAGGTTGACTCCCACTACTCCTACAAAAAACTGTAACTGGAAATCAACGAGGAAGGACATAAACACCCCTACACACATCACCAACAAGGTCCCCTATAATGGAGAGACTCATCCCAAATTAGGAATGTATTAAATGTTTTTATTCGAAGTTATCTTGTTTATTGGTATTTTTAAAAAGTCAAGAAATTAATAGTGTCAAAATTTATATTAATGACATTTTAAAATAAATATTATTTTAATAATGATATAAAATTCATAAAAATATAAACATATTCCAACTGATTGGTATAAGGTTAAAAATTTCCTCCATGACTCATTTATGGTTCTTTTGAAATTTCATAGTAACTATCTTCAAAGAGTAAAATCACATGTTTTCACGGTAAGAGTTAAAAGTGTTTAAAAAGGGTTAAAACCAAAAGATAAGGGTAAGAATGTGACATAAACTTGTCTAAAAATTATTGGTTGAGATTATTTAGACCCATAATCATCTTATCTAAAAAATAAATCACTCTATCTTAATTTTTAATTGAAAATTAATTTATATTAATTTAGTATTTTGAAAGTTTCCAAAAGTGACCCTCACCTCAATTATAAAATGGAACCTCCTAATTCATTTCCACACACCAATTTGAGTATTAAATCCTGAAAAAACCCTACCCATTTCTCCTCTCAACATCCTTAGACAAGTTCTATAGGTCCTGTTCTTCCAAAAATACCAACTCTAAATCCCTTAAGAAGAGATTTAAAGTAAGTCCATTGAATAAGAGATAATTGTTTTACCAACTCATTCATGTTCATTTCTTATTATACTTTCTATTAATGTGTTATTTCTATAATAAAGTAATAAATATAGTATCATCTATATACTGAGATGTTATTATGATTATGGGAAAACCATATTCCATCTTTTATCCATCCTATGAAAAAATAAAGCACCACGTGTGCGTATGTATAGATTACCATCTCCATGTTGTGGTGTAATTTTTTTTCATCTCCACTTTATTTGGATGGGTATAATGATGGATATAATGGATATAAATAATAAATATAACATGATATTGATTTTTTATAAATAATATACCATCCAATTATATACTCTTTCACCATTAATGGAATGGTATCATCACTCATGCGTACGCATGACCTACCATCTCCATGACGCGATGTGATTCATTTTCCATGATAACCATTCAAGAATGATTATAAAAATGCATGTAATGAGTAAATATAAAATTTATTAACTTAATATCATCCTAGATATGAAATAAATATATCCTATACATAATAAATAGTACTTACATGACAAAACGTGCATAGGAAAATGAAACAGTTAACACCCGAAACAAGGGTAATAACGAAATATTATTAACAAAACGATATAAGAAGATCATATATGATATCATAAATATGTATATAGTTATGGTATAAATTAATAACACAATTTAAACCATGATAATGGAGGTTAAATCATATTAAATTAAAGGAAAGTATAAGGTAAGATCTATTTCACAATCTCATTATTATTCAAAATTGTTTAAGTTTAAGTCTTCACTGGGGAGAATTTTTCTTCCATATCCATGTTTTCTAAAAAAAAATTTAGATTTTTTTACTATTATCCTATAAATATTTAAATTATTTTAACCATGTTTTAATTTTTAAAATAGTTTTAAAGGAATCTTTTTTTAATTTTCTAAATGAGTTATTTTATGACTTTTTTGAAAAAATACGAAATGATTGTTTTTTTAACTTATAAGACATGAGAAATTTTTACACCATCATGAAGCATTAATGTTTTAAATATTAATTTACATGTTTACAAGGTTATTTTAAAATAATTTTTTTTCATCTATAATTATGCGTCTTTTTAAATAAATGATTTCAAAATAAAAAGGGAATTTCTCTAAAAAGAATTCAATTAGAGTATTTTCATCTATGTCAACATCCTCTGTTGAATACTATACTTAATTGAGTTTGATCTCTTATGATATCATTTAACACATTTCATTAAATGGTTTATGATTCAATTTTATCATGGATGTTCTATTTTGATACTATTTATAGTTTATGGTTAAAGTATTCACATTTTGTATTCTAGTTTTTAATGTGAATGTTTATGTTGATTATGTTTTAACCCTTTCATAATACGAATTCATTGGACTTAGTAAATGTGGGGTGAGGCTCGCTATATCCCCTCGATGCATCGATAGGTCTCATGAGACAAACTAGTTTGGGTTTTGGCTAATGTATTACCCGATTATGTATGGTGACTTGGACGAAGCCTTGATGGTATGTTTATGATGTCCCTCATTATGCATTCCCTGTTTATGAGAATAGATATTGAAAATACATGTTATTATTCAACTAGTTGAATATATATGGTTAAGTATCTTTATCGTGTGATTATTTTATATTGTTTTATTTGATAAAAATTTATTTCTACCATATTATGATCAAGATTATACTTTAATGGAATGTGTTTTTAGTTATTCACCTTGCCTTATTGTTTATGTTTGTTTATGATAGCTTTCAATGTATTATTATTCTTAATTATCTTTATATCACCCATTTATTATGTTTTATTTATCCCCAAGATTCCAAGATGTATATTATGACTGATATACAGGGGTAATCTAGAATAATAGGGATGTTTCCAATGGATTTTTTATGTTATGTTCCATTTAATGTTGTGTTCCATTTCATGTTGTAATGTAAAAAATATGTTTGTATCTAGTTTTTGAAAAAAATACTAAACTTTTCAGTCCTTTGGGATGTGATCGCTTGTATATAGTACCAATGTAATAAAGTAACCACCAAATCTCAGCTACCAGGGTTGGGGGATTTATAGTAAAATAAGTATCATGGTTGTAAGAATCTTATTACCATGTTCAAACAAGAACTGTGGTGGTATGTATGCATAGTAAAAGAAAATAATATGGGAGGGGCATAATAAAATATTGTGCCCACTATCCATATGGACCATTCCCATAGTCCTTTCCCATGACACCTAGATCCATGGTCCATGTGGACCATGGTCATAGGTTATAGTACCCACCATTGTTTTTAATTTTATAAAAGTATAATAATTATAATTATATAAAATTTTATACATGAACACAAACAAATATATGTATTTTTAGTACATCATATCTAAGTGGTAATGTGTGGAATGTAATATAGAGGGGATCTTAGGTTTAAATCTCACTGTTGTAAAAAAAATTAGAGGCAACAACCACAGTTTGTGATTTTTTCCTTAGGTTGTAGAATGATTCCAATTTCAATAGTTCTCATGGACATGTAGATTGCATTTGTAGGATATGTACATAGTCACAAGACCTACTACCATGGTTTTAGACCATGGAATTGGGTAAATCTTCCACTGTTAGAAATTCAAGTTCATGGAAATCACGAAAAGATCCATACCATCTAAACCACAACTCGCGACTACCACTAATGCATATCTTACCCTTAGATCTTATATTGAGGTCATAATGAGTTTTTTAAGTAGAAATTAGGATGATATAAACATGTAATTATTAATGTAATGGCCCGAGATTCTAAATGAGGAACATCATATTTGATAGAATATATGACACACAACACCAAGCCTAAAATATAATGTAACACCCCAAGAATTTATGATATATTTCTTTTTAAATAAATTAAATCTCTTTGATAGCTTGTGATTCACACAATAATAGGTTTAAATGAAATGCAATACTCTATTAATATATTATTATTTAAACATGACCAATATAACTTAGTCATTAAGTTAGAATGTATGAATATAACGAACTAAATTATGAAAATTATATGGTTTACAAATTTGTAAAATAAATTCAATGGTTATTAATTAATTAGAAATAAAATTATAATCATTTTAAATAAAAAAAGAATTGTTTTTTGAAAAACTATATTTTTCTAAAAGACGGTTTAGTTGTGATATGAATATATAAGTTAAAATTAATTATTACCAATTTTATAAAATTTATTTTAAAAAATAGACATCGTTTTTTAATTCATAATTTTAAAATTATATTAGGTTTAATGTTTTATAATTTTCTGAAAAGATTAATTTTTTTGATGAATAGTGAAAAATATTGATTTTTATTGAAAACTGCATTTTCATTTAAATTATTTACAAAGTTAAATTTTATTTCAAATTGGTTTTAAGGTAAAATTAGTTCAATTATATTAAAATTGAACTAATTTAGGTAATTTTAATTAATTTTATATTTAATTATAAAATAAAAACTTTTTAAATTTTTGAAAATTTTTCTTTGGAAAATCCATTTTTTCGATGCGTTTGCGGATTTAATTTTAAATTGGATTCTGCCACTTTTTTGAACTAAATTTGGAAAAATAGATTCCATATTTTTAATTGGAATAATTTATATTATATAATAAGTTCAACTTAATTTTTTACTATAATGAATATTGAAAACAATAAAAATTAATTACTGCGGTTGAGGTGAAAACGGGTTTACCGTGGGTTAAACTAAGAAGACAAGGGTTAAAATGACCTAAAACTTATCCAATTATTATTGTATAGTCATATTTAGACCTTATATATTAAATGGTTCTATAATGAACCATTTTGGAGGCTTCTTTCAAGATAAAATGTGTGTATCACTTTTTCTTTTCCAAAATTACATGTGTAACCTCTCCCCCACTTAAAAAAGGCCACCCTCTCTCCTATACTATTCACAATCACAAATCCCTTTAGTTAAGAAAATGCATAAAAAAATACCTTCATTTATCCTCTTAAAATATACCAGATTAATTTTTTATCATAAATACATCCTAGAAAATATTTTTATGAAAACCTAAACAGTTCGTCCGAAGAAGAGGTAATGTTCTTAAATGAGCGTTTTTATTTTATTTATTATTCCACCTCATTAAAATATAATTCAATCATGGTAATATAATAACACCATTAATTATAATATACTTAGATATTATTATGTTAATGGAATAACCTATATCCATCTCAAATTCCATCAAATGGAAAATGAAACTATCAATTGTATATACGGTGGACTACCACCTCGCAAACCGATGTAATTTATTTTCCATAACCACCTTTCAAGGATGGAAATAATTTTGGATTTAGTATATTTTTATTATATTTATGAAATTATTATACTTATCTAATTATTATATTAAAAATACATTCTTAATTTCAATTCTGTGTGGGATATGATAACGTCACTCATGTGTATGGCAGACTATTTCATCACGAAGTGATGTGATTCTTTTTTCGCTTACACTTTACATAGAAGGTAGTGAAGTTAAAATTAATGAATATATTTTATATTTATGACATAAACACACTTATGTAAATATAATATCACATATAACTTCTTACCTTTCAATTTATTGGAAAACAATAACATCGCTCATATGTATGTGTGGACTACTGCCTCCACGTAGCGATGTGAAATGTTTTTTTCATTTTATTTTTTCATGGATGGAAATAAATATTTATTTGATTAATATAAATTATATATATTAATTTATAATTAGTTTTTAAAGTTTAATTAATATTTATTTTCCTTCCATTCCATCCATCGAGAAAAAATTGAAACATCGTTCATGCATACATACGACCTACCGTCTCCATGAACGATGTAATCCATTTTCTATCTATAAATTTTATAGATTACACTATATATATATATAATGAATATATATTAAATTTATATAATTTTTAACATTATGGATATTATGTTACCATTATCAAATTAAAAGGATCTAAATTACTAAACCAAAACATACCTGAAAAACGAAGCAATTATTACCTGAAATAGTGATTTTAATAAAAAAAATTACTAATAAATGAGTGATAAAATACTATAAGTAAATAATATATGGTATTATATATATTATTATGGTTAATTAATATATTTATAATAATATTTTATTTATTATAGAGAATTTTTGAATACATACAAAGGAAATCAAACCTGAGGTAAGGGTTTCTCATCTCACTTTTACTTCTGTGAAACATATGTCATATTCCCCACTTATTTATTTTTTGTGGTGAATATACTTCCCATTTTATATGTTATATCATTAATCTATTTATATTAATAGTATTTAAAGATTTATTTTATGTTTTTCCTTTTATTAGTCTTATGATTCATAAGTTACCAAAGTGGCAAGGGTTTATTTGATAATCTCATCATTTATCAAGATTGTTTATGATTAAATTTCCGATAATGAAATATTATAATATATTAGTCAATAAAATCATGAATTTTATTATTATATAGTTATTAATTGAATTTTCAAGTAATAGTAACATTTCCCTTTCTTTGGTACATAAAATTATTAAGAAAATGATTTTTATGAAAAACTTACTTCATTTCTCTCTTCGGTCGAAAACCATTTTTCTTCTAAAACCATGTTTTAAAAAGTGTTTATAAAATTCTAAAAATTATTTATTAAAGAAATATTTACCCATTTATTACTTTTTACAAAAAAATTAATGGAATATTCATGTCATTTTCTAAACAAGGCTCATTTGGCATATACTGAAAATGTGAATGAAATCTTTGTTTTAATGTGTACAGTATGAACATAATTTCCCACCATCACGACCAATAAATATTTTTAAGAATAAATTATAAGTTAAAAATGTTATTTTAAAATAAAATTATTTTTAAAACACTTTATAAACTTTTAGTTTTTAAAATATTTTCAATGGGAAGAGGTTATTTTCCTCAAGAATGTTTCTAATGACATTTTATGGTATTTTTATTCATCAATGAAACCAAATATTTATTGTACTGATGATACACTATGGATATGTTGTATTGATGTCATCATTATTTTTTATTTGGATGGTTTATGATCAGTTTTATTGAGTTTGTACAATTTTATTACTATTCACCATATTACTCTGGATGGTTTATGATTATATTATTTGATTTGGGTATGTATTAACATTTCATGTATTTTTTTTCAATGTGAGTGTTTATATTGATTATGTTTCAATTATTTAATATGTGGAATGCATTGAACTTATTAAGTGATGGGTGGGGCCCGATTATAGATATCCCCTTGATGAATCAAAAAGTCTCATGAGAAAAATCAGTTGGCCAAACTAAATGGAATTTTCCCCATAGTTTTAAAATATATTATGAAAGGTCTTGATAGTATATTTAATATGTTAAGCATTATAAATTTAATTATTATGTGATTATTTATTGATATCTATGTGATTATTCAATTAGTTAAAATATCTATGGATAAGTTTCAAGCTCATGTGATTATTTATACAGTTTTATTTGATCATAATTTATTCATACCATATTATTCTCAAGTTATTGTTTAAATAGAATATGTTTCATTTATTTACCTTGCCATAATTATTATGATTATTTATTCATGATAGATTCTACTGTACTCATACCCTTACAAAGCATCTGAGATCACCCCTTTTTTATGTTTTATTTTTTCTAGGATACCAAGAAGTGTTTTTTGATTGATATATAGGGTTACACTAAGGGGAATAATAGTGTTCTAAAATAAAATACTTTGTGTATTTTATTTTTTATAATATAATGTAAATTTAAAGTATGTATCCATTTTACTAAGACTACTAATCTATTTAGTTCTTTGGGATGTGATTTATTGTATCTAGTGTCAATGTAATAAAGTAGGTACCAGCTTTGGGTTACTGGGGTTGGGGTCTTTACAATTGGTATTAGAGAAATTTTAGTAGATACCTTGGAAACTAGATTTATGAAAACATATATTAGGGAATATAACCATGTGACTTAATTTAAGGATAATTATAAATATATAATAACATCCTAAAATTTTGGTAAGGCCATGATTATGTGGTTCTCCTAGAAATACATCCATGTGTGGATACTACAAGTGGGTATGGTTATAACACAGATTTACCTAGGGGTAACAAATTTGAAAAATGTGTATTAAGATTGACTCGAGCATTACATGGTACATAAAAATGATCCTTACTGCGCACCTGGTTTGACACTCCCATGTGATATGCTTTGGTTAATTCAATTTTTCTTTAAAAACCATTATGAAGGATTTGAAAATATTTTTATGATTTTAAAACTTTTCCAAAGAAACCATATTTATGATTATGAGATCATCTATGCATAATTTTTTCAATTTATGCTAAGTGTTTAACTAGTTTTGGGATTATATATTATGTTTCATAATGTTATTATCTAATCTAGTGAAAGACAATTTGTAGAAATGGTGCCTATAATAAGGAATGGAAACTATATAAATTCACATACCCAGTGTAGGGATTTCCCTCATGGATAAGATAATGAATCTAGAGTTGGATCTATAGTTGGAACTGATCAAATTATAACCATATTGGGGAAACTAACTCAAGTTATGAGCAATAACCTTGCCTGTATGGAGAATCCTGTTGATACACTACGTATTGTAATAATGTTAGACCAATTTATGCATGAGGAACCTCTATAATTCAATGGGATTATAGATCCATTTTTAGTTGAGCAATGGATAAGTTCCTTAGAGGATATATTTATTTCTCTAGGTAGTGATGAAAGTGATAAGTTTTCATGGTAGTTTATCCTCTATTAGGAGATGCAGATCAATGGTGGTCATTGAATCAAAGAAATAAGGATCAAGAAGAAATAGAGAACATGAAATGGAAGGATTGTAAGGTACTCTTCTTGGAAAAGTATTTTCCTCATGAGAAATTAGTGGATATGGAGAGAAAATTCATGAGTCTAAAATAAAAGTAAGATGAAAATGTTTCTAAGTATGAAGTAAACTTTACAAGGTTATAAATTTATGCTATGGAATATGTATATAATTCAAAGATAAATATTGACCATTTCTTTGATGGGTTAAAGACAATTATTTGAATGGAACTAGTCACACAAACCTTCCCAATATAAAAGTACATAGTATCGTATGTTATAAATATAGAGAAATAATTATAAAAGTCTTATAGATTTTAAGGGGAGTAATAGAATAAGAGGATAGCAGAGAAAAAGATGGATAAAGGTAAGAAGGGAAAGAAGGATTTTCCCAACTGTGATAATTGTGGAAATAAAAACCCTAGTACCAGCTTAAATAGAATGGGATTTTTTTGAAAGTGTGGAGAGAAAGTACACCATGATCATGATTGCAAGGGAAAAAAATAAGTTTTCAATGCTCAATCCTTAAACTGTAAGGATATGGGGAATTGTGAAAATCATTTCCCTAAGTTTCAAGGGAATATACCTCATAAGAATATAAGGGATCAAGGTAAATCTTATTCTATTAATACATATGAAGTGTAATGATTAAAGTGCTTATGTATTTGGATTAAAGAATTATGTTGTAGAAGTATTTTTTTACCAATGATATTTTGGTTATAAAAATCATGTAATGTATAAGGATTGTACTGTAGTAGTTTTTCTTTAAGGATTTGAAAGCATGTGTTGAATGGTACTGATGTCCAAGAAAATTTATTTTATGACCAATGTTATTTTTGAAGATATTTATCATATTTTTTAGAAAATTATAGAAATTATATTAATATTATTTTATAATAAAGACAAATCACATGCTGGGTGGCAACCTGTCACATCCAGTAAGGTCACGGGGCTTGAACCCATGACTGAAGGGTGATAAGGGTGATACGCCTACCACTTTCCTATATGATATTCCAGTTAATATGACATTGTTTTTACTTAAACAATTTGATGGATAATTACTTATGGAATGGATTAAGTTGAACCTTGAGTTTTACTATTGAGGTTTAGATATTAATGTATTATATTATATGACTCATGATAATTGGTTTTGGTAAATATCTTGAGACTTACATAAGGACTTGTCACTATTTTATGGATCTTATGATCTGTTAAAAGTTAATTTTAGTGTTTTGGGCATGAAAAAAATCATCTTGAATACTCAACGTTTGGAAAAAAGATGATATTGGGATATAAATGATTAATGAGTGAAATTATACTTTTAAATTAATTTTTTTTTATGTTCTTAGTCTATATGGTAAAATTATCCCTCAACTCTAGGAAAAGGATTTTAAAAAAATGTTATCCTATTACATTTATATCTGATGAATAAAATGCTCTCTTAAATCAACATAGATTTATGTTTTTGTGTTAATTCACTTTCTTATGATAAATGTTCACTATCACTCTCCATAATTATTTATTATTTTCTTTAATGTCTATATATTCACTTCACACTAATTCTTTACCACTTGGAAACCCAGTAATATGTTATTTTAGATGACCTTCATATATCCATTCTTATCTTATCAAGGGGATTTTTTTTATTAACCCTTTTTACAATGTGGGTTTCAAATAATGGTATTTTCAAATTTTAAACCCTTTATTACTGAGATAAATATTAAATTTCAAGGACACAATTTATTTAAGGTGGTAGAATGTAACACCCTGATATTTTAAAAGAGGAACATCATGTTAAATAGCATATATGACAAAAAACACCAATATTAGAAGTGAATTTAACACCTTGATACATTATAATAAATTTATTTTTAAATAAATTAAAACTCTTTGATATATTTATATGCATGAAACATCAGGTTTAAATGAAACATGATACTCTATTAAAATATAAATATTTAAACATGGCCAATATAACCTATTAGTTAAGTTGGAGGGTATGAATAGGAATAAATAAATTATGAAAATTATATGGTTTACACATGTACAAAATAAATTCAATGGGTATATTTTTATTATAATAAAAAACAATAATTTTTTTAAAAAATAAATGTTTTATGAAAAAAATGTATTTTTCTAATAGAGGTCATCTAAAGAAGAGGTAATGTTCTTAAACAAACGCTTTTATTTTATTTCTTCTTCTGCCTCATTAAAATATTATTAAATCATGATAATATAATAATAAAAAATATCTAAAATATATTTATATGTTATTATGTTGATTTAATAGCCTATATTCATATCCACTTTCATCAAATGAAAAATGAAACCATCAATCATGTGTATGATAGACTGATGCCTCACAAACCGATGTAATTCGTTTTCCATCACCACCTTTAATGGATAGATATAATTATTTATTTAATATAATTATATGATATTTATGAAATTATTATACTTATTTAATTATTATATCACATATACCTTCTTAATTTACATTCTGTAGGGGATATGAAAACATCGCTCGTGTGTACAGCGGACTACTGCCTCGCGAAGCGATGTGATTTGTTTTTCTCTTACACTTTACATGGAAGGTTTTAAGGTGAAAATTAATGAATATATGTGATATTTAAGACCTAAAAATAATTTTTTAAATATAATAATATCTAAAACTTCTTACCTTCCAATCTATTGGAAAATAATAACATAGATCATGTGTACGTGTGGACTACCGCCTCCACGTAGCAATGTGAAATGTTTTTTCATTTTATTTTTGCAAGGATGGTAATAAGGAAGTATTTTATTAATATAAAAAATATATATGAAATAATAATTATTATTTAAATTTTAATTAATATTTATTTTTCTTTCATTCCATCTGTTGAGAAAAAATGGAAACAACATTCATGCGTACGTACAACCTACTCTCTCCACGAACGGTGTAATCAAATTTTTATCTCTAAATTTTATAGAATAATATAAATACATATATAATTAATATATATGATATTTATATAATTTTTAATATTATTGGGATGATTTAACCATGATAAAATTAAAAGGAGCAAAATTATCAAACCAAAACAAACATGAAAAATGAAGTAATTATCACAAAAATAGTGATTATAACAAGGAATTACTAATAAAAGAGTGATAAAAGACTATAATTAAATAATATATGGTATTATATATATAATTATGGTTAATTAATATATTTATAATAATTATATAATTATTATATAGTAGTTTTGACCATGTATGAAAGAAATCAGGCCTGAGGTAAGGGTTTCTCGTCTCACTTTTACTTTCTTGATACATATGAAATATTCAAAACTTATTTATTTTCTGTGGTGCATATAATACCCCTTTGATATTTTATATCATTAATATCTTTATATTAATGGTATTTAATGTTTAATCTTATTTTTTTTCTTTTATGAGGATTACAATTCAGAAGTTACCAAAGTGGTAAGGGTATATTTTTTAATCACAACATTTATCAGGACTGTTTATGATTAAATTTTAGATGATAAAATATTATGATATATCACTAAATAAAATAATGAATTTTCTTATACTATGGTTATTAATTAACTTTTAAATTAATATAACCATTTTTACTCTCTTTGTTACTTAAAATTATTAAGAAATGTTTTTTAAGAAAAGCTTACTTCATTTCTCTCATCAGTCGAAAACCCTTTTTCTTCCAAAACCATGTTTTCTAAAAATGTTTTTAAAAATATTTTTAAAATTATAAAAATATTTATTAAATAAAATTTTAATCATGTTTGAATTTTTACAAAAACATTGAAAGTAATCTTCATGTCATTTTCCAAACGAGGCTTATTTGGATGTTACCAAAAATGTGAGAGGAATCTTTGTTTTAACATGTATGTCATGAATAGAATTTTCTTCCGTCATGATCAATCAATGTTTCAAATATTAATTTATAAGTTTCAAAGGTTATTTTTAAAGAAAATTTTTTTCAATGTATTTTGTGAACTTTTATTTTAAAAATTATTTTTAAAGTGAAAATGTTATTTTCCTCAAAAATGTTTCTAGTGAAATTTTATGGTATTTATATTCATCAATGATATTAAACCTTTATTATAATTATGATACACTATGGATATATTATATTTATATCATTATTATTATTTATTTGTATGGTTTATGATTATTTTGAATGAGTATGAATAATTTTATTAGCATTCACTAAATTGCTTTGGATGGTTTATGATTATATTTATATGATTGGGGTAAGTATTAACATTTTTTATGTTGTTTTTTCAATATGAATCTTTATGTTGATTTTTTTCACACCTTTCATATGTGAAATTCATTGGAATTATTAAGTGATAGGTGGGGACCAGTTATAGATAACACCGTGATGCATCGATAGGTCTCATGATACAAATTATTTGGTTAGCTTAATTGAGGTTTTACCCATAGTTTTAAAATATCTTGTAAAAGGTATCGAAAAAATGTTTTGGATGTCTAGAATTATGCATAACCTCATTATGATATTAGTTATTTATGTTCATGTGATTATTCGATTAGTTAGAATATCCATGAATATGTTTCAAGCTCATGTGATTATTTATATGGATTTATTTGATCATCATTTATTCTTGCCAAATTATGCTCAATTTATTATTTAAGTGTCATGTGATTTAGTTATTTACCTTACCATATTGATTATGCTTATTTATTCATGATAGATTCCACTATATTCATAGCCTTACTGAGCATCTGAGGTCACCCCTTTATTATTTTTTATTTTCTCCAAGATATTGGGAAGCGTTTTGTGATTAATATGTATAGATTTTCTAAGGGGAATAATAGATTTTTTTAAAGAAAATACTTTGTGTATTTTATGTTTTAAAATTTAATGTGAATTTCATGCATGTATCTAGTTTACTAAGACTAATAAACTATTTGGACCTTTGGGATACGATTACTTGTAGAAAGTGCCAATTTAATAAAGTGAGCACCAATTTCAGGTTACTAGGGTCAGGGTCTTTATAATTAAAGCAATAAATTTTATATGTTTTTTATTATCGTGTGTAGTTTTATACATTTGTAAATTTTATAAAAATGATTTTTTCTTAAAGTTATTACTTTTAAATAATAATATCAATATAATTTATTGATAAAATTAAATAAATTATTGATAAAATAAATTAATAGCATTCATGAAATAATTAATTGACTATAAGGAATGTTAATTTAATTATTCATAGTTAAATAAAAATATTTTTTAAAAAATATTATTTTTATTATATATTATATATGTTTTATTTAAAATATATATACATATATATTTTTTATTTTATAATTTGATATTGATAAAATTAAATTCATTTTGGGATTTATTATGTCAAAAATATATTAGGGTAAATTTATGGAATCTTTTTGAAATTATGGATATATAGGCGAATAGTGAAAATACAATAACTTGTATAACATCATCATAATATAAGACTTAAAAATTTATATAAACTTTGTCTCAACCAAATATGTATTTAAGGAGTAAAATAAATCATTTTAAAATATTATTTTTAATTTATAAACCTATGTTGGAAATTTTGGAACCTGAGTGATATTTTATTCTAATAAAAACTATTTTTTAATCCTTTTCAATTAATTAAGTATTCATATGGTTATATTAAATTTATCTTGTTTTTAAAGTCAAAAAACTCTACTTTTTTTAATTATAAACCAATAAATTTCATGGTAATCAATACTAAATATTATTTTTGTGTAAATTTATTTTTATGCTTAATAAGGCATTTTTCTCAAAACTATTTTTTACGTTAAGTGTACTCTTATTAAAATTAATTCTTACCACCTATAGGAATTTAATCTTGAAAATTAGGTTTAATATTTTAAATAATCATGTAAAAATTATTTTATAAAGTTAATTTTATTTTTAGGTATAAAAATAAGTTACTGAGGGAAAAATTGAGTTACCATGGTAAAGGTAAAATAAGGAAAGGGGGGGTCAAAACTAACTAATAAAAGCTCAAAATATCATGAAACTCTATATATATGTGTTTTTAAAGGATTTATCAACCAATACTTATCCCCTATCCATTATTTTCAACTTTTGATTGACTTTACTTTGAATGTAACATGTCTTTAATATAAAGTAATGAGTATTTACAATAAAAACTCACTCCTATCACTTATAAAAGGAGCTCTTCACTACCCCACTTATCCACACTCCTCAATAACCTTAACTCAACCAATCCATATAAAAATACTTCCCCAAATATCTTTACCATTTCCTAGAGGTTCTAGTATCATAAAAAGTGTAACATACCAACCCGAGAGCCACTAAATGGTGCCCCGAGCTAGTGGGTCACATGGCCTCAAGCATGCCTCTCCATACGTCAAAGGCTTCTGACTAGCAGTGAGGGTTTATAATGATATAATGTTAATAATATACCCTCATGATCGTAGTAACATAGTGGTATTCAAAGTGATTAAATAAGTGGAAGCATAATATAAATCAGTGACAGAAGATAGACATCCGGATGAAAGTAGTAGTAAACAAATCCAAGGAAATATCATTTACAAAATGATGAATATTTCATGTGTCTACACAAAAAGGAAGAAAATACATGGAAATAGTCATCCATTACAATACATGTGTCAAAAGTACAAAAAGACCAAAATGAATATCTAAAAATAGCATTATGATCCATAGCTTGGTCATGTGCTCTCCTACTCCTATACACAACCAATCAAGCATCGTAAAGTGGGAGATTTACCTGGTCCCTACCTGCATCCATGAAGTCTGTCTAGGCACACAAGAGTGGCCTAAAAATGGAGTGAGATAACATTCAGTAGGACACCACCAATGGTGTCTATAAAAGGTCTATTCTATTTATTTAAGCTGAAGTAGTGTCCATTATATAATGGAAATATAAATGAACAAGCAAGAGTGATATTGTTCATCCAATAAGGATCACTGTAAACAAGAAACCATAACCCATGATAATTGTAAAGTATGATAAATCAGGAGTGATACTATCCATTCTAAAACTTTTAATCAATCACACATAACAAGGGATATCATTAAAGTATGATAAACAAAATTTATGGCCTATGATGAGTAATTTAGTGTCAGACCCAATGGTATAGTTCCAAGGTATAAAATGACCAAGGAATCCTCCTATAGTCCATTGAACATCTCCATAGAAAACTTAGTAAATACTTGATTGGATCCCAAGGAGCATATCCATGGATCATGTCCATGGAGTTCCAAGAAAGCTGGATCCTAGGAGTATAAATATCTCAGGAATACAAAGTAATAGGGATCCTTGGAGTAGAAATTTTCATACCATCCTAAGTAAATAGGATCTATGGAGTAGAAATATCCATGGAATCCAATGTAATCAGGATCCATGGAGTATAAAAGTTCATGGAATTCAATGTAATCATAACCATTCGATTAATAATTTTATAACCCATTTCATAATCATACACAATCTAGGAGTTTATCCAACTCATTCCAAGTTTTCTATTTAAACCATTTAACCATTTTAATAACAAGTAATCACATGGTAAGGAGGCATAAACCCTCTCCTAATAACTCAATTAATTCATTAAGGATCTTTCTATGATGGAGAGCTCATACACACACCCAACGGGGTGGTAAATAATGGTGTAGATATATAAAAACCCCTCACAGGTGGTTCGGGTTGAGGTTTACAACCTCTAACCATCTCATGGTGCTAAGTAGGAAACTTACCAAGGTTCCAATAATTTAATCAAGGCATTTAATTAATTTAAGAGAAATTCCCAGAAATTAAAATGTGTGGCACAAAGAAAACTAGATATAAAACAACTATACTTTGTAGTAAAATGTATAGAACACCTACCTAAGCTTGGTAGATGAACAATCATCTAGTATTGTCTCCCAAATCTACTTGTATTGGAAGAAAATAGAAGAACAAATGTATACCCAATGTAGAGACCCATAGCTTGATATACATAGACATTACATTACTTTTACGGAACACTTAATATATGAAAAAAACAGATGCCCGAAGACTGTATTAGTTTAGTGCCTTTGGAAACTCGAAACATAATCTTTTAATCATGGTGAAATATCGTCAACATCTCCCATAAAGATCTCCCCCTTTTGTTTTCTTACCTAAAACCTTTCTTTATATCCTGGGGAAAAGAGAACATATAAAGGTTGAGCTAAAATTCTCAATAAGGGTAAGCATGGATAAAATAAAACAAACCATATACATTTGAATTTAAAAACATGAACATAATGTTTAAACATAAAAATCTTGAGCAATGACATAAAACATGGTAGTACGTAAGGCCTGGATCATAATGGAACATCAATTATGCTAAAATATAATGGGGAATAAAACATATAATTGTGGAAAACCATTAAGCACATGATATTATTTCCATAGTAGCCAATGAATTACTTCCAATACCATCATAGTGGACAAAGTCCCATACTAAATCGAGTTTACTCCTCATTCCAGTCCTGTATCACTGAACCAGATTAACTTTCCGTTCCAGCCATGTCTATCTCATGAGATATAAATCTTTACCCAATGCATTGGAGGGAGATATAGGTCCCACCCATCTCATATTGAAATCATTATTACGTGTGCCACAAAACAATCATAAATCATTCATCATAGCCCAAAGAATAAAATTGGTTTCATAAAAATCATCTCATGTTAACATAATCCATATAAAACAAATGGATATCATTTCATCATAAGAAAAATCAAAAAATTTAAATAATAGAGACATTATAATTGAAACATAAACATACTAAATAATGTCATCTTAGATGGAAAATAGTTTTGATAAAACACTTGAAATGAATTCTTGAGGAAAATATCCTTTCTTCTTCAAAATCATTTTCTTTTCACAAAATTTTGTTCAATTTTAAAATAAAAGTATTTTGTTGAAAATAATCATGAAATCTTATAGAGGAAGCTTCATGAAAATTAGGCGTTATGAAACTGTAAAAATCCATTCATTCCATATAAGTTAAAAAAACATTATTCTCATACTTTTTCCGGAAAAGTAAAAAAGTACCTCGTATGGTAAACTAAAGAAAGATTCCTTCCATACTACATAATAAAAGTCAAAAAGAGGTAAACATGACTTTAAACATACATGGAAGAACATTAAAAAATTTAAGAAAACATTTTTATAAAACATGGACATGGGTGATAAATTTAACCCTAGTAAATACTTACGAATAAATAATCTTTTATAAGAATGAGATTGGAATAATTATCCTTTACCTTATGTCCAATTTCTTCCGTATGTGTTTGAGACCCCTCTTCTTCGACGCGTTTCTTCTACACCTCCTCTTAGGGTGCAAAAGTTGGTCTTTGAAGAAGACCAGGACCTATAGTATGTTTCTAGGGAAGTGGAGAAGAGAAATGGGCAGGGGTGGGATGAGCTTGAAGGCTCAAAGTGGTGTGAGGAGGAGAGGGAAGAGGTGCCCTTTTATAAGGGAGGAGAGGGGCACCTTTGGAAACCTAAAAAATATTAATTTATAATAAATTCAAACTCCACTTAAAAACATCCAAAATGACTCACATTAGAAGATGAGATGAGATAGGGTTGTAATCTCATAAACCAATAAAATTTATACATGTTTGGAATTTATTTTAAACCTTATCAATTTGATTTGTCCTTATTTAATCTATTTAAATTTATTTGTGGTAATAAAATTATAATTTTTAAATTGTTATAAATACTTACTTATGTCTTGTGAATTTTACATAATTAGATAAATTATTAAATTTTAGACCATATAATTTTCAATTTGTAACTTTTGAATATTTTTATGATTTTTAAAAAAATTAATAATATGTTATTTTTATAAAATATCAATAATATCAATTTTGAAACTATTCAATTATTTGAATTTAAATAAAATCCACAGAGAATATATATTCGATAAAAAATATTTAATATATTACTAACATGTCATATGAATATATAAAATTAGTGGATCACATTAAATTGTTCATATAATATTTATTTTAATATTTTTAAAACCATTTATTTAATATTTCTCTTAATAAAATAATTTCTATAACATTTTTGAATAATTATTTAATATACTTATTTGTTGCATAAAAATTAAAAATAAAATCCTATGATGAATATAAATCTATTACCTTTCATAATAATACTTTTACTCAAATTTATAATCTTAAAATCACAACATTTAAACTGTTATATTTATTAAGTTATAAAGGTGACAACTTTGACATTATTAAAAATAAAATAATATAAATGTCATAATCTATTTTATATGGCTCAAAATGGTCCCAAAGTAGACCCTTGGTTTCTCATGGTATAGATATACTCGACTAATAGGTTTTGGTCAAGTTTTTGGGCATTTTTATGGGTATTATTACTTTAATAAAAACTATATTATTGATTTTTCACTAAGTAAATAATTTCTGCATCATTAATGTATAATATATTAAGGTAATTAAATATCACTTAAAAATTACAAATAAATTACCAAAAAAAAGAAAAACATTTTATCTTTAAAATGAGTATTTATAATCGAATTTATATTCTGTATAACCTTATATTAAAAATACTTTAATTATTAAAGTTTGAGTGAGACATATTTCACTTTCTTTAAAATAAAATAAATTAAAGGTCTTAATCACATCCAAGTGGGTTACAATGGATTCCATTTAGACCCAAATATGATTTAAGATGAAATATAATCACCAAATTATATTAATAAAAGTGTTAGGGTAATTTTATAATATTATATTTACCCTTAATTACCCGATTTACCTTTAACTATGGTAAATAAAATTTACCGTAGTTACTATTCATAGTGCCCAAAAATAAAAAGTATCCTATTAAAATAATTTGGACATACTGATTCCAAATATGGAATCCATTTTTCTATATTAAAATCACAGAAGTTTCTGTAATTAATTTAAAATTAATCTCGTTGTTAAGAAAATGAGTTTTAAAAGTTAAAACATTGCAAAAGATTGAAATGATTTTACCTATGAATTCAATATAAAATCAATGTTAAGGATATACATTATATTAAATGGTAAAAATATATTATATTTATACTTTAAAACCATTAAATATTATAATTTAACCATATGAATTATTACGATGGAAAAAGTTGTTTTTAGTTAAAATATAGCGTGTTTTTACTATTCATTAAAATATTAAAGTTATCAGAATAATATGAAAAATTTATCCAAAGTAAATTTTTATATCTTTATTCCAAAGAATAATTTTATTTTGTCAAATTGAACTTATAAACATGTCAAAAACTAGATTTAAAGTGGGTGCGCCATCAAAAGGTGACAAAACTGCATTTAAAAAAAACATATTTTACCTGAAAAATTTATTTTGCTCTCATACCATGTTCTAGAAAATGTGTAAGATGAATAATAATGTTATAAAATTAAAAATGTAGTAAATAATATTCATAACATCTAGTTCATAATAATATTATAACAATATATCGTTGTTTAGTGAAACTCAGTATTGCGTACAACACACGCTATTGAGAAAGGTCGTTATTGCATGAAACACATGCCAAGAATAGTGTTTTAATATATTAAAAGATAATACGGTGTTGTGTATAGCGCAATATAATCTTGGTGTAGCGTACAACACAAGACATCAAAGAAATTAAAAATAATATTTCTCATAAAATCTCGGGGTGTTACATTCTACCCCCCTTAAAATGAATTCTGCCCTCGAAATTCATCAGGGTTATAAATGGTATACTACTTGAAAGTTTCTTTCATAGAAACCCACATCGTAAAAAGGAATACTAAAACTTAATTTTAAAAACTAAAGTATTAAACGTAACGGTTACCCAAATTAACTCATCACTGGGTTTCCACATAAGAGAACACAAATGAAAATATAGATATGGAAGAGAAATCTAACCATCATGTTCTGATAGAGAGTGGTAGAGAGAATGGATATGAAAAAGCCAACAATCACAAAGCCATAAATTTGTGATGATCTAAGGTACCATCTGATTCATAAAATATGAGGCTACTAGGACAACGTTTTTGATTTTCATGTTCATTTCCCTAATGTTAAATAATTAAAAGAAATACTTACTTGATTTTAGTACAATCTCACTGTTGTTTGTGCCTTGAACAATTTCCACTTCATTTCTTAAAGAAATGAAGTTGAATTTGTCTTCCGTGAAGTGTTAGAAGATCATGCGATAGAATGATAGGTCATTCCATCTTTCTTAAACATAAGGTTTGCAAAAGTTATATACATAAGTCTATCTTATGGTGAACTTAAACGTATATGATTCCAATAATGGACTTATAATTCAACTATCATACTGCTTAATAAAAATCATTTCTACTAACCGGGGACTTCCTGTAGGCCAGTGGTAGGCGATAAAGGTCTGTCGTACTTCGGTTGTGGGTTCGATTCTTGCAACCTTGTCCGACGCGACGGGTTGTCTTCTATCCTGCAGGTTTTCCTTTTTCTAAAAGTACACTATTATAACATAACATAAATAATATCTAAAAAAGTTTGAGCCTTAAACAAAACTATCTGATGTCTGACATAATCCGTTCCAATCTTTAGACTTATCCAAAATACATCTATCCAATCTCATAGTATAAAGAAAATGATTACTGGAAAGGTCACATAACAAGCATGTGAATACCATCATTTATCCCCCATATATCATAAGATATATCTTATTGATTGCATTCCAAACATGTGAATACCTTAATCATGTATTCTCTTGAAACATAATTTTCCATAGAACCTTAGTGAAAGCATGAATGCTATTAAAATTTAACTCTTTCCTCATACCAAAATCCCAAAAATTCTATATACTCAAACCATGATATCACTTTGTCCTTATATCAGTCATGAGATCATTAATACTATGAAACATTTAATTATCTCCTTATCCCTTCTTTATGTGCATATTAGGTGCTTTCCAAAAATATTTCAATCAATTTTCATGGTTACCAGTACCATTTAACATATACTTTCAAATACTCAAGGAAAAACAATAGTGTAACAATCCTTATATTTTTCTTTATTCCATAGTACCATACAATATTCTTGATAAAAATGCAATCATTCTACTAGATTCTTAAACCATTGACTGATCTTCTTCATTTTATTCCTCAACACTTCTTTTATCTCATATATCATTTGTAGTCTCTTCATCATCATCAACATAAATACTACCCATAATACCATGCTGATTCTATTCATGAGATTTTCCCTTAGGGCATTGGTTTGAATAATGCCCGTACATTCCACATTTAAAACATTTAACCTTGGTTGATGTTTTAGCAATACCATTATCCTTGTCCATTATGTTAATTGAACCTTTTCCTTTGCAATTAATGGCTTTGTTTCCTTCTTTTCCACACCCAAAGCATCTTCGAGTTCCTTCTCCTTGATGCCTCTTCACTTATTATTTACATGAGGGAAATTGAACTTTCTTTCCTCTATGATCATCATGAAACTCCATCTTTCTCTTATTAGCCGAGTCAGGAAACTTACCAAAGTTGATATTATTGATCATATTATGAGATTGCTGATTAGGCATAATAATGATGTTTCGCCTTCTAAATCCATTTTAATTTGGATGCTTAGGAAGAATATCATTCCATTGTCCATCATATTCTCCATTAACATGAATATTCCTCTTTCCATCCATTTTCTAAAACCCAAAAAGAATAATGTGAGAGGCAAAAATCATGCTAGGAAAACAACATAATAAAGGGGATTAATTTCAGCCTATAACATCTTAGGTTTAATTCTATGATCGTTACCATAATTCTAGGTCTATAAACTATACTTATACTTAACCTTAGGGACATCCCTTGACATACCTTAGAAATATATCTAGGGATCTAATGTTTTCGCATCCTAGTTTCCAAAGGTTAACTAAACCTTCACTCTGATACCAACTGTAGATACCCATAGCTTGACATACATAAACATTACATTACTTTTTCGGAATACTTAATATATGACAAAAATAGACGCCCAAATACTGTATTAGTTTAGTGTCTTTGGAAACTCGGAACATAATCTTCTAATCATGGTGAAAGATCTCAAACATCTCCCATAAAGATCTCCCCCTTTTGTTTTCTTACCTAAAAACTTTTTTATATCCTAGGGAAAAGAAAACATATAAAGGGTGAGATAAAATGCTCAGTAAGGGTAAGCCTGGAGAAAATAAAACAAACCATATACATTTGAATTTAAAAACATGAACATAATGTTTAAACATCAAAATCTTGAGCAATGACATAAAACATGGCAGTACGTAAGGCGTAGATCATAATGGAACATCAATCATGATAAAATAGTATGGGGAATAAAACATGTAATTGTGGAAAACCATTAAGCACATGATATTATTTCTATAGTAGCCAACAAATTGCTGCCAAGACCATCATAATGGACAAATTCCCTTACTGAATTGAGTTCACTCCTCATTCCAGTCCTGTATCACTGAACCAGATTAAATTTCTGTTCTAGCCATGTCTATCTCATGAGATATAAATCTTTACCCAATGAATTTGAGGGAGATATAGGTCCCACCCATCTCATATTGAAATCATTCTTACGTGTTCCACAAAATAGTCATAAATCATTCATCATAACCCAAAGAATAAAATGGGTTTCATAAACATCATCTCATCTTAACATAATCCATATAAAACAAATGGATATCATTTCATCATAAGAAAAATCAAACAATTTAAATAATAAAGACATTATACTTGAAATATAAACATAATAAATAATGTCATCTTAGATGTAAAATAGTTTTGATAAAACACTTGAAATGAATTCTTGAGTAAAATATCCTTTCTTCTTCAAAATCATTTTCTTTTCACAAAATGTCGTTCAATTCTAAAATAAAAGGATTTTGTTGAAAATAATCATGAAATCTTATAGAGTAAGCTTCATGAAAATTATGCATTATGAAACCGTAAAATCCATTCATGTTGTATAATTTAAAAAAAAATTATTCTCGTGCTTTTGCCGAAAAAGTCAAAAAGTACCTTGTATGGTAAACTAAATAAAGATTCATTCCATACTACATAATAAAAGTAAAAAATAGGTAAACATGACTTTAAACATACATGGAAGAACATTAAAAACTTTATGAAAACATTTTTATAAAACATGGACATGGGTGATAAATATAACCCCGGTAAATACTTAAGAATAAACAATCTTGGATAATAATGATATTGGAATAATTATCCCTTACCTTATGTCCAATTTCCTCTATATGTGTCCGAGACTCCTCTTCTTCGACGCACCTCTTCTACACCTCCTCTTAGGGAACTAAAGTTGGTATTTGAAGATAACCAGGACCACTAGTATGTTTCTAGGGAAGTGGAGAAGAGAAATGGGCAGGTGTTGGCCAAGCTTGAAGGCTCAAAGTGGTGTGAGTAGGAGAGGGAGGAGGTGCCCTTTTATAAGGGAGGAGAGGGGCACCTTTGGAAACCTAAAAAATATCAATTAATAATAAATTCAAACCCCACTTAAAAACATCCAAAATGACTCACATTCGAAGATGAGATGAGATAGGGTTGTAATCTCATCAACCAATAAAATTTATACATGTTTGGAATTTATTTTAAACCTTATCAATTTTATTTATCCTTATTTAATCTATTTAAATTTATTTGTGGTAATAAAATTTTAATTTTTTAATTGTTATAAATACTTACTTATGTGTTTTTAATTTTCCATAATTAGATAAATTATTAAATTTTAGACCATATAATTTTAAATTTGTAATTTTTAAATATTTTTGTGATTTTTAAACAATTTAATAATATGTTATTTTTATAAAATATCAATAGTGTGAATTTTGACACTCAAATTATTTGAATTTAAATAAAATACAAAGAGAATATATATTCAATACAAAATATTTAATAGATTCAAAACATTTAATATTAATCTATAAAATTAGTGGATCGCATTAAATAGTTCATATAATATTTATTTTAATATTTTTAAAACCATTTATTTAATATTTCTCTTAAGGAAATAATTACTATAAAATTTTTGTATAATTATTTAATATACTTATTTGTTTCATAAAAACTAAAAATAAAATCCTATGATGAAGATAAATATATTACCTTTCATAATAATACTTTTAATAGAATTTATCATCTTAAAATCACAACATTTAAATTGTTATATTTATTAAGTTATGAAGGTGGCAACTTTGACATTATTAAAAATAAAATAATATAAATGTCATAATCTCTTTTATACTGCTCCAAATGGTCCCAAAGTCGACCCTTGTATTCTCATGGTATAGATATACTATAACAATAGGTTTTGGTCAAGTGTTTGGGCCTTTTTATGGGTACTATTACTTTAATAAAAACAATATTATCGATTTTTCACTAAGTAAATAATTTCTGCATCATTAATCTATAAGCTATTAAGGTAATTAAATATCACTTAAAAATTACAAATAAATTACCATAACAAATAAAAACATTTTATATTTAAAATGAGTATTTATAATCTAATTTATATTCTATATAAAATTATATTAAAAATAATTTAATTATTAAAGTTTGAGTGAGACATATTTCACTTTCTTTAAAATAAAATAAATTAATGGTCTTAATCACATCCAAGTGGATTCCAATGGATTCCATTTCGACCCAAATATACCTTAGGACGAAATATAATCATCCAATTATATTAAAAAATGTGTTAGGGTAATTTTATAATATTATATTTACCCTTAATTACCCGATTTACCTTTAACTATGGTAAATAAAATTTACCGTAGTTACTATTCATAGTGCCAAAAAATAAAAAGTAGCCTATTAACATAATTTGTAACTAATGATTCCAAATATGGAATAAATTTTTCTAAATTAAAATCACATAATTTTCAAAAATTAATTTAAAATTAATCCCGTTGTTAAGAAAACGAGTTTTAAAAGTTAAAACATTGCAAAAGATTGAAATGATTTTACCTATGAATTCAATGTAAAATCAATGCTAATGACATAAATTATATTAAATGGTAAAAATATATTCTATTTATACTTTAAAACCATTAAATATTATAATTTAACCATATAAATTATTACGATGAAAAAAGTTGTTTTTAATTAAAATATTGCATGTTTTTACTATTCATTAAAATATGAAATTTATCAGAATATTGTGAAAAAATTATCCAAAGTAAATTTTTTATATCTTGATTCCAAAGAATAATTTTATTTTGTAAAATTTAATTTATAAACTTTTAAAAAACTAGATTTAAATTGGGTGCGCCATCAAAAGGTGGTAAAACTGCATTTTTTGAAAAATACTTATTTTACCTTAAAATTTTATTTTGTTCTCATAACATGTTCCAGAAAATGTGTAAGATGAATAATAATGTTATAAAATTCAAAATGTAGTTAATACTATTCATAACGTCTAGTTCATAATAATATTATAACAATATATCGTTGTATAGTGAAACTCAGTATTGCGTACAACACACGCTATTGAGGAAGGTCGTTCTTGCATGCAACACAAGCCAAGAATAGTGTTTTTGTATACTAAAAGATAATAAAGTTTTGTGTATAGCTCAAGATAATCTTGGTGTAGCGTACAACACAAGACATCAAAGAAATTAAAAATAACATTTCTCATAAAATCTTAGGGTGTTACACCCAGCATGCATCCAACGAGATCAACGACGAGTGATTCAGAGGTTGGATGGAGAAACCAGATCAAAACCTAAGTTAGGCTTGAATATGTTCTTCAATGAAAAAATAAGTTGTCCACCACTGGAGAAAATAGTCAAAGAATAGGTGGGTTTAAAAATTTAAGTATTAAGGGAAAACGATCATTTCCCCTCTAAATATTGGGTCACATGGTTTTTTTCATAATTATTCAAACCATGCACCATCTATGTGAACCTATCTACCTCAAGAAATACCTCACATGATTCATGCACATAGTTTGGGAAACTGTGCACAAACTGTTCTATTTTTCTCTTTCAAAAATTGTAGCAACCTTTCATGGGAATATGCCCTTGTTGCACAATTCCATCAAACCATGGGGCTATGATCAATGGAATGGACCACCCCACATGGTTAAACCAAACTACGTTCCCTAGGTTATATGGTTTCTAATAACCATGTATTCGAGTTTCCTTTTCCAAAAACTCGGACTTCGGGCTCCGAACAAACCCTAGACATCCCTATTTCCACTATATCCTTGTTAGGCACTCATATTGGGACAAAAATAAGGAATTAAATTGAAATTAAAACAATCCATACCTCATAGAAAAAACTAGGATCTTACAATATCCCCATATTAAGACAAATCATCCTCTAGTTTCTCTTCCGAGGGTGGTAAAGCACCTTAAAAGAGTTTCGGCCACTAAGCATGCACATATGCCTCTCTCTCCCTGGTATAATCCTATACATGGTCATTCTCCCATATTACCTAAACTAAAGGAACTAACCTACCTCATAGATATTTCATACTCCAATCAATTATATTTATAGGATTCCCCTTGAAGGATGCATCTACTTGTAACTCAACTTCATCTGACTAAAGAGTATTAGACAAGTCTAAGTGATAACAACATAGTTGAGATACATAGAAGAAATCATGCATGGCTCGATACCTCTGAGGTAACTGCAATTGATAGGTTACCGATGTGACTCTCTTCAAAACCTAAAAAAGCCCGAAATATCATGGTAAAAGTTTACCATGTCTCTGAATCCATCTATTCCCTATCCTCGGTGAGATACTTAAAAATTCATGATCAATGAACTCAAACTCTAGAGGTCATAAACAATTATCAGTGTAGGATTAATGTCTATATTGTGATATATCCATACACTTTCTAATCAACTGGAACTTCTCCTAAGTCTCCTGTATGAGACACGGTCCAAGAAGTTATGTCTCTTCTACCTCTAACTAGCACAGAGGTGATCAGCATGAACTACCATATAAAGCCCCATAAGGTGCCATTTGTATAGTCTCTTGATAGATATTATTGTAATAGAATTAAACCAGGGGTATATTCCTCTCCCAAGAGAATCTAAAATCAAGGATGCATGATATAATAATTTCCTCTAGAACATGTATTGTTCTCTTCAACTAGACATCGATCTGAGGGTGGTACGTTGTTCTCAAAAGAACTTATGTACCCAACTCCCTCTATAAGATTTTTCAAAACTGAGATGTAAACCAGGATTCCCTATCCAATACAATGGTATGAGGAACCCCATGAAGGTGCAAAATCTCATGGATATAATGTATCCAAATCTCATCTACTAATAAGGTGTCCTTGATGAGAAATAAGTGGGTGAACTTCATCAGCATGTCCATAACAACCCATACATCATCACTACCTTAGGGTGACTTAGGAAACCCGGTCATGAAATCCATCACAACATCATCTCATTTCAACTTGATAATGGGTAACTACTATAAGATCTCGTATGGTTGCTGGTGTTCTGCCTTCACCTACTGACAAGTGGAGCACCTAGTGAAAAAACCTATTATTTCTAATTTCATACTAGAACACCAATACCGATGGTGTAAATATAAATACATCTTGGTAACACCGGGATGTACTTACCAAGATGAGGAATGAAATTACTACATCATATCCACTCAAATATCTGCTGGAACCCATACATGACCATTCATTTATAGAATTTCATCCTCCCCAATGGCCCAAACAAGAGAAGGGTCCTCACCTACCATGCTCTCCCTCAGAACTATGCCCTAAAAATATGATGGTTGTCTCATCCCCACCCTATCCAAAAGAGTGTAATTCACCACCGTAGATGAGATAAAATTATAACTATAACTATCATTCACCTCCAAGTGAATCTTAGAGAAAAAGGTCATCAGTTTCCATTCACTATTCGCCTCCTAAATAGCTTGTGTTTGGGTATTCTAGCTCAGAGTGTTTGCTACAACATTGTCTTTACCGAGTGTATAGGCTAGCTCAAAATCAAACGACTAAAGATACTCAATCCACCTTCTCTGTAGAAGGTTCAATTCATGATACATAAATATTTAATTGAGTATTTTTGGGTCTATGTACACCACAATATGCTCTCCCAACAAATAGAGCCTCTAACAACACAATGCATGAACCACAACTGCCAACACATCAGGTAATTCTGGTCATGTGGTCTCAACTGGAGAGACCCGTATGACATGACTCTACCCCCTACATCAGGAAAACTCTTAGCCCAATGCCTCATGCATTACATTAAATCGTATAACTTCTTCTAGGATATGGAAGAATCAGGATTGGTGCTGAAGTCAACCTACCCTTAATCACCTGAAAAGCTTTTTCACAAGCTTCATACCATGAAAATGTCAACCCCTTATTGGTCATTCCCATGAGAGGTGTATCTAGACGTGAAAAGTCTTGGATGACGAACCTATAATAACAGGCCAAACCTAAGAAACAATTAATATTGAAGTCATTATTGGGATTCTATTAAGAAACCACAACACTCACCTTCTCTGTGTCCACAAATACTTTTGTCTCCGAGATGATGTGACCCAAGAAGTTAACTTTATCTATCTATTACTAACATTTTAAAATATTTTCATACAACCTATGCTCTCTCGGTGTATTCAGAATTATGTTAAGGTGTTTGGAATGAACATTGTAATGACCTGAATTTTCAGAAAGGTAAGGATCATTGGTTTTTAGATTAAATTACTTAGTTTGGCCCTTGTAATAGTATATAATGGAGTGACAGAGGTCAAGAGGGTGTCTGGGGATTTTTTAGAGCTCGAATCCCTAGAATTTAGAGAAATAGACTAGTTCGCATGGTTACTCCTAACCGTGCGGGGCATTTCAGAGGAGATAAGGGGGCCACATGGTTTACTACAACCATGAAAACTGAGGCACACACCCATGAAGAATTTTAGAGGTAGGGTAATAATGGATTCATGCATGGATTAAACATGGTTAATAAACCATGTGCCTAGCCAGTGTGGGGTGCCTCCTTAGGTAGATCCTGGAACATTATTGGTGCAAGATTTGGCCAACCGTGCAACCAAACCATGTGACCCAGTGCTTGAGGGTGATTTTACCTTTTTTCCCCTATCCAATTTTAAAATCTCACCCTCTCTTATTTCCTATCCAACAAAAAGAACACTCCCATTTTCACCTATAGGGTCTATCTTCCTCCTCCATGGCTAGGATTTGATGTCATTCACTCATCTAGACTCTGATTTGAACATTGTCGGTCACATTGGATCAGTATCGGTAAGCACTTGATTCCTCTTAATTCCTTTCATCATTTATCTTCCCATATATTTCACTATTTTGGGGAAATCTCATTCACCCTTTTTCAGGGCATTTGAGTGTTCTTCAATTTTCTTTCAATCTACTTCGAAACTAAAGTATATATTGGATAAGGAGTCATCTACGACCCTAAGGCAGGTGGTCTGGTTGTTTTCCCTAAAAGTTGTGATGTTTACATAGTTTCATTATTGTGGCGCACATTGGCCATTGTTGCGTGTCACCCATAAATGTGTTATTCCTTTCTAAATAAATATTTTCACGATTTTATACTCTAGTGGACCCTTTATAAGTGATTAAAGGTTGTTTAACTTGTTCATTTCCACCCCTTTGGGTGTGCTAAATCAATTTACCTCTATTGTATAATTGTTTAATAGAACAAACACCTTCTAAGTGTTTGGATTGAATTGAAAATGGATTTACCCTCTTTTATGTAATTTTCTAGTTTACCAAAGAACCTCCTAAGTATTTTTCTTGACCATGGAATTGAATTTCCTTGTTTAGATAAATTAAATGGATTGACTTAAATGAATCGAAATGGATGGAAAGGCTATGACACATGTCTTATATTTATAAATGTGAATTGTGTGGACTATGGTTCACTTGGTTGCATTGGGCTTGTTGATTATAATAATTATGATGCAACCCCTAATTATTATTATTATTAGACCATGGATATTGGTTGTTAAATGATGGTTATGAGACTTGTTGAGCATAACGCTTCATTCCCCCTTACATCAGGTGTTGGGAATGACGACTCTAACCATTATATGTTTTTTTGGTCAATGGGCTTGATGTTCCACATTCTTCTATATTAGTTGTTGTTCATGATGACTCACCCCACCTATCTCGAATAAAAAGAATGACGTCTCACATTCATATGAGATCATGGGATTGTACCCTTACAAAAGTCATTGGATCGTTAGACTAGTAATGGATGCTTGAGTTATGAACCGAGTCTAGCTAGAACCTAGTATACATGTATATACCTACTAATTTCCACATGTACTTAGTGCATATACATATATATGGTATATAACTATATAACTATATATATATATATTACTACTATATATATGGTTACTGATCAAACTCATATTCTGGCTTATGGTTGAAGTAGGTAAATCCAGTTAGGTGTCTTATTAGAACCTGAGTCGGCCAGTATTTATTATTACTCTTTGTTTATTTTTCATTTACCTATACATTACTATGTTATGTACACTGGATAGATTATTTCTAGACATCGTTGGTGGTGTCCCACTCAGTTTATCTCACACCCTACTCAGACTTCCTTTGGTACCCGAGTAGACCTCATGTATGCAGGTATTGATAAGATCAAGTTCCCAATTATAGATGTTTGATATATTTATTTTATATCTTGGAGCATGGGAGCATAGGACTGAGCATATTCACGTGATTATAGTGGACCAATCTTCTGGACTTTTTGTATTTTTGTATAGCATGATGTATATGCATGTCCCCTGTTTCCCTTTTTGTATATCAGCATTCCATGAAATCATCATGTATATGACTCCGCCTATGGGATTTTGATTGTCTATTTCTTGGTTATCTATGCTTCCACAGTTATTTATAATATCTATTTCCATTGTGACATCTGTTATCATGCTTCTACTATTGTCTGTTATTTATGTTATTTGTTGTGTAACTATGATATTAGAGTATATCTCCCCACCATACCACCATCGACCCTCACTGCTAGTCGGTAGCCTCTAGAGTACGAGGAGGTGCACTTGAGGTCATGTGACCCATCGTCTTGGGGCACCGGCTGAGTGGATCCTAGGTCAGGATGTTACAAAGTGGTTTGAGAGCATTTATTTTCCTTTTATCTTACTATTTGGGTATTAGATAGGATAATGGGAGGTAAAGGAATTAGGTAATGAGCTTGTGCCTGGGATTAGCTAACCCACATACAAGGGAAACCCAAATTACCTGGGATGGGTTATTTCTATTCTGATTTTTCACCCGTTATAGTTGATATGATTTCACTATTGGATTATGAACATGATTTTTGATTTTATTATATTTGGTGTTATTAATATAGACCTTATTCTTTGGCCTATTAAGGTAAAGAATTAGAATCTCATGAATCATTATAGGCATATTAGGTCTAATATTCTATGCATTTTTCCATAACACATCTTCTTTCTGTGTGAAATTTCCTATTACATATAGTTAGTTCTTGATTATTATATATTGAAATATTATGATATTTCTTACATAGAGAATATAGTTGGATTAATTAAAGTTCCTACATAGATCTAAATGGTTTTTCCCACATAAATTGGTGATGCAACCTTAGTTAGACAATTATACCATGTTTTGGGTTCTAGACCTACTGGTTATGGATCAGGATATATATGTTATATATATACATGAGTTATGAACTCGTATAAAATTTAAATCTTTAAATGAAAGAGGTTACTGCTAAATGGGATACCAATTTCAAATTAAAGGATGTTTTCCTCTATACCTTACAATTTACACTCTATATAATAGAACCTATACTATGATATGAGACCTATACCTAAACTTTACCTCAGTAATGGGTAGTTGGGGGTGTCTCTTACATACTTATGACCAATTATGGTTTTTCCTTGTCACCTAGACCTAGCTTTTGGAGCTGGCATAGAGGTGTGACCTTTTCTATAAGAAGGTTTTTTACCTGTCCTATTATCTATTTACAATATTTTCAACTACTAAATTTTATTTTGAGGCATGCATTTGGCATTGTAGAATCATATCACCATGAAATACTTCATTCGTATGCTCAGAAGGCGATGACGACCATGCACTAGAGGTGGTGGGCCCTAATCCACCAGTGATACTTCTTGTAGTGCCACATATGGAACCACTTTTTGTTCCTAATATGGGCATTGATGCCTAGTTTTGAGAAGGATTTTTCCATATAATGAAAAATATTAAATGTGTCACTTGACCTGGACCAACTATGGCAGAGTTGACTCAGGAGTTCCAACAGTATCATCCTCCAACCTTTTCGGGGGATGAAAAACCACATGCTCCAGAGTCCTAGCTGGAGGCCATGATTTCTATATTCAAACATCAATGGATTCCTTCAAAGAAAAGTTTCAAGCTTTCTACCTACATGCTACATGGTACTACCAAGTTATGGTGGTATTTCATTACCCAATAAGACTGATATCGATATATGATCTAGGCAGACTTCCATATGATCTTTTATGAATACTCATTTCTGCAGATTCTGAGGACTGACTGGGATAGAGTGTTTATAAACCTATAGTAGGGAGTCATGTCTGTCATGGATTATTATTATAGTTTTACTGAGTTTTAGAAATTTTCATTGACTTTTGTGGGTGATCATCTTATGATTGAGAGGAAATTTGAGGATGGTCTAGTATATGCCATCTGATCATAGGTCAATGTCTTTTGCCTGATGATTATTTCTAAAATAGTCAACCAAACCCTCATTACTGAGAGGAATTTGAGGGAAGCTAATGGTGGGAACTTGGGTGGTTCATCACCCAAACCTACTAGTGGTTCTTCTAGAGAACACAGGCATTGCTTTGAGGTTTCTCATGGGGGTAGTAGTAGTTAGACATATCGTATTGATATCTTCATTATATGTCACTGGTGTGGGAAATAGGGACACAAAAAACCTTAGTGTATGGAAGATCCATTGTAATTCAGAGGTTGTGGAAGGATGGGGCATATCCATTTCTTCTGCAAGATTTTTCCACCAGTGCCTGGTGAGCAAGGATTTACACATGGCCCACATTTTAGAATGGGGCTAGTAGTATCTCAATAGGAAAGAAGCTAGAATACCACAAACCTCTCAAGCCGAGATGGTGGTCTAAGTAGAGGTAATTAGACTCATGATTCTCTGCACTAGTAGATCGAGCCTACTCATGGAAGTTAGGTTGTGACTCAGGTCCATAATACTAGCCAGTTATATGAAGTGACGCATATTCCATAGGAGTAGAGCACCAGACCTTCTACTATTCGAGGTACTATTTGATTAGCCTCTACATTAGTGTTTAATTTATTTGACATAGGCTTATTTAACTCATTTATATATGAGGAAATCATGGAGATTTTGGGCCTCAAGATAGAGTTTTTTTGTGGTGTCATGACACTCAATACCCTGTTGGGTATCTGAATAGAGAGTGTTCTCTGTTTTAAAGATTGTATCAATGAGATAGGTGGATATCTCTTTGTATGGAATCTTTTTATCCTTAACATGATAGGGTTTTATGTAATCATCATGGTGGACTTGTTAGTTCCCTATCAAGACCATATAAATTGATGTCACCAAAGGGTTACATTTACATCACCAGAGGATAGTAGACATATCCACAAGGGAGAATGGTAATTCCATGCATCTCAAGATGGACCTGAGCATTAAGTTCTAGGAAGGTTGAAAATCCATATTCCTAGTCTCTTCTTGAATGATCAAGGATTACAACCTACTATTTTCCCTCCTATAGTGGGTCGTTTTAGGGATTTCTTCCCTAGAGACTTTTCTAGGATACCTCTAGTTAGAGAGGTAGAATTAACCATTGATCTTGTTTCAGGAGAAGCACCATTATCCATTTATCCTTATAATATGAAACCTATATAGCTTTTAGATATTAATAAATAGTTGTAAGACTTTGATTCTAAAGGATTTATACACCCCAAAACTTATCCTTGGGGTTCACCATTTTTTTTCCAAGAAGAAAGACACTAACCTCAGGATCTGCATAGATTTCTAATTGTAGAACCAGGTTATGGTTAATAACTTGTATCAACTACCTAGAATAGATGACCTCTTTGATCATCTCTAAAGAGTGAGGGTGTTCTCAAATATTTACTTGAGTTTGATCTATCATTAGTTTCATTTCAGGTCATTATACATACCTCAAATAGATTTATGGTGTAGGTATTGTCTTTATGAGTATTTGGTAATGTTGTTCAGTCTCACGAATGCACCGGCTATTTTTATGGATCTAATGAATCGGGTTTTCCACCCATATATATATTCATCCATGGTATCCTTTATGGAAGATATATTAGTGCATTCTCATTATCAACATTACCATTCCAAAAATCTTGAGATCATGATAAATATACTAAGATATCACCAAATTTATGCTTATTTCATTAAATGACACTTCTGAATCAGCAAAGTTCACTTCCTGGGTCATATCATCTCAGATTCAGAAGTATTAGTATACCAAAAGAAGGTGAGATCTATAGTTTCTTGAGAGAATCCCAAGAACTTACTTGAAATACTGAGTTTCTTGGGGATATTCGGGTATTATAGATGTTTTATCTAGGATTTATCACACCTAGAAGCACCTCTTATGGGCCTAACTAAAAGGATATGAAATTCATTTGGTCAGAATCTTGAGAAGCTAACTTCTAGGAGTTTAAGGGTAGATTGAATTCAATGTCGATAATGATTTTTCAAAATCCAATCAAGATAAGCACTATTTACTGTGATGTGTCAGGTATCAAGATGGTATCTGTTCTGATGCAGGATAAGCAATTCATGTACGGGTCTCATCAGCTGAGGCCTCACAAGTCTAATTACCCAACGCATGACCTCAAACCACCTACTATAGTTCATGCTCTACATTGTTGGAGACATTATTTTCTTGGGGACAATTTTTTGGTATTAATTGATCACAAAAGCCTCAAGTACATCTTTATACAACGAGGTCTAAATATAAGGTAGCGTAAATGAGTTAAATACCTAAAATCATTCAATTTTGAGATTTACTATATGCTTGGAAAAGATAATGTTGTAGCCGATTCTCTGAGATGGAAGACTCGGGAACAGGTGGTTTAGGAGGCCAATGGTGAGTGGAAGCTCATGGCCTTTTTTTCAAAGATGAATTTTGAGGTTTAGGAGGATCAGGGGTAGATTATACTTCTGACCTTAATAGTGACCTATACCCTTTTGGAATGGGTGAGAATGATGAAAATCTCAGATCCCAAGGGCTTAGTACTAAAGGAAAGTATCTTAGATGAAGATTCATCTTCTAGTTGGACCATGTATGAGGATGACACCTTATGCTTTCATGGGAATGTCTGGGTCCTAGAAGATATCAAAGAGAAGCTGATTTGGGTATTTCATGCCTCCGTTTAGGTAGTACATCCCAGTGTCGCCAAGATGTATTGAGACTTGTTTCACCAGTATTGGTCACCTATAATGAAATGGGAGGTATCCTACTTTATCACTTGGTGATCCACTTATTAGTAGGTTAAGACATAACATCAGTGATTGATAGGGATTTTATAGCCATTATCCATTCCTAAGTGGAAATGGTATGACATCTCTATGGAATTCATTACTAGTTTAACCAGATCAACCCATGGAAACTATGACATTTGGGTTTTCCTTGATCATTTGATGAAGGTCTCACACTTCTTACTAGTTCGAGAAACCTTCTTGGTAGATGAGCTCAGAAGATATACATCAAGGAGGTCATACATTATCATAGATCTTCATGATTTATCATATCTTATAGGGATTCTCACTTCATGTCTCGACTCTAGAAGGGGTTACAGAAGGACTTGGGTACATAGGTTCTTCTGAGCATGGCCTATAACCCTCAGCCCGATGGACATATAGAGCATACAATTCAGGTGTTAGAAGACATGTTTTTTGCATGTGTCCTTGACTTCAGGGGTTCTTGGGAGAAGTATATACCCCTCGTATATTTTCTTTATAATAATAGTTTGTATGATGCCATTCATATGGCTACTTATGAAGTCTTATATGGTAGGCCTTTCCGATCACCTATGTGATAGTTAGAGGGAGGGGAGGTATCTTTTTTACGACCACGTATCATCTAGGAGACTTTAGAGTAGGTTCAGTTGATCAGGAATTAAATGTTGACAGCTCAGTCCAAGAAACATTCATATGTCAATCGATTCCAACAACATATTGTGTTCGAGTTTGGAGATCGGGTTTTATTTCAAGTTTCACCCAGGTTTGGACATTGATGAATTCAGAGGTAGGGTAAGCTTTCACCATGATTTTTTGGACCCATTGAGGTTTTGAAACAGATCATACCAGTGTATTATCGTATAGAACTTCCTCAAAGATACTGGTCTAAGAATTATTTCTTTCACGTATCTCATCTTCATCGGTATTATCCAGACTCATCACATGTTTTCCAACCTAATGAGGTTGAGGTAGAAATGTATTCTTCTTTTGAGGATTATCTAATGCGTATCATGGATCAGAGTGAGAGGACACTCTGAGGAAGGTCAATTTCATTAGTACAGGTGTTTTGGTAGCACGACTAGGTATAAAACAAGACCTATGAGAGGGAAGCTAATATATGATCTTAGTGGATATATCTTTTCTTATATTATCTCTCTTTACCCTCAGAAGGATAACTCATGGATGAGTTGCTTTAAGGAGGGAAGGTTGTAAAATACCATCTTTTCACAAAGGTAAAAATCATTATTTTTCAGATTTAATTACTTAGTTTGGACCTTTTAATGGTACCTAATATATTCATGGAGGTGATGAGGGTGTCCAGGGATTCTTTGGTGCCCATAGCTCTGAATTTTGGAAAAAATAGAATAGGCTTCACGATTAGTAGAAATCATGAAACCTAGCCTACAAGGTTACTCCTAACCATGTGGGGCATTTCAGAGGGGGGAAGGGGGTTTCACAGTTAGTATAAACCATGAAACCTAGTATGTAAGGTTACTCTTAACTATTCAGAGAGTTTTAGAGGGGAGTGGGGGGCACACGGTTGTTCGAAATCATATGAGATAAGGTGCATGCCCATGTAGAATTGCAGAGGTAGGGTGATAGTGGCTTCACACATGGCTTGCACATGGTTATCTAAACCGTACACCTATCCCATGTGCGGTTCCTCCTCAGTTAGATCCTAGAACATGGTTGGTGCATGATTTTTTCAACTGTGTGGCCAAATAGAGTACTGGAGGGTGATTTTACCATTTTCCCCCTAATTAATTTTAAAACCTCACCCCTCTCTTATTTCCTCTCCAGCAGACAGAACACTCCCATTTTTACCCATCGAATCTATCTTCCTTCTATATGGATAGTCTTTGATACCATTAACTCATTTAGACTCTAATTTTAATGTCATTGGTCACATTGGTTCTTCATCATTAAGAACTCAAATCCTCTTGCTTCCTTTCATCGTTTATCTTCCCATCACTTGCACTATTTTGGTGTGATCTCATTCGCACTATTTTTAGGGAATTGGACCATTATTTTATTTTCTTCTGATCTACTTAAAACCTGAAGTTGATATTGGATGAGGATTCATCTAAGGCCCTAAGGTAGGTGTTCTAGTTTTTTCCCTTAAAAGTTGTGATATTTTCATAGATTCATCGTTGTGACACATGCCATCCATTACCGTGTATTTCCCATAAATCTGTTCTTCCTTTCTAAATAAATATATTCATGATATTATACTCTTGTGAACCATTGATAAGTGATTAAAGGTTGTTGATAATGTTCATTTCCACCCCTTTGGGGGGTGCTAATTCAATTTCCCTCTCTTGTATAGTTGTTTAATGAACCAAACACCTTATAAGTGTTCGTCCTAACTTGAAAATGGATTTACCCTCTTATATGTAATTTTATAGTTGACCAAATAACCTCTTAAGTTTTTGTATTGACCATGGAATTTAATTTACTTACCTTGATAAATTAAATATATTTACTTAAATGAATGGAAATGGGTGAAAAAACCACGCCACATGTCATATATTTATAAATGTGAATTGTATGAGCTGTGATGACCTTGTTTGTATTGGTCTTGATGATTATAATAATTATAAGGTAACCCATTATTATTATCACTATTATTAGACCATGGATATTGGTCATTAAATGATTTTTGAGGGGCTTGTTGAGCATTACATTTCACGCTCCCTTACATCGAGTGTTGAGCATGACGACTCTCATCATTATACATTTATTTGGGAAATGGACATGATGTTACACATTCCTCTATATTGAGTGTTGGGATTGAAGACTCAACCCACCTATCTCAAATGATGGGCATGATGTCTCACATTCATATGAGATTATGGGCTTGTACCCTTACTAGATCCATTGTATCATTAGACTAGTTATGGATGTATGAGTTATTCCCTGAGTCCAACTAGCACATAGTATCCATGTATATGCCTAATTATGTCCTCACATACTTAGTTCATATACATGTATATATTATATAACTATATATATATATTGTTACTATATATATGGTTGTTGGTCATACTCATATTCCGACTTATAGCCGAAGCAGGTAGAGCCATCCAGGTGTCCTATTGGAATTTGAGTTGGCTGGTATTTATTCTTCTTCTTTTTTTATTATTCATTTACCTACACACTAATATGCTATGTACACTAGATATATTATTTCTAAATACCTTTGGTGGTGTCCTACTGATTTTATCTCACACACTACTCGAGCCACCCTTGGTACCCAAGTAGACCTCATGTCTATAGGTATGGTTAAGGGAAAGCACCTTGTTATAGATGTTTGATATTTTTATCTAATATATTGGAGCATGGGATTAGAGGACTGAGCATATGTTAATGATGCTAGTGGAGCAGTCTGTAGTCTTTTTTGTATTTTTTTTATAGCATGATGTATATGTTTGTCCCTTGTTTCCCTTTTTTATATAAGCATGCCATGATATCATCATGCACATGACTCAACCTATGGGATTTTGATTATCTATTATAGTTTCTTGGTTATTTACTCTTTCATGATTATTTATTATATATGCTTATGTTGTTCCATCTATTACCATGCTTCCTCTTTTGTCTGTTATCTATCCAATCCTTTGTTCCACTCTAATATGAGGGTATAGTCTCCCCACCATACCATTATGGACCCTCACTGCTATTCGACAGCCTCTAGTGTATGGGGAGGTTCTCTTAAGGCCATGTCACCCATAGAATTGGGGAAATGGTGAGTGGATCCTAGGTTGGGACATTATAATCATGTCGAGTCTAAGAATACACCAAGATTTCATCCACAAGAACCACCACAAAGGAGTCCAAATATGGGTGGAAAACTTCATTCATCAAATCCATGAAAATTTCCAGTGTGTTCATGAGACCAAACGACATAACTAAATACTCATAAAGTTCATAACTACTATAAAATGATTTATGAGGTATATCTAACAGCCTAACATGTACCTGGTGATAACCTGATCTCAAATCAATTTTTGAGAAAACTAGAGCTCCTTGGATCTGGTTGAAGAGGTCATCGATACGGGGTAAAGGATAATTATTCTTAATCGTCAACTGGTTCAATTTTTAGTAATCCACACATAGCATGATATTTTCATTCAAATTCTTATAAAAAGGGACAAATGAACCCCATAGAGAAGTATTGGGTCGTATAAACCCCTTTTCTTCTAATCCATCTAGTTGTCTCTTGATATCTTTTAGCTAAGTAGTGTCCATCCTATAAGGAGGAATGGATACTAGTGAAACTTCTGGAACCAGGTCAATAAAGAAATCCACCTATCACTTAGGAGGTAAGCTAGAAAAGTCGTTCGAGAATACATCCCTGAAATGATCTAATATTAAAGGTAATTTAGCCTCTTGTATTCTCTGGTTATCTAAATAAAGGATAGAAATATAGGTTTTCATGCCACACAACCCACAATTCTCTAGTCAATCTCTACCAATCTGGACATCCCACACTCCCTTGTGGATATTATAGCATCTCTATCTTTTCATACATAGATATTACATCATTCTTTGAAATACTTAAAACATTACATAGACATATTCCAAAAGACTGTATGAGTTTATTGGATTTGGAAACATGGAAACATAAACATTGGTACATAAGTGTTCTGCATTATCTTCCACTAGGTTCTCCAAGAGTATCACCCTTATTAGACATCTCATACATAAAATATATCTTCATAACCTGGGGAACAAAACATAAAATGGGGTGAGCCTAAATGATCAGTAAGGGTAAAAAAGGAAGATATGTAAGAATAAACATGATCATAAGGGTATGAGAATGTGATCATAACATTATATGATCATACCCTACATATTAATGATCAAAAACATGAATCATGTCATAAATATTAGCAGTTCATATTTCATTAATCATAAGGGAGACAAGAGCATAATCCTTGAAGGAATAAGACATAGAACTCGTGGAATACACATAAACATATAAAATCCTATATTAAGGATACCTACCAAGACCTTGATAACAAGTTAGGATTGGGATAATAACCTGTATACCTAATTCAGGCTTGGGATTCCCTCCTATGTACCCTCTTATTTCATCCTTGGGATTCCCTCCAGTGTACCCTCTTGTTTCGGGTGGGGGATTCCCTCTCATTTACCCTCTTGTTTTGGGATTAATATTCCCTCTTATTTTAGGATTGGGATGCCTTCACATGTACCCTCTTGTTTTAGGCTTGGGATTCCCTCTCGTTTACCCTCTTGTTTCGTGCTTAAGATTTCCTCTTGTTTCAGGTCTGAGATTCCTTCCTGAGCACCCTCTTGTTTGTGTCTTGGGATTCCCTCCTGTGTACCCTCTTATTTTGAGCTTGCGATGACCTCCTTTGTACCCTCTTGTTTTAGGATTAATATTCCCTCTTTTTTTAGTCTTGGGATTCCCTCCCATGTCCCCTCTTGATCTCATAAAACATTTATCATTACCCAATTAATTTGAGGGAGATATAGGTCCCACCCATAATATAATAAAATTATACATACATGTGCCACAAGATAATGAAACTTTCACCATATCATGACCCATAAAAATAGATGTGTTCCATAAACATCATATCATAACCCATGAAATGAAATGAGTGTCATAATAATGTAATAATATCTTAACCTATGTAAAAATATAGGTTTCATAATCATTTCATGGGTTAAGATATTATTACATTATTATGAAACCTATATTTTTACATAGGTTAAGATATTATTACATTATTATGACACCATTTCATTTCATGGGTTATGATATGATGTTTATGGAACCCATCTATTTTTATGGGTTATGATATGGTGACATAATATAAATGTAACCTTTGGATCATTTCTCAGAAAGGAATGAGTAACACCAATGGATTTCATCTTAGATGGAAAATAATTTGTAAATATCCTTTTAAAAACTTTTCTTGAGGAAAATATTATTTCTTATTTAAAAAAATGCTTTTAAAACATAAATCCTTTTGAAAACCATTTTCTTTGAAAATAATTTGAAAACATAGAAATAAATCTTGAAATCATTTTGAAAACCATTTTCATTTAAAATACTTTAAAATATTAGAAACAAGTCTTGAAATCATTTTGAAAATATTTTCCCTTACAAACTTATAAAAGAATAATGAAAACATTTTGAAATCCTTTTTATTTTAAAATACTTTGAAAACTTATAAATTAAGCTTCAAAATAATTAATATCTTATTCTTTTAAAATAACCTTTTGAAAAGTTATAAAGGAAGTTTTTAAAATCATTTAATTCATTTTTTTAAACATAAAACATTTGTGAAAACCTTTTCCGTTGATTTTTTTTAAAACAATGAATTTTCAGAATATTAAGAAAAAAATAATTAAAAAAATAACTTTTTAATCTTGTAAATGAATATTTAAGGTAATTATAGTCATGATTTCAAGTAAATCCGTACATTCCAAACATTCCTTTTGCACCATAAAAAGTTTGGAAAAGTGCCTTGATTAGAAAATGACAAGAAGATTCCTTTTTTAAAAACCTTTTTATTTAAAAGTTTAAACCTGGGTAAAAAAATACTTCTAAATATCATAGGATAATAATAGAATATTTTTTGAAACTTTTTTAGAAAACAAGGTTTTGAAGGAACACATATTTTCGACTGAAGAGAGAGGTAAAGTCAAACTTTCTTAAAAACACTTTATTGATCATATTATGTACCAGAGTGGGAAAATGGTATCATTACTTGGATATAACATGAATAACCAGAGTTTAAGAAAAATCATGAGATTTATTTAGAGATGGATCATAATATTTCATCAATGGGAGCATAATCATAAACAATCTCAACAAACAGTGAGATTGTATCTATAAACTGTTACCAATTTGGTAACTTTGAATCATAAAAAAAATTAAAGAATAAAATTAAATGAATATTAAGATATAATTAAAATAATTATATTAATTATATTACATTTAAAAGTCATTATATAAACCTCATATAAAAATACAGGTGCATAACATGGCATGTGTCTCAAAGAAGGTAAATTGAGACAAAATTACTTTACCAATTTGGAAACCTTTGAAACATTAACCCCATGAAAGGAAGATCATAAAATGGATATTTAAATACCCATAAATTTAATTATAATAATTATAGAATAAATACATGGATGGTATACACAACACACAAGATAAATGAGTGGTTAATAAGGCATGAATCTCATAAAAATAAAAAGTGAGATGAAATTCTCTTACCTTATGTATTGACCCTCTTCGTACTCATACAAAAATTCTGTATAATAAATATAATTTTATTATAAATATTTTAAGGAACCATATTTTTATATATAATACTATATATGGTTTTATTATTACTTTATATTACCTATTTATTAACAATTCCAAGTTAAGGTTTTGCTTCGGGTAATATTTGCTTTGTTTTTCGCATGTGTCTTAATTTGTTATATTTTTTGTCCTCATACTTATATAATGATTTAAAGAATGTAAAACATGATATAAATATAATTTATATTAATTATATATGTATTTATAAAAATATATATAATATAGAAATATGAAATGGAATACACCATTCATGGAGACGGTAGGTCGTACGTACGCATGAACGTTGTTTCAGTTTTTCATTGTAATATTGAAAGAAAGAAAGTAAATGACATATATGTATATATATATAATATAATTATATTAGCATTAATATTTCATATATATCATATAATTTCACTAAAACCATCCTTAATATATTCCATGTGGTGTGTTAACGAATCACATCACTTTGAGGAGGTGGTGGTCCACACTTCCCCAAATGAAATTATCGTATTTACAAAAAATGGAAAGTATAAAGGTAGGATTTATATAATAACTAAATAAGTATAAAAAAATAATAAATATCATATTTATAATATAAAAATAGATTTTATATCATAATTACCAACCATGATAAGTGGTAAAGGTAAAACGAACAACATCGTTTCGTAAGGCGGTAGTTCACCGTACATGAGAACGGTAAGTTCATTACCCATTAGATGGAAATATGTGTAAGTGAAGGTAGAAACATTAGAATAAAAACATATTAATATATTTAGGATAATTTTTATTATTATATTATCATGTAATAATAATTGAGGTGGTGGAGAAATAAAATAAAGGAAAGGAGCTTGAGGAAGGATGTTACCTCTTCTTTGGGTAACTCCTTTTGGTTTGCACGAAAGAGATTCCATAGTTGGATTTATTCCCAAATGTTGGATTCATGGAGGAAGGTAGGGATTTTGTAAAGTGAATTTGGTAGATATTGGCCGAAATTAATTGGTTTTAGAGGTGTGAAGAAGGGGGAGAGTTGATGGCCTTTTATAGGGGAGGGAGGGGACACACTTGACATTTTTGAAAACAAGTTAGTTGTACCCACATTTTAACTAAAAAAGTCATAAAAACACAAAAAAATCAATAATTTAAGTTTTATAACTGAAATATGTCCATAAAATGGGTTTTGGAAATGTTTCTAGGTCATTTGAGCCCTTAAGTATAAGGTTTATTCCCTTGTTAAGCTTAATTTTACCATAATTGTTGCAATTAATCTTAATCACTTTCACTAATATTTTTGGTCAAAAATTAAGTTTATATTATTATACTACAAATATTATAATAATTAAAACCATGTATGTCTAATTTTCAAAATTCAATTCACGGAAGTTTTAAAATTAATTTTAATGTTAATCTCACAAATGAGGTGAGAAAACGGGGGTTTAAAGTGAGAATTTTCAAAATTTCATTAAGCTTTTATATCTAAATTCAACATAAAATGATTAAAATGACCTAAATTATATTAATATATGTATAATTTATATATTTTTACTTTAAAACCAACTTGAAATATAATTTAAAAATATAAATAAATTATATAAAAAATCAGTTTTGAATTAAAATTCATTATTTTTTTACTATTCACCCAAAAATGAAGTTTCTCTGAAAAATCACAAAAATTAACCCTAATATAATTTTGTAATTTTTAATTAAAAAATAAATTTTATTTTATCAAATTAAATTTATAAAAGTTTCTAAAATTTATTTTATTATTATTGAGAGAAGGACATAAAAAAGAGTTCTTTTAAGAAAATAATATTTTTAAACACATAAAGACTTTACTAAAACAATTGTATGTATTATTATAAATATGATTTATCTGTATAAAAATATTATAAATAATATTTAAAAATTATTTATTACTATTCATATTACTAAGTTTAATGGCTATGTTATATCTATCCCTGTTCAAATAATTATAACAATAAAATGATGTTTCGTAGAAACTCGGTGTTGCATGTAACACAAGACGAGTCGGTTTTATGTGTAGAATAAGAAAATATATGTCTTTTTTGTAGTGTATGTAAGCCAAAATTAGTGTTTTCATATATAATAAATACTATATTTAGTGTTTATTGAAATGAAAAATATGAAAAATATTAAATTAATTTGAAAAAAAAATATTTCATAAAATCTCAGTGTGATACATTATACCCACCTTAAAATTAATTTCACCCTAAAAATTCATCTAGGTTATCAGATGTTTAATAATTTAAAGTTTCATTCATAGAAACCCACATCATAAAAGTGAATACTAAAACATCCTTTAAAATGAAAGTTGGAAACATAACCATTACCCAAAGTACCACATAACTAGGTTTCCATATAGGAGAACATAGGTGGGAAGGGAATATTGGACATGGAATAAAATCATAAATAATAATATAGATTGATAAAGATCAATGATCATAATAAATTGGGTGATCTAGAGAAAGTTAACAATCACAAAACCATAAAGTCAAGAATCATGAAAGAGGTCATTGATATCATAAAAATGATTATAATAGAACAAAATTTTATTTGAAGGCCCTTTTATAAAGTTGAATAATTTTTTTTACAAGAATATATACTTACCTGATTTCATTCCCTTTCATAAGTAAAATCTCACCCTTTTGTCATGTCTTGACTAATTTCCACTTCACCTCTTTCTCTAAAAAGGAAGGTGAATTTTTCATCCTTGAAGCACTAATAGGTCATGAGATCCATGATAACCCATCCCATATATCTTCAATTACCATCAATACAAAGTGATTTTAACAAGTTAACCAATATTTATAAATACTCATGTGGTGAGATAATACTTTAATCTCACAAACTTCATCTAAATTTTAACTTAAAATTTACATAAATTGTTAACCTTTTAACCCTTTTGAAATATGAAAATTAAAAACTTTAAAAATAAGGTCATTAGATCAGCTTAATATTGGTCCCATATATATTGTAAAGTAGATATTGGTTGTCCCATTCCAAAAATGTAAATACCCTCATCACATATTCTCTTGTAACATGGTAATAACCTGAATTTCCATAAACCCTTTTCGAAAAAAACGCATGCTTCCTTATTCCAAAGATTACTAGATATATTCCTTGAATCCAAGAAGTTTTAAACATCATCCATGATAACAATGACCAATTTTTTAAAAAATATTTTATCAGTTATGATGCCATAAATTCTATATAGTTTACTTTATCCATATCATCACCTCTTTATCCAAATAAAATATCATTTTTTATCCTAAAAAACATATTAAGGGTTACCTTCCCTTAATATAACCTTTCCATTAAATCAATTTTCTAGGTCATCAGTATCATTTAAAAAAATATTTAAAATTATTAAGGAAAAAATTCTACAAACAATCCTTATATACTTCATGGTTCATATTGTTGGATTTGGTGGCCTAGAACTAACTACTTTGTACTTTATTCATTAATAAATTCCTTATCACATCTTGATTGTTCTTCTGCGTGAAAATGCATGTGATAATGTCATAAGGACAACTGTTGCATTAATGGGTCACAGCGGATCCCTGCTATGATGAGAACCCAGAAGTGCCATAACACTATTCTTGAATATATGTTCTATGGCCAGATGATATTATTTTAGGGACACAAATAATACAGGTCATTAGGGGTGAGGACTCATAAAACTTTGAGGCACCTTCTCATGGTGTGCGCCCTTGGTAATATCCAGGAGGATATTATGAGAACGAGACCCGCCAGTAGGAAATCCACATTTTACAGTGTCATTGGATGTTCCTATCTGCGGATGTGTGTATTGGTCCTTAGACTTTAAGATTAATATTAATGGGTATTACAACTCGCACACTTAGATGTATTGATGAAAATTGTGATGACACACTGTTCGCAGTGAGGTAGGATACGTTGGGTGTGTCACGAGTAATACTGCATTAATAGATAATGCAAGAAAGGATGTGTCCCTTCTGTTCCATAACGGAAGTAGATATCTCAGGCCCTTTTGATGGAATTGATATAGCCTAAATAAATCCATGTCCATGGTAAGGTATGGGCGAGTTCAATTCCGGGAAGTCAAAGAAAGAATAATCGAGCACATGGGTTGATGGCACTAGCATGAAACCTGCTTGATTGGAGATATCGAGACAAAGGGATTATATTACACGGTAAGCATTCATAGGAGGTAACACGTCATTACGGCATTAAATTATTTCTCTATGGGTGCCTTGGCGTGTTGCTAGATGCTAACCTTGGACTTTAGGCAGGCTCCTCCTAATGCCACTGAGAAAGAGTCCTAGAGGGTCACACACTAAGTGTGTCCATGTATATCAGTTAAATATTAATTTAACAAGTTAAATAAATATTATTCCCAACTGTGGTTTAATAATTATTTAAGGATGCCTGATCGAATTTATTTCGACACTAGTTATTCAAGAGAATATATTATGGGAGAAATAATATATATATTTATTAGCGAGTAATGCAGTTGCATTTATTTAAGAAATAAATAGCCATTACTCAAGGTATAATAAATATGGTGGAGGAAATAAATAAAATGGAAAAATAAAAGTACACGCCGTGTATATTTATATACACGCCGTGTAGTTTGTTTTTTCGGGATTCGTGAGAAAATATTGTTTATTTAATTAAATGATATTAAATGTAATATGTTGGGTGCATGTCAAGTAATAATGATGGTCAACTGTCATTATTAAGACATGGGGTATTACTAAGAATTAAATGAAAAGATTAAATGCTTTAGGGAAATTAATTTATTTTATTATTATAAGTATTATAATCCCAAATTACATTATTCTCATTGAGGAGAGCCATTTTTTTGTGCACAACGGATCTAGAAATACTCTCAAGCCAAGAGAGAATTCCCTTTCCACCAAGAACGCTTCCAAGTTACGAAAGCAAGATCCTCCACCGGATCATGGCGGTTGAAGGTGGAAATCACAAGCGAAGGCTCTTCCGCGCTAGCACCCAGAGATCCCTTAGGTAATGTCCAGAGATACGTGGAGCATGTGTGGATCACTGCTAGAAGAATCATATACTTGGATTATACAACGCAACGACGGATCACAGGATCGTGACTGGAGACTCCAATGAAGAAAGAATTCCATCGAGGTAATTCTTACGAATTAATTAAATTAATTATAATCAACATATGATGATCCTATCTCAAGGGTTCCGGGACTCTTATTTTCTTTTTCGTTCTTCATTCTATTCTAAATATTCAGCGTTTTATATTGTGATGGATCTCGGATTGAACATTGTTTAACGTTAAAATTAAAGTTGGGCTAAACCACCAAAGCGCTTCCGCTGTGCCCGGAACCTACAAGTGGTATCAGAGGGGTCATATCATTGATTATAACTATTTATTTTTTTGTTGGTAATTTACGCATTTAATAATTTAGTTATTTCAATTGAAGTTTAATCATTCTGGAAATCTGAATAACAAGATCTGTTCCTCCTCCCTCGTTTCTCGTTCACCTCACAGAAATGAATTTTTCTTTTAATTTTGATTAAAATAAAATAGAGGAACTCATTCGGAGGAGCCAAACATTTCTGGCCGTATAACACCAGAATACACTGCGTGTATTCATAAGTACACGCCGTGTAGTATAGGTTTAATGCGTTGACTGATCTGCCAAATTAGGTCATGTATTGGATTCTTTCTAAGAATTTAAGACATCGTGTGTTGACCAGAAATAGGTGGCACACGGTTTCCGGAATACACGCCGTGTGGTCTAATGAACACGGCGTGTAGTCCCTTCAGCTTAGGGTTGGGCCGTGTACTCCGTACACGGCCTGCCCGGTTGGAAACCATGTAACGTGGAAACTACACGGCGTGTGTCCCACTGTACACGCCGTGTACTCCAAAAATTTCCGAAGTACATTAACACGCCCTATCCCCGGGCGTGTACTTCGGATGGATGGTGAATAAAAGTACACATTGTGTAGTCGGAAATACACACCGTGTACTCACCCAAATTATGCAAATTTATTAAAATTTATTATTATATTATACAAACCCTTGAGACGTGTACCATGATGCAGGCGTAAAGCTGAGGCACAACACGTGATAGGTGTTTTATATATATGTGTTTAATTTAACATCTGCGTAATAAATGGGAATTCACCAGGTTGCCTCCAAGGTACAAGTTACATACAAGGATAATTTTAAATGAATTTATTTTTTTAAAATTATGATGGATGAGAATCTCAAGGAAATTCAGAAAAAGGATTGATTAATTAAAGATAATTAATTGATTCGAGTGTGATTTATATTAAACAAGAATGATTAAAGAATTGAATGCTAGTTTTATTTATGTGTAAATATCGTTTCATGTATGGATGATCATGAGCTAGACTGAGACCTTTGTATGTGAATGGTTTCTTTTAATTTATTTATTTAAATTAAATTTGTTGGCTTGCGATCCATCTCCTCATTAATATGTTGGGCCTGCGCGCCCAAGGATTCTTTTATGTAAAAAACCCTTTTACCCCTCACCTATGTGTGAGATAAATGCATATGTAATGGATGGAGCTCCCAAGCTAGTGGAGGCGGCTCAAGTCAGGAGACAAGGTGAAACCAATCCAAGGAGATACAAAGGTGGACAGGTGGAAAGCTGTAAACACGAACCCGAAAGGTTCAAGGTGTTTCTCCCCTAGGTCTTGGGTTAGTTTATCAACCGCTAGATAAACTAACCAATAGAAAAGCTCATGATCATACCATTTATTTTATTTTTGTCAGTTGCATGGTTTATTTATTGTGGGTGTGTTGTCACGATCACACAATTAATTAATTAAATGAGCATTCAAGATGGAACTAAAATAAAACCGGCTTATATGTAAATATTATCTTAGACATGGTTAATCACTTAAGTATATCCCACTTAATATTAACAAGCATGTAATCAAATATAATAAAATGGAAATTTACTTATAATGATAAAATCCCTCAAAATAAATATTAAGTCGGCATAGCCTTCCATAATCTTGGTTAGAATCGAACCATAGTTCAAAGTGCTTGACCAACCCTAGTTGGGGTGATTTCAATTATCGGGGAATTCTAATTCAAGGTTTTGGGTTGACTTGACTTGGTTCACATCAAGGGTTGACTGCCACAGCAGGACTTGGTGTGACCAAGAGGCAAAGGTTGAGGAAATCCAAAAAGGATTTCAGGATTGGGGAGTCCACTCAGTGGATCAAGGAGCTGCGAGTTAATGCAGTTGGCATTTGGAATGCCTACCTAAAACCCTTCAAGTTTCTTGACCAACCCTAGTTGGGGTAATGCGAAGGGAAATATGGATCCTTTCCACTAGAATATTCATGCAACATAATATTCCGAAGTCAATGGTGAGGGCTATTGGATTTTGATAAAATAGTGGGAGACTAATAAGTATTAATTTATTTATTTGTCTCAATTTTTGTAATAAAGTACTAAAACTTTGCTCATCTTAATTTGTAGAAATTGAAAGAAAATGACTTCAAACATATCATTGCGAACCATACTCGAAAAAGAAAACCTTCTCACAGGCACCAATTTCCAAGAGTGGCAGAGGCGTTTATGCGTCGTCCTTCGCCACGAAAGGAAATTGTATGCGCTAGAAGAGACTATTCCAGTTGCACCTGGGAAAGAGGCTAGTGATGAGGAATTATCTATCTACATGAAACACATGGATGATGACATAGATGTCCAGTGTTTCATGCTATCGGCCATGTCTAATGATCTCTTGAAGAAACATGAAAACATGGACGTGTATAGCATGATGTCTCATCTTAAAGATCTCTACCAAGAGAAGGCGAGACAAGAGAGGTATGAGATCTCCAATGCTTTGTTTACCACAAATCTTGGAGAGTCTATGCCAGTTGGGCCTCATGTAGTCAAGCTTATTGGATACATTGAATGCATGGACATCTTAGAGATTAAATTCCCAGATGAGTTGCATACAGATCTCATCCTATCATCACTGCCCAAGACCTTCTCTAGCTTCATTGTCAACTATAATATGAGCGACAATGAGAAGAGTCTATCAGAGCTTCTGACCTTGATTCTCCAGGTAGATAAGGACATGGGGCAAGACAAACCCACGGTCCTTATGGTGAGCAAGAAAAGGAAGGACAAGGAAAAAGGGCCAAAGACTTATAAACGGTCTGAAGCCCCCGAGCACCGTCCCTCCAAGAAGGGGAAGATCCAGAGGCAGGGCAAGGAACTGGAGGCGGTGTGTTTTTCATGTGGAAAGTAGGGCCACTGGAAGAGGAAATGCACCCAGAAGCGTGGGGACGCTAAAGGTGTGTTCGTTATCAAGTGCAATATTTCTATTTCTACACATTGGGTATTAGATACAACTTGTGGGGATCACGTCTGTATTCAAATGCAGGAACCAAGTAGATTTAGAAAGTTCGCCAGAGGAGAGGTGGATCTTCAAGCTACCAATGGCGCAAGGCTGGCTGTGTTGGCTATTGGCGACTATCACCTCTCATTGCCAACTGGCATGATTTTGGTTTTACAAAACTGTTATTTTGTGCCTAGTGTTACCAAGAACATAATTTATGTATCTTGTTTGGATATGGATGGATTTATTTTCAAGTTTGGAAATAAGGGTTGTCTCTTTTATAAGAACAACATATTTTATGGTATGGAACATTTGAATAATAGTTTTTATGTATTAAATTACGAAAACCAAGTGTTGGAAATTGATAACGAAACAAACTCACATGACTCATACATCACCCAGTTATGGCATCACCACCTTGGTCATGTGAATGAGAAGCACTTGACAAAGCTCTGCCAAGATAGATATTTAGACTCTACTAAGCTAAAACCACTTGATAGATATCACACTTGTTTACAAGGAAAAATGACCAAGCTTCCTTTTGATGGACAAGGTGAAAGGGACATAGAGCTTCTAGGATTGGTACACACAGATGTATGTGGACCATTTCCAGTAGAAGCTAGAGGTGGATATTCTTACTTCATTACTTTTACTGATGATTTGAGTATATATGTATATGTATACTTAATGAGGTATAAGTCATAATCCTTAGAGAAATTTAAGGAATTCAAGAATGAAGTAGAGAATCAGCTTGGTAAGAAGATAAAGAAGCTTCGATCGGATCGAGGTGGAGAATATCTGAACCAAGAGTTCATCGATCTTCTACGGGAGTCTGGGATTATATCTCAGCTCACTCCTCCTTATACACCACAGTGGAATGGTGTTAGTGAAAGGAGGAACCGCACCTTGTTGGACATGGTGAGGTCGATGATGAGTCATGCAGATCTTCCATTATCCTTTTGGGGATATGCATTACAAACTACAGCATACACATTAAACTGAGTACCAAGTAAGGCGACAAATGGAATTCCATCCGAGTTATGGAATGGAAGGAAACCCACTTTGTCGCACACACATGTATGGGGATGCGAGGTGTTTGTTAAGGCCTTCTCAGGCAACAAACTAGCACCCCAGGGCACGAAGTGTATCTTTATAGGATATCCCAAGGAAACGAAATGATATTACCTATATAACCTGCAAGAAAAGAAAGTGATTGTCACCAGACAAGCCGTCTTTCTTGAGAGGGAGCACATCCTCAAGAAGGATAGTGGGAGAAAGATTGACTTCGATGAAGTTGATGCTCAAGATACACAAGATTTGGTATAGGAAAAATTTCCACAGGTCCCCGTGGAAGAGGTTCCAGAAACACAAGTACTGCGTAGGAGCTCAAGAGAGGTAAGGGAACCAGAGATATTTGGTTTCCTAGTCACCAAGGATGGTGAATCATTATTTTTGGACAATGATGAACCTCTCTCCTACAAAGAAGTAGTAGAAAGCTCAGAAGCTACAAGATGGCTAGAAGCTATGAATTCTGAGATGGATTCCATGTATGAAAACCAAGTTTGGGTTCTGGTCGATGAGCCAGTTGATGTAAAGCATGTTGGATGAAAATGGGTATTCAAAAGAAATCTAGACATGGAAGGTCAAGTTAGCACCTATAAAGCAAGGCTAGTGGCTAAAGGATTCAGACAGCGTCAAGGAATTGACTATGATGAAACCTTCTCTCCAGTTGCCATGTTTAAATCCATAAGAATCATACGTTCCATAGCAGCTTACCATGACTACAAGATTTGGAAGATGGATGTCAAAACAAAATTCCTTAACGGAAACCTTCAGGAAGATGTCTATATGACACAACCAGAAGGGTTTGTGACACCAGGTGAATCCAAATGGGTTTGCAAGTTGCAGAAATCCATTTATGGATTGAAGCAAGCATCCAGGTCATGGAACATTCGATTTGATGAAGCCATAAAGGAATTTGGTTTCATTAAGAATGAATGTGAGCCATGTGTTTATAATAAGTTTAATGGGAATGCAGTTGTCATCATAGTGGTATATGTTGATGACATATTGCTTATTGGAAACAACGTACCAGCCTTACAGTCAGTTAAGGACTGGTTGAACAAGTGTTTCTCCATGAAGGACTTAGGAGAAGCAACCTACATTCTTGGGATCAAGATCATTCGTGATATATCCAAGAGGCTTCTTGGACTAAGTCAGGGTACATACATTGACCAGATACTAAAGAGATTTAGTATGGAAAAATACAAGAGGGGATTGGTTCCAGTGTCACATGGCCTAAATCTTTCTAAGAAAATGTTTCCCCAGACATAACAGGAGAAAGATAGGATGAGTAATATCCCATACACTCTGACTATAGGATCCATCATATATGCCATGTTATGTACCAGGCTTGATGTTGCCTATGCACTGAGCATGGTAGGAAGATATCAAGCAGATCCAGGAGAACAACATTGGACTGCTGTTAAGACTATCCTTAAGTATCTGAGAAGAACTAAGGATATTATAATGACCCATACTTTACATACATTGTTAATACTTCAAAATTGAAGCATACTTATTACAACATATAACAAAACCACGAAAGGACCGTATAGGTATAGTGTCTTTAGAAACTGGGAAACATAAACAACTGATTCATAAATCATTAACTTTTCCTCCCACTTATTTCATCATATCTAGAGTCCCTTTTTGGAATATCCTACTTAATAACCTTCTTCCTGACCTGGGGAAAGAAAACATACAAAAGGGTGAGCTCAAATGCTCAGTAAGGGTAAACAAAATAAATATCAATCACATCGTATACATAAGAACATAACTTTTGGAAATCTTAACCTGCAAAATAGATCATAATTTCATAACATGGGATAAATCATGGCAGTGAAATGTAATCACAATAATCATAACTTAAAACATGAAACTTTGTTTCATTCACACATAATAATATAGAATCATTTCTTGTTAGTCAAGACTCATTTCCAAGACTATCTTAGTGGACAAAGTCCCTTTCTGAACCGAGTCACCGTCGTTTCAGTCCTGTTTCACTGAACCGGTATAACCTACCGTTCCAGCCATGTCTATCTCATGAGATATAAAATCTTTACCCAATTAATTGGAGGGAGATATAGGTCCCACCCATCTTATAATGATACCATTCTTATGTGTGCCACAAAATCATAAATCATACATCATTACATAACCCATGTAATAAAAAAATGGGAATCTTAAACATCGTGACATCATTAAACAATTCATATAAGATAAAGGAATTCATAAAAATATTTCCATCACAACATAATCAAATCCATGTAATAATAGGGATAGAAACATAACCCTATATTATCTTAGATGGAAAATAATTTTGATAAAACACTTGAACTCCATTCTTGAGGAAAATATCCTTTCTATTTCAAAAACACTTTTCCTTTCTTAACATGTCGTACAATCATAAAATAAAAGAATTTGATTAAAAATAAACTTGAAAAAATTTAAAGGAAGCTTCTTGTAAATAATGTTTTAAAAATCCATTCATGCCGTATAAGTTAAAAAAAACATTCTTCGTACTTTTGTCAGAAAAGTCAAAAAGTACCTCGTACGAAAAACGACAAAAGATTCCTTTCATATTCTTTACTAAAAACTCACCGAAAGGTAAAATTGGATATAAAATATTGTAGGTGGATGGAAATAATATTACATATTGAGAAAACATGGATGTGGATGATAAAATACACTTTAGTAAATACCAAATTATAAACAATCTCGGATAAAAATGAGATTGTGATATTTCCCCTTACCTTAGGTCTGACTTGCTTTGTAAGTGTCCGAACCTCCTGTATAATTATTTAAATAATGTTATTGACTTATTCCAGAATAATAATTATTTTTATGATATCATATATGGTCATATTCTTAGCTTCTTGGTAGTAATATTTCATTGATACTTGTTATTGGGGTGTTTATAACTTTTTGTTCTTATGCGTGTTTTGTCGAATAAATTCTTATTCTTCTCTTTAGGTTATAGATACCTCATTTACAGAATGTTATTAGTGTAATATATATCATATTCATTCATTCAATTCATTTTATAATCATTATGAAATGAAGATCATGTAGAACGGGTCGCATCACATCGTGGAGATGGTATTTCGTACGTACGCACGAGTGATGATATCGTTCCTATGATCGTGGAATTGTATTGGAGTATATGTATACTATTTCAGAATCAATATCACTTTATAATAGTTATATATGGTCATTATTTACACCATTATACCCATCCAAGTAAGGTGGTGGTGGAAAATAGATTACACCACGGCGTGGAGACGGTATTCCGTACGTACGCACGCGCGGTGATTTCTTTTTCTGTAGGATGGATAGATTGTGAAATAGGGTTGTTTCATACTTATAATAACATATCAGTATATGAGTGATACTGATTTTATTACTTCATAATGAAACAACTAAATAAGAAGAAGTGGAAGAAGAAATAAAGATGAAAGAATCGGTAACGGACATTACCTCTTCTTTGAAGTGCTTCTTTGAGACCTTCTTTTAGGGCACTAAAATTGGTCTTTGAAGAAGACCAGGACCTCTAGGATGTCTCTAGGGAAGTGGAGAGGAGAAATTGGCAGGGGTTGGCCGAGCTTGAAGGCTCAAAGTGGTGTGAGGAAGAGAGGGAGGAGGTGTCCTTTTATAAGGGAGGAGAGGGGCACCTTTGGAATAACTAAAACTATTATTTTATTATAAAGTCAAGTACGGTTTTAAATAGATCAAAATTGATTTATTTCAAAGATAAGGTGGGGATGGGTCGAAATCCTCTCATCCAATAGAATTTAGACAAGTTTATGTTCCTATTTTAACCTTATCATTTAGATTTAACATTAAGTTAAATAATTTTACTTTTACCATGTCTTCTTATGTTCTTATACTATAAGGTTAATAAACTTACTATAAGCAGCCAAACGAACCCCAAGTTGTTTATTATTAATATATATAACCTTATATAAGTCATTTGGACGAACCTAAGATTTTTAGGAATAAAATAACAATTAATAATATAATATTTGTTTTAAAAACTATTTTATGTCAATTTTGACACTATTTAGTAATTGATTTTTTTGAAAATCATAACAGAATTATAAGTTCGAACAAAGTTAATTAAATCAATACTAACATGTCATATTAACCTAGAAAATTAGTGGGATTCATAAAAAGTCTCAAATTACATTTATTTTGGTGTTTATAACATCAATTATATCAATATTTCATTAATAAGATAATTACCGCATCATCATTGTGTCATAAATAAATTAAATTATTTAATGTATAAAAATTACAAATAAAATACCATTATGTAGGAAATATTTTTATCTTTCTAATGAATATTTATAGTCGAATTTATCTTATGTATAACCCCATATTAAAAATTATTTACTTATTAAACTTTGATTTTAACTATTTTAAACCTTCTTTAAATAAATTAATAATAAATGTCCTAATCTAATCCAAGTGGGCCTAAATGGTCATATTTTATTCCTAAGTTTGTTTTTGGTCGAATTAAACTTATCCAATAGAATTAGGACATGTGTTAGGGTAATAATAATATCATCTTTACCCTTAATTACCCTATTTACTTTTTACCGTGGTAAAAAAAAGTAAAAAGTTACTATTCACCAAAAAATTATTTTCATCTCATTAAACCACATTTTACTTACTAACATCAACCGTGTCTCTCGGATTTTTGAAATTCCACTCACAGAAGCGGTAAAATTAAGTTTTATGAAAAAATCAGTTTTTTAACTACCACTTAGTGATTTCACTATTCATCAAAAATTGAAAGTTTTCAGAAAAATACCAAAATTTCACCCTAGGCTAATTTCGATATTCCGAATCCAAAAATGAAGTCCATTTTGAAAAATAAAATTTATAAAATTTCAAAAAGTGGTTATTACTATTCATAACGACTAGTTTTAATAGTATTTTAATAGCATATCGTTGTTTAGTGAAACTCGGTATTGCGTACGACGCAAGCTATCGAGGAAGGTCGCAATTTCGTGTAAAGCAAGCCAAGCAAGTGTTGTGTAGAAAAATATTCCTTTAATGATTTATATAACATAAAAGTCTCGGGTGTTACATTCTACCCCCCTTAAAATGAATTTCGCCCTCGAAATTCGTCACTTTGTAACAAACAGATGAGGATACCTCTCCCTCATCATATCCTCAAGCTCCCATGTAGCTTCTTATAATTGGTGGTTCCTCCATAAAACTTTCACCAATCGAGTGGTCTTGTTTCGTAGGACTTTTTCTCTACGATCCAGAATCTCTATCGGTTGTTCTTCATAAGAAAGATCTTGCTCCAGCGGTACAACTTCTGAGCTGAGTACATGTGAAGGATCAGGTATGTACTTTCTCAGGAGAGATACATGGAACACATCGTGAACTTGAGAGAGATTCGGTGGAAGCGCCAATCGGTAAGCTACCTTCCCAACACGATCCAGTATTTCGAAAGGACCGATATATCTAGGGCTGAACTTCCCCTTCTTTCCAAATCTCATAACCCTCTTCCAGGGAGATATTCGTAAGAACACTTTATCACCCACTTCAAACTCTAGGTCTTTTCTTCGGTTGTCGGCATAACTTTTTTGTCGACTCTGAGCTGCTCTTATGTGTTGTTGAATAGATCTGACCTTTTCTACCATTTCATCAACGAGATCAGGTCCTAATAGCTTTCTTTCCCCAACTTCATCCCAGCAAGTTGGAGTCCTGCATTTCTTTCCATAGAGAGCTTCATAAGGATCCATATGAATACTGGAGTGAAAGCTATTATTATAAGAAAATTCCACCAAAGGTAGGTGTTGATCCCAACCTCCTTTGAAATCCATAGAGCAAGCTCTCAACATATCTTCTAGGGTTTGAATTGTTCTCTCAGACTGACCGTCTGTCTGAGGATGATAAGCAGTGCTGAAACTCAACTCTGTATCCAGAGTATGCTGAAGACTTCACCAGAACTTTGAGGTAAATCTCAGATCCCGATCAGATATAATAGAAAGTGGTACTCCATGAAATCTTACCACTTCCTTTACATATATCCTGGCAAGCTGATCCAGAGAAAAATCCTCTCTAATAGAAATGAAGTGTTCAGACTTTGTAAGACGATCAACTATGACCCAGATAGCATTATTGCCTTTGGATGTTTTAGGAAGTCCTATGACAAAGTCCATAGTAATGTTTTCCCATTTCCATTCGGGTATGGGTAATGGTTGTAACATCCCCTTAGACTTCTGTCTCTCAGCTTTAACTTGTTGACAAACCAAGCATCGAGAGACATATTCAGCAACATCTCTTTTCATGCCATCCCACCAGAAGTACTCTTTTAGGTCCCTATACATCTTCGTGCTTCCAGGATGAATAGAGAATGAAGAACTATGAGCCTCATCCAGCAGCTCCTTCTTTAATTCGGGGATGGGAGGAACACAAACCCGATTCCTGAACTTTATTATCCCATCACAATCAAGGCTGAACTCAGGAACATTTCTCACCTTCTTTTGTAACTCGACATCTTCTTTCTGTGCCTCTTTAATCTTCACATGTATAGATGGTTGAACATTCATTTGAGAAAGATAAGATTTTTCCCCTTTCATTATAATTCCAAGATCCATCCTCTGTAAATCCATAAATATTGGATCTTTTGTGATCCTCATCATGGATAAACTAGCATGGTCTTGTCGACTTAATGCATCTGCCACCTTGTTTGCTTTCCCAGGGTGGTAATGGATTGAGCAGTCGTAATCCTTAATCAGCTCCAACCATCTTCTTTGACACATATTCAGCTCCTTTTGTGTGAAAATATACTTTAAACTTTTATGAGTAGTATAAATATCACACCTTTCACCATAAAGGTAATGCCTCCAAATCTTTAATGCAAAGATTACCACAGCTAACTCCAAATCATGTGTTGGGTAATTTTGCTCATGGATTTTCAACTGTCGTGAGGCATAAGCTATCACCATATCATTTTGCATAAGAACACACCCCAATCCCTTCTTGGATGCATCACTGTACATCACAAACCTTTCTCCACTACAAGGTAGTGTGAGCACAGGTGCACTGGATAACCTTCTTTTCAACTCCTTGAAATTGTCTTCACATTCTTCCGTCCAAACAAATTTAACTCCTTTCCGAGTCAACTTGGTGAGTGTATTAGATAATCATGAAAAATCTTTCACAAAACGTCGATAATATCCATCCAAACCAAGAAAACTTCGGATCTCAGTTACTGTTGTTGGTCTCGACCATCTTTCGATAACCTCTATTTTTGCTGGATCCACAGATATCCCCTCTTTTGAGATTATGTGACCCAAAAATGAAACTTTTTGAAGCCAAAATTCACACTTGGTAAATTTGGCATAAAGCTTCTCCTTTCTCAGGGTCTTCAATATAATTCTCAAGTGATCTTCATGTTCTTCCTTGCTCTTTGAATAGACAAGAATATCGTCTATAAAGACTACCACAAATTGACCAAGATAGTCTCTAAAGACTCTATTCATCAGATCCATGAAGATAGCAGGGGCATTAGTAAGACCAAATGGCATCACTATAAATTCATAGTGTCCATACCTTGTACGGAAATCCGTCTTTGGTATATCCTCCCTTTTCACCCTTAATTGATGATACCCTGAACGAAGATCAATCTTGGAAAAGTATTGAGCTCCGCGTAGTTGGTCAAATAAGTCATCAATGCGTGGGAGAGGATATTTGTTCTTGATAGTGATCTTGTTAAGTTCTCGATAATCAATGCAGAGTCTCATTGATCCATCTTTCTTCTTAACAAATAGAACAGGTGCTCCCCAAGGTGACACACTAGGGCGTATGAATCCCTTATCAAGATTCTCTTGGAGTTGCTTCTTCAATTCCTGCAACTCAATTGGGGCCATTCTATAAGGTGTCTTTGAAATAGGAAAAGCACCCGGTACGAGTTCTATTGAAAACTCAACTTCACGATTTGGTGGAAGACCCGGTAATTCCTCCGGAAAGACATCATCAAACTCCCGTACAATGGGAATATTCTTAATCGCGAGTTTCTCACCAACCATTTGAGATAAATAACCTTCATTTAGTGGAATCAATACCCATAAAATGGAAGAAATTTCCACTGGAAGGTTATGTTCATCCTTGCATTGATAGACGATTATAGATTGATCTGGAATATGAAATGTGACTTCCCTTCTTTGGAAATTGATATGAGCTCCATATAAAGAAAGCCAATCCATGCCAAGAATCACATCAAATTCCACTATAGGAAGGATCACAAGATTTGCAGGAAGCACTTTCCCACAAACTTCGATCGGAGAATAATTATAAACTTTTGATGCGACTGTTGTTCCATTAGGTGTTGTCACAGCTAACTCAACATCTAATTGTTGAGGTAATATGGTGATACCCTTAGAAAATTCTTCAGAAATAAAAGAGTGGGTGGATCCAGAATCAAATAAAACATTTTCTACTTTAGAGTGGATGGTAAGTGTACCTTTCACCACATCGTTATCGTACTCCACATCGCTAATAGAAATTGCATGTGACTTTCCTTTGTCTTTAGCCTTAAGAGTTTATTGACATCAACCATCATCATCAACCCTTGGATTAGGGCATTTATTGGCATAATGCTCCATCTCCTTGCACTTGAAACATTGAAGTGTAGTAGGTTCATTCTGTGTATCCCTTCCTTTGTTTGCATCATTATACATCTTCTTCCCATCATCGCGGCATTCAAATGCCCGATGACCTTCCTTTCCACATTTGAAACATTTACTTGTCCCTTTAAGACAACTCCCTCCATGTTTCTTTCCACACTTTGAGCATAAGGGAAATCTCATCTTCTTTTCAGTGTGCTCTTTAGATTTTCCTTTGAATTCCATTTTCCTCTTCTTATCAAACCCATATGACTGATGGGTTACTCCAATCTCCATCTCGAATTTGAGAGCACATCGAATGATTTCCTCGTAGCTATTGAAGTCCCTTATGGCTAACGCCCTTCGAAGACTTGGTTTTAAGCCACTAAAGAATCGATCGATCTTACTCTCAGGTTGGATAATAATACCAGAAGCGTACCTTGCAAGTCTTGTAAAATTTGATTCATAGGTACCAACAGATTCATCATCCTTTTGCTTTAGTTCAAGAAACTCTTTCTCCATCTTTGTTTGGAGAATACGAGGGAACTACTTATTGAAAAATAAGTTCTTGAACTTGTCCCATTCCATGGACTCAATTTCATCCCTTTGCCTCGTATTCTTAATAAGATTCCACCATTGATCAGCATCTCCTTCCAAACGATACACTGCTAGGATGAATTTATCATGCTCAGAATCATTGAAGAACTAAAAATATCTTTTCAGTAGTACTAATCCATTGTTCAACAACTAATGGATCAGTAGACCCACTGAAAGAAGGTGGACGCTGCCTCATGAAGGATTCAATAGAATTTTGCTCCTTCCTTTGCTCGTTTGGAAGTCCTGCATGATTCATAGCTTGAGAAAGTTGTGTGAGCATGGCTACAAGATTTTGCATTCCAGCTCCCATAACGTTTGGTTGCTCAGGGGGACAATCATTGCATTGCCCGTCGCATTCCGCATTAACATGATTCCTTCGGGTTCTAGCCATTGACTAAAACCAAGAAGAATAGTGTGAGAAACACTAATTATAATTGGAAAACCACATAATCAAGAATAAAATTTCACACTTAAGGTCTTATCCTAGGTTTTTCATGTCCATTTCTAAAACACTAATATTGTGTTCTATGCTTAGACTTATCCTTAGGGTTCTTACTAAGGCTTTCACATCCTAGTTTCCAAAGGTTGACTATACCTTTCCTCTGATACCAACTATAACGATCCATACTTTACATACATTGTTAATACTTCAAAATTGAAGCATACTTATTACAACATATAACAAAACCACGAAAGGACCGTATAGGTATAGTGTCTTTAGAAACTGGGAAACATAAACAACTGGTTCATAAAGCATCAACTTTGCCTCCCACTTATTTCATCATATCTAGAGTCCCTTTTTGGCATATCCTACTTAATAACCTTCTTCCTGACCTGGGGAAAGAAAACATACAAAAGGGTGAGCTCAAATGCTCAGTAAGGGTAAACAAAATAAATATCAATCACATCTTATACATAATCACATAACTTTTGGAAATATTAACCTGCAAAAGAGATCATAATTTCATAACATGGGATAAATCATGGCAGTGAAATGTAATCACAATAATCATAACTTAAAACATGAAACTTTGTGGCATTCACACATAATCATAGAGAATCATTTCTTGTTAGTCAAGACTCATTTCCAAGACTATCTTAGTGGACAAAGTCCCTTTATGAACTGAGTCACCCTCGTTTCAGTCCTGTTTCACTGAACCGGTATAACCTATCGTTCCAGCCATGTCTATCTCATGAGATATAAAATCTTTACCCAATGCATTGGAGGGAGATATAGGTCCCACCCATCTTATAATTATACCATTATTATGTGTGCCACAAAATCATAAATCATACATCATTACTTAACCCATGTAATAAAAAAAATGGGAATCTTAAACATCGTGACATCATAAAACAATTCATATAAGATAAAGGAATTCATAAAAATATTTCCATCACAACATAATCAAATCCATGTAATAATAGGGATAGAAACATAACCCTATATTATCTTAGATGGAAAATAATTTTGATAAAACACTTGAACTCCATTCTTGAGGAAAATATCCTTTCTGTTTCAAAAACAATTTTCATTTCTTAACATGTCGTACAATCATAAACTAAAATAAGTTTATTTAAAATAAACTTGAAAACTTGTAAAGGAAGCTTCTTGGAAATAATGTTTTAAAAATCCATTCATGCCGTATAAGTTAAAAAAAACATTCTTCATACTTTTGTCGGAAAATTCAAAAAGTACCTCGTACAAAAAACGACAAAAGTTTCCTTTCATATTCTATACTAAAAACTCACCGAAGGGTAAAATTGGATATAAAATATTGTAGGTGGATGGAAATAATATTACATATTGAGAAAACATGGATGTCGATGATAAAATACACCCCAGTAAATACCAAAGTATAAACAATCTCGGATAAAAATGAGATTGTGATATTTCCCCTTACCTTAGGTCCGACTTGCTTTTTAAGTGTCCGAACCTACTGTATAATGATTTAAATAATGTTATTGACTTATTACAGAATCATACTTATTTTTATGATATCATATATGGTCATATTCTTAGCTTCTTGTTAGTAATATTTCATTGCTACTTGTTATTCGGGTGTTTATAACTTTTTGTTCTTATGCGTGTTTTGTCGAATAAATTATTATTCTTCTCTTTAGGTTATAGATACCTAATTTCCAGATTTGTATTAGTGTAATATATATCATATTAATTCATTCAATTCATTTATATAATCATTATGAAATGAAGATCATGTAGAACGAGTCGCATCACATCGTGGAGACGGTATTCCGTACGTACGCACGAGTGATGATATCGTTCCTATGATCGTGTAATTGTATTGGAGTATATGTATACTATTTCAGAATCAATATCACTTTATAATAGTCATATATGGTCATTATTTACACCATTATACCCATCCAAGTAAGGTGGTGGTGGAAAATAGATTACACCACGGCGTGGAGACGGTATTCCGTACATACGCACGCGCGGTGATTTCTTTTTCCGTAGGATGGATAGATGGTGAAATAGGGTTGTTTCATACTTATAATAACATATCAGTATATGATTGATACTGATGTTATTACTTCATAATGAAACAACTAAAGAAGAAGAAGTGGAAGAAGAAATAAAGATGAAAGAATCGGTAACGGACATTACCTCTTCTTTGAAGTGCTTCTTTGAGACCTTCTTTTAGGGCACTAAAATTGGTCTTTGAAGAAGACCAAGACCTCTAGGATGTCTCTAGGGAAGTGTAGAGGAGAAAGTGGTAGGGGTTGGCTGATCTTGAAGGCTCAAAGTGGTGTGAGGAAGAGAGGGAGGAGGTGTCCTTTTATAAGGGAGGAGTGGGGCACCTTTAGAATAACTAAAACTATTATTTTATTATAAAGTCAAGTTCGGTTTTAAATAGCTCTAAATTGATTTATTTCGAGGCTAAGGAGGGGATGGGTCGAAATAATCTCATCCAATAGAATTTAGACAAGTTTAGGTTCCTATTTTAACCTTATCATTTAGATTTAACATTAAGTTAAATAATTTTACTTTTACCATGTCTTCTTGTGTTCTTATACTATAAGGTTAATAAACTTACTATAAGCAGTCAAACGAACCCCAAGTTGTTTATTATTAATATATATAACCTTATATAAGTCATTTGGCCGAACCTTATATTTTTAGGAATAAAATAACAATTAATAATATAATATTTGTTTTAAAAACTATTTTATGTAATTTTGACACTATTTAGTAATTGATTTTTGTGAAAATCATAACATAATGATAAGTTAGAACAAAGTTAATTAAATCAATACTAACATGTCATATTAACCTAGAAAATTAGTGGGATTCATAAAAAGTCTCAAATTACATTTATTTTGGTGTTTATAACAACAATTATGTCAATATTTCATTAATAAGATAATTACTGCATCATCATTGTGTCATAAATAAATTAAATTATTTAATGTCTAATAATTACAAATAAAATACCATTATGTAGGAAATATTTTCAGCTTTCTAATGAATATTTATAGTCGAATTTATCTTATGTATAACCCCATATTAAAAATTATTTACTTATTAAACTTTGATTTTAACTATTTTAAACCTTCTTTAAATAAATTAATAATAAATGTCCTAATCTAATCCAAGTGGGCCTAAATGGTCATATTTTATTCCTAAGTTTGTTTTTGGTCGAATTACACTTATCCAATAGAATTAGGAAATGTGTTAGGGTAATAATAATATCATATTTACCCTTAATTACCCTATTTTACTTTTTACCGTGGTAAAAAAAAAGTAAAAAGTTACTATTCACCAAAAAATTATTTTCATCTCATTGAACCACATTTTACTTACTGACACCAACCGTGTCTCTCGGATTTTTGAAATTCCACTCACAGAAGCGGTAAAATTAAGTTTTATGAAAAATTCAGTTTTTTAACTACCACTTAGTGGTTTCACTATTCATCAAAAATTGAAAGTTTTCAGAAAAATACCAAAATTTCACCCTAGGATAATTTCGATATTCCGAATCCAAAAATGAAGTCCATTTTGAAATATAAAATTTATAAAATTTCAAAAAGTGGTTATTACTATTCATAACGGCTAGTTTTAATAGTATTTTAATAGCATATCGTTGTTTAGTGAAACTCGGTATTGCGTACGACGCAAGCTATCGAGGAAGGTCGCGATTTCGTGTAAAGCAAGCCAAGAAAGTGTTGTGTAGAAAAATATTCCTTTGATGATTTATATAACATAAAAGTCTTGGGTGTTACAGATATGTTCCTGGTGTATGGAGGAGACGAGGAACTTGTCATCAGAGGGTATACTGATGCTGGTTTTCAGACAGATCAGAATGATCTGAAGTCGCAATCTGGATATGTTTTCTGTCTCAATGGAGGAGCTGTGAGCTGGAAGAGTTCAAAGCAGCCAGTTGTCGGCAAATCTACAGCGGAGTCCGAGTATATAGCAGCTTCTGATGCAGCCAAGGAAGCCGTCTGGATTCGGAACTTTGTTCAGGAGATTGATGTGGTGCCTAGCAGTAAAGATCCCATTACATTGTATTGTGATAATACCGCAGTGGTGGATCTTGCAAAAGAACCAAGGTCACATCAATGGACAAAGCACATACTCTGGAAGTATCACCTCTTAAGGGATTTCTATCAAAGGGGTGAATTTGAAGTGAGCAGAGTGTCCACGGAAGAGAACGTGGCAGACCCCATGACTAAAGGCATATCTCAGTAGAAGCATGCATATCATGTGAGAGCTAGCGGGTTAAAGGGTGTTAGCAGTTGGCTCTAGTCCAAGTGGTAGTCTGTTGGAGTTGGTGGCCTAGAACCAAATACTTTTTAATTTATTCATTAATAAATTCCTTATCACATCTTGATTATTCTTCTGCGTGACAATGCATGTGATAATTTCCCAAGGATAGCTGTTTCATTAATGGGTCATAGTGGATCCCTACTATGATGAGAACCCAGAAGTTCCATAACACTATTCTTGAATATATGTTCTATGGCTGGATGATATTATTTGAGGGACACAAATAATACATGTCATTAGGGGTGAGGACTCATAAAACTTTGAGGCACCATCTCATGGTGTGCACCCTTGGTAATATCCAGGAGGATATTATGAGAACGAGACCCATCATTAGGAAATCCACATTTCATAGTGTCATTGGATGTTCCTATCTGCGGACGTGTGTATTGGTCCTTAGACTTTAAGATTATTATTAATGGGTATTACAACTCGCGCACTTAGATGTATTGATGAAAACTGTGATGACACACTGTTCGCAGTGTGGTAGGATACGTTGGGTGCGTCACGAGTAATACTGCATTAATAGATAATGCAAGAAAGGATTTGTCCCTTCTGTTCCATAACAGAAGTAGATATCTCAGGCCCTTTTAATGGAATTGATATAGCCTAAATAAATCCATGTCCATGGTAAGGTATGGGCAAGTTCAATTCTGGGAAGTCAAAGAAATAATAATCGATCACATGGGTTGATGGCACTACCATGCAACCCGCTTGATTGGAGATATCGAGACAAAGAGATTATATTACACGGTAAGCGTTCGTAGGAGGTGACACATCATTGCGGCGTTAACTTCTTTCTCTATGGGTGCCTTGGCGTGTTGCTAGACGCTAACCTTGGACTTTAGGCAGGCTCCACCTAATTCCACTGAGAAAGAGGCCTAGAGGGTCACACACTAAGTGTGTCCATGTATCTCAGTTAAATATTAATTTAACAAGTTAAGTAAATATTATTCCCGACTGTGGCTTAATAATTATTTAAGGATGCCTGATCGCATTTATTTCGACACTAGTTATTCAAGAGAATATATTTTGGGTGAAATAATATATATATTTATTAGCGAGTAATGAAGTTACATTTATTTAATAAATAAATAGCCATTACTCAAGTTATAATAAATATGGTGGAGGAAATAAATAAAATGGAAAAATAAAAGTACACGTCGTGTATATTTATATACACGCCGTGTAGTTTGTTTTTTCGGGATTCATGAGAAAAATATTGTTTATTTAATTAAATTATATTAAATGTAATATTTTGGGTGCATGTCAATTAATAATGATGGTCAACTGTCATTATTAAGACATGGGGTATTACTAAGAATTAAATGAAATGATTAAATTCTTTTGGAAATTAATTCATTTTATTATTCTAAGTATTATAATCCCAAATTACATTATTCTCATTGAGGAGAGCCATTTTTTTGTGCCAAACGGATCTGGAAATACTCTCAATCCATGAGAGAATTCCCTTTCCACCAAGAACGCTTTCAAGTTATGAAAGCAAGATCCTCCATCGGATCAAGGCGGTTGAAGGCGGACATCGCAAGCGAAGCCTCTTCCGCGCTAGCACCTGGAGATCCCTTCGGCAACGTCCAGAGATACATGGATCACGTGTGGATCACCGCTAGAGGAATCCTGTACTTGTATTCAACAACGCAACGACGGATCACAGGATCGTGACCGGAGACTCCAACGAAGAAAGGATTCCATAGGTGTAATTCTTATGAATTAATTAAATTAATTATAATCAACATATGATGATCCTATCTCAAGGGTTCCGGGACTCTTCTTTTCTTTTTCGTTATTCGTTCTATTCTGAAGATTCGGCATTTTATATCATGATGGATCTCGGATTGAACGTTGTTTAACGTTAAAATTAAAGTTGGGCTAACCCACCAATGCACTTCCGCTGCGCCCAGAACCTACACATATAACATAATATTTGAATTCCAAAACATATACACTTCAATCACCCATCTTTATTCTAAAACCATTACTCGGGATTCATCAACTCATTCCTTAATTCCTATTTTCTATAATATAAAATATGAATCATGTCTTAAGTTTCCTCAAACATAATATTATCATGATTCTTATGTATAGTTTAAACAACACTAGAAGAAAATTTCATACATTTCACATGTCATTTACTATCTCATTATCTTCATAATTATATCCATTACTCATACCACCTTCCCAATTCTCTTCATGATGTTTCCACTTAGGATATATATTTTTATAATTCCCATACCTTCCACATCTAAAAAATTAAATGTTAACCCAATTTCTTTTAGTTTATTCTATTGACTAAGACCATAAATCATAGGGTGAGAAACACTTATCATAGAAGAAAACCACATAAGCATGAAAAAAATACTTATAGTATGTCTAAATTTTGACACCTTCCTTAATCTATGAAAACATAGGTTTATCCTAGGTTATTAATAGCCAAATTATTTCTAAATCCTTCATTATGGTTCATGAATATTTTGTAAATTCCCAAAGAATATCCCCTGAGAGTTTCAAACCAAGTATGCATTAAGGCCCGTTATCATATACCAAGTTATGCTCGAGTCAAGTCTGATGCACCTTGTCGGAGTTTTTACTTCTAGGTACATTTGTATGAGAACCACATCCACTTGTAGTATCCAAGATAGAGATTTATTTCTAGGAAACCAAACGCGTTATCCCTTACTTGTCATTTATTGTCTCCTTATCTTCATAATTATATCTATTACTCACACCACCTTCCTGATTCTCTTCATTATGTTTACACTTAGGATATCAATTTGTATAATGCCCATACCTTCCACATCTAAAAAATTCAATTTAAACCCAATTAATCCTAGTTTATTCTATTGAATAAGACCATAAATAATAGGGTGAGAAACACTTATCATATAATAAAACCACATGATCATGAAAAAAATACTTATATGATGTTTAAATTTTGACACCTTCCTTAATCTATGAAAACATAGGTTTATACTAGGTTATTAATAGCCAACTTATTTCTAAATCCTTCATTATGGTTCATGAATATTTTGTGAATTCCCAAATAATATCCCCTAGGAGTGTCAAACCAAGTGTCCATTAAGGCCCATTATCGTATACCAAGTTACACTCGAGTCAATCCCAACATACCTTGTTAGAGTTTTTACTTCTAGGTACATTTTTGTGAGAAACACATCCACTTGTATTATCCAAGATAGGGATGTATTTCTAGGAAACCAATCACTCTATCCATTACTAAAATTCCAGGACATTTTCCTATACATTTTCTCAATCTTAAACTTATCCTTAGATACATCCCTAGGAATATATTTAAAAATATTCCTAGGGATCTCACTAAAGTTTTCTTATCATAGTTTCTAAAAGTTGACTAAACCTTTTATCTGATACCAACTATATCATCCCTCACTTTTCATACATATACATTACATCATTTTGTGGAATACTTAAAACATTACACAAATAGAAGACCAAAGTACATATTAGTTTAGTGCCTTTGGAAACATGGAAACATAAAACACTGGTACATGAGTGTGCTATATTATCTTCCACTAGGTTCTCCAAGATAAGCGTCATCCTTATACATCTCATACATAAAATATATCTTCATAAACTGGGGAAGGAAACATAAAAAAGGGTTATCCCAGATGTTCAGTAAGGGTAAAAAAGGGAGATATGTAATAATAAACATGATCATAATGGTATGATAACATGATCATAACATTATAGGATCATACCCTTCATATCAAAGATCATAAACATTAATCATGGAATAAATATTAGTAGTTAATAAATCATGAATCATAAAGAAGAAAAGAGCATGATCCATGAAGGAATAAGACATGGAACTTTTGGAATACACATAAACATAGAAAATCACATGTTAATTCTACCTACCAAGACCTTCATAACATTATAGGCTTGGTATAATAACTCATGTACCTACTTAGGGCTTGGGATTCTCTCCCATGTACCCTCTTGTTTCGGGCTTGGGATGCCCTCCCGTTTACCATCTTATTTCGGGCTTGGGATATATAACACACTGATATTTTATGAGAAATATTTTTTTTATGTCTTATGTTATACGCAACATCAAAGGAATATTTCACTACACACAACACTAGCTTGACTTGCGTTATATGCAAGAGAAACCTTCCTCGATAGCGTGTGTTGTACGCAATATCGAGTTTCACTAAACAACGATATATTCTTATAATATTATTATGGACTAGCCGTTATGAATAGTATTACCTAAATTTTGAATTTTATAACATTATTATTCATCTTACACATTTTCTAAAACATGGTATGTGAACAAAATAAATGTTTCGGGTAAAATAAGTATTTTTCAAAAAATGCAGTTCTGTCGCCTTTTAATGGAGCACCCACTTTAAATCTAGTTTTTGAAAAGATTATAAGTTCAATTTAACAAAATAAAATTCTTATTTGGAATAAAGATATAAAAATTTACTTTGGATAAATTTTTCATGTTATTTTGATAACTTTCATATTTTAATGAATAGTAAAAACACGCTATATTTTAATTAAAAACAACTTTTTTCATCACAATAATTTATATGGTTAAATTATAATATTTAAGGGTTTTAAAGTACAAATAGAATATATTTTTAATATTTAATATAATGTATGTCATTACCATTAATTTTACATTTAATTCATAGGTTAATACATTTCAATCTTTGGCAATGTTTTATCTTTTAAAACCCGTTTTCTTAACAACTAGATTAATTTTAAATTAATTACTGAAACTTCTGTGTTTTGAATTTTGAAAAATGGATTCCATATTTGAATTCAGTGGGTCCAAATTATGTTAATAGGTTACTTTTATTTTTTTGATATTATGAATAGTAACAATGGTAATTTTTATTTACTGAAGTTAAAAGTAAATCGGGTAATTAAGGGTAAAAATAAGATTATAAAATTACCCTAATACATACCAAAATTCTATTAGATGACTAAAAGTAGACCCCTATCACCTAAGGGTTAGAATAAATTCATTTTATAGACTTTTGAACATTAAAATAATTTAATTATTATTAAAACTGAAGAAAGTGACAACATGTCACTCTCTTAAATCTTATAAGTATAATTATTTTAATTTAGTGATAAACTTCATGAAACTTAGAACATGAATAGTCTCCAGAAATCTAAAAATATTATCTACATCATGTGAGTTTATTTATAATTTTTAGGGATTAAATAATTATCATTAATTATGACACAATAGTGATGTTGAAATTATTTTATTGATTGAATTATCAAATAAATGATTTTAAAAGTATTAAAATAAATATTATATGAACTATTTAATTTGCTCCACTGATTTTATAGATCAATATGACATTTTATGAATATATTAAATCTTTTATTTCGAACATATCTTCTGTGTATATTTTATTTAAATTCAAATAAATGAATAGTGTCAAAATTGACACTATTGTTATTTTATAAAAATTTCATATTATAAAATTGTTTAAAAATCACAAAAATATTTAAAAATTATAAATTAAAATTTATATGGTCTAAAATTTAATAAAGTAAACAATTATGGACAATTCACAACATATAATTAATTATTTATAATGATTTAAAATTTAGAATATTATTTCCACAAATAAAATTAAATAGATTATATAAGGATAAATCATGTTGATAATGTTTAAAATAAATTCCCAACTTGTATAAATTTTATTGGTTGATGATATTACAACCATATCTCATATAATATTAGGATTTGAGTCATTCTTTGAGGTTTTTAAGTGGGGTTGGAATTTATTATATATTAATATTTCTTATAATTCCAAAGGTGCCCCTCTCCTCCCTTATAAAAGGGCACCTCCTCCCTCTCCTCCTCACACCACTTTGACCCTTCAAGATCGGCAAACCCCTTCCAATTTATCTTCTCCACTTCTTTATAAATATACTAGAAGTCCCGGTCTTCTTCAAAGACTAACTTTAGTGCCCTAAGAGGAGGTTAAGAAGAGGTGCGTCAAAGAAGAGGTAATATCCTTTACTGATTCTTTCCATTTTATTTCTTCTTCTACTTATTCTTATTTATTTGTTTCATAATAAATTAATAACATCAGTATCAATAATATACTGATATGTTATTATAAATATGAAACAACCTTATTTCACCTTCTATCCATCCTACGGAAAATGAAATCACCACACGTGCGTACGTACGGAATACCGTCTCCACGCCGTGGTGTAATCAGTTTTCCACAACCACCTTACATGGATGGGTATAATGGTGTAAAGAATAACTATATATGATTATTATAACATGATACTAATTCTGAGACATTCCATCTTCCACTCCAATACCATTCAGTGGTTATGGGAACAATATCATCGCTCGTGCGTACGTACGGCCTACCGTCTCCACGATGTGATGCGACTCGTTCTGCATGATCTTCATTGAATAATGATTATATAAATGAATTTAATGAATAAATATGATATATATTACAATAATACCATTCTGTAAATGAGGTATCTATAACCTAAAAAGAATAAAAAGAATTTATTCGACAAAACATGCATAAGAACATAAAACAATGAACACCCGAATAACAAGTAGAAATGGAATATTACTAATAAGAAGATAAGAAAATGACCATATATGATATCATAACAATGAATATGATTCTTTAATAAGTCAATGACATTATTTAAATCATTATACACGAGGTTTGGATACGTACGAAGCAAATCAGACCTAAGATAAAGGAAAATCTCGCAATCTCATTTTTATCCGAGATTGTTTATACTTCAGAATTTACAGGGGAATATTTATCATCCACATCCATGTTTCCTAAATATGTAATATTATTTCTATCCTCCTAAAATTTTTTAAATCCAATTTTACCCTTTGGTGAGTTTTTAGTAAAATATATGAAAGGAATCTTTTGTCGTTTTTAGTACGAGGTACTTTTTGACTTTTCCGGCCAAAGTATGAGAAGAATGTTTTTTTAACTTATACGACATGAATGGATTTTTATGATTTCATAGAAAATTATTTCCATGAAGCTTCCTTTACAAGTTTTCAAGTTTATTTTTAATCAACTTTTTTTAGTTTAAAATTGTATGACATGTTAAGAAAGGGAAAATATTTTTGAAGTAGAAAGGGTATTTTCCTCAAGAATGGAGTTCAAGTGTTTTATGAAAATTATTTTCCATCTAAGATAATATAGGGTTCTGTTTCTATCCCTATTTTTACATTGATTTTATTATGTTATGATGGAAGTAATTTTATGATGTCCTTTTATCTTATATGGATTATGTTATGATGGCATGATGTTTAAGAATCCCATTTTTATTACATGGGTTATGCTATGATGTATGATTTATGATTTTGTGGCACACATAAGAATGGTTTCATTATGAGATGGGTGGGACCTATATCTTCCTCCAATGCATTGGGTAAATATTTATATCTCCTGAGATAGACATGGATGGAATGGAAATTTAATCTGGTTCAGTGATACAGGACTGGAACGAGGAGTGAACTCGGTTCAGTAATGGACTTTGTCCGCTATGATAGTCTTGGAAATGAGTCTTGACTAAAATGAAATGATTTTCTATGATTATGTGTATATGCCACAAAGTTTCATGTTTTATGTTATGATTATTGGGATTACATTTCACCACTATGATTTATCCCATGTTATGATATTATGATCTCTTTTTCAGGTTAAGATATTCAAAATGTTATATTCTTATGAATATGATATGATTGATATTTATTTTGTTTACCCTTACTGATAATTTGAGCTCACTCTTTTGTATGTTTTCTTTTGCCCCGGTTAGGAAGAAGGGTATTAAGTAGGATATTCCAAAAAGGCACTCTAGATATGATGAAATAAGTGGGAGACAATGTAGATGATTTATGAACCATTTGTTTATGTTTCCTAGTTTATAAAGACACTATACCTATACGGTCCTATCATGGTTTTGTCATATGTTGTAATAATTATGCTTCAATTTTGAAGTAATAACCATATATGTAAAGTATGGGTCGTTATAGTTGGTATTAGAGGAAAGGTATAGTCAACCTTTGTAAATTAGGATGTGAAATCCTTAGTAAGAACCCTAAGGATATTTCTAAGCATAGAACACAATATTAGTGTTTTAGAAATGGCCATTAATAACCTATGATAAGACCTTAAGTGTAAAATTTTATTCTTGAATATGTGGTTTTCCTATTATGATTAGTGTTTCTCACACTATTCTTATTTCTTTTAGTCAATGGCTAGAAACCAAAGGAACCATGTTAATGCTGAATGCGGCGGGAAATGAAATGATTATCCCCCTGAGCAACCAAACATTATGGGAGCTGGAATGCAAAATCTTGTAGCCATGCTCCCACAACTTTCTCAAGCTATGAACCATGCAGGACTTACAAACGAGAAAAGGAAGGAGAAACATTCTATTTATTCCTTCATGAGGCAGCATCCACCTTCATTCAGCGGGTCTTCTAATCCATTAGTGGCTGAACAATGGATTAGTACCACTGAAAAGATATTTTCAGTTCTACAATGTTCTGAACACGACAAAGTCATCTTAGTAGTGTATCGTTTGGAAGGTGATGCTGATCAATGGTGGAATCTTATCAAGAATATGATTCAAAGATATGAAATTGAGTCCATGGAATGGGACGAGTTCAAGAACTTATTTTTCAATAAGTACTTCTCTCGTATTCTTCGAAAAAATATGGAGAAGGAGTTTCTTGAACTGAAGCAAAAGGATGATGAATCTGTTGGTACCTACGAAGCAGATTTTATAAGACTTGCAAGGTATGCTTCCAGAATTATTATCCAACCTGAGAGTAAGATCGATCGATTCTTTAGTGGCTTAAAACCAAGTCTTTGAAGGGTGTTAGCCAAAAGGGACTTCAATATCTACGAGGAAATTGTTCGATGTGCTCTCAAGGTTGAGATGGAGGTTGGAGTAACCCATCAATCATATGGGTTTGATAAGAAGAGGAAAATGGAATTCAAAGGAAAATCTAAAGACCAGACTGAAAAGAAGAAGAGTTTTACTTTATGCTCAAATTGTGGAAAGAAACATGGAGGGAATTGTCTTAAAGGGACAAGAAAATGTTTTAAGTGTGGAAAAGAAGGTCACTGGGCAATTGAATGTCGAAATAATGGGAAGAAGATGTCTAATGATGCGAACAAAGAAATGGATACACAGAATGCACCCCCAACACTTTAATGTTTCAAGTGCAAGGAGATGGGGAATTATGCCAATCAATTCCCAAATCCAAGGGTTGTTGATGATGATCGATGTCAAAAAACTCTTAAGGACAAAGACAAAGGAAAGTCACATGCAATTACTATCGACGATGTGGAGTACGATAACGAAGTGGTGAAAGGTAAACTTACCATCCACTCTAAAGTAGAAAATTTTTTATTTGATTATGGATCCACCCACTATTTTATTTCTGAATAATTTTCTAAGGGTATCGTCGTACTACCTCAATAATTAGATGTTGAGTTAGCTGTGACAACTCCTAATGGAACAACAGTTGCATAAAAAGTTTATAATTCTTCTCCAATTGAATTTTGTGGGAAAGTGCTTCTTGAAAATCTTGTGATCCTTCCAATAGTGGAATTTGATGTGATTCTTGGAATGTATTGGCTTTATTTATACAGATCTCATATCAATTTCCAAATAAGGGAAATCACATTTAATACTCCCAATCAATCTACTATCATCTATCGATGCAAGGATGAATATAACCTTTCAGTGGAAATTTCTTCCATCTTATGGGTATTGATTCCAATAAATGAAGGTTATTTATCTCAAATGGTTGGATAGAAACTCACGATTAAGAATATGTCCATTGTACGAGAGTTTGATGATGTCTTTTCAGAGGAATTTCTAGGTCTTCTACCAAATCGTGAAGTTGAGTTTTCAATAGAACTCATACCGGGTGTTATGCCTATTTCAAAGACACCTTATAGAATAGCCCCAATTGAGTTGCAGGAATTGAAGAAGCAACTCCAAGAGAATCTTGATAAAGGATTCATACGCCCTAGTGCATCACCTTGGGGAGCACCTGTTCTGTTTGTTAAGAAGAAAGATGGATCAATGAGACTCTGCATTGATTATTGAGAACTTAACAAGATCACTATCAAGAACAAATATCCTCTCCCACGCATTGATGACTTATTTGACCAACTACGCGGAGCTAAATACTTTTCCAAGATTGATCTTTGTTCAGGGTATCATCAATTAAGGGTAAAAAAAGAGGATATATCAAAGACGACTTTCCATACAAGGTATGGACACTATGAATTTATAGTGATTCCATTTGGACTTACTAATTCCCCTGCTATCTTCATGGATCTAATGAATAGAGTCTTTAGAGAATATCTTGATCAGTTTGTTGTAGTCTTTATAGACGATATTCTTGTCTATTCAAAGAGAAAGGAAGAACATGAAGATCACTTGAGAATTGTATTAAATACCCTAAGAAAGGATAATATTTATGCCAAATTTACCAAGTGTGAATTTTGGCTTCAAAAAGTTTCATTTTTGGGTCACATAATCTCAAAAGAGGGGATATCTGTGGATCTAGAAAAGACAGAGGTTATCAAAATATGGTCGAAACCAACAATAGTAATTGAGATCTGAAGTTTTCTTGGTTTGGCTGGATATTATCAACGTTTTGTGAAAGCTATTTCATGACTATCTAATCCACTCACCAGGTTGACTCGAAAAGGATTTAAGTTCGTGTGGACGGAGGAGTGTGAAGAGAATTTCAAGGAGTTGAAAAGAAGTTTATCCAGTGCACATGTTCTCACACTGCCTTGTAGTAGAGAAAGGTTTGTGATCTACAGTGATGCATCCAAGAAGGGATTGAGGTGTTTTCTTATGAAAAACAATGTGGTGATATCTTATGCCTCACGACAGTTGAAAATCCATGAGCAAAATTACCCAACTCATGATTTGGAGTTATCTACGGTAATCTTTTCATTAAAGATTTGGAGGCATTATCTTTATGGTGAATAGTGTGATATTTTTACTGATCATAAAATTTTAAGGTATATTTTCACACAAAAGGATCTGAATATGCACCAAATAAGATGGTTGGAGATGATTAAGGATTACGACTGCTCAATTCATTACCACCCTAGGAAATCAAACAAAGTGGAAGACGCATTAAGTCGACAAGACCATGCTAGATTATCCATGATGAGGATCATAAAAGATCCAATATTAATGGATTTACAAAGGATGGATCTTGGAATTATAATGGAAAGGGGAAAATATTATCTTTCCCAAATTAATGTTCAACCATCTATACATGTGAAGATTAAATAGGCATAAAAAGAAGATGTGGAGTTAAAAAAGAAGGTGAGAAATGTTCCTAAATTCAACCTTGATTGTGATAGGATAATAAGGTTCAAGAATCGGGTTTGTATTCCTCCCATCCTAGAATTAAAGGAGCTACTGATGAGGATCATAGTTCTTCATTAGCTATTCATCCTGGAAGAACGAAGTGTATAGGGACCTGAAAGAGTACTTCTGGTGGGATGGTATGAAAAGAGATGTTGCTGAATATTTCTCTCGATTCTTGGTTTTTTAGCAAGTTAAAGCTGAGAGACAGAAGTCTAAAGGGATGTTACAACCATTACCCATACCAGAATGGAAATGGGAAAACGTCACTATGGACTTTGTCACTGGACTTCCTAAAACATCCAAAGGCAATAATTCTATCTTGGTTATAGTTGATCGTCTTACGAAATCGGCACACTTCATTGCTATTAGAGAAGATTTCTCTATGGATCATCTTGCCAGGATATATGTGAAGGAAGTGGTAAGATTGAATGGAGTACCACTTTCCATTATATCTGATCGGGATCTGAGGTTTACCTTGAAGTTCTGGTGAAGTCTTCAGCATACTTTAGATACAGAGTTGAGTTTCAACACTTCTTATCATCCTCAGACAGACGGTCAGTCTGAGAGAAAAATTTAAACTCTATAAGATATGTTAAGATCTTGATCTATGGATTTCAAAGGTGGTTGGGATCAACCCCTAACTTTGGTGGAATTTTCTTACAATAATATCTTTCACTCCAGTATTTAGATGGCTCCTTATGAATCTCTCTATGGAAAGAAATGCAGGACTCCAACTTGATGGGATGAAGTTGGGGAAAGAAAGCTATTAGGACCTGATCTTGTTGAGGAGATGGAATAAAAGATCATATCTATTCAACAACACATAAGAGTAGATCAGAGTTGACAAAATAGTTATGTCAACAACCGAAGAAAAGACCTAGAGTTTGAAGTGGGTGATAAAGTGTTCTTACAAATATCTCCTTGGAAGAGAGTAATGAGATTTGGAAAGAAGGGAAAGCTAAGCCCTAGGTATATTGGTCCTTTTGAAATACTGGATCGTGTTGGGAAGGTAGCTTACCGATTGGAGTTTCCACCGAATCTATCTCAAGTTCACGATGTGTTCTATGTATCTCTACTGAGAAATTACATACCTGATCCTTCACATGTACTAAGCTCAGAAGTTCTACCGCTGGAGAAAGATCTTTCTTATAAAGAACAGCCAATAGAGATTCTGGATTGTAGCGAAAAAGTTCTACGGAACAAGACCACTCGCTTGGTGAAAGTTTTATAAAGGAACCACCAATTATAAGAAGCTACATGAGAGCTTGAGGATATGATGAGGGAGAGGTATCCTCATCTGTCTGTTACGAAGTAACGAATTTCGAGGGAGAAATTCATTTTAAGGGGGGTAGAATGTAACACCCTGATATTTTATGAGAAATATATTTTTTTATGTCTTATTTTATATGTAACATCAAATTAATCTTTCACTACACACAACACTAGCTTGGCTTGCATTATACGCAAGTGCAACCTTCCTCGATAGCGTGTGTTGTACGCAATATCGAGTTTCACTAAACAACGATATATTGTTATAATATTATTATGGACTAGCCGTTATGAATATTATTACCTAAATTTTGAATTTTATTACATTATTATTCATATTACACATTTTCTAAAACATGGTATGTGAACAAAATACATTTTTCGGGTAAAATAAGTATTTTTCAAAAAATGCAGTTTTGCCACCTTTTGATGGCGCACCCACTTTAAATCTAGTTTTTTACAAGATTATAAGTTCAATTTGACAAAATAAAATTATTCTTTGGGATCAGGATATAAAAATTTTCTTTGGATAAATTTTTCATATTATTCTGATAACTTTCATATTTTAATGAATAGTAAAAACACGCTATATTTTAATTACAAACAACTTTTTTCATCGCAATAATTTATATGGTTAAATTATAATATTGAATGGTTTTAAAGTAAAAATAGAATATATTTTTACCATTTAATATAATGTATGTCATTACCATTAATTTTACTTTGAATTCATAGGTTAAAACATTTCAATCTTTGGCAATGTTTTATCTTTTAAAACTCATTTTCTTAACAACGAGATTAATTTTAAATTAATTACTACAACTTCTGTGTTTTGAATTTTGAAAAATGGATTACATATTTGAATTCAGTGGGTCCAAATTATGTTAATAGGTTACTTTTATTTTTTTGATATTATGAATAGTAACTACGGTAATTTTTATTTACTGTAGTTAAAAGTAAATCGGGTAATTAAGGGTAAAAATAAGATTATAAAATTACCCTAACATCTGAAAAAATTCTATTGGATGAATAAAAGTTGACCCTTATCACCTTAGGGTCAGAATAAATTCATTTTATGGACTTTTTACCATTAAAATAATTTAATTTTTATTAAAACTAAAGAAAGTGACAACATGTCACTCTCTTAAATCTTATAAGTATAATAATTTTAATTTAGTGATAAACTTTATGAAACTTCAAAAATGAATAGTCTATAGAAATATAATAAAATTATCTACATTATATGAATTTATTTATAATTTTTAGGGATTAAATAATTATCATTAATTATGACATAGTAATGATGTTGAAATTATTTTATTGATTGAATTATCAAATAAATGATTTTAAAAGTATTAAAATAAATATTATATGAACTATTTAATGTACTCCACTGATTTTATAGATAAATATTACATGTTATGAATATATTAAATCTTTTAGTTCAAACATATCTTCTATGTATATTTATTTAAATTCAAATAAATGAATAGTGTCAAAATTGACACTATTGTTATTTTATAAAAATTACATATTATAAAATTGTTTAAAAATTACAAAAATATTTAAAAATTATAAATTAAAATTTATATGGTCTAAAATGTAATAAATTATACAATTATGGACAATTCACAACATTTAAGTAATTATTTATAATTATTTATAATTTAGAATATTATTACCACAAATAAAATTAAATAGATTATACAAGGATAAATCATGTTGATAATGTTTAAAATAATTTCCCAAATTGTATAAATTTTATTTATTGATGATATTAAAACCCTATATCATCTAAGATTCGGATTTGGGTCATTTTTGGAGGTTTTTAAGTGGGGTTGGAATTTATTATAAATTAATATTTCTTATAATTCCAAAGGTGCCCCTCTCCTCCCTTATAAAAGGGAACCTCCTCCCTCTCCTCCTCACACCACTTTGAGCCTTCAAGCTTGGCCAACCCCTGACAATTTATCTTCTCCACTTCCTTAGAAACTTACTATAAGTCCTGGTCTTCTTCAAAGAACAACTTTAGTGCCCTTAGAGGAGGTTAAGAAGAGGCGCGTTAAAGAAGATGTAATATCCTTTACTGATTATTTCCATTTTATTTCTTCTTATACTTATTCTTCTTTATTTTTTTCATCATAAATTAATAACATCAGTATCACTAATATACTTATATGTTATTATAAATATTAAACAACCCTATTTCACCTTCTATCTATCCTGCGGAAAATGAAATCACTGCACGTGCGTACGTATGGAATACCGTCTCCACGCCGTTGTGTAATCAGTTTTCCACCACCACCTTACATGGATGGGTATAATGGTGTAAAGAATAACTATATATTATTATTATAACATGATACTAATTCTGATACATTCTATCTTCCACTCCAATACCATTCAATGGTTATGGGAACAATATCATCGCTTGTGCGTACGTATGGCCTACCGTCTCCACGATGTGATACGACTCGTTCTACATGATCTTCCTTGAATAATGATTATATAAATTAATTGAATGAATAAATATGATACATATTACAATAATACCATTCTATAAATGAGGTATCTATAACCTAAAAATAATAATAAGAATTGATTCGACAAAACATGCATAAGAACATAAAGCAATGAACACCCGAATAACAAGTAGAAATGAAATATTACTAATAATAAGATAATAACATGAACATATATGATATCATAATAATGAATATGATTCTGCAAAAATTCAATTACATTATTTAAATCATTATACAGGAGGTTTGGATACGTACGAAGCAAATCAGACCTAAGGTAAGGGAAAATCTCGCAATCTCATTTTTATCCGAGATTGTTTATACTTCAGAATTTACTGGGAAATATTTATCATCCACATACATTTTTCCTCAATATTTAATATTATTTCTATCCTCCTAAAATTTTTTAAGTCCAATTTTACCCTTTGGTGAGTTTTTAGTAAAATATATGAAATGAATCTTCTGTCATTTTTAGTATGAGGTACTTTTTGACTTTTCCGTCCAAAGTACGAGAAGAATGTTTTTTAACTTATACGGCATGAATGGATTTTTTATGATTTCATAGAAAATTATTTACATGAAGCTTCATTTAAAAGTTTTCAAGTTTATTTTTAATCAACTTCTTTTAGTTTAAAATTGTATGACATGTTAAGAAAGGAAAATTGTTTTTGAAGTAGAAAGGATATTTTTCTCAAGAATGGAGTTAAAGTGTTTTATCAAAATTATTTTCCATCTAAGATAATATAGGGTTTTGTTTCTATCCATATTTTTACATTTATTTGATTATGTTATTATGGAATTAGTTTTATGATGTCCTTTTATCTTATATGGATTATGTTATGATGGCATGATGTTTAAGAATCCCATTTTTATTACATGGGTTATGCTATGATGTATGATTTATGATTTTGTGGAACACATAAGAATGGTTTCATTATGAGATAGGTGGGAACTATATCTCCCTCCAATGCATTGGGTAAAGATTTATATATCATGAGATAGACATGGCTGGAATGACAAGTTAATCCGGTTCAGTGATACAGGACTGGAACGAGGAGTGAACTCAGTTTAGTAATGGAATTTGTCTGCTATGATAGTCTTGGAAATGAGTCTTGAATAAAATGAAATGATTTTATATTATTATGTGTGTATGCCAAAAAGTTTCATGTTTTAAGTTATGATTATTGGGATTAAATTTCACCACTATGATTTATCCCATGTTATGATATTATGATCTCTTTTGCAGGTTAAGATATTCAAAATGTTATATTCTTATGAATATGATATGATTGATATTTCTTTTGTTTACCCTTACTAAGCATTTGATCTCACCCTTTTGTATGTTTTATTTTCCCCAGGTCAGGAAGAAGGGTATTAAGTAGGATATGCCAAAAAGGGACTCTAGATATGATGAAATAAATGGGAGACAATGTAGATGATTTATGAACCAGTTTTTTATGTTTCCCAGTTTCTAAAGACACTATACCTATATGATCCTATCATGGTTTTTTTATATGTTGTAATAAGTATGATTAAATTTTGAAGTAATAACCATGTATGTAAAGTATGGTTCATTATAGTATACCCTCCCATTTACCCTATTATTTCAGGATTAAGATGCCCTCTTGTTTTAGGATTGGGATACCTTCCCATGTACCCTCTTGTTTTGGGATTTGGATTCCATGTCATTTACCCTATTATTTTGATCTTAATATTCCCTCTTGTTTCAATATTGGGATTCCTTCTCGTGTACCCTGTTGTTTAGGGCTTAGGATTCCCTCTTGTTTTGGGATAAATATTCCCTCTAGTTTTAGTCTTGGGATACCCTCCCATGTACCCTCTTGATCTCATAAAATATTTATCATTTCCTAATGAATTAGAGGGAGATATAGGTCCCACACATCATATAATAAAATCATACATACATGTGTCATAAGATAATAAAACTTACATCATATCATGGCCCATAAAAATAGATGGGTTTCATAAACATCATATCATTACCCATGATATGAAATGGGTGTCATGATCATGTAATCATATCTTAACCTATGGAAAAACATTGGTTTCATAATCATTTAATCACAGAATAACCCATTAAAATAAGTGGGTTTGATAAGCATAAAACTCATGGAATGGGAATGGGTTTCATAAACATATAACACATGAAATAGAAATGAGTTTCATAAACATCACGCCATCAAAACACAAACCATTTAGAGAAATAATGTGAATAGAAACTTTGGATAATTTCCCCTAAAAGCATGAGTAACACCAATGTATTTCATCTTAGATGGAAAATAATTTTGAAAGATCCTTTTAAAAACTTTTCTTGAAAAAAAAATACCATTTCTTCTTTAAAAAATTCTTTTAAAACATAATGCCTTTTGAAAACCATTTTATTTAAAAATAATTTTAAAAATATAAATAAGTATTGAAATCATTTTGAAAAAAAAATTCCATTGAAATCTTATAAAATAATCTTTAAAGAATTTTGAAAACCTTTTTATTTGAAAATAATTTGAAAACTTAGAAAGAAGGATTAAAATCATTTTGAAAAACATTTCCCTTGAAAACGTATAAAATAAGCTTCAAAAAAATTTGAAAACCTTTTTTATTTGAAAATAATTTTAAATATTATAAATGAAGCTTTAAAATCATTTAAAACATTTTTGTTTAAACATAAAACATTTTTGAAAAGATTTTTCATTGAAAACCAATTTAAAATAATGAATTTCATGAATATTAGGAAAAAAATTCTTAAAAAAGATTTGTAATCTTGTAAAGTAAGATTTAATGGAATGATGGTCATGACGGTTGGTAAATCCGTACATACCGAACATTCCTTTTACATTGTAAAAAGTTTAGAAAAGTTCCTTGAATAGAAAAATGGAAATAATATTACTTCATAAAAACCATTTTTTAAAAGTTAAAACATGAGTAAAAATGTCTTCTAGAGATCATATAATAATAGTAGTATATTTTTGTAAACTTTTTTAGAAAACATGGTTTTTAAGGAACATAAATGTCTAACTGAAGAGAGAGGTAAAGTTAGAATTTCTTAAAAACATTTTCTTGATCATCTTATGTACAAAAGAGGGGAAAATGGAACCATTACTTGGATATAACATGAATAACTAGAGGTTAATAAAACTCATGAGATTTCATGAGATATGTATAATAATATTTCATCAATGTGAGTATAATCATAAACAATCTCGATAAACAGTGAGATTGTAGCTATAAATCGTTACCAATTTGGTTACTTTGAATCATAAAAAAATGTAAATAATAACATTAAATGAATATTAAAATATTATAAAAAATAATTATATTCATGATATAACATGTAAAATTCAGTATATACACCTCATGGAAAAATATAGGTGCATAACTTGGTATGTGTCTCAAAAAAGGAAAATTGAGACAAAATTACTTTACCGATTTGGTAACCTTTGAAACACAAACCCCATGAAAGTAATATCATAAAATGGATATGTAAATACTCATAAATTTAATTATAATAATCATATAATACATCCATGGACATTATACACACCACACAAAATAAATGAGGGGTGAATAAGGCATGAATCTTGTGAAAATAAAAAGTGAGATGAAATTCTCTTACCTTATGTCTTGACTCTCTTAGTACTCGTAAAAACCTATTATATAATAAATATAATTTTATTATACAAATTTTACATAACCATATTCTTATATCTAATACCATATATGTTATGATTATGACTTTATATTACCCTCTTATTAACAATTCCATGTTAAGGTTTCGATTCGGGCAATATCTTCTTTGTTTTTTGCTTATGTCTTGATTTGTTATATTTTTCATCTTCATACTTATATAAAGATTTAAAAAATTGAAAAAATGATATAAATATCATTTATATTAATTATATATGTATTTATAATAATCTGTATAATATATAAATATGAAATAGAATACACCGTTCATGGAGATGGTAGATCATACGTATGCTTGAATGATGTTTCTGTTTTTATTTGTAATATTGAAAGAAACAAAGTAAATGAAATATATGTGTATATATATAATATCATTAAAGTATAAATAATATGTCATAAATTTCATATAATTTCACTAAAATCATCCTTAATACATTAAATGCAATGTGTGAATGGATCACATTCCTTTGAGGAGGCGGTAGTGCACACTTCCCCAAATAAAATTATCATATTTACACAAAATGTAAAGTATGAAGGTAGGATTTATATAATAACTATAGAAGTATAAACACATAATAAATATAATATGTATCAAATAAAAATATAGTGTCTATCATAATGTCCAACCATGAGAGGTGGTAAAGGTAAAATGAACAATATCGTTTCGTGAGGCGGTAGTTCGCCATACGCAAGAATGGTAAGTTCATTACCCATTAGATGGAATTGTGTGTAAGTTCAGGTAGAAGCCTTAGAATAAAAACATATAAGTATATTTAGTATAGTGGTGTTTTTATATAATAATTTAATAAGAATAATTGAGGTGGTGGAGAAAGAAAACAAAGGAAATGAGATTGAGGAAGGATGTTACCTCTTCTTTGGGTAACTCCTTTTGGTTTGCACCAAAGGGCTTACATGGTTGTATTTCTTCCAAAATGGATGATTCAAGGAGGAATATAGGGATTTTGGGAAGTTAATTGGGAATATATTAGCCTAAATTAAGAGATTTTATAAGTGTGAAGAAGGGGGATAGGTGGTGGCCTTTTATAGGGGAGGGAGGGGACACACTTGGCATTTTTGAAAACAAGTTAGGTGTACCCATGTTTTACCTAAAAAAAGTCATGAAAACCCAAAAAATATATAAAATGGAAAGTTTTTTGCCTAAATATTCCCATATAATGGGTTTTGGGAAAGTTTATAGTTCATTTGGGCCCTTAAGTTTAAGGTTTATTCCCTTGTTAAGTTTAATTTTACCTTAATTATTGTAATGAATCTTAATCACTTTCACTAATATTATTGGTAAAAAATTAATTTTATCTTATTATATTATAAATATTATACTTATTAAAACAATTTATTTTAATTTTTTTAAATTTAATTCATAAAAGCATAAAAATTAAGTTTAATGTTAATTTTGCAAATGTGGCGAGGAAGCGGGTTTTTAAAGTGAGAATGTTCAAAAGTTCCTTAAGATTTTATATTTAAATTAAATATAAAACTGATTAAAATGAACTAAATTGGATTAATATATTTATAATGGATCTATTTTTACTTTAAAATCATCTTAAAATATAATTTAACTATATAAATAAATTATACAAAAAGGAATTTTTGAATTAAAATTCATTATTTTTTCACTATTCGCCCAAAAATGAAGTTTCTCATAAAAATCCCAAAAAATCACTATAAGATAATTTTAGAATTTTGAATTCAAACACAAATTTTATTTCATCAAATTCAATTTCTAAAAGTTTCTAAAATTAGTTTTATTATTGTTCACAAAAGGACATAAAAAGAAGTTCTTTTAAGAAAATAATATTTTCAAACATATAAAAACATTACTAAAATGATTGTATGTATTATTATCAATGTTATTTATATTTATAAAACTATTAGAAATAATATTTAAAAATTATTTATTACTATTCATATTACTAATTTTAACAGCTATGTTATATCTATCCCTGTTTAAATAATTATAACAATAAAATGATGTTTCATAGAAACTTAGTGTTGTATGTAACATAAGCTAAATCAATGTTGAGTGTAGCGCAAGATAATATAATTCTTGATTTTAGTGTATGAAATCCAAACATAGTGATTTAATATATAATAAATACTATATTTAGTTTTTCTTGAAATGAAAAATATCAAGAATATTAAATTAATTTCAAAAAAAATATTTCACAAAATCTCAGGTTGTTATATATATACCTTCCACCCTATGGTGATGTGAAGGATACCCTATGGTGATAAAAATCAACATGGACATGATAAGGAACCGACCAATACATTATTAATATGACATTAAAGCATGTCATCTCAAGAATAAAGATATTTCATAAGAAGCAATACCCACCTATCTCAAGGGGGAATTCCCTGCACTGGTGTATATTCTCCGATCGAATCACCAATGGAGTATAGAGTGTCATAATTCCATCATAAAATTTTACATAGATCTAAATCCACCCCAAAATAGGTACATATATGAAATAATGTGAATCACATGTATCAAAAAGGGAATATACTAGTGTAGAAGCTACTAAGATCATACCTCTCACAGTAGACAGCCCAACACTCAGCTCCTCAGGTATAGGTTGTACTGAATATATCTCCCTAAACTATTTCCCTGAGAAATATCCTGACTACCCTGAGTAGGTTCACTTTGCTATTGAGGTGAAATTGGTGTTTGTCTCCCTTAACCAAGACCACTCCCTCAGCCTAAACAACTAGTAGTATTCCAACACCTGGCTTGACTTGGAGCTATGAATCCCACTCCTGGACCTAGATTTAGTGTCGAACCCTTCTCAATGTCTACTGGAGGGAAGGTCCTATAAAAACATTATAGATGGACTATTCTAATTTAGTCTTGGCACTCAACTAGGTCTCTATCACATTGGATCCTCATGTGTCCCCACCTCCCACACTGATGGAAAAAAGACAGAACTACCAAAACTCACACCCTGGCTAGTATTCCCCTAATGAGAAGTCTCAAAACATTGTGTCATTCCACCTAACACTAAACCACTGGGTCAAGAAGCTGAACTACTCTAATCTGTGCTCCCAGCTTCTATCAAATTATGTTTAGTAATTAGTGCCTAATTCACTATCTTAGTGATATTAGTCAACCAAAACACATTCACTTGTGATCGAATGGAATGATTGAGACCTTCCTCAAATAATCTCTCCCTAGATGGTTCATAAACAAGATGGACAATAAAAAAACTAAATCTCTATAAAGTGGGATGATTACTCCATAACGGTCATAGAACCCCACTCTAGATGCATAAACTCACTACTATGTTCATCTTTCAAAGTCTCAGGAAAGAAGTAGTCATAAAAACTCGATTGTAAATCCCTCCAAAACATATCTTGAAGCCTATAACACTGGTTCAGAACATGCCACCAGCGCTTAGAATATCCCCAAATAATATACGTCACAAGATTTACTCTCCTCTCTGGAGGAGTCTCCAAATTCTTTAAGATCAATATGATAGTCTCAATCCACAGCTCAACAGCCCGTGGACTATCGTCCCCAAAAAAGAGGGTGGATGTTGTTGCTGGAACACGTGTCAACTATACTATATTCAAGGAAGGTTGCGGGGATATATAAAAATTATACATAAAGAATAGTAAACCCTCTCAAAACTGATCATTATAACCCATATTAGGAATAATAGGTGGGTCCTCAAGTGGCACTACTGGAGGTTCTACTGGTGGATCAGGTCTCACCACCTCTGAAGTATGGTCATCGCCACCCTCATGTCTCACAACTGGAGGTCATCGTGGTATCATATCTCTAAAAATTCCAAACCCACACCTCAAAAAATAGTCGATAACTATCAAATCATATAAAAATTACACACCCCTATGCCTACTCTTAAATCTAGGATTGGGTAATAGGAATGATCATAAGGACAACTAGAGACACTATATCTTGTCCACTACTGAGGTCGGGTCTGGGTCAAGTTCTCAATTATAAATTAGTGGTTCTAGTATGCAGGGTTTCAATTGTAATTTTTAGAGGAAAAAATCATTTAAATTGAAATTGGCATCCCTATTTAATGGTAACCATTTCATTTTGGAATTCATTTTCACTTAAATTCATTCTCATTATTTAGAAATTATCTCAAAAATGTTGAAATATATGGATCGAAACTTCTAATTTATAAGGGACCATACACCTTATAAATTTAGATGTAGAATCCATTTAATACCAACTAATTATTTATCAATTCCCTTCATGTAATGTTATCATAATTTCATGGATATATTAATAAGGCACCAAAAAAGCTGCAAGAAATGCACATAGTAATATAAACATGGCATGGCATGATACATGAAATATAAATCATGAAGTGCTATAATGATGCATGATGAAATATTTTCTTACCATACCAGGTCAAGGGTAAACATCCATAATCATAAATAACATAAAAATAAAGTGCATCACCCAACGGTGAAATAAAGGTAACTATAATAAGCACAATCTAGAACAACATGTCACATCCCAAGTAATTTGGCCTTTCCCTATACATGGGTTAGCTACTCCTAGGCATAGATCATTATCAAATTCCAACACATTTCTAATATCCTATCTAATATTCTCAAACGATAAGACAAAAGAAAATAAACATCTCCTAATACCCCTTTGTAATGTCCTGACCTAGGAGCCACTAAATGGTTCCCCGAGCTGGTGGGTCATATGGCCTCAAGTGTGCCTCCCCATACACCAGAGGATACCAACTAGAAATTAGGTCCTATAATAGTATGGTGGGAAGAATATACCCTCATGATCAGAGTAACAAAGCGATATAACGAGTGAATAAATAAGAGGAAGAATAATATAAATCAATGACAGAATATAGACATCCAGATAACATTAGTAGTAAAAAAATACAAGGAAATATCATATACAAAATTATGAATATATCATGTTTCTATACAAAAATGAAGGAAATACATTGAAACATGAATCTAGTACAATACATGTGTCAAAATTACGAAATGAACCAAATGACTATATACAGATATCATCATGATCCATAGCTCGACCTTGTTCTCCCATGCTCCTATGCACAACCAATCAAGAATCATAAAGCGATAGCTTTCCCTGATCCCTACCTATATCTATGAAGTCTTTATAGGCACCCAATGACGGCCTGAAAAGGGTGTGAGATAAGACTCAGTAGGCCACCACCAATGGTATCTATAACAATTCTAGTCTATGTATATAAGTTGAATCATTTTTCATTATATAGTAGTAATATAAATGAATAAGTAGGAGTGATATGTTCTGAACAGTTAGGCTCACTGTAAACAAGAAATTGTAAAAACATGCTAACTATAAATTATGATAAAGCAGGAGTGATATTGTTCAGTCTAAAAATTGCAATCAATCAACCATGACAAGGGATATATGTAAATCATGATAAAAAAACATATGCGGCCTATGCTAAGTAATCCAGTTTCAGACCTAATGGTTCAAATCCAAGGTATAAAATGATCAAGGAATCCTCCTTAAGTTCGTGAAGCATATCCATAGGAAACTCAGTAAAGACTTGAGTGGATCCTAAGGATCAAGTCCACAGAGCATGTCTATGGTGGTCGAAGCAAGCCGGATTCTGGGGGTATAAATTTCTTAGGCATCCATGGTAATCCAGATCCATGGAGTATAAATGTCCATGGAATCCTAAATAAATAGGATCCATGTAGTAGAAATGTCTATAGAATCTAATGTAATCAGGATCCATGGAGTAGAAATTTCCATGGGATCTAATGTAATCATAATCAATCCATTAATCATTTCATAAACCATTTTATAACCATACAAAATACATGAGTTCATCTAAATCATTCCACATTTTCTATTTAAACCATTTAACCATTTTAATAACATTTAATCACATGGAAAGGAGGAATAAACCCTCTCATAACAACTCAATTAATTAATTTAGGATCCCACTATGATGGAAAACTCACAAACACACACAACAAGGTGGTGTCTCATGGGAAAGATACATAAACACACCTCATGGGTGGTTCAGGTTGAGGTTGAAAACCTCTAACCATCTCATGGTGCTAAGTGGAAACCTATCAAGGTTCTAATAATTTAATCAAGGAATTTAATTAATTTAGGAGCAATGCCCGGAAATTCCATCATTCATTGCAATGGAAACTAGCTATAAAATAACTAGACTTTTTATGAAAAGGTATAAACCACCAACCTCATCTTGGTAGATGAACACCCATCCAGTATCAACTCCTAACGCAAATTGGATTATAAGAAAATAGAAGAACAAAAGAATACCTGGTGCACATCCAATGAGACCAACGGTGAGTGGTTCAGAGGTTATATGGAGAAACCAGATCAAGTCTTAGGTTAGGATCGAAGAATCTCTCTAACGAGAGAAGAGGGTGGCCACCGCTAGAGAAAATAGGAAAATAAGAGCTGGGTTTAAACATTTAAGAATTAAGGTAAAAACAGTCATCTCCCCTCTAAATATTGGGTTGCACAGTTGGACAAACCATGCACCAATTGTGTGCACCTCTCTACCTCAAGACCTCCCTTGTTTAAGGGGGTATCCTAATTTTTTAACATTTTATGGAATTTCAGCCTTGTTTAAGAGGGTCTTATTACCTTTTTTCAGTGGGGACTAAATTTATTCTGAGGACTTACATTCAAATTGATATTATGGTTTTTAAATTTTATCATTTTTTCACAATTTAATTTTATTTATAATTAAATATATTCATATTTTCTTATATTTACTTATAATAAATCACTTCTATAAATACATATATCAACATATTTACGTAAAAATGTATTTTTAAATATATAAAATAAATATTTATTATTTGTTTTATTTAAATTAAAAAAATATCCATTTTATTTACCTTATATAGATGAATTAATATATATATATATATATACCTATACAAATGATGTTTATATATAAACATGTGTGTGTCAATAAAAAATATATATGTATATGTATATTCTAAAATATGTATATAAATACATATTCTAAAAATGTATTTAAAAAACATCTAACCATTTTTTACATTATAAAAATATATGAATATATTTATATATACATATACAAGTATATATATAATTTTTATATATAAATATATGTGTGTATTAATAAACAAATATATATTTATATTATATTTTAGTATATATAAATGAATATAATATATAATATATAATATATTTAAATAAATATAAGTATATATATATCACACACATGTACACACATATTTTATAGATGTGTTTAAAAATACTTATATAAATATATGAATAAAAAATATATATGTAAATATATATATATATATATAAACAGAAATATCATAAAATAGACAATAAAACATCTTGGTGTAGTGGTAAAGGCGTTTGAGTTCCAAAGTAGAGGTACATGGATCAAATACAGGAAAATGAAGGAGGCTGGAATTTCATAAATCACTAATAAAGGGGTTGGGGAAGTGCTGATAAAGGGGGGAGCATTGATAAAGGGGGGAAGCACTGATAAAGGGGGCTCAGAGAGGCCTAGAAAAAAAATTCCTCCTTATCAATTATTTTTATGAGTAGTCATAAATCCTACCCTTTAAACTCACTTTGGTATTCAATTATTTATAATCACTGATAAAGTTCCTTTACTAGTGTTGTTAAAAGCTAATTTTTTAATGGTGTCCCTTGGTAAACTCGTTTTTCTCTTAATCACTTTAATTAATTTTAACTACTTTTGCTAATTATTTTGGTAAAAAATTAAGTTTACATAATTATAAATTTTAAATTATTCTGATTCCAAATATGGAATCCATTTTTTAAAATTCAAATCACATAATTGAAATAAATTAATTTAAAATTAATCTCATGAATGGGATGAGAAAGCGGATTTTTAAAGTGAAAATGTTCAAAATTTTACTATGTTTTTATATCTAAATTAAATATAAAAATGATTCCAATGACCTAAATTGGATTAATAGATGTATAATCGATCTATTTTGACTTTAAAACTAATTCAAAATATAATTTAACATTTTTATTTATATAAAAAGTTAGTTTTCAATTAAAATTCAGTATTTTTCATTATTCATCAAAAAATGAAACTTCTCAAAAAAATGTCAAAAAATAATCCTAATTTAATTTTGACATTATGATTTCAAAAATGAATTTTATTTTCTCAAATAAAATTTATAAAGGTTTTAAAATTTAGTTTTAAAATAATTATTCCATTAAAAGGTGACAAAACTACCTTTAGAAAAATACATCTTTTTATGCATAAAAATTGGATTTATTCTTATCTTATATCTATAAAATATATTGAATTAATTTCAAAACATTTGATTGAATATATAATATATAAATTTCATTTATATCATTCAATAATAATAATTAATTTAATTTTTTAGGATAAAACTCCTTTGGTGTAAAAGAATAGTTTTTATAAAAACATTTCCTTTATATTTAATTGGTTTTTATATTAATTTATAATTAATTGATTACCAATGAATTCAACCATATATTTTTATATTTTATTTAATCCTATTCATAACCTCTAATTTAATTTCTAGATGATAATTTTCATTTTAAATAATAATATTAATAGCATTTGGTAAAATTCAGTGTTGCGTGTAATGCAAGCCATCGAAGAAAGTCATTATTGTGTGTAATGAAAGCTAAACTCAGTGTTGTGTGAATTAAAAGATATATGATATATTTAATTTTATTTAAAATATAAAATATTTCATAAAGTCTCGGTATGGTATATCCCCTTCTATTCTTAGTGTTTTGTGTCATGCATGTTATCGAATATGATGTTCATATTTTAAAATTTCAGGGTGTTACATTCTTCCCACCTTAAATAAATCGTGTCCTCACAATTTAAACTTGATCTTGGAAATCAAGGGCTTGAAATTTGGAAATACCATTTTTTAAAAATCCACATCATAAAAGGGTTAATAAAATATCCTCTTAATAAGAGAGAATGGGAAGTACAAAGGTCACAAGGAATAACATATAAATAATTTTCTAAGTAGGAGAACATTAGTGAAAAGTGAAGATATGGACATAGAGGAAAAGCATAAATATTTATATAGAGTGATTGAGGTCATTGATCATAATAAAGTGAGTGATAAATGGAAAGTTAAGGGGATTAAAACCATAAATTTTTGATGATCGAAAAGACCATTGGTTCATCAGAAATAAAGGTACTAGGATAAAAAAAATCAAGTCCCTTTTCCTAAAGATGAGGAATTATTTTACTATGTAAGAATATAAGGAAATATACTTGCCTGATATGTTTATATTTCATAAGTATAATTTTTTCCTTTGGTTTTTCTTCGATCAATTTTCAATTCATCACTTATTCCAAGAAATGAATATATAGGAATGGATTTTTAATGCCTGAAGCACTAAAATTCACTTTGAATGGATCATAAGATCCATAAAAGAGTGAAAATTCTTTCTATCAATCTATAACTATTTTAAAAAACTAATATGGTTACCACATTTTATCTAATATGAATAAATCTTCATATATTAAATTAATAAAATAATCTCTAAAACCTCATTAAAAGGTCAACTTAAACCATTTCATATATGGTTAAACTTATAAACATCCAAAATATTATGATCCAAAACATTATAATGAGATCCAAGGTGGTTATTAATATCCAATTTACTTTATCCATATAAATCATATCTTTATCAAAACATCATTTTCTCAACATTGGGAACATATTAAGGTTTATCTTTCCTTCAACCATGTGTTTTCCAAAAAGTTAAAATTTATACTAAATCACTTTTCTCAATTCCATTCAACATATTCCCTCAAACCCTTAGTTAAATGGTACTACAGTACAATACTTATATTTTTCATAATTATTATGATGAGAATATCATCAATAAAATATTTTTACAATATATTTCATGGATCTAAATACACAAGCATATTAATCATTACACTTCAGTTGTATAAATAGCATAATTTTGACCTTGATCCCTTATCTTCTTCTGATGTATATTACCTTGATGATTAGGGAATTAATTTATATTGTGCCCCATCTCTTTACAGTTGAAACAATCAATAGTAGTATTTTTTGTCTCCCCTTTTCATTCTTTTTTTTGGTGACCCTTTTCTCTAAACTTATAATAAACTCCCAATCCCTTCAAGAATTTTAAAGGGTAATTCTTTCTATAGTTATCACATATAGGAAAATTATTATTTCCCTTATTCCCTGTATTAATTATTTGTTATGTCTTCCTCTTATTCTATTCCCTTTTAATCCATATGACTTGAAGAATTATTTCTCAGTCTTGATAGCACATAAATCTATTTGATATTATGAAGAAAAAGTTTGATACACCAATGCCCTTTATAGACTTGTCTTAATCCCTTCAAAGAAATGGAAAATATTGAATTTCGAGTTGTGTATTAAATCCATATCATACCTTGATAACCTTGTAAAGTTATTTTTATACTCTACAACACTTTCTTCTGCATTTTTATTTAAACTAAGGAACTTTCTCTTAATCTGAGTTTGTTTCTCACGAGGAAAATATTTTTCAAATAATGTATCCTTAAAATATTTCCATTCCATGAGTTTTATTTCCCCTTCCTCCCTAATATTCTGGATCAAAAACCACTATTGATCAACATCTCCATTGAGACAATACACTGAAAGTGTAACCTTTTCCTTTTCACCATATCCTAATGACATAAATTTCTTCTCTGAATACTTGATACATTACTCAACTGACATTGGATCAGTAGTCCCACTAAATTATCGAGGCCTCCATCGCATAAAGTGAACTAGCATTTAAGAATCTCAACGTGGAACAAGTTTCTCTATCCAGGAAAGGTTGTGTGTCATAACTTGATTAATCTTCCCTAATATATTCATAACTTACTCAGTTCCAATACCAGCTGTAGCATCTTCCTCAGTAGGGAAACCTCTATATTTTCAATGAGTATTGATACCTTTCTTCCTTCTAGGGGTCATCTCTAAACAATATAATATACTAGATTAGATAATAATATTATGAATTTTAAATCATAATGTATAAACATTAATATGCTCTTGTATACTTATTCTTAGAGTCTTTCTTAGTGTTATGTTCCATAATCTATGTTTTCCTAAATATAGTTCCCAAAGTTTCTATTAAACTTCTGTTGATACCAACTGTAATGACCCCAACCCCAAAAGCCTGGACTTGGATCCTGATACCATTACATTAGAATAATATACAAGGAATTTCATCCGGAATGTGTCACGACCTATCCCCTGGGGCCCATGTCGTGACTACCCCAAGCCCGCCTTCTATAGTCCAAGGGTTGGAGACTAGCACCAAAAAGGCATATCCCTAAAAAGGGAAGGCATTTCCTCAAAACTTATACACACACATATAGGGAACATTGTGCACAAGTATAACACAACATAAGAAGAAAGGTACAACCACAACTAAAAACCTCAATTGAGTGTAAAAGTAAGTAATAAAAGTAAAAGGGTCCAGAATACAAGCCCAACTGAAATGGAATTACAGGTAAAAAGGAAAAACAGCTCCTGAGGTCACCCACCAAGGATCATACCTGAAGGGTAGGTACAACATGTAACACCCCAAAAATTGACTCTCATATACTGATAAGTTTATGTTTATGTTTTTTTTTCAATTTCATAACAACTAAACAAAACTTGCTTCTCATAAGAAATTAATAATGTGGTTTTAATTTGTATTAGAATACAACCAAGTAAAACACACAAATGAGCACAAGGATATTTCATTTAAATAAGAACACCATAGTATTTACAATACACCAAGATTAAAAGGGTATTCGTACTAATCAAAGATACCTAATAAAAACCCTAACAGAACTATGGGAAGCCCCCCTAAAAATACAACAAGACACGGTAAATAAAGGATATCTCTCAGGTTAATGAAAATAAAGAACAACACCACCATGATCATGAAAATTGTGTTGAGCATCAACAGTATGAAGAGAACCATCTTCTTCTTCTTCTTCTTCTCTTAAAGTCTGGGACACCCTAAGACCTGGTTTTATATGGATTCAGCTCGATCATTACCTTGTATGACCGTTGGAAATTCAAACGGCTATAATTATAACTGTTAGCCATGTGGTGTTTTAACTAAATAATAATTGATTACAACTTTACGTTATGAATTTCAAAGTAAACCCTAAGTACAATATAATGATTTGAATTATGTTTCGAAACACAATAAGGAATTCAAAAACACTTTGCAAACTTTTCAATTACAATGTAAAGAGTATTCATTATTAAACAGTTTTACGAATTATGTTTAACATCGTCAAATAAAATTATGTTTTAATTAAACCAAATTTTCTATAATAGTAGTATAAGAGTTATCATATGGGTTATTAAATCCCAATTTATAACCCTTATTCTAAAAGTTAGTGTTTATAAATAATTGTTTTCTTTTAATACTTTTAAAAAAAAGTTCAATGTATATTCCTTAGCCTTCCAATATTTAAATGTAAGTTTAAAAATATAGTTTTATAAGGTTTTAACAAATAGGTTCCTTTTCTTTAAAGACTTGGGATCTTGGTAAGATAGGTTTCATAAAAAAATTATGGGTGAGCTCGGGCCAGCCCCTTTAAGGCAGGGCTAAGGGAGGCAGCTCACACAAAGTGGCTGAGCTGAGCCCACATCCCAAGCCAAGGCCGGCCCGAGGCATAGGCAGAGCTTCCCCAAAGGGTGCATGGGAGCAGGAGAGTGTGTGCGCTCCACAGTGGGCGTAGGGTCACGGGGAGCGGGTAGGCCGAAGCCTGTGGGGGAAGGTGGGAGCCCGTGTGTAAGGCTCCATGGTGTGTGTTGTGTTATTTCTGGTGTTGTGGGAGGCTCGGGGTTATAAAGAACCCATAAAACTCTCACTGATTCGATGTGGGACAACAATTTTCACCTGGGATCAAATCTGGGTCTTCGGATTTCCCCACGCGCGATCTACACCATTGATTTCAATCTGGGTGTTGATCCCAGGAAGTCGCAAACCCCTTCCACATTTTTCATAGACCGCCCGATCCGGCATGATCTAATCATGGTCGTCCAAGTTATTTTTTTAAATGCCACGATGATCGTGAGCCACCGATCTCATCTCGGACCAATTCGAGCCGTTCATCTCTTTTATAAACCCTGGTTGTATCCTGACTGTCGGATCAATCCAAGATTAAATCTTGGTCATCCATTTTCTCCCGGTAACACCCCTACTACGTCGTCTTCTTCTTCTCTCAGCACTCGCAACACCCAACCCTACTCTTTTGCACCATTTCTTTTCTCCCTTCTTCAAACCAGGTGGACCCTCCTTTCCCCCCCTTGCCCATAAGTCTTCCCTGGCCAATAAATGGACCGGTTGGACTCAACTCTTCCCAACAGTGGTTATTAAAGTTTGGAATATTTTTTTATATATTTTATGTAGTGTATAACCCGGTGGAACCTCTCGGTTTTTTCTCCTCTCGGACCTCTAACACCCTTCAACCAAGCTCTCCTCAAATATCTTCTTCTCCTCGGATAGAGTTAAGGGTTTTATGTTTTTTTTTTCTCATCAAAAAATCCTATATACATATACAAGCTTTATATATATATACGAGCATGTATATGTTCATACTCTTACACCTATATGTATATATACTCTCTAAGGTGAATCTAGGTCTTGTAAGGGTCTTCATGTTTCATTTTCTTTTCTCATGGAAAATATTATATATACATACCTACGTTTTACATATGTATATTTACAGGTATGTATATGTTCATATACACACACCTATATATATATATATATACATACTCTCTAAGTGAATATGGTTCTTCTAAGGGTTCTTCATGCTTTTCTTTCCTTATGAAAAATCTTGTATTCACACGTTATACATATATATGGGTATGTGTATGGCCATACTTTCACACCGATATATATATATAAATATAACCTCTCTAAGGTAAATATGGATTTCTCAAAGGTTAAAAATTGTGTATGCACTAATATTTCTAAAGTGGATGTTTTTATTTGGGGTTTGTTAAAATATGATTTTTAGTTTTTCAAAACCAAATATACACCTAAAGTACTTTCTGACATATACACACATCCCCATCTACTCCTATTTTATGTTGTTAAGTATTTTATTTACAATCTAAAAATAAAGTTTCGGGTGCGAATAAAATGTTGGTTTCAAATGGAATTACATTATAATGAAAAGAAAATTAGTTCATTTATGTCCATTGTAACTTATGAACTATTTATATATAAATATGCATTCATTTTTTGTAAATTTAATTTATGTAAGCATGTATGGTCATCCTCAAATACTCGATTTTAGACCCTTTGGGCCTTTGAGTTATGCAAGCTTGAAGAACTAATATTTTTTCCCATACAACATATATATGTGAATAACTTTTATATGAGTTTACACGGTCACCTATAACATAAACTAACATGGTTGGGTTTTTAATGAAGGTGTAATAAAAAAAATTTAAGCCTCTACTACCAATAAGGAATTAGAAAACTTGGCTCAAAAGTTAATGATTCATTTATAGTTTATAAGCGGATAGAGTTTCCAACACCCTAATCTTATTAATGGTTCATTAGAAGATAAGTAATTAAATTATGAAAAGTAATACTTATAAAACTTTAAATATTTTCGGCCTCCATGAAGGCCAAACCAAGAGGTATTTACATAATGGTGTGTGTCCTAATCCATAGAAGTACGTCAAACTTGTTCAGTTAAATAATTCTTGTATGATGATTATATGCTTCAAAAGTATTGCATGAATGACCCTGTCGTGTTTTATGATTTAAGAAAAGATAAACTTTTTTTGTCCAAAATATATTTAAAGGTTCAAAGGTTGTAATAAACCATGCAACCAGGTTATGCACACTCGATGTTTTATCAACTGCAGTGATTGTTGTCAGTTGAGTCGTAATTTATTTACTTGGTCACTGACACTTCCTAGAAATGTATTAAATAACATTTAATCCCATTTATAAGAATTATAAATTGAATAATCATCATTTTCACATCTCATGTGGAAAAACCCTTCTCACCTAATATATGATATGCTTTAGTAATTATCGTTTGTTCAAATAATGTAATGAACCATGTATGCCTTCGGTAAACTCTTACTGCCTTTTTAAGAATGAATATCATATTATGTATTTATGGTTTAAATGGTTTCATTTTTCATGGTATAGTTTCACTCATTGATGCATGCATGTGACTTAACATGATAATAATATAAGGAATTCAAATTACTCAAAGTGGTATGGGACACCTTGAGTAACTTGAAATAAATGTAATTATTCAAGGTGGTTTGGGACATCTTGAATACAAGACCTGATATGACATATGAGGAATGTATTGGACTAGTATGTTCCAGGTTGGAGACCAGTAAAAGTAATTTATCAAGGTTAGAGACCGGTAAAAGTAAGCTCTCTGGGATGGGGACTGGTAAAAGTAAGACCTCCGGGATAGGGTCCGGTCACAATTATCCCTTAGGTCTCGGCACAAGGCCCTGACACAGAAGTCCGGCATTATACATTCCCTCATTATGTGTATGATAAACATGTAACCAAATGGATATTTGATTAGTATAGTATCCATGGTTAAGAGCCAGTACTCATGAGTATGAGAAAAGTAAAATCTTATGGCACGACGTATGTTTAATTAGCATTCTGTGTATGTAATTGAAGTTATTATCTTTATGCGCAACTCTGACTATTCTCATTTTAACTTGTGCTTACATAACCATATTTCATACATGTTTTAAAAATTCTTATATTGATTACACCAAATGGGAATGTCTAAATTGAACCATTTATCCTTATATTTCTTCTAGCATGCTCTTTTAGTTGAGCACTTTTATATAATATTACATGTGTTATAGCTTTTTTTCCAAGAAAGTGGTTTTATGAAAGATTTAAAGAAATTTTTTTAAAAGTTATATTGGATTGTTTTTAAAACCTTTTACTGGGAATTCGCATGCTCATCCTATGTTTTTGAAATGAAATTTCAGGTTTCAGCTTGAGCTAAGGGAAGTATGACAGGAGATGATGGTTTCCCATAACCTGAACCGAATTCGATTCTCTGGATGGGACATGATGTGTAATTTTTCAGTGCATGTCTTGTTAAAATGTACACATCATGTTCTGAAGGCACCGGCTCCGGGTGTTCTAGGGCTGGGTCATCACAGTTGGTATCAGAGGGTTTGGTTTAGATAACTCTAGAAAACCAGAACTTAAAACAAAGAGAAGTTTACTTAAATATTACTAAATATGATAATTTTTCTTGATTTTTAGATGGAAGGAAAAACTCACATACCATCACTCCCCACCATAATATTAGAGACCATCTTGGTCAAAGCATGTGAGAGAGAGTACCGACCCTTCACAAACTTACGAGAAACATGCAAGCAATTTTATGAAGTGTCAAACAGTCTGAGCATTCTCCATTTTTATCAAGAGAATGCCTATCTTTACCATGGTATAGCCAATGCACAACTTTTTTTGTATAGATGAAGGGGAAAGTACCATGAGGGTATTTTTCTATGTTTTACCCTATCCGAAATATACTTGGCCAGGGTGTCGTTTCAAGATGATGCCTTGGAAGGGGATCTAGCGCAACCTACTTATACCAAATCCTAAGCCTCAGTGTGTATGACCATGTTGATGTCATTAACATTTTCATACAAGAGTCAACCCAGAGAATTCTCAGAGAAATTTTCCATTCATACATATCTGAACTCTCCAGCTATCAAGCCTCTTTTTGGAAGTTCGAGTGCACACGACAAGAGTTTAACCCGTACTGTCCGAAGTGTGTTTGGGTCAGAGAAACGGAGGAATTGAACACCAACTTGGGTATTTATCTAGACTCACCTGAGGATCCTCCATAATGGGTGTTGTGGTGAAGTTTTAAGGGAGTATTTTATAGAGGTTATGTGAAAGGAATTGCGAGGACGCAATTCTTTGAATGGGGGAATAATGTAACACCCCAAAACTCGACTCTCATATACTGATAAGTTTATGTTTATGTTTTTTTTTTCAATTTCATAACAACTAAACAAAACCTTCTTCTCATAATAAATTAATAATGTGGTTTTAATTTGTATTATAATACAACCAAGTAAAACACACAAATGATCACAAGGCTCTTTCATTTAAATAAGAACACCACAGTATTTTCAACACACCAAGATTAAAAGGGTAGCCATGACAACCAAAGATACCTACTAAAAACCCTAAAAAACTACGACAAGGCCCCCTAAAAATACAACAAGATGCGGTAAATAAAGGAGATCCCTTGGGTTAATGAAAATAAAGAACAACACCACCATGATCATGAAAATTGTGTTGAGCATCAACAGTATGGAAAGCACCATCTTCTTCTTCTTCTTCTTCTTCTTTTAAAGTCTGTGACACCCTAAGACCTGGTTTTATATGGCTTCAGGTCGATCATTACCTTGGATGACGGTTGTAAATTCAAACGGCTGTAATTATAACTGTTAGCCTTGTGTTGTTTTAACTAAAGAACAATTGAGAACAACTTTATGTTATGAATTGAAAAGTAAACCCTAAGTACAATATAATGCTTTGAATTATGTTTCGAAACATAATAAAGAATTAAAGAACACTTTGAAAACTTTTAAATTACAATGTAAAGAGTATTCATTCTTAAATGGTGTTAGGAATTATGTTTAACATCTTCAAATCAAATTATGTTTTAATAAAACCAAGTTTTCTATAATAGTAGTATAAGAGTTATCATATGGGTTATTAAATCCCAATTTATAACCCTTATGCTAAAAGTTAGTGTTTATAAATAATTTTATTCTTTTAATACTTTTAAAACAAAGTCCAATGTATATTCCTTATCCTTCCAATGTTTAAATGGAAGTTTAAAGAGATAGTTTTATAAGGTTTTAACAAATAGGTTCCTTGTATTTAAAGACTTGGGATCTTGGTAAGATAGGTTTTATAAAACAATTATGGGCTAGATCTGGCCAGCCCCTTTAAGTTAGGGATAAGGGAGGCAGCTCACATGAAGTGGCTGAGCCTAGCCCTCAACCCAAACCAAGGCCGGCCCAAGGCATAGGCAGAGCTTCCTTGAAGGGCGCACGGGAGCAGGAGAGCATGGGCGCAGGGTCACGGGGAGCGGGTAGGCCGAAGCCTATGGGGGAAGGTGGGAGCCTGTGTGTAAGGATCCCTAGTGTGTGTTGTGTTATTTTTAGTGTTTCGGGAGGCTTGGGGTTATAAAGAACCCATAAAACTCTCGCCAATTCGATGTGGGATAACAATTTTCACCTGGGATCAAATCTGTGCCGTCGGATCGCCCCGTGCATGATCTACACCATTGATTTAAATCCAGGGGTCAATCCCAAGAAGCTGCAAACCCCTTCTACATTTTTCATAGACTGCATGATCTAACACGATCTAATCATGGCCGTCAAAGTTTTTTTTAAATGTCACGATGATTGTGAGTCGCCGATCCCATCTCGGACCAATCCGAGTCGTTCATCGCTTTTTTAAACCCCGATTGTATCCCGACCTACGGATCAATCCAAGATTAAATCTTGTCCATCAATTTTCTCCCAGTAACACCCCTACTGTGTCATCTTCTTCTTCCCTTAGCACGCGCAGCACCCAACTCTACTCTTTTTCACCATTTCGTTTCTCCCTTCTTCAAACCAGGTGGACCCTCCTTGTCCCCCTTTCCCATAAGTCTTCCCTGGCCAATAAATGGACCGGTTGGACTCAGCTCTTCCCAACGGTGGTGATTAAAGTTTGGAATATTTTTTTTTATATTTTGTGTAGTGTATAAACCAGTGGAACCTCTAGAGTTTTTCTCCTCTCGGACCTCTAGCACCCTTCATCCAAGCCCTCCTCGAAGATCTTCTTCTCCTCGGATAGAGTTAAGGGTTTTATGTTTTGTTTTCTCGTGAAAAAAAAATCCTATATACATATACACGCTTTACATAGATATGCGGGCATGTATATGTTCATACTCTTACACCTATATGTATATATACTCTCTAAGGTGAATCTGGGTCTTTTAAGGCTCTTTATGTTTCGTTTTCTTTTATCATGGAAAATCCTATATATATATACCTACGTTTTACATATGTATATATACGGGTATGTATATGTTCATATACTCACACCTATGTATATATATATACATACTCTCTAAGTGAATCTGGTTCTTCTAAGGGTTCTTCATGCTTTGCTTTCCTTATGAAAAATCTTGTATTCACGCGTTATATATATATATATATACGGGTATGTGTATGACCATACTTTCACACCGATATATATATAAATATAACCTCTCTAAGGTAAATCTGGATTTCCCAAAGGTTAAAAATTGTGTATGCACTAAAATTTCTAAAGTGGATGTTTTTATTTGGGGTTCATTCAAATATTATTTTCAGTTTTGAAAAACCAAATATACACCTAAATTGCTTTCAGACATATACACACAGCCCCATCTACTCCTATTTTATGTTATTAAGGATTTTATTTACAATCTACAAATAAAGTTGTGGGTGCGAATAAAATTTTGGTTTCAAATGGAATTACATTAGAATGAATTTTTTTTTAGTTCGTTTATGTCCATTGTAACTTATGAACTGTTTATATATAAATATGCATGCGTTTGTTGTAAATTTAATTTATGTAAGAATGTATGGTCATCCTCAAATACCTGATTTTAGACCCTTTGGGCTTTTGAGTTATGCAAGCTTGAAGAACTAATATTTTTCCTCATACATCATACATATGTGAATAAATTTTATATGAGTTTACAAGGTCACCTATAAGATAACCTAACATGGTTGGGTTTTTAATGAAGGTGTAATAAAAAAATTTTAAGCATCTACTACCAATAAGGAATTAACAAACTTGGCTTAAAAGTTGACGATTCATTTATAGTTTATAAGCAGATAGAGTTTCAAACACCCTGATCTTATGAATGGTTCATTAGAAGATAAGTAATTAAGTGATGAAAAGTAATACTTGTAAAACTTTAAATAATTATGGCCTCCATGAAGGTCAAACCAAGAGGTATTTATGTAAAGGTGTGTACCCTAATCCATAGAAGTACGTCAAACTTGTTTAGTTAAAGAATTCTTATATGATGATTCTATGTTTCAAAAGTATTAAATGAATGACCCTGTCGTGTTTTATGATTTAAGAAAATATAAACTTTGTTTTGTCCATAATATATTTAAAGGTTCAAAGGTTGTAATAAACCATGCAACCAGGATATGCACACTCGAGGTTTTATCAACTGTAGTGATTGTTGTCAGTTGAGTCATAATTTATTTACTTGGTCACTGACACTTCCTAGCAATGTATTAAATAACATGTAATCCCATTTATAAGAAATATAAATTGAATAATCATCATTTTCACATCTCATTTGGAAAACCACTTCTCACCCACTATGTGATATGCTTTAGTAATTATCGTTTGTTCAAATAATGTAATGAACCATGTATGCCTTCGGTAAACTCTTTCTGCCTTTTTAAGAATGACTATCATATTATGTATTTATGGTTTAAATGGTTTCATTTTCCATGGTATAGTTGCACCCATTGATGCATGCATGTGACTTAACATGATAATAAGATAAGGATGTCAAATTACTCAAAGTGGTATGGGACACCTTGAGTAACTTGAAATTAATGTAATTATTCAAGGTGGTTTGGGACATCTTGAATACACAACCTGATCTGACATATGAGGAATGTATTGGACTAGTATGTTTTTGGTTGGAGACCGGTAAAAGTAAGCTCCCCGGGTTAGAGACCGGTAAAATTAAGCTCTATGGGATGGGGACCGGTAAAATTAAGCCCTCCAGGATTGGGTCCAGTCACAGTTATCCCTTAGGTCTCAGCACAAGGCCCTGACACAGAAGTCCAGAATTATAAATTCCCTCATTATGTGTATGATAATCGTGTAACAAAATGGATATTCTATTAGTATAGTATCCATGGTTAAGAGCCAGTACTCATGAGTATCAGAAAAGTAAAAGCTTATGGAACAACGTATGTTTAATTAGCATTCTATTTATGTAATTGAAGTTCTTATCTTTATGCGCAACTCTGACTATTCTATTTTTAACCTGTGATTACATAAATATATGTCATACATGTTTTAAACAGTATTTTACTTATTACACCAAATGGGAATGTCTAAATTGAACCATGTATCCTTATATTTCTGCTAGCATGTTCTTTTAGTTGAGCACTTTTATGTTATATTACATGTGTTATAGCTTTTCTTCAAAGAAAGTAGTTTTATGAAATATTTAAAGAAATTTTTTCCAAAGTTATATTGGATTGTTTTTAAAACCCCTTACTGGGCATTTTCATGCTCATCCTATATTTTTTAAATGAATTTACAGGTTTCATCTTGAGCTTAAATAATTATGATAGGAGAGGTTGGTTTCCCAGAACCTGAACCGAATTTGATTCTCTGGATGGGACATGATGTGTAATTTTTCAGTGCACATCTTGTTAAAATGTACACATCATGTTCTAAAGGCACCGGCTCCGGGTGTTCTCGGGCCGGGTCATCACACAGCTCGTCACTGTGGCTCTCCACGTTAACTGATCTCCTCCGTACACTGTCAAGTCCTCGCTCCCTGAGTCTCAGTCAAAGCTTCCCATCATCTGTACAAGACACAACAAGGTGTGGAAGAATCTCGTGTAGGGGTGAGTATAACAATACTCAGTGGGGATGCCGAGACCCCCAAAGGTCTCTCCGAATTCCATGAAGGAATAACCACAAAGCATGATCTCAATCACAAATAACAAAGCAAAAGACATCTCACACCAGGTATAAATTAAGTAAAGAAGTAAATATGATTAGTCGTAAATCTAGATCATTTTATTATATAAATATTCTCTACTGCTGACCCACACAGGATCGGTATGCGCTGACCCACATAGGATCACTGAGTGTTGACCCACACAGGATCGATAGGCACTGACCCACACAAGATCGCTGAGTGTTGACCCACACAAGATTGATAGGCACTGACCCAAATAGGATCTCTGAGAACTGACCCACACAGGATCAGTATTCACTAACCCACATAGGATCCCTAAGCACTAACCCACACAGGATCGATAGGCGCTGACCCACACAGGATCTCTCTTCATTCTCCACATCACAACCCGCCACTGGATTCCTGCAATTAGCATGATTGATTTTGAGAGGATATGATCCTTAATCCATCGGTTGTATTTAAACCATCAATAAGTCCCATTAAGAAGAAACCCAATGAACTGACATGTCATAAGGGTTGCAACGCAACAGACGATGAGTCAATCGGAAGCCCGGTCTGAAAGTTATAGGCATTTTAGTTTCGAGGGCCCGGTTGGATTCATATTCGATCCAACCTTACTATACTCCAAATTTCTACAAAACTGAAGTGGATTATCTCAAAAGGATCGTCTTTTCCTAATGGTTCTAGCATCACAAATGGTTCATCAAATAGACATCTAGTTTAGGAGATATGCATATTTAAGCGAAACTAGGATGTAAGTGGGTTCAGGTCTGGTCTGACCCAGCCCGCTGGGCCGTGAGCTCGACCCGATGGTCGTGGGCTAGGCTCGCTGGGCCACGGGTTTATCTCGGCCCACCCGGCTGGGCACGTCCCACCGGGATGCGGAACCGCCTGGTCTACTGGTTGGCAAGGGGGTCCGCTCCCCTCCCGAACGGCTTGGCCATTTGGGTCCTTCAATCAGCGGCGCTGGTTGGCGCCGCTCCACCTAGCTAGTCCACATGGATCGGTCACCTTCGGACCCACGGGCATGGTTCCACCTTCCTCCACAGCCTCCCCCGGTCACCAACACTGGTGGAGCTTCCGCGGGCCACCAGTGAAGCTCCGGTGGTCCGATTTTCTTCCCGTTTGCATCTACGGCCCTCTCGGGATGGCGCCTACACTGCACGAACCTCAGTTTCACGTTGCCACCATATTTTTCAATCACCCATGAATAATTCCACCAATAACAAGATTGGAGGAGGGTCCAGGCCTTGCTCATTCGGCTCGTTCCCTCCGTGTTAGCATTATGACATGGGAAGCAATTCAAGAATGAACAACTCTTAGTTAAATAACAAAACCCCCTACCTTGAATATGTTGGTAGATAGTGCAGATGAGGAATACGAGACTGTATTTGAATCGTGTTTGTTAGCATTTTTTGATCTTCTGATTGAATCCTCAAAGGTGTTGAAGCTCCATTCTACGATGGTGGAAGACGTCGCCAGCACTTCATCAAGAATTCTCCCATGGGTTCCCAAAACCCATGCCAACCTCTTCTTTAAATAAAATAAAGGGAAGTTTAACTTGTTTCATAATTAATGTGGTTCATTAATGAGTTTAATTAGTGAACCCATTAATCTCTCGATGGTGCGGTTACACAACCAAGTGTAAATGGCCATTAAATAATCTAACAACCCAGCGGTCCCGCCGTCATCACTCATCAGTTACAAAGAAAGAAATAAAATAACTCATGGAGTTATTTTATTATTTTTTTGTAAAGTCCAAAAATTAATTGTTTCATCCAACCCTTGTCGGTCAAAGTTAAGCTTCACCTAAGAGAATCTTGGTGCTATGAATTCAACAATACCCTCAGATTTTTAATTTGAGCACCAGTTCAAAATATAGAAATCACCGCTTTCAAGTTTACTGAATGTACCTTAAAAAAAGTTCAAAATTCTATTCTGAGCTCTCCGGGCCTCAGAATCACATGCCGTCAATTTTTGAAGACTCGTAATAATCCCAAATATTTTAAATATATATATATATATATATATATATATATATATATAGAAATTCTGGGTCTTTACATTCTCCCCATATTAGGGATTTATGTCCCCAAAATCCATAAAAACTAGGGAAACAAATAGGGGTACTGAGCACGTATCTGAGCCTCCCGCTCCCATGTACTCTCCTAGAGGTTCATGTGCTGCCACTGAACTCGCACCAGAGGAATCAACCACCCACAAAGTAATTTCTATAGTCGATCCTCTATCTCCACCAGGAACTCTACAAACATCGTCCCATCGTTAATTTCCAGCTCAGCCCAGTCGATAACGTGCGATGGATCATGCACGTACCTCCTCAACTTTGAAACATGGAAAACATTATGCACTTGATGCATCTGTGGGGGAAGAGATAGACGGTACACCACCTCTCCCACTCTTCTGAGAATCTGGAAAGGTCCCATGAACCTTGTATATAACTTATTGACCTGTAAAAAACTCTGAAATCCTCATTGAGGTGAGACCCATAGGAAGACATGGTATCCCTCCTCAAAATTCAAGGGTCTCTGTCTCCTATCGGCATTAGACTTCTTATGGATCTGTGCAGTCTTCATTCACTTATGGATGATCTGTAACTTCTTAGTGGTATCTCATACCAACTCTAGACCCATAAGTGCTGACTCCCCTGGGTCTGTCTAGCATAGAGATGATCTGCATGGTCACCCGTACAAAGCCTCGAATAGGTCCATGCCAATGGTGAAGTGATAACCATTTTTGTATGAGAACCACACTAGTGGCAGGTGGTCCTCCCAACTGCATCTAAAATCAAGTACATAAGAACGAAGCATGTCCTCGAGTGTCTGTATGGTCCGCTCTGTCTGACCATCTATCTGAGGATGGAAGGTAGTGCTCAAGCATAGCTGAGTCCCGAACACCTCCAGTAATCCTTTCCACAACAGGGATGTAAAATGAGCATCGCAATCTGAGACGATCGTTGGTGGCACCCCATGAAGTCACACAATCTTTTGTACGTAGAGGCGTCTCCATCCCTCTATTGATCCCTGATCTTGGATGGGTAGGAAGTAGGCTGACTTGGTGAGTCGGTCAATGATCACCCAGATGGAATCGTGGCCCCTAGATGTACGTGGTATCCCTATCATGAAGTCCATGGAGATTCCATCCCACTTCCACCCTGGCACCTCAAGTGGCTTAGTTAAGACTGCTGGAACCTAGTGCTCAGCCTTCACTTGCTAATAAGTGAGGCATCATGAAACAAACTCCACCACTATTTTCTTTATCTATAGCCACCATTAATGACGTTGGAGGTCCTGGTACATATTCGCCACACCAATATGTACTTCCAAAGGGGATGTGTGGAACTCCCTCAACACCTCCTCCCGTAGCATCACTGGTACCATGATGTGTCCTCTAAAAAGGATAATGTTCTCCCCACCTTCATAAAATCCTTAAGGAGCTCTTCCTAAGAATATCTTAGCACGTTGGGACTTGTAGTCAACATCCCCAAGTTGTTCCTCCCTGAATCGCTGAAGGAGTGGTGGAGTAACTGACATAGACTAGAGTTAATCTGCTTCATCACTATCCATGAAGGATAACTGTAATGCAGCTAGCTGATCTATCTCCTCACTCAGCAAATGTAAAATGGACATCCTACTGAGTGCGTCTGCCACCATGTTCCCATTCCTAGGAGTGTAGACTATCTCAAAATCATAATCCTAGAGGAACTCCAACCATCACCATTGTCTCAGGTTCAGGTCCTTCTATGAGAATATGTACCTGAGACTCTTGTGATCGGAGTAGATGGTAAATCGTTCACTCATCAAGTAGTTCCACCACATCTTCAAGGAAAATACCACTGCTACTAACTCCAGGTAATGTGTAGCATAATTATTCTCATTTTTCCTCAGCTGCCATGACCCGTAGGCGATCACTGCTCACTCCTGTATCAGGACACATCCCAGTCTGGTCCCTAATGTGTCGCAGTAGACTACATACCCAACTCCCTCTTATGGTAGCCTCAAGATGGGGGAACTCGTCAATCTCTACCTCAACTCATGGAAACTCTGATATCATCTCTATGTCCACAAGAAAGGATGTCCCTTCTTTGTCAAAGCTGACAAGGGTGCTGGTACTCTAGAAAAGTTAGGTACGAATCTCCGGTAGTACCCAGCCAATCCCAGGAAACTCCGCACCTCGGTCACACTCTTAAGTGGCTCCCAAACTAGAATTTCCTCTATCTTTGTTGGATCCACTAAAACTCTATCCTCTGAGATAACGTGTCCCAGAAAGTGGACCTCCCGTATCCAGAACTGGCACTTTGAGATCATTCCATATATTTGGTTCTCTCAGAGTGTATCCAGAACTATCTACATATGTGTAACGTGCTCCTCCTCCAATTTCAAGTATATCAAAAAAAATTCAATAAATACCACCATGAAGTGTTCAAGGTAAGGCTAGAAGATCCGGTTCATGATCCCCATGAACACTGTCTGAGCGTTGTTCACGCTGAAAGGTATCACCAAGAAATTGTAGTGGCCATACCGGCATCTTAAGGTTGTCTTCAGTACGTCCTCATCCCATACCCTAAGCTAATGATAGCCTAATCTAAGTTTTATCTTTGAAAACCATTGTGCTCCCTTTAGATGGTCGAAGAGATCATAAATCCTAGGGAGTAGATACTTGTTCTTCACGGTCACCTGGTCCAGGCGTTGATAGTCCACACAAAGCCTCAAACTCCTGTCTACCTTTTTGGAGAACAAAATCAGGGTTGCCCATGGAGAAACACTGGGTTTTATGAACCCCTTACCTTGTAAGTACTCCAAATGTACCCTCAACTCATGAAGCTCCACGAGAGCCATCTGATATGTTGGTGTAGATATCGATGTCGTCCAGGGGTACAGGTCGATGTAAAAGTCTACCTCTCTATAAGGAGGTAGTCCCAGAACATCATCAGGAAATAAATAAACATACTGATCCACCACAATAGGATAGCTCAGGCTCCTCTCATCCAATACTCTGAGGGTGAGGCTAGACAACTGATTATTGATCGGCTGCACCCTCCTTCGAGAAATTCCATCCTGTACTGCAAAAGTTTCCTTCTCACTGGTGAAGGAAAACCTGATCCCATCCTCACGGACACACCACACTTTGTGCCTAAAATAGTCGATCTGAGCATCGACTGTGGATAGCCAGTCCATACCCAATATGACATCATAAGGACTCGACGCTGCTACTAGGAGATCCCAGCCGAAGCTCCCGCCTCCTAGAGTTAGCTCACACTACCAGAACTAGTGTGTAATCATCGAATCCTCTCCCGTAGAAGTCTCTAAATTTAAGGATCGAGACAACGACTCCATTAGAATCTATGAGCTCCGAACAAGAGTTATGGCAATGAAAGAGTGATTGGAACTTATGTCTATAAGTACTGCAGATAGGATGGAGTAGACATAGATCGTACCTCGAATCATCTCTGGAGAATCCTGATCGTAGGCCTCAGCTGCCTGAAGCTGAGCTCATCCCTATCCACCTACTCCCTGAGGTCAGGGTGGACCTCCTGGAGATGGTGGCGGTAGAACCTCAAATCATCACCCACCACCTGCTACTCATCCATATTCTCTTCCACGTCTTCCACCCTGAGAACATCCTCGCTCGAATCTCTATCTCTACCTTGGTGGTCTCTTGATCATATGATGATCATCGGTGTGGTGGTTCGGGAAGTCGCGATCCATGTGACCCTACCCGCCATACGTGTAGAAAAATCTGCTCCTTTGCTGATCTCCTCTGTCCCGTGATATCCGCACCTCCAACCATACATCCTAGGGTCGCCCTCCGAAAGGTATGGCCCACTTGGACCTCTACGTCATCTACCTACTGCCTACTGCATATGACTCGGCTAACTATCATCCAGTGGTGACTCTCACTGTCGGTGTCTACTCATCCAGAAATCTCTCCACCAACAGTTCTTGCTCAAGCACTCCAGCTTGCATTGGGATATTGAGAAATATCATCTATGCTCTGATCTCCCGTCAGATACCCTTCTCAAAGGTATGTTCCATGAAGAAAGGATCGCGTACCATGTCGGTGGAGTAGCGAGAGAGGTCAGTGAATCTCGCAGAGTACGGAGCCACTGTAAGTTTTCCCTACTGTAAGTGCAACAGCTCCTGAATACGCACAAAGCATAGATTCACTGGTATGAACTCCGCCCTGAAAAGGGTCTCGAATTTCAACCAGGAGAGTGTCACCTCCTCGTGTGTCTGGAGAATCAAGCTCCACCATCTCCCTACTATACCCTGAAAGAGGCTAGCAGCTAGGATCACTATCTGGTCTGCTGGTGTCTCAACCAAGATAAAAACCCGTGCCACAGCCTCCAACTAGTCCTCAGCCGCCTACGGATCTATCTCACCTTGAAACCTTAGAGGCCTCTACCTCTGGAACTCATGCGAGGTGCTTAGTCGGCATGTACAGTCTATTGGTGGGGCTATTGGAAACTTATTCCCAATAGGTGGTGTTGCTTCTGGTACACCACCTGAAGGTGCTATCACCATAATAGGTCCCTGCATAGACGCCTCATCGCTCGGTGGGCTGTCACCGTGATCTCTCTCTAGAATATTGGATGGTTATCTATGCGGAGGCATCCTGAAAGAAACAGGTGCACCATAGTCAATAATTTATACCTTGTGAGCTAACTCAAAGAGATCAAAAATAAAAACAACATTTTAAAAACACACACAACTAGTGTTTTTGTGTACCGAGTCAGAAATCAGAATTAAAGGTCCTAGTGTATGGATACGTCGATCATCGCACCAACACTAGACTCCCTGAACTTAAACTTGAATCCAAGACACTTAACACTATTGCTACATTAAAAACATAGACTCTTAGTTCTTCAAGTAGAACTAACCCCTTCGATACCACTTTGTCATGACCCATCCCCTAGGGCCCGGGTCGTGACTACCCCAAGGCTGCCTTTCATAGGCCAGGGGTTGGCAACTAGAATCAGAAACGCATATCTTTAAAAAAGGAAGGCATTTCATCAAAACCTGTACACACACATAAAAGGAACATTGTTCAAAAGTATAACACAATAGAAGAAGAAAGTTACAACCCCAACTAAAAACCTCAATTCAGTCTAAAAGTAAGTACTGAAAGTAAAAGGGGTCGGAATACAAGCCCAACTAAAATGGAAGTACAGGTAAAAAGGAAAAACAGCTCCTGAGGTCGCCCGCTAAGGATCCTACCTGAAGTGAAGGTACATCTCATCATTTCGGCTCTCCACGTCAACCGGTCTCCTCCGTACACCGTCAAGTCATGGCTCCCCGAGTCTCTGTCAAAGCTATCTATCATCTCCATAAGACACAACAAGGTGCGGGAAAATCCCGTGCAGGGGTGAGTATAAAAATACTCAATAGGGACCCCGAGACCCCCAAAAAGCTCTTAGAATTCTACAAAGGAATAACCAAAAAGCATGATCTCAATCACAAATCATAAATCAAAAGATAGCTCACACCAGGTGTAACTTAAGTACAAAAGTATAGATGATTAGTCATAAAGATAGATCATCTTATTCTGTCAAGAGGCTCTGCTGATGACCCACACAGGATCGGTATGTGCTACCCCACATAGTATTTCTAAGAATTGACCCACACAAGATAGATAGGTACTGACCCATACAGGATCTGACCCACACATGATCGATAGGCGCTGACCCACACAGGATCTGACCCACACAGGATCGATAGGTGTTGACCCACACAGGATCACTGAGCGCTGACCCACACAGGATTGGTATGTACTGACATACATAGGATCACTAAGCGCTGACCCACATAGGATCGATAGGCACTGACCCACACAAGATTTCTCTTCATTCTCCATGTCATAGACAGCCACTGGATTCCCGCATTTAGCACGCTTGATTTCGGGAGGATCCACTCCTCAAGTCATCAGTCATATTTCAACTAGAACTAAGTCCCATGAAGAATAAACCTGATGAACCTCCATGTCATAAGGGTTCCAACCCAACTAACAAAACATCAATCGAACTCCCGGTCTGAAAGTTATAGGCATTTTAGTGTCGAGGGCCTAGTTGGATTCGAGTTCAATCCAACCCGGTCATACTCCAACTTTCTCCAAAATTAAATTGAAATATCTCAAAAGGATCATCTCATCCTAAGGGTTCCAGTGCAGTATATGGTTCTTCAAATGGAAGTCTGGCTTAGGAGATATGCTCATTTAAGCGAAATTGGGTTGTAAGTGGGTCAGGGTCTGGTCCGGCCCAGTTCGGCTGGACCTAGTCCGGGCCGCTGGCCATGGGCTCGGCCTGCTAGGCTGCAAGTTCAGATCGGCCCACCTGGCTAGGCACAGCCCACCAGACCGCAGAACTGCTCGGCCCGCTGGCTGGCATAGGGGTCCACTCCCCTCCTGAACAGCTCGGTTGTTCAGGTCCTTCAATCAGTGGTTCCAGTTAGTGCCACTCCACCTAGCCGATCCACATGGACCAGTCACCTATAGACCCACAGGCGCAGGTCTGCCTTCCACCACGACCCTCCTCTGCAGCTCGCCATCGCAGCGCGCCATCGTAGCATGACGTCCGGCTTCATCGCGGTCGGCAAAGGTCAGTCACCCCTCTCTGGCGTGGCACCTTCGGGCGCTGCCATCCCTTCATGGCTAGCTGGAGCCAGTTGCCAGCTCCTCCAATTGCCGGAAGATCTTCCACAGGCCATCGATAAAGCTCTGGTGGTCTGATTTTCTTCCTGTCTGCACCTACGGCCCTCCTGGGACAACACCTACACTGCACGGCCCTCAGTTTCACCTTGACTCCATATTTTTCTATCGCCCATAAAGAACGCAACCAATACCAAGATTGGAGGAGGTTATGGGCCTTGTTCGTTCAGTCCGCTCCCTCTGCATTAATATTATAACATGGGAAGAAATTCAAGAATGGAAAACTCTTAGTTAAATAATGAAACCCCCTACCTCTAATACGTTGGTAGATGGTGCAGATGAGGAAGATGAGACTACATTCGAAGAATGTTCATTGGCATTCATTGATCTTTAGATTGAATCCTAAAAGGCGTCGAATCTTTATTATATAATGGTGGAAGACGTCGCCAGCACTTCATCAAGAATTCTCTTATGGGTTCCCAAAACCCATGCCAACCTCTTCTGTAAATAAAAGATAGGGGAGTTTAACTTGTCTCATAATTAATGTGGTTCATTAATGGGTTTAATTAGTAAACCCATTAATCTCCCAATGGTGCAGTTACACAACCATGTGTAATCGGTCATTAAATGATCTAACAACCTAGTGGTCCCACCACCATCACTCATCGGTTACAAAGAAAGAAATAAAATAACTCATGGTGTTATTTTATTATTTTTTTGTAAAGTCCAAAAATTAACTTTTTTGTCCGACCCCTGTCGATCTATGTTAACCTTAGCCTAAGTGAATCTCAACACTGTGAATTCAACGATTCCCCTAGATTTTTAATCTGAGCACCGGTTCAAAAGATAGAAATCTCCTCTTTCACGTTTACTGAACGTACCTTAAAAAAGTTCAAAATTCCATTCTGAGGTCTCCGGGCCTCGGAATCACATGTCGTCAATTTTCACAGACTCGTATTAATCCCAAATAATTTTAAAAAAAATATATGGAAATTACAGGTATTTACATAATGACCATTCAGTTTAGTATTCTTGGTAAACGAGATACATACATTAGTCTTGAATTAAAATTGAATACACAAAGTACAACATTTTTTTAAATAACTTTATTCCATCTAGTGTATCCCTATATACCAGTCATAGCAAACTTCATGGAATCTTAGTGAAAGGAAACAAAATAATGTTGATCTCAAATGATCAGTAAGGTTTAAGTAAAATATAATAAATAATTAATTAATGATCATAATCAATATGGCAAGGTAAATAAATGAGAACATATTCTATGTAATCAATAGCTAAGAAGGAAGTGAATAAATAATATAGAAATTTAAATAACTAAAAACAAATTCCATTTAAATAACTTGAATATCATGATAAGATAAGGAAGAATCAATATGGAAAGGTAAATAACTGAAAACATGTGTCATTTAATCAATAAACTAGGAATGAAATGCATCCATATATTTTTCATAGTGAAAATATCATGAATAATAGTAACTGAATTCTGAATGAAAACAATGCTTAAATATTGGATGTCATGTTTAAGGCACATGAAAACCTATACAGTCAAGACCTTTCACAAGATGGTTTAAAACTACAGGTAGAAACCTATTTAATTTGGCCAACCGATTTGTGTCATGAGACCTACTGATGCATCGAGGGGCTATATAAAGTTTGGACCACACCCATCACTGCCATTCTAAAGCATTTATTATATATTGAATAATTAATTTAATTCATAAAAAATGCGCCTTCAAAAATATCCATATTGTGTAAAGAATACAGATTTATCAATATTTCCTAGATAATAAAATTACTATAAAAGTAAACACCATATGTAAAAATGGTATACAGTTTAGGAAATAATCATATCCATGATAAATAATGTGAATATCTAGGGGAAACTTAATGTTCAATGGTCACTGGAAAGTGAATAACTCAAAGGGAAGTTAATGAATACAAAAAAGATTCAAGTAAGTGAATTTCAATACTATCCTTGATCAAAATAATCTTAATCCATCTATATTAAGAATAAGGATGGCATTAATACGATTTATACCCATTGGAGTAATAATAAGGATTGTTTTCGATGATGAAATAAAAAATATCTTTAAAAACATTATTGAGGAAAATACCCTTTTCATTTTGAAAAAAAAATTTAAAAACCTTTTATTTTAAAATTAACTTTAAAAAAATTATTTAAAAATATCTCTAAAAACTTTCAAAGTAAGCTTCAAATAAATGACAATGGGTAATTCCATACATGTTGTACAAGCTAAAAATAACATTCCTTTTAAATTTTAAAAAGGTTTAAAAAGTGACTTGTTTGGAAAGAGATAAGAATATTCCTTTGAAAAAAAAGTGGGTAAAATTTTATTTTAATAAATCATTTTTAAAAGTTTAAATTTTAAAAAAATAGAAAACTAGGGTTTGTAAGAAAATGGATTTCTGACCGAAGAGAGAAATGAAATCGGATTTTATTAAAACATTTTACCAATAATTTTAAGTACCAAAGAGTGAAAAAATGGTACTATCACTTGAAAAATATCATGAATAACCATATTAGAAGAAAATTTAATGGTTTATTAGGAAATTTTCATGTAATTTCCTTAAACTGATATTCAATAATAAATAATCTCAATTAGAATGAGATTGTGAAATAAACCCTTCAAATGATCATAATGTTGAAGTGAGAATTAATAAATGAATCGATTATGTGTATCAACTGTAAATACACATAAAAAGTGTAAATACAAAAATAGATATTAAAAATTCATTATACACATAATCATAGTATATTAACAATAATGAGGAAGTAATATAACCCAATGAAAAGGAATTGAGTTATGAAATTCTTTACCACTTGGTAACTTCAAATCTTATTAGTTGAAATAATTAAAATTTAAACTTAAAATACCATGATTAATGAATTATTCATGATATTACATTTAAAGGGGAATTATATACACCATATAAAACTAATTAGGTGCATAACATTACAATATGCCTCAATGAAATGAAATTGAGACGAAAACTATTACCTTGCACTCCCTTTCAGCTGAACAACCTTTAACCTAATTTATAATGGTTTTAATTATATTTTTAACTTATAATAGAACCATATTAATATTTATAATATCATATATGATCATTTTATAACATATTATCACCTGTTTGTTAATAATATTTCATTATTTTCATTGTTTCGGGTGTTAGATGCCTTGTTTTTCAAGTATGTTTTGACTTATTATTATTTGTTCCTATTAATTAGATCATGATTTCATCATATCAAGACTTTAAAACATGATTTAAATATAATATATATTCATTATATATGTATTTATAGTAATCCATAAAATTTGGTGATATGAAATGAAATGCACCATTCGTGGAGACAGTAGGTCGTACGTATGCATGAACATTGTTTCTATTTTCTTATCATGTTGAAAGAAAGAAAATTAAAGGATATATATATATATATATATTATCATTATAGTATAATTTTTATTTAATATATAACACATATTTTTATTAAAATCATCCTTAACACATTCTATGTAAATAATGAATGAATCACATCACTTTATAAGGTGGTAGTCTACTATACACATGAATGATGTTATCATATTCCCATAAAATGGAAAGCATGAAGGTATGTATGGTATAATAATTATAGAATAATAAATACATAATAAATATAATATATATATATAATATAAATAGTATTTATATCATTATTCCCAACCTTTAAATGTGGTAATGGAAAAATGAATGACATTAATTTGCAAAGTGGTAGTCCACCGTACACACTACAATGATTTCGTAACCCATTTAATGAAATTGTGTGAAGTTGTAGGTATTTACCTTAACATAAAAACATATTATTATATTTAAGATACTTATTTTATTATATAATCATTATATAAAAATAATTTAAGGATTTTTAGAAGGAAATAAAATAGAAATGATTTTAGAAAAACATTACCTCTTCTTCAGATATCCTTCTTATTTTTGCACTAATGAATTCCTAAGTTAGATTTCTTCCCGAGATAATGATTCTAGGATGATTGGAGGTAATTTATTAATTTATTTATATAGTTATTTTCCAATACAAATTGGTTTGATAGGTGTGAATAAGGGGGGCAGGGGGAGGCCTTTTCTAAGTGGGGTGAGTGAAAAAACTTGTAAATTTTGGAAAGAGGGAATTCCACCCATATTTTTTTCCATTTCAAGTGGCTATAATAATGAAAAAAACATTATAATATAATTTATATGGTATAAATATGTCTATTCAATGGTTTTTGTATAATTATATTGGTCATTTTTTCCTTAATTTTAAAGTTTGGTCCCTTGGTAAACTCGTTTTTCTCTTAATGGCGGTAATTAATTTTAACTTCTTTCACTAATAATTTTAGTAAAAAAAATTAAATTGAAATTATTATACATTATAAATTATTATTACTAAAAATATTTAATCTTTACAAATTAAAATCACATAATTGGTAGAAATTAATTTAAAATTAATCCTACAGACAGGACAAGAAAGCAAGTTAAGTTAAAATGTTCAAAGGTTTACTAAGTCTTTATATATAAATTCAATATAAAAATGATTAAAATTAACAAATTTAGATTAATATATGTATAATTTATCTATTTTGACTTTAAAAATAATTAAAAATATAATTTAACATTATAAATTTTTTAGATGAAAAGTTAGTTTTCAATTAAAATTCAATATTTTTCACTATTCATCAAAAAATGAAACTTCTCGGAAAAATATCAAAAAATCATACAAAAATAATTTTTAAATTATTATTTCAAAAATGAAGTTTATTTTTTCAAATAAAATTTATAAAAGTGTCAAAATTTAGTTTTAAAACAATTCTTCCATTAAAAGGCGGCAAACCCGTCATTAGAAAAATACAACTTTTTATACGTAAAAATTAGATTTGTTCTTATATTATGCCTATCAAATATATTGGATGAATATTAAAAAATTATTGAATATATAATATATAAATTTAATTAATATAATTAAATAATAGTAATTAATTTAATTTTTTAGGATAAAACACCTTTTCAACATAAAAATAGTTTTTTTATAAAAACATTTCCTTTATATTCAATTGGTTTTTATATTAATTTATAATTAATTGATAACCAATGGATTAAATAATATATTTTTATATGTTATTTAATACTATTCATAATCAAAAATTTAATGTATAGGTTATAATTATCATTTTAAATAATAATATTAATCGTATTCATTAAAACTCAATCTTGCGTGTAATGCAAGCCATCGAAAAAGTCATTATTGCATGTAATGCAAGCTAAAATCAGTGTTACGTGAATTGTAAACAATATGATGTATTGAATTTTATTTAAAATACAAAATATTTCTTAAATTATCATGATGATATATTCCATTATACGCTTGGTGTTGTGTGTCATGCATGTTATCAAATATGATGTTCATATTTTAAAATTTCAGGGTGTTACATAAGGTGTTACATTCTACCCCCTTAAATAAAATTTATCCTCAAAATTTGAACTTTTTCTTAGTAAAAAATGGTTTTAAATTTTAAATTTTAAATTTCTCTTTTCATAAAACCCACATCATAAAAAAATTCAATAAAAATTTCTCTTAAAAATAGGGAAAGGGAAATACGAAGGTCATCTAGAATAACACATGACTAGGTCTCAAAGTAGGAGAACATTGGTGAGAATTGAGAATATAGACATTGAGGAAAAGAATAAATAATTATGGATAGTGATAGATATCATTGATAACAATAAATTGAATGATCAAGTAAAATTTAACAACCACAAAAGCATAAATCTATGATGAGTTAAAATGCCTTTGATTCATCATATATGAAGGTAATAGGATAACATTTTTCTTTCAAGATCCTTTTCCTAGAGTTGATGGATTCTTTTACTATAAAGATAGATAACACCAAAAAATATAATTACTTGATTTATTTTTATTTCATAAGCATAATTTTATACTTTCATTGGGTTTTGATCAATTTCCACTTCACCTATTACTCTAAGGAATGAATATCCAATATAATTTTTTTTATGCCTGAAGTACTAAAATTTACTTTTAAAAAATTATAAGATCCATAAAAGAGTAACAAGATATTACTCATATATTTATTAAAAAAATGGTTATCACAAAGTAATAAAATAACCAAAATGGATATGAATATATTAATCTCAAAAATTCAATAATAAAACCAAAGGTTTAACATAGATCATTCCTTAAATAAATAACTATGTATCCCAAATAACCTCAATAACCTCAACATGAAATAAGGTTTTAATATAAAAGGTTATATCATTACCTTCAACTTACATCTCCAAAAACATAATACCCTTCTTCCCTAATAATAATTTATGTTAAACCTAAAGGTTATATATATATATATATATATATTAACCCAATAAAAAGATTCCCAAAATATCATTAATCAGTTCAAAATCCTAAACATTCAAAAATATTTTATCCTCTAATATGTTTCTCAAAATCAACTTAAAATTTATCCACCAAATGGTTTAATTAAAAAAAAATACTAAATAGTACATTGTATTGGCTAGTGGTAGGCATTGCACCCTTATTTACCTTCAGTTGTGGATTCAAGCCCTATGGCCTTGTTGGATATGATGAATTGTCTCCCAGCATGTGGATTTTACTTTTTATACAACTATATTAATATAATTATTATATAATTTATAAAAATATAATAAAAATTATAAAAATATAATTAATCATAAAATCAATTTTTAACCACTAAATTCTTCTATGTAACTTATCTTTTTCCAAAAAATCAAATAATCTTAATTGACTATAATTACCTCAACATCAAGAACATGTCAAATATTTTCTTTTCCTCAATCATAAATATCACCTTACCATTAAATCATATTTCTAGGTCATTAGTACCATTCAACATATTTATGAAAATCCTTAAAGAAAAACTAGTGTAGAACAATCCATATAAGTTTCATGATTCTTATAACCAGAATAACATTGATAAAAATACTTCAACAACATGATTCTTGAGTTCCAACACAGAAACACTTCAATCATTACACTTCAATGATTGTAATAACATAGGACCTTAGGAATTAATCCTTGTATTAGGAATTTACTCAAATAATGACCAAGTTCCCCACATATACGACATTGAAGTGTTAGTGGTTCCTTAGGTTAAACTTTATTTCCCTACATCTTGTTAACTATACTCTTCATTTTTATTCAGTAATTAGCTACTTTGTGCCCTCCTTTTCAACACATAAATAATCTTATGGTTCATTTAAGGTATGTTCCCTGGTGCATCTTCCTACATTTTTGACATGTAGGAAATTGAATCTTATTTTATTTATCATCTTTAACACTTAAACTTACATGAGGAGTCATCCTTCTCTTATTTGATGTGTTTGGAAATTCAACTATGTTCTAGTTGTTAATTGTAATTCTAGATAGCTCAATTTTCATGATCATAAGATTTCTAAATTTCATTTTCATTAGGTTAGGTATCTCATTAGGGAGATCATTAGATTTCCCATCACATTGGTTATTGGATTACTTTCTCCTATTTCTAATTATTAACTAAAAAGAATAAAATAAACAAGATTATAATTCATTAAGATACAAAAGGATAAAATTATAAATGTATATTGAATAACTTATAAATGATAAGTATATCATGATTTATGAGTCTCTAGATTTTAATCTATGTTGTCCATGGTAATGTTTCCTATTATGTTTTCCAACCTAATTTTTTTAAGTCCTTTGTAATGGTTCATAAAGAGTTTTGTAAATTTCCAAAGCATATCCTCTAAGAGTGTCAAATTAGGTGTACATAAAGTCCCATTTTTGTACACCAGATGATGATAAATTCCAACTCAATGTTCCCTTTTCAGGGTTATTATCCCTAAGTATAAATATTCCAGATCCACATCCACTTGTAGTATCCAAACAGGGATGTAATTTCTTTGAACTCACTCACTCTATACTTTACCAATATTTCAGGATTTATTTTTCATTCCTATCATTATCCTTATACTTATCCTTAGGGTTATAACTAAATTATTCTAGTCTTAATCACAAAAATAACTAAACCTGGATATGATGCCAATTATAGTGACCTAATCCTCTTACACATATCATTACATTATTTTTAATATAAACATCTATTAATTACAACCCTAAATATCATTAGGCATGGTGTATTTTCCAAACTAGGTTCGTAAAACATTAAAAGAAAACTAAAACATCACATATTTTTTTTATTCACCTTAGTGATCTCCTAAATTCATTTTATCTCCTAAAACTACATAGGATACCCTGGGGAAATACATAAATTAAAGGTGTGAGCTAAAAATCCCTATAAGGGAATAAACATGATAAGGAAACATAATGTGTGAGTCAAAGGTATAACATGATATCATAAAAAGATAAGTCTCAAGAGAAATAACATGGGAATGTAACATAAATAACATGGTATCATAAGATCATGGCATTATAGTAAATGTGGAAGCAACATATATCATGACATAAACACAAGTCAAGGCTAACTTCCTAGACAATATCACATGGTGGACAAAGTCTCGTAATTGAATAGGTTTACTCCCTAATCCCATACATGATTTATCATGAGACTAAAAACATTAACCAATGAATTGAGATACTATTTGGTTCACCCATCATAACATGTTCATGATTATGTTTTCCACAAAAAAGAAATTAATCATAAATAATAAACATAATAATTACCCATGGAAAGAAATGGGTTGCATAATCATGTTGCATGTCATAATAAAAATAAATTTCATAATGAATTCATTTTAGAGATGAACATACAACATGTATTACCCGATAAAATTAAAGTATCATAAGATAGGTATATATTTAAGAGACTATATACAAAATTTATAATCGATCTATAACATCAAAGGTTTTTTTCGTTGATGAAAATGTCTTCAAAAGATTATATGGAATATTTATTAAGAAAAATACCCTTTTTGATTTTAAATCACTTCTTCAAAATATAAATATTTACAAAATATTATAGAAACCATTTTATTTAAAAATAACCATGGAAACTTATAAATTAATATTCAAAGGGTTGAGTGTCTATGGGTATTAGTTAAAAAAAATTCCTTTCACACTATTATAAAAAGGTAAAAAAATCGCCTCATTCAGAAAAAGATAAGAAGATTCCTTTAAAACCATTTTTTAAAAATTAAAACATGGGTAAAAATTTATTTAATAAATGTTTTGGGGAATGTTAAAAATATTATTGAAAATATTTCTAGAAAATATGGATATAGAAGAAAAAGAATTTTCGACCAAAAATAGAAATAAAGTCAGCTTTATTTAAAATCTCATTAAGTACCAAAGAGAGGGAAATGGTATTGTTACTTGAAAATTAAATGAATAAATATAGGGGAATAAAATAAAAGGGTTTTATTATACAATGATCAAATAATTTCCTACAAAGTAAATTCAAGCATAAATAATCCTGATTAAAATGGGATTAAAACATAAACCCTTACTGTTTTGGTAAATTTTGAATCATAACAAACATGAATGTAGTAGATTAATTGTAACTTAAATTATCACAAAGTAAGAAATATCCATGATATAATATGTAAAGATGAATTATATACATCATTTAACACAAATTAGGTGCATAAAAGAACATGTGTCTCGAAGGAGGAAGTTTTGAGACGAAACCCTTACTTGAAGTTCATGCTTTGTCGTGTATGTATTTTATCTCTTTTATAATAAACATATATCAATTATTATTTTTATTAATAACTGTTTAAATTTTTAATCCCATACACTTAAACCATTTACTTCATTTATTTTAATGATGTGTTTAATTGCATAATCAATTTTGTCCGCGTTAGGTGTTTTGAGGACGCACAGTTCATAATTTCAAAATGGCGTCGGTATGTTGATTATGATCAAAGGGATCATTATTCATGATCACTAGAATAATAATTTTGAAATAATTATAATTTTTATACATTAATTATAATTTTAAAAATAACCATAAATTCTGGTTATGAAAAATGAACTATGTTATAATTATGGAGATGGTAGGTCATACACACTCATGTGTAACATTTCCATTTTCCAACTATCACGATGGAAAGAAGGTAAGTGTTGTTTTATCTTTAAAAATGATTGTAATATAATAAATATAATATTATTTATTTTAAATACTCTTACATATACCATCTATGAGATGAAGTAATAAAAAAATGAATCACATCACTTCATGAGGTGGTAGTTGTAGTGACCCTGATCCCAGTATCCCAAAGTTAGTGTTTGTTGTATTACATTGGCATAAGATACAAGGAATCACATAATAAAGGAATGAATAGTTTATTAGTATTGTTAAACTAGATACATACTTGAGTATTTCATTATATTTTAAATCACAAATTATAACATAATTTTTTTGAGAATATCATTATTCCTTCTAGCATATACTTGCATGTGATTCATAGTACACTTCATGGAATCCTGGGTAAAGGAAATAAAATAATGGTGAGATCAAATTCTAAGTAAGGGTTAAGTAAAATGGAAGTTATCATGAATCAAAAAATAATAATAAATATGGAAAGGTGATTAACTGAACACATATTCCATTTAATCAATAACTTGGATATCTTAATAAGAAAAGGTATAATCAATATGGCAAGGTAAACGACTGAAAACACATGTTATTTAATCAATAAAATAAGAATTAAATGAATAAATATATATTATCATTGTTAAAATATCATGGATAATAATATTTGAGTTCTTAATAAAGGAAATTCTTAATTATTGGATGTCATGAACTCAGGATCATGATACATCTACCATCAAGACCTTTCACAAAATAGTTTAAAACTACTAAGTACTGTCACACCCAAGTTCTTCATTAAAGGTAATTATATTTCTTACATTTTTATCCTAACATCCCCCACTAAGTCCCCCTAACCCCCACCAATTTTGGTGGCATTTGGAGTTGTTTTGAGGGGAGAAAGGAGGGTGCATGGTTTGCCAAACTATGCACACAAACCATGCGCCCATGTCCAGGTCATAAAAAAGTGTTAAATGACTCATTTTCCCTCTAGGTATTTATAAAAAATCTCCCCTTTATTCCCCCATTCGACCCTTGTAGCCATATCAGCCTCCCCAGCACCTAAGAACCTTCTTGGAACTTCATCTTGAAGGGGTATTTGGTGGAGGAACTTCACACAATCTCAAGTAAGTGTCTCTCCCTCTTATTTCATGCCCTTTTTATGAGTTTTATTACAATTCCCTTGAATTTAAAAATAACCAAGGTGTGGGGTTTCGAACCTAGGGTTTAACTTTGAGTTTTCTTGGTCAAATCTTCTGATTTTAGGTTCGATCTACCTTCCTTGAGGTGCGGATGTGGTGCGATTGCATTTTCGCACAAAGGATTCAACGGTTTAACAATTTTGGTAGGTGATTTCTATGTGTATTAAATACTTGTGAGTTATATTGCTGTTTTTATATCATTTTCATGTTTATTTCATTTTATTAGTACTACAAAAATTGGTTTTAGTGGTATTTGTAAACCAAATGAATTTTAAGTTCCATTTTTATGTGAAATTTGGGGGTTTTCATAGAAATATTTTATTGGTTCATTTGGTGATACCCTATAATTACTTATTTTATTTTATTGAAATTTATTAGGGCTGAAAATAATTTTTTTAATGTCTATTCCCCTTGGTTGTTGCTGCGAAAGTTTGTTTTAATGTTGTTTGTGAAGCATAGGGACTTAAAGTGCCATATTTGTGTGAAAATGGGGGTTTTATAAAGGATATAACTTCTTGGTTCATATGGGGATACCCCATAACTAAATTTTTGGTTTAATTGAAGGTTGTTTTGATGTCATTTCTGTTTTTTTTACTTGTAATTGTGCACATGGTCTGCAAAGTGGGGATTTTAAGGAGTTTTGGGTGAAAAACAATGTGAGATTTTGATAAGTTGTTTTATTGAAAATCAAAATGTTTTGTTGTGTGTTTTAAGTGGTATAAAGTATGTATAGATACTATATTTTTTGTTTTTGACCAGTAGTGGTGTTTTTATATGAAAAGAGATGTATGTATTATGCTGAAATTGTTTGATCACAAAGGGGGAAGCCTGGGTACCTAGGTGGGCGGAAATGCACTAGTACAGCTAGTGATCCGGATGGGTTTTTTCCTTGTTTCACTTAGAATTTTGGATAACAACAACTATAAATAAACTATATTGATGATTATTTGTGACCACTAGGTTATGTTTATGTTCCCTATGAGTGTATCATGCATGATAATGGATTTTTCTATGGTTACTTTACACCGAGGTATGAGGTACATAGGGCCCGAGACTGTCTATTTCCTAGGGGTGTTCCCAGTTTTGGTGCTCATTGGATTCGTGGTATTTACCCTTTTATTAGGGTGTGTTTTGATGAAAATTAAATTAGATAACACTTATTATTTAAATGTGTTAACATTCTTAAATATTTACTTTGAAATCTGTTTTCAATTGAAAGTTGTATTTCTTGGAATTTATCACCATTTTTCTTTACCTACTAAAACTGTGTGATTTTCACCTTGTATTGCATACTATTTGGAATATTTGGGTGGTATCCTTTTGGTATTATGATCACACCCTACTTACACCCCTTGTGTGTAATTATACTTTATTATGTTTGACACAGGTAAAGGCAAAGCATTGGGTGAAGGTGGTTTGGGTTGTTAGTCCCCTCCTATGGTGCGGTGTTGTGGAGATGACTCAGGGGTGATGACCCCTTGTCGTGTGGAGTCTTTGTGGATATTTTAATGTTGTTTTAATTTATGTTTGGACCTCTTGTAATTTATTTAAAACCATTTATTTAGTTATGGATTTTTCTTAAGTCTTGTTTGGCATGAAAATTTCATATTCATATTATTGATTGCTTTTAAGGTTTTATGCTTTCATACTCGGGTAAATCATTCCCAAACCTAATTTATTGATACCCAGGCACCTGTGCCAGCCCATGGGGATAGGGAAAATCCTTAGGGAATTTTCATGGGATATATTTGGTGTCGGTATTAGTGGAAACCAGATTCGGTTCGTGACAAAATGGTATCAAAGGGAGGTTAATATTTTTGGGTTATATTACTATTTTGGGATGAGTCGGGATAGACCGAAGCTAGGACTGTCAGGTCTCGAGGTTTTGGTCGTGAGTACAGTGCATGGGAAGTAGCTCTCATGGTAGACCATGAGTCACCAGGGGACGTTGGAATTGTCTGATTGACTTCACTTCTAGGTGAGACGTGTGGGCTGCAGACCATACGTGGACATCGGGTGGGGATGGATTAGTTGTTTATTTTATTACTATAATGTGTTTAGATTATTTATATTTGATGTATTTGATTAAAATTTTCAGAATTGTGGTATTGAATACTACTCTTGTGACTGTTTCATTTTGTAGCAACATGCCTCCCCGAAAAGCTCCCATGCGCCCACAGGAGGAAGCCAGAGAGAGTTCTCCCACACCAATTGATACGAGGCTAGTCGAGGATGTGGTCCAGGCTATCCAAGATCTGGGATAGGGACCGATACATATTCTCATTTCTGTTGGGGGTGTCTTAGAAAAGATAAGGCTCGTGAGTTTCTAAAAAACAAGCCTCCTACATTTTGAGGCAGCATAGAACCCCAGGAATTAGAGGAATGACTCGAAAAGATCAAGCACATGTTTGAGTTCCTGGACACACCCGAGGAGATCGGGGAGAAATGTGACTCCTTTTTGATGGAGGGTCCCAGCTATAGGTGGTGGGAATAGATACTTCATATTGGGAAGAATGAGAAGATGCACTAGGGAGATTTTAAGGCCATATTTAATGAACAGTACTGCCCTGAGGTCTTGGCATATACCAGGTCCAGAAATTTCATAGATCTTGTTTAGGGGAATCTTTCTGTCATGGAGTACACCAACCGTTTTGATGATTTGGTTCAGTATTCCCCTAAAATCATCTCGAATGAAAAATAAAAGGCCAAGAGGTTTGAGAAAGGTTTGAAACCAGAGATATACTCCCAGGTTTTCTTGTTCAAGCTGCGGACCTATGCTGACGTTGTTGACCGAGCATGTATGGTGGATGTAACACCCCAACCCCTCTAGACCGAAGCCGGTGCATTACTTGTTATATTGACATGGTTAGAAAAAATAAAAATCCTGAAGGAACGATCAGTTTAGTAGTATTGAAGAAACTATATACATATATGTTACTCAAAATACATTGGAAAAGTTTACAAAATACAATACATAAAGAAAACTAAAAGCTGCATCCACAAGAACTTAATAAACGATCTCCTCTTTATCACCTGTTGAAAGTAAAAAATGAATAGGGTGAGCTCAAATTCTCAGTAAGGGTTACAAATAGTGGGATCAAGAGTAAAATAATAATTATATCACAATCAATCTGACATAATCAATATGGCATAGTGAATAAATGAGAAACTAATGCCATTAATAAACTGAGAATGAAACTGCATCCATAGATTTTGTCATAGTGAAAACCTCATGGATAATAATAATAACTGATAATGAATAAAGATAATTCTTATTAATTGGACATCATGTATCTAGAACATGAACCATAATACCGTAAAAATGGTTTAGTTCTAGGGGTAGAAACCCATCTATTTTTTGGAAACAAAATCGAAGGGTTTACCGCCAACTGATTTGTCTCATTAGACCTGCCGATGCATCGAGGGGATATAGTGGGCCCCACCCACCACTTCATGTCCAAATAATTATTTATAAATTGATTCAATACAAGAGAAATATTCCTTTTCAACATCCTTATAGAGTAGAGTATACGGATTCATCAATATTTCCATAATTTAAATAACTTTTCAAATAAACATTGTATGTAATATGGTATACGGTTTAGTCAACAAACATATCCATGAAATGAGATTATGGATATTTAATATAAATATAATTTCAAATGAAAATTTATCTCAAATGTTCAGTAGGTATACCACATAAGGATTATTAGGTGCACAACACAAAGTTAGTCAGGACAAAATAGTAGTTGAGACAAAGGCCCTTACCATAATGTAATCAGTCAAATCATATGACCCGAACTTAATAACCCTCAAATGAATAATTGAATAACATGAATATAAAGATAATCATGTTATTATATATCAAATGGTAGTACACATATACCACATTCAAGAAATAAGTGGTGAATAATGAAAATATCACAGAAATGAAAGTGAGATGAGAAACCCCTTACAAACATTTTAGCATGACAATGTGTGTTATTGCGAGAGATTATTGAGAGGTAAAGGGGTATTCAATTATTTATATGTCACAAGGTCAGTATGGGGGAGGTGAAAAATCATACCCCATCATTTTGAATTAAAAATAAAAGAGCACGACATAGGGGAGATTCTTGAACAAAAGTGAGAGAGAGGGTCCTTTAAAAAGATTGTATCATTATAGTGAGGATGAATCAATGAAATATTTATGTGTGACAAATAAAAATCCAAAAAATATAAGTGTATATATAGTATAAAACAATCATAGGTCATTCACACATATTATTGGAAAGACCAAACCAACGACATAGATGTGTAACTCAATAAATGGAAATTGAGTTAAGATATCCCTTACCTTATGCTTGAAGGTGTTCTTGACTTGTTATTTAAGACATGAATAAAAAAATTAGGCTTATTAATTAATAAGTCCAGAACCACTTCTATATGTAAAAGATTTATTACAGGCCTTTTTAGTTCATTCAAGGCCTTTTTGATTAGTTATAATGTTCAATTTCATTGTTCGGGCTCATTTGTTTACTTGGTTTTAAATGATCGTTTCACTTATATTCAAGTTCAGATAAATATGTAAGATAGATGCGGCCATCCAAAAATGAAGTTATATTCTATTAGTGAACATCTATAAGATTACATGGTTTTAAATTTAATTTGGTTACTTGGAGTGAAGTCGAATTATTATATATATAACCTTGGTGACAACCGTTTTGGATAAACGGTGGGTTTGATTACAATGAACATGTTTTCATTTATAACTTAATAACATCTGTACAAAAGGATTACAAAACTAAAAATAGGATATATTACATATATAATAATCTGGTTCAACCATAACACAAATAGTTTCGTGAACAGATTTAAATATTATAATAGAAATTGATAAACCGTTGTCCTTGAATGTGCTAAATTAACACATCTCAAATGGTACTTTCATTTATTTCAAATAAAAGGTGGGGAAAGGAGAGAAGGTAATGAAATATACCATTAGACCTGGGAATGGAGGTCATGGTTTGAGGATGAGTACCCATTCTTGTTTCTCGATCAAGCCTCTAGTAGACTTTCCGAGACGAAAAGTTTTCATGGTGGGGAGAATTGTCACAACAAAGTTCTTCATTAAAGGTACTTATATTTATTATATTTTTATCCTAACATCCCACACTAATTCCCCCCTAATACCCCACCAATTTTGGTGGAATTTGGAGTTGTTTTTATGGGAGAAAGGAGGGTGCACGGTTTAGGTTCATGGTTTTCCAAACCGTGCACACAAACCGTGCGCCCATGTCCAGGTCATAAAAAAAGTGTTAAATGACTCCTTTGACCTCCCGAGATTTATTCAAAATCTCCCCTTTATTCCCCCATTCGACCCTTTCATCCATATTAGCCTCCCAAGAACCTAATAATCTCCTTGGAACTTCATCTTGAAGGGGGATTTGGTGGAGGAACTTCACACAATCTCAAGTAAGTGTATCTCCCTCTTAGTTCCTCCCCTTTTTATGAGGTTTATTCTAATTTCCTTGAATTAAAAAATGACCAGGGGGTAGTTTTTCGAACATAGGGTTTAACTTTGGGTTTTCTTGGTCAAATCTTCTGATTTTAGTCTCAATCTACCTTCCTTGAGGTGAGGCAGTGGTGCGATTTCATTTTCTCACAAAGGATTCAAAGGTTTAACAATTTTGGTAAGTTATTTCAATGTGTATGCAATACTTTTGAGTTAGCTTGATGTATTTATATTATTTTCATGTTTATATAATTTTATTATTTCTGAAAAAATGGTTTTAGTGTTGTAAAGAAAATGAATTTTAAGTGCCATTTTTATGTGAAATTGGGGGTTTTTTCATCAAAATCTTTTATTAGTTCATTTGGGGCAGAACTATAATTACTTAGTTGATTTTACTGAAATGTATTAGGTCTTAAAATCATGTTTTTAATGTTTATTCCACTTGTTTGTTTCAATGAAAGTTTTTTTAATGGTGTTTGTGAAGCATAGGGACTTAAAGTGTCATGTTTGTGTGAAAATGGGGGTTTTAAAAAGGATATAACTTCTTGGTTCATATGGGGCTACCCCATAACTAAATTTTTGGTTTCATTGAAGGTTTTTTGGATTCCATTTCTATTTTTGTGAATTTTAAGTGTGCACATGGTGTTCAAATTTTGGATTTCAAGGAGTTTTGGGTACAAAACAATGTGGGATTTTGAGAAGTTGTTTTATTGAAAATGAAAATGTTTTGTTGTGTATTTTAAGTGGTATAAAGTGTGTATAGCTATTGTATTTTTTGTTTGTGACCATTAGTGGTGTTTTTATATGAAAATATATGTATGTATTATTCTTAAATTGTTTTATCACAAAGGTGGAAGTCTGGGTACCTAGGTGGGCGGATATGTACTTGTACGGCTAGTGATCTACATGGGTTTTGTCCCTATTTCACTTAGAATCTTGGATAATGACAACTCTACCTAAACTATATTGATGATTATTGGGGACCAATAGGTTATGGGTATGCTCCCTACTAGTGTATCATGCACAATAATAGATTTTTCCATGGTTACTTTACACCGAGGTATGAGGTACATAGGGTCCGAGACTGTCTGGTTCCTAGGGGTGTTCCCGGTTTTAGTGATCATTGGATTTGTGGTATTTAACCTTGTCTTAGTGTGTGTTTGGAGTCACATTACATTATCTAACATTTCTTATTTAAATGTTTTAACATTTTGAAATCTTTACTTTGAAAACTATTTTCAATTGAAAGTTTCATTTCTTTGAATTTATCACCGTTTTTCTTTACCTACTAAAACTACGTGATTTTCAACTTGTATTGCATACTATTTGGAATATTTGGGTGGTGTCATATTTTTATTAGGATCACACCATACTTACACCCCTTGGGTGTAAGTATACTTGATTATGTTTGACACAGGTAAAGGAAAAGCCTCGGGTGAAGGTGGTTCGGGGTGTTAGTCCCCTCCTATGGTGCGGTGTTGTGGAGACGGCTCGGGGGTGATGGACCCTTGTCGTGTGGAGTCTTTGTGGATATTTTTCTGCTGTTTTCATTTATTTTTGGACCTCTTGTGCTTTATTTAAAACCATGTATTCAGTTCTGGATTTTTCTTAAGTCTTGTTTGGCATGAAAATTTCATATTCATATTATTGATTGTTTTTAAGGTTTTATGCTTTCATACTTGGGTAAATCATTCCCAAACCTAATTTATTGATACCCGAGAACTTGTTCTAGCCCATGGGGATAAGTAACACCCTTAGTTACTTATCATGGGATGTATTTGGTTCCAGTATTAGTGGAAACCAGATTCAGTTCATGATAGGTACAAACTCATCTAGTTTGGCTAACTAATTTATACTAGCTTACTTATTCGCCTCATGATACAAATGATGCATCTAGGGGATATCTATAATCAATAATCACCCATTTATATATGTAAAAATCATTAATTATATATCAAATAATCAATTTAATTCATGAATAACATGTTTTACCATTAAATATCTATATTCCATAAAGAATATGGATTATAAATATTTCATGAGTCAATCAAATAACTTTCAAAGTAAAACACCGTATATAGAAATGAAATTTTATTTAATCAATAATCATATACATAATAAATAATATGGATATTTAGGGGATATTTAATGTCCAATGATCATAGGAAAGTGAATATTTCAAGGGAAAGATAATGACTATAAAAATGAATCAAGAAAGTGATTATCGGTAATTTCCTTCATCAAAAGGATCATAAAACATCCAAAGGAAGAATAAGAATAGTATCAATACAACATATAACACCCCGATCTTCCACGATACGCTTATCTTTCAATAATGCAATAGCTTGCATTGTACGCAAGTTCGAGATTCTAACACACCGCGGCCAATCAAAATAGCCATTATGAATAGTAATACCCACCTTTTGAAATTATATATATTTTATATTTCAAAATGGACTTCATTTTTGGATTTGGAATATCGAAATTATCCTATGTTGAATTTTTGGTATTTTTCTGAGAACTTCCAATTTTTTATGAATAGTGAAAGATACTTAAAAACAACTTTTTTAATCAAAATAATTTATAGTGATAAATTATAATATTGAGTGGTTTTAAAGTATAATTAGAATATATTTTTACCATTTTATCCAATGGTGGTCATCAGAATTAATTTCACTTTGAAATTGGACATAAACAATTGTCAATCTTTTGATATATATTGTTTCTTAAAAACACGCTATTTGTTGTGATAGCGGGAATTAATTATAAAATTAATTAATGCAGCTTATATGTTTGGAATTTTGTAAAATAGAAATCATTTTTGAATTCGGAATATCAATTATAGATTAGGGTGAAATTTTGGCATTGTTCTGAAAAACTTCAATTTTTGATGAATAGTGAAACCACTAAGTGGTAGTTAAAAAACTGATTTTTCATTTAAATGAAACATTACCACTTCTGTGATTTGATTTTCAAAAATCTGATATATATGGTTGTCATTAGGAAGTGAAATTTGGTTCAACGGGATTAAAATAATTTTTTGGTGAATAGTAACTTTTAAGTTTAATTAATCGCGATTAAAGGTAATTAGTGAAATTTTAAGGTAAAAATGATATTATAAAAATATGAAAATACCTTTACACTTGTCCTACCCTTATTGGATGAGTCATGTCCGACCAAGACAATCCATGGGTCAACTTGGGGACCCCATGTAGCCACTTTGGTAGGAAAATGACATTAAAAACGTTTTATTTAATGTTAAAATAAAAATGTCACAAACATGAGTTGTTTTACTAAAACAATTTTTAAATGGGGTTATACAGGTAATATTTTTACTATAAATATTCATTAGAAATATAAAAATATTTCTTACATCATGATATTTTTTTATAATTTTTAGACATTAAATAAATTAAATTATTTATGACACCATGATGATGCAGTGATTACCTCATTAATTAATGATTTAAATAAAATGAAAAGATAATATAAAATCTAAGACTTAAACTTGTCAAAAACCTATTGGATGAGTATATTTAGAACCCTTATCACCTTATCCTTGAAATATATAAGTGTGGGACCTTTAAAATGCGAAACTCATTATATAATAAAGTAACATTTCATGACTTTTCAAGAGTGACCCTCCTCTCCTCTTATAAAAGGCCCCCAACACTACCAACTTATTCACACCTTAAATCCATTTGGCTCAGCCAACCTCTACCCAAATACTCTCCCAACTTCCCTATATTACTCCTAGAAGACTCACTTTGGGCAAAAGTCTTCCCAAGTAAGCCTTTGGCTCAAATCAAAAAGAGTTACCCGATTTTAAGGTAATGTCTTCTCTAATGTTGTTTTGTTTTATTTTGCTTCTCCAATCCCATAAACTCTTATTATTCTTTTCTTTTGTAACAACACTGGTATATTAAATATACTAGGATTTTGTTATGACAATTATTTTATTTACACTTACACACACCTTCGTCTAATGGTTCAAGAACATACTATTTCTGTGGGTGGCGAATTATTGCCTCACGAAACGATGATTGTTCTATCTTCTCCTACCACCTCTCATGGTGTCCATTATGATGAAACTATTTTTATATATGATATATATTATGTTTTTGTTTTACTTATGATTCTGTATTTTTCATTTATGTAATACCTTTATGATTGCCATTATGGGTAAACGCGATAATTTCATTTTAGGAAGTGCGGACTACCGGCCCCTCAAAGTGATTTGAATCGTTAATGCCATATGTGGGATGTATAAAGGATGGAGTAAATGGTATTATAAATTATATTATACTGGAATTATAGTATACCTTTATATAATTATAATTTCATTCCATTAAATATGAAGTAGAAATGAAAGTAGTGTTCATGCGTACGTACGGCTTACCGTCTCCATGAACGGTGCATTTCATTTCTTACCTCTAAATGTTATGTAATATTATAAATGCATGTATATACTGGATATATATGATATATATTATATCTACATAATGAATATAATTATGGATATAATGGATATTTCACCACAAGAACAACTTGTAATTATAAGAAGTTTATTTTTGACTCAAGTACCAAAGATCGATAAAACGTTCGTTATTAACTTAAATAATTACATAATGTTCATAACATAGTAATAAGTGATATAAGAGGAATAATGAACTTGAAAAAGGTTCTTAAGAAAGTATAAATTAACTCTATTTTATTATCCAGGAGGTTAAATAACGATCGAGTCAAGTCGGACACGAGGTAAGGGAACTTCTTAACCCAATTTTCGTTCTTTGGGTTAATCTCCTACTTTCAATTTATGTTATGATATTATTATGTACTATCTTGTATTTGTACTTTCTTTTTGTGTACTTATATTGAATACACATAATAGATCTATTTTATTTAAAAAAATGATCTTGGTAAGGACTTCGTCTCAATCTCCTTTCATTGAGACATATTTTATTTTATACACAACTTTTTTTATACGGTGTATAAACCCCTTTGACTTTTAAGTTTATTCAAAAGGAATCTTTTTTATACAAAGAATTTTAATAAACGACAAAAGGGGATGTTTTTTTTTCGTACGTATGCAGTGACAACGACTTCTCCGCCATCGTGACCATTATTTGAGTTTCGGCTTCCTCTACAAGCCATAACTTTTTTTAAATGAAAAATAAATACAAAGTTTTAATTTTCCTTTATTTTGGTATTTAAAATGGTTTTGAAAGTGTTTTTATTATATCAATGTGTTGTATTGATATCTTGTGATTGAAATGTGGAAATGTTATTTTTCCTTTATGCATGTTTTATGTGATACAATTATGTTATGGTTTATGATATGTTTAAACCTATTCATATGAGGAATGCATTGGACTTAATAAGTGATGGGTGGAGCCTGCTATAGCTCCTCGATGCATCGACAGGTCTCATGAGACAAACTAGTGTCTTGGTACGAGGCTTTGACAAAATCTTATTTGTAGTCTTGGCGCGAGGCCTTGGCTATGTGGTTATTATAGTATGACATTATGCATTCCATCATTATGAAAGTGGTTATTGATATTGTATGTGATTATTCGACCAGTAGAATATCCATGTGAATAAGTAAATGGAATTATCTCATTTTACTTTTTCCATATTATGTTGAAGTTCAAGTTTAAAAGGCTTTTGTTTTAGTCATACATTGACTTAAATGTTTATGTTTATTTATAAAAGCTTCCACTATATTGTTATCCTTACTGAGCATCTGAGCTCACCCCTTTCAATGTTTTATTTTTCCCAGGATGTGAAGAAATATTTTATGACTGACCTACAGGGATAGTCTGAAGGGGATAGAAGTGTATACTATGGAGAATATGTAATTGTGATTTTTCACTTTATGATGTAATGTAACATTTATGAATGTATCTAGTGTTTCCAAGGCTACTAAACTAATCGGTCTTTTGGGACTTGATCTTTTGTGATCATGCCAATGTTACGCAATAATGCACTGACTCTGGGTAACTGGGGTCGGGGTGTTATAGTTGGTATTAGAGGCAGTTTAGTACTAACCTTGGAAGCTAGATTTAGATAAACTCTGATTAGATCACATAGCTCTAAGATATACTTTGAGGATTAGTATAGAATAACTTCCTAGAATTTTGGTATTATAGAGATTTTGTGAGTTTTCCGAGCAATACATGCATGTCTGGATATGAGCAGGTAGAGGCGGCTTTGGAACAGATGTACCTAGGGGTAAAACCTGAAAACACCGCTTTGAGCTAGACTCGAATGGGAACTGGTGCACGACAATGGGCCTTGCAGCACTCTTGGTTACGACACTCCCGGGGGATACGCTTAGGATAATTCTCATTTTCTTTACCAACCATTATGAAGGGTTTCTGAGTATATATTTCCTCAAAGAAAACATTTTTATGATTATGGATTATATCCATAAATAGTTCAATTTATGTTAAGTGTTTTACAAGTATGGAATTATGTATTTTGATTCATAAACTAATCTAGTTTATGCCATTGTTTAGAAATGGCGCCTAGTGGAAGGAATGGAAACCGTATCAATGCACATACTCCATGTAGGGATTTCCCTCCTGCTCAAGATAATTATATTGGAGCTGGTGATATGACTGGTGCTGATCATCTTATTACCATACTGGGGCAACTCACTCAGGTTATGAATAATAACCTTACTCGTATTGAGCACCCTGATCCGCAACGTGGAGGATCAATGTTAGACCGCTTCATGAGTCAACAACCACCAACATTTAATGGGGGTACAAATCCATTAGTAGTTGAGTAATGAATAAACTCCTTAGAGAAAATATTCCACGCCTTGGGGAGTATCGAAAGAGAGAAGGTTGTCATGGAAGTTTACCGCCTCACTGAAGATGACGATCAATGTTGGTCGCTGATTAAAAACACAAAGGAAGATTAAGAAGTATCAAGTATGGAATGGAGGGAGTTTAAGGAAATTTTATTAAAAAAATACTTTCCTCATAACCATCGAGCATATATGGAAAGGCAATTTATGAGTATGAGGAAGAAGGAGGATGATAATGTCGCAAAGTATGAGGCTAACTTTACAAGGTTAGCGAGGCATGTTGCAAATTATATAAGTAACCCAAGACGTAAGATCGGTCATTTCTTTGATGGGTTAAAACCGTTTCTCCGTCGAGCATTAGTATCAAAATCTTTCTCAACATACAAAGATATAGTCTCGTGTGCTATCAAGACAAAAAAAAGAATTCTCTAAATCTTATGACAACAAAGTAAAGAAAGAGAAGAAGAGAACGGTGTAACAAGAGAAATATAAAGGGAAAAAGGGGAAGAAGGATTTTCCATTATGCGATAATTGTGGGAAGAATCACCCCGGTACTTGCCTAAAAGGAATGGGATTTTGTTATAAATGTGGAGAAAAAGGTCACCATACTCGTGATTGCAAGGGAAAGAAAGAGGCTATCAATATTGAATGCTACAATTGTAGATAAATGAGGCATTATGAAAATGAATTCCCTAAGAGTCGAGGAAACTTACCTCAGAAAAGGCCAAGGGATCAAGGACAATATTATGTTGTTACTACCGTTGAAGTGGAATAATTAATGTATTGGTGCCTTTGGACTCAAGGATTATATTCTGGTTATAAGAATAATGTGATATATATAATTATTTTACTGTAGTACTTTTTGTTTTCATTAAGGTTTTAATATGATAAAGGTAATCATATTTTTAGTATGTGACAATAATATAAACTTTACTCTGTTTGGGGAATCTGATGTTACAATTGATTTTGGAATTTAGAGACCTTTTAGAGAAAGTCTGGACAGAGGTATTTTGGATAACTATAAAGGTTGGAATGGATTAATTTTAACTTTGGATAGTATTGTTTAAGGTTAAAACATTTCTGAAGATTGTTTTTCGAATATTATAATACTATAGTTTTAGGAAAAGGACAACCTACAGGTCGGGGGATAACCCGTCGCGTCGGACAAAGATGTAGGAATCGAACCCACAACCATAGTGTGACAGGCCTTTATTACCTACCACTAGCCTACAGGAAGTCCCTGGTTATTACAAAAAGTTTTTCATAATCTAAATGGTATGTGTTAATATTTGGAACCTTATACAATTAGTATAAATAGAATATTTTTTAGTTCTATTACCTTTTGGAGTGAATGATGGGTTTGTGGTAAAAAATTATTAAAGAATGAAAGTCTACATGAAAATAAAGTATATTTCCTTACGTTCTTAGTAAATATCCTAAATAAATTCCTCAACTTCATAAAAGGTAACTTAAAATAAAAACTTTGCCGGTTAACTTTTCCAACTGGGGATTCAATGACCGTTTAACCAATCACAAGTTTGTGATTTTCTTGTGGTTAACTTTCTCCTAATCCTGTTTTCTATAACTCTCCATCAGACCTTGATGGTTTGTTTTTCTTCCATATCCATATTTTCATAGAATCCTAGTATGGGCTATCTCGGGTGACCTTTGTACTTATCTTTCTTTCTTTTAAAGTTATATTTTTATTTCTGATGTGGGTTTTCCACAAAGGTATTTTCTATTTTCAACCTTTTATTTTCAAAGAAAAATTTCAAATTGCGAGGATGCAATTTATTGAAGGAGGGGAGAATGTAACACCTCGAGATTCTATGATATGCTTCTCTTTCAATAATGCAATAGCTTGCATTGTACGAAAGTTCGAGATTCTAACACACCGAGACCAATCAAAATAGCAATTATGAATAGTAATACCCACTTTTTGAAATTATATATATTTTATATTTCAAAATGGACTTCATTTTTGGATTCGGAATATTAAAATTAGCCTATGTTGAATTTTTGGTATTTTTCTGAGAACTTCCAATTTTTTATGAATAGTGAAAAATACTTAAAAACAACTTTTTAATCAAAATAATTTATAGTGATAAATTATACTATTGAGTGGTTTTAAAGTATAATTAGAATATATTTTTACCATTTTATCCAATGGTGGTCATTAGAATTAATTTCACTTTGAAATTGGACATAAACAATTGTCAATCTTTTGATATATATTGTTTCTTAAAAACACGCTATTTGTTGTGACAGCGGGAATTAATTATAAAATTAATTAATGAAACTTATATGTTTGTAATTTTCTAAAATAGACATCATTTTTGAATTCGGAATATCAATTATAGCTTAGGATGAAATTTTGGCATTGTTCTGAAAAACTTCAATTTTTGATGAATAGTGAAACCACTAAGTGGTAGTTAAAAAACTGATTTTTCGTTTAAATGAAACATTACCACTTCTGTGATTTGATTTTCAAAAATCCGACATATATGGTTGTCATTAGGAAGTAAAATTTGGTTCAACGGGATTAAAATAATTGTTTGGTGAATAGTAACTTTTAAGTTTAATTAATCGCGATTAAAGGTAATTAGTGAAATTTAAGGTAAAAATGATATTATAAAAATATGAAAATACCTTTACACTTATCCTACCCTAATTGGATGAGTCATGGCTGACCAAGAAAATCCATGGGTCAACTTGGGGACCCCATGGAGCCACTTTGGTAGGAAAATGACATTAAAAACTTTTTATTTAATGTTAAAATAAAAATGTCACAAACATGAGTTGTTTTACTAAAACAATTTTTAAATGGGGTTATACAAGTAATATTTTTTACTATAAATATTAATTAGAAATTTAAAAATATTTCCTACATCATGATATTTTTTTATAATTTTTAGACATTAAATAAATGAAATTATTTATGACACCATGATTATGCAGCGATTACCTCATTAATTAACGATTTAAATAAAATGAAAATATAATGTAAAATATAAGACTTACACTTGTCAAAATACTATTGGATGAGTATATTTCGAACCCTTATCACCTTATCCTCTAAATATATAAGTTTGGGACCTTTAAAATCCGAAACTCGTTATATAATAAAGTAACATTTCATGACTTTCCAAGAGTGCCCCTCCTCTCCTCTTATAAAAGGCCCCCACCACTACCACCTTATTCACACCTTCAAGCCATTTGGATCGGCCAAACTCTGCCCAAATACTCTCCCAACTTCCCTATCTTACTCCTAGAAGCCTCACTTTGGGCAGAAGTCTTCCCAAGGAAGCCTTTGTCTCAAATCAAAAAGAGTTACCCGATTTTAAGGTAATGTCTTCTCTAATGCTGTTTTGTTTTATTTTGCTTCTCCAACCCCCTAAACGCTTTTTATTATTTTCTTTTGTAACAACACAAGTATATTAAATATACTAGGATGTTTTTATGAGAAGTATTTTATTTACACTTACACACACCTTCATCTAATGGTTAAAGAACATACTGTTTCTGTGGGTGGCAAATTACTGCCTCACGAAACGATGATTGTTCTATCTTCTCCTACCACCTCTCATGGTGGCCATTATAATGACACTATTTTTATATATGATATATATTATGTTTTTGTTTTCCTTATGATTCTGTATTTTTCATTTATGGAATACCTTTATGATTTCCATTATGGGTAAACGCGATAATTTCATTTTAGGAAGTGCGGACTACCGCCCCCTCAAAGTGATTTCAATCGTTAATGCCATATGTGGGATGTATAAAGGATGGAGTAAATGGTATTATACATTATATTATATTGGAATTATATTATACCTTTATATAATTATAATTTCATTCCATTAAATACGAAATAGAAATGAAAGTAGCGTTCATGCGTACGTACGGCTTACCGTCTCCACGAACGGTGCATTTCATTTCTTACCTCTAAATGTTATGTAATATTATAAATGCATGTATATACTAGATATATATGATATATATGATATCTAAATCATGAATACAATTCTTTATATAATGTATATTTCACCACAAGAACAACTTGTAATTATAAGAAGTTTATTTTTGACTCAAGTACCAAAGATCGACAAAACGACCGTTATTAACTTAAATAATTACATAATGTCCATAACATGGTAATAAGTGATATAAGAGGAATAATGAACTTGAAAAATGTTCTTAATAAAGTAAAAATTAACTCTATTTTATTATCCAGTAGGTTAAAGAACGATCGAGTCAAGTCGGACACGAGGTAAGGGAACTTCTTAACCCAATTTTCGTTCTTTTGGTTAATCTCCTACTTTCAAATTATGTTATGATATTATTATGTCCTATCTTGTATTTGTACTTTCTTTTTGTGTACTTATATTGAATACACATAATAGATCTATTTTATTTTAAAAAAATGATCTTGTTAAGGACTTCGTCTCAATCTCCTTTCATTGAGACATATTTTATTTTATACACAACTTTCTTTTATACGGTGTATAAACCCCTTTGAATTTTAAGTTTATTCAAAAGGAATATTTTTTATATGAAGCATTTTAATAAATAAAAAAAGGGAATTTTTTTTTCATACATATGCGGCGACAACTACTTCTCCGCCACCGTGACCATTATTTGAGTTTCGGCTTCCTCTACAAGCCATAACTTTTTTTAAATGAAAAATAAATACAAAGTTTTAATTTTCCTTTATTTTGGTATTGAAAATGGTTTTGAAAGTGTTTTTATTATGTCAATGTGTTGTATTGATATCTTTTGATTGAAATGTGGAAATGTTATGTTTCCTTTATGCATGTTTTATGTGATACGATTATGTTATGGTTTATGATATGTTTAAACCTATTCATATGAGGAATGAATTGGACTTAATAAGTGACGGGTGGAGCCCGCTATAGATCCTCGATGCATCGGCAGGTCTCATGAGACAAACTAGTGTCCTGGCACGAGGCCTTGACAAAATCTTATTTGTAGTCTTGGCACGAGGCCTTGGCTACGTGGTTATGATAGTCTGGCATTATGCATTCCACCATTATGAAAGTGGTTATTGATATTGCATGTGATTATTCGACCAGTAGAATATCCATGTGAATAAGTAAATGGAATTATCTCATTTTACTTTTGCCATATTATGTTGAAGTTATAGTTTAAAAGGCTTTTGTTTTAGTCATACATTGCCTTAAATGTTTATGTTTATTTATGAAAGCTTCCCCTATATTGTTATCCTTACTGAGCATCTGAGCTCACCCCTTTCAATGTTTTATTTTTCCCAGGATGTGAAGAAATATTTTATGACTGACCTACAGGGATAGTCTGAAGGGGATAGAAGTGTGGACTATGGAGACTATGTTATTGTGATTTTTCACTTTATGATGTAATGTAACATTTATGAATGTATCTAGTGTTTCCAAGGCTACTAAACTAATCGGTCTTTCAAGACTTGATCTTTTGTGATCATGCCAATGTTACGCAATAATGCACTAACTCTGGGTAACTGGGGTCGGGGCGTTACACAACATATTCCCATTGGAGTAATAATAAAGGGTTTTTTCATTGATGAATATAAATACCATAAAATATCTTTAAAAACATTCATGAAGAAAATATCCTTTTAATTTTGAAAATCATTTTTTAAAACTCAAAGATAGATTCCTTTATAATTTTAAAGAAAGTGATTATTGGTAATTTCCTTCATCAAAAGGATCATAAAACATCCAAAGGAAGAATAAGAATAGTATCAATGCAACATATTCCCATTGGAGTAATAATAAAGGGTTTTTTCATTGATGAATAGAAATACCATAAAAGATCTTTAAAAACATTCATGAAGAAAATATCCTTTTAATTTTGAAAATCATTTTTTAAAACTCAAAGATAGATTCCTTTATAATTTTAAAGAAAGTGATTATTGGTAATTTACTTCATCAAAAGGATCATAAAATATATAAAGGAAGAATAATAATAGTATCAATACAACATATTCCCATTAGATTAATAATAAATGGTTTTTTCATTGATGAATAGAAATACTATAAAAGATCTTTAAAAACATTCATGAAGAAAATATCCTTTTAATTTTGAAAATCATTTTTTAAAACTCAAAGACCAAAAAACATTTTGAAAATGATTCTATTTGAAAATAATCCTTTAAAATTATAAAGGACTCTTTGAAAATTTTGATAGTTCATGACGTCTGTAAATTTTGTTCATTCCATACATGTTAAAACAAGTATTCCTTTCACTTTATCGGTAAAATCCAAATGGGAATTGTTTTGAAAATGACCTGAATATTCCCTTCAAATAATTTTGTAAAAAATTAAAAATGGGTAAAAATGTATTTAATAAATCATTTTTAAAAGTTTAAAAATATTTTTAGAAAACATGGTTTTGGAAGAAAATGGATTTCTGACTAAAGAGAGAAATGAAGTCAGGTTTTCATAAAAACATTATCTCAAACATTTTAAGTACCAAAGAGTGGGAAAATGGTACTATTACTTGAAAATATCAGGAACAAATAGAGGAGTATGAAAATATATTGGTTTAATAAATGATGATAAAATAATTTCCTTCAACTAAAATTCAAAAATAGATAATCTCGATGAGAATGAGATTGTGAAATCAACCATTACAATGATCATAACATTGAAGTGATAATTAGTCAATGAATAAATTATTTGTATAAACTATAAATAAATATAAAACAAGTGGAAATATAACATAATATAATCAAAAGTAATTTCACATATAATATTAAAATATAAAATTTGATGAATAATTAATATAACCTAATGAAAATAATTTGAGTTATGAAATTATTTTTCACTTGGTAACTCTTAAGTCAAATACTATTGGGTGTAATAATTAAAATTTAAACTCAAAATACCATGAATTATTAATTATTCATGATATTACATGTAAAATGGGAATTATATACACTATATAAAAGAAATTAGGTGCATAACATTCCAATATTCCTCAATGAAGGGAAATTGAGATGAAGTCCCTTACAAATATCACATCATTGAAGTGAAGATTAATAAATAAATTGATTATGTTTATAAAATGTAAATAAATATAAAAAAAATTAAAAACAAAATAAAATAATCAAATTTAATTACACACATAATCTTGTCATGAAATAATAAATGAAGTATAAGTTTAACCCAATGAATGGAAATTGAGTTAAGAAATATCTTACCCCACACATACATTTGGTTGAACATGATTTAACCTCTTTTATAGTTGTTTTAAACATTTTATTAACTTATAAAAGAACTATATTAATATTTATAATATCATATATTATCCTTTTATAACATCTTATCACCCTTTCGTTAATAATCTTTCATTATTTTCATTATTCTGGGTGTTAATTGTCATGTTTTCTCATTCATGTTTCATCATGAAAGATTCAGTTCTTGCACATATTATACTGTTATATAATTTCCAGAATAATAATAATTATATAAATATCATATTTTTACATCAATTATACTTTTAAAACCAATCATGAAATATGGTTACAAAAAATGGACTATTGTACAACCATGGAGATAGCAGGGTGTATGTACGCATGAGTAACATTTCCATTTTTCAATGATCATTATGGAAAGAAGATATGTAATATTTTATCTTTATAGAATTATAATAATAAAATATATAACCTATTATTTATTTAAATATACTTATATATCATCCATGTGGTGTGGTGATGAAAAGAGAGTTTCATCGCTTCATGAAGGAAGTAGTTCACACATACACAAACAATGTTATCATTTTTTAGTTCAAAAAATTGATATATTATTTTTTTAGAATGATAAATATTTCATGAATATCATAATTATTTATTTTATATTACATATACTAATTAAATTTATCCTTATTATATTCAATGTAAAGTGTTTGTGAAAGATGAATCGCATCGTTTCGCGAGGCGGTAGTCCTTCGTACACATGAGCGACGTTATCGTATAGCCTACGGAATGGAAAGTAAAAAAATTATATATGATATAATGAATAAATAGTTATAATTATGTTATAAATATCATATATATACTTTATATTCATCATCATACCCAACTGTGAGAGGTGGTAATGAAAAAATGAATGACATCGGTATGTGAGGCGATAGTCTTTCGTACACACAAATCATGATTTCATAACCCATTTTATGTAAGTGGGGATGGTTTTAATTAATTACCTTAAAATAGAAACATATTATTATATTTAATATAATTAGGTTATTATATCACAATTTTTTAATAATAATTGATGGAGGTGGAGGAATAAATAAAATAAAAATGCTTGTTGAAGAACGTTGCCTTTTCTTCAGGTATCCTCCTAAAGGTTTGCACCAAAACCATTCCTAGGTTATATTTATGTAAAAAATAAGGATTATTGGATGAGTTTATAGAATTTAGGAAGTTATTTGGGTAGTTATTGTCTAAATAAAATTGTTTTAAGGTGTGAATAAGAGAGGAGGGGTGGTCTTTTGTTACTAAGGTGAGTGGCACACTTGTAAAATTTGAAAAGAAAACAATGTACCCAGATTTTTCACATGATAAAAGGGTAAAAAATGGATTATTATCGAAACTTAGTCATTATATGGTCTAAATATGTCCATAAAATAGATTATAGACAATTTTTTAGGTCATTTTAACTCTTGTTTTTTAACCCCTCCGTAAATCCATTTTTACCTTAACCATGGTAAATAATTTTTACTATTTTCACTATTCATTTTAGTCAAAAATTAAGTTGAAAATATTAGATAATATAAATTATTATCATTAAAAATATGGAATCCATTTTTTAAAATTCCATTCATATAATTGGAAAAAAAAATTTAAATTAATCCTATAGACGTGATGAGAAAGCGGGTTTTCAAAGAGAAAATGTTCAGAAGTTTACAAAGTTTTTATATAAAAATTAAAAATGAAAATGATTAAAATAACCTATATTGGATCAATTTATATATAATTTAACTAATTATACTTTAAAACCAATTTAAAATATAATTTAACTTTATAAATAATTTAAATGAAAAGGCAGTTTTTAATTAAAATTCAATATTTTCACTATTCATCAAAAAATGAAACATTTCATAAAAATCCCAAAAATTCACCCTAAGGTAATTTTGATATTATGATTTCAAAAATTAAGTTCATTTTATCAAATAATTTTTCTAAAAGTGGTAAAAATTTATTTTAAATTATGTGTGCAATGTGTGACTAAACCATCTTTTAGGAAAAATACAGTTTTTCAAAAAACATTTTTTTTCTTTTAAATGATTCTTATTTTATTTATAATAAATAGATAATCATAATTTTCATAGTTTAGTTATTAATATTCATACCTTACAATTTAATAACCAGTTATAATATATTACAGTTCACTTTGACTTGGGGTTAAGTGTTCCACAAGCTATTAAAGAGATTAAATTTATAGAAATATATTTTGTGGGTTTTTTAAGCTTAGTGTTGTGTGTCTCATATGATATATAATAAAATGTTATTATTTTATAATTTTTTGGTGTTTCATTCCCCCCACATTAAATAAATTTTTTCCTCACAATTTAAACTTGATCTCGATAATCAAGGGTTTGATATTTGGAAATACCATTGTTGAAAAACCCACATCATAAAAGGTTTAATAAAACATCATCTTAATAAGAGAGAAAAGAGATGTAAAAAAGTTAATATGGAATAACACATAGCTAGGTCTCTAAGTAGGATAACATTGGTGGAAATTGAAGATATTGACAAGGAAGAAAAACATAAATAATTATAGAGAATGATAGAGGTCATTGATCACAAGAAATTTAATAATAAATGGAAAGTTAAGGACCTAAAAACCATAAATATGTGATGATTTAAAAGTCCATATGATTCATTGGATATAAATGTAATAGTATAACATTTTTGTTTCAAGATTATTTTCCTAGAGTTGAGGAATTATTTTACTATATAATAATATAAGGAAATGTAATTAATACATTTTTATTTCATAATCACAATTCCATTATTTAGTTTTGCTTCGATCAATTTCCAATTCATTTTTTACTCCAAGAAATGAAAAAATTGAATTTTTTATGCCTGGAGAAATAAAATTTACTTTTAATGGATCATAAGATCTATAAAATAGTGACAAGTATTTCTATTCATCGCTAACTATTTTCCAAAACCAATATGGTTACCACAAGTTATCCAATACAATAAATTAATCTCTGAACCTCAAAAGTAACACTATTGGTTCATCATTTATATTTATTTTTTAAATAACTTAACTAAAAACTATGACATATTAACTAGGACATCACATAGGCCAGTGGTATGAGATAAACCCTTATCAACCTTTGGTCATGGATTCATGCCCCACAACCTTGTCGGATGTGGTGGGTTCTCACCCAACATGTGGGTTATCCTTTTTATAAACTATATTAATATAATTCCTATAATGTTACCAAAAAATATGATGGACATCCTTGAAATAAAATTAATCATTAAATAGCATTTTTACTAAGGTTTTCAATACAACCCTTTTTTCACAAAGTCTAATAATCTTATTTTAATATTATTACAACTTCATTAATGATCATATTAACCATAATGGTTATTAATACCTTTAAGATTAAGTCTATAAAATGTAAATGTGTTATTCCTCAAATAAATTTTCCACTAAAACATATGATTGTTGTAAATTTATCCCAAAATATTCTTAATCTTGGTAGACGTCCATAACATAAAACCTAAAAAGTGGGTGTTTAATACTTTGATCTTATGATCAATATTAAACTCATAAAACCATGATGGTATCCATAACTCTTTATTTAATAAATACATATATGATTATAAAATATAAAAAAATCCTTAGATGTTTTATGATTCTTATAACCAAAATACCATAGGTAAAATACTTCAATAATTTAATTCTTGAATCCAAATACATAAATGATTTGATGATTTTATTTCAAAATAGTTCCTTCCTTGGTCTAGGAGTTAACTTTTAGATGAGGTAATTGACTTGGATAAATCCCTAGTTCTCCACATTTAAGACAACGAACTATAAATGGATCCCTAATATGAGACTTATTTCCTTTAATTGTACTCTTCATTTTTTCCTCAACAATTCTTTGATTTATTCACTTCCTTTCCACACATAAAGAATTTTCCCATTCTATTGAGAAACTTTCATGGGTGTCTCTTTCCAAATTTTTAACATGAAGTAAATTGAGCCTTATTTCCTATATGTTCTCCACCATTCGAGCTCTTAGTGAACTCCATAATTCTCTTCTTTGTCGAGTGTGAGAGTTGATTAAGGTATAGGTTTTTTATCATATTTTAGGATAACTGAATAGGAAAAATCACAATATCTTTCACTCTAGTCATCATCCCATTTTTTTCTCATAGTCACAACCTTGTCCTTCATATTCAATGTTAATGTGATTCCTCCAGGTTCCATCCATTAAATAAAACCAAAAATCAGAGTATAAGAAACAATAACTATAGTAGGAAGACCATAGAATCATTTATAATACTTCTAAATCATGACACGTTATTCTCAATATAAGACGCCTTAGGTTTAACTTAGGTCATTCATTTTCATCATCTATTCAAATACTTGATAATGGTTTGTAAAGAAAATGTGAATTATCCTAAGCATGTCCCCTAGAAGTGTCAAACTAGGTGCGTAGTATGCCTATTGTCATACACTAGGTGACGATCGAGTCAAGCCTAATGTGCCCTTTTCAGAGTTATTACCCCTAAGTACCTCTGTTTCAAAACCATATCCACTTTTAGTATCTAAAATGGGGATTTATTATAATTCCCCATCCCAATAGCCACAAAAACCAGTGCCCCAAGCTGGGTCACCACATGGCCTCAGGCGTGCCTCCTTATATGTCAAAGGCTACCGAATAACAGCACGGGTCTATAATGATACATTAGGGATACTATACCCTCTTATCAGAGTAAAACCACAACATAAATAATTCCAAAATATGTAATAACCATCATGAACAATAAATGGATAGCATATGAAAAGTGATAACAAGTAACCAAGTATCACATGCTATAACAATATGATGAATACACTACATGTCAGGCAGTCATACAAATAAAATCTCCAATACCAAACATGGTCTTGAGTCCCTACTCGGTCCAAACATCCCATAATCCAACCCATAATCCCATGCACAACCAAACACTAGGTCTCTGTCTTGAACCTATACCAGAAAACAAGTAGTGTCTGCTCAGGTACCCAAGCGCCATGGAGGTCTGAACAGGGTGTGAGTACAACTTAGTAGGCCACCACCAATGGTATCTAAAGTGATAAATAGTCTTTAAAATAGTGTATGAAGATAATTAAAGGTGAAATAAATAAATAATCAGAAAGGGAAGGATGTTTTACATTTAAACATTATTTATTTAACCATTTAAATCTTTAATTTCCATCATATCATCACCATGGGAATCTATAATTTTATTTCAAAAGAGAATTCATTTATCCATAACTTTAATATTGTGTACCACATAGCATCATTCTAGGTAAACATACCAAATATCATAGGGGTCACAGGTTGGAAATCAATGAGGCTTGGTCCAGGAATCCAATAAGGATTCATTATGTCATGTTTGATCACCAAACCATTAGGTCTCAGGTCGAAAAACATGGAGCATCAGTCCATGAATCCAAATGGGACTCAAAATTCCATGTTCGACCATCCCAATTTTGATATGGAAATCCATGTCTATACCCTTAGGTTTAGGAGCTTCAGTTCTTTCCCGAAAAAACTACATTTCACTGGGGCACCTGGAGCATCAGTCTGGCCCACCCAAAACCTGGGAGTGGGGTGTCAATCCAACATCCCAAAACCACTTGTCACAGGTCGGAAAACATGGAGCATAATTCCATGAATTCAACCAGGATTTAGAACATCATGTTCATCCATACCCAACCATTCCATTATAAATCATTATATCATTATCACATAATTTATCAAATTTCAATATCCTTAATCATTCTTCATTTACCATGGCCCCAACAGGCCCTTAAAACCAAACACATCACAATAAGACCCAACCCATTTTTCACAATTTCATAAACACCACTAAACATTTTGAGGGCCTTAAAAAACAACTCAATACATTAAATCATTTCACAACTACCATTCAATAAGGTTCTTTCTCTTTAAACATAAAAACATAGCCAAATTCCAACCATTCCCTTCAATTCATTAAAATAAACCACAATGGAATTTTCACAAGTGTAAAACCAGACACACAATTCCAAAACCATTTTAAATTTAATAAGAATCATTTTTAAAACACTTTGAGGTTAAAACCTCCTTTATAAAACATTACCCATATTCAAAACAGAATTTAATTAATTGAAACCCATAACTGGATCAAAATCCAAAATATATCATTTAAACCATTTCAAAAGTCCTTTTCTCATTTCACATAGATATTATATAAACATTTCAATTTTACCTTTAACCATGCCCACATAAAAAATTAATAAGTACAACCCATTCACTTTAATAATTACCCTATCTCAACTTTTACCAATTCATTTCATCATTTTCAAGGGTTTGGCATACCCCATGGGTGACCCTAGATCTAGTGGAAAATCCTCAACAGACCCAATGACATTCGTGAAGGGTATCACACCTCACATTAAATCCCAAATTACTTTCTATATCCAAAAACATAAAAATGTAGAAATCCAAAAACTTGGAAGAATGACATATACATGTGAAAACATCAAGATTATTGGAAAATGATTTAATACCACCTACCTCATACTTATAGCCAACTGCTCGTCCCACCTTGTCCCTTGATCCAAGGTTGAGAAACCATTAACATCCAAACATAGAATTTTATGGAAAAATAGGTTTTTAGTGATTTGAAAGGATATAAAACATTCGACCATGCCTCTTCCAAAAAATGGAATTAAATGGAGTTTAAGACTTACCTAGAGATTCTATTCGCAACTAACAGCAATCCAGAAACCTAAGAATTTAAGGAGAAACACACATGGAGGAGGATGGAGTTTTTGGTTCATCACCCTAGCTATATGGGGTTGAATGGGAGAGAAAATAGGGGAAGAATAAATAATATCATGATGGTAAAATGGTAAAAACCCCTACTTTTAATGAGGTGCACGGTTTGGTCGCATGGTTTTCCAAACCGTGTTCCAATTGTGCAGTTCCCTCTGTCCAAGAGGAAACTAAGCCGAACAGTTTTCCTAGAAACCCATACAGTTTGACAAACCATGCAGTGGTCATGTGTTCACCATTGTCCAAGGGAAGCTTGATCTGCATGGTCTCCAAGGAAAACCTGCACAGTTTCCTTAACTGTGCACAACCTCTCTATAATCCACATAGTTATGGTGAACATTTACTATTAATCATGAACCAATTGTGCTCACAATATATATTGGACTCTTTTACCCCTTTTTTCATGTCCCAAACCCTTAGAACACCCCCAAGACATTTCTTACTCCCAAGAAACCTTCCACAAGCCAAAAATTTAAATTGGGACTTACTTTATCTCAGGTTCAAGATCTTACAATCTTTCCACCTTAAAATAGCTCATCCTCAAGTTCCATCCCCAAGAATTTCCAAGACTCCAAGACAAAAGGTTGGGACATGGGGCCCACATAACAACTTCCATATCCCATAGTTACTCTTGAACATGTCCATGTCGTCACAACACTCAGACTAAGGAAACAGTCCTACCCCAAATAATTTTCCCACTAAGATCTACAACATGAACCTGATGCTCCTCAAAGGATGCATCAAACTCAACTAAACTTTTTAAACACCAACCATACAATACACATGAGGGAACTAGAGAGAAACCACCAAAACTACATCACAATAAATATCAAGTGAGAACTAAACTACACTAGGAGAGCCAATCAGTACACCCTCGATCTGATTCTCCCCAAAACTCTTAAACAACCCAACACACCTAGAATCAACTGAAGGAACATACAATTTTTACAATATATCCACCAACCTACATATATCCAAAACTCAAGTCCCAATGACCTCATTCTATATCCAAAAATCCAGAACACAACCAAACCATAACACTCATCTCAAGCATTCAACTGGTCAAAACCTGAGCCAGAGCCCGCTTCCAAAACTGAAACACCAAGGTGGATTTTTCACAAACCTATCCAGCCTGAAACACCAGTCACATCGTAAACTGACCACTTACCCACTATAGTGTTATCCACCATTATCTTTAGCTCATAACCATCATATTCTAGTATTTGGAACCTCTATCATCAGAAAAATACCCCTAAAACGTCAACTCAAGCTTCCACAAAACCCCTAACGCATTTTTAACTCACCATGCCCAAACATCAATGAGAACACCATCCAACATTGGTGTCCAACCTTACCATAAAAACCACCTATAATGGATGCACCCCTACCATACATACATCAACTAAAGGCAACTTGGTTCTTACTCAAATATATTTCTATTCTCGAAACACACTTATAATTTCAAAATTATAAACAGAGGTGGCCCACAAACCACCACATATGAGGCCACCCAACCTTCCCCATAGAACCCAAATGTGTACCTCACAGGTTATTAATTGGCATATCATTTATACCACATCTAACCCATGTTATGTCCCATATATCCACAATGGACACATCACTCCCTGCCTTAGGATTGTCATTGTCACCACCTCATCCAATGAATTCCAAGCACCATGTCTCATGTTCTCATCATTGTGGAGCCCCAAAAAGTGGATGTGTCCATATCAACCCGACTTGAGCAAAAAAAACTCTAACCATCTCCCTTACCTAACTTCTAATAATGGAACCTCCATCATTCTCCGACATGCAAACCATCACACATATCCCATTTGGAAATGACTAGTGGTGCACCTACCACCACATGGGTTCACTTTTAACTTGCTATAAGGTTGAAACCTTTAATAAGGACCTTCATCCCATCATAATAAAACCTTAATTATCTTGATGTATATCCAATTCTCTCTTGGTGTACCCTGGATGATGTCAAGATATTGGGTATGATCATCTAAAGTCTGGGAAGTACACCATGATGCTGTTGACGAAACCACCACAACTGATCCAAAACTAAATGGCCTCTTGTATGACCAGATATTCCCACCTTGATTTCACAAATTATGAAATTATATTTCTCCCAAGCCACTTATTTACATAACCTAGATGGAATATTGTATCTCTATCACATTCCTGAAACCCAGCCCTCATCAGAACCCTCGATGTCACACACTTTCTTTCAGTCATTCACTGAACTCACCTCAAGATACCAAGAGATATACCTCATAGGAGCTAGGCCCAAACACCCACTCACACAACTAACCATTCCTCATGATCCATCATCCTCATAGAACTTTAAGTATTACCAATGTTCCCTTCAAACAACCCAACCTTTCACACAACAAGTCCAACCACGTGAAAACCCCTCACTATTGGTGTCACGTCCATAACAAGCAACCATAAATACTTTGATAAACCTTGTCTTGTCTACCCAAAATCAACACCAATTAATTTAGTAATTATCGTCAAAACAGATGGTTAATATACACAAATGATTCTACCTCTTACAAAACCAAGATTATTACTAACTACAATCATTTGGGTGCTTCCCTAAAAAAGAAACCAAGTCATAACCATGAACTTTACCAAAACTTTAATGGCACCCACCGTGCATCGATTCCACGTCTGAAGCACCCACTTGTTCTTCACATCCCAAGGCACTTACAACATTGGGCTAATCTCCCTTGAGGCTGCCTTCGATTTCCAAAAACCACTAGTGCATGACCACAACTCATGTCAAATATTCAAAACCATTAACTTTTCCATTTGTCCCTCTAGTTATAACCCACACTATAAAATGCTCTCTATGAGTCACTGAAAAAATCTCAAAACCTCCCCCTATGCCTCACGTACCCAAATTCATTGACTACCCAACTAACCTCTCTTACAGGTAATCTTTGAAGATAAAATGACACTAACTCCCTAAACTAGAGTCGCATCTAACAAGGCTGGTAGATTTCCCTCCAATCCATACACATCAAATGTCAACAACTCGCTTCTCACAAGAAGCACTCCTTCCCCCATTCTGAAACACATTGCACCCAACACACTCATGAGAACACTTACTCTCAGTTCCACACCCATAGAAACACAACCACCACTAACGACACCACAACCAAAACTCCCATTATTAAGGCCCAATATAAACCCGCACGATCATAATCCATAAGGGATATCGCATCCACATTACCAAACAGCGTCTCACAACCCCAAATTCATACCCCCATTGATGTTATAACTATAACAACCCTTTAACCACACATCAAAACCCAACAAGGACTCATGACCCATAACTAAGGCCTTAAATAGGGAACTATTAAGCCCAATCCATCCATACTAAAGGACAAATAACAACAAAAAGATACACATTTACCACATCTCATGGTTCCATAATTTCCTACTTCCCTTTTTATTTAAACTTTACCATTTTAAAACCAAATATTCGCATTTCAAAACCTTTTTATTTCCCAACATTTAAAAAAACACATTTTTATTCAAATTCATATTTCAAGACATTTTCATTAATAAAAATTTCAAAAGAGGATCGATAGGAATAAACCAGAGATAGAAAATTACTCCATTATCAAATGAATCACAGGGAACTATCAATCACAAGAAACATACGGATGACATATCAATCCTATGTGCCTAACATGATGCATGAACACACACACCCTCTCTTTCCATATTTATCCAAGAGATAAAACCTCATAAATCAATAACATCACATCCAAGTGCACCACTCGAGGTGGAAATATCAATCAACTGTAAAAGCACAAAATAGAACATCAATTCCCACCTCTGGAAACTTGGGTTTTCCCTCATACATGGGGATACATGCACCTAGGCATGAGCTCATTACCAAGCCCCGACAAGGTCCAAGTATCCTATCTACCATTACCCAAATATTAATATAAGATTCACCCATATGATACCACTTTTTAACATCCTGGACCGGTATCCACTAAAATCGGTGCCCTGATTCAGGTTTCCACGTGACTTGGGGTGTGCCTCCCCATTCTCCATAGGCTATATACTACCAGTGCTGGTCTATAGAGATACATTGGGGAGACTATATCTTCTTATCAGAGTAAAAACATAGCATAAATAATGACAGCATATGTAATAACCAACATGAACAATAAATGGACAACATATGGAAAGAGCTAACAAATAACTGAGTATCACATGTTATAACAATACGATGAATACACTACATGTAAGGAAGTCATAAAAATAAAATATCTAATACCAAAACAATAAAAAGATATAGAACATGATCTTAATCCCCTACCTAGTCCTGAAATATCATGATCTAACCCATCATCCCATGCACAACCAAACACCAAGTCCTTATCCTGAACATGTACCAGAAAACAAGTAGTGTCTTCTCAGGTACCTAAGTGTTATGGTTGCCCAAGCAGGATGTGAGTACAACTCAGTAGGCCACCACCAACAATTTATAAAGTGATAACCAGTATGTACAATAGTGTATGTAGATAATCAAAGGTGAAATAAATAAATAAGTAGTAAAGGAAGAATTTTTTACATTTAAATAATTTTCAGTTATCCATTTAAATATTTAATTTTTATCATATCATCACCATGGTAATATACCATTTTATTTCACAAGGGAATTAATTTATCCATTAATTTAATCTAGTGTACCCAAAAGCATCAGTCTAGGTCCCCATACCATAAATCATAGGGGTCACGGGTTGGAAATCAAGGAGCCTCAGTCTAAGAATCCAACTAGGATCTGGTATATCATGTCCAGCCATCCCAACCACTAGTTCATAAGTTGGTAAACACAAAGAATCTGTCTATGAACCCAATTAGGACTCGAAACTCCATGTCCGACCATCCCAACCTTGATATGGAAATTTTTGTCCATACCCTTGGGTTCAGGAGCGTTAGACATTTCCCCAAAAAACTATGGTGCACCGAGGTGCCTGGAGCATCAGTATAGCCTGCCCAAAATTGGGGAGTGGAGTGTTATTACAACATTCCAAAACCCTTTTTAATAGGTTAGAAAATATGTATCATTAGTCCATGAATCCAATCGGGATTCAACACATCATGTCCGACCATCCCCAACCATTCCATTATCAATAATTCTATCTTTATCACATCATTTATCAAATTTAAATATCCTTAATAATTCTTTATATACCATGGTCCCAACAGACCCTTAAAACCAAAAACCTCACAATAAGACCAAACCCCTTTTTCATAATTTTATAAACACCACTTAAACATTTTTAGGGCCTTAAGAAACAACTCGCCTCATTAAAACATTTCAAAACTACCCTCCAATAGGGGTCTTTCTCTTTAACATCAAAACACAACCAAAGTCCAACCATTCCCTTCAATCCATTAAAATAAACCACCATGTCATTTTCATAAGTGTAAATCCACACACACAATTCTAAAACCATTTGAAATCTAATAAGAACCCCTTTTAAAAACTTTGAGGTCAACACATACTTTCTAAAAAATTACCCAAATTTAAAACATCATTTCCTTCATTGAAAACCAGAACTGGATCAAAATCCAAAACATATCATTTAAACCATTTCAAAATCCCTTCTGCATTTCACAAAGATAGAATATAAACATTTCAATTTTCCCTTTAACCATGCCCACATACCAAATTAACAATTACAATTTTTTCACTTTCATAATTACCCTATATCAACTTTTACCAATTCATTTCATCATTTTCAAGGGTTTGTCATACCCCATGGGTGAAATGAGTTCCTGTAGAGACCCGAAGCCTGACGTACATGAGCATTACATTAATTTTGCGGAATACTTAGTACATAACAAAAAACACACACACAAGGATCATAATATTTTAGTGTCTTTGGAAACTCGGAACATAATCTTCTAATCGTGGTGAAAGATCTTCAATATCTCCCATAAAGATCTTCCCTTTTTTTTACCTAAAACCTTTCTTTATATCCTGTGGAAAAGAAAACATAAAAGGGTGAGCTCAAATGCTCAGTAAGGGTAAACAAAAGAAAAATCAATCACATCATATTCATAAGAACATAACTTTTGGAAATCTTAACCTGCAAAAGAGAGCATAATTTCATAACATGGGATAAATCATAGTAGTGAAATGAAATCCCAATAATCATAACTTAAAACATGAAACTTTGTGGAATACACACATAATCATAGAGAATCATTTCTTGTTAGTCAAGACTCGTTTCCAAGACTATCTTAGTGGACAAATTCCCTTTCTGAACCGAGTAACCCTCATTTCAGTCCTGTTTCACTGAACCGGTATAACCTACCGTTCCATCCATGTCTATCTCATGAGATATAAAATCTTTACCCAATGCATTGGAGTGATATATAGGTTCCACCCATCTTATAATGAATCCTTTCTTATGTGTTCCACATAATCATAAATCATACATCATCTCATAACACATATAACAAAAATGGGATTCTTGAAACATCATGAAATCATAAAACAAATCATATAAGGTAAATGACTTCATAAAAATAATTCCCTCAAAACATAATAAAATCAATGTAATAATAGGGATAAAAACAGAACCCTATATTATCTTATATGGAAAATAATTTTGATAAAACATTCGAACTCCATTCTTGAGGAAAATATCCTTTCTACTTCAAAAACACTTTTCTTTTCTTAACATGTCATACAATTATAATCTAAAATAAGTTTATTAAAAATAAACTTGAAAACTTATAAAGGAAGATTCTTGGAAATAATGTTTTAAAATCCATTTCTTGCTGTATAAGTTAAAAAAACATTCTTCGTACTTTTGTCGGAAAAGTCAAAAAAAGTACCTCGTACGAAAAACGACAAAAGATTCATTTCATATCTTTTACTAAAAACTCACCAAATGGTAAAATAGGTTTTAAAAAAATTGTAGGTGGATGGAAATAATATTACATATTGATGAAACATGGATGTGGATGATAAAATACACCCCAGTAATTACCAAAGTATAAACAATCTCAGATAAAATGAGATTGCGATATATTCCCTTACCTTGGGTCCGATTTGCTTCGTAAGTGTCCGAACCTCCTGTATAATGATTTAAATAATGTCATTTACTTATTACAGAATCATATTCATTGTTATGATATCATATATGGTTCACTTATGACTTTATATTACCTGTTCTTTTGTAAATTCCATGTTAAAGAGCGTTTTGGGTAAAATTGTTTCATTTATCGTAGGTGTTTGGACTTGTTGTTCTTGACATTATTATTACTTATATCATGATTTACTTACTTCCAGAATATAAAATATGATTTATATATCATATATATTCAGTATATATTTATATATATATATAATAGATAGATAAATGAAATGAAACACACCGTTCATGGAGACGGTAGTCCGTACGTACGCATGAACGTTGTTTTCCTTTCCTTATTGTCTTGAATGGAAGTAAGTAGATGACATATATATATATACATAAATACAGTAGATTTACCATGTAATATATTTCATTATTACTTATAATATATACTTTATAATCATTCATGAATGGTTAAAGTGGAGAATGAATCTCATCGCGTCGTGGAGACGGTAGTCCGTACGTACGCACGAGCGATGATATCGTTTCCATAATTATTGAATTGAATTGGAGTGGATGATACAATATATCAGAATCAATATGATGTCCTAATAACTATGTATATTTATTATTTACACCATTATACCCATCCATGTAAGGTGGTGGTGGAAAATAGATTACACCACGGCGTGGAGACGGTATTCCGTACGTACGCACGCGTGGTGATTTATTTTTCCGTAGGATGGATAGATGGTGAAATAGGGTTTTTTCATACTTATAATAACATATCAGTATATTAGTGATACTGATGTTATTACTTCATAATGAAACAACCTAAGAAGAAGAAGTGGAAGAAGAAATAAAGATGAAAGAATCGGTAACGGACATTACCTCTTCTTTGAAGTGCTTCTTTGAGACCTCCTTTTAGGGCACTAAAATGGGTCTTTGAAGAAGAACAGAACCTCTAGGATGTTTCTAGGGAAGTGTAGAAGAGAATTTAGAAGGGTTTGGCCGATCTTGAAGGCTCAAAGTTGTGTGAGGAAGAGAGGGAGGAGGTTCCCTTTTATAAGGGAGGAGAGGGGCACCTTTGGAATAACTAAAAATATTATTTTATTATAAAGTCAAGTTCGGTTTTAAATAGATCAAAATTGATTTATTTAGAGGATAATGTGGGGATGGGTATAAATCCTCTCATACAATAGAATTTAGACAAGTTTAGGTTCCTATTTTAACCTTATCATTTAGATTTAACATTAAGTTTAATAATTTTACTTTTACCGTGTCTTCTTGTGTTCTTACACTATAAGGTTAATAAACTTACTATAAGAAGCCAAACTAACCCCAAATTTTTTATTATTAATATATATAACCTTATATAAGTCATTTGGCCGAAAATTAGATTTTTAGGAATAACATAACAATTAATAATATAATATTTGTTTTAAAAACTATTTTATGTCAATTTTGACACTATTTAGTAATTGATTTTTTTAAAAATCCTAATAGAATGATAAGTTCTAAAAAAGTTAATTAAATAAATACTAACATGTCATATTAACCTATAAAATTAGTGTAATTCATAAAAAATCTCAAATTATATTTATTTGAGTATTTATAACATCAATTATGTCAATATTTCATTAATAAGATAATTACTGCATCATCGTTGTGTCATAAATAAATTAAATTATTTAATGTCTAAAAATTAAAAATAAAATACTATTATGTAGGAAATATTTTTAGCTTTATAATTAATATTTATAGTTGAATTTATCTTATGTATAACCCTATATTAAAAATGTTTTATTAAATAAACTTTGATTTTAACTCTTTTAAATCTTCTTTGAATTAAATAATAATAAATGTCCTAATCTAATCCAAGTGGGCCTAAATGGTCATATTTTATTTCTAAGATTGTTTTTGGTCGAATTACACTTATCCAATAGAATTTGGACATGTGTTAGGGTAATAATAATATCATTTTTACCCTTAATTACCCTATTTACTTTTAACCGTGGTAAATAAAAGTAAAAGGTTAATATTCACCAAAAATTATTTTCATCTCATTGAACCACATTTTACATACTGACATCAACCATGTCTCTCGGATTTTTGAAATTCCACTCACAGAAGCGGTAAAATTAAGTTTTATGAACAATTCAGTTTTTTTAACTACCACTTAGTGGTTTTACTATTCATCAAAAATTGAAAGTTTTCAGAAAAATACCAAAAATTAGGCCTAAGCTATATTTGATATTATTAACTCAAAAATGATTTCTATTTTACCAAATTCAAAACATATCAGTTGCATTAATTAATTTAAAAAATAATTCTTGTCGTCAAAACAAATAGCGTGTTTTTAAGAGATAATAACTATCAAAAGATTGAAACTTGTTTATAACGGGTTTAAATGTGAAATTGCATCCAATGACCATCATTGTATTAAATTGTAAAAATATATTCTAAATATACTTTAAAACCACTAAAATTAATAATTTATCACTATTAATTATTTCGATTGAAAAATTTGTTTTTAATTAAAATTTAGTAATTTCCACTATTCATCAAAATATGAAAGTTATCCGAAAATTACCAAAATTTCACCCTAAGCTAATTTCGATATTCCGAATCCAAAAATGAAATCCATTTTGAAAAATAAAATTTAAAAAATTTCAAAAAGTGGTTATTACTATTCATAACGGCTAGTTTTAATAATATTTTAATAGCGTATCATTGTTTAGTGAAACTTGGTATTGCGTACTACACACGCTATCAAGGAAGGTCGTGATTGCGTGTAATGAAAGTCAAGTCAAGGATGCGTGTTGTGCAATCTCCTTTTGGTGTAGCGTACAACACAAGACATTAATGAAATTAAAAAGAATATTTTTCATAAAATCTCGGGGTGTTACAGTTTCGGTGTTGAATCATCAATGGACCCAAAGAGGTTCATGAAGGGTCTCACGCCTCAAATTAAAGACCAAATTACTTTACACAGATAATTACATAAAAACAAAAAAAGGTAGAAAATTGGAACAAATACATACAAATGTGAAAACATCAAGACTATGGGAAAAATATTTAAGAACACTGACTTTGTGCTCATAGAAAACCACTCATCTAACCTTGTCCCTTGATCCAAGCCCAATAAACCTTTAACAACCAAACTTAGAATCTGCTAGAAAAATAGGGTCTTAGGTATTCTAAAGGATAAAAAACATTTAACCATTCCCCTTCTAGAAAATGGAAGTAAGCGAAGTTGAAGACTTACCTGGAGATTTGATTCATAACCAACGACACTCAAAATGCCTAAGAATTGAAGGAGAAACACCCATGAAGGAGTAGGATTTTTCTAGTTCATCACCCTAGCTATAGGGGGTCGAATGGGAGAGAAAATCAAGGGAGGAAGAAATAATATCATGAGGGAAAAATAGTAAAAATCCCACTTTAAATGAGGTTTATGGTTTAGCTTCATGGTTTTCCAAATCATGTGCCAACTGTGTAGTTCCCTCTATCCAAGAGGAAATCGAGCCATATGGTTTTCCTGGCCACCCACATAATTTGAAAAATCATGTAGTGTCCATGCATTCAAAACTATCCAAGGTTATCTCAATCTAGAGGGTATCCTAGGCTACCCTTCATGGTTTCCCTAATCATGCACACCCTTTCTATAGGCTTCACAGTTATAGTGCATGGTTACTACTAATTGTGCGCCAACTATGCTCTCAGCACAAATTGGCCTATTTTTTCCTTTTTTCATGTCATGAACCCTTAGAACACCCTTGAGACCTATCCACAAGCTATAAATTTAAACCGGGGTGTACTTTGTCTCAGTGTTGGGATATTACAAGTATTGTTAGAAAAAACCACATAATCTATTCCTTACCAAAATGTTAGGATATTATTCTATACTTAACTTCAAATTCTATCATAGGGTTATGATCACTAATCTATGTTTTACTAAATCTATTTCCCAATATTTATATTAAAATTACTTTAATACCAACTTTAGTGACCCCAACCCCAGTAGCCCAAAGTCGGTGTCAACTTTATTACATTGGTATAAGATACAAGGAATTACATCCTAAAGAACTGAATATTTTAGTAGCCTTGGTAAACTAGATACATACTTGAGTAATACATTAAATTTGTGAAAAAAATTACAACATAATTTTTTTTGAGAATATTATTATTCCCTATAGAATATCCTTGCATATCATTCATAGTATACTTCATAGAATCCTGGGGAAAGGAAACAAAATAATGGTGAGATAAAATTATCATTAAGGGCTAAGTATAGTGGAAGATATCATAAATCAATAAATAATAATGAATACAAAAATATAAATAACTTAACACGCATGACATTTAATAAATAAATTGACTATCATAATAAGATAAGGCATAATCAATATAGAAAGGTAAGTAACTGAAAACACGTGAAATTTGATCAATAAATTAGAATGAAATGCATCCGCATATAATATATTGTGAAAATATCATGGATAATAATAATTGATTTCTTAATGAAGGAAATGATTGATTATTTAATGTTATGATTTTAGGATCATGATACCTCTATCGTCAAGACCTTTCAGAAGACAGTTTAAATATACTAGGTACAAACTCATCTGGTTTAGCCAAATTATTTATACTAGCGTATCGATTCACCTCATGAGACTATTAATGCATTGTGGGGATATTTATAACCATTATCCACCCATGTATTCATGTCCAAATCATTCTTCATATATAGAATAATCGATTTAATTCATGAAAAACATTCCTTACAATTAATTATCCATATTGAAGAAATAATATGGATTATAAATATTTCTCCTGACAATCAAATAACTTTAAAAATAAAAAATATATGTATAAATTAGATGTGGTTTAAGAAATAAGAATATCCATGATAAATAATATGGATATTTAGGAAAATTTTAATGTCCAATTATCACAGGAAATTGAATATTTCAAGAGAAAGTTAATGAATAAAAAAATCAATAAAGAAAGTGAATTTCAATACTTTTCTCAGTAAAAATGATCATAAACCATCTAGAGAAAGAATAATTATAGTATCAATACAACATATACCCATTGGTGTAATAATAAATGGTTGTTTTCATTGATGAATAGAAATACCATAAAATATATTTAAAAACATTCTTGAGGAAAATATACTTTTCATTTCGAAAATACTTTTCTTTGAAAATAATATTTGAAACTTATTAAGTAATATTTAAAAAATTTGAGTAGTCATTATGGTTGGAAATTTTGTTCATGTCTTACATGTTGGAATAAATATTCCTTCCACTTTTTCAGTAAAACCCAAATAGGCATTATATTGAAAACAACATGAAGATTCCTTTCAAAACATTTTTTAAAAATTAATAATGGTTAAAAAATTATTTAATAAATCATTTGTAAAAGTTTTAAAATATTTTTGAAAACATTTTTAAAAAACGTGGTTTTGGAAGAAAACTAATTTCTGGCCAAAGAGAGAAATGGAGTCGAGTTTTTATAAAAACATTTTCTCAATAATTTTATGCGTCAAAGAGTGATAAAATGATAATATTAATTGAAAATATAATTATTAAAAAGAGGAATAGAAAATTATATGGGTTCATTATATAATTATCAAATAATTTCCTTCAACTTAAATTCAAGAATAGATAATATCAATGAGAAAGATATTGTGAAATAAACTCTTACAATGATCATAATTTTGAAGTGATAATTATTTAATGAATTGATTATGTGTATCAACTGTAAATCCACATAAAAAAATTTAAAATAAAACTTATTATAATAAAAAGTAATTTCACACATAATCTTATAATATCAAAGATGATGAATAAGTAATATAACCCAATGAAAATAAATTGAGTTATGAAATTTTTTACCACTTGGTAACTCTAAAGTCAAATCCCCTTAGGTGTAATAATTAAAATTGAAACTAAAAATACAATGAATTTTTAAGTGATCATGATATTACATGTAAATGGGGTATTATATACACTATATAAAATAAATTAGGTTTATAACATTACAGTATGGCCTAATGAAGGAAAATTAAGATGAGGTCCCTTATAAAGATCATATCATTGAAGTGGGGATTGATCAATGAATTGATTATGTGTGTCAAATTTAAATCCACATAAAAAATTTTAAATACAATATAAAATAATTAAATAACATTATACGCATAATATTAGAATGAAATAATCAATAAAGTATAATTTTAATCCAATTAATGGAAATTGAGTTAAAAAAATCCCTTATCTCACGCTTACTTTTTGGTGGAAAATGATTTAACCTCATTTATAGTGGTTTTAAACATGTTATTAACTTATAAAAGAACCATATTAATATTTATAATATCATATATGATAATTTTATAACATCTTATCATCTTTATGTTAATAATCTTTCATTGTTTTCATTGATTCAGGTGTTAATTGCCTTGTTTTTTATGTGTGTTTAGTCATGAAAGATCTGTTTATTGCACATATTATATAGTTATATCATATAAAAAATAATTATAATGAAATAATTATAATATATGTACATAAATTATATTTTTAAAACTAACCATGAAAGATGGTTATGAAAAATGGACTATGTTACAATCATGGAGACAGTAAGCCATGCATACGCATCAGTAACATTTCCATTTTTCAATGATCATTATGGAAAGGAGGTAAGTAATATTTTATCTTTAAATAATGATAATAATATAAAATATACCATATTATTTCTTTAAATATAATTATATATTTCATCCATGTGGTTTGGTGATGAAAAGAGAGACATGTCACTTCATGAAGGTGGTAGTCCACATGTACACGAACGATGTATCATTTTTCAATGTAAAAATTAAAATAAAATGATATATTATATTTTAATAATGATAAATATGTCATGAATATTATAATTATGTCATGTATATCACATATATTCATTAACTTTATCCTTATTACATTCCATGTAAGGCATTAGTGAAATATGAATCACATCGCTTCGTGTGGCGGTAGTACGCCGTACACACGAGCGACACTATCTTATCCCCTACGAAATGGAAAGAAAAAAAGGTATATATAATATAATGAATTAAGTGGTATAATTATGTTATAAATATCATATATATAATTTATATACATCATCATACCCAACTTTGATAGGTGGTGATGCAAAAATTAATGGCATCGATTTGCGAGGTGGTAGTTCATCGTACACACAAATGATGATTTTTCAATCCATTTGATAAAAGTGGGGATTTTTATAGGTAATTACCTTAACATAAAATCATCTCAATATATGTAATATATTGATTTTATTATATAATCATTTTTAATAATAATTGAGGGAGTTGGATGAAGATATAAAATCAAAATGCCCGTTGAAGAACATTGCCTTTTCTTCGAGTATCCTTCTTAGGTTTGCACCAAAAGCCTTCCTAGGTTAGATTTATGACCAAAATAAGGATTATAGGATGAGGGTATATAATTTGGTAAGTGATATAGGTAGGTATTAGTTGAACCAAAATGTTTTTAATGTGTGAAGAATAGAGAAGAGGGAGTGGCCTTTATAATTGAGGTGAGTGGAACACTTGTAATTTTTTAAAAGAAAAAGGTTTAACCATGTTTTCATTTGAAAAAAGGAAATAAATGGATTATTATCAAGAATTATAAATTATAGAGTTGAAATATGGTCATATAATAGATTTTTTATAAGTTTTTAGGTCATTTTAACCCTTATCTTTTTAGTTTAACCCCTTAGTAAATCTATTTTTTCCTTAACCGAGGTAAATGATTTTTAGAGTTTTCACTCTTCATTTTGCTCAAAAATTTAGTTAAACTTATTATATGACATGAATTATTCTGATTATAGATATTAAATTTATTTTTCTATATTATATTCACATAATTGGAAAATTTTAATTTAAAATTAATCCTGTATACGTGATGAGAAAGTGGGTTTTCAAAGAGAAAGTATTTAAAAGTTTACAAAGTTTTTATATCAAGATTAAATATGAAAATGATTCCAATGAACTATATTGGATTAATTGATATATAATTGAACTATTTTTACTTTAAAACCAATTTAAAATATAATTTTACATTATAAATGATTTAAACAAAAATTTGGTTTTCAATTAAAATTTAATATTTTTCACTATTCATTAAAAAATGAAACATTTTAGAAAAATCCAAAAAAATTACCCTAATATAATTTTGATATGATGATTTCAAAAATTAAGTTTATTTTATAAAATAAATTTTCTAAAAGTGATAAAAATTGATTTTAAATTATGTGCACAATAAAAACCTCCAATATTCAAAAAGAAACATGTTCTAAACATGTTATTCCATTTACCTCTAAGGTTGCCCACATTTTACCATTTTATTTTTTCACCACTATAACTAGTTTTTTACTATTTTTACTATTCATTATGAGAAAATTTAATTTGACCTTATTAACTAATATTTATTATTATTATTACAAATATGGTATCCATTTTATCAAATTCAAATCATAAAAGTAGTAAAATTCAATTTAAAATTGAACCCGTAAAACGTGTCGAAAAACGATTTTTCAAGAAATGCATTTTTCAAGTAATAGATGGTATTATATAAAATATATGAATAGAAATTATAATTATATGAATTTAAATTAATATTTATAGATATATAATATATATATTTCATTTAAATCATTCCTTATTAGGGTTTATTTTAATTAATTAAAATTGAAGAACATTATGCACTTTAAAACAGTTTTTAGAAAAATGTGTTTTTAACTCTAGTATAAATGTGATTTAAATGGAATTAATTATATTATATCTAACTAAATAATACTTATGTTACTTTTAAATCAAATTAAAATAATAATTATACTTTTACATTGCTTAATTTATTAAAATAAATGACAAATTTTCAAAAATCGATATTTTTTACTATTCACTAAAATTAAATATTTTATAAAAAAATATCAAAACTTAACCATGAGTTAATATAGATATTCTTATTTCAAAAGTTATGTTCATTTTATAAAATAAAATATATAAAATATCCAAAAATTAATTATAATATTTTATCATAGAAATAAATGAAGATCATTTTTGAAATAAATGTTTTAATTAAAAATTGAGTCCTTATTTCCTGAGAATTTATAAATAAATTTATATTAATTAGAACCTTTATATCTATTTTATAAAGTAGTTAATCCTATTCAAACCTTCTAATTTAATGCATAGGTTATAACTATCATATCTAAATAATAATATTTTAATAATATGTTGTGGTTCATTTATTCTCAGTGTTGTGTGTTGTATGCGCTATCAAACATTGTATTCTTTTAAAATATTATGGTGTTATAGATCTTTAGTATTTAAGATGAATAATTTACACTCAAAGACTCTGGAGTATGAAAAATTTGTATTTATTCCAATCCAAAATGATAATGATTTTTATTAAAAAACAAATTAAGTAAAACTCAATTTATAGTTTAACAAGAAAAACTCATAGCCTTAGCCCAAAAATGTTGAGCAGTAGTGTACTCACTTAGTAAAGTTTGAGTAATTTCCTTAAGAATTTCATTTCTTTGTTCAAGTAAACTATTTTTTTTACCTTGGTGATGAAAAATTATGAGTAATACCTTTCTTACTATAAAAAGTTTCAAAATAAAATATTATAAACTTTTCTCTATGATAACTCCAGGAAATAATCAAAAATAGGGTTTTCTCATTTTTAATAGAATCATGAAAAGTTTTTGAAAATATAAATTTCATGTGATAAAATACACCCAAGTAAGTCTATTATAATTATCAACTAAGGAATACACATAGTTGTTACCTCTAATTATCCTAGTTTATGCAAGACCAAATAAATCCATATACACTAACTATAAATATTTGGAAGTTGAGACTTAACTTTTAGGTTTAAAACTATACTTATTTTTCTTACCAAATTGACTAGGATTGTGAACTCTAATAGAGTTAAAATTAAGTTCTGGTAAATCTATAACATGTCATTTCCTATAAATTTTAGATAAAGTTTAGAAGTTACATTATCTTAATCTTATATTACAAGCCCAAGATAAATCTTCATTTGTACTTAAACAAGGTAAATTCAGATGTATTAAGTCTTCTAAGTCAATTTTATAAACATTTTCATTTCTATCAGTATATATAATGTAAGTACCTTCGAAATTTTTAATATTACATTTTTTATTCATGAAATTCACATGCTAACCCTCATCACATAGTTAATTCACACTAATAAGGTTGTTCTTAAGACCTAGAACATAAAAAACATTAGAAAATAAAGTTTTTCCATGAAAATAAACATCACTGATTTTGATGATTTCTCCCTATTAATTACCTCCAAAAGTGACTCATCCTCCATTAAATTTTTTCAAATTTTGAAATTTTTAATTATCTCCACTCATATGTTGAGAATAATCACTATTCATGAATCATTTATTCCAACTATTGGTACTCAGCCTCTTTTCTTGAAAACAAAAAAATTAAGTACTTGGTACCCAAACTTGTTTGGGTTGAGTTATGTTAGAAAATAAAATTTTAGAAACCCATATAAACCCAACTCTTTTATATTGAATATATACTAGTTCTTTGGAAATAAAATATTTATAAAAACCAAAATATTGAACTCAATTTAAAGAAAAATATTTTTCTAAGTGACCTCCCCTTTGACATTTAGTGGAAAAGGGTGAACTTTTAAGTATAAATTAATATTATTGGAAATGTTATTTATTATAAGTAAATCCTATTACATTAGAATTTATAGATGTTCTAGTTGTTTATGTTGAAAGTGGGTTCCCTAGACCCAACTTGTATTATACTTTTATTACCACTACATGTATGCAGTTTTTTATAATACATGTGTTTATCTTTCCATAATAGTGTAGATACTGTTGAATCCACTTTGTTTATAGCAATTTCCTTAGATTACATGTTGTATTAAGGGGGTATAGAACATCCCATTCTATAATGAGAACCCCGAGATGCCATGACAGTAATCTTAAAGTAATGTCCTATGGTCCAGTTACATCATTCTGAAAGGACACAGATGATGTGTGACCATCAGGTGCTGGGGGATCATAAGCATTGAGACTTAGTCTCATGAAGTTCACACTTGATGATCTCTAGTAGTTGAGATCATGAGGACAGACCTGCTGAATAGGAACACCACATGTTTCAGGTGTTATTGGTCATTCCTATCTACGGACATGTGTAATGGTCTCCAGACTTGAGATCATTATCAATGAATGTCATTTAATTATGTACATTTGATGTAAGGAGAAAACCATGGAGACAAATTCGTGGAGAGGTAGTTTGTATCGGGTACGTTATTAATGTCATGGAATTGATTGAATGATCAAGAAAGGATTTGTTACTTCCGAGTTCAGTAAGAGATATCTCGGGCCTGGTTGATTAGGATGGTTTCATCTTCATTAAATCCATGGCCATGGTAGTGGAAGGTAATACTGTCTGGAAAAATCAAAAAATAAAATAAAGCAAGATAAAAGATGATGACACTAGTGTGCATTCTGCTTTATTGAGATATCGATGATGAGGATATTATATTACACAGACCATGTTCATAGGAAGGTAGTCTTTTCTCTAACTTTACCTTGTCTCTATAGGGGTCTCGATGGGTTGCTAGACCCTGCTCTTGGTCAGTGGATATTATTCATTGTTATTGAGATAAGGACCTAGAGGGTCACACACAATATCACTTTGAGAATCTGTCATATTCTGTGAATAGGAATGTAGAACTTGGTGGGCCCTGCCAAAGGGTCCAAGTACAATCCAAGTTCTATATATCACCAAGTAATAAATAAATTATTTAATTATTCAAGCTTGGAATAATATGTTGAATTTATTTATAACTTGTATTTATAAGTGATTACTAAATACAAGTATTAATATTATTCGAATGAATGTTAATATCCTAGGTTTGTTTAATATTAACTGGAGGTGTGAGTCGATTTAAAGAATCAAGTTTATCACGTAATATATTTAAGTGATAAATTATAAATATTATTTATGGCATAATTTTATTTGTCATAAATAATTATTTGTGACACTTATATAGAATATGTTTATTACACGGGGTCCAGAAGTGCATACCACGTGTTTTAAACATTCCCTATATAAGTAAGAGAGAGGATCTTCCCATGTAACTATCCATGTGTTGGGATTGAGAGCTTCTCTCTCCTTATGGAATCTAGAGAGAGTCTCTCAAGAGAAGTAATATCTTTAAGTTCATCAATCTCGGATTGAAGTTTCTCTCCTTGCAGTGATCGTCGCTACGCTGAAGTGAGCATTGAAGATCCACTCTAGCACCCAGATCTTGACGAACGACACGCGAGCAAATTCGAGAGGCGTGTGTGGATGATCTAGAGGGCTTCGACGTCAAAGTCTTCGAGCAACGATCATCGGCGTCCTGTGGCAGACTTTCATACATCAGATCTGAACTAGGTACATGTTCAATTTATTTGTGCTCTATTTAAACCTTGTGTGATCCTCAGACCAAACCAGGACAAGATCACCAGATTTGACAGAGTTGTGTCACTCCAGTGATGTAAAAAAATTTAAATGACCGGTTCACCTGCTTCCGCTGTGGAATCCCGGTACCTAACAGTGGTATCAGTGGGATCACAAGGTTTTTCTAAGTCAACAAAATTAAGATGCATTAAAATTAAATGTGGGGTGTTAAAACGGTTCATTTTAATCCAACCGCGCATTGTTTCATTTTCAAATGATCAAGCTACGATCATTTGAAAAATTTAATCGGATCGACGTCGTAGTTTTTTCATTCATCTGATGTTAATCTCAATTATTTTTGAGATAAAATTAAATATAATATTTTATTATTATAAAATATAATATTTTATTTTATTATAAAGTTTCCCCTTTTTGAACATTTTAAAGGGGTGTGGAAAAATATTTTTCACAAAGTTTGTTTAAAAAAACAAAGGGGAAGACCAAGACCCAAATGGGTCTTTCTTTTTATTTTTTTATTTTTGGGGTATTTTTGTCAAAATAAAAAAAAATTATTTAAAAGGGGGGTGGGAATAGAAGACCCAAAATGGGTCTTCTCATTCTTCACGTGGCGCACAACCATTTTGGGGCAAAACCATAGCGGCACCTTTCCCCAGCCGGATCGGCCTTCCCCGCTGCCGTCGGACCGCCACCCTGTGTCGCTCCCACCCCATCCGCCCCTCTGTCTCTTATAGGTCGAGCCCTGCATGGACCGCCAACCCGCCTTAGATCTCCGCCTCGCTCGGACCCCTCCCTACACCGCTCCATTCCACGCCCCGACCGGACCACCTCCGGATCGCCAGCCGGTGGACCTGGCCACATAGGACCAGGCCGCTACCAGTACAGGCCACGCCAGACTGGGACACCGCCCCTACGGCTGGCCGGAGTAGCAGGATACCACCTTTGCGGCTGGCCAGATAGTTACACTGCCTCCTCCCTCTCCCTTCACTAATGGGTAGAAAACGCTGCCAACGTGAGTTCTAGTGGACCAGGTAGACATGTTGCGGTCACGCTGCGGTCACGCCGCGGTCATGCCACGATTTGGTGCTACTCCAGTAATATACTCACGATGGTTTTTGGTTCTTCTGGACTCCTCCCCAGCTATAGGTAACCCCGTCTTAAATCAATTTTAATTAATTTAGTTTTTTAATTTAAATTAATTATAATTAGTTTGGGGGTTTAAATTTATTTTAATTAGAAAGATTGATTTAATTAGAATTAAAATTAAATTAATAGTTTAATTTAATTTTATAGTTAAATTAAATTGATGGTTTAATTTAATTTTGGAATTGAAATTAAATTAAACAGTTGGAACCGATAAATAAATTATTTGAATTTAATCAAATTCATTTAATTTATTAAAACACCCTCGCACTATTTAAATTTATTACAATTTAATTTTATTGCGCATAATTTACACTGACTGGTCTTGAGCTAGTGACTGACTCATGCATGTATGGATTTATTTATTTAATTATTTATTAAATTCGTGTGATGGTTGTAATATTTAAATAGATAAATTACAGTCTGTGAATCATCTTTTAATTCAAATATGTATAAGGGCATGTGCATCCATTGAACTAGTTGTATTTTATACCCCATACCCCCCCGCCTACGTGTGAGTATATTTGTAATTATATGGTGATGATCCGAGATGCAGACCCCTCCATGTAGAGGTGGTAGTCCAGACAGGAGTTGAGCGCTTTTTACTGGGTCAAGCAGCGACGCGAGTTATGTTTCGATTCAGGTATGGATGCCCCTAGGTGATGATTGATCCATTATGGATCTATCATTATATAAATGATCAAGACCAGTAGGATTTCATGATTTACCATTATGAATTGTTTATTGTTTTATGTGAATGCATGATTATTGCATGATCACATAGAATAGTAAACAAGATAAAACGCATAAAGATGTAACGAATTATATTCTATTGCATGTTCAGTTGTGAGCACGAAAACCTAGTTTGAACATAATAAATAGAAAAGGATTATATTCGTCAATAAATATAAAATACCTCAAAGATATATTAAGTCCAAAAGCCTTCCATTTCCCACATTTAAACAAAACCGGCTGTTTGGGGTGCTTGTCCGCCATAGTTGAGAATGCCTCTTACTACTGGGGTATTTTCATGAGAGAAATGGGTCGACTTAACTAAAGTGAGTAGTCAAGCTTTATCCATACCTAACTTGCTATCACTTTAGAGGCAAGTGGTTGAGGAAATCAATTTCTGATTCCAAAAGTTGGGACTTTACTCAATAACACAAGGAACCACAAGCTAAGTGGTTGGCCAGCTAGTGCCTACCTTGAAACCCTCCAAGTAGTGGCGTATCCATAGCTTGTAGACTATGAGGGAGGTTTTGAGGATCCTTGCCACTAGAATACTCAAGTGACAGAGTATTTCAAATCTAATAGTAAGGGATGTTGAGGTTTTCTAAAATAGTGGGAGACATTAAAATGATATAATAATCTATCAATCATAAATTTCAAAAAGTAATCAAGACAAAGTACTAACTACTAAATTTTTATCTAATGTAAATTCAAAATAGGAATCACCAACACCACAAGTACTTTATCACTGTGATCAATTTTGGATAAAGAAAATATCCTGACTAGCAATAACTTCCAGGAGTGGTATAGGCTCTTGCACATAGTACTACACCAAGAAAGGAAGTTATATGTGCTGGAATCCCCAATTCCTATTGAACCTCCTCAAGGAGAAATCAAGGTGGAAAAATATAAATAGAGAAATCATGTAGACGATGCACTTGATGTACAATGCATCATGTTGTCATATATGTCCATCCAATTGCAAAAAATGCATGAGGAAGAGGAAACCTACAAGATACTTTCACATCTCTAAGAATTATATCAGGAGAGGGCTAGGAAAGAAAGGTATGAGATCTCAAGTGCTCTTTATAAGTGCAGGCTAGAAGAAGGGCATCAATTTGGTCCTCACGTACTCAAGATGATTGGGTATATTAAGAGGCTTGAAGCCCTTGGGTTCAAACTAAACCAAGAACTAGCATTGGATCTCATTCTTGCCTCTTTACCGTCAAGCTTCTCGACTTTTATTGTCAATTATAATATAAATGATATGAAAAATTCGCTCCCAGACCTTTTGGCTTTAGTTCTCCAAGCTGACAAGGATATAAAAAATACTAATTCATCTATTCTTATGGTGAACAAGAAAAACAAGGGAGAGGAAAAATGGTCTAAGGCCAAGTCAAGGCCAAATAAACCAATGCATCATCCTGTAAAGAAGCCAAATATTCAGAGGCAAAGTAATGAGAAGGAAGATGTCTTCTTTGGATGTGGCAAGAAAGGCCACTGTAAGAATAATTGTAGATCTGGGAAGAAGAATCAAACTGATGCTTATACTTCAGGTATTTTTGTCATTGAATAAAATCTATCTTTATCTACAACTTGGGTATTGGATATGACATGTGGCTCACACATTTGTATTCATATACAGGAACCAAGTAGGTTCAAGAAGATTGAAAAAGGTCAAGTGGATCTCTGAGCTGCAAATAGTGTAAGTCTGGCAGCCTTGGCAGTAGGAGACTATCACTTAACCTTGCCAACTGGTTTGGTTCTAGTTTTAAACAATTTCTATTATATACCTTCTGTTACCAGAAACATTATCTCTGTGTTGAGTCTAGACACTATGGGTTTTTATTTCAAGTTTGGAAATAAATTTTGTCTCTTTTATAGGGATAACATATGTTATGGTATGGAACATCTTAACAATGGTTTATATATACTAGAACTAGAGAACTCAGTAATGGAAATTAATGACAAAAAGAACCAACATGACTCAAATATTGCCCTCCTATGGCACTTCAGGCTTGGTCATGTAAACGAGAATCGATTATGAAGATTACATCAAGAAGGGTATCTAGACTCAGTATAGTTAGAACCCTTAGATGTATGTCAAGCTTGTTTATAAGGAAATATGACCAAATCACCTTTCTTGGGAAAGGGAGAAAGAGCCAATGTAGTACTATAATTAATACATACTGATGTATGTAGTCCGTTTCCAGTAGAGGAAAGGGGTGGTTTTTTATACTTCATTACTTTTATTGATGACTATAGTAGGTATGGTTATATCTACTTAATGCGGTATAAGTCAGATTCCTTTCATTTTTTTAAGGAATACCAAAATGAATTATAAAACCAACTTGGTAAGAAGATAAAAGTACTTCACTCAGACCGAGGAAAATAATATCTTAACCAAGATTTCATTGATCACTTGAAGGAGTGTGGGATAGTATCCCAACTCACTTCTCCTTATACACCACAATGTAATGGTGTTAGTGAATGGAGGAATAGGACCTTGCTTGACATGGTCAGATCAATGATGAGTCGTGCAACTCTTCCTTTATCCTTTTGGGGATACGCCTTGCAGATAGCAGCATATACCCTTAACCGAGTACCAACTAAAGTTGCAGATGGGATTCCATATCAATTATGGTATGGAAATAAACCCAATCTGACACACATACGTGTGTGGGGTGCGAGGCATTTTTCAAGACTTTACCAAGTGAAAATTTTGCATCCAGAAGAACTAAGTGCATCTTTATAGGTTATTCTAAGGAAACTAGAGGATATTACCTATATAACCCTTTAGATAGAAAGATCGTTGTGGTAAGATACGCCAAATTTCTAGAAAGGAAACACATTTTTAATGGAAATAGTGGGAGCAAGATTTACTTCAATGAATTTAATGCTTCATATTCTCAATATTTGGTAGAGGAACAATCTCCACAAGAACAAGTGGAAGAAGAAGTTGTTCCTGAGACATAGACACTACGTAGGTCTACGCGAGAGGTTAGAGAACCATACCGTTATGGTTTTCTTGTCACCGAGTCAGGTGAAACATTATTCCTTGAGGATGATGAACCTATAACCTACAAGGAAGCAATAGCAGGAAAAGAAGATGCTAAATGGAAAGAAGCCATGAATTATGAGATGGAGTCCATGTACCAAAATCAAGTTTGGATTTTGGTAGACCCTCCATCTGATATAAAGACCATTGGATGCAAATGGGTATTCAAGAATAATATGGACATGGATGGTGAGTTTAATACCTTTAAAGCAAGACTGGTTGCAAAGGGTTCCAGGCAACGTCAAGGCATTAACTATGATGAAAAATTCTCACCAGTAGCAATTCTTAAATCCATCATAATATTTCTTGCAATAGCAGCATTTCATGATTATGAAATTTGGAAAATGGATGTCAAAAATGCTTTTCTAAATGAGAAGTTGGTTGAAGACGTCTATATGACTCAATCCAAAGGGTTTGTCAAGTCAAAGAATTCCAATAAAGTATTCAAGATGCATAGATCCATTTATAGATTGAATCAGGCATCAAGATCATGGAATGTTCATTTTGATGAGTCCATAAGAGATTTTGGCTTTGTCAAAAATTAAAGTGAGACTTGTTTCTATAAAAAGGTTGAAGGTAATGCCATTGTTTTATTAGTATTATATGTTGATGACATATTAATTATGGGAAATGAGGTGCAAGTCTTACAGTTAGTTAACACTTAGTTAAATTAATGCTTCTTCATGAAAGACATAGGTGAAGCAGCCTACATTCTAGGGATCAAGATCTATCTAGATAGGTCTCAAAGGCTACTTGGGTTAATTCAAAGTACATATATTAACAAGGTACTCAAAAGGTATAATATGGAATAATCCAAGAGAGGATTTTTACTTATGTCACATGGTATAAATCTCTCCAAGAAAATGTGTCCTCAAATACAGGAGGAAATTGACCGAATGAGTAGAGTCCCTTATGCCTCAGCAGTGGGTTCTATCATGTATTCCATGCTATGTACTAGGATTAATGTCTCCTTTTCTTTAATCATGGTGGGTAGATATCAAGCCAATCTAGGAGAGTTGCATTGGACAGCTGTTAAAACTATCCTAAAGTACTTGAGGCGTACTAAGGATATGTTCCTGGTGTATGGAGGAGATGAGGAAATAGTTGTGAGGGGATACACTGATTCTAGTTTCCAGACAGATCATGATGATATGAAATCACAGTCAGGCTACATCTTTTTCCTGAATAGTGGTGTAGTGAGCTAGAGAAGATCGAAGCAAGTTGTGGTTGTCGATTATACAGTAGAGTCCGAATATATTGCAGCTTCCAATGCAGTAAAGGAAATGGTCTGGATATGTAGTTTTATCTCAAAAATTGGTGTTGTTCCTAGCAGTGTAGAACATGTTTCAGTATATTGCGATAATACTACTGTATTGGTGCTTGCCAAGGAGACCAGGTCTCACTAGAGGACAAAGAATATTCTTCGGAAGTTTTATCTCTTGAGGTATTTTACTCAAAGTGGTGAAGTCACATTTAGTAGAGTATCCATATAGGACAATGTGGAAGACCCCCTGACTAAAGTCATTTCTCAGCAGAATCATGATTCTCATGTGAGAGCTAGTAGATTGAAACCTATTAGCAGTTGGCTCTAGTGAAAGTGGGAGTGTTGAAAGTGTGTTCCCTAGACCCAACTTTTATTTTACTTTGATTACCACTACATGTATACAATTTGTTATAATACATGTGTTTATCTTTTCATAATAGTGTAGATACTTCTACATCCACTTTTTTTATGTAAATTTCCTTAGATTACATGTTGTATCAAGGGGGTATATTAGATCCTAGGATATAATGAGAACCCCGAGATACCATGACAGTAATCTTAAAGTAATGTCCTATGGTCTAGTTACATCATTCTGAAAGGACACAGATGATGTGTGACCATCAGGTGATGGGGGATCATAAGCATTGAGACTTCATCTCATAAATTTTTCACTTGATGATCTCTAGTAGTTTAGATCATGAGGACAGACCTACTAAATAGGAACACCACATGTTTCAGGTGTCATTGGTCGTTCCTATCTATGGACATGTGTAATGGTCTCCAAACTTGAGATCATTATCAATGAATTTCATTTAATTATGTACATTTTATGCAAGGTTAAAACCATGGAGAAAAGGTTGTGGCGAGGTAGTTTTTATTGGGTACGTCATTAATGGCATGGAATTGATTGAATGATCGAGAAAGGATTTGTCGCTTCCAAGTTCAGGAAGAGATTTCTCTGGCCTGGTTGATTAGGATGGTTGCACCTTAATTAAATACATGGCCATGGTAGTGGAAGGTAAGACCATCCAGATAAATCAATAAATAAAATAAATCAAGATAAAGGATGATGACACTAGTGTGTATTATGCTTTATTGAGATATCGATGACGAAGAGATTATATTATACAGACTATGTTCGTAGGAAGGTAGTCATTGCTCTGAATTTACATTTTCTTTATAGGGGCCTCTATGGGTTGCTAGACCCTACTCTTGGTTGGTGGATATTATTCACTTCTATTAAGATAATTACCTATAGGGTCACACACAATAGCGCTTTGAGAATCTGCCCTATTCTGTGAATAGGAATGTAGAACCTGGTGGTCCTGCAAAAAGGGTCAGAGTACTATCCAAGTTCTATGAATCACCAAGAAATAAATAAATTATTTAATTATTAAAGCTTGGAATAATATGTTGAATTTATTTATAACTTGTATTTATAAGTGATTAGTAAATACAAGTATTAATATTATTCGAATGGATGTTAATATCCTAGGTTCATTTAATATTAATAGGAGGTGTGAGTCGAGTTAAAGACTCAAGTTTATCATGTAATATATTTAAGTGATAAATTATAAATATTATTTATGGAATAATTTTATTTGTCATAAATAATTATTTATAACACTTATATAGCATACGTTTATTACACGGGGGCCGGGAGTGCATACTACGTGTTTTAAATATTCCCTATATAAGTAAGAGAGAGGATTTTCCCATGTAACTATTCATATGTTGGGATTGAGAGCTTCTCTCTCCTTCTGGAATCTAGAGAGAGAGTCTCTCAAGCTAAGGAAGATCTTCAAGTTCATCCATCTCGGATTGAAGTTTCTCGCCTTGCGGTGATCATTGCTACGCTGAAGTGAGCATTGAAGATTCGTGTTAGCACCCGGATCTCAACGAACGGCGCGCGAGAATATTTGAGAGGCGTGTGTGGATGATCTATAGGGCTTCAATGTTATAGTATTCTAGAAATGATCACCGGTGTCCTGCGGCGGACTTGCACACTTTAGATCTGAACTAGGTATATGTTCAATTTATTTGTGCTCTGTTTAAACCTTGGGTGATCCTCGGACCGAACAAGGACAAGATCACCAGAATTGACAGAGTTATGGCGCTCCGGTGATGCAGAAATTTTTAAATGACCAGCTCACATGTTTCTGCTATGGCATCCCGATACCTAACAGTTTATATATTTTTTCAAAATTTTCTTTACCAAAAGTAAAGTTAGATAAGAGTTTTCTTAAACTATTGATTTCATATTTAAGCTTAATAGCTAAATTTTGATCATATTATTTTGAATTATAATTAGCCTTGGAATATAATTTTGATGAAAGTTTAAAAACTTTGACAGTTAACTTTGAAATTATTTTATTATATTTAATAATATTTTCCTCTTCACAATCATAGTTACTTTTGAATTTTTTTTATTTTTCTTCTCTATAAGGATTATATATTTAACCATTTCTTTAAAAGTAGGAATATAATCTTAATTATCCAATGAATTTACTTTTTAATTATTTTATGAATTATCTATTTCATCATTTGATGAAGTTTAATAATCATCATCATAAGTATAAGAAAATTTAGGATATAGAGTAAATTTTATCAAATATTCCACAGTTTTCTTAGCCATGAATCATTTTTCATCCTTTAGAATGTTTAAATAAAAATTGATGATTTTTTAACCATCACTTCAACTATCTCCCAGTTGTTGTACCTCTCGTACCCCTCGTGGTTTAATTTTCATGATCACAATCACTCTCTTATTTATCTAATATTGTTTTAAGTGTTTTTGGATGATAGGCATAATTTCAGGTTGCCAAGGAATTGGGCCAAGAAGGCCAAGAAGGCAAAAAGACAAAAATGGACTGAAATTCAGTCCACCAGCCAACCGGTGGAAGACCACCGGCCAGCCGATGGAGGCCTGGACAGAAGGCATCTTTCTGTCCAAACCACCGGCCAACCGGTGCCTCACCAGCGGCCAGCCGGTGGCACCCAGCCAGAACAGTGTTTGCTACTGTCTCACCACCGGCCAACCGGTGGCCTCCTCACCGGCCAGCCGGTGGAGCTTGGGCAGAATTGATCTCCATTTTACAAGCACCGGCCAACCGGTGGCCTAGCACCGATCAGCCGGTGGAGCCAGTCAAACTAGCCGTTGGGCCTTTGACCAGACCTGTCCACTTGCCTCCCAACGGCTCCGAAGCCCTTTCCAACGGCTCCAAAGACCTCCAAAGGCCATATGAGGGTTCCCCCTCTATAAATAAAGGACTAGGAAGCCCCGGAACAACACCGGAACCATAACCAAGCCACGGAAGCCCACGGGACACATTTTACATTATTTGGCGAACCTCCGGCAGATTGCTCCAAGAAACCCCCAATTGCTCCAACTCATTTCCACATCCAAGGAGCACCACCAAAGAAGCTTGGGAGCGCTCGTCATCAACTCCATCAATCCTTTGGCGCCCAAGACTTCTCCTCATTATGGTTTTTCTTGTTTTATCATTTTGAGCTTTAAATTGAGTTTGTGCCTACAAACTCCCATTTCTCTCATCCTCCATTCTTTTGGGTTTTCACATCACCTTTAAGGTGTGAAGAGGTTGGTCAAGCCTTTCCTTTAAAAGGCTTGAGACATAGGTGAGCTAGACTTCACCTGTAAGAAGGCTAGTGGGTTCTTGCATAACCATTAAAAGCAAGTTGTAATAGGTTCTAGACTAACCTTAAAGTCTAGTGGGTTTCTTGCTAAAACCATTAAAAAGCAAGCGGTAGTAAATCTCTCAACGGTTGAGTTGGGAGCGGAGACGTAGGCTTGGGTTTAAGACGAACTCCGTTATCAAGTTGTGTGTTTTGCCTCTTTTATTTCCGTTTCACTTTTAACTTTGATTTTAAATTGTTAATTAATTTTTAAAAGGCAATTCACCCCCCCTCTTGCCATCACTTCCTTCTTTTCTCCGCCCAACAATTGGTATCAAAGGGAACTTTGAGTAATACCCTAACCGGTTTCAAATTCAAGATCTTTTTTTTGATGGCTTCAACTTCTTTCGCCCCCGAAGGCTATTATTTGGGTCGTGCTCCATTTTTTGATGGAACCGACTATAATTATTGGAAAACCCGCATGACCACTTTTCTTAGAAGCATAGGATACCCTATTTATAAAATTGTCATGCATGGTTATTCTCTCTCCTCTCCCGATTAATCCAAATGGACCCAAGCCGATATTAAAAATTTCGAGCTTGATGGCAAAGCCATGAACGCTCTACATTGTGGCCTTGATCGTAATGAGTTCAATCGAGTTTCCACATGCACCTCATCACATGAAATCTGGAAACTATTGGAGGTTACCCATGAGGGGACCAACAAAGTGAAGGATACTCGATTGGACATGTACCGTCAAGATTTTGAGTCTTTTACCATGCATCCATCTGAAAATATTACTGAAATGTTTACTCTTTTTACTGATGTTTGCAATGGGAGAAAGTCCCTTGGTGATGATATTTCTGCAGAAACAATGGTCAAGAAGATCCTATGGATCCTTCCAAGCTCATGGGCACCGAAAGTCACGGCAATCCAAGAAGCAAAGGACATCAAGAATATGCCGGTCGAAGAGCTCATCGGATCCCTCATGACCTATGAGATCACCATGAGGAGGCAAGCTGAAAAAGAATGAAAACCGATCAAAACTCCAAAGAACATCGCCTTCAAAGCTCAAAAAGAAGAAATCTCCTCCTCCTCATCATCTTCCTCTTCAAGCGGCGATTCCGAAATGGAGAACCTTGCCCGCAAGATGCACAAGTTCATGAAGAAGCACAAAAAGAAGAAATACCGCAAGGCTCAACCCAACGAAAAATCCGAGCCCAAGGTAACATGCTATGGGTGTGGCGAGAAAGGCCATTACAAGCCCGATTGCCCACTCAACAAGAAAAAGGCCAAGCAAAAGGAAAAGAAGAAGGCTTTCAAAGCCACATGGAGTGATAGATCCACATCCTCCTCCTCCTCCTCCTCAAGCGACAACGGTAACAAATGCCTAATGGTATTTCATGAGGTAACATCTTCTGACTCCTCATCCTCTTGTTCTTCAAATTCTTTCAATCACATGTCTTATGAGGATCTCCAACATGCTAGAGATCAATTGGAGGAAGGTTTTCACGAACTTTCTTCCAAATTTGTTGCTTTAAAAAAGAATTTCAAAAAACTTTCTTCCGAAAAGGAACAACTTCTCAAAGAAAAGGAGGAGTTGTCCCTCAAAGTCCAAAACCTTCCCGATGTTGATTCTATGGAATCAACAATCAAGGATTTAAGGGAATCCCTATCCAAGTTCACCCAAGGTGAAAAAAATTTGACCAAACTCCTAGGTTCCCAACGCATATCTAGAACCACCGAAGGGCTTGGCTATTCCAAGCAAGCTTCCTCCTCCCATGCTCCAACTATTTTTGTAAGGGGGAGCTCCCAATTTAAATTTTGCAATTATTGTAAAAAACCCGGGCACTTAATTTATGAGTGTGATTGCAAAAATGCCCGGTATGGAAGGCCCAAAACCATTTTCCTTAATGATGAATTTTATAGGAGAAGACCCGCCACTAGACAAGTATGGATTGGAAAATCCCTTTTAGCGAGTCTTACCAGACCAAAATTTGTCTCGGTTTCAAAAACCTCTCCCCGGTGATTTGTTGTTTTTATTTAGGGGGAGTTAAGTTTGTTTAAGTTTTTTTTCAAACTTTCAATTCAAACTGTTATTCATTTTTCGATTCAAAACTTTCAATTCAAAATTTTTCGATTCAAAACTTTCAATTCAAAATTTTCGATTCAAAACTTTCAATTCAAAATTTTCATTCAAAATTTTTCAATTCAAAACTTTCAATTCAAAATTTTCGATTCAAAACTTTCAATTAAAAATTTTCATTCAAAATTTTCATTCAAAACTTTCAATTCAAATTTCAAAAATTTCAATTGATTTAAAATCTCTATCTTGTTTTTCAAACTTATCCCTCAATCAAGTTTTATGCCCCATGCTATTTTGATAATCACAAAGGGGGAGAAATTCTTGGTTGATTGGGGGAAAAATCTTTTAAAGCATTCCTCTCATTTCAGTCTTTTTACATTGTTTGTTTTGGTGATTGTGATCATCAAAATAGGGGGAGATTGTTGTACCTCTCGTACCCCTCGTGGTTTAATTTTCATGATCACAATCACTCTCTTATTTATCTAATATTGTTTTAAGTGTTTTTGGATGATAGGCATAATTTCAGGTTGCCAAGGAATTGGTCCAAGAAGGCCAAGAAGGCAAAAAGCCAAAAATGGACTGAAATTCAGTCCACCGGCCAACCGGTGGAAGACCACCGGCCAGCCGATGGAGGCCTGGACAGAAGGCATCTTTCTGTCTAGACCACCGGCCAACCGGTGCCTCACCAGCGGCCAGCCGGTGGCACCCAGCCAGAACAGTGTTTGCTACTGTCTCACCACCGGCCAACCGGTGGCCTCCTCACCGGCCAGCCGGTGGAGCTTGGGCAGAATTGATCTCCATTTTACAAGCACCGGCCAACCGGTGGCCTAGCACCGGTCAGCCGGTGGAGCCAGTCAAACTAGCCGTTGGGCCTTTCACCAGACCTGTCCACTTGCCTCCCAACGGCTCTGAAGCCCTTTCCAACGGCTCCGAAGACCTCCAAAGGCCATATGAGGGTTCCCCCTCTATAAATAAAGGACTAGGAAGCCCCGGAACAACACCGGAACCATAACCAAGCCACGGAAGCCCACGGGACACATTTTACATTATTTGGAGAACCTATGGCAGATTGATCCAAGAAACCCCCAATTGCTCCAACTCATTTCCACATCCAAGGAGCACCACCAAAGAAGCTTGGGAGCGCTCGTCATCAACTCCATCAATCCTTTGGCGCCCAAGACTTCTCCTCATTACGGTTTTTCTTATTTTATCATTTTGAGCTTTAAATTGAGTTTGTGCCTACAAACTCCCATTTCTCTCATCCTCCATTATTTTGGGTTTTCACATCACCTTTAAGGTGTGAAGAGGTTGGTCAAGCCTTTCCTTTAAAAGGCTTGAGACATAGGTGAGCTAGACTTCACCTGTAAGAAGGCTAGTGGGTTCTTGCATAACCATTAAAAGCAAGCTGTAATAGGTTCTAGACTAACCTTAAAGTCTAGTGGGTTTCTTGCTAAAACCATTAAAAAGCAAGTGGTAGTAAATCTCTCAACGGTTGAGTTGGGAGCGGAGACGTAGGCTTGGGTTTAAGACGAACTCCGTTATCAAGTTGTGTGTTTTGCCTCTTTTATTTCTGTTGCACTTTTAACTTTGATTTTAAATTGTTAATTAATTTTTAAAAGGCAATTCACCCCCCCTCTTGCCATCACTTCCTTCTTTTCTCCGCCCAACAATTGGTATCAAAGGGAACTTTGAGTAATACCCTAACCGGTTTCAAATTCAAGATCTTTTTTTTGATGGCTTCAACTTCTTTCGCCCCTGAAGGCTATTATTTGGGTCGTGCTCCATTTTTTAATGGAACCGACTATAATTATTGGAAAACCCGCATGACCACTTTTCTTAGAAGCATAGGATACCCTATTTATAAAATTGTCATGCATGGTTATTCTCTCTCCTCTCCCGATGAATCCAAATGGACCCAATCCGATATTAAAAATTTCGAGCTTGATGGCAAATCCATGAACGCTCTACATTGCGGCCTTGATCGTAATGAGTTCAATCGAGTTTCCACATGCACCTCATCACATGAAATCTGGAAACTATTGGAGGTTACCCATGAGGGGACCAACAAAGTGAAGGATACTTGATTGGACATGTACCATCAAGATTTTGAGTCTTTTACCATGCATCCATCTGAAAATATTACTGAAATGTTTACTCTTTTTACTGATGTTTGCAATGGGAGAAAGTCCCTTGGTGATGATATTTCTGCAGAAACAATGGTCAAGAAGATCCTATGGATCCTTCCAAGCTCATGGGCACCGAAAGTCACGGCAATCCAAGAAGCAAAGGACATCAAGAATATGTCGGTCGAAGAGCTCATCGGATCCCTCATGACCTATGAGATCACCATGAGGAGGCAATCTGAAAAAGAAGGAAAACCGATCAAAACTCCAAAGAACATCGCCTTCAAAGCTCAAAAAGAAGAAATCTCCTCCTCCTCATCGTCTTCCTCTTCAAGCGGCGATTCCGAAATGGAGAACCTTGCCCGCAAGATGCACAAGTTCATGAAGAAGCACAAAAAGAAGAAATCCCGCAAGGCTCAACCCAACGAAAAATCCGAGCCCAAGGTAACATGCTATGGGTGTGGCGAGAAAGGCCATTACAAGCCCGATTTACCACTCAACAAGAAAAAGGCCAAGCAAAAGGAAAAGAAGAAGGCTTTCAAGGCCACATGGAGTGATAGATCCACATCCTCCTCCTCCTCCTCCTCAAGCGACAACGGTAACAAATGCCTAATGGTATTTCATGAGGTAACATCTTCTGACACCTCATCCTCTTGTTCTTCAAATTCTTTCAATCACATGTCTTATGAGGATCTCCAACATGCTAGAGATCAATTGGAGGAAGGTTTTCACGAACTTTCTTCCAAATTTGTTGCTTTAAAAAAGAATTTAAAAAAACTTTCTTCCGAAAAGGAACAACTTCTCAAAGAAAAGGAGGAGTTGTCCCTCAAAGTCCAAAACCTTCCCGATGTTGATTCTATGGAATCAACAATCAAGGATTTAAGGGAATCCCTAGCCAAGTTCACCCAAGGTGAACAAAATTTGACCAAACTCCTAGGTTCCCAACGCATATCTAGTACCACCGAAGGGCTTGGCTATTCCAAGCAAGCTTCCTCCTCCCATGCTCCAACTATTTTTGTAAGGGGGAGCTCCCAATTTAAATTTTGCAATTATTGTAAAAAACCCGGGCACTTAATTTATGAGTGCGATTGCAAAAATGCCCGGTATGGAAGGCCCAAAACCATTTTCCTTAATGATGAATTTTATAGGAGAAGACCCGCCACTAGACAAGTATGGATTGGAAAATACCTTTTAGCGAGTCTTACCAGACCAAAATTTGTCTCGGTTTCAAAAACCTCTCCCCGGTGATTTGTTGTTTTTATTTAGGGGGAGTTAAGTTTGTTTAAGTTTTTTTTCAAACTTTCAATTCAAACTGTTATTCATTTTTCGATTCAAAACTTTCAATTCAAAATTTTTCGATTCAAAACTTTCAATTCAAAATTTTCGATTCAAAACTTTCAATTCAAAATTTTCATTCAAAATTTTTCAATTCAAAACTTTCAATTCAAAATTTTCGATTCAAAACTTTCAATTCAAAATTTTCATTCAAAATTTTCATTCAAAACTTTCAATTCAAATTTCAAAAATTTCAATTGATTTAAAATCTCTATCTTGTTTTTCAAACTTATCCCTCAATCAAGTTTTATGCCCCATGCTATTTTGATAATCACAAAGGGGGAGAAATTCTTGGTTGATTGGGGGAAAAATATTTTAAAGCATGCCTCTCATTTCAGTCTTTTTACATTGTTTGTTTTGGTGATTGTGATCATAAAAATAGGGGGAGATTGTTGTACCTCTCGTACCCCTCTTGGTTTAATTTTCATGATCACAATCACTCTCTTATTTATCTAATATTGTTTTAAGTGTTTTTGGATGATAGGCATAATTTCAGGTTGCCAAGGAATTGGTCCAAGAAGGCCAAGAAGTCAAAAAGCCAAAAATGGACTGAAATTCAGTCCACCGGCCAACCGGTGGAAGACCACCAGCCAGCCGATGGAGGCCTGGACAGAAGGCATCTTTCTGTCCAGACCACCGGCCAACCGGTGCCTCACCAGCGGCCAGCCGGTGGCACCCAGCCAGAACAGTGTTTGCTACTGTCTCACCACCGGCCAACCGGTGGCCTCCTCACCGGCCAGCCGGTGGAGCTTGGGCAGAATTGATCTCCATTTTACAAGCACCGGCCAACCGGTGGCCTAGCACCGGTCAGCCGGTGGAGCCAGTCAAACTAGCTGTTGGGCCTTTGACCAGACCTGTCCACTTGCCTCCCAACGGCTCCGAAACCCTTTCCAACGGCTCCGAAGACCTCCAAAGGCCATATGAGGGTTCCCCCTCTATAAATAAAGGACTAGGAAGCCCCAGAACAACACTGGAACCATAACCAAGACACAGAAGCCCACGGGACACATTTTACATTATTTGGCGAACCTCCGGAGGATTGCTCCAAGAAACCCCCAATTGCTCCAACTCATTTCCACATCCAAGGAGCACCACCAAAGAAGCTTGGGAGCGCTCGTCATCAACTCCATCAATCCTTTGGCTCCCAAGACTTCTCCTCATTACGGTTTTTCTTGTTTTATCATTTTGAGCTTTAAATTGAGTTTGTGCCTACAAACTCCCATTTCTCTCATCCTCCATTCTTTTGGGTTTTCACATCACCTTTAAGGTGTGAAGAGGTTGGTCAAGCCTTTCCTTTAAAAGGCTTGAGACATAGGTGAGCTAGCCTTCACCTGTAAGAAGGCTAGTGGGTTCTTGCATAACCATTAAAAGCAAGCTGTAATAGGTTCTAGACTAACCTTAAAGTCTAGTGGGTTTCTTGCTAAAACCATTAAAAAGCAAGCAGTAGTAAATCTCTCAACGGTTGAGTTGGGAGCGGAGACGTAGGCTTGGGTTTAAGCCGAACTCCGTTATCAAGTTGTGTGTTTTGCCTCTTTTATTTCCGCTGCACTTTTAACTTTGATTTTAAATTGTTAATTAATTTTTAAAAGGCAATTCACCCCCCCCCCTCTTGCCATCACTTCCTTCTTTTCTCCGCCCAACACCAGTGAGTTGTTAGAAGTAGTATCACCTTCACTAATACTTTAGTTATCTAAATAATTCAATCCCTTTTTACCTTTACTCTTAGAGTACTTATTTTATTTTCAATATTTCTTCTTAAATTTCAGAAAATCTAGACTAATATGACCTATCTTCCTACATTCATAGAAAATGAAATCTGGAGATACCTTCTTTTCATGTTTATCCTTTGTATCTTTTTTATGAGTATACTGAAAAATCATATTTCTAAAAATATTATTCATTCTTCTAAAAATTTGTGTAAGTTCATTATCATTATCATTTGAACAACTTTTATTTGACCACTCCCATTTCTTCTTTGAAATTTGAGGTTTATAAGTATTAGCACAAGAATTGAAAGCACCCTAAGTAGATTTACCAAAAGTATATATAGATTAAAATCTATTATTCCTTTTCTCCTATTCATCATCTCTCTTCAATATGATTTTATATTTCATTAAATTCATAATCAATTCATTCAGAATTAGATTCGTTAAATTTTTTGTATCATTGATGGTTATCCTCTTCAACTCCTACTAATTAATCATAATATTAATAACTTTAAATAATTTTATCTTCTATTAATTCTTTCCCGCCCAAATATTATAAATTATTTATAATATTCATAAAACACTAGTTCATTTGGATCACTATTTTACTAGATAGGAAATCAAAGGCTTGATGGTCTATTCTCAACATAGATATTATAGTTTTCAACACCTTAGAAGTTCCAAAATGTGTAACCTATAACTTCTTCCAAGTTCCATTATCTATCTCACAATAAGATATTTTATTATAAATATTTTTTGTCATGAAACACAATAGCATATTCCAAACTTTGTGATTCACCTAATGTTCAAGATTGTATTCATGAGAAGAATAAATAACTTCCTTCTCGGGAACTTTTTATTCCCCGATCATCATAAGAAAATTATAAACAATGGTATTGATGTAAAATGGCTTCATCATATCCTACTTGTACTTATAATTTTCTCTATCAAAAATAGGTGGTCTACTAGGATTCAAGTTCTCTAGCATTCCAATTAGAAATAATGCCATATAAAAAACAAGAGAACCTTTCTTCTATAAAACAGTTAGTGTTAAAAGTAAAAATGAGATGATTTTTGATAAACCAATAGAAAAGATTAAAAATATTAGTTTCAAGTAGATACAGGATCTAATACCAAATGTTAGTATTAATCAAAATGAGTTGATTCTCATATCCTAGTAGAAATAATCTCTAATACCAAGTGTTGTTCCAAAAATGATAGAGCGTAAAATCTAAAAGAAGGAGTGAATTGTAATTTAAAACCATCTCATAATTTTCTTATACCCTCAGGTTTTAATTGGGTCAGAAATATGATCTTTCAATCAAGTTACAAAAACAACATAGTAGGAATGTAAAAGAAGTGGGAAAATACTATTTAAAATTCAAAAACATCCAATGAAGTTAATAAACACAGTGTAAGAAGAGTATTAAAAAATACACATAGTTTCAAATAACTATTCAAACACTTCTAAAAATGATATTATAAAACAAAATTACTTTAACCTTAAGTGATAAGAAATTCTGTAAACTAAAATTTAGGTATACTTGATTTTATACCAATCAAAAGGTTTGTCTTCCTATCCTCAGAAGCCCTCAACTTAAACTCATCGTAAGGTGATAATCTTTCTATCCCCGGAATCCCTTGATTCATAGGACAAATATACACTTTAAACACTAGAATCTTTGTCTTAATTACAAAAATCCATCAATCTAGATGATCGGTAACACAATTATTATAAGTGAATATAATATCATTTATAAGGAAAAAATCACACAATAGTATATCTTACCAAAAATTATCAGAAATAAAAATATATACTAATCATAAGTTATCTCACAATAAAAATCAATAACACAACTTCAAAATGATTTGAAAATTTCAAAGCGTAAAGTAAAATCTTCTTTTATATGAAGTTACGTCTTCATTTACAGACTTTGTTGTAACAAACTCCAATGTTCAAATTTCACTTTCTTCAGTATTAGTTGTAATAACATTCAAATAAATTTCATCATTTTTCTATGAACTCAAAAAAAATTCATCTTCCAATGAATTTATTCTTCCACCACTACAATTCTTGTAGATATAATGAATGTAATCTGTTGTAAAACTTCATATTGTCGTATTTTCATATTAAGTACTCTAGAATTTCATTTATCAGAAATTCAATTATACACAAAAAATAAAAATAAAACATGACTTCAATTTATATCATATTTTTATAAAGTGTATTTTTATTCTCAAAATAAAAGAAGAAATTGATTCATTGACTCAAAAATCATGATGAAAGGTAATTGGGCATGATATTAATCAAGAGGAGAGATTTGATTAACCAAGATAGGATGTGTCTTCCCATATGTTGGGTTATGACATCATGGAACTCAATTGGATTTGAATAAGTTCATGAATATACTAATATAATTATATTTTATGTAATTATGTAAGATTTATTCAACATAGGAATTGATAAATGAGATAGGTTATATGAGATCGACATTTCCCATGTATGATGATTAATATTAATGTCAAGGAAAAAAGAAATTTTTCTAATGGACATGTGGGGGATTTGATCCCCCCAAAACCCTTTGTAATCTAGGTACACCTGATGTGTTTCTAGATATTACTCTTAGTTTATAAACATGAATGAGATTCATAATTTTTTCCAACTTTAATAAAGGCCCTTGAGGTCACACATGAGATGATGCTAATTGGGATTTTTGAACAAATGTGCCTAGTCCATGTGAAAAAAAAATTTATGTTTATTATAAACACAAATATAATTTTTGTTTTCCAGATTCTAAATAATTAATTAAATAATATTTATTTAATTAAATAATTAATGTGGATTTGTAATACAAATAATGAGTTATTTATATAATTAAAACATGAACATGAGGAAATGGAAATTCATGAATAATATTTTTTCTTGTGATTAAAGTAATGGAGTTTTAAGGCCTAGTATATGTGGAAAATTCATAATATCACCTTGAAATACCATTTAATCACATATTTTATTAGTTTTAACCAATTTAATGGCTCGTTAATGCACCCCCCAAGGGGTTTGAGACCTAAGACACTTTTGAAGGTTATTTAATGCTCTAAATGATCATTAGAGACTATTTATGGAACCTACTTTGGTTTTTTATGAAATTGAGTTCCTTGAAGGATATTGATTTCTCCTCTTCATATAAATAAAAGGGTGGATGGTTGTAGCCTTTATTACATTGAGATAAAGAAAAGGTGGTTCTTAGTATTCCTCATCCAAGAGAGACCCTTTGTTTTCCTCATGTGAGAGGTTCTATGGTGTCTTTCTCTTTCCCTATTTCATCCTTTTCATTGAAGGATTAACTAAAATTACCTATATTAGAAGTGAATCACACTAAGTAATTAGTTATTAGTGACATGAGGTTGTCTTAGACCTAGAAAAAATTAAATTTATAAATCCTTAGATATAACATAGTGGATAACATAGAGGTCATATCAAGGTGGTAGTGTGTTTATCCTAGTGATTCCTATAAAAAATGAGTTTATTTATTTATTTTGAAAGTAGTAAAATAAAAAAAAAGAGGAACAGTGATGAAAAAAGTGAAATAAATCAAGAAAAATAAAGGAAACAACAGCAAGAAAAGGTTAAATAAATTTAGAAATAAATATGGTCAAGGATAGGTTGATTCACTCTTCTACTTCCTATTATATACCTAATAAAGGAATTGAACCTTCAACACTCAACCTCACTTGGTTTATGATTGATGACTCCACTCACAAACCTCTATCATCCAAAACAATGAACACTCAGGCACAGAATGACTTTTATTACATGAAGATCTTTCCCTATGGTGAAATTAAACACTTAATTGAACCACCGCTACTAAGAATATTTTCCAGGTAAAAGTGATCTTCATGGTATTATCAACCAAAAAACCACTCCTAAGATACTCAATCAATTAAACTAAAAGAATGAGGAGAAAATATCAAGGTAAAAATGGTAGAAAACAATTCATGTGAGTTAATGTGTTAACACATATCTCCATTTCACCATTACTAATGGCTATAAGGGAAGAAGAGGTGATAATCATCTTGATATTAAAATATCTAGGAATATTAAAGCTTTACTTCTTAGTACTGGACTCACAAGTTAACCCTCCATTGTTGAAGGTTCAATAACACGTAGGAAGAATAATAGAACATTTGTATTTACAAATAAAATTTAAAAGTTACAGAGTGAGAGTCCCATGAATGAGGAATGGGTAATAACCAATGAAATGAACTAAATACCTCCCATTATTCCAAAATGAAATAATAAATAAATGAATAACTAACTAATAGGAAACAATATCCATTTGGAATACACCCAATTCATTCTTCATCTTCACCTGGTTCTTCTCTAGTGATTATAGAAAAACCTATCTAATTGAATGTGTACCCCCACATGGGTCAAGTTTCAACTCCAAGAAATTTGAATCTAGACGTTTTCTTAGATTTTTTAGATTTTAATAGCCTCACTCTAGAAGATTGCAATAGATTACCCAAGAGGAAACTTCTATTTTAGTTGGAACGTGATTTTCAAGAATTCTAGTTACCCCTAACTATCCCCAAATTTAACTAATAAATTATTATTTAAATTTATAGAATTTAATTCCTAGAAGATATGTTTCTGGGGAATATGGCCTTTATATAGATCAAAACTATGGAAATACCCTTCCATATATCTCTTAACTTACCCTTATGGAAGATTAAAATAACCTTGGCATATCAATTCATAAATTGAAATGTCTGGCTTCAACAACGTTCTTGGGAACATGTAGTTTGTTTGAAAAATCGCTCTCAGATGGCCTCCAAATTTAACATATAATAAGTCAGGCATGCTTGACTTTTAGCTAAGCTTGAATGATTTCATGAAAAATCCAACTCCATAGATTAAATAACACTTGAATTTAAAGATTCATATAGTCATTACATCAATAACATAATGTGAACCTTTCTTTATCACTAAAACTGCAATGTTGGAGAGCATAGAGGCCCCTATAATCTTCAACTCATCCCTACAATCAAACATTATACTAACGAACACAAGAATAAAATTCAATTCTTCAAGTGTGGGTCGATTCTAGTTCCTTCATTTTAATCTTCAAGCTTCACTTAGTTGGGGTTCAATTTTCTCTTTTGGTTAAACATCAACTTCAGTCTTCAAACTCAGCTTACTTTGAAAATTCATTGTACACATATTGAACAATAAATTTGTGGTAGCTACAATTGGTTCTTCTTCATCTTAGGTCTTGATTTAGATATCAATTTTCTAGGTAAGATCTCTTTTGAATCTTGAAAACAATGCTTGGTCAATGAGAAATATTTGAACTAGGACCATCAATCCTCATTGGAAAGTAGGCTTGTTCATGGTGATCTCATAATGATTTTTTAGTTCAGCTTCATCCCTATATACATAGATCTCTCGATTTCAATTAGACTCTATTGAATTGGTTTTGAGATTAGACACCATTGTTTAACTTCCCTTTCTGATCATACTCAAGGACCCACATTTTCAATCTCTTCAATGTCTCCAAAACTCTTTCTCTATTTTCATCCAATTCTCAAGCTTGAGGACTCGATTTAACTTCTTACGGTGCCGAAAAATATCTAACAGGGGAAAAAGAAATATCTTATGGTGAGTAAATTATCTTATGATAATTTCTCTTTTAGGGTAGACTTCTATAAATTATCTTATAGGATATTCCAAAAATTATCTTACAGAAGTGTTGGGTTGTCTTTTAGGCCAAACATGGAAATTATCTTACATAGTTAGAGGCTTATAATCTATTATACCCAGTATAATAATCCTAATACTTTGAATAAAAATTCTTATAAAAAATTGTTCCAATAAATAAAAACACTATAAATCTAAAAAAAATAATTTATAAGAAGATTGAAACTTAAAAATATATTAAACCATGAATTATTAAACTTTATCATAAAGAATTAATAATTAGTTCAATAAAAATGTATTTAATTAAAATCATGGAACCTAGAAATTTAAAATCCAGCATCTGAAACACTACAAAATTATGCATCGAAAATAATAAAATATTTGATCCTAAAAACATAAGAAAATAAAACCAAGGTTCATTTTATCAATTAATTACTAAAAACACATGGTTTCATTAAAATATTCAAATAATGAAAACTTTATTATAAAATGGCCAATGTTCAATAATTCTACATTAAAATCATGTTTTTTCATTAAAAATATGATTATTTCAAAAATTAGATGTGGTAAACATGTATCAAATTAAGGCCATATCAATTATCCCACACTTAAATAATTACTTATCGTTGAGTAATCAATTATAAAAAACTTGTTGGAAGAAAAGAAATATCAAGAATGAAAAAATGAAGTGCCATTAAGAATTAGTTTCAAAATAATTTTCCCCTATAAACCCTCTCAAGTAGTAAAAATGATTTTCTGATTAAAATAAAATGGTTTGGTGAAAATTTGGTTTCATGTTTTACAAAAATGATTAAATTTGAATTTTTTTAAAATAAATAAACAAAATTCACTTTGAATCCAATTGTTCTTCTAAACTTCTCTTTTTCTCAAAGTGAATAAACTCACATAATTAACACATAATAATTAGACACAATCGGTGAAAGTGTGAAATTAATAATTATATGGGAGAATAATTAACTCATAAACCAATTTTAGCTTAAATAATTAAAAGTTAAAAAGGATTAAGATCTTATTTCGTATCTCATTTGGATTAAAATCATATGAGCTTAATTCCAATAAATAATTTCAAATTTAATAATAATTTCAAAAATTACTCTCAAGATTCACTAAAATAATTTTTTTTAAAGAGAGAAATAAATAAATGTACCCAATAAATCCAAGGATAAATATAAAATATTAACCACTCAAAGTAGTTAAACAACCTTAAAACTTCAGAAAAAATTTGAACCACTGAGTAAGAAAATTGATACTCAAACACAGTCAATTTTGAATAATTTTAAGGGGTAATCTAACATGAACTCAATGAAGTGAAATTTAGGATAGCGAAGACCCTTACCCTATACTTAAAACTCAAAATTTTCCCCAATGTTTACCTTTCAACATGGGATAAACATATAAAACTTTTTTGTTCAAAAAGATTTTCATATTTGTAGTAAGAAAGGATGTTTAAGGGTTACATGATAGTTCAAACATAATATTTCCCACTCAGCACATACAATCATAAAATTTCAGAATATAAAAAAGGTTTACATTGATTACTATATGATGTTTTTTAGTGCAATTGATGGATTTTTATGAAAGATCATGATTAAATCTTGAATTCAAAAATGATTTTCAAAAGAATATTAAAACAAGAATGTAAGACATAGTTTAAGAAAAAAATATCATAAAATAATAGCAGTAACCAACAATATGTTTTTCAATTAATTTCATCATTCAATAACACTTTAAAATAAAATTATAATAACTTATTTCACCCAAATGAAAAGCTGTAGATTTTTAAATCATAAAAATGAGCATAATTAGAACTAATAACTCTCCTGACATATAAGTTTTAACCATTTCAATTTTGGTTAAAATACTTTCCTTCCTTACTTTGAGCAAGTCCCCCCAGTTTCATATTTCATCTCCTAATAAACACATAGATTAATATAAAATTCTATAAATTTTAGTTCAAAAAAACCATAGTTTGAGTTAAGGGAGTTTGATTCGGGTTGATTCAGGATTTAGCTTCTGTTGATCCTTAAAAATCATTATGTTTCTACTATAATAGGTTGTATGATCTACTCTCAACAATAATTCCAAGAAAAAAATGAGAATGTACGTGATTTATTATCTTTTTATACAGAAAAAATTATTTCTTCTTTAAGTTATATTTGTAATATAACATTTTTAGAAATTAATAAATCAAGTATAATCACTTTAAATCCAAATAATTTTCACGGTGCTAAGATATGGTTTCAATTTTGTTTCAAAATTATTTTCAATAAAAATATTTGAGATAGCACTAAGACCCATTAGTTTGATCCAAAATTCAATTATTCATGAAAAACAATAATAAATAGAGTAATCACACATGATTTTAGATAAAAACTCTATTGATATCCAATTATAAGCATAAACCAGAATGTATGTTACAAATTTTAGCATGTAAATAATCCCATAAAAATTCAAAAACAGGAAAAAATATAATTAAATGCACCCATCTCCCACACTTGATTTCCAACATGTGATAAGGATTAAAACACTTTAAATATTTAGGGTGAAAGGATATGACCTAGATAATTTTAATTTGGAGTAGATATGGATGCACCACTTCTTTATTTTATATATATAATGCATCAAAACATTCATTAAGTTGAAACTAAACAAATGAAAAACTAAAAACAAAAGGAAAAATGAGAAAACTCTTGGGATAACCCTCCAAGTGGTACTATATTTAGGTTTTCCATGATTGGGGAGTCTTGAGATCATCTCTAACCTGATGAGGGGACATGGCTCCTTACTTATAAAACTATATAAATACTTCATTCCAATATGTTTACAAACACATTGGTTCTTAAATCCAAAAACAAAATCTTCCATAATGAGTTCCTCTTTGAAAATGTAAAAAATGTATTCACCATCACTTCATGAACTATTCCATTCATGTGGTCCAATGTTGGTAGAGACAAAAATTTAGGATCCAAATCCTTAGCCTTAATCTCATTAAAACCACTCAATCCTACTTTAAAAATAAAACCTGCTTCAACCATTTTTAAATAAAATTAATTGAAATCAATTAAATTCAAAGGAAAAGATAATATAAACTAGTAGTCCAAATAAATTTATATTCAGATAATGTCCCTTTATTTTGACCTCAATTTTACCATCTTCAAGAGCCCCCATAATCATATTTTAAATTAAATATAGAAGATCCAGTAATTTCTCAGCAGGTGTAGTTTTAGTATCCTCTAGACTCTCTAGGAAATCACAAAATTCAAATGACTCATCAGACCAACATAGGTAGATAATTAACAATATCGACTTCAATATAATCAAAACCAAATGAAAACAACACTTATTTCATAAAGTAAACATATTCCTGAATTTGGTTATCCTGTTGTTTCTATTGAAAAATCAGTTCTTCTTAGGGTATGTATAGGTCCAAATTAAGGTATTCATCCTCCTCCAGTATCTCTTCAAAAAAACCACTTTAGTCGTGGTGTCCTCCATGTAAAAAGTGAGAGTATCGGTAACTTTTTCAACTTACAAAAATGTGAAAAGTCATTAGATGGATGTGTAAAATTTAAATCATTACAATGGATATTAAAATTAAATTGATATTTCAAAATATGTATAGATTTCTCTAATTTTGGATGACACCTCTTCTTTCAACCCTCAAAATAATCTTTCATTTTTAGGTTGACATCATTGGGAAATTTATGCTAAAAAATGGGTAGCTACAACTTCTTTTGACTCTTCTTTTTTTGTTTATTATTTTTCTTCTTTTTTCCATATTATTATCTGAATATTATTCATTAATTTATTGGAAAACTACCCTTCTCTTTTAGTCCTCTCGAGATGAGTTAACTACTTAAAAAAATTGTATTAGTTGCTTATCAACAACTAAGTCATCCTTAGTAGGTGTTTGTACTATTTTTTATTAGGTCTAATTATGAAAATATTACATGACTCTATAAAGTCCTTATGCCTAAGAGAATTCTAATAGTGACACTGATTCAAAGACATTAATATCCATTATTATTATTATTATTAATTAAAAGAAAAAACAAAGATTACTAAGACAGACATGCCTCCCCAAGAACAACATTCATCTTGACACAAGGCTGTCATGGGCCCGGTAAAAAGTATATTTGTAAATATATATATATAGTACAGTGGATAACCTTAGGTCCGGCTCAAGGAGGCAGTGTGTTTATCCTAGTGATTCCTCTAATTTTTTTCAGTTTTTATTTATTTTGAAAGTAGTAAAAGAAAACAAGAAGGAATAATGACAAGAAAAGTGAAATAAAACAAAGAAAACAAAGGAAACACTAACAAGAAAAGGGGGAAGAAAGTTAGAATGAAACAAGGCAAGTCCTGATTTGATTCACTCTTTTACTTCCTATCATAGACCAACTGAATGAATCGAACCTTTGAAACTCAACCTCACTAAGTTCATGGTCGATGACTCGACTCACACACCACTCTCACTCAAAACAATGAACACTCATTTATGAAATGAATTCCAATACATGAAGAGATATCCCTAAAATGTTAAGAAACACTCAATCAAACCACCTCATCTAATAATATCTTCCAAGGATAAGAAATATTCATGAGATCATCAACCACAAAACCTAACCTAAGATACTCAATCAAATGAACTAAGAGAAGATTAGAGGGTATCAATGGAAAAAATATTGGAAAACAATTCATGTGAGTGAACATGTCACTGCATCTCTACACTTTACCATTACTGCCATCTATGAGTAAAGAAGAGGTGACAAGCATCTTTATATTTTAAACTCTGGTTGGATTCTAGATTCACTTCCTAGTATTGGACTTGTAAGTTATCCCTCCATTGTTTAATATTCTAGAACACATGGGAAGAAGAATATAACAATTGTATTTACAAACAGAATTTAAAAGTTATAGAGTGAGAGTACTAGGAATGAGGAATGGGAAATGACCAATGAAATAAACTGAATACCGCCATTTATTCCAAGAAGAAATAATAAATCAATGAAAAACTAATTAACATGTAGAAACATCTATGTTCTCATGCTCCCAAATTTATCTCCATCGTTATCTAGTTCTACTCTAATGATTCCTACAAAACTCTTCTAACTGAATGTGATCCCCTGTGTGGGTCAATCATTGACTCCAATAAATTTGAATCTATAAATTTTATTATCTCTGTTTAGACTTTAAAAACTCACTCTATAAGCTTCCAATGGATTCCCCAAGATTCCTATTCTATTTTAGTTGACACATGATTTCCAAACATTCTAATTTCCCTCGACTAGCCTCATATTTAACTTTGTAATTATTATTTAAATTTGTAGAATTTAATTCCAAAAATCCACATTTCCATGGAAGATGACCTTTACATAGCTTGGAGTTGTGGAAATACCCTCCTTTAGATCACTTCACTTACCCTTATAGAAATCACAAGAAACCTTGACATATCAATTCATTAGTAAATATTCATGGCTTCATCAAAAGGCATGGGAAAAGGAATTTTGTTCAAATATTCACTCTTGGATAGCCTCCATCTTTGGCATACAGTCAGTGAGGCATGCTCGGCCTTAATCTTATTTTGAACCAATATGTGGTTAAACCAACTCCACAAATCAGACGATTCTTTTGGTTAAATATTTACATAGGCATTGCATCGACCACTTCATGTATGCCTTTCTTTAGCACTGAAACCACAATGTTTGAGAGCACAAATCCCCCCATCATCTTCAAATCATACCTATAACTAAACATTGTACCAATGAAAAAAATAGTCAAATTAAATTCTTTAGGTGTGGTTCAATTACAATTTATTCATTCTCATCTTCAAGCTTTGCTTGATTGGGGCATGTTTTTCTTTTTTGATTGAACATCAGCTTCAGTCTTGGAACTCAGATTGCCTTGAAATATCATTGTACACATATGGATTAAATGGTTGATTTTCAATATATACAATTTATTATTCTTAATATTAAGGATTATATTAAGTATTGATTCACTAGGGAAAAAATACTTTGAATCTAGAAACCAAAACTCAGTCGACGAGCAAGATTCAAACTAGGACTATCGATCCTCATTAGCGAGCAGTTCTATTCATGGAGATCTCAGAATAGTTTTTAAGTTAAACTTTATCCCAGTATGAGCTCCTGATTTTGGACAACCTATAGAAACTCAATTCATTTACACATATTATTACGTGATTCTTAAACCTAAATATACAATAATTATAACACAAGGATCATAAAGGCCCAGTGTCTTTATAAGACTAGGTTTATAATACATTAAATGAAACTAAAACATGGAATCCTTAATTTATTCTCCATAGTGAAATCCTAAAATCCATTTGAGATCCTAAAAATACATGGGATAACCTGGGAAATTCATAAATAAATGGTTTATCTAAAAATATCAGTAAGGTAATAAGCATGATAAAGAATCATAACATGTGAGTCAAAGGTATTACATGATATCATAAAATAGAAGGTACATGAGTAATAAAGTGGAAATATAAAATAAAGATCATGGTATCATAATATCATAGATTCATAAGAAATATGTAAACAACATATAACATGAAATAATCATGAGTCAAGGCTAAATTTCTAGACAATATCATATGGTGGATAAAGTTCTATTATGGATTAGGTTTACTCCTTAATTCTATACATGACGCCTCGTGAGACAAAAGATTTACCCAATGCACTGGAGAAATATATAGGTGCACTCATAATAACATGTTCATGGTCTATATATGTCACATAAATTAAATAAATCATAAGGCATAACCTAATAATTTCCCATGAAAATAAAATGGGTTTCATAATCTTGTTTCATATCATAATCAAAGGAAATTTCATAAAAAAAGCATTAGAGAAATGGTCATAAGGCATGTATTAACCCATAAAATGAAGGAATAATAATATATTTATATATTTGAGATACATATATACATAATTTATAATCATTCCACAATATTAAATAGAGATATTAAGTGAGTTATAGAGAGAAAGTTCATAACTTGAAGGAAAGGGTGGTTTCGAGAGATCCCTTACCTCGAGCCCAATTTGTCATGTGAGTTATTTATCTTCCTGAATAATAAAATTATTTTAATTATTTACTTTAATAATAAACTTTTTCAATTTTATTATTCCTTTTATTTTAATTGTTACCATGTCATATTCAATTACTTAACCAATTAATTTCACCTCATATGTTTTAACGATAAACGGATCATATGTCCAAAATCACTTTGGTAAGTTGAATAAGGTAAAATATATTATGAATTAATCATATAAAAAATGGTAACTATGAGATAAATTATACTTTTTAAACCAATTGTGAAATATGGTTATGAAAAATTAAATACATTACAATCATGAAGATGGTAGGTCGTACGTATGCATGAGTAACGCTTCCATTTTTCAAAGGTCATGGTGGAAGGAAAGTAAGTGTTATTTTATCTTTTTAGGATAATAATTATATCATAATTATAATATTATTTATTTAAATATCCTTACACATATTATCCATGTGACACGGTAATAAAAACAAAATCACATTGCTTCGTTTGGCGGTAGTCTGTCATACACACGAACGACGTTATCATTTATTCAATGTATGATAAGGTGAGAAATTATATGATATATTATTTTTAAATAATGGTTAATATGTAATTAATATCATATATAAATATCAAATTATTCCTTATTACCTTACACATAAAGCATAAGTTAAAAACAAATCACATCACTTCGCGAGGCAATAGTCTACCATACAGACAAGTGACGTTATCGTATTCTCTACTAAATGGAAAGTAAGAATGTATATATGATATTATAAATAAATAAGTATAATTTTATCATAAATATCATATATAAACATTTTATACATAATTATATTCATCATTGAGAAGAAATTATGGAAAATTAATTATATCGGTTCGCGAAGCGGCAGTTCATTGTACACACAATCAACAGTTTTGTTTCCCATTTGAGGGTGGAGGACATGGTTTTAGGTCATTAACTTAACATAAAAACATCTTAGTATATTTAAGATACTTATTTTATTATACAATCATAATTTAATAATATTTTAAGGTGGTTTTAGAAGAAATAAAACAAAACACTTGGTTAAGGACGTTACCTCTTCTTCAGATAACTTCTTTTGGTTTAAACCAAAAGACTTCCTAGGTTGGATTTCTTAAAAAAAACAAGGATTATAGGATGAGGGGGAGTATGAGAGTGATTTGGGCAGGTATTTTCTGAACTAATGGGTATTTTGAGTGTTTAAATGAGAGGATAGGGGGTGACCTTTTATAAGTGGAGGAGACAACGTACTTGGAATTTTTGAAAAGAAATAATTTTGTACACATTTTTCTCATTTAAAAGGCTCAAAAATAGACCATTTGTTAATATTATAATACATAAGGTCTAAATATAACCATAAAATATTAATTAGACAAGTTTTGGGTCATTTTTAACCCTTATCTATTTAGTTTAACCCTACAGTAAACCCATTTTTACCTTAACCACGGTAAATAATTTTTACTATTTTCACTATTCAGTATGGTAAAAAATTAATTTGACCTTATAAGATAATATAAATTATACTAATTCAAAATATGGAATCCATTTTTCAAAATTCAACTAAAAAAATTGGTAGATTTTAATTTAAAATTAAACTTACAAACGTGTCGAAAAAATGATTTTTCAATAGAAAAACTTTCAAATTTTGAAAAGGTTTTTATATCAAAATTCAATATGAAATTGATTAAAATAAACTAATTTATATTTATTAATATATAATTAAACTAATTTTATTTTTAAAACCACTTTAAAATAAAAAATTTCTTGTAAATGTTTTAAAAAAAAGACGGTTTTTAATAAAAATCAGTATTTTTCATTATTCATCGAAAAATGAATATTTTTAGAAAAATCTCAAAAATTCACCCTAAACTGATTATTATATGATTATTTAAAAAAAATTTAATTTTTTAATATAAATTTTCTAAAATTAGTAAAAACTAATTTTAAATTATGTGTTCAAAGTGCGACTAAATAGCCTTTTAGTAAAAAAATATTTTTTCAGAAAAAATTTCTTTCTCTTTCAAATGGTTTTTATTTTATTTTTAATCAGTATATAATAATTGAGTTTATTTTATACATTTTTAAAACATAAGTTTTATAATTTAGTTATTCTTCTTCATACCCTTCAATTTAACGGCTAGGTTATAATGGTCATGTTTAAATAACAATATTTTAATAGAGTGTCATGTTTCGTTTAAACTCGGTTTTTCATACATCACAAGCTATCGAAGATGTTGAGTTTATATAAAAATAAATATATTGTAAAGTATTATGGTGTTACATTCTTATCCTCTTAAATAATTTCACCCTCAAAATTTCAAATTACATACTAAGGTGAAAACAGGCGAGGGTACTTCTGTTTCATCACCTCTTCTGATTCCCAAGTTACTTTTTCAAACTTGTGGGTTCACCACAACACTTTGATCAGGTGAGTCTTATTTCATATAAATTTATCTCTATTTTCTAATACCTTTATCTTCTAATACTCATATGAAATATCTTTCTCCAATAGTACCATATCTAGATTCAGTGCATGTGAGGGGTCTAGTATGTACTTCCTCAAGAGGGATACATAGAACACATCATGTACTTGAGATAGGCTAGATGAGAGTGTTAGTTGGCAGGCCACCACTCCAATGTGATCAAGTATCTCAAAGGGGTCAATTTTTCTTGGACTAATCTTTCCTTTATTCCCAAACCTCATGAATTTCTTCCATGGTGAAATATGAAAGAACGCTTTATCTTCAACCTCAAACTCCAGGTCTCATCGACGGTTTTCTGCATAGCTTTTATTTAAACTTTGTATAGATTTTATGTGATGTTGAATGGTTTGGACCTTATCTATCATATATTGGGAAATATTAGGTCACATTAGCTTTATTTCTCCAACTTCATCTCATCATGCCAGATTCCAACACTGCTTCCCATAAAGCGACTCATAAGGTTTCATTTTAATTCTTGAATAGAAAATATTTTTATATGAGAACTCTACTAGGGGAAGGTGTTGATCCCAATATACTTGTAAATCCATTGAAAAATAACTCATCATATCCTCTAGAGTTTGGATGGTTCTCTCATACTGACCATCCGTATGAGGGAGATAAGCAGTGCTGAAATTGAGTTATGTATGCAACGCTTACCGAAGGCCTCTCTAGAACTATGAGGTAAACCTCAGAACTCAATAAAATACAATATAGATTGGAACTCCATGAAATCTTACTAATTAAATTATATATATCTTAGTGAGTTTTTCAAGAGATAAATCTTCCTTGATAGTAATAAAATGTGTCAAATTTGTAAGTCAATTGACTACCACATAAATGGTCTTATTTCCTTTAGGTAACCTAGGGAGTCCTATGTTCAAATCCATGGTTATTTTTTCTTATTTCCATAATAGTATGTGAAATGATTTGATCATACCCTTATACTTATATCATTTTTCCTTGACTATTTGGCATACCAAGCATCAAGATACAAATTTTGTAATCTCCCTCTTCATGTTATCCCAATAAAAGTTTTTCTTTAAATCTATTTACATATTAGTGCTTCTTAGATGAATATATAAGGATGAGCTATATGAATCATCTAGAACCTCCATCTTCAACTCTAATTTTTATGGGACACATATCTGGGTTTTAAACCTTATAACTCTATCTTCGGCAAATTTAAACTCTTGAATATTCATTACCTTTTACTATAACACCTCATCATCATTCTGGGACTCCTTTATCCTCTCAAGAATGGATGATTGAGATGTTATTTGAGCAATGTAGGATTAATATCCTTTTACTATTCCCATATCCATCCTTTTCATATGTAAGAATATTGTATCCATCTCAATTATCATCATTGATAAAATTGTCAGATCTTATCTACTTAGAGCATATTCCATCGTGTTTTCTTTCCCAATATGGTAATAGATTGAGTAGTCATAGTCCTTGATCATCTCTAACCATCTTCATTGGAACATGTTAAGATCCTTCTTTGTGAATATATATTTTAGGCTCCTATGATACATATATATTTCAAATTTCTACCTATGAGTATAATGCCGCTAGATATTCAATGAAAAGATAATTACATCCAAATCTAGGTCATGCGTTGGATACTTATGCTCATGAACTTTCAACTACCTTGAGGAATATGCTATAAATTTATCATTACACATTAGTACACATAATAAACCCTTCTTTTAAGCATCATTGTAGACTAAAAAAATTCCCCACGTGAGGTTAGTGTAAGTACTGGTGCAATGATAAGCCTCTTTTTCAACTCCTTAAAGCTCTATTTACATTCACTGGTTTAGAAAAATTTTACTCTCTTTCATGTTAGCTTGGTTATTGAGTTTTAAAATCATGAAAAGTTTTTCACAAATCATCGGTGATACCTAACTAATCCAAGGAAACTATGAATCTACATTACAGATGATGGTCTAGGTCAGTCCTCAATTGACTTTTTATTATAAGGGTCCATAGATATCCCATAATTAGTGATAATATTCCCCAAGGATGATACTTCATTCATAAAGAACACACATTTACTATACTTTTCATATAACCTATCCTTTCTCAAATCCCTTAGAACAATATTTATATGCTTATCATGATCCTCCTTGCTTTTAGAGTAAATAAGAATATCATCTATAAAGGCATCCACAAATTTGTTGAGGTAATCTATAAATGATTTATTCATCAAGTATATAAATATTTTTGGATCATTAGTGAGTCTGAAAGTCATAACTATGAACTCATAGTGTCTATACCTTTTTCGAAGGGTAGTTTTGGGAATATCACCCTTCTTCACCCTTAATCGGTGATATCCTAACTGAAGTTTCACCTTATAAAAAGATTGATCTCTACATAATTGATTTAACAAGTCACCTATTTGTGGCAGGGGTACTTTTTATTTATCGTGATTTCTTTTGAGTTCATGATAATAAATATAGAGGTGTATTTACCCATCCTTCTTCTTGATGAAGAGGACCGACGCACCCCATGGTGAAGCACTCAGGCATATAAAACCCTTTCCCAGATTCTCTTATAACCACTTATTCAGTTATTCTAACTCAATAGTGGTCATTATTTAAATATTCTTGGATATGGGAAGACATTCAAGTATAAGTTCAATTGAGAACTCGACCACTCGGTTAGGAGAAAGACTATAAAACTCTTTAGGGAATACATCAGTATAATCTCTCACAATGGGAATGTCCTCAATCATGATTCTATCCTTTGTCTCAATCATTTGGTAAAGATATGATTTCTCATAAGGCAATAATATCCATGATTAAATAGAAAATTCCAAGAGATATTCATCTTCCTCCTTACATTTGTATAAAATTAGAGGGTGACTTAGGGCATGGAGAGGATCTCCCTTGCTCAACAGTTGATGTTGGATTTAAATAAGGATAGTGAATCCATGCCCTAAATATAATCAAACCCCAATAAAAGAAGTAAGATGATAATTTATGGAAGATTAAGTCCATAAAAATTGACTAGGGAGGAGTTATATACTTAGTATGCAACCATCACTCTATTTTTTGTTCTCATAAATAGATCAACCCCCATGTTTTGAGGTGATGTTTTAATAGTTCTACTAAACTTACAAGATATGAAAGAATTCATATAACTGGAATAAAAAAGTATATTCTCTATTCTTGAATGAATAACTAGTGTACCTGTCACCACATCATTTTTAAAATTCACCACAGCCTTAGTGATAGTATACACACTTCCTTGATACCTTGGAGGTTATTGTCAATGATTGCCTCTGAAAACCCTTAGTTTAGGTAGTTGGATTTCATAATTCCCATGTTATTTACAGTTAAAACACTATATGGTAGGAATAGTGTTGATATGAACCTTATTTTATTCTTCCTCATTAGTGGGATTATTTATTTCCCTACGACACTGGTTAGATTGATTACCCTCTTTTCCACACTTGAAGAATCGTCCAGTTCCCCTTAGGTAGTTTCTATGATGATTATTCCCACACTTTTGACAAGTGGTATATTGATTTTTCTTTCCTCCATGGGATTTATATGTTGATACACATGAAGAAAACTCAATTTTAAGTTTTTTTTTCTCTAGTCCCATGAGACCACTGAGAGTCACTGATCTTCATCTCAACTATTAGGGAACAATGAAAAATATCTTCATAAATATAAAAGTATTGAATCACCAAATATTTTCATATATTTGACTTTAAACCACTAAAGTAATGCTTCACATTAATTTCAGTGTTTATAACAAAGCTGGAGGTGCACCATGAAATCCTTGTAAAGTTTTCCTCATATACCTCAATAGACTCTTGTTCCTTTTTCTTCAGACTAAGGAAATCAATCTCTATTTTAAGATGAAGAGTTTGGGGGAAATATTTATTGAAAAATATTCTATTGAATTATACCCATGCAATGGAATCAATATCATCTTTGGACTTTATGTTCTTGATCAGTTTATACCACCGATCAACTTCTCCCTCAATGTGATAAACAACCAACACAAATTTCTCTTGATCTGTGTATTGGAGGATGGATAATATCTTCTCAATAGATTTAATCCATTATTCAGTAATGAGGGGATCAAAAGTTCCACTAAAGTCAGGGGCCTTTGTCTCATAAAATATTCAACTTCAACTTGATCCTTCTTAAGAGTAGTAGGTCAGTCCACATGATTTATGTTATTATTCATAACTTGAGCTAGTTGAGCCAGTACTTCCATAAAGTTCTCATCTCCTACTTCTATAAGGTTAGACATATCATTGGGGAAATCGTCACATTTCCTATCATGTTGGTGGTTGGAATGGTTTCTATTATTTCCCACCATTAACTAAAATATATAAAAACATGGGATGAGCATACTTTAACATACTAAAGGGAAATTTATAAAATTAAAAGGAATCACTCATGAGTGATTAGTATGTACTGGATTATTGGCCTCTAGGTTTCAATCTACATTATCCATGTTAATGTTTCATATTATGTTTTATAACATAAAAATTTTTTCATGTCCTTCATAATGGTTTGTAAAGGGTTTGTGAATTTTCAAAACATATCTCCTGGGAGTATCAAACCAGGTGTTCAACAAGGCCCATTATCATGCACCAGGTGATGATCGAGTCCAGCTCAATGTGACTTTTTTGGGGTTATTACCCCTAGTTACCTCTATACCATAGCCACATTTACTTGTAGTATCCAAATATGGATGTATTTTCTTGAAAACCACTTTCTCTTTACTTCACCAAGATTCCATGACATTTTTCCTATACTTAGAATTATCCCTAGAGTCATCCATATACTTGTCTCTAGGGTTATCACTAAAGTTTTCTCATCTTAGTTGAAAATTTTAACTAAACCTTTCCTATGATGACAACTATGGTGTCCCAAGTCTTTTACACATATTATTATGTGATTATTAAACATAAATATCCAATAATTACAATACAACTATCATAAAGGCCTAGTGTCTTTGGACGAATATGTTCATAATACATCTAACAAAACTAAAACATGGAAACCTTAATTTATTCTCTATAGTGAGATCCTAAAATACTTTTGAGATTCTAAAACTGCATAGTATGGACTAGGTAATACATAAATAAATGGGTGAACTAAAAATCCTAGTAAGGGAATAAGCATGATAAGGAAGCATAACATGTGAGTAAAAGGTATAAAAAATATCATAAAATATTAGGTTCATGAGCAATCAAGTGGAATAATAACATAAAGATAATGGTATAATAAAATCACGGTATCATTGGAAATGTGGTAACAATATATAACATGACATAAATATGAGTCAAGTATAACCTCCTAAACAATATCACATGGTGGACAAAGTCCCATAATGGATTAGGCTTACTCCCTAATCCCATACATGATGACTCATGATACTAAAGCTTTACCAAAGGCATTGAAGTGATATCTGGGTGCACCCATCATTAAATTTTCATGATCTATATGTTACACATAAATTAAATCAATCATAATGCATAACATAAGAATTACCTATATAAATAAAATGGGTTGCATAATCTTGCTTTATATCATAATCAAAGGAAATTTCATAATGAAGATATTTGAGAAATGGTAATAATGAATGTATTACCCCATTAAAGTAAGGAAGAATAAGCTAAGTATATATGTTAGATACATATATATAGAATTTTTAATCATTCTATAACATTAAATAGAGATATAAAGTGAGTTAGAGAGAGAAGGTTCATAACCCGAAGGAAAGGGTATTTTAGAGAGATCCCTTACCTCAAGCTCGATTTGTCATGTGAATTATTTATCTTTATGAATAATAAACTTATATTAATTATTTAATTACTTAATAACCTTTTTCAAGTTTATTATTCCTTTTATTTTAATTTTTACCATGTCATATTCAATTACTTAACTAATTAATTTCACATTGGAAGTTTTAACGATAAACGACTCATATATCCAAAATTACTTTGGTAAGTTGAATAAGTTCAAATATATTATTAATTAATCATCTACATAATTTTAAACATGAAATATATTATATTTTTTAAACCAAATATTAAATATTGTTATGAAAAATGAATTTTGTTACAATCATGGGGACGGTAGGTCGTACGTACTCATGAGTAACATTTCCATTTTTTGAAGATCGTGATGGAAGGAAGTAAGGTGTTATTTTATATTTAAAAGATGATAATTATATAATTAATATAATATTATTTCTTTAAATATAATTATACAAATCATTCATGTGATGTGGTAATAAAAATGAATCGTATCGCTTTGTGAGGCGGTAGTCCGTCATACCCACGAACAACGTTATCATTTATTCAATGGATGACAAGATAAGAAATTATATGATATATTACTTTTATATAGTGTTTAATATTTCATGAATATAATATATAAATGTGAAATTATTTCTTATTACATTCCATGTAAACCATAAGTGAAAAATGAATCACATCACTTCGTGAGGTGATAGTCCGCCGTACACACAGCGATATTATCGTATTATCTACAGAATGGAAAGTAAAGAGATATATATGATATTATAATTACATAAGTATAATTATATCATAAATATCATATATAAATATTATACACATCATTATATCCAGTTGTGAGAAGGTATTATGGAAAATTTATTACATCGGTTCGTGAGGCGGTAGTCCATCGTACACATGATCAACGGTTTTGTTTCCCATTTGAGGGAGGAGGACATTGTTTTAGGTCATACCCATATCATAAAAATATCTAGGTATATTAAATATAATAAGTTTATTATATAATAATTATTTAATAATATTTTAATAATTTGGAAGAATAAATAAAATAAAATTCTCAGTTAAGAACGTTGCCTCTTCTTCGGACAACTTCTTTTGGTTTAAACCAAAATCCTTCCTAGGTTAGATTTATGATCAAACTAAGGTTTCCAAGATGATTTTAGGGAATTATAAAAGTTTTTTGGGTGAGTATTGTCTAAACCAATGTGTTTTGGAATTGTGTAAATGATAGGATTGGAGGTGGCCTTTTATAAGTGGGGGAGATGGCACACTTTGAATTTTTTAAAAGAAATAATACAACCAACGTTTTACTCATGAAACAAGGCTTAAAAATGGAATATTTTTTAACCTAGGAATATTTAAGGTCTAAATAAGATCATAAAATAAGAATTATACAAGTTTTGGGTCATTTTTAACCCTTATCTTTTTTATTTTAACCTCTAGTAAACCCGTTTTTACCTTAACTGTGGTAAATAATTTTTATTGTTTTCACTATTAACTGTGGTTAAAAATTAAATAGAACTTATTAAATAATATAATTTATTATTATAACAAATATTTAATCCATTTTTAAAAATTTAAATCATATAAGTGGTAAATTTTAACTTAAAATTAAACCTCCATATGTGTCGAATAAACGGTTTTCCAAAAGAAAAACTTTCGAAAGTTGAAAACGTTTTTATATCAAAATTTAACATGAATTTGATTCCAATGAACTAATTTGGATTAAATAATATATAATTTAATTAAATATACTTTTAAAAATACATTAAAATAAAATAATTCTTATAAATTCTTTAAAATAAAAGGCGGTTTTTAATAAAAATCAGTTTTTTTGCTATTCATTGAAAAATGAAATTTTTCAAAAAAATCTAAAAAAATTACCCTAAGATAAATTTGATATGATGATTTAAAAAAATAATTTAACTTTTAAAAAAACTAAAATTAATAAAATTTAATTTTAAATCATTTTTTCAAAGTGTGACTAAACCTCCTTTTAGAAAAAAAATAGTTTTTCAGAAAATATTTCTTTCTCCTTAAAATGGTTCTTATTTTATTTAAAATCAATATATAATCATTGAATTTATTTTATACATGTGTAAACATAGTTTTAATGATTTATTTAGTTCTATTAATACCCACCAATTTAGCGACTAGGTTATAATGGTCGTGTTTAAATAAAAATATTTTAATAGAGTATCGTGTTACGTTTATACCTTGTGTTGCGTGCATCGCAAGCTATCAAAGAGGTGGAATTTATTTTAAAATAAATATATTTTAAAGTATTGGGTTTGAAATTACCTTTTTAAATTGGGTTTGAGATCGGCCACCATAATTTTACTTACCTTTCCAATCATACTTGAGAACCCACATTTTCAATACCTCTGGTGTCGTCTGATCTTGTCCTCCCTTTTTATCTAATTCACAGGCTTGAGGAATCAATTTAAATTAAAACAAAACCAAAAAATATCTAATTAGGGGGAGTGGAATTATCTTACTATGGATAAATTACCTTATGATGATTTATTTTGCAGGGTATATGTAAGGACTTGGCCTTAAACATTATATTTTCCAGGGATTTTAAACTAGAATTCACATTATTACAATCCTGAGGATATTTTTAGTTTAGAGTTTTAGAGAATTAGGACTAAATATTATATGGTAAACCCATACATTAAAAGTATAAACATATAATCAGTATCTATTTTATACACCAAACAAAACTTTTTAAATAAAACATAGTTTTTATTCATGAAAAATATTAGTAAGGGACATAAAAGAAATGAAATCATTATTTCAGTGAAAAAATATAAAAAAAATCTTAAAAACATACCTTTTTACCTAGAAAAGGGAATCATAATTTCAAAAATATCATTATCATACCTTTTTAAAATCAAAATTATTTCCATGAAAACTCATTATCAAGCATATAAAAGTTAAGTAGGTAACTTGGTACATCACTTTCCATATAACACTTAAAATGGAATAGCCAATATGGTCAACTTCCATCTTCTAAGTACCCAATGCATTAGAGGTTATAACATAACCACTAGTCCTTGGTTTATCATAGAACAACTCGTCATTGGTTAATAATGTAACCACCCATCCATGGTTTAACATGGAACCACCCGTCATTGGTTTATAATAGAACTATAAATCATCATAAAAAATTACCAAGAAATATATCATAATCATAAAACATTAAATATTTCATCATAAAAACATTCTTAAGAAAAATTACTTTTTCATTTTGAAATCACTTATTTTTAGAAAAAAACTACACACAAAAAAAGAAAAACATTTTCTTTGAAAATAAACATATAAAATTATAAAGGGAACATAAAATAATTAATTTATAATGAAGGTGAAAAAATACTCTCATGTTTTATAATCTAAAAAAATATTCCTTTTATCTTTTGTAAAAATAGTTGAAAGACGAACTTTAAAAGGGTATTTTTAAAATAATGTCCCTTACATAAAACCTTAAAAAGATTACTTTTTTAAAACATTTGAGAAAAATTAGAAAATTCCATTTTTAAAAAATTTATTTACATATAAATAAATACATAAAAATAATTTTAAAAAAATAGACATTAAAGAGAAATATTTATAAAATAAATTTTTAAAACATTTAAAACGAGGTTTTTAGTTAAAGTGTCCCTTATTAAATTTTGGAAGCATAATGATAGTACTTAAAGATTTATAAAATGGTTTAATTAAAGATAAATGTGTATATAATAATTTGTAAATAAAAAGGATAGTAATAGGGATAGGGAAAATCATATCCCACTATAGTAATTTGAATACAAAGTACATTATATAAATATAGTGCTTGAATAAAGAGGAGAAAGAGAGGATCCCTTACTAAATTTCAGCATAATAACGGCTTAGGTAAAGGTTATAACGAGAGGGGATAAATGGTATATCATTATAATAACATCAATTTTACAGTAAATGGACATTTATAAATGAATGAAAATATAACCAATTGATAATCAAAGTCTTATACAAAAGAAGATGCTTGAATGGAAGAGAAGAGAGTGGGGTTTCTTACCTTAGGAGGATGCTTCTTAAAGATAGAGAGAGACTCCTTTGAACCTTGGAACAACCTTGGAGAGACTCTTGGGAGATTAATTGATATTTTATTCATGATAAATGTATTTTTTGTGTAAATTGAGGAGGTAATGGGGGGTATTTATACATGAGGAGGGGTGGGTTTAAAGTGATTAAATAATGATTATTTTATATTTAATTCTATCCATTTTTTGGTAGAATTAATTTAAAATATTTTTTTTGATAATTAATGTTTTAAAGTATGTTTAGGGTTATAAAAAACATAAATCACCCATTTAATGTTGTATTTTTAGGTATTTTAAGCTTTTACCTATTAACTTTAACCCGCTACATTATTTTACCTATACTAGGGTAAATCTTTTTTTACCACGGTAGTTTTTTATGCCTAAAAATGAAAATGAACATATTATATAATTTGGACCATATAATTCCAAAATATAGAATCCATTTTCCAAAATTCAAATCGCATAAGCTATAGAATTAAATTTAAAATTAAACCGGAAAAATGCAACAAAAAACAGTTTTTGGAAAATACCATTTTAAAATATAAAATGTTTTTATACTAAATTTGAGTATAAAATCCTTTTAAAAAAACATAAATAGATTATTTTATATAAAAATAAAATAATAAAATTTAAAATGAATACAAATCATAATTTTACCTTTTAAATAAAATACAATTTTTAATAAAACCCATTATTTTTCACTATTCATTGAAAAATCAAACATTTTAGAAAATTATCAAAATTTCACCATAGGAAAATTTTGATATGATTATTTCAAAAATTATTTTCATTTTACCAGATAAATTTTCTAAAATTTCCAAAAATTAATTATATTATTTGTATATAAAAAGTAATAAAAAATCATCTTTGACGAAAGTGTATTTTTAAAGAATAAAATGACTTTCTAAAAATCTAGTGCTGATTTAAAAATAATTGATTGATACATTATAAACTAGTAGGAATATTATAAATTTCATAATTCAGTCAATACTACTCATTCCTTCCAAGTTAACAACTAGGTTATAATAGTCACATTTAAATAATAATATTTCTTTGTTCATTTAATCTCGGTGTGGCTTATCTTGTATGTTATCGAACATAGTATTTACTTTTAAAAAATTTGAGATGTTACATTCCCCCACCCTTTAATAAATTAAGTACTTGTAATTTGAACTTGGGATTGGTAAAAAGGGTTCGACTATTCAAAATACCTTAGTCGAAATCCCATATCGTAGAAAGAGTCAATAAAACTTCCACTTGAAAAGAGATAAAAGGGAAGTAAAAAAGTCATATGGAATAAAACATAATAGGTTTCAATGTAAGATAACATAAATGGGAAGTGAAAAAATGTACATGTAAGAGAAAAATAACTCACAATGACTGATAGAGAGTGATAGAGAACATGATCATGAGAAAGTTAACCATCAAAAAACTTTAAATTTGTGATGGGTTAAAAGGCCATTGATTTCTCAGTAAGAAAAGTAAAAGGATAACATTTTTTTTCAAAACATTTTTATACTACCTATACTAATAACATAAGTAAATATACTTACTTTATAGGTATAGTTTTATCCTTTGATCAATTTCTACTACAATCTCATCTTTTTCTCCAAACAATGAGTATTCAAGATGAATTTTTCATGCCTGAAGCATTATAATCAACTTCTATAGATCACAAAATACACAAAAGATAAAAAATAAATTCCTATTATCTTTATACATTAACCAAAACCAAAATTATTATGAAAAGATAAGATATTTCTCCAAAATGAGTAAACATTTATACTAAGAAAAACTATTTTAATCTTTAAAATTCAACATTAATGCCCAATGTTCAACATAGATCATTCAACAAATAACTACCCTTAAAATTACTCAAAAATATTATAGAATAATATTGAAACCCAAAAATCATAATGATTTTATCACATTGTCTTACAAGATAAATTTAATATTTATCTTCAAATAATATCAATCACTTAAAGTATCGTAACAAAATGAAATCTCCCTAATAAAATAATCTTAAAGATATACCAATAATTTCCATAGATAACCTGAATCACCATAAATCATACATGTTTCTAAAAGATAAGTCATCCTTTATTTATCAAATAAAATCCTATAGTATTTTTTTACCTAAATCATATAAGGTTTTCAAAATAGAGAACGTCTTCCAAAATAACATTAATCACTTAATCACCAAATATTTTTTTAATTTCTTGGTTATCTATTTGATAAAACATATATTCCAAAAATAAAATTATTTTTCATCGATAAAATAATTTAACTAAAAATAAAATATTATACTAATCAGGACTTTATGTAGGCTAGTGGTAGGCAATGAACCCTTGTCAGTTTGATCCCCTCAGTCTTGTTGGACATGATGGGTTTTCACCCATCCTGAAAGTTGTCCTTTTTCTAAAACTATATTAATATAATCCTTATAAAATTCCATAAATGTGAGAAAAATCATCAAAAATAACCTTAATATATTCAACATTAAATAAATGTTTTATCCTCAAAGTTTATCTCACACCTTTAATTTTTCATCCCAAAAAGTAAGGATCCATAATTACCTCAAGATTAGAGATCATATAAACCAAAAATTATTCCAATGCCTTTAAACTTGTGTCCACAAAAAGTAAAGGAATTTTTCCTCAAATAAACTTTTTCATATCATAAAATTAAGGGTTACATGTACCTCAAACATAAATTTCTCCCAAAAATTATCACCTTTTCACCACTTTTCAAAGGTATAAATTCCATCTAACAGATTTTTCCAAATTTATGAAAATAAAACCTACTATAAAAAAAATAATTAGGTGTTCCATGATTCCCATAATATTTATCAAATACAAATATATAATAATTTTGAAAACTCAATACATAATCACATACTTTATTAAACTTACTTATTAAACCATTAACCATGCTTCATCATATTATTCCTTAATACTTTATTCCTATAATAAAAGATATTAATCATATCCTTATGATTCATCAATATCAACCCAAAAATGTTTCATACTTAAAACATGAGAAAATAATACATACCTTAAATCCGTAAATCATGATTTCTTTGATATACCCTTTATATTAAAATTATAGAAAGTAAATGGTCATATACTTTGTGGAATTTTACTTTTATATAGATTTTTAGATTTTGAAATCAAATGAAAATTATACCATGACCCATAAAATTTTTGAAGAAAATAAAATGTTTTAAATAAGTCAAATAGTTTCTTTCAGTTTATTTGAATACTCAAAAATCTATCAAAATCATTTGAAATATTTTGAAATAATAGTGATAATCAAATCATTCAGAAGGGATAATAAGGTTGTGACAGATCATTTTTCCTTCCATCTTGATAAACAATCCTTAATCTATAGAAAATGACATCATTAAAACATGAAATAAATTATTACGTGTTAAAATTAAAATGGTCCTTTTAAAGATAATACCCTTATAAACTCTATAATACTTTAAACTTAAACTCCTTTATACTAAAATTGGTTACCTTTCTAAATATAATCTCGAAAAATATCATTAATCTCTTATAAATCCATCACTTTAAACTAAAAAAGGGGTGTCTTAGACTTTTAACTTATTTTCATACTTAAACTTTTAAACCCATAATGATATCCATAACTCTTAACAAAACCTCGTAATAAAACATCCTAATCTCCAATGTTGTCTAAACCCTCCTCTGATACCAACTGTAAGGACCCAGCCTTGAACATTACATTTTCTGGTGATTTTAAACTAGAATTATTATTATTACAATCCTGATGATCTTTTTGGTTTATAGTTTAAGAGAATTATGTTTAAAACTTACATAGTAAACCCATACATTACAAGTGGACATATATACTCAGCATCCATTTTTTCCACTAAAAAAACTTTTTAAATAAAACTTGGTTTCTCTTCATAAAAAATCTTCACAATTTTATCCTTAATCACATCATTGTCCCTGCTCTCCCTTAAACCCTGTGAAATTTTTTTTAAAAAGATGGGATGGGAAAAAAAATATCAGTAAGGGACATAAAATAAAGGAAATTGTTAGTCTAATGAAAACCCATAAAAAATTCTTAAAAGAATACCTTTTTACCAGAAAATTGAATCATCTTTTCAAAAGGATCATTATCATAATTTTTTTAAATCAAAATGATTTCCATGAAAACTCATTATCAAGAATATAAAAGTTAAATAGGTAGATTGGGACATCACTTTCCATATCACGCTTATAAATGTAATAACGAATATCGTCAACTTGAATATCCAGAGTACCCAATGCATTGGAGGTTATAACGTAACCACCCATCCTTGGTTTATCATGGAACCATCTGTCATTGGTTAATAATGTAACCACTTATCCTCGGTTTATCATAGAACCAACCATAATTGGTTTATAACAAAACCACACATCATTATAAAAAATTCCCAAAACAATATCATAATCATAAAACATAAAATATTTCATCATAAAAACATTTTTAAGAAAAATTACTTTTTCATTTTGAAATCATTTATTTTTAGAAAAAAACCGCGCACATAAAAAGGAAAACATTTTCTTGAAAAATAACCATATAAAATTATAAAGGAAACATAAAATAATTAATTAATAATGAAGTTGTGAAAATATTATCATGTTTTATAATCTATAAAAACATTCCTTTTGACTTTTTTAAAAAGAGTTGAAAGAAAAACATTAAAAGAGTGTTTTTAAAAGAAAGTCTCTTACATAAAACCTTAAAAAGATTGCTTTTTGAAAACATTTGATAGAAATTATAAAAATAACTTTTTAAAATATTCATGTACATATAAATACATACATAAAAATAATTTTAAAAACATGGACATAAAGTAGAAGTATTTAGAAAATAAATCTTTAAAACATTTATAATGAGGTTTTTAGTTAAAGAGTCTCTTACTAAATTTCAGCAACATAACAACAGTACTTAAAGATTCATAAAATGGTTTAATGAGATTGAAAGGTATATATAATCATTTGGACATAAAAAATACAATAATAGGGATGTGTAAAACCATATACCATCAATATTAATTGGAAAACAAAGTGAATTACATAAATATGGTGTTAGATTAAAGTGGAGGAAGAGAGGATCTCTTACTAAATTTCGGCATAGTAACGACTTAGGTAAAGGTTATAAAGAGAGGGGATAAAAGATATCTCATTATAATAAAATCAATTGGATAGTAAAGATACATTTATAAAGGCATTAAAACATAACCAATTGTTAATCAAAGACTTATACAAAATAAGAAGCTTGAATGGAAAAGAAGAGATAGGGGGACCTTACCTTGACAGGATAATTCTTAAAGCTAGAGAGGGACTCCTTTGAACCTTGTAACCACATTTAAGAGATTTATGGGAGATTAATTTAGATATTATTCATTATAAATTTCTTTGGTATGGAAATTTATGGTGTAATTGGGGTGTTTATACTTGAGGAGGGGTGAGTTTTAAGTGATTAAATAATGATTATTTTTTATTTAATGCTAGCTACTTTTGGGTGGAATTAATTACAAAAAATTTGGTTGATAATTAATATTTTGAAGGATTTTTAGGGTCATTAAAAACATAAACCACCCATTTAATGTCGTGGTTTTTAGTTATTTCAATCTTTTACCTTTTTACTTTAACCCGCTGCATTATTTTACCTATACCGCAGTAAATCTTTTTTTACCGCAGTAATTTTTTTATGATTAAAAATAAATATGGCCTTAGTACATAATTTTTAACTTATAATTACAAATATGGAATCCATTTTCCAAAATTAAAATCATAAAAAAATTTAATTATATTTAAAATTAAACCAGCAAAACGCAATGAAAAACAGTTTTTCAGAAAAATGTCATTTTAAAATATAAAATGTTTTTATACTAAATTTGAATATAAAATACATTTAAAAAAACCATTATTGGATTATTTTTAATAAAAAATATCTAATTATAATTAAAAAAATAAAATCATAATTTGACCTTATAAATAAAATATAGTTTTTAATAAAATCTAGTACTTTTTATTATTCATTGAAAAATCAAACTTTTCAGAAAATTATCAAAATTTTACTTTAGGAAAAATTTGATATGATTATTTAAAAAAATATTTTCATTTTATAAAATACATTTTATAAATGTTTCATAAATTAATTATAATATTTGTAAATAAAAATTAATAAAAATCACTTTTGAAGAAAACGTATTTTTTAAGAATAAAATGACTTTATAAAAATATAGTACTTATTTAAAATGAATTAATTAATGCATTATAAATAAGTATGACCATTATATATTTCATAATTTATTTAATACTACTCATTCCATCCAATTTAATAGTTAGGTTATAACAGTCACATTTAAATAATAATATTTCTTTGTTCATTTAATCTCGATGTGGCTTATCTTGTACACTATCGGACATGGTCTTTACATTTAAAAATATTGGGATGTTACAGTAGATTTTTGAAAATTATATTATGTTAGAAACTTGAAATTATCTTACGAGAGTGTTGTGAAATTATCACTACTGGAAAATGGGGCTATCCTCATGCATCTATACCTACGGTTTAGAGAAACAATGGGTATAGAGTTCCTGAAAAAAGTTATACCCATGATTTTAAAAAACCATTGGTCTAGGTTGATCTATACCAATGATTTTTCAAAAACTATGGGTATAGCTCATTAACATATCGGTCTTCCCCTCTCCTCCTCATCACGAGCCCTAATCTCCCCTCCCCTCCTACGATCCTCAGCCTCCCCCTCCCCTCCTAAGGTGATGCTACCCCCACCGGCCAGCTCTTCTTCCTCCATTTCTGTAATTTTTTTGTTACAATATTTGAGAGGTAATATTTCCTTACCTCCTTTTATTTCATATCTCCTCACCCTAGATATGTCCAGTTTTCTTCTCCAACGTTCACCCTGAATTCATGGATTTTTTTATTTCAATCTTATTCAACATCAGATTAGTGAGTTTTTGAATCCTTCTTCCCTTCTATTGGCTATTATTTTCATTTTTATCTATACATGGGATTATACTGGAGAATTTTTTAATCACTTCTATCACCATTTTTTAAAATTTATAGTATAATAGAGATCAAATATAGTCTATTAAATTCCTATAAGTACTATTTTAATTATAATTTCTTCATTTTTAAAACTATCCTAGGGATTATTATGAATTTAACTTAAATTTGAGATTCTTTTGGTGTAATATTTTATGGATTTATATATTTTTAGTGTTGGGAGTCATATTTAATTTAACTACAGGGGTTAATGTTTGTTTTTATTATCCTCGATTTATTTGGATTTAATTATTGAAATTTAATTTTTTATATCATGAACCATGGTTAAACTATTTATTGGATTATTTTAACCCAAAAAGAAATAATTATATGATGATGTACATGATTATACTATTATAATTAAATCTAGAATATTTTTTTATCTTATGAATGTTGGTTATTAAAGAATTAACTATTTTATTTATATTACTTGTCAAGAATGTTTCTTAGAATTCATTATTAGGATTTAGACATGAATAAATGATAAAAGATTATTTCTAATAAATAAATATTTATATTTCAAATGTTTAAGAATTTTAAAACCTTTATTATATACAAATATTTATATTTGCCTTTGGTAAATTTCATGAAATAATTATATAAGTTATAATGGAAAGATTTTTGAATTATATTCATTTTATAAAACATGGTTTCCATTGATAAAGTTTTACATAAAAATTTAGTTCTTTAAGAAAACTTTAATGGTGTGAACCTTAGTTTCACCTATTTTGATTAACGGTTGAGTATAACTTATTTTTTTGTTAAGAATGCTTCCTTAGTTCATTTATCATATATTGAGTAGTTATCCATTTATCTTCACTACATGTTAAATGAACTAAAAACCATCTAACCACACTTTACCTCAATTAAGAGGTTTCATCACTTGTGAATTAATGGATGGGTTTCATAAAGTGGGATGGAATGGATTAATTATTTAGTATTGATGGATCATCCCCAAATTAAAGTCTTCTTAAATTGAAATATAACATCATGTAAAATATATTTTCATTGTGTTTGAATAATATAAGTAATGTTAAACTTAAATAAAATCCTTTCATGACTAAATTTTGTCCTCAATTATGTTTTCAAATGAGAAGATATCTCTAGATAAGAAATACACATTTTTCTATTAGTATTCCTTAGTTGTCATTTATTCTAATGTATGCACCTTGTTTGTATTTCTATGAGTATGACTTGGTTTTTACTTATGATATTCCTTGTTCTTTTTTTGGATGGATATTAGTATTCTATAATGGTCACTTACATAATGAATTTTATTCAATTTATTTTCCTATTAGTGTTCTTTAATTTCATCTATGCTATACTTTTAATTTGTCTTCGAATTTGAATATCATTCTAGCATTATAGTCAGGGTGGTAAAAATTTTCATGTTTATTTACCAATTATTAAGTACATAAAATGGGATGTATGTCAGTGATAGATCCCCTAATATGGTATCTTATCCAGTGATGAGTAGGTTTTTAAAGAAGGGATTGGTATTTAGATTTTTTGACTCTATATGCTATGGGATCATGGGGCTCTGACTCTACCCAATTTCCCCTTTCCCAATATGATGGGATTAAAGGTATCTTAAATCCATATACACTTTCCCATTTAATATATCATACAAATTCAGGCTTCCATATCATTTATTACATTTTTAATATATTTTTTTATTTTAAAAATATTAGTTTCTATGATATTAGTATTGGATGATTATTTATATTTATATCAATTATGGTATAATTTCCATGATATTATTATACCATGTTTTTGTGGTTTTGATGTTGGGTGGCACATTGTTGTTATTCATGAGTAAAATTTTTTCATCATAAAGAAATGTGTATTTAATTGGATTAATGTCATATTAAAAAACATGGAAGTTTTAACAAAAAAATTCATAAAAACTCATGTATTTAATTGTATTGTGTAATAGTTGTTACACATTTCATGTCTTATACTTTGTCTAGTTCGTTATTTTTAGGCATCACTTATAGCATATGTTGTTTCTCTTATTCATTTTTTTTCTAGCTACTAGCATGCTTTGATGACTTTCATATTAAAATTAGTTGTAATGAATTTTGTAATTATGGTTTACATTTTTTATTTGAATAAAAATTGTTTCCCTATAATAGAATTGATAGAATATGGATGTATCATACCAATTAGATTTTAACTGAATTTCAAAATAATTTGGATATTTTTTTAGATTTTTCACTTAAAAATTCTTCAAATGGAGGTTGTATACAGTATCCATGTTATAATTGTGTTGTAATACTATGGTTAAGTTGGGAATAAGTTATATACCATATGATAAAAGATGGATTTTAAACAAACTATTATGTTTGGAATCACAATGTAACGATGAGACAATCTTCTATTGTTCATGACCAGAAAGAAATAAGTGGTATGGATAATTTGATATTTGATCAGTTTCTATTTGTACATCATCATGATAGAGATAATATGGAAATTCAAGAAGACAATGATATCAATACATGTGAGGAAATGAATGAAGATGATGGTGTTGAGAGTGAAAAAAATAATGGATGATTCCAGAACTCCTGTATATCAGGAATGTACTAAAATGAAAAAGTTGGAATTTTTAATGCGGTTATATCATGGAAAAACCATGTATGGAATTTATAATATTGTTATTGATTATATTCTTACCTTTTTGAAGGATTTAATCCTAATGGTGTAGATATTCCCTGAAATAAATATAAGGCATGGAAGTTAATTAAGAAATCCATATTTTCTGCGAATAAAATTCATGCTTGTCCAAAAGATTTCAGTTTATTTTGGGAGGAAACAACATACCTTAATGATTGTAAATAACATGGTACATCTTGATGAAAGGAAAATACTGATGGAACACCATCTAATGTGCTACATAAAATAATTTGGCACTTTATATTGATTCCCAGGATTCAAAATCTATTCATGTCTACATAAATTGTGATGTCTCGGACCCAAGTTCCACTCGGAGGTGCACTGAGCCTGGATGGCCACATGGCCTCAAGAATACCTCCCAGTACTTCAAAGGCTTACAACTATCATCAAGGGCCTAGGGTGTGCCCATTGGAAGACTATTACCTCATGTCAGAGTGGAGCACAATGGATCAGTAATAATAGATAAATAATGAAAGCATATATAAACTGATGGCACAGTGGAAACAAACACTATCATAGTTGGGACAGTAACACACCATAGTGGAAGAATACATAAAAAAACAAGAAAATGATAATAATAATCAAAGATAAAACTGAATCATATACAAAATGATGATAATGTATGTCATGTCTCTAGGAAACAGGGGAAAAGGTATACAAGGTAGTAGGCAATACATGCTATAAAAAATCAAAAAGAAGCCAAAAACTATCCAGCATCTTGAGCACTAGCCCAGTCATCTACTACCATCCTTCATTATAAGAAAGTGACCAAGATCAGGTGACCAAAGTGGGAAACTTCCTTTGTCAATACCTACATACATATAATCTACATAGTTACCATCAGTGGCCCAAATAGGGTGTGAGATAAATCTCAATAGGTCACCACCAACGACATCTATATCATTTAGCCTATGAATATAAATTAATAATGTGTGAGTATACATATAAAATTAAATCAATTCTATAAATATAACCAATACCTACTTCAGCCTCAGCTGGAAATGTCTCTAAACATGTAATTATTAAATTAATTCATTTGATTTCAGTTTATATAAATAAGTCACCTGAGGTATAAGAGCACTAACAATGTATCATGATAATAATAATTATAATAATAAAGGATCCAAGGTGTGACAAGGAATCCTGTAATGATGATAATAATGAAAGAGGATCCAAGGTAACAACCAGAGCATTCTTGACCTCAGGGGTTGATCCAACTCAGTAATAACATGTATCCTAACTATAAGGGGTCTGAGTATAATCCAAGGGGCATCACCTAATTCATTCCACTTTAAATAGTTCTAACCAAGTCCAAGGATCTCGTTTAAGGTAAAATGGGCTAAGCATGATTGGGCCCAATGGGGTGAATCAATGGCGCCACATGCCTGAAAACATCAAGCTAGATCTAAGGAGTGTATCTAAGGAACCATAATATATGGAAGATAGTGAATAGATCCTATAGCGTCATATTGGGAATATTTTGGTAGATAAGGACCATGTTATAAGGTGGGTATCTCCCTTGTTAACCATCTCCTTGAATCATAATGGCGTCCTCTGAGTGCTCAAGGCATTCCCTTGGGAACCCAAGGCTAAATCAAGTTTGACCACTCCTATAAAGATGAAAAATTCCATATATAATAGAAACATTATACATAATTCATTATTCATTTAAGGTCATGTAATACTCATGTCATTTAATAAGTCAATTGTTTCATTCCATTTCCTTTCATACTAAGTGAAAAGGCTAACTGGGATATGCAACCACTTATTACTTTAATTACATATTCAATTATTTGGTTCATTCCTTTACCTTTTATAAGCATGATAAGGTGGGATAAGGACATGAAACCATATACAGTTCAATAACATTTTACTATTACAAGTGATATATATAATATACTTTCCATTTACATTTGAGTTTCATTTATTATATTGAATCACTTACCTTAGAAGGGTAAAGTGATACTATACAAGTAATAGCCATTAAATAATCATACATTTAATTAAAATACTTACCTTTTTGAAGGCCAAGTCAAAGAACACCCAAATAGTGGCACAGATAGACCCACATGGGTCACCAAGGCATAATTAAATAAAACACCCTACTTGGGGTGCTCATCATTGAGGTCATAACCACAAAAAATATAATGATCATATAAGAAACATGATCTAGATTACAAGCATGATGATTATAAGAATGGAATATGAATTAAATATGAAATTCCTGATGAAATCAGCATGCACACATTGACGATAGTTTATAAAGTGGTGAGACTTGAGGGATAAGTCATAAACTACCTACCTCGAGCCTATAACACTCTCCTCATCTAGCATCATCCTTTAGTTTGTCCCGGATCAAAAGAAAACTAAAGAATGTATCAATGCCCTAAAAATAAGGCATATGAGCCTACATCAAAATATCATATTTAAGGGAAATAAAAATGATGAACTGATCCAAAGTATCGAAGCACTTACCGATGAATATCTAATGTGACAATCGGAGATCGAATCGGACTTTGGACGAAGGAATGGGATCAAAATCTATAAGAAAGGTACTAGGGAGATCTAACATGAATAAAAAATACCCTATGCCCCTAGAAATAATAAAAATAGATGATGGGTAGGGTTAAATAGAATTTAAGTGTGAAATGATCATTTTACCCAAAATATCAGGGTTTCATGGTTTGGCCGCATAGATGGCCAAACCTTGCGCCAACTGTGTGCACCTCACTGCCTTAAAATAAACCCTACATGGTTAGGTCACAGGGTCTTAGAAATCATGCGCTAACTATGCTTGGTGTCTCTATAAAAAACTATAGACCAACCACATGGGTGTGTGCCCTTGGTTACATAGTTTCCTAAAACCATGTGTCCTCCTAATGTAATGCTACAAAATTTTATAAATAAAATTTCCCTTGGAATTTAATTAAATGCTTTATTATATATTATGGATATAGAAAAAAAAATTCACTTATTTGGTTTTATTATATCCTATCATATTTAAAAACCCATTAAGAATCATTATCGTTGATAATATAGTCGTTTATCAGTGATTGTATTATTAGTATAAATATAGGGTTTTGACAAATACAATTGACACAGATAAAGGAAGTGATGGCCTCAAGCAGTAGGATCATACCCTATGAATCCCATTTATCAAATATTCTAAGGGAGATAGAATTGATAGTATTTTCCCTTGACCAAGACCAAGATGACATCCAATAACTTAAGCATGAGTGAAACTATTTATGGGAAAAGATCAAGCTCATCGAGATCACGACCCAAACCATGTACATCGAACCACCCCATGAAAGTCTCAATGTTGTGCACCTTACTCTTAGGGAATTTTCTGGTGTATTAAATAGATATGTATCAAGACCCAAATAATATGAATATGTATATTGTATATAATAATGAATATATTTTCATATTATTATTTTTACTTTATAAATGGTTTTGATTTTGATACAATAAAACACAAATTGTATTTTTGGGTAATATTAAAATTCAATTAAGGAATTTATTTTGATGAATTAATGGATTTTTAAAATAAATAATATTTTATTGAAATATTATTATTAAATAATTTTTATTAAATATAAATTAACATATAATTTTTATGAAGATAAATGTAATTTTTATAAAGGGTTTGAAAACTATTATTGCTAAAAAAACAAGTGTTTCTCAATAAACATCGATTATTATTTTAAAAGTAAAAATTCACATATTTAGAAAATTATTTAGATAAAATTAATATTATTTTTGGAATTATAATGTTAAAATTATCCAATGGTTAATTTTTCATAATTTTCTAAGACAATCGAATTTTATGGTAAAAAATAAATATGGTATAAATATATAGTGTGTATTATGACATCATAATGACCCAAAAATGATGTAATGACTACTTTAAATGGTATAAATGAATGAATATATGTTTTAACTTTAAAATAATATGATTTTTATGTTATTTGATTAATTTTACAAATCCATTATGAATCCTCCAAAACCAATAATGTATTTTAAGGTTTCAAAATCATTTTTGTAAGGACATGACTCACTTCCACATAAACAAGGGTAATATTTTAATAATTTAGGCCCTTGGATTTATAAAATAATTAAAACCACCCCTATTTTGTAGAAACCATGGTCAAAAACCATGGTAAGGTTTGTGGTTTTGGTTATTTTATTATATAGAGTCCAAAACCTAAGCTTGATAAATAATAAAGAATTCCCCACTCATTTCCTATATAAACCCACCCAAGATCCCATTTCTATTCATACAAAACCCTTAGATAACATCATTAATATATAATTCCCTATCTATATTCCTCCCAAGGTTCATCTAATCTCTCATTAAGCTCCTCCCAATCATTTGGAATCACCCTCTCAAGGTAAGGGATTTCTCTCATCTCATTTTCATTTAAGCACCCCTTTTATGTTGCACCTATTAATTTCCATTTGTTCATGTGAGGATATATTATTCCATATCACCCTTACTGTAAATTTTATGTATAAATTATGAGATACCCCTTTCACTCTCATTAATATCTCCCATGAACCTTTATGTACACTTGTTACCATGTCAAAAGTTAGTAAGGGATCCTCTCCATCTCCTCTTTATTCAAGTATCTTATTTATATTATATCTTTTATATTAATTCCCTAATGTTGGGATATGTTCTTTCATATCCCCATTACTATAAATTTTATTTCTAAATGATGATATACCCCTTTCACTCACATCAATCCCTCCCATGAACATTCATACGTTGTCGTTATGCTGTCGAAATTTCACTGTGATTTTTCATGCCAAACAATTGTGCAGTGAATACCCATACCCATTTTTTCTATAAAGGGTGTTCACCTTTATGAACTTATACTTATTGATTGTGGAATTAAATGTATTTATTCTACACTCCTTAATAATGTAATAAAATTTTATGATGAATGAATCCATGTTGTATGATCTATGTGGAACACTTAATCATGAGAATGAAATGAAAGTGATGGGTGAACCCAAAATTATATAGCGCTCCAATGCATTGGGTAATGTTTTAGTCTCATGATACATCATGTAAGGGATTAGGGAGTAAACCTAATCCATCATGGGACTTTTTTCATCATGATTTTTTGGAAGTAAGCCTTGACCTATGTTTATGATGTAGAGTTTTAAGTTGTTTCCACATTTCCCATGTTGACTTTTATGATTATCATGCTATATCATGCATCATTATTCATGTTTATGATTATAACACCTTTTATGTCTCATTGGTATTCCTATTGTCTAAAATGTATTACTTTATTCATGTTATTCCATTTTTATTCTCTTACAGGGCTTTATAGCTCACCCCTTTCTTATGTATGTCCCCAGGTTATCTCATACAGTTTTAAGTATGATGGAATAATATGAACATGTTAAGGAAGTTTTCAATAATATCAATGTACCCCATGTTTTAATTTGTTATTTAATGTACCTAATTCACAAATAAACTAGTCTTATTGATATTTTGGGTTCTATTATATGTAATATTATGTAATAAATCATGAATTTAATATGTAATAAAGAGCAGGGTTGTCATAGTTGGTATCAAAGGAAAAGTTTAGTTATTTTTGGGATTAGGATTAAAAAACTCCATCAAAAGCCTCAGGTATAAGACTAATTATAAGAAAACATCCATAAATTTTGGTAAGTATAGAGTAAGTTGGTTATCAATAAAATACATCCTTGTCTGGATACTACAAGTGGATGTGGATCTGACATAAACGTACATAGGTGTAAAACCCGAAAGCAGTGCATTGAGCTAGACTTGACTGAGAACTAGTACATGACAATGGGTCTTGCTACACACCTAGTTTTTCACTCCTAGGGGAAATACTTTGGTAAATTTACAAGCTCATTGCGAACTATTATTAAAGGAATAAAAATCCCATAAGAGTATATATTAGGAAATATATCATGGATAACATAGATTGAAGCCTATAAATTCGTAAGTTAAGGAATAAATTTCATTTATAATTTATACCTTTAATGTCATTGTATTCTCATTTATGTGTTTAATAGTTTAAAAATAATCATCCATAATTTTCCATTTATTCTAGCCAATGGCCAGAAATAGGAGGAATCAGGTAAACAACCAATGTGAAGGAAAATGTGATGACTACCCAAATGAGATACCCAACCCAATAGGAGAAGCAATCATGAAATTTATAATGATAATCTCTCAACTGACTTGGATTCTTAATAAAACCCTAGATCAAGAGGAGAAACCAAATTCCCCTAGGAAATAACAAGCTGAAATTGATACCTTTATATGATAAATTCCTCTGACTTTCAATGGATCATCTAATCCCTTAATCATAGAATAATGGATAAAATCCATTGAGAAGATCTTCCCTATACTTAAATGTTCTGAGCAAGATAAGGTTCTACTAGCTATTTAATGTATGGAGGTAGAAGATTATCAGTGGTGGAAATTTATAAAGAATATAAATTCTAAGAAAGATATTAAAGTGATGTGGTGGAAGTAATTTTAGAAAAAAAATCGATAAATATTTTCCTCACACTCTCCAACTTGAAATGGAAATGAATTTCATTTTCCTCAAGAAAAAAGGAAATGAATCTATTAGAGCGTACGAGGAAAACTTCACAAGACATTCATGATATGTCTCTGGCATTGTTTTTACCCCTGAATGTAAGATTTACCGCTTCTTTGATGGGCTAAAACCTAGTATATGAAATCCATGGCAATTTGAGGCTTTCATAGCTATGATAAAATTTTTAAATGCACCCTCAAACTCAAAATGGATATCAGCAAATCTCAAGGGTATCATAGGGATAATAATTGGAAAGTGGAATTTAATTTTGGTAGTATGATGGAAAAATATAATAGTGCTAATAAATTTTAAAATCCCACTTGTCAAAGGCATGGAAAGATGCACCCCAAAAATTACCTAAGGGGGATGAGGAAATGTTTTAGATGTGGGACGAAAGGACACATAGCTAGAGAAAACTGATGGGAGAACCCCACTAATACAATGGGGGAAAGGAATGCTCCAATCAACCATCAACACATTGTTCATTGTTTCAACTACAAGGAACCATGTCACAAAATAGATCAGGTTGTCATTCAACCTAGTTCGAGACATATCCCAAAGGGCGTTCCTGATCCCCACAGGCTAGAAACTAGTGTTGAGCATAAAAATAAACAATTGGGAATTATTTGTCCCAATAAATAACTATGATCAAATAACCAAACTGATCATGTAGAAAAACGAACAATAATTGAATCTCAATAAATATAAAAATTGATCCAAATACAATAGCTGAAAATAAAAATAGAAACTGAATACAAAACTGAGACTGAACCATGAAACATGATCTCCATGTGACCTCTTGGTCACCACCAACCACAAGACCAACCTGCTCCAACAGTGAGCACACAAACCAGAAACTTGAACCTGCAAAATATCTTGGGTCTACCGACATTGAATGGTACAAGTAGGGTGTGAGCTTAAACAGCTCAGTAGGAAATAACTATAGAGTCCATGTATTTCCTTTCCTAAAATAGTCTATAAAACTAGTTTTAAAATACAACTATAAAATAGGATTTCAAAAAATTTCTAGCATGTAAACAACCAAACACAGCTTTCCAAAAATTCTCTTTCAAAAACAACACACACACATTCCCTTTTTAAAAACGGTTTCACTTTCCACAACCCATATCAATAACCAAATCCCAAATACAAATCTAAACCAGTTAACCAAAAAGTGTTGTTCATAAAGTAAATTAAACCAAACAAGTAGGTGCAACAAGAAAGATCAATATCCAACATGCATCAAAAAATAAACAGAACATATAGATAGTGATTCATGATCATTTCTTGAACATATCTAGAGGAAATACCTAGATGTACTTATTTTTTGATTCACCTTATGGTATATGGTGCAGCTCTATAGTCAATAACCAACTAGACACTCTAAACTATCCAATCTAGTGGAACTTCCCACCTAGCCCTATCAAGTCAAGGGGGTACCAACCCATCTAATCAAGTTAGAAAAGCAACTATCACTCCACTCTCTAGATGACTCCCAAGAATCTCATGATAATAATAATTACAATACTTGGAAACACTTGGTATATCAACTATAACCCACAATTTCCTCATACATGATCCATTAGAGGGGAATAAATCCCAAGTTTTAATGGACTCAACACTAATACGTTCTCGTGCACAAACCACTAGAGGGGATCCCATCCCAAGTTATAGTGGCTTCCAAACCTAATCAAAGTAATCACAAACATACATGAAAATACGTTTCTTTAACAAGCATGATCGTCCAAAAAATTATATCTTACATGGAAACCACCATTTTCCATAATCAAGAACACTTTTCCAATCATTTTAAAATACCAACCGAGCCTTCACACTACCCAATTTTTTAATCCATTTTCCAAAAATAATAATATTCCACACTAGGCCCATACATTACATGAGTTCCAAAAAAAATTCCAAAACAACACAAGGTTACAATCAAGAATTCACATCATTTCAAAAAACACCCCTTTCAAAACAACACAAGTCACTCGTTGGGCCTTTAACATTCCCAATCCAAATAAATTTACAAATTCAATTCCAAACCATTTCCAAAATCAACATGAGACACAACCTTCTTAAGAATAATGCCAAACGAGCCCTTAGGTTTTAAATCTGAAACCTTCCAAGCCAAAGTGAAAACATGAAACCACATATAAAGTGCCAAATGGGCCTTTACACCACTTTCACAACTCATGAAACCCATTTATAAATCACAATAAAAACAACACATAAAATACCCAAACATTCCCATGGGAAAAACCCCTTTCTAAATTCACACACACCAATTCCATTTTAAAACATGCTTCACATATCTTTTACAATTTAAAAACATATTTTAGGTTCACAAGAAATAAGTTCATGTGTCACAAAACCCACTTTTTTTTATAAAACTGACTTTCATCACATTTGTACCTCAAAACCTTTTTAAAACATGATTCACACCTTTCACACAATCTATTAAAAACATTTATAAAGTCGCAACAAAGAGGCATACTTGAAATAAAGTCAATTTCTTTTAGAAACCCATATTCTATTATATACTCACTTCAAAATACTTTGAAAACATATTTTTAAAGAAGCATCACTTACCTTGAAATAAAAATAACAATCCACAGACAATATTCACACCATAAAAGCCACTACTTTCCACATGTAACACCAAAACCACAAACCAAAAACATTATCAACACAACTAAGGGAAAAACTACCCTAAAGCACCCAATTTCACCTTACAAACTCAATTGTAATTTTATCAAACACCTTGCATACATTTAACATGGTAATAATCAAATAAACCCTTCGGAAAACCATTTCACACCCATATTCCATCATGAAAATACCAAAATAGCTTATGTTGTCACCTCACAGGAAAGAATATAACATTTTTACAGAATTCAAGGAAATATCAAGCATCAACGAAATGTGCCAGAAAGGAAATGGATGGAAACACCTACCTCAATGATGAGTGAACACAACCAAACTTTTGGAGAGGGAATATCCAAGCCTAAGAGACAAACCGCACACCCTTAGTAATCTTCAAGGGGATTCAATGGTGGAAGGATAGGTTGGGAGGATCTTAGAGGGGCCCATGGTTCTCTTAGGTCAAGAAAGGAAGAAAATCAAAAAATAGGGTTAAAACTGGAGGGAAAAAATACTAATTTCACACTTTTAATGATCTAGGAAACTAATGCAGTTTGGATCCATGGTTTTCCAAAATGTGTGCCAAATGTGCGCACTCTACTAGAGAAGAGGGAACCCCATATGTCTTGGCTGCACTATCTCCCACACCGTGCGCCAACCATGCTAAACTCCACTACCAAAATCTAGAGCCACATCGCACGCTTGATGCACAGTTTCCCTAACTATGTGCAGTTCATGCACCATGACCTAGACACCAAATCATGATTCACATGGTGTCCTATATGAAGGCACATGGTTTCCCCTAATCATGCACCAACTGTGCACCACCTACTATCAAGCCCAAAAAACTCCACTTTTCAACCAAAACTCACCTAAAGTCTTCCAAAACTCAAAAAATCAAATTTTGACTCAACCTGATCCTTGACCAAAGGATCTAATACAAGAAAAGAATAAAATAAAAGAATTTCCAAGTTTAGTTTGTGACAATTCTCCCCACCACAAACACTTTATTCCCCCAGAAATTCACCCAACCGGATGATAAATAAAACTCAATCCCAATGCTAAATAAAGACGAAAAAAACCACAAACCTCGTGGTGACCTTTTTCTTCACAAATCACACCCGACCATTTCTAGAGGAATCTATAGAATGAAGAACAAAGGGAGAACATGAGAGGGTTATCCCCACCATAATAACCTGACTAACATCATGGGATGACTTTAAATCGGCCCAATGCAAAAAATTCCAATGACACTACCCCAAGTCGACCAATGTGGGAACCCAACATAAACTAAATCAAACCTCTCCACATAAGATAAACAAAACTAGCACCATAACCAAAAACTCCCCACATAAAACAAACCCCCAACACAAGTGGAAACCTATGAAAGGATCCCCAAACAAGCAGTGAACCTAAATGCAAGCTGTAATCATCGATTTCCATAAGCATGAATATCTTCAAACAAGTGCAACAAGAAACTAAAACTGATTCATGAAGGGATAACCATTTAAATATCCACATCCAAGGCACAAATATAGGACTACAAAAAAAATAGGACCACCTAGATTCTTACAAAGATAAAAGAAACTCACAATAGCAGTGATAATTACTACAGAGAAACTTTAATTGTCTCCACTCAACCATTAGAGACAAAAAATAGGCCAAGGTCCCCCACACCCTCTCTAATTCCTTACTATAGGAAAGCTTCAGTCCAGGGCCTATGGATGAATCATTCACTTCATTGCAGTAAAGAGCTGACATCCACCAATCAAGACTTCTTCAGACAATGCTTATTACAAAACTTCTCTAGATGACCCAAATGGACACAATGATGGTGCACCCTTGGAAGGTTGTGACAAGACTACTTCTAATTCCCAAACTAACTACACTGGAAACATATGATCGAATGGTCTAATGATCGAGAGGTCTAAACCAATGAATGAGACTCCTCGAGAATGGGTTCCTATGGTATACACTTCTCGCTAGATGGGGAACCTTCACGAGCGACAAGAGACACTGGACTGCCAACTGTATGAGCTTCAGAAACCAAATCAGCTAAGAATGCTTCATCCACTAGCATCTCAAAATAAAGATCCTTGTAGGAGAGGTATCTCTCCTTGGTATCTAGATAAATACCCCAAATAAAAATTGGAGCTTTAAACAAATCCTATGATGCTACCTCTAGAGAAAATGAAACCAGCTCCTTGAAGTGTTCAATATAGACCTTCACTATCCGTCGGCCTTGTTGAATACTCATGAGCTCTTCCACTTTATTTGTATTCACCTCCTCAGGTACAAACAATCAAATTAAAGTGGTGTTAAACACCTCCCACGTCATCCCAAATTGAATCAATGATGGAGTGATCACCTTCCACCTATCTAAAGCTAGACCCTAAAACAAACCCAGAACAACATGCACTCAAACAGCTTCGGGAGTTCCCAATGATATGAATACAATCTCAACTTTATCAAGACATTCTACTACCTCTAACAGACCTTGATCGCCGTGAAAGATGGGAAACAACTAAGAACAACCAGAAACTGGTTAAAACCCACTAGAAATCTTGGGGACCTTTCTTAGTGGCATATTTTGATCAACAAAAGAAACACAAAACCAAAATCAACATCAACCCAAAAATTAACCAAAAAGTGCATCTCAAGACAAAAAAAAAAATAGGCTCACAATCCATACACCACAAGAAAAACCAAAATCTTCTTTTAAAAAACCACCAATTCCATTTCAATTTCAAAACTTTCTTCTTACAAGGCCACTTTCCAAATGTCAAATGTGATGTCCCGGACCCGGATGCCACGTAACCCATTCTTGAGCTTAGTTGGCCACATGAATCCTAGCGTGTCTCCCAATAAGACAGGGGCTTCCGACTAGTAGTGGGGGTGTAATGGTAAAATCAGTGGGGAGACTTTACCCCCATATCAGTGTACCCAACGGTGTAATAGAAACATACAGTAGCATAATCATAACAATCAGACAAACAAAGTAAATAGTGGAAGACTAAATAATATAACAAAATTCACATAATCAGTGTCATATACAAATATGCATGCATGGAATGATGATACAAAATGGGAACAAAACAACAAGCAAGCATACAAGTACAAGATACAAAATTAAAAAAAAAGCTTCTCTATAGAATCTTGAGCCTAAGCATGATCCTATTCTCCTAAGATCCATCTAAACAGAAATAATCAATATCCATAAGAGTGATGTTTTCCATTATCCATGCCTACAGGAAAACAATCTGCTCAAGTGCCAAAGGTGTCTCGAATAGGGTGTGAGATAAATATTAGTAGGCCACCACCAATAGTGTCTACGTGTAATCTAATTAGGTGATTGTAAGTAAATATTGTGCAGGTAATAGCAAAAGTAAATAATGTAGAATTAATAAATAACCTCCCACTCAGGTTCCTAAAGGACACCTGGCAGGTCTACCCGCTTCAGCTCAAGGCTGGTAATTATGAACAAGTAACCATACATATATGTATATATAGTGTTGATAGGTATATATATATATATATATATATATATATATATATATATGTATGTATGTTGGGGTGGATTAGGATGTAACTCTTAAACATCCAATACCAGGGTAGCTCTCACAGCCTAACCTCTGGCGCAACTCCAAGAGCTCTCATGGTCTCTTGGAAATACACGAGGGAGCTATCACAGTCTTCCCTACCTCAAGGATCTCATAGTCCTTGGGTATACAGATAGAAGCTCACACGGTCTTCCATACCTCAAGGATCTCATGGTCCTTGGGTCCACACCCATAAGGCATGACATTTACATTATATAATGTAAGGCAAACCATCTTACATCATTTTAATTAAAACAAGAAAACCCATATATAATGTCTTTCTAAATGATTCAAGTCAAGGTAAAAGGCATTCCATCCCTTGAATCCATTTCATTTGATATCTATTCATTCTTCATGTTCAGGTCATCTCATCCTAGACAACCTATACAAATTTCCTCACATGGCAATTTCATTCCAAGGCAAGGTGTCAAGGCTCGAGTGTCGAGTCAAATACTCGCACGGTCAATTTACCAATTACAATTAAAAGGATCCAAATAATCATTGAGAAACATTTATATAAGTCAAATAGACATGGTACATGGGTCAATTTGATTTAAAACCAAGCCTAGAAGCAAAAACCAAAATTCATCAATTTGGTAAAATTGGACTAAAATGGCCAATTTAGGTGGAACACCCCATGGGAGTCCATATAGAGAAAGGGTGATAACAAAACCCCTAAATATGAGTTAATTAACCTATGTCCACACACTAGGGTCAATTAGACATGAAGGAATCAACACTACATGGGAGTTCGACAAAGGCCGAATCACGGCACAACGAGATTAAATATGAAACATCCAAAACTCAAAAGGAAAACTACATTACCACATACCTTAGGGTCATAGATGATGAATCATTGAGTATCGACCTCAGATTCAGAGTAGGTTAGAGTAAATATGAGTTCTATTCCAACACCCTGAAAATAGGGAGAATGATCCTATATCTAAATAGCACAACTGATGGAAAGATTCATTAAAGAAAGAGGGAACAAGAGGTTATCCTTACCAAGGGGGGTCTGATGCTTTTGATAGATCAAGAAACAGTTACCGGATGGAGGAGATACAGAAGATTGAAGGAGGAGGAGCTTTGATAGCTCAAGGAGGAACATGGTAGGTTGTTGTGCGCATAAGGGAGAAGAAAGTGAAATTATAACTTAAAAGGAATTAAGGCCGAAATGGTAATTTTTCCCTAAAATCCAGCTCGCATGGTTTTTGCACACGGTTTGGGAAACCATGCGCAAATTGTGCACAAGGTTATGTCCCCTTATAGAAAGCCTTCATGGTCTCTACGTATGGTTTCCTAGACTATGTGAAAACCATGTAAAATGGTTATGTAACCTCTACAACTCTTTGATATATGTCGAATGGTCGTGCATATGGTCCCACACTATTTCTCTTAATTGTGCGGTCCAGCCTTCTTTCCCATTTTTTTGGAGATCTAAGATCTTGAAGTGACCAGGACGCTCTCGTGACCTCCTTATCTTGATTATCATACTTCACTAGGACCATTTAAGACATTCAAAAAGAAAAATCAATGATATGTACCTTGTCCAAAGAGTCAGGTCGTTACAACCACTACCACAAAACAGGATTTTATCAGCGCTAAAAAAGGCCTTTATTAGCGCTAAAAAGGTGATTTTAATCTCAGCGAAGATAAAGGGGGGTCCCTTATATCAGCACTTCAAAAGGTGCTGATAAAGTCCCCTTTTATCATCGTTAAAAAAAAGTGTTGGTAAAAGTTAAAAAACATTAAAAAAAAATAAAAATCAGGGAGGGGCTTCAATAGCACTTAACCCCCCCCCCCCTCAACCCCCAAGCCCGCACACCCAAGCCGCCACCCCACCTACCCTTTAATAGTGCTAGCCCTTATTCCACCTACACGTGCGACCTTCCACCCCCTGGATTTGAACTCAGGACCTGTTGCCTACGTACCTAAGCCTTTAACACTCCACCATATTGTTTTTCTCTTCATTTATTAATATATCTATTTATTTATATATATATATTTAGTTATATTTACTCATATATTAATATATATTTATATTAATATATATATTTAGTTATATTAATATATATATATATTCATATATTAATATATATATATATACATATATAGTTATATTTATATATTTATATATTTATTCATATATTAATAAATATTTATATCTATTTATTTATATATATTTATATTTTTTATCCGTTTATTTATTCATATATCAATATATATTTATAAGATCAATTTTAAATACATTTATAAAATATTCTTTTTTGTTTGTGTTTATAAATAAATAAATGCATTTATACAACACACACGCACACATATTATATGTGTATTTGTAACTATAATTATACATATTTATATATATATACAAATATTATATATTAATATGTATATACATATATTTAGAATATATAGATAATATATATCAGTTTTTCAATACAGACACACACAAATACACACACACACACACATCATATAGGTATATAAATATTAATATTTTTTCATTTTAAATAAAATGGATATTAGTTTTTTATTTAGATAAGCCTTATATATTGAGAAATATACTTTATATGTAAATATGTTTAATTATTTATTTATAAAATTAAATTTTTATGGGTGAATATATAAAAAAATATGTATATATTGTTATATAATTGATTATAAATAACATTACATTGTTAAAAATGATAAATTTTCAAATCCATGATATCAATATAAATGTAACCCCTTGGAATAAATTTATTCCCCAGTGAAAAGGGTCAAAAAGACCCCCTGACACAAGGCTGAAATTCCATCGAATGTTATAAAATTTGGGTATCTGAACTAAAAACTCGGTTTTGGAGGCCTTTTGGGACTTTTAGCCTCAAAAAATATGAAATAAGGTTTCCTTATATTGCCAGCGCATATATCTCATCGCAGGCTTCAATTTGATATGTCGTAGAGCTCAAACAGACACCCGGATCAAAAGTTATGGTCGTTTGATGTTTGGGTTATGTTTTCAACTTATTTTAGATCTTTTATTAATTTTTTGATTTTTTGTGTCTTCAAATTGTTATTAAATGATTATTAGTCAATGATAATTAGAAAATTATTAAATAATAATTTTTTAAGATATTTTATAAGCCATTTTCACTACATATCTTATATATTAAGTGCAAATTTTTATTTATACTTATCTAAAACATATTTAAAAAATATATATTATATTTATATCAATATAAATATACTTATATATTTATATATCAATATATTATTTTTTATTAAATATATTTTTTTTGAAATATACACTTTATCAGCGCTAGGAAAAAAAGCACTGATAAAGCCCCCCCCCCACCTTATCAGCGCCACTAAAAAAGTGCTAATAAAGGAGGCCCTTTTAACAGTGCTAAAAAAGTGTTGATAAAGGGGTGTCTTTATCAGTGCTAAAAAAAGAACTGATAAAGGTTCACTTTTAATAGTGCTTTTTTAGCACTGTTAAAATTGTCCTTTATCAGTGCTTTTTTTAGCGCTGTTAAAAGGTAGTGTTGTGGAAACCTAGTTTTGTGGTAGTGAACCTCCCCTCCTTAAAGTAATGTGTCCCTAAGTTGCCCTTATGAGGGTAAAGAGGTATTGTCAGCAAAGAGTTCCATACACTATGATCGCACATGAGTTTCCCACTCCTAGGTCTCATCTTGTACCCGGTCGTGTTGCCATAGTACCCGTACATGAGGAATAGACCTGCCATGGAGTTTCTTCATGCTCTGATCAAAAATATGAATTGGATACTCCTTGAAGGAATCATCCATATCCAGCTCAACCTCATCAGGTTGAAAGATGTGAGATGGGTCTGGATAATACCGTCGAAGCTGAGATACATGAAAAACGTCATGTATGGACTGATATCTCGGAGGAAGTACCAACTGGTATGCCACTGGTCTGATCTGATTCACAACCTCAAAGGGTCTAATGAATATTAGTGATAGCTTACCCTGCTTCTTAATACGTATCTACCCTAACCTAGGTGATAATTTCAAGAAAACCCAGTCTCCGACCTCAAACTCAAGAGGTCACCGACATCTGTTAGTATAAGATTGATGTATAGACTGAGTTGTCAACATACACTTCTGAATCAACTAAACTTACATTGAAGTTTCCTGCACGAGATGAGGCCTAAGAACAGCTAGTTACCCTACCTCTAACCAACATAGAGGGGGGGAAAGTCATGCTATAAAAGGCTTCATAGGGAGTCATATCAATGGTAGCCTGGAATCTGTTGTTATAAGAAAACTCAACAATGAGAATATGCTTCTCCCAAGAACCCCTAAAGTTGAGAATGCATGCATGGAGCATGTAATCTACCACCTGAATTGTATGCTCTGTTTTTTCATCTGTTTGATGGTGATAGGTCATGCTCAAAAGTACCTGCGTACCCAAGGCCTTTGGCAACCCCCACTAGAACCATGATGTGAAACGGGAATCTCTGTTAGAAACAATAGAATGAGGTGTTACATGAAGACGTACCACCTCCTTGACATACATTCTTTCCAACTCATCTACATAAAAGGTATCTCGCATAGGTAAGAAGTGTATGACCTTCATCAGGCGGTCAATGGAAACCCACACAGTGTCATTTTCATGAGGTGATCTGGGTAGTCTGGTTACAAATTCCATTGAAACATCATCCCATTTCCACTCAGGAATGGAAAATGGATGAAGAATCCTTGTTGTACATTGATGTTCCACCTTCAACTATTGATAGGTGTAGAATCACATAATGAAATTGGTTATCTCACATTTTACGTTGGGCCACCAATACTGACATCGTAGATCTCAGTACATTTTGGTGACACTAGGGTGAACTTCCCATGTTGAGGCATAAAAATCCCTCGTCATCTCCTCTATGATGTCTGTTGGGACCAATACACACCCATGAAATAGAATAGTATCATCCCTATCTACTGTCCATCCAGAATATGTGTCATCATCCAAGACACTCTCCCGTAGGACAAGGCCTTCAGGATCAGATAGTTGTCTCGACCTTACTTGTTCCAGAAGAGTATATGTCACTACTAAGGATGAGAGAATATTTTAACCATGGTCCTTCTAAAATTCAATGTGCATCTCTAAGAATAAGTCCATAAGCTTCCATTCATCACTAGACTCTTGAACTTTCTGCATCTAAGTCTTTTGGCTCAGTGCATCGGCTACTGAATTCCCTTTACCTGAAGTTTAGGTAAGTTCTAAATCAAATGATTGTAGGTACTCGACCCACCTACACTGCCTGAGATTTAGATCCCACTGTGTGAAGATGTATTTGAGGCTTTTTTGATCTGTGAACACCACAAAATTCTCTCCCAATAAATAGTGTCTCTAATAGCTTAAGGAATGAACAATTGCATGGAGCTCAAGGTCATGCGTCAAGTAATTTCACTCATGAGGCCTCAACTAACGAAAACCATACACAATGACTCACTTATCCTATATCAGAACTACTTAAATCCTGATACCTAATGCGTCACAATAAAATGTGTAAGCCCTACCTAACTATGGAAGAACCAGTATTGGTGCTAAAGTAATTCTTCCATACAAATCTTGAAAAGCTGGTTCACAATCCTCTGACCATTTGAATTTCACACCCTTTTTCGTCAAACCTGTAAGAGGTGTTGCAAAGCATTAGAAATCCTAAATGAAGAATCTATAGTATCCGGAAATCCCTAAGAAAATCTAAATATCAAATACATTTTTGGGATGCTCCCAAGAAACCACATCCCTCACTTTCTTTAAGTCAATAGAAACTTCTGAGTTCGAGATGATATGACCCATAAAGTGAACTTTATTGATCCAAAAGTGGCATTTACTGAGATTGGCATAAAGTTAATGCTCTCTCAGTGTATTCATAGTGATCTCAAGATGTTTTGCATGGTCATGTTTGGAGAGAGAATACACTAATATATCTTCCACAAAGACAACCACAAATGAATCTAGATATAGTTGGAAAACCTGATTCATAAGTGCCATGAAGACTACATGTGTGTTTGTGAGTCCAAAAGGCATAACCAGGCACTCGTAGAGACCATACCTACTCCTAAAAGCTATGTGAGGTATGTATGGGGTCCTGACATGAACCTAATGATAGTTCAACCTTAGATATATCTTTGGAAACACCTTCTCTCCTCGAAGATGATCAAATAGGTTGTCTATTCTAATCAAGGGATACTACTTCTTGATTTTCATCTGATTCAACTGATGGTAATTCACGCAAAGCCTAAGGGTACCCTCTACCTTCTTGGAAAATAGTATATGTGAAACCCAAGGAGAAGTATTGGGGCATATATAACCTTTTGCATCCATACCCTCCAATTGAGTCTTGAGCTCCAGAATCTCTTTAGGTTCCATCCTGTAAGGAGGAATGGTCACAGGTGCCTCTCCTGGCACCAGATCAATAGTAAACTCCACCACTCACTCCAGAGGTAGACTAGAGAAGTTGTCAAGAAAAACGTTTCTGAAGTGCTCCACTATGGGAGGAAAAAACTATGGGTTTCAACCCCTAATCATCGAGGTAAATACTAGAAATCTGTTTCATAACACTACCTAACCTTTGCTACTCAATTCATACTCATGTCGCACAAACATCCTATTCTCCCTTATGCATGTGCGTAACGCTCTCTGGTGATGTAAAAAATCACCCTCTGATGATAGTAGTCAATATGGGCTCTGTAAGAAACTAGCCAGTCCATCCTAAGGATTACATCGAAACCTGACATATTGAAAACGTACAGGTTCCACTCGAAAAGGTAACTACCTATCTTAAGGGGATAGTTATGAAAATGGTGAACACCCTCTGAACGGATACCTAAGGGTGTATCTAGCATCATGAATCCATGATAATACTCTATGTCTAGGCCAAAACTCTCAGTAATTTCCTCAAATATGAACCATTGAGAAGCGCTTGTATCAAACAAAGCAGATACTAAAGTAGCGGCTACTAGAATAGTACCTCGTATAGTAGAAGGTTTGGTTCTCTACTCCTGCAACATAGGATAGACTACATGTAACTGTCCTAAACCACATCCCTGAGTCACTACCTATCTACCCTGATCAAGCCTGCCCTACTGGCACTGAGAATCATAATTCTGGTTGCCTTTTCCTCAACCGCCACCTTGGCCTGATCGACTAGTGGTATTACAAATACTTTCTTGTTGTGATCTTATCGACCCTGATCCTGACCAAGGAGTGGGTGAAAATCATTTCTCTCTAGTCACTATAGGAAAAGTTATGTAGAAACGCTGAATATGGACCATCCTGCCACAACCTATGCACTCTACTGGATCTCGCGAACACTGCGATTTGAAGTGCTTTATTTTTCTACACTGGTGACAGACATGATAGATATCAATGGTAGGAGCCTGACTACTGCTCCCTCTATGATAAAACTCAAAGCGTTGTTTCTATCTAGAAGAATATCCACTAGAAGCCTTAGGTGTTGAACCACCCTAGCTTGAACCCTTAACATCTCTCAGATTTTTCTCAATAATTAAGTCATGGTTGACAATTTTTAAAATAGTTTCTAGCTTGAAAAAATTGACCTATGACCGGATGGTGTAACACAACCCATCCTCAAATTTCTTAGTAGCCATAATCTCATCAGTAGCCAGAGAAGGAGTGAAACACTGTAACTTAGTGAAATAGGATGAGTAATCCATAACTAAGATAGTCCCCTATTGAAGATTCATAAACTCCCTAGCTTTGTCATCCCTCAGAGTTTGAGGAAAGAAAAGGTCATATAAGACAGTCTGGAAGTCAACCCAAACCATCTCTCTATGTTGTCCTTCCTGGGTGATGACATCCCACCACCTCTTGGCTGAGTCACGTAACATGTAAGCAGCTAGCTTGACCCTTTGCTCTGGAGGGGTCTCTAGGTGCTGAATATAGACAGGGTTATCTCAATCTAGGACTCCGTAGTAAATGGTCCACCATCCCCCATGAAATTAGGAGGATGTTTATACTGAAACTTAGGATTCAACTATGCCATACTCAGGTAAGGTTGCACTCTGCCTTTCATATTCTACATCATACGCAAGAATCCTTCTTGAAACTAGGCATTAGCACCCAATTTAGGTATAGGAGGAGGAACCACAGGTGGCTAAATTGGAAGGATAACTGATGGCTCAAGTCCTTCCACCTCAGATACATAATTTTCACCACTTTCAAGGTGCATGACTTGAGGACATCATGGCAGCATAATTTTACAATTCCAAACTAACATCTCATAAGAAAAAGAATCAATTTAGAGGATTTCATTTAAGAAACTAGGACAAGTATTAAAGCCTTCCCATAAGAATGAGCACACCTTTCTACCTACTTCTAAATCCAAGGATAGACATTAGAACAAACCATAACAGGCCATAAGAATGGTGAAACACCCACTACCCACTACTAAGGCCGAGTTCAGGTCAAGTTTCTATGTTAGGCATGTGTAAAAAGGTTGTTCTCAAGTTATAAGTCATTTCAACTAGTTGAATCAAATGATATTTCATTTTCCAACCCATAAGGGGCCATATACCTTATGAGTCAAAATATGACACACACTTGGATGTAATTTCCATTTTAAATTGTGTGTATCTCTATTATTATATCATTCCTCAAATGGTTGAGCTAGTTGGAATGTTATTTTATGATCCTTAAGGGATCATACACCTTATGAATCAAAGAGTGGAACCCACTAAACTCACACCATTGAACGATCCAAAACCTGCAAAAAGGAATCAGCACAATTACCTATACATAGCAAGGAATAAAAATATGCAACAGGCAATGCTCACTAAAAATTTAAACATGAAATGGAAAAATATATGGACTATACATATTGTGCCTAAAGTGATGCATGTTCTATCACATAACCCCCATTTCATCAGGTTAATAAATGAAATCAAAATTCCAATATCATCAATATAGATAACATCATAAAGCATTAGAAGAACCCAATGGTGAAATGACATCAACAGTAATAGCATAATCAATAACAGAAATAATTCAAGAAACTTGGTCCTTACCTCGTACATGGGTTCGCGATGCCCAAGCACGACTTGTGACCAAGTCCCGAGTGTTCCTAATATTCAATATATCATCGCTAAATAGAAAATAAAGAAAGGGAATAGCTCTAATACCACTTTGTGATGTCTCGAACCTGGCTACCACGTAACCCGTGCCCGAGCCTAGTTGGCCACGTGACCCATGGTGTGTCTCCCCATAAGCTAGGGGTTGCCGAATAGCAGTGGAGTGTAATGGTAAAATAAGCGGGGAGACTTTACTGCCATATCAGAGTACCCAGTGGTGTAATAGAAAACTACAGTAGCGGGAGCATAATAATCAGATAGATAAAGTAAACAACAGAAGACTAAATAATATAACAAAAGTCACATAAGCAGTGTCTGATACAAATATGCATGCATGGCATGCTGATAAAAAATGGGAAAAGAATAGGAAGAAAGCATACAAGTACAATATACAAAAGTAAACAAAAACCAAAATCTGATCTATATCATCTCAAACCTAAGCCTGATTCTCTGCTCCTAAGCTCCATCTAAACAGAAATGATCAACAGCCAAAAGAGTGATGCTTTCCTTTATCTATACCTACAGAAAAACAATCTGCTCAGGTGCCAAAGGTGTCCCAAATAGGGTGTGAGATGAATATTAGTAGGCCACCACCAACGGTGTATATGTGTAATCTGAGTAGATGCTCGTAAGTAAATAGTGAGTAGGTAACAACAAAAGTAAACAATGCATAATTAATAAATAACCTCCCGCTCAGGTTCCTAAAGGAAACCTGGAAGGTCTACCTGCTTCAGTTCAAGGATGGTAAGTCTGAACAAGTCACCATACATATATATATAGTGTAGATAGGTATATATATATATATATATATATGTATATATATATTTTGGGGTGGATCGGTACGTAACTCTCAAACATCCAATACTAGGGTAGTTGTCACGATCTAACCCCTAGCCCAACTCTAAGAGCTCTCACGGTCTCTTGGAAATACACAAGGGAGCTTTCATAATCTTCCCTACCTCAAGGATCTCACGGTCTTTGGGTCCATAGCTAGAAGCTCACACGGTCTTCCATACCTCAAGGCTCTCAAGGTCCTTGGTTCCACACCCATAAGGCATAACATTTACATTATATAATTTAAGGCAAACCATATTACATCATTTCAATTAAAACAAGAAAACCCATATACAATGTCTTTATAAATGATTAAAGTCAAGGGAAAATCCATACAATACCTTTAATCCATTTCATTTGATATCTATTCATTCTTCAGGTTTAGGCCATCTCATCCTAGCCAACCTATACAAATTACCTCGCATGGCAATTTCATTCCAAGGCAAAGTGTCGAGGCTCGAGTGTCAAGTCAAATACTCACATAGTCAATTTACCAATTCCAATTCAAAGGATACAAATTATCATTTAGACACCTTTATATAAGTAAAATACGCATGGGAAATGGGTCAATTCGATTTAAAACCAAGCCTAGAAGCATAAACCATAATTCATCAATTTGGTAAAATTGGCCTAAAATGACCAATTTAGGTGGAATGCCCCTTGGGAGTCCATATAGAGTAAGGGTGATAACAAAAACCCTAAACATGAGTCAATTAACCTATGTATACACACTAGGGTCAATTAGACATGAAGGAATCAACACTACAGGGGAGATCAACAAAGGCTGAATCACAACACAATGATATTAAATATGAAACAACCAAAACTCAAAAGGAAAACTACATGACCACCTACTTTAGGGTCATAGATAATGACTCGCTGAGTATCGGCCTCAAATTCAGAGTAGGTTGGAGTAAATCTGAGTTTCCATCCAACACCCTAAAAATAGGGTGAATGATCCTATATCTAAATAGCTCAATTGATGGAAAGATTCAACAAAGAAAGAGGGGCATAAGAGTTTAGCCTTACCAAGGGGGATCTGATGCTTTCGACAGACCGAGAAATGATCACTGAAAAGAGGAGCTATGGACGATTGAAGGAGGAGGATCTTTGAGAGCTCAAGGAGGAATGTGGGAGGATGTTGTGAGAATAAGGTAGAATAAAGATAAATTGTAACTTAAAAGGAATTAGGGGGAAAAGGTAATTTTTCCCTAAAATATGGATCGCACGATTTCTGCACACGATTTGGGAAATCATGTGCAAACTGTGCACAAGGTTTTGTCCCCTTATAGAAAGCCTAGACGGTCTCTGTGCACAGTTTCCCAGACCATGTGCAAACCATGAAAAATGGTTCTGCAACTTTTACAACTCTCTACTGCAGGTCATATGACCATGCGTATGGTCCCACATGGTTTCTCCTAACCGTGCAGCCTAGCCTAATTTCCCCTTTTTCAGAGCTCCAGGATCCATAAGTGCCCCAAACACTCTCGTGACCTCCTTATCTTGATTATCAGGTTTAACTGGGACAATTTAAGACATTAAAAAATAAAAACCAATGATTCATACCTTGGAAAAAGAGTTCGTTCGTTACATCAAAATCCATTTTAAATAAAAAACCAATTTTAAAAATAAATTTCCCTTTTAAAATCATTTTGGAAAAACCAAATCAAATATTTGGTTCCAAATACTCACCCGAGACATCTTATGAACCATTTCATATGCGTTCATTTCACTTATGATTATATCATTCATGCACACATTCCAATATGCACTTTTCACACATACCCACACATATAAGAACGTTTATAATGAATACCAAGGGTCACACATGCCATTTCTCTATCAAACCCAAGCATTTACCAAATTATCAACTCACTTTTCCTCCACATTCCCCCAAAATTTTCAAAATTCTGAATCACTTTCTCTTTTAAAAACCCATTTTCCAATCTGAAACCACTTGAAATAAATCATTTACATTTCAAAAATGATTTTAATTTTAAAAGACCACTCACACCAACCAAAATCTAAACAAAACAAAACTCACATCAAACTACCGAAATGAGGAACTAGTGGCCATGCATAACCTAGCGACATGGTTAGTGGTTCATGCCCCAAGTAAGAATTTACAACTAAGAGGAACTTGAACCATGAACTCAGAATCCACATGGGTCACCACTCCATGTGGGATCACAACATGACACTGGCTCACCTTCATTTTCATCCCTCATCCAAACCAAAAAAGGAAAATAAAAGACTCAAATCCCAGACTACCCTTGGAAACTTGAGGATCATAATGATAAAGGATTCATGATGTCCCTCCCACACTTACCTTCTGAATCCTAGTAGTCTTAAACTCCAACTAGCTAACATCACAAATAATAAGGTCCTACTCTGATACCATTTTTTCATGAACCAGATCAGGTTTTCATCTGACCCAACATCTGACCCAGTCCAAGACATGGCCCAAAGGGTGTTACTGATCCCCACATACTAGAAACTAGTTGCAGACATCAAAATAAACCATTAGGAATTATTTATCCCAATAAATAACTAGGATCAAATAACCAAATTGATCACATAGGAGAATGAACAATAACTAAATCTCAATAAATATACAAACTTATCCAAATAAAACAACTAAAAAATAGAAAATGAATACAAAACTAAGACTGAACCACACAACACAATCTCCATGTGACCTCTTGGTCACCACCAACCACAAGATCAATCTGATCTAACAGTGAGTTCACGAACCAGAAACCTGAACCTGAAAAACAGCTTGGGTCTACCAACACTGAATGGTACAAGTAGGGTGTGAGATTAAACAACTCAGTAGGTAATCACCACAGAGTCCATGCATTTCCTTTCCTGAAATAGTCCATAAACACTAGTTTGAAAATAAAACTAGAAAATAGAAATTTAAAAAAAATCCAGAAAGTAAACAACCAAACACAACTTTCCAAAAATTATCTTTCAAAAACAACACATGCATCTTCCCTTTATAAAAATGGTTTCACTTTCCATATCCCATCTCAAAACCAAGTCCCAAATCAAAATCAAAACTAGTTAACCAAAAAGGGATGTGAAAAAATCAAATGAAACCAAACAAGTAGGTGAAACTTATAGGATCAATATCTAACATGTAGTAGAAAATAAACAGAACATATAGATAGTGATTCATGAGAATTTCTTGAACATCTCTAGATTCAATCCATGGATGTACTCAGTTCGTACTCACTTTCTATCATATGGTGCATCTCCATAGTCAATAACCAATTGTCCACTCTAAACTAGCCAATCCAGTTGCACGTCCCACCTATCCCTATCAAGTCAAGGGGGGTACCAACCCATCTAATCGGGGTTGACAAGCAACTATCACTCAACCCTCTAGATGATGCCCAAGAATCCCATGACGATAATAATAGCAATACTTCAAAACACATGGTATAGAAACCACAACCCACAACATCCTCATACATATGACATCATAGGGGAACACATCTCAAGTTCTAATGGACTCAATACTAACATGTTCCTATGAATGATCCACTAGAGGGGATCCCATCCCAAGTTATATTGGTTTCTAAACATAATTCAATTCATCACGAATATACATGAAAATCCATTTCTTTAACAATAATTCTCATCCAATAATTTAAATATTACATAGAAACCACCATTTTCCATAATCAAGACCACTTTTCCAATCATTTTAAAATACTAATTGAGCCTTCACACTACCCAAGTTTTCAATCCATTTTCCAAACATGCCAACATTCCCCCACTAGATCCATACATTACATGAATTCCAAAACAATTTTAAAAAATATCACAAGGTTCCAATCAGGAATTCACATCATATCACAAAACACCCCTTTAAAATAACACAAGGAACCCACCGAACCTTTAACATTCCTAATACAAATACATTTACAAATTCAATTCCAAACCATTTCCAAAATCATCATGAAATGCCACTTTTTCGATCATCATGAAATGCCACTTTTTCGATCACAATTCCAAACAGACCCTTATGTTCAAAATTCAAAACCTTTTTCCAATCCAAAGTGCAAAAATGAAACCACATAGAAAGTGTCAAATAGGAATTTACACCATTTTCACAACTCATGAAACCCATTTGGAAATCACAATAAAAAGAGAACATAAAGGACCCAACCATTCCCATGGGAAAAATCCCTTCCAAATTCACACACACCAATTCCATTTTAAAACATGTCTCACATATCCATCATAATTTGAAAACATATTTGAGGTTTACAACAAAGAATTTAATGTGTCACAAAACCCACTCTTTTTTAGAAAATCAACTTTCATCACATTTGTACCTTAGAACATTTTTAAAACATGATTCACACCATTTACACAATCCATTGAACATGTTTATAAAGGAAAAACAAATAGGCATACTATAAATACAATCAATTTCTTTTAGAAACCCATATTCCATTATATACGCTCTTCAAATCACTTTGAAAACATATTTTTAAAAAATTTCACTTTCCTTGAAATAAAAACAAAAATACACACATAAGAGTCACACCATAAAATCCACCAATTTCCACATGTAACACCCAACTCACAATACAACAGCATTATAAACGCATAACCAAGGGAAAACACTACCCCAAAGCACCCAATTTCACCTTAAAAACTCAATTAGAATTTTATCAAACACCTTGCATACGTTTAACAAAGGCATAATCAAAGAAACCCTTTAGAAAACCATTTTATACCCATATTCCATCATGAAAATAGCAAAAAAAAACTTATGCCATCACCTCACAAGCAAGATTATAACAAAAGCATGCAAGGAAGGATCAAGAATTAATAGAATGTTCCGGAAAGGAAATGGATGGAAACACCTACCTCAACGATGAGCGAACACAACCAAACTTCAAGATAGAGAAGATCCAATCCCAAGAGACAAATATAACACACTTAGGTACCTTCAAGGGTCTTTAATGGTGGAAGAAGGGAAATTAATAAGGATATTGGAGAACCCCATGGTGCCCCTAGGTTGATTAAGAGAGAAAATCCCAAAATAGGGTCAAAACACCATAAGTGAAAATGAGGATTTTCACACTTTTAATGACCTAGGAAACTCGTATGGTTTGGCCACATAGTTTTACAAACTATGCACGAACCATGCACACCCAACTAGAGAAGAGTGAACCCTGCATGGGCTAGCTGCACAGTCTCCCAAACCATGTTAAATGCCACTTCCAAAATCTAGAGCCTCATCGCACGCTTTCCGCACGGTTTCCCTAACCGTGCTGAGGTCATGTGCCATACCCCAAACACCAAACCATTATCCAAATGGTTTCTTATTTGAAGGCACATGGTTTCCCCTAATTGTGTTTCAACTGTGTTCCACCTTCTTTCATGCCCAAAAACTCCACTTTTCAACAAAAACTCACCCGAAGGCTTCCAAAACTCAAAAATTCAAACTGTGAATCAACCCAAACCTCAACAAAAGGATCCAATATCAAGAAAAAGAATAAAATAAAAGAATTTATAATGTTGGGGTGTGATAATTCTCCCCACCACAAACACTTTATTCCCCCAAAAAGTCACCCATATGAATGATAAACAAAACCTAATCCCAACACCAAATAAAGTTGAACAAAACCATGAACCTTGGGGTGACCTTTTTCTTTACAAGTCACAACCGACCATTTATAGAGGAATCCATATCATGAAGAAAAGTGGGATAGCATTAGAGTGTTCTCCCCACCACAAGAACTTCAATAACACCATGGGACGACTTTAGATCGGCCCAATGTAGAAAATTATGATGACACTACCTTAGGTTGACCAACGCGGGAACCAAATATGAACTAACCCAAACCTCTCTGCACAAGATAAAAAACATGACCAATGGAACCAAAAACTCCCCACATAAACCGAACCACAAACACAAGGGGAAGCCCATGAAAAGATCCTGAACTAAGAAGCGAACTCAAACACAAACTGAAATCATCAATTTCCACAAGCACAGATATCTCTAAAAAAGTGAAAAAGGAAACTAAAACTGATTCACGAAGGGCTAACCATTTAAATATACACATCCAAGACACAAGCATGGTACTAAAACAAAACAAGACCACTGAGCTTATTGCAAAGATAATAGAAACTCACAATAGTAGTGATAATTACTATAGAGAAACTTCAACCATCTCCACTCCACTATTCGAGACAAAAACTAGGCCAAGGTCCCCCACACCCCCTGTAAATTCCTGACTATGTGAAAGATTCACTATGAGGCCTATGGCTGGAGAACTGATGTCTGAAGCATCCACTTCCTCAAAGTAAAGAGATGAAATTCACCAATAAATACTTCTTCTTCGGGAAACACTTCTTACAAAACTTCTTTAGATAGACCAAATGGCCACAACGATGGCACACCCTCGGAAGGTTTTAATAAGAAGGCTTCAAATGCCCAAACTGACCACACTAGAAAAATATGAGTGAATGGTCTAACGGGTGAGAGGTAAGAACCAAAAAAGGAGAATCCACAAGAATGGTTTCCTTCGGTATACACTTCTCACTATATGTCTAACCTTCACAAGTAGAAAGACACACAAGACTACCAACTACCTGAGCTCCAGAAACCAACTCAGCTAAGAACACTTCATCGACCATCTTCTCAAAATGAAGATCCTTGGAGGAGATGGCTCTCTACTTGATCTCTAGACAAATACCACAAATAAAAAGAGGAGCTTTCAATAAATCTTATGATGTTGCCTCCAGATAAAATGAAATCGTCTCCTTAAAGTGATCAACATAGGCATTCACTATCCACTGGCTTTACTGAATTCTCATGAGATCTTACACTTTCTTCATCTTCACCTCATCAGGTACAAACCATCAGATGAAAGTGGTCTTAAAAACCTCCCATGTAATCCAAAATTTCATCGATGATGGAGTTATAACCTTCCACTGATCCAAAGTTGGACCCTCAAACAAACCCAGAATTGCACGCACTCTAACAACTTTAGGAGTTCTCAATGATTTTAAGACACTCAACTTTCTAAAGACATTTCATTGCCTCTAACGAACCTAGATCACCATGAAATATGGGCAACAACCGAGAAGAACTAGAAACTAGGAAAAACCACTAGAAATATCGGGGACCTTTCTAGGTGGAATATTCTAATAAACACAAGAAACACAAAACCAAAATCAACATCAACCATAAACTTAACCAAAAATGGCATATCAATCCAAAACAATAGGCTCACAATCCAAACACTACAATCACAACCAAAATCCTCTTTTAAAAAACCACCACTTTCATTACAATTTCAAAATTTCCTTCTTGAAAGGCCACTTTCCAAATTCCAAAATCCATTTTAAAGAAAAAAAAATTTCAAAAATCACTTTCCCTTTCAAAAATCATTTTGGAAGAACCAAATCAAATATTTGATTTCAAATACTCACCCATGGAATCCTTTGAACCATCGTATATGTGTTTAGTTCACTTCCTCTTATATCATCCATGCACACATGCCAACATTCACTTTTCACACATACCCACACATACACGAATGTTTATAAGGAATACCAAGGGTCACACATGCCATTTTTTCATAAAACCCAATCATTTACCAAATTCTCAAATCACTTTTCCTTCACATTCCCCCAAAAAAATTAAAATTTTGAATCACTTTCTCTTTTAAAAATCCATTTTTTCAATCCAAACCCACTTGAAATAAATAATTTTCATTTCCAAAACTATTTTCATTTTAAAATCCCACTTACACCAACCGAAACCTAAACAAAACACAACTCACATCAAACTACTGAAATGAGGAACTAGCGGACATGCATAAACTAGGGACATGGTTAGTGGGCCATGACCCAAGTAAGAATTAACAACTAAGAGGAACTTGAACTATGCCCTAGGACTCCACATGGGTCACTAATTCATGTGAGATCATGACATGACATTGGCTCACCTCCATTGTAATTACTCATCCAAAACACAAAAGGGAAAATAAAAGACTCAAATCCCGAACTACCCCTAAAAACTCAAGGATCATAAGGATCAAGGGTTCATGATGTCCTTCTCGCACATACCACTCGAGTCTTTATAGTCCTAATATCCAACTACCTAACATCCCAAATAACAAGGGTTTGCTCTGATACCATTTTTTCATGAACCATATTAGGTTTTCATCTAACCTGACATCCGACCTAGTTAGAGACATGGCCTAAAGGGTGTTCCTGATCCCCACGTGCTGAAAAATAGTGTTGGTAATCAAAATAAACCATTGGGAATGATTTTTTCCAATACATAACTAGGATATAATAACTAAACTGATCAAAAAGTAGAACGAGCAATAATTGAATCTCAATAAATATACAAACTGATCCAAATACTACAACTGAAAAAAAAATAGAAAATGAATACAAAACTAAGATCAAATCACACAAGATGATCTCCACATGACCTCTTGTTCACCACCAAACACATGAGAAACCTACTATAACTGCAAGCACACAAACCAAAAACCTAAACCTACAAAGCATCTTAGGTCTACCGACACTAAATGGTATAAGTAGGGTGTGAGATTAAATAGATCAATAGGTAATCACCACAGAATACATGAATTTCCTTTCCCAAAATAGTCCATAAACACTATTTTGAAAATATAAATAGAAAATAGGATTTTAAAACATTTTTATCAAGTAAACAACCAAACAAAGATTTCCAAAAATTCTCCTTTAAAAACAACACACACTGATTCCCTTTTTAAAAATGGTTTCACTTTCCACAACTCATCTCAAAACCAAATACCAAATAAAAATCCAAACCATTTAACCAAAAAGGGTTGTGTGTAAAGTAAATGAAACCAAATAAGCAGATGCAACTAGTAAGATCAATATCCAACATGCAAAATAAAATAAACAGAACATATAGATAGTGATTTATGAGCATTTCTTGAACATACCTAGAGGCAATCCCCAGATGTATTCAGTTCTAACTCACCTGCTGATATATGGTGTATCTCCATAGTCAATAACCAACTGACCGCTCTAAAATATCTAATCCATTGGCATGTCCCACATATCCCTATCAAGTCAAGGGGGTACCAACCCATCTAATCAGGGTTGACAAGCAATCATCACTCGACCCTCTAGATGACTCCCATGAATCCCATGATAATAATAATAATAATACTTGGAAACACATGGTATAGAAACCAAAACCCACAACGTCCTCATACATGATCCATTAGAGGGTAACACATCCCAAGTTCTAATAGACTCAACACTAACACATTCTCATGCATGATCCACTAGAGGGGATCCCATCCCAAGTTCTAGTGGTTTCTAAACATAAGACAAGTCATCACATACATACATGAAAATCCATTTCTTTAACAAGCATGATTATCTAAAAATTAAAAGATTATATGGAAACCAACATTTTCTATAATCAAGACAACCATTATAATCATTTTAAAATACCAAAAGGGCCATCACACTACCCAAGTTTTCACTCCATTTTCTAAACATTCCAACATGCCCCATCGGGCCCATATGTTACATGAGTTCCAAAACAATTTTCCAAAACATCACAAGGTTTAAATCAAGAATTCACATCATTTCACAAAACACACCTTTCAAAAAAACACAAGGCACCCACCAGGACTTTAACTTTTTCAATCCAAATAAAATTATAAATTCAATTCCAAACCATTTCCAAAATCAACATGAAACGCCACTTTCTTGAGTACAATGCCAAATGGGCCCTTATGTTTCAAATCCGAAACCTTTTTCCAAGACAAAGTGCAAACATGAAACCAAATATAAAGTGACAAGTTAGCCTTTACACCACTTTCACAACTCATAAAACCCATTTGAGAAGCATAATAAAAGGATCACATAAAATACCTGACCATTCCCATTGGAAAAAACCCCTTTCCAAATTCACACACACCAATTTCATTTTAAAAAATGCTTCACATATCCATCACAATTTGAAAACATATTTTAGGTGCATGAAAAAGAATTTCATGTGTCATAAAACCCACCTTTTTTATAAAACCAACTTTCATCGCATTTGTACCTCAAAACCTTTTTAAAACATGATTAGAACCTTTCACACAATCTATTGAACACATTTATAAAATAAAAACAAAGCTTCATACTTGAAATACAATAAATTTATTTTAGAAAACCATTTTCCATTACATACATACTTTAAATCACTTTGAAAACATTTTTTTAAAGAAGAATCACTTGCCCTAAAATCAAAACAACAAGCCACACACAAGAGTCACACCATAAAAGACACCTATTTCCACATATAACACCCAACTCACAATCCCAAAACATTATCAACACATAAAAAGAGAAAAAAAATTACCTTAAAACTTAATTCTAATTTTATCAAACACCTTTCATATGTTTAACATAGGCATAATCAAAGAAACCCTTTATAAAACCATTTAGCGCCCATATTCCATCATGAAAATACCAAAAAAACTTATACCAACACCTCACAGGAAATATTATAATATTTTTAAAGCATTCAAGGAAAGATCAAGATTCAAAAAAATGTTCCAAAAAGGAAATGGATGGAAACACTTACCTCAATGATGAGAGAATGAAACCAAACTTCAGGATAGGGAATATTCAATCTCGAGAGACAAACTGCACACCCTTAGGAATCTTCAAGGGGATTTAATGATGGAAGGAGAGCAAGGGAGAAGGATCTTAGAGTCCCCCATAGTGCGCCTAGGTCAATAAAGGGAGAAAAATCCTGAAATAGGGTTAAAACATCGGAGGGGAAAAGGAGGAATTTCATAATTTTAATGATCTGGGAAAATCACATGGTTTGGTTGCACGGTTTTTTAAACTGCGAACCAACTGTGCGCACTCTACTAGAGAAGAGGGAACCCCGCATAGTATGGCCATACGGTCTCCCAAAATGTGTGCCAAATATGCTAAATTCCACTTCCAAAATCTAGATCCTCATCGCACACTTGTTGCATAGTTTCCCTAACCATGCATAGGTTGTGTGCCATGCCTCAGACACCAAACCATAAGTCACACTGTCACGAACCAAGCTGGATTGTCATCCAAACTAGTACCCGACCCAGTATGTGGTAAGGCCTGAAGGGCATTCCTGATCCCCATGGGCTGGCACAAGTGTCTGGGTATCATTACAAGCAAATGGGAACGATTTATCCAAACATAAAAATATAAAACAAACAATAATATACAAAAAACCAAAGCTAGAAAACCAAACCAAACAATCCCTTACAAGGTTTCATATTTACTTATAAAAGTTATACAAAACCAAAAGAGATATACTACAAAAAGGGAACCAAAAACCATATCCAAAACCACTGCAAGGTAAGGGGAACATCTCCCTCAAGCCATCGCCACAACACCACCCAAGAGGATCACTATCATCCTGAACCACCATCACTAAAAAATTTACCCTTACCTGTATCAAACATGACCAAGTCTTCTTACACCCAAAGGTGTAAGTAGGGTGTGATATATTGCCAAATAGGATGCCACCCAAAGGGATTACATGATCTAAACATTAAATTACAAATAAACTTGTAGGTTTAACAAATGAAAAGAAGTGCTAGAATAATTTAAAGGAAAGTAGTTTTAACGAAAAACAACTTTTAAAGGAATCTAATTTTAAATGAAAACTCCTTCACCCTTGGATAACCCAAATCCACACCGTATACTGATGGTGAGAACATCATAGTCAAAGAGCACCAACATGGAAGAGGCCCTATGGGTATTAGCTATCAAATGGGACCCTAGAACCTCGTGTCTCGGTGTAAAGTGGTATAGGAACCACAACCATCCACATTCTCATGCACGAGCCACTAGAGAGGAGAAGCATCCAATATTTTAGTGGTCTCTGATCATCATAAATTTTTAGTTAGTGTTGTCATAGTTAATACCGCTAAGTGAAACTGGGTTGTAGCCACTTTAGTATCACTAGCACACTAGTCCTAGTCCACCCTCCTAGCTACCCAAGCTTCCCTTAGTATTCAAGAAATTTTCACATGCCAAAAGATACACCACATTCATAAACACAAGACCACCGAGGCATTACACACACCAAAAGACACAATTTTCACACCCAAAACCTCTTTCAAAAAACAAACTCACACCAAAACCTTTCCAACCATGATTCACATTCCAAACACAACTTAATAAAAAATTTAATCAATTCAAAAAACATTTCAAATGAATGCAACAAGCCCTAACTTCAAGAATACACCAATTTCACGTGAAAATTCCATTTTAAAACCAATTACATATAAAAACTCTTCAAAAAATACATTCTCACCACATTAATAATTTATAAAGCATGTTAAAGAATACAAGTAAGCCAAATAAATTCATCAAGTAATGTTTAAGCACGAAATCACCTACCTTTGGTGTAGAAATCCACAAAATCCGGTGCGAAACTCCCACCGCACCTCGATCACACCACAAAGAGGGAAGATCGAGACCTAATCTAAGAGATTAAACCAAGAACATCAAAATAGAACCCTAAAAATGGCACCCTAGGGCTGGAGAAGAGGAAACCCTAGATTGGAGGGAGGAATCAAGGGGGAAAGCACTTATCGAATGAACAGAGGAAGAACCACACCAAATACGACAAGATACTGGATCTACAAGGAAGGTGGAAGGAGGGAGAGGTGCTCCTGGGTGAGGAAGCCTATAGGAGGAGAAAAATGGGGTGATTTTGGGGTTAAACCCAAGAGGAGAGAGAAATTTTAATGTGCTAACAGATACACACACTTAGTATGCATGGTTTGGGAAACCATGTGGTTCATTCTATCTAAATAGAGACCTCTGCACAGTTACTTGGACTGAGACGCATGGCCGTGTAGAGGCTGTGTAGTAGGTTTTGTCTTCTACCACACAGTTTCCTAGGTGGGTTCACGGTAACTACTAATTGTGCACCAACTGTGCACATGGGCCTATTTTCCAAAAATTCCACCATTTTCCTATAAAATTCAAAGGGAAACCAAGGGTAAAAGATAGAAAAATAAATAAAATACAAGAATACTTGAAAATGAGATCACAGATGTGACAATTATCCCCACCATGAAAACTTTCCGCCCACGGAAAGTCAACACGAAACTCGATTAGAAAACAAAAACAAGTACTTATGCTCAAACCAATACTTTTGCTCCCAAGTATCATGTGTATCACTTCCATGATTCCAATGGACATAGACTAATAGAATAAAATTCCTATGAATCACCTTCTCTTGGGATTATACTATCTGAATTGGTCGTTCAAACACTGACTGTCACGAACCGAATCTGGTCGCCACCAAAACCGGCACCCGACCCAACCCGTGGCAAGTCCTGAAGGTCATTCCTGATCCCCATGGGCTGGCACAAGTTCCTGGGTATCAAAAAGTGAAAATTGGGAATGATTTACCCGAGTTTGTATACTTAAAACAACAAATGAATCCAAGAAATCAAATCTGGATTTTTCAAACCAAAACATCTTTTACTAAAATTCAGAACTGAATTACACAATTTTAAACAATGTTTTAAGACCATTACAAAGGTAAAAACTCATGAAATTATATCCCAAGAACCTCCACATGGAAAGAGGCACCACCCTCAAGCCATCTTCATGACACTGCATCATGATGGACCGCTAAAAACCCAAACCAATGGCATAAAACTTGTACCCAAACCTGTGACACAAAATAAGAAAGTCTACTTACACCCAATGGTGTAAGTAGGGTGTGAGACAAAGCTCAGTAGGATACCAACACTAAGAGATTTCATATGATAAACATTTAAAGATGAAAATCACGCAAGTTTTCAAAAACATGAAAAGCTAGTTACAATTTCTAAAAGATGCAACTTTGAATAAGAACAGTTTTCAAGTGGGATATTTTAAAGGATTAACACTTTTAAAATAAACACCAAAGCTACTGAATTTTCCATCCAAATTTACCGTATGACGATGGTAATTATAAAGTAACTAATGATCACAAGCAATAGGAAATAACCTCTAGGCACTAGCTAGCTGTGGGTCCCAGGTACCTCATATCTCAGTGAGAGTAACCATCACAAATATCCATTCCTGTGCATGAGCCACTAGTAGGTATCATACCCATAACCTAGTGGTCCCCAATCATCATCACCATCATTTAGTTAGAGTTTTAAGTGCCAATATTGCTAAGTGAAACTAAGGCCAAACCCCACGGATTCACTAGCATACTAGTACACGTCCACCCACCTAGATACCCAGGTTTTCCCCTTGTGCTCAAACAAGTTCAACAAGTCATGAAATATACATTGAACATGAAAATATCATTTCCACATCACAAATTCACCCAAAATCCCATATGTATACCACACAAGTCACAAAAGTCCATTTTTCATTCAAAATGATTTTGAAATCCGACTCACACCAAAATAACCCACAACACATTTCACATTTCTTCAACACTTCCAAAAAACCATTAAATAATTTTATAAAACAATTATAAGATATTGAAACTCATATAAAATCCCACACACATGGCACATAACACTCCTTTCATAATAAAAATTTCAATTTTTCACATCACACTCACACAAAACAGTCCACATCACATTCACATCACTTTAACACCTCAATATCTCCTTCAAACAATTTAATAAAATATTTCCAAGATGATACATATGACATAACAGCCTTTTAAAAAATGAAATGGACCTTTTAAAAATATACTCCTACCAAAACATTTTGCTGATATAGTTTCACCACTTACACAACTCAATAAACCATTCAAAACTTTCATAAAAAAATTTTAAGGAGTATACCCAAGCTTTGCACATAAAACCCATTTCAAAAACCTCTTTTTAAGCCAAAATCACACCAAGAACCTACCAAAACAGAATTGGCAGCCCAATAAACATGTAATAATCTACTTTCAAATGTTATATAATCACCTTGAACAATATCACAAAAGATACCCATGAGAACACACAAATCAATAAAAAACTTTCAAGGATTATAACAAGGTTATACACATAAAACTCATTCAAAGACCCCCCCTACCCTTTTTAGGCCCACATGACACTATATCATTACCCAAAAAAATTGGCAGCCCCTTTCAACAACTAATAAATCACTTCCACATTTTACAAAACTACCACAAGAGATAACACATGAAATACATTTGAAAAATACACACTTCAAACAAAAATGTAACTTTAATACCAAATGCTTTACTATTGCCACCAAAAATGGTTTTTTCATAATTCACAGTATATAAGGAACATGAAAAATTATTTAATCAAGCAAAATAACTCATCATTAAATGGTTACCCACAGAATCACCTACCGAAATTGTCGAATCCCTCAAAACATGGTGCGAAACATCAACCGCACCAACCCGGCACCACAAGGATGATAAATCCAGCCCTAGACCACAAAGTCTCACAAAAAAGACTCATTTTTAAACCCTAGGTATGAACCCTAGGTTATGGACACTTTGGAACATCAAGAAATATGGATGAAACCCTAAGAAAAGAGGAGAAATCAAATAGAGAAATACTTACTTGCAGAAATATTGAACAGATCGCCCTAAATCCACCAAAATATGAATATCCAAGTACCCAAAACTAGTATGGAGGTTCAAAGGAGTCATATTAGGTCATTTGGGGACTAAAATGGTGGTATAAGGATGAAAATTGAAGGAATTATGAAAGATTCATTTTACCTCGTCAAATCTGGACGATTTGAGAAAGAGTATGAAAGATCGCCCTAATTCGCGGTTCACCTGAGCTCCAAAATTGCGGAAAAGATAATGGGGATGATCATAGGGATATTATATTTTAGGGGGATGTGGAATAATGGGAAAAAATTAAACAATTAATGAGATATGGAAAATTTAAAAAAAAAAATTTAAAGCAAAAAATGGGCTTACGGGCAGGCCCATTACCTTAATCAAAAACCCAAATCCATCATGATTTTGGATTTCTATGTGGTCCAAAGGGATATGGTGATTTTAATATATCAGGGTATGACAATTGGGAAGTGTAATGGGTATAAAATAGTAAAAATTGAAGGAGTTATAGAAGAAACTAAATTTGTTTTTAAATCTGGAATCGGGCTCACGGTTTGGCCCAAATTTTCAAAACCCACCATTTTCACTAAAATGAGTGGTAAACCCCCAAAACAAATCAAGAATGGAAAATAATTGAATAATGAATTTAAAAAAAATTCATGGGTGTGACAATTCCCCCCACCATAAAACTTTCCACCCTCGGAAAGCCACATCAAGGACAAAGCAAAAACCAAACCCAACCGAAAGGTAGAAATGGACTCCTTTGCTAAACTTCACCCCCAAAGGCCAAAACACCTCCAGTGATCAATTAAAGAAGGAATACTTCACAACCAAAACATACACCTCTTTACTGAAATGATCAAGCACATTCATGATTTATCCTAAAATAAAACTCCTCAAACACTATCTAAACAAGGCTCAAGCAATTTACCCAAACAAACAAGAACATCGAACAAGGTTACACTTACCTTGATATAACTAAACCATTGGGAACTCTCCAACCCCAACGTTTACCCAAGGAAGTTGTAGGTGGTTATATAGCTCTGAATGAGACAACCCACTTCCAAGACAAGACCAAGTACAAAAGTGAGTTACTGATACAAGGATACACAAATGGGCTCCCCAACCATAAGAGACAACTTAAATTTTTTTCCGAGACAGAATCAAGACACTAACAGGGGTGCCCCGAACAAACTCCCCGGTACAAGGGGTAGAATACCATTAGGAATTTTCAAAATAATATACATGAGACTCATAGTGGGTCTTCTCACCATAAGAATCAACCATCTTAACTGACCAATATGGGTCGGCATAGAAAAACCCCAAAACATAAAGAGTTGGGAGGACCGCATGGTTAGCCCGCACAGTTTGAGAAACTGTGCGCTAACCATGTGGATCCTTATACCTACATGGTTTTTAGGGTAATGGTTACTACTAAATGTTCACTCATCATATCTAGACAAATCTAAAACCTTTACCCTTAACCCAAAGGAAACCAAAGGGGAAAAGAAAGTCATTGGGAGATAACAAGGGGATGAGGCCCTCCACCTCTTTCCACTGAATGGGAACAAAAGAAGCAAGATGAAAACACCAAATGTTTAAACTATTCCCATCTCTCATACTGAGAACAGTTCTTTGTACAAGGTTAAAAACTACACTGATATTTCCTCTGACTACGTGCCAGCTTCTCTCCGGGACCTATGGCTGGAGCTGGAATGATTGAAGCATCTTCGGCCTCACAGTTAGGATTTGGAAACCCCCAAATAGAATTTCTTCTTTTGATGCTACAAACAACTACATGAAATCCCAGATGGGTTCACTAAGACAAAACACACTCTAGAACTCACTTTAGCCTAACATGGAATTTCACTGAAATAAGGGTTTAGAGGATGCACTCACATCACACCTTGTTTCTTCAGGTGAGAAACAACAGAAATAAAGGACACGTATAAACACCTTTCTCTAAGACAGAGGATGTCGAGATCTCCCGAAAGGAGAAACACTTCTAGAAAAAAAGACTCACAAAATATTGTACAATTTTACATTTAAAATCAAATGATCACGTGACATCACAACACGTCACCGAACATAACCAAAGCGACTCATAGAAATAATACAAGGAGGGGGACTTATACAACATCCCCAAATATCACAGCATTCCAAAAAGTGTCCATAACAGCCTCTCATGGCCAGATTTCCCACACAGGTGGTCTAACATAAACCCCTTCTTCGAAGAGACTACAAAGGACTCAGAGGCCCTCTTAGACACTATCCATACTGACAACCCCAAACAACTTCCACCTTTGACGAATCAGGTAGCTTAAGAAACTAAGGTCTCTTTCAACCATCTACGAGCACTCTTCCACAACAAGAGGATCAGAAAAAAAAACCAAGAATGTAAATGTTGTAGACTCATTCTACAAATCTCAAGAAAATATTCCTTACATTGATAAACTGCAAGATTTTCCAATGGAGAAACAATTCGGGTTGCACTTCAGTTGTGCACTAACTCTTAATGGGGGCGTACCCTATCCAACGGGAGAACCCAAGGACCCAACCAAGCTAGTACATTGGTAAAAACATTCCGCAAAATAGATCCAAACACATTAATGGAACCATCTTAAAGGTGTCTGAAAACATATCTCATAGTAGACTATTAACTGGTCCTTCTACCCAGCTTACCGACCAAACACAAACCCAAAACACAGTTCCAAGAGGAGGGGTTCTTGGACTCAAAACATCCCACAACATCAAAATTTTCCAAAAACACACAATATACACTATCCCAAACAATTCATCAAGACATCATGTTTTTCTTTAAAACATTTCTTTGAAAACCAACAGTTCAGCGATTAGCGTATCCACCAATGGTACCCCATGGGCCTCACACATGCATGTTTTTGTGCCACATCGGGCACCCTCCTCATATTCGTCCCGGAACTCATCCAGTCATGCCATAAACAATCCATAATTCCATATAACCCCATGCATGTGGTCTCTCATTGAAATACCAAAGGTTAAAACTAAAATTCTTTCCACTTTTCAAAAACAAAACGGTCAACCAATCCATCCTTTTTCTCAAAACTCCTGACAATGAGATCAAAATCCCAATTCACATCTTACAAAACTTTTCATAAGGACACAAACATTTATAAAATAACTCACTTTCAAGTTATTCACATCAATTTGAAAACATCTCATCCCATTAAAACACCCTTTAATTGTTTAGAAAACTATATTGGAAACACTTTTGAAAACCAACTTCAATATGGTTCCTGATTTCAAAAGAGGTGTAAGAACACTATTTTCCATTTCAAAACAATTCTGAAAATTCAGTTACACCATTTCATAAATAAAACCATTCCCTATTTATTTGAAAATCATTTCCCAAAAACTTTACACTTCATAAAACCAAGTCACTTTAAAACCAAAGTTCCATGATTTCAAAACTAAAGCACAAAACAATGCGAGAGGAAACTAGTTTCAGTGTGTGACTTGGAAATATGGTTGGAATCCATATTCCAATCACTTCACCATCATAGAGAGTGTTATAGGGAATATCTTCAGCTCCACATGGCTTTCCAGACCCTGCGAGCTCACTGAGACCATTAACCCAACTCTCTTTTCATTTCCCCTAATCATCATCAGACCAAGAAAACCAAAAGACATAGATAAATCCTGAATTCCCCTGGAGAATTGAATCCTGACATGAGGTGTGGTGATCAATCACACTGCCCATAACTAGAATTTCATGTCCCGACAATCTTAACTCCATACTATCCCGACTATTTCCCAAATAACATGACTCAAATAGAGCAAACCTCCTCTGATACCATTTTGTCACGAACCGAATCTGGTCGCTGCCAAAACCGGCAAACGACCCAACCCGTGGCAAGTCCTGAAGGGCGTTCCTGATCCCCACGGGCTGGAATAAGTGCCTAGGTATCAAAAACTGAAAATTGGGAATGATTTACCCGAGTTTGTATACTTAAAACAACAAATGAATCCAAGAAATCAAATCTGGATTTTTCAAACCAAAACATCTTTTACTAAAATTCAGAACTGAATTACACAATTTTAAACAATGTTTTAAGACCATTACAAAGGTACAAACTCATGAAATGACATCCCAAGAACCTCCACATGGAAAGATTCACCACCCTCAAGCCATCTCCACGACACTGCATCACGATGGACCGCTAAAAACCCAAACCAATGGCATAAAACCTATACCCAAACCTGTGACACAAAATAAGAAATTATACTTACACCCAATGGTGTAAGTAGGGTGTGAGCCAAAGCCCAGTAGGATACCACCATGAAGAGATTCCATATGATAAACATTTAAAGATGAAAAGCATGCAAGTTTTCAAAAACATGAAAAGCTAGTTACAATTTCTAAAAGATGCAACTTTGAATAAGAACAATTTTTAAGTGGGCTATTTTAAAGGATTAACACTTTTAAAATAAACACAAAAACAATTTAATTTTCCATCCAAATGTACCGTATTCCGACAATAAGTATAAACTAACTAATGAGCACTAGGCACTAGCTAGTTGTGGGTTCCAGGTACCTCGTATCTCGGTGAGAGTAACCATCACAAATATCCATTTCTATGCACGATCCACTAGTAGGGAACATAACCATAACCTAGTGGTACCAAATCATCATCATCATCATTTAGTTAGAGTTGTAAGCATCAATCTTGCTAAGTGAAACTGAGGCCAAACCCCACGGATTCACTAGCATACTAGTACACGTCCACCCACCTAGATACCCAGGTTTTCCCCTTGTGCTAAAACAATTTCAACAAGTCAAGAAATATACATTGAACATGAAAATATCATTTCCACATCACAAATTCACCCAACATCCCATATGTATACCACACAAGTCACAAAAGTCCATTTTTCATTCAAAATGGTTTTGAAATCCGACTCACACCAAAATAACCCACAACACATTTCACATTTCTCCAACACTTCCACAAAACCATTAAACAATTTTATAAAACAATTATAAGATATTGCAACTCATATAACAGCCCACACACATGGAACATAACACTCCTTTCATAATAAAAATTTCAATTTTTCACATCACACTCACACAAAACAGTCCACATCACATTCACATCACTTTAACACCTCAATATCTCCTTCAAACAATTTAATAAAATATTTCCAAGATGATACATATGACATAACAGCCTTTTAAAAAATTAAATAGACCTTTTAAAAATATAATCCTACCAAAACAGTTTGCTGATATAGTTTCACCACTTACACAACTCAATAAACCATTCAAAACTTTCATAAAACAATTATAAAAAGTATACCCAAGCTTTGCACATAAAACCCATTTCAAAAACCTCTTTTTAAGACAAAAGCGCACCAAGACCCTACCAAAATATAATTTCCAGCCCAATAAACATGTAATAATCTACTTTCAAATGTTATATAATCACCTTGAACAATATCACAAAAGATACCCATGAGAACACACAAATCAATAAAACACTTTCAAGGAGTATAACAAGGTTATACACATAAAACCCATTCAAAGAACCCCCCTTTTAGGCCCAAATGACACTATATCATTACCCAAAAAAAAATTGGCAGCCTCTTTCAACAACTAATAAATCACTTCCACATTTTACAAAACTAACACAAGAGATAACACATGAAATACATTTGAAAAATACATACTTCAAACAAAAATGTAACTTTAATACCAAATGCTTTACTATTGCTACCAAAAATGGTTTTTTCATAATTCAAAACATATAAGGAACATGAAAAATTATTTAATCAAGTAAACTAACTCATCATTAAATGGTTACCCATGGAATCACCTACCGAAATTGTCGACTCCCTCAAAACATGGTGCGAAACATCAACCGCATCAACCCGGCACCACAAGGATGATAAATACAGCCCTAGACCACAAATTTTCACCAAAAAGACACATGGTTAAACCCTAGGTACTAACCCTAGGTTATGGAAACTTTTTAACATCAATAAAGAGGTATGAAACCTTTAGAAAAGAGGAGAAATCAAATAGAGAAATACTTACTTGCAGAAATATTGAAGAGATTGCCCTAAATCCACCAAAATATGAATCTACAAGTACCCAAAACTGGTATGGAGGTTCTAAGGAGTCATATTAGGTAATGTGGGGACTTAAATAGTGGGAAAAGGATGAAAATTTAAGGAGTTATGAAAGATTCATTTTACCTCGTCAAATCTGGACGATTTGAGAAAGAGTATGAAAGATAGCCCTAATTCATGGTTCACCTGAGCTCCAAAATTTCTAAAACGATAATGGGGATGATCCTCAGGATATTAGATTTGAGTGGGAGGTGGAATCATGGGAAAAAAGTAAACAATTAATGATATATGGAAAATTTAAAAAAATTTAAAGCACGAAATGGGCTTACGGGCAGGCCCATTACCTTAATCAAAAACCCAAATCCATCATGATTTTGGATTTCTATGTGGTCCAAAGGAATATGGTGATTTTAATATATTAGGGTATTCCAATTGGGAAGTATAAAGAGTGTAAAATAGTAAAAATTGAAGTATTTATAGAAGAAACGAAATTTCTTTTTAAATCTGGAATTGGGCTCACGGTTTGGCCCAAATTTTCAAAACCCACCATTTTCACCAAAATGAGTGGTAAACCCCCAAAACAAATCAGGAATGGAAAATAAATGAATAATGAATTTAAAAAAAGTGATGGGTGTGACACTAATAAATTGGGCTCTATCTCCAACTCTTCCCAATTTAGCACATGAGACGAGTCTGGATTATACTTTTTTAGTTGGGAGACATCAAACACGTTGTGAATCAACATTAACTGAGAGGTAAAATATAACCTATATGCCACCCTTACAATCTACTCAATGATCTATAGGGGTCTTACATACCTCAATGTTAGCTTCTCTTGCCCCCCAAAATGACAATAACCCAAATGAGGGGTCACTTTCAGGAATACCCAATCACCCACAATGAACTCCAAGTCCCAATGCCTCTGATCAGGATAAGATTTATGGAGACTATGAACTGTCAATAACCACTGCCTGATCATATTGACTTTCTCAGAAATCTCTTGCATCATGCTCGGTCCCAAAATTGAGGTCTCACCTACCTCATCCCAACATAACGGAGACTGACAAGGCCGACCATAGAGCGCCTCAAAGGGATCCATTTTTAATAGAGTATTGATAACTATTATTATAAGAAAATTCAACCAATCCCAAATGGATATCCCATGAACCTCTGAAGTCCAAGACACATGCACAGAGCATGTCTTCCATAATCTAATTTTCCTACTATGTCTGACCATCTTTTTGAGGGTGGTATGCCATGATCATTTTAATCTATGACCCCAATGAATTTTGAAGTCCCTCCCAAAACTGATAGGTAAAACGGGGGGTCTCTGTTAGAGAAAATCACTAACGACACACCATGAAGCCTAACCACTTCCAGAACATACAACCATCCCAACTCATCCACCTTCGATGAATCTCTAATTTGAATGAAATGGTCTGATTTATTCAAGTGGTAAATTACTACCCAAATAGCCTTCCTTCCATGAGGTGTATGAGGTAATCCAATAATGAAGTCCATGGCAACCTTGTCCTACTTCCAAGTAGGAATGGGTAATGGCTGGAGAAAACCACAGGGCATTTGATGCTTTTCTTTCACCTGCTCACAATTATAGCATCTCGATACAAAGTTAGTTATGTCACATCTCATACCTGGACACTAGAACTTCTGATGCACATTATAATGCATCTTGGTAGCACCAGGATGAACAACCCACTGAGACTGGTGGATATCCTACATCACCACATTCCTTAGAACAAAATGCACCATGAAACAACCCTTCAAACATAGAATTATCTCAGGAGATAACGACTAATCATAGGAAGTCTCCCCACCCTAAAGAAACTTCATACCCCTTTCCGGGTTCCGGAAATATCAATGCGGGTTTAGTAGTCAACTGCCCTGCTCCTCAAAAGACTCCTAACATCCAAGGCTAAATTCAAACTTAACCCCTTTCCAGGTGAGTGTGTTCATAGAGGAGGCAAGACACAAGAAATCTCGAATGAACTGCCTATAATACCCCTCCTGGCCAATGAAACTCCTGATCTCAAACACATTCTTCTATTGTTTCCACAATATAACTGCATTGATCTTCTTGGGGTCCACCAAAACCCCTTTATCCAAGATTAAATGGCCCAAAAATTTCACTTACCTAATCCATAAAGTTCACTTTGAGATCTTATCATAAAGGAAATGATCCCACAAGGTGCCTAACACGATTCAAAAATGATGCTCATGCTCTTCTTCAGATCTGGAGTAGACTATGATGTCGTCCAAAAATACCACAATGAAGGATTCGAGATACTGGTGGAACACCCTATTCATGAGTGCCATAAAGACCAATAGATCATTTTTCAATCCTAAATTAATTACCAAATACTCAAAGTGGTCGTACCTACATCGGAAAGACATTTTTGGGATATACACCTCTTTTCCCCTAACTTGGTGGTAACCGGAATGCAAATCAATCTTGGAAAACCACTTTTACCCTTTCATCTAGTTGAATAAATCATAAATCAGGGGGAAATGGTATTTATTCTTGATGGTCACCTTATTTAACTTCTGGTATTCGATACACAACTAAAGAGATTATTCGGCTTTTTTGTGAACAAAACAGGAGAAGCCTAAGGAGAGACGCTTGAGCAAATTAATCCTTTGGATTCCAAATCATCCAGTCGTATCTTTAATTCCCTCAATTTTGTGGGAGCCATAAAATATGATGGAAGAGATAACAATCATTGTGCACTTGAAAATGCACTCCCATCTAGTTCCATGAAACTAACTCGCCACCGATAACAATCATTGTGCACTTTAAAACGCACCATCCATTCCATTCCAAGGATCACATCAAACATGTCTATATCTAGGACCAAGAAATCCCATTCTATATTAACCCCTAACATGAAAAGTGCACATGATGGTCACCTGAGACTCTACTCTTTATTCTTTCCCAACAGTGTCACCAACTCCATCGCAACAGACAACAACTCGGTTGGAAGATTCAACAAGTTCATAAGATAAGAATATATAAAATACACAGACACAACAGTATCAAATAAAACTACAACTATAGAAGATACAATCAGAATGGTACCTTGAACAGTCGAGGGACCTGCATCCTGTCCCCTAGTACCTTCTCCATAGCATGAAGATACCTGGTATCTGTCTGAGTCTAACCATGACCACTGGCCCATGGCTCTGTCCTGAGATGACTCTGACCAGAAGAAGATCTGGTCTTGCTGCCTCAACCACCGAACTAAGATCCCACCATCCTGGATGATTATAATTGAGTTGTCATACCTCTAGAAGCCACTGATCTTGAACCTCTCTGATAAGAACATGTATCTCTACAAAATCATTGTAAGTTCCCCAATGCTCCGCATCAATTATAGGATTTTGGAGGATACATACAAGTGGTTCGAGTGTATCCCACCTTCTTGTATTGATGGCACTCAATATACCCTACATCAGAAGCCACAAACAAAGGCTACCTAGAAGGATGGCCTGAGCTGCCACCTCCCTTCTTCCCTTATTCCTCACACTTACTCTTCTTTTTTGATGAACTACCACTACCCATAACTAACATGTATCTAGAGACACTTGACCTACCCTTACGGTCAACCACTTCAGCATAAGTCTTCATCTTGAATAATAAGACCTATGAATAGATCTCTGGCCACAATCCTTTCTCAAACCTTTGAGATTTTATCTTCTCATTGGAGACTATATTGGGGGGAATATCAAACCAACTAAACAAAATGGTTGGCATGCTCCATCACTAACTGGTCCCCCTGGACAAGATCCATGAACTATCAGGATCTCGCATAAGCCAAGACCTCAGGGTAGTACTGGTCATTGAATGCCACCTTGAAGTCTTTCCATCTCATCTTCTCATGCTTCCCAGCTTGAATTATTGAGTCCCACCACCTTCGATTAGGACCCTCTATCAGAAACAAATCACACTTCATCCTGGACTCTTCTAGGGTGTCCAAGAACTAGAACGTACACTATATCTTCTTGACCCACTCCCCCAATTCCTGAGGCTCTGAGCTACCTCAGAAAGAAGGAAGATTATTATTCAGGAATTCCTAGGCTTTATCCTTCTGAGATCTAGACTCAGCTTCCCTAACCAGAGTAGGATTAGTACCCACTCCCTATCCCATAGCCTGAATGGCTCAAACCACAACATCTACCAGCCTCTAACCAAGTGGTGAGGGATAAATCTCTCTATATTCTTCCTGTGGTAGTAGGGTAACATTTTGGGGAGGCATGTTTCTAAAAAAAGAAATAGTCACATAAGAAAATAATTAACACAAAATATCTGAAAAAATTTAGTAAAAAACAAAAAACCAATAAATCAAACATGCCAAAGAAACAAAATGACCAAACCACTTCACCCCCACCCAATTTCCACATATAGTCTATAGCCTACATGTCCCCACCTGGAGGAGAATCTAAACCAACATCCCATGGCGACTCGAGGTTTGTCATGAGGTGTGCCAGCTAGGAACCCTACTCGCACCCAAAACTCTAAGCCTCAATAGTCCTAGATCCTGTCTAACTAGACTCATCCCAAATTAAATGACCCAAAGAGATAAAACCTCCCTCTAATACCATTTTGTTATGAACTAAGTCAGGACATCATCTGAACTGGCACTTGACCCGGTCCACAATAAGGCATGAAGGGCGTACCTGATCCTCATGGGCTGGCACAAGTTCCCAGGTATCAATACAAGCAAATGGAAACAATTTACCTGAATATAAAAATATAAAACAAACAACAATATACAAAAAACCAAAGCTGGAAAACCAAACCAAAAAAGACCTTATAAGGTTTAAAATTTATGTATAAAAGTTATAAAAAAACAAAAGAGGGTTGTTACAAAAAAAGAAACCAAAAACCATCTCCAAAACCACCACAAGGCAAGGGGGAAATCTCCCTCAAGCCATCACTATGACACTGCCCAAGAGGATCACTGACATCCCGAACCACCATCACCAAAATCTTTACCCTTGTATCAAACATGACCAAGTCTGCTTACACCCAAAGGTGTAATCATGGTGTGAGATATTGCCCAGTAGGATGCACCCCAAAGGGATTCTATTATCTAAACATTAAATGAAAAATAAACTTGTAGGTTTAACAAATGAAAGGAAGTTCTAGAACAATTTAAAGGTAACCAGTTTTAATGAAAAAAAACTTTTAAAGGAATGAAATTTTAAATGAAAACTCCTTCACCCTTGGAATGACCCAAAGCCACACCATATGCCGATGACAAGCACATCATAGACAAAGAGCACCAACATGGGAGATTCCATATGGGTATTATCTAGAAAATGGGACCCTAGAACCATGTGTCTCAGTGTAAAGTGGTATAGGAACCACAAACATCCATGTTTTCATGCATGAGCCACTAGAGAAGATAATCATCCTATATTTTAATGGTCTTTGATCATCATCAATGTTTAGTTAGTGTTAACATCATCAATCCTGCTAAGTGAAAATGGGATGTATCCACTTTTGTATCACTAGCACACTAGTCCTTGTCTTCCCTCCTATCTATCTATAGGCTTCCCTTAATGCTCAATCAATTTTCACATTCCACAAGATACACCACATTCACACACACAATCCCACAAAGGCATTACGCACACCAAAAACCACAATTTTCACACCCAAAACCTCTTTCAAAAATCAAACTCACCCCAAACCCTTTCCAACCATGATTAAAATTCTAAAAACAACTTAATAAAACATTTACTCAATTCATAAAACATATAAAATGCACACAACAAGGCCTCACTTCAAGAATACACCAATTTCACATGAAAAACCCATCTTAAAATCAATTTCATAACAAAAATATTTAAATACTACATTTGTACCGCATTCATAATTCATAAAACATGTTAAAGAAAACAAGAAATACCAATAAATTCATCAAGAAATTTTTAAGCACGGAATCACCAACCTTCAGTGTAGAAATCCCCAAAATCTAGTACGAAACTCCCATTGCACCTTGATCGCACCACAAAGAGGCAATATAAAGACCTAATACAATAGATCAAACCAAGAAAATCAAAAGAGAACCCTAAAAATTTCACCCTAGGACTGGAGAAGATGAAACCCCCAAAAGAAGAGAGGAAACCCTAGATTGGAGGGTGGAATCAAGGGAGAAAGCACTTACTGGATTAACCGAGGAAGAACCGCACCAAATCTAGTAAGAGAATGGGGCTCCAAGGGAGGTGGAAGGAGGGAGAGGCATGCCTAGGGTGATGAATCCCGTAGGAGGGGTGAAATGGGGTTATTTGGGGGTTAAACCCAAGAGGAGAGAGAAATTTTAATGTGATGGAAGATCCGTGTAGTTTGGGAAACCGTGTGGTAACCGTACAAACCATTATTTCTAAACAGAGACCTCCACACGGTTACCTGGGACAAGACGCACGGTTGTGTAGAGGCCATGGGGTAGGTTTTGTCTCCAACCACATGGTTTCCTGGGTGGGTGCATGGTTTCTACTAGCCGTGCATAGGGGCCTATTTTTCAAAAATTCCTATATTTTCCTCCAAAAATCAAAGGGAAACCAAGGGAAAAAGATAGACCAAAAATAAAATATAAGAATTCCTGAAAATGAGATCATGGATGTGACATGCACGGTTTCTTGGGTGAAGGTGCATAGTTTTCCCTAATTGTGTATCATCCATGAACCACCTACTGTCAATCCCAAAAACTCAACTTTTTAACAAAAACTCCCCCAAAGGTTTCCAAAACTCAAAAATTCAAACCAGGACTCAACCTGAACCTCAACCAAAGGATATAATATCAAGAAGAGAATAAAATAAAAGAATTCCCAAGTTCAGAGTGCGACAAACCATGACACTTTGAAAACCAATGCATTAATCTAAGGGTTTTCAAAGACAACCAACAACCTCCAAGGCAGTAAGGGTGAGCTTATGGCATCACAACAGCTGAGGTGAATCACGACAATGAAGTGGTGATAGGTGTAAGGACCTGACCCCAGTTACCCAGAGTCGGTGCCTTATTAGTTACATTGGAATAAAAACAAGGAATAAGCATCCCAAAGTACTGAGTAGTTTAGTATTATTGGAAACAATATACATACATAAGTTCATCAATACAACTTGAAATGAAAAAAACATAGAAACTCCTTAGACAACTTCCATAACTCCTAGGTTATTTTAGCATGTCATTCATAATAGAATTATTCTTACCTTATGGAAATGAAACATAATAAAGGGGTGATATCAAATGCTCAATAAGGGTAATCAATATAGCATAAGATAACATAAACATTATACATGGGGAATAATTGAAAACACATGCCTTTAGAAATAAACTTGAACATAATATGGTAGAAATATGAGATGAGTAAATATTACCATAACATAATCATGGGTATTATAATAGTCAAATAACCACATGAACCATCAATAATATATTAATAATGAGGGAATACATAATGTGGGACAATATAACCATATCGTCAAGGCCTCGTGCCAAGACCATAAATAATTTTTTTGTCAAGGCCTTGTGCCAAGACCATAGTTTGTTTAATTAGACCTACCGATGCACCGAGGGGTTATAGAGGTCCCCACCTGACACTTAATGTGTCCAATTAATTCCTCATATGAATTTGGATAAACATAATTAACATACACATTCATATTGAAACTAATATATGAAATGTAAATAGCTTTCCCTGAACATTAAGCAAAAACACTAACCACTCAAAGTAAACTGATGAATGGTTTTAAGATAGAACATCAATAGAAAAAATAATAATAAACCATTAAATTAAATATGGTAGATGATAAAATGTAATACTAATTAAAATAATACATAATAATCAATAAGAGTTTTGAAATAGAGGAAGATACTCTTATAAAATCTTCGAGTAATTCTTGAAATAAATACTTTTTTACTTTGAAAAGAAGATTTATTTTGGAAAAATATTTTTATAAAACCATAAGTTAAGTAAGATATTATTTTCATAAAAAATGATTGATTTTATAGATATAATGTTTTCCAAAAACAGATTAGATATTTCCCTTGAAAATAGGTAAGAAATTGAGATATTCCCTTGAATCAGGTCTGTATTTCGGAAATAATTTGAAAGATCCTTTTAAAACGTGCAACTAACCATAAAATAAAGAAAGATTATGGTTTGTGTACATATATAGAACACTCACACAGAATTTATGATGAGTATATAATAATACATAATAATTTCATTGAGGTAATTTAGACAATGAAAATAACCCGAATGGAAATGGAAGTTCGGGTGGAAAAACCCTTACCTTAAGTCCGAATGTGTTCCCCTATTGAACTTAAGGTCCTAGAATATGAAATTATAAATATCAATAACTTATTTCAGAACATAATAAACATGTATTTGGTTTATCATTATTATTTTTAGTTCATTTATGTTATTATTTATAAGTTATTATATTGAATTTCGTCTTTCTGGGGTGTTTGTTTTCTTGATTTTCATAATTGGTTCACTTGTTTTTAAGTAATGAAGTTCATGTGGAATGGTTGTAAATATCCAGAATTAAAATTAAATATTATTTATGAACATCAAGAATTGTTATATGTTCATTTCCATCATTTTGTTACATGTAATGAGGATGAATCATTAGATGACAACCACTTCGATTATTTGGCGGTATTTGGATTATTATGAACTAGCTTTGTCATATGATTTAATAATATGTACATATACTGGTTCCTGAATATTAATTAGGTTATGATACATGTATTATAGTCTGTTTCAACCATTAAAATGGTTTCATGACCAGTAATGTAGGAGAAATTGAAGAACGAAACTTCGTCGTCCATGAAGGTTATAAATTGGAACCTCATGGGCGTTGATTTCGTTTATAAAAATAAAAGTGAGGGAGTAAGAATATTGATGATGTTTCTTCCATTAAAATGATATTATTCTAGTATATAGATTATACTGAAGTTTATCATGGTCATTTGGACAGAGTATTTGAGGATAGAAAAAGAAAAGGGATGATCTTGAAAATAAGAGAAAAGGTGAGAGATCCCTTATGAAAATTCGGCAGCCTAATGACGTCGCTTAAAATTTCATAAAATGAAATGATGAGAGAAAAAGGGTACCTTGTAATATTGAAATCAAAATTAAAGTAATAAGAATACATAAAATCAAATCCCAACATATTATAATGGAAATTCAAATAGATAACATAGAATAAGTGTTGACTAAAAGAGGAGGGTGAAGGATTCCCTTACCTTGTAGAGTAACCCCTAGAACGTGAAGGTTGGGACCTTGGGGACTTAATGACACCTTGGGAGGAGTCATAGAGAGGTAAAACCACCAGAGATTATAAGATGAGGGATTTGGAATGAAATAAAACGAATATATGAGTGGGTATTTTTAGAAAAAGAGAGGGAGTTTTTTAATAATTTCAAAGGGACACCTCATTAGTGGTTTTTGCCAAACCATGGGATTGACCATGGTATTTGCTCATGGTTTTATCCACTTGGGACACATCATGCCATATGTTACTATACACAAGTAGACCATCCTTTATTTTAATTATTATGTCATTATGATGTCATTAAACTACCGAAAACTCAAAACTGTATTTTTTACTATTCATGAAAAATTCAAGTATTTTAGAAAAATCCCAAAAATTTAACCCTACCATTTTTTGACGTGTAGAATTTAAAAATGAAATCTATTTTTCAAAAATAATTTTCTAAATATTATTAATTTAATTTTTAAATAAAATCATAGTTAATTTAAAAAATAACAATGTTAAGGTATAATTAGTTTTATATCACATTGAAAAAACAATTAAGATCCCATTATCTTATTATCTTAAGAAAATAAAATAATATCATTATTTACTATTCATAAGGTTCATATTACTATTCATAAGGGTGTGTTAATATTCACCAAAAATCAAGTTTGTTCTAACAGACTCCAAATGTATTACTAGTCACAACTCTAGATTACCGTTATTCGAAATTTCAAACACATTAGAGGTGAAGTTGTGTTTAATGGCTATATTATAAAATGCATTCAATATTTATTTTCAAAATCTTGGGGTGTTACATTCTCCCCTCCTTACAAAAATTTCTTCCTCGAAATTTCATTTTACAATCTAGGCCAAAAACATGTGAGGGTACTTTTCCTTCATTGTTTCCTCCAGTTCCCATGTTGCCTCTTCGTACTTATGGTTTTTCCATAGTACCTTGACCAGATGAGTAGTATTGTTGCATAGAACTTTGTATCTATGATCCAAGATTCCCACTGGCTACTCCTTATAGGAAAGATCATCCTCCAACTATACCACCTCTAAACAGAGTATATGTGAAGGGTATGGTATGTACTTTCTTAAGAGGGATACATGAAAGACATCATGTACTTTTGACATGGTAGTTGGAAGTGTCAGTCGATAGGCCATAGCTCCAACTCTATTAAGGATCTCAAAGGAGCCAATATACCTTGGACTTGGCTTTCCTTTATTCCCAAACCTCATGACCTTATTCCATGGAGATATGCATATAAATACTAGGTCTCCAACTTTGAAATCAAGGTCTCATTGATGGTTATCTGCATAACTCTTCTATCAACTTTGGGCTACCTTGATATGCTGCTAAATGGTTTTCAGCTTCTCTACCATTTCTTTAACCATTTTAGATCCTAGCAGCTTACGCTCACCAACTTAATCCCAACACGTCGGTGTTCTGCACCTTTTTCCCATAAAGGGCTTCATATGGTTCCATTTGGATACTCGAGTGGAAACTGTTGTTGTAGGAAAATTCAACTAGTGGAAGATGTTGGTATCACCCCCCTTTGAATTCCATAGAACATTCTCTCAACATGTATTCTAGTGTTTGAATAGTCCACTCAGATTGGCCATCAGTTTGAGGATGATAAGTCGTACTGAAGTTCAGTTCAGTTCTTAGAGAATGTTGGAGACTTTTCCATAACTTTGAGGTGAATCTAGGATCACGGGCGGATATAATAGATAGTGGTACTCCATGCATCCTTACCAATTCTTTGATGTAAATCTGTGCAATTTGATCTAATGATAAGTCCTCTCGAATCGCTATGAAGTGACCTGCCTTTGTAAGATGATTCACAACGACCCATATAGCATTGTTTCCTCTGGATGTCCTTGGAAGTCCAGTGACAAAGTCCGTGGTAATGTTCTCCCACTTCCATGTTGGTATGGGTAGTGGTTGCATCATCCCCTTAGACTTTTTCCTCTCAGCCTTCACTTGTTGACATACCAGTCACTTTGATGTATATTCAGCAATCTCCCTTTTCATATTGTCCCAAAAAAAATTTCTCAAAGATATCGATACATCTTTGTGCTGCCATGATGTATAGAGAAATTATAGTTATGTGCATCATCCAATAGTTCCCTCTTTAGCTCAGGAATAGAGGGAACACAAATCCTCTTCCCGAATTTCAAAATTCCACCTTCACATATGAAGTCAGTCAACTTCCCATCATTTAAAACATTAATTTTCTTTTGAAATTCCTTATCATCAGCCTAAGAACTTTTTATCATCTCTAGTAAAGAAGGTTTGGAAACTATCTGAAAAAGTAGTGATGTGTTACCTTCCTTGATAATTCCCATATCCATCTTTACTAGATCCATGAACAAAGGATCCCTTTTAACTCTCATCTTGTTCATAACTCCATGATCCTTTCTACTCAAAGCATCTTCTACCTTATTTACCTTCCCCAGGTGGTAGTGTATTGTGTAATCATAGTCTTTGAGTAGCTCAATCCATCTCCTTTGTCTCATGTTGAGTTCTTTTTGTGAGAATATATATTTCAAACTCTTATGATCTGTATATATCTCACATTTTTTTCCATAGAGGTAATGTCTCAAAATCTTCAGAGCAAAGATTACCACTGCTAACTCAAGATCATGAGTTGGATAGTTTTTTTCATGAATTTTTAGTTGTCTAGATGCATAGGCAATCACTCGATCATTATGCATAAGGACACAACCAAGTCCTTTCTTTGATGCATTGCTATAGATAACAAACCCATCATTCCCTAACAGTAGGGTTAGGATCGGAGAATTCACTAACCTCCTCTTCAATTTTTCAAAACATTCTTCACATTCCTTTGTCCATACGAACTTAACCCCTTTTTGTGTGAGCTTGGTCATTGGGTTGGCTAAACGAGCAAAGTTCTGAACGAAACGCTGATAATAACCTACTAAACCAATAAAACTACGTACCTCAATTACATTCGTTGGAGTAGGTCATTCTTGCACGACCTTTCTCTTCACAAGATCTACAGATATTCCATCCTTAGAGACAATGTGACCCAGAAAGGCAACTGATTGGAGCCAAAAATCACACTTTCTAAACTTCCCATATAATTTATTTCTTCTAACTGTCTTCAGAATAGTGCGCAAGTGATTTTCATGATCTTAATAGATTTTAGAGTATACCAAGATATCATCAATAAACACCACTAAAAATTCATCAAGATAATCCTTGAAAACTTTTTTCATTAGATCCATGAAGATAGATGGTGCATTAGTTAGTCCAAAAAGAATTATTGTAAACTCATAATGCTCGTACCTAGTTCAAAATGCTGTTTTTAGAATATCTTCCTTCCTCACAAGAAACTGATGATATCCAGATCGAAGATGAATCTTATAAAAATATTGGGATCCATGAAGTTGATCAAATAAATCATCAATTCGTGGCAGATGATACTTATTCTTTATTGTAATAGCATTGATTTCTCTATAATCAATGCATAGCCTCGTGGATCCATCTTTTTTCTTGAAAAAGAGGACAAGGGATCCCCATGGAGAAACCCTAGGGTGAATAAATCCTTTATCACTCAATTCCTCTATTTTTTTCTTTAGTTACACTAACTCCACAGTGTTCATTCTATAAGAGGTCTTTGATATGGGCCTTGAACTAGAAATTAAGTCAATGGAAAACTCAATTTCCCACTTTGTATGATGTCTAGGTAAATCCTCTGGAAAGATGTCAACATATTCTTTCACAATAGGTACGTCCTTTATCTGTACATTCTTATCCTCACCCATATTTATTTCATTCCCTTTCACCCCAATAATTTAATTCAGTAGAGCTACTGGGGTGGATCTAGATGAGAATCACATGGTGAGGTTTCTGCTCTAAAAATAAGGGATTCTACACCATTCTCAAAAATTATAACTTTATTCTTCATGCAATAGGTCTTTGCATCATAATTTGATAGTCAATCCATACTGAGAATTATATCATATTCAACCATTGGTATGATGATAAGGTTATAAAATAAATCACATTTATGTGTCACGAGGGGGACTAATCGATATGCCTTTGTTGCAATGATACATCCACTAGGAGTTTTGACTGATAACTCCTTTATTAAATCAAATTGTACATATCTAATTTTCTTGGAAAATTAGGAAGATATAAATGAATGTGATGATCCAAAATCAAATAAATTATTGGATAAGTTGGATGAAACAATCAATGTACCTGCCACCACTTCGTTAGGAACTTCAACCTCCGCAGTTGTGACCGCATAAGCTTGGCCTTGCTCCCTTGGACTTATTTGGGGAAAATTTCCCTAACTCTTAGGACATTCATCTGCATAATGTCCCATATCCCTGAAATTGTAGCATAGAACATTGGTAGCTTCTTTCTTCCCCTTACAATCCTGAGATAGGTGTAATTTTTCGTCGCACTTGTAACAGACTCTCATTCTCTTCAGGAAAGTGACAAGGTGTTTCTTCCCACAATTACTACATAATGAAAATTAAACTCTTCCCTTATCCCCCATTTTCTTATTTCCTTTCCCAGAGTTTTCAGTAGCCCTCTTCTTCTCTTACTTTCCTTTAAATTCATAAGACTTAGAGAATTCATTTTCTATTTTGTTAGCACTTGAAACTATATCTTCATATGATTCAAATCATTGGGATACTAGATCCCTTTGGAGGAATGGTTTTAAACCGTAAAATAATCGATCAATTTTTCTCCTTGGATTACGTATGTAGTCTGTAGAATGCCTTGCCAGCCTTATAAAATTGGCTTCATACTTGGAAACTTGTTCATCCTAATTATGCCTCAGATTCAAGAATTGCCTCTCCATATCTGCTTGTTGTTCACGAGGGAAATATTTTTCTAAAAATATTTCCTTAAAATCCCACCATTCCATCTCTTCTATTTCTTCATCCTCCTTTGTGTTTTGTATTAAAGACTATAACTAATCCGCATCACCCATTAGATGATAAACTACCACGACAACCGTTTCTCTTTCATTACATCCCAAAGCGAGAAATATCTTCTCAAGGGAACATATTCATTGCTCTGCTAAAAATGGGTTTGTAGTCCCATTGAATGATGGAGGTTGTTGTCACATAAAGCAATCTAACATAGCTCATCCACATGGTGGATCTGGATGCTCCATACGAGTAAGGTTATTATTCATAACCTGGGTAAGTTGTCCCAGTATAGTTATGAGTTTCTCAGCACCAGAGCCAACATCATTATCTTGCATTGGAGGGAAATACCTACAGGGGACACTTTCGTTCGTGCAATTTCCATTCCTTCCACTAGGAACCATCTCTAGATAATGGCATACACTATATTAGGTTATGAATCATAATGTATAATCTTAACTTAACAAAATACTTAGCAAAAATTGAGATCCTACACATGGCTAATCCCATATTCACAAAAATGGTTTCTTTGAGGAAAATTTTACATTTCAATCCTTCATAATGGATTGTAAAGAAAATTTGAATTATCCTAAACATATCCCCTAGGAGTGTCGTAACCAAGAGTGCAGTAAGACCCATTGTCGTGCACCAGTTCTCATTCGAGTCTAGCTCAAAGCAGTGTTTTCAGGTTTTACCCCTAGATACATCTATGTCAGAGCCGCCTCTACCTGCTCGTATCCAAAAAAGGATGTATTTCTTGAAAGATCCACATAATCTATTCCTTACCAAAAAACCAGGACTTTATTGTATGTATATCCTTAAATACTAACTTAGGGACTCTTTCCTAATTCTGCGTTTTCTAAATCTAGTTTCCAAGTATTCTACTAAATCTCCTCTGATACCAACTGTAAGGACATGACCCCAGTTACCCAGATCTGGTGCCTTATTGGTTACATTGGCATAAAAACAAGGATTAATCATCCCAAAGGACCGGGTAGTTTAGTATTATTGGAAAAAATATACATACATAAGTTCATCAATACAACTTGAAATGGAAAACAGCATAGAAACTCCTTAGACAACTTCCATAACTCCTAGGTTATTTCAGCATATCATTCATAATAGAATTATTCTTGCTCTGTGGAAATGAAACTTAATAAAGGGGTGAGCTCAAATGCTCAGTAAGGGTAAGAAATACAGCGGAAGATAACATAAACATTATACATGGTGAATAATTTAAAACACATGCCATTAGAAATAAACTTGAATATAATATAGTAGAAATATGAGCTGAGTAAATATTTCCATAACATAACTTAATCATGGGTATTATACTAGTTGAATAACCACATGAACCATCAATACTATATTCATAATGAGGGAATTCATAATGCGGGACAATAAAACCATACAGTCAAGGCCTCATGCCAAGACCTTAAATAGTCATTTTGTCAAGGCCTTGTGCCAAGACTGTAGTTTGTCTCATGAGACCTACTGATGCGTTGAGGGGCTATAGCAGGCCCCACCCGACACTTACTATTTCCAATGAATTCCTAATATGAATGGGGATAAACATAATAAACATACACATTAATATTTAAACTAATATATGAAATGTAAATAGCATTCCCCAAACATTAAGAAAAAACACTAACCATTCAAAGTAAACTGATGAATGATTTTAAGATAGAACATCAATAGACAAAATAATAATAAACCATTAAATTAAATATGGTAGATGATAAAATGGAATACTAATCCAAATAATACATAATAATCAACAAGAGTGTTGAAATAGAGGAAGGTACTCTTATAAAATCTTCGAGTAATTCTTGAAATAAATACTCTTTTACTTTGAAAAGAAGAGTTCTTTTGGAAAAATATTTGTATAAAACTAGAAGTTAAGTAAGATATTATTTTCATAAAAAATTAGTTATTTTATAGATATAATGGTTTCCAAAAATATATTATATATTTCCCTTGAAAATAGGTAAGAAATTGGGATATTCCCTTGAATCGGGCTTGTATTTCAGAAACAATTTGAAAGATCCTTTTAAAACATGTAACTAACAATAAAATAAAGAAGGATTATGGATTGTGTAAATATATAATACACTCACACAGAATTTATTATGAGTATATAATAATACATAAGAATTTCATTGAGGTAATTTAGACTATGAAAATAACCCGAATGGAAATGGAAGTTCGGGTGGAAAAACCATTACCTTAAGTCCGAATGTGTTCCCCTATTGAACTTAAGGTCCTAGAATATGAAATTATACATATCAATAAATTATTTCAGAACCTAATATACATGTATTTAGTTTATCATGATTCTTTTTAGTTCATTTATGTTATTATTTATAAGTTATTATATTGAATTTCGTCATTCCGGAGTGTTTGTTTTCTTGATTTTCATAATCGATTCACTTGTTTTTAAGTGATGAAGTTCATGTGGAATGGTTTTAAATCTCCAGAATTAAAATTACATATTATTTATGAACATTCAGAATTGTTATTGGTAATTTCCATCATTGTTTTACATGGAATGAGGATGAATCATTAGATGACAACCACTTCGATTATTTGGCGGTATTTGGATTATCATGAACTAGTTTTGTCATATGATTTAATAATATGTACATATACTGGTTCCTGAATATTAATTAGGTTATGATACATTTTTTATAGTCTGGTTAAACTATTAAAAGGGTTTCATTACTAGTAATTAAGGATAAATTGAATAATGAACCTTCGTCGTCCATGAAGGTTATAAATTGGAACCTCATGGACGTTGATTTCATTTATAAAAATAAAAGGGAGGGAGTAAGAATATTAATGATGGTTCTTCCATTAACATGATATTATTATATTATATATATGATAATTGAGTTTATCATGTTCATTTGGATAGAGGATGTGAGGAGAGAAAAATAAAAGAGATGATCTTGAAAATAAGAGAAAAGGTGAGAGATCCCTTATGAAAATTCGACAGCCTAATGACGTTGCTTAAAATTTCATAAAATAAAATGATGAGAGAAAAAGGGTACCTAATAATATTGAAATAAAAATGACAGTAATAAGAATACATAAAATCAAACCCCAACATATTATAATGGAAATTCAAATAGATAACATAAAATAAGTGTCGACTAAAAGAGGAGGGTGAAGGATTCCCTTACCTTGTAGAGTAACTCCTAGAACGTGAAGGTTGGGACCTTGGGGGATTAAGGACACCTTGAGAGGACTCATAGAGAGGTAAAACCACCAGATCTTCTAGTATGAGGGATTTGGAATGAAAGAAAACGAATGGATGAGTGGGTATTTATAGAAAAAGAGAGGGAGTTTTTTAATAATTTCAAAGGGACACCTCATTAGTGGTTTTTTCCAAACCATGGGATTTCCCATGGTATTTGCCCATGGTTTTAGCCACTTGGGACACCTCAAGTCATATGTTATTATAGACAATCCGACCAGCCTTTTATTTTAATTATTATGTCATTATGATGTCATTAAACTACCGAAAACTCAAAACTGTATTTTTTACTATTCACGAAAAATTCAAGTATTTTAGAAAAATCCCAAAAATTAACCCCTACCATTTTTGGACATGTAGAATTGAAAAATGAAATCCATTATTCAAAAATAATTTTATAAATATTATTAATTTAATTTTTAAATAAAATCATGGTTAATTTGAAAAATAACAATTTTAAGGTATAATTAGTTTTATATCACATTGAAAAATAAATTAAGATCTCATTATCTTATTATCTTAAGAAAATAAAATAATATCATTATTTACTATTCATAAGGGTCATATTACTATTCATATTACTATTCATAAGGGTATGTTACTATTCACCAAAAATCAAGTTTTTTCTAACAGACTCCAAATGACTTACTGGTCACAACTCTAGATGACTGTAATTCGAAATTCCAAAACGCAGTAGAGGAAAAGTTGTGTTTAATGGATAGATTATAAGATGCATTCAGTATTTATTTTCAAAATCTTGTGGTGTTACAATAGGTATGCTAGTTATTCATTCAATAATAGTGAATGTACTTTTTTATTTTGGTTCTACTCATTCCTTTATATCATACAGGTTTAGTAGAACTATTCAAACACCACTACAAAGCATGAAAGTAGAGCTTTTGGTGAAAACAAAAAATAGATAAATTATTGCATCCCAAGTATATAATTGCTCCCCTATCACAATTTGTGGGCTGAACTATCAAACCTTGTGATACTCCCTTTAGTTAAATTTTGATGCAATTCTAAGTGTGGATTAGCTTTCTCTATATAGAACCAACATAAATTGTTGCGAGAAAGAAATCACTCTCTGTATCATGAATCAACCCCCGATTTTGTACAAGTTCAAGGAGGACGATGAATCATATTTAGAACCAACATCTTAAACATGGATATTATTTCCCTGCAAGAAAATGTATCTACCTCAAATGATTAAGTCTAAGGAAAATATTATCCTTGAATACATTCCCATTATGAGGGAATATGTTGATGTGTTTCTTGAAGAATTGTCTAGTCTTCCTCCTAGATGAAAGTTTGAATTTTCAATCAAGCTTATACTTGGGGAATTGCCATTATCCAAGACTCCATATAGAATGGTTGTTATGGAACTTGAGGAGATAAAGAAACAACTACATGAGAATATGAATAAAGGGTTCATGTGCCCAAGTGCTTCACCATGGGGTGCACCAGTGCTCTTTGTCAAGAAGAAGGATGGGTCAATACGCATTTGCATTGATTATTGTGATCTCAATAAGATCATGATAAAGAACAAGTATCATTTTCCATGGATTGATGACTTGTTTGATCAGATATGTTTAGCAAAATACTTCTCTAGGGTGGATCTTTGGTTGGGATATTATCAATTAAGGGTGAAGAAAGAGGATATCCCCAAGACTGCTTTCTGAACAAGGTACAAGCACTATGAGTTCATAGTAATACCATTCAGACTCACTAATTCTCCAGCAATATTCATAGACTTTATGAATATATTATTTATATATTACCTTAACAGATTTGTGGTAGTATTTATAGATGATATTATAATATACTCCAAAATCAAGGAGAAGCATGAGGAACATCTAAGCACTGTTCTAAATACCTTACGAAAGGAGAAGTTTTATGAAAATTATAGAAGATGTGAGTTATGGTTTAAAGAAGTCACATACTTGGGGAATATTATCATAAGAAAAGATATATCTATGGACCCTTCAAAAAAAAGCAATTAAAGGATGGATGAGGCCAATATCTATGACATATATCTATAGTTTCAGTGGATTAGCTGGATACTATCGTCAATTTGTGATAAATTTCTTACGATTGTCAAACCCACTAACCAAGATAACTCAGAAGGGAGTAAAGTTTTTTTGGAATGATGAATGTGAAGAAAGATTTAAGGAGTTGAAAAAGAGGCTTATCACTGCACCTACACTCACACTACCCACAAGTTGAGAACTTTTCATGGTATTTAGTGATGCTTTGAAGAAGGTATTGGTCTGTGTGTTAATACAGAATGAAAAATTCATAGCCTATTATTCAAGGCAATTGAAATGTCATGAATAGAACTACCCGACACATGATCTGGAGTTAGTTTTAGTGATATTCGTGTTGAAAATATGGCGGTATTACCTCTTTGGGGAGAAGTGTGAAATATATAAGGATCACAAGATCCTCAAGTATATATTCACATAGAAAGAGTTGAATATGTGCTAATGAAGATGGTTAGATCTGATAAAGGACTATGAATTATAAATCCACTACCATATTGGAAAATTAAATAAAGTATAAGATGCTCTAAGTAGAAAGGATCCAACAATTTTATCATTAATGATAATTGAGAAGGATTTGATCTTCTTCGAAAAGGATGGACATGAAAATCATAAAGGAAGGAACATCATCAATCCTTTCACAAATGATTGCTTAACCATGCCTTATATAGAGAATAAAGGATGATAAAAGTGATGATGTGGGAATTCAGAAGAAAGTGGAAACTATAAGAAAATGTAAATCCTTAGAGTTCAATATTAATGATGAAGGAGTTGTAAGATTTGGGTCACGACTATGTTTACCATCAAATCCTGAGTTAAAGAAGGATTTTTTGGATGATTTATTAGCCACTAAAATAGGCTAATGTTAATTGATTATATTTTAATATTCACATGTTTCTAAGTCCATACACACCAATTTTAGTGCATTTTATAAATTGAACTTCATTTCTCATCACATGTACAATTCATGTTTAATATGCAAATTTGGGCCCAATTAATAATTTGCTTGTGTAATTCATTATTTTTATTATATAAATTTGATATTTTTGAATATTATTAATAAATTTTTTTGTAAAATTTTATCTTTTAGGATAAATGGATGAATCACAAGGGAATATGGATATTTTTGGACATGAATGTATACATTTTTTGATAAATCATAATGGGCCTTAGGCCCATCAAATAAAAGTGGAGCCCAAAATTAAATCCCAATGAATATAAATTTTTTAATGTAGATATATAATTTTATGGGGATAATTTCATTCAAATATGGCCAGATCTAATTCTGAATTTTTCATGGAGATCTAGGGATCCCAAGTTGAGGATTAAATTATGGGCCAGATCTGAAGGCCCATAAAATCATCCCACCATTTAGAGCATAACATCTGAATGGATGATCCAATTGTCCTGAAATTTTAAAATATATTATATTACACATTTACTAAGATATTTATATTCTATAAACATCAAATATTCAGCCATATTCAATGAAAATTTTGAAATAAAAAAGGGGGATTAATCTGGGAGAATTTTCTGGTCAACAATAAAAGACTCCAATTTCCCTTTTTCCCTCACCCTCTTTTTGACTCCCCTAATTAATGGGTAAATAATTTAATGTTGGGGGATATAAAATAGTCTCATAATATTCCTATTTAAGGATATTTTTGTGAATTAATTGAGGATATATATTTTTACTTTCAATTGTATTGTTACGTTGTGATTTTGTATTCACGCGTTTCTTTTTCACAAGTAAGTCATTTGAATCACCAATGTTTATTAAAAAAAATTACTTCTTATTATCTTATTAAATTATTTTAAATATCATATTGATATCTTTGAATCAAGGTGTGAAATTTTTCACACCAACCCTTGTGAATTTCTTCACACAATGGTGGAGTGATTGTTATTTCACTATTTTTCTTCTTCAATTCCACCCTCATGAATTTACTACCCACTTAAGTTGATAGAATAGAATCAATGTATGAATAAAATTATAATGGTTTTATCAAAGGGGGTATCAAGGGGATTTATTGGATGTTATTTATAATTTTAATAATTCTTAATCAGTTCTTTTGTTGATATTTTCATTCAATAATTTTCTTTCTTCCTCTTCCTTATTGAATTTTATCGCCATGATTTTTGTGTGATAATAAGATCCTTTACCTTGGAGTGATCATGAAAATGATCCTCCAAGTGTATAGTTTATTATCATATGTATGTGAAGGTGTTAAACCGATAAGTGATGAGTTTATATTGATTTAATTTAATGAATTCTTCCCCAGTTAATGAAATTGAAATAATTTAAAAAGAAATTCATCCAATACACCCCAAGGGATAACCTAGGATCAACCCATTCTCTCAAATTGAATTCACTTAAGTTTTTAAAACCATTTAATTATCAAATCAATTGAAACCAAAGTTTTACACTTCATATCCAAATCACACACATTCATATCCAAATCAAACCCATATAATTTATTTTTCTTTATATTTTTTCTTAGGTCTTTGAGGATTCAATAACCCAAGTTGTGCTATAAGTGACCACTTACACCACAAAACTTGGGTAAATTTGGGAACAACCAAATTTTGGTGCTGTTTTTAGGGACCAGAGTAAGTCATATTATAAACTCATTCTATTCTCTTTCTTTTATCTTTTCTCACCCCAATTTTATCTTATCTTTTCCCCTTTCTGTTTGTGTGTGTCCTGAAAATAACAAATCCAAATTTTAATCCACTCCAATGGAGTATCTTATACATTACCCCATCATAAACCCATGATGGAATAAAATGAGAAATAAATATTGGAAAACACCTAACATAGGGAATTTCATTGATCAAACCTTCAATGATTACCCCCCATCCGATGAGATGTACAATCTTTTGAATGATGACTGTTTAAAGAATCAATTTTCTGCCCTCTCAAGGATGGTCAAAGAGGTCAATTATAGGGACGTCCATGATGTCCAAACTCAAATCCAACCAAATACCCAAAAATTACTTGATAAATTGGTAACCAAATAGAGATAATTAATTTTGAGGTTTCATCTTTGATGTTATAACAATAAGAAATTAAAACTTATGAGGAACCCATCACTACACTAACTGTCCCTTCCATAACCTTATGTGAACTTTCTAGTTTACCAAAAACCCCTAATCAATTTAATGATGAAAAAACATTAGTATTTTGGGTAGATTAAGAGGATCATGTAATTGTTGAAGGTTCTTTAAATCAGGATGAAATTTATTTTTTGGATTCAAAAGAAGATAATTCGACATCATGGATTGATTTTCCCAAACATTACTCCATTATCGATTTTTCAGGACCACTGATCACTAAACCAATGGGATAAATCACAAACATTGAGTCCATACCCACTCCATACATTCAAATGGATAATTTTGGGGATGAATCATATTTTAAAAAGGAACCAATTATTTCTAAATTTTTTGGATAAGAAACTGATTTTGATTCAAATTTCAAATATTCTTTAAGAAATTACAATCAAGCTAAAATAAAAATTATTGAACTTTATTCCTCTCCCAATTATCCATTAAAAGGTGATAAACAAGACCTTGTAACTGTAATTCATTCTTATCTTGAAACCAATAATGTTGGAATGATCATTGATGACTTGGGTAAGTCTAAAAATGCAACTGAATCAACCATTTATTATATTACACAAATTTTCCCACTCATTGTTAAAAATAAGATTTTATATGAAACAAATTTCAAACAAATAATAAATCTCAATCTAGTATAGGTGGTGAAAAATGGGGTCCTGAAAATGTTTAAAGTTGGTATTGGATAATTTTGGGGGTCCAAGTCCTGTTAACGACTTTAAACTAAGCGCTTCTCGAGAGGCAACCCAACTTTTACCTGCCCATTAACTCATAGATTGGAATTTCAAAATAAACAGGTACATTTTTTTCATTTTTTATTTCTTTTTTTTTATTTAGGGAACCACCATGGGGTTTCCAATGTGATTTAGTGTTTCTTGTGTGTGATATTTTGCATATGAAACATTTTCATGTTTCCAAATGAAATACATGCCTTCTAGAATTCAAACCTACCTTTAACCATCCTTAATGAGATCACTTGTGTAATGAAGCTGAAGAGATCAATTTCTTATTGATGGGAGATAAACTTCAAACCAGGTGATTTTGTTCCATGAATTCATTTCAAATCACATTCTCCCCTTCTTTCTTCCCAATTCTGAACTCTCACTTCTCTTGTATTTCAACAATAAGGGGAGTGTAATTCTAAGTTGAGGGGAGTGAAAATGTGAGATTTTGAAGAAAAAAAATCAATTCATTATCCTTTCATGTGTTAATGTACATTGTGAAACATGAAAGCTAAATGTCAAATAATTTTGAATGTATTGATTATGATTTTAATGCACATTTAAGTTCATGAGCATAGTTTTTGGAAAATATGGTTATCCGATGTGATTTTTCATTTCTAACATTTTCATCCTTTTAATAAAAATTCCACAATGAATGTATTTTGGATTTTGTGTGTAAGTTTGAGTTTGTGGGGCCCTTTCATCATAACATAGGGTTTGGGGTCACTTTTAGTCTAATTTGAGTATCCAAATAGAATGAAAAAAATACCATGTAGAGAAATATTTTATCCAAATATGTGGTGTCCAACACTTGGGGATCATGACTCCATAGTTTTCTTGCCCAGATTTTGGACTTACATCTCTATTTTAGATCATAAAATTGGAAAAATGTGTGGCGTCTGACACTTGGGGATCATGGATCCATAGTTGTCTTACCCAAATTTGGTCCTTTCAACTCTATTTTTGTTCAAAAAAACAAAATAAAAAAATAAATACTCATATTAAATTTTAATTTGATTCCCACCTAGCGCTTCCATTTTTTCCCCTTGAACAAGAAAATGGTCCCCATGTATTTTGAGATACACAACACATCATCATGCTTAATTAAAATTGGATGAAATGTGGAGATGAATTTGAAAAAAGTAATGGGATTGAGCTTGGGATATGATTGTGAACCTAACTTGTGTGAAATTGTTTTGATAGGTTTAATGATTGTTTGGCATGATGTCTTTTAGTGAGCATTGAATGTTAAAATGTTTTTGAAAAAGGGAATTCAATTTCATATTTTGAGATAATTTTTTCTCAAGAATAGAAAAACTCAAGTTGGGGGTGTGATTAGCCACTGAAAGAGGCTAATATTAATTGATTATATTTTAATATTAATGTGTTTTAAATTCCATAAAAACCAATTTTAGTGAATTTTATAAATTGAACTTCATTTCTTATCACATGTGCAATTCATATTTAATGTGAAAATTTGGTCCCAATTAATAATATACTTATGTAATTAATTATTTTTATTATATAAATTTGATATTTTGGAATATTATTTATCACTCTGTTTGGAAAATTTTATATTTTAGGATCAATGTATTAATCACAAGGTAAGATGTAGATTTTTGGACATGAATGCATAAATTTCTGGACAAAGCATAATGGACCTTAGGACAATCAAACAAAATTAGGACCCACAATTCAAGCCCAATGAAGCTCAAATTTTTACTATAGATATATAATTTTATGGGGATAATTTCATTCAACTATGTACATAGAAAATTATGAAGTTTTTCATAGAGATTCAGGGAGACCAATTTGAGAATTAAATTATGGTCCAGATCAGAAGTCCCATAAAATCATCCCACCATTTAGAGCATAACATCTGAATGGATGATCCAATTGTCCTGAAATTTTGATAGATATTATATGTCACATGAAATAATATGTTTCTCTTCTATGACTATAAAATATTTATCCATCTTCAATGTGAAATTTTAACAACAAAAAGGGGGATGGATCTGGTTGAATTTCTTGGTCAACATTGAAGGACTCCAATTTCCCTTTTTTTCTCACCCTCCTTTTGACTCACCAAATTAATGGGGAAGTAATTTAATGTTTGGGTATCTAACCTAGGATCATAATATTCATATTTAAGGCGATAATGGTGAATTAATTTAGGATCAATGGTTTTACTTTCAATTGTATTGTTATGCTACGATTTTGTAATCACGTGTTTCTTTTTCACATGTAAGTCATTTGAATCACCAATGTTTCTTAATAAAATTATTTATTATTATATTATTAAACTCTTTTAAATATAATTTTGATATTTTTTAATCAAGGTGTGAAATTTTTCACACCAACCCTTGTGAATTTCTTCACACAACGGTGGAGTGATCATTATTTCACTGTTTTTCTTCTTCAATTTCACCCTCATAAGTCTATCACTCGTTTCCATTCATAGAATAACATCAATGGAGGACTCAACCTATAATGGGTTGATACAATGGAGTATTAAGGGGATGTATTGGATGTTATTTCTAATTTTAATAATTCTTAATGAATTATGTTTTTGAGGTTTTCATTAAATCATTTTCTTTCTTCCTCTTCCTTATTAAATTTTATCACCATACTTTTCATGTTCTAATAAGATCCTTTAACTTAGAGTGATAATGAAAATGATAATATAAGTGTAAAGGTGGTTATAATATGTATGTGAAGGTGTTAAACCAATAAGTGATGAGTTTGTATTGATTCCATTGAATGAATCCTTCTCGAGTTAATGAAATTGAAATAATTTAAAAAGAACTTCATCCAATCCACCCCAAGCGATAACCTAGGATAAACTCATTATCTTAAATGGAATTCAATTAAGTTTTTAAAACCATTTAATTATAGAATAAATTTAAACCCAATTTTTCCACTTCATATCCAAATAACCCACATTCATATCCATATCAAACCCATAGAATGTATGTTTCTTTAGGTTTCTTCTTAGGTCTATGAGGATTAAATAACCCAAGTTGTGCTACAAGCGACCGCTTACACCATAAAACTTGGTTAAATTTGGGTGAAACCAATGATTTGTATAGATCAACCTTCTCCATCCATCCAAGGAGCACAAATATGTATCAAGATCTCTGAGATTAATATTAGTGGTACAATAAGAATAAGGAGATTGAAAAATATACATCAAGATGTCTTGTATGTCAGCAAGTGAAGGAATAAAGGCAAAAATCCAAGGTTATGATGCAAACATTACCCATACCTACATAGAAATGGGAAAACATCACCATGGAATTTTTCACTGCTCTTCTGAATACATAAAGAGAAAATAATGCTATATGGATTATGGCGGATCGTCTTACAAAGACTACTCAATTCATTGCAATTTTAGAGGACTTATCACTTGATAAACTTGTAAGGATATACATTAGAGAAGTGGTTAGGTTTCATGGAACACCACTATCAATTGTATCTAATCAAGACCCAATATTTACCTCTAAGTTCTGGAAGAGTCTCCAACATGTTCAAAATACTAAGTTAAACTTCATCATGGATTATCACTCTCAAAATGATGGTCAATTTGAGCGAACTATCTAGAAATTTGAGGAGATGTTTAGAGCATGCTCAATTGACTTCAAAGGAGTATGGGATCAACATATTCCTATGGTCTATTTCTCATAAAATAATAGCTTCCACTCAATCATTCAAATGGATCCCTATGAATCCCTATATGGGAAGAAGTTAAGAACACCTGCATGTTGGGATGAAGTTGGGGAACACAAACTATTAGGTCCTGAAATGGTTGAAGAAATGGTGGAAAAGGTAAAGACCATTCAATGACGCATTAAGGCTTCTCAAAGTCGACAAAATTGTTATGCTAACAATTTTCGATAAGACCTAGTGTTTAAGGTTGGATAAATGGTATTCCTCAACATATCTCTACGGAATAAATTCATGAGATTTGGGAATAAGGGAAGTTTTAGTCCAAGATACATTGGTCCCTTTGAGATCCTTGATCACATCAGAGTGGTGGCCTATCGACTAACATTTCCACCTAACCTATCTTAAGTACATGATGTATTCTATGTATCCCTCTTGATAAATTACATACCAAACCCCTCACATATAATCAAATAGAGTTGGTGCCTTAGAAAATGATCTTTCCTATGAGGAGCAGTTGGTGGAGATCTTAGATCATAGAGACAAAGTTCTAAAAAGTAAGACAATTCATCTTGTCAAAGTGCTATGGAGAAACCAAAAGTTTGAAGAAGAAATGTGGGAACTAGAGGAGGTGATGAAATAGAGTTACTCTCATCTGTTTTAGTATGTGAAATGAAAATTTTGAGGGTGAAATTTCTAAAGGGGGGAAGATTGTAACGACTCGAACTTTTATAAATAAAATTCTCCTTTTAATTTAATTAAATTCATTGTTGTATATTATGGATATAGAAAACGCATAAACTTATTTGGTTTTATTATATCTTATCAGATTTAAAATACTATTAAGAATAATTACCATTGATAATATAGTCATTAAATAATGATCATATGATTAATATAAATACAGGGTTTTGACAAATCCAATTGACACGAACAAAGGAAGTGATGGACTTAACCAATAGGATTGTGCCTTATGAAACCCATTTATCAGAGATTCCAAGGGAGATAACATCACTAGGATTTTCCCTTAACTAAACCCAATATGATATCCAACAGCTTAAGAATGAAAGAAACCATTTACAGGAGAAGTTCAATCTCATCGAGATCACTACCCAAACCATGTACGTCGAACCACCACATAAAATTCTCACTGTGTCACACCTTACTCTTAGGGTATTTGATATTATATTAAATTGATATGTATAAATAACCTAATAATATGGATATGTATATTGTATATAATAATGAATATATTTCCATCTTATTATTGTTACATTATAAATTATTTTGATTTTGATACAATAAAACACAAATTGAACTTTTGGGAAATATTCAAATTCAATTGAGGAATTTATTTGGATGAATTAATGGATTTTTGAAATAAATAATATTTTATTGAAATATTTTTATTAGATAATTTTAATTAAATATAAATTATCATATAATTTTTATGATGTTAATTGTAATTTTTATAAGGGTTAAAAAACTATTATTGTTAAAAAAACCAACATTTCCCAATAAATGTTGATTATTATTTTAAAAGTGAAAATTTACATATTTAGAAGATTATTTAGATAAAATGAATATTATTTTTGGAATCATAATGTTTAAATTTTACAATGGAGAATTTTTCATAATTTTCTAAGTGTCAAATTTTCGGGAAAAAATTAAATATGGTATAAATATACGGTGTGTATTATGACATCATAATGACCCAAAATGATGTAATAAATACTATAAATGGTATCCATAACCAAATATACATTTTCCATTTAAAATAATATGATTTTTAGGTTATTTTATTAATTTAATAAAGTAATTATGAATCCTCCAAAACCTATAATATATTTGAAGGTTTTAAAATCATTTCTTTAAGGACGTGACTCACTTCCACATAAGAAAGAGTAATATTTTAATAAGTTCAATAATTTTCCTTATAAAATGATTAAATTAACCCCTATTTTATATAAACCATGGGAAAACCATGGTAATGTTTGTGGTTTTGGTTATTTTATTATATAGATCCCAAAACCTAAGTTTGATAAATAATAAATAATTCACCACTCATTTCATATATAAACTCACCCAAGATCCCATTTATCTTCACAGAAAAACCTTAGATAATGTCATTACTCTAACCATACCTCTTTATATTCCACCCAAGGTTCCCCCAAGCTCTCATGAAGCTCCTCCCAATCATTTGGAATCACCCTCTCAATGTAAGGGATTTCTCACTTCTCATTTCCATTCAAGTACCCCTTTTATGTTATGTCTCTTAATTTCCATTTTTTCATGTTGGTATATGTTATTCCATATACCCTTACTTTCCATTTGATGTAAAAAATATTATATACCCATTTAACTCTCATTAATCCCTCCCGTGAACCTTTATGTACACCTGTTACCATGCCGAAATTTAGTAAAAGATCATCTCCTTCTCGTATTTATTAAAGTATCTTCTTTATCTTATGTATGTTATTTTCATTTAATAATATCGGGATATGTTCTTCCATATACAAATTACTATAAATTTTATTCCTAAATAATTATAGACCCCTTTAACTCTCATCAATCCCTCCCATGAGCATTCATATGCCTCTGTTATGCTGTGAAAATTTTACCGCGATTTTCCATGCCAAACAATTGTGTAATGAATACCCGTACTCATTTCCTATCAAGGATGTTCACCTTTATGAACTTATACTTCTTAATTTGGTACTTACATGTATATATTCCACACTTCCTAACCATTTAATAAAATATAATGATGAATGAATCCATGTTTTATGATCTATGTGGTACACTTAAGCATGAGAATAAAATGAAAGTGGTGGTGTGCCTGGAATTATATAGTACTCCAATGCATTGGGTAATGTTTTAGTCTCACGAGACATCATGAAAGAGATTTGGGAGTGAACCTAATCCATCATGGGACTTTTCCATTATGATTTCTTGACATTTATCCTTGACCTATGTTTATGATGTGGTGTTTTAAGTTATTACCACATTTCCCATGTTTCCTTTATGATTATCATGTCATATCATGATTCATTGTTCATGTTTATGATTCTAACCCCTTTTATGTCTCATTGGTATGCATATTGTCTAACATGTATTACTTTCTTCATGTTATTCCATATTTATTCCCTTACTAGGCTTTATAGCTCACCCATTTCTTATGTATGTCCCCAGGTTATCCCATGCAGTTTTAAGTATGATGGAATAATATGATCATGTTAAGGAAGTTTTCAATAATGTTGATGTACCCCATGTTTTAAGTTGTTATGTATTGTACCTAATTACTAAAGACATTATACTTATCAATCTTCCGGATTGTACTATGTGTAATCTTATGCAATAAATCATGAATTTAATATGTAATAAATAATAGGGTTGTCATACCTAAGGCCCATTGTCCATCCCTCGCATAGTTAAGGAAACTATGTGGACTAGCTCGCACGGTTTCTAATAACCATGAAACCCAGTCATTTTCTCCACCATCTAAGGTTTCGAGCTCTGAACATGCCCTAGACACCCTCAAAACAACCATGAACTCATTTGGAATCCATATTAAATCCAAAACAAAGAGTTAGAACAAAATTTAAAAGGATCCACACCTGATAGAAAAATTGGGTTATTACGGTCTTCCCCCCTTAAAGGAACTCATCCCTGAGTTCACCTTCCAAGGGTGGAAAAACTTCATCAGTGAACAACTCCAACCACTGGGCATGTACATCGGCCTCCCACTCCGAGGTCTCATCCTGTAGACGTCCATGTTGACATAACACCCATACTAAAGGGATATATTGTCCCCAAAGAGACAACATGCTCTGGATGATGATGTTTATAGGATACTCCTCAAAAGAAGCATCAACATCTAACTCAACCTCTCCAGGATCAAAAGTACGAGATGTGTTGACATGATAACGATGAAATTGTGAAATGTGGAAGACATCATTCATGGAATGGTACCTTTGAGGTAGTAACAACTGATAGGATATTGGACCGACTATATATAGAATCTAAAATATCCTAACATAATTAGGATACAACTTCCCTTACCTTTGCATCCATATATGCATAAGTCTGGGTGATACCCACAAGAAGACACGATTTTTGACCTCAAACTCCAGAGGTCGTCAACAGTGATTGCCATAAGATTTTTGTCTAGACTGAGTGGTAGACATATGCTTCCTGATCGGTTGAACCTGCTCTGAAGTCTCCTTAATGAGATGAATACCTAGTAGCACTAACTCTCTTGCCTCTAACCAGCACATGGCAGAACAGAGTGTCCTACCATAAAAGTCCTCATAAGGATCCATCTGAATCATCTCCTAAAAGTTATTATTTTATGTGAACTCGATGAGAGGTATATGCTTCTCCCAAGAATCACTGAAATCAAAGATGTGTGCTCAAATAATTTCCTCTAGCACGTGTATTGTCTGTTATGACTGGACATCGATCTGAGGGTGAAAGGTTGTGTTAGAAGAACCTATGTACTCATATCTCTTTTCAACCCCTTCCAAAACCATAACGTGAAACAAGTGTCCCTATTTGAAACAATGGTATGAGGAACCTTGTGTATCCATATGATATCATAGACATACAATATTCCTAGCTCATCAACTGAGAAACTCTCTCAGATGGGAGGGAAGTGGGCTACCATCATCAGTCAATCCAAGACTGCCCAAACTACATCACTATCTTGAGGTGACCTTGGTAAGTAGACTAAAAAATCTATAGAAACATATTTTCATTTCCATTACGAGACCGGTGATGGTTTTAAAAATCCTACATATCACTGGTGCTCCACCTTCACCTGATAACAGGCAAAAAACCTTGTGATAAAACCTACTATATGACATTTCATCCTAGGCCACCAATACTAGCATAAAATATCTCAATACATATTGGAAATTCTTGGATGAATTTCCCACTAAGAAGCAGGGGACTCTCACATGAATTCTTCTCTAGTATCATTAGGAACCCAAACACACCCATTTATACATAGGATATCATCTCTATCCACAAACCAATCTGGAGGTGGGTCCTCTCCAGAAATACTCTCCCAGAGAACCAAGCCTTAGGGATCTGAAAACTGTATACTCTCCAACCTATCAAGGAGGGAAGAGGAAATTTTCAAGGCTGTGATATAAGACTAATAATAACTCTCCTGAAACTCTTGATATATCTCAGAAAATAGGACCATTAATTTTTATTCATCACTGACTTCTTGAACTACTTGTGCCTGATTTTTCTGACTCAGCATATCCATTACTACATTGCACTTTCTAGACATATAGGGAAGATCAAAGTCAAAAGACTGAAGGTATTCAACCCATATTCACTGTATAATATTCAAGTCAGGCTATATAAATATATATTTTAGTCTCTTGTGTTCCATATACACCAAAAATTGATAACCCATCAGATAGTTTCTCTAGCAATGAAAATCATAGACAACTACTAATAGCTCGAGGTCATGCATCAGGTAATTTCTATCATGAGGCCTCAATTGTCGTGATCTTTATTTCATGACTCTATCCTCCTGCATTATCATTTCACCTATGATTATGCATGATGCATCACAAAACAATGTATAAACTCTGTCAAGATTAGTTAGAATCAAAATAGGTGTTGAAACAAGCCTTCCTTTCAACTCCTAAAAGGATTTCTTGCATGCTTCCGACCACAGGAACTTGACACCCTTCTTTGTAAGACCATTAAGAGGTGCATAAAGGTGTAATAAGTCCTTTATGAAATACTTGTAATATCCATCCCTCCTTAAGAAACTTTTTATTTCAAAAACATTCTTGGTATGCTCCCAAGAAACCACATCACCCACCTTCTATAGGTCAACAGATACTCCTGATTCCAAGATAATATGACTCAAGAAGTGAACTTCTTTAATCCAAAAGTGGTACTTATCAAGATCGTCATAAATATGGTGCTATATCATTGTATTCGTAATGATATTAATATTTTTAGCATATTATCTCTAAGTATGAGAATACACTAAGATTTCATCCACAAATACCACGACAAAAGAATCCAGATAGGGGTGGAAAACCCTATTCATCAAGGCCATGAAAATTATGGGCACATTCGTAAGATCAAACGAAATAACAAGATACTCATAAAGACTATACCTGCTATGAAAATTTTTATGAGGTATCTTTAAAGACATGACTCACACCTAATGATAGCCCGATCTCAGGTCAATCTTCAAGAATACCCTAACTCCTCGGAGCTAGTTAAAGATATCATATATTTGAGGTAGTGGATACCGGTTATTAATATTATTCTTGTTGAACTGTTGGTAATCCATTCATAGATAAAGGGTCTCATTCACCTTCTTAGAGGAAAGAATAGGTGAACCCCAAGAAATAAGTGTTGGGTCAGATAAAACCTTTAGACTCCAGATCTTCCAACTATCTCTTAATCTACTAGAGATCAGTAGGTGTCATCATGTATAGAGGAATGGACACTGGAGTTTCTCCTAGAATGAGATCAGTTGTAAACTCTACCTCTATCTTAAGAGTTAATCCATAAAAATAATTGGGAAGGATGTCCTTGAAATGATCTACTATGGGAGGAAAATCAATTTGAGGAAAGTTCTACTCTTTTATAAAAAGACTAGAAATCTAGGTGGTAAATCCGCCAAACCCATGATGCTCTGGTCTAGCTCTAATGTCCTGGACATTCCACTCACCCTTGTGAAGATAGATATCACCCTCTAGTGATGTAAACGACACCCTATGGTGATAGCAGTTCACAAAACTGTGATATAGAACTAGTCAATCCATTCGGAGAATGACATCAAAGATTTTCATCTTGAGTATAAATAGGTCCCATAAAAAAGAACAACTACCTACCTCAAGGGGGAAATCCTGCATATTCCCTCTGACCGCACTCCCAACGGTGTGTCCAGGGTCATCACCCTACAGTAATCTTGAATTTCCAGCCCAAGACGTCCCATGACTGATAAAGAGATAAAGGGGTGTGACACACTTGTATCGAATAAATAAGATACAATAATAGAGTATACTAGAACATAACCTCATACTATAGATGGTCATATACTCTAATCCTCATATGTCAGCTATAAGGTATGCAATTGATCTGATCCATGGTCATGTGCTACATCTAGACTACCCTGAGCAGTCCTGCTCATCTAGAACTGATGATCAAAAGTATAGCTACCCCAAACAAGACCTCCTCCCTATCCTTTCCTATCGGTGCTACTCTAACTCCCTACCTGACACGATGCAAAAGATCCTTCCCTTAAAGGTGCAGCTGGTGCAGATCATCTTCCACTGGAAGCAGATGGAAAGGTCTGATAGAATCTCTGAAGATACCACATACGTCTGCAAGCACAGCACTCCATAGGGTCTCTATCACATTGAGGATTTATATGACACTCTCATTCACACTAATGGTATATAAAGGAGTTGTTAGTGTGGTTACTCTGACTGCTACTGATCTGGTGAGAAACCTCAAGGGAATGCTTCCTACTACTGGAAGAACTACTGGACTACCTTGGAAAAGAACCTCTATGCTTGAAACTATAACCTTACCTCAAGTTTTACTTAGTGATAAGATCCTAATTAACAGTATTATAAAGGGAAGGTAGGTGAAATACATTCACCTGAGTATAGATGACATACTTAATCCCATCCTCGAAGTGTCTAGCATGTGATAGCTCACCACTAATTAGAAGCAATGAAAAGCACTATAAATCAATAAAACATGATAAATAGTCCATAACAGACATATCACCCTACTCCAGGTGTATAAATCCTCTGTCATATAACCAAAGGTACATAGATGAAATGGGTAGAAACCAGCTATTTAAGATTCCACCATCAACCTATACAGAAAAATACTATTTAGATTTATGCTTACACTTTAAATAACTAAATACCTACCCCATAGAAGATGTTATCATCACAGGTGTATATATATATAAACAACCATGGATCACTCAATAATCACAGGCAACACAAGTAATGCAAGCAGTGAAATGCACCTATATGGCATGGAATATGCATGGCATGTGATTTAGAGGTGCCTATAATGATGCATTATTGATGATTACCTGCCCTAATATCATCGATCCAAGGATAAAAATGCAATCCTAAATCATAATAACAATAATAATAACCATCACATAGCATGTGAGCCACCCAATGGTGAAAGGATATCAACTGTAATAAGAAAAATGCAAAACAAACATTCCTAATTTAGGCAACTCAATATTTACCTCGAACGTGGGTTAGCTACTCCAAATCATGAATTATAACCAAGTTCAAAATCATTTATAATATTTTATCTATTGTCTCAAAATAGTAAGGTAATAAAAGAAAACTCTGATACCACTTTATGATATCCTGGACCTGGGTTCCACTTGGAGGTGACCCAATCCTGGATGGTCATATGGCCTCAAGCGCGCCTCCCTGTACACCAGAGTCTTCTAAATAGAGTGAGGGCCTAGGGTGTGTCTATAAGAATACTATGACCTTACGTCATAGTGGATCACAATAAATAAGTAATAACAGATAAATAACAGAAGCATATATAAAATGATGGCATAGTAGAAATAGACAATATCGCAACTAGACCAGTAACCTGTCATAGTAGAAGCATACATAAACAACCAAGAAACTCATAATAATACTCAAAGAAGAAATTGAATCATATACAAAATGATGATAATATATTTCATGTATCTAGGAAGTAAAAAATTGGGTATAAAAGGAAGCATACAATACATGTTATACAAAAGAATAAAAAAGAATCCAAAAACTATCAAGTATCCCAAGCACTGGACCGGTTATCTACTTCCAAGATCCATATTAAGTGAGAAATAAAGATAAGGTGTCCAAAGTGGGATGCTTCCCCTTATCAACACCTGCATACATATAATCTATTAGGGTACCATCTGTGGCCCAAATAGAGTGTGAGATAAATCTCAGTAGGCCACCACCAACAACATTTATATCATCCAGTCCCTGAATATAAATTGACAGTGTGAAGGTATACATATAAAATTAAAGAAATTCTATAAATATAACCAATATCTGTTTTATCCTTAGATGAAAATGTCTCTAAACATTTAATCATTTAATTAATTCATTTGATTTCAGTTTATATAAATATGTCAAGTGAGGTATAACAACACAAACATTGGATCATGATAATAATAATAATAATAATAATAATAATAATAATAATAATAATAATAAAGGATCTAAGGTATAACAAATCATCCTATAATAATGATAATAATTAAATAGGATCCAAGGTAATAACCAAGGAATCCTTGACCTTAGATGTCGAGCTAACTCAGTAATAACATACAACCTGGATATAAGGGGTCTGAGTGTAATCCCAGGTGAATCGTCCAAGGCATTCCACTATAAATAGTTCTAATTGAGCCCAAGGATCTAATCCAAGGTAAAACAGGCTGAGCATGATTGGGACTAATAGGGTGAATCCATAGTTCCATGTGTCCGAAGACATCAAGATGGATCTAAGGAGTGTATCCAAGGCATCCTAATACCGGGAAGATAGTGAAGGGATCCTACGAAATCATGTTGAACATTTTATAGTAGATAAGGACCATATTCCAAGGTGGGTATCTCCCTTGGAAACTGGTTCCATGAATCAGAATGGCATCCTATAAGTGCTCAAGTTGTTCCCTTAGGAATCCAAGGGTAGCTCAAGTTTGACCACTCCTATAAATATGAAAAGGTTTATATAAAATAGGCACCTTATACATAATTCATTATTCATTTAAGTCCATGTAAGACTCATGAAATTTAATAATCCAATTGGTTCATTCCATTTCCTTCAATACTAAGTGACAAGTCTAACTAGGATATACAACCACTCATTACTTTAATTCCATATTCAATTATTTGGTTCATTCCTTTACCTTTCATAAACATAACAAGGCGAGCTAAGGACGTGCAACCATATACAATTCAATTACATTTTACTAGGCCAAGTGATATATATAATATAATTTCCATTTACATTTGAGTTTTGTTTATTATATTGAATCACTTACCTTATAAGGGTTTAATGATACTATACATTTAATAGCCATTAACAATTCATTCATTTAATTAAAACACTTAACTTTATGATGTCTAAGTCAAAGCACACTAGAACGGTTTTGTAGATAGACCCGCATGGTTCACCAAGGAATAATTAAAGAAAACACCCTACTTTGGGTGGTCAGTGTTGAGGTTATAACCTACAACGACATAATTATCATATAATAATCGGGCTCTAGATTATGAGAATAATGATTATAATCATGGAATATAAATTAAATAGGAAACACCTGATGAAATCGGCATGCACACAATGATGATAATTTATAAAATGACAAGACTTGATAGATAAGTCGTAGACCACCTACCTCGAGCTTATAACACTCTCCTCATCCAATATCAACCTTTAGTTTGGCCTCGATTAGAAGAAAACTGAAGAATGGATCAACTCTCTAAAAATAGGGCATATGAGCCTCCATGGAAATAGAATTTTTGAGGGAAAGATAAGTGAAAAATTGAGCCAAAAGATCAAAGAAATTACCAATATCTATTTAATGTGGCAATTGAATATTGAATCAGACTTCAGATAAAGGAACATGATCAAAATATAGAAGAAGGGTACTTGGGAGCTCCAACATAGAGAAAAAATATTACCTACCACTAGAAATAAGAAAATGAGAATAATGGTAGGTTTAAATATAATTTAAGGGAGAAATGGTTATTTTACCAAAAATATCTAGGTCACACAGTTTTCCAAAACGTGTTCCAATCGTGTTCACCTCACTACCTTAGGAGGGACCCTACATGGTTAAGTCATATGGTCTAAAAAACTATACACCAACCATGCTTGGTGGATCTATCAAAAACTGTAGAATAATGTCATGGGCGTTCACCCCTAGATTCACATTTTCCTTAAACTTTTTTTCCTCTTAAGTCCCACTATCCAACCCTCACACAGTTAGGGAAATCATGCAAACTAGCTCGCATGGTTTCTACTTACAGTGCATCCTAGTCCTTTTCTCCACTATTTGAGGTTCTGAGCTCTGAACAAGCCTCAAACACCCCCTGAAACAACTTTGAACTCATTAAGAATCCATATTAGGCCCAAAAAAAGAGTTAAAATGAAATTTAAAAGTATTCATTCCTGGTATAAAAACCAGGTTCTTATAGAAATCTCAACCAATATGCGATGACATGATGCTGAGATAATTAAAGATAATAATGAGTTGGTTCATCCTATGGATGAATTATCATGGTAGGAATTTGATGCACAACATCCTAATTTTGTAGCTAAGGTGCGTAATGTCAGGTTGGGTCTATCCTGTGATGGTTTTAATATGTTTGGTCAGATGCTTACTGCTCACAGCATGTGGTCAGTTTTTATTCACATTTATAATCTTCCTCTATGGATGTATATGAAAAAACCTTTCACTTTCTTGAGTATAATAATATCTGGACCTTTTGATCCTGACAATGGTATATATGTCTACTTGAAACCTTTAATAAGAGAGTTGAAGCAACTTTGGGATATGGGTGTGAGTACATTCGATGCTTCTTCAAAAAAAATATTTCATAATGTGTGATACCCTTATAGGGACTATAAATGATTTCCCTACTTATGCAATGATGTCTGGTTAGTGAATGAAGGAAAAACTATAATGTCCTATTTGTATGAATAATGCACGGTCGAGAATACTTAAATATCATTGTAGTTTTAGTTTCATGAGGCATCAGCGATTCTTTCCAATGGATCATCAATACAAAAAGAATTTTAAGAGGTTTGATAATACTTTTGAAACTGAACAGTTGCCTCAATCTATTTCAGGAACTGATGTGCTTAATGAATTTAAATATTTTAGTTTTTCATTAAGTAAAGGTCAGGTGAAATCTAAAAAGAGGAATAATGTTGACACTGAAGCCACTTACAATTTGAAAAGGAAAATTATCTTTTTTGAGTTACCATATTGGTCTACCAATTTTTTATGTAATTTTTTAGACGTAATGCATGTTAAGAAAAATATATGTGAAATGTTGCTTTCAATTCTTCTAAATATCAAGGGAAAGACCAAAGATGACTTATAATCTCGTCGGGACTTGTTGTATTGCGGTATTTGACCATAACTGCATCTTGTGTGTATTAGTGAAAACAAATGGAAAGTTCCTTGAACTTCTTATGTGATGAAACCTTTAGAGAAAAATCAATTTTTGAAAGTATTTGAGAATATCAAGGTTCCTGATGGATATACCAATAACAAATCTAAAAGAGTCAATAGAAGTGAGTTGAAACTAAAATCCCTAAAAACTCATGATTATCACATCCTTATTTTTTCCTTTTATCTTATTCAGTGGGATCTTCTAATAGGCGATGTAGGTGCGCCCATATGTGTGAATATTGGAATCACTAAACATAGATAATGGTGGATTACAATGAATACAATTATATTATAGGTAAAAATTCAAGGCAATATAGAAGTTTTATGGGAACTTTAGCTAAGTATAATGATATAATTTTAGTGAAACCGGTCTCATGGAGGCATATAGTTAATTAAACCAAGGGAAGAGTGTGGGAGGAGATATGGGTAAGAAAATTTGTTCAATTGATATTTATATCATTGTTGTATTTATATGAATTAACATGTTTGTCGCAACATCAGTTTAACTTTCCCGACGGTGAAGCCCGGTTGATGGATCTTGGGGAGTTATGATGATCATATAAGAGAAAGTTATATGTTGGTTGGAAGAGTATAGTCGATTTTGATTTCAAGGCTTTATCAATATTCCCCAAATATCCAACAACACAATATCAAGAAATTATTGCACATTGGAATAGTAATGAGTTTAAGTTATTCCTAATCTTTAATGGTTTGCATTGAAATTTTAATTCTTATTAATTTTATTGAATATTTGTTTTTAGGATGTGTTGAAAAAAAAAAGAAGAACAAAGATTCTATGACATATTTTTACACTTTGGGGCACACTAAAATGTCTGATCATGAGAGGCATCGAGTACTTTAATATGAAAAGAAATAATATCCATATTTATATTGTTACTTAAGTATAAGGGATTTATTTGATGAAGTTAAAATTGGGGGGTCTCTCTATTATATAGGCTTCAAATGACTAAATATCCAAATGGCTCAATGGCTATTTGGCCATTTGGGAATTTGGGCATTTGGGAATTTGTGCATATGTCCATTTGACCATTTGGTCATTTGGGAATTTTTTCATTTGAGAATTTGGGTATTTTTCCAATTGGCCATTTGTCCATTTAGGCATTTGGGCATTTAGCCAATTGGAAAAAATTTTAATTTATCCATTTTTTCATTTGTTCATTTGTCCATTTTCCTAAATTCCCAAATGGCCAATTGACCAAATGCCCAAATGGCCAAATGACCAATTGGACAAATGGAAAATTGGACAATTTCCCAACTGAAAAAATTCTCAATTGGAAAAATGTCCAGTTCTTCAAATGGTCAAATGGACAAATGCCCAAATGACTAAATGTCCAAATGGAAAAATGACCAAATTACCAAACAACCTAACCAAAAAATGAACCTAATGTTTAGATGATCAAAATTACCAAGTGGTCGAATAACCAAATAACATAACAAAAATATAATTGGACCAAAATAAATATACAAGAGGAATCCATATTATACTCATGTTTAACATGCTAATTAGTATGTATTAATTATGTTATTCCACTATTATTAAATTTCTAATTAAATGTGTAATGCCCCAACCCTAGTTACCCAGAGTCGGTGCATTATTGCGTAACATTGTCATGATCACAAAAGATCAAGTCTCGAAAGACCGATTATTTTAGTAGCCTTGGAAACACTAGATAAATTTATAAATGTTACATTGCATCATAAAGTAAAAAACTACAATAACATAGTCTCCATTTTCCACACTCATATCCCCTTCAGACTATCCCTGCAGGTCATTCCTAAAATACTTCTTCACATCCTGGAAAAATTAAAACATTGAAAGGGGTGAGCTCAGATGCTCAGTAAGGATAACAATATAGCAGAAGCTTTCATAAATAAACATTAACATTTAAGGAAATGTATAACTAAAACAAAATCCCTTTTAAACTTTAACTTCAGCATAATATGGAAAAATAAAATGAAATAATGCCATTTACTTATTCACATGGATATTCTACTGGTCGAATAATCACATGAAATATCAATAACCACTTTCATAATGATGGAATGCATAATTTCATACTATCATAACCACGTAGCCAAGGCCTCGTGCCAAGACCACAAATAAGATTTTGTCAAGGCCTCGTTCCAAGACACTAGTTTGTCTCATGAGACCTACCGATGCATCGAGGAGCTATAGCGGGCTCCACCCATCACTTATTAAGTCTAATTCATTCCTCATATGAACATGTTTAAACATATCATAAACCATAACATAATCGTATCACATAAAACGTGCATAAAGGAAACATAACATTTCCACGTTTCAATCACAAGATATCAATACAACACATTGATATAATAAAAACCTTATCAAAACCATTTTCAATACCAAAATAAAAGAAAATTAAAACTTGGTATTTATTTTTCATTTAAAAAAAAGTTATGGCTTGTAGAGGAAGCCGAAACTCAAATAATGGTTACGGCGGCGGAGAAGTCGTTGTCGCCGCATACGTATAACAAGAAAAATATTCCTTTTTTTCATTTAGTAAAATGCTTCGTATAAAAAGATTCCTTTTGAATAAACGTAAAAGTCAAAGGGGTTTATACACCGTATAAAAGAAATTTGTGTATAAAACAAAATATGCCTCAATGAATGGATATTGAGACAAAGTACCTTACAAAGATCATTTTTTTTTAAATAAAATAGATATATTATGTGTATTAACTATAAGTAAACATAATGAAATTACAAATACAAGATAGGATATAATAATATCATGAAATAATTTGAAAGTATGAGATTAACCCAAAGAATAGAAATTGGGTTAAGAAGTTCCCTTACCTCATGTCCGACTTGACTCGATCGTTCTTTAACCTCCTGAATAATAAACTAGAGTTAATTTATATTTACTTAAGAACCTTTTTCATGTTCATTATTCCTTTTATATCACTTATTACCATGTTATGAACATTATGTAATTATTTAAGTTAATAACGGTCATTTTGTCGATCTTTGGTACTTGAGTCAAAAATAAACTTCTTATAATTACAAGTTGTTCATGTGGTGATATATCCGTTATATCCAGAATTATATTCATGATATTGATATCATATATCTTATATATATCCAGTATATACATGCATTTATAATATTTCATAACGTTTAGAGGTAAGAAATGAAATGCACCGTTCATGGAGACGGTAAGCCGTACGTACGCATGAACGCTACTTTCATTTATATTTCATATTTAATGGAATTAAGTTATAATTATATAAAGGTATAATATAATTCCAGTATAATATAATGTATAATACCATTTACTCCATCCTTTATACATCCCACATATGGCATTAAGGATTCAAATCACTTTGAGGGGGCGGTAGTCCACACTTCCTAAAATGAAATTATCGCGTTTACCCATAATGGAAATCATAAGGTATGCCACAAATGAGAAATACAGAAGCATAAGGAAAACATAAACATAATATATATATCATATATGAAAATATTTTCATCAAAATGGCCACCATTAGAGGTGTTATATGAGTGTTGAACAATCATCGTTTCGTGAGGCAGAAATTCGCCATCCACAGAAACAGTATGTTCTTTAACCATTAGATATAGGTGTGTGTAAGTGTAGCTCGAATAATTCTTATAACAACATCCTAGTATATTGAGGATACTGTTTTTGTTATAAAATAAATTAATAAAAAGATTTTAGGGGGTTGGATAAGCAAAATAAAACAAAATAACATAAGAGAAGACATTACCTTAAAATCGGGTAACTCTTTTGATTTGAGCCAAAGGCTTCCTTGGGAAGACTTCTGCCCAAAGTGAGGCTTCTAGGAGTAAGTTAGGGAAGTTTGGAGAGTATTTGGGCAGAGGTTGGCCGAGCCAAAAGGCTTTTAAAGTGTGAGTAAGGTGGTAGTGGTGGGGGCCTTTTATAAGAGGAGAGAAGGGGCACTCTTGGAAAGATTGAAATGTTACTTTATTATGAAATTATTTTCAGATTATAAAGGTCCCACAATGATATATTTAGATGATAAGGTGATAAGGGTTCGAAATATACTTATACAATAGGTTTTTGACAAGTGTAAGTCTTAGATTTTACATTATCTTTTCATTTTATTTAAATCGTTAATTAATGAGGTTATCGCTGCATCATCATGGTGTCATAAATAATTTAATTTATTTAATGTCTAAAAATTATAAAAAAAATATCATGATGTAGGAAATATTTTTATCTTTCTAATGAATATTTATAGTCAAAAATTTGACTTTTATAACCCCATTTAAAAATTGTTTTAGTAAAACAACTCTTGTTTGTGACATTTTTATTTTAACTTTAAATAAAAGTTATTTATGTAATTTTCCTACCAAAGTGGCTCCATGGGGTCCCCAAGTTGACCCATGGATTGTCTTGGTCGGACATGACACATCCAATAGGGGTATGAAAAGTGTAAAGGTATTTTCATATTTTTATAATATCATTTTTACCTTAAATTTCACTAATTACCTTTAATCGCGATTAATTAAACTTAAAAGTTACTATTCACCAAAAAATTATTTTAATCCCATTGAACCACATTTTACTTCCTAATGAAAACCATGTATGTCGGATTTTTGAAAATCAAATCACATAAGTGGTAATGTTTCATTTAAACGAAAAATCGGTTTTTTAACTACCACTTAGTGGTTTCACTATTCATCAAAAATTGAAGTTTTTCAGAACAATGCCAAAATTTTACCCTAAGCTATAATTGATATTACAAATTCAAAAATGATGTCTATTTTACAAAATTCCGAACATATAAGTTGCATTAATTAATTTTATAATTAATTCCCGTTGTCACAACAAATAGCGTGTTTTTAAGAAACAATATATATCAAAAGATTGACAATTGTTTATGTCTAATTTCAAAGTGAAATTAATTATAATTAACACCATTGGATAAAATGGTAAAAATATATTCTAATTATACTTTAAAACCACTAAATAGTATAATTTATCACTATAAATTATTTTGATTAAAAAAGTTGTTTTTAAGTATTTTTCACTATAAAAAATTGGAAGTTCTCAGAAAAATACCAAAAATTCAACATAGGATAATTTTGATATTCCGAATCCAAAAATGAAGTACATTTTGAAATATAAAATTTATATAATTTCAAAAAGTGGGTATTACTATTCATAACAGCTACTTTGATTAGTTGCGGTGTGTTAGAACTCGAAGTTGCGTACAATGCAAGCTATTGCATTATTGAATGAGAAGCGTATCATGGAAGCTCGGGGTGTTACAAAATGTATATATAGATGCATCTTCATTTTATGGATTTTTTCAATAGCTAAAATTTTAATTCATGCCTAGTTTATCAATTTTATATTATTCAATAATATACTATTATAGTAATCAATGTCATTTTTAGCAAGAGACATTGATCATCGAATGTCATGTACCTCGAGCAAAATTATTTTGCTCGATTTGGAAGAAAAAGGATATAAGTGTTATAAATGCACATACACAAGAAAATATTGTAAGTATTTTTATTGATATTTCAAATTTTGATACATAATTTATAATTAAATATCTTGTTTATATTTTAAACAATGTGCCTTGGAGTCCCTCGATGAGAAAGAAGATGACAACTTCAGATCAAATGATCATTTGAGACAGGTATTGGGTGAAGAGCACCAGGGGAGAGTCTGATGTTGACTCAAGAAAAACATTGTACCCACTAGGTAGAGTCTTGTGCTTTTGGAACCAGACGAAATTCTAAGGGAATTTGAATTTTGGTGATTACTAGATGAGTCATTTTTAAAACTGAGCTTTGTAACTTAATTCCAAGAGTTGGAACCCTCCAATGTGATGTTTTTGGACTTAGGAAAGGGTATGTGAGGTTCCTAGGGTACCTCTTTGAGTTTTTTGAGCATTGGTCTCCAAAAATTCAAGGTTTGGGTGCTCTCAATAGGGTGTACGGTTTGTCTGAAACTGTACGACCCTCAGCAGCAAAATATGCGACCTTCAGTAGGTGTAAAGAAGGTGTCGCATGGGATTCGCATAATTTACTAAACCATGCACCTAGATTGCATGATTAGTGGAAAATATATAGTACCTCAACACTATTTACCACACGGTTGGTGTAAAGTTTCCAAACCGTGCAACCAACCTATACAGGGTGCTCTAGGTACCTAGTTTAGGGCACACAGTTGGCGCATGGTTTGCCAAATCGTACGGTCCAAACCATGCACGGGGTCCCTATTTTAAAAATTAAAATAAAAATAAAAATAAAACAATTAAACCTAATAACCCCCTATTCTCCCCTCTTAGATTATGGCGCACCCCCTAGGATTCCCCTTGGTTGTGTGACGCAACCCCCCTCCTCATCTCCTCCTTCGTTCGTTGATTTTATCTCGTTACTTCATGATTCTCGGTCAAGGTCTCAAGGTAAGCCTTCTCCTCCCTCTTATTCCTCCTTTTTAGTGGTTTTTCATTCCCTATCACCCTACCTAGATTCAGCCAAACCCTAGGTCAGGGTGTAACCATATTTTGTTGGTTTTATTCCAATGCTAGGGCATATTAAAGGCTTATCAGGTCAGCTTGGGTATGTTTCGGTGTTCATCAAGGAAGGTGATGCACTTCGGTCTCTTTTCGGTTTTTCATCACCACTTGAGGTAATTTCTTCTCCTGCTGCTTGGTCTCTTGTAATCTTGTTTGGGGGATTTTGTATAAGGCCCCGGCCTTATACCTTACTTAATATTGAATTAAATGAATAATTCACGTTGAGGATCTTTTCAGGTTTAGAGTTTTAGATAATTAGAACATAACTATTACATCTCAAAAGATTACAAAGTAGTCACTTCTACTAAGTTTCCATAATAATAAAAAAAATCTTAAAAGAAACATGTCTAGTTCCATGTTTTATATAGCATCACATTCCCTTGATCCCATCCTTGACCTTATTCCACATTAATTCCTGTGAAAAACATTTCAAAAAAACTTGGGATGAGCATAAAAAGCTCAGTAAGGGATACACAAAGAATGAAAACTGTTAGTTTTTCAAACATCAAGTAAACCATGTATACTCTATCAAAGTAATACCTTCACCTTCATGAAGTAGTAAAAACTCTTCACTGAAAAAAAGTATCATTACTTACCTTTTTGTAACCAAAGGATTACCATAAAACCCATATAAAGAACACATAACATATATAAAGGTAACTTGGGACATAAACATACTTAAGTGGAATAACCATACGGTCGACTTCCACACATATCACTTAAGTAGCCAGACGGCCAATTTCCATACATACTTAATGGAATAGCCATACGGTCGACTTCCATACCCAATGCATTGGAGGTTATAACATAACCACCCGTCCAGGTATTCACGGCACCACCCGTCATATGGTTTATCACGTAACCACCCGTCAAATGTCCAAGTACCAATATAAAATCATAAAACATAAAACCAATATAAACGAATGATAACATTTCCACATTTCAATCACAATATATCATAATATAATCCTTTATCAAAACCATTTTCAATACCAAAATACATAAAAGAGTATATGGTATTTGTTTCATTTCAAAAAACATAACGGCTTGTTGAGGAAGCCAAAGACCAAATAATACTCACGGCGGCGGAAAAGGTCGTTGTCACCGCGTACGTTAAAAAAACATTCCTTTTTTTCGTTTAGTAAAATGCTTCGTAGAAAAAGATTCATTTTGTATAAAAGTAAAAGTCAAAGGGGTTTATACACCGTATAAAATAAAGTTGTGTATAAAACGAAATATGCCTCAATGAAAGGAGATTGAGACGAAGTCCCTTACCTCGTATCGGACTTGACCCGACCGTTCTTTAATCTCCTGAATAATAAAATTGAGTTAATCTCTACTTTCTTAAGAACCTTTTTCAAGTTCATTATTCCTTTTATACCATGTTATGAACATCATGTAATCATTTAAGTTAATAATGTTCATTTTGTCGGTATTTGGTTCTTAAGTCAAAAATAGACTTCTTACACTTACATGTTGTTAATTTGGTCAAAGTTTCGTTATATCCAGAATGATATTAATGATTTGGATAACATATATATCATATATATTCAGTATATACATGTATTTATAATATTACATCACATTTAGAGGTAAGAAATGAAATGCACCGTTCATGGAGACGGTAAGCCGTACGTACGCATGAACGCTACTTCCATTTCTATTTCGTATTTCTGGAATAGAATCATAATGATATAAGAGTATATTATAATTCCAGTATAATAACATATATAATATCATTAACTTTATCCTTTACACATCCCACATATGGTATTAACGAATCAAATCACTTTCAGGGGGCGGTAGTCCGCACTTCCTAAAATGAAGATATCGTGTTTACCCATAATGGAAACAATAATGGTATGCCATAAATTAAAAATACATAAGATTAAGGAAATAATAAACATATTATATATCATATATAAAAATAGTGACATCATAATGGCCACCTTTGAAGGTGTTAAATGAGTATTGAACAATCATCGTTTCGGGAGGCAGGATTTCGCCATCCACGGAAACCGTATGTTCTTTAACCATTTGATGTAGTTGTGTGAGATTGTAGCTCGAATAAATCTTATAAAAACATCCTAGTATATTGAATATACTGTTGTTGTTACAAAAGAAGTAAATAAAAAGAGTTTAGGGGGTTGGAGAAGCAAAATAAAACAAATGAACATGAGAGAATGAATTACCTTTAAAAGTGTAACTCCTTTTGATTTGAGCCTAAAGGCTTCCTTTGAAAGGATTCTGCCCAAATAGAATCCTATAGGATGAGTAGAGGGATGTGAAGAGAGTAAATGGTCAGGGGTTGGCCGAGCCAAAGTCTTGAGGAGTGTGTGTAAGGTGGTAGAGGTGGGGGCCTTTTATAAGAGGAGAGGAGGGGCACTTTTGGAAAGTAAAGAAATATTACTTTATTTGAAAATGTGTTTCGGTTTTAAAAGATCCCACATTGATATAATTAGTGGATAAGGTGATAAGGGTTCTAAATCCACCCATCCAATAAGTTTTGGACATGTGTAGTTCATATATTTTACATTATCTTTCCATTTTATTTAAATCGTCAAATAATGATGTCATCGCTGCATCATTATTATGTCATAAATAATTTAATTTATTTAATGTCTAAAAATTATAAAAAAAATACTATGATGTATTAAATCTTTTTATCTTTCCAATGACTATTTATAATCAAAAATATTACTTGTATAACCCCATTTAAAAATTGTTTTAGTAAAACATATCATGTTTGTGCCATTTTTTACATTAACATTAAATAAAAGGTATTTATGTCATTTTCCAACCAAAGTGGCTCCATGGGATCCCCAAGTTGACCCATGGCTTGTCTTGGTCGGCCATGACACATCCAATGAGGGTAGGAAATGTTTCTAGGTCATCTCATATTATTAAAATATTATTTTTACCTTAAACTACACTAATTACCACTAATCGCGATTAAAAACTTAATAAGTTACTATTCACCAAAAAATTATTTTAATCTCATTGAAGCACATTTTACTTCTTAATGACAACCATGTATGTCGGATTTTTGAAAATCAAAACACAATGATGGCAAAATTTCATTTAAACGGAAAATCAGTTTTTATAAGTACCACTTAGTGGTTTCACTATTCATCAAAAATTGAAGTTTTTCAGAAAATTACCAAAAAATCACCCTAAGATATATTTGATATTACGAAATCAAAAATGAATTATATTTTAAAAAATTCAAAATATATAAGTCACATTAATTAATTTAATAATTAATTCCCGCTGTCAGAGCAAATAGTGTGTTTTTATGAAACAATAAGTATCAAAAGATTGACACTAGTTTAAGTCTGATTTCAAAGTGAAATTAATTCCAACGACCACTATTGGATTTAATGGTAAAAATATTTTCTAATTTCACTTTAAAACCAATTCAAAAGATTATATAATCATATAAATAAATTAGATTAAAAAGTGGTTTTGAATTAAAATACAACATTTTACACTATTCATTAAAAAAATGAACTTTATCGGAAAGGTACCAAAAATTTACACAAGGTAAATTTTGATGTCCCGATTCTAAAGAAGAGTTATTTTTGGTCCAATAGAATTTATAAGATTGATCAAAACTATATTTAATGACGGTTCGCCGTCAAAAGGTGATAAGTGAACCCTTAGTGAAAATTAGGGTATAAATGCCTAAAATTGAACTCTTTCCGTATTTTAAGCCTTTATCTTTTATTGGGTAAATGTAAAAACATTTAAAAACATATATAATCATATTTTAGTTATTTATATCCATTCCCGCCAGTACAACGGCTACTTGTTAACTAACATTTAAAATAATATTATTTTATTACTTGTGTGCAATGTAAGTTTTCAAAGAAACTCATCGTTGTGTATCGAGTACGCTATCGAACGTAGAAACCCCTTTTAATTAAAATTAATATTTAATTCGTAAATATTAATAAATATGAAAATTATTTATTCTTTAATTACCTGGGATGTTACATCCTTCCCCCCTTTTGGGAATTGCGTCCTCGCAATTTTATTCACTTATCAAAATAAGTGGGGGTATTTATCCCTCATAGCATTTTCAGATTCCCACGTTGCCTCTTCAATCACATGGTTTTTCCACAAAACCTTTACCTGATGAATCACCTTATTCCATAACACCTACTCCCTGTGGTCAAGAATCTGGACTGGTTGTTCTTCATAAGATAGGTTCTCCTCCAGCTGAACTACCTCTGGACTCAAAATATGAGATGGATCTGGCATATACTTCCTCAACATTGAAACATGAAAAACATTGTGTACCTGAGATAAAATCGGAGGTAAAGCCACTCGGTAAGCAACTGATCCAACTTTCTCCAGAATTTCATATGGTCCAATAAACCTTGGACTCAGCTTTCCTTTCTTACCAAATCTCATCACACTTTTCCAAGGAGAAACCTTGAGAAAAACATGATCACCTACCTCGAAAGATAGATCCTTACTCTGGTTATCCGCATAACTCTTCTGCCTGCTCTGAGTTGTTCTCATGTGCTTCTGAATCAACTGAACTTTTTCTGCCATCTCTTCTACCAATTCTGGTCTCATCAGCTTCCTTTCACCCACTTCATCCCAAAATGCTGGAGTTCGACACCGCTTCCCATATAATGCCTCAAATGGTGCCATCTGTATACTGGAATGAAAGCTGTTATTATAAGAAAACTCAACCAAAGAAAGATGTTGGTCCCAACTTCCCTGATAATCCATCGAACAAGCTCGTAGCATATCCTCCAAGGTCTGAATTGTTCGTTCTGACTGCTCATCTGATTGAGGATGAAAATCTGTACTAAAATTTAATTCAGTACCCAACGACTTCTGAAGGACTTTCCAAAAGTTAGATGTGAACCTGGGATCACGATCAGATACAATGGAGAGGGGAACTCCATGTAACCTGACTATCTCTTTAAGATACAAACGGGAAAGTTGATCTAGGGAAAAAGTATCTCGTATAGCAAGGAAATGAGCAGATTTGGTCAAGCGATCAACAATAACCCATATTGCATTATTACCTCGAGATGTCTTCGGTAATCCCACAACAAAGTCTATGGATATATTCTCCCATTTCCACTCTGGCACTGGTAAAGGCCGAAGCATCCCTTTCGGTAACTGCTGCTCTGCTTTAACCTGTTGACATGTCAAACACTTCACAGTAAAATCAGCAATATCTCTTTTCATTCCATCCCACCAGAAATACTCCCGCAGATCTCTGTACATCTTAGTACTGCCAGGATGAACTGAAAACGGAGAACTATGAGCTTCACATAACAACTCTCTCTTCAACTGTGAATCACAAGGCACGCACAATCTCTTCCCAAATCTCAAAACGCAATCATTATCAATGTTGAATTCAAGAAACTTACCTTTCTAAACCAGCTCTACCTTTTTCTGCAACTCACTGTCTTGCTTCTATGCTTGCTTGATTCTATCTGATAGAGATGATCTCACTAATACCTGAAACAAAACAGAAGAACATCCTGTACCCACAACTTCTATGCCAAAGTTCATCAAATCCTTAACCAAAGGATCACGTTCCAAATGCAACATTGCTAATGAAGCATTACTTTTTCAACTCAAAGCATCAGCCACTTTATTTTCTTTTCCCGGATGGTAATGAATTGTACAATCACAATCCTTGATTAATTCTAGCCATCTCCTCTGTCTCATGTTTAACTCTTTCTGTGTGAATATATACTTTAAACTTTTGTGATCAGTATATATTTCACACTTTACTCCATACAAATGATGCCTCCAAATTTTTAAAGAAAAAACAACAACAGCTAATTCCAAATCATGTGTAGGGTAATTTACCTCATGAGTTTTCAACTGTCGTGAAGCATAAGCAATTACCTGATCATTCTGCATTAGGACGCAACCAATTCCTTTCAATGAAGCATCACTGTATATAACAAACTCACCATTCCTGGAAGGTAGTGCCAAAACTGGAGCGTTCACCAATCTTCTTTTCAATTCTTGAAAACAATCATCACATTCTTTTGTCCAGATAAACTTAACACCCTTCCAAGTTAGCTTAGTCATTGGACTAGATAACCGTGAAAAATTTCTAACAAACCTTCGATAATAGCCTGCCAAACCAAGGAAGCTACGAATCTCGGTTACATTTGTGGGTCTTGGCCATTCTTCCACAACTTTTGTTTTTGCAGGATCAACAGTTATTCCATCTTTAGAAACAATATGACCAAGGAAAGAAATTTGTTGCAACCAAAACTCACACTTGCTGAATTTTCCATACAGTTTCTTTTCTTTTAAGGTTTGCAAGATAACCCTTAAATGTCTTTCATGCTCTTCTTTACTTTTATAAAACACCAAAATATCATCAATAAACACAACCACAATTTATCACCCGATTCAACTAAGTCACCACTGCAGTAAACTGATCAATTCTGATTCCGACCATCTCTGGTTGCTGATTCGGAAAGTCATTCAACTCTGTATGCCTTCATAGAAAAGCTACTCTATTTCCATTATGAAAAACAATTCTTAACACAGACATATCTTTGTTGAAGCAACATGGTAATCTGTAAATGCTATATCATTTCAATTTGACCATAAAAAAAATATTTTTGGATAATCATTTAAAAGAATTCTAACTCCTAAAGTTATCTAAACCGACTTTTGATACCAACTATAAGGCCCTAGCCTTATACCTTACTTAATATTGAATTAAATGAATAATTCACGTTGAGGATCTTTTCAGGTTTAGAGTTTTAGAGAATTAGAACATAACTATTACATCTCAAAAGATTACAAAGTAGTCACTTCTACTAAGTTTCCATAATAAAAAAAACTCTTAAAAGAAACATGTCTAGTTCCATGTTTTATATAGCATGACATTCCCTTGATCTCATCCTTGACCTTATTCCACATTAAGTCCTGTGAAAAACATTTCAAAAAAACTTGGGATGAGCATAAAAAGCTCAGTAAGGGATACGCAAAGAATGAAAACTGTTAGTTTTTCAAACATCAAGTAAACCATGTATACTCTATCAAAGTAATACCTTCACCTTCATGAAGTAGTAAAAACTCTTCACTGAAAAAAAGTATCATTACTTACCTTTTTGTAACCAAAGGATTACCATAAAATCCATATAAAGAACACATAACATATATAAAGGTAACTTGGGACATAAACATACTTAAGTGTAATAACCATACGGTCGACTTCCACGCATATCACTTAAATAGTCATACGGCCAATTTCCATACATACTTAATGGAATAGCCATATGGCCGACTTCCATACCCAATGCATTGGAGGTTATAACGTAACCACCCGTCCTGGTATTCACGGCACCACCCGTCATATGGTTTATCACGTAACCACCCGTCAAATGTCCAAGTACCAATATAAAATCATAAAACATAAAACCAATATAAAGGAATGATAACATTTCCACATTTCAATCACAATATATCATAATATAATCCTTTATCAAAACCATTTTCAATACCAAAATACATAAAAGAGTATATGGTATTTATTTCATTTCAAAAAAAATAACGGCTTGTTGAGGAAGCCAAAGACCAAATAATACTCGCGGCAGCGAAAAAGGTCGTTGTCACCGCGTACGTTAAAAAAACATTCCTTTTTGTCGTTTAGTAAAATGCTTAGTAGAAAAATATTCCTTTTGTATAAAAGTAAAATTCAAAGGGGTTTATACACCGTATAAAAGAAAGTTGTGTATAAAACGAAATATGCCTCAATGAAAGGAGATTGAGACGAAGTCCCTTACCTCGTATCCGACTTGACCCGACCGTTCTTTAATCTATTGAATAATAAAATTGAGTTAATCTCTACTTTCTTAAGAACCTTTTTCAAGTTCATTATTCCTTTTATACCATGTTATGAACATCATGTAATCATTTAAGTTAATAATGTTCATTTGGTCGGTATTTGGTTCTTAAGTCAAAAATAGACTTCTTACACTTACATGTTGTTAATTTGGTCAAAGGTTTGTTATATACAGAATGATATTAATGATTTTGATAACATATATATCATATATATTCAGCATATACATGTATTTATAATATTACATCACATTTAGAGGTAAGAAATTAAATGCACCGTTCATGGAGACGGTAAGTCGTACGTACGCATGAACGCTACTTCCATTTCTATTTCGTATTTCTGGAATGAAATCATAATGATATAAGAGTATATTATAATTCCAGTATAATAACATATATAATATCATTAACTTTATCCTTTACACATCCCACATATGGTATTAACGAATCAAATCACTTTCAGGGGGCGGTAGTCCGCACTTCCTAAAATGAAGATATCATGTTTACCCATAATGGAAACAATAATTGTATGCCATAAATTAAAAATACAGAAGTTTAAGGAAATAATAAACATATTATATATCATATATAAAAATAGTGAAATCATAATGGCCACCTTTGAAGGTGTTAAATGAGTATTGAACAATCATCGTTTCGGCAGGCAGAATTTCGCCATCCACGGAAACCGTATGTTCTTTAACCATTTGATGTAGTTGTGTGAGAGTGTATCTCTAATAAATCTTATAAAAACATCCTAGTATATTTAAGATATTGGTGTTGTTACAAAATAAGTAAATAAAAAGAGTTTAGGGGGTTGGAGAAGCAAAATAAAACAAATGAACATGAGAGAATGAATTACCTTTAAAAGTGTAACTCCTTTTGATTTGAGCCTAAAGGATTCCTTTGAAAGGATTATGCCCAAAAGGAATCCTATAGGATGAGGAGAGGGATTTGGAGAGAGTAAATGGTCAGGGTTTGGCCGAGCCAAAGGCTTGAGGAGTGTGTGTAAGGTGGTAGAGTTGGGGGCCTTTTATAAGAGGAGAGGAGGGACACTTTTGGAAAGTAAAGAAATATTACTTTATTTGAAAATGTTTTTCGGTTTTAAAATGTCCCACATTGATATAATTCATGGATAAGGTGATAAGGGTTCGAAATACACCCATACAATAAGTTTTTTACATGTGTAGTTCATAGATTTTACATTATCTTTCCATTTTATTTAAATCGTCAAATAATGATGTCATCGCTGCATCATTATTATGTCATAAATAATTTAATTTATTTAATGTTTAAAAATTATAAAAAAACTAATATGATGTATTAAATCTTTTTATCTTTCCAATGACTATTTATAATCAAAAATATGACTTGTATAACCCCATTTAAAAATTGTTTTAGTAAAACATATCATGTTTGTTCCATTTTTTACATTAACATTAAATAAAAGGTATTTATGTCATTTTCCAACCAAAGTGGCTCCATGGGGTCCCCAAGTTGACCCATGACTTTTCTTGGTCGGCCATGACACATCCAATGAGGGTATGACGTGTGTCTAGGTCATCTCATATTATTAAAATATTATTTTTACCTTAAACTACATTAATTACCACTAATCGCGATTAAAAACTTAATAAGTTACTATTCACCAAAAAATTATTTTAATCTCATTGAACCACATTTTAATTCTTAATGACAACCATGTATGTCTTATTTTTTAAAATCAAAACACAATGATGGCAAAATTTCATTTAAACGGAAAATCAGTTTTTATAAGTACCACTTAGTGGTTTCACTATTCATCAAAAATTGAAGTTTTTCAGAAAATTACCAAAAATTCACCCTAAGCTATATTTGATATTACGAAATAAAAAATTAAGTCTATTTTACAAAATTCAAAATATATAAGTCATATTAATTAATTTAATAATTAATTCCCGATGTCAGAGCAAATAGCGTGTTTTTATGAAACAATAAGTATCAAAAGATTGACACTAGTTTAAGTCCGATTTCAAAGTGAAATTAATTCCAACGACCACTATTGGATTTAATGGTAAAAATATTTTCTAATTTCACTTTAAAACCAATTCAAAAGATAATATAATCATATAAATAAATTAGATTAAAAATAGGTTTTGAATTAAAATACAACATTTTACACTATTCATTAAAAAAATGAACTTTATCGGAAAGGTACCAAAAATTTACACAAGGTAAATTTTGATGTCCCGATTCTAAAGAAGAGTTATTTTTGGTCCAATAGAATTTATAAGATTGATCAAAACTATATTTAATGACGGTTCGCCGTCAAAAGGTGATAAGTGAACCCTTAGTGAAAATTAGGGTATAAATGCCTAAAATTGAACTCTTTCCGTATTTTAAGCCTTTATCTTTTATTGGGTAAATGTAAAAACATTTAAAAACATATATAATCATATTTTAGTTATTTCTATCCATTCCCACCAGTACAACGGCTACTTGTTAACTAACATTTAAAATAATATTATTTTATTACTTGTGTGCAACGTAAGTTTTCAAAGAAACTCGTCGTTGCGTATCAAGTACGCTATCGAACGTAGAAACCCCTTTTAATTAAAATTAATATTTAATTCGTAAATATTAATAAATATGAAAATTATTTATTCTTTAATTACCTGGGATGTTACATTTTGTGAGTTTGAGTTCCTAGATTTATCTGTAGTAAGCTTTGATCATCCTTTATGAGGGTTCGGGTTGACAGAGTCAAAGGCAACTTACCACATATGCATAGGTAAGCATATTTATATGCAATTTCCCCCATTATATGTATATTCACCCATGTTAATGAATATATATATATATATATATGGGGATAGGTGTGCTTATGTATAATATGGAAAATTCATATGGGTGTAAGTGAAAATGGGTATATGAATATAATCTATATGTAGGGATCCCCTTGTACCTATTCATGGTAATAAGAATATGTACATAGGGGCTAGGTGTCCTTATGTATATGAAAAGTTTCATATGCTTTGAGGTGGGTAGCAGTAGCTTTGAGTGGTCATCATGTGAAATGTTAAGTGCCAAAGTGTTCAGATTGGCTTGGTCTTCTCTTGAGGTGGGATCCATTTCCTTGCCCCTTTAAATTTAAGAATGCATTAGTTTCCTTCTTAATTCTTCTTTGATAAATTAAATTGTGATTCTCAAATGAAATTCTTAGTTATGATAAATTCTTTTTTTGATAAAAAAGTCATGTTTTTATAATAAAACCCCTCCAATGGAGGTGTGTTGTCTTCTAAACTAAAAAGTGTTGATTAGTTGTTTAATACATGCTTGGCGTAATGCTTTATGGTTTTCCTTATTCTTAGATAACATAGTGTGATATAAGTCATGTTTGGGACATGGCCTCCAATGAAATTAGAAAATGGAGTTTTCCTTTATAAATTTTTATGGAAGCATTACACCTTCTAAGTTCTATATTGTCCCTTCATCTGAATTTCCCTTACTTGAACCACCCAAGGGGTTTGTTTTTATGCTTTCATAGTTAGAGTAAGATTAATTATAAATAAAGGGAATTGGTTTACTTAGTTTGGTGATGTAATTCCTCACTTTAATGTTGATTCTCTTGGGTTAAATGGTAATATTGAACTTAAATTTCATAATGGTTTATTTGGTGGATGTGGAAATGAGTGGGTAAACTCATGTGTTATGTTTAAATATGAAGTGTGAACAATGAGAGGGTATGCTCATTGGTTGTCTCTAAATTTTAATTGTGATACATGAGTGGGTATACTCATGAGATAGAATTGAATGTGAAATGGTTATTTTAGTGGTTAGACTCATATTGTATGAAATGATAAATGGAAAGAAATGATAAATGTATAAATAGATGCCTTGGACATGTTCCTTGGATCTGGAATGCGGTAGTGAATACCTTGTATAGAGATGATCCTTAGGTATTGATTTTGTGGGATTTCTTGGTCCTTTCTAACCCTTGGATCTGGATTTCTTGGACTCGCATAGGACATGTCCAGTATGACATGATCCTAGGACTCCAACCAGTGTCTGAACAAGTTTCCATCAAGATGCTCCTGGGACATGATGAGTATTCCTTGTTCTTATATACCTTGGATATAACCCTTCTTGGTCTGACTCTTTGAAATATGAAATAGTCATGAGGGGATATTTTTGTGTCTCTGGTTTAGCAGTTTACTTGTCCTGGGCATCTTTACTTTCATTTACTGCTTATCTGTTTACCTGCACACTGCCTCAATTTATATTGCATGAAACGGATTGGGCTAGAAACTGTGGGTGTCATCTTATTGATATTTTATCTCACACCCTTCTCGGGTACCATTGATATCCAAGTAGACCTTCTTGTTTTCAAGGCTATAAACCTTTTCTTTCACTATTTTTTTTTACTTGAGAAGTTAAAAGCACAGGACTAAGCTGGATCTCAAGATGATTATGGAGATTGACTTGGGATTTTTAGTTCTTTTCTTTACTTGAGTCCTATATTGTAATAATTTGTAAAGAATGTTGAATGTTTACTGTTTTAGATTATGTATCATAATATGAATATTCATTCTTTGTATAAGTTGGTGTTTTCCACTTTTATTCAGATATTTTATTATTCTTCCACTTCTCAATATTTCTTTATTTACTAATTTTATTATTAATTGTTATTTATTATAATTGTATCATTTTTATACTCTTATAAGAGGGTATAATATCCCCACTATCACCTCATGATACCCTCACTGCTAGTCAACGACCTTTTGTGTCTGGGGAAATGCGCTTGAGGCCATGTGACCAACTAGGTTCAGGGCACCGTTGAGTGGCATCTGGGTTTGGGTCATTACAAAGTGGTATCAAAGCTTATTTTTCCTCTGTATTTTTATTTTGGGATGGTATAAAGGATATCAGGAATGTGTCAGTGCTTGGTAAATAGTTGTGTTTGGGACTGATCACCCCACCCCTAGGGAAATGGTCAGGGGCTAGGGTTGGGATTGATGTTTATATTGTTCGATGTTATAGTTGATATTATTTCACCTCAAGTGATTTATTTATTTTCCACTACTTATTGATTTGTGGAATTTATGGAATTTTTTCTTTTGGTTGGGTATGAAAAGGATGAAACATTTCATGCATCATATTAGGCACATAGAAAAATTCACATTCCATGTATATGTCATGCCATGTAGCTTCATTAGTAGGTTGTCTGCTAAGTTTGATTGTGTGACTTGAGTGATTTCATACTTAGTTTTGTACCTATTCAGGTAATTCTTTAGAATGACTATGTATATAACATGCTTGGGTTTTTAATTAACATGTTTATATATTTCCTGTTTATTTATCATGCCTTTCCTGTTGGTGTGCTATGTTTTTGTGGTTATGACATTATTGGGTGATGATGTGTTATGCTTCTATTCTTACCATCATGATTTCTGTGTTTATTTTTTATGATCACATGCCTATCTTTTTTATAAATACTTGATTCATTACATGGGCTAAATTTATTGGTTTCGATTATGATGGGAGCTAGTTTTGAGTTGTAAGGTGTATGGGTGACTTATAACTGGGAAAAGGAAACTCGTGTATTCGAACCATTGTAAAAGGCTTATAAAAGTTAAAATGTTCAGGTGGATTGGTTGTGATTAATAGGATTCAATTTCCATTTTATGAAGTGTCTAGTAACTTCCTGAATCTAGAAATGGAAACCCATATTAAATGTAAAGGCATGATGTGTTTTGAAATATTATGATGTGAAAGCTATTTAATGTTGATCTGAAATCAATTGGTTAATTTTCAAAATGATCAACTAGACCCAAGTAGGTCAGTTGGGGCATATTTTTATGAGATTAACTATTATGGGTTTTTATTCTTTTTATAGAAAAACAACTACTATTGGGTTGTTTTTTGAAGAAACCAGGTTGGTTTAATGGGACCCTCATAGGTCGCCTTATCCGTTAAAAGGAATTTATGCGATAAATTGCCTAACTATGATAGGATGTCATTAAATGATTAATTTTTAAAAATGAGGTTGTTGAGACTTTCCTATTTTACTTAAGTGGTTATCTAAATCAAGGTTCCAAGTGATAATTGTAATTTTGTGTTCTATTTTAAAAAAAATTAAGTGTTTAAATTTTTAATGTGAATTGAAGTAATGGGTTAAAATGGAACCTTAGAAGTGTCCTTCGTTTGAACCCTCATTTAAGGGGAGTTTAACTATTTCATGTGGTATGCCTTGGAATGGAGATGTGAACATTTATATATAGGCTAATTATTTTTATAAATAGCTTAAATGAAAGGGCTCTGAGCCTAGTGATTTTTTTTATGTGACCTAGTGATAGTGTCAACACTAATACTATGAACTTTTTGACATTTGGGGTCATTTGAGTGTAATTTTCCCTAGTAGGATTTTTAGTTTTTTTAATGAAACCCTTTTTTGTATGGGTGGTCATTGCATCTTGACCCTTGTTATGGGAATGAGAATTGATGAATGCTCGATTTAGCAGGTTAGACATGCCCCGAGTATGGTCAGCCACTTAGTTGGTCATGTGAACCTCACTTTTTCCCCAATGATGGATAAATCAATACTTTGTCATCTGGGTTAATGGCTATATGGGAGATGTGACGTTGGGTTAATTTTTTTGTGTGATACATCTGATACTTGATTGCATAGGGCATAAAACCTATGGATAGTATTCAGGATGTGTCGTTGAATTTGTGATCTCAGGGTAGTATTCATTGATATATGTGGTACCCTTCAAGTTGTTAAATTTTGTAATGAATCATTTGAGTTTAGTGAAATCATTGAGTCTTGTGCTACTGAGTGTGTCCTTGGGTCAAATCTGGAGTAGAGTGACATGGGTATTAAGGAAACAAGTTTGTTCCGCAGCTTGGGAGGAAAATTTGGGAATCAGGTGTTTTGACACACCGTTCAGTTTGATTTTAGCTTTCATGTTAAATGTTTTAACATGGTGATTGCGGTTTGTGGAGTATCACACATGTTTTTAAGGTGAATTGGGGTTGAGAACACTCATGAGCTATTGGTATATTGAATGTACCCTTCCAAGTATAAGGAACAAATCCAAGGTGAACATTTTTAAAATGGTCATTTTGATTGAATTCCCTTGAGGCATACAAATTTTAAATTGGTTTGGTACTTGATTGGCATCATGACATTGACGAGGTTGGTTGTGTGTGTAACCCTTTATAATCATTGTTATTCTTGGATGGGTTTCAATGGAAAGGTTTGAAATATCATGAATTCCTTGGGTGGTATAGGCATCGGGGTTCAGTTGATGATGTGTCGGCAGGTGAAGTCAAGTTTCTTCTAAAGAAGTCGACCAGCAGTGGTTCGACTGATCTTCTTGGTAACATTTTTTTTCCTCTTAGTGTACTCTTTTGAAAGAGATAAGCATGTCCCCTATCTTGATGTCATTCTGGATACACTAAGAGAGCATCGGTCTTACATCACACTAAAGTTTTAAAAGTTGTTGGGATTGTTTCAGGGGTTTTCTCTATATTGTATGCTAGATGCGTGGTTCTTTTGAGGCTTGGTTAGTTCAGAGTGATACTTGGGTTCCATCTTAGGAATGCCTTGGATGGACTCTTGGACAACCATTGTTCCCTTTGATGTGACCACCAGGCGGATTCCGCTCTGAGCTTAGTCAATGTTTTGATGTGGACGTCTTGGATTATACCAATGTCTCACTTGTAAACATAGATTATGGACTACCTTGGGATAGTTCCTCAAAATCCAACTAGTCTAATAGCGGTTATCCTAGACCGGTAGTCAGGATTGGGGTAATATTTAAAAGGATAACGATTCCAATGATCTGGATCTGGGATATGACTTTATCTGTACTGAGGCACAATAGTTTACATGACCATTATATGGTTTGAGAAGTGAACGTCACCATAAGTTAGGTATGGTCTTCGATGAGCGTGCTTGTTGTAGCGTGAAATGCCTTGGAAGAAAGTGTTGTGATTCATCTTAGATTACATCGGTCATCTAAGCCGGTCTTCTTGATAATGGTCATCCAGAAGTGGCTCGACTTGTTTCCATTCTCGTTCTATTTATACGGTTGGTGAGAAACCATTTTAGTGCATCTTTAGAAGGAGTAAAGTGTTTTTATGTCGGCCAGGGTTTTTCTTGAAAATCCATCTTGACTTGGCTTTGAGTTCAATGGGGTAATCAGTCGTTTAATCATTTCAATTTAGTGTTGAGAGCATCGCTATAATGATAGGGCGTGCTTTGTAAGGCACTTCCGATGGTGGTTGAACCATGGTATGAAATTGTCCCCTTTATGTATTAAAGCCTATGGTGGGGAGCACCATCATCCAAATGTTTAGAGTTAGTGTCCTAGAACTAACTATTTGTACTTTGATTACATGAATATTTGATTTATTAAATATTAAATTAAACATATTATTATGTATTTTTCATTGTTTTGCATGACCATAATGTAATAGTGTCCTATAGTATTTTTCGTATTGATAAGGTCATAGTATTTTTCTGCTATGATGAGAACCTTGAAGTGCTATGAAAACATTCTTAATATAGTTCTATGGTTGTATAACATATTATAATGGGACACATAGTATAAATACCATCAGGTGCGAGTATTTGTAAGCATATGAGACTTCTTCTCATGAAGTTCTCACTTGGTAATCTCCAAGACAGGAGATTATGATAACAGACCTACCAGTGGGAATTCCCCATGTTATGGTGTTATTGAATATTCCTATATGCAAGCATGTGTAATGGTCCTTAGACTTTAATATTATCATTAATTCATGTCATGACTTGCGCACTTAGATTTTCTGATGAAAACCATCACACCATATGTTGGCGAGAAGTAGGGTACGTTGGGTGCGTCATGAATGACATGTTATTAATGGATAAGTTAAGAAAGGATTTGTACCTTCTATATTTATGGAAGTTGATATCTTGTCCCTTTGATTGAAATAGAACTTTCACCCTAAATTACATGGTCATGGTGTAACGATGAGTTTATTTCAGATAGTCAAAGAATGGTATATCAAACATATAGGTTGGTGAAACTTTCATGAAACCTTCTTGATGAGATTATGTGATAAAGGGATTATATTACATAGTGAGCATTCATATTTGTTTGTCATCGTTGTGACTTTAAGTTCTTTCTCTTGGGTGGCTTGACCCATTGTTAGACAGTAATCTTGGACTTTATGCAAGCCTACCTAATTACAACAAGAAAGAATCCTAGAGGGTCACACACTAATTGTTTTTTGTGGTCTCGATTAAATTCTATTTGAATTTAATTAATGGAATAGATATTATTCTCGAGACTGGGGAATAATTCTATTTAAGTTATATTGATTGCATGAATTAAATAAATATTTATTCACTGTATTGTGAATAAAATATATTTATTTATTTTATTGAATATTTAATAAATATTTATTTACTAGTTTGTGAATAAAATATTTATTTAATAGAATAAAATATTTATTTGGGTTTTCAATAAATACAAGAGGAGTTCGAACGGACCAAGACTGTGTCCGGTGATAAAATAATTATTTACAAGTTGGTAAATATTATTTATCCATTTTTCACAAGTTAGCACACCGCAAAATAATAATACTATTATTATTATTATTATTATTATGTGGCATGCAATTTCATTAATGGTTATAATTATATTTAATGGTTGATATGCAATTAAATTTTGTAACTGAAATCCCAGCTTTATAAATAGACGACTACGTCTATTGTGTAATTCATTTGAAACCAATTCCAAGTTTGGGAATATAGAATTATTGTGCACAACGAATTCTCTCTCGACTCCACCTTTCTCCCTCTCAAGAATGAGAAACCCGAGAGATAATTTCTTTAAGACCAAAGAAAGAGCGATCAAGAACAAACAACGCAAGACATTTGATTCACCGTGCTATCACCTGAAGAATGAGTGGCATTTATCAGAGACCATTGAAACACGTGTGGATCACCACTACAGGGATTCTACCCTTGGATCCCTACAAATGCAATGAAGGCAATCCAGAATGGCCTTTTAGGATGATCAACGGTCATCAATGAAGAAAGTTCTTAATCCCATGTATTTATTTTTTTAGATATTAAATAAATTAATTATAAATTTGATGTGAAAGATCCTCGCTCTTGGTTTTGGGAAACAATTATTAAAATAAAGTTCAATATATAACCCACCAACGCACGCTTCTACTGTGCCTGGGACCAACAAGTGGTATCATAGGGGTCACATTTAAATTTATAATTATTTATTTTATTGTTGATCTATGCACAATTGTGGTTAGATTTTATTTCATGTTATTCATTCTTTAATCTTATTTGAATTAACATGTTATTGATATATTAATCATGTTCATTTAGTGTTTCATTTTCTTAAAATTTTAAGAGCATATGAAGAATGATCGGAGATGCCATCAGGAAGTGCCAAATCATTGGCTGATAAAACTGGGTTACACAGCGTGCGGTTAGAGCACACGTTGTATACCCATGCGCAATGTATCTAGATGCACCGAGTAATTAATTACATGCGGTGATTTTATTACACACCGTGTGTTGATCGGACCAACCTGGAACACAGTAATCGAATACAGGGTGTGTAATTGGCATGTACACACCATGTAGTCTGGTCGAGTCCACACACTGAAGACATAGGCATGTGACTTGGATATATGGAAACCGAGGCACATGGCATGTAGCTGCATGTACACATCGTGTAGTATCCCATTAATGGAAAAAATTAAAATTACATTAAATTTAAAATTACAGTATTAAGACCTTATTTTATTGATTAGTACATTGTTGTGTGTTTGACAATTTAATAATGGTTTTAAAGAATTATAAAATGCTTAATTAATTTATTCTAATTAATATGTCATTATTGGTTCTAACATTTATTTTCCATGAATTCCATTAATGATGGGTATCTCCAAATAAGATCATATTATCATTAAGATGAAAGGGAATTAATTAATTAATGCAAGTAGGTTTATCTTAAATAATAAAAGAATGAATAAATGAATGCTTGACATTTACTTTTTCATATTCGTTGCAGGTGTGATCTTTCATGAGCTTGACCAAGACCTATGTATGTATTGGATTTTATTTAATTAAATTTATTGCATGGTTTTGTAATTATTTAATATTAAATTAAAAGACGGCATGTGAGTCATCCCTCCCTCCATTATTACATGTGACCTATGTGTCCAAGGATATTTATGTAATTCCATTTAACCAATCCTTTGGTTCCCCTCACCTACGTGTGAGTAATAAATATTTATAATTCATGGAGCATCCCAAGGCATGTGGGGACAGTTTATGACAAAACCATAATGAATCCAACTCAGTGATACATAGGTGGAAACATGAAATGTTGTAACTCATGTTAAGCCTGGTATTATGAGTTATTTCCCCTAGGTCATAGGTTAATTTAATGTACACTCATTAAATCAACCATTAGATAAACTCATGATCGGGTTATTTAATTATTTATTTATTTTTTTTCTAATACATTAAAATTATATTTATTAATGAAAAACTGTGATCACATAAATAAATGAATTAATATGCAAAGACAGAATTTAAATAAAATTGATTATGCGTGAATGTTTTATATAAACAAGGTTAATTAATTAATTAAACATCCACTTAAATATTAACAAGATATGTAAAAAATAAAACAAGATAAAAATTTATGCATAATAAAAAAATCCCTCAATCTAATATTAAGTCAGACTAATCCTTGTGTTACTTGATTAGGAAAAAAACTCAATAGAACTATGTTTTTGACCAACCCTTGTTGGGACACTTACTTTTATAAGGGGGGTTCTTATGAAAGTTTCAGATTGACTTAACCATTTTACATCAAGAGGAGTAACTCTTTCTAGACTTGGTGTAATTTGGTGGCAAGTGTTGAGAAAATCCAAGTTAGGATTTATGGATTAGGGATTCCAACCTATAAGCCCATTGTTGGCAAAGACCTACCTACCTAAATACCTTTAAAATAACTTGACCAGCCCTTTTTGGGGTTATGTGAAGGGGAATGTGGATCCTTTCCTCTAGAATGTCCTATAAACTTGACATTCCATGTTCAATGGTGAGGGTTGTTGAGACTTGATAAAATAGTGGGAAATTTAATAAAATCAATTAATTATTTCTCACAAAATCCATAATTAAGAAAATTACTAATAATATACTCTTTTAATTATAAAATAAAATGACAAGCTCACTATCCCTACGATAAATATTGGATAAATAAAATCTCCTCACTTATAGTAACTTCTAGGAGTGGTTTAGACACCTTCGGTTTATTCTATACCATTAACGGAAATCTTACATGCTAGAATCCTCAATGCCTAATCCTCCTACTCAAAAGGTGAGTGATGAAGAGTTCATATTCTATGAAAAACATATGAATGACACAGTTGAAGTTCAATGTTTGGTGCTTTCATCTATGTCTTGTGAACTCATGAAGTCTCACAAAAACATGGATGCATATAGCATGCTTGAGTACCTATGTGGTCTTTATCAAGAGAGAGAGAGATAGAAATAGTTTGAGATTTCCAAGGTTCTCTTTCAGAGTAAGCTTGGATAGGGTTCCCCAATTGGGCCTCATGTAGTCAATCTCATTGGATACATTCATTGACTAGAGGTTCTAGGGTTTAAACTTCCTAAAGAACTGGGCATTGATCTCATTCTAGAATCACTCCTTAAGAGCTTCTCCAATTTTGTTGTGAATTTTAATATGAACAACATTGAAAACTCTCTTCCAGATCTTCTTATCCTCCTTCACCAATTATATAAAGATATGAAGCGCAAAAATCCTTATGTCCTTATGGTGAACAAACAGAAAAGGAAATAAAAGATATTTAAGCCCAAATATTATTCACACCCTTCCAAGAAGAAGAAGATCAAAGGGGAATAAAGGGAACAATATGGTGTCTATTTTTCATGTGGCAAGAAGGGTCACTAAAATAAAAACTGCACCTAGCTAAAAAAGTAAGGGTAAGATTCAGGTGCTTTGTTATCGAGTTAAATTTATCCATTTCTATAAATTGGGTATTATATACAGCTTGTGGTGCTCACATATGTATTCAAATATAGGAACCAATTAGATTCAGAAAAATTGACTGAGGGGAGGTAGATATACGAGCATCCAATAGATCTAAACTTGTTGTTGTAGCTATCGGGGACTACTACCTCACATTGTCGACCAAAATGATCTTTTTTTAAAGGGTTTTTATTATATTCCTTCAGTTACCAAAAACATTATTTTTATATCCATACTAGATACATATGGATTCATTTTCAAATTTGAAATTAAATGTTGCTTCTTTTATAAAGATAGAATTTTTTATGGTAAGATACATTTACATAACGGTCTTTACATGTTGGATTACATGAACCAAGTAATGTCAATCAATAACAAAGTTACTTCACATTACTCATACCACACACAACTTTGGCATCATTATCTAGGTCATGTAAATTAAAAACACTTGACAAAATTACATCAAGATGGATATTTAGATTCTTTCAAACTAAAACCACTTGGTGTATGCCACACACGTTTACAAGGCAAAATGACCAAAGCCACATTTAGTGGGAAAAGAGAAATGGCTAAAGATCTTATTGAATTAGTTCATACCATTGTGTGTGAACCATTTCCTATTGAAGCAAGGGGTGGGTACTCATAATTCATAACTTTTACTAATTATTTTAGTAGATATGGATATATTTACTAAATTAGGTATAAGTCGGATTCTTTTAATAAATTAAAGGAATATAATAATGAAGTTGAGGACCATCTTGGTAGGAAGATTACGAAACTCCACTCAAACTGAGGTGGAGAATATCTTAATCAATACCTCATTGATTACTTAAGGAAGTTTGGGATCCTATCCCAACTCACTCATCCTTACACTCCTTAGTGGAATGGTGTAAGAGAAAGGAGGAACCACACCTTGTTGGACATGGTGAGATCAATGAAAAATCATGCAAGCCTTCCATTATCCTTTTGGGGATATGCGTTATAAATAGTGGCACACATACTAAACCAAGTACCGACTAAATTGATAAATGGCATTCCATACGAATTTTGGAGTGGAAGAAAAACCATGTTATAAAATTTACATATGTGGGGAAGCGAAGCATTTGTTAAGACCTCTCCAGGAAACAAATTTGAACCCTCAGGCAAAAAGTTTACCTTTATAGGATATCCCAAGGAAACAAGAGGATATTACCTATACGACCCCTCAAACAAAAGGGTTATAGTGTAAATACACTCCATATTCCTTGAGAGGGAGCACATTTCTAAAAGTGATGGTGGGAGTGAGATAAACTTCGATGAAGTCGAGGCTCAAGGCACATGAAATTTGGTATAGTATCAGATTCCACAAAGCCCTTTGGAAGAAGAAACTATTCCAGAGACACAAGAACTATGTAAGAGTACAAGAGAGGTTAGAGAACCAGAACGGTATGGTTTTCTAGTTATCGAGGATGGTGACTCATTATTAGTTGATAATAATGATCCTCTAACCTACATGGAAGTAGTAAGTGGCACAAATGTTTCCAAGTGTCAAGAATCCATGAATTCTAAAATGGATTCCATGTAAAAAAACTAAGTCTGGATTTTGGTAGATCCTCTAGTGAATTTAAAGCCTATTGGTTTCAAATGGGTATTCAATAATAAACTGGACATGTAAGGAAAATTTAATACCTATAAGGCGTGATTAGTTGCAAAAGGGTTTAAACAACATCAAGGTATTGACTATGATGAAACCTTTTCACCAGTTTCAATGCTAAAATCCATCAGAATTCTATTTGTCATTACAACTTATCGTGACTATGAGATTTGGAAAATGGATGTCAAAATGGCCTTCCTTAATGGAAACCTTTAGGAAGATGTATGCATGACACAACCTGAAGGGTTTGTGACTCTAAAGGATTCTAATAAGATATGCAAGTTTCAAAAATCCATTTATGTATTAAAAAAATATATAGGTCATGGAACATTTGTTTTGATGAATCCATAATAGAATTTGGTTTTATAAATAATGAATGTGAGCCTTATGTTTATAAATGGTTTAGTGGGAGTGCAGCCATTTTCTTAATAGTATATGTTTATGACATATTACTTATTAGAAATGAAATACCAATATTACAGTCTATTAAGACATGGTTGAATAAATGATTTTCCATGAAAGACTTGGGTGAGAAAACATATATTTTTGGGATCAATATCCATTGTGATAGATCCAAGAGGTTGCTTGACCTAAGTCAAAGTACATACATTGACAAGATACTAAATAGATTTAGTATGGAACAATACAAGAGGGGATTGTTTCCAGCATCACATGGCATTAATCCTTCTAAGAAAATGTGTCCTCAGACTCATGAGGAAAGAAATATAATGACAATGATTCTATACGCATCAGCGATTGAGTCAGTCACGTATGTTATGTTATGTACTAGTCTAGATTTCACCTACGCATTAAGTGCGGTAGGAAGATGTTAAGCTGATCCAGGTGACCATCATTAGATGGAAATCAAGACTATCCTTAAGTATCTGAGGCATACTAAGGATATGTTCCTGGTTTATAGAGGAGATGGGGAACTAGTCATTAGAGGATATACATATGTTAGTTTCTAGACTGATCAAGATGACATGAAGTCACAAACGGGATACATATTCACTTTGAATAAAGGTGTTGTGAGCTGGAAGCGCACAAAGCAGGCTATGGTTGAAGATTCTACGGAAGACTTTGATTATATTGTAGCTTTTGAGGTAGCTAAAGAAGCAGTTTGGATGCACAATTTCATCTAAGATCTTGATTTGGTGCCTAGAAGTAAAGATCTCATCGCACTCTATTGTGATAATACTAAAATAGTGGCTCTCACAAAAGAGTCAAGGCCACATCAGCGGACGAAGCGCATAATTTGAAAGTATCATCTCTTGAGGGATTTTTCTCAGAGAGGTGAAGTTGCAGTGACCATTATTTCTATGTAAGATAGTGTGGTGGAACCCTTGACTAAATCTTTGACTCATTAGAAACATGATTATCATATGAGGTCTAGCAGATTGAAAGTCATAGGCAGTTGGTTCTATTCCAAGTGGGAGTTTGTTAGAGTTATTGTCCTAAAACCAACTATTTGTACTTTGATTACATGAATATTTGATGTATTAAATATTAAATTAAACATCTTATTACATATTTTTCATTGTTCTACATGACCATAATGTAATAGTGTCCTAGAGTATTTATCGCATTGATAAATTCATAGTAGTTCTATGCTATAATGAGAATATTGAAGTGATATGACAATATTCTTAATATATTTTTGTGGTTGGATAACATAATATGATGGAACACATAGTATAAGGCCCCAGCCTTAAACCTTACTTAATCTTGAGTTATTACAAGATTACACATTGAGGATCTTTTCGGGTTTAGAGTTTTAAAGAATTAGATCATAAAACTTGCATTACATTCCACATATAAACAAAGTTGTTACATAAAGATAGTATTCTTCATTCCCATCAATGGAAACATATTTAAAATAAAACATGGATTCTTTCTTGACACTTCCTTGACACTATCATCATATCATGTACCTTTCCCTTGACCTGTGAAAACCATTTCAAAAGAACTTGGGATGAGCATAAAAAGCTCAGTAAGGGATATAAAAATATGGAAAGGAAACATGGGTACATATATACATAAGGATGAGATCATACTTTACCCATAAAACATAAGCACTTTAACATACCTCATCAAATCATGAATAAATCATAGAAATCATAAGACATAAAGGTAACTTGAGGCATTCATAACATTCTTATGTAGGGAGTAACCCTCTTGGTTACGTTTGGAATACCCATCACAGTATATTCTCTAAATCTCTTCGGAGAAACCTTAACGTTTCACTCCTTCGCGTTACCTAATGCATTGAAGATCTATATCGGGCTCACCCGCCCTTAGTTTATCACGGAACCACCCGTCTTCATAATAATTCTCAAGAACCTCAACATAATCGTATCACATAAAACATTCATAAAGGAAACATAACATTTCCACCTTTCAATCACAAGATATCAATACAACACATTGATATAAAAACATTATGAAAAACCATTTTCAATACCAAAATAAAAGAAAAGTAAAACATGGTATTTATTTTTCTTTTAAAAAAAAGGTATGGCTTGTAGAGGAAGCTGAAACTCAAATAACGGTCACGACGGCGGAGAAGTCGTTGTCGCCGCATACGTAAGACAAAAACATTCCCTTTTTTCATTTAGTAAATGCTTAGTATAAAAAAGATTCCTTTTGAATAAACGTAAAAGTCAAAGGGGTTTATACACCGTATAAAAGAAGGTTGTGTATAAAACAAAATATGCCTCAATGAAAGGAGATTGAGACGAAGTCCCATACCTCGGGTCCGACTTGACTTGGTCGTTATTTAATCTCCTGAATAATAAACTTGAGTTAATTTCTACTTGTTTAATAACCTTTTTCAGGTTCATTATTCCTTTTATATCACTTATCGCCATGTCATGAATAGTATGTAATTATTTAAGTTAATAACGGTCGTTTTAACGATCATTGGTACTTGAGTCAAAAATAAGCCCTTTATAATTACATGTTGTTCATGTATCCATTATATCCAGAATGGTATTCATGATTTAGATATAATATATGTCATATATATCCAGTACATGCATGCATTTATAATATTACATAATCATTTAGAGGTAAGAAATGAAATGCACCGTTCATGGAGACGGTAAGCCGTACGTACACATGAACGCTACTTTCATTTCTATTTCGTATTTTATAGAATGGAATCATAATTATATAAAGTTATATTATAATTCCAGTATAATATCATATATAATATCATAGCTCCATCCTTTATACGTCCCACATATGGTATTTAACGAATCAAATCACTTTGAGGGGGCGGTAGTCCGCACTTCCTTAAATGAAGATATCGCGTTTACCCATAATAGAAACCATAAAGGTATGACCAAAAAGAAAAATACAGAAGCTTAAGGAAAACATAAACATATTATATATCATATATAAATATAGTTACATATTAATGGTCACCTTTGAAGATGTTAAAAGAATGTTGAACAATCATCGTTTCGGGAGGCATAAATTTTCCATCCACGGAAACAGTATGTTCATTAACCATTAGATGTAGGTGTGTGTAAGTGTAGCTTGAATACTTATTATAAAAACATCCTAGTATATTTAGGATACTGGAGTTGTTACAAAATAAAAGAATAAAAATAGTTTAGGGGGTTGTAGAAGCAACATAAAACAAAAGGACTCAAAAGAAGACATTGCCTTAAAATTGGGTAACTCCCTTTGGTTTGAGATCAAAGGCTTCCTTGGGAAGACTTCTGCCCAAAGTGAGGCTTCAAGGAGCAAGAGAGGGAAGTTTAGAGAAAAAATGGGCAGGGTTTGGCCGATCCAAAGGCTTTGGGAGTGTGGGTAAAGAGGTAGAGGTGGGGGCCTTTTATAAGAGGAGAGGAGGGGCACTCTTGGAAAGTAAAGATAAGTTACTTTATTTTAAAATGAGTTTCAAATTCAAAAGGTCCCACATTGATATAATTCGAGGATAAGGTGATAAGGGTTCTAAATCCACTCATACAACAGGTTTTGGACATGTGTAGGTCTTAGATATTACATTATCTTTCCATTTTATTTAAATCGTTAAATAATGAGGTCATCGCTGCATCATCATGATGTAATAAATAATTTAATTTATTTAATGTCCAAAAATTATAAAAAAATACTATGATGTAGGAAATCTTTTTATCTTTCTAATTCATATTTATAGTAAAAAATCTGACTTTTATAACCCCATATAAAAATTGTTTTCGTAAAACATTTCATGTTTGTGTCATTTTTACTTTAACATTAAATAAAAAGTTATTTATGTCATTTCCCAACCAAAGTGGCTCCATGGGGTCCCCAAGTTGACCCATGGATTTTCTTGGTCGGCCATGACACATCCAATAAGGTTAGGACATGTTTCTAGGTCATTTTATATTATTAAAGCATTATTTTTACCTTAAACTACACTAATTACCACTAATCGCAATTAAAAACTTAATAAGTTACTATTCACCAAAAAATTATTTTAATCTCATTGAACCACATTTTACTTCTTAATGACAACCATTTATGTCGGATTTTTGAAATTCAAAACACAAAGGTGGCAAAATTTCATTTAAACGAAAAATTAGTTTCTTTAACTACCACTTAGTGATTTCACTATTCATCAAAAATTGAAGTTTTTCAGAAAAATACCAAAACTTCACCCTAAGCTATATTTGATATTCTGAATTCAAAAATGAATTCTATTTTACAAAATTCAAAAAAAATATAAGTTACATTAATTAATTTAATAATTAATTCCCACTGTCAGAGCAAATAGCGTGTTTTATGAAACAATAAGTATCAAAAGATTGACACCAGTTTAAGTCCAATTTCAAAGTGAAATTGATTCAAATGACCACCATTGGATTAAATGGTAAAAATATATTCTAATTTCACTTCAAAACCAATTCAAAACATAATCTAATCATATAAATAAATTAGATTAAAAAGCAGTTTTGATGTAAAATGCAGTATTTTTCACTATTCATTAAAAAATGAACATTGTCAGAAAAATACCAAAAATTCACACAAAGTAAATTTTGATGTCCCAATCATAAAGAATAAGTTTATTTTGACAAAAATAGTTTATAAAATTGTCAAAATATAGATTCAAAAATGGTTTTCCATCAAAAGGCAGTAAAACAATCTTTTAAAAATATTAGTGTATTCCATGCTTAAGATTGGATTTATTTTCATTTTAAGCCTCTAAAACACTATCTAATTCATTAATAGACATAGATAAAAATATATATTATTCATTACTTACTTGGGATGTTACATCCTTCCCCCCTTTAGAAAATTGCGTCCCCACAATTTATTTACTTATCAAATAAATGGGGGTACTTATCCCTCATTGCATTTTCAGATTCCCATGTTGCATCTTCAATCATGTGGTTTTTCCACAAAACCTTTACCTGGTGAATCACCTTATTCCGTAACACTTGCTCCCTGTGGTCAAGAATCTGGATCGGTTGTTCCTCATAAGATAGGTTCTCTTCCAGCTGAACTACCTCTAGACTCAAAACATGAGATGGATCTGGCATGTACTTTCTCAACATCGAAACATGAAAAACATTGTGTACCTGAGATAAACTCGGAGGTAAATCCACTCGGTAAGCAACTGATCCAACTCTCTCTAGAATTTCATATGGTCCAATGAACCTTGGACTCATCTTTCCTTTCTTACCAAATCGCATCACACTTTTCCATGGGGAAACCTTGAGAAAAACATGATCACCTACCTCAAAAGATAGATCCTTCCTCCTGTTGTTTGTATAACTATTCTGCCTACTCTGAGATGTGCTCATGTGCTTCTAAATCAGCTGAACTTTTTCTGCCAACTCTTCTACCAATTCTGGTCCCATCAACTTCCTTTCACCCACTTCATCCCAGAAAGCTGGAGTTCGACACCGATTCCCATATAATGCCTGAAATGGTGCCATCTGTATACTGGAATGAAAACTGTTATTATATGAAAATTCAACCAAAGAAAGATGTTGGTCCCAACTTCCCTGATAATCTATAGAACAAGCTCGTAGCATATCCTCCAAGGTCTGAATTGTTCGTTCTGACTGCCCATCTGATTGAGGATGAAAAGTTGTACTATAATTTAATTCAGTACCCAACGACTTATGAAGGCATTTCCAAAAGTTAGAAGTGAACCTGGGATCACGATCAGATACAATGGAGAGAGGAACTCCATGTAACTTGACTATCTCTTTAAGATACAAACGGGAAAGTTGATCCAGGGAAAAAGTATCCCGTATAGCAAGGAAATGAGCAGACTTGGTCAAGCGATCAACAATAACCCAGATTGCATTATTACCTCGAGATGTCTTCAGTAATCCCACAACAAATTCCATGGATATATTCTCCCATTTCCACTCTAGCACTGGTAAAGTCTGAACCATCCCTTTCAGTAACTGCCACTCAGCTTTAACCTGTTGACAAGTCAAACACTTCACAGTAAATTCAGCAATATCACTTTTCATTCCATCCCACCAGTAATACTCCCGCAAATCTCTATACATCATAGTACTGCCTGGATGAACTGAAAACGGAGAACTATGAGCTTCACATAACAACTCTCTCTTCAACTGTGAATCACAAGGCACACACAATCTCTTCCCAAATCTCAAAACACAATCATTATCAATGTTGAATTCAGGTAACTTACCTTTCTGAACCAGCTCTACCTTTTTCTGCAACTCACTGTCTTGCTTCTGTGCTTGCTTGATTCTATCTGATAGAGATGATCTCACTGATACCTGAAACAAAATAGAAGAACTTCCTGCACCAACAACTTCTATGCCAAAGTTCATCAAATCCTTAACCAAAGGATCACGTTCCAAATGCAACATTGCTAATGAAGCATTACTTTTTCGACTCAAAGCATCAGCCACTTTATTTGCTTTTCCCGGATGGTAATGAATTGTACAATCATAATACTTGATTAATTCTAGCCATCTCCTTTGTCTCATGTTCAATTCTTTCTGATTTAATATATACTTTAAACTTTTGTGATCAGTATATATTTCACACTTTACTCCATACAAATGATGCCTCCAAATTTTTAAAGCAAAAACAACAGCAGCTAATTCCAAATCATGTGTAGGGTAATTTACCTCATGAGTTTTCAACTGTCGTGAAGCATAAGCAATTACCTAATCATTCTGCATTAGGACGCAACCAAGTCCTTTCAATGAAGCATCACTGTAGATAACAAACTCACCATTCCTGGAAGGTAGTGCCAAAACTGGAGCATTCACCAATCTTCTTTTCAATTCCTGAAAACAATCATCACATTCTTTTGTCCAGGTAAACTTAACACCCTTCCGAGTTAGCTTAGTCATTGGACTAGATAATCGTGAAAAATTTCTAACAAACCTTCGGTAATAGCCTGCCAAACCAAGGAAGCTACGAATCTCGGTTACATTTGTGGTTCTTGGCCATTCTTCCAAAACTTTTGTTTTTGCAGGATCAACAGTGATTCCATCTTTAGAAACAATATGACCAAGGAAAGAAATTTGTTGCAACCAAAACTCACACTTGCTGAATTTACCATACAATTTCTTTTCTTTTAAGGTTTGCAAGATAACCCTTAAATGTCTTTCATGCTCCTCTTTACTTTTAGAAAACACCAAAATATCATCAATGAAAACCACCACAAACTTATCCAAGAACTCATGGAAAATTCTATTCATTAAGTCCATGAATACAGCAGGTGCATTGGTTAGCCCAAAAGGCATTACTAAAAATTCATAATGGCCATATCTCGTACGGAATGCGGTCTTCGGAATATCTGCCTCCTTTACCTTCAGCTGATGGTACCCTGATCTCAAGTCAATCTTTGAAAAAAACTGAGCTCCCTGGAGCTGATCAAACAAATCATCGATATGAGGCAAAGGATATTTGTTCTTAATAGTGATATTATTCAAGGCCCTATAATCAATGCAAAGTCTCATAGAACCATATTTCTTTTTAACAAATAAAATAGGAGCACCCCAAGGTGATGTGCTAGGTCGAATGAAACCTTTCTCTAATAAATCTTGCAATTTCTCCTTCAACTCTAAAAGTTCAATTTGAGTCATTCGATAAGGGGGTTTTGAAATTGGATTAGCATCAGGAACTAAGTCAACAGTAAACTCAACTTCTCGATCTGGTATTATTCCAGGAAACTCATCAGGAAAAACATCAGGATACTCATTTACCACTGGCACATCATTAATCTGAGCAGTTCCTTTATTTTCAACGATGTGTGCAAGGTAACATTCATTTCCATCTTTTACAAGTTTCTTGGCCTCTTGATAAGTTATCAACAGTAAGGGTTCATTCTTGTACAAAAACTGAAAGTCTTTCTGAAAAGAAACTTCTTTAGCTCTAAATTCAATCTTAGCATGGTAAATAGAGAGCCAATCCATACCCAGGATAACATCAAACTCTACTAGAGGTAGAACAATAAGGTTTGAAAGTAGGTTCTTTCCACAGATAAGGATAGGAAGATTCTTATAAATTCTTTTTGCCTCAACATTTCCCCCAGGTGTTTTTACCACAAGTTCAGAATTCATTTCTTGAGATGGTATTCCCATTTTACTATAAAATGTTTCAGAGATGAAAGAATGTGTAGACCCCGAATCAAACAACACACTGGAATAATCTGAAAAAACAAACAAAGTACCTGATACAACTTCATTTGACGGACCAACATTTGCTGAAGTAGTTGCAAAGGATTTCACCACCCCTTTCTGCTTGTATTCTAACTGCTTCCCATCACTCAAGCTCTTTGTCGGACACTCATTTGCATAGTGACCCATCTCATTGCACTTATAACATTTCACTAACTGTAAATCAAATTTGGTCTTACCTTCACCTTGATCCTTTTCAGTGCAATCACGAGCCTTATGTCCCATCTTACCACATCGGTAGCACTTTCCAAAATTCAGAAGACATTCCCCAGCATGCCTTTTGCCACATTTATCACAAACTGGAAACTTAGTTTTCTTACCATCAGACTTTTTTGAAGAATTTTTACCTTTCTCCTGCCACCTTGGTCTCTTCTTCTGTTGGTTGTTATAGAACACTTTATCATCGACAAACTCCATTTCCACCTTCTCATCACATCGAACAAGCTTTTCATAACTTTTAAAATCACGAGAAGCTAATGCCCTTCGATATTTTTGGCTTTAATCCTGAGTAAAAATGATTGATTTTTACTATCAAGGTCTCGGATAAAATTTGGAGCATACCTTGCCAATCGAGTGAACCTTTCTTCATAGGCAGCCACTGAGTCTTCCTCTTGCCTCAATTACAAGAATTGATTTTCCATCCTAAGTCGAACAGCCTTAGGAAAATACTTCTCAAGAAACATACCTTTGAATTCATCCCAGTCGAGAGCATCAATCTCATCAGCGTCCCTGATATTTTTAACCATCGACCACCACTGATCTGCCTCACCCTCCAAACGGTAAATAGCAAGACTAACCTTTTTATTGTATGAACACCCCATGACATCAAAAATCTTCTCTAGTGCTTTAATCTACCCTTCAGCTAGCACAGGGTCAGATGATCCTCTGAATGATGGGGGATGTTGCCTCATGAAATGTTCCACCACTGACATGTTCCTCTGCGGTTGATCTGGCTGATCTCGTGCATGGATACCGCCACCATTTATAGCCTGAGTCAATTGTGTCATCACTGCAACAAACTGTTCAGTTCCAATTCCGACCATCTCAGGATGCTGATTTGAAAGGTTATTTTCTTCTTGTATGCCTTCCTAGCACTGCTTCCCTGTTTCCTCTGCGGAAAATCATTCTGAATAAACATGTCTTAGATGAAGCAACATGGTAATCTTCAAATTCTATATCACTTCAATTTGACCATAAAAAAAATATTTTTGGATAATCATTTAATAGAATTCTAACTCCTAAAGTTATCTAAACCGACCTATGATACCAACTATAAGGCCCCAGCCTTAAACCTTACTTAATCTTGAGTTATTACAACATTACACATTGAGGATATTTTTGGGTTTAGAGTTTTAGAGAATTAGATCATAAAACTTGCATTACATTCCACATATAAACAAAGTGGTTACATAAAGATAGTATTCTTCATTCCCATCAATGGAAACATATTTAAAATAAAACATGGATTCTTTCTTGACACTTCCTTGACACTATCATCATATCATGTACCTTTCCCTTGACCTGTGAAAAACATTTCAAAAAAACTTGGGATGAGCATAAAAAGCTCAGTAAGGGATATAAAAATATGGAAAGGAAACATGGGTACATATATACATAAGGATGAGATCATACTTTACCCATAAAACATAAGCACTTTAACATACCTCATCAAATCATGAATAAATCATAGAAATCGTAAGACATAAAGGTAACTTGAGGCATTCATAACATTCTTACGTAGGGAGTAACCCTCTTGGTTACATTTGGAATACCCATCACAGTATATTCCCTAAATCTCTTCGGAGAAACCTTAATGTTTCACTCCTTCGCGTTACCCAATGAATTGGAGAGCTATATCGGGCTCACCCGCCCTTAGTTTATCACAGAACCACCCATCTTCATAATAATTCCCAAGAACCTCAACATAATCGTATCACATAAAACATTCATAAAGGAAACATAACATTTCCACCTTTCAATCACAAGATATCAATACAACACATTGATATAAAAACATTATGAAAAACTATTTTCAATACCAAAATAAAATAAAAGTAAAACATGGTATTTATTTTTCTTTTAAAAAAAAGGTATGGCTTGTAGAGGAATCCGAAACTCAAATAACGGTCACGACGGCGGAGAAGTCGTTGTCGCCGCATACGTACGACAAAAACATTCCCTTTTGTAGTTTAGTAAATGCTTCGTATAAAAAAGATTCCTTTTGAATAAATGTAAAAGTAAAAGGGGTTTATACACCGTATAAAAGAAGGTTGTGTATAAAACAAAATATGCCTCAATGAAAGGAGATTGAGACGAAGTCCCATACCTCGGGTCCAACTTGACTCGGTCGTTCTTTAATCTCCTGAATAATAAACTTGAGTTAATTTCTACTTGTTTAAGAACCTTTTTCAAGTTCATTATTCCTTTTATATCACTTATTTCCATGTCATGAACACTCTGTAATTATTTAAGTTAATAACGGTCGTTTTAACAATCATTGGTACTTGAGTAAAAAATAAGCCCTTTATAATTACATGTTGTTCATGTATCCATTATATCCAGAATGGTATTCATGATGTAGATATCATATATTTCATATATATCCAGTACATTCTTGCATTTATAATATTACATAATCATTTATAGGTAAGAAATGAAATGCACCGTTCATGGAGACAGTAAGTCGTACGTACGCATGAACGCTACTTTCATTTCTATTTCGTATTTTATAGAATGGAATCATAATTATATAAAGGTATATTATAATTCCAGTATAATATCATATATAATATCATATCTCCATCCTTTATACGTCCCACATATGGTATTTAACGAATCAAATCACTTTGAGGGGGCGGTAGTCCGCACTTCCTTAAATGAAGATATCGCGTTTACCCATAATGGAAACCATAAAGGTATGACCAAAAACAAAAATACAGAAACTTAAGGAAAACATAAACATATTATATATCATATATAAATATAGTGGCATCTTAATGTTCACCTTTGAAGGTGTTAAAATAATGTTGAACAATCATCATTTCGGGAGGCATAAATTTGTCATCCACGGAAACAGTATGTTCGTTAACCATTAGATGTAGGTGTGTGTAAGTGTAGCTCTAATACTTATTATAAAAACATCCTAGTATATTGAGGATACTGGAGTTGTTACAAAATAAAATAATAAAAAGATTTTAGGGGGTTGGAGAAGCAACATAAAACAAAAGGACTCAAAAGAAGACATTACTTTAAAATCGGGTAACTCTCTTTGGTTTGAGCTCAAAGGCTTCCTTGGGAAGACTTCTGCCCAAAGTGAGGATTCAATGAGCAAGAGAGGTAAGTGGAAAGACAAAATGGGCAGGGTTTGGCCTAGCCAAAGGCTTTGTGAGTGTGGGTAAAGAGGTAGAGGTGGGGGCCTTTTATAAGAGGAGAGGAGGGGCACTCTTGGAAAGTAAAGATAAGTTACTTTATTTTAAAATGAGTTTCGGATTCAAAAGGTCCCACATTGATATAATTCTAGGATAAGGTGATAAGGGTTCTAAATACACTCATCCAATAGTTTTTGGACATGTGTAGGTCTTATATATTACATTATCATTCCATTTTATTTAAATCATTAAATAATGAGGTCATCGTTGCATCATCATGATGTAATAAATAATTTAATTTATTTAATGTCTAAAAATTATAAAAAAAATACTATTATGTAGGAAATATTTTTATCTTTCTAATTCATATTTATAGTAAAAAATCTGACTTGTATAACCCCATATAAAAATTGTTTTCGTAAAACATTTCATGTTTGTGTCATTTTTACTTTAACATTAAATAAAAAGTTATTTGTGTCATTTCCCAACCAAAGTGGCTCCATGGGGTCCCCAAGTTGACCCATGGCTTTTCTTGGTCGGCCATGACACATCAAATAAGGTTAGGACATGTGTCTAGGTCATTTTATATTATTAAAGCATTATTTTTACCTTAAACTACACTAATTACCACTAATCGCGATTAAAAACTTAATAAGTTACTATTCACCAAAAAATTATTTTAATCTCATTGAACCACGTTTTAATTCTTAATGACAACCATTTATATCGGATTTTTGAAATTCAAAACACAAAGGTGGAAAAATTTCATTTAAACGAAAAATCAGTTTCTTTAACTACCACTTAGTGATTTCACTATTCATCAAAAATTGAAGTTTTTCAGAAAAATACCAAAACTTCACCCAAAGCTATATTTGATATTATGAATTAAAAAATGAAGTATATTTTACAAAATTCTAAACATATAAGTCACATTAATTAATTTAATAATTAATTCCCGTTGTCAGAGCAAATAGCGTGTTTTATGAAACAATAAGTATCAAAAGATTGACACCAGTTTAAGTCCAATTTCAAAGTGAAATTGATTCCAATGAGCACCATTGGATTAAATGGTAAAAATATATTCTAATTTCACTTCTAAACTAATTCAAAACATAATATAATAATATAAATAAATTATATTAAAAAGCAGTTTTGATGTAAAATGCAGTATTTTTCACTATTCATTAAAAAATGAACATTGTCAGAAAAATACCAAAAATTCACACAAAGTAAATTTTGATGTCTCAATCATAAATAATAAGTTTATTTTGACAAACATAGTTTATAAAATTGTCAAAAGATATATTCAAAAATGGTTTGCCATCAAAAGGCAGTAAAACAATCTTTTAAAAATATTAGTGTATTTCATGCTTAAGATTGGATTTATTTTCATTTTAAGCCTCTAAAACACTATCTAATTCATTAATAGACATAGATAAAAATATCTATTATTCATTACTTACTTGGGATGTTACACATAGTATATAGACTGTCAGTTGTGAGTACTCATAAGTAGATGAGACTTCTTCTCCTAAAGTTTTCACTTGGTGATCTCCAAGGCTGGAGATTATGAGAACAGACTCGCCAGTAGGAATTATGCATGTTTTAGTGTCATCAGATATTCCTATCTGTGAGCATGTGTAATGGTCCTTAGAATTTAATATTATCATTAATGTATGTCATGACTTGTGCACTTAGATTTGCTGATGAAAATTATCACACCATATGTTGGCGGGAAGTAGGGTATGTTGGGTGAATCACGAATGAAATGTTATTAATGGATAAGTCAAGAAAGGTTGTGTCCCTTCCATATTTATGTAAGCTGATATCTTGAACCTTTTATTGAAATAGAACTGTCACCCTAAATTCCATGGTTATGGTGTAATGATGAGTTTATTTCAGATAGCAATATAATGATTTATCAAGCATATAGGTTTATGACACCGTTATGCAACCTGCTTGATGAGATTATGTGACAAAGGGATTATATTACATAATGCGTTTTTGTATGTGTTTTATTCATTGCGACTTTAAGTTCTTTCTCTTGGGTGTCTTGACTTATTGTTAGACAGTAATATTGGACTTTAGTCAAACTCACCTAATGCCAATGAGAAAGAATCCTAGAGGGTCACACACTAAGTGTTTCTAGTGGTCTCTATTAAATTCTATTTGAATTTAATTAATGGAATAAATATTATTCTCATGACTAAGGAATAATTTTATTTAAGTTATATTGATCGCATAAATTAAATAAATATTTATTCACCAGATTGTGAATAAAATTTATTTATTTATTTTATTGAATATTTAATAAATATTTATTTAATAGTTTATGAATAAAATATTTATTTAAGAGAATAAAATATTTATTCAGGTGTTCAATAAATACAATAGGAGTTTGAATGAAGAAATACTATGTCTGGTGATAAAATAATTATTTACAAGTCGGTAAATATTATTTATCCATTTTGCGCAAGTTGGCACACTACAAAATAATAATATTGTTATTATTATTATGTGGCATGATATTTAATTAATGGTTATAATTATATTTAATGGATGTTATACAATTAAATTTTTTAACCAAAATCCCATCTATATAAATTGATGGCTACTTCTATTGTGTAATTCATTCGAAACCAATTCCAAGTTTAGGAATAGATAATTGTTGTGCACAATGAATTCGCTCTCAACTCCTCCTCCTCCCTCTCAAGAATGAGAAACCCAGGAGATAATTTCTTCAAGTCCGAAGAATGAGCAATAAAGAACGGACAATACATGAAATTTTATTCACCGTGCTAGCACCCAGATAATGAGTGGCATTTCTCAGAGAACATTGAAGCATGTGTGGATCACCGCTAGACGGATTCTACCCTTGTATCCTCGCAAGCGCAATGAAGTCAATTTGGAAGAGCCTTTTCGGATGATCAATAATCATAAATGAAGAAAGTTCCTAAGCCTAGGTATTTATTTCTTTATATATTAAATAAATTAATTATAAATTTGGCATGCAAGATCCTCTATATTGGTTTCAAGCAATGATTATTAAAATAAATTTTAATATATCACCCACCAATGCATGCTTCTGCTGCGCTCGAAACCAACAGGTAGCACCATCGGCCAAATATTTAAGGAGATGATGACGTGATCATGTCTATGGATAAGTGGTCTCAGGTAAGCATCACTTTGATGTTTCAATTGTAAATATATCATTGTATTGGGTTTTGATGGCTTAAGTGTCATGTTCTTGAGAGGTACTTTGAGATGTGTTGGGTGTTTGGAAACGCAACGCGACCGTTTGAACGGAACTTCATGACCATTGTAGGCCAGATGATGTTTTTGTGATCCCTGAAGGCTTCTCAGGGATGAGAAGTTCTAAGGCGGGGAGATTATAGAGTCCCATGTTTTTCGAACTAGATGAAATTTCTAGGGAATTTGAATTTTAGTGATTACTAGACGGACCATTTTTAAAACTAAGATTCGAAACTGAATTCCAAGAGTTTGAACCCTCAAATGTTATGTTTTTGGACTTGGGTAAGGGTCTGTGAGTTTCCTCGGGTTCCTCATTGAGTTTAGAAAGTGTAATTATATGAAAATTCAAGGTTTGGGTGCTATAAATAGGGTGCACAGTTTGTATGAATAGGGCTCACAGTTTGTCTGAAACTGTGCGGCCCTCAGTAGAAAACCATGTGACCTTCAACAGGTGGACAGAAGGCATTGCACAGTTTACCAAACCGTGAGCCTGGCCCACATGGTTATTTGAAAATGGGTAGTAGCTCAACACTATTTACCACATGGTTGGCACACAGTTTCCAAACCATGCGACCAGCCCATGTGGGATGCTCCAGGTGCCCAGTGTAGGGCACATGGTTGGCACACAGTTTTCCAAAATGTGCGGCCCAAACCATGCGTGGAGTCCCTGTTTTAAAAATTAAAATAATAAAAATAAAAATAAAACAATTAAACCTAATAACCCTATTCTCCCATCCTGGATCACAACGCACCCCACTGGGGTTCCCCTTGGTCATGTGATGCAATCCCCCTCCTCGGCTCCTCCGTTTTCCAATTTTTTCTCATTCCTTTATGATTCTTGGTTGAGGTTTCTAGGTAAGCCTCCTCCTCCCTCATATTCCTCCTTTTCGGTGTTTTTACCTTCCTCATCACCCTACCTAGCTTTGGTCAAACCCTTGGTTAGGGTTTGACCAGATTTTGTTGGTTTTCTTCCAATGTTAGGGTGTGCGAAAGGCTTCTCGGGTCGGCTTGGGTATGTTTCGGTGTTCACCGCCGAAGGCAATACACTTCAGTCCATTTTTGGTTTGTCGTTTCTGATTGAGGTAATTTCTTCTCCTGTTGCTTGGTCTAGAACAATATTATTTGAGGCCTTTTTGCGAGTTTGAGTTCCTAGATTTATCTGTAATGAGCTTTGATCATCCTTGAGGTGGGCTCGAGGTGCGAAAGTCAAAGGCGACCTACCGCGTATGTATAGGTAGGCATATTTATATATATGTTCCCCCATTATATATATATTCACCCATGATAGTGGATATATATATATATATATATAAATCTAGTTGTGATTACATATAATATGAAAAATGCATACGAGTGTAAGTAAAAATGGGTATATTCATATAAGCTATATGTAGGGATCCCATTGTACCTATTAATGGCCATGAAAATATGTATACAGGGTCTAGGTTTACTTATGTATATGTGAAGGTGCATATACTCAGAGGTGGGTAGCAGTAGCTTCGAGTGATCGCCGTGAGAAATGTTAAGTGCCAAAGTGTTCGGCTTGGCTAGGTCTTCTCTTGAGGTAGGATCTCTTTCCTTTCCCCTTTAAATTTAAAAATGCATTAGTTGTATATTTGATTCTTCTTTGATAAATTAAATTTTTATTCTATAATGAAATGCTTAGTTATGATAAATGACTTTTTTGATAAACAAAGTCATGTTTTTATAATAAAACCCTTCCAACGGAGGTGCGTTGCCTTTTAATCTAAAAACAATTTATTAGTTGTTTAATACATTCTTAGTGTAATGATTTGTGGTTTTCCCTATGCTTAGATGACATAGTGTGATATAATTCATGTTTGAGACATGACCTCCAGTGAAATTAATAAATGGATTTTTCCTTTATAAACATTTATGGAACCATTACACCTTATAAGCACCATCTTGTCCCTTCATTTGAATTTACCTTGCTTTAACCACACAAGGGGTGTGTTTCTATGCTTTCCTAGTTAGATAAAGCTTAATTATAAATAAAGGGAATTGGTTTACTTAGTTCGGTGATGTAATTCCTCCCTTGCATGTTTATGCTCTTGGGTTAAATGGTTATATTGAACTTGAATTTCATAATGGTTTATTTAGAGGATTTAGAAATGAGTGGGTAAACTTTTCACAACCCACCCCCTGGGGTCTATGCCATGACTACCCCAAGTCTGCCTCTCATAGGTCAGAGGCTGGTGACTAGCGCTGAGTAGGAATATCCCAAACAAATGGGAGGCATTTTCCTAAGTACCTGTACACACGCACACAACTCCAAGCCACTATTTCTAGAAGGTGAAAACACTAAGTAAACAAACACAAGGTATGGAGGTAGAAAACTAAAGGTAAATAGGGATAGAATATAATCCCAACTGAAATAAAAAAGTAAAAGTACAAGTCTCTAGAAATCCTCTGCATAAAACCCTACCTGAAGGGTAGGAAACAACTATCTAAAACCGTAGAAGCACATCTCACGTGTCAGGTAACTCTAAGTACCACCTGGCCCCGATCCACCAAGTACTCCGTCAAAGCATCGATCATTTGCACAAGACATGACACGTGCAGGAAAAGCCCATGTAGGTGTGAGTAAAACAATACTCAGTAGGGACCCCAAATCACAAAGGTATACCACAAAGCAATACACAAATAAGACTACTGAAGAGGTACACGAAGTGTAGCCTCTAAGAAGTATAGTCAAGAGAGTCACTAGAGTTAGCTCACATAGGTATAAACTAAGTATGAAAATCAAGACTATCAGTCATAAATATCGAACACCTTGTACTGTTGAGGAACTCATCCCTGATGAGTCACTTAGGCCCGCTAGGTTACCTAGACTCGCTCGTCACTTAGGACTACTAGGTTACTTAGACCTGCTCATCACTTAGGCCTACTGGTTCACCTAGACCCGCTTTTCATAGTCTTCTCATCACATCCAGCTATAGGATTATCGCTCATTGCGCATTTGATTCCAGGAGAATCTACTCCTCAAGCCATCGGTCGTATCTTTACTTCCACAAAAACACACTTAGAGTATGCCAAAAGGATCGCCTCATCGCGGGGGTCCCAACACCACAAATAGATCATAAATCAGACGTATGGTTTGAAAGTTATGTGCCTTTTAGTGAAAAGGGGTTGGTGGGGTCTGGGTTCGGTCCAACTCAACCCGACCCGGTTCCACTAACCCAACCCACTGGGTCAACCTGGCCCGATCCTCTACGCCGGCCTGCCTATCCAACCTGGCCCACTGGAGTGGGTCAGTTTTCTCCACCCGGGACATGGCAGGCACCAAGTCCCACCCGTGACCAATGTCATGGTACAGATAGACCGCGTTCGCCACGGCCCACCTGCCGACGGCCCCTGCTCACTACCCGTGGGCTTCCTCTATCGCCATCAGCCGGCGTGCTGGAGGTTTCTTCTGCGGGCCCCTGGACTCATTCTGGTGGTCCATTTTCTGATCCGGGAGAACCTCTGTGATCCTTGGGTCGTCTCTTCCACTTCTGTGTGCTCCAAGACATCTTACCGTCAATCTGGGGGGCCAACCATGTTTGGAACCTCCCAACAAGAATCTGACGCAACTACAAGGTTCTGTCGGCAAAGAACGCAGGGAGAGAGATAGGGATCGCAAAGAACACCCAAAACAACGAACGTCGGCCTTATTCATTTGGTCTTTGTTTGTTGCATTATAAAAAGAGAGACATTCAAACAATCACTAATATATAACCCTTTTCTTTAATCCCCACATGAAAATTCTCATACCACATGAACGACTGATCTGTGGGTCAACTTGTTAGTGAGTTGATTCACATTCATCATTTAGAAAAGAAGAACAAGGGATTAAGGTAATCACATGGAAATAATAAAACCCCTACCCCGAGGACTAGATTAGTAGTTGGTGAAGAACGGATTTTCACTGTCATCATTCGTCGATCCCCGATCCTCGAACTTTGATCTGCGATTTCATGATTTGTGATCTGTCAGCGTCCGTCACCACGTATCATTCTCCGATAAGAGGCTTTGCCAAGGCCTTTTATTTTCTAGAGATTCTAGGGAATTTCTCCAAGATTGTCCATCTGATCCCATATCCCTGTCAAGATGTTAAATTAAGAAACACATTTCAGCATCACCGTTTCATTGTGTTGCAACATTGACACACTTTCATTTATGAAAGGAAACAACTGCTTGATTGTGGCATCGTAGTGTCCCTTCATCACTGTGAAATGTTAAAATAAATATAATTAACTTTTTTAAGTTTATTTTATTATCTTTTAAAACGTACATAAATTAACTTTTACCCTCAACTCGCACCAGTCGAGGTTAGGCCCCACCTAAGGAAATCACACCCTCAAAAAGCTCAACGGTACTCTCATATTTCCAATCTGAGTTACCATTTATGAGTTATGGGATTTTAAAATAAAATAATCTTTATTTAATTATTTTATTTACATTCATTTCTCAAAAACCACTTTCCACAGTTGACCCACGCTGACCAATGTTAGGTTCGACCTAAGTAAAACACCCCATTACGAACTCAACGGTGGTCTCAGATTTTAAATCTGAGTCACCGTTCATTATTTATAAGTATTTGAAAAATAAAATAATTTTATTTAATTAATTTATTTACAGTTATATCATGTTCATTTTTTCTCACTAGAGGCCCACTTTGACTAAATTTAAGTCACAAATAGGGTAAAACTTCCATCCCAAATGCAATGGTGCCCTCATATTTTTGATATGGGAACTTGTTTAAGAGTTATTCCACTTTTTCAGGAAAACTTCTCATGCGTGCTATTTAAAAACTTAACATTTTTTTATGGACCATTCCAGGAACACCGGGCATCAGAATTGCACACCGCCTCAACACCTGGTCTCATAATTTTCCCAAAAAGTTTCTAAAAATAAAACCGGGAAAATCCGAGTCATTACATTCTCCCAACCTTAAGGCTTTACGTCCCCAAAATCCAAACCAAGGGATTCCCAAACAGATGAGGGTATGAGAATAAATCTGAGCCTTCTGCTCCCACGTGATCTCTTGGAGATTCTCGTGTTTCCACTGAATGCATACTAGAGGAATCTATCACTTACGGAGGTTCCTCTCCTATCAATCCTCGATCTACACCGGAAACTCTGCAAAATTCACCCCATCGTCAATGTCCATCTCACCCTAGTCAATGACGTGTGATGGGTCGTGTACTTATCTACTCAACTGGGATACATAGAAGATGGCGTGTACCCACTCTAACTACAAAGGTAGAGCCAAGGGGTAATCCACCTATCCCACTCTACGCAGTATCAGAAGAGGTTTGATGAACCTCAGAGATAACTTACCACCCAGCCAAATCTCTATATCCCACGTCGAGGAGAGACCCGAAGGAAAACATGGTCTCCCTCCTCAAACTCTAAAGGTCTATGTAGCCTATCAACATCAGACTTATGATGTCTCTGTGCAGTCGTTATATGCTCCTTGATGATTTGCACCTTCTTTGTATTAGTCTGCACCAACTCTGGGCCCATGGGTGCTGACTCTTCAAGGTTAGTCCAACAAAGTGGCAACTTGCAGGGTCGCCCGTACAAGGCATCGAACGGTGCCATACTGATGGTGGAGTGGTAGCTCTTGTTATACGCAAACTCCACCAGAGGTAGGTGATCCTCCTAACTGCAGCCAAAATCTAGGATTCAAGCATGTAACATGTCCTCTAGGACCTAAATGGTCTGCTCCAACTAGTTGTCTGGCTGCAGGTGGAAAGTTGTGCTCAAGAGCAGCTAATTCCCCAATGCCTCCTACAATCTCTTCCACAATCAGGATGTAAAGCGTGCATCTCGATCTAAGACTATTGTTGATGAGACTCCATGGAGTCAAACTATCTTCTGCATGTAGAGGCATCCCAAGCTCCCTATGGGACTCTGTTTCTTAAAAGTTAAGAAGTGACTAACATGATGAGATGATCAACGATCACCCAGATGGTACCATGTCCCTTGGACATACATGATAAACCCGTCACGAAGTACATTGATGTCCTTTATCACTCCATTCTTGGCACCCCAAGGAAAAAAAAGAGCAACCCCCTTTCAAGCATAGGGGCTTGACATGGTGTGTTGACAAACCATGAAACAGATTAAACAAGCGCTCAACTTTTATATCAATAGGTAATACTTGATTCAACCTGTTCCATCATCCCCAGTGTTTTCCTTGACACCCACATGCATACCCAAATGCATCTCATCACTCTAGGTGTCTACTACTACTACCGTTCATCCTCTAAAAGGAACGATGTGCTCCCCACCTTTCAAATATCCATCAGGGGTATTCCCTATGGGAAATTGAGCACTAAAAGACTCACAGTCGATATCATCAAGTTATGCCTCCCTGAATCACTCTAAGAGTAGAGGGGTAACAACCACCGATTAGAGGTAAGTTGCATCATCTCTATCCTCGAAGGATAACTGTAACGAGGTCAACTGCTCCATTTCCTCATTCAGTAACTACGAACTGGATCTCCTACTAAGAGAATCTACTACCACATTTCCCTTACCAGGAGTATAGACTATTTTTAAGTCATAGTCTTGGAGTAACTCCAACCATCATCTCTGTATCAAGTTCAAATCCTTCTAAGAGAAGATATACTTGAGACTCTTGTGGTTATAGTAGATGATAAAATATTCACCCATAAGGTAGTGTTGCCACATCTTCACTGTGAAGACTGTTGATGCCAACTCAAGGTTGTGGGTTGCATAGTTTTTCTCATGTGGTCTCAACTACCAAGAACCGTCACACTCCCTTTAGTTGATTGAAGAGGTCACCAATCCTTGGTAGCAGATACTTATTCTTCAAGGTCACCTAATTCAGGCATTGAAAGTCCACACATAACCTCAAGATCCAGTCTTCCTTCTTGGTAAACAATATTAGGGCTGCCCATGGTGAACCATTGGGTCTCTCAAAGACCTTCCTTTGTAAGTCCTCTAACTATACCCTCAATTAAAGAAACTCTATGGGAGCCATCTGATATGCCAGTGTATATATCGGTGTCATCCCGAGATATGGGTCAATGTAGAAGTTTACCTCCCTACGAGGAGGTAGTCTTGAAACATCTTCTAGAAAGATGTCCTCATACTCATCCACCATTACAGGAAAATGAGGACTCGTCTCATCCACTATAACCAGGGTTATTATATCCAAATGAAGAGTGATTTATTGTACCCTCCTATGCATGAGTCTATCCCATGATGCATGGGTTTCCTTTTTCACCGACCAAGGAAAATCCAATTCTATCATTACTGATATATCACACCCTTTTTCCTAAAACAGTCAATACATGCATGGACTGTCGATAACCAATTCATAACAATAATGGTGTCATAAGTCCTCGTCACTACCACTAAGTGGTTCCAACCGAAACTCTCGCCTCAAGGGTCAGATCACACTATCGGCACTAGTGTGATTATCGAGTTTCCTTCTGTAAGTATCGCTAGATGTAAGGGTAAAGTTAATGGTTTAACTAGAAACTCTAGGTCTCGAACAAGATTCGTGACAAGGAAGAATGATTAGCACCTATGTCTATTAATACGATAGTTATGAATAGACATAGATTGTACCTCAAATCATTCTTGGAGCCCTTGGGTCATATGCCTTAACCGCATGGAGTTTCCCCTTCCCCTATCCTCCAGCTCCCTGAGCCTGATGTAGACCACATGGGGGTGGTGGTGGTAACATGTTGAAATGTATACCACCTCTTACTTCTCTCCCATCTCATATTCTATGTCCTCCAACCTACAAATTCATTTGTTCCTTTCACTATCTCTGCCCTGGTGGCCTATCCACTATTTTACTATCAGCAAGACAGGCTTGAAAATCTCTAACGAGATATACCCTACCATCTTTTGAAAGGAATTACCTCTTTTTAGGTCGACTGGACTCACCCTATGAGCCCTGAGCTGTAGATCTTCTGTCTTGGGACCTCCTCTTAGAATGTCTCACATGTCCAAGTCCTTGAGACTGATGTCGACTTCCTGCCCTCAAGGTCTCTGCTCCTGTTTTCCCACTACTAACATCCACTGGCTATATCTTCTTAGCCAAAGGACTTTCAACCAAAAAGGTTCTCTCTAGAACCCGAGCATAAGTAGGAATGCACGGAGGAATAGAATTGGCTCGAATGTCCCTAAATGTGCCTTGATCAATGGTTTGATCTCTGAAGCGCTGGTCGTATCGTATTCATCGAGTACCTAGAAAGGTCAATATGACTTGATGAATACCCAGTTACCAACATGTTGTCCTACCGAAGCTGTAGAATCTCTTGGACATGCATAAACTTTAGATTTTATGGTGATATACCCTTATTTGAGAAATGTTCTCAAGATCTATCCATAGAAGAGTCACCTCATCGTAAAATCGGGTAATCTAAACCCTGTCATCGCCTTGCTGAGCCACGTAGAAGGATCACCACCAGGACCACCATATGATCTAATGGTGTCCTAAATAGATGAAAAACTTGGTCACCACCTCAATACAGTCCTTAGCCACCTGTGAGTTGGGATTTCCTCAAAACCTGAGGGGTATCTGTCACTAAAACTCGTAAAGTGAGCTCAACCTGTGCATCTCATCTGTTGGTATTACGAGTACCATGTGCTACTCCATAGGTGGTGGTATATACAGTACACCACCTATAGGTGTTGTCTCTAGTATGAACCCTTGTACCCATATCATCACCCCGCGGATCATCCTCATGATCACGCAGTGGAATCCTGACTGGCTATCTACGTGGAAGCATCTTGAAACAAAACAAGATGTACCATGATCAATAGAGTATACCTGGTGAGCTGAATCAAGAATGATATGTAAAACTCAACCCATTCTTATACGATGCATGTACCATCGTTTCCTTTCAACTAGTGTTTTTATGTACCAAGTCAAAAAGCAGAGTTCGGGGTCCTAGTGTATGGATACGTAAGACACCGCACCAAAATTGGATTCCCTGACCTGAAAGATGAACTCGAAACACTTAATTTTTTTACCTAAACCAAACTCATAGACTCTGGGTTCTTGAGGTAGAACCGATCTCCTCTAATACCACTCTATTATGACCTATCCCCCGGGGCCCATGTCGTGACTACCCCAAGCCCGCCTCCCATAGGCCAGGGGCTAGTGACTAGCACCGAGTAGGAAAATCCCAAATAAATGGGAGGCATTTGCTTAAGTACTTGTACACATGCACACAAATCCAAGCCACAAATGCTGGAAGGTGAAAACACCAAGTAAACAAACACAAGGTACGACAGTAGAAAACTGAAGGTAAAAGGGGTCAGAATATAAGCCCAACTAAAATAGAAAAGTACAAGTACAAGTCTCTGGAACTCCTTCGCAGAAAACCCTACCTAAAGGGTAGGTACTAAAATAGCTATCTGAATCCACAGAAGCACATCTCATCTGTCGGGTCACTCTAAGAACCACCTGGCCCCGTTCCACCAAGGACTCCATCAAAGCATCGATCGTCTTAATAAGACACGACACGTGCAAGCGAAGCCCGTGCAAGGGTGAGTAAAACAATACTTGGTAGGGACCCCAAACCACAAGGGTATACCACAAAGTAATACACAAAGTATACTACCATAGAGGTACATGAAGTGTAGCCTCTAAGAAGTACAGTAAATAGAGTCACTAGAGTCAGTTCACACAGGTATAAACTAAAGTATGAAAAGTAAGACTATAAGTTGTAAACACTAAACACCTTGTACTGATAAGGAACTCATCCCCGATGAGTCACTTGGGCCTGCTGGTTCACCTAGACCCACTTGTCACTTAGGCATGTTGGGTCACCTAGACCCGCTCATCACTTAATCATGCTATGTCACCTAGAACTGCTCATCATAGTCTTCTCGTTTCAGCCAGCCACAAGATTCCCACTTGTAGCACGCTTGATTCCGGGAGAATCTACTCCTCATACCATCATTATTACCTCAAATTCCCCGAAAACCCACTTAGATTATATCAAAATTATCTCCTAGTCGTGAGTGTCCCAATTCCATAAACAGATCGTCAATCGGACGTATGGTTTGGAAGTTATGATCCTTTTAGTGAAAAGGGTCCGGTCTGACCCGGTCGGACTGCCCCGACCCATGGTCTGCCGACCCAACTCAGGTCCGTCGACCCAACCCGCTGGGCTCGGCCCATTGGAGTGGGTCGGTCTGCTCCGCCCGGGACCACTACTACAACTTGGCCTTTTATCAACGCTAAAAACCCACATTAATAGTGCTATAAAATCTCTGTTAATGTCAGCGTAGATAAGGGGGTGTCCCCTTTATCAGCGCTTTTCAGAGCGCTGATAAAGGGGACCCCCCCCCCCTTTATCTACACCGGCATTAACAACGCTTTTCTAGCGCTGATAATAGGGCCCTTTATCAGTGCTCTTTTAGCGCTGTTAAAGGTGTCATTTATCAGCGCTTAGAAAAGCGTTGATAAAGGCACCTTCCCCTGCACCTGCACAACCAGCACCTACACACCTGCACAAACCAGCATACCTGCACAAAATAGCACCTGCACACCTACACAAAATAGCACCAGCACATAATATTTTGATAAAAAATGATATATACATTTAATTAACATCCTGAATACAAAAAAAAACACTGTTATATACATTTCAAACAATGTTTTACATGGTTAAAATTACAATTATCCAACAACAGTTATAAAAATTAATGTTTCATCCTTTTATATCTATGATCCACTCTCAAAATTTATCGTTCACGGTATTTGTTGCCGAACAAAGCATCTGAACTCAAGGAAAAAAATTCACCTATATAAGAAAAAAATAATATGAAAGAATACATTAATATGGAAATTTGAAACTAAAATATGAAAATGATAAAATCAAATGTTTTCATTCTGATAACAATGAAAGGGAATAATGTAAAATCAATATGTTTTTGGATGATTTATCTCATTTAATAAATATTGATTCTTTATCTAATGAAAAGATTTACCAGTCACACCGTGCATCGGATTGAGGTTTGGTCAATTCGTACACATCACAAATGACTCATGGATTGTTGTCCTATAGTATCAAAACAATCTGAATGCGTTTTCTTGGTTTGTCGTATGTCACTTGTGTTGTTTTCTAAAGTTTATGTCAATTTGAAACTGATATCATACACTTTTAACCATTCTGGTCACACCGTGCGTCGGATTGAGGTGAGGTCTATTTTTACATGTCACAAATGACTCATGGATCATTTTCCTAGAGTATCAAAACAATCCTAATGTGTTTTCTCGGTTTTCCATATGTCAGTAGTGTTGTTTTCTAAAGTTAATGTCAATTTCAAACTGATATCAGACACTTTTATCCATATCGGTCACACCGTGTGTCAGATTGAGGTATAGTTGATTCTTACACGTCAAAAATGACTCATGAATCATTTTCCTAAAGTATTAAAATAATCTGAACACGTTTGCTCAGTTTTTCGTATGTCAGTAGTGTTGTTTTCTAAAGTTTATGTCAATTTGAAACTGATATCAGACACTTTTAGCTATACCGGTCACACCGTGCATCGGATTGAGGTACGGTCGATTAGTAAAAGTCAAAAATGACTCATGGATCGTTTTCCTAGAGTATCAAAACAATCTGAATGTGTTTTCTTGGTTTTTCATATGTCAGTAGTGTTGTTTTCTAAAGTTAATGTCAATTTCAAACTGATATCAGACACTTTTAGCCATACCGGTCACACCGTGCGTCAGATTGAGGTGAGTTCAATTCTTACACTTCAAAAATGACTCATGTATCATTTTCCGAGAGTATCAAAACAATTAGAACGCATTTTCTCGGTTTTTCGTATGTCACTTGGGTTGTTTTCTAAAGTTTATGTCAATTTGAAACTGATATCAGACACTTGTAGTCATACCGATCACACCGTGCGTAGGATTGAGGTGAGGTCAATTTGTAAACATCAAAAATGACTCATGTATAGTTTTCATAAAGTATCAAAACAATCCTAATGAGTTTTCTCAGTATTTCGTATGTCAGTAGTGTTGTTTTCTAAAGTTAATGTCAATTTCAAACTGATATCAGACACTTTTAGACATACCGGTCACACTGTGCGTCGGATTGTGGTGCGGTTGATTTTTATATGTCAAAAATGACTCATGGATCGTTTTCCTAAAGTATCAAAACAATCCGAACGTGTTTTCTCGGTTTTCCGTATGTCAGTAGTGTTGTTTTCTAAAGTTTATGTCAATTTGAAACTGATATCAGACACTTTTAGCCATATCGGTCACATTGTGCATCAGATTGAGGTGAGGTCAATTATTACACATCACAAATGACTCATGGATCGTTGTTATAGAGTATAAAAACAATCCGAACACATTTTCTTGATTTTCCGTATGTCACTTGTGTTGTTTTCTAAAGTTAATGTCAATTTGAAACTGATATCAGAAACTTTTAGTCATACCGGTCACACTGTGCATCGGATTGAGGTGCGGTCAATTATTACACCTCAAAAATGACTAATGGATCATTTTCCTAAAGTATAAAAACAATCCGAATGCATTTTCTTGGTTTTTCGTATGTCACTTGTGTTGTTTTCTAAAGTTTATGTCAGTTTGAAACTAATATCAGACACTTGTAGCCATATCGGTCACACCGTGCATCGGATTGAGGTGAGGTCGATTCTTACACGTCAAAAATGACTCATGGATCATTTTAATAAAGTATCAAAACAATCCGAACGTTTTTTATTGGTTTTCTGTATGTCAGTAGTGTTGTTTTCTAAAGTTTATGTCAATTTAAAACTGATATCAGACACTTTTAGCCATACCGGTCACACCATGCATCAGATTGAGGTGCATTCAATTCATACATGTCAAAAATGACTCATGGATCGTTGTCCTAGAATATAAAAAAATACGAATGCTTTTTCTTGGTTTTCCGTATCTCAGTAGTGTTGTTTTCTAAAGTTAATGTCAATTTCAAACTGATATCAGACACTTTTAGTCATACCGGTCACACCGTGCGTCGGATTGAGGTGCGTTCAATTCTTACATATCAAAAATGACTCATGGATCGTTGTCCTAGACTATAAAAACAATCTGAACATGTTTGCTTAGTTTTTCGCATGTCACTTGTGTTGTTTTCTAAAGTTTATGTCAATTTGAAACTGATATCAGACACTTGTAGTTATACCAGTCACACCGTGCGTCGGATTGAGGTGAGGTTGATTCATAAACGTCACAAATGACTCGTGGATAGTTTTCCTATAGTATCAAAACAATACGAACGCGTTTTCTCGGTATTCCGTATGTCAGTAGTGTTGTTTTCTAAAGTTAATGTCAATTTCAAACTGATATCAGACACTTTTATCCATATCGGTCACACCGTGCGTCGTATTGAGGTGCAGTTGATTCTTACACATCAAAAATGACTCATGAATAATTTTCCTAAAGTATCAAAACAATCCGAACGCGTTTTCTCGGTTTTTCGTATGTCAGTAGTGTTGTTTTCTAAAGTTAATGTCAATTTCAAACTGATATCAGAAACTTTTAGCCATACCGGTCACACCGTGCATCAGATTGATGTGAGGTTGATTCATACACATTAAAAATGACTCATGTATCATTTTCCTAAAGTATCAAAATAATCCTAATGCGTTTGCTCAGTTTGACGTATGTCAGTAGTGTTGTTTTCTAAAGTTTATGTCAATTTGAAACTGATATCAGACACTTTTAGCCATACCGGTCACACCGTACATCGGATTGAGGTGAATTTGATTCATACACGTCAAAAATGACTAATGGATCATTTTTATAAAGTATCAAAACAATCCGAACGCGTTTGCTCGGTTTTCCGTATGTCAGTAGTGTTGTTTTCTAAAGTTAATGTCAATCTCAAACTGATATCAAACACTTTTAGCCATACTGGTCACACCGTGTGTTGAATTGAGGTGAGGTTGATTCATACACATCACAAATGACTCATGGATCATTTTATTAAAGTATCAAAACAATCCGAACGCGTTTGCTCGGTTTGTCGTATGTCAGTAGTGTTGTTTTCTAAAGTTAATGTCAATTTCAAACTGATATCAGACACTTTTAGCCATACCGGTCACATCGTGCGTCGGATTGAGGTGCAGTTGATTTTTACACGTCAAAAATAACTCATGGATCGTTTTCCTAAAGTATAAAAAAAATCCGAACGCATTTTCTTGGTTTTCTGTATGTCAGTAGTGTTGTTTTCTAAAGTTTATGTCAATTTGAAACTGATATCAGACACTTTTAGCCATACCGATCACACCGTCCATCGGATTGAGGTTTAGTCGATTATTACACGTCAAAAATGACTCATTGATCGTTTTCCTAAAGTATCAAAACAATCCAAATGCGTTTTCTTGGTTTTTCGTATGTCAGTAGTGTTGTTTTCTAAAGTTTATGTCAATTTGAAACTGATATCAGACACTTTTAGCCATACCGGTCACACTGTGCGTCGGATTGAGGTACGGTTGATTTATACACATCACAAATGACTCATGGATTGTTGTCCTAAGGTATCGAAATAATTTGAACATGTTTTCTCAGTATTCCGTATGTCAGTAGTTCATAAGAGTCTCATTAAGTTATTCTTTACTAGAAACTCAAATCATTTCTAAAACCATTATTTGTAATCTAAGGATATGAAACATAATAAAGGGTGATCATAGATGCTCAATAAGTGTAAACAAGGGAGATATCAATGATCATATAAATATAACATAAGTAGTAGAAATTCACCTTCATTGTTCTATTTGTTTACATTCTTCCATCAGGTACGTTGCCCATTCATTTCTAAACACATCTATATCATCTTCTGAATAGGAGTTTTTGAGACAGTCATAGTAGTACTGAAAAAATATAAATACACAAAGGATTAATAATTATTTTAAATGAATTAGTAATTATTTTCAAAAATACCTCTTTAGGGATGCTAGTTTGTTCATGAAATATGATCTCTTTCATAAATTTACAAACATCATAACCACAGTCCTTGTCATTTTTTTGTTTCAGACACTGTAGAAACATCGAGAAAAATAAGTAATCTATTTTGATATGTATTTGGATAGTGAAATATAATTATATATACCCCGATACTTCTCCATTTTTAGATCTTTTGCGCCTTGTCTTCCTTAGGCCCTAGATTCATTCCAGCCTTTAGACGATATTCATACACCGCCCTATCATAACAGAATACTCATTAAAAGATAATATAAATTATATAAATAGATATTTAGTTCTAAAATGTTGGATATAGTGTATTACTAATTGACAATCTTCATCATGTGTGGTCGGTTTATTGGATATCCATACAGTGAATCCATAAAATAAATCTTTGGAGTATCCAAATTGACTGCAATGAGCATCCAATGTTGCCTAAAAACACAAAAAGGAATAAGTACTGATAGAAATGAAAATATAATTGATATGATTAAAATGTAGAGTTTTACCCCTACAATGTTGGTATTAAAAAGAGTTTGTCAGTCGTAATTCTGCATTGAAACGTTCTGAGCAGGTTTGACATTAATTCATCCTGAAAATTGAAATCTATTTCTTCTCGTTGTGTAGAAATGGTGTGAGGACTAACGATTCCAAATTTTTATTCATGGGAAAATCCCTTCAATTGTTTTTCATATATGTGCCTGTGAAAAATATAAAACGTATTTAGCCATAATTAAAATAGTATATCAGCTTTTGTAAAATCAAATCATGAAAACATACCTCATGTATACATTTATAACTGAGGCGCCTAGCCAATCATATGTGATGATTTCAGCTACAACATCAGCACTAACGAAATCTAATGTTTCCTCTTCGTACATATCTTTTTCACAAAAAATTGTGTGACTCTTGCCACCTTTCATTTTTGTATCCACATGAGCTTGCAATGACATTAAATGTGGATATAGAACGGGCGGGGTGAAGGTGTTCTCAGTAGATCGTTTTGATCGGTTGGTTGATCCTTTTGAGCCGCTATTTCATTTTAGCTCCTCCATTTTGTCCTTCTGTAATAACATTCATCGGTTCAACCATTTTCTAATTTAATGTTAAAGGTTTTGCTTGAAAAATGAATTGTAAATGAATACCTCTCGGTCGAAATGTTTTTTTACAAGATTAGACGACCATGCAACGAATGTTCCAACAGCTTTTTCCACCGTATGAATATCGTCATTGTCATTTGGCACGGGTATCTCGGCGCTCAGCTCATGAGCTATGTTAATCGACACTTTGACATGACGGGTTGGAAGTGGTCTGGAGTGTAGCATGTCATTCTGCATATTGAACATTGTAGCCCTCGCTACAAGGCGATGGTTGGGAGTTGACAGATATAAATCATAGTCATTTTCACCCTGTAGAATATCATTACAAGAAAGGTATCAATGTATATGTGATTCACATTTCACAGAAAAAAATATTAGAACATTGATTACCTCGGTTAAGTTAGGTCTTTAAGGGGAATGGCTCACCTCAAAGCTGGCGGGGGGTGGGGCGAGATCTTCTTGTGTGGGTTGTTCTTGAGTTGTTTGTTCTCTTCGCCTCTCCCCCATCAAAGTTGCTAGCAAGTCTCCCTAACTTTAGATTCTTTGTTCAAGGGTAGCTACTCTATCTCTCATCATTTTCATTTCTTAAGTTTGTTCATCCTCTTGTTTTATTTTCTGAAAATATGTCTGAGGTGTCACCCCAAAACCCACACCTCTGACGCGGCCATACTGTTCTGGCTGTTTCAAGGCCGCTGAAAGTATGTCTGCATCCGGTGTGGGTGTTTTTGATTCTTGTGACTATGTCAAATAGAAAATATGGAAAAATAAGTAATCATAGTTATGTAATAGTGATTTAAAGCAAAACAAATTTCTATTATGTCATACTTACACATGTTTCTCACACTTTTTGTGTGTTTTCATCTACCAGTTTCCCCTTTTTATTAACACGAGCCTCCATCCATAGCACATGGTGTGGGATGGAAGTGGATCGGGATTTTGATTCACTAATCTACATATAAATAGAGAAACATGGTTACAGTGTTGTTTTATGTCACATAAAAGTATTACAGTACTTTTAAAATACATACCAATTGTTTTTCAATTGAATCATACCCCAGCCCTGCTTTACGGTAGGGGTATGCTGGTTTTGTTGTCCGTTCTTTATTTTCAGCACTCAGTTGTTGTTTCATAAATAAAAAACTGTCAATCAAAGTGATGAATACAAGCAACTTTAAACAATGTGTAACCAAACACAATGTACCTGAAAAGTATGCTCTGCACGACGGTTGCAAAATGCATCCCACGCTCCTTGGGATATCAAGTGTGCATAAAGAGGAGGTGGGTGAGGCTTGATTTTCCCTTCAGCATCTTTCAGATGATGTTTCGTTAAAATAGTGCAAAAGCCTCTATGAACCCTTCCTGTCAGTCTTAATACATATTCTTTATGCGAGACATCTACTATAAATGCACTCTGTAAGAGATGATGAAGAGTTAGTCAATATTTCAGTATTTTATTTTATTTTATTTTAATAAATTAAATAAATGATATCGTAATGTTACTGTAATATCTTCCCACATTAATGTTTTTAGCCTGCTGACAACATGGTGCCACGACTCTACATCAATCGGCATGCGTTGCCGAGTGACGATTCCAATGTAGCTACTAAACATGGCTTTGTTGGGGTTTACATGCTGGCCTTGCTTATTCCATCCCACCTTATATTTGATGTCTTTTTTTTTTTGCCTTAAGGATTTTGGCTAAAACTGTCAAACTACAGTGCAACTGTTTTTTTTGTGTCGTCGGGGTTTCATTGCCTATCATTTCCTCATTTTCTGCATCATCATTATGTTCCTCCGAAGCACTAGCATCGGCACTGGGACCAGCAGCAACAGGTTGAGAAACTTGTTGTACCTCAGTAGTGGGACCAGCTGCAACAGGATCTGTTGTACCTCAGCAGTGGGACCAGCTTCAACAGGTTGAGAGACCTGTTGTGTCTCGAGATTGGGTGCATCAGCAGGTGTAGAAGTCATTATCTGTAGAAGTGGTTTAACATTTAATTTAGATCACATAAAAGTAGCAGAAAACAGATAATAACATAATGTAACACAATCTATATTATAATAAAAAAATAACATGATTATTGAACTCTCTTTTTTTTTGTTTAAAGGCTGAAGGGATTTGACCCCTCTATCGACTATCCATATCCCTTCATTGTGGTCTCCTCTAACATACAAAACGTCGTCTACATTGGGACCACTGCGAAATTATTGTGAAGTCCCAATGAAAGGGTCATCCTCCGTTGAATTTTCATCTGACCCTTCAGCTGTTTTGGTCGATAACAGAATAATTGACTATTTTCAGTTTGCAGGATCTGGAACATAAAATACTTGCACTGTCTATGATGCCAATATAAATGGTTTGTCTTTCTCCCCTTCCTTACTGAAATCAACTTTCACGAATCCCAATTCATCTATTTTAACAACACTCCTATTATCAACCCACTTGCGTTGAAAAATCGGAACTTGAAATTTCGTATAATCCAAATCCCATATTTGTTTGATGATGCCAAAGTATGACATATTCGCATAAATTGGATTTCTGTCCTTAGCACCGGAAACATGCATTGCTTCAGCCACAAGTGTAACCCCACTATTCTGCATGGTACTGTCTTCATCATGTTCATTAGTATAAAATGTATAACCATTAACTACATAAGCATTATAAGATAATACATACACACTTGGTCCTCCGGCTAGCCATCGAAGTCGTTCTGAAATTGACTCTGGATTTTCATCTGACTTCTTAAAAATATGGTCCCAAAACCATTCTATAAACTGTCGATTATGTGTATCTGATATCCATTTTTCAGCCCTAGATGGATTCAAATGCCTAAGAATTTCTTTGTGGATTTCAACATATGTGTCAACGTCGAAACTGTTATACAAAACATAAATGTGGGCCTACTCCCGATCTGTAATATTGATTGTGACAACCTGTCTTCCAGAAATTCCTTCACCCTCAATCCGCCCAGTGTGACAAGATTTCGGTAGGCCAATGCTTTCCACACCAGACAGGTATTCGGTACAGAATTCAATGGCTTCCTCAATAATATATCACTTTGCAATACAACCCTCTGGCCGACTTCGATTTTTGACATACCCTTTCAAAATCTTCATATACCATTCAATGAGGTACATCCATCTGTAATATACAGGACCACATATTTGAATCTCTCTCACTAATTGGACCATCAAATGAACCATCATATCAAAAAATGAAGGTGAGAAGAACATTTCTAATTCACATAATATGACGACAATTTCTCTTTCCATAGTTGGCAATTTCGCCGGGTCTATAACTTTGTTTCATATAGCTTTGAAGAAGAAACACAGTCTCATTAATGTATGGTGGACATTCTTGGTAAAAATTCAACGTAAAGTAATAGGAATGAGATCTTGCATCAAACCATGACAGTCATGTGATTTCAGACCTTTTAACTTCAAGTCGCTCATTAACACGAGGTTCCTGATATTTGACGAATACCCCTATGGAACCTTTACGTTATTCAAGAAGTTTCAAAACTGATATCTCTCTTACCTGGAAAGAGTGTAAGAAACAGGAGGAAGAAATGTTCATTTTTCACCCTTCATTGGTGCCAACTTTTCTCATATTCCCATCTCAACCATGTCCAACCTATCCTTAATTCTATCTTTTGTTTTGCCAGATGAATTTAGAAAAGTGCCGATGACACTATCAAATACATTTTTTTCTACATGCATAACATCAAGAAAATGTCTGACATATAGACAATTCTAGTATTGTAATTCAAAAAAAACTGATCTCTTTTTCCAACCGATTTTCATAAGGTTTTTCGAAGCCGGTTTACCGAAAGTAGTGCCCATATTTTTAACTTTCTCAAACAATTGATCGCCTGTTAGTGGAGACGGTGTTGTACATTCTTCTGAACCTTCATCGAATGATGTCATCCAAGAACGGCACTTATGTCGTCGGGGTAGAAATTTGAGATTTCCTAGAAACACGGTTTTCGGTGAATGTTTCAACCTAATTTATGGTGTACCTTGTTCACAAACGGGACACCCTTGAGTTCCTTTAATGCTATATCCTGACAAATTTCCATAAGCAGGGAAGTCATTTATCGTCCCGTACAACATGACTCTTAATGTGAAATCTTCCTTTCTGTAAGCATCATACAATGTAACACCTGAATCCCACAATAATTTCAAATATTCGATCAATGGAGCTAAATAAACATCAATATCATTACTCGGTTGTTTTGGTCCTAATATTAGCATAGATAACATGATGTATTTTTGTTTCATGCATAACCACGGTGGTAAGTTATAATTTACCAACATAATCAGCCATGTACTATGACTGTTACTTTGAAAACCAAAAGGATTCACTACATCTGTAGATAATGCAAAACTAAGGTTTCTTGACTCGTTTCCAAATTCATGATACTCATGATCAATTCTCTTCCACTGAGGAGAGTCTACCGGGTGATGTAGTATCTTATCTTTAATTATTGTATCTTCATGCCATGTCAATTGTCCTGCAGTCTCCTCACTTCTATATAGGCGCCTAAACCTTGGAATGATTGGAAAGTACCATACAAATTTAGTAGGACTGGATTCATCTTTCTTGTATCGAGAAGAACCACACTTTGGGCATTCTTTAAGTGATTTGTGGTCCTTGAGAAACAGTATACAGTCATTCGGGAAGGCGTGTATTATTTCAGAGATCATACCCATCAAGCGTAGCATTCATTTTGCATCGTATGTTCGTCTTAGGAGCTCATTATCTTCTGGGAGCATGTCATTCATGAGAGCAAGTAGTTTCATAAAACTGGTGTCACTCCACCCTTTGTCTTCTTTCAAATTATACAGCTTCAGTATGGCTGAAAATGCTATATATTTAGTGCAACCAGTATACAATGGCATCTTTGCACAACTTTTTAACTTATCAAACAATTTTGGGAAATCACGAAGTTTATCTTCGACGGTCCTTGTCATTTCCTCAATACGATCTTCATCATCATTCACATCTGTAATCACATCCTCCATACGGTCATCTTTATTGTTCATGTTTGTAATTATATCAGATGATCCATAAAATGCAGTGTTATCCCAGCCACTACCTACATTCGTTGTTTCCCCGTGTTTATTCCAACATGTATAACTCTGATCTATTCCATGACAGATCAAGTGTTCTTCCAACTCCTCTGGACTAATTTTTTTTGAATAACAACAGCGTAAACACAGACAAAGGATTTGAGAATGGTCACATGCATGATCTTTTGAAAATTTGATAAACTCTTTCACGCCTTCTTTATACTCTTTTGTCAACCGATTGACATTCATCCATTATTTATTTATATTCATCCTATTTGAAATCCATAGGATGGTTATATTGGTTAGGGGAGAAGTAATATGAGTATAATTTAGATAAAAAACTAGATACTTCAAAAATGGTGGGGGCGTGCTCATTAATAGAAAATCTTGGGTGGTTCTTGGGATTCATCCATTCTCTTCCTCTCTTCGATCCCCCCTGATGAGGGGTGGTTATTGGGAGTTTTTTATAGTGTGTTAGTGAGTTATTCCCTCATACTTCCTCCATTACTATTATCCTTTATTTCCCTATGATTTGGGATGATTTTAACTAGGATTTGTGTGATGATTTCACTATATCATCTTCAAATCAATTCAGATGATGTAGATTTTTTTTGTATTGGCTAGAGGTTATCCTTGTATGATGAACACACCATGTTTTGTGTGGTTTAGGTGGTGTCGTGTTTCCTAGTGAGTTTTTAAAAGATTATTCCTAATTATATTAAGGTGAATAATTAATTATAAGTTTCTACAATTAATTATTTGGGAATTGTGCCTTGAGATTGGGTCTCAATCATTGGTACAAGATTAGATAAGGCATGTATAGTCTTGGTTGAGGATGAGTTGATCTTGGTGAGGAGGTTACTCCATTTTTTGAGTTAGGTGGACCCTATAATACAAAACCATGTTCCAATTTATGCATGATTGTGCATTCATGCATGAGTATATGTGTTCCGGTGAAGGGGATAGAAATCAAGAGCAAACAAGGTAAATAAATAGGGTGTTTTGATCCACCAAGAGATAGAGTGAGGGTTCTATTGAATTTTTTGTGATTTTGTGATCATCCAGAGATTATGTCTCCATGGAGTAGTTGTGTTTATGAGAGGATCAGGTTTGGTATGAGATTTGTATAGCCTAGTTAGGTTTTCTAAGGCTATTTCAGTAGGTATTGGATTCTTAGGCCTAAAGAAGATGGATCATATAGTTTTATATCTCACGTATGATGAGGAACACCCTATTAAGGATATATAAGAGTCATGGTGTGTGTGATGAGTAGGATATTCCGTATAGGGATTGGTGAAGTGTGACATAGAGGATTTCCTCCTTATAATTGGATTAAGAGATCTCCAAGTGGAGATATGATATGGCACCTAAGTGAGGGTCATGGTAATAGTTTGGATGACTTAGCATAGGGTATCCAAGGCTCTTAGTGTGAGTTTCTTAAGATGGTCATTATTTAGTTTTAATTAGTTTTAATGTGGGAATTAGAATATGATATATAATAGACTATCGAGGCCTAGATCTTGGGTTGTGACATTACCTGTAGAGATGAGTGTGTGTTGGTATTAATGAGTAGAGATGGGTTAGGTTTGTAGAACCCAGTAGATTCCCTTACAGGAGGAATTAGAATGTTGATAGGTTGGGAATAATTTTCATGTATAACCAAGATGGTTCTAAGGAGATTATTATGCAAGGATAAATAGATGGTGACTTTTATCATTTATGGTCAGACTGACTAAGATATTGGGACTTCATATGAATTTCACCTAGTTGAAGTATTATCATCCATGGGGACCACCTATTGATGATGTGGTTTAGCTAGTACAAGAGGTTGGATATCTAGATACCCTCCTTAGATTACTATTTATATGTTTTGTGGCATGAGACAAGATTGATGGCCTTTATTTAAGTGATAAGGTGTTGGTAGGACCCTACTTTGAGTGAGAAGTCATTGGTCAAAGGGGATTGGTGTGTGACTTCCATGGGATCCACCTATTGATGGTGCATTTTGACTTGTGATAGAGGTTGGATATTGTGATTCCCTCCTTAGATCATTTTTTGTATGATAATATGATGTGAGATATAGAAATAGGGATCACTTCGTATTGGTTTGGAGTAGTTTTGTGAGAGGTTGTCTATAGAGATTCCCTCCTCATTTTTTATGTGATGTGATGGTGAGACCCACCGTAAGTGAGAGGGGAGCAACTACTATGTTGTGGAATTAGAGGATATGTGAATTACACCCAATGTGAGAGGTTGGTGGCGCTATTATGTTATAAGAAATGATGTGATATTTAAATTGGTATATGACCCAACCCAGAGAGATGGATCACAAATAATACCCAAAAAAATGAATGTCAGCCTTGTTCATTTGAACTTCATTCATTGCGTTAGAATAAGGGAGACATTTGAACAATCACTAAGATATAACCCCCTTTATTTAATCCCCACATGAAAATTCTCATCCCGCATGAATGACTGATCTGCGGGTCAACTTTATAGTGAGTTTATCCATGTTCATCATTTAGAAAATAATAATAGGGGATTAATGCAATCACATAGAAAGAATAAAACCACTACCTCGAGGACTGGATCAGTCATTGGTGAAGAACAGAGTTGCACTGTCATCATTCGTCGATCCCCGATCCTTGGTCTTTGATCTGTGATTCGTGATCCATGATCTTTCGGCGTTTGTCGTTGCTTTTCATTTTCTGCGGAGAGGCTTTGCCAATGTATTTTCTTTTCTAGAGCTTCTAGGGAATTTATCCAAGACTGTCCATCTGATATTGTATCCCTATCAAGCTATTAAATGAAGAAACATGTTTCAGTGTCACCATTTCACTGTGTTGCAGCGTCGACACACTGTTTCATTTATGAAAGGAAACAACTACTTTTTGTGGCATCGTAGTGTCGTTGCATCGCTGCGAAACGTTAAAAGAAATAAAATAAACTTTTTTTGAATTTTATTTTATTAACTTTTAAAACATCCATAAATTAACTTTTACCCCCAACCCATGTCGGTCAAGGTTAGGCCCCACCTAAGGAAAACACACCCTCACGAGCTCAACGATACTCTCAGATTTCCAATCCAAGTTATCGTTTATGAGTTATAGGATTTGAAAATAAAATAATCTTTATTTTATTATTTTATTTGCAGTCATGTCCTAAAAACTACTTTCCACGGTTGACCCGTGTCGGCCAATGTTAGGCTCCGCTTAAGGAAAACACCCCACTACGAACTCAACGGTGGTCTCTGATTTTCAATCTGAGTCACCGTTCATGAGTTATAAGGATTTGAAAAATAAAATAATTTTATTTAATAATTTTATTTACAATTATTCCATTTTCGGGTTTTCTCACTAGAGACCTGCACCGACTAAAGTTAAGTTGCACCTAGGGTAAACCTATCATCCTAAACGCAATGATGCCCTCAAATTTCTGATTTGGGCACCCTTTTAAGAGTTATTCCACTTTTTTCAGGAAAACCACTCACGTGCACTATTTAAAAACTTAACATTTTTCGACGAACCATTATGGACACACCGAGCCTCAGAATCGCATGTTGCCTTAGTGCCTGGTCGCGGAATTTTCTCATAAATTCTCTAAAAATAAAACTAGGAAAATCTGAGTCATTACAAAACTTGTGTATTATGTTTAAATATGAAGTATGAACAATGAGAGGGTATACTCATTGGTTATCTCTAAATTTGAATTGTGATACATGAGTGGGTATACTCATGAGATAGAATAGAATGTGAAATTTTTATTTGAGTGGGTAGACTCATATTGTATGAAATGATAATCTAGAATGTGGTAGTGGGTTCCTTGGATAAAGATGATCATTGGTTCTTGATTCTATGGGATGCCTTGGGCCTTTCTAACCCTTGGATTCGGCTTGCTTGGACTCATGTAGGACATGTTCGGTATGACATGCTCTTAGGACTCCAACCAGTGCCTAACCGAGTTTCCATCGAGATGTTCCTGGGACTCAATGAGGATTTCTTGGTCTTTGACACCTTATATATGGATCTTCATGGTCTGACTCTTTGACATATGACACGACCGTGAGTTATATGGTACTTGGATTTATACAGCTCGATCGTGGATGTTTTGACTCTTTTGATTGAACGAAAAGGTTGTGATTGATATGATAATTGGGATGTATGGTAAGGTCATGGTGGTATGACATGTTGGGATATACAACAAGGTTGTGGTGGCATGACATGTTTGGATTAATGGAAAGGTTTTATTGTTTATTTGTGCATTATTTGTAGTTGCCTTGTTATAAGATTTTGGCTAACTTGTAGAGGGATCCTTGAGGGGATATTTCAGTGTCTCTAGTTTTGAATTTTACTTGACTTGAGCATCTTTATTTTCATTTACTACTTATCTATTTACCAGTACACTGCCTTAATTTATATTGCATGAAATGGATTGGGCTAAACATCATGGGTGTTGGCCTACTAAGATGTTATCTCACACCCTGCTTGGGTACCATTTGTACTCGAGTAAACCTTCTTATTTACAGGGATATGGAACTTTTCTTATGTTGTTTTTCTTTTACCTGAGGAGTTAGGAGCACAAGACTGATATGGAGCTCAGGATTCTCGTGAAGATTGCCTTGGGATTTTTAGTTCTTTTCTGTACTTGAGTCATGTATTGTACTGATTTGTAAAGCATGTTGTATGTTTGATGTTTTAGCTTATGTATCATCATTTGGACATGTATGATTTGTATAAGCTATTATTGGCCACTTTTATTCAGATATTTTATTATTCTTCCACTGCTCAGTCTTTCTTTATTTACTAATTCCACTGTTAACTGCTATTTATTCTGATTGTACCGCTATGCTACTCTAATAAGAGGGTATAGTCTCTCCACTATCACCACCTGAAACCCTCATTGTGAGTCAGTAACCTCTAGAGTACGAGGATACATGCTTGAGGTCATGTGACCAACCAGGCTTAGGGAACTATTGAGTGGCATCCAGGTCTGGGGCATTACAATGAGGGTCCCAGTGGCAGTCGAGATGATAGTACTAGCGATGGTGGTGGCAGTGATGATGATGATGATGATGATGATGATGATGATTATGATGACGACAATGATGATGATGATGACGATGACGACGACGACGACGACGATGATGATGATGATGATGATGATGATGATGATGATGATGATGATGATGATGATGACGATGATGATGATGATGATGATGATGATGTTTGTGGTCTAGGTGCCAATGCTGGTGATGATTATGATGACACCGGTGGCAATGTTGATCCCCTCCATTTTTGTGTTTAGGTAAAGAGACATGTGTGGGTGTCTAAAACTAATTGATGATTTGGATTGTATATGTATGTTATAGTATTGTAAATGGTTTGAAGACCATTTATAACTTTATGTTTGAATGTTAAATATACAATAAGTGCACTGTATTAAATGTGCACCATGGTTTGTAATTTATTTGCAGGTTCTATGAGAGGTGTTGCATGGTGTTGCTGTTGTCCAATGGGGGTAGGTCTCTATATCAACGGTTCACAAAACTGTGGGTATATAAGAAATCTGGACAACCCTCTATACCCATAGTTTCAAGAACTGTGGGTATAGATATATACCCATGGTTTTAAGTGAACCGTGGGTATTAATAAATCCTCATAGGGTATACCCATGGTTTCCATAGAAACCGTGGTTATAGAACTATACCGACATCTTGAACACCCATGGTTCGTAGAACCATGGGTATAGTCTATACCCACGGTTTTATGGGCTATAACCATGGTGCTAAACTGTGGGTATTGGGTAATATTATAGTAGTGCATCTTGCAGGTTGGAATTGAAAATTATCTTGTGTAAATAGACACTTATAATCTCTTATGCCTAGTAGATGAATCACGAGAATTTGAATAAAAATTCTTGTAGAAATTTGTTGTAAAAAAGTAAAGCACCATAAAGTTTAGATTACATCATAAAATGAAAAACTACAACAACATCTTGTCTCCATAGAAATTTGTAAAGAAAATGAGAATTATCCTAAGCATATCCCCCGGGAGTGTCGTAACCAAGAGTGCAGCAAGACCTATTGTCGTGCACCAGTTCCCATTCAAGTATAGCTCAAAGTGGTGTTTTTGGGTTTTACCCCTAGGTGCATCTATGCCAGAGCCACCTCTACCTGCTCGTATCCAGACAGGGATGTATTTCTCGGAAAACTCACAAAATCTCTACAATACCAAAATTATAGGAAGTTCTTCTATATTAATCCTCAAAGTCCATCTTAGGTCTATGTGCTCTAATCAGAGTTTATCTAAATCTAGCCTCCAAGGTTTGTACTAAACTTCCTATGATACCAACTGTAACGCCCCGACCCCAGTTACCCAGAGTCGGTGCATTATTACATAACATTGGCATAATCACAAAAGATCAATTCTCGAAAGACCGATTAGTTTAGTAGCCTTGGATTCACTAGATACATTCATAAAGTTTACATTACATCATAAAATGAAAAACTACAACAACATCTTGTCTCCATAGACCACACTCATATCCCCTCATACTATCCATGTAGGTCATTAATAAAATACTTCTTCACATCCTGGGAAAAATAAAACATAGAAAGGGGTGAGCTCAGATGCCCAGTAAGGATAATAATATAGCGAAAACTTTCAGAAATAAGCATAAACATTTAAGGTAACGTATAACTAAAACAAAAGCCTTTTAAACTTGAACTTCATCATAATATGGCAGAAATAAGATGAAATAATGTCATTTACTTATTCACATGGATATTATACTAATCGAATAATCACATTCAATATCAATAACCACTTTCATAATGATGGAATGCATAATTTCAGACTATCATAATCACAAGGTCAAGACCTTGTGCCAAGACTACAAATAAGATTTTGTCAAGGCCTTGTGCCAAGACACTAGTTTGTCTCATGAGACCTACCGATTCATCAAGGATCTATAGAGGGCTCCACCCGTCACTTATTAAGTCAAATTCATTTCTCATATGAACAGGTTTAAACATAACATAAACATTCGTATTAAAACTAGCATACAAAATGTCAATACTTTCTCCATAAACCATGAATGGTATAAAAATAACACATCCATAGTCAAACATATCACAATACCTTCAATATAATATGAAATCTTTTTATCATAATAAATCAACTTCAAATAAGCTTAAAATCTATCAAAGGATGTTGACATAGATGAAATTAAAACTGTATGAGAGAAATATCTCTTTTTTTTATCCTTTAAAAGTTACATAATTATAAAATAAAACATTTACTTTGAAAATATTATTGTAAGATTTTAAGGTAAGTTTCAATGATTTTATAACGGCATAAAATAGTCACACATGCCGTATAAGTTAAAAAGACATTCTTACCTTAATTTTGTCGAAAAAGTTAAAAAGGACCTTGTTTGGAAAACGACATAAATATTCCTTTATAAAATTCTTATAAAAATTAAAACAAGGGTATAAATGACTTTAAACCATAGTCTGTAAAATAGTAATAATGATTTGAAATATATTTTTAAGAAACATGGGTGTGGATGATAAAGAGGTCCCAGTAGATACATATGTAAAAACAACCTTGGATAATAAAGAGATTGTAAAATTAACCCTTACCTTGTACTTTTCCTTGGTCAAGGGTAGGTTAACCTCCTGTATAATGGTGAAATAATTGTTATTAAATTATACAAGAATCATATACATTAATATGATATCATATATGATCTTTTAACATTGCTTTGTTAATAATATCTTACTATTATCGTCGTTTCAGGTGTTAACTTACTCGTTTTCTTTTATATGTTTTGTTACATAAGTCGTGTTTGTTATGGATAGGTTGTATCTTATTCATATCCAAAATTATATCAACTCCTTAAACATTATTTTTAATCATGAAATGAGAATTATACTTGAATGGATACGATGAGGAATGAATCTCATCGCGTTCATGGAGACGGTAGTCCGTACGTACACACGAGCGGCAATATCATTGTTTTGATAATAAAATAATACATAATTGGATGTTATATCATATATAAAGAATCATTATAATGTTATATTTATTATTTAATTCAATTGTACATCATTATCATACCCATCCAAATAATAATGTTTTGAATAACAATTACACCACGACGTGGAGACGGTAAGTCGTACGTACGCACATATGGTGACATGTCATTCAAAGGATGGATAGAATACTGAATATGGTTGTACCATATTTATAATAACATAATATTATATAGAAGATACTGGATTTATTATTTTATAATGGAAATAACAAAGAAAGAAGAAGTGGAAGAAGAAAGGAACTTGAAAGAGGGTGGTGAAAACATTACCTCTTCTTCGGGTTCTTCCTTTTGATTTAATCAAAAGGGATTTTTAAGTTGGCTTTATGACTAAATTAATGCCTATAGGATTAAAGGAGGACTGTTTATAGGGTATTTGGAAAGATTTTGGTCAAACCAAAAGGCTTTTAAGGTATGAATTTTAGAGAAGGGGGAGTAACCTTTTATAAGAGGGGTGAGGGGCACCTTTGGAAAAGGTAGAAATATTATTTTATAATAAATTCATATTCAGTTTCTAATGGCACTAAAGTGAATTATTTAAAGTTTAAGGTGGGTATAGGTTAAAAACCACTCAACCAATAGGTTTTATACAGGTTTGGGTCCCTATATTAACCTTATCTTTTAGTTTTAACTCTTAGTTAATTAGTTTGACATTTACCATGTCTATTTATATTTTTATATTATATAGTTAATAAACTTACTATATATCTTCAAGAGACCCCCAAATGGTCCATTAATGATACACCTATCATTATATAAGTCCTTTGGTCGAACCTTAGATTTTTAGGAATAGAATATCAATTAATAATATAATATTTGTTTTAAAAACTCTTTTATGTCAATTTTGACACTATTTGGTATTTTGTTTTTTCTAAATTTATAACAGAATTATTACTTAGAAAAAAATTTATATAACCAACCATAATATGTCATATTAACCTAGAAAATTAGTTTAATTCATAAAAAGTCTCAAATTACATTTATTTGGATATTTATAATATCAATTATTTTAATATTTCATTAATTAGGTAATTACTGCATCATCATTGTGTCATAAATAAATTAAATTATTTAATATCTAAAAATTATAAATAAAATAACATTATGTAGGAAATATTTTTATCTTTATAATTAATATTTATAATCGAATTTATCTTATGTATAACTTTATATTAAAAATGTTTTAGTTATTAAACTTTGATTTTAACTCTTTTAACTCTTCTTTGAATTAAATAATAATAAATGTCCTAATATAATACAAGTGGACCAAAAGGGTTCATATTTTATTCCTAGGGTTGTTTTTGGTCAAATTATACTTATCCAATAGAATTAGGATATGTTTTAGGGTAATAATAATATCATTTTTACCCTTAATTACCATATTTACTTTTAACCGTGGTAAATAAAAGTAAAAAGTTATTATTCAACAAAAATTATTTTTATCTTATTGAACCACATTTTACTCTTTGATATTAACTGTGTCTCTCTGATTTTAAAAATTCCACTCATAGAAGCGGTAAAATTAAGTTTTATGTGAATTTGCAAATTCTCCTAGGAGATGGGTAAAAGACAGTGAAAAGTTCAATAAAATTTGTATATATCTAAAATTATTATAAACTGACTCCAATGAATTACATTTAACTTATATAGGTATTATGTATCTATTTTGACCTAAAATAAATTTAAATAAAATAAATAATTATTTAAATAAAAATTTGGTTTTAAACTATAACTCAGTGTTTTTCACTATTTATCAAAAATTGAAAGTTTTCAGAAAAATACCAAAAATTCACCCTAGGCTAATTTCGATATTCAGAATCCAAAAATGAAGTACATTTTGAAAGATAAAATTTATAAAATTTTAAAAAGTGGGTATTACTATTCACAATGACTACTTTGATTGGTTGTGGTGTGTGTTAGAACTCGAAGTTGCGTACAACACACGCTACTGTATTATTAAAAGAGAAGCATATCGTGGAAGCTTGGGGTGTTACAGTCAGTGTGAACAAAATAAATCATTCAAGAAAATCTGGAAATTATTTGGAAAAAGAAAATCATTAAGTATATTTTTAGGCAGAAATCCAGAAAAATCTAAGTAATTTCTTAAACCAAATACAATCCATAAGGGCGTGAGAGAAAACTTTAAGGCTAAATATGGGAAGTATCCCAGATGTCCTAAAGAAAAATCTCCATCCAGTTGTGATTATTATTGGTTCTATAGTAAGAAAGGTTATAAAGCTGACAACTGCACAGATGCAGACAGAATAAGAGGAAGTCTCAAAGCAATAATGATGGAAGATTTATCAGAGATATTGTTTGATCCTATTTGGGGAGAAGATATATACTTAGATGGTGAAAGCTTATATTATTTATATTTAGAGTAATCAGTGGAAGAAGATTATGTCTCAGATGATTAAGAGGGAAATAACTCTATTTTGAGCGAGCTTCAAATAGCTATGATTTGAATAAGGGCTAGTGCACCTGAAGACTCTCCAGAGTTAGTAAAACTAGAGGAGATGAAAGGTGATTTGGTTTATTCATCAGAAATTGAAATCTCTTCAAAAGGAAGAGATTTCCAAGAATGAAAGATGCCCAAAGTTGATTGGTCTAAGGTATACCAAAAGTCTTGGGTACCATATTGAGAAATGACCAAGATCTTTGAAGATGAAGAGACAACTGACACTACTAGAAAATCTGGTTTTGGAGGCGGGGCACCTATAGCGGCCGCTGCAATTTTTCCTAAAAAAACCCCTATTTTCCCCTCCCTCCCCTCCCTCCCCTCCCTAACCCCGCGACCCCCCCTTCCCCGACCCCGCGACCCCGACCCCCGGCGACCCTCCCCGACCCCCGACGACCCCTCCCCGACCCTCGGTGACCCCGACCCCGCCGGTGACCCTGACCCCCATCGACCCCAACCCGCAACCCCCGACCTCCCAGCGACCCCGGCGACTCGACCCCCGGTGACCCGACCCCCGACGACCCCGACCCCCGGCGATCCCCACCCCCTTGCCTCCGTGTTGCGGCACCGGAAACCCTGGAAACCCCCACTACCTTGCCTCCACGCTGCGCCCCCGTGACCCCAACACCCCCTGCCCGCGCTGCACCCCGGCGACCCCCACCGCCTTGCCTCCGCGCTGCACCCCCGTGACCCCGACACCCCCGCGACCCGGCAACCCCCACCCCTGCCCGCGCTGCACCTTTGGACAGCCCCACCGCCGCCGTCCCCTCGCGGCCCCGTTGCATCCCTTCGGCAAGTCCTCCTGCCTCTGTTGGACCCTTCCGGTCCATTGTGCCCCGCCGTGTGAAACCCTCCACGCTTCGTCCAACGGTTCCGCTCCTTTCGAGTCCGGTCGTCGAACCTCTGTCGTCAAGTCACTGCACCGTCATGGATCCACAATCGAGTCAGACCCCGTTACCCGCGGTCGATTCCTCCGCAGGTAATGTTTTTTATCCAAATTTGGTTTTTAAATTTTAATGATATGTGTTTTTTTTAGAATTTAAATAAGATATTTCACTTTTTATTTCTATTAAATACAGATATGGATAGGAGTTGGATTGATATGAAAGATAGATTTTCAGCTGAATATTATGAGGGGATTAAGCGATTTATGGATTTCACCAACAAATTTCCAATCGATATGATTAGTTGTCCATGCAGAAAATGTGCAAATAGATATCTCTTCAAACGAGATAGTGTTAGAGAACATTTGTTTTTGAATGGGTTTTTGAAAAAACTATAAGACATGGACGCGTCATGGAGAATATTCTGTTTCATGTCATCGCTCAGAAAATATTCATATGAATGTTGATTCGAGAACAGTTGATCTGATGAACATAATGCTGAATGATATGATGCGTCAGTTTCAATCTGAAGACAGTAATGTCGTAAATGACGACATTGGATTGAGTAATCCTCGTTCTTCTACAGATGGAGAAGCATTGAAATTCTTTGAAATTCTTGACAATGCGCATACTGAATTATATCCTGGACGCACTAAATTTAGTAAACTATCGCTCATCATTGAATTGTTACACCTGAAGGCCTTGAACCAGTGGTCAGACACCTCATTCGACATGTTGTTGGTATTATTGAAGAAGGTACTCCCTGCTGGAGCGAAGATTCCAGAGTCATTCTATCAAGCTCGCAAGTTAATCGATGATCTTGGTTTTACATATGATACAATTGATGCATGTCACAATAATTGTATGTTGTTCAGAAAAGAGAATGCACAATTAAATAATTGTATTGTTTGCTATACATCCAGGTGGAAGACCAATGAGATTAATCAAGGTAGTCAGATTTTTCCTGGGAGAGTCTTGAATCAAGGGAAACAAGTTACCGCTAAACAGATGCGTTATTTCCCACTGAAACCGAGACTGAAGAGATTCTTCTTGTCCACTAAAATTGCTAAATTGATGACTTGGCATTCAAAGAGAAAGAAAGAGGTTGATAAATTAACTCACCCGGCAGATTCTTTGGCATGGAAAGAGTTTGATCAGAGACACCCAGACTTTTCCCGAGATGATCGTAATATTCGACTGGGTTTGGCAGTAGATGGTTTTAACCCATTTAGGTCCATGGTTGGTGCGACACATAGTACATGGCCAGTGGTGTTGGTTCCATACAACATTCCCCCATGGGTATGTATGAAGCAACCTTTTTTGTTACTGTCAATTCTAATTGATGGACCGAGAGGACCTGGTGATAAAATCGATGTTTATATGCAACCTTTGATTGATGAGCTGCAAGAATTTTGGGCCGATGGTGTAATGACTTTTGACTCGGCAGCAAATGAAATGTTTAGACTTTGGGTCGCTTTGTTATGGACAATTAATGATTTCCCAGCGTATGCTAACTTATCAGGTTGGAGTACAAAAGGAGAATTTGCTTGCCCTTGTTGTAACAAGAGTAAGAAATCTATATGGATTAAGCACTGTAGAAAGTGGGCATATCTTGGTCACAGTCGCTTTCTTCCTCCATTGCACAGGTTCAGAAAAGACCGTGTATCGTTTGATGGGAATAAAGAGTTTGAACCATCACCACAAATACTGTCTGGGGTTGAAATTTGTGCACAACTTGATGAAGAAAACATCCGTACAATGTATGATTTTCAAGATTTATTGGTTCCTGCATTGCCTTCTATTCCTACTGTAAATAGACAGCGAAGTCATAATTGGAAGAAACGAAGTATTTTTTTTGAATTGCCTTATTGTAAATATAATATTTTAAGGCATAATTTAGATGTGATGCACATTGAAAAAAATGTATGTGATAATATTTTGTGAACCATTTTAGGCGTCAAGGGGAAATCAAAGGATAGTGCTAATGCTCGACATGATTTGCAAGAAATGGGATTGATAAAACCTGTACATTTACAGCTGGGTGAAGGTAATCGGGCATACATGCCTGCTGCACAGTACACAATGAGTAAAAAAGAGAAACAAACATTTCTATCAATTTTGAAGACTGTTAAGGTGCCAGATGGTTATTGCTCTAATATTTCGAAGCGCGTGAATATGACAAGCAGGACATTACAGGGTTTGAAAAGTCACGATAATCATATTATGCTTCAATATTTAATTCCTATAGCAATTCGTGATTGCTTACCTTCCCAGGTTGTTGAGCCGTTGATTGGAGTTTCTAATTTTTTCAGACAGTTCTGTTCTAGGAATCATCACATGAGTGATTTAAAAAAGCTACAGGATAAGATTGTACTTGCACTATGTCACCTAGAAAAAATCTTTCCACCGTCTTTTTTTGATGTCATGGTTCACTTGACCATACATTTAACTGGTGAAGTCATTGCTGGCAGTCCCGTGCAATTCAGGTGGATGTATCCAATAGAGCGATACTTAAATACATTGAAACGCTATGTGCGCAACAAAGCTCGTCCAGAAGCATCAATTGCCAAAGGATATTTAATGGATGAGTGTACTAATTTTTGTGCTTCATATATTGATGAGGTTGAAACAAAGATAGATAAACTGTCCCAGACTAACGAGGGTCCAATTGGAGAAGGAATAACATTTGATATGCGGAACGACGAGTGGGTTCAAGCTCATCGATATGTGTTGTTCAACACTCCATCAGTTATGCCATTGATACAGTAAGTTTCATAGTTGATGTGTATTTTGTTTCTATATTTATTTTATTGCTTACCTTATATTGTGTTGTGATTTAGGATGCATATCGCTGAGTTGAAATGTGAAAGGCCCCATGCAACTAAGTATCAAATCCAAAAACATCATTTCAACACATTTCATGAGTGGTTCAAGAATCATGTACGTATAATTGATTTAGTATTTTTATAGTGCAACTAAGTTGTATTTTCACAATCCTTTATCCATTAAACTATATATGTGAAATTTGCATATTCAAAAGTTGCGTGATTTAACCCAGCATGTGAGCGAAGAACTCAACCAACTAGCTGATGGTCCATTTATTACAGCTCATCGCTACAAGTCTTTGGATGCTAACGGATTTCGATTTCGTATTAGTGATGTTGACATGAACCGAGCCACACAAAATAGTGGCGTTGGTTGTTCTTTTGTTGGTGCGGGTTATTATTATGGATTGTTGAGAGATATTATTGAGGTTATTTATGATCGTGACTTAAAACACATGTTGTTAAGGTGTGATTGGGTAAATCCAGTTCGTGGAACGAAAGTTGATAACTTCCAATTTACATTAGTAAACTTTAACAATATGCTATATAAAGATGACCGGGTTAGCAATGAGCCCTTCATACTGACATCGCAGGCAGAACAAGTTTACTTTGTCGGCATTGATTCTGATTGGAAAGTTGTGGTGAAAATGTCTAGAAGAGGGGTTTTTATGATTGACCAAGAGGAACCTGAAGTTGTCGCATTTCCTGATCAAACACTTGACCAAACAACAGTAGCTGTACGACATGAAGATATACAATAGACCAGAGAGACAGTTGAAGGAGATACGATAGACTTGCATGATTAGTGGAAATTGTAATTATATTCCTAGTTATTATTTGTAAAAATATTTATGAGTTATATATGTATAAAAATTGCTTGATTTAACTATAATTTCTTTTAATGTAGGTATGTCACAGGGTGGTCACAGTGGTTCACTTGATGTTGTTGGTATGTATGTTTTCATTTTTCTAAATTAATTGATTGCAATTTTCTGTTTATATTTCCCTAACTGTTTCTAATCATTAATTTATATTGTAATTGAATTATAAATTTATGTTTATCAGGATCTACTGCTTATTCCAGCAGACGCAGGGGTCCTGGTATAGGGGTTCGATCCTGGAACTCTAGAGCCCGATTGGATGTGTTATTTGACGACACATTTCATCCAGTTGGAGATGGTGCTACTGCATTGAGTCGTCAGTTTGGGCATATGATATGAGACTCACACAGATTCCCACTAACAACTCGTGTCTGGAGTTCTTTCCCTCAGGATACGATGGACAGATTACGGAGGGAGGTTCAGGTAAATTCAATGTTTAATTTTTCATGATATTGTTATTATTATTGTCCCATTTACTGACAATATTTTTAACAGGATAATTTGACATCTTGTCCAGATGAGTTTTGGGTTGTTTGTATGTCCAAATGCCGAAAATTATGGAAGGATTACAAGTCAAGGGTGAAGAGAGATCACTGGACACCATTTGCGGGTGTGCCAGACATTCTACAGCGAGTCCCTCCAGGCATTCTTCCTGCGCAGTGGCAGGATTTGGTTGCGTTTTGGTCGAGTGAGGCAGCGATGGTAAGATTTATTACTTTTAATCTGTAAATGACTAATTTTTCAAATGTCTATTAACTAAATACGTTGAATGTAGACCGAGTCTGCTCGTCATTCACATAATCGGGCGATACAGGCCACGCCTTCCAGACTTGGCACTCGACATGTGTCACAGCTCAGACATGATGTAAGTTTAGAATTCACTATTTCATTCATATTTTAAAAATATTGTAGTATAACATGGTGAACCCCTTTATTATAGTTACACCAACGCGGCGAGCCAATCGATCAGATGTCTATATGTATGAGGACTCGTAGGGCGAGTGATCCCGATGTTGCTGGTGTTATAGTAAGAAAATTATTTACTAATTAATAAATGTATTTTTTATTTTATATAAATTATTCATATTTGTTCATTGATTCATTATATGTTACAGGCTCAGTTTGACACTCAGTTAGCAGAGTTGCCAGAGGAGCAACGTCGTAGTATTGTGCGTAGAGATGAAATATTTCACCGTGTAGTGGGGAGTGACGGTCATGGTTATTCTTTGACTTATGGCGGTGGTGTCCCACGACGTGCAGTTGTTAGAGCAGATGTGATGGGTGCATGCAGAGAGTCAGGGATGTGCACACAGGCTGAGATAGATGCTTCCATGCAGGATATGCAGTGCAATTTTGATTCACAGTTTCAGCAGTTACGTGCAGAGTATGAGGAGAGGTTGTCACAGATGTCATCACGTATCGATGAAATGACGACTCAACAAGTGGCGCCATAGGTAAACAATAAAACAAACCATACTCGGATTGAATTTTATTGATATGTTTAAGATACATAATATTGATATATATTGTAGGCTCCGAATACATCTGGTGGACATGACAGTGATATTGGTGATCTAGATGAGAATGAACCCCATGCATGAGGTAATTTCATTTGTCTTGATGAATTCTTTAGAATTTTTTATATCCTTGATGAATATAATTTTCCTTTTTTACCTAGATTAGTTTGTTTTAATATTTGTGGATGACATCTTCGTGCACTCCAAGAGTGATTATGATCATACCCAACATCTTGACATCATACAAATTACACTTATTGACTATACGTCAAGTTATATATATGTCAGTTTTGTATTGATTATATAGGTATAGTTATTGGGTCAAATAATTTCAGAGGAAGGTGTGTCAGTGGATGGAGAGAAACTCCAGACAGTTGTTTCTTGGGAGAAGCCCAAGAACTCTTTCAATATTTGTATCTTTTTAGGGTGAGTGAATTGTGACGTTCACGCGTAGACGACACATCAATCAGACGTGTGGTCTGCGCGGTAGGGCTCATTATGCGTTCTTTAAGTGTTGTGCGCGCTTGATAAACGCGCATGGGGGGGTCCAAATGGGCCGAACGAAGTCCGAATGGCCTGAAATCGGACGACATCAAAGGGTGAGTGAATTGTGATGTGGTCGAGTAGACGGCACATCAATCGGACGTGCCGTGTGCCCGCGGTGACCGGGAACGCCGTTCTGGTGTCATAAACGGCCAAAACGGGCGTCTAACGGTCAAACTCATAGCGGACGGCATCGGATTGACCTGAAATCACAGGACAACAATCCAATTATTATTCTAGATGTGCACGCGCAGACGATACGTCAATCGGACGTGCGGTCTGCGCCGTAAGGCTCATTATGCGTTCTTTAAGTGTTGTGCGCGCTTGATAAACGCGCGTGGGTGGGTCCAAATGGGCCGAACGAAGTCCGAATGGCCTGAAATCAGATGACATCAAAGGGTGAGTGAATTTTGATGTGGTCGAGTAGACAACACATCAATCGGACGTACCATGTGCCCGCGGTGACCGGGAACGCCGTTCTAGTGTCATAAACGGCCAAAACGGGCATCTAACGGTCAAACTCATAGCGAACGACATCGGATTGACCTGAAATCACAGGACAACAATCAAATTAGAACAATAGAATTAATTATTTTAAAATTTTAAAACGTTAATCAAAATTATGAATATTATTTTGAAAATCAAATACTTTAGATATGTTACAGTAAGTTTGAAGTTAAATATTTGTTTTCTAGGTTTTATTCGGTACTAAGTTTGTTATTAAATTTTGTTATGTAGTTATATGTGATGATGGATGCGGAGCTTGGAAGATGACAGCCGGGATTTATTTGGGTATATTAATGTATAATTGATTTTTTTAAAAATAAAATAAAATTTAATAGCGGCCGCCATGGACACCTTTAGCGGCCGCTGCCTATAGCGGCCGCCATTTGGTGGCCGCTATAGGTTCGGGCTTTAGCGGCCGCCAATTGGCGGTCGCTGATAGTAACAGCGACGGGGCAAAAGTGGCCGCCGTTTGGCGGATGCTAGGCGGCCGCTATAGGCCTTTAGCGACGGCTTTTGGCGGCCGCTAAAGGTCATTCTTGTACTAGTGTGAAGTCTATAAAACAGATAGAGGATTATTTACAATACCTTTTCTAAAATCGGAAAGGGTTAACTAGGCAATCCAGAAAAATGCCAAGTATGTGAATTTTTGTATAATCCAAATTGGAGTAGATTCGCTAGTCAGAAAATAACAAGATCTAATGATCCTAATTGCAGTAGTGGATGGTAGTTTAGCCAATTTCTCTAATGCACTATTAGGAGGAGCACAAGAAAATCTACATACAGGAGAAGCATAGGTAAAGGTGATCTCATACTTGCATGTAGTTATTATGGACAAAAGTATTAGTAGAACTTTAGAAGTAAAGATCAACACAAGGAACTGGAAGAAGACGTTGGGATGTCCACCTGATAGAAGATATGTTGGAGTAATTACTCGTCTTTATGTAAAGTTCTACAATACTAGAAGACTAGATCTAAGAAAGGGTGTGGAAAGATTTACACATCTTTTTTAAGATGAAAGAATATAAATTAGAGCAATGACACCACATGTGGTAACCCTAAGAGGCTAACCTGGCCTAGAGAATGAGTTTCACCAGATCCAAAGGAAGAACAAAGACAAAAGCAACCTCTTCCAGATATTATTAAACAAGTCTGAAATAGACTTGTCATCTCTAAGGTCATAAAATATGAATATGATATTAGATAATAAGGATCAATGTCAGTTAGATTAGATTTTAAGATGAAAGATTTCAAATTGGAAATACTAGAGAGTCCTTTGAAAAATCCAAGGATCTCAATCGAAAAAGATGAAGGTACTTTAGTAGAAGAACCTAGAACACCAGTTTCCAGAAAGATAGTTGGACAAAGGACTATTCGACTACCTATCTATGAGGATGAAAAAACTCATGTAGGATATATGAAATCTTCATTACTCAGTGAAAATATAGAGGAGTGGGATACATTAGTAAAATTAAGTATTAATAAAACTACATGTATTGCCCTAGTTGATATAGGATGTACCTTTCCTTGCACAGGAATCCGATTTTCAAGAGTAACCTGAGAATCTAAAGAGTTGCAAGTTACAGTTGGTAATAATGTAACAATTATGATTCAAGAAGTAGCCAAGGATATTTAGATTGAACTCAATAGAATAATATTTATAGAGCAGGTGATTTATTTTATTTCTCAATTGTTAAATGACTTCTTGATTGGAAATAGATTCCTTAGAAGATATCATCTTGTAATGATATTTTTAGAAGAAATTATCCTCAACAATTATTTGATTCCAACCACTTTTGAAAAAACTAGAATGGTTCCCAAAAAGAAAGTATCTACTGTTAAAGTGGAAGACTATCTAGATGAATATAGAGAATACCACAGAAAGATTGAGTGGTGGAAAGAACTGGTTGGATTAAAAGTTCTAAGGATTAATGAAGAAGAGGAATTGGCTAAGATAAAAGATTATTTATCAGAAAATTGATTAGAAAATCCTTTGAAACTATGGAAGAAGGCAATGTTAGAGACTGTAATCACCCTTAAAGATCCTAGTATAGTGATCAAAAGTAAGATAATTGCCTATCCAGATGAAATGGTTAAGGAATTTTAGAAACAAATTCCAAAACTAATTAGTCTTAGACTTATTATGCATAGTGAAAGTCCTTATAGGAGTGTGACATTCATGGTAATGAATCATGAATAAAAATAACCTGGTAAAGCCAAAATGGTTATAGATTATCGTGATCTTAATTGTGACACAAAGGATGATGTCTACAATCTTTCTAATCAAGAATCTTTGAGAAGTAGGATTGGGAATGAAAGGATAATGGTATATTTTAAGTTTGATCTCAGGTCAAGATATTGACAGATAAAGATCAAAGAAGAGGCTATACCATTAACAATATCTACAATGCTAATCGGCTTGTTTTAATGGCTAGTTATGCCATTTGGACTCAAGAATGTGCCAAAAATATTTCAAAAGATAATGGATAAGGCATTCATAAGATTATCATAGTTCGTGATAGTCTATATTGATGATGTGCTCGTATTTAGTAAAAATACAGAAGAACATATCAAACATATATAGCAGGTAGATGAAGTGTTTAGAGAAGAAGGGGTAATACTTTCATAAAGAAAGATCATTTGGATGCAACCAAAGATAAAATTCTTATGATTGTAGATCCAAGGAAGTAGAGGGAAGTTTCAATCGCATATTGTAGAAAAGATACAAACTTTCCCCAATGAGATTACAGATCGTAAGTAGATACAAGTGTTTCTTGGTATATTAAGTTATGTCATAGCATACATCATATATTTAACAAAAATCTCAGTACCAATACAGAGAAAGGTTTCCAGTAAGGTACCTTAGGATTGGATATAAGAAGATTCTAAAGTAATCAGGATTTTGAATAAAAAAGCACAAAATCTCCCAGAATTGAAGTATCCAGATGAGAGTTAAGATCAACTTATCTTAAAGACAGATGCATCTGACACAACATGAGGATGTATCCTAAAGATAATGAAAAACCATAATGATAGTATCAGTAGATACTGGAGTGAATGTTTTAATAAGGCAGAGAAGAATTATCATATCTATGAAAGATAATTGTTTGTATTCCTTAAAGGAAATAGGGCTAATGAGATTTTCTTGGGAAAACATTTTACTATAAGAATGGATAGTTTTTATATAAATAATTTTATGAGAATTAAATTAAAAAGGTTTACTCAGGCACTACTTGTATGATAGACGAATGAATTGCAATACTATAACTTTAATATATAAAATATTAAAGGAAAATATAATATCATTCTAGATGCACTAACACACTAATTCTGACTCTTGCAGGTGCAATGATAGAGAGTAGAAAATCAAGGAGATGTCCCATTTTCATTAATAATCATTCTGTGGTAGGATGTCCGACTATCATAGTGAATGACATGCTTGAAAAAGGAAAGGGGATTCTAGTAGAGAATCTCCTTCATAAGAAATGATCTTCATCCAGTAAGGTTGAAAGATTAGAAAACACAGGTTTCTCATCCAGAAAGGTTGAAAATCAGGAAAAGCTTCAAATAGATCTCTAGATAGGAATTCTAAAGATAAAAGTCATATTGAATGCTTTGTATGTGGTTAGAAAGACCATTACAACACTCAATGTGTAGAGAATCCGAGAAATAGGAAAGCTCGGAAGAACCTAAAGATTGAAACAAATGGAAGCTCTAAAGAAAAAGAGGAAACCATTTATAAGATTTGGGTTGATCAAGTAGAATAAAAACTTGAAAATCAGCAAAAGTCTCAAAAAGAACTTCATCGATAGAATGTTCAGTAGGAACAAGATCAATAAAGTCTAGATGATGATCTATAAGAGCCCAATCCAACAAAGGAAATATGGAAATATTTGTAAAGGATTCCAAATATTTTAAGGAATAAATCCACAGTCATTTATAATCTAATCCAGAAAAGTAAAGATGATCAGATATTCAAAAGAGGTATGAACCATGTTTTATACATGCTTGAAGAATTCGAAATCCATATGAAGGATTATAAAAAGATTGATTGAGATATGATCAGTATGATCATCGGTGAAGAGATCAGGTTGAAAGTCCAAGTATCTGGTCTTCTTGACAAAGTTAAAAGGATCAAGAAGACAGGTGTGGAAGAATATCCAGTTCGGAAAAGGTTTTGTAGAATGTGAGGATCGAGGATTCCAAAGCTCCGTATATCAGATACGACATTAAAACCATAAGAGTCCATTGAATGCCAAAAAGATTTCAGAATGAGAGCAGTACAATTTTTGAGATTTAAGAATATAAATTCCACATTCAATTGGGTACCACAGATGGTGAGAACGATTCTAAATAATGCATATCTGAGTTTGTTATGATGGGTTGCACATATTGAACCTATTAGACTAACAGACAGATTGATCGTACTATGAAATTTATACCCAGGGCACTGGACTAAAGGACCTGTCCAGAAAGCATTTGAAGATTCGCAGTTTAGTGATGCGGATTGACTGGAGTTCAGTTTGAATAAGAGTCATTACAAACGTATCCAAATCACATGAATTATTTATTGAATTGAATCAAAATCAACAAACAAAAATTGTATATTCTTTGTAGAAGACAATATGCTAGTCTCTATCAACTCTAGAGACATACAACATGCAAAAATGACACATCTCACAAAATTTACGGTGGTGGAAGACATGATTCTTGAAGAACTCAAGATGTGGAAAGGACATAAAGAAGATATCTTTATTGTCAGAGATCAAATCCAACGCGACATCAAAGAATTGATGAAAATGAAAGAGTTAGAAAAGAAGTCTCAGTTGGAGAAATGCTCAATGCTCTATACGACTTGGAGGGATTTTAGGTGCTGGTCTAGACACGCGTCATATCCGACATGGACGATAAGATCAAATCAAACATGTCAATTATGTAATTTGTTTTTAGTGTAAAGTGTGTGGTGAAAGTTTCACGGTTGTTCGTCCCACCTTTTGTTTTTATTTTTTCTTTTGTCGAAAGAGTGCATTATAAGAATCTAGTCAGCTTCTCGGGTAAGCTGAGCCCAGAGGCCTGTATAAGGGACATTCGACCCATTTGTTCGGATAAGTGATTTTGAATAAAAATCAAAACGATTTCAGACACACTTTCTACATTCTCTCTAAGCCTCTGTGTTCTTTGTGTGAAATGATTTCCAAAACGATCCTGTGAAGTTGACAACATGCGATCCTTATCCTTTTTGTGAATAATGTTTTATTGCTGTGCTTGCGAGTGATTTTACACATTTTATGAATTCCCAAAACAGGATTTTCTGGGAGACCTCATCGGATACTTCATCCACTAGTGATAGATAATATAGATTTTACTCACAAGGTGCAATATTTACTACCCCGTCCCTTTCAAAGTCAAAACAACATCGTTTTAAGGTGGTCGGGATGATCAAATGAAGCGGAGTGGTGTCTGAACAAAGGTAAATCTTTAATATTTATTTCGGGACATGAAAAAAAAAAGAATATATAATATAGATTTTGCCCACATGATGCTGTGTTCTCCATCCCGCCCCTCTCAGAGCCAAAACGGCATCGTTTTAAGGCGGAGGCAGCACAGTGAACGGCCGGGGCGGTGGAATGAAGCGGGGAGGAGGTGTCTGAACAGCGGGAAACCCTGGTCGCTCCCCCACCCTCCACGGGGTTCTTCACTGGCTTCATTTTTTCCTCCGGCTCCTGGCCTACCGACAACCCAAATCAAACCCTTGGTACTCTGTCCGGGCTCTCTATCATTATTGTTGCTGATCATAAGCTTCCACGCTTCTCCTAGAGTCTCGTCGGTGATCGAAAAAGGCTCTTCCTCGCTCCTAGGTTGCCCCCCTGCCACCGATCGCTATGGTTGTTATCTTTCTTCGCATATCAACTAGCACCTCACTAAATTTTATTATTTTGGTCAAGCTTCCTTATATTTTTTAAATTCCAGTTGCGACGACAGTTAATCCGTGGGTTTGATTCCAAATTGCGTTATATTATACGATATAAACTTTTTGTTCTTACATCAATTCTATGAATTTGATGAATCGCCAAGCTGCGCTTTCCCCGATCCGCAGCACCAGGCATTTGTTTCTGCGTCAGTATACTAGTACACCTTGTCACACCTCATGGTAACAAAGATCATCACTTTCATGGTTCAATCATCTCCCTGGCATGTCTGGTTATTCTGCTTTGTATTCGGCACTGCATTTAAATTTTTTATCTGCAATACAAGGCTCTGCCTAGTAATTAGTGTTGCATTTGCAGGTGGATCTTAGCCTGTTCCTGTCATCATTCACAGACTCGTTTATGAAATAATTGCAATGGATAACCCCCGAGCAACATCGGGGGGTGGCGAGGATAATATTGGCTTTTCAGAGGAGCTACGCTGCAAGAGATCAGATGGGAAGCAGTGGAGATGCAGTGCCATGTCCATGCCAGACAAAACAGTGTGTGAAAAGCATTACATCCAGGCCAAAAAGAGGGCTGCAAATTCAGCCTTAAGAGCTAGCTTAAGGAAAACCAAAAAGAAACTTTTGGAGGATAGCGAAGAGCTCATGGATAGTCAAAATGATGATTTGGATGTGCCCTTTTTAGGTACTAAAGCCAAGGATCATCATGGTTCTGTATCAAGGAAAAAACATAAAGAGAGACTCCCCAAAAGCCGAGGCCGCTATTCACCTGAGACTCCTCCAGGGAGGAGTTCATCTGTGCACAGTTCCTTAAAACCCCTTGATGAGTCACAAAGGGATGTGGCACAGCCAGAGGAAAACTATGGTTCATCACCCCCTTCTGATTTGGATTCATCCAGGAGAACGTCATCGAAAAGCACCGATGATGACGATATGGCAGTGAGTGGCTTTGCAACACCATTTGTTATTTATTTTTGTTTTTCTTTCCATTCTATTTTTCGCTTCCCCTTATATTACGACATCAATAAGTTGTATTCTCGCGTGAAGTAGGAGAGATGCATGGAATACCTGAGTTTTTTTTTTTGATATAATCACTCATCCATTTTGGTTTACATTTTTCCTGATTCTATCAAAGTTCATGCCTCCCCTTAATTGTTTTTGTTTTGGGCATTGTTTGTTGTAAAGGTTCACTGGTGGGTTTGCTTATCACTTGGCGACAAATTGATAGTTTTTTTTTCATTTCTCAGGTGTCTTTTGTTTATCTTTTGGTGGCATTGATAAGTTCCTGGATGATATTGTTGTCCATTGATATAACCAGTCTATACATGAGGAGTTATTTTCATTATTCTTCTCGTTTTTTTTTGTGCCTGAAGGACAACATGACTTGTGGGCCTGCTTGATTTCTCGTTAAGTCTTTGAAATAATTCACTGTCTTTGGTGGTGTTTTATCTCTTTTCAGTATGTTGGTAATGCTCTTTTAATTTATACTAATGTCGAAAACTGAAAAATTGTGGTGATAAGCTTATCTTTATATCCAATACTGCAAGGTCAAAAAACGTGTTGTTCCTATACCTGAACTGGCCATTGTCCCCCCTTTGCAAAAATTCACCAGTTATTAGTTTACTGGCCAGTTGCTTGTGTTTTATGGTTTTGTTTGCAAGTTCGTATTTATTTCTTTAATGAGTATCTTGAGTATCAAATTTTTAAGTGCCATCATAAGTCCTCTCCTGCTCTTATGTTCTCTGCACTGCTAGGACAACTCGGATAGAAGCACCGAGTATTCTGAAGAGTTTGATGGGCAGATTTGTCACCAATGCCAGAGGAATGCGAGGGGCAGTATTATATGGTGCGTTAAATGTGATAGAAGGGGATATTGCAACAGCTGCCTTTGCATGTGGTGAGGTTTCTATATTTGAAAGGATCTATATTTTCTTGTTACAAGTGTGGCAGTTATACACAGCACACAACGTTACATAGTTTTTCTTAGGTACTCAGACATCCCTCTTGATGAGATCCAAAGAATTTGTCCTGCATGTCGCGGTATTTGTAATTGCAAAGCGTGCTTGCGTGGAGATAATTTGATAAAGGTAATTGAGGATACTCAGTTCTACATTTTAGCAAAATAATTGCATTTCAAAGTCTTATTGTAACTTTCATGATGCCTTTCCATATCTGCAATGTTTTGATCAGTCTTGTTCCAAGCTGCAGGTTAGAATACGGGAGATCCCTGTACAAGACAAGCTGCTGTATCTCTACTGCCTATTGTCTTCAGTGCTTCCAGTAGTTAAGCATCTTCACTATGCTCAGTGTTCTGAAGTGGAATTAGAAAAAAGGCTTTGTGGTTAGCTACTTTTGGTTTTCCAGCCTCACATGGAGAATTGAATATATTGATTCTGACGACTTTATGTTGTAATGAGTTTCGTGCACATGTTTTTTTTGCCAGGAACTGTAATGGACCTTGGAAGGATAAAGTTAAATGCAGACGAGCAGATGTGCTGGTACAGCCGGCAACTTGCATGAGTGGATTTCATTTACACCATCTAGTTTATATAGCTTTAGTCTTATTCTGGAAATATTTCATTATGTTGTTAGCTACCATTACATGGCTGTTGATAACGAGTTCAGGCTTATTCACTCAAATATGATTTTGTCTTGTTACTGTCTTGGGATGACTTTATGTGTGCTGCTAGTATGAAGACAAGTTTTGGCCAGAGCAGCATCTTTATATTTTATGTCTAATTTTTTTTTCTGCATTGGAAATCCATCAATTTGAAAGAGTCAAAATGCATGTGTTGTTGCTTCTGCCGATAACACTGTTTTTTGCTAATCTCTTTTTACTCATTTGTTTTTTCTTCCTGATTGATGGAATTCTTAATTATCCTTAGTAATACCATGGTTAACTGGATCAGAGCTGTTTCTGAACATGGATTAAGAATGCCAATATAAAACACAACCAGTCTTGGAATGAGAAATGGCTGTTGTAAGGTTCTTATGAATGCTGCTGCATTGGAGCAGAATAGTTCATTGAAACAAAAAATTTCTTGTTGGGTTTTTTATAAAATTATTAATCTCCCAGATGCATGAAATTCATTGTTCCTTAAATATATAGAATTTACAGATCCTTCGAGTGAGATTGTGCGCAGCTTTTTGCCGGCTTATGATTTTTTTGTGGGTCAATGTGCTAAAACCATGTTTTTTGTTTTGAAGAATGTGCTCTGCATTACTTATATATATTTTTTAAATTTTCTGAAACATACACCATAGAAATGCTGAATTGATTATTCAGGAAAAACATGATCCACTAGTTTCATTATGGAATTCATAGTGTATTGGATGCTCTGAAGAGTGGTGATTAGCAACCACAAATAATTTATAAAACAGTTTAAGATGTACAACATGGATTTTTAGGTTTCAGACCAGGGTTACCAAACCCTAGCAGCATGTAAACCCTGGTTAAATTTTCCTGGGTCACTGGTTTTTTATTGATATTAAATAGACAAAAATTTAACCTAACATGGACTTGGACTCAAAGAAGACTTTGGTTATTGTTGGAGTTATGATTACCTGTATTCATGGATTTTGAATATTAATAAAGTTCTTATCACATCATGATTGTTGTTCCGCGTGTCATTATGTGATAATGTTTGAAGGGTAATTGCCGCACTTAAAGTTTATAACAGTTCTCTGCTATGATGAGAACTTAAAAGTGCCATGGTAATATTCTTAAATATAAGTTCTATGACCAAATGATATCATTTGACGAGACACAAATGTTATGGACTATCAGGGGGAGGGGCTCATAAGACATTGAGACTTCTTCTCATAAAGTTCATCTTTGGTAATCTCAAGAAAAAAGATTATATGAACTTGACTCGTTAGTAGAAAATCCACATTTATATGTGTTATTGGAGGTTCTTATCTGCGGACGTGTGTAATGATCTTTTGACTTTAAGATTATTATTGTAGAAATGGAAAGAGAGGTAAACCCAATACTCAAGATTCTTCTCTAAGGGAGACTTTGAAGTTATTTTATAATGAATAATAAAGACCACAAGTCCGATGTGGGACGCAGACTCCAACACTCACCTAGCTTGAACACATAATTAAAGAAAACAAAACAAAGAAAACAAAGCAATCAACAAACACTGCAGACACTCCCTCTCAAGCTGGATATACCCAGTTTGATTACAAAACAAAATGAAATAAAAAGAAATCATCCGCGATCACAGCTCCCTCTCGAGAAGAAAATGATGGATGATAGAAGATGCCGCTAGAAAAGATATGTCAATGAAGGAACAACGCCCATATGCATTGCCCACTGATTTTGCTCCACCTGTTGTGTTCCCACCCATGGCTTGTAGAGCTCTCATGCTCCCTTCCTGAGGACGACCCTTGCTTCAAGATGTCGGATGAAATGACAACCTACAAACGACCTCAAACGGCCGGGTGAAATGGCGCTCGACTTTGCGAACCCAAGAGGCTGGGTGAAACAGTGTCAGACTTTGCGGACCCAAGAGGCCGGGTGAAACGATGCCCGACTTGCAGACCCAAAAGGCCGAGTGAAACGACGTCCGACTTGCGGACCCAAAAGGCCGGGTGAAACGACGTCTGACTTGCGGACCCAGAAGTGATTGATAGCAAGGGTCTGAAGAGCAACAGGGAGCAACGAACCTGATAGAGGCAATTAATTCATTTTGTAGCGGAAAGGGGGACTGTCAGCGGAAGGGTCGGTGATGGGAGGTGGTGGCTTCTGCGTGGACGGGCTGGCATCGGAGCGCAGCAGAGGAAGAGCCGGAGATGCGTCAGCCGACGATGGCGTGCTGTTGTGCAGAAGCATCGCTCCGGGAGGGTCGATGCTGTAGGAGAACGACGCGTGCGGGGAAGCGCCGAAGAGGTAATGATGCTGTTGGATTGGTGTAGCCTGATCCGGTTGGGCTGAATGCTTGTGGCCCGCAACTGTCGCGGGTCGACCGACCAACCGACACCGACAGACACTGTAGCGGAACTGACCAACTGACACCGACAGACACTGTAGCGGTGAGGACTTCGGAGTCAACTTCACTGTAGCACTTTTGACTTCCAGCCGGCAGCCACTGTAGTGCTTTTGACAAAGCTGACCGCCGTTCACTGTAGCGACGCAGACTTACTTTACGAACAATGATCGTCTTCTCCATGTTTTATAGCCCATTTTCGGGCTAGGGTTACTACTGAAAAAATCCTCTGTAATTTTGTGCTCCCGAATAGTGAAATTCTGCCTCTCCCGTGGACGTAGGGATTATTCCCGAACCACGTAAATCGCTGTGTTCTTGTTCTTTCTTTCTTTCATTTTTCTCGTTTCTGTCGTTGTGACTCTCGACGATTCCGCAACAGATGCGTCGCTGGAAGCTTGAAACGAGTAGGTGAAGATGAAACGGTGAAATGTAACCGAACGACCAAGGCTTAAAGCCAACGCTACCGGCCAAGGTTTCTCCACGCTTAAAGACTAAGTCACTAGCAAAGGAAATGCACCACCAATTCCAGGCTAGGGAAAAGGCTAAAGAAAGAAGAGTGCACAACAAGCTTCACAAATTCGTCAAATTCAAGTCTAACTATTACAAAGGTATGCAAATACATTATAAAGATAAAATAAAGAGAGGAAAATGCCCCAAAATGAGTTACAAGACATGGAGAACCCAAAAGGCACATAAAAAGCATAAAACCACACTTTTCCATGCCATTTAATGACCCCACTAACTAAAGTAGTGGGTTTCCCTCTTAATGATGCTTTTCTCCACCTTCTCTCTTCTCTTTAATATGATGTTACGAATTTGCTTCCTTTGCTAAGTGGATAAGTCACTTTGGGCCCTAAATTAGTGTGTTGTGGCCCACCATGGTGTTGGATGTCAAAAAGTGCGGGCTGGTCCAATTCGAATAACAATTGGGCTTACATTTTTTTTCAAGCCCAAAATTATTCTCCTTGGGCTGAATCTGACCCATATCAGGTGAGGGTGCGCAAGATCTGCAGGCGGGGACGAGATCTCCAGGTGGGGATGCGCGACACGGACGAGAGTCGTTGCGATGGAGAGGAGCCACGTCTGGAGGGGAGGGTCGTCGCACGCAGCAGGCGGGAGGGGCCACAGAGGGCCGTTGCGCGCATTGAGGAAAGGGGCTGTCGAGGGGCCGCTCGTGACGGGGTGGAGGCCGCTCGCGATGGGAGGTCGCATTGGAGGTGCGCTGTTGAAGAGAGAGATCGTGCGGGGACTGTCGCGCGTCGTGAGGGGAGGCCGTTGCGTTGGGAGAAGCGGAAGGAGGCGCTTACAGGAGGCCACTTAGGCGGGGGTTGTAGGGGGCCGTTGCGCGCACAGGGAGGGGGCCGACAGGAGGGCGACACGCAGGAGGGGCCCCGCTGGGTGGGAGATGCCGGCAGAGGGTGACGACGGAGGACTTATGGCTCCTTGGCCATGGAGGCCGCCCCCCCCCCCCCCCCAACGGGGGAAATACCTAGGTGTCCGCAAAAAAAAAAGAGACAGGAGGGCCAGGGTTACGATAAGACCTCCTTTGATATCATGTAGAAATGGAAAGAGAGGTAAACCCAATACCCAAGATTCCTTTCTGTAAGGGAGGCCTTGAGGTTATTTTATAATGAATAATAAATACCACATAAGACCACAAGTCCGATGTTGGACGCAGACTCCAATAATTGTGAATGCATATCACAAGTCACTTGCTTTAATGTATTGCCGTAAACCATGATGACATATGTTCTCGGTGAAGTTTAGTGTTGTCGTGACCCCCTCTCTCCTAAGGTACCTCTCTTGGGCCGACAATGAGAGAAGAAAGATAATGACGTCCGAAGCCTGCCTCCAATAGGCCACGGGCTGACGACTAACATCGAGGGTATAACATACACACAAACGAGAGACATTATCCTCTGAGATTTGAAAAGTGATAAGATGAGAAAAATCGCCAAACAATTCCTGCGCATAACAAATGACAAAGCTATCCAAATACATGATATGAACGTAATGACATAAACAATTGAAAACACTAAAATAGATCCTCGACAACGATCACGAAGCTCCAACAGCTCCCAAACAACTTCTCGAATTAGTAATGTCCAGCTTGATCACTAACCTGCTCCTACTAACCTGAAAAACTGTTTATATATACATAGGGTGGGCGTAATATGTATACTCGGTAGGATCCTCCTTGTAACCTCTTGTGCAAAATGTGAAAGAAGCATACTGAAGCCCATTGAGTCAACAAATGAAACCAACTCGTCACCCAAACAGGTTTACTGTCCATGGGTCGGGTTGGGGGATTTTTTTGATCCGACCCAATTAAAATAGGACGGGTCGGGTCTGGTCAGACCATTTTTAATGTTTAGACCCGATCCGACCCAACCCGTCTCAGATAGGGTCGGGTTGGGTCGGGTCCATCGGGTTATTGGAAAAAAAACGCCGCTTCTTATTTCCCGCACCCGCACCCGCACAACGTCTCTCTTCGCTACTCCGGTTAGTCTTCCTCGCCACACCAAAGAACACCCCAACCCGTCGATTAATCAACCCCAACCTCCTTTGTTAAGAAAAGTAAGGCTTCAACATGAGGTCTCGGGTTCTTGTTTTCTTCGAAAATCATCAACCAGTGGTGCCGCGACTCTTCGTAGATGGCAGGCGCAGAGAGAATCGGTGATACCGAGAGGATCGAATCTGCTCGACTTTGAAGGATTGATTGAATCTGATCGAATGTAGTCGGCTTCGACATCCTGGTCGAATCCGGTCGGCTTTGGCTTCGACTTTTTCGAGTTCTTCAGAAATACGAGGATCGAATCAGGTCGGCTTAGCTTTCGACATCCTGAGTTCTTTGAATCTGGTCAGATTCGTCTTCGGCTTCATCTTCGATATCCTGATTTCTTCATCAGTGGCATGGAGTATCAAATCTGGTCGGCTTTGGTGGCGTCCTGAGTTCTTTCTTCATCTCAAGCAGGCAACAAAAAGATTAAAGATCGACAATATTCGTTGGATATGGGGCCGCAAGCGCTACAGATACAGAGGAAGATGGCGGTGAGGTTGAGTTGAGGGACTTGAGTCGGGAGGGAGAAGCGTAGGCAAGGAGGAAGATGACGGTGAGGTTGAGGGACTTGAGTCAGGAGGGACACGTGGGTTAAGAGAGTTTGATGAGACGGGTGGATGGGGTGCGGGATGGAAGATCTGCGCACCGCAGGGGTCATCGGGTCGGTTGGGTCGGGTTGGGTCATTTTTTTTAACCCGTGACCCGACCTAACCCGACCACGGGTGATAGAGCGCTGTCGTGGGCGCCCTCAAATGATTAGTGTAATTTGGGGTACTTAGGTGCAGCAGAGTGGCTGACCAAGGTCGTCTCTCAAAGGAGGAAGTGAATTTAACAACTTATTAGAGGTATTCTAAAAATAAAATAAAAGAGAATAAAATAAAAACACTACTTTAAAGGATTGGGGTTTGTTGTAGTTTATGAATCTAGAAGTTTGGTGTAAGAAGATTGTATAATTTTTTTTTTGTTTTTAGTTTTGAAATGAATTTTGATTAAAATGACACAACAAGAAGATGTTTTTTTTAGAAATCTATTTAAAAGGCGTAATCGATCTAACTCTACCTCTTCACTTTATTATTAATCATTATCATGTATATTAAAATTCACTTAATTATGATCCCTTAATTTGTTAAATCCCGAACCCTACGAGAATTAACTTTACCACGAAGATGATGTGAATTTAACCCTAGGCTAACTTCGGAACATGCAATCGCAGCACCCTGCTTTGATTGATGTTCTAAGATTAGCTTATGGTCAGTGGTAAATTAAGGCTCATATCCATTCTGGAAATGAGGATGAATTGTGTTTAGGGATTATATTTGAACTCTACAAATTTATCCCGTGTGGTCTTGTATTACCGATTAAGATCGCGCTCTCACAATTTACACAAAATCCCGACCTCGCGTGTTTTTGTGTTAATTGTTCAATTGCTTGCTTAGTTTCTTGTAATTTAAAAACACAATTCATGGATCATATTATGTGAATTACAGTAGCTCATTGATTCAAAATAAATGAATGAAAAAGGATAGAGGTCGATCGATTACTAAAAAGAACCACTCTTCCATGGGTGGCGTAATCATCGTAGAAGCGTTTTGCATGTGCAAAGGTTTAAAATGGGTATAACCCAATAACGCTTCTACTCAAGAATTCCAGCCCAATTAGGAAGATTAAGAGAAGAAATTTAAACAAAACAGAAGAAAAGAGAAGAAATAAAAGAAGAACAAAGAAGTTTATTACATAAACAAAATCATTACAACATGAAGGAGAAGAAGGCTTCGTCGAAGGGATCCTTGCTTCAAGAGCTACCCTTATTGAAATGGTTGGAGAATTGGAGTGGATCCACTTCTCCTCTGCCCTCAACTTCCCAATGCACGTCCCAACCCCTCCAAATGAGAAAAACTCCAATTTATAGAGGGGAGGGGAGGAGAGGTTACAAGTGGTTTCAAGTGTGAATGTGGAAATTCGGCCAAATATTTTATGCCAACTTGCACCGCCCATTTGACCACCAAAACGCGTGAATTGGCCGGCCTTCCAGAAGGATCAAATGTGCGGATATGAGTCTTCTATCTCCTCTCCAAATTTGGGTTCAATACAGGCCCATATGAAGGGGTTATGGCCGAAATACAGAAGCTTCTCCATTCTGGCGAGCCCAGCCCAACTTTGACTTCATGGCCCAATTTCAACAACCAAATGAACTCTTTAGCTCTAGTGTCCTGAATAAAAGTTGTAGATAATTAAGTTAGGAACACTGTTACAAAATTTCAAATTCAAATAATAAATATAAAAATATTTATCTTCGAAATACTACAGTGAACTATAAAGGGTAAAACTGGAATTTTCATCAAGTATTCAAATGAATGATCTAATCCCAAATACTTTCTAATTAAACATATTTAACACAATGTGAGGAAATTATATCATTTATTATCAATAAAATATTCAATAAAATAGTGTTTTATCAACGGGTCAACCCGAAGTGACCCGACGACCTGTGAACATTTTTTTTGAACCCGACTCAACCCGGTCGGGTCGGGTCTGGACACCCCTAAGGTTTATTATTTTTTTCCCATCCTCACCATGGCCATCTCTCACCATGTATCACATACAAGAGATCATATAATATAATAAGAAGAGGGTATCCTGCTAGCACTTCTCCACTGGTTTGTCGCTCTGCCCCAACGCATGTCCTGAGCCATCTCTCTGCAAAAGCCAGCTTGAAGACACTTGGGCTAAAGTAAGTTAGCCCGAAGACACCTGGATTAAAGTAATACATTATGCCCCCCGTGTATCACATCATCCCATCCACATCTCCAAATAGCAACCACGGAGTTTTCGGGAGCCACCACAGCCTGTACGTTGTGTATTATATCTCAAGCCATCACAGTACATAACATACCTATAATAACCATTAGGATACTATATCCGGAGATATATGTGTGTGAAATAACAACAAACCATTATAGCTCTTTACGGAAAGATAACCACTGTGCTTACCAGTACATAATACCACCGGGAGAAGAGAGCGGGGGCAGAGGGAGGGGGTAGTCAGCCATCCTCGTTTCTCGCCAAACTGGATGTTGGGGAAAACACCCTCCCAAAGTCCATTGGGTGTCGGTCGCCCTACTGACACAAGTGGGGTAGCTTATGAAATAACAAAACATACAAGATATATATAAAGCTCACAACCACACTATAAGCAACTACCTAGCCTTAGACTCATCTGCCGCGAACGCCACACAGGACTCCCAACTGCCAATGATAAGACCTAGGTATCAAATAAGCATGCAAACATCAAGTATCATTTTAATTAATTAATTAATTAACCATTAATTAATTATTACCATTATCATTTCCAAGATTAACATTTTAATCTTCTGAGCCAAGTGTCCACAACACTATTAATTATTTGCTTGTATTCTCAAGCATGTCATCATCATGAAGCATCAAGAACCAACCTTTGTTCTTTCATTAATTCATTTATCATTTCATAATCATCCGGGTACTCTAGGACTTAGCCCAAGCTACCACATAAAAGATGCACTTGCAATGCATGGTATCAAACTGCTTCCTACAGTTAGAAATTGATTATATGAAAACATCCGATCACCGACCATTAAACAAGCAAATTCAGCAAGCATCCTAACTTCCAGCACAACAACAATGGGAAAGCCCAACTTCAACTCGTCCTATCATTCCCAGTGTCATCCCCGACACATCCCACATCCCACATTCCATGCCAACATCATCATCATAACAGGCACCTTGTGTCACCATCATTATCGTCATCGGCACCATGTGCCGCCATCATAGCTTCAGACATCCCCTCCCATATCATCACCATAATCGGAACCCCGTGCTACCATCACAGCCTCAGGTATCCCTGCCCCTATCTCGTCAACCAACAACCATCCCAGGCTCACACGACGTTGCATAGTAAGGCTCACATTTAGAGAAAACATAGAAGACAACAAACAGTCAGCAGGGCATCCGGGCCCTAGAAACCAGGCATTCGACCTTCACATGCAAACATACTCGCTCAACCCCAAACATTTATCTTTATCAAACAACCAGTTCTTTACCTTCTTGGTTTAACTGATAGGTTACAACCATAGGTAACATATGACATCAACTGGCAAAAGCTAAGAATTATTTTAACATGCTTTCTAGCATAACTCCCAATTTCATTAAACTTTAAGGAAGAACATTTCATTTAACACGCCTCTTTCATTATAACAAAGCATTACCAACTTTAAGTTGTTATTTGTTATCCAAGCATATTAACCATGCTTAATGACCATAACAATAGATAACACACTATCTAGTAAAACTCAGAGGGAACAAAATATATATCACAAAGCATGCAATCACACATCTCAAATATTTCAACACGAATATTAATATTTCCATATACGATAATCTCCATTTCAATCTTCCGATAAACAGAATTATCGAATAATTCTCATCAATTATTTAAGCAGTTTAGCACCGCAACATACCATTGTTTGTTTCTCTCTCTTGAATAATTCCATAACAATTATCTTTAAACTACAACATGCAAATACTTATTTTCTCCTTCTGATAATCTTACAGATTATCAAACATTATTATCTACTGCATGTAATAAACCATCAATCACCATTGTTGAAATTATATCAACAATATTTATTTCAAGAAGCAATTTCCAGATTCCAAGGTAACTTTATTTATCCTTGGCATGCAATATTATTTTTAATTCAACTCTGGAAATTAAACAACAACAAGTTAGCCATTCTCTGCAAGCAGTAAAACTCTTATTTTATTGCTTGAAATAACGCATTAATGAAATTCTAGTATTAATAGAAGCAAACATTCTGTTGCACAAATCAGTCTTCCATTTAAAATTATGGAATTAATAATATTTCATTAACAAAATTACACAACATGTAAATTTATCCTCTTATAATTTCCAGATTTTCATATGTTCATTCCTCATGCCATTATTTTCCAGATTATTATCTGATTATGGTTAATCGCATTCATCTAAACGGAGGAGTCTAAAACATGATAATTTCACATTTGCACGGTATGAATTAAGGAGAAGTCACAAATCCCCTATTTGACATATCTTTTCCAAGTTGCCGCACCCAAAACAGAGGGGAGAAAGAGAATTCTTCATCTTGGAAACACATACTTGGTGTGCAAGGGAGAAGCTCCGATCAACTGCAGATGGCTTTGCAAGACTCCATAGGAGGCTTTGAGATCATCTCGACTCAAGAAAGGAAGAAAGTCTCGAATGGGGAAGATCTGATATTTTAGAATACACAAATATGGTCTCCAAGCGAATATTAAATCCACATTTAATTAGTTCCCAACTAATTCCCCACAACCCATTCATAACTTCTAAAATTAGGGAGTCAAAAGATCAGATTTAAAACTCTTAACCAAGTCAACAACCACCGATTCCCACATTAAATTCTTCTATTAACGTTAAAAACACGTTACACGAGGTTCTGGGAAAGAAAACTAGATTTTTAAGAGATTTTCGCTACCCTTACGTGAGACATACCTGCTGCGTAAGGGTAACACAAGCGGCTTACTAACCTCACGTATAGAGTATGCACATGGTTTTACCCTTACGCGACTGTCCACCTTTACACGGGCTTTGGAAATCTCGGCCGACCCTTATGCAGATAAAAGCTACCTTTACGTAGTTTGTTTAAAAGCTCGATCCCCTTACACTAGCTTCAGCTTACCCTTATGCGAGCTTTAGAACTCACAAATTACCCTTACGCTATTATGGAGGTACCTTTACGCAACACATAGGATTAGGCGACTTACCTTTGCACAAGCCATAGAAACAGTGACTGCCCCTTGCGTAACTTAAGAGGTGACCCTTACGTGAGTCGGTACCCTTATGCGAGGTTCAAAATCAGGTGGTTACCTTTACGCAACATATAGAAGATCCAGGTTATCCTTACATGACAAAGGAAAGGTCAAAGTTACCTTTACGCAGTGATGAATTTACCTTTACGCAAGGTTCAAAAAAACTCGCGGGTTACCCTTACGCAACTCCAGAATTTCGAACCTACCTTTACGCAGCTCATGGAAAATGAGCTCTACCTTTACACAACACATGAAAAGCGCTACGTACTCTTACGCAGGGAGTATAAACTTTTCTTTACCTTTATGCAAGCTATTAAAAGGCTCTCTTACCTTTACACAGGCTTTAGAAACTCACCCTTACCCTTATGCAATTCATACCCTTACGCAGAAACATGGCCATGCATAAGTGTAAGAATAACCTTAAAAATATTAAATTTTCACTTGCAAAAACTTGTAAATAATTAAGATAAGACCTTATTATCACTTCAAGAACTCCCAAATTAACTTCTAAATAGCTTTTAAAACATTGGAATCACTTCCATAATCTGTAAAGCATTTCAAAACCTCTATAATTTACAAAACCATTTAAAAACCACTTCTAAAATTTATTAAATTGCTCCCAAACCACTAGACACCCCAGAATAACAAAGGAAAGGCTCGGGAAAATCTGGATCCTTGGTGTGTCACGACTGATATAACATTTATGAATAATACGAAAAAGGATTTGTTCCTTTCATTCTTTAACGAAAGTTGGTATCTGAGACTCTTTGATGGAAATGAAACTGCCTAATTAAATCCATGACCATAATGTTTTGTGGGAAAATTCATTTTCGGAAGGTGAAAAAAAGAGACATCGAACACATAGATTGATGACACCAACCCGCTTGATTAAAGATATTGCAATATAGATTATATTAACTTCTTTTTCTATGAGTGCTTTGATGTGTTTCTAGACCTTAATCTTGGACTTTAGGTGGTTTTGCCTAATGTGACTGAGAAAGAGACCTAGAGGGTCACACACTAAGTGTATCAAGAACCTTAGTTAAATTCTATATGAATTTAGCATTTTGGATAAATATTATTCTCGTACGTAGTTTCATAATTATTCATGTTTGTTTGATCGTATATATTCAGTCATCAGTTATTCAAGAGTATTTGTGAGTCGAATATTTAATAAATATTTATTTTCTATTTTAGTAAATATAATATTTATTTATTTATTGGCGAATGATGCACTGATATTTATTTATTAAAAAATCATTATTCAAGATTCGATAAATATTGGAGAGGATAGAAGATTGAGTTTAATGGTCTGACGAGAAATGTCATATTATATTATTTGAGAATAAATATTAAATTATTTATTCAACGAAATAATATTTATTTTATCCGGGAGTTCAGTACATGTCAAGTAAATTATAATAATTTTATTATTATTTAGACATGAGGTTCGTTGAGGATTAAGAAAATAATAAGGGCCCTTGTGCAATTATTATGTTCTAACCTTAGCTCTTTATTTAAACCCGGTTATGACATTCTTTGAAGCCCCAACCATTCTAATCATTGTGCACAATGAATTCTTGAGAATCTCTCAAGCCTTAGAGAGCTCCTCTCACAGAACGCTTCCAAGAACGGAGAGTGATCCTTCTCCACCCTCCCGATTCTAGAGAGAACGTGGAGAGTCCTTCCACTCGGAGTGATTCTTGCGACGATCAATGACAAATGACGCAAGCGTTACGATCTTCCGTGCCAGCACCTGGAGATTTCTACGACGACGCTCGAAGATTTGTGGTGCACGTGTGGATCATTGCTAGAGGGAATCCACTATTGATTGCTGTGACGCAATGACGGTACGACGTGAAAACATCGTTGAAGAAAGAATTACAAGACATGGTAATTCTTAATACATCTATAAATTAATTATAAATTATACGTGACGATTCTTCCTTCTTGGTTTCGACGTAATAGTCAATTAATCTTCGATTTAATTCCATTGGTCATGATGTTCTTTGTCATGTACATCTTGGATTATTCGTTGATTACGACAAAAAGACAAGTTGGCTATGCCCAATAGATGTTTTCTCTGCACCCAAAACCAAGTGGTATCTAAACGGTCACATAATTAATTTATAATTAATTATTAATCGTTGATTGATGATATTCATTTGTTGGTACATGTCGTGTAGTCGTGCTAAATGCATCGGGACGAATTTCAAATTAATTCGGAGCTTCATGCATTAATTACATGCAGAGAGCATTAAATGGGCACCGCGTGTTGACCGAGACAGGTTGACGCACGATTTTCTGGACTACACTTCGTGTGACTTGCGTACACGTCGTGCGGTCCGTGTTTTCGCGCTAAAAAACACGGGGTCCAAGCCATGTCGTGTATTTATTACACGACATGGGGACTGACAAAACCATGCAACACCGAGGACACGCGACGTGTAACTGACATAAATGCTGTACACGTCCGTGATCGATAAACACCCTTAATCCCTAGGTGTGTGTTGCGGACATGGGCAGAAGATGTTACTTGGCGTGTAGCTCAAGTACATGCCGTGTAGCCTACAATACCTCGTGTGATTAATTTGATGCAGAAAGAAAAAATAAAATTAATTAATTAAATCTAATCAACATGTGTCCGTGTGTCATTTATTGACAGTACACGCCATGTGATAGGATTATTAATTATATATTAAATTAATTTCCATGCTAAATTCTGAACTGCAAGCTGTGCATGGTCTTTACTTAGTGTATTTTGTGTGCGTTAATAACATTACATGCCACGTAATTTACATGTGTTCGTGATAGGAATGCCAGGGGGATGTTGGTTCGTTAGAATAAGAGGTTAGAGTGCAATTGCTTGTGGGTCCCTGGAGGAATGGTCCCTGGAGGAATATGCTGGGGGGCTACTTTCTGTAAGGGAATCTATTATAAAATGGGTGTTGGGGAGCTATAATAAGGGACAAGAGGAAGACAATAGTTGAGTCGGCCGTGAGGCTTGGGCAAGTGAGCTGGGGGCCTTCACTCGAGTTTGGTCTCTTCCACCTTCATCTTCTTGCTTCCTTCTTCTGCTCAATTCCTCTGTAATTCACGTTCCTGTTTTTTGCTTATAATACCAAGAAGTTGCTTACGTATGGGCTGGGTCGTATCAATTGGTCGGACCTGCCGCGCACTATTTCCACTTTGTTCTTCCACAGCATCAGCCCCCTCATCAGGCTCCCAGTGCTGCCTAATTCTATTTTATCTGCTCTGTTGGGACTTCGTTCGACGGAGACACGTTTTGTTGGTCTTCTTCTCGCCACGACCACAACGCATTTTTCCCGGGAGCCGCTCGGGGGAGGCACGTGCACGGGAAGCAAGATCATTGCCGTATGCACGAACTGCTGTGCTTCTTCTGCCGTTAGCGCACCTTACCGGAACTCCATCAGAGGTGTCCCGCGTTGCCATCTATCGCTTCCGACCAGAGGATACACGCACAACAGAGGGAACCACTGTTCATCTTCACTCCTTTGTCCAAGTTGTCCTCCGCTGCCCGTTCTTCCTCCTCCCCGGACACACGAACTGCCACTTGTTCTAACGAGGCGCACACAACAGTTTTTCGTGCAGAGGAGGCGCACCCATCGAACTTCGTCAGTGCAGGAGGTGTGCACCGTTGACCGCCTGATTGCTTCCCGATGAGACGCGCCCTACTCCCCACTAGTGCGCACCCACTACAGGTGCGCCACAAAAAAAAAACAAAAAAACAAAAAACAAAAACAAAAAAGGGGTGTCCGACTTTCGGTAAAAAAAAAAACACAAAGTCTGCTGGTGGCCAGAGATGATGCGATCGGACCGGCTCTCGTGGGAGCAAAAATGGGATTGCCACTGGCAAGAGGAAGCTGAATTCCGACGATTCATGCTTGGTGTGGTACGATGTTGGGAGACGAGGCGCAACAGGAGGCGACGACACTTCAGACACAATTTGCTGATCTTCTCTTGCAACAACAAGCAACAACTGACGCAACGGAGGTGCAACAACACCATGGGTGGACGGTTGATGATCATCCACTGTCGGCTCGGGAGGCGACTAGCTCCTGATCGGACGACGACAATGGCAGGGGAGATGAGTCTGGGGACTTCACCAAGAAGAAACCGCCAAAGGAGGTGACATCGCCTCCTATGACTGGAATGTTTGAAGGTACCAACCAGTCTATAGTAATGGAAGCAGTCACATCCGACATTGAAGAAAAGCATCCGCCGCAGCTCGTGACGGCTCGCCTTCCTTTCGCGTCAGAGCAGTTTTAGGTGCACTCGGGGCCGCTGACAGGGGCGCCGACGTTGGATACGGAGACCGACATGCGATTGAGCAGTAGTGGCTCTGGGGAGGCGCGGGTTGTGCTTGAAGTCAATAACAACCAACAGAAGTTTCTGGTGCAAGGAGTGGAGCCTCACTTCCAAATACAATTAAATCCCTTCATGGATTGCATGGGGTTTTCTTTTCGAAGGCAGCAAAGAGTTGAGCTACCAGTTCCTGCCAACAAAGCAGGGAGGCAAATATGAAAAATAGCTCGGCTAGTAGGTGAAACCAGGGTGTGTCGCCAACAATTTTTTTAGGGCCTTGGATCTGCAAGGGCCACTTGGTTAATTGCTTGACATGACTGCATGATCAGTGCACCTTGTCCTCAGTTTCATGGCGCTCGGCTGATATGGGAGATTGCTTGGCATGCCTGTCGAATTCATCACCTTGAGAACAAGGTGGTTTTTCAGGATGGTGATAGTGATAGGAATGCTAGGGGGATGTTGGTTTGTCAGAATAAGAGGTTAGAGTGTAACTGCTTGTGGGTCCCTGGAGGAATATGCTGGGGGCCCCACTTTCTGTTTGGGAATCTATTATAAAAGGGGTGTTGGGGAGCTAGAATAAGGGATGGGAGGAAGACAATAGTTGAGTCGGCCGTGAGGCTTGGGCGAGTGAGGCGGGGGCCTTCACTCGAGTTTGCTCTCTTCGATCTTCGTCTTCTTCATTCTTCTTGCTTGCTTCTTCTTCTCCCCAATTACTCTATATTTCACATTCTTATTTTCTGCTTATAATACAAAGAAGTCGCTTATGTAAGGGCTGGGTTGTATCAGTTCGCGTGTCATTTATTGGCAGTACACGCCTTGTAATTACGTTCCACGTCATGTATGCTCGATGCTATGTGAATACGTAGTACAAGGACCATGTTAGGTAGTTTGGTTGAGCATATGCCGTTGCCTCACAGTACACTTGTGTACTTTATTATTTTTAAATAAAATTAATTTATTTAATTTGTTTAAAATTGTAGATGATGGAAATTTTCAGAATAGTTTGGATGAAATTAAAATAAATCTAGTTAATTCATTAATCTGATATTTAATCGGATTAATTCATGATCTTTTATCTTAATTAAAGAATGAATTGAAGTGAATGTTAGCTGGATTGCAAGTGTATATTCGTTGCATGTGTGTTGATGATCATGAGCTTAGACCAAACCGGTGTTTGTAATTGGTTTCCTTTTAATTTATTATTATTATTAAATTAAATTGATTGTCTGTGTGTCATCCGCTCCTCTCATTATGTATGGGATTGCTTGCCCTCGGTGTCTTTTATGTAAAACCCCAAACCAATCTTTTGGCTTCCCTCACCAGCGTGTGAGTAAGGCTTATGTAATGGATGAAGCTTCCTGAAGAGTGGAGGCGGTTCAAGTTCGAAGCCGAGGCGAAACCAATCCAGGAGATACATAAGAGGACAGGTGGAATGGTGCAACATGAACCAAATTATGGTTCAAGGTGTTTTTCTCCTAGGGTTGAAGGTTAGTTTATCATTTGCTAAATAAACTAATCATTAGAAAAAGACTCATGACATACAACTTTTATTATTTTATTTTTATCAAGTTGTATGGTTAATTTCTTTATGGATGTTTTGTCGCGATCACATAAATTAATGAATTGACAAGCATGCAAGATGCAAGATGAAATTAAAATAAATTGCATTATGTGTAAATTTTGTCTAAGGTATGATTAGTCACTTAATTAAAATTTACTTAATATTAACAAATATGTAATAAGATAAAATGAGCAATTTACGGATAAAGATTAAAATCCCTTGATCAAATATTAAGTTATACAAGCCTTTCATTACTTGAATAAGAATGCAACCATAGAATTAAGTGTTTGCATTACCCAAGTCTAGACACTTATTTTTATCCGTGAATTCTTATGAGGGTTTTCGGCCAACTTAACCAAATCGGTATTGAGTGTAATGGCCGAAGTCTGTTCAATACCATTTTGGAGGCAAGTATTGAGAAAATCTATGTTCAAAATTTCAGGATTGAGGAGTTCACTCAACGAATCAAGGAGCTGAATGCAATTGACATGTTACGCCTACCTAAACTTCTTCGATTAATCTGCATCCCCAAAGTCTAGGTTATGACAAGGAGTTGACGAATTCTTGCCACTAGAATATCCACACGGCAGGATATTCCGAAACCAATAGCGAGAGCCATTGAGTTTTGATAAAATAGCGAGAGATTACTACATTCATTATTTAATTTTGTAATCCAGATAAAGTACTAAAATTCTGTTATTATTTACCTTAGAAATGACAACCCATATGACTTCGACTATATCACTGCGATCCATACTAGAGAAGGACAACCTTCTCACTGCGATCCATACTAGAGAAGGATAACCTTCTCAATGCCTCTAATTTTCTAGAATGGTATAGGTGATTGTGCATTATATTACGCCATGAGCGGAAATTATACGTGCTAGAATCTCCAGTTTCTGAGTTGCTTACTAAAGAAGCCAACGAGGAAGAAGTATCTCTCTACCTTAAACACATGGATGATGCCACAAATGTCCAATGTTTAATGCTATCGTTCATGCCTAGTGAGTTCACGAAGATATGGATGCATATAGTATGATGACTCACCTTTGTAATCTTTATCAAGAGAAAGCAAGACAAGAGAAATATGAGATCTCCAATGCACTATTCACATGCAAGTTTGGAGAGTCATTGCTAACTGAGCCTCATGTGGTCAAGATGATTGACTACATAGAGCGCTTAAACACCCTGAGCTTTAAGATCTCTGATGAGGTGCACACAGATCTCATTCTATCCTCACTACCTAAAGATTTCTCCAATTTCATTGTGAATTATAATATGAGTAATAATGAGAAGACTTTTTCAGAACTTATTACTTTAATTCGTCAAGTTGATAAAGACACGGGGCGTGAAAAGATTGATGTCCTTAAGGTGAATAAGAAAAGGAAGAACAAAACAATGAACTCCAAGACTCACTCTTAAGTCTAAAGCTCGTGAGCATCATCCTTTCAAGAAGAAGAAGATCCAAAGACACGCAAAAGAACAAAACGTGGTATGTTTTACATGTGGCAAACTAGGCCAATGGAATAAGAACTGCACCCCTTGAGCCGTGTGTTTACAAGTGATTTAGTAGAAAGTGCGGTCATTATCCTGTTTGGAAATCGAAAAGTATCCCTTAAAATTATTATAATCTTGAAACTGCCTGTGCCATGAGGTTTATTTAAAAGACTTACTTCTACACCATTCCAGTCATCTAAGTAATAGATTTAGCCACAGAACTACCCTTTGTGTGGTTTCATATACCAGAAACGGTTGCTAACATTTGCCTCATATAACTGATCATATATATGAGGTTTAGTACAGTGCTCATTTGGCTGTTTTTATATTGCAAATTATTGTTGGACTACTCTGTAATTATTTTATCCACAATCGTACCAGATAAAAACGATGAGGCACTACCCCTACCCACAAATTCAAATTCTTGGATTCACAGCTGCCTAGTGTCCTGCAGTAGCTGCCACTTACCATTCTTTTCTAAGAGAGAAACTTGTATTAGAATAATAATTAATAAATAAATGACAGAGGAATTGCATTCTGAGGACTGGAAGCCAAAGAAAACCCACCTCCTCCAATGTCCCTTCCCATATGAATCTTTTTTTACCTAATTCTAAACTTCCAAGCCCTTCTATTGGAATAAAGAAGAAATTTTCCGTTACTTTTGAATTTACCAGACAAAACCATGCTGGCTATGCAGATTTTTCATTTCCCTTGTTACGGTCTGTTTTTTCATCAAGACCTCGGTCTTTTTAACTGTGTAGTCACCAGTGATCCTGGCTATTGTCCATTGCACTAAAGTGCGGTTTGAACTCTGTTATAAGCCTGCGCATTTCTTGTAGTTGTTGCTTGCCTCAATTCACTCAATTGTCTAATATGGCTTATTTCGTTGAGGTGAAACAGCACACAACTATGATGTTTCCTTTTCTGTAAGAATTTCTCTATATGGGAGCTGCACATGCATGTTTTTTCTAATGTTTAATGGGGAGGCCTATTTCATTTGCATCATTTATAGGGTCCATTGTCCAAATTGAAATGGGGATAGGGTAGGGTACAAGAAGTTAATTTTAATGGTTAAATTAAACCCTATCTCTGGAGATTAGAATTAGTTTGCTAAATCTCTAGCCTTTTCCGCGTCATGTTTGAAGGATTCTATTCACTCTCTGGATTCTTCATTGCAGTGATTTCTGTAGAATACCCATCATCGATTATCATCGACACTGTGCAAATTGCTCCTATGATCTATGTCTCAGTTGCTGTCAAGATCTTCGGGAAGCATCTAAGCTTGTCCTTGGAGAGGAATCAATGATAGATCCGAATAGTGGGGGAAGTCAGGACAGCACAGCAGTAAATAAAAAGACACGTGATATTTTGGATAAGTTTCCAGGTTGGATAGCCAAGAGAGATGGCAGTATTCCATGTCCTCCTAAGATGTATGGTGGTTGTGGTTGCTTATCATTAACTCTCAGGCGCATTTTTAAGATGAATTGGGTTGCAAAATTAGCAAAAAATGTGGAGGAAATGGTCTGTGGCTGCAAAATTTTTCATGATCATAGTCGGCAAAGTTCTGACATCACTTCCAGAGTGTGTCAATTTGCACATAGGGATGGCAGTGATGATAATTTATTATACTGCCCAGTATCCCAAGATATCAAAAGTGAAGGGATTGGCAACTTCAGGGAGCATTGGACCAAGGGTGAACCTGTTATTGTTAAGCAGGTGTATGATAGTACATCCATTTCAAGCTGGGATCCAACAGTCATATGGAGAGGCATCCGGGAGACAGGAGATGAGAGAATGAAAGATGAGAACAGAAGAGTGAAGGCTATCGATTACTTGGACTGGTCAGAGGTAGTCTATTTTCTGCACTGCCTGTTTATGAGCAACAGTATCACCAGTTTTTGGATTTCCTTGTGATTGCTAATTGTTAGTTTTCATGCCTCTGTTGATTTATTTACTTAACGTGATTCCCTTCCCTGTAAAAGGGATCAGCTAAATAACTTAATGATTTTCTGATACTTGTACTGATTTTTCTTAATGGCATGATTTGGCAGGTTGATATTGAACTAAGTCAGTTCATCAAGGGGTACTCAGAGGGGAAAATCCGTGAAAATGGTTTGCCTGAACTGTTAAGGTTAAAGGATTGGCCTTCACCCAGCGCTTCTGAAGAGTTCTTATGGTATCAGAGGCCTGAATTTATCAGTAAATTACCTTTTCTTGAGTACATCCATTCAAAGTGGGGTCTTTTAAATGTTGCTGCAAAACTGCCTCATTATTCTTTGCAGAATGATGTGGGGCCTAAAATTTTTATTTCCTATGGAATGGAAAAGGAGCTTGGTAGAGGTGATTCAGTGACCAATCTCCATTTCTCTATGCGGGACATGGTAAATATTGTTTCTCTGATCTGTAATGTTGTTGATTTCTTACACTAAATTGGTATGTGGAGTACTGGCATTGTCCAATAAGGCACTTTAGTTTCAATGACCCAGCTTGGCGGCTTTTCATGTTGTAATTACTTGGGAGAATAAGCAACCGTTGCTTGAATATATTTTTATATGACTTCTGGGACATGACCATGTCTGTGAGAATTTTTTAGTAGGGGGTGATATGACAAGTAATGGCATTTCAAGCTTTTCTCGGACTTTCCATACTCCTTTTTCCTTGGCCTTAAAGCCAAGTTATTTCTTAAATTTTATGACTGCTTGCTTCCAAATGATGGTCAAGTAAAGTCATTTCATTTTATTATAAAACTCTCAAATAATGGAATATTCAATTTTATTTCATTCCATTCTGTTTCATTCCGCTTCATTCCATTAATTACAACTCCATTTTATTTCATTGAAACTCCCAAACATATAACCCAAGTGCATGCTGCTAGTGGCCTTCTTGGGAACTATGAAGGCACATGGCTGTTGTTAGGAATACAGGTAGAGTAATGAGGGACTACCAGGGGCTGTGTTGTAAATACAATAAATGTTGGTTAGTTGGGCTGTTAGTAGGTTAGTATAGAGGTTCCAGCTGTCATTTCCAGCTGTAAGTGGACTCTCTAGAAGGTTCCAGTACAACCTTTAAATAAGGGGAGCAGTGGGCTGTGGAGGGAACTGGATTTGGGATCTGGGAACTGGCTTCCAGCGGAAGCAGCAGGGGGTTAGGCCTCTGCCCGGTGGTGCAATGACTCCATGAGATTCTTCTCTTCTATTTCTTCTACCTTTTTCCGACTCTTCTTCTTTCCTGTTTCTACTGTAAATTCTGCTCGTTATTTTAGAAGTAATCAACAAAATCTCTTGATTTGCCTCTCTCTAACTTGAACACCTATTAATTGGTGCTTTCATTGAGAGGTTTTCTAGAGAGAGAAACAAGTTAGAGATTCTTGCCTGTTCTTGCTGGAAATATCTGGACGCAGCAACACAGCTGGTTAAGCTGTGCGGAAAAACTTGATTGGCAGCAGAGGTATTTTTTTGTTTGGCACGATTTTCAGGTTCAAGAGTCGCAAAGGAATTGCAGCAGGAGACATCACGCAGTAGTGGGGGAATAACCAAAACACATGGATATGCTAGAATCTATGATGAAATTGATGAAACAAATGAGTGCTGGACTTGCACCGATGAAGCAGGAGAATGCGGTGATGGAGATAGTGAACCGTGAGATGCAGAATGAGGTGCAATGATTTTCAGATCAAGTCAGGCTACGGGAGGAGCTGAGGCGAGCAGAACTGGAGTCGGAGCAGCGGCAAGAGAAGCTGCAAATTTTGCCAGTTCTAGATCGGCATGCTTGGGAAGATTGGTCAACGGATGAGTTCAGTGAGGAACCGTCGGAAGTCAGCGAACCGCAATTGCGAAGTGGCAGACCGTGTGAGAACAAACGTCACAAGCAGTACGTGCGGCAAATGATTGCGCTTGGGCCCATGTGCGAAACAAAAATAGGAGGGGAATGCAAGCTGACGAATGGGAAGAGATGCACGTGGACTCCAAATAAGTGGAGATGGGACTCCAAATAAGTGGAGATGTAACACTTGGAAACTGAAAATCATGTACATAATGCACGCAGAGGGAAGTCCTGCTGACATTTTTGTCAAAGGACAGTTGGAACACCTGTGGCAGCAGTGGGAGTTCCAACCGAACGAGGACAATTTTGGTTTTTTCAAGAGCACTTATTATGATGAAAGCGAGCAGACTGCTTTTGCACAGATTCCTTCTTGTGTGGGGCCGGGGGGGTATGAAGAATCAGGAACCACTACATCGAAAGGTCTGTCCTCACATTCCTAAAAATCTTCTAGTGACTGGAGTTGCATGTTTGTTGAGGCCACCACAGAAGCCTCTACCAAGGGTTGTTGTTCCAGTGCTTCGAAGAGTGCTATGAAAGGGCGGTCGTTCCAATGCTAAAGCACCCGAATCAATGGTGTCTATGTTGCGGAATCACCGGGAGACAGAACGACAGAAAACGAGAAAACGAAAGAAAGAAAAGCAACAATGAACACGGCGATTTACGTGGTTCGGGAAAAATCCCTACGTCCACGGGAGAGGCAGAATTTCACTATGATTCGGGAGCACAGAAATTACAGAGGATTTCCAACAACAAAAAACCTAGCTCGAAATGGGCTACATATGAAGAAGACGGTCTACTGTTCTGAATAGTAGTCCGCGTTGCAACAGTGATCGGCGGCTCACTTTGTCAAAAGTGCTACAGTGTCTGTCGGCTGGAAGTCAAAAGCGCTACAGTACTGTTGACCCCGAAGTCCGCACCGCTACAGTACCTGTCGGTGTCGGTCGATCAGCTCCGCTACAGTGGTCAGCATTGCTACAGTTCCGAAAATTTGGGCCGGGGGCCTTCGGCCCCCGGACCCCCGTAGCAGGGGCGCGTTGCCCCCTGCAACCCCCAACGAGCTCACCGCGGAGCTCGACCCGCGAAAGTTGCGGGCCACAAGCATTCGGCCTAACCGGATCGGGCAACACCAATCCAACAGTCTACTGCTATGAGAGGTGGAGAATTAACAAGAACTGGGAGGGGCAGCTTGGATGCGGAACGAAGAATTAGCCTTCTAGCGAGCAAGAGAGCTTGTCATGTTTATCACCTTGAAGACAAGGTGAATTTTAAGGGGTGGACAATGTTAGGAATGCAGGTAGAGTAATGAGGGACTACCAGGGGCAGTGTTGTAAATACAATAAATGTTGGTTAGCTAGGTTGTTAGTAGGTTAGTATAGAGGTTCCAGCTGTCATTTCCAGCTGTAAGTGGACTCTCTAGAAGGTTCCAGTACAGCCTTTAATAAGGGGAGCAGTGGGCTGTGGAGGAAACTGGATTTTGGATTTGGGAACTGGCTTCCAGCGGAAGCAGCAGGGGGTTAGGCCTCGGCCTGGTGGTGCAGCGGCTCCGCGGGATTCTTTCCCTCTTCTATTTCTTCTACCTTTCTCCTACTCTTCTCCTTCTTTCCTATTTCTACTGTAAATTCTGCTCATTATTTTAGAAGCAATCAACGGAAACTCTTGATTTCCCCCTCTCTCTAACTTGAATACCTATTAGCTGTTGTAGGAACTTGGACAAATGTAGTAGCACTCAGGCTGTGAGCTTTCGGGAGGGAGTCTTCAATATTGTCAATTTAGCATGGTTGGAGGGTGCTGCAAGTTTATTCAACTTGAAATTGATAGCACTACCGTTTTACAGCTGCTTGCTAAAGAATGAGGTCAACAACACATTTAGGTTTGTCTGCAGGATCTGGAATCTTCTTGCCTCTCCTAGGAGAGTTGAATTCAAGCATTCATACAGAGAGGAGGACGATAATTCTGTTTTTCTAGCCAATGATGCATTTCGACTTCCCATTGGACAACGTTCTCAAGCCCCCCTGCAGCTTTTTCTTTTGGTTGAAAAATTTGTTTGGGGTTGTGCTCCTACAATATACCCCTTTAGGGAGGAGGAAAAATGTTCTGATTTCTTAGCCAATGATGCGTTTCAACTTCCCATTGGACACCATACTGTTGCCAGGCCCCCTTTAAGCCATTTCTTTTGGTTAATTTTTTTTTTGAGGTTGTGCTCCTACAAATGCCCACTTTATGGAGGGAACAAATGTTCTGATTTCTTAGCCAATGATGCGTTTCAACCTCCCATTGGACACCATACTGTTGCCAGGCCCCCTTTAAGTCTTTTCTCTTGGTTGATTTTTTTTTTTGCGGTTGTGCTCCTACAATATGCCCAAGGGACTGTTTGCAATCCTTTTGTTATAATAATAAAAAAATGTTCCAGGGTAAAATATTGACATCATATCAAACATTGATGATGTGTTTGATCCAAAAATCATTGAAGTTAACTTTGGCCCATGAATGACCAATCCATGTGTTGTGTTTTGCAAGTGTAAAGTTGAGGGCATGCCCACACATTAGGGGGAATGATGAGAATTTTTACATGGGGTTGAAACTATTTGTGATGGTTTTTGAACTATTCTATAAGGCTACCAATTGGTTTTTATTTGAGCATTGATGCTTGACAACAATATATTTTATGGTATGTTTGTTTCATAAAATAAGAGACAACCTCAAAGCATGGCTTATAATAGTATTTTTAGCATGTCATTTTGACCAAGTATTTAAAAATTTATCCTTTCATTTTGTAAATGTGATTATTCAATGCTGGCTTCACAAAGCCAACTATGAATTTTCTTTGATGTATGTGATATTACATGAATTGGCTTCTCCGAGCAAATGAAATTTGGCATTTTCTTGTTGGACGACACCTAACCATTCCACTAGAAAATGCCTTAGGAAAGATTCTGTTTGTCCAAAAGGGATTGGTACATTTAACCTTGATTAGTCTTGTTTCTTCAATGTTAGGGGACGGGGGATTGGGGGGCTGCTGTTCTAATTTAACATTGTTAGCCTGCCACTACCCCTTCCCAAAGCTTTTATTTGCACAAAATGTCTGCACAGAAAAAAATAGAATTTTGAGGCATGGGTTCCTTGTGGTCATAAAAAATTTAGACATTTTTTTGTTCTAGGTGGGCATCTTTCACTGCTATTAAGCGAGTTAGAAGATTGATTGAATAAATACAGCTGAGTAAATTAACACAACCTTTTCTGGGTTATATTAAGGTATGCCTTTTAGTGCACGCATCTGAAGCAAAGCTTAGAGGCTGGCGAAATACAGAGACTGATACAAAGGAATTAGAGCCAAAGCCGGAACATGAAGAAATGCAAGCATGTTTGGATGGTGCGTCACTGGATTCATCTCTTGGCAAGCACAGTTCACAAACTGAATATTTGAAGGAGTTTGATGCAGATGAAGTGGGGAAAACAGAGGATCAAGAAAATGAGGCTGCTGTAATGGACGTTGAAACCTCAAACAGTGACACTGAGCATGTCATGAAAAATAATTGCCCTGGAACCCTCTTTGATGTCTTCCGTCGGCATGATGTCTCCAAACTGAGTGAGTTCCTGAGACTGCACTGGGAGGACTTCAGAAAGTGTCGTGGTGTTGCAAATGACTCTGTAAGCTTGACTTTATTATATCTATTTTCATCAGCTGGCATAGCAAACTTTCATTTAGTGCATGCTGCTTACAGCGCTAAGTTGAATTTGGATTTCAGATGGCTCACCCCCTCTTTGACGAATCAATATACCTAAGCATGCATCATAAAAAAAAATTAAAGGAAGAATTTGGTAAGCCAAATCGAGGTGTTTCTTTTTTTGCATTTCTTTCCTCTTTTTTCCTTTCTGCTTTTTCTTTGATTTCCCTTGTCCTTTTGGAAGGATCTTATTTTCGTTGTCATTTGTCTGTTTTTTTATATGAACGATAAAATGTCCATCCATCATAAACGCATTCACCCAGTGAAAAAGGTGATAATTGTCTTCTCATCTTTGTTTGTTTTTGGGGCACTGAGAAACTAATCCTTGGAAAACATTCAACAATGTCTTATTGTAGTTCTTGCTGATTGAAGTTTAGAACTTAATATATTCGTATGTTATTTTTTTGGAATTTTCTGTGTTATAAAATTCTGAACTTCCACTTGTGTCCCTCTTGTTAATGTAGAGTGAAAACTACCCACAAGGAAATAATGATCCCATTACGAAGTCAACGAGTTACAACCTCCCTCTCGATATTACAAGGAGAAAAAACCCTCAAACATCCCTCTTGAATAATATGAGAAAACAATTCTCAAATACTCATACAAGAGATTGAAGCACTCAGGTTGCGTGTTACATTGAATCTCTCATGATAAAAGATTCCATGCCCGAGATTCCCCTCTTCACGTTTCTCGGTGCTCCCTTGGCGCATACCACACCATCATCTTAATTCACCCTCCAGGCTGTAAATATGGTATCAGTCAAAACAATTCATTTATTTCCTCTTTTATGACAAGTAAACCATATTAATTATTGAAGTGATATAATAAATGCAGTCAAGTCAAATAATGATATATTCATTGTTTTATAATAAATATATAGCATCAATCCATGCTGCAATATTATTTCATTTAACCAATTATCCAATAATACCCCCTTGCAATCATGATTGGATATCAATCATATATCTTCACATATCATTTCCATATTTTATTTCCATCCCAATACTCCTGACCTTGATCCGTGATGCATCAACTGGCAACTCCCATTGTTTATGAAATATTTTGTCTAGTATTTGTTGAAAATATGCACTAAAGCATAAACCACGACGCGGTGACAGTCGCCACCTCGTGGTTTGGGTTATCTCGTGGTTTTTGATTCCTCGTCGAAGTGCTTATGTTGAATGATATGGGATATCATTCGGTCGACTCCCCTACAATGATTATCATGTGTTATTCAGCTTGTGACACATCATGTGATGTTGAGTAGATGGATTATTGATTGTTAAAGGAGTTTTAACACTCACATACATAAATGAGGAGCCGTTGTAAATGTTACATGGGAGGAGCCTATTTCATAATGTATGAAACGTTAAAAACCCAACAGGCTCCTTCATTCAATGAAGGAGTCCTATATAATGGAGTTCTTGGACCTCATTTGTGTGTGGCACTCAACAGTGGAGATTACTCTTTAAGCCGAAACTCTCTCTCACACTTTTATCTTTGTTTACCTTTGGGGAGGAGTTGTTAGCACACCTTCAAAGAAGAAAAGCTTCTATCGAAGCGTTGATGATTCCAGTGACGGGTGGATATCTTTGGTGGTAGGAACCCATTGTTGGGTGCTAAGTTATCTCAATCGAGCTCTCTATTGCAAAGATTCAACATGGACAATGAAGTACACTTTGTTATATGTTTTTCATTTCATTTTATTGATTCTTATCATGATAGATCTTGTAGATGAGTTTTGTGCATTCTTTCTTTGCATTTGGGCATAAAGATGTCCCACACAACCCTTTAGTGGTATGAGAATGAGTGTTGGTGAAAAATTGATAAGATGAAAATCGAAAAATGAAAACCAATTTTGGAGTTTTCTATAACCACAACCATAGTTCTTATAACCATGTCGTGGTTGATGAAACATTTTCAGAAAAACTGGTGTTTTTGGAAAGAAGCCTTAGTTTTTTTATTGTAAAACAAAGCATCGTAAAATTGATATTTTTACATCGTGGTTTAAACCAAATTGATTGTGGTTTGTGATGAACAACCCCAACATGGAAAATATTAATAGCCTGTGGTTTTTGGTATGATCGTAGAAAAAACGGCTTGTGCTTGTAAACTATGTCATGGTTCAAGGTGGCAAGACCTCAATCATTCAGTATGTATAATACCAAAGGCCAGGAGCCCATGAATTATCCTGTGCAAGGCATGAAGGATATGACTAACCCTAAAAGTTAGGTAACCATGTCCCATTGTGAATTTTGGATTACACTTAGGTGAGAAACCTTAAAGTTAGGATATTCGGGGAATATAGTTGAGTTTATCCATATGACAGATTTGGGCAATAGAGTGTCCACTCAATTATTCAAGAGTCATATATTATACAATTGTCATAATGACCCACCTAAATAGCTATGCAATGGGTGAAACATTAAAACTATATCTAACCATATTGAAATATAGATCTTGACCCACTAAATGAATATGATGTACAGGTCTTCATTTTTAGTGAGAATATATTTTTAAAAGTCTTTATTGAAATTATATAAATATGATGCCCCTCTAAAGATATGTCTTGTTGTAGATTATGACACGCATCATGAATATCATTTTGAGATCTCTCATAGGCTGAACCTATAGTTTAATTGATTGGTATTTAAGGTTGAGTAGTGTTCTCAAGGAGAAGCATTCTGAGCATATGGATATGAATATTACAGAAATCAATTTCTCTAATTCTGACTCATGGGTATTGGATACCGGGTATACATCACACATTTTCATTCTTGATTAAGAACAAGATTTGTTGGGCTCATTCGATTATGAATTGTTCGACAAATGTGAATTTTGTTTATTAGGCACAATATCTAAACCACCTTTCAGTAGAAAAAGTGAGAGGGCTAGTGGACTATTGAATCTTATACATAGTGATGTACGCGAACCAATGAGTACTCAAGCACGTGACAGGTGTATAGGGACATCATAACCTCTACTGATGACTTCGGTTGGTTGGTATGGTTATGTGTTTCCTATGAGTCACAAGTTTGAAACCTTTGAAAAGTTCAAAGAGTTTAGTTTCGAAGTATAGAATCAACTAGATAAAAGTATTAAGATTCTCCGATCAGATCTGGGTGTTGAATACTTGAGCTAGAGATTTACTAATCATCTGAGAGATTATGAAATAGTTTCACAACTCACTTCTCCTGAAACACTTCCGTGGAATGGTGTGTCTGAGAGGAGGAATCGTACCTTGTTGGTCATGGTTTGATCGATGATGTGTCAGTGTGACCTAGACATGTAAAACAGACAGGCAGGGCCTAAAAGGGCCAGACTCGTATGGGTCTGGGCCCGTTTTGGTCTTGCCTATTTTGGCTCGTTTTTATACTGGCCAAAATTTTCCAAGTCCACCCGATTTCCATACAGGCCGGAAAAGCCTGTTTTTTTTTTTTGACATTTCAAAAAATGTGACACACACACACATATTTAAATCAATTATAAGTAGACAAGAAATTTAGGTTGTGTGGTTTGAGCTACACCTATTTCATCCAACTGATTGCAGGATCAATCCTCCCCTACGACATAAATTGTTGGCCCCTTTCGCATGCAGTTGTACACTGCAATTCAAAAAAAAAAAAAAAAAAAAAAATAAATTGATGGGGCTGGGGGGTGGGCCTAGGGAAAGGGTTGGGTGGGACCGGGTGGGGGGGGGATTGGGGGCTAGCTTGGAGAAGGGGGAGGGGAAAGGGGTGGCGGGGGTGTTGGATGGGACTAGGGGTTGGATTGGATGGGATGGGGGGCGAGCTCGGGGAAGGGGAAAAGAGTGGGTTGTTGTGGAGCGTGTCTTGGGAAGGGGGAAATGACAAACCAGGGGTTAATTCGCGGGTTGGAAAGAAGTCACAAAAAGAAATTGAACGGGTCTGTGGGCAAGCCCATATATGGATACAATTTCAAGAAATCCTTTCAGGCATTTTCAAAACGAGCACAATTTTTTTTTGCCTGGCCCCACCTGTATCCTTGTGCTTGCTTGTAAAGTCTGTGGGCCCGAACTTGTTTTGACAAGCCTAGTGTGACTTTTATTTATCATTCGAGGGATATGCTCTAACCAATATACAGGAATGGTTCCTTAGATGGAAAGTGAACTAGTTCCACAAGTGGTAGTGGAAACAAAACCATCTGAGGTGTCCGTGGTCCAAACTATACACCAGTATGTAGAGGTCGCTGGGGGTTCCAAGGAGGCAGTTGATAGGAACGTGGGCTGTGGGTCTGCAATTTCATTAGGAGGCAGGCTGCTGCAGTAGGCCAGGGAGGCGCCAGGGGCAGATTTGGTGCGTAAGGGTCCTGAGAATATTAATTAGAGGGGTTAATAAACTGCTAGGGGCAGTATTGTAATCTGTAATAGGAAGTGGTTGGGGGTTGTTGGGCTGTTGGAGGTAGGTGGGGGTATTAATTAGAGGGGATAACTGTAGGGCGGGGATACAAATTGTTTTTGTATTGGCTTTCAGCTTGGTTGGAGGAGGCTGCGACCAGGCCTCAAGGAGCGGTGTCTTCTTCTTCTTCTTATTCTTCATGTCCTTCCTCTACTCCTTTTTTCTTCTCTTGTCTTCTTCTGTCTCTGTTTTTAATCCAGAACGCTATAGCTTATAAAAATCTCTGTTATTTCTCTCTCTCACACCTAAGTTTTTATCAGTAGCGCTCGTAAGGTCCCAAGTATTTGGAATAGTGATTTGGGTTGAATCTTGGATCGACTGTGTGACTTTGGACCCTGTAGAGGTGTTGTAAGTGTCGGTATAGGCCAAGGAACGAGCCTTGGGAGTTGGTCTAGGCTCGGTGGTTTAATTCTTATAAAATGTTTTTGCAGGTGTTTTCGGCATGAATCCACCATTATTTAAGGGTTTGGATATGTTTGGAAGGGCTGAAAATGAAATTTTGAAGTTTTACGAGTTTTTGGGACAGATTTCTGGAAATTCAATGACTAAAAAATCATTCTGGAATCACTATTCCTAGCAAGACTTACCCCGGATTGAGGAAGAGTTCCCCAGTAAGACTTATTCTGGAATCACTATTCCTAGTAAGGCTTTTGGGCTGAGTAAGACTTTGCTGAGTAAGACTTTGCTGAGTAAGACTTATTCTTGGGTTGAGTAAGACAATTCCTTTTGCCAAAATTGGGCTAAGATGATTTTTTTCCAGATTTTTCAAAAAATGCCTAAAATGATTATTTAAGTTGGGAAAACATTATAAAAGGGAAATTAGGGCTTCCTCGACCAGAACTCAGGAAAGTCATCCAAAACAGTCCCTCATTCTTCTCTTCTTCGAGTGAGAATCTAGCCCTTGTCAGAATTTGGTGCCATCTGAAGCAGGGGGCAGCTATGAGTAAGGCTAATTGTCTGTATGTAATCGTTTTTCAGATTTCTCGTTATTTCTTCGTCCCTCGCCGAAAAACCCAAATTTCAAGGCTTGTGTAAAATTTTGGCGAAACTTTCGATTAAAGCCGAACTAGTTGGAGATTCTTAACGAGTGGTGTCCTGCATACTCTAGGTAGGCTCCTAACTTATTTCCGAGTTCTACATGTGTTATGTGATTCGTGGTAAACGAGCATGAGTGGGGCAGTCTGGGTGAGACCAGGAATGAAATCGCTTGGAGTTGTGAAGTGGTGGGTTTAGGCCCGGTATGGTGTGGCTTGTGTGATATGCGGTTCCTTGGTTGGTTAGGTGTGATGACGCCGGTTATGGATGTTGTTCTTGTGATGCGGTGAATGATGTGGTTTTGTGGGAGTGTGCTGGGTAGAGCCCGTGTGACTGTGGGTGATGTTGATCACTGGAAATTGGGCGACGTGGTTCGCCGGGATGATGCGGATGGTGTTGACCATTGCCGCAGGTGGGCAACGTGGTTCGCAGTTGGCGACGAAGGTTCGCCGATCATGTGGTCTAGGATGTTGGTGATGCCGCTCACTGTGGTTGGCTGATGGGGCCGTTGGGGTCATATGCACATAGGGAATGACCCGTGGGGTGGTTTTGACCACTCGTTGTGGGTGGAGGTTGTTAGAGCAAGAGATATCCCAGGGCCTTGGAAGGTGTACTCTCGTAGGGGTAAACCAGCCTCAACGGAAATGGCCCCCCTGGATAAGGGGGTTGTTGAGGAACAATTGAAGGGAGGGCCCACCTGGAATTTGTTTGGGAATCTGTTAGAGACCCTTTTTCCCTTTCTTGGATGTTATAAGAGGAAGGGGGGGGGGATTTGTTGTAATGGGCTATAATCTTGGGGGGGTTAGAGGCTGGGTCTCTCCTGAGGTACTTTTCCTCTTATTTTCCCCTATTGTACCTCTGCTGTGTTTTCATCTATAGACACAAGGAATTCCTTCCCCTGTTCCAATCCTCCTGCTCTATCATTGGTCCAACCCACCGACCTCCGCCTCCTCCCTAACAGAGACTCGCAACCTGACCCGTCTTGATAGCATGGAACAACACATGGGATCACTTGAAACGACCTTCTTTGATCTCTCCACGGCCCTCAACAACGAACTCCATCAGCAGGCCGCCATTCGTTCAACCCTCGCCCAACTCATGCGCCGCCTGGACAAATTACCAACCCAGGACCTTGCTCCTTCTGAGACGTCATACTTGGTTGCGGTGCCTTCTGCAACCTCTACTGGCAATGAGATGCTAGGACGCGGCATTGGATTTTCCGCCAACCTAGTTGGTTACACCCCTCTCCCCTCTTTTCCTACGCGCCTAGTGGAGCTTCCCATTTCTGTTGGTTCTGACCCGCGTGGGTGGCCTACCCGTGCAAAGCTTTATTTCCGCATCAATCACACTCTTGACGAGCTGAAAGTCTCCCTTGCCCAGGTTTGTATGGAAGGTGTGGGTGTGCACTAGTTCACCATTTTGGGTGATGCTCTCCCTCAGTTAACTTGGACAATTTTTAAAGCTGAGTTAATGCAACGCTTTAGTGGTATAGAAATTCAAAACCCCTATGAGGAACTGGCTGCCTTCCAACAGACAGGGACAAACCCCCTTCGTACATGTCTTAGATGAGTTTGATATACGCCACATGCACCCCTTATCTTTCAAGAGCTTTCCATAAAACCTTTCTTGGAACTTTACTATGTCTTCCTCCAAATTAATGAAAACCATATGCAAATTTTGGTCTTTTTGTCGATAATACTCCACCCCTCGAATAAAATAAATTGCTTCTATGGTTGAACATCCGGACATAAAACCAAATTGATTATCTGAAACATTAGTTTTCTTTCGACTCATCTTTTCAATCACTCTCTTCTAAAGTTTCATGGTATGACTTATAAGCTTAATACCTCTATAATTCCCACAACTTAAAATGTCTCCGTTATTTTTATACATAGGCACTAGAGAACTCCTCCACTAATCGAACATTTTTTTAGATTTCATAATCTCATTAAATAACCTAGTGAGCTAATTAATACCTAACTTTCTTGAATATTTCTACACTTCAATGCTGATGTTATCAAGCCCAACTACTTTACCATTTTCCATCCTTATTAAAACACTTTAACCTCAAAAGGATGATTTTTTCGATAATAGATGTAATTGAGTTCCTCTATACCAATACTAAGAGATTATTAAAGTGTAACATACCATCTTTTCTTAATTTCCTCATCCTTAAAAAGCGTACGTCCTTTTTTATCTTTTATGCACCGAACTTGATCTAAATCTCTAGATTTTTGCTCTCTACCTCTAGCTAAATTGTATATTTTTCTTTCACCATTCTTAATATGTAATGAATGGTGCAACTCCTCAAAAATTTGAGATTTAGCCCCACTAACTGCTTTCTTAGTCTTTCTACGAGCAACACGATATCTAGTCCAAGTATCTTCATTTCTACTAAGGCGTAAAGCTTTAAAACACTCAATTCCTTATAACTTTTAATTGAACATTCTCATTCCACTACCACGATTCTTTTCCTTTTGGACAAACCCTTTTGATACTCTTAGAATAGAAGTAGCTATATTGCGAACATTTTTAGCCAACTCATCCCACATGCAGTCATTAGTTTCTTGAACTTTCCAATCCACTTCTTTCAAAAGTTTGTTCTTAAATTTCATTATAAGGTTATCCTTTAGACACCACCTTCTATTTCTCAGATTCCTTAATTGTTGATGGAGAAATTGTGATTTTAAGCTCAGATTCATCCTCAATCATACAAGCTCCAATGACTCAAAAATGGGAGCACACCACAAGTTGACAAATAGGTTTTGATTTTTTTCCCATCGGTAAGAATTATGTTGATGAAGTCTTGTGCGATGTTATTCCTATGAATGCATGTCACTTTCTGTGAGGAAGATCTTGATAGTTTAACTGGGAAGTAAAGTATGATTAAAGGAATAACACATATTCTTTCACACTCGGGGGAAAAAAATATCACACTTGTTTTATTGAAGCCATCCCAAACTCTTCAAGAAAAGTCAGTTCCAGAAGATTCAAAAGGTAGACTCTATCAATAAGGCCTAGGTTGAGTATTCATAAACAAAAACCCGTTTTTGTGTTATCAATGGTTGAAAAGTCAAGTAACGAAGACTAAAGGCTTCACCATCTTTTGGCTCAATCGTTTGATTAAAGAGTATCATGGTGTTTTCCCTAATGATCTCACACTTGGATTACCATCCTTTAAAGGTATTGAGCACCAAATCGAACTTATATTTGGGGCACAATTGCCTAATAAACTTACTTATCGGTTTAATTCAGAAGAATCAAAGGAGTTGCAAAAACAAGTAGATCAATTGATGTCAAGACTTTATACAAGCAAACATGAGTCCATTTTATGTCCAGCATTATTAGTGCCAAAAAAAGATGGCACGTGTTGTATGTTGTGCATTTGATAATAGAGTCATCAATAATATAACTGTCAAATAGAAGTATCTCTATTCCCTGGGTGCCTTCGGTCCAATGGATGTTCTGCGCACTCTTCTTCTCTCAAGCATGACCTGATTGGGTAGTCCTCTCTTCGTTTCGTTTGATGGACTAACCTCACGCAAGGTCAACATCAGTGGCGTGGTGCATCGACTAGAGAAAATGCCATAGTGGGAGGAACTGAGATTGACTGTGGAGACCACGACGTCCGGTTCACGGTCAGAGGGTGTCGCTATGGACAGGTTGGCCGCTCCGACCATGGTGTGGGCGACATCTGATCCTGGACTGACTGCTGATCAGTTTCCGCTCACCAAACATACTGAGCTGCCTGCGTTTGATGGCACGGATCCGAGAGGTTGGCTAACTCGAGCGGAATCGTATTTTCAGATCCAACGGATGCCGGAACTGTTGAAGGTTTAGCTCGCTCAAGTCAGCACGGAGGGAACTGCGATTTCCCTGGTTTGCGATTCTGATGGAAGTACATCCAGACTTGACCTTGCCAGTTTTCAAAGAGGAGCTGCTGGAGCGTTTTAGTGATTTGGAGATCCAAAATCCATACGAGGTGATCGCGGCACTTAGCAGCGGGGAACGATTCTGGATTATATCGAGCAATTTTAGTATTTAGCATCTCTGATGCTGCGTCGACCGGAGCATCAGTATGTGGTCTGATGCTGCGTCGACCGGAGCATCAGTATGTGGGGTACTTTTTGCATTGATTGCAGGAGGACATCCGTTCTTGGGTGCGCATAAACAATCCTTTGACTAGATTGCAGGACCTGTGAATTGCTCTTCATGTGGAGTTAGCCGTGCGAAGAGGCGTGAGGCTTTCCGATCGGGGGGGGGGGGTGGTCTCAAACCCATAGTGCAGTGCGAGTGGGGGATTCATGGCAGTTCTCGTCTCAACAAGCTTCACAGCCTCAGAGTGGAGTTGTTCCACAACCTGTATGCCGATTTGGCAGGGGTCTGGGGCTGCCAAATTCTGAGATTAGCCAGCCGGTGGCTCATAATGGATGCGACGTTTGGCAACTGTCAACGCAAGAATGGGAATAAAGTTTAGGTCCCATGGACAGAACGAGTTGACTTCCATGAAGTTTGAGGGAGCAGGAGGGAATCCCTATCCTCATTCTCTTGGACAGTGGGGCCATTCACAATTTCATTTCTCCCAAAGTGGTTCAGTTACTTGTAATTGTGGTGCACAAACGAACAATGGCTTTCAAACTTGGCGATGGGCATAAAGTTAGGTCCCATGGTGTTTGTCAGGCACTGAATTTATCTGTGGTCGGCTATGGATGTTAGATTGATGCTCATGTCTTGGAATTTGGGGGGCTAGATTTAATTTTGGGCATAGCTTGGGTGCGAACTCTTGGCGATGTCCACACCAATTGGAACCGGATGTTGATGAGTTAATGTGTGTTTCACATTAATGGCACAAAGTAACACTGTCATCCGACCTTCTTGTTGAAAAGCTGGACAATTTTCTCCAGTGGGCAGGGCAGCCTGTGTTATAGGGCAACAGAACCAGACAGAGGGATCTTCTGTTGGGAGAACAGCAGGAGCAGGAGCTGGAGAATATTCTCCGTCAATTTGGAAGGGTATTTAAAGGCTTGCAGGGGTTACCTCGTAAACTTTTTTGTGACCATATTATCCGTTTGGCACCGAGGCAAGGTCCTGTGTCGATTTGCCCGTATAGATATCTGCACTTCCAAAAGAATGAAATTGAGCGGCAGGTACAGGGGCTGCATGAATTGGGATTAATCAGGGTCAGTTCAAGTGCTTTTTTCAGTCCGATGCTACTGGTTAAGAAGAAAGATGGTACTTGGTGTTTGTGCAATTGACTATAGGTCTCTTTTAATAACCATTCCAGATAAATTTCCAATTCCGGTGGTGGATGAATTATTAGATGAATTACATGGGGCGACTTATTTTACTAAGCTTGATCAAGTCAGGGTACCTGATAATTCAGATGAAGGTCGATGATGTGGAAAAAACTGCTTTCCGGACTCATAGTGGCCACCATGAATACTTGGTCATGCCATTTGGTTTGACCAATGCCCCCTCTACTTTCCAGGCTACGATGAATGATTTGTTTCGTCCTCTGCTTAGGAAATTCATTTTGATCTTCTTTGATGATATTTTGATTTATAGTTCTGATTGGGTGACCCATATGGCTCATCTACAGGCTGCTTTGCTCATACTACAGTCCAACCAGTTCTTTGCTAACCAGAAAAAATGTCGCTTAATGTGATGTCAAATATTTAGGCCACGTTATTTCTCATACAGGGGCTTATATGGATCCAACCAAAGTTCAAGCAGTCCTCTATTGGCCCATTCCAACAACTGTCAAGGGAGTCCGGGGTTTCCTTGGCCTCACGGGTTATTACTGGAAATTTATACAAAACTATGGTGCTATTGTTCAGTCTCTCACCTCTTGGACAAGGAAAAATGGGTTCCAGTGGACGCCAGCAGCACAGCATGCTTTTCAGCATCTGAAGCTCATGACCACTGCTCCAGTTCTTGCCTTGCCTAATTTTTCTAAGACGTTTGAAGTAGAATGTGATGCTTCTGGACGGGGAATTGGGGCTGTCCTTATGCAGAGTCTCCGGCCTATAGCCTACTTCAGTAAGGCCCCAACTGGAAAAACATTACTTAAGTCAACCTATGAAGGGGAGATCATGGCTTTAGTGCCGTTCAGCATTGGCGTCCTTACTTTCTTGGACGGCTTTTCTCAGTTTATTCTGACCAACATAGTCTCCAGTTTACTTCAGCAGCGTATCACTACGGCAGACCATCAGTTTTGGATAGCCAAACTTTTGGGTTATCAATTTGAGGTAAAATTCAAACCAGGCCGAGCAAATTCCGCTGCTGATGCTCTCTCTCGGGATGAGGACACACTCGAACTTCATGCAATTTGTTCTACTCCAATCTGGATAGATGGAACCAGTCTGACGGATGGTGTTTCTACAGACCCATATCTTGGCAGTGTCCTTCAAGCTCTACAAATTGGAATGGGTTCCTATCCTGGATTTTCTTTGCATCAGGGAACTTTCCAGTACCATGGCTGGTTGGTTATCCCAGCTTCTCCGCTGCTGATGCTCTCTCTCGGCATGAGGACACACTCGAACTTCATGCAATTTGTTCCACTCCAATCTGGATAGATGGAACCAGTCTGACGGATGGTGTTTCTACAGACCCATATCTTGGCGGAGTCCTTCAAGCTCTACAAACTGGAATGGGTTCCTATCCTCGGATGGTGTTTCTACAGACCCATATCTTGGCAGAGTCCTTCAGCAGTGTTCGGTGTGCCAGTGCAACAATTATACTGCTTTATCTCCGGCTGGTCTCCTTCAACCCTTAGAAATTCCCCGTGTGATTTGGACTGATTTGTCCATGGGTTTGTTTACTGGCTTGCCTAAATCCCAGGGGGTACGGGGTCATTTTTGTGGCAGTGGATCGTCTATCTAAGTATGGCCATTTTGTTCTCTTGAAACATCCTTATGCGGCTTAAGGGGTGGCTGAGGTTTTCATGTGGGAGATTGTTTGTCTCCATGGTTTGACCCACTCGATTGTGAGTGATCAGGATCCTATTTTTGTCAGCCATTTCTGGACGGAATTGTTCAAGCTGCAAGGGACTATACTGAATTTCAGTTTAGGTTACCACCCATAGACCGATGGTCAGACAGAAGTAGTCAATCGCTGCATCGACACTTATTTTCATTGTTTTGCTGGGGAACATCCGAAAGAATGGTCTTATTGGTTGCCCTGGGCTGAACTATGTTACAATACCACTTGGCACGCTTCGATTTATGCCACCCCTTTCAAAGCTGTGTATGGTCGGAAGCCTCCCTCAATTTGCAGTTTTTTACCTTCTGAAATTAAGGTAGCTGCAGTTGCAAATGCCTTGCGGGAACGTGACGAAGCATTAAAGCAGCTTAAGCATCATTTGGCTCGATCTCAAGAGCTTATGCGGCAGCAGGCAGATCGCCATCGCAGACATGTATCCTTTCGGGTGGGAGATATGGGTTGTCTCTGTTTTCGGCTGCACAGACAAAACACCTTATCTCGGCGCATCAATCAGAAATTATCCCCTTGTTTTTAAAGGCCATTTACTATACTCAAGCAGATTGGTCCTGTTGTGGATCAGCTGGATCTGCCCCCTTCAGCCTGTGTTCACACGGTATTTCATGTTTCCCAGTTGAAGAAAGTGATTGGGCAACAACCAGTTCAGCCTATTTTGCCTGTGGGCTTACAAGGTGATTTGTCTGATTGGCTAGCTTCAGAAATGGTGTTATCTAGACGTCATAACCTGCACCAGGGGGGGCGTCCAACCGCAGTATTTGATCAAGTGGAAGGGCCAACCAGCTGAAGATGCCACTTGGGAGGATGCGTTTGTCCTGAGGAACCAATTCTCCTCTTACAGTCTTGAGGACAAGACTGAATTTCATGGGCCGGCAAGTAGTAGAGTTCGGGAGCAACTAGGCACTTGGAAGGTGTACTCAAGGAGGGGTGAAAATGTCTTTTCAGGGGAGGGTGAGTCTGTATGCGGGTTGGGGTCACGTGGGGGCGAGAGGGAGGTTGTTTTTAATGGAGCGGCAGGAGAGAGGTAGTCAGGAAGTTAGTTTGTTTGGACTCAGCTGGGGGCTTGGGGGGGGGGAATCAGGTGGTCTCTTGAGAATTTTCCCTTCCTCATACTTGCCTGTTTGCAAGGCACGGTTCCTAACAAACTTTTTCATGACATGCATGGGCACGTCACACCATTCTGAGAACATTGGTTATCAAGAATTTGAGAGATTAAGATTTGTTCCACATGTTGAATTTGCTTATAACCGATCTTCAAGTTCTAACACTTGACATTCACCTTTTGAAGTGGTGCTCGACATCAACCCAATCACTCCTATAGGATTGTGTTCTTTACCTCTTGATTTTCAAGGGAATGCGAATGTGGAGAAGGTGAAACTAATGAAGAAGTTCTATGAATTTTTTAATGCTGAAATAGAAAAATGAAATGAAGCATGCAAGAGGTGAACCGACTAGCACTAGAAGCAATCCATTTTTCAATTTGAAGACAAGGTGTAAATTCACCTTTGGAAGGAGAGATGTCCATTGAAAAGGAAGAGTGACACTGCGAGCTGAAGTTCTGTTCAAAGTACCTGAATGAGCATGTGAATATGCATACAAGATCACCTATCTAGTGATTTTGAAGGAGTCTCGACTGCATTCAACATCAGGGATTTATCACCTTACCTTGAGGATGACAATGCAACGGATTCAAGGACAAATCCTCTCCAACCATGAGGGAATGATATGGATGGTGCACGACCTGTTGCGGGTTGTCAACAAAGGAATTTTAAACCCAAGTAAAATTTAGCAGTAATGGTCTCAGGTTGTCTCCAGAGAAGACAATGCTACAAATGTGGGTTATCTTGTTTAATGGGTTCAGTGCATGGAAGCAGTGAATGGATCAATTAGTTCTAAGTTCAATGTTTAAAACGGTGGATGCAATTGAATTGATTTAAATTATAACTTAAGAGTAGCGGTCTCGCCTTAAATCATTCCCCCATTCTCCTGTTCAATCATCATTCAAGTTGTTTTCTACTCTTCCTCTAATCGAATGATACCTCATTGATTACTCTTATTTGGTTGTTTCGGTTTGGATAAGGAAGTACAACTTGAAAAATGGCCTAGTGTGCCATCACAAATGGAATGGGGGAATTTTCTTTGGGGAAATTTTCTTTGGCGCAACCACAAATGGCCTAGTGTGCCATCACAATGGAGAAAAAAAAGTAAAGCAAAAAATAAAGAAAAACCAACACCTCAGGAGCTCAATCGAATCAATTTCTTGTCGTCGTTCCACCCCTTTCTCTGGTGAACAATGACTCATATAAAATACTCCAAGTTCACTCTTCCTTCTTTCCATGTGATCGGCACGAGCTCTTTGCTCATCCCTGAACAGTTCCAGCACCTTTGAAAATATCATTCAATTTTAGTGTTGAGCTTAATTGAATTCTTCTTTGGATCCTTGACGTGTGTCCGACTTGAGGGCTATGATGGCTTTGCTGGGCATCTGGAATCTTTCGCAACTGATTCGCGTTCCTCCCACGATTGAGCTTCGTACCATTTAGAGGCGAATCAGAGGTGTAGTGTTCCAGTACTTTGCAGCTACAGTGGACGTGGAAATCTTCCCGTAGGAGGAAAATGATGCACTTGATGGCTCGGGCATGATCTTCAATTGGTGGGATTTTGAGCTTGAGTCAGTGGGATTGGGCCTTGATAATTCTGAACCGGGTCCAAGTGGATTGGGTCCGGAACATGGCAACTTGGCATGTTGATTCTAAAGGGCTGCACCGAGCTTCGCAGGGGCAAGCATTGGCTTGTAATGTTCGGCTTCAAAATTGGGCCTGTAAACAGAAACGAGAATAACAATCAGTTCACGACATAAATAATTTTAGTGTTCCATTGATGTTTCACTGCTTTGAATTGAGGTGGTGGCTATCCAGGGCTTCTTGAATTGGAGTTGGGGCAGGTGGAGTGGTCCTTGATTCGGGTTCATCTCCTTAAATCGAAATTCATCCAAGCTAATCGAGGCTTATTTGTTCATTGCAAAACCAGTTTGGGTGTGGTGCAAAGTTGCGGTAGTTTGGACTTTGGTGGAGTGCAGAGGAGGGATGAAATGTTGCCTTCATTCAAGCATTGTATCGAGGAGATGGTGTGTGCCTCACAACGGATTCACAGGCGGTGTGGCGGGAAGAAACCGCGGTCTCCTTCACCTTCGTCTAGCCTGCAAACAACATTAAACCAACGATCACAAATTGAATAGCCTCAACACCTTTGCGTTCGACTTAGTCTCATCCTTCAGTCATTGATTTACAGGTGTGATTCATCGTCTACATCCATCGGACTTCAGTTTTTCTTCGCCGAGCTTTCTGTGAGGGTTCCCCAATCTTGGTTTGGCCTGGTTCCTCTTCCATCTTCGGCGAGTTTCATCCTCGATTCAGTGCGTGGATTCTGAGCTTCGCAATTGTTCGACAAGCTTCAGTTTGACATCTCTTCTTTAATGATGTATCTTCAAGCTTCGGTTCTAATTTTCGATCTCGGTATGTTCATCCTCGTGCGAGCTCAATTCGGATTCAACAGGGCGAAGCGACTTGGGTTCTTCATCCTGTTGAGATTCAATCGAAGCTGACGTGATTCTATGTTTGTCCCCATCAACTTCCACTTCAATCCCAATTTAGTTCAAGTGAGTTATCTTCCTCAAGCTTATACCCAGGCTCGACCTCCTTCATTTGGGTTGGACTCTTTCGGCCCTGTCAAGCTCCAACGAAAATTGCATCGGCGCCATGCCTTCGATTCTTCAACCTGGTTCGATTGACATGGCTCGGGTTTGGGTCTTCTGTCTTGAATGGAGGATGCGGGATCACTTGGTTGCGGGAACATGAGGGGAAACAACTGTTGTGAAGGTGGTGGAGAACACTTGCGGTAGGTTCCATGGTGATGGTGCGGTGGGTTGGTGAACATTGTGCCGTAATCGATTGTGTAGGAGGTGGCACAATAGGTTGGGGAGAATCTCATGGTCAATATACCGACCGTGGGAAGAAGATGCAGTGAAATGATGGGAACCAACCGCGGTCACTTGGGAATTGAGTGATCTCATGGTTAGTTGAGTGATCGTGAGATGATCCTGTGGCAGGTTGGAATGAAGGCTTACGATCAGTTCAAATTTTTAATGTGCGACCACTTATTCCTTTGCCAAATTTTCACGCACGGTCACTTCAGAATTTCACATGCGGTCACTTGGATTTTGTCTTGCGGTAACTTCATTTTAGGGTGCCATTTGCACATGCGTTCACTTCAAGATGCTTCTTGTGGTCACTATACTGACTGTGAAGATGTAGTGCGGTCGCTTGCCTTTGCAAAAATTCTTTTCTCAATCTACACATCACAAAAACAAAATTTTCAGTGCAGACTTTTTCCAATTAGTTTAAAAAATAATAAAACAATTAAAAGAATGTTGAAATTAGCATGTAGCACCTTAAGTTTAATTCTCCAATTATTGTTGGGTTTCATTTAACGAGCCAGAGAAGAAGAAAATCACAGGTTCCTTCATTGTTTGAATTATCATGCCTCTTTTATGATTTCAATTCAGTGCATCACTTCAATTTAAGTGAGATTTCTAAGTCTAGGAGTGGAATAAATTAGATTCAAGTGGAATCAAAGTTTTAACAAGAAGCACTTCCATTTATCCCTATCTTCTAAGCTTCTTAAACCAGAGTTCGATTTTCCATTTCATTGATACAACTCAAATGAATTCGTTACAAGACAATTGACCTCTTATTCATTTGGTTCCAGTATCCCCCTTCACCTGAATAAATTCATTTTTGACAATTACACTTTATAATTTTTTTGTTTGATTTTTTTATTATTTTTCCCAGTCATGTATGTGCAAAACACCATGCAAAGAAACTTATTGGATTTGTACAAATGACTTACTCACACACCCGGTGCCTAATGTCTCCGAGATTCACCGTGGGATTCAAATTGATCATTTTACTCCAGTTTCAAAGGACTTACATCAATTTCTTTTAAGTTGGCTCCTTAAGGTGTTTTTTTCATAGTGACTAAGTTACCTCAGAAAAGTTCTAAATTTCATGACCTCATGTTATAATTTTGATTCCACAAGGTTCTTTTCACTCACACTTCATTTTCTAGTTCTAAGACCAAATTATCCATGAAGTTAATGACAAATTCACTCATCAATAATCTCTCTCTCACAATTTCAATGAATCCTCCAAAGCTAGCATGGTATTCAAGCTTGGCAGAACAACAATGTAGTTCAATGTTGTTGTTGTTCTTCTTCTTATTATTATTGGATTAAAATACTTAAATACTGACAAAGGAAAGCTAGAAAATATTTACATCCCAAGCTACTTTGTCCCTTTTCCCCACACTTGGTGGAGATAACCTTCCAATTAAATTCCAACATACATTTATTAAAGAAAAACAATTCAAATAAAGCAGCTGATAGGAATGCTGGGGGCTGCTGGTTCATTGGAATAAAAGAGGGCAGAGTGTAACCGCATGTGGGTCCCTTGAGGAATATGTCGGAGGGTCCACTTTCTGTTAGGGAAACTATTATAAAAGGGGGGTTAGGGAGGTAGACTAATAGGAGGGAAAAAGAATAGTTGGAGTCGATCGTTAGGCTTGGGCGAGTGAGGCGAGGGTCTTCTCTCGAGTTTGTTCTCCATTCTTCTTGTTTTTTTCTTCTCACATCTCTTCTGTATTTCTGCTGCTCGTTCTTCTCCAATTATATACAAGTCGTCTTTTGTGTTTTGGTGCGGTATCTAACAGTTGGTTCGACCTGCCGCTCCCGCGCCCATCGTCGGTTTTCATTCCGTGAAGGCGCGCACTGTTGGCTTCATCTCAGCGCTGCTGTGCTCTGTCGGATCTTCTGCAGCTAACGGATTTAGGGAACGCAATGCTCGGGAGCAGACACATAGAGGAGACGTGCGCTGCCGACTACAATTCAAAGGAGACGCGCTTGACTTGCATTTGACGTTTAGTGCGGGACGACAATCACGCGCATTGCAGATGCCGCGCTCCGCTTGTTTTCGTTGGAGGTGAGACGCATGACTCGACGAAGTGCTGCCGTCTTCCAAGGGTCCATGCACCTCCGTTTCTTCCCTACTCCTTTCACCGTGCACTGCTTTACTGCTCTTCCTCGACTGGCTCACGTTTAGTGCGACGAGCCATCTTGCCAGACTCGATCGGACGACGCACCTACGCCTGACACCATTTTTGTTAGACGGTTTGCGCGCTATGAGCTTCATCTCGCTTAGCTGAGGCACACGTTTCGAGCTCACGCATTCAAAAAAAGAAAACACACACGAGAAAGTGAGCGAGGGAGCTCGATTTTTTTGTTGAGACGAAAATAAAAAAAAAAGAAAAAAAACGGGGGGTGAATTCTATGTTGGCGTACACTTGCTGCAAGTCGGTCGAAATGGATGACACGCTACAGAAACTCCCGCAACTCAATGCTGAGGCGCTGTAGGACCATCAAACGTGGGACCAAAAATGTGGACGACACTACCAGGAGGAAGAAGAATTTCAGAAATTCTTCACTGCTCGGGTGCACCGATTGGAGCAGATGCCGTTACCAAATGTGAAGCAACCGTGGGCTCAATAATTGGGAGACACCAGAGCAGCACACATCGACGTGTGCAGTTGATGGCGCTGCAATCATGAGGTCAGACGCGCTTGGCCTAGATGCGACTCTGGCGGCAAGTGCAACTGTGAACGTGGACGAGGCACCATCTATCCCTTGTCCGCCACTAGCCATCGGGGGGTCGTCAATATTCCTGCCACCGTCCGCTGCTCACAACTGTGACGGTCGAGGCGTTGGTAGGGGAGGGTGGCGGCATAGGGCAGAGTACACAAACACCAATTACAAAGACGGATGAAGCAGGCTTTGATCACCAACTGTACAGGCAGAGAGCTCTTTCGTTTGCTCTATTATCCACATTGCTTGCACCAGAATCAACGATGTCTTGTAGGCTTGTAGCAGTGCGAATGTGCCACTGGGAGTCGAGGGCCCCGTGAGAAGCTAAGCTAACTCCAGGGGATTCCACGATCGGCAAGAGTACCTCATGGATGTGGACCAAGCTACGCGCGCAATTCTGAGGTGAGGGTCATGGAGGAGGCCCAAACGATTTTTATGCAGGGGATGGGGGTTCGTGGCCGCACCCCTCACGAGTCGGTCTACACCAGTTCATACAGACCCTATCCAGTGGACGACCGAGACATTTTCAGGGAGGAACCTCCACCTTCACTCCCCCAAATCCGATTCGGGAAGAAGGGAGGTAGATATAGGAGATTGCTTGGTATCCATGTGTCGGGGAGAAGCTCTCTAAAGGACTTCAACAGCCGAGTCCTTAGTTAGTCAGGCTTGGCATCCATGTGCTGCTTGGTTATGCTCGGAGCTCGAACGTTCAAAGGAGAATTTGGAAGATCGCTTGACATGACCGTGAGATCCACCACCTCGGGGACAAGGTGGTTTTTCAGGACGATGGTAGTGATAAGAATGGTGGGGGCTGCTGGTTAGTTGGAATAAAAGAGGGCAGTGTAACCACATGTGGGTCCCTAGAGGAATATGTCGGGGGGCTCACTTTCCGTTAGTGAAACTATTATAAAAGGGGGGTTAGGGAGGTAGAATAAGAGGGAAAAAGAATAGTTGGAGTCGACCGTTAGCTTGGGCGAGTGAGGCGGGGACCTTCTCTCGAGTTTGTTCTCCTCCATTCTTTCTCTCGAGTTTGTTCTCCTCCATTCTTTTTTGTTCTTCTCACATCTCCTCTGTAGCACCCCCGGTTTTAGGTAATTAACCCTTTGTTTATGTATTTTAAGTATATTTGACAAGTTTTTGGGGCTTTTCTGGAGGTGCACGGTTTAAGCACCTTCCAGGAAATCGTGCAACACCTTCTAGGAAACCATGCAACTGAAACAGTGGGCTCTGGGTAGGCGGACGGTTTGACCAAATCGTGCGGCCACCCAGGAGTAACCGTGCAAAGTGGAACAGAGGGGTTTTTGCACGGTTGACACACGATTTGTCTAACTGTGCGAGCCAACCGTGCGAGTGGTGTTTGGAGGTAGTGGCTAACGCACGGTTTGCGCACAGTTTTCCCAACCATGCTTCCTAACCGTGCACCATTAAAAACAAGATCGGAAAATTGTGGATCTAATTCGGATTTTCCCCTTAATGGCTCGTTTTTTTCCTAATCTGATCCTAACCCGTTTTACTCTCCTCCCCAAGTCTGTGGAGACCCTTCCTCTTGATTCGGGAGCAATCCGTTGGCTATTCTTTGTGCGTTGGAGGCTCTGATTCCTTGGTAAGTGTCCGTTCTTGGTTGTTTTCCTTAGATTTCATCTTCTTCCCTTTCTTGGATTCATAGATCTAGTCCGTTGGGGATAAATCTATGTTGGTTGATGCCAATCATGATGAGGTATGATTGTTTGGTTGATGGAGAACAAGATCTAAGGCGGGGTTTTGGAGTTTCAACCCAGTTTGTTGAAGTTTTTGTGCTGTTCTTTGTTTTCGCCTCAAGTTTGCGAGGTAGGTGGCTTCACTCTCGACTCCTCTTATTAGAACATGAAGGCTTGATTTCAAATTGATTGATTTGCTTGAATTGAATTGTGAAATTGATGCGCAAAGCTTGGTAGAAACCTTCTTTAGTGATGGTTTGTGAAATTGTGGAAATTGATTGTGCAAAGTGATTTGTTTCATGATTTTAAAATGATGATTTTAAAATATGGCTTTTTTGATTCATGGAAATGGTTTGATAGAAATGTTTTCAATAGAAGTGATGTTTTATTGAAATGGTTTGGAATGGTTGGTTTGGCATGGGATTTGGCATAAACGGTTGGTGTGTGTTCATTTGCATTGACGTGACCCTAGGGAAGGGGCGCGTGTCATTAGGGCATTTGGTATATGGTTACCTTGTGACGACTTGATTGATCGACGATAGACCGCTCATTAGTATGAAACTTTCACCTGGGTATGCATGTGTGGATTTGTGGAATAGATTGAGTTATGCCAAATGGATTTGGGAAATGGTTTTGAAAGATTTGCTTGGTTGATTTTCATGAAAAATGGTTTTGGTTTGGAAAACTGTTTTGCATAGAAATGGCTTTGGTTTTGAGATGAAATGTTTTAATTTGTTTTATATAAATTGTTTTATATAAATATGCTAACATGTTCTATCCTAATGGTGTGAGTAGGGTAGTCATTTGGGGAAAACCTACTGAGTTTTATACTCACCTCTTGCTTGGAAACTTTGGTGCGTTTGCAAATATTGTTTATCGGGACACACAGGTAATGACAAGGTATCTCATTTCTTCTGTGATGCTTCGTGATACCTTGGGCATGGATTGTGGAGTTGGAGTTTGGAGAATGTTGGGAGCTGTGAAGTTTTGTCTTTGGAGCCTTCGAGCTTTGTTGGTTTTGTCTTCCGCTTTATACTTTGAGATGGGTTATGGTGTAGTTTGGTATTGTTGTTTTTGATATTACTTTGAATCGTATTACATTGTTCTCATGCATCATTTTGTGGTTGTTTGGTTATGGTTATCTTGGTTTGGTTATTTGTTAAAAAATGGCCAATCGTCCTCCAACTGTTATGACATTTATTGTCAGCCTTTGGTGTCTTGGGAATGTCACTTAAGGCCTAGTAATGCCACCACCTCTTCCAAAGCCAATGAGGAGGGGCGGGATGTTACATCCTCTGTATTTCTGCTGTTCGTTCTACTCCAATATATTACAAGCCGCTTTTAGTGTTTTGGTGCAGTATCTAACATCACCTTGATCAATATGAGGGAAGGAGACAACATGACAGTGCTCTATTTAACATTAGCAGGGTGGAGTCTAGACTCCTCCAAGGGTTCTTTCTAGAAATCCTCATGATACTTCTTCAATTGTTGACCATTCATCTTAAATGACTATTTTGTACCTTCTCCTTTGATCTCAACTGCACCAAAAGGTAATGTATGAGTTACTGTGAATGCCTTATCTACTTGGAAACATAGTCCACCGCCAATAGTATTTAGGAAAATCCAAATGACACGGGAAAATGCCCAATGAAATCCATTCCCCAAACATCAAATATTTCACAAAAAATCAAAGGATGTTGGGGGCATTTCATGTCTTTTGGAAATCCTATCAGTGAACTGACAATTTGAACACTTTTTATAAAAAGCACGAGTCTTTAAAAATTGAAGGCCAAAATAATTCAGCTTTCAAAATTTTTCTAGCTGTTCAAAATGGCCTCCACATGCAAATGTGTGGCGAAAGGAAAGAACAGATTTCATTGACCCCTCCTAATTACTTGGCAATTTAAATACGGATCCTTCCAAGCGTAGTTTTTTGATTCAGGTTTCAATTTAGCATTTTGATTTTTAGAAAAGGAGGGATGTGACCAAAAAAATTGACTAGATTGGCATACCAGGGAACTTGGGTGAGATTGTATAGTTGCTCACCAAGGAAAGAGTCATCCAAATTGGTCTTGGGGATTGGTTCTACCTCAGCAGTATGTGAACCGACTCATGTGGTCTGCCACCATATTCTCCCAGCCTTTCTCGTCTTTGATCTCCAGGTCAAACTCTTGCAGCAACAACATCCATCTTACTAGTTTGAGATTTGCATCAACTTAATCAAATATCTCAATGTTACATGATCAGAATAAACAGTTATTTTACTTTCTAGAAGATAAGAACAAAATTTTTCTAAAGCTATAACGATAGACAAAAACTCATTCTCCGTTGTTGTGTAGTTAATCTGGGCAGTGGCTAGGGTCTATGAGGTATAAGCTATCACTTGTGGAAGTCTATCAATCTTTCGGGATAACACATCCACTGCAACTTTGTTGGAGGTATCACATAGAATCTCAAAGAGGTAACCCCAATTTGGTGGACAAATTATGGGAGCGGTGGTCAGTCTCTCTTTCAACTTGTCAAAGGCCACCCGGCATGAATCATTAAAATTAAAGCCAGTTTCTTTCTTGAGTAGGTTAGTTAAGTGAAAAACAATTTTGTTAAAGTCCCTAATAAACATTCTATAAAATCCAACATGGCCTAGAAATGAACTAACGTGTCTCACAACGGTGGGGTAAGACCATGTAGAGATGACATTAACCTTGGCCTTAACTACTTCAATTCCATCCTTAGAAATTATGTGCCCAAGCCATTTTTTCTACCATAAAATGACTTTTTTCAAAATTTAAAACTAAAATTTTCTCAATACATCTTTTTAACGCCCTTTTCAAGCTTTCCAGACAACTTTGAAAACCTCCAGACAATTTTCAATCTAGTCTGAGAAAATGCTTACCATATAGCTCTGAAAGGTACCTAGAGCATTGCAATGACCGAAATATATCCTATGGTAGGCAAACGTACCAAAGGGAAATGTGAATGAGGTCTTGTCCCGGTCTTCCAGGGCCATTGGAACCTGAAAGTATCCAGAAAATCCGTCAGGAAAACAAGTGTCCCTTCCCAACCAACCTCTCTTAACATTTTGTCTACAAAAGAAATGAGAAAATGGTCTTTTCTGGTTACATGGTTTAATCTCCTATAATCTATATGCAGATTCTCCAGCTATTTTGAATTCTTTTTGACGCTAACTCATTGTTCTCATTTTGCAAAATTGTGTGTCCTGTTTTTTTTTGGGACAATTTGAATTTGAATGAGACTCACCCATTGAGAGTCCAAGATGGGGTAAATTATTCTAGCTTTTGCTCAACTTCTTTTTTAACAACTTCCAAAAGGGTTGGATCGGGCCTTCTTTGGGGCAGTGTCATTGATTTGGACTCACTTTCAAGCAAAATTCTATGCATGCAAGTGGTAGGGCTGATCTCTGGGATGTTCCCTAATGTCCAGCTTATGACCCTAATATTTTGTTTCAGAATTTACGGCTGTTGATGTTCTTGGCTAGACTCTAAATTATTTGAAATCATGACCGTCTGTTTATCAGTTTTCCTTAGGCATATTTCAAGTTTGATGAAAACAACTTGAGTTCAGGTTTAGGGGGTTTTCCAAAGATTTTAATTCGGAGTTCTCCATGTTGGCAACCTGCACATGCAAGGCAGAAATTTTAGTAGCAGATTTGAGTAACTTATCAAAATAACTTTCAGCGATTTCTTCAAATTGTTCAACATTCAAAACTGTTTTCAGATTAAGCTCATTTTCTAAAATAGATTCATCAAACAGGTTGGGTGTTTCTAAAGTTTCTCCTAATCTGATTATGTCATCGAACATTTCCCCTTGTCTTTCTACGATGGGGGTGCCTTCACAGGTTCTTTCTCGGGGATAGATTCTTCAGGTGCATGTTGGTGTCCATTCCCAGATTCGATCTCCAGAAGTAATCCTTCACTGCTTCCCAGCTCCTTGCCATTCCTTAATATAATAGAATTAACATTTCCTTTGGGATTAGGAATTGGTTGAGCAGGAAGCTTACTTGAGCCTTGATTCACCAAGTTATTGAGGGTGGTCATGAGATGGCCGAACTGCCCTTTTAATTCCTCTGATCCATGAGTGGTGAGAGTGGTTTGCTGACTGTTTTGAGACTCCATCACCTTTCTCAGCATGTCCTTCATGGAAGGCTCTTGAGTTTGTCCTTGGTAGCTTGTGGATGGTTGGAAACTTTGTCTCTGGAATGGTGGCCTTTGAGGCTGTTGGCTCCTAACTCAAAACTGGTTGGTGGGAAATTCTTTGAATCCTTGGTTGCCACTTGGTTGATTCTGGAACTGCCTATGGTACATTGCATCACCACTTTCAGTCCCTTGAACTTGAGGGCATCCATCGATGCAGTGCTCCTGAGAATATCAAAGCTGACATACCTGAGGGGGCGTGGTGGGTGATATCTCCCGCACCATGTTCTCAACTAGCTGTCTCACAAGAGAGGTTGGTTCTTCAATTTTATTTTCCAATAATGGTGAGTTGTAACTTTTTACTCTATGTACAACACCTCTAGTTGCAGTTTTTGTACTGAATAATTGGGAATTTTGGGAGATCATCTCAATCAGTACTCTGACTTCAGCAGGTGACTTATCAATCACTGTCCCTCCCAAAGAAGCGTTTAGTTGGTTCCGATTGTTGTCCATTAATCCTTTGTAAAAGAATACGAATGAGTGATGTTCTTCAGTAGGCTGGTGTGGGTAGGATGCAGTCAATTTCTTGAACCTTTCCTAAAACTCATAGAAAGTTTCTCTCCACTCGTTTAAAACCACAGATCTCCTTAGTTGAGCACTCCCTGAAGCAGGGAATTTTTTTTCGGAGAAAGACCCTCCGTAGCTCGTCCAATGAGGTGACTTCTTTAGGTTATAGATTGTAGAGCCACTCCTTGACTGCCCCTTCAAGAGAGAAGGGGAAAGCCTTTCAGTCGATCTGAGCTTCAGTGACTCCTTTGATTTTGAATTCGTTGCCTATTTCTTTAAATGCTCTCAAATGATTATTGGGATTTTCACTTGACAATCCATGAACTTTAGGCAAAATTCCTATCCTTTCAGTTTTAAGTTCACCATCATGCTGATCATTCAATTGCTATCGGTTATTCATGTTGAAATTGGGTGCATACTGTTAAACCCAGTTTATTATATTTCCGAGTAAAGGGTGTTTCCCGGTCTCACATCGGATTATTCTGACTTGTAAATCTTTTCCTCTATCTTTAAAAGAATGTCTCCACCTTTCCTTGAGGTAAGAGGAATTCACCATTCTGCATGGTATCAAAGGAAAACTCCCGATAATTCTTTTTTTTCTCTCCCATCCGCTGCGTTCATTACTCCTGACGGAACCCTCCAGGCGGAACCCTCTCGCCGCCTCCGGCTTCCTGGCCCGCCTCCCTCCGCGGCTTCTCGGCCCCGCCTTCCTCCGCGGCTTCCCGGCCCCGCCTCCCTCCAACGATCAAAGGTCCTCCCACCGATCAACCTCCCGTCACCTTCCCGCGTCGGCCTCACCCTCCCGCGAGGCATCCTTGTGCCCTAGCCGGATCGTGCACCTACTATGGCAGCCCCATCTCCTGCGGCTCCCTCCCTACGCGCGACGACTCTAGGCGACCCTCCCTCCCTACGTGCGATGACTCCAGGCAAACCCTCCCTCACTGCGCACGACGACTCCAGGCAGACCCTCCCTTCCTACGCGTGACGACTCCAAGCCGACCCTCTCCCTGCACGCGACGACTCCAGTCGGCCCTTCCCTCCCTGCGCTCGACAAACAACAGGTGGCCGCTTCCCTGAGCATGACGACACCTGCGGCGACCTGATTGACCGACTGCTCCCTGCGCAACAGCGCCCCCTTCTCCCGTCGCCAACGCCCCCCTGCGGTTGCTCCGCGCCCCTCTTTGCCGACAACATCCCTTCGTGGCGCACCATCAACCGGCCCGCCTTAGTGGATTTCCTTACGTGCTTTTGACCGGCCCCGACTGTTTGAATTTTCGACTATCCAATGGCAGACTCTGGACCTCGACTCACACCTAGATGCTTCACCACCATTGTTTGATCCGAAATATAGGCTTTGGAAGCATGTTGACAGCAAAATCTTCGCTTTGCTTGTCAATTCTATGGATCGCTTGGTAAAGGATGCGACTCGGACGACGAATACAATTAAGGAACTCTGGGACTCCTTAAATCTCATGTATTCCGAAACTAACAATTTGGCTCGTGTGGCAGATGTTCTTCACCAACTGTCCATTATCCGCCAACATGGTTCTTTTTCAGCGTACTTCATCGAGTGGAAATCCCTCCGTGATGAATTACTCGAGTTGTGGCCCATTTCTAAAACTTCAGAGGCAGCTTTGGCCCAGCGGGACCAGTTATGTCTCTTCAGCCTTCTCCATGGCCTTGATCCTGAATATGCGACAGTGACCACTGAGATGCTCGTCAGCCCCTCGCTTGAGATTCCGTTGGTTTATCATTGCCTTGGAAATGCTCATCAGATTCTTCCTCCACTCACTCACAATATCGATCCTACTGCCCTTCTGGGCCGTGACAGTGGACGTTATTCGGGTGCTCGTGGATGTGACTGTGGTGAGGGTCGTCCTTGTCCTTCATGTCAGCACTGTGGCAAATTAGGCCATCTCATCGAGCGATGCTGGGTTCTTCATGGACGCTCGTCTCAACCACATCGACAGGGTCAGACTGTGGTCTATGATGCTTCCCCGTTAACTTCTGATCTTCCTCCTACTCTGGACCTCTCCATGGATGAGCTCTAGCTTATTCACACTCGCTGGGCCGCCTCGCTACCTGGTTTTTCTTCGGCATCTATTGCCCATACTGGTGGTCCAACTGCTTGTGTCACACATCGCCCACTTGCTTGGATGCTTGACTCAGGTGCATCCGATGATTTCACAGGTAATGCAGGTATGTTATCCACTTACCGTCTGTATACTGGCCCCACAACCATCACTATTGCTGATGGATCCACTATCCCTATTGCGGGTGTAGATGGGTGAATTCCCCTTACCTCAATGTGAGGTGAGGATATTCTTTTATAGATTAGGAAACCAATATACAAGACGGGTAAGTCCGATGTGGGACTCACCCATTTACACTTAAATGGGTTCCAACACTCCCCCTCAAGCTTGACAGGCCCGGATTGGATAGAGTCCCACACAAAAAGAATAACAAGACAATCTCAAACTCCCCCTCAAGCTGGGCCATGGAGGCTGTGAACACCCAGCCTGGAAGTGAGAGACTCAAGACGAGCTCCAGGAAGACCTTTGGTGAAGAGATCGGCAAGCTGATCGGCCGTCGGGATATGGCCGAAACCGATATGGTGCTGCTCCAGATGGTGGCGGAGAAAGTGACAGTCCACCTCGATATGCTTCGTCTGTTCATGGAAGACGGGATTCGAGGCAATCTTCGTGGCGGCCTGATTGTCACACCAGATATGAGCAGGAGTCGATGCCGGGAAACCGAGCTCCTGGAGAAGATGACGAAGCCAGATGATCTCAGTAGTGACAGTGGCCATGGTTCGATACTCGGCCTCGGCACTAGAACGGGAGACCACAGTCTGCTTCTTGCTGCGCCAAGAGATGAGATTACCGGCGAAGAATACGGCGAATCCCGAAGTAGACTTGCGGGTAGCGAGGCAACTGGCATAGTCCGCATCACAAAAAGCCTCAACATCCATGTGAGCATGATGTGAGTACCGAAGGCCGCGTGCAGGGTCTTTCTTGATGTACTTGGCAATGCGGAGGACAACATCCCACTGAGAGCAGGTGGGATGCTCCATGAACTGGCTGACTTTGCCAACGGCACAGGCAATGTCGGGACGCGTCATGGTGAGGTAGTTGAGTTTACCAACCAAGCGCCGATAGCTCTCAGGATGAGGAAAGAGTTCCGAGTCGGAATGAAGGGAGCGTTCCCCAGGCTCAAGGGGAGTGTCAACTGTGGTGGCGGTGCTCAACCCGACATCCTGCAATATATCAAGAGCATACTTGCGCTGGCAGAGAGAGATAGTGTCCGCAGTTCGGGAGACCTCGATGCCAAGAAAGTACATGAGGGGACCAAGATCCTTGGTGTGAAAGTGCTGGTGAAAATGCGTCTTGAGGCTGGCGATGCTTCTGGAGTCGCTCCCTGTGATGATGATGTCATCAACATAAACTACAAGCAAGATACAGCCGTGTGCCGTTGTACGGAAGAAGACGGTGTGATCTTTCATACTCCGAGAGAGGCCAAAGGCGGTGACGACAGTGCTGAAGCGGCCAAACCAGGCGCGAGGAGACTGTTTGAGGCCGTAGAGGGAGCGACGGAGACGACAAACATGGGAGGCGGCACCAGAGGCAGAGAAACCAGGGGGCTGCTGCAGGTAGACCTCCTCGTCAAGAAAGCCATGGAGAAAAGCATTCTTAACGTCGAGTTGATGAAGTGGCCAGCGATGATGAGCAGCCAGAGAGATGAAGAGGCGGACCGAGGCCATCTTGGCGACTGGAGAGAAGGTCTCAAAGTAGTCGACGCCATATGTCTGAGCAAATCCCTTGGCGACAAGCTGGGCTTTGAGGCGGCAGAGAGAGCCATCGGGATTGAGACGGATCGTGGAGATCCATTTACAGCCGACCGCCTGTTTGTTTGCCGGAAGGGGAACAAGATCCCAAGTACGGTTGGCATCCAGAGCCTGCAATTCATCTCTCATTGCGGTTAGCCACCCGGGGTGAGATTTGGCTTCACCGACCGTTCGAGGAAGCGACACGGTCTCCAGAGCTGACAATCCCCTGTAAGAAGATACAAAGAGAGGAGTATTCTGACACGAGCGAGTACCTTTCCGGAGCGCAATTGTCACATCCTCGGGAGCTGTGTCAGGAACATCAGGCGAAGCGGGAACAATGGTTTCCTCGGCCGGGACGGGAGGTACAGAGGAAGGACAACGAGAGTAGGTCTGTCCAAAGAGATGACTGGTCGGAGGAGACACCAGAGGCGGGTGAACCATGAGCGGAAGACAATCATCGATGGTAATGTCAGGAGAAGGAGAGAGGAGAGTGAAAGGAGAGCTCTCGACAAACGAAACGTCGGCAGAGGTGATATACCGGCGGAGGTCTGGAGAGAAGCATCGGTACCCGCGCTGAGTGCGGGAATACCCGAGAAAAATACAGCGAAAGGATTTGGGTGATAGTTTGGAGAGATTTGGGCGAGTGTCCCGGACATAACAGAGACATCCGAAGACACGGAGTGGAAGGGAGTAAGGAGGGAGAGAGGGAAACAGGGTATGAAAAGGAGTTTCCCCCTGAAGGATGGAGGAGGGAAGACGATTGAGAAGGTAAGTAGCAGTGAGGATGACATCCCCCCAGAAAAGAAGAGGTACCTGGCGGTGGAAGAGGAGGGCACGAGCGGTTTCCAAGATATGACGGTGTTTCCGCTCGGCCACCCCATTTTGCTCTGGGGTATCAGGACAGGAGGTCTGATGGATGATGCCGTGAGCCCTCATAAACTGCTGAAAATGAGTGGATAAGTATTCTCGCCCATTTTCAGATCGAAGACATTTCACAGGGAGAGAAAACTGTGTCTGGATTTCCTGAAAAAATGTCTGAAAGGTTGAGAGAACCTCTGTTCGATCTCGAAGAAGGTAAAACCAGGTCATGCGGGAGTAATCATCAATAAAGGTGATATAATAACTGTACCCTGACTGGCTAGGAACCCTGCAAGGACCCCATACATCGGAATGAACAAGAGCGAAAGGAGCCGCTGCACGTGGTTCCGGGCGAGGAGCATACGTCGTCCGATGATGTTTGACAAACTTGCAGGATTCACAATGGAAGGAGAGGTGAGAACTGAATTGGGGGAAAAGTTTATGGAGGGTGGAAGGCGGTGGATGGCCAAGGCGGGAATGGAGGTCCAGGGCTCGGGCTGTGGTGGATGAGCAAGCAAGGGATGATGGGGTATCAAACAGGTAAACCCCATCCCGAAGATAACCTCGACCAATTTCCCGATTCGTCTTCCGCTCCTGAAAAACAACACCAGATGAGCTAAAAGTAGCAACACAATTCAAATCTGTGGTGAGTTTGCTGACAGAGATAAGATTAAAGGGACTTTGAGGAACATAAGCGACCGACGTCAGGGGAAGAGACGGGGTCAAGGAACATGTGCCATATCCGGTAATAGGGATTGTTGAGCCATTAGCAACAGTAATGGCAGAGGCACCGGTGTACGGATGATATGTAGTGAACATACCAGAGTCTCCGGTGAGATGTTCTGACGCACCAGAGTCAAACATCCAAGCTGTCTGTCGATGAGAAACACAGGTGGTGGAGTTGCCAGTCTGAGCAAGTGGGGCGAGAGAAGAAGATGGTGGCGCGGTCGCTCGATAAGAATTTACCAAAGCAATCTCCTCCGGCGAGAGTGTTGTCCTGTAACGGGTACTGGATGAAGGAGGACCGCTGCGCGGTAGAGCTGATGATGGAGGATGGGAGAGCTGCTCGGCTGAGTGCATAGGTGCTCGGGAAGGCCGACAATGGAAGTGAGGGTGCGGCCCTGCCGGAATGCTGTCGTCCGGAGGTGATGCCGGAGGGCCGCGGGCGGACACGCCCGCCATTAACGCAGGGGGCTGGGCCGACGTTGTAGGAAGGCCGCAGGGTAGCTGCAGGGAAGCCGCTGGGAGACGGGCTGGGGAGCGCCGGATCGGGCGGGAGCCGCTGCTGGGAAGAGAGCCGCTGCGGAGGGCGGTTGCAGGAGGAGGGCTGCCGGAGGAGGAGCCGGCGCAGGAGGAACCGGGGCGGGAGGTCCAGCGCTGGGATGTGCCGCGACGGGAGAGGAGGAGATCCGCCGTGATGAGTCGCGGGAGCCGGGAGCCGCGAGACAGAGGGCCGCGGGAGGGAGGAGTCGCGACGGAGCGACGGGCTTGAGGCAGAGAGGGGGCCGCCTGGAGAGAGATGCTGCGGGAGGAGTGCCGTCGGGGCAGGGTGGCCGCTGGGCGAGGGCGGGGGCGCCGGACGAAGGCTTGCTGGGACGAGGGCGCACCGCGGGAGGACGGCGGACGCCGGGCGCCGGGCGAAGGCCCGCTGGGCGAGGTGCCGCGCCTGGAGGGAGGCCCGCCGGGAGGTGGAGGCGTAGCAGGAGGGACGACCGCCGGGAGGAGAGGTGCGCGCGGGAGAAGGGAGTGCGCCAGACGGGAGGCTGCCGCTCGGGAGGGATGACCGGCAGGAGGCGCTGCGGGATCTGGCGGCGAGAGCGAGGGCGCCGTCGGGGAGGGACAGGCCGGAGAGGAGCCGGGCGAGATGGCTGCGCCGGGATAGGAGGGGGGGCCTGCAGGGAAAGGCTAGGGCAGCAGGGAGAGAGGCGGGGCCGGGAGGATTCCGGGAATCCGCAGGGGAGGGAGGGTTCGGGATAAAAATCCCTCTGATACCATGTAGATGGGTGAATTCCCCTTACCTTAATGTGAGGTGAGGATATTTTTTTATAGATTAGGAAACCAATATACAAGATGGGTAAGTCCGATGTGGGACTCACCCATTTACACTTAAATGGGTTCCAACAGTGGGATTTGGCGCCTGCTCCTTGAATTCATGTATTCACCTGTCGTCTGTTGCACATGTTCCTTGAAGTCCTTTTAATCTTCTCTTTATCAGTAGGCTCACAAAGGACTTTGACTGTATTGCTATTTTTACATCTTCTGATGTGTTTCAGGAGCGGATGACGAATCGAGAAGTTGATAGAGGTCAGCTTCGTGGCGGGGTGTACATATTCAATGGTCCGACATCTGTAGCTTGCACGACACTCTCTGCTCGTTCGTTGGATCTTTATTCTTGGTTGGGACATCCACCTGCCTCTACCTTTCATCAGTTTTTTTCCTGAGATTAGTCCACATATTTTTTTTTTCATTACGAGTCATGTAAATTTGCGAAACATGCATATCATATATTCCTCGGTTGGTAACACGAGCCTCAAACCCTTTGATTTAGTTCATTCAGATGTATGGGGTCTCTGTGCAGTCCCGAGTCAATTAGGGTACCAATATCATGTATCCTTTGTTGATGATTTCTCGCGTAGGACATGACTTTACCTTCGTGATTGGTCTGGGGTGTTTACTACTTTTCAGACATTTTATCATGAAATTCATACTCAGTTCTCCACCTCCATTAAATGTCTCTGCTCGGATAATGGGTGAGAATATTTATCCATTTTTTTCAGCAATTTCTCAAGGATAAATACATCATTCATTAGATATCCTGCCCCGATACACCTCAGCAGAATGGAGTGGCCGAGTGTAAACATCGTCATATTCTGGAAACCGTTCATGTCCTCTTGTTCCACATGCAGGTGCCTCTTCGTTTTTGGGGAATGTCATCCTTACTGCTACATACCTCATAAATTGCCTTCTTCTATCCTTCAGGGGGAGACTTCTTTTCGGGCTTTGTTCTCCTCTCTCTCTCCTCACCCACTTCCACTTCATGTGTTTGAGTGTTTGTATTATGTTCGTGACACTCGTCTCAACCTCTCAAAGTTTTCTCCCATATCCCTCCGTTGCATCTTTCTTAGATATTCCCGCACTTAGTGCGGATACCAATGTTTTTCTTCTGACTTACATTGGTATGTCATCTTTGCTGATGTATCTTTTGTTGAGAGCTTTTCTTTCTCTCCTCCCTCTTCCCATCCAGATACCACTATCGATGATTGTCTTCCTCTCATCATCCACCCACCTCTGCCTAAGGTGTTCCACTTTGCTGATCATCGGTTTGACACTGTTTTCTCTCGTCGCCCATCGAATGTGTCCCTCGTCCAGGTCGAGAACACCATCTCCCCAGCTTTATCCGACGCTCCTGCTCTGGCAACGAACGACTTGCCCATTGCATTGCGAAAAAGTATTCGTTCTTGCCAGAATACTCCTCTTTACACATCCTCATACATTGGTCTTTCTGAACTGGAGACGATATTTATTCCTCGCACGGGTGGCGACGCCCAATCTCACCTTGGGTGACTTCAAGCAATGCGGGATGAATTGCAGGTTCTAGACGACAATCATACTTGGGATCCGGTCCCCCTTATGATAGATAAACATGTGGTTGACAACAAATGTATTTATATGGTTCGCCTCAATGCAGATGACACTATTCATCACCTTAAAGCTAGACTTGTGGCAAAAGGATTTGCTCAGACATACGATGTCGATTATTTTGATACACTCCAGTTGCGAAGATGACATCTGTCCAATTATCCATCTCTTTTGCCGCTCATCATCATTGGCTTCTTCATCAACTTGATGTAAAAAATGCCTTTCTTCATGGTTTTTTTGAAGAAGAGGTCTATCTGCAACAACCTCTTAACTTCCGTGCCTTAGGAGCTGATTCTTATGTCTGTCGACTTTGTCGCTCTCTATATGGACTCAAGCAGTCTCCTTGTGCATGGTTTGGAAGATTCTGCACCGTCGTCACTACATTTGACCTATCTCAGAGTATGAAAGACCACACTGTCTTCTATCACACGACGTTCTACGGATGTATCATGCTGGTTGTCTATGTTGATGATATCATCATAACTGGGAGCGACTCAAATGGAATCACCCATCTAAAAGTGCTTTAACAACAATTTGAAACCAAAGATCTGGATCCTCTGACATTCTTCTTTGGCATTGAGGTCTCCCGTTCTCCAGACACCATCTTTCTTTGCCAATGGAAATATGCTTTAGATATTTTTCAGGATGCTGGTTTGACTCAGGCAACTGCTGTTGACACTCTTGAGCCCAGAGAACAGTTTCTTTATGACAACACGGAACCATATTCTCATCCAGAGAGGTACCGTCTTCTTGTTGGAAACTCAATTATCCCACTATGACTCGTCCAGACACTACCTGCGCTATTAGCAAGGTTAGCCAATTCATGGAGCATCCAACAAAATCTCAGCGGGATGTTGTCCTTCGCATTGCCAAATACATTAAGAAAGACCCTGCCCGTGGTCTTTGGTATTCACATCACGATCATCTGAATATTGAGGTCTTCTGTGATGCTCACTATGTTGGTTGCATTGTTACCCGGAATATCGTGCGATGACCACCGTCACTGCTGAAATTCTGTGGCTTCGTCATTTTTTCCATGAGATTGGTTTCTCACCACAGTCATCTGCTCATATTTGGTATGATAATCAGACAACCACGAAAATTGTTTCCGATCCCGTCTTTCATGAATGCACGAAGCATATCGAGCTGGACTGCCACTTTCTTCGCCATCACCTCGAACATCACCATGTTAGTTTCAGCTACATTCCGACGGCTGATCAGCTTGCCGACATCTTCACCAAAGATCTCCTAGGAGCTCAACTTGACTCTCTGTACCAAGCTGATCATCAACCGCATCAACGACCTAGTTTGAGGGGTAGTGTATGGTCTTTGTTAGTGTCTTTCTTTTTTTGTGGGACTTTTTTCCAAGCTATCATGTACTAGTTTGAGGGGGAATGTTAAACCCAGTTTATTTCATTTCTGGGTAAAGGGTGTTTCCCAGTCCCACATCGGATTATTTCGACTTGTAAATCTTTTCCTCTTATCTATAAAAGAATGTATTCACCTCTCCTTGAGGTAAGGGGAATTCACCATTCTCCACATACATTTCTCTCAAAGTCCTATTTACTTAGAGCATGATTATCTTCCATCTTTTTTTACTTCCGAATGTAACTTTGGTGGAAGAAGAAGCCGAGGAAGGAGAGTTAGTTGATGGTTTGGTGGCAAACTCTCTTTCCTCTTGTTTAGTGATTTTTGGAGTTTGAAGTCTTGCGAGCACAGTTCTCTCAACCTCGGGATCAAAATCAATGAGGTGGGAGGAAGTGGATTTGATCATTTGTTGAAATCATTTTAAACAAAATTTAAACACACTGACCTTCCCGACAACGACGCCGGGTTGGTGCGCGGCCTGTCTCGGGGCCGCCAACAAGAGAATTTTGAATCCAAATAAAATGGACTTGGGTTGTCTCCAAAGAAGACTGCTATGAATGCGTTTTATCTTGTTTAATGGGTTCAGTGTATGAAAGTAGTGAATGGTTAAAACAGTGGATACAATTGAATTGATTTAAATTCAGTCTTAAGAACAATAGTCTAGCCTTAGATCATTCCCTCATTCTTCTACTGAATCATTATTCAAGTTGTTTCATGCTCTTCCTCTAATCGAATGATACCTCATTGATTACTCTTTTCTGGTTGTTTCAGTTTGGATAAGTACAATAATCATTGTATCCCCTATCCCTGCCTTGCCTGATAATCAGATATCACATGCAATGAATTAAGTCTGACAGTTTTGTGTGTGTGATTCCGAAACCGAGAGTGGAAGAAATTAAAAGTGAAAGTCACTTGAAATCTCCAACTGATTAAACCATTAAAATCCACCAGAGAAAGTAGCAAGAAAATTAACCATGAACGAAAAGAATTCATCAACAGGGGAATGAAAGAATTTTCCTTGGCGTGGCCACAAATGGCCTAGTGTGCCATCATAGGAGTATTACAACGGAGAAAAAAAAGTAAAGAAATAAGGAAGAAACAGTAGCTCAAAAGCTCTATCGAATCAATCTCTCATCGTCCCGCCCCTTTTCTTTGGTGAACATCGCCTCTTCTGATAGAAAATACTTCAGGTTCATTCGTCCTTTCCACGTGATCGGCATGAGCTCTTTCTTCATTCGTGAATAGTTCCAGTACCTTTGAAAATTTTCTTCAATTTCAGTGTTGCGATTAATTGAATTCTTATTCGGATCCTTGACACGTGCCCGACTCGAGGGTTGCGATGACTTTGCTGGGCATCTGGAATCTTGCGCAACTGATTCGTGTTCCTCCCATGATTGAGCTCCGTACCATTTAGAGGCGAATCGGAGATGCAGTGCTTCAGTACTTCGCGGCTACAGTGCACGTGGAAGTCTTCCCGTAGGAGGAAGTCGATGCACTTGCTGGCTCGGGCATGGGCTTCAAATGGTGGGATTTTGGGCTTGAGTCCTTGGGATTGGAACTCGATGATTTTGAACAGAGTCCAAGTGGATCGGGTTTGGAACATGGCAACTTGGCATGTGGATTCCAAAGGGCCGCGCTGAGCTTCGCAGGGGCAGGCCTGGACCTATAATGTTGGTCTTCAAAATTGGGCCTGTAAACAGAAATGATAATTACAATCAGTTCAAGACAAATAATTTTTGTGTTCCTGTGATGTTTCACTGCTTTGAATTGAGGTGGTGGCAATCTGGGGCTTCTTGAATTGGAGTTTGAATTGAGGTGGTGACAATCCGGGGCTTCTTGAATTGGAGTCGGGGCAGGTGGAGTGGTCCTTGATTTGGGTTCATCTGCTTCAATCGAACTTCATCCAAGCTCTGAGAGGCTTCTTTGTTTATTGCAAAACCAGTTTGGGCGTGGTGCAAAGCTGCGACAACTTGTTCTTCATGGTGGAGTGCAGAGGAGGGCTGAAATGCTGCGTTCATTCAAGCGTTGTATTGAGCATATGGTGCGCGCCTCACAATTGATTCACAACCGGTGTGTTGGGGAGAAACCGGGTTCTCCTTCGCCTTCGTCCAGCCTGCAAACAACATCAAACCAGTGATCACAAATTCATCAGCCTCAACACCCTTGCGTTCGGCTTAGTCTCATCCTTTGGTCATTGATTTACAGGTACGATTCCTCATCCTCATCCTCATCCTCATCAACCAGACTTCATTTTTTCTTCACCGAGCCGTCTGCGAGTGCTCCCCAATCTTGGTTTGGCCTAGTTCTTCCATCTTCGACTTGGAATCTCTTCTTGAACAATGCATCTTCAATCTTTGGTTCTAATTTTCGATCTCAGTATGTTCATCCTCGTGCGAGCTTGTTTCAGATTCAACAGGGCGGCGCAGCTCAGGTTTTTCATCCAGTTAAGATTCAATCGGTGCTGGCGTGATTCTTTGTTTGTCCTCATTAACCTCCATTTTTATCTCGACGTAGTTTAGGTGAGTCATCTTCTTTAAGCTTATACCTGGGCTCGACCTCCGTTTGGCTACTCGATCCTGTCAAGCTTCAAAGAAAATTCCATAGGCGCCATGTCTTCGATTCTTCAACCTGGTTCGATTGACATGGCTTGGGTTTGGGTCTTCCGTCTTGAACGGAGGATGCATAGTCACTTGGTTGCGGCAACATGAGGGGAAACAACTGCGGTCACTTGTGAAGGTGGTGGAGAGCACTTGCGGTTGGTTCCATGCCATGGTGATGGTGTGGTAGGTTGCTGAATGCTATGCCGCGGTCGATTGTGCTGGAGGTGGCATGATAGGTTGGGGAGAAGCTCACGGCCTGTATACCAACCAATGGGAATAAGATGCAATGACATGAGTGGAAGCAACCGCGGTTACTTGGGAATTGGGTGATCTCACAGTCAGTTGAGTGATCTCACAGTCAGTTGAAATTTTCAATGTGCGGCCACTTATTCCTTTGCCCGATTTTTATGCACGGTCACTTGGCAATTGCTCATGCGGTCACTTGCTGTTTGTCTTGTGGTAACTTCATTTTGGGGTGCCATTTGCACACGCGGTCAGTGTTGTCAAAGGCGCGCGCCTCAGTGCGCCTTGGTGTGAGGCGAGGCGAGGCAACCTCGTCGAGGCGCGCGCCTCGCGCGCCAAACCCAGTGGCGGTAAAAGTGCGAGGTGTCGTAAGGCGCACTAGTGGCGGCTGAGATCGGAGGCGACAAAAATCATGGGTACTGCCTATAGGTACAGCAGAGTGGGGCGATGGAGATCGGGGGTGACAGTATAGGGGGTGGCAGCGGAAATCAGGGTAGGATGGAAATTTAGGGTACAGACAGAAATCGGGGGTACAAACAGGGGTGGCGGAGATCGGGGGCGACGAAAGTCGGGGTGGCGGGTGGGTGAGGGCGATCGGCGAAGATCGGGGCGGAGATTGCGATGGAGATCGGGACGGAGATCGGAGTAGGCGGCCAAAATTGTGGCGCGGGTCAGTCATAAATTCAATTAAATAGAATATTTAATATATTAATAAAAAACATAACAGACTATAAAAACATCATCGACAACAACGCCTCGTTGTACCACGAATTGATTATGACTTTGATTAAAAATTATCGGTGTGTATTTTAATTTGTATTTTTTTATTGAATTTGATTTTTTTAAAATTTAAAATATTGTTGAAAACCGTATATAATTAATTATGTGTGCATCCCTTAGTTGCGTCTTAATTGCGCCTCACGCCGCGCCTCGCGCCGCATCCCCAAACAGTCTTTGCGCCTTATTGCGCCGCACGCCTTTGACAACACTGCACGCGGTCAGTTCAAGATGCTTCTTGTGGTCACTATACTGACCGTGAGGATGCAGTGCGGCGGTCACTTGCCTTTGGAAAAAGTCTCTCAATCTTAACACCACAAAACAAGTTTTTTTCAGTGTAGACTTTCCAATTAATTTTAAAAATAATAAAACAATTAAAAGAGTTTTGAAATTTGTTTGCTACACCTTAAATTTAATTCTCCAATTAATATTGGGTTTCATTCAACAAATTAATTCCAAATTAAATTTCAAAATTGAATAAAACAAAATTCAATTCCCCAATAAAATTATAATCATGGTTTGTATTTGGGGTTCAATTCAAGTGAAGTCCAAAACACATTGAAATTCCACATTTAAAAAACTCCTCAAAAAATAGGAGTTTGAAACATCAAATTCAATTTGTTCATCATACATGAATTTCACAATTGAATTAAATAATTATATTTCAAAAATCAAAGTATGGCTTTTACATGTTGATTCAAAATTAATCAAAACCATTTTTAAACAAAATTGATAGCTTTTAAACAATGAAATTTCAAATTCAAGGTCAAGGTTTGGCTTTGCGACTAAATCCAAAGATTGAATAAATCATTAAAAACCACAATTAAAGTCAATTTTCATGTAAGTCCAGAATCTCAAAAAGTCTAAAAAACATACATATTATCCGGGTTTTGAATTAATAATGGCGTTAACTTCTATGAAATATGGACCAAAAAATTTAAAATTTTCGGCTCATCAATGGACCAGAATCAACCCAAGGAGAATATTATTGGTCTTGATAAAAATATTAAACCCAATCATTGTTTGAATTGTACCCGTCCATGTATTTTTGACACCAAACTCGTTGGTGGGCCCAACTAAATTATTTGGATAAAAAAATTTTAGAAATCCACATAGAAGTGAAGGAATCTCATGGAAATTGATCCCTTGAGAATGAAAGCCTTGGGAAATGGAGCATTGATGGTGAATTCCGTTACTTTGGAGAGGGAGCTCATTAACTTGCATGATAAAGTGGTGGTTTTTTGAGTTCTTTTTTTGACATTTGAGTGCTTTCATGCCTTGTAATTTGTGTAGACACGTTTTTATCTCTGTGGGGGTTTTATAATGACTTTTACACTCCTTGTAATGAATAGATTTGAATCCTTTGAATTTTGAGTCTGGCCTTGCATCTCTCTTTTACTTTATCCTTTTCTTTTGTCCGGAATTGGAGGCCCTTTGGTGACGTCGTGTTTGAAGAATCCTTGGTGGGTGACATTGCTTTGGTCATTTGGCTGCTCATCATAGCAATGCCCACATCTCTCAACTTAGTATGTTTTGTTGTAAAAGTGGGTGCCTTAGACCCAACTTAAATAGTATTTTTCGATCATCAATTCATGTATACAATGAGAAATGCATGATGTATACTTACCATAATAGTGTTGATATTTATGTGTCCACTATTTACATGGTAATGTCCATAAATTATTTGTCATATCAAAAGGTTATAACAGTTTCTCAGACTATAATGAGAATCTCGAGATACTATGACATTAATTTTAAACATATATCCCATGGTTTAGATACATCATTCTCACTAGACAGACTAGACACAAATGATGTCTGACTATCAGGTGCTGGAGGCTCATATGCATTGGGAGTTCTTCTCATTAAGTTCGCACTTGTGATCTCGAGTATATGAGATTATGAGGACTGACCTGCCAATAGGAACACGGTATGTTTCAGGTGTCATTGGTTGTTCGTATCTGTTAACATATGTAATGGTTTCCTGACTTGAGATTATTATCAGCGTATACCATTTGATCGTTTACTTTGATGCAAGACAAAAACTATGACATTGAAGTCTTAGCGAGATAGTTTGTGTTGGGTGTGTCATTGGTGTATGATATTGATTGAATAATCAGGAAAGAATTTGTCGCTTTCGATCGGAAGTAATAATTCGGGCTCAGTTGATCAGGATGGTAGCACCACTAAATCAATGACCATGGCAGATGAAGGTAAGTCCGTCTAGTTAGGTCAACGATTAATAAAGCAAGAAAGAATGATGACACGAGTGCGTCTCCTTTCTGAGATATCACGAGATAAAAAGATTATATTACACAGTGTGTATTCGTAGAAAGATTGTCGTTGATATGAATACTTCTTATCTCTTTAGGGGTTTTGATAAGTTGCTAGATTTCGCTCCCGGTTTGTGGATAGTATTCACTGCTATCGAGATAAAGGCCCATAAGGTCACACGCTAAGCATATTCAAAAGTATGACCTATTTTGACGAATAAGAGTATAAGTCATGGTGAGCCCAACTATGGGGTCCGGGAGATGTCTGATAATATACGATCACCATTAAATAAATAAATTCATATTATTCGAGTTTAGAATAATTAATATTGAATTTATTTATTAAATGTGTTGGAGTCTGTGTCCCACATTAGACGTGAGTGTTTTATCATCTTTATATTTCTCTGTAAATAAACTCTAAGGCCTCTCTTAAGAGTTATTTTGGGTATTGGGTCCACCTCTCTTATCATTCTACATGGTATCATAGCGGGTTCTCTAATCCGATCCCTCCCTCCCATTTTTCCTCTCTCACACTAGGCTCTCCGTCGATTCCCCCAGTTCGGGGCGGCGCCCCCAGACACTTGACCACCATCACAGCAACGCCACCCTCTGCGTCTCCTGCGGGACGATCCCCAGCGCCAAGGGCTCTCCCCTGGCATGCTTGCCGTTGGCCGTCCGCCTCCCTGCGCGCGACGCTCGAGGGCCCTCTGCGGCCTTGCGCGCGATGACGTCTCCCTCCTGTGCGACGACCCGTTCTCCTATCCAAATCCGATAGTTCTTTGTGCGACGTCGCACCTCCAGTGCGACCACGCTTCCTTGCGCTCCCTGCGCCCCCCTGTTAGCCACCATCACTGCGCTGCCCCCTGCACATCGATCCACTTCCGCCTCCAGATCTGACAGCCCGTTCGGCCGCACCATGCAGGTATCGCCGCCGCTTTTCCGACCGCCACTTGCTGTTGTGGTTGCCTTCCACCCGGACCAGCTGTGCACGATCACCCCTTCGGCGGCCCCTGCTGCGCTCGAAATTCCTTTCCCAGCGTCCCGTCAACCGACCCCACCAGTGTGGCTTTCCGGGCGCCCCGCCTGTGCGGCTTTCCCGGCACCCCGACGAACGGCCTCGCCTGTGCGGCTTTCCCGGCGCCCCGTCGGCCGACCTCGCCTGTGCGGCTTTCCCGGCGCCCTGTCGACCGACCCCGCTTGCTTGGTTTCTCTGTTGTGCCTCGACGACTTGTTGTGCCACTGATGTACTCCAGCTATTTCAATGTCATCTTTCATCATTCATCATTTTCATCTTGAGGGGGAGCTGCGATTGCGGATGATTTCTTTTTGTTTCGTCTTGTTTTGTAATCAAGCTGATTATGTCCAACTTGAGGGGGAGTGTTTGCAGTGTTTCTTGTTTGCTTTGGTCTATTTTTCTTTATGCATCTAAGCTAGCTAGACCTAGCTTGAGGGGGAGTGTTGGAGTTTGTGTTCCACATCGGACGTGAGTGTTTTGTCATCTTTATATTTCCTTATAATTAAACTACAAGGCCTCTCTTAAGAGTCATCATGGGTATTGGGTCTACCTCTCTTATCATTCTACAAAATGTATTTAAAAGTATTAAAGTAAATACTTGGGAAAAAATATTTACTGAATAAATATTATTTTAATATTCAAGTATCGTTTAATATTTGCCGGAATATCGAGTCGAGTTAATGACTCGGTTTTATCAAGTAATATATTTATCATATTACAAAAAAGTGATAAAAATATAAATAATATTTATGACTTTGTAAAGCAGTCATAAGATGTCTTTTATCACGAGTAATAAATATTTGAGGGTCGGAGACCCTTTTTTAGGTATTTTAGAATCTCACTATATAAAGGAGAGTCACATATGGAGTACTATTCATCGCATGAGATCCAGAGCCTCTCTTTCATCTCTCCCGCTAACTCTAGAGAAGCTCTCATTCCCAAGGAATCGATCGAAGAACAACTTCGCGGTTCGATGGAACAAAGAGCTGTGGTGATCGTCGGGATGTCGAAGGTGTCGTCGGATCTCCGGGCTAGCACTCGGAATTCGACGATCAACGCACCCGTAGATTTTTGAAGCGTGTGTGGACGATCTAGAGGGATTCAACTTCGAATGCTTCGAGTAACGATCCCCGTCGACGAGCGGATGACGAACTCACGGCTTCAAAATCAAAAGAGGTATTCTTTGTTTTAATATTTGTGCTTAGTTCACTCGTGCGTAGATCTTTGGGTTGTAACTGGGCAGTGCTTCGCCGGCGACGACGTAGTTGTGTCGATCGCGGATGAAAAATTTTAAATTCCCGATTTTTCAGGCTTCCGTTGCGCGCTCGGTACCAACATGTTTTTCCAAATATAGTTTGTCAACCATGTCCTTCCAGTTGTTATCTGTAACACAGTTAGGTCTTCCTTAAATTTTGATAGTAAGGATTGCTTCTGTTGAACCTCTCGATCTTAATCTTTGTTGTAACTTCTGTTGAACCTCTCGATCTTAATCTTTGTTCTACCCGGAGCGTCCGATTGACATGCCGTCAGTGGCGTTGAGACCCTGATGGTACGACGGACTTTTTGAGATGGTTTCCGGGTGTTGGGACTGAGAACGGGCTGTGGGCCCCACGAGGCCGGGTTTTGGCGTTTGCGGGGAAACACAACTTTTGCACCAGGAGTCCGTTTTTGGCGGATGAATAGTCGATCCTGTGTGTTTTTCTGAGAGGATCGCAATGGTGCGTTCAGTTCGATGAGTTTCGGAATCCAGACGTGGGCCCCACCCGAGCTGGCCTTCGGTGAATAGTACTTTTTTCACTGGGTGTCCGTTTTGGACGAGCGAGTAGTCGATTCCGCTTGTTTTTCCGAGGGGATCGCCGTGATGCGATCCGCTCGATGGGTTTCGGGATCGTAGCGTGGGCCCCGCGCGAGTTAGCTACGGTGAATAGTGCTTTTTTCACCGGTGCTCCGTTTCGGGCGAGTAAACAGCCTATCCTGCGTGTTTTTCCGCGTGGAACGCGATGGTGGCCTCGGTTTTGGCTTCGGAGGTGCGCAGTGTGGCTTTGGGGCGAGTCGCTCGGGTAGCGACGTTTGGACCAGCAGTGGTTGAGGGTTCTCCCTTGGTTCGTTCCTACGAGGGTTCGTGTGGTATCACAACCTTCGTATGGGTTTGTGATCCTTTCGATGAGATGTTTAAACTGTTAGAGTTGTGGTATCCTTCCGGTGGGCCCGGAGTGGATCCTCTAGCATCTTTACCCTAGATTGGGTTCTTGGTATCGCTGTGACCGCTTATTTACGGGCGGCGATCCCCTATCTAGCAGGTTAACCCTGTAGGGTTTGTGGCATCATCGGGAATATGATCCCCTACGCGGTGGGTCGTGCACAGTAGGGTTGTGGCATCGTCGGGTTTACGATCCCCTACTCAGCATGATGTTTATAGTAGGGTTGCGGTATCGTTGGTTATACGATCCCCTACTCAGCGCTTGATGTCGGTAGGGTTGCGGTATCGTTGGTTATGTGATCCCCTACTCAGCGCGTGGTTTCGGTAGGGTTGTGGCATTGTCGGTTCGATCCCCTACATCGCGAGTTATACCAGATAGGGTTCCGGTATCGTCGTGACCATCTTTATATGGACGATGATCCTCTATCTGAGTGTGAAGCTTCTGTCGAGTGCAGATCGGGTTGTGGTATCCCCCAGCGGATCCTGGGTGTGATCCCCTATCTGTGAGTACTACGTATGCCAGATCGGGTCGTGGTATCCCCCAGCGGACCCTGGGAGTGATCCCCTATCTGTGAGCTACGTATACCGGAGTGGGTCTTGGTATCCCCTAGCAGACCCTAGCGGCGATCCCCTATCCGAGGAGTTTGGTGGTTATGGTGTTTCAGCGATGTTTCCTCAGTGATGTTATCCGACGAGCGTGGTCTCTCGGGTGAGCGTCTGAGATGTTTGTTTGGGACCCGATGGAATGTATCTCTCGGATGAGTGTCATCTGGTATGACAGTGTTCATGGTGTACTCTCCTTGTTGTGGACAGTTGCTGGTGACGGGGTCGGTACCTCTTGTGGCTTTGTGGCGTGAGCTTGTATATCTGGATTGTTCAAGGTGTATGTATGGGCATACACCTGAGCTGAGCTGAGCTGACTAGTTGTGTTAGCCGAGGATGGTCACGAGATGGAGTTTCTCTCTCGTCCGGGTTCCCTCTGGCTGGGTTGAGCGGACTGTTGCCTTTCAGTTGCTCCCTTGGGTTTTGGGTTTTTGGGGTGCCTACTGAGTATGTTTATACTCACCCCTGCACGGGCTTTGCCCGCACATGTTTGTGTCTTGTGCAGACCACAGGGCTTTTGACGGAGTCTCAGGAGGACCCGGAGCAGGCGGAGCTTAGTGAGCGAGTTGACCGGGGTGTTTACCGGAGCTGTGCCGAGGGAGCTTTCCGGCGGGTGTTTGTGGCAGCGTTCCCCTTCTTCAGAGCAGGTTGGATACGCTTTTGTAGTTTTCTTTTGATGGGCCCTGTTTTGCCCTTGTACTTTTGTTAAAGTGAAAGATTCCTAAATGATGTAGAGTAAAAAACACGAGCAGTGAAAAATGACTGCACTATGAAGTTTGTGAGTTATACATGAGATTGCATCATTCGGGTTGGGTGTTAAAAGATAATCTCTCATGACAGGAGATTCCATGCTCGAAATTCCCTTTTGAGGCGCCTTTCCTGCACACTACCAGTGCTACCTTTGCACACACCACAGACTATAATTCACTCTATGGGCCGTAAACATAGTATCAGTCAAAACAATTCATTTATTGTTTCTTTTATAACCATATTAATTATTGCATGCGACATAATAAATGAAGGCAATTCAAATAATGACATTTATTGTCTAACAATAATTTTCCATCAATCCACTTTGCAATATATATATATTTTTATATATTTGTGTTTTCTTTGTTACGTTTCCTAAGTATATTTCCATTGACGCAACATTTGTTTCATCTAAATGGCCAAATCCCCTCTCCTCTTTAAGGTGTGGAGCCGTGGTCTTTCGAGCAGCACCAGGGGCAAGCTGTTTTCATCCCTGCTGGATGCCCTTTCCAAGTAAGAAATCTTCAGGTTAGCTTTACTTGACCTCGTTTTAATTTTGGATGTGTTTACTTGTCAAAGTAACTTAGAATCTTCCTTTTGGTGGATGTGATTAGAGTCATACAAATTAGGATCCGTTTGGTTTATGGAAATATTTTTGTGATTAATGAGTTTCAACGTTTGCAGTCCACGGTGCAATTGAGCCTTGATTTTTTGTCACCAGAGAGCCTCGGGGAGGCTGTGAGGTTGTCAGAAGAGATGCGCTGCCTTCCTAATGATCATGAGGCGAAGTTTCAACTGCTGGAGGTGATTTTATGAATTAGTATTCAATCATGGGGGTTGCTCTGCTCAAAGGGCTTTTGAATTTGATAAAGGGAAAAATAAATTGTATTTGGCAGGTGGGGAAGATGTCACTGTATGCTGCAAGCTCTGCTATAAAAGAGGTGCAGAAATTGGTTCTGGATCCCAAGTATGATGCCTTTTTTCTTTCTGCTCTCACTTGTGCTCCATGGACCCAGGAAGCTGATGGTGTTTTATCTTAACAGGCTCGGTGCGGAGCTTGGCTTTGAGGATCCTAATTTGACTGCAATGGTTTCTGACAATTTGGAGAAGATGGTTAAAAAACGAAAGGTGACTTGTACTTGATGCTCCCAAGCTACGGCCACAGCCAAGAAACAGTTAAATGCTGGTTAAATGTGCATATGGAAGTCCATTAATATTTAATATATGTAAATTCAACCAACAGTATTTTAATGTATAAAATCGACTGAGATTAAATTGTTTATGTTTTGAGATTCAATGAGTTGATTTAGCAGCCTTTAAATTATAAAATTTATACATGAAATGAAGATTATGGTCTAGAAAATATCATTTTTTTAATGGTTCTGTTGTGGTAACGATCCGCTAGAACTGTGACGCCCAGTTCACCCAGTTCACTGTTGTTCCGTCAAAGGTAAACTCAAACCTTGTTGTGCTCTTTTGGGTGTTTGAATCACCAACAAGCATCAATATATCAATATATCCGTGCGAAGGGTCGTCCGTCCCAAAGCACATGGTTATATATTCCGTTACTTTCAAATATCGTTGAATCCATTTTATAGTCTCCCATTGTACTTTTTCCAGATTCCAACACTCTTCTTTCATTGCTGGTGACTACCTCTTCAGGTTGACTCATGTAAATTTCTTCCTCCAACTTACCATGAAAATCTTCTAATGCTACCATGCTCCACACCATTCAAATAGTTGTATGTTTAACTATTGGTGAGAATATTTCTGAGAAATCAACCCATTTCATTGAAATCTATTTATCACGATCCGTCTTTCTTGTCATCAACCTTTTTCATTCAGAAAACCCACTTATTTTCAAGTGTCTTCTTCCTTTTCGGTAAGTAAGCTTTCAAGTTTTGTTGGACTTCACTAAAGACATCTTCCATTATCGGCTTTCAATATTTGGCATCATTACGTGTGGCCGCTTATTCCGGGATCTCTAGTTTTCTTGCATATGTTTAAAGTAGAAAATTCATGTTAGCCCTAAAGTCCTGAATCGGATTTCTAACTTTGGTTGATCTCCTCAACTGAGTTGGGCGCGCCAACTCGAATTTGCTCCAACTTTCAGAGTCAACTTCCGGTGCTCCCACCCAAGTTTTTGTTGCTCTTGAACTTTCTTGCATATCTTTCGATGGTCTCACCTCTGGTCTTTTGGTGTTTTCCTTTGAGTTATTCGGAATTTGTTCCCTTAATATGTTTTTACTTGGATCAACTTGGTCTTCGATAATTGATTTGTTGCCCTCAAACTTCTTTCCTCACCAAGTTTTGGTCCTTGTAAAAAACCCCTTCGTTGAAGTAAACATCTTAGCTTTTGGTGACTTGTCTCTTATCTTCACCCCATGGGTTCAATCACACCACCATTAATGCACCATATCTCCTCTTATCTTCACCCCATAGTCGGAAACCGAAGTTCTCATCACCATACCCAGTGAAAGACATGCTTTGGACTTTGCCTCAAGCTTGTCCCTGTCCTTAGGCATTCCTGAGTGCAACGTCATGCTTGGAGTATTCTCTGTCATCGTTCAGTTCATTTGTCCAGCCACTCCATTTAGTTGTGGAGTTCTGAACACCGTCTTCTCATGCCTTGTCAATTTCTTCTTCTAGAAGTGTTGAAAGTTATATCCGGTGTAGTTACTGCCGTTGTCGGAACATAGACATTTCAGCTTTCAACCACACTCCCTTTCTACCAAGGCCTTCCATTGAATAAAAGCCCGAAATACATTACAAAGTGAACCTCCAAGGGATTGAACCGAGACAGGTCCCTAAACATCTGTTTGAACAAGTTCTAACTTCCAAGCTCTGGTCTTTCGAAGGACACCCTTCTCTGTTTCTCCAGCACACAACTTTCACATCTTTCGATAATCTCTGTGATCAAGCTTTAGTATACCTTTCGCTGTTAGAACTTTCATGTTCTCATTGAGATAACTGAGCCTGCTATGTAAAACTTCCAGATCTTCCGATGATGTACTTCCGACCAATGCAACTTCATTTGTGCTTCCGGTCAAATACAACGTCCCATCCTTTACTCCTTTTGCAACCACCATTGACCCCAGAGTCACTTTCTAGACTCCATTCGCCAAACTAATACTATAAACTGCTTCATCTAGTTGGCTTATAGAAATTAGGTTTTTTTTGCAATCCTGAGATATGTCTAACTTCTTTGAGCCTCAAGACACCTCCATTCTTCCTCCATATGTCCACATCTCATTTCCCCATGATCTCCAGAGCTTCATTGCCCACTAAATATACTTTGTCAAAACTTCCAAATACATAATTTTTAGTGCATCTCTGTTGTCCCGTGGAGTGAAATGATGTTCCCGAGTCAACTACCCATGACTGCACCAGAATGTTGACACTGAGCAACAATTAACTACCTCCTTCCATTGTACCAACGAAATTTGAGCTTTTGGAAGTTGATGGTCTTTTAGAGCTTGCCTTGTGACTCCTGCATCCTTCTTGAAGTGTCCTCTTTATCCATATTTCCAACATATGGGACCAGAACTAGTCGACTTGCCTCAACTCTTCTCCTTCGACTTACCTTCCGTTGGTTTCTTCTAAATGATCTTCCATTGAGGCGATTGTCCTTGTTCGTCAACATTAAGAACATTACTGGATGATGCTTGGACTTCTCTCTGTTTGAGCTCCTCGTTCTGGATTAGGTTCCTCATATCCTCAAACACCAAATCTGTTTTTCCACTGAAATTATTAACAACAGTTACCATATCATCTTAGCTCTCTGAAAGTGATGACAACAAAAGCAGCACCCACACATTGTCCGTGAAAGCTACCTTCACTGATTCGAGCTGTCCGTGGATCATGTTGAAGTCATTCACATGATCTGCCGCTGGTCTTCCTTCCAATAACCTTAGGTTGAACAACCGTCACATCATGACCACTTTGTTCATTGTCGTGGGTTTCTCATACATATTTTCTAGCGCCTTCTTAACTTCTGCTGTGGTTTTATTTTCCCGAATGTTAGAAGGAAACATTCCTTGCCAAATACATCCTCACGAGTACCAGCACATTCCAGTCTAATAATTATCATTCTTCCTCTTCCATTTTCTTCGGTTGAACATTGGTAAGTGGAACATCCAAGTATTTTTGAATGCGATGATCCTCCATCTGTGTCTTCCAAAAGCCAAAATCTGTTTCATTAAACTTATCAACCCGAACCTTCCATTATCTGACAACATTCCTTCCGCTGATAGTGAACTCCAAATGAAAATGAAATTCCATCAAGATAAGAAAGTACTCATTGCCTCACCAGAACAAAACCAAAGCTCTGATATCACAACAGAATCCTGATAACCTAGAATCCCTACCTTGACTGAGTGTACTAGAAGTAGGAATTCCTTGCACCCTACTCACCACACAAAGTAGACCCTAGTGAGTATACACAACAAGAAATGGAAATAAAAACAGAAGAACACAAGAAATCTCGTGGTTCAGACAATGAGTCCTACGTGAATGAGAGAAACACTATTGCTGCCTTTTCATTATAATTGAAAGCACAAGAGATTATAAAACAAGATTACTAAGCACAAGTAATCTATACACTTTCAATTAATGCATCTCTATTACATCATCTTTAACACCAAGGTCCCACACACTTGTATACTAAATTTCATCTAGTTAACAAGTTAAGCTCGCTCCCTTGAAATTATGGAAAACTTAACCGCTTTAGCTTGGATACCTACTCGATGACCCCTTGACTTAATTTAATTTCCTGACTTTTAGCACTCCATCTTAACCGCATCAGAAGATGCAAACTTCTGATGGTCCTACTGCCCGTAGAGAGATCATGTTGTCGTTGTATGCACATCAGCTCCAACCATCATCTGTTGCATGAAATTCCAATAAATGTTATTCTAAAGAATTAACTTCTGATGAACTGGAACTAGACTTCACCTCACAACACTTAGATCCCCCCTTCTAGAATATGATTTCCCTGGCTATGTTAGGGTTTCCAACTCTTTATCACTCGCTCCATCTTAAAAATCTGTATTGTCCTCAAGAATAAGGAAATGAAACCGGTTAATGTTGATGGAGACCTCTCCAAACACAACTGGGAATACAAATAGCTTTTCTGAAAGGTTTCAGATGAAAAAATTGACTTCCCATAATTCTTCCTTGATAGATCGTCCATGCTACTTGATTAAGCGATGTAGATGTGCAACTCCAACTTGTGGATTGAGGTGTTTGGACAACATTTTTTTATAGTCCCGACCACTCTGAGAAATTCGATTCCAAGTCATGGTTCAGGGTTGGGTAGAAAACCTCATGTCCCACCACTGGTTTGATCTCTCCCTCAAAGAAAACTGTGACTGTAAGATCCCGTGTCCGTACAAGTTGAAAATTTTAGAAGGATTTTGAATTTTCATTTACTGGACGAGCTGAACTTTGATCAGGGTTTCAAAGCATAATTTTCAGAGTTGGAATGCCTCAAAGCACTATTTTTAGATGAGGAATGAGGCTTGGGAGGTCTCGGGTGCTCAGGTGAGTTTCAGAGGCTTTAGGTCAAGTTTCGGGAAGTTTTGGTTTGTTTTACCGTGGTGCACTGTTTGGTGCGCACAATTTAGAAGAAAACATGCGACATCTTGATGATTAGGGTGTTTTCAATTCATTTTGAACTAAGCATAGTTAAGTTGCATAGTTAGCGAATGGTTTGGGGTAAACTGTGTGATCCAAAGGAGAAACCGTGCGAGGTGGTGGGAGTCTAAGACACGACGCATAGTCTGTGCACGATTGCAGATAAACTATGCATCTTACTACAGAGGGGTCCAATGCAGTGTTGCACAATTGACACACTGTTAACAAATCGTGCGGCCAAACTGTGCGGGTGATACTGGTTTTGGATAGAGCCAACCACACAATTGGTGCACGGTTTGAAAAAACATGCGGCCAAACCATGCCATTGGCCAAAACTTCATTAAAAGTGGGATTTTACCAAAATTCACCCTCAGGATATTTGGTTTCCCCCAACCCTCTTCCTCCCTTATGCATGCGTGTACCAGGAGGGTTTCCTCCTCTCTTGCTTCTCCTTCTCTCCTCTTATTGTGGGTGGTTCTGGTTCGTTTCTTCGGCATTTTAGGTGAGACTTTCTCCTCCAGTGGTTTCCTTTCCTTTTCTTCCTCCTCTCTAATTTTGGAGTTATCTGATTTAGGTTTTTTATGGAGATTCCACTAGAGCATGGTGGAATCACTTGTTTCTCATGGGGTTCTTGGTTGGCTTGCGTAAAGGAGATCATGAGATGACTTCTGCACACCGTTGTTTGGGGTTTCATTAAGTTATGAGACCGTAATGATTTTTCTTATGTTTTCTATCAATTTTTTTAATTAATCTTGGAAATGGTGTCAACTCTTAGGGATTTGGCCTGGAATGTGGTCGGGGGTATGCCATGAGAATATAGTATGCGTTTTTCATTGGTTATTATGTGGAAAGAGCTTTTGGTAGGTTTTCTTCATTTATTCTAGGTTGAAATTTAATTAATTTATTAATTATAATTGTTGTAATTAATTAATTATTGGTTTCTTGAAGCGAGGTTAGAGCTTGGGTGGTTAAGGTGAGCTCATTGGGCGTCGGGGAGATTGGACGAGGCTTGGACGAGCCTTGGAAAAGCCATCAGGCCTGCCTTGGGAATGTTTGGTTGGTCAATGAGGTAGGTGGTATGAGAGATTTTCCTATTGTCTTAATGATTTATTTTCATGTGTATGTAGTATGAGTAAAAGCACAATTGTGCCTGAATGGCCTGAATGCCTTCTTTTTTATTGATTTTTGATAACCCCCCTTTCAAGAGATGAGGGGGAACCCTTAAAAGGCCCGTAGGCTTGGAGACATTACAGGACCCATAGGTCTTAAGGAAATCATACAGACTATGACTACTTGAAACCACCCCTCCCCATCATCTTCATCGTGATCATCCCTCCACCTTTTGCATGGCTGTTCGGCTAGCTATCCAGTACAGAGATGCACAGGCCTGGTACCGATGAGAATGCCATACCCTCTCATTCTTCTAAATCCGTTAGCCCTACTCTGGTGAATGTGCTATGCTCTTGAATCCTCCTCTAGAGCTGGTTCCCTGTAGAATATGTTTGAGTATCTGCATATCAGGTGGCCCTGAAGGAATTGAGGTGTCCCAAAGGCCTTGAGGTGGCCCAAAAGCCTTACTGAACTGAAAGCCCGGGTGTCCCGAAGGTCTTAAGGACGCCAAGCCCAAACCGGTGGCCCAAGGTGAATAGTTCTGGCTGCTACAATGCCAAACAATACCTGCTACAGTATCCGAACAATACCTGCTGTAACGACCCGAGTCCGGAGCCCCTCCACTGGTGCCCCGTACTCGGTTCGCCACATGACCTCAAGCGCATTTTCTCAAACACCAGAGGCTGCCGACTAGCAGCGAGGGCCTTGGTGAGTCGATGGGGAAACTATGCCCTCATTCGGTAAGGTATACAAGGTTAGAAAACAACAATAAATAGCGGAAGTAGTAAACAACATGCATAACAACAGAAACCAAGCTCCTCAGCATCGCGAGCCACGGCTCGGTCCCATGCTCCCCAGCTCCTGGTGCAGTCAAGATCCTGAAGAAGAAGGGTGCTTTCCCTTGTCTATACCTGCAGCAACATAGTCTGCTTAGGCCCAAAATCATGGCCCAAACAGGGTGTGAGATACAATCCCAGTAGGCAATCACCCAAAGATTTGTGCCTAACAATCAATGAATACATGGCAGTAATAAAACAAGAAGCAGTAAACAGAAAAGCACAAGCAGCTACAATCCACAGTTCTAACAAGTAAAACACATAAGTAAGCAGTCAGCAACAAGAAGAAAATAGGTAACCCTCTGGATAGCTCTCACAGTCTAACCCCTATGGTTTAACCTCTAAGTACTAGCAACCCTCTGGGAAGCACACACAGTCTCACCCCTCTGGTTCAGCTACATAATTAAGCAGACTCTCTGGGGAAGCACTCACCGTCAATTCCCCCTATAGTCTCATATCGTGCTAAAGGCTCTCTGGGGAAGCACTCAACGTCAATTCCCCCTGTGGTCTCACATCGTAATTAAAAGACACTATGGAGAAGCCCTTCCGCCAATTCTCCCTTTGGTCTACTACTCTAGGTTTTCACAGTCCTAAGTATAACTAAACATGCTCAGCACACGTGTAACGTCCAAGTAAACCTCAAGAACTACTTGGCTATCAACTAAGGCTCAACAGTAATAATAAAACAATAGTTCCACTATCCTACAACTAGGCATGGCAACTGGAAAACGCAAAACAGGCAGAACAAGCATGGCAAGGAAATCTGAGCACAAACAAATTACTCTAATCACAAGCAATAACCTCTACTAAATCAATCAAGCAAAGAAGACAAGTAACAAGGGAAAAACAGGAAACACGCAATACCCCGTTCAAGGGTATTGGTGGAAATTGCACAAAATATTCATCAACTTTCTACAGAAAGGCACAAACCACCTACCTCGATCCGAGGATATAGATATATGTGAACCACGACGAAAGATTCCCCTTGGAACGACGTAGATCTGAGAAAACGCACAAAACGCTCAACCTACGATAACTTGGAAACCAGGAGGAATCAAGAAACATGACTCAAGCAGAAGGAAGAACTCACCGCTGCGATTCCAACGCAACTGACCATGATCGAATCGGAGAACGGACGGTGAGGCGGGAGTTCGTCGAAGATCCGACCATACGGTCGCTCTCGGACGAACAAAAACCGGAGAAGAAGACAAATTTGGGGGTTAGGCGCGACCCCGGTCCGTTTAATGAAAAAAAAGAAAGTACACGGCGTGTACTTCTTGAGTACATGGCGTGTACTTCAATTTTCCGTACTCCGAATTAACCGGCCTCCACCTCAGCCTTACACACCGTGTGTGTGGCCTGGACACGGCCATCACACGGCTTCGAGCCGGGGAAGAGTATACGGCGTGTACTCAGAAAGTACACGGCGTGTACTTCTGAAATTTCTAGAAAATTCATTTTTCTCAAAAACTACAGAAAAAGGAAAAACGTACCTGAAAAGAAGATCCGAGTTCTTACAAACACCCCCCCTTAAAGAAAATTTCCCCCGAATTTTCCTAACGAGTCGGAGAATAAGAAACCCCGAACAGCTCCGGCCATTGCGATCGTACATCGGTATCCCTCTCCCAGGTCTCGTCCTATACTCTCCCGTGCTGCCATAGCACCCGTACCAGAGGAACAGACCGCCCGTGGAGAACCTTCGTACTGCGATCGACAATCCGGATAGGATGCTCCTCGAACGATGCATCTGCTTCAAGCTCAACTTCCTCGGGCTGAAAGACATGAGATGAGTCTAAAAAGTACCGTCGGAGCTGAGAGATGTGGAAGACGTCGTGCATGGCCCGATACCTCTAAGGTAGCTGCAACTAATAGGTGACCGGCCCCACTCTCTCCGAGACCTCAAACGGCCCGACGTACCGTGGTGAAAGCTTACCCTGTCTCCGAATCCTTTTGTGTCCCAACCTCGGTGCGACACGTAGGAAAACCTGATCACCGACCTCGAACTCCAGAGGTCGTCTCTGTTGATCAGCATAAGACTTCTATCGAGACTGCACTGTGTTGGGTCGGAGAAAGCAAGGAATGATGGCAAGAGGGGGGGTGAATTGCCTTTTAAAAAATTGATTAACAAATTAAAATCAAAGTGAAAGTGCAGCGGAAATAAAGAAGGCAAGACACACAAAATTGATAACGGAGTTCGGCCAAAACCCGGCCTACGTCTCCGCTCCCAACTCAACCGTTGAGAGATTCCTACCGCTTGCTTTTCAATGGTTTTAGCAAGAAACCCACTAGGCTTTGAGGTAGCACTAGGACCTATTACAGCTTGCTTTTGTGGTTTAGCAAGAACCCACTTGCTTTCAATGGAATAGCAAGAACCCACTAGCCTTTTTAACGGGTGAAGGCTAGCTCACCGAAACACAAGCCTTTTAAAAGGAAAGGCTTGAAGAAACCTCTTCACACCTTAGTGGTGGTGTGAGAACCCAAAGAAAGAGGGGATGAGAAAAGTTTGGGGTTTGTAAGCACAAACCCAATTTTAAGCTCAAAATAAATAAACAAGAAAAACCGTATTGGAGGAAGACTTGGGCGCCAATTGGATGATGGAGTTGATGTAGCGTGCTCTCCCAAGCTTCTTGAGGTGCTCCTTGGATGTGGAAGTTGTTGGAGCTATTGGGGTTCCCTTGGAGGAAGTCGCCGGAGGTTGGCCGATTGATGCAAAATATGTCCGTGGGCTTCCGTATAGTTCCGGTAGGTGTCCGGGGCTTCCTTGGCCTTTATTTATAGGCATGGAACCCTTGGGGAGGCTTCGGAGCCGTTGGAGAGGTCTTCGGAGCCGTTGGAGGCCAAAAGAAGGTTGACTGGTCAAAGCCAACGGCTAGTTTGACTGGGCTACCGGCTGGCCGGTACAGGGCCACCGGCTGGCCGGTGCCTTGGAATGTGGAGACTTGTTCTGTCCAGGCTCCACCGGTCGACCGGTGGAGGAGCCACCGGCTGGCCGGTGGAAAGACAGTAGCAAATACTATTTGGGCTGGGTGCCACAGGTCGACCGGTGACAGAGCCACCGGTCGACCGGTGGAACCTGGCAGTGGGCAATCCCTCTGCCAGTTCCACCGGCTGGCCGGTGCTATCACACCGGTTGGCCGGTGGACTGAATTTCAGTCCATTTCTTGTCCATTCTTGGGCCAATCCTTTGGCAATCTTTTTCCTATCATCCACAACACTTAAAAACAAAGGGGTGAATTGCCTTTTAAAAAATTGATTAACAAATTAAAATCAAAGTGAAAGTGCAGCGGAAATAAAGAAGGCAAGACACACAAAATTGATAACGGAGTTCGGCCAAAACCCGGCCTACGTCTCCGCTCCCAACTCAACCGTTGAGAGATTCCTACCGCTTGCTTTTCAATGGTTTTAGCAAGAAACCCACTAGGCTTTGAGGTAGCACTAGGACCTATTACAGCTTGCTTTTGTGGTTTAGCAAGAACCCACTTGCTTTCAATGGAATAGCAAGAACCCACTAGCCTTTTTAACGGGTGAAGGCTAGCTCACCGAAACACAAGCCTTTTAAAAGGAAAGGCTTGAAGAAACCTCTTCACACCTTAGTGGTGGTGTGAGAACCCAAAGAAAGAGGGGATGAGAAAAGTTTGGGGTTTGTAAGCACAAACCCAATTTTAAGCTCAAAATAAATAAACAAGAAAAACCGTATTGGAGGAAGACTTGGGCGCCAATTGGATGATGGAGTTGATGTAGCGTGCTCTCCCAAGCTTCTTGAGGTGCTCCTTGGATGTGGAAGTTGTTGGAGCTATTGGGGTTCCCTTGGAGGAAGTCACCGGAGGTTGGCCGATTGATGCAAAATATGTCCGTGGGCTTCCGTATAGTTCCGGTAGGTGTCCGGGGCTTCCTTGGCCTTTATTTATAGGCATGGAACCCTTGGGGAGGCTTCGGAGCCGTTGGAGAGGTCTTCGGAGCCGTTGGAGGCCAAAAGAAGGTTGACTGGTCAAAGCCAACGGCTAGTTTGACTGGGCTACCGGCTGGCCGGTACAGGGCCACCGGCTGGCCGGTGCCTTGGAATGTGGAGACTTGTTCTGTCCAGGCTCCACCGGTCGACCGGTGGAGGAGCCACCGGCTTGCCGGTGGCAAGACAGTAGCAAATACTATTTGGGCTGGGTGCCACAGGTCGACCGGTGACAGAGCCACCGGTCGACCGGTGGAACCTGGCAGTGGGCAATCCCTCTGCCAGTTCCACCGGCTGGCCGGTGCTATCACACCGGTTGGCCGGTGGACTGAATTTCAGTCCATTTCTTGTCCATTCTTGGGCCAATCCTTTGGCAATCTTTTTCCTATCATCCACAACACTTAAAAACAAAGTTAAACACATATGAAAGTGATTGTGATCATGAAAATCAAACCTTGAGGGGTTCGAGAGGTACAACAATCTCCTCCTATTTTGATGATCACAATCACCGAAACAATTAATGTAAAATACTCAAATGAAAGGAAATGCTTAAGCATGATGAAAAGGATTCTCCCCCAATCAATCAATAAATTTCTCCCCCTTTGTGATTATCAAAATAGAGTGGGGCATAAAACTTGATTGAGGGAACCGATGAAAAACGAGATTTTAAATCAATTGAAAATGATATCAATTGTTGAAAATTTTGAAAATTTTGAAATGAAAATTGAATAACAGTTTGAATTGAAAGTTTTGAATCAAAAATTGAATAGAAAATTTTGAATAGAAAATTTTGAAACCAAGAGTTGAAATTGAAAGTTTGAATCGAAAATTTTGAATTGAAAATTTGAAATGATAATTTTGAATGAAAATTTTTAATTCACAAAAAGGCTTAAAAGAATCTAACTCCCCCTAAATAAAGACAATAAATCACCGGGGAGAGGGATTTTGAAAAGAAACAATTTTAGGCCCGGAGAGACTCGCTAGAAGGGATTTTTCAATCCAAACTTGTCTCATAGCGGGTCTTCTCCTATAGAATTCATCCGAATAAAAGATCGATTTGGGTTGACCATACCGGGCGTTTTTACAATTACATTCATAAATAAGGTGCCCGGGTTTTTTTCAATAATTACAAAATTTAAAACAAGAGCTCCCCCTTACAAAAACAGTTGGAGCATGGGAGGAGGAAGCTTGGTTGGTGTAGCCAAGTCCATGGGAGGTTCTAGGTATTCGTTGAGAACCTAAGAGTTTGGACAAATTTTGTTCACCCTGGGTGAACTTGGCTAGGGTCTCCCTTAGGTCTTTGATGGTTGATTCCATAGAATCAACATTTGGGAAATTTTGGATTTTAAGGGTGAGTTCCTCCTTCTCTTTGAGAAGTTGGTCTTTTTCGGAGGAAAGTTTTTTGAAATTCTTTTTCAAAGAAACAAATTTTGAAGATAATTCATGAAAACCATTTTCTAGTTGGTCTCTAGCGTGTGAGAGTTCTTCATAAGATAGATGATTTAAAGAATTGGAATTTGAAGAACAAGAGGATGAGGAGTCGGAAGATGTTACCTCATGACATGCCATTAGGCATTTCGTACCGTTGTCGCTCGAGGAGGAGGAGGAGGAGGAGGAGCTATCACTCCAAGTTTTCTTTAAAGCCTTCTTCTTCTTCTTCTTGGCCCTTTTCTTGTGAAGTGGGCAAGCGTGTACGGATTTGTCCTCGGGTTCTTGCTTTCGAGCGGGTTCTTGCTTTTGAGCCGGTTCTTGCTTTTGAGCCAGTTCTTGCTTTTGAGCCAGTTCTTGCTTTTGAGCCAGTTCTTGCTTTTGAGCCATGCTAGTACCTTCATGGGTTAGCTCTAAAAATTTCCAAATATCATGTGAAGATGTGCAAGAAGAAATACAATCAAAAACATTACGATCTAACCCACAATGTAGAGCATTCATGGCTTTGCCATCAAGCTCGAAATTTGCAATGTCTACGGGGGTCCATTGAGATTCATCTTGAGAAGAGAGCGTAAAACCATGCATAACAATTTTAAAAATTGGATAGCCAATACTTTTTAAAAAAGTTGACATGCGGGTTTTCCAAAAAGTATAATCGGCTCCATCAAAGAATGGAGCACAATCCAAAGAATGTCCTTTGGGGGATTGAGAGGAAGAAGTGGTAGAAGCCATAAAAAAAAAATAGAATAGGATCTTTAATTTGAAACCGGTTAGGGAATTATTCAAATACTTCCTCTGATACCAAATGTTGGGTCGGAGAAAGCAAGGAATGATGGCAAGAGGGGGGGTGAATTGCCTTTTAAAAAATTGATTAACAAATTAAAATCAAAGTGAAAGTGCAGCGGAAATAAAGAAGGCAAGACACACAAAATTGATAACGGAGTTCGGCCAAAACCCGGCCTACGTCTCCGCTCCCAACTCAACCGTTGAGAGATTCCTACCGCTTGCTTTTCAATGGTTTTAGCAAGAAACCCACTAGGCTTTGAGGTAGCACTAGGACCTATTACAGCTTGCTTTTGTGGTTTAGCAAGAACCCACTTGCTTTCAATGGAATAGCAAGAACCCACTAGCCTTTTTAACGGGTGAAGGCTAGCTCACCGAAACACAAGCCTTTTAAAAGGAAAGGCTTGAAGAAACCTCTTCACACCTTAGTGGTGGTGTGAGAACCCAAAGAAAGAGGGGATGAGAAAAGTTTGGGGTTTGTAAGCACAAACCCAATTTTAAGCTCAAAATAAATAAACAAGAAAAACCGTATTGGAGGAAGACTTGGGCGCCAATTGGATGATGGAGTTGATTTAGCGTGCTCTCCCAAGCTTCTTGAGGTGCTCCTTGGATGTGGAAGTTGTTGGAGCTATTGGGGTTCCCTTGGAGGAAGTCGCCGGAGGTTGGCCGATTGATGCAAAATATGTCTGTGGGCTTCCGTATAGTTCCGGTAGGTGTCCGGGGCTTCCTTGGCCTTTATTTATAGGCATGGAACCCTTGGGGAGGCTTCGGAGCCGTTGGAGAGGTCTTCGGAGCCGTTGGAGGCCAAAAGAAGGTTGACTGGTCAAAGCCAACGGCTAGTTTGACTGGGCTACCGGCTGGCCGGTACAGGGCCACCGGCTGGCCGGTGCCTTGGAATGTGGAGACTTGTTCTGTCCAGGCTCCACCGGTCGACCGGTGGAGGAGCCACCGGCTGGCCGGTGGCAAGACAGTAGCAAATACTATTTGGGCTGGGTGCCACAGGTCGACCGGTGACAGAGCCACCGGTCGACCGGTGGAACCTGGCAGTGGGAAATCCCTCTGCCAGTTCCACCGGCTGGCCGGTGCTATCACACCGGTTGGCCGGTGGACTGAATTTCAGTCCATTTCTTGTCCATTCTTGGGCCAATCCTTTGGCAATCTTTTTCCTATCATCCACAACACTTAAAAACAAAGTTAAACACATATGAAAGTGATTGTGATCATGAAAATCAAACCTTGAGGGGTTCGAGAGGTACAACACACTGTAGCCATCCTCTTCCGAATCAGCTCTATTTGCTCTGAAGTCTCCTGAACAAGACGAGGTCCCAGCAAAGCTGCCTCTCCTACCTCCAGCCAGCATAAGGGTGATTGGCATGACCTACCGTACAAAGCCTCGTATGGCGCCATCTGAATGGTCGCCTAGAAACTGTTGTTGTAGGCGAACTCCACCAGAGGAATATGCTTCTCCCAAGAACCGCCAAAGTCAAGGATGCAAGCTCAGAGCATATCCTCAAGCACCTGGATCGTGCGCTCGGACTGGCCATCAGTCTGGGGATGGTATGCTGTACTCAAAAGTACCTGTGTACCCAATGCCTTCTGAATTCCCTGCCAGAACCAAGAGGTAAAGCGTGCATCTCTGTCTGAAACAATAGAGCGCGAAACTCCATGAAGACGAACGATCTCTCTGATGTAAAGTCGTCCTAGATCATCGACACTGAAGGTCTCCTTGATCAGCAAGAAGTGGGAAACCTTTGTAAGCCTATCGATGACAACCCAAACAACATCATTTCCCTGAGGCGATCTCAGCAACCCGGTCACGAAGTCCATCACAACATCATTCCACTTCCACTACGGAATGGGTAACTGCTATAAGAGCCCTGCTGGTCGCTGATGCTCTGCTTTCACCTACTGAAAAGTAAAACATCTCATGACAAAACCAGCAACATCCTTCTTCATACCTGGCCACCAGTACTGGCGATGAAGATCCCGATACATCTTGGTGACACCAGGATGAACTTCCCAAACAGAGGAATGGAAATCCCGCATCAGCTCCTCACGTATGTCTGCTGGCACCCATACGCATCCCTGGAAACGCAAGATCTCATCCTCGCCCACTGTCCATCCAGGAAGAGGGTCCTCTCCTGACACACCCTCCCGCAGGACTAAGCCTTCTGAGTCTGATAACTGCCTCATCCGTACCCGATCAAGTAGCGTGGAGGTAACAGCTACGGAAGATAGAAAAGTCTGTCCCTGTCTGTCGTGCACCTCCATATGCATCTCAGAGAACAGAGCCATCAGCTGCCACTCACTACTGGCCTCCTGAACTGCCTGAATCTAAGTTCTCCTGCTCAACGCATCATCCACTGCATTGCCCTTACCCGGCGTATAGGCAAGCTCGAAGTCAAAAGACTGTAGATACTCAACCCACCTGCGCTACCTCAGATTTAGATCACGCTGAGTGAAGATATACTTGAGACTCTTCTGGTCAGTGAATACCACAAAGTGCTCTCCCAGAAGATAGTGTCTCCAACAGCGCAATGCATGAACAATAGCTTCCAACTCCAGATCGTGCGTAGGGTAGTTTTTCTCATGTGGCCTCAACTGCCGAGACCTGTACGCAAAGACTCCATCTCCCTATATAAGCACAACTCCTATCCCGACACCTGAAGCATCACAATAAACAATGTAGCTCTTTCCTGGCTCTGGAAAGACTAGTATAGGTGCTGACGTCAACCTCCCTTTTAGCTCCTGAAAGGCTGACTCACAAGAATCTGACCACAAGAACTTTTCCCCCTTCTTGGTCAGACCTGTCAAAGGTGCTTCTAGACATAAAAAGTCTCGAATGAAGAGTCTGTAGTATCCAGCTATCCCTAGGAAGCTCCGTACCTCAAAAATGTTCTTCAGCTGCTCCCAGGAAACTACAACTCTCACTTTCTCTGGGTCCACAGATACTCTTGCCTCTGAGATGATGTGACCTAAGAAGTGAATCTGATCCATCCAGAAGTGGCACTTTGAGAGTTTAGCATAAAGCTGAGGCTCTCTCAGTGTACTCAGAACGATCTCAAGATGTGTGGCATGGTCATGTCGAGTGTGAGAGTACACCAAGATATCGTCCATGAAGACCACGATGAAGGAATCCAAGTAAGGATGGAACACTCGGTTCATTAGTGCCATGAAAACTACAGGTGTGTTCGTGAGTCCGAAAGGCATGACTGTATACTCGTAAAGACCGTACCTGCTCTTGAAGGCTGTCAGAGGTACATCTGATGGTCTAACGCGCAACTGATGATAACCGAACCTCAAGTCGATCTTCGAGAACTCCCGGGCTCCTCGAAGCTGATCGAAAAGGTCATCAATCCACGATAATGGATATCGGTTCTTGGCCGTCAACTGGTTCAGCTTCCAATAATCCACACAAAGCCGAAGGGTACCATCTGCCTTCTTCGTAAACAGAACAGGCGAACCCCAAGGAGAAGTACTGGGTTGGATGAAACCCTTAGCCTGTAGCTCCTCCAACTGCTTCTTGATCTCCTGAAACTCAGGTGTGGCCATCCTATAGGGAGGAATGGACACCGGTGCTGCTCCTAGCACGAGCTCAATAGAAAATTCTACCTCACGCTCCGGAAACAAACCTGAAAAGTCCTCTGGAAAGAAATCCCTGAAGCGATCCTCCACTGGAGGAAAACCCAACTGTGGAGTCTCCTGATCATCCAGGTAGAGGCTAGCAATCTGGGCTGTCACCCCTCCTAGCCCAAGATGCTTGAGTCCCGCCCGACTCGCCCGAAAATCCCATTCACCTCTATGAAGGAAAGGTTCACCCTCTGGTGAAATGAAACTGACTCTGCGGTGACAACATTCAATGACTATCTGGAAGGGAATCAACCAGTCCATGCCGAGAATGACATAATAGCATGTCATCTCTAGGACATAGAGATACCATAAGAAGTGATACCCTGCAACCTCGAGAGGGCACTCTCTACACTGGCGTACACTAGATGTCCTCGTTCCCAAAGGTGTGTCTAGTGTCAATGAGTCGGTAGAAGAAAAGATGCAGAGTCCAAGGCTCTCCACAATAGTAACAGAGATAAAACTATGTGTAGCACCAATATCAAAAAGGGATGAAGATAAAACTGAGGCTACTAAAATCGTACCTCAAACAGTAGAAGGGCCGGGATCCTGATCATGATAAGTCTTCTCCACAGCGAAAGACTGGCCTGCACCGTGGCCCTGTGCCCCTGACTGACCACTCTGAGATAAACCTCCCTACTGGTGCTGAGGGACTGGTGGCTGACCGCCACAGCCTCGACCTCCACCTCGGCCCGAACGGCCAGAAGAACTCCAGTTCCTTGACTGGTGAGAGACTGGTGGGGCTACTCCTGAATGAAGAGTCATGGAAGAACCCCGGTCACCAGCTGCTGGTGAGAAAACCTGGAAAAAACGCTGAAGGTGACCCTTCTTGCCGCAAGATCGGCACTCCACGGGGTCCCTCTGGCACTACGGCCTCGTGTGCCTTGTCCGGCCACACTGATAGCATGTCACCTGGCTGCCTGATGATGCGTCTCGCTTCCTCGAATCACCGCGTGTAGGCTCTCTACGGCGCTTCTTGCTGTCATCTGGAGGCAAACTAGCTCTGGAAGCAGACCTGCCCTGGCTCGCAACTCCAGAGTCTCTCAGATTGCATTCCGCAATCAGTGCTTGATTGACGATGGAAGTAATGGAAGTCAGCTGGAAGATGTTCACCTGCGAGCAGATCTCCCGTCTGAGTCCATCCTCAAACTTCCTCGCCAAGAACACCCCACTCCCATCCCGAATGGGTGTAAAATGCTGCAGCTCAGTGAAACGAGAGTAATACTCCATGAAAGATAGAGTACCCTGCTCTAAACTCATGAACTCCCGGGCTCGATCAGCCCTCAGGGTCTCCGGGTAGAAGTAGTCGTAGAACACGGGCTGGAACTCCTCCCAAGCCATAGCCTGCTGCTGACCTGCCTATGAGATCACGTCCCACCACCTCTTGGTGGAGTCTTGGAGCATGTAGGTGGTGAGCTTGAACCGCCTCTCTGGAGGAGTCTCCAGATGCTCAAATATAGTCAGCATGACTTCCAGCCATGACTCTGCAGCCTGAGGTCCTCCCTCCCCCGAGAACGTGGGAGGATGATGCTACTGAAAGACCCACATCAAGTCTGTCATAGACAAGACAGGAGGTGGTGCTCCCTGGAAGGCCTGCATCATCCTCATGAAACCTTCCCTGAACTGTGCATCAGCGCCCGTGACTGGTACAACAACCGGTGCCAAGGCTGGCTCGGCTGGGGGATCGACCGGAAGTCCCTGATCAGCCCTGTCTGGCGTCTGATCACTACTTGACGACAGACGTACGACCAGAGGACGTCTCGGAGGCATAGCTCTGAAAGATCAAAATCACACCTTAGATCAGGAAAACAAGGATAGATAACACAAGAGTACAAAACGGGAACAGGGGAAGAAAAACACACAAGATTGCAAAACACAACTACACAGCGTGTATAAAAACTACACGGCGTGTCTACTTAAGCCACTGACATGGGTGTGTAATCTCACCCTACAAGTCGTGTACACTTCAAAGTACATGGCGTGTTGACCCCCACACACGACGTGTACTTAGAAAACTATCCCCCTGCCCGAGTCTCCTTACACGGCTAACCCACACGGTCCGACTCAACCCGAGACTACACGGCGTGTTCGAAACAAACATGGCGTGCACTAGACAAGGATTCGATGGTCTGTGTTGTTAAGAGCACGACCGTCTACATGGATGAACCTTACACGGCGTGCTCCGAACAAACATGGCGTGTATAGGCGAAGGTGACACCGTCCCGTGTTGTTCGTGACACGGCCGGGTACCTGGGCAAGACTACACAGCGTGTTCCGAACAAACACGGCGTGTGGAAAAGAAGGTAACGCCGTCCCGTGTTGTTCGTGACACGGCCGGGTACTTGGACAAGACTACACGACGTGTTCCCTATGGACACGGCGTGTTCTACCCGAGCTTCCCCGACCCGTGTTGTTAGTGACACGACCGGGTACACGGCTCTGAACTCACATGGCGTGTACCAATGGTACACGGCGTGTTCCCGAAGTTACTCCTATGACACCGTTTTCTGCTCACATGGTTAGTGACACGGACTGAAAACAACACGGCATGTATCTAAATAGTACACATCGTGTATTCTGGGTTTTTCTGGGCAGTAGCTCAGAAACTGCGCAGAATTCCAGAAACACTAAAAACAAGGGAAAAGATTCCAAATTCCAATCCATGAGGGCCCATAACACCTCAAGAACCAAAATTTGGTGTTCATTTTAAACAAAGAACAAAACAACAGTTTTCTAACATAGCAGTAGAGAATCTATCAAGTAACTATCACAACAACATGCATAATCTACACAAAGTCTATCACAATAGCATGCAATCGCTAATGCACCCTAGATGGCATGGCAAGAATGCATGACATGTGATTTCAAAAAGTGCCTATATGATGCATGAGATGGCATACCCTCATCTCATCGGGCTGCGACAGAAATAGAACCGAAATATCAAAACAATAACCGCACAAGTCATGTGAATCACTCTAGGTGAAATCAGATCAACTATAAAATCTAAAAACCATAAAACTGCAATTAACGAGGTAGTATGGATTTTCCCTGTACACGGGTTAGCTACTCCCGGGCACAACTTAATACTAAGTACCGAATCCATCCTATACCTGGCTAAAGTCTCCAAAAAGTAAGGCAAGAGAAAAGAACTCCTCTGATACCACTTTGTAACGACCCAAGTCCGGAGCCCCCCCACTGGTGCCCCGTACTCGGTTAGCCACATGACCTCAAGCGCGTTTCCCCAAATGCCAGAGGCTGCCGACTAGCAGCGAGGGACTTGGTGAGTCGGTGGGGAAACTATGTCCTCATTCGGTAAGGTATACAAGGTAAGAAAACAAAAATAAACAACGAAAGCAGTAAACAACATGCATAACAACAGAAACCAAACAGCAGAAACAATGTAGATATATAACTATGATGATAATGATGCAACAGGTACAAGTATCTAAGGAAAAAAGCAAACACAACAACGTGCTGAAATAAAAATGAAACCAAGTGCAAAAGAAAAACAAAGTAAGCTCCTCAGCATCGCGAACCACGGCTCGGTCCCATGCTCCCCAGCTCCTGGTGCAGTCAAGATCCTAAAGAAGAAGGACGCTTTCCCTTGTCTATACCTGCAACAACATAGTCTTCTTGGGCCCAAAAGCATGACCCAAATAGGGTGTGAGATACAATCCCAGTAGGCAATCACCCAAAGATTTGTGCCTAACAGTCAATGAATACATGGCAGTAATAAAACAAGAAGCAGTAAACAGAAAAGCACAAGCAGCTACAATCCACAGTTCTAACAAGTAAAGCACACAAGTAAGCAGTCGGCAACAAGAAGAAAATAGGTAACCCTATGGGTAGATCTCACAGTCTAACCCCTATGGTTTAACCTCTAAGTACTAGAAACCCTCTGGGAGGCACACATAGTCTCACCCCTTTGGTTCAGCTACGTAATTAAGCAGACTCTCTGGGGAAGCACTCACCGTCAATTCCCCCTATAGTCTCATATCGTGCTAAAGGCTCTCTGGGGAAGCACTCAACGTCAATTCCCCCTGTGGCCCACTTCGTGGATCTACAGACTCTCTGGGGAAGCACTCAACGTCAATTCCCCCTGTGGTCTCGCATTGTAATTAAAAGACACGCTGGAGAAGACCTTCCGTCAATTCTCCCTTTGGTCTACTACTCTAGGTTCTCACAGTCCTGAGTATAACTAAACATGCTCAGTGCACGTGTAACATCCAAGTAAACCTCAAGAACTACTTGGCTATCAACTAAGGCTCAATAGTAATAATAAAAAAACAGTTCCACTATCCTACAAATAGGTATGGCAACTGGAAAACGCCAAACAGGCAGAACAAGCATGATAAGGAAATCTGAGCACAAACAAATTACTCTAATCACAAGCAATAACCTCTACTAAAGAAATCAAGCAAAGAAAGAAAGTAACAAGGGAAAAACAGGAAACACGCAATACCCCGTTCAAGGGTATTGGTGGAAATTGCACAAAATATTCATCAACTTTCTACGGAAAGGCACAAACCACCTACCTCGATCCGAGGAGATCGATATATGTGAACCACGACGACAGATTCCCCTTGGAACGACGTAGATCTGAGAAAACACACAAAACGCTCAACCTACAATAACTTGGAAACCAGGAGGAATCAAGAAATAGGACTCAAGCAGAAGGAAGAAATCACCACTGCGATTCCAACGCAACTCGAATCAGAGAACAAACGATGAGGCAGGAGTTCGTCGAAGATCCGGCCGTACAATCGCTCTCAGATGGACGAAAACTGGAGAATAAGATGAATTTGGGGGTTAGGCGCAACCCCGGTCCGTTTAATGAAAAAAAAGAAAGTACACGGCTTGTACTTCTTGAGTACATGGTGTGTACTTCAATTTTACGTACTCCGAATTAACCGGACTCCACCTCAGCCTTACACACTGTGTGTGTGGCCCAGACACGGCCAACACACGGCTTCGAGCCGAGGAAGATTACACGGCGTGTACTCAGAAAGTACACGACATGTACTTATGAAATTTCCATAAAATTCATTTTTATCAAAAACTCCAGAAAAAGGAAAAATGTACCTGAAAAGAAGATCTGGGTTCTTAAACCTGCTACAGTACCCGTACAATACCCACATAGTACCCCACAGTTTTTCTACAGTACTACTACAGTACTGGAATTATGCCTCTGCCTAGTTTCAAACCTGGGTCTTGTGGATACACTTAGAGAGACCTCACCAACTGGGTTGAGGCTCATGTTCCCATTGTGTGGTATGTTTTCTCTCTTGGTTAAGAAAATAGTTCCGTACTTTAAATTGATGCCTTAGACATTCCACAAATCCCATCGCATTCGCTAGTGATTATGAGACCAGACCTACACCCACCCATGGGGTGTTATGACTCTTGAAAATGGATTTTTTTTATGTTCTAAGTTTTGTGAAATTATATGAGCCTTTTGGAAATGGTTATAATCGTGTGAGTTGGATTTTGATCCGGTTTTGGGTTTCAATGAGTGAAAACATTTTCTTAAAGTGTATTTTGGTTCAAAATGAGTTGTTGAACTCTAAGTGATTTGAGGAGGGGTTTTTTAAATGATTTTCAAATTTTTATTTGAAATGGATTGGTGGTTTCCCCTTTAGTGAAAATTCCTTTATGGCACTTTTAAGGATTTTGTTAGAATGGATGTGTGTTGACATTATTTTTCTAGGGAGTGTTTGAAGTAGTGTTTTTGATATGTGAAATGGCTCAACATCCCGAGTCATGTTGCGGAGGTAAAGGCTCATTGGGACCTTGGTAAGTAATAAAGGTTGAAATGGTTCCTTCATATATTTTGTAAATGTTTCTAAATGTCAATGTGTTGAACCTAAGAAATTTCTAAATGATGGGATGGTTTATAAGACGGAGCGAGGATCTGAGCACTAGTGGTATTTTGTATGGTTTAGGGAATGAGACATGACGATCCACATCCCTTGTTTAGGTTATGGGACATGGTGTTCCACATACTTGGTTCAGGGTATGAGACATGAAACTCCTCATCCCTAGTTTAGAGTATTGGAAAGGATGCTTCACGTTCATGGTTTAAGTGTTGGGATGAGGCTTCAAGCAATTTTCTTTGATACATGAGTTAGATGTTGGACTGATGCTCTGGACACTGGTAGTACTTAAACATGGTATGAGTACCTTGGACCAGTGCTTCAAGGTATCAAGAATGAGATAATAAATGAGAATCCATTTTCTTTTATTTTTAGTATGTATCACCCTATGATCTATAACTCAGACGACCGAATTTAGCCAAAGAAGGTTTGGTTGGACGGGTTCCAACCCAAGGGAAAAAAGTTAATTAATGTATGGTTATTGAAAACCACATTTTCTTTTATGTCATGTTTATTTCTTTCCTTTGTATATCTGCATGCATTGTTGCTATGACTGGTTATTAATTTAGGCACCATTGGTGGGGGCCTACTAAGTTGTACTCACACCCTTCTTAGGCCACCAATGCACATGGATACCTGAGAAACTCTCACATGTTTATTATAGGAATAGGTTTTGGATGAGGACCAAGTTGAGTTTTTCATGACCAGGACATATTAGCTCGGATGGTATTAGGAGACTGGAAGAAATTCAACTCAGAGATGCAGTGGATCCCTTTAGATTGGTTTATTTGATTTTGGTATGTTTATATAACTAGATAAGTGGGTGGTCAGTTGTATGGATTAAATGATCGTTCGAGACCTTACTGTATTTCATTAGTTGTTTAGTCATGTTTTTATTTATGAGCTTTAGTTTCTAGTTTATTTCGAGATGTTGATATTTATTTATTCTTGTGCACTTTGATGCTTATGGTTGGTTTATGATGATTGATTATTTTATCTGTTATTTGACACTCTGATTAGGGAGTTTAATCTACCCATGGTACTACCCTAGATCCCTCTACTAGTTAGCAGTCTCTGACATACGGGGAGGCGTGCCTGAGGTCATGTGGAAAACTGATCCAGTTACTGTTATAGAGTAAATCGTGGTGCAATGTTACAAAGTGGCATCATAGAATTTCTTTCTGTTTCATATTACAGTTTTAGGATATGGTAGAATGGAGATTAAGGATGTTTTGGTCCTGAGATGGATATCGGGCTAGTGCGCTGAGAGCACTTATTTTGGTAGGAAGTTCAGGTTACCAAGGCTGAGATTTCCGTTCTAATTTGTGATCTTATAATTGTATTTTATTTTCACTTTTATAGACATACATGTGGTTTGGATTTGATGATTTATGATTGATTTCTAGCTCTTATCCCACTGGAAAGAGCCCAGTGATTTTGTTTTAACTCTTGTCCTGTAGAGACGAGTGACATCTCATGCATCATGATAGGCATGTAAGATCCACATGTTATAGGTCTACTAGTGTGTGATTTCACCGACTGAGGCTCCATTGTTTAAGTTTCAACAACTTCCCATACAAAATTTTCTTTTATAAGTACTTGGTGACATTATTCTCAATTAAAATGACTTTTATATGGATCTCCCTTTGATGATAGGTCTTGTGGATCTTTGATTATACGCTTAATGATGAGGACGATGAAATAATCCTTGTGCGTAGTAAGTGTAGTGACCATGGTGGGTCAGCTTGACATAGATGAATAATTGTTGGACCCCTTGTGGATGGTTATTTTTCAGGTTTGGTTATATGGCATGATCCTCTAGGGAGTGGTCTGATGTGTAGATGCTCAGAGAGGATGGGTGCCCTAGTTGTGGGTGGGAATTTAAGAAAATTATGCCTTTTGTCTATGAGACCATAGATATGAGTGTTTTGACATGTTGATGTTGTGTGATGTTGGGATGAGAGAATTATTGAGGCCCCATGAGTTGTGGATTTCTGCAAGTTGGAATAGACCTAGGTGGTTGGACCTAGTGACTTGTTGCGTGACTTGACCGGTAGGGCTAGGTGGGAGAGACTAGTGAACTTATTGATGTTTCTCCAATTTAGGGAGTTGGTGCCATGTGACTTTAGAGGGTGCCCTGAGGGAGGTGTTAGTCAAGTTGTGAGCACCTTTAGGTGCATGAGGCTTAGGTGGATGCTTTGGGGTTTTGACGGTAGAGCACGAAGGGGTCCACCTAGTATGGGTTTAGGTGTGTAGGTTGCCTTTTGTTTTTGAGAAAGATCACTTGGGTTATCATACTTCAAACTTTTGGTTGGTTTTGAGAGGGGCAGGATTGTTTGGGTGCCTGGCCCGGGTAACGATTGTGCAGGCGAGATGTGCTTGGTGGTTATGAGTTGGATCAGGTTCTTGTACCTCTTTTTCCAAATTTCTATGAATTTTGGGTAATCATTTTAACGAGTCCCTTGGGATTATGTTAGTGATTTTCTATGAGATATCCTATAGTTGACACATCTATAATTTTCCTATCATTTTCAACCAAACTATAGTAAAATAACATAAGGAAGTGGTGATCCATGATGGATTGATGTGGGAAACTAGCATATAGCTTCTTAAATCTCTCCCAGTACTAATAGAGAGTCTCTATGGAAGATTTTCTAATGGAATACATCTCCTTTCTGATGGATATTCTCCTAGAGGTAGGGAAGAATATTTTCAAGAATTTTCTTTGTAAATCATCCCAGTTATGAATCTATTTTGGTTGTAAGTTGTATAATCACTCCTTGGATGGTCTTTTTAGTGAGAAGGATAATTCCCTCCACTTAATTTCTCTTTAGCTACTCCTTTGAGCTTTAAGGTGGAACAAACCAAGGTAAATTCCTTGATATATTTATTTGGGTCTTCACTTGTGAAGCCATTAAATTTTGGTAACAATTGAATTGAGCCATTTTTCAACTCAAATTCATTCCGTAAAGTAGGCATAACAATTTAATTTTTTTGGTTGGAAAACTAAGGTGCATATAAGTTTCTCAAGTTTTGGTTGGGATTGTTTTCTATAATGATAGTCTCCAAGTAAACATCGGTTGTTTCACTTGAGTTTGAAAGAAAAATTTCATCAAATTTAGATTACAAATTAAAGTTTCTAAGTCTAGCCATTAGGGTTATTTTAATTTCAGGATCTAGTGGGTAATTATTCGTATTAGTGGTTATATTCATGAAATTTAAGAATTATATTGTTGGAACCACCTCCCTGAAAACAATGAAAAGTTTTGACATGAGTCTATCATGGGGTGTGGAAAAAAAACTTGTTTCTCTTAGGTTAAATGTAATTATAGTGTTAACCCTAGGATGTATCTTGAGAGGAGTGAAAAAAATTTGTTGTCCTTTCTCTTTCAAGTTAGAGAAAAGGGGAATTTTTGAAAATATTTATAATGAACCACAATTTTATACATGGTTTTAAACATAATTACTTAATAAAATTATCCTCACTATATAAGATTTCATGGGGACATTTGTCAAAAGAAAAGGGTGAGTATCATGAAAAATAATGGATAAATAATGAAAACAGAGCATAAATAAACATCATGGGAATAACTTGAGGCATAGTGTAAGAACATGAACATAAGGACAAGAGTCATGACATGATCATAAGTACATGATGCATAACATGATCATAAGTACATGATGCATAAAATTATCGTAAGTATATGAGGCATAACATGATTTTAAATACATGATACATAACATAATCTTAAGTACATGAGATATAACATGATCATGAGTATATAATTTATAACATGGAAACAAGCTAAAAAATAATCATGATAAATTCGTAATCATATAACCAAAGTTCTCCAATGAGGTGTATTAAAATCATATTATCATGTTTATTCACCAAAATATCATAAAACATTTACAATACATGCTTCTAAGGTATCATGAACATGTCATCACTAGATATTAATTCTTTACCCAATGAATTGAAGTGTTATCAAGGCGCACCCTTCATATTACCAAGGTTGTTCATCAAGGTATCATAAAACATTATCAAAGAATACTTACAAGGTATCATAAACATGTCATATATATATATATTAGTTCTTTACCCAATGAATTAGAGTGTTATTAAGGTGAACCCTTCATATGTATATAATTATGTGTACAACATCCATCAAATATCATAAGAACATATCATTTTAACCCATGAGTAGGGAACACAGTTTTTAAACATGGAAGTAACTGATAAATAAAATAATGTTACATCTATATGGATACCTTTGAATGATATTAGAGTTGGGTATTCAAAACATGAAAATATGACATGGAAAAATCAAGGAATGACTTCGACAACATGAAAAATATACAAAAGTGGTTATGGAATGGTTTAAATGAGAGAGAAAGATAGTCTCTCATCAATAGGGAATAATTTGGATAGTAAAGGGTTTAATTATGAACACATGAGATAATAATTACATGGAATTCAAAAGGCTTACAATAAAGGAAGATCTTGAATTGAAAATAGGATGGAGAGAATCAAGGAGTGATTTTAGAAGTATGATGACTATACAAAAGGGACTATGAAATGGGTTTAATGAGATAGAAGGGTAGTTTCTAATAAATAGTGGTTCATTTGGAAAGTAAAGTATTGAATATGAACACATGGAATAATAATCATATGGAAATCAAAAAGGTCTTATCATAAAAGAAGTACATGAATCAAAAAGTGGAGGTGGTGAACCCTTACCTTGCTAAGTAGATTCTTAAATCTTGGGATGACTCCTTAGAAACTTTTATTCTCCATCATAGGGATTTAAAGTGGGACAGGAAAGGGAACTTCATGATCAGTTCCTTTGGGGTAGAGAGGGATAATATAATGGGTGAGAGTGATCCCCTTTTATAATTGAAAAAGACGAGTTTTTCTTAGAAACTAATGTTAAGTAAGGGTAAGAATGAAATCACAATGGTGTTAGGTGGGTTAGGTCAAAATTTGAGCTCCAATTAATCTAATTCAATTTCTAAATAGGATAAAATTAACTTTTAAATGAAAACACATAATGTGTAGAAAAACCATTTTTGTAGAAAAAAAGATACAATCGTTAAGTGTTCTTAAACACATTTACATTAATTTCTAATAAATGAGTGTTACTTGTTTGAATTTAATTTTAAACATCATATTATATTCATAGTTTAAAAGTGATCAATTTATTTTATTTGGATAAAAATTATAAAATGTTTATAAAAATAATTCTTTGAAAAATAATTGGTTTACCATGATAATTTCTCTTTAACCTGGGTAACTTAATTTTATGTCCAAAAATGAAATTGCCCTTATTATCTAATTTGAAAATTCTGATTAAAAATATGAAAATAATTTTATTTGATTCTATTTCTAAAAGTGATATTAATTATTTTTAATATACGTGTTTATAAAACAATTTTAGAAAAAATTGTATCTTCTAAGGATTAAATAAATTTATTAATTGCATAGTAATAACTATAGGATGGTTTTTGAATTATTTTATTGTATATATCATCAAAAAATCTCATTAAAATACCTATGTAACCATAATATAATAAAATACAGTGTATAAAAAGGTTATTTTTAGAAGAACAAAATTTATGCCTAAAATTATTTATTAGTTATCTTGCTATACCAATTGAATTTTATCAATGAATTACCATTTTTTTTTATTTTCCATATAAATTTCATAATGTGGTTTCCCTATGTCATGATTTGTTTTTTTTCAGTGATGTGTGCAGAGAATACTATATAAAAATTAGATTCATTTTAAGGAAATATAAATAGTAAAATCTTAGGGAATTGCGTTCTATCCCCCTTAAAAAATTCTCTCAAAATAAATGGGGATATATTTCCTTCATTACTTCCTCAGGATCCTAGGTTGCATCCTCAAACTTGTGATATATCTATAATACTTTCATGATTTGGGTTGTCTTGTTCCACAACACTCGTTCCCTTTCATTGAGAATCTAGATTGGTTCTTCTCTATAGAAAATTCAAGTTCCAATTCCACACCATTAATGTCAAGTACATGTGTTGGGTCTGACATATACTTCCGTAACAAGGACACATGGAATACATCTTGGAAATTTTAAATATTTGGGGCTAGTGCTAACTGATATAAAACTTCTCCAACACACCCCATAATCTTAAAAGGTCCAATGTACATTGGACTCAACTTACCGTTTTTTATAAATCTCATGACTCTCTTCCACAATGATACTTTGAAGAATACATGATTCCCAACATGGAATTTTAAGCCCTTTCTTTATTTGTCTGCATAAATATTTTGATGACTCAACTTACCCTTATCATGTATTTGTATTACTTGTATCTTCTCTATGGTTTCTTTCACAGGGTCTATTTTCAACAATTTTCCTCCTCCAATTTCATCCTAACATGTCAGAGTTCTACACATTTTCCCATAAAGCGCTTCATTTGGATCCATTTGAATACTTGAGTGGAAACTAACATTGTAGGATAATTCAATAAGTGGAATATGTTGGTCCCAACTCCCTTGGAAATAAAGTGAGATAGCCCTTAACATACCCCCAATGTTTTAATAGTTCTCTCACTCTTCCCATCAATTTGAGGATATTATTGGTCATTCTGAGGTTAAATTTCATATTCATATCCTTTTAGAGGCTCCTCCAAAACTTAGAAGTTAATCTTGGATCCTGATCAGAGACAATCGACAATGGAACTCCATGAAGTCTCACCATTGAATATATATACAAGTAAGGTGCTCAAGGGATAAATACTCTCATATAGTGATGAAATGCATAAACTTGGTTAATATATCAATGAATATCCATATAGTATTGTTACCCTTTTACATATTAGGATGGCTAGTAACAAATTCCATAGTTATGTTGTTCCACTTCTATACAGGTATAGGTAGTGGTCGCAACACTCCCTTAGGAAGTTGGAATTCTGCCTTCACTTGCTAACATACAAAACATCTAGTTGTATAATGAAAAATTTCTTTTTTTTCATGTTATCCCACAAATAATGATCATTTAAATATCTATACATTTTAGTTCTTCTCATATGTATAGAGAATATAGATCTGTGAGCTTCATCCAATGATTCTTTCTTTAATTCCAATATAGATAGGATACATAGCCTTGTTTTTAACCTTAGTACCCCCTCTTGATCAAGATAGAATTCAGTAAACTTCCCAATTTTCATCATTTCCATCTTCCTTTGTATCATAAGATAATCTCATTGTGATTTCTTAATCTTCTACGGTAATGATGGTTGAGAAATAATTTGGGATAGGATTGAGGATGTCCCTTCCCTTACAACTTATATGTTCATATTTACCAACTCCTTGACCAAAGGATCTCCTTAAGTTATCACTATTTTAAGAACTCAGAGGTATTTCATACTCAGTGCATTAGTGACCCTGTTTGCTTTACCCAGGTGATATTGAATTGAACAATCATATTATTTCAAAAGATTCAACCATCTCCTTTATCTCATGTTTAGTTTCTTCTGTGTGAATATGTACTTAAAACTTTTTTTGTCTGTGTATATATTACACTTATCCCCATAAATATAGTGTCTCCATATCTTTAAAGAAAAATCAACTACAACTAACTCCAAATCATGAGTAGGATAATTCTTCTCATAAGGAATCAATTATTGAGGCACATAAGAAATCACCTTGTAATTCTTCATGAGCACACATCTAAACCCTTTCAATTATGCATCACTATAAATGAAAAATACTTCTCTATTAGAGGGTAATGTTAGCATAGGGGTCCTAACTAGTCTATTATTTAGTTCTTAGAAGCTTTCTTCAAACTCCTTCATTTAGTTGAACTTAACCCCCCTTCAAGTCAACTTGGTTAGCAGATTATAAAATTGTAAAAATTTCTCCACAAATCATATATAGTATCCAACTAAGCTAAGGAAATTACAAATCTCTATTACTGTAGTTGGATGAGGCCACTCCCTACTACCTTAGTCTTAGTTGTATCTATGGATATTCCTTCACAAGATACAATGTTTCCCAAAAAAATGCCACTTGTTGCAACCAAAACTCACATTTATTGAATTTAGGAAAAATCCACTCTTTCGTTAGAGTTCTTAATATAACCCTTAGGTGTTCCTCATGTTCCTTATGAATTTTAGAATATATCATAATATCATCAATAAATACCACCAAAAATTCATCGAGGTAGTCCCTAAAGACTTTATACATCAAGTATATAAATATAGCAGGAGAATTTGTCAAACCAAAGGACATAAAAACAAACTCATAATGTCTGTAACTTGATCAAAATGATATCCTTAAGAAATCTTATTTCATTACCCTCAACTGACGATAACCTGATTTGAGGTTAATCTTAAAAAAGAATTGAGCTCTGCATAGCTGGTCAAATAAATCATTAATTCTCAAGAGAGTGTATTTTTTATTTACTGTGATCCCATTGAGTTCTATATAATAGATGCATAGTCGCATTGATCCATCATTGTTCTTTGCAATGTGAATAGGTGATACCAAGGAGCCACACTTAGACAAATGAATCTCTTTTACAAAAGATCTTACAATCGCTTCCTAAATTATTCTAACTCTATTAATGTCATTATATATGGGGTCTTGATATAAGTTTAGATCTTGGTATGAGTTCAATTGAGAATTATACCTCTCTTTATGGGGGGGGGGGGGTCCAGATAATTCTTTAAGAAATACATCAATGTACTCCTGAAAATTATTTCAGGTTTTCCCTCTAAGACTATTGAAATTTCCTTGCTTCTATAATTGATCTTGGCATTATAATTTGAGATCTAATCTATCTCTAGTATTATGTCAAATTCCACCATTAGAATGAATACTAGATTAATGATGATATTTTACTCACTAAAGTAAATAAGGGAATCTCTATATACCCTTGATTATTTAATATACCCTATAGGAGTTTTAACCGACAAATCTACTTCCAAAAGATCAAAGTTAGATTTGATGTTATTTGTAAACTTGAATGAAATATAGGAATGTGTATAACTAGAATCAAATAGTGTACTAGAAATATTTAAGTAAACAAAAAAGGTACCTTCCACCACATCATTTGTATCCTTTACTTCAATTATCGTGATAAAAAAACCATGGAATTGGGGTTGATTATGGTTTCTATATATCATTCTTAGATTCAAACACTAGTTGGAAAAGTGTCCATGATCTCCACACTTGAAGTATTTCACTATAGGTTGTGTTTGCACTAGATTTCCTTTTTCATTTTCATTAGGTTGTTGTGGATTTTCATCTACATGATATTTCTAAGAAATATGGACAGATTTTACACATTTATAACACTTATCACTTCCTTTAAAAAAATTCCATGAGTGCTTCTTCCCACACTTGTTGCTTATGGGAAGTTTTAGTTTTTTCTTTTTCTTTCATGGTCAAAATTCTTCCTAAATTTTTTCTCTATCCATCTCTTCTTATCATTCTTCCCATGATACCACTGTGCATCACCAAATTCCATTTTAACTTTGAGATCATACTACACTATCTCCTCATAATTTTCAAAGTCTCGGATTTCCAAAGATTTATGTATATGAGGTCTAATTCCATCAAATAATCGATCTATTTTCCCATCATAATCGATGAAAAATATTGGATCATATCATGTAATATTTGTAAAGTTCATCTCATAACTTTATACTAATTCATTATCCTTTTTCTTAAGATCAAGGAAATCCCTTTCCCTTTTCATTTAGAGGGTTTTATGAAAATAATTTCTGAAAAAATATCTTATTGAAATCTTCCCACTCCATAGCTTGGACTTCATCCTTTGGCTTTGTGATCATGATCAATTCCTACCACTGATCAAATTCCACCTCTAGGTGATATATTTCCAAAGTAACAATCTCTTTATCAGAACAACGAAGTACATGAAATATTTTTTCCATAATATTGATTCATTATTCCATGATCAATGTTTCATAAGGTCCACTAAAATTTGGTGGTTTTTGGCGCATGAAGGATTCAATAGCTAGTTGTTCTCTCCTTAGTGAGGTTGGATGATCTATGTTGTTCATGTTATTGATCATAACTTGATGTAGCTGATTTAACATTATCATGATGTTTTAAACTATAGCTTCTATCATATTGGTAGGGTCTTCATTTCATTTTCCATTGTATTCATAATTTACATGGGCCCTTCTGTTTTACTCCATTTTTCTAAAATAAGGAAACTTAAATGAGAAAATTGATACTAAAATTCTAAAGGAGCTTTTAATCCTAATATTTTTATAATATTGATCCTCTTGGATCATGTACTTTAATATTTTATTCAAAAATAAATAATTACATTAGCTATAATTCCTTCATAATGGTTCATAAAAATCATATGATAACTACATCATATCACCCGGGAGTATCTAGCCAGGTGTGCAGTATTAGGCCCACTCATTGTGTACCAGAATGAAGATTGGGTCAGTGCTTAACTATCCTTTTTTGGGGTGATTACCCCTAGGTGCATCTGTGTTATATCCACATCCACTTGATAGTATCTAGATAAAGATTTATTTTATAATATACCATAGACTCTATGCTTAACCAAAATTTAAAGATGTTTTCCTATGATTAGACTTATCCCTAGGATTTTCACTACGATTTTCTAGTCCAAATTTTCAAAAACAACTAAACCTTTCTCTAATAGAAGTAATAATGACCCAAAATTTTTATACATGGTTTTATACATAATTCTTTAATAAAATAACTACACTAGTCATTTCCTCTGGACCTTTTGAGGTTTAGTATCTTGGAAACTAAGAGCATAATACATGGAATAAATGGATCACAAAAGAAAACATAAAAAAAATTTAATACTCTTAAATGAATTATTTATTATCCCATCCTAGATCACTTCACTGTATAAGATTTCCTGGGGACATTTTTCAAAAGAAAAGGGTGAGAATAAAGGAAAATAAGGGATAAACAACAATGAAAAAGCATAAATGAACACCATGGGTAAAACTTGAGGCATAATATAAGAACACGATCATAATTACATGAGGCATAACATGATCATAAGTACATGAGAAATAAAACGATCATGAGTACATGAGTTATTGTCATGAACGATCTTGGGTACCCTGGTAACCTAATAACTGAGTTGGATCTAACATATCTCTAAGGGCGTTCTTGATCCCTACCGGTCGACGAAAAGAACCTGACATCATACAATATGAAAGTGGGAATGAATTTTCCAAAAAACAAAAGAGAAGCAGGATAAAAAAGTAATTATTCATAAAAGAAAAACTCTACAGGGATAAGTGTACCAGAAGAAAAATTGGCATAAACATCCCAAAGTACTACAATAAAGTACTCAAAAATAGGATAAAACCCAAGTCCCAACAGACACAACTCTCCAAGCGCAAGGATCAACAAATACTACAACCTCCAAGTGGTGCCTTATCCTTGCTAGAACCCAGAAGAAGATAATATACAAACACCCAAAGGCATAGGTAGGGTGTGAGCTAAAATCCTAGTAGTGTCTCACCAAGGATCCCATAAAAGATTCCAACATTTAATTAACCAAATAAAGATTTAAATTTTAATAAAAAGGTATGGAAGTTCAAAAGAATAATTAAAACATTTCATGATTTTCATTTCAAATGATGGAAATAATTTAAACAAATGACTTAATAAACATTTTATATAAAAAAGTTTATATAAATTCAATAGGTATGTGTAAAATAATTTACAATAAACAATGACATATATTTCAAATACCAACAATGAGAAACATGTTCATCTTCCAAAAGGTATGATAGTTCCAGGCTACGGTATCCTTACACACTCGAAGGTGATCATGAAAATATGTATATACACATGTCCCTATGACACTGGTCAAAGAGGACTCATCACCATCTCATTGGGGATGTGACCTGCTGCACTAGGTTTTGTTTCAGTTGTAAAGCGTCAAAAAGAGTGGTATCCCAATAAATCACTAACTACCTAGGCTTGCATGTGCTCTAATAAAAATAATTGATGGGAAATTTATCTTAATACTTCTTAAAATAAAATCCATTCCATTCTCCCATTTCAAATATAAAAATTTCCATTTAAAAACCAATGCATGAGTTTTTAATCAAAACATGCATTTTTCCAGGATAAAACCACCGAGTTTCTATCAAAACCATTTAAATCCATTTTCTCAAATACCAATTTGAAATAAATTTCATAAAATAAATTCATAATTAAAATTACAAAATTAAATTAAACAATTAAATTTAATCAATTTCCATCCAATTTCACAACACACCCCAATTCAATGGAATTGGGGTTTTTTTCCAATTTCATGCCAATTCCAATTTTAAATAAAAATAACCCAATTCAATGGAATTGGGTTTTTAATAAAATAATTGAAATAAATTTATCAAGAAATTGAATTTTAAATAAAAAAATTGAATTTTGAATCAAGCAATTTAGGTTTAATCAAGTTTGGCCAATCAAAACAGGACCACCTATCTTTTTCATGAAAACACAATGCCTGCAACAAAACCTGCCAACAAGAACAAAGGTGTAGAAGATATAGGAACTCTACCTAGAAATAAGATTAAGCAACATAGAGTTTATATTCATCAATCCCAATATGATCTATCAAACCTCAAGGATGGAAAGAGAAAGAGATGAAGAGACAGAGATACATACCACTTACCTAGAAAGTCACACCAAATTCGCAAAAATGATAAATTATAGAACAAAACATCCGAAAGGGTTGGAGGGATCTAAATTTTCTTGGGAATGGCACTTAGTTGAGAGAAAGGAAGTTTGGAGAAGATTAAATAGATATTTTATCCAATCCTCCTATTTAAAAACAACTCTCGAGACTTTAAATGACGTGTAACCCAATTACTTGTCGCATAATTGACAAGTCCCATAAACACCAAAAAAATGATTTTTTTATTAAAAATGGATTTATTATTATTTTATAATTTACACATCATGTAACCACATTACACGATGTGTAAATCCCTAGAAAGTAGCAGAACCAATATGTTTTTATGCTGAAAAAAACCCAACAAATCTCTGACTTCACCATTATAGGTATCCTCCAAATTCCTTTTCGGCCCTACCCAGACAATGAAAAAGGAAAACCATGACAAGGTTTAAAATGTACCAGAAATAAAGTTAATATGATATTACAACATCCCCACCATAAAAACCTAATGTCCCCAGAAATCATATCAAGAAGCTTCCATATAAAAAAGGTGAGGCCATCGATATCTCAACAGCGCCTCGCACTCCCATGTCTCATGAGAATATGAACCATGCTGCCATAACAATCAAACCAAAGGTATCATATTCCCACAAAGTACCTTTGTTTCAGAATCAACTATCCTAACTGGCCATTTAGTCATGGATAAATCAAGTTCAACCTCAAGATCACTCTAGCTCAGAACATGAGATGGATTAGATAGATACTTTCGGAGTTGCAATACATAGAACATGTTATGTAACGACGTCATCTATGGTGGAAGTTATAAATGGTAAGAAACTTTCCCCACATGCTCAAAAACCTCAAAAGGTCTCACAAAACAAGGATCAAGCTTCCCTTGCCTCCCAAGCCTTCGATGACCCAACCATGGTGAAACTTTCAAGAACACCCAATCACCAACTGAAAATTCCAACGGTCTGTAATGATGATCAACATAAGATTTATACCAGATCTATGCCATCAAAATTATTTAATGAATCAACTGAATATTTGATGTCATATCTTGAACCAAGCTTGGTCCAACCAAGGAATTTTCACCAATCTCCGACCAATACAATGGAGATCTGTAAGGCAGGCCATACAAGGCCTCAAAAGGATCCATTCTAATTGCAGACTGGTAACTATTGTAATAATAAAACTCAACCAGCCCCAGATGGTCACCCCAAACTCCACCAAAGTTGAGAACGTAGGTGCGAAGCATATACTAAAGAATATATATATCTATTTCTATCTGGCCATCCGTCCGCAGATGGAATGTTGTACTCAAATGGACCTGAGATTCCAATACCTCCTAAAGGCCTCTAAAAAAGTGGGAAGTGAACCGGGGATCCCTATTAGAGACTATAGTAGATGGAACTCCATGAAAATAAAAATATTTTTCACATAGATATTTCCCAACTCCTCAACTTTGGTTGTATCATGAATGGGTATAAAGTGAGATGATTTTTTCAGCTGATCAATCACAAACCATATCGCATTCTTCTTTATCTGGGTATGTGGAAACCCAACCACAAAGTCCATTTATATCTTATCCCACTTTCAAGTAGGCACTATAAGTGGCTGAAGCAAACCTAATGGTTTCTGGTGCTCGATCTTGACATGTTGGCACATATAACAATGAGAGAAAAATTTAGAAATAACCCATCTCATACATGGACACAAAAATCCATACTGAATGTCTTAGAACATATTCATGGTTCCTAGGTGCACTGCCTATTGGGAATTATTGAAGTCCACCTCTCACATATTTCCTTATCACTAATAACAAAAAAAAGAGATTCTGATAACATATAATTCCCTCAGTGGAGAAAAACTAGTCATCCATGATATCCCCACCATAAAGAGTCTCTAATGCTATGAAACTCATCATGAAGCTGTTTTTCCTGAAGAATCATCTTGAGAAGATTGGATGTCAACTGGAAACTAACCAAAGCAACCTCAGCTCCTGATTCCTAGACTCCAATATGTAAATTTGAAAAAATATCCATCAAGTTCCACTATTCTAAATATTCTTTCATTGCTTGGTTTGGAAGTTTCCTACTCAAAGCATCTACGAAAACATTCCCTTTACTCAAGATATAAGTGATTTCAAAGTTGAAAGATTGCAGGTATTCCACCCAATGAATCTGGTGGAGATTAAAATATTTTCATGAGAATATATAACTCAAGATCTTGTGGTTAGAGTACATGGTAAACTTTTATTCAAAATGGTAATTCTTCCAACTCTTAATCATGTGCATCACAACTATAAGTTCAAGGTCAAGGGTCGGATAATTCTTCTAGTGTGGACTAAGATGATGAGATCCATAAGTAATGAAATGATTACCCTATATAAGAACATAGCCTAAACCTAAACCTGATGAATTATAAAAGACCAAATATCCCTATCCGGCCTCTGGGAGAGTCAACACCAGTGCAGTAGTCAAAATACATTTCATCTCAAAAAAATAATTCTGACATTTCTAATCCAAAGAAAACTTTACTCCCTTATGAGTTAGAGTAGTCATTGGAGAAGCCAAATTTGAGAAGTCCTTAAGAAACTGGTACCCAGCTAGACCCAAGAAGCTCTGAATCTCGAAAAAATTTCATGGTAGTTCCCATTTCATAATAGATTTTACCTTTTCAAGATAAACTAAAATACCATGTTCTGACACCATGTGTCCCAAGAATTTCACTTCCCGAATTAAAAAAATAAAATTTCAAAAGCTTGGAATAAATACAAAGATTTATCAAAAATTCCAAAATGGATCTTAGATGACGCACATGATCCTCCTTAAACTTGGAGTAAATGAGGATTTTATCCATAAATATTACCACAAAAGCATCGAGATACTCATGAAAAATTATATTCATTAAATCTATAAAGACTATAGGATCATTTTTTAAACCAAAAATCATGAGAAGGTACTCATAATGGTTGTACCTACTCTAAAAGGTAGTTTTTTGAATGTTAGATTCTTTTATTCTCAATTGATAGTAACCAAATAAAAGATCAATCTTTGAGAACCACTTTACCCCTTTCAACTAATCGAAAAAATCATCAATTTGTGGAAACATATACCTTTTCTTTACCATGAATCTATTTAGTTTTCATTAATCCACACAAAGGAGAAGTGAACGATCAGCTTTCCTAGAAAAGAGAGATGACACCACCCAAGGTGACATACTTGGGCGTATAAAGCCTTTCTCTAGAAGATGATCCAACTAAGTCTTAAAATCTTTCATTTTAGCTAGTTCCATGTGCTAAGAAGGAATTGAAACTGGTTGATTATTAGGTACTAAATCAATATAAAACTCCACCTCCCTTATTGGTGGAAAACCAGATAAGTCAGAAGGAAACATGTTAAGAAACTCAAAGACAATTGGAGGGATATCACTTATAACAGATTCTTTCTCTAGATCAAAGGCGAACACAAATATCAATTTACCCAACTTCGGATAAGATGGTATGACTCTACCCAAACTTGGGTCCCATTCTCCTTAAAATATATGACATACACTATTGGGTGTAGTAAAGGAGACCCATCAAAGATAGAAATAAATATAGGATTTATTGGAAATGATCCAATCCATCCCAAATATGATTTCAATAGGTTCCATATCAAGAACCAAAAAAATCCAAGAAATCTTGACATCTGATAAGGAGAAAGCACAAAAGGGACTACAGAGGCCCAAATTTCTCTTTGTTCCAAGGGGAGTAAAAATATCCATTATAGAAGAAAAAAGCACTGTAGGAAGATTTATCAGATTAACAAAATAGGTTGAAATAAATGAATGAGATGCACCGGTATCAAATAAAATAGTCACTAATAATGAAGCTATAGTGATGGTACCTCTCACAGTCACTAGAACATTATCTGCTTTCTCTAGAGACTCTTCCACTACGTGAATAAGCTTCATTCTGGATGCTTATGGATGAAACCCTTTTGACCATGAAACATCTGATTACACTATAGTTTTAGAAGGTGCTGATAATCCCGTGCCACTACACATAGTGAAAAAGATAAGGAAAAACTTCTAAAAGTGACCTGAGCATCCTCATGAACCACATATCTTGGGTGCCTCCATGCAAACCTAGTTAGAATGCCTAGTATTTCCACACTGGTAGAAGATCAAAGGGATTATTCTTGGAACTACAGGAGGTTTAGAAAAACCATTCTATAGATAAAAACCATGAGAATCATCATGCTTCCTTTTTTTCCTTTAGAGGAATTTACAATGCCACTAGGATAAAAAGGAAATCCCATAAACCCTGACTTTCCAACCAGGTCAATTTCGACCATCAATGCTCTATCCAACACATCAACATAAAAGAAAAATTTAACAATAAAACATGAGAATGAATATCAGCTTAAGGTCCCAACTCAAACCATCAAGTCTTTATCTTCTCATTTGATACTATCTTAGGTGCACACCGTACCAGCACAAAAAAATGGTTTTCATACTCTATCATGGTTTTGTTAGCCTACTCAAATTTGAAAAACTCAATATCCTTGGACAATACCATTGAATCTAGATAAAAATAGTTGGTGAAAAGAGACTTGTAGTCTTTCCACTCTAAGCACTCATTCTTCTTCGTCATCACCATCATTTCCCACCATCTACTGCTTGTTCCCTCCAACATGAAGGTGGAACACTTCACCTTGATTTCATCAAGTGTCTCCAAGAATTCAAAAAAAATGCTCAATCTTGCTCAAATATTCATCAACCTCTTGAGGATCATTGGAGCCTTTGAACGCTAGTGGATTTTGGTGAAGGAAATCCTGATAATGATTTCAGAAAACATCCCTTTGAGGTTTCATAGATGGATCCTAAATGAGGATTATTGCTGGTGCCTATCCTAGAGCTTGGATAGTATGCACAATCAACTCAACCAGAATTGGGTCCACGAGAGGATTTTCTCACTGAGGTTCATCAGCAGCTTCCTCCTGGATCAAATTCACACATCTTCTCAGAGGCATGATACTAAAAAACATCAACAGTCAATGTGAAGAAATCATATTAACACTCAAATATAGAAACAAGGGAAATTAATCCCAATAATAGATAAAAAAGATTTTGATTTCAATCTATCCAAATAAAAAGTTGGGAAAAGACTAGAACTAATCCTCAAGAAATATTTCCCAAAACCACCCTTGGTGACTTAAGGCTCATTTTAGTGAGAGTTGGGAAAGCACTGAATTGAAACTACCTCTTAAGTATAAAAAAGATTACACACCTATATACTGGCATCAAAGTAAGATTAAAAACTTATACCTTTGATACCACTTTGTCATGAACTAGACCTAGTACCCTGGTAACTCGATAACCAATCCATCTCTGACATATCCCAAAGGGAATTCTCAATCCCCAAGGGTCAGTGAAAAGAACCTGGAATTATATATTATGAAAGTGGGAATTAATTTTACACAAACACAACATAATAAAGATAAACAAGTTAGTATGCATACAAGAAAAACTCCATAGGGAGAAGTGTACCAGAAGAAAAACATTCATAAATAGCCCAAAGTACTATAACAAAGTACCAAAAAACTAGATAAAAACCCAAGTCCCAATGGATGAAACTCTCCAATCCCAAGGATTAACAACTAATACCCCCTCCAATTGGAACCTTACCATTTCTCGAACCTGGAAGAAGATAATCTATAAACACTCAAAGGCACAAGTATGATGTGAAATAAAAGCTGAGTAGGGTCTCACTAAGGATGTGACCTGCTGCACTAGGTTTTTTTAGTTGTAAAGCATAAAAAATAATGTTATCCCAATAACTCACTAACTATCTAGGCTTGTATGTTCTCTAATAAAAATTATTTTCACGACCCACCTTCTTCAAGATGAGGGAAGGGACGACAAAGTGCCATGCCCTTCCTTCCTCAAGATGAAGGAGAGATAATGACCCCCCAAGTCTCACCTTTAATAGGACCCGGAGCAGTGACTAATACCAAGGTTATTGAATCTCACATAATATGGAATATATTACCCTTTTATAGAACAATATCAGGAGATAAGATGGTAAATCCCAAACAACTCCAAATACTAAAAGTAAAAGTAAATCCAAAATCCATTCCCACATACATGTTCAAAATTTAAACTGAAACAAAGTACAACAAAACTCAAAATTAAAGTACCAAAGAAAAGAGACAAACCAGTAACAACAACTAATCTTGACGCCTAAGCTAGTAAAGTCCATCATGATCTTCAAAGTACTCCTGAAAACCTAAAAATAGTTTTATATACATAGGGTGAGAATATGAATACAATTAATAGGGAAACTAAAACTACCCATTCACAAGTGGAGGAACATACTAATATCTCTGTGAGAAAACAATAGAACCTCAAAGCACCTACCAAGGAATAATAACCAGCCTAGCCTCACCAAGGAATGCTCACCAAATAACGCAAGTCAAGTAAGGAAGTAGTATAATCACATTGACTTTTGGGTACCCTGCACCACTTTCCCACTGGTTAACTGCTCATCCCTAATGGCTAATGTCTTGATGATACCACTCTTCCCATATGCAGTCCCACTCCCACAACCTTCCCGCACACACCTGGGCCACAATAACCATGCCTCTCACCTAAAGACACCTAGGACTCATCCCAAAGACACTTGAGAAAACAATTATGGACCAAAAATACATAGTCCTCTCATCCACAACAAACCTTCCCAGTGTATCTGGGACTATGGTATGCCTCAAGACATTACAAACTTCCCAGATACGCTCAAGCAGTAAGAACCCAGAAGATGGTGTGAGGAATAAAGTCAGTAACCAGCCATCCATCCTCCCACAGGGATGTTGGGAAAGACACCCTCCCCCAGAATAAACCCAACCCCTTTTCATTTAACAACTTTCCATTTATTTATTTAAGGGGATTCACCTTAATTTATTCTAGTACTACTGGGAAACTACCAACCATAACCATCCAACAATAGAATTATATTTGTTGTCCCACTGCACACCCCCGTTCAACCACTTCCAAATATCATTATTAAAAGTTATACCACACAATCCTTCTCTCAAAACCCAATAACACAGCCCCACTACCCAAAAAATTCCTAGATGTAGTCCCACTGCATTACAAGTTCATAACCACAACACAGTCCTACAACCCAACATCACTCCACATCCACAACACACACAAAGGTAGTCCCACTGCCTATAATTCCATCCATTCCACAATCAATCAGTCTCTCAACCTAAGACTCCAACACACCACACGTACCACCCCACACACAAAACCCACAACAAATAACATTTAAGCACAACACCACTGCACTCACATACCACACCCTTCTCACAGAACCAACTCTTCCATCCACCCATGTACCCATAATCATGCTCCCAATAGTAGCACCACACAACTAACACAAGGGAAAAAACCCAACAAAACACTGTACTAAATCACACCTATTAAAAAATATATATTCATATTATATACACAATATTCCTTAAGTCTAATTGATAAATAAGGGTGATCACACAAGGGTGTTCATCCTAGGGAATCCATTTCAATTTAACCTAGTATACGTGATTAAGCAGATTTCATATTACAACCATATATTAAGAATCTCAAAAAAATAGAACATCACCAGTTAAAAAGAAAAGACCACCAATGAACATGATTTTCAGAATTCATAAAACCATAAAAACCATAAAATAACCAAATATAACAAATAAAACAAGTGATCAATGTCAACCCATCTTCAATTTCCTACCTATTATTATAATAGGACTTGTTATCTTTTTATCATCAACTTTCCTATCCCTTATTTATTACTTGTTAAAGAAAATGATTTAGCTGTTCTTCATAACGAATCATTAGTACACCCACCTCGCATGATTCACAAATAAATAGAGATATAATAAATCCCTACTTGGATGATCAAAGGATCTAAGTTCCCCCTTGTGCCAAGAACATGGGATCACACAAGCAGAAAGAAACTCAAAGAAAAATGAGTAGGATGGGATCTATAATAGGTGAATGACTCTTATATGAAGGAAGGATCTAGACGTACCAAGGGGAAATGGAAAACACACTAGGAAGGGAAGATCCCATCTTTGAAGATCTAGATCCTATATTAAAGGAAGAACGATTTCCAAAAGTCATTAATGTGGAATCATGGTCAAGATCACACGGTTTGAGTATCTCCAATACACTGGGATATTAGGATATTAAATATATAATTAATATCCTTTGAAATTCCCTAAAAAATTCCCAAGGAAGGCTTGAAACTTGGTTTACTTAAAATAAGACATAAGAGGGGCGAAACTGGGAAAACTCAGGAAATTGGAAAATCAGAAAAGGGTGAGACACCGTTTGGAGTGCTGTCATTTCAGTGTGGCACCGTCATGGTGCCACCATTATAGTTCCATAATTATGGTGACACCATTATGTTTCCACCATTTCAGTGTGCCACCATTATGGTGCTACCGTTTTGGTGTGCCAGCATTATAGTGCCTCTGTTTTTGTGTACCACTATTATGGTGTGCCACTGTTATGGTGCCACCATTTCGGTGAAACCGTTTGGTTAAATGGATTTTTTTGGAAAACCCCTCACAACAAACCACTGGGACCCCCAAGAACACCATAATAACTGGATTCTCACAAAGGAAAGGCCTGGTGAAATACATGTTATTACATCAGATACCTCTCAAAATATTCTCATCCTAAGAATTTAAAACTAAACTCATAAGGAAGAGGGGTCTAAACAACCACCCCGTAAGATACCTCTCAGGAAAAAATCACCCCAAGTTGTTTGAAAAATGGAGACAAAACCTCGACATCCAAGAACAACTCCTTGAAATCTATCTCCTGAACAAATGTAGAAACACTAAGGCTCCATTTTACCAAGAAACCACGCAAACACCAAAGGCCGTACTATCCAGACACATGGATTAGGGAGCTCCTTCCCCCATGTCAAGATACTATTCGCTTTAGGCAGCACTAATTCACCCGCACGAGTTTAGTCACATCCAAATTAATGCATCTCGATTAGGGATTAGGTCCTCCCCTCTCCACATGTTGGGATTTTTCACACACATTCATAGAATAGGGAAAAACTCATCTCATAGAAAACAACATCAAGCATTGTATCACAAGGCAAAGCATAGAAGTAAAAACATAGAAGAAAAACTTAGAACAACTTCAGGTATTAGGCACACATTTGTGCCTCCCACTCTCAAGTACTCTCCTCAAGCCCAACATGCCTCCAAAGCACATGAACTAAAGGAATGGTCCATCCATGAAGCACCTTCTCCTCACAAACCTTTATTATTACTAGATGCTCCACAAACTTCATGTCATTATCAATATCTAACTCTCCACAGTCAATGACGTGGGAATCATTGTGTAGATACCGATGGAGATGAGAGATATGGAAGACGTCATGGATCCTCTCCAACCGTGGTGGCAACACCATCTGATATGCCACCTCTCCAAATATTCCCAACACCTCGAAAGATCTGATGAACCTGGGAGAAAGATTTCTTCCTCTGTCAAACCTCCGCTGCCCACACTAAGAGGAAAACTTCAAGAAAACATGGTCCCCAATCTCAAACTCTAAGGGCCTCCTCCTATGATCAGCATACGACTTCTATTGGTCCTGAGCCACCTTCATCCTCTCACATATAATATGAACCTTCTTCATTGTGTTCTGCACTACCTCTAGTCCAAGAACACTTGCCTCCCTAACCTCTATCCAACATATGGTGAACGACATGGTCTTACATACAAGGATTTAAACAGTGACATGATAATGGTAAAGAGATAACTATTATTGTAAGAAAACTATACCAGAGGAAAGTGTCGTACCCACAATCCTCCGAAGTCCAGAACACATGCTCGCAACATATCCTCCAACGTCTGGATGGTACTCTTTGTCTACCCAACCATTTGAGGGTGGAAAGTAGTGCTGAGGTATAGAAGGTTCCAAAGTCATGATGTAATCCCCTCCAAACTCATGAGGTAAACCGCGTGTCTCGATCTGAGATGATGGATCTTGGAACTCCATGCAGCCTCACCACTTCACCTATGTAACTCTATGCTAAGGCATCCACTGCACTCAACTCCTTGATCGCCAGGAAGTGAGATGATTTCGTCAATAGATCCACCACTACCTAGATAACATCAAATCATCCCTAAGCCCTGGGTAGTCCTATAATGAAATCCATCAATATTTCATCCCACTTACACTTGGTAATGTCTAAGGTCTGCAACAGACCATCGGAAACTCGGTGCTCGTCCTTCACCTGCTGACACACTATGCACCTTTCCAAAAACTCTACCACTACCCGCTTCACCCTGGGCCAAAAAAATATCCCCTCAGGCCTCGATACATCTTGGAAACTCCTAGGTGCATCGGTGGGGGTGAGCTATGGAACTCACATAGAAGTCCCTCACACATTTTTACTAGAACAAACATCTTCCCATGAATACGATTCTAACTATCCTCCAACCATCCTTCCAGAGCATCACCTCTACCAATACGATCACACATCACTTCAGCCTATGAGTCTCCCCACTGAGACTCCTCCACCTACCACACCAAGGAAGACTGCACTGTCATATGAAATAGATATCCTCTACCACTTTCCTCCCCAAAATCCAGGTGAAAAGCAGCCAAATCCTCCATTTCCTTCCTAGCATCTGTGGATTCTCAAACTACCTCCTTCTGAGACTTCCTACTTAAATCATTATCCAAAACATTCCCCTTTCCTGAGGTTTAAGTGACATTGAAGTCATAGTCCCAGAGGAACTCCATCCACCTTCATTGCTACAAGTTTAGATCTCATTAGGAAAAGATATAACTCAGGCTCTTGTGATCCATGAAGACCACAAAGAACTCCCCAATGAGGTAATGATGCCACAAATCCATCATGAACATGACCGCTGCAAGCTCCAGGCCGTGGGTGGTATAGTTACGTTCATGAGGAAATAACTGCCTAGAACCATAAAATATTACCCCCCATTGCTACATCAACACACACCCCAAACCTAACCCATAAGAATCACATAACACCTCAAACATCACCCCTTCCTCTAGAAACCTAAGCACTGGAGCACTGACCAGTTTTCCCTTTAGGTAGTTGAAGGATACCTGACACTGCTCATTCCACATGAAGGCCTGACCCTTTCTGTCAAAGTTGTCAATGGATCCGTAACTCAGGATAATTATAGTATGAGCCTCCAGTAATATCCTGCTAGACCCAGAAATATAAGAACCTTTTCCACATTCTTGGGTGCTTCCCAAGAAACAACTGCCTCAACCTTTGATGGTTCCACTGCTATCCCTTGTTGAGACACCGTGTTTCCAAGGAAGTGCACCTCTCACATCCAAAATTTTCACTTGGACAACTTCCCATAGAGCTGGTGGTACCAGAGGACCTATAAGATAGTAATCAGATGATCAGCGTGCTCCTCCTTTGAACTTGAGTAGATTAGGATGTCATCGATGAACATGATGATGAACCAGTCCAGGAACTCATGAAAAATAGAGTTCATGAGACCCATGAACACGGTTGGTGCATTCATGACACTGAAGGGCATGGCCGTGAAATTGAAGTGTCCATACCTGTATCTAAAAACATTCTTAGGGATGTCACCCTCCTTCACCCTCAACTGGTGATACCCAGACCACAAATTGATCTTATAGAACCAAACTTCTCATTTTAACTAGTCAAAAAGTTCATCGATCCTTAGGAGAGGGTAAGGATTCTTGAACGTCACCTGATTCAGTCTCTGGTAGTCTATACAGAGTCTTAAACCATAATCTTCCTTCTTCGCAAACAAGAATAGAGCACCCCATGATGACACACTCATCCAGATAAAACCCTTCTTCATCAGGTCATCAACATAAATTCACAACTCCCACAACTCAGAAGGCACCATCTGATAGGGATCCATCGAAATTAGATGGGCTCTGGGTTGCAAGTCTATCCCAAACTCAACATCACGTCGAGGGGATAGAGTCACAACCTCTTCAGGGAAGACATCCAAGAACTCACTGACAACCCCCAAAACTTCCTCCATCCCTGTGTCTGCTGATTCCACTGACATATCAGCTAACAAAGAAAGAAGCGGCTCCACACGCCGGCTACCCACCTGAAAACTCTACTCGCCAAGGAAAGCTACGCGCTGGCTGTCCATATCTGAGAAGATGAATCTTCTCCAGAAGAATTCGATAATGGCACACATAGAGAATAACCAGTCGATTCCTAGGATGAAATTTTATGGCTGCATTTGTAGTAGAAGAAGATCCTCACTGGACTGATGTGGTCCCAACATCAGTCTACATACCTAACAAACATCAAACAGACTGGTCTAACCTCTAACTAGAGTACTCAACACTAGGGAAATGTAAATTATCTTTCTATATCTATACCCAGGGAATGGGCTAGACTGGGTGCAACAGAGGAGTGAAAATATCTTGAATCAAACAAAGAACACTTAAGGGTACTAAACAGACTGATCATACCTTGAACAACCTCTAGACCCACTGGAACTGCTGCCTCTACGGCATGAAACTGCCCACACCCATCTCCTCTTCCCCTCGACTATCAACCACCTCCCCAACCATTCCCTAGTTGAGGTACCTAAGGAGATCCCTGAGGTCGGCCTCCTCAACACCTTCCACCCTCGGTGGAGTAGGAGATCACTGCCCCTACTGCTAGAAAGGCATGACTGGAAGATACTTCTACTAAGGTGGGTGCTGAACCTACCCAAGCCCACCATACTGAGTTTGAACTAAGAACAGGTTCTGAAGATTCCCACAGCCTCCATAGAAAAAGAACCTTGGTCCTGGGCCCATGAGGAAAGGGTGAGGACCAGGAGATCAGAACTGAAACTGCTGAGGCCTACTCTCCACTGACCGAAACCTAGAAGGCCCTAATGCAAGAGACCTGCTGCTGACTTCCTTCCCCTTCTATGAACTTGGATAGCTCAACTCTCAGGGTACACCTCCCTACAAGTGCATCCTCTCCACTTCTTCGGCCTTCTTCTGAACTTCCAAGTATGTTGGTAGAGTAAAGGGAGTGAAGACATAATGAAGAGAAGGTCAGAGTGCCTCCTCCAAGTGTCTCACATGAGAATCCTCATCCAGAAAGAGATATGGAGTGAAGAATAAGATATAATTGAACTTGATACTCAGTTCCATCACCGAAATACTCCCCTGCTAAAGGGAGATCAGCTCCCGCCTCTTCTCGACCTTCATTGTGGAAGAAAGGAATTCCTCCCAAAATTCCTTCTCAATATCATCCCATGAAACATCAGTCTCATTCCTCTCCTTGAGGTAAAGCATCCACCACTGTCACATTGAACCCATAATTTGGATCACTAATAGAGGAAACTAGTACTCTGTCAAAGCCCAGATCAAGCTGAAGGTGATCACCAGCTCCTTGAGCTAACTCTCCGTCTCCATGTTTGAGACGCTACCATCGTAATTTTACAGAGTCTACCGCTAGAAGGAACGGAGAATATTCTACCATTGGTCATCTTGATCCTCTCGATCAACCCTCTAATGATCAACTAGTTCAACCTACTGGGCATCATATTCTTGTATTATACGTGGGCGACGTCTGGGTTCCATATCTAAAAGGGGTAGACAAGGAACTCCTAAGCCCGTGTAGTATGGAAATTTCCTTTTAAGATTTATATTAACTCTTTATTTAAATTAAGTTCCTAAAATTACAAAGACACACAAGAATGCAAGTCATTATGATGCATGTACCTTCCCTAGGGTCTCTAACCCGCAATTAGTGTAGCCTCACTTGGTCGTTCAGTAGGTCTAGAGTCCTTGCATCAGATCATGGGGTGACCTAAAATCCCATTTCCTAGTCAGTCTTCCTTGGCCTATTTCACACAAAAAAGGTTTACTAACATTGTTTCCATACCATCCCATGAAATTCTCATTGTTCCTAACTACAAACTCCACCTTATCCCTCAACCTCCCTTTGATACCACTTTGTCACGACCCACCTTCTTCAAGATGAGGTAAGGGATAGAAAAGTGTCACACCCTTTTTTACTCAATATGAAGGAGAGATAATGACCCCACGATCCCCACCTTCAATAGACCCAAAAGTGGAGACTAGAGCTAATATAGAATCTCACATAATATGTAAGTAATTACCATTTTATAGAACAAGATCAGGAGATAGGATGGTAAATACAAAATAACTCCAAATAATAAAAGTGAAAGTAAATACAAAATCCATTCTCACATGCATGTTAAAAAGTAAAACCGATAAAAAGTACAAAAAAACTCAAAAGTAAAGTACCAAATAAAATATACTAAGTAGCAACAACAACTAATCCCGATGCCCAAGCTAGTAAAGTCCAGCACAGTCCTCAAAGTCCTCCTGGAAATATGAAAATAGTTTTATATATGTAGGGTGAGCATACGAGTACACTCAGTAGGGAAACTAAAACTACCTGTGTATAAGTGTGGTAACATACTAATGTCCCTATGAGAAAATAGTAGAACCTCAAAGCACCTACCAAGGAATACTACCCAGCCCAGCCTCACCAAGGCATGCTCACCAAATAATGCAAGTCAAGTAAGGTAGTAGTATAAACACATTGACATTTGGGTACCCCACACCACTTTTACACCGGTTAACTACTCATCCCTAATAGATAACATTTTGATGATACCACTCTTCCCATATGCAGTCCCACTCCCACAACCTGCCTGCACACACCTGGGCCACAACAACCACACCTCTCACCTGAAGACACCCATACCTCATCCTGAAGACACTTGGGAAAACAATCCTGGCCCATAAACACCTAGTCCTATCATCCACAACAAACCTGCATAAAGGATGTAGGACTATGATAATCCTCAAGACATTACAGCCTGCCTGAATATGCTCGAGTGGTAAGAACTCGGAAGAGGGTGTGAGGAAGAAATTCAGTAACCAACCATCCATCCTCCCACCAAGATGTTGGTAAAGACACCCTACCCCATGAAATGGGGGTGTTCGGAACATGGTGCTCAACAAAGATGGGGTAAATATATAAATCACATGGAATTAAAATTTATACATATAAGTAATCAAATCCCCATCCTAACCTACGGGTTTCAAAAAACCAAACAAACGAGTCCACCAACACCACTTTTGCAGCTACCCCTATATGCACAACCACACAACACCCACTTCCAAGCATAAAACCAACCCATTTTCATTTAAACACTTACCATTTATTTTTTAAGGGGATTAACATTAATTTATTCCAGTACTATCGGGAAACTAACAACCATAACCATACAACAATAAAACCATATTTTCATTCCCACTACACACCCCCGTTAAACCACTGCCAGCTATCATTATTCAAAGTTATACCGTAAAATCCTTCTTTCGCAACCCAGTCCCGAAAACCCTACTACCCAAAAAATTCCTAAATGCATTCCCACTGCATAAAAATTTTATAACCACACCGCAATCCTACTTCCCAACATTGCTCCGTGACCACAACACAAACAAAGTCCCACTACCTACAAGTCCATCCATTCCATAATCAATCAGTCGCTCAACCTGAGACTCCAACACACAACACATACTGCCCCACATGCCAAACCCACAAAAAATACCATTTAAAAATAGCCCCATTGCACACACGTCCCACACCCTTCTCACAAAACCAACTCCTCCATCCACCCCTGTACCCATAATTGTGCTTCCAATAGTAGCACAAAAAAAATACCACAAGGACAAAAAACCCAACATAACACAACACTCAACCACACATATTAAAAAGGGCATATTCAGATTCAATACACACTATTATTTAAGTCCACTTGATAAATAGGGGTGATAACACAAGGGTTTTCAACCTAGGGAATCCATTTCAATTTAACCCAAGGTACGCGATTAAATAGATTTCATATTACAACCATTTATTAAGAATCTAAACAAAATAGAACATCACCGGTGTGAAAGACCCTTGTGTTATCATGACTTTGAAGAGCCATATCCTATATTAAAGGAAGAACAGTTTCCAAAAGTCATTAATGTGGGATCGTGGTCAAGATCACGCGGTTTGAGTATCTCAAATCCCCCAGGACATTAGAATATTAAATATATAATTAATATCCTTTGAAATTACCTAAACAACCTAAGGAAGGATTGAAACTCAATTTACGTCAAATAAGACGTAAGAGGGGTGAAACTGGGAAAACTCAGGAAACTGGAAAATCAGCAAAGGGTGAGACACTATTTGGTGTGCCACCATTTCGGTGTGGCACCATCATGGTACCACCATTATGGTGCCACCATTTAGGTGTGGAACTATTATGGTTCCACTGTTACAGTGCCACCATTTCAGTGTGCCACCATTATGGTTCCACCGTTGCGGTGCCACCATTACAGTGCCACCATTTTGGTGTGCCACTGTTATAGTGCCACTGTTTCGATGAAACCATTTGGTGGGATTTTTTTTTTGGAAAACCCCCACAACAAACCACTGTGACCCCCAAGAACACCACAAGTACTGGATTCTCACAAAGTAAAGGTCCGAGGAAATCCAGGTTATTACAATTATTGATGGGAAATTTATTTTAAGAATGATTAAAATAAAATTCATCCCATTATACAATTTAAAATATTCCAATTTACATTTAAAAAACAATACACAAGTTTTTAATCAAAACATGCCTTTTTTCAAGATAAAACCACTGGGTTTATATCAAAATCATTTTAATCCATTTTCTCAAATACCAATTTGAAATAAATTTCATAAAATAAATTTCACAATTCAAATTCCACAATTAAATTCCAAAATTTAATTTAAACAATTTCCATCCAATTTCATAACTCACCCAATTAAATGGAATTGGGTTTTTAGTAAACCAATTGAAAGAAATTTATCAATCAATTGAATTTTAAATCAAACAATTGAATTTGAATCAAGTAATTTAGGTTTAATCAAAATTTTCCAATCAAAATAGAACCACATTCCTTTTTCATGGAAACACAACGCCCGCAATAGAACCCATCAACAAGAAAAAATGTGCCGAAGATCTAGGAACTCAACCTATAAAAAAGATTCAACAAAACAGAGTTTATATTCATCAATCCCAAGATGATCTATCAAACTCCAAGGAGGGGAAGTGAAAGAGACAAAGAGACAAGGAGAACGCTTACCTGGAAAGTCACACTGAATTCAAAATAATGATCAATCCCTAAATGAAACATCCTAGAAGGGTTGGAGGGCTCGAAAATCACCTGGGGATGACTCTTAGTCGAGAGTAAGGAAGTATGGAGAAGAGGAAATAGAAATTTCAGCTGAGATTCCTATTTAAAAACATCTATAGGGACTTTACACGACATGTAACCCAATTACACATCATGTAATTTAAAAGTACCATAAATTCCAAAAAACCCATCAAATTTTGTTAAAAATGGATTTATTATTATTTTAGAATTTACACATCATGTAACCATATTACACGGTGTGTAAATCCCTAGCAGGCTGCAGAAACAGTAGGTTTTTATGCTGAAAAAACCAATAAATCTCCGACTTCACCATTATAGGTATCCTCCCAATTACTTCTCATCCCTACTTAGAAAACTTAAAAGGAAAACCATGACAAGGTTTAAAACATACCTGACATAATGGTAATGGGATGTTACAATTATTACTTGGAAACGTCGCTACAATATAATCATGAAACATTCATAATCATATTTTCAAATCTCAACATCGATGCGTCTTAAAATCACATCACCAAAGTTATTCACTAAGGCATCATAAAACATTACCAAGTAATGATTCCAAGTTATTATGAACATGTCATCTCTATAGGTTAATTCTTTACCCAATGCATTAGGGATTAATCAAGATACACCCTTCACATTACTAGGGTTTTTCACAAAGGTATCATAAAAAATTACAAAGACATGATTCAATGGTATTATAAACATTTTATATGTAGTGATTAATTCTTTACCCAATTAATTAAAGGGATATTAGGGAACACCATTCACATGTCTATCATTATGTGGGAAACATCATTCAAAGATCATAAGAACATATCATTTTAACCCATGATTAGTGAATGTGGGTTTCAAACATGGAATTCCCTGCCTAATAAAATAATGTTACATATATATGGATATCTTTTAATGATATTAGAGTTGGGTATTCAAAACATGAAAATATAACATGGGAAAATCAAGGAATGACTTCAACAACATGAAAGATATACAACAACCACACCTCTCACCTGAAGACACCCATGCCTCATCCTGAAGACAATTGGGAAAACAATCCTAGCCCATAAACACCTAGGCCTATAATCCACAACAAACCTGCCTAAAGGATGTAGGACTATGATAAGCCTAAAGCAATTATAGCCTGCCTGAATATGATTGAGTGGTAAGAACTCGGAAGAGGGTGCGAGGAAGAAATTCAGTAACCAACCATCCATCCTCCCACCAAGATGTTGGTAAAGACACCCTCCCCCATGAAATGGGGGTGTTCGGAACATGGTTCTCAACAAAGATGGGGTACATATAGAAATAACATGGAATTAAAATTTATACATATAAGTAATCAAATCCCCATCCCAACCTACGGGTTTCAAACAACCAAACAAACGAGTCCACCAGCACCACTTTTGCAGCTAGCCCTATATGCACAACCACACAACACCCACTTCCAAGCATAAAACCAACCCATTTTCATTTAAACACTTACCATTTATTTTTTAAGGGTATTAACATTAATTTATTCCAGTACTATCGGGAAACTACCAACCATAACCATACAACAATAAAACCATATTTTCATTCCCACTGCACACCCCCGTTAAACCACTGCCAGCTATCATTATTCAAAGTTATAACGCAAAATCCTTCTTTCGCAACCCAGTATCGCAACCCTACTACCCAAAAAATTCCCAAATGAAGTCCCACTGCATAAAAATTTTATAACCACACCGCAATCCTACTTCCCAACATTGCTCCATGACCACAACACAAACAAAGTCCTACTACCTACAAGTCCATCCATTCCATAATCAATCAGTCGCTCAACCTGAGACTCCAACACACCACACATACTGGCCCACATGCCAAACCCACAACAAATAACATTTAAAAATATCCCCATTGCACACACATCCCACACCCTTCTCACAAAACCAACTCCTCCATCCACCTCTGTACCCATAATTGTGCTTCCAATAGTAGCACCACAAAAATCCCACAAGGACAAAAAAACCCAACATAACACAACACTCAACCACACATATTAAAAAGGGAATATTCAGATTCAATAAACACTATTATATAAGTCCACTTGATAAATAGGGGTGATCACACAAGGGTTTTCAACCTAGGGAATCCATTTCAATTTAACCCAAGGTACGCGATTAAGCAGATTTCATATTACAACCATTTATTAAGAATCTCAACAAAATAGAAAATCGCCGGTGTGAAAGAAAAGACAAAAAATTACCATGATTTTCAGAATTCATACAACCATAACAACCATAAAAGGACCAAATATAACAAATAAAACAAGTGATCAATGTTAACCCGTCTTCAATTTCCTGCTTGTTATTATAACAGGTCTTGTTATCTTTTTATCACCAACTTCACTGTCCCTTATTTATTAATTTTTAAAGAAAAGGATTCAGACATTCTTCACAAGGAATCATTAGTACACCCACCCCACATGACGCAAAAATAAAGAGAGACAGAAGAAATACCTTCTTGGATGATCAAAGGATCAAAGTTCCTCCTTACCATAAGAATATGGGATTGCACAAGCAGTGGGAAACTACAAGAAAATTGAGTAGGAGGGGATGTAGCAAAGGAGCATGACTCATACATAGAGGAAGGCTCTAGACACACCAAGGGGAAAAGGAAAAAACACTAGGAAGGTAAGATCACGACTTTGAAGAGCCAGATCCTATATTAAAGGAAGAACAGTTTCCAAAAGTCATTAATGTGGGATCGTGGTCAAGATCACGCGACTTGAGTATCTCAAATCCCCCAGGACATTAGAATATTAAATATATAATTCATATACTTTGAAATTACCTAAAAAACCTAAGGAAGGATTGAAACTCAATTTACATCTAATAAGACGTAAGAGGGGTGAAACTGGGAAAACTCAAGAAACTGGAAAATCAGCAAAGGGTGAGACACTATTTAGTGTGCCACCATTTCGGTGTGGCACCATCATGGTACCACCATTATGGTGCCACCATTTTGGTGTGGCACTATAATAGTTCCACTGTTACGGTGCCACCATTTCAGTGTGCCACTATTACAGTTCCACCGTTGCGGTGCCACCATTACAATGCCACCATTTTGGTGTGCCACTGTTATGGTGCCACTGTTTCGATGAAACCATTTGGTGGGAATTTTTTTTTGGAAAACCCCCACAAAAAACCACTGTGACCCCCAAGAACACCACAAGCACTGGATTCTCACAAAGGAAAGGTCCGAGGAAATCCAGGTTATTACAATTATTGATGGGAAATTTATTTTAAGAATGATTAAAATAAAATTCATCCCATTATACCATTTCAAATATTCCAATTTACATTTAAAAAACAATACACAAGTTTTTAATCAAAACATGCCTTTTTCCAAGATAAAACCACTGGGTTTATATCAAAATCATTTTAATCCATTTTCTCAAATACCAATTTGAAATAAATTTCATAAAATAAATTTCACAATTCAAATTCCACAATTAAATTCCAAAATTTAATTTAAACAATTTCCATCCAATTTCATAACTCACCCCAATTAAATGGAATTGGGTTTTTAGTAAACCAATTGAAAGAAATTTATCAATCAATTGAATTTTAAATCAAACAATTGAATTTGAATCAAGTAATTTAGGTTTAATCAAAATTTTCCAATCAAAATAGAACCACCTTTCCTTTTTCATGGAAACACAACGCCCGCAATAGAACCCATCAATAAGAAAAAATGTGCCGAAGATCTAGGAACTCAACCTATAAAAAAGATTCAAAAAAAAGTTTATATTCATCAATCCCAAGATTATCTATCAAACTCCAAGGAGGGGAAGTGAAGGATACAAAGAGACAAGGAGAACGCTTACCCGAAAAGTCACACTGAATTCAAAATAATGATCAATCCCTAAATGAAACATCCTAGAAGGGTTTGAGGGCTCAGAAATCACCTGGGGATGACTCTTAGTCGAGAGTAAGGAAGTATGGAGAAGAGGAAATAGAGATTTCAGCTGAGATTCCTATTCAAAAACATCTATAGGGACTTTACACGACATGTAACCCAATTACACATCATGTAATTTAAAAGTAACATAAATTCCAAAAAACCCATCAACTTTTGTTAAAAATGGATTTATTATTATTTTATAATTTACACATCATGTAACCATATTAAACGGTGTGTAAATCCCCAGCAGGCTGCAGAAACAGTAGGTTTTTATGCTGAAAAAACCAATAAATATCCGACTTCACCATTATAGGTATCCTCACAATTCATTCTTAGCCCTACTTAGACAACGTAAAAGGAAAACCATGACAAGGTTTAAAACATACCTGACATAATGGTAATGGGATGTTACAATTATTACTTGGAAATGTCACTATAATATAATAATGAAACATTCATAATCATATTTTTAAATTTCATCATCGATGCGTCTTAAAATCACATCACCAAAGTTATTCACTAAGGCATCATAAAACATTACCAAGTAATGCTTACAAGTTATTATGAACATGTCATCTCTAGAGGTTAATTCTTTACCCAATGCATTAGGGATTAACCAGGATACACCCTTCACATTACTAGGTTTTTTCACAAAGGTATCATAAAAAATTACCAAGACATGATTCAATGGTATTATAAACATTTTATATCTAGAGATTAATTCTTTACCCAATTAATTAAAGGGATATTAGGGAACACCCTTCACATGTCTATCATTATGTGGGAAACATCAATCAAAGATCATAAGAACATATCATTTTAACCCATGAGTAGGGAATGTGGGTTTCAAACATGGAATTCCCCGCCTAATAAAATAATGTTACATATATATGGATATCTTTGAATGATATTAGATTTGGGTATTCAAAACTTGAAAATATGACATGGGAAAATCAAGTAATGACTTCAACAACATGAAAGATATACAAAAGGGATAATGAAATGAGTTAAATGAGAGAGAAAAATAGTCTCTCATTAATAGGGTATAATTAAGACAATAAAGGGTTTTATTATAAACACATGGAATCATAATCACATGGAATTAAAAAGTCTTACAACAAAGGAAGATCTTGAATTAAAAAGAGGAGGGAGAAAATAAAGGAGTGATTTTGACAGTATTACAACTATACCAAAGGGGATATGAAACGAGTCTAATGAAATAGAAGGGTAATATCTCATCAATAGTGTATAATTTAGACAATAAAGGATTTAATATAAACACATGGAATAATAATCACATGGAAATCAAAAGGGATTATTATAAAATAAGTACTTGAATAAAAAGGGTGGAGGAGAACCCTTACCTTTCTATGTAGCTTCTTAAAGATTTAGAGGAGTCCTTAGAACCTTAGTAACTCCTTGGGAGAGATTTATAGAGAGAGAGTGTGAAGAAAAATTCATGATCAATGACTTTGGGGTGAATAGGGATGATATAATGGGTTGGAGTGAGCTCCTTTTATAGGTGAAAAGGCATGGCCTTTTTATGGGAACTAAATTTAGGTAAGGGGTAAGAATGAAATCACATGGGTGTTAGTTGGTTTAGGTGTGTTAGGTGATTTGGGTGGAGAAATGTTGGTGAAACATGAAGGTATGAATTTATATCCTAACAAATTTATTCTAGAAGGTTTGTGTGTCAAATTGATTTAGTAAAAATAGGGTCACATTAGCTTACTCCTTTAAAAACTTATTAACATTGATTAAATATTAATCTTAATAATTATATTATCACTAAAAATATAATATGGATCCTCTAAAAAAATATCAATTTGATGAATATAAATTTGAACTTTATTTAATCTAATTCAATTTCAAAATAGGTGAAAATTAAATTTTAAATTAAAACATATAATGTGTAGAAAAACCATTTTTTTAGATTTTAGATGTTTTATTAGTTAAGTGTTATTAAAAATATTAACATTAATTTAGAATTAAATTAGTGTTAATTTATTTGAACTAAATTTTAAATATCATACTAGAGTCATAGTTTAAAAGAGATCAATCTAATTTATTTAGATAAAAATCATACAATGTTTATAAAAATAATTCTTTGAAAAATAACTATTTTACCATGATAATTGCTCTTTAACCCGGGTAAATTAATTTTATATCCAAAAATAAAATTTCACTTATTTTATAATTGAAAATTTTGATTAAAAATTTGAAAATAATTTTATATGATTCCATTTCTAAAATTGATGAAAATTAATTTTTAATATACGCATGTATAAATATTTTTTAGAAAAAAGTGTATCTTCTAAGAATTAATTAAATTTATTACTTACATAGTAATAAATACAGGATGGTTTTGAATTATTTTATTGTATATATTATTAAAAATTTTCATTAAAATCCCCATTTAATCATAATATAATAAAATACAGTGTATAAAAAGGAAATTTTTAGAAGAAAAAAAATATTTTTATGCCTAAAAGGATTTATTAGTTATATAGTTATAATAATTGAATTTTATCAATGAATTATTATTATTTTATTTAAATATAAATTTTATAATGTGTTTACCCCTAGTTATACCAACAAATTATACAGATACTTTTATTGTGTTTTAATAAAAGTTTTCGTGATTCATTTTCATTTGGTTATGCATGTGGAGCAAACTATTAGAAAAATTAGATTCATTTAAAGCAAGGATAAGTAGTAAAATTTTAGGTGCTACATTTTTTTATTATAAATAAATAAATAAATAAATAAATTTACTGAAAATAGTGATATGAGAAGGGTGATAATTTCATGGTTGGTTTTCCAATTTCAATGCTATCCTAGTATCTAATTTGTTCAACTCTCACTTGATTAACTGATAAGTGAGAGGACCCAGAATTGATTCTCCTCTCACCCTTAGTTGAATAGTGTGGGTGAGAATATTCATTACTAAAATATGATCTTGGTATACCATCCTTCTTATGTGCGAGAGAGTTCTTGAGAATACCCCCAATCGACTTAGGTAATACACGATAAGGTTTTGTTCCTAATAAACAATCAAGAGTGTCCACTACCCCTTCCACAAATACTGATAATCATAGAGTACTTCAATACTTAAACCTGATATATTACATCATATATATACCATAACTAAGTATAGGGATATGGTGGATCATTATCCAAAGTAATAAACTATATATGAAATTAAAAATAAACAAAACCACATTTGATAATAAGTACCGATACTGAGTATTGAAACTAGTTAACAAAACATAGATAATTTTTATTCATTAAGGTGAGAAAAATTTAGAATTACAAATAGAAAACCTCCCCTTATCTAATAAATCAGAAGATTAATCCTCCTTTAAAATATTTTTTATGGAAGTTGAAAATCATATTTATAAAGGAAAGTTGAGGAAAAATTTCCCTCTAGTTTTTTCCATCAAAAGTTTGAGCATATTTTTTCCTAAGACCACTGAATATCAAAAGGTTTTATTCTTAAAAAGTGTTAAAAATGTGTTGTTTTTCCACTAAAAATTTGAGTTCCATTTTAAAAATTAATAAAAATAAATATTTAAATGACTAGATCACACTTTTTCTGGATGAAGAGACTATTTAGTTTCCTCCACTTGCTCACACACATCCACTTCCTTAATGTTTGAAAATTTCCATGAAATTTAATATAAATTTAAAACTATGAGTTCTATATCATTGAAAACTATAATTATATTATTTTAATTATTTTATACTGTGATATTATTCCATTAATGAAGGTTTCTCAATTCTCGTAGCCAAACAAGGTTTCCACTTTGCATGAATTATTTTGGTCTCATGAAACCAACTCTTGGTTCAGTTGAGAGAATTTAAGCCCACTAACCAAGGAAACTTAAAAAAATAAATTTTAAAATTTTTATTAGTTTTAAAAATTTTATGGATAAAATAAAAAAGTGATAAAAAATAGTTAAAAATCCATAATTAATCCATTTTTACATTTAATCTTAAAATTCACCAAAATTACAAAAATGATGTAATTTCACTTAGAATGAAAAATTGGTGGAATTAAATCTTTGAAATACACATGAAAATTAGTGAAAATATAATTTTTATTAGTATAAGGTTCTTTTATTCTAAGAGAATCAAATACCTTATCCTCCTTCATAGAATGGTAGTATATTGAGCAGTCATAGTCTTTAATTAACTCCATACATCTTCATTAGCACATGTTTAGATCCTTTATGTGGATATATACTTTAAAATATTTTGATTAATATATATGTTAAACTTCTCACCCAAGTGGTAATTCCTAAAAATATTCATTTCAAAGATCAAAACTACTAACTAAAGATCATTTTCCATGAAGTTTCTATCATGAATCTTCAATTGTCATAAGGCATAACTTATCACTTTATCATTTTATATGAGGATGCAACCCAAGACCTTATTTAAAGAAACACTGTATATTATAAACCCTTCTAAACTTGAGGGTAGTGAATATAAGTTTTTCTACTTGGATCTTATTGATCACCTTAAATATTTCTTTACATTTATCCATACTATACACTTTTATCCCTTTCATGTTAACTTAGTTAGTGGGCTAGAAAATTGTGATAAATTTCTCACAAAACATCAGTAATATATAGATAATCTAAGTAAAATATAGATCTATGTGCACCCATTAGTCTTGGATAATCTTCAATTGCATTCATATTTGATGTATATATATAGATTCCCTCACCTGTGACCACATTCCCTAATAATGTGATTTTTTGAATCCAAAAGAAACACTTACTAAATTTATTATACAACTTATCCTACCATAAATTATTCAATACAAACCTTATTTATTATTAATATTCTTCATTTATCCTATAGTATATGAGAATATCATCAATAAATTCTATCAATTTTTTTGAGTTAATCTCTAAAGACTATATTTTTATGATCATGAGTTTTATTAAAGAAACACAATGTTCGATAACTACCATGATACGACACATCGACCTTAAATGAAAAACTAAATATTATTATTTAATATAGTAGTTATCATCTAGATGTTAGAATAGAAAGAATGAAAATTATTAATTGAATTATGAAAATATTGTTTACACATGTTTGTCCATGGAATTAATTTTAAACATAAATTTCCCAATTATGTGAATTTAATTAGGTAAAATGGATTCTAAATTTATAATCAGAAGGTCCAAATTATTTTTTAAGGTAAATTTAATTTTTAGGTATAAAAAAGTTACCATCGTAAAAAAAATTATTTACCGTTGTATAGGTATAATTGTGACAAGGGTTAAAGTTAAAAGGTAAAAGCTTAAAATACCTAAAAATTGCAACATTTAAAGGGTGGTTGAGGTGTGGATCGACCCTAACCAGAATAAAAAACTTTAATTATAATCCAAATTCATGGAATTTAATTCCACCTCTATTTGGTTGGCTTTTAATATAAGATAATTAATAAACTAAACACTTGAACCCACCTCTCCTCAAGTATAAATACCACATCTCCACCTCCCATTTTCAAACCAAAAAGCCTTGTAGCTCCTAAAATATCTGAAAAAACATATACTCTTCACCATCCCCACGTAAAAGTGATGATATTCTCACCAAAATACAAAATCCAAGGTCCTCAAGGGTCTTTCAAGGAGGGGATATTCAAGAGGTAATTTTCTTAAAGTACCTCTCTTAATTTCTTTTCCTTTTCTACTTTCTTCTCACCTAATCCATCCATAAATGCATGATAAATATGTAATAATGTATATAATATAATTATATGATTATAATTTAAAATATAATATCCATTTCATTTCTCACCTCCTCTTTTTCAAATAAATGAAATTGTTGTCCAAGTTTCGTCAGTTAATCACCTCTGTGAATAAAGTTTTTGTTCTTTTTCCATTACCGCCTTCATGGATGGTATTAAAAATATTTTTAATGTTAAATAATATTTATATATGTATATTATAATCTATTTAACATTTTTTAAATTTTATATTAAACATACCTTAATTCTTTCCATATAGTGTTTATATAATAACTTCATTTGGGGACGTATGGACTACCGCCTCCTCAAAATGACGTGATTCATTCACATATCACATGGAATGTATTGAGGATTTTTTTAGTAAAAATATATGATATAAATTAAATATTAATGAAATTATAATTATATTATATATGTATATATATTTACATACATTTCATTTAATGTCGTTCCTTCAATACGATAGGAAAAACGAAAATAACTTTTATGCGTATATACGACCTACCGTATCCATGAATGGTGTTTTTTGTTTGTATTAAATAGATTATTATAAATAATTATTTAATTAATATATTAAATATTTATATCACATTTTATATTCTGGAGATGATGGACTTAAGACCGCATGGACTATTGACATCATGCCATGTTCATTTTCAACTCAAGAACCAAATATCGACAAAACGTCCGACATGAACTTAAATAATTATGTAATTGTTATAACATGGTAATTAATGATATAAAATAAATAATAAACATTAAAATTTTCTTAATAAAGTATATATTAACCTAATTTTATTATTCAGGAAGAACAAGGAACATATGAGACAAGTCAAACTCGTGGTAAGGGAACTTCTTAACCCAATTTCCACTCGTTAGGTTTTACGCATACTTTGTTGATTATATTATTCCCAAATTATGTGTACAATAAATTTTTATTTATTTTTGTTTTAATTTAAAATTCCATTTGTGTGGATATACTATTTCTATACATAATCACCCCATTGATAAATTCTTACGTCATTTATACGAACTTTGTAAGGGATTTTTCTAACTCAATTTCCATTCATTAGGTTATATGTATACTTCATTGATTTTATTATGAAAAGATTATTTGTGGAATAAATTTTTATTGTTTTATGTTGTATTTTAAATTCTATTTTTTTGTATATACTGTTGTTAGACATAATCACCCCATTGATAAGTTCTTATGTAATTTTGTAAGGGAATTTCTTAACTCAATTTCCATTCTTTGGGTTAAACTTCTACTTCTTGATTATTTCGTGCTATGATTATGTGGGAAATAAATTTTGGATATATTATATTGTATTTAAACTTTATTTACGTGGATTTATAGTGAATACACATAATCCATCTATTCTATTAACAAAATAATCTTTGTAAGGGACACTTTAATTAAAACATCATTTTAAATGTTTTAAATAATTATTCTTCTAAATATTTATCATTTATGTCCATGTTTTCAAAATGGTTTTAAAGGATTTATTTATATGGAAATTAATGTTTTAAAATTTTAATTCCTTTAAAAAGTTTCAAAGTGGTATGGGACGCTTTGATTCAAAAATATTATTTTTAAATGTTTTAATTGTGTTTTAAAAATGGATTGATTATTTAATTAAATTGGAATGTTTTATTTAACATATAATTCATGAACCAAATTTCTAAATTATATATCTATTTAATTATTTTACATTTAATTTGAAAGTTTACACTTTTATTTTCAAATAAATTGTTTTCATTTATGAGTGTGCGGCTTTGTAAAAATGAAATGGGATTGCAAAGTGGAAATGTTATTTTTCCTTTATGGTTGTTTTATATGTTATGATTATGATATGGTTATTGGTAATTTCATGTGTATACATGTGGTTTTGTGATAAATTGAGTTTGGGTGAGCCCGTGATAGCTCTAAAATTCATTGGGTAATGAGACAGAGTTAAATGACAGGGTTTCTTTTAAGAGATTTAGGGAATATATTGTGATGGGTATTCCAAACATAACCATGAAGGTTACTCCCTATGTAGCTGTGAAAGCTATAATGTAAGTATGATATGGATTCCACAAGTTACCTTTTTGATTTATGATTTCTAAGAACTATTTTTAGTAATCTTATGATTTAATGAGGTATGTTAAAGAGCTTATGTTTTTATAGATTAAAAGTATGATTTTGTGAAAATGTTTTCTTGAGTTTCAAATATTCATGGTCTAATGATTTTATTCCTTATTTTATATCCCTTAATGAGATTTTTTTTCTCATCCTATGTTTTTGAAATGTTTTCCACAGGGTATAAGTATGGTTAAGATAAAAGAATATGTCAAGAATATTTTTATCAAGAAGAGAAATAATGTTTTATTTTAAAATGTTTTATATTATAAAAAAATGGACAGTGAGTAGAAGTGTCTACTTGTAATATTTGAGTTGTTATGTAATAGTTATGGACTAATTCTATAAAAATCTAAAACTAAAAAGATACTCAATGTGAATTCTTAACTTAAATCAAGATTATGTAACATTTAAGGTTGGTTCCATATAGTTGGTATCAATGGAAAGGTTAAGACAAATTTAGGGATTAAGAGTTTTGGTTAAACATATGCTAAGTTTCTTTGTCTAATTTTTTTGTTAAATACTTATTCTATAACTTTTTTAGATTGAGGAAAGTTGGTTACAAATGGAAGGAGGAGGATCTCAAACGAAATTCATATCTCTTCCTAATGACATGCTTGCAATAATTATTGTAAAGTCATGTTCAGATGATTCTAAAACCTTTTCTAACATAGAACTCTCTTAAAAATAGTTTTATGAGATATCAAACACCTATTCTATAACTCGATACCATCATGGATCATAGGCTATTTTTAATGAAATCTCATTTTCTCAATATTCTCATATTTTCAAAAAAAAAAAGAAAATATTATCAAGGTATTTTCAGATATTTTACCTTATCATATGATTTTGAAGCATACTATGATTTTGAAAAATCTGCTGAAGAAGGAGGCCCTTGCAAAACCTATTTATAATTTATTTTAAAATATAGTCTTTCAACACATACTTATGGTATTTTAAAGGACCATTGATTGAATGTTTCAAGTAAAACCCAGTCTGAATGGTTTATAAAAATAAAGTTATATTAGATGTTTTGAAATTATATTTCATACTAGATTATTTTCCAAAACTGTTTTTCTATGAACACCCAAACGACCTAATTTGTACAAGTTGTATTTGGATAAAGTAAGAAAATTATTTTGAATAATCTCTAAATCATTGTTTCAATTCATGGACCTTCTATCTATATGAACAAAATAATGACGAAACCAGGTGGATACCATGATCAAGGCACAATGTTATTTCTTTTTGGAATAGTTTTATTTAATCATTTGGAGATGAAATGAAAAAATTAACTATATACAAGACTTAATGAATTAAGATATTGAGGTAATTATAAGTTGGGATGTCAAATGAAAGGTATGAAATAAAATTTGAGGTTAAAACATGATATGGTTATTTTTAGGATTTTATCTCATTTTGGGAATGATATACAAAATATACAGTTTTTGAAAAAGGATAAAATGCAGACCATGTGACAAATTTTCACATCAGACAAGGCTATGGGAATAAAAACCACAATAAAAGGGAGACAAGGCTTTATTTCTTTCCACTGGCCTACATGAAGTCCCTAATTAGTATGACTTTTTATTTTTAGTTAAACAAGTTGATGAAATATGAATAAGTTTATTTTTGGAACTTATGTTTTATCAAATGGATATCCTTGGTATTGGAAAATGATTTAGCGATTAAGTGATAAATGAAATTTTGGAATATGTTCACTATTTTGGGAACCCTATATGATTAAGGAAAATAGAATACTATGGGATTTTATTTTAGGATTAATGTTTGAATTTTAATTTGGAAGAATCTATGTTTTTATTATGGATTTATAGTGATTCAAGTTATTTATAGAAATAATTAACCTATCTTAGAGAATATATGATTTTGGAAATTACATTTTTGGTATGAGACATTAAGAGTGATTGATGTTATTTGGAGATAAATGTTAAAATTTATCTTGGAATATTATGTGATCAAGTTCTTCTGAGTTTTGGGTTTCAATCTTAATTTGGATTATTCTGAGTAATTTTAAGGACAATAATTTATCAAATGATCTATATTGAAATTTGGGTTTTACTTTTGAATTTTGGATATTACAAGTAGTTTTTCATTATACAATGATTTATTCTTTTGGGGGAATTCTATGATATTATCCTATTTTTTTTGTTTTGGTTAATGTTTCAAAACAAGATGAATAGATAGTTAATCTTTTGTGGATTATGTGATTCTCTAGAATTTGATTCTAGTTTTTCAGGTGAAAAAAAATTTCATCTTGAATACTCATTGTTTGGAGAAAAAAGATGAGTTTGTGGTGGAAGTTGATTAAAGGATGAAACTATACTTGAAAAGTAAGTATGTTTCCTTATGTTATTAGTTAAGATCATAAATGAATTCCACAAATTTATGAAAATTATCTTAAAACAAAATCATTTTCTATTTACTTTTCCTAATATGAAGTGAAAGACCATTTAACCCATCACAATTTTATGGTTTTGTGATTGTTATCTTTCTTCTAAAAATTTCCTCTATCACTATCCATCAGAACATAATAGTTAGTTTTATTCTATATCCATGTTTTCCTACATTTAATCCTAGTATATGATATCTTAAGTGACTTTTGTACTTCACTTATTTCATTTAAAGTGGAGGTTTTTATTGACTATTTTTTCTGATGTGGGATTGTAATAAAGGTATTTTGAAAATTATTACCTTAGTTACCAACCACAAATTAAAATTACGGGGAAGAAATTTATTAAAGGTTGGGAGGATGTAAATGAGTTTTATGAAAGAAACATAATGTTCGATAACTTACATGATATGTCACATCAAGCTTAAATGAACAACTAAATATTATTATTTAATATAGTACTTTTCAGCTAGCCATTAAAATGGCGGGAATAAAAATTATTAATTGAATTATGAAAATATGGTTTACAAATGTTTATATAATGATTTATTAGTTACCAAATTAATTAGAAATGGAAATAAAAACCAATTAAATATAAATGATGTGTTTTTATGAAAAATTAGTTAAATAATAATAATTGTGTTTATAAAATTATATTATCACACTTATTGGATTATATTAAATAAATATAAACTTAATATTATGTTTAAAATTCATATTATATGTTTTTTATACATGATATAAGAACAAAATCGATTTTATGCATAAAAGAAGTATTTTTTTAAAAGGCATTTTTACAGCCTTTTAATGGAGAACACATTTTAAATATATTTTTTTGACACTTTTATAAGTTATATTTGATAAAATAAAATTCTTATTTGGAATCAGGACATAAAAATTTAGTTTTGATAAATATTCAATATTTTTCAGATAACTTTTATATTTTAGTGAATAGTGATAAACACTACATTTTAATTCAAAATTGTTTTTGATATAATTTATTTATGTTGTTATATTATTATTTTAATTTATTTTAAAGTATATTTAGATTATTTTTTATAATTTAATCCAATTTTTTTCATTGGAATCATTTTAAAATTGAAATTAGATATAAAAACATTTCAAACTTTTGAACGTTTCACTTTAAAAACCCACTTTCTAGATTTGTCTGTAGAATTAATTTTAATCCTAAATTTACTAATTATATGAATTGAATTAGGTAAAATTAATTCTATATTTGGAATCATAAGTTCAAAATTATATTGTAAGGTCAATTTAATTTTTAGGTTTAAAAAATTTACCATCGTAAAAAAAAATTATTTCTTGTTGTATAGGTACAATTGTGACATGGTTTAAAGTTAAAAGGTAAAAGCTTAACATACCTAAAAATTGCAACATTTAAAGGGTGGTTGAGTTGTGTCTCAACCCTAACCAGAATATAAAACATTAATTACAATCCAAAGTTTTGAAATTTAATGCCACCTCTATATGGTTGGCTTTTAATATAAGATGATCAATAAACTAATCACTTGAACCCACCTCTCTCCAAGTATAAATACCACCTCTCTACTTCCCATTTTCAAACCACAAAGACTTTTAGCTCCAAAAATATCTGCCCAAACCTCTCCTCTTCACTCTCACCACGTACAAGTAATTATGGTCTCAACAAAAGACCAAATCCAAGGACCTCAAGGGTCTTTCAAGGAGGAGATATTCAAGAGGTAATTTTCTTAAAGTACCTCTCTTAATTTATTTCCTTTTTCTACTTTATTCTCACCTCATCCATACATCAATGCATGAAAACTATAGAATCATTTATATATTTTAGTTTTATGATTATAATTTAATATCTCATATTCATTTCATTTATCACCTCCTCTTGTTTAAAGAAATGAAATTGTGGTTATACGATAACTTTATTTGGGGACATGTGAACTACCACCTCCTCAAAATGACGTGATTCGTTCACGCATCAAATGGAATGTATTAAGGATCATTTTAGTAAAAATATATGATATAAATGAAATATTAATTAAAATATACTGATATTATATACGTATACATATTTACATACATTTCATTTAATGCTGTTCTTTCAATACAATAGGAAAAATTAAAATAGCGTTCATGCGTACGTACGGTCTACCGTCCCCATGAATGGTGTTTTTTATTTTTATTAAAAATATTATTATAAATACTTATATAATGAATATATAAGATATTTATATCATGTTTTATATTATGTATATGATGGAATTATGACCACATGGACTATTGACATCATGCCAAGTTCATTTTCAACTCAAGAACCGAATATCGACAAAACGTACGACATGAACTTAAATAATTATGTAATTGTTAGAAAATGGTAATTAATGATATAAAATAAATAATAAACATTAAAAGGTTCTTAATATAGTATATATTAACCTAATTTTATTATTTAGGAAGAACAATGAACATACGAGACAAGTCAAACTCGTTGTCAGGGAACTTTTTAACCCAATTTCCACTCGTTAGGTTTTACACATACTTCGTTGATTATATTATGCCAAAATTATGTGTGAAATAAATTTTTATTTATTTATGTTTTAATTTAAAATTAACTTTGTGTGGATATAATTTTTCTACACATAATCACCCCATTGATAAATTCTTAAGTCATTTATACAAACTTTGTAAGGGATTTTTCTAACTCAATTTCCATTCATTGGGTTATATGTCTACTTCATTGATTTTATTATGAAAAGATTATGTGTGGAATAAATTTTTATTATTTTATTTTTTATTTAAAATTCTATTTTTGTGTATATACTATTATTATACATAATCACCCCATTTATAAGTTCTTACATCATTTTGTAAGGGAATTTCTTAACTCAATTTCCATTCTTTGGGTTAAACTTTTACTTCTTGATTATTTCATGCTATGATTATGTGGGAAATAAATTTTGGATATATTATCTTGTATTTAAAATTTATTTAGGTGGATTTATAGTGAATATACATAATCGATCTATTCTATTAACAAAATAATCTTTGTAAGGGACTCTTTAATTAAAACATAATTTTAAATGTTTTAAATAATTATTCTTCTAATTATTTCTCATTTATGTCCATGTTTTAAAAATGGATTTAAGGGATTTATTTATATGGAAATTAATGTTTTAAAATTTTAATTCCTTTAAAAAGTTTCAAATTGGTATGGGACACTTTGATTCAAAAATATCATTTTTAAATGTTTTAAGTGCGTTTTAAAAATGGATTGATTATTTAATTAATATGGAATGTTTTATTTAAAAAATATGTCCTAAACCAAATTTCTAACGTTTATATCTATTTAATGATTTTAATTTTAATTTTAAGGTTTAAACTTTTATTTTCAAATAAAGGGTTTTCATTTATGAGTGTGTGGCTTTGTAAAAATGAAATGGGATTGCAAAGTGGAAATGTTATTTTTTTCCTTTATGGTTGTTTTATGTGTTATGATTATGATATGGTTCTTGGGAATTTTTTATGTATACAGGTGGTTCTATGATAAACCGAGGGTGGGTGTGCCTGTGATAGCTCTCCAATTCATTGGGTAATGAGAGAGAGTTAAATGATAGGGTTTCTTCTAAGAGATTTAGGGAATATACTCTGATGGGTATTCCAAACATAACCATGAAGGTTACTCCCTATGTATTTGTGAAAGCTACAATGTAAGTATGATGAGGATGAAATAAGTTATCTTTATGATTTATGATTTCTAAAAAGTATTTTCAGGAATCTTATGATTTAATGAGTTATGTTATAGAGCTTATGTTTTTATGGGTTAAAAGTATGATTTTGTGAAAATATTTTCTCAAGTTTCAAATATTCTTGGTCTAATGATTTCGTTCCTTATTTTATATCCCTTACAAAGATTTTTTTGCTCATACAAAGTTTTTGAAATGTTTTCCACAACGTATAAGGATGGGTAAGATAAATTAATATATCAAGAATATTTTTATCAATAAGATAAATCATGTTTTATTTTAAAATGTTTTATATTATGGAAAAAATGGATAGTGAGTAGAAGTGCCTACTTGTAATATTTGAGTTGTTATGTAATAGTTATGGTCTAATTCTCTAAAAATATAAAACTTAAAAGATACTCAATGTGAATTCTTAACTTAACTCAAGATTATGTAACATTTAATGTTGGGTCCTTATAGTTGGTATCAAAGGAAATGTTCAGAAAAATTTAGGGATTAAGAGTTTTTGTTAAAGATATGCTAAGTTTCTTTTTCAATTTTTTTGTTAAATCCTTAATCTATAACTTTTTTAGATTGAGGAAAGTTGGTTACAAATGGAAGGAGGAGGATCTCAAACAACATTCCCATCTCTCCCTAATGACATGCTTGAAATAATTATTGCAAAGTCATGTTTAGAAGATTTTGAAACTTTTTCTAACATATAAATCTCTTGAAAATAGTTTTATGAGATATCAAACACCTCCTCTATACATCGATAACATCGTGGATCATGGTATATTTTTAATGAAATATTATTTTCTCAATATTCTCATATTTTCAAAAAAGGAAAATATTATCAAAGTATTTTCAGATATTTTACCTTTTCATAAGATTTTAAAGCATACTATGATTTTGAAAAATCTAATGAAGAAGGAGACCCTTGAACAATATATTTATACTTTATTTTAAAATATAATATTTCAACACATACTTATGGTATTCTAAAAGGACCATTTATTGAATGTTACAAGTCAAACTCGGTCCGAATGGTTTATAAAAATAAAGTTTTATCAGATGTTTTGAAATTATATGTCATACAAGATTATTTTCCAAAACTATTTTTCCATGAACACCCATACAACCAAATTTGTACAAGGTGTATTTGTATAAAGGAATAAAAATATATATATATTGAAAAAGGAAAAAATACAGACCATGTGACAACCTGTCACGTCAGATAAGGCTGTGGGAATCAAAACCACAACCGAAGGGTGATAAGGCTTTATTTATTTCCACTGGACTACATGAAGTCCCTGATTAGTATGAATTTTTCTTTTTAGTAAAAAAGTTTATGAAATATGAATAAGTTTATTTTTGGAACTTATGTTTTATTAAATAGATATCCTTGGTATTGGAAAATGATTTAGGGATTAAGTGATAAATGAAATTTTGGAAGATGTTCACTATTTTCGGAACCCTATATGCTTAAGGAAAATAAAATACTATGGGATTTTATTTGATGAGTAATGGTTTAATTTTACTTTGGAAGAATATATGTTTTTATTATGGACTTATGGAAATTCAGGTTATTTATATAAATAATTAACCTATCTTAGAGAATATATGATTTTGGAAATTACATTTTTGGTTTGAGACATTAAGAGTGATTGATGTTATTTGGAGGTAAATGTTAAAATTTATCTTGGAAGATTATGTGATCAATTTATTCTGAGTTTTGGGTTTCAATCTTAATTTTGATTATTTTGAGTAATTTTAAGGACAATTATTTATTAAATGGTCTATGTTTAACTTTGGGTTTTAATTTTGAATTTTGGATATTACAAGTAGTTTTTTCATCATAAAATGATTTATTCTTTTGGGGTAATTCTATGATCTTATCCTAAAATTTTTGGTTTCAATTAATGTTTCAATATAAGATGAATAAATAGTTAATATTTTTTGGATTATGTGATTCTCTAGAATTTGATTCTAGTGTTTCAGGTGAAAAAAAATTTCATCTGGAATACTCATCATTTGGAGAAAAAAGATGAGTTGTGGTGGAAATTGATTAAAGGATGAAACTCTACTTGAAAAGTAAGTATGTTTCTTTATGTTCTTAGTCAAGCTACTAAATTAATTCCACAACTTTATGAAAAGGATATTAAAACAAAAGTGTTTTCTGTTTACTTATCCTAATACAAAGTGAAATACTTTTTAACCCATCACAAATTTATGGGTTCGTGATTGTTATCTTTCTCTTGAAAATGTTCTCTATCACTATCCATCAGAACATAATATTTAGTTTTATTATATATCCATGTTTTCCTACATGGAATCCTAGTATATGATATCTTAAGTGACTTTTTTACTTCACTTCTTTCATTTAAAGTGGAGGTTTTTATTGACTATTTTTTCCGATGCAGAATTGTAATAAAGGTATTTTGAAAAGTCATACTTTAGTTACCAAACATGAATTCAAACTGTGAGGATGCAATTTATTAAAGGGAAGGATGTAAAATCCTGAGTTTTATGAAATAAACACAATGTTCGATAGCTGTCATGATATGCCACATCGAGCTTAAACGGACAACTAAATATTAATATTTAATATAGTAGTTATCACCTAGCCATTAGAATGGTGGGAATAAAAATTATTAATTTAATTAAAAAAATATGGTTTAAAAATCTTTATATAATTATTTATTCATTACCAAATTAATTATAAATGGAAATAAAAATCAATTATATATAAATGATGTGTTTTTATGAAAAAATATTTAAATAAGAATAATTGCGTTTATAAAATAATTATATCAAACTTATTGGATTATATTAATGAAATATAAACTTAATATGATGTTTAAAATTCATATTATATGTTTTATATACATGATATAAGAACAAAATAGATTTTATGCATAAAAGAAGTATTTTAAAAAAAGGCATTTTTACTACCTTTTGATGGAGAACACATTTTAAATATATTTTTTTGACACTTTTATAAGTTATATTTTATAAAATAAAATTCTTATTTGGAATTAGGACATAAAAATTTAGTTTGGATAAATATTTGATATTTTTCAGATAACTTTTATATTTTAGTGAATAGTGAAAAATACTGCATTTTAATTCTATTTTTGTTGATCTAATTTATTTATATTGTTATATTATCCTTTTAATTAATTTTAAGGTATATTTAGATTTTTTTTATTTAATCCAATTTTTTTCATTGTAATCAATTTCAAATTGAAATTAGACATAAAATCATTTCAAACTTTTGAACATTTCACTTTAAAAACCTTCTTTTTAGTTTGGTATGCAGAATTAATTTTAATCCTAAATTTCCAAATTATATGAATTGAATTAGGTAAAATGAATTCTATATTTTTAATAATAAGTTCAAAATTATATTTTAAGTCTAATTTAATATCTAGGTTTAAAAAATTTACCATTTAAAAAAATTATTTGTTGTTGTATAGGTACAATTGTGACAAGGTTTAAAGTTAAAAGGTAAAATCTTAACATACCTAAAAATTGAAACATTTAAATGGTGGTTGAGTTGTGTATAGACCCTAACCAGACTATACAAAATTAATTAAAATCCAATTTCATGAAATTTAATGCCACCTCTATATGGTTGGCTTTTACTATAAGATGATCAATAAACTAATCACTTGAACTCACCTCTCTCCAAGTATAAATACCACCTCTCCACTTCCCATTTTCAAACCACAAAGACTTTTAACTCCAAAAATATCTACCCAAACCTCTCCTCTTCACTCTCACCACGTACAAGTAATTATGGTCTCAACAAAAGACCAAATCCAAGGTCCTCAAGGGTCTTTCAAGGAGGAGATATTCAAGAGGTAATTTTCTTAAATTACCTCTCTTAATTTATTTCCTTTTTCTACTTTATTCTCACCTAATCCATAAATCAATGCATGAAAACTACATAATCATGTATATATTTTACTGTTATGATTTTAATTTAATATCTCATATCCATTTCATTTATCACCTCCTCTTGTTCAAAAAAATGAGACTGTTGTCCATGTTTCGTCGGTTAATCGCCTCCATGAATAAAGTTTTTGTTATTTTTACATTACCACCTTCATGGATGGTCTTAAAACTATTTTTCATGTTAAATATTATTTAAATATTTATATTATAAACTATTTAACATTCTGGAAATGTTATATTAAACATACCTTAATGCTTTCTATATTGTGGTTATACGATAACTTCATTTGGGGACATGTGGACTACCGCCTCCTCAAAATGATATGATTCATTCACGTATCACATGGAATGTATTAAGGATTGTTTTTGTAAAAAAATATGATATAATTGAAATTGTAATTCCACTATAATGATTTTATATATGTATACATATTTACATACATTTCATTTAATGTCGTTCTTTCAATACGACAAAAAAAAACGAAAATAACATTCATGCGTATGTACGGCCTACCGTCTCCATGAACGGTGTTTTTTATTTGTATTAAAAATATTTTTATAAATACTTATATAATGAATATATAAGATATTTATATCATGTTTTATATTCTTTATATGATGGAATTATGACCACTTGGACTGTTGACATCATGCCAAGTTCATTTTCAACTCAAGAGCCGAATATCGAAAAAACATTTGACATGAACTTAAATAATTATGTAATTGTTAAATCATGTTAATTAATGAAATAAAAGTAATAATAAAAATTAAAATATTATAAATAAAGTATATATTAACCTAATTTTATTATTTAAGAAGAACAAGGAACATACGAGACTAGTCAAATTCGAGGTAAGGGAACTTCTTAACCCAATTTCCACTCATTGGGTTTTACACATACTTCATTGATTATATTATTCCAAGATTATGTGTGGAATCAATTTTTATTTATTTATTTTATAATTTACAATTAACATTATTTTTATATACTTTTTCTACACATAATCACCCCATTTATAAATTCTTACGTCATTTATATGAACTTTGTGAGCGATTTTTCTAACTCAATTTCCACTCATTGAGTTATATGTGTACTTCGTTGATTTTATTATAAAAATATTATGTATAGAATAAATTTTTATTTTTTTATTTTATATTTAAAATTAACTTTTTGTTTATATACTATTTTTACAAATAATTACCCATTGATAAGTTCTTACGTCATTTTGTAAGCAAATTTCTTTACCCAATTTCCATTCTTTGGGTTAAACTAATACTTATTGATTATTTTATTCTATGATTATGTGGGAAATAAATTTTGGATATATTATCTTATATTTATAACTATTTTATGTGGATTTTTAGTGAATATACATAATCTATCTATTTTATTAACAAAATGATCTTAGTAAGGGACTCTTTAATTAAAACATCATTTTAAATGTTTTAAAGAATTATTCTTCTAAATCTTACTCATTTATGTCCATGTTTTAAAAATGGTTTTAAAGGATTTATTTACATGGACATGAATGTTTTAAAATTTTAATTCCTTTCAAAATTTTCAAATTGGTATGGTACACTTTTATTAAAAAATATTTTTTTAAAATGTTTTAATTGTGTTTTAAAAATGGATTGATTATTTCAATAACATGGAATGTTTTATTTAATATATACTTCATAAACCAAATTTATCTATTTTATATTTATTTAATGATTTTATATATAATTTTAATTTTTACACTTTTATTTTAAAATAAGGTTTTTTAATTTATGAGTGTGTGGCTTTTTAAAAATGAAATGTGACTGCAAAGTGGAAATGTTATTTTTCCTTTATTCTTGTTTTATGTTTTATGATTATGATATAGTTCTTAGAAATTTATTATGTATAGAGGAGATTAAGTGATAAAATGAGAGCGGGTGATCCCATGACAACTCTCTAATTTATTGGTTAATGAGATAGAGTTAAACGATAGAGTTTCTCCTAATACATTTAGGGAATATACTATAATGGGTATTCCAAACGTTACCATGAAGGTTACTCCCTATGTATACGTGAAATCTACAATGTAAGTATGATATGGATGCCACAAGTTAACTTTATAATTTATGATTGATAAGAATTATTTTCAATAATTTGATGATTTAATGAGGTATGTTAAAGAGATTATGTTTTTATGGGTGAAAAGTATGATTTTATGAAAATGTTTTCTTGAGTTTCAAATATTCATGGACTAACAGTTTCATTCCTTATTTTATATCCCTTACTGAGATTTTTGTTCTCATCCCATGTTTTTGAAATGTTTTCCATAGGATATAAGGATGGGTAAGAGAAAGTAACTTGTCAAGAATATTTTTATCAAGAAGATAAATCACATTTTATTTTAAAATGTCTTATATTATGAAAAAATGGATAGTGAGTAGAAGTGTATACTTGTAATATTTGAGTTGTTATATAATAGTTATGTCCCAATTATTTAAAAATATAAACCTAAAAAGATACTCAATGTGAATTATTGACTTAACTCAAGGTTATGTAACATTTAAGGCCGGGTCCTTATACTATTTTTCAAGTCTATATATATTTCTCGAGAATTTTTATTCTAAGTGGAATCACTATGAAATCATAGTGTCAATATCATGTATGGAATGATATCATTTAAATATCTAATATCTTCACCTTTAGTTGACAATAACCATAAATAAGATACACTTTTTAGAAGTATCGATCTCCATGAAGTTGGTCGAGTAAGTCATCAATTTTTGATAGCAGATACTTTTTCTTTAAGGAGATATTTTTAATCTCTCATTAGTTAATGAAAATCCATAGTGATACATCATTGTTTTTAATAAATATCATTGGTTCACCCCAAGGTGATTAACTTGGTCATATAAACCCTTTTCCAAATTATCTTATCGTTTCTTCTTTAATTATTCTAGTTTTATAGAGGTTATTATATAGGGTATATTGAATATAGGTGTTATACTAGGTATAATTTGTATTGAAAAATTTACCTCACAATCTATAGGAAGATTAAGAAACTCTTTGTGGGGAATGTATTGATATATTCAATCATATTAGACATCCATTTAAGTAAGATATTATTCTTCATTGGGTATCAAGACCCATATTTTTGAAAGTGTTTCTAAATAATATTAATAATATTCCTTAAATTTATATAAAATCATGGGATGGTTAGGGATATGAAAAAAGATTTCCCTTTCTTGGAAGTTGACATGAGATCTATATAAAGAGATTAAATCCATGATAAATATAGTGTAAATTTTCCCAAAGGAGATATTTTATGATTTACTAGAATAATTCTACCATAAAAATTGATTGAGGAAGAGTCAAACACTTAAGGTGAAATAATTTCACCACTAGGTGTTTTCAGAGATTTATCAACTTCAAGGTTTCAAGAGATGACTTAATTTTTCTATAAGACTTAAAATATATATAAGAATGAATTAAAATAGAATCAAATAATACTTTCCCCATTACTGAGTAAATAGTAAGTGTACCTTTAACCACTTCATTTTGTTTCTCTTGGTTCCCACCATTTTCTAAATTAGAAGATGTTAGTGATAAAAACAAATCAAAGTTAATAAATTATGGATAAAAAATTTATCCATATATTTGAATTAATGATCAGGTTTAACTTTTGAAATCCCTATGTTAAAATTGGTTTTTACTTACTATCAAAACTAATTCCAAAATTAACTAAACCATGCTATGATACCAAATATTGTAGCCCATACATTACAGACATGATTATTACTTCATTTTAAAGACAAACATACATAACAATACACATCCTAAAATCAAAAAGTTTAGTGTCTTGATAAATTAGGTTCATATAAAATTAATACATAAAAAAATAAAATCATAGTCCTCCTATATACCCATGAAGACCTTATTAATAAATATGATCACCCAGGGAATTACATCAAATAAATGGTGGGCTAAAATTCTAGCAAGGGTAGGATTAATAGTAAAGAAAAGGAAACATGATTAAATGAGTGAGAATAATAGTTGTTTTCACATCATAAACATAAGATCATAATCATAAGAATAATACTAAGGAGGATTGGAATGAATCACATGCATGATAGTGAAACATCATAAACATAAGTCAAGGCTCACTACCAAAACATCATAACATAATGGACAAATATTACCACATCATGTCCATGTATAATATATTGGACAAAGCTAACCGCATCATGTCCACACATAATGATATCAATATATATAAATTTTTACCCAATGAATTATAGGGATTTATAATTCTAGATGCACCTGTCACATCATAATATGCTCAAGATAATTCATTCCACATAAACTTGAAATGATCATGTATAAATCCATAATTATAACATGGATAACTCTGATGAAATGGAAATGAGTTTCATAATGAACACATATATGATAACATATCATCAAATTTGAAGTAATTTTTGGAAATAGAGGCATGTAATCATGAGGTTAAACCTAAAAGTATTAAGATATATTAAAGATAGAGAAATATTCATTTAGTATCATATAGAGGACAGATACCATCAATGAGGTAAAGAAATCCCTTAGTTGAAATGAGAAGAAGCTAAAACAGGACTTTGGAAGAGTTATTATTATGTAATTCATAGAATGTGAGCATAAAAAATCCATAAAATAAATATAAGGGATACATGTAATTCTCTATAAAATAATAATTATAAAATAAAATTATAAGCAGAATAGAAATTATAATAAATCTATTGAAACAAGATAGAGAAAAATGATATTTTTAAAGAGATGAAAGATAAGTTCTATACAATGTTGTAATCAAAATAAATGATATATTGAGAATAAATTTATCCCAAAATATAGGGGAAATTTAGTGATAGATATAAATAGGTTAGAATACAAAATATTAATGAATAAAGGGCATGAAGTAAGAATTCAAACCCAAGTGAGAGATAATCTGAGCATAATCCCCTTACCTTAGGTCCCATTTTGCTTCATTACACCTACAAATATTGTATAACCAAATTATATTTAGTAAAATATTATCTCAAAATTATTTTACATTCATTTAATTTATTTTTCATAATCCATTTTCATTGAAAATTATTCATTCACTTTTAATCCAAGATAAAAAGTTGTGATGACATATTTGTTCAAATTATTCCATTTTTTTCAATATTATGATTTTTACCATTTTTATTTATCCATTAGGTACATTATCTCTAGAAGATTAAAAATATATGATCACACACACACACAAACTATATATAAGTTATATTAACCTGTCGTGAAGGAAATGAATTGATAACGTCTTCGTAGGTCGTAAAACCAACCATTAATGGGATGTGTTAAGAGAGAGGGAGAAATAATATATAAATTACAAATAGTTTATAAAAATTATATATTAATATAATATAATTTATATCATAAATACTTATTAATTAATTAATTAATTAAGTTTAATAATGTAATGAGAATTTTTTTATAGAATAAAAAAATAAAATGAAGAGATAGGGGGCTACATATTCTTTGGAGATTACTAATTTGTTAAGGGATTAATGCCTTGAAGTATTAGAGAGGGGTAAGAATAGAATATATCTAAGAATAGTTATTGGATTAAGAGGACAGATTTTAGAAAATCATGGGAAATGAGATGAATTTTGAAAGTGATTTTCCCTGGAAGTGTGATAGAGTATTTATACTTGAAGGGGATGAGTATTTGTGCTTAAATATTGAATATAAAATTAATTAATGGACAAGAATTATAATAGTGGTCTTTAATATGAATAATAATAGTATTACACACCATTTTAAAAAAAACATAACTATTTATGAAATCATGCCTGATGTTTTGGAATGATGATGTCATTGTTACATCATGCATCATATTTATATATTTACTTATTTATTTTATTAAATTTTTATGAAAAATAATAATATTTTACCCTAAAATAATTTTGATGTTCTGATTCTGAATATAGAACCTATTTTATGAAAATAAATTTCTTACTATGTGAAAATAAATTTTAATAAATCCCCTAAGATGTTAAAAATAAAAAATTTATTGTATAAAACATCTATTAATCTCTTAAAAATATTATTCTAGGATCAATAAATTTATTTATCGATTAGAAATAAAATTTTACATTTTCAAATTAGTTATTTTATTGATAAATAACATATTTTTTTAGAAAATATTATTGAAAACATAACATTGCATATTTTACTATTTACTTAAAAATTATTTTTTTAAATTATAAAAAATTCACTCATGAATAATTATGACATGATGATTATAAAATTTCAATAAATTTTATTAAAATAATTTCAAAATTAGGTAAATTCAATATTGATGTTTATTTTAGAATACTAAAGTTTTATTACTAAAGAAAAAATACATTACTAAAATAATTAATTAATTTGTGTTTGTTGAATTAAAATATTATATATTTTTTACTTTAAATGATTATTTATAATATTTTAATGTTTATATATTGGTATTTTAATTAAATTGGATATTTTTTCCAATGTTTAGGTCACTATTTTAATGGTCATGTTAATATTTTAATGACCATATTTCTAATCATTTACATATTTTCATTCTCAAGGTTTTCTAAATTTCATTTACAAAATTCCTACCTTATTTATAATCATTTACCTTTTGACTATAGTTTTATATGTGACTGTGGTATTTATAGGTGATCATGACCCATAATATTTCCAAATTTTGGTTATGTTATTTATAATTTTTATCTTATTATAATATTTATAATTTTATGGAATGTATTTATCATTCATATGAAATATTATATATTTATGAAATAAAATTTTATTCATTTTTGTTATGTGGTGCTTGTGATATATTTATACTTTACATTATACTATACTTTATAAAGAGAATATGTTTAATCATGACACATAAATATGTTAACAATGAAATTTTTATATAGAAACGTATAGGTTATTATACATATCAATATTTTATATTCATCATGCTAGGATTAATGTGGTTGATATTTTATTTATTGAATTTTTTCACTAGAAAATACAAACCATTTTATTCACAAGATGAATTAACTCATCTTTACTAAGAATCACAACATTTGTTTGGTGTGTTAGTAGCATTAGATTTAAAAGTCATTCCATTTATTTTATACATGTATTTTTCTTGATCACTCTTTATATTTTGTTCATATTGTATTGGATTTAAAATGACTAAAAATTAAATTTTTATTAATATAGACCCCCTTTTAAGGGATAAGGGGGAACCCATCATGACATCACTGACTTAAACAAAATCCAAGACCCAATGGTCCAAAATCAAAGATCATAACCAACACACACTACAAGAGAAAAGACACTCCCGACATCAAAAAAAAATTTAATCCAGCTTCTACCTTATCATCGCTACTCGGCAAGCTATCCTGTGAAAAATTACATAGGCCTGGAATTGATGGAAAAAGCCATACCCTCTCATACATCCAATTTCAAATAACAATGGTATAGAGAAAACTCATTTCCATGAACCTCATCTGGATTAGCCTCTTGTAGATGATCTGGTTGCATAATCCCTTGAACCACAGACCACCAAGGCCAAAACCAAAATCACAACACCAAGGAATTCAAATGATTTTGTTAATTATTAGTTTCGTAATGTCCTTTGTGATTTTAAGTGAATTTCTCTTTGATTATCATTCTCTTGAGATATTATCTAAAACATTTACAATAAGAAAATGAAATGTGATATATTTATTTTTTTGAAACCATAATTAGTTTAAATTACTTGTAAGATGTTGATATATTTAGGGGAAAAACTTTCAAGGTAAAAAAATATTTTTTTGAAAATAAACCCAAAGCATTGCTCAATTTATTTTGAGAACTTGTTCAGATTCAAAGTGTATGACTTCAAGGATCTTTACAAATCATGTGTTTTTTAAAGAATATACTATACTATAAACATTTATAGATATGATACATAATAAAGTTTTTATTAATCATAAATTTAATTCATACTCCACTTATTTAGATTCACTAAATGATTTGAGTGTTTTCTTTGATATATTTTATTCATGTTTACCATTAGTTAGTACTTCACTCTAATGTTTTTTAAAAGACATGAAAAAGTTTATTCCATTGATTTAAATTCTTATTGAAAACAATATGTTTATTTATTAATTATAATTTAAAATTAATCATTTCTTTGATATTAATCATTAAACGGATCTCTAAAAAACACTACTAAAAATCAAAATTTTATGAGTGATAGAAATGTATTTTATGAATGCTAAAAAAAGCACTGATAAAACTAGAAAAATATTTTTTTCAAATTATTTAATGTTTTCTGCTCTTTCCCACCACCAAATTTTTATCATTACTTACTACCCCCACTCATTATCATGTGTGATTACCACCACCCATTTATGAGAACTCTCTTTCCTACTCAACTGTAATGTCCTTCCACCCAGGACTACTAACTGATGCCTAGACTGGCAGTCTCCACTATACCTCAAGCATGCCTCCTCGTATGCTAGAGGCCTCCAATTAACAGTGAGGGTATAAGGTGGTACTGTGTGGAGATTATATCCCTTATATTAGTGTGTTAAATAATAGATAAAAAATAAAACAATATCCATCATAAATAAACCAAAATAGGAAACAAGAAATATAAACAAAGATGAATAATAAATGAAATGTGGTGAAGGCCTGGAAAACTATTCGATACATACAAAAAAAATGAATGGGATAGTTACATATACAAATTGAAAGAAATTAAATTAAAAACATTGGATCCATAACATCCTTGATCCATACCACATCCAAATCTATATGTACTTTCCCGAGTCATCCCACTCGATCAAACCTCGGGCCTCATCCCAAACTGTGCTTAAAATAAAGTGAACATCTACTTGGGTACCCAAGTGAAGTGGTAGCTCAAGCAGCGTGTGAGCATATAACTCGGTACAAAACCACCAATGCATTCCCATACTAACCATAATTTTCCGTGATATGTGCATGTGACATGTTCAACTGAAATAAATAAATAAATTTCAAAAGTAAATAACCACCATACTACCTATTTCGGGCAGTGTCGAGGTGTCTCTGAGTATGTCACAATGACTGTGCCAACCATAACCACTTAGGGGGACCAATTACAACACTAGAACTAGTAACCTATGTCGATACTTAGGTTTGTGACCTTGATCTACCATAATTGCTTCAGCTTGATGCCAGATTATCTTTGAGCACAACATGCTGAATTTTCCAACCCATAATAAAAAAACCACCCATCAGGTGTGTTATTTCATAAGAGTATCATAGACCTACCCTAAGGAAGTTTCTTCATCCAACAAATAGTCCCATAAGTATTACAAAACTAGATCCAAGATCACCTAGATATACCAAACCATCCATGCCTTGATAGATAATAAGCCCTTGACAGATCACAGACTTTGAATCCCCACTATAAGGACCTTGTTGGGATAACACATAAAGTTCTACCTCGAAATTCCCTGACTCTAAATACCTGAAATCTCAACCATATCCAACATCCAACTCTTTGGTATCTCCATCCATATCTGAATCTAAATCATGGTAACACAATCAGTATCACATTCCCCCATATACGAGTTTTCTATCCAAAGAATACACCCTATAATAATTTCATCCCTCCCCTATGTGAGTTTTCCATCCATTCATCACAACTCCCTATGGCATATCTCATTTCAAGCATCAATATAGAAATCATAAATTCATGTAGCTATATACCCAACCTTCCAGGTATCCCATGGAAAAAATCCTCAAATTATAACCAATATCACCATTGTCTAAACATTTTTGAATCATCAATACAGGTTATGAGGTGACACCTAAGATCATCTATACCCATTTCCATGTCCACCCTCTTACCAGGGTACCTTTATTAAAACCATACAGAGGACCTACACTTGAAGTCCTCGGTCTCAAGAAAGGTCTCAGGTCAACATTCGATACTCTAAGGATGTCACATCCAGTGACATCATCACGAAGGTAACATGAAATTTCTAGATACATGAGGTTTTCCACATAGGCAACAATCAAGATATGGCCCACGTCCCATCTTGGTTCATGAGGTCACTTTGGGTCAGTCCGCTCACCCAACCTGATCTCAGTATGCCCAAGATCCATACACCCAGACCTGGTCACAACATAAGGAAGAGGAATACTCACCCCTCACTCCTCTTGATGACCCCAAATAGCTCAAAGCCCCAAAGGGGTCCTCCCAGGGTCTACATGAACTATGATCTTTAAGTATATCCTCACCACTAGATTAGAGGTGTCCCCTCCCCACATATGGTCAAGAAGTAGCAGTTGGTTTGGCCTCACCTCTCATGAGTTCTAGAAGACACCCAATACCTCAATAGTCTCAGTTTCAACCATCAGTTGCTGAGCCGACAAGATAGTACACAAAGGTTGTTTGTGATCCTTAGTAGTCATCCATTTAAACTATTCATTTTAATTTAATTAAAACAATACATTTAATTATAGTCACTAGAGGAATCACCCTTAGTGGAATTCCCGATCATCCACATGAAATGAGAACAAGAAAAAAATCCACATGTAAAGTATGCAAGACCACCTACCTTTATTTGGTGATTTCACTTTTTTTTTCAAGGGAAGACAATAAATGCCAAGGATTTTCCAAGTTGATACATCCCCTTCCTTGGTCAACAATGATCATCTCAATGTCCTAACCCCTTACCTCTGAGAAAACTACAATAATTAATTAATTATAACATTTTAAATTAATGAATAAATTACACTCCAATTAGGCATAATTCCAGATAACTTACCGAGTCATCATGCCACACTGAAACCATGTACAATGGAACCTCAAGGGTCCATCCCACACTCCCAAAACTATTCCAAGTGAAATCCCTAAAATCGAATTCCAAATAAATAGGTATTTCAAATAAATTTTAATTAAAAACCTAAGAAAATTAGACGGTTCAATGTACCTAAACCAAAATGATGAGACACCGCGTGCATATGGCATCTCAGGTCACCTTCTTCATAGGAATAGTGAAAGCCCTATCATGATCATCCGATTCCACCATGCTCTAATGGAATTGGAACCAAATACCTAAACCAAAAAACCATAAATTAAGTAGAGAAGATAAGGGGATCAATAGTGGTTAATAGAGGGGAGACCATAGATCTAAAAACTTGAAAATCCCTTAAAATAACCCCCTTAATGTGGGATTGAAGTGGAGAAAAAGTAGGGAGAACCCATGGTCCGCACGACCAAAATAAGGAAGGAGGGAGGGGATGCCCCCTCAAAAATTCAAAGGGGAAAATGTTCATTTTAACCCATTAATTCCCCCACTAGCTAGCCGGTGTAGACCAGTGGCTAGCCGATGGTTATAGAAGCCCACCAAGATATTGTATGCAACCATCAGTTGGATGGTGGTTTATTGTAGAAACCAACCCAACCACTCTCAAGGCCCACCTGATCCCTCGAGGCATCCCTCGAGACTCTAACCAAATCAAAAACACCTCTATTGTGGTTCCATAGACCTTAAAAACCGATTCTGAATCTCAGTTCTTGAAATGAACCAACCAAAAATTTTAAAATTAAAATTCCTCTTGAATTTCAAATGTCCATACGAATATAGGGTTTTACATCATTCATGCACGCTTGTGCCTATAAGTATTTGAACTTGGGACCTCCATGTGCAAAGATAATACCATTACCATTGATCTATCTTATTTTTCTTATATATTTTATGATATATATACATACATACATCTATTTTATCCATATATTTATTCATATGTTTATTTATATTTATATAATTATTTTTAAATACATTTATAAAATATGTTTGTGTGTTTGTATTTATATGTGTGTGTGGTTATACATATGTGTGTGTGGGTATGTGTATCGACACACACACACACATACTATATATGAATATTTATTTACATATATTATAATATATACATAATTTTTTTTGCTAATACAGATGCGTGCACACACACACACTCATATTTATATATAAACATTATATATACATTTTTATATGTATATACATATTCATACATTTTATAAGGAAAATAAAATGGATAAATTTTTATTTTAAATAAAATGGATAATTATTTTTTATTCATATATGGTTTATATATTTTTTAAAAATAATTTATATGTAAATATGTTTAAATATTTATTTTATACAATTAAAATGTTATATTTAAATATATATAAATATGTATATATTTAAATATAAATAACACTACAATATGAGAAATTATAAAATTTAAACACTATAATATCCATATCAAAGTAAGAAATGGCAATAAATTCAGTCTACCAAAAAAGGAAAAAGACCCTCTTAAACGAGGTTGAAATTCCATCAAATATTCAAAAATTAGGGTATGTCAACTAAAAACTCAATTTTATAGGCCTTTCAGGTGTTTTTAAGCATAAAAAACAAGGTTTTTGGTTTTCTCTAAGGATAGAAGACGTATATATTTTTTCAAGATTCAATTTGACATAATGTGGAGCTCAAATGGACACTAGAATCAAATGTTATGGTTGTTTGAAGTTCAATGGCCATTTTAAACTTTTCATAATATATTAATTAATTAATTAATTTTTAACATGAAATTGTTATTAAATGTCTATTACTCGACACTAATTAAAAAATTACTAATTAATATTATTTTTTAATTATTTTATAAACCATTTTCCACTAAATAAATTATATATTTAGTGTAAATACATGTTTAGTATTATATAAATCATATTTTAGAAAATAATATATATATGTATATCAATAGATATATATTTTTATATTAAAATATGATTTTTAATAATATATTATTTTCTATGAGGATCACCTTTTATCAGTGTTAAAATAAAATGCTTTAGCAGTGATAAAGGGTACATCTTTATCATTGCTAAAAAACGTTGATAAAGGGTTCCCTTTATTAGCAATAAAAATCACTCATAAATGTGACCTTTTATCAGTGTTTTTTATAACTGATAAAGGTATCATTTATTAGAACTTTTATATAGTTCTAATCAAATAACCCCCTTTATCAGTTATTTTTGAGAGATGATAAAGGGTATCACTGAATCAATGTGATTTTTCAATAGTGGGAAATAAGGATATAGGGAGAATACACACCCAAGAGGGAGATATGCATCTTATTTTTTCTTTGGACAACACTATTCAGGATTTTTTTTAGCTTTTATACTTATTCTCCATCTCTTATTTTCCCTTCTACGATCACAAGAAATTTTAAGTGATGAAGGATCCCCATTTCTAAATGTGTCGTGCCATCCATGGTTGTTAGAGCATGCATATTATTGTTGAATGAATTTATGGGATTAAATATAAAATACTCCTATAGATGTGTATATCACTTATATTAATCTACCCCATTAATGAAAATTTATTCCATTAGTCATAATAGTGAATAATATTCCTATTGGTGTCCATTATTCTTCGACTATTGGTGTCTCCATCCACCAGATTTCAATTCTTCTACTTTTTTACTTCTCCACGTCAAGACTTTATATTTTTTGGTTTTGGTATCACCCCCTCATTGTTGTGACATGGGTTAATAGTGTTGTGGTTTATTTTAGATTGGTGATTCCTTGGATGTTTGATGATTATTTAGAACCCCAAAAAATGAATTTTTTTCTTTTGGTATGACTCTTTCCATTTCATTCCAAAGATGCCTACTTTCTTTTACTTGTTACAACATTTACTGCTAAGTTCCATTATGTCCTCATGATGCTTCCATCTCATCTTGGCCTTCTGTTGTCTTTGTTTTTTCTCCCATGATGCTCCTTGATGATTGTACCTTTACTAATGACATCCAAATTGGTGTCTCTCTTGGTGGCTAGATATGAGTTGAATTTAGGGTTTTGGGTTAAGAATTATTCAAGTCAGTGATGGCAGCCCCACGATGACATGATATTGAGATTTTCTTTACATAAAGGTAGAATCATGGCCTAAATACATTATTCAACCAGATGTTCATGATGAAAGTAGCATACAACACCTAAAAATAGATTTAAAAATTATAAAATTCACTTAAATTCCAATAGTGATTAAAAAATATAATTAAATAGAAATAAAAATATACAAGTTTCACAAATAGAAAAAAAATTAAATTAAAAATATCATAACCATATCATAATCATTACAAAATTTCAATTTAGATTCAATATGAAAAACCAAAACATATTATACATATAATGGATTAAAATTTTATAACCTAAATCAAAATCCAGGAAGAATACTGTGATAAAAATATAAACAGAACCAATTTCACATTCAAAGTCAATAAAAAAAATATAAAATGAAACCAATAAATGAACACCAAAATTTACACGATTTGATTGAATTGGATCTACATGCATGACTGGAGAATCAACAACATATCCATTATGAAAGAACATAATAAAAATACAATAGATTAAACATGAGAAAATATAACCAAAGAAGCTATTTGGGATTGAGTTATTGTTAGAACTAGAAGCTTTTGACTAATCCAAGGTCAAGGAACTAATATATAATCTCAAATAAGACAAACTCACAACACAAACACACACACACACTTGATCTACAATCATCTACATAGAATAAATATATCAAAATCAAAAAGGAAGTTTGAATATGATTATATAGAATGTTCTTCTATTGTAAAATCTTGACTATAAATCAAAAAAAAATTGATGAAAAACTCCAAGATGCATAGTAGATGTCAAATTTGTCACATATATGATTAATAAAATGTGGGGTGTAAGATCTTCATTAGAGTCATAAGTACTCCAGATCTCTCATTGCATGAATTAAGAGAAAAAAGAGAGATAAAATACTCCTCTCTCTCAGATCACCATAATTCGCTTTCATCTATCTCTCTCTCAACTTGGTATTTCCTTGGTGAAGATAATACAGAACCCCAAACTCTATTGGGAAAGCAAACTCCACTAGTGAACACCCATAACCAAACCTGTAATAGATTTAAATTGACGAAGGAAAAATTTAAGAGTTGATATAATTGTGAGGTATTTACAATGGGTGTACTAGATAATAGATATTATACATGCATCTAGTGGCTCACATCAAGTGGAACACTTAAGAAGTAGATCAGACAGGAGATGCAAGGGAGCGACTCATTGGGTAATAGGGAATTTTATGAATCCAAGATAATTGTAATGATATATAAACACAAAAATAAATAAAAATATTACACCTAATAACCACTGGATAATATTGATCAATAATTAGTATAAATCTATAAAAAATAAAGTTAATCACCTAAATAGATGGTCGATGGTATAAATGATCCAAAGTTTAGGCATAATAGATAGAGTTCCAACATGAATCTCATGTAAAAAGTCTAATAAAAAAAGACAACCCAACAATAATAATAAACTACTAGGATATAATTCCAATGGAATAAAAAACTCAGAAAAATATATTAAAAAATAAAAATAAAAATCATATTTTCATTGAAAAATCAAATGAATGATAATTTTCTTCAAAATTGAAATGGTAATCACAAAATAAAATAAAATCATTGTAAAAATATTTTCTAATTTTCAATACTATGAAAAATATTTTTCATAAATCTCCAAGGTAAAAAAGAAAATACATATCCTAAATAGTGTCATGATATTCATGCACCTAATAATCATTAGTGTGGTAAATTAGTTTAATAAACTAAAAATTTCAAAGTATCATAATTAAAAAGTATTAGTTAAATTATTTTCACTATTATTCTTAGTGTGTATCTCAGTGATACACTTATAACCAAATACAATGAAATTTATAATGAAAACACTAAACATGATCAAAATTAATAAAAATTCTAAGAATTAGGTATAAAATAGAGCGCACTATTATATAATATGGTTACCATATGGGATCATGTCATTAAATTATCTTAGAAAACTAATCAGGATACTAAACAACACAACAACATAAAATAGTATTCAATACTCTAATAAAAATATGGAATTAAAACATCTCAATCAAAATTTGTAGAAGAATATTAATAATACTTGATTGGTTATAAGTAAAATAAGTGGAGGCAACTGAGAAATGGTAGAATTCATGTAAATTTATGGTGAAACAAAAAAAATCAATTCAGTGACTCTGAATAAACTAATCAATAATCCAATCCTCATGAATCTAAAATAAAAGACTCAGAAATAACTCTCCCCTTAAGTAGAAATTTTTTTATCACTATTCTATAATGTGTTTCACATTCCAACATTGTTCCACTATAAATACCTTACACAATATATCATAAATACATTATCATAACTAAAAAAAACCCATCAGTGATTATAGGACAACCAAATACCGATCCAAGTAAAACCCACCTTGATCTAGCTCACCTAGAGACATCATGTATTAATACCAAGTACTTATCCAATATTGTTAAAGATAATTAAATAATACAATCATGTAATATGATATTCACTGAACCTCAACCTTATTGGATATATGCACTAAATCATAATCCATTGTGTGGTAAAAGTCATCATGCCAAAACATTTTTTTATTCCATGCCATTTTATTCATCATGATTTTTACCATGTTGATTATCATATATTTGGGTGTTGAAAGATCATGTGATGATGTGTTGATGATTTAGTGAGTATTAAAGAATATTAACAATTAATTGAAAAAATGAGGTGTCTGTTATAAATATAACATTGGAGGAAACCAGAATTTGGAATTTTTATAATGTTTGAAACTTATAAACTTCAGGTGGATCCTTCATTCAATAAAGGATTTCATAAAATTAATTTTAAATATCAGAGATCATTATCATATAATAAAAATATATCTCATATTATATAATGTTCATTATCTTTGGATATGGTTATAGCATTCCATTTAATGGAGAATATGTCCCATTAAAGAATTCAACGATTCCATTTTAGCTGGTAGATACCTTTGGATGGAGGAGTAAATTGATTAATACACAAGGATCACTATCAAGATCACTATTATAGAATATATAGAATAGATAGTGTGTTATTCCTTATTTATTTTTTTCATTTAATTAAACCATTACCCCCCCTAGATAATATTGTGGTTTGGGTTTATGTTTTTCTTCCACTGTATTGGGGAATGAATATGTTCTAAAAAACCCTTTAGTGGTTTGAACTTGAGTGATGGTTAAGAATATGTAAGATAAATATTGAAAAATAGATGACAGTTTGGAGTTTTTATATAACAAATACCATGGTTTATATAACTGTGTCATGGTTTATATAAAGTTTTGTTAAAACTGCATGGTTTTGAAAAAATGTCTTGGATTTTCATATAGAAAATAGATCATTGTAAAATATTGTTTTTCATGTCATAGTTTTGACTAAAAATTGTCATCGTTCATAGAAATTATATTTCCATGAGAAAAACCATGACATAGAAAAGTGTAATGAGTCATGGTTTAAGATGCGACCTTTGAAAAACTCACCACCTAAAACCGATTGTTCCATAGAACCATGTCTTAGTTCAAGGTGTGATCTTTAAGAAATTATCTACATAGAACACCCTTTGAAAAATAACTTTATATTTAATATTGATGTATATAAATTTTTTATATTGTGAATGTTGGTATTATTTAATTTAAAGTGTTTATATTTCTTATTATAATTATCATATGATGCATATAAGTATTACATGCCAGGTATGACATAAGATTTAGATTTTTTCAACCAAGATAATAATATTTTATTTAGTCATGAATTCAATAATAAATTTTAATTATTATTTATACATATTATATGTTAGGATTGTATTTTAATTAAGGTCTCTCATGAGTATTGATTGTGGATAATGATACTTTGTATTAGATATCTTTCCAGATTGGGAGCTTAGGCTATATTTTAGAAAAGTGGGGGTTGGATACTTATTTCACCATCCTTAATCTTGGGTAAATTTTGCATTTATATGATTATAAAAAATTACATGAAAGGTTTTCATGTACCTTATACATGAGATTCATTTATATATGTGAAAATATAATTAGATTTTATTTTTGGGTAAGTATCAAAAATAATTAGTTGTATAAATTGTTATAGATTAATATGTTTGGAATATATTAATTTAGTTAAAGGTATAGGATATAAAACTAAATTGTTAGAATCATGTATACATACAGGGGTTTCTTGAGATACAATTATTGAGTGATATGTATTGATATAAATGTTATGTATATGGAAATGGAGCGATTAAGAAAACCCTTGAAAATAATAAGTGTTAGATTCCTTCCAAAGCAAACACATTTCAATTCCTTGATCATACAAATGGGTAGGATAATCTAAATATGGGTACCCATGGATTATCTTATATAAAACATTTCAAGTATGTATGTTCCTAATAGTATTACATGCCCATATTCAATTTTAATCATTGGGTTACACTTAGCTAGGTGACTATAATAGGATTATGTTCTCAAAGGAATTGAGTTAGGATAATTCATATGATAAATTAGGTAAGGAGTTATCCACACAACTATCCAAGAGTTATATATCACATGATTTAAATAATTTTCTAAATAAAAAGATAAATTTTGTGAGGAATTTCAATGTGACTCAATATTAAGTGAAATATATATGTTGGGACACAGATAGATATGATATATTAGGTCACCATTTTAGTGGAATTTAGTTTAATAAAATTTCTTATTGAATTAGTATAAAACATGATAATCACCCAATAAATATGTCATAATAAATATTATGACATGTATCATGAATATTATTTTAAGACATGGTATAAGTTTAACCTATAGTTTAATATATTAATATCAATGTTTGAGAAGTGTTATAAAGGTAAATCATTCTGATAATTATGATTTCAATGTTATAGAAATCAATTTAACTAATGTTAGCTCATGGGCATTGGATATTAGGCATGCATAATGCATTTATGTTGATGTACATAGACTCAAAAGTAGGAGATAAGTGATGAAAGGATAATTAGATCTACATGTTAGAAATGGGGAAAGAGTTACTGCATTTGAGTTGGAAACAAATGATCTAAATTTCCCAAGTGGACAAATTATATAATTAGAAAGATATTAATATGTATCAACCATAAATAGAAATTTTATTTCTATATTTTATTTGGATAATAAGGAATTTTTATTCATGATTAATAGAAATATTTATTCTATAAAAATGAATGAAATTATTTGTGGATTTTAGAATATGGTGATTTTTTATACATTCTAGATATGTATAATTAGGTTTATAATATACAAGATAAGAAGGTCAATGTGGTTGATTCTAACACAACTTATCTTTGGACTTATCAGTTTAGATATATAAAAGAGAGATTTATACAAAGATTCTATAGAGTTATATTGTTCGACACATTTGATTATGAATTATTTGATAAATTTGAATCATGTTTAGTTATAAATATAACCAAATCACATTTTTTGTATAAAAAGTGAAAGTTCTAGTAAGCTATTGGATCTTATACGTAGTGATGTTTATGGGCCAATGTATACACATGAAAGTGGTGGGTATAATTACTTCATAACATTTATTGATTATTTTAGTAGGAATGGTAATATGTTTTTATGAGGCATAAGTATAAAACCTTTGAAAATTTTAAAGGATTAAAAAATGAATTATAAAATAAAATAATAAAAGTATTAAGATTCTTTAACTATATTGGGGTGGTGAATAAATGAGTCAAGAATTTATAGACCATCCAATAGATTATGGTTTTTTTTTAAAACTCACTCTTCCTATAACACCATAGTGAAATGGTGTGTCTAATAGGATGAATCTTACCTTATTTTATATAGTTCCATAAATTATTAGTTAATTTGATCTTCCTATGTAATTATGGAGATATAATCTAAAAAATATTTTATTCCTACTTAAATACATTTCGTTTAAATAAGTCATAAAGGCATGATATGAGACATGGATTAGAAGGTGTCCCAATTTTTTTATGAGTACTCATGATTTTTAAGCATACTTATGAAATTTTTATATAAATTTAATCAAAAATTAGAAAGGTTATTATTATTTAGTTATCCCAAGGAAACTAAGAGTTATTATTTTTATAATCCTATTGAACACAAAATATTTGTGGCCCGTACTGAATTTTCTTGGAGAAGGAATATATTACTTAAGGACTTAGTGGAGGATAATTAAATATAGAAAAAATTAAGACTAATAAATGAAAATTTCCCTTGAAATGGAAAGTGAGTTAGTACCTTAACAGGTTTTTGAAATAGAACTGATTCGGGTTACATAAGAACTTTGAAGGTCTAATAAGATTCATCATGTTCATAAGAGATATAGATTTATTATAGTAAATGATGATAAAGTAACACTCATATATGATGAACCTACTACTCATCAAGAGTTCATTGATATTTTTTATTCTAACAAATGGTTAGGGTCCATGAGACCTGAGATTGACTCCATTTATACTAACCAATTTGAAAACTCAGTGGATGAACCTAATAAGGGAAGATTATAGGGTGTAAGCAGGTTTTATATAAGAAAATGACATGGATAATATAATTTCTACCTATAAATATTTTTTAGTGGAAAAGAGGTATACAAAAATTCAATTTATTGACTATAAAGATAACTTTTAACTATTAGAAATTAAAGTACAGTCAAATATTGTTCATCAATGAAGATCATTATGATTATGAGATATAGAAAATAGATTCCAAAACCACTTTTATTAATATAAATTTATTCAAGGATGTGTATATGATACAACACAAAGGTTTTTAGGATCCAAATAATGTTTCTATGGTATAAAATTTTAAATATTCCATTTATGTATTGAAGTAATATTCTTAGATTCGTGACATATAGTTTGATGATACAATAAAAGAGTTTGGTTTCATCAAGAACCGAGAGAATACTTGTGTATACAAGTATATTAGTGGGGGTGTTGTGGTATTTTTGGTTTTTTATGTTAATGAAATACTACTAATTGAAAATAATATCCTAAATTTACATTCTATAATGGTATGGTTATAAATATTATTCTTAATGAAATACCTGAGTAAAGAAACCTACATATTGGGTATGAAAATGTATAGAGATAGATAAAAGAGGTTTCTTGTTCTGATTCAAAACATGTACTTTGGTAAAGTGCTAAAGAGTTTTACAATCCAATAAGAAGTATTTACCAATGCTACATTGTGTAAGTATTATGAAGGCTCAATGTCCTTCTAAAGTGTTAAAAGGAAAATCACATATGGGATTACTCATGATTTACCAATTAGATCTATCATGTATTCCATGTTGTGTACTCAACCTAATGTATCATACACTTTGAGAATTAATGTTATATAAAAATATAATTCTAGCGAGAGTCACTAAATTACTATTAAGAGAATCCTCAAGTACATGAGAATAACTAATTATTTTTTCTTGGACTTTGGAGGTTAGGAAGTGATTATTATAAGGGATTATATTAATGAAGAAATTAAAACTAATAAGTATTATTCATGATATCAATTTTCTATTTTATTTTTAGGTTAATAGTTGATATATTAGCTATAAGTGTTTCAATAAACCCACCATGGTGGACTCAAAAAAAGAGGCAAGGTACATCATTATATTAGATGATAAAAAGGAAGCTATCTGGATAAAAAAGTTCATTACTAAACATGGGGTGATTGCTAGTATATTGGGAGTAGTGAAGTTTTACTATGATAACAATGGGGATATTTCTAAAGATACAAAACCTTTGTCTCACCAAAGAACCAAAAAAATATTTTAAAATACCATCACATTCAAGAAATAATTATGAGAGGTGGTGTAAAATTTTTTTTGGTTGGATTCATAGGATAATGTATCAGATCTATTCTAAATACCATTAACATGGAATAATCATGAGATTCATGTAAAATATTTGGATATTAAATACATGGTATACTGGGTGCAATGATTATTTTCAATATAAATGTATCTTAGTTTTATAATAAAGGAAAGTATATATTTTTCATTCATTAATATATATTATGTATTTTACATAAAGAGTGGAATGATAAAACCACCTTAAAGTATAAATTTTAGTTGTATTTAATCGATAATCATCATAAAGTATGATGGGTTGTGATGATATGTTAATATTAGCATGATTAGAGTTGCATATATGATATAGAGTAGACTCATGAGATAATATGAAATGAATTATTATCTATATTGAACTACAAAATTGTGTCATATATAATTTTTTACTTATGTTCATTAATATATTTAGGGGTGTGTGCTTATATTAATCTTCATTACATGAGTTTATCATGTTATCTCTCATGTGAACCTTTATACAATTATACCTTTCTTACACCAAACTCAAGTTTTCACTAACCATAGGGTGGTTGGGTATGTTATTGATCATGTAAATGGTATCTATTAATAAATATGAGATTTATAATATAGTATATAAATTATTATATATGGACCCTTGATTTAATTTGACCAAAAAAATTCATGGCCATGATTAGTCTAGTGAGATGTGATGTGATCAATTACTTGGATGAATGACATGTGATGAATTCATTCAATTTGTTCAGTCTATTTTAGAGAATCGAGAATGTATGAGTTGACCTATACTAGATTAAAATGTTCCATGTCCAGTAGTTGACTTTAATTCATTGACAACGAGATCATATGAGTATACATATGATTTATAGAGATATATATTGTGGTGGACATATTCATATAGAGATATGAGTGTGCTTTATTAAGATCACTCTTGACCTCTTTATATATTGATAAGTAATTAAAATATTCTTGTATCCAATATTTTCTTAATATTATGAATTAGTGAATTAATAATAATTTTCAATGCTATAAAGGACCATATATTCATATATTTGGTCATGAAATAAGGATTAAATTTTGGTATAAAGTGTTTGTCTAAAATTCAAGAGTCTGTATGATAATCACATACAAAGAAGTTTATATGGATTCATAAAGTGTTATTAAGTTTGGTATAAATACTAAGTGGATTTAGTGAATGTGGGATATTTTTGGATATATGAACTAAATCATAAACCATGACATGGTAAAATTCACAGCACTATGGTTTGTGTTATAACATGGTTTTTTGTTTCACATTATTGTGTTTATCATGAATGATATGGGATATCATTATTATATTTATCCCAATTTAATTATCTTACCATTGAATTTTAGCACATCATGTGATAATTTTATGATAATTAAGTGAATATTGAATGTGTTTAGGAATCCATTTAATAAACAAGCTGTTTGTTATAAATGGTACAACAAAGCATGCCAAGAGTTGGTGGTTTCATAACATATATAACTTATGAACTTCAAGAGAAACTTTTATTCAATAAAGACATTATATTTATCAGATTTCATGGATTTTATTTCATATCATATAGATCACTCTCAAATAAGAAAAATATATCTCACATTCTATTATCTTCATTAACCTTTTAGGGGGTTCTAACATAGTATTATAAGGAGAAGAGATCCTATCAAAGAATTTAGTGATTCCATTTTAGCTGGTGGATACCACTCGAGGTAAGAGTTAGTTTATTATTTCTTAGTTATATTTATCAAGATCATTGTTGTGTAATACATAGAATGGATAGTTAGGTATTCCTTGTTTATGTTTTTTATTTAATTTTTTTATTTTCTCTCTTGTTTGATCTTGTGTATATATATTTTTTATCTTTATTCCATTGAATTTGAATATAGATATACCCTATTAAACATTTATACTGATGAACCTACATCTATTAATTTCACCTAAATAGATATCACCCTTCCTACTTCCAATTATTCCCAAGAAAACAAACCCTCTTAGAATACCAATGTAACACCCGAACCTGAACCATCAGGTCCAAGTTAGAGTGTTATGTAACCTCATATGAGCCTCCCTATATACAAGTGGCTACTGACTAGTAGTGAGGGTATGAGTATATAAAATGGTAGAATATACCCTATGTATTATGTCATAGGATCCATAATAACAATAAAGAAAATAATAAAACATCCAAGTAATCATGCATAACTAAATAAATGACATTCATGTTATATAGATAAAATAAACCCCAATGTGGAAAGCCTGTCTAAGTAATAAAAGTAGATAAATAAAAAAATGAAATATGGATTCCATCGGTGTCTATTCTATTCACTATTAAATCCATCCTCCTCTACTCAACTATCCACCACAGGGCCCTTTCCCTTCATTGGATCCCTCATAAAATCTACAATCACACTAAAATGACTTAGTATGGCGTGGATACAAGATTCAGTAGGACACCACCAATGCATCCTCAACCTAATGTACTAAAGTATAAGAAGAAAATTCTATAATAATGAGAAATTCATGATAAGAATAAACATGCAACCCAAAAACCAAATGATCGTGCGCTAACTAAGACATCATGAACCACCAACCACACCTTCTTCAGCTCTATGCTAGAAGATAATGGAATAAGTTAGTAACAACCAAAACAGCCCCTATATGACATCCTCACACTATTGTTTGAACGTTCAACCCAAAATTATCTATCCATCAAGAGGACCATGTCACCCAACATCCTATAGTTGAGAATATATGGTACTCACATCATACATGCTACCTCATAGTGAATGGAACTTAGAAAATCAAGGATACCTAAAGTGCATCCTCAAAATGAAACCATGACTACCTCATACCTCAAATATATACTCAAGTCTCTCATTTCCATAGTCAAAAATCAACACACTCCCAATTTAAGGTATAAATATGTCACAACGGTCCACCAGTATCAAGTACCACTCAAAACCACCAAGTAATGGTAACACACATATAGGGTGAGAACACAGGTAGACATAACATATCATCATGAGTAAATAGAAACAAAAATAACATCATACAATCAAAATAAAACATGTAAATAAGATACACTAATATCACTCATGGAATCAAAATATCTCAATGGGTATCACAGGTTACACTCACACCCACATGTGATCATAATCAAGCATGGTATCAAATAATCCAACACATAAATCATAGTATGAAAAAATGTGTAAATGAGAGCCTAATAGGTAAGGAAATGTTGAATTGGAGTATCCCAATCCTTTTTGGATGATTTTGGGGCTAATTCTAGGGAACCAAGTGACACCGACATGCCATTTTAGTAGTGAAGACTTTGGTATGACTACTGTATTATCTCAGACTTTGGAGTCATTGGTAATATAGCTTCACAAAATTCTAGCTAATGTCCACTATAGTATCTTGGACTTGGATGGATGCAACACTGTAGTAGTGTAGACTTCTATCCACCATTTATTATAGCATAATGGAATTACTATGAAGTTGGTGGAACAATTCTTCATCTCTTTATTAGCTCATTTGAGCTAGGGTTTCTATGTGAATGTGAAACTCTGAAATCTCCCTTGTTCTCTTGATTTTAGTAAAGTGATTCCACCTCTCTTTGGACATAGGGATTATTCCTGAACCACATAAATCATTGTTTCCATGTTCATCATATTCTTCTTATTTTTTTCTATCTTTTGTTCACCTGCAATAATTTTTTGTGTGACTCTCGATGTTTCTACAATAGGAATTTCTACCTCATAGTTGTTAATTTTATCACCAAGGTTTTTCGAAGGTTTTATCACTTGAACCACACTTACACACCAACTAGAATATGATCACCCATTAAAGACTCCTAGAACCATCCCCAAACCAACATTTTGTGGGTTCTAGAGTAAATTAAGGGAGAAAAAAGACCAAAGGTATTGAAACAAACTTACCTTGGGTCGATCGTCATCAAAAGGAATCCAAAAATTCAGAGGTAAAAGGAAGGAGGATATTTTTTAGAAATTTGGGGGTATCCATGGCACAAGTTGGTAGATGTGGAATGGTGAAAGTTCTAGAATACACCACCACGATGAAAGACCAATATTTATAGTGTATTATGTTAATCACTATGGTGAAATCCCTAATACCATGACACGCGGTTGTGCTAGAAGAAGAGAACCATGATGCATGGTTCTCTCCATGACACAAAGGAGGTTCTGATTGGAGTCCTCCATGGTGCAGGGCATACGACTATGTCCATATAACCACCATGTAAGGAACTATCATGATGTAATGAGGGGAACTATAGTGTAAAGAAAATCAACACCACCAATCATTGCGGTGTAGATTCTAGGTCTGCAGCGTGAAGGCATGTATGTAGTCCTTATGAGTTTTGTAACAATGGTGATCAGTGGAGGAGGGAGAGTATTTTAAGGGGGTTATTCAGTTGAAATTTTGTTAATTTAAACCTCATAAATTTATATTTTAAAATTTTAATGATGAATCAATTCAAAATGGAGGGAAACCCCAATTCAATTCATTTAAGGCTTTTACCCTCATCAAAACTGAAATGGTATTTAAAGTCATTAAGCCTAGAAGACTGAAAATTTCCAATATAGTAAAACATATATGGGAAAGAAGAACTATGATTTGGCCCAATACATTATGGTGTAGCCTCCTCGATCTCAACCTCCATGGTGATATATATGAAACAAACCCTACTACATAACACCCTATGAAATATCCATTTATATTAGGGAATACTTCCTTCCTTATGAAGTGGTACTAAGCACTATGATGCAACGAACCTTGTTTTGGTAGTTAGCTTTCAAAAAACCCTTTTTAGACTTCATTATCTTCTATAATCCCCTGAGTAATTTCTAAAACATGGATCAACTTAAAATCAAAAGGGTAAAAAACTTTTATTAAAGTATAATAATTTCAAATCTTTATAATTATCTCCCTCTAAAGACTTCTCATCCTCGATAAGCATATCTAGTCTTCCTACTCAAACAACTCTATCCAATGAGCTCAAACATCATCCTATCATTCCCAAATCTTCTCATAGATCCTCCCATGCTTCCAACAAATTTGTAAAAGTGGTACTGTCTTCCCTCAGAGGACTTTTTCACTCCATTCTATAGTCTGTACTGGATGCTCCTTATAAGATGCGCCAATCTCCAACTCAACGTCATTACAATCTATAACATGTGTAGGGTTGGGTATGTAACTATGGAGTTCTAATACATGAAACACATTGTGAATACCTAGGTAATGAGGAGGAAGTTCTAGATGATACACCACTATCCCCACTCACTCAATGATCTCAAAGGGTCCCATAAAATGAGGTGCTAACTTGACCTACTTCCTTAGATGTATGTACCCTAATTGAGGAGTAACCCTAAAAAAACCCGATATCCCATATTTAACTCCAAAGGAATCCTCCAATGGTAAACATAATATATATGTCTTCTCTTATTTGTGACCAAGCTCTTCTGAATCATCTACACTCTCTTAGAGGTCTCTTGTACCATGTTGGGACCAACAACTACTGCCTCACCCACATCATGCCAATAGAGTAATGAGAAAAATGACCTCCCATAAAGAGCCTCATAAGGTACCATATGAATTGAATCATGATAACTATTATTGTATGAAAACTAAACCAAGGAAAGGTGATAATCCCACACACCTCTAAATTTTAGGACTCAATCTCGATGCATATCCTCTAATAGGTGTATAGCCCACTCGGAATGTCCGTTTATCCAAGGATGATATGCCGTACTCAATATCAATTGTGTCCTTGGAATTATTCAATCCCTACCAAAATGAAAATATAAAACATCAGTTTCTATTTGAAACAATTCTCAAGGTAACTCCATGAAGGTGTATGATCTCACAGACATAGAACTTTCCCAGCTCCTTCACTAAGTGAGTCTCTCTGATCGGTAAGAAGTGATCAATATTCATTAGAAGATAAAAAAAATCATCCAAACCATGTAATGAATCCTTAGAGTATTGGGTAACCCCATCAAAAATTATATCATTATGTCCTACCATTTCCATATGATTGTGTCCATAAAACCACCATGTAAGGCACTATCACGGTGTAAGGAGGGGAACTACAGTGTGAAGAATATCAGCACCTCAACTAATTAAGGTTTAGTGGATGGTTCTACAGTGTGGAGGCATGTCTGTAGTCCTTATGAGTTTCATAACAATGGTGATCAGTGGAGGATGAAGAGTATTTTAAGGGGGGTTATTCAGTTGAAATTGTGTTAATTTAAACCTCATAAATTCCTCTTTTAAAATTGGAATGATGAATCAATTAAAAATGGAAGGAAAACCCAAATTCAATTCACTGAAGGATTTTACCCTTATCAAAACTGAAATGGTATTTAAAGGCATTAATCATGGAAGAAAAAAATTTCCAGGATAGGCCAACATATAAGGGAAAGAAGAACTATGATTTTTTTTAATCCATTATGGTGAATCCTCCTTTATCTCACCCTCCATGGTGATATATATTACAAAAAACCTACTACATAACATACTATGACATAGCCATTTATATTATGGCATACTTCCTTCCTTATGGAGTGGTCCTAAGTGCTACGATTCTACAACCCTTGTTTTGGTAGTTAGCTTTCAAAAAACCCCTTTTAGACTTCATTAGCTTCTATAAGCCCCTGAGTAATTTCTAAAACATGGATCAACTTAACATTAAAATGGTAAAAAAAACTTTTATTAAAGTATAATAATTTCAAAGCTTTATAATTCTCTCCCTCTAAAGACTTCTCATCCTCGAGAATCATATCTAGGCTTCCTACTCAAACAACTCTGGCCAGTGAACTCGAACGTCATCCTCTCACTCCCAAGTCTTCTCCTGGATCCTCCCATGCTTCTATAAAATATGGAAAAGTGGTACTTTCTTCCCTTAGAGGAATTTCTCACTCCAGTCTATAGTCCATATTGGATGCTCCTCATAAGATGCTCCAATCTCCAACTCAACATCTTTGCAATCTATAACATGTGTAGGGTTGGGTGTGTACCTATGAAGTTGTAATACATTAAACACATTATGAATACCTTAGTAATGAGGAGGAAGGTTTAGATGATAAACCACTGCCCCCACTCACTCAATGATCTAAAAGGGTCCCATAAAATAAGGTGCTAACTTGACCTACTTCCGTAGATGTATGTGCCCCAACTGAGGAGTCACCCTTAAGAAAACCCAGTCTCTAATAGTTAACTCCAAAGGCATCCTCTAATGGTAAACATAATATATATGTCTTATTTGATTTGTGGTCAACCTCATCTGAATCAGATACACTCTCTTAGAGGTCTCCTGTACCATCTTGGGACCAACAACTGCTGACTCACCCACCTCATTCCAATAGAGTAGTAAGAAAAATAACCTCCCATAAAGATCCTCATAAGGTACCATATGAATTGAATCCTGGTAACTATTATTTTATGAAAACTCAACCAAGGAAAGGTGATCATCCCACAAACCTCTAAAGTTCAGGACTCAATCTTGATGCATATCCTCTGATAGGTGTATAGCCCACTCGAACTATATGTTTATCCAAGGATGACATGTCGTACTCAATCTCAGTTGTGTCCTCCGGGAAATTTTCAAGCCCTACCAAAACTACAATGTAAAACACAATTTTCTATTTGAAACAATGATCAAGCTAACTCCATAAATTTTTATGATCTCACAAACATAGCTCCTCCACTGAGTGAGTCTCTCTGATTAGTAAGAAGTGATCAATATTCATTAGATCATAAAAAATCACCTAAACTGTGTCATGAATCCTTAGTGTACTGGGTAACCCCATAAAAAATTATATAATTATGTCCTCCCATTTCCATATGGGTATCAGAAGTGGCTATAACAAACCACCAGGTCACTGGTGCTCGAACTTCACCCTCTAATAGGTAAGGCATTTGGAGATGAAACTAGCAATGTACCTCTTCATCCATGGCCACCATAACTGGTGTCTAAAGTCATTATACATTTTGGTCGAACCAGGATGTACTTACCATATGGAGACATGATAATCTCTCATCATCTCTACTCTGAAAGAAGTAGGGATCACTACTCTCCCATGTACCAAGATTACATCATCATCATCCATAGACTATCTTGGAATTAAATCACCACCATCTAGTTGTTATCTCATCACAACACACTATGGGTCAAACTCATGACTAATCTTTACCCAGTCCAAAAGTGAGGATGTGATCACTACAAGTGTGAAAGTCATAAACCCATGGTCTTTGTAATCATGCATCCTAAAATCATCCAACAGGCTCATCAAGCACCATTACTCCTCTTTGGGTTTCTCACCAAGATCTTTCTCAGCCTACGTCTTATGGATAAGAGAATATATAATGGTGTTACCCTTCCCATGTGAATTTTCCATCTCAAAATTGAAAATTTTTAGATACTCAAACCAGTACCTCTATCTCAGGTTCAGGTCCCTATGTGTGAATATGCAGTGAAGGATCTTACGGTCCATATAGAAAAAAATATATCGCTGAAGATATACTGTCCCCAACACTTCATATCATGGACCAAAACTTTCAAATCCAAGTCACTTGTAATGTAGTTCCACTTGTGGGTTCATAGATGATGAGTCCCATAGAATAATTCTTTCCCTCTCTACATCAACACTGCTCCTAGGGAAAAACTTTACGCATCACAGTACATTATATATCCAGCACCAGGCCTAGGAGTATTAGTATTATTGTTATATTCAAACTTCTATTTAGATATTTTAATGCCTATTCACACTAATCTGATCACTGGAACTTCACTCCCATCATTGTTAGTGTTTTCATGGGTGATGATAATTGGGAGAAGTCTTGGATAAACCATTAGTAATATCTTACTAAGCCTAGAAATATTCTGATCTCAAACACATTTTGGGGACATATCTGGGATAAAAATTACTCAAACTTCTTTGGGTCCATGGATATACCCATCTTAGACACCACATGTCCTAGTAATTTTACCTCATGAATAAAAAAGTCACACTTCAATAACCTGGCATAGAGGTTATGTGATCAAAGCATACTTAGGACTTCTTATAGGTTCCTAGAATGTTGCTCTAGTGTCAGTGAGTATATGGAGATTTCATCAATGAACACCATGATAAATGAGTCTAGATACGGGTGAAAGATCTTGTTCATGAGATCCTGAACATTTCTGGCATGTTCGTCAGCCTGAAGGGAATAAAAAAGTACTTATACAACCCATACCTACTTTGAAACACCATCTTTAGAATGTACTCCTCTATAACTCACAACCAGTGATAACCTAATCAAAGATCTATGTTGGAGAACCAAAAAGTTCTTCACATATGATTGAAAATATCATCAATCTTGGGAAAGGGATATCATTTCTTCATCATCACCTGGTTTAACTTTCGGTAATCAATGAAGAGTTGAAGACTACCATCTTACTTCTTGGAAAACAGATCATGTGTTACCCATAGTGAAGTACTTGGACTGATAAATCTGTCACACACCAAATCTTTTAGCTACACCTTGATCACCTTAAGATCGGATGGCTCCATACAATACAGGGGTATCAAAATGGTTTGTGCACTCACTATGAGATCAATATCAAAGTGAAATCTTCTATTTAGAGGGAGTATTGTGAAATTGTTTGGAAATATGTATTGATAGAGATCCATGACTAGAGAAAAATGTGAAAGGGATATCAATGATCCTGAAGAGAGATCCAATCCTACCATATTTTATGTAACCATCCTAAGCTGACTCAAGTCTGGTCCAACTCTACCTGCTCCCAATTCCCACTCTCTGGTCATCACATATCTCTCTCCCTTCAGAAAAGTAAAGGAAACCCATCTATGATAACAATCAATGTGAGATCAAAATCTAGCCATCCAATCCATGTTGAGAATCACATCTAAGGTCATAGTATCTAAAATCATGAACTCTCATAGATGTCCATATTTTTTTATTACTATAGGACAGTCTGGGCATCGCTGGAGATGATCCATTTTTGTGCCCAATAGTGTATCAAGAGATAATAGTTGGGAGGATAACATGATTAGTAATTCAAATAAAATAACTAATTGTGTAGCTATAAAGAAATGAGAATCACTAGTATTAAAAAAATAAGTAAAAAGAGTGGATGTGATCAAGACCATACCTTGAACCATAGATGGCCCTCCCCATCATTTACTAGGGTATGATCTACAACATAGATGCAACCAGCTTTAGTCTTATGACCCTATCCCTGAGGTGAATATCCAATATGGGTCTACTATTGAGAACCCTAACTAGATTTTTTTATCCCCTATCATGGCTGTCTCCACCTCCTAGGTGAAACTATGGCACAAAATTGTTTGAGATGTCCTGTCCTTCCTCACTATCGACACTAGCTCTAGTGTGTCGGGCATGCCTGACAGTATTTTCCAAACTTCCCATAGTTGAATCACTATAGGTCACCTCCAGATGGAATCAAATAGAATGAACTCTATTTCACATTAATTACATTGTTCCACTACATGACATGGACTTTCTCTTCCTTCCATCAGAATTGTCACTCACAACAGTAGTAGGAGGTCCACCTATATAAGTAGTGATGGGTAGGAAAGACCAGCTTCTCATTCCTCCTTCAGAATCCTATCAATAGTTAGGTCATTTATTATAAACTATGGGTTTGAGGCTAGGTAAAATATTTGAAAATACTATATAATCTTAGATCATAGGCCTATCTCAAACTTCCAATCCTTCTGCTCCTCATTCCTAGCCAATAAGGGAGAAAAATACAACAACTTTGTCAACTGAGCAGAATATGAATACACTTTCATCAAACCTTTCCAAAACTACATAAATTACTAGGAATTTTTGAACTTTAGTGTGTTGGGAAAAAAATCTTTAAAATACAATTCCTTTAAGGCTTCCTATGTGATTTCATATTTCTGACTGACCTAGACCATAACTACCCACCAATAATTTGTGGGGTCCCTGAAGCATGAATGCTTCTAGCTTCACCTTCCTATCTGATGGTGTCTCAACAAGGTCGAAGATGATCTCTATGTTGTTAATCCAATCCTTAGAAATCTATGCTCCACCAATTCCCAGAAATTCTAGGAGTTGTTGGAGATATAAATCCTTGGCATAGTCTACCATGGATTTTAGTGGTGGCTAGAGAAGAATCGCTGCCTACACCACTAGGGAAGTTTAAGGAATGTGATCAGAAGTATCATGACCAAATGGAAGTCCCAAAAAACATATGAGAGTAAGAATCTTATTCAATAGAAGTAACTTTAGGAACATAAAAATTTCCTAACCAATCTATGGGACCACACAAGGTTTTTCTAGGAGTCTACCTTCAACCCAAGGTATAACCCTCCAAACACCAACCCTGGTTTCTATCCTAGAATGTTAATCATAGTCATCATATATATATACAACACATAACATGATCAATTCAAATAATTAATTATAATAAATATATATCACCATAGCATGGTAACACAAATATATCACACAATAAAAGAAACTATCCTGAACGGATATCACAAATTAAGTCATTTAATTAAATAATTACTATGCATCACAATAGTGGGTAAATTTATGGCATGTGGACCTATGTGACTAGTCATGATGCATAAAAACACATGAAATATCATAAATTACATATCAAAATCATGTTCATCACTTGAGGTGAATTTAATCAATAGTAAAAACAAAACATAATTTTCCCAATTTATGGAAACTCAGAGGTACACTATACAGTGTTGTCTAGACTCTGACATAGTTCCCCTACCTAAATTCCAACAAAACCATATTTTGTATACCTTTTACCAAATCAAGGAAAATATAAAAGACAAGTTAGTGAATTTCTATCCCCTCATACCAATTTTTACCATTACGACCCAAACCAGTGGTTACAAGACGAAGTTTTATGTAACCATATGCACGCCTCCCCATATGAAAGCGGATACTGACTAGAAATGAGGGTCTTATTAAATAAATGGTGAGACTATACTCTTTTTATAACATCATAGGATTGATAATAATAATAAATAAAATAATAAAACATCATATTAATCATGTGGAACTAAATAAATGGCATACATGTTATATAGATAAAACGACCCCCGATGTGGGAAGCCTATCCAGAGTAATAAAAGAAAATAAATAAAGAATTGTAGGTTCTACTGAAGTCTCTTTGAGTAACTATTATTTCCATCCTCTTATACTCAGTTGTCCACAACAAGGCCCTTTCCCTTCTTTGGACCCCCCATGAAATCTACAAGCGCTCCGAAATTCCCGAGTAGGTTATGAGTAAAAGACTCAATAGGAAACCACCAATGTGTCCTCAACATAATGTTATAAATTATAACAAATGAATTCCATAATAATGATAAATGTGTAACAGACATAAACATACAATCCAAAACCAAGTGGTCATGTACTAACTAAGCTTCCATGAACCCCTAAGCATACCTGCTTTAGCTTTATGCTAAAAGATATTGGAATAAGTCGGTAACAACCAAAACGACCCTTATATGGTATCCTCACAGTGTCATATGAACATAAAACTCGACATAATCTATCCATTAAGAGGAAAATTCCACCCAACATCCTCTAATCAAGAATATCTAGTACTCACATAGACTAGGATACCTCATAGTGAATAGAACTTGGAAAATCATGGCCACCTTGAGTGAATTCTCAACACGACACCATGGATACCCCATACCTACACCCTATTCTTAGGTATTTCATCACTAAATTAGTGTACTCATCCTCTAAGGGATAAATATGTCATGTTGGTCCACCTATATCAAGTACCACTCACAACCACCAAGTCATGGAAACACACATATAGGGTGAGCACAGAAACATGCATAACATATCATCATGAGTATATAACAACACACATAACATCATGTGATCACAATCAAACATGGTAATAAGCTACACTAATATCACTCATGGAATCAAAATATCTCAATAGGTCTCACGATCTACACACATACCCACATGTGATCACAATCAAGCACAATGTAAAATTATCCAAAATACAAATCATAGTGTGTAAACATGTGTAAATGGTAACCCTAGAGGTAAGTAAATTCCTACCTCACGGTTTTCAAAATTAGTTCTCTGGTTTGTCAAAGGTGTCATCACCCGAACCGTGTGTTCACACCATCGGAATATGATCACCTATCAACTAATCCTAAAACCAATCCCAAAACTACATGTTATGGGTTATAGAGTAAGGTAAGGGAGAAAAAAGACAAAATGGTACAAATCAAACTTACCATGGGTTGATTTTTGTCAAAAGGAAGCTACAATATCAAAGGCAAAAATAAAGAGAAGAGTTTCTAGAAATTTGGGGGCCTCCACGGTGCAAGGAGGTTGTTGTGGTGTAGAGGGTGTGCTAGAAAACACCACCATGGAGAAGGTAAAGTCACCATAGTGTAGTGTGCTAATCAACATAGTGAAATGCTTGATACCACAACATAGGGATACGCTGGAAGAAGATAACCAAAATGCATAGGATATGATGATTTGAGTCCTCCACGGTGAAGGGTGTATGGTTGCGGCAGTAGAACCACCATGTAAGGAACCACCATGATGTAAGGAGGGGAACTATGGAGTGAAGAGACTCTTCACCTTGACCCAATATAGCTTATAGGATGGGTTTGCGACATGGAGGTATGTTTATAGTCCTTTAAAGTTTTGTAACAATGTTGATCAGTGGGGGTGGAAGAGTATTTTCAGGGGTTATTCAGTTCAAACCCCATGTGTTTAAGCCTCACCAATTCCTATCTTAACACTGGAATGATGAATCAATTCAAAATGTAAGGAAAACCTATATTCAATATATTTAATGCTTTTAAACTCATCAAAATTAAAACAACATTTAAAGGAATTAACCTTGGAAGACCAAAGACCGCCAGGCTGGGACAATGTGTTGGAGTTGGTTCCCTAGAACAAACTTCTTTGTACTTTATGATAAACATGAATTAAATTTTTTAATATTTATAAACTACTTATCAAATCATGATTGTTCTTCTACATAACATAGTATGTGATAATGTACTAAGAGTAGCTATCAAACTAAAAAGTTATAGTAGTTCCCTGCTATGATGAGAACCCAGAAGTTCTACAACACTATTCTTGAATATATGTTATATATTCAGATGATATCATTTTAGGGACACAAATGATACATGCTATCAAGGGTGGAGACTCATAAGACTTTGAGGAAAATTCTCATGGTGTAATCCCTTGGTAATGTCTAGTATGGATATTATGAGAACAAGACCCGCCAGTAGGAAATACATATTTCTAAGTATCATTGGATGTTACTATCTGCGGACATGTGTATTGGTACTTAGACTTTAAGATTATTATTAATGATTATTATGAGTCTTTCACTTAGATGCATCGATGAAAACCATGATGATAGATTTTTGTGTTGAAGTAGGATGTGTTGGGTGTGTCACAAGTAATATTGCATTAATGAATAATGCGAGAAAGTATTTATCCCTTATATTAATTAATGGAAGTTAATATCTTAGGCCCTTTGATGGAAATGATATAGATTAAATAAATCCATGGCCATGGCGTTCTATAGGAAATTTCTATTTTTAGAAATTCAAAGAGATATCGAGCATATAGGTTGATGGCACTGGCATACAACCTGATTGATTTGAGATATTGTGATAAAGGAATTATATTACATGGTAAGCATTCATATGAGGTGACAAGTCATTGAGACATTAACTTATTTCTCTATGGGTGCCTTGGAGTGTTTCTAGACGCTAACCTTGGACTTTAGGCTGCTTCGTCTAATGCCACTGAGAAAGAGGCCTAGAGGGTCACAAACTAAGTGCATCTAGAATCTCAGTTAAATAATATATTATTATTTATTATTTAATAGGTTGAATAAATATTATTCCCATGTGTGGTTTAATAATTATTCGTGTATGATTGATCACATATAAATATTTATTTGCTGTTTAGTAAAAATAATATTTATTTATTTATTGGTGAATAATGAATTGATATTTATTTAATAAATAAATAGACATTATTCAAGGCCTGATAAATATTATAGAGGAATGGAAAACTGAGTTTATTGTTCTGGTGAGAAATGATAATGTTGAATATTATTTAATTAAATAATATTTTTAATCATAATTCACAATTTAAGTGCATGTCAATAAATAATAGTATTACTATTATTATTTTACATGGGGATTTTCTAGGATTAAATAATAATAAGGTAACTTGTGCAATTATTTTATTTAAACCCTATAAATATAAATACCCAATTATATTATTTTTTCATAATCCTATTTAGTTGTGCCCAACGATTCAAGGAGAACCCTCTCAATCCTAGAGAGATACCTTCTCCAAGAATGATCCCAATAATGGTGAGAAATCCTCCTCCACCGGACCAAGGAGAATTCTTTAGAAGTGATTCTTGAGATGATCAATACAGAAGAAACAAGAGCAAGGATCTTCCATGATAGCACCCGGATACTCCTTCAGCGACGTCTGGAGATTCCTGGAACATGTGTGGATCACTTCTAGAGGAAATATACACTTGGTTTATACAACACAATGATGGTGCACCATAGATCTATCACCAGATACATCAATGAAGAAAGGATTCCTTAGAGGTAATTCTTTATCTAATTAAATTAATTTTAAACAATATGTGTTGATCCATATCTCTCAGTTATAGTGCAATTCCTCTTTGTATATTTCTTTGAATCAATTTCATGGATCATGGAGTTCATCATTTTATAGATCTCATATTTATCATTAATTAGGGAAAAATTAAAGTTGGGCACCACCCATCGCATGCTTCCATTACACCCAGAACCTGCAAGTGGTATTAGATGGGGGACATGATTATTTATAATTATTTAATATTGTTGGTGATTTACACATTTATAATTTAGTTTTTTAAATTTAATCTTAATCATTATTTTAATCTAAATTACAATATTTGTTTCTTCCTCATTCGTTTCTTGTAGATCTAATTGAGGTGTTTAATTTTTTGATTAAAATAAAATTGAGAAACTCATCCGAAGGATCCAAGGATTATACCCGGATAACACAGAAGTACATGCCATGTCACCAAAGTTACATACCATGTAGTTGTGTTCAATGCACCATGAGTTAATTCAGAAATTAATCAACTTGTGTGCATTAATGGCATGCGGTGTAGTTAGTTCTTACACCGCATGTTGACTGGGATAGAATGGCGCATAGTTAGCTGGACGACACGTTGTGTGGCCCATTAGACATGACATGTGGTCCCTTTGTGTCAATGATGAGCCGTGTATTCAACACACGATCTACCTAACAGGTGACCATGTAACATGGAGTCAACAAGGTGTGTGTCCCATTAGAAATCTCATGTACTTTAAATTTTCTAAGGCATATACTACATGCCAAGTACCTAGGCATGGGTCTCAGATAAATGGTGATAGGTTTACACACCGTGTAGATCGGATTTATATTCCGTGTACTTATACCAAGTTACTTAGATTTAAAATTTATTTATTTTACTATGAAAACATTGAGACATGTTCTTACATGTGGTCGTAAAGATAGGACATGCCACGTGATAGGTTTTAATATTAATAAATATTTAAATTTTTTATTAATATCTGTGTAATGTTCAAGATCTGCATATCATGTATGAGTCATATTATAAGTTGTTACTCTATGTACATTGAATCATAACACATGACTGAAAAATCTTGTAATTCGTGTAATCATCCATGAAGTACACATCATGAAAGTCTGGGATAAGTTGTGTATACCATATGTCACAAGAGTTAAATTGTATATGAGTATAATACATATTGGGTAGATTTGGGAAGGTATTCACTGTGTTGTCTCCAAGGTATATTTATGTACAAGGTTAATTTTAAATTAATTTATTTAATTTGTTTAAAATTACAATAGATGATAATATCAAGGAAATTTAGATAAGAATTAAGATAAAATAATTGATTAATTAAAGATAATAATTAATCGATTCGAGCATAATTTAACTTAAATAAGAATGATTAAAGAATAAAATTATAGTTTTATTAAATGTGTAATATGTTTCATGCATGTGTATGATCATGAGCTATACCATAACTTTTGTATGTGATTGGTTTCATTTAATTTATTATTAAATTAAATTGTTTTCCTATATGCCTTCTCTCCTCATTATTTTGTAGGGCCTGCATGCCCATGGTTTCTTTTATGTAAACCAATTTTTCTCCCCACCTGTGTGTGAGTAAAAGGCATATGTAATGGATGGAGCTCCCAAACTAGTAGAGGTGGTTCAAGTTTAGAGATGAGGCAAATCCAATCCAAGGAGACACAAAGGTAGATAGGTGGAAAGCAGTAAACATGAACCTCAATTGGTTCAAGGTGTTTCTCCCCTAGTTCAGTAGTTAGTTGATCAACCTATTGATAAACTAACCATTAGTATAATCTCATGATCATACCCTTTATTTTATTTCTATTAGTTTCATAGTTATTTAATTATAGATTTATTATCATAGTCACATAATTGATGAATTAATAAGCATGAAAGATGGAACTAAAATAAACTAGTTTATGTGTAAATATTATATAAAGACATGGTTAATCACTTAAGTAATCCCATTTAATATTAACAAGCATGTGATAAAGATAATAATTAGAAATTTATGCATAAAGGATAAAATCCCTAAATATAATATTAAGTCGGTATAGTCTTCCATTACTTCGGTTAGAATCGAACTGTAGTTCAAAGTGCATGACCAACCAAAGGTGGGGTGATTTCAATTATCAGAGAATTATAACATGAGGTTTTGGGTTGACTTGACTTGGTTCACATCAAGGGTTGACTGCCAAAGCAGAACTTGGTGTAACTAAGAGGCAAAGGTTGAGGAAATCCAATAATAGGATTTCAGGATTGGGGAGTCTACTCAACAGATCAAGGAACCGTGAATTAATGAAGTTTTCATTTGGAATGCCTATCGAAAACCTTTTAAGTTTCTTGACCAACCAAAGTTTGGGTAATGAGAAGGGAAATATGAATCATTTTCACTAGAATGTACAAGAAACTTGATATTACAAACCCAATGATGAGGAATAATGGTTTTCGATAAAATAGTGGGAGACTAATAAATATAATATTTATTTATTTGTATAAATTAATAAATACCTACTTATATTATTTGTAGAAATAACATTAAAAATGACATCAAACATATCATTATGATCCATACTTTACAAATAAAACCTTCACACCGACACAAATTTCCAAGAATGGAAGAGGCGTTTATGTGCCATCCTTCACTATGAAAGGAAATTATATGTGATGGAAGAACCTTTACTAGTTGCACCTGGAAATGATGCAAGTGATGAAGAACTATCTCTCTATGAGAAACATCTGTATGATGCTCTATATGTTCAGTGATTCATGCTATCATTCATGTCTAATGATCTTTTAAAGAAACATGTGGAAATGGATGCATATAACATGATGTCTCACCTTTGGGACCTCTTTAAAGATAAGGTGATACAAGAGAGGTATTAGATCTCCATTGTTTTTTTACCACTAAGCTTGGAGAGTATGTTCTAGATGAGCCTCATTTAGTCAAGCTTATTGGATATATTTAATGCTTAAACATATTAGGGATTAAATTATCAGATGAGTTGTGTACATATCTCATAATTTCATCACTACCCAATACCTTCTATATTTTTATTCTGAATTATAATATGAGAAATAATGAGAAAAGTCAATAAGAACTTCTAACCTTGATTTTATAAGTGTAGAAGGACATGGGGTGTGAAAAATCTACAGTCCTTATAGTGAATAAGAAGAGGAAAGATAAGGTAAAGGGGGCCAAGACTTATAAACAGTCTAAATCTCTCGAGCACCATCCTTCCATGAAGAAGAAGATATAGAGGTAAGGCAAGGAAAAGGAGGCAGTATGTTTTGGTTGTGGAAATCTAGGCCACTGGAAGAGGAACTACACCCAAAAGAAAGGGGTAACTAAAGGTGTGTTCATTATCAAGTGAAATATTTCCATATCTACACATTGGGTATTAGATACATCTTGTGATGATCACATCTGTATCTAAATAAAGGAACCAAGTAGATTCCAGAAAATTTCCAAAGGAGAGGTCGATCTGCAAGCTTCCAATGGTGCAAGGTTGGTTGCACTTAACATTGGTGACTACCACCTTTTATTGCAAACAAGAATGATTTTTTTATGCAATTGTTATTATGTACCTACTATTACCAAAACATAATTTTTGTATCAAGTTTAGATACAAATGGGTTTATTTTCAAGTTCATAAATAAAAGTTTTTTATTTTATAATGACAACATATGTTATGATATGGAACATTTAAATAACGGTCTATAGTATTAAATTATGAAAATCAAGTATTAGAAATTGATAACAAATCAAGTTAACATGAATCATATAACACCTAGCTTTGGAATCCCCATCTTGGTCATGTAAATGAGAATCATTTGAAAAAGCACTATCAAGATGGATATTTATACTCTTCTGATCTAAAAACACTTGATAGATTCCATGTTTGTTTATAAGAAAAAATGACCAAACCACCATTTTGTGGATAGGGTGAAAGGGACACAAAGATTCTAGTATTGGTACACACTGATGTGTGTGGAACATTTCCAGTAGAAGCTACAGGTGGATATTCTTACTTCATAACTTTTACTGATGACTTGAGTAGATATGGATATATTTACTTAGTGAGGTATAAGTCTGAGTCCTTTGATAAATTCAAGGAATTCAAGAATTAATTATAGAATCATCTTGGTAAGAAGATAAAGAAGCTTAAATCGGATCGAGGTAGTGAATATCTTAACCAAGAGTTTATCGGCTTTCTACGAGAGTTTGGGATTCTATCTCAACTCAATCCACCTTATACACCACAGTGGAATGGTGTTAGTGAAAGGAGGAAACATACCTTGTTGGACATGGTAAGGTCAATAATGAGTCATGTAGATCTTTCATTATCTTTTCGGGGATATTCATTAAAAAATACAACATACACATTAAACTAAGTACAAACTAAAGTTGAAAATGGAATTCCCTTTAAGCTATAGAGTGGAAAGAAACCCATTTTATCACATACACATGTATGGGGTTGAGAGGCATTTTTAAGGTCTTATCAGGAAAAAAACTTGTACCTTGGGGCATGAAGTGTATCTTTATAGGATATACTAAGGAAACAAAGGGATACTACCTATACAAAACCTCAAACAAGAAAGTGACTGTCACCAGATAAGTCATTTTTCTTGAGAGGGAGCACATCCTAAAAAAGTATAGTGAGAGAAAGATTGACTTCAATGAAGTTTATGCTCAAGATACATAAGAGTTGGTACATAAACAAGTTCTATAGGTCCCCATTGAAGAAGTAGTTCCTAAAACACAAGTACTGTGTAGGAGTGTAAGAGAGGTAAGGGAACCAGAGAGATATGGTTTTGTAGTCATCCAGGATGGTGACTCGTTATTATTGGAAAATAATGAACCTATCTCCTATAAGGAGGCAGTAGAGAGACCAAAATATGAAAGATGTCTAGAAGCTATGAATTCTGAGATGGATACCATATATCATAACCAAGTTTGGGTTCTGGTCAATACACTAGTTAATGTAAAGCCTATTGGATATAAATGGGTATTTAATAGGAAATTGGACATGGAAGGTAAATTAAGTACCTATAAAGAAAGGCTAGTGGATAAAGGTTTATATAGCATCAAGGAATTGACTAAAATGAAACCTTTTCACTAGCTTCCATGTTTAAATCCATCAGAATCATACTTTCTATAACAGCTTACCATGAATATGAGATTTGGTAGATGGATGTCAAAATGCATCCCTTAATAGTAACTTTCAAGATGATTTCTATATGACACAACTATAAGGGTTTTTGAATCCAAGTGATGCCAAAAGGATTTGTAAGTTGCATATATCCATTTATGGATTGAATCAAGCATCTAGTTCATGGAACATTTGATTCAATGAAGCCATAAAATAATTTGATTTCATTATGAATGAATGTGATCCATGTGTTTAAAAGAGGTTTAATGGGAGTGTAGTCATTATTCTATTAGTATATGTTGATGACATATTACTCATTGGCAATGACATTGATCGTACCACGATTCACTGTTTCATTTTCACCCTTACACCGCTGTGCTAAACATATTTTGTATTAAAAATTATAAAAATATTATCAAATTGTGCATCATGTTTGATTAAATAATTTTGTTTTTATAACTGTTATAATGGGCAATGTTACTTGTTTTTATTGTTTCAATGTAGGTGAAGGTGATTTGGAGGGCCCTTGATGAAGTGAAAGAGAAATGGGCCAAAATTGCATGGATCCATAGACATCTGTCCACTGTTTTGAATAGTACACAACATCCGTGCATCCAAATGGGATGAAATTTTGTGATCCTATCCAAAATTAAATAGGCTACATTTCATATTAAGGAAACCAATCCTTATTCTATTTTTATGGGGCCCATCCGAACTGATCTGTCCAAGACACCGAATTTGGACCAAGTCAAATGCGGTGTTCTGTATTTTATCATTATCTTGATCTATAGTTGTCCAAACGGTGCAAAACTTTCGTTGGAGACATTAAAGAGGTAGGGCTACAACTTTTATATTTTCTCCAAAGCAAGATAATACTGTCTGAAGGCCTAAACTCATCGTGGAAGTGGATTGATGAAATCTGTGTGCCCAAAACCACCTCCCACATTTCCTATAAAAGGGCACCTTGGGCTCCTCATTTGTAAGTTCGGACAAGGAGTGAAGTGCTGCAAATTTGGAGTCCTATAGGAGTCTCCTAATCACCTTGGAGGTTCTGGAGGCCCCTATACTCATAGGGGAATCAAGGATGAAGAAGGAGTTCCACCCGAGCTTCCTCCTCCTCCCGATGTCGAGCTAAAAGTTGGGTGTTCGTTGTGAGGGAGCTACACACATGTCAAGGGAGTTTCGATGCATACAATAGCTACTGGTTTGAAGTAATTTGGGTGTTTAAACATTTCATTCCATGTATCTTATTTTATTTCAGATTTGAATGCTTGATTTGATACATGTGAGTGTTATGCTCTTAATTTCTAACCGATCGGTGTGAGGTTTTGAGTGCGTGACTTGTGTTGTTCCGATTGGACATCAAAAGAATCCTTTTCATACCCAACTTATTGAGATTTCAATATTATTTGGAAGCTCTTATTCCATGCATAAGTACTGGACCTTGACAATACGATTGTTACGTCAAGGTTTGGTCCTTAAAGCATTGAAATAAAAGCTTAGGAATTAATCGGGATTCCAATTAATTCCAACCAAAGAATTACTCTAAATCTAAGATGAATCTCTATGAAAAATGAACTTGATATGTGTGTAGTGAAATCACATCGACCCTTTTATCTCATATTTCTCAAAATCCACTTGTTCACTCATCTTTTAAGCTATTTCAGCTAAGTCATTATTTTAAACTGTTTTCAAAACTACCCCCTCTCTTAGTTATTTTTATTAAAAATACACACTCTAAACCTACCAACGCTCCTTGAGTGATGACCTAGGGTTTACCATAGACTAAAAAACAACCTTAAAAATATAATAAATTTGACGTGTCATGACAACGCGGTCAAATTTTGGCGCCGTTGCCGGGGAGAGCTTTGTTTTTTTGTGCATGTTTTTGATAAAATTTTTTGTAATTTTTGTGAATATTTGTTTGTTTTATCTTCTACCTTTGAATTTGTTTTTTTGTTATAATTTATTTATTGTGTAGGTTCTTTGTATGACGCGTTCTACTCTGGGAGACCTACAAACTTTCGAACCTGAACCGGAGAGGATCCTACATCAACGAAACTGAGAAATACAAGACCACACTTTGAAGGAGGAGACATGAAATCTTAAAATTCTTCTTGATCCTTCTTCTTCTTCTAAAACCAAAGTTAAAACTGAACATAACTTGTATATCATGGCTGAAAATAATCGAACATTAAAAGAATTAACCTCACCTGATGTTGATATCCAACCCACTTACATTCAAATTCAAGGTGAGGCACCTAATTTTGAATTAAAATCTGGTTTAATCCATTTATTACCAAGATTTCATGGACTGCCTGGAGAATACCCTCATAAGCACATAAAAGAATTTCATACTATTTGTTCAACATTAAAACCTGCTAATGTTGATGAGGAACAAGTAAAGCTTAGATCATTCCCATTTTCTTTAGAAGTCACCACGAAAGATTGGTTGTACTATGTTAATTCACCAATAAGAGGCTGGGCGGACATGAAGCGCCTTTTTCTTGAAAAATACTTCCCAGTCTCTCAAACTGCAACTATAAGGAAAGAAATATGTGTTATAAGACAATCTCAAGGGGAAACACTTCATGAATATTGGGAACTCTTTAAAAGGTTATGTTCAAGTTGCCCACACCACCAAATAAGTGATCAAATTTTAATTCAATATTTTTATGAAGGTTTGATTCCTATTGATCGAAATATGATTTATGCTGCTGCAGGTGGTTCATTGGTAGATAAAACCCCAATTGCTGCAAGAACCCTCATTGAGAACATGGCACAGAACACTCAACAATTCGGTACACGATCCAGTGTTCCCATTCGAGGTGTCCATGAGGTGAAAAGTACTGAGTTTGAGAAGAAGGTGGACACAAAGTTTGAAGAGTTAAGTACCCTTCTACGACAACTTGCTCTCTCCCAAGGGAAATATCAATCTCATCCTCCCATCCATTGTGGAATCTGCTCTTCTGACACCCACTATTCTGACCAATGTCCTCAATTGAGAGAAACTTCTGAGAGTTGTGAGGCAATATTTCCAGGACGCCCCTTTAACCAACCCTTTAGGCAAGAACCATACTATCCATCCAACCAAGGGTGGAAGGAAAACCAAGCCTATAGGCATGGGGGGTATTCAAACCAACCTCAATGGAAATGGAACCAACAGGGTCAGAGTAGTCATCCACCACCACCCAGAAATCCTCAACCACCCCAAAGGCCATTCCAACCACCCCTTCCAAAAACCGAGCCTAGCCTAGAAGATATGATGAAGAAAATGGCTGCCAATAATATCCAATTCCAACAAACCACCCAAGCAGCCATACAAGACCTAAAGACCCAACTAGGCCAGCTTGCCAACTCGGTGGGGGAAATCCAAAGTCATGGGTTGGGTAAACTACCATCTCAACCAGTAGTAAACCCTAGGGATAAAGGAAATGTTAGTGCCATCACCCTTAGGAGTGGGACAAAACTCAAAAGCCAAATGACCCCTCCATTAGAGTCCTCCCATCCAAAGGAAACCACCATCCCAACTTCTGAAAATGGTCCAAGAGAAGAAAACCCTTGTCTTGAGAGAAGTCCTACCAAAGGAAAGAGTGTGTCTATTGATGAGTTACCAAGCCCAAGCATTCCTCTTCCATTTCCACAAAGAGCCACCCAACCAAAGAAACAAAATTAAACTGAACTTGATAAAGAAATCTTGGAAACTTTCAAGAAAGTACAGGTTAACATTCCTTTGATTGATGTCGTCAAGAAAATTCCGAGATATGAAATGTTTCTGAAGGAGATGTGTACCCACCGAAGGCGACTTAGAGGTGATGAGAAGGTGAGCCTGGGGAGGAACATCTCAGCATTAATACAACCATCACTTCCCACCAAGTGCAACGATCCTGGAACATTCTCGATTCCGTGCACCATAGGGGAGTATTCTTTCTCCAATGCTATGCTTGATTTGGGTGCTTCTATTAATGTGATGCCTCACTCCATATACTCTTCTTTGTAGGTTGGTGAACTAAGGCCCATAGGAATAGTTGTTCATCTAGCAAGTCGGTGTACGGCACACCCTTCTGGTGTGTTAGAGGATGTTCTTGTGAGGGTTCAAAATTTAATATTTCCTGCTGATTTTTATGTGCTAAAAATGGAAGATGATAGGATGAATGGACATGCCCCAATTATATTGGGGAGACCTTTCTTGAAAACTAACAAAGCCATAATTAATGTCCATAATGGTACATTATCTATGGAATTTTGTGGTGACATAGTCCATTTCAACATCCTTGATGCCATGAAGCACCCCTCAGAAGAACATTCCTCTCTCTCGGTAAATTCAATTGATATACTCCCTTCCCCTAAAATCACTTCATTTGTTTCCCCTGATCCCCTTTCTAAGTTTTCTTCATTGATTGAAATGTTAGGTAATGAATCATGCATTGATTGTTGTAGAGGTCTAGAGAAATGTCATGCATGTTTGTTAATTGATGATTTCTTGAACACAGAGGATCACATGACCATCGATGATACTGCTAAGCTTGTAAAAGCTCATTCCTCATCTGAGGATGTTACCATTGAGCAGTTAGATGAGATCAGTGACTTCTCACTGTCACACACACTTCCATCAATCCAAAATCCTCCAGAATTGTAACTGAAACAACTACCTCAAGATTTAAAATACTCATATCTTGAGAATAGAAATAAGTTTCCCGTCATCATTGCTAGTTCACTCCCTCCTGAGAATGAATTGCGACTACTTGATCTTTTGAGGAAGTATAAACAAGCATTGGGATGGACACTTGCAGACATTCCTGGTATTATCCCATCAATTTGTACACATCATATTTTATTAAATGATGAGGCTAAACCAGTGAGGTAGTCACAACGTCGACTGAACCCAAACCTACTTGATGTTGTTAAAAAGGAAGTAACAAAACTATTGGCTGCTGAAATAATTTACCCTATATCTGACAGCCAGTGGGTCAGTCCCATTCAAATAGTTCCTAAAAAAACTAGCCTTACTGTAGTTAAAAATGAAAACAATGAATTGGTTCTAACTCGTGTGCAGAATAGTTGGCGTGTCTGTATAGACTATCACCGACTAAACCAACACACTAGGAAGGACCATTTCCCATTGAAATTCATTGACCAGATGCTAGAGAGGCTAGCAGGGAAGTCCCATTACTGTTTCCTTGATGGGTATTCGAGATACTTTCAGATCCATATTGCCCCTGAGGATCAGGAAAAGACAACCTTTACTTGCCCCTTTGGTACATTTTCTTATAGAAGGATGCCATTTGGTCTGTGCAATGCTCCAGGTACTTTCCAACGATGTATGGTTAGTATTTTTTCGGATTACCTGGAGAATTGCATGGAAGTTTTTATGGATGATTTTACTATTTATGGATCCTATTTTGATGAATGTTTGAGTAGTCTTGCTTCTGTCCTACGTCGTTGTATTGAAAAGAATCTCGTATTAAATTATGAGAAATGCCATTTCATGGTGCGACAAGACATAGTTTTGGGACATGTCATTTCTGGGGAAGGTATCCAAGTGGAAAAATCAAAAGTAGATATCATTTCCTCCCTAACATTCCCTAAAAATGTTCGGGATGTGCGGTCTTTCCTGGGTCATGCCGGATTTTATCGTCATTTCATTCGTGACTTTAGTAAAATTGCACTCCCCCTATCCCGATTACTCCAAAAAGAAAAAGAATTTGATTTTGATAAAAAATGTGAGGAAGCTTTCAATAAGTTAAAATGGAGTCTCACGTCACCGTCGGTAATCCAACCACCTCGGTGGGATTTACCATTTGAGATCATGTGTGATGCCTCTAACTATGCAGTTGGGGAAGTCTTATCACAAAGGGTCGACCGAGCTCCACATGTCATAGCTTATGCCTCACGTACTCTGGACCATGCCCAAGGAAACTATAGCACAACTGAAAAAGAATTTCTTGCCATTGTGTTTGCCTTGGATAAATTCAGGTCATACCTTCTAGGGTCCAAAGTCATTGTGTTCTCAGACCATACAGCCCTCCGGTATCTCCTTAAGAAACCGGAAGCCAAACCACGTCTCATTCACTGGATGCTCCTCCTTCAAGAATTTGATCTAGAAATTAGGGATAAAAAAGGATCAGAGAATGTGGTTTCTGACCATATCAGTAGGATTCTCCCATCCTCAAACATTGAATCATCCCCCCCGTATTCCCATAAATGAATTGTTTCCTAATGAGCAATTTTACTGAGTGCAAGATGTTATTCCTTGGTATGCTGAAATTGTAAATTATTTGGCAGCATCTTGCATTCCTGCTGATTTCACCAAAAACCAGGCCGACCGTCTAAAACATGAGTCTCGTTGGTACATTTGGGATGACCCCTACCTCTGGCACAGATGTAGTGATAAAGTTATTAGGCGTTGTGTTCCTGATAGTGAGTTTCAGTCTGTCCTTAGGTTCTGGCACACACTTGCTTGTGGGGGCCACTTTGGTCCCCAACTTACTGCTCGCAAGGTCTTAGATTCTGGTCTCTTTTGGCCCACATTGTTTTGGGATGCCCATGAATTCTGTAAATCTTGTCCTCGTTGTCAAAGAATGAGGAATGCCTCTAAAATAAATGAGATGCCCCAACAACCCTTTCTCTTCCATGACATTTTTGATGTTTGGGGCATTGACTTTATGGGACCATTCCCCAATTCATTTGGGAACCTTTACATTCTTCTGGCAGTGGATTATATTTCAAAGTGGGTAGAGGCACGAGCCATGAGGATAGATGATTCCAAGACAGTTTTGGATTTTTTTAGAACCCAAATATTCTTTAGGTTTGGATTACCTAGGTTTATCATCAGTGATCAGGGTTCTCATTTCTGCAACCGCACAATGCAATCTCTTTTGCACATGTATGGGGTTGGGCATTGAGTGTCTACTACTTATCACCCACAAACGAATGGTCAAGCCGAAATATCAAATAGAGAGGTAAAACAGATTCTTGAGAAAACGGTTCAGCCAAACAGAAAAGACTGGAGTCTTAGACTCGATGATTCATTATGGGCTTACCGTACTACATTCAAAACTCCAATTGGCATGTCACCATATCGGCTAGTTTTTGGGAAGATTTGTCACCTCCCTGTTGAGGTAGAGCACCGGGCCTACTGAGCTATTAAACAATGAAATTCTAATCTTTCTGGTGCAGGTATTCAAAGGAAGTTGCAGATTCAAAAGTTGGAGGAAATGAGAAGGGATTCATATGAGAACTCCTAAATTTATAAGGAGCGAACCAAGGCTGCCCATGACCGTCTCATCCTTCATCATCAATTACACATCGGGAAGAAGGTCCTCCTCTACAATGCAAGGCTGAAGTTGCACCCTGGTAAGCTTCGTTCCCGTTGGTTTGGACCTTACATTGTTACTAATGTTTCTCCATTTGGTGTTGTCCAGGTTCAAAATGAAGACACCAAGCAAACCTTCACTGTCAATGGGCAGCGGCTGAAGCACTTCCATGAAGCCATTCCGGAGTTCCCAATGGAGGAACTCCATGTTCAAGAAGCGGTCTATGAATAACACTCACTAGGTTTTATCCTTCCTTCCCACATTCTCTTTTATTCCAGTGGGGACACTGCATTATCTAGGTGTGGGGGGGGGTGGATACATTCCTGGGATAGTTAGGAATTTTCATTGTTTTCTCCTTTTGTTTTCTCTTTTTGGCCTTCTTTATGGTATTTTCATTTTTCCCCATCAACAATTTTGAAGTTCCATGATTTGGAGACAATAATGTGGGGAAAGTAAAAATACCATAATGAAGGCTAAAAAGAGTATTTGTATGAATTTAACATCAGGGAGTGATTTTTAGTGAACTGGTTTTCTGTCAATGATATAAATGGTCGTATCTATATGAAACCTTTGAGATGATTGATGCCCATTGTGTGAGTAGTTTTTGGAAAAACTGTGTCACTAATATCTCCACAAAGTTTTGCACCAAACCACAAAGTGTGATTATTTCTTACTTAATATAAGGTAAATATATGTTTGGTTAATATTTTCATCTTTAAATGATATTTCCATACATTCGTTCCTTATCTGATCTGTTTCATTACTGTACCAGATTGACCTATGCTTGTGTACCTAATGTCCAACTGTTGTACGCCCTAAAAAAAATGTTGTGTCTTGGGCAGGTCAAAAACCACTCCTCATCAACCTTTGATCTTGTTATAACTATTGAAATTAGTTTTGTGAAGAGATCAAACAAAGGGTTGAGAGATGAGTGTGAGATTTGTTCCAATTGAAACTTCAAAAAAAATATATAATAAATGAGGGGAGTGATGAAATGTGCAACATATGGGGATATCTAGGTCAGGAGCTTATGGTTTGACTTCTGGGAATTCTTAAATGAGTGGGTCTTGAAATATGATTGCAAAGGATGTAGGAAAGGTTCGGTGACAAAATCATTTAAGCTGAAAAATGTTAAGATAACATATATTTATTGGATAGAAAGTAGAAAGAATAGAATGGAATGGTTTCCACACACACACATGGAGAGTTAGTGTCATGGTTTACTTCTGAATTCATTTCTCAATTGGGTATCATGAATCTTTTTGAATTTTGCTATGATATGATTTATGAGACATCTTTTTCTATTTTCACTAGGAAGAACTCCTTGGTGTGGTTCGTGCATTGATCACTTTACTTTAAATAAAATTTCTTCAAATGATAAATCTTCGGGATGTTGGAAATATTTATATATATATTCATCATTGTATTTGGATATGTGACTTTGCCCAGGAGTGCAAATGTTTAGGTGTGGGGGTGTGATCGTACCACGATTCACTGTTTCATTTTCACCCTTACACCGCTGTGCTAAACATATTTTGTATTAAAAATTATAAAAATATTATCAAATTGTGCATCATTTTTGATTAAATAATTTTGTTTTTATAACTGTTATAATGGGAAATGTTACTTTTTTTTATTTTTTCAATGTAGGTGGAGGTGATTTGGAGGGCCCTTGATGAAGTGAAAGAAAAATGGACCAAAATTGCATGGATCCATAGACATCTGTCCACTGTTTTGAATATTACACAAAATCCGTACATCCAAATGGGCTGAAATTTTGTGGGCCTATCCAGAATTCAATAGGCTACATTTCATATGAAGGAACCCAATCCTGATTCGGTTTTTATGGGGCTCATCCGAACTGATCTGTACAAGCCACCGAATTTGGACCAAGTCAAATGAGGTGTTCTGTATTTTATCATTATCTTGAGATGTATTTTTCCAAATGGTGCCAAACTTTCGGTGGAGACATTCAAGAGGTAGGTATACAACTTTTCTATTTTATCCAAAGCAATATAAGACTGTCTGCAGGCCTAAACGCGTCATGCAAGAGGATTGATGAAATCTGTGTGCCCAAAACCACCTCCCACATTTCCTATAAAAGGGCACCTTGGGCTTCTCATTTGTAAGTTCGGACAAGGAGTGAAGTTCTGCCAATTTGGAGTCCTATAGGAGTCTCCTAATCACCTTGGAGGTTCTGGAGGCCCCTATCCTCATAGGGGAATCAAGTATGAAGAAGGAGTTCCACCCGAGCTTCCTCCTCCTCCCGATGTCGAGCTAAAAGTTGGGTGTTTGTTGTGAGGGAGCTACACACATGTCAAGGGAGTTTCGATGCATACAATAGCTACTGGTTTGGAGTAATTTGGGTGTTTAAACATTTCATTCAATGTATCTTATTTTATTTCAGATTTGAATGCTTGATTTGATACATGTGAGTGTTATGCTCTTAATTTCTAACCGATCGGTGTGAGGTTTTGAGTGTGTGACTTGTGTTGTTCCGATTGGACATCACAAGAATCCTTTTCATAACCAACTTATTGAGATTTCAATATGATTTGGAAGCTCTTATTCCATGCATAAGTACTGGACCTTGACAATACGATTGTTACGTCAAGGTTTGGTCCTTAAAGCATTGAAATAAAAGCTTAGGAATTAATCGGGATTCCAATTAATTCCAACCAAAGAATTACTCTAAATCTAAGATGAATCTCTATGAACAATGAAATTGATATGTGTGTAGTGAAATGACATCGATCCTTTTATCTCATATTTCTCAAAATCCACTTGTTCACTCATCTTTTAATCTATTTCAGCTAAGTCATTATTTTAAACTGTTTTCAAAACCACCCCCTCTCTTAGTTATTTTTATTAAAAATACAAACTCTAAACCTACCAATTCTCCTTGAGAGACGACCTAGGGTTTACCCTAGACTATAAATCAACCTTAAAAATATAATCAATTTGACGTGTCACGAAAACGCGGTCAGACATACCAGTCTTACAATCTATTAAGGACTGGTTAAATAAGTGTTTCCACATAAAGGAATTAGATGAAGTTGCCTATATTATAGGGATCAAGATCATTTATTATAAATACAAGAGGATTCTTGGACTAAGTCAATGTATATATATTAATAAGATACTAAAGATATTTAGTATTGAACAATACAAGAGGGGATTAGTTCCGATGTCACATGGTTTACATCTTTCTAAGAAAAGGTGTCCCCAGACACAATAGGAGAAAGATAGAATGAGTAAGATCCCATATGATTCAACAATAATATCAATCATGTGTACCAAGTTATATAATATAATTTATGTTTCCTATGTATTGATCATGGTAGAAAAATATCAAGCAGATCTAGGAGAACCACATTGGACAAATATTAATACTATACTTAAGTATCCGAGAAGAAATGAGCACATGTTCCTACTATATGAAGGAGATGAGGAGATTGTAATCAGAGGGTATGATGATGTTGGTTTTTAGATAGATCATAATGATCTGAAGTCACAATCAAGATATGTTTTCTATCTCAACAGAGGAGCTGTGAGATGGAAGAGTTCAAAACAGCCATTTGTAACTGATTATATAATGGAGTCTGAGTATATAATGACTTCTGATGTAGCCAAGGAAGCTATTTGGATTTAGAACTTTGTCTAGGATCTTGATGTGATACCAAGCAATAAAGACCCTATCACATTGTATTATGATAATACTAAAGTGGTGGATCTTGCAAAATATCCAAGGTCACACCAACATACAAACCATATACTCTAAAAGTATAACCTCTTGAGGTATTTCTATCAGAGGGGTGAAGTTGTAGTGAGTAGAGTACCCACAGAATAAAACATGGAAAACCCATTGACTAAAGGCCTATCTCAGTAGAAGCATGAATATCATGTAAAAGCTAGCAGACTGAAGATTGTTAGTAGTTGGATCTATTTCAAGTGGGAGTCTGTTGGAGTTGGAGCCCTAGAACCAACTTCTTTGTACTTTATGATAAACATGTATTCATTGTTTGAATATTTATAAACTAATTATCACATCATGATTGTTCTTTTGGGTAACATAGTATGTGATAATGTCCTAAGAGTAGCTGTTGCACTAAAAGGTCATAGTAGTTCCCCGCTACGATGAGAACCTGAAAGTGTTATGACATTATTCTGGAATATATTTTCTATATCCAGACGATATCATTTGATGGAAAAAATTATACAATCTATCAAAGGTGAATACTCATAAGACTTTGAGACACCTTCTTATAATGTACGCCCTTGGTAATGTCCAGTTTGGATAGTATGAGAACGAGACCTGCCAATAGGAAAACTACATTTCTATTTGTAATTGAATATTACTATCTAAAGATGTGTTTATTATTCTTTAGAATTTAATATTATTATTAATGAGTATTATGAGTCACACACTTAGATGTATTGATGAAACTATGATGATAGATGTTCGCGGTGAAGTAGGCTATATTGGGTGTGTCACGAATAATATTGCATTAATGAATAATGAGATAAAGGATTTATCCATTTTTTTCATTAACAGAAGTTAATATCTTAGGCCCTTTGATAGAAATGATATAGCCTAAATAAATATATGGACATGGTGTTCTATAGGAAAGTTCTATTTTTTGAAATTTAAAGAAAGAGATATCGATCATATAGGTTGACGGCACTGGCATGTAACCTGATCGATTTGAGATATTGTGATAAAGGGATTATATTACATGGTAAGCATTCATATGAGGTGACATGTAGTTGCATCATTAACTTATTTCTCTATGGATGTCTTGGCATGTTTCTATAAACTAACCTTGGACTTTAGGCTACTTCACCTAATGCCACTGAGAAAGAGGTCTAGAGGGTGACACACTAAGTGTATCCAGAATCTTAGTTAAATAATATATTATTATTTATTATTTAACAGGTTGAATAAATATTAATCCCGTGTGTGGTTCAATAATTATTAATTTATGCTTGATCATATATAAAAATTTATTTTCTATTTAGTAAATATAATATTTATTTATTTATTGGTGAATAATGCAGTGATATTTATTTAATAAATAAATAGAAATTATTCAAGGCCCAATAAATATTGTGGATGAATGGCGGTATAATTTTAATGGTCTGGTGAGAAATGATAATATTTAATATTATTTAATTGAATAATATTTAATCATAATTCTCAATTTAAGCACACGTTAAGAAATAATAATATTACTATTATTATTTGACATGGGGCTTTTCATGGATTAAATAATAATATGGTCACTTATGAAATTATTTTATTTTAACCCTAGAAATATAAATACCCAATTATATTATTTTCTCATAAGACTATTCATTTATTCACAATGATTCAAGGACAATTCTCTCAAGCCTAGTGAGTTCCCTTCTCCAAGAATGCTCCCAAGAATGGATGGCAATCCTCCTCCACTAGATCAAGGAGAATGATTTGGAAGTGATTCTCAATAGGATGAAAGTGGATGACACAAGCACAAGGATCTTACGTGATAGCACCCAGAGACTCCTTCGACAATGTCTGGATATTCTTGGAACACATATGGATCACAACTAGAGGAAATATACACTTGGTTTCTACAACTCAATGACGGTGCACCAAAAATCTATTGATGGACATATCAATGAAGAAAGAATTATTTAGAGGAAATTATTTATCTAATTAAATTAATTATAAATAATATGTGTTGATCCCTCTCTTGGTTCCAATGCAATTTTTCTTTTTCTATTTCTTCTACTCAATTATGTGGATCATGATGTTCATCATCATATAGATCTCAGATTGATCATTGATTAGGGAAAAAAAATTAAAGTTGGGCACCAGCCATCGTACACTTCTGCTACGCCCGAAACCTACATAATGTACACAGGAAAGGAGTATTGTAGCATGGTTCAAGACATTATGGAACAACCCCCTTGATCTCTCCCTCCATATTGGGAGCTTTGGTATAGCCCCTACTATATAACACCTTACATTGTAACTATTTCCATTACGGCGCAACCACCACCCTCATGGAATGGTCCTATGCATAATAATTTTTGGGCTTTACAACTTCTATAGTAAACACCTAGAGCTAAACAAAAAATTTATTATATGGACATAAAATACCTTTCTTGAAGGAAAAACAATTGTCATTATCATCCTCCACTATATTATATTTATCCAACCCATCCTTAAAAGGATTTCCTATATTGGAAATCCACCCTAACATGACCTTATTTATAGTAATGATGACACTTAATAGTATTAAATATGGATTGAATTTGATTCCTATTATCATTACCACTATATTTTTTCTAATCATTATTCCATATTCTTCCCATTATATTAAGTATTTATCCCTATCATTTATTCTCATTCCAAGACCAAAACTCCATAGAAAATAAGGCTACAATGTCCTGATAAAGTTACTCTTCCACCATCCCAAGTTGGATCACTATGTGACTTCAATTATTCCTCCTTATATCATATAGGATGTTGACTAGTGGAAAGGGTATGATTAATATCATGGGAAGACTATACCCTTGATCAAATAACCATCAATAATAATAAATAAAGAATAACCATAATCTATAACATCATAGTACAATACAAAAGCACAATATAAGACCAACCATAATAAAATTATATCACAATGTGATAATAAAATAAATCCCATATCATGTCATACAAATCATATATCAAAAGAAGGATCGACCGCTGGGATAATCATATACACGGTATATATAAAAATTCAAATGAATGAAGGAGACTATAAAAATGTCATCAGCTGCACCTAGTACCATCTCCGTATTATAGTAAAGATTCTCTAGGTTAACCATCCTTCATAAAAGACTTATACTTACCCATTTCATAATCATGAATTCTGAAAGTCCACCAAGTTGCGTGTGTAGGGTGCAAGTACAAAACTTAATACGACTCCACCAAAAATTCATAAAATAATCCCATATAAATTTAAGTATAAGTATAATATGGTATGAAATCAATAAAAATAAACACACATCACCCAAGATTAATACAAATACACCCTAATAATTTAAACCACCTAAGCTAATGCCAGTGAGTTGGGTGTTCATTCTTAGAGTTACGTATTGGGATGAAATTTGTAATTTTTCATTATGTAGGTCATAGTGGCACTAACTTACACATGGATGGACTAAAATTTCAATAATAGGCCCCCTATCACTGAGATGACATACACATGTTCAACTTAAGGGAATAAAAGTCACATTGATTATAGTAATCTTGGGTTTAGCTTCATTGAGTCCTTAGAGAAGTGGGTAGGAATAGTTGGTCACCCATACAGAAATGTTGCAACCTGTGGTCTCATTGTACACCCTAAGAGTGGGGAGAATTAGGGTGTCTTGAAAAATTATTCTTATATTTAAAACAAATTGGATCTTGTTTTCATGTTGGAAAATACACCTTTAATATTTCTTGTAGTTATAGAAAAAGGAAGGAATGGTAAATAGAAAAGGACACAATTATTTTACTTGGTTCACCCATAATAGGCTATATCCAAAGATCACATATAAATGATGTGTTGATATTCCAATAAACCACTACTTAAATAGTATTTTATTACAAGATTTAGAGTAAGATCACTACTTATAAAAGTTACATGAACTCTTTCTCTCTCCTACTCACTTATTTTAATAGGGTTATAAAGATATAATTGATACACACATCAAATTCATAAATATATAATCAATTAAATATTACACACATAAAAAAGGGAGTTCTCCATGTTAGGTCTTATCTTCACTTCTAAATATTCACATAAATACACAATAAATCATTCTTCCAAGCCTGATATTCAATGTAATTAAGGTTAATTACACTTCACCTTACAATTACAGGAATTCAATGAACATCATTTCTGATTATCTACTTCCATATTTTCAATATTCCTCTATTTTCTATGTATGATTCTTCCTTTGTACAACCACCACTGGGTATATTCCTAGAATATTTGAATTTAAAATCTAAGATAAATTCCAACTTATTTTTCTTCAATTACAACCCTTAAATAATCTTCAGATTTATTTCCAACATTGAAATTTTAATAGGTAGTTATTAGTTTTCAAAATAACCACCAAAATAATTTTATATTTCCACAACATCATTTCTATTCAAATTTTCTAGATTTTTAATAATCATGACACGACATAAAACTTCACCATTACATATAAGTTTCACTTTTAACTTACTTCAACTTCCATATGGGCCTTAAAACAATGTAGTGATTCACGATGCATACTTTAATTATGTTACAAAACAACCAAAATTTTATCTATTGTAATTACCCAAAATTATAAAGTAAGAACATTGTTTTTGATAGCATGTATGATACAAAACACTAAGTGTGTAAGGGAATATAATATCCAAAGACTTTATAATATAATTACTATTTTAAATAAATTAAATCTATAGCTTGAAATGCACACAATACTGAGTAAGCTTGCATTACACACAACAAATACTTTCTTCGATATATTGAGTTACACACAAGACTTAGTTTACTGAGCAATAATATATTATTAAAAATATTATTATTTAATATAATAAGGTATAACCCAGCCATTAAATTATAGTCTATGAATAGTATTAAATAACTTATGAAAATATATGCTTTACAAAAATATAAAATGAATTAATTGGTTACAAATTAATTAGAAATGAATATAAGAACCAATTTAATATAAAAAGAATGTCTTTATAGAAAATTATTTTCATGCCCACAAAGCCATTTTATCCTAATAAATTAAATTAATTAAAATTAGTGAGTTATATTAATGAAATATATATATTATATATTAAATAAAAATATTTTTTAAATTCATACAATATATTCAATAGTCATAATATAAGAGTAAACCCAATATTTCGCATAAAAATCAATATTTTTCTAATGACACTTTTACCGCCTTTTAACGGTGAACCTATTTTAAATAATTTTTTTGGAAATTTTATATATTTCATATGTAGAAATAAAATTTATTTTCTAAATGGAAACATCAAAATTAGGTTAGAGTGAATTTTTTTTTTATTTTTTTATGAAGTTTTATTTTTTGATGAATAATGTAAAATACTGAATTTTAATTCAAAAATGTTTTTTATAATTTATTTATAAGGTTAAATTATATTTTTTATTAGTTTTAAAGTTAAATTAAATCAATTTTATATCAATTAATCTAATTTAGTTTATTTTAATCAATTTCACTTTGAAATTGAATATAAAAACATAGCAAACTTTTGAACATTTTTACTTTAAAAACTCGCTTTGTTGTCCCATCTATGAGATTAAATTTAAATTAATTTCTTCTAATTATGTGATTTAAATTTGAAAAAATGGATTAAATAATTTTAATCATAAAAATTTATAATTTCTAAAATTTTCAACTTAGTTTTTGACCAAAAAAATTAGTGAATATGATTAAAATTAATTTCAACGATTAAGAGAAACATTATCATATCAAGGGACTAAAGCTTAAACTTAAGAGTCAAAATGACCTAGAAAATTGTCCAAAATACATTGGATGGAAATATTTAGAACCTATACTCCCTTTTATATAATTTTGTTCATTTTTTGAGCCACTTTTCATAGTAAAAACATGGGTGGAATTCCCTTTTCAAAAATTTACAAGAATGCCACTCCTCCTCCACTATAAAATGGCACTCACTCCTCCCACTTATTAACACCTCTCAAGAAATTTTTTATCAAGAAATATCTACCAAAATATCTCACCAACATAAATAAACTTATCATTTAATACTCCCTTTATTAAGGAAGCCATCCAAGGAATCCCTTTGGTGAAAACCAAAAGGAGTTTCCCAAATAAGAGGTAACATCCTTCCTCAGGCTCTTTTATTTTATTTTCATTTTACACCCCATAAAATCTTATTATTACATGATTATATAATAAAAACATTATAATAAATATAATTATATTTTTTATTCTAATGGTTTGATAAATACTTACACACACTTTCATCTAATAGGTAACGAACTTACAGTTTATGTGTACATCGAACTACCACCTCACAAAATGATGTCATTCACTTTTCTTTTACCACCTCTCATGGTTTGGAATTATGATGGAAACTATGTTTATATATGATATATATTATATTTATAATTTCTTTATGCTTATTTAATTTTTATATAACACATACCCTTATACTTTCAATTTTGTGTAAATACGATAACATCGTTTGTGGAAGTGTGGAATACCGCCTCCTTAAAGCGACGTGATTCATTCACAATATACATGGAATGTATAAATAATAGTTTTATTAAACCTATGAGACATATATGAAATAAATACGACAATTTAATTATAATATACATATACATATACATATAGATATACATATCATTTACTTTTCATTCTTTTAAGAATGGAAAATAAATGAAAGTAGAATTCATGCGTACACACGACCTACCGTCTCCATGAACGGTGCATTTAATTTACTATATAAAAATTTTATGATTTATTATAAATGAATATATACTGAATATATATTATTTTTACATAATGGTTTAAATTTTTGAGATTATGTAACCATGATAGGAACAATAAATAACAAGTCAAAACATACTTGAGATACTGGGCAATTAACACTCGAAATAGTGAAAATAATAAAATATTACTAACAAACGAGTAATAAGATATTATAGAAAGATCATATATGATATCATAAATATTAATATGGTTATATAATAAGTTATTAATATTCTTAAATCCATTATACAGGAATTTAAAGGATGTTCTCCTGAAAGAAAATGTAAGGTAATGGATTTTCATCTCAAATTTTACATTTGTGAGATAAATTTCATACTCACCACTTACTTATTTTTTTGGTATATATTATCCCCATTTTGATATATTATATCATGAATTATTTTATCTTCATGTTATTTTTATATTCAAATTGAATTATTTCTTCTAATTGGATTTGAATTAAAAGTTACCAAGTAGTAAATAATTTCATAACCCGATTCCTTTTCATTAGGTTATATTACTTCCTCACTATCATTAATATTATAAGATTATATTTTCAATAAAATTTTACCATATATATTTTTTTCCCACTCATTTTATGTAGATTTTCATTTGACACACATTATCTATTCATTTATTTATTCTTACATCATCATTATGGTCTTTTTGAGGGTTTACTTCACAGTCTAATTTTGTTTGGGATTGTTTGCACTTGAATTTACATTATAAGAAATTATTTGATCATTGTATAATAAACCCTTTAATTTTTTCCTCTGGTTATTAATGACCTTTATAAATCAATAGTACCATTTTCCACTCTTTGGTACTCAAAATGTTTTAGAAAATGTTTTTAAGAAAACCTGACTTCATTTCCATATTTAGTCGGAGAACCTGTTTTCTTCTAAAAAACCCAGTTTTCTAAAAAGGTTTTAAAAAATCTTTTACACTTTGAAAAATGATTTATTAAATAATTTTTTACCTTTTTTTATTTTATAAATTTTTTCAAAGGAATCTTCTTATCTCTTTACGAACAAGGCACTTTTCTAACCTTTTTACCATGAAAAAGGAATGTTCTTTTTTACCTTGTAAAACATGTATAGATTTAACCACCATCATTCATTTGAATCTTCATTTTCAATTTTAAAAGGTTAATTATTAAATAAATTATTATTTTTAAAATTAGTTTTCAAATAAAAAGGTTTTTCAAAACCAAAGGATATTTTCCTCAAGAATTATTTTAAAGTTATTATTCTATTTCTTCAATGAAAATAACCCTTATTATTAATCCAATGGGTATATTTCATATTGATACCATCCTTATTCTTCCGCTAGATGGTTATTTATTTATTTTTCCAAGGATAGTATTGGAATTCACTTCCTTGATTCCTTTGTTAGTCCCCTTGAAATATTCAATTTCTATTGATCACTGAACATCATGTTTCCCATAAATAGCCATATTATTTATCATGGATATGATTATTGACTAATCTATATACTATTTTTACATACACTGTGTACTTAACAGTTAATTTATTAACTGGGAAAATATTTATAGATTTATATCTTCTAATCCATATGGATATTTGATAAGACACATTGTTAAATCAATTATTCAATATATGAGGAATTATTTGGATAGGTATGACACAAGTGAGGACTAGTTTTAGATATACCCTTGATACATTGGTAATCTAATGAGATGATTCAGTTGGCTAACATTAGATTATTTTTTACCTGATATGCTAAACCGTCTTGTGAAAGGGCTTGATGGTAAATTTACCATATACCTAGGAAACATGGAATCTAATAATTAATCATTTACTTAATTTATATTTAGTTATTATTAATCCATGATATTTTTCATCAACATATCTATAGAGAAATTTCATTCCCAGTTCATTGATTAAATGGAATATGTTGTAGTTATTTGTCTTATCATGTTGATCTTACCTTATCTAGTTATTTAAATGGCATGTGTTTTCTATTATTACCTTGAAATATTATTTATCCATTCAGTTTGTTGATTATATGGTATGTGTTTTCAATTATTACCTTTCCATATTGACTATTATCAGTTATTCATTATTACTTCCGTTATACTTGACCTTACTGGGCATTTGATCTCACCCTTATTTTGTTTCTCTTCCCTAGGAATCCAAGAAGTGTATCAAGAAAGATATTCAAGGATATTATAGATGGAATAAAGTTATTATGGTTCTCAAAAGAAAAAATTATGTTGTAATTAGTGTATTCATTTGTAATAAAAGACTCATGTATGTATCTGGTTTACCAAGACCACTAAACTCTTTGGTCCTTCGGGATTTTATTTCTTGTAATCATGCCAATGTAATGGTAGTAAACAATAGATCTAGGATTTATAGGGTCAGGTCTCTACAGTTGGTATTAGAGGATGTTTATTATAAACCTTGAGAATTAGATTTAGGAAAACATAGATTATAGAACATAACCATAAGGTAAAATTTGAGGATAAGTATAGAAGAACATCTCAGAATTTTGGTAAGGTGAAAATTGTGTGGGTATTCCTAGAAATACATCCCTATTTGGATAATAAAATTTGATGTGGTTCTGGAACATATTTACCTAGGGGTAACAACTGTGATAAGGTGCATCGGGCCTGACTAGGCATAACCCGGTACACAACAACGATTCTTACTGCACACCTAGTTTGAAACTCTTAGGGGGATATACTTAAGATAATTCACATTTTCGTTAAAAATCATTATGAAATATTTAAATAAGTGATGAAAATTAATAACTTAGATTAAAACTAATGTGTTTCAGATCGAAAATAAGGTGTCATGATTTAGATATCCTATAAATGAGCATATACTTTTCTCACTATGACAATTGTTACTCATAATATGATTTCTGGTTTTAGCCAATTGCTGGAACCCGAAGGAGTCATGTTAACATTGAACATGAAATAAAAGTTAGTGATAATGAGAAACCAAATTTGGTGTGATATAAGTGAAAGATATTGTGTTTATACCTAATTAGTTTTCCTGAAATATGATTAAAAAATCATACCTTAAACAACTTCCGAACTCACTAAATAAGAGAAGGATGGAGTTTTCTAAGGGCTCAAGTGGTGGATACCATAGAGAAAAGAAGGTTAAATTTTCATCATGCAAGAATTATGTAAGGAGGCCCCCAGGAAATTGGCTCAATAGAACAAATAAACGATTTATGTGTAGGAAAGAAGGACATAAAGCAAATAATTGCCAAGGAAAAATGAAGAGTATGATAGAAGGAAATAAATCTCATCCTAAGGATCCATATATGGTTCGTTGCCTTAAATGTAAGGAACCTAGGAATTGCTCGAGTCAATTCCATCTTCAAAAGGATAAACCCTAGACCAAGGAAGGAAATATTTGGGAATAAATGGATGAAGTATTTATATATTGAGGTTTTATTGAAAACCCTAGTTAAAAGGTTATTTAATGACTAAATTTTAAGGATTTATATCATATTTATTAATATGGTTTTTGAAAAGGAAAACCTATATGTTGGGTGACAACCCATCAAATATGAAAAGGCTGCAAAACTTGAACCCCTGGCCGAAGGATGATAAGGTTTTAATGCCATCCTAGGACCTATACAATTTCCTTGTTAATATTCATTGTTTCTAGTTGAACAATTTAATGAATAAATATTAATGATTAACTAGTAGTATCACTTTTTAGTTTTAGAGATTAATGTATTAAACATATTGGTTTTACAAAATAGTTAGATAATAACTTAAGGACTTGTTTTTTGGATCTTATGATCTATAAATTTTAGTGCTTCAGGCATCAAAGTTAATTTTTGGATATCCATTTATTGAAGTAATGGATGAATTAGAAATTGATCAAAGCACAACCAAATGATGAAATTGTGTTTATTTAAATATATCAATTAACTATATTTCCTTATATACTTAGGTAGTAAAATAATTAATCAATATTAGGAAAATTATTAGAATTTTTTTTATCCTAATACCTTAATTTTTTTAACCGATGGTCTTATAAATCATCATAGATTTATGACTTTGAGACCCTCAACTTTCCATTGATCATTCACTTATTTGTGATTGATGAACTCAATCACCCCCTATAAATATTTATTCTTTTCCTCCATGTATGTATCTCTACTCTCCATTAATGTTCTACTACTTAGAAACCTAGTTATATGTTAGTCCATGTGAACTTTTCACTTCCCATTCTCTCTTTTATATAGGATGTTTTACAAACCCTTCTCATGATGTGGAATTTCAACATAATAAATATCAAACAATTTATTACCAAGGTTGATTTTAAATTATTAGGATAAAATTTAATTAATGTGGGGATAATGTAAAGACTCAAAATTATAAAATAAGAAAATTGTAATTGATAGCGTGTATGACAAACAACACCAAGCGAGTAAGGGAATATAATTGTCACTAACCAGATCTGGTCGCCATCAAAAATGGCACCAAACCAAGCCCGTGACAAGGCACAAAGGGCGTTCCCAATCCCCACGGGCTGGAAAAAGTTCCCGAGTATCACAAAATTAAATTTTGGAATGATTTACCTGAGTTTATAAACATACAACAACAAAGAAATCCAATAAACCAAATCTTGATTTTTCAAACCAAACAATATTTTACAAAATTTCAGAATTGAATTACATAATTTAAAACAATTCTCAAAGACTATAAAAAAGGGAAAAAACCCAAAGGACAACCTAATAACCTCCTCATGGTAAGAGGCACCTACCTCAATCCATCTCCACAACACTGCATCACGAAGGACCACTAAAAACCCATACCATTGGTACAAGAAGCTGTACCCAAACCTCCGACAAAAACAACCAAGTCTACTTACACCCAAAGGTGTAAGTAGGGTGTGAGCCAAATCCCAGTAGGAAACCACCACTAATAGATTCAATGTGATAAACATTCAAATACAAAAAGCTTGAAAGTTTTCATAAACATGAAATGCTAATGATAATTTTAAAGAGATGCAACATTAAATAAAAACAGTTTTCATGTGGGATGTTTTAAAGAATCAAAACTTTTAAATAAAATACCAAAGCTAATTAATTTTTCAATAAAATATACCATATGAATATGATAATCATAAATCATCCAATTAGAACAAGAAATGGGAGATAACCCCTAGGCACTAGCTCGCTATGGGTCCCAGGTACCTCGTATCTCAGTGAAAGTAACTATCACAATATCCGTTCTCATGCACGTGAGCCACTAGTAGGGATCATACCCATAATCTAGTGGTACCCAATCATCATCATCATCATAGTTTAGTTAGTGTTTTAATTGTAAAACTTTCTACGTAAAACTAAGGCCAAACCCCATGGTATCACTAGCATACTAGTACACGCCCACCCACCTAGATACCCGAGTTTCCCTCTTGTGATCAAACAAGTTTCAAAAGCCATGAAATATAATTTTCACATGAAAATACCACTTCAACATAACAAAACCACCAAAAATCCCACAAACATGCCACATAATACTCCTTTCGCAAGAAAAATTCATTTTTCACATCATAATCACACAAAACAACCCACAAATGTGTTTTACACCTTTCTTGCAATTTGATAAAACATTTCAGCAATTTATAAAAAATTCTAATTTTTTTGAAATATTAAATCACAAATTTACCTTTCAAAAGCCCATATTAGGTGAACAAACTCACCAAAACAGTACATGTACATCCTTTTACCACTTTTTCTAACTCAATAAACCATTTACAAGTTTCATAAAACAATCCCAAGGGATTTACCCATGTTTTTCACACAAAACCAATTTCAAAACCCTCTTTAGAGGCTAAATTCACACCAATAACAATCCAAAACTGAATTTTCATCCCTATAAACATTTATTAAACCACTCTCAAGTGTTAAAAAACTACCTCAAATAATTCCACAAAAGATACACATGAAAAACACACATTTTCATAAAACACCTTCAAGAAGTATAACAAGGTTTTACACATAAAACCCATTCAAAAGCCCTCTTTTAAACCCAAAATCACACCAATACCCAACCAAATAAGAATTGGAATCCCAAACTAAATTTAATAAATTACTAGAATATGTTATAAAATAAACCCAAAGATTACCACAAGGGTTAAACATGGAAAACACCCAATTGAAACAAAAGTGAAACTATAAAATTAACTGCTTAACAAACTTCATCAAAAATGGTTTTCGCATAATTAAAATCATATTAGAAACATTCAAAATCATTAAATCATGCATTATAACTCATCAAAAAATGATTACACATGGAAGCACCTACCGAATGTGTCAAAACCCTTAAATCTTGGTGTGAAACATCAACCGCACCACCGTCACACCACAAGGAAGTGAAATTGATCCCTATACCACAATATTTGACCAAAAAGACAATAAATAAAACCCTAAGTACGAACCCTAACTTATTGAAATTTTATAGTTTCATGAAAGTGGGAGGAAACCCTAAGGAGAATAAAGGAAATGAAGAGAGAAACACTTACTTGAAAAAAATCTTGAAGAAATCACCCCAAATCCGCCTAAATCTGAATCTCAAAGTAACCAAAACTGGTATGTAGTTTTTAAGGATTCATATTAGGTCATGTGGGGAATGGAATTGGAGAAAAAGAGTGAAAATTGAAGGATTTATGAATGAAACATTTTACCTCTTCAAATCTGGTCGATTTGAGAAATATTAAGAAAGATCGCCCTAATCTCTAGGGGATATGAGCTCAAAAGAAGAAAACTCGCTAATGGGGGTGATACTCAGGTTGTTGGATTAGAGTGGTAGGTGGAATCACTAAAAAAAATTAAAAAATGAAGGAGAAATTGAAAAATTAAAAAAATAATTTATTGCAGGAAATGAGATTATGGGAAGGCCCAATACCTTAATAAAAAACCCAAATCCATCATGATTATGGATTTATATGTGGTTTAAATGGATATGGTGAGTTTAATATACCAGGGGATGCCAATTAGGAAGTGTAATGGGTGTAAAATTTTGAAAAATGAAGGAGTTATAAAAGAAACAAAATTTATTTTTAAATTTAGAAATAGACTCACGGTTTGGACCAAATTTTGAAAACCCACCATTTCCACCAAAATGCATGGAAAACCCCAAAAACAATGAAAGAGTAGAAATAAAATGAAAAATTCCCTTAAAAAAATTCATGGATGTGAAAATTATTCCCACCATAAAACATTCCTCCCTTGGAAAGCCACAACAAGGCTAAAATAAAAAACTAAACCCAACTGAAAGGCCAAAATGGACTCGTTTTCCAAGATTCACCCCCAAAGGCCAAAACACCTCTAGTGATCAATTAAGGAAGAAATACTCTCACAAATCAAAACTTACACCACATTACTAAAATAATCAAGCACATTCAGACTTCATCCCAAAAGAAAACTCCTCAAACACTATCCAAACAAGACTCCAAAAATGTATCCAAACGAACAACAACAATGAACAAGGTTACAAGTACCTTGCTTTAACTAAACCTCTATGCACTCTCCAATCCCAAAATTTAATTCAAGAAGATGTCAGTAGTTATATAGATCCAAATGATACTACCTACTTCCAATCCAAGAACAAGGAAAAATCAGAGTTACTAGTATGGGGAGACACAAATGGGCTCCCCACTATAAGAGACAACTTAAATTTTTCTGAGACAGAATCGGGACACTAATAGGGGAGGCCCGAAATAACTCCCAAGTACAAGGGGTAGACTTCCATTAGAACTTTCCAAAATAACTTACATAAATCTCATAGTGGGTCTCCCCACCAAAAGAACCAACCATCTTAATCGACCATCATAGTCGACACAGAAAGACCCCAACATTTAAAGAGTTGGGACAGCCACACTGTTAGTCCGAATAGTTTGAGAAGACCATGTGCTAACCGCATGGATACTTGTACCTGCATGGTTTTTTGGGGAACTGTTACAATTGTGCACTCAAAATATCGATCCAAAATTCAAACCTTTCCCCAAAAACTCAATGGAAACCAAAGAGGGAAGGAATGACATTGGGCGATAACATGGGAATGAGGTCCTCCCACATCTTTCCACCGAACGGGAACAAAAAAACAAAGATAACGACACTAGAGGTTTAAATTATTCCCATATTTTATACTGAGGATAATAATTTGTACAAGGGTTTGAACGACCTTGGGATTTCCCCTGACTATGCACTAGCTTCACTTCGGAACCTATGGCTGGAACTCAAATGATTGAAGTATCTTCAACCTCACAGTTAGTCTTTGGAAACCCCTGAATAGAACTTATCATTCCGGTGCTACAAACAACTACACTGCAAACCCCAATGGGTTTAGCAATACATAACACAATCCAAAACTCACTTTACAAAAACCTGACATTTCATTGAAACTGGGTCTTAGAAGATGCACACACATCACACCTTGTTTCTTTGGGTGAGAAACAACAGAAGGATGGGACACATATAAACACCTTCCTATAAACTAGAGGATTTTGAAGTTTTTACAAGGGATACATACTCCCAACATAATAGAGACTCTCAAAGGATTGCATGACCTTCACCTTTACAGTAAAATGAGCACATGAAATCACAAGGTGTCACTGAACATGACCATTGCGACTGATAGAAACTATACTTGGAAAGGGGCCTTATTCCAAGTCCCCAAACAACACAAAATTATAGAATGTGTCCATAACAACCTATAATGACAAGATTTCCCACACTAGTGGTTTAACATGGACCCATGCTTTCAAGAAACTATGAAGGACCTAGAGGCCCTCTTAGACCCCATCCACACCAACAAACCTAGACCACTTCCACCTTCAACGAAACAAGTAACTTAAGAAACTAAAGTCTCCTTCAACCTTCCATGAGAAATCTCCCGCTACAAGAGGATCCAAAAAACCAATAAGGTAAAGGGTGTAGTCTCAATATATAAATCTTGAGAAAAATATTACTTATATTGATTAACTAGAGGGTCTTCCAACGGCGAAACAATCTGGGTTGTACTTCAGTCGTGCATTAACTCGTAATGGGGAATACCTTATCCAATGAGAGATCCCAAGGACCCAACCAAGCTAGTCCATTGATCAAAACATGCCACAAACTAGAACCAAACACATGAAGGGAACCACCATAAAGGCACCCTATTTCTCAGAAGAGATCACTAACCATTCCTTTGATCCAACTTACCAAAGAAACACAAAACCAAAACATCATTCCAACAAGAGAGGTTCTTAGACTCAAAACATACCACAATGACAATGTTTCCAAAAATAAATAAGACACACCATCCCAAACCAGTCATCAAGACATTAAATTTTCCTTTAAAATCATATCTTTGAAAATAAACGGTTCAGCGGTTAGCATATCCACCAATGGTACCCCATGAGCCTCACACATGCATGTTTCCATGCCACACTAGGCACCCTCCTCATATCCATCACGGAACTCATATAGTCATTCCATTAACCATCCATCATCCCATATAATCACCATGCATGTGGTTGCTAGTGGAAATACCATAGGTTAAAACAAAAATTCTTTCCACTTTTCAAAACCAACATAGTCAACCAATACTTACTTTTTCTCAAAACCACTAACCACGAGATCAAAATAAAAATTTAAATCTTACAATTTTTTTTAAAAAACACAATCATTAAAATAAGAACTCACTTTCAATTCATACACATTAATTTCAAAATATCCCATCCTGTTTCAAAACACTCCTGATTTTATGAAAACTCCCTTTCATCAACCCCCATTCCTTTGAAAACTCATCTCTTCTTATTTAAAACAAGGTTCGAAAATTTCATAAAACTTTTCAAATGATCTCTAGTTACCAAATAAAAATACATTTCCAAACTTCACACATGACCTCCAAAACATTCCATCCCATTAAAACACCTTTCAATAGTTTAGAGACATCTATTAGAAACACTTTTTCAAAACCAACTTTAACATAATTTCCGGCTTTCAAAAGAGGAGTAAACACACCATTTTCCATTTCAAAAAAATTCGAAAATTTAGTTCCAAAATTTTAAAAATCAAAGAACCCCCTCTTTATTATAAAATCATTTCAAAAAAAAATTACGCTTCTTAAAACCATGTCATTTTATCTTTAAAACTGAACTTCCATGATTTCAAAACTAAAGGGCACAAGACAATACGAGGGGAAACTAGTTTCGGTGGGTGACATGGACATATGGTTGGAGGACATACGCCAATAACTTCACCATAACAGAGAGTGTTGTAGGAAAATATCCCCAGCTCCACATCGCTTGCCAGGCCCTGTGATCTCCCTGAAACCATTAACCCAACTCTCTTTTCATTTCCCCTAATCATCATCAAACCAAGAAAACCAAAGGAATCAGATAAAACTATACTTCCCTAGTGACTTGAATCCCATCATGAGGTGTGCTAGTCAGGAACACTACCCATAACTATAATTTTAAGTCCCAAAATCCTAGCTCCAGACTATCCAGAATATTCCCCCAATAACATGACCCGAAGAGTGAACATAACTTGAACATCCTTTGATACCATTTTGTCACGAACCAGATCTAGTCTCCATCAAAACCGGCACAAAACCCAGCCCATGACAAGGAACTAAGTGTGTTACTAATCCCAACGGGCTGGCACAAGTGCCCGAGTATCACAAAATGAAAGTTTGGAATGATTTACCTAAGTTTATAAACATACAACAATAAACAAATTCAATAAAACAAATATGGATTTTTCAAACCAAACCATCTTTTACAAAATTTCAGAATTGAATTAAATAAATTAATTTTTTTAAAAGACTATAAAGAAGGGAAAAAAACCCAAAGGACATCCCAAGAACCTCTTCATGGTAAGATGGACCACCCTCAATCCATCTCTACAACACTGAATCATGAAGGACCGCTAAAAACCCGTAACATTGGCACAATAAGTTGTACCCAAATCTACGAAAAAAACAACCAAGTCTACATACAACCAAAGGTGTAAGTAGGGTGTGAGAAAAATCCAAGTAGGACACCACCACTAAGATATTACATGTGATAAACATTCAAATATTGAAATCTTTCAAGTTTTCATAAACATGAAATGCTAATGATAATTTTAAAGAGATGCAACATTAAATAAAAGCAGTTTTCAAGTGGGATGTTATAAAGAATCAAAGCTTTTAAATAAAATACCAAAGCTACTGAATTTTACAGAAAAACATACCATATTCTGATGGTAAGCATAAATCATCCAATGAGAAAAATCAATAGGAAATAACCCATAGGCACTAGCTCACTGTGGGTCCTAGGTACCTCATATATTGGTGAAAGTAACCATCACAATATCCATTCTCATGAACAAGAGATAATAGTAGGGATCATACCCATAACCTAGTGGCCCACATATCATCATCATCATCATCATCATAGTTTAGTTAGTTTTGTAAGAATCAAACTTTCTATGTGAAACTGAGGCCAAACCCCACGGGATCACTAGCATACTAGTACACGTCCACCCACCTAGATACCCGGGTTTCCCTTTTGTGTTCAAACAAGTTCCACAAGCTATGAAATATAATTTTCACATGAAAATACTACTTACACATCACACACCCACCAAACAGACCACACACATGTCACATAATACTCCTTTTACAAGCAAAATTCATTTTCACATCATAATCACACAAAATAGCCCACAAACGTGTTTCTCACCTTTCTTGCAATTTGATAAAACGTTTCAGCAATTTATAAAACATTATAAAAATGTTTGACATCTTAAATAACTACTTTAACTTTAAAAAACCCATATTAGGTGAACACACTCACCAAAACAGTACATGTACATCCTTTTCCCACTTTTTCTAACTCAATAAACCATTTACAAGTTTCATAAAACAATCCCAAGGGGTTTACCCATGTTTTGCACACAAAACCAATTTCAAAACCCTCTTTCCAAGACAAAATCACACCAATAAAAATACAAAATAATATTCATAGCCCTAGAAACATTTATTAAACCACTGTCAAGTGTTACAAAATTACCTCAAATAATGCCACAAAAGATACACATTAAAAACACACATTTTCATAAAATGCCTTCAAGAAGTATAACAATATTTTACACATAAAACCCATTAAAAAACCCTATTTTAAAACCAAAAGCACACCAATACCTTACCAAATTAGAATTGGAATCCCAAACAATATTTAATAAATCTATAGCATATGTTATAAAATAAACCCAAAGATTACCACAAGGGTTACACATGGAAACACCTAATTGAAACAAAAGTGAAACTATAAAATTAACCACTAAACAAACTCCATAAAAAATGGTTTTTAAATAATTCACATCATATTAGAAACATTAAAAATCATTAAATCATGCATGCTAACTCATCAAAAAATGATTACACATGGAATCACCTACTGAAAGTGTTGAAACCTTCAAATCTTGGTGAGGAACATCAACTACACCACCGCCACACCACAAAGAAGTGAAATTGAGCCCTAGACCACAATATTTGACCAAAAATACACTAAATAAAACCCTAGGTATGAAACCTAACTTCTGTATATTTTAGAGCTTCATGAAATAGGGAGGAAACCCTAAGGAGAAGGAAGGAAATGAAGAGAGAAACACTTACTTGAAAAAAAATCTTGAATAAATCGCCCCAAATCCACCTAAATATGAATATCCAAGTAACAAAAAATGGTATCAAGTATCTAAGGATTCATATTAGGTCATGTGGGTACTGAAATGTGGGAAAAATAGTGAAAATTGAAAGAGTTATGAATGAAACATTTTACCTCTTTAAATCTGGTCGATTTGAGAAAGATTAAGAAATATCACCCTAATACTCTGGGGATATAAACTACAAAGAGGAAAAATCGCTAATGGGGGTGAACCTCAGGTTTTTTTATTCTATTGGGAGGTAAAATCACATAAAAAAAGTAAAAAATTAAAGAGATATTGAAAAATTAATAAAATAATTTAATGCAGGATATGTGCTTACGGGTAGGCCCAATACCTTAATAAAAAATCCAAATCCATCATGATTATGTATTCCTATGTGGTCCAAATAGATATGGTGATTTTAATATACCAGGGGATGAAAATTGGAAAGTAGAATGAGTGTAAAATGTTGAAAAATGAAGGATTATAAAAGAAACAAAATTTATTTTTAAATTTGGAAATGGGCTCACGGTTTGGCCCAAATTTTGAAAACCCACCATTTATACTAAAATGCATGGGAAACCCCCAAAACAAAGAAATAATGGAAATCAAATGAAAAATTCCCTTAAAAGAAGTCATGGATGTGAAAATAATATCTCAAGACTTTCTAATATAATTACTATTTTAAATAAATTCAATCTATAGCTTTCAATGCATGTAATGATGAGTAAGCTTATGTTACAGACAACAAATACTTTCTTCGATAGATTTCATTACATGCAAGACTGAGTTTTACTGAGCAATAATATATTATTAAAAGTATTATTATTTAATATAATAAGGTATGACCAAGATGTTGAATTAGAGATTATGTATAGTATCGACTAACTTATGGAAATATATGGTTTACACAAATATAAAATGAATTCATTAGATAAAAATTAATTAAAAATTAATATAATAACCAATTTAATATAAAGTAAATGTTTTTCTAGAAAACTATTTTTATGCCCAACAAGTTGTTTTATCCTAATAAATTAAATTCATTAAAATTATTAAGTGATATTAATGCAATATATATATATAAATATTATTTAATAAAATATTTTTTACATCCATCCAATAGACTTGATATTCATAATATAATAGCAAACACTATATTTCACATAAAAATCAATATTTTTCTAAAAGTACTTTTACCACATTTTAATGGAGAACCTATTTAAAAAACAATTTTTGGAACTTTTATAAATTTTATATGTAAAAATAAACTTTATTTTGAAATATAAACATCAAAATTAGGTTAGGGTGGATTTTTGTAATTTTTCTGCAAATTTTCATTTTTTGATGAATAATGTAAAATACTGAATTTTAATTCAAAACTGTTTTTCGTCTAATTTATCTATAAGGTTAAATTATATTTTTTATTGATTTTAAAGTTAAATTAGACCAATTTTATATATATTAATTCAATTTAGTTCATTTTAATCAATTTCACTTTGAAATTGAATATAAAAACATAGAAAACTTTTGAACATTTTTACTTTAAAAACCCGATTTGTTATCCCGTCTGTGGGAATAAATTTAAATTAATTTATACCACTTATGTGATTGAAATTTGAAAAAATTGATTCAATAATTGGAATTAGAATAATTTATAATTTATAATAATTCAAATTATTTTTGGACCAAAAATATTAGTGAATGCAATTAAAATTAATTACAACGATTAAGAGAAAAATTAGCTTAACAAGGGACTAAAGCTTAAACTTAAGAGCCAAAATGAACTATAAAATTTTAAAAAATCCATTGGATGTCCATATTTAGACCCTATAATACATTTTATATAATTTTTTTTTATTTTTTAATCCAATTTTCATAGGAAAAACATGGGTGAAATTCCCTTTTCAAAAATTTACAAGAATGTCACTCCTCCTCCACTATAAAAGTCACTCACCCCTCCCACTTATTCACACCTCTAAAGAAACTTTTTATTGACCAATATATAGAAAAATATATATTTAAAATACCTCCCTTAATTATATAATCCTATATTTTTTAGTAATTCATCCAAGGAATCCATTTGGTGCAAACCAAAAGGAGTTACCCGAATAAGAGGTAACATCCTTCCTTAAGCTCTTTTATTTTATTTTCATTATGCACCCCATAAAATATTCTTATTACATGATTATATAGTAAAAAAATTATCCTCAATTTACTTATATGTTTTTATTCAAATTTTTTAACCTAAAATTACACACACTTCCATCTAATGGGTAACAAACTTACCGTTTATCTATACGCCGAACTACCAGCTCACAAAATGACGTCGTTTGTTTTTTCCTTTAACACCTCTCATGGTTGAGAATTATGATAGAAACACTATTTTTTTATGATATATATTATATTTTTAAATTATTTATTCTTCTTTAATTTATATATAACACATACCATTATGATTTCTATTTTGTGCAAATATGATAACATCGTTTGTGGAAGTGTGGACTACTGCCTCTTCAAATCGATGTGATTCATTCACACTATACATAGAGCATATAAAGGATAGTTTTATTAAACCTATGTGACATATATTAAACAAATATTATAATATAATTATATTATATATATATATCATTTAATTTTCATTTTTTAAATATGCCAAAGAAATGAAAGTATCGTTCATGCGTACGCATGACCTATCATCTCCATGAATGATGCATTTCATTTCCTATACCCAAATTTTATGATTTATTCTAAATAGATATATAATGAATATATATTATGTTTAAATCATGGTTTAAATTCTGGAAATGATTTTACCACGATAGGAACAACAAGTAACAAGTCAAAACATACTTGAGAAAGTAGACAATTAACTCCTGAAATAGTGAAAATAATGAATGATTACTAAAAAACAAGTAATAAAATATTATAATAAGATAATATATGATATAATAAATATTAATATGTTCATTTAATAAGTTATTAAATTTTTTAAAATCATTATATAGGAATTTAAAGGACTTTAACCCCAAAGAAAATGCAAGGTAAGAGATTTTCATCTCACTTTTTACATCTGTGAGATAAATGTCATATTGACCACTTACTTCTTTTGTGTGGAGTATATACTGAAAATTTTGATATATTATATCATGAATTATTTTATCTTCATGTAATTTTTAGTTTAAATTTTAATTATTTCTTCTAAGTGGATTTTAATTAAAATTTACCAAGTGGTAAATAATTTCATAATCTGATTCCTTTTCATTGGGTTACATTACTTCCTCATAGTTGTTAACATTATAAGATTACACATGTAATAAATTTTTACCATATATTTTTTAATTTGAAATAATTTTACGTGGATTTAAATTTGACACACATAATCTATTCATTTATTGATTCTCACATCAATGTTATGGTCTTTTCAATGGTTTACTTCACAATCTCATTTTGTTCAGGATTTTTACACTTGAATTTCCATTAGAGAAAATTATTTGATCATTGTTTAATAAAACATTTAATTTTATTATCCTATGGTTATTCATGACCTTTATCAAGTAATAATACCATTTTTACACTCTTTGGTACTCAAAATGTTTTGGAAAATGTTTTTAAGAAAACTCGACTTCATTTACATCTTTATTTGGAGAACCCATTTTCTTCTAAAAACCCCAATTTCCTAAAAAGGTTTTCAAAAATATTTTACCCTTTAAAAAAATTATTTATTAAATACATTTTGACCCTTTTTTTCTTTTACAAATGTTTTCAAAGGAATCTTCTTATTGCTTTCAGAACAAGGCACTTTTCTAAACTTTTTACCATGAAAAATGAATGTTCTTTTTATCTTGTATGACATATATGGATTTACACACTTCCATTACTTCAAAGATTACTTTTAAAGTTTAAAAAGTAAATTTTTAAAGATAATATTTTTTAAAAGTAATTTTCAAATAAAAAGGTTTTTAAAAACAAAAGTATATGTTTTTCCAGAATGATTTTAATGTTCTTCTTCTATTTCTTCAATGAAAACAACCCTTATTCTTAATCCAATAGATATATTTCATATTAATACCATAATTATTCTTCCTATGGATGGATTTTGATTTATTTATCCAAAGATATTATTTAAATTAACGTTCTTGATTCCTTTATTAGTCCCCTTGAAATATTCAATTTCTAGTGATCATTGAACATTGTGTTTCCCCTAAATATCCATATAATTTACCATGGATATGATTTTTGCCTAAATCATATACCATTTTTAAATATGGTATATACTTAATAGTTATTTTTTAACTGGGTAAATATTGATAAATCAGTATATTCTACTTCATACAAATATTTGATAAAGCACTTTGTTAAATCAATTATTCGATATACGAGAAATTATTTAGATAGGTATAACACATGTAGGGCCTAGTTATAAATATACCCTTGATGCCTCAGTATTCTCATGGGATGAGTCAGTTGGCTAGCCTTAGATAGATTTTTACCCAATATTCTAAACCATTTTTTGAAAGGTATTGATGGTAAAGGTACCATATACCTAGGAAACACAACATCCAATAATTAAGAATTTACTTCATTTATATTCTATTATTATTCATCCATGGGATTTTTCATCAATATATCTATGGATACATTGAATTCTTAATTCATTGATTAAATGGTATGTATTTCTATTATTTGTCTTTCCATATTGATTATGCCTTATCTATTTATTTTAATGGAATGTGTTTTCATTTATTAACTTTCCATATTGTTTATCCATTAATTTTATTGATTATATGGCATGTGTGTTCGGTTATTACCATTCTATATTGACTATTCTCATTGATTAATTATTTCCTCTACTATACTTGACCTTACTGAGCATTTGAACTCACCCTTATTTTTTCCCTTCTACAGGAATACAAGAAGTGTACTAAGAAATATATGAAAGGATACTATAGATGGAATAAATTTATTATGATCCTTGAAAGAAAAAATTATGTTGTAATTTCTGTATTCATTTGTAATAAAAGAATCATGTATGCATCTAGTTTACCAATAATACTAAACTCTTAAGCCCTTTAGGATTTGATTTCTTGCAATCATGCCAATATAATGGTATTAGACATCGAATTTGGTATTTTTAGGGTCAGGTCGCTAATATTATCAAGATATTATAGCTTTTTATGGTAAGCTATCATAGTGCAGCCCCTTCAGTATTTATTAGATCCTAACATAATTCCTAACATGTTTAATTATTCATGGTGTAACTTAATTTGAGTAGCCAAACTAGTGCAAAATTTAAAATTCGAGGTTCATCCATTTATCCCCACAGTGTGATCTCATACTCATCATGGTGTGGTGCTGAATTCATTGTGTGTGCATCCTCCAATATCCAGTACCATTTAAAATAACATGAAATTGTATCATGGCATGACATCTATGTCATGGTGTGTATAAATCTTATGTTTTTACATGCATTTGTCAGTTTTTTTACTATTAATCCTATCATAGTGAGAAATTTATGATCATTATGTGACTTGTTCTTGTAATATCTAACTACTTCAAAATATCTCTCTACACAACTCAATTAAACTCTAATAATCATAACATAGTTTAAAACACTTAATGAGACCTCCAACTAATTTCCAGTTAATAAGAAATCCAATATTACAACCTATGGTTGAAATAATCTCCCAATTTGAATTTTGTTATCAATATACCACATCTAGATATTTCTTCCCCTTCAGATCCTTATTCCATTTCATGATCTTTCTTTCTCCTCTTCAAATCATTCTCCCCTAGGACCATTCTCATCTTTGATTTAATCTCCCCCTTTGGTAATAAAATTAAATTGGCTTATCTATTTCAGTTCAGATCGTGTTCATATATCCTTGACAACACCACTATTTCAAATCTTAATAAAGAGAATTTAATTAATATCTAAGCCTACATGAGTCAAAACTCAATGTAGAGAATAAGATACATAATTAAGTGTTTCAATTCTATCCAAAATAAATAAACTATTCAAACCATTTAACTACTTAAAAATACATATGGATGCTATATATCCCTATTTTATTTCCCCAATATAAGTTAAATCCATAAAATCACAAAAATTATCAAAATATGAAATTAAATACAGAGTGGATATGGGAATCTTCACCTATTTAGTTTGAAGGAATTGGTTGAAGATATAAAAAATATGTGATATTAATGGTTTGGTGAAGATATATTACACTTGATATTGTTTTCCAATAAATTCCAATTTCACAATGTTATTATACACCTTCTCCTTTATATAGTGGTAATGGATATTAATGTTTTTCATGAGAGAGTGTTGCGCTATATTTTTTGTTAATTTAATGGAAATTTTTTATCACACCGAATCAACATTGGTCATTATACTACTGCACCAAGATCTTCCAATTACTACTTCATCCATATTATCTATGTATAAGCCTTGGTAACTAAAACATACTCTGCTTCTGTATTACTCAAAGAAACACATTCTTATTTCTTACTTAGCTAACCAACACAATTTATTCTAATGTAAAATCTTTTACTAATTTTTGATTTTTGATCCACTAGGTCACTAGTCCAATCTATATCTAAATAAGATAATAAATCTAAATATTTTTCATACTTGAACACCAAACCATAATTCAAAATTCCCTAAATACCTCATTATTTTCTTCACTTATAGAAGATGTTCTTTCTTAGGATAAATTTGGATCTGTTCTTCCAAGAACATAATATAGAAAATGAATGTCTTGATTGTAGTAAGATAAATTAAACTCCTAATGATTTTTCTATATAGAGTTGAGTTTACTCCTTCACTATCCTCATGCTTTCTAAATTTATTTCCAACTTCCATTTGAGTTGAAACTGGATTTCACTCTTCTATTATGAATTTATTCAACACTTTCCTAGTATATTTTAACTATAAGATAAATATACTTTATTATTTTTATTATATTTATATCCCAAAAAAACAATTCAATAATCTAATAAATGACATATCAAATTCCTAACTCGTTAATTGAGAAATATTATCAACTTAATTCAACTTTTTTCCTCCAAATATGACATCACTCATATACACCATCACTGTAAATTGTTTATATTCTAAGATTTTTACATGGATTTTGTGATCAAACCCTTCTATCTTAAACTAAAACTTCCTTAAGAAAGTATCCAATAATGCATATCAAGCATTTAGTACTTATTTTGGTCCATAAAGATTCCTTTTTTAATATGTACTATTTTGAATAATCATTTATAATAACAAATCCAACTGGTTGTTCTATATAAAATTATTCATTAAAGACTCTATTTTAAAATATTGTATTCAAATACATTTGGAATAATCTAAAAACTCTTTGAATAAAAACCACTAAGATAATTTTTATAGACTCTATATTTTCCACTAGTGTGAATTTTTCTTCAACGTCATCTCCTTCAATATGTGAATAGCCTTTATATACAAATATCTCTTTATTCTGAATCAATCAACCATTTTCATCAAGATTTTTTTGAAGAACCATTATGTACCAGTAACATTAATATTTCTAGGTCTATTTTTAAGATCCCAAGTTTGATTCTTATTAATTTTATTTAATTACTCATTCATGGATTTCACCCATGATTCTTCCTTTCCCAATTTTTCAAATGAAGTTGGGTATATTTTTTATAATAGATTAGTGTGATCTATTTTTCTCATCCCATGAGTCTATGTTGGAGTAGATTTGTCTCTAATAATATTTCTTAGAATAACTTAAACTCATTTTCTTATTTATTGATTCATAGGTTGACTATATTCTTCAACCTTTTCTTATACTGATTCAAATTCAAAATCATCATTAATATTAATATTTTAAGATTCTATTGAATCTATTTTTTATCTGTATGGAAACACCTACATGATACTTGATAGATTACTAGGGGTGAATAATAAATATTTCTTATTTTTAAGTTTATTTTCAAACAACCTTCACCAACAGTTAGGATGAGTGATATTTTTTTGTCCGCACACATCCAAAACATACTAACACAATAAGCACAATGATTTACAAGGTTCACCTATCAATTTGAGAAGTCAAGTATTTAGTATGATATGGATTCCTCTATGATCCCACTACATTCTAAAATAATATTGTAGGTATAAGAAAGTAGGGTATATCCTTGAAACTCGTGTTCACAAACCTTTTGAATATGATTTGGTTCATCTTGTACACAAGTGAATCCCACACTTTTATAATGATAGTAATTATTGAAATAATTTATATTTCTTCCACTAATATACTGATAATGAGTTGTTGAGTGTATTGAGTTCTTATTTATCTTTTTTTATTGTACAGTAGTAATAAAAAAATTAAATTTTCATGTAAAACACTACATAAAACTTCTATACTCATTATATTCATCATAAAAAAGGTTCTTTAGAATATATGGAATTATGAACTTCTTATATCTCCATTCCTTATATTAACTTCATGAACAACTGACCTAGTCTTCTTAAAAATATCATCCCTCAAATTTTATAGGCTTCATTCACCACTTTTTTCATATGTTTTCCTATTTCATTTTGTATATTATTCTTATTTAATGAATATTTATTTATAAAAATAGGTGAATAATATTCCCACAAAATTTTCCTTCTTTTTCATTCTTAAACCTGTAATAAAATAGTTATAAATATTTAAATTTAAATTATCCTAAATATATAGCTAGAAGTTATACATGATATTTGATTCATCATGGTCTCTCTTTATTATTCAAAATTTTACATACAAATCACTATGATAATTGTATAAGAAAGAACTTGGCTACCAACCACTCTAATAACTACTTCTTCAATCATTTTAAAATATTTTATTTTATGTCTTGAGAACTTACACTTTTATTATATATAATCAGTATCTTAAATTATGGTTTAAGTGAATCACATGATATTTAATCATTGATAAGAACATCTCAATATAAACCTCCTGATTTTTAGTCTCAAGTATTAGAAAGAATCACAATATTTAATTTTGATGTTTATTTACATGAAAAAAATAAACTTGAATCATCATATTTAATTATATTCTTAAAAAAATTAAATTCAGGAAACTTGAATTTTTAGTCTGCACCATATTCATATTTTATGATGTTTACACATGACAAATAATTGGTTACATAGAATAATGTTCATGTAGAATTATGGTTACATAACACTTGAGATGATGCTTATGTAGACAATGAATTATCTCTATAAAGACATGGTTTAATGCTTACATAGTACAAATAATGTTTATGTGGATTGAATTCATGGCTATGCAAGAAAAAATGATTGTTATGGAGATAATAGGTGATGCTTTTGTAGAAGCAAGATGATGATTATGCTGTAGTAGAGTGATGATTATGCTGTAGTAGAGTGATGATTATGAAACCATGCCTTTTCCATGATGATTCTTATGAAACCTCTAGAACTTATCTAAAAATATCCTTATTCATAGAAAAATATATCTGTATAAAAATATTTAAACACACATTCCAAATAACTTCAAATACTCTAAATAGTTGGAATAAAATTCATTGAAAAATGAATCATCAAACATCACTTGTGTTTTGAACATGATTTTTGTATTGGAAAAAAAGAAAACACAGCCATCATATCAAATTCTACATACTATAAACTATATTCTCTATATAAATATCATATTATATAGTAACTTATTCAATCTCACAGCATGAAAACTTTATCTTATATCATTAAAATCCACCCCAAATATTCATGTACTTCCAGACAACTCTTGGGCTCAACAATCTCCCCTTTTGGATTTTGTTGGAAACCAAGGAACATAAATATATATAAAACTAAATAAACTTATAAATGAGTCATCATCTAATAATTTTAAGATTAATTGAGATAACTTGATGTATGAAATAAGAATATTTAATAATAAAGTCATGTTTTCCATAAAAATAATGATAAATGTTCAACTTATTCAAACATTATTTACTTGGTTCTCCTTGATGAAATGATACCATTTGAGAATAAATTTGACTATCAAAATTTTATTAAACAATATATCATCATCACATTAAATCTATCTAAAACTTGATAGATCTATACAAGTAACCAATTAAAAAAACAAAACCCTACATTCAATTCAATAAAACTATTAATAAAGTTCACACATGAAACATGAAGAATTCACAGAATAACCCTTTTAAAAAATCTCTCTCAATATATGAACCCCATAAGAGATTAATCCTTATAAAGGTAACACATATCTATGGATAATACCCCTATATTATATTCTCTTGAAAAATGAAGATAAGTATAAAGGAGGATTTATGTTTCCTGATTTTCTCCCCCTTTGAAAATAATATCCTAAGACAAGATGAGATAGGGGACTAAGAACCATACCTTTTCATTGAAAAGGTAGTTTTTGAACTCCCAACATCAACCTAAAATTATGAAATACATCTTTAAATAATGGATTGGTGAACACATCAGCTATTTTATCCTTTATAAGAACAAATTCCAGTTATAATTCATTTCTTTCCACAAGATCCTTGATGAAGTAATATTATATCTCAATGAGATTGCTTCTTGAATATTTATCATGATTCTTTGATAAATTTATATCACTTTGATTTTCACAACCCAAGAGTAGTGGAAACTTCACTTAAACCTTGATACCTTTCAACCGGGTCTTTATCCATATACGTTGGATTATGACATGAGTAGAAAGAACATATTCTTCCTTTATGGTGCTCAAGGTGATGAAAAATTACTTATTTTAATTCCAAAAACCACACTAATCTCTAGGGAAGAAATATCCACCACAAGTGGACCTACTATCATTAACACAACCTCCCTAGTCTATATTTGTGTAACTGAATAGATCAATCTTCCCTTTGTTATCATATTTCAATAAAAAACTGATTTTTTCCTTTGATATACCTGATAATTATTTTACCAGCACTAAAATGAATCTTTGGGAGAAGTTTCATACTTGGAACAAAGTTTAATAGAATATAATTTTTTTCCTTGAAGCTATAAGTATAAAATACTTTCTATAAGCTTTCTAAACTCCCTTAGATCAACTTATTTTCCCTATTTATCTTTATACAACTTTGTTCCCAATAACATTTGTGTGGAAATTGGATTTTATTCCTCTATAATGAATCCTTTCAAGAGTTCCCTATCATACTTATCTTGATAAAGAAAAATGTAATCTTTCTCTTAACAAATTTATAGGACAAGAAAGCACTTCATCTCTCAAAGCATGGACATTTCAAATAATTTTTTCATATCCTTGGAAAAAATCTCACAAAATTATTCATTATTTTTATAAAATATGATATCATATACATAAACAATAATAATGAGAGATACCTATTTTTCATCCTTGATATAGATATTGTTGTCCACTCTCCCCATTTTGGAATTTTTCTTCTTTAAATAGGTGTCTATCTTTTAATATCAATCTCGCAGGGTTTGTTTCGTACCATATAAATATTTCTTTAACCTAGAAACATGATTCTAATATTCTCCAAGAAAAAAACCACAAGGTTTATCAATGTATACTTCCTCTTCCAACTCACCATTGAGGAAATAATACTTGACATCTATATGAAAAAAATACTCATTTCATTTAGGCTATAATATTAAGAAATATTATAATGGTTTCAATCCTTTCAAGTAGTGAAAATTTCTCATTAAATCTCACTCCTTAAAACTATGTATAACCATTACATACTAATATTTCTTTATTTCTCACAACTTTACCTTTTTCATTAATTTTTTTTGGAACACCCATTTTTTCTCAATGAAAATTTTCACTTTAGGCTTGGTTATCAACTCTCATGCCTTATTATTTTTAATCTAGTCTAATTATTTATTCATAGTATCAACCCACTCTTGATGATTCAATTATTCTTCAACATATCTAGGTTAAAATTGAGAAAAAAATAAAGTATGAGCTTCTAATCTCAAAGTTATTGTCCCAACCTAACCTACTAAGGCCCTCTTAGCTGGTGATAGGTCGACTGTGACACCCCAATCCCACCTCCAATAGGCTAGGGGATGGAGACAAGTACCGAGAAGGAATAAATGAAAATGTTAGGTCTTAGACTTATATAAAATTAAACACACACACAACCATCTCCATGAAATAGAGAAGAGGTAAAGTAAAATAATGAAACATTTAGAGTATAAACCATACATGAAATAAAATCTAGGGAATACATCAGACTATGAAAATATAAATCCAAAGTATAAAGGAAAAAAATACACACCCAACTAGAAATAAGGTCCCAACCTAAAAATAATTAGGAAAAGGGAAATATGGATAGATGCTGATTCCTAACCTCCAAGTCTGGCCACCAAGCATGGTTAATGCCCCAAAGTATTGCTATGCTTCAATGAAGTCACTGTTGATCTGTTAGTTGTTTACATAATACATGACACATACATGAAAATCCCATTCAGTGGTGAGTATATAAATACCTAGTAATATGTCTCAAAACCAAAAATGGAGTAATATATTGATACAATAATATTCATCTCAACCCATAAGTAATAGGGAAATAAAACCCAACATATATGCTTATAAAGTAACCTAGATGAGAGAGAAAGGGGATCTATATCTCCAAAACCTAACTAAGAATTATAAGTCTACCTATAGCTCCAAAATCCCATTTCTAATTCCCAACATCACACTAAACCACACAAGAATATTTGTGGGGGGCTCGCACCTCACCATTACAGTCCACAACTAAGGGGAACAATCTTCAGTGGAGGACCCACTCCCTACCAGAGCTTGAAGACGAGGGGTGCCACCTCATAGATATAGGAACCACACCCTCTATAGTGAGGGTATTTTCAACCCTACCCATGTAAATAGTATGGGGGACCCATTCCCTAGTGCAATAAGGGGGTTTCTAACCCCAACATCTCTATAATAAACCACCCCGATCATTACTATCAGCCAAGTACTATTGAAAGAAGAGTCATGATCATAATGCATCATGTCATATCTCTTATGCAAGAAAAAATAACACCATCATGTTATAAATTTAAAACTACTCAGGATAGGCTACTTATGGGCCTAAATACGAGTCCTGAAGGAGGAGATACACAAGGTGGAAGATTCTGAGGGAGGTAAATAATGTGTACCTAGGGTCACATGACATGTGACCTCATGTTGACATATATCAGTGTCCTTTCCTACACATGGCTTGGATATCCATATGGGACTACAAAACATATACAGGTGGTACAAGATGTGTCTTAGACACCTAGGCCCTTCCCATGTCCTTCTGACCTGTGACTATGTACACCGGTCGTGCCCATGTACATTGATCGTGTTTGGGTACCCTATCCATATATGAGCCCATGGTCATGATCGTGTAATTTTTTTGTGCCTGTGTGCCTGGACGTGTCCATTCCCATGTACCCTTGATTTATACGCCAATACACCAGCACTAGGTCACATGAAATGTATGGTTCATACATAGAAGGTAATATTTATCTTCACTCAACACCCAAGCTTCCACAACCAGGGGACTACACGGTGTGTGTTGTTGGACTACACACCGTGTAAGTTGGGATTTTCTTTAAACTAAAGAAATATTAATGCATCTCTCCCACACCACCTGCACAACCATTTCCCCCAAAAATCTCTCTAGGGAGTGTATATTTAGGGATAACCATGCTCGATACATCGTCGATGGATGAAGTCTGGATGCCCGAACCCCGTGTGGTTCATCCCGTCACACCACACCTCTCCCATGGATGAATCAAGAAGAACCGAACTTTGATCCATGTTTCCATCACCTGAAACCCACATCACACCATGATCTATCTAAAATACAACGATCTTCACATCATGTATGCATCCACCGTGAATCTGGGGGTTTGATCACACTCGAATCTAACCTGATAATGTCGAACTATGACCTCATGGGATAATAGTGAATAACACAAAGAATTGTGGGGGAAATGCACAAGAAATAAGTGAATACATCATTGGATAATGATATCTTGACCAATGATTACATAATTTTGATATCCATGGGTGAAAAAAGTTGCAATAAGGGATTAATCAGATCAAGAGTACCAAAATATGGAAAGTATCATGTAAATGATATAAATCGCAGAGAATAACAAAGTAGATATAAAAAAACATTATTATAAAATAAAATAGGGTGTAAATCCATCAAATAATGTGTCCTATCATGAGTTTGAATTTATCATTAGTGAATAACATGTATAATGATGAAGAATAGGATCTCCTATGTTCTCCGTTCGTCTCACCCTCACCTTGATCTGTTCATCGTTGTTCTTCGATCCCGATCTACCGATGTAGAATGCTTCCTCATCCTTTATAATATCCCAAGGTTATGCGACTAACATTGAATATTTTATATAACAACACATTTAAAGATGAGGTATCAGGTTTAGGTCATAAAATAAATAAATAAAATTAATTAATTTACTTAACGTACCCACCAAAAACCATATTCCACAGAACATTTGATGCCAAATAACTTTATGTCATGCCTAGGGAAAATACCACATTCTAGAAACAACCATGGTCTCAGATTTTTGATCTAAGGTCTAAAATAATAGGAAAACCATTTATTTTGACAGGATACACACACATGATCTAATATATTTAATATATCAATACCAAGCCCCTCTAGGCCCTAGAATATCATGACGACTCTTCAAATTTCTCCAAAAATATATATTAAAATATCTAAAATACTTATAAAGAAAAAATATATTTGTTAAATTCTCCCCTCATTCAAATATTTTCTCCCTAAAAAGTACAAGCTATAAAAAAAGGTGGAGGTACTGAGCCCACATCTCACTCTCATGCTCCCAGGAGTTCTTCTGAAGGCACCACGACACACAATAGACGATAGTGGGATAAAGATTTTAAAATTTTTATCACTGAAGCAAAGTAACTTCATAATCTCTGGTGATCTAAGCCCCAATAAAGGTATGAGGATAACACATGAATTTAATTAATTATAAAAATATAAATGAACTTTTACCATGTTATGATTGATGGCGTGTTTGACTAAAGCTCATCACTAGTGATCATCACTTGAAGTATCTGAGGTAGAATCCCTCTAAATCATCCACACATTCTTCAAGAGTCCACTATAATGATGATCATCTAATATTGGGTGCTAGAATGGAGCTTAAATGAATCCTTAGATGTCTCAACAATCACTACAATTCAATTCCTTTGATCCATGATGGTGATCAAATATCAAGTGCTTGGAACAACTCTTTCTCTCTTTAGGATGTGGTAAGGTGGAGATAGGGGATCTCAAATTCTTGGGAATTAATAGTCCCTTGTAAATGAGCTCTTCTTTGCTTATATATTGGGTGTTAAACACCTGGAAAGGGTTCCCTGACCCATGTATATATACCATCCACTAAATAATCCATAAATGACACATTAAGACGAACTAACTATGTCATAAATGTTATTTATATTTTATCACTTATAATGTAACACCCCGAGATTTTATGAAAAATATTCTTTTTAATTTCATTAATGTATTGTGTTGTACGCTACACCAAAATGAGCTTTCACAACATGCATCCCTGACTTGGCTTGTATTACACGCAATTGCGACCTTCCACGATAGCGTGTGTTGTACGCAATATTGAGTTTCTCTAAACAACGATATGTTATATGAACTACCCGTTATGAATAGTATCAACTACATTTTGAATTTTATAACATTATTATTCATCTTACAAATTTTTTAGAACATGGTATGAGAACAAAATCAATTTTTCGAGTAAAATAAGTAATTTTCAAAAAATGTAGTTTTGCTGCCTTTTGATGGCGCACCCACTTTAAATCTTGTTTTTGACATGTCTATAATTTCAATTTGACAAAATAAATTTTTTATTTGGAATCAGGATATAAAAATTTACTTTGGATAAATTTTTCATATTATTCTGATAACTTTCATATTTTAATGAATAGTAAAAACACGCTATATTTTAATTAAAAACAACTTTTTTCATCGCAATAATTTATATGGTTAGATTATATTTTTAATTGGGTTTAAAGTGTAATTAGAATATATTTTTACCATTCAATCCAATGTTGGTCATTGGAATTAGTTTCACTTTGAAATTGGATATAAACAAGTATCAATCTTTTGATAGTTATTGTTTCTTAAAAAATACGCTATTTGTTTTGATAATGGGAATTAATTTTAAAATTAATTAATTCCACTTCTATGTTTTGAATTTGGAAAAATAGACATCAATTTTGAATTCGGAATATCAAATAATGCTTAGGCTGAATTTTTGGTATTTTTCTGAAAAACTACAATTTTCGATGAATAGTGAAACCACTTAGTGGTAGTTAAAAAAACTGACTTTTTCATTTAAATGAAATTTTACCACTTCTGTGAATTGAATTTCGAAAATCCGAGAGACACAGTTAATATAAAGGACTAAAATGTGGTTCAATGGGATGAAAATAATTTTTGGTGAATAGTAACTTTTTACTTTTTTTACCACGGTTAAAAGTAAATAGGGTAATTAAGGGTAAAAATGATATTATTATTACCCTAACACATGTCCTAATTCTATTGGATAAGTGTAATTCGACCAAAAACAACCTTAGGAATAAAATTTTACCATTTAGGCCCACTTGGATTAGATTAGAACATTTATTATTAATTTATTTAAAGAAGGGTTAAAATAGTTAAAATAAAAGTTTAATAACTAAATAATTTGTAATATAGGGTTATGCATAATATAAATTCAACTATAAATATTAATTAGAAATATAAAAAGATTTCATACCTAATGGTATTTTATTTATAATTTTTAGACATTAAATAATTTAATTTATTTATGACACAATGGTGATGCAGTAATTACCTAAATAATAAAATATTAAAATAATTGATATTATAAATACCCAAATAAATGTAATTTGAGACTTTTTATGAATTAAACTAATTTTATAGGTAAATATGAAATGTTATTATTGATTTAAATAACTTTTTCTGAACTAATCATGCTGTTATGATTTTCACAAAAATCAAGTATCAAATAGTGTCAAAAATGACATAAAATAGTTTTTAAAATAAATATTATATTATTAATTGATATTTCATTCATAAAAATCTAAGGTTCAGAAAAATGACTTAGATGAGGATATATATATTAATAATTAACCACTTGGGGTTATTTTGGCTTGTTATAGTAAGTTTATTAACCTTATAGTGTAAGAAAACAAGAAGACACGGTAAAAGTAAAATTATTTAACTTAAAGTTAAATCTAAATGATAAGGTTAAAATAGAAACCTAAACTTATCTAAATTCTATTGGATGAGAGTATTTCGACCCATACCCACCTTATATTCTAAATAAATCAATTTGGAGCTATTAAAAACCAAATATGACTTTATAATAAAATAATATTTTTAGTTATTCCAAAGGTGCCCCTCTCCTCCCTTATAAAAGGGCACCTCCTCCCTCTCTTCCTCACACCACTTTGAGCCTTGAAGCTCGGCCAAACCCTACCAAATTCTCTTCTACACTTCCCTATAAACATCCTAGAGGTCATGGTATTCTTCAAAGACCAATTTTAGTGCCCTAAGAGGAGGTTAAGAAGAGGCGCTTCAAAGAAGAGGTAATGTCCGTTACTGATTCTTTTAACTTTATTTCTTCTTCCACTTATTCTTATTTAGTAGCTTCATTATGAAGTAATAAAATAATTATCACTCATATACTGATATCTTATTATAATTATTAAACAACCCTATTTCATCATCTATCCATCCTACGGAAAACGAAATCGCCGCGCATGCGTACGTACGGAATACCGTCTCCACGCCATGGTGTAATCTATTTTCCACCACCACCTTACTTGGATGGGTATAATGGTGTAAAGAATAACTATATATGATTATTGTAATGGGATATTGATTTTTTAATAATATACATACACTTAAATACAATTCCATGATCATGGGAATGATATCATCGCTCGTGCGTACGTACGGACTGCCGTCTCCATGAACGCGATGAGATTTATTTTCCATGATTAACCATTAAAGAATGATTATAAAGTATATATAATGAATAATAATGAAATATATGACATAATTAAGCTACTGGATTTATGTATACATACATATATATATATATATATATATATGTCATTTACTTACTTCCATTCAAGTCAAAAAAGAAAGGAAAACAGCGTTCATGCATACGTAAGACCTACCGTCTCTATGAACGGTGTGTTTCATTTCATTTATCTATCTATTATATATATATATATATACTGAATATATATGATATATAAATCATGTTTTACATTCTGGAAGTAAGTAAATCATGATATAAGTAATAATAATATCAAGAACAACAAGTCCAAACACGTACGATAAAAGAAACAATTTTACCCAAAACACTACTTTAACATGGAATTGACAAATGAACGGGTAATATAAATACCTAAGTGAACCATATATGATATAAAAACATGAATATGATTCTGTAATAAGTCAATGAAAATATTTAAATCATTATACAGGAGGTTCGGATACATACGAAGCATATCAGACATAAGGTAAGGGATAATTATGCAAATCTCATTTTTACCCGAGATTGCTTATTTGTAAGTATTTACTGGGGTTATTGCTATCATACATGTCCATGTTTTATAAAAGTGTATTCATGTATGTTTAAATTAATTTTTACCCATTTTAATTTTACCCCATGGTATGGAAGGAATCTTTCTTTTATTTACCCTACAAGGTACTTTTTGACTTTTCCGACAAAAGTATGAGAAAAATGTTTTTTTAACGTATACGGCATGAAAGGATTTTTACGGTTTTATAAAAACTTATTTTAATGAAGATTCCTCAAAAATATTTCATGACTATTTTCAAAAAAATCTCTTTCTTTTAAAATTTCATGACGTTTTGTGAAAAGAAATTGATTTTGAAGAAGAAAGGATATTTTCCTCAAGAATTCATTTCAAGTGTTTTATCAAAACCATTTTTCCATCTAAGATGACTTTATTTAATATGTGTATGTTTCAAGTATAATGTCTCTATGATTTACGTGGTTTCACATTTCTTATTATGAAATTATATCCATTTATTTTCTATGGATTATGTGATGATGGGATGATGTTTTTGAAACCCATTTTATTCGTTGGGTTATTATGAATGATGTATGTTTATTTTGTGGCACAAGTAAGAATGATTTAATTATGAGATGTGTGGGACCTATATCTCCCTCTAATTCATTGGGTAAAGATTTATATCTCATGATATAGACATGGCTAGAACGGTAAGTTAATCTGGTTCAGTGTTACAGGACTGAAACGAGGAGTGAACTCGATTCAGAAAGGGACTTTGTCCACTAAGATGGTCTTGGCAGAAATGCCTTGGCTACTATGGAAATCATGACATGTGCTGAATGGTTGCCACAATTACATGTTTTATTCCCATTATATTTTATCATGATTGATGTTCCATTACGATATATGCCTTACGTACTTCCACCATTTATGTCTTTGCTCAAGGTTTTAATGTTTAGATTTCATGTTCAAGTTTCTGCTTTCAAATGTTTATGGATTGTTTTATGTTCTCTATGTTTTCCCTTACTGAGAATTTGAGCTCACCCTTTTTATGTTTTATTTTCCCCAGGAAATAAATAAAGGTTTTAGGTAAGGAAACAAAAAGGGGAAGATCGTTATGGGAGATGTTGAAGATCTTTCAACATGATTAGAAGTTTATATTCCGAGTTTCCAAAGACACTAAACTATTACGATCCTTGTGTGTCTGTTTTTGTTATGTATTAAGTATTCCACAAAAGTAATGTAATTTCCATGTACGTCAAGCTTCGGGTATCTACATTTGGTATCAGAGGAAAGTTTTAGTCAACCTTTGGAAACTAGGATGCGAAAACTTTAGTGAGATCCCTAGATATATTTCTAAGGTATGTCTAGGGATGTCCCTAAGGTTAAGTATAAGTATAGGTTATAGTCCTAGAATTATGGTAACGATATTAGATTAAACCTAAGATGTTGAAGTTACTCCCCCTTTATTATGATTTTTGTCTCTCACACTATTCTTTTTGGGTTTTGGAAAATGGCTGGAAACAAGATGATTCATGATAGTGGAGGATATGATGGAAAATGGAATGATATTCTTCATGAGAAACCAAATGAAATGGGATTTGGAAGTCTAAACATCATTATTATGCTGAATCCTAAATCTCATAATATGATCAATAAACTCAAATTTGGTAAGTTTCCTAACTCAGATAATAAGAGAAAGATGGAGTTTCATGATGATCATAGAGGAAAGAAAGTTCAATTTCCCCTATGTAAATCATGTGGGAAGAAGCATCAAGGAGAATGTTTCAAAGGAACTGGAAGATGCTTTGGGTGTGGAAAAGAAGGACACAAAGCCAGTAAGTGCAAAGGAAAAGGTTCAGTTAACACCATGGATGAGGATAATGGTATTTCTACGACATCAACAATGGTTAAATGTTTTAAATGTGGAATGTACGGGCATTATGCAAACCAATTCCCTAAGGGAAAGTCTCATAAAGAGAATCAGTATGGTCGTATGGGTAGTATTTATGTTGATGATGATGAAGAGACTACAAATGATATGTGAGATGAAAGAATTGTTAAAGCTCGGTCAATGGTTTAAGAAGGTAGTGGAATGATTACATGTTTATCAAGTGTAATGTTGTATAAGTAATCTCATGGTACTATGGAATAAAGATACATCTAAGGATTGTTACACTGTTGTCTTTCCTTAAGTTTTGAGAGTGTATGATGAATGATACCAGTAACCATGAAAGGTTATTCAGATATTTTTGGAAAGTAGATGATATGAGCATAATGAATGGATAAGGAGAAAATTAAATTTTTGATAGTATTCATGAGCTCATGACTGATATAAGGAGAAAGTTATATCATGGTTTGAGTATATAGAATTTTTGGATTTTGGTATGCGGAAAGAGTTAACTTTTGACAGCATTTATGTTTTCACTAAGGTTTAATGGGTATTCATTTTTCAAGAGAATACATGATTAAGGTATTCACATGATTGGAATGTGACCAACAAGATATATGGGGGATAAATGATGGTATTCACATGCTTGGTTGATGAAATTTCAAGTAATCGTTTTCTTTATACTATGAGCTTGGACTGAAGTATTTTAGATAATCCTAAAGATTGGAATGGATTATGTTGGACATAAGTTAGTATTGTTTAAGGATAGAACTTTTTTTGATATTATTAATGGGATGTTATAGTAATGTAGTTTTAGAAAAAGGAAAACCTGCAGGACGGGCGACAACCCATCGCGTCGGACAAGGCTGTGGGAATCGAACCCACAACTGAAGTGCGATAGGCCTTTATCGCCTACCACTAGCCTACAGGAAGTCCCTGTTTAGTAGAAACTATTTTTATTATATTAAGCAGTATGATATATGAAGTATAAGTCCATTTTAGGAACCATATATGATTAATCTCACTATAGATCGACTTATGTATATTTAATAACTTTTGATAACATTTTGTTTGAAACAGATGGAATGACCCTTTATTCTATCACATGATCTTCTAACACTTCACGAATAACAAATTCAACTTCATTTCTTTAAGAGATGAAGTGGAAATTGTTCAAGGCACGAACAACAGTGAGATTGTACCAAAATAAAGTAAGTATTTATTCTAATTTAAATTCTTCAACTTTAGGGAAATGATCTTGAAAACCAAAAATGTTTTCCTAGTGCCCTTATATCCGATGAATCAGATGGTACCCTAGATCATCACAAATTTATGGCTTTGTGATTGTTGACTTTTTCATAGCCTTGTTCTCTACCACTCTCCATCAGAACTTGATGGTTAGATTTTTATTCCATATCCATATTTTCAACTATGTTCTCCTATGTGGAAACCCAGTGATGAGTTAATTTGGGTAACCATTACGTTTCATACTTTAGTTTTTAAAGCCAAGTTTTGGTATTCCTTTTTACGATGTGGGTTTCTATTAAAGAAACTTTCAGGTAGTAAACCATTTATAACCCTGACGAATTTCGAGGGCGAAATTCATTTTAAGGGGGGTAGAATGTAACACCCCGAGATTTTATGAAAAATATTCTTTTTAATTTCATTAATGTCTTGTGTTGTACGCTACACCAAAAGGAGATTGCACAACACGCATCCCTGACTTGGCTTGCATTACACGCAATCACGACCTTCCACGATAGCGTGTGTTGTACGCAATACTGAGTTTCGCTAAACAACGATATGTTATATGAATTACCCGTTATGAATAGTATCAACTACATTTTGAATTTTATAACATTATTATTCATATTACACATTTTCTAGAACATGGTATGAGAACAAAATCAATTTTTTGAGTAAAATAAGTAATTTTCAAAAAATGTAGTTTTGCCGCCTTTTAATGGCACACCAACTTTAAATCTTGTTTTTGACATGTCTACAAGTTCAATTTGACAAAATAAAATTCTTCTTTGGAATCAGGATATAAAAATTTACTTTGGATAAATTTTTCATATTATTCTGATAACTTTAATATTTTAATGAATAGTAAAAACACGCAATATTTTAATTAAAAACAAATTTTTTCATCGCAATAATTTATATGGTTAGATTATATTTTTAATTGGGTTTAAAGTGTAATTATAATATATTTTTACCATTCAATCCAATGTTGGTCATTAGGATTAATTTCACTTTGAAATTGGATATAAACAAGTATCAATCTTTTGATAGTTATTGTTTCTTAAAAAAATACGCTATTTGTTTTGATAACAGGAATTAATTTTAAAATTAATTAATTCCACTTATATGTTTTGAATTTGGAAAAATAGACATCAATTTTGAATTCGGAATATCAAATAATGCTTAGGCTGAATTTTTGGTATTTTTCTGAAAAACTGAAATTTTCGATGAATAGTGAAACCACATAGTGGTAGTTAAAAAAACTGACTTTTTCATTTAAATGAAAATTTACCACTTCTGTGAATTGAATTTTGAAAATCCGAGAGACACGGTTAATATCAAGGACTAAAATGTAGTTCAATGAGATGAAAATAATTTTTGGTGAATAGTAACTTTTTACTTTTTTTTACCACAGTTAAAAGTAAATAGGGTAATTAAGGGTAAAAATGATATTATTATTACCCTAACACATGTCCTAATTCTATTGGATAAGTTTAATTTGACCAAAAACAACCTTATGAATAAAATATATCCATTTAGGCCCACTTGGATTAGATTAGGACATTTATTATTAATTTATTTAAAGAAGGGTTGAAATAGTTAAAATCAAAGTTTATTAACTAAATCATTTTTAATATAGGGTTATACATAAGATAAATTCAACTATAAATATTCATTAGAAATATAAAAATATTTACTACCTAATGGTATTTTATTTATAATTTTTAGACATTAAATAATTTAATTTATTTATGACACAATGGTGATGCAGTAATTACCTAAATAATGAAATATTAAAATAATTGATATTATAAATACCCAAATAAATTTAATTTGAGACTTTTTATGAATTCAACTAATTTTTTAGGTTAATATGACATGTTATTATTTATTTAAATAACTTTTTTCTAACTAATCATGCTGTTATGATTTTCACAAAAAACAAGTATCAAATAGTGTAAAAAATGACATAAAATAGTTTTTAAAACAAATATTATATTATTAATTGTTATTTTATTCCTAAAAATCTAAGGTTCGGCCAAATGACTTATATAAGGATATATATATATTAATAATGAACCACTTGGGGTTCGTTTGACTTGTTATAGTAAGTTTATTAACCTTATAGTGTAAGAAAACAAGAAGACACAGTAAAAGTAAAATTATTTAACTTAAAGTTAAATCTAAATGATAAGATTAAAATAGAAACCTAAACTTATCTAAATTCTATTGGATGAGAGGATTTTTACCCATCCCCACCTTATCTTTGAAATAAATCAATTTGGAGCTATTAAAAATAGAATATGATTTTATAATAAAATAATATTTTTTGTTATTCCAAAGGTGCCCCTCTCCTCCCTTATAAAAGGGAACCTCCTCCCTCTCTTCCTCACACCACTTTGAGCCTCCAAGCTCGGCCAACCCCTGCCAAATTATCTTCTCCACTTTCCTAGAAACATCCTAGAGGTACTGGTATTCTTCAAAGACTAATTTTAGTGCCCTAAGAGGAGGTTAAGAAGAGGCGCTTCAAAGAAGAGGTAATGTCCGTTACCGATTCTTTCAACTTTATTTCTTCTTCCAATTCTTCTTTTTTAGTTGTTTAATTATAAAGTAATTACATAAGTATCAATCATATACTGATATTTTATTATAAGTATGAAACAAACCTATTTCACAATCTATCCATCCTATGGAAAACAAAATCACCGTGCGTGCGTACGTACAGAATACCGTCTCCACGCCGTGGTGTAATCTATTTTCCACCACCACCTTACTTGGATGGGTATAATGGTGTAAATAATAACTATATATGATTATTGTAATGTGATATTGATTCTGTAATATTATACATACACTTCAATACAATTCCATGATCATGGGAATGATATCATCGCTCGTGCGTACGTATGGACTACCGTCTCCACGAACGCGATGAGATTCATTTTCCATGATTAACCATTAAAGAATGATTATAAAGTATATATAATGAATAATAATGAAATATATGAAATAATGAAGCTACTGGATTTATTTATACATACATACATATATATATATATGTCATCTACTTACTTCCACTCAATTCAAAAAAGAAAGGAAAATAGTGTTCATGCGTACGTACGACCTACCGTCTCCATGAACGGTGTGTTTCATTTCATTTATCTATATATTATATATATATACTGAATATATATGATATATAAATCATGTTTTAAATTCTGGAAGTAAGTAAATCATGATATAAGTAATAATAATATCAAGAACAACAAGTCCAAACACGTACGATAAATGAAACAATTTTACCCAAAACACTACTTTAACATGGAATTGACAAATGAACGGGTAATATAAATACCTAATTGAACCATATATGATATAAAACAATGAATATGATTCTGTAATAAGTCAATGACATTATTTAAATCATTATACAGGAGGTTCGGATACATACGAAGCATATCAGACATAAGGTAAGGGATAATTGTGCAAATCTCATTTTTATCCGAGATTGCTTATTCGTAAGTATTTACTGGGGTTATTGCTATCATCCATGTCCATATTTTATAAAAGTGTATTCATGTATGTTTAAATTCCTTATTACCCATTTTACTTTTACCCCATGGTATGGAAGGAATCTTTCTTTTATTTACCCTACAAGGTACTTTTTGACTTTTCTGACAAAAGTACGAGAAGAATGTTTTTTTAACGTATACGGCATGAAAGGATTTTTACGGTTTTATAAAGACTTATTTTCATTAATCTTCCTCAAAAATATTTCATGACTATTTTCAACAAAATCTCTTTATTTTAAAATTGGATGACGTTTTGTGAAAAGAAATTGATTTTGAAGAAGAAAGGATATTTTCCTCAAGAATTCATTTCAAGTGTTTTATCAAAACCATTTTTCCATCTAAGATGACTTTATTTCATATGTTTATGTTTCAAGTATAATGTCTCTATGATTTACATGGTTTCACTTTTCTTATTATGAAATGATATCCATTTATTTTATATGGATTATGTGATGATGGGATGATGTTTTTGAAACCCATTTTATTCGTTGGGTTATTATGAATGATGTATGTTTATTTTGTGGAACAAGTAAGAATGATTTCATTATGAGATGGGTGGGACCTATATCTCCCTCCAATGCATTGGGTAAAGATTTATATCTCATGAGATAGACATGGATGGAATGGTAAGTTAATCCGGTTCAGTGTTACATGACTGAAATGAGGAGTGAACTCGATTCAGAAAGGGACTTTTTCCACTAAGATGGTCTTGGCAGAAATGACTTGGCTACTATGGAAATCATGACATGTGCTGATTGGTTTCCACAATTACATGTTTTATTCCCATTATATTTTATCATGATTGATGTTCCATTACGATATATGCCTTACGTACTTCCACGATTTATGTCTTTGCTCAAGGTTTTAATGTTTAGATTTCATGTTCAAGTTTTTGCTTTCAAATGTTTATGGATTGTTTTATGTTCTCTATGTTTTCCCTTACGGAGCATTTGAGATCACCCTTTTTATGTTTTATTTTCCCCAGGAAATAAAGAAAGGTTTTAGGTAAGGAAACAAAAAGGGGAAGATCATTATGGGAGATGTTGAAGATCTTTCAACATGATTAGAATTTTATATTCCGAGTTTCCAAAGACACTAAACTATTACGATCCTTGTGTGTCTGTTTTTGTTATGTATTAAGTATTCCACAAAATTAATGTAATTTCCATGTATGTCAAGATTTGGGTCTCTACATATAACATATAATAAACATATTACATGATAAAAGTGAGTCATTAACTCAACTTTCAATTCCCATAAATATTAAATGAACCTTAAATATTAAAATAATATTCGTTTGTATAATATTTTTACACGTATTCACTTAATACCTTATGAGTAATTTTAATAAATAAATTAAACTAAGATTATTCTATACTATAATAATAATGAATTTATTTATTCATTGGTGATCGTTTAATCTCAGATATCTCTCAGAACCCTTGGAGGGACCCACCGTGTCATATTCTCTTATTCATAAGAATGGGGTAGACTTTTGAATACACTAAGTATGTAACCCTCTAGGACCTTATCTCGATAGTAGTGAATACCATTCACAAACTAGGGGCGGAATCTAGAAACACATTAAGGCCACTAAATAGATAAGGAAAATTCATAGCAATGATAACCTTTAATAAGAACAAACATCATGTAATATAGTCTATTTGTCTCAAAATATATCATAAAGAAGGATGTACACTTCATGTCATCATACTTTCTTACTTTATTATTAATTGACCTAACTTTATAGACTTACCTTCTTCTACCATGACTATATATTTAGTGAAGTTACTACCATCCCAATCAACTAGTCTTGAGATATCACTTCCTTTCAAAAATAAAAAATTCTATCTTGATTATTCAATTAATGTAATTCCACCAATAAGGTACCCAATGTAAGCTACCTCACTACGACTTCAATTCCATTGTATTTTCCTTGAATCAGAGTTTGTGATCAAATATTATACACTAATAACAATCTCATGTCAAGAGACCATTACATGTGTTCATAAGTAGTAACTACCAATGACACCTGAAACATGTAGTGTTCTTATTGGTGGGTTAGTGATCATGATCTCATCTACTCGAGATCACCAAGTGTGAACTTTCTGAGAAAAAGTTATGAGCCCCCAACATCTGATAGTCAAACATCATCTATGTCTAGTCAGTATAATGCATCTATACCATAGAACATATATTCAAGATTTCCATCATGGTATCTCTAGGTTCTCATTATAGCCTTGAAATTGCTATAACCTTTTTATAAAACATATAATCTATGGAAATTACCATATAAATAGTGGATATTGAAATATCAACACTATTATGATAAGTTTACATCATGCATAACTCACTGTATACATGATATGGTAATCGAAAAGTACTATTTTATTTGTTTATAGGGAACCCACTATTACAACACTCCAACTTGAACTAGAGACAACTTGATAACTATAGTTGTTATCTATCACATGATAAGATCATGTTTCTGCTAAGTTATGGATCTAGTAATGGGATTGTCACGTCTCTATTATGTGGCTATTCTACTATATGTGACTTCACCTACTTGATTAAGACACCTCAATAGATGATATCCTCGAGTGTATTGATTTTTTCCTCTGTTAAAACTTGAAATCTTGGCCAGTACCAGTAGTATAATTATCATAATTTATACTATGATAAAAATGTACTTACTAGGTGTGATTCTAAGAACCAGAAAAATTTTGTGTGTGTTATATACTACTTATTTAGCTTCATTAGAATCTGAAACACACTCAAAATTTTTAGATATGGATAAAAAAACTTGAATGAGATTTTATTTCTCATTACCTTAGCCTAACTATGATATTAGATTATACTGATCCAAATGAAGACCATTTTTTATCCCTTAAAAATTAGAATCCCTTCCTATCCAAAGTATATATCTCTTATACTCTCCCAAGTACAATTGGATAGTTATGATTGTTTCCAATGTAGTTCTCCTGGATACTACTGATATTTTCCTATTATAGAATATATCTTGGTAATGTCATATTTACTACATAGCATGGAATATGCGATTGATCCATCATAAAAGCATATTGAATTCAACTCACCACATTTATATCCTCCTATGTCCAATACATGTCTTCTTGGAGAGATTTATGTCACGTGAGATTGGTAACAATTCTCTATTGAATTGTTCCAACTTTTATTTTCAATACTTTGTTAGTATATATACTTTTGACTTGGTCTAGGAAACTGTTAGATATATATCACTAGATATCATTCCCTAGAACATAGTTTTGTACTTTAAGTCAATATCTAGAGAGTTACATTCATTCTAATCTTAACTAATTTTAAGATGAATAATTGTTTTCTATATGTTATCAAACATATTTTACTTGGAAAATAGTGGTTCTCCCACTAATCTCTTGTAGTCACATGGAAAAAATTAAGTCTAAACAAATATTATATGATTATATTAATTAATTCAATCCTAAACTAGATTTTAGTAAACTATAGTCTATATTGAAATTCTATGGTGTCACTAACCCTTTTTGGTTGTGCTGTATAGCAACCTTACAAGATTGGTGTTATTGACATCCAATGACCAATTATAAATAAAGTATCTATGAAAAGTAAAGTTTTAATTTATTTAGGTATAATTCCTTGGTATTACTAATCGAGCCTTATTGGTACCACACTTGTACCATCCATGTATATTATCACTTGAATACCAACTGTAATATTTAAAATAATTAGTTCCTAAACTTTGATACATGGAATCCATTACTGAATTTTAATTTAACTTTTCAATATTAGCTCATTTAAATTTACTTCTTACTTTTAGGGTTCATTATTCTCAATGAATAAAGTATCACCTAAAATAGTGAATGTAAAACCATTACCATGGTTTTGTCCATCCTATGCAGTATGTGTCTCTAGAACATTCCTTTTCCACAATCTCAAGTGGAACTTATTCCTATGCCAACTACTTGTGCATCTTTGGAATTGAATAAATATAAGTCAATCTTACTCCCACTATCTTGAATAGAGATATGAACCCTTTTATAAAAATACATTATATTACTTTGACTATCACTTTTATATCTTAAGGATTTCTATAATATCCTTTAGAAAAATATAGGATAATTACTTTAGATGTACATTGTGTCTTTATTGATGAAATTTTGTTTATGACATTAAAAAAAATCATCTAAACACATGGTTTATGAAATTATGAATTTATATCATACTATAACTCATATGATATCCATTTTCATTATAAGTGGCATATGGTTACTGGATAAGGATGCTATTTTAAAATCATGTCTTGAAAAATAATGGAAGTTTTTGTGATGAATATAAGTCTCAACATTGATGCTCCTTTTACTTACATCACTACTCTGACATGTATACGGGAATGTACATTTATAAATTACTCCAAACCACATTTTATTGATTAATGTTTTCATGTAATACTCATTATCGATCCTCCTTATTAACACCATAACTTTGATGGGTGTAAGGAAATCTTCATTTAGGAATTAATCCACACTATATTTCATAATCGATGAATTATTAGTCAAGATATTCTTCAACACACAGGCCCGAAGCAACTCATATCCTATGACCATGCATATTTTGTACTTTACTTATACATTCATTAAAACACTTAAAGGAACATCATGAAGTATATTAATTCACCTCTAGATTAACCTTGGAATAATTCAAACTATCTAGCTTAACAAATTCCAAAATATTTGTCTCTTAACTTTATTTATAAAGGTATTTTGTCCAAAACTAATTAAGTATATATATATATATATATATTATAGCTAAGTTCTTTAGCTCCACAAAGTCTAAATACCATATTGGTTATATCATTCACAACTAATTTTAGTTTTCTTGTGACGAACCTGACCCAGAGACCCTCTTAAATTAGTACCTAACATGCACTATCACATACTCGAAGGGCATTCCCAATCCCCACAAGCTAGTGATGAGCACCCGAGCATCAAAAAAAACTATAGGGAATGATTTCTCCCAACCTAAATCATAAAAAATGACACACACATATATATAATGGGAATAAACAAAAGAAGAGTAAACCAAAAATATATTTCATATCAAAATGGAAATAGTAGAAGCCATAAAACTCAAAAGTAGATAAACAATATTCAAAATACAAGTAAAAAAAAGGACAAATAAAATGGAAAAAACTACTCCATGTGATAGTGTGAAAAAACTCCCACCATATCACCACCAGATACCTAAACAAATTTGATAGAAACCTCAATGCCTCACTACGAAACCTTGCCTTTCCTTGCATAAAAATACATACAAAGGTCTATTCACTGCCTAAGGGGTATATAGGGTGTGAGATAAATAGGCTTAGTGGGATCCAACACAAGTGTTCCATATCAAGTCTCTATACAAAAATTTGAACACACTCAACTTTAAATAAAACAAGGCATGATAAATAGTTAAACAATTTTTATATCAAAAGCATGGTAAAACATTTCCCATTTTCCCATAATTCAAAATAAAGCAGATTAAATATTTTTAAATCATTTCATATACATCAAAGCAGTCAAATAAAAGCATGTATAACATATCATATCAAATCCAATACAAATCAAATAACATATAACATCGCACCAAGGATCATTACAGGTTATTCTAGTTATGAAAATCATACCCAAACATAAAAAATTGTACACATAAAGTCTCTATACATATACATTAAATCTAGAGAGCATAAGAACACATCAGTAATTAAACCCCCCAACAGGTCTAATAAGACCCTATAAAAATAGTCCTAAGGAGTAGAGAAACACACCATGAGTGAACCCCCCTGATAGTATCAATGGATGAGTCCTATTACTACACCTTCCACATAAGTACCCAAGGCTTCCCATGTGTTACATTTTTTAAACCATTTCATCAAAACCATGATTTGAAAACCATTTCATAAATCCATTTCATAATGATTTGAAAATAAATTTTCTTTTACCAAAAATAAGGTGAAAAACATCTTTTCTCAAACACCCATTCCCATACACACAGTTCAATCATTCCAATTCATTTATAAAACAATTTATAAAACTAGAGTAATACAATTCATCCAATATAGGATAGATATGGAACCACCTAACTCAAAATCAAGTCACACACACCCACAATGAGATCCTATAATAAGTAAGAACACAAGGACAATAACGGAGACCCAAGAATCAATCCTTACACCACAAAATAAATTCATCATGTGAAACAGTCAGTGGAAAGGATAGATCACAACATACCTCAAAGAAACTCGCATGCCACACCACAACCAACACAAGGGTTAGCCTCTAGAGGAAGACCACACAATGAATCTAGAAATAATCAAGAAAATTATTATCAAAGATCAAAGGATATATAAACATTGCACAATGGTGCTATTGCGATAAAAATAATGATGAAGTAGAAAGATCACATACCTAGAGAGACACAACACAAACACAAGGAATATCAATCACTAAATGAAATGATTTGAAATAAGTAGAGATCCCCAAAATTTATTTGGATAGATCCTAGGTTTGAGAGAAAAAACCCATGGTTGAATTAATAGTCAATCAACTATGAAGCATTATAAAATGCACAAACCTCAAAACATTCACAATGCGAATTTTTTTCATGAATCAAATTTCTCAATTTATAAAAGATACTGAAAAATGCATCGGCTTTGATTAAAAATACATATTTTACCATTTCACAATGTGAAACATATTCATGGTGTGTAAACCTTTCAAACCTTGAAACAATTCATGGAATATTCCCTGTAAAGGTTTCACATCAAGTAAGCCTTTCGTGGCGTGAAAATGTCCTGCAGACAGCAAACAGACCAGATTATGAACAAAATCCAAAACCATATCCAGTATTCTCTGAACATAGGTAGAACCTCAAAAATACTTTGACACATTTATACTTGGATTCCATTAATTACATAAACATACATCCCCAAACTTTATGTCATTTTCCCCATAAAACACCCTCCATACTCAAGATTCCCAAAATGCACCCAAATAAAGAGGGAAATAAAAATAGATAAGAGAAATACCTGAAATAAGAAAAAGGGATGTTACAAAATTCCCACCATAAGACTTTCTATCCCCAGGATTTCATGTGGTAGAATGATGAACAAAAATAGGTGAGGATACTGCTCCCTCATCAATGAATCATGATCCTAAGTATCATGCGAATATGATCAGTGTCATAATAATACTACGATCAATGGAATAAACTTCTCATGCAAGACATTCACATGAGATTCAATGATCTCCAACGGCTAATCTAAAATATAAAAATTTGTTTCCAACTCAATATCTTCCCAATTAAAAATGTGAGAGGGATTGGGATGGTACTTACTGAGTTGAGATATGTGGAAAACATGATGAATACCCATCAGCTAAAATAGAAATGACAACTGATAAGAAACCTTTCCAAGCCACTTAGTAACCTCAAATAGTCCAACATATCTCGTAGAAAACTTTCCCTATTTTCCAAGATGATAGTGACCCAACCAAGGAGAAACTTTCAAGAAAACTTGGTCACTAATAGAAAACTACAAAGGAAGACTCTAATTATCCACATATGATTTCATTCAACTTGGATATATAACCAAATACCAATGTATGTCCTAAATCCAAGATGATTTCTATTGAATGAGACTTAGTCCCACTAAAGAGGCCTCTCCCACCTCTTCCCAAAAAAGAGGTGATATTCATGAGCAACCATACAAAGCCTCAAAGAGAGACATTGTTATTAATGAATGATAACTGTTATTATAAGAAAAATAAACTAGTCCCAAATGGATATCCCATGATCCACTAAAATCCAAGACATAAACACAGAGGATATACTCCAAGATCTAAATAGTATACTCCTTCTGGCCATCTGTCTGTGGATAGTAAGTTGTAATCAACCTTAACTGAGTCCCCATCACCTCTTAGAGACTCCTCCAGAACATAAATGTAGACATAGGATACTTGTCTAGAATAATGTTAGAGGAAAACCCATGCAACTTTACAACCTCTAGTATATATAGTTTACCCAGGTCTTCATCTTTAGTGGTATCCCTGATCAGAATGAAGTGATCCAACTTCATCAACTAATCAATCACCACCCTGATAAAATTAATCCCTCAGAGAGTCCACGTTAATCCAAAAAAAAAAGTACATGGAAACCTATTAATATTTCAAAATTGGAACAAAAATAGGATGAAGTAACCTAGAAGGTTCCAGATGCTCTGCCTTTATGTTTTGGCAGGTGTAATAGTGGGACACATAACCAACAATGTCACGATTCATACTTGACCACCAAAATCATTGTATCATGTCATAATACATATTTATAGTGCCCATATTAAATACCCATGAATAAATATGAAAATAAAATAAAACTAATCTCCTCATAGATGTCAGGATAACAAACTGATCCCCAAAATAGAGAATAATATCTGAAGAGAGTGACTAACTAGAAACAGTCTCCGCACCATATAGGGTTTATTAAATTCCCTTGAACTCATCACCATTCTACTAAGACCATATAATATACTTAAGGAGAGATGATGATAAATAAACACTAGTCAGAACCATACCTAAAATATCCTCCTGAGTATCCATGTGAAACTGAGTGAAGATCCCCATATGGTTCTACTCTTCCTTCGATTCTAGAACAACATGCGATGGTATTTTCCTACCAAGAGTGTCCTTAATGACATTAAACTTCCCTGGGGTGTAGAAGATATCAAAGTCAAATATTTTAAGGTATTCCACCCACTACCTCTATCCAAGATTCATGTATTTTTGAGAAAATATATATCTCAGACTCTTATGGTTAGAAAAGACCATGAACCTCTCCCCAAAAATATAGTTCCACCAATACATAAGAACATATATTACCATTTAAAGCTATAAATAATGAGTGGAGAAATTCTTCTCATGAGGTTGAAGATGGAGAGAACCAAAATCCACCACATGATCACCCTACATAAGTATAAAACCCAAACTAGCACTAGAAGAATCACAGAAAACCACATACCCCTTACAGAGATTAGGTAAGATCAGAATAGGATCTGATGTCTGAATTAATTTCCTCTCTTCCAAGGAATTTTCATCCCATATGAATTTCACCCCTTTCTTAGTAATAACAGTCAAATGTGATGCCTAATTTAATAAATCCTTGAAAAATTGTTGATAATATCCAACAAGACCAAGGAAACTCCGAATATCAAAGATGTTACGTTGTTCTTACCATGACAAGAAAAATTTCACCTTCTCAGGATAAATTAATAATCCATTATTAGAAATATTTTTCCCTAATAAATTCACTTCTTGGATCCATAAATTTCATTTAGAGATATTTCTATACAAATGGTTACTCTTTTGGATTTCCATAACTAATCGCAAATGGTGCTTGTGCTCAGGATTAGATCTCGAATAAACCAAAATATCATCCACAAAAACTACCACAAAATTTTAGAGATACTCATGGAATATTCAATTCATCAATTCCATAAAAACTATAGGAGTGATAGTCAGAACAAACGACATCATAAGATATTAATAATATGAATATCTTCTCTTGAAATCCATCTTCGGTGTATCAGACTCTCAAAATCTGAGATGATGATAACCTGACTGATGATCAATATTTGAAAACTACTTTTCCCCCTTTAATTGGTCAAAAAAATCATCAAAACGGGGTAAGGGATACTTATTCTTAACTATTACCTAGTCCAACTTTCAATATTCCACACACAATCAGGGTGAACCATATACCTTCTTGGAAAAGAGCACAAGGGGATGACTAAGGATAAACACTAGGGTGAAAAAAACAATTCATCATCCGATCATCCAACAAAATATTAAGTTCTTTCACCTTTACTGGTGCCATGAGATAAGAGGGTATTGAAATCAGCTGCATACTTGGAACTAGTTCAATCGTAAAATCTACCTCCCTCTATGAAGGAGGACCAAATAAATAATATGGTAAAATTTTAGGAAAGTCCCAAAAAATAGTGAAGAGATCAACAACAGAAGAAATTTAAATTTTCTCAACTGCTACATCAAACAAAAAAATCCTTAACTATGGGCAAGAAGGTCTTGCATAGACAGATCTAGGATCCCACTCTCCCTGAAACACCCTAGATATCCCATTTACAGTAAGGAAAAAAATTCCAATGATAACAATCAACTTCATATTGATAAGCGATAAGAAAATACATCCTTATGTTGCTGTCAAATAGATCTAGATTGAGAATAAGGAAACCCCAGACCAAATCCACATTGGCTATCGATAGCGAACAATAAGGACATCAAAACCCTTTATATTTCATCTTTCTAAGAGGTGTCACTAAATCCATAACAAAAAATGAGATCCATTTAAAATTTAATCATATCAACAAAAGAATCAGATATAAATGAGTGGGAGTCACCTATATCAAATAAAGAATTTTCTATTGAAGATGAAATAAAGATGGTACCCCTCACTATCATTGGACCCACATATACCTCTATTGAAAACTCATCTACTACGGAAGGTGTTTCAATCCTAATGAAAGTGGTTGGATCTCTATAGTCTTTGAAGCATATGACTGTGCCATAGTATCCTTTATAGCCGAAAATCCTTAACCATGATAAGGAATAGACATAGCATGGAATAAATGTTGTATATGACAATAAAATCCATAATGATTGCACATATTTATAGGTGAAAACAATAATGTAGGGTGTGCCCAACCTTTACACACTAATATCAAGTCAGGGGTAAACTACTGGCTATAACTAAAGGTGTAGAGGATTCCTGCTACTAAGAACCACCCCACCAATCCTACGATGATCATGCCACTTCCTATTTCTCCCCTACGTTCTATTGAAGCTACCACTGGGTAGAAGATAAGGGTTATAATAACCAACCTTGCATGCCATATTCTTATCTTCTATCATTTCCCTGTCTATCATCTCTACATAGGTCAAAAACTTTATCATAAATACCTATGATCTGATATCTATTTGAAAACCCTACTAGTACTTCTGAGCCTTCAACTGGCCATTATTTAATATATCTATAGAAAAAATAACCATCTTTGTGAACTTATTGGTGTACACCAACACTTAACACTCTTTCTAATTTAAGTAGAGGAACTCTAGAGACTTCTATATCAAAAAAAATCAAGAAAAAACTTCTAAAAGAAGTGGGTCTTTGACACTTCAAGTCCAATCCCACTTTCTTATCCACATGTACCATGGAATCCCACCATCACTTACTAGGACCCTCAAGTATGAACACCGCACACTTCAACTTGATACTCTCAGGTGTATCCAAGAATTAAAAGATATGATCAATATTGTCCAAATATTCCTCCACCTTTTGAGGTTCATTCATACCCTTAAAATACGATGAATTATCATATAGGAACTCTCATGATCAATCCCTCTCTCCTAAAACCACTTGCTATACCTCAAAAACTACGTTATGGACTTGTGGTATGCTTTAGTCTACAACATAAACTTCTCACACAATATCCTCAATAATATTTTGATCTAGAGTAAGATTCCATTGAGTAGAATCCATATCACCCTCATTAGGAACCCATTAAAGTCGTCTCAAAGGCATATCGCCACACACAAAAATAGAAGAAATGACTAGAAAACAAGGTAATATCAATTAAAACCAAAAAAACATAAGAAAAAAATGATATTAAGATAAAGAATTCAAAACAAGAGAAACACATCCCAAAATTCCATGGTAACTTGAGTCTTTTCATGGAAAGAGCTATCCAAGTACTCACCGCAACCTACCTATCAAGTTCTGACAATCCTATCTCTACCCTATCAACTTACCAAGATAAGGACTCTTGAGAAAAAACCTACACCTCTGATACCAAACTTTGACGAACCTGACCCAAATTCCCTCTCAAACTGGTTCCTAACCCGAACCTTCACATAACCTAAGGGCATCCCCAATCCCCACAGGCTAGCGACTAGCACCCGAGCATCAATAAAAATAAGAGGGAACAATTTATCCCAACATAAAATAGAAAACATGATATATATATATATATATAGACACACACACAATAGGAATAAACAACGAAAGAGTAAACAAGAAATATATGTCATATCAAAAAGAAAACAACATAAGCGATAAAAATCAAAAGTAGATAAACAATATTCAAGATACAAGTCCAAAAACAAAGGACAAATAAAACCAAAATAGCTACTCCATGTGATAGCATGGGAAAACTCTCACCATATCACCACTAGTTACCCAGAAACAACTGATAGAAACCTCTCCACCTCACTATAGATCCCTTCCCTTCCCTGCTTTGAAAGACATATAAAGGTATACACACTATCAAAGGGGTACACAGGGTGTGATCTAAATAGGCTCAGTAGGATCCCACCCAAGCATTCCATATCAATTCTCTATACAAGAATCCAAACATGCTCAAATTTAAAGAAAAAAAGGTATGATAAATAGTTTAGTAGTTTTTATATCAAAATCATGGTAAAACATTTCCCCTTTTTCAACATTTCTAAAAAATCAGGTAAAACAGTTTCAAAGAATTTAATATACATCAAATCAGTCAAATCGAATCATGCATATCACATCATATCATATCATATCCAATAAATATAAAATCACAGGTAACATCAAGCTAAGGATCACTATAGGTCAGGCTAATTAGGATACTCATACCCATACATAGATAATCACATGCATCAAGTCTTTAGACATATGCATCAAATCTAGAGAGCAGAGGAACACCCCAGAAAGTGAACCCCCAATAGGTCTAACAATTCCCTAGAACAACGGTCCCAAGGAGAAGAAGAACATCCCATGAGTGAACCCCCTGAAAGTATCAATGAATGAGGCCTATTACTACACCTTCCACCTAAGAAAGGTTTCCCATGTGATACATTTTCCAAACCATTTTATCAAAAACATGATTTGAAAACCATTTCAAAATGATTTGAAAATACCTTTTATTTTACCAAAATAAGGGGAAAACCATATTTTCACAAAAAACCATTTCCACACACACAATTCAATCATTCTAATTCATTTATAAAACAATTTATAAATCCAGAGAAATATAGTTCATCCAACATAGGCTAGACATAGAACCACCTACCTCAAACCCAGGTTGCATGCACCCACAACATGATCCATCAATAAGGAAGAACAAAAATACACCAATGAATACCCTATAATCAATAATTACATCTCAGAATCAATTCAAAAAGTGAAACAGTCTGAAAAGAGTACAAATCACAACATACCTTAAAGAAACTCCCACGCCACAACATGACCAACACAAGGGCCATCCTATTGAGTAAGACCACACAAAAAATCTAGAAAGAATCAAGAATATTATCATCATATATCAATATATATATATATAAATAGGGTACAATGTTTCTACTATGATCAACTACAATAAAGAAGAAGAAAGATCACATACTCGAAGAGATGTAGTGAAAACACAAAGGAGATCAATCATTGAACGAAATCATCCAGAAGAAGAATAGATCCCCAAAATATTCTAGGAGAGATCCTAGGTCTGAGAGAAAAATCATACGGTCAAATGAATGGTCAATCACATGTGTAACACCCTAAAAAGCACAAAACCCAAAACATTCATGATGTGAAAATGTTTCATGATGTGAATTTACCAATTCAGAAAAGATATTGAAAAATGAATCAACTTGGATTAAAAATACTGATTTTACCATTTCATGACATGAAACATATTAATATTGTGTATACCTTTCATTCCTTGATCTAATTCATGACATCTACCCTATAATGGTTTCTTGCTGTGTAAGCCTTTCATAGTGTGAAAATGTTCTTAAAGGCGATAAACATACCAAATTCTGTACAAAAACCCAAACTATCTCTAGTGTTATCCAAAATCAAGGAGAAACCCACAAATAATTTGATACATTTATACCCAGAACATTAATTCCAAAAACACACATCCCTGAAATTTAGGTCATTTTCCCTAGAAAATGTTCTCTATCCTCAGGAGTCCCAAAACACATCCAAATAAAGAAGAAAATGAAAATATAGAAGAGATATTCCTAAAATAAGGTAGTGGGATGTTATATTTATAGAATAAGAATTTTTTTCCACAACTAGGTATTAAAATCTTACATTTTTATATTCATTATTTATTTCCAATGATTCAAGTATTTCTGAACTATTAGTTGAGTATTATACACCACAAGAAATATTCATTCCAAAATGGAATAATGACTCCTTGTGTTAGATAGAAATGTGAGATAAATGTTTTTTAAATACTAAATAAAATTTTAACTAAAATCATTAAGCTCGATACTTAAAAGTTTTTTACTTATCACCACTAACTTAGGAATCACCCTTTCTTAGCCGTTTGGAGAATTCACCTTACTCATTGTAACATTTCTTTTCTTACTTGGTTACTATATTTAAATACACATATGTGATAGGAATATTGTATTTAATACCCAATAAATATGATAGAAACATAACATATAAGGATTAATACACATGAAGAAGAAGTAACTACTTTCTTATTTAATTATATTCATTGCATTTAAACTTCCAAAGACTTATTTCAAGACATGTGAAGTGAATAACCTCTGGTATGATAATCAACCTCAGTTCCTTTATTTATTTTTTGAAGTTACCTTTGGTGTCACACTTTCCATTATCCTTTTCTACTTGTCTTTAAACTTGTTCACCATGAGAACTGAAGATTAAACTTTCTTTAAGTTCTTATTTACTTGGTGAACCTTTCCCAAAAATCAATAAAGTATTTTATTCATACTTTTCATTCTGTGATTTAAAAAAAACAAGATAAAATTGATGATAAAGATACAACAATGGGATGTATTTAAATAAAGTTTTCCATCTTTGAAAATACACGTATTCAGTGTAATCATCACCCATTCATATCTTACTTCACTTTATCCTTGTAAAATTCTCATAGATGATACAACTTGTAAAATCATCCATGTAATAATAATGTCTCTAAAACTCATTGGGCATTAGTGATATAATTTTGATGTAAAAATAAAATATGATATACATGAGTCTCATGTATTCATATTTCTCACCCTCACTTTTTGAGGTGTCTTAACAAGTATTGGGAACTCGAACACCTTAAATTTACTATACCGTAGTACTTTACGCAAGTGTCTATACTACTCTAGGAATTATCACCAGATAGGAAATGTTCTTTGTCCGATTAAAATCATAGTTTATGTGTGGTATTACTTTCCATTATTCTAAAAAATAAACATTAAAATATTAGTACTTTTATATTTATTACCAATTATACATTACCGATTAAATTTATATGATAATGATGATGATTAAATATCACCTACTATTTTATCAAATCCTAGTATCCCTCACTAATAGACTTGTAATAATCAGTATATAGAGTATTATAGTAGAAAGAATCCTTAAAACATCCCCTCATAGTCAAAGATATGGATACATCACTGCTCAAAGAGTTTCAAGGTAGACGTCTAATTGGACAACTGCATTAACTCATGTCTCCTTGAGCTGTTGAGTTAATTCCCGTCTTCTAGAAACCATAAACATGATTTTATCAATTCTTTGACTCTAAAGATGAAACAATAAAGCTATGAATAATTATTTTCTACCATATTTAGTTAATTCGACCCATCAATTTCATAATAGTTGTCCAGTAGGAGGAGGAACCCTCAACTAGGACTAACGAGCACCCTGTACACCAGGTTTTGTTCGAATTCAAATAATGGAAGGCATTTCTAACTTAATATTTATTTGAAGGTTTTTATTATTTCTCAATGAATAGAATCATTTTCTATCTAAAATTCATTTATTATGTGATCTCACTCACAACTAACTATGCAATAACTATAAAATATTCATCGTATCTTAATCCAATTTAATATATGCATTATCTGTTTATTATTTTAATGTGATCACATAAACATTCATATTCAGCAAACAAAAATAAATAATTCATAAATTAAATAAACAATGCAATTGATCTTGAAAATTTGATATTGGTCGATCCATTTATTCTTAATTGATCAACTGTGACCCTAGGGGTAAAATAATTGAGTCGTCTTTGAATATTATCATATCTTTTACCTCGGTCCAATGTACATACATCTCGCCTGGAATACTGCCTCATCTCAGTGCAGTCTACGTCTTACAAAATCCTCTCCATAATACATATATAATCTCATGCAGGCGAGGGGGTCTCAAGAATGTATAGAATACATACATAATAATACTAATGGGTGCGTAGATCCTTATACATATTAAGAGAGATGAACTAATGATGTCCAGACTGTCTAATTAAATTTAATTATTACAAACATCACACACATTTGAATAAATAATTAAATAAATTTAAAACTATACATACATTGGTAAGTCGATGCTCAAGATCAGTCAGTATGCAAATGAAATGTGAAATAAAAAATTAAACTTGCAACAAATTTATATCAATGGAATTAATTTAATTAAAAGGGTTTTTAATTATAATTTTAATATTAATCGCTCAGTCGTACTTAATTTATATTTTATATTTCAAAAATTATAACTTAATTTTTGATATATATATATATATATATTCATTTTCCTAATCTCTATTATCCCATAAAATCCCTAAAAGGGTTTTCAGGCCCAATCTTGACCTGACATGTTCATGAAATGTTGGGAAATGCCCAAATCACCCCAACCTAGGTTGGGCCAACCCGACTTGGCCATGGGTCGGTCGAAAGAAGGATATCATGTGTAGGACTGTAGGGGGATTCTCGGCAGGGGAATTCATGCATGTAGGACCACTGCTCAGGGTTTACTTTTGGGGAAATGAGCTTGAGGGAGGTAGTTGGTGTGACCCAGTGGGACTGGCCGATTCTAGTGGGTTCACCCTCAAGAGTGACGAGATAGTGAGTATGCATCCAATAAAGGAATACATTGGGGTTTTCCATGCATGGGAGGAGAAAACTACCAGGGGGTGCTGTGTATGGGTGGATAATGGTGAGGAGGCTGATAAGGTAGGGAAAGTTGGTATATAGAAATACTGTTTGTGGTTCTAGGTGGTGGTTGATTGGGAGATATACATGCATGGTAGGGGAAGTATCCATAAGAGATGTAGTGTTGACTATTTTTGTGAGGGATGGAGAGTGTCATGAAGATGGCAGGAAGTTCTAGGTGGTTTGATGGAGGATTTCATAGGTGGTGGAGATCTGAAAAAGAGAATGTTGGTAGTGGGAGTGTACTACGGAGGGGCTACCGACACAATAAAAATGGATGTGGGTGGAGGTGGTGTGGAAACATCTTCCAGCAGAAGTTCCATAATTTTTTTTAAAAAAAATTCTTTATTATTATTTTTAAAAGAAAATGGATACTGATAAGGAATAATCTTTTTTTCTTCTTTTACTTTTGATCGGTGATGCCTCACCTTTATTTTATAGTTCTATTTTTTCCTTATTATCCATGTTTTGTAGATTGGGTAGAGCCACCACAAATTTTTATTCTTTTATTTTTATCCCCATTTTCAAAAAGGCTATACGGTATAATCCTTTTAATTTTTTTGATGATTACACAACGATGTGGAATTAGATCCGACCAACTGGTATTGTTCTAACCACCGAATTCCATCTAGAACATGGCTAAAAAATGGGGTTTCACTAGAATATCCTTGGACCACTAAGTCGATAAAAAATAACATATATAAAATATATGTTCATCAAATATTAATACCCATGTTTTGATTCAAATTAATTTTTTTGAATGAACATAACTTCATCATTCTAAATAGAATTGATGCATGATCTATTTTACTACGATTAAAATGAAACATTTTCTTAATTTAAAGAAAATGTAATTTTTCTTGGTTCAAAAAATTCATGCGATCGCTTTGATACCAATTAAAGGTACTGGGGTGCACAACAGAAGCCGATGTGTTGAGGATTTTAAAATTTTCATCACTAGCATGAAATAATATCATTTTATCTAATGATTCGATCCTCGATAAAGGTATGAGGATGATGCATGAATTTAATTAAACCCAAAAATATAAACGAACATTTAACTCATTCAGTTTTATGGTGTGTCCAAATAACACTCATCACTAGTGATCTTCACTAGAAGGATCCAAGGATGAATCCCTCTAGACTATCTATACATTCTTGGAGATTCTATAATAATGATGATCATTGAGTTCTGGGTGCTAGTGTGGAGCTCTGATGAATCCTTTGACATCTTAATGATCACCACGATCCTGTTCTTTCAATCCAAAATGATGATGGAAGATCGAGTGCTTGGAACGACCCTTTCTCTCTCTAGGATGTGGGAAGGAGGAGATAAAATCTCTCAAATTCTTGTGAATGAATAGTCCCTCATTAATCAATTCCCCTTTACTTATATAGTGGGGATTAAACACCTGAAAAGGGTTTCCCAACCCCCATATATATAACACCCACTAAATATGTCATAAATGACATGTTATTATGAACTAACTACATCACAAATGTCATTTATATTTTATTACTTACTTGTAATATATAATAAATATATTATGTGATAAAATAGATTCATCAAATCAACTCATAATTCCCAAAAATATTTAACAAACCCTAAATATTAAAATAATATTTGTTTATATAATATTTTCCCATGTATTCACTTAATACCTTGTTAATACTTTTAATAAATAAACTCAACTCCAATTATTCTATACTTGAATAATATTCAATTTATGTATTCTTTTGAGATCGTTTAATATCAGACATCTCTCAGACCCCATGGCGGGGCCCATCATGTCCTATTCTCCTATTCATCAAAATAGGGTAGAAATTTGAATGTTCCAAGTATGTAACCCTCTAGGACCTTATATCGATAGTAGTGAATACTATTCATAGACCAGAAGCAGAGTCTAGAAACCCATAAATTCACCTAAAGAGATAAATAAAAGTCATAGAAATGAAAAAATTTCCTACAAACACACATCGTGTAATACGATATCTTTGTCTCATGATATCTTATAAAGAAGGACACACACTTAGTGTCATAATCCTTTCTTGATTTATTATTCAATGACCTAACTGGATGGACTTACCTTCTTCTACTATGGCCATGGATTTAGTGAAGGTACTATCATCTTGATCAACTAGGCCTAAGATATTACTTCATTTCAAAAGAGAAAATTTCTATCTTGATTATTCAATCAATGTCATACCTCTAATTATGCACCCAATACAAGATACCTCACTATGAATTCAATTCCATATTTTTTCCTTGAATCAAAGTATGCGATCAAATAGCATACACTGATAATACTATCAATTCAGGATACCATTATGGGTGTTCGTAGATAGGAACTTCCAATGACTCCTGAAAAATATGGTGTTCCTATTGTTGGTTCAGTCTTCATTATCATATCCACTTGAGATAACCAAGTGTGAACTTCATGAGAATAATTCTCAATGTTTATGATCCCCAGACACATGATAGTCAAACATCATTTATGTCTAGTTAGTATAATTTATATATACCATAAGATATATGTTATAGATTACTTTCATGGTATCTTTAGGTTCACATTATAGCTTGGGAATTGCTATAACCTTTTTATATGACATGTAATCTATGGAAATTAACATATAAATAGTGGATACAAAAATATCAACACTTTTATAGTAAATTTATATCATTAATAGCTCCCTGTATACATGATATGGTAATAAAAAAGTTCTATTTTACTTGGTTTTAGGGAACCCACTATTAAACATCTCATGAATGCTCATACGATACCAAATCACATGAACCAAATGGATCTATTGATCCTCAATTTCCATTGGGTACTTCATGAAGTTGTATCCATCCTAAATTTCCATCTCACCCCAGTTAATAACATGTGTCAGTTCATGCATGTATCTCCTTAGCTATGAAACATGGAAGATTTCATACAATCAGTACAACTATGGGGTAAAAACAAGTAGTATTCAACCTCACCAACCCTTTGAAGGATTCGAAACAACCTGATGAACCTCAGAGACATCTTACTTCCCCATCTAAATCTCCATAATCCTCATCATGTTGAAACTATTAGGAAAACATGGTCTCCCAACTCCAACTTCAATGACCTATGAAATCCATATATATAAGATTTATGTCTATTATAGGATGTCATCATATGCTCATGAATCACTTGTACTTTATCCATTATTTCCTATAACATCTCTAGCATGACAAGATATGTCTCGCCAATATCAGTCCAAAAAAAGGGTGACCTGTAGGGTCTCCCATACAAGGACTAAAAAGGTACCATGCCAATAATAGAGTAACAACTATTGTTATAATAAAACTCTACCATTGGCAAGTGATACTCCCAAATATAGCCTAAATCTAACACATAGGCTCTCAACATATCCTCCAAAACCTAGATATTCTACTCTGTCTGGCCATCGGTCTAAGGGTGAAATGTCATACTCATCCGTAACTGGGTCTCAAAGGCCTCCTTAAATCCTCTCCACAACCATGATGTGAACTAAGAATCATGGTTGGATATGACCATTAAGGGTAACTCGTGAAGTGGGATGATCTCCCGTATGTACAAATACCCCAACCTATCAACCTAACTCTACTTCCTGATGGATAAAAAGTGTATAGACTTGGTAAGTTGTTCAAAAATCACCCAGATAACATTGTGGACTCTCACTGTCTGTTGAATCCCCATCCAAAAGTCCATATATATGACATACCACTTACACTCTAGGATCTCAAGAGGTTGTTTCAAACCCGTTGGAACATGATGCTTAGTCTTTACCTACTGACACATGTGACACTAAGAGATGAGCTCAGTGACACTTCACCTCATTCCATCCCACCAAAACTTACATTGAATATTATTACATATTTTCCACACCTAGATGTACAACCAAATGGGAAGTGTGAAATTCCCTCACCAACTCCTCTCACAGCATGACCAAAACCACAATTTATCCCTAAAAAGGATGAAATGATCCTCTAATTTAAAAAATACATTTGATTCATCTTCTAAGGATATATGGTCATGATGAACCTTATAGTCGATGTATTACAACTGATCCTCCCTCACATGCCGAAGAAGTGGTGGATTCACCACCAACTAAAGAAAAACCATACCCATCTCCTCTACCAGGGTCTACTATAATGAAGCTAACTACTTAGATACCTACCCTATCAGGTGAGAATGAGACTTCATACTCAGGGAATCTACCACCACATCACCCTTCCCAGGAGTATAGAATATCTTGAATTCATAGTACAATAGAAACTCCAACCAATGCCTTTAACTCAGGTTAAGATCTCTTTGAGTAAATATATACTTGATAATTTGATGGTATGAGTAAAAAAATGCTCTCCTAGAATATAGTGCCTCCAAATATTCAGAGCGAAGACTACTGAATACAACTCTAGTTCATGAGTCATATAGTTTGGCTTATGGGATCTCAACTTCCTCAAACCATAAGTGATCATTATCTTCCTTTATGTTAACACATAATCGATCCCAGCTCTAGAGGCATCATAAAATACTACATACTCAATTCCCACCTTTGATAAATTAAACACAGGCGTGCTGGTAAATATCTACCTAGGCTCCTCAAAGTCCCTCTAAAACTACTCAGTCTAGGTAAATGGATTCCATTTCCACATTAGGGTAATCAAAGGGAATACTATCCTGGAAAATTCTACCATGAACCTCCTGTAGCACCCTTCCAAACTAAGGAAACTCCAAACCTCTGTCATGATCTTGGGTGGATCCCAAGAAAGAACTGCATCAATTTTTACTAGATCAACAACTAAACTAATATCAGAGATGAAATTCCCCAAGAGGATCCAAAAATGATACTTCAAGATCTTACTTTAAATATTGTGCTCCTAGAGCAAGTCTAGGACCATCTTAAAATTATTTTCATGTTCCTCCTCTTATGTAGAGTAAATGAGTATGTCATTTATAAAGTAAACTAAGAATCTATACAAGCATGGATGGAATATCTAGTTAATAAGATCCATGAACACAGTGAGGTAATTTGTAACACTAAAATGAATCATTAAGAAATCATAGTGTCTATAGTGAAATCAGAATTCCATATTTAGAATATCATCCTCATGCACCATCAATTGAGGGTATCTAGACCCAATATCAATCTTCGAGAACCAACTCACACATCTAAAATTGACAAAGAGTTCATCAATCCTAAAAAGGGTACTTGTTCTATATCATTACCTGATTTAGGCAGAGATAGTCAACACAAAACCTCAAAATCCTTTCCACCTTTTTCATGAACAGAACTAGAGATTCCCAGGGGACACACTGGATATGATGAAACCTTTCCATCTAAGGTCATCCAACTACACCATTATCTCCATAAACTTTTTGGGGGATATCCGATATACCACATAAGATATATTTATGGTATTAGGGTGAAATTCAATTCATAAGTTAATCTAACGCCTCAGAGGTAGTCCCAAAACAACATCGTGGAAGAAATCTAAATAATCCTCCACCATTTCTGGAGGCCATATGCATGAAGTTACCACTAATCAATGGAAAAAGATCTCTATCTTATGGGTTATGGGCTATAGTTTTATACTCAAGAGCCCTGCTCTCTCTACCATGAGATCTCTCTTACCCATGAAGGATAACATTGTCCCATATGTATGAAGATATCTAACTCTCCTACGATGATAGTTTATCTAGGAATACACCACGGAAAAACACTCCATCCCCAAGATGACATCATAAGGTTTAACCATGATGACTAAGAAGTCCCATAAGAAACTCTCTCTACCGAACATCAACTTGCACTATTGAAAGATGTGTGATATAGAATAATTTTTCCCTATAGAAACCTCTATCCATAAATGCTAGGACAGAGTCTCAATGGAAATATCTAGCTATCACATAAGGGATATGGAGATGAAATAATAAATTATTCTCATGTCTACAAGTACTATATCAAGATTATAAAATAAATAGATCATACCTCGAATCATCTCATGTGAAGACTGGTTATAGACCTCCATAGTATTCAACTACCTATGGCCCCGACTACTAGCTCCTTGAGTCCAGTGTGGGCCACCTAGTGGTGGTGGTGGGAGTATCTCATAACATCATACACCACAAGTAGAACCTCCCTCCAGAGCTCCACCTACTCTTCCATCACTTCCTCCCTATGGTCCACCCTCACCACACCTAGGATATCCCTGATCATGATGTTGCCTATGTTTTAGCGATCCATCCAATTCCTATCTACCCTCCTCAGCACATCGGGTCTAGAAATCATGAGCCATGTGTCCATGCCCATAATAAGCATAATATTTCCCCTATCATGGATGAATGGATCCCCTGCTTGAACCCTAAACCATAGATCCATGTGTCCGATTCCATGCATGGATAGGTCTCATATTCTAAAACCCTATCGACTGATTCCTGTTAGCTTCTACAGATAAACAAGCCCCATGATGTCCACTGTTGGCTCCATCTACCCAAATTCCCTCTTCTAGGAAGATATATATGAATAGATCCTACTCCAACACTCCAATATAATTAAGAATGAATATGGAGACTACACCAGTATATATGTATCTATGAAGTCCCTTCTCAAACTTTCATACCTGGAAGAATCCATCCTGCACCATATTGAGGGAGTAACATGTGAGGTCAGTAAACTTCAAAGTGTACCCAGTAACTGAAATATCACCCTAGTATAGCTCAAGTAGCTCTTGAATCTATATGATTCATAATCATGAAGGATGGCACTCATCTTGAAATAATTTCTATAAGTATCACCATGAGAGTGTCATCTCATCATGAGTCTACTTAATCATACTCCACTAGCACCCTGCTGCTCCATAAAGAAGTCTGGCCAAAAGTGAAACCATATGATCCATTGGGGTCTAAAAAAACTAAAAAAATAAATCACTAACTAAAGACAATCCTCCACCACTTGAGGACCTGAATCACCACAAAACCTCAGAGGTCTCTGACATTGGAACTCACATAGTGCGCTAAGACATCATTTACCATTATCCTACCCTTACAGATATATTGACTATACCAAAAATATTCGATCGTATACCCGGACCAATGAGGGAAACATATTATGAGTAGGTACCTAAACTGATGCCTCATCACCTAACTAATAATCGTCATGATCTCGTATCAACATCCTAGATGAATGATGTCGTAGAGGCATCCTGAAAGTTATCAAGACATACCAAGGTTATATAAGAATATATGGGAAGATGAATCAAGAAGGAAATTTAAAATGCTCAATACTATATGATCAATGTACCATTGTCCCCATGAAATAGATTACTTATTATGTTGAGCTAAAAAGAAGGTAGTAAGAGTCTTAGTGAATGGATATGTCGGTCGCCACACCAGCACTATGTTCCCTTGTTTGAAAGCCACACCTCAGATACTAAAACACTATTTCCCTAAGTTACCAATAAATTCTCACCATGGATTATAATATAACAATAACTTGAGTAAAAACATCCTATGATACCAATATGTCACTACCCAATCTACCAGGGCTCGCCTGGCTGGAAATAAGATGAATGTGACACCCGATCCCACCTCTAATAGGATAGTTTTGGGGGCTAAGTTCCAAGAAGAAATAAAATAAAATGGGTGGCCTTATCCTTAAGTACATGTATGCATGCACACAATCATCTCCATGTAATAAAGAAAATGTGAATTAAAGTACTATAATATCTAGAGTATAAAACATGCATGCAATAACCTCTAGGGAATACATAGAGAATGAAAATATAAATCCAAAGTATAAAGGGTAAAAATACATGTACAACTAGAAATGAGTTCCCAAACTGAAAAAAACTTGGAAAAGGAAAATCTAGAGAGATCTTGTCTCTTGGCCTCTGAGTCTGACCGCCAAGTGTGGTCAATACACCAAAGTACTTATATTATCAACTAAATTCCCCACTGATCTTCCTATTATCAACACAATACATGACATGTGTGGGAAAATCACATATAGGGGGAAGTATATATATACCCAGTACAACACCCCAAAAACCAAAAAGGTAGCAATACAAAGATACAACAGTAGTCAACTCAACTTATAAGTAATAAGGAAATGAAACCCATCATATATTCTCATAAAGAATCCTAGATGATATAGAAAGGGGATCTTAGTCTCTATATCCCATCTAAGAATGATGAGCCTACATGTAGCTCCAACAGTCCATATTTGATTCCCATTATCATGTGAAACCACACAATAATCCATGTGGAGGGACCACACCTTTCCACTACACTCCACAGTTAAAGTGGAAAATCTCCAGTGGAGGACCCTATCCCCTTTAGAGCATGAAGATAGGGGTTCCTCCCCATAGATAGAGGACCCAAAACTTGTGTATTAAGGGGGTTTTCAACCCTACCTATGTAAAGATTATGGGGTAACCATTCCCTAGTGAAATAGGGGGTTTCCATCCCCTACATATCCCTAATATACAAACCTAATCATTATTATCGTCCAATCACTTCTGAATGAAGTGTCATGACCATAAAGACTCATTTCATATCTCTGATGCCAGAACGAAGGCCACCATCATGTTCTATGTGGAAAAATTATCAGGATAGGATAATCATGGGCCTAAATATGAGTTCATAAGGAGGATATACAGAAGGTGAAATATTCTGAGGGAGGTATAGTGTGTGTACCTAGTGTCATAGAGCGTGTGACCTCACCTAAACACTTGGAATTTTACTCACCTGAACATGGATTTACCATCAATGTGGGACTATACAGTGTGTATAGATAGTACATGTCATGTCTTCTACACCCAGGTCATAACTATTGCCTTCAGTCCGATGCCTGAGTAGACTGGCCATGCCCCTTTACACTGATCGTGTTCAGTTACCCTGGTCGTATCCGAGTACATGGCCATTATAGTGTACTATATTTGTGCTCTTATATCCGGCCATGTCCATGCCCATGTACCCCTGAGATACACACTAAGCCACCAACACCAGGTCACATGGAATGTATGGATCATACATATCATGTGATATTTATCTTTACCCAAAACCCTAGCCGCCATACCCAGGGGACTACACAATGTGTGTTCCTGGACTACACACTGTGTAAGTAGGGATTTTTAAAAAAATAAAGAAAGATTAATTCATCTCTCCCACACTATCTTTGTTTCCATTTACATTTTTAATCTCACTAGGGAGTGAGGATCTAGGGTTAACCACACCTGATTCTTCACTGATGGAAATATTTCAGCCACCCAAACCTCGTGTAGTTTATCCCCTTACACTGAACCACTCCTATGGACGAATCATGAAGAACTAACCTCTAATACATTCCAACATCAATCATAACCCACATCACACCATGATAAATACACAATACAGTGATATTCACATCATGCACACATCCACCACAAATCTGAGGGTTTGATCACTCTCGAATCTAACCCATTAATGTCAAACTGTGACCCTGTGGACCAATGGTGAAGAATGAAAATAATGGTGGGAGGAATACACAGGAAAAAAGTGAATCCATCATTGTAATATGTGATATCACCCAAATTTTACATAAGAAAAATATCCATGAGAGAAAACAAGGTGCAATAAGGGATTAATCAGATCGAGAGTACCAAAATATGGCATGGCTCATGGAAAGGATATAAATAAAAAATAATTAAAAATAAGATATATAAATCCATGCTTATAAAATAAAATAGGGAATAAATACATCAAATAACATGACATATATTGATATTGTGTCGATTGTTAGCGAAGAACGCATCTGTTAGAGATGGATAAGAAGATATGCTATATTCACCATCTCTCTCATGGTTCACCTCGATCTATTTGTCATCGTTCTTCAATCCCAATCCACCAATAAAGAATGATTATTCCTAATTTATAATCTATCAAGGTTTTTTGGATAACCCTAGAGATTTTCTGTAATATCACATTTATAGAGGTGGTATTAGGTTTAGGTACTAAAATAAATAAATTAAATTAATTAATCAATTTACTTAACATTCCTGCCAATGACTGTATTCCATGGAACACCCAACACCAACCAACTTTATGTCATTCCAAGGGTAAAACCCAAATTCTAGAAATAATTGTGGTCTCATATTTCTCATCTAAGGCCCCAAGAAATATGAAAAACATTTATTTCAAAAAGATTCACATATGTGATACAATATATTTAATATTTATAATATATCAATATAGAGCTCCTTAGTTCCCTGAAATCTTATACTGACTCATTTCCTAGCTTCAAAAATATTCCTTAAAATATTCCAAAGTCTTACAAGGGAAAAAATTGTTACATTTATCCTATTTTTTATCTATTGTCTTTGAACTCCAATGATATTTTGAATATGAACTTTTCTTCTCAACCTTGGTTGTGATGAATTAATTCATTCTTCATAGATTAAAATAGATAAATCTTCTTTTTAAACCTATACATATTCAACACATTCATCTCTATTTGAAATTTATTGAGTCTATTTAACAAAAACACCATCATCATCACTTCTGGAACTTGTATCTTCATTTATAACTTCCTTATCTAAATGTTCCAGGAATTTAACATAAAAAATATCAACTATTATTATATTATCCTTGTTATAGTAGCATTATACCCTTCTATTTAAAGGATATCCTAGGAAGATCCAATTAACTTCTTACTTGTTAAACTTACCAAGATATTTACCTTTTTCCTTAATATTATAAGGGATTCCAAACACACAATGATACTTTAAACTTGAATTCTTATTGTAATACATCTTAGATGGAGAACTATTTGAATTTGGACTATGTAAAGAATGGTTTTTAATGTGAACTGATGTACTAATATATTTTCTTTAAAAATGTCAAGAAATTTCATGCTCAACCATTATTTTTTGATCTATCTCCACCAAACATCTATTCTTCCATTTGGCTACACCATTTTATTATGGTGCATGACACACTAAGTTTATATAGAATTTCATGCTTCTCTAGATAATCTCAAAACTTCCAATTTGTAAACTTAGGTCAATTTTATGTCCATATCTTCTTAAGATTAAAACCACACTTTTTATTTTTTACTTCTTTTAAAACTTTTAAACTTAATTAAAGAATCATATTTTTGTTTCATAAACTTAACAAAAGTAATAAAAGTGAATTCATCAATAAAAGTAATAAAGTACTTATCTTCATTGGTTAATTTATTCTTCATGGAACCACACACATCTGAATGAATGGGATCTAAAGGTTGAGTAGACTAAATCTCCACCATCTTGTGAGAAGAGTTAAAAATATTCACCCTTTGGAATGTTGATCAAATATATTATCTTTATCTTTTTATAAATTTAAAATTATGAACATTGTCTCCTTAGGTGATTATTATCATCTTCTTTTGACCAATATGGCCTATTATTCAATGAAAAAATTTATTCTTTCATGATTAGATAGCAAGAATTTATAGAATCACCCACTTGAAATAAATTTCATTTATCCTATTTTTCTCTTGTCACTACTATTCCATATTAAAATTTCTTAACCAATAACCCATACTTCCAAAAATATACTTCATTTCCTTTATCAAAAAGTTTAGAAAAACTTAATATAATGCATTGCAATACATTAACATAATGACTATTTTTGTATTTTAGATTTTAATTCCCAATAATAGTTTAACCAACTCCTTTAAACTATAGTGACCCAAAATCTTGAAAGGCCATGAAACCTCTATTACACTTTTAAATATCTTTAATAAGTTTTAAATCTCTTATCATGTTATAGGATCATCCACTGTCCAAGATCCATAGAGTTTCTCCTTTCGATGCTTTGAGTGAAACCTCAATAACTAAATCATTCTCTTTCTCACTGGTCTTCTTATCTTGAGTATTTTGAGTGTCAAAACTCAAAATTTTCTAGTTTGGTAGAAGGATGAGGCATTAATTTTCACAGTGATCCATTTGGTCACACCTTCCATATAATTCTTTAAGAATATCAAACATATTTTGTGATTTTTGTCAAGAAGTTGTATTCTATTTCTAGATTTTTTCCTATGAAGGGGATGAATCCCCATCAAACTTTTCTTCCAAAAACTCCTAGGAATATTATTATTTTGATAGTTAAAAAAACACATATTTTATATATGACCAAAGCCTATAAAGTACGAATAGAATCCATATAAATCATATTTAACGTTATAAGAAACATGAAATCTAGAATATTTAGGTTGTATTCCTTACTTCTTTGAGTCACAAATATTGGATTTTTTTTGAACAAAAATTATCACTAACTCCTGACATCTTATTCTTCATATTATACTTCTTCTCATATTTTTTATAGCCATCAGTTATAGTAGTTTTTGAATTGAAGTTGATGTTCCTAGAACTTCTAGATTTCTGAGAGTTTCTAGAATTAGATAAAAACTTCGTTTTCACAATTTGATTCATCTTATTTTACTATTAATAGACATTTATAATACTTTTTCACCCTCATAGGATGATATTTATTAGTATTTATAAAATTTATTATTCTTAGAAAATTCTCAAGATTTTGTAACAGCCCTAAATCCATAACACAAAGCTAGTGCTTACTTATTTACATTGGTACAAGGGATCACACCATGTAGGATATATAATATTAGAAGTATTGTAAAAATAGATACATACACGACTTATATATTATATTTTAAAAATAAAACATATCATAAATAACATTCTTGCTTCCTTGAAAACCATTCAAGGATTCCTTCTTTATATCCTGAGAAAAGTAAAAAAAATAAAGTGCGAGCTTAGATACCGAGTAAGGGATATGTACAATATAAGTTATCATGAGTAAATAAGGAATAATCAATATAGAATAGTGGATGATCAAAACACATGATGTTTGATCAAAAACTTGAGTTCAATGTACATCCATGGATAATATAAACAAATAAATCACATGGATAATTGAATCTAAATTCTTAATAAAGGAAATGCATAAATATGGACATTCATGATCCTACCATCAAGGAATCACCCAAGATGTCATGAATATTACTTTAAATTACTTATCTAAGATACTTTCATTATATGGGTAGGTATACACTAATTACCCAACTAATATGGCCACCTATTTTATCACTTGAGACTTATCGATGCATTGAGGGGATATATATAACCATTCCCCAACCATCACTTGCATGTCTAATGAATCCATTATATATTAAATGATAAATACAATTCATTCTCAAAATTACTTATAAATAAACATTTATCCGCATTGAATCAATAATATGGAATATTTTCCTAGTCTATGAAATTAATTTCTTAATAAACTTCCTTAAACTTATATTGCATATAAAAATGGAATAAGACTGAGACAACATCACAGTGGTGGAGATGATTCCATATAAATCCATTATACTTAAAATATGTACATGGAGGAGAAAATAATTTCCAATTAAATGATGGATAGTGATAGGTAATGTGATCATGAGAAATTTAATGACCATAAAACCATAAATCAATAAAGGGTGAATGAAGACCACAAATTCATAAAAAATTAAGGGTTTTTAGTAAAACCAATCCTTTATTAAATTTAAAATAAAATAGAATCAAATAATTAAAAATAAATTTCATGTAATTTTTTTTAAAAAAAGTTATAAATCACTTTCAAAATTATTTTCATTCAATTAAGTAAATAATTCCCTTTTCTTTTGGTATCTTTAAAAACTAAAAATTACTAGGATATTCATCAAAATATTTTCTTTGAAAATAAAAATATAAAACTATAAATTAATCTTTAAATAACATAATGGTCTCATTCTTTTCCTATATATTAAAAAACATTCTTTTAGTACTTTTGTAAAAAGTTGAAATAACTCATATAGAAAAAATTGAAAATATTCCTTTTTAAAAATTTATAAATAATGTAAAAAATAGTTGAAAATTACCTTTATAAACATTTTAAGTATAAATAATAACATTTTTGAAACACTTAAAAGAACATGAACATAGAGGGAAAAAGAGTTTAATACATTTAAAATAACGTTTTAGTGAAAAAACCCTTATGACTTTCATAAATTTTGAAATAAAAGGAATTTGAAGAACATAATTTAAAATGGATTTGTAAACCACTGAAATTTAATTAAATTAATGATAAAATGCATCCATAATTGTAACACCTTAAGCTTCCATGGTACACTTATTTTTAAATAATTCAATAGCTTGTGTTTTAAGCAACGCTGTGTTCATGCGCACCATGACTAGCCATTTAAAAAAAGGATATGAATAGTGTTAAACACATTTTGAATTTTATATAATTTTAATATTAATATCATGTGTTTATGAGACATTATATAATAACAAATTCAATTTTTTGAATCAAAGAAGTATTTTAAAAAAAATGCAGTTTTACTGCCTTTTAATGGAGAACCATTTTTAAATTCAATATTCGAATATTTTATATATTCAAATTGAAAAAAAAACTTCTTATTTAGAATCAGGAAATAAAAATTTAGTTTGGACAAATTTTGGTTTTATTCTGATAACTTTCATATTTTAATGAATAATGAAAATACTGCCTTTTAATTCAAAACTACTTTTTCATCTAATATATTTATATTGTTAGGTTGTCCTTTTAATTTGTTTTAAAGTATAATTAGATTAATTTTTTATAATTTAATATAATTTAGTTTATTTTCATTATTTTCACATTAAAATTAGATATAAATACATGCCAATATTTTAATGGTTTTTACTTTTGAAAAAACTTTTTTCCTGTTTTTTCAAGGGGAATTAATTTTAAATTAATTACTGAAACTTCTATATTTTAAATTTTAAAAAAAATATTCCATATTTGGAATCATTGGGTACAAATTATGTTAATAATGTACTTTTATTTTTTTTGATATTATGAATAGTTACTTTAGTAATTTTTCTATTACCGTGGTTAAGGGTAAATCGGGTAATTAAATGTAAGAATAATATTATAAAATTACCCTAAAACCTATAAAAATACTATTAGATGAGTAAATTAGACCCTTATAACCTATTATTTGAAATGGAATCATTTAATGGATCCTTTTCCATGAATATGACATGAATATTTTTAAAATTAATGAATGTGACAAAATGTCACACTCTCTTTTCTTATAAGTATAACAATTTTAATATATAGATATCTAGGATATAACATCTATTATAAATAGTATTTGGAAAAATAAATAAATTACCTACCTTATATAAATTTATTTATAATTTTTAGATATTAAATAATTACCATTAATGATGACACAATAGTGAAGTAGAAATTAATTTATTAATAGAAATATCAAATAAATGAAATTAAAAATATTAAAATAAATATAATTTGACTTAATTAATAAAATATGATTTTTTAAATAACACATAAATTTTATTAACATATTTGAATTATTTTTTCTACATTATAATGTTGGTTTTATTTTTTTTAATTCAAATATTGAATAGTATCAAATTGACATAAATGATACTTTAAAATAAATAATATTTTATTAAATGTTAAAAAATTCATAAAAATATCAGGTTCTACCAAATAAATTTTATAGTGTTAAATATGTAATAAATTATCCAATTGGTCTATTTTTTTCATTTTATAGTAACTATATTAACCCTATAGTTTAAAAAGAAAAATTGTCACGGTAAAGGTTAAATTATTTAACTAAGGGATAAATCCAAAAGATAAGGTTATTTTTATGACCTAAACATATCTAAAATTAATTTTTTTATGATATTTAAAACCATAAAAATATTATACTATAAATAAATTACTTTGGAGCTATTTGAAACTGAAAATCAATTTTTAATAAACTAATATTTTAACATCTTCCAAAAGTTCCCCTCACCTCTCTTATAAAAGGAGACTTCTCCTTATATTTAATTCACACCTATAAATCCATTTTTCTAGGCCAAAAACTACCCATTTCCTCTTCCAAATTCCTTCAGTACATCCTAGAGGCCATAATTTGGGCATAAATCCATTCTATGGAGTCCTTTTGTGCAAACCAAAAGGAGATACCTGAAAAAGAGGTAATTGTTTTATCACATATTTCAAAGTTATTTTCTTATTATTCTTCCTATTTATATGTTGTTTCCATACCAAAGTAATAAATACAGTATCATACATATACTAAGATGTTATTATAATCATTTAACAACCATATTCATCATTTTATCCATCATACGAATAACAATATCACCATGCGTGCGTACGTACGACTTACCATCTCCACGCCGTGATGTAATTTGTTATTCAACACTACTTTATTTGGATGGGTATAATGTTGAGTATAATGGATATAAATAATAAATATAACATTATAATTATTCTTTATAATTAATATACCATCCAATTCCATACCATTTAACCATCAAGGGAATGATATCGTCACTCATGCGTACGTATGGCCTATCGTCTCCACAATGCAGTGAGATTTATTATCCATGTTAACCATTCAATAATGATTATAAAATTTATATTATGAGTAAAAATAATAATTATAAACTTAATTGAATTATTTATATGAATAAAATACATCTTATTCATGAAAAAATGACTTACATGACAAACAATAATGGGAAAACGAAGCAATTAACACTCGAAACAACAGTAATACTAAAATATTATTACCAAAAGGATATAAGAGAGTCATATATGATATCATAAATTTTTATATGATCTTGGTATAATATAATAACATTATTTAACCATTGTAAAAGAGGTTAACTCACCCTCTACTAAAGTAAATTACATGGTAAGGGTTAATTTCACAATCTCATTTTTATTCGGGGTTGTTTATACGTAATTATCTACAGGGACATCTTTATCATCAATTCCCATGTTTCTTAAAATATACTTCAAAATATTATAAAAAATTGTTTAAATTCCTTTTTACCCATGTTTTAACTTTTATAAAACATTTTTTAATGAATATTTTCATCGTTTTCCGAATGAGGTACTTTATAACCTTTTCGACAAATTAAGGAAAGAATGTTTTTTAACTTATATGGAGAAAGCGGCTATTTTCAGCCATTATGATGCCTTAACATTTTGAAGATTTACTTACAATCTTACAAGATTATTTTCAAAACAAATGTATTATTTTATAATTTCATGGCTTCTAAATGATTTCAATGTAAAAAATGGATATTTCTCTCAAAGAGTTTTAATGAATTTATTAGATTATTTTCATCTATGTCAACATACATTGTTGGATTTTTTTCTTGATTGAGGTTGATTTATTATGATAAAATCTTCCATATTGTATTAAATGGTTTATGATATATTTTACTATGGATGTTCTATTTTTATACCATTCATGGTTTATGGTTAAAGTATTGACATTTTGTATACTAGTTTTAATATGAATGTTTTATGTTATGTTTCGCCCTTTTCATTTGAGAAATGCATTGGAATTAGTAAGTTATGGTTGGGGCCTACTATAGCCCCTAGATGCATCAGTAGGTCTCATGAGACAAACTGGTGTCTTGGCACAAGGCCTTGACGGTATGGTTATTTAAGATCTTAGAACGAGGCCTTGACGGTATGGTTATGATGTATGACATTATGAATTCCCTCATTATGAGATTAGTTATTGATATTACATGTGATTATTAAACTATTAGAATATCTATGTGAATGTTTAAATTGAATTATTTTATTTATTTCTTGAAATATTATGCTAAAGATTATATTTAAAAGGCTTGTGTTTTAGTTTTATACCTTGCCTTAAAAGTTTATGCTTATTTATGATAGCTTCTGCTATATTGTTTATCCTTATTGAGTGATATCACACCTTTCTTATGTTTTATTTTTCCCCAAGATGTGAATAATTATATTATGATTGACCTAAAAATATATTCTAATGGATATGAGAGTTTTTAAAGGGGATAATATGTTTTTTTAATTTCAAGATGTAATGTAAAACTTATGTTTGTATCTATTATTTATAAGGCTACTAAACTGATCAGTCCTTCAAGATTAAATTTTCTTGTGATCATGCCAATGTAATAAAATAATGAACTGACTCTGGGAAACTAGGTTCATGGTGTTACAGTTGGTATTAGATGAAGTTTATTACAAACCTTGGAAAATAGATTTAGAAAAACCTTGATTAGGGAACATTACCCCTAAGATAGAATTTGAGGATAAATATATAAGAACATCCCAAAATTTGGTAATATGGAGATTATGTCGGTATTCCTAGAAAGGAAATCCCTATCTGGATACTAAAAGTGGATGTTGTCCTTTAATATATGTACCTAGGAGTAATAACTCTAACAAGGTGTTCCGGGATTGACTCGGGGTAATCTAGTATACGACAATGGGTCTTATTTCACACCTTGTTTGACACTCTTAGGAGATATTATTAGGATAATTCACATTATATTTACAAACCATTATGAATATTTTATATCCCCAAAGAAACCATTTTTATGATTATGGATTAGATATTCATAAATTTTTCAATTTATTTTACTATTTTGGAATTATTCAGTATGATTTATAACCTAATATAGTGTATTCCATTGTTTAGAAATGACACCTAGTGGAAGGAACAAAAACCATATCAACACATGTAATACATGTAGGCATTTTCCTCCTGTGTAAGATAATGATAGTGGAGCTGGTGATACAATTGGTTCTGAACAACTTATAACCATACCGAGAAAACTAACTCAGGTTATGAATAATAACATTACCTATATAGAGCTGCCTGATCCACAACAAATAGGATCAATGTTTGACAGCTTCATGAGAAAAAACCTCCAAAATTAAATGGTAGTACAAAAACTTTTGTAGATGAATAGTGGATAAGTTCCTTAGAGAAAATATTTCTTGCTTTGGGGAGTAACAAAAGGGAGTTTTTTTATGGAAGTATATCATCTATCATGAGATTCCAATCAATGGTGGTCATTAATTCAAAACATGAAGGTGGATGAGTAGGTCAAAAATATGGAATGGAGGTAATTTAAAGAACTATTTCGAGAAAAATTATTTCCTCGTGATCTATGAGTATATATGGAGAGATAATTTCTGAGTCTGAGATAGAAGGAGTATAAGAATGTTGCAAAGTATGAAGCTAACTTCATAAGGTTATCAAGTCATTTTGTAGACTACATACGTAATCCAAAAAGTAAGATTGGTAAATTATTTTATGGATTAAAACCATTACTTAGATGAGCATTGGTCTCATAATATTTCCTATCATATGAAGATATATTCTCTTGTTCTATCAAAAAAAAAAGGAATTCTCTAGGTCTTATGACTTTAAATTAAATCAGGAGAAGAAGAGAGCCGCTAAAAACTCTAGAAAAGGAAATAAGGGGAATAAGGGAAAAAATTTACTTTACACCCTTCAATAATTGTGAGAAGAAACACCCTAGTACTTGTTTAAAGGGTATGAGAGTTTTTTATAAGTGTGGAGAAAGGGCCATCAAGATCTTGATTTCAAGGGAAAGAAAGAATCTATCAATGTCCAGTGCTACAATTGTAAAGATATGGGACATTATGAAAATGATTTTCCTAATCATCAAGAAAAATTTCCCCAGAAAAATCCAAGGGAGTAAGGCCAAGATTTTGTGATCAAAACTACTGAGGTTGAAGTTTCCAATCATATGGTGGTAGGTATATTAATAATTTCCTCAAATTTATCCAAATCTTTATTTGATTCTGGATCCTCGTATTACTTTATATCTTCCTAGTTTTCTTTAAAAATTAGATATTTATAATTTAAATTAACAAGGGTGTTCTTGGTCAAAAACCCTAAGGGAAGTCTCATTTCAACATAGATGTGTTAAAAAGTTACTATTATGGCATATAAATGTGCTTTATCTACTGACATTATCATCATACCTTTGTTCAACTTTGGTATAATCCTCGGTATAGACTGGCTATCAAAATATGATTTGAAAATTTATTGCAAGAAGAATGAAGTTGTGATTTGTGAGGAAGATTTAGAATCCATTATCTTTAGATTAGAAACTTTATCACCTGATTCTTATCAAAATCAACCCCCAGTAGCTTTACTGAATGAGATCATAGGGGTGGAAGATGAAATAACATCTAGGGATGAAGAAATAAATATTCAAATTAAGGATATACCTATTTCATGAGAATATATTTATTTATTTTTAGAGGATTTACCTAGATATCCTCAAGATCAAGAAGTTAAGTTTACTATTTATTTAATCCATGGTTCAAGTCCAATATCAAAAAAATCCTTGTAGAATGGCCACCGTGGAATTAGTATAGCTGAGGAAACAACTAGAGGAGTTGAATAATGATGGATTTATTCACCCTAGTGTTTCTCCATGGGGAGACCCAGTTCTTTTTGTTAAAAAAAAGATGTATCAATGAGGTTGTGCATTTACTATAGATAAATCAATACTATTACCATAAAGAGCAAGTATCATATGCCTTTCATTGATGATTTATTTGATCAACTTCATGGAGATCAATATTTTTCAAATATTGACCTTCATTATGGATATCATCAATTGTGTGTAAAAAATGAGGATATTCCAAAGACAACATTCCAAACGAGGTATGGTCATTAAAAATTTATAGTAATTCCATTTGTATTGGCTAATGCACCCTATGTTTTCATGGATCTAATGAATAGAGTGTTCAAGGAATATATTTATTATTTTATTTTAGTATTTTTTGATGATATCTTGGTATACTCCAAAATATACAAAGACCATGAGAACCACTTTTGGATTATTCTGAAGAATCTTAGAAGAAATGAACTATATGGGATGTTTAGAAAGTGTGAATTTTGGCTTTAGGAAATTTATTTTCTTGGACATATTGTCTCTGAGGATAGAATCTCTTTTGATCCTTCAATCACAAATAAAATCCAATAACGGCCAACACCGATGAGTATAACTAAGGTACGCAGTTTTATTGGTTTAACAGGTTAATATCGGCATTTTGTCCATAATTTTTCCCAATTGGAAAACCCATTAACCAAGCTCACACATAAAAGGGTTAAATTCTTTGGATAAAAGAGTGTGAAGAATGTTTTGAAGAATTGAAGAGAATATTAGTCAATGATCTTATCCTAACTTTACCATCTAGGAATGGTGGGTTTTTAATTTATATTTATGCATCAAGGAAAGGAATTGGTTGTTTACTTATGAAGAATTATAGTGTTATTGATTATGAATCAAGGAAATTAAAAATTCATGAATAAAACTATCTAACTCATGATCTTGAGTTAGAAGCGGTAATATTTTCTCTAAATATATGGAGACACTATCTCTATGGTGAAATATGTGAGATATATACTAATATCAAGAGTTTAAAATATATTTTCTCATAGAAAGAACTCAAAATGAGACAAAGGAGATGACTTGAGATACTCAAGGATTATGATTTCACAATACAATACCACCCAGGGAAGGAAAATAAGGTGGAGGATTCTTTGATTATAAAGGACCATGGAGTTCTAAAAAAATGAGAGTTTAAAGGGATCCAATGTTCATGGATATAATAAAGATGGATATGGGAATTATCATGGAAGGTGAAACATCACTAATTTTTCAAATGGTTTCCAAAACATCTTTATTGGAAAGGATAAAAATTCATCAATCTGATGTTGAAGAGTTTCAAAAGAAAAGTAAATTTATGAATGATGGGAGACTGATTGACTTTATATTTGAAGATGGAATTTTGAAATTTTGGAAGATGATTTATGTTCCTGCTATACCTAAGCTAAAAAGTGAATTATTAGATGATGCTCATTACTTCAATTTCTATATACACCCTAGTATCACTAAGATAAATATAGATTTGAAAGAACTGTTTTGGTGGGACAAAATGAAGAGAGATATTGCTGATTATGTGTCAAGATGTTTGGTTTTTCAATAGGTGAAGGCTGGAAGAAAACATCCTAGAGGAGTCATGAAACATATTTTTATACTTGTGTAGAATTGGGATGATATTACGATGGAATTTTTCATGGGGCTTCCAAAGACTCCCAAAAGAAATGATACGATATGGGTTATTGTTGATCATCTTACCAAATTAGCATATTTTCTTATTATAAGAGAAGATTTACCACTTGAATGTTTAGAAAGACTATATATTAATAAAGTTGTAAGACTTCATGGTGTACCCCTATCGATTTTTTTGATTGTGATTTCCATTTTACATCACAATTCTAGAAAAGTCTTCCAATGTACCTAGATACTGAGCTTCATTTGAGAACTACCTACCACCCTCAAACTGATGGACAATCAGAGTGGACTATTCAAAATTTATAAGACATGTTTAGATCTTTCTCACTTGAATTTCAAGGTATGTGGGATAAATATTTACCTCTAGTAGAATTTTCCTATAACAATAGCTTCCATTCAAGTATTAATATGGCACCATATAAAGCATTATATGGAAAGAGATGTCATTCACCAACTTGTTGGGATGAGGTTGGTGAAAGAAAACTCATAGGCTTAGAACTTGTTGAGAAAATGATGGAAAAGGTAAATACTATTCAGACTCATATCAAAATAACTCAAAGTAGGCAAAAGAGATATGCTGATAACTGAATGAAGTATTTTGAATTTCATGTGGGAGATCATGTCTTCTTAAAGGTATCTCCATGGAAGAGTGTTATAAGATTCGATAAGAAGGGTAAATTAAGTCCCATGTACATCAGAACTTTTGAGACTCTGGAACAAATTGGATCTGTAGCTTACTGTTTGACAATGTGGCCAAGTCTCTCCAAATTTCATGATGTGTTCCATGTATCAATGTTAAGGAAACACATGCCAGACCCAATGCATGTACTCACCTATGAAGAAATAGAACTGGAACCTGAACGGTCCTATTGTAAAGATTCTATCATGATTCTTGATACTAGAGAACAAGTGTTAAGAAATCAGATGACTCATCTAGTAAATGTTCTTTGAAGAAACCATAAAATGAAATAGGCGATGTGGGAACCAGAAGAAATTATGATGAAGAACCACTATTTTTTTTATGAAGTGATATTCTAGAAATTTCGAGGATGAAATTATTTGAATTAGGGAAGAATGTAACACCCCAAGCTTCCATGGTACACTTTTTCTTAAATAATTCAATAGCTTGCACTGCATGCACCACCGAGTTTGAGTGCACCATGACTAGCTGTTAAAAAAATGTTTATGAATATTATTAACCACATTTTTAATTTTATATAATTTTAATATTAATATCATGTTTTTCTTAGACATGATATAAGAAAAAATTCATTTTTTTCAAATAAAAGAAGTATTTTTTAAAATAATGTAGCTTTACCACCTTTTAATGGAGAACCCTTTTTAAATCCAATATTTGACACTTTTATAAATTCAACTTGAAAAACTAAACTAATTATTTATAATAGGGACATAAAAATTTAGTTTTTACAAATTTTTGGTGTTTTTTTATAACTTTCATATTTTATTGAATATTGAAAATACTACATTTTAATTCAAAAATACTTTTTCATCAAATTTATTTATATTGTTAGGTTATAATTTTAATTGGTTTTAAAGAATAATTAGTTTAAGTTTTTATAATTTAATATATTTTAGTTAATTGTAATTGTTTTCAAATTAAAATTAGATATAAACACATGCCTATCTTTTGATGATTTTTTCTTTTGAAAAACCCGTTTTTTCGTTTTATCAATGGGAAATTAATTTTAAATTAATTAATGAAACTTATGTGTTTTAAATTTTGAAAAATGGATTCAATATTTGGAATCAGTGGGTAAAAATTATTTTAATAGGTTACTTTAATTTTTTTGGATACTATGAATAATAACTTTCGTATTTTTTTTATTACCACAGTTAAGGTTAAATCAGGAAATTAAAGGTAAAATAATATTATTAAATTACCCTAAAACCAGTAAAAATCCTATTTTATGACTAAATTATACCCTTATCACCTATTTTTTGAAATGTAATCATTTAATGGACCCTTTTCCATGAATATGACATGAATATTATTAAAATTAATGAATGTGACAAAATATCGCACTCTCATTTATTATAAGTATAAAAATTTTAATATAGAGATATACAAGAGATAACATCAATTATAAATATTATATGGAAAGATAAAATAATTACCTACCTCATATAAATTTATTTATAATTTTTAGAGATTAAACAATTACCATTAATGATGATACAATAGTGAAGTAGAAATTATTTTATTAATAGAAATATCAAATAAATGATATTAAAATATTAAAATAAATATAATTTGACTTAGCTAATGATATAATTTTTTTAAATAAAATAGACATGTTATTAAAATATTTAAAGTATTGGTTTGAAGTTATCATGTTGGTTTTATTTTGTTTAAAAGAAAATATTTCATAGTATCAAATTGACAAAAGTGATACTTTAAAATAAAAATATTTTATTAAATGTTATAAAATTCATAAAAATATCAGGTTTGGCCAAATAACTTTTATAGTGTTACATATGTCATAAATGATCCAATTGGGGTCCTTTTTTAATTTTATAGTAACTATATTAACCCTATAATGTAAAAAGACAAGTTGTCACAGTAAAGGTTAATTATTTAACTAAGGGTTAAAGACAAAAGATAAGGTTATTTTTATGACCTAAAAATGTCTAAAATTAATTGGTTGGTAATATTTAGACCCATAATCATATTAGAATCTAAATAAATTACTTTTTATCTATTTAAAACTGAAAATAAATTTATAATAAATTAATATTTTAAGATCTTCCAAAAGTGGCATTCACCTCTCTTAGAAAAGGACACTTCTCCTCTTTAATTCACACCTCTAAATCCATTTGTATCAGACAAAACCTTACCATTTATTCTCAAAACTTCACTAAATAAATCCTAGATGCCATAATTTGGGAATAAATCTATCCTAAGGAGTCCTTTTATGCAAACTTAAAGAAGATACCCGAAAAAGAGGTAATTGTTTTATCACCTCTTTCAAAGTTATTTTCTTCTTATACTTACTATTTATATGTTGTTTCTATACCAAAGTAATAAATACAATGTAATCCATATAATGATATGTTATTATAATCATGGTACAACTATATTATTCATTTTATTCATCATTCGAATAACAATATCACCATGCGTGCATACGTAGGGATTACCGTGTCGTGGTGTAATTTTTTATTCAACAATAATTTATTTGGATGGGTATAATGATGAGTATAATGGATATAAATAATGAATATAACATGATAATTATTTTTTATAATTAATATACCATCCAATTTCATACCGTTTAACCATCATGGGAATGACACTATCGCTTGTGTGTATGTATGACCTATCATCTCCACTACATGGTGGGATTAATTCTCCACATTAACCATTCAAGAATGATTATGAAATTTATATGATGAGTAAAAATAATAATTATGAACTTAATTTTATTTTATATATGAATAAAATACATCTTAGTCATAACAAACATGACTTACATGAAAAAACAAAAATGGGAAAACAAAGTAGTTAACACCCAAAACAATGGTAATACTGAAATATTATTACCAAAAGTATATTAGAGGGTCATATATGATATCATAAATATAGATATGGTCTTTTTATAATTTAATAACATGATTTAACCATTATACAGGTGGTTAACGCACCCTCGACTAAATGAAAGTACAAGGTAAGGGTCAATTTCACAATCTCATTTTTATTCAAGTTTTTTTATATATAAGTATCTACTGGGACATATTTATCATCCATGTCCCAGGGTACTTTATAACCTTTTCAAAAAATTAATGAAAGAATGTTTTTTTAACTTATACAGCACAAGCGGCTATTTTCCACCATTATGATGCCTTAACATTTTGAATATTTCTTTACAATATTACAAGGTTATTTTCAAAAGAAATTTTTTATTTTATAAATGTGTTTCTTCTAAATTATTTAAAAGTAAAAAAGGGATATTTATCTCAAAGAGTTTTAATGAATTTATTAGATTATTTTCATATATTTCAACATCCTTTATTGAATTTTTTGCTTAATTTAGCCTGATTTTTTATGATAGAATATTCCATATTTTATTGAAGAGTCTATGATATATTTGACTATGCATGTGCTATTTTATACCATTAATGGTTTATGGTTAAAGTATTAACATTTCATATAATTGTTTTAATATGAATGTTTATGTTAGGTTTCACCCTTTTCATTTGAGGAATAAATTAGAATTAGTAAGTGAATGGTAGGTCCCCCTATATCCCCTTGATGCATCAGTAGGTATCATGAGACAAAATAGTATCTTGGCACAAGGCCCTGATGGTATGGTTATTTATGGTCTTGGTATAAGGCCTTGACGGTATGGTTATGATGTCTGGAATTATGCATTCTATCATTATGAGATCAGTTATTGATATTACATGTGATTATTCAACTAGTAGAATATCATGTGAATGTTTAAATGGAATTATTTGATTTATTTCTTGCAACATTATGCTGAATATTATGTTTAAAAGGCTTGTGTTTCAGTTTTATACCTTACCTTAAAATTTTATGCTTCTTTATGATAGCTTACTATATATTGTTAATTCTTTCTGAGCATCTGATCTCACCCCTTTATTATGTTTTATTTTTACCCAAGGTATGAAGAAGTATATTATGATTGACCTGAAGGGATAATCTAAGGTATATGAGAGTTTTCAAAGGGGATAATATGTTGTTTTTCATTTCAATATGTAATGTAAAACTTGTGTTTGTATCTAGTATTTCTAAGGCTAATAAATTGATCAGTCCTTTGGGATTTGATTTTATTGTGATCATGCCAATTTAATAAAATAATTTACTGACTCTAGGAAACTAAGTTTGGGGCATTATAATAATTTATTTCAATCACTACAAAAAAACATGTGATGAAAATGGCATAAGTCCCAACAAAAGAAAATTGAGATGAGAAATACATTACTGCTTTGGTAACTTTTGAATTAAAACCCCTTAAAAGAAAAAAAATGAATAAAAATCATTTAATACCATAAATAAATATTAATTTAAAATATAATTTTTCAAAGGGGTAGTATATATTCTATTTAAAATAAATTAAGTGCATAATGTAAAACATGTCTCGTTGAAGTAAAAATGAGATGAAATTACCATTACTTTAAGTCCAACTTTATTAATATGCGCTCTTATCCTCCTATATAATAAATTTAGATTTATTATAAATCTATAAAATAACCATATTAATAATTATCATACCATATGGGATCCACTTATAACATCTCATCACCTGTTAATTAAAAATTCTTCATTAAAATTATCTTTTGGGTGAAAACTGGCTTGTTTCCCATGCATGTTTTGGTTTGAAAGTTACAATAATTACACCTCTTGAATGGATATATAATCTTAATCATGAAATAATTATAATATTTATTAATTATATAAAATTTTATAAGTATCCCTATTAGGAGGTGATGAAAAATTAATTACATCACTTCGTAGAGATGAAAGTCAGTGCGTATACATGAATGATGTTTCCACTTTTTGATGTATAGAATTAAATTATGGTAAATAATAAATAAAATTTCTAGAATAATTATTATATTATATATATAATATATATTTATTAAATCTATCCTTATTACTTTTCATTTAAGGAAAAAATTAAAAAATGAATCACATTGATGTATACATGAGTGATGCTTTCATTTTCCATTGGATATAAAATAAGATTAATAAGGGTTGGTATAGAAATATAATAACATTTAAGTGTATTTAATACACCTATGTTATTATATTAGTATTTTTATGACATAATTTAAGGAGGCAGAATAATAAATAAAATGAAAGAACTCGGTTAAGAGTTATACCTCTTATTTGGAACCCTACTTTGTATTACGCCTTAAGCCTTATTAGTATGGTCTTATGGAAATAAAATAATATCTAAGTTTTTTTTAAGGAATATAGGAAGATATTTTGGAAGATATCGGCTAAACTAAATAACTCATGAATTGTGGGGAAGAGAGGATATGTGATTTTCTTTTATAAGTGAGGTGGGTGGAAAACTTGTAAATACTTGAAATATTAATATATAATATGTGAATAACTCAAGTAAAATGGATAAAAAGTTCCATATATTATAATATAAGGTGTATAAGGTCTAAATACTATCAACCAATAGAATTTAGATAAGGTTTTAGTCTATTTTACACATTATCATTTAGTTTAACCCCTTCGTTAACCCCCTTTACCTTTAACCATTGTAATAAACGTTTCCCTATTTAAGAGTCGTGAAAGTTATTTTAAAAATGAAAAGTAAAATATACATGGAATATTAATTATAGGATAAAAATTTTATAATTAAATTGCGTCAATATTGTATTTTTTATTTATTTTCTAATGATTTAAAAATTATTTTTAAACATTAAATACCATTTAAGGTCATTTTCAAGACTATCCACATACCTTGAATTTAAATGCATCAATATTACAATGGAATTAGAATATAAATATTTAAAAATAACTTTTACATTATAATTATCCAATAAATTTTTTATTAACCAATAATTAATTCAAAAATTTATTACTTTTAATGTTTTTAAAATCATTTATTTGATTTTTCTACTTCTTGCACAAGCGTTGCATCGAACATGCATAAGCATTCAAGGAAATTATAAAATCTATAAAAAATTTAAAAAAATTACTATTATAAATTTAGTTTAATACTTTTCAGATTTATCATATATTTTATTTCATATTCTATTTTTATCTATATCCATATTATGACAACATCATAAGTGAGAGAGAGTGACATTTTGTATTTATTCTTAACTTAAAATAATATAAAGATTTTAATCAAAGTCAAGTGGCACCCAAATGAAATATTTTAGAAGTTAGTATAGTTAATATATAACTAAACTCATAAAATAAAATTAAGGAAATTCTTGGGTTTATTTTGATATCTTATCTCATGGTTTTAATATTAATTAACCCCTTTTACCCATTACCATGGTGATAAACTTTTACTATGGTTACTATTCATTATGAATAAAAATTAAATTGAACTATTTAAAAAAATATAACCACCTAATTATAAATATTAAATACATTTCTAAAGATTCAATTCCTATAATTTTTAGAAATTTATTTTAATATAAGTACGCAAAACACATCAAAAACTGTTTTTAGAAAAATACCCTTTTTAAACATAAAAATGATTTTACATGAAAATCAAGTATAATGTTGATTATCTTGGAATTAATTGAATTATATTTAATAAAATTATTAATTTTTTCTTTAAATCCAAAACATAATATATTTTTTTTATTCAAATAAAATAAATGACATTTTTTTCCAAAATCAACATTTTTCACTATTCACCTAAAATCAATATTTTCAGAAAAAATTCTAAAATTCACCACAAGATAGTTTAATGTGACGATTTCAAAAATAATATCCATTTTTTAAAATAAAATTTATAAACATGGTAGAAATTAATTATAATATTCGTTCACAAAATGCAATAAAAACCATTTTTTAAAGAAAATGTATTTTTGAAGCATGAAACGACTTTATTATCATTACTTGCCTAATAATCATAATTAAATTAATGTTAATTATTTAATTTTGTTATATAATATAATTATTTAATTATAATCATTTATCAATAGTAATTAATTTAATGTATTAAGATCAAAATAGATTTCACACATAAAAACAATTTTATGAAAAATATCGCTATTACCTTCAAATGATTTTATATTTATTTACAACCAATTAATAAAAAATATACGATTGATTATTCATTTTTTAAGAAAAAAATTTCTACATATATTTCATAATATGGTCATTCCTATCCATACCCACCAAACCAATGACTATATCATAATGGTCATATTTAAATAATAGTATACCCCAGTTCGTTTAAGCTTGGTGTTGCATATGGTGTACACTATCAAACATAGTGTTCTTTTAGAAGAAAATATTTAATAAAATATTAGGGTATTACATTCTCCCTTCCTTATAGAAATTTAATCCTCAAAAATTTTAATTTTTCTTTTCTAAAATGAATATATCATAACATGGTAATAAAATCAGATATTGATTTTACCATGGACTTTAATTTTTAGGTTATAACAAAAAAAAATATTATGAATGTTCTTCTATAAGACACATACTTAAAAATGTGTTTCTAAAAATGTACCATGGTAGTTGGATTCTTCTTTTTTACAAAAGAATTGATAGATTTATCTTCAGGTTTCTAGATTTCGAAAAAAAATTACCATTGGGACGAAAAATATGATAAAATCTAATTAAATGATTTATTACCATTTATAAGAATGGTTTCAACTTTATATGTGCATCATTATGATCATGATGGATTTTTCATTCCCAAAGAACTAAAATAAAATTTTAATCAACCATAAGATCCATAAAACAATGAAAATTTATTCCTCCTGTCTAAAACTAAAATGAAGAGCATAAGCTAAAATAATAACCAAAGATCAACTTAAAACTCTTCAAATATGCTTTATTAAATTTTAACCCAAAAAATAGAAAGTTTTGATCACTTATTTCTCATTTTATCTCTAATTTTTTTTATCACTTATACATTACTATACTCAAATATGTATATTCCCTAATCAAATATTCCAAAATATAATTTTTCCCAAATAAATTAAATTTATATGATATAAACTATAACAAAATATAGTAAACTTCCCCAAGGATCACCTTTTTATATCACATAATAAATTTAAACGTCATCTATATATTATTCCAAAAATATAACATTGTCATAAAAATCACTTTTCATGGTGATTGATGACATTCAACATATGTTTCCAAAATTTATATTTTCTAAATTTTACATACAACTAAATATTATTAAAAAAATACTTGGATGTTTTCTCTTAATCATCATACCAAACTACCATTAATAAATAGTACTACACCATAATAATATACTCTAAAAACTAACCATAATTACCCTAAATTCAAATCCTTAAAGGTTACATTCATCCATAAGGGATATTATTTTATTGACTTTTGTCTTAAAAAGATCAACTGATATTCCATCAATAGAGACAATATTTCCAAGAAAAGAAACTTCCAAAAATAAACATTCATACTTACCAAATTTCTCATATAACACCTTTTCCTCTAAAATATTCAATAATGATTCTCAATTGATTCTCATGCTCTTCATAATACTTAAATTATTTTTAAGATATCATTAATAAATACCATAATAAAATTATTAGGGTAATATCCACATTAACTATGTATGTTGATTTCCTTTCTTCCTCTAAGTTACATATCTAAAAAATTTCACTCACTTCGCTAGACCAAATTCATCGTGAATATTGATTCATGGAATAAAAATTCCAATGAACATAAAATTTCATAAATATTATAAGGTATTTTAATGCACATGTTAGAAATGATTTTCTAAAATATACTTACTATGGTTTCTATTAAACATCCTCTGATATCAACTTTAGCAGCCCCAACTCTAGTAACCTAGAGTCAATTATTACTTATTTACATCGGTACAAGGTATCACACTACACAGGATCGATCAATTTAATAGTCTTGAAAAAATAGATACATTTATGAATTTCATATTAAATTGGAAAAATAAATCATATCATAAACAAATTTCTTGCATCCTTTAAAATCATTCAAAGATCCCTTCTTCATATCCTGATGAAAGGAAAATGAATAAAGGGTGTTGTCAGATTCTCAGTAAGTGTCACGACCCCCTCCCCACAAGGTGCACCTCTCCTGGGTTAGCAATGTGAGAAGGGAGATAATGACCCCTGATTCCTGCCTCTAGTATGCCCCAGGTTGGAGACTAGCACCGAGGGTATAGTAAACACACAAATGTAAGGCATTACCCTCTAAGAGAACACATGCAAAAGAGAGAGATAAGATAGACACCAACCAAATCCAACTTAGACTGAAATATAAAAGAAATACCAAGTACAAATATGTAATGTCATGCAAAACTAATACAACTAAAAGGGGAAAAAACTGCAAATACCAAAGGAAAGTAAAAACAGAAGCAACCACAAGCCCGAACAACTCCTGTAACCCCAAGCTAGTAGAAACTATCTTGATCTCAAACCTGCTCCAAGTGACCTGAAAAACAGTTTTTATATATACATAGGGTGAGTATAACAGTATACTCAGTAGGATCCTCCCTGGAGCCTCTTGTGAAAAAGTAAAGAAAGCATGCTAAAGCACAGTGAACAACAAGTGAAACTAACTCATCACCTAAACAAGTATACAAAGTTCCCAGCCTCATCATGGATACTCTCACCAAGTATCGCATACAAGAGTATATAATATAATAAATAATATCAAGGCTACCCCACTACTACTTCCCCATTGGTTTGATGCTTTTCTCCAATGTCGCACATCTTAATCCATCTCTCTTCAAAAAGGCTTACCCGCAGACACCTGGGAGAAGCACCACAACATGCACCTCATGCAATAAAACCACCATGTCCACATAAGAAAAGTAACCAGGTAGTTTTTGGGAGCCACCACAGCTCGCATAATGTGTGTCATATGTCAGACATTATACCTCAAGCCATTACATCCCACACACTGAGTAAGGATCCTCAAGCCATCATAGCCTATACACATTAAACCTATAGTAGTCCATAAGAAACTACATCCAGAATATATGTGTGTGAATAACCACAATCCATTATATCCCTCTACACACATATATGGGTAAAACTAACCGCTGTGCCTACCAGCACAAGTAACTACTAAGAGAAGAGAGTGGGGCCAAAGGGGGTAGTCATCCATCCATCCTCCCACCAGAATGTTATGGAAAACACCCCCTAGGGATCAGAATCCCTGGGGTTTTAGTTTCCCTAACTAACAGGGAGGATTATCTTATAGAAACAAAAAAAAGTACAGAATATACTATAGCTCGCAACTACACTATGGGAATAACCTAGTCTTAGACTCAACTGTAGCTAACATCTCTCAAACTCCCACCTGCCACTCCTAAGACTAGGTATCCTATAAGCACACAACTATTTTAAGAGCTTGATTACATTCCTCCATTCCCTTTTTATTAGATTCACTTTAAGTTCATTAATTCTTTAAACATTAATTAACTATTAACAATTTCAAAATTATATTTCATTAGCATCACACCCAAAGTCCACTATTCCTTTAAATTGCAACCTCAACATTGCGTCACAGCAAGCTCCAACCCCATGGGTTAACATAATTTATTCAATAATTTATTAATAATATTATTACTTTTCCATATTCCTAAGAATTCTAGAAAAACATTCTAAGCTACTAAACACAAGGGGATCAACATAGTGTGTAGGTGAACTTCCCATTGAGTATTTTCCACCTATAGCAAGAGAGTAGACCCATCCTCCTTCGGGAAGATAAACACGGAAAGCATATGGCATACCCTGCGCGTCTTCGCCCCTTTTGGAATGAGGGTAAGAAAACCATCTTCCTTGAGCAGTGGGGAAAGTAAAGAAGATAATCAAAAAACAAAAATAGCAAGCATCCAAACATTCACATTCAACCCATTCCATCATCTTCAATGTCCTCCTCGATACCCACATGCATAAACCAATGCATCTCTCCACTCTAGACATCAACTACTACCAAAACCAATAGGCCTCCCTGCCCCACATATCATAACATCATTTCAGGCTCACATCACAACACAAGAAGCAACAAAACAAACATCATATAAATTGGGATCTTGGCCCTTAAACAAGCAAGAGGGTAACTCATAACCCTACAAAGAATTATATTTTATCAAACAACTAGTTCTTTAATCCATATTGAATTAACTGATTTATTATTCGTAGATTCTAACTTCGGGAAACCTAAATAGTAAGCTAACACAAATTGATTAAACATGCTTACTGCATCAATTTGATTAACATCAAATTACAACAAGAATAAATAGATTCATTTACATGCCTCTTTATCTTTGATAATTAATTTATAATTAATCCCAGTTTACGTTTTTACCAATTTCCATGAAGAACGAAAAGCTAAAAAAATTAGTCATAGATATCACACTATCTAGAAAAACAAGAGACAATAACATACGATCGATATCAATTTATTTATCAGATTCAAATATTTATTGTGTTAATTCCATTGTGATCCAGTGGGATAAAACATGATAACTCTATAGTTGTACATAAAATAATAGAGAAGAAACTAATCCCCTACCTCATATGGTTCTTGATACTCTTTATACGAGAATGATTCACACAACGGATCATGATCACCTCCTCCCGTGACAACTGCATCCACCTGAGGAAGAAGAGGTACGACCGCACCAACCAAAACCCAAGAAAACTCCATTAGAAGCATGGATATCACATACCATAATATGTAAAGGAGAGATAGGAGAATATGAAACCAAAATAATTATGATAAAACATACCTTATATCGATGAAGGATCGACCCTTGCTGCTTGCACCAAAATAGGGGTGCACATGTAGTAGGAAGAAACTTCAAGGGGAAATGATCTGAGGATTAAGGTTCGATGACACCAATCCTATGGGAATAAGGACAGGTTAGAGCATCTCACACAAGGTAGAACAAGGTAGGAAGATATATTTTCCCTTTAGAATATTTACGGAGCAACGATTTAAGATACACTGGATTTTCCATTAAAAGAGGATCACATTAAACCACATGATTTGACCAATTAAAGACATCCCAAGACTTAAGAAAATTAATATAGGAGTTATGGGATTTGATTAGGCCTTAAATCCCTTAAAAAAGGCCTTGAATCCATTTTACATCAAAGGGGAAAAACTGTAGGAAGCTAGAAACACAGTTCACGATCCTGGAGTTCTATTTGAGTCTCGCTCTCATAAACCTCCATAAGTGATGAAATATCTAAGTGTCTTGTGGCCTATATTGAGGTAAGTGATGAAGTTGATTATAATTATTCTACTTCTTCATATTCTTCTTATAATTTTTCAACCTATTATATTTATTTAATCTATGAATATATTATTAATTCTCATGATCAACTTCAAGGTTAATTTTTTTTAACTCCATAAAAAACTCAATGAACTTAAAAAATAAGTTTAATCAAATAGTCTTTGAAAAATATCAACTTTTATAAGAAAAGGATGATTTTATTTTCAAATTAAAAAATAAACCTAATGTTAAATCTTTATAATAGACTATTAAAGAGCTCAAGGTTTCTATTTCTAAGATAAATTAAGGTGAAAAGGATTAAATAAAATTACTGGACATAAATTTCATGTAAAAAACAATTTTGGAATTGATTAATAAAATCAATCTAGTTTTTCTAAAAAATTATAAAAATACTACTTTTATAAAGGGATGCTACCAAAAAAAATTACAATTATTTTAATAAATTTGGGTATATTATTTATAAATTAAATTTAAGGAATGGTAGATATGGTAAACCTAAGATAATTAAAATTTCATCTCACATTTCAAATGGAATAACTTTTTATAAAAAAGTATGGATTCTAAAGTCTCTATTAGCTAACTTAATTGGACCCAAAATATGGGTACCAAAAACATTAGTATATTGATATTTTATATTATAAATGGATCATGAACAAAAAAATAGAATAAAAATAGTAAAATGGATATAATTTGTTCAATATATAAGTGTGGTGACTTTTCTGAATTCAATTATCTCAAAAAAAATTGATGGAGGACATGTAAATTGAAGATAATTCAAGAAGAAAAATCATTATTATTGGTATGATTGGTTTTTTAGCTATAATATTATTAAATATGTGTTATTTAATTATGTATTAAATAATAATTTACTAATTATTAGTCAATTATGTTATACCAGCTTTATATTTTCTTTTGAAAATAATTTTTTCAATGTTTTTAATTCTAAAGGAAATATTTTATTTACAGTTTATCATTTACAAAATATTTATATTATTAATTTAAAATCTATTTATATTTATAATTTTAAGTGTTTACGTGAATAATATGGTTAGTAATGGGTTGGCCATTGGTTACTTGGTCATTTTAGAACACACACACTTTTTAAACTCAACTAAAACTATAGAGTATGAGATTTACTGATTTTTTTTTCAAATAAAAACTTTTCTTGTGAAACTTGTAAACCTGGAAAGCAACAAAAGTATTATTTTAAATAAAAATAATAATTTTATACCTCTAAATCCCTAGAACATGTACACCTTAACTTTTTATACCAACTCAAATTATGAGTATAGGTGGTAAATCTTACACTTTTGTAATTGTTGATTATTATAGTAGACATGCATGGGTTTATTTCTTAGTTCATAAAAATTATTCTTGTAAAGTTTTATTTAAATTTTCCAAGAAAGTAGAAAATGAAAAAGATATAAAATATTATCCATTATAAGTTACCATGGTGGATAATTATATAATAAATATTTTGATAAACATTTTTCTTCTCGAAGTTATCATCATCCATTCTCCACTCCTAGAACACTTCAAAAAATGGAGTTTTTGAAAGATGAAATAGGACCCTTGAAGATTTTCTAGAACCATATTAAATTAATTCAAACTTCCATGATAATTTTTAGATGAGGTGTTCAATTACACTTGCTATATACTTAACCATGTTCTCGTAAGATCCATCCTTAAAAAGGCCCCTTATGAACTTTGGTAAGGTAAACTTCCTAAAGTTATCTATTTCAAAGTGTTTGGTTGTAAATATTTTATCTTTAACACCAAGGAAAACCTAGGAGATTTTGACCCCAAATCTAATTAATGTATATTTCTTGGGTATTGTATCTTAATTAAATATTACTAAGTCTTTAATAAAAGAACCAAGACATTAGAAGAATCTATTCACATCATGTTTGATGAGAATATTATTAAACTATATCCTTTAGTTTATGATGATGGCATTTTCCAAGATATATTGACCTTATATAAACCTCAACCTTATAAATAAATTTAATGTGAAAAATAACCACCTTATATCCCTTTAATAAATGCATGGGTTGAATTGAAATACCATCCCTTAGATAATGTTTTTGGTGAATTACAATCCTGAACTCATACTATAAGGTTAGTCTTAAATAAGGTTGAACATCAATATTTTATCTCTAATTTTAAACCTCAAACCCTTTATAATTCCATTAATAATGAAAATTTGAATCTTTATATTATAGATGATTTGAACCAATTTCAAAGGAATAATGTTTGGACTCTCATAGAAATACCCAATTATCATCCTATTATTGGAACCAAATGGGTTTTTAGAAATAGGTTAGATGAAAAAGTAAATGTCACTCATAATAAGGATAAGATTTTTTCTAAAGGATATAATCAAGAGGAAGGTATTGACTATGGTGATACCTTTTCACCTGTCATATAGTTAGAATCCATTAGAATCTTGTTAGGATTCATTTCTCACTTAAATTTTAAATTTTTTCAAATGGATGTCAAAAGTGATATTCTAAATATTTTTATTTATGAAAAATGTTTTTGCGAAACAACCACCTAGTTTTTAGGATCCTAATTTTCCAAATCATGTTTTCAAGTTAATAAAAGTTCCCTATGGTTTAAAAAATCCCCTTGGGATTTGTATGAATGGATAAAAAAGTTTCTTTTATCAAATGATTTTAAAATGGGAAAAGTTTATTATAATTTATTCTTAAAATATTTTTCAAATTATTTATTAATTATTAAAATTTATGTTGATGATGTTATTTTTTGTTCTAAAAAATAATATGTTTGTAATGTTTTTTTTGTTTAATGAATAAATAATTTAAAATGAGTTTTATGGGAATACTCAATTTTTTACTTGGTTTTCAAATTTCTCAAAATGCTGATGGGAATTTTCTAAACCAAAGTAAATATGATAATGAAAATTAAAAAAAAAATTAATGGATCATGATAATAAAATTAGTACACCCATGAGTACTACTTGTAATCTCACATTGGATGAAACTATAAAATTGGTTAATAATAAGATCTATAGAAGTATGATTGGAAGTCTACTTTACCTTACTGGTACCCAATCATACATCATTTTTAGTGTTTTTCTTTGTGATCATTTTCAATAAAGTCCTAAAAATATCATTTTAAAGTTCTCAAAATACTTTTTAGATATTTCAAAGGAACTAAAAAATTTATATTATTTTTGTTAAATGACACTTATTTTGAACTTATAAATTTTTCCAATGTTAATTTTGGTGGATTTAGATAGATAGGAAAAGTAAAAGTGGAACTTGTCACCAAATTAGAAAATACTTAATATCTTGGAGTATTGAGATGAAAACCTATGTTACTCTTTCTATAGATTAAGTAGACTATATATCCACAAGGTGTTTTTGTGCCCAAATTTTATGGATGAAACACACTCTCTTATACTATGGTCTTATATATTATTAAATTCCTATTAAGCAAGAAAACACTAGTGAAATTATAATCTCTAGAAATCAAATTCAACACTCTCTCACTAAGAACATCAAACTTAGACATCACTTTTTTAGAGATCACTTTCAAAAAGTTGATAACCTACTCTATTTTGTTAACACCAACTTTCAATTACCCAATATCTTTACCAGAACTCTTGCTTTAGATCATTTTGATTTTTTGAGGGTGAGTTATTTATGTCATCATTGTGAAATTTATTCATTAAATAATTAAATTTTGATATATTTTCAATTATTTATTTTTTGAAATTATTTTTTCCAAATTATCCATTAATTTTGGTAAAGTAAAGTAATTATGATTTTCTAATCTAAACATTTTTTCATAGATATAAATAAGTGGATATGGTTCTATAATAGATGAACCTAGAATTAATTACCTTAGAAAGTGCTGGTTATATTTTTAACCCAATCTTCACCCTTAGCATGAGTAGTGGACCATTATTGCACACCTATTTTGACACTCCCAGAGAATATGCTCTGGATTATTCATACAACCTTTCTTAATCCTAATAATGGATTTAATTTTACATGTACATTCTTAATATCAAATTTACTTTTTAATTATTTATTTTAAAAATATTTCCTACTTTTAAATAATTATTTTTAAATGTTTTATGTTTTAATTTATCTCTTGAACATCATTGTTACATGGATCATTGTATTTTTAATGAATTAATTGGCACTAAAATGTTCCGAGAAGAGATTAATTTTTTTAAAATTAATTCTATTTGAAAATTGTTTTATAATTCAAAGCTAATTTCCAAATATTTATTTTAGAAAGGGGGAGATATTTTTTTAGTGGTTATGAATTTAAAGAATGTTTTCTAAGTTTTTAATTTCTTTTTTAAAATTAAAATTATTATTCTATATTTGTTTTATTTATTTTTATTCATGTGTTTGGGATTATAAAAAAGGGGAGGTTTCTATGATTCTCACTTGATGTTTTAATGATCACAATGATGTCATATATGTATAAAATATTTTATTAACTGGATTATAGTTAATAAGGTGAAACATTAAGTTAATAAGTTTCCCAATAAAGAGGAAGGCTTCTAGTTAAGCATGGATGACTTTTCCATTATACCACACCAGAATGAATCCCCAACTACCTAATAAAGTGCTACTAGCTAGTGAGTGATGAAGTAAAAAACCTATAGCATGTTAAAAATCATACTATCTACCTGGTGTAGCTCAAAAGATAGTTAGTGGTGTCCAAATAGATATAAAAAGATCTAGGTGTCCCACCATATACTGAGTATTAGCCAATGATTAGCTAGTGATGTTAATACAAGCAATTTAAAGGAGGTTTTATTATGGTAAAAAAACATTGATTTGATCTCCCTCAACTTTTTTGACCCTAAATAAATTATAAAAGATTACTAATGAACTTGGAGCCTATAAATAGAACCCTTAAAGGAATGGAAAAATACCATTCTCAATTAATAACACTAATATCTTGAATAAATGTTGGTTATGCTTGATCTCTCAATTCCACTAAAAATTGTGTATTCATTATAAATCATTATCTATCTCTCTTAGTGTTATTTCTTATTCTTTCAGAGATTGAGACTAGGTTCCAAAGGGTTTGTACTTAAAAAACCACTTAATTATTCCTTTATTCTCTTTATTCTCAGAGCTATAAATTGAGGGACTTAAGTGAACACTACCATTAAAAGTGAGATAATCTTGGGTTTTATTATTGCAACCAATAAAATGAAAGGTATTTACTTTTTGGGTTTCTATCTAAACCCATTTAAAAAACTAGGGTTGATTTTTGTGGTTTCCTTATATAACGATTTAAATAGAAAGGTATTTTTCTTTAATAACTTTAAAATCAATGGATTAATCTATAATCCTCTCAAGAAATTGAGAGGGGGGATTAAAAACTCATAATTGAGTTATTTCCAAGCACCCTTATCAAATTTTGTTCTTTTTTTCTTTAATTTCTTTATTCTTTCTCGATTTATATTTTTATTAATTTTGTGATTATACTTTTATACCTTTATGAACTTAATTTTTCATTTTCTCTAAGATAAATCATTTAATTTTAAATTTACTTATTATTATATGCTTTTACTTTTATAAACATATATAATTATCAAATGTGATTACTCTTTTAATTTACTTATATCATTTTCTATTTTCAAAATATTCAAAAGGTTTTATTTATCATAAAAAATTTAAAAATTGGTTTTTAGTTTTTAAATATTTAACTATTTCTTTTTAAAAGGTAATTCAAACCCCCTCTTTTTATCTTATCCTACTCAGGATAACACTTTGACCATTACTGTTGCATTAAATCAGTTTTGGAATGATGAACCAAAGTACCTCAAAATGAAAAACATATGAAAATTTAATCTAATAAATGAATAATATATAAAAAAATAAATTAAAAATAATAATATTAATTAATTAAATATTAAAAAAGTCTTAAATAAATAATAAATTTAACTTGTCCATTCAGTAGTTTAGAGGACATACGATGCGAGCCGAGACTCAAGGTAAGGGTTTCTTTCCAAATCTCCATTATTTTCAAGTATTGTTCAACAATTTAATATATTCTCTTTTATATATCATATAAAAGGTATTTAATGTATACCCTACTATATTCCATTCATTAATGATGTATTTATGGTAACCTTTCCTTCCTTATGGGTTTATAGTTCATGCCCTACTTATTCGTAAGGATTCTTTCCTACTCTTTTTTATTATTGTGGTTATATTATTTATTACTTTATATCTCTCTCTCTTTATATTTACCTCTTTGTGATATTATTACTTTATGTTATTTATTTTTATTTATCCTTCCTTTTTTGGGGGATGTTCATGTGTTTATAGTTCCCTTCCTATTCATACCTTAAGACAAACCCTATTGTATTTATAAAGTAACCTTATTTTTAATATATTTATATATAAGTTTATTATAATTTACATATATTTATTTTCAAGGATATATTATTGGTAAATTATATAAATAAAATATTTATTTTAAATTTATTTTATCCTCTTTTAAAATTATTTTTTAAAGTTACTTATTTCACTGTTTTTATAATAACATCACCAAAATTTATGAAAACTATTTTCATGATTTATCTTCCATTTTCCTCTATATTATTATTAAGATTCTTTTTCAAGAATTATTTATATTGTATTCCCTATTTTTAACAAACCAACTTATTTTTATCCAACACGTCACCCAAGTTGGCTCACCATACGGCATGAAGCGTGTTCTCGATCACCACGAGATGAAAATAAGCACCATTTATAACCAATTATCACTTAGGAATGATTTAACCACAAGTATACCATAATTACCCATATATAAAATGGGATTACCATAAAAATAACAACATATTAAATATCATATGATCATAAGATAACATAAAATAAAGCATACATCAACTACAAAACATGCCAAAACTGAACATATACATATACACAACATCTCAAAATAGACCCCAAAACTAAAAGAAAGGGTAAAATTCCAAAAAAGTCCCATAAAACATCTCTATATATGAAAAACGCCAAAAAATCCACATTATACAAACCATTCAAGACCAAATCTCCTCAAAAAAACATTAGATGATGGTAATCAAGAATATCTGCCCTAGAACATGGTTCTCTTACCTTTACTAGAGTGCTACAAAAATAAATATGAAAACACCCCAAAGGTCCCAATAAGTGTGTGAGGAAAAAATCCCAATAAGTTACCACCATGAATATATTTAAGTCTTTTACCCATGTAAACCAATAAAATAGTTTGAAAACATTTCCAAAACTAAATCTCTTTGAAAACATACTCTTTTAAAATACACCTTAAAATACCTTTGGTTTTCCTTTTCAAAAAAACTAGTTTTCCAAAACAATTTCTAACATGGATCAAATAAATAAACATAGACACAAGTCATAAAATGTTCAATATCACAACCAAATCATAATAAATGGTGATCATAAAAACAACAACAAACAACCATATAAATATAAATAGGAATAATAAATCTAATCACATAAAAATGGTTCTAATCAAATTCATAAAGCATATAAACCAATATGACATGAGTAATATTAACCTAGTGATCTAAACATCAAGAATATAGTGTTTGAGTAAACAATTATGATAGATATCTAAGAAAAATGGAAGCTCTCATGGTCTTCCCTGGGTCCAATATGGAATCTTACATAGTCTTCCTACCTAAAGGCTCTATCGGTCCCTTGGAAACCAAATTAGAGGCTCATATGGTCCTCCCTCTGATATCTCACACATCCACTCAGAAAATAAATATTGTAATATCACATGGTCTTCTATCCAAAGGCTCACATGGTCCCTTTAAAAAACCCATCTCTCATACCCTAGTTAACCCATGTGTTACTCTATGCCAACACATCCACAAGAAAGTTCCCATATAAAAAATTCTATAACATAATTCATTTAATAAACAAGCATGCCAAATTTTATCAAAAAAAATCAAGGTAAAACCATTTCTAAAACCAATTTATAAATCCATTTATAATCACAAAACCTATTTAATAAATTTTATCAAACACTTGGTCATCACACATGCCACACCCTTTTTGAAAACCCCACTTTAACACCCAAATTTCCAATAAAATCTATGAAAGACATCAAACATGGAATAAATAATAAGAATAAATCATTTAAATGGAAATTTTAATGATATAAACCAAAGGTGATTCATAATTTAATGTAAATCCTTGTAAAATTCTCTTAAATAGAGACACCTACCTCAAATTCGGTCCAAAGCTCATCACCCTTGACAAAGACCACTCAAAAGAGGTATAACCAATCCTCACACACCTAAACCATAATAAAACAAACCGAAACACCCATTAAATACCCTATATTCATCCAAAACCACCCCTAGGGTTCCATACTCCCACAAAAATGGAATAACATGCAAGGAGAAGGGAAATGGAGGAAGAAATCAAGAAGAAATCAGCTTACCTCAAGCCATAACACCAATATCTCCTAGAGAAAATCACCCAAAATGAGGGGGAAGAGCTCTAAAACCAAGGAGGGGAGGCTTCATTCATAGGGGAAGGAAAATGAACACCCCAAACCTTAATAAATAGATAAGTTAAAAAGGGTAAAAACCCACTTTTTAAGTAACCTAGACAAGACACATGGTTTGACCGCATGATTAGAAAAACCATGTGCTAACCATGTGGGTGCCACTGTACACCCAAAAAAATCCCAAATTTTTTCCCTTGGTGTGATTTATAGTTTAAAAACTATGATCAAACTATATGATACCTCACTATCAAAAACTTCATCCCCCTCACATGGTTAGCCACACAGTTAGAAAAACAGTGCGCTAACCGTGCACCCTACTCTTTCTATCCCAAAAACTCTTGTTTCAACCTACGGAACCTAGGAACTCCAAGAAAACATCAAAAGATAAATAAAAATCAAAATTAGACATACCAATGACTCATTGGGTGTCACAATATTAGTTATTCATTTTAAAAAAATTATTTTTTAAACAATCTTTCCTTTATGACCTTATTTAAAAATGATATTTTCCTTATTTTAATAATGTTTTAAAACTTAGAAATTTATTTTTAAAAACTTATAAAATTTCTCATATCCTTCTCAATAATTTTTCAAATATTTCATTACTCTTTTATATTACACCCTATGACCATTTTTAGGTTACATTTCCTAGAATTCTATCTCTTCCATAAATGGATGCTACATTCATATAGTACTATTATTCATTATAAAATTTCTAATGTATATGTGGTGTGGTGGAAATGAAATATCTCTAATTGGATTAATTCATTACAATATTTTTCTTACCTTATCATCATCTATATATAAAGATAACCATTCTGCCAATGCGTTTCCTTTCTTAATACCCTATACTTATCTTTTCCGATTGAAGGGTGTTCACTTATATATCCATACATTAGATTAACTAGGTAAATTATTTACTTGATAAAATACCCTTTATTCTATATATTTTGAATACTATATACTTTATTATCTTTTTACCAAGTAATTTATACAGATAAACACTTTATTTCATGAAATGATCATTTTATTTCCATGGGTTAATCATTCATGGTTTTTATGGATTTATGATTATTTTTATATTCATGTGTCACACATATATATGGATATATCATTATGAAAACCATTTATACCAAAATTATATATCCCTCTAATGCATTGGGTAAATCTTTATATCTCATAAGATGTTATTTTATGGGATATAGCTAGTTATCCTAGTCTACTATGTTATGAGACATGGGTGTTTATCCTAGTCTACTATGTTATGGGACATGAGTGTTTAGACTAGTCCATTATTTTATGGGGAATAGATAGTTTTCCTAGTATTCTATTTATATGAATGTATTAGTGCTTAAAATTGATATATAATTATGAAATCCTATGATTATGTATGTTCCACAATAATTTTATATATTCCCATGGTTCATGATTATTTTCATATGATTTTTATATCCTTATTCTATGGTTTATGATATGTTTTCTAGATTTTTATTTTATAGATTTTATGATATGATTCACGATTATGATATCATGCTTTATAATCACTTCTTTTTATTTTTTTTATGAAACTCCATTTTTATTACATTTTTTTGATAAAACCTTTTTTTAAGTATGTTGATAGGGAATCGTTAAATGATCTGAAATCCATGGTGACCATGGAACATATCTCTATATGCATAAAGAACTTATATATATTCCCAAATTCTTACTATGAACAATATTTCTATAATACCCATTGTGTTATAGTGCTCGTCACTGCTACAATATCTGCTTTAGTAATCATTGATGCTACAATGTTTCTATAGTGCCTCAAAAAATATCTCTAAATACAGATCCATCATTATTTTAACCCTTGACCTCATGAAAAAGGTTCCTCTACCACTCAGACAAGCCCCCAACTGACACTTCTTATGATTTCATGATCTTATTCCATTAATTATGTCATTTATGTCATTATCATGTATCTTACTTGTTTATAATATATTGATGACTTATCTATGTCTCATTGATAATGTATTAACCCTTAATGATTATTTGAGTTCACTCATTTCTTCGGTTTCCCTATTTACCCATGTGATTATAGGTGTTAAGATGTTTTTAGATTGATTTATAAGGGGCCTATGATAAAGGATTTGAGTAAATTTTATAGGTAGATGATGAAATATGTACCTAGTTATTAAATACACCAAAATTTGGATTCTAGGAGTTGTTTGTGTTCTTATTATGTGTAAAAAATATGTATTTTTATCACAAGATCTATAAGTGATAGTTTGTGAGTGCTTCACATAAAACACATTGAAAGGTCTCATATAACTCGATGCTTGATGACTATTATTTTAATTGAACTCCATCAAGACTAGTTGATACCCCACTATAATAAAAATATAATTTAGCCAAATTTTTTACATTGGAATCATTTATAAACTTAACTAATGTATTTACTTTCATTTTAAAAAAATGTGTGCAAATGAGTTGTGGGTAAGTTAACCACGTTTATAAATGTAGGTAATTACCTATACTTTAGTTCATAGTGTTTATTAAAAATACTATAATGAATGATGTTAGGAACATGAATAATATAATTTAATTCTATATAAATATTTTTTATTTTTTCCCCATGGTTCTCGATCGCTTATTTTTTTTTATTTTTTTATCCATGTTGGATCTTGGGCCCACGACCCATTAACACATGACCTCCAACCTACCCCTACCTCCATGCCCTGAGCCACCTTTTACCCTAGTTATTTTTCCACTTACCATACACCCTGTCCCCTGACATTAATGTATGAAATGTACCCCTTTCTTCCTAAGTATTTTCATCACCACCACAAAATATGTGCAGACAGTAGGATTTGTTCACTACACGTATGAGGAACAAAGTAACTCCATGATAAAATAACCTAGTATAATTTTAATTATATATATTATATATTTATATATATAGGTATATATATTATTTTTAATATTATATAATATTTTTTTATATATTTAGTACTATTATATATATTTATTTTCTTAAATAATAAATTTATAATATATATATAGCGATGTACAAATGTGTGTGTTTGTGTGTATTTATCTATATTTTTTAATTTTAATTTATAATACACAAGAAATTTTATGAGTGTGTGTGTATATATATATTTTAGTAATGTATAAATGTATATATATATATATATTTTATATTTTTAAATATAAATTTATAATATGTGTACGCCTTTGCGCATGTATTTTTTATATTTTTTAATATAAATTTATAATAATTTTTAAGTGAAAAAACTAAAACCATAACTTGTGGTGGAGGGAAACTATATTAAAAATGTATAAGCTTAAGTAAAAAAAAGAGAGTGAATAAAAAAACTAGAATCAAACATTTGAATCATCGTTGATCTTCCCCATGATTTGAAATTAATTGTTTTTTGAGTCTAAGTGAATCTCCCAATATAATTATTCAATAATAAACATTGGGTTTTCAAGGAGAGGGACCTCAATGTAATCAATAATTTTTCATAGATCTCATAAACCTTGGTCAAAACTAATCCACTTAACATTGATTCACCTTTGCTAAAAGAACCAACAATTATGATTATCTGAGTTCTCCCTTGAGAAATTTTTTGAGGTGTTTCATTTTGTCTCCACCTATTTTGATCGAAGAACGTCAAATTTTTTTTCAACCTCCCTATAAAAGTAGAATAACACAATTTATTCCAATATAAGAGTGTAAGATTTTGATACCTTTGAATCATCATTATTACTTGATTTATCATCTTCTAAAAGTAAAGTATTTTTTGCAGTATTATTGGAGGTAAGATCCTTACTGATGGATATAGTGATTATGGAATATTTAATTCCTGAGTAATTAATATGATACCTTGATTTATTCAATATATAAATAGTTAATCTTTTATAATTAAAAATGGGATTGTTTTATATTATTATTTCTTAAATGATAAAATTTATCAAAATTTTATTCAATGGGTGACACTGTTAGATCATCATACTTGTCCAATTATTCATTGGAAGAATTAATTTGTTTTGTAACAACAAGTTAAACTTGTAAATCCTTAGTCAATATATCTTCAATTTCAATTAAATATGTTTTTTGTACTATACCAGATCAATCGAAGATTTAGTTTTAGCATATGTATAATCCTTCCCTATAAAACTCTATGTATGATTATCCCCACAAGCAGATACATATTTGATAGTTTCTATTGATTCAAACTAAGATTCACCTCAAATAATAGAGGGATATTATTCCTACTTCCTATATTTAATGGATGAGCCCCCCCAAAAAGGTCCTCAAAATGGTTCTTACCTCTGTTATCAAAAACATCAGAATACTTCTATAAAATATCCATAGACTACACACAATTAATATCCCACACATATTCAAACACTTATAGTAAATTTTCCATTGAATATAATCATGGATCAAAAAAAATAATCAGATAATAGGAAGAATACAAAGTGTTTTTCTTTATAGTATTCATAATAATAAAATAATATGAATATTGAACAACACTGTAACACCTACATGTTTTTATGAAATATTTTATTTAAATAATTTTTATTCTTCAGTAGCTTAATTTTCACACAATATTGAGTTTAAAAAAACCAAGAGATTCCCTTAATAAAAAATTACCATTATAGCCGAGTCGTTTGGTTAGAGGGAATAATTATAACTAACTTATGAAAACACAGTATGAATTCATTGGATATTAATTATTTATGAAAAATATAAATCAATTAGATATTTGTATTTTTTTAGTAAATTGAATTTGGTAATGAGATTAATGATATATATGTGTTATATAATTAATAAAATATTTTTTGATATTCATCCAATTGATATTTTAGTCATAGAGTATGAATAAAACCCTATTTATGTATAAGAACCTTTTTTTTAAAGGACAATTTTAAAACTTTGAGTGGAGAACCCATTTTAAATTAAGATTTTGACAAATTAATAATTTATTAATGACAAAATAAACATGTTATTTTGAAGTGGGATATAAAAATTTACTTTGGACAAATTTCTAATATTGTTCTGATAACTTTCATGTTTTGATTAATAGTAAAAATACGCTAAATTTTAATTAAAAAAAACTTTTTCCATCAAGATAATTTATATGATTAAATTATAATTTTAAATGGTTTTAAAGTATAAATTGAATATATTTTTACCATTTAATATAATTTATGTCATTAGCATTAATTTTACATTGAATTCATAGGAAAAAACAATTCAATCTTTTGTAATTTTTTAACTTTTAAAACTCGTATTCTCATTTCAACAATGAGATTAATTTTAAATAAATTACTGAAACTTCTGTGTTTTGAATTTGGAAAAATAGATTCTATATTTGGAATCAGAAGTTTCAAATTGTGTTAATAGGTGCCTTTTATTTTTGGACACTATGAATAGTAACTTCAGTAATTATTTTATTTACCATGGTTAAAGGGTAAATCTGGTAAATAAGGGTAAAAATAATAATTTAATAATATAACGCCACCCTAAAACGTGCCCTAATCCTATTTGATGAAATATTTCCGACCATGGGCATCCTTGGGTCGATTTTGGGACTCCATGGATTCACATGGATGTGAAAATGATATTTTATAAAAATTAATTTAAAGTAAAGATATTTATAACCTAAACATATAACTTTTACTAAATCGATTTTAATATAGGGTTATATAACTGATATATTTATTTATAAATAGTCATTATAAATATATAAAAAAATCATACATCATGATATTTTATTTATAATTTTTATAGATTATATAAATAGTTTTATTTATGACACAAATATGATGTAGTGATTCCCTCATTAATGAAAGATTTAAATAAATGAATTTATAAATATTAACAAAAAATGTAATTTGGTTATTTTTATGTCATCCACGAATTTTTTGGATGAAATTGTCATATTATATTTTATTTAATTCCTTATTTTTTAAGGAATAAATTTTTTATGAATTTTTAAAAAGTCAAGTATGAATAGTGTCCAAAATTGACACAATTCATAAAATAGTTTATTAAATGATATTAAATTCCTAAGAATATAATATTAGGCCAAAAGGTTTATATAAGTCCAAAAATTTCATAAATAACTTTTTTTGGGTCGTTTGACATGATAAGGTAATTACATTAACCCACAATTTGTAAATAACAGGATATCACGTTAAAATTAAGAAGGGTAAAATAAGGGTTAAACCAAAAAGATAAGGATAAAAAAATATTCTAAACTTGTCTAAATATTATTGTATGATGGGTATTCGAAAAAAAACATCTTATCTTTGAATTAAATAAGTTTTGAACGATTTTTAGTCGAAATTGAATTTATTATAAATTAATATTTTTGAGAGTATCCTAAAGAGCCCCTCTCCTCTCTTATAAAAGGGAACCTCCTCCCTCTCCTATTCACTCCATTTTGAGACTTCAAGCTCATCCAACCCATACCCATTTCTTTTATAAACTTCCCTATTTACATTCTAGAGGTTCTGGTCTTCTCAAAAGACCAACTCTAGTGCCTTAAGGGGAAATTTAAAAGAGGCACATCGAGGAAGAGGTAATCTCTTCTACCGATTCTTTCAAATTTATTTCTTCTTATACTTCCTATTATTTAGTTTTTTAATTATAAAGTAATAACATAAGTATAAATAATATAATTATATGTTATTATAAATATTAAACAACTATATTTCACCTTCTATCCATCCTACAAAAAACAAAATCACCACGCGTACGTACGTACGACTTACCGTCTTCACGCCACGGTGTAATATATTTTTCACCATCACCTTACTTGGATGGATATAATGGGGGAAATAATAACTATATATTATTAATATAACATGATACTAATTCTTAGATACTATAAACCATCCAATTCAATACCACTCAACAATTATGGGAACGATATCATCGCTCGTGCGTACGTACAGCTTACCGTCTCCACGATGCGATATGATTCGCTCTACATAATCTTCCTTAAATCATGATTATATAAATGAATTGAATGAATAAATATTATATATATTATACTAATACCATTTTTTTACCATTTTTAAATGATATAACTCTAACAAAAAAAGAATAAGAACTTATCCGACAAAACGTACATAAGAACATAAAACAGTTAATGCACGAATAACGAGTAACAATGAAATGTTACTAACAAACAGATGAAAATATAATCATAAATGTTATCATAAAAATGATTATTATTCTTGAATAAATCATTAAAATTATTTAAATTATTATACATGAGGTTTAGATACATACGAAGTATAGTGGACCTAAGGTAAGGGATAACTTTTCCAATCTCGTTTTATCTGAGATTGTTTATTCGTAAGTATCTACTAGAAATATATTTCTCATCCATGTCCATGTTTTCTAAAAATATTCTCATAAAATTTTTACTATTATTTTATGTACTTTTAAAGTCATTTTTACCCATTTTTACTTTTACTACATGATTTGGAAGGAATCTTCCTTTTGTTTACCATACAAGGTACTTTTTGACTTTTATGAAAAAAGTATAAGGATAATGTTTTTTTAACTTATTCGACATGAATGGGTTTTTATATATTCATAATGAATTATTTCCACAAATCGTACTCTACATGTTTACAAGTGTATTTTTAACTAAATTCTTTTCTTTAAAAATTTCATGACATTTTGAGAAAAGAAAATGTTTTTGAAAAAGAAATGATATTTTCCTTAGGAATGAAGCCCAAGTGTTTTATCAAAATTATTTTCCATTTAAGATTACATAGGTTTATCTTTCCTTGCCTGTTATTACATTGATCTGATTGGGTTTATTATGGAATGTTATTTAGTAAATCCATTTGTTTTATATCAATTATGATGGAATGATGTTTAAGAAACCCATTTGATTTCATGGGTTATGCTATGGTGAATGTTTTTATGTTTTTGTGGCACATGTAAGAATGGTTTCATTATGAGATGGGTGGTAACTATATCTCCCTCCAATGTATTGGGTAAATATTTATATCTCATGATATAGACATGGCTGGAACGTCAAGTAAATCTGGTTCAGTGATACAGGGCTGGAATGAGGAGTGAACTCGATTCAGTAAAGGACTTTGTCTACTATGATGGTATTGGAAATGAGCCTTGACTAATATTAAATGATTTTCTATGATTATGTGTGTATGCCACAAATATTCATGTCTTATGTAATGATTATTGGGATTACATTGCACTTCTATGATTTATCCCATGACATGATATTATGATCTCTTATATGCAGGATAAGATTTTCAAATGTTATATATGATTGATATTTCTTTTGTTTACCCTTACTAAGAATTTTATCTCACCCTTTCGTATGTTTCTTTTCCCCATGTCAGGAATAAGGGTATTGATTATGATATGCCAAAAAGGATTCTAGTTATGATGAAATAAACGGGATATGATGTAGATGTTTTATGAACTGGTTGTTTGTGTTTCTCAATTTATAAAGACACTATACCTATAAGGTCCTTTTATGGGTTTTTTATATATTGTAATAAATATACTTCAATTCTGAATTAATATCAATGTATGTAAAGTATGGGTCATTATAGTTGGTATCAGAGGAAAGGTATAGTTAACCTTTGGAAACTAGGATGAGAGAGCCTTAGTAAGAACCATAATGATATGTCTAAGTATAGGATAAAATCCTAGTGTTTTATAAATGACCATGAATAACCTAGGATAAAACCTAAAGTGTCCTAAATTGAAATTTTATTCTTGATTATGTGGTTTTCTTGTTATTATTAGTGTTGCTCACACTATGCTTCTTGGTTTTAGTCAATGGATGGAATCTGAAGGAACCATGTTAATGCTTAATGCGATGGGAAATGAAATGATTTTCCACATGAGAAACCAAATGTTATGGGAGATGGAATGAAAAATCTTTTAGTCATTCTCACACAACTTTCTCAAGATATAAATCATGCAGTACTTCCAAATAAGCAAAGGAAGGAGCAACATTCTATTGAATCCTTCATGTGGTAGCGTCCACCTTCATTTAGCAGGTCTTCTAATCCATTAGTGGATGAACAACAGATCAGTACCACTGAAAAGATATTTTCATTTCTATAATGTTTTGAACATGATAAAGTTGTCTTATCAGTATATCGTTTGGAAGGTGAAGCTGATCAATGGTGGAATCTTATCAAGAATACGAGGCAAAGAGATGAAATTGATTCCATGGAATGAGACGAGTTCAAGAAATTATTTTTCAATAAGTACTTTCCTCATATTCTTTGAACAAATATGGATAAGGAGTTCTTTGAACTTAAGAAAAAGGATGATGAATCTATTGCTACCTACGAAGAAAATTTTACAAGACTTGAAAGGTACGCTTCTGGAATTATTATCCAACCTGCGAGTAATATTGATCAATTATTTAGTGGCTTAAAACTAAGTCTTTGAAGGGAATTATCCATAAGGGAATTCAATAACTATGATTATATTGTTCGATGTGCTCTCAAGGTTGATATGGATATTAGAGTAACCCATCAGTCATATGGGTTTGATAAGAAGAGGAAAAGGAAGATCTAAAGACCACACTGAAAAGAAGATGATTTTTCCCTTATGCTCAAAGTGTGGAAAGAAACATGGAAAGAACTGTCTTAAAGGGACTAGTAAATGTTTTAAGTTTGGAAAAGAAGGCCATCAGGAAATTGAATACTGAAGTGATGGGAAAAATATGTCTAATGATGCGAACAAATAAAATTCTAAAAAGAATGAACCTCTTACACTTCAATGTTACAAGTGAAATGAAATGGGGAATTATGTGAATCAATTCCCTAATCCAAGGTTTATTAATGATGATCGACATCAACAAACTCTTGAGTCCAAAGACAAGGGAAAGTCACATGAAATTACTATTGGCGATATGGAGTACGATAATGAAGTGGTGAAAGGTACACTTATCATCCACTCTAAAGTAGAAAATGTTTTATTTGATTCTAGATCCACAAAATATTTTATTTCTGAAGAATTTTCTAAGGGTATCACCGTATTACCTCAATAATTAGACATTGAGTTATCCGGGACAAATCCTAATGGAAAAACGGTCGCATCAAAAGTTTACAATTCTTATCTAATTGAAGTTTGTGGGAAAGTGCTTCCTACAAATCTTTTGGTCCTTCCTATAGTGGAACTTTATGTGATTCTTGGAATGAATTTTCTTTCTTTATATGGAGATCATATCATTTTCCAAATAAGGGAAGTCAAATTTCATATTCTAGATCAATCTATGATCATCTATTGGTGCAAGGATGAATATAACCTTCCAGTGGAAATTTATTCCATCTTGTGGGTCATGATTCTAATAAATGAAGGTTATTTATCTAAAATGGGTAGGGAGAAACTCATGATTAAGAATATGACCATTGTACAGAATTTTTAAGATGTCTTTCTGGAGGAATTTCCAGGTCTTCCACCAAAGCGTGAAGTTTATTTTTCAATATAACTCATACTGGGTGCTATGACTATTTCAAAGACAGCTTATAGAATGGACCCAATTGAGTTGCAGGAATTGAATAAGAAACTCCAAAATAATTTTGATAAAGGATTCATATGCCCTAGTGCATCACCTTGGGGAGTACCTTTTTTTTAAGAAGAAATATGGATCAATGATACTCTACACTGATTATAGAGAACTTAACAAGATCACTATCAAGAAAAAATATCCTATTCCTCACATTAATGATTTATTTGACCAACTACGTAGAGCTTAATACTTTTCCAAGATTGATCTTTGTTTAGTATATCATCAATTAAGGGTAAAAAAAGAGGATATACCAAAGAAGACATTCCGTACAAGGTATGGACACTATGAATTTATAGTGATGCCTTTCGGTCTTACTAATTCCCCTAATATCTTCATGGATCTAATGAATAGAGTCTTTAAAGACTATCTTGATCAGTTTGTGGTAGTATTTATAGATGATATTCTTGTCTATTCAAAGAGTGAGGAAGAACATGAAGATCACTTGATAATTGTATTGAATACCTGGATAAAGGATAATCTTTATGAAAAATTTATCAAGTGTGAATTTGGGCTTCAAAAAGTTTCATTTTTGGGTCACATAATCTCAAGAGAGGGGATATCTGTGGATCTAGTAAAAATAGAGGTTATTGAAAGATGGTCGATACCAACAATAGTAACTGAGATTCGAAGTTTTCTTGGTTTGGATGGATATTATCAACGTTTTGTGAAAGATTTTCCCCAATTATCTAATACACTCACAAAGTTGACTCATAAAGGAGTTAAGTTAGTTTGGACGGAGGAATGTGAAGATAATTTCAAAGAGCTAAAAATAAGGTTATCCAGTTCACCTGTGCTCACACAACCTTATAGTGGAGAAAGGTTTGTGATCTATATTGGTGAATACAAGAAGGGGATGGGGTGTGTTTTCATGAAAAATAATATGGTGATAGCTTATTCCTCACGAAAGTTTAAAATCCATGAGCAAAATTACCCAAATCATGATTTGGAGTTAGATACGGTAATCTTTTCATTAAAGATATAGAGGCATTATCTTTATACTGAAAGGTGGGATATTTATACGGATCATAAAAGTATAAAGTATATTTTCACACAAAAGGAGATGAATATGCATCAAATAAGATGGTTGGATTTGATTAAAGATTACAAATTCTCAATACATTACCACCCTGGGAGAGAAAAAAAGGTGGCTGATGCATTAAGTCAACAAGACCATGCCAGCTTATCCGTGATAAGGATCAAGAAAGATCCAATATTTATGGATTTTAAAAGGATGGATCTTTAAATTATAATGGAAGGGGAGAAATATTATCTTTCTCAAATGAATGTTCAACCATATATTAAAGTGAATATTAAAGAGGCACAGAAGAAAGATATAGAGTTACAAAAGAAGGTGAGAAATGTTCCTAAATTCAACCTTGATTATGATGAAATAATAAGGTTCAGAAACTAGATTTTTATTTCTCCCATACCATAATTAAAGAAGGAGCTATTGGATGAGTCTTATAGTTTTTCATTATCTATTCACCCTATAAGAACAAAGATGTACAAGGACATGAAATAGAACTTCTGGTGGGATGGAATGAAAATAGATTTCGCCAAATATGTCTCTCGATGCTTGGTTTGTCATCAAGTTAAGGCTTAGAGATAGAAGTCTAAGGGGATGTTACAACCATTACCTGTGCCAGAATGGAAATGGGAAAACATCACTATGTACTTTGTCATCAGACTTCCCAAAACATCCAAGGGAAATAATGCTATCTGGTTTATAGTTGATTTCCTTATGAATTAGGCACACTTCATTGCTATTAGAGAGGATTTATCTCTTGATAAGCTTACCCAGATATATGTAAAGTAAGTGGTAAGATTGCATGGAGTACCACTATCCATTATATCTGATCGGGATCCAAGGTTTACCTTGAAGTTCTGGTGAAGTCTTCAGCATGTTCTGGATATAGAGTTAAGTTTTAGCACTGCTTATCATCCTCAGATAGATGGTCATTCTGAGAGGACAATTCAAAATCTGGAAGACATATTGAGAGCTTTATCTTTGGATTTCAAATGTGGTTGGGATCAATACCTACCATTGGTGGAATTTTCTTATAATAATAGCTTTCACTCTAGTATTCAGATGGCTCCTTATGAAGCCCTCTATAGAAATAAGTGTAGAACTCTAACTTGCTGGGAAGAATTTGTGGAAATAAATCTATTAGGAAATGATCTTGTTGATGAAATGGAAGAAAAGGTTAGATCTATTCAACAACACATAATATTAGCTCAAAGTCGAAAAAAAATTATGCTAACAACCAAAGAAAAGACCTAGAGTTTGAAGTGGTGATAATGTGTTCTTATGAATATCTCCCTGGAAGAGAGTAATGAGATTTGGAAAGAAGGGAAAGCTGAGCCCTAGGTATATCAGTCCTTTTGAAATTCTAGATCGTGTTGGGAAAGTAGCTTACCGATTGGTGCTTCCACCAAATGAATCTATATAAAGTTCATGATATGTTCCATGTATCTCTCCTGAGAAAGTACATATCTAATCCCTCACATGTACTAAGTTGAAAATTCATACCATTGGAGAAAGATCTTTCTTATGAATAATAACGGATAGAGATTCTGGATCATAGTGAAAAAGTTCTATGAAACAAGACCACTCTCATGGTTAAAATGTTATGGAGGAACCATAAATTTGAATAAGCTACATGGTAACTTGAGGATATGATGAGGAAGAGGTACCCTCATCTATTTATTTATAAATGATGAATTTCAAGGGAGAAATTCAGTTTAAGTGGGGTAGAATGTGACACCCGGATGTTTTTATTAAATATTTTACTTAAATAATTTTTATTCTTCAGTATATTGCTTTGCACGAAATAGTGAGTTTAAATTAACTGTTAGATGATATTAATATAAAATTAAAATTATATCCTATCTGTTGGGTTAGCGGGAATAATTATAACTAACTTATGAAAATTCATTATGAATTCATTGGCTATTAATTATTTATGAAAAATATAAATCAATTAGATATTTTTATTTTCTTGAGTGAATTACATTTGGTAATGTGATTAATGAGATATATGTGTTATATACTTAATAAAATATTTTTTTATATTCATACAATTCATATTTTAGTCATAGGGTACGAATAAAACCCTATTTATGTATAAGAACCTATTTTTTTTAAAAAAAGGTCAATTTTATTACTTTGAATGGAGAACCCATTTTAAATTAATATTTTGACACATTAATAATTTCTATATGATAATATAAACATGTTATTTTGAAGTGTGATATAAAAATTTACTTTGGATAAATTTCTGATATTTTTATGATAACTTTCATGTTTTTATGAATAGTAAAAATACGCTAAATTTTAATTAAAAGCAAATTTTTTCATCGAGATAATTTATATGATTAAATTATAACATTGAATGGTTTTAAATTATAAATAGAATATATTTTTATTATTTAATATAATTTATGTCATTATTATTAATTTTACATTAAATTCATAGGTAGAAACATTTCAATCTTTTGCAATGTTTTAACTTTTAAAACCCATATTATCATTTTAACAACGTGATTAATTTTAAATCAACTACTGAAACTTCTGTGTTTTGAATTTGGAAAAATATATTCCATATTTGGAATCATAAAGTCCAATTTTTTTTAATATGTACCTTTTATTTTTGGACATTATGAATAGTAACTTCAGTAATTATTTTATTTACCATGGTTTAAGGGTAAATCTTGTAAATAAAGGTATAAAAATAATAATTTAATAACATAATACCACCATAAAACATGTCCTAATCCTATTGGATAAAATATTTCTGACCATGGGAATCCTTGGGTTTATTTTGGGACCCCATTGATTCACATGGATGTAAAAATGACATTTTATAAAAATTGATTTAAAGTAAAGATATTTATAACCTAAACATATAACTTTTACTAAATTGATTTTAATATAGGGTTATATAAATAATATATTTGCTTATAAATACTCATTAGAAATATAAAATTATTTCATACATCATGGTATTTTATTTATAATTTTTAGAGATTATATAAATAGTTTTATTTATGATACAAATATGATGTAGTGATTGCCTCGTTAATGAAAGATTTAAATAAATGAATTTATAAATATTAAAACCAATGTAATTTGGTTATTTTTATGTAATCCACGAATTTTCTAGATGAAATTGACATATTACCTTTTATTTAACGAATTATTTTTGAAGGACTAAAGTTTTTATGAATTTTTAAAAAGTCATGTATGAATAGTGTCCAAAATTGACACAATTGATAAAATAGTTTATTAAATGATATTAAATGCTTAAAAATTTAATATTTGTCCAAATGTTTGATATAAGTCCAAAAATTTCATAAATAACTTTTTTTGGATCGTTTTACATGATATGGTAATTACATTAACTCACAATGTGTAAATAACATGATATCACGATAAGATTAAAAAGGGTAAAATAAGTGTTAAACCAAAAAGATAAGGATAAAAAAATGCTCTAGACTTGTTTAAATATTATTGGATGATGGTTATTCGAACAAATATTATATTATATTTTAATTAAATAAGTTTTGGACCATTTTTAGTTAAAATTGAATTTATTATAAATTAATATTTTTGAGAGTTTCCTAAAGTGCTCATTTTCTCTCTTATAAAAGGGCACCTCCTCCCTATCCTCTTCACTATATTTTGAGACTTTGATCTTAGAAAAACCCTTTCCATTTCACTTCTAAACTTCCCCAGTTACATTATAGAGGTTCTGTTCTTCTCAAAATACCAACTCTAGTGCCTTAGAGGAAATTTAAAGGAGACACATCGAGGAAGAGGTAATCTCTTCTACCAATTCTTTCAAATTTCTGTCTTCTTAAACTTCCTATTATTTAGTTGTTTCATTATAAAGTAATAACATCCATATAAATAATATAATTATATGTTATTATAAATATTAAAAAATCCTATTTCACCTTCTATCCATCCTACGAAAAACGAAATCATTGCACGTGCGTACGTACGAATTACCGTCTCCACGTCGTGGTGTAATCTGTTTTTCTCCATCACATTATATGGATGGGTATAATGGTAGAAATAATAAACTATATATGATTAATATAACATGATACTAATTATAAGATACTATAAACCATCCAATTCAATACCACTCAATAATTATGGGAATGATATTGTCGCTCGTGCGTACGTACGGCTTACCATCTCCACGGTGCGATGTGATTCGTTCTACATAATTGTCATAAAATAATGATTATATAAATGATTTGAATTAATAAATATGATATATATTATACTAATACCATTATTTACCATGCTATAAATTATATAACAATAATGAAAAAAATAGGAATAAGAACTTATCCGACAAAACATACATAAGAACGTAAAGCAGTTAATGCCCGAATAACAAGTATCAATGAAATGTTACTAACAAACAGATGAAAATATAATAATAAATTTTATCATAAAAATGATTATTATTCTGGAATAAATCATTAAAATTATTTAAATCATTATACATGAGTTTTAGATACATACAAATCATATCAGACCTAAGGTAAGGGATAACTTTTCCAATCTCATTTTATCCGAGATTGTTTATTCGTAAGTATCTACTGGGAATATATTTATCATCCATGTCCATGTTTTCTAAAAATATTCTGATAAAATGTTTTATATTATTATATGTATTTTTAAATTCATTTTTACCCATTTTTACTTTTACTACCTGGTTTAGAAGGAATCTTCCTTTTGTTTACCATACAATGTACTTTTTTGACTTTTCTGGAAAAAGTACGAGGAGAATGTTTTTTTAACTTATATGACATGAACAGGTTTTTACATATTCATAACACATTATTTCTATAAATCTTCCTCTAAAATTTTACAAGTGTATTTTAAACTAAATTATTTTCTTTTAAAATTTCATGACATTTTGAGAAAAGAAAACGTTTTTGAAAAAGAAAGGATATTTTACTCAGGAATGAAGTTCAAGTGTTTTATCAAAATTATTTTCTATATAAGATTACATAGGTTTATGTTTATATCCTAGTTATTACTATGATATTAGTGTGTTTATGATGAAATTTTATTTAGAAAATACATTTGTTTTCTATCAATTATGATGGAATGATGTTTAAGAAACCCATTTGATTTCATAGGTTATGCTATGGTGAATTTTTTATGTTTTTGTGACACATGTAAGAATGGTTTCATTATGAGATGTGTGGGACCTATATCTCCCTCCAATTAATTTGGTAAATATTTATATCTTATGAGATAGACATGTTTATAATAGCAAGTAAATCCGGTTCCGTGATACAGGGCTCAAATGAGGGGTGAACTCGGTTCAGTAATGGACTTTGTCAGCTATGATGGTCTTGGCAATGAGACTTGACTAATATGAAATGATTTTTTATTCTTATGTGTGTATTCCACAATGTTTTATGTCTTATTTTATAATTATTGGGATTGCATTTCACTTTTATGATTTATCCCATGAAATGATATTATGATCTCTTATATGCAGGATAAGATTTTGAAATGTTATATATGATTGATATTTCATTTGTTTACCCTTACAGAGCATTTGAGCTCACCCTTTCATATGTTTCTTTTCTCCAGGATAGGAAGAAGGGTATTAAGTATGATATGCCAAAAAGGATTCTAGTTACGATGAAATAAATGGGAGACAATATAGATGTTTTATGAACCAGTTGTTTATGTTTCTCAGTTTATAAAGACACTATACCTATACAATCATGTTATGGTTTTGTTATATGTTATAATAAATATACTTCAATTATGAAGTAATATCAATGTATGTAAGGTATGGGTCATTATAAACACTGGTAAAATCTTGAACAAGGATTGTCGAGAGCTTAGGTAAACCACACAAATGCTCACCATGATCACCAGTACCAGACATATCATTTACCCAAACCTCTTTTATAGCACTTTCAAACCCCGAAGAATATAAACTCAACTCCCTATTATCTTTTTTCAGCCTCTATGGGTCTCTTCAAGTATGTTTATCACACCAATAAGCTCCAGATTAACAACATTCATAAGCATAATGACCCCAAGATGACAATTGAGGTAAAAAATGTAAATAAATTCATATAAAATGGACTAAAAAATCCTTACCATTACTAATATAAATCCATCAAGGAACCTTAATAGCAAGTTCTACCTCTATGAAACCTTTCATAATTGATGTACATGAAATATTCAAGGTGAAAACATCTGATTTAATCAAAGTTTCCATGGAACTGGTGATAGCCTTAAAAGAATCCCATCAAAATAGATGGATAAAGAGACCTTCAAACACTTCTAAGATTGTAAGATCTAAAGAAATAAAATTTTTAGAGGAATAATGAGACCAATGAAAAACCTTCGTCAAATATCTGCCCACCTTCCAGTTTCATCTTTGAAAATATCAATAGAAAGACTTATTGTCTTCAAATCAAAGGATGATTCAATCATCACACAAGAGGCCCATTGAAAAATATATGAAACTAATCCACTCCAGAGTATACCTAATCAGTTTAATAGAAGTATGATCACCATTTAAAATTCCTATCAAAACAAATTGGAAGGTTTGTGATAAAACCTAAGATTTTCTTCCACAAATTTTACCATCAGGAATATTTTCACATGAAATAATGAAAGAAAAAAAAGACAAATTTATAATACACACACACACACATACACAGAAATAGACACACAATATATATATATAAATATATATTATATAATTTCACAAATATATATGTGTGTGTATGTATATGTATATATATATATTTCTATATATATTTAAATTTAATTTTTTTAATACACACACACACACATATATTTGTGTGTGTTTGTGTGTGTGTGTATGGTATATATATATGGTATATATATTTATGTATATGTACATGCATATTTATATATGTTTATATTTATAAATATAAACTTTTAAATAGAAATTTATAATATATATGTGTGTGTGTGTGCATGTGTGTGTTTATATTTTTTAATATAAATTTATAACACACACTCACACATATTTTTGTGTGTTTCTTGTAGTGATATACACATTTATATATAAATATATTTATATATATGTATGTGTGTGTGTGTGTGCGTAAATATGGATTTTAAATATAGATTTTTTTAATACACACACACATATATATCTGTGTGTATTTATGTATCTATATATTTGTTCAAATTTTTAAATATAAATTTATAATATATTTTTTTATTTTTTAAAATAAAAATTCATAATATATATGTTCATATTTTTAAATATAAATTTTTAATAGACATACATACATACATATACACATACACAAATCTGTGTGTGTGTGTGTGTGTTGAGACACACACACATGTTTATATTCTTAAGTATAAATTACCTATGTTTTTAGAAATAAGGACTAAAAACATCGTTAATTCATTTTTTTAGTTCCCCTAGGTTTCTCCAAATCTTGGACACATTCTCATAACGTGTCTTCAAGCATCTTGATCCTATGCTCAGACTATCTATCTATTTAAGGATGATATATAATACTCAACTTCACTTGAGCACCCAAAACTCACTGAAGTACTTGAAAAAAAATGGATTTGAATCTCACATCATGATTAGACACTATACTCATTAGCACCCAACGTATTTATATAGTCTTTTATGTATACAACCTTCCCATATCATTGACTGACTATGTGTCTTAAATCAACAAAAAGTGTGAAACTATATTCAATATATACACAATGACCCACAACATGTATTTTCTTCTAGGTGATCTCGAGGCCTCTATCACAAATCCCATTATGATCTTGTACAATTTATATATCATAATGAGAAGCTTATAAACAATTCAAATGGGTATTTAGTGCTCAACCTTCACTTTTTGAAAAGTGAGGGACTATAAAATATACCTCATTATGTCCTTTAAAACTAGACATAAAAAATGGCACCTTATGTCATGATATATCAAAATTAATATAGAATGTTCCTACCATTATGAAGCATGAGAAAAATGGATTAGCTCATCTCACATGTTTTTCAAGTCTACCACCCTTTTGTGAACATAAAATTTGATATCATCGCTATTAATAAATTCTATAGACTACCCCCTGCCATATAGTCTCTACCTTATTACCTAACAACCTGAATATGAGTTTTGAATATATTTTTTCCTATCTAATAGAGATGATGTGATACTTAGAGGATCCAATATCAATATCCCATGAACCTATTCCACAACCAAATGAATCTTAGAAAATATTCACATCAACTATCATTCATCACTAGAATCACATACCACCTGCACCTATGTATTTATATTGAGTGTTTCAACCATATAATTAACCTTTATAGGGGTATATACTATCTTAAAATAAAATTAATGTAGGAACTCAACCCTTATCCTCTATCGAAGATTCTATTCTTACTAAGATAATATATATTTAAGAATATTTTAGTCTATATAAACCAAAAATCTAAGAGAGATTAGTTCTAAAACTCTAGTTCATGAACCATTATAAATCACTCCAAGTCATGGATTAGGTAGTTATACTCACAAGACCTTAATTACTGAGAACCATATGCAATGGTTCGATCATACTACATCAAAAATTATTCAAGGATAATTCCTAATGTATCATAATATATGGTATAACCCTAACCTGGTTCGAGTAAGATAAATATCGACATAGAATTAATCTTACCTTTAAAATTATAAAATATAATCTCACACCAATAATTACACTTGAATTTATACCTTTCTTATTCAGGATCATCATCAATATTCCTTGTTGGGAGAAATCTCCAAAAAAAATTCTATAGTAACCAGTGAGTCCAATGAAACTCTCAATATAAAATATATTCTAAAATATCTCTTAATAATTAATTAATTAACCTTATTGGGATATACTAAGATATAAAATTCATAAACAATGTTTCCTAAGAATAAAAACTCTTGAATCTATAAGTGAGACTTCAGGATCTTGATAAAAATCTAATACTAACGCAATATACCTTGTATAATCTCCAAATGTTTGACATGATCTTACAATGTTTGGGAATACACCAAGATATCATCAAAGAACACCAATATAAATAAGTTTGAATATTTATGGATACCCTGATAATTTAGTCCATGAAAAATGTAGGCATGTTCATTAGGTTGAGAGAAATCACCAAGAAATCATGCAAACTATATCTTCTTTGAAAGGATATCTATGGAACGTCCTCATCTATCACCCAGAGCTAATGGTATCCAGATCATAAATTAATTTTTAATAACTACTAGGCTCCACTAAACAATTTAATTAAATATCCATATTAATAATTTATTCTTGATCATCACTAGATTTAACCTTCGGTAATTCTTACACAATCTCATACTACCATCACCCTTCTTTTTGAAAAAAACCAGAACACCCAATAAATAATTTTTCAAGAAAATAATTCCCCTTAACTTTATTTCTTAAAATTGGAAATTAAAATACCTTAACTCATATAGTTACATATGATAATATGGTATCAATATGGAGACTACAACATCAATCAAGTTGATAATAAACTTGACCCCCAATTGGGTGTAAATCCCAATAAGCCCCCAGGAAAAATATTTTGAGATTCGTCAACTATAAAATGGAAGAAAATTTTTATTATCTCATTATTTGTTCCTATAATAAAAATCTCCATAATTTAGGTAATAATGTGAAGTTATTGATGGTTTTCCCTAATATGACCTACCAAAAAATTCCTCTTCCCAATAAAGGTGTAGCTATAAACTATAGGTGAAGTGAAAGGCCCTCATATTCAATAATAGTCGATGCTTGCATAAAAGTGAGTAAGTCGATTCATGTAAAAAATCACATTGAAGATTTGTATTTATAAAATTAGGATATCCCATATATTCCCTATAACATCTCAATAATTTAGAAAATAAAACTATGTTCGATAGCATATTCGACACGCAACACTGAGCTTAAATGACCTACAAAATATATAACTGTTATAACATAGCCATTAAATTAATGGGTATGAATATTATTAACTAATTTATGAAAAAAATATATAAAAATTTCATACTGAATATAAATAATTGATAAATTTTTATTAAATAATAAATCAATTTTTAGTAAAGTAATTTTATTCTTTAAAAATATGTTTTCTTCAAAAATGAATTTTATTGCTTTTCATGAAATTATATTGTAATTAATTTTTAAAACTTTAATAATTTTTTATATAAAATGAAATTAATTTTTTAAATAATGATACCAAAATTTACTTTAGGATAAATTTTTTGATTTGCTAGAAAATATTGATTTTTCAGTGAATAGTGAAAAATATCGATTTTTGTAAAAATATCATTTTTTAAATAAATAAATTAAATTTAAAAGATAAATTATATTTTGAATATGATTTGAAATAAAATAAGTATTATTTAGTGATATTTAATCCACTTAATTACATTTTAATCATCTTTATATTGAATTTTAGTATAAGTATCTTTTTTTTGTTTTAAAAACAGGTTTTTCTAAAAAAATTGTTTTAAAGAGCATAATGTTTCTCCTTTTTAATTAATTAAAATTAAAACTACTAAGGAATTATTTAAATTAAATTTATATATTATATATAAATAAATATTAATTTATATTCTGCCATATATTTTATTTTCATTAAAATAGAGAGAACACCTAAATACAAGGACACCCTGAAAAAGACAAGAAAAAGAAAACACTAATTACAACCAAAGAGACCCCAAGAACCAAAGGCTCAGAGAGGCCTAAAATAATGTAAACCAAGTGCATCAGTTCTGATCAATTTGGTGCACTCTGGGGAGAGGGAGCCAAAACCAGATAAAATCAAAATAGTATTTTCAGGATCACCCATTGAAGCCAAGAAGTCAGCAACCTTGTTGCCTTCACACCATGTGTGGAGAAGGGTCACACCAGAAGAAAAACGCCAATAAATTTTTTGTATTGGATACTCGATGGACCAAGGATAATGATTTTTGTTTTAGAGAGAGTTGATAATCACCATTGATTCCATTTCAATGACCGATATAGAGATGTAGCGGTTGTGATAAATTGCAAGCACATTCAGTATAGCATTGGCCTCAGCAATGATCAAATTCCTACTAACATATAAGCTGATGAAAGCCAAGATAACTAAACTGAAATTTTCCCTATAGGATCAAAATATGAATGTATATGCTCAATATACAATAGGTGGTAAATTGTATCCTTTAATAATTACTTAGGATCCTTTAAAGTTGGTATAAAACTTTCATTTTTAACCTTGAGGGAAACTATATTTAACAAAGTTAAACAAGGTAAATTAACAAGACCTCTTAGTTCTAAAAAATTTCTAGGTTCTAAAAATATGGTTCCGGAAATGAAACTTAAGAAAAGTTTACAAGGAAAAAAGATTCTACCTTAAAGCATATAGAATCTTACTAATCAGAGTATACAATTACAAGAAAGCATAAGATAGTTATACTTTCCTTAATAATCAAAATGCAGTAGAAAATAAACTTGATACAATACAAGTATCAAGTATGAAATCTTTTAACCCAAAGAGTAGGGTATCCAACAACCTTGGATAATGGTCTCTTGAGTTATACTTTCAAGAAAGTCTATCTTACCCAAACAAGGTAATCCCTTGATAAGAATATCAGAATATGTCTTGATATCCCCGCAAGCCCTAAAACTTCAAGGCAGTCGGCACCTCTATCTCCCTTATCAAGAAATTCCTAGAACTTTAAGGTAGCTAGAACATCTATCTTTCTATCCGTGGAAGTCCTCGATTTTACACAACAACAATCAGAGTTTCATGAAGCAAGAGGAACAAGATGTTCAGTACACACAAGGCATGAGAGTCTCTCTCTCTAGAAATCACTTCAGCATCATGTAATCTATAGATTAATAGATTAGTTTTTAGTTGTTAGTTGGTAGTTGTTAGTTGTTTTGAGCGTGTTCAAATGGGCTCCTATTTATAGGCACTTCTCTAATGGTCGGCTCCCTCCTCCAATGGTCATATTTTTTCTTGAATCTCAGAGGGACCAGAACATGTGTAACTCAAAAAATGGTTAGTTAGAAATAGAATGTACGACATTGTTTCATAACTAAAACAAGGGTAATAAAAATAATGTTGCTTAACCAAATATATATTTTGGAGTCTAAGGAAAAATAAAGTTCTAAGTCTAAGAAAATAAACATTCAGTGTCTATATTACATGGATATTTGGATTCTATTTTTCAAGGAATTCAGAATCTGAATTCTATAAATTTTGAAGTCTGAATTTCAATAAATTCAGAGTCTTAATTCTAATGAATTTAGAGTCTGAATTCTGAGTAATTTGGATTCATAATTATAAATAATTTAGAATCATAATTCTGAGGAATTCGGAGTCTGAATAGAAGATAATTTGGAATTTGAATTCAGATAATTTGGAATCTGAATTCTAGAGAATTCAAAGTCTGAATTTTAGAGAATTCAGAATTTGAATTCAGAATTTTAATTCATAGAATTCAGAGTTTGAATTTCAGAGAATTTGAAATCTAAATTTAGAGAATTTGGAATCTTAATTCAGAGAATTCAGAATCTGAATTCATAGAATTTTCAATCTGAATTTCAGAGAATTCAGAGTCTGAATTTCAAGGAATTCAGAATCTGAATTTTAGATAATTCAGAATCTGAATTTAGAGAATTTGGAATCTAAATTTCAGAGAATTTGGAATCTAAACTTTAGAGAATTCGAAGTCAGAATTTCAGAGAATTTAGAATCTGAATTTCAGAGAATTTAGAATCTGAATTTCAGAGAATTCAGAATCTGAATTCAGAACCTAAAAACAGAATACTCTATATTTAATTATTTATAGAATTATAAGGTTTTAGATATGAAACTGATTTTATACATTAGAAATAAAATGAGTTAGAATAAGAGAAACTAAATCATGAACAATGAAAACAAGGATAAGAAGAAAATTTCCTTGGGGAGAAAAATTTCCTTATTAAGATAAATATTTAGGGAAATAAAATTTACCTTGAGATAGAGAGTTTGTGATTTTTAAAACATTAAATAATGAAAAAATCATAAGGAAACATTATTGACTCAACAATATCCCCCTTTTTGGAAAGCACAAGCATCCTTATGAAAAAGAATCTAAGGACTTAGAAATTTTATGGACTTGGAAATAAAAACTTATATCCCTTTACTTATGGATCAAAGTGAATATGACTAACTCCCTCTTAGGCTTTGGAAACACTAAGGATCGTATTCTTGATTTCCTGAATGAGATTTTACATTATCTTGCATATGGAAAACTTCATTGATAAGAACTTTCCCCTAGATGAACTCCCCCTTACTTAGAGAAAATATATTCTTTACTTTGTATTCTTTTTATCATTCCTTTCTCCCCCTTTGTGATTTTCAAAAAAAATAATGTTTATGGAAAGAAAATTGGTACCTAAAAAATTAGTACTAAACAACCAAAAACAACATATATAAAGAACAACCAAAATTTCATTAATGTTGAAATAATTTGTACAAGGAAAAATGACAACAATAGATCGGAATGGAAAGAAATTATCCTTCTTTCTCCTTTATCATCAGCTTCTTCACAATGGTTTTTAGCTTCTTGAGCTCCTTGTGATCCTCTTCTTCATGCATTAGAAACTGATCCTGATCTTCACTTTTCTTCTCTAAGTCTTGAATTTTTTCTTCCAGAGCCTTAAGAATGTCTGCCTGATCTTTAAACACATTTTCTTGTTTAGAAAGCTTCTCTTCAATCTCAATTCTAATATCCCTTTACCTTTTCCAATTCATGGCCACAGAGTTAAGCTTTCCATTCAGATCCTTAACTTCATGCTTCTGAGTAGTCTCTTCTAGTCTTAACTTTTCCTCAAAAGTATTTGAAATATCCTTTATCTTCCCATATTCAGTATCAAAATCATACTTAAAATTGTCATGAAATTCATTGAAGATTCTCATTTCTTCAATTGTCTTATTTGACCATCTTGTAATCTTCTTTCAAGATCTTTTATGAGCCTCATAACCAATGAGGAAGGTCTTGAAATTTGACTCTAGTCTGACACATTTTCCCATCACCATGTAAACTGAATCTGATTTCTGATTTATCATATGCTGAAGCATCTGGCATCTTTATTCTATTCTTGGGAATAAGGGAATAGTACCAACCAAATTTTTCAATGACTAAACAACAAAATCATGTCCAAGGGAATATGATTCTGAATCCGAGTGTTTGGTTGGTGAGGATTGTTTTCTATATCCTCAGCTTTCCTCTTTGATAAATCACCAACATCTTTCTTCTTCCCCATATATTTACTATGTATATCTACTACCAACTTCTTTCCCTTATCATCTATCGAAATGATCTCTTCTTTATTGGGTGATTCATACTCACTGTCAGATAACTTAACAATTTTTTCTTCCTCAACTTCCCATTTCTCTACATCAGCCACTTTATCTTCCAGGTGAATGAAGTCATGATTACTGCTTTCATCATCTATTGGATTATTCACTTCTTCCTGGCCCTTTTCTTCATTCCATGGTGTAGTAGGTTTTGAGGATTTATCTTGGGAAGTATGGATCAATAATTTTATAGAGGGGATTTCCTTCTCATGGTAATCTTCAACTTTATTTATGATATCATCAGTTTCATTCCCTTATTCTTCTTCCTCTTCTTCTTCTTCTTATATTTCCTCTTCTTTTTCCTGAACAATTTCTTCTTCTTATTCTAGATCTGGAATCACCGCCTTCTTTCTTGGAGTCTCAGGAAGTGATTCTATCAAAATCGATTCTGAAACTAGGATTTGTTCAGATGCTTTTCCAGCATCCTTGAGAAGTGATTGTACTATATCATCCTCAAAAATATTCTTCTTTTTCTTCTTCTCTTTCTATTGCTTCTCAAGCTCTTTCGTAGCCTTTATTCTTAATGATTTTTCCTCAACAGGATCCAAGTCAAACTTAGGCTCCCCTTCCTTCCCGTTTTTATTATCCTCTCTCCACTTAGACACTACTTCATCAGGGTAGGTTTTTTTCTCATTTTTCTTCGGTGGTACTGAGTGAGTTTCCTTAGTCACAATAATTTTTCCTTTCTTTTTTGAATCCTTTGCCTTTATCTTCCTTCCACCCTTTTTGTAAGACTCATCCACTTCATGTTTCTTTGAAAGATCTTGGATTTTAGCTTCTGACAAATCATAAAATTCTCCTGAATCACTGGAAGAACCAACTTTCATTCTCTTTAGAGTATCATCACTCAGCAACATCACTTTGAAATTTTTTATCTTAGAACTTCAAGGAATTTAGAATGAATGAAGTCAAAGAACTATAATATTCAAAAGAATAGTTGGATACATTATAATCTGAGACTTCATATTTCCATTCTTGATATTCTCAATCGTAACCAAGATGTACTTAACCAGGTTGATCTTCCTGAGGTTCAAAAAGAAGTCCAGAATATCGATATCACTTTTATTCAGGGTATCCTTATCCCCTTTTCTCAGAATGAAAAAACCTTGGACCCATAACTCAAGAATATGATGGTTTGTGGAGAGATGAATAATCTTCAGAGTCTTCACTCCTTTCAATCCATGACACTCTAAGACTTTTCCTTATCAAAAGATATTGATACATTAGGAAACTTGTGAGTACAGAATTTTACTTCTCCTTCATAAGAAATTCCAACCAGACTTGTTGCCTTACTGTAACAAAGAGAGTAAGTCTTCCATAACACTTAAAAGATAACTTTTATATGCCTTCTTCCTTGGAGAAAATTACATTCTCACAGAACTCAATCAACAAGTCCAGATAGACCAGATCTCGTGCCTTCGGTTTTGAAATACAAATACTCTCCCATCCATTCAACTTAACATTCTTGAAAATAATAGAATCATACTTGTCGAGGAATTTCCGATCAACTAACCTTTCTTGATAAATATTCCATTCAGATATTTCCTTAATAGTCGACATATATTTCTGAGGAGAATATTCAAAAGACATTCAGAACTAAGGAAACTTTTAAGATTTGGAATGGCCTTAAATATAGAGGCAAAGATTCATCACACGAAAGCTTTAAAAACTAATTTGGGACAACCATCAGTGAGGATTTATATAGGAAATTGAGGCGAAAGTTCAACTTCCATGGTTGATCCAACGAATAAAACAACTTCTGATCAAATCTGACAGTTGAGATGATAATAGAAGAAGGATATTAATAGGTTCCAATCTTTTGAGGTTTTTAAGATAAAAATTCGGATTTAAGTAAAAATGAATCCGAAAATGTTTCTTAAACAAGATAAAAATACCAATAAGTAAACAGATGATTACAAAAACTTAAGAAATAAAACATACCTTCCAGATTTCTAGGAAAATTATTCGTAATAAGAAAAATTCTTCTTGAATAATTTTGGATTCTGTAAAAATATTATGAAGAATTCCAACTATGAAAAATTTATATTATGAAAAATTTAGATCATGAAAAATTTCCACTATGAAAAATTTTGACTACAAAAAATTTCCACTATGAAAAATTTGACTACTAAAAATTTCAACTACAAAAAATTTGACTACGAAAAAATTTGACTATGAAAAATTTTCACTCCAAAAAATTTTCACTGTGAAAAATTTTTGTTACGAAAATAAATTTGAATAACAGGAAAATGTACCCCCCCCAATGAAAAAGAGTTTCTTACTATAAAGAGATAGGTTTCAAAAAAAAGTTAATATGGAAGATTAATTTATATTTATCATTCATAACTTCTATTTAATATATTCAAATATATCGGAAGATAAATATTTTGTAAAAATATCAGCAAATTGATCTTGCATTCCGATAAATTGAAGAATGATATCTCCTTTTTAATTATCTCCAAAAGTTAATTTTCCTTATTTTGTCTTGATAATCTTTTCAAAGATGTTTTTGTTACCAGTCATGTGTCGGAACATCCACTATCCATGTACCATGTATTGTTGTTGGTACTATCTTTACTATCCTGAAAATAAGAGTGTTCGACTTTTGGAACCCAAACTTTCTTGGATCTAGAAACTTCAGAAAGAAAAAATTTAGGAATCCACATTCTCTTATAAAAATAAGCTTTATAAAAACCTAAAGACTGAGTTTTGTTTAAGGAACAATTTTTTCCCAATGCCCACCACACTGACACTTAGTGTATAAATAAGAACCTTGAGGAACAAAATAATTATTACTAAAAATCGGTTTTGAATAAGTATAACCAAATCCAGAATTATTCCTTAGAGGTCGAATTTGGGAATACATCTTATCAAAGTTTTCCTTACCTAAGGTAAATTTTGACAAACACTTCCTCAAGGAAAATATTTCTGACTTCAATTTAATAACTAAGTTTTTATCCTCAAAAACATCAGTTTTAGCACTATAGTTAGTCTCTAAAATATTTTTCTAAGAAATTACTTTTTCTAGATACTTAGAAAGTTTATCCTTCTCAGAATTAACTTCCTCAATATTTTTTGAAATACTTTCAAAATAATAAATTTTCTTATCAAGATATTTAGAAAGATCTGATACTTCTTTAGTAAGAATAGAAATTCTATAATTTTCCTTATCATGCTTTTTCTTGACTTTAGAATTTTCATTCTCAAGAAGCTTAGCAAACCTAGACACTTCTTTATAGGTAGGTAAAGTATTATCTTCATCATAAAAAGATTCTTCATCAGAGGATTCATAATATTTATTATAACTATAATTATCATTCAAGGATACATTGGTTATAGATTTATCATTATTTACCTTGTCCATTAGACAATGATTTTCAATGGGTAACTTGGAAATTAAATCAAGATTCTTCTGACCAGAAGATTCATACTCTAATGATTTTTCAGAAGAGTCTCCACCACTGGCACTCTAGGTTTCATTAGCTTTCAAAACTTTCTTAGATTTAGTTTTGTAATAATTCTTTCTATTCTTCTCAGAATGCTTTTCCTTTCTATTCTTTCTCTTAAGCATAGGACAATCTGGCCTTATATGCCCTGCTCTTTTGCATCCATAACAAGTGACTTCAGAGTCTTTCTTGTCTTTTTTTCTTTCTTCTTAAATATATACTGAAAGTCTTTCTTTCCAACTATCTTGTTCATCCTTCGAGAAAGATTTTCTAGTTCATTCTCAGAATGTTCACTTTCACTTGATTTAGATAAAACAGTTACTTTCTTCAACTTGGATCTCGTAACCCTTTCAGAAGTCTTTTCTTTAGTAATAGTAAACGCTACACTTCCATTTCCATTATTCTTTTTATTAAAATCATCATCTCTTTTCATTCTTGTATCATATTGAATAAGAGTTCCAAAAATCCCATCAAGATTAATTTGAGATACTTTCCTATTCTCATCAATAGATGTTCTCTTAGATTCACATTCATTAGGAATGATATCTATAATCTTGTCAACAAGTGCCTCATCATCTAAACCTTTTTCACCCATGGATTGTAAACTATTAACAATAGTCATAAACTTTTGTTGTACCTTGCACACTGGTTCTCCATAAGGAAATAGAAATCCATGATATTCTGCTCTAATCATTTCTCTTCTAGTTTCTATAACATTGGATACCAAAATGAATAACCACCAATTTCTTCCAAATACAATTTGCAGCTTCACAAGAAGAAATCTGACTATATATATTCCAGGTCATGTAACACAACAAAGTATTGATTACCTTGTAGTTTAGTTGATATTATGAATTTTCTTGATTAGTAAAAGTTCTGACTTCTTTATCAGGAATCAAGTAATCTCCAGTAAGCATAACAAAGTTGTCCACTCTAATATTAATAACAAAAGTCTGCATATGATCTCTCTAATATTCATAATCATTCTCATAAAATATATGTGGTCTAGTAGGATTAATATTTTCAATCGAACCAATATTCATTCCTTCCATCTAAAAGAAAATATCTTTCCACAAAAACTTGTTAATAATAAAAGTTTGTAAATAAGGATAAAAATCCTAAGCAAGGAAAATATATTCAGAATAGTGAAAACTGAGCAAGAAAACTCATATGTGAATATAAGTATTTTAGATACCTTCTCTAATACCAATTGTAGAATCAAAATATGAATATAGATGATCAATATACAATATGGGGGTGAATTGTATCCTTTAAGAATTCTTTGGGAACCTTTAAAGTTGGTATAAAACTTTCATTTTTAACCTTGAGGAAAACTATGTTTAACAAAGTTAAACAAGGTAAATTCACAGGACCTCTTAGTTCTACAAACTTACTAGGTTCTGGAAATATGGTTTCGAAAATGAAACTTAAGAAAAGTTTACTAGAAAAAAGATTCTACCTTAAAGCATAAAGAATCTTACTAATCAGAGTATACAAGTACAAGAAAGTGTAAGATAGTTATACTTTCCTTATTAATCAAAATGTAGCGGAACATAAACTTGAAACAATACAAGTAACAAGTAGAAATCTTTTAACCCAAAGAGTAGGGTATCCAACAAACTTGGATAAAGGTCCCTTCAGTTATACTTTCAAGAAAGTCTATCTTACCCAAACAAGGTAATCCCTCAATAAGAATATCAGATTCTGTCTTACTATCCCCACAAGCCCTCGAACTTCAAGGTAGTCAGAACCCCAGTCTTCTTTATCAAGGAAGTCCTCAAAATTTAAGGCAGTCGACACCTCTGTCTTCCTATCCCTAGAAGTCCTTGATTGTACACAACAACAATTGGAGTCTCATGAAGAAATTTGAACAAGATGTTCAGTACACACAAGGCATGAGAGTCTCTATCTCTAGAAATCACTTCAGTGGTATCTAATATCAAGTTTGATAGATCAGTTGTTAGTTGTTAGTTGTTTTGAGATCATTCAAATGAGATCCTATTTATAGGAACTTCTCTATCGGTCGGCTTCCTCCTCCAATGGTCATATTTTTTATTGAATCTCAGAGGGACCTGTACACATGTTACTCAAACAACAGTTAGTAAGAAACAGAATATACGACATCATTTCATAGCTAAAACAAGGGTAAGGAAAATAAGGTTTCTAAACAAAATCTATTTTTATGATTCTAAGGAAAAATAAATTTTGGAGTCTAAGAAAATAAACATTCAGAGTCTATATTACATGGATATTCAGATTCTGTTTTTCAAGGAATTTGGAATCTGAATTCTATAGAATTCAGAGTCTAAATTTCAATAAATTTGGAGTCTGAATTCTAATGAATTCAAAGTCAGAATTATGAGGAATTCATAGTCAGAATTCTGAGGAATTTGGAATCTGAATTTTATAGAATTAAAAATATGAATTCAGAGAATTCAGAATCTAAATTTCAAAGAATTTGGAGTCTTAATTTCAGTGAATTTAGAATCTGAATTCAGAGAATTCGGAATCTAAATTCAGAGAATTCAGAGTCTGAATTTCATAGAATTTAGAATCTGAATTTAAAGAATTTGGAATCTGAATTTAGAGAATTGGGAATCTGAATTTCAGATAATTCGGAGTCTGAATTTCAGAGAATTCAGAATCTGAATTCATAGAATTCAAAATATAAATTCAGAGAATTCAGAATCTAAATTTCAGAGAATTCGCAATCTGAATTCAAATAATTCAGAATATGAATTTCAGAGAATTCAGAATCAGAACTTCAAATAATTCGAATTCAGAATTTCAGAGAATTCGAAATCTGAATTTTATAGAATTCAGAATCTCAATTTAGAACCTGAAAAAAGTATACTCTATAACTAAGTATTTATAGTATTCCTAGGTTTTAGATATTAAAATTATTTTTACACTTTATAAATAAAATGAGTTAGAATAATAGAAACTAAATCACAAAAAATGAAAACAAGGATAAGGAGAAAATTTCCTTGGGGTGGAAAATTTCCTTATTAAGATAAATCTTGGGGAAATAAAATTTTCCTTGAGATAGAGATATTGTTATTTTCAAAACATAAAGGAATGGAAAATTCATAAGGAAACCTTATTGACTCAACATTACCGAACAACACCACCTATACACATGAGACCAAGATTACTCGATCTATCCATGTTGATCTTGAGGCCTTGATTCGCAGGATTCCAACAAATCCATCTACCTTATCTGACTAGAACAAAAAGTAAGATCCTACTAAACCACATGAACTGCCTGAAGAAACTACTTGAGTCCCACTATTTCACCATTTGGCCCAATTCCACTATGAAGCTCCTAGATCAGATCTGAACTTCCAACGATGATCAAGAGACACCCTCAGTATGTGCCTTGTTCCTAGTATCCCAAATACACTAGAAAACTACAGCTTGAATCATTTCCCTCACCTTGTTCTCAATATCTGTATTATCACCTTGGAACTCATTCAGTAGAAATCTTGAAACATCACTGGCATGGCTTGTAAGACCCATAATATCACCAAAGTATCTCCACACCATAGAATCTTACTTACTTTCAAAGAAGATATAGATAACATATTATTCTTTTCCATTGTAATAGCACCAACACTTGGAATCCATGTTGATCCCATTTTTTATAATCATTTCATCTGTTGGAATGATAAAGTTCTGAATCCTCCAGATGAGGAAGTTGTAAAAGGACACCCCCTCTCCTATAAAAGGCCACCACCTATCCCATATTCTTCACACATTCAAATCCCTTTGTATAAGAAAATACGTAACCAAATTTCTTCCTTAACTCTAAAATTAAATTATAGATCCCTTATTTTGATCAAAAATCCATCCTAATAATCATTTTTTCTTACCTAAAAAGGTTGTCCGAAGAAGAGGTATCATGCTTAACCAAGCATATTTATTTTATTTATTCTTAAACCTCCTTAAAATATTATTAAGTTATGATTATATAATAAAACCATTATATTTAATATAATTAGTTTTTATTATTTTAATCTCATAACATAAATCCATCTCTTTTTCCAACAAATGGGATACAAAATCATCATTCATGTGTATGGTGGACTACCGCCTTGCGTATCGATGTCATTCATTTTCCATCATAGACTATCATGAATTATTGAAATGATGGATTTAAAGTATATATATGATATTTTTAACATATTTATACTTATTTAGTCATGATATCACATATAACTTCTTACTTAACATTTTTTGGGGGATACGATAGCGTAACTCGTGTGTACGGTGAACTATCACCTCTTGAAGTGATGTGATTATTTTTTCACTAAAGCTTTACATGGAAGGTAATGTGGATAAATTTAATGAATATATTTTATATAAATGAAATAATAATTATATTAATTATTTATTTATCATTCTGAAAATAAAATATATCATTTTCTTTCTTATACTAAAAATGATAACGCCATTCGTGGAAGTGTGGATTACCACCTCCACGAAGCGATGTGATTCTTTTTTCATCACTAAATCACATGTATGATATATAAATAGTAAATTTAAAGAAATAATATGATATTTATGATATTATTGTCATTATTGAAATATAAAATATTACTCACCTTATTTCTATAATGATCATTGAAAAATGGACTCATGTGTATATATGGCCTATTGTCTCCCTGATTGTAATGTAGTTAATTTTTCATAACCATATTTCATTATTGGTTTTAAAAGGATAATTAATGTATAAATATGACAAATATTACATTATTATTATTTTTTATATGTTTAAATAATTACCTCTTTGACCATAGTCAACACATCTAAGCCGTTTTTAAACAATAAATCGAACGTCCTCAAAACACCTAACATAGACTTAACTGATTAAGTAATTTAATATGTAATTAAAAAATAAATAAAATAAATGATTTAATTATATGGTATTAAACCTGAAAATTTTTCTTAATAAATAAAATAATTTATATAATCTTATTACAAATGGGTTAAAGTACACATATGGACATTCTGGACTAGAGGGAAGGGTTTTTCTTATCTCTCTTTTTATTTTTGTTAGACATGTTCTATATTCACCACTTGTTTTTATTTTGTGGTGTATATACTATCTATTTTACACGTAATATAATGAATAATTCATACATCATGGTATTTTAAGTTTCAATTTGAATTAATTTATCCAATGGTATTGAATTGAAAGTTACTAAGTAGTAAAAAATTTCTTAACTCAATTTCCTTGCGTTGGGTTATAAAACTTCTTCATTGAATTTGTTATGATATGATTATGTGTGAATTAATATATAAATTTTTTTATTATATATTTACACTTTTTTTATGGATTTTCATTTTTTACACATAATCTCTCCATTAATTAACTCTCAATTTAGTGATATGAACTTTGCAACGGTTAATCATCCCAAATTCATTTCTTTAGGACATATGTTTATGATTTGAACCTATCTTCTTTATTAGGTGTATATACTTCCATTTTACATTTTATATCATGTTTATCCTTATTTTCATGATATTTAATGTTTTATTTGAAGTTATTCTTTCACGGGGCTTACGATTGAAGAGTTACCAATGCGGCATAGGCTTCATGTTACAACCTCCATTCTTTCAGGATTATTTATGTTCAAGTTTATATTAGAGGAAATAATTTGATATTATTTTTATGAAACACATATATTTTATTAAAATTAATTAATAAATGTGTTTCACATGTTAATTTCTATCTCCCTCCTTATTGATTGGAGAAATTTCAAAAATTTTGTTTGTAAGTGATATTAATCATGTATTTTTCTATTGGATTGGTTATCTTTCTCTTATATATCCGTGTTTTCTAAATTTTTTTCTAAAATGTTAATTTTAAAAAATAAATGATTTCTTAATTTCATTTTACATTATATTTTACCTTATTTTAAAATTTTAAAAATGAAATTTCTTAATTTTTTCCAAACGAGAAACTTTTGACTCCCTTTTTCAATTTTTTTTGAAAATAATGTTTATTTTTAACACTTGGGACATGAATGGATTTTACCGCCAACATGTCCATTATTTTCCTTGGTGTTTTCTTTATATGTTTTAAAGTAAAAGTATTTTCATAGTATTTTGTGAATTTTTAGTTTTTAAAATGATTTTCAAAATGAAAAGGTTATTTTCTTCAAAAATTATTTTAATGATATTTTAATGGTATTTCAATTAATCAACACCAACGACCCTTGTTTTTAATTATGATCCAATCAGAATATTTTTTAATGATACCATCCAAATTCTTTCTCTAGTTGAATTATAATTGTTTCAAATAGATTTTTGTGGAACCCATTTCTTTTCCATGGGTTATATTATGTTTCAAAGAGATTGTTATGAAAACTATTTATTTTACATGAGTTAATCATGTTTCAAAGAGATTATTATAGAACCTATTTCTTTTTTATGGGTTAATCATGTTTCAAAGATATTTTCATGGAAACCATTTTTTTCTATGGGTTAATCAAGTTATGAAAGGAATAATGATTATTTTTATGAGTTTTATGATGAAGTGTAACATCTCTATTCTTTATTTATGGTTCTTGGACATTATTATATGAATAGTGTTCCCATATAGTGCTAGTTGAGACTGACATAGCTTATATGATGGTTGTTCCCATATAGTGATCTAATGAATTTGTAAATGATTATGTTTTTCTTGGAATTTAGTTGTATAGTTATTCCAATTGTAAGGGTTATGTAAGGGTTATATGAATATAATTTCTTAAGATACCAAAAAAAATTTGTTTTACTATTATGGGTTATAAATGTTTTCTTTGATCAAGATTGATATCACATGGATCATGATTATTGATTCTGATGACTCCTTCCTTTATTAAAGACTTACACAATGTCTTCATGTTTTATGATACATGTATTTATGGGTATGAGTTCTCATATGTTATTACCATGAACTTTGATTATGTTATCATACCCTTATGCTCATCTTAATCTCGCTGATTGAATTCAATTATTATTTCTTATGTTTACCATTATTGAGAATTTGAGCTCACCCTTCTTATTTTTCCTTATCATTAGGTTATCAATAATGATGTTAAATGAATTATTTATATAAGGGTTTTATAAGGGTGATGATGATGACCTAATGTGGAATATGAAATTTTGTGTATAGTGGGAGATGATGTTCATTTTTATGAATTAGTTGATAATGAATCCATGATGTTGAGAGTTTATCCTAATTATCTAAAACTCTAAACTTAAAAGGTCTTTCAAAATGTAAGTGATCCAATATTTTCTTCTGATGTTGTAAGTTTTGGATGGTGAAAATTAGTTCACCTTCTTTGGTATCAAATCTAGAAATTTAATGTTTATAATTTCAGTATTATATCTAAGAGTGCAATTTTAGGGTTGTTATAGTTGGTATCAAAGTAGGGTTTAGATAACTTTGGAGATTAGGATTTTTTCATGTGAGGTTATCTTAAGAGTTATGGATACCATCATAGGTCTATAATATTAAGGTTGATCATAAGTTCAAAGTCTTTGACACCCCTTTTGATGTTTTAAGTGATGAGATCTTAAAGCAATTAATAATGCTTTAGGAGATATTTTATTGGGTTGAAGTATATGTAAATCTTGAGTTTAATGTGAATTATTCCTTTACATTTTTTGACATAAATTTTAAGGAATTTATAACCTTTAAGGTTTATATGATCTTCTATATTGAAGTAATTATGGGAACACAAGTTTTATCTTATAGATAACTATGGGATTGTAATGTGATTTGGTGACTAAGAAATTAATATCATTTCAGAAGAAGATCTCTATATGTTTGGTCTTGTAAGAAGAAATGTAACGCCCCAAGTTTTAATATAAGAACTATTTATTTTGTTAGTATCTTTATTTAAACATTAACTCAATAATAGTAATAATGATATTAATAAATGTTAATGAATATTAAAATAAATTAAATAAATAATTAATTAAAACTATAATGACATTATTAAATAAAAATTTATTAATAAATAACACTTAAATTATTATTGATTTTTTATTAGTTAATTTTACAAATAATTATATCTAATTACTTGACATGTTAGAAACAACTAAAATATTTTTTAATATAATAAATCAACTTTTATTAATCAATGTTAGTTATAAATTAACATATAAATTTATAAATAATATTTTTATTGAATTATTGTTCATGAAATAATATCTTGTCTTAATGAAAATAAATAAATTATAGGAATTATAATCTAAACACATAAAAATTATTTATTAAATTCATGTAAATTAATTTTATCACCATGTTTTTATACAAAATTTATAAATAAAATTTTATAATTATATGAGATATAACATTAAATAAAAATGATAAATTTTTATGTGGATAATAATCTTATCATAAATAAGACATGATTAATAAATTTTTTAATATTAAATATAATATATTTAATTAAAATAATTATAAAAGAATTAGGTTTATTTATTCTTTATTATTATTTTGTTTTAAATTTTTTTGAAATTATAAATATATTACTAAATGAAATTATGATAATTTTATTATTATAATTATAAAATCAAAATTTATGAATATTCTAAATTAATTTATTTTTTATTTTATAAAAAAATAAGAAAAATGGAAAACATGGGGGGTGTGGACCGCATAATGAGGGAAAATAAAACTTGAGGCTTTGATTTTAGGAGGATGGGTCGATCACCATAAGGGATTAGGGTTGTTCATGGGAGAAACCAATCTCAGGAAAGGGGAAATTGAACCCTTCATTTTTGAGAGGCTGAGTGTAGTGGATTCAAATATGAGCATATGAGTCAAACTATAAAAGGTGGTTTAATTGAAAATGAAGGGATTGATTGTGGTTGAGATCTCGAGTGTGGATAATGGAGATCGACTGCCATAAATGGATCAGTTTTCTAAAAGGGATTCATGTGCGGATGGGAAGAAATTGAGCGTAGAGATCTTGTCACCTTCCTCCTACAAATCAATTTGTAGATCTTTAGAATTTGGTGTTTTTATTTTATTTTTAAGTATCTAAATCCATCATTTTCAGTGTCTTAATTTTCTTATTCATTGTTTTCATTTTTCTCCCTCAGTCGATGTATGTAGTCCATATTCATCGTTATTCTGTATTTTCTTCATCTTAATGTCTCTATTTAACATATTGATGATTTTCAATGATTTTTTAAAACAAAAAATATTTATGTATTTATTTTCAATGATTTATTCTAACTTAATCTCATTTCAATAAAGCTTCATGAAGAATATTTGAGAAAATCCAATTAAAAACGATAAAAAATATATTTTCTATCAGTTTGAATAAACATAACCTCATCGGTTTTTAGTGTATCTTGAATGATTGTATACACCTTGGTGAATCATCATAATTGTTTCATTTTAGTTTTTTTATTCTATAAATATCCAATTTAAGAGGGGTATAAATGCTCATGTGGCCTTTTGACTTCTTTGATACTCTTGGTTTGCAGTGATAAAAATGATAAGGATGTATAAAAAATAATATATTTTGTATCAATATATGAATACAGTGAACCTTGATAAGCTAATTCAGATCCTCAAACCCCATTTTTTTTAAACAATGGAATTGAGATGGAAAATAAGTGTCAACTTCATTAAGTGCAACAAGCATAAATAGTTTCACAACAATTTCTATAAATAGATAACAATTCACTATCAAAAAATCAACTTATTTTCCCCAAAATTCTCTTTCTTTCTTCCCAATTGTTTAGTATTTTCAAACACTATTAGGTTTCATTAGTTTCTAAATCCAGAAATTTGTGAGTTCTTAAGAGTCTATAAGGTAAGAGGATTATTTTAAAAGTATTATTTTTATACCAAATTTTATATTTTTAAGAAAAATATTTTGTTGTCAAAAAATTATTTATTATGTATACAAAAAGTCATTTATTATTTTTTTAAAAAAATATTTTGTTTTGTTTAAGTAAAAGTTTTATTATATAATTTAAAATAATAATAAATGTTTTTCTTATATTGTTTAATTTTAAAACCTTTATTTTTAATGGAATTTGATCTTATTTAAATCTATATTTTCTAATGATAAAATCTATTATTATTTTTGGTTTTTAATTTATGTAAATTTTATGAATATTAGTAGATATAATCATCATTTCTAATAATTTAAATTTCATGCATTTTTATATAAGAATTAGTTTTAATTTAAAAGCGATTACGATTATGTATTTTAAATGTAAATAATTATTTTAGAAATATAGATTTCTCCCATAGATTTTCTGAAAAATGTTTCTTCCAAGTATAAAGTTATAAAATTATTTTCTTCTATGAAAACAATATATTTAAGAGTTTGGAAAGGTTTTTAATGAATTATAAATGATAAAATTAGATATTCTAAAAAAATTATTAAAATTCAACACTTGCATATCAAATGAGATAATGAGGAATGGGGGGTGGGCCCACGATCTCAACGAAACATTTTCATACCAGTGATTATGCTAAGTGACCACATGGTTTTCATAAGATATGTTAAGTATCATTTTAATCCATAAATGAAATATTATTTTCAAATGATTTTTTATGGAGCAATATCATTTTTTTCATAGGTTACATTTCAAATTAATTATCAAAATGATAATTATTTTTAAAAAAATTTGAAAGGAATTGTATATATCAAATATATATATATATATAATGTTTTAAAAGAATTTTTAAATAAGTATGTATAAAATTATTTTTCACTCATTTTAAAACCCCTTACTATGAAATTTTATTCCCATCCCATGTTTTTAAAATATTTTTCATAGGTATCTTAGAAGTTCTAAAATAGATGGCTTCATTTAAGGAGTCAGCACATAAGAAGAAAATTAGTTATTTTGTAATTATTTTTGTAAAATCAAATTTTATGTAAGGTATTTTCCTAATCCTCTAGAACCTATACTAGAAAAGAGCCTCATCAGTTTAATGTACTGTATATTTTTCAATTACTTTTCAAATAAAAAAATACACAACATATTTTTGGTACTGAATATGGAAGAGTGGGTTTGGGCTATCATAGTAGTATCAATGTAACAATATAAAAAAATTTGGATATTATACATTATAATTTGAGGAAAAATCTAAGAGATAGAATTTTATTTTGAACTTCTAGTTAAATAAGCACCCTTAAGAATATAGAAGTTTAGTTGTACTAGTTTTCATAATTCTGAATATGAAAATTCAGAATTTTATTAAGTATGACGAACGAATTATGAGGACACAATTCATTTAGGGGGGGGGACGAATATAACATCCCGAGTTTTAATATAATAATTATTTCTTTTATTGGTATATTTATTTAAATATTAACACAATAATAGTAATAATAATATTAATAAATGGTAATGAATATTAAAATAAAGAAAGTAAATAAATAAAATTATAATTACACTCTTAAATGAAATTTTATTAATAAATAACACTTAAATAATTATTTATTTTTTGTTATTTAATTTTATAAAATAATTATATCGAATTACTAGAAGTGTTAGAAACAACTAAAATATATTTTAATATAATAAATTGATTTCATTAATCAATTTTGGTTATTAGCTAACATATAAATTTATAAAGAATATTTTTATTGAATTATTATTTATGAAATAATATTTTGTTTTAAAGAAAATAAATAAATCATAGGAATTATAATTTCAATACTATAAAAACTAATTTATTAAATCCATATAAATTAATTTCAGAAACTAATTTTTATACAAAATTTATAACTAAAATTTTATAGTTATGTGTCATATAACATTAAAGAAAAATGATAAAGTTTTATGTTTATAATAACTATAATTAAAATTTTATCATAAATGAAATATGAATAACCAATTTTTGAACATTAAATATAATATATTTATTTTTATAAAATTAAGATAATTATAAAATAATTAGGTTTATTTATTCTTGATTATAATTTTTTAAAAAAAAAATTAAATTTATAAATATATTAATAAATGAAATTAAAATATTTTTTTATTATTATAAAATCATAATTTATGAATATTATAAATTAATATATATTTATTTTATAAAAAATGAGAAAAAACGGATAATATGGGGCATCGAACTCATAATGAGGGAAAATCGAACCCAAGGCTTTGATTTTAGAAGGATGGGTTGAACATTGAGAGGGATTAGGGTAGTCCATGGGATAAACTGAGCTTGGAAAAGGGAAAATCAAACTCTTTATTTTCGAGAGGCGAAACGCAGTGGAGTCAAATATGAACAGATGGGTCGAACACTGAAGGGGGTTCGACTATGAATGAAGGGATCCGAGCAAGGTTGAGGTTTCGATCATGGATAAATAAGATCATCTACTAAAAATGGATTGATTTTCTGAAAGGGATTTGCATACTAATGGGAAGAAATCAAGCACATAGATCCCATCATCTTTCTCCTACAAATTGATTTGTAGATCTTCATATTTTGGTGTTTATATTTTATTTTTAGGTATTTGAATCCATTATTTTTTGTGTATTAATTTTTTTGTTTGTCATTCTCTTCATTTTTATCCCTTATTCAACGCATGTAGTCCCTATTCATCATTATTATATATTTTATTCATACCTATGTCTCTATTTGATATAGTGATTATTTTTAAGGCTTATTTAAAATGAAAATGATTTGGTTATCATTTTTTAATTATTTCTATGGACTTCATCACATTTAAATAAAGCTTCATGAAGTAGATTTGAATAAACCAAATTAAAACATGATAAACAATATATCTATCAGTTTGAATAAACATAGCATATTTGATATTTCAATGTGTCTTAAATTCTTGGATACACCTTGGTGAATCATCATCCTTGTTTAATTTTAGTTTTTGTATTCTGTTAATATCAAGTTTAAAGGGGTTTAAATTATCATGTGAATTTTTTGATTCTTTGATAATCTTGGTTTGCAGTGATAAAAATGATAAGGATATATAAAAATAATATATTCTCTATCAAGATATGAATACATTGAACCTTGATAAGATACTTCAGATCTCCAAAATCCATCTTTTTCAAACAATAGACTTGACATTGGAATGCAATGTCGACTGGATTAAGTGCAGCAGGTGCAGGCGGTTTTACAAAAACAACTATAAATAGATAACAATTCACTCTCAGAAACTCAACTTATTTTCCCAAAAACTCTATTTATTCACAATTATTCAATATTTTCAAACACCAGTAGGCTAACTCTGTTTCTTCTTCTAGAAATCCTTGATTTCTTAAGTGTATATAAGGTAAGGATGTTACTTTAAAAGTATTATTTTTATAATAGATTTTATATTTTTAAGAAAAATATTTTATTTAAAAAAAAAATTATTAAGTGTACAGAAATTTATTTATTATTTTTAAAACAAATATTTTTTTTTGTTAAATTTAAGTTTTATTGTACAATTTAAAACAATAATAAAACATTGTTTTGTTATTGTTTAATTTTAAAACCATTATTTTTAATGTAATTTGATCTTATTAAAATCTCTATTTTCCAATTATAAAATCTATTATTTTATAAGGTTTTTAAATTCTATAAATATCATGCATATGAGTAGATATAACCATCATATGTAATTTTTGATATTTCATGAATTTCTATACAATAATTAGTTTTAATTTCAATGAATTTATGATTATGTCTTTTAAATGTAAATAATTATTTTAAAAATAAGGATTTCTATCATGGATTTTCTGAAAAATGGTTTTTCCATGCTGAAAGTTATAAAATTATTTTCTTCTATGAAAGTAATATATGTAATATTTTGGAAATATTTTTAATGGATTATGAATGAGAAAATAATATATTTTAAAAATGTTTTCTTAAAATTCAGCACTTGCATATCAAATGAGATAACAAAGAATGGAGAGTGAACCCACAACCTCAACGGAACTTTGTCCTACCTTTGATTCTGCTAAGTGGACACATGGTTTTCATTATATATGTTAACTATAATTTTAATCCATAAAATAAATATTGTTTTCAAATGATTTTAAGGATAAATCCAATTGTTTTTCAAAGTATATTTTTTAAATGGATTTTCAAAATAGTAATTATTTTTGAAAAAAAATGAAAAGTATTTTATATATAAAATATATATATTTGGTATAAAATGTTTTAAAATATTTCTTAAATAAGTATGTATAAAATTATTTTTCACCATTTTTAAAATCTCGTACCATAAAATTTTATGCTCATCCCATGTTTTAAAAATATTTTTCACATGTATTTCATATGTTTTAAAATATATGTATTCATTTTAAGAGTCAACGCACGTGAATCCAATTAGTTATTTTGTAATTATTTTTATAAACTATGATTTTATGTAAAGTATTTTACTAATCCTCTATAACCTAGACCAGAAAGTATCCTTGGTTTTTTAATTTACAATGTATTTTTCAATTACTTTTTAAATAAAAAAAATAAACATGTTTTTGGTACCAAATATAGAAGTGTTGGTTTTATATGTCACATGAAAGGTATAATATATCCTTTGAGGTTAAAACACTCTTTAATTGTGATTTTATTAAGTTTTTTGGGTTATAGGGTCATATATATATAGAATTTTTTAGTTTTAACATGGTCATTGCTGTTAAATTTTGGAGATTAGTGTATTATTTCATAAAATGAAAGTTTATTCATTTTGGTAATTATCTTACCATGTACTAACAATTTTAGATTTAGTTAATATATAAATATAGGTGGAATATCTTTATTATCACTTTTATTATTAAATTTTTCTTTAAAATTTTATTTTAGTACTTCAGGAATGAAAAAAAATCTCCATGAATACTCTTCATTTGGATAAAAAGATGATATTGTGGTGGACATTTATTAAAGGATGAAATTAAAATTATCAATTAATTATATTTCCTTATTCTCTATATGAAGATGGAAAATTAATTCATCAAATATAGTAAAAGGATATTGAAAAACAAAATGTTGTCCTATTACCATCATTTCTGATGATATCAATGACCTTTTTCAAACCTCTTTGGTTTATGGTTTTTTGGTTGTTTACTTTATCTTGATCATTCACTTTCTTGTGATCGATGATCTCTTTCAATCTATATCATTATTTGGGAATTATTATTTTCTTATATATAAAAATCTTCACTTCTCACCTATGTTCTAATATTTGAAAATCTAGTATGAGCTATTCCACATGACCTTCATAGGTCCTTTTCTCTCTTATCAAGATGATGTTTTATTAACCCTATTTATGATGTGGGTTTCTGAAAAAGGAAATTTAAAATTTATAACCATTGATTACTGATATAAATTTTAAATTGTGAGGATTCAATTTATTAAAGGTGGGTGTGGGGTGGAACACCTCTATATTTTATAAATCAAAACTATGTTCGATAGTGTATTCGACACACAACACCAAGTTAAAACAACCCATGAAATATATAACTGTTATAACCTAGCCGTTATATTGGAAGGTATGAATAGTATTAGCTACTTTATGATATATATATATATATATATATATAAATTTCCTACTCAATATAAATTATTGATAAATTTTTAGTAAATAATCAATCAAATTTTAGTAAAGTAATTTTATTCTTCGAAAATATGTTTTCTTCAAAAATGATTTTTATAGTTTTTCATGAAAAAATATTATAATTAATTTTTTGAACTTTTATAAAATTTATCTGATAAAATTAAATTAATTTTTTAAATTGGAATATCAAAATTTACTTTAGGTGAAATTTTGGGTTTTTTTGGAAAATATTGATTTTTCAATAAATAGTAAAAAATACCAATCTTTTTAAAAATGTCATTTATTTTCAATAAATTAAGAAATATTAAAAGTAAAATAATGATTGGAATATTATTTTAAATTACATAATTATTATTTATTTATATTTAATACACTAAATTTCATTTTAGCCTTCTTTATATTGGATTTTAGCATAAGTAAATTTTTGGGGATAAAATGGGTTTTTATAAAAATTGTTTTGAAGTTCATAATGTTTCTCCTTTTTAATTAATTAAAACAAACCATAATTAGGAATTATGTAAATTAAATTAATATATTATATATAAATAAATATTAATTCATGTTCATACAATGATTATTATTAGTCATACAATTAATATAAAATCATCTTTTGTTTGAACAATACACTTCTTGAAAACCCGTTTTTTTCATCACGTCTATGGGTTTAATTGTAAATTAAATTTTTACACTTATGGGTTTTAATTTGGTAAAATTTATTAAATATTTTTAATAATAATAATTTATATTATCTAATAAGTTCAACTTAATTTTTGATCATAATGAATAGTGAAAATAGTAAAAAATAATTACTGCGGTTAAGGGGAAAACAGTTTTACCAGGGTGTAAAACTAAAAATATAAGGGTCAAAAAGATATAAAATTTGTATAAAAACAATTTTATGTCCATATTTAGACCTTCTAATGTATAATTCTTGATAATAGTCTATTTTTAAGCCTTATGGCATGTGAAAAACGTGGGTATACCTTTTTCTTTTTAAAAATTACAAGTGTGTCACTTTCCTCACTTATAAAAGGCCACCCCCTCTCCTCTATTCTTCACACCTTCAAATACATTTTTAATGTAAAATAATTTCCCAAATTACTTCCTTACTTCCCTACCCACATCCTAGATCCATTATTTTGATCATAAATCCATCTCAATAAGCCCTTTGTTTCTTACCTAAGGAGGTTGTCTAAAGAAGTGGTATTGTGATTAACCGAACATCTTTACATTATTTATTATTACAACTCGTTAAAATGTTATTAAATTATTATTAGATAATAACATAATTATCTAACATATAATTATATTTTAGTTAATGGTATAACCTTAATCCATATTCTCTTTCATAAAATGGGATATGAAATCATCATTCATGTGTACGGAGAACTACCTCCTCACGAATCAATATCATTTATTTTCCATCATTTCTTCTCATGGATTGTTTTAATGATGGATTTAAATTAAATATATGACATTTTTAAAATATTTATACTTATTTAGTTAAGATATCACATATACCTTCTTACTTTCTATTTCGTGTAGGATAGGATATTGTCGATTGTGTGTACAGTGGACTACCGCCTCGTGAAGTGATGTGATTAATTTTTCACTAATGATTTACATGGAAGGTAATAAGGATTAATTTTATTAATATATATAATATAAATTAAATAATAATTATATTAATTAAATATTTATCATTCTAAAAAGATAATATATTATTTTCTTTCTGACACCGAAAAATGATAACATCATTCGTGGACATATGGAATACCGCCTCTACGAAGCGATGCGATTATTTTGTCATCAGTAAATCAAATGGATGATATATATTAGTATATTTAAATAAATAATATGATATTTATGATATTATTATCATTATATAAAGATAAAATAATATTTTACTTCTTTATATAATGATCGTTGAAAAATGGAAATGTTGTTCATGCATACATGTGGCCTATGATGGATTGAAAAATAATTATATATGTCTTATTCCTTTAAAGTGAAGTAATAGAAAAGTTATATGGAGATGGGACAAACAATACAAATGGTTTATTTCATGCAATTAAACTCTTACCATATCTCACCCTAGCTTTGATTTTCCTAACTATGTAGTCGTTTAATCCACGGTGGGAATTGGCTTTCAAACCTCCTCAACATGAGTCTGCAGCATCAAATTCTACTGCCCTATAGTGGAAAGAAATATCCTTCATAGAAGACCTAATAGGATCTATGAATGCTGAGTAGAATCAACCTCCTATTATCAAATTCTTAGGATAATGTCCCATTATAGTGGTTGTGGGTCCAGATGTAATAAAGCAGCGATTGGAGATATGCAGGTACTCGGTGCTTGGTGGTATTTTCTATGAGAAAGGTGTTAAGCCTTGTCCCTATGCTAATTTGAAAAATCGAATCTCTCATTGTTGTAACCTCTTCAAATGGAGAATTATTACAATAGTCAAATGTTACTTCCATATTATAATGGAGAAACAAGATGGTTTTAATGTGATATGGTGCACTGGAACCATCAATTTGAAACTAATACTTCTTAGAATTTTTAAATGGGATGCCAAATTTAATCCCTTCACCCATAGCACTCCATTTAGTAGGTTTGGGCCAAGATCCATGGAATTCCATGGATTTATTTTCACCCTAAAATTCTAAATGATTTGTCCTATGGTATTAGCACTCCACTTAAAATTGACTAGGTCACAGTCAATGGTGATCTAGGTATGTATGCCTGAGTTCTTATTGAAGTTGAAATGGAATCACATCCCCAAAATCGAGTCTCCTTAGATGTCAATGACCATTTAATTTAATTCTATTTTTAATTTTATAATATACCCCCATATTGTGATCATTTAAAAATTGTAGGTTATGTTCTCAAGAATTATCATGTGGTAAAAAAGATTGTAGAACCTATCAAGGACAATATGGCTTGGATGGAAGTTGCACAAGGAAAAAAGCTAGGATCTATGGTTTATATTAGGAAGGATGCACCTAGAAAAACTAAAGGGGTGAAATGGAACAACCATGTTGGCACTAGAAAACATGGGAATCTTTGGTCAAATAAGAGGAACAACAGATCTTATATCCGAATGAAAATTTCGAGACCCGAAGCACTCAAATCATTGAAGAAAAGATGTGTCCTGACATTGACGATTCTTTGATCTTTTAGTTATCATCTGACTTTCTATCAACTAATATTTTTATTCAATTAGAGGATTTTATACTTGACTTAATCATATTTTATCTAGATTAATCCATGACAAAATAACTCCCTTTGACAGATGAAAAGCATCTTGAACTAGATGAAAAATAGGAGTCAGAACCTAAGTAGTTGAAACATACAACTGACTACTTGGTGCAGGATACTCCCAATGAAAAGGATAAAGGCATGGGTTTAACTCTGATATAGAATGATTATGTCTTGATAGAAACTTAGCCTCTGTGTACATCCAAAATGGTTGAGCTTATAAAATATGACTGAAGGAAGTTTTTGGAATTAAAATAAAAAGGAGGAGTTACCCCTAAAAAAACCAAAATGATGATTATATTCTAAAACTTATAGGGACTATCCAACCCTGGAACCTTGGGTTCCCTCAGGCTCCTTACGGGAAGGTATAAACTTAAAATAATTGGTATTTTAGAACCTAATAGAACTACAATCACCCAAACCTCCCTCTGAATATCTTTGGTTACAATATTCTGGGAATAGTTCAAAACTCTCCTTGAAGTGATAGGATATGGATTTTAGTCCATAATACGGTGGAAAATCCTTCCCTCATTTATGAGGATGACCAAATAATTACATGCAATTTTTCAAGATATGAAAAAAAAATTATTTGTTCAATGGTTTATGATTCCAACAATTGCATTGAAAGGAAACTTTTTTGGCTATGCATCAAGGACTTGTCCAGTGCTTTCTCTGATCCTTGGATTATCATGGGGTATTTCAATTAAATTCTTCATGCCGATGAGAAACTCAGGCCTGTTTCCAACACTATTTTGACTAAGGAATTCAGATCTTGTGTTGACGAAGCTAATATGACTAAAATCATCCTCATCGGTTCCAAATATACATGGTATAGAAGGAATCTGGATGGCATGAGGGTGAGTATAATTGATAGAGATTTTTTCAATGATGTATTGCTATGAAATTGGAGAGAAATCTTATGTGTCACCCTAGAAAGAAATAACTCATATCATCATCCTATCCTAATGAATTTTATTGAAAATAAGGATAAGCAACCAATTCCCTTCAAATTCAACAATTCATGGATAACCCTTCCGAAATGCACTCAAATTGTTAATGACACTTGGGAAATGGATAATCATAGTGGTAACCACATGGCGTGCATTTTCAAACTCAAAATTATAAAGTCTATAATGAAAGAATGGAGTAAGAAAAAGTTCAGTGCCTTTGATGAAAAAATAAATTCCCTAGAATGATCACTGCATGATATAAAAGTAGAGATAACCAAAAATGATTTTTTTCTGGGGATATTAGTTAGGAAGCTATGGTGTCCTCTAAGCTACCGCATCTCATCATGTTGAGGGATAATATTCAAAAGGATATTTTCAAGGTCAAATGGCTCATATATCGAGATATAAACACCAAATTTTTTAATGCCCTTCAAAGGTTAAGATAGGATAATAGGCCCCTATCCCTTCTTAATGATAGAGACAACATCTTAGATGATATAGAGGATCTTTCAAATCACATTTTTTCTTTATAAAGAAATCTCTTTAATGGCCCAAGCAGGAATGTGGAACTTATTAAAGGCATCATTCCAAAAATGATCACTGAGGAGGATAATAACTCTCTCACCTATACTCTTATGGATTTTGAAATCAGGGATTTTGTTTTTGATCTCAATAAGGGAAGGTCTCTGGGACCAGATGGCTTCACCAATCATTTCTTTCAATTATTCTGGGATACAATTCAAAATGATGTTTACAGGCTCATGAAATATGTTTTCACAAGTGGATCTTTCTCTTAGGGCTTCAATGCCCAGTTCATTACCTTAATTACTAAAGTGTAGAATGAAAGATATATCATCCAATTCAGACCAATGGACCTTTTCAATACTATTCATAAAGTTATCGCCAAAATCCTCTCCAATCATCTTTATCATGTCTCAAACAAAATTATTTCATGGAATCAGTTTCTCTTTATCAAAGGAAGGAAAATACAAGACTGCCTTATCAATACTTCTAAATGTGTGAACCATCTTCAAAAAATAACTAGGGGAGGAAATATAGCTCTTAATATTGACATTAGGAAGGACTTTGATACCATGGACTAGGGACTTATTTGATAGATTCTATATGAGTTTGGCTTTAATATGATGTTTATTCAATGGGTTAAAGTCCTTCTTGGGTCATCACACATTTATATTCTTATAAATGGATCCCTAGGGGGATTCTTTAAATGCTCAAGGGGGTGAGACAGGGTGATCCTTTTTCTTATATCATCTTTGATATTGCTTAGGACTATCTTAGAAGGATTCTACTTCATGTGGCGAGCAAGGGTGATCTTAAAACAATCAAAGCTACCCGAGGTATCTCCACTCCTTATCACTTTCTTTTTTATGATGAAATTATTATTTTTACTCAGGTTGACAAGAGGAACATTCAAAACATCAAGAAGATCTTAATGCACTATGAAAGTGTTTCAGGCTAGGAAATCAATTGGAACAAATCATTCATTTATTTTAGAATGAACATTTCATTTTCCATAAAATATTGCATGATGAATTATCTGGGTATTGGGGAAGGATATCTTCCTTTTATTTATCTTAGAGTTCCCATGTTCTGGGGAAGACCGAGAGCTTCTCACTTCACTAATATGGTAAGTCAAATTAGAATAACTCTCTCCAACTAGAAGGGAAAATCCCTCTCAATGGAAGGAATAACTTTCTTGGTCAAGCATGTTGTGGTATCAAGGATCATGTATTTTTTCATGGTGTATTCATGGCCTACCTCTGTTATCAAATCCATAAATACTATGATACAAAACTTTTTTTGGAGTGGTAGTATTCTGGAAATAAAAATCATCACTGCTCCTTGGAAGCGGTGCTGTATGCCTCTAGCTCTGGGAGTTCTTGGAATTAAAAATATTGAGTTTATAAATCAATCAATTCAAGACCATTTTTTATGGATAATTATAAATGGTAGGCATGGCTCTCTTAACTTTCTCAAAGTGAGACTCTTAGACAGGCTGATTGAAGTTAATCTAAGCTACATACAATCTTCTATCTAGCCTGATCTTAGAAGAATCTTTCAAAAAATATACTCGAACTCTCATTGGATTGTTAGTGTTAACTCCTCCCTCAAGTTATAGAAGGATAATTGTCTAGTATCTCCTCTCCTTTATAGTGTTAAAACCCTTGATCCAGACATAGAATACAACATCTCAATCAAGGACCAGTTGACCAATATGAATATGCTGCCAAATCATGTTGCTCTTGTTATATCTTCATATGATTTTATAAACTAGGATGACATGCTCATCTGGGATCCAATACCAAATGGAATTATTGATTCCAAGAACATATACATGAATTTAAAATAAGGGTAATGAAAGTGGATTGGTAATTTTAACAAAAAATGGTTATCTCCATCAAGATTCACATTACTTTGGAGAATCTATCTGAATAAATTGTCGACTGATATCAACCTATAGAGAGTTGGAATCTCTATATTCCCACGTTGTGTTTAATTTATTTAGCATCATGAAGACATTGATCACTTATTTTTGTGATGAAAAACAACAACGTCTCTTTAGAGAGCGGTATTTTATCTGGTCGAGTTACATCCAGTTCAGACTGACAATATCTAGAATTTACTGCACACCTTGTTGGGTCCCAACCTATCCAGCCAACTCTTCATTCTATTTAAAGTGTCTTGTGATGAAACTTTTCATGTAATATGGAGAATCTAAAACAAATGCATCTATTCTTAGACTCCCTTCAAACCATGGGTTGCACTTGTAGAAATCCTGACTGCAGTTCAAAGTGCCAACCAGTTGCATGATGCACGTTGCAACAATTTGGTTAGTGATTTTTCTATTTTGAAAAAACTCAACATCAGTGGTAATTATCCTAAAACTCTTAGAGCTCTTTAAGTTTTATCGATTCTCCCATTTATGGGATAGATTAAGTGAAACTCTAACAGTGCTTCACGGGGGAATCTGGGACTAGCTAGTTTTCGGATCGTGTTCAAAGACCACAATAGTGAGGTTTTGGAATGAATTCATGGACCCTCTGGTCAGTTCACTGCTCTTAAGGCAGAGATTATGGGACTTATCAATGATTTATTGGCCGTGCAACAATAGAATTGGAATAATATATGGTTTTAGAGTGACTCCACTACCATCGTTCAAGAGAACTGAGACATACTCACCTTTCATAGAGGTTGAAAGTAAAATGGTCCAACTATCTCAGCACACTTTCTTCAATGAACTATAGTATCACACATATCTTTTTCAAAAAAATCAACTTGCAGATAGCCTTGCAACCAAAGGAGTTTCTAATGTGGTTTTTATTCTCTCTTCTACCCTTCTCGATGATATGATCCTTATCTTTCAATGGAAAAAATGTAAAATCCCCTCCTTCAAACTTGTGTAACTTTTGTTTTTTATATTTTAAGAGCCTCTGAGCTCACTTTTCTCAAAAAAAACATATGTCCTACAATCTACATGATTATAACATAGTTCATTTTTTATAAACATATTTCATGATTGGTTTTAAAATTATAATTTATGTATAAATATGATAAATATTTAATGATTATTATTCTGGATATTTTTGAATAATAACCTATTTTACCATGGTCAATGAACCAAATTTGTTTTGAAATAATGAGCCTAACATCCTCAAAACACATGATGTGGAATTAACTGATCAAGTGTTTTAATATTTCATTAAAAATAAATAAAATAAATGATTTAATTATAATGTATTAAACCTAAAAATGGTTTTTAAGATATCAAATAATTGATATAATCTTATTATATAGGAGTTAAAGGACACACATAGAAATTTTAGACTTGAGGTAAGGGTTTTTCTCATCTCACTTTTTTATTTTTGTGAGATATATACCATATTCATCACTTTTTTTATTGTGTGGTGTATATAATGACCATTTTATAGGTAATATCATGAATCATTAATACATCATGAAATTTTAATTTCTAATCTGAATTAATTTATCCAAGGGGAGTGACTTAAAAGTTACTATGTGTTAAAGAGTTTCTTAACTCAATTTCCTTTCATTGGGTTATAAAACTTTTTCATTTACTTAGTTATGATATGATTATGTGTGAATTGATCTATAATTTTTTTATTTTGTATTTACACTTATCTATTATGGATTTACATTTATTACACCTAACATCTCCATTTATTAACTCGTAATTTATTGATATGATCTTTGTAAGGGTTAATCATCCCAAATTATTTTCTTCAGGACATAAGATTATGATGTGAAACTATATTCATTATGAGGTGTATATAATAGAATTTTTTTAAGTGATACTGATATTTTATTTTTCTTTTAGATCAGGTATCTTTCTCTTCTATATCCATGTTTTCAAAAATGTTTTTAGAAATGTTATTTTATAAAAATAAATGATTTTATAAATAAATTTTACATTATATTTTAACTTCTTTTAAAATATTTTAAAAGGAATTTTCTTAAATTTTTTCAAATGGGTCACTTTTTCCTCCCTTTTTCATAATGTTTTGAAAATAATTTTTATTTTTAACACTTATGACATGAATAGATTATTCCTCCATTATATCCATAATTTTCCTTGATGTTTATTTTATATGTTTCCAAGTTTGTTTAAAAAGAAAATTATTTTCACAATATTTTGTGATTTTTTAGTTTTTTAAATTGATTTTCAAAATTAAAAGGTTATTTTAATAAAAAATATTTTTAGTGATATTTTAATGGTATTTCCATTCATTAACACCAACAAATATTATTATTACTTATGTTCCTATGGGGATATTTTGTAATTATACCATCGTCATCCTTTCTCTAGATGAATTATGATTGTTTCAAAGAGATTGTTATGGAACCCATTTCTTTTTTATGGGTTAATAATATTTCAAAGAGATCATTATAGAACTTTTTTCATTTCCATAGGTTAATCATGTTTCAAATATATTGTCATGAAATCCATTTATTTCAATGAGTTAATCATGATTAAATGATATTTTCATGGAACCTGTTTCTTTTCCATGGGTTAATAAAGTTATTAAAGGAATATTTATTATTTTTATGTTTTTTACGATGAAGTGTAAGATCTGTATACATAATTTATGGTTCTCATACATTTTTATAAGATGGGTGTGCCTAGATGGTGTTGGGTGGGGCTGATATATCTTATATGATGGGTGCTCCCAGATAGTGCTTCAATGCATTGGGTAATGATTATGTTCTCTGGAGAATTATATTGGATGTCGGTCATATGGTTATTCCAATTTTAAGGGTTCTATAAGAGTTCTATAAAGAAAATTTCTGAATATATAGACACATTTTTTTATGATGCTATGGGTTATAAATGTTTCCTTTGATCAAGATTGATATCACATGGCTGATGATTATTGATTCTGATGACTCATACCTTTTTTGAAAACTTATACCATGCATTCATGTTTGATGATCTAGGTATTGATGGGTATTAGTTATTTTATGTTATGCCCATGCTTTTTTATTATGTCATTATACCCTTATACTCATCTTAATACCACTAATGACATTTAATTTTTAATGCTTATTTTACCCTTACCGTTCATTTTATCTCACCCTTATTATGTTTCCTTTTCCCCAGGTTATCAAGAATGATGTAAAATTAATTATTTATATAAGGTTTTCATATGGGAGATGATGATGACCTAGTGTGGAATATGAAAAGTTGGGAATAGTGGGAGATGATGTTCATCTTTATAAACCAATTATTTATAAATCCATGATGTTAAGAGTTTTTAATAATTATCTAAAACTATAAACCTAAAAGGTAATTGAGAATGTAAGTGATCCAGTATTTCTTTTTTATGTTGTAAGTTTTGGATAGAAAAAATTAGTTCACCTTCATCGATAGAAAATCCAAAAATGTAATGTTTTTAATTTTAGCATCAAATCTAAGAGTGTGGGTTATGGGTTGTTATATTCCCATATCCACCCACCACCGAAATACAACCAAGATAATTCCTTATACCCTCTAATATATTTCCCATGTCAATTGTTAAAACCCCCATCAGTCACTCAAGTAATAAACCCAAATCACTAACTATACATGCTAGAATAAAAGAGTGTGTCCCACCCATAATAAAAAAACTACAACCAAGGTTTATGTCATTAATATCATACCATTTATAGTTGATATTCCCCCACCATCATCTGATAGTGTTTGATCTACTATAAAATGTCATCCCAAACCAGAACTGTAGTCCTAACCTCTAGATGCCCAACTCTTCTACAGAGTCATCCCATTCCTCTATGGTCATCCCTTTGAACCTCATCCACTACTGTACCCTGATTGATTTGATGATACAAAAATACACTCTGGGAAAAATCCTCCATACCATGATCAGGATACTTATGATTATCCCTAAGATCTTACTTTTTCAATCTTGGTTGCACTCTTATAATATCATTGAATTTTCCCCAACTATCTATAAGTGAGACACTACTTCAATACCCTATCATAATCTGGTCATATATATACTATCCAACCACACTGATAACATTAAAAATGGTTCTTTACCCATGGAGTAAGAGAATAACCCCTTCCCCAAACACCATGTCTTCTATATCCCTGGAGATCACTACCAAATCTCATCATCCTACAGCCAAAGGAACCACTGTTAGATCCTCTAAAGGGTGAAAACTGTCATGGTCCTTAGATATCCACAAGGTTACTCTCAATAATAAGATAAATTTTCTCCGCCTATGAATTTTTTTTCAAGTAGAATAATATAACCCAAACTTACACTATGGGCCTCAAGCATATCTTGAAACATCTAGCCTTAATGGCCACATCTTCACCTAACATTTGAAAAAGACAAAACGTCTCTATAAAATGGGTAATATAATCCACCATTCATAGATATCCTTATCAAATATTTATAAATTACTGATCTTGGTTAATATTCAACATCTTTGGGAATAATTTATAAATGAAAATATCTTGTAATTATACCTAGTATTTCTCATCACGTTTCTTATCTCAAACCAAGAAATTCTACTATCATTGATATTAGCACTATAACATAAAATTTAAAACCTTTACCATTCTATAATATGGGGTATATATTTTATAAAATATAGTCATTATCCCCTCAATTAAATCTTTCATGGCCCATGGTACATTGTCAACCCAAAAGGTCAATAAATTTTTCATTTAGAACTCCCTGGTGAGATCTAACATTGAAGCCTCACACCTAAGGATCCCTCAATCCATCGATTAGATCACTAGAAATAAGATCACCCTAAGTTATTCTCGTTAATAGGTGGTTACTCAGTCACCATAAAAGTATTATACTTTTCCTTTTCTTCCTAAATATCTACCAAAATTCATGGTGGTGACATATTACTAATATTAAAAAATATATGACTTAAAAAAATTCATCACAATTATTTGTATCAAAATTTATTTAAAGTAGTAATAATAAAAATAATCCTTCTACCCTACTAATACACTTAATAAATTCTACATGGATCATATAAAGTTTTCACTGGATTATATTCCCAACCCAACTAACCATGCATCTCATGCATGCTAAAACATTTTTCCTAAAGCAACACATATTCTTGATGGATATCATGTTAGTTCACCCATATTATGGTTCTTATCTACATTTAGTATCCCCATGAACATTCTACTCACACTAAGGGTCATCTCCACAACAAATTTACATTTCATAAAAATATCATAATCAAGTAGTAATTATCAAAGAAAAAAGGTCACTAATGATTCTAGTAAATTAATGAATAAACACTAATTTATTCAATAAAACACTAATTACTTTATTATTTTTGTTTCAATTAATTATATATATTTTAAAAATTCTTTTCCCAGTCATACATAGTCATAAATATGTCATGTAAATTGATGTGCCAAATATGATGCATATACACATGCCCTATTTCCATGTCTATCAAAAAGTAAATCAATAAACCATAACTCATAAAATTATACCTTTTAAAAAAATGAAATATAATAGTAAAATTAATTATAAAAAGTCCCACTACCTAATAAATTGGGTGTCTACTATATAGGTATTAGCTAGGCACAAGTATAACTTTCACCCTAAATTTCAACTGACCTATATATATCTTCTAATACCAATAGATAAATCAACTAAAACAAGTCTTTGATGCAATTTTGTAATGTACTAAACTAGTTACCCATCTGTAGTCCCAAGTTAGAGCATTGCATGATCTCAAGCATGCCTCCCCAAATACCTGAGGTTGCTAGTTAGTGTTAAAGTTTAGATCAATATCATGGATATACTATATCCTCTATCAAATAACCATCAACAATAATAAATTAAGAAAAATCATAATTTATAAAAATAAATTATAATATGAAATCAAAATGAAAGGTCATCCACAACCAAATCATATCATAATGCAATAAAAAAAATTAAGCCCCTTTCATGTAATAAAAAACATACATCAAAAGAATGATTTCCCAGTGGACATATCATATATAAGGTATATGAAAAAAATAAAATAATTACAGATAAATTTAAAAAAGGACCTAAAATTCTTCAAATATCATCTCCTGACCCCCATAATGTTGCTATACTCACTAAAGATTGTGATTAGATTCATCTTAAATTGAATAAATTTTAAAAACTTGAAAAAATCCCAATTTAGGTATTCATATATATGCATAATAAAATAATGAAATTGTAAAACCTTGTGTACATTATAGACTATGAAATTTTGTATAACTTTAATTTTTTATTTTTAGTGAGAGGTTTGTTTTGAGAATTAGATTTTAGATCCAGATTTTGAGGCTTATAACATTTCAAGGAGATGTTTTTGGATGTATATTGAGTCTCAAGAAGTGTTTTAGGTGAATGGGTGGATAAAGGGGTGAAGTCAAGTTTATTTTAACTGATTTTCACTACAGGTTCACTACCATAGTAAATACCACACTATGGTGGACCTCATTGTGGAGGATAAAATGCCAAGATCTGAGGGTGTGGTGCCTAAGTTGAGTGTGTGGCACCTAAGGAATTTCCTTATTAGAAACAGTTAGAATACCATGTTATATTGGATCCATAGTCCTCATTTTGGGGGACCATGGGGAGAACCATGTTGTGGTGCATGATGTGGTGCAATAGGTGAATTCCTTGTTCAAAATTCCTAATGATAACTAGGTTGTGGTTCTCATAGGGTTTTGTCCGTCTAGTTTTGTGATAGACCAAAGTGATCCCCATGGTTTTGAACTTATCATGGTGAATGGTCGGGTTCCCCTATGTGGAATGATGAGCATATGGGAGAGGGAATCATCATGGGGTCAATCATGATGGCAGTCCTTGGGTCTTTCGAGAGGTTCACCACTATATGGTGAAAACTATAGTGCAATCTATGGTGCCTCCTTGTATAGTTTAAATATTTGTGAAATACCATTTTTACCATCTCAATTTTTAACACCTCTCTTCCCTATTTTTTCTCATACACAATCAAACATGGATTTTTTATTCCCTCTTTATTTTGACCCCCTTTGGTGTGGGGTGTATTTTTTTGCAATTTCAGTGATGATTCAAGAAGAGATCTATTTTATCCCCTATTTTATTCATTTTACATATTATTTTCTGATTTTTGGATTTTCTCAACTAGGTTTTGAGTAATGATTCTAAAAATCATGGTGGAATCATATAGATATGATGAGGATTTTGGGTGACTTGGATAGAGGAAATCCCGAGAGGGTGATCACTTATTATTTCACATCGTTTCATTGAAGGTTCATTGTTGGGTATATTTATTCATGATTTTTTTAAATTAAATTAAATTGATGATTGAATCAGTTTCATGTGTTAGAGATATTTCTTGGGATGGTGTCAGGAGTATTCTTTAGACCTTTCATGAGTGTTTAATCACAATTTCAGTGTGATGATGTCACTGGGTGAGTTTTTTGGAATCTTACTAATTAAATTAAAATGTGAATTTATTATAATTTGGTTAAATTAAATTTAAGTGGATGTGTTGGTGTGAGTTAGGGCCTCACATGGGTTGGAAATGGCCGGTTGGACTTGGAAAAGCTTGGGAGAGAGCTATTAGGTAGTGAATTAAAAATTAATGGATTTCATTAAGGTAGGTGGTCCTTAAGAATACCCCTTGGTTTATTATTTGATATATAGAATGTGATACGTGGTCTTTCCATTGTGGTAGATCATCCTTTAAAGTAAATGAATTATTTTATTAAATTATAAATTGAATTGTTTTTTAACTCCCAGGTGATGAGAAAGGTGTTAAGGGACATATTGGACCCTTGTACATTAACTTGATTCCTTGACCACCATTGACTAGGGGCATGATTATAAATTCATGACTTGGGATATAGAGACACTGGGAGGGTGAAAATGAAATTTAATGAACATATAGGACCTAAATGGGTTCCCCTAAATCCCTTGAGTAGAGATGTGTGTTGGAATGGGAATGATTGGAAAAAGTATGCCATTATGGAACTGTGAGATGCATTGTAGACTTTGGGCTAGTTGAGACAATCATAGAGTGAGTGTTACTTCCCCCTTGAGATGTAATTACTTGGTTGGGAATTCTTTGGGTAGGATTAGTGGTTATGTTGGGTGTGTAAGGATATACATAGAGTGTCTTGGAAAGGAGATGACCTTGAGGCCATCTCCTCAATGTGACTGAGATATAGGAGTGTGTATGAGGACAAAAAGGTCATGAGATAATAATGATGAAATTAAGGGATGTTATTTGCTTTGAGTATTGGGTGTTGAATCAAGAGATGATATTTATATTGAATAGATTAGGTGGGTTTTCTATTTTATGGTGTGACCCAGGGGACCCCGATGGGTGCCTGATATGACATTGACCCTAGAGAGAGGGGTAGTGCTGGAGAGAAAATGGTGTTGATTATGGGTGATACCTTAGAACCTGAACTAACAGTGTAAGCCTGAGATGATTTTAGTGATGAGATGGATTTTGTTCTTGAGAGAATAGCCCAGTGAATGTGTATTGGGTTTGGTCGGTAGGACAACCTATGTGGTAGTGATAAGATGTTTCTAGTAGAGAGTGTTCCCTAGGGGGGTTTATTTATATATGTGTGTGATATAATTGAGGTTCTAGTGTGGGATACCCTGGGTTGCATGTGGTATCTAGTTCAAGGGTGAGATATCGATTAGAGTATATGTGTTTTAGGTTTATGCACTTGTGAATTTTGAATGTGGGGTTAGACACCAAGATAGATTTGTGCCTCTGGGTAATGATGGCTTGATACCTAGATCTAGGTAGGGGATGTGACCCCCTAGGTGTATGATAATTTTCATGGTTTTGGGATAGAGGATGCCCTAAGTGTATTCTTATGTTCTGAGGATATGCATATTTCCATCGGATTTTTTCACTGGTTTTGGGGATGGGTATATTTCTCATGGGTGGTTACCTGTGCTCAGAGATAGTCCAACACTAGCTAAAGTAGTTTTTATATTCCGGCATTGGTTTTGGGGTAAAACTAGTCCCCCCTAGGTGATTGATGTGGAATACTCAGAGACACCCCTTCACTATCCAAAGAATTTATAATTGATCTCAAGTGTCATTTTAGAACCCTAGGATCAATGGTGTTTATTTATTTTAGCTTCCATATTCTATTTATTTATTAATATGAGCATATCACATGTTCATACACTACTTTACTGGTTATGTTTTGGACAGTATTGGAGGTTCCCTACTAAGTTATACTCACACCTTGATCAGGTAGCCATGACAATTTTGTAACACCATGATTTTCTAAAAGAATAAAATTGTTTCTGATAACATAGGAAACACACAAAACTGAGCTTAAATGACCTTCATAATATATTTCTTTAAATTTAATATCTTCAATAGCTTACAATACATGAAACCCCAAGTCTAAATGAACCGTAATATATTATATCGTCATAACCTAATTATTAAATTGGTGGGTAGGAATAGGACTAACTAAATTATAAAAATTATATGTTTTACATATGCATAAAATAGATTCAATAGTTATATATTGATTATAAATAAAATAGGAATCATTTAGATATGTTTTCATAAAACTGTATTTTTTCTAAATGGAAGTTTCATCGCGCGTTGCATACACAATTTAAAATTAATTTTTACCACATTATAAAATTATTTTAAAAATGGAATTAATTTTTAAATAATCATGTAAAAATTATATTAGAGTTATTTTTTTATAATTTTCTGAAAAGTTTAATTTTTTATGAATAGTGAAAAATACTTGTTTTTATTGAAAACTTCCTTTTTGTTAAAGAATATAAAAGTTAAGTTTTAATTTAAAATTATTTTAAAATTAAAATTATTTAAATTAAATTATAATAAATTTCATATTGAATTTTTATATTAAAACATTCTATACTTATTAAAACATTTTCTTTGGAAAATAGCTTTTTCGTCGCATCAACAAGATTAATTTTAAAATTATGCCACTTCTGTGAAATGAATTTTTAAAAATAGATTACATATTTTAAATAATAATATTTAATATTATATAATAATTTTAAATTAATTTTTTTTCATAATGAATAGTAAAAAAAATAAAAATTAATTACCACGATTAAGGTTAAAACGGGTTTACTTAGGGATTAAACTAAAAATATAAGGATTAAAATAACCTAAAAACTTGTATAATTCATATTTTATAAAAATATTTAGACCTCATCTAATTAATGGTTCTATAATTACCCATTTTTATCCTTATGACATGTGAAAAACATGGGCATCACTTATTCTTTTCAAAAACAACAAGTGTGTCCTCTCCCCCACTTATAAAAGGCCACCCCCTCTCCTCTTATATTCACACTTACAAAGCCATTTAGTTTGTCAAATACCTACTCAAATATATTCCTTACATCCCTACTCACATCATAGAGGTCTTGGTTTGATCAGAAATCCAATCTAGTAAGGATTTAGGTATAAACCTAAAGAGGTTGTCTGAAGAAGAGGTAATGTTCCTAACCATGCGTTTTAATTTTACTTCTTCTTCTAAGTCCATAGAATATTCTAAAAATATAATAAAATAATAAAACCTGTATAAAATATATAATTATATGTTATTATATTAATTTCATAACCTATATCAATCTTCTATTCCATCAAATGGGAAACGAAACCATCGATCGTATGTACGACGGGCTTCCGCCTCGCGAACCAATGTAATTTATTTTCCATCAATACCTCTCAATGATGGATATAATGTTGGATTTAAAATATTTACATTATATTTAGTAAATTAATATACTTTAAAAATTATATTATCACATATAACTTCTTCCTTTCCAATCTGTTGGAAAATAATAACGTCGCTCGTGTGTATGTGTGGACTACCGCCTCCACATAGCGATGCAAAATATTTTTCATTTTATTTTCACATGGATGGTAATAAGGATATATTTAATGAATAATACAAGATATATTTTATATAATAATATTTTTTAAAATTTCAAATATTATTTACCTTTATTTCATTCCATATGTTGTAAAAATAGAAACATTGTTCATGCGTACATACGACCTATCGTCTCCAGGAATGGTGTAACTCATTTTCCCATTTATCACATTTATGGAATATTATAAAAACTTATATAAGGATTATATATGATATTTATATTATTTTTAACATTATTTATATGATTTAACCATGATCAAAGTAAAATTATTGAAATTACTGAACTAAAACATAGATGAAAAATGAAGCAATTATCACCCAAAACAATGATTTTAACAAAGAATTGTTAATAAATGGGTAATAAAAGACTATAATTAAATCATATATGGTATGAAACATAAGATAATGGTTTTTTAATAGATTTATTATAAATATATATTTATTATATAGGAGGTATATACATGTACGAAGGAAATCATACCTGAGGTAAAGGATTTTTTCTCAATTTCCTTTCATTGAGCCATATTGAAATGTTATGAACTTAATTTATGTATATGGTGTATATAATAACCCCTTTAAATGTAATAAAATTAATAATTCATAATTCATGGTATTTTAATTTTTAATTTTAATTATTTTATCCAAGAATATTTGACTTGAAAATTACCAAGTGGTAAAGAATTTCATAACTCAATTTCAAATTTTCATTGGGTTATATTACTTATTCATTATCTTTGATATTATAATATTATGTGTAATGAATTTTTATTATATTATGTTTTATTTAAACTTGTTTTATGTGGATTTAAATTTTATACACATAATAAATTCATTGATTAATTCTCACTTCAATGTTATGATCATTGTAAGGGTTTCTCATCTCACTTTAACTTTCATGAGACGTATGCCATATTAACCACTTAGTCATTTCATGTGGTGTATATTCATCCCCTTTGATATGTTATATAATGAATCACTTTAACTTAATGGTATTTAAAGTTTCATTTTAAGTTATTTTTTCATGGGTATTATGATTCATAAGTTACTAAAGTGGTAAAGGTTTATGTTACAATCTTTTTGTTTATCAGGATTGTTCATGATTAATTTTATGATGATAAAGTATTATGATCTATATTTCAATAAACTCATGAAATTTATTTTTCTCTTTTAATTTCTATAGAATACATTTTTCCTCTCATTTTCCTCTATTTAAGAACAAAATAGGCCAAAATAATGTTTTTAAAGAAAACTGACTTCATTTCTCTCTTCGGTCGAAAACCCTTTTTTTCAATATCTATGTTTTATAAAAAAATAAAGAAAATTTTAACATATTAAAAATGATTTATTAATGAAATTTTTACCCATGATTTAATTTTTTACAAAAAAAATTAAAAGGAATCTTCCCGTTATTTTTCAAACAAGGTACTTTTTTACTTTTCTTACAAAAATGTGAAAGGAATCATTGTTTTAATGTGTACGACATGGAAAGGATTTACCACCTTCATGGAAACTCAATATTTTAAAGATTCCTTCATAAGTTTTAAAATTTATTTTCAAATAAAAGTATTTTTTATAAAATTTCGTGAGATTTTAGTTTTAAAAAGTTGATTTTCAAAGTGGAAAGGTTATTTTCTCAAGAATATTTTTAATGATCTATTTATAGAATTTATATTCATCAATATAAACAACCCTTATTCTAATTATGATCCACTTGGGATACGTTGTAATGATACCATCCTTATTATTTCTCCAAATGGTTTCTGATCAATTTGACTAGATATGTACTGTGTTGATACCATTCATATTACTTTGGATGGTTTATGATTTTATTTGTTGATTGGGGAAATTATTAACATTTCATGTGATAGTTTTTCTATATTAATTTTTATGTTGATTATGTTTCACCCCTTTCATACGAGGAATTAATATGACTTAGTAAGTAATGGGTGGGGCCCACTATATCCCCTCAATGCATCGGTAGGTCTCATGAGACAAACAAACTTGGGTATTTGGCTAAGGCCTTAGCCATTTATACGAGATATATTGGGAGTAGGCCTTGAAGGTATGGTTATGCTGTCTAAAATTATTCATTCCCTCATTATGATATTATTTATTGATGTCCATATAATTATTCTATTAGTTAGAATATCTATGGATAATTTACAAGATTATGTGATTATTTATATGGCATATTTGATCATTATTTTTTCTTGCCATATTATTCATTATGTTCAAGTTATGGATTAAATAGAATGTGTTTTGGTTATTTACCTTTCCATGTTGATTATGTCTTATTTATTCATGATAGCTTCCACTGTTTTTTTAAAGGTTGGGGTCGAAGCCTCAATTTATTATTTAAAGAAAAGACCTCTTTAGACTGGGTAGAGGGAGACCCATTACATATCCCGAAGTCCCAAGGCCAAGTGGCCTAAATACAAGGCTTGGAAGCCCATTTTTTGGCCCAAAGGACCCCTCGGTGAACAGTACTGCTACAGTACCTATGCTACTACAGTACCTGCTACAGTATATCTGCCGCTATAGTACTTGCTACAGTCCCTCCGCTGCTACAGTGTCGTCGCTGCTACAATGCTGCTACAGTGCCCTGCTACAATACTGCTATAGTACCCCAGAAATTCACCCCTGTCCGGATTTGATCCTGGGACTTCTGTTTCCTTTCCCCAATATGATAAGAAGTATTTTATGATTTATATGTAGGAATATTCTAAAGGTAATAATGGTGTTATCAAATAAAATTCTATTTTTTATTTTATGTTTTCAAATGTAAAAGAGATTCAAGTATGTATCTAGTTTACCAATACTATTAAACTATTTGGTCATTTGGGATGAAATCGCTTATATCTAGTGCTAATATAATAGAGTAGACTCCAACTCTATGCTACTAGGGTTAGGGTATTTACAATTGGTATTAGAGAAAATTTAGTAGAAACCTTGAGAACTAGATTTAGGAAAACGTAGATTAGATAACACAACCCTATGACTGTATTTGAGGATAATTCTAAGTATAGGATAACATTCTAAAGTTTTGGTAAGATAGATATTATGTGGTTTTCCCAAGAAATACATCCTTTTTTAGATACTAAAAGTGGACATGGTTTTGTCACATATGTACCAAGGGGTAATAAGTCCAATAAAGGCACATCAGGCTTCACTCAAGCACTACCTAGTACTTGAAAATGGCCCTTACTACACACCTAGTTTGATACTACTAAGGGATATGTTTTGGATAATTAATATTTTCTTTATCAAACACCATAAAGTATTTGAATAGATGATGATCATGAATGACCTAGGTTAAATATAAGGTTTCATATATTGAAAAGAATGTGTAATGATTTATAGATCCTATAAATGATTCTTCATGACTATGTGATTTCACATTGTGATTATTTTTTCTAACACTAAATTTTTTAGTTTTAGTCAATGGCTAGAACCTGAAGGAACCGGTTTAATGTTGAATTTTATAGACAATGTGTTGTTGAAAAACCAAATGGTATGATGATTGGGGTGAAGGATACTGTGATTATTTCGAATCAGTTATCATGATATGTGATTAACAACCTTCACCTTAACCAACTCTTGGTCACACCAAATAAGATAAGGATAGAGTTTTTTGAGAGCTCAGGTGGTGGAGACCATGGAAGAAATAAGATTCATTTTACTATATGTTAATAATGTGGGAAGAATAACTCAAAGGAATGTCTCAAAGGAATGAGAAGATTTTTTATGTGTGGAGAAGAAGGGCACTGAGTAAGAAATTTCTAAGGGAAAATGAAAAATTCAATTAATGTAATGGATGATAATATTGGTCTCCCTAAGTTATTATAAATGGATTAATGTTTTAAATGTATAAAGTATGGGTATTATGCAAATAAATGTCATAGGGGGGAATCAAAAGAAGAGGTCCATCATGTTTATATGAGTAAAGGTTTTTTTATGATGAATAGCATATGGAAAACATATGAAAAGAAAGAAGTGTTAAGGAATAAGATGAAAAATCCTAGTTAATGGTGTACAAAGGAAGTGTAATGATTAATGTGTTTACATATTGGGATTCAAATAATTGTGTTTTAGAAGTATTTTATCAATGATATTATCATCATGCGAATAATGAAAAGCATAAGGATTTTATTTTAGTGGTATTTATTTAAGGATTTGAAATCATTTATTGAATGGTACCAAGAAAATTGATTCAATGGAATATTGATCTTTTCAGAAAACACATGATTAAGGTAATATAACCCTTAATATGTTCTCTATATTGAGATATTAATGATAAAGAGGTGTTTATTAGATAGTATTGGTGACCTTCAAATTGGTGATTGGTTTAATGGTTTATGTTATCTTTGCTGGAGTTTACTATATTTTTGGCTTTATGTAATATATTATAAAATATGATATTTTAGTTTTAGATCATGCATATTTTCATTAATATTTTATAGTGATCAAGGTATTCACATATTTTTTATGTTCCATTAAGATCTACATTATGTTGTTTGGGGAATATAATGTTAAGTTGATTTTTGAAATTTTGTGACCTTATTTTAAATTTTTAGACTTTGAATTTGGTAAGACAAATTTTGGATGAGTCTTAAGGTTAACTATTTATTAAATGGATGAAGTTTAACTTTGGGTTTATTTGTTGAGATTTTAGAAATTAATTTATTATTGTATAACTCATGTTAACTACTTTGGTATTGGAAGATATATAGAGATAGGAGGAATGACTTGTCATTATTTTATAGATTTTAGGATTTGTTAAAAGTTAATTTTAGTACTTCAAGAATAAAAAAATTCATTTCTTGGAGTAAGAAATGAAAAATAAATTGATTTAAGAACAAAAATGATGAAATTTTAATTAAAATATATCAAGTAATTATATTTTCTTGTGTTATCTATCTTGATATTAAAAGAAACTCTAAAATTTAGAATAAAAAAGGATCTTGAAATAAAAAATGTATCATATTACCTTCATATCAGATGAATAAAATGTTCTTTTAACTCATCACAAATTTATAGTTTTTTGGTCATTCACTTTCTCTTGATCATTCACTTTTTTGTGATCAATGATCTCTATCACTCTCCATAATTATTTGTTCTTTTCTTCCATGTCTATATTTTCACCTCCCACCAATGTTATCCTACATGGAAACCTAGTTATTTGTTATTACATATTTCCTTACTATTTCCCTTTACTTATTTTAATATGAAGTTTCATTAACCCTTTTCACATTGTGGGTTTTCAACAAAGGAATTTTTAAATGTAAAACCCTTGTTTTCTGATCATAAGTTCAAATTGTGAAGATTTAATTTATTGAAGGTGGGGAGAATGTAACACCCCAAGATTATAAAATAATAACATTGTGTTCAATAGCATATATGAAAATAAACACCAAGGTTAAATGACCCCTAAATATATTTATTTAAAATTAATCTCTTTAGTAGCTTATGATACACACAAACTCAAGTATAAATGAACCGTAATATAGTGTATCGTTATAACCTAGTCATTAAATTGATAGGTATGAATAGAAAAAAATAAATTATGAAATTATATGGTTTAAAAATTTATAAAATAAATTCAATTTTATCTTTGTATTGTAAATAAAATAAGAATCATTTAGAAATGTTTTCTGAGAAACTATATTTTTTCTACAAGGCGATTTCGTCGCACTTTGCGCACATAATTTAAAATTAATTTTTAACACTTTCAAAAAAAATATTTTAAAAAATATAATTCAATTTTTAAATAATCATTTAAAAATTATATTAGAGTTAATTTTTGATAGTTTTCTGAAAAGATTAACTTTTATATGAAGAGTGAAAAATACTGGTTTTTATTGAAAACCCCCTTTTCATTTAAATCTTCTAAAAGTTCCATTTTTATTTTTTAAAAGTTTAATTAGTTAAATTATATTATAATAAATAAAATTTATTTCATTTTAATCAATTTAATATTTAATTTTCATATTAAAACTTTCAATACTTATTAAAAAATTCTTTGAAAAAATGCTTTTTCGTCGCATCTGTGGGATTAATTTTAAATTAAATTCTACAAATTATGTGAATTGAATTTAAAAAAATGGATTAAATTTTTTTAATAATAATAATTAATATTATATAATAATTTAAACTTAATTTTTTGTCATAATGAATAGTAAAAACAGTGAAAATTAATTACCACGGTTAAAGTTAAAAAGGGTATTTTTGGGGGTTAAACTAAAAATATAGGGGTTAAAATGAACTAGAAACTTGTATAATTCTTATTTTATGGACATATTTAGAGCTTATATCATTCATGTTTAGATAATGGCCCATTTTTTAGCCCTTTTTCATGTAAAAAACATGGTTATCACTTTTTATTTTAAAAAATTCCAAGTGTGTCCTCTCCCCTACATATAAAAGGCCACCCCCTCTCCTCTTCTCTTCACAATTAAAAATACCTTTGGTTCAGAAAATACCTACAAAAATATATTCCTTAAATCACTTCACACATCTTATTTTCCTTTTATTTATTATAATTATAATCTCTATCAATTCTTTAGATATAAACCTAAAGAGGTTTTCTGAATAATAGGTAAAGTACCTAACCATGTGTTTTCTTATTAATTCTTCTTCTAACTGCTTCAAATATTCTCCAAATATGATAAAATAATAATAAAAATATATCATATATACTAATACATTATTATTTTAATGGAATAATCTATATCTGTCTCCTCTTCCATCAAATGGGAAATGAAATCTTCGATCATGTGGACGACAGACTACCACCTCACGAACCGATATAATTCATTTTCCATCACCGCCTCTCAAGGTTGGATATAATGATGGATTTAATATATATATATATATATAATATTTATGAAATTAATATACTTATATAATTATAATATCATATATAACTTCTTACCTTCTAATCTGTTGGAAAATAATAACGTCGTTCGTGCGTACGTGTGGACTACCGCCTCCACGTAGTGATGTGAAATGTTTTTCATTTTATTTTTAAATGGATTGTGGTAAGGATATATTTAATGAATAATAAATTATAAATTTTATATAATAATTGTTTTATAAAATTAAAGGATTATTTACCTTTATTTCCTTCCATCTGTTGGGAAAATATAAATAGTGTTTATGCATACGTACGTCCAACCGTCTCTATAAACAGTGTAACTCATTTTCCCATCTCTAATTTTTATAGACTATCATAAATACTTATATAATGATTATATATGATATTTATATAATTTTTAACATTATTTATTTTATTTAAACATGATAAAAGTAAAATTAAATAAATTACCAAACCAAAACATATGTGAAAAACAAAGCGATTATCACCTGAAAATGTGATTTTAACAAATAATTGTTAATAAAATGGTCATAAAAGAATATAATTATATCATATAAAATATATGATTATTTTTATTTAATAGATTTATAATAAATATATATTTATTAAACATGATGTACGAACACATATGAAGGAAATCAGTCCTGAGGTAAGATATTTTATCTCAATTTGCTTTCATTGAGGCAGATTGTAATGTTATGAACCTAATTTATTTATATGGTGTATATAATGCCCATTTTACATGTAATATCATGAATCATTCATAATTAAAGTTATTTTAGGTTTTAATTTGATTTATTTTATCCAATGGAATTTTAATTTAAAATTACCAAGTGGTAAATAATTTTGTAACTCTATATTTTTCATTGGGTTATATTACTTCTTCACTGTCTTTGATATTCTAAGATTATGTGTGTAATTAATTTTGATTATATTATGTTTTATTTCCAATTTTTTTATTCGGATTTACATTTGATACACATAATAGATTCATTTATTAATTATCACTTCAACATTATGATCATTGTAAGGGTTTCTCATCTCACTTTTACTTCTATGATACGTATGCCATATTCACCTATTATTATTTCATGTGGTGTATATAATACCCCTTTAATAAGTTATATCATGAATCCATTTAACTTCATGTAATTTAAATTTAAATTTTAAGTTATTTCTTTCATGGGGATTGTGATCCATAAGTTACCAATGTGGTAAAGGTTTATGTTATAATCTCATTTTTATTAGGATTATTCAGGATTATGTTTCCAATGATGAAATATTATGATATATATTTAAATAAAATAATGAATTTTATTCTACTATAGTTATTTATAGATAATATATTTTTTCCTCTCATTTTTCTCTCTTTAAGAACAAAATATACCAAAAGAATGTTTTTAAATAAAATAAACTTCATTTCTCTATTCGGTTGAAAAACCTTTTTCTTTCATATCCATGTATTATAAAAAAAAATATTTTAAAATTATCCTAATTATTTATTAAATAAATTTTTACCTATGATTGGATTTTTACAAAAAAAAAGTAAAAGGAATCTTCCTGTCATTTTCCAAACAAGGTGTTTTTTTACTTTTCTTACAAAAATGTGAAAGTAATATTTATTTTAACATGTATGACATGAACATAATTTCATGCCATCATAACCAATCAATGTTTTAAATATTCCATTATAATTTTCAAAATTTATTTTCAAAGAAAATGATTTTTACAATATTTTGTGAACATTTAGTTTTAAAAAGGTGATTTTCAAAGTGAAAAGTTGTTTTTTCAAGAATGTTTTTAATAAAATATTTATGAAATTTCTATTCATCATTGTAAAAAATCCTTATTATACTTATTCTATACTATAGATATATTGTAATGATACCATCATTATTATTTCTTCGAATGGTTTATGATCAGTTTTGATAGAGATGTACTATGTTGATACCATTTATATCACTCTAAGTGGTTTATGATGATGTTTATTGATTAGAATAATTATTAAAATTTTATATGATAATTTTTTAATAATAATTTTTATATTGATTATGTTTCACCCATTTCATATTATAAATGCATTGGACTTAGTAAGTGATGGGTGGGGCTCGCTATATCCCCTCGATGCATCGGTAGGTCTCATGAGACCAACTAACTTGAGTATTTGGATGTGGCCTTACCCATTTATGTAAGATATCTTAGAACAAGTGTAACGCCCTGACCCCAATTACCCAGAGTCGGTGCGTTATTGCGTAACATTGGCATGATCACAAAAGATCAAGTCTCGAAAGACCGATTAGTTTAGTAGCCTTGGAAACACTAGATATATTCATAAATGTTGCATTACATCAGAAAGTGAAAAACTACAATAACAAAGTCTCCATAGTCCACACTCATATCCTCTTCTCACTATCCCTGCAGGTCATTCATAAAATACTTCTTCATATCCTGGAAAATATTAAAACATTGAAAGGGGTGAGCTCAGATTCTCAGTAAGGATAATAATATTGCAGAAGCTTTCATAAATAAACATTAACATTTAAGGCAATGTATAAATAAAACAAAATCCTTTTAAACCTGAACTTCAACATAATATGACAAAAGTAAAATGAGATAATGTCATTTACTTCTTCACATGGATATTCTACTGGTCGAATGATCACATGCAATATCAATAACCACTTTCATAATGATGGAATGCATAATGCCAGACTATCATAACCATGTAGCCAAGGCCTCGTGCCAAGACCACAAATAAGATTTTGTCAAGGCCTCGTGCCAAGACACTAGTTTGTCTCATGAGACCTACCGATGCATCGAGGAGCTATAGCGGGCTCCACCCGTCACTTATTAAGTCCAATGCATTCCTCATATGAACAGGTTTAAACATATCATAAACCATAACATAATTTTATCACATAAAACATGAATAAAGGAAACATAAGATTTCCACACTTCAATCACAAGATATCAATACAACACATTGATATAATAAAAACACTTTCAAAACCATTTTCAATACCAAAATTAAAGAAAATTAAAACATTGTATTTATTTTTCATTTAAAAAAATGTTATGGCTTATAGAGGAAGCCGAAACTCAAATAATAGTCATGGCGGCGGAGAAGTGGTTGTCACCGCATACATAAGAAAAAAAATTCCTTTTGTCGTTTAGTAAAAACGCTTCATATAAAAAGATTCATTTTTAATAAAAGTAAAAGTCAAAGGGGTTTATACACCGTATAAAAGAAAGTTGTGTATAAAACAAAATATGCATCAATGAAAGGATATTGAGACGAGACCCTTACAAAGATCATTTTTTAAATAAATTAGGTCTATTATGTGTATTCACTATGATTACACATAAATAAAGTACAAATACAAGATAGGACATAATAATATCATGACATAATTTGAAAGTAGGAGATTAACCCAAAGAATAGAAATTGGGTTAATAAGTTCCCTTAAAAAGATCATTTTTTTAAATAAAATAGATCTATTATGTGTATTCATTATAAGTACACATAAATGAAGTACAAATAAAATATAGGACATAATAATATCGTTACATAATTTGAAAGTAGGAGACTAACCCAAAGAATGGAAATTGGGTTAAGAAGTTCCCTTACCTCGTGTCTGACTTGACTCGACCGCTCTTTAACCTCCTGAATAATAAAATAGAGTTAATATATACCTGCTTAAGAACCTTTTTCAAGTTCATTATTCCTTTTATATCACTTATTACCATGTTATTAACATTATGTAATTATTTAAGTTAATAACGGTCATTTTGTCGATCTTTGGTACTTGAGTAAAAAATAAACTTCTTATAATTACAAGTTGTTCATGTGGTGAAATATACATTATATACAGAATTATATTCATGATGTAGATATCATATATATCATATATATCCAGTATATACATTCATTTATAATATTACATAACATTTAGAGTTAAGAAATGAAATGCACCGTTCATGGAGACGGTAAGCCGTACGTACGCATGAACGCTACTTTCATTTCTATTTCGTATTTAATGGAATGAAATAATAATAGTATAAATGTGTAATATAATTCTAGTACAATATAATTTATAATACCATTTACTCCATCCTTCATACATCCCACATATGGCATTAACGATTCAAATCACTTTGAGGGGGCGGTAGTCCGCACTTCCTAAAATGAAATTATCGCGTTTACCCATATTGAAAATCATTAAGTATGCAATAAATGAGAAATACAGAAGCATAAGTAAAACATAAAAATAATATATATATCATATATGAAAATAGTGTCATCAAAATGGCCACCATTAGAGGTGTTAAAAGAATATTGAACAATCATCGTTTCGTGAGGCAGTATTTCGCCACCCATAGAAACAGTATGTTCTTTAACCATTAGATGAAGGTGTGTGTAAGTGTAAACCAAATCCTTATCATAACAAAATCATAGTATATTTTAGATACTGGTTTTGTTACAAAATAAAGGAATAAAAGAGTTTAAGGGGTTGGAGAAGCAAAATAAAACAAAACAACATTAGAGAAGACATTACCTTAAAATCGGGTAACTCTTTTTGATTTGAGCCAAAGGCTTACTTGGGAAGACTTGTACCCAAAGTGAGGCTTCTAAGAGTAAGGGAGGGAAGTTGAGAGAGTATTTGGGTAGAGTTTGGCTGAGCCAAAAGGCTTTGAAGGTGTGAGTAAGGTGATAGTGGTGAGGGCCTTTTATAAGAGGAGAGAAGGGGCACTCTTGGAAAGATTGAAATGTTACATTATTATGAAATGCTTTTTCGGATTCTAAAGGTCCCACACTTATATATTTCGAGGATAAGGTGATAAGGGTTCTAAATCTACTCATCCAATAAGTTTTTGACAAGTGTAAGTCTTATATTTTACATTATCTTTTCATTTTATTTAAATCGTTAATTAATGTGGTAATCGCTTCATCATCATGGTGTCATAAATAATTTAATTTATTTAATGTCTAAAAATGATCAAAAAATTAACATGATGTAGGAAATATTTTTATCTTTCTAATTAATATTTATAGTAAAAAAAATATGACTTGTATAACCCCATTTAAAAATTATTTTTTTAAAACAACTCTTGTTTGTAACATTTTTAATTTAACATTAAATAAAAAGTTATTTATGTCATTTTCCTACCAAAGTGGCTCCATGGGGTCCCCAAGTTGACCCATGGATTTTATTGGTCGTCCATGACACATCCAATAGTTGTAGGACAAGTTTAAAGGTCATTCCATATTTTTATAATACTATTTTTACCTTAAATTCCACTAATTACCTTTAATCACGATTAATTAAACTTAAAAGTTACTATTCACCAAAAAATTATTTTAATCCCATTGAACCACATTTTAATTCCTAATGAAAACCATGTATGTTGGATTTTTGAAAATCAAATCACAGAAGTGTTAATGTTTCATTTAAATGAAAAATCAGTTTTTTAACCACCACTTAGTGGTTTCACTATTCATCAAAAATTGAAGTTTTTCAGAACAATGCCAAAATTTCACCCTAAGCTATAATTGATATTCCAAATTCAAAAATGATGTCTATTTTAAAAAATTCCAAACATATAAGTTGCATTAATTAATTTTATAATTAATTCCCGCTGTCACAACAAATAGCGTGTTTTTAAGAAACAATATATATCAAAAGATTGACAATTTTTTATGTCAAATTTCAATGTTAAATTAATTCTAATGACCACCATTGGATAAAATGGTAAAATTATATTATAATTATAATTTAAAACCACATAATATTTTAATTTATCACTATAAATTATTTTGATTAAAAAATTTGTTTTAAGTATTTTTCACTATTCATAAAAAATTGAAAGTTCTCAGAAAACTACAAAAAATTCAACTTAGGATAATTTCGATATTACGAATACAAAAATGAAGTCCATTTTGAAATATAAAATTTCTATAATTTTAAAAAGTGGGTATTAATATTCATAACGGCTACTTTGATTAGTCGTGGTGTGTTAGAACTCGAACTTGCGTACAATGCAAGCTATTACATTATTGAAAGAGAGGCGTATCGTGGAAGCTCGGGGTGTTACATTCTCCCCTCCTTCAATAAATTGCATCCTCGCAATTAGAAAATGTTCTTCGAAAATAAAATGTTTAAAATAGAAAATACCTTTGTAGAAAACCCACATCGGAAATAGGGTTAATAAAAATATAACTTTAAAAGATAGAAAGATAAGTACAAAGGTCACTCGAGATAGCCCATACTAGGATGCTATGAAAATATGGATATGGAAGAAAAACAAACCATCAAGGTTTGATGGAGAGTTGTAGAAAACAGGATTAGGAGAAAGTTAACCATAAGAAAATCACAAACTTGTGATTGGTTAAACGGTCATTGAATCCCCAGTTGGAAAAGTTAATCGGCAATGTTTTTGTTTTAAGTTACCTTTTATAAAGTTGAGGAATTTATTTAGGAGATTTACTAAGAACGTAAGGGAATATACATACTTGTCATGTAGACTTTCATTCTTTATTAAATTTTTACCACAAACCCATCTTTCACTCTAAAAGGTAATAGAACTCAAAAATATTCTATTTATCCTAATTTTATAAGGTTCCAAATATTAACACATACCATTTAGATTAGGAAAACTATTTTGTAATAACCAGGGACTTCCTGTAGGTTAGTGGTAGGTAATAAAGGAATGTCACACTATGGTTGTGGGTTCGATTCCTGCAGCTTTGTCCGACGCGACGGGTTAAGACCCACCCTGCAGGTTGTCCTTTCCTAAAACTATAGAATTATAATATTCCAAAAATAATCTTCAGAAATATTTTAACATTAAACAATACTATCCAATGTTCAACTTAATCCATTCCAACCTATATAGTTATCCAAAATACCTCTGTCCAGACATTCTCTAAAATGTCTCTAAATTCCAAAATTAATTGTAACATTAGATTCCCCAAACAAAGTAAAGTTTCTCTTATTGTCACATACTAAAAATATGATTACCTTCATCATATTAAAACCTTATTGAAACAACAAGTACTACAGTACAATACTTATATATATATCACATTATCCTTATAACCAGAATATAATCCTTTAGTCCAAAAGCACCAATTAATTATTCCACTTCATCTATAGTAATAGAATAATATTGTCCTTGATCCCTTGGCCTTTTCAGAGGTATGTTTTTCTAACGCTTAGGACATTAATTTTCATAATGCCCCATTTCCCTACAATTGTAGCATTCAACATTGATAGCCTCTTTCTTTCCCTTGCAATCACGAACCTGGTGACCTTTTTCCCCAAATTTATAACAAACTCTCATTCCTTTTAGGAAAGTACCAGGGTGATTCTTCCCAAAATTATCGCATAATGGAAAATCCTTCTTTCCCTTTTTCCCTTTATCTGTCTCTTGTTCCACCATTCTCTTCTTCTCTTGATTTACTTTTTTGTCATAAGACTTAGAGAATTCCTTTTCTGTCTTGATAGCACACGAGATAATATCTTCGTACGATGAGAAGGATTGTGATACTAAAGCTCGATGGAGAAATGGTTTTAACCCATCAAAGAAACGATCAATATTACTTCTTGGGTTACGTATATAATCTTTAGCATACCTCGCTAACCTTGTAAAGTTGGCCTCATACTTTGCGACATTCTCATCCTCCTTCTGCCTCAGACTCAGAAATTGTCTTTCCATATCTACTCGATGGTCATGTAGAATGTATTTTTCTAAGAAAAGATCTTTTAACTCTCTCCATTCTATATTTGATACCTCATCATCTTCCTTTGTGTTTTGAATCAGCGACCACCATTGATCGGCATCTCCAGTGAGGCGATAGACTGCCATGACAACCTTCTCCCTTTCGCTACTCCCCAAGGCATGGAATATTTTTTCTAAGGAGTTTATCCATTGCTCAGATACTAATGGATTTTTACCCCCATTAAATGTTGGCGGTTGTTGCCTCATGAAGCGGTCTAACATTGATCCTCCACGTTGCGGATTAGGGTGCTCCATACGAGTAAGGTTATTATTCATAACCTGAGTGAGTTGTCCCAGTATGGTAATAAGTTGATCAGCACTAGTTGTATCTCCAGATCCACAATAATTATCTTGAGTAGGAGGGAAATCCCTACACGGAGTGCGTGCATTGATATGGTTTCCATTCCTTCCACTAGGCGCCATTTCTAAACAATGACATAAACTAGATTAGTTTATGAATCAAAATACACAATTCCATACTTTTAAAATACTTAACATAAATTGAACTATTTATGGATATAATCCATAAAAATGTTTTCTTTGAGGAAGTATATACTCATAACCCTTCATAGTGTCTTGCAAAGAAAATGAGAATTATCCTAAGCATATCCCCCAGGAGTGTCGTAACCAAGAGTGCAGCAAGGCCCGTTGTCGTGCACCAGTTCCCGTTCGAGTCTAGCTCAAAGCGGTGTTTTCGGGTTTTACCCCTAGGTACATCTGTGCCAGAGCCGCCTCTACCTGCTCGTATCTAGACAGGGATGTATTGCTCAGAAAACTCACAAAATCTCTACAAAAACAAAATTCTAGGAAGTTATTCTATACTAATCCTCAAAGTCTATCTTTGGGCTATGTGCTCTAATCAGAGTTTATCTAAATCTAGCTTCCAAGGTTAGTACTAAACTGCCTCTGATACCAACTGTAACGCCCTGACCCCAGTTACCCAGAGTCGGTGCGTTATTGCGTAACATTGGCATGATCACAAAAGATCAAGTCTCGAAAGACCGATTAGTTTAGTAGCCTTGTAAACACTAGATACATTCATAAATGTTGCATTACATCATAAAGTGAAAAACTACAATAACAAAGTCTCCATAGTCCACACTCATATCCTCTTCTGACTATCCCTGCAGGTCATTCATAAAATACTTCTTCACATCCTGGAAAATATTAAAACATTGAAAGGGGTGAGCTCAGATGCTCAGTAAGGATAACAATATTGCGTAATCTTTCATAAATAAACATTAGCATTTAAGGCAATGTATAACTAAAACAAAAGCCTTTTAAACTTGAACTTCAACATAATATGGAAAAAGTAAAATGAGATAATGCCATTTACTTCTTCACATGGATATTCTACTGGTCGAATGATCACATGAAATATCAATAACCACTTTCTTAATGATGGAATGCATAATGCCAGACTATCATAACCACGTATCCAAGGCCTCGTGCCAAGACCACAAATAATATTTTGTCAAGGCCTCATTCCAAGACACTAGTTTGTCTCATGAGACTTACCAATGCATCGAGGAGCTATAGCGGGCTCCACCCGTCACTTATTAAGTCCAATGCATTCCTCATATGAATAGGTTTAAACATATCATAAACCATAACATAATTTTATCACATAAAACATGCATAAAGGAAACATAATATTTCCACACTTAAATCACAAGATATCAATACAACACATTGATATAATACAAACACTTTCAAAACCATTTTCAATACCAAAATTAAAGAAAATTAAAACTTTGTATTTATTTTTCATTTAAAAAAAGTTATGGCTTATAGAGGAAGCCGAAACTCAAATAATAGTCACGACGGCGGAGAAGTCGTTGTCGCCACATACGTAAGAAAAAAACATTCCTTTTGTCGTTTAGTAAAAATGCTTCGTATAAAAAGACTCATTTTGAATAAAAGTAAAAGTCAAAGGGGTTTATACATCGTATAAAAGAAAGTTGTGTATAAAACAAAATATGCCTCAATGAAAGTAGATTGAGACTAGACCCTTACAAAGATAATTTTTTAAATAAAGTATGTCTATTATGTGTATTCACTATAAGTACACATAAATAAAGTACAAATACAAGATAGGACATAATAATATCATGACATAATTTGAAAGTAGGAGATTAACCCAAAGAATAGAAATTGGGTTAAGAAGTTCCCTTACAAAGATCATTTTTTTTAAATAAAATAGATCTATTATGTGTATTCACTATAAGTACACATAAATAAAGTACAAATAAAAGATAGGACATAATAATATCGTTACATAATTTGAAAGTAGGAGATTAACCCAAAGAATGAAAATTGGGTTAAGAAGTTCCCTTACCTCGTGTCTGACTTGACTCGACCGCTCTTTAACCTCCTGAATAATAAACTAGAGTAAATATCTACCTGATTAAGAACCTTTTTCAAGTTAATTATTCCTTTTATATCACTTATTACCATGTTATGAACATTATGTAATTATTTAAGTTAATAACGGTCATTTTGTCGATCTTTGGTACTTGAGTCAAAAATAAACTTCTTATAATTACAAGTTGTTCATGTGGTGAAATATCCATTATATATAGAATTATATTCATGATGTATATATCATATATATCATATATATCCAGTATATACATTCATTTATAATATTATATAACATTTAGAGGTAATAAATGAAATGCACCGTTCATGGAGACGGTAAGTCGTACGTACGCATGAACGCTACTTTCATTTCTATTTCATATTTAATGGAATGAAATCATAATAGTATAAAGGTGTAATATAATTCCAGTACAATATAATGTATAATACTATTTACTTCATCCTTTATACATCCCACATATGGCATTAACGATTCAAATCACTTTGAGGGGGCGGTAGTCCGCACTTCCTAAAATGAAATTATCGTGTTTACCCCTAATGGAAATCATAAAGTATGCCATAAATGAGAAATACAGAAGAATAAGGAAAACATAAAAATAATATATATATCATATATGAAAATATTGTCATCAAAATGGCCACCATTAGAGGTGTTAAAAGAATATTTAACAATCATCGTTTCGTGAGGCAATATTTCGCCACCCACAGAAACAGTATGTTCTTTAACCATTAGATGAAGGTCTGTGTAAGTGTAAACCAAATAATTATCATAACAACATCATAGTATATTTTAGATACTAGTTTTGTTAAAAAAGAAAGTAATAAAAGAGTTTAAGGGGTTGGAGAAGCAAAATAAAACAAAAAAAACATTAGAGAAGACATTACCTTAAAATCGGGTAACTCTTTTTGATTTGAGCCAAAGGCTTCCTTGGGAAGACTTCTGCCAAAAGTGAGACTTCTAAGAGTAATGGAGGGAAGTTGAGAGAGTATTTGGGCAGATTTTGGCCGATCCAAAAGGCTTTTAAGGTGTGAGTAAGGTGGTAGTGGTGATGGCCTTTTATAAGAGGAGAGAAGGGGCACTCTTGAAAAGATTGAAATGTTACATTATTATGAAATGATTTTTCGGATTCTAAAGGTCCCAAACTTATATATTTCTAGGATAAGGTGATAAGGGTTCTAAATATACTCATACAATAGGTTTTTTACAAGTGTAAGTCTTATATTTTACATTATCTTTTCATTTTATTTAAATCGTTAATTAATGAGGTAATCACTTCATCATCATGGTGTCATAAATAATTTAATTTATTTAATGTCTAAAAATTATAAAAAATTATCATGATATAGGAAATCTTTTTATATTTCTAATGAAAATTTATAGTAAAAAATATGACTTGTATAACCCCATTTAAAAATTATTTTAGTAAAATAACTCTTGTTTGTGACATTTTTAATTTAACATTAAATAAAAAGTTATTTATGTCATTTTCCTACCAAAGTGGCTCCATGGGGTCCCAAATTTTACTCATGGATTTTCTTGGTCGGCCATGACAAATCCAATAGTGGTAGGACAAGTTTAAAGATCATTCTATATTTTTATAATACTATTTTTACCTTAAATTCCACTAATTACCTTTAATCGCGATTAATTAAACTTAAAAGTTACTATTCACCAAAAAATTATTTTAATCCCATTGAACCACATTTTACTTCCTAATGACAACCATGTATGTTGTATTTTTGAAAATCAAATCACAGAAGTGGTAATGTTTCATTTAAACGAAAAATCAGTTTTTTAACCACCACTTAGTGGTTTCACTATTCATCAAAAATTGGAGTTTTTCAGAACAATGCCAAAATTTCACCCTAAGATATAATTGATATTCCGAATTAAAAAATGATGTCTATTTTACAAAATTCTAAACATATAAGTTTCATTAATTAATTTTATAATTAATTCTCGTTGTCACAACAAATAGCGTGTTTTTAAGAAACAATATATATCAAAAGATTGACAATTGTTTATGTCCAATTTCAATGTTAAATTAATTATAATGACCACAATTGGATAAAATGGTAAAAATATATTATAATTATACTTTAAAACCACATAATAGTATAATTTATCACTATAAATTATTTTGATTAAAAAATTTGTTTTAAGTATTTTTCACTATTCATAAAAAATTGAAAGTTCTCAGAAAACTACAAAAAATTCAACTTAGAATAATTTAGATATTAAGAATACAAAAATGAAGTCCATTTTGAAATATAAAATTTATATAATTTTAAAAAGTGGGTATTACTATTCATAACGGCTACTTTGATTAGTCGCGATGTGTTAGAACTCGAACTTGCGTACAATGCAAGCTATTGCATTATTGAAAGAGAGGCGTATCGTGGAAGATCGGGGTGTTACAACAAGGTCTTTAAGATATGGTTATGATTTCCTATATTGTTCATTCCCTCATTATGATATTAGTTATTGATGTCCATACAATTATTTGATTTGTTAGACTGTACATGGATAAGTTTCAAGATCATATGATTATTTACATAGAATATTTTATCACTATTTATTCCTTTCATATTATCCATCATGTTCAAGTTATTAATTAAATGGAATGTGTTTTAGTTATTTATCTTTCCATATTGATTATGTCTTATTTATTTAGGATATATTCCATTGTATGCATACCCTTACTGGGCATTAGAGCTCACCCCTTTCTTATGTTTCATTTCCCTTGGATTCCAATAAGTGTTTTATGATTGATATGAAGATATATATTAAAGTTAATAATGGTGTTCTCAAAAAAATTATATGTTTTATTTTATGATTTCAAATGTAAAATAGATTCAAGTATGTATCTAGTTTACCAACACTCTTAAACTATTCAGTCATTTGGAATGTAATCACTTGTATCTGGTGACAATGTAATAAAGTAGACACTAGCTCTGTGCTACTAGGGTTGGGGTCTTTACAACTTGGGTACCCAAGTAGACCTTACTGACCATTGGTGTAGGTTATAAAAAGGCCCATTGTTGCATGATTGAACGAGATAGCTTGGATGGATTCTAGAGATAGGGATGAGGTATAGTTTAGGGATTTCAGTGGATCCTTTTATGTATTTTTATTTTATTTTATTTTATTTGTATATGTGATTAGCCAATTGGGTGATTGGTTACTATGTGTCGACATGACTGTGAATATATATGACTTTATGCTTATGAATTCTATTAAATATAGCTTTTTATATTTTTTATTTTTTATTTCATACTCTTATTATATATTATCAATTTTTTTTGGTTATTTATATTGTATTTTACTCTGATATTATTGTATAGTCTCCCCAGGGTAACACCCTACACCCTTGCTCCTAGTTGGAATCCTATGGCATATAGGGAATCATGCTTGAGGTTAAGTAGCAATTGTTGGTCTGGGAACCAGTCGAGTGGTCTGGAGCAGCAGAAAATTATAAAGTGGTATCAAATTTTCTTTTATCTTACTATTTAGGGATATGGTAGACATGTGATATAAGAATTTGTCATAGGTTTTGATGGGCCTTAGACTAGTGTATTGTGAACACATTTTATGATATAAATCTAGGTTACTAGGGGCATGAGATTTTTTTTCTTGATTTAAACTTTAATAGTTATATGATTTTACCTAGTTTGACACACTTGGGTTTTTTGGATTTATGATTTATGATTTATGAATTTTTGGATCATGGACCATTAGAAGGAGACTAGTGTACATTAATCATATTTGAAATGTAGTATTCACATGAAATTAGTGTGATTATGTGTGATTTATTTCACTGATGATAAGAATTCAACTATTTAAAGTGTAAAAAACAACTTATATGGTGTTTTCCCATATAACCTATTTTTGGAATTCAACTTAGCTAAACCACAATGTATTTCATTTTGATGATAGATCATGTGGATTATATGGTGTTATTTTTCTTTATGATGATTGTATATTCCATTGGTGTAAGGGGTGTATAGTTGTAACACCCTAGCCCAGCGGCTACTCATCATTACCCCTGGTCGAGGTTCCACATGACCTCAGGTTCTCCCCCCCCCCCCATACACCATAGGTTTTTAACTAGTAGTGAGGGACTATTATATATAATGGTTAGAATATTCCCTTTAATTATAGTCATATAACACAATATAAATAACCAAACAAAACCCATCATAAACATCAAAGTGTGAATAATCAATAACCCAATGATATATCAAAATTTACCATGAAGAAGTCACACAAACATAAATCTCAACTGATCATATACTCAGATGATCACATCTACAAAATAAATAAAAAATAAAAATAAAAAAGTGATCCCTACTTCCATCCTCAAGCCTCGGTACCCCCGTCTCCAAATTAAAAATTCAAATTTCTTTCAAATTTCACAACCTATAATGAAACAGGTTGTTAAAATAGTAACCTTTAGTGGGTCAGTGTATGAACTTTATGCCTCAGTGCTGGTTTTGGATAATAAAATAGGTTTGTTTATTTAAATTATCAACAAAAACATGTATGGTGTTTTCCTATATAGATTCTTGGTGGAAAACTAATTTACTGAATCGTGTAATCATAGTATACTTGACACATATCATTATGGAATAGTACTATTATATATATGCTCTAGTGGTTGAGTCCTGATCCTCAAGAATGGAATTCTATTATGTAGATTCCCAGTGAGGATTGGTTCCTAAGGAGGGGCGTTGGTTCATCATTTGATGCCAAATTTACATATATGAGACCTCATAGTGGGTGTTTTGGAACATAGGTTCCCTTTGTATTTTGAGACAATAAAAAAGATGATGTCTATGATTTATGATCCTTGCTAGATAGGATTTATGGGATAAATGAGAGAGACTAGTTACCTTTTTATATATATCTTAGGATATTGGTGATCTGGGTGTTATAGCCGGTATGAGGTGTAATATATTAGGGAAACCTGAGAGAGGGGTTAACTCGAGATTATGAGTTCTTTTATAGAAAAAAAGAATGGGTAGATTATTTAGGTTATGAGATTGGTACACATTAGGTGCTACCAAGTATATAGTATATGGATGGTTATACCTCGAGTTTAATGATGTAATGAAATTGGAGTGCTTTTTGTATCAAGTTTAGGTTGTGTGGGAAGGATCGGTAAGATTCCTAATCATGTTGGCATGGTTTCTATTTAGGGAGCTATAGTTTTATGATTTTGACATGTCATGGAATATAATAAATTTTTTAAGAATTTTATTCTTGGTGTGATGAGATTTGAATCATGGTATCATGGGTTAATAAATGGGGCTAGGTGGTAAAAAAGTATACACTTGTTAGGTTTCGGTGAGATTAAGGTGAACAAAAAGGTTATGTGTGGTTCCTATTAGTTATAGATGAGTGAGTGTTTGTGTATGGTCTGAGGAACAATGGTTTTGAAAAAATTCTTATGGGGTTGGTAGCATGAGGTTTTTATGATAATGATGAGTGTCTCATCTATTATTAAGATAAAACCATATATGCATGTTGTCTGGTGTTGATAGGACGTGTTCATGGATTGGGAGGAGTGACATACATGGAATGATGGAACTTATTGAGTTTTTACTCAATAAGTGGAATAATAAAATCCATATGGTGGGGAGTGTACCAATGGCTATGGAGGGCGTGACCCACACTATGAATAGAAATTAAATTTATTATTATATGATGTTCCTACTGAATTGAGAATAGTTTGTGATTGGTTTTTCATGTTGGTGCCTTAGTGTAAATGGAATGGCTACGTCCATTCATTACTTGTGGTAATGGATGGAGTGTGAGTCATGAAGATATAAAACTCATGTGGGAAGTTTCATGGGAGTGATGATACTGGTCGTTATATGTTCGAGAAGACATTATGATTATAGTGTACAGTTAAGACCTATTTTATCTGGTTAAATATAAAATTCCAAATCTGAAATTTATATGTGATGTTGGAGAGGATCCATGCATTGGAATCAGGCTTGGAGTGGTTTTGATATGACCTAAGGGCGAGTTAGATTGGAGATGTGTCGGTTTAAGTGAGTGGATTATGATAATTAATTTCGTTATTCAAGGATCCAACCATTTGATTACATTGAGTTTTGGGTTTATACTTTGATATGGGTGATATTATGATTATAGAATTCCTTGGGGAGATTGGTCATCAGGATTGAGTGATATGATTGTGCATTGGCAGGTGTGACTGGTTATTTTTAGAGATGTCCATTCAGGGGAAGAATGACTAGTGTTTTTATAAATAATTGGTTTTGGTGGGGTGTAAACCTCACCAAGCATATCATTGGACCATTGGACTTGTATTTTAGTGGGATATTTCAATAGTGGAGAGAATTGTGGATCATTGGAACCTATGAGATGAGTCATATGGTGGGGAGAATCATGATCCCAAAGATGAATTTTTTTAATAAACTTTGGTGTCTTGGGATAGATGGGAACATGTAAGCATCTTCTTAGTGTTTCAGTGATGTTAATGAGTGGTGGATCTAGCTTTAATGAATAGCACAACTCATGTTTGGAGTTCCATAGTAGAAGCTAGTTCGATTTTCTAAAGTAAAATATGATGGGTTGATTTTGAATTTGTGATTAAGATAGGTCGATATTAATGGTTGAAGTATTGACAATGATTCTTAGGTATGAGAAGTTCTATGGTGTGGGAGATTATAAAACCCTGTTTTATTTTCAAACTATGAAATTTGGTATGATTTTGATTTTTTTATGTTAGTGAGAGGTTTATTTTAAGAATTAGAATTCATATCAATATTTCATTTCTTGGAACATCTTAAAAAGATGTTTTTTTATGTGGATCAACTCTTGATGAAAATTTAAGGTGATTAGATGAATGTTGGAGTGAAGTCAGGTGGACCTATAGGTTAATTTTTCTACAGGTTCCCCACAATGGGGAGTACCACACCATGGTGGAATGTGAAATTACCAGATTAGTGGGAGTGGATTTTAGGTTGAGCACATGAATCTTGGGGATTTTTCATATTGGAAACTCTTGGGTGGCCATGCCATGGTGGAACGATGCTACCCTTTTAGAGGGACCACAGGAAGCAACATGTCTTGGCACACAATGTTGTGTAATGGGGGAATTAATTATCTGAAATTCCCATTGAGAAGTAGGAAATGGTGATCAAAGGGATTTTTCTTGACCGTTTGGGTCTTTAAAATAGTTAAATCCATGTTTTGGAGCTTTCCATGGTGAAGGGGTGGGATCCCCTATGTGAAATGGTGAGCTAAGGGGAGTGGGTGTCGATGTGGGGCCAAGTGTGTCAGGGGTCCTTGAGGCTACCTGGAGGAACAACATGGTGTGGTGAAAGCTATGGTTCTACCCTATGTGGTTTAAATTATTGTGAAATTCCCCCTTTTCCCCTTTCATTTTTTAACACCCCACATCCCTCTTTTCTCTCACGTATAGTCGAATCCGGAGGGTTTCCTCCCTCCTTCCTCTTTTAATCCCCCTTGGTGTGGGGTGGATTTTATTGATGTTTTAGATATTATTCAAGTTGATGTATCCTCTTTCACGTATTTTCTTAATTTCCATTTTTTCCACTTATTTTTTTTTGTCTTGGCTAGGGTTTGAGTGATGATTCTATCAGATCATGGTGGATTCATCTCGATATGATGGGTGTTTCATGTAACTTAGATGGAGGATGTCTGTGTAATGTCCCAGATTTTACATGTATTATTTTTAAATATTATATGGATTAATTTTGAGATTAGGCGCTGAGATAGAATTTGATTCCAAGGCCTGGTGTGTCCATAATAAATATTTAAAAAATGTTAAAATATTAAATAGCACGCATGTACGGTTTTATTGTAAAAGTGGAATAAAATTTAAACGGGTGACCAGATTAGAAATATAAGGGTACCATTGAGTTTTTAATTGATGATTTACCCTAGGCACTACCTAACATTGGTCAGCATGGGCCGTTTGTAGAAAATTCATCGTGAGTACAGAAATGAATAAAATTATTTTATTTCGTTTATTAATGTAAAAGTTTTTTAGTCATTAAATAGAATATTATGTAATAATTCCAAGGTTATCCACATAACCCTAGAGTCCTCTAGAGAGTCTTTGGATAGATATATAGAGAATAATTACTAACAAATGATGAAAAAATCATGGATTTATGATCGACGCACGCCGGTTTTGAGGGATCTTGCCAATGATGAAGACACAATGATCGTTCTTCATCAGCAAACGATCCAAATCAAGGAAGGGAATGTTATTTTAATTATATTTTCCCTATTATTGATTTATATAATGAACTTAGACTAATAAACATATATATTGGCCCACTAATTTATCATTATGTGGGATGGGTTATTTTGATGGATTTATCGGGAGTTTGATCCTGATATTTATTGGATTTGTTTGTTGTTCTAATGGTGACGAACCAAGATCAACAAAAACATCGATCGATGTTCACCCCTCTTGATTTTGTTTTTTCTTTTATCTCCTAATTCACCATTCTTCGGGGTATTTATCATTCTTCCCCATGGTTTGACTTTTCTTGAATGATCGATCATTGTGCATCTGATTCTTGGAACAATGATCTAGAATCATATATCTGGCATTGGTACGACTCGACGAAGGTGCAACAATGGTTTTAGGAGTGGATATAATAATGGTGGGTGTGGATTTCAAATTCTTATATGGTAATTAATAATGAATAAGATCACATTTTCTAAGACGATTTAAGGCCTGAATCTTACTGATTCGGTGATGGCATGACTGAATGACCTTGGATTTGGAGTTTCATGGAAAATCGACCATCGTAACGGAAGCTGTAAGATCGACCGATGTGAGTATGAGGAAGAAGATGGGTTCTAGGAAAACCCGATACACACGACGTTTAGTCCTTTACTACATGTTGTGTATCCCCCTTGAATGATTTAGCGTATACCTGAAGGAGTACACGAACATGGGGTGGAGTACATGGGTTGCCTACACGGTGTGTACTCCCCCAGATGGCATGGACTGGATCATGTACACGGAGTACCCCATGTGCTGATACATGGGATACCCCGTGTACTGGTACATGGGCACAGATACATGGGTTGACACTGTGTACTAGCACACGGCTGGAGTACATGGGTAGACCCTAGATATAGGGACACGGTGTGTAACCCATTCACATATTGTGTACTCTTCTACGCGATATGGGTTGAATGAAATGGACCATTTTACATGGGAAGTTTTTGGGGTCAAGGGACATGGTATGTACCCTAACTACATGTTGTGTACCCCTTTCTACATGGTTTAGATCCTTTTTCCTCTATATCTATGACAAGTTTCATTAGGATTCATTCCCTTTATTGTTTCCCTGATGGTTGGTGCGAATCGTTTCCTACTCCTAGGATTATGATCCCTTTACCAGGACTTCTTAGATAGATTTGTTGGAATTCCCTTGAGAGGCCCAAAGTGGGATCCTATATTCATCTGCATGCCCTAGGTGGAGTTATTGGTATCAATGTGACCAAAAATACATGGGAACTGATCCTCTACTTAGAAGGTTAATCCATATTGAGTTTCTGGTATCACCCCATGGCCCTGGTAGTGACCCTTATATGTGTAAGGTAATCTCTTCAGATCTATCAGTGTATCTCCCTCATGACAGTACCCAATGATCAGTACTTCTTGGATGGACTTCATCAGTGATATTAGACTCAGAAGTGTGTTCTCCCATATGAGTGCTTTATAGAATCTTCAAGATTGAATTATAAGGCTGGTATATTATGGTTGTGGATTACATCTAGATTGTGTGTTTTGGATTGATTATATCTAGATATTCTCATTGTATGTATTTTAAACACATACTGATGTAGAGATGATTGTACTTTCCTTTTTTATATTTCTTTTTTGTTTTGGGTTGTCCTACTAAGTATTGTTATATTCAGCCCTGCATGGGTTTTGCCTCATGTGTCGTGTATTGTGCAGAAGATCGACTTTTTGATGGAGTCCTAGGAAAACTAGGACCAGAAGGTTCTTTTTGAGACTGGACAGACTGAGGTGTGTTCCTGTGGATTTCAGACAGTAATCCTAGTAGCTTTACTTATAGTTTGGACTTATGGTTACATAATATTTGTGGTGGGATTGTATTTGGTCCTATTTTACTTTACTTAACTTCCTGTCATACTCTGTTTGTGGGATATAGATGTATGCATTCATGATTTTCTTAGTGTTTTTTTCATTTCATCATTTTGTGGTCTTAGAGATTTGTGTGTGTACAGGTACATAGGCAATGCCTCCCATGTTAGTGATATACCTATTCGGTGCTAGTCACTAGCCCTTGGCCTATCAGAGGTAGGATTAGGGAGTCATGGAATGGGCCCCACTAGGGTGGGTCATGAAAGAGTGGTATCAAATGGGTTAGGTTCCACTTTAGGACTAGAAGTCTAGGAGATTGGTTTGGGGAAACAATGTTAAGTTTTTTGAGTTCAGCTTCCAGTCCAGGGACTCCAGTGTTGGTGTGGTGACCGAAGTATCTACACACCATAACTCTAATCACTTGCTTTTTGACTCAGTACATGAGAACATTGGCTGTAGGGAAAACAATGGTACATGTATCATATAGGAATGGGTTGTGGTTTCCATTTCCTTATTGAGTCATCTCTCTAGATATATTCATTGATCGTGGTACATCTTGTTTATTTTTAGGATGCCTCCATGATTCATACCAGCTAGTATTCAGTAGCTTGATCATGAGGATGAACCCATCAGTGAAAAAGCTTCGATATAGGGACTAGTTCCTAATATGTTACCTCTGGGTGGTGAACCATCCATACCTCCACTTTTAGAGCAGCATGCAGTACCCGTAGTACTAATGGATGAGGTGTGTAGGCTGAGCGTGCTTCATCAGTTTCAGATGTAGAGACCCCTCAGGATCTGAGGTGAGACCAACCCATAGGAGGTTGAGGACTATCTTGAGTCAGTGATGTGATTTTTCCATCTAGTCAGGACACCAGCAAATCAGATGGTAGTCCAGTTGGTGATCCTTCTTCATGGATTAGTAGAAAGATGGTGTATTTTGGTTACCCATCCTTATGATGAGGTAATGATTTCATGGATAGAGTTTGATCTCCTCTTTAGAGAGGAGTTATCACTATCTACGTTGAGGGTTGTGTGTTTCCATGAGCTTCTTCAGCTCCAGTAGGGAAACATTTCAGTATCTGAGTATTAAACGAGGTTTACCAACCTCTTGAGGTAATTAATGGATATGGTTTGAGATTAGTTATTTAGGGATCAGACCTTTGAGTGAGGTCTGTGTAGATACATACAATCCAGTGTTATCCCTATGTTAATTACTACTTATGTTGGGGTGATTGAGAAAGCTTTGGTGGATGAAATATTCTTAGATGAGTAGATACAGCCGATGACTCTCAGTAGCAGGCTAGAAGGTGTAGATACCTTTGAAATAGGGAGCCAATGTCAGTCTCATAGACCTGAATGTGGGATAAATTTTAGGAGTAGGTCCCACGATAGAGAATATGCAGTTCATGGTTCATAGGGTGAGTCCATTCATCCTAGATAGAGGCAATGATATTCATGTGATAGTAGAGGAATTCTTACTCGAGATTGTACAACCCACTATACTACTAACAGGGATACTATGGATGGGCCACCGAGGTAGTGGAAATGATAGGAGTAGGTGGATCTGCAGGATGACATACATGGTAGAGGATATGGTAGAGCAGTAAGAGGTGGTCAATGTTTTGACTTGTTATCACCACCACCACCAGGTGGTCCACGCCAGGCTCAGAGAGCTGGAGGACATAGAAGGGAATAGTTGTAGGCGGTCGAGGCTTATCACTTAGGGGATCTAGGAATTATTTGAGGTATGATATGTGTATTTTATACTTTAGTTATAGTATTAATAGACACAGGTGTTATCCATTCCTTTCTTTCCACATAACTTATATGAGACTTAGAGATTCTGGTTGAACCATTAACTCGACCCTTATGCTTGGAGACTTCTACTGGAGAATACTTAGAGATCGTGCACTTATACCAATAGTGTGAACTAACTCTTGGAGTTGAGATTTTCTATTGGAATATCTTGGTAGCAACGTCAAGGTATTACGAAATCATTCTTAGCATGGATTAGTTATCTACAATTCTTGCACAGATTGACTATTTTAGGTGAAGGGTATGGTGTGTCTGTAGTGATGGAATCAAGTTTTAATTTTTATATGAAAAGGAAACACAAGAAGCATAGGATGGACTCGTGAATAGAAGGGTGAAGATTATTACTCATTAGTTGGCTAGAATGACCTTTGGTGTAGTGGATGTTATGAGTTTCCAGTTTCCTATAGTGGTGGAAGAGTATGAGGAAGCCTTTTCTAAAGATGTTATAGGTTTACCTCCCCATTGAGAGATAGACTTCTGCATTGATCTACACCCCAGGAAAACATCGATATCTGACCCAACATATCAGATAAATCCCACAGAGCTTTGTGAGATGAGGGTGCAGTTGGAGGACTTGTAGATGAAGGGATTCATGAGACCCGGTGTTTTTCCTAGGAATCCCCAGTTTTTTTCCAAGAAGGCAAATGTGATATTTAGGTTGTGTGTGGAATATTAGAACTTTAATCAAGTGACTATAAAGAAAAAGTATCCACTAATGAGTATCAATGATCTCTTTGATCAGTTGAGAGGGACATGATGGTTCTCTAAGGTTTGAATCAGATCAGGCTATCACCAACTACGAGTATGGGATGGGGATATACCAAATATGATGTTACAATGTTTCTACAGTTGTTATGAGTACTTGTTGATTCCCTTCGGCATAACGAATGCCCCATTAGTGTTCATGGGACTCATGAACCAGATCTTTTAGCCTTATATAGACTAGTTTTTAGTGGTCTTCATCAACAATATCTTTCTGTACTCAGTGTCCAAGGTGAAGAACGCAAGAAAATTATGTATGGTTCTTGATGTACTTTGAGAGACCATATTTATAGGAAGCTCTCAAAGCATCAGTTCTGGATTTAGGTGGTCCACTTTTTGGGACACGTTATCTCAGTAGATGGAGTGGCAGTGGACCCAGCCAAGGTTGAGTTGATGTTATAATGGGATCCACCTTAGAGCATGATGTAGGTGTGGAGCTTCCTTGGGTTTTCAGAACATTATTTTATATTCATACCTAATTTATCTAGGATATCATCACCCATTACAACTTTGACTTGAAATGGGAAGCCTTTCGTGTCGGCGAAAATATACCAGAAGGATTTTCAGCAATTGAGGTAGAGTTTGATAAGAATTTCCATCTTGAGATTCTTGAAGGAGGTTGTCAAGTACATAGTATTCTACGATGCATCATGAATTGGTCTTGGTTGTGTCATAATTCATAGTAAAGTTATGATTTCCTATAGTTCACACTAGTTGATACCACATGAGAAGAAATACGTGACCCATGATCTTGAGTTAGCAGTGGTAGTCTTCGCATTGAATATTTGGAAATGTTATCTGATGGGAAAGCTATTTATTGACTACTATGATCAAAAGAGTCTCAAATATATCTCTTATCAGAAGGATCTCAACTTGATGTAGAGTATATGTCTAGAGTACCTCCAGAACTATGAATTTTAAATTTTCTATACTCTTAGGAAGTGGAATGTGGTAGAAGATTCTCTTAGCCGAAGATCTAGTTCGTGGTTGTTGAACGAGGTATCAGAGTAGTTGTCCTCATTGTAGTTATACTTTGTGGATGGAAATGGGTCATCTTACCTCCATTTGATGGTTGTCACCCCTCCACTCTTACAATGAGTCAGGGAGGCAAATCTTGGTGATATTGACTTTAAGACCCTATGTGCTCAGATATCCATGGGGCATGCTCCTGATGGATATTATAAAGGTGGGGATCACATTGTTCTTTTCATAAGACGCATAATGGTACCAGTGACATTGCAGGAGGAGGTTCTGAGAGAGTTTCATATGTCTCCTTTGGTAGTAAATTGAGGTGTGGAAAAGATGTATCGGGACCTCTGATGCTGGTTTTGGTGGCCATAGATGAAGAAAGGAGTTGCATATTTTGTCTCTCAACGCCATATTTTTCAATAAGTGAAGGCTGAGAAACAGGTTCTAGCAGGTTTAGCTCAACCAATTGAGGTTCTAGAATGAAATTTGGATGGGATATCTATGGACTTAGTTATATGATTACCATGTATGTCCAGGAGACACGATTCCATCTAGGTGATTGTTGACCAACTCACCAAGTCATACCACTTCCTAACTATCTTAGAGCATAGTTTAGTAGAGATATTGGGATACCTATACATTTAAAAGATAGTTCAAATCCATGTAGTTACATTGATTATTGTTTTGGATCATGATGCTCGCTTTATATCCCAGTTGTGGAAGGGATTACATGAGGTGTTTAGAACCCAGTTACACTTGATCACAGTGTGTCACCTACAAACTGACGACTAGACAGAGCAGACTATTTAGGTTCTGGGGGACATGTTTTGATCTTGCATGTTATACTTCATTAATGATTGAGAGTATCACCAACCATTGGTGGAGTTTTCATGCAACAACAACTACCATTCCACCATCGGTATGGCACCATTTGAGGATTTTTACGAACGACTGATAAAACACTATTTTATTGAATATTTTATTGATAATAAATGATATAATTTCCTCAAATTGTGTTAAATATGTTTATTTATAAAATATTTGGGATTAGATCGTTCATTTGAATATTTGATGAAAATTCCAGTTTTACCCTTTATAGTTCACTGTAGTATTTCAAATATAAATATTTTTATATTTATTATTTGAAATTGAAATTTTGTAACAGTGTTCCTAACTTAATTATCTACAACTTTTATTCAGGACACTAGAGCTAAAGAGTTCATTTGGTTGTTGAAATTGGGCCATGAAGTCAATGTTGGGCTGGGCTCGCCAGAATGGAGAAGCTTCTGTATTTCGGCCATAACTCCTTCATATGGGCCTGTATTGAGCCCAAATATGGAGAGGAGATAGAAGACACATTTCCGCACATTTCATCCTTCTGTAAGGCCGGCCAATTCAAGCGTTTTGGTGGTCAAATGGGCGGTGCAAGGTGGAATAAAATATTTGGCCGAATTTCCACATTCACACTTGAAACCACTTGTAACCTCTCCTCTCCTCCACTCTATAAATTGGAGTTTTTATAATTTGGAGGTGTTGGGACATTCATTGGGAAGTTGAGGGCAGAGGAGAAGTGGATCCACTCCAATTCTCCAACCATTTCAATAAGGGTAGCTCTTGAAGCAAGGATCCCTTCGACGAAGCCTTCTTCTTCTCCTTCATGTTGTAATGATTTTGTTTATGTAATAAACTTCTTTGTTCTTCTTTAATTTCTTATATTTTCTTCTGTTTTGTTTAAATTTCTTCTTCTATTAATCTTCCTAATTGGGCTGGAATTCTTGAGTAGAAGCGTTATTGGTTTATACCCATTTTAAACCTTTGCACATGCAAAACGCTTCTACGATGATTACGCCACCCATGGAAGAGTAGTCTTTTAGTAATCGATCTATCTTCTACCCTCTTCATTTAATTATTTTGAATCAATGAGCTACTGTAATTCACTTAATATGATCCATGAATTGTGTTTTTAAATTGTAAGAAACTAAGCAAGCAATTGAACAATGTACACAAAAACACGCGAGGTCGGGATTTGTGTAAATTGTGAGAGCGCGATCTTAATCGGTAATACAAGACCACACGGGATAAATTTGTAGAGTTCAAATATAATCCCTAAACACAATTCATCCTCATTTCCAGAGTGGATATGTGCCTTAATTTACCACTGACCATAAGCTAATCTTAGAACATCAATCAAAGCAGGGTGCTGCGATTGCATGTTCCGAAGTTAGCCTAAGGTTAAATTCACTTCAATCTTCGTGGTAAAGTTAATTCTCGTAGGGTTCATGATTTAAAAAATTAAGGGATCATAATTAAGTGAATGTTAATTTAAATGATAATGATTAATAATAAAGTGAAGAGGTAGAGTTAGATCAATTACACCTTTTAAAATAGATTTCTAAAAAAAACATCTTCTTGTTGTGTCATTCTAATCGAAACTTCATTTCAAAATTAAAAACAAAAAAAATGCAATCTTCTTCCAGCAAACTTCTTCTAGATTTATAAACTATAAACAACCACCCCCATACTTTCAAGTAGTGTTTTTATTCCATTTTATTCTGTTTCTAGAATACCTCTGAAAAGTTGTTTTAATTCACTTCCTCCTTTGAGAGACGACCTTGGTCAGCCACTCTGCTGCACCTAAGTACCCCAAAATCACACTAATCATTTGAGGGTGCCCCCGACAGCACTCTATCAAATTGGCGCCGTTTCCGGGGAGGCAAGTAATTATTTGAACCAATTAGAGGTATTTATTTTATTTTATATTTTATTCTCTTCCTCTCTTCTTTCTTCCTTATTTACCCAATCTGATTTTTCTTCTTCTTTTTTTATTTTCTTCTACTTCTTTTTGGACCATCAACTCAAACTTCTCATTTTTATTTTACTATGGTCCACTTTATTTCTTTTCATTTTTATTTGATCTATGACATGAACTAATCCTGAAGATCTCTTAGATCTTGACCCTGAGATTGAACGTAGCCTTAGGGCAGGAATCAGATATTCTCAATCTACGGGAAGTTTCAATATTCAACCAGTTGGTGAATTCCTCTCTTCTGGAAACATTGAAATTGGAAGCTATTCAAATTCAAACATAAAAGAGGAACCAATGGCTGAAAACAATGGAAATGAACTTAATAGAACCATTCGAGAATTGGCTGCACCTGATATTAACTATCAACCAAATTGTATTGCATACCCAAATCTCGAATCGGACTTTGAATTGAAATCTGGATTAATTCACCTTCTTCCAAAGTTTCATGGCTTATCTGGTGAGGATCCCAACAAACACCTTAAGGAATTTAATGTGGTTTGCTCAACTTTAAAACCAAGAAATGTTTCTGAAGATCAAATTAAATTAAGAGCATTCCCATTCTCACTTGATGGAGCTGCAAAAGATTGGATGTATTATTTGAAACCTGAAGATGTAACATGTTGGAATGATTTGAAACGTCTTTTCTTGCAAAGATTTTTTCCAGCATCAAGGACAACATCCATTCGAAAGGAGATATCGGGGATCAAGCAAGCCCAAGGGGAGTCAATTTATGAGTACTGGGAGAGATTCAAGAAGTTGTGTGCAAGCTGCCCACATCACCAAATCAGTGAGCAAATCCTCATTCAGTACTTCTATGAAGGACTCACACCTATGGAGAGAAGCATGGTAGATGTTGCGGCTGGAGGAGCATTGGTGGACAAGACACCAGTAGCTGCACGTGCGTTGATCGACAAGATGACCCAAAACTCCCAACAATTTGGTGATAGAGGTACACCACATGTCAGGGGAGTACATCAGGTAAGTCCTTCTTCTCTTGAAAGTCATTTGATTGATACTAAGTTGGAAGAATTGACCACTATGGTGAGGAAAATTGCTTTGGCACAAAAGACATCTTTACCCCCTCCTTCAAGGCCTTGTGGTATTTGCGCTGAGACAAGCCACCCAACTGACTGTTTCCCACAACTACAAGAAACAGAAGATTGTGCAGCAGTGTTCCCTGGGAGACCATTTCAGCAGAAACAACAACAACCATATCCCCAAAAGAAGTTTGATCCAACATACAACCAAGGGTGGAAAGATCAATCGAACATGAGGTATGGCTCTGGACAACAACAAAGGCCACCCTTTCAACAAAACTTCCAGCAGACTCCGCCTTACCAGCAGGGTTTCCAACAACCCCAAAGGAGATTTGAAGCTCAAACATCAACAAGTCAGCAACAAGGGAATCATCCACCAAAGGTAGATTCTAATACTGATGATCTTTTGAAGAAAATTGTTCTTAATCAACAGAATGAGCTGAAGAGTCAAAGTTCGGAGCTGAGGGAGTTGAAGACTCAAATGAGCCAGATTGCCACCGCCCTCCATGAACTTGTGAGTAAAAATTCTGGAAATCTACCTTCCCAACCCGCTCCAAATCAAAAGGGGAATGTTAGTGCCATCACATTGAGAAGTGGGAAGCAAATGAACGAAACATCTGCACCTACCATTCCACCGGGATTCACCTCAACTTCAGAGAAGCCGCATTCCATACCAACTGATGAGAAATCCAAGGAGAAAGATAAAGGTAAGAAAAATATTGATGATGTTCCTCCTAAACCCCTTCCTTTTCCAAACAGGGTTGTTCAAACCAAGAAGATGGCTGAATAAGCAATGCAAAAGGAGGTTTTGGATACATTCAAGCGTGTGGAGATCAACATTCCTCTACTTGAAGCCATTAAGAAAATCCCAAGGTATGCCAAATTCTTAAAAGAACTCTTCACCAATCGAAGAGGGCTCAAGGGAAATGAGAGGATAAACCTTGGAAGGAATGTCTCAGCACTCATTTCACCAACTCTAGCGATGCCAACAAAGTTCAAGGATCCAGAGACATTCACCATCCCATGCACCATAGGGGAGTTTCACTTTTCTGATGCACTTTGTGATTTAGGTGCTTCCATAAATGTGATGCCTCACTCTGTATTCTCTTCCTTGCAGGTTGGTGAGTTGAAGCCAACAAGAGTAGTGGTGCAATTGGCGAATAGAGCTACGGCATATCCAGCAGGAGTCCTTGAGGATGTACTTGTCCGGGTAAGAGACATGATCTTTCCAGCGGATTTCTATGTTCTTAACATGGAGGATGATCAGGTAAGTTCTCATTCCCCCATTATCTTAGGTAGGCCCTTCCTCAAAACTGCAAAAACTATCATAAATGTCAATGAGGGTACACTTTCCATGGAATTTGGGGATGAAGTTGTGATATTTAATGTTATGGATTCCATGAAGTACCCCTCTGAGGACCATTCTGCTTTTGTTATCTCCCATTTTGAACCACCAAATAAAAACTCCATAGAATTTGATTGTCCTATTCTTAGGGAGATTATGAGTATTGGTTCGAGTTTAATGTCTAAGAGCACTTCCGCACATGTTTCTGATACACAATCCTATCTTGGATTTGATTTTGATGTGGATTCATATTCTGATTTTGATCATGTTCACTCTGATTATGAAATGGCTGTTGAGTATGCTGATGGATTTGATGCTTTATTCTATGATTTTGATGATGTATATTCTGATACTGATGCTCTTTGTGCACATATTTCAGTTCCTTCAATGTCTCCATCCATACTACACCCTCCTTCATTAGAACTCAAGCCATTGCCACCAAATCTGAAATACTCATACTTGTTGAGTGGTGAGAGATTACCTGTTATCATTGCTAACAATCTCCCTTTTGAACATGAAGAAAATCTTTTGAATATTTTGAGGGAGAAAATCAGGGCGATTGGCTGGACCTTGGCTGACATATCAGGTATTAGCCCCTCCATTTTCATGCATAGGATTCTCTTGGAGGATGGGGCTAAACCGGTGAGACAACCACAAAGGAGACTCAATCCCACCCTCCTGGAAGTTGTTAAAAAGGAAGTTGAGAAATTGCTCGAGGCAGGTATAATCATTCCCATTTCAGATTCATAGTGGGTAAGTCCTATTCAGGTTGTGCCTAAGAAAAGTGGTGTTACTTTTGTTAAAAATGAGAAAGATGTGTTAGTTCCAATGAGGGTGCAAAATAGTTGGCGTGTGTGTATTGATTATAGGAAACTAAATCAGTCCACTCGCAAGGACCATTTCCCCCTCCCATTTATTGATCAGATGCTTGAGAGACTAGCTGGGAAGACACACTATTGTTTCTTGGATGGATTTTCTGGATATTTTCAGGTTCCTATAGCTTCGGAGGACCAGGAGAAGACGACATTCACCTGCCCATTCGGTACCTTTGCCTACAGAAGGATGCCATTTGGACTTTGCAACGCCCCAGGTACCTTCCAGAGATGCATGGTGAGTATTTTTTCTGATTTTATTGAGACCTGCATGGAGGTATTTATGGATGATTTTACAGTGTATGGATCCTCATTTGATGAATGTCTAAAGAGTTTGGGAAAGGTGTTGAATCGTTGTATTGAGAAGAATCTGGTCATGAACTTTGAAAAGTGCCATTTCATGGTAGAGCATGGCATTGTCTTAGGGCATGTAGTGTCCAAACATGGGATAGAGGTTGATAGATATAAGATAGACATTATTTCATCCTTACCATATCCTTCATGTGTGTGTGATGTTAGATCTTTCCTAGGGCATGCAGGATTTTATCGGCGCTTCATCAAAGATTTTAGTAAGATTGCTCTTCCTGTGTCAAGATTACTTCAAAAGGATTCTGATTTTGTGTTTGATATTTCTTGCAGGAATTCATTTGATGAGCTAAAACAACGTCTTACCACTCCACCTATCATACATCCCCCACGGTGGGAGATTACTTTTGAGCTTATGTGTGACGCCTCCAACTTCGCAGTTGGAGCTGTCTTATCTCAGAGGGTGGAAGGACGTTCACATGTGATCGCCTATGCATCGAGGACACTAGATTCAGCCCAATCAAACTACACTACCACAGAAAAGGAGTTTCTTGCTGTCATATTTTCTTTAGATAAATTCCGTTCATATTTATTGGGCTCTAAAGTAGTTGTTTTTTCTGACCATGCAGCTTTGAGGTACCTCCTAAAGAAGCCAGATGCAAAGCCACGACTTATCCGTTGGATGCTCCTTCTTCAAGAGTTTGACCTTGAGATAAAGGACAAGAAGGGGTCAGAGAATTTGGTGGCAGACCACATGAGTAGGCTTACTCACACACTAGAGGGTGACACCTTGGACCAGGTACCACTTCGGGACACTTTCCCCGATGAGCATCTCTATACCATCTCAGGTAATCATCCTTGGTATGCTGATTTAGTTAATTACATTGTTGGCTCTGAAATCCCAGTAAATTTGAAGAAGCATCAAGTCCAAAAATTAAAAAGTGAGTCTAGGTATTATGTGTGGGATGATCCGTACCTCTGGCGCATGTGTAGTGACCAAGTCATTAGGAGGTGTGTTCCCGATCATGAGTTTGAGCCTGTTTTTCATTTCTTTCATACACTTGCTTGTGGTGGACACTTTGGACCCCAACGGACAGGTAGGAAGGTTTTAGACTCTGTATTATATTGTCCTAGCTTGTTCCATGATGCCCATTTGTTTTGTAAGTCATGCTCTCATTGCCAACACACTGGGAACATTTCTAGGAGACATGAGATGCCCCAACAAACCATACTATTTTGTGAGATTTTTGATGTATGGGGCATCGACTTTATGGGTCTTTTTCCTAGTTTATTTGGATTTTTTTATATTTTGTTTGTTGTTGATTATGTGAGTAAATGGGTGGAGGCCAAGGCCACCAGGACTGACGATTCTCATGTTGTTGTGTACTTTGTCAAAGCACAGATTTTTTGCAGGTTTGGAGTACCAAAGGCCATCATCAGTGACCAAGGGACTCACTTTTGCAATAGGAATTTTTCTTCCCTCCTTCGAAAGTATGGGGTGACACACAAAACATCAACACCATACCACCCCCAAACAAATGGCCAGGCTGAGGATTCAAATCGTGAGTTGAAACAAATCTTGGAGAAAACCGTGCAGCCAAATATGAAGGATTGGAGAAAGCGCTTGGATGATGCATTTTGGGCTTATAGGACAGCATACAAGACCCCCATTGGTATGTCCCCATTTCGGATTGTTTTTGGGAAAGCGTGTCATCTCCCCGTGGAAGTCGAGCATCGGGCATATTGGGCTATAAAGAAATGTAACATGGATTTGGCCCAAGCTAGAATTCAAAGGAAGTTGCAAATTTAAGAGCTTGAGGAGATTCGACTGTCATCATATGAGAACTCAAGGATCTACAAGGAAAGATCAAAAGTAGATCATGACAAAATGATCCAACAAAGGGAGTTTCATGTTGGTGAGAAAGTCCTTCTCTATAGTTCACGACTGAAGTTGATGCCTGGTAAGTTGCATTCCAGATGGTTAGGTCCTTATATTGTGTCTAATGTTTTTCCTTATGGTGCAGTGGAGATCACACAAGAGGACACTGGAAGGATCTTTATAGTCAATGGGCAACGTTTGAAGAGATACATTGAGGGACATCCTACTGATGCAGTGGATTTTATCACACTGCATGACCCCATCATCACTTGATCACATCAGGCTGTTCCTAACCCTTTCACTTTTATATTATTTGTCCTATTTAAAAATTCTTCATTTCATGTGCATATATCATCTCACGGGTTCACATTTAGGACAATGCAATATTTTAAGTGTGGGGGAGGGAACCTTTTAGTTTAGTAATTTCAATTGTTTTCCTGTTTAAAAAAAACCAAAAAAAATTGTGTGTTTTTCAAATTTTGTGTGTTTATTTTACAATTTTATGTGTTTTTTGAAACATTTTGAGCTAAAATGATTATCATCACCATTTTTAAATCCATATCAATAAGTGAAACAATTTACCCCTTGAAACTAAGCTTAAATTAATGTTGAAATGACTTTGTCTCAAGTTCAAATATTTAGTAATTTCATGAAAAGTACGCTGAATTTTGAATCCCATGCCAATCTCACTGTCTTTATATTTGAAATCACTTTCCTGTGAGGCTTATAAACCATTATTTTCATATTCTTTACATTCACCTCACTTCTTGAGAGAACCAAACCATGCTTGATTTAACCATAATTTGATCTATTCCTGTCAAAACTTGAGGGTTTGAGTTACATATGTTTAAATGATTGAGGCATTTGTTTGGTATTAAAGCCCCTATTTCAAAGAATCCTTTTTTATAATGGCCTACCTTGAATATTTAATCCTTGTATCCCTTAGAAGCCATGCACATCCTGTTAGGTTAAGCCACATTACAAGCCAATTTTCCCTATCCAACCAACTCTTGAAGTGAAATTGCATAATCTAGTTGAGCATAAGTGTGGGGGAAGTTGTCTTGGGTTTTGCCACCACATTCTGTGATACTTTGGGTGGAAAATTAAATTCTGAAGAGATGTGTTTACTGATAAAGAAAGTCATTATATTGAAAGTTGTGCCTTTTCTGGAGCTTTCATGACAAGTGAAGCTGTGCCTTTTCTGGAGCTTCTAATTGAGGTGGAAAGCTGTGCCCATCTGGAGATTTCAAGAAAATCATGTTTGAGAAGATTGAAATTTTTTATGCTGAAATGATGAATGGTGTAAACCTTTCATGACTTTTCATTATGATGGATCTGAATTGATACTATGGGGATTGAAGAGAAGACCATATTTAAGTGAAAATTAGATTAATGCAATTTTGCTTCAAAAGAGTCAAGCCCTCCTCATTCAGCCTCAGAGTTTTTCACATCTTAATCCTACCAACCGAAAGCCACAGAACAACCCTGAAAAGTCCTCATGATAAACATATGTCCTTGACTCACATCAGGTAGCGATGTAGGAATCTATCAAGCCTATGGTGACCCTTTTATGAGTTTGGATGAGAAAGACATTGCAAAAAAAAATGATATTTGAGTGATGAGAGAAAATTCAAGCGAGGTAAGTGTTTTGTGCATGGGCGGATAAATAAAGTGGAAATATATTGAATTATATAAATGGAGAACTTGAAATAAGGTTTTTTATGAGGCATGATATTATTTTATTCTTGTTGTGAAATTTATTGATCTTAAGGATATGTGTTTTAAAATTGGTTTTGATTTGATATTGATGTTTACTTGATATGAGGTTTTGCCCAGGTGTGCAAAAGGGTAAGTGTGGGGGAGTTGATAAAACACTATTTTATTGAATATTTTATTGATAATAAATGATATAATTTCCTCACATTGTGTTAAATATGTTTATTTATTAAATATTTGGGATTAGATCGTTCATTTGAATATTTGATGAAAATTCCAGTTTTACCCTCTATAGTTCACTGTAGTATTTCGAATATAAATATTTTTATATTTATTATTTGAAATTGAAATTTTGTAAAAGTGTTAATAACTTAATTATCTACAACTTTTATTCAGGACACTAGAGCTAAAAAGTTAATTTGGTTATTGAAATTGGGCCATGAAATCAAAGTTGGTCTGGGATCGCCAGAATGGAGAAGCTTCTGTATTTCGGCCATAACTCCTTCATATGGGACTGTATTGATCCCAAATTTGGATAGGATATAGAAGACACATATCCGCACATTTTATTCTTCTGTACGGCCTGCCAATTCACGCGTTTTGGTGGTCAAATGGGCGGTGAAAGTTGGCATAAAATATTTGGCCGAATTTCCACATTCACACTTGAAACCACTTGTAACCTATCCTTCCCTCCCCTATATAAATTGGAGTTTTTATCATTTTGAGGGGTTGGGATGTGCATTGGGAAGTTGAGGGAAGAGGATAATTGAATCCACTCCAATTATCCAACCATTTCAATAAGGGTATCTCTTGAAGCAAGGATCCCTTCGACGAAGCCTTCTTCTTCTCCTTCATGTTGTAATGATTTTGTTTATGTAATAAACTTCTTTGTTCTTCTTTTATTTCTTCTCTTTTCTTCTGTTTTGTTTAAATTTCTTCTTCTCTTAATATTCCTAATTGGGATGGAATTCTTGAGTAGAAGCGTTATTGGGTTATACCCATTTTAAACCTTCGCACATTCAAAACGCTTCTACGATGATTACGCCACCCATGGAAGAGTAGTCTTTTAGTAATCGATCTATCTTATACCCTCTTCATTTAATTATTTTAAATCAATGAGATATTGTAATTAACTTAATATGATCCATGAATTGTGTTTTTAAATTGTAAGAAACTAAGCAAGCAATTGAACAATGTACACAAAAACACGCGAGGTCGGGATTTTGTGTAAATTGTGAGAGCGTGATCTTAATCGGTAATACAAGACCACACGGGATAAATTTGTAGAGTTCAAATATAATCCCTAAAAACAATTCATCCGCATTTCCAGAGTAGATATGTGCCTTAATTTACCACTGACCATAAGCTAATCTTAGAACATCAATCGAAGCAGGGTGCTGCGATTGCATGTTCCGAAGTTATCCTAAGGTTAAATTCACTTCAATCTTCATGGTAAAGTTAATTCTCATAGGATTTGTGATTTAACAAATTAAGGGATCATAATTAAGTGAATTTTAATTTAAATGATAATGATTAATAATAAAGTGAAGAGGTAGAGTTAGATCAATTACGCCTTTTAAAATAGATTTCTAAAAAAAACATCTTCTTGTTGTGTCATTCTAATCGAAACTTCATTTCAAAATTAAAAACAAAAAAAAATGCAATCTTCTTCCAGAAAACTTCTTCTAGATTTATAAACTATAAACAACCACCCCCATACTTTCAATTAGTGTTTTTATTCCCTTTTATTTTGTTTCTAGAATACCTCTGAAAAGTTGTTTTAATTCACTTCCTCCTTTGAGAGACGACCTTGGTCAGCCACTCTACTGCACCTAAGTACCCCAAAATCACACTAATCATTTGAGGGCGCCCACGACAACGCTCTATCAAATTGGCGCCGTTGCTGGGGAGGCAAGTAATTATTTGAACCAATTAGAGGTATTTATTTTATTTTACATTTTATTCTTTTCCTCTCTTCTTTCTTCCTTCTTTACCCAATCTGATTTTTCTTCTTCTTCTTTTATTTTCTTCTACTTCTTTTTAGACCATCAACTCAAACTTCTCATTTTTATTTTACTATGGTCCACTTTATTTCTTTTCATTTTTATTTGATCTATGACACGAACTAATCCCGAAGATCTCTTAGATCTTGACCCTGAGATTGAACGTAGCCTTAGGGCACGAATCAGACATTCTCAATCTACGGGAAGTTTCGATATTCAACCAGTTGGTGAATTCCTCTCTTCTGGAAACATTGAAATTGGAAGCTATTCAAATTAAAACATAAAAGAGGAACCAATGGCTGAAAACAATGGAAATGAACTTAATAGAACCATTCGAGAATTGGTTGCACCTGATATTAACTATCAACCAAATTGTATTGCATACCCAAATCTCGAATCGGACTTTGAATTGAAATCTGGATTAATTCACCTTCTTCCAAAGTTTCATGGCTTATCTGGTGAGGATCCCAACAAACACCTTAAGGAATTTAATGTGGTTTGCTCAACTTTAAAACCAAGAAATGTTTCTGAAGATCAAATTAAATTAAGAACATTCCCATTCTCACTTGATGGAGCTGCAAAAGATTGGATGTATTATTCGCAACCTGAAGATGTAACATGTTGGAATGATTTGAAACATCTTTTCTTGCAAAGATTTTTTCCAGCATCAAGGACAACATCCTTTCGAAAGGAGATATCGGGGATCAAGCAAGCCCAAGAGGAGTCAATGTATGAGTACTGGGAGAGATTCAAGAAGTTGTGTGCAAGCTGCCCACATCACCAAATCAGTGAGCAACTCCTCATTCAGTACTTCTATGAAGGACTCACACCTATGGAGAGAAGCATGGTAGATGCTGCGGCTGGAGGAGCATTTGTGGACAAGACACCAGTAGCTGCACGTGCGTTGATCGACAAGATGGCCCAAAACTCCCAACAATTTGGTGATAGAGGTACACCACATGTCAGGGGAGTACATCAGGTAAGTCCTCCTTCTATTGAAAGTCATTTGATTGATACTAAGTTGGAAGAATTGACCACTATGGTGAGGCAAATTGCTTTGGCACAAAAGACATCTTTACCCCCTCCTTCAAGGCCTTGTGGTATTTGCGCTGAGACAAGCCACCCAACTGACTGTTGCCCACAACTCCAAGAAACAGAAGATTGTGCAGCAGTGTTCCCTGGGAGACCATTTCAGCAGTAACAACAACAACCATATCCCCAAAAGAAGTTTGATCCAACATACAACCAAGGGTGGAAAGATCAGTCGGATATGAGGTATGGCTCTGGACAACAACAAAGGCCACCCTTTCAACAAAACTTCCAGTAGCCTCCGCCTTACCAGCAGGGTTTCCAACAACCCCAAAGGAGATTTGAAGCTCAAACATCAACAAATCAGCAACAAGGGAATCATCCACCAAAGGTAGATTCAAATACTGATGATCTTTTGAAGAAAATTGTTCTTAATCAACAGAATGAGCTGAAGAGTCAAAGTTCGGAGCTGAGGGAGTTGAAGACTCAAATGAGCTAGATTGCCACCACCCTCCATGAACTTGTGAGTAAAAATTCTGGAAATCTACCTTTCCAACCCACTCCAAATCCAAAGGGGAATGTTAGTGCCATCACATTGAGAAGTGGGAAGCAAATGAACGATACATCTGAACCTACCATTCCACCGGGATTCACCTCAACTTCAGAGAAGCCGCATTCCATACCAACTGATGAGAAATCCAAGGAGAAAGATAAAGGTAAGAAAAAGATTGATGATGTTCCTCCTAAACCCCTTCCTTTTCCAAACAGGGTTGTTCAAACCAAGAAGATGGCTGAAGAAGCAATGCAAAAGGAGGTTTTGGACACATTCAAGCGTGTGGAGATCAACATTCCTCTACTTGAAGCCATTAAGCAAATCCCAAGGTATGCCAAATTCTTAAAAGAACTCTGCACCAATCGAAGAGGGCTCAAGGGAAATGAGAGGATAAACCTTGGAAGGAATGTCTCAGCACTCATTTCACCAATTCTAGCAATGAAAACAAAGTGCAAGGATCCAGGGACATTCACCATCCCATGCACCATAGAGGAGTTTCACTTTTCTGATGCACTTTGTGATTTAGGTGCTTCCATAAATGTGATGCCTCACTCTGTATTCTCTTCCTTGCAGGTTGGTGAGTTGAAGCCAACAAGAGTAGTGGTGCAATTGGCGAATAGAGCTACGGCATATCCAGCAGGAGTCCTTGAGGATATACTTGTCCGGGTACGAGACATGATCTTTCCAGCGGATTTCTATGTTCTTAACATGGAGGATGATCAGGTAAGTTCTCATTCTCCCATTATCTTAGGTAGGCCCTTCCTCAAAACTGCAAAAACTATCATAAATGTCAATGAGGGTACACTTTCCATGGAATTTGGGGATGAAGTTGTGATATTTAATGTTATGGATTCCATGAAGTACCCCTCTGAGGACCATTCTGCTTTTGTTATCTCCCATTTTGAACCACCAAATAAAAACTCCATAGAATTTGATTGTCCTATGCTTAGGGAGATTATGAGTATTGGTTCGAGTTTGATGTCTAAGAGCACTTCCGCACATGTTTCTGATACAGAATCCTATCTTGGATTTGATTTTGATGTGGATTCATATTTTGATTTTGATCATGTTCACTCTGATTATGAAATGGTTGTTGAGTATGCTGATGGATTTGATTCTTTATTCTATGATTTTGATGATGTATATTCTGATACTGATGCTCTTTGTGCACATATTTCAGTTCCTTCAATGTCTCCATCCATACTACACCCTCCTTCATTAGAACTCAAGCCATTGCCACCAAATCTGAAATACTCATACTTGTTGAGTGGTGAGAGATTACCTGTTATCATTGCTAACAATCTCCCTTTTGAACATGAAGAAAAGATTTTGAATATTTTTAGGTAGAACATCAGGGCGATTGGGTGGACCTTGGCTAACATATCAGGTATTAGCCCCTCCATTTGCATGCATAGGATTCTCTTGGAGGATGGGGCTAAACCGGTGAGACAACCACAAAGGAGACTCAATCCCACCCTCTTGGAAGTTGTTAAAAAGGAAGTTGAGAAATTGCTCGAGGCAGTTATAATCTTTCCCATTTCAGATTCACAGTGGGTAAGTCCTATTCAGGTTGTGCCTAAGAAAATTGGTGTTACTATTGTTAAAAATGAGAAAGATGAGTTTGTTCCAATGAGGGTGCAAAATAGTTGGCGTGTGTGTATTGATTATAGGAAACTAAATCAGTCCACTCGAAAGGACTATTTCCCCCTCCCATTTATTGATTAGATGCTTGAGAGACTAGCTGGGAAGACACACTATTGTTTCTTGGATGGATTTTCTGGATATTTTCAGGTTCCTATAGCTCCGGAGGGCCAGGAGAAGATGACATTCACCTGCCCATTCGGTACCTTTGCCTACAGAAGGATGCCATTTGGACTTTGCAACGCCCCAGGTACCTTCCAGAGATGCATGGTGAGTATTTTTTCTAATTTTATTGAGACCTGCATGGAGGTATTTATGGATTATTTTACAGTGTATGGATCCTCATTTGATGAATGTCTAAAGAGTTTGGGAAAGGTGTTGAATCGTTGTATTGAGAAGAATCTGGTCCTGAACTTTGAAAAGTGTCATTTCATGGTAGAGCATGGCATTGTCTTAGGGCATATAGTGTCCAAACATGGGATAGAGGTTGATAGATCTAATATAGACATTATTTCATCCTTACCATATCCTTCATGTGTGCGTGATGTTAGATCTTTCCTAGGGCATGCCGGATTTTATCGGCGCTTCATCAAAGATTTTAGTAAGATTGCTCTTCCTATGTCAAGATTACTTCAAAAGGATTCTGATTTTGTGTTTGATATTTCTTGCAGGAATTCATTTGATAAGCTAAAACAACCTCTGACCACTCCACCTATCATACAGCCCCCACGGTGGGAGATTCCTTTTGAGCTTATGTGTGACGCCTCCAACTTCGCGGTTGGAGCTGTCTTATCTCAGAGGGTGGAAGGACGTTCACATGTGATCGCCTATGCATCGAGGACACTAGATTCAGCCCAATCAAACTACACTACCACAGAAAAGGAGTTTCTTGCTGTCATATTTTCTTTAGATAAATTCTGTTCATATTTATTGGGCTCTAAAGTAGTTGTTTTTTCTGACCATGCAGCTTTGAGGTACCTCCTAAAGAAGCCAGATTCAAAGCCACGACTTATCCATTGGATGCTCCTTCTTCAAGAGTTTGACCTTGAGATAAAGGACAAGAAGGGGTCAGAGAATTTGGTGGTAGACCACATGAGTAGGCTTACTCACACACTAGAGGGTGACACCTTGGACCAGGTACCACTTCGGGACACTTTCCCCGATGAGCATCTCTATACCATCTCAGGTAAGCATCCTTGGTATGCTGATTTAGTTAATTACATTGTTGGCTCTGAAATCCCAGTAAATTTGAAGAAGCATAAAGTCCAAAAATTAAAAAGTGAGTCTAGGTATTATGTGTGGGATGATCCGTACCTCTGGCGCATGTGTAGTGACCAAGTCATTAGGAGGTGTGTTCTCGATCATGAGTTTGAGTCTGTTTTGCATTTCTATCATACACTTGCTTGTGGTGGACACTTTGGACCCCAACGGACAGCTAGGAAGGTTTTAGACTCTGGATTATATTGGCCTAGATTGTTCCATGATTCCCATTTGTTTTTTAAGTCATGCTCTCGTTGCCAACACACTAGGAACATTTCTAGGAGACATGAGATGCCCCAACAACCCATACTATTTTGTGAGATTTTTGATGTATGGGGCATTGACTTTATGGGTCCTTTTCCTAGTTCATTTGGATTTTTGTATATTTTGGTTGCTGTTGATTATGTGAGTAAATGGGTGGAGGCCAAGGCCACCAGGACTGACGGTTCTCATGTTGTTGTGGACTTTGTCAAAGCACAGATTTTTTGCAGGTTTGGAGTATCAAAGGCCATCATCAGTGACCAAGGGACACACTTTTGCAATAGGAATTTTTCTTCCCTCCTTCGAAAGTATGGGGTGACACACAAAACATCAACACCATACCACCCCCAAACAAATGGCCAGGCTAAGGTTTCAAATCGTGAGTTGAAACAAATCTTGGAAAAAACCGTGCAGCCAAATAGGAAGGATTGGAGAAAGCACTTGGATGATGCATTGTGGGCTTATAGGACAGCATACAAGACCCCCATTGGTATGTCCCCATTTCAGATTGTTTTTGGGAAAGCGTGTCATCTCCCCATGGAAGTCGAGCATCGGGCATATTGGGATATAAAGAAATGTAACATGGATTTAGACCAAGCTGGAATTCAAAGGAAGTTGCAAATTCAAGAGCTTGAGGAGATTCAACTGTCATCATATGAGAACTCAAGGCTCTACAAGGAAAGATCAAAAGCAGCTCCTGACAAAATGATCCAACAAATGGAGTTTCATGTTGGAGAGAAAGTCCTTCTCTATAGTTCACGGCTAAAGTTGATGCCTGGTAAGTTGCGTTCCAGATGGTTAGGTCCTTATATTGTGTCTAATGTTTTTCCTTATGGTGCAGTGGAGATCACACAAGAGGACACTGGAAGGAGATTTACAGTCAATGGGAAACGTTTGAAGAGATACATTGAGGGACATCCTACTGATGCAGTGGATTTTATCACACTGCATGACCCCATCATCACTTGATCACATCAGGCTGTTCCTAACCCTTTCACTTTTATATTATTTGTCCTATTTAAAAATTCTTCATTTCATGTGCATATATCATCTCACGGGTTCACATTGAGGACAATGCAATATTTTAAGTGTGGGGGAGGGAACCTTTTAGTTTAGTAATTTCAATTGTTTTCCTGTTTAAAAAAAACCAAAAAAAAAATTGTGTGTTTTTCAAATTTTGTGTGTTTATTTTACAATTTTATGTGTTTTTTGAAACATTTTGAGCTAAAATGATTCTCATCACCAATTTTAAATCCATATCAATAAGTGAAACAATTTACCCCTTGAAACTAAGCTTAAATGAATGCTGAAATGACTTTGTTTCAAGTTCAAATATTTAGTAATTTCATAAAAAGTACGCTGAATTTTGAATCCCATGCCAATCTCACTGTCTTTATATTTGAAATCACTTTCCTGTGAGGCTTCTAAACCATTATTTTCATATTCTTTACATTCACCTCACTTCTTGAGAGAACCAAACCATGCTTGATTTAACCATAATTTGATCTATTCCTGTCAAAACTTGAGGGTTTGAGGTACATATGTTTAAATGATTGAGGCATTTGTTTGGTATTAAAGCCCCTATTTCAAAGAATCCTTTTTTTATAATGGCCTACCTTGAATATTTAATCCTTGTAGCCCTTAGAAGCCATGCACATCCTGTTAGGTTAAGCCACATTACAAGACAATTTTCCCTATCCAACCAACTCTTGAAGTGAAATTGCATAATCCAGTTGAGCTTAAGTGTGGGGGAAGTTGACTTGGGTTTTGCCACCACATTCTGTGATACTTTGGGTGGAAAATTAAATTCTGAAGAGATGTGTTTACTGCTAAAGAAATTCATTATATTGAAAGTTGTGCCTTTTCTGGAGCTTTCATGACAAGTGAAGCTGTGCCTTTTCTGGAGCTTCTAATTGAGGTGGAAAGCTGTGCCCATCTGGAGATTTCAAGAAAATCATGTTTGAGAAGATTGACATTTTTTATGCTGAAATGATGAATGGTGTAAACCTTTCATGACTTTTCATGATGATGGAGCTGAATTGATACTATGGGGATTGAAGAGAAGACCATATTTAAGTGAAAATTAGATTAATGCAATTTTGCTTCAAAAGAGTCAAGCCCTCCTCATTCAGCCTCAGAGTTTTTCACATCTTAATCCTACCAACCGAAAGCCACAGAACAACCCTGAAAAGTCCTCATGATAAACATATGTCCTTGACTCACATCGGGTAGCGATGTAGGAATCTATCAAGCCTATGGTGACCCTTTTATGAGTTTGGATGAGAAAGACATTGCAAAAAAAAATTGATATTTGAGTGATGAGAGAAAATTCAAGCGAGGTAAGTGTTTTGTGCATGGGCGGATAAATAAAGTAAAAATATATTGAATGATATAAATGGAGAACTTGAAATAAGGTTTTTTATGAGGCATGATATCTTTTTATTCTTGGTGTGAAATTGATTGATCTTAAGGATATGTGTTTTAAAATTTGTTTTGATTTGATATTGATGTTTACTTGATATGAGGTTTTGCCCAGGTGTGCAAAAGGGTAAGTTTGGGGGAGTTGATAAAACACTATTTTATTGAATATTTTATTGATAATAAATGATATAATTTCCTCAAATTGTGTTAAATATGTTTATTTATAAAATATTTGGGATTAGATCGTTCATTTGAATATTTGATGAAAATTCCAGTTTTACCCTTTATAGTTCACTGTAGTATTTCGAATATAAATATTTTTATATTTATTATTTGAAATTGAAATTTTGTAAAAGTGTTACTAACTTAATTATCTACAACTTTTATTCAGGATACTAGAGCTAAAGAGTTCAGTTGGTTGTTGAAATTGGGACATGAAGTCAAAGTTAGGCTGGGCTCGCCAGAATGGAGAATCTTATGTATTTCGGCCATAACTCCTTCATATGGGCCTTTATTGAGCCCAAATTTGGAGAGGATATAGAAGACACATATCCTCACATTTTATCATTCTGGAAGGCCGGACAATTCACGCGTTTTGGTGGTCAAATGGGCGGTTCAAGTTGGTATAAAATATTTGTCCGAATTTCCACATTCACACTTGAAACCACTTGTAACCTCTCCTCCCCTCCCCTCTATAAATTAGAGTTTTTATCATTTGGAGGGGTTGGGACGTGCATTGGGAAGTTTAGGGCAGAGGATAAGTGGATCCACTCCAATTCTCCAACCATTTCAATAAGGGTAGCTCTTGAAGCAAGGATCCCTTCGACGAAGCCTTCTTCTTCTCCTTCATTATGTAATGATTTTGTTTATGTAATAAAATTCTTTGTTCTTATTTTATTTCTTCTATTTTCTTATGTTTTGTTTAAATTTCTTCTTATCTTAATCTTCCTAATTGGTCTGGAATTCTTGAGTAGAAGCGTTATTGGGTTATACCCATTTTAAACCTTTGCACATGCAAAACGCTTCTACGATGATTACAACACCAATGGAAGAGTAGTCTTTTAGTAATCGATCTATCTTCTACCCTCTTCATTTAATTATTTTGAATCAACGAGCTACTGTAATTCACTTAATATGATCCATGAATTGTGTTTTTAAATTGTAAGAAACTAAGAAATCAATTGAACAATGTACACAAAAACACGTGAGGTCGGGATTTTGTGTAAATTGTGAGAGCGCGATCTTAATCGGTAATACAAGACCACACGGGATAAATTTGTAGAGTTCAAATATAATCCCTAAACACAATTCATCCTCATTTCCATAGTGGATATGTGCCTTAATTTACCACTGACCATAAGCTAATCTTAGAACATCAATCAAAGCAGGGTGCTGCGATTGCATGTTCCGAAATTAGCCTAAGGTTAAATTCACTTCAATCTTCGTGGTAAAGTTAATTCTCGTAGGGTTCGTGATTTAACAAATTAAGGGATCATAATTAAGTGAATTTTAATTTAAATGATAATGATTAATAATAAAGTGAAGAGGTAGAGTTAGATCAATTACGCCTTTTAAAATAGATTTCTAAAAAAAACATCTTCTTGTTGTGTCATTATAATCGAAACTTCATTTCAAAATTAAAAACAAAAAAAAATGCAATCTTCTTCCAGCAAACTTCATCTAGATTTATAAACTATAAAAAACCACCCCCATACTTTCAAGTAGTGTTTTTATTCCCTTTTATTTTGTTTCTAGAATACCTCTGAAAAGTTGTTTTAATTCACTTCCTTCTTTGAGAGACGACCTTGGTCAGCCACTCTGCTGCACCTAAGTACCCCAAAATCACACTAATCATTTGAGGGCGCCCACGACAGCGCTCTATCAACGACCCTATAGGTCACCAATTTGTTGTAATAACCCAGGAGGGTCAGCACTTATGGTCCCAGAGTTGGTGAGAGCTACTATATAGAAGGTGAAGATAATCCAAGAGTGGATGAAGATTGCACAAATACTTCAGAAGTCTTATGTTGATAGGCGAAGGATGCCTTTGGATTTTGAGCAGGGAGACCATGTGTTCCTATGGGTTTCACCTTGATGTGGATTATAGAGATTTGGTTGGGGAATAAAGTTATATCCAAGGTTTAGCATCCCTTTCCAGATATTTAATAGTGTTTGTGATGTGGTGTATTGCTTATCTCTACCTTCTCAGTTATACCAAGTACATGACATCTTCCATGTGTCACAATTGTGGAGGTACATGCATGACCCATCACACATTATCAAATGGGGTGATCTGTACATCATGGATGGAGAAAATTTTTCTGATTACCTAATAGAGATTGAGTATTAGAAAGATATCATAATTCATGGGTGATCAATACCTTTGGTGTGTGTCCAATGGAAACACGATAATATCTAGGAGATCACTTGGGAGTAGGAGGCTCATATTCTTGATCAGTACCCACATCTTTTTTAGTATCATTTGTTTTATATTTTTTAGGATGTAAATACCCAAGGTGGGGATAATGTAATGTCCCATATTTTCCATATAATATCATTAAATATTATATGGATTAATTTTGTGACAAGGTACTAAGACGACATGCGATTTTGAGTCCTGGTGTGTCCAGAATAAATGTGTGAAAAATATTAAAATATTAAATAGAACGCATATGTGGTTTTCCTAAAAAAGTGGAATAAATTTTAAACAAGTGTTTAGATTAGAAATATAAGGGCACCATTGAGTTCAAAATCATGGTTTTTACCCTAGGTGTGACCCAACATTGGTCGACACAGGCCATTTGTGGAAAAGTCACCGCGAGCACAGAAATGAATAAAATTATCTTATTTTGTTTATCAATACAGTGGATGTTTAGTCTTTAAATATAATATTATTCCAGAATTCTAGGGTTATATTCATAACCCTATAATCCTTTGTAGAGTCATTGGAGAGAGATATATAGAATACTTCCAGATGAATGATGACGAAATCACGGATCGACAATCAATGTACATCATTCTTTGGGGATCTTGCCAATGAAAACGATGCAGTGATCATTCTTCGTCAATGACTAATACAAATCGAGATAGGGTGTGTTATTTTGATTATATTTTCCCCATTATTGATTTGTATGATGAACACAGACCAATCAACAAATAGATTGGCCCACAGATCGATCGTTATGTGGGATGGGTTATTTTACAGGATTTATTAGTAGTTTGATCTTAATATTTATTGGATTAATTTATCATTCTAATGGTGAAGAACCAAGATCGACATAAAAATCTATCTAGGTTCATCCCTCTTGATTTAGTTTGTTATTTTCTCCCCTGATTCACCATTCTTCATGGTATTTATTGTTCTTCCCCGTTGTTCTACTTTTCTTGAACAATCGATCATTGCACATCTGATTCTTGATGAAAGGATATGAAATAATAGATCTAACATTCATACGACTCTATGGAGGTGTGATGGTGGTTTCGTAAGAAAATTAAATGATGGTGGGTACCAATTTCACATTCTTCAGTAGTAAAAAATAACAGAGATGATATCATTTTCTGAGCCGATTGAAATCCCAAATCTTACCGATTTGGTGATGGCATGACCAAACGACCTCAAATCTAGAGTTTCAAGGAAAATTGAGCACTAGAACAGAATCCATAAGATTGATCAGTGTGAGTGGGAGAAAGAAGATGGGTTCTAGGAAAACCTGATACACCCGGCCTGTAGTCCTTGACTACATAGCATGTATCCCCCTTGAATGACTTGGCATGTACCTAAAGAAGTATATCGACATGGGGTGAAGTACATGGGTTTCTTGCATGGTGTGAAATCCACCACATGGAATGGCTTGGAGAATGTACATGGGATACCCTGTGTACTAGTACACAGACATGGATACACGGGCTGACATTGTGTACTAGAACACGGCCGGAGTACACAGGCATACCCTGGATGTTGGGACACGAAGTTTAACCCATTCACATGTCATGTACTATTCTACACGACACAGGTTGAATGACATGGTCCATTTTACACAGGAAGTACCTAGGGTTAAGGGACATGACATGTACCCTAACTACATGTCGTGTACCCCTTTCTACATAGACTAGATCCTTTTTTCTCTATATCTAGGAAATGTTTCATAAGGATTCATTCCTTTTATCATTTCCTACTTCTAGGACTATGATCCATTCAACAGGACTTCCTAGATAGAGTTGTTGGAATTCCATCAAGAGTCCCGAAGTGGGATCCTCTATTCATCTTTGTGCCTTGGGTGGAGTTCTTGGTATTGATGTGACCAACACTACACGGGCGTTGATCCTCTACTTAGAATGTTAATCTAAATTGAGTTTTTGGTATCACCCCATGGCCCTGGAAGTGATCCTCATATGTGTATCATAATCTCTTTAGATCTATCAGTGTATCTCTCTCATGACAGTACCCAATGAGCAGTACCTCTCGAAAGGACATCATCAGTGTTATTGGACTTATAAGTGTATTCTCTCGAATGAGTGCTTTATGGAATCTTTGAGATTTAATTATAAGTCTAGTATACTATGATTGTGTCATACCTATAGACTGAGTGTCTTGGATTGAGTATATCTGGATATTCTTGTTATATGTGGTGTATACACATGCCTGTGTATAGATGACTATAATTTACTTTATTATATTTCTTTGTAGTTTTGGGGTTTTCTACTGAGTATTGTTATAATCACCCTTGCACAATATTTTCTCACACATGTCATGTCTTGTGAAGATTATCAAACTTTTGACGAAGTCCTAGGAGAACCAGGACCAAACGGTTGATTATAAGACCAGATAGACCGAGGTGTGTTCATGTGGATTTTAGATAGCATTTCCACTGTGTTTACTTATAGGCTGGACTTGTGGTTATAGAATCTTTTACTACTGGAAATTTGACTATTTGCGACGGGCTATTTGCGATGGGATCCCGTCACAAAAACCCTTTTGCGACGGGGGCCCATCGCAAATAGCCCATTGCAGAAAACAGCGTCGCAACTAGTATTTGTTGTGATAGGCTCATCGCAAAAAATAATTCTTGTGATGGGAAGCAGGCCTATTGCAAATAGATGTTCGATTAAATAAATTATATATACAAGAACCTTTAGAGATGATCCCATCGAAAAAAGTATTTGCGATGGGATACCAGCCCATCGCAAATAGCTTATATGTTATAAACCTTTTGCGACGGGCCTGTCGCCAAAAAGTTATTACGACGGTATAGAAACCTGTCACAAAAAACTTTTAAAAATATATATATAATCTATTTATGATGGCCCCCTATCGCAAAAGGCCTCGTCGCTAATACTTAATAAAATAAAAAAATATTAATATTATTAAAATAATAAAAAATATAAAAAATATTAAAATTCTCAATATTCAAAAAATATATATAAAAAATCATAAAATATTATATTTATTTTTATTATTATTATTAGTAAAATAAAAAAAATATTAAAAAATATAAGACTAATAATAAATAATAAAATAATAAAATATTAAAAAAAAAAAATTATGCAATATTCACACCAATATAAAAGATAAAAACTTTAAATAGTTCATATTACAACAAATGTTCAATTCAAATGTTTTTAACAAAACAAAAAAAATCAATAGGGGTAGTCTTTTGGAGGAGCTGGAGGAGTTGAAGGAGATGGTGGAGGAAACTTCATCCCTAAACTATGAGTCAGATGGAACATGCACTCCATCTGATCATGCTACTACAGCTGCCATCGACGCATGTCCTCTTCGTGCTGTTGTTGCTGCTGCTGACGCGTCTCTTCCTATTGCTTCTGCAAACTCTCTATAATCTCAGTTTGAGCTCGCAACTACTCCTGATACTATGATCTAGAAGATGATGCCTCTCCATGAGCGCCTCTTGAGCTAGATGCCGACATCGCAGCAGTACCATAATAAGTCCCAGGAGTCAAATGAGAGTTGATACCAACTAATCAACCCTTCTCGAAGGCATACTGGGTCGCCTGCATCCATGCCACCTTATCAAAATGGTGGGCACTAGTTTAATCAGTCGTCTCGGCCTGACTCTCATCCCGTGTTTGATAGGTCTCAGCCTCATATGACTCCTTCAGTTTCAATTTGAAATTAAAATAGTGAAAATATTATATGTTGTTAATTTCCAAACTGAAAAAAATAATACTGACCACAATCTGACGCTGGCGATCACCTCTAATATATCCAGTGGCTGGATAACTGTACATCCTATGATAAATGTCGTACTTCGTAATATCGAGATGCTTGACTACCTATATGAATATAAAATATACTATTTATATGTAATGTTATATAAAACATTTAAAAAAGATACTTACTAGATTCTCTCTATGCGTACTGAATGTACGACTACCGCCTCGATGTGTCACCTCCTGTCTCCCCCGGTTATGCTGGTCCAATGAAGATCTCCTCTGAAATCCACTACTTAACCAGTGTGAACATAATCCATCCTACATGTGAGATGAAATGTACTCTGGTCGGTGGGATCTACATGACTCATCAAATACTATCGCTCCTGCTTTCTTAATGGTCTTCCTTCTCAAATTGTGCAAAAAATGACAGAAATGCTCATGCATAGACATCTCTCATGCCTCGTGGATAGCGTCACGTGTGCTATCATCGATGGGATACTATAAAACCTAAAAATAATTTATAATATCAAGTTATTAATAAAATAAATATTATTTATTTACGTACCAGCCAATAATTGAACATTCCAAGCCGCACATCAATGGGAATTTGTTCCCATGTGATCCATGGCTATGAAAAATAATTGCGCAAGATAGCGCTCCCTTTTCCAAAAGCTACATGTGAAAAACTATGAAAAAAGAACAAATAATCAAATAATTAGTATATAAATAAATTAATGAAATATAACTAAAATACGTAGGTTATCATACCTCCGCGTGTGTGGATCAAAACTAAGATGTGGACGCCAATTGGGAATAGGGTCAGGAATCATAACTCGCACAAGATTGCACCCCCTCCGCGTACCCCCTAAACTGCCAGTAGCCTGAGGGTCAGATGATACCAAATCCTCCTCATCCAAAGGTAGCTCAGCCTCCTCTAACTCACGAAGTAAATCAGGTTCCATCTGAAACAAAAAATTATTGTTGTTAGTAGATAGTTGAAAATAAATATTACATATAGATATATATTAGTTATGATTATAACCAGCATTTAACTGTGTCAATGTTCACCTTCATCATCATCTTCATATCTGATGATGTGAATGTCTTCATATTCATCATCGACATCATCAATATCCATATGAAATTTGGTTTCATCATCTCTTGTCATTTTAAATACATTTGTAACATCATTAACATCATCATCATCATCGACCCTTAATTGTGGGGTGTCATCATCAATATTCACGTCTCTTTGTGAAAAGGATGGATTTTGAGTAGTCTCTTGAAAATTTTCAATTCCTTGTACTTCATTGGAACCTCATTCAGTTTGAGTAAACTGATTTTATTGAGATTTCATTTTTATTATGCTCCACTAATCACTTAGGTCTCTTAAAGTATCATAGTACTTTGCGTAATATATTTTATGTGCCTGTTGATCTAATAAAAACGGTTCATTTACTACAAGAAGACTTTTATATTTATTATCTACGATTCCATGAATCAGATGAACACGTAAGACTCTCTCAGTATCTAACCATCGATATTTAAACATTGTTATGTAATTTTTACTTAGATAATACAGTTCAATAATTTCATCCATCATGTCATAAAAGTCAAATTCATTTTCTCTATGATGTGATCCTCTCAAGAAAACTCCACTGTTCGTTGTTTTTTTTTTGATTCCCCATATGCACGTGTATGAAATTGAAAACCATTCACCATATATGCATTGTAAGATTTAACCATTTTGGATGGTGGGTTACTCAATATATATAGTCGGTTATCAATTTTAGAATCATGCTGAGACACCTGAAAATTTGTAAAAAAATTATCAATATAATAAATAATAAACCTAATTGATATGTTAAACCATCAATAATTTATGTTACCAGTTTTTGAAACCATTGAAAAAAAAATTATGTCGGCGTTCTTCAAGAGCAGCTACTGTAATTTGTGGAAGATTTTTCTTGATATGGTTATCATATAACCTATAAATAAAATAAGTTTACTTACTGTAACATAAATTATAGAATAAGTGATAAAATCACTCACAGTACAAATGATTTCATTTCTTCATAGTTGAGAAGAACATATGTATGAGATCTATGATGGTCATCATCTAAAAGCCATCATTCATGAACTCCACCGAAGCCAAAATCTGGTTGATTAAAAACCGATAATTGATTGTTCATTTCATCATTAGCATTACCCTCATTCCGTCCCATGCGGTTGTGTTTTGAGGGATATTCAGATTTAAAATAATGAGAGCATAAAAAAGCAATTTCCTCTTGCAAATAAGTTTCAGCAATTGATCCTTCAAATGATGCTTTGTTAGTACTTTTTTCTTCAATTTCTACATGCATCTATCGAATGGGTACATCCATCGAAACTGTACTGGACCTCCACATTTAGCTTCATGTGACAAATGTAATATCAAATGTTCCATTGAGTCAAAGAAAGCCGGCAGAAAGATTTTTTCCAGTTTGCATATAATGAAAACAACATCTTCTTCTAATTTACTTAGTGCATCATAGTTTGTTTTCGCCACACAAATGTTTTTAAAAAAATATGATATTTCTGTTATCGAATCATAAATCATAGAATTTAACAAACCTCTAAATCCAATAGACATAAGTCTTTCCATTATAACATGACAATCATGACTTTTTAATCCGGTAATATGACCATTCTTAACACATCTTCCCAAATTGGAAGCACATCTATATGGAAGTCTCAAATCTTCAATGCACTGACAAAATAATAAGCAAATCTCTTTGGACAGTGTATAAGCTGCTTTTGGCTTCATTAACCTCTGTGATCTGACATTTTGAAATAGTTCAAGTTCTGGTCGTCTGCAAATTTGGGAAAGATCTAATCGTGCCTTTACATTATCTTTGATCTTACATAGTGTATCCAAAACTATATGAAATAAATTATCAAAATAGTTCTTCTAAATATGCATGACATCCAACATGTGTCAGACCAACAAATCAGACCAATATGAAATATCCCAAAAAATGCTCTGTTTTATCCAATTATGCTCTTTCCCAAAGCCATGAATTTTCTGTTGGTTTACTATTAGATCAAATGTTATGGGAGGTAATGAAAATACAACTGACTTTAACTATGTACCTGAGATCAGTTTTGGAGGTTCACCCCTTTCAATTGTGCCTTTTCAGAAATGAGATTTTTTCCTCCAAAAAGGATGACCGGTTGGAAGAAATCTGCGATGACAGTTAAAATAGAATGGTTTTTTTCCATTGACGATCATAAAGGCTTTGTTGTATTTCATATAGTAAGGAAATTATTTTGGGTAATGTGTACTCCAGCCAGATAACATGCCATATGTCGGGAAGTCACTAATCATCTACATTAATACATCTTCTAATATGAAATTTTGTTTCTCAGAAACATCACATGTACTAACACCATTACTCGACAATGAATTTAACTCCTCAATCAATGGTTTCAAATAAAAATTAATATTCTTTTTTGGATGTCCTAGAATTGATAAGGTCAAAAATATATAGGGATCTTTCATCAACATCCACGGAGTTAAATTATACGGAGTTATAAAGGCAGGCCAACATGAATACTGACTATCATAAGAACCAAATGGACAGAAACCATCAGTTAAAAGACCCAATCATGCGTTTCGGGCTTCTAAAGCTAAAGATGGATGAAGTCGGTCAAAATGTTTCCATGAATCACCATCAGATGAATGATTCAAGATTTTATTGGTTGAAATCTTGGTTTTGTGCCATGACATCATTGACGTTGTGTTCTAAGACATAAAAAAATGCTGCAACCTGGGTGTAAGGGGGAAATATCTCAACTATTTCATAGGAATCGATCCAAACTTCCCCGATTGAGATTATTTATTCGTCAATTGTCCACATGTGGGACCACTATCCAATGACTCCTTTTCACCAGAATATAAGATGTAATCATTTTCACATGCATGAATCACCAGATAACTAAGGCCCAGATTACGAACCAGCCTCTTGCTCTTATAGTAATTTGCAGGCAACACATTTCCTTTAGGTAACAGTGTTTTAACCAAAGAAAATATCTGATCAAAACATTTGTTTGACATTGAATTATCTAATTTAATAGCCATAAATTTTTTAACCGCTTCTAATTTTCTTATCTTGAAACTAGGATATAATTCATCCTCAGAAGACATCAACAACTCATAAAATTCATATGGTGCCAATTCAGGAGTTAAATCAATAGTATCCTGAGTTTTAATTTGTTGAATAGATAAACCTACAACATCATGTACTAAATTTTGAAACTTTGATGGATTTAGAATCAAGTTATTAGTATCTTATCTAAAACTACATTCACCGTGTTGATACCAAAAAAATAATCTGGTTGAAAACCAAACCGCAAGAGATGTCCCCCAACCTTGTCAAATGTGTCAAACATTCTCAGAGCACATTTTTTACAAGGAAACTTAATTGTGCCTTCTGAAACAAATTCTGTTTTTGATGATTCAAATGATAAGAAATCTTTAATAGCCTCAATATATGCAAGATTTCAACTAGAAGTTTTTACGCTGATTTATCCAAGCATGGTTATCTAATAATGACTGTTGTCGACTTCTTTGTTCCATACTTTTCTACAAAATATAAAATCATTACTGTTTTTGAATAATTTAAAATTAGAAAAACACTATCCAAAAAAAGAAAATAAATAATTACAACTACTTCTTAATAATTACCATTAATTACGGGTGACACAATTTCCAGTGGATTTACGGCTACTATTTTGTCTGACGGCTCATTTACTTGCAATTTTCTCACACTGAAATCTCAACGAAGAATCTGCTCGGAGGTACGCTTATTCATTCTCGTGCATACAAAAATGCATAAGCATACATCCGAGAAGATTCTACTTTGTGATTTTAGTGTGAAAAATATGCAAGTAAATGAGCTATCGGACAAAAGATCCCCCTTTTCATTAATGAATCTTTTTCTTGAAACTGTCACCACCTAAAAACATTATAAAAAAAGTGGTCCTATGAATGTATATTCAAACTCGTGTATACCGGATTAGATATGCATACATAGAAGTACACTTTTCATAATGTTTTGAGTCGATGATAGTTGAAAGGAGAAGATTCATCGAGCAAAAGGAGTGTTGTCAATCCACTGAAAATTGTGCCAAGTTATTACAATTTATTACAATTTATTACAATTAATTTTATTGCTAATTATTTCTAATTATTTCTAATTATTGCTAATTATTTCTATTTATTTCTATTTATTTCTATTTATTTCTATTTATTACTAATTATTGCTAATTATTGCTAATTATTTCTAATTATTGCAATTTATTGCTATTTATTGCTCTTTATTGCTAATTATTTCTATTTATTGCTAATTATTTCTAATTATTGATAATTATTGCTAATTATTGCTAATTATTGATAATTATTGCTAATTATTGCTAATTATTTCTAATTATTGTTAATTATTGCTAATTATTGCAATTAATTGCTAATTAATTGATAATTATTTTAATTAATTGCTAATTATTGCAATTAATTGCTAATTATTGCAATTAATTGCTAATTATTGCAATTAATTGCTAATTAATTGCTAATTATTGTTAATTATTTCCAATTATTGCTAATTATTGCTATTTACTACTATTTATTGCTATTTATTGCTATTTATTGCAATTTATTGCAATTCATTGCACTTTATTGCAATTTATTGCTATTTATTGTTATTTATTGCTATTTATTGCTATTTATTGCAATTAATTGCTAATTATTTCTATTTATTGCTATTTATTGCTATTTATTTCTATTTATTGCTAATTATTAGTATTTATTGCTAATTATTAGTATTTATTGCTATTTATTACTATTTATTACTATTTATTGCTATTTATTGCTATTTATTACTAATTATTACTATTTATTACTATTTATTACTATTTATTACTAATTATTACTATTTATTAGTATTTATCAGTATTTAAGAGTATTTATGAGTATTTATGAGTATTTATTAGTATTTATTAGTATTTATTACTATTTATTACTATTTATTACTATTTATTACTATTTATTACTATTTATTACTATTTATTACTATTTATTACTATTTATTACTATTTATTAGTATTTATTAGTATTTATTAATATTTATTTCTATTTATTACTATTTATTAGTATTTATTTCTATTTATTAGTATTTATTACTATTTATTACAATTTATTACTATTTTATTCATATTTATTACTATTTTATTAGTATTTATTACTATTTATTACTATTTATTACAATTTATTATTATTTATTTATATTTATTAGTATTTATTAGTATTTATTACTAATTATTACTATTTATTACTAATTATTCATATTTATTACTAATTATTACTAATTATTACTAATTATTACTAATTATTACTAATTATTTCTAATTATTTCTAATTATTACTAATTATTCATATTTATTACTAATTATTACTAATTATTACTAATTATTACTAATTATTACTAATTATTTCTAATTATTACTAATTATTACAAATTTGGAGAGGATATAGAAGACACATATCCGCACATTTTATCCTTCTGGAAGGCCGGACAATTCACGCGTTTTGGTGGTCAAATGGGCGGTTCAAGTTGGTATAAAATATTTGTCCGAATTTCCACATTCACACTTGAAACCACTTGTAACCTCTCCTCCCCTCCCCTCTATAAATTAGAGTTTTTATCATTTGGAGGGGTTGGGACGTGCATTGGGAAGTTTAGGGCAGAGGATAAGTGGATCCACTCCAATTCTCCAACCATTTCAATAAGGGTAGCTCTTGAAGCAAGGATCCCTTCGACGAAGCCTTCTTCTTCTCCTTCATGTTGTAATGATTTTGTTTATGTAATAAACTTCTTTGTTCTTCTTTTATTTCTTCTATTTTCTTCTGTTTTGTTTAAATTTCTTCTTATCTTAATCTTCCTAATTGGGCTGGAATTCTTGAGTAGAAGCGTTATTGGGTTATACCCATTTTAAACCTTTGCACATGCAAAACGCTTCTACGATGATTACAACACCCATGGAAGAGTAGTCTTTTAGTAATCGATCTATCTTCTACCCTCTTCATTTAATTATTTTGAATCAACGAGCTACTGTAATTCACTTAATATGATCCATGAATTGTGTTTTTAAATTGTAAGAAACTAAGAAAGCAATTGAACAATGTACACAAAAACACGTGAGGTCGGGATTTTGTGTAAATTGTGAGAGCGCGATCTTAATCGGTAATACAAGACCACACGGGATAAATTTGTAGAGTTCAAATATAATCCCTAAACACAATTCATCCTCATTTCCATAGTGGATATGTGCCTTAATTTACCACTGACCATAAGCTAATCTTAGAACATCAATCAAAGCAGGGTGCTGCGATTGCATGTTCCGAAGTTAGCCTAAGGTTAAATTCACTTCAATCTTCGTGGTAAAGTTAATTCTCATAGGGTTCGTGATTTAACAAATTAAGGGATCATAATTAAGTGAATGTTAATTTAAATGATAATGATTAATAATAAAGTGAAGAGGTAGAGTTAGATCAATTACGCCTTTTAAAATAGATTTCTAAAAAAACATCTTCTTGTTGTGTCATTCTAATCGAAACTTCATTTCAAAATTAAAAACAAAAAAAAAATGCAATCTTCTTCCAGCAAACTTCATCTAGATTTATAAACTATAAACAACCACCCCCATACTTTCAAGTAGTGTTTTTATTCCCTTTTATTTTGTTTCTAGAATACCTCTGAAAAGTTGTTTTAATTCACTTCCTTCTTTGAGAGACGACCTTGGTCAGCCACTCTGCTGCACCTAAGTACCCCAAAATCACACTAATCATTTGAGGGCGCCCACGACAGCGCTCTATCAACGACCCTATAGGTCACCAATTTGTTGGAATAACCCAGGAGGGTCAGCACTTATGGTCCCAGAGTTGGTGAGAGCTACTATATAGAAGGTGAAGATAATCCAAGAGTGGATGAAGATTGCACAAATACTTCAGAAGTCTTATGTTGATAGGCGAAGGATGCCTTTGGATTTTGAGCAGGGAGACCATGTGTTCCTATGGGTTTCACCTTGATGTGGATTATAGAGATTTGGTTGGGGAATAAAGTTATATCCAAGGTTTAGCATCCCTTTCCAGATATTTAATAGTGTTTGTGATGTGGTGTATTGCTTATCTCTACCTTCTCAGTTATACCAAGTACATGACATCTTCCATGTGTCACAATTGTGGAGGTACATGCATGACCCATCACACATTATCAAATGGGGTGATCTGTACATCATGGATGGAGAAAATTTTTCTGATTACCTAATAGAGATTGAGTATTAGAAAGATATCATAATTCATGGGTGATCAATACCTTTGGTGTGTGTCCAATGGAAACACGATAATATCTAGGAGATCACTTGGGAGTAGGAGGCTCATATTCTTGATCAGTACCCACATCTTTTTTAGTATCATTTGTTTTATATTTTTTAGGATGTAAATACCCAAGGTGGGGATAATGTAATGTCCCATATTTTCCATATAATATCATTAAATATTATATGGATTAATTTTGTGACAAGGTACTAAGACGACATGCGATTTTGAGTCCTGGTGTGTCCAGAATAAATGTGTGAAAAATATTAAAATATTAAATAGAACGCACATGTGGTTTTCCTAAAAAAGTGGAATAAATTTTAAACAAGTGTTTAGATTAGAAATATAAGGGCACCATTGAGTTCAAAATCATGGTTTTTACCCTAGGTGTGACCCAACATTGGTCGACACAGGCCATTTGTGGAAAAGTCACCGCGAGCACAGAAATGAATAAAATTATCTTATTTTGTTTATCAATACAGTGGATGTTTAGTCTTTAAATATAATATTATTCCAGAATTCTAGGGTTATATTCATAACCCTATAATCCTTTGGAGAGTCATTGGAGAGAGATATATAGAATACTTCCAGATGAATGATGACGAAATCACGGATCGACAATCAATGTACATCATTCTTTGGGGATCTTGCCAATGAAAACGATGCAGTGATCATTCTTCGTCAATGACCAATACAAATCGAGATAGGGTGTGTTATTTTGATTATATTTTCCCCATTATTGATTTGTATGATGAACACAGACCAATCAACAAATAGATTGGCCCACAGATCGATCGTTATGTGGGATGGGTTATTTTACAGGATTTATTAGTAGTTTGATCTTAATATTTATTGGATTAATTTATCATTCTAATGGTGAAGAACCAAGATCGACATAAAAATCTATCTAGGTTCATCCCTCTTGATTTAGTTTGTTATTTTCTCCCCTGATTCACCATTCTTCATGGTATTTATTGTTCTTCCCCGTTGTTCTACTTTTCTTGAACAATCGATCATTGCACATCTGATTCTTGATGAAAGGATATGAAATAATAGATCTAACATTCATACGACTCTATGGAGGTGTGATGGTGGTTTCATAAGAAAATTAAATGATGGTGGGTACCAATTTCACATTCTTCAGTAGTAAAAAATAACAGAGATGATATCATTTTCTGAGCCGATTGAAATCCCAAATCTTACCGATTTGGTGATGGCATGACCAAACGACCTCAAATCTAGAGTTTCAAGGAAAATTGAGCACTAGAACAGAATCCATAAGATTGATCAGTGTGAGTGGGAGAAAGAAGATGGGTTCTAGGAAAACCTGATACACCCGGCCTGTAGTCCTTGACTACATAGCATGTATCCCCCTTGAATGACTTGGCATGTACCTAAAGAAGTATATCGACATGGGGTGAAGTACATGGGTTTCTTGAATGGTGTGAAATCCACCACATGGAATGGCTTGGAGAATGTACATGGGATACCCTGTGTACTAGTACACAGACATGGATACACGGGCTGACATTGTGTACTAGAACACGGCCGGAGTACACAGGCATACCCTGGATGTTGGGACACGAAGTTTAACCCATTCACATGTCATGTACTATTCTACACGACACAGGTTGAATGACATGGTCCATTTTACACAGGAAGTACCTAGGGTTAAGGGACATGACATGTACCCTAACTACATGTCGTGTACCCCTTTCTACATAGACTAGATCCTTTTTTCTCTATATCTAGGAAATGTTTCATAAGGATTCATTCCTTTTATCATTTCTACTTCTAGGACTATGATCCATTCAACAGGACTTCCTAGATAGAGTTGTTGGAATTCCATCAAGAGTCCCGAAGTGGGATCCTCTATTCATCTTTGTGCCTTGGGTGGAGTTCTTGGTATTGATGTGACCAACACTACACGGGCGTTGATCCTCTACTTAGAATGTTAATCTAAATTGAGTTTTTGGTATCACCCCATGGCCCTGGAAGTGATCCTCATATGTGTATCATAATCTCTTTAGATCTATCAGTGTATCTCTCTCATGACAGTACCCAATGAGCAGTACCTCTCGAAAGGACATCATCAGTGTTATTGGACTTATAAGTGTATTCTCTCGAATGAGTGCTTTATGGAATCTTTGAGATTTAATTATAAGTCTAGTATACTATGATTGTGTCATACCTATAGACTGAGTGTCTTGGATTGAGTATATCTGGATATTCTTGTTATATGTGGTGTATACACATGCCTGTGTATAGATGACTATAATTTACTTTATTATATTTCTTTGTAGTTTTGGGGTTTTCTACTGAGTATTGTTATAATCACCCTTGCACAAGATTTTCTCACACATGTCATGTCTTGTGAAGATTATCAAACTTTTGACGAAGTCCTAGGAGAACCAGGACCAAACGGTTGATTATAAGACCAGATAGACCGAGGTGTGTTCATGTGGCTTTTAGATAGCATTTCCACTGTGTTTACTTATAGGCTGGACTTGTGGTTATAGAATCTTTTACTACTGGAAATTTGACTATTTGCGACGGGCTATTTGCGATGGGATCCCGTCACAAAAACCCTTTTGCGACGGGGGCCCATCGCAAATAGCCCATTGCAGAAAACAGCGTCGCAACTAGTATTTGTTGTGATAGGCTCATCGCAAAAAATAATTCTTGTGATGGGAAGCAGGCCTATTGCAAATAGATGTTCGATTAAATAAATTATATATACAAGAACCTTTAGAGATGATCCCATCGAAAAAAGTATTTGCGATGGGATACCAGCCCATCGCAAATAGCTTATATGTTATAAACCTTTTGCGACGGGCCTGTCGCCAAAAAGTTATTACGACGGTATAGAAACCTGTCACAAAAAACTTTTAAAAATATATATATAATCTATTTATGATGGCCCCCTATCGCAAAAGGCCTCGTCGCTAATACTTAATAAAATAAAAAAATATTAATATTATTAAAATAATAAAAAATATAAAAAATATTAAAATTCTCAATATTCAAAAAATATATATAAAAAATCATAAAATATTATATTTATTTTTATTATTATTATTAGTAAAATAAAAAAAATATTAAAAAATATAAGACTAATAATAAATAATAAAATAATAAAATATTAAAAATAAAAAAAAATTATGCAATATTCACACCAATATAAAAGATAAAAACTTTAAATAGTTCATATTACAACAAATGTTCAATTCAAATGTTTTTAACAGAACAAAAAAATCAATAGGGGTAGTCTTTTGGAGGAGCTGGAGGAGTTGAAGGAGATGGTGGAGGAAACTTCATCCCTAAACTATGAGTCAGATGGAACATGCACTCCATCTGATCATGCTACTACAGCTGCCATCGACGCATGTCCTCTTCGTGCTGTTGTTGCTGCTGCTGACGCGTCTCTTCCTATTGCTTCTGCAAACTCTCTATAAGCTCAGTTTGAGCTCGCAACTACTCCTGATACTATGATCTAGAAGATGATGCCTCTCCATGAGCGCCTCTTGAGCTAGATGCCGACATCGCAGCAGTACCATAATAAGTCCCAGGAGTCAAATGAGAGTTGATACCAACTAATCAACCCTTCTCGAAGGCATACTGGGTCGCCTGCATCCATGCCACCTTATCAAAATGGTGGGCACTAGTTTAATCAGTCGTCTCGGCCTGACTCTCATCCCGTGTTTGATAGGTCTCAGCCTCATATGACTCCTTCAGTTTCAATTTGAAATTAAAATAGTGAAAATATTATATGTTGTTAATTTCCAAACTGAAAAAAATAATACTGACCACAATCTGACGCTGGCGATCACCTCTAATATATCCAGTGGCTGGATAACTGTACATCCTATGATAAATGTCGTACTTCGTAATATCGAGATGCTTGACTACCTATATGAATATAAAATATACTATTTATATGTAATGTTATATAAAACATTTAAAAAAGATACTTACTAGATTCTCTCTATGCGTACTGAATGTACGACTACCGCCTCGATGTGTCACCTCCTGTCTCCCCCGGTTATGCTGGTCCAATGAAGATCTCCTCTGAAATCCACTACTTAACCAGTGTGAACATAATCCATCCTACATGTGAGATGAAATGTACTCTGGTCGGTGGGATCTACATGACTCATCAAATACTATCGCTCCTGCTTTCTTAATGGTCTTCCTTCTCAAATTGTGCAAAAAATGACAGAAATGCTCATGCATAGACATCTCTCATGCCTCGTGGATAGCGTCACGTGTGCTATCATCGATGGGAGACTATAAAACCTAAAAATAATTTATAATATCAAGTTATTAATGAAATAAATATTATTTATTTACGTACCAGCCAATAATTGAACATTCCAAGCCGCACATCAATGGGAATTTGTTCCCATGTGATCCATGGCTATGAAAAATAATTGCGCAAGATAGCGCTCCCTTTTCCAAAAGCTACATGTGAAAAACTATGAAAAAAGAACAAATAATCAAATAATTAGTATATAAATAAATTAATGAAATCTAACTAAAATACGTAGGTTATCATACCTCCGCGTGTGTGGATCAAAACTAAGATGTGGACGCCAATTGGGAATAGGGTCCGGAATCATAACTCGCACAAGATTGCACCCCCTCCGCGTACCCCCTGAACTGCCAGTAGCCTGAGGGTCAGATGATACCAAATCCTCCTCATCCAAAGGTAGCTCAGCCTCCTCTAACTCACGAAGTAAATCAGGTTCCATCTGAAACAAAAAATTATTGTTGTTAGTAGATAGTTGAAAATAAATATTACATATAGATATATATTAGTTATGATTATAACCAGCATTTAACTGTGTCAATGTTCACCTTCATCATCATCTTCATATCTGATGATGTGAATGTCTTCATATTCATCATCGACGTCATCAATATCCATATGAAATTTGGTTTCATCATCTCTTGTCATTTTAAATACATTTGTAACATCATTAACATCATCATCATCATCGACCCTTAATTGTGGGGTGTCATCATCAATATTCACGTCTCTTTGTGAAAAGGATGGATTTTGAGTAGTCTCTTGAAAATTTTCAATTCCTTGTACTTCATTGGAACCTCATTCAGTTTGAGTAAACTGATTTTATTGAGATTTCATTTTTATTATGCTCCACTAATCACTTAGGTCTCTTAAAGTATCACAGTACTTTGCGTAATATATTTTATGTGCCTGTTGATCCAATAAAAACGGTTCATTTACTACAAGAAGACTTTTATATTTATTATCTACGATTCCATGAATCAGATGAACACGTAAGACTCTCTCAGTATCTAACCATCGATATTTAAACATTGTTATGTAATTTTTACTTAGATAATACAGTTCAATAATTTCATCCATCATGTCATAAAAGTCAAATTCAGTTTCTCTATGATGTGATCCTCTCAAGAAAACTCCACTGTTCGTTGTTTTTTTTTTGATTCCCCATATGCACGTGTATGAAATTGAAAACCATTCACCATATATGCATTGTAAGATTTAACCATTTTGGATGGTGGGTTACTCAATATATATAGTCGGTTATCAATTTTAGAATCATGCTGAGACACCTGAAAATTTGTAAAAAAATTATCAATATAATAAATAATAAACCTAATTGATATGTTAAACCATCAATAATTTATGTTACCAGTTTTTGAAACCATTGAAAAAAAAATTATGTCGGCGTTCTTCAAGAGCAGCTACTGTAATTTGTGGAAGATTTTTCTTGATATGGTTATCATATAACCTATAAATAAAATAAGTTTACTTACTGTAACATAAATTATAGAATAAGTGATAAAATCACTCACAGTACAAATGATTTCATTTCTTCATAGTTGAGAAGAACATATGTATGAGATCTATGATGGTCATCATCTAAAAGCCATCATTCATGAACTCCACCGAAGCCAAAATCTGGTTGATTAAAAACCGATAATTGATTGTTCATTTCATCATTAGCATTACCCTCATTCCGTCCCATACGGTTGTGTTTTGAGGGATATTCAGATTTAAAATAATGAGAGCATAAAAAAGCAATTTCCTCTTGCAAATAAGTTTCAGCAATTGATCCTTCAAATGATGCTTTGTTAGTACTTTTTTCTTCAATTTCTACATGCATCTATCGAATGGGTACATCCATCGAAACTGTACTGGACCTCCACATTTAGCTTCATGTGACAAATGTAATATCAAATGTTCCATTGAGTCAAAGAAAGCCGGCAGAAAGATTTTTTCCAGTTTGCATATAATGAAAACAACATCTTCTTCTAATTTACTTAGTGCATCATAGTTTGTTTTCGCCACACAAATGTTTTTAAAAAAATATGATATTTCTGTTATCGAATCATAAATCATAGAATTTAACAAACCTCTAAATCCAATAGACATAAGTCTTTCCATTATAACATGACAATCATGACTTTTTAATCCGGTAATATGACCATTCTTAACACATCTTCCCAAATTGGAAGCACATCTATATGGAAGTCTCAAATCTTCAATGCACTGACAAAATAATAAGCAAATCTCTTTGGACAGTGTATAAGCTGCTTTTGGCTTCATTAACCTCTGTGATCTGACATTTTGAAATAGTTCAAGTTCCGGTCGTCTACAAATTTGGGAAAGATCTAATCGTGCCTTTACATTATCTTTGATCTTACATAGTGTATCCAAAACTGTATGAAATAAATTATCAAAATAGTTCTTCTAAATATGCATGACATCCAACATGTGTCAGACCAACAAATCAGACCAATATGAAATATCCCAAAAAATGCTCTGTTTTATCCAATTATGCTCTTTCCCAAAGCCATGAATTTTCTGTTGGTTTACTATTAGATCAAATGTTATGGGAGGTAATGAAAATACAACTGACTTTAACTATGTACCTGAGATCAGTTTTGGAGGTTCACCCCTTTCAATTGTGCCTTTTCGGAAATGAGATTTTTTCCTCCAAAAAGGATGACCGGTTGGAAGAAATCTGCGATGACAGTTAAAATAGAATGGTTTTTTTCCATTGACGATCATAAAGGCTTTGTTGTATTTCATATAGTAAGGAAATTATTTTGGGTAATGTGTACTCCAGCCAGATAACATGCCATATGTCGGGAAGTCACTAATCATCTACATTAATACATCTTTTAATATGAAATTTTGTTTCTCAGAAACATCACATGTACTAACACCATTACTCGACAATGAATTTAACTCCTCAATCAATGGTTTCAAATAAAAATTAATATTCTTTTTTGGATGTCCTAGAATTGATAAGGTCAAAAATATATAGGGATCTTTCATCAACATCCACGGAGTTAAATTATACGGAGTTATAAAGGCAGGCCAACATGAATACTGACTATCATAAGAACCAAATGGACAGAAACCATCAGTTAAAAGACCCAATCATGCGTTTCGGGCTTCTAAAGCTAAAGATGGATGAAGTCGGTCAAAATGTTTCCATGAATCACCATCAGATGAATGATTCAAGATTTTATTGGTTGAAATCTTGGTTTTGTGCCATGACATCATTGACGTTGTGTTCTAATACATAAAAAAATGCTGCAACCTGGGTGTAAGGGGGAAATATCTCAACTATTTCATAGGAATCGATCCAAACTTCCCCGATTGAGATTATTTATTCGTCAATTGTCCACATGTGGGACCACTATCCAATGACTCCTTTTCACCAGAATATAAGATGTAATCATTTTCACATGCATGAATCACCAGATAACTAAGGCCCAGATTACGAACCAGCCTCTTTCTCTTATAGTAATTTGCAGGCAACACATTTCATTTAGGTAACAGTGTTTTAACCAAAGAAAATATCTGATCAAAACATTTGTTTGACATTGAATTATCTAATTTAATAGCCATAAATTTTTTAACCGCTTCTAATTTTCTTATCTTGCAACTAGGATATAATTCATCCTCAGAAGACATCAACAACTCATAAAATTCATATGGTGCCAATTCAGGAGTTAAATCAATAGTATCCTGAGTTTTAATTTGTTGAATAGATAAACCTACAACATCATGTACTAAATTTTGAAACTTTGATGGATTTAGAATCAAGTTATTAGTATCTTATCTAAAACTACATTCACCGTGTTGATACCAAAAAAATAATCTGGTTGAAAACCAAACCGCAAGAGATGTCCCCCAACCTTGTCAAATGTGTCAAACATTCTCAGAGCACATTTTTTACAAGGAAACTTAATTGTGCCTTCTGAAACAAATTCTGTTTTTGATGATTCAAATGATAAGAAATCTTTAATAGCCTCAATATATGCAAGATTTCAACTAGAAGTTTTTACGCTGATTTATCCAAGCATGGTTATCTAATAATGACTGTTGTCGACTTCTTTGTTCCATACTTTTCTACAAAATATAAAATCATTACTGTTTTTGAATAATTTAAAATTAGAAAAACACTATCCAAAAAAAGAAAATAAATAATTACAACTACTTCTTAATAATTACCATTAATTACGGGTGACACAATTTCCAGTGGATTTACTTTTGTCTGACGGCTCATTTACTTGCAATTTTCTCACACTGAAATCTCAACGAAGAATCTGCTCGGAGGTACGCTTATTCATTCTCGTGCATACAAAAATGCATAAGCATACATCCGAGAAGATTCTACTTTGTGATTTTAGTGTGAAAAATATGCAAGTAAATGAGCTATCGGACAAAAGATCCCCCTTTTCATTAATGAATCTTTTTCTTGAAACTGTCACCACCTAAAAACATTATAAAAAAAGTGGTCCTATGAATGTATATTCAAACTCGTGTATACCAGATTAGATATGCATACATAGAAGTACACTTTTCATAATGTTTTGAGTCGATGATAGTTGAAAGGAGAAGATTCATCGAGCAAAAGGAGTGTTGTCAATCCACTGAAAATTGTGCCAAGTTATTACAATTTATTACAATTTATTACAATTAATTTTATTGCTAATTATTGCTAATTATTTCTAATTATTGCTAATTATTTCTATTTATTTCTATTTATTTCTATTTATTTCTATTTATTACTAATTATTGCTAATTATTGCTAATTATTTCTAATTATTGCAATTTATTGCTATTTATTGCTCTTTATTGCTAATTATTTCTATTTATTGCTAATTATTTCTAATTATTGATAATTATTGCTAATTATTGCTAATTATTGATAATTATTGCTAATTATTGCTAATTATTTCTAATTATTGTTAATTATTGCTAATTATTGCAATTAATTGCTAATTAATTGATAATTATTTTAATTAATTGCTAATTATTGCAATTAATTGCTAATTATTGCAATTAATTGCTAATTATTGCAATTAATTGCTAATTAATTGCTAATTATTGTTAATTATTTCCAATTATTGCTAATTATTGCTATTTACTACTATTTATTGCTATTTATTGCTATTTATTGCAATTTATTGCAATTCATTGCACTTTATTGCAATTTATTGCTATTTATTGTTATTTATTGCTATTTATTGCTATTTATTGCAATTAATTGCTAATTATTTCTATTTATTGCTATTTATTGCTATTTATTTCTATTTATTGCTAATTATTAGTATTTATTGCTAATTATTAGTATTTATTGCTATTTATTACTATTTATTACTATTTATTGCTATTTATTGCTATTTATTACTAATTATTACTATTTATTACTATTTATTACTATTTATTACTAATTATTACTATTTATTAGTATTTATCAGTATTTAAGAGTATTTATGAGTATTTATGAGTATTTATTAGTATTTATTAGTATTTATTACTATTTATTACTATTTATTACTATTTATTACTATTTATTACTATTTATTACTATTTATTACTATTTATTACTATTTATTAGTATTTATTAGTATTTATTAATATTTATTTCTATTTATTACTATTTATTAGTATTTATTTCTATTTATTAGTATTTATTACTATTTATTACAATTTATTACTATTTTATTCATATTTATTACTATTTTATTAATATTTATTACTATTTATTACTATTTATTACAATTTATTATTATTTATTTATATTTATTAGTATTTATTAGTATTTATTATTAATTATTACTATTTATTAGTAATTATTCATATTTATTACTAATTATTACTAATTATTACTAATTATTACTAATTATTACTAATTATTTCTAATTATTACTAATTATTACAAATTATTACTATTTATTACTATTTATTACTATTTATTACTATTTATTACTATTTATTACTATTTATTACAATTTATTACTATTTATTACTATTTATTTCTATTTATTACTATTTATTACTAATTATTACTAATTATTACTAATTATTACTAATTATTACTAATTATTACTAATTATTACTATTTATTACTATTTATTACTATTTATTACTATTTATTTCTATTTATTACTATTTATTAGTATTTATTAGTATTTATTACTATTTATTAGTATTTATTAGTATTTATTAGTATTTATTTCTATTTATTAGTATTTATTAGTATTTATTCCTATTTATTGGTATTTATTTCAATTTATTAGTATTTATTACTATTTATTACTATTTATTACTAATTATTAGTATTTATTACTATTTATTAGTATTTATTACTATTTATTAGTATTTATTACTATTTATTAGTATTTATTACTGTTTATTAGTATTTATTTCTATTTATTACTATTTATTACTATTTATTTCTATTTATTACTATTTATTAGTATTTATTAGTATTTATTAATATTTATTACTATTTATTAGTATTTAATAGTATTTATTGCTATTTATTACTATTTATTAGTATTTATTTCTAATTGTTAGAATTTATTTCTATTTATTACTATTTATTTCTATTTATTACTATTTATTACTATTTATTAGTATTTATTACTATTTATTAGTATTTATTAGTATTTATTACTATTTATTACTATTTATTGGTATTTATTATTATTTATTAGTAATTATTTCAAATTATTACTATTTATTACTATTTATTACTATTTGTTAGTATTTATTACTATTAATTAGTATTTTTATTACTAATTATTAGTATTTATTACTATTTATTAGTATTTATTAGTATTTTTTAGTATTTATTACTGTTTATTACAATTTATTAGTATTTGTTACTAATTGTTACTAATTAATACTATTTATTACTAATTGTAAATATTTATTACTATTTTTTCTAATTATTACTAATTAGTGTTAATTACTATTAACTACTGCAAAATACAGCTAATAATTACTAATTACCGCTAATCATTTATATACATTACTAATTATCGTTAATAATTATTAATTATTACTAATTATTAAGAATTAATACTAATAATTTAATTTTATTATTACAAATAAATAATGATGACAAAACAATTTAAATCTAGCTTAATTACAACTTGTCACGACCCGTCTCCCGGGGTCCGTGCCGTGACTACCCCAAGCCCGCCTTCCATAGGCCAGGGGCTGGCGACTAGCATCAAATGCGTAACTCCCTAAAACTGGGAAGTCATTGCCTTTATATCCTATAAACGCACACAATAGAGAACAAGCTGGAAGAAAACACTAAGTAAAACTATATATCAAAAGAGTGATGAAAAGTAAAAGGGGTCTGAAATACAAACCCAACTGTAAAGTACAAGAATCTGAAAGTACAAGTACTGGAAAAAAGGAAAATAGCTCCTGGATCATCCCCTGGGAAATCCTACCTGAAGGGTTGGTACAGATAGCCTCTGCAGCACTCCACGTCCGTCCGTCACCTCCGTGTACCGTCACACCGTGTGGTCCACCTCCGGGTACCGTCCAGTCCTAGTACACTCAGCCTCGGTTAGCGTTGTCCGTTGTTTGCATCCAATACAATAAGGTGCGGGCATAGCCCGTGCAGGGGTGAGTATAATGATACTCAGTAGGGACCCCGAGACCCTCAAGGTCTCACAAAATCCAACAAGGATAAACCACAAGGTATGAAATCAACAGTTAACCCCACTTAGGTATATGCTCATACATATACCTAAGTTATCAAGTAATTCATCTCAATCATGAGGAAAACACAAAATTTACTGACTCAGCTCACACAGGTATACAACTTATATAGAGAGTTATAGATGATTAGATGTAGCCACTAAGTCATTTATTCTGTTGAACCCGCGTAGGATTCAGGAACAGAAGTCAGAGCTGTCGAACCCACACAGGATCCAGGAACAGTAAACAGAGCTGTCGAACCCACACATGATCCAGGAACAGTCATCAGAGCTGTCGAACCCACACAGGATCCAGGAACAGTAGTCAGAGCTGTCGAACCCACACAGGATCCAGGAACAGTAGTCAGAGTTGTCCAACCCACACAGGATCCAGGAACAGTAGTCAGAGCGCAGCCAGCCACAGGGTTTCCGCACAAATCACGCTTGATTCCGGGAGGGTCCGCTCCTCAAGCCAAGTGTCGATTCATCAACTACCACGAAGTACCACAAAGAAGTATCCCAAAGGTCTGCCACGTCATAGGGGTCTCAACGCAACAGACGACACGTCAATCGGACGCCCGGTTTGTGAGTTATTAGGCTTTTAGTCCCGGGGGCCCAGTTGGATTCGTGCACGATCCAACTTGACCGTAACTCAACTATACCCAGAACTCCAGTGGGGTATAATCAAAGGGAGTGTCACGCTCCAAGATTACCAGCGCCGCTGACGGTTCATCAAACGGACGTCCGGTTCCAAAGATATGGCCAAAAGAAAGTAAAGGGTCGCAGTGGACCTGGGTCCGGTCCGACCCAGTTGGACCGAGCTGGCCCGACTTAGTTTGGGCTAACACGTTGGGTTCGGCCCGGCCCGATGGACCCGGCCCAGTAGGCCGCGAGTAGCGTGGGGGCGCAGACCAGTCAAACGGGCGCGGACCGACCGCGCGTCGGTCTAAGGGCGGTTCGGCCCAGAGGCGTCGTGAGGGGCGCAAAAGGCCGGCTCAGCCAGGCGCACGTGGGGCGCGGCTCGGCGGCTCAACCCAAATGGCCAAGGCCGGTTCATCCAGCGGTGGCGCGCGGTCCGACGCGGTTAGGTCAGGCGCACGGGAAGCGGGCGGGCAGGCCGGCGGGCAGCCGGGAGGCGGCCGGGCAGGCCGGCAGGCGGCCGAGTAGGCCGGCGGGGCGCGGCCAGGCTGGGAGGCGGCCGAGCAGGCCGGCGGGGCGCGGGCTGGCTCGGGGCAGCAGCTCGGCTCGGCGAGCGGCGCGGTCGGCGGGGGCTCAGCGGGGGCCGGTTTAGCCGGTGGCGGTGCGGGACACCGCGGGGGTGGCGCAGGTCACGGAGGCCGCGGGTTGCACGACCTTTTTCTTCACCGCCTTTGTCGCCTCGTTGCTTCGTCGTCATGCCGAAGATCATCATAAACACGAACAACAGAGGGGTTATTCCATGTTGGTTTGGCCCGCACCCTCCACATTTAGGGTGGTAACATTTGGCTCATCCAGTAAGAAGAAAGATGAACTTCAATTTTTACAACAACCGCAACGATTCCTTTCCAACCAAAGAATAAAATAAGGTAAGTAATATTACACAAATAAACCCCCTACCTTTGTTCGTTGTTCGTCGATGAAGTCGCGGAAAGAAAACAGAGAAGATCGTCATTCGTCGCGTCCCCTGCACACTTCCAATCCTGAGCTCGTGCGTCGGCTCGTTGATGACGATGTGGAGGGAAGGTCGGTTGAAGACGTCCCATGTCGGTAGGATCCGGGGATGAAGGTCGAAGGAGATCGTTGTCGGTGTTCTTCATTGGAAGAACGCGTTCTTCGTTCCTCGTTCTTCATTGGGAGCTTTCTCCCAATAATCCTCCTCTCAAATCACCCATGTGAAAAGTTGTACCAAATAATAGATTATAATATCTATTATTTCATTGGCATGAAATTCAAAAAGAAAAACTAAACACTTGGTTGGCACATTAAAAATTAAAGATAAAGGGGAGGATTTGAAACCATTAATTTGGTGTGTTGGCAACATTAATGTGGAGGAAGCTCAAGAGGCTCCTCCACATTAAAGAGGGGGATTGAGAGTATAACGCCCCGGACCCGGCCAGCCACCCAAACGGTGTCGAACGGGTCGGGTGTCACTACCTTAGGCGCACCTCCCCTGAACGCCAAAGGCTACCGACTGGCAGCGAGGGTCTGAATAGGTATAGTGGGGAGGCTATACCCTCTCGGAGGAATAAAAATGGTACTGGTCCGAGTATAAAACTAAAAAGTGTAGCGGAAATAAATGACTCAGCAGACTCTAACCAGGCCCGCATAGCGGAATCATATCAAATATCAATAAACCAGCGAAAGCAATATTGAAACAACAACAACAGAAAGTAAACAGAACAACATGCTGATAACATGTAACTACTACTAAACAGTAAAACATGCATCCAAAGCAGGTCATACTCAACTGAATATAAAAAGGGAACCAATGTCTAACCAACAGTAGCTACAACAAGTAAGCATACTGATACATAAAAGTAAACACAACAAGTAAACCCAGCTAGGAATGATCTCAAGGTCCATACCATCTCCAAGCAATAACTAACGCAACCCATCTCCTGAAGCTGGCCTCTTTCCTACACGTAAATCCATAAAGTCTGTACGTGTCCTGAAGGTCCCATGCTGGGTGTGAGAAAAATCTCAGTAGGATACCACCCAATGGTGCGTACCAAATATACGAGTTTAAGCAGTCATGCATTACAAGGAAAGTAGTAAATAGTACTTTGCACAAGTAAACACAAACTCCACTAGTGCTCAACAGCCACCATGAAGTATCTCCTGCTTCGGCCAATGCCGGAATCTCTATCATGTAACCTGGCACCATGTGCCACCTGACAGCTCGTGTCTCAAGTACCGATGTCCCGAAGGCACACCCAAGAATAGTAACCCGACACCATGTGCCTCCTTACACCTCGTGTCTCAAGTACCGACGTCCTAAAGGCACGACCAAGAATAGTAACCTGGAACCGTGTGCCTCCTAACACCTCGTGTCTCAAACTATCCCCTGAAGGCTCCTCACCTCCCACGTGCCTTTCTACGACAAGCACCCCCAACCAAAATACCTAACCGCAACTACGGGGACCTCTACCCACACGAGTGGCCAAAACCACCTCATCACGGAGTATCTCTATGTGTACACTACTAAAAGTTCCGGGTGAGCAGTAATCACCAAAATAGTACCTAAGACACCAACGCATATGACACTTCGTGTCCCTATGACCATGTCGCTCAAGTCCGATGGCCTTGCCATCCATGTAACCCGGTTTATGCCCATCCTGACAGTCGTATTGCCTCAAGCCGACGTCCATGATGTCCAATCCCATGGTCAAAACCACCCAAAATAACCCGGGCCAAGCCCAACACAACCCCAAGGGTCCATCATGTGCAACTCAGCAATTGCATATATATATCAAATTCAAATAGAACTCATAACGGCAAAACAATTTAAACAGTTGAATTGCCCTATCCCAACGGCTATCGAACAATAGCACCAAGGTCTTTAATGCCTCTAACAACTTAAAGGAGGCTTAATAAATTAAAATCAACAGTTTAACACATTAATAATTCAATTAAAACCATTTTGGAATTTCCCGGCCAAAATGCCCTAATTAGCAACGGCCCCTCACCCGGCCCTACTCGCACAAACTGGTAACATGGACTACCCAAATGAATCCCATAGGTCCAACAATCAATTCAATATGAAATAGCAGACAAAACAGGTCCCAATCAAAATACCCGAAAACATGCCGAAAGCTGCGTCACCCAAACAACCGCGAAAACACAAAATGAAGTATGCACCACCTACCTGAGACTCGTACGATGATACTCCTCTGGTAACAGCCTTCAATTCGTTCTAAAACGCAGTAAATCTACAAAAGAATCCAAACCTCTCAAACCCCTATAACTCATTCTAGAACAAAAATCATTCAAAACGGCTCAAGGGGAATCGAGGCCTTACCTATGGGGTTCCAACGCATCCAACCGTGATCGAATCCGACTTCGGACGGAGAACCAGGAAGGGTTTGAATATCCGGATGGATCTCCCCACTCAACCCGAAGGAGGTATTGAGGTTCTGCCTCAAAACGAGGCTACTGCCCGTTTTAGCGAAAAAAATAAAATACACGGCATGTACTTTAAGTACACAACGTGTATCATTTTATTGTTCATATGACGGCTGAAATTCTGTCGACTTACTTTCCGAACCTGCCAACATGAGTACACGGTGTGTACTTGTGGGTACACAGCATGTACTTGGTTTCCCTTATCTTCCTTGTCGACTTACTCACACAACCATTTATATCCCTTATACACAGCTAGACTACACAGCGTGTCCAATGGGAACACGACGTGTCCTCAGTTCTACCTGGCCAACCGGCCTACACGCCATGTATGGCCACCACACAGTCGGGGTTACACGGCGTGCTCAAAACTACATGCCGTGTAGTAAGAAATTTCTACATGGTCACCACACGGCATGTAATTGGCAAGCACATGGCCAACACTCACTTTCCATATACAAGGCGTGTACTTAAGGTACACAGCGTGTAGTCTTGAAATTTCCAGAAACTTTTCGTTTTCTCCAGTTTCCTCAGAAACCAGTCAAAAATTCAAATAGGGTCAGGATTTTGACCCGTTTCCAAAAATCCGGGTTCTTACAAACTCCCCACATTAACGTAACTTGTCCCCGAGCTACCGAACGAAACCCAGAGATGGCATCGTACATACCATTCCGACTAAACAACCTGGACTACCCCGGTCCCAAGGTTCTGGCTAAATTCCTCAAGGGGCTCCCCACCTTAGGAATTGCCTACTCAGTATCAACCAACAAAGCTCAAAGAAACCAAGGTTTATTAACCTGTTTTCTGGATGCATAGTCCTCCCATGATGCATCATCACCCCTGCACCCTATTGGTTCTTCTGTGTTTCTTATGATACCCAACGTAACCCGCACCGCCTTAGTGTTCGCCTCCACGAGGTCCTGGTGCCTAGCACCTCAAGTAACCTGCATCCTCGATGCCCCGATGCCCAAGGAACTTCAAGTAACCCACATCCACGATGCCCCGATGCCCATATCACCTCAAGTAACCCGCATCCTCGATGCCCTGATGCCACGCATCTCATACATATATATATATATATAGAATATATCACGCACCCTCTATGGTTCCAATCCCACTGACTAGCATCTAGTGAGTTCACATAGATCCTGTGCACCACGTGCACTAAAAACAAACATTCCTCTAAAGGTCATGCCAAAAAGGAAACATGGAGATCACGGTCACAACGCGGTGTACCTCTAATTGTCGTCAGCTCACTGGCCTGCTCAGCCTCTAGCAGCTCTATGGCGTGCACCTGGCCTGAAACACGGCTGCCTGACGCCTGACCTCTGTGCGATGCTGCTCCAGTCACCGGCCACTGACCCCTCATCTGGGTCCCACTGTCTCTGCCATGACCTCCGCGCACAGCTGAACGTCGACTACCCTCGCCGGGTACCGAACCCGAACCAACTCCAGACGCTATAGTTTTTCCTAGTCCCTGTCTTCCGGTTATCTAGAAGGTTTCCCACAAAACCTCTCCAGATTCCCGTCCTGTCCACATGCCCGACACTCCTTCAGAGGCCTATCGTACTGAGCCCAAACATGTCCCGGTTATCCACACTAAAAGCAAATCACTGAGGAACTACCACGAGGTGGTCTAGCTGAATCCCAGGTTTGACTGCCCTGCGGAAACTCATCTCGTCCTCACTTCCTGCTGTCCGAACCATCACCTGAAGCTGTCACCCTACCAATATGGGTTATGTCCCTCTGGTTCCCCTCTTCTATAAGCACTTGATTCACCACCTCTGAAAAATAACCCAGCTTGAAAATATTCACCTGGACCCGAATGGCATGTCATAATCCATCCTCGAAGCGTCTCACCCTAGCTGTGTCATTGCTTACCATACCAGGTGAAAAAAGAGACAACTATGTGAAGGTAGCTGTGTAGTCCATGAAAGACATGTCTCCCAATTGAAAACTCAAGAACTCCCGAGCTCTATCTGCCCTCAACGTCTCCGGATAAAAGTGCTCGAAGAACCTGTCCTCGAAGTCCTTCCATGCTAGTCCATCATGCCTACGAGCATGTACCTGTACATCCCACCAACGATTCGCCGGTCCTCTCAGCATGTACGTCGCCAGCTTGACCCTCCACCCTGGAGGTGTCTCCAGCAGCTCGAAAATCATCTGCATACTCTTTATCCAGTTCTCAGCTGCTTGTAGACCACCCTCTCCCTGAAAAAGCAGCAGGTGCTGCGACTGGAACTCCCATGTCAGATACACCATAGAAGGCTCTGTAACTTGCGTGCCTCTGTCAATCCCCTGCAATACACATACTAGGCTAGATCTGAGCTACTCGTCAAGCCATGGCCTGAACAATGCCAAACCCGGTTGTTGTCCTGCCTGCACTGGATCCTAAACCTGATCCTGTCCCTGATCCTGTACTTACGGTTCGTGCTCTGCCTGTACCGAATTCTTACCCTGATCCTGCGGCACTGTATCATCTCCGACCTAACGCTCCATCAAGTCATGAAGGAGTATCCCGCTGAATACCATAAATGGTCAGACAACCCATATATACATAACAATATATTTTACGCAGATAAGGAAAGTAGTAAAAGGCGGTGCATAACAACTACCCTTACTCCCCCTCACTGCAACCCATGCCCCATGGCATCCCGGCCTCATGGCCTACTTACCCGCCCTCAACAGAGCCAATTATCAAAAGGTACCTCTGGCCATGCCCATCCTGACAACTCACGTTTCCTAAAATCGACGACTGAGTCACCCAATCCTGATAGTTACACTACCTCATCCATAGTACATGCCTGCTCTCCTAAGATCCAGACCCAAATATCCTGCAACATGCAATTCTATAGATATATAAAGCATGGAAAATCACATTGAAACTAACAAAGAAATCCTATCAGTAATTTCACCTATTCAAGTATTATAAGCACACAAAGCATGGCAATTGATTTTTATTCACATGGAATTATCACTTCACAAAGCATATGTGCAATTATGAAATTGAAATACCCTAAAAATGTGTCTATCAAAAGTCAAACAAGCAAGCCTTTCCATACTGGGCCAAGGTCCAATTCTCCCTTACCATACCGGGTCATGGGTCACATATCACAATAGATAGCCTCACACACCAAGTGAGCCACCAAGGTGGAAATCATATAAACCGTAATCTAAGAAAAAGGAAAATAGCAATTTCCACCCATGGAAACTTGGTCCATTCCTCGTACCTGGGGCTGCAGGTACCCAAGCACAAGCTAGAAACCCAGTTCCAGTAATAATAACCAATCTCCAGTCTACCATATCCCAAATAGTAAAACCAGCAGAAATAAAAGAGAAGTCACAATCTCATTAGTAGCTAGAAAAAACTGCTATTAAATCCTTGTCAAGAACTCCTCCGATACCACTTTGTAATGCCCTGAACCCGGCCAGCCACCCGAATGGTGCCGAACAGGTCGGGTGTCACTACCTTAGGCGCACCTTCCCTGAATGCCAAAGGATTTAGACTAGCAGCGAGGGTCTGAATAGGTATAGTGGGGAGGATATACCCTCTTGGAGGAATAAAAATGGTACTAGTCTGAGTATAACACTAAAAAGTGTAGCAAAAATAAATGACTCAGTAGACTCGAACTAGACCCGCATAGTGTAAGCATATCAAATTTCAATAAACCAGCGGAAGCAATATTGAAACAACAGTAGCAGAAAGTAAATATAACAACATGTTGATAACATGTAACTACTACTGAACAGTAAAACATGCATCCAAAGCAGGTCATACTCAACTGAATATAAAAAGGGCACCAATGGATAACCAATAGTAGCTACAATAAGTAAGAATGATGATATAGAAAAGTAAACACAATAAGTAAACCCATATAGGAATGACCTCAAGGTCCATAACATCTCTAAGAAATAACTAATGTAGCCCAGCTCCTGAATATGGCCTCTTTCCTGCACATAAATCCATAAAGTCTGCACGTGTCCCGAAGGGCCCGTGTAGGGTGTGAGACAAATCTCAGTAGGATACCACCCAACGGTGCCTACCAAATATATGTGCTTAAGTAGTCATGCATTACAAGGAAAGAAGTAAACAGTACTATGCACAAGTAAACATAAAATCCACTGGTGCTCAACAGCCACCATGAAGTATCACCTGCTTCGGCCAACACAGGAATCTCTGTCGTGTAACCCGGCACCATGTGCCACCTGACAGCTCGTGTCTCAAGTACCGACATCCCGAAGGCATGCCCAAGAATAGTAACCCGACATCATGTGCCTCCTGACACCTCATGTCTCAAGTACTGATGTCTCGAAGGCACGCCCGAGAAAAGTAACCTGACACTATGTGCCTCCTAACACCTCGTGTCTCAAGCTATCCCCTAAAGGCTCCTCACCTCCCATGTGGCTTTCTACAGCAAGCACCCCCAACCAAAATACCTAACCGCAACTACGGGGGCCTCTACCCACATGAGTGGTCAAAACCACCTCATCACAGAGTATCTCTGTGTGTACACTACTCAAAGTTCCGGGTGAGCGGTAATCACCAAAATAGTACCTAAGCCACCAACGCATCTGACACCTCGTGTCCCTGCGACCATGTCACTCAAGTCCGATGGCCTTTCCATCCAAGTAACCCAGGAAATTCCCATCCTGACAGTCCTACTAACTCAAGCCGACGTCCATGATGTCCAATCCCGTGGTCAAAACCACCCAAAATAACCCGGGTCAAGCCCAACACAACCCCAAGGGTCCAGCATGTGAAACTCAGCAATTGCATATATATATCAAATTCAAATAGAACTCATAACGGAAAAACAATTTAAACAGTTGAATTTCCCCATCCCAACGGTTATTGAACAATAACACCAAGTTCTTGAATGCCTCTAACAAATTAAAGAAGGATTAATAAATTAAACTCAATAGTTTAACGCATTAATAATTCAATTAAAACCATTTTGGCATTTCCTGGCCAAAATGACCTGATTAGAAATGACCCCTCACCCAGTCCCGCTCATGAAAACTGGTAACAGGGACTACCCAAAGGCATCCCATAGGTCCAACAAGTAATTCAATATGAAATAGTAGATAAAACAGGTCCCGCTCAAAATACCCGAAAACGCGCTGAAAGTCGCGTCACCCAAACAACCGCGAAAACACAAAATGAAGTATGAACCACCTACCTAAGACTCATACGATGATACTCCTCCGATAATAGCCTTAAATTAGGTCTAAAATGTGGTAGATCTACAAAAGAATCCAAATCTCTCAAACCCCTATAACTCGTTCTAGAAAAAAAAATCAAACAAAACGGCTCAAGGGGAGTTGAGGCCTTACCGAGGGGGTTCCAATGCATCCAACCATGATCGAATCCGACTTTGGACGGAGAACCAGGAAGGGTTTGAAGATCTGGTCGGATCTTCTCGCTCAACCCAAAGGAGGTATTGAGGTTCTACCTCAAAACAAGGCTACTGCCCGTTTTAGAGAAAAAAAATAAAATACACAACGTGTACTTTAAGTACACAGCGTGTATCATTTTACTGTTCATATGACGGCTGAAATTTCGCCTACTTACTTTCTGAACCTTCCAACATGAGTACATGACGTGTACCTGTGGGTACACAGCGTGTAGTTGGTTTCCCTTCTCTTCCTCGCCGATTTACCCACACGCCATGTATATCCCTTATACACGGCTAGACTACACGGCGTGTCCAAGGGGAACACAGCATGTCCTCGGTTCTACCTAGCCAACTATCCTACACGCCATGTATGTCCACCACACGGTCGGGGTTACACGGCATGTTCAAAACTACACGCCATGTAGTAAGAAATTTTTACACGGTCACCACACGACATGTACTTGGAGAGAACACAGTCGACACTCACTTTCCATATACATGGCGTGTACGTAAGGTACACGGCGTGTAGTCTGGAAATTTCCAGAAACTTTTTGTTTTCTCCAGTTTCCTCAGAAACTAGTCAAAAATTCAAACAGGGTCATGATTTTGACCCGTTTCCAAAAACTCGGGTTCTTACAGAGAGGTTTTACTCTCATCACATTTAATAGGGGTCGGGTGGTCCCCACCCCTAATATTCAAATTGGGAGGTTATGTGGTCTCGGGTGGTCACCACCAAATTAACCTCACATGGGAAGTTGAGGCATGGTGGTCCCCACCACCATAACCTCTCATGAGAGGTTATGGCCTGGTGGTCCCCACTTCCAACCTCCACGTGGAGGTTATAGTTTTAGTGGGTCCTACCTCCCAACACCCACATGGTTGTTGGAAAAATAAAAATAAAGTGTCACACACATTTATTTTTATTTTAATCTTTCACGTAAAACCTAAAAACTATCTTTTATTCTCGACCCACTTTCATCGAGGTAAAAGTCTTCTTAAGTGAATACCGACACTGTGAGTTCAATGGTGCCCTCGTATTTCAATTCCAAGCACCAATTCCAAAGTTATAAAAACCCACTCGTACGTTTACTGAACGTATCTGAAAAAAACTTCAAAAATTGATTTTGGGCACACCGGGCCTCAGAATCACGCGCCGTCAATTTTCACGGACTCGTAAAATTCCCATGTATTTAAGAAAAAAATTTCCACAAAAAATTCGGGTCTTTACACAAATAATCAACAATAATTAAAATTAATATAAATAAAGGAAATAAATTCTAAATTAAATAAAACATAAATACCTTTAAACTTGATCTCTTAAAATTGTAGGTGGCTTCACAACTTCTTTGTAAAAAAAACTAAATCTCAAAAAATTTCACTCTAAAATTAGAGTTTACAGAAGCAAAGGAATAATAAATTCAGGCAGAGAGAAGAAAAAACATAGGGGTATATATAGGTTAGATTAGTTGTGTCGATACTATTAGAGACAGGAATACCGTCACAAAAAGTACTTTTTGAGATGGGCCCAGTCGCAAATACCTTTGGACACATTAATTACTGTCACTAGTTAAAAGGTTATTTGCGATGGGGGCCATCTCAAAAAGTGACTTGCCGACACAATTTTTGCGATGGGACAACATCTCTTCACAAATATGTTTTTACCATCGCCTGTTATTTGCGACAGGACCCATCGCAAATACCCTTCGGGGGTCGAACTAGTTGCGATGGGGGATCCCCCCATAGAAAATAAGTCTTACTGCCTCCCGAAATTTGCAACATGCGGTTCCAACCCATCTCAAATACTCTTTCGTGCGGTTTGGCGCGCAAACCATGCCAATCCGCGTGTAATGTTTTGTGACGAGGTGCCTATTCCCGTCGCAAATAACCTCTTCAACGGACTATTTGCGATGAGATTTATTCTCATCACAAATAGTCTATCGTGAATAATGGTTTTTCCTGTAGTGTTTGTGGTCTTGTATTTGGCCCTATTTTAATTTACTTTACTTCCTTTCATACATTGGTTGTGAGATATAGATGTATTCATGCATGGGTTTCTTAGTGGTTTTTTGCATTTCAGTATTTTTTGGTCTTTGATATGTTTGTGTGTGTGTGTACAGTTACATAGGTAATGCCTCCCATGAAAGTGATATGCCTACTTGGTGCTATTCACTAGTCGCTGGTCTATTAGAGGCGGTCTTGGGGAATCACGGTATGGGCCCCACTAGAATGGGTTGTGACAGTCCGAAGAGGATGATTTCTCACAATAGAATTCCATTTCATTAAAGGTACAAAACTGGGTGAATTTATTCAAGGTTTTTGTTTAAATTAAATTAAATTTATGATTGAATCAGTTTCTATTTTTAGGTATTTTTTTATACTGTATCGAGAGTATGCCTTAGGCCTTCTACAAGTGGTTGGTCTCCATTTCGATGTGATAAGGTCACCAATTGGGTTTTTTTGGAATTCTTCATAATTGAATTACATTTTGAAATGATTATAAATTGATTCAATTAAATTTTTTTGGATGTTTTGGTGCAATTTTGGGACTTTCATGGGTTGGAGATGGTCGATTGAACTTTGTTGATCTTGGGAAAGATTTGTTGGGCAGTGAATTAAAAGGAAATGGATTTGATTGAGTTAGGTGATCCTTGATCATACCCATTGGTTTATGATTTGATATGTAGCATGTGATATGTGTTATATCCACTGATCAAGATCTAACTTTAAATTAAATGAATTTTTTTATTAAATAAAAAAATTGAATTGTTTATTTTAACTCTTAGGTGATGAGAAAAGTGTCAAGGTCCATAATGAAACCTTGAACATCAGCTTGAATCCTCAGATGTCGATGTTCGATAGCTTGATTATAAATGTGTTCCTTGAGATATAGATACCCTAGGAGGGTTAAAATGGAATTTAATGAACATAAAGTATCTATATGGTTTCCCTTAGATCCCTTGAGCAGCGATGTGTGTTGGATTGGAAAATATTATCCCAAGTAGGCCATGGTTGAATTATTAGATGACTTGTAGAATCTGGGTTAGTTGAGATGAAAATGTGTTTATTTTTCTTTCCTCGCTGATATGTGAGTATTGGGGTGGGTAATAATTGTGTTTAGGTTGGGTATATAAGGACCGACATAGGGTGTCTTGGAATGGGGATGGGATTGAGGCCATCTCCCCAATGTGACTGTGAGATGGGAGTTCATATGAGTCCAATGATACCGTGAGATAATGATGATGATGTTGAGGTATGATATACCCTTTGATTATTTAGACATTAAATGAGATATTATAGTGATATTTAGGATCCCAAGCAGGGTGTCTATGTTATGGTGTGACCTAAGGGTCTCTAGTGGGTGGCTATTATGATATCAACCCTAGAGAGAGGGGTAATGCTGGTAGGAAGATGATTTTGATTGTGTGTGTTAACTTAGAAACCCAAATTATTTTGTAAGACTAATAAGGATATAGTGAAAAGATGGATTAAATGCTTGAGATACCAGCTCAGAGAATGTGTACCAGATTCAGGCATGAGGTCAACCTTTGTGGAATGTTATGAGAGGCTTCAAGAATAGAATATTCTCCAAGGGTGTTTATTTATATATAAATGTGATGTAATTGAGGTTCTAGGGTGGTATACCCTAGATGTGTGTGGTATCTAGTTTTTAGGTGAGTTGTGGCCCCTGTGTATATGTGTTTTATGTTTATGTGAAAATGACTTGTGAATGTGGGGTCAAGCGTTGGGGAAAATTTGTGCCTTCGGGTAATGAGGGCCTAATACCTGGATCTGGGTAGAGGATGTGACGCACCAAGTGTATGATAATTCTCATGGTTTTAGGATAAAGGATTAATTAGGTGTATTCACTGTGTTTTGGGGATTGTTATAATTTCCGCGAGTGGTTTATCATGTTCTAGGGATGGGTATATTTCCTTGAGTTGGTTTCTCATGTTTCGGGAATAGGTATATTTCCCTCGAGTGGTTACTTATGTCTGGAGACACTAAAACACTAGATGATGTAAGTTTGATATTAATTCATTGGTTTTGGGGTAGGATTATGTCCCCATGTGTGATTAATGTGACATTTATTGATACACCTCAACACTGGGTGAAGTAAGTATAGTCGACCATGGGTGTTATGTTAGAACCTAAGGATCAATGATGGTTATTTATTTACACTTATAAAAATTTATTTATTTATTTAAATGATAATATCACAAGTATATGAACTACTTTAATGGTTATGTTTGGGACCACATTATTTGTTCCCTAATAATTTATACTCACATCTTTCTTGTATGACAATGACACTTGAGTACCCGAGAAGACTTCACTGATCACGGATTTTGGTTGGGAGAAGGCCCATTATTGCATGATTGAGTGGGATAACTTGGATGAAGTTTGGAGTCTGTGATGAGGTATGGTCTTGGGATGTTACAAAAACCTTTTGTGTTTTCTTTTATTTTCTTTTTTTTATTTGTATATGTGATCATCCCGATCGCAATCATCTCTTGTGTGCTGTAATTCCCATGGGTCGGTATGACTCGATGCTTCCTTATTCCATTTGATATAGAATTTTATATTGTTTATTTATTCTTAAATACTCTGATTATATATTATTTATCCTATATAGTTATTTTCATTATGTTTTACTCTGATATTAGAGTATATTCTACCTATGGTATCACCTTAGACCTTCACTTCTAATCGGTAGCCCCTGACGTATGAGAAGGTGCTCCTAAGGTCAATTAGTGACCAATGGTCTAGGAACCATTTGAGTGTTATGAGGTGGTGGGATTTTACATAAATAAAAAAATATTAAATAATGAATGAATTTTTCCTTTCCTCAATAATACTTCACTAATGATAGTTCTTTAATTTGACAAAAGATAAGATGTTATTATCTCTTGAAGTGGAAGAAAAGCAAGGGGGTATAACTTGGGTTGAGATACTTCCAAGAGGGAAAGATAGACATCTGTTTTTATTGAAAAAATATGAACTAAATCATAAATCACAAATTTTTGAGAGACACTATTATATGGTTTGTGTTATCTTATAGTTCTTGTAACTAATTCGTGGTGTATACGATGAATTGTAATGACCCAACCTAGATACCTGAATAGACCCGAGATGGATCACCATAAGACCTCAGGTGCACCTATTTATCACCATAGGTTGTCTTAAACACTAAGTAATAAATTATAAATGAGTGGGAGATTTTTTTTAAACTCTTTAATATTTAATCCATAAATTAATAAATAAATTGAGTGTAGGAAAAATATGGGCATGACCCCTAGGTCATCAGACCTGGGAGACCATGATACAACTATCACCAGTGTAACACTTATTTTTTGAGATTTCTAGTCCACACATGATGCAATAACTATGTAAAACTTCATATAAAACATACCATAGTCCAAAGGATCAAAAAATATACATAGAGTTTAAAACTATTCCATAAAATATTTTACACATATATAGTGAGCCAAACATGACCTAAAGAGTGAAAATGAAAGTCTTGTTTGAGTGTACACTCATGAAGAACACTATGTATAGTCCCATTAAATCTTCTATATATATCCACAAAAATTTCTAGATAGCCTCATCTTAACTTCACATCCCATGTGTGGTTTCTACCCATGCCCTAGTAACCTCATCCCTCGTATATAGGTGCATTACATTTACCTTGTTCATGAAAAAATATATACATGCATTCCCAAGGGAACACGTTCAGGGTGTGAGTACATCATAGCCCATAACATTCACCACCAAACCTCATCCATTTTTCATAAATATAACTATTAAATGAAAAAAACAAAGTAGGTTGGTAACAAGTAAACATAAGTAGTCTATCAGTAGTGTACTAGAGCACAAATAGTCATGCGAAACATGGACACATACTATTAAAATTTAAAAAACAACAGAGAGAATGTTCCAATAATAATTTAATAATTTTCATCCATATCATTAAATATTTATTTGATCCATGCTCTAAATCTGAGTAGGATAACTGCCCGCCATAAGTGACCTACTTGTTAGAGGTGTGTGTCCAAATCCATCCTCTATATGTATGTATGTATGTATGTATGTATGTATCAATATATATATATATATATATATATCAATAATCATCCTTCTAGTTAGGAACTATATATTTTTCTATCTCATATGGGAGGCCATTTATCCCCTTTTTGGGAGTTACCACATATAAATCCTCACCTAAGAGGCACCATATTCTCATAGAAAAGAATCGATCTATATCTATATATATATATCATAATAATATAAATATATGTATTCCTTCCTCTATATTATGTCCCACTCCCTTTTGGGAGTAATTTACCTTATAGATATATATATCCCAATTTATTATTAGTACACATGTCCTAAGCCAATACCAACAAAACATTACATCATAGTTGAATAAAACAAACATTGAAAAAGGCTATACATGTGAAATATCAAAAAGAATCATCTAAAAATTATGGTCATGATATATTCACATAGAAAGAAATATTATACCATTATCAAATAAAAATTCTAACAAACATGCTTCAAGGGATCAAATTAAATCATGATAATGTCTTTAAATAAAGGTATCCCCAATATAAAATAGAACACGTTTTAGGTATAAATTTCTATTCAAAAGGCCATAATAAAGTCTACTTTATGTTAGGTATATCCTGGTCTATTCATTCTCAACATGTGTGGTTCTTATGACATGCTTCAAAATCAATGTATGGTAATCCAATATCCATGGGAACATGTTTGAGTGTAATAATACCAATATCATACCGGGTCAATGTCATAACCATGGAATTGCACTAAGATAACTCACAAACATGTTATATAATCACAAAGAACATGTAAAGAAACTCACACCATGGTTTACACAACCCCAAGGTATAAGGGCATAATAAATAATGTACATTCAAGGAACAATACTTCTAAAATCATGAAGGGATATCCAATTTTGATTTAATTTAATTATTTTTTTATTAAGAATACTTTTGGTTTAAAAGTTTAGTTGGGTCATCCCCCACTTTACCCCATTCCCTTGTGATAATAACATTATACTAGTATGAGATAAATAGAATAGGATCTCCCACCCAAGCCTATATAGATACAAATCCCTAAGCCTAGAAGGAAATATATTCCACTATTGAATTATTCTTGGAACCCTAGGTTATACCCAAGAATGGTTTATCCAACTTCACTAACTATATAAAAAAAAAATATGACATGTTTAGAAGAATCCTCACCTTATAAATGATGATAATAGACTATATCTACCATCTAGGGGAATATCTATCCAAATAAGAGATAGATCCTAAATATAGAAAAATATAGAGGGTGATAGGGTCATGAATTTTCATTAAATGAAGTAAAAAAGTAGATAAGAAAGTTTGATCCACATTAGCTTTGACTATGGAAGACTTCCACTATGAATTCTCGACGAATACTGAGGAGGATCCACACCCAGGTTGAAGGAAATTGGAATGATCTCATGGAAGATCACTCAAGGAGGGAAAAATACTGAAAATAAATTGGGAGTCCTGGGTTTAGGGGTTCAAGGTCTTGAATTTAGGGTGTGAAAAGTAAAAAATAACCCTCTTTAAATACATTTAACCCAAGAGTGTATTGGGTAATCATTACAAGCCACTAGATTTTTTTTGCCTTAAGATAGAACAACCCCGCCCCCTGAAACCCCATCAGGAACTTAGTATAAAACCACCAGGCACCTGATTCTTCTGTAACACCTTGGGCTCTTCCTTCCTCCTCTACTTACCTCTTAAAGGACTCTAATCCCTCACAATCTTAGAATTAAACCAAAAATTATATTTAAAGGATACAATTTAAATTCATGATTAACCCTAAAGAAGAAAAATATTTACAACCTCCCCACAATTAGATTCTCATCACCAAGAATATTTAACTCACTTTCTAAGGGGAAAGTATTGTCCATTGGGCATTCATCTCATGTTCACTTTCCCAAGTCTCATATGAGTGCTGACTATGTTACCATAATACCCAAACTAAAGTAATAACCTTGTCCCAAAATGCATTCTCACTTTGTTCTGCAATATTAAAAGGTTTCTCTATAAAGGTACCATCCAACTCCAACTCCATGTTAGAATACCGAACCACATTTGTTGGATCAGGTTTATATTTACCCATCCTTTATAAATGGAAAACTTTATGCATTTCACTAAACCAAGGAGAAAAATCCAAACTATAAGAAAATTCCTCAATACACTCCAAGATCTAAAATGGTCTAATTAAGTGAGGAGGAAGATCTCCTTTCATTCACATCTATCTATGATCCAATCGAGGAGAGACAAAGATAAATACATGACCATCAACCTGCAATTATAAAGTTTGTCTCCTTCGATCAATATAATATTTTAGATGAATTTACATCATTGATAACATATTCTAGATAAATTTCACTCACTCTATAATCTCTTAGACTATTCTATGACCAATAAATAATGACTCTTTGATCTCATTCCTACATAATGGAGAACAAAAAAATGTGAATATAGTGCCTCAAATAGAGACACATGAATATATATATATAATATTTATTATTGTAGGTAAATTCCATGAGTGATAAAAGATCCTCCCAAAAGCCACTAAAATCAAATATTCATTCATATATTTCAAAATCTTAATGATCCTCTCCATATGAATATCTATCTAAGGGTGATATGAAGTTCTTAGCTTCACCTTCAATCTGAGAGTTTTTTGAAATCTTTTTTAAAAAAAAGATGTGAACCTTGGGTCCTGATCAGATATAATTATTTTTGAAACCCCATGTAATTTCCCAATTTTTGAAACATAAATCAGTCCCAAATAATCAATTGAAGATTATTTCTATATATGAATAAAATGAGAGGATTTAGTTAGGATATATATAATTACCCACACTGCATTATTTCCTTTTGGGGAATGGAGTACACTCATCAAAACTTATATAGTAATTTCATCCCATTTTCATTTGGGTATAGGAAGTGGATTTAACTCACCTAAGATCCTTTGATGTTCCACTTTGACCTATTGATAAGTGAGACTCCATGATACAAATCTTGTTATTTATTATTTCGTTCTAAGACACCAAAACTGCCTATGTATATGCCGATACATATTAGATTGTTTTTTATATATAGATCAATGATAGGAATGATATTCCCTCATAACCTCATCTACTATACTAATTGAAACCACCGGTATTCTATGGAAATAAAGAAATGAATTAAAATCTTAAGACTATCTTTCAGGATCTCCCCACCATTGAGTCTCTCTCAAATAATGATATAATATTAGTTAGAGATTTGAGGATCCTTTATCTTTTCCACCAATAATTACTAAAGATTTATGTGGTATAGATACATTTTATCCACATATTTATAGATATACATATGAAGGTAAGGTATTATAAACATAATCCTCAATTCATCTTTGGTTTCACACACTTTCCAAGGTTAGAACTTACTACTAAAGGAATCAACCACAAAATTTCCCTTTCTCGGAGCATATAGAAACTTGAAATTAAAGGATTGGAGATAATCAACCCACAAATTCTACCTAATTTTAATATCACTTTGAGAAAATATATATTTGAGGTCCTTTTAATCCGTATATACCACAAACCACTCATTAAATAGGTAATGACTCCATAACTCTAAAGCATGTACCATAACAACTAGTTGTAGATTGTGGGGAAGGTAATTATTTTCATGTTGTTGAAAATTACTAGAATTATAATACACCACATGAAAATCTTGTATTATTCCATACTAAATACCCAATGAAGAGGCATCACAATATACCTAAAATCCTTTACCTAATTTTGAAAAAATCAAGATAGATACAGATGTAATCCTCTTATTCAATTCTTAAAAATACTTCTCATGTTATTCTGACCAGATGAAATTTACCACTTTCTTAATTATAAAGTCATAAGAGTGAATATATGGTAAAATTCCCAAATAAAATTATGTTAATACCCAAAAATCACTAATAAACTTTAAACCTCAAAGAAGTTCTTAAGAACTTCCCATGTCATTGTTGGCTTCACTTTCATAGGATAAATTACAATACCATCTTATAACACCACATGGTCCAAGAATTTTACTTCATGAATATAGAATGAAAATTTGAGAGTTTTTCATATATCCTATGCTCCCTTAACATTACTATAACTACTTGAAGATTAATGCTATTTTATTTTTAGGTTTGTGAGTATACTAAGATTTCATCCACAAAGACCACAATGAACAAGTCTAATATAGGAGGATGAATCCTATTTATGAGATCCATGAAAACCATGGGAAAAATTTTCAATACAAAGTTCATGACCTAATATTTAAAATGACCATACCAACTTCAAAAAACATCTTATTAATGCCTTCATATCCCACTCAAATTTTATGATACCCATATCTTAAATCAATCTTCAAAAAAGATTTGTCCCATTTTAATTGGATAAAAAATCATCGATTCAAGGAAATGGTTATAGATCATTGATAGTTTCATGATTTAATTTATAATAATATATAAAAAGGAATTGAATCCCATAAGATTTCTTGGTGAAGAGAACTAGAGCATCATAAGGGGAAGTGTTGGGTTCAAAAAAACCCTTAGAATTCATCTCTTAAAGATAAAATTTCAATTCCCTTAAATTTTTTGGTTCCATACATTATAAAAGAATCGAAATTGGGTAAGTTTTAGGAACTAAATTTATCAAGAATTCACCCTCTTGTTTAGGTGGAAACCTAAAAAAGTCCCATATAATCACATCAGGAAAGAATCTAACTAGTGGATTTAATTGATAAAAATAAAAAATTGTAAATTTTTATTTGAATTTAACTTTTAATATCCCCTTATGTTTTCAATTTTTTAAGGAATTTATCAAAATTTTAGTAATTTTTGGTTAATTTGGAATGAAATATGAAAATGAATTAATTTCATGATTTTGATTGTTTTATTAATTTTAGAATTAATTTTTAATTAATCCATAGATTAATTTTATTTTGAATTTTTTTTGTAATGTTTTAAAATGATGATCAGGTGTCGTTGATGATTAAAATTGAATTTTGGAGGATCACATGATATTAAATCACAATTCATAAGGATTTAATATGATTAAATATTCTGAGAAGGATCCACATGAGATTAAATATAGAATTTTCTCGGTCACATGTGATTAGAATTCCACTCACATGTGATTAAATTGATTAGTACTATTTGCATGAGATTAAAACCCATGGGCCATATCTACTTTAGAATAAACCTTACAGGTGAGACACTGTGGAAGATTAAATGTGGGAATGTGAATCTCACAAAAGATTAACCTACAACCATATGATATTAAAACCCATGACATAATAAGATATGTTAGAATAAATATCTATGGGTGAGATCAACATAAGAGTACCTCTGTAGATGAGCGAGCCCTATTATATGCCTCGTGTAAAAATAAAATACAAATACCAAAGGATATGTGTGATTAATTCACACAGGGGAGATATTATTCATATTAAACCATGTCAAATAAATATTTCATAAGATAAAAAACTCCACCCAACCACTATGTAAGAATCATTAGTAACTATTAATAGTTGTGTGTGATTAAACTAAAAAATATCAAGGGAACGTAGAATTAATTGGAGACCCAAAGAATATTAAATAAAAAACTAAAAACATATTTATGGTGAATCTCCATGATACATGATCAAAATAAGATGAACTCAAAGGGGTATGCGCTATATATCATTCCTCTATGAATCCATACAATATCCCCCATATTTCTACTAACCCAAAAGGCTCTGTTTTTTAAGATGAATCATATTTCCATATAAATGATACCCATATGATAATTATTTATATCCATGATGTATTTATAAGATCAAATAATCTTGAAGGAGGAACTAAGGTCATTGATGCAAAACACTTCACACATAGAAACATACATGGCCTGAGGAAACCACATATATTTAATCATAAAAAATGCTTAACAAAATCAATAAATTTCACAACAACTTAGCAATTTTTTCTTAATACAAGGGTGAGAAGATTATGAATGATGAAAGGAACTAAAAAATGTTGAAATAGTGGGTTCCCTAGACCCAACTATGAAGTACTTTTGATTACCATGTAATGTGTATAGTTAGATATGCATGATGTTATCTTACCATTATGGTGTATACTTTTCTGCGTCCACTATTATAATGTCAATGTCCAAAGGATAATTGTCGTGTTGAGAGGTTATAGAAGATCTCAGGATATAATGAAAACCTCAAGATACTATAAAATTATTCTTAAATATATGTTCTATAGTCTAGATACATTTCACTGATTGGAAATAGTATATGTCTAGAAATCAGGTGATGGGGGCTCATAAGCATTGAGACTTCTTCTCATGAAGTTCACACTTAGTGATCTCTAGTAATGAGATCATGAGGAAAGACCCACCAATAGGAACACCACATGTTTTGGGTTTCATTAGTTGTTCCTATCTATGGACATGTGTATTGGTCTCCTGACTTGAGACCATTACCAATGCGTATTATTTGATTATGTACTTTGATGCAAGAAGAAAATCATGTCAACGAAGTTGTGGTGAGTTAGTTTGTATCGGGTGCGTCATTGGCAGTATGATATTGGATGAATGGTCAAGAAAGGTTTTGTCGCTTCCAAGTTCAAGAAGTTGTATATCTCAGGCTTGGTTGATCAAGATGGTGCTGCCTTCATAAGTCTTTGTCCAAAGCAGTAGAAATATAAATCCATCCAGATAGATCAAAAAATAATAAATCAAGATAAGGACGATGACACAAGTGTGTGTCCTGCTTTATGAGATATTTAATGACAAAGAGATTATAGTACACAGTCAGTGTTCGTAGGATGGTAGTCATTGATATGACTATCCTTATCTCTTTAGGGGTCATGATGGGTTGCTAGACTCCTCTCTTGGTCTGTGAATTTATTCACTACTATCGAGATAAGGGCCTAGAGGGTCACACACAATAGCGTATTCAAGAATCCACCTTATTCAGTTGAATAGGTATTTGGACATAGTGGGCCCCACCATGGGGTCCGAGCATTGTCCAAGTTATCGATCACCAAGAGAATTAAATAAATTCATTAATATTCAAGTTATGAATATTTGGGATTGAATATATTTAATGTATTTACAAGTTTAATAAATAAGGGAAAATATTAATCGAATGAATATTATTTTAATATTCAAGGTTTGTTTAATATTAAGCGGGACATCGAGTCGAGTTAAATGACTCAATTTTTATCACGTAATATATTTTATATATATTACAAGTATGTGATAAAATAATAAATAATATTGGCGTAGTTTAGTTCGTCAAAATTATTTATTTAGTGGAAGTTGAAATTAATGGGGGTCGGGGAACCCAACTGGGTATTTTATCAATTCCACTATAAATAAGAGAGGAGGCTCTCTCCCTTGGTGTGAAATTCACTATTCAATCATTTCATGGAGTGAAATCAGAGCCTCGCTCTCCTCCCACTTCCTAGAGAGAGAAGCTATTGATCCAAGAGTTCGGATCAAGTTTTTTCTCAAGCATCGAAGAGATCTCGATGTGGTGATCGTCGGGACGTCGAAAGAATCTTTGGATCGCCGCGCTAGCACCCGAAATTCAACGATCGATGTTCCAACAGATTTTTGGAGCGCACATGGATGATCTAGAGGGATCCTAGTTTGGATCCTTCAAGCGACGATCTCTATCGACTAATTGCAGTCGACCGTGGATTCAGATTTGAAATAGGTACGTTTTAATTTTAATTTTGTGCTCTTAACAATTTACACGAAATCCTCAGGCCTTACCGGGACTTGGATCATTGCCGACGACAATTCTCGTTGTCCCGCTGATGAAAATTTTAAAATCTTCATCCCATCAGCTTCTACTGTGGGCCCCAGAACCTAACATTGGTATTAGAGTGATCACATAAATTTTCTGATCCAAATAAAAATAATTTTTATAAAATTAAGTAGAGGGTTTAAAGATGGTCTTAATGTTTCAAACCTTGCGTGATCCGATGCTGAATGACCATGTTATGACCATTTTAATTTTTCAGATTGAATCAAATTCACGGTTTGATATCGGGTATTAATTTTTATTCATTTCGAAGTACCGATCAAGTTTAGATCAGTATATCAGATATAATTAAAAATTGTGCAAATTATAAATTTTTCATTTTAGTAATTTTTATAATAATTTTATAAATATAATAATATTTATTTTATTATTATAATAATATAATAATATAATAATAATAAAGTATTATTTCATTATAATAGTTTTATTATTATTATACCAAAAGGATATTTGAATAGCCTTTAGAAAGATAAATTCTGTGTGGAAAACATACAAGAAAAAAATAAAAGGGGAAAGAGGGATTGACTTATAAAGGAGGGAAGACAAAAAAAGGGGTGCAATAAGAATTGAAAATAAGTCTTAAAATAAAAAACAAAGGGGTGGGGGTGGCGCCTAAAATAAATAGCAAAAAAACTTTTGGAAGAGGGGTCGGTGGACCCCCCCCCCCCCCCCGATGGCCGAGCCTTCCCGGGACGCTGCACCAGGTAGGCCTCCGTCTCACCTCCTCGGTGCCACTAGCCTCCAGCCCCCGGCATCCTCCTCTTCCCGGTACACCCCTTCGGCCTCGTCTTTCTACACCGGGCTCGTCCCAACCATTTTTCCCAGCCTCATGCACTGTAAACCAGAACTGTTTGCCTCTTGCACACCGGTGCACCCCCCACATGCAGATCTGTGCCGACCTGCTCCAACATGAGGCCACCTCGGCCATCCCGACGAACCAGGATTCACCCGCCCAGATGCCCTGACCTCCAGTCATTTTAGCAGGAGGCTTCACGACCTGTACCTCTGCTCACGCTGGCACCCACCTCCGCGTGGTCCTGCCTCCAGTAGCACCGGGTCCCGGCGCCTTCACCACCCGGTCTCACTACCCACCTCCATGCTGGCAGACCCTCCGACCAGTATCCAGTCCCGCCGCTTCCCCCTTAGTCCATAAGGGAGTCGGAAGTCTGCACCTGGCCTCCCTTGTAGGCTCGACCTGGCACCCGACGCCCTCGCGAAGCCGTACCCCAGCCCGCAGCAGCACGCCTCCGGCCGACCTTTCACCGGACAGTGGTGACCGCTGCCAAACCAGCCAGCCATCACCCTTGGTCAAGACCCAGGAGGTACTTTTATTTTTCCTACAATTCTTCCCGCAGGGTAAAGGTTGGCCCCGAAGCGGTCCGGGTAGACCTGCCCAACCTAGAACGGGTTTGGGCAGATCGGTCCGACTCAGTTTGGCCCTGCACGGCCTCATAGGGTCATGCACGGGTTTGGACCGACCTGCACAGGCCCTACAACAATGTTTCGGAGATCGACCATTTAAAATTAATTTAATTTTATTAATTAAAATCAATTCTGGTTAATTATTTTAATTCCCAAATAAAATTAATTCAATTTAAGTATTAAATTGAATTAATTTAATTTAATTTAATTTTTGCATTAAAATTAAATTAATTAATAGAACGATAATTAATTAAATTGTTTTAATTATTTAATTTATTTAATTTAATTAAATAACTGCCGTACTTAATTAATGCATTTTAATTTTATCGCGCTTTATTTTACCCGCATTCTGGTCTTGAGCATCGACCCTTGTATGTCTGCATTTAATTATTTATTTAATTATTTATTTTAACTATGTGCGATGATTGTAATTAATTAAATCGATGGTCTGCGCATCGTCTTTCGTTTTCGGTTAAAATGTATAAGGGTCTGCACACCCAATTTTTACTCAATGTACATTTATCCCACTAGTCCCCCTCACCTGCGCGCGAGTATTATTGTACTTCAGACAAAGAAAGTGAGCGGCGTGGACCCATCCAAGATGAGGCAGTGCACGATGGTGCAAGATGACATGTGGATTCCACCAAGATAAGGCAGTACTCCTAGACGTGATGTGGACCCCGCCAAGACATGGCAATGTTCCAGATGCGAAGCGAACATACAAGATAGAGGGAATGTTGCATCATGAGTCAAGCTTTGACTCAGGTACGATGCCCTTAGGTCTTTTAGATGCTCAAGACCAGTCGGGTAGTAGTTTACCTTTATGCATTTATTTATTATTTTATGCATTTTAGAACAGCGAGAAAATACATAAAATAATAGATAATAAAATGCATAAAGAAGCGGTGTATGTTTTTCTATTAAAGTTTAGTTTTGAGAGCAACAACATAGATGAAAATTTTTAATATAAATGTATTACATTTGTTGAGAGAGAAAACCAATAAAAACCTGAAAGAAAATATTAAGTCACAACTACCTTCCATCATTCAAGTTTGAACAAAACCGGGCGTTCGAGGTACCAGTCATGTCATAGTTGAGGGTGCCTCTTACTACCAGGGAGTTCTTATTTGGGTGGTGAGTTGACTTAACTAAAATTGCAGCAAAGAAATATCCATATCTATCTTGTTGTAATTTTAGAGGCAAGAGTTGAGTAAATCAGTAATGATTTTTGAACCTGGGACTTCACTCAACAGATCAAGGAACCGTGAGTTAATGTGGTTGGCCAGCCAAAAGCCTACCTTGGATCCTTCGAGTAGTGGAGTATCCACAACTTGTAGACTATGATGGGGTTTAGAGATCCTTGCCACTAGAATACTCAATATTATTCCGATTCTAGTACAGAGGGTTCCCGGAATTCGAAAAAAAATTAGTGGGAGACATTTAATGATTAAATAATCAGTAATGTCACATTTGGTAATCACATAAAGGTACAATATGCTAAATTTTATTTGTATAGAATGGAAAGTAATACCATAATAAAACTGTGATAAATATTGTACATAGTTAATGTACAAACAAGAATGAAATTCCAAGTGTAGTATAGGCGCTTGTGCACATTACTACCATAATGGAAATTCAAGATGCTTGTGTCCCAACCTGTTAATCCACCTCAATAAGCGAGGGTGTAAAACTGCTTATAGGAGACTCGTGAATCAATCATATGATGGTTATGTCATAATGTTATCATCAAATTCTAATTTTATTTGTGGTCACTACATCATGACATGGATGATGTTACATGTAGTCTCATCTCTAAGAAGTTTCCAAGGAGAGAGTGAAGAAAGATTTGAATGTGATGGTTGCACTAGATTTGTGTAAAGTGAAAGACAGTTCACAATCTTTCATGTCATCCCATTCTTATAACTTTTACACCCAATTACTCTAGTTTCATTTAAGGTTACAAACGAACGATATAGAGTAAGCACTTCATTAACTTTATGGTAACATTCACCAAGTAATAAGAATATTGGAGATAACGCCATCTTTTATTCTTATGGTGAATAAATTGAAAGACAAGGCGGAAAGGCCCATGTCAAGTTATGCCAAAGGCACCTTCGTCATGTCCTTCAAAGAAAAGTGGTTGGTTATTTAACAGGAGGTTATTTTCATCACATAAAGAAAAAAAAATTAGAAGTTTGAAAATGCAATGAACTAAAATACCAGCTTCTCATTCAGTTAATATTCATCAAATAAAAGTATTGTTTTCTCACATACTTCTTGGGTATTAAAATACAATATGATTTTCACACATATGTATTGAAATACAGTAACCAAGTGAGTAAAGAAATATTACTAGGAGTAATGTGCCTTCTCGAAGCAGCTAAGAAAGGGTGATTCCTAAGTCAGCGTTGAGAAACACATAACTTATAATTTCCAAGTGATTAATTCAAATTGAATAAGTTTTGGAGTATAACCAAAACATTTATCTCATATTCCCTTAGGACATAATGATACATTATTCCAAGTTTGGGAATTAATGTTGTTTGTGGTGTAACATACTCAACAAATAGTTTAGACATACTTGAATCAAAGGCAATACTTGATGAATATAAATGTAAGACCTACCCAGTTGTGGTAATATAGTTCTTTGTCAAGTAAAACTAAAAGTGGATTTCAAGAATAAACCTAGTATGGTATTTAGGCTCGGTACAGTTAAACAACTTTGGTATTATTTACATCCTTAGTTTAGATAAAGAAACCTTTAGAAATAAAGGTATGCCACAAATCTTCCAGGATTAGTTCAACAAGAGAGTGTAAACTATTACAAAGGAAAGAAAGAGGTAAAGATACTTCATAATATTACTTTAAGTTATTAAGGAATAGTGAAGTATATGTTTGGTGAGAAGATATGAGTTTCTTTGTATCGGCATGCCGAAGAATGCCTTGACCAAAGAATCATCGATCATGATAATGTAGTGTGGAGTAATTCCTAAACACATGTTACCTTATCTACATCACTGTATTGATGTTCATAAGGAGGATCAATGATAATGTCTTACATGTTTACATTTATCAAAAAAAATGTAGCATGGAACAATTCCTAAACCCACATTTTATACATCAAAGTTATGATGTAAGTAGTATCAATGTTACAACCTATAGTAACTTCCATTATATTTCATGACGTGCTTTGAAAATAATGGCACAAACCCATAACCAATATGCAAACTAAAATGAAAAATGTGTACCATATGAGTCATAGTATGATGAAAATCCATTATGTCATAGATCATGTGTTAGGATGAAAAGAGTTTTTTAAAAACAAACATGAATCAATCTAAACACATGGTGAATCTAAGTAATAATCCTAATAGTTGCTTAGAATATTACATAAATCCCTAAGATAGAAAGGATGTAGTAAAGCATTAGACTACATTTCTATAAAAGGGTGCACATCTCTATTAGAGATAGTGGGAGCTGAATTGACTTGGACTTAGTCAATGCTAGAGATGCATAAATGGTTGGCATAGGGAACAAGTTCCACAAGTACATGTGGAATAGGTATGTTCCATTGACACACACTGCATAGGAAGAATGAAACCATGGTGATAGTTTTATATTCACCACGACCGGTGATATATTATTCATTAAGAATAATAAATCCTACAATTAAGCAGTATAAGGAAATGAGCTAAGATTGACAAGATCAAATAAAATTCAATAATGGATTCCATGTATCAAATTGAAAAGGGGCTTATAAATTGAATACTACGGTGAGTATTAAAATGAGAAGATACATGGATGGTACAAGCCTAGTACCAATAAGGATCGATTGGTTATACCAAGTCGGTATGCCTAAATCCATTAGAATTTTACTTGTCATAGCTAACTTCTAAGATTATTCTATTGGTCATTAGATGTCAAGATCATATTTCATGGAAGGTGTCTATACGACGCAACCAGAAAGAGATGATGACATCAAATGATTCCAATAAGGGTTGCAAGTTACTAAAATCCAATTATGGATTAAATTAAGCAATAAGATCTTAGATCATCCATTATAAAATAATATTTTCCTTGTGTCTACCAAATGTTAGTGGGAGAGCCAATGTTTTCCAAGTGAAATATGTTCGGAAACATATGGAAAATAGATCTTGGTCTTATTATTAGATAAGACCAGGGTAAAATCAATTCTCCAATGATTGACTTAAAGTAGAAACCTGAGTTCTAGGGAACAGGATATACTAAGTTATATCCATAGGTTGCTTGGTCCTAGGCAATCATACATATAGTGACATTGTGTTGAAAAATAGAAGTTGGAACAATTCAAGTTCAGAATTGTTTCCAATGTCACATGGCTTAATCTCTCTAGGTTGACATGTTCGGAAAATGGTAAGAGATTAAATTTGTGAATTGATACCATATGCTTAAGCAATGGATCAATCACATATGACATGTTATGTAAAATAATTGATATTTCCAGAATATGCTTTATTGTTGGCAGATTTCAATTATTTCCAGGAGCACTTCCAATGATGTAGTCAGAGCTGTCATCTTGTACTTAGATGAGCACAAATGATATGTTCTTGATATATGGGGAAGAAGGTATACTAGTTTATGTGGGACACAAACTAGTAATACTTAGATCAATTTGATATAGTATCACAATTAGTAAAAGGTGATGAGAAAGTCAAGCTCCTAAAATCTTGTGGTATCCATACCTACAAATACCAAGTACGTTGCATCTTCCAAGGAAACTAAGAAGTAGTTATCAATAGAAATGATTTGTTCCTGTTCTTGGATTCACACCTAGTGATAAAAGTAATATCATAATGTAAACTATGATATTATTACTAGACAAGTTGTCAAGTTATGACAATGGAAAAAGTGATATACTTGGGGATAACTTATCTTGAGAAGTTTTACTCAAGCATATGAGGTCATGTATAGAAGATATTCCACGCGGAAAAAACATGGCAGGCCCAATAGTTAAAGCCATTACTCAGCAGAAGCATGATATTTTTCAAGTGAGTAGCTAACAAGTTTGGTTAGAAAGTTTTCTTTAGTGCAAGTGGGAGTGTTGAAATAGTGGGTACCCTAGACCCAACTATGAAGTTCTTTTGATTACCATGTCATGTGTATAGTTATATATGCATGATGTTATCTTACCATTATAGTGTAGAATTTTTTTCATCCACTATTATAATGGTAATGTCCAAATGTTAATTGTTGTGTCGAGAGGTCATAACAGATCCCATGATATAATGAGAACCTCGAGATACTATAACATTAATATTAAATATATGTTCTATAATATAGATACATCTTATGGATTAGACAAAGTAGGTGTCTGACTATCAGGTGCTGGGGGATCATAAGCATTGGGACTTCTTCTCATGAAGTTTTCATTTGGTGATCTATAGTAATGAGATCATGAGGACAGACCCACCAATAGGAACACCACATGTTTTGAGTGTCATTGGTTGTTCCTATCTACCGACATGTGTATTGGTCTCCTAACTTGAGACCATTACCAATGCGTACTATTTGGTTATGTACTTTGATGCAAGAAGAAAACCATGTAAATGAAGTCGTGGTGAGGTAGTTTGTATTGGGTACGTCGTTGGTGGTATGACATTGGCTGAATGGGCAAGAAATGATTTGTCGCTTCCAAGTTCAAGAAGTTGTATATCTCAGGCCTGGTTGATCAGGATGGGGTTGTCTTCATAAGTCTTTGGCCAAAGTAGTAGAAAGGCAAATCCATCTGGATAGATCAAAAAATAATAAAGCAAGATAAGGACGATGACACAAGTGTGCATTCTACTTTATGAGATATTTAATGACAAAGAGATTATAGTACACAGTCAGTGTTTGTAGGATTTTAGTCATTGTTATGACTATCCTTATCTCTTTAGGGGTCATGATGTATTATTAGACTCTTCTCTTGGTCTATTAATTTATTCACTGCTATCGAGATAAGGTCCTAGAGGGTCACACACAATAGTGTATTCAAGAATCCACCCTATTCAGCTGAATAGGTATTTGGACATGGTGGGCCCTTCTATGGGGTCCTAGCATTGTCCAAGTTATCGATCACCAAGAGAATTAAATAAATTAATTAGTATTAAAGTTATGAATATTTGGTATTGAATTTATTTAATGTATTTACAAGTTTAGTAAATACGGGAAAGTATTAATCGAACAAATATTATTTTAATATTCAAGGTTCGTTTAATATTAAGTGGTACATATAGTCAAGTTAAATGACTCAATTTTTATCACGTAATATATTTTATATATATTAAAATTATGTGATAAAATAATAAATAATATTGGCACAGTTTAGTTCATCAAAATTATTTATTTAGTGGACGTTGAAATTAACAGGGACCGGGGAACCCAACCAGGTATTTTATCAATTCCACTATAAATAAGAGAGGAGGCTCTCTCCCTTGGTGTGAAATTCACTATTCACTCATTTCATGGAGTGAAATCTAGAACCTCTCTCTCCTCCCACTTCCTAGAGAGAGAAGTTGTTGATCCAAGAGTTCAGATCAAGTTTTTCCTCAAGCATCGAAGAGATCTCGATGCGGTGATCGTCGGGACATTGAAAGTATTTTCAGATCATCGCACTAGCACCTGGAATTAGATGATCGATATTCCATCAGATTCTTGGAGTGCGTGTGGATGATCTAGAGGGATCCTGCTTTGGATCCTTTAAGTGACAATCTCCATCGACTAATTGCAGTAGACCGCAGATTCAGATTTTAAATGGGTGTGTTTTAATTTTAATTTTGTGCTCATAACAATTTATGCGAGATCCTCAGGCCTTACCAGGGCTCGGATCATGGGATATGACAAGTCTCGTTGTCCCAACGATGAAAATTTTAAAATCCCCGGCCCATCAACTTCTGTTACAGGCCCCGAAACCTAACAAAAAAAGTGTGTATGGAGCTTAAAGAAGTTGGGAGAAGAACCTGTAAGGGGAACACATGTGATCATATAGAGGAATATTATTCCATGTGGAGATCATCGAGGAGGTAAGATAAAAATATTAAAAACCCCTAAATATCACTTTCATGTCTATTTAAAAAGGACTTGGCCACTTTGTAATGGGTTACCCTTTCAGGTATTAGTTAGGTTTTTTTTTATTCTCTTTCAATGATTTCTAATATTAACAGTAGTTTCCTTTTTTTCATTCTTGTGTTCCTAATTCATCTTTCCCTCTCACCTCCCTCATTATGATCTATTATCTATATGTTAATTGAGAAATTACCTGAAGATTTTACCCTAGTAAGATCACATGGGTATCTAAATCCCTATGTATTAATCCTATAATAATATATTACTATCCTTGATACGGTAGTAGGTGTGAGGAGAATTGGATTAATGATTGTTATCCTATCTTCTATATACCTTAAACTATATTCAAACTTATTGAAAAATAATTCCCCATACATTTTCCTTGAATATTATTCACATAGTGAATCTAGGTATGTATGGAGATAAACCATATATAGTGGAGTGGGGTTTGTGGGTGGTGACATAACTTCATGTGTGGAATGTTCACTATCCGTCACCATGAAGGAGTTTAATCTTGTAATACCGAGGAGGTATTAAAATTTCACAATGTTTGTTTGTATGTATAAAAAGAGTAGATGAAAAATTTTATTGAGTTGTATGTTGGGTGATTTTATAACATAAATCATGGATAATGAAGTTCTAATGTAATCAACCTGATATACAACACCTTTCTACTATTTTTTAGTTTCTTTTCATGTTTTTATATGTTTTGTCTCCCATGTTTTAACAAGATCTCCAATTTTCATTATTAAAATATAAAAAAAATATTAATAAGTGGTGATAAATAATGTTTTATTATAAATATACTTATGATAAAACCTATGGTTATATCCAAAATTGTACTCCTAGGGGGATTTTAATTCTATTTTGATATCCTCTCTACAATCATCGTGTCAAAATTTAGCACCGTTAATGGGGATTAGTGTAGTTCAGCACTTTTCAATTATTGTATCTCTTCATTTTTATAATTATTAGGAGTTTGAGGAGACTTCATAATGTGTTTCCTAGGAAATGTACAAACTTGAGAGACTGGACTAAGGAATTTCTAATTTCATATAGAGTTTTCTTATCTCTTTCTCTATTCTTTTCTTATTCACAGTTCAAGTAATGGTGAGTTGTGGAAACCGAAGAGTAGACTTATCTCTTTATATCCAAGTCTCACCCTATCAGTTAGTCTTTAAATGAAGAGGAGGAAGTTGTTACTCTCCATCCACACTTTTCACTTCTCATATTTCCTTATACATTCAAATAATGAATCACCCCTTGTTTAGAATACACCATATACAGTGGATTAAGATGTGTGGGATGATAGTTTAGTGTGAGTTATTGACTAAAATAGGTGAAACATGTGTATGTTTACATGAATGGTTGCATGTAAATTCCAATCATCCACTTCATAAATCTTTGTGTGTTAACTGGATGATAAATTTTTAATTTGGAGAGTGAGTGAATTTTGACTTATTTAATTTATAAGTGAACTGTGAGAGAGGTAATTAGTATTCCCCTATGTCACGACCCATCCCCTAGGTCTCGTGTCGTGACTACCCCAAGCCCACCTTCCATAGGCTAGGGGTTGGCAACTAGCACCAGAAAGTCATATCCCTTAAAACAGGAAGGCATTGCCTTTAAACCTGTACAAACACATAGACTAGAATGCAACAAGATGAAACCATGAAGTAAAACTACCATAGTAAAAGTGTGTACTGAAAGTAAGGGGTCAGAATACAAACTCAACTAAAAGATACAACTAAAAATGAAAATAGATTACAGCTCCTGAGATTATCCACCTAGGATCCTACTTTAAGGGTAGGTATGGCTCATATCCACAAATCTCCACATCAACCATCATTGTCGTCCACTGTCAGGTCCAATATCCCGAGTCTTAGTCAAGGATGCCCGTCGTTTGCACAAGACACAACAAGGTGTGGGTGAATCCCGTACAGGGGTGAGTATAAAAATACCCAGTAGGGACCCCGAGACCCCCGAAGGTCTCTCAGAATTCTACAAAGGAAAACCACAAGCATGATCTCAATCAAAAAACACAAAGAAAAAGACACAGCTCAAACCGGGTATAACTAAGTACAACAGTACATATGATTAGCCTTAAGGATAGATCATCTTACTTTGTCAAGAGACAATACTGCTGACCCACACAAGATCGATAGGTACTAACCCCCGCAAGACCCACATAATATCAATAGGTACTAACACCTGAAAGGCCCACACAGGATCGATAGGTGATGATTCACACAGAATCACTGGGTACTGATTCAGAGAGAATTAATCGGTGTTGATTCACACAGAATCACTTGGTGCTGATTCGTACAGAATCGTTAGGTGATGATTCACACAGAATCTCTAGGTGATGATTCACAGAGAATCGGTGTGTGTTGATTCACATAGAATCACTGGGTGGTAATTCACACAGAATCGTTGGGTGCTGATTCACACAGAATCGTTGGGTAATGATTGACACAGAATCACTCGGTGCTGATTCACACAGAATCATTGGGTGCTGATTCACATAGAATCGCTCGATGGTGATTCACACAGAATCACTCTTCATTATTCACGCCTCATCTAGACAAAGGATTCCCGCTCACAATACACTTGTCTCTGGGAGAAACTACTTCTCAAGACATCGATCATATTTCAACCAGAACAAATTCCATTTTATAAGTTATCCAATGATCGGTCACATCATGAGGGTTCCAATGCAACAGACAGCGTGTCAACTGGATGCTCGGTCTGTAAGTTATTGACATTTTAGTGCTGAGGGCCCGGTTGGATTCGGGGTCAATCCAACCCGTCCATACTCCAACATTCTCCAAAAATCTCATGGAGTATCTCAAAATGAACTTATCATTCCAATGATCCCAACATCGTAGACGATTTTTCAAATGGATGTCTGGTTCACAAGATACAACCTTTTAAGCGTTTCTGGGCCCGAGAGGGGTTCGGGTCCAGTCCAACCCGGTCGGACTGACCTGGACCGACCCAACCTAGGCCGGCCTAATTGGGATGGTCCACAGTGTATAGGCCCTCCGTTTGGTGCGACCGGTGCGGGGGTCGTGCGGTCTGCCTGCCGAACGGCTCAAAGGAGTCGTTCGACTCCTTGATTGGCAGCACCAGGTGGCGCTGCCTGCCTATCTGCGGGACCCACTGGGAGCGGGTCCCCTTCTGCCTCCACCGAGGCTTCAAGACGTGCCCCCCCTCAATCTCAAATGACTCAAAGATCCATTCAGCCTTTTTAATTGGCATTTCCATGTGGCGTCGCCTCGTCACCCGCAGGACTCGCAGGAAGAGGGTCCCTGCCTTCACTACGACTTCAAGCAGCGGTCTGTCTCATCGCGGCGCACGATGGCGCACCACCTCCCATATCCGAGTTCGACCATTATCGACTGCATGTCCGACATCTGCGGTGCCTCCCTCCTCTGCGGTTGGCGAGCATCAGTCGCCAGTCGCTGGTTCTGTTGCACCAGCGGATCTTCCACGAGCCACGGTGTGAGCTTCAGTGGTACGTTCTTCCTTTCGGATGCACCTATGACCCTCCTGGGATGTCTTCGTTCTTGCGTGCCACTCTATTTCCACTTTACATTGAGTTAAAAATTTTCCCATGAAGAATGCATCAAGAAACGAAGAGGAAGAGGGTTCAGTCCTTGTTTGTTTGGCCCACGCCCTCCACGTTAATATCATAACAGGTGGGAGTAATTTATACATCACATTAAAATAATGATAAACCCCATTCCAAACATAAACCCCTACCTCGAAGATCATTGGTGACCGTTGCGGATGGTGGTGCTTCTACGTTCGAGGGTATTGGGGATGAAGGAGAAGGTTAGTGAGTGTTGACATTCGTCATCCCTCGACCTCCAGAGCGATTCCGCAATGGGCATCATCAAATCCTCTATTCACTATTGGTGGAAGGTGTCGCAGTACTTTTCCAGAGGTTCCTCACAGTCATGTTAAAAACCCACACCCAATCTTCCATTAAATAGACAGTATATTCAACCATGTCACATGTCATTAATGTGGTTCATTTTTGAACCACATTTAATGTTGCAACATTGAGGTTACAAAGATGAAGGGTCAAGACATTAAATGGATTGACAAGTCATTGGTCCTTCCACCACTGCTCAACTGTTACATAAAATAAATAAAATAACTTTATTTTATTATTTTTTTGTAAATTTCAAAATTTATCTTTTTCTCCTGACCTACTATGGTTGAAGTGAATCTTCCCTTAAGCGAATCATAGCACTGAGGATTCATTAGTGCCCTAGGATTTTTAATCTGAGCACCAGTTCAAAAGATAGAAAATGTCGCTTGTACATTTACTGAACTTACCTAACAAAATGTTCAAAAATTCGTTCTGGGCACACTGGGTCTTGGAATCATGCACCGTTGATTTTCACAAACTCGTATTAATCCCAGATAATTAAAAAAATTACATGGAATTTTTGGGTCTTTACATTCTCCCCACATTAGGGATTTTCATCCCTGAAATCTATAAAAAACTAGGGAAACAAATGGGGGTACTGAGCACAAATCTGAGACTCCCGCTCCCATGTGCTCTTCGGGAGATTCCCATACTACCAATGAACTCGCACCAGAGGAATCAACTGCCCATGAAGGACTCACTCCTGTTGATCCTCTATCTCTACCGAGAACTCCACAAACTTCTCCCCATCGTCGATGTCCAGCTTTTCCCAGTCGATAACGTGTGATGGATCATGCAAGTACCTCCTCAGCTACGACATTTGGAATACATTATGCACTCAGTGCATATTTCGGGGAAGATCTAGATGATACGCCACCTCGCCTACTCTACTGAGGATCTGGAAAGGTCCGATGAACCTTGAAGATAGCTTTCCACCCCAGCCAAACCTCCATAATCATCATCAGGGTGAGACCCATATAAAGACATGGTCTCCCTCCTCAAACTCCAAGAGAGTCCGTCTCTGGTCGGCATAAGACTTCTGCCAGCTCTGTGCAGTCTTCATCTTCTCCAGGATGATCTGCACCTTCTCTATGGTAGCCTGTACCAACTCTGGACCCATGAATGCTGACTCCCCAAGGTCTATCTAGCAAAGGAGTGATCTTCAAGGTCACCCGTACAGAGCCTCAAATGGATCCATTCCGAGGGTGGAGTGATAACTATTGTTGTATGCGAAATCCACCAGGGGTAGGTGGTCCTCCCAACTGCGCCAAAATCGAGGACACAAGAATGAAGCATGTCCTCGAGTGTCTGTATGGTCCAATCTGTCTGACCATATGTCTGAGGATGGAAGGTGGTTCTTAAGTGTAGTTGAGTCTCGAACACCTCATGCAATCCCTTCCACAAGCGGGATATAAAACGAGCATCATGATCTGAGACAATAATTGATATCACCCCGTGAAGTAATACAATCTCCAGTATGTAGAGACATCCCAATCTCTCTACTAATCCCTGCTCTCGAATGGGTAGGAATTGGTCTGACTTGGTGGGTCGGTTAATGATCACCCATATGGAATCATGGCCCCTGGACGTATGTGGTAGCCCCGTCATGAAGTCTATGGATATACCATCCCACTTCCACTCCAATACATCAAGTGGCTGAGCTAAGTCTGCTGGTACCTGATGCCCAGCCTTCACTTGCTGACAAGTGAGGCATCGAGCTACAAACTCTACCACTACTTTCTTCATCCCTGGCCACCAGTACTGACACCGGAGGTCTTGGTACATATTTTCTACTCCAAGATGTACTGCTAAAGGGTATGTATGGAAATCCCTCAACACATCCTCTCATATAATCATTGGTATCATAGTGTTCCATCTGAAGAGAATGATGTGCTTACCACCTTCAAAAAATCCATCAGGAGTCTATCCTGAGGATATCTGAGCACGTCAGGCCTCACAGTCTACGTCTCTAAGCTGAGCCTTCTGAACTTTCTGAAGAAGTGGGGGAGTGAAAATCATACACTGGAGGTAATATGGTCCATCTCTATCCACAAAGGATATCTTCAATGTGGCTAGATTCTCTGTCACCTCACTCAGCAGCTGTAGACCGGACCTCCTACTGAGTGTGTCTGCTACTATGTTCCCCTTTCCAGGAGTATAGACTATCTCAAAGTCATAGTCTTGGAGTAACTCTAGCCATCATTGATGTCTCAGGTTCAGGTCCTTCTGAGAGAAGATATACCTAAGAATCTTGTGATTATATTAGACTGTAAAACATTCACCCATCAAGTAGTGTTGCCACATCTTCAGTGAAAATACCACTGCTGCTAACTTCATGTCATGGGTAATGTAGTTCTGCTCATATTGTCTCAACTTCCATGAGCCATAGGATATCACTACTCGCTCTTACATTAGGAAAAAACCTAGTCCAGTGCCTGATGTGTCTCAGTAGACTACATACACAACGCCCTCTTCTGGTAGCCTCAAGATGGGGGTACTCGTCAGCCTCTACCTCAACACTTGAAAAATATGCTAGCACTTCTCCATCCACAAGAAAGGTTGCCCCTTATTTTTCAAGGATGAAAAGGGTGTCACTACCCTGGAGAAGTCAGGTACAAATCTCTAGTAGTACCCATCCAATACCAAAAAACTCCGCACCTCAGTCACACTCCAGGGTGGCTCCCAAGAATGAACTGCCTCTATCTTCACCGGATCCATGACAACTCTAGACTTCGAGATAATGTTCCCCAGGAAGTGGACTTACCGTATCCAGAACTAGCACTTCGAGATATTTCCATAAAGATGGTTCTCTCAGAGTGTATCCAGAACTATCTACAGGTGTGTGGTGTGCTCCTCCTCCGATGCTGAGTATATCAATATTTCATTAATGAAGACCACCACTAACTGATAGAGGTATGGCTGGAGGATCCTGTTCATGATCCCCATGAACACTGCTAGAGTGTTGTTCATGTCTAAAGGCATCATCAAGAACTCTTAATGGACATACCAACATCTGAAGGTTGTCTTTGGTATGTCCTCATCCCGTACCCTGAGCTGGTGATAGCTTGATCTGAGGTCTATCTTCAAAAACCAATGAGCTCTCTTCAGCTGGATGAAGAGATCATCAATCCTCAGTAGAGGATACTTTTTCTTCATGGTCACCTAGCTCAGGAACCGATAGTCCACACAAATTCTCAAGATCTCATCTGCCTTCGTAGAGAACAAGACCGGGGATGCCCATGGAGAAACATTGGGCCTTACGAACCCCTTTCTCTGCAAGTCCTCTAATTGTACCCTCAGCTCATGAAGCTCCACAGGAGCCATCTGATATGTTGGTGTAGATATCGATGTCATCCCGTGGTACAGGTCGGTGTAAAAGTCTACCTCTCTGCGAAGAGGTATTCCCGAAACATCATTAGAGAAGACATCAGCATATTGGTCCACCACTATAGGATATCTCAGACTCCTCACATCAATTGATCTGAGGGTGAGGCTAGTGAACTGATGAGTAATCAGCTACACCCTCCTTTGAGATAGTCCATCATGCACTGTAAAGGTTTCCTCCTCACTAGTGAAGGTAAACTTGATCCCATCCTCACAGACACACCACATTTTACACCTAAAACAGTCAATCTGAGCATGGACTATAGATAGCCATTCCATACCCAAGATGACGTCATAAGGCATCGAAATTTATACTAGGAGATCCTAGCCGAATATCTTTCCTCTCAGAATGAGCTCACACTATCTACACTAGTGTGTAATCGTCAAATATTATTTTGTAGAAGTCTCTAATCATAAGGATCGAGCCAATGAATCCATCAGAATCTCCGAGCTCTGAATGAGTGTCATGGTAATGAAAGAGTGATTGGAACCTGTGTCTATAAGTATTACAACTAGGGTGGAATATACATAGATCGTACCTTTAATCATATTCGGAGCACCGTGGTCGTAGGCCTCTGCTACCTATAGTTGTGCTTGCCCCTGTCCACCTGCTCCCTGTGGTCAGGGTGGACCACCTGGTTGTGGTGGCGGTAGAACCTCAAATCGTTTCCCACCACATGCTACATGACCTTCTCCCTTTCCATGTCCACCGCCCTACAAACCTCCTCGCTTGATCCTTGGCCGCTTCCTTAGTGGTTCCTCGACCGTCTGCTGATCATTGGTATGGCGGGTCGGGTAGTCGTGAGCCATGTGGCTTTTCCTACCACATGTGAAGCACAGTCTTCTTCCCTACTGACCCCCTCTGCCTTGCGAGTTTTGTACCTCCGACCCTACATCATAGGGTCACCCTATAGAAATTTTGGTCCACTTGGACCTCTGTGTCATATGCCTACTGCCTACTGCAGACGACTCAGCTACCTGTCATCCGATGGTGGCTCTCACCGTTGGTGCCTGCTCAGCTAAGAATCTCTCCACCAATAACGCTCACTCAATTACTCCAGCCTGCGTCGGTATATTGAGTGATATCATCGATGCTATGATCTCCCACTGGAGACCCTGCTCAAAGGTCCGGGCCCTGAAGAATGGGTCCCATACCATGTCCATGTAGTAGCGTGAGAGGTCAGTGAATCTCACCGAGTACTGGGCCACTGATAAGCTGCCCTTCTGTAAGTGCAGCAGATCCTAGATATGCACAGAGCATAGTGTATTTGGGATGAAATATGCCCTAAAGAGGCTCTCAAAGTCCGTCTAGGTGAGGGTTACCTCATCATGTAACTGAAGCGTCATGCTCCACCATCTTCCTGTCGTGCCCAAGAAAAGACTAGCAGCTAGGATCACCATCTGATCTTCTGGTGTCCCAACTAGGAGGAAAACTCAGGCTACAGCCTCCAGCCAGTCCTCAGCTGCCTGGGGATCTGTCTTGCCTCGGAAACTCAGAGGTCTCTACCAATGGAACTCATGCAACGCGCTCAGTTGGTGTGCACCGTCCACCATTGGGGTTGGTGGAAACTGCTGCCCAATGGGTGGTGGTGCTGTCGGTGCACCACCTGAAGCTGATAACACAGTAAGAGGACCCTACCCTGAAGCATCGTCGCTCAGTGGACCATCATCATGTAATCTCTTAGGAATCCTAGATGGTTGTCTATGTGGCAGCATCCTAAAAAGAAATAGGTGTGCCATGGTCAATAATTTATACCTGGTGAGATGACTCAAAAGAGATAAAAAATAAAACATTTCCAAAACACACACAATTATCGTTTTCATGCACCAAGTCAGAAATCATAATTTAGGGTCTTCGTGTATGGATACATCTACCTCCGCACAAACACTAGACTCCCCAAACTGAAAAACACACTCAAAACACTTAACACTATTGCTCCATTGGAAAGATCAGAGTCCTAGTTATTCAGTAGAACCGACTCCTCTGATACCACTTTGTAACAACCCGTCCCCTGGGGCCCGTGCCGTGACTACCCCAAGCCCACCTTCCATAGGCTAGGGGTTGGAGACTAACATCAGAAATGCATATCCCTTAAAACAGGAAGGCATTTCCTTTAAACCTATACAAACACATAGACTAGAATGCAACAAGATGAAACTACAAAGTAAAACTATTGTAGTAAAAGTGTGTACTAAAAGTAAGGGGATAGAATACAAGCCCAACTAAAAGATGCAACTACAAATGAAAACATAAAACAACTCCTGATATCATCCGCCAGTGATCCTACCTAAAGGGTAGGTATGAATCATCTCCACATCTCTCCACATCAACTGTCACTGTCATCCACCGTCAGGTCCTAGCTCCAAAGTCTCAGTCAAGGCTACCTGTCGTCTGCATAAGGCACAACAAGGTGTGAGTGAATCCCAGGCCAGGGTGAGTATAATAATATCTAGTAGGGACCCTGAGACCCCTTAAGGTCTCTCATAATTCCACAAAGGAAAACCACAAACATGATCTCAATCACAAAGCACAAAGAAAAAGACACAGCTCAAACCAGGTATAACTGAGTACAACAGTATAGATGATTAGTCGTAAGGCTATATCATCTTAATCTGTCAAGAGGCACTGCTACTGATCCACATAGGATCGATAGGTACTAACCCCCACAAGACTCACGCATGATCGATAGGTACTAATCCCCGCAAGGCCCACATAGGATCGATAGGTGCTGATTCACACAGAATCACTAGGTACTGATTCACACAGAGTTGCTCGGTGTCATTTCAAACAGAATTTCTAGGTCCTGATTCACACAGAATCTCTAGGTGATGATTCACATAGAATTATTGGGTGCTAATTCACAAATAATTGATAGGTTCTAATTCAAACAAAATCATTGGGTGCTGATTCACATAGAATTTATGGGTGTTGATTCACATAGAATCACTCGGTGCTGATTCACATATAATCATTGGGTAATGATTCACACATAATCATTGGGTAATGATTCACACAGAATTGATCGGTGCTAATTCACACAGAATCACTCGGTTCTAATTCACACAGAATCGCTCTTCATTCTTCATGTCTCATCCATAAACAGGATTCCCACTCATAGTATGCTTGTCTCTGGGAGAAACCACTCCTCAATCCATCAGTCATATTTCAACTTGCATAAATTCCATTTTAGAAGTTACCCAATTATCTGTCATGTCATAAGGGTTCCAACACAACAAACGGAGCATCAATCAGACGCCCGGTCTGTAAGTTATTGGCATTTTAGTGTCGAGGGTCCAGTTGGATTTGGGGTTGATCTGACCTGAACGTACTCCAACTTTATCTAAAACTCCTGTGGAGTATCTCAAAAGTATCTTATATCTCCAAGGATACTAGCTCCATAGACAGTTCGTCAAACGGACTTCTGGTTTGCAAGATACGACCTTTTAAGCGTTTCTGGGCCCGAGAGGGGTCTGGGTCCGATCTGACCCGACCCGGTCTGGGTCTGACCCGGCCAGGGCCGTGGACCGGTTTGGTTGGGTTGGGCCGCAGACTGGCCCAGCCCCCCCAGCCGGGCTGGGCCGCGGTGGCTCGGCCCGCTGATTGGCGGGACCTGCGCGGGGGTCACGCAGTCTACCTACTGAACAAATCAAAGGATTCGTTCGACTCCAAGATTGGCAGCGCCAGGTGGTGCCGCCTGCCTGTCTGCGGGACCCACTAGGAGCGGGTCCCCTTCCACCTCCTTTGTGGCCCCCCTCGATCCCAAACGACTCAAAGATCCATTCATCCCTTTTAATTGGCGGTGCCACGTGGCGCCGCCTCATCGCCCATGGGACCCGTAGGGAGTGAGTCCCTGCCTTCAACGTGGCTTCGAGCCGTGGCCTATCTCACTGTAGCACATGACGGTGCACCCATCCTGTCTCTGCGGTCGGCCGCCTGTCTGACCACCGTGGTGCCGCCGTCCTCCACCAGCGTCGATTGTCGGTGCTACTACACCAGCGGATCATTCGTGGGCCACCGGGTGAGCTCCGGTGGTCTGTTCTTCCTTCAAGATGCACCTATAGACCTCCCGGGACACATTTTTCATTGCATGCCACTCGGTTTCTGCTTTTCGTCGAGTTGAAAATCGTCCCATGAAGAACGCATCAAGAAACGAAGTGGAAGAGGGTTCGGGCTTTGTTTGTTTGGCCTGCGCCCTCTGAGTTAATATCATAATAGATGGGAGTAATTTATACATCACATTAAAATAATGATAAAACTCATTCCAAACATAAACCCCTACCTTGAAGATCATTGGTGACCACTGTGGACGGCGGTGCTTCTACATTCGAGGGTATTGTGGATGAAGGAGAAGGTTCGCGAGCATTGACATTCGTCATCCGTCGACCTCCAGAGCGATTCCACAATGGGCATCATCAAATCCTCTGTTCTCCATCAGTGGAAGGTTTCATGGTACTTTTCTAGAGGTTCCTCACAGCTGTGTAAAAAACCCATGCCCAAGCTTCCATTAAATAGACGAGAGATTCGACCGTGTCGCATGTCATTAATGCGGTTCATTTATGAACCAAATTTAATTTCATAACATTGAGGTTACAAAGATGAAGGTTCAAGCCATTAAGTGGCTTTACAATTCATCGGTCATGCCACCACCTCTCAACTATTATAGAAAAGAAATAAAATAACTTTGTTAAGTTATTTTATTATTTTTTTGTAAAGTCCAAAATTTATCTTTTTCTCCTGACCTACTGCGGTCGATGTGAAGCTTCCCTTAAGTGAATCCTGGTGCTGCGGATTCAACAGTGCCCTCAGATTTTTAATCTGAGCACTAGTTCAAAAGATAGAAAATGTCGCCCTTACGTTTACTGCACATACCTAAAAAAAGATCAAAAATTCATTCCGGGCACACCAAGCCTCGGAATCACGCGCCATCAATTTTTGTAGACTCGTATTAATCCGAAATAATTTAAAAAAAATACATGGAATTTACGGATCTTTACACCCTAGGTTCATCCACCTCTCACCCTTAGTTTTTAAATTTTATTCTTGTTTTTTTATATCTATCAACTCCACTTCCTCCTTTTGTTTTAATTATTTTAAAACTAAAATCATAAAAAGAGGAAAATAAACTATAATTCACTAAGTTTAGCATCAATACTCATTGGGATATGACCCATATGGTTTATTATACTGCATTATTATAAAGTTTTTAAAATTTTTATTTTAATGTTGAGACTCTCCGACAAGGTCCCTACATCAAAATTTGGTTCTATTTCCAGGGATCCAAACACATTCACTTCAATATTTTTCTCATCTTGTAGATAATTTTTATTTGTTTTAAAATACTAAAAAACAACACATGAATTTTGAAAACAAGACTCTATCCCAATGAGATACATGTTATAATATTAAAATTTTGTTTAATAAATTATTACCACTTTACTATGATAAAAAAATATACCCAAGTTTATGATGATTAAGAATCATATGGAGCATGTCATGTACAAGAAATGAAAATAGAGGTGCTACAACAAACAGAAAAATCTAAAGATTTTGAATTAAAGGTTGGAACATCCATAATTTATGTGGAAGAAACATTCAAAGATAAATGGAAGATTATTGAAAAACTACTCTCAGAACTCACCACATTTCCATAGGCACTTCTTGAAGTAGTCGTTACAACTGATCCATTAAAATGGTAGAGTTCACATTTGAGTTTCTTTTATTATGAATTTATATACAATGAATTAAAAAATAATTGATCATTATATTGTATTATAGAATGAGTACCTAATATTTCCTATAAAATTTTTGAGGTAAAGGAAACCACACTCAAGGTAGTAAAATTTTAATAAATGATGGAATTACTATTTTCCACTCTAACTTACAGAATCCCAACAGTGTTGTATGGAGATCCAGGTTTAAAACCTAACCATTTTAAGGGGGAATATTATAATATAAATTATTCATGTTTTTATTATTTATAGATATAATTTTTTACTAACTCTCCCTATTATTAAAATTTTGTAACAACACAAGTGAAGTGGGCACTAGAGGAGGAATCCATGGGAATTGTGGCTTAGGTAGTGGAGGACCCATGCTTCATTCTTTTCCCCCAACTTTGAAAGTTATAATTCAATAAACAGGGTGTGTTTATACAAAATATTTCACAAATGGTCCTCACTAATAAGGAAATAGTACTAATAAATGGATCCACAAATATGTGGCCTTTATGGTTAAATAATCTCAGTTCCCCTTCAGTCTAGGAAAAACAATTGATACTTCTTAACTAGGGGAAATAAAAACCTAATACCCACATCGGGTTCAAACCAAGAATATTTTACCTTCTCTTTCTTAATCTTAGTTTTATTATTAATAAATTTTTTATATAATTTTTTTATTCCTTATTTTAGGGTTTTTAAGGAGGTAAGAAACCACATACTACATTAAAGGCTGTTTTCATGGTATTAATTGAAGTTTTCCATCCTAATAACTAGGTTTTATCCACCCATCTCATTTGTCTTCCACTTCCTAGTTCATATTCATTAAAAACTACCAAATTCACTATTGAGTTCCTATAAGATAGTAATATATTAGTGTGGGAGAGGGAAAAATTCCTTCTACTAGATTTAGATTTGTTTGTTTTTCTTGTTTTTGTATTATAATTGAGTTGTATTGGACACTTTTAATATTTTTGAACTGTTGGGGTGATTGTGGAAGTGTTATTGAATTTAAATTAAAAAACTCACATGATTTTTGATATTTTTCACAATCTAGTACTTTTTTTAAATTTTCTTATATTTCTCCGCATCTTGAAATCTTAGGAAATGTTTCACAATCTGTAACTTTATTTTTAAAATTAATAAAAATTCTGTGAGTTTAGGTGTGCTTAAAATGATAAAGGAAAATTTTAAAATTCAAAGTCACTTTGTTGTACTCTTTTCAAGACTACCTTACATATGGCCTTCATTTTGAAGGGATTTAGAGACCATTAATGTCCTTATAAGAGTTACCTTATAATAAAAATCCTTTTACACCCATCTTTTGATGTTTTAATGCATTATTTATATTTTAAGACAAGTGAAGGGATGTTATTCATGGGAATCATTGTTTTTGAAGGAATTGCATGATTAGGAGGATGTAACGGTAGTGTTTACATCTATAATTGGATAATAAGTCACATTATCCATGGAATATATTTTTTTCTATCATCTCTAAAAAATATGAAAAATGAAAAAAAAATGAAATGAAAAAAATGGAGATGGGATTGAATTTATCATTATACCTTCTTAGATGACTCGTGATCATTAACATAATAAAAAATAAGGCATGATTCATCATTCATCATTCTTTATATGCATGTTTCATCATATTATCCATGAAGAGAAAATAAAATAAAAGATAAATAAGATAATAGGATGAATCAATCATTGTGGTTATATTGTTGATATGTGACTTACCATTAAAAGGGAATAGAGATATTGAGTTTGGTGATATTTTTTGAGGGAGTCATATAATGGAGTATTTTTACCCCTGTATTTTCTTATAATTTCATAAATTTAACCTTAATATATTTAAACTCCTCTTTGAATCCTTTTTTTAACATAAACCACTAACCCTTATCCCCAACACAACCCATGAAAAATTCCTTTTGATTTAGAACAACATTTTTCTTTGAGTGGAGATATAGTCGCATTCAAAGCCTATAGAAAGTGTTTATGATACCAAAAAGAGGAAGACCATACATAATACATTTCTTGAGATAGAAAAACCTTTCTATGTGAGGTAGGTATACATTTTTATGGATGGATCAAAACAATTGAATGAAATTTCTTGTGCATAATGAAAAGGGAATTAAAGTCATAAAAGAAGAAAGATGATAATATAATGGAAAAGGTGAGTTTGGTGGAACTATTGATTTAATTTTTTGTGATTGGATTAGGTGTAGATATGGTTCATAAGTTAAATGGATTAAGTTTAGGGTGGTTGTAAAAAGAAAAAACTGTACATTTTTATTTGAATTTCACTTGTAATATTCCCTCATATTTTCACTATTTTAGAGAAATTATCAACTTTTTAGTTTTTTTGGGTTAATTTGGAATTAAATAGAAAAATGGATTAATTTCATGTTTTTAATTGGTTTATTAAAAGTAGAATTAATTTTGAGTAATTAATACATTTATTTTATTTTGAAATTGTTTTTTGAAGGCTTTGAAATGAATCTCATGAATTGATGATGAATAAAATTGAATTTTAGAGGCTCTTATGCTATTAAAAAAATCTAGAAGGATATCATATGATTAACTGGGTTGGATAGGATTCATTTGATATTAAATATAGAATTTTATTGTCTACATGTGATTATAATTATACTCACATGTGATTAAATTTATAAGTAATATTTGTAAGTTTTTAAAACTCATGTGCTATATAAACATTAGAATAAACCATGTGGGTCAACCACTAAATAAGATTAAATGTGATAACGTGAAGACCATATCAAATTAACCTACACCAACATTAGATTAAAACCTATGGTCCGACAATCTATGTCATAATGAATTTCCATGGGTGATAGATATGTAAGATTACCTTTGAGAATGAGTGGCCCTTATGATATGTCTCATGTTGGAATAAAATTAAAATCTCAAAGGCTACATGTGATTAATTTATTTGGGGGAGAGTTGCATCATATTAAATCATGAAAATTTAATATTACGTAATATCAAAATCACCACCATTCATTATGTAAGAATAATTGGCTATGATTAGAAGTTGTATGTGATTAAACCCCAAACTAAAAAGGTAACATAAAATTAATTAGAGACCCATGGAAGATTAAATAAAAATATTGGGTCCTACTTAAGGAGAACCTCCATGATCCAGGAACTATGTAAGATGAACTCAAATGGGTTTTCACTACATATCGATCCTTTGCAACTCCTTTTGGAATATCACATATCACAACTAGCCCATGAGGATATTTTTTCAAGATGAAGTGTAATGACATGAAAAGGATCCCTTTATAACTATAATTTAAATTAATGTTGTATTTATAATATTAAAGAGTCTTAAGGAAATAGTAACTGCGGATTTTAATGAAAGACACTTCACACATTGAATCCATGCATTGATCAAAGGGACCACAAATACTCCCTAACACCCAATTCTTAACCAAATCAAACACCACATAATAAATTGTGCATGTGGTGGTTATCCAAGAGTAAGAAGAAGATGAATGGTCATGGGAATTGAAAACAAATATGTTCAAATATTAATTGAGTTTGGAGAAGAACATGGATGTGGAACACATATGTGATCATCTAGAGGAATATTATTCCACATGGAGATCATTGAGGATGCATGAGGAAAAACATAAAACCATACGAGCATCACTTTCATCATTATTTAAAGTGCACTAGGATAATGTGTAAGGGGTTACCCTCTAAGGTATTAGTTAAGAGATTTTAGATATTTCCATTCAGTGATTTCTAATATTAAAAGTAGTTTCTTTCTTTTATTTCCTATTTTTTTTCTTCCATTTATCCCTCTCAAATCCCACTTTATGATCCCTTAGATTCATGTTAATGGATAATTTACTTGAGGGTTGTCCATAAGGAAGATAACATGGGTATCTTAATGGATGTGCTCTAATTATGTAATGTTTTATTCCCATCCTTGATACAATATTAGGTGTAAAGAGAAGTGAATTGATGGTTGTTATCTTATCTTCTTCTTACCTAAGGCTTGTTCTCCCTTATTGAAAAATATTTTCTCTCTCTATAATCATTGCATTCTATTCCCATGTTAAAGCCTGGGTATGTAAGTAGATGAACCACGTATGGTGGAGGTGTGGGTGGTGACATACCTTTAACCACAGAATGTTCAATGTCCCTTACTGTGGAAAAGTTTGATCTTAGTGTACTAAGGAGGTCTTCAAGGGTCACTAAGTTGCATAACAAAGATATAATAAAGTTTTTAACAAATGGTATTTAGTTGGAATCATTGTAACATCTCGACCCAACCCATTGTCTTAGATATAACCAAAATACCACTAACCTTAGGTACATTCCTTAGACACCAAAGGATGGAAATGGGCATCAACAAATCATAGGGGATGATTTTCCCTTACATATAGAATAACCTTCAATAGATAACTCCAATACAAGATGTATAACATGATTCATGAATAAAAAAGACCAAAATATCATATATAAAATATAAAAATAATCATGTTTGTATAAAATAAAATAAGAATATGACTAAAAATAAATAGAATAATAAAGTACCAATGTTTCAAACTCCCATAATTTGAAAAATTTATGACTCTAAGCTCCTGGATCCATCACCCAAAAATATAACATCAATACATTTCACAAGAAAAGTGATAAACTGCCCTTTATTTTTAGCATATTGAGTAACTACATATGCACCAAGATTCATATACATGATGGTGAGTATAAAAACTAATTATTAAATCATCCAAGGACTCCCCATGCATGCTACTTAAACAAAAACAAGTTATCTCTCATTTTATATATAATAGGATAAAGAAAAAATAAAATAAGTAATCTAAGAAAAACATATAGATAATGCACACCAAAATTCATATTTCCTTACAAATCCATTATTTCTATGAAAGTAACCACACTAAAACTCACCCACACATTCCATGTATGCACACACCCATGCATGAATACCCCAATGAAACTCCCATCAAATAAATATCTCCAGAATAGACCAAATCACAAGAATAACCTTATCCCCCTTGATCTATTTCATCACTTGGTGGTATAAACCAATGTTCCCTCCTAAATGTCACTAGTATCCAAATATGAACTAACAAGGCCCCATCTATTTACATAATTTACACACACTTCAAATGTCCAATGTTAACTAGTGTTCCCAACTAATGGAACTGGAAGCCAAGCTCGTACCAACAAGGCCCCAATCAATGTTTTATAAACACACAACAACATCACCTCAATACTAATTTAATCACATTCCAAAAACATATTTTTTTAAAACTTTACAAACAATTATTTCATCAAAAAAAAGAGTGAACACACACTAACACTAACTTCACCTTCCTGAGTATAAGTTTATTTTGTTCATGAAGAGATTTTCCCATGACTTGTTCAAAAGATTTATCAAATATTAAAAAAATCATTTAAATCTAAAAATACCTAAGATTACAATTTATTTAAATAATTTGATTGAGTGAAAATCCACCTATCATCATCATGTTCATCTAGAAGAATATAATAGGGAGAATCATTAGTGGAAGAGAATCACAAAAACACCCAAAGGAACCTCAAGGTTTGAGAGCCTTAACTCATAGGCAAGGAATAAGAGTTTTCAAAGAAGTTAATCGGGTTAAAATAAAATTCAATATCCCCAAAAATATCACCCATTATTTACCTTTTTCACACACTTATTCCCCTAAAACTTGGTGGTTGTTTTAGATGTTTTAAAAATAGAGATAACTAGAACCACACATTATACCAGCATGTGGTGAATTCTCCCAATCAATTTGGAATATATCGCATGAGTATGACCACCAAAACACATAGAATTGTGGTATTTTGGCTGCCCAATCCTGTTTGAATACTCAACGTGAGGCCAACCCTACACAACCATGATGACCACTCACCACAATATAGGGAAATGTTCCTTATTATTTCAAACTTCCATTCAAAATTACTAGACATAGATAACCCCATATCACTATTTACAACTCACTAATGTCGACTAAACCTTCACTTGACCCAACACACTATTATTGCACCCTCATTATTTTAGGATCCCTATTTTACTCAGGGAGACATTTCCATCTTCCATGCCCTGAAAAATGCCCACAATACGGGGAGTGGTGTTCATAACACCAAGAAAAAACCACATTGGTCTCCATATAGAACCATTATCAACTACTTTGGCATGGTTTTATTCCTTATTCTCATAGGATAACCCTCACCATTACCACTACCTTCACCACAATCGGCGCGGCATCATGGTGAAGCCATAAAACCTAAACTCATTTTCATCCAAGAACCTCTCCCAACTCCCTAAAACTAAAAAAACCAATAAATAACTTAAAAATACATAATAAATATAGGAATACCACAAACCATGGGTGTAATAATTATGATGAGTTTAGAACATCATCATGGACTATGGAGTTCCCGTGTAATCAAACCTATGATCCAAAACCTTTCCCACTATTTTCTATTTTATTTTCATGTTTTTTTGTGATTTCATATCCAAATCCTTATAAATATATTATTTTTTCATTATTAAAAATTAACAAAAATATTAATAAGTGTCAATAGAAAGTGTTTATTTATGAATCTACTTGAGTAGAAACCTATGGTCATATCCTAAGCTACACTTATATGGGGTTTTTAATTTTTTTTACAACCCCGCTATAATCAACCTATCATTAATGATTAAATTATATTTATTTAAACTACTATAAGAACTAAAAATTCCATATGAGCGGTAATAGTTACAACTTGATCTTTATCCCACCCATCTCTAATTTTATGGTTATTCCATTCTTCTATAATAGTGTATTGTGTTCTATTAGGAGAAGAGAATGAGACTCACCTATTATAGAAATTAATAAGGGTCTTGAACTGGGTAAGAAAATCTATACCATAAATGAGATAAAATATGTTCATACGAATGATAGAAATGTCCTAGATATTTCTAAACAATCCTACATTAAGAGTATTGGAGGGACACATCTTACTTCTCACTAACTACTTAACCAAAGGGGTATCAATACTCATGATACTCTATGTTAATTCAAATTCTATTCCCAAATGAGACACATTATTATTAGAAATAAAATAATGGGAGGATCCAATAACAAATAAATCATATAAAAGGGTATAAGATACTAGAAAATACTTCTCACCATTGAATAACCTTCCTTAGTATCAACCATCAACTAATCGACTGTGAAAACCCTGATATAGATATTATTCAGCACTTCCTTCCCCACTACCTCAGATGAGGTCAATATATTAAACATTAAAACTTTCATCTATAATGGTTCCCTCAATCCCATATTGAATCATCTAGCTTTTGACTCCTTTTCCCTACTCATATAAGGAGATAAGTGGAGTAGATCACTAAATTCGATAGAATACTCCATTTATAACATCAATACTTATATAAGATCCATAATTTCATGATATTTTACTTGGTTAATAGTGTTGAAATAATTTTTTTTGAAAGAAAAAGGTTATGAAAACCCTACCAATCAAGCACCTAGTCTTTCTTTTCCTCAAACATTATGTCCCAACATCATCAGCCAAATCCTTCAATCATAATAGTGGATAGAAAAGCCTTTTGTTGTTATATAATATAAATACTCTAAAATATTTGGTGGATATGATTAACCAACTCCATTTATTCATTATTGGAGGATTCATCCTGGAAGGTAGGGATGGTGGAACTAAAAAACTCATATAACATTCGCAATCAAGGGTTTGTGTCATTGTGTTGTTAGGTTATCTTCTCAAAGTAGTTGATATAGATCCTTGAGAACTTGAGGATAAAAATTAGGCCTAGAAGGTAGAGTATGTTCATAATCTCCCTCCTAACGATTAGATGGGGATTGACATGATGGAATATTCTATATTAATGAATATAGTCACATTAGATTCTCTTACAAGAATTGGGAAATGTTGTATTTTTATCTGTATTATTCTAATCATATCATAATCCTCATCCCCTCTCTCATATGCCTTTATTTGGATTAATGTTTTATCATTTTAAATAAAATTTTAAAATAAAATATTAAACCAACTTTAAACCAAGCATGTAAATTCCAACAATATAGGTTTCAAAACTAGTTTAACCACTTAGATGAATTATACTAACTTACTCATCATTAATAAATAAATAAGAAATTTTATTTATTTATTAGTTATTTTTCAATTAATATAAATATTAAAATGATTATAATCATGAGAGAAAAAATTATAGGAAAACACATGATATTTCATTTCATCATATATGTTCCTACCTAAACACATCTTCTTATGATGCATTAGACTCTTATAAAAGATACTAACTTAAGGAAACAATCAAAATCAAATCCATATGACCCCTGGTAGCTCTATATTATTCCATAATTATGTTGGAGAAGTATATTTATGGGTTACTTCATGATCCCTAATAGTATTGTCTCTTGACTACTCTTAACCCCATACACAAATCCATTAATTTTCTCTGATACCATTTTGTAATGACTTGACCTGGATACCCAAATGAAACTAAGGTAGATTTCCACAAGATAATTGATGCACCACCTAATCACCAGAGTCTGGTGTAAATTTTGAGGGATAAAATATACATGTGTGGGAGATGCTTTACCCTATTTAATATTTAATATATAAATTAATAAATTGATTGATAGTTTAGCTGAAATTCTAACATGGACCTTGGGTCATCGAACTTGGGTGACAATGATACAACAATCACCAATATAACACATGATAATTAGTCTATCTAGTCAACACATGATACAATAACTATGTAAACATGCATATACAACATACCATAGAAAAAATAATCCACAAAATACACACAAATTTTAAAACTAACCCATAAACCATTTTACACATATGAGGCATGACATGGACTAAAAGTGAAAATGAAAGTATTGTGTGATTGTTCCATCATAGATAATAGTATGTAAAACCTCATCTTATATGATCCACACATCCATCAAAAATATATAAAGTTTTATCTCAACTCTACATACCATGTGTGGTATCTACCCATTACCATGTAACTTCAAACCTCATGAATAGGTTCGTTTACTTTACCCGGGTCACAAAAAACATGATCTAAATGAATTACCAAGGGAACCCATGTAGGGTTTGAGTACATATTACCCTATAGAAGTCACCACCTGACCTCAATATGTCTCATAAATCCAAGTATACAATTCAGAAATATAATAAAGTTGGTAGGAAATGAGTAAACATAAGAATTATATCATCATGGTAGTAGAGCGCAAGTAGTCATTCTAAACAAGAAGAAATGTTATTAAAATTAAACAAAAAAAAGAACATGTTCCAATAATAATTTACTTATTTTCATCCACATCATCCAAATTAGATTTGATTCTTTCTTGGAATCCAAGTAAGGTACCTATCTTCTACAAAGGACCTATCTGTTAGATATGTTTGACCAAATCCATCCTATGTAAGAGGAAGTGTACATACATACATACATACATACATACATGTATGTATGGGTGAGGTGGTTACTCGCCCAACAATACCTTGTAACCCCCTAGGCCTAAAAACCCAAAGTACTTTTGCCCACAGGGCATGGGTGAGTTGGTTACTGGTGGTGGTATCCTGACCTTGAGGTTCCAGTTTCAAGTCCCTCATAAAGAAACACACAATATATTCCATTATAACCTCTCATGGGCCCCTCTACCCCATTGAGAACTAGCCTAAGCCCAAGGTTTTCCACCTTGGGCTTCGTTGGGGACGTGTGGCATGCAAGTGGTGAGGTCGCACCTATACCTCATTACCCGAATACACGTTTGTTGCTTCAGTGGTGGCATAGTGGTGTAGGGTCGAGGTCCATAGCAACAATGTTCGGTGAGGTATGGGGTTCGATTACTACGAGCTTTCTCTTGAGAGAATTTTTGCCTCCCATGTATCACTCGTCTTGTCAGGTCCCCTGGTGTCTCACCGGGTATGTATAATGGGCTCACTTCACCTGGTTGATGGATTATTGTGTTGAACCATCGATGATAGAGGTGTTACCCTATGGGAAACTCTGTCATCTCGGCTGGAAATAGCTCCTTCCCGGCTGGGGTATTATGACCTCTTCGTTGGGAGGGGGTTCCATGGAGTGGAGGGTTCAAAAAGGCCACTCTTGAGGATTCCGTTTTCTAGGAAAAATGATATATATATATATATATAATCATCTTCTTATAGATGAAATATATATATATATATATATATATCCCACCTGGGAGGCCACTAGTCCTCTTTTGGGGAGTTATTGTATAAGAATCCATAACTATGAGGTGTTGGAGTTAGTTTCCTAGGACCAACTGTTTGTAATTTGATTACAAGAATATTCGATGTACTGAATATTAATAAAAATTCTTATTACAAATTGTTTGTTTTTTAACATGAATCTAACGTAATAATGTCTTGGAGTATACATCGCATTGATAAGTTCATATATGTTCCCCGCTATGACGAGAACCTTGATGTGCTATGATGATATTCTCAAATAATGTTATGTGATTGGATAACATACTATGATGGGACACATATTACATATATTGTCAGGTGTGAGTATGATGAAGTGTTGTCATGTGCACTCTCAAAAGTATTTATAACTAAATGCAGTATATGGGCTAACTTAGGTCGTTATCTTGAGGTGCTTTTGTGGTTAATCAATCACTACTTATAATTCACTTTTTTATATATTTATAATTTATAAAATAAAACTAAAATAATTAGATGTTTAATAAATGAGGATACAAGATAATAAAAAGTAAATATGCAATGCATAATGCAGACATAATTATACTAGATAGAAATGATATCCTCCCAGGAGATTATCCAAAATGAACCTTCATCGCCTCTTTGTTAGATTCAAATCTACTTAATGAGAATGCTTCATTTTATGCATGAAACTTCTCTTCTACCTATGGGTTTGGATATACTATTCACTCAATGATCTCCGAACGACCACACATCAACCTCCTCGATCAAGGGAGACTATTATAGAAGAGAAATTTAAGCCTCAGGTGGGAAGTGGAGACACAAAGGAACATTTCCCAATAATATTCCACTAATAATAACTCTAATAAAATAAGAAACATAAAACATTAATTTATAATGACTTGGGTTCAATATTGGATTTATCCCCCAAGAACTTCCTCGGGTTAGTTACTCATAATCACGAGTACAACAGATCGCAGTAGAGAAGAACGGGGTGGAAAACAAAAGATAAAAAAAATGAGATTGAGATTGAGAAGAAGAGAAAAATATATTAAAAATTAATAATACTATTAAAATTTAAACAAACTAAAAAAATAGTAAGTTTCCACATATAAGTGCCAACGCTTTGAGAAGGGGTGATGATACATATTTATAGGAAGAGGGGGTGAATGAATTCACCCCAAAAATATACTCCAATTTTTTTGGAATGTATTCTAAATTAAATGGAATAATTTATAATAGTTGTCTTCATAAAATTTGTTCCATAATATCTCCTCTATCCAAATTCAAAATTTTAGATCTATTGACCTCCATATGTAGGAGTTATGGTCGATTTAATTAGAGACATTTAATCTATCCATTTGACTCACCAAATTCCAATTCTTCAACTTCTCATGCCATTAGGACACTCCAACCTATCGATTCATGCGTTGGAGCCTTAATAAAAGTTTTTCCCACTTTATTTCGTCTATCCAAGAAATATGAGACATTTTGTACTCGTTCTTCAGATGTTATGAATTAATTTCTCAATGGAGCAGTTTCTGCCTGGTGAGTTGTTTCATCTTCCGCATGTTTTATCTGTTCAATGAATGCCTTAATGAGCTTATTATGACTTGTAACTCATCAATAACGAACCTTATTTAATACTATTTCATTTAAAATTTTAATCAATGAATTTTTATGTGTTTTCACCAAGTTATGATTCTGTTACATCGGTGGGGTCCACGCTGTCCGTCCGGAAAATTTCCCAAATTAAATGATTTTTTCTAACCTATAAATGCTCAAATCATGTAACGTACCAGTTCCAGAAGCCAGCCAGAGGCACCTTGTACCTATTTGGTCACATGGACTCAAGCGCATTTCCCTGAATGCCAGAAGCTACTGACTAGAAGTGAGGTCCTTGGGTGTGATAGTGGGGAAACTATGTCCTCATTGGCAGAGTAACACAGCGGAAGTAAAACAGATAGCAATAGCTGAAGCAGTAAAACATGCAATAGGTAAACAGAATAAGTAATGAAAAAATAGAGCACACACATGTATATATATATATATATGATGTAAGATATATATGTCTAAGAAAGCATCCAAACAAGTCACAATGATGGAATACAATACTAAACCAAATTACAATAGAAAACAGATAAAATGCTCCATAGCTTCGCAAGCCTCAGCTTGGTCCCATGCTCCCCATCTCTACAACAATAAAGTACCTAAAGAAGTAGGGTTCTTTTCCTTATTTATACCTACAGCAATATAATCTGTTTGGTCCCGAAAGCATGACCTAAATAGGGTATGAGACTAAATCCCAGTAGGAAACCACCCAAAGATCTGTGCCTAACAGTTAGTGAATATATATGGTAGGCTATAATCAAAATGAAGCATTAAACAAGGAAATACTCATAAGTAAATAATCCTATAGTTTCAAATGCATTAAATTATCAGATAATAAGCAGCTAATCATAAGTAGGGAACCCTCTAGGAAGTACTCACAGCCTAACCCCTCTGGTCCAACCAAAACAACACATGCAACCCTCTAAGAAGTACACATAGACTAACCCCTCTGGTTCAACTTTTTCATAGACTCTCTGAGGAACAACACACCATCAATTCCCTCTATAGTCTCATATCGGTAACTAAAAGGTTCTCTAGGGAAGCACTCGACGTCCAATTCCCCCTGTGGCTCACATTAAGGAACTACAGACACTCTTAGGAAGCACTTACATCCATTCCCCATATGGTCTCGCATCGTAATAGTAAATAGACACTCTGGAGAATTCCTCAACGTCCATTCTCCCTATGGTCTACTACACCAAGTTCTCATGACCCTGTGTAATTCAATCAAGCACAGAGATATATAACATCCAAAGTATACCTCAAGAACTACTTGGCTAAACAGTCTACAACATAACAGCATGTTAGATAAATAATATTACTCCACCCTATCAACAATAGGAATGGAAAGCAAGCAGCCTAACATGATAAGCAAGACCAAATAGTCATAAACAATACAAGCATGGGTAAGACATCCATAGAATAGAAATTAACCCTATTTACATTCAATTGAACTCTGATCAAGCATATAAATCATAGCAGGTAATAACAGGGTTAAAACTGTAAACATGAAATACCCCGATCAAGGTTATTGGGCACTTTTGCACATATAACTCAAAGACTAACTACAGAAAGGCAAAAACCACCTACCCCAGTGTCGTATGATAGATATACCCCAGCTTCAGCCCTTGGATCGACCTAGAACTCATTTGATCTACAAAAAATGTCTAAAATTTTCAACCGAGGATAACTCACGAGATAAGAGAAATCAGGAAACGAGGTTTAAGAAGAAGAGAGAACTCATCGATGTGATTCCAACACAACTGACAGAGTTCGATTCAGAGAACCGATGCTCGATTGGGGGCTCGGGGAAGGATCAGCATCATATGGATGCTCTCGGTTGAAGAAGGTGAAGAAGAAGACACCTTTCCAATTAAACATGACTCTGGTCCATTTAATGAAAAAAAATTACACGGCGTGTAATTTTGAATTACATGGTGTGTACTTTCTCTTACCGGACCCCGCATTAGGCGATCTCCAAGTCACCACACATGGTTGTGTGCTTAGCCGTTACATAGCCAACACATGGTTATATGCAACAAAAGAGTACACGAAATGTACATATAAGTACATGGCGAGTACTTGAAAAAATTCCAGAAACTCCTCTTTTCCTCAAAAACACCAGAAAAGAGAAAAACATACCTGAGAAGAAGATCTGGGTTCTTATAAACTTCCCCTATTAAAGAAATGTGTTCCCAAATTTTCCTAGCAAGGCATCGTAGAAGGAGAATCCTCAAAAATCTTTGGACACTGTGATCGTACATCGACCTCCCTCTTCCAGGTCTCATCCTGTACTCGCCTGTGCTGACATAGAACTCATACCAGAGGAATAGACCGGCCATAGAGAACTTTCGTACCTCGGTCGACAATCTGGATAGGATGCTACTCAAACAAGGAATCACTTTTAACTCAACCTCCTCGGGTAGAAAAACACGAGACGGTTCGGGGAAGTAACTTCGAAGATGAGAAACATGGAAGACGGCATGCATATCCCGGTACCTCTGAGGTAACTGAAACCAATAGGAAACCAGTCCGACTCTCTCCAACACCTCAAATGGTCTGACGTACCTCGGTGAAATCTTACCCTACCTTCTAATCCTCTTGTGTCCCAACCTCAGTGTGACACAGAGGAAAACCTGATCCCCGGCCTCGAACTCCAGAGGTCGTCTCCGCCGATCAACATAAGACTTCTGTTGATATTGTGTAGTAGCCATCCTCTTCTGAATCAACTCTATATGCTCTGTGGTCTCCTAGAAAAGTCAAGGTCCCAGCATAGTTTCCTCTCCTGTCTCCAGCCAACATAAGGGAGATCATCATGTCCTACCATACAAAGCCTCATAAGGTGCCATCTGAATAGTTTCTTGAAAACTATTATTATAGGAAAACTCCACAAGAGGTATTTCCCTTTCCCAAGAACCTCCAAAATCTAAGATGCATGCTCGAAGCATGTCCTTAAGCACTAGAATCATACGCTCAGATTTGCCATCTTTCTGGGGATGGTAAGCTATACTCAAAAGTGCCTATGTACGAAAAGCCTTCTGAAGTCCCTACCATACCCAAGAAGTAAAATGGGCATCCCTATCTAAAACAATGGAGTGTGGAACTCCATGTAAATGTACAATCTCTCAGATGTATAACATTTCCATCTCATCAACACTAAAGGTCTCCTTAATTGGTAAGAAGTGAGCAACCTTCATGTGTATGTCAATGAAAACCCATAATGAATCATTCCCTTGAGGCGACCTCAGTAAACCTGTCATGAAATCCATCGTGACATCATTCCACTTCCACTCGAGAATGGGTAACTACTACAAAATCCCTATTGGTCGCTGATGCTCTGCCTTCACCTGATAACAGGTGCAACAACTCATGACGAAACTAGAAAAATCTCTCTTTATACCTGGACACCAATACTGATGGTTTAGATCATAATAAATCTTCATGACACCAGGATAAACTGCCCAAATTGAGGAATGAAAGTCTCGCAACAGCTCCTCGCGTACGTCTGTTTTCACCCACATGCGTCCACAAAAATGAAAGATCTCATCCTTTCCTACTATACATTGAGTAATAGGGTCCTCTCCTAAAACACTCTCCCATAGGACTAGGCCTTCAGAATATGATAGTTGCCTCATTCTCACTTGACCAAGTAGAGTCAAGGTAAATTCTACAGAAGAAAGAAAAGTCTTCCCCTGCCCGTCGTGCACCTCCAGATGCATCTCAGAGAATAGATTCATAAGCTTCCAATCACTGCTGGCCTCCTAAACTGCCTATATCTGAGTCCTCCTTCTCAACAAATTAGCCACAGCATTTCCTTTCCTAGGCATGTAGGCAAGCTCAAAGTCAAAGGACTAAAGGTACTCAACCCACCTTCTCCATCTCAAATTTAGGTCATGCTGAGCGAAGATATACTTGATACTCTTGTGGTTGATGAAAAACACAAAATGCTCACCTGGAAGATAATGTCTCCAAGAGTGTAAGGCGTGAACAACTGCATCTAGTTTGAGATCATGCGTCAGGTAGTTCCTCTCATGTGGCCTCAACTGCCGAGAACCATATGAAACAACTCCTTCTCCCTGCATAAGCACGGCTCCCAGCCCGATACCTAATGCATCACAATAAATAGTATAGCTTTTTCTCAGCTCTAGAAATACTGGTATCAGTGCTTAAGTAAACTTCCCTTTTAGCTTCTGAAAGGTTGACTCATAAGAATTTGACCACAAGTACTTCACACCCTTCTTAGTCAGGCCCGTCAGTGGCACTTCTAAGCATGAAAAGTCCTGTATAAAAAGTCTGTAGTAACCATCTAGCCCTAGAAAACTACATACCTCTAAGACATTATTTGGCTGATCCCAGGAAACTACTGCTCTCGCTTTCTTTGGGTATACTTATAATCCTGCCTCTAAGATAACATGACCCAAGAAATGAATTTGGTTTATCCAAAAGTGTCATTTTGAGAGCATAGCATACAAATGATGCTCTCTCAGTGTACTCAAAACGATCTCAAGATTTGTGGCATGGTTGTGTCGAGTGTGAGAGTACACCAAGATATCATCCACAAATACTACCATGAAATAATACAAATATGGATGGAACACTCAGTTCATCAGTGCTATGAAAACTACAGGTGAGTTCGTGAGACCGAACAGCATAACCACATACTCGTATAGACCATACCTGCTATGAAAGGGCGTAAGAGGTGCATCGGATGGTCTAATGCACAAATGATGATAACTGGATATCAATTCAATCTTCGAGAACACCCAGGATCATCGAAGTTGATCAAAGAGATCATCAATCCTTGGTAAGGGATATCGGTTCTTGACTGTCAACTGGTTCAACTTTCGATAATCCACAAAAAGTTTGAGGGTATCGTTCACCTTCTTCGCAAATAGGACAGGCAAACCCTAGGGAGAAGTTATGGGTCGGATGAAACCCTTTTCCTAAAAGTACCCCAACTACTTCTTGAGCTCCTGTAACTCTGGTGTAGACATCCTATAAGGAGGAATGGACACCGGTTCCACTCTTGGCACAAGATTGATAGAAAAGTCTACCTCATGCTATGAAGGAAAACCTGAAAATTCCTCTAGAAAGACTTCCCTGAAACGATCCACCACTGGAGGAAAGTCCATCTGTTAAGTCCCCTGGTCATCCAGATATAGACTAGCAATTTGGGTTGTAACTCCTCCCAACCCATGATGCTCGGGTCTCGCTCTGCTCACCTGGACATCCCATTCACCCTTATAAAGAAACTATCCGCCCTCCGGTGATGTGAAACTCACCCTACAATGATAAAAATCGACAACAGCCTATAAGGGAACTAACCAATACATTATGATAATGAAATCATAGCCTATAATATCTAGGATATAAAGGTATCATAAGAAGTGACACCCACCAACCTCTAGAGGGCACTCCTTGCACTGTCGTACACTAGCTGTTCTTATCCCCAATGGTGTGTTTAGGGTCAAGATATCAGCAAAAGAAAAGATACAGAACCCAAGGCTCTCCACAACAAAAAATAGGTATAAATCTATGGGAATCCCCTGTATCAAAAAGAGAATAAGCTAAAACTGAGGCAACTGGGATTGTACCTTGAACTGTAGAGGGTCTGGGATCCTTCTCCTGCTGGGTCTGCTCCACTGCAAAAGTATGACCTACACTGTGGCCCTGTGACCCTTTCTGACCACTCTGAGATGATCCACCCTGTTTTCACTGAAAGCCTGGTGACTGGATACCATGACCACGACCTCCACCTCAGCCTGAACGGCCGGAAGAACTCCAGTTCCCAGACTAGTGAGAAACTGGTGGTGCTGCTCCCGAACAAGGATTCATAGAAGAACCCCTGTCACTAGCTATCGGTGAGAAAAACTGACAGAAGCGCTGAAGATGGCCCATCTTTCCACATGATTGGCACTCCACTGGGTCTTTTGTTCAATGTGGCCTTGTATGCCCACTCTTTTCGCACTATTATCACACCACTTAGATACCAGAAGAAGTGTCCCGCCTCCTCGGATCCCCACGTGTAGACTCCCTGGGGCACTTCCTACTATTATTAGGAGGGATACCAACTCTGGATGTCGAACTTCCCTGGCTCACCACTCCAGAATCCCTTTGGTTTCACTTCAGGATTAGAATCTGGTTGACTATAGAAGTGATGGAAGTCAACATGAATATGTTCACCTGTGATCAAATTTCGTGCCTGAGAGCATCCTCAAACTTTCTTGCCAGAAATAATCCATCACCTCCTAGAATAGGCATGAAGCGCTGCAGCTCTTTGAAGTGAGAAGAATACTCCATAAAAGAAAGAGTAACCTGCTCTAGAATCATGAACTCTCGGGCTCAATCGTCCCTTAAAGTCTCCAGGTAGAAGTAGTCATAGAAGTCACACTGGAACACATCCCACACCATAACCTAATGGCATCCCTCCTGTGAGATCACATCCCATCATCTCTTAGTGGAGTCCCAAATAATATATGTATCAAGCTTCACCCTCCTCTCTGGAGGCATCTCCAAATGCTCAAAGATAGAAATCATGGATTTTAACAATGAATCTATAGCCTGAGGTCATCCTTCCCTTGTGAAGGTGGGAGGATGTTGTTTCTATAAAACCTGCGTCAACTCTTACATATAAGGGGAAGGATGCGGTACTCCTTAGAAGTTATGAATAAACCTCATAAATCCCTCTCGGAGCTGTGCATCAGCACCTGTATCTAGGATAACAGCTGGTGCCAAGACTGGCACAACTAGAGGATCTACAAGTAGTCCTTGATCAGCCATATCCGGTGTCTGATCACTGCCCTATAACTAGCATACAACCAGAGGACGTCTTGATGGCATGAATCTACAAGGTCATGCGCACACCTTATATCAATATCAACAGGGACTAAAACTTAGAAGTGTAAGAAGGGAACAAGAGAAAGAAATAATTCAAGTTTTTTAAAACATGGATACACGGCGTGTATATCCACTCCATGGAGTGTTCCCTCAAGCCTTCACATGGGCGTGTACTTCTGCCAACTCAGGTCGTGTAACACCCCATACACACGACATGTTATCCTAACACACGGCGTGTACTTTAATCCTCTTCCCCTACCCGAGTTCTTCTACACGGCTAAGACACACGATTCTCCTAGAACAAGACTACACGGTGTATTAGTGCCAAACACGGCATGTACTAGACGAACCTCACCGACCCTTTTTGTTAGTTACACGGCCAGATACAAAGGTTACACTACACAATGTGTTCAAGCTTGACACGGTGTGTATAACTTAAGTTTTCATCTATCTGTGTTGTTAGTCACATGGGTGGACACATGTTCTATGCAACACGGCGTGTACATCCGGTACACGACATGTCCCACCAAATATTTCCCAACCCTGTGTCTCTGCTCACACAGTCAGTGACATGGTTAGAGAATACACAGCGTGTACATACAGTACATGAAGTGTACTTAAGAAAAACAGTTCCTTCCCGAACAGAAGGACACATGGCATGTATTCATCATTAAACGCCGTGTATTTTGGGTTCTTCTGGACATTAAGCCTCAGAAACTACTCTGGAACCCATAAAACACTGAAACGAACATTTAGGTGCCAAATTCTGATCTATGAGGGTCCATACTCCTAGCGAATCAAAGCTTGGAATCTTATACATGTTATATATAAACATAATAGAGTAATGATCCACCAAATTCCAGTCCATGAGGGCCCATAACACCTCAAGAACCAAAGTTTTTCATTCATTAAAATGAAGCCTTACACAATTCAATACCCTATCAAAAGTAGGTATTCTATCAAGGAATCTATCACAACAGCAAGCATATCTATCACAACATCTATCATAATAACACGCAATCACTAATGCACCCTAAATGGCATGGAAGGAATGCATGAAATGTGATTTCTAATAAGTGACTATAAGATGCATGAGATGGAATACCCTCATCTCATCAAGTTGAAACAGAAATAGAACCTAAATAACATCAACAATAATAGCACAAAACATTTGAATCACCCAATGGTGAAATCAAATCAACTGTAAAATTGAAAAACCAGAAAAATTGAAATAACGAGGTAGATTGGCTTTTCCCTGTACACGGGTTAGCTAATCCCAAGAATAGCTTATTACCAAGTACATATTCCTTACTATCCCTGGCTATAGGCTCCAAACTGTAAGTCAAGAATAAAATAATTCCTCTGATACCACCTTGTAATGTCCCAGTTCCGAAAGCCACCCAGAGGCGCCCCATACCCAGTTGGTCACATGGACTCAAGTACATCTCCCTAAATGCCAGAGGCTGCCGACTAGCAGTGAGGGCCTTGGGTGTGATAGTGGGGAAACTATTCTCTCATTGGAAGAGTAACACAGTGGAAGTAAAACAAATAGCAATAGAGAAAGTAGTAAAACATGCAATAGGTAAAAATTTGAAGTAATGGACAACTGGAGCACACACACACATATATATATGATGCAAGATACATATATCTAAGAAATAATCCAAACAAGTCACAATTATAGAATACAATACTAAACCAAAGTACAATATAAAACAGATAAAATGCTTCACAATATCGCAAGCCTAATCTTGGTCCCTTTCTCTCCAACTCTGCATCAATCAAGTGCCTGAATTAGAAGGGCACTTGACCTTATCTATACCTGCAGCAATATAATCTGTTTGGTCCCAAAAGCATGATCCAAAGAGGGCGTGAGACTAAATCCCAGTAGGAAACCACCCAAATATCTATGCCTAACAGTAACCAAATATATATGGAAGGCTATAATCAAAATGAAGTAGTAAATAAGGAAGTACTCAAAAGTAAACAATCCTACAGTTTTAAATGCATTCAATTATCAGATAACAAGTAAGCAGCTAATCATAAGCAGGGAACCCTCTCGGAAGTACTCAAATCCTAACCACTATGGTCAAACCAAAACAACACAAGCAACCCTCTGGGAAGTACACATAGTCTAACCCCTCTGGTTCAGATTTTGCACAGACTCTCTAAGGAAGCACTCACCGTCAATTCCCCCTATAGTCTCGTATCGGTAACTAAAAGACACTCTAGGGAAGCACTAAACATAAAATTCCCCTTGTGGCTCGCATCGAGGAACTACAGACACTCTGAGGAATCACTTATGTCCATTCCCCCTATGGTCTCGCATCGTAACAGTAAACAGACACTCTGGAGAAGCCCTCAACGTCCATTCTCCCTATGGTCTACTACACCAGGTTCTCACGTCCCTATGTAAGTTAATCAAGCACAACGATATATAACGACAAAATTATAACTTTATAACTACTTGGCTAAATATTCTACAACATAACAGCATGTTAGATAAATAATATTACTCCACCCTATCAGCACTAGGAATGGAAAGCAAGCATCCTAGCAGGCTAAGCAAGAACAAATGGTCATAAACAATACAAGCATGGGAAAGACATCAATATTATAGAAATTAATTCTATTTACATTCATTTGACCTCTAGTCAAGCATATAAATCATAGCAGGCAATAATAGGGTTAAAACCGTAAACACACAATACCCCGATCAAGGGTATTGGGCACTTTTTCACATATAACTCAAAGACTAACTACAGAAAGGCACAAACCACCTACCTCGGTGTATTATAATTGATATACCCCAGTGACAGCTCTTGGATTGACCTATAATGTCGTAGATCTACAAAAACGTCTAAAATGTTCAACCAAAGATAACTCATGAGAGAAGAGAAATTAGGAAATGAGGTTTAAGAAGAAGAGAGAACTCACCGATGTGATTCCAATGCAATTAACAGAGTTAGATTCGTAGAGAGGATGCTCGATCGGGGGCTCGGGGAAGGATCAACGTCATATGAATGCTCTCGGTCGAAGAAATTGAAGAAGAAGACACTTCTTCCAATTAGATGCAACCCCGGTCCGTTTAATGAAAAAAAAAGTACATGGCATATACTTTATAAGTACATGGCATGTACTTTCCCTTACCAGCCCCTGCATTAGGCAGTCTCTAGTTCACCACACACGGTTGTGTGCTCGGCCATTACACGACCAGCACACGGCTACGTGCGGCAAAAGAGTACATGACATGTACATATAAGTACACGACATTTACTTCAAAAATTTCTAGAAACTCCTCTTTTCCTCAAAAACACCAGAAAAGAGAAAAACGTACCTGAGAAGAAGATCTGGGTTCTTACAAATCATCCTTTCCTCATGTAGATAAAGTTTTAGGAAATAAATAAGGGATTTCAACAAAAAAATAATCACAAAATTTGGAATAATAATGTAAATTTTATGAGCAAAATACTCCTATCATAAAAATCTGCCAAATTTACAGATTTAACCATTTTTTGCATTTGAGCTCAAAATATCTCTAAACCCTAAAAACATGAAAAATACCCATAAAATAATAGTATGTTGGGATTATAAACAATTATTTACAATATAAAATGTATAAAAATTTGAACTTCATCACTCCCCCGCACTTAAACATTTCACTATAAGGCAATCATCTTACCTCCAAATCAAAATACACACAACAATAAAAAATGAGAAAATATCAATGGTCTTATCCAAAATAGAATTCCATCATGTATCATATATGAAATAAAATTCTATCTAATTTCATTTCAATCATTCAAATTTTTTCAACCTAAGAAATCAATCCATGTCTCAATCATAACCTACCTCACATTGAATTTTATGTCACTCTTCACTCAAGAGAAATTGAATATAGAGTTATTCTCATACATGTAATTCAATAATGATGGATTTAATTAAAGTTTCAAATAATTCTGTGGATTAGGGTTAGTGGGAAAATTATTGAAAAATTTTTAGGCCAGAAAGAGGAGGCTGGACTCTTAAGTACAATGAATGATTCATTCAAGTGAAAAAACAGGAAATTCCACTCTCAATCCCACTTGAAAATGTGAAAACAACACCAGCCCCTTTTATGACATGGTACACAAGACAATAAATGATTACAAAGAATTATATCATCTATTTTCTCCCTCATTTTTTTAAGTTTCACAAAGGCACGTCTTTTTTTTATTTTTTTTTCTTTTTTTTTCATGGAGGATGAGATGAAAATTGAATACAATGAATGAATGAAAATTAATTCCCTTGATTTTTTAGAGGGAAATGAGTCATAAAATAATATAAAATGATTAATTAAATCTCATCTCCATTTTTTTCATTTTTTTGAAGGATAAATTGATTAAACAAATAAATCAAAATGAAATGACAACACATGCCCAATTCTCTTATTATCCACTACCCAAAATATTGACACACACCTCATACCACCCATAAATGATACAAATCCCAATGAAAACACATGAAATTCCCTCCCCCCACACTCAAACATGAAATATCCATGAAAAAAATACTAAAAGTGCATGTAGGTAAGAAAAAATCGTCTTGTAATGTGGCTTAAACCTACAAGGCAATTCATGGAATCTAAGGGCTTATGAAGGATAAATATAAAGGTGTGTGTCAATATAAAATGTTTCTAGACAAAGTGATGCCTAAGTCATTTCAAATATATTCTATGAAATCCAAATCTTCAAAAGATAAAAATCCCAAATTCTGGTTCTCACAAAAAATTTAAGTTTCCCTCAAGAAAGTGTGGGTATTCGGAAGAATATGTTAAAGTGGTTTAGAAAACCTCACAGGACTAGAGAAATATTTTGAGTCAGTGTTTCATGGGCATGGATTTCAAAAACTAGTTAAACTCATAAAAATGCTTGAAAATCAAATTCATGGGAAAAAAATTCACATTAACAATCATTTAAAATCCATTCTTTCAAAAATCATTTCAACTCTTTAAAAATAAATTGGTGTGTGAAAAGTGATAAGAATATTTATTAAAGCTCAAAAATACTAAAAATAAGGAAAATAATTGATGCAATCCAGTCATGGGGCATAGAAAAATAATATTTTAATTACCTAAGTGTAGTATAGTAGTTGATCCTAGGTAGTATTCTAACGAGGAGTGCACACAAAATAAGGTTGTCACTTTTTAATTGGTTTTATAAAAACAATTGGTTTTAATTGAATTTTAATGATGTGTGAGAAATTAGAAGCTTGATTTTATTGGTTTTAAATAAATTATAAATATGATGATTGAGGTTGGTTTGGCTAGACCTAGTGTTGTGCTATCATGGATTTCATGGTTGTTCCCATTTTCCTCCTTTATCTGGTTAGAGAGATATCCGTCTGTCGAGTCATTTCTCTCCCTTGTCCAAATGGATGTGATGATAATATTCCTTATCCAAAACCTTGTATTAGCCTATCATTATTTCAATGTTTTTAGGATTTTAGATGGTTTTCTTGATTAATTAGAGATATCCCTAACCAAGAATTATTGTTCCCTAAAAAACCAATATTCTGTATGCAATCATACACATGTTCTGACTACTGTTGAGCACTCACCACACAACCCTAATTTTTTCCACCGTATATTGGATAGAATTGGTTGGAGGAATATGTGATCATAGACAAGAGAAATATAAATTAAAAGAATTAAAACCTAACACAACTGCATTCGGAATTTAAAACTGAATTTATAATTGAAACCAATTTATGAAAGAAGAAGGGGTCTTATTAAATTGAAGCACAAGAACTCAATAAAGAACATAATTCTAGCCTCCCCCTTTACCAATAACTTAATGAAACTACCCCTCCATGTATGGGGAAGTTGAGATAATGTGGGATAGGGGAGACATTACAATAAAATAAAAAAATGAAAATAAATAAATCTAAAGAATTCTTTCATCCAATGCTTCCCTCACTAGTCGGTTGGAGGAAGTGTGGATAGAATGGAATTTATTTGAAATGATTGAGGAATATATTTGGATAGCCACATTTTATCTTGAGACCCACATTTACATTTATCCTTTTTAATCCCTTATATGCCATGAATTTACTTATAGGTTTAAGCCAAATTACAAGATGATTTTTCCTTACCAACCTGCAATTTTAGTATTTTTTGCCTGGATATTTCATGTATGAGTGTGGGGGAAGGGCCTTTCGTGTGTGTTAATTGGGATGTGTATCATTTATGGCTGGTGTGAGGTGTGTGTAAATATTTTGGGTAGTGTATAATAAGAGAATTGGGCATGTGTCGTCATTTCATTGTGCTTTATTTTTTTCATCCATTTATCCTTCAAAAAAATGAAAATCGCACAAGAAAAACTAAATAGTTTGACACCCCCACACTTACATTTTACTAATCCCCATTTAAAATCAAAAAAATATAAATATAATGGTAGAAAATCAATGGGAGGTAATGATACAAACTGATGTTATTTTTGAAGTGGATGCCTTGAGTTAAGCTCTTAGCTACTTCCAATAGACCTAAAAATTATGAAATAAAATAAATCATAATAAAAATTAAAAAAAAAAAAGAAAGATAAAATATTATAGATCATGGTTTATAACCCCATGTGGGTGATAATATTTTACTTCCCCTAGTTAGACCGTTGCAGTGGATTATCCTCAATCAGATGGTGGGTGTGGTTTCTTTGAGATGAACCACCACATGTGACTTTTCCCAATGTCTATGAGTAAACACAAAAATTATATAACCCCCAAGAATATAATAAAGTTATCAACCCCAAAGAAATAATAAAGATGAAATTTGAGTTCTGAAGTGGGAGGGAATAGAATATAGGGGTGATCCTTGTTGACTTCTGTGGTGTCCTTCTCTATATGGTATGAAAATTGTTGTTGAGGAGGTAGTTGCACCACCACATGCTTGTCCAACACCTCTTATTAAATCACCACCACTTGGGTTGTCTCTTCTTTAACATCCAAGGTATCCTCTATTTTTTCTGTATCAAAAATTTTAAAGAAAGATAAATAAGAAAATAATTCATCTTGAATAAGATTAAAACATGAATAATTAATAAATAAATATTCTCTTTCATGTAATTCATCTTGGTAATTTATCTCTTCAGTCATGACCATTGGAAACTAAATCTCAGTAGGTGCATATTCTTCATTATATTCCAAATAAATAGAGAGATATAATTTTTCTAATGTTTTTTTATCAAGGATGTGAAGATCATGTTTCAAGTTATCTTCAACAAAGATATTCTAGGATTCTTCCAAAAAATGTTGATCTCCCATCAGTGCATCAGTTGGAATGTGTACTCCCGGGACCTCCTTGAGAAATGGTTGAGTGAGGGATTATATTATTAATTCTTTTATCATCTCCTTCTTAGCTGCATTATGTTCTTTAACATAAAAAATGATTGGTGAAGTCTCTTCCACCACTCGTTCAGGTTCAGGTTCTAGATCAGGTTCAGGTTGCTCTTAGGATGTGTGTACATATTCAGCAATGAATTCTATTTGGATCTCCAAGTTTTTCACTTTATCACCAATACTTTGAAACTAAGCATCAATATAATTACCAATATTTTTTGGCACCTGATATTTTTCATTCCATGAATAATAATTTTAATTAAAAGACATCGTGAACAAAGAGATTGTTTTTAAGTTTTTTTTTGAAATTTATGATTTTTTGTGTTTTAAAAAAAAGAAAAATTATTTACACAGTGTGAATAAAAATAGTGAATAAAAACTACTTGGTTCCCCAGAAGTGGTTCCAATTTGATTAAGCGTTGTCGTGTGTGCTCTCAAAAATATTTATAACTAAGTACAACATGTGGGTTGACCTAGGTCATTCTCTTGAGGAGCTTTTGCAGTCAATCAATCACTAATTATAATTCACTTTTTATATATATTTATCATTTATGAAATAAAAATAAAAGAAATTTATGTTTTATAAATGAGTATGAAAGATAATTAAAAGTAAATATGTAATGCATAATGCAAACAGAATGAATGCAGACAAAATGATTCTAGACAGAAAGGAGATCCTCCTGGGAGATTATACAGAATGAACCTTCATAACCTATTTATTATCTTCAAATATAATTAATGATCATGATCCATAATATGAATTAACATCCTCTTCTACCTATGGGTGTGGATATACGATGCCCTAAACGATCGCAAAGAGACCACACATCCACCTCCTCGATCAAGGAAGAATATTGTAGAAGAGAAAGCTAAGCCTTAGGTGGAAAGTGGAGACACAAATGCACCTTTCCCACTAAGATCACCCTAATACTAACAATAATAAAATAATAAACATAAAACATGAATTTATAATGACTTGGGTTCAACACTCGATTGATCCCCCGAGAACTTCCTCGGGTTAGTTACTCGTGATCACAAGTACAAAAGATCACAGTGGAGAAGAACGTGGTGGAAAACAAAAGATAAAAAATGAGAATGAGATTAAGAAGAAGAGAAAAATATATTAAAAATTAGTAATACTATTAAAATTGAAATAAAATACAAAAAAATAGAAAATTTCCACATATAAGTGCCAACACTTTGAGAAGAGGTGATGATACATATTTATAGGAAGAGGGGGTGAAAGAATTCGCTCCAAAAATATACTCCAAATGTTTCTGAATTTATTCTCCATTAAATGGCCTAATTTGTAATAGTTATATTACTAAAAATTGTTCCATAATATATACTCTATTCACCTTAAAAATTTTAGTTTTATTTACGTCCATATGTAGAAGTTATGGCCAATTTAATCAGATCCATTTAATCTGCCCATTTGACACTTCAAATTCCAATTATTCAACTTTCCATGCCATTATGACCCTAAAAAATTTATATTAACGCATTTTATCCTTAATAAAATTTGTTCCCAACTTTATTTAGTGTCTCTATACAAAATATGAGACATTTTGGACCTATTCTTCATATGTTATGAATTAATTTCTCAATGGAACAATTTCTGCCTGGTGAGTTGTTTCATCTTCCACGTGTTTTATCCATTCAACGAATGCCTTAATGAGATTATTATGATTTTAAACTCATATATAAAATGCCTTATTTAATCCTATTTAATTTTCATTTGTAATAAATTCATTTTGAGGTGTGTGCATCGAGTTATGCTTTTGTTATGTCAGTGGGGTCCACACTATCTGCCTGGAAAATTTTACAAATTAAATGATTTTTCAAGCCTCTAAATGCTCAAATCAGCCTTTCCTCTTGAAGAAAGAGTTATAGGAAATAAATAAATAATTTAAAAAAAAGAATCACACAATTTGGAATAATAATTTAAATTTTATGATCAAAATACCCCTATCATAAAAATATGTCAAATTTCCAAATTTAACCATTTTTTGCATTTGAGCTCAAAATACCTCTAAAACCTAAAAACATGACAGTTACCCATAAAATAACAGTATGGTGTGATTATAAAAAATTATTTATAGTATAAAATGTATAAAAATTTCAAATTCATCAAAGTACTCATAAGAAGATGAGGCTTCATCTCATAAAGTCTACACTTGGTAATCTCAAAGACAGGAGGTTATGAGAACAAACCTACCGGTATGAATTCTACATGTTTTAGTGTCATAAAATATTCCTATCTATGAGCATGTGTTATGGTCCTTGTACTTTAATATTATTATTAATGTATGTTACAACTCATGTACTTAGATGTATTTTTTAAACCATGATGATAACAATTCATGGAAAAGATGGATATGTTGGGTAAGTCACAAGTGACATGTCATTAATGAATAATTCAAGGAAGGATTTTCCCCTTAGATATTTATGGAAGATGATATCTCATCCATTTTATTGGAATAGAAACATCGCATTAAATTTTGTGTCTATGGTGTAACGACGTGTTTATTTAAATAGTCAAAGAAAGACATATCGAGCTTATAGGTTGGTGACACATATATGAAACCCGCTTGATGAGATATTTTGAGAGATGTACTATATTACACAGTGATAATTCATATGTGGTTGTAAATTTTGTGACATTAAGTTCTTTCTCTTGGGTGCCTTGACCCATTATCATATAGTAATCTTGGACTTTAAGAAAGCCTGCCTAATACCAATGAGAAAGAATCCAAGAGGGTCACACACTAAGTTTTTTTTTTTGATCCTGATTAAATTCTATTTGAGTTTAATTAATGTAATAAATATTATTCTCAAGTTTAAGGAATAATTTTATTCAAGTTATATTGAACGCATAGATTAAATAAATATTTATTTTTTGGCTTGTGAATAAAATATTTATTTTATTTATTGAATATTTTAATAAATATTTATTCACTAGACTGTGAATAAAATATTTATTTATGAATAAAATATTTATTCTATTATTCAATAAATTCTAGAGGAGTTCGAATAGACTAAGACCGATTCTGGTGACAAATATTACTTAACAATACCATTTCCTAATATTTGCTACTGCGCAAGTTGGAGGGCGCCACAAAATAATAATTATATAATTATTATTATGTGGAATGGGATTTATTAAAGGTAATAAATGTTATTTAATGGATGGTATTCAATTAAATAATATTTTAACTCAAATCCTAACTCTACAAATATATGGCTATTTCTATTGTGTAGAGTATCCAAAATTGAGAATAGAGAATTATTGTTCACAAAAAATTATCTCTCAACTCCTCCTCCTCTCTCCCTCTCAAGAACAATAAGTGCAAGAGAGATTTCTTCAAGACCAAAGAATGAGTGATCAAGAACGAACAATACAAGACATTAGACTTATTATGCTATTACCTGGAGATTGAGTGGTGTTTCTTGGAGATCATAGGAGCATGTGTGGATCACCGTTAGAGGGATTCAATACTTGGATCCTTATAGTGTAATGAAGGTAATCTGAAAGGGTCTTTTTAAATGATCAACATTCAGCAATGAAGAAAGTTCCTAAGCCCAGGTATTTATTTCTTCAAATATTAAAGATATTAATTATAAATTTTATGTGAAAGATCCTCTCTCTTGGTTTTGGGAAATGATTATTAAAAGAAATTTTAAAATATCTCCCACCTCAACACACTTCTGCTACACTCGGAACCAACAAGTGGTTTCAGAGCAATCATATTTAAATTTATAATTATTTATTTGATTATTGATATATGCACAATTTTGGTTATATTTTCCTTTCATGTTATTTGTTCTTTAATAAAATTTTAATTAACATGTTATTGACATATTAATCATGTTCATTCAGTGTTTCATTTTCTTAAAGGTTTAAGAAAAATGAAGAATAATCGAATATGCCATCAATAAGTGTAAAATAATTGGTCGTTAAAACTGGGTTACACCATGTGTAGCCGGAGCACACACTGTATACCCATGTGCATTGTATCTAGATGCACCAAGAAATTAATTACATGTGGTGCTTTTATTTCACACCACATGTTTATCGGGCCAACCTGGCACATGGAAAGTAGATACAGGGTGTGTAACTGGCATGTACACATCATGTTGTTTGGTTGAGTCAACAAGCTGAAACCCTAGTCATGTGACTTGGATATATGACAACCAAGGTACATGGTGTGTAGCTTCATGTACACATCGTGTAGTCTCTAATGGAAAAAATTAAAATTACATTAAATTTTAAATTATAGCATTAAAAACTTATTTTATTGATTGTAACACCGTTATGTGTTTAACAATTTAATAATGGTTTTAAAGAATTTTAAATGATCAATTAATTTATTATAATTAATATTTCATTATTGGTTCTACCGTTTATTTTCCATGAATTCCATTAATGATGGGTATCTCCAAATAAGATCATATTATCATTAAGATGAAATTTAATTAATTAATTAATGCAAGCACATTTATCTTAAATAATAAAAAAATTAATAAAGAAATGAATGCTATCCATTTACTTTTGCATATTTGTTTCATGTATGATTATTCATAAGCTTGACCAAGACCTGTGTTTGTGTTGGATGTTTTAACTTAATTTCTTACATGGGTTTTCAATTATTTAATATTAAATTCAATGATGTCATGTGAGTTATCCCTCCCTCCATTATTATGTAGGATCTGTGTATTCAAGGATATTTATGTAATCCACTTTAACTAATCCTTTGGTTCCCCTCACCTGCGTGTGAGTAATAAATATTTGTAATTAATAAAAAATCTCAAGGCACATGCAGGTGGTTCAAGAAAGAACCATAATTATGCCAACCCAAGTGATACATAGGTGGATAGGTGGAATGTTGTAACTCATAACAAGACCAAAATAGGAGTTATTTCCCCTAGGTCAAAGGTTGATTTAATATCCACTCCTTAAATCAACTATTAGATAAATCTCATGAATGGGTAATTTAATTAATTAATTATTTATGTCTATGAAATTATTTATTTTATGGATGCAAGGCTATGATCGCATAAATAAATTAATTAATGTGAAAAGATGAAAATTAAATAAATTAGTTATGCATAAATGTTTTATCCAGCATGGTTAATTAATTAAATAACATCCACTTAATATTAACAGGACGTGTAAAGGATAAAACAAGATAAAATTTATACATAATAAATTAAAATCCATAAATTAAATTTTATGTCAGACTAAGCCTTCCATTACATGATTGGGAATGAAACCATAGAACTAAGTGTAGTACATGGTTAAAGTATAGACACTTAATTTTATTAGGGAGTTCTCATGAGAGTTTTGGGTTGACTTAACTGAAATTATATTGAGTTTAATGGCCAAAGTATGTTTAATAAAAATTTGGAGGTAAGCGTTGAGGAAATCCAAGTCAATATTTCAAGATGGGGGAATCTGCTCAATGGATCAAGGAGTTTCAAGTCCACAGTTGGAAAGAATTCCTACCTAATTACTTTATTATGGTTTTCATGGCCAAAGTCTGGATAATTAATAAATGTAATGGGAATCCTTTCCACTATAATGTTAAAGAAACTAGACATTCTGAGTTCAATGGTGAGAGTTATTGAGACTTGATACAATAGAGGTAGATTTAATAAATAAATAACATTTAATTTAGGATATCTCTCTTATTTTGTAATCAAGAAAAGTAATAATAATCTTATCTTTATAATTTTAGAATAAAATGAAAATTTAATCTTCCACACTATCCCTATGATCAATGTTAAATAAAGATAACCTCCTAACTAGTAGTAACTTCCATGAGTGGTTTACACTCCTTCAGGTTGTGTTATGCCATGAATGGAAATGTTACATGCTAGAATCCTCGATGCTTGAAACACCTGTTAAAGAGGTGAGTGATGAAGAGTTAATTGTATATAAAAAAATTGAGTGATGTGGTCGATGTTCAATGTTTGATGATTTCATTGATGTTTAGTGAACTAATGAAGTATTATGAAAACATGGATGTGTATAGAATTCTTGAGCACCTCTTTGGTCTTTACCAAGATAGATCTAGATAGGAACAATTTGAGATTTCCAAGGTGCTCTTTCAAATAAATCTTGCAGAGGCTTCCCTAGTTGGGCCTCATATAGTTAATCTCATTGGATAAATTGAACACTTAGAGGTTCTAGGGTTTAAAATCCCTAAAAAACTAGGCACTGAACTCATTTTGGCATCACTCTCTCAGAGCTTCTCCATCTTAGTTGTGAATTTTAATATGAATGACATTGAGAAGTCTCTTCTGGATCTTCTTACTCTTCTTCTCTAAGTAGATAAGGATATGAAGCGTGAAAACCCTTCTATTATTATGGTGAATAAACGAAAAGGGAAAGCGAATAGATTTAAGCCCAAAGTTTATCCACACCCTTCTAAGAAGAGTAAGATCAAGGGGAAAGTGAGGGAACATGATTATATATGTTTTTCATGTGGAAATAAGGGTCACTGGAAGAAAAACTTCACTCAGACAAAGAAGTAAGGTGAATATTAAGGTACATTTGTTATCGAGTGCAATTTATCTATTTCTACAAATTGGGTATTAGATATAGCTTGTGGTGCTCACATATGTATTCAAATACAGGAACCAAGTAGATTCAGAAAGATTTACCAAGGATATGTAGATCTTCTATCAGCCAATAGAGCTAAAGTTTTTTATCTATCAGGGACTACCACCACACATTTCCAACCATAATGATATTGCTTTTTAAGGGTTGTTATTATGTGATTTCTGTTACAAAAAACATTATTTATGTATCTAGACTTGATACGGATGGATTTATTTTCAAATATTTGAATAAATTTTGATGATTTAATAAATATTGAAATTTTTATGGTAAGGAAAATTTAAATAACAATCTTTATGTGTTGGATTACACAAACCAAATAATGGTAATCGATAATGAAGCGCACCCAATTTAGGCATCACCAGCTAGGTCATGTAAATGAAAAGCACTTGACTAAAATAAATCAAGATGGATATTTATATTCTTTTGAACTAAAATCACTTGGTGTATGTCATGCATGTTTACAAGGAAAAACGACTAAATCCCCATTTAATGGGAAAGGTGAAAGGGCTAATGAGCTTCTTGAATTAGTTCATACCAATGTGTGTGGACCATTTCCTATTGAAGTAAGGGGTGGTAACTAATACTTCACAAATTTTATTGACAATTTTAATAGATATGGATATGTCTACTTAATGAGGTATAAGTAGGATTTTTTTGGAAAATTCAAGGAATACAAGAATGAATTTAAGAAACAGCATGGTGGGAAGATTAAGAAACTTTGCTTAGACCATGATGGAGAATATATTAATCAAGAGTTCATTGAGTATCTATGGGACTTCAGGATTTTATATCAACTCACTCCTCTTTATACGCCTCAGTGGAATGGTTTAAGTGAAAGAAATAATTGCACCTTATTGGACATGGTGAGATCAATGATGAGTCATATGATTCTTGCATTATCCTTTTGGGGATACACATTACAAATAGTAATATATGTACTAAACCAAGTTCCAACTAAAGCAATAGATGTATACGATACCAATTATGGAATAGAAAGAAAACTATGTTTTCTTACTTATATGTGTGGGGTTGAGAAGCATTTTTTAAGGCCTCTTCAGGTAACAAGATTTCACCCCAAGGTATAAAGTTTATATTTATAGGATATCTCAAAGAAACAAGGGGATACTACCTATACAATCCTTTAGAAAAAATGTTTTTCATTAATAGACATCCCAAATTTATTAAGGAGGATATTATCTATAAAATAGATAGTGTGAGTGAGATAGACTTCGATGAATTCTAGGATTGATATACACAAGAGTTGGCATATGAAAAAATTCCACAAATCCTTATGGAAGAAGAAATTGTTTCAGAGACACAATTACTGTGTAAAAGTACTAGAGAGGTTAGAGAATCAGAATTGTATGGTTTTCTAGTCACCAAGGATGGTGACACATTATTAGTTGATAATAATGATCCTCTAACCTAAAATAAAGTAGTAAGTGGCACAGATGTTTCCAAGTGTAAAGAATCCATGAATTCTGAAATGGATTCCATGTACCAAAACCAAGTCTGGATTTTGGTAGAACCTCCAGTAGATGTAAATCACATTGGATGGAAATGGGTATTTAAGAAGAAACTTGACATGAAAGGAAAATTAATTACCTATAAAGTTCTACTGGTTGCAAAAGGGTTTAAACAGCGTCAGGGAATTGACTATGAAGAAACCTTTTTATTGGTTTCAATGCTGAAATCCATCATAATTATACTTTTCATTGTAGCTTTCCATAATTATGAGATTTATAAAATGGATTTCAAAATAGTCTTCCTTAATGGGAACCTTTAGAAAGATGTCTATATGACACAACCTGAAGGGTTTGTGACTCAAAAGGATGTCAACACGGTATACAAGTTGAAAAGATCCATTTATAGATTAAAGAAATCATCCAGGTTATAGAACATTCATTTTTATGAGGCCATAATAGAATTGGGATTAATTAAGAATGAATGTCAGTCGTGTGCCTATAAATAGTTTAGTGGGAGTGTAGCCATTTTCTTAATAGTATATTTTGATGACATATTTATCATTAGAATTGAAATATTATGTAATTTCCCAGAATTTACATATTTTTTTTAGTTATATGGAATTATTTTGAGACTGCGAAATCTGACGGGGCGTGATTCCGAGGCCCAGAGTGCCCAGAATGATCCATGGAAAAATGTTAAGTTTAAAATAGCATGTGTGAGTGGTTTTCCTAAAAAAGTGGAATAACTCTTAAACAGGTTCCCAAATCAGAAATCCAAGGGTTCTGTTGCATTTAGGATAGCGGGTTTACCTTAGGTGCGAATTAAGTTTAGTCGGTGCATGCCTCCAATTAGAAAACCAAAAAATGGAAAACCATAAATAAAATAATTAAATAAAGTTATTTTATTTTTAAAATGATTATAACTCACGAACGGTGACTCATATTAAAAATCCTATACCACCATTGAGCTTGTGAGGGCATGCTTTCTTTAGGTAGATACTAACATTGGCTGGAACGGGCCAACTATGGAAGTTAGTTTTTGGCCATAAATAAAATAATTAAGTTACAATTATTTTATTGTAAAAATACATAACTTCCAAATGGTAACTTGAATTGAAAATATGAAAGTACCATTGAGTTTTTTGGGACGTGTTTCCCTTAGGAAGATCCTAACCATAACCGACGCGGGTCGAGGGTGAATGTTATTAATTTATTGAAATTTTTTTAAAGGTACGTTCAGTAAACGCGTGGGTGGAATTTTCTAACTTTTGAAATGGTGCTCAGATTAAAAATATGAGGGCACCATTGAATCTGTAGTGTTAGGATTCACTTAAGGGAGGCTTCACTTCAATAGCAGTAGTTCAGGTGAAAAAGTTAGTTTTTGAGGCTTTTAAAGAAATAATAAAATAACATATAAATTGTTATTTTCTTTTCTTTTCTCTTTCTCCAATGGATGAGAAGCGATGGTGGGACCAACGACATGTCAAGCCATTAAATGGATTGACTCTTCTTTAATTTTAACTGCACCATTGGGAATTTGGGAGGTTCATTAATTAAATGAACCTCATTAATTCTTCATGCAGGACACATTCTTTCTCCTCTCTTATTTATATAGAGCTCGGGGAGGGGTGTTGGCATGACTTCACCAAGAGACAAAGCTCTAGAAAAGTACCGCGATGCTAACCACCTGGAGGATGAGGTCAGATTCAACGAGTGGTGATGACCACCAGTAAATCACGAACTGATGACAACAACGAAGGAGGTTTCGTTAATCTTTTTCAACAGACGTCTTATCCAGGTAGGGGGTTTATTTTGAAGTATGATAAATATATATTTTTTAATTCCCCTTGTTCTTTATTCTCAATGATGATGGAAAAATAAACATGGTCATCGATCCACACATAGACCATGATCCTTTCTATTTCGTTCTCTGCGCGTTCTTCGTTTCCAAATAATTAAGCGCACTAAAAACTCAATGTTTCATTGAGCGTGGCATATGGACGCAGAGATCTTGACTCGAGGATCATGAATCTGCGATTGTCACAATTTATGGTCTTAGAAAAAACATGTAGCAACACGTGGAAGGGGCGACGTGGCGATTCAATTCCGGCGTGTCTTCAGGGCACATCTCTTGGTGAGCTAGGCAGCACGGAAAAAGCAGTCTGGCGGTGTGCAGAGAGTCTAAGGTGGCTTTGACCGGTGGTCCAGGTGCGCAGAAGGTGGCTAGGCCATGGGTTACAAGACCATTGAGGGAGTACCACAGCGCTGGGGTGGCCGGTGCGAGGCGGAGAAGCGGACCGAAGGCGCGGCAGGCGAGCGAGGGCGAAGGTGATAGATTCGACGGAAGAGTCGGTCATGTGAAGGGATGGTAGAAGCAGCCGCTTGAAGCTCTAGCTGTTAGGGTTGAGGAGGAGAATAAAATGTGAAAGAATGAATTAATTGGAGAGGAAAGATGGAATTGAAAGGATATGAAATGAAAACAAAATAAATGGAAAAAGAGTAAAGTGGGGAGCCGCCATTTAGAAGCCATGTACAACAAAAAAATGCCTAAAAGAATTCCCCATGCATTGATTGATTTTAGAGTTAGAGGAAAAATAAATAAATAAACAATTATTAATAATAATAAAATAATGATATTATTATTTTTTGTTGTAAAACCATATTTCATTCGTAACTTATCCGTGCGACCTCGGTTTTACAAACCATCAACGGCAGTGAGACCCTGACTTTGAGACGTACATTCCAAGTCCAATATTGGATTTCTTTTTCAGGTTTTTGGATAGGGTACCCAAATTACTCGGGAAATAATAGATTCAATATTATTATTAAATCATCGACCCGCCATAACTCCTGTGTGCGACGTCCGATTGGCTTTCCATTAGTGGCGACGTGATCCTGTCATTAAGATGGTCTATTAAAGTCTAATGTTGAATATTAAATTCTGGTTCATGGATCAGGTTCATTAAACACCCAATATTATTATTATTATTATTATTATTATTATTATTATTATTATTATTATTATTATTATTATTATTATTATTATTATTATTATTTCGGGATCTTGTATCTAACATATCTCCCTCATACAATGTCGAAATGATGAATCATCTGCAGCGCTAAAATCCTTGAGAAGAGGTGATCCTTTTGAGATACTCCAAGTTACTTTCAAAGAAAGTTGGAGTTTGGTCGGGTTGGATTGTACTCAAATCCAACTGGGCCCTCGGCACTAAAATGCCTATAGCTTATAGATCGAGTGTCTGATTGATGTGTTGTATGTTGCGTTGGAACCCTTATGACATGATGGATCATCAGGTTACTTCTTTGTGGGACTTCGTACTAGTTGAAATATGACTGATGGATTGAGGAGTGATTATCCCAGAATCAAGTGTGCTATGAGTGGAAATCCAGTGGCTGGAAGTGAGGAGGATGAGATTGGTTGTGACTTGAAGAATGAATAATGATCCTGTGTGGGTCAGTACCTATTGATCCTGTGTGGGTCAGCACTTAGTGATCTTGTGTGGGTCAGCACATACTGATCCCGTGTAGGTCAGATCCTATGTGGGTCTGCACTCAGTGATCCTATATGGGTTAGCATATACCGATCCTGTGTGGGTCAGCATCAGAGCCTCTTGATGGAATAAGATGATCTAGATTTACAACTAATCATCTATACTTTTGTACTTAAGTATATACCTGTTGTGAGCTGAGTCTTTTACTTTCGTGGTGTTACCTTTGTGGTACTTTCACCTTTGTGGTGTTACCTTCATGTTGTTACCTGTGTGGTACTTTTACCTTCATGGTGTTACCTTCATGGGGTTACCTTTTTGGTACTTTTACCTTTGTGGTGTTACCTTGTGGTACTTTCACCTTTGTAGTGTTACCTTCGTAGTGTTAGAATTGGGGTATTCTTCCCTCATGGATTGTTTGTTTTTATAGGTTTGAATGAAATGCCTTCCCATTATAGTTATACACCTTTCTGGTGCTAGTCACCAACCCCTGGCCTATAGAAGGTGGGGTTGGGGTAGTCATGGTACGGGCCCCGAGGGACAGGTCGTGACAAAGTGGTATCAGAGAAGTCAGTTCTACCGAAGAACTAAGACTCTGATCTTTTCAATGGAGCAATAGTGTTAAGTGTTTTGAGAGTGGTTTTCAGTTTAGGGAGTCTAGTGTTGGTGCAGTGGCCGGCGTATCCATACACCAGGACCCTAAATTCTGATTTCTGACTCGATGCACGAAAAAACTGATTGCATGTGTTTTGGAAATACTTTTCCTTAGTTTCTTTGGAGTCAGATCACCAAGTATAACTTAATGAATGTGGAACGCCTATTCTTTATCAAGATTCTGCCACATAGATAGCCATTTAGGAATCTCGAGATAGTACAAGATGATAGCCCACTGAGCGATCCTATGTGGATCTGCACCGAGTGATCCTGTGTGGATCATCAAAAAATGCTACCAGTGGATCGTGCACGCCGACTGAGCGCATTTCACAAGTTACAATAGAAAATACCTCTGAGTTTTCAAGGTAAGACATATCCCCAGGTAGCTGAGGACTGAATTTAGGAGTTGGCCAAGTTTCCATCTAGCCATGGCACCATTCTATCAGATGGTGGTCCTGGTAGAGATCCTTCTATGTGGCTCAGTAGGACGATGACAAGGTTTAGATTACCCTGATCTTGCGAAGAGGTGACTTTTTTTGTGGAAAATCTTGAGAACCTTCCTCAGAAAAGGGGGTCTCTTTCCATAAAAAGATAAGGGGTGAGTGTTCCCTAGAGCTTCTACAGCTTTGGTAGGACGAAATGTCGGTAGCTGAGTATTCATCGAGGCGTACCGACCATCCCAGGTACTCAATGAATATAGTACGGTCAGTGCTTTAGGACCCAGACCTATGATCAAGGTGTGTTTAGGGACATCCGAGCTAGCACTATTCCTCTCTGCACTCATACTTTTGTTAGGGTGATAGAAAGAACCTTTGTGGTTGAATGTTATTTGGCGGAGTGGATACAACCAGTGAATGATAGGTGTGGGAATGCAGGAAACTGACGCCAGTCTTAGAGACTTGGGTGTGTAAAATGTTTCAAGAAGAGGAAGTGATAGGGACAGATGAATCTATAGGGAATCAGACATGGAAGTGGAGCTAGGAGAGCAGCATGGGGTGGTATACATTTTGACATGTTACAACCACCACCCCAATGTGGTCCCCACCAGACTCAGGGAGCTGGAGGATAGGGGAAGGGAGTAGCTGCATGTGGTCAAGAAGTGTGACCCAAGGGCTCCAAGAATTATTTGAGGTATAGTATGTGTCTACTACTTTCTGTCGTATTAATAGAAATAGGTACCAATTATTTCTTATTGCCACAAATGTTGTTCAAGACCTAGAGTTTCCAGTTAAACCGATGACTTGACCCTTACGTTTGGAGATACCTTTGGGAGGAGACTCGATAATCACACTTATGCTAACTATGTGATATAAACCTTGAGGTGAGAGTTTCATTTGGAACCTCTTAGTGGTAGCTTCAAGGACTTACGATGTTAGTTTGGGTATGGACTGAACATCCACAGTTCATACTCAGATTGATTATTTTAGGAAAAAAGGATGTAGTATATCTACAACATTGGAATGGGGATTTCCTTGTTCGGAAAAAAAATAGGAAACACAGTTATCATAGGATAAACTCATGCATAGGGGGGTGTAACTGATCACTCTTGAGTCGGCCAGCCTTACCCTCATGGCAGCAGGAGTTTTGAGTTTTCAGTTCCCAAAAGTAGTGGCAAAGTATGGGGACATCTTTTCAAAAATGTTTCCAGGATTACCTCCCTGAAGGGAGAGGGAATTCTGCTTTGGATGGGTACTACCAGTGATTTGTACCTGACTTCTCCAAGGTAGCGACACCCTTGTCAGCTTTAACAAAGAAGGGGGATCCTTTCCTGTGGACGGAGAAGTTTCAGCAAAGATTTCAGGAGCTGAGACAAAGACTGACGATTTCCCCCAACTTGAGGCTACCAGAAGAGGGCGTTGGGTATGTAGTCTAAAAAGATGCATCAGGGACCAGAATAGTTTGTTTCCTAATGTAGGATCGGGCAGTGATCGCCAACGGATCACGGTAGTTGAGACAGAACGAGCAGAACTATGCTACCCATGACCTGGAGTTAGCAGCAGTGGTCTTTGTGCTGGAGATGTGGCGGTACTACTTGATGGGTGAATGGTTTACTATTTAATCTAGACACAAGAGTCTCAGGTATGTCTTCTCACAGAAGGAACTGAACCTGAGACAACAACTATGGATAGAGTTCCTCTAAGACTATGACTTTTAGATAGTCTATACTCCTGGGAAGGGGAACGTGGTAGCAGATGCACTCAACAGAAGGTCTAGTCTACAGCTGCTGAGTGAAGCATCATATCAGCTAGTCAAACTGAATATATCCTTCATGGATAAAGATGGATCAACTTACCTCAAGTCTATGAATTTCACTCTCCCAATTCTTCAGCAAGTTTGGGTGGCACAGCTTAGGGACGTTGACTGTGAGGTTCGACTTGCTCAGTTATCCTCATGACAGTCTCATGAAGTATTTTTTGAAGGTGGGGAGCACGTTGTTCTCTTTAGAGGATGCACCATGGTTCCAGTGATGCTTCAGGATGAGGTGTTGAGAGAGTTCCATACATTTCATTTAACAGTACATCCTGGAGTGGCGAAGATGTACTAGGGCCTCCGGCGTCTGTACTGGTGGCTAGAGATGGAGGAAGCAGTGGCAGAGTTTGTATCATGTTGACTCACTTGTCAGTAAGTGAAGACTTCACAGAGTCGGCAGAAGTCTTATGTCGATAGGAGACGACGAACCATGGAGTCTGATGGGGGAGACCATGTCTTCCTACGGGTCTCACCCCGACGAGGATTGTGCAGGCTTGGCTGGGGTGGCAAGCTATCTTCGAGGTTCATTAGACCTTTCTAGATTCTCAACAGAGTGGGTAAGGTGGTGTATCATCTATCTCTTCCCCCACATATGCACTGAGTACATAATGTTTTCCATGTGTCACAGCTGAGGAGATGCATGCATGATCCATCGCATGTTATCGACTAGGGTGAGTTGGACTTTGATGATGGGGAGACTTTTATGGGGTTCCCGGTAGAGATAGAGGATTGATAGGACCGAGTCCTTCATGTATGGTTAATTCCTCTAGTGTGAGTTTGGTGGTAGCACAGGAACCACCAAGAGAGCACATGGGAGCAGGAGTCTCATATTCATGCTCAGTACCCTCATTTGTTTGATATTCCTTTTTTTGACTTTCGAGAACGTAAATCCCTAAGGTGGGGAGAATGTAATGTTCTAGAATTTCCATATATTTTTTTAATTATATGGAATTATTTTGAGACTGGAGAATCTGACAGCGTGTGATTTTGAGGCCCAGAGATACCAGAATGATCCATCTAAAAATGTTAAGTTTAAAATAGTGTGCATGAGTGGTTTTCCTAAAAAAGTGGAATAACTCTTAAATGGGTGCTTGGATCAGAAATATGAGGGCATCATTGCATTCAGGACAGTGGGTTTACCCTAGGTGTGACTTAAGTTTAGTCGGAACATGCCTCCGATAAGAAAACCCAAAAATTACATAACCGTAAATAAAATAATTAAATAAAGTTATTTTATTTTTCAAATGCTTATAACTCATGAATGGTGACTCAGATTAAAAATCTGAGACCATCGATGAGCTCTTGAGGGTATTCTTTCTTTAGGTAGATACTAACATTGGCTGGCACGGGCCAACTATGGAAGTTAGTTTTTTGCCGTAAATAAAATAATTAGGTAACATTTATTTTATTGTTAAAATCCATAACTTTTAAACGTTAACTCAGATTGAAAATCCGAGAGTACCATTGAGTTTGTTGGGATGTTTTTTCCTTAAGAAGATCCTAACCTCGACCGGCATGGGTTAAGGGTGAATGTTATTAATTTATTGAACTTATTTTAAAGGTACATTCAGTAAATTCATGGGCGGCATTTTCTAACTTTTCAAATGGTGCTCGAATTAAAAATATGAGGTCACCATTGAATCTGTGGTTTTGGGATTCACTTAAAGTAGGATTTACTTTGACCGTAGTAGGTCAGGTGAAAAAGTTAGTTTTTGAGGATTTTAAAGAAATAATAAAAAACATAGAAATTGTTATTTTATTTTATTATCTCTTTCTACAACAGACAAGCAGTGGTGGCGGGACTGACGACATGTCAATAAATTAAATGGATTGACTCTTCTTTACTTGTAACTGCACTGTTGAGAATTTGGGATGTTCATTAATTAAATGAACCTTGTTAATTATTCGTGCGGGACACACTCTTTCTCCTCTCCTATTTATATGGAGCTCGGGGAGGGGTGTTGACACGACTTCACCAAGTGATGAAGCTCTAGAAAAGTACCGCAAAGCTAACCACCTGGAGGACGAGGCTGGATTCAGTGAGTGGCGACGGACGCCACCGAATCGCGAACCGACGACAATGATGAAGGAGGTTCTGACGATCGTCGTCAGCGTACATATTATCCAGGTAGGGGGTTTATTTTGAAGTATGATAAATATCTATTTTTTAATTTCTCTTATTCTTTATTCTCAATGATGATGGTCAAACAAACATGGTCATTGATCTGCACATATACCATGATCCTTTCTATTTCATTCTTCGCATGTTCTTCTTCACCAAATAATTAAGCGCACTAAAAACTCAATGTTTCATTGAGAGCGGCTTATGGACGTGGAGATCTTGACCCAAGGATCATGAATCTATGGTCATCGCAAATTTCAGGATTAGAACGAAGATGTAGTGGCTTGTGGAAGGGGCGATGTGGCGGTGTGATTCCGGCGTGTCTTCAGGGCACGACTCTGGGTGAGCAAGGTAGTGCGGCGAAGGCGGTTTGGCAGTGTGTGGCGAGTTCGAGGTGGCTTCAGCCGATGGTATGGGTGTACAGTCATTGGCCAGGCTATGGGGTACGAGACCATAGAGGGAGGACCATGACACTAGGGTGGCCGGTGTGAGGCGGCGAAGCGGACCGGAGGCACGACAGGCGAGCGATGTCGGAGGCGCGGTAGGAGAGTGAGGTCGGTGGTGGCAGATCCGGTGGAAGAGTCAGTCGTTTGAAGGGATGTTGGAGGTATCCATGTGAATCTCTAGTTGTTAGGGTTGAGGAGGAGAAGAAAACGTAAAATAATGAGTTAATTGGAGAGAAAATATGGAATTGAAAGGATATGAAATAAAAAATAAATAAATGTAAAACGAGTAAAGTGGGGAGCCACCATGTGGAAGCATCATACAACAAAATAATTCCCAAAATAATTCCCCATGCGTTGATTGATTTTGGAGTTAGAGGAAAAATAAATAAATAAACAATTAATAATAATAATAAAATAATGATATTATTATTTTTCGTTGTAAAACCATATTTCATCCGTAACTTATCTGTGCGACCTCGGTTTCATGAATCGTCAACGGCAGTGCGACCCTAACTTTGAGACGAACATTCAAAGTCCAATATTAGATGTATTTTTTTGAATTTTTAGATCGAGTACTTGAAGCACTCAGGAAATAATAGATTTAATATTATTATTAAATCTTCGACCCACCATAACTCCTGCGTGCGACGTCCGATTGACTTGACGTCAGTGGTGACATGATCCTGTCATTAAGACGGTAGATTCAAGTCTAATTTTGAATATTAAATTCTGGTTTGTGTCTCAGGTCGACGAAACACCCAATAATAATAATATTATTATTATTGCGGGATCTTGTATCCAACATATCTCCCTCATACGTTGTAGAAATGATGAACTGTTTGTGGAGCTGAAATCATTGAGATGAGATGGTCCTTTTGAGATACTCCACGTGACTTTTAGAGAAAGTTGGATTTTGGCCAGGTTGGATGGTACTCGAATCCAACCGAGCCCTCGGCACTAAAATTCCTATAGCTTACAAATCAGGTGTCTAATTGACACACTGTCTGTTGGATTGGAACCCTTATGAAATGAAGGATCATTGGGTTACTTATTATTGGGACTTTCTACTGGTTTAAATACAACTGATGGCTTGAGGAGCGGTTCTCACATAATCAAGCGTGTTATGAGCAAGAATCCAGTGGCTGGCAGTGAGGTAGAGGATATTGGTTGTGACTTGAAGAATGAATAGTGATCTTATGTGGGTCAGTACCTATCAATATTGTATGGGTTAGTGCTCAGTGATCCTGTGTGGTTCAGTTCATAACGATCCTGTGTGGGTAAGATCCTGTGTGGGTCAGCGCTCAGCGATCCTGTGTGGGTTAGCGCATACCGATCCTGTGTGGGTCAGCAGTAGAGCCTCCCGACAGAATAAGATGATCTAGATTTATGACTAATCATATATACTTCTATTCTTAAGTATATACCTGATGTGATCTGATTATTTTACCTTCTTAGTGTTACCTTTATGGTAATTTCACCTTTGTGGTGTTACCTTCACAGTGTTACCTGTGTGTTACTTTTACCTTCGTGGTGTTACCTTCGTGGGGTAACCTTTGTGGTACTTTTACCTTCATGGTGTTACCTTCGTGGTGTTACCTTGTGGTACTTTCACCTTTGTGGTGTTACCTTTGTTGTGTTACCTTTGGGGTATTCTTCCCTCTTGGATCAGTTGTGAAAATGGATTAGAAGTTGGAGCCTTTTGTTTCCTCATGTATGAGATAAGTATATATTAATAACTTAGGTATATGAATGGGAATATACCTAAGTAGAGTTTTTGATTGCTTTGTGCTTTTTGGTTGAGGTCTTTCTTTGTGGTTTTTCCTTTGTGGAACTTTGGGAGACCTTCGGGGGTCTTGGGGTCCCTATTGAGTCTTGTTATACTCACCCCTGCACGGGCTTCGCCCACACCTTGTTGTGTCTTGTGCAGAAAAAAGACAACGTTGATTGAGGCTGAGGGAGACAGGACTGGACGGTGCTCAGAGGTGGACCATTTGACATGACGTGAAACAGGACTGTCGATCGTGAGATGTACATACCCTTCAGGTAGGATCCTTGGTAGATGATCCAAGAGTTTTTTTCTCTTTTCAGTTGTACTTTTACTTTTCGGTAGGGCTTGTATTCCGACCACTTTACTTTCAGTACACGTCTTACAACAACAGTTTACTTCGTGGTTGTTTATTGTCGTGTTCTTGGATTGTGTGTTTGTATAGGTTTGAATGTAATGCCTTACCCTTATAGGGATACACCTTTCTAGTGCTAGTCGCCATCCCCTGGCCTATGGAAGGCGGGATTGGGGTAGTCATGGCACAGGCCCCAGGGGATGGGTCGTGACCTATTAGTCTTATATTCTGTTAAGGAATGGTTGAATAAATGATTATCTATGAAGGACTTGAGTGAGTCAGCATATATTCTTGAGATCAAGATCCATCATGATAGATCCAAGAGGTTGATTAGCCTAAGTCAAAGTACATACATTGACAATATACTGAAGAGATTCGGTATGGAATAATCCAAGAGGGGATTGTTTCCAGTGTCACATGGCATTCATCTTTTTAGGAAAATGTGTACTTAGACACTTGAGGAAAGAAATACAATGACAATGATTCCATATGAAACAGTGATTGGGTCATTCATGTATGTTATGTTGTGTATTAGGCTAGTTGTATCCTAGGAATTAATTATGATAGGAAGATATCAAGTTGATCCAGGTGAACTCCATTGAATGGAATTAAAGACTATCCTTAAGTATCTGGGGCATACTAAGGATATGTTCTTGGTTTATGGGGGATATGAGGAAATAGTCATCATAGGATATGTATATTCTAGTTTCCAAACTAATCAAGATGACATGAAGTAACAAATGGGATACAACTTCACTTTGAATGGAGCTTCTGTGAGTTGGAAGATCTTAAAGAAGAAAGTGGTTGCAGATTCTATAGCATATTCTGAGTATATTGTGGATTTTGAGGAAGAAAAATAATTAGTATAAATGCGAAACTTCTTCCAATAGTTTGATGTGGTAATTAACAATAAAGATCCCATCGCATTCTATTATGATAATACTATAGCGGTGGATCTTCCAAAAGAGACAAAGTCACATCAGTGGACAAAGCACATACTTTGAAAGTATCATCTCTTGAGGGATTTTTATCAGAGAGGTGAAGTTATAGTGAGTTTTATTTCCATGGAAGACAACATGGAAGACCCCTTGACTAAATCCTTGACTCAACAAAAACATGACTATCATTTGAGGTCTAGCGGACTAAAGGTTGTAGGCAATTGGCTCTAGTCTAAGTAGGATTTTGTTGTAGTTGGTATCCTAGGAAAAACTATTTGTACTTTGATTACATAAATATTCAATTTATTAAATATTAATAAAACTTATTATTACATATTGTTTGTTGTTCTGTATGACTCTAATGTAATAATGTCCTAGAGTATACACCGCATTGATAAGATCACAACATTTCCCTACTATGATGAGAACCTTGATATGTTATGATGATATTCTCAAATAATGTTCTACGGTTGGATAAAATAATATGATGGGACGCATAGTACGTAGGCTGTCATATGTGAGTACTTGTAAGACAATGAGGCTTCTTCTCATGAAGTTTTTACTTGGTAATCTTCAAGATGGGGGATTATGATAACATACCAACTAGTAGGAATTCTACTTATTTTGGTGTTATCGGATATTCCTATCTATGAGTGTGTGTGATGGTCCTTAGACTTTAAGATTATTATTAATGCATGTTAAAAATCATGTACTTAGATTTATTTCGTAAACCATGATGATAACAGTTCATAGAGAAATTGGATACATTGGGTGTGTCACAACTGACATGTAATTAATGAATAAGTCAATGAAGGATTTGTACCTTCCATCTTTATAGAAGCTGATATCTCATTCTTTTTATTGGAATAGAACTGTCGCACTAAATTCCATGGTCATGGTGTAACGACGTGTTTATTTCAGATAATCAAAGAAAGACATATCGAGCATATAGGTTGGTGACATGGATGAACAACCTGATTTATGAGATATTGTGGCGAAGGGATTATATTACACATTGAGAATTCATATGTGGTTTTCAATGTTGCGATATTAAGTTATTTCTCTTAGGTTTCTCGACCCGTTGCTAGATATTAATCTTGGACTTTAAGCAAGCCCGCCTAATGCCAACGAGAAAGGATACTAGAGGGTCATACACTAATTAATTATTTTGATCTTGAATTAATTATATTTGAGTTTAATTAATTGAATAAATATTATTCTCAAGTTCGAGGAATAATTTTATTCAAGTTATATTGATCACATAAATTAAATAAATATTTATTCATCGACTTGTGAATAAAATATTTATTTTGTTTATTAAATATTTTAATAAGTATTTTATTATCTAGATTGTGAATAAATTTTTATTTATGAATAAAATATTTATTCAATTATTCAATAAATTTTAGAGGAGTTATAATGGACCAAGACCAAGTCCAGTGACAAATATTAATTAACAAGACTTTTACATAATATTTGTTATTGCGCAAGTTGGCGTGCACCAAAAAATAATAATTATATAATTATAATTATATATCATGGGATTTATTAAAGGTAATAAATGTTATTTAATGGCCAGTATGAAATTAAATAATATTTTAACTCAAATCATAACTCTATAAATAGATGGATATGTCTATTATGTAGAGTATCCAAAGCTGAGAATAGGGAATTGTTACGCACAATGAATTCTCTCTCAAATCCTCCTCTTCTCTCCCTCTCAAGAACGAGAAGTGAAAGATTGATTTCTTCAAGACTGAAGAATGATCAATCAAGAATGAATAACGCAAGACATTTGACTTTCCATGCTAGCACCTGAAGATCGAGTGGTGTTGCTTAGAGATCATAGAAGCATGTGTGGATTAATTCTTTCAAGGGATCAAATTAAAGTATGATAATGTCATTTATATCATTTAGTGTCATAAAGGAACACTAAAATTGAAATCAAATGAAGGTAGACCTAAAATAACATATTAGGCATAGATTTTTCACTCAAAATGCCTTAATAAAGTATACTTTATGTTAGGTCTATATAGAATCCCTATCATGGTTTATTTATTCACATGCTTCCATTGCTACATGCTTCAATATCAATGCAGGGTGATCCAAAATCCATGGGAACATGTTTGAGTGTAATAAGGATAAGATTATAGTATGTAAATGTCATAAACATATAATTAAACTAAATAAACACACAAATATATTTTTGAATTACATAGAAAATGTAAGGAAACTCACACCCTGGATTACATAACACCAATGTATAAGGGCATAATTAAAGAAACACATTTAAGGAACAATGATTCTAAAATCATAAATGGATAACTAATTTTGATTCAATTCAATTAAAACTATTTTTATTAAGATTAATTTTGGTTAAAAATGTTAGTCGATTCATCCCTCACCTAACCCCATGCCCCTACAATAGCAACACTATGAAAATATGATAGAAAGGGAATAAGATAACCCACCCAATATTATGTAGATGTAATTACCTAAACCCATAAGGAAATATATTCCACCACTAACTTATTTTTTGGAATTATAGGTTTTTCCTAAGAAAGGTTTATCTCATTTCCCTAATTATAAAACACAAATTCAATATGTTTAGAGGTGGACTCACCTTAGGAAAGATGATTATGGACTCCAACTACAACTGGGAAGATAAATCCATAGAAAAATTTAGATTTAAACCCTAGAATAAGATGGAGGATGAGAGATACTTTAATATGCTTTAAATAAATTATAGAAATATAAAATAAATGTTTCCTCGCATTATATTTGACTATAAAAGACTTCCATGGTGACTTGGCAGTGAATCTAGATGAGGATCCATGTCTAGGTTGAAGGAAATTAGAAGGAACCTATGTAAGAGATCTTAAGGAGATAAAAATATAGAAAATGAATTGGGATTCTCATGTTTAAGGGTTTAAGTGATTAAATTTAGGGAGTTAAAACTCAAAAATACACCTCTATAATTTCATTTCACCTGGGAGTCTACTGAGTACCCGATACAAGCCATTGGGTACCCAGTGGTTCATGATAAAACCACCTCACCCCTTAGATCCCCACCAGAATGGTATAGAACCACCGAGTACTCAGTGCTTCTACAACACCCAGGGATCATTATTCATCCTCTAATTCCCTCATTATTTCCTTTAATCCCTCTTAAACATACAATTAAACCAAAAAAGATATTAAAAGGTTAAAATATAAAGATATAACTAACCCTAAAGTGTTTAGGTCTTTAAATGAATGATATTGGATATAATTTTATTGAATCTCCTACAATTATTATTATTATACTTTATCTTATGATACATCATTTTATGATGTGTATATTATTTATTGATTGTTAAAGGAGTTTAGCAATCACACTAATTAAATGAGGGACTATTGTGAGTGTAAAAATAAAGGTTCCAATGGGTTGGATGTTTCATAACATATGAATTTTTTTGACTCCAACAGACTATTTAATTCAATAAAGGAGTCTTAAATGAAAGAGTTCTTGGACCTCATTTGAAGATTGAGGATATAAATTAAATATTATTCTAAAAAATGAATCTCTATCATGATTTTATTTTCAATTTCCATAAAGGAGGAGGTATTAACCCACCATTGAAGGATAAATCTTACTACCAAAGTGTTTGATGATTACAACAGCCACTAGATTCCTTTAGAGGAAAGAATCAATTGGTTTTTTCTAAGATATCTTAATCAAAATCATTGTTATGGTAGATTCATCATGGATAGTGAGGTGCACTTTCTTTTATGGTTTTCATTTAATTTTATTGATTCCCATCCCAAAATATTTTTTATATGGGTTTTATGTTTTTTATACTATATTTAGCTATAAATATGTCCCACAAAACACTTTATTGGTATTAGAGAAAGTTACATTATATAATCAATAATATGAAGATCAAAAAATGAAAAATAGTTTAAAATTTTTCTAGAACCATGATCATGGTTATAAAACCACATCACGGTTTATGATTTTTTTAGGAAAATGGTATAGTTTATAAAATAAAATCATCATTTATATAAAATTTTAGTAAAAGGATGTTCTTTTGGGAAAATTTCATTTTTTCTTATTGTAAAAGAAATCATTGTAAATTTGATATTTTTTACATCATGGTTTTTAGACCAAAATGATTATCATTTATTAAAATTAGATTTCATAAGGAAAACCATGATATAGAAAATATTAATAAGATGTTTTTATAGTATAATGATACTATAAATATGACTTATACTTGTAAACTATATTGTGGTTTAAAGTGGCATCGTCGATAAATTCTTTATACAAAACAACTTGGGAAAAGAAAACATATCGTGGTTCTTGGTCATGGATTGCAGAAAAATAAAATAAATATTTTCTCAAAAACCATTATCGGTGTGGTCCCATACAAAATTTTCATGACTTTAGACAATATAAAAATTTTCTTTGATTATTATAATTGTTTAAGGTTGTTATATCTCATGTTAAAATTTTTGAATTGTTTATTTATTTTTGAAATCCCTATTTAATATTCATGTATCTGAATTATTTATATTATGACTATTTTATGGTTTAGTTTAAATTATTTAAACTGCTTCTTATAATTGTCATACCATGCATATAACAGTTATATTCTAGGTATGACATAAAATATTTAGTTTTCCTTCAACCAAGACTGTGATTTTTTATTTTAGTTATGAATTTAATAAAAAGGTTTCTTATGATTTATACATATTAGGTGTTAGTGTTATATTAGAATTAAGGACTCTCTTGAGTATTAATCTATGAATAGTGGGACTTTGGGTCAAACTTTTCACTATATTGGGAGCTTAGGTTTGTTTTAGAAATTTAGAGGTTGAAAACCTATCACACCATACTTACACTTGTGGGGGTTTGGTTTTATATGATTCTAATCCTTTACATGAAAGAGTTTCATGCACCTTATGCTTGAGATGCTTTTGGATGCGTGTAAATATAATTAGCTTTTATTGTTGGGTAGGTAACACGAATAATGAGTTTTATAACATCTTATACATTGATGTGTTTGTAATATATTAATTTATTTAAAGAAGTAGGATTTAAAATACATACAAAGATTTCATGAGATGTAAAGATTTCATGGGATAAAATAGTTAAGTATAATATACATTATATGCATATAGAAATGTAGAAATTTAAATGAAAACCTTGGAAATTCTAAGTGTGAGATTCCTTTCAAAGTGAACACATGCTAAGAAATTGATCGTACAAATGGATAGGTCATGCCAAAGTTGGGTTCCCATGAATTATCTTATATATGGAATATTGGGTATGGATACCCTAATAGGATTAGGTTCCCATATTCAATTATAAGATTTGGATTACACTTTGCTAGGTGAACCTATACTATAAAAAAAGTGTTTCTTGGTAGTTTAAACCACTGCTAAATGATGCACGATGCTTTCTTAAATCATCGCATATTTGGGTGCTGAGAATCATTTCGTAGTGGTTTTTTCGATAGTTTTTAACTACCGCTAGATGTTTAGTGGTAGTTTTTTTGTTTTATTTTTTTATTTTTTTTATTTACGTAATTAATTAATTTATTATGATTAATTAATTTATTATTTATTATTTATTTATTTATGTAATTAATTAAATTATTTATTATTATTATTTATTATTATTATTATTATTATTTGTTTTTATATATTTTATTTATTAATTAATAATTATTATTTATTATTTATTATTATTTATTATTATTTATTATTTATTTATTACTTATTTATCTTACCATGCATGTATATGTCATGCATAAATCTGGCATATATATGCACTCTGAGAGATTTGAACCCCTTAATTCTTGGTTATTCTTTAAAAACTTTACCACTCAAGCAAGTTCTTCATGTGGTGAGAAAACAATATGTAATACACTTTTATATATATACAGTTAAGAAACAAATAATGATATTAAAGAATAATAAATGATTAATATATAATGAATATATGATAAATAAGTAATAAATAAATAATAAACTAACAAATAATAGATAATAGATAAATAATAAATACATAAAAATTAAATAACTAATGAATACATAAGAAATAAATAATAATTAAATATTAAATAAATAAGAAATAAATAAATATTAAATATTAAATAAATATTAAATAATAAATAAATAATAATAATAAATCAATAAATAATAAATAAATAAATAAATAATTATAAATAAATAATAATAAATAAATATTAAATAATAGTAAATAATAAATAAATAATAAATAAATAATAACTAGTAAATAAATAATAATTAATTAATTAATAAAAGATAATTAATTAATAGATAAATAATAAATATATATCAAATAAATAATAAATAAATAATAAATATGTAATAAATAAATAATAATTGAATATTAAATAAATAATAAATAATAAATAATAAAAAAATGTAAATAATAATAAATTATAATAAATTATAATAAATTATAACAAATAATAATAAATAATAACCAAATAACAAATAATAAATAAATAAATAATAAAATAACTAATAAATAATTTGTAATTATTCAAAAATAATAATTAAATAATAAATAAATAATAAATACATAAATATTAAATGAATAATAAATACATAATAAATAAATATCAAATATTAAATAAGTAAGAAATAATAATAAAAAATAAATAACGAATAAATAAATGATAAATAATGAATAAATTATAAATAGATAGTAAATAAATAATCAATAATCAATAAATAATCAGTAAATCATGCATAATAATAAATGAAAATAAATAATAAATAACTAATAAATAACTAATAAATAAATTTTAAATATTAAATATTAAATATTAAATAAATAAACAATAGATAAATAAAAAATAAAATAAAATAAATAATAAATAATAAATAATAAATAAATAATAAATAAATAAACATTAAAGGAATAATGATAAATATATATAAATTATAAATAAATATATATATATATATTATAAATAAATATACATAAATCTATAAAAGTACATAAAATATATATATATATATAATAGATCGTGAATCACAAAAAGAGAGAAAACCAAAATAACTACAACAACATCAAATCAATTGGAATGTAAATAAAAGGAATAAAATAATATACGACCTAAAAAAGAAAAGGAAGACACCCTTAAACGAAGATGAAATCTCATCGAATATTCAAAAATCATGATATCCGAACAAAAAAAAATAATTTTGGAGGCATTTTGGGCCTCTCTTGACCTCAAAAAAATAGTGATCGAGGTTCCCCTGGTTCATCCTGATTTAGAGATAATCACAGGCTTCGATTTGATATGTGGTAGAGCCCAAACGAACACCCAGATCAAAAGTTATGATGGTTTGAAGTTGGTGTTTGATTTTTAACTTTTCTTAAAACTGTAATAAATTTTATTTTATTATTTATTACCTAATTATTATCTAATATGATTTTAGTTCATTTCATAAGCTTTGATTTGACTAGTTGTGAATCTAAAATGGATACTCAAATTAAAAGTTGGTTGACGCTCCTCTCCGTCACAAAGTCTAACGACTAAAAAAGGGAAATACCTTAGTCCAAAGTGATTCATCCTTTGAAGAAACATCAAAAATCGACAAAGGCATGAAGAAGGATTTCCCCCCACTTGGGTCGCACAAGTTTCATCATGGTCGCTCAAGTATACTTGCGCGCCGCATAGTGGTCGCACAGGTGACTTGAGCGCCCTCTTTGATTTTCGCCCAAGGTCTTCAAAGGCCTATAAATACCCCTTGTGGGCCCCCCATTTCGGGATGAAAAAATTCCAAAACTCAAATTCGAGCTCCTGACGCCCTAGTCTCTTCTGGAAGTCTTCCTAACACTTCTAAGGTAATTTCTTACCTAGAATAGAAGCTCTAAATAGGGGAAATAAGGCCTAAGTGTTGAAACTCATCAACACTTGCGCACCTAAGTGGCCAGCCCTTAAGGGAAATGGCCACACTTGTGCGTCGCCTTATCCCTTGAATAAAACTTGCGCGCTACTATTTTGGAAGCCTTTAGGGATAATACTAAGGTCTTGAGCCAAGTCTCGCCCAATTATTACCCTAATGGTTGACCGTCACGCAAGTACCCATGTGTCGCACAAGTATACTTGCGCGACCAAGACTTGCGCGCCCACGCAGGACTTGCGCGCCTCTCTCTTTTTGGGTTCCCCTTCTGCCTATGCACTTTCTTTCTTCAAATCCACCTCTCCTCTTCAAAATTTAGCCTTCAAAACCCTCTTCAAAGCCATTTATGGTATGTTTCTTTGTTGGCTTCCTTATCTGAAAGGAATTCTGTGGAACATTTTTCAAAACCTAGTGATTTACATATCTTTATGTCACTAAGGTTAGAGATTTCATTCATTCAACCTCATCCTTTAAAGATGAGAGGATCTTTAATATGGGCCTCCTTTTTAGGAGTAAGTCCCAATATCAAAATCCCAAATTTGGGCATCCTCCTTAGGAGTAAGCCCCAAGTCCCCTAACCTGGGCCTCCTTTTCAGGAGTAACCCCAGTCTTCAAGTTCTGTTAATTTTCGGCATCCTCCTCAGGAGTAAGCCCCAACCATAATTATTTTAATATGGGAATCCTCCTTAGGAGTAAGCCCTAAGTTCCAAAAATCCAAATTCCCTTAACCTGGGCTTCCTTTTCAGGAGTAAGCCCCATTCATAATTCCCTTTAACCCGGGCCTCTTCTTTAAGAGTAAGCCCCAGTCATAATTTCTCTTAACCAGTCCTAATTTACTTTTGATTTGGGATTCCTTCTCAGGAGTAAAACCCAATCATAATTCCTCTCTAATTTGGGCATCCTTCTCAGGATTAAGTCCTAAGTTAAGTATCCAAATCTCTATAAAGAACATATACCTTTATGGACCTTGTTCCCGGGTTTCTTCCCTAAAGTAAATCCTAATCTTCATCTATCTGGGCAGTCATACATACATAATCCCCACATCATTTCTTATAATTGCATCTTTCATGGCACAATTGTCTGGTTTTACCAATACCTCTTGTTTCTCACACCGAGCATGACTCACGTGATCTTAGAGTGTAAACGTAATTATGACATCTTTATTTGAGCCATCAATCATGTATAAACCTCATAATTATTTACTCGAACTACATGGGTTATGATTCCTTTTTTAAAACAAAGGATATATAGGTATCCCATCTGCAGGTACGATCCCAAATTTGAAATAATCTATGTCCTTCTGAATGACAATAAACTTCAAGTTCCCCGCTGAGTGGCTTTAAAACCAGTATGGTTATCATAATGACCAAGATATTTCTATATAATGTGTCAAAGGATACCATTGACTAAGAATCTCTAACAAATACATATGATTCTATATCGACGAAGAATCTCAAATATATATAAAAGATTCTCTAAATCTCATTCATACTAATTATTGATTGTCAGATCTAAAGGAAATCTCATTTTCATACTTGGTAATTTAATAAGGATTCACGAACATAACTTAAATCTATAAAGAGAGTCCAAAAGTAGACAATAATTCCCCTCAAAAAGGTGTGATGAGTCCGACCTCCCATCCTCTCGACCAATGAAAATTCTTAAGCTTCATCGGTTCACAACTAATGAGCACCTACCTTTGGAAAGTAGGTCCAAATGGATATGGAATAATTGTATGTTTATAGTTCTATGAACAAACCCGTTAGAAACCTCTTGGAAGGTTTGAACCTTAAATCAATGGGGTCATTCCCATTTCTAGAGGGAACAAAAAATGGTGAACCCGACGTGAATCTTTAACCATGTTAAAATGATGTTTTACTTATTTTGTTAGGACCCTATTTCAACTCAATGAGAGGGAAAACAAATCAATCAATAAAATATGTGCTCATCCAAAAGATGTAGTGGCCGAACTTATCTTGATTATGTATGTCATATCAAATAGGCACTCTTTTCCAAGATCTTCCGCGTTACAGAAATGGATTCTCTTAAGTTCACACCTGTGAATGCCTCTACTGTGAATGCCTCTGCTGCTACTCCTACTGGATCGTCATCCGCTCTGAGTACGACATCACCTACTCAGCATCTTCAACGCTGGGTATCAAATCCACTGGTTAAGGAATACCATTGACACGGTACCATTCCGACTCTGGAGGATTCTCGACAAGCCCTCCAAGTTAATAATTTACCATGGTCGTCCGGACAACGACAACCATCGATCAAGAAGCAGGTGGTGTCAACCACCATCTCCAACCGTTTCGGGTCATTATCCCCGGAACGCAACAACCATTCCATCCCATATTCTGAGGAGGTGAATGAGAAGGTCACTCAAGGCCTTAATTCAAGGAAACAGGAGTCCTTCCCGAGAGCTCCCACCAACAATCGCCGCCAGACTCGTGCGGTAGTGGGCCCTCAACATGATGAGGGTGTCGTCTCCAGGCGTTCAACTCAGGTTCCTCGAACCCGAGTAGGCAAGACGAACCACCAGAGGCAACGACCGTTCAACAGTGAGTAGGTTCTTATCTCTGCCATCTCCGAAGAATTCCACCAAGCTAACTTGGTGGCAAGCAACGAGCGGGCACACACACCCGTCCATTTTAATTCTGTTGTCCAGCAGACTCGTTTGGAAGCAACACGCCAATCCCTCCATGCAATTCTAGAGGAGTATTATAGACAGTAACATACACCTATTTATAAGTCATCAGCTAGTCACCAGGCCCGTCTGACTATATACAATGAAACCCGCCAACCCAATGTGTTGACAACTAGTAAACAGGTACATACACCTGCTTACACTCATCAATCCTGCCAGAAATCTCGTCTACCAGTATTGAAGGAATTTTGTTAACTATGTTTGGCGGAGTGAAATAAATAAGCACATACACCTTCCAGTATTGATCAAGCCTACCAACAATTTCGTTTGGTAGCACCCGGAGAAATCAGTCAGAAAGCTCCGATGACAAACAGGAGGCAGAATCAACTCTCTGCCCCATACTTGAGTACTGTTAGAATTCACTAACAGGAAAAGGAGGACAGGATCAGGAACATACACCTACTCCAAGTACGGAATGGATGTATATTTCCGTTCCGGTAGCTGAAGTCACCAAGAATATTCTATCAATGGTGAAAGAGCAGAAGCAAATCCCTGCTCATATTCTGGATTCCTTCCAGGATATTATAACAGCTTCAGTAGCATCATAGGGAAAGAAATGAAAATCTATCCCTACCAGTGGAGTGACACATCAATATGTCACTCCGGAACAGACACACACCTCTGTTCCAGTCCAATAGGGTCGTGGGGTGTACTCCCCCCATATCATACGGACAACCAAGTCAGGCACATACACCTGATTTGAGTGGATATAATCAGCCTAACCTGATCCTTTCTCCTGAGTAGGCACATACACCTGCCCATAATAACCACTTTCTTCAACAAGTGGTTTCCAAAGTGAGTAAGAAGTCATCTAAGAAAAAGACCCGTCCAGTACAGTCAAGAAATCAAGGGCCAATCTGTAATAAGGCCTTGCTCGATGTTGGAGTTCTTGATGCACTCAGACAATTATCTGTTGCAACTTAAGAATCTACTCTATTAGTTCCCAATAGTGGGAACATTAATTCCGAAGGTCTACATCAAACACTTCCTCATGAAGGTTTTCTTCATGATAGTTCGGTCGATCTTGAAGTATCATCTTCAGATGAGAGTCACGATAACCCTCTACGTGGCCAGAAGATCAAGGAGAAAAATGTTTCATCTTTTTTTGTAACCCACTATGGTGGTCCTCCCCATGATGATGAATTTATCTACGAAATTCCTCTCCGCAGTAGTAATTCACATTGCCTAGAAAATGCTTCAATGGAAAATGTAGTGACGAGAAAGACCTCTTATCTTGAGGCACTTGAAAATATGAAACCAATCATGTCTGATGCTTTACCAATATTAGGTGAAATACTTTCTCAATCAGAAGATAGACCGGGGTGTAGGTCATTCTCCGAACCACCCCTGAGTCATGCATCTTCTAGTTTGATAAGTGAATTTTCTACCGATCTTGTTGAATCTGATGAAGCAAAAAAGAAGAACCAGCTTTAGTCTAAACAGGTATAAGAATCTTCATCAAATGATAAGGAGGAATTACTGAATATGAGAAAACAACTGGAGAAAGGTGAAGTGCTAGTTATGTTTTGGCCTTTGGCTGACTCTCAGTATGACATTCCAGAGATGTTGACGGAAGATTGTATTCAAGATATTTGTCTCAACATGTGGAAAACTCTTTGTCAATTGAAAAATAAAATATTATCTTATGAAGAATATGAAAATCATGTCAAGATAATAGAAGGGTTATAATGCCAAATTGATTTGGCATCTCTCTCAGTTTCTTGATATCTGAAGGCTGAAAAGTAGCAGAGAGCCCTTCAGCATTCATGCCTTGGCGCATTAAGAAGATCGCGCCAGTTAATTACCAATGCCCCATATGGTATTCATATCAGTGGATGGGGTGTTCATGGAGCACTACATTTCACTGTAATCTCCATTTAGCAAAGCCCGCCGAAAATGGTCTCATGAAATTTTATTTCCCATGGCCGGTCACAGCCAATTGGATTTGTTTGTAATCAAAGGCTCGCTCAAGAACAAGCCTCAAATAGTTCATCTCAAAATCAAGAATACAGAGAACAAGTTGTTGAATTACTTCTGCATCGAGAGAACGAGAATATTGAACAGGCTTCTCGTTTGGAGCATGCACATCATCAAGTGACATAAGTGTTAGAAATCATCCAACGGTATTTTGAGCCAGGTGATAAGAGTGGATGCAGGTTAATGCATCCAGCCAATTTCCAGACTAAAGTCCGTAAGATCAGGAGTGATTTTAAGAAGGTCTCAGATATAGCAACTCAAGAACCACCCCATATTGCCAGACTAGGGACTCTTTTAACCCAACCCTCAGAATCAACAAATAGGATTCGAGGAGTTGAGCATGAACAGCAGGAACAGCCCAGTCCACCGGACTGGGGACTTTTTCAAATCCTCAATCTTTTCCTCAGATAAAGTCATTATTCTCTAAATTAGGGAAGAATCCCCAAGAGGAATGAAGAGACAAATTATTAGTAGATTCCATCCAAATTACGGTTCATCAAGAAGTTCCTAAGGGATCAAATCAGAAAAAGGCAGTGTCTCAACAAGGACATGGAAGAAGACAATATCGCAAAAATGTCGATAAAAGAGATGAAATTCATTATGCATCAATTAATGTCATCAATGCTGTTGTTTTTGATCCCCTAGATGAGGCTCACTCAGAGGGATCAGATGAGGAATCTCCTGCTCAAGAGGTTGTATGCACAGACACAAATGAATAAGGTGTGCGTACACAAAATCAAAGGATTACCCAGAATCTAGGTAATCCTTCCAGTAACCCACTTCCACCTCTCCGAAAGGTGTCCAATAAGGGGAAAGGAAAGAATCATGTTACATACCCTTCCTCTGGAGAAGTCCAATTGCTCTCATTAGAGAAACTATTCACACAACAAGAGGTAGAAATGAAGGAATTAAGGAGGTTGAATGCAGAACTACTTCAAAGTAGTCTTCCTCCTAAGCGTGCTGGAGTCAGTCAGCCAAGGTAATTTGTTGTGGCTACTAAGATGGATCAAGAGTATCATCCTTTACCAGTACACCCTCAGAGGTATAATCCTATGGGTTATATGCAACAACAACTGGCAATACTACCATCAGTGGCAATCTCGGTCGCCACACCTATCCAAGATCCAGTTATTGCACCTGCACAGGTCCAATCTCAACCGAATGTTTCTCAAAAGTTAATGACTACCATTGATTCATTAACAGCTCATTTGGAAGCTATGGAAGGAAAGCGTTCACCAGTTCAACCGGAGAAGAGAGCTTACCCTGAATGGGTAGACGCAATTCCTCCCCCATCAAATTTTGCAAGTACCAAATTCCCAATATTTAATGGTTTGGGAGACCCAGAGCAACACTTAACACATTTTGTTTCTTATTTTGATCCTACGATGGGAACCCCTCGGCAAAAGGAAGTAGTTAATCTCAGGTGTTTTGTACAGTCATTACAAGGACCTACTTTTGTTTGGTATACAAGCTTGCAATCCCGGTCAATTACCGGATGGGAGGATCTCCGTCAACGATTCCTTCTTCAATTCAGCTCAATGTTTCCAAAGACAACAGTTTTTTATCTTAAAAACTGTAAGAAAAGGGAGAATGAAAGGGTTTCAGATTTAATTGCTCACTGGAAGGGATTAACATATTCCCCGAGCTTAGCACTCCCTCAAGAAGAATGTTGCCAATCTATGTGGCAAATTTGTGTGATGAGTTGTGCACACCGTTGATCCCTGTGAAATACACAGGAGGGTTTCGAGACCTTACTTCAATCGCTCAATAGATTGAAGACTCTCTTATAAAGACTAAGGATAAAGCTCGTGTAATTCCATTAGCTATAGGAAGGATAATGGGTAAATCAGAGACTGCTACTGTTATGCTTAAACAAGCATCTGTACCTGCTTCTACTTCAAGGCCTTCATCTTCTCAAAGGGATCCACCTCCTGAGCATTAACAACAGAGGCTGTTTCGTCAAGATGATCAAAGAGATCAAAGACGAAAACAATTTGAGGATCTAAAGAGAAAAAATTTACTCTTTCCGAAATGAACAAGTTCCTCGTTACTTCATTTCGGCTCTGGAAAATAATTTGGTTCAATTGCCAAGGCCCAAAAGGCCAAACAAGGAAGGAGATAAAGACCGCCCCAATTATTTCCCATTTCATCAGATGTTGTGGCATCCCATTCAAGAGTGTTTTATCTTCAAAGAACTCCTGTAAAAGATGGTGGACTCAAGACAAGTCAAATTGAAAGGTTCTTCAGCTCAGGTAGCATGTGTTACTGCTACAAATCCAGAGGAAGAAGGTGAGTGGCAAGAAGTCAAAAACAAAAGTGCACAGAAATATGATGATTGGATGGTCAGGAAAATGATCAACTGAACTCATTCAATTTTATGAATGCAATTGAAGAAACCAATTGCGTCTTCTGCTATAAATGACACATTAAAACCCTCCTCATCAGAGGAAAAATCCTCAAATAAACTACATAATTCAAAGAAAGAGGAAAATCAGAAGAAGATGAGATCATGTCAAATCCCAAGTTGTCTTTGACTCTGGTAGATTTTATTCCATCTACTTCGAAGCAACGGTAACCACCCCACCAAACGGCACAACCTAAAATTTTCTAATCAGGAAGAGTCTTCATCGGATGAAGAGTTCATCTTTGGTTCTGTTAATATGATTCATTTAACAGATCCTTATTCTAGTTGCAGTTTTGATTTTGATGAGCCTGAATTCCCTATATCAAATAGAGGAATTAGAGGGAGTTATAGAGGTCTGGGATACAGAGGAATATGTGGATATCCCAAAAACCACTATTACAATTTTACCCCTGCTAGAACTGTGTATGAAGAAGAAACTCGTGGAAGATCCCTTCAACGGGCTCAATAAGAACGAAAAAATTCTTCCACCAATAGCAGACTCAGTCTTGGCACAGTTATTCTGGAGGATCGGTTAGCGGTTCTACCTTCTTCCTCTCAGCAAGTAAATAGACCTATTTGGTCTAATCTTCCAAAGCCAGGAGTATTTTCAACTCCTACCCTGATACAAGAAGCATCAACCTCTGAGGTACCTGCGAAACCACATATTCTTGTTGGGAAACGCAGACCTTTGGATCAAAAGTATGATGTATTGAAACAATTGGCCCAAGTACTGGCCAAGTTATCAATTTTGGATGCCTTAAATTTATCAAAGGATCTTCGGGAGGCACTCATTGAGGCTTTGTCAAGTCCTCAGGAATTTGAAACTGAAATTGTTGCAGCTGAAGTCTACCATGTAGAGAATAATCCTGCAGAATGTCATGTAGTGATATCTTTCATAGATGAAGATGAATATGATGTCGTGCATGGACATATTAGACCTTTATATTTATCTGGAAAGGTCAATGGTGTAGACATCCGAAGATCTTTCATTTATAATAGTTTAGGAATCAACTTCATCCCCATTCGTACACTTCGTCTATTGGGCCTCACAGAATCATATTTATCTCCTTCTACTTTGATGTTACAAGGATATGATAAAAATGAACAAGAACCACTGGGATAGATTACACTCAGAACTTAGTTTGGAGATCTTCTATCCAATTCATATTTCATGGTTGTTGATCATGACACAGCCTTCAACATCTTTCTTGGAAGACCCTGGCTACATCAACATGCAGCTATCCCTTCATCATACCATCAATATCTCAAATATTTTTTCTATGGTCAAATTGGGACATTGTATGGTGATAAAGCCCCATTCAAAACATGTGAATCTCAATACATTGAGTCGTAATTCTATCAAATGAAGGGTAAGGAGAAATCCACATCAAGGGAGGTTACCAAGGTTAATGCTCCATTTGGTTTGGAAAAGATTCCAGTAAATCCATTTACACATGTGAGTGCAGATTATGTGTTGCCTATCAGTCAAATTGACATGATAGACCCAAATCAAAATACTCTTATGGAAACCTCCATAATGTCAATTATGGAAATCAATCCAGACAACATGGGAGAAATTGGTGATTCACCAAGTAATGATGAAAGCTCAAATGGGGATGTCTTCATTTCATCTGCTGAAATCTAGCAAATCTATACTTCACTAATCAGGCTAGAAGAAGTTATAGCAATGTCAGAGTTGAACGATGATGTCGATTCTCAATCCATCATCTCCTATTTATTACCCAAGGAAGACCCTTCATCATCAATAGGGTCAGAAATGAAAGCCTCTTCTTCAAGATGTTCAGATTTTGACATCTCTCCTGATCATGGAAATTATGATTCATCATCTACTATGCAAGTAGAAGAAGAAGAGATAACACATGTTGAAGAAGAAGAGGAAGATCTCATGGATGCTCCTCTAGCATTTGAAGAAGGTATCTCTACCACTGTGGATGAACTCATAGAAATAAATCTGGGTACAAAAGAAGATCCACGCCCCACTTTAATTAGTGCGGCCATGAATCTTGAAGAGCAGGAAATGTATATTTCATTTTTAAAGAAAAATTGAGATATATTTTCTTGGAACTATACAGAGATGCCATGCCTTGATCCTGATGTTGCTACTCATCGTTTGGGTTTTCCAGAAGAACATCAAGGATTCAAATGATCTGCAAGAAGAACACACCCAACCTATGCTTCCAAAATTGAAGCTGAAGTGGATAAGCTTATCAAAGCTAACTTCATCAGAGAAGTTCAATATCCCAAGTGGTTGGATAATATTTTCCCTGTGAAAAAGAAGAACAGACAAATTATATTTTTCATTGATTTCATAGATCTTAATCGGCATTGTCCTAAGGAAGATTTTCCAGTTCCGATTACAGAACTCTTAATTGATGTAATAGCTGGATATGAAGCACTTTCATTCATCGATGGATATTCAGGATATAATCAAAATCAAATGGCTCCAAAAGATGAGAAATCTACAGCCTTCAGAGCCCCTCAGGGTGTGTTTTGCTATCAGGTAATGCCCTTTGGCCTGAATAATGCAGGCACAACATATCAGCATTCCATGCATCGTATCTTCAAACCCTTTTTAGGGAAGTTTATTGAATGTTATGTGGAAGATTTGGTGGTTAAATCCCAGCAATGTTCTAATCACTTGGCTGATTTGGAAGTCATATTCCACAAACTTCGACAACATAATTTGAAGATGAACCCCTTAAAATGTGCTTTTGGGGTAACCTCAAGAAAATTTCTCGGCTTTGTTGTACGCCATCATGGTATCGAAGTCGATCCTGAGAAGACAAATTCAATCCTTGGTATGTCACCTCCTCGGAATTTGAAATAATTGAGAGGAATTCAAGGACACTTAGCCTATATTCGGCATTTAATCACCAATTTGGTAGGCAAAAGTTTACCCTTCACCAAATTAATGAAGAAGGGAGTCACTTACCAGTGGACTGAAGAATGTCATGAAGCATTCGATATTCTCAAGAAATATCTCTTGATTCCACCAGTTTTAATGCCACCTATTGAAGGAAGACCACTTATCCTCTATGTGACGGCTTTAGAGTGATCATTGGGTGCCTTTCTTGCTTAGAATAATGATGATGGGAATGAAAAAAGCCTTTACTATCTCAGTCGGACTATGCTTGAAGCAGAAACCCGATATTCAAATATTGAGAAGTGCTATCTAGCATTAATCTTTGCAGTTCAGAAGTTGAGACACTACCTGCAACATCACGAGGTCCAATTGGTATCTCGCAATAACCTGCTCAAATTCATCCTTAGTCTTCCAATGCTTACAGGACGTCTAGCAAGGTGGGAAATTATTTTGCAGCAATTTGATATTCAGTATGTGTCTCAAAACGCAATAAAGAGCCAAGCTCTGGCTGATTTCTTTACTGAACATCCTTTAGTAGAAGATACATCTTCAGATATTGAAATTTCTGGTGAGGAAGTCTTTTTTATTCAAGATAGTCTTCAAACATGGGAAATGTACTTTTATGGTGCTTCCAGAAGTCCAACAGGGAAGAAAAGGGAAGATCCTAAATCCAACAAAGTTGGGTTAGTAATTGTAATCATTTCCCCAGAAAAGGCAATGCTACCTTTTTCCTTTTCATTATTGGGAGGCGGTACAAATAATGAATTAGAATACCAAGTCTTATCACAGGATTGGAGTTGGTGCTTCAAAAACAAGTGAATCACTTAAAGGTGAAAGGTGATTCAGACCTGGTAATCAAACAAGTCAATGGGGATTATGCAATCAGAAAATAAGAACTAATCCCTTTGTATGATTATGTCAGAGATTTAATGGCGAAATTTCCTTCGGAACCAACATTTTCTTATGTCCCGAGATCACAAAATTCCCAAGATAATGCACTGTCTAATATAGCCACAGCTTTGGAAGATCCAAATTAGGGCGAGACAAGAATCAGTATTGCCCATATTCGTATAATTTCACCTTATGTTCAAATCAGAATATAGGAAGTCAATGAAATTAGTCACATTCCTGAACCATATGGTCATACAACCGGATGGATGACACCTATCAGGGAATACCTTCAAAATGGAACACTTCCACCTGATAGAGCTAGGAAAGAACAAATCCGGCGATGTGTGGTCAATTTTACTCTTTATGATAGCCCGGATCACCTAGAGAAAATTCTCTACAAAAGAGGTTTTGATAGAGTTCTCTTCAGATGCATTGATGGTGAAGAGACAATGGTTGTCATGAAAGAAGTGCATGCAGGAATCTGTGGTGCCCATCAGTCTGGACACAGACTATCTGATCAAATTAGAAGGCTTGGATACTTTTGGCCTTCAATGATACAAGATTGTGTTGATTTCACAAATAAGTGTCATTCTTTCCAAGTACATGCCAACTTCATTCATCAACCCCCAGAGTTGCTTCATACAGCTAAATACTCATGGCCATTTTCCACATGGGGAATGGATGTAGTGGGACCTTATCCTTCGGCTATAGCCAAGCAGTTTAAGTATATTCTTACTGCTACTGACTTATTTTACAAATGGGCAGAGGCAATACCCCTCAAAGAAGTCAGTTCTAAAAGCATTTTTAGCTTCATCAAGTCTAACATCATTACCAGGGTTGGTGTCCCTCATACCATATTGACGGACAATGGCACCAACTTCTGTTCATCTGAGGTAAGGAAGTTATATCAAGAATACAAAATGAAATCCAACCATTCATCTCAGTATCATGCAGTAAAAAATGTCCAAATAGAATATTTCAACAAGATTCTTTCAAATATACTACAAAATATGGTGGATAAAGATAAGAAATCATGGCCTGATAAACTCTTTCATGCTTTATGGGCTTATCGGACCACCACCCGCACATCAACGCGGTCAACTCCATATTCATTGGTATATAGAACAGAAGCAGTCTTTCCCATTGAGGTTCAATTACCCTCACTCAGGGTATCCATTTGTGATCATTCATCTACAGATGAACAATCTCAAAAGCGATTGGATGAATTGGAATGATTAGATGAGAAAAGATTGTGCACCTTGCACCACTTGGAAGTCTATCAAAATCGAATAGCACGAGCTTTAAAAAAAATCATTTTCGTTCATTCATTCAGGGGGAATTGTTATTGGTTATTAGAACTCCAATGATACCAAGAAAGAAACCTCCCAATATAGAGAAAAAATGGGAAGGACCTTATTCAATACATAAGGTCTACTCCAATGGAGATTATTCTTTAATCTCGATGGATGGAGAAATCATCACTACTCCAACCAATGCTAGATTCTTGAAGAAGTATTTTGTATAATACAAATTCTACGGTCCATGCATATGACCTTAAACTATTTGCACTTACGTACAACACGACGTTAAATTGTGTCATCCTTTCTATATGACGTTAAACTATACATCCCTTCTTAATTCCTTACTGCATGACATTAAACTTCACAATCCCTTCTACGTCCAACATGATGTTAAACTATGATGTCCTAACTACATGACGATAAATTGTACAGAAGTCTCTTACGTCCAGCAAGATGTTAAACTGCATAATCTCTGTTCTATGCATATGACCTTAAATTGTTTGCACCATTGTCCAACATGATGTTAAACTGTGCCATCATCCAACATGACGTTAAACTATGAAAAAGTCCTTAATACATCCAACATGATGTTAAACTATATCCTCTTTTGTCCTTACTTCATGACATTAAACTACACAGTCCCCCTTTCATCCAACATGACGTTAAACTGTATTGTTCTCATCGTCTTAGCTACAAAACGCTAAACTGTGCAGCACCCTTACGTCCAACATGACGTTAAACTGTGTCCCTATATTTTTCCTACATGATGTTAAACTGTATTTTGTCCCTGCTACATGACACTAAACTGTGCAGCACCAATAGTCCTCATTGCAAGACTTTAAACTGCATTGTCCCTTCATACGTCCTGGATGACCTTAAACTGTGCATCGTTAAGGTTATTGCTACCTCTTATTTCTCACACCGAGTATGAATCACATGAGGTTAAAGTAAACTTCAACCATAACACCCTCTCTAGGCTTCTAACCATGTGTAAGTCCTGACACCATTTTTTAGGTCATTGTCCTCAAAAACAACTTGATCACCAATTCATTATTTAATTGAACTACGCGGACTTTGATCCTTGCCTTCTAGGCTGGGTACGTAGGCAACCTTCTGAGGTTCAATCCCAAAACCAATATCTTCACGTCGGTTCACCTCTGTCTCATATGATATTGATCCATGAACCAACCCCCAGAACCAATATTTTTACATTGGTTCACCATGGTCCATGCATATGACCTTAAACTATTTGCACTTTTGTCCTGTACGAAAATAAACTACAACATTCTTTGACACCCTCACCTAAGAGGGAATCATTATTTACATTGATCTCCAATCATGTTATATTCCAAAGACTACGTGCATACATGGAAATGCCTGAACCTTTTATCTTGGGTCAAACCATCATTACACTAAAGTCCCCTTTTCACCCTTCATATGTACGAACCAAATCTGTACAGAGGGTATTTCAAGAACTATGTGCGGCTTGATTCCCATCTTTATGGGATACGTAGGAACGTTTGAGAATCCCTCAAATCTAGCCCCAACTCTTTGGGCCTAACCCCAAATTCCACTTTCAGTCCCCTGGCTGAAAAGTCCCTATGAAAACACACAGAGTGTATTCATTATTATGGTCTGAGCTCTATGACCCTAAACTAAGATTTTCTATACTCTCATCCCACATGATGTTAAACTGTATTTCAATAACTATGTATAGCTTGATTCCTATCCTAATGGGATATGTAGTGAAGTCCAACATTTCAATTCAGGACCCAGCCACAACATGATTATGGTTAGCATTGGTCTGTGTATCTCTACATGAATTGAACAAATACCCATTTTTATGTGTCATACTCCTAACCTTAAATACTTCCAGATCTCCATAACCCTTTTCTTGACTTCTGGTCACAAAATTTTTGATACTTGAGAGTTCTTTTGCCTGACTATGCAGCACGTGCCCTTAGCCAGCCTTGCATAAGTAGTCTACATAACAGACTTGTCAGCCAAAAGATACTATTATTTGACTATGCATCCAATTCCCTTAGGTGGCCCTGCATAATTCAACCCCCTAACGGGTTTGTAAAATAATGGTAACTTCATTCTTGGGAGGAAAACCTCTTTTTACTTAGTTTTATTAACGATAATATGTAGAGGTCTGCAAAAAAATATTCATCCTTAACATATTTTTCCCATAATATTTTTCATGATCTGAAAGTATTCAAGTCTATGGTTTATATTTACCTTCCCTAAGTTTGGTTCAGACCTTCGTAGGAGTGACATTCATCCAGTTCTTAGACAATCTTGTTTGGAAATATCTTCTACATATTCAAGTACCTCTCTCCATACAGCAAACTCTATGCTTTGGAAAATTTTAATCCCCATAAACTTCCACTGGCTTTTTAGCAGTAGAAAATTAAATTTCTAAGAGTTTTTTTGCCTGAATATGCAGCACGTTCCCTTAGGCAGCCTTGCATAAGTAGTCTACATAATGGACCTGTCAGCCAAAAGATGCTATTATTTGACTATGAAGCCAATGCCCTTAGGTGGCCCTACATAATTCAACCCCCAAATGAGTTTTTTAAATATTGGTAACTTCATTCTTGGGAACTACTTCTTATAATGCCTTTTATCCATTTTTCATATCATTCCTCATATTAAAATTTTCTTAAGTCATCATTTACATATTTTCCCCCATACTTGAACAAGGTGATATGTTTTCAGATAAATTATCAAGGAATTGAGTCAATGTTAATCCATTCGGTCAAAGCTATTTTGACCTTAAACATTAGCCTTTTTATGTTCGGTGTGCATGACTTTAAACTGCCCACAAAAAAGACAAGATAACTATGAAAAAAAGTCAAGTCCTGACTCACTAAACATACATTTCGTATGATTTAGGTAATATTGAAAAATTAAAAGATTCAAAGTTTGTAGGGTTATTTATAATAATCCTAGCAAAAATCAAACTATTCTTACTAGGCCCATTGGCTTAGGTAAAAATTTAAAGCAAGTGGCAAAAGAAGGTATGAACAAATGATTGAGGATGAAAGTGTTTTTCATTTGATGCACAAAAGTTAGAAGGACATCCATAGACTGGAGTCTCTTCTCTTTTCCAAGAATTTAAAAAGGCTGTCAACATAAATCTTCATTTGATTTACAGCATCTGAAGCTTCATCAGTAGCCACTTGAAGCTCATGCACTCGACCAACTTCAGTCTTTTCAGCTTGATGGAGTGCTTTCTTGGCTTCAGCAATGGATTTCATACTATTTGTCTGAACTCCTTCCATTGAATTGTTCAGTTGGTCAAGTTCCCCAGTAACAGCATCCAACTGTTGCTGAAGGTGCATCTTCTGGACAACCTTCTCCATGATCTTATGCTTCATCTCCTTCAACTTGGAAACATGATCAGCCTCAGCTTGGGATACTGAAGCCTCAAATTCGCTGATATTGGATGACAGCCTTACTCTGGTCAAATCTTGATGGTACTTCTGCTTTTGATCCCTTCTTAAGATGACTTGTTTTACCGCGGCATGGATCTTTCGATATCCAAAAACGCCAAGTCCCAACATGACGAACTGGGATGACAATCGTGGAATCTTCGATCACAGCTCTTCTAAAGGAACTTCAGATATGATCTTCCATATATTCCTCCATGCCTTGCATTGTGAAAATTGGAGCACATTTTGTATCACTGGGTCTGACTCAGCATCACTGTCACAGGGGGGAATATAATCCGGGATTAACGCACTTAGGGAAGTGCCCTATTCTGCTCCTTCCCCCCTGACCTGTTTTTCTTCACTTTCTATTCCCGTTGGGGCGGAAGCTGAGGCTTCACCTCCAGATCTAGCCACTAAAATTTATGGCCCTGCATAATCAATTGAAAGCTTTGGTTAGTTTCAAAGGATGAAAAAAGTTTATTGGTTGTCTTTTAAATTAAGTACAGTTGCAAAAAAAGTTATCTCTTACCCAACGGTAGATCGGTAACTTGAGAAGGCTCCCCCCCCATCTTTCCTAGCTTCAACAGGATTTTCAAGACGAGTTTCAGGAAGCTCTACCAGGTTAAGCTCCACTTGAGCTAATGTCTCTGCAATAGTATTTTTTTTTGTACCCCCTTCAGACATTGGCAGTTCAGCAGTTTTCTCAGATAGAACTGCACATTTCAACCGATCATGATCAGAGATGTAATAAGAAGTTATTTTTAATAGGACAAAGGATAACAATCACATCCATAATCTTCTAAATTACATGATAGTTTAACATGATCTAAAAAATCTTCAAAATATGTGCCAAGTTCCATCATTTCATCCAATGTAATCTCATAATCCTGGTTAATCTCACCAGTGGGAGAATTTGATATGTCTTCTTGGAGACCTTCATTCTGTGGCCTTTGACCCTGGACAGCTTCTTCAGATAAAATAGCGGCATCAGTTGCAATGGCCACCAAAATCTCTAGTATAGGGGTTGAACCTAAATTACCACAAAATGGAAGTTAGTTGATGTTTCATTCAACATTTTATAAAGCATTTTTAACTTACCAGAATCATGTTATTCTCTTATTACAGTAGCAGTAGGAGTGATACTGGGAACAGATGTTGGTTCCTCTTCAAGAGCATCCAAGCCATCATGAGCTTATGATTGTTCACCAGCACCCTCTATTGTTCTTAGAGGAGGGACAGTCCTCTCCCTCAAAGGGAAAATTGAAGAAGCCCCTGAAATCCCAAAAAGTATGAGTAATATTTTCATGGGTTAATACTCATGATTATCCGAAGGACTTACCACTACTGATGAAACGTTTAGATGTGGACTTCCTCCTTTGATGCTTTTTCTTCATTGGATTTTTGGGAGTGAGGGTATCATCATCTATAGGTACAAGAATTGGAGAATGAAAAACCATGTCTAATTCCTCATCCATGGCTTACTGGCCTGGAGATATTTCACCTTGCTCACGAGGAGATTCATTAGCCCCGATGGCAGTACCACCATGGCTATACTATGGTGAAGGAACCTTAGTAGTTCCTTTCTTTGCAAGCTGCAGGATAAAGAAAATAATTTCCTTGAGTAAAAAATCTTTGACTGAGTTACAAAACAAATGAGGAAAGAAACTTACATATTCAGGATCCACGTAATCGTGCCACTCCTCATCTTCGGAACCACCCTCAGTGGCACCACGATATATCATTTCCTTCACCCTCTTGGTGATAGGAATGGAAATCAGTGGAATATATGAGCATATCCAGCTCTCTGATGTAAGCCCGCACTTCATCGGGGTTATCCTTGTAACAGATATCTGTAGAAGCCCGAAGATTCTCTATTCCATGGATTTTTAGCCCCTCACACAGATCCAGCCAGGCAGTTTCAGCACCGCAATATAAACTTCACCATGTCTGGACAGCCTCTGGTCATAAATATTCAGCATGTGTACCAGAAGGCTGTGAGGAGAGTCCTACAATTTTATACTTCAGCTTCTTCCTAACTCCTATATCTACAGATAAAGGATAAGATAATAAGACTTGTTGCTCTATAAAGTAATGGTGATTAAATTTCCCCAATGAAGTAACTCACTAGGAATCAATAGATTTGGTCTCTTAATTATGACAGGGGGATTATATCTGGCATGAGGTCGCTTTTCCACATGTTGTGCCTCGTCATCCCCATCTTGAGAATCCGGCGAGTCAGCCCTAGGTGAAGAACCCGGCAAATCAGCTCCGGGTGGTGTAGAAGAATCACCTTCCAGATGAAGGGTTTATTTCTCTACGGTTCTTTTCCTTTTACCCACCTGATAAATTGGGTGATTCAACACCCCTCCAGGGTATGATGCTATCCAGTTCTCAGCATACCGTGTAGTTAAGTTACTAGCCACTTTATCAACTGGTAGATCAAACATTTACCTGGTCTTCTCCCTAGATGTCAGCAACCATAGTTGTCGGGAAACCATCGGATGTTGCTCTGACCTGACATGCACAGGGAGAGATACAACAGTCTGCTGCAAACACTTGAATTGGTGTGAAAATCTGTATAGAGCATAGGCCTCGCATATAATCTCTTCGTCAATCCTGGTGACCAGTACACCATCTCTATAGGCCAGCATGTATGCCCTCAATCCCAGGCTGGTTGTTCCATCATCAAAAAACTTCTCGGTTGGTGGGTTTCCATAAGGAAAGAAATTTAATTCCTTATACATGCTCATCCTCACCTTCATGTCATAGGAATTGAGAGCTAGCAAAGCAATTCCCAAGAATACCTGCACTGATGGCCTGAAAGAACTTTCGGGGATCTGTACTTTGTTATGTACATTATATGTTCTGAAGTGAGTGGTGATCCATCCCCACAAAACTTGGAATGGTCCCACTATTCTCAAAGGAGACCTACCCATGAAGACATGGAGTAAGCTCCAGTGAATCTTTTCTAAAATTGGGGTAACCAAACCAACCATTTTTCCCTCAACCAACTTGGTTGCAACAATGAAGGTCCCTGACCTGACGCCTCCCTTCAAATCTATGACTGGAAAAAGATAAACACTGATCCACAATGCCAAGAAGCCCTCCAGACGAGTCTTTTTTGGGATTCTCTGATTCACTTCGTATCCCCACTTCTCAAATTCTTCTGCTTCTAGAGACGTCCAGAATGTTCTAGGAGAACCCCTCTTCTCTGTTTTGGGGCAGGTGGTAGGATGAGTACAGGTGGGCCCCTTCCCCTTCAATCCATTCTCCTTCGGCTCCTTCTCCTACTTCTTGGTAAGAAACATATTCATCCACTCCTCTAGATTAATATCCTTTCTATAATGAGTTAGTGAGGTCTCTGAACTCTTGATCTTGTGGAAGATTTTCAATAATTCCTGAGCTAAAGTCGGAATCTTCTCTAAATCATTCCAAGTTGCCTTGGGGGGGAGAATTCATCATAAATATCACCAAAAAATGGAGCCCCTAAGATCTTTTGGACATCCCATAGACTGATGCCTACTTCTCCATGAGTCAGATGGAAAGAATTGGTTTCTAGACTCCAATGGATGAGTATCTCTGGCACAAAATCATTATTCTTGTATACATATGTTTGCCCAGCCCAGAAGACTTCATATATTGTAGCTCCTTTTAAATCCTTGACAAACTCTATGCAGGTTTATCACACCTAGTATTCCCACATCCAATTTGGCTTCACACCTCCTCCAATATGAAAGTCCCAACTCTTCTTCCAGCCTTTGGATTGATCCATCTGAGAGTTTCGGAAAATTGAGGGATAACAATGTGATTTCAGATCAAGCTTGTGAGGTTTCAGATCTGAGGTACAAGGGATATGATGCATTATGCAAGACTTCTCCACTGTTCTAGTATTTATAAATGCTCCTCCACTTGAGATATTTTCTGAAGAAAAATTGGTGTAATTCTGAAACCAAGAAATTGGGAGACAGTTCTTTGCCTCTGGAATGGTGACTTCTCGCAGATGACCATAGCCATACAAAGGTAGATAAATACTATGTGGGAAGTGATTATCCACTAAATGAGGCTAATATTCATTATTAATATATATAATATTAATGTGCTTTATTATTAATAAACACCATTTTAGTGCATTTTACACTTTGAACATAATTTCACATTATGATTGTAATTCCTTCTTAAAATGCACTATTATGTGGTACATTTTTTAAAATCATTTAAAGTATCCAATGATTCATTTGGTTTTAAGGAATGTAATTATAAATATTTTAATTTGATATTTTTTGAAATCGATCTACACTTAAATATGAACATGTTTCATTTAGGGATCAATGGAGGATTCATAAAGGATGACGGGGATATTTGGAGATGAATGGAAGCAATTCTAGAGAAAGCATATTAGACACCATCCCACTGATGAGAATGTGGGACCCACATTAAAAACCCAATGAATCCCAAATTTCGTTTTATGATAGAAGACATGTATGTGAACAAATCACTATTCAAGATCCAATGCTAATTCGGACTACATGGTGGTCATTAAGGCATCCCAAGTTAGAGATAAAATTATGGGCAAGATTCTGCGGCCCAGAAAAACAGCCCAAAAATCTAATCATATATCCGAATACACAACTCCAAATGGGCCAAACTTTTACAGGATGTTATAAGACATCCGGGGATATATTTTCTTCTTCTATGTCCCACTTTGATTCGGCCATCTAGAAGGTATTCCAAGCGCGTCTGTTCAGTGGATGAAAGCCGGTTGCCACCTCGGGTCAAGGGTGGAAAAATCAACTCTCCCTCAACTTTCCACCCACCTATGGCCTACCAAAATTAATTGATATGCTTTGTACTGTTTTAAGCTCGACCCAAGGCTCCAAAAATACCTATTTAAGGTAGTGGTGGTGGAGGGGTTGATCATCTTGGATGCTTTGTTCAATTGTAATGTTATGCTGCGATTTTGTTGTCTCAAGTTTGTCTTTCACATGTAAGTTGTTCAATTTACTTTAGTTTCTTAATAAAAGTTATTATTATCCTCTTATTATGTTGTTATTCATATCACTTTGATACTGTTGGATCAAGGTGTGAATTTATTCACACCAAACCTTGTGAAATTATCACACAACGGTGGAGTGATCGTTATTTTATTGTGTTTTTTTACTTCTCCATTTCTTCCCTCATGAGTCTACTTTCCGCTTCCATTGAAACCATAGAATCAATGGAGAGCTAACCCACTTATGGGTTGATCCAAGGGAGTATAAAAGGGCTGGATTTGATGTTATTTATCACCCCATTAATGTCTAATCAATTCTTTAATTGATATTTTTATTTGATGATTTTTAAACTCCATTGTCCTTGTTGAATTTAAGGCCACACAATTCAAGTGCTAATAAGAACCTTTACCTTGAAGTGCTCAAAAATTTTATCATTCAAGTGTATAGGTGATTAGTATTATGGTTTTTTGGTATTAAATCAGTAAATTATGAAGTTTTTTGATCTCCTTAAATAAACTCAACTCAAATATAAGAAATTGAAATAATTGAAAAGGGAATACGTCTATCCACCCCAAGTGATAACCTAGGATAAACTCATTATTTTAAATTGAATTCACTTAAATCTGTTATTTATCCTTTAAACCCATATAAAATCAACCCAATTTGTCCACTTCATAGCCAAAAACAGTCCATAGAATGTACGTGTCTATAGGTTTCTTCTTAGGTCTCTGAGGATTCAATAACCCAAGCTAAACTACAAGGACCGTTCTACCTTCATCTCTTGGGTAAATTTGAGCGTGAATCAAAATTTGGAACCATTTCTAGGGAACCAATTAATTCATCTAAACACCCATTCTATTATCCCCCATTTTTTCTTTTCTCATCCAAATTCTCTTATCTTGTCCCTTTCTCGTTTTTTTTTCTTTTGGCGCATTTCCGCCTACACCCACGATCAATCACACCATCTAGTTAGGGTGGATAGTCCTGGGGTTGGGGAGTCAAGTACACCAAGGTAACTCATTCCATTAGATCCTAATCTTCCTAATACTCTAGACTCCAAAATTGATCCCATTTCAATGGAAGGTCTTCAAAGAAACCAACTCATAAACCCGGGTGGAAACCAAAATGGAAACCCAAATGAGGCAGCCCCAAACTTGGGCAATGCAATTAATCAAACCATGAATGACTACCTCACACCTTCCTGGACCAATTACCCCTCATTCATTAGACACAATTCCCTAGGAGATGCCAAATATACCTTTAAACCCAATGTCCTAAACCACCTTCCCACATTCCATGGAATGGAGTCTGAGATGCCCTACCTTCACATTAAGGAGTTCAATGACATTGTAGAAACCATGTGTCCCCCTCATCAACTAGAATCAACTAAGATGAGGATATTTCCTTTTTCTTTAAAGGATCGAGCTAAAAATTGGCTAATCAATTTGAGACCATCATCCATCAACTCTTGGGACCAACTACAAAGATAATTCTACAAAAAATACTTTCCCCACCACAAAACAATTGCACTTAAAAAGAGTAACCAAAAATTTTTTGAAAAAGAGGGAGAGTCATTCTGTGAAACATGGGAGAGGTTCAAAGACACTCTAAACATGGTTCCACACCATGGTTTTTCTATTCCAGAACAAGTGAGAATTTTCTATGAAGGGTTGGGTCTGGGGAACAAACAATTCATTGACATGATGTGTAATGGAACCTCTAAAATCAAAGCCCCAAATGATGCTTACGAGTATCTAGAAAGCCTTTCTGAACAAAACCAAACATGGGGAACTTCACCTTATTCTGAAAAGCCACGAAGAACTACTGGAATTCATACAATTAGATAAGAGGAAAGCCTTAGGTCTAAACTCGTAGCACTCTATAGGAAGGTTGAAGAGATAGACCTTAGGAAAGTCCATGAAATCCAAACTGTTGACCCTATTTGCACAATTTGTGACAAACATGACCATAAGATAGAAAACTTCCCAACCATTCCATCCATCAAGGAAGTTCTTTTAGGAGGACCCCCATTGGAAGTAAATGCCTTGAACTTTCAAAAGCCTCAATACCAAAACAACTTCAATCCAAGGTATAATGACCACCCAGGCTTCCGCTGGAAAGATAACGAACAACCACCTGTCCATTTTCAACAGACCATCCCACCTCCAAAATATCCCCCCAGGATAAACCAATCTTCTCAAGGACCAACCCAAACTGTTCCACAAAGCCTACTAGAACAATTGTGCAAACAAATGTAAAGGATGAACTCAGAAGTCTCTTCCCTTAAACAAGAACTTCAAACCATCAAAACTGGAAAGGCACCCATGCCTACTCAGGCGGTTCCATCCTCAACTTCAAGGGGAGAGTCAAGTTGTACTCAAACAACTCATGAACAATAAAGGTTGTGACTATTTTAAGAAGTGGAAAATCAATTGAGAAACCTGAACAACTAATTCAGAACCCACCTGAAGATTCAAACTTGGATGAAAATTCAAATGAACCAAATGATCAAACTGAAAAACACGATAACATTGTCAAAGAAACAACTCTTCAACAAACAACCCCACAACCTGCACCATTTCCTCAATGCATGAGGGGGGAAACCAAGCATGAACTGAGTGAAACATTGAGGGAAATATTCTCACAAGTCAAGTTGAACATTCCCCTTCTCGATGCAATCCAAACCATACCTGCCTACTCAAAGTACCTTAAGAACTTGTGCACTTTTAAAAGAAAATTTTCACATAAAAACCAAGTCCTTTTGTCTGCTAATGTGAGTACCACCATTCAAGGAACCATTCCTCCTAAGTTAAAAGACCCGAGTTGCCCTTACATCAATGTTGAACTAGGAGAGAGAAAAGTTTTCAAGGTCTTATGTGACCTAGGTGCTAGTGTCAATCTCATCCCATATGCTATGTACTACCAGTTAGAACTAGAAGAGCTCCAAACCACATCTGCCACAATTCAACTTGTTGATCGTAGCATTAGGGTTCCAAAGGGGATTTTAAAGGATTTTGTGGTAAATTTTGAAAACTTCATCCTACCCTGCTGACTTCATTGTCCTTGACAACCATCCAAACTTAGGAAATAAGTAACAAACCCCAATCATCCTTGGTCGTCCTTTCCTTGCAACAATCAACTCTGTTATCCGAGTCTAAAATGGGAACATGACCATCAACTTTGGAAACATGAGTCTAGACTTGAACATCTATAATGAAAGCTCACAAATAGGGGATGATGAGGAAATTCAGGAAGTAAACATGATAGGAAGAATTAATAATGAATCCATAGAACATGAAGGAATATTTTATGGATGTTTAAGTCAGGATGAGATTGATTTCCTTTGTTCATATGAAGGAAGTTTATCTCAATGGATTGAATCATTTTCAAATTGCTCTTATGATGAAGTCTTAGGTCCAAAAATTAGTGAAACCTTTCAAGAAACCACTTTCAGGGAGACCACTCCAACTTCCTTCCCTAAATCTGATCAAGCCAATATAGTAGCTGAAACTTCTACATGTGGGGAATCAATCCTATCTAAAACTCTAGGAAACAAAATTGATCTTGATCTAATGTCCCAATCTTCTGCTAAAATTCTGAACCAACCTGATCTTGAATTGAATGAACTTCCTACTACACTCAAGTATGTTTTACTAGGGGACAATCAAACACATCCTATTGTCATTTCTTCTTATCTTGAATCCAATCATGAGAGGATGCTTCTATATGTCCTTATGAAACATAAGAAATACATTGGTTGGACCCTGTCTGATATTCCTGGGATTAGCCCACTTATTGTGACTCATAGGATTGTTCTGGAATCTGATTTAAAGCCATGTCGTCAACCTCAACGACGACTCAATCCTAATCTCATGGAGGTAGTAAGAAAAGAACTTCTGAAATTGTTAAAAGTTGGTATCATATATCCCATAGCTGAGAGTGAGTGGGTCAGCCCAATCCAAGTGGTTCCCTAGAAGGCAGGAATAATAGTGATAACCAATGAGGATGGATAGATTCTTCCAACTAGGGTGAGTAGTGGATGGAGGGTCTACATTGACTATAGGAAGCTAAACTCATTCACCAAGAAGGACCATTTCCCCTTACCATTCATTGACCAAGTCCTTGAGAGAGTGGTAGGTCATGCCTTCTACTATTTATTAGATGGGTACTCAGGGTATAATCAAATTGAGGTCTCCCTATAGGATCAAGGGAAGACTACATTCACATGTCCATTCGACACCTTTGACTTCAAACGCATGCCCTTTGGTTTATGAAATGCTCCTGGAACCTTCCAGTAGTGCATGATGGGAATATTCTCAGACATGGTAGGGGATTTTCTATAGGTCTTCATGGATGACTTATCTGTGTTTGGGGATACATTTGAGGGATGTCTACAGAATGTGGAGAGAGTCTTGTCAAGATGTGAAGAAAATAATCTGGTCCTAAACTGGGAAAAATGTCATTTCATGGTTAAAGAGGGAATAGTTCTAGGCCATATGGTCTCAGGTAGGGGGATTGAAGTTGATAAAGCCAAGGTTGATGTCATTCGTCACCTTCCATCATCAAAAATTGTCAAGGAAGTGAGGTCTTTCTTAGGAAATGCTGGTTTCTATAGAAGATTCATCAAGGACTTTAGTTCAATCTCCTGTCCCCTTTGTGCTCTCTTAGTAAAGGATGCTCCATTTGTTTAGACAGAAAGCTGTGAGGGTTCATTCTCAAACCTCAAATCCTCTCTCACCTCTCCTCCAATTATGAAATCTCAAAATTAAAACCTTCCTTTAAAACTTATGTGTGATTCTAGTGACTTTGCTATAGGAGCTGTGTTAGGATAACATTGTGATAAAACTCCTTATGTCATTGCTTATACAATAAAATCCTTAAATGATTCCCAAATAAACTACACCACCACTGAAAAGGAGTTACTTGCTATTGTGTTTTCCTTAGAGAAGTTTAGGTCCTACCTCTTAGGATCCCCCATCACTGTGTTCACTGACCATTCCGCACTAAAATACCTCTTCCAAAAACAAGATGCTAAGGCTAGACTGATTAGGTGGGTCCTTCTCTTACAATAATTTGACCTCACAATCAAGGATAAAAAGGGCATTGAAAATGTTGTAGCTGATCACCTCTCTAGGATGGAATTCAAAGACAACTCAAATCACCTTTCTGTGTCTGATTCATTTCCCGATGAACACCTATACTCTGTGAGTGACTGCCCTTGGTATGCCGACATATCCAATTTCTTAGTTACAAGAGTCATTCAGAAATTCTTAGGGACTCAAGCTTGAATTAAATTCATTTCTGATGTTAGACACTATGTGTTTGATGATCCATACCTCTATAAGTTCTACCCTGACCAAGTCATTAGTAGGTGTCTTCCAGAATCTGAACAAGAGTCCATCCTTAAATTCTGTCATAGTGAGGAATGTGGAGGTCACTTTTACTCAAAGAAAACATCTTCTAAGATTCTTCAATGTGGTCTCTTCTGGCCCACCCTCTCAAGGGACTCCTACACATTTTTTCAAAGCAGTCATAGGTGTCAACAAGTAGGGTCCATCACAAAAAGGAATCAAATGCCACTCACTCCCATCTTAGTGGTTAAAATCTTTGACTGTTGGAGAATTGATTTCATGGGTCCCTTCCCAAACTCTAGGGGATATCTTTACATTCTCTTAGCTATCGATTATGTCTCCAAATGGGTTGAGGCCATTCCTACAAAATCCAATGACCATCAAACTGTGATTAGATTTCTCAAGGAAAACATCTTCTCTAGATTTGGAATTCCTAGGGCTATCATTAGTGATCGTGGAACTCATTTTTTCAATATTCCATTCTCATAACTCATGGAAAAATATGTAATTTCTCATAAAGTGTCCACTGCTTACCACCCACAGACCAATGGTCAAGCTGAGTTAGAAAATAGGGAGATTAAGAATATTCTTGAAAAAACTGTCAATCCTTCTAGGAAAGATTGGTCCGAGAAACTCTTGGATGATCTTTGGGCATATCTTAAAACATACAAAACCATCCTAGTAATGTCACCATATAGGTTGGTTTATGGAAAATCATGCCATTTACCGGTTGAAATTGAGCATAAGGCCTTTTGGACAATTAAGAAAATGGATTATGACCTATCATTGGCCGGAACAAAAAGGAAGTTAGATCTCAATGAACTAGAGGAAACAAGGATGGAGGCTTATGAAAATTCAAGTATCAATAAATCTAGAGTTCAATCCTACCAATCTAGGAATATCAAGGTCAAACATTTTGAACCGGGAAAACTTGTGCTCTTGTATAGTTCAAAACTTCATTTACACCCAGGAAAGTTAAGGTCTAGATGGTCAGGTCCTTTCATAGTGCATCATGTGTACCCCCATGGGGTAGTAGAGATTCAAGATCCCAAAAGTGGTTAAATTTTCAAGGTCAATGGTCAAAGGTTAAAACCATTCATTGAATCATTCAATAAACAGGAAATAGAGGTTGAGTTAACTGATCCAACCTATGAACCAGGAAAAAAATGATAGATTTAGGATCCATGTTGGGCTAACGACGTTAAAAAAAGCACTACATGGGAGGAAACCCATGTTTTTCAAGTTTCCTATCATTTTGTTGTTTTAATAAACTTTATATTTTAAATAGTATTAATTAATCATTTTTATATTTAATAAAAAAAATTAGACTATTGACTTATTCTTCTATTATGAGTATGGATGGGTATGAAAGGGGAGAATTGTATTCATCCATGTCATGTGGTGTGATCCCTGAGTAATACCTTACCTATAAATGTAAAAGAAGACAATGTATCATTAGTTTGATTAAAAAAACAAAAAAAACTGGGAAAACCATAAAAATGATGATACTTGGAATTCAATAAGTCATTGTGTTGTTTGTTTTGTCTGGTTTGTTCTTATTTATATGGTTCAGGGACTATTTTGGGTGATACATGTTCAATAAAGGAGTTTCCTACATCCCCTAAGAGATCAAAGGACTAATTTGGAGCAGCAAGAATTTCAACTTCAACCACCAGGTGACTTCATTCCATGATCCTCATTTTCAATTTCCTTTTTGAACTTTCATTCTATACCTCTACCCCCTTCTAAATTTTCTTTTCTTTAAACACTGGGGACAATGTTATTTTAAGTTGGGGGGGGAGATAAAATAAAAAATGCTTTTGTGTCAAAAAAATGAATGATTTGAAAAAAAAGTTTAAACGGAAGGAAAACTTCCTTTAACTTTGAACATGGTAATACACATTGCACACATTGAAACTGAATATCAAATAATTTAGCATGCCCTGATTCTGATTTTAATCCTTGTATAATTTCATGAGCATAGATTTTGGAAAGTGTGGCTGTCCAATGTGATCTTTCATCATTTATATTTTCATCCAAAAAAAAGATCACAATGCACGTCCTTTGGATAGTGGGGTATTAGTTTGAGTTCATGGGGTCCACCAAATAAATAGCATAGGTTTAGTGATTATTTTAGTTTTAATATGAGTATTCAATAAAAAAATAAAAAAAACAATAAATTTGCACGTAGAGTAATGAAATGACCTAATGCGTGGCTTTCGGAACTTGGGGATCGTGACTCCATAGTTGTCTGGCCCAGAGTTAGTAATTTTATTTGTATTTATGGTAATTTGAATTTTTTTTGACTAATTTAACTCAAGATGATGCCTGAGTATGTGGGATTCACTTGGTTCCCTAAGGTCTTTGAGCCTGGGATTCATCGGCAAAGTCTCGCTATAGGGGTTGACTCTTTTGAGTGCAATTTCAATTACCATGGAAAAATTGCAAAAAAAACAAAAAAAAAACAAAAAATAATAATACAATAAAAAAATTGAATACTCATCTTAATATTGAAATGTGATTCCACCTGGTGCTTCCGTTATTTCCCCCTTGAATAAAGATGAACCCCCATGTCTATTGTTATGCACAACAGATCCTCATACTTAATTGATATTGGATGAAATATGGCAATGAATTTGAACAAAGGAATGAGATTGGGATTGGGATCTGCTTCTAAAACTATCTTGTATTAAATTATTTTGATTAGTTTCATGATTGTTTGGTATAATGGTTTTTGGTGATCATTGTGTATTAAAATGTTTTTGGAAAAGGGAATTCGAATTTCATATTGTTGAGATATATTTTGCTTGGGACTAGAAAAACTCAAGTTGGGGGGTGTGATTAGCCACTAAATGAGGCTAATATTCATTTTTAATATATATAATATTAATGTTCTTTATTATTAATAAACACCATTTTAGTTCATTTTACACTTTGAACATCATTTCACATTATGATTGTAATTCCTTCTTAAAATGCACTATTATGTGGTACATTTTTTAACATCATTTAAAGTACCAAATGAATCATCTGGTTTTAAGGAATGTAATTATAAATATTTTAATTTGATATTTTGGTAAATAGATCTACACTTCAATATGAACATGTTTCATTCAGGGATCAATGGAGGATTCATAAAGGATGGTGGGGATATTTGGAGATGAATGGAAGCAATTCTAGAGAAGGAATATTGGACACCATACCACTGATGAGAATGTGGGACCCACATTACAAACCCAATGAAGCCAAAATTTCTTGGTATGATATAATACATGTATATGAACGAATAAATCTTCAAGATCCAATGCTAATTTTGACTCCATCATGGTCATTAAGGCGGCCCAATTTAGAGATAAAATTTTGGGCCAGATTCTACGGACCAGAAAAACATCCCAAAAATGTAATCATATTTCCAAATCCACAACTCCAAATGGGCCAAAATTTTACAGTCTGTTAGAAGACATCCAGGATATATTTTCTTATTCTATGTACCACTCTAATTTGGTCATCTAGAAGGTCTTACAAGCACGTCTTTTCGGTGGATGAAAGATGGCTGCCACCTTGGGTCAAGGGTGGAAAAATCAACTATCCCTCAACTTTCCACCCACCTATGGCCTACCAAAATTAATTGAGATGCTTTGTACTGTTGGAAGATCGACCCAAGGCTCCCAAAATACCTATTTAAGGCAGTGGTGGTGTAGGGGTTTATCATCTTGGATGCTTTGTTCAATTGTAATGTTATGCTGCGATTTTGTTGTCTCAAGTTTTTCTTTCACATGTAAGTTGTTCAATTTACTTTAGTTTCTTAATAAAAGTTCTTCTTATCCTCTTATTATATTGTTATTCATATCACTTTGATACCTTTGGATCATGTTGTGAATTTATTCACACCAAAACTTGTGAAATTATCACACAATGGTGGAGTGATCGTTATTTTATTGTGTTTTTTTACTTCTCCATTTCTTCCCTCACGAGTCTACTTTCCGCTTCCATTGAAACCATAGAATCAATGGAGGGCTAACCCACTTATGGGTTGATACAAGGGAGTATAAAGGGGTTGGATTGGATTTTATTTATCACCCCATTAATGTCTAATCACTTCATTAATTGAGATTTTTATTTGATGATTTTTAAACTCCATCGTCCTTGTTGAATTTAAGGCCACACAATTCAAGTGCTAATACGAACCTTTACCTTGAAGTGCTCAAAACTTTGATCCTTCAAGTGTATAGGTGATTAGTATTATGGTTTTTTGGTATTAAATCAGTAAATGATGAAGTTTTTTGATCTCCTTAAATAAACTCAACTCAAATATAAGAAATTGAAATAATTGAAAAGGGAATACGTCCATCCACCCCAAGTGATAAACTAGGATCAAATCATTATTTTAAATTGAATTCACTTAAATATGTTAGTTATCCTTTAAACCCATATAAAATAAACCCAAGTTGGCCACTTCATAGCCAAAAACAGTCCATATAATGTACGTGTCTATAGGTTTCTTCTTAGGTCTCTGAGGATTCGATAACTCAAGCTAAACTACAAGGACCGTTCTACCTTCATCTCTTGGGTAAATTTGAGCGTGAATCAGGAAGTCAAGATGATACTTCTTCAGGTACTTGGCCAAATCTGGAAGAGTGTTGTCGCAGATGGTATAATAATCATGGCCTATAATGTTCATCATATCATCAATTCGCTTGTTGGCCAGTTCATCAGCAGTTCCGATTCTTCTAGGATCCATTTAATCTGCACAAAAGTTGAATAATTAACTCTTAAGTAAGTTGATTTTTCATAAAATCAGTGAAGAAAAGTGAAAAAGTGGCTAAGGAATTAAGGCGTTAAAGTCCCAAAGTTGGCGTGAAAGTACAAGTGTGTCGCGCAAGTTTTGGCGTGAAGGTATCACCGTGCAAGTCCAAATACCTCTACAGTAGCGCGACACAAAAGGAAGCAGTGGAAAACTGAGTAACTTGCGTGGTGAAAGAAACTTGCACGATGAGATCTCGGAATCGTTCATATTCGGTGCTTTGTGCAAGGAATGACTGACTATATATAGGCAAGGCCTCACCCCTGTGTGCCGAAGCCTACATAGCTAACCTTTGCACGCCACCATTTGCACGCTCAACACTTGCGTGCCGCATGTTCCTTGGTTTTCTTCTTTACCTCAGAGTCACATCCTTATTTCTTTCGGATCCAACTCTGAGGGGGGACTTTTGTTGATGCTCCTTTCCATCACAAAGTCTAACGAATGAAAAAGGGAAATACCTTAGTCCAAAGTGATTCATCCTTTGAAGAAACATAAAAAATCGACAAAGGCATGAAGAAGGATTTCCTCCCACTTGGGTCGTGAAAGTTTCATCATGGTCGCGCAAGTATACTTGCGCGCCGCATAGTGGTCGCACAGGTGACTTGCGCGCCCTCTTTGATTTTCACCCATGGTCTTAAAAGGCCTATAAATACCCCTTGTGGGCCCCCCATTTCGGGACGGAAAAATTCCAAAACTCAGATTTGAGCTCCCAACGCCCTAGTCTCTTCTGGAAGTATTCCGAAAACTTCTAAGGTAATTTCTTACCTAGAATGGAAGCTCTAAACCGGGGAAACAAGGCCTAAGTGTTGAAACTCATCAACACTTGTGCGCCTAAGTGGCCAGCCCTTAAGGGAAATGGCCACACTTGTGCGCCGCCTTATCCCTTAAATAAAACTTGTGTGCCACTATTTTGGAATCCTTTAGGGATAATACTAAGGGCTTGAGCCAAGTCTCACCCAAGTATTACCCTAAGGGTTGACCATCATGCAAGTACCCATGTGTCACGCAAGTATACTTGCATGACCAGGACTTGTGCACGCACGAAGGACTTGCGCGCCTCTCTCTTTTAGGGTGCCCCTCCTACCTATTCACTTGATTTCTTCAAATACACCTCTCCTATTCAAAATTTAGCCTTCAGAACCCTCTTCAAAGCCATTTGTGGCATGGTTCCTTTGTTGGATTCCTTATTTGAAAGGAATTCTGTGGAACATTTTTCAAAACCTAGTGATTTACATATCTTTATGTCACTAAGGTTATAGATTTCATTCATTCAACCTCATCCTTTAAATATGAGAGGATCTTTAATATGGGCCTCCTTCTCAGGAGTAAGTCCCAATCTCAAAATCCCAAATTCGGGCATCCTCCTTAGGAGTAAGCCCCAATTCCCCTAACCTGGGTCTCCTTTTCAGGAGTAAGCCCCAGTCTTCAAGTTCCCTTAATTTTCGGAATCCTCCTTAGGATTAAGCCCCAACCATAATTCTTTTAATATAGGCATCCTCCTTAGGATTAAGCCCCAAGTTCCCAAAATCCAAATTCCCTTAACCTGGGCTTCCTTTTCAGGAGTAAGCCCCAGTCATAATTCCCTTTAACCTGGGACTCTTCTTTAAGAGTAATCCCCAGTCATAATTTCTCTTAACCAGTATTAATTTACTTTTGATTTGGGATTCCTTCTCAGGAGTAAAACCCAATCATAAGTCCTCTCTAATTTGGTCATCCTTATCAGGATTAAGTCCTAAGTTAAGTATCCAAATCTCCATAAAGCACATATACCTTTATAGACCTTATTCCCAGGTTTCTTCCCTAAAGTAAATCCTAATCTTCATCTATCTGGGCAGTCATACATACATAAGCCCCACATCATTTCTTATAATTTCATCTTTCATGGCACAATTATCTAGTTTTACCAATACCTCTTGTTTCTCACACCGAGCATGACTCACGTGAGCTTTGAGTGTAAAAGTAATTATGACATATTTCTTTGAGTCATCAATCATACATAGACCTCATACTTATTTACTCGAACTACGTGGGTTCTGATTCCTTTTTTAAAACAAAGGATACGTAGGTAGCCCATCTGCGGGTACGATCCCAACTCTGAAATAATCTATGTCCTTCTGAATGACAATAAACTTCAAGTGCCCTGCTGAGTGGATTTAAAACTAGTATGGTTATCATAATGACCAAGAGATTTCTATATAATGTGTTGAAGGATACCATTGACTAAGAATCTCTAACAAATACAGATGATTCTCTATCGATGAAGAACCTCGAATACATATAAAAGATTCTCTAAATCTCATTCATACTAATTATTGATTGTCAGATCTAAAGGAAATCTCATTTTCATACATGGTAATTTAATAAGGATTCATGAACATAACTTAAATCTATAAAGAGATTCCTGGAGTAGACAATAATTCCCCTAAAAAAGGTGTGATGATTCTGACCTTCCATCCTCTCGACCAATGCAAATTCTTAAGCTTCATCGGTTCACAAATAATAAGCACCTGCCTTTGGAAAGTAGGTCCAAATAGATATGGAATCATTGGATATTTTTGGTTCTACGAAAAAATCCATTAGAAACCACTTGGAATGTTTGAACCTTAAATCAATGAGGTCATTCCCATTTCCAGAGGGAACAAAGTTCTAGTCATTTGATGGTGAATTCTGATTTTTAACTTACACAATAATTAATTTAAGTTTTGGATAATTATTAACTAATAATTATATATAATTAACAATTAACACATTATAATTAATTTAAATTAAAAATAAAAAAAATTAAATATAAATCATAAATCATGATTGTTTATAATAAATCACAATTAAATATTCAATATTTTTCCCATTAATTTAGTGGCAGTTGTAATAAACCACCAGTAAAAGTAAATTTAAAATTTAAAAAAAACTAAAAAATCTAAATTAGTGGTCGTTTTTTAAAACCACTGCAAAAATAATAATAAAATAAAATAAAAAACAGGTTTACCGGTGGTTTTAAGAACCACCACTAAAAAACAACTGAGAAATTTTTTTTCTGGAAAATTTAGCGGTAGTTTTCAAAATTATCGTGAACCCCCTTTTTCTTGTAGTGATAATAGTATTATATTCTTAGATTAATATATTTATGATATTTCAGGTGATGAATTGGGAAAGGAGTTGTCCAACAGACAATCCAAGAGTCATATATGACAAGATTTGAATGATGGCCTACCTAAATAACTAAATATTAGGATAAATACCAAAGTGATTCAATATTTAGTGACATATGGATCTTGAATCACGAAAAGTATATGATGTATGAGATCATCATTTTATTTTGAGTACATTCAGTAAAATTCCTTTTTGAAATGATATAAAACATTATTCTCACTAAGAGATATGAATTTTTCTAGATAATGGCATGCACCATGAATATCATTTTAAGACCTATTATAAGTAGGAACTATAGTTTAATATATCAATATCTAAGGTTGGGTAGTATTATCAAGGAGAATTATTTTTAGCATAAGGATGTGAATGTTATAGAAATAAATTTTTATAATTGTGACTCATGGGTATTGGACACCATGTCTACATCACAAATTTGTGCAGATAAACAGAGACTAAAAAATAATAGATAATTGATGAAAGAGGAAGTAGATATACATATTAAAAATGGATAAAGAGCTATTGTATTTGAAGTGGGAACATATTATATATATATATAGTAGGTTTATTATAAAATTAGAAAACTATTACTATTTTATAACCCTAAATAAAAATTTAATTTCTATATCATGTTTGGACAAGAAGGAATTTTCATACATAATTAAGATTAAGGGTTATTCTATACACTAGAATGAAATGTTTTATGAAATTGAGAATATGATGAATTATTTATATGTTCTATACATGGATAATATGGTCTATAACATTCATGATTATAATGTAAATATTGAATCAAACACCACTTATCTTTGGCATTGTCTCGTTGGGAATATAAAAGGAAAACCAATTTTAAAAATACATAGATATTGATTATTGAACTCATTAAATTATGAATAATTTAGAAAATGTGAATAATATTTATTAGTAAAAATTACCAAATATTCCTTTTAGTTGAAAAATTTGAGAGAGATGGTAGACAATTATAATTAATGCATAAATATGTATGTGGACCAATGAACGCAAAATAAAGTAGTGGGTATAGGTACTTCACGGCCTTTATTGATGAATTTAATCAATATGGTGATGTGATTCTAATGAGACATAAGTTTAAAAAATCTAAAAATATATTCAATAATGAATTATATAATCAACTTGGAAAATTTATTAAGATTCCTTGAACTGATCAAGGAGGTGAATGCTTAAAATCAGAATTTACTGATCATTTGAGATATTATAGAATTATTTCAAAACTCATTCCTCTTGGAACTCTAGTGGAACGATTTTTATGAGAGGAGTAATCTTACCATGTTTGACATAGTCTGATCAATAATGAGTTGGTGTGGTATTTCTACATCATTATAGAGATATGATCTAGAAATTTTGGACTTCCTACTTAACCAAATTCCATCTAAAGTAGTCATAAATCCATCATATGAGATATGGTATGGGAGGAATCCCAATATAATTTTTATGAGAATTAAGGGTTTTAAAACATATTTACGGTGTTTGTTTTCAAATAAAATTAATCCTAAATCATAAGAGTTCTTATTTTTTGGTTTTAACAAGGAAACTAAGGAATATTATTTTTATAATCCTATTGAACACAAAGTGTTTATAGCCCAAACTAGTATTTAAATGAGAAGTAATATATCAATCATGGAGTTCGTTAGAGAAGAATTATACTTGTATAAGTTTAAATCCAATAAATGTGAATTATTCCTGAGATATAAAGTGATTTGCTATCATAAGCATTTATAAAAATATAAATGACTCTAGTTATACAAGAACCTCAAACATATTATAGGATTAATATAGATTTTGAGAGATATAGATTTATTATGGGTATTAATGATAATTATCATTCATGGAAGATGAAATTTATACTTACCAATATTTCATTGAGAGATTTGATTCTAATAAATGGTTAGAGTCCATGAGAATTGAGATGGTCTCCATGTACACTGACCAAGTTTTGAACTTGATGGATGCACTTAAAGGGGTGAGACCCATAGGGTGAAAGTATTTTTTCTGCAATAAAACTCACATAGGAAGTAGAGTTCCCACCTATAAATCCCATTTGGTGGAAAATGTTTATGAAAAAAATCATCATATTGACTATGGAAAAAACCTTTTCACTATTTCTCATGATAAAGTCCATTTGAATATTTATTTCCATAATAGCTCATTATGATTATGAGATATATTAAATGGATATAAAAAATTATCCCTTTAATGAGAATTTAGTCGAGGACATGTATATGATATAACTTGAAGGTTCTAAAGTAAAAAATTATGTTATTATGATATGCAAGTTGTAATGGTCAATTTATGGATTGAAGCAAGATTCTTAGAATTGGAACATTTAGTTTAATGATACAATAAAAGATTTTGGTTTCACCAAGAACATATATGATTATTCTGTATAAAACTAGGTTAGTGAGAGTTTTGTGGTATCTATGGTGTTGTGTGTAGATGTAATACTACTCATTAGAAATGATATCGTAACTTTATACTTTATAAAGGTATGGTTAGAAAAATTATTCTTTATGAAATACATAGGTGAATAATTTTTCATGCTAGGTATGAATATCTATAGAGGTATATAGAAAATGATGAGTGGACTAAGTTAGAACACATATATTGTGAAAGTGATAAAGATTTTTAACATGGAGAGCATTAAGAATGGGTATTTACTATCATTTCATGGCATGATTCTTATGAAGACTCAATGTCCTTATAAAGAGTTATAAATTATAAAATTGGGTAAGATTCATTATACATCCACTATATGATCAATCATATATATCATGTTGCATACTTGATCCAGTATATCTTATTAATCAATTATAATTTTTTTTATACTGATCCAATCTTGGTGAGAGTCACTAGATTATTTTGAATAACATCCTTAAATACTTGAGAATAACCAAGGATATTTTCTTGATATGTATAGGTGGAGAAGAGATCATTGTTAGGGGTTACACTGAATCTATTTTCCAAACTGAAAAAAATGATATGATATCTTAATCTAATTTCATGATTTTTCCCAATGGTGGATATATAAATTTAAATAAATACAAACAACCAAACATGGAGGAATCAATAAAAAAGGAATATTACATCTCTTTATTATAATTTGGGAAGGAATCTATTTTAATCAATAATTTCATTATTTAAGATGGGATGTTTTATAGTATTTTGGGAGAAATTGATCTTTACTCTGATAATAATAGATCTATTTCTCATACTAAGGTACTCCAATCCCACTAAAATACTAAAAAAAACTTCACAAATTACATATCATTCAAGAAATCATTGAGGGAGGTAATTTAACGATATATTTGATGGATATATAGGATAATATATTAGATCCATTAAAAATCCATTAATATAGTAGAAGCATGAGGTTCATGTAAAGTATCAAGGTATTAGATACATTAGATACTAGATGTAATGGTTATTTTTAATGTAAATTTATCATGGTTTTATAATAAAGTAAATCTCTATTTATCATTCATTTATATGTACTTTTCATATTATATAAACAGTTAAATAATTAAAACCCCTCAAAACATGACATTGATTTTTCCCTAAATAATTATCATCATACAGTATTATGGGTTGTGATTATATGTTAATATCAGAGTGAGTAAAATCTTGTATATGATACAGGTTATACTCATTAGTTAATAAGTGGAGATTTATTATCTGGAAAAACTCCCCAAAGTATATTATATAGAATTTCATATGGTCATTAATATATTTAATTATGTATGATTCATATAAATCCCCATTATCTAAGTATAACAAAATACTTAACATGAAAGCCTTCATACTTTGATACCATTCTTATATCATCCTTGATGTTGAGCTAATCCAGGGTGGTTGAGTATGTTGTTAATCATTTCTTCAATTGAGTTTAACTAAGATAATATTTTTCCTATTATATGAAAGGTATGAAATATGGTCCCTTGATTGAATTAAAATTATAAAATTCATGTCCCTGGTTAGTTGAGTGATATATGAGGTTCTCGATTATTTAGATGAATGACATGTGATGTATTCATTCAATATGGTCAGTCTATTTTAGATAATCATGAATGTGTGGGTTTACCTATACTATATTGACATATTATATTTCTAATGTTTACTTTATATCATAGATAAAGGGGTTATATAATCATGCATATGATTTATAGAGATACATCTCATGGAAGATATGTTCATATGGATATATAAGTGTGTGTGTGTGTGTGTGACCAAGATCACAATAGAAAATTTTTATAGATTAAGTAGAAATATTGTTTTTTATAGGGATTTATTTTCTTATATTTATGTATTAGGGAATTCATAATTTTTTTCCTAATTTTTTTCAATGCAATAAAGGCCCATAGGGTCACATAGTCGGCCTTATAATGAGGATAAATTTTAGAAGAAAGTGTATAGCCAAAATTTAATAGATTTTTTATAATATTCGTGCCTAAAATAGTTTTTATGAATTCATGAAGAGTTATGAAGTTTTTCATTAATTATAAGATGGTTTAGTTTAAGTTTGACACTATTGAAAAATACACACTAAATCATAAACCATGACATGGTGAGTGCTTACATTTTGTGGTTTGTGTTGTCTTGTGGTTCTTGTTACCATGTCATGATGTATATAATAAATGATATTGGATATTATTTGGTCAACTCTCTTAAAATTATTATCATATTGTTTCATATTATTAAATATAATTTAATAATTTTTAGATGATTTATTTATTGTTAAATGAGTTTAATAATAACATTATTTAAATAAGGGATTATTGAAAGAGTTACAACAGAGGATCCAAAGGGTTGGTTATTTCAAAATATATGAAACATTTTTAATGAAACAAGATACTTCATTTAATGAAGGAGTAAAATATAACATATTTCATAAACCTCATTTGAGTAGTGTATATAGACAATGAAGATTATTCTGAAAGTTTAAGCTCTCTCACACTCTTCTCTTCATTTTCTTTTGAGAAGTATGTGCTAGCATACTTTTGACAGATAAGGGGTCCTATCAAAGTGTTCTATGATTTAGTGTTTAGTGGATACCTTTGGATATAGGAACTCATCTATTTCTACTAAGGTATCTTAATCAAAGTCACTATTGTAGTGGATTTAGCATGAATAGTGAGGTATGCTTTGTTTTATGGTTTTCACTTTGTTTTATTGATTTCTAACTTGGTAGATCTTGTATGTGGGTTTTTTTTCTAAATTGATTTTAGGAAAATATATATACCATAAAACCCTTTAGTTTTTATAAATAATTTCTAAATAATTATAAAAATGTGATTAATTGTATTTGACCCTATAGACCACCGGGTACTCAGTGGCCCAATGACCACCCGGTATAAATCCACTATCCATTCCATGGTCATTCATTGATTTTATTCTCTCCTATGGAGGATCATTGAGTACCTAGTTACTCCCATAAATTACCTTATCGTGTTTTCTATATAATTGAAAGAACACTTCCTTACATTTCTATCTGGAGCTCCATAATTTGCTCTAAAATTTTCAAAAAATACAAATAAATCCCTAAAATATTTAATATTTAAAGGAAAAAATTAAATATGAATTGTAAATAAAAAAATCTATGCACCATTAAAAGGGAAAACTTGAATTTATCTAGGATCAAATACTCCTTAGTATACATCATCATGTAAAGAATAATGCTATATGAACTATCTAAAGATGTCAAGAAAATAATGGTTTGATCCTCATCCTCTATATTAATATATATATGTTTTATAGGTTTAGAAATATTTGATTAAATCCATTAATATAATCTTGAACTATAGTTTTGGTTTGTATCTTGAAAGTATGAAATCTTACTTTATTATACAACCTACTAAGAAGATACTTAATCATAAAAGGGTATTCAATTTTGATCCATATAAAAAATGTAGTGGGTTCGTATGAAACCTCACATAAGACCTTATCCAATAAGGAAAAATCATAAGACTATGAGTCTTTTCTAAGGCATCACATGGGAATTCAATATGGGTAGAAAATGATTTTCCATCAGTGTAAAGAGTGATTACCCTTTTCTTGGGTCTACACAAGAAATCTAATAGAACTTGTTAAACTAGTTAAAATATTACAACCATGTAGGAGGTACAACCATGAAGAAGGTTATGATACAAGTGAAAGGGAAGTGTAATATAATGGGAGTGATAAACATAGAGGTATGAACAAATGAGGTGGTACTCTTTATTGATAGAATAAAAAGGTAAAATGATTCCTCTTCTAAAGGTTGATTTTTTATCCTAGATGGGTTATAATATTTTCAGCCACATAATGTTGAATTTTCTAAATTAAGAGATAATATTGTAATCCCTGAGGTCCAATGAATAAGTACCAAGTTTCAAATATTATCTATAAACACATACTCGAATGATTCATGCTACAACCTGTCATAAAGTATCTTTTCTAGATATACTTTAATAAAGCTTACATCACATGGACCCTGACTAGAATAAAAAACCACCCATGACCACTGATTTATTAAAACATATTTATAAAATTTGATTTAATAAATATTACAAGATATACCACATGCATGTATTGATGATGAACCAAGTTTCTTATCTAAAGATAATTTTACCCAACTAAATATTTATATAAAGTATATTCACCATGTGGTTAACATGCCAACTCTGATGTGATGCTCCACCACCTACCTGGTCCACATGTTTTATTAAAACTGGCTCTAACATGATGCTTCATTAGTGATGAAATGATAATCCACCACCTCCTTTATTAAATCTAACATGTGACGTGATGCTTCACTAGAAAGGTTTCATGCATGGTCCATCCACAAGAAATAATTTTCCACTATATATATTCTTCTATTAATTCTAATATATTTCTAAAATATATAATATTTACCTGACATGGTATGTATAACTCCCCATGATAAAAAAAATAAATATCACATACATGCGTTCATGCCCTTAATCAAAAAGGGTCTTATTTATAACCATAAAGTAAAACTAGAATACCAATCAATATCAAGTCCATAATCATAATTAAGATAGTAATCATTTGAAATTGGTAATGGATATTCGGTTGAACTCATCTAGGGAAGTGGGTGACCTATATTTTTATAGAATTATCTAAATAAGTCTTGAAGAATATTCTTAAGTTGATAAGCATAATCTTTAGGAAAATATTTTTCATTATCCCTATAATTATATGATGCATGTTCCTTGAAAAAATATGAAGATGGAATTGATATTGGATTAACATTATTTAATATACATAGCTTGAAACGTGAGAATCATTAGGATAATATAATAATCCCAATAATTTTTCAATATAATGATCATTCATAAGAAGCTCATCACCCGATAATTAAACTAGTTATTCAATATTGAATGTTTTTTATACTTCTTTGAACATACCATGAGGTCTATTCATAACATTAGAAATATGGAGATATTTATTCTAAAATTTTCTACTTCCAAACATAGAGAACTATTTATGGAGACTATAATTCTCTTTAAAATGATCTATGTCAGAGATATATTGATATATATCTTTCAAAAATAATGCCCATGAAATTTATAGTAGTTATACCTTTTAGAAAACATGGTGAATCATCTAAAATTGATTCATTGAATTGGTTTTTGATCCTACTGATAGTGATGTGGGGATAATATTAATATAATAGTAACTATTTTAAGGGAATCTGATAAACAACATAAAAACTAATATATGATAGATGTTGAGTAATTAAATTATCTAATACTTTGACCTTCATGTATTTCTTAAGAATCTCATAACATATTTCAAAATTAAGTTCACTAATTCTTATTTAAAATGCTTTTAGTTTTTTCAGAAGATCCAATCATGTAATATTTAGAGAAAGGAGGACATTCCAATATTAATTTCTTCCTCAGATCTTAAATCATGTACAATGGAATTATGCCATTTTCACTAAAATCATGGTTAATAAATTTTTTTGAGACTCGATCATCATAATATTTTCCAAACATGAAATTACTATGCTATAAATTTTCCTTGAATAATTTCCCTTTACATTTATTTATATCCCCATAAAAATAAATAGAATACTTACTAGTGAAATTATTCTTCATGGAATATGTGTATGAAATAGATTTCATATTTTTTATCCAAAAATATTCATCATAAAGATCTCTTAATAGAAATTTGTCAGCTTCTTGAATTTTCCTATGAAACTTCCACCATCGATCAAATTTTTCCAAATATATCTTATATGATAAATTTTTACCAAGTGAAAACATAATAAACTTCATAATATTCAAAAAAAAGTTAATTTTGTTGTAAAAACTTAGCAGTAACTTGAAATAATATATTATCTCTCTAATAAAGCTTAAATATTTCATCAAGAGAGTGTATCCTGAAAAAACCTGATAACTTTTCCAGAGGTTACTTTAGATGAAATTCTAAATATTCACCCACCACAAGATTGGTAGTAGGGTTTGACATGAGAATTAGATCCTTTTCTTATTTTTTAAAATAAAAAATAAAAGTATATTTTAATCCTCTGAACCAATAAATTTTCTAGATTACTTATTAACATAAAATGTTTCATAATCCCATGAAAAATTTGTTTAAACAATAGTACCTTGTCCCTTAAACTCAATAACTTATTTAATATAAAGTTACAAATGGTTTGGGTTCCTACCTTTTTAACTATCCTCTATCAGATCTTTATTTTCTTTGAAAGTATGAGTAATATTAAACTTTGGATTCTTCTGTAATAGATAATCATCGTTATCAAAGTAATCAGTGTGTGATTTGATACAGTATTTATTAACTATCACTTATTTATAAAATACTAAAGCCTTTTTTTGTAAATAGATTTTGAATTCTAATCCATGGTAGGAGATAGTTTACATACCTAAGACCCTTACTAGTCCATGATACCCATTTCATAGAATAAAGGATATCAAAACTAATAATAAAATATTTGGTAGGAAAGTATAGTCCATACCCCCACTATTTTTTACCACATGATTGAGTAAAATTTGAATGTGAATCGGTTTAATAACCTTTTACATGGAAAATATTTATTTATTGGATTCACTAAAAAAATATAACATAATTCCTAATAATTATTAGGAATAATTTTTGGTTTCAAGATTGATGATGCAACTTTCTAGTATCAAAAAACACCATGACCTGGATTGGAGTACCACATAATGAAAGATGAATATAGATCTTAGCCAAAGAGAGTGGTTGGGAGTCTATAATAATCTTATATTTTTATAATTCTCTAACATATTCAGTAGTTATAGATTCTTGAAAGATTAAATACTGATCAAAATCAAACCTCTCTAAAGAAATTTGTGGATAATAAGATATTCTAAAGTCATCTTGAATTTCTTATACTTGGTTTTCTTAATATATGTCCTTATTTATTTCATATATTTTTCTAGAGAAAGAGAGATTGTGAAAACAACTAGCTGATTCATCTAGAGGTTTCTCAAATGTAGCAATGTCTATAAAAACTTTCAAAGGCTATTCAGATAAATCATCAACTTTAAAAACATATTCTTCTTTAGGGTGAAAAATATCGATAGAGTCTATGAATTTATTCTCCAACATCTTCATTGATGATAAAGTCATCATATGAATGAGATTGATTAGGGTAATATATCCTTTGATATTTCTCATATGTTTTAGCAAGAACTTATTAAAGATACTTAGATCACATCTCTAATGTCATCACTTCAATATTAGCAAGAACTGCATCTTCATCAAGAGGACATAAACTCTTCAAAGTTGATAGATATTTTACCTCAAGGATTATACCTTCTTTAATAATCATATCATTTTAGTATACATTAGAATTATAGGTAAAATCATGAAGATTATCATTGAAAATTTGTAGATCATGAGGTTTCTTCCACATTCTCATTCCATCCTTTGTGTGTGCTTCTAATCCATCAATCTTGTATTTAACCCTAAAAATGGTGTCAAGGTTTTCTTTTCCTAGTAGGCTATCAATTTTTTTTTCTTCAATCCTCAATATATCTCTTATAATATGGTTTTTTATGTCATAAAGAATCTTCATGTTTTTCTTAAGATTGGAAATAATAAAACTGGTTATATTTTGAACATATTTGGGAGGATTGGAGTACTTCCTCTAAATGGTTCCTTGTATAAATTATAGTTTGGATCTGAGTAAAATCATATAGATGATGTGTTAACATTATTTTCAACCATTAATTTTTAGTCACAAGTTGTTGCATAAAATTAAACCAAGATTTGTGACTATCATCTTAATATAACTTTGAAAAATAAGATCTCTAATTAAGAGGATATGTAGATATAGGAGTTTTCCAAGAAAATAGATAATTGAATGAGAATAATGAGAAGATGAAAGAGTACATGTCTCACACATTATTCTTTTTTTAATATCCTTTCTTACCAATGGTTCCGTAGTTAGAGAGAACATGGATATAAGGATGAAATGGGTAGTCATAAACAATATACTAAGAAAATTAACTCATAGAGGAATTCATAGATGAGTATTTATAATAATAATAAAGTAAATAATAAATAGTAAAAAAGTAAAGATCTATCATAGAATAATCAAAAATCCCTTTTCACATTGGAAACAACAAACCAAATGGACACCAATGATATCAATTTTTTGGAAATGAAATATGATAGAGATTCAAAAAGGATAAATCAGAGAGTAATGAAGAGGAATGAATTATGAAAGAAAATGATCCTTTGAATAATTTTATAAGGATTTAATGACATAATAATCTATCCTTCTATGGAACAATTCTTTATAGATTCAGGTAATGTATAACACAAACCCCTATCATGAATTCAATAATGAAAACTTTATCCACTATGTGAATCAAGCTCAGAAAAGGGATAGGGTTTCAGTACTTGTAGCTCTCTTATTTGACTTCATGGATGAAAATAAAAAAATTATCCCTAAAATTACAACCTAGAAACACACTTGACACCAATTATAAAGAAACCGTAAAGGAAATCCATCTATAAATATATCTAGTCTCAATATTTCTGGTGCATAGGATCCTCACAAGGAGGAAACTGCATAACATACTCTTCATAAACCAAGGATATAGATATCGAAGGTCCATAAGTTGGCTATGCCTTTTGTGAGAATGAACATGGTTTATATTAAAACAGTGAATATGATACCAATATTACAACCATGTAGAGAGTATAACCACAAATGCGGTTATGACATAGAAAAAAGGGCATCTTAACATAAAGTGAGTGATGAACACATGGAGATGAACAAATGAGACACTACTCTTTCTTGATAAAACAAAGTGACAGAATAATTCTTCTTATAAATATTGATTTCTCATCTACCAGGGTTACAATTTTTATAGCCACACAAGATCAACTCTTTTATATGAAGAGATAACATCATAATCCCCAATGACTAGTGGCTAAGTGTTAAGTGTCCAACATTATCTCCAAACACGGACCTGACTATTGCAAACCACTGTCTTTATTAAAGTAGATTCAATAAATACACTTTAATAAAGATTACATTACATGTAAATAAACTATATAAATCAACCAACCTTGGGCACTATTTTAATAAATCATCTTTACAAAAGTTACTTTAATAAAGCTTATAATACATGCCACACACTTGTCCTGACGATAACCAAAGAAACTTTACAAAAGTTATTTTATACAAAAACCATAGCCATATATTTACATAAATTAGATTCCTTGTGTAGTTTTCATATAAACATTGATGTGTCACTCCACTACCTGATCGGTTCACATGCTTTATTAAAACTAACTCTGACTTGAAGTTCCATCAATTATGACACAATAATCCACCACCACCTTTGTTAAAACTAACACATTACATGATGCTTCACTAGAAAAATTTGACAACTCATCCATCTATATGAAATGATGTCTTTCCACATATCTTATTCTATAAATGTTATTATATTTCATAAACACATAATATTTACATTAAATGATACACATAACTTGTAATGACTTGGATTTTCCTGGTTTTAATTTTAGAAATTATTTGGGAAAATTACAAGACCAGGCGCTGAGACGGTGTGCGATTCTGAGTCCTGATGAGCCTGGAACAATTCGTTGAAAAATGATAAGTTTTTAATAGCATGCATGTATATATTTCCTTAAAAAGTGGAATATATTTTAAATGGGTGACTGGATCAGAAATATGAGGGTACCATTGAGCTCAAAATCGCGGCTTTACCCTAGGCGTGACCTAAGTGTGGTCAGTGCGGGTCATCTAAAGAAAAAGTCAACAAGGATGTAACCGTAAATAAAATTATTAAATAAAATTATTTTATTTTAAAATCCTAATAAATCATGAACGATGACTCTGATTAGAAATTTGAGACCACTGTTGAGTTTTTAATGTGGTTTATTCCCTAGGTGTGACTTAACTTTAGTCGATGCGGGTCTTCTGTGGAAAAATCTAAAAAGGACGTAATCATCATTAAATAATTTAAAGATAACTTATTTTATTGATGCAGTGACTATTTCTACTTTAAATGTATAGTTATATAATTTCCTCAAGATTGGATGCTCAAACCCTAGAGATTCATACAATCGTTAGAGAGCTTTTCTGAAAAACAACGACAAATCAAAGTTTGGATCATGGATCATTATGCCGACGGAGTTGGAGGATCTCATCAATGATAGAAACACAATTGTTATTTCTTAAAGATTGATCAAAACTCTAGGTATGTAATTTGTTTCATTTTTTATTTTCTCCATTCTTAATTTCCATGAAAAAATTGGGTCAATCCACAAACAGATTGATTCACAGTTCAATTGTTATTGCGGGATGGGTTATTGATGCAGGATTATTGGGAGATTAGTTTATTCTCTTTTTTTATCCTTCTAATGAGAATGGATTGAGTCCTAAAGGAACAAAATGTCTAGGCTCATTTCTAAATTTTTTATTCATGATTTTCTCTCCCTCGTTCTTCATGTTCATCTCCATTGGAACCTTGTGGCGTGGCTCGACTTGCTGGGAGGCTCCGAATGCAATCAGACCCTTAGATTGGAGGAAAAATAAAATAGAGTTTATATATATGTAGATCATGACCCAAGAATCATGGATATGCCTTTTTTTTAGAAATTTGGGCATTGGAGGTGGCTCAGTGGTCTGTGGAAGGGATCCCCGGCTCGGCTGTCCGGCGAGGTGGCATAACGGTCCGGCGAGGCGACACGAGGTGGTGTAGTGATCATAGGTGGCGGTTGTGATGATGGTGATGGATGGGCCATGGGAAAAGGTAGGAAGTCTCATGTGGTGAAGGTGGGCCGAAGATGTGGAAGGCATCAATGTGTAGCGACAGCGACCGCGGAAGGCAGCGGTGGCGGTGGCTGTGTTGAGCGGTCCAGACAACCTGTGCATGAGCGGGAAAGACCAGAGAAGATGGGTTGAGCCCAATCATAGCGAGTCAGGTCGATAAATGGTTTGGGTTGAGTGGGTTGGACCCGGGGTGGTCGTACCGGTCCACGGTTGATCGTAGGCCATAGCCAATCTAGCTATCGTGTGGATGCAGGAACTGGGGGGTGGTCAGTCTGGGCGGTCGACCACCACGGTCAGTGGACCGACCGTGTGGTCAATCCACGGCCCAGTGACCCCCTTCCTTTTGAATCTTCAAAATTGCATATCTTTCAAATGGTGCATCCATTTGATGAATCATCTACGGAATTTGGACCCTTATGATGACATGGTCATTTCGAGATATCCTGAGTGGGTTTTTTTGGGAGCATTCATACAACCTAATGGATTGAGGTGTGAGTTATCTCAAAACAAGTGCACTTCAAGTAAACATTTCTATGGCTGGATGTGACCTAGAAACTGTATGTCTTATAGAGACTATGTTTTTTATGGAGAATATGGGTCTTATGGAGACTGAGTGTCTTATGATGATTGTGTGTCTTATGGAGACTATGTGTCTTATGAAGACTATGTGTCTTGTTGAGACTGTGTGTCTTATAGGGTTGAGTATATCTGGATGTTCTTGATATATTTTTTGTATACATATATCCATGTGGAGCTGACTATGTATTTTTTTTGTGGTATTCCTTGGTGGTATTCCTTCGTGGTATCTCCTTTTTGGTATTCCTTCATGTTATTTACTTTGTGGTGTTTCTTTTATGTTATACCTTTGTGGTATTCCTTGGTGGTATTCCTTCATGTTATTTCCTTCCTGGTATTTCCTTTATGGTATTACTTTGTGATTTTGGGGTGTCCTACTGAGTATTGTTTTACTTACCCCTACACGGGCTTTGCTCACATGTGTCATGTCTTGTGTAGAAGATCAGCTCTTTGATGGAGTTCCAGGCAGACCAGGACTAGGCAGTGCCTTGTGAGATCAGACAGGTCGAGCTGTGTTCTGGTAGCTTTTCTGATGACAGTCCTAGTACCTATTACTTTATAGGTTGGACTTGTGTCTATAGACTCTTTTCTTTTGGTGGGATTGTTTTGGCCCTGTTTACTTTATAGTATTTTTACTATTGTACTCTGGTTGTGGGATATAGTGGTTTGCATGAATTTTTTACTTAGTGATTTTACATTTCATCATCTCTGGCTTAGAGATGTGTGTGTGCATACATGTACTTAGGAAAATGCCTCCCATTTGTGAGATATGTCTACTCCGTTCTAGTCACCAACCCATGGCCTATTGGAGGAAGGCTTAGGGTAGTCATGACATAGGCCCCTATAAGAAGGGTCCTGACATAGTGGTATCAGAGGAGTTTGGTTCTATTATAGGACTGGGATTCTGTGAGGTTGGTTTAGGGCAATAGTATTAAGTGTTTTGAGTTCGGATTTCAGGAAGGGAATCCAGTGTTGGTGCAGCGACCGACGTATCCATACACCAGAACTCTGGGCACCTTCTTTTTGACTTGGTACATGAAAAAATAGGTTATAGGAAAAATAATGGTACATGCATCATATAGTAATGGTTTGTTTCTTCCATGTCCTTCTTGAGTCAGATCTCTAGATATATTCTATTGATCAAAGTACATCTTGTTTTATTATAGGATGCCTCCACGTAGACAACCATCTAGGATTCTATTGTGTGATCAAGAGGATGATCTTCCTAGTGATGAGGTATAGGTATAGGGTCATGTACTGTAGATAGAATCTCTGAGTGGTTTACCAGCTATACCACCACCCATCGAGCAGCTTCTACTACCAGCACTACTAGCTGAGAATGCACGCAGACTGAGCAAGTTGCATGAGTTTTAGAGGTAGCAACCACCAAGATTTTAGGGTGATCCGGACCCCTAGGTAGCTGAGGATTGGTAGGAGGCAGTTACCCGTGTCTTCTACCTTGTGAGGATGCCTTCTGACCAGATGATAGTCCTTGCCACGAGTCTTTTTTAGGGATATGTGGGGTGATGGTGGAGTTTAGTGACCCAAAAACATGATGAGATGACTCTCTCTTGGGCAGACTTTAAGAATATATTTAGAGAGTTCTTTCTAGTCATGTTTTGGTCGGTGAACATATAGGATCTTTTGTATCTGTAGTAGGGAAGTCAGACTATGGTGGAGTATTTGGTAATATTTAATGATCTTTCATGCTACTCCACTGATATGGTATGAGACCCATTCTTTAGGGCTCGAACCTTTGAGCAAGGATTATACCAGGAGATCAGGGTATCCATGATATCTCTTATCATTCCTACTTATTATGTGTTACTTGAGCGAGCCCTGCTAGTGGTGATATTTCTAAAGGAGCAGGCACCGGCAGTGGGAGCTATGAGAAGGCACTGGGTAGTTGAGACCTCAGTAGTAGGTAGCCGACAACAGTCGTAGGGACCCAATTGGGTCAGGTGCTTCAGGAGATGATCCTAGGATATAGGATCAGTGGTGTGGGGATCCTAGGGTAGCTCAAGTTAGACGAGGGATAGGTTGTGTTACTCGTACAATGGTCGGGGAAATCTGGCATGAGATTGCCCAACCCGTTGTATGGATGATCAGGACATGGTCAAGGGGCCACCAAGATAGAGGTGAAGGTAAGAGAAGTGTGGTCTATAGGGTGGTGGACATGGAAGAGGAGTAGGCAAGGTGGTAGGAGGTGTTTGGAGGTTCAAACTATTACCACCACCACCCTCAGGTGGTCCACGATAGGTTTAGGGAGCTGGTGGACAGGGATGTGGCCAACTACAAGTGATGGAAGCTTATGAACCCGAGGCTCCAGGGATGATTATATGTATGATCTGTTTCTTTTACACCTTAGCTATAATTTTGATAGACATGGGTTCCAGTCAATATTTTATTTTCACAAACCTTGTTTAAGACTCAGAGATTTCGGTTGAACCATTGACTCAACCCTTACACTTAGAGACTCATATAGAAGGAGATTCGATGATCACACACTAGTGCTAATAGTGTGACCTTACTCTTAGAGGTAAGAGTTTCAATTGGGATCTCTTGTTAGTGGTGTTGATGGCTTACAACGTCATTCTTGGTATGGACTAGTTATCCACAGTTCATGCTCATATTAACTATTTTAGGAGCAAAGTGTGGTGTGTCCACAGTGATGGGACCAGGTTTTCCTTTTTTGGTGAAAAGGAAGTGCATGCAGTGAAGGATGAACTCACACATAGGAAGGTGTATTAGATCACTCATCATTTGGCTAGCCTGACCCTCGGTGTAGTGGATAATTTGAGTCCATAGTTTCCTATAGTGGTGGCAGAGTATGAGGACATCTTTTCTTAGGATTTTTTGGGATTACCTCCCTATAGGGAGGTATACTTCTACATTTATCTATACCCCGAGAAGGTTCTAATATATACACCAACATATCGGATGTCTCCTATAGAGATTTTTGAGCTGAGGGTGTAATTGGAGGACTTATAGAGGAAGGGCTTCATGATACCCAGTGTTTCATCCTAGGTAGCTCCAGTTTTTTTGCCAAGAAGCCATATGAGAGCTTGAAGTTATATGTGGATTTCTGGTGCCTAAACCAAATGAATGTGAAGAATAATTATCCACTACTGATGATCGATGACCTCTTAGATTAGTTGAAAGGGTCGTGGTGGTCCTTAAAGATTGACCTCAGATCTGGATATCACCAACTACGAGTACAAGATGAGGATATATTGAATACGAACTTCATATGTCGTTATAGCCACTATGAGTACATGGTGATGTTTTTTGGTGTGACGAATGCCCCAAAAGTGTTCATAGGACTCATGAACCAGATCTTCCAGCCTTACTTATACTGTTTCATGGTAGTCTTCATTGATGAATTCTTAGTGTACTTGGCATCCAAAGAGGAGAACGCAAGACACTTGAGGATGGTCCTTGACACACTCCAAGAGCACCAGATTTACAGGAAGCTCTTAAAGTGTTAATTTTAGACTCAGGAGGTCCATTTTCTGGGACACATCATTTCAGATACTGGAGTTTTAGTGGGTCCATCAAATATTGAGGCGGTGCTTACTTGGGATCCACCCAAGAGTATTACTAAGGTGTGGAGTTTCCTTGGCTTGGATGGGTACTATTCAAGGTTTTTACTAGAATTTTCCAAATTGGCAGCATCCTTGACAACTTTCACATGAAAGGGACAACCTTTCATGTAGATGGAGAAGTTCAAGGATATTTTTCAGTAGTTGAGGTAGAGTTTGACGATCGGTCCCATCTTGAGATTTCTAGAGGAGGGTACTGAGTACGTAGTGTTCTGTGATGCATTAGGAATCGGGCTTGGTTGTGTCCTGATGTAGGGGAAAGAAATGATTGACTATGGTTCATTACAGTTGAGACCACACTATCATAACTATGTGACCCATGATCTTGAGTTAGCAGCGGTAGTATTTTCTTTGAAGATGTAAAAACACTGCCTATTGGGCGAGTGGTTTATCATCTACTCTAACCACAAGAGTATCAAGTATATCTTCTCTAAGAAGAATATGAACTTGAGATAGAGGAAATGGTTATAGTTCCTCTAGGATATGACTTTAAGATTTTCTATACTCCTAGGAAGGGGAACATGGTGGTAGATTCTCTCAACAGGATATCCAATTCACAGTTGCTAAAAAAGGCATTGGAGTAATTGGAATCATTGCAGAAATCCTTTGTGGATGGGGATGGAGAATCTTACCTATATTTGATGGTTTTTACCCCAACACTATTACAGCAAGTCAGGGAGGCACAACTTTGGGATACCAACTGTGAGACTTTACATGCTCAGATGTCCACAGAGCATGCCCCTGATATATATTTGAAAGATAGGGATCATGTCATTATTTTCATAGGGTTCATAGTGAAACCAGTGGAATTGTAGGAGGAGGTTTTTATGTAGTTATATACAACCCCTTTGGATGTACATCAAGGTGTGGAAAAGATATATCAGGAACTCCGATGTCAGTTTTGGTGGCCAGGGATGAAGAAGGGAGTTGTAGAGTTTTTTCTTGATACCTCACTTGTCAACAGGTGAAGGCTGAGCACCAGGTTCCAGCAGGTTTGAATCAACCCCTTGAGGTTCCATAATGGAAGTGGGATAGGATATCAATGGAATTCATGATAGTTTTACCAAATACGTCCAGGGGAAACAATACCATCTGGGTGATCGTTGACCGACTCACCAAGTCAGCCCACTTTCTAGATATTCGGGATCAGATTTTAGTAGAGAGATTGATACACCTCTACATGAAGGATATAGTTCGACTCCATGGAGTTCCATCAATGATAGTCTCAAATCGTGATGCTCACTTTACATCTCAGTTGCGGAAGAGATTGCAGAAGGTGTTTGGGACTCAGTTATGCTTGAGCACAACATTTCACTCACAGATGAATGTCTAGACAGAGCAGACCATACCGGTTCTAGAGGACATGTTAAGGGCTTACATGTTAGTTTTTTTGTTATATTTAGGAGGATCGCCTAACCCTAGTAGAGTTTTCATACAACAACAGTTATCATTCCACCATCGGTATGGCACCATTTGAGGCCTTGTACGAGTGACCCTGTAGGTCACCACTTTACTGGATGGACCCAGGAGAGTCAGCACTCATGGGCCCAGAGTTGGTATAGGTGACTTCAAAGAAGGTGAAGATCATCTAGGAGTGGATGAATACTATACAAAGCCATCATAAGTATTATGCTGATAGACGACAAAGGACTTTGAAGTTTGAGTAAGGAGACAATGTGTTCCTTTGGGTATCACCTCGACACGGATTATGGAAATTCAGTTGAGGTGGAAAACCATCTCCGAGGTTCATTGGTCTTTTCCAAATACTACGTAGAGTTGGAAAGGGGGTGTAATTCTCGGTTCTACCACTGTATTTAGAGCAGGTACATGACATCTTCCATGTGACACATCTGAAGAGGTATGTGCATGAACTATCACACATCATTAACTGGGGAGAGCTGGACATCGATGATGGGGATACTTTTGCTGAGTACCCAGTAGAGATCGAGTATCGACAGGAGAGAATCCTTTGTGGGTGGTCGATTCATTTGGTGCGTATTTAGTGGCAGCATGGGAATCTCCAAGAGATCACATGGGAGTAGGAGGCTCATATTCATTCTCAGTTCCCTCTTTTGTTTGAGAATCCTTTGTTTTGGATTTTAGGGACGTAAATCCTCAAGGTGGGGAGAATGTAATGACTCCAATTTTCCTGATTTTATTTTTATAAATTATTTGGGAAAATTCTAAGACCATATTCTAAGACAGCATGAAATTACGAGGCCCTGTGTGCCCAAAATAATTCATTGAAAAAAATTAATTTTTTAACAGCACGCATGTGAACATTTCCTTAAAAAGTGTAATATCTTTTAAACGGGTTCCCATATCAAAAATATGAGGGCATCGTTGAGCTCAGAATGGTGGGTTTACCCTATACGTGACCTAAGTTTGGTTGGTGTGGGTCATCTAAAGAAAAAGTCACCAATGATGTAACTGTAAATAAAATTATTTTATTTTAAAATCCTAATAACTCATGAATAGTGACTCATGTTAGAAATTTGATACCACTATTTAGTTTATAATGTGGTGATTTCCTTAGGCACAAATTAACTTTAGTTGGCACGAGTCTTCTATGGAAAACCCTGAAAAGGATGTAATCATCATTAAATAATTTAAAGATAAATTATTTTATTGACGAAGTGACCATTTCTCATTTAAATGTACAGTTATAGAATTTTATCAGGGTTTTTCACTCAATCCCTAGAGATTTAGACAACCTTTGGAGATCTTTTTCAATGAACGATGGCGTATCGAAGTACAGATCATGGATCATTGCACTGATGGAGTTAGAGGATCTCGTCAATGATGGAAACACAACTGTTCTTTATCAATGATCGATCCAAACTCTAGGAAGGGAGTCTTTTTTATTGTTTGTTTTCCCCATTATTAATTTCCATGATGAATGTGGTTCAATCCACAAACAGATTGATCTGTGGTTCGATTGTTGTTATGGGATGGGTTATTGACGCGAGATTATTAGGAGATTAGTTTATCCTCTTCATTTATCCTTCAAAAGAGAATAGATTAAGGCCGACATGAAAAAAATGCTAAGGTTCATTCCTTAAGTTTTTATTCATGATTTTCTATCCCCCAATCTTCACATTCTTCTCTATTGGACCCTCATAGTCACGACTTGACTTTCCATGAGGCTCTAAATGCAATCAAATCCCTAGATTGGAGGAAAACCAAAATAGAGGTTGGATCTATGTAGATTGGGACTCGAGCATCATGGATATTCCTTCATTTTATAAATCTAGGCATTGGAGGTGGCTCGGTGGTCTGTAGAAGGGACCAGTGGTGCGACGGTCTGGTGAGGCGGCATGAGATGGTGCGGCGAATGGAGACGGTGACTGCAACGGTGGCCACAAAAGGAAACGGAGGAGATGGCTGGGCTATGAGACATGGTGGGCATCTATGTGCAATGAACATGGTCTCAAGACATAGTGGGCATCTGCCTGTGGCGATGGCAGCAACGACTGCATGGAACGTAGCCGACGACCGCATTGACATGGCCAAACGGGCCGCGTGTGAGCAGGATGGACCAGAGAAGATGGTCTGGGCCCAGGCGGAGATAGGCCAGGCCCAGTAGGAGATGGTCCAAGCCTAGGTAGAGATGGGTCAGGCCTATACGGAGATGGTCCAGGACCATACAGAGATGGTCTGGGCCTAGGTGAAGTGAGTCATGTTGAGAAACAGGTCAGGCTGAGTGGGTCCGACCGAGTGGGTCAGGTCAGACTCGGGTCGGACTCGGGGTGGCTAGACTGAGTATCATTTTAATCACCCTTACACAGCCTTTTCTCGCATGTGTTGTGTCTTTTGAAGATAATCAACTCTTCGACGGAGTTCCTGGAAGACCAAGATCAAGCGGTGCCTTGTGAGACCGGATAGGTTGAGGTGTGTTCCGGCAGCTTTTCTGACAATAGTCCCAGTACCTCTTGCTTTATAGGTTGGACTTGTGGATGAAAACTCTTTTCTTTTGGTGGGATTGTTTTGGACCTGTTTACTTTCTAGTACTTTCACTGTTGTACTCTGTTTAAGGGATATAGTTTTTTTCAATCATTGTTTACTTAGTACTTTTACATTTCAACATTTGTGGCTTGGATATGTGTGTGTACATACATGTACTTATAAAAATTCCTTCCATTTGTGAGATATACCTACTCAGTGATAGTCACTAGCCCCTGGCATATTGGAGGTGGTCTTGGGGTAGTCACAACATGGGCCCCTCTGGAACGGGTTATGACATAACTCCTTATAAAGAAATCATAAGACACCATAAATTAAAATCAATTTCTCCATTAATTTTTTTAAATTTCAAATTTTGTTGAACATATTATGATAATCATATTTATCTTTGAAACCAGTTTTTTTGGTAGGTTTCGTTGATCACAAAATAGTTATCACATTCAACAACCCATGTGCACACTGATTTTCATAACATTTTAGGAAAAAAAATGAAATATTTGAATTGTGTGTCAAAAAAGTTTTCAATTATCATAAAAAAACACATAAGAAATTAAAATTTTATTAATAGTTCTAATTATAATATACAAGAAAATAAATTTATAGAAAATGAAAATATTCACAATGACAGTGAACAAAAACTGAAAATATATTAAAAAATTACATGATTCGCTTAAATGTCAATAGTGGTGAAAAAAATTGAATAAAAATAAAAACATCCAAGTTTCATAAGAAAAAACAACTTCAATTTAAAATAAAATAAACATACCATAGTCATTGAAAAATGTAAATCTAAATCCAATAGACGAAACCTTTTCATATTATACATGTAATCAATTTAACCAATACAACAATAATTAAATTCTACTAAGCATTTAACATTAATAATAATAATAAAATATTTTTGTGTTCAAGGTAGATAAAAAACAATAAAGAGGTAAATGAACACTAGAATTTGCATAATTTGGTCTAATTGGACCTATGCGCATGAAAAAAGAATCACAAACATATCTATTATCCAAGAACAGTAGGAAAATACTACAAAGAGTATATGAGAGAAAATAGAACCGAGAAAACTGCTCAAGAATGATTTCTTAATAAAAATATTGTGATAAATCCGGACTTGAGGAACCAACATATACTCAAAAATAAAATGAATTAACATGACACACACAACCTGTAATCATTTATATATTAAAAATACAATATAATCAAAAATTAAGATGGGAGATGTTTCCAAAGTGAGTTCTTCTATACCATGATGTTGATTACAACTCCAAATAGAATTGATACACAACTACAAGATGAAGAGTATCCAAATTCAAGGCCATCACATGTTTATTTCATCAAATGCAGGGAATATGATCTCCACTGGAGTGAAAAGTATTCTCAATCACTCATCGCATGAATAAGGAGCAATAAAAAGAGCTCACAGATAGATCTCCTTCCCTCCCTCCCTCTATCTCTAATCACTAGACTTATCTTTCTTCTATCACACTATAATTTATTTTCTTGATATTATCTTGGTGAAACAGAGATCCTCAAACCCTCCTGGGTAAATTAGTTCCACCAAAAACTCTCTTAATCAAACCCTTGAGAGATCCCTAGTGTTGAAGGGGAAATCAATAAGTCAAGTGGGGTTATTAGAAGGTTATAGAAAGTTTGATAGAGTTTGGATCTCGAGCATGCATCAGATGAACCATATTCAATGATACGCTCAAGAAATATATCACCTGGGTGAGGTAGGGGGAAAAATAGAGCATCTCATCAGATAGTAGGGAATTTCATGGATCTAGTCTAGAATCAATGAAAAATACACACATAATATTGGAAAATAAGAAGGTAGGTAGAGAAGATGGAAGAAATTGATTCTTAATGTGTGAACAAATTTTACTGTCCAAAATGGTTGGATCCACCCCCACTTGTTGGTGTGGGGTTCTCAGTGGAAATGTCCCTTGAGGATTTCACCAAGATTTTGGGAAAATCGTACACTAAATTATGACATCCCAGTAATGTCGATGCTGAGAGAATATCTCTAGATAATTTTGAATTAAGTAGATTGATCAAATGATCTCTATATCCCACTTATTTATAGATTAAAATCAGTGTGATTCACACCAATTTGATCTCACTGTTTCAATAAAAAGACACTTTGATTTTATCAAAACAAGACAACCTTTGGAGGGAGGAAACCAATCGGATTTTGAATTTCAAAATCCCATCCTCATGACTAATCCCATCACTAGTCAATTTAATAAAAAAATTATTTTATTTTATTTTATTTATCTTGTTATATATATATATAATAAAACATTTTTCTAAAAATATATATATTTAAAATACTTTTAGAATCATTTTGGAATATTATTTTTTATGAAAAATTTATTATTCCCAATGTAACATCTTGTATTTTCCATTTATTATTTTTAAATATCATATGGATTGATTTTTAGACCAAGCGCTGAGAAGGCATGTGATTTTGAGGGCTGAGGTGCCCGGAACAATTTTTTGAATAATATTAAAATATTATATAGCACACACACAAAGTTTTCCTAGAAAAGTAGAATAAATTCTAAACGCATGTCTAGATCATAAATCTAAGGGTTATGATGCGTTCAAAGTAGTGATTTTACCTTAGACGAGGTCTAACATCGACCTTCATGGGTCGACTATGAAAAGTAATTTTTGGGAGATTTAAAGAATAAAATAAAATAAGTTTTATTTTATTTAACGTTACGTGACATTTTTTTAATAATACCTTATCTTAGAATTCAAGGTTATCACCATAAACCTGTAATTCCTCTGAATCAAATATAAATAATCCTCTCGAATGAACGACGATGGGTCAGAGATTGGATCGAGGATCATCACGCCAACAGAGTTGGAGAATCTTATCAATGATAGAAATGAAACTGATTCTCATCAACGACCGATCCAAACTCTTGGTAGGGCATTTTATTTTTCTTTATAGTTTCCCCATTCTTAAATTCTATGACGAACACCGACCAACACATGAATAGGTTGATCTATGGTTCGATCATTTGCAGGATGAATATTTTTTGGGGGTTTTAACGAGATATAGATCTTTGTGATAATTATACCTCTTTGTTTATCCTTATAATGATAATGAATCAAGGTTGATACAAACAAAGTAAGAGGTTTATTCCTCAGGTTTTATTTGTGCTTTTCTCTTCCCCCGTTCTTGGCGTTCTTCTCCGTTGGACCCTCTTCTACGTAGCTTGAATTGTTAGGAGACTCTGAATGAAATCAGACCTTCAGATTGGTGGAAGGGAAACACAGAGACTAGATCACTGTAGCTTATGACCTGAGGATCATGGATATGGTTTCGTTGAAGATTTTCGAGCACTGGAGGAGGCCTGGTGTTCTGTATAAGGGACCACGTGCACACTGGCACTAGTGACCAGTGCTGGTGGTGGCATGTGGTGACCGACCATGTGTGGGAGGCGGCACACATGCTGATGAATCTGTGTATATGTGGTGGCATGACCGTGTGGGATTCACGGTAGCCAACCTCATGCGGTGGTCACAGGACGCAGCAGTCACCACTAGGGAGCATTTGTGGGGTGTGAACGCAGCACACAGGCCATACGGGCCATGCAGGCCAGGATGGGCCTCGTCAAGATGAGCCAGACCATGTGGGCCGAGCCCAAGAAGATCAGACTAAGACCAACCGAAGTGGTCTGATCCCATCTGTAAGTACCCGACCCCAGAAGCCCGGAGATGGTGCCTAAAACATGGTGTGTAATTTTTTTTATAAAAATATACTGATAAAAATTACACATCACATCTCATCATAGAGGATCTTCCTGGTCTAGGTTCTGGAAAACCAGTTACAACTAATACATTTCTTCAAAACTATGAAAGATAAGCTTCATATTATTGCCACCATATATAATAACTCAAAGATGAAAAATCTAATAATCCTATAAAAATAAATTAAATACATAAGGTGGGCATTTAAAATACTCAGTAAGGGGTTTTTAAAAAATCAATAAATTATTTTTTAAAAACATCCCTTTAAAAGAATTATACATACATAAAACATTTTCTTAAAAGAAAAAAATATTTATTATAGCACGTCATCATCATTTTTCAAAGGTTACTATAAATCGTTTTTAGGGAAATATAATACACGAGAATTTATATATTTATTTAAAGGCTACAAATAAAACACATTTCATAGTATGCATACTTGTACAAAAATGCATTTAATGCTACATATTATCTTGGAGTTGATCAAACTAAATTAAGGGTGACATGTAAGGGTGAAGATACAAATTAGCTCTTGAAATAAAACTTTCTTAGATTTTCACAAGAAACAATATCATAAATCACTTATCACATAAAATTCAATTCATGAAATTACAGATGAATTTTCTAAATTTTGTATTAAATTGCTGAAAATACATGCTAAACTTTCTTTATAAAAGATTTGTTAAGTACCTAAATCATTATTCCATGAGCATTTATTACCATAATTATAAGTAAAATAATTCTTAACCAAGGATATTTTACTAGTCGAATAATCACATGGTTGGTTAAATACTAGTCACATAATGAGGGAATGCATAATGCAAGACAATCATAACATTCTGTCAATGCCTCATGCCAAGACCATACATAAACATTTTTCCAAGTCCTCCTTCCATGACCTAGTTTGTCTCATGAGACCTACTGATTAATAGAGAGGCTATAATGGGCCCCACCCATCACATAATAAGTCTTATGCATTCCTCATATATCTAAATGTATTTTGTTCAAAGTGTCTAATACCACTTTGAATAATTAAATTGAGTCTTTTTTTCAAATTTTCCCATACCAATTTGAATAATTAAATTATGACTTTTATTCAAAGTGTCTCATACCACTTTGAATAATTAATTTTATTAATCCATAAGTTAACATAATAGATAAATTTCATTTTTTCAATTACTGTCTAAATTTATAAATAAAGTGATTCATGCATTAGCTGTAAGCATTAATTTAAAATTGCATGGTTTGTCAATTATAGTTTAGAATAGGGATATATCATATTTATCAATGACATACATGAATAAAATTCATCAATGACATGCATGAACAAACAAACAAACTTTTTCACATGTGATGATATTTGGTGCACATAAAATAATAGATTGTTTGGGTATATCACTCAAAATAATGATTCTTACATTGAAAACCCTTGTTTCATAAAAGTAAACATTTTATATACAAAATAATTTTTTTTTGAATTTAAGATACTCATCATTCATGTTTAAACTATACACTGATAAATGGGAGTGTCAAAAAAATTAAATCATAAACTTTAATAATTAATAGTACTCATTATGGCAGATTTATCATGAATATATTATTTATAAACGTAAAACATTCATTTGATGAGGGATATTGATGCTTAAGAGAATAATTACACAAACACTTCACTATATGTGTTTATGCATGTATATGTATATGTATTAAACAAAGATAATTCCAACCATTTATTCTAAAATTATAAATTGATATGCATGTATGTAATGTTAATTGTAATAAGAAGGTGATGACCTCTTTTAAAAAATTTAGGCACAAAATAACAAAACAAGGTTTTGTTATTGTTTGATGATATAAAATTGTATTTTTGATCATATAATCAATTAAGACAGGTATTGGAAACATCCAATTCAAGGGTTGATTACAAATGTAAAACATATATAAATATAAACACTTTTATTTCTTTGTAAATTAGCTTATCTTGATTAATTAATCCCTAGAACAACGAGGACTTAGAAAATAATTATAGTACAAATCCTTTATCATCCATTTATTTTTTTTAAATAGTTAACTATAGATAAGATCACATGTGTATTGTATAAATTTTTTTGAACAAATAAAAATATAACTTTCAAAAAATATGCTTATTTACAAATATATTTTGAACAAATCAAAATATAGCTTTCCAAAACATAAAATCCTAACAAGGTTAATACTATTAAAACTTCTTAAAATGAAACAAGACATGTATATATGTATTTGTGGTAATTATATATACATGTAGGTTTTTCATCAAGAATTAAAAGAGTAATTATAAGGATAGGGGTCAACTTTAAAAATAATTTCTTAACTTAAGAAGAAAAGATAATTAATTTAATTAAGATTAAAAACTATGTACATATATATATAATCATATATACATATATACATATGTGTATGAGTTTATAAAACTAAAAACCCACTTTTAGTAAACCCTTTACAAGTATTATATGCATAAAAACATCAGTTAATTACTCATAATCATCACTTGAAAACCCAAAAATATATTATGATTTGAAGATTATATAAAATAATATATACAAAGTGTATATATGGGTTTTTCATATAAAAAATGAATCTAAAATAACCCTTACCTGTCGTCAAAGGTGGGGTTGATCCAAGCAGAGGTCGATGGAGAGTTAGGAGGAGGAAAACTCATAGGGTTATGGGTGAAAACGGAGGTTTATATAAACTGTATATATATAATTTTATATAATATGGTTTAAACATAAAATTATAAACAAATAGACTTAAAGAAATATGAATCTAACTATTACTGACAAGAACAAAAACTATAATAAAGGAAAATCTTAAATAATTCGGTCATTGGGTTATATATATATTTTATGGGAAACTTACATAGGAAAATAGTTTGGGTTTGAATTAAATTAATGCACCCATGGTGGGCTTGTGGAAAATGAAAAGGATGGGTCTGAGGAGAGTGATGGGAGGAATCACGAGATGAAGAAGAAATAGTGGAGGAGGAGGGAGACTTCTACTGGTGTGGAATGAGGAAGAAGAAGAAGAAGGGAATAATGGAAAAGAAATGAAGGGTTGTGATCATCCTAGTAAGATTGGACGGCTACAGTGGGTTCTGTAGTTTTAAAGATAGATGAACGAACAATATTATTTTGTGGCTTTGATAAAATGATTGTGGAGAATCCGTGAGTTTTAAAAGGGTTGTGTGGTTGAGATCTAACATGTTTGGATAGGACGGTTGATGAAATTTATGGCAATAAGGTGCGGCGGTAGAGGTTCAATCAGGAATCGGTGTGGACCGTTGAGATCTCGCACGGAGAAATCGGACAGTCTGGATTAGATCTCCCAGAAAAATTATTGTCCCACATCGAAACCTACCTAGTTTCGGGACTACCTTATAAAGATCGGCGTATCATCCATATTCTAATAACACCATAACACACATAGGGGCTCCTACACACGGGGCTCCATGTAGGCCTTGGCCCAACCTCTACATGAACGCTCCAACGAGCCTTATACACGGGCCCATGTGCGCGTAACCCACACTATAAATGTCTTGGACCGTGTGCGACTCAGCATGCACCATGCATGCACTGCTCTGAGGGTTCTCTGACCTCAGTGGTCTATGTGAGATTCCCACTCAGACCTTGAGGCCTTGGCCTTTAAGGCTGCCCTCAGTTGGGTGGGGTACTCACCAAAATTTTTATCAAAAATTTATTAAACACAATAGTCAAAAGAACAAAATATAAATATTAATTTCCTTATATATATAAAATCATTCTTTCCCATACATGTCATTACTTTTATAAATTTATATTAATTTTAAAAGAGACATCATTGTCATAAGTATTATAATTTTTTAAAAAAACCAAATAAAAAATACATCTTCAATTTGAAACCATATTTTCATTTTGAGTTTTAGAACATTATAGTTTTGAAATATAAAATACAATCTCAATTGTCATTATTTAACCAAGGATATAACTTTAAAATATTTAAAGCATTTTTAAAACATTTAAAATACTTAATTAAATTATAAAGGTTTTTATAAAACCAATTGTCACTTGATTTTGAACCCCAATGGCTAGAAGGAGAGGCAACTATCATATTTATTTTCAACAGTTAAAAGACCTTATAAATGGTTTTTTAGGGTGTTCCAAACTTCAAAAACCATTTCGTCTTATAAGAATGGTGCTCTACATTTTTTTGATGATTAATACTGTTGTCATAGTACTTTCCATAATGTTTTTCATTGCGACAGACTAGAAGTATGTTCAATATTTACTTGGTCTATTTATTGTATTTGATGGTCTTTCGGTGATCCTGATAGGCCTTGTAGTAGGTATTCTAGGATAGTTATGGTCTTTTGGCCTTATTTCAATGTAATTTTTCTATGTTTCTATTGAATAAAATGTGTCTTATTTTAGTCTGCAAGAATTTATTTTAGAACAAAAAAACAATAATAATACCATTTATCATAATAAATAAAAGATTATTATTATTACAAATATAACTATGTATGGGGCATCACATTATTCCCCCCTTAAAATAATTATGTCCTCACAATTCAATCGTACTCTCACATTCTTATAGGCATTCATATTCTGAAATCCACCTCATTATCCCTACATAATCATCTTAAGTATTAGTAATTGAAAAAAAGAACGGAAAAAATTAATTTATACCTTCACCAGTTCCATCGGTGTCAATGATTTTTCCAGTTCCTTCAAGTTAAATGAATTTCCATTACAGTTTCAAACTCCTCGATTTCTCGTTTCCATATGCAGCATGAGCAACTCGGGTAAAACTCATGTAGGCCTTATTTTTTTATTTTATTATGGATAATCCCCCTTTAAGGGTTGAAGGGGAACCCGTACATGACCCGTAGGTCCAAGGCACAAGGTCTGACAAACCCGCAATACATGACTCGAAGGCCCAGAGGCATACCATGCCCAATACACGACCCGTAGGCCCAGCCCACTTGAACTGCCCCTCCCTAGCTTTCTGCATCACTGATCACCTAGCTCCTCACCTTGCATTACTGATCGGCTAAAATTTCCCCGTACAAAGTTGCACGGTGCCTAGTCCCGATGGCGGCTATCATACCCTCTCATTCTTCCAATCCGGTTAGCTCTGCATCTGGTGGTTGCTACTCTTGTTGCTCTGATCCTCTTCTGGGGCCTGTTCTGTGTGAAATGGGATACACCATGGTCTACGTGACCCGAAGGCCCTGTGTCCCGAAGGCCTTTGATGACCCGAAGACCCTGGAGACCCGTAGGCCCAAACTGGTGGCCCGAAGTACCAAATCGGGTGAATAGTTTCGGCTGCTACAGTACCGAACAGTAACGGCTACAGTACTGCTACAGTGTGGACTTGATGTCTGTAAAACAAACAAAAATACTCGACCTCTAGAATCTCAAAGTCTCTAACTCGACCATATATATTGTAGGACAATATTTGACACAGATATTCTACACAGAGGTCACCCTCACTTTATTTTTCTTGGAAATCCCCCTGGGACAGAAAACTATTGGATAGGGTGAAACATTTAAAGAGGCCCTCAAAAGTATTTTCCTTGACATGCATAGAATGCGAGTTGAACATGCACCATGAGGAAATAAAAAATGCATGATCCTCGATGGAGGGGAAGTATACTGGGAGTGTTAGATATGTGGTAAAGATGTTTGCATGTCAAACGAAGGTTTCTAAAGGGCTCAAAGTCATCTAAACATGATTTGAAAATTATGGTTTCTAGAGCCTCAGTTGGAAGAGACAAAAGATTTGATGGTGTTCTCTCGTCTTCCATCTAAAAATTTTAAGAAAAGTTATAATCAAAAAATCATAGCTAAATTTTTAGTTTTGTTATAATTTTCCATAATTTTCTAGAATGTTCCTCTAATACCAATTATAAGGATTCAACCCCAGAATCCCAAAGAGGATGCCTAAAATATGGTGTGTAAATTTTTTTTATAAAAATATGATGATAAAAATTACACATCACGTCTCATCACAGAGGATCTTCCTAGTCTAGGTTCTGGAAAACCAGATACCACTGATACATTTCTATAAAACTATACAAGATAAGCTTCATATTATTTCCACCACATAGAAGAACTCAAAGCTGAAAAATTTACTAATCCTGTAAAAATAAATTAAAGACATAGGAAGAGCATTTAAAATGCTCAGTAAGGATTTTTGAAAAAATAATCAATAAATACCTTTTTAAAAACATCCCTTTAAAATAATTATACATACATAAAACATTTCTTAAAACAAAAAAAAACTTATAGCATGTCATCATCATTTTTCAAAGGTTACTAGAAATCATTTTTATGGAAATCTCATACACACGAATTTATATATTTATTTAAAGGCTAAAAATAAAACACATTTCAAAGTATGTATACTTGTATAAAAATGCATGGAATGCTGCATATTATCTAGGAGTTGATCAAACTAAATTAAGGGTGACATGCAAGGGTGTAGGTAAAAATTATCTCTTTAAATAATACTTTCTTATATCTTCACAAGAAACAATATCATAAATAACTTATCACATAAAATTAAATTCATGAAATGACAGATGAATATTCTAAATTTTGTATTAAAGTTCTAAAAATACATGCTAAATTTTCTTTATAAAATATTCGTTAAGTACTTACATCATTATTCCATGAGCATTTATTACCAAAATTATAAGTAAAATAATTATTAACTAAGGATATTATACTAGTCTAATAATCACATGGTTCATTAAATACTAGTCACATAATGATGGAATGCATAATATAGGACAATCATAACATTTTGTCAAGGCCTCATGCCAAGACCATACATAAAAATTTTGTTAAGGCCTCGTTCCATGACTTAGTTTGTCTCATGAGACCTACTAATGAATCGAGAGTCTATAACGGGCCTCACCCATCACATAATAAGTCATATTCATTCCTCATATGTATAAATTTCTTTTATTAAAAGTGTCTCATACCACTTTGAATAATTAAATTGAGTCTTTTATTCAAAGTGTCCCATGCTTCTTTGAATAATTAAATTATGTCTTTTATTCAAAGTTTCCCATACCACTTTGAATAATTAATTTTCTTAATCCATAAGTTAACATAAGACATGTATATATGTATTTGTGGTACTTATATATACATGTAGGTTTTGCATCAATAATTAAAAGAGTAATTAGAAGGACAGGGGTCACCTTTAAAAAAAATTTCTTAACTTAAGAAGAAATGATACTTAATCGATTAGGATTAAAAACTGTATACATATATATATAACCGTATATACATATATACATATGTTTATGAGTTTAGAAAACTAAAAAAATCACTCTTTGTAAACCCTTTACAAGTATTATATGCATCAAAACATCAGTTAATTACTGATAATCATCACTTGAAAAACCCAAAATATATTAGGATTTGAAGATTACATAAAACTGTATATACACAAAGTTTATATATGGGTTTTGCATATCAAAAACTAAGCTAAAATAACCCTTACCTATCTTCAAAGGTGGGTTTGATCCAAACAGAGGTTAATGGGGATTTGGGAGGAGGAAAACCAGTAGGGTTATGGGTGAAAATGGAGGTTTATATAAACTGTATATATATAATTTTATATACTACAGTTTAAACATAAAAATATAAACAAATTGACTTAAAGAAATCTGAATCTAAATATTACCAACAAGGAAAAAAACTATAATCAAGGAAAATCTTATATAATTTGGTCATTTGAATATATATATTTTATGGGAAACTTACATAGGAAAATGATTTGGGTTCTCATTAAATTAATGCACCCATGGTGGACTTGTGGAAAAATGAAAAGGTTGGGTCTGAGGAGAGTGATGGGAAGAATCACAGGATGAATAAGAAATAGTGGAGGAGTAGGGAGACATCTACTGGTGCGACGCGAGGAAAAAGAAGAAGAAGGGAAGAAGGGAAAAGAAATGGAGGGTTGTGATCATCCTAGTAAGATCGGATGGCTATGGTGGGTTCTACGGTTTTAAAAATAGATGAACGGATGAGATTATTTCGTGGCTTTGATCAGAAAACTGCGGAGGATCTATGAGTTTTAAAAGGGTTGTGCAGTAGAGATATAACGTGTCTGGATCATAAGATTGATGAAATTCATGGCAATAAGGTGTGATGGTAAGGGTTTGATCAGGAACCAGTATGGATGGATGAGATCTCGTGTGGTGAGATCGAACGACCTGGATTAGATCTCTCGGAAAAAATTCCATCCCACATCGAAACCTACATGGTTTTAGGACCACCTTATAAATCTCTATGTATCATCCATATGCCAATAACACCATCACGCGCACATGGGCTCTTATACATGGGGATCCATACGGGCCTTGGACCAACCTCTACACGAGCACTCCACCAGGCCTTATACACGGGTCCACCGTGCATGGATTGGACCTTGTGTGACTCTGCATGCACCATGCATGTGATACTCTGAGGGTTCTCTAACCTCAGTGGTCTATGTGAGATGCCCACTCAGACCTTGAGGGCTTTGCCTTCAAGGTTACCCTCGGTTGGGTGGGGTACTCACCCAAATTTTTATCAAAAAATTATTAAACACAATAGTCAAAAGAAAAAAATATACATATTAATTTCCTTATATATATAAAATCATTCTTTCCCATACATGTCATTACTTTTATAAATTTGTATTCATTTTAAAAGAAACATCATTGTTATAAGTATTATATATTTTTTAAAATCCAAATACAAAATACATATTCAATTTGAAATCATATTTTCATTTTGAGTTTTAGAACATTATAGTTTCAAAATATAAAATACAACCTCAATTTTCATTATTAAACCAAGAATATAACTTTAGAATATTTAAATCATTTTTAAAACATTTAAAATACTTAAAGACATTATAAAGGTTTTTATAAAACCAACGGTCACTTGATTTTGAACCCCAATGGCTAGAAGGAGAGGCAACGGTCATATTTATTTTCAAATATTAAAAATACATTATAAATACTTGTTTAGGGTGTTCCAAACTTCAAAAACCATTTCGTCTTATAATAACGGTGCTCTACATTCCATTGATGCTTAGTACTATTTCCACAGTACTTTCCATAATGTTTTTCATTGTGATAGACTTGAAGTATGTTAACTACTTGGTCTATTTGTTGTGTTTGGTGGTCTTATGGTGATCCTGATAGGCCTTTTAGTAGGTATTCTAGTAAAGTTATGGTCTTTCGGCCTTAATACAATGTAATGTTTTAGTGTTTCTATTGAATAAAATGTGTCTTATTTTAGTATGAAAGAATTTATTTTGGAACAAAACAAAACAATAATAATACCATTTATCACAATAACTAACAAATTATTATTATTATAAATATAAATATGTTTGGGGCATCACACTAGTGGGACAGATCAACCCGATGGAGCAGGTCGGACCCCCAAATCGTGTCGGACTTGGGCGACCAGATCAGGCCACAATCGATTTTGGCAGTCGACCGTGAGCTACGGTAGACTGTGTTGGTCGACCGTGAGTCACATTAGACCGTGGTGATCGACCGTGAGTTGCGTTCAACCGCCATGGTCGGTGGACTAACCACTCGATCGGTCCACAAGCTAGTGGACCCCCTTTTGAATTTTCAGGTGCCTGTAACTTTCAAAATGTGTGTCCGTTTGATGAGCTGTCTACGGAGTTGGGACCCTTGAGATGAGATGGTCCTTTTGAGATATACTAAGTGGGTTTTTGTGGAATTGTGTATATCAACTAATGGATTGAGTAGTAGGTTCTCTCAGAAAGATCATTCCTTGAGTGGGATCCTATGGATGGATATGACATAGAGACCGGGTGTCTCATGGAGACTGTGTGACTCCCAAAGACTATGTGTCTTATAGAGACAAGGTGTCTCATGGAGACTATGTGAATCTCAAAGACTATGTGTCTTATAGAGATTTTTTGTCTCATAGAGACTGTTTGTCTCATAGAGACTGTTTGTCTCATAGAGACTGTGTGACTCCCAAAGACTGTGTGTCTTACCGAGACTGTGTGTCTCATGGAGACTGTGTGTCTCATTGGAGAGAGTATATTTGTATATTTTTTATTTATGGGCCATGGGAGTATATATTTAAGGAGATGAATATACTATTCCTTCGTGGTATTTACTATGTGGTATTTCTTGTGTGGTATTTCCTTTATGGTATATTCTATGTGGTATTTCTTTATGGTATTTTCTGTGTGGTATTTCTTATGTGGTATCTCCTTTGTGGTTTTATTTTGTGTTTTTGGGGTGCCTTACTATGTATTTTTTTACTCAACCATGCATAGGTTTTTCTGTATATGTCGTGTCTTGTGCAGATGAGTGACCTTTTGAAAGAGTCCAAGGATGACTAGGATCGGAAAGAGATTTATGAGTTCAGGTAGGCCGAGGTGTTCCTACATCTTGGAGCAGTAGTCCCATCACCTTTTTCTACATGTTGGACTTTGTGGTTTACAGGCTTTTCTTTTGGTGGGATTGTATTTTGGCCCATTTTACTTTACTTCACTTTACTTTCCTATTATACTTTTTTGGTTGGGATATAGTCTAGGAATGAATTGTTTACTTAGTGTTTTTACATTTTAGCATTTGTGTCTTGGAGATGTGTGTGTGTGTATATGTACTTAGTCAATTGCCTCCCATTTGTGGGATATACCTACTCAGTGCTAGTCACCAACCCTTGGCCTATTGGAGGCAGGCTTGGTGTGGTCACAGAATGGGTCCCTTTGGGATGGGTTGTGATATAGTGGTATAAAAGGAGGTCAGTTCTACCTTAGGACCGAGAGTCTGTGAGTTTGGTTTGTGGAAACAGTGTTAAGTGTTTAATGTTCATCTTTCAGGCCAGTGAATCCAATGTTGGTGTGGCAGCCGACACATCCATACACCAGGACTCTAATTTCTTCTTTTCAACTCAGTACATGAAAACACTGGTTATAAGCTAAAATAATGGCACATTCATCATTTAGTAATGGGTTATGTTTTCCAATTCCTTCTTGAGTCATCTCTCTAGATATACTTTATTGAACATGTTGCATCTTGTTTTTTTATAGGATGCCTCCACACCGATATACAGCCATGATTCTATTGCATGATCATGAGGATGATCCTTCGAGCAATGAGGTGTTAGTATAGGGGTTTGTACCAGAGTTGTAACATCCCAGATCTGGGTGCCAATCAACGGGTGCCCCGAACCCGGTTGGTCACATGACCTCAAGCGCATTTCCCCAAATTCCAGAGGTTGCCGAATAGCAGCAAGGGACCAGGTCTGATAGTGGGAAAACTATGCCCTCATTTGTCAAAGTGTGGTGCAGTGGAAAGGATAAATAATATACAACAACGGAAGCAGTAAACAATATGAACTAAAAATGAACAACTGCAGTAAAAGATAACCAACAGTTATATATAATGATGCATCATGTCTCTATTTATATGAAAGTATCCAAAACATGTTACACTGCAATACAATAAAACTCAAAATACAAGGTACAACCAAACAAACAAGCAGAGTAAACAAAACGTAGCAGCATCGCAAGCCAAATCTCAGTCTCATGCTCTCCTACTCCTCAGCTACAATCATGTACCTGTATAGGGACCATTTCCCCTATCGACACCTTCAGAAATATAGTCTATTTGGGCTGAAGACATGACCCAAATAGGGTGTGAGAAATAAATCCTAGTAGGCACCCACCAAAGGCTCGTGCCCAACTGTCAGTGAAAAAAATATGCAACAGCAGTGTGCAGAAGTAAATGCAGTAAACTAGTAAGTACTAAAAAGTAACTATCACTACCAGTTTCATTGCCATTTTGATATCCATTTTAACCATTCAATTTAATAACATTTTGTTCCCATCAGAACCAATCCCCCATTCCAATCAGAACCTTTCCCTTATGCTAATATAATAAAACTATGCCCTCAGTCTTGCCCTCAGGCTTGCCCTCAGGCTTGCCCTCAGGCTTGCCCTTAGGCTATCAAATATTTCCCTCAAGCGTACGAGATATTGCCCTCAGGAATAGAAGTCACTAAACTCAGGCATAAGAAGAGTTTCCCTCAGTCAAAATAGAACATTGCCCTCAGGCTAAGTAGTACCTTTCCCTCAGGCTAAACAAACAATGCCCTCAGGCATAAGAAGAACACTGCCCTCAGGCGCAAGTAACCGGGCCGAGCCCAAATCATAAACAAGAAATTTATATACAATTCCTCTCAATTCAATTAAATTCACATTATAATCATGGCATACCCTCGGGTATCCTGGACAAACGGATAAACAGAGGAACGCACCCATGGGGTGGTCTTGGATCCAAGCAGTAATCCCTAACAGCAGTCTATAATTACATTCAATTACCTATAAAATTCTAGGTATTTAAAGCAGCCAAGGCCTCATCCACATGACACCCCAAACATGGGTTCGTAGAAAAATGGTACACAATTTAAACACCACAGATGGATATAAACATCAGACCACCTACCTCGATCACCCTTGATCGGTATACATGAACGATGCCTCCTGAATTGTCCAAGAACAACATAGATCTGGGATAAAATAATTCCCGTTCAAAAGTAAATAACTTCCCTTAGAGGAATAATTGGTAAGAATAGCGTAAGGAGAAGGGAGAGATTACCCATACGGTCCCAACGTGATCAGTGGAAGCGGAAACAGATTCCCGGTGCATGATCGGGAGATCTCTGAAGCTCCGGCTGTCCTCCCGAGCTCCTCCAGCGTTCTAAGCTTCCTCTGTGAACAGAGGAGGCTACTTCCCATTTTAAGTGAAAAAAACAAACCAAACGGCGTGTACTCTCAAGTACATGGCATGCACTTTCCATCATTTAACTGTTCCTCTGGCAGTTACTCGCCATCGTGGCACTGTTCACTTGCTGAAATGAGTACATGCGCGTGTATTTCTGAATACACGGCCTGTGATGTCGCTCAGCTAGCGGCTGCTTCCGCCACCTTACTTTTCACCTACTGACTGACTACACGGCGTGTAAATACCCACTACACAGCATGTAGCCAGTTTTTACACCTTTCATCACCGTCAGGGAAACACGCCCTGTGTACTCATCCCACATGGCCAAAGTACACAGTGTGTGGAAAAGTACATAGTGTGTACCCACAAAATTTGGGATTTTTCCCCATTTTCCTTATTTTCTCAAAAACACTTAAGGAAAGAAAAAGAAGAAGAAGAAACACGTACCTCAAGAATAAGAACCGGGTTCTTACAAACTTCCCCCCTTAAATAAATTCATCCCCGAATTTCCCTTCCAAGGGTGGTGAAGATAAAGTTGCAAACAACTCTATCCACTGAGCACGTACGTCGGTCTCCCGCTCCCAGGTTTCATCCTGCACTCGAACATGTTGTCAAAGCACTCGTATGAGAGGAACTGACTGGCCTCAGAGAACCTTCATGATCCTATCAACAATACGAATTGGATGCTCCTCAAAGGACGCATCGGCCTGAAGCTCAACCTCCTCAGGCTGAAAAATGTGAGACAGGTCTGAGTGATAACGGCACAACTGAGATACGTGGAAGATTTCGTGCATGGCCTGGTACCTCTGTGGTAACTACAACCGATAGGAAACTGGCCTGACTCTCTCCAGAATCTCAAACGGACCCACATACCTCGGTGAAAGTTTACCCTATCTCCTAATCTGCCTGTGTCCCAACCTCGGTGAAACACGTAAGAAAACCTGATCCCTGACCACGAACTCCAAAGGTTGTCTGCAGCGATCAGCATAAGATTTCTGATGAGACTGTGCAGTAGCCATCCGCTTCTATATTAACTGGACCTACTCAGAAGTCTCCTGCACGAGACATGGTCCCAGTAAAGCTGCCTCACCTGCCTCCAACCAGTACAAAGGTGATCGGCATGGCCTACCATATAAATCCTCATATTGTGCCATCTCAATAGTTTCCAAAAAACTATTATTATAGGAAAAATAAACCAGGGGTATATGATTCTCCCAAGATCCCCCAAAGTCTAGAACGCATGCACGCAACATGTCCTGAAGCACCTGTATCGTACACTCTGACTGGCCATCGGTCTGAGGTTGGTAAGCTGTGCTCAGAAGCACCTGTGTACCCAATTCCCTCTGAAAACTCTGCCAAAAATGAGACGTAAAATGGGAATCCCTATATGAGACGATAGAACAAGGGACCCCATGAAGACGTACGACCTCTCAGATATACATCTTCCCAAGCTCGTCAAAACCGAAGGTCTCCTTGAGTGGCAAAAAGTAAGCTACCTTCGTAAGTCTATCCACAAAGACCCACACAGCATCATTTCCTTGAGGTGACCTCAGAAAACCGGTCATGAAATCCATCGCAACATCATCCCATTTCTATTCCAGAATGGGTAACTGTTGTAACAGTCTAGCTGGCCTCTGATGCTCCGCCTTCACCTGCTGACAGGTGGAACATCTTGTAACAAAACCAGCTACTTATTTCTTCATACCTGACCACCAATACTGACGTCTCAAGTCATGGTACATTTTGGTAACCCCAGGATGCACTGCCCAAGCTGAAGCATGAAACTCCTGCATCATCTCCTCACATATATTCCCTAGAACCCACACTCATCCATGGAAACGCAGTACCACATCATCGCCTATTGCCCAACCAGGAGGAGGGTCCTCGCTTGCCACTGACTCCCGTAGAACTAGGCCTTCTAAATATGATAGTTGTCTCATCCTCACTCTATCCAGGAGGGTATAAGTCATAGATAAGGAAGAAAGATAGGTTTTCCCTTGAGTATCGTGTACCTCCAAATGCATCTTAGAGAACAAATCCATAAGCTGCCACTCACCACTGGCCTCATGAACTGCCTATGTTTGATTATTCCTGTTCAGTGCATCAGCAACTACATTACCTTTACCAGGTGTATAAGAAAGCTCAAATTCGAAGGAATGAAGGTATTCGACCCACCTTCGCTGTATCAAGTTCAAGTCATGCTGGTTAAAGATATATTTAAGACTTTTGTGGTCGGTGAAAACCACAAAATGCTCTCCCAAGAGATAATGTCTCCAATAGCATAACACATGAACAACTACAGCCAACTCAAGGTCATGCGTCGGGTAATTCCTCTCATGTGGCCTCAACTTCTGAGACCTGTACGAAACTACTTGATTGTACTGCATTAACACTGCTCCCAGCCCAATACCTGATGCATCACAGTAGACTGTATAGCTCTTCCCTTGCTCTGGAAGTATCAGGATTGGTGCTGATGTCAACCTTCCCTTTATCTTCTGAAAGGATGTCTCACAAGATTCTGACCAAACAAACTTCACACCCTTCTTAGTCAAACCCATCAAAGGCGCTGCTAAATGGGAGAAGTCCTGAATAAAACGCCTGTAGTAACCAGCTATCCCCAAGAAACTTCGTATATCAAACATGTTCTTAGGATTCTCCCAGGAAACTACTGCTCTCACTTTCTCTAGGTCTACTGCAACTCCTTCCTCTGAGATAATATGACCTAGGAAGCGTATTTGGTCCATCTAAAAGTGTAACTTTGAGAGCTTAGCATATATCCTATGCTCTCTCAGTGTACTCAATATGATCTCAAGATGGTTAGCATGGTCATGTCGAGTGTGAGAGTACACCAAGATTTCGTCCATGAAAACTACCACAAAAGAGTCCAGATAAGGGTGGAACACATGATTCATCAGATCCATGAAAATTGCTGGCACGTTCGTGAGTCTGAATAGCATAACCAAGTACTCGTATAGACCATACCTACTCCGAAAAGATGTAAGAGGTATATCTGATGGTCTAACGCGTAACTGATGATATCTAGATCTCAAGTCAATCTTTGAGAACACTCATTCTCCCCAAATTTGATCAAAAATATCATCAATCCTCGGTAAGGGATATCAGTTCTTAACCGTCGGTTGGTTCAGATTCCGATAATCCACGTAGAGTCTGAGGGTACCACCCGCCTTCTTCGTAAAAAGGTCCAACGAACCCCAAGGAGAAGTGCTGGGTCAAATGAAACCCTTTGACTGCAACCCTTTTAACTGTCTCTTGAGCTCCTGCAACTCAGGTGCAGCCATCCTATAAGGAGTAATGGACACTGGTGTTGCTCCTGGCACAAGCTCAATAGAGAAATCCACCTCTCGCTTCAGAGGTAGACCTGAAAAGTCATACGGGAAGACATACCTAAAATTATCAACTACTGGAGGGAAATAATTCTAAAAATTCCCCTGATCATCCAGATATAAACTCACAATCTGGGCTGTCACTCCACGTCACCCATGATGCTCAGGTCTAGATCGGCTTGCCTGGACATCCCATTCACCCTTGTATAGAAACTCTCCACCCTCTGGTGACGTAAAACTTACCCTGCGACGATAGAAATCCACAAAGGATCAGAAGTGTACCAACCATTCCATACCGAGAATGACATCATAGCTCGTCATCTCCAAGACATAGAGGTCCCATAGAAAGTGACACCCACCAACCTCTAGGGGGAAACCTCTACACTGACGCACACCAGCCGTTCTAGTTCCCAACAGAGTGCCTAGCATCATGACATCGGAAGATGAAGAAACACAAAGCCTAAGGATCTCCACAACGGTTACAGATATGAAGCTATGTGTAGCACCCGTATCGAAAAGTACTGAAGATAAAACAGAAGCTACTAAAATAGTACCTCTGACAGTAGAAGGTATGGGATCATGCTCCTGTTGGGTCTGTTGTACTGCATATGCATGTCCAGTGCCATGACCCTACGACACAGCCTAGCTACCCTGAGCTATCCCACCCTGCTGCCTCTGAGTTCCTGGTGTCTGGCTACCACGGCCATGACCACCATCTCTGCCTGCATGCCCTGACGTATTCCAGTTTCCCAACTGGTAAGAAGTTGCTGGTCCTGCTCCCACACACGGAGTCTGCACAGAACCCCTCTCACTAGCCACTGGTAGAAATGCCCTGCAAAAGCACTGCAGATGACCCATCTTGCCTCAAGCTCGGAACTCCACTAGGTCTCAGGGACACTGAGGTCGCTTGTTCTCCTCTCTACCATACTGGTAGCAAATAATCGGGCCACATGAAGTATTATTATGGATAGTACTTCCACCATGAGAGAAGTCCATCTGTCTCTTCCTCTTAACAGTAGAAATAGTACTAGTAACTGGTGCTGAACCACCCTGGCCCACACCACTAGCTTCCCACAAGTTCCGCTCAGTAATCAGTTCCTGGTTCACAATATCTTACACTATAGGTAACCTGAAAACATTCACTAGTGCTCGGATTTCATATCGAATACCATCCTCAAAGCTTCTATCCCTCAACATCTCATCACCCACCAGAACAGGTGCAAAACGCTGAAGCTCGGGGAAGCGAGCAAAATAATCCATCACTGACATGGCGCCCTACTGCAGATTCATGAACTCTCGAGCTCGATCTGCCCTCAGCGTCTCTGGGAAGAATAAGTCGTCGAAATATGCCTGAAAATCTCCCCACGCCATGTCACGGTGATACTCAGACTGGGTGGTAACATCCCACCACCTCTTGGCGGAATCACACAGCATATAAGTCACGAGCTTGACCCTCCGCCCTGGAGGCTTCTCAAGATGCTTGAAAATCGTCTTCATTGAATCCAGCCATGACTCCGCAGCCAGTGGTCCGCCATCCCCTAAAAACGTAGGTGGATTCTACTGCTGGAAGATACATGTCAGCTCTGCCATAGATGTGGTGGCCTAAGGTGCTCCCTGGAAGGTTTTCATAAACCGCATGAAGCCTTCATGGAACTGCGCCTTTGTGCCTGCATCCGGTATAACGGTTGGCGCCGCATCTGGAACTACTTGAGGATCAACTGGTATCCCATGGACTACCATCTCAGGAGTATAATCTTCGCCTCTCTCTTGGAGAAAAACCGGTGGTCGTCTCGGCGGCATGACTCTACAAGGTCAAACACACGCCTTAGATCAAGATTAAAAAAGACAGAAAACAAGGAGACCAAGAAGGGAAAAGGAGAAAGAAAGCATTAAAGATTTACAAAACTTAACTACATGGTGTGTTCTTGAAAGCCATTCACATGGGTGTGTACTCCAGCTAAAACTGGTTGTTTAACACCCCAAACACACGACATATCCTCAGACTACATGGCGTGTACTTGATCCTCCTTCCCTACCCGGGTCCTTCAACATGGCTTAAGCCACACGGCTCTCCAAAAACAAACCTACACGGCATGTCCCACAGGTACACGATGTGTACTCTACAAATTTACACAGGCCCATATTGTTCGTGACACGGACTATATACCCATGTCACACTACATGGCATGTTCAAAGAAGTGCCAGACTAACTCGTGTTGTTCGCTACATGACCAGCTACACGGATGACACTACACAGCGTGTTCCAGGAGAACACGGTGTGTACAAAGAAAGATAACACCGACCCGTGTAGTTCATGACATGGTCGGGTACCTGGGTCATACTACACGGTGTGTTAAAGGTAGACACGGTGTGTGTGTCTTAAGGTTTCCTTCGTCCGTGTTGTTAGTTACACGGGCGGACTCCGGGTCAACACTACATGATGAGTACAACCGGTACATGGCGTGTACTCTCAAACCATTCTCTACCCCGTGTCCCTGCCCACACGGTCGATGACATGGGAAAAGACTACACGGTGTGTACTAAGGGTACACAACGTGTACTTAAAAAAATTTCATTTCTTCCCGAATAGAAGAACACATGGCGTGTGTCCATAGAACTACACGGTGTGTCTGCGGGGTTTTCCAGACAGTATGCCTCAGAAACTACTCCAAAGCCCATAAAAACACTGAAACAAACACCTAAGTGCCAAAGTTCAATCCGTGAGGGTCCATACTCCCCGATAATCAAATCTTGGCATCTTATACATGTTATAACAAGGAAAACACGTTGATGATCCACCAAATTCTGGTTATTGAGGGTCCATACTCCCCAAAAACCAAAGTTTGGCGTTCATTATATAAGCAACGTTACACAAAAATACCATATCAAATAGAAGGTATTATCTAAGCATCTATCACAACAGCATGCTTTTCTAGCACAACAACTATCACAACAATATGCAATTTCTAATGCACCTACATGGAATCGAAGAATGCATGACGTGTGATTTCTAGCATGTGCATAAATGATGCATGAGATGGTATACCCTCATCTCATCGGGTTTCAACTAAATATAACCCATGTATAACATATAAATATCACAATCACAAGTGCGTCACCCAACGGTGAAAATCAAATCAACTATAAAAGTGAAAAATCAAAAAAATTGAAATAATCAAGGTAGACTAGCTTTTCCTATACACAAGTTAGCTAATCCCGATAATAGCTTATTACCAACTACCATGTTTGTCCTATCCCTGACTAAGGCTCCAAATAGTAAGTCAAAGAAAAGAACCCCTCTGATACCACTTTGTAACATCCCGGATCTGGGTGACACTCAACGGGTGCCCCAAACCCGGTTGGTCACATGACCTCAAGTGTATTTCCCCAAACGCCAGAGGATGACGACTAGCAGCGATGGCCCAGGTCTGATAGTGGGGAAACTATGCCCTCATTTTTCAAACTATAGCGTACTGGAAAGGATAAATAACATACAACAGCGGAAGCAGTAAACAATATGAACTAAAAATGAACAACTGGAGTAAAAGATAACCAAACATTATACATAATGATGCAGATGTCTCTATTTCTATGAAAGCATCCAAAAAATGTTACACGGCAATATAATACAACTCAAAATACAAGTTACATCCAGACAAAGAAGCAGAGTAAACAAAACACAACAACATCGCAAGACAAAGCTCGGTCCCATGCTCTCCTACTCCTCTACTACAATCATGTACCTGTATAGGGACTCTTTCCCCTGTCGACACCTGCAACAATATAGTCTATTTGGGCCAAAGACATGACCCAAACTGGGTGTGAGAAATAAATCCCAGTAAGCACCCACCAAAGGCCTGTGCCCAACTTTCAGTGAAAAAAATATGCAACACCAGTGTGCAGAAGTAAATGTAGTAAACTATTAAGTACTCAAAAGTAACTATCACTACCATTTTCATTGACATTTTTATATCCATTTTAACTATTCAATTTAATAACATCATGTGCTCATCAGAACCAAGCCCTTAGGCCAATCAGAACCTTTCCCTCAGTCTAATATAATAAAACCATGCCCTCAGGCTATCGAATAGCGCCCTTAGGTGTACGAGATATTTCCCTCAGGCATAGAAGTCACTAACCTCAGGCATAAGAAGAGTTTCCCTCAGGTGAAATAGAACATTTCCCTCAGGCTAAGTAGTACCTTGCCCTCAGGCTAAACAAACAATGACCTCAGTCATAAGAAGAACACTACCCTCAGGCGCAAGTAATCGGGCCGAGCCCAAAGCATAAACAAGCAATTTATATACAATTTCTCTCAAGGAAATTCAATTCACATTATAATCATGGCATACCCTCAGGTATCCTGGCCAAACGACTAAACAGAGGAACGCACCCACGGGGTGGTCCTAGATCCAAGCAGTGATCCCAAATAGTAGTCTATAATTACATTCAATTACCTATACAATTCTAGGTATTTAAATCATCCAAGGCCTCAACCACACGACACCCCAAACGTGGGTTCGTAGGACAACGGTACACAATTTCAACACCACATTTGGATATAAACATCATACCACCTACCTCGATCACCCTTGATTGGTATACGTGAACGACACCTCATGAATTGACCAAGAACGATGTAGATCTAGGATAAAATAATTCCCATTCAACCATAAATAACTTCCCTCAGAGGAATAATTGGTAATAACAACACAAGGAGAAGGGATATCGTACCTGTACGGTCCCAACGTGATCGGCGGAAGCAGAAAAGGATTCCTGATGCGTGGTCGGGATATCTCCGAAGCTCCGGTCGTCCTCCTGAGATCCTCTGGTATTCTAAGCTTCCTCTGTGAATAGAGGAGGATACTGACCATTTTAATAGAAAAAAACATACTACATGGCATGTACTCTCAATTACACGGCGTGTAATTTCCATTATTTAATTATTCCTCTGGAAGCTACTCGCCAGCATGACACTATTCACTTGCCGACATGAGTACACAGCATGTATTTCTGAATACATGGCATGTGCTATCGCTCAGCTAGCGGCTGCTTCCATCGCCTTACTATTCACCTACCGACTGACTACACGGTGTGTAAATACCCACTACACGGCGTGTAGCCGGTTTTTACACCTTTCATCACTGACAGGGCTACACGCCCTATGTACTCATCTCACACGGACAAAGTACACGGCATGTGGAAAAGTAAACGGTGTGTACCCACAAAATTTTGGATTTTCCCCCATTTTCCTTATTTTCTCAAAAACACTTAAGGAAAGAAAAAAAAGAAACTCATACCTCAAGAATAAGAACCGGGTTCTTACAAGAGATAACACCTTCAGGTGGTTTTCCAAAAATACCACCACCTATCAACCAGCAGTTACTACCAGCATTATCGGCTGAGGATGCACACTGACTAAGTGCATTTCATGAGTTCTAGAGGCAAAGACCTCCCAGGTTTCGGGGTGATCCAGAACCCAGGCCGCCAAGGATTGACTGGAGGCTATTACACGTGTCTTCCACCTTATGAGGATGCCTTCCAACCAGATGGAAATATTTTCTGTGAGTCTTTTCTAGGGCTCATTAGGGTGATGGTTAATCTTATCAACCTAGACACATGATGAGATGACTCTTTCTTGGGCAGACTTCGAGCATCTCTTTAGAGAGGAGTTCTTTTTAGCTAAATTGCGATCATTGTGCATACATGAGATTATGCATTTGAGGTATGGATTTATGAATGTGGTGTAGTACTCAATGAGGTTTACCGATCTTTCTCATTAACCCACAGATATGGTATGAGACTAGTTATTTAGGTATCATACCTTTGATCAGGGCCTACGTCGGGAGATCAGGGTATCCATGATATCCCTTATAATTCCTACTTATTCCAAGGTACTTTAGTGAGCTCTTCTTATAGAGAGTTTTCTAGAAGATCAGACACTGGTAGTGGGAGATACCAGCAGACACCAAGTAGCTGAGACCTCAGTAGAAGGTAGCCGATGATAGTCATAGGGACCCAAGCGGGTTAGGAACTTTGGGGGGTGATCCCAAGGAACAGGATCAATGGTGTGGGGATCCCAAGGTGGCTCAAATTAGCTAAGGGATAATTTGTGTTTCATGTGCGGTGGTTGGGGACATATGGAATGAGATTACCCCACCCATCGTACGACCGATCAGGAGATGGTTGAGGGACCGCCAAGTTAGAGGCAGAGAGTGGAGCAGGGTGGTCCACAGGGTAGCAGATGTGGTAGATGAGCATGAAGGGTAGTAGGAGGTTCGTGGAGGTTCGACATACTACCACCTCTACCCCCAGGTGGTCCATGATAGGCTCAGGGAGCTGGTGTATAGGGATGATGCCAGCTTCAAGAGATAGAGTCTTATGACCCCAAGGCACCAAGGATGATTATATGTATGATTTGTGTCTTTTCCACCTTAGTTATAGTTTTTATAGACACAGGTTATAGTCATTATTTTCTTTCCACAAACCTTGTTTGAGACTCAGAGATTCTGGTTGAACTTTTAACTCGAACCTTATGCTTAGAGACTCCTGCAGGATAAGATTTGATGATCACACACTGGTGCTAATAGTGTGACCTTACTCTTAGAAGTGATAGTTTCAGTTGGGATCTCTTGGCAGTGGCTTCAATTCCTTACGAATTCATTCTTGGTATGGACTAGTTATCCACATTCCATGATCATATTGATTGTTTTAGGAACAGGGTATGGTGTGTCCACAGTGATGGGACCAGGTTTTCCTTTTTCATCAAAAATTAAACTCAAGTATTACAGGATGGACTCACTCATAGGAGGGTTCAGCTGATCACTCCTCAGTTGGCTAGCCTGACCCTCATCACAGTGGATGATGTGATCTATCAGTTTCCTGTAGTGGTGGAGGAGTGTGAGGACATCTTTCCTGAGGATGTTCCAGGAATACCTCCCCATATGGAGGTAGAATTCTACATTGATCTATACCCCTGGATGGCACTGATATCTACACATGTATATCGGATAGCCCCCATAGAGCTTCATGGGATGAGGGTACTGTTGGATGACTTGTAGAGGAAGGGCTTGATGAGACCCAATATTTCACCTTGGGCAACCCCAGTTTTGTTTTCCAAGAAGGCAGATGAGATCTTAAGGTTATGTGTGGACTTATGGCTCTTGAACCAGGTGAACGTGAAGAATAAGTATCCACTACCAAGGATCGATGACCTCTTCGATTAGTTGAAAGGGGTTCCTTGGTTCTCAAGGATTTACCTCAGATCTAGTTATCACCAACTACAAGTATGAGATAAGGATGTACCAAAGATAGCCTTCAGATGTTGATACTTCCACTATGAGTACTTGGTGATGCTTTTTGGCATGAAAAATTCCCTAAAGGTGTTCATGGTACTCATGAATAGTATCTTTCAGCCTTACTTAGACCGTTTCATAGTGGTCTTCATTAATGACATCCTAGTGTACTCAGCATCTAAGGAGGGGCACGCAATACACTTGAGGATAGTTCTGAACACACTCCGAGAGAACCATCTTTATGAGAAGATCTCCAAGTGTCAGTTCTAGATTTGAGAGGTCTATTTTTTGGGACATGTCATTTCAGAAGTTGGAGTTGTAGTGGATCTAGTAAATATTGAGGTGGTGCTTTCTTGGGATCCACCCAAGAGTGTTACTGAGGTGTGGAGTTTCCTTGGTTTGGATGGGTACTATCAGAGGTTTATACCCAAATTTTCTGGAGTAGAAGCATCCTTGATAGATTTTACATGAAAGGGAAAACCTTTATTATGGATGGATAAGTTCCCTGAGATCTTTCAACAGTTGATATATAGATTGACGAGCACTCCCATCTTGAGATTTCTAGAGGAGGGTACTGAGTATGTAGTGTTATGTGATGCATCAAGAACTGGGCTTGGTTGTGTCCATATGTAGGGGAAAGTATTGATTTCCTATGGTTCATGATAGTTGAGACCACATGAGAAGAACTACATAACCCATTATCTTGAGTTAGTAGTGGTAGTCTTGGAATTGAATATGTGGTGACACTACCTGATGGGCGAGTAGTTTATCATCTACTCTGACCAAAAGAGTATCAAGTATATCTTCTCTCAGAAGGATATGAACTTCAGACAGAGTTGATGGCTAGAGTTCCTCCAGGAGTATGAATTTGAGATTTTATATACTCCTGGGAAGGGGAACGTGCTGGCAGATGCTCTCAGCAGGAGATCTAGTTTATAGTTGCTAAACGAGACATCAAAGCAGTTGGCCTCATTACAGATATCTTTTATGGATGGAAATGGAGCATATTACCTTCAATCAATGGTTGTCACCCCTCCACTCTTATATCGATTCAGATATGCATAGCTTAGGGATACCGACTGTGAGACTCTACATGCTCAGATGTCCATAGGGCATGCCCCTGATGGATATTCAAAAGGTGGGGAGCACATCATTCTTTTAAGAGGATGCACAATAGTATCAGTGGTGTTATGGGAGGAGGTCTTGATGGATTTTCATACATCCCCTATGGCAGTACATCTAGGTGTGTAGAAAATGTACCAGGACCTCTGACATCAGTTCTGGTGGTCGATAATGAAGAAGGTAGTTGTGGAGTTTTTTTTCAATGCCTCACTTGTCAAAAAGTGAAGGTTGAGCACTAAGTTCAAGTAGGTTTGACTCAACCCCTAGAGGTTCCAGAATGGAAGTGGGATGGGACATCAATGGACTTCGTGATGGGTTTAACAGATAAGTCTAGGGACACAATACCATATGGGTGATCATTGAACGAATCACCAAGTCGGCCCAATTCTTAGAAATTCAAGAGCAGAGTTCAATAGAGAGCATGAGACACATCTATGTTTAAAAGATAGTTCAAATCCATAGAGTTCCATTTACGATAGTCTAAAATTTTGACGCTCTCTTTACATCTCATTTGTGGAAGGGATTAAACGAGGAGTTTAGAACTTAGTAACATTTGAGCATAGTGTTTCACCCACATAAGGATGTCCAGACTAAGTAGACTATTCAGGTTTTGGAGGATATGCTACGTTCTTGCATACTTTATTTTTTCCATAGTTGGGAGGATCACCAACCTCTGGTGGAGTTTTCATACAAAAATAGCTACCATACCACCATTGGTATGGCACCATTTGAGGCCTTGTATGAGTGACCCTGCAGGTCACCACTTTGTTGGATGGACCCAGTAGAGTCAGCACTCATGGGCCCAAAGTTGGTACAGACGACTATAGAGAAGATGCAGATCATCCAGGAGTGGATGAAGACTGTATAGAGCCATCATAAGTCTTATGATGACAGAAAAAGGAGGCCTTTGGAGTTCAATGAAGGAGACCATGTGTTCCTTCGGGTCTCACCTCAATGCAGATTATAAAGATTTGGCCAGGGTGGCAATCTATCTCTGAGATTCATCAGCCCTTTCTAGATTCTACATAGAGCTAGCAAGGTGGCATATCGCTTGGATCTACCTTCATGGTTAGAGCGAGTGCATGATATTCACGTGTCCCATGTTAGGAGGTATGTGCATGAACCCTCATGCGTCATTGACTAGGGTGAGCTGGATATCAACAACAGGGCAACTTTTACTGAGTACCCAGTAGAGATTGAGGATCAACGGGAGAGGATCCTTTGTGGGTGGTTAATTACTCTAGTGTGAATTCAGTGGAAACACAGTAATCACAAGGAGAGTACTTGGGAGTGGGATTCTTAGATTCTTGCTCAATACCCTCTTTTGTTTGAGTAACCCTTTTGTTTTGGCTTTTGGGGACATAAAACCCCATAGTGGGGAGACTGTAGCATCTCAGATTTTCCATGTATTATTTTTAGATATTATATGAATTGATTTAGAAACCATGGATGAGACGGCGTGTGATCCTGAGGCCCGGGGTGCCCGAAACAATTATTTAAATAATATTAAAATATTATATAGAATGAGCATGCAGTTTTCATGAAAAAGTGGAATAAATAGTAAAAGGTTTCTCAGATTAGAAATATGAGGGAACTATTGTGTTCAAATTAGTGAATTTACCTTAGGTGAGGCCTAACATCGACCGACGTAGGTCGGTTATGAAAATATTTTTTGGAAATTTTAAAGAATAAAATAAATTAAGTTTTATTTTATTTAACGTTACACGATGACACAACGATGTTTCTTTTTTTCAATAATCCTTTCTCAGAGAATTCAGAGTTATCACCATAACCCTATAATTCCTTTGAATTGTGGAGAAAGAATCCTCTCAAATGAATGATGATGGATTAGAGATCGGATCGAGGATCTTCACACCAACAGAGTTGGATGATCTCATCAACAATGGAAATTCAACTGGTTCTCATCAATGATTGATCCAAACCTGAGGTAGGGAATTTTATTTTCCTTCATGGTTTCCCCGTTCTTAAATTCTATGATGAATGGGGACCAACCTACAAATAGGTTAATCTTCTATTCAATATTTTACGGGATGTATATTTCTTGCGGGGTTTTAATGGTAGATAGATCTTTTTTATAATTATAGCTCTTCTTTTATCTTTCTAATGAGAACAAATCGAGGCTGATACGAACAGAGCTCGAGGTTTGTTCCTCGGGTGTTGTAACGACCCAATGTTTTATCAACATAATTCCATTCTTATAATTATGTCTTATAGTATAATCACATAAGATTAATTATAGAACACAATTCAAACTTTATAAATGAATAATGAGTTAAATAAAAGGTATCTCTAGAAGTTAAGGAACATATATTAATGAAATAGTAACCTGACCTTTGGAATAGTAATGTGACCCTTATGAATAGTAAACCAGCCAATTGAATAGTAACCTCACTAATGAAAGTATAAATAAAATTTATCCATCTTATAAGTGACAATATGATATAATTATATCATAGTATAAGTAAGTAAATATTTTAAAAAATTATTAATTAAGTGTTAGTATTTTTGTAAGTCATAAATATTTAATTATAATTTTATGATTAATTTAATAATTTAAAATAAAATATATTTTCATAATATGTATTCATAAATTAATATTTTTATGTCTTTTTATTATAAGATAATTTTATGAGACCTTAATTAATTTTTCAAAGTGTTAGAAAAGCAGTTTTAATTTTAAAATTTGTATTTTTCAAGTAAACTGTGATTTTAAATAAAAAATTAAATTTATCATAATTAGAAAATTATTTTCCTAAAATGGAGTTCATTTTTGGATTATTCACGTATAAAAATTGTTAGGGTGAATTTTTGGAATTTTTCTGAAAAACTTGAATTTTTGGTGAATAGTAAAATATGGTAATTTACAGTATATTTACATTATAAGTTAAATACACTATTCAATGAGTCATGGATTATTTAAGCACCATTGGTTTGAACTCACATGATCTAATTACTATTTATAGTCTCAAGAATTGGCATTATTTCTTTTCTTGAGCAAAATAATAAACTAATGAATTAAATATTGAGAAAACTCTCCTCTCCTCCACTATAAAAAATACTCATCTCCACCTCTCCTCTTCACACATCTCAAGTCTTGTGCCTTCTCCAAAGTCTACTAAACTATCTTCCCAGTTCCCTCCCTCGCTTCTAGGAGCTCTTGGTCTCATCAAAAGACTAAAACCTCTTCCCTAAAGAGGCTCTCAAGGAAGATAAATTCAAGAGGTAAATTCCTCTTTTTGTTTCTTTTATTTTCTTTTCAAGTTCTTTTATTTTCTCTCCTAAACTCCCCTCACCCAAATGGTATGATAACTACATTACTTTACATTTATTGGAATTTTTTAATGATAATGTAATAATTCATCATCTTACCTCCTTCCCACTCCTTTTATACTAAAAATGAAAACATCGTTCGAGATGTGTTAATTTATCACATTCAAGGATGAAGGGTTTTCAATTTCATTTACCATCTTCATGGATAGTCATGAAAGAATTTTTATGTTTGAAATAGATAATAATATATTTATTTCATCTTATTAAATTTTCTATAATCATCATACACTCGTGATGTAAAATAATAAATCAAAACAAGATCGTTGTGAGAGAAACCGCTCAAAATAATCCAAGCGTTCATCATTAAAATTTTATCTAATGATTCATCTTCATCCCATTTAATAAAATAATTTATATAACCATTTTATATTCTATAAGTTCGTAAATATAATATAATTACACTTCTGGAAAATCATTCCCATTTTACATGAACTTCCATACTCTTTTACAAGCAAACTGATCATGAAAATTAAGAAAACAAGCACTCCCAAACGATAAAATTGAACACTATAACTCATCAAAAATGTTGGGACCAAGTTGAATAGAGAAGAAAGTTTGAAGAGTTAGCCTTTGCAGAGTGTTGTATTTTGTTGTCAAAGAAGATAAATCAATTCACTTTGTATAAGGATCTAAAATCAGACGATGCATTGCTGGTATGTATTTCACACATATCGTGAGTTAGGAGAACTTGTGATGCAAGCCTTATGAAGGAAAGGGTGAGAAATGATGATGCCAGTCATATAAAGTTTTGATTGGAAGGAATGATGCTGCTGGGAGATAGGGAAGTTTCAGTTCCCATTGCAACTCTGACGATGCTAAAGCCGATCTATCAATGCATAAATATCACGATAGTGGGATTCGTGATAAGAGAAAACGAATGTTTATGGGAAACAGTGAAGAGAGAAAATGACAAAGCAATGGACAATCTGGGGATGGTAGAAAAGCACAGTTTAAGGTGGCACCGTTTTCCAGTGTTTGCCAAATTTTAGGGCCTGAAAATCGGGGGATGAAGATGTGTTTTTGGAAATGGATGAAGCATGAAAGATTGAATATGGTTTAGATTTTTGCGTGCAAGGCATGATTCAAGATCAGAACATCGAAAAATGACAAAGGCATCGAGTGCGCGGAAATTTAGGCATGTTGCGCGCAAAAATAAATTGGTGCACACAATATATGCGGGCTGCGCAAAATAGCAGCGGGTTGCGCGGAAAATTAGATCATTGCACAAAATATTTGCGGGATGCACGAAATATCAGCGGGATGCGCGAAGAAGAAAGTTGTGCGTGTAATATCAGCGGGCTACGTGAAAAATGAAGTTTGTGTGAAATACTGGCATGGTGCGCGAAATAGAGGAATGAAGTTTTCGCGCAAAATGTGTTTCGAGATCAGAAGCTCGAAAATTGGAAAAGGCATAAAATGCGCAAAAGATTGGAGCAGTGCGCGAAATATGATGTCGCAGGAAAGATTGGGTTTGCGAGCAAGATGGAACGCGGTGTGGAATTTTGCGCGCAATTGGTGCTTCATGCTTAGAAGGATGAAAAATTGAAAAGGCATGAGTTGCGCGAAATATTGAAGCATGGCGTGAAATATGAAGTTGCATAACAGAGTTTTTACACGCATGGAGGAGGTTTTACGCATGGATTAGTGTTTTACACGCAAGGTCAAAAATTCCTATAAATATGAGGTGAACCCCTCTCATTAAGATATGCTCGACACTTAGAAGAAATCCCGAGCTCTGCTGCGCGTAAATTATACGCTAAGTGAGTTGCGCGAAAAAAGAAAAAGTTGCGCGCAACAGGTAAGTTGCGCGAAATTGTTTTTCACGCCAAAAGGGGTTTTTACATGCAAGCCATTTGAATTGTGCGCAAGGCACCCTAAAGGCTGTGCGAAATATCTGGGGTCTTCGCAGGTATTCAGTTGTGCGCAAGAGTGTTCTTACCGGCTTCTGGGTAAGAAAGTGAAGATTTGTACTTCAGAGAATACATCTGGTCAATTGTAAAGAAGCACTGAAACATTGTGTTACCCTATTTGTGCTAAGAGGGAGCACACGCACTATTGTATTGTTTTCAAAGTACTGCACGAGTGTAAGGGTATATCCTACTCATTGTATTCCACATCAAAGGATTGTTTTCTAGTGGATTTTGTGGTACTGGATTGTTTCTGTACCATACCAAGGACGTAGCTACTCTTGTTGAGTAGTGAACCTTGTAAATCTTGTGTTCCTGTGGATGTGTGTGTTCAGCAGGGAAGAAACTCTTTAACAGGAGGCAAAGGTTGTTTCAAAAAGGGGAAACTTAAAAAGAAAAATATATCACTGATTCACCCCCTCCCCCTCTCAGTGATACTTGGATCCTGATTGGGAACTTCAATTGGTATCAGATCCAGGTTCCCTTCGTTTGTTCTTTGCTGAAGTGTTTGAAGAGAAGTTGTGATGGAGAATCTAAATTGCGTAAACAGTAAGGGGATTCCAATCTTCGATGGAAAGAACTATCACATCTGGAAGGACAGAATGATGCCTTATCTTATGTCTCTTGGATATGAAGTTATTGAAACTACAACAGATGGATTTCCTACTATTGATGACAAAGTCCCTCTTACTCCTGTCGATAAGAAGAATCTTGAGAATTATGGAAGAGCTAAAAATGCATTACTCTCATCACTTTCTGAGAGTGAGTTTTTAAGAGTGAAATGTGTCGCTACTGCTAAAGGCATCTGGGATAAGCTAATGAATATCTATGAAGGAAATACAAAAGTGAAGAAGGAAAAACTACAAATCTGGAGGCTGAAGTATGAAGACTTGAAAATGGGAGAATTGGAATCTTTTGGGGAATTCTTTACCAGGGTTAATGACATTGTCAGTACAATTAGATGTCTTGGTGAAAAGTTATAAGATGCTACAGTTGTTGAAAAGATCCTGAGAATTCTGCCTGACAAATTTGATGCTAAAGTTTCTTCACTAGAAGACAGGGACCCAAAAACATTATCTCTTGATGATTTGCACAGTACTCTCATCACTTATGAGATGAGAAGAGAGAAGACCATGAAGAGCAAAGAAAAAACTGATAGAGAAATGTCTTTCAGGGCAGAAAAGAAAGAGAAGTCGAAGAAAATTCTTATTAATGAAGAAGCTGGTGAATCCGACTCTGAAAATGAGGTATATCAAAATTTTGATGAAATTCTATCCTTGTTTTCTAAAAATGTTAAAAGAGGAAAAGGGAAATACAAAGGGAAAATTCCTTTGAAATGTTTTGAATGTGGAGCAGTTGGCCACTTTGCGGCTAATTGCCCTCAAAAAGGGAAAGATGTTGTCAGTGATGAAGAAGACAGAGGACCAAGAAGGTCATGGAAGAAACAGGGTCGAAAAGATAAATATTCTGGTAGAAGTCAGAATAAAAAGTTCTTTAAATCAAAAAGAAGAAGATTTTTGTCAAAAGATGAATAAGATGATGATAGCGAGACTGAATCAGAAAAATCTTCTACTAAAAAACTAGAGAGGGTACCTTTTTTGCAACAGTGAATAATGATGATTATGAGAGTAGTAGTACTGAAGAAGAAGAGACTCAACTTGAACAGTATCTAAAAGAAGAGTTGAAGGAATGTTTGAGGAATATCAGAAAACTTGAGAAAGAAAACAAGAAGTTAATAAATGAAAATTCCACAGTAAACAATCAAGAAGGTTTTACTGATGAGAAAATCAAGATGGAAAAGGAGATTGATGATCTGAAAATTTCTCTTGAGAATACAAAGAATCATAATGATCATCTTTAAGTGAAGCTGAAGGCAAAAGAAGAAGAGTTGGAACTTTTCCAACAAAAACTGCATAAAGCTAAAGAAATGAATATCAGTTCCAAAAATTATATCTCAAAAGTTGGGGAATGTTCCAGTAAGAATGAACCAAACAAGGATCTACAAAACTTACCTTCAAAGGTTGAAATGAAAGACAAAACTGGTTCTGATAAGAACAAGGCTGGAAAGACAAAGTATGTGGTCAAAATCAGCAATGCAGAAAAATCAGAAGTGCATAAAAATCTTGAGTCAAGAAAAACTTCTAATACTTCTGGTACTGATGAATCTGAGCTGAAGAAGAGAGTTACAAATGAAAATATGATGGTTTTTGAGAAGTGTGTTCACAACTCCATTCAGTATAAAAGTTTCAGAGGTAAATATTCTTTCTATGGTTACTGCTGGTATTGTTGTGGATTCGGACACATGGCAAGTATGTGTTGGTTCAACCAACAACATTACAACTATTCCAAAAGTTTTGAAAGACAAGGAGTGAGGGGGAGTCAACACTTTCAAAATATAATATCTCCAAATAAGTTTCAGAAGATATATAAGAAGACTGGTGTGAAAGTTGATAATAGATTCCAACCACTGGAAACTTATTGTGAAAGATGTGATCAACCTGGACATCTTGCTAAGGGTTGCCTTAGTGTGTTACCAGAGAAACAAAAGTTTGTTAATAATCCTTAGAAGACAGAGTTTTTAAAATCCAAAAGGGACAAGTCTGATAAGTCTGAAAAGAAATAATGCATGGTTCTCTGGCCAGAACACATTGATTTGGCTAGGAAATTGGAAGAATCACAACAGAAAGTGAAGGAAAAGGAAGAACAAAAAGCACTTGTTGTTGAAACTGCTTTGAAAGCTAAAAAAGGAGAACGTCCATGGATTCTTGATAGTGGATGTTCGTCTCATATGACAGGAGACTTAAAGCTGCTGAAGAATGTGAAAGACTTTAAATAAGGAACTGTGACATTTGGAAATGATGAATCTCTAAGGATCAAAGGTGTTGGATCGGCCATCATTGGAAAAGAAAAGATGAAATCTAGAAAAACACTATATGTTGATGGACTGAAACATAACCTGCTTAGTGTGTCACAAATCTGTGATGAGGGCAACAAATTGATCTTCAGAAAAGATGGATTTGTTGTGAAAAGTGAAAATGATGGAAACATAGTTACAAGGGGACAACGTACAAGAGTAAATTTGTTCCAAGTTGGGGATGTGCAGAACTCTTGTTACATGAGTGTGGTGGATAAAAATAAATTATGGCATAAAAGGCTGGGGCACATGTTTCAGAGAAATATGTGCAAGTTATCAAAGCGAGAAAGTGTTCGGGATATGCCTGATTTATCAAGAGAAAGATATTGGTGCTGCACTATTTGTGAGAAAGGGAATATTGATAATTCTATGCACAAGAGAGTTGAAATTCGCTCAAAAAGACCCTTAGAACTCATACACTCAGATATATTTGGGCCAATGAGCAAGTAATATTCAAATGGAGATAAGTACTTCATTACTTTCATTGATGACTTTACTCACATTACTTGTGTTATGTACATGAGACATAAGTCAGATACTCTAACAATGTTTAAGAGTTTCAGAAGGAAAGCAGAGAAAGAATGTGAGTATTCAGTGAAGAAGTTGAGAACTGATAATGGTGGTGAGTATAAGAATGAAGAGTTTAAAAGTTATCTTGAGAAACATGGAATTCGGCATGAGTTCAGTTCACCATACACACCTCAACAAAATGGGGTGGCTAAAAGAAAGAATCGAAGTCTGGTGGAAATGGGGAGAACTATGTTACTTGAACATAGTCTCTCTCATTATTATTGGAGGCAAGCCATGAGCACTGTTGTGTATATTCAGAACCGGTGTTTATATAGGAAAAACTCAGATATGACTCCATATGAAATGTTCTATGGAAAAACTCCAAGTCTGAAATACTTGAGAGTCTTTGGGAGTCCATGTATTATAAAGAAGAAAGGTGGAAATCTGGGAAAGTTTGAGAAAAGAGGAGATGACAGAATTTTTCTTGGCTATGCTCCAGAAGGAAGAGGATATAGATGCCTCAACAAAGAAACCGGAAGAATTATTGATTCTTTAGATGTAAAAGTTATTGAAAATGATGAGAAAGAAAAGCAGTCATATGTTGATGTGGAAGTCGAGCGGGATATAGAAGATTTTGTTAACAATTCTGATAATGCTGCAGACTTTGTTCATCCTACTCAAGAAGAGGAATCTGACTCAAAAATATCAAGTGATGAGGATGGAGTTCAAACAACTCATCCTAGTTTGAGGAAACAAGTGGAGGCTCAGAACATTATTGGAGATAAAAATCAGAGGGCTCAAACAAGAAGAACAACGAATGCTATATCACATACTTCTCTTTATTTGAAAGTTGAACCGAATGATGTAAATGAAGCATTTGAGCATCCAAAATGGGTTCATGCTATGAATGAAGAGCTTGATCAGATAGAGAAGAACAATACTTGGGAACTTGTACCCAAGCCGGACAACAAGAACATTATTGGTACAAAGTGGGTCTTTCGAAACAAGCTGAATGAAGAAGGTAAAGTAATAATAAATAAGGCAAGATTGGTCTGCAAAGGGTATTCACAAATTGAAGGCATTGACTTTGATGAAACCTTTGCTCTAGTATCTCGATTAGAAACAATCAGAATATTTCTTGCCATTGCTGAATGGATGTAAAATCTGCATTCTTGAATGGTGATCTTGACGAGGAAGTTTACATTGATCAAACTTGTGGATTTGTTATTGGGAAAGATGAAATCTATGTGTGCAGGTTGAAGAAGGCTCTGTATGGGCTAAAACAGGCTCTGAGAGCATGGTATTCTAAATTAGATACTTGCTTGAAGAAGATGAACTTTAAGAAAGGGAGAGTTGACAGAAATCTCTACATCAAGAAATGTCAGGAGTTTTCACTAATCGTTATTGTTTATGTCGATGATATTATATTTGCTGGAAATGATGAAATTTCATGTGAAAAATTTTCTGAGGAGATGAAGAAGTTATTTGAGATGTCCATGCTGGGAGAAATGAAGTACTTTCTTGGGTTACAAATTTCACAGAAGAAGAATCATGTTTTTCTGTCTCAAGAAAAGTATTCTAAGGAACTTCTAAAGAAGTTTGGAATGGAAAATTCGAAACCAGTTTCCACACCGATTTTAGTGGGAACCAAGTTGTCTAAAGATAGAGAAGGCAAGGAAGTTGATCAGAAAGAGTTTCAAAAGCTGATTGGAAGTCTGTTATATTTGACTGCCTCAAGACCCGACATCGTCTATGTTGTTACTTTATGTGCAAGATTTCAGAGTGCTCCTAAAGAATCACATTTGATTTCTGGAAAAAGAATTCTCAGATATATCAAAGGCACAACAAATTTTGGAATCCGATATGAAGGATATGAAAATATTGATCTATTCGGGTATTCTGATGCTGATTGGGCAGGAAATGTTGATGATCAAAGATCCACATCTGGTGGAGTATTCTTTCTGGGGAAAAGTTGTGTTAGTTGGCATACCAAGAAACAAAATTCAGTAACTCTTAGCACAGCTGAAGCTGAGTATGTTGCTGCTACTCAAGCTGCAACTCAACTAATGTGGATGAAGACTCGGCTGGAAGATCTACTTGTTGAAGTAAAGCTACCATTTCTCTTGGGTTGTGATAATCAGAGTGCAATCAATCTTACAAGAAATCTAGTACAACATTCTCGTTCAAAACACATTGATATAAAGTACCACTTCATCAAAGAGCAGGTTGAAAAGAATGAACTGAGGCTGGAGTATGTTCCTACATCTGAACAAATTGCTGATATATTTACAAAACCGTTACCAAAGGAACCATTTGCAAAATTGAGGTTGAACATGGGTGTACAACCTCCTTCTCATCAAGGTTAAGGTACATGTTTCTGTCCCCTCTCTCGTCTTAGCTTTGGATAGTGTTGTCAAGGGGGAGAATTGTTTCATAAATCTATCTATAAGGAAGCATGTATTAAGGGAGAGTTGTGGGTAAGCTGTGAATTCAGCATGTATGTGTGTGAACTATTCTAACTGTTTGTTGGAGTGGCTGTAGGAAACAATTTTGTTTTACAGGAAAATTGAAGAAGTGAAGAATGCTAAAGTAGAAGATTGAAAGATGTTCTGAAGCAGTATGAGGAGGTAAGTTCATGAGTTTTCATAGTCACTATTTTTGGACAGCATGGTTTTGGCTGTCAATAATTCTTGTTTCCTACAATGAGTTAGCTCACGTAGGCTTAGAATTGTTGATAAGTAATCCATTGTGAAAGGTTACAAAGTTCAGTGATTTATGGATCTTGCTTGACAACAAAATCCAAAGGGGGAGATTGTTGGGACCAAGTTTAATAGAGAAGAAAGTTTGAAGAGTTAGCCTTTCACTACGGGAAAAAAGGGCATTTGCGACGGGTTATTTGCGACGGGGTTATTTGCCCGTCGCAAATAAGTAGCCTTTTGCGACGGGACAGCTTTCCCCGTCGCAAAAGGACTGGCGCGGTTTGCGCGCCAAATCGCAGGAAACTTATTTGCGACGGGGGAATATTCCCGTCGCAAATAACCGGCGGCGGTAAAAGGTATTTGCGACGGGAATATTCCCCCGTCGCAAATAGTATGTCGGCAGGTCGTTATTTGCGACGGGTCCCGTCGCAAATAACTATTTACCTGTTGACCGTAATAAATGTTGGCTAAGGTATTTGCGACGGGTACCATCACAAATAATACTATTTGCGACGAGATACCCGTCGCAAATGGGCCCGTCGCAAATAATCTAACCTATAAATACCTCCATCCGTTTTTTTTCATTTCATTCTCATTCTCTATCTTCTCCTTCTCTCAAAATTATATTTCTAGAGTTCAGTTTTTCTCCAGTTTAATTTTTTTCTCCGGAGCTGATATTAAAGTTTTGAAGAACGATCAGAGCAGATCAATTTTCAAGGTATTTATGTTCATTTTAATTTAATATTTATTTTTAATTTTTTATTAGTTTCAATTATTCTTAATTAGTTGTAATTTAATTATGTTTACATTGTTTTATTACTTAATAAATTTAAATTATTAGTATTGTTCATAGTTAATGGTAATTAGGAATAATTAGTAATAATTTTTAATAATTAAGAATAAATATTAATAATTAGTAATAAATACCAATAATTAAGAATAATAACATTATTACATTATTAGTCTATTTTATTATTAATATTAAAATAATATAATTTTTTATATATATACAATTCTCTTTTCATCTGTGTGTTTGCTGTCTTCACATGTATTATTTGTATGTGGAGATAGAAAACGCACAGATGAAAGGAGAATTATATATAAATTAGAAAATTATATTATTTTAATATTAATAATAAAATATATTAATAATGTTATTATTTGTAATTATTGGTAATTATTCCTAATTATTGATAATTATTCATTTAATTACTAATAATTAGGAACAATTATCAATAATTATCAATAATTAAGAATAATTAGTAATAATTAGTAATAATTACCAATAATTAGTAATAATTAGTAATAATTATCAATAATTAGTAATAATTACCAATAATTAGTAATAATTAACAATAAGTAGTAATAATTACCAATAATTAGTAATACTTACCAATAATTTGGAATAATTACCAATAATTAACAATAATTAGTAATAATTAGTAATAATTACCAATAATTATCAATAATTAGTAATAATTAGTAATAATTACCAATAATTACCAATAATTAGTAATAATTAGTTGTAATTAGGAATAATTAGGAATAATTAGTAATAATTAGGAATAATTAGTAATAATTAGTAATAATTAGTTATAATTAGTAATAATTAGTAATAATTAGTAATAATTAGTAATAATTAGTAATAATTAGTAATAAGTAGTAATAATTAGGAATAATTAGGAATAATTAGTAATAATTAGGAATAATTAGGAATAATTAGAAATAATTACCAATAATTACCAATAATTACCAATAATTACCAATAATTAGTAATAATTAGCAATAATTAGTAATAATTAGTAATAAATACCAAAAATTAGGAAAAATTAGGAAAAATTAGGAAAAATTAGGAAAAATTAGGAAAAATTAGGAAAAATTAGGAATAATTACCAATAATTAGTAATAATTAGTAATAATTAGTATTAATTACCAATAATTAGTATTAATTACCAATAATTAGTATTAATTACCAATAATTAGTAATAATTACCAATAATTAGTAATAATTACCAATAATTAGTAATAATTAGTAATAATTACCAATAATTAGTAATAATTAGTAATAATTACCAATAATTAGTAATAATTACCAATAATTAGTAATAATTAGTAATAATTAACAATAATTAGTAATAATTACCAATAATTACCAATAATTAGTAATAATTAACAATACTTACCAATAATTAACAATAATTGTCAATAATTACCAATAATTACCAATAATTACCAATAATTAGTAATAATTAACAATACTTACCAATAATTACCAATAATTGCCAATAATTAGTAATAATTGCCAATAATTAGTAATAATTGCCAATAATTACCAATAATTGGTAATAATTACTAATAATTCCCAATAATTAGTAATAATTAATAATAAATATTAATAATTACCAATAATTAGTAATAATTATTAATAATTAGTAATAATTACTCATAATTAGTAATAATTAGTAATAATTAGTAATAATTACTCATAATTAGTAATAATTACTAATAATTAGTAATAATTAGTAATAATTAACAATAATTAACAATAATTACTAATAATTAGTAATAATTAGTAATAATTAGTAATAATTAGGAATAATTAGTATTAATTACCAATAATTAGTATTAATTAACAATAATTAGTAATAATTACCAATAATTAGTAATAATTACCAATAATTAGTAATAATTATTATTAATTACCAATAATTAGTATTAATTACCAATAATTAGTATTAATTACCAATAATTAGTATTAATTACCAATAATTAGTAATAATTAACAATAATTAGTAATAATTAACAATATTTACCAATAATTACCAATAATTACCAATAATTACCAATAATTACCAATAATTAGTAATAATTACCAATAATTACCAATAATTGGTATTAATTACCAATAATTGGTATTAATTACCAATAATTGGTAATAATTACCAATAATTGGTAATAATTACCAATAATTAGTAATAATTAGTAATAATTACCAATAATTAGTAATAATTAGTAATAATTACCAATAATTAGTAATAATTACCAATAATTAGTAATAATTACCAATAATTAGTAATAATTACCAATAATTAGTAATAATTACCAATAATTAGTAATAATTACCAATAATTAGTAATAATTACCAATAATTAGTAATAATTAACAATAATTAGTAATAATTACCAATAATTAGTATTAATTACCAATAATTAGTATTAATTACCAATAATTAGTATTAATTACCAATAATTAGTATTAATTACCAATAATTAGTAATAATTACCAATAATTAGTAATAATTACCAATAATTAGTAATAATTAGTAATAATTACCAATAATTAGTAATAATTAGTAATAATTACCAATAATTACCAATAATTAACAATACTTACCAATAATTACCAATAATTACCAATAATTAGTAATAATTACCAATAATTAGTAATAATTACCGATAATTAGTAATAATTACCGATAATTAGTAATAATTACCAATAATTAGTAATAATTACCAATAATTAGTAATAATTACCAATAATTAGTAATAATTACCAATAATTAGTAATAATTAGCAATAATTAGTAATAATTACCAATAATTACCAATAGTTACCAATAATTACCAATAGTTACCAATATTTACCAATATTTACCAATATTTACCAATATTTACCAATATTTACCAATATTTACCAATATTTACCAATAATTAGAAATAATTACCAATAATTAGAAATAATTACCAATAATTAGAAATAATTACCAATAATTTGGAATAATTACCAATATTTACGAATAATAACATTAGTACATTATTTGTATATTTTATTATTAATATTAAAATAATATAATTTTCTATATTATATACAATTCTCTTTTTATCTGTGTGTTTTCTGTCTCCACATGTAATATTCGCATTCTTTTTCAAAATTATCAACCTACTCGCCAATGGAGAGGTGAAAGTGAATGCAAATATTACATGTGGAGACAGAATTTTAAACACACAGATGAAAGGAGAATTGTATATAATATAAAAAATTATGTTATTTTAATATTAATAATAAAATATACTAATAATGTAATAATGTTATTATTATATAATTAATGTTTATGAAAAAATTATATTAGTATTATTAAAATAATAAAAAATCAATATAATATTAAAATTATCAATATTTGTAACATGTTTTGCTTTATTCTCAATATATTCAATCTTTACTTGAGTGTTTTTTCTAAAAAATTATTCAAAACCAGTAATGCTTTTATATTTTATAGAGAAATATGGAACAACGAGGTCGTCAACAATCATTATTAGGTGACCGCATATGGATAAATCAACGTAGAAATCCAAACGGTTCTGGTTTAAATCCAGTATATGTTGAGGGTGTGGAGACTTTTTTATCATTTACGGCATCAAATTCAGAATTTGTTTCAGAAGGCAAAATAAAATGCCCTTGCAGAAAATGTGCATTGAGAACGTTTGACACGTTTGACAAAGTGGGAGAACATCTCTTGCGTTTTGGTTTTCAACCAGATTATGTTTTTTGGTATCAACACGGTGAACGCAGTTCCAGAGCAGGTGATACCAACTTGATTCCGGATCCATCCCGGTTTCAAGATTTAGTACATGATGTTGCAGGTTCATCTGTTCAACATACAGAAACTCCGGCTGATATAGCTTCAAATCCTGAGTTGGCACCGTCTGAATTTTATGAGTTGTTGAAATCTGCTGAGGATGCATTATATCCTGGCTGCAAGATGAGAAAATTAGAAGCAGTTACAAAATTTATGGCTATCAAATCAGATAACGGAATGTCAAACACCTGTTTTGACCAGATATTTTCTTTGCTGAAAACACTGTTACCCGAAGGAAATGTTTTACCTGCAAATTACTATGAGAGTAAGAGGCTGGTTCGAAATTTGGGACTTACTTGTCAGAAGATTCATGCATGTTCAAATGACTGCATTTTATATTCTGGGGAAAATGGGTCGTTGGATAGTTGTCCTACATGTGGGAAACTGAGATATAAAGAAGGACAACACGGGAAGTCTGGTTTGATTCCTGTAAAACAGTTGAGATATTTTCTACTTACATCCAGACTTCAGCGTTTATTCATGTCTAAGAATACAGCGACAATGATGTCATGGCATAAAGAGAATATTTCAACCGATAAAAGCTTGAATCATCCAGTCGATGGTGATTCATGGAAACATTTTGATAGAGTGCATCCATCCTTTGCTTTAGAAGCTAGAAATGTTCGACTGGGCCTTTCCACTGATGGTTTCTGTCCGTTTGGATCTTATGGTAGTCAATATTCATGTTGGCCTGTTTTTTTTAACTCCGTACAATTTACCTCCATGGATGTTGATGAAGGAGCCATATATCTTTTTGACTTTACTAATTCCAGGACATCCGAAGAAAAATATTGATGTTTATTTGAAGCCATTGATTGATGAATTAAATTTATTGTGGAGTACTGGTGTCAGTACATATGATGTTGCAACGAAACAGAATTTCATACTGAGAGCAGCATTGATGTGGACAATAAGTGACTTCCCGGCTTATGGGATGTTATCTGGATGGAGTACACATGGTCAGAAATCATGTCCTTACTGTATGGGAGAGAACAAAGCATTTATGCTCATTCATGGAAAGAAACCTTGTTATTTTGACTGTCATCACAGATTTCTTCCAGCTGATCATCCTTTTCACAGAAACAGATCTCATTTCAGAAAAGGAACAGTTGAAAGGGATGGACCTCCAAAAATGCTATCAGGTTCGGAGTTAAAATCAGTTGTATTTTCATTACCTCCCATCACTTTTGGTCCCACAATAAACCAACAGAAAATTTCTGGTTTTGGGAAAGAACACAATTGGATTAAACGTAGCATATTTTGGGATTTTCCATATTGGTCTGATCTGTTGGTCCGACACATGTTAGATGTCATGCATATTGAGAAGAACTATTTTGATAATTTGTTTCATACAGTTTTGGATACGCCAGGAAAGAGCAAAGACAATGTAAATGCACGTTTAGATCTTGCCCAAATTTGCAGGCGTCCAGAATTGGAACTATTTGAGAATGTCAGAACAGAAAGGTTACTGAAACCAAAAGCAGCTTATACACTGTCTAAAGAAAACCGTTTATTATTTTGTCAGTGGATTGCAGATTTGGGACTTCCAGATGGCTGTGCTTCTAATTTGGGTAGATGTGTAAAGAATGGTCATATTACTGGATTAAAAAGTCATGATTGTCATGTTATAATGGAGAGACTTCTACCCATTGGATTAAGAGGTCTGTTGAATTCTGTGATTTGGGATTCCATAACAGACATGTCTCATTTTTTTCGGGAAATTTGTGCGGCTACGGCAGATTATGATGCTCTAGGCAAACTTGAAAAAGATGTTGTTGTAATTATATGTAAACTGGAAAAAATATTTCCGTCGTCTTTCTTCGACTCAATGGAACATTTGATGTTACATTTTCCATATGAAGCCAAATGTGGAGGTCCGGTATAGTTTCGATGGATGTACCCATTTGAAAGATGCATGCAAAAATTGAAAAGAAAAGTACGTAACAAAGCATCTGTTGAAGGATCTATTGCAGAAGCTTATTTGCAAGAGGAAATATCTTTTTTCTGCTCCCATTATTTTGAATCTGAGTATCCTTCAAAACACAACCGAATGGGACGGAACGAGAGGAATATTGATGAAATCGACAGTCAAGTATCTATTTTCAACCAGTCAGAGCTTGGTTTTGGTGGAGTTTATGAACGCTGGCTTTCAGATGATGAACATCAGAGAGCTCATACGTATGTTCTGTTCAACTGTGAAGAGATGACATCAGTTGTACTATAAGTGTTTATATCACTTATTCTATCATTTATGTTACAGTAAATAACTTTGGTTTTTATAGGTTGTATGATAATCATATCAAGAAACAAGTTCCACAAATTACAGCAGCTTCTCTCGAAGAACGTCGACTGAAAAATTTCTCTTAGTGGTTTCAAAAACTGGTAACATAAATTCTTTATCTTTTAGCAACTCATTCAATGTATAGTTTACTATATTGATAATTATTTCACAAATTTTCAGGTGTCTCGACATGCTGATAAAATTGACAAACGACTGTGTGTATTGAGTAACCCACCTTCCAAACTTGTTAAAACTTATAATGCATATGTGGTGAATGGATTTCGATTCCACACACATGCATATGGGGAATCGAAAAAAAACAATGAACAGTGGAGTTAGCTTGAGAGGATCTCATCATCGAGAAAATGAAGTTGACTTTTATGGAATACTTGATGAAATCATTGAACTCTGTTATCTTGGACAACATTACATAACCATGTTCAAATGTCGGTGGTTGGATACAGAGAGAGGCGTGCGTGTTCATCCGACTCATGGAATCATCGATATTAAATGTAAAAGTGTTCTCGCAGTAAATGAACCATTCTTATTGGCTCAACAGGCATATCAAGTTTATTATGCAAAGTACTGTGCAACATCAAGAGACTTGACTGATTGGTGGAGTATAATAAAAATCAAAATTCGATACAATCAGTTTAGTCAAAGTGAATGTGCTTTCACTGATGTGCAAAGAATTGAAGTTTTTCAAGAGAGTACTCAAAATCAATCTTTTTTACAAAGAGACATGAGTATCGATGACGACACCCCACATTTAAGAGTCGGTGATGACGATGATGTTAATGATGTCACATATGAATTTGAAATGGTAAGAGATGAAGCAACTGTAACTCGAATGGATATTGATGATGTTGAGGAGGAATATGAAGATGACATTGACATATATGAAGATGATGATGAAGATGAACACTGATAGCATTCCATGGTATTTATATACAATCATAATATGTATATATGTATATATATATATATATAATAGTAATTATCAATTATTTTCTAACATTAACATTTTCTGTTTCAGATGGACGAGGCCACATTTCGTGAGTTGGCGGATGCTGACCTGACTTTCGATGCGGATGCGTTGCTGACAGATGACCCTCAGCCTGCAGGCGCTCCAGGGAGTACGCGGAGGGGGTGCGGTCTTGCACGATTGATGATTCCTGACCCCGTCCCCGAGCGACGTCCACGTCTTGGGTTTGATCCACGCACACGGAGGTGTGATAACCTGTGGATTTGACTAAGATTTCATTAATCTATTCACATAATAAATGTTTATTATTTTTTCAGTTTTCCGCATATAGTAGTCGGACAGGGCAACGCTATTTTGCGCAACTATTTCTCTCAGCCGTGGACCACATGGGAGCAGATTCCCATTGATGTGCAGCAGGCCATGTTCGACCATTGGTTGGTACGTACGTAAATAAATAATTTTTATTTTGAAAATTGTTTCATTTCTAACTTGATATTTTGATTTATTTGTAGGGTTTATGGTATCCGATCGAGGATACCATGCGTGACGCCATCCATGAGGCATGGGAGGTGGCCATGCGTGATCGCCTTCGTCAGTTTTTGCACAATTTAAGAAAAGCTGCGATGAAGAAAGAAGGAGTGTCAGATTTTGAGGAGTCACGTAGAGCACACCGACCAGAGTATATTTCATCCCATGTATGGGATGGATTATGTGTGCACTGGTTGAGTGGTGCCTTTCAGAGGAGATCATCGGTGGGGAGGCAGAATCGGGGGAGACAGGAGGTGACTCGTCGAGCTGGGAGTCGTTCTTTCAGTACTCATAGACAGCATCTGGTACGTACATTATTTATAAATATTTTATATAACTATAAATATTAACAGTTTATTTTTTATTCTTATAGGCTGTCGAGCACCCCAATATTACAGAGTACGACGTATATCGGAGGATGTATAGTGATCCTGCTACTGGGGAGCTCAGAGGTGATCGTCAGCATCACATCGTGGTCAGTATTATTTGTTTTCAAGTTTAAAAATTAACTGCATATAATATATTCACAATTTTAATTTTAAATTGCAACTATAGGAGTCATATGAGGCCGCAGCGTCACAGGCCCGGCCTGAGAGTCAGGCCAAGTCATCAGATCAGACCACTGCCCGTCAGTTTGATGAGGCGGCATGGATGCAGGCCACCCAGTATGCCTTCGAGAAGGGCCGGGTAGTTGGTATCGGCTCTCGACTGACTCCCGGAGATTATTATGGCAGTGCTGCGATGTCGGCGTCCAGCTCGAGAGGAGCTCGTGCATCTTCTTCTACTACACAGTATGAGGATCAGTTGCGATCTCAGACTGCACAGATAGAGAGTCTCCGACAGGAGCAGGAGCAGATGCGTCAGCAGCATGAGGAGGAGCGTCGACGCCAGCAGCAGTTGTACGAGGAGCAGACGAGTCGGTGGCAGCAGCAGCATCAGGAGCAGATGGAGTACATGCGCCGACTCACTCATGCTTTAGGGATGGAGTTTCCTCCACCACCATCTGCAGATCTCCCACCCCCCCCCCCCCTCCTTCAGATTAGAGTTTGTATTTATGTTATAAAATTTGGGAAATCAAAATATTTTTTTTCTATTCTTAGTTTTTGTCTCATTATAAAATATTAATAATATTATATTTTTAAATAACAATATTAATATGAATAATAATATTATTTATATTTTATAATATTAAAATATATATATATATATATATTAAAATTTTATAATATTATAATTTAATTATATTTTTTGTAATACTTGAATTATTTTAATATTTGAATGTAAAATAATTCTATTATTTTTATATTAATTAAAATAACTTATTAATATTTTTTTTATTTATGAATTATAATTATAATATTATTATATTAATTAAATCATTTATTAATATTCTATTATTTTTTATTTTTGAATTATAATTCTATTATTATTATATTAATTAAAATAATTAATTATTTTTATTTGTGAATTATAATTCTATTATTATATTAATTAAAATAATTTATTAATAATTTTTTTTAATTTTTTGTATAGTATTTGCGACGGGATACTATGCTCGTCGCAAATACTAGTATTATTAATAGTTTTTTATTTTTTTTTAAAAAATAGTTTTTGCGACGGGACCCGTCGCAAATACTAGTATTATTAATAGTTTTTTATTTTTTTTTAAAAATAGTTTTTGCGACGGTGCCGTCGCAAAAACTATTTTAAAAGTTTTTTACAAAAATACGGAATACTATTTGCGACGGGGAGAATGACCGTCGCAAAAAAAGGCTTTAGCGACGGGCCCATCGCAAATAAGTGTTGTTGCGACGCCGTTTTCAGCAACGGGCTATTTGCGACGGGCCCCCGTCGCAAATACCTGTTTTTCTAGTAGTGTTTGCAGAGTGTTGTATTTTTTTGTCAAAGAAGATAAATCAATTCACTTTGTAGAAGGATCTAAAATCAGACGATGCATTGATGGTATGTATTTCACACATATCATGAGTTAGGAGAACTTGTGATGCAAGCCTTATGAAGGAAAGGGGTAGAAATAATGATGTCAGTCATATAAAGTTTTGATTGGAAGGAATGATGCTGCTGGGAGATGGGGAAGTTTCAGTTCTCATTGCAACTCTAACGATGCTAAAGCCGATCTATCAATGCATAAATATCACGATAGTGGGATTCGTGATAAGAGAAAAAGAATGGTTATGGGAAGTAGTGAAGAGATAAAATGACAAAGCAATGGACAATCTGGGGACGGCAGAAAAGCACAGTTTAAGGTGGCACCATTTTCCAGTGTTTGCCAAATTTTAGGGCCTGAAAATCAGGGGATGAAGATGTGTTTTTGGCAATGGATGAAGCATGAAAGATTGAATATGGTTTAGATTTTTGCGTGCAAGGCATGATTCAAGATCAGAACATCGAAAAATGACAAAGGCATCGAGTGCACAAAAATTTAGGCATGTTGCTCGCAAAAATAAAGTGGTGCGCGCAATATATGCAGGCTGCGCGAAATAGCAGCGGGTTGCGCGGAAAATTTGATCATTGCGTGAAATATTTGCGGGATGCGCGAAATATCAGCGAGATGCGGGAAGAAGAAAGTTGTGCACGTAATATCAGCGGGCTGCGCGAAAAATTAAGTTTGCGCGAAATACTGGCATGGTGCACTAAATAAAGGAATGAAGTTTTCGCGCAAAATGTGTTTCGAGATCAGAAGCTCGAAAATTGGCAAAGGCATAAAATGCGCGAAAGATTGGAGCAGTGCGTGAAATATGATGTCGTAGGAAAGATTGGGTTTGCACGCAATATGGAACGCAGTGCGGAATTTTGCGCACAATTGGTGCTTCATGCTTAGAAGGATGAAAAATTGAAAAGGCATGAGTTGCGCGAAATATTGAAGCATGGCGCGAAATATGAAGTTGCATAACAGAGTTTTTACGCGCATGGAGGAGGTTTTACGCGCAGATTAGTGTTTTACGCGCAAGGTCAAAAATGCCTATAAATATGAGGTGAACCCCTCTCATTAATATATTCTCGACACTTAGAAGAAATCCTGAGCTCTGGTGCGCGTAAATTATACGCTAAGTGAGTTGCGCGAAAAAAGAAAAAGTTGTGCACAAAAGGTAAGTTGCGCGAAATTTTTTTTCGCGCCAAAAGGGGTTTTTACGTGAAAGCCATTTAAATTGCGCGCAAGGCACCCTAAAGGCTACGTGAAATATCTGGGGTCTTCGCACGTATTCAGTTGTGAGCAAGAGTGTTCTTACTGGCTTTTGGGTAAGAAAGTGAAGATTTGTACTTCAGAGAATACATCTGGTCAATTGTAAAGAAGCACTGAAACATTGTGTTACCCTATTTGTGCTAAGAGGGAGCACACGCACTATTGGATTGTTTTCAAAGTGCTGCACGAGTGTAAGGGTATATCCTACTCGTTGTATTCCACATCAAAGGATTGTTTTCTAGTGGATTGTGTGGTACTGGATTGTTTTTGTACCATACCAAGGATGTAGCTACTCTTGTTGAGTAGTGAACCTTGTAAATCTTGTGTTCCTGTGGATGTGTGTGTTCAGCAGGGAAGAAACACTTTAACAGGAGGTGAAGGTTGTTTCAAAAAGGGGAAACTTAAAAATAAAAAGATATCACTGATTCACCCCCTCCCCCTCTCAGTGATACTTGGATCCTAATTGGGAACTTCAAAAAAGGCCATGAATGAACTTAATAAAATTATGATAAATAAATTACATGTATAATAGGTTATTTAAATATTAATTAATTAATCTAATTTTATTATCCAGGACATTAAGATTAAGTGAATAATACCTTCGGACTTAAGGTAATGGATTCTACCTGAATCTCCATTATTCCTTTAGGTTATTCTTTCTATATATTTTCCCAAATGAAATTATATTTTCTTTTTATGAACATATTATAAATGTTTTTATATGTTCCAAACTCATGTATCAATATCCATTACTCCTTTTTTAGAGATATACATATTTTTAAAAAATTTCTTACTCAATTCTTTCTGATAAGCAAGCCAGATTTAAGGGAACTTCTCAAATTCTTACCCATTTTAAAATGCACTATATAATTTTTTAGCCACCATATCTTTTCTAAAATAACTATTTTTATTATGAAAACCTTCTTTGTTTACTTCTGTTTTTATATAAAATATTGTGTCATTTTCTATTCTAAAAGATCTTTAATATGTTCCTTAAACCGCACTAAAATGTTTTAATTCTAAAGTTTCTTAAATACTCTTTTTACATGTTGTCACTTAAATTTGATATATATTATCCTGATATATGCCTATTTTCCCTTATTAATGTACATGAATGATTTAAATCCTTTCTTTTATGGACACCATTTTGATATTCCCTTATGTTATTTCTTTTGACAAGATTATGATACCAATTCTTACCATGGGTAACCCTTATGTTTATGAATGATTTATTATGTATGATTATTAATGTGGAACACATATTCATGAACATTTTATTATGGGTGTGCCCAAATATCACTCCAATGCATTGGGTAAAGTTTACTCTCATGAGACGTTATGTACAACGGTCTTGGCGGTTATCCTTGACTCGTGCTCCATGTGCAATGGTCTTGGTGGTTAGCCTTGACTCATGCTCCTCTATATGTAATGAGCCTTGACTCTTGATAAATTCATGTTTAATTTTTCTTCCACATTACTATGATTCCTTGTTTATATGATCTCATGTTTTATATGTTATGGTTCTATATGTTCAATCACATTTCATGTTGTTTTATATCATGATGTCAAGCCTTATAACCCATGTGTTAAGATTTATTATTATGATTATTCCCTTGCTGGGATTTCTAGATCATCCCTTTGTTCATTTTATCCCCAGGTTATCCTATGCATATGTTTGATCATAATGGAAGTTAGGAGCTCAATGTGGAGATTAAATAAAATTTGTTTTTATGGTGTTTAATTATGTACCTAATCTTCCAAGACACTAGACTTTATGATCCTTGGCTTGTAATATGATGTTTAAATATGCCTAAAATAATGTAATCATTTGTGTAAAAGGATAGGTTTTTTATAGTTGGTATCAGAGGTAAGGTATATTTATTTTTTAAGATTAGTAATAGATCACTTTATTAATAACCTTAGGGATAAGACTAAGTACAAGAAAACATCCCTAGGAGTAACAACTCTGAAAATGTGTTCTAGGCCTAACTCAGGGTAACCTGGTACATGAAAATGGGTCTTACTACACACCTATTTTGAAACTCCTAAGGGATATGCTTTGGTAAATTAATAAGCTCATTGTGAACCATTATTAAGGGAATAAAAAAATCCCATAATAGAATATGTTAGGAAACAGATCATGGATAACCTAGATTAAAACCTTTGGAATCACATGTTAGGATATAATTTTCCTTTAAAATTTTTTCCATTTATGTTTAAATTTTCCTTTTTTATGCTTATTAGCTAAGTATTAAATCCCCCTAATTTCACTTTTTTCATAGATAATAGTAGGAAATAGAAGAACACATGCCAACAATCAATGTGATAGGGAATGTGATGATTACCCTAATGATATGCCAAATATGATGGGAATGGATGCTCAAAACTTTATGAAAGTACTTGCTCAGTTGTCTCAAGTTATGAATAATAACTTGAATCATGTGGAATGTCCTCCTCCTCCAAGGAAAGAGAAAGTGGCAATTGAATCCTTCATGCGTCAAAGGCCTCCCATGTTTAGTGTATCTTTTGATCCCCTCCTCATAGAATAGTGTATTTACTCCATTGAAAATATATTCTATGTCCTTCAGTGCTCAGAAGAAGAGAAAGTCATGTCGTTGGTCTATCATTTTGATGGGGAAGCTAATCAGTGGTGGACACTAATCAAGAATATGAAGTCCAAGGATGAAATTGATTCCATGGATTGGGAGGAATTTAAGAAAAAAAAATTTCAATAAATATTTTCCCTGAACCCTCCATCTTAAGATGGAAAGAGAGTTCCTTGGACTTAAGAAGAAGGAATATGATTCTATCGGTGTGTATGAAGCAAACTCCACAAGGCTTGCAATATACACCTCTAGCTTTTCCATGAACACCGAAAGCAAGGTGGATCGCTTCTTTAACAGACTAAAGACGAGTCTAAAAAAGTGTTGGTGATTCGTGAATTCAACAGTTATGAGGATATTGTCCATTGTTCCCTAAATTTTGAAATAGATATTAGAGATTCTCAATGGTCTCATGGGCTCGATGACAAAAAATATAAAATTTATTCTAATATGGGTGTTTTAGAAAATAAATCCCATGATATAAATAAGATCGAACATCCCACGTGTTAAAATTGTTGGAAGAAGAATCCTAGGAACTGTCTAAAGGGGACCAGGAATTGCTTCAAATATGGAAGAATGGGACATCTACCTAAGAAATTCTGAAGTGATATGAAGAATTCCACTAATGTGGAAGAAGAAAGGAAGGTTCATATCAACACTCATCCTATGGTGCAGTGTTACAACTGTAAGGAACATGGGCATTATATGAATAGTTTCCCTAATCGAAGGGTTGTCATAGGCAATCAACAACAACCTCCAAGGCAACAAGGAAGGATTTATGCTATCACTACTACTAAGGTGGATTCAGACAACAATGTGGTGACAGTTATGATAGTTATTCATTCAATAATAGAGAATGTATTATTTGATTTTGGTTCTACACATTCTTTTATATCTTTCAAGTTTAGTATAACTATTCAAATACCACCTCAAAATATGGTGGTTGAGTTATCTGTGAGAATAGATAATGGGGAAATTATTTCATCCAAGTTTTATAACTCCTCCTCAGTAAATGTTTGTGGAATGGACCTCCTAGTAAATCCTGTCATACTTCCTTTGGTGTATTTTGAGGCTATTTTGGGAATGGATTGGCTATATTTATATAAATCCAACATCAAATTTCAGGAAAGAGAGGTTGCTCTTCACATCCTAAAGCATCCTCCAATCCTATAAAAGTGTAAGGAGGAAGATGAATCTTCTTCAGAATCATCATCTCAAGTATGGGTAATGTTGGCTTTTGAGAAATCATATCTTGATCAAATGATTGAGACAAAGGAGATGATACTTCTCAAAGATATTCCTATCGTGAGGGATTACAATGATGTATTCCCTGAAGAATTGTCTAGTCTTCCTCCTGATTGATAGGTTGAGTTCTCAATTGAACTTATTCCTAGATCCCTACCTATATTAAAGACACCTTATAGAATAGCCATCATAGAGCTGGAAGAGATGAAGAAGCAGTTATAGTAGAATCTGGATATGAGTTTTATATGCCCAAGTGCTTCACCATGGGGTGTGCTGGTCCTCTTTGTCAAGAATATGGATGGATAAATTCACCTCTGCATCAATTATAGTGAACTTAATAAAATCAAAATGAATAAAAAGTATCCCCTAACACAGATAGATGACTTGTTCGATCAGCTTCATGGGGTCAGTTATTTCTCTAAGGTGGAACTCCAATTAGGATATCACTAATTAAAGGTGTGGAAGGAAGATATTCCCAAGATTGTCTTTTGAACAAGGTATGGAATCTATGAGTTTATAGTGATTCCCTTTGGACTCACTAATGATCCAGTAATATTCGTGGATTTAAGGAATAGAGTCTTTAGATATTACCTCGACAAATTTGTGGTAGTCTTTATTGATGATATTCTGATATACTCCAAGAGCAAGGTGGAACATGAGGAGTATTTGAACACTATGCTGATGAATTTATGAAGGGATAAACTTTATGAAAAGTATAGTAAATGTGAGTTCTGGATGGAGGAAGTATCATTCTTGGGGAATGTTGTTACTAGAAAAGGTATATCTGTGGAACCTTCCAAGGAAAAAACAATAGAAGAGTGGCCTAGGCCAACATTTGTAACAGAGATCCATAACTTTCTGGGTCTAGTCGGGTATTATTGATGATTTGTGAATAACTTATCATGATTTTCAAACCTAATTACCAAGATGACATAGAAGGGAGTGAATTTTTTCTGGACTCAAGAATGTGAGGGAAGATTTAAGGAGCTTAAAAAGGGCTTATTACTGCGCCAATAATCACACACCCGACAAGTGGAGAACTCTTTGTGGTGTATAGTGATGCTTCAAAGAAGGTCTTAGGTTGTGTGCTAATGCAAAATGATAAAGTGATAGCCTATGCCTCAAGGCAGATGAAAATCCATGAGAAAAAATATCCAATGCATGATCTAGAGTTGGAAGTTGTGATCTTTTCATTAAAAATCTGGTGGCATTATCTCTATGGGGAGAAGTGTCAGATATATACTAATTACTAGAGTATCAAATATATATTCACATGGAAAGAGATAAATATGAACTAGAAAAGATGGTTAGATCTCATCAAGGATTATGATTTCTCAATCCATTTCCATCCTAGTAAGGTAAATAAGGTGGAAGATTCTCTAAGTAGAAAGGATCCTACATCTTTATCAATGATGATAATTGAGAAGGATCCAATCTTATTAGATTTATAAAGTATGGACATGGGAATCATTAAGGTCAGAACATCATCAATCCTTTCTTAAATGATTGATCAACCATCCCTCTTGGAGAAAATAAAGGATGATCAAATAAATGATGTGGAAATTCATAAAAGGGTAGAAGATATCAGAAATGGGAAATCCTATGAGTTCAATATTGATAAGGATGGAGTCGTAATATTTAGGTCATAATTATGTGTACCATCTGATCCATAGATTAAGAAGGGGCTTCTAAATGACACACATATCTCAACCTCCTCTATTCACCCAGGTAGAACAAAGATGTATCGAGATATCTAGGATAATTATTGGTGGGACAATATGAAGAAGGATATTGCTGAATATACATCAAAGTGTATGGTATGTCTTCAAGTGAAGGATGAGGGGAAAAAGTCTAAGGGGTGATGCAACCACTATCTGTACCAACATAGAAGTGGGAGAACATCACCATTGACTTTGTCACTGGACATCCAAGGACATCCAGAGGAAACAATACTATATGGTTCATTGTGGATCATCTTATAAAGAAATATCAATTTATCAAAATTGAAGAGGACTTCTCATTGAATCAAATTGTATGTATGTATATCAAAGAGGTGGTAAGGTTCTATGGAGTACCACTATCTATTGTATCTAATAGAGATCCAAGATTCACTTTGAAGTTCTAGAAAAGTCCCCAAAATGCTCTAAGAACTGAACTGAACTTTAGTACGACCTATCATCCTCAAACTGATGGAAAATTTGAGTTAACTATTCATACATTACAAGACATGTTGAGAGCATGTTCTATGGACTTCAAAGGAGGATGGGACCAACATCTTCCACCAGTCGAATTCTCCTACAACAACAATTTTCACTCTAGCATCCAAATGGATCCATACGAAGGACTTTATGGTAAAAGGTGTAGAACACCATCATGTTGGGATGAAGTCAGTGAACGTAAGCTGCTAGGACTTGAAATGGTCAATGAAATGGTGGAGAAGGTAAAAAACATTCAACATCATATCAAGGAAGTCCATAGTCGAAAAAAGAGTTATGCAGAAAATCATTGATGAGACCTTGAGTTCAAAGTTGGAGACATGGTATTACCCCACATATCTCCATAGAATAAGGTCATGAGATTGGGAAGAAAGGAAAGCTAATTCCCAAGTACATCGTCCCCTTTGAGATTCTTGATCGTGTCGAAGATATGACCTATCAATTAGCACTTCCACCTACCATGTCTAAAGTACACGATGTCTTCCATGTATCCCTCTTAAGGAAGTATATACTAGATCCTTCACATGTACTATCTTCATAGGTGGTACATTTGGAGAATGATATTTCTTATGAGGAGAATCCAGTGAAGATCTTGGATCATAGAGATAAAGTTCTATGTAACAAGACTACTCATCTGGTCAAAGTACTATGACAGAACCATAAGTATGAAGAGGCAACATGGGAACTGGAGGAAGCGATGAAGGAAAAGTACCCACATCTATTTTTATCATAGAATGTAAAACAAAATTTCAAGGGTGAAATTTCATAAGGGGGTAAGAATGTAATGACCCAATGTTTTATCAATGGAATTACCTTCTTATAATTATGTCTTAGAGTATAATCACATAATATTAATTATAGAACACAATGTAAACTTTATAAATGAAGAATGAGTGAAATAAAAGGTATCTCTAGAAGTTAAGAAACATATACCGATTAAATAGTAACTTAACCTTTGGAATAGTAATGTGACCCTTATGAATAGTAAACTGGCCAATTGAATAGTATCCTCACTAATGAAAGTATAAATAAAATTTATCCATCCTATAAGTGATAATATTATATAATTATATCATGGTATAAGTAAGTAAATATTTTAATATATATATATTAATTAAGTGTTGGTATTTTTGTAAGTCGTAAATATTTAATTATAATTTAATGATTAATTTAATAATTTAAAAGAAAATATATTTTTATAAAATTTATTCATAAATTAATATTTTTATGTCTTGTGATTATAAAATAATTTTATGAGACCTTAATTAATTTTTCAAATTGTTAGAAGCAGTTTTAATTTTAAAATTTGTATTTTTCAAGTAAATTATGATTTTAATTAAAAATTAAAATTCTCATATTTAGAAAATTATTTTCATAAAATGGAGTTCATTTTTTGGATTCTACACATTGAAAAATGTTTAGGGTGAATTTTTGGAATTTTTCTGAAATACTTGAATTTTTTGTGAATAGTAAAATACGGTAATTTACAATATATTTACATTATAAGTTAAATACACTATTGAATGAGTCATGTATGATTTAATAACTATTGGTTAGAAATCACATTATCTAATCACTTTTTTTAGTCTCAAGAATCAGCATTATTTCTTATCTTGAGAAAAATAATAAACTAATGAATTAAATATTGAGAAAACTCCCCTCTCCTCTACTATAAAAAACACCCCTCACCACCTCTCCTCATCACACCTCTCAAGCCTTGTGAATTGTATAAATTCTTCTCAAATATATTCCCAAGACCCTCCCCCACATCTATAATCTATTGGTCTCATCAAAATACCAAAACCACTTCCCTAAAGAGGATCTCAAGGAAGATAAATTTAAGAGGTAAATTCCTCTTTTCCTTTCTTTTGTTTTCTTTTCAAGTTCCTTTATTTTATATCCTCACCTCCCCTCACCCAAATGGTATGATAAATCTAGTAATTTACATATACTTTAACATTGTTATTCTAATGGAATAATTCATAATCTTACCTCCTTCCCCCTCCTTTTATACTAAAAATGAAAACACTTTCCGAGATGTGTTAATTTATCACATTCAAGGAAGACGGGTTTTAAATTTCATTTACTGTATTCATGGATGGTCATAAAAAAAATTTTATGGTTTAACCAGATCATAATATATTTATTTAATCTTATTTAATGTTCTTTAATCATCATACACACATAATGTAAAATAATAAATCAAAATAAGCTAGTTGTGAGTGAAACTGCTCAAAATAATCCAAGTGTTTATCATTAAAATTTTATCTAATGATTCATCTTCATACCATTTAATAAAATGAATGATATAACCATTTTATCTTTTGTAAGTTCATTAATATAATATAATTATACTTCTGGAAAACCATTCACATTTTACATAAAGTTTCGTACTCTTTTACAAGAGAACCGATCATGAAAATTAAGAAAACGAGCACTTCTGAATGATAAAATTGAACACTATAACTCATCAAAAAATCCATGGATGAACTTAATATAATTGTGATAAATAAATTAAATATATAATAGTTTTTTGACTTATTAATTAATGAATCTAATTTGATTATCTAGGACATTAAGATCAAGTGAAGAATACTTTCGGACTTAAGGTAAGGGATTCTACCCAAATATCCATTATTCATTCAGGTTATTCTTCCTCTCTCTTTTCCCAAATGAAATTATCTATCATTTTTATTTACATCTTATAATTTTTTTTATATGTTCCAAAATCATTTATAAAGATCTATTACCCCTTATTTTTTAGGGATATACATGTTTTTAAAAGGTTCCCTACTCAATTCTTTTCGATAAACAAGCCCGATTTAAGGGAACTTCCCAAGTTCTTACCCTTTTTAAAGTGAAATATATAATATATTTTGAGCCAAAATATATTTTCTAAAATTACTATTTTTTATTATGAAAACCTTCTTGGTTTAATTATGGTTTTATATAAAAGATTATGTCATTTTCTGTTCTAAAATATATTTAATATGTTCCTTAAACCACACTAAAATGTTTAAATTCTAAATTTTATTAAATAATATTTTTACATGTTTTCACTTAAATTTGAAATCTATTATCATGATATATGACTATTTTACCTTATGAATGTGCATGAATGATTTAAATCCTTTCTTTCATGGACACCATTATGATATTCCCTTATGTTATGCCTTTTGATAAGATTATGATACCCAATTCTTACCATGGGTAACCCTTATGTTTATGTTTGATTCCTTATGTATGATTCTTAATGTGGCACACATATTCATGAAAATGTTATGATGGGTGTTCCCAAATAGTGCTCCAATTAATTGGGTAAAGTTTACTCTCATGAGATGTTATGTGCAACGGTCTTGGAGGTTAGCCTTGACCCATGATACATGTGCAACAATCTTAGTGGTTAGCCTTGACTCGTGCTCCTCTATATGAAATGAGCATTGACTCATGCTAAAGTACTGTTTAATGTTGCTACCACATTACTATGATTCCATGTTTATATGATCCCATGTTTTATATGTTATGATTCTACATGTTCAATCATGTTCTATGCATTTTTCTATCATTATGTTATGCATTCTAACCCATGTGATAAGATTTATTCTTATGATTATTCCATTACTGGGTTTTCTAGCTCATCCCTTTGTTCATGTTATCCTTAGGTTATCCTATGCAGATATTTGAGCACAATGGAAGTTAGGATCACAATGTGAATATTAAATAAAAGTTGTTTTATGATGTTTAATTATGTACCTAATCTTCCAAGACATTAGAATTTATGATCCTTGGCTTGTAATATGATATTTAAATATTCCTAAAATCATGTAATGATTTTTGTAAAAGGCTATGGTCATTGTAGGTGTTCTTGGTGCTTTTATCTTCCCACGTTCTTAGCATTCCTCACCGTTGGACCCTCTTGGTCATGAATTGAATTGTCGGGAGGCTCCAAATGTAATTGGACCCCCATATTGAGGGAAAGATGACACGGAGGCCGAATCAATGTAGCTCACAACTCAAGGATCACAGATATGTTTTCATTATAGATTTCTAAGCACCGTAGGAGGCCTGGTGATCTACGGAAGGGACTATCGGTGGTGGCATGTGGCGTATGCGCCGGTGGTGCATGCGGCGGCCCAGCTGCATGGGAACTGTGATAGCCGGCCGCGTGGGAGCCTCAACAGTCGGGTCATGTGGGAGCCGTGGCAGCTGGCCATGTGCAATGGTTGTGAGATTCGATGATCACCACGGGGGAGCATCTGCGGGGTATGGATGTCGTGCGCAGGCCATGCGGGCCGCACAGGCCAGGCCGACCCAAGTGGGTCGAGCCCAAGAAAATCGGGTTGGGCCCAGCCAGAGCGGGTCAGACCCCCAGATCAAGTTGGAACCAGGTCAGACCCGGGTGGTCGGACGTGGCCATGATCGACTGAGCTGTCGTGCGGCTTCAGTGGTCAACTGCCACAGTCGGTGGACCGATCGCCCAGTCAATCCACGAGCCAGTGGACCCCCTTCTGATTTTTCAAACGCTTGTAACTTTCGAACTGTGTGTTCGTTTGATGAACCGTTTATGGTGTTAGGACCCTTGCGACGAGATAGTCCTTTTGAGATATCCTAAGTGGTTTTTTTGTAAGTGTTCATATGATCTAATGGCTTGAGGAGTAGGTTCTCCTGGAATGAGTGTGCCTTGAGCAGAATCTTATAGAAGGATGTGACATAGAGATTGGGTGTCTCATGGAGACTGTGTCACTCCCAAAGACTAAGTGTATTATAGAGACTAGGTGTATCATAGAGACTGTGTGACTCCTAAATATTGTGTGTCTTATAGAGACTGTGTGTCTCATGGAGACTGTGTGACTCCCAAAGACTATGTGTATTATAGAGACTGGGTGTATCATGGAGATTGTGTGACTCCTAAAGATTGTGTGTCTTATAGAGACTGTGTGACTCCCAAAAACTGTGTGTCTTACTGATACTATGTCTCATAAAGACTATGTGCCTCATGGATATTGTGTGTCTCATTGGAGAGAGTATATCTGGATATTATTGATATATGGGTTATGGGTATATATCTTTAAGGAGTTGACTTTACTATTCCCTCGTGGTATTTCCTGTGTGGTATTTCCTATTTGGTATTTCCTTTGTGGTATTTCCTATGTGGTATTTATTTTTTTCTATTTCTTGTGTGGTATTTCCTGTGTGGTATCTCCTTTGTGGTCTTTCTTTGTGGTTTCGGGGTGCCTTACTGGGTATTGTTTTACTCACCCATGCACGGGCTATGCCTGTACGTGTTGTGTCATGTGCAGACGAGCGACCTTTTGAAAAATTCCAGGGCAGACTAGGACCAGACAAATATTTGTGAGTTCAAGCAGGCCGAGGCGTTCCTATGGATTCGAGCAGCAATCCCAGTACCTTTGTTTACAGGTTGGACTTTGTAGTTTACATACTTTTCATTTGGTGGGCTTGTATTCTGGCCTAGTTTACTTTACTACACTTTTCTTTCTTGTCATACTCTGTTGGTTGGGATATAGTGTATGCATGCATTGTTTACTTAGTGTTTTTACATTTCAAAATTTGTGGCTTGGGTATGTGTGCATGTGTACAGGTAATTAGACAAATGTATCTCATTTGTGGGATATGCCTACTCGGTGCTATTCACCAGCCCTTGGTCTATTGGAGGCGGGCTTGGGGTAGTCACAGCACAGGCCCCTCCGATATTGGTCATGACACCCAAGGCCTCTATTTATTGGGGAAATAACTTGGGAATAAAAACCCCATAACCAATGTGGGATTCTCAAAACCCAAATGATTCCCTCAAATTATTTTTAAAAAATCACTTCTTTTTTTAAAGTGGGACAACCTTTTCTTAATAAATAAAAATCATAAAAACACGCCACTTTTATTTATTAAATATTAATTCTCTAGATAACATCCAAATCATTATACATAATAAAAGTATATTTTGATTTAAATCTTTACACTACTAGAAAAATACCTTATACCAATGATTTGAAACCATTGGTATAGGCCTCCAAACCGTTGGTATATCTTATACCAATGGTTTGGAGAACTGTTGGCTAGTAAGTCATGGGGATAGGTCTATTGGAAAAACCATTGGTATAAGTAATATGAAAAATCTATACCAATGGTTCCATAAAACCATTGGTATATGTATTTCAAAAAAGAAGCATTATGTTGGTTTTGATCCTAGTACCTCTGGTTTATGATTGAACGACCTAACCACTAACCTAACTTGACTTTTGTAAACATAATTTCATAAATATATATATGTATTATCATAAATATTTTAAATTTTGATTTATTTAATGTTCTCTGTAAGAAAATTCCATAAAAAATACATGTAACTATACCAACGGTTCTCAAAACCGTTGGTATAGATTCTTTGATTTTGGGACCTATGCCAACGGTTTTGGACAAACTGTTGGTATAGGGGGGACCTATGCCAACGTTTTGTCCAAAAAAATTGGTATAGGGGGGACCTATTCCAATGGTTTGTCCAAAACCATTGGTATAGGGTCTCTATTATGGACCCATACCAATGGTTTGGCCAAAACCGTTGGCATAGGTCCATATAAGTGACCTATACCAACAGTTTCTCCAAACCCTTGGTATAGGTTCCCCCTATACCAACGGTTTTGGGAAAACCATTGGTATATGTCCAAATTAGTGACCTATACCAACGGTTTTGGCCAAACCATTGGTATAGGTCCATATAAGTGAACTATACCAACAGTTTTCCCAAAACCGTTGGTATAGATCTTATTTCCATTAGTGTTACTTAGTATCAATATCTCAAAATATTTTTAGATTTATATGTTTTCGAAACATTAAACTTGTTAATATTTAAGATAAACTAGATATTTCATACATACAGTGATCATTCCATACAACATCTCATTTTATAGCACTTTTATGGCTATGTTCTTATATCTTTTTCATGAACTCTTTAAGGGGAAAACTCATTAACTCATGTAAGAAATGGTAACACTTCTAAGTTCACATAGGAAAAATATTACAATGTGTTCCATTATTAGAACACATAATTCATCGAGTCTTAATATTTTGTTAAGAGTTTATAAATCAACCTCCAGTCATAACGGATGATATTGACACCAAGTTGTTAGAGTTATAATTGTCAATATCAACAATCATCTTCGTAACTTGTTTTTACCCATTAAACTCTTTTATTAGGATATACCTAAAGAAATTTTTGGGTTTCCATTATAAAAATGATTTCAAATAGATCCACAATGTTTTTACATGATTTCAAATAGAGAATTGTTATAGTACCATCTTGTAACAATTGTATCACATAATCATGTCTCAAACTTATATGTCTAGACTTTCCATTATACATGAAACTATATGCTTTTGATAAAGTTGCTTCACTATCATAGTTGATAGAGATAGGAGGCATCAGACCATGCCATAATCTAATATCTAATAATAGATTCCTAATATATTCAGCTTCCTTTCCACATGGCGCTAAGATGATAAACTCTGACTCCATGGTTGACTATGAAATACATGTTTGTTTCTTACTCTCCCAAGAAACAACACAACCTATAAGAGTAAACAAACATACAGATGTGGATTGATTATCACCAATACTGGTAATCCAACTCGCATCATTGTATCCTTCTAATACAGTTGGATAATCATTGTAGTATAAACTTAAATCTTTTGTCTTTCTTAAGTATCCAAAGATTCTTTTTATACATTTCCAATGATCCACACCAGGACTACTAGTATATCTACTCATTTTACATACCACAAAAGAAATATCATGTCTAGTATAATGCATTGCATACATTAAAGTACCAATTGAACTAGCACACTCAAGTTGTGTTACGACTCTACTAGTATTAATAAATAGTTTAACACTAGAATCAAATGAAGTATTAGCATCCTTGAAACCAAGATGATCAAATCTATTTAACATTTTTCCTATATAATTAGAATGAATTAAATAATAATCTCTACTATCTTTTCTAACTTTAATACCTAAAATAGTATCAACTATTCTAAGATCATTCATTTTAAACATAGAGGATAAATAATTCTATGTATCATTTACACCAATCATATTGGATCAAAAAATTAACATATCATCCACATATAGACACACAATAACTTCATATTCTTTTGTAAACTTTGAATAAACACATTTATCTACATTGTTATGAGTAGATTCATTAGATAGAATCAAATGTTTCATGCCATTGCTTCAAATCTTGTTTAAGGTCGTAAAGATATTTAATTAGTTTACATAATTTATTTTCATTACCTTCTAAAACAAACCCTTCTAGTTGTTCCATGTAAATCTCTTCGTTTAAATATCCTTTTAAAAAGAGTTTTAACACCCATTTGATAGACATACAAATGAATAATTGAAGCTAATGCAAACAAAATCATTATTGAAGTAGATCTTACAGGAGCATAAGTATCAAAATAACAAATCCCTCCTTTTTGTATGAAACCTTTGGAAACCAATCTTGTTTTAAAAGCTTGAATGTTACCATGAGAATCATACTTCTTTCTGAAAACTCATTTACAACCAATGGGTTTTTAACCTCATGGAAAATCCATAATGACCCAAGTATTCTTCCTTATTATGGAATCCTTTTCATCATTAATTGCTTCTTTCTAGAAATCAACATCTCTAGAAGTCATAACTTATTTATACATCTTTGGGTCATCCTCTGTAGTCAATACCATAAGATACTTATTCAGAAGATGGTTATTTTTTATCGTATTCAATAAGGAAAACTATGGAATCAGGAGAAATAAAATTTGGATATAGATGTTTCTCCTTCCAAAGTCTGGAACCCCGTTTAGGTTAAATTTGAGAATCATCATTATTCTATACTATTACATTTAAACTAGATTGAGTACAATAGATAAGGATATGAAGAATAACCTCCTCCCCATCATCTTTATAAAATTTATTTTCAAAAAACTTTACATCCCTTGATTCAATAATGACATTAGCTTCCAAATCCATAACTCTATATGCCTTTTTATTTTTCGTATATCCAACAAAAACACCTTTAATCGCTCTTAGATCAATTTTAGTTCTTTTAGGATCAAGAATCCTGTAGTAAGCTAAACACCATCACACATTAAAATATGAAAGATTAGGTCTTCTACCTTTCCAAATTTGATAATGGGAAAACTTAGTTTTCCTAGAAGCAATCCTATTATGAATATGACATGAAACCAATAAAGTTTCACCCCATAAATTTAATGGTAATTTAGATATATTAATCATGCAATTTACCATTTCTACTAAAGTATGATTTTTCCTTTCATCTATGCTATTTTTCTAAGGTGCGTAAGGAGTAGTAATTTGATGAATTATACTATTTTCTTCACAGAACTCATTAAATTCATTCATAAAATATTCACAGCCACTATCTGAGCGTAATACTTTAATCCTTTTGTTTATTTGGTTTTCAACTTCAACTTTATACTTCTTAAACATATTAAAGGCTTCATCTTTTGTTCTAAGAAGATATATGTGTAAATATCTATTATAGTCATCAACAAAAGTAATAAAACATATTTTTCCTCCATGAGTTGACAAACCATTAAATTCACAAATATCATAATGTACTTATTCTAATATATTAGAATTTCTCTCAATACTTTGAAATGGGTTTTTAATTATTTTAGATTCTACACATGTTTCACATTTATTAAATTCATTTCCAAAGTTAATTAAGTTTAAATTCTTCATTGCCTTTATTGAATTATAACTAACATGTGTCAAACGATCATTCCATAAATTAGAGGACTCGGTCAAGCAAGCAGAAGAATCAACCATATCATTAATAGACAGTTGATATGTGTCATCATTTGAGCACCCCTTCCCCCTCAAACATGCCTCCATTCGACAAGATAACCTTGTTGAATTTGAATAAAACCCGAAATCCCTTCTTAAATAGAAGATCAATAGAGACTAAATTCATTCGAATCTCAGGTATATACAACACATTTAGAAGAGTCAACTTCTTCCCCTAAGTAAAGATTATTTCCACACTTCCTTGATTGACAACATTGATGCATGCATTATTTCCAAGGTGTGCTCCCTTTGCGATAATACTTTTGTCATATGTTTTGAACATTAAATGATCCTTGCACACATGCATTGCTGCTCTAGAATCATGCCACCATCTCATCTTCATTGAAGTCACATTGACTTCAGAAATCATTGCAACTAGATTTTCTTCAATTAGTATATTGGTAGTGGGTTTTTTCACTTTCTTTTGATAGCGACATTCCCATGCAAAATGCTCTGGGTTTCCATAGACAAGACGTTCTCTTTTCTTTTTGGAAGGATTGACTTTTTTCTTGAATTGTTGGTCTTTCTTCTTGACATGTAAGGAAGTGCTCGGTGGTGCCTTTTCCTCAACGATATTAACCTTAGTATCAAATTGTGAAGTCGTATTCTCGTCTCTCAACATGGATTCTTCTTCAATGCGAAGAAGCTTTTGCAATTATTCAAAGGAAATATCCTCACTCTTTTTAATGAGTGATTTATCAAAGTCTTTCCATATACGTGGCAATTTGGCAATAACTGCACTAACTTGGAAAGTTTCTGGTATATTAATTTTAAGAGAAAGAATGTTGTATGCTATAACTTGGAGCTTATAAACTTGCTCCAACACCGTATTGTTATCAATCATCTTGAAGTTAAGATACTTTACAATAAGAAATTTATTCGTACCTTCATTCTCGACTTTGTATTTGAATTTGAGTACATCCCATATCTATCGAGCAGACTTCATTTGGCGAAAGTAGTCATAAAGAAGATTTGATAATGTGTTGAGAATATGTCCTCGATACAAAACCTCATCGTCTTCAAGTTTTTTCATCATTGTGTGGATGTGTTCGACTTGAGTCACGTCAACGAGTGTGCCGTCAGGATTTAGAGTAGACTCTTCAGGAATGAGAGGAAGGTATGGTTCCAGAATTTAAAATTTTTCAACATTGTAAAAAGAAACTTCATATTGTCTTGCCACCAGAAGAAGTCGTTGTCATTGAAGCGATCAAGTTTGACCATGTCTTGATTCATGAAGAGATTCTGAATCCATCTTCTACGTTCTACATTGACTTCAAACCCTTTTGATTGTTGGAAAATAAAGTGGGTAAAAAAGATAACATAAATTGAATCTTGATGCATGACCAAAGTTCACTGTCTAAAAAGGTTTGATCTACTCCCAACTATTGGTGTAGAGTTTTCAGTGGAAATGTCCCTATATGACTTCACCAAGATTTCGAGAATGTCGTATACCAAATTCTAATAGCCCCATAACGTTGATGTTGGGAGAATATCTCTGAAAAGTTACTAATTGAGGAGATTGATCAATCAATCTCAACATCCCACTTATTTATAGATTAAAACTGATGTGATTCGCACCGATTTGATTTCACATTTACTAAAACTGTATTTTTAAAATACTTTTAAAAGCATTTTGTCGTATAAATTTTTTATGTAAAAATTAATATTCTCAAGACCTCTATTTATAGAGGAAATACCTTGGGAATAAAAATTTCACAACCAAGCGAGATTCTCAAAACCAAAATAATTCTTTCCAATTATTTTAAAAAACACACTTTTTCAAGTGGGACCATTTTTAAAATAAAAAATAAAAAACATAACACATAAGATGTAAATCCAGTAACCGCTAGATCATCGATAAGGATTTGTCCAGAAAAAAATAGTGGATTACCAGAACAGTTTGTCATACAGGCCCAATGGCCGAAGGCAGCTCATTGGATAATAGGGAAAATCGTCCATCCAGACTAAAATTAGAAATACACACACAAACACAAAATGTATACCAGGTAACCGTTAGATTAAATTGATTAACGACCAGGATGAATCCAAAAAAACAAAAAAGTAGATCGCCCAAACAGAAAGCCGAAGGCATAAACCAACTAAAGTACAGGCCGAACAGACTTAAGGCCCAATGCACATCCCATGCAAATGGTGCGATGAAAAACAGCCAGCCTAATAATAGCAATAGCCCAACAAGCCAGGAAGCCCAGGGAACTAAAAAAGACACGCAAAAATACATTTTAAATACAAATGAAAACATTTTTACATGACAAAATCAAAAGTATAATAATTTGCGTAGAAAATAACAGGGTAATCATAAAAGCAAATAAAATCAATGTAAAAATACATTTTAATATGCATACTTTGAACAATTAAAAGAACAAGCAAACCCAAAGGCCATTCACCACTTTCTGTATCATTCTTCCTATGGATTTCATGTTTTACTCAAGACTGCACATACACTTTCAGAGATGCACTTAAATACACACACCCGATCCCTAAAAAGGGCTACACAACATGGCGGGGTAGTAGAGACGAAACCTTGTGTGCTGGACCCGGAGCCGTCCCGGATTGTTTGCTGGACAATCTGCGCTTGTACCTTTTAAGAACGGATGCCAGATTCTCCTTGCCCTTGGGGAAAGCCACGTCCCCGGCCGCAGTCCCCTGCCGCCCCTTGCGGTGTGAAATGGCCATCTCCACATCCTTCACCAGTGCCAGGAGCGACAATGCTGTGGTGCACTTACCCTTGCGCAGGTTGAGAGCTATGGAATCATCCGGGACCAGAGGGATCAGACAGATGCAAGGCGGTCTCAGAGTCCGGGGCTTTGAAAATGCCAGATCGATCACACCCTGTTGCAAAACCAGGTTAACAAAACCTTCTGGATTGTTGCTTTGCTCAACTGGTATAATACAAGATTACCTGAAGATGATTAAGTACGTATGTATACTTTCCCCATAGCTCGGGCCTGCTTTCCATGAGCGAAAGCTCCAGGATTCGATGAACAGACCACACCCCGAAGCTTACGATCAGATCCACTTTCCAAACACAGTTGTCTCCGCAACAAGGAAGATAACCCAAATCATCATTTCTCAGGTTAAGTTCTCTAGCTTCAGCGACACGGCCAACAAGATCTTCATCCACCCCATCATTCTGTCTAAATAGCCACTCAGATCCCTCCACCTTTGCGAGCTTCGTGATAAAATGTCTAACAGATCGAAGAAGCTCCACCTCCAAACCAACAACTGAAGAAAATTTATCGGCACACGTGCCGCGAACTTTATTAGCAGCACCAAACTGCTCAAACGGCTGCCTAGCCCACAGTGAGGTAGAATTTGAACTCAAACCGAAGGGTAAAGGGGAAGCAGTAGGGTACGATCTTGCTCCATCCCTTGACCTAGCAGAATAGTACATTGATTCATCAGCTGTTGGACCAAGTGAAGATCCAAATTCATCAGAAATGTAAGGATTCCTGGGAGGATTGAAGAGTCCTGAAATGTTGGGCAAACTGCGGTACTTCGTTGAATTGGCTTGACCCACCACACCCTGAGGAGGAACGGATTGCACCGGATTATTTCGAGACACGGCGTTCGGAAAATAAGACGGCGGTAAGGAACGTGGATCATCCCGTGATTCTTGGCCTAAAGAAATGTGTACTGGATCTCTGTTGTTTACGAGGCCCAGAGATGCAAATTTTAATAGAGATGGCACCGCTTGATCATTCAAGTCTCTAGCAGCTCGATACGAAGACAGCTGGTTGCCATGGAAAGTGGCGGGCTGATAATCCGAACCAATGGACGCAACATTAGGATTAGGACTCAACAGCCGTGTGTGACCGGGCCATAATTGTGAGAATCTCTGTTGGGCCACAGAAATAGAATCCACACCAGCTTGCATCCCTCGAGACGCGGGGGAATCAAATAAACCATAAGTGATTAAAGAATCAGATTCAAATGAAAAAGAAGGCTTCGGATCAGCCCCCAGCAGGAGATCCAATCCCTTGCCCTTCGCTGTTGCCTGCCCGTGTAAATCGTAAAACTGTTCCCAAAACTCATTGAGAATCGCAGCTACCTGACGTCGTGCCGCACGGCCCAATCCCGCCAACCTTGAAAGACTCCCACCGCCATTCCCAACATCATCATTTTTCACACTGGGAACCCTAAACGATCCACGGCCCTCAGATGCAACACTTTTGGACGACTCTTCAGACTCCCCATCATCACCATCCTCATCATCTTTCACAATCTCCAAGTCTCGCTCGATCCCAACAGTATCAACCGGTTCAATTGAATTGCCATCCAGTGATCTATTACTAGAGACATCCATGGTAACATCAGGGGGCTGAGCTGGCTCTACCGAGGCTGCCAAATCAGCTGAACACATGACACCAGATGAGCTTTCTTCAATGGTACTTAATACAGGCACCTGATCCAGAGTTTCAGGCAAATTAATGTCATCATTTGGAAGTGATGAGTCCGAGACACTCGCCACGAACCTGTCCAAAGCTGGCGACGGTTCTTGCAGTTGATCAGGCTCCTGTGTGTTTGCCCCAAGGCTTTTCAAGAAGGGTGCTTGATCATCTATTCTAAAACTTGCAGATTTTAATGGTGTAGCCAACAGCCAGAGCATCAAACAGAAAGATCCACAAGCAATGGTTAGGAGAACAATATATGCAGCAGATGCGCCGCTACTCATGTTCCACCGCAAAATACCTACCCACTCACTGTTTCCAAAGATCATTTCCATGACAAACATCATCTTCAAGCCAAGCATCCCGATAAACATTATTAGGGCTAGTAGCTCCAAAAAAGGAGAAATCTTGTAAGCACCCATTATAGAAACAGATGAGGCAACCCGGAGAAGCGGGATGATAGAAGATGGAAGCAACAGTGCTACCATAACTTGAGTGAACAAAAGAAGCTGATACATCCCTTCAGGTCCTGAATTCCAAACACAGTTGAGGGCAGGGAGGATGGCAAGGATTCGGATTCCAACACGATGGAGCCAACAGTGAACGTCCATATTGAAAAGATCATGCCAGACTATTTGCCCAACAACATTCCAGGTTGATGCCACGATTTGATTGGAAAGAAGAGTAACCAGTAAAAACCCTAACTGTACTGTTGGGCTTTTAAATACCTGCAATTAAGTATCAAAACACATGAATAAAGAAGAGCCCTTTTTACAAGCCACCACTGACAAAAAATGAACAGCTTGATAAGATAAAAAAATCAAAAACCTGATCCATTAAAGGCATCACATCCTGAAATGTGATGAAAACCAGTCCCGTGCTGTGGAATAAATTCACAGCTGAGGTCATTAGCATGTAATTCATCAGGAAAATGCCACTAAAAATGCAAAGCAGGGAAAAAAAATGGTCATAGCACAAGGCCTCCTTGGAGACACCAGGCAATCCTTGATTCTGCCGCAATGAAAAAAAAATATGTCAGTATCATCAGTTTTTTATCCTAAAATTTGACAATCCAAAGTACGAATTTATACAATTTTCTCTGCAATAAATAAATAATTTTTTTCCTTTTAATTGTTTTCTCGGTTAACTTGATATAAATGAAATGCTCACCTTCACAAAATAAGAATGTACAAAAAAATTATGCGGCATGATGCTCGCTCCAAGAAGACTCATGAATGTAAAAGCATTCTCTCCATTTAATTTTGCAAGCAACCCATTCATGGAAAATGGGATTTCTGGTTGATTTATAAGGAATCCAACAACAAATGAGAGCATTATAAATCCCACAATGCTGATCCCCATCACCCTTGCTGTCTGATTCTCCTGGGAATGAATTGTGACAGCTTTAACAGAATGCAAAAAAAAAAACTTCAGGATTGATTAAAGAGCGGCATGTAAAAGGGATTACCAGAAATGAAGCAAACAGTGGAAATAAAACAACATCGATGGCAGATATAAAGAGGCAAGCGGGCAGGTCCACCTTGAATGCAATATTCAGCCCATGTGCAATACCCAACATCTAGAAAAACAAAAATAATTATGCATTAAGGTTGGAAGGCAATGGTTTGAGCACCATTAGTAAGTTCCCAATGAACATAATAGACTCGAGAGGAATGAGAGCTTGCCGTCGTAAGGTCCAAAGCAATAGCAGAAAGCTCTGCTAGGACTCCAAGGAATATGCATGTGGACTTGTCATACTCATCATGGCAAATCTGCAGCATTATTAGAAAAACAACATATAAAGTTAAAATTAAAGTAAAGAAAAAAAGCAAGAATTATATTGCATCCTTAGTAATGCAGTTGAAATGGATCAAGATGATTTTTCTGTTCATTTCTATACCAGATAGCAGCACTAAATTAATTGATAGAACAGCCAAATATGCAGGCAAAAAGACAAGCCTGAACATAGCAATCAAAAAAAGTCAGAGCACCTAAATTAAGGGTTGAGACATAATCATTAAAAACAGAAATGATATAATGCCTTCAGCTTTTTCTATTTTTTTTAGCATCCCCCATAATTTCAAATTGAGGGAAAAACCAAAATCAGTAGGACCAAAGAAAAATGATAACAAAAAGAAGAAGAAGAAAACCAATAGAGCATGTGAAAAAATTAACAGGGCAAGACAGCCAAAGAAGGGAAACTAATAAGGTGAATAATTTAAAACCTACAGTGATTATAGGAGCAACAAGAAGAAATCAAATTTCAGAAAAAAATTAAAAACAAACATTACCTGCACAAGATCTCTTCCTGTGACAAAACCTATGAGAGATGACATGTATTGACAAAGAACAGCAGCAAAATTAAAAACAAGCAGTGGGGCTGCAAGACCAAAACCAAAATGCGCACCACCCTCAATAGTTGCAGCCCACTTTCCAGGGTCAGCATATCCAATAGCAATCAAGAGCACAGGTAAAGTGGATGGAAGGAGCCGCTTTTCAATGTTCAAAAGACAACTGGCACTCAATTTCTCACTTTTCATTTTAATGAGGGGTTTTTCATGTGGTAATGTCACAACTCTCTAACCAAGAGGCACAATCTCCTTATCCTGCCCCTATTAAAACCATAACCTAATCACCAATTACAACTGCACCATGGAAGCACTGTTAATACTCTTCGCATGTCATGCAAACGGCATCTGCAGCTTCAATGGAATAACATGTGCATGCAATCACACTACGGCCAACTGAAAAATTCCAATCATATTTGGATACAGGTATACAAAGGCAGTGGGGAGCGATAGAACAGCAGTCACAGTGGAAAAATCTTCATGCCTGCGACATGAAGTGGACTGAATTCAATCCCAGCAGCTTCTCATCAACAAGCGTTATGTTGGGCACAGAAAGCAAAAAAAAAAATCGCAACATCCACCACCGTCAGAAACCATACTATGCACCTGAACAAAACAACCTGCTTGAATGCCGATATACTGTGAGTAACATTGCAGAATTAGAAATCAGCTCTGTATCTAAGCTGTGACAGAAAACCAAACCAAATCCACCAAAAAACTTCAGCCAGTGCACCTGAATCTTGGTGTAAAAATAACAGAGACCGTCTCTGAATGCCACAATTAAGGATTAATGGATCACTGCATGAACCTCCTGAAACCAAATATAATAAACTCCGTCATTAATTGCAAAAGTTAGAGAATCATGGGGTGAAAAGGCGGCTGCCTTCACATGCCCCCGGGATGGAAAGAAAAAAAAGCTAAAAAGGTCACCTTTCACAAGCAGCCTATGAGCTTGACATAAAATATAGTGAAAATGAAGGAAAAAATGAGCCAAAACATGGAGAAGCACTGGTAGAAGGAGCAAAAAGTACGCAAAAAGCAAATCAGTTCACCATAAACAAACCAAAAAGATGACGAATGAACATAAATTGGTCAAGGCAATAGTAACGTTACTTGGAAACGCTATAGGAAGACAAATTTCACTTGCTGGACAACGAACTGATTGATAAAACCCTACTGGAACTCGAAATTTAAAATCCTAGGAATCAAGACAATCTGAAATTCAATGAAACCCGAGATATCCGCAAGCCACCAATACAACGTACCAAAAACAACAGAATTATCCTCCTAGCGAAGGATATTTTGGTTTAAAAAACGAAATTTCAATTCAACAACAGGAACGACCAATCAAAAACCCCGGGAACAGAGCACGCGAAGAAAGATCAAAAAACATCGCCGCATGATTGAAACGGATCGGATCCTTTCGGAGCTAAAAAACCAGTCATCTTAGCACGGATCCCCGCGCAAAATTTAACGTTCAAACTCAAAATCCATTCAAACAATCCAATACCATAAGTAGGGTTTTTTAGAATGTCGCCTTACCTCTGTTAATACAAAATTTCCCCTTCCTCACGGTCAATCGGATTGTTTAAACGAACCAAAAGTTCACTGATTCCAGAAAGATAAATGATTGACGACATAAAGACGCAGAGACGACGAGGCAAGACATTCTCTGCAGTGAGCTGAGCTGTGGTAATAAGTAAAAGAGTGGAGAGAGAAGGTGTGACAGATAATGCTACGACAAACGAAAAAGGAGGGTGAATTTCGCCTGGTCGAACGTTACCATGAATTTTAATCGAACACGAAGAACAAGAGGCGAGCTTTCAGGGGACGGGAAATAAATTAATTACGGCGGACCGATGAAAATTCCTCGGAGGGCTCGGCTCGGGATTGGAAAGATATTTCTCACAGCAGGATAAGACTCCGGTCGTCGGGGAGCCGTCCGAAATTAATTACTAAAAAATAAATAGAAAACAAAAGCGAAACTTTAATATCTCTAATTAATAAATTAATTATTTATGTGAGTGGATACTATATAATCCAACCCTACAGTTATTCGCGGCTCAAGCTCTTCCACCCATGGCGTCCGCCGCAGCTTCCTCTGTGCTTCGATTTATCTCTCCCCAAACCCTAGCTCTCTGCAATTCCACCTCCCGTTCTCCGCCCTTCATCTCTCTCGCCTCCCCTCCCCTCAAGCTTCATGCCGTGCCCTGTTCGATTTCTCGTCCGTTGCTCGCCTCTCGTAGCGGATCTTCTTCGTCGCGTTTCGTCCTTAAAGCGGCCGCGTCGTCGGGATTCGAGCATTACGAAAGCGAAGAGGAACTGGTCGGTGGTGCTGACGGCCGGGAGAGCTTTTCATCTGACCTAAAATTGTTTGTTGGAAACCTTCCTTTCAACGTTGACAGTTCTGCCCTCGCCAAGCTGTTTCAACAGGCGGGAGATGTTCAGATGGTTGAGGTAATGTTTTATTTTAATTTGAGGTGCACAGCTTCGACCGATCAATTCGTCGTTTCACTAGGTTAACGATAATGGTCACTCCCCTTAGGGCAGCGAAAAAGTTTGTGCTTTTTTTTTCAGTGGTTGCCTTACGAGCTCTAGAGTCTCTCCGATTGCTAGAAGTTTCTCCCTGTTAGTGTGACACAATTTAAATTGATGAAGTTGTTGGATCTGACAGGTCATATACGACAAGGTAACTCAAAGGAGCCGCGGCTTTGGTTTTGTAACCATGTCTACCTCTGAAGAAGTTAGGTCGGCGGCTGAGCAGTTCAATGGATATGTAAGTTTTACTGTTACACAACATACTCCATCTCCTCTTGCTTTGCTAAATTGAAATGATTCTCTTTTGGCTTGTAAAAAGTAATGCAAATAAGTAGAATGGAATAGCTAGTCCATAAAATACTCATTTGTCTCTATCTGAACCTGTATACCTATATGTATATATCTAAATAGGCATCATTCCACATGTCAATCATAATTTAAGATGGGCTCAGCCATTGTATCTGGTGGTATGTTCATATATTCATAATAAAGGCCCATATGTTCAGTTAATTGATCATCTAAAACTGCCTTTCTGCAATGGTGATCTGTTATATTTTTATCTTCTTACCTTTTATGCATTTTGTTCCTTTTCACTTGCTTTTAACTCTTTGTGTACTCTTAAAGGTAACATTAGGTATGTTTTATTGTGCAAGTTTCTTTTCCATTTTGCTATTGTGAAGTCTTCTTGACCACTTGCCTGGTCAGAAAATGAATATATTTATTCTACATGAATGAGTTCTCAACATGTTTCAGGAACTAGATGGAAGGCCTCTGAGGGTGAATTCTGGACCTCCCCCTCCCCGAAGGGAGAGGCAGTTTTCCGAAGGGAATAGAAGCCGGGGAGGTTTTGATGATTTGAACCGAAACCGGGGAGGTTTTGATGATTCAAACCGAAATCGGGGAAGTTTTGATGATACAAACCGGCTTTATGTGGGAAACCTTTCATGGGGTGTTGATGATTCAGCTCTGGAGACTTTATTTAGTGAGCAGGGAAAGGTGCTGGAAGCCAGGGTAGTGTATGACAGGGAGAGTGGGAGATCAAGGGGTTTTGGATTTGTTACTTACAGCTCCTCTGAAGCTGTGAGCAGTGCAATTGAATCGTTGGATGGGTTTGACCTGAATGGGAGGCAGATTCGAGTATCCGTGGCGGAAGCAAGGGCACGATAGCTGATTTGATCTGCAGTGTGTATGAATGATTTATCAAGCTGGTGTGCTGTGGCCATGCGGGAATTGCAGAGGAACACCAGATTTCTGCCTGGTTGTGGTAAGTTTCTTTGTGTCTGTGATTTGATAAAACTGAAATTTGGCACTCAGGGCTGGTCCTGATTGAATTTTGTATTAATGCATGGAGAATTTTGATGGGTTTTGTTGAATTTTTTTTAGAGTTGCTTAAATTTTGGTCGAATTCCACATAAACACACGGTTTTTGCATCAGTTCTGGTTGGAGTTCCAGGATTCGAGTCTGTTTATTTGTGTGTATTTTTGTTATAATTTCCTAAATAGGTTATTATTTAACTATTTTGCTCAATCTATGTTCTCCAATCATGAGGTTATGCTAATGTCAAAATATAGCTTGAATGCAAGAGGGAAGAAATCATATTTCTTCCTAAGCAATTGTTTGGTGAAGGTGAATTTATCAAAGATTCTAGAAAACAAAGATGACGCATTATTGACTTGATTTGTTAATGAGGTGATCTCATGTGATATGTTTATCCACTATGGATAAATTTAACCCTTTCAATTTCAAATCTTATTATCTTTTTAATGAACCTTGTTTATTAAGATAAGTTCATTTTCTTTTGATGTGATGTTAATTTGTATGGGAGTAAATACAAAAAAACATCAATCAAACCGAGGAATCACAAAAATGTCCTTTTATTGTAATGAAACGTCAAGAATGCTTGTAGGGGAAAAGAAGGGAGAAGGTAATAAATCAACAATTCTCTCTAGAATCTTAAGCTTGATAGAAAAATTGCCCATATCTTCTATGCCTGTGACCTGACCCAGCAAACTTGGCCTAGCTCAAAGAATTGGGCTGGCTTGAGGTCCCACCTGAGTTGGGTTGGGTTGTTTTTACACCCCTAACTACCGAGTAACATGGAGAAAAATCCAAGAGGAGGTGAACATTATGATATTTTGAAAGAGGAAAAAAACGAGATATTAATAAGAAAAGAGGGAGAAAGGAATGAGAAAAAGAAGAGATTTTTTTTTAAAAAAAGTTAGTTTTTTAGGAATACAAAAAGTTGGAGGTATACAAGCCTTTGCCATTTTCAAAGAGGATAAGGAAGATTGGAAAGTTGGTACAAAAAGTACTTGAAGATCTTTAAGAAATTTCACATCAGTATTCCATTTGTCGGTGCAATCTCTCAAATGTTGACATGTGTAATTTTTTTTTGGAGTTTTCCAATAGAGGATGTGTTGGAAGAATAGAAAGTACAAAAAGTTCCTGAAGATCTTTAAGAAACTTGACATCAATATTCCATTTGTCGGTGCAAACATATGCAAAATTTTCGAAGGAGTTCTTTTTCGATAAAAAAGAAATTGGAGGATTTAATGTAATCTCTTTGAGTGAGGTGTGTTCTTTTATTGTTCAATGGAAAACCCCTCCAAAGTTTAAGAGATTTAGGAGGAGGATCGTGCAAATTTGAGAAGACATTGTGTGACTTGGGAGCAAGTGTCAATTTTATGTCCCTAAGTGTGTTTTGCAAACTAGAACTTGACAAACTGAAGCCAATAAGGGTTGTGTTACAACTCGCTACTTGCTCAGTGAAATGCCCTCGTGGAATACTTGAAGATGTTCTTGTCAAGGTGGCAAATTTTATATTTCTCGCCAATGTTTTAATCTATAAAATGAAAGAAGGATGTTCCCACTATCCTTGTAAGACCATTCCTAACCATGGGGAAAGCTTTGATAGACGTGAACCAAGGGAGATTGATTTTCAAAGTTGGTGATGAACAAGTCACCTTTGATCTTATGAAAATCATTAAGCTTGGAGTTGAATATGAAGTTTGTCATGCCATTTTTTCTACTAAAGAACACTCAACCACTGTGAGTTTTCAATAAGCAGAAGATGACAATGTGATGAAACTCATTGATGGCATGGTGGATAGAAAGGAATCAAATACCCATTTAGAGGTTGGACAATGAGCTAGAGATATATAGGGGACATAAAACATATCAAGGGACTCCTACCAGGAGTTGATCCCTTTGATCATCAAGCCATCAATGTTTATGGTAAGTTACTACCACAAACATGGAGGTATTCACTTTTGAGAGAAAAAGAGACCTTATCGATGACTATCTATGACAATTTATTGAAAGAGTAAGAGGAAAAACCCTTAAAGTGTTGAGGAAAAGAAAACAAGTGATAGTTTGGAGCATTGACGACATCAAGGGCATTAACCCCATTATTGCGGGCACAAGATATCTCTAGAGGGAAGAGGGAAGCCAAGTCGACAATTGCAAAAGAGACTTACACCCCCAATGAAGGAGGTGGGGAAAAAGAAATTCTCCAAGATCCTTGATGTGATAATCATCTTTTTTATTTTAGACGGTGAATGGGCTACCCACTTTAATTTATGCTAGAGAAGGGAGGCAAGATAGTGATTAAAAATGAGGACATTGAATTGATCCCAACAAGGACTGTTATGAGATGGAGAGTGTGTTGATTAGCATATGTTAAATGTAAAACAAGGAGAGTGTGTTGATTAACATATGTTAAATGTAAAACAATAAAGGACCACTTTCCACTCCCATTCATGGGTCAAATACTCGAAATACATGAGTTATATTACTTTTTAGATGGTTATTCTAATTATAACAAACACTAATGGATCTAGTCGACCGAACCAAAACAACATTCACTTATCTATATGGAACCTTCGCTTATCGTCATATGTCATTTGGCATGTGAAATGCACTAGCAACATTTCAACGGTGTATGAAACATTTCTTTCATGACGTGACAGAGGAATTTTTGGAGAAATTTATGGATGTTTTTTCAGTTTATGGGAGATATTTTGTGGCCCGCCTTTATAAACTTGACTTGGCACTTTAAAATTTATGAGGAAAAGTTCTTAGTACTCAATTGGGAAAAGTGTCATTTCATTGTTTAAGAGGGAATTATCCTTGGACATGAAATTTCAAAGCAAGGAATAGAGATTGACCCTGCTAAGATAAAAGTGATATTAGAGCCACTCGAGCCGACCATAATGAAGGGGACACATGGCTTTCTTAGACATGTAGGATTCTATCACCATTTTTTAAGGATTTTCTGAGATAGCTTGGTCACCTATTGACGTCTCATTCAACTTTGATGAATCGCGTAAGAAATCCTTTGCTACATTGAAAAGGAATTTAATGGTTGACCTAATCATGACCTCTCTTAATAGGGAGAACACTTTTTAATTGATGTATGATTCTACTGATTTCACTGTGGGGGCTACTTTGGGACAACGTGTTGATCATATCTTTCAACCCATCTACTATACAAGTTAGACTCTAAACAAGGTCTAGATCAATTGCACTACCACAGAGAAAGAGCTTTTAGTAGCGGTCTTGCTTAAAAAAATTATATCCTATTTTATATTCTCTAAGGTAGTAGTCTATAATGATCATGCCACTTTGAGATACTTTCTCAACAAGATGGATGTAAAAACCATGGTTAATCGGATGGATATTATTGTTCCAAGAGTTTGATATCACGATCAATGATATAAAGGGATCGTAGAATATTGTGGTTGACCACTGGAAGATGTGGTGGAAGAGGAGGAGATTCACATTGATGATGAATTCTCGGATGAGAAACTCTTTCATGATGATTCATAAGATCATCCATGGCTTTCTGACATTGCAAACTTTTTGGAAAATAGAATAATTTACCCTCACTACAGTTATCAACAAAGAGATTCTTGGCTGGCACAACACATTACTTGGATGTTGTGGATTGAGATAGGAGCTCAAAAATTGGTCAAGTATGGATGAGTCATGGGTGGGCTTGACCGTGGACAGATAGAGTATCGCAAGGATGGTAACTCCATGTATAAGGTACATAATCTCTTTAATACCAAACCATATGCTTGTTTATATATGAGTGCACATGCCTACATATTTTGATGAGACTGATAAATGGATATAGACTGATAGTACCCTAAAGAAAGAGATAGGATGGAATTAAGCCTTTTAGACATAAGTGCTCCTTAGCACTTTGGGAATTTTGGGGTCACCTGAAAACTATGTCGCCAAGGGATGATTGTAAGGGTTGGTATCCTCAGAACCAACTGTTTTGTACTTTGATTACATGAATGTTCACTTATTATATATTGTTCATTGTTCTGCATGACTATAATATAATAATGTCCTGGAATATTTGTTGCATTAATAAGGTCAAAGCAGATCCTCGCTATGATGAGAACCTTGAAATGCTATAACAATATTCTTAAATAAAGTTATGCGGTTAGATGACATACTATGATAGGACACATAGTATACAGACCGTCATGTGCGAGTACTCGTAAGAAGACGAGACTCTCTCTCATGGAGTTCACACTTGGTAATCTCTAAGATGAGAGATTATGAGAACAGACCCGCCAGTCGTAATTCCGCATGTCTTGGTGTCATCGGATATTGCTATCTGCGAGCGTGTGTAATGGTCCTTAGACTGGAAGATTATCATTAACTCATGTCATGACTCGCGCACTTAGATTTACTGATGAAAACCGTCACGCAGACAGTTGGCGGAAAGTAGGGTACGTTGGGTGCGTCACGAGTGACATGTTGTTAATGGATAAGTCGATGAAGGATTTGTCCCTTCTATTTATGGAAGTTGATATCTCAGCCCTTTGATTGAAATAGAACTGTCGCATTAAATTCCATGGCCATGGTGTAAACGACGAGTTTATTTCAGGTAGTCAAAGAACGACGGATCAAGCATATAGGTTTATGACACTGCCATGAAACCTGCTTGATGAGATATCGAGACAAAGGGATTAAATTACACAGTAAACATTCATATGAGGTGATACGTCAATGCAACGTCAACTTCTTTCTCTTGGGTGCCTTGACCCGTTGCTAGACAGTAATCTTTGACTTTAGGCAAGCTCGCCTAATGCCAATGAGAAAGAGGCCTAGAGGGTCACACACTAAGTGTATCCAAGTATCTCAAGTTGAATAAAGATTATTCCCGTACGTGGTTTAATAATTATTCAAGGAAGCCTAAGTTGTTTTAAATGATGGAGGAAAAATAAAATAAAACAAGTACATGCCGTGTATTATTAAATGTACACACCGTGTAGTTTTATTTTGGAAAGGAAATGAATAAATGAAAACAAGATATACACGTCGTGTACATTTAATGTACACGCCGTGTAGTTTTTCCAGTCGGGATTTTGAGGATATAATATCGTTTTATTAAATGATATTTATTATAATTAGCGTGAACGCATGTCAAGGAATTAATTATTCGACATGAGGGTTTTCAATAAGAGTTAATGAAATAAATGAAACGCGTAACGCGTTTATTTATTGTTATAACTCTACAACCTCAAACTCGATTATAAATATCCTCACAACCCCAACTCTTTTCCTACACAAGAGAATCGTTGTGCACAACATCTCTGGAGAATTCTTTCAAGGCCGAAAGAACCTCTTCCTCCAAGAACGTTCTCAAGGCCGAGAGAGATCTTCTTCCATCAGATCAAAACGATCTAAGGCGGACAACGCAAGCAAAGGCTTCTCCACGCTAGCACCCGGAGAATCCTTTGGCGACGTCCAGAGATATGAGGTACACGTGTGGATCACCGCTAGAGGGAGTCTATACTTGGCTTCTGCGACGCAACGATGGATCACATCGACAACGTGATCAAGAACATCAATGAAGAAAGAACACCCAAAAGGTATTTCTTTATAATTAATTAAATTAATTATAATCAACCTGTAACGATCCTTGTTTGTGGTTTCAGGAAAAACCATCTTCTTTGTCTTTTTCTATGATTCGATCCATGGAGACTGGCGTTTATCGTCATATTGATCCCGGATTGATCATTGATGATGACAAAAAGCCAAGTGGGCACATCCACCCACGCGCTTTCGCTGAGCCCGAAACCTTCAAATGGTATCAAAGGGAGGTTACAACGTTGATTATAGTTATTTAATTTTCGTTGATAATTTATGCATTTATATTTGATTCAATTCGAAATATATCATTCTATTAATCTGAATAAACGAGATCTATTCTTCCTCCTTCGTTTCTCGATTCATATCACAAAAACGACCTTTTAATTTTAATTTTGATTAAAATAAAAACGAGGAATTCATCCGGAGGAGTCAATCTTTCTGTCTGTACAACACGGGATTACACGGCGTGTAATTAAAACTACACGCCGTGTACTTAGGTTCAATGAACCGGCACTGGTCTGCCAAACCACGCCGTGTGAATTGATTATGCCTAAGTATTAATCACGCCGTGTTGACCAGAATTGAATGACGCGTGGGAACCGGAATACACGACGTGTATGTTGGAACAACACGCCGTGTAGTCCGATCAGGTCCAGGTGAAACCGTGTACAAGGAGAAGTCGTGTTCCGTGTACACGGGATTTCCAAGCCGGTTACCGCGTAACAAGGAAGTACACGCCGTGTATGATTCATCTACACGTCGTGTACTCCAAAATTTCCAAAGTAGAGAAAACACGCCAAATCCCCGGCGTGTACTTTGGAAACAAGGTGAAAAGAGATACACGCCGTGTAAATATAAACTACACGCCGTGTACTTTCCAGAAATGGAATTTCACCAGGTTTCCTCCAATGTACAAAGACCCGTACAAGGAATATGGATGAGAAGAATCTCAAGGAAATTCAGAAAGGAATTTAAGATAAAGAATTGATTAATTATAAGATCATAATTAATTGAATTTGAGAACGACTTATCTTAAATGAAAGAGCGATTAAAAGAATTTGAATTCTAAATATGCGTAAATGTCGTTGCATGTTGTGGATGATCATGAGTTAGACCAAAGACCCTTTGTATGTGTATGGTTTCATTTAAATTTATTTAATTTAAATTTGTTGGCCTGCGAGCCTTCTTCCAATAAAATATAGGGTCTGCGTGCCCATGGTTTCTTTAATGTAAACCCATGTAATGGAGGATCTCCCAAGCCAGAGGAGACGGTTCAAATCCCGAAGCCGAGGCGAAACCGATACAAGAAGATACAAAGGTGGACAGGTGGGAGCTGCAAAACACGAACCAATAGGTTCAAGGTGTTTTCCCTAGGTCAGGGTTAGCTTATCAAAACCACTAGATAAGCTAACCAATAGAAGCTCATGATCATGCCATCTTATTTTATTTCTGTCTGATTGCATGGTTTATTTATTATATATGTGTTGTCGCGATCACATAATTAATAAAATGAACAAGCATGCAAAGATGGAATAAAATAAAAACCAGACTATGCGTAAACATTATCAGAACATGGTTAATCACTTAAGCAAGCATCACTTAATATTAACAAGCATGTGGTAATGAAAAACTATGCATAAAGACTAAAATCCCTCAATACCATATTAAGTCAGAGCATGCCTTCCGTTACCTGATTAAGGGCAAGACTCAATAAAACTATGTGTTTGACCAACCCTTGTTGGGACACTTACTTTTATAAAGGAAGCCCTTATGAAAGGTTTCGGGTTGACTTAACCATATTACATCAAGAGAAGTATCCCTTGCTAGACTTGATGTAATATTGGAGGCAAGAGTTGAGGAAATCCAAGTCAGGATTTCAGGATTGGGGAGTCCACTCAACAGATCAAGGAATTGTAAGCTCACAGTTGACAAAGACCTGTCTACCTAAATACCTTCAAATAGCTTGACCAACCCTTGTTGGGGTTATGCGAAGGGAAATATGGATCCTTTCCACTAGAATGTCAAAACAACTGGACATTCCGAGTTCAATGGTGAGGGCCATTGGGGCTTGATAAAATAGTGGGAGAATTAATTAATTCATTCATTATTTCTCATAAATTGTAATCAAGAAAGTACTAATAAATCTGCTCTTTTAAATTGTAGAATCAAGATGACAAACTCATCAACCACATTTTCTCTGCGATCAATACTGGATAAAGACAATATCCTCACCGGCAATAACTTTCAGGAATGGTTTAGGCGCCTTCGGGTTATCCTACGCCATGAATGAAAGTTTTACGTACTGGAGTTCTCACTTCTTGATTCCCCTACCCCAGGGGCGAGTGATGAAGATTTTCTAGTCTATGATCAACATTTGAATAATGCACTCGACGTTCAATGTTTGATGCTATCATCAATGTCTAGTGAGCTCATGAAGTCTCATGAAGACATGGATGCCTATAGCATGCTCGAGCATCTCCGTGGTCTATACCAGGAGAGATCAAGACAGGAAAGGTTTGAGATCTCCAAGGCTCTATTTCAGAGCAATCTTAGAGAGGGTGCCCCAGCTGGGCCTCATGTAGTCAAGCTCATTGGCTACATTGAGCGCTTGGAGGTTCTAGGGTTTAAACTCCCCAAAGAACTAGGCACCGATCTCATTCTTGCATCACTCCCCCAGAGCTTCTCGAACTTTGTTTTTAATTTCAACATGAACAACATTGAGAAGTCTCTATCTGATCTTCTTATCCTTATCCACCAAGTAGATAATGACATGAAGCGTGAAAAGCCTTCTGTCCTTATGGTGAATAAAAGGAAAGGGAAGGCGAAGAGCTTTAAGCCCAAAGCTTCTTCAAGGCCTTCAAATAAAAGGAAGATCAAAGGGGAGGCAAAGGAACATGATGCTGTTTGTTTTGCATGTGGCAAGAAGGGCCACTGGAAGAAAAATTGCACCCAGCCAAGGAAGCAAGGGGAAGCTTCAGGTGTGTTTGTTATTGAATGAAATCTATCTATTTCTACTAATTGGGTATTAGATACTGCTTGTGGTGCTCACATCTGTATCCAAATACAGGAACCAAGTAGATTCAGGAAGACTGATCGAGGGGAGGTAGATCTACGAGCAGCCAACAGAGCCAGACTTGTTGCTATAGTTGTCGGGGACTACCACCTCACATTGCTTATGGGGATGGTCTTGGTTTTGAAATGATGTTATTATGTACCCTCTGTAACCAAAAACATTATTTCATTATCCAGATTAGATACTGATGGATTCATCTTCAAGTTTGGAAGTGGATGTTGCTATTTTTATAAAGATAGCATTTGTTTTGGTAGGGCACATTTATATAACGGCCTTTATGTGTTATACTACACAAACCAAGTAATGGAAATCGATAACAAAGTTAATTCATATGACTCATACCACACCCAACTTTGGAATCACCGGCTAGGTCATGTCAATGAGAAAAGTTTGACAAAATTACATCAAGATGGGTATTTAGATTCTTTTGAACTAAAACCACTTGGTGTATGTCATGCGTGTCTACAAGGAAAAATGACCAAAGCCCCATTTAGTGGGAAAAGTGAAAAATCTAAAGAGATTCTAGAATTAGTTCACACAGATGTGTGTGGACCATTTCCAATTGAAGCAAGGGGTGGGTTCTCATACTTCATAACTTTTACTGATGATTTTAGTAGATATGGATATATCTATTTAATGAGCTATAAGTCAGATTCTTTTGATCAGTTCAAAGAATACAAGAATGAAGTTGAGAACCAGCTTGGTAAGAAGATTAAGAAACTCCGCTCATACAGAGGAGGAGAATATCTTAATCAGGACTTCATTGATTTCTTACGGGCATTTGGGATTCTATCTCAACTCACTCCTCCTTACACACCGCAGTGGAATGGTGTAAGTGAAAGGAGGAACCACACCCTGTTGGACATGGTGAGATCAATGATGAGTCATGCGAGTCTTCCATTATCCTTTTGGGGATATGCATTACAAACAGCAGCGCACATACTAAACCAAGTACCAACTAAATCGATAAATGGTATTCCATACGAGTTATGGAGTGGACGCAAAGCCATGTTATCGAATTTACATGTGTGGGGTAGCGAAGCATTTGTTAAGGCCTCTTCAGGTAACAAACTCGCGCCCCGAGGCACAAAGTGTATCTTTATAGGATATCCCAAGGAAACAAGGGGATATTACCTATACAACCCCTCAGACAAAAAGGTTACAGTGTCAAGACACGCCATATTCCTTGAGAGGGAGCACATCTCCAAAAGAGATAGTGGGAGCGAGATAGAATTCGATGAATTCGAGGCTCAAGATACACATGAGTTGGTACAAGAACAGATTCCACAAAGCCCCGTGGAAGAACAATCTATTCCAGAGACACAAGAACTGCGTAGGAGCATGAGAGAGGTGAGAGAACCAGAACGATATGGTTTTCTTGTCACCGAGGATGGTGACTCATTATTGGTTGACAATAATGATCCTCTTACCTACAAGGAAGCAGTTGAAGGCACAGACGTTTCCAAGTGGCAAGAATCCATGAATTCTGAAATGGATTCCATGTACCAAAACCAAGTTTGGATTTTGGTAGATCATCCAGTTGATGTAAAGCCTATTGGTAATAAATGGGTATTCAAGAAGAAAATGGACATGGAGGGGCAAGTCAGCACCTACAAGGCACGACCGGTTGCAAAAGGTTTTAGACAGTGTCAAGGAATTGACTATGATGAAACCTTTTCACCGGTTGCGATGTTGAAATCCATTAGAATCCTATTGGCTATTTCTCCTTACCATGACTATGAAATTTGGCAAATGGATGTCAAAACAGCTTTCCTTAATGGGAACCTCCATGAAGATGTCTACATGACACAACCTGAAGGGTTTGTGAATCCAAAGGATGCCAACAAGGTATGCAAGTTGTAGAAATCCATTTATGGATTAAAGCAAACATCAAGATCATGGAACATTCGTTTTGATGAAGCTGTAACGAAATTTGGCTTTGTTAAGAACGAATGTGAGCCTTGTGTCTACAAGAGGTTTAGTGGGAGTGCATTCGTTTTCCTAATAGTATATGTTGATGACATATTACTAATTGGAAACGAAGTACCTATCTTACAGTCAGTTAAGGCATGGTTGCATAAATGCTTCTCCATGAAAGACTTGGGCGAGACGGCATATATTCTTGGGATCAAGATCCATCGTGATAGATCCAAGAAAATGCTGGGCCTGAGTCAAAGTACATACATTGACAAGATACTGAAGAGATTCAGTATGGAACAGTCCAAGAGGGGATTGTTTCCAGTGTCACATGGCATTCATATTTCCAAGAAAATGTGTCCTCAGACACATGAGGAAAGAAAGAGAATGGCAATGATCCCTTACGCATCCATGATTGGGTCAGTCATGTATGTTATGCTATGTACGAGGCTAGATGTTTCTTACGCATTAAGTGCGGTAGGCAGATATCAAGCTGATCCAGGAGACCGCCATTGGATGGCAGTCAAGACTGTCCTTAAGTATCTGAGGCGTACTAAGGATATGTTCCTGGTTTATGGAGGAGATGAGGAACTAGTAATCGGAGTACATGTAGATGCTAGTTTCCAGACTGATCAAGATGACATGAAGTCGTAGACTGGATACATCTTCAGTTTGAATGGAGGTGTAGTGAGCTGGAAGAGCTCAAAACAAAGTGTGGTGGAAGATTCTACAGCGGAGTCTGAGTATATCGCAGCTTCTGAGGCAGCTAAAGAAGTAGTATGGATGCGAAGCTTCGTCCAAGAGTTGGATGTTGTACTGAGCAGTAAAGATCCTATCACACTCTATTGTGATAATATTGCAGCGGTGACACTTGCAAAAGAGCCAAGGTCACATCAGCAGACAAAGCACATACTTCGGAAGTATCATCTCTTGAGAGATTTTTCTTAGAGAGGTGAAGTTGCAGTGAGCAGTATTTCCACGGAAGACAACGTGGCGGACCCATTGACTAAAGCCTTGACTCAACAGAAACATGATCATCATGTGAGGTCTAGTGGACTAAAAGTCGTAGGTAGTTGGCTCTAGTCCAAGTGGGAGTTTGTAAGGGTTGGTGTCCTCAAAACCAACTATTTTGTACTTTGATTACATGGATGTTCACTTATTATATATTGTTCATTGTTCTGCATGACTATAATATAATAATGTCTTGGAATATTTGTTGCATTAATAAGTTCATAGCAGATCCCCGCTATGATGAGAACCTTGAAATGCTATAACAATATTCTTAAATAAAGTTCTGCGGTTGGATGACATACTATGATAGGACACATAGTATACAGACCGTCATGTGCGAGCACTCGTAAGAAGACGAGACTCTCTCTCATGGAGTTCGCACTTGGTAATCTCTAAGATGGGAGATTATGAGAACAGACCCGCCAGTAGTAATTCCGCATGTCTTGGTGTCATCAGATATTGCTATCTGCGAGCGTGTGTAATGGTCCTTAGACTGGAAGATTATCATTAACTCGTGTCATGACTCGCGCACTTAGATTTACTGACGAAAACCGCCACACAAATAGTTGGCGGAAAGTAGGGTATGTTGGGTGCGTCACGAGTGACATGTTGTTAATGGATAAGTCGATGAAGGATTTTCCCCTTCTATTTATGGAAGTTGATATCCCGACCCTTTGATTGAAATAGAACTGTCGCATTAAATTCCATGGCCTTGGTGTAAACGACGAGTTTATTTCAGGTAGTCAAAGAACGACGGATCAAGCATATAGGTTTATGACACTGCCATGAAACCTGCTTGATGAGATATCGAGACAAAGGGATTAAATTACACAGTAAGCGTTCGTATGAGGTGATATGTCAATGCGGCGTCAACTTCTTTCTCTTGGGTGCCTTGACCCGTTGTTAGACAGTAATCTTGGACTTTAGGCAAGCCCGCCTAATGCCAACAAGAAAGAGGCCTAGAGGGTCATACACTAAGTGTATCAAAGTATCTCAAGTTGAATAAAGATTATTCTCATACGTGGTTTAATAATTATTCAAGGAAGCCTAAGTTGTTTTAAATGATGGAGGAAAAATAAAATAAAACAAGTACACACCGTGTATTATTAAATGTACACGCCGTGTAGTTTTATTTTGGAAAGGAAATGAATAAATGAAAACAAGATATACACGCTATGTACATTTAATGTACACGCCGTGTAGTTTTCAATGAAAAACAAGTACACGCCGTGTATTTATTATTACACGCTGTGTAGTTTTTCCAGTCGGGATTTTGAGGATATAATATCATTTTATTAAATGATATTTATTATAATCAGCGTGAGCGCATGTCAAGGAATTAATTATTCGACATGGGGGTTTTCAATAAGAGTTAATGAAATAAATGAAACGCGTAATGCGTTTATTTATTTTCATAACTCTACAACCTCAAACTCGATTATAAATATCCTCACAACCCCAACTCTTTTCCTACACAAGAGAATCATTGTGCACAACATCTCTGGAGAATTCTTTCAAGGCCAAAAGAACCTCTTCCTCCAAGAAAATTCTCAAGACCGAGAGAGATCCTCTTCCATCGGATCAAAACGATCTAAGGCGGACAACGTAAGCAAAGGATTCTCCACCCTAGCACCCGGAAAATCCTTTGGCGACGTCCAAAGATACAAGGTACACGTGTGGATCAACGCTAGAGGGAGTCTACACTTGGCTTCTGCGATGCAACGACGGATCACATCAACAACGTGATCAAGAACATCAACGAAGAAAGAACACCCAAAAGGTATTTCTTTATAATTAATTAAATTAATTATAATCAACCTGTAACGATCCTTGTTTGTGGTTCCGGGACAAACCATCTTCTTTGTCTTTTTCTGTGATTCGATCCATGGAGACTGGCGTTTATCGTTGTATTGATCCTGGATTGATCATTGATGATGACAAAAAGCCAAGTGGGCACATCCACCCACGCGCTTCCGCTGCGCCCGGAACCTTCAATGATGATGTTAGTTGAGTTGACGAGAGACCTCAGGTAGGTTTATGGACTCACGATGAGTCATGGATTTCCTAGGTGGGTTTCCTAGGGCTAGTTGGGTTGGCATGAGTGGCTTAGGCCTAGTGGTGATGGTGAGATGGTCATATGTCCCTCATATGTCGAGAAAGACCTCTTGATAGTGGAGTGCAGTTTTTGTTTGCACTATGAGCAGGATGAGACCTTCAGGACATGACATAGTGTGATCAAAAGGGTTTTCCTCCATTTGATGGGTTATGAGATCTACATAGGTACATGTGAGATGGGACCCCAATGAGGGTTGTTTGAATTGTTGGAGGACTTGGAATGATGTTTCCAAGGGGCTTTAGGGAAAGATCCTTAGGGTGGTCCCTGGTTAGCGAGATCTAGCATGATGTGGGATTTTGGTGAGGTTGGGACCAACTTCTTGAGGCTAGGGTTGGATAAGGCCTATGGGCTGTGAGAACACTGTGGGGGTGTTAGATACGTCTTGACTTCAATGAGAAGAGACCGCGATAGGTCCAAAGGACCCTGGTCGATGCCCTTATGGGTGAGATGATAATGTTGAGAGGTTTGACATATTGTGTTTGTGTGACCAAGACGGTCTTGAGGTGACTATCTTGAGTGGATAGGTGAATGTTGGATGTGGTGTGATATATGGGGTCGGGTCTTTAGTGACTAACACCTATGTGAAAAGATGGTGAGCTTGTGAGATGGGTTGCATTCCTTGTTTGTTGTTGCATGTGCGTGCTCGATCGTGTGCATGTGATCAGTGACAGACTACATTATGGGTGATGATAGGTCCTAAGGCCTGGACTTACCCTGAGTGATAAGGTATTGATAGGACCCTACCTTGAGTGATAAGGTAGTGGCTAGGTTGTGATGTGATATCAGACCCAACCTTGAGTGATAAAGTAGTGGTTAGTATAATAGCCTCACCTTGAGTGAGAAGGTGTTGTCATGGACCTCCTTGAGTGAGAAGGTTGGTCTAGATTGTGATGTGATATCAAACCTTACCTTGAGTGATAAGGCAATGGTTAGGATAATAGCCTCGCCTTGAGTGAGAAGGCGCTGACAAGACCCTGCCATGGGTGATAATGTAGTGATCAGGATACAAATGTTGGGCCCTACCTTGAGTAATAAGGTAGTGACCATAATCTCGATGGATGGTCATACCTTAAGTGAGAAGGTATTGGTGGGACCATACCTTGAGTGAGAAGGTAGTGGTCGAGACTTGGAAAGACACCTACCATGCATCTTTGGGTATGGGTTGAGATGTGGTGTGTCACCCTCCCCAAAGTCTTTGGGTACAGGTCTGTAGGTGCGACATGAGACAAATTATTTCCAATGATGACCGAAGCAGGTATGGATGGGTCTCATGGTGGCATGGTTTGCACACGACGACCCAACATGCATGTTTATTTTCTGTTATTTATTTTTTATCATGCATACGCATTAACATGATTGTGTATATTAGGGGAAATTGGTGAGACCCTACGTGATCACTTTGGTGTGTGTGCAGTGCAGACCTTATGTCTTCTTTACAAGTCAGAGCAGATGTTGTGTAGTGGATTAGGTTGGGGCAGCTCAACAAGGATTTAGAGACTCGGATGAGGCAAGGCTTAAAGATGATAATAAATCTTATTATTTATTTTGTTTCTTTTGTTTATTTTTTATATGTGATTCTCCTAGTGAGTGATCAGTGGATGTATGCATGTATGACTTATGCATGGTTCATTTTTTATAGAATAACTATGTTTATTTAATTATGCATACTCTGATGACTTGTTATGGATTTTGTTTGGTTATTTATTTTTTATTGATGGTTATGATATTGAGGGAATAGTCTCCCAACTATATTATTTATACCCTCACTGCTAGTTGGAAACCTTTGGTGTACGGGGAGGCATGCCTGAGGTCATATGACACTCCAGTCGGGACATTAATAGGTGGTCCTGGGTCGATGAATCACAAAATGATATTAGAGAATATTTTTGTTTTCAATTAAAATTGTGTCCATTTTAAACAAAAGAGAGACCATTTGAGTGGTACCGGCCACACCGTGCCTCAGATTGAGGTGGGGATGACTCGTACACGTCACAAAGGACCCATGGATCATTCTCATAAAAGATCAAGACAATCCGAATGCGTTTGGTTGGATTTTCATAGGTTAGTTGTTGTTTTCAATTAAAATTGTGTCCATTTTAAACAAAAGAGAGACTCTTTGAGTGGTACCGGCCACACCGTGCCTCGGATTGAGGCGGGGATGTCTCGTACACGTCACAAAGGACCCATGGATCATTCTTATAAAAGATCAAGATAATCCGGATGCGTTTGGACATATTTTTGTAGGTCAGTTGTTTTTTCACTCAAAATTGTGTCCATTTTAAACAAAAGAGGGACCCTTTGAGTGGTACCGGACACACCATGCCTCGGATTGAGGTGGGGATGACTCATACACGTCACAAAGGACTCGTGGATCATTATCCTAAAGGATCAACACAATCCGAATGCATTTGGTCGGATTTCTGTAGGTCAGTTGTTGTTTTCACTCAAATTTGTGTCCATTTTAAACAAAAGAGAGACCCTTTGAGTGGTACCGGTCACACCGTGCCTCAGATTGAGGTAGGTATGACTCGTACACATCACAAAGGACCCATGGACCGTTCTCCTAAAAGATCAAGACAATATGAATGCGTTTGTTTGGATTTTCATAGGTCAGTTGTTGTTTTCAATTAAAATTGTGTCCATTTTAAACAAAAGAGAGACCCTTTGAGTGGTACCGGCCACATCATGCCTCAGATTGAGGCGGGGATGACTCGTACACATCACAAAGGACCCATGGATTGTTCTTATAAAATATCAAGACAATCCGAATGCGTTTGGTTGGATTTTCATAGGTCAGTTGTTATTTTCACTTAAAATTGTTTCCATTTTAAACAAAAGAGAGACCCTTTGAGTGGTTCAGCATTCTTGCATATTGTTGGTGCATATCATCTGTTAAAATGGGAAAATGAATCATTGGATAAAGGATGTTTTATTTAATAATAATTACAATTTTCCTACAAACATTTACATACAACAATGTTTCATCTTTTGATCCCCTTAACCCTTCTCAAAATGACCACCAATTGTACATGTCCCCAAGTCAGATCTTCATTCTATTTGTGTACAATCTACCATCAGGTATGTGGACCACTCGTTTCTGAATACATATATATCATCTTGTGAGTATGAGGCTTTTCGGCAGTCAGAGTAGTACTGCAAAATATAAAAATAAAGAATTAATAAAGAAATTAAACGAACTAGTAGTTGTTTTTGAAAATACCTCTTTAGGTATGCTAGTCTGTTGATGAAAAATGATCTATTTCATAAATTTACAAACATAATAACCGCAATCATTATCATTTGTTTGTTTTGGACACTGCAAAAAAATAATCATTAGGATAATAAGTAACTTGTGTTGAGATGTGTTTGGATAGTGAAATTTTATTATATATACCCTGATATTTGTCCAGACATAGTACTTGCTCGTCTCCTTATGCTTAGCCCATGTCCTCATTCCTTTTTTTAGATGATAATGATACACCGCCCTATCATAACAGAATCCTCAGTAAAAGATAATATAAATTATATTACTTGATGTTTAGACCTAAAACATAGGATGTAGTGTCTTACAAATTCACAAATTTCATCATGTGTGGTCAGTTTGATGGATATCCTTGCTTTGAATCCAGAAAATAAATCTTTGGAGTATCCAAGTTCACCGAAATTAGCAACCAATGTTGCCTAAAAACACAAAAAGTAATAAATAATAAAAGAAGTGAAAATATAATTGATATGCTTTAATCGTAGAGTTTTACCCCTGCATGGTTGGTATTAGGAATAGTATGTCATCTGTAATCTTTCTTTCAAATGTTTTCAGCAAGTCATTCACTATTTCATCCTTTTTTGATGGATCTAATTTTTTTAGGTGTGTTGATGTGGTATGAGGACTAACGAGTCCAAATCTTGGTTCATGGGAAAATTCCTTCAACTGTTTTTCATAAATGCGTCTGTCAACAATATAAAATGCATTTAGTCATAATTTTCACATTAGATCATCTTTTAGAAAATCAATTCATGAAAATATACCTCATATATATATTTACAACTGTGATGCCTAGCCAACCGTTTTCAAGGATCTCATTTACATTTTCAGCAGCAACGAAATCTTGAATTTCCTCACTGTATATATTCTCTTCAAAAACCACTCTATGACTAATACCATCTTTTAGCTTCGTATACACAAGAGTCTTCAATTCTAGTAAATGTGTATAGAGAACATGTGGTGTTATTGTGCTTTCAGTAGCTCTGGTTCACGCCCAAATTTACCCAAGAGAAGAAGGGTAGAACGGTCCTTTTAGTGTAGCTTGGGTTGTCGATTCCACAGAGACCTAAGAAGATACCTAAGATACACAACCTAAGGGATGGATTTTTGGCTATGAAGTGGCCAACTTTGGGTTGATTTTAGATGGGTTTAAGTGAACTCTAAGATACTTAAATGAATTCAAATTAAAATAATGAGTTGATCCTAGGTTATCACTCGGGGTGGATTGGACGTATTTTCTTTTTAATGATTTCAAATTCTTCAATTTGAGATGAGTTCATTTAAGGAGATAAAACAACATCATCACTTACTGGTTTAATGCCTACACCCTTTAATACTAATCACCTATACACTTAAAGGTTCAATGTTTCAAGCACTTCAAGGTAAATGATCGTATTAGTACTTGAAGTGTGTGGCCTTAAATTCAACAAGGACGATGGAGTTTAAAAATCATCAAATAAAAATCCCAATTAAAGAAGTGATTATACATTAATTAGGTGATAAATAACATCCAATCCAGCCCCTTGCTACTCCCTTAGATCAACCCATAAGTGGGTTAGCCCTCCATTGATCCCATGGTTTCAATGGAAGCGGAAAGTAGACTCATGAGAGAGGAAATGGAGAAGTAAAGAAAACAACAAAAATAAAATGATCACTCCACCGTTGTGTGAATAATTTCACAAGGGTTGGTGTGAATAAATTCACACCTTGATCCAATGGTATCAAAGTGATATTAAGAACAACAGAATAAGAGTAGAAGAAGAACTTTTATTAAGAAACTAAAGTGAATTGAACAACTTACATGTGAAAGACAAAATTGAGGCAACAAAAATGCAGCATAACATTACAATTGAAAAAAGCATCCAAGATTCTAAAATCCTTCACCACCAATGCCTTAAATAGGCATTTTGGGATCCTTGGGTCGAGCCACCAACAGTACAAAGCATCTTAATTAATTTTGGTAGGCTTTAGGGGGTGGAAATCTTGTGGAATTTGGACTTTTCCACGTTTGACCCGAGGTGGCAGCCAGTTTTCATCCACCGAACAGACGCGTCTGGAATACCTTCTATAAGGCAGAATCAGAGTGGGCAATAGAAGAAGAAAATGGACAGCCATGTAACAAGACTTTGCCGATGACTCCCAGACTCAAAGGCCTTAGGGCACCAAGTAAAGCCCACATACTCGGGCATCGTCTCGAGTTAACTTAATCAAAAACAAAGTCATATTACCATAAATAGAGATAGATTGAAAAACTCAGGGCTAGAAAACTCTGGAGTCACGATCCCCAAGTGCCGAAAGCCTCGCATTTTATCAATCTATTGCTCTACACGCAAATTTTTATTTTTATTTTTTATTTTTTTATTTTTTAATAATTTTTTTTAAAATTTTTTTTTGAATACTCATATTATTCATAAAAATAAAACCATCCTATGCTATTTATTATGGGACCCCAAAAATTCAAATTAGTACCCCACAGTCTAGAGGACGTGCATTGTGACATTTTTTTATTTGGATGAAAATATAAACGATAAAATATCACATTGGACAGCCACACTTTCCAAAATCTATGCTCATGAAATTATACAAGGATTAAAATCAGAATCAGGGCATGCTAAATTATTCGATATTCAGTTTCAAAGTGTGCAATGTGTATTACCATGTTTAAAGTTAAAGGAATTTTTCCTTCCATTTAATTTTTTTTTCAAATCATTCATTTTTTTTGACACAAAAGCATTTTTTTTATTTTATCTCTCCCCCTAACTTAAAACAACACTGTCCCCAGTGTTTGAAGAAATGAAAAATTAGAAGGAGTAGAGGCAGGGAATAAAAATTTAAAAATGAAATTGAAAATGAGGATTATGGAATGAAGTCACCTGGTGGTTGAAGTTTGAAGTTCTTACCGCTCGAATTTATTCCTTTGATATCCATGTCGCTTGCAAAGTTCCCTAGTGGAAAAAGGAAAAAACAAAACAAACAAAACAAACAAAACAAACAATATATATATATATATATATATATTTATATAATAAAGTAAGTAAAATATAAGAATATATATAAAAATTATAGAATAAGGTAGCACAAGAAGCCGCAGATCAGTGGTAAGCGCGCGCCCATGTCTCCCTTCGGTCCCGGGTTCGAGTCCCCGCGGCTTCGCCGGTTGTGACGGGGTTTGCCCCACGGCCTATGGCGTGGAATTTTTTTTTTGTATTATTATATTTTTATTTTTTTTCTTAACCTATTGAATAATAAAAACAAAATAAACGGATGATACATTGTCTTCTTTTTTAAATTTCTGGGTAAGGTATTACTCAAGGATCACACCACGTGACACGGATGAATATGGTGCTCCTCTTTCGTACCCATCTATACTCAAAATAGAAGAACAGGTCAAAAGTCTATTTTGTTATTTTTAAATATAAAAATGATTAAGTAATCTTATTTGAAAAATAAAGATGATTCAGAAATATTAGAAACATAAAAACCACGGGTTGCCTCCCGTGCAGCGCTTTGTTTAACGTCGTTAGCTCGACTTGAACTCCCCAACTTATCCAATACCAATTTTTAACATTTTAAGGACCCCATATTTCTCCATGTCCACTAGATTGAGATTGATTCTTTTTTTATAATTTTTGTTGTGTGAAAACCTATGTTCTAAAATGAGTGGTAAAATCCAAGGAATATCAAAAATGGTTGATCCAGTTTCCTCTGTAGTCTTTCCTAAGACATAAATGACCATTACAAATTTTTTGGTTTCAAGAGAAGAATGAGTTCCAATTGAAAGGCCATTATTATACCTTATGAAGGTATTATTCAGTGAGGAGGGAAGGACAATAATTTTGGGCTCGGTTTGGATAGGACATTTAGACACAAGTTGATATTTTGAATCCAACTCAGTTTCATTTTCCAAATTTTTCAACAAAATTGGTTCCTTTTGAATAGAATATTCAACCAAAAAATTGGAAAGATCAGTGTTTGGAATGGATATGGACTCAAAGTTTATGATTTCTCCCAATTGTTCAAAGGTTGGTGTTTTTGAAAATTCATCAATGGAGTTATACTTAGGAGACTCAATCCATGATGTCAAATTCTCCTCTTTTGAATCCAAAAAGTTAATTTCCTCCTGATCTAAAGTCCCTTCAAAATTTCCTTGATCCTCTTCATCTATCCCAAATCCAAAGGTTGGTTCTTCAATAAATTCATGTGGGGTTTGTGTGAAACTAGACACTTCACATAAGGTTATGGAAGTGACAGTTTGTATAGGGATGGGTTCCTCACAAGTTTTAATGCTTTGTAGTTCTAACCTCAATGATGAAACCTCAAAATTCATTATCTCTATTTGTTGACACATTTTTTCAAGTAATGGTTGTGGATCATGATGGTCAAGGGGTTGAGACAGATGGTCTATTCCAGGAGGATAACTATGTTGTTGGAATTCCATAGGAGGATGTTCAGATTGGCCTTGTTGGGATTGAAACTCATTATATGTTGAGATGTTTTGTGGATCATAGGGGTAAAAAAAATGTGGTTCATTAGGTTGTTGATGATCCCACATGTAGAAATTAGGATGGTCATTGTACATCACACATGGGGTTGAGTGATCAAGGTGGGGATAGGTTTCCCATGTTTGGACTTGTTCAAAATTGACTTCCATAGGAGTGAGGGGTGAGAAAAGAGAAGAGGGATGAAGAAAAAGAATGATAATGTCTAAGATAACTTACTTAGGTCCCCGGCAACGGCGCCAAAATTTGGTTCACGCCCAAATTTACCCAAGAGAAGAAGGGTAGAACGGTCCTTGTAGTGTAGCTTGGGTTGTCGATTCCACAGAGACCTAAGAAGATACCTAAGATACACAACCTAAGGGATGGATTTTTGGCTATGAAGTGGCCAACTTTGGGTTGATTTTAGATGGGTTTAAGTGAACTCTAAGATATTTAAGTGAATTTAAATTAAAAGAATGAGTTGATCCTAGGTTATCACTCGGGGTGGATTGGACGTATTTTCTTTTTAATGATTTCAAATTCTTCAATTTGAGATGGGTTCATTTAAGGAGATAAAACAACATCATCACTTACTGGTTTAATGCCTACACCATTTAATACTAATCACCTATACACTTGAAGGTTCAATGTTTCAATCACTTCAAGGTAAAGGATCGTATTAGTACTTGAAGTGTGTGGCCTTAAATTCAACAAGGACGATGGAGTTTAAAAATCATCAAATAAAAATCCCAATTAAAGAAGTGATTATACATTAATTAGGTGATAAATAACATCCAATCCAGACCCTTGCTACTCCCTTGGATCAACCCATAAGTGGGTTATCCCTCCATTGATCCCATGGTTTCAATGGAAGCAGAAAGTAGACTCATGATGGAGGAAATGAAGAAGTAAAGAAAACAACAAAAATAAAATGATCACTCCACCGTTGTGTGAATAATTTCACAAGGGTTGGTGTGAATAAATTCACACCTTGATCCAACGGTATCAAAGTGATATTAATAACAACAGAATAAGAGTAGAAGAAGAACTTTTATTAATAAACTAAAGTGAATTGAACAACTTACATGTGAAAGACAAAATTGAGGCAACAAAAATGCAGCATAACATTACAATTGAACAAAGCATCCAAGATTCTAAAATCCTTCACCACCACTGCCTTAAATAGGCATTTTGGGAGCCTTGGGTCGAGCCACCAACAGTACAAAGCATCTTAATTAATTTTGGTAGGCTTTAGGTGGTGGAAATCTTGTGGAATTTGGACTTTTCCACGTTTGACCCGAGGTGGCAGCCAGTTTTCATCCACCGAACAGACTCGTCTGGAATACCTTCTAGAATGCAGAATCAGAGTGGGCCATAGAAGAAGAAAATGGAGCTTCCGATGTCTTCTAACCTCCTGTAAAATATGGGCCCATTTGGAGTTGTGTATTCCGAGATATGATCAAATTAGTGGGCTGTTTTTCTGGGCCGCAGAATCTGGCCCAGAATTGTATCTCTAACTTGGGCCGCTTAAATGACCACCATGGTGGCCGAATCAGCATTAACTCCTAAAGGGTTATTTGTTCCTATACATGTCTTCTAGCATCCCACGAAATTTGGGATTAATTGGGCCTATATGTTGGGCCCCACAGTCTCATCAGTGGGATGATGTCCAATCTGTCTTCTCCAGAATTGCTTCCTTTCATTGCCAAATATCTCCATCATCCTCCATGAATTCTCCATTGATCCCTGAATGAAACATGTTCATATTGGAGTGTAGATAAATTATCAAATTAAAATATTTATAATCAGATGAATCATTTGCTACTTTAAATAATGTTCAAAAAATGTACCACATAATAGTGCATTTTAAAAAGGTATTACAATCATAATGTGAAATGATGTTCAAAGTGTAAAATGCACTAAAATGGTGTTTATGAATAATAAAGAATATGAATATTATATATATTACCAATAAATATTAGCCTCATTTAGTTGCTAATCACACCCCCCAACTTGAGTTTTGCTAGTCCCGAGCAAAATATATCTCATCAAAAATGAAATTCGAATTCCCTTTTCCAAAAACATTTTAATACACAATGATCACCAAAAAACCTTATACCAAACAATCATGAAACCCATCAAAATATTTTAATACGAGATAGTTTCATAAGCAGATCTCAATCCCAAGACCATTCCTTTGATCAAATCCATCATCATTCTTCATCCAACTCAATTAGGTGTAATGATGTGTTGTGAATCACAATAGATATGAGGGTTCATTTTCATTCAAGGGGAAAATCATGGAAGCGCTAGGTGGAATCACATTTAATCCTAATATGAGTATTCTTCATCCCTCTTTTTTTGATTTTTTTTTCAATATTGCTATAGTAATTGAGATTTCAATTAATCAAATTAACCTATGTAGCAAGACTTTGCCGATGACTCCCAGACTCAAAGGCCTTAGGGAACCAAGTGAAGCCCACATACTCGGGCATCGTCTCGAGTTAACTTAATCAAAAACAAAGTCATATTACCATAAATAGAGATAGATTGAAAAACTCAGGGCTAGAAAACTCTGGAGTCACGATCCCCAAGTGCCGAAAGCCTCGCATTTTATCAATCCATTGCTCTACACGCAATTTTTTTTTTTTTTTTTTTTTTTTTTTTTTTAATAATTTTTTTTTAAATTTTTTTTGAATACTCATATTATTCATAAAAATAAAACCATCCTATGCTATTTATTATGGGACCCCAAAAATTCAAATTAGTACCCCACAGTCTAGAGGACGTGCATTGTGGCATTTTTTTATTTGGATGAAAATATAAACGATGAAATATCACATTGGACAGCCACACTTTCCAAAATCTATGCTCATGAAATTATACAAGGATTAAAATCAGAATCAGGGCATGCTAAATTATTTGATATTCAGTTTCAAAGTGTGCAATGTGTATTACCATGTTTAAAGTTAAAGGAATTTTTCCTTCCATTTAATTTTTTTTTCAAATCATTCATTTTTTTTGACACAAAAGCATTTTTTTTATTTTATCTCTCCCCCTAACTTAAAACAACACTGTCCCCAGTGTTTGAATAAATGAAAAATTAGAAGGAGTTGAGGCAGGGAATAAAAATTTAAAAATGAAATTGAAAATGAGGATTATGGAATGAAGTCACCTGGTGGTTGAAGTTTGAAGTTCTTACCGCTCGAATTTATTCCTTTGATATCCATGTCACTTGCAAAGTTCCCTAGTGGATAAAGGAAAAAACAAAACAAACAAAACAAACAAAACAAACAATATATATATATATATTTATATAATAAAGTAAGTAAAATATAAGAATATATATAAAAATTATAGAATAAGGTAGCACAAGAAGCCGCAGATCAGTGGTAAGCGCGCGCCCCTGTCTCCCTTCGGTCCCGGGTTCAAGTCCCCGCGGCTTCGCCGGTTGTGACGGGGTTTGCCCCACGGCCTATGGCGTGGAATTTTTTTTTGTATTATTATATTTTTATTTTTTTTCTTAACCTATTGAATAATAAAAACAAAATAAACGGATGATACATTGTCTTCTTTTTTAAATTTCTGGGTAAGGTATTACTCAAGGATCACACCACGTGACACGGATGAATATGGTGCTCCTCTTTCGTACCCATCTATACTCATAATAGAAGAACAGGTCAAAAGTATATTTTGTTATTTTTAAATATAAAAATGATTAAGTAATCTTATTTGAAAAATAAAGATGATTCAGAAATATTAGAAACATAAAAACCACGGGTTGCCTCCCGTGCAGCGCTTTGTTTAACGTCGTTAGCTCGACTTGAACTCCCCAACTTATCCAATACCAATTTTTAACATTTTAAGGACCCCATATTTCTCCATGTCCACTAGATTGAGATTGATTCTTTTTTTATAATTTTTGTTGTGTGAAAACCTATGTTCTAAAATGAGTGGTAAAATCCAAGGAATATCAAAAATGGTTGATCCAGTTTCCTCTGTAGTCTTTCCTAAGACATAAATGACCATTACAAATTTTTTGGTTTCAAGAGAACAATGAGTTCCAATTGAAAGGTCATTATTATACCTTATGAAGGTATTATTCAGTGAGGAGGGAAGGACAATAATTTTGGGCTCGGTTTGGATAGGACATTTAGACACAAGTTGATATTTTGAATCCAACTCAGTTTCATTTTCCAAATTTTTCAAAAAAATTGGTTCCTTTTGAATAGAATATTCAACCACAAAATTGGAAAGATCAGTGTTTGGAATGGATATGGACTCAAAGTTTATGATTTCTCCCAATTGTTCAAAGGTTGGTGTTTTTGAAAATTCATCAATGGAGTTATACTTAGGAGACTCAATCCATGATGTCAAATTCTCCTCTTTTGAATCCAAAAAGTTAATTTCCTCCTGATATAAAGTCCCTTCAAAATTTCCTTGATCCTCTTCATCTATCCCAAATCCAAAGGTTGGTTCTTCAATAAATTCATGTGGGGTTTGTGTGAAACTAGACACTTCACATAAGGTTATGGAAGGGACAGTTTGTATAGGGATGGGTTCCTCACAAGTTTTAATGCTTTGTAGTTCTAACCTCAATGATGAAACCTCAAAATTCATTATCTCTATTTGTTGACAATTTTTTTCAAGTAATGGTTGTGGATCATGATGGTCAAGGGGTTGAGACAGATGGTCTATTCCAGGAGGATAACTATGTTGTTGGAATTCCATAGGAGGATGTTCAGATTGGCCTTGTTGGGATTGAAACTCATTATATGTTGAGATGTTTTGTGGATCATAGGGGTAAAAACAATGTGGTTCATTAGGTTGTTGATGATCGCACATGTAGAAATTAGGATGGTCATTGTACATCACAAATGGGGTTGAGTGATCAAGGTGGGGATAGGTTTCCCATGTTTGGACTTGTTCAAAATTGACTTCCATAGGAGTGAGGGGTGAGAAAAGAGAAGAGGGATGAAGAAAAAGAATGATAATGTCTAAGATAAATTACTTAGGTCCCCGGCAACGGTGTCAAAATTTGGTTCACGCCCAAATTTACCCAAGAGAAGAAGGGTAGAATGGTCCTTGTAGTGTAGCTTGGGTTGTCGATTCCACAGAGACCTAAGAAGATACCTAAGATACACAACCTAAGGGATGGATTTTTGGCTATGAAGTGTCCAAATTTGGGTTGATTTTAGATGGGTTTAAGTGAACTCTAAGATACTTAAGTGAATTCAAATTAAAAGAATGAGTTGATCCTAGGTTATCACTCGGGGTGGATTGGACGTATTTTATTTTTAATGATTTCAAATTCTTCAATTTGAGATGGGTTCATTTAAGGAGATAAAACAACATCATCACTTACTGGTTTAATGCCTACACCCTTTAATACTAATCACCTATACACTTGAAGGTTCAATGTTTCAAGCACTTCAAGGTAAAGGATCGTATTAGTACTTGACGTGTGTGACCTTAAATTCAACAAGGACGATGAAGTTTAAAAATCATCAAATAAAAATCCCAATTAAAGAAGTGATTATACATTAATTAGGTGATAAATAACATCCAATACAGCCCCTTGCTACTCCATTGGATCAACCCATAAGTGGGTTAGCCCTCCATTGATCCCATGGTTTCAATGGAAGCGGAAAGTAGACTCATGAGGGAGGAAATGGAGAAGTAAAGAAAACAACAAAAATAAAATGATCACTCCACCGTTGTGTGAATAATTTCACAAGGGTTGGTGTGAATAAATTCACACCTTGATCCAATGGTATCAAAGTGATATTAAGAACAACAGAATAAGAGTAGAAGAAGAACTTTTATTAAGAAACTAAAGTGAATTGAACAACTTACATGTGAAAGACAAAATTGAGGCAACAAAAATGCAGCATAACATTACAATTGAACAAAGCATCCAAGATTCTAAAATCCTTCACCACCACTGCCTTAAATAGGAATTTTGGGAGCCTTGGGTCGAGCCACCAACAGTAAAAATCATCTTAATTAATTTTGGTAGTCTTTAGGTGGTGGAAATCTTGTGGAATTTGGACTTTTCCACGTTTGACCCGAGGTGGAAGCCAGTTTTCATCCACCGAACAGACGCGTCTGTAATACCTTCTAGAAGACCGAATCAGAGTGGGCCATAGAAGAAGAAAATGGAGCTCCGGATGTCTTCTAACCTCCTGTAAAATATGGGCCCATTTTGAGTTGTGTATTCCGAGATATGATCAAATTAGTGGGATGTTTTTCTGGGCCGCAGAATCTGGCCCAAAATTGTATCTCTAACTTGGGCCGCCTAAATTACCACCATGAAGGCCGAATCAGCATTAACTCCTGAAGGGTGATTTGTTCCTATACATGTCTTCTATCATCCCACGAAATTTGGGATTAATTGGGCTTGTATGTTGGGCCCCACAGTCTCATCAGTGGGCTGATGTCCAATCTGTCTTCTCCAGAATTGCTTCCTTTCATTGCCAAATATCTCCATCATCCTCCATGAATTCTCCATTGATCCCTGAATGAAACATGTTCATATTGGAGTGTAGATAAATTATCAAATTAAAATATTTATAATCAGATGAATCATTTGGTACTTTAAATGATGTTCAAAAATGTACCACATAATAGTGCATTTTAAGAAGGTATTACAATCATAATGTGAAATGATGTTCAAAGTGTAAAATGCACTAAAATGGTGTTTATGAATAATAAATAACATGAATATTATATATATTACCAATGAATATTAGCCTCATTTAGTGGCTAATCAAGCTCCTTGGGATCGGTTGGTCAATCCTTTAGATGGTTTTGAGCCGACGTTTGTCACCCCCTTCCCTTTCTCCATCTATAATAACAATTATTGGTTCATGTCCTTTTTCCCTTAATTGTTAAAGGTTTAGCTTGAAAAAAAAGGAAATAAATACCTCTTTGTCCGCATGTACTCTTACAAGTTGTGACGTCCATGGAATGAATGTCCCAATAGCCTTTTCGACCGTATGAATATCATCATCATCAAGTGGAATAGGTATCTTTGCATTTGGCTCATGAGCTACAGTAATCATCACTTTCAGATGATCTTTCGGAAGTGGTCTATTATGAAGTGTGGCATATGGGATATTGAACATTGTAGCCCTCGCTACAAGGTGATATATGGGTGTTGAAAGATATAAATCACAGTCATTATCACCCTATAGAAGATCGGTACAGAAAAAGTATCAGTGTTTGTCTGATTCACATTTCATGGGAACAATTATTAGAATATTGATTACCATGGCTAAGACAGATCTTTGAGGGGAATGGCTCGCCTCAAAGCTGGTGGGGGGTGGGGCAGGATGTTCATGTGTTGGTTGTTCTTGAGTTGTGTCTTCTCTTTGCTTTCCACCCATAAAAGTTGCTAGCAACTCTCCCTGCCATTGCAATCATTCTTCAAGGGTTTCTATTTTTTCGCTCTTTTGTTCCAATTTTTCATCTGTATCATCCGTTTTTTTTTCTTCTCAAAATATACTCGGGGTGTCACCCCAAAACCCGCACCTCTGACACGACTGTATTTTTCTGGCTGCTTCAAAGCAGTCGATAATAGGTCTGCATCCACTACAGGAGTAGCTGATTCTTGTGACTGCCGGATATAGGAAAATAACTAATTATTTTTATGTAATAGCAATTTAAAACAAATATTTTTATCTTCGTGTCATACTTACACATATTTCCCACACTTTTTGTGTGTTCTCATCTACTAGCTTCCCTTCCTTATTCACACGTGCCTCCTTCCATAGCACATGACGTGGGATGGAAGTGTATTTGGTTTTAGACTCATCAATATACATATAAACATAGAAAGATAATTATGATGTTGTTTATTGGCACCTAACAATATTAATGTATATTTAAAATACGTACCATTTTCTTTTCTAATGAAGCATACCCCATCCTTGCTTTACGATAGGGGTATGTTGGTTTTGATGCACATTCCTTATTTTCAGTACAGAGTTTCTGTTTCATAAATGAAATATTGACAATCAAAGTGATGAATACAGGTATGCTCAAACAACGTATTATCACCCACAATGTACCTAAAACTTCTCATCCCCACAGAGGCTAATAAATGAATCTCATGCTTCTTGGGATATCAGGTGAGCGTAGACAATGGGTGGGTGCAGGTTTATTTTACCTTTGAAATCTTTCAGGTGACATCTTGTTAAAATAGTGCGAAAATCTCTATGAATCCTTCCTACAAGCCTTAGTACATAATCCTTGTGTGAATCATCTAATATAAATGTACTCTGCAAGAGATTGAGAAGAGTAATACATTGTTTCATTATTTTATTTGCTAGTAAATTAAAGAAATAAATTCATAATGATACCGTAATTTCTTCCCAGATCACAGCCTTCAGCCCGGACACAACATGGTGCCATGAATCTATGTCAATTGGCATGCGTTACCGAGTGACAACTCCAATGTAACTACTAAACATAGCCTTGTTAGGATTCACATGTTGTCCTCGTGCATTTCATCCAACATAAAATTTGATGCCTTTGCTTTTCACCTTAAGAACTTTGGCTAACACCGTCAAACTACGACGCACCTGTGTTTTCTGTGACGTCGGTCCTTTATTCCCGACCATTTCATCGATATCAACATTATCTATATGTTCATCTGAAATGGTAGCAACGACATGTGCTGATGGTTGTTGGACCTCAACACTAGTAGCATCAGGAGTCGTAGCAGGAGAAGCAACAGGAGCAGCAAGAGTCGTAGCAGGAGCAGGAGTAGGAGCAACAGCAGCTGCAGTAGGAACAGCAGCAGCCGCAACAGCAGCATCTTGAGATACTTGTTCATCCTTAAGGTTAGGAGCACTAGAATGTGAAGAATTCATTATCTGCAAAAGTGGTTGAACAGTTAATTTAGATTACATAAATTCAGTAATGATAAGATAATAACATGAGATAACAAGATCTATATTACAAACAAAATATAACCCGTTTATTGAACTCTCTTTATTTTTTTCAAAGGTTGAAGGGATTTGACACCTCTATTGATTATCCAAATCCCTTAATTGTGGTATCCTTTAACATACAAAACATCATCTACATTGGGACTGCTCTAAAATGATTGCGACGTACCACTGAAAGGATCATCCTCAACTGAATTTTCATCAGAACCTTCAGTAGTTTTGGACAATAACAGAATAATCAACCACCTTCAGTTTGTGGGATCTGGAACATAAAAAACTTGTACCGCTTGTGATTCCATTATAAACTGTTCATCTTTGTACCCTTCTTTACTAAAATAAACTTTCACAAATCCTCATTCATCTATTTTAACACCACTGTTGTTATCAACCCATTTTCATTGAAAAATCATCAATTGGAATGTCGTATAATCCAACTCCCATATTAGTTTGATAATTCCAAAGTATGACATATTTGCATAAATTGGATTTCTGTCCTTACTACCAGAAACATGCATCGCTTCATCCACCAGTGTAACTCCACTATTTTTCATGGTACTATCTTCATCGTGTTCATCTGTATAGAATTTATAACCATTAATTACATAACCACTGTAAGATAATACATACACACTTGGTCCAACAGCTAGCCATCGAAGTCGTTCTGAAATTGAATTCGGATTTTCATCCAACTGCTTAAAAATATGGTCCTGAAACCATCTTATAAACTGGTGATTATGTGTATTTGTTAAACATTTTTCATCCCTTGATGGATTCAACTGCCTAAGAATTTTTTGTGAGTTTCAATATATGGAGCAACCTCCCAACTGTTATGAAAAACATAAAGGTGGGTCTGCTCCCAATCTGTAATACTGATTGTCACAACTTCTCTTCTAGAAATTCCATCACCCTCAATGCATCCAGTGTGACGAGATTTAGGGAGACCAATGCTTTCCACATCAGATAGGTATTCAGTACAAAATTTAATGGCTTCCTCAACAATATATCGCTCTACTATACAACCCTCTAGCCGACTTCGATTTTTGACATACCCTTTCAAAATCTTCATATACCGTTCAACAGGATACATCCATCTATAGTGCACAAGACCACAAAGTCGAATCTCTCTCACCAAGTGAATCATCAAATGAACCATCATATCAAAGAATATTGGTGGGAAGAACATTTCTAATTCACATAATACGATGACAATTTCTTTTTCCATAGATGGAAATTTCACCGGGTCTAAAACTTTGCTACATATAGCTTTGAAAAAGAAACAAAGTTTGGTTAACGTATGACGAACATTCTTGGGCAAAATGCAACGTAAAGATATAGGAATTAGATCTTGCATCAAAACATGACAGTCATGTGATTTCAACCCTTTTAACTTCAAATCATTCATTGACACAATGTTATTGATATTTTATGAATACCCCTCTGGAACCTTTACATCATTAAAGAAGTTAAAAAACTGATATCTCTCCTCCCTAGAAAGATTATAAGCAGCTGGAGGAAGAAATATTCGATTTTCACCCTTCATGGGAGCCAACTCTTCTCGTATTCCCATGTCAACCATGTCCAAACTTGCCTTAATTCCATCCTTTATTTTGACAGGGGCATTTAGCAACATTTTGATAACACTGTCACATAAATTTTTTTCCACATGCATCACATCAAGAAAATGTCTGACGTACAAACAATTCCAGTATGGTAATTTAAAAAAAAAACTGATCTCTTTTTCCAACCGATTTTCATAAGGTTTTTTGAAAATGTTTTACCAAAAACAGTGTTCACATCTTTTACTTTCTCAAACAACTGATCACCTATTAGTGGAGATGGTGCTACGCGTTGTTCTGAACTTCCATTGAATGATGTCATCCAAGATCGGTACTTATGTCGACGAGGTAGAAATCTACGATGTCCTAGAAACACAGATTTCGATGAATGTTTCAACCTAATTGATTCTGTATCTTCTTCGCACACGGGACACCCTTGAGTTCCTTTAATATTATAGCCTGACAAATTTCTATAAGCATGGAAATCATTTATTGTCCCATACAACATCTCTCTCAACTTGAAGTATTCACTTTTATAAGCATCATACAACATAACACCTGAATCCCATAATAACTTCAAATCCTCGATCAAAGGATCCATATAAACATCAATATCATTACCTAGTTGTTTTGGTCCTAATATAAGCATAGATAACATAATGAATTTCCGCTTCATGTATAACTAGGGTGGCAATTTATAATTTACCAATATAACAAGCCATGTACTATGAGTTCTGGTTTGAAAACCAAAAGGATTTACTCCATCTGTAGATAACGCAAGACGAAGGTTTCTTGGATTTTTTCCAAATTCAGGATACTCATGATCAATTTTCTTTCATTGAGGAGATTCAGACGGATGATGTAATTTCCCATCTTTATTTCTTTTATCTGCATGCCACAACAATTGTCTTGCAGTTTCTTCACTTCCATATAGACGCCTAAACCTTGGAATGATTGGAAAGTACTATACAACTTTTGTAGGATTGGATTCATCTTTATTGTATCGAGAAGCACCACACTTTGGGCATTCTGTAAGTAATTTGTTCTCTTTTTGAAACAATATACAGTCTTTTGGGCAGGCATGTATTCTTTCAGAAATCATAACCATCGAGCATAGCATTCGTTTAGCTTCATATGTCCGGCTTGGGAGCTCATTATCTTCAGGGAGCATGTCATTCAAGAGAGAAAGTAGTTCCATAAAACTGATATCACTCCATCCGTTTCCTACTTTCAATTTATACAACTTCAGTATAGCTGACAATGTTGTATACTTGGTGCAACCAGCATACAATGACGTCTTTGCACAACTCTTTAACTTCTCAAACAATTTTGGGCAATCACGGAGTTCATCTTCAATTGTCTTTGTCATTTCCTCAATACGATCTTCATCATCATTGAAATCTGTAATCACATCCTTCATAAGGTCTTCTTCATTATCCATATTTTTATTCATATCTGATGATCCATAAAACGCAGTTTTATCCCAGCCAGTAGCTACATTCTCTTTTTCTCCGTGTTTATTCCAACATTTATAACTCTGATCTATTCCATGACATATCAAATGTTCTTCCAAATCCTCTGGAGTAAGTAGTCTAGAATAACAACAATGTAAACACAGACAAAGGATTTGAGAAGGATCCTTTGTGTGATCCTTTTCAAATTTGATGAACTCTTTCACTCCGTTCTCGTACACTATTGTCAAACGATTAGAATCCATCCAATCTTTATTCATCTTCATCCTATTTGAATCTCAAATATTAGTATTTATGGTTCAAGTACACAAAACAAGACTTCCAAATATAGTATAAGAGAACCACTTCCTTATAAAAATAGAGATTAATAGAGCGTAACCATTATTATTTATTCATATCATTAAATATAATTACTTTAGATTCATTATATTTTCCTCAAATCACCCCAGAACAAACACAAGAATAATCAAGAATGATACATCTACCACTCCTAGGTCTCTGCCCTATATTCAATATCATCATGCCTAAATACCCATACTGAGGTTTAAGGGGCGAACACGCATCTATTGGGGTTCGAGGTCAAGTCACTGAGTTTGAAGGTGGCCCAATACTCCTACAAGGGTTCATTCCATATTTCACAAACCATGTCCTGGTACAAGGGTTCCTACAAGGTTTCCTGATGATCATTCCAAGAATAAATGGAAACCAAGGGGGGGGAGTGGTTCAAAATACCTCAAGCAATATGGAAAAACATGGTATTTGAGAATAGGTTAGTGGATTTCATGATGGCTAGACACCTATCCAATAGAATCCACTAGAGGTGATGGACCCTGCAGTTGTTGCACTAGGTGAAACTGTCATCTGAGAAGCTGAGATCAATGAGGCCCTTCCCAGCCATGAATTGAACAAACTCTATTATGGCCTTCCTCTGCAATGGGCTTCTACCTTTCCTTTCCTTTGGGTTGGAAATGGCATTAAATTCACCCCCAACAAACAATGGATGGTGGCTGGGATCGAAGGTATTTTGTTCACTCCATAAATATTCCCTTTGAAGAGGGTCATAGCTTCCAAAAACAAAAGTCATAAGGAATGAGGTGTCATTGTTGGACACCTTGGCAGTGATGAATTGATTTCAATCTTGAACAGTCTCAACAACATATTTATTGTGCCAAAATACTCATTTGTGTCTGTTGTAGGGGTCAGAGTGTAGAAATCTATGCAACTTAATCTTCCAGGAGAATTCTATGATTATTATAGGGTTTTTTGTGTTATTAGACAACAACAATGACATTATTCTTTTTGATTTCTATGGTGAGTAAGTATGATTTAACATGGTCATTAAGACCATGATAATTACATATGAATATGATAATGATGGGTAGGACAGGGCTCTGGCATTGGAGCTGGATGACAGGCTCAGAGCCAAGGGAGATAGAACAAACACTGCTAGGAAGGGGTCTGGCCACTACAGAGAAGTAGTCAGTAACCTCAGTGAGGGAGAAGGACAGAGATGGAGGTAGGGTGGAAAGGCTAGAAAGCTTGGTGGTCTGGGCATCATGCCATACAAGTGCACTTCCAGACAAAGTCACTTAGATATCATGAAGGAAAGAAGGGGGGAACCCCTTGAAGAAAATAGGGTTCAAGCATTGGATGACCTAGAGATGCATCAGAACCGGGTGGTGTTGTCCTTAATGAAAAAGGTAATCCTTCATTTCTTACTTTACGGTGACATGGTGTTGGATTTAAGGGAATCAATGATACCTAGGAGGAATCTAGTGAAACTGGAATCCAAGTGGGAAGGACCTTAAATTTTTCATAAACTTCACTCTGATAGTGTAAACTCATTAATCGCCATTGATGATGAGAATATCGATCTTTCCACCAATACTATGTTTCTCAGGAGATATTTTACATGAATAAACCATCCCTTTAGTCTGAGATATATGGATTTGAACTAAAAATCCAACATCCTAGTTATACACAATTCCGATTATCTAGTCAGGAAGCCAATTTCCTTTCCATATGATGTGAAACTGTACAGTTTCATAATAACTATATGTGTCTTGATTTATGTCAACACAGGATATGTAGGGATGAATGGATCTTCAAATCCATTTCCTAGCTACAATAATTACTAGAAACAATTCCCACCTGTGCATATAGGTTAGACCATCACAGAGTGTTTCTCATTCAAGAAATTTATTTTTATTCATTACTATCATAATAGGACACATAGTTACACCTAGGTCTCCAATTGCATGCCTAGCTACAACAATCCATAAAACATGCATCCCAAATGCACAAGGAAAAAACTCACACATGATCATTTTTTCAATATACGATCAAGATCTAAATACATATTGTTTTTTCATGAAATATATCATACAAAAATTCTTTACGTCAGTTCCTAAGACCATGAAATATGACATGAAAAAAATGGAAACATCCTAATCACATGACAATAAAACTATAACACATGAACTTCTTCACCAAATGATGATTAACTACACCAAAAATGTCCTTACCACATGTCATTAAACAACATGTACCAACTACCAAACATAAAGCAAATTATTCATCACAATAATCAATAGTAAAATACCAAAATCAAAAGGGGGTTCATAGATTTTTCATACTGTGAAAAGCGAAGCTCGAAGGGCGGCAGAGGTCCGGCACGTGAAGCTCAGTGGGCGGCGGACGACCGGCCATGCGAAGCTCGAGGGCAGTGGAGATCCGGCAACGAGAAGCTCAGTGGGCGATGGAGGTCTGACAAAGTGAAGCTCGAGGGCGGTGGAGGTCCGGCAACACGAAGCTCAGCGGGCGGCAGAGGTCCAGCAACGAGAAGCTCGAGGGCGGCAGAGGTCTGGCAACGTTAAGCTCAGCGGGCAGAGGAGGGGATTCACAGGGTTCCAGTTCCGCAAGAGCTTTAGGTCGCGATAAAAAAAGGGAACTGTACGACCGACTTTATAAAAAAATGGACTACAGTTTTATCAACGCTAACAAAGCACTGATAAAGAATACCTTTATCAGCGCTAAAATTTTAGCGTTGATAAAGGTATCCTTTATCAGCGTTTTTTTTAGCGCTGATAATGGTCCTCTTTATCAGTGCTAAAAAAGCGTTGATAAAGGTTACCCTGTATCAGTGCTAAAATTTTAGCGCTGATACAGGGTTTTTTTATCAGTGCTTTTTCTAAGCGCTGATATAAGGTGGGGCTGCGCTTGCCCGTTTTTTTAGTAGTGGATCGAGGATGGGTAGAGCATGGGTAGATGCTTTTGGTTTTGGAATGATTCTTGGGTAACAGGTGACCTTCTAGTTAGCTTTGACATGAGTGAGATGCCTCGTGCTTTCTGGAAATAAAGCATCAAGGATTGATTTCATCTAGATGAGGTTGACATGTAAGAGGGGAATGACCTATGGTTTTGGTGCATGGGGCTAGGTTTGATGGTATGTGACTCATGGGAGAATGAGTCAGGTGGTGTTATCGAGTTGCATGGGAGTGTACACTTGTTGGGTTAAGATGAGATTGAGATGGATAGAAAGTAAGAAACCGTGAGAGGGTTTTCTGGAGGTTCACTATGCATTTGGAGGAGGAGAGTGAGAGTGGGAATGATTTTTTTGGGGGGAAATCTCTATGTGTGAGGGAAAGTGTGCGTCAGTTATGTGTGGTGTTGTTTGGTTCATGAATCGATGAACGGTCGGGTGAGGGCTGAGGACCGATGTGATTAGTGAAATGCTTGCAAGCATAGAGGCCTAAAGTTTCATTGAGAATGAGAAGCTTTTCCTCTATAATGGATGGTGACATCATGGATGGATCGATTTACCATGGTGTGGTCGATCTGATCTTGTTCCTTAACATGGGTTGTCGGAATGGGTGAGCATGGCTCGAGAAGAGTGACATGCATGTGATGTTGGAATATTTCAGAGTGGTGTAAGGGAATCCATATAATAGGGAGCACCCTATTGGTTGGTAGAGGGAATAACCCTCATTGTAGATTAATTCCAGCAAATGTTGAGGATGATGTTCCAGGTAAGTCGGGAGTAGGTAGTGATTGGTGTTTCGTATTGGCGCTCGAGTATGAGTGGGATGGTTACATTTGATCATTATGTTTAGTAATGGAAAGGATGTGGGTTTTGGAAATCAGGTGTTTTTTTAGTGGATAAATGCTAAGGTTATTCTTATGTTGGCAGCCATCATATTAATTGTGAGTGTGTGACCCTTATGTTGGAAGGGTCATGGATGTGATGGGAAAAGTTAGTGGATGGTCAAGATGGAACTGGGATGTTGGTGTATAAATATATATTCAATTTGATTTGGACCCTTGGTAAATACTAGATTTGGGATTCATATGTGGTTTTGGATGGAGTCTGAGTATTGGCATTCACTACTACAAAACAGGTCTTTAACAATGCTAAAATGGCCTTTATTTGCGCTAGAGAAGTACAGACTATCGGAGCGTGATTAAAATCCATAGGCATTTATCAGCGCTAGAAAAGCCTTGATAAAGGATCCCTTTATCAGCACTTATAGAGGTGATGATAAATGACTCTATTTATCAGCGCTTTTATTTAGTACTGATAAAGGGACCCTTTATTAGCACTTCAACAGGTGCTGATAAATGAGGTCTTTTATCAGTGCTTCTACAAGCATTATTAAAGAGGCGTACTATAGTGTGTTTTAACGGCGCACTGTAGCACCAGAAACATAGAATATTGTAGTGTGTTATAACAGTAAACTATAGAACCAACAATAGCACCATAAATGAGCAAATTAAGATACAAATATAGAATTTAAATGAAATATAAATTTATAACACAAATACCAGAAAAAAAATATTATAAAGAAAAAAATGCACCTGTATAAAAGAAAAAACCACCCCTGGTCGAGAAGAAGTACACACCTATATAACAAACTAATTATTATTTTAGTAATAATATAAATAAATAATTTAAATTGAAAGTGTTAATTTTAAACTAAACTTTGATTCATACCGGGAACACTTTGTATCAGATTGAGTTATGGTTGATTCTTGCACGTCACACCATTTCTTGTTTGTCTTAAAGTATTATGTCTATGAAAATTAACTAAATAAGTATAAGATAAAAATGGTAAGTAAATTAACTAAGTAATAGCAGATAGAATGATGAGAAAAAAATCTAGACTCATTTGCTCAGTTTTGGCAATGACACTTATATATTTAAAAGACACACATGGAGTCATACTGGTCACACCGTGCATCAGATTGAGGTGCGGATAATTTTTACACATCCCAAATGAATTATGGATCATTTTTATAAAGTATCAGAATAATTAGAATGAATTTTCTTGATTTTGAGTATATCACCTGTGTTTTTTACTAAAATGTCATTTTAAATCGAAAACAAACACTTTGAGTAATATTAGTCACATCATGTGTCAGTTTGATGTGAGACTGATTCACACACATCACAAATGACTTATGAATTATAGTCCTAAATTATCAAGATGACTCAAGTGTTTTTGCCCAGTTTTCAGTGAGTGGCACTTTTTGAACTAAAATGTCAATTTTAAACTGACAACAGACACTTTGAGTCATGTTGGGCACATCGTGTATCATATTGAGGTGTGACTGATTTATAAACATCATAAATGACTTATGGATCATCTTAATAAAGTATCAAAACAATATGAATGTGTTTTCTTAGTTTTGAGAATGTCATAAGTCTTTTTTACTAAAATTAATGTCAATTTTAAATAAAAAGATGCACTTGGAGTCATATCGGTCACACTGTGTGTCATATTGAGGTGTGGCTAATTCCTACACAACCCAAATGAATTATAAATAATTTTCCTAAATTATAAAAAAAATCTGGATGTTTTTTATCATTTTTGAGTACGTCACTTGTGTTCTTTACTAAAATGTCATTTTAAACTGAAAACATGCACTTTGAGTCATATCGATCACATCGTGTGTTAGTTTGATATGAGACTGATTCCTACATGTCACAAATGACTTTAGAATAATTTTTATAAATTATCAAGACAATCTGAGTGTGTTTTCTCATTTTTCATTGAGTGAAACTTTTTGAACTAAAATGTCAATTTTAAACTAATAACAGACACTTTGAGTCATGTCGGGCGCATCATGTATTAGATTGAGGTGTGGATGATTCCTACACATCACAAATGACTTATGAATCATTTTCATAAATAAAAAAAAACAATTCAAATGTGTTTTCTCATTTTTGAGTATGTCAGTTATCTTTTTTATTAAAATTAATGTCAATTTTATATAAAAAGACGCACTTGGCGTCATAATGGTCACATTGTGCATTAGGTTGAGGTGAAGATGATTCCTACACGTCCCAAATAACTTATGGATCATTGTTCTAAATTATCAAAACAATACGAATATGTTCTCTCAGTTTTGAGTATGTCATTTGTGTTTTTTACTAAAATGTCATTTTAAACTGGAAACACGCACTTTGAGTCATACCGGTCATATCTTGTTTTAGTTTGACCTAAGACTAATTCCTACATGTCATAAATGACTTATGAATTTTTTTCCTTAATTATCAATATAATCTGATTTTGTTTGCTTGGTTTTTAGTAACTCACACATTTTGAACTTAAATGTCAATTTTAAACGGATAACAAACACTTTAAGTCATACTGGGCACATCGTGTATTAGATTGAGGTACATCTGATTTATACATGTCAAAAATGACTTATGGATCATTTTCCTAAAGTATCAAAACAATATGAATGCGTTTTCTCAGTTTTGAGTATGTCAGTTGCCTTTTTTACTAAAATTAATGTCAATTTTAAATAAAAAGACGCACTTGGAGTCATACTGGTCACACCGTGTGTCAGATTGAGGTGAGCCTAATTTCTACATGTCCAAAATGACTTATGGATCATTTTATTAAATTATCAAAACAATATGAATGTTTTTTCTTGGTTTTGATTATGTCACTTGTGTTTTTTACAAAAAAATCATTTTAAACTAAAAACATGTACTTTGAATCATACCGGTCACATCGTGTGTCGGTTTAATGTGAGATTGATTCCTACACTTCAAAAATGACATATGAATCATTTTCCTAAATTATCAAGACAATCTGAGTGCTTTTTCTTGGTTTCCATTGAGTGACACTTTTTGAACTACAATATCAATTTTAAACTGATAATGGACACTTTGAGTCATGTCAGTCACATATTGTATTGGATTGAGATGATTCTGATTCCTACACGTCAAAAATGAATTATATATAATTGTACTAAAGTTTAAAAAAAATCCAAATTCATTTTCTTGATTTTGAGTATGTCAGTTGTCTTTTTTACTAAAATTAATGTCAATTTTAAATAAAAAGATGCAGTTTGATTCATACCGGTCACACCGTACGTTGGATTGAGGTGTGGATAATTATTACACATCCAAAATGACTTATGGATAATTTTTATAAAGTATCAAAACAATATGAATGCACTTTATCAATTTTGAGTACGTTACTTGTGTTTTTTACTAAAATGTCATTTTAAACCAGAAACACACACTTTAAGTCATACCGATCGCATCGTGTGTCAATTTGATGTGAGACTGATTCCTACATGTTAAAAAATGACTTATGAATCATTTTATTAAATTATCAAGACAATCTAAGCACATTTTCTTGGTTTTTAGTGAGTGACATTTTTTGAACTAAAATGTCAATTTTAAACTGATAACAGACACTTTGAGTCATGTTGGGCACATCATGTATGAGATTGAGGTTTGGATGATTCCTACTTGTCAAAAATGACTTATGGATCATTTTCCTAAAGTATAAAAATAATATTAATGTGTTTTTTTTAGTTTTGAGTATATCACATTTCTTTTTTATTAAAATTAATGTCAATTTTAAATAAAAAGACGCACTTTGAGTCATATCGATCACATCGTGCATCGGATTGCAGTGAACCTGATTCCTACATGTCTGAAATGACTTAAGGGTCATTTTCCTAAAGTATCAAAACAATCATAATGTTTTTTCTTAGTTTTGAGTACAGTAGTTTTGTTTTTTACTAAAATGTCATTTTAAACTGTAAACATGCACTTTGAGTCATACCAGTCACATTGTGTGTCGGTTTGACATGAGACTAATTCCTACATGTCATAAATGACTTATGAATCATTATACTAAATTATCAAGAAAAATCGATCATATTTTCTCAGTTTTCATGATGGTTGTATACATTCTTGACCCATTTACTTATTGTTGTTATCTCAATTATAGCATCGAAGTCCAATCTCTCATGAGCATGAGTAGCTTTGAACAAACCACCCCAACTCGAGAAAAATAATCCACCTATATAATAAAATAATTCTTATGTTAGTAATATTATAAATAAATAAATAAAATATAAATATAAAATAATACATTAATAAAATGTCAATTTTAAACTGAAACCACACAATTTAAGTCATGACAGGTACACTGTGTGTTGTTTTGAGGTATGGTTGATTCTACCATGTATTTTTATCCAACATTGCATTCAAAAATCTGGGTCATCTAATAATATTTCAGTTTTATAACCCATAATTTTGAATGCATTGGAGAATAAAAAATAAAATTGCATCATTATGAGTGAATCATCCTTGTGGAGTGCATATTCATAGTATAGGAGTTAATCATCCTTGATGATGAAGTCATTTATTCTTATAAAAATTTAACCATTAGTGTAAACCTATTATTTTTCATTGATTGAACTAAAAAAAATATTTGCATATGATTTTTTATGGAGCATAATAAAATCTATCTTTCCCTTTCACCATCATAGAGAGTATAAACTCCACGATAAACCATTTTCCTTCTTTGATGGAAAAAACTTCAGTGTGAACCATTATGTATTTTCAAATGATAGTAAACTCCATCATAAATTGTTTAACCTTTTTGAAAATATTAAACATTAGTATATCCATTTATAGCATCCAAATGACACTAAAATCTAGTTCATCCATTAAGTCTTCTCGGATTGTGCTATAGATTAGTATATCCTTTTCAATATTCTGGGTGATGATAAAATATAACATAACATCATCATTATTTTTTCATCGATATAGTAATATCCCTATTCTCATGTATTTTTTATTGAGAATGATGATGAGTTTTTTTATTAATGATCTTGTGATCATGGATCATTTTACATAATGAATGTTCACAAGCATAATGAATGTTACTTTTATGGATTTGACAAGAATTTATAATATTATATCATGCATATAATTGATGATCAAATAGCCCAAATAATTCCACCACCCACCAAAGTGAAACCATTGCATTTTTATTTTATTAAAATTCATGACACGGTTGATGAAAATTTTTATTTCTTTATTTTTAGAGGTTTTGGATCAAGCTACTAACTTCTTTTTCAAAGGGGTATTTGTTTGTATTTTCAGTGCTTCACGATTTCATTTGAAGTAGGTTTTTTATTTTTAGGTATTTATTTATAAAGAGGGTTCTTTTCATTTGATGTCATGTTTCCTTTGACACCAACCCTCCCTAATGATCATAATCTCTCAATACTGGTTGTCCTCCAATAGTTCTCTCATACACCTGTTGGCTTAGGTGGTTGGTTACACACATATTTATATAAACATTTGAGATGGATTATATATATACATGTTTTATGATTGGATTGGTGTTTTATGACTCTCAAGTGACTATTTTATCCACTACTAAAACCCTTTCTTTGTATATAGAGAATCCATGGGCAAGCAACCACATCTGTTTTGTTTTTTTTTCAGTTTTTTCTTGGTGAGGGGTTTCTTTCACACTTCAATAATATTTTATATTACTTGGAATGTACTAATATAAATTTTATCCTATGATAATCAGTTTGAAAAAATAAGTGGTGTTTTTTTTGTTTCTGAAAAAAGTGCCTCCACTTAAATTCCTATACAAAATCTCTTAAACAAGTGGTGAAAACATTTTTTAAATAAGAAACTTGAAACACTTGCACAATGGATATTATCTTAAGTGAAAAGTGTTGTGCACACTTTTCAACAATTATTCTCAAACACAACCCTGATATGATCCCCAATCTACTCCATTGACCAACAATTTTATTATTTACAGGCCAATACTTCATCTCCTTCTCCACCTCGGTCTCTGCCTCTACCTCCTCCACCTCGGTCTCTGAATCTGACTCCGACTCCGTCTTTGTCTCTGCCTCTGTCTCTTCCACCACCTCTACCTCTGCCTCTTCCATTTCCTAACCATTTAATTATTTGTAGGCCAGTGATTCTAAACAAATTCATTTCTTCCATTATACTTCTCCTTGATAAATAGATCAAAAATAATATATAAGAATTATGACACTAATGATTCACCCACCAAAAATATTTCTAAGGTTATAGACCATACTAGATCACAAACATAGTATATAATCACCTAAATTTGTTGTCAACAAACATTATGATAGCATGTACATTTCCCACTCATCTATAAACAAATTTACTTCTTATTCTGGGTATGAAGGTTGTTGGAAATTTTGGTAATACTAAGAAAATATAGAAAAAAATTATTAAGAAATATTTTTAATGAAATTTTAATTAACTTTGAAAATTACCTATTCGGGGATGCTGGTATTTTGATATTTTATCATCTCTATCATAAATTTTCAAACATAATATCCACAATCAATGTCATTATCTTGCTTTGGAAACTGTAGAAACATTGAACAAAATAAGTAAATTGTTTTGAAATATGTTTTGATAGTTAAATATTTCTTATATTGTCACAACCCGTCCCCTAGGGCTCGTGTCGTGACTACCCCAAGACCGCCTCTTAAAGGACAGGGGCTAGCGACTAGTGCTGAAGGAATCAACCTGTAAGTGGGAGGCATTTTCCTAGATACCTGTATGCACACACATGTCCAACCAAGTCCCAACTCGCAAAAGGAAACAACATACCACTGAAAAACTGAGTACAAGTACAACTGAAAGTAAAGGGGCTAGAATACAATCCCAACTGAAAGAAAAAAAAAACTAAAACAGAAAAAAAAACTCCTGATATTTCTCGCCAAGGATCCTACCTGAAGGGTAGGTACAAATCATCTCTGTAGCTCTCCATGTCAACCAGTCAGCTCCGTGTACCGCTTGGTCCTGGCTCCCTAAAGTCTCATCCAAACTGCTCATTGTCTGCACAAGACACGACATGTTGTGGGTAAAGCCTATGTCGGGGTGAGTATAACAATACCCAATAGGGACCCTGAGACCCCCGAAGGTCTCTCAGAATTCCATAAAGGAAAACCACAAAGCATGATATCAATCACAAGGCACAAAGAAAAAGACTCAGCTCAAACCATGTATACAACTCATAGATCAGGAATAAAGATGATTAGTCTTAAGCTATATCATTTTATTCCATTGGGAAGTTTCCACAACTAAACCATGAAGGATTTGTTCCATTGTCGATCCACACAGGGTCGTATGTCATTGATCCACGATGGGCCACTCTAAGGTTGGTCCTCATTGGGTCACGCACTGCTGATCCACACAGGGTCACTAGAATGCTGATCCACATAGGGTCGTTATGATGTTGATCCACACAGGGTCACTATGATGATGATCCAAACAGGTTCTATATGATAATGATTGACATAGGGTCTCTATAATGCTGATCCACATAGAGTCTCTATGATTATGATCCACACAGGGTCGCTCTGATGCTGATCCGCACAGGGTCTCTCTTCAATTGACAGCCAAACACAGGATTCCCCACACTCGGTGCGTTTGAGTTCTACAGAATCTGCTCATCAAGATATTGGTCATGCCTCAACTTCCACGAAGTTCCAAAAATGAGTAACCCAAAGGACTGCCATGTTGTAAGGCTTCCATCGTGATAGAAGACACGTCAATCAGATGCTCGGTCTATGAGTTATATACATTTTAGTATCGAGGACCCGGTTGGATTCAGGTATGATCCAACTCAGTCGTACTCCAACTTTCTCCAAAACTCAGATGGAGCATCCCAAAAGTACCATCTTATTCGAAGGATTACAACACTACAGACTGTTCATCAAACAGACTTCTGGTTTGTGAGATACAACCTTTTAAGCGTATCTAGGCCGAAAAGGGTCTGGGTCTGGTCCGACCCAGCCCGGCCCAAACCGGCTGGGCCAGCCCACACCAGTCGGGCCGACTCGAGTGGGCTGGGCCATGGCAGGCTTGGCCCACTGGGTTGTGGACCAGCCCAACCCACCTTGGTTGGGAGCGACCCGCATGGGGGTCACTCCCTCTTTCAAATGGACAAAAGTCCATTCGGTTTGCAACAGCGGTGCCACATGGCGTTGCCCCCTATCAGCGGGACCCACAGGTTATGGGTCCCCTCTGCCACAACTCGAAGTTGTGGCATACCTCCATGGAACACGACGGCACGCCGCCTGCTGCCACCGCGACCGTCCGACACCGGCCACCCCCGATGCCCACTGCGGCGCCTACGGGCACCACTTCCATCCGCGGCCAGTGAGAGCTGGCACCGGCAGGACTTCTGCGGGCCACCAGGTGAGCTCTGGTGATCTGTTTTCTCTTTCGATTGTGTCTACAGGCCTCTCATAATGCTTTCATCACTGCATGGCTCCCGGATTCAAGATTGTATCGAGTTGAAAATTCTCCCCCAGAGAACGCGACAAAAACCAAAGCGGCAGAGGGTTCGGGCCTTTTTTGTTTGGCCCGCACCCTCCGCGTTAGCATCATATCAAGTGGGTAGTCAACAATACATCACATAGATAATGATTAAAACCATTCAAACTTATCCCTCAACAACCACCTGCAATTTCATATGAATCGTGGATCAACTCATTTTGGTTGATCTATGTTCGTCATGTTTTTCTAGAACGAGGGTTTAAATTAATAAAATCATTTGAATTTAAACAAAAATCCCTACCTTGTGTTCATTGGAAGGCGCTGCGGAAGAGGAAGTAATGTCCACGTCTGAAGGTGTTCATCAACATTCACCGTCGCTCTTTGTTTCCCCCAACGACCGTCGCTCGATCACGTTCTTCATCAGAGCGGAAAGTCGTCAGCACTTCGTCAAAGCTTCTTCTCGCAGCTCTCCCAAAACCCCAACCCGAGCTCAGATTAAATAGAGGAAAAGATAGGATCAACGCATCTCAAAATTAATTAGGTTCATTAATGAGTTTAATTAATGAACCTATTAATTTTTTCCCAACAGTGCGGTTACACAACCTATTAAAAACTCCCAATGGCGTGGTTACAGAACTTAAGGGTTAAGCCATTATGGTTTGACGTTGCACTGCGGTCCCACCACTTTTTTTCCAACGGTTGCAAAAAGAAAAATAAAATAACCTTTAGTTATTTTATTATTTTTTTGTAAAGTCCGAAACAATTAACATTTTCTTCTGACCCTTTACGGTCAAAGTTAAGCTTCCCTTAATTGAATCCTGGCACTATGAATTCAACGATGACCTCATATTTTTAATCTGAGCACCACTTCAAAAGATATAAATCACCGCCCGCACATTTACTGAACATACCTTAAAAAAAGTTCAAAAATTATTAACAGTCACCCTCAACCCACGCCAGTCGAGGTTAGGCTCTGCCTAAGGGAAGCATACCCTCACAAGCTCAACGGTACTCTCAGATTTTCAATCTGAGTTACTGTTTATGAGTTATAGAATTTAACAATAAAATAATTTTTACTTAATTATTTTATTTGTGGCTAAAAACTAACTTCCAATGTTGGCCCACGACGGCCAATGTTAGGATCTACCTAAGAAAATCATACCCTCACGAGTTCAGTGGTGGTCTTGGATTTTTAATCTGAGTCACTGTTTGTGAGTTATAAGCATTTGAAAAAATAATAATTTAATTTAATTATGTTATTTACGGCTATGTCATTTTCGGGTTTTCTCACTGGATGTCTGTGCTAACTGAAATTAAGTCATTTATAGGGTAAAACCGCCATCCTGAATGCAACGGTGCCCTCAGATTTCTAATCCAGGCACCCATTTAAGAGTTATTCTACTTTTTCTAGAAAACTACTGACACGTGATATTTTAAGCTTAACACTTTTTTGACGGATCATTTCGGGCACTCCGGGCCTCAGAATCATGTACTGTCAATTTTCACAGACTCATAATAATTCCATTTAATAAAAAAATTACATGGAATTTTCAGGTCTTTAAATTCTCCCCACATTATGGATTTTCATTCCCAAAATCTACAACAAAACTAGGGAAACAAATGGGGGTACTAAGCAAGTATTTGAGTCTCTTGCTCCCATGTGCTCTCCTAGAGATTCATGTGCTGCCAATGAATTTGCACTAGAGAAATCGACCGCACATGAAGGACTTTATCTTGTTGATCCTCTATATCCACTGGGAAATTCGGAATTGTCACCCCATCGTCAATGTTCATCTCACATCAGTTGATAACATGCGATGTATCATGCATGTACCTCCTCAGCTGCGACACATGGAAAACATTATGCACCCGATGCATCTGTGGGGGAAGAGCTGGATGGTACACCGCCTCGTCCACTCTACTAAAAATCTAAAAAGGTCTGACTAACCTCGAAGATAGCTTGCCATCCCGGCCAAATCCTCGTAACCCTCATTAGGGTGAGACCTAAAGAAAGACATGGTCTCCCTCCTCAAACTCCAAGGGTCTCTGTCTCCTATCGACATAATACTTCTTCCAGCTCTATGTAGTCTTCATCCACTCTTGGATGATCTGCACCTTCTCTGTGGTAGTCTGTACCAACTCTGGACCCATAAGTGATGACTCCCCTAGGCCTGTCCAGCATAGAGGTGATCTGAAAGGTCGCCCATAAAAGGCCTCAAACGGTGGTATGCCAACAACAGAGTGATAGATATTTCTGTATACGAACTCCACCAAGGGAAAGTGGTCCTCCCAAATACGGCCAAAATCAAGGACACAAGCACAAAGCATGTCCTCAAGTGTCTGTATGGTCCACTCCATCTGACCATCTGTATGAGGATGGAAGGTGGTGCTCAAGCGTAGTTGAGTCCCGAATGCCTCTTGTAATCCCTTCTACAAGCGTGATGTAAAATGAGCATCGTGATCTAAGACAATCATCGATGGAACCCCGTGAATCCATACAATCTCTTGTACGTAGAGACATCTCAATCTCTCTATTGATCCCTATTCTTAGATGGGTATGAAGTGGGCTGACTTGGTGAGTCAGTTAACGATCACCCGGATGGAGTCATGGCCCCTGGACGTACGTGGTAGACCTGACACGAATTCCATATATATACCATTCCACTTCCATTCTAGCACCTCAAGTGGTTTTGCTAAGCCTACTGGAACCTGATGCTCAGACTTCACTTACTAACAAGTGAGGCATCATGATACGAACTCCGCCACCGCTTTCTTCATCCCTGGCCACCAATACTAATACTGGGGGTCCTGGTATATCTTCTCCACTCTAGGATGTACCACCAAAGGGGATGTGTGGAAATCCCTCAACACCTCCTCTCATAGCGTCACTAGTACCATGGTGCATCCTCTAAAGAGAATGACATGCTACCCACCTTTAGAAAATCCATCAAGAGCCTATCCTGAGAATATCTAAGCACGTAGGGCCTCACAGTCAATTTCCAAAAGTTGTGCCTCCCTGAATTGTAGGAGTGGAGGAGTAACTATCATAGACTGGAGGTAAGATGCTCCATCACTATCCACGAAAGATAACTGCAACGAGTCTAGCTGTTATGTCACCTCACTTAGCAACTTTAGATTAGGCCTACTTCTGAGTGATTCTACTACTACATTTACCTTCCCATTAGTGTAGACTATCTCAAAGTCATAGTCCTAGAGTAACTTCATCCATCATTGTTGTATCAGGTTCAGATCCTTATGTGAGAAGATATACCTGAGACTCTTGTGATCAGATTAAACAATAAACCATTCTTCCAAATATACTCTCAGCTCCCGGAGCTCTGTGGGAGCCATCCAATATACAATTATAGATATTTGTGTCGTCCTTGGGTACAAGACAATACAGAATTCCCTCTCCCTATGGGGAGGTAATCCTGGAAACATCTTTTGAAATGATGTTCCCAGACTCTTCCACTATTGTTGGAAATGGTAAACTCAAAATACCTACTTCCATGAGGGTAATGTTGGCCGACTCAAGATTGATCAGCTACACCCTCCTATGCATGAGTTTATCCCATGATTCTTGGGTTTCATTTTTCACCAACCAAGGAAAACCTCATTCCAACGTTGTAGATATACCACAACTTTTTTGCCTAAAATAGTCAATCTGAGCATGATCTGCAGATGACCAGTCCATACCCAAACTAACATTGTAAGGAATCAATGCTGCCACCAAGAGGTTCCAACCAAAACTCTCACCTCAAGGTTCAAATCACACCATCAGCAAAAGTGTGATTATCGAGTCTCCTCGCATAGGTATCTCCAGACGTAAGTGTCATGTCAAAGGTTTAACCAGAAACTCTAGGTTTTGAACAAGATTCGTGACAAGGAATGATTGGAACCAATGTCTATTAATATGAAAGCTATTATTAGACACAGAACATACCTCAAATCATTACTAGATCCCTTTGGTCACACTCCTTGACTGCATGCAACTACTCCCTTCCCCTATCCTCCAGCTCCCTAAGTCTAGTGGGGACCACATTGGGGGGGTGGTTGTAACATGTCGAAAAGTATATCACCTCCTACTACTCTCCTAGATCCTATTCCATGTCTATTTCCCTAAAGATTCGCATATCCATATCAATTTCTCTTCTCGAAACATTTTACACATCCAAGTATCTGAAACTGATGTCAGTTTCTTGCTTTCCCACGGATGACATTCACTGGCTTCATCTACTCAGCCAAATAATTTTCAACCACAAAGGTTCTCTCTAGCACCCTAACACAAGTAGGAATGTACAGAGGAATGATTCTGGCTCGGATGTCCATAAACACGTCTTGCTCAGAGGTCTGATCCTAGAAGCACTAGTTGTATCGTATTCATCGAGTACTTGGAATGGTCGGTACACCTCGACGAATACTCAATTAACGACATGTCGTCCTGTCAAAACTGTAGAAGCTCTTGGGAACACAAACCCATTAGCTTTTCATGGCAAGATACCCCCTTCTATGAGGAAGGTTCTCAAGATCTGTTCATAAAAAAGTAATCTCATCTTAATATAGGGGTAATCTAAACCATGCCATTGCCCTGTTGAGCCACATAGAATGCTCACTTCCAGGACCACCATTTGATCTAATAGTTCCCTAGCTAGATGGAAACTCAGTCAGAACCTCAGGCTAGTCCTTAGCCACATGTGAGTCAGACTCGCCTCAGAACCTGGGGGGTATCTATCACTGAAACTTGTGTAAGGCACTGAGCCAACATGTGTCCTCTACCGGTAGCATCGGTAGTAACTACTGACCAACAGGAAGTGGTATCGCTGGGACACCTCCCGAAGGTACCATCTTGGGCAACAGTCCATGTACTAAAGCCTCATCACTTTTTGGACCATCCTCATGGTCACCCATTGGAATCCTGGCTGGCTGTCTACGTGGAGGCATCTTTAAAGAGAATCAAGATGAAACACAGTCAATAAGTTATACCTGGTGAGCTGACTCAAAAGAGATCAAAAGAAAAACATTTCAAAAACACACACAATCAGTGTTTTCGTGTATCGAGTCAGAAAATAGAATTCAGGGTCCTGGTGTATGGATACGTCGGCCGCTATACCAATACTGGACTCTGTGGACTAAAATATGAACTCAATACACTTAACACTATTGCTCTATTGAAAACATAGACTCTTATTTCTTCTGGTAGAACCGACCCCCTTTTATACCACTTTATCACGACCCATCTCTCGAGGCTCATGCCGTGACTACCCCAAGCCTACCTTTTGATGTCCAGGGGATAGTGAATAGCACCGAAGGTGTCAACCTTCAAGTGTGAGGCATTTTCCTGGATACCTATACGCACACACACGTCCAACCATGTCCCAAATTGTAAAAGGAAACAGCATACCACTAAAAAACTGAGTACAAGTATAGCTGAAAGTAAAGGGGCCAGAATACAAGCCCAACTGAAAGAAAAACTACAATAGAAAACAGACCATGAGATTTCTTAACACGAATCACACCTTAAGGGTATGTACAACTCATCTCCGCAGCTCTCAACGTCAACCAGTCAACTCTGTGTACCACCTGGTCCTAGCTCCCTAAAGTCTCATCCAAGCTGCTTGTCATCTGCACAAGACACGACAAGGTGCAAGAAAATCCCGTGTAGGGGTGGGTATAACAATACCCAGAAGAGACCCCGAGACCCCTAAAGGTCTCTTATAATTCCACAAATGAAAAAAAATCATGATCTCAATCACAAGGCACAAAGAAAAATACTCAACTCAAACTAGGTATACAACTCAGAGATTAGGAATAAAGATGATTAGTCTTAAGCTATATCATTTAATTTTGTTAGGAAGTTTCCACAACTAAAACACAAAGGAGTTGTTAAATTGTCGATCCACACAGGTTTGTATATCATTGATCCATGACGGGCCGCTCTAAGTTTGGTTCTCATCGGGTCGTGCACTGCTGATCCACACAGGGTTGCTATGATGTTGATCCACACAGGGTCACTCTTTAATTGATATCCATCCATAAGATTCTCCGCATTTGGTGCGCTTAAGTTATGTAGAATCTACTCCTCAGGATATTGTTCATGCCTCAACTTATATGAAGTTCCAAAAAGGAGTAACCCAAAGGACCTCCATGTCGTAAGGGTTCCAACACGACAAACGGCACGTCAATCAGACTCTCGGTCTGCGAGTTATAGGCATTTTAGTGTCAAGGGTCCGGTTGGATTCAGGTATGATCCAACCCAGCCATACTCCAAATTTCTCCAAAACTCAAGTGGAGTATATCAAAAGGACCATATTGTTCCAAGGATTCTATCATTTCATATTGTTCATCAAACAGATGTCTAGTTTGTGAGATACGACATTTTAAGCGTATCTGGGTCGAAAAGGGTTCGGGTCCAGTCCGACCCGGTCGGACTGACCCAGCCCGGCCCAAAACGGCTGGGTTGGCCTGAGTGGGCTAGGTCACAGCGGGCTCAGCCCACTGGGCCGCAGACCGGCTCAGCCCGCCTTGGTTGGGTGCGGACCGCCTTGGCTGAACGTGACCCGCGCGGGGGTCGCTCCCCCTTCTGAACGGACAAAAGTCCGTTCAGTTTGAAACGGAGATGCCACATGGCGCCACCCCCTGTCAAAAGGACCTGCGGGGTGTGGGTCCCTTCCATCGTGGCTTGAAGTCATGGCTAGACTTTGCGGCGCACGACGACGCACCGCCCGCTGCCACCACGATCGACCAACTTTGACTGCCCTTGCTATCTGCCACGGTGCCTATAAGCACTACCTCCCTCCGTGGCCAGCATTGCCGCGCTGATGCCACGCCAGCGGGACTTCTGCGGGCCACCGGGTGAGCTTCGGTGGTCCGTTTTCCCTTCTGATTGCATCTACAGGCCTCCAAGAATGATTTTGTCACTGCGTGGATCTCGGATTCAAGATCACATCTAGTTAAAAATTCGCCCCCAAAGAATGAAACAAAAACCGAAGTGGCAGAGGGTTTAGACCTTGTTAGTTTGTCCCGCGCCCTCCGTGTTAGCATCATATCAAGTGGGTAGTCAACAATACATCACATAGATAATGATTAACCCCATTCAAAGTTATCCCTCAACAACCACCCACAATTTCATACGAATTGTGGATCAACTCATTTTGGTTGATCTGCGTTCGTCATGATTTTCTAGAACAAGAGTTTGAATTAATAAAATCACTTGGATTTAAACAAAAATCCCTACCTCAAGTTCATTGGAAGGCATTGTAGAAGAGGAAGGAGTGTCCACGTCCGAAAGCGTTCGTCAACGTTCGTCGTCGCCCTTCGTTTCCCTCAACGACCATCGCTCGGTCACATTCTTCATCAGAGTAGAAAGTCACAAGCACTTCGTCGGAGCTTCCTCTCGTAGCTCTCCCAAAACCCAAGCCCAAGCTCAGATTAAATAGAGAGAAAATATAGGATCAATGCACCACCAAATTAACAAGGTTCATTAATGAGTTTAATTAATGAACCTATTAATTTTTCCCAACAGTATGGTTACACAACCTATTAAATACTCCCAATGGTGTGGTTATAGAACTTAAGAGTTAAGCCATTAATGGTTTGATGTTGCACTATGGTCCCGCCACTATTTTTCCAATGGTTTCAAAATGAAAAATAAAATAACCATTAGTTATTTTATTATTTTTTTAAGTCCAAAAAACAACTTTTTCTTTTGACCCTTGTTGGACGAAGTTAATCTTCCCTTAATAGAATCTCGATGCTTCGAATTCAACGGTGCCCTCAAATTTTTAATCCGAGCACCGGTTCAAAAGATAGAAATCACCGCCCGAACATTTACTGAACGTACCTTAAAAAAAAGTTCAAAAATTATTAACAGTCACCCTCAACCCGCACCGGTCGAGATTAGGCTTTGCCTAAGGGAAAAACGCCCTCACAAGATCAAAGGTACTCTCAGATTTTCAATTCAAGTTATCTTTTAGGGGTTATATAATATAACAATAAAATAATTGTTACTTAATTATTTTATTTGTGTCCAAAAACTAACTTCCATTGTTGGCCTACACTGACCAATGTTAGGATCTACCTAAGGAAAGAATACCCTCACAAGTTCAGTAGTGGTCTCAAATTTTTAATACGAGTCACCATTCATGAGTTATAAGAATTTTAAAAATAAAATAATTTTATTTAATTATTTTATTTATGGTTATTCCATTTTTTGGGTTTTCTCACTGGAAGCCTGCACTGAATAAACTTAAGTCGTGCCTAGGGTAAACCTGCCATCCTAAATGCAACGGTGTCTGATCCGAGCACCCGTTTAAGAGTTATTCCACTTTTTCAGGAAAACTACTCACACGTACTATTTTAAGCTTAACACGTTTTTGATGGATCATTCTGGGCACTCCGGGCCTCAGAATCACATGCCGTCAATTTTCACATACTCATAATAATTCCATTTAATAAAAAAAATTACATGGAATTTCTGGTTCTTTGCATATATACCTTAATATGTTTCAATTTTTAATAATCCACAACCTTTTTATGTTCTATCACTGACTTCATTCCATGATTTACCTTATATTTAGCGACTACCCTATCATAACAAAAGTCCTATTAAAACACAAGATGAAACATATAAATTGAATTTTATCTATAAAATGATAATTGCAATGTATTATAAATTCACAATACACATCATGTGTGGTTGGTTTGTTGGATATCCATGCATTGGATCCAAAAAATAAATATTTTGGGTGTTCATATTGACTGCGATCAGCATCTTGTACTGCCTAAAAAACAAAAATAATTAATTAATGAAAAAAATAAAAATATATTTTATGTGATTAGATTGTAGAGTTTTACTTATGTGTTGTAGGTATAAAAAAGAATCTATAATTTATTGTTTTTTTGATCAAACACTTTGAGTAGCTCATATTTTTTTATTAATTTCAACTTTATCCAAAGTAAGTTTTTCTATAGAAATGATACAAGGATTAATGAATCCAAATTATGATTTTCACGGTTTTCACTTTATATTGTAGTAATATAAACACCTGTAAAAAATATGAATATTCATTAACTTTAATAAACATATTATCTCACTATTTGAAAATATGTATTAGGAAAATGTACCTTATGTATGTATTCAAAACCGAGACTCTCATCCATTCATGCTTGAGAATATCATTTATGTTCTCGAGACCAACTATGTCTATCCTGAATGTTCCATATATTTATTTTTCATATAGAATGTAAGACATATTTTCATCTTTAAATGTGGTCTCTATATTAGGCTGTAATGATAATAAATGTTTCTCTAGAACTGACAGGGAGAAGGTACTCTCAGAAGGTTGTTTTGATTTCTTGGTCGATTCACTTGATTGTCTTGATCCGACCTTTCATTTCCTCATCGCTTTATTTATCTGTTATATCATACTTCTATTTAGATATTTTTTCATCAACTGTTAAAGGGTTTTCATATGAAAAAATGTGTTAAATACATACTACATGTATCTTTACCAGATTAGATGACCATGATATGAAAGTTCCAATAACATCATTGATTGTTCTAATATCCAGATCATTAAGTGGAACATGCAACTCATAATTTACCCCATGAGCTACCTCAATACCCACTCTCATGTGATCTTTTGGGAGTTCTTTCAAGTGTATATGGTCTCCTAGGATATTATACATTATACCCCTCGCAACAAGGTGGTTCCTGGGTGTTGAGAGATAGAAATCACATACAAATGTACCATGTATAATTTTAATAATATAAAGTTATTATAAGTTGTTTGATTCAGATTTTGGAGAAAGAGTAATGAAAAAATTGATTACCTAGAGTAAGTTATGCGGTTGAGATAAATAAATAGCCTCAAAGCTAGCGGGGTTATTTGGTTCATGTGATGATATTTTTTCCACCGATGGTTCATTTTGATCCTCTCTCATACATTGGTTTTCCAAACCAGACCAGACAATAATATCTTTCAAAGAATTTATTTGTGTTTTCAATCCTTTCACCATATTATATGTATCTTAATATGGTTTTATATTCTCAAAATGTGTTCTAGGAGACACTCTAAAACCTAATCCTATAACACAACCATATTGTTCTGGCTGCTTCAAAGCTATTGAAAGTAGATTTTCATCTGGTATGGTCGATGTCGATTCTTACGTGTCTAAACCATATAAAAAATATGAACATAAATAAATATTTTTATATAATACTATTATAAATCATAATGAATTACTATTATGTCATACTTACATATGTTTCACATACTACTTTTGTGTTTTCATCAACTAGTTTACCCTCCTTATTTACACGAGCCTCCTCCTATAGTACATAATGTGGGATGGAAGTGGCTTCATATTTTGATTCATCAATATGCATATAAAAAAATAGATATATATTGTTTCATATCTTATAAAAATTTTATTATTGAATTAAAATTCATACCAATTTCTTTTCTAGGGAAGCATACCCCATCCTTTCTTTGCGATAGGGGTACATTAGTTTTTATGCATGTTATTTATTGTTAGAACTCTTTTTTTTGTTTTATAAATTAAATGTTTTGAATCAAATTGGATAAAATAAATAATTTCAAATAATATATTATAAACTACAATGAACCTGAAAAGATTTATTATCATGATGAATGATGAAAGAATTCCATGTTTCCTGCTTTATAATATGTGCATAACTAACTGGTGGGTGAGGCTTTACTTTCCCCTTAACATTCCTAAGATGTAACTTGGTAAGAAGAGTCCAAAAAACTCTATGGGCTTTTCCAGCATCCATTAATACAAATTTATTATAGAAATATTCTAAAATAAATGAAATCTACAATAAATAATAAAAATTAAACCAATGTTTCATTATATAATTTTTCGTTAAAATAGAGAAATTATATCGTAACATTACCATTATATCTTTCCAAAGGGTTTCCTTCATTTCAGGCTAGACATGGAACCGAAAATCAATATCAATCGGCACATTCATTCTCATTGTGACCCCAACATAACTAATGAGAATTAACTTATTGCATTCTATCGGTTTACCACATTGATTCCAACCAACCTCAAATTTTATACCCTTACTTATTGCCTTGATAATTTCATTCAATGTTGTGATGCGACATTATTCTTGTTTTTTTCATCAACATGGTGATGATACCCTAATAATTCTAAAATTTCTACATCTATAGTATGTTCTTCCTCGGTATTGGTAACATCATCATGTGTAGAAGGCATTTTCTACATAAGGAGTCAAACATTTAATTTGTCTTGAATAACAACAATGTAAACACAAACAAATGACTTGAGAAGGGTCGTATGCATGGCCTATTGAAAACTTGATGAACACTTTAACTCCATCTTTATACTATTTTTTCAAATGATTAGAATGCATCCATTTTGAAGGAAATGGGTAATTGAATTTAAGAAAAGAATTACTCCACTATGGTAGGTGTTGTCCTATGAATTCATGCAAAGGTAAAAGTTATAGACAAATGTCATCCTTATCAGCTTCATATCCTGAATATTTATTATTGCATTTTGTTTCTTGAGACTCATCCTCTATATCTTCTATACATGCACATATGTTTCTTAAACTACTCTGAGCATTATTCATTCCATATCGGGTACCAATGATCATTTTGGATGAATGCTTCTTAGAGTAGTTCAAGTAACATAGAAGAGATAGGGGGTGAGTCTCAAGCAACAAAATGAAATAATAACTGTTTGGGAGATGAAGCTAGTGAGGATGAAAGTTCTATCCTTAAAATTTTTTAAATTTCCACATCTTAATTTAAAATTTAAAATCTCATCTCAAAATTATAAAAGGTCCCTGACACTACCATGAGAACATCAACTCATCCTCACTGAGTTACATCGACTCTAATCTATGTTACTAGTCCTTTTCCCTCACCTATATCTCAAATATAAGAGATCTATGTCCACTGAGGTTCATGTGTGAGGTCTAAGTATAAAAATAAACAAGAAAATACTAATAGGTCCCTTAAAATATACAACAATGCATATATTTGAGTATATGTTCAAAGTAGTAACACTCAAAATACACATGTAATTCAAGTCATTGTGCACTAACCAAGACACCATGATAATCAAATATACCTACTTCATTTTATACCAGTGAATTATACTAATCATAACGTAAGTTTATACCATGGTTGTTACTTGAAATTCAAATCATTTCACTAATAATAGGTTAACATTTGAATCATAGGAGGAGAAAAAATTATTTATCTCCATCTGGAAATAACCACATCATAGGTACCATGAGATTTGACCTCAGACCCCTAACATCCAATACTATCCCTCAGGGATAACCATCACATGTACTTATTGCATCTAAATAATTAAATGGGTATAACATATCCATTTTTTATAGGAAGTGCATTTGAAATACGGGGAGGTCTTAAAATAATTGTTTACCTTAGGAAAGAACCACACAATGGGTGCCACAATACATTAGTTAAACCTAACTTCTGAAAAACCATAAATAATAACAAAACAAAAATGTCACACCACCCTCACCCTATCCCCCAATGAATCACTAACATGTCTATAATAACTCACATTCTAACATATCACGCCTATCCCTCACACAATACCCATCATATTCTAATATGCATTACTCAAAGATCAACTATCTTAGGTATTCATCATATTTCTCAATGATCACTTGTTAGAAAATCTCATAGTCTATAGGCCTTAATTCATCACCATATAAGTACGTGATCGTTTGTGTCTTCTCAATTTCTACTACTTTAATATCAAAAATAATTTCTTCAATTTGATCAAACTTATCAACTTGATAATATTCACCATTAATAGATCTTGAATTCTACCCAATTTCACCATACCAAATCCAAGGACTATAACATGTATTAAAACCATAATAAATTAAATGATCTTTAATTTCTCTACTTTGAAACTCTATTTTATTTAAACATTTCAACCAAATATAGAAAATAATGTCATTTTTTGGAACATTATGTTTTGAAAATTCTAAAAAATCATCAACCCTTTACTCATATTCACCACTTTTTCATAGTGTTGTAAGCCAACTATGATTCATTATCACCTATAATAAACTTTAAGTACTAAATATAATTTTTTTTGAAAAATTAAATTCAAATTTACCTTTATAAATAAAAATACAATCAACGAAATGGAAAATATTTCACAAATAAAATAAAGGCAATAGATTTTAAAAAAAGGTTTCACCTTTAGACTTATTCAATTATAATCCATTCAGAAAAAATTCTAAAAAAAATCTTAATATTGATTTTAAAAGGTTGACCATAAATAAAACTCAACTTTTCTTTATTTTCATTATATAATTTGGTAATTATTATTTTCAAAATATATAAATAAATATAAATTATAAAATAACATTAGGAGTAATATATTAGTGATGCAAAAAATATCGATAGTGATAAGGATCCAAAAGGAGGCATACAATTTAATACATCATATTGAAAATGAAAATGTTACTTCATGCAGTAAATATAAAGTGATATATACTATGAACATGATTAAATAGAGAGATAATTTAATTATTTTTTTCCAATTATATTAAAAATAAATTTTAATCTTCTTATCTTTATCATATCATTTTATAATGATCAATATTAGTGCACTCTATGACTAGATATGATGTAGAAAGTATCATTAGGTAAGTGATGATGTTTTTTGATGAAATAGTTACAGTACCTGATGAGGGTTAAGTTAAAAAATTCCCAGATGAATTGTATATAATTATTAAACTATAGAATGGAAAATAAATAGGGGATAACTCTAAAAAAATCTTATATTATTCTTGTGTTATTCAAACTCAATTATAAACTAACTTCCCCTATACTGAAATTACATAATCAACACAATAAAAACTTTCTCAGGATTATCATTTAAATATATATTATCAATACTTCATATTCAAACTCCATAATCCATTATACCTTCAAAACACCCAATAACATTGTAAGAAAACAACATTTATTAATAATCCAAACACTCATTTGGTAAATTAAACATACCTTACATGCTGTAAAAAGATTAATAAGTAAATTAAACATACTTTAAATGTAATAAAAAAACATTAGAAGATTTACAAGACACCCATTCATCAAAAAAACATTCCTTGGATATAACACCGGTTAAATAATCATTCAAGAAAATTAAACATACCTTAGTTTTCCTAGAACTCATTAAATAATCATTTAATCAAAGATAACACCTACTAAACATACCTTAGACACCCATTTATAAGTAAATCAATATGATTTATAATACCCATTCATCAAATAATCATACAAGAAAACCATGAGGCATAAACAAAAATTTATCAAATAAAAAAGACCTTGGATGTGTGAAAATCATAACTATGATTAAAAACCATGGATAAATATCAAAGAGAATCAGTGGTAGATAACGAAGAAAAATGGTAAATTGATGATGGTGGTGGTGATGGTGACAGTGATATCGCTAACAATGGAAAGAGCCATGAGTGAAGGTGGTGATAAGAATGACAATAATGAGGAAGAATGAGAGAGACTAATCATGACAAGAGTTATGGGAGAAGAGAATTAGGGTTCATCATGATTGAGAACACCATAATAACGCAAACCGCGATACCCAAAAAAGCAATAAATGAGCAAGGAGGAGAAAATAATGTATCTTGGATTCTAGCCTTGATTCATCAGAGTGAACGTAGAGGAGGAGTGTCGGTAGTTGGGGAGTTCCACGAAGGCTTGAGAATCAAGACTAAATAAATCACTATTGTGGTTCTTTTAAATAGACCGGGGAGACCTTTATCAGCGCTTTCTAAAATATGCTGATAAAGATACCTTTTATTAGGGCTAAATTAATAAGCACTAATAATAGCTATCTTCATCAACGATGATAAAAGTCATATTTATTAGCGCTAAAACTTTAGCATTGATAAAGGATTTATAATTATAATTATGAATAAATTTTTTAAACATATTTATATACTTATATATTTATTTATTATAATTTTATCATTATTTAAATATATTATTATTTATTTTTAATTATAGAAATAGTTTTTAAAAATATATATTTTTTTTGTTTATAATTATAAATATATAATTTTATAAATATAGTGAATATACATTTATAAATGTGTTTGTAAATATATTTATAATAATTTATTTATAATTATAAATATATTTATATAATTATATATACATTTAATAAATATACATAAATATAAATATAGCAAATATTTTCATTATTTAAATATATTTATTATAATTTTATAATTATAGATATATTAATATCATTATATATATATAATAAATATAAATATAAATATAATAAATATATTCATTATTTAAATATATTTATTATAATTTTATAATTATTTAAATATATAATTATTTATTTATAAATATATAAATAGTTAAAAAAATAATATTTATATATTTATATCATTGCATATATTTATATAATTATATATGTATATATATTTTATAAATAAATATAAATATAGTAAATATATTCATTATTTAAATAAATTTATTATGATTTTATAATTAGTTAAATATATATAATTATTTAGTTATAATTATATAAATACTTTTAAAAAATAATATTTATTTATAAATATTTATTTAAAAATATATTTTTAACATTATTAAGGAATATATAATCTTAAATACATGCATCTTAGAAATGAGTGACATTGAATAATTAAAAATGTGTACACTAAAAATATTGAAAAAATGTATAAATTTGATTAATTAAATATAAATTATTAAAAAATATGGTTATATATTAAGTAAATATGAATAAATATTTAAAATACTAAAACATAGTAAATAAATATATATATATAAATAATAGAAAAATTATTATATTCAAAAAAATTAAAAAAATATTAAAATTGAACAAATATTACCTAACTGTAAAAATATTAAAAATAAATAAATAAAATTTACTAATTAAAAACATAATATATTAAATGTATCATTAATTTTATAATTAAATTCAAAAATTAATAATAAAATTTGAATAAATTACATAAATATTAGGTGTATGTGTTTCTATATAAGATTTCATTAATTGCGTAAATATTTGTGTGTTTATGTTGTATATAAAAATGCATTAATTACATATATGTATGTTAAATTAATATAATACACGATTTATATATGTTAAATTGAAAAATCAAACAACATTCAATTATATTCATTACTCGATGTAATTAGTCGGTATTTTTAATTAATATTAATTTTTAATTTTAATCCATTTTTAATAAATATATGACTTATTTAATGTAAGCATAAATATTTTGTATTATATAAATCATATTTTAGGAAATATTATATAAATTGATATATATATATATGAATATATTTCTATATTAAATGTATTAATGAATAACTTTGTATAAAAACCATTAAAAATGAATAAGACATTAATATGTTTTTAATTATTAAATTTTATTTATTTTAAATATTTATATATAATATATATTATTTTTTACTATTTATAATATATATATATTAAAATTATTCATTTTTTTAATAATTGTTTCATTAATAAATTTTTTAATTATTTTGTAATTTATTCATTTTTAAATTTTTTGCTTAATTATTACAATTTATTAATTTTTAGTTTTTTTGTTTAATTATTTCTATTTATTCATTTTATACATCTATATTTAATATATACTATTTATTAATATTTATAATCTATATATATGTATATTAAATTTATTCATTTTAATTAATAATTATTTAATTAATAAAAAAATTAATACTTTTCTTCATTTACTCATTTTTTATTTTTTATTTGTTTAATTCTTTCATTTTATTCATTTTACATATCTATATATTTATTATATACTATTTATTAATATTATATATATATATTAAATTTTTTCATTTTTACTAATAATTATTTAATTAATAAAATTGTTAATATTTTTTTTAATTTACTCATTTTTAATTTTTATTTGTTTAATTATTTCATTTTATTCGAGACCTTTATCAGTGCTAAAAATTGATGACAAATGATACCTTTTATCAATGCTAAAAATAAAGCACTGATAAAGGGTGCACTTTATCAGCATTAAAAATAAAGTGATGATAAAGGGTACTATTTATCAGTGCTGCATAAATGCTCTGATAAAGGACACTTTTATCAATTCTTTTTTCTAGCACTGATAATAGTCAACGTTGTTAAAGATCTGTTTTGTAGTAGTGATTGGGCTCGAGATAAAGTTTTTCTTGATCCGAGAGAGTTGGATTAGAGATGCATCGACGCTTGCAGGTAGAGTGTGATGATGAATTTGGACAGTTGAGGATTCAACCATGGAATTACAACGAGTGTCGGGTTCAAACTTCAGTGTGGGAATTTGGATGATCTCGTGATGCTTCTAAAGATTAAGGCACTGTGGTTGGGCGTGGTGATGTGATAGTGCATCAGCAGGTGAGGCTGGGCATTTTCAGGAGTGGTTGCCCATAGGAGGATCGACTTGTGTTTTTGCATGGAATTGGGTGTGGTGAGGTGGAAACTACATCAAACATGTCGATGGACCATTGGAAGTGCATTTTCAACAAGTGATTTATGTGGCCTTTATGGGAAGAGTCTTACAGTGGGAAATAACATAAGTCTAGTGAAAAAATCTAGTGATGACACTACAGTGTCTCGGGATATATGGGTGCAATTGAGTGCCATATCAATGTTCAGTGATGGTGAAGAGTGGGTAGCTTGAATTTTGGTGAATAGTATGACTTGGTGTAAGGAGCCACACAACTGAATCTCATTCAACATTTAGGGATAGAACACAACAAGTTAATAGTGAATTGAAGACCAAGGGGGTTGAGAATTATGGTTGAGAGCCACTGAAACTTCTTGGGGATGAGAAGCATTATGGTGGGGAGTTTGTAATAACCTGCATCATTATGGGTTTTGAAATTTAGATAGAAAATAAATTTTGAGTCTTGGAGTAGGGGATGTTTTGTGAATCAGGATTCAAATTGGAATTCTGAGGGTTTTAATATATCTAAGAGATGTTTCTAGATGTGGCTCGAGGCTCGAGAGGTGTTGTAGGTGATTGGGTGAACATTGGAGTAGGATTGGGGAAACCCATTCACTAGTTTTGGTTGTAATTGACCTATTGCACTGTAAAAAGTGAGGGTCACACCATGATGGGCATTGAGTGGGTGATGTTTTCTCTATGACTAGTGGGTGTTGGGGTGTGGCAGGGTTTTGTATGGGTTTTTGTCTAAGACAAAAACCTTATGCAAGGCAGTCACGTCACAACTGAGGGCACTACACCGTGATGAGTACCCATGTGTAATTTATTAGAAAATATCATGTATGCCTTTTTTATTTTCATGAAGGAAGGAATGACCATGCTATGACCCCTAGGTTACGCTATGATAACCTGTCATGGCCCCAAGGTCATGTCGTGAAGGATGTTGTGGTTGGGAGCATGGATGTGTCGTGTTGCGAGGAAGGGAGGCCATTCCTTGGGGTATTGGGTCTTTCTTGAAAAAAGTGCATCGCGGCATGACCCATAGGGGTCGTTCCATGATGGTGCTTGGCTAAGGGTCAGTCCCTCTGCACGGAGGTGGTCGCATTGTGATCCAGGTGGGTCGCACTGTGACAGGTCCTGGCCTAAGGCGGTCGCACCGCAACCCATAGGTGTCATACCATGACCAGACACCTGGGATACTTTTTTTACAGGGCCAGACCCATATTTTTTGGTTGGAACCCCTTCAGGTTTTAGGTCGAGAGGTGCATGAGGAGGGCTATTTTTAATGGCTCCCTCTACTTCCTCCCAATCGATCCCCCATAGAGAAGGGTGATTTTGAGGTGATTTTGTAAATATTTTAAGGTGATCTATTCATTCTCCCTTTTTCATTCTTATTTCCCTTAGTATTCATCTGATTTAGATGTCTCTGGGCTAGGTTTTGATGCTAATTATGCTAGATCATGATGTAATTGAGTGGGAGTGATGGGTTTTTTTTCTCGGATTGGCTAGAGGAGATCCTAGGAAGATGAACACGTGAGGGTTTTTACAGTTTTGGTGATACTATGATGTTGGGTGAGTTTCTAGGTGATTATTCTTATTTGTTTTAATTTGAATAATTAATTATAAATTTTTATAACTAATTGTTTGGTTGTTATGGATTGAGATAGGAGCTCAGGAGTTGTTCAATCTTGGATGAGGCATAGACAAGCTTGATCAAGGACAAGTAGAGAATCACAAGGATGGTAAATCCATGTATAAGAAAGATGGTATCTTTAATATATAACCATATTCTTGTTTATGATTGATTTTTCATGATTACATATTTTTATGAGATATGGTAAAGAGATAGGGACTAATAGTTCCCAAAAGGAAAAGGTATGATGGAATTGATCCCTATATACATGGAATAAGTGCTCCCTAACTCTTTGGGTATTTTGGGGTCTTCTGAAGAGTATGTCACATGGGAGAAATGATACCGATTGAGTTGAAGAGATACCTAAGGTGGGTTTTTGGATTCAATATGAGTCATGGATTTCCTAGGTGGGTCTTCTAGGCTTAGTTGGGAATGTATGAGAAAAATACGCCCAGTGGTTATGTGTGAGATAACTGTATATTTCCCACATGTTGGGAACACCCTCTTGAGTGTGGAGTGAGGTTTGTTGTGTGCTATGAGTGGGATGTGTCCTTTGGGACTTAACATGGTGTGATAGAGTGGGGTTTCCTCTAGTTGATTGGATGAGTTCTCTCCATAGAGAGATGCGTGATGAGACCCTAGTGAGGGTTGTGGGAATTATTGAGGGATTTGGAATGAGGTTTCCAAGGGGAACCGGGGATAGTTTCTTGGGATGGTCCCTAGTTAGTGGGATTGAGTGTGAAATTGGATTTTGGTGAGGTTGGGACTGACCACTTGAGGTTGGGGTTGGGTAAGGCTTACGATTTGTGAGTACACCATGGGGTGTTATATTTTCCGATGAGTAAAGATTGATATGGGTTTGTAGGACCTTGTTGGATGCTCCTTGTGGGTGTGATGAGAATGTTGAGATGTTCTACATGTTGTTCTTGTGTGACCAAGAAAGTCTTGAGGAGACTAGCCTAATTGGCTAGGTGGATGTTGAGACGTGCTATGAGACACGAGGCTAGGTCTTGAGTGACTAACACCCTATTGAAGAGTTGGTGAGCTTGTGAGATGGGATGCATGCCCTATTTATTGTTTCATGAATGTGTTCAATTGTGTGAATGTGATCTGAAATGGATCTTGATACAGGTGATGATAGGTCTCAAGGCATGGCCTTACCTTGAGTGAGAAGGTATTGGTAGGACCCTACCTTGAGTGATAAGGTATTGGTCAGGTTGTGATGCAGTATCAGACCCTACCTAGAGCAATAAGGCAGTGTTTAGGATAATTGTCTCACCTTGAGAAATAAAGTGTTGGCACGAACCTCCTTGAGTCAAAAAGTTGGTCAAAGTGGTGATGTAATATTGTACCCTACCTTGAGTGCTAAGGTATTAGTCATGATAACAACCTCACTTTGAGTGAGAAGGTAATTATAGCACTCAACCTTAAGTCCAACCCAATATCTCTGGGTATGGGTTGAGATGTGGTGTGTCTCCCTTCTAAGAGTCTTCAAGTAAGGTTCAATAGGTGTGGAAAATGATGATTGATTTCCAATGATGGATAAAGCTGGTAAGGTCGAGTGTCATGGTGACTAGGTTAGCACATAAGAACTTTACATGCATGTTTATTATCAGTTATTTATTTTTCCTCATGAATACACATGGATATGATGGTGTATATTAAGGGAAATTAGTGAGAGACTATAGAGATGTATTTCTCACACCCATCATGAGCACTCTGGTGTACTTTCATACCTTATTTTTTGTTTATAGGTTATAACAATGGTTGTGAAGTAGATCGAGATGGGGTATCTCAATAGGGATTTGGAGAATGGGATGACGTGAGTCTTAGGGATAGAATTATAGCCTCTTGTATTTTTTTTTTATTTTTTTATTTTTTATATGTGATTAGACTAGTGGGTGATGATTTGATGTATGATTGTATGACTTCCACATGGTTCATTTATTATAGAATAACTATGTTTATTTAATTATGTGTGCTCTGAGGATTTTATATGAATTTTTTTTGGTTATTTATTTGTTATTAATGGTTATGACATCAAAGGCATAGTCTCCCCAATGTATTATTTAGTTTCTCATCGCGAGTCAATAGCCTCTAGAATATGGGGAGTCACACCTGAGGTCATGTGGAACTCTGGTTGGGATACTGATGAGTGGTCCCAGGATGAGGAATCATAATCACCAACTATAGGACACCATATTCATGATAGAATGATGATGGAGATTTTGAAAAGTGGATTCTTTTAGAACACTCTTTATAAATATGTAAGATAATTTATAGAAGCATGTAATCTATGCTAGTGGACATGAAATATTGGAAAGATCAATGAAATGCATCAACACTAAATTATTGAAGTTGAAGTATTTAGTGTTTGGGGAATTTATTTCATGGGGCCCTTCCTAAACTCTTTTTTAAACACACACATTATTGCATGTGTGGAATACATGTATAAATATGTAGATGCTTAGGAAACAACATGGAATACAACGAGTGTTGTCATCAAATTTTTGAATAAAATATCTGATCAATTTAAAATTCCTAGGTTACTCATTAGTGATCTTATAAATCTTTTCATTAACCACTTTTTAATATTATTGATGAAAAAACATGGTGATTGATACAATACAGGAACCCATTACCACCCAAAAACAAGCAGGTAAGTGGAATTTTACAACCAAGAGATAAAAAATCTTGGTTAAAACCATGAATTTTAGGTGAAAGTATTTGAGTAATAAGATTTGTGATTTATTATAGGTATACCGAATGACCTTTAAAACACCCATAAACATGTCCCCATTTATGTTGATCTATAGAAAGTTATGTCACTTACTAATATATCTTGAGCATAGATTATATTTGGATGTGAGAAAGGTCAACATGAATTTTCGTCTAGCCAAGAAGAATAAGATGATACAGCTAGATGAACTAAAAAAATCATAAGAGATGCTTATGGGAATATAAGTATTTATAAGGAGAAAACCAAGAATTGGAATGACTGATGCATCACCTAAAGAACACTCATGCCCCAAGACAAGGTACTCTTGTTTAAATCCTGTTTTAAATTGTTTCTAAGGAAATTGAAGTCACATTGGTTAGGACCATTCATGGTGATAAAAAATACCCACATGGAGCAATAGATACTTAAGGGGAGAAATAACCTCATTAAAGATCAATGAATAATGGTTTAAGCTCTATATAGAAAATTTATAATAAGGGTTCATTCTCTTCCTTAAATTTTATTGAAGAACAAAAGGTATGACTAGGTATATAATTTAAATAAAATACTAACTAGGAAGTAACCTATGCATGTTCCAAAAACTCAAAAACATTTTATCTTTTTAAATATTTTCTATGATTTTTGTTTTTTTGATTAGTAAATTAATGTATTTTTTCTTAAGGTAAATCCTAGGATAAAATCCCTATAAATACATTATCATTGAAAGGATAATCGGTGGAGTGGTAGAAATTAAAGAAAATTAGTGGGAAAAGTAAAAGAAAAAATTTGAAGAAGAAGTGATCACCATGATGTGGTTAATACCAAAAATTCATTATGGTGAAGCTGGATTAACCTTGAAGATGAGGAAACTATTAAACCTGACCCAATATAGCCATTTTCTTAAAAAAAAATCCAATGAATAGCCACACCATGGGAACACGCCACAACATGGTGACTCACTGGTCTTTTTTTAATGGGTGACATGAGACAAAATCCAACAATGATGAGAGTTCTTCCCTATGACCCTGACAGTTTCCCTTAACTTACCCAAACCTAGAACCACACCCCACCACCACCCTAATTTGTCTTGGACATTTTCTTCACCCATTAAATTAAAATGGCCAACAAAACCCCACCACATCAGAGTGATACCTAACCATGGAAAACATGAGTTTTTATGAAAACCATGATGTCTAATACATCATGGTGGCATGTGAAATCCCAATTTTATGGCACAATACAACCTAAAAATTATGGAACAAATCATTTTACTTGTCATTTTCCCCAAAACAATATAATTCAAACCCAAAACCATGACCCTATAGAATATGCCCATTTTCCTACTCTTTTTTCACATTTTTAATCTTCCCAACCAAAACAAACCCACATAAATGGATGATTCATCAATGGTCACTGACTATAAGAATTTTATTTTAAACCCTAAAATCCATTGTATTTTTTATAATCCAATATTCCCATTTTCACTTAGATATAACCTAAAAAATATCATGGACTATCTGACCATGTCATGGAGCATGTAGCCAATCCCAATTCTAGAAACCCAACCCTCCAACCATGAAAAACCCAACCATTAAATGTCATGGACACTAGTTGTTTTTCCTAAAAAATTCCAATGACATTGTGGTGTCCATAAAAACATGTCATGTTTACCTCCTCTCAAAAAAAATATGAATATCTATTACCATTTAACCATAAACCCCTTGATTCTTCAACTCCCCTAAATCCCTTACCCCAAACTGCATCCCTCCTACTATGATTCATCCCTTAACCCTCCCCTAACCCTTTCATTTACTCATTATACACAATAAGAACCCAAACCATTCCCCTGAATTAGTTTAATTACCCTTCAACTAGAACCCATTTCATTTTTAAAACCCAACCCATGATTCTTCCCTAAAACCCAGGTTCAAATTTGTCCACATTTTACCAATTGTTCGGGACTTAGATTCCACTCCGATTTGATTCTCAACACACATCTCTAAGTAAAATAAGGTATCCCCATACCAATATCTTATAAATAAATCCATATATTATAAAAATAAAAACCAATAATCACCTTCTAAATTCCCCCATACCAACCTTGTAGCCTTTCAACATGTCTATCATCCTATATCCTTTGCTCGGCCTCCACAACCTAGTCCCAAACATGCCCAATAAACTTTTTCATCTCTTAGGGAAGATTCCATAGATTCTTCCACTTCAAATACTTACATGGTTAATAAATTCTTAAATTTCATAAGGACATGTAATAGAAAAGGATCCCAAGTTATTGTCAGTGAAAAAATGGATGCTGATAATCTTTTTATATTCCACTATATTAGACCGTATTAGTTTAAAGGTGGTAGGGAGGGAGTACTTGTAAAAAATGAGCTTGGAATCCATTATCAAAGTCTAAGTGGAAACCCATCAATATATCTTGCTTAATTTTCTCAATACTCTCACCTATGATCATCATAATGCCTTCATTTGGCTGGTAGGTAAGAAATTTATACTATTAACCCCTATGTTTTCTTGGAAAGATGACATATACTTAGAGAAATTTTCCACTTTTTGGACATACATGAGATTAGTCCTTTCTCTAAATAGGAATCCAATATTCCTCAAATGAAAATAATTAACAAGTGATCAAAGGTAACACCATAAACCTACCAAGTCTAAGAACACATAGTTGAAAGAACCTCTAATGAGGGTTATATGCTAGGCCATTACCAAATCTTATCTATCACAAGAGTATTACTAAGGTGTAGAGACCCGCTTTTTTCATTGTAAGACTTTGAAATATTTCTAAATATATTTCCAAATTTATGCACTGAAATGACGTGTGATTCTGAGGTTCGGTGTGCTCAGAATTAATTTTATAAAAATATTAAATATATTTTATATTGCGCACGCATGGTTAATTAAAGAAAATAGGATGACTCTCAAAAGGTTGATCAGATTAAAAATATGAGGCCACGGTTGGGTCTAGAATGCAGTGTTTACCCTAGACGTGACATAAAATGAGTCATCATGGGATGTTTGGACCCCTTACTAGTCAACAATACGTCTAAGTGGATTAAATTAATTAATTAATTAATTAAATCCATTTAACCTAAATTATATACTTATAAATATATCATTATAGAGTTTTTCTAGGGTTTTTGGATCATAATTCCTACAATACACTGATGAATATTGCTTCCTTCCTCCCTTTGGTGAATTAAGACGAACAAAGATGACACGTTAGATCAGATCAGATCAAGATGTAGCAAATGAAATAGATCCTCTTCCTTTGTTGTTGAACACATTCTTCATTAGTTATCAATCCCAAATAGTGGTAGGACTCATCTTCTAGTGTTTTACTCCCTTAGATTAAAATAATTGAGAAAATTCATCTTTTTTCTCGGATCTGCTCCAATTGAAAACTTTTCATGCACCCAAGAACGAAGATTTTGTTTATTTCAATTGTTAAATATAACCCTAGATCACATGAATGATTGTTGGATAATAATTCTTGGATAATGATCATTCAAACAATTTTATGGTGTTTTCTCCCTTGTTTCTATACGCACTCTTCACTGGTTGGATCCCCAAGGTCCCGGTTCAACAATTGTCAGGTGGCCTGAGCTCGATCTGGCACCTTGATACGTGGCATATCAATGAAACATTATTGGATTTTTGAGAAAAGTATATATTTGGAATTTTTTCAAGATGAGTATGACCGATCTAGATTTCAATCTCCAAGATTGTGAAAAATGAAGCCATGGTGGCATGTGGTTCAAATAAAGAAACCCCTATGTGTGACAGAGAACAATTTTCTGGCAAGTGGTGGCCTAGAATCACAATTTCTAGGTAGATAAACCTTTTTCAGTCTTAGATAGCATCAGATTTGAAGATGTTTGACTGGATTTGAAGCACGTACATAGATCTAGAAAATCTAGACTTCCTGAAAAAAAAAACTACACACCATGTTCCATGATGAACACACAACATGTAGCCTCCCTCAGCAGTGGCGCTAGGATTTGGGAGATCATAAGGATAACATAGAATTTATACCTCTCTCACACACCGTGTGTCCTTTCCCCAATTGGATAACCCTTGTTATGTGTCACACGGGTGGGGAATCCATGTAAGAGAACACAGACACGGGTTGGCCACACGAGCAACATCTCATGTGGACCGACACACCATGTACTGAAGTACACAAACACAGGGTCTGAGTACATGGACACAACAATAGTACATGGCCCCAGTCTTAGTTAGTTAGGACATTACGTGTATTCCACATATATGGAATTTTCTACTATACGAGATAAATCCATGTTCCAGTTAGGGATGAAGCCAAGCTGCGAAGCGGGGCCACACACTGTGTGGGTCCCCTCACACACCGTGTACCCCTTGAGCTCCTTTCAGGATACTTCGAACATCTATATCTCCTTCGTTTGAACTCGGATTTTGGACCTTGAGTAGCTTATACTGATTTTTTTTCTACGTATAATGTGATGATTCCCTCAAAAGTGGATTTTGAGATATGATGCGAAATGTTCCAGGTTTGGAATGCATTGAGGTGACACCCAATGATGGAAGTGATGGTGTAAGATCACCAGAGACCATTCTGGTATTACCCTCCAATAGGGTTGGGCAGTGGCATTCCCTGATGATCTTCATGAGTTACCCTCCAATGGGGTTTGTTAGTGGTGTTCCTCGACATTTTGGGATTACCATCCAGTAGAGCTGGGTAGTGGCATTCCCTAATGATCTCTATGAGTTACCCTCCAGCAAAGCTAGGTATTGGAGTTCCTCAAAATTCTGGGATTACCCTCCAGTAGGGTTGGGTAGTGGTGCTCCCAATAATCTTTTTGAGCTTACCCTTCAGCAAGGATGGGTAGTGGCATTCCTTGATGACCTTGCCAAGATTACCCTCCAGTAGGATTGGGTAGTGGAGTTCCCTAGTGACTATTAGAGTAAGACCCTCTTATTGTACCAGGGTATGGGATCCTCACCTATAATCTATGTCCCCTCAACTATGTGGAATAGTGAAGAGACATGGTTTGATGTATCTTGGGACTCACAAGGAAGGGGGACAATTTCTCCATCGAGACACGTTCTTGTGATTCAGCCTAAAACCGTTTGGGTGAGTCAGTGTCACCCAAAGAGGGTAGTATCAAGGTGTGGTAATTGAGTCCCTTATACTTTTGTGTTCAGGGTAAGCATGTGAGATATTGGGCATCATTGATAGACTTCTTTGGTAAATTTTGATGACTCTTCTTCTTAGGTTGAGCTGTGAGATGGAGATCCCCTTACTCACTCATTTGGGATTCTTTGACTAAGAATGTATATATATATATATATATCTTCTAGATTCACATATTGGATTTGTATACTCTCCTTCCATGAGAGGTGAATATGTGTGGGGTATGCCACATGCTTTTTGTGTAGCTTCTCATGGTTGGATGAGTCCACTCTCCTATTATAAGTAGTAAAGACTCGATGAGAAGTTCGTCTTATCACTATATCGAGATCCTTATGTTTGGATGAGTTTTCTTTCACTCTCTTATTGGGTTGAGTTGTACTCTTTCACTATACCTTTTTATATATACTTTTTTCCTCTTCATTTGTATATCTTACTGCCCCCCACCTCATTCTTTTGGGGATGTTCTACTAGGTATTTATATACTCACCCCAAAATGGTATTCTCCCCACACGTGTCGTGTCTTTTGATAACAGTGGATAGGTTGATTGTAACTTCATAGGAGATTAGGGATATAGGGTGCTTGAACTGCGTACGGTGGTCGTAGCTTGGAATCCAGGAGATGGGCTCTCTCAGATGTTTTACTTCGCCAGTTTTCTATTAGATTGGGACAAATTTATAGTTGGGTGTGTATGAAATCCATCCAAAAAACCAATTCTGGTTTGAGACGATGACCTGATGAGTGATGAGGCCTCGGTTTAGGGTCCATCTCATAATCCCCTTTCCTCCAGGTGGGTAGGTAGCAGAACCTCCACCTATTGAGTAGTAGATTATCCCAATAGAGAAGTTTGAGGATGTGTGTAGGCTTAGAACACTCCCCAAATTCCAATGTCAGAGACCACTAAGGTTACACGGTGAGTCAGATACCTAGGTAGTAAAGGATTGGATAGAGTTAGTGGTCTGTATCTTCAAAATTATCTGAACACTAATGGATCATATAGTGGCACTAGTAGATAGCCTTTTCCATAGAGCAGTTGGGTGTTGGTGGAGCCTTGTTACTCATATGCACGACGAGTCAACAATCTCATGGGATGACTTCCAGCAGCTATTCTGTGAGGAGTACTACCACTCCTACTTATGATCATTCTAGGTCCAAGATATTATAGAGCTTTAGAAGGGAGGGATGATGGTGGAAGAGTACACTACATGGTTCACCAACCTTATGTGGTACTCTCACAACATGATTCGGGATGGATACTTCCAAGCACAAAAGTTTGATCATGGATTCCATCGAGAGATCTATGCTAGTATAGTGACCTTGTGAATCCCCACATATGTCAGGGTATTGGAATGGGAATTGGTGAAAACGATATATTTTTTAGAGGGAATCCATACAGTTGGAGCCGGTAGTGGGCGTCCCAGAGCTAAGTCATCTATAGTAGATGGTATGTGCCATAGATCTCGGAATATGTGACCCTTTCATGAGAAGGCTCAGGGATGTGGTCGTACAGTGAAGAGATAGTGTAGAGTACTAGGAAATACTGGGGAGGTATATTTCTATGATTATGATGGTCAAGGCCACATGTCATGGGACTTCCTAACCAGACTTGTTGAGCAGCCTAGGTAGATAGATGATGGACTATCACAATAGAGACAACACCATGATTAGGGATCTCCCAAGTGTGGATAGGGTGATCCCTAGGGAGGCGGAGCTAGCATAGGAGTAGGAGGAACTATAGGTAGAGTATGACACTATGAAATCCTTCCACCACCACCACCAAGTGGACCATGTCAGGCTCAGGGAGCTGGCAACTGGGGTCACAGATTGATGCAGGCTTTGGATATTTATAACCCCACATTGCATGAGATGATTAGAGGCATGATCTATGTTTATTCTAATATTGCCTTAGTACTAGTAAACATAGGTTCAATACATTATTTTATCTCTATAATCCTGGCATGAGAGTTGGAGCTCCTAGTTGAAGTGCTAGCACAACAGATCTTCCTTGAGGTTCCTATAGGGAATGCTTCTTCTATATTTTTCATCTGTTGACAGTGTGAGATATTTCTTGGAGGAGAGTGGTTCACATGGGACATTTTGGTCATCAATATGGAACCCTATGACATCATATTGGGTATGTATTGGATTTCCATGATCCAGGACCAGATAGATTGTCACCACAGACAAGTCAGATACTTATGCACTAATGGGACAATATTATTCTTTTTTTGGTGAGAGAGATCTCATGGCAGGACAGGTGGATGTTGTAAGAAGTAGGTTGTAACCTATCACCCATCAGTTGGAAATTGTATACCTTGGTGCAGTAGGCTCATCAAACATTTGTGTTCCTTTAGCGGTGGAGGATTATATGGATTTCTTCCCCAAAGACGTTTCAGGATTACATCCATGGCAGGAGATGGAGTTTTCATTGACTTGCATACTGGGATGACCCTGATATCTTTTTTGGCATATCAAATGGAACCTACCGAGCTCCTAGATCTATGGTTTTAGTTAGAGGGACTTCGTGAGAAAGGTTTCATTAGATCCAGTGTGCCCCCCTGGGCAGCTCTAGTGTTGTTCATGAAAAAGGTGGATGGGTGTTTATGTATTTTCATGGATTATCATCACCTAAATTAGGAAATGATAGAGAATAAGTACCCCTTGATGATAATTGATGACCTCTTTGACTAGTTTTAAGGCGTGATATAGTTCTCAAAGATCAATCACATATCCGACTACCACCAGTTAAGGGTTCATGATGCTGATATTCTGAAGTTGGCATTACGATGTCATAATGGACACTATGAGTTCATAGTGATGCCCTTTGGTGTGATGAATTCCCCCAATGTGTTTATGGATTTGATGAACTAGGTATTCCAGTCATACTTGGACCATTTTATTGTTGTTTTTATTGATGATATGCTCGTCTACTCTACAGTAGAGTAGGAGAATGAAGAGAACTTGAGGATGGTTCTTGATCTACTTAGAGAGAACCAACTTTATGGGAAGATCTCGAAGTTCCATTTTGGGATTCATGAGGTTCACTTTTTAGCGCACATCATTTCTGAGAAAGTTTTACCAGTGGATATAGCAAATATCGAAGTAGTTCTTGGTTGGGATCCACCTAAGAATCTATTAGAGATGTAGAGATTTCATTGCTTGGTGGGGTACTATAGGAGGTTCATTGAGGACTTATCCAGAATTGCATCCCCTTTGACCACCCTGAAGCGGAATGGATAGTCGTTTACCTGGTCTAAGTAGTTCCAGATGGCCTTTTAAGAGTTGAGGTAGAGGTTGATGAGTACTCCGGTGTTGAGAATACCAAAGAAAGGCATGGAGTTCTTAGTGTATTTATATGCCTTAGGAGCTAGTCTTGGTTGCATGTTGATGTAGTATCTGGAAATTATCACATATGGGTCGAGGAAGTTGATATCCCACAAGAAGAACTATGCAACTCATGACATAGAGCCGGCAGTAGTGGGTTTATCCTTGAGAATGTGGAGACACTACCTTCTGGGAGAGCGCTTTGTGGTTTACTCAGATCATCAGAGTCTCAAGTCTATCTTCACTTAGAGAGACCTGAACTTGAGATAGTGATGCTGGTTGGAGTTCATGTAGGACTATGACTTCAACATAGTTTACACTCTTGGAAAGGTCAATGTTGTAGAATATCCCCTTAACAAGAAGTCCCAAAATTACCTAGTGAAGGAAACTTTTGATTAGTTAGCTTCCCTATAACTGACCCTGGTAGAGCAGGAGGGTACAAATTTTCTTCATTAGATGGTGTTGAATCATTCGCTCCTTGAGAGTGTGAGAGAGTATCAGATGGGAGACATCTACTATGAGGTATTATGTGATCAGATAACCACAGGTGATGCACCAAATGGATATTCTAAAGGATGGAATCATGTCATTATGTTCCATGGGTGAATAGTGGTTCTAGTTGCGATGCAGGAGTTCCAAAATCCCCCCTTAGCTGTATATACCATTGTGGGGAAGATTTACAGAGATCTTTAGTGATAGTTTTAGTGGTCTAACATGAGATGAAGCGTAAATGAGTTTGTGTCATGGTGCCTCACCTGTCAGCAGGTGAAGGATAAGCACCAAGTTCTGGAAGGTTTGTTGTAGCTTCTTGAGGTCCCAAAGTGTAAATGAGATGGCATATCCATGGACTTCATCACAGGGATTCCATGCATAGTGAAGGGTTATGATTCCATATGGGTGATTTTTGACCAACTCAAGAAGTCGACACACTTCCTTTCCATCAGGGAGCAGAGTTTGGTGGAGAGTTTGGGGAAGTTATATGTACGATAGATCATTCTCCTTCATAGGGTACCCTTGATGATTGTCTCTAATCGTGACGCGCAGTTTATGTCATGATTGTGGAGAGGCCTACAGGAGGAATTTGGGACCCAGGTGTGGATGAGTACAACCTTTCACCCCAAACTGATGGGAAGACTGAGTGCACTATCTAGGTACTAGAGGATATTCTAAGGTCTTTCATATTAGATTTCTTCCAGAGATGAGAGGATCACCTATCCTTGGTAGAGTTTTCATACAACAATATCTACCTCTCTACCATCAGCATGAAACCTTTTTAGGTCATATACGAGAGAACCTACAGGTCACCCTTATGTTTGAAAGAGGTTGGTGAGATATATCTTGTGGACCTAGAGTTGGTAAAGGTGAAAATGAAGAAAGTACAGGTAATACAGGAGAGGATGAGGATGGACCAGAGCAGACAAAAATCCTACATAGATCATCATTACTGACCCTTAGATTTTGAGTAGAGATGCCACACTTTCTTATGAGTCTCACCACAATAAGTAATGCAGAGGTTCATATGGGGAGGAAAGCTCTCCTTGAGGTTCATAGGGCCATTCAAGATCATGAAAAGAGTTGGTGAGGTTTCCTACCACCTCACTCTACCCCCATATCTAGAGTGGGTGCACATTGTCTTTCACGTGTCGCGGATGAAAAGATACGTGCATGACCCTACACATGTCATTGACTGGGTTGAGATAGACATCGAGGATGGATCCACCTTTGCAGAGCACCCGGTGATGATCTAGGACTGATAGGAGTGAATCTTGTATGGACAGACCATCCCTTTGGTTCACGTGCTATGGAAACATAGAAATGTGCAGGAGAGTTCCTAGGAGTGGGAGAGCCAAATTCAGGCTCAATGTCCCAAGTTTTTTTCTTAGTTTTTCTTTTTGGGGATGAAAATATTATAGGGAATGATGTAGAAACCTGGTTTTTCCTTATAAGACTTTGAAATATTTCTAAATATATTTTCATTTCTAGACGTTGAGACAGCATGTGATTCTGAGGCCTAATTTTCTCAGAATTAAATTTATAAAAATATTAAATATGTTTTATATTTTCCACGCATGTTCAATTAAAGAAAATGGTATAAATCTCAAATGGTTTATCGGATAAAAAATATAAGACCACTGTTGGGTCTAGAACGTGGTGTTTACCCTAGTCATGATATAAAATGAGTCGGCGTAGGATATTCGGACCCCTTTCTAGTTGACGATAGGTCTAAGTGTATTAAATTGATTAATTAATTAATTAAATTCATTTAACCTAAATTATATACTTATAAATAAATCATTATTGAGTTTTTTTCAGGATTTTTAGCTCATAATTCATGCAATCCTCCAGTGAAGATCTCTTCCTTCCTCCCTTTGGAAAATCAAGACGAATGATGGTGAAACGTCAGATCGGATCGGATCAAGATACGACGAACACAACAGATCCTCCTCCTTCATTGGTGAACATGTTCTTCATCATTTATTGATCCAAAATAGAGGTAGGACTCGTCTTTTGGTGTTTTACTCCCTTAGATTAAAATAATTGAGCAGATCCATCCTTTTTCTTAGATCTGTGCCAATTGAAAACTTTTCATGCGCCCAAGAATGAAGATTTTGTTTATTTAAATTGTTTAATCTAACTCTAGATCACATTATATATCATTTTACAATGATCATTCAAACACTTGTTATGGTTCATTTCTCCCTCATTTCTATATGAATTCTTCACTGGTTGGATCCACGAGGTCCCAGTTCGATAATTGTTGGGAAACCCGAGCTCAATCGGGCACCCGAATATATGGTGGATCAACAAAAAATTATCAAATTTGTGAGAAAATCATATATCTAGAATCTTTATGAGGTGAGGATGACTGATCCTATGTTAAATATCCAAGATCATGATGAACGAAGAAATGGCGGTGTGCGGTTCAAACGGTGAAGCCCCCGTGCATGATGGTGATCGATTTTCCAGCGAGCGATGGAATAGAATCATGATTTCTGGGTAGATCCACCTTTTTAAGCCTTAGATAAAACCAGACCTAAAGTGGTTTGATAGGATTCAAATCAATGATGTAGATCTGGAAAATTTGGACTTTCTAGAAAAAACATGACAACACGTCATGTTCTAGGATAAAAAAATGGTATGTATCCTCACTCAATGATGATGCTAGGGTTTGGGAAATCATAAGGATGAAAAAATGTGTATACCTCCCTCACACACCATGTATCCCTTCCCTAGTTGGACAACCTATGTGATAGGTCACACGGGTGGGGACTTCGTGTAAGAGAACATGGACATAGTTTGGCCACCCGAGTGACATCCCATGTGGATCGACATGTCATGTACCAAAGTATACAAACATGGGGTCTGAGTACATGGACACAACCACAAGACACGACTCCAGTCCTGGTTAGTTAGGACATGGCATGTAGTCCACCTACACGACATGTTCTATTACATGGGATGAAGTTGTGTACCAGTTAGGGACATGAGAAGGCTGCGAAATGGGACCACACATCGTGTGAGTCCCCTCACATGTAGTGTACCCATTTAACTCCTTTAAAGAGACTTAAAATTTATATATCTCCTTCGTTTGCGCTCATATTTTGACCCGTGAGTAGCCTATCTTGATTTTTTTTTCGCATATAACATGATGGTACCATCAGAAGTGGATTTAAAGATACGATCTGAAATGTTTTGGGTTTGAAATAGACTAAGGAGGCTCCAAATGATGGAATCGATTGTGCTGGATCACTAAAGATTATTTCAAGCTTACCCTCCAATAGGTTTGGGTAGTGGAGCTCCATGATGATCTTTCCAAGTTACCCTCCAGTAAGGTTAGGTAGTGGAGTTCCTCGATTTTTTAGGATTACCTTCCAGTAGAGCTAGGAAGTGGTGTTCCTTGATGATCTTTCTAAGTTACCCTCCATCAAGGTTGGGCAGTGGAGTACCTTGACATTTTGGGCTTACCCTGTAACATCCCGATTCTGGGTGGCACTCAATGGGTTCCCCGAACCTGGTTCTCCACGTGACCTCAAGCGCATTTCCCCAAACTCCAGAGGCTACCGACTAGCAGTGAGGGCCCAGGTCTGATAGTGGGGAAACTATGCCCTCATTTTTCAAAGTGTAGCACAGCGGAATCATAAAAACATTCAACAATAGTGGAAGAAATAAACCATACACATGGAAAATAAACAACTGTAGTAAAATATAACCAATAGTTATATAGATCATGATGCAACATGTCTCAAGTTCTAAGAAAACAGCCATAACATGTTACACAACAATACAGTACAGTACAATATAGAGTACAACAAAACAAAACAAAACAATCGGTAGCATCGTGAGCCTAAGCCCAGTCCCATGCTCCCCTACTCCTTAGCAGCAATCAAGTACCTGTATAAGGACCCTTTCCATTATCCACACCTGTAGAAATGTAATCTGTTTGGGATGAAGACATGACCCAAACAGGGTGTGAGAAATAAATCTCAGTAGGCACCCACCAAAGGCTCGTGCCCAACTATGTGAAAATACGCAACAATAGTTTGCAGTAGTAAATGAAATAAACTAAGTAGTACTCAAAAGTAACTAAATTTACCAGTTATATTTCCATTTTATTATTCATTTAATCGTTCATTATAAGAAAACCACCACAGTGAATTTCTTTGTAAATGGCCAGTGTCCTCAAACATGAAAACCCTTACCCTCATGTAATCAGAAATGTAACCCACAGGTAATTTCCCATAGGAATAACAGATATTTATTTTAGGCGTACAAAGTGTTTCCCTCAGGCACAGAGTCTATTTCCCACAGGCACGAAAGAAGTTTCCCTCAGGCTAAAAGATGCACTACCCTCAAGCTAAGAAAACAACGCCCTCAGGCTAAACAAGTAATCGGGCCATTCCCAACATGTAAATAAGTATTACACATAAAATTCCTCTCAAGGAAAAAGTAATGTGAAAAATTAACATGGCATACCCTCGGGTATCCTGGCCAAATGGCTAAACAGAGGAACGCACCCCTAGGGTGGTCCTGTATCCAAGCAGTGATGCCAAACATCAGTTTATTATCACATTTAAATTACCTATAGAATTCTAGGTATTTAATTCAAAGAGGCCTCATCCATACGACACCCCATTCATGGGCGCGTATCACAACGGTACACAAAATGCACATCAATTGGAAAATAAACACCAAGCCACCTACCTCGATCGCCCTTGATCGATATACACAAATGACGCCTTCTGAAACGTTCAAGAAGGACGTAGATCTGAGGTAAAATAATTCTTGTTCAACCTCAAATAACTTCCCTTAGAGAAATAATTGGCAAGAAACACTCAAGGAGAAGGAATCTCTTACCCGCGTGGTTCCGACGAGATTGAAGGCGTAAGAATCTGATTCCCGACGCACGATCGGGAGCTCCTCAAAGGTCAAACATCCTCTCTCAAGCTCCTATGGCATTCTAAGCCTTCCCTTTGAACAGGGGAGGCTACTGCCCGTTTTAAGAGAAAAAAACAAAATACACGGTGTGTACTCTCAAGTACACGATGTGTACTTTCCATTTTTTAAACTGTTCCTCTGGCGGCTTCTCGCCAGCATGGCACTGTTCATCTATCGACATGAGTACATAGAATGTATTCCTCTCTACACGTCATGTACTGTTTCCTAGATGGCCACCGCCTATTCGCCTGGCGACTAACTACACAACGTTTAAATATTCACTACACGACGTGTAGTTAGTTTTTACACCCTTCATCGCCAACATGGCTACACACCATGTGTACTCATCCCACAAAACCAAACGTACACGGAGTGTGGAATAGTAAAAGGCGTGTAGTCTCAAAATTTAGTATTTCCCCCATTTTCCTTATTTTCTCAAAAAAACTTAAGGAAAAGAGAAAAGAAGAAACTCATACCTCAAGAAATAAGAACCAGGTTCTTACAAACTTCTCCCCTTAAAGCAATTCATCCCCGAATTTCCCTTCCAAGGGTGGTGAAGATATAGCCGTGAACAACTCCGGTCACTGAGCATGTATGTCGGTCTCCCACTCCTAGGTTTCATCCTGCACTCGTCCATACTACCATAGAACCCGTACGAGAGGAAATGACCAGCCTTAGAGAACCTTCATGCTCCTATCGACGATACAAATCAGACGCTCCTCAAAGGACGCATCTATTTTCAAGCTCAATCTCCTCGGGCTGAAAGACGTGAGACGGGTCAGAATGATAGCGATATAACTGAGATACATGGAAGACGTCGTGCATGGCTCGGTACCTCTGTGGTAACTACAACCAATAGGAAACTAGCCTGACTCTCTCCAAAATCTCAAATTCCCCCACATACCTCGGTGAAAGTTTACCCTGTCTCCTGATCCGCCTGTGTCCCAACCTCGGTGAAACACGCAAGAAAACCTGATCCCCAACCACGAACTCCAAGGGTTGTCTGCGGCGATCAGCATAAGATTTCTAATGAGACTGTGCGGTATCCATCCGCTTCTGAATCAATTGGACCTTCTCATAAGTCTCCTGCACGAGACATGGTCCCAGTAAAGCTACCTCACCTACCTCTAACCAGCACAAGGGTGATCGTCATGAACTACCATATAAATCCTCATAAGGTACCATCTCAATAGTTGCCTGAAAACTATTATTATAGGAAAACTTGACTAGGGGTATATGCTTCTCCCAAGAGCCCCCAAAGTCTAGGACGCATGCACGCAGCATGTCCTCTAGCACCTGTATCGTACACTCTGACTGGCCATCGGTCTGAGGGTGGTAAGCTGTGCTCAGAAGCACCTGTGTACCCAGTGCCCTCTGAAAACTCTGCCAGAAGCGAGACGTAAAACGGGCATCCCTATCTGAAATGATAGAACAGGTAACCCCATGAAGACGTACAACCTCTTGGATATAAAAATTCCTGAGCTTGTCAACACTGAAGGCCTCCTTTATCGAAAAAAGTGAGCTACCTTTGTGAGTTTGTCCACAACAACCCACATGGCATCATTGCCTCGAGGTGACCTCGGCAACCCAGTCACAAAGTCCATCATGACATCATCCAATTTCCACTCTAGAATGGGTAACTGCTATAATAGTCTGGATGGCCTCTGATGCTCCGCCTTCACCTGCTAATGGATGGAACATCTCATAACAAAACTAGCTACCTCTCTCTTCATACCCGGCCACCAGTACTGACGTCTCAAGTCACAGTATATCTTGGTAACTCCTGGATGAACTGCCCAAACTGAAGCATGAAACTCCTGCATCATCTCCTCGCGTATATCCCATGTAACCCACACTCGTCCATGGAAAAACAATACTTCATCATCGCCTATCATCCAACCAGAAGAAGGGTCCTCACTGGTCACCGACTCCCATAGAACTAGGCCTTCTGAATCAGATAGATGTCTCATCCTCACTCTATCTAGGAGGATAGAATTAACAGCTAAAGATGAAAGATATATCTTCCACTGACTGTCATGCACCTCCAAATACATCTCAGAGAACAAATCCATAAGCTGCCATTCACCACTGGCCTCCTGCACTTCCTGTATCTGAGTCTTCCTACTCAGTGCATCAGCTACTGCATTACCTTTACCAGGTGTATAGGCAAGCTCAAAATCGAAGGACTGAAGGTATTCAACCCACCTTCATTGTCTTAGGTTCAAGTCATGATGGGTAAAGATGTACTTGAGACTTTTGTGGTTCGTGAACACCACAAAATGTTCTCCCAAGAGAATGTATCCAACAGCGCAATGCATGAACAACTGCAGCCAGCTCGAGATCATGCGTCAGGCAGTTCCTCTCATGTGGCCTCAACTGTTGAGACCCGTACGCAACTACTCGATCACCTTACATCAACACAGATCATAGCCCAATACCTGATGCATCATAGTAAATTGTATAGCTCTTCCCCTGCTCTGGGAGTATCAGGATCGGTGTTGATGTCAACTTTCCCTTCAGCTCCTAGAAGGCTATCTCGCAAGCTTCTGACCAAATGAACTTCACACCCTTCTTAGTCAAACCCGTCAACGACACTGCTAAGTGGGAGAAGTTCTATATGAAGTGTCTGTAGTAACCAGCTATCCCCAATAAACTTCGTATTTCAAACACGTTCTTAGGTTGCTCCCAGAAAACTACTGCTTTCAACTTCTCTAGGTCTACTGCAACTCCTGCCTCTAAGATGATATGACCCAGGAAGTGTATTTGGTCCATCCAAAAGTGGGACTTTGGGAGCTTAGCATATAGCTGATGCTCTCTCAGTGTACTCAATATGATCTCAAGATGGGTGGCATGGTTGTGTCAAGTGTGAGAGTACACCAAGATGTTTTCCACGAATACTACCAAAAAAGAATCCAGATAAGGATGGAACACACGATTCATCAGATCCATGAAAACTGCTGGTGCGTTCGTGAGTCCGAACGGCATAAGTGTATACTCATATAGACCATACCTGCTCCTGAAAGCTGTGAGAGGTATATCAGATGGTCTAATGCGCAGCTGATGATATCATGATCTCAAGTAAATCTTAAAGAACACTCATGATCCATGAATTTGATCAAAAAGATCATCAATCCTTGGTAAGGGATATCGGTTCTTAACTGTCAACTGGTTCAACTTCCAATAATCCACATAGAGTCTGAGGGTACCATCCGCCTTCTTCAAAAAGAGGACTGGAGAAACCCAAGGAGAAGGACTGGGTCAGATGAAACCCTTTTCCTGTAACTCCTATAACTGTCTCTTGAGCTCCTGCAACTCTGGTGTAGCCATCCGATAAGGAGGAATGGACACCAGTGTTTCTCCTGGAACAAGCTCAATAGAGAAATCCACCTCACGCTCTGGAGGTAGACCTGAAAAGTAGTCCAGGAAGAAATCCATGAAACAATCAACCACTAGAGGGAAATCCTTATGACAAGACCCCTAGTCATCCAGATATAAGCTCGCAATCTAGGTTGTGATACCACCTTTCCCATGATGCTCTGGTCCAGCTTGACTTTCCTAAACATCTCACTCTCCCTTGTATAGAAACTCTCCGCCCTTTGGTGACGTAAAACTCACCCTACGATGATAGAAATCCACAAAGGCTCGAAAGGGAACCAACCAGTCCATCCCATGAATGACATCATAGCTCTTCATCTCTAAGACATAGAGGTCCCAAAGGAAGTGAAACCCACCAACCTCAAGGGGGAACTCCTTGCACTGACGTACACCAGTCATTCTAATCCCCAACGGAGTGTCTAGCATCATAACAGCAGAAGAAGAAGAAACACAGAGCCCAAGGATCTCCACAATGGGCATAGATATGAAACTATGTGTAGAACCCATATCAAAATGTACTGAAGATAAAACATAAGCTACTAGAATAGTACCTCTGACAGTAGAAGGTCCGAGATCTTTCTCCTACTGGGTCTGTTGCACTGCATATGTCTGCCCAGTGTCGCGGCCCTGCGACACAGCCTGGCTACCCTAAGTTATCCCACCCTATTGCCTCTGAGATCCTGGTGTCTGGATACCACGACCACGTCCACCATCCCTGACTTCATGCCCTGATGTATTCCAGTTCCCCTACTGGTAAGAAGCTTCTAGTCCTGCCCCCGCACGCAGAGTCTGCACATAACCCCTTTCACTAGCCACTGGTGGAAACTCCCTGCAAAAGTGCTGCAGATGACCCATCTTTCCACAAGCTCGGCACTCCACTGGGTCTCATAGACACTGAGATTTCTTGTGCCCCTCCTTACCATACTGGTAGCACATGACCTGGCCACCTGAGACATTCTTTTGGCTAGCACTTCCACCCTGAGAGAAGTCCATCCGTCTCTTCCTCTTACCAGTAGAAATAGTACCGAAAACTGGTGCTGAACCGCCCTAGCCCACACCACTTGATTCTCGCAGGTTCCTCTCTGTAATTAGTGCCTGTTTTACAATATCATGTATTGAAGGCAACATGAAAACATTCACCAGTGCTCGGATGTCATATCTAAGACCATCCTCAAGGCGTCTGACTCTCAGCGTCTCATCGCCCACCAGAACGGGTGCAAAATGCTGAAGCTCGGTGAAACAAGCAGAATAATCCATCACTGACATAGAGCCCTGCTGCAGGTTCATGAACTCTCGAGCTCTATCTGCCCTCAATGTCTCTGGGAAGAAGAAGTCATAGAAGGATTTCTGGAAATCTTCCCACGTCGTGTATCTGTGATGTTCTGACTGGGTGGTAACATCCCACCACCTCTTGGTAGAATCACGCAGCATATAAGTTGCAAGCTTGACCCTCCGCCTTGGAGGCGTCTCTAGGTTCTCGAAAATAGTCTACATCAACCCTAGCCAAGACTCTACAGCCTGTGGTCCGCCATCCCCTGAAAACGTAGGGGGATGCTACTGTTGGAATATATGAGTCAGCTCGGCCATAGATGTGGCAGCCAGCGGTGCTCCCTGAAAGGTCTGCATGAACCGTATAAAGCCTTCACGGAACTTCTCCTCCACGCCTGTGTCCGGCATTACGGTTGGCGCCACATCTGGATCTGCTGGAGGATCAACTGGTAGCCCATGGCCCACCATCTCTAGAGTATACTCATTGCTGCTCTCCTGGAGAACAACGCGTGAACGTCTCGGTGGCATGACACTACAAGGTCAAACACACACCTTAGATCAAGATTATCACAGTCTGAAAATGAAGGAACCAAAAGGGGAACAGGAGGAAGAAGGCATTTAAGATTTGAAAAACAAGACTACACGACGTGTATACTGACTACATGGCATATACCTGAATTATATTCCCTACCCAGGTCCTTTACATGGCCAAGCCACACGGCTCCCATTAATCAAAACTACACGGCGTGTATAAAATCTACACGGCATGTATGGTGTAATTTTCCAACTTCCCGTGTCATTTGTGACACATCTGACTACTCAGCTTGATACTACACGGCGTGTTACACCCGCACACGGTGTGTACACTACCCCATTTCCCAGCCACACGGCTAAGTCCACACGGTCTGTCCTCAGATAGGACTACACGGTGTGTCCCACAGGTACACGGCGTGTACTAGATGAGCTTCGCCGACCCATGTTGTTAGTTACACGGTCGGATACACAGCTCACACTACACAGCGTGTTCCAGATGGACATGGCATGTACACGAAAGGATTACACCAACCCGTGTTGTTAGTTACACAGCCGGATCCTAGGTCAAACTACACGGTGTGTATGTCCTAAGGTCTCCTCCGTCCGTGTTGTTAGTTACACGAGTGGACTCTAGGTCAACACTACACGGCGTGTACATCCGGTACATGACATGTTCGCCCTAAGCATTTTCCTTCCCCATGTCCCTTCCCACACGGTCTATGACACGGGAAGGACTACACGGTGTGTACTCAAAAAGTTTTCTTTTCTTCCCGAACAGAAGAACATACACGGCGTGTTTAAGGTACTACACGGCGTGTATACTGGGTTTCCAGACAGTATGCCTCAGAACTTCTCTAGATCCCAGAAAATACTGAAAAACAACACCTAAGTTCCAAATTCCGATCCGTGAGGGCCCATACTTCCCTCGAATCAAAGTTTGGAATCTTATATGCATTATAACCGGATAAATCGTCAATGATCCACCAAATTCCGGTCAATGAGGGCCCATACTCCCCAAAAACCAAAGTTTGGCTTCCATTCTATAAATAGGCTCACACAATAATACCCTATCAAACAGCAGGTATCTATCAAAGCAGCTACAAAACAACATGCTTTTACTAGCACAACATCTATCACAACAACATGCAATATCTAATGCACCTACATGGCATGGAAAATATGCATGGCATGTGATTTCTATCATGTGCCAAAATGATGAATGAGATGGCATACCCTCATATCATCGGGTTGCAACTAAATAGAACCCATGAATAAAATATAAACAGTACAATCACAAGTGTGTCACCCTTCGGTGAAAATCAATTCAACTGTAAAATTGCAAAATCAAAAAAATTGCAACACGAGGTAAATTGGATTTTCCCTATACATGGGTTAGCTACGCCTGGGCACAACTTATTACCAACTACCATTCTCATCCTATCCCTGACTAAGGCTCCAAATAGTAAGTCAAAGAAAAATAACTTTCCTATGATACCACTTTATAATGTCCCGATTTTGGGTGCCACTCAACGGGTGCCCCGAACCCAGTTCGCCACATGACCTCAAGTGCATTTCCCCAAATGCTAGAGGCTGCTGACTAGCAGCGAGGGCCCAAGTCTGATAGTGTGGAAACTATGCCCTCATTTGTCAAAGTGTAGCACCACAAAATCATAAAAACATTCAACAATAGTGGAAGCAATAAACCATACACATGGAAAATAAACAACTGCAGTAAAAGGTAACCAACAGTTATATAGATAATGATGCAACATGTCTCAAGTTCTAAGAAAACATCCAGAACATGTTACACAATAATACAGTACAATACAATACAGATTACAATAAAACAAAACAAAAAAGTCTGTAGCATCATGAGCCTAAGACCGGTCTCATACTCCCCTACTCAGCAACAATCAAGTACCTGTATAAGGACCCTTTCCATTATCCACACCTGCAGAAATGTAATCTGTTTGGGCCGAAGACATGACTCAAACAGGGTGTGAGAAATAAATCTCAGTAGGCACCCACCAAAGGTCCGTGCCCAACTGTGTGAAAATACGCAACAACAGTGTGCAGTAGTAAATGCAATAAACTAAGCAGTACTCAAAAGTAACTAACTTTAACAGTTATATTTCCATTTTATTATTCATTTAATCGTTCATTATAAGAAAACCACCATAGTGAATTTCTATGTAAATGGCCAGTGTCCTTAGACATGCAAACCCTTACCCTCAGGTAATCAGAAACATACCCCACAGGTAATTACCCATAGGCATACCAGATATTTCCCTCAGGCATACAAAGTGTCTCCCTCAGGCACAGAGTCTATTTCCCATAGGCACGGAATAAGTTTCCCTCAGGCTAAAAGATGCACTGCCCTCAGGCTAAGCAAAACAATGCCCTCGGGATAAATAAGTAATCGGGCCATGCCCAACATGTAAATAAGCAGTACACATACAATTACTCTCAAGGAAAAAGTAATGCGCAAAATTAACATGGCATACCCTTGGGTATCCTGGCCAAATGGCTAAACAGAGGAACGCACCCCTGAGGTGGTCCTGGATCCAAGCAGTGATCCCAAACAGCAGTTTATTATCACATTTAAATTACCTATACAATTCTAGGTATTTAATTCAATGAGGCCTCAGCCATACGACACCCCATTCATGGGTGCGTATCACAACAGTACACAAAACGCACATCAGTTGGAAAATAAACACCAAGCCACCTACCTCGATCGCCCTTGATTGATATACACAAATGACGCCTTCTGAAACGTTCAAGAACATCATAGATCTGAGGTAAAAGAATTCTCATTCAACCTAAAATAACTTCCCTTATAGAAAGAATTGGCAAGAAACACGCAAGGAGAAGGAAGCTCTTACCCGCATTGTTCCAACGAGATCGACGACGGAAGAATTGGATTCCCGACGCACGATCGGGAGCTCCTCGAAGGTCCGGCCTCCTCTCTCAATCTCCTCCAGCGTTCTAAGCCTTCCCTGTGAACAGGGGAGGCTACTGCCCATTTTAAGTGGAAAAAAAATACACGGCGTGTACTCTCAAGTAAACGACATGTACTCTCAAGTACACGGTGTGTACTTTCCATTTTTTAAACTATTCCTCTGGAGGCTTCTCACCAGCATGGCACTATTCATCTGTCGACATGAGTACACGACATGTATTCCTCTCTACATGGCGTGTACTGTCACCCATCTAGCCACCGCCTATTCGCCTGCCGACTGACTATACGATGTGTAAATATTCACTACACGGCGTGTAGTCAATTTTTACACCCTTCGTCGCCAACATGGCTACACACCATGTGTACTCATCCCACACGGCCAAACGTACACGGAATGTGGAATAGTACATGGCGTGTAGTCTCAAAATTTAGGATTTTCCCCATTTTCCTTATTTTCTCAAAAACACTTAAGGAAAAGAGAAAAGAAGAAACTCGTACCTCAAGATATAAGAACCGAGTTCTTACATACCCTCTAGTAGGGCTGGATGGTGGTGTTCCCTGATGATATTTCTGGGATTACCCTCAGTAGGGTTGGATAGTGGCATTCCCCGATGACCTTATCGAGCTTTCCCACCAGTAGGACTGGGTAGTGGATTTCCCCAGTGACTATCAGAGTAAGAACCTCCTATCATACTATGGTATGATATCCTCACCTAGAATCTATGTCACCTCTACTGTGTGGAACAGTGATGAGACATGGTTTGATGTAGCTTTGGACTCACAAGGAAGAGGGATTATTTCCCCACCGAGACGTGTTCTTATGACGTAACCAAAAACCATGCAGGAGAGTTAGTGCTGCCCAAAGTGGATAGTAGCAAGGTGTGATGATTGAGTCCCTTATACTTGTGTGTTCAGGGTAGGAATATGAGATGTTGTGCATCGTTGATGGACTTCTTTTGGAACTGATGGTGACTCTTCTTCTTGGGGTAAGCTATGAGATGAATATCCCCTTACTTTCTCATTTTGGCTTATTCGACTGAGCATATATATATATATATATATATATATTATTTTATCTGGATTCACATCTTGGATTTGGATACTCTCCTTCTAGGAGAGGTGAAGACGCGCAAGGTATGCCACATGATTTCTGTATTTATCTTCTCATGGTTAGATGAGTCCACTCTTCTGTTATAGGTTGCAAAGAATCGATGAGAAGTTCATCTTCTCACTATGTCGAGATCCTTGTGTTTAGAAAAGTTTTATTTTACTCTTTTGTTGGTTTGAGTTGTACTCTTTCATTATACCTTATTCTATCTATTGTTTTCCTCTTTAATTGTATCTATTACTGCCCCCCCCCCCCCTTCACCTTTTTGGGGTGTTATACTAGGTATGGATATACTCATACCTACATGGGATTTTCCCCACATGTGTCATGTATTTTATAGATGGAAGACAGGTTGATCGTGTCTTCAGAGGAACATAGGGATACAGGGTGCTTGGACCACGTATGATGGTCATAGCTTGGGATCCTAGAGCTGGGCCCTCTCGAATATTTTACTTTTCTAGTTTTCTGTCAGGTTGAGACACATTTTTGGTTGGGAATGTATTTTTTCCCTTTTTTCCTTTTCAGTTTACACTATCATACTTTGTACTATTTAGAGGTCCATGCTTGTTTGGTCTATTTATAGTAGTGTTTCACTTTTTATTTCTCTCACTCTTCACTTTTTCATTAAGATGGTTGTGTGTGTGTGTATAAGTACTTAGGAAAAGGACTCTCCAATTTAGTTGTTCCTTCGACACTTGTCACCACCTTCTTGCCTATGGAGGCAGGCTTGGGGTAGTTGCAGCTCAATCCCCAGCTTGGTTCGGGTCACAACATAAGGTGTGGTGAACCAAATCGATGATTTTATTCTTTATTCCATTTTGTAAGGGCATTATTTTTTTTTTCAAGATTGTTGATTCAAAATTTTCAAGGGATAAAATTAAAAAGGGAAGCCATGATTATGGGTGGTCATTTCATTATAGGATTATCCTAGTCAATAAATGTTTTTGACTCTTCACAAACTCTCACTTTATTAGTAAATATAAAGTTAATTGATTTACCCACTTTACACAAGATGGGGATTCTCATTAAAGTGGGAAAGTGATATGTGTTGAGAGAAATTGACCCACTCACTCTTAACTAGGAAGAGAATTCCAAGGCACCTAATTTTGATTCATACACCCATCAGGTATTCATTTTCATAATATTCACCCAAAACCAATTTTAGATGATTCCATTGAGATGACTTTATCCAAACTTGTTGCCAAAGTTAACTATATTATAAGGATATAGGAGTTCTTAGTGTAGGATATGAAATCAATAATTAAGAAGTCTAGATTCAAGATAAACTTGAGGCTCATGCCACCTCGATCACCAAACCATGAAAAGAATCACTCTGGACCCTCCAATTTTTTTTTCTTTGTATGATTTGTTTTACAGAGTTTCCACACCAGCTAGTTGTATTGTTTCCCCGACATTTCATTCTCTTTCACCTAATGTAACCACATATTCACAACCTTCTTCCACTCCCAATATCCCATTATTCCTTTCCCTCTATTGATTAGTGTATTCGACCTACCATTTTATAGGTGGATAAGAAAATGGATAAGTTATTATCCAAGGGATTTCCCCAAAAATTATCATTTCCACTATATCCTATACCACCATCCCTTGGCCAAGAAGAGGATGCTCTATTTATCTTGAAGTCATGGAACAAAGAAAAACAGGATAAAAATATAAATAAGTGGAAGATGAAAGGATAGAAAAATATGAATGAAGAAAATTAAAAAAATAAATTTTAAAAAATAAAGATGAAATTAGATTTTATATGGAATAAAAACAAGGGGTAAGTTTTTGGTGACCTAACTATGAAAAATAAAGTTGAGATACCTATTGAGAATCTGATTACATAGAAGAAAACAATTTCCACTCCTAGTGATATAGTCATGATTTTCATTACTTTATACACATAACTTCAGAGATAGTTTCTACTCTTATAGTTCTAGATATAGTTTATTTGTTAAATTTTCTCACTAAAGAAAATATATTTTGTTTTCTTTACATGAAGTGATTATGTATCTTAGAAAAATTATTTTTTGAAAATATAATTTCTAAGAGTCTAGTGGTTGTATATTTAAACTTGATGAAGTTAAAAATATAACAAATAAATTATTATACCAATATAATTCAATGTGAAATTCAATTTAAATTATGAAGGTGTTTAATATATATTGGTAAATAAAGTTCATAATCTGTTATTGAATGATCTCAAAGAAAATTTTGAATAAAAACGGTTACAAGTTGATGCAGTATAAATCTTAAAAGAGTTCTAAATATTTGAAACAAATAAATCTATTAACAACATAACATTATATGTTGCGAATAAAATAAGTTTGAATATAATGTTAAAGTATTGAGTATAAAGATTATTAATCCTAATTTTACCATTAATCAAAAAATATTCCCTCAAAGATGTTATCTCACTAAAGGAGTTTAGTGGGAGGATTTTATCATATGGCTATATAGATATGTAGCCAATGTCACATAGATATGTGGAAAGTGTTACATATTATATAACATGTTTAACACAAATAATAAAATATAGTAAAAATAAGGTCTTTTAGGGTCTTTTTGTATTGAATATGGTAAATATCAAATCTTATGTATGGTTTTGTTATTATTCTTAAAGAAGTTTAAGAATATAAAAAATTATCATATTACACAAAATACATCTCTAATTTTTCAATTATTCATGTGGCCTATATATTTTATAAAATTAAATGATAATTAACCCCTCATAGTTTGACTTTTATTTATCCCTAATCAATTTTTATTATAAATATTTATGGGTTATGATGATATTTGAATAATAACATGAGTTGTAGATCATATAGATTTATTGATTTTTTCTCTTGAGACACAAATTGAGTTTTTTATTTTATAATACCAATTGTGTATACTAAATAAAATTTCATACATTATATAATTAGTACACTATGGGTGCATGTTTCATTATAGTCCCCATTACTCAAGGTTAATAACTAATCTTGCATGTCAACCTTCATACATTGATACCTTAATTACACCATCCTTAAGTATGAGATAATAAAAGAGTGGATGGGTATGTTGTTGATCATGTGGTAGGATTTTATTAATCAAGATGGGATTTATCCTCCTGTATGAAAAGTATAACATTCATTCCCTTAATTGGGAATAAATTAGGAAGTGCATCAACATACCTATATAAGTGACATGTGGTGTTCTTATCTACTTAGGTGAGTAATATATAATGTACTCATATACTTAGATGAATAATATAAGTTGTGTTTATCTGTCTTATTTAGACTTTACTTGAAGGATTGAGAATTTATGAGAGACTATATGAGATTGGCATATTTCATGTCTTTTGGTCACTAGATGTATTGATAAAAGGTATTATATAATTATACATGATGATTGTTATACATCTGTTTAAAATAGGTATGGAGATACCTGTGTTTGATAGAGATTGTGTCATATCCCTTTATATCTTGAGTAGAATTGACACTTTTCTAGAGGCTACACCTTTCTTATAATTATGGATTAGAGAATTTATATTTGGTATTAATTATATAAAGACTTACGGGGTGAATTTTAATGGTTTTTGGAATGAGGATAAGTTTTGTTACAAAATTTTTGTATTAAACATTGAGAACATAATAAATTATTCTCTAAAAAAAATTAAAAGATATTCAAAATGAGTTCTTGACATGTTTTCAAAAGTGGTTACATATGATGTGACATTAGGTGAATATTCAAAAACTCTATAAGGATTTAGTACATGTGGGATATTTATAGAAATATATACTAAATAAAAATTATAATTTGATGATATGCCACTATGTCATAGTTTGTGTAGAAGAAAAAAATGAAATAGTAAAGGTAAATACATCATGGTTATGGGTATGGAAGTGCATGAATTATAATATAATACACATCTCGATCATCTTTTATAATGATCTATCATTTTTAACTTTAGTCATGTGATAATTTAAGGATATCATGAAACATTTAAGTGTTAAATATTTATATTCTTTATTTGGCTTGAATTTACTATTGGAACCCAAAAATATGGAACACACTTCTCCATGAAGATTATAATCCTTTCATGAACAACATAAACCTGAAGAGGTACCTCACTCCATAAAGAATATGAAAAAGGGATATATAAATTCCACATGATCACTCAAACATCAATCAATATAGATTCTTAAAAAATGTTTCCAAATATGGTGATGTGGTGGTCAAAAGTTTAGGGGTATCCTTAGACAATGTCCTAATAATCAGTTTGCTCCTAATTTATTAATGGAAAAATTTTACTGTGGAATTACCCCTTAAAAAAACTATTATTGACCAATCTTTTATCGGGAATTTATCAAATAAAACTGTTAAAAAACTTAATAAAATCATTAACACACTTGAAAAAAATTCTAAACATAAATTTTCAAGAAGGAGTAACATAGTTAGGAGATAAAAAAACCCTGCTCAAATTGATGATGATGCTGGAATCTATAATTTCAATCAAAAAAATTATTTTAGGGAGAAATTCCAACATTGTGGAATGTATAAACATTATATGTCTTATTATCCCCACTGTAATTTTACTTCCAAACCTACTAAAAAGTCTAATTTTTCTGATTATGGTCCTAGACTTCAATCAAAATATGATATTTTTCAAAAAGTTACAGTCAAGGGTATCATAATCACCCCAACCTATATTGGAAGGATTAGGGAGTGTTTATACCACCTATTTTTTCAGGTTATTCACAACAATGAGATGTTATTTTCAAAACCAATAATGGGATGATCCTTCAAAATCTAAAGGGAATCTTGAGGGAATGATGCACCAAAATCTATCTAGAATGCATTCTTAGAATTATAGGAACAAATTTTACATGTAATAACAAAAATATACCTTCAAGAATGACATGAATAACCTTCAAATGCAATCCAGTAAAATGACTAGAGATTTAGGTGGTAGAGAAAAATAAAAATTTCCAAGTACAACTAAAGTCAACCCTAGGGATAATTTCATGGATTTTATAACAAGAAGTGGTTTACAAACTCAAGGATAAGTTATAAATCACCCTAGGGGAGTCCAAAATGAAAATATGGAAGATTCTATGACTCAAAAACTGGATAGCACACAATCTAAAAATGAGGAAAGAAAAACTAAAAATGAAGAAAATAAAAATGTTCCAATTGAAAAACAAGCCGAAAAAGACTTCAAAAATAAAAAGAACAAGGGGAAGGAGAAATATGTTGAGTTTGAGGGAATAGCCACTGCTCTAAAGAATTTTCCCCACCTATCCCATTCCTTCAAAGGCTTAAACAAAAAGAAAAAACCTAAACTTCTTAAGTTACTTGGGATTTTAACCATGTTCCATGTCAAAATTACATTCATCCAATCCTTAATTCAAATTCCTTCATATCTTAAATAACTCAAAAAAATTATTTCAAACAATAAAAATCATGAATATATTTCTACTTACAGTCTCATTGAAGAGTCTGACACTGTTCTTAAAAAGAAAATACCTCAAAAACCTAAGGACCCAAGGAGTTTTGTTATTCCCTACACTTTATAAAATAGTGTCTAACTCAATTTTAATTGTGATCTGGTTGCCATCATAAATCTTCTCCCTTTATCACTATTTCAATAGTTGAGGTTAGGTGAATTAAAACCCAACATTATTATTCTATAGTTTGATAACCGATCTTTCACTCACCCCATATGAAGAATTGATGACTTGATGGTTGGAGTTGATAAGTTATTTTTTCTAGCTGGTTTTCTTATCCTATAAATAGAGTGTGTCTAAGAGGTTCCCATCATTCTAGGCAGGCCTTTCTTCGACATTGGGGGTATTGTTATAGAAATTTCCAAGGGGTATCTGATTTTTAAGTAATTTGGTGAGAGATAATAGGAATTAAATGTGTTTAAAAATGTCAAAGAACCAAATTTAGGTGAGAAATAATCAAGGGTGGAAATTTTAGAGGTTTAGGACTCTTTATATCATCAATAAAAATTTGATACACTATCTTTTTCTGAATTAATTCCCTTGGAAGTTTAAAATGAATTTTCTCACACTATTGAGTTTTCTCAATGTAAGACTGTGGAAAACTTTCTAGATTCAGACTAAAATTATATTCCTATTTTTAAGTGTGTTGTTGAAGATGAATTATTTGTATCTAAACTTAAATAATTTTTATGATAACTTGAGGTTGACTTCCATTCTAAAAATATTTTTGAAAAATTTGATAAGGTTGAGGAAGAGTTGATAAAGTAATTTCATGATTTTTATTTGATAAATATTTTGAATTCTGATATGGAAACTCATGAGAGTGATCTATAGACTTTGGAAAGTAGTAGAGAGAAATAAAAAATTGGTTCTGAAATTCAAAACTTTTCTAATTTTCAAACTAATTTTAAGAAACATATTGGAAATCATGGACCTCCTAAGCCCATGAGTCTTCAATATAATGAAGAGTCACCCACTTTAGAGATAAACCCACTCTTAACATTTTTTAAATACTCATTTTAAGGAAATAATTCAACACTGCTAGTTATTATTTGTTATGAACTGAATAAAAATCAAGAGGAATTTTTTTTGGGTGTTCTAAAGAAATTCAAAACTGCAATAGGTTAGTCCATAACTAACATCAAATGTATTATCCATTCTTTTTTGCATGCATAATATTTCTATGAAACTGGAACATAAACCAAGAGTTGAGGGTAAAATAAGACTAAACCCAAAAATGAAAGAGGTTGTGAGAGAAGAGGTAATTAAACCCTTAGATGCTAGGATTATCTATCCCATTTTAGATAGTGATTGGGTCAACCTAGTCCAAGTAGTTCCCAAGAAAGAATGGATCAATTTTTTTATAAATAATAATAATAATAAAATTCAAGTTAGGAAAGAGAAAAATTGGAGAGTTTGTATAGATTATAAGATGATCCATTCGTCCAATAGAAGATATCAGTTTCCAATGCCATTTTTAGTTCAAATGTTTGAGAGTCTATCTGGAAATAGATTTTTCTTTTTTATGGATAGATATTCTGGTTACAACTAGATCTATATAAACCCTGAAGAACAAGATAAAAATATATTCACATGTCCATTTGATACATTTTCCTACCAAATAATTCCATTTGGATTATATAGTTCCCTGAACACCATTCAAAATGTGCATGATGTCTATTTTTCATACATAATGGAGAGGATTATTGAGGTGTTTGTGGATGATTTTTCCATTATTGGGAACACTTTTGAGAGCTATTTATAGAATTTGGAATTGGTTTTTGATAGATTATTAGAGACCAACTTAGTTATAAATTGATAGAAATTACAATTAATAGTCACTGAAGGGGCAATGATTGACAATAAGGTTTCTAGGTGGGGAATTGAAGTTGAAAATTTCAATATTGAAGTAATTATGAAATTTACCCCTCTTGAAAATGTCAAGGGTGTTAGGAGATTTTTAGGGCATGCCAGTTTTTACCAGAGGCTTACTAAATATTTTTCAAAAATTAAAAATCCCTTGTGTTCACTATTGGTCATAAATGAACCCTTCCAATTTGATAAAAATTATTTGTAATCTTTTGATTTACTTAAGGGAAAATCATTTCATCACACATTATCACTACACCAGATTGGAAATTGCCTTTTGAAATTATGTGTGATATGGTTGTTGGAGTTGTTTTAGGCCAAATGAGAGATAAGAGGTTACATGTGGTATATTATTCTAGTATATTTCTTGATGATTTTCAAAGGAATTACACCACTATAGAGAAATATTTGTTGGTTATTTTTTTTCTCTAGATAAGTTTAGGCGATACCTTTTAGGTTCCAAAGTCATAGTCTTTATAGACCATACTTCCTTGACGTATTTGTTTTCAAAGAAAGAGGATAATCCTAGAATCATTAGGTGAATGAACTTATTACAAGAGTTTGATTTAGAGATTAAAGACAAACAAGGTTTTGATAAAAAAAATAGATCATTTGTCCTGGTTGTCTAGTACTCATTTAGAAGATCCTAGAGATTAATTCCACCTTTCATAATGAAAAGTTAATAATTGTCTCTATTAAGCGGTATGCTTGGTATATATAATTTTCTAATTTCCTAGTATTAAGTGTCATTTCTAAATATTTTTCAAATAATAAAAGGAATAAATTTATCTTTGAGCTTAAGTACTATATATGGGATGATCCTTAACTTTTTAGGAGGTGCACTGATGGAATTATAAGGAGGTGCGTACAAGAGGAAGAAATGCTACCTATTCTAGAGAGTTGTCATTACTTACCTTAGTGATATCATCATGGAGGTGAAATGATAGCCTAAAACATCCTTCAAGTTGGATTTTATTGAACAACATTGTTTAAGGATGTTAAGAGTTTTTTTGTGGGCTATAATATGTGTTAGAGAGTAGGAAATATGGGAAGGAAGCCAGATCTACCTCGAAAAGGAAATTTAGAGGTTGAGATCTTTGATGTTTATGGATTAGAATTTATGGGTCCATTCTCATCTTCACTTGGGAATGAGTATATTTTGGTTGTTGTAGACTATGTTTCCAAGTGGGATGAGGTAGTGGAACTACTCAACAATCAAGCCAACAGTGTGATGAAATTCATTAAAAAGAACATATTTATAGGGTTTGGGGTTCCAAAGGAATTCATAACTGATAATGGAACCCATTTTAAGAATTTTAAATTCAAATCATTGATGTGAAAGTATGGGTGTTCCCATAGAACAAGAACTACTTACCATCCACAATCCAATGGACATGTAGAAATTTCAAATTGGGAGCTTAAGAAAATATTAGAGAAAAATGTATCTAATTCTAGGAACAACTAGTACTTGAAACTGGATGAAGCATTATGGGTCTAAATAACTACATTTAAAACCTCAATTGGCATATCTCCATACCGGTTATTGTTTGTTAAATCTTTTCATTTACTTGTGGAGTTACAACACAAGTTATATTGGGTTGTTAAGGCTTTAATATTTGATTTTAAGACTTCAAGTGAGAGAAGACCTATTCAGTTGAGTGAGCTAGGTGAGATTAATAGAGATTCCTATGATAATTATAAGATTTATAAGGAAAGGGATAAGTCTTTTCACGATTCCATCATCCAAAATAGGCAATTTAAGGTTGGACAGAATGTTTTTTTGTTCAATTCCAGGATTAAAATTTTTTATGGGAAGCTTAAATCCAAATGGCATGGACCATTCACTATCCTTAGAGTCCTTGTCAATGGGGATGTGGAGCTTGTAGGAGATTATAAGATACAATTTCTTGTTAATGGTTAGATAATTAAGAACTATTTTTAAGGGAATATGATGGGGTTAGCTGCCATATTTGTGTCAAATTGATTTTCTTCTAAAGTCTAACTAGAGAATATAAATTTAGTGCTTCATGGGAGTGAACCCATGATCATTCTTATGTGATTACTTTTGTTTTTTTAAGAATAAACTATTGTTGTGATCTTTTGACTTCTCTGTGATTCCTATTGGATTTAATTCTTGGTCCCCTCCATGTGTCTTAAAAAGAAGGATGATGGTGTGCTGACAAAAGAAGAGAAGAACCCCAATTGTTTTCAAGTCAAAGAGAACCAACATACTAGAGCTTTACTGGATAAATTTTCTTTAACTCAATATCTAGTTTTTCATTACTAGTGAGTTTAATCTATTGAAGTAGATTTTAATCTTTTCATCCTGTATTTATTGAAAGTTAGATAACCCGAGGTGTTTTTCACTCAAGTAAAGAGGGAATCATTTTGGGCTAATCTTTTTAAGAGAGAGATCATTTAATCAAGGGAGTTCTTGTTTTAATTTATGCATATTTTATTCTTCTTTATGTTAACTGAAAATTGAGTTTCAATGTGTTTAAATCTACTCATGATATGAAATTAAGTATGGGAGGGATGATGCCTTATTTGTTTTTATTTAAGTGAATGTTTATCTCTTTGTTGGGTGTTTAGCATGCTATTCTCTATATTGTTGAAAATCCAATATTTTTTTAAGCTTGTAGAAAACCTCTAAAATGACTTGGTTTCAATCTTTTGTTTTCAGTGTAATCGATGCTTGTCATGATGTTGTTTTGAGATTTATTGGAAATCCTTTTGTTATACATAGATAATGCATGTATATTTTAATATCTTTTTTGGAAAAGTGTTTGGAATTGTGGAAACATGCCTTTTGAATTTATTATCACCCTTAAACATAATTTTGAACTCCTTATTGAAAATATTTTTGAACTTTAATGTCTATTTGTTTCTTCCACTTTAAGGTACAACAATGAGGTTATTGTTGGATTTCAAGTATGGGGGAGGGGTCTTATTAATTTTTACCAAGTTCTGTTTTAATGTAGTACACATCAAAACCACCCCTAAATTTTTTCAAAATTGATTATTTTTCAAGCTTCAACTTTCTTATTCAGTGGATCAAAATTTTTCTGAATTTTGAGATCTATTTTTCCAACTTGATGAGGTTAACTTTTCTTCTTTTCCATGGATTTAATCAGGCCCATCAATTTATCAATCTTTTGAAATTTTTTGTTTTTGGTCAAACTTTGGGAGTATGATTTACAATCATCATTGGGTTTTAACCTTTCGATTGGATTTTAAACTTTTTATCTATGCATTAAAATGAGTTGGGAAATGAAAATCCTAATCCCGATGGGACCTTTCATCTCATCATTCTTTCATTTTTTATTCTCTAAGTTGTTGGATGATCTATTTATGCTGCTTGTAATTATGAAACCTGGTCATATAAACAAAGTGTCTAATTATATTGTTTTCAATTTATGTGTGTATGTTCTCCTAAAGGTAAAGGGAAGTTTGGAAGTCTTAGTTAAATTCAAAGTGATGTTTGTTTAAACTCTTTCAAAATTTCCAATTTTAGTTATTTTTGTAAAATAAAAAACAACTTTTGACCAATCCACTTATTTCTTGAGTGCAATCATTTTTCTCCTAATAGAGTCCATGAGGAAGAATTTATATGAAAACTGAATATTTGTGGCATTCACATTTTTCCTCTTTAGAATTGTTTTCTTCCACTGAATATTTTGAATCAATTATTTGAGGAAAAACAATTTTTAAGTGTGAGGGAATTTTATTTGGCTCTTTTCTTTACATGTTTGTCACATCATTTCGATGATTTTCTAAAGATGTTTGAAGCTTAAAGGAACTTTCTTTGGTAAACAATCTGTTATTTAATATTTTGGTTGAAATTTTAATTCTTTGAATATTTTATCAGAAATTTGATGTCTCGGTGTTATTTTTATGAAGTTCTTTTATTTGAATTTTCATACATTTTTAGCAACTCTTTTTGGGTTAATCTTGGTGTAGTTTCATTGAAAAATTATTTGAATTGTTCTTGATGGTTCAAAGTTGGAATTAAAATGTCACAACCACATTTTTTATTTTCATATATAATTTGGTTGAATAAATTTGTATCATCACTATTGAAGTATCTAAATTTATGAAATATTATTACGACGTTTTGTTTTGATTTTTAATCATTTTTCTGTGAGGTTACAATTTTATGTGTGCAACAGAGTGTTGACTAGTGTCATTTGCGTAAGAAGAATTTTTGACATAGTAGCCATAAGATAAATTTCATTGATGGCCCATAAGATAAATTTTGATTTATCTGCTTAAGAGAAATCACAGAGAATCTTGCGGAAAAGAATTTGTGGCCGCGTAAGACGGTTTCAGTAAAATCCATAAGAGAGAAAAATAGTCTTGTAATTTAGTGGGTGTAAATAAGAAAAATCAACCCCACGTAAGAGAATTCATGTAAGATAATTTTATGACATGGTCCATGAGAATTAAAATGAGCGACACATTTGAATCAAACCAAAGTTGCGGGATCTGGCAGTTCGGTGAATAGGGGAAAAACTGAGATACGTCCTAACATGGATACCACCCGAGTCCAGCAACGCTAAGATCATCTCCAATCCATCATAAAAATGAAGGAAAACACTATTTTAGAGTAAAAAACAGTTCCAACCAATCACTCTTTTCTGTGCCAAATTGAAGATATGCCACGGTGCAACGCCAAATATGGCGTTGCACTGTAGCTATGTTATCCCCCCTTTTTTACATTCTACACATTTTATCATCAAAATAAATGGTTTGTATTTATTTTAATATATAAAAATCAGGAATATTTAAGGAATATTATTTTTAGTATAGAAAATGAAGTAAATGGGTTGGAGTTGATTTATACTTCATTTTGGAGTAAAATAATGGGTTGGAGTTGCCCTAATCGATTCAAATTGCCACAATTTTTTTTAAACGGGTTTTAATTTTAATTTTTTTAAAAAGGAATAAGGTTGCAGATATTTTTAAAAAGGGGTTTGGAGATGCGTGAACCCAGCTCACGTTTCTCCCCTCGCTAGGAAGCATGAATGAGGTTCACGCTTCCTATGTGAACTTTTTGAAGGAAGAGTGAACGGGGTTCACTCTTAATCCAAATTTTTTTAATATTAAATATTACTAAATATATACATATAAATGCATATCTAATTAAATCTTTATAATAAATATCAATAAAAAGTAATGAAAATAATTAAATATTAATAAATACTAATTAAATATAATTACATATTAATTAAAAATTCATCAATATTAATAAAATATCAATAGAGATTAATTAAATATTTATAAATATTAAGAAATATTAATAAACATTAAATAAATATTCATAGATATTGATAATACAAATAAATATTAATAAATATTGATTAAATATTAAGTAAATCTTCCTAAATATTTATTAAATATTAAATAATATTAATGAATATAAACAAATGTAAATAAATAATAATAAATATAAATAAATAGTAAAAAGTGTAATAAAATATTAATAAGTACTAATTAAATATTCATAAATACTAAAAAATATTAATAAATACTAGTAAATATCAACATGTTTTAATAAATATTAAATAAATATCAATCAAAAATTCATAAAAAGTAATAAAATTATATTAAATATTTATAAATACTCATAAATATCAATAAATATCAATAAATATCAATAAATATCAATAAATATCAATAAATATCAATTAAATATAAATAAGTATAAATAAATATTAATTGAATAATCAAAAATATAAATAAAACAATAACAAATATTAATAAATAGCAGCGGAATATTTTCAACATTTCTAAATATATACCAATATTAATTAAAAATTAATAAACATCAACAAACATTAAATAAATATTAATAAATATTCATGAAAACTAATAAATATCAATTAAATATTAATAAATATTAAATAAATTATCATAAATTTTATTAATTTTTTTAACAGGTTGAGGGTCAAGCCCACTTTTATTAAGAATATAAAAATGAATTAAATATTAATGAATATAAATAAATATGAATTAAATATTAATAAATGCTAACAAACATTAATAAATATTAACAAATAATAGATATCCATTAAATAAATATTCACAAATATTAATAAATATTGTTAAATATAAGTAAATTTTAATACTTATGAATATTTATTAACATTTAGTAATATTTATTAATATTTAATTGACATTGAGTAATATTTAGTAATAATTATTTAATTTTTACTAATATTTATTTTATATTTATTAATATATATTTAAGACTTATCTATTATTTATTAATATTTTTTTTAAAATTTAATGATATTTAGTTAATATGTATTAATATTAATTTATATGCATTAATATTTCTGAAAAATTAATTAATATTAATTAGTATTTATTAATATTTATTTAATGTTTTTAATATTTATTAATTTTTAATTAATATTTCTGAATATTTATTTAATATTTATTAAGATTTGCTAACATTTACTAGTGTTTATTAATATTTTTTTAGTATTTATGAATATTGAATCAGTATTGGTGAATATTTATTTAATATTTATCAATTTTTTATTACTCTTTTTTTACTATTTATTTATATTTATTAATATTTATTTACATATGTTTATATTCATTAATATTAGTTAATATTTAATTAATATTTAGGAATATTTATTTAATATTTAATCAATATTTGACAATATTTATTTATGTTATCAATATTTATGAATATTTATTTAATGTTTATTAATATTTTTTAATATTTATAAATATTTAATTAATCTTTATTGGTTTTTTATTAATATTGACGAATTTTTAATTAATATTTATTTATATTTAATCAGAATTTACGAATATTTAATTAATTCTTATTACTTTTTATTCATATTTATTTTAATATTTAATTAGATATCTATATTACTATATATATATATAGTAATATTTATTATTAAAAAAAAATTGGAGGTAGAGTGAACGTCGTGCCCTCTTCCTTCAGAACCTTCACACAAGAAGCGTGAACGCAAGGGGAGAAGCGTGAACGGGTTCAGACTTTTCCGGACCCCTTTTTAAAAATATTCCTAATCTTATCCTTAAAAAAAAAAAAAACCCGGTTTAAAAAAACCGATGGAGAACTGATCGATAAAACCGCGGAATTGGGATTACTGAACCAAGCCAAGCCATAGATTATGGACCGCGCTGTTGCGTGTTGAAATTGATGCAAGCCGACGATTTTGATCGGACCCAAATTAGGGCTTCTGTTCACGACCAATTATTTACAACCACAACCCAATCTCGGTTGATTGAAGGAGGTTCGAGCAGACTCGTTTTGTAAGGTTACATCACTAACCATGGTTGAAGGCATGTTAGTTCAGGACCAGTTCGCCGATTCAGACTTTGGCACCATTTGAAGCTCATGAGTTTGCGATCGAGTCGAAGAAGGTAATCAGAACCCGAAGCGATGTCAGTTGAAGTCGAAATCAGTTGGGGATATTGATTTTGAACTAGGAAGAAAGATCGAAGACTTGTGATCCCGAGAGTGAGCTTGACATCACATGTTTCAGTCAAAGGCCGGGCTTTGCGGTGAGCAGAGGATGACCCAAAGATCTGTATTCAGGGTTGTGCTGGAAGATGAAGTTTGATTTTGTTGAAGATGGTTTGGAGGGGACCTTGCGGCACTCCAGCGCACTGGTTGCAAGGCTGTTCAAACATGCATTACAGGTGTTCGACATAATGCTATGAGTAAGATGATCAAAGCGTCGAACTGGGATGTTTCCATGATCGGGCAAGAGGTTTTTTTTTTTTTTTTTTTTTTTTTGTGATGGATTGTGGATGTTCAAGGATGATCAGAGATTTTGAAGAACCGGTTGAGTTGTTGATCGAGTAGTTCCCATAGTGGTGAGAATCTGGTCCATTGCTACTGTTTCTGCCTGATGGCTTAGAAGAATTTTAGATGAGAAGAAGTTCAGTTGAAGTCGAATCATGCTTTCTGAGTTGTTGTTATGAAGAAGAATGATGAAGACCCATGAAGTTACTTCATCTGCATATGAATGATGAACTGAGCATGAGTTTCGTCCAGGTTCATCTTTCTTTCCACTGAAGCTGTGATCATGTGTGTTTGTTAATTCTGTTTCAAAGGTTCTGCTGGTGATAAATTACCCTGAAAAATGCCATGTGGATGAAGATTAATTGAAGAGTGAGCCAAGTCAGTGGAATACATTTGTCACCTCAAAACAATTAAAAAATAAAATAAATCCAGAAGCCTGAGGGATACTGAGGATATTTAGAAAAGAGGACAGACTTTTGGAGATGGGAGTGGGGCAACACTTTTCATCAGAGAGGTCTGAAGCAGAACTAGGAGTTGCACTAAGGAGCAAAGCTTGGATTTGTAATTTTCAAGCAAGATAAGAGAGGGAATTTCTCTTTCAATTCTTTCTAATTTCATTCATTTCAATTGCAATTGATTCTGGATTTTGTGCGATTCTTGAGATGAAATGATTTTCAGCTAAAAAATTGCTGGGGGAGAAAATAGGTTGTGCTCGATCATCTTTTTGTCTCCGTGTGTTGAATCTTTTAAATTGAATTGCTTTGTTTTCATTCGCAGTTTTAGGAAATTCATTAAGGGAGGGATTCTTCTTGTTTTTTAATGAAAAATGAGGTGCATCAAAATTGATTGAGAGATTAATTTTGGTGTTTCATCACTTATATCCTTTTCAATTGTTGGATTCAGTAGTTGATGAACTACGAGATTCAGTCTGCAACTGCTATATCTCGAGAGAGTTGGTCAGCAGTATTTTTTTTAAATGAGTGACGATCCAAATATATATATATTTTTTAAAATGAATGAATAATCATCTTTAGCCAACCAATCAAAGTTTCCCCAGCTCTTAGTTATGTTTGCTTCCCGCTTATCTTTCTGGATGTCTTGTTCTTGTACCTTGGTAGTCATTTTTGTTTGTTTGGTTTTTTCTGAGTTTTTCAATTCTTGGTTTTCACAAACATTTTCCCTTCCTTATGGTTTTGACACCCTACTTGTTGGTATACAGTTGTTTGTAAAAGTTAAAAAAAATGAGCATTTCAGTGAGTATCAACACAACATAAAATAATAACCATCTCATCAATTGAACAATAATAAACAACAACACAGACAACCGAAGGAAAAAACCAAACCATCAAAGCCAATACATGAGCATCCTAATATATACAAAAGGAAGCCCAAATCACATCGCTACCGTAAATCTCTCTGCGGACCTCGGTCACTTTATACATCCCAAGTCAACCATCATGAATAATACAAACATCCAATCCAGAAGGCTAATTCTAGGGCACCTGAAAAGGAAACATAAGAACTACTTACTGAATGGTGTATACAGGGTGTGAGCGAAATCAAGCCCAGTTGAATCCCACTAAGGAGTTTGTACAATTTCCTTACAAAATTCGTTTCATTCATGCTAATTTGAAACACACTTAGAATATTTTTCTTGCATAAGTATATATAAGCCAACTTCCTTTTCTTTTTCTTAAATGAAAACAATCACATGAAAAAACCATTTCTTCGGCTTAAACCCCTTTTATCAAAACATTCGTTTAAAATCCACCTTTGAAACCAATGTATAAATATAATTTTCAAAACACCTTTTGGAAGACATTTTATAAAATAGGATAATACACAAGAATTATTAATAAAACACCAAGACTTCATATCACAAGGAAAAGATCGTAAACAAGCAATAAAAAAGAGCCTTGGTTTCATACACGTTAATCGAGATATGGAACACAAAAGAGAGAAGTTCCTTATAGGGTATCATCAAGTATCATTGGAACACTCTAGGTACTAAGGTGAGACAATCCTAGACTTTACCGAAAACCATTGGACTAACTGAAGACATGTTTGCATCCTAAACCACAAAATATTTCCTACAAGCCTGCACCGACATCGTTGGGAAGCACTCCCCACTTGCCCTATCTCATGCTAGAAGGAACATCAATGATGTGTGTTCCATCTTGTGTATCATAAATCTAGACATTTCCCATATCTTTGGGTTCCCATGATAGCAGCAATAGTAGGAGGTGAGCAATCAAGAAAGTTATATGATCAATATAACAACATAAAATAAATCTCACATCACCTCCAACTCCCGCACAAGAAACAACCCCAATCACAATGTCCATATCACATCATAAAACAATATCCCCCTCAAAGGTCATAATCCATATCCAAACAAGGGTCTTGAGAGGGTCTCCTACACACATCAAGAATTCTAATTTAAAATTGCCAAAAAGGATTTGCCAAAAATCCAGCTCGGTATGCCAATCCATTTCTCATAACTTGAAATTCAACTTCAAAACATTTCCTAAAAAACAATTCTTTAAAACCCAAGTTTTAAACCATTTCAAAAGATAAATCTATTTCTTTAAAAACCATTAAAAAACCCAAACCTTCCCTTTAATCAACTCACTACCCAAACGAGGTCAAATCCACTTAAAACACCAATTTCTCTTGAAACAAGTCATTAAAGTCTTATTATAAACACCTGGCATGTGAAAACCTCTCTAGAAAACAAACCCCTTTGAAATTCCTTTTATGGAAAGTGAGGAATTACTCCAAAAACATTTAAACATACCCTTTCACTATCATATGTAGGAATAATTAAACAAATTAAAACATTTAGAAACATCAAGCACTAAATTCCATGTCAAATAAAGGAAACACACAAAATCACCCACTTTGGTTCAATGAAAACCAAGCCAGAAATCATCGCCTTCGATGGAGAGCTCTCCAAAAAATGATGAGAGACCCTCCAAAATCCCTAGAAACAAAAACCCCCATGATTAAACCACATCGAACATGAAATATGACTAGGTTATCCCCTTGAGTTCATGGGAGAAGGATAAACCGAAGGATGAAGGAAGTGGGGATGGAGGAATGAAGAAACAAGGAGGAAGGAAGGTTTTACCTTAATAAATCATCTTAGAACAAAGGTGGGGGAGTTTGAGATAATACAAGGACGAGGGGAGGAGCCCCATTGTGCAAGTTATAGCCTAATCGAATGAGAGAGGAAATAAATAGAGAGGAATACCCCTTAAAATTGAAAAGGGTATAATGGGAAACTCAGATTTTTTTAAATATGGGAAGCTCGAACGGTTACCACAAGGTTTGGAAAACCATGATCCAACCATACATAATGGATCTATTAAATTTTAGAACACTCTCACATGGTTTTCACACAGTTTCTCCTAATCATGCACAAACCATGAGCCATAAAACTCCCACAGAAGAGTAACCCTACACGGTCTCCCCTAACCATGCACAACCCTTGCCGACTGACCGTGTGTAGAACAAAATGAATTAAAAAGCCTCTTGTGTAAGGGTAACTACATGGATTGCACTATAAAAACCCTATGCTTAAGGAAATCACATGTAAGGGTTGTCCACACGGTTTACTCTAACTAGTCAGTGAACATGCAGAAGCCATGCAAAAGAAAAAAATATATAGAAAAAATAAAAAATCAAGCCTGAAACTTATAAAAATTTCAATTAACCCAAAATTAATTAATATAATAATAGCTATAGTGACTCAGTGTGTTTCAATCACTCTGTCATTCCACTTTATACCCCTAAAAATTCCTTAGTAAAAGTGGAAGTACCAGAATATGATTCCAAAGAACATCCCCTAAAAAGAGGCAGATTGGGTGTGGAAACAACTAGAAGGAACCTAAGGAAGAAGGCCATCGAACGTGAAACTTCTCTAAACCATCAGATCACATCCAAAAAATTCCCTATAACATCCAAGCACAATGGAACCATGATCACCCAATACGAGATCCAAAAGGGATGAAGACCAAACACAAGTCTCTCCATCATATAGAATTTTTCTCAATTGGTGAATCAAATGAGAGATACACCACTAAACTAAAACTTCAACCGTGAACACATCTTTAAAAATCACATAATAATTACCCAATTCCAACAACCATGATAAATTACCAAATAATTGGTTTTAATTCTCAAAGCAAAGTACTATCCAAATAAGAACTCAACATCCAAAAAATGAGAGCTGTCACTATGCTCAACAACACATTTTAACCATGATACCCTATGAGAAATAACTTAAAATCATGCCACAATGAGAAAAAACATGGGTAACAGATCCATGTCATAATACTCAAGTGGGTAATCTAGGAACTCAATCTCAGAACACCATACCACGATGAACCCAACCAAGCTAACACCATCGAGTGCTCAACAACTAGAAGTAAACCCCCTTCTTAGTTACCCAATCACTGATCCAAGGACACCCATACTCAAACCATCAATAATCCAACCTCAAAATGGACACAACTCACGTCCTAGGAAAACACCACCCAAGAAATGAGGCATACACAAGACCACAATCAATAAAATCCCCAGAAACAAGACCCCCCAACAATCGAGCCTAAACATAACCATAAGAAAACAACACACAAGTCCCCAAGAAAAAACCCATAAGACTCACCAACAAGGGTCTAATTCAATCGAAACTCACTAAAAAGAAATCTCAATCCTTCTTAACCAATTCACTATAGAGGGAAGAAGGGAACTGATCCAAGAAGTTCTAGGGCATTAAAGGAGCCTTGAATCCACCACTCCTTTTGGATTCTGAGAAGAGTCAAAAATTTAGAAAGGTCAATTCTAGGAAATGAAAGAGACCATGAAAAGACCAATCTTAAGGATAAACACCCTATCTTTCATTAAAACCTTTATGGGAGGCATATAGTGACTAACATGAAACACAGTCTCAATCTGTCCATGCTTCCTAAATCAAATCAACCCACAACATAATCCAAAACAACTCCAAAACACTCTTAACTTAAGAAAACATACATGAAACTACCCATTTTCCAAATTTCACATGACCTTGGAGAACAAGAAATTTTTAAAAACACCCCATTCCATTATAAATTCCCATGGAAACCTCATTTTCTAAACAATTATTTCCTTCCATTCTAAACCACTCACCACTTTGGTTTTTAAAATCGAAACACCCTTTTGAAATTCCATTCAAAAAAACCTACATGCCCTAGATATGTGTATAAAATCTCCCTCAAAATGTTCATCTCATCTTAAATTTTTGAAAAGACCCCATTTTAAAAAATTAAGCACCCCATGAATTTTCATCATAAAACCAATACATTCACACTCATGCTGAAAAACTTCCAATTTTTAATTTCAAAACCATTGACCTTTAAAACATTTCATGGGAATCAAAAAATTTTTCATCCCAAAATACTTTCAAATTTTCATTTTCAAATTAATTACCTTTTGAAAACACTCTAAATAACCAATTTAAAACATCCCATGTTGATCAAAACTCTTCAAAAACAGTTTATAAATCTCCCATTCCATATGAAAAATATGTTTTCTAAAACAAATAATGAACCTTCAAGGGATGAGTCATGAAAAAAAGAACAATATAAATTAAAAACAAATCAATTACACACTGAAACTCCCTTATTAACCCTCATACCAACAATAAACACCATTGGGGTCAATCTGTAAAGCAAGAGAGGAAAAACAACACTTTTAGAGGAGAAATAACATTGTGTGTGGTTTGGCCGCACAACCTAGTAAGCTATGTGCCAACCATGAAATAATATATGTAATGGTTATAGACCCATTTTCCATGGGCTTAGTATGGTTTAAAAGACCATGCAGGATAACCATTCAACCTTGTTTTGTTTACCATTTTCACCTTCAAAACTAAAAAATGACCCCTGAAATCATTGACACAATCATCAGGGACCAAAGTATCATCTCATTATATCAAATCCATCAAACATGATTAAAAAACTCAAAATTAAGACTCAAGTCACAACCACCCATGGAAACCCAAGGTTACGTGAAAAGAATAGTTGGCCAAGCACTTCCCCACACCCTCCACCCAAGTCCCTATAGAGACCCATACTTTTCATACAAAAATATTACATAATTTTAGATGAATATTCAATACATAACATTATGATCCATTCCAAAACCATAAAGGTTTAGCGTATTTGGATACTAGATATATAATCCTCTTATTTCATGAAATATCTTCAACATTTACCACATAGAATGCTTATTTGGTATATCCTACTTAAAACCTTTCTTCTTAACCTGGGGAAGGAAGACATAAGAAAGGGTGAGATCAAATTCTCTATAAGGTTAAACATAATAGATATCAATAAATGATCACACATGAGAATAAGATAGGCATAAGGGTATGATATCATGATCATAAATTACAATGTTCATGCCCAATCTATCATAGTTAAAAAACATGATTCATGGGATAAAACATTATCATAATAATAGAAAATATTCATAAGAGTGTGGAATCATCAATAATCAGTCATGGTCCATGAGATAATAACATAGACATATGAATATGAAAAAAACATAAGATTATAACATTGTGAACATGTATATATAGAAATAAGTTCACTCATTAAGTTAAGGACATGAAATCAGTTCCTCGTATAAACTTATGGACATGAAACTAGGTCCACAAAACATCTTATAGACATGAAAACCAGTTCCATTCATAAAAGTGTGAACATGAAATCAGGTTTATACATAACATATTTAACTCATGAGTTATCCTTATTTACCCAATGCATTTGAGGGCTATATAATTACAGTCCCACCCATCACATAATCACAATCAATTCATATGTGTTCCATAAGATCACAAATCATTCATTATGTATCATAACCTATAAAAGGAAATGAGTTTTATTAACATCTCATCATCATAATCATAAACCATACATAGAAAGAATAAGGATGGTATCATTGTATCATATCCCTAGTAAAACATAAGTAATATCAAAGGATGCCATCTTAGATGAAAATGCCTTTAAAATATCACTTGGAATATTTCTTGAGGAAAATACATTTTTTCAATTTAAAACCACATCTTTAAATTATAAAAATTTCTAAAATATTATAGAAAAAATTTTCTTTGAAAAGAAACTTGGAAACAAGCTTCAAATCATTGAGCGGTCATGGTGACATGTAATTCATTTCATGCCATATATATTAAAACAAAGACTACTTTCACATTTTTAATAAAAAGTCAAAAGTTCCTTTTTCAGAAAATGATAAGAAGATTCCTTTTAAATCATTTTGTAAAAATTAAAACATGGGTGAAAATGAATTAAAACAATCATTAGAAAATTGTAAGAACATTCTTGGTTTTTTAGAAAAAATGGTCATGAAAAAAAAGTATTTTCGATCAAAGAGAGAAATAAATTCATATCTCTAGAAATAACTAGAGGAGAAGAAAAAATCATGAGATTCTTGAGAGGTAGATCATGAAATTTACTCATTAGAAACTTAGTCATAAACAATCATTATAAATAATGATATTATAACATAAATACCTTACCTCAAGTTCCACTTGCTTCAAAAGCACTCTAACATCCCCTTCTCCAACATGCCTTCCTTATATCCTTTATTAAGGACCCTTGGAATGGTCTTTTAAAAATAAACATACTTATAATTCATGGGTAGTGAAGTTTAGAAGAGAATTGGGTAGAGTTTTGTCAAGCTAGATGGGTTAAAGCGATGTAAAGAAAAGAGAGAAGGGGTGTCCTTTTATAAGGGAGGGAAAAGACACATTTGGAAATACTAAACTGATTAAAATATAATTATGTAATTATCAAAAAAATGTTTCCAAATGACCATAGATTCAACGAAAAAGAGGATAAGGTTGAAATATCCTCATCTAATGAAATTTAGATAGGTTTTGGTGTCATTTTAATCATTATATTTTGGTTTAACCCCTTTGTTAAATGATTTTTACCTTAATCGTGGTAACACATTTTTGAAACTTAAAGGGTTATAATTTTACATATAATTAAAAATTATATCATAAATCGAAAAGGTGTGATTTTTTTTACCATTTCTCATCCTACTTTACCTCTTTCAATTTTTTTATGATTTTTAAATAATTTAATGAATTAATATTTTTCATAAAATATCATTAATATCATTTTTGACACTATTCATTTACTTTGAATTTAAAGTCATCAAGATAGTTATGGAATTATAATCTAAAACTTTCACACATCCTTGATATGTTATATTTATCTACAAAATTCATGGAACACAATACTTCTATCATGACCCATCCCAAAGGGGCCCATGCCGTGACTCCCTAAGCCCACATCCAATTGGACAGGGGCTCACGACTAGCGTCTAGTAGGCATATCACTAATATGGAAGGCCTTATCCTAAATTACATGTACACACACACAAATTAAATCCTATACAATTATTAAATGTAAAATAACCTATAAACCATGCATGAATACATATAAATCCCACAACCAGAGTACAAAAATAAGTAATGGAAAGTAAACAGGGCCAAATAAAATCCCACCAAAAAGAATATGAAAATAAGCCCAACCTGAAAGTATAGAAGGGGACTGCTATAAAGGTAACTTCAGGAACAAACCTCAGTTTGTATGGATCACTAAGCTTCACATAGTCCTAGTCCCTTTAGGTCTCCATCAAAAGGTTGATCATCTGTATAAGGCATGACACGTGCAGTCAAAACCCATGCAGGGGTGAATATAAAAATACCCAAAATCACTAAGCATATAACAACATGAATAAAAGTAATCTCTACAAAATTATACTTCTATAACACATATAAAAATAATATCCATATATACTCAACAAAGACACATAAGAACAAGGTAAAGTTACAACCATAATTCCAGTCTAGGGATCTTTCTTGTAGATTCCACATAGCACTCATCTAGGAGAACACACTCCATGAGCCTGATAACACTGATGGAATCCATATGAGATGCACTTATCATCATGTCCCACTATAAGAAGTATATATTTTAAGTCTAAAGATAATGATACATAGAATAGGATCACACCCAAGCCCATAGGGTATACCAAAAACTTAATCTGGAATAACCTGCTAAGTAGAGGATCGACACTCACATACTATTGGTCACGATGATACCAAGAACCCCACTTAGGGAAAGATGATGATAGAGGACCCCACTATGGGTCTCAAATAAGTATTCTAAAAACTATATCCAAGAATTTCTACAAAATGGATCACTATACTATGTGTAGGATGCAATTCCACACAAACCCTTAAGAAAAAATGGATATAGGGAACAAAGTCTAACAAAACTAGTCCAAGATAAAGAGGACAAGGTCTCTAAGACAAATTTGAAGGAGTACATGATGTGTGCCTTAGACACTAGGTCCTACCCGTGTATCATGACCTGCGCTCGTGTATATGTCATAGTACATGGCATGACCGGGATTGTGTACTCTTGATCGTGTCCAAGTACATGGATCTTCCTATGTACACCTGGCTTAGACATGTCTGTGTCAGAGTACATGGTGTATCTGTGACTATGTACTATTGGATATGTATGTGTACCCTATGAGGTATATTCTGAGCTTCCAGGTTGAGTCACACACTGTGTGATATTTAAATTCTCTGTGGAAACCTTAACGCCACACTAGGGATCCCACACAATGTGTGTTTGCAGATTACATGCCATGTGTATTAGGATTTTCTAGAATCCTGGATCTGGATCCCGTGTCTTTGGATGATCTCCTGACCCTCGATCTAGCCACACCCCATGCTAGAAGCCAATGAAAACCATCAGCCGATCCTTTCCATTGTCAAACACTAGGTTACAGACTTTGAATCCTTTTAGAAACCACCCTCATGCATCATCCATCGCTGCACATCAAAGAACATGAAATCAGGTATCCCCATATCCATTTGACCCACTACCACCAAATCCTTTTTTTAATCTTCTAAATAAACCACTTTTCAGGTTAGTGGGAACCTCACAATCAAAATTCAAACAAAACAAACCATCCAAAATACCAAATTCAAATTTCAAACACAGATACCAAAAAAATTAGAACAGACATATTTCCACCACGAAAACAAAAAGATCCAGCCACATACCACCTGCCAAGATTCAAATTTTTGATTTGTAGATATCACAAAAACCACTATCACCCACCTCGGTTAGAAAAAGATCACAAAGAGTGTGAGCAGATGGAACCTCACAACCAAAACTTCAGAACATCTTCGAATAACCTCATCACGCACCACAATTTTCATCACCAAAGAAAAAATAGAAAACACCTTGACACATAAATCAACGTCGGAAGAAGATCCACTCCCATGAACACCTCCCAAAGCCTCCTCAGAACCATGTCACCCTACTGACCTGGAATGGATCAATGGATCTAGAGGCCAGAGCAGAGTAGGAGCAGTCATACCTCCACAGCAAGCCACGACATGTCCAAAACCAGCAACATCACTGAAAACTCATCATCAAACCATATCAGACATTGTCTTCAATAGGATGAAACAAAAAAAAATCCAACATCAGACCATATGAATGAACCAGAAACCAAAGCGTGAAAACACCAAAACATCACCAGCTGAACCAGACACCAAGAAAACCTAACAGGAATGAGGAAAAGGCGAAGAAGGATTCAAAAAGGGGAAATCTAAGAACACTTCAAGGATTGGAACATATAGTAGGAAAAGTAGAACTGCAAAAGGAGAGGGAGAATAAGGTGAAAAGGGGGGAAACCTAGATCAACAAAGGATAATCGAACCGAGAAAGAGAAACAATAACAAATTGAACCGATAAAGAGAAACAATAACAAATCAGATCGAGAAATAGAAAAATGAAAATCCAGGAAGAGAGAAGATGGCCACCATGAAATGGGTGTACAAAATTCAATTTCTCATGAATCTGTCGAACCACTGTCCAAATGAAACCTCGATGATGAACGCATGTAGAAAAATGGGATAAAACCAAGAAAAATGCAAAGGAGGAATGAACCTCATCCATGTTCAATTGGACTCAATCTGTTTCCATTATAATGATGAATGAATAACCATAAACAAATAAAAAATTATCCCAATAAATCCCCATAGAATAACCCATCCTACAATACAACTGATCCAAAAATCAATCTATTGGTTGATTGATTCATGTTAATCATAGAAATAATAAAACAGGGATAAATCCAATCAAAACCACATCCTACCTCAATTTGGATCGATCGTTGATGAAGAATTAAGTTGTGTCATTTTCATTGGTGAGATCCTCATATTTTGTTGCACACAAATTATCAATATTCGATCCTATTGTCATTCTACAACAAAACTTCCTTAAACGGATCACTAACACCATCTCAAAATTATAGGGTTATGTGGTTAACCTTGCAATTTTTCCATAACAACATATTTAAAGTAGAAGGTAGGTCTCCACATAAATGAACAAAATAAATAAATAAATTTATTTTATTTTATTCATTTTACACTTGTGATGACTTTTTCACAAATTATCTGTGCCAACAAAGGTTATGTCGCACCTAAGGTAAAACCCACATTATATACTCAATGCCCCCCCTCAGATTTCTAATTTATTCCCCCATTCAGGATTTATTCCACTTTTTAAGGAAAACTACATGCATGTGATATTAATATATTTAATATATTTAATATATTTCAAACATTTATTCCATGCACATTGGGTCTTGGAATCACACACCATCTTAGTGTCTGATCTCAAAAACATTTCATATAATATCAAAAAATAATACATGTAAAATTCAACTCATCAAATTCTCCCAAACTTAGGGATTTATGTCCCAAAAAACTAAAACAAAAGGCTACACAAAGAGACATGGGTACTGAGAATGCATCTAAGCCTCCCACTCCTAGGTGATCTCCAGAAGATTACTGTTCTTCCACTAGACACACATTAGGGTAATCGATCACCCATTAAGGATCCTTACCTGCTAATCCTCAATCGATATTGGGTACTTAAAAAAAGTAGCTCCATCTTTGATGTCCAGCTCACCCCAGTCAATAACATGAGACAGATCGTGCACATACCTCCTCAATTATGAAATGTGGAAGACATCATGTACCCAATTTAAATATGGTGGTAGAGATAAGTAGTATGCCACCTCTCTAACCCTACATATTATCTGGGAAGGGCTAATAAATATCAGAGATATCTTTCCACCCTGGGAAAATATCCATGATCCACATTGAGGAGAAACTTATAGGAATATGTGGTCTCCATACTTAAACTCCAAAGACCCCCTTTGTCTATCCATAAAGGGATTCTGATGGCTATGTGCATCCCTCATCAAGTCCTATATGATCTGTACATTCTCTATAGTGGCTCACACCAACTCTGGGCCCATAAGTACTGACTGTCCTAGGAAAGTCCATCATAGTGGTGACCTGTAGGTTTTCCCATACAATTCCTCAAATGGTGACATACCGATGGTGGAATGATAGATGTTATTGTAAAAAAACTCCACCAATGGTAGATAATTTCCCAACTATGGAAAAATTCCAACATGAAAGTTCATATCATGTCCTCCATAAACCGAATGGTCTGATCAGTTTAGACATCAATCTAGGGGTGAAAAGCTGTGCTCAAACACAGTTGATTCCCAAAATCCTCCTACCATCCCTTCCATAACTGAGATGCGAAGTAAGCATCACGATCATGAACAATAGTCAAGGGAACTCCATGGAGTCAGACTATCTATTGCATGTAGAGGCATCCTAATCCATCTACTGAACTCTACTTAGATAGCTAGGAAGTGGGATGACTTGGTGAGTTGGTCTATGATCACCCACATGGAATCATGTCCCCAAGATGTATATGGTAATCCCATCATGAAGTCCATAGATATCCCATCAAACTTCCACTATAGAAACTTAAGGGGTTGGGCTAAACCCATTGGAACCTGGTTCTTGAACTTCACTTGCTGACAAATAAGGAATCGAGAGACAAACTCTGCAACTCCCTTCTTCATCCCTGACCACCAAAACTAACATCAGAGTTCTTGTTAAATCTTTTCCACACCTGGATGTACTACCAAATGAGATGTTTGAAACTATATTAGAACCTCCTACTCAGTGTCACTGGTACCATCGTGTATCCTCTGAAAATAATGACATGCTCCCCACCTTCATAAAATCTATCAGGAGCATGTCCAGTGGATATATGAGTATGTAGGGTCTCATAGATGGAATCCTCAAGTTGTGCTTACCTAAATCACTATAAAATAAGAGGGGTAACAACCATTTTTTGAAGGTAAGATTCTTCATATTCATCCATAAAGGATAACTAAAATGAGGCCAACTATTCTAATGAATCACTCAACAACTACGAACAATATCTCCTGCTGAGAGCATCTACTACCACGTCCCCCTTCCTAGGAGTATAGACAATCTCAAAGTCATAATATTGGAGGAACTATATCCATCACCTATATCTCAATTTAATATCATTCTAAGAGAATATATACTTGAGACTCTTATGATTACAATAGATGATTAACTGCTCGCCCATTAGGTAGTATCACCACATATTCAGTGCGAAGACTTCCACTGCTAACTCAATATTGTGGGTTATGTAGTTATGATCACATGGTCTCAACTAACATAAACCATAGGAAATCACTACCTGCCTTTTCATCAGAACACAATCTATACCGGTTCTTGATGCATCATAGAACACTACGTACTCAACACCCTCCTCTAGAAATCTCAAGATGAGAGCACTTCTTAATATATGTCTCTACTCATGGAAATCCTACTGGCACCTTTCTATCCACACAAAAGGTTTCCTTTTCCAGGTCAATGTTTTCAAGGGAGATGATATCCTAGATAAGTTAAGTATGAATCTATGATAGTAGCCTTCCAAACCAAGGAAGCTCTGTACCCTCGTCATGCTCTTGGGTGGTTCTCAAGATAACATTTCCTCAACCTTCATTGAGTCTACTACTACACCATATGCTGAGATGACATGTCCCAAAAAGTTGACCTATCGTATCCAAAATTGGAACTTAGAGAGATTCCCATAAAGCTGGTTCTCTTGGAGTATGTCTAGAACCGTCCTCAAGTGTCTCATGTGCACCTCCTTGGATGCTGAGTACACTAGGACATCATCGATGAAGACGAATATGAACCGGTCTAAAAAGGGATGAATGATCTGGTTCATGAGTCCCATGAAAACTACTAGGGATTTAGTCACACCAAAGGGAATCACCAAGTACTCATAGTGACCATAGAGGCATTTTAATTTCGTCTTTGGTATATCCTCACTCCGTACTCACAACTGGTGATAGCTTGATTTGATATCAATCTTCGAGAACCATCATGCCCATATCAACTGATAAAAGAGGTCATTGATCCTCAATAGTGGATAATTTTTCTTTATAGTCACCTGGTTTAGTCCATGGTAGTCCACACATAACCTCAAGTTCCCTCCCACCTTCTTGGTGAACAATAATGGGGATGCCCGGGGTGAAACATTGGGTCTAACAAAGCCCTTCCCCTATAATTCCTCCAGCCACACCCTCAACTCACAAATCTCTATGGAATCCATATGATATGATGGAATAGATATAGGGGTCGTACTTGGGAGTATATCAATGGAAAAATCTATCTCTCTATGGGGAGGTAAGCTTGGAACATCCTCAGGAAAAGAATCCTCATACTCTGCCACCACTATAGGGAACTAAAAAATCATAGAATCCACAACATTAAGGGTCATTCTATCCAACTAATGAGTAATCAGTTGAACCCTCATATTCATGAGTCGATCTTGCACTGCCTAGGTTTTCCTTTTCACCCATAAAGGAAAACCCATTCCCATCATTGCAGACACACTGCACCCTCCTCCTAAAGCAGTCTAACCAGGCATGAACTATAGATAACAGGTCTATACCTAAGATGAAATTGTAAGGACTCATAGTTTCTATAAATATATCCCAACAGAAACTATCACCTCCAAGACTCAGGTCACATTGTTGTTAGAAGTGAGTGATTGCTGAGTCACCTCCCGCAGGAGTCTCCAAGTGAAATAGTTGAATTAAGGGCTCAACCAGAATCTCTAAGTATCAAAGAAGATAGGTGAAAATAAAGGAATGAATATAACTTGTGTATATAAGTACTAAATATAAGGTATAAAAGACACATGTCTTACCTCGTATCACCCATGGAGCCTATGAGTTATAATCCTCAACCGCCTGCAGATGTCCCTACTCATGTCCTCCAGCTCCACGAGCTTGGCGTGAACCACCTTAGGGTGGTGGTGGTAACAAGTCGAAGCATATACCACCTCCATCCACTCTCCCATCTCCTCTTCCATGTTCGATAGCCTGCAGACCTATTTGTTCCTTCCATTTCCTCTACCATGGAGGCCCATCCACTATCTCCCTATCATCTGTATGACGGGTTAGACAATCTCGTGAAAGATGTCCCTTACCATCACACGAGTAGCACCAACACTCATAGGGATAATTATACCCATATTGTGAGCCTTTAACTGAAAAAAATATATCTTGGAACCTCCTTCTAAAATTTCTCACACATCCAGGTCCCTAAGACTGACATCGTCTCCTTACTGCTGAAGTCTCTACTCTCGTGTGCCCACTACCGACAACCATTGTCTGCATCTGCTCAGCCAAAAAACTCTCAACCAAAAAAGCACACTCTAGCACACAAAAATAGGTAATAATTATTATAGGTATAATTATAGATCATATTTCTCTACATATTCCTCACTTGAAGTCTTGATCCAAGAAGAAATGATCACGAACCATATTTATCGAGTACTTGGAGAGGTTGGTGAACCTTGATGAATACTCAGCCACTGTTGTACTGACCTGCATAAGCTGTTGAACCTCCTGGATGTATACATATCTCAATGTAGTTAAAGAGAAATTATTTATGAAAAGTCTCTCGAACTCTAACCATTCTAGATACACCTCTTCATACGAATGGGCCACTAAACCCCACCACCATCCCACAGAGCCATGGAGAAGGCTCGCTGCCAGAAACACCATCTGATCTTCATGTGTCCTAACATGAAGGAAAACTCACATCACCACCTAAAGCCAGTCCTCAACTACCTTTGGGTCAGTCTTTCCTTGGAACATGAGGGTTAAATACCACTAAAACTCATGAAGAGCACTCAACCTGTGCACCTCATCTGTTGGAACTGCGGGTACCATCTGCTTCTCAACAGGTGGTGGTATAAATGGTGCACCACCTGGAGGTAACACCTTTAGAACATGACCTTGTATTGATGCCTTATCACTAAGGGGATCATCCTCATGATCATGATGCTGAATCATAGATAGAACACATCGCTAAGGCATTCTGAAATAGAAAAGATGTATCAAATTCAATGAGTATATCTAGAGAGTTGACTCAAGAAAGATATAGAAACCACAACCCATTCCTATATGATTAATGTACCATTGTTTTTCCTCACAACCAACATCTACATATACCAAGTTGAAAAGTAGGCAATCAAAGTCCTAGTGTATGGATACATTGGTTGCCGCACCAACACTGGAGTCCCTAGCTTGAAAGCTGGACTTGAAACACTTAACATCGGTGCCCCAAACCAATACCACTGACTCTAATCCTAAGATAGAACCAACTTCTCTGATATCACTCTATCATGAATCGTCTCAATGGGGCCCATGACGTGACTACCCAAGCCTACCTCCAATAGGCTTGGGGCTAGAGACTAGTGCCGAGTATGCATATCACTAACATGGGAGGCCTTATACTAAAGTATATGCACACACACACACAGACAACTCCAAGACCATAAAAAGCTAAAATGTAAAACAAATGATAAACCATGAATTAATACATCTAAATCCCATAACCAGAGTATGATAACAAATAATATAAAGTAAACAGGGCCAAATACAATCCCACCAGAAAGAGTCTAAAAACAAGCCCAACCTGAAAGTATAGAAGGGGATTGATATAAAGGTAACCGCAAGAACACACCTCATTCTGTCTGGATAACTAAGCTCCACCAGGTCCCGGTCTCTCTAGGAATCCATCATAAGTTTGATCATATGCATAAGAAATGACATGTGCAGGTAAAGCCCATGTAAGGGTGAGTATAACAATACCCAATAGGACACCATGAAATTAGTAAGCATATAACAACATGAATAATAGTCATATCTACATAGGTATATGTATACAACACATATATCAAGAATATCCAAATATACTCAACAAATACACACATCCTCAAGGTAAAGTCACACCCACAATGTCAGTATATGGATCTTTCTCATAGATTCTACATAACACTTGTCTAGGAGAACACACTCCAAGAGTCGAATAACACAGATGATGTCTATCTGAGAAGTACTTCTCATCGGGTCCCTCTATAAGAAGTATACTTTATAATTCTAAAGATAACGATACACAAATGAGGATCACACCCAAGGCCATGGGGTATACCAACAAATCAATCTAGAATAACCCACTAAGTAGAGGATCAACACCCGCATAGTGTTGGTCGTAATGATACCAAGAACTCTATCTAGGGAAAGATGATGATAAAATATCTCACTCCAAGCCTCACAGAAGGATTACAAAAACTCTATCTAAGAAGTCCCGATGAAGGGATCACTATCCTATGTATAGGACATGATTCCATACTAACCCTCAAGGAAAAATGGATATAGGGAATGCAACCTAATAAAACTTGTCCAATATGAAGAGGACAATGGCTCTAAGGAAACTTTTAAGGAGTACACAACATGTACTAGTAGTAAACAACGTGTCCCTTAAACACCAGGTCCTACCTATGTATCACGACCCTTTCCCATGTCCATTTAATAGTACACAACATGAAAAATCCCATGTACTCTTAACTGTGAACAAGTACATAGCTCTTCCCATGTACACTTGGCCTGGCCTTGCCTTTGTCGGAGTGCATGATGTGTCCGTAACCATGTACTCTTGGCCATGTCCATGTACGCTCCAAGGTACATGTTGATCTTCTATGTTGAGTTACATGTTATGTGATGGGTTCATAGACCGTGTGATATTTAACTTATCCACGGAAACCCTAGCACCACATTGGGGGTCCCACATGTTGTATGTTTCAGGATTACATGCAGTGTGTATCGAGATTTTATAGAATCCCAGATATGTATCCTGCATCTTTGGCCACTCCTTCGACCCTCGATCAGGCCACACCCCGTGCCAGAAACCAAGGAACACCATCGTATGAGCCTTGCTATCATCGAACACCTGGTTCCAACCTTTGAATCCATTCAGAAATTTCCCTAGTGTGTCATCCATCATCGCTTACCAAAGAACACAAAACCAGGTATCCCCAAATCTGTCTGATTCGATGACACTTCCATCATAGATCGATATCGTCATCAATTCAATCCTGGATCTATGATATCAAATCACTGCGCCAAAAAATGGGTGTGAAATATTCAATTTCTCATGAATACATCAAACCACCAGTCGAATGAAACCCTGATGATGAACAATAATAGAACAATGGGTGAAAACCAAGAAACATGCAAAGGAGTAACAAACCTAATCCGTGTTTGGTTGGCCTTGATCCATTTCCATTAAAATGAATAAAGAAGAACTATAAAAGAAAAAAAATTCTCCCAATAAATCCCTATAGAATAACCCATCCCACAATAAGACTGATTTGTGAATCAATCTGTTCGTCAATTGATTCATGTTCACTGTAGAAACAATAAAATGAGAATAAATCCAATCAAAATAAATTACTACCTCAATTTGGATCGACTACTGATAAATAATGAAGCTACATCATTGTCTTTAGAGAGATACTTGGTTTCCGTTGCACGCTGGTTGTCGATCTTCAATTCAATTATCATTTGCCAATGGAACCTCCATCAACGAATCTCCAAAACTCTCTCAAAATTGTAGGGTTATGTAGATAACCCTAAAAATTGGCCATAAAAATGTTTTTAAAGGATAATTTAGGTCACTACATCAATGAACAAAATAAATTAATTTATTTCATTCATTTTATACCCATAATGACTTTTTTATAGGCACCCTGCACTGATAATGGTTATGTCACACCTAAGGTAAAATCCACATTATGAACTCATTGGTGCCCTGAAATTTCTAATCTAGTCCCCCATCCAGGAGTTATTCCATTTTTTTAGGAAAACTACATACATGTAATATTAATATATTTAATATATTTCAGACATTTATTTTAGACACACCGGACCTCAGAATCACATGCCGTCCCAACGTCTGGTCTCGAAAATATTCCATATAATATCCAAAAAAATACATGGGAGATAAAATTCATTAAAAATTCACCCAAATTGTATTACTTTTAATATTTTTTAAATCATTTATTTTATATTCCTATTAATTAAATAAATACTGTGTCGACATTGTGTAAGCATTTAAGGTAATTATTCAATTGATAAAAATTATAAATAAATTAGCATGATAAAAAAATTAATTATTCTTTCAAATAATAATTTATAACTGAAAATTTTCCCTTTTTTAACCTTACAATTTTTTAGTGATATTAAAGTTAAGAGAGTGATATTTTAGAATTTTCTTTACTTAAAATAATATAAATTTCATTATCAAGGGAAAATTGCACAAAAATGAATACATTACAATTTGGGATGTTTAAATTCAAAATTATTGCATCCAATAAAATAAGGGAAAGTTTTGGATTTATTTTGATACCTTATCTCAAAGTTTTAACCATGTTTTACCCATTTTACCCTTACTGTGGTGATAAATATTTATCACCGTTACAATTCATAATGACCAAAAATAAAGGGGACCTATTTACCAAATTTGAACCTCATGATTTAAAATATGTTATTAATTTTTCAATATTAAATCTTCATAAGTGTAATAAATCAATTTTAATATAAATTTATAAAACTCAATGAAAAACAATTTTTAGAAAAATGCATTTTTAAGCATAAAAATTAACTTATATCAAAATCATGAATATTACCGATTCAAATGGAATTAATTAGATTATTATGAATAAAATGGATCATTTTTAACTTTAATACAAAATAAAAAATATAATTATATTTTTAAATTACTTGATTCAATGAAAATAAATTATAATATTTGAAAAATTGGTATTTTCACTATGCATTGAAAAATCAATTATCTCAGAAAAATCAGAAAAATTTCACCCTAATTGAATTTTGATATGATAATTTCAAAAATGATTTTTATTTTATAAAATATGATTTCTAGAAGTGGTATAAATTAATTTTAATTTACACACAAAAAATGCAATAAAAATAATTTTGGAATAAAATCCCCTTTTTAAAGCATAAAATGAATTTACTAAAAATTGATTATATATTTCATAAGAATTATCAATAAATTTTTATTTATTAATACAATTATACATATATTTCATAATGTGGTTACTCATATTCATACCTACCAATTCAATGACTATGTTATAAAGTCATATTTAAATAATAATATTTTTATAATATATCTAAATTCACTTAAAGCTTGGTGTTGCATGTTAAGAAAGATATCAAGAATAATAAAATTTTAGGGTGTTATATTATCCCCCACATTAAATAAATTGTTCCCTCATAATTTTCTCTTGGTCATCAATGGTTTATTATTCAAAAATACCTTTATTGAAACCCACATTGTATAGAGGGATAATAAAATTTATTTTAAAAAAGGGAAAGTAAGAAACATAAAGGTTACCTAAAATAGCACTTAATCATGTTCCTGTATAAGTATAACTTTTTTGGGAAGTTAAATTATAGACATGGAGGAGAAAAATAACATTCAAGGACTAATAGAGAGTGATAGAGAATATGGTCATGGGAAATTTAATGGCTGCAAAACCAAAAATATGTGATGAGTGAAAAAACCATAGATTCATAAAAAATAAAAGTAAAAGTATAAATTTTTTATTTCAAGATCATTTTCCTAAAGTTGAGGGATTATTTTAATTTCAAGATATTGAACATGAGAAAATGTACTTACTTGATTTCTTTCCATTTCAAAAGAACAATTTCATCTTTGGTTGTGCTTCAATGAATTTACACTTCATCTCTTACTTTAAGAAATGAATATTCAAGATGGATTTTTTATGCCATAAGAACTAAAATTAACTTTTAACGAATCATAACATTCATAAAAGAATGAAAATTCATTCCTTATTTCTATAAATATTTAACAAAACCAAAATGTTTAGAACCACTTATCCAATATGGATAAATATAATAAATTAATCTATAAAACCTTAATAATAACACCCAAAGTTTAACTTAATTCATTTCATAAATAGTTAAACTTAAGTCTTCTCCAAAATTTTTTTGATCAATATTGAAACCCAGAGATTATAATGATTCGATCTCATATCCTTCCATGATCAACTTAGCAATTAGCTTGAAATAATTTTACCCACTCATAAAGTCTCATACCAAAATTTATATACCTTAATCATATATTCTCCAAAATATACTAATAAATTACCAAAATAAAAACAAAATAAAATCATATATACTTCTAAAAGATAATACACCATTTATTCCTTAAATAAGATCCTATCTTAGCCAAAAAAATTTCCATTGGGTTCATCCTTGCATCGATAGACAATCATATGTTGATTCAAAATATCAAATATGATTTAATTATTCCAAAAATTTATATGGAATCTATGTAGAGAGAGATAATCAACTCTTATAATCACATCAAATTCATTAAATTATGAACAATAATATTTTCATAGGGCTCATTCATATAAACATCAATATGGAATCACTAAATATGGAGTGGAGGATAAGTGTGCCATAATTATCATGATTCACTTTAGATTTTGTGATTGCATAAAATTTTTATTTATCATTTGAATTCAGAGGTTATTTTTTCTTATTATCCTCAATATCCCTTAGATTAGGGCATTGATTCACATAATGCCCAAAATCCTTGAATCTATAGAACTGAAGTGCGAGTGGTGTATTTTGTTGATATATCTATCCATTCATTTCATTTACTGGAATCTTCACATCACTTAAACATTATTTTATTAGATATCCATGATTCCAACACTTTAAACATATTATTGTTTATTTTAGGCATTCACTTGAGTGCTCCTCCCCACATTTTTGGAAAGTAGGAGGTTGAAGCATTTTCTTCCCTCTATGTGGAATACCACTTGAGTTTCCATAAAACTACATATTAATTTTCTTATCACCATATCCATTAGGGTTTTTATAATTCCTTTATATTCTAAAATAAGAACATTATATTCGATAGCGTATGCGATAAGCAACACCAAGCTTAGAAGAGAATATAACACCCTGAGAATTTACGATATATTTGTTTTTAAATAAATTCAACCAGTTCAATAGATTAAATTGCACTAAAAATTGAGTTTAGATTATGTTAAACACAATATTGAGTTTATCTTGCATTACATTTAACATTGAGTTTAGCTTGCGTTACACATAACACCAAGTTTAAATGAAATGTGGCATATTATTAAAACATTATTATTTAATGTGATAGTTATAACCTAGCTGTTAGAATGGAGGGTATGCATAGTGTTAAATAAATTATGAAAAAATATAGTTTAAACATTTTAATTTGTTATTTATTTATTATAAATAAAATAATAATCATTTAAAACAAAAATAAATGTTTTATGAATATAGTATTTTTCTAAAAGATGGTTTAATCGTGCTTTGCAAGCATAATTTAAAATTAAAATTTACCAATTTTAGAAAATTAATTTTATAAAATAAACAAATTTTTTTAAATTATAATATAAAAATTATATTATGGTGAATTTTTGGTATTTTTCTAAAAAGTCTCATTTTTAATGAATAGTAAAAAATATTGGATTTTAATTAAAAACTGCCTTTTTATTTAAATTATTTATAAAGTAAAATTATATTTTAAATTTTTTTTAAAGTAAAATTAGTTCAATTATATATATATTAATCCAATTTAGGTAATTTAAATAATTTTTATATTTAATTTTGATATAAAAACTTTATAAGCTTTTGTACATTTTCTCTTTGAAAACCCGCTTTCTCATCGTGTCTACAGGACTTATTTTAAATTAAATTATAAAAATTATGTGAATTTAATTTGATAAAATGGATTAAATATTTGGAATAATAATATTTAATATTTTTTAATAAGTCCAAATTAATTTTTTACTATAATTATTAGAAAAAACAATTACAATTAATTACCATGATTAAGGTTAAAATGGGGTTTTGTGCGTTACATGCACTTGTGTTAAGATTAATTTTCCACACACACAGGATTTTTATTTAATAAATTTATTTAATATTTATAATCATTATATATAAATTATATAATAAATTTCATTTAAATTTTATTCTTAAATGATATATTACCAAGGTAAATAAAAAGATACAAGTTATCGTGATAAAAAACTAAAAGGGTAAAATTGAGTAAACTTAAGACTAATGGATAAAATGACAAAAAATGTGCTTATTTTGGGTTTTGGAGGTATGTATCGACCATATAATCCCTAAAATACATTATTGATCAATTTTGGAGGCACATGGGGTAATAGTGACATCCCATTATTGAATAATTTTTGGTATTTAAAAGAATTCCACTCCTCCTCAATTATAAAAGGGCACTCACTCCCTTCTCTTATTAACACCTATAAATGCATTTGGGTTGAAAAAATACTTCAAAAGCAAATTAAAAAAAATCATTCAGATAATCCCATAAGCCTTAGTTTTAGAATAAATCCAACCTAGGAAAGATTTGGTTAAAACTTAAGAAGTATACCCAAAGAAGAGGCAACATTCTTAAACAAGAATTTTTATTTTATTACTCCCTACACATCCTTAAATTATTATTTAACAATGAATATACAATAAAATAAGTATCTTACATATACTTAGATTTTTTTATGTTAAGTTCTTGATCTACAACCACCTCCACTTCCATCAAATGGGTTACAAAATCATTATTCATGTGTACGGTGGGCTACCGCCTCATGAACCGTTATTCATTTTTACATTACCACCTTTCACGGTTGGGTATATGATGGATATAAATTATATGTATGATATTTATAATTTAATTATAACTATATATTCATTATATAATATATACATTTTTACATTCCATTTCGTAGGGGATGTGATAATGTCACTCGTGTGTACGGCGGACTACCGCCTCGTGAAGCGATGTGATTCGTTTTTCACTAACACTTTACATGAAAGGTGATAAGGATAAAGATAATTATTATATTTGATATAAATAAAATAATTATTATATTCATGAAATATTTATCATTATTTTAATATAATAAATTATTTTATTTCTTTCTTTTTCACTCACTTAAAGATGATAACATCGTTCATGTACATGTGGACTGCCGCCTTCATGAAGTGATGCTAATCTATTTTCATCAACACACCACATGGATGATATGTATAAGTATATTTAAATAAATAATATTATATTATAATCATTATTAAAATATAAAACATTACTTACCTCCTTTCCAAAATTATCATTGAAAAATGGAAACGTTACTCATGCGTACGTACGACCAACCGTCTCTATGATCGTAACATAATTTATTTATCAAAACCATATTTCATGATTGGAATTAAAATTATAATTGATGTATAAATATTATAATTATTTCATGATTATTATTCTGGAGATGTTAGGACTATATAATATGTGTAAGAACCAGATCTTTCATGACGAAACACGCATGGGAAAACAAGGAAATTAACACCCATAACAACAAAAATAATGAAATATTATTAATGAATAGGTGATAATATGTTATAAAAGGATAATATATGATATTATAATATTAATATTTTTATATAATAAGTTAATAACATGTTTAAAATCCCTATATAGTAGGTTAAATCATGTTCAAACAAAAGGAAGCATGAGGTAAGGGATTTCTGTCTCACTTTTTTTACTTCTATAAGACACCTTCCATATTCACCACATATTTATTTTATGTGGTGTATATAATACCAACGAATTTATTTTATTATTATTATACTTAAAATTATGTGTATTTACATATCCATTTAATTATTTATCTTTCATGGGTCTTACGATTCAATGTTACGAATGTGGTAAGGGTTTTATGTTACAATTTTATTATTTATTAGGATTGCTCATGATTATGATTCCAATAATAAAATATTATGATCCATACCTTAATAAAATCATTAAGTTTCTAATACTATGGTCATTTATGATATTTTCATGTAATAGTGTCATTTTTCACTCTTTGGTACTTAAAATAATTGATAAAATGTTTTAAAGAAAATCCGACTTTATTTATCTATTAGGTCGGAAATCCATTTTCTTCCAAAATAATGTTTTATAAAAATGTTTTAAAAAATATTTTAGAATTATCCAAATTATTCATTAAATACATTTATAACCATGTTTTATTTTTTTTAAAAAAATTTCAAAGGAATATTTTTTTCATTTTCTAAATGAGACACTTTTCTAACCTTTTTACAGTGAAAAAGGAATGTTATTTTTAACTTATACGACTTGTATGAAATTACCCACCATCATGAATTTTATTTATTTGAATCATTATTTGAAAGTTTACAAGGTTATTTTTAAAGAAAACATTTTCATAATATTTTGGAAATTCTTAGTTTTAAGAAAAGGTGATTTTCAAAATGGGAAATGACATTTTTCTAAAGAGTGTTTTGAAGATATTATTATGGTATTTATATTAATAAATTACATAAAACCTTTAATTTACTTATGATACAATGGTTATATGTTGTATTTAAATCATCCTTATTCTATTATTGTATGATTTATGATCATTTCAATTGTGGATGTACAATTTTATTACCATTCACCATTTTACTCAGAATGGTTTATGATTTTGTTTATCGATTAGGGTAATTATTGACATTTAATATGTTAGTTTGTTTAAATATGAATGTTTATGTGAATTATGTTTCATACCTTTCATATAAGGAATTAATTGGACTTTATAAGTGATGGGTGAGGCTTACTATAGCCCTCAATGCATCGGTATATCTCATGCTACAAACTAGATATGGTTTTGGAAGAGGCCTTACACATTTATATAGATGTCTTGGCATGAGGCCATGAAAATATTATACTTATTGGCATGAAGCCTTGATGGTATTATATTTATTGTAATAATGACTTGATGGTATATTTTAGAAGTATATCAATATGCATTCCATCATTATGAATTCATTTATTTATATTCCATGTGATTATTTGATTAATTAGAATATACATGGTTCTGTTTTATGATTATGTTATTATTTATATGGAATTATTTAATCATCATTTATTCCTACCTTATTATGATAATGTTATTAATTAAATTGAATGTGTTTTAGTTATTTTCCTTTCTATCTTGATTATGCATTATTTATTCATAGCTTCATTGTACGCTTACCCTTACCAAGTATTTGAGATCACCCCTTATGTTTTATTTTCCCTAGGATACCAGGTTGTATTTTATGATTGATATGTAGGGATATGATAAGGGGAATAATAGAGTTATCAATAAAATACCTTTTTTTTATTTTATGTTTTAAAATTTAAATGTGATTCAAGTATGTATCTCGTTTACCAAGAGTACTAAACTATTTGGTCTTTTGAGATGTGATTACTTATATCTTATAAAAATTTAATAAATTAGAAACTGAATTTGGGATACTAAGATCGAAGTCATTACAGTTTTTATCATAGTAAGTTTAATAAAAACCTTGGGAAATATATTTAGGAAAACATAGATTAGGGAAAATAACCCTATTATAAAATTTGAGGATAAGTAAATAAGAACATAATAAAGTTTTGGTAAGGTAGATATTATGTGGTTTTTCTTTATAATACATCTTTTTCTGGATACTAAAAGTGGATGTGGTTCTAGAACAAATGTATCTAGGGGTAATAACTCTAAAAAGGGAACATTAGTTTTAACCCAATCATCACTTGGTGCATGATAATGAGCCTTAATACACACCTAGTTTTACACTCTTAGGAGATATTATTAGGATAATTCACATTTTCTTTACAAATCATTATAAAGTATTTAAAAATAGAGATGTCCCCAAAGACACTATATTTATGATTATGAGATTATCTATGCATAAAATTTTCAATTTATATTATGTATTTCACTAGTTTTGGGATTATAAATTATGTTTAGTAATTATATGATCTAATCTAGTGTATTCCATTGTTTAGAAATGGTGTATAACAGAAGGAATGATAACCACATCAATGCATGTAATTCAAAGATTAATAATGATAGTTTCTTTGATGTGTTTGAGACCAAGGAACTAGTATCAAAAATATTCTCATCATATGAGGACATAATATCATGTGATAAAAAGATAGATAAAAAATTCTCTAAGTATTATGTCTTCTGAGGGAAGTATGATAATAAGAGGATGGATGGAAAAAATATAGATAAAGAGAATAAGGGAAATATGGATTTTCCCACATGTGATAATTTTTGAAAGAAACACCCTAGTACTTGATTAAATGGAATGAGATTTTTCTACAAGTGTGGAGATAAATGCCACCATTATTGTGATTTCAAGGTTAAGAAAAAAGTTTCCAATGTGAAATTATTTGACTGTAAGAAGATGGGGCACAACACAAATCAATGTCTCAAGCATCAAAGGAATATACCTAAAAAGATGCTAATAGATCATAGTGAATTTTATGTTATTACTATAAACGAAGTGGAATGATTACTATTCTTCTATTTAGATTCTAGAATTATGTAATTTGAGTATTTTATCAATGATATCCTATTATAATAATTATCAAATGTACAAGGATTGTACTTCATTACTTTTTCACTAAGGATTTGAAAGTGTTTGTTGAATAATACCAGTGACTAATAAAAATGATTCAGTGACAAGTTGGAATTTTTGAAAAATGAATGATTGAGGGAAATATAACCCTTAATATGTTCCTAGTGTTAGTATAATGATGTTGGGATAAAGAGATGATTGATATGGATAAAGTAAATTGTATAGTACTGACTACCTTGGAATTGATTAATGATTTGTTGACAAAGTGGTTTATGTTTGATGGAGTTTACAATTTTTTTGGATTTAAGGAATATATCCAATAATATGTGTTTTAATAAAGTAATAAGTAAGGATCCGTGATTTCAATAAGGGTTCATAGTAATTTAGGTTATTACCATGTTTTAAGAGAATACATGATGAAGGAATTCACATGTTTGGTATGTGACTATCAAGAGCCACTTAATGTTGTTTTGGGGCTTAATGATATGATAATTTTTAGAAATTCAATGACCTTATTTCTAAAGTTATGGATCTTAATATTTTGGAAGGTACATAAGGTTAACCATTTATGAAATGGTTTAAGTTGAAATTTGGATGATATTTTAGAGATTAATGTATTACTTCACTATATAGAGATTTATGCATATTGGATAACATGTGCTAACCATATAGTTATAATAACAAATAGAGATAAAAGGAATGACTTATAATACTATTATAGATCTTATGATCCATTTAAAGGTAATTTTAGTTCTCCAAGCATAAAAAATTTCATTTTTTATATTTATTTCTTAGAGTAAGTGATAAATTGAAAATTTATCAAAGTGAAACCGAAGGATGAAACTGTGCTTATAAAGTAGAAACATATCAAGTAATTATATTTTCTTATATTCTTAGACATTAAAATAATTAATAAAATTTAGGAAAATGATATTGAAACAAAAATTTTATCTTATTACATTCATATCTGATAAATATGATAATCTTTTAAATCATCATATATTTACGGTTTTGTGGCCCTTAACTTTCTATTGACAATTCAATTTCTCATGATCAATGACCTCAATCACTCTCTATAATTATTTATTCTTTTATTCCATTTTCATATCTTCACTTTCCAAAAATTTTCTCCTTCTTAGAAACCTATTTATGTGTTATTCTATATCACCCTTTTTACTTATCTTTCTCTCTTATTAAGAGGATGTTTTATTAACCCTCATATGATGTGGGTTTTTCAATAAAGGTATTTTTAAATGTAAAACCCTTGATTATCAAGATCAAGTTTAAATTTAAAGGGAGAAATTTATTTAATGTGGGGATAATTAAATACCCTAAAATTATAAAATAATAACATTGTATTCGATAGTGTATGCGACATATAATACCAATATTAGAAGAGATTATAACACCCCAAGAATTTATGATATATTTATTTTTAAATAAATTAAATATATTCAATATCTTGAATTATGCAAAGCACTAAGTCAATATTTTATTAAAAACAATAGTGATTTTAGCTTTCATTACATACAACATTGAGTTTAGCTTGCATTTCATGCAGCAACAAGTTTAAATGAAACATGACATATTATTAAAATATTATTATTTATTGTGATAGTTATCACCTAGCCATTAGATTGGTGGATATGAATAATATTATCTAAATTATGAAAATATATAGTTTACATGTGTTTATTATTTATTTATTTATTATAAATAAAATAAGAATCATTTAAAAGAAAAAAAATGTTTTCTAGAAAACTATATTTGTCCAAAAGACTATTTAATCACACTTTGTGAACATAATTTAAAATAAATTTTTACCACTTTTAGAAAATTAATTTGAAAAAATAAATCAAATTTTTAAATCAAAATATCAAAATTAGCTTAGGTTTAATTTTTTTTATTTTTCCTAAAAGGTTTCATCTTTTAATAAATAATGAAAAATAATGAATTTTAATTAAAAAATTCATTTTTGTTTAAATTATTTATAAATTAAAATTATATTTTAAATTAAATTTAAAGTAACATAAGTTCAATTATATATTTATTAATAAAATTTGGGTCATTTAAACCATTTTTATATTGAATCTTGATACAAAAACTTTATAAACTTTTGAACATTTTCTCTTTGAAAACCTTCTTTCTCATCGCATATGCAGGAATTATTTTAAATTAAATTATGAAACTTATGTGAATTTAATTTGATAAGTGGATTAAATATTTGGAATAAAAATAATTAATATTTTTCAATAATTTCAACTTAATTTTTTACCATAATTATTAGTTAAAATAGTTAAAATTAATCATTACAGTTAATGTTAAAACGAGGTTTTATGCATTACATGAGTTTGTGTTAAAATTAATTTCCCAAATACATAGGATTTTTATTTAATAAATTTTATTATATATTTAGAATAAGTATATCTAAATTATATAATAAAATTAATTTTAATTTTATTCTTAAGGGATAGATTACCTAGGTAAATAAAAATACACAAGTTACCAAGGTAAAAAACTAAAAGGGTAAAATTGAGTAAACCTAAATACTAAAGAATAACATAATAAAAAATGTAATTATTTTGTGAGGTGGCGGTATTTATCAACTGTACCATACATAAAATCCATTATTTATCAATTTTTGGGGTACATGGGGTAATAATTACATCCCATTATATAATACTTTTAGGTATTTATAAGAATGCCACTCCTCCTCAATTATAAAAGGGCACTCACTCACCTCACTTATTCAAGACTCTCAATCCATTTGGATCAACAAAAAACTACCAAAATAACTTAAAAAATTACATACCATCATACTAAAAGCCTTATTTTTTTCATAAATCCAACCTACTAGGGTTTTGGTGAAAACCTAAGAAGGATACCTGGAGAAGAGGTAACGTTCTTCAAACGGGCGTTTTTATTTTATTACTCCCTCCACCTCCATAAATTATTATTAAACCATTATTATATAATAAAAAAAATATATAAAATATAATTAGATGTTTTAATTTTAATTTCATTACCTAAATACACCTCCACTTTCATCAAATGGGTTACAAAATCATCATTTGTGTGTACAGTGAACTATCACATCACGAACCGATGTCATTCGTTTTTCCATTAACACATTTCAAGTTTGGGTATGATGATGGATCTAAAGTATATGTATGATAATTATAATTTAATTATACATATAAATTCATTATATCATATATACCTCTTTATGTTCCATTTCATAGGGGATACGATAACGTCACTCATGTGTACGACAGACTACCGCCTCACGAAGCGATGTGATTTATTTTTCACTAACGTTTTACATAAAAGGTGATAAGGGTAAAGTTAATTAATATATATGATATAAATGATATAATTATGATATTAATTAAATATTTATCATTTATTAAAGATAATATATCATTTTATTTCTTACCTTTTCACTTACTTAAAGATGATAACCTTATTCACGTACATGTGAACTACTACCTTCATGAAGTGATGTGAATCTCTTTTCATCATCACACCACATGGATGATATGTATAAGTATATTTATAGAAATAATATTACATTATGATCATTTTTTAAAGATAAAATATTAATTACCTCTTTTTCATAATGATCATTGAAAAATGGAAACGTTACTCATGCGTACGTATGGCCTACTGTCTCCATGATCGTAACATACTTCATTTATCAAAACCATATATAATGATTAGTATTAAAAGTATAATTGATGTATAAATATGATAATTAAGTCATTATTATTATTATTTGTATGATAGGACTATATAATATGCACAAGAACCAGATCTTTCATGATGAAACACACCTGAGAAAACAAGGCGATTAACATCCCGAACAAGGAAAATAATAAAATATTATTCATTAACGGGTGATAATATGTTATAAAAGGATTATATATGATATTATAAATATTAATATGGTTCTGTAATAAATTAATAACATGTTTAAAACCATTATAAATGATTTTAATGTACATTCAACCAAAAGGAAGTGTGAGGTAAGGGATTTCCTTCTCACTTTTTACTTATGTGAGATACACGACATATTCACCACCTATTTATTTTATGTGATGTATATAATTCCCATGAATTTATTTTATGATTCTTCTATATAAAATTATGGGGATTTACATATCCATTTGAGAATATCTCTTTCATGAGTCTTGCGATTCAATGTTATGAAAGTGGTAAAAGTTTTATGTTACAATCTCATCATTTATCGGGACTGCTCATGATCATTCTTCCAATAATGAAATATTATGATCCATATCTTAAGAAACTCATGAATTTTCTCTTCATATGGTTAGTTATGAAATTTTAAATTAATAGTAATACTTTTACAATCTTTTTTAATTAAAATAATTGATATTTTTTTAAGAAAATGTGACTTTATTTCTCTCTTTAGTTGGAAGTATATTTTTTCCAAAACCATGTTTTCTAATTTTTTTAGCATTATACAAATGATTTATTAAATAAATTTATACCCATATTTTAATTTTTTAGATAATAATTTTAAATTAATATTCTTTTTTTGAATGAGTCACTTTTCTAACCTTTTTATAGTATAAAAGGAATATTATTTTTAACTTACATGACATGTATGAAATTACCTTCCATCATGAAAATCATTTATTTGAACATTCCTTTGAAAGTTTACAAGGTTATTTTTAAATAATTTTTCCCTAATATTATGGAAATTCTTAGTAAAAAAATGTGATTTTCAAAATGAAAATAATATTTTCTTAAATAACGTTTTAATGATATTTTTGTGGTATTTATATTCATAAATGCAATCAAAACTTTTATGTACTTATGATCCACTAGGGATATTTTGTATTGATATCATATTTATTATTTTCTTGGATGATTTATGATCAGTTCAATTGAGGATATACAATTTTATTACCATTCACTATTTTACTTGAAATGGTTTATGATTATATTTATTGATTGGGGAAAGTATTAACATTTTGTATATTAGTTTTTTTCAATATTAATATTTATGTGAATTATGTTCCACCCATTTCATATGAGGAATGAATTTTATTTTTTAAGTGATGGGAAGAACCTGCTATATCCCTCGATGCATCGGTAGGTCTCATGAGACAAACTAGATATGGTTTTGGATGAGGCCTTACCCATTTATATAAATGTCTTGGCAGGAGGCCTTGATGGTATTATATGTCTTGGCATGATGCATAGATAACATCAGATGTCTTGTAACATGCCATTAATGGTATTCTTTAGTTGTCCATCATTATTAATTCCATCATTATGAATTCATTTATTGATATTCTATGTTATTATTTGATTAGTTAGAATATCCATGGTTAAGTTTCATGATCATGTTATTATTTATATGGAATTATTTGACCAATATTTATTCCTTCCATATTATGCTCAAGTTATTTATTAAATTACATTTGTTTCAATTATTTACCCTGCTATATTGATCATTCCTTATTTATTCACAGATTTGACTATACACTTAACCTTATTGATCATTTGAAATCAACCCTTTATTATGTTTTATTTTCCATAGTATACCAGGAAGAATTTCATGATTGATATGTTGGGATAAGATAAGGGGAATAATGGAATTCTTAATATTTTTTTGTATTTTATGTTTTCAAATGTAAATGTGATTCACGTATGTATCTAGTTTACCAAGAATACTAAACTATTTGGTCATTCAGGATGAAATTATTTATTTCTTATGGTAATGTAATAAAGTAGAAACTATCTCCAGGATACTATGGTTAGGGTCATTATAATTACCAACTTCCATTCCCACTTGAGTTCACATTGAATGATTTATTAATATCTTCCAAATTCCCTTATGTCCAATTTAGTTTGAAGACTTGGTTTTAAACCACTAAAGAATCAATCAATTTTTGTTTCAAGGTAGATGATTAAACCAGAAGTATACCTTTCAGGTCTTGTAAAATTTACCTTATAGGTACCAATGAATTAATCATACTTCTGCTTAAGCTTAAGGAATTCCTTATCTATTTTTTTACATAGAATATGAGGGAATTACTTACTGAAAAATATCCTCTTAAATTCATCCCATTCTATGGAGTCAATTTCCCCCCTTTCCTGATATTCTTAATAAGATTCCACCATTTATATTCTTTATTTCCAAATTATAAATGGATATGATAACTTTTTCATGGTCTAAGCAGTAATGAATGGAAAATATATTTTCCATTACATTGATCAATTTATTTGAAACCAATGGATCAAAAGACCATATAGTGCGGGTGGAAGTTGTCACATAAAATATTCAATATAATGTTTCTCTCACCATAGTGAATTCCTAATTTCAACATGATCCACGTTACCACTCATATATTGAGAGAGTTGAGTGAGAATAGTCAGAAAATATTTCATCCTACCTCTTAATCCATTTGGTTTCTCATTAGTATGGTCATTGCATTAGCTGTCACATTCTTTGTTCACATTATTCCTTCGGGTTCTAGATATTGACTAAAAAAAGTATATTGTGATCAACAATATCCATAGTGATAAATCATATAATCATGAAAAAACATTCATAGGATATCGAAATTATAACACATTATTTTTATTCTATGAAACCTTATGTTTAACCTAGGACATCCTTAGTTTTCATCTATTAAAATCCTTTATAATGGTTCATATAGAAAATTTGAGTGAGACCAAGAATATTCCTAAGTAGTGTAAAACTAGGTTCACAATAAGGGAACAATCACTATAAAACAAAATCATGGATGATATATATTCAACCAACACTTTCCAAGGTTATTAACCCTAGATGAATTTGTACCAAAACCATGTTCACTTATAGTATCCATACATGGATATATTGCTAGAAAAACCACATAATCTCTTCCTTACCAAAACTGTAAGATGTTTCCCTATGCATAGACTTATCCATAGGATTTTCACAAAATTTATCTAATCTTAATATCCAAATATTGACTAAACCCTACTCTGATAACAACTATAGTGACCCATACTTTTCATAAATAAATATTACATCATTTTAAATGAATATTAAATACATAACATTACAATCCATGCTTAAACTATAAAGGTTTTGTGTATTTGGAGACTAGATACATAATAATCTTATTTCATGAATGAAATTAAATGTTTCCCACATAGAATGATTCTTAGGATTACCCTAATTAAAAAAATTCTTCTTAACCTAGGTAAAGAAAACATAAGAAGGGTGATCTTAGATTCCCATAAAGAGTAAACATAGGAGATATTAATCAGTGATCAAACATGAGAATAAGATAATAATAAGGGTATGAGATCATGATAATAAACTACAAATTTCATACCCAATTTTTAAAATATCATAAACATGATTCATGGAATAAAACATTATAATAATAAAAAAAAATATTCATAAGAGTGGAATCATTAATAATCAGTCATGGTCCATGAGAGAATAATATATACACATGAATATGGAAAAAAATAAGTTTATAACATTGTGAACATGTATACATAGAAACGAGTTCACTCATTAAGTTAAGGATATGAAATCAGGCCCTCATATAAACCTATGGACATGAAACTAAGTCTATACATAATCTTATAGACATGAAAACTAGGTCCATTCATAAAAGTGTGAACATGAAATCATGTTCATGCATAACATATTTAACTCATGAAATATCCATATTTACCTAATAAATTATAGAGATATATAATTATAGGACCACCCATTACATAATCATAATCCATTCATATGTATGCCACAAGATCATAAATCATTTTTCATATATGTCATAACTTTTGGAAAGGAAATGTGTTTCATAAACATATCATCATCATAATCATAAACCATCTAGAGAAAAAATAAATATGTTATCATTGGATCATATCCCTAGTAAAGCATAATTAATATCAAAGGATGTCATCTTAGATGAAAATTACTTTAAAATATCACTTGGAATATTTATTAAGGAAAATAACCCTTTCACTTTGAAATTACACCTTTAAAATAAAAAAAAATTACAAAATATTATAGGAAACATTTTATTTGAAAGTAACCTTGGAAAATTATAATGGAAGCTTCAAATCATTGAGTGGTCATGCTAATAATAAATTCTTTCATGTCATATATGTTAAAACAAAGATTACTTTCATATTTTTAGTAAAATATAAAAAGTACATTATTTATAAAATAATAAAAATATTCATTTTAAATCATTTTGTAAAAAGGTCAATCATGTGTGAAAATGAATATAAAAAATTATTAGAGAATATTAAAAAAATTCTTATTTTTTTTTTAAAATTTGGACATGAAAGATAAAGGATTTTTGACCAAAGATACAAATAATGTTAGATTTACTAAAAAATATTATTTTGGTCTATTGAGTACTTAAAGAGAGAAAAATTAAATGAAAACATGTAATCTCAAAAAATAACCATAGTAGAAGAAAATATAATGAGATTATTGATAGGAAGATCATGAATTTCCTCATCAGTAACTTAATCATAGACAATCCTGATAAACAATGAGATTGTAACATAAATCCCTTACCTCAAGTTCTACTTAGAAAGTGCTATGACCTCTTCTTCTTTATCATGCCTCCATTATATCCTTTCTTAAGGACCCTTATAATGCTATTTTAAGAATAAAAAAAACTCTAATTCATGGATATGGACGTTGATAATAGAATTGGTTAGGGGTTGATTGAGATAGATGCCTCAAAGTGATTTAAAGAAAAGAGATAAGGGGTGTCCTTTTATGAGGGAAATGTCACACTTGGAATTACTCAAAATAATAAAATATAACTAAGTCATTCTTAAGAAAAATGATACCAAATGGTTAGATATTTTAATAAAAGTGGATAAGGTCTAAATTTTATCAGCTAATGCAATTTAGATAGGTTTTGGTGTCATTTTAAACTTTATCACTTGGTTTAAACTATTTGTTAACCGATTTTAACCTTAACTACAATAAAAACATTTTCAATATTAAAGGGTATTAATTTTACATACAAGATGACAATTAGATCATAAATGGATAAAATAAGAAACTTTCAACTATTTCTTACCCTAATTGCCAATTTTCAAGATTGTAATGTTTTTCAAATTATTTAATAAAATATTATTTTTCATAAAATATTATTAATGTCATTTTGACACTATTTATTTACTTTGACTGTAAATCAATCAAAATAGTTATGGAATAAGAATCTAAACCTTTGACACATCCATAAAATTTTATAATTATCTAAAAATTAATATAAAATAATAATTCCTTTAAATTGTATTACTTTTAATATTGTTAAAATCATTTATTTTATTTTTCAATCAATTGAATAAATACTATATCAGCATTGCTTGAGTGTTTAAGGTAATTATAAAATCACTAAAAGATATAAATTAATTACCATGGTAAGAAAATTAATTATTCCTTCAAATAAACATATATAACTAAAATTATCCCATTTTTATCCTTATGAAAAAAATTTAAGGACATTAAAGTCAAGAGAGTGATATTTTTGAATTTTATTTACTTTAAATAATATAAATTTCATTATCAAGAGAAAATGGAACCAAAATGACATATATTAGAATTTTGGATGTCTAGGGTCAAATTTATTCCATCCAATGAAATAAGGTCAAGTTTTGGGTTGATTTTGAGACATTATCTCATGGTTCTAATGTAGTTTTAACCATTTTACCCTTACCGAGGTTATAAATATTCATCACTGTTACTATTCACAATGACAGAAAAAATAAAAGGGACCTATTTACCATATTTGAACCACTAGATTTCAAATATGGTATCAATTTTTAAATACTCAATCTCTAGAAGTGTAAGAAATATATTTTAATATAAATACATAAAATTCAATGAAAAACATTTTTAGAAAAATGTGTTTTTAAGTATAAAAATTAACTTATATCAAAATCATGAATATTTATAATTAAAATAAAATTAATTAGATTATTTTGAATAAAATGGACCATAATTCACTTTAAGATAATATAACTTTTAAATTACTTTATTGAAATATGATAAATGATGGTATTTAAAAAATATGTATTTTCACTATTCACTGAAGAATCAATCATTTTAGAAAAATCCCAAAATTTCACTCTAAGTGAATTATGAAATGATTATTTCAAAAATTATGTTTATTTTATAAAATAAAATTTCTAAAATTGATATAAATTAGTTATAATTTCGACACACAAAATTAAATAAAAATAAATTTTGAATAAAATTCCCTTTTTGAAGCATAAAACAAATTTACAAAAATTGAGTGCTTACTTCTTAAAAATTAATCAATACATTTTTATTGAGTAGGAACATTATACATATATTTCATAATGAAGTTACTCATATTAATACCCACCAATTCAATGACTATGTTATATTGATCTCATTTAAATAATAATATTTTTATAATATATCTCAATTTTCTTAATGCTTGGAGTTGCATGTTAATAAAGAAATAAATATTATTATTCTTTTAAACTAAATTTATATGGTGTTATATTCCTAATTAAATTCCTAGTCTCTATACTACCTAGACACACCCCAAATAGAAATTGGCCATGCTTTGATACCATATTTTCATGAAGCAACCCAAGACATCCCTGAACCGAGCACCTGAGTTGACCTATGACATACGTGAGGCACATTCCCAATTACCCCAGGTAGGAAAATAGTTCTAGGGTATCAAAGAATAACTAAGTGGGAATGATTTCATATTTTAATAATGATAATCTGATCAGTAGAATTAGAATTAAAAATTAGATTACATAACATAAAATAATAAGAAACTCATTAACTAAACAATAATAAATAGAATCACATGAATAACCAAAAGAAAAATTGGTCCATCAAGGAAAATACATAAACAACCCAATATACACAAAATAAAACCCAAACTAGATGACTACAATCAATCTCCATGTGAACATTAGTCACTATTCACATCCCAAGACAACTATTACCAATCATCCTAACACCCAAACTAGAAAAATGATACTATGGAACCTGAAAAGAAAACATAATAACTGCATAAAATGAATGGTTTATATAGGGTTGTATGAAAAACCAATCATAATAGGATCCCACCAAGGAGTTCATGTAGTTTCCTTGTAAAATTATTTTCATTCTTTCTAGTTTGAAGTACATTTATAAAATATAATTTTCTTGTGTAATTACATATAATCCAATATCACATCCAAAACCATTGCATAATATTTCTTTTATTTTTCTTAAATTAAAATAATCACTTGAATTACCATTTACTTTTCCTAAACCCATTTTATCATTTTTTAAAATCCACCTTTGGAACTACTTTATAAATTCAATTTTCAAAACTCTTTTGGAATCTATTTTATAAAATAAGAAAATGCACAATAATGAAAAAATTAACCACCAAATCACTATATCATAGGGTAAAGAATGTAAAAAAGTAATATAAAGGATTCTTGGTTCCATAAAAATCAATCAATACAGGGAAAAAAATTTAGAATTTACCTATGGAGTATCATCTTGTATTATGAGAACACACTAGGTCATAAGGTGATACAATCCTAGACCATACCAAAAAACAATGGACCAACTACTGACATGTTTTCACTCTAAACCACACAATATTACAAAATAACCTACACTAATAACATTGGGGAGAACTCCCCACTATAACTATCTCATGCTAGAGGGGACGCTCGTAATGTGCATTCCATCTACTACAACATAAATCTAGACATCTCCCTTAGAATATTCTTCCCATAAAAGCAGTGATAATAAGATCCAAGTAATCAAGAATGTTACCCAATTAATATATAAGCATAAAATAAATATCTCCTCACCTGCAACTCCCTTATAAGAAATATCCCCAATAAAAATGTCTATATTATAACATAAAACAATATCCCCCTTGTGGGTCACGATCCATATCAAAATAAGGGGATATAGAGGGTCTCACAAACACATCAATAAATCTTGTTTAAAAGTTACAAATAAACCTTACTAAAAACCCAACTTGTTGTTACAAGACATTTCTCATCACTTGAAATTCCACTTTAAATATTTTCTTTAAAAATAATTATTTAAAACCCAAGATTTAAAAAATTTCAAAAGGTAAACCTATTTATTTAAAATCCATTAAAAAACTGAACCTTCCCTTTACTAAACTCATGACCTAAACATGGAAAATCAACTTAAAACACTAATTTCACTTGAAAAAATCCATTTAATTCTTTTTAGAAACACTTGGAATGATAACACCTCTTTAGAAAACAAATACCTTTAAAAAATCTTTTATGCAAAGTGAGGAATCACTTAAAAATATTTAATAATCCACTTTTACTATCATAAATACTCATAATTAAACAAATAAAACATTTAGAAACATTAACCACCAAATACCATGCTAAATAAATGAAACACACAAAAGAACCTACCTTGGTTCAATGGTAGCTAAATTGGAAATCATCACTTTCAATGGAAAACACTATAATAAGTGTTGAGTGACCCTAAAAGAGTTATAGAAACAAAAACCCTCATGATTAAACCAAATTGTATATAAAATATGACTAGGGTATTCCCAAGGGTTTGTGGGAGAGGGATAAACTAAAGGAAGAAGGTAGTGGGGGAAAATGAAGGAAAAACAGGAGGAATAAAGGTCTTACCTTAAGAAATCCTCTTATAATGAAGGTGTAGGTGCTTAAAATCAACTAAGGAGGAGGGTAGGAGTCCCATGGTGTGTTACCTAGCCTCCTTGAATGAGTGAAGAAATAAAGGAGGGTGAATAACCTTAAAATAAAAAATGGTATAATGAGAAAATCACATTTTAATAAAATAATTAATCTTTCATGGCTACCATGTGGTTTGAAAGACCATGATCCAAACATGCAGAATATATCTATTAAACTGCAGAACACTCTCACACTATTTCATCATGGTTTCTCCTAACCATGAAAAAACTACGCACCATGAAATTATTATGGAAGGGTAACCCCACATGGTCTCCCCTAGTCATACACTACCTATGTAGACTGACCATGAGTAGAAAAAAATAAACAGAAAAACTTCTCGCATAAGGGAAACTGCATGACTTGCACTAGCCAAACCATTTTATTAAGGGAACCTCACATAAGGTTCATCTTTGTAGTTTACTCTAACTATTAAATGACCAAGTAGAAGATGTGTAAAAGAAAAAATGTTCTCAAACTAGTCCCATAGCCTGCTTCATCAAGTTTTCCTAATGAAATCAGGTTCTTCCATAGCTTTGTTATATATCTAACTTATTTGGGACACAAGATTCCCCCATTCTTTATCTAAATGTTCACATCATTTTCCCATGATCTCTAAATATTAACTGTAAAAAAAATTTAATTTAATGAAACTTCTAGACACATAATATTCTATAAATGTATACTCCCATATAGAATTGAATGATTCTCCTGATTCAATCACCCATGACTGCACTAGAATGTTGAAACTTCCTAAAAATTCACTACCTCCTTCTATCTTACTCATAGAATTTGATCTTCCAAAAGTTTTTGTTCTTAAAAAGTTTTCCTTATGGATCTTGTATCACTTCTTGAGGTTTCCTCTATTTCCAAACTTCTAATATATAGGGCTAGGATCAGATGAATTTCCCTGTCCCCTATCCCTTGGATAATCTCCTAATGGGTTCTTATGATTGATCATTTGTTGAGGAGATCATCCCCATCCTTAAAAATTAGGATAATAATAGATAGTTTTTGGACTTATATCCACATACAATCCTCATTTAGGATTAGTATTTTCATATCATCAAAACCAAATTGGTCTTTCCACTAGAGTTACTAACAATAGTCACCATCACATCCCAACTCTTCAAAAGTGATTATAATAGAAGCAGTGCCCACACATTGTCTGTGAAAGTTATCTTCATTGATTTGAGATGCCCATAGATCATGTTGAAGTCATTCACATGATCTACCTATAGTCTTCCTTCTCATAACCTTAAGTATAATAACCACTGCATCTTAAACACTTTGTTCATCATCGTCAATTTCTCATACATATCTTTTAGTTCCTTCACCACTTCTATATATTTTTTTCATTTCTCAAATGTTGAATGCACATTCCATGCCAATGACATCCTCACTAATGGTAGTGCCTTCCTATCCATTTTCCTATTTCATGGTCTTTATTTTCTCTAGTTGAACACCAGTAAGTGGAACATCTAGGTCATTTTGAATAAGATGATCCTCCATATTCATTTTCCAAAATCCAAAATATATTCCATAAAATTTATCTACTTGGACATTTATTTCATTCGATGCCATTCCTTCAACTAATAGTGAACTCCCACAAAAAAATAAAATAAAATCAAGGCAATAGTGCCTGTTTATTCACTAAAAAATATTCTTCTCTCATACCACTTGTTGAGAATACTCACCTTTGGCTGTGATTTTAATAAAACCACCATATGTTTTCTCCCTTAAATAATAGAATTTACCCACTAGAATAAGACCACTAGATAATGTATAACAGAATCCGATTTTCTGGAAGGAATCCCTCAACTAAGTATACAAAATGTAGGAAGTCCTCACACCTTAATCAACATAAAAAATTTGACCTCGATAAGCATAAACAAATAGAAACATAAATACAAATAAACGTAATAACATAATAAATTTACATTCATCATACTTTGTCTTCTACATGCATGAAAAAAGAACTAATTATACTTTTTCATTATAATTATAAATACATGATATTGAAATACAAGATCACTAAGTACAAGTATCCTTCCCAATATCTACCACTCTCCTTGATCTCTTATTAGTTCTTTAACCTTATCACTGAGTTCACACACACTTATATAATAGGTTCCATTTAGTCGACAAGGTAAACCCACTCCCCTCAAATCATGAATAACTTAATATGAATACTTTATATTCTATACCAAATTGGTGAATATTTAGTTTTACTTAACTTATAATCCTCCATAACTCCATTTTAACACCATTATATGTTGTAAAAATCCAATGGTGAAGATGTCCCTATAGATATCCTACTGCTGCTATCTAAACATCAAGTCAAACAACTTCTACTGAACAATTTTTGGCGAACAAAATTCCAGTGAAGGAACTTTCTATAAACTAAAACTAGACTTAACCCCTAACATTAATTAATACATTTTGGGTATTATATGAGTCTCTATTATGTATCCCTGGCATGGAATCATGGTATGTGGAATATTATTTCCAATTTATGGCTACCAAATACATGAATATAAATGAATTTACACTTCTAGTAGCTGAATGGGTATAGATACCGTGTAATCTATTTTTAGGTTGATGGTTGGACATGGGGGAGTTAGGTTGATGGTTGATGGTTGTATGCATCTATGTATGTATGTATGTATGTATGTTGTATGTATATATATATTTATATATTTATGTATGTATGAATATGTATATTGACCATCTTCCTTATATTTTCCTCCTATAGTTCTGATTAAGAGGATATAGTCCCCTTTCTAGGTGTATTTTCCCTTTCTCAAGAGGATATAGGCTTAATGTATATGCATTACTCCCTCTATTGTTTTACCAAGAGGATATAATATCAAGTCATATTTTGGGAAATGTCATGAGTACGCATAATCCAGTTTGTATCCTTATGGCATAGGGATTGTTACTAACATTCTCACATTCATTTTTTTTGTGGAACCTCTTTCTAAAGGAGAGTGACCATGAAATTTAACAACACTTAGTTTCTGATGTCTCCAAATTGACATGATGGGAGGTCAAATCACCCTAAAAAGGATATTATTTTTTACTATGAAACTCTATTATAGATTTAATACATCTTCATGAAATCCTTCCTAGTAACAATACTAGTTTTACTTCTAGTGAAAGTGATTTAATGATACCATGAATTTATGAGAATATGTATGTATGTGATATTATCCATATTTATACCTTTTATTAATTATTCCATGATTTAAATTTTTATAGTTGGTAACTTTTGAAGTTATCACCATCCAGGGAGGTGGAAGGTATTATGGAGTTGAGATTGGGCCCATGAGTGGGGTTTTCTATTTATCCATAGGAATGGAATCAAAAATCATATAGTTAAGTTCCATTTAATAAGGAACATTGTACCTCTCAAGGTTATGTAATAAGGACCAATTTGGTTCCTTTTAAGGTTATACAACCATGACCAAAGGGTGGTCCTTTTATGGGAATTCATCTAGGACCAAAGTGTTTTCCTTTTAAGATTATGTATTCATTACCAATGTGTCTTATAGTTTAATTCATAAAAATATAACATATTCTAAGTAATTTAAAGGAATGTGTAATGGAATCTTAGGTGAAAGATACCAAGTAATGATCTAGTATGACATGAATGAGTGACACTTTCTGATTGGGGATTATACCAAGATATATGGATATCTGTATTCATATCCTATTAATTTATAAATATTCGAGCAGGATGATGACTAGACTAATGGGAGATGAAAAATAGTATAATAAATGTTGGGATTACACCAAATCTATGTCCAATTTATACCTATGGATTATTAATTTTTTTAATAAGGATGATCAAATTCTTGTGGGCTATAAAGACCAGTTTAGAGAATATATGAAGAGTTTCTTGAGCTAGGAAAGGTTCCACTAGTTTCCCAAGGGGACTAATACTCATTATCAAAGGAATACATGTTGACTTTACTCTAAGGATCATATTAGATTGGGAGGATAACCTAGAGATTCCCATTATTAAAGGAATACATAATTAAAAGTTACATATGAATATAGTCAATAACCCAGTCATGTATATCAAGAGACCATGGAGGAAACCCAATAAAAATATTATTTTTAGGGGTTTGACCTAGGCGAAAGACTTATAAAAAGGTCTTCTAGGACACTAGGGTGAAAGGGTTGAATTTAACCTAGTTAGGTGACCATAGTGAATGATTAATATAGTTATAGCCTTGAAGTATAGGTGTCACTCCACTTTAGATTTACTTGAGAACCATAAATAATGATACTAGGAATTACCTCGACACATAGGATTGGGTGAAAGAGGTTCCCCACTAAGACTCTTAGAAGACAGGGCATGGTTCTACTAAGGGATAGCTTGGGCATCATATATTCATGCCCTTATTTCTTGGGAACTCCTCTTAGAATGGATCATTTTCCCTATTCTTATTTTATTCTTGGGTAAAGTGTCCTTTAATTAAGGTTTTGGGAGTCAAAATCATTAGATGAATCAAATAACCCTTATTTCCATTTCCACTACTAGTTTTTGACTTGAAAATTCACACGAGGGAGTGTTTAAAAGACTTAGTCATGTAAACTTGTGTTTCATGTGATAATGTGTTGTAGACTCTCTTCTAGTGACTTTTCAAGTCAAAACATAGGAGTGTAAATTGAAATGAGGGGAATTTGAGTCATACAATTGTTTTGATGCACAAACCTTCCCAAATCCCACTTTATCCAGGACTCTAATAAGGAAAGTGAAAATGAACCATTCTAAGAGGATATACCTAGAAATAAGGGCATGAGTATATTATTCCTAGGATATCCCTTAGTGTAACCATACCTAACCTTCGAAGAACCTCACCAGGGAACCTCTTTTTTCTAATACTCTATGTTAGGGTCATTCTGAAGATCATGGACCATGGTTCCCAAGCTACACCAAAGTGTAACCGCGGTTATCCTTTAAGGATATACATAGGATCTATTCACCCTGGTCACCTACATAGGATACATCAAACCCTTTCACCCTAGTGTCCCAAAAGACCTTGATGGAACTCTTTCACTATGGTCAAACCCCCAAATAACATATTTTTCCTACTCTCCTTCATGGTCACCCAAAATACAAGACTGAGTTATTATCCACCTCCATGTGGTCTTTACCATCATGTATTCCTTTGATAATGGGAATTTATCAATTTTCCACCCTAACCAATTAGATCATGGGAGTATAATAAATCATATATTCCTTTGATAATAAGGATCCATACCCTTGGGAAACTAGTTGAACCTTCCATATCTCAAGACACTCATCCTCACCGTTCTTAACTAGTCTTCATAGATATGAAGCATCTGATCTGTCATGACCTGTCCCTCAGGGCCCATGCCGTGAAATACCCCAAGACCACCTCCCAAATGCTATGGGTTGGAGACTAGCACTGAAGCCATCAACCTGTAAGTGGGAGGAATTTTCCTAAGTACCTGTATGCACGCACACATAACCACATCCCAAATCTAGAAAATTAAACAAGTATGACACTAAAAAACCACTGAGTATAAGTACAATTGAAAGTAAAATGGGCCAGAATACAAACTCAACAAAAGACTAACTATAAAATAATAAAGTACAAAAGAAACAACTGAATCCGTCTACTAAAAACCCCAACTGATGGGTCAGTACAAAGTAGCTACTGGAAGTTATAGAAGTACATCCCATCTGCCTGGTCTCACTGGGAACCACTGGGTCCTGGGCCACCGAGTCCTCTGTCAAGTTAGCAGTTGTCTGCACCAGATACAACATGTGCATGCAAAGCCCATGTAGGGGAGAGTAACAAAATACTTAGTAAGGACCCCAAAAAAACAAAGGAAAACCACAAAGCAATCCACAACCAAACCAAAAATCATGATCACTAAGCATGATCATGAAGTAAGATAGATCACACCAGGTATATTCTAGAGTAGGAAACTAGAACCATTAGTCACATCATCGAACACCATGGGATGTTGGATAAATCCTCCTTAATGAGTACAATGGTCCTACCAGGACACACAGAAGTTTCTTCCCAATAACCCTAGGACTTCTTTGGTGCTCATCCCAGATGAGTACTATGGGTATGCTGGGTCACAGAGAAGCCGCTTTCCACCATGGGCATGCAGGGCCACATAGAAGCCACTTCCCACCTATATCCATACTGAGGTAATCCTCCGGTCGAGTATCGTGGGTCTGCCAGGTCACACAGAATCTAATCCCCACCATGGGCATGCTAGGTCACACATAAGCCACTTCCCACTAGGCCATAATATCTGATCCACATAGGGTCACTCATCAATAGTCTTTAGGTCTCAGCCAATCGTAGGGTTTCCACACGTAGCATGATTGATATCGATAAAACCTCTCACCAAGCCATTATTCATATTTAAAATTCCATTAAATAGAGTATACCAAAATATCCATCTCGTCATGAGGGTTCCAACGCCGCAAATGGATCATTAATCAGACACCCTATTTGTAAGATATTGACATTTTTACAAAAAGGGGGTAGTGAGGTCCAGGTCCGGTCTGGCCTGGGGTCCACCGACCTGACCTAGGTCTACCAACCCAACCTAGGTCCATTTACTTGACCCAGACCTAGATTTCCTGGGTCCGGTCCGTTGGACCGCTGGTTCGGCCCACCTCCTGCCCGGTCCGCCTTTGGCGGACCGGTTCCCCTCAGCCCGGACGCATGGTGCATCTGGGGGAATCACGCGGCAGGTCAATTAAGCCTCCTAGGGGGTCCACATGCAGTCAGAAGACCTCATACTTAGCGAAACTGCAGCCCGCAACTGCTGGCCACTCCACAGATGTGGCCGCCCGGTCGCATCCACCTCCACCAGCCGCCGGCACACCCGGTGGCCCCTTTAGCTCCACCGTAGCCTGGAACGGTCATGGCGCTCCTCCCAGCGCTCCATCGTGGTGCATTTCCAACCACCCGTGGTCACCACCGGCACACCAGTAGGGTACTCCGCAGACCACCGGGTCTGCTTCGGTGGTCCATTCTTCGCGCCGCTTGTGCCTATGACCTCTGTGGGGTGTCATCTTCCCCGTGAACACCTCAAATTTACCTTGTTTCCCCTTTCAAAAATGCTCGGCCACGATGAACGCACAAATAGTGGAGCTCAGGCCTTATTCGTGTCGGACCGCACCCTCCACGTTAAAGTTTTACAATAGGGGGAGGTTTGGGGATTATAATTTTATCAATAATAAAATTAATCCCAAATAGAAATCCAAAGAAACATCACCCTCCCACATGAACAGATGATCCGTGGATCAACCTATTTGTGGGTTGATCCAAATTAATCATTTAGAATGAAGAATGGGCAAAAAATAAATCAAAATATACCCCTACCTCAATCAATTTTCTTCTTTGGAGTGCTCTTCCCTTAGGGATTCAAGAAGTCGAAGGTGTTTGTTGCTTCCCAGCTCCGTTCTTCGAGGTGAATCGAAGTTGTTGACGTTATGTGGGCATTCATCATTATTCATTAGAGAGAAAAATCACCGATGGTTCGTCATATAATTGTATTCAATTTAATTGTTGTTTCCCCCAACGTGTTATCTTATTAAAAGAAAACACGTCACAACATTTTTGTTATGCTATTTCATTTATGAAATAGCGTAGCTGTTGCGCTTCATCTAAAGCATCATTACACTGCACATTAATGAGCCATTAATGATCCTATTTTAATGTGCCTTTTTGTTGCCTCATCTCTGCACCATATCGCCTTCGTCCACTGATCAATGGTGTGAATTAAATAAAATAACCTTTTTAAGTTATTTTATTATTTTCAGAAAAGTCCGAAAATTATTTTTTCTGTTCGACCATTTCCAGTCGAAGTTAAGTTCTTTCTAGGTGAATCTCGGCATTCTGAGTTCAACGGTTCCCTCAGATTTTCTATTCTATCAATGGTTCAAAAGTTAGAAAAACCCGCTCGCATGTTTACTTAAACGAACTTAAAAAAACTTCAAAATTATATTCTAGGATCACCAAGCCTCAGAATCATGTTCCATTAAAGCGTGTGGTCTCAAAATAATTCCATATAATTAAAAAAAATACATGGAAATTTCAGGACATTACATTATCTCCACCTTAGGTATTTATGTCCCCGAAATCCAAAACAAATGCTAATTAAAAAAATGGGGGTACTGAGCACGAATATGAGCCTCCCACTCCCATGTTCCCTCCTAGAGATTCTCGTGATACCACTAAATACACACTAGAGGAATCAACCATCCATGAATTTCCCTCTTCTTTTGATCCTCTATCTCCACTGAAAACTCTGCAAACGTCACCCCATCCTCAATGTCCAGCTTACCCCAGTCGATGACGTGCGATGAATCATGCACATACCTCCTCAACCATGGCATGTGAAAAACATCATGAACCTGGTGCATCTGTAGGGGAAGAGCTAGGTGGTACCCCACCTTTCCAAATATACTGAATATCTGGAAAGGTCTGATGAACCTTAAAGATAACTTTCCGCCCCATCCAAATCTCCACAATCCTCATCAGGGTGAGACCCGAAGGAACACATGGTATCCCTCCTCAAACTCCAAGGGTCTATGCCTCCTACCAGCATAAAATTTTTGTCTAATCTATGAAGTCCTCATATTTTCCTGGATGATATGCACCTTCTCAGTGGTATCCCTTACCAACTCTGGACCCATGAGTATTGACTCCTATGGCTCTGTCCAGGATAGAGGTGATCTGCATGGCTACCCGTACAAGGCCTCAAATGGTGTCATACCAATGGTGGAGTGATAGCTATTATTTTATGAAAACTCCACCAGTGGAACTTATTCCTCCCAACTACGAACAAAACCAAGGATGCAAGTATGAAGCATTTCCTCCAAGGTCTGTATGATCCGATCCATATAACCATCTGTTTGGGGGTGAAAAGCTGTTCTTAAGCATAGATGAGTCCCAAACGCTTCCTGCAACCCCTTCCATGATCAGGATGTAAAGTGTGAATTATAGTCTGAGACGATATTCAAAGTCAACATGTGAATCCACACTATCTTCTGGACATATATGTGACCCAAGCCCTCTATCGATCCCTACTCCCAGATGGGTAGGAAGTGATCCGACTTGGGGAGTCAGTCAATGATCACCCAGAAAGAATCGTGGCCCTTGGACGTGCGTGGTAACCCTATCAAAAAGTCCATAGAGATACCATCCCACTTCCATTACATTACCTCAAGTGGTTGTGCTAAGACTACTGGGACCGAATTCTTGTCCTTCACTTGCTGAAAAGTGAGGCATCGTGAAATGAACTATTACACAACTTTCTTCATCCCTAGTCACCAGTACCGATGTCAAAGGTATTGGTACATCTTCACCACACCAGGATATACCGCCAAAGGGGATATATGGAACTACCTCAACACCTCATCCCGTAATGTCACTGGTACTATGGTGCATCCTCTGAAAATCATGATGTGATCCCCACCAATCGAAAATCCATCAGGAGCCTATCCTGAGGATATCTGAGCACGTCAGGTATCACAGTCAATATCCAAAAGCTGTGCCTCCCTAACTCACTATAAGAGTGGGGGAGTTATAGTCATTGACTGAAGGTAAGATACTCCATCATCATCCATGAAGGATATCTTCATTACAGATATATGCTCCATCGCCTCACTCAGCAACTGTAAACTAGACCTCCTACTAAGCGCGTCTGCCACCACATTCCCCTTCTCAGGAGTATAAACTATCTTAAAGTCATAGTCCTGAAGGAAATACATCCATCACTACTATCTCAATTTTAGTTCCTTATATAATAAGATATACCTAAGACTCTTGTGGTCGGAGTAGGTGGTAAACCGTTCACCCATCATGTAGTGTCACCACCTCTTCAAGGAAAATACCACCGCTAGTAACTCTAGGTCATGGGTCACATAGTTTTTCTCATGTTTCCTCAAATACCATGAGCTGTAGGCAATAAACTCTCACTCCTGCATTACCACACAACCCAATCTAGTCCCTGATGCTTCCTAGAAAACTATATACCCAATGCCCACTTATGTTAGTCTTAATATGGGGGCACTGGTCAATCTCCACCTCAGCTCCTGGAAAATCTGCTAGCACTTCTCCATCCACATGAAGGGATGTCCCTTCCATATCAAGGTTGATAAGGGTGCTACTACTCTGGAAAAGTCAGGTAAGAACCTATGGTAGTATCCAACCAACCCCAAGAAACTCCACACCTCAGTCAAACTCTTGGGTGGCTCCCAAGAAAGCACTGCCTCTATCTTTGCTGGATCCACTACAACTCCAGCCTTCGAGATGACATGTCCCAGAAAGTGGACCTCTCGTATCCAGAACTAGCACTTAGAGATATTTATATAAAGATGGTTCTCTCAGAGTGTATCCAGGGCTATCTGAAGGTGTTTAGCATATTCCTCCTCCGACGCCGAGTACACCAAGATATAATCAATGAATAACACCACGAAATGATCACGTTAATGCTGGACGATACTATTCATGAGTCCCATGAACACTGCTAGGGAATTGGTCATACCGAAGGGCATCACCAAGAACTCTTAGTGGCCATACTGGCATATGAAGGATGTCTTCGGTACATACTAATCCCGTACCTGACGCTGATGATAGCCTTATCTGAGGTCAATCTTCAAGAACCACCTCACTCTCTTCAACTAATTGAAGAGGTTATCAATACTCAACAATAGATACTTGTTCTTCATGGTCAATCTTCAAGAACCACCTCACTATCAACTCCTAGAGTAATCTCACACAGTTGGTACCGGTGTGTAATCATTGAATCCCCTCCCGTAGAATTATTTAATTGTAAGGATAGAGCCAACAACTCCACCGGAATCTCCGATCCTTGAACGAGGTCCGTGTCAAGGAAAGAGTGACTAGAACCTATGTCTATAAGAACTACAGCTAAGGTGGAGAAGACATAGATCGTACCTCTAATCATCTCTGGAGCACTGTGGTCATAAGTCTCTACTGCCCGAAGTTGAGCTCGCCCCTATCCACATGCTCCCTGAGGTCGGGGTGGACCACCTGGGGGTGGTGGCAGTAGCACCTCAAACCATCGCCCACCGCTTGCTGCTCGACCTACTCCCCTGCCACGTCCTCCGCCCTGAGGACCTCATAGATTGAACCTATGACTTAGCATTCCCTTGACCATCTACTAATCATCTGTATGACAGGTTGGGTAGTCACAATCCATGTGTCCCTGCCCACCACATGTGTAGAAAATCTTGGCTCCCTGTTGATTCCCTTTACTCTAGGATCCTTGCATAGTCGACCCTAAGTCATAGGGTCGTCCCCTAAAAGACTTGGCCCACTTGGGACACCTCATCTGCTACCTGTTTCTCACCACTGAACACTCTGCCACCTAATGTCTGCTGGTGGATCTAGTTGTCGGAACTTGCTCCGCTAGGAAACTCTCTAAAATAAGGGATCACTCTAGCACCCCAGCCTGAGTGGGGATGCTGAGAGACACCATTGACACCTTGATCTCCTATTTAAGTACCTTCTCAAAGGTCTGGGACCTAAAGAAAGGGTCCCACACCATGTTTGTGGAGTATCAAGAGAGGTCTGTAAACCTCGCAGAGTACTCATCCATCGACATGCTGCCCTTTTGTAGGTGAAGTGTCTCCTGTATGCACAAAAAACGCAAGGTCATGGAAAAAACTCCTCCTAGAAAAGACACTTGAAGTCTATCCAAGAGAGGGTTACCTCATCATGTGTCTGAATCATTAGACTCCACCATCTACCTACCGAGATCTGAAGAAGGCTCATAGTTAAGATCACTATCTGGTCAAGCGGTGTCCTCACTAAGTGGAAGACCTACATCACCACCTCCATCTAATCCTCAACGACCTAATGATTTGTCTCTCCCCTGAACCAAGGAGGTCTCTATATTTGGAACTAATGCAAGGCACTGAGCCTGCGCGCGTCCTCTACTGGTAATGCCAGTAGTAAATACTAATCAACGGGTGGTGGAAACATTGGTGCACCACCTGGTGGGGCCATCTCTAGAACTAGTCCTTGAACCGATGCCTCATCTCTAGGCGGTCTATCCACACGATCACATATCGAAATCCTATCCGGCTGTCTGTGTGGAGGTATTCTAAAACAGATCAATATGTAACATGGTTAGGATATTATACCTGGTGAGATGAAACTTATTCAAAAATATCATAATGAGACACTTATGCAACCAATGTTTTCATGTATAGATCCAAAAAGAAGAATTCAAAGTCTTGATGTATGGATACGTCGACCGCCACACCAACACTGGACTCCCCGAATTTGAAATTCAAACTCAAAACATTCAACACTATTTCCCCAAAAACAAAACAAGTGACTCTCGGTCTCTGAGGTAGAACCAACCACCTTTGATACCACTTTTTCATGACCTGTCCCCTAGGGACCGTGTCGTGACATACCTCAAGCCCGCCTCCTGAAGGCTAGGGGTTAGCAAATAGCTCCAAAGGTGTCAACCTAAAAGTGGGGGGCATTTTACGGAGTACCTATACATATGTATAAACAACCACATCCCAAATCTATAAAAGTAAACAATAATTCCACTAAACAACCACCGAGTACAAGTATAACTAAAATTTAAATGGGATAGAATACAAACCCAACAAAAGACTAACTAGAAAATAGGAAAGTACAAAAGAAACACTGGAATTCATCCACTGAAAACCCCACCTGATGGGTTGGTGTAGAGTAGCTGCTAGAATCTGTAGAAGAATGCCCCATTTTCCTGGTCTCACTAGGTACCACTAGGTCTTGGGACACAGAGTCCTCCATCAAGTTAGTGGTCGTCTGCACTGGACACAACATGTGTGGGCGAATCCCATGCAGGGTTGAGTAACAAAATACTCATTAGGGACCCCAAAACAACAAAGGAAATACCACAAATAAATCCAGAACCAAAAAAAATAATGATAAACAAGAATGATCACGAATTAATACATCTCACACTAGGTATATTCTAGAGTAGGAAAGTAGAACCATTAGTCACATCATCAAACAACATGGGCTACTGGAGAACTCCTTCTCAATGAGTACAATGGGCTTTTCGGGTCACATAGAAGCCATTTACCACTAACCCTAAGACTGTTGTGGTACTCATCCTTGATGAGTACCATGGGTATACTGGGTCACACAGAAGCCTCTCCCCACCATGGGCATGCCGGGTCACAAAGAACCCGCTTCCCACCTATGGACATATTTAGGTACTCCTCCTGTTGAGTACCATGGGTTTGTCGGGTCACATAAAAGCTGCTCCCCACCATGGGCCTATCAGGCCACACATAAGACTCTTCTCACTAGTATATAGTATCAGATCCACATAGGGTTTCTCGTCAGTAGTATTTAGGTCTCATCTTGCCGCAGAGTTTCTGCACATAGTACGATTGATCTTGGGAGAACCGCACCCCAAGCCATTATTTATATTTCAAATTCCATGAAATCCTCCATAGATTATACCAAAATATCCATCTCGTTGTGATGGTTCCAACGCCACAAACGACTCATCAATTAGACGCTTGTTTTAAAAGATATCAATTATTTTCCAAAAAAGGGGTTGGTAGGGTCCGGGTCCGATCCGACCCAGGTCCACCAACCCGACCCTGACCTGGCCCGGCCTGGGTCTGGTCTATTAGGCCATAGGTTCAACCATCTGGGGAAGGTCAGGACTACCTATTTCCTAGTCTGCCTTTGGTGGACCTGTTCCCCTAAGCTCGGATGCATCGCACATCCGGGGGTGTCATGCGGCTGGTCAATTCGACTGCCTAGGGGGTCCACACATGGTAAGAGGACCGCATGCTTGGAGAAACTGAGGACCGTGGCTGCAGCCCACTCCACTGACAAAACCAACCAGCTGCGTATGCCTCCACCGGCCGCCAGTACAGCCGACAACCCCTTTCACTTTTCCCTAGCCCGGGTCGGTTGCGATGGTCCTCCCAATGCACTGCCACCCGCTCGCGGCCATCACCACACCAGAAGGGTACTCCACGGACCACCTAGTTCACTCCAGTGGTCCATTATCCTCACCTCTTGATCTTATGGCCTCTGTGGGGTGTCTCTTTCCCTACGAAGGCCTCGAATTCGCCTTGCCGCCCCTTTCAAAAATGCTCAGCCACGAAGAACGCACAAATTGAGGGGCTTAGGACTTGTTTGTGTCGAACCGCACCCTCCGCATTAGAGTTTTAAAATAGGGGAGGTTTGGGTATTATAGTTCTATCAATCATAAAATTAATCCTGAATAGAAATCCAAAGAAACATCACCCTCCCACAAGAACGGAAGATCCACAGATCAACCTGTTCATGGGTTGATTCGTATTCATCGTTTATAATGAAGAACAAGGAAAAAATATACCAAAACAAACCCCTACCTTAATCGATGTTCATAGTTGGAGCACTCCGCCCTTGAGGATTCAATAATTCGAAGGAATTTGTTGCTTCCCGGCTCTGTTTTTTGAGGTGTGTCAAAGTTGTTAATGTTTTTCCGGTGTTTTTCATTCTTCATTGGAGAGAAAACTCACCGGTGGTTCATCAAGTAATTTTCTACCATTTAATTCTCATTTCCCCAATTCATTATCTTATTAAAAGAAAACACATCGTAGAGTTTCTACTACACTCCATTTAAAGCATCATTACACTACACATTAATGAGCCATTAATGACCCTCTTTTAATGTGCCTCATCATCGCCTCGTCGCCACATTGCTGCGCCACCATCCGCCACTCAATGGTGAAAAAGAAAAGAAAATAACCTTTTTAAGTTATTTTATTTTTTTATAAATTTTTTGAAAAATAACTTTTCCATCCGACCCTTGCCGGTCTAAGTTAAGTCCTTTCTAGGTGAATCTCGGCGTTCTGAGTTCAGTGGTGCCCTCAGATTTTTGATATGATCACCAGTTAAAATTTAGAAAAAACCGCTCGCATGTTTACTTAAGAGAACTTAATAAAAGTTCAAAATTCCATTTTGGGATCACCAGGCCTCAGAATCACGTGCCTTCAGAGCATGTGGTCTTGAAATAATTCCATATAATTTAAAAAAAATTACTTATAAATTCCGGGACATTACATGATCACTCTACTTATATCCAATTATTAAGCTATAGGTATAAACTAGATATCAATTTAATGTAAGAAAAACCTTTCTCTTATTTTTTTGGATCTCATTTTCATCTAGTCACACTTCCCCTCATAAAATTACCAATAAAAAAGAGACAAATACAAATGGTCCTCCAACTTGGTGTAAGTCTCAATTATAAAGAGTTTCTCATGAATACACCCCACACCAAACCATTTCTAGGTACCTTTCACCTAGTATTCCATTATGCATGATATTTAATTCTATTAAAATATGTTTTATTCATATGGAATAAAACTAAAAGATACATTGGTCCTAGATGACCAACCTTAAAAGGCACAACCATTGATCCCAGATGCACGACCTTAAAATACCAAACCTTTGGTCAATGTTGTATGACTTTAAAATGGACCACATTGGTCTTTATCTCATGAAATTAAAAGGTAAAACATTACTCATTAAGTGTAACTAAAATTAAAGGGTTTAAATTTACTTCACAAGGATTTGTGGGAATACCCTATCATGGTACCAATCCTAACTCCACAATATCTTCTTCCACCTATGATAATAATGAATTATAAAGTGACAATTATATAAAACTTTAAAACTTAACATAATGAATCAAAGGGATAAAGATGGAATACCTATCATCCATACATGTTATCATAAATTCATGGTATCTCTAAATCACTTTCATGACAAGGGTAACTAGTATTGTTATTGGGAAGGATTTCACAAACATGTCTTAACTCTATAAGAGAGTCTTAAACTAGACAACAAGCTCCTTTATGGGATTATTCAACCTCCCATTCTCTTAGTTTCAACATGTAACATCATAAGAAATGTTAAATTTATTCAATGAATGAATAACTTTGAAAAATGGTTTCATGGAAATGTTAATGTGGGAACATAAAAAATAGAAAATAGTAAACCCAATGTGAAATCCTTTACTTACAAAAGAGTTTAATTAAATATGAATTATTACTTGTGATACTACATTGAAGGGTTTGTTTGTGTTTTCTACCAAAACATACAAATTTATTCTTTAATAAATGCATCATAAGGATTGAAGCTCCTTATCCTAGATGAGGGAAACCATAGGAATAACCAAGATGCAATGAGTCATCAACAAGTGATACCCTGGATGAATTATTTTTCCATGGAGACTACATAAAATTAAACTCTTTGGTGAAAAATATCACCCAATTAATTCCTTCATCACTAGGTGATGAACACCATGATTTTAGATTACCTTAATAATGGATTAATCCCTACTCTAGATATGTCTTGTGTAAGACTCTGGGATCTGAACCCACATCATCTATCATATAAAAAATTAACTAGTAGGGGGAAGACCACCCCTAAAACTACCTCCAACCACTTTGGGATCCTATCCCTTGAATGAGGAAATACTTACCTTCTATACTTGTAATAGGATAATGAAGATATCTCTTATGTACAAAAAATTAACTTAGATCCACCTAAGAGGGATCCTATAAATCATGGTCATTATCATCACCATACAACCCCACCATTTCTAGAAGTTATCAAAGAAACCCTATCCCAAGTCAATTAAACAAGGGAACCCAAAAGTATAGATTACCATGGGAAACAAAACACTATCATTCATGATTAGGTCCATGTTTCTATTTCTAACAATATCCATAAGACCCATCAGTGTATCCTGATGGTATCCCCACGATGGAAAAAATAGTTTAAAATAAAACATTTTTAACATGAATAATTTGTAACCATTATTAAAAATGATTTTCAATGTTAGTTATTTTATAATGGATGTTGAAAAACATTTTCCAAGGTTACTCATATAGGTTATAGAAATGAAATATGTAAAAAACACTTATTTTTTTTTAAAATGTGATCATCTAAAACTTCTTTTTATTCACTCATTCTCTCCAACGCTTCCACACTTTTTTTCTAACCTAAACCCTAAATATATCTTTGAGTGACCATCCTCTAATTTGATACATCAGACTTTAAAGTCTACCATCTTTTTCTTCGTCTATGTTTAGCTATCATTTATTATTTTTTCATCCACTATCTCTATTGGTGATCCTTCCCTATTCTTCATCCTTTATGGCCACCCATCTTCCTTTTTCATCATCCTTCCCCCCCACCATCATCATTAATTCACCACCATTATTGAATCAAACTAATATTTTCTATTATTCTTATTATACATGATTTTATTTATTTATTTAGACATATAATTGTTTATTTTTTTATATTATTATTAAATTTAGCATATATAATTATTCTTGTTGATGTTGACTTGTATATTTTCATCAAAATACATTATTATTACTAAATTAATTTTTCAATTTGTTAATAATTTATATTTCAATTTTTTTTTAAATTTAAAATGATATAATTTATTTATGTTTCAATTAATACATATAAATAATGTTTTACTAATATTATTAGTAATATTGTTGTTATATTTATGAAAAATATATTAAATTTTCTATCACACATATATATATATATATATTATTTTTTAAATTATTACTGTTAATGTTAATAATATTAATATTAATGAAAATATTATTAATATTAATATTAATATTAATGTTAATTTTATTTATACTATTGCTAAAATTATTACTATTACTATTAATAACATTAATATTAATATTAGTGTTAATATTATTAATATTATTTTTACTGTTATTAGTATTATTATTAATGTTATTTTTAATATTATTAGCACCAATGTTAATGTTAATATTATTAATATTAGTTTTAATAATTTTAATATTATTACTATTGTTAATAGGTATTCTAATACTTTCAATATTAGTGTTATTATTATTATTACTACTACTAATACTACTGTTATTAATTTTTTTTAAAATTATTATTCCCTTTTGTTTTTTTATAAAAGTAAATATTAATTACTATAAAATATATTTTATACTTAATAGTTCACAATGATAATGAATTGTAGTTGGATTAATGCATAGTGAATAAGTGATGAATATAAATAAGGGTTTGATGGTTTTTTAGAATTTTCCAAATGAAATGTTCCCAACCGCAACTTTTTTTCTATCTATGAATCATGTGTTTAAATATGAGAAACTTATGGAGCATATAAATCAAATATAATTTAATTTGAAATGGTTTTAATCTGAGTTACTATCCTTGGATTTGGAATTGTGTTCAAGTGGTGGACACCACCTATCCGTGACATCATTTATTCGGGGGTCTCGTGTTCAACCCTCGATGGCCTCAAATTTGAGAATTTTCTTGGTAGTGGTCCCAATTCAACGGGATATCGCTACCACTATGGGTGAAGATGTGGGTATCTTGGTAGGCTGAGGTGGCGGCGATAGGTTGGGCTTAGCTGGGATATGGAGAGGGTTGGTGTGGTTCGACTGACAACGTATGATGATGATCAGAGGGTGCTATGGTGAGGGTCAACATGGATCAAATGATGGTGTATGATGGTGACCAGAGGTGGTTTGGGCAGTGTGATGGTGATGAGTTGGCATGATGATCAGAAGAAGGAAGGTCGACGACGTATGATGGTGACTAGAGGAAGGTTGGGCGGTGTTTACTTTTGTATGCGGATAGACTAGGATAGATGTGGTGTCTAAAATTATGGATGAAGGTGTTCTAGATTATATTATGAAGGGAAAAATGGATTGGTTTGGTCTTGGGACTTTTAAACGTGTTTAGACCTACGAGTTAGGGTTAACAACCTCTTATTCAGGATTCTGTGCTTTAGGACATTATGGTCATGTTATAGATTTCCTCTACCTAGAATAATAATATGAGTTCTTGAGTTTAATATAAAAAAGGATGTTTTCCTCCCTACTTGTTAAAAAATGAAATGATTCATGATATTGAAGTGGAATAAATTGAGAAAACATTGATGATCAATCACTTATATGGTGATGCTAAAAAATCACTATATCTAGGTTGTATCAAAATTTCAATTTTAACAATAGTTTTAAGGCTGGTTAACTTAAAATCCATAAATGGATAGAGTGATTGGAGTTTTATAGAATTTCTATAGTTGTTGAAATTTATACTTCTAGAAGACAAAAATATGCCATATTTAAATGATAATGTAAAAAAAATATTATACTCGATGGGATTGGGGTAAATGAAGATATATGCCTACCCCAATGACTGTATGTTATATAGTAATAAATATAAATTTCTATCAGAGTGTTCTAAATGTAGGACATCATGGATTAAGTTGAATTAAAAATCATAGTTTGATTTATCTATTATAAAAAATATCAATAACCCCACTAATAAAATTTGGTATCTTCATATAATTTCTTTTTTGAAATATTTATTTGAAAATTCAATTAATGAAAAAGGTGAAGATGGTATTCATATGATAAAATATCTGATGTAAAATTACATCAACTAACAAATTTTCCACAATAGAATAAAATTTATCAATAATTTTCTATATTAAAAAATGAAGTTATAAATATCAGACTTGAGCTATTCATAGATGGAATGAATCCATATCATATCCTTAGTAGTTAACATGGTTTATGGCATATTTTGTTTGTAATTTAAAAATATCTCCTAAATTTTGTATGAAGTGAAAATATATATTATTGAGTTTAATTATTTCTATACCAAAACAGTATAGAAATGTTATTAATGTTTACTTTTCACCATGAATTGATGATTTAAAACTCTTATGGGAGGAAAGTATCAAAGTGTATAGTTATTATAAAAAAGGGATATATTCAATTATATGCATTGATTTTGTTCACTATAAATGAAATCCAAGTATATGGATATTTATCTAGATATAATGCTAAGGGTCATAAATTTCAATCAATTTGTGATGAAGGGACTTTATATTATCAACTAGAATATGGGATAAAAATAGTATATGTGGATCATTGAAGGTTTTTGTATACGGATCACTCTTATAAAATATTAAAAAGTAATATAATAAATCACATGAATTTCGATATTTCTTCATATAATTTTCAACCAATTAATATTTTTATAGGGTTAAAAACATTGATTCCACATTTGGAAAGACACAAAAATCTGGTAATGAAAGAAATGATAAATATGTTTTGAGCTTCCATATTGGAGATGTCATGAGGTCAAATATAACAATAGTGTGATGTATGTTGAGAAGAATATCTATGATAGTTTTAATGGACCATTTTTAGATATTAAATTTAAAATTAAGGATGTTTTTAATAAAATATTTGACTTACTATTAATGGGAATAGATATGGAGTTAGCTACCAAACCTAAAGGTAAATGAACATAGTTTCCTCTAGTTTTTTATACATTATCCAAGAGGTAGAAAATCAATTTTGGTTGGTGCCTATATGGTATCAAGGTGCCTCAAGGTTATTCTTCAAATATAACAAATTTTATGCCACTAAAATATTTGATGTTAATAGGGAAGAAATATCATAACTATCATGTTATGATGCAATGAATCCTACCAGTTTCATTACATGGAATAATATCTATCCATATCAAATTGACTATCTTTAAGGTGTGTTATTTTTTCAATTCCATTTATAATAAAGTGACGTATCTCTATTTTTTGAACAATTTAGAGAAAAACACAGTTGATATACTTTACCAACTATAAATGTAATTTCCACCATATTTGTATTGATATCATATTATATTTAATGGTTTATTTAGTGTGAGAAATAAATATTTTTGGTCCCATATACATATGTTTGATGTATCCTTTTGAAATTTATATGTAGATAATGAATGGGTATGTTAAGAACACGCATAAATTAGAAGACTCTATTTTTGAGAAGTATATTTATGAGGAGGTGGAAGAGTTTTGTATGGGATACTTATATACAGTGAAATACATCAATTTGCCAATATATCACCATGAACAAGTCATTTTTGGCGGAAAGGTGATCCGTGGCTTGAAAATAAATTCATTGATAGGTGAGAAAAATATTCTAGCACATTTATAATTATTAAATAACATATATGTCTCTCTATCATATATAAAATCTCATATTGATGCATTAAAACAATGTTATCCAAATAAGAAAGAAATGTGGGTACTGAATGAGCATAAGCAGTTTTTTTCCATGGTTTAAAGAGTCTGTTCATAGTGGATCTTATGCATAAAAAACATTGAGATGTTTAGTACGTGAACTATGTTTAAATGTGACAACATGGTTCATGTATGAAATTAATGGTTTCACATTTTATACTAAATACCAAAAAAAGTGTATTTTCGAATATTAGTGTATTAGTGTTCACTGAAGCAATGCATTTTTCAAGTGTAAAAGAAAAAAACCCAATCTCCATTTCAAGTGCATATTATTAAAGATATTTGGGTGGTTTATTACATAAAATTTTGAGTTCTTATGTTTAATTATAAATGGTTTTTTAGTAATAGTAGTCTTGAGAATGATGAATTCAGAATGACACTAGTAGATCTAAATATATTGGGATACACATATGACCCTTTTATAATGAAAATACATGAAAAATTTTCTATGTTCTTGATACATAACTGTTCATTTGTCTATCATTTTCAAGGAAGAAATTGTATTTTTATGATGAAAAAGTTGACGATGATGATGAATTATTTGAGATCCCTACTTCTATGTAAATATTATCAAAGTATATTAATGGCCATGTCACAGACACAATTAATTTAGTTTAGAACAATCATGCAGAAGGGATTGAGAAAAAAAATCCTGTAGTAATCTCCTAATATTACAGGTACTATATATATATATTTTTTTATTATTTTTAAATATGAGATATATAATTTTTAATTTTATTGTTTATTTAAGTCACATATTTAAAAATATATGGTAAACTGTTTGTTTATTAATCAAAAATTCATTACTTATAAATTTTTATGATATTTTTATCATTTAAATATTACTTAAGTTTTTTTTCTTTTGTATATATCAATTCATGTATCATAAATGTTGTCAATATCTTTTTAGAATCACAGTTAACTAATTTAATGAATATGATAAAAATGTATCATTTTACAATTTTTATTCAATTTTATATTTCAACAGTATAATTTTTATAATTTTTTATTAATTAGATTTGTAGGAATATGTTAGATCAAATAGTTGAGTCATCATGATTTTTTAGTGAGGACCCCCCACATAATTTAGTTAAGGATCGTCCTCATTTCTCTACATAGGATCCTCCCTCTTCTAAAAGGAAAGATAAGGGTTCTGGGATTGGTAAATATGGTAGTAAACATTTAATTAAATTATTACTTTCTTTTAGAAAGGATAATGTGAAACCTATGGACTTTGATAGTAATAATAATCCCAAAAGTCTAAATTTGAATAATTTTTGATGTTTTGTGGCTCTGAAATATCAAGAAAAGAATATAAATTTTCATTTTTGATTAGAGAAGTGTCAACCAGAAGACACTTTCTTAGATTTGAGAGACCATTTTGTAATCTCATTTATTAATGTTTTATTTATCATGACATGTTTTTAGTAAAATAAGTAATTTTTATTCTTCTTAATTTAAATAAAATATGTTCTACACAACAATAAAGAATGTAGAAGTATATGATTATCCTTATCTATAAAAATATGGAGGCATTTTAAATAAAAAATATCATTAAATTTCATTTTTTATGAAAGAAAAAATGAAAATCACTTTTTTAGTTGATGATTCATGGATGAATTTTGTTCAAAGTAGAAAAGATGAATCATTTTTTGTAAGTAAAATGTTAATAGTTTGAAGTGATTTTTTGTATAATCACTATAAATAATCATATTCAAGATTTTTTTACCTTTAATTAACAAAAACTGAAGCGATCTCATTAGGAGATCCAAGATAAGAATACATACCCTCATAATTTATCTCATGGAGGGTATCCTTTTCTTGAAGAACAAATGATGGCTGGGAAGTTTGAAAATTTGAGTGGAGTCTTTAGTCTCTAAAAAAATTTCCCTTCTTCCCATAGATCAACATGAAAAATAGAAAAGGTCGAGAATGATGAAAAAGGGAAAATATCTTATAGAAGAGTTGAAATCTATAATTGATAAGATTGTAAGAATAAATCTAAGTTATTTTTAAAATATTTATATTTATTAACACAACTTTTTAAAAAAATATTCTTTACAGAAGGACCTTAAGGGGTATAGAACACATGAAACCTTCATAAATGAGTGTAGAAATGATATTTTGGCTAATGAATTAGGAAAGGAATAACACCTAGGTTGAGTTCAAGGATATGAGGTGGGTTTACCTATTAAAAAATTTTCAATCATCCTAGTACTTATTTGAGGGAGTAAGTATATATGAAAAAATAGACTCTTAAGAAGCTAAATTTTGGGTTATAGGTGAGATAATGGAGGATATGATTAGATAATTGGTATAGTAAATGTTTGTAATCATGTAGAGACAATTTTACCTTGTATATTTCACTCCTCCTTCACCTAATTCAAAGTTTCCTATATACTATGAGTTATATTTTGATGATATCCAACATAATATTATAGAATATGTGATTATAAATTATTTTATGGATACCTTAAATTATCAAAAAATGGAGATGGATCAGCTTAGGGTAATAATACAAGATATTATAGATGCATTAAATAGAGTACCATTCCCTACTGATGTGGTTTCTATAGTTTGATAGGGTATCAAACATTTTTTTACATTGGTTATCTAAAACTGTATGTAAAATTACCATAGATGTATGAATAGATTATATCCTTTATTTAATATTATTTTAAAATTTATTTTAATATTATATATATATATTCTAGGAATACCTTTAAGGTAAATACATGTTGTATAGAAATAAACAACATGTTAAGGACCCTTCAACTTCATATACTACTTGTTTTGAAGGACTTTATAAATTATAATTATATGCATTTATGTTTTTGGATTTTTATGAGATGAAAATGATTGCTGAATTTTGTGTGTGAAGTTTTCTATTGATGATTTCTAAGAAGGATATATTAGATATTGTATTCTCAAATATATTGGGCCCTGTAGTGATGAAAATTTTTTCTATATAAGTTAATTATTTTATTTATTTAAATTATATAAATTTAATGTAAAACACTACCTATGTTTTTTTATTTGGTATATTTATACATTTTGTATTCACTATGATATGAGATCAGTGTATGGATTCATGGATCCATAATTTATTTCTCCAGTAATGAGGAAAATGTGTGATAAATAAAGTACCAAATATATTTCTCAAAGATTTCAAAATGAAGAAATTAAGTGTTTGATGATTCCTTATCTCAATGAATATAAAACATATATTTTATTATAGTGAAATTTATATTAATTAAATTACCAATCATATTATTTTTTTATATATCTGTGGTTATTGGAGGCTGTGTATTTTTTTCCATAAGAAAAAACCACTTACTGGTTATACTCCACACATGGTGACATGCCAATTAACTTTAAAGAAGTATCGGAGAAGAAAGTTTTATTATTTTAATGATTATATTTTATAATAACTTTAATTTTTTTTTCATACTTATTATCATTTTCAAATAATTAATGGAAAAAATATCACTAGTCAGTAATAATAATAGAAACAAACATCTACTATGAGTGATAAAATGTGACTTATTTTATAATTTATAGAATTTTACAAATACTTAAAATGTTATTTTCTTTTGATAACTTATTTTGAAATAGAATTTTTATTTTTAACAAGGAGGAGTTTAATGTGGGTACTATATGATAATATTTATGTATGAAATAATTACAACTAAGATAATTATATCTTTCGAAAAGGTTAGGTTTTATTATTACTTTTCCTTTTATTTATCATATCATTATATTGAGATTGAATGAGAAACAATTTATTTTTAATTTATATATTTTTGATGTTCTTTGTCCATATAATGGGAATGTTATAAATCATCTATGGAGAGTATGGGCTGATTATTTCACAAATTTGATCCACTTTTAGTATGTATATTTAGATTTTTTATTTAGATTTTTTATTTTAACTATGAAATTTTAAAAATTTTGTAGTTGTAACCTAGTTGTGAAATAAATATTATAAAATAATTTTACTTCATGTTTTACTTTTGGATTTTTCTACTATATTTCTGTCATTTTATGGCAGTATAGGTTTTGATATGGAAGTTTTAATTAGAATTATTATTTTAAAAATATTATTTTTCACATAGGTTATTTTAAATAACTTACATGAAATACTTTGTTCCACATCTGTTATAAAATATCTAAAATGAAAAGTGTTACATTTTTTAATTTTCGGATGGGGGCTTAACATCAATTATAAAAATAACTAATGTGGAAATTAGTTTTTTTATGTTAGTTGAAATAACTAATATAAAAAATGTGTATAAAACATGGATTACAATGATTCCTCTTTATAATTTATTTAAAAATAAAAAAGTGACATTAAAAAACCTTTTTGATACTAGTTATATAGGAAATTTGATATCACTATCAACACGATGCCTTAGATCTTGTTGAGGTGATCATCGATGAATGACCCGACCAACTATTTAAAACTAATGGAAGTAAATCAAAAATATGGAGGTACTCCCTATAGTGAAATATTATAAAACTCTGAAGGTTGTCCCTAGAGAACTCATTATGGAGGTCCTCCACATAATAACATGGATTATAACCACAATGGTCCTACCTAGGGTAAGTATCAATAAAAAAGAATCCATGGAGGTCCACTCTATCATTACCAAAAAATAAAAAACTATAGTGGTTAATCCTAGACTCTTAATTGTGGAGGTTCTCTCTATAAAAAATTTAAGACTATTCATAAAAGTCACCCCCATGGCGAAGCACCATCCACCAATCATAGAGTTCCTCTCTGTAGTGTTGTTTGTGAAGGTAATCCCCATTATGGAACATTCAACCAACTTATAGGTTCTCTACTTTATTAAAAAAATAGATATAACTCTGGAGGTTTTACTTAGGGTATTTGTCATGAATCCCCCCTTGTAATAGAAAAGCTATAAAATAACATGTGTGACTCCAACAATTCTTCTTGAATGATGTCACAACTTGACCCGACGGGGCTCGAGATGCAACTACCCCAAGCCCACCTCTAATAGGAAAAGGGTGGTGACTAGTGCCAAGATGGAATACCACACACATGGGAGAAATTTTCCTTAAGTACCTATATGAACACACACATCTCCAAGCCCATACAATGACGAAATGTAAAACAATTGAAAAATTGCATGCATACAAATATATTCACACAATCAGAGTATGAAAAAAGTACCAGGAAGTATAAAAAGGGGAAAAATACTAGCCCACCCAAAACTAGAGAGTAATGTATGACCTTCTCAGAATGAGTGGACTGATTTCAAATGAAACATCAATATAGATCTTGGTTTGTCTATCCCAAATAAGCTCCACCTACTCCTTGTCCACCAAGGACTCCACAAAAGGTCTGTCATCTACATAATACATGACTCATGTGGGTAGAACCCATGTAGGGGTGAGTATAAAAATACCTAGTAGGACACCCCAAAATAACTAAACACATAGCATCAAGAGTAATAGTCATCTCTATACAGGTATATTTCTGCAATACATATAACAATAAATCCTAGATATACTCAATAAAGAGACAAAATCTCAAGGTAAGATCACAAATGTGAATCCATGCTAGGGTTAATGCTCAAAAGTTCCATATAACAGTCATCCTGGAGAACACACTCCATGATCTATACTACCACTGATAACACTCATCCTAGATTCCATGCTCATCTGGTCTCAATACAAAGGAAACTGAGAGGGTTCATTTGAGATACACACTTGATCAGACTACAACTCATCAGAAAGATAAGATCTCAATACAAAGATAGGGGGTCAACACCCAGGGCTCACTGGGGGGACACTAAACCCTATTGGAAACATCCTCCTAGATAGGGTATCGACACCTATGTAAATATAGGTCACACCAATTCTAAAAACCACATCTAAGGAAACACTATGGGTATGAGGGACACTATGGGCCTCTCTAAGGGATACACGATCCAATTCACTGAGTCAGTAGTTGAAGTAGTCTAAGTTAACTCACTTCAGAATAAAGGAACTCACCCACACTACACTAAACATAGGATTCTATAGTGGGATCACCCTATATGATGGGAACATGATGCCACACTGAACCCTTATAGGAATAGACTAGGGGAACACACTTAATTGATACTGGTCCAATGAAGCTCACTCAAGATCTCAACAAAGATGAGATAAGGAGAAAGATAAATCTAACCTTTCCTCAAATGAGTACATGACGTCTCCTTGAGGGTACAAAAAGTCTCTCACTAAGTTTAGTACTACCCGATTTTGGGTGTGGAAAAATACTAATGAACATGTGTGGATCGTCGTTGGTCTGAAGGGATAAAACTAAATTACACCGATATGTCTCTACAAACGAGCTTAGATTTCCAAATAAATCACACAACAATGATCCTTGTGAAAAAATGATCAAAATAAGATATTCACTTTCCCCAAATAGACACTGAGTGAAAAAGTAAAATTTCACCATATAACTCATGAACGGTGCTTCGTGGGCCCGAACCAAAAATCTGAAGAAGGTACCCAACATTAGTCATGAAATGTCCACCTCAATGTTAGGGTCACGATGTCATAGATGGTTTTTCAATATGACACTATATGAAGAAGATATGTCAGATACTAGATTACATAATAATAATAATAATAATAATAATAATAATAATAATAATAATAATAATAATAATATTGATAACTCCATGGATCAGAGCCACGATTCTAAATTAAATATCTAACATTGATATTAAAATTTCAATCTCATTGTCAGGGTCATGATGCCACTGATGGTTCTCTAATCACCTGTCATACGAAGGAGTTATGACTGATATAATGTTTAAATAAAAATAAAAATAATATTTTTATCATATATATTAAGGAATGGATAAGTCATACTTTCCTTTACCCTACCCTATCCCTTGTTTCACACCTAAACATCTACCTGTGATTTTCTTTTCTTTTTTTCTTATTTTTCTTAATTTCCTTTTTATTCTATCTTTTCCCCCTATCCTATCTTCTTTTCCATCCACCCACTGCAAATCTAAATTGTTGCAACCCAAATCCATAACACCACTTTTATTTGGAACCATGAAGAACCACCAATCGCAGAGTACACACGACCTCCTGAAATCACTCACGTGGCACTAGATATCACACCGCCCCCTCTATTTACGACCGGCCACTATGCCCTACTGGCCACCACCCTCTCCTCCAGTGATCGACGAACACTGCTCACTTTGAACACTATGAATCTCCCTATGACCGGACCTCATCAACACCTATAGATATATTTATGGACTTGATCAATTAGAATTGTACCTCCCATCGAGCAGTGTTGTTTCCATGCTACCAAAATAAAACCAATCTGATTTTGATCCACTTCCATTGTTAATAATCACTACCACATCATGAATCTCAAAATATAATATGTATAATCAGACCATTTCACTAATTATCTTTTATGTAATGATTTATTCTCGAATATTTATTGGACCATCAGAAAAAATAAATACAAGTGATGAACAGTGAAGAACAATAGGATAAAAACATGATAAACAAAACCAAGGAATGAACCTTAGCCATTCTTCGGTTTGGAATTGATTCGTTAGAATTAGAATAATGAATGAATAAAAATAAATCAACCCAAAAAATATCAATTCCTATACCACAGTAAGATAAAGCAAATACCCGAATTAAATGATCGACCTATAAATTAATTTGTTAGATGATTAATTTGTGTTCATCAGGGGTAAATAAAAACAAGATAAATCCACACAAAACAAAATCCCTACCTTGATTTGGATCAATTTCTGATGAATAACAAATTTACATCATTGTCATTGGAGAGATCCTTGATTTTCATTGGCACACCAATTACTAAATATCAATCCATAAACGTTCATCCGTAGAAGCCACCTCCACAGGATCCTCTCTCAAACACAAAGTCTTTGAGTCCAATCCTAAAATTTGGTCATAACTTGGTTTATATAAAAGTTTATTAGTTCACTGCATCATTAAATAAAAATAAATTAATTTATTATTTAGGCCTGTGATGAATTTTTCACAATAAACTCATGCTGAAAAAGGTTATGTCTCACCTAGGTTAAAACCCATGTTATGAACTTAATGATGCCCTCAGATTTTTGATTCGAGAATTAATTTAAGTATTATTCCACTTTCTCAGGAAATCCACATGTGCATGATATTTAATATATTTAATATATTTCAAAAACTAATTCTAGGCACACCAGGCCTCAGAATATCATGTTGTCTTAGCTCTTAGCTCCAAAAATATTCGTAGAAATATTCTAAAGTATTACACAAAAAAATCTGGGACATTACATTATTCTCCCATTCAAGGATTTTCATCCTCGAAATTCACAACTAAGAAAAATTTAAGGATACTATGCTCTCAACTGGGTATTTGGCTCCCACAGTCTCTTTTAACAATTTCTTGTGTTACCAAAAACACACACCCAAGGAAAACACTCATCTATAAAAGGGTATTTCTCCTACCAGTTATCAACATTACCAGATCCTTGAAAAGTAAACTCCACTCCCACAACCCAAATCACCCAGGTTGGTACCACACAAAGAGTTTTGTACATACCTCCTTAGCTATGACATGTGGAGAAAAAAAAACCAAAGTTACTATGGACATGGAGGTAAGTGGTACACCAACTCACTAACTCGACACAACAACATGAAAATAAAATGCTTAATATTCCTAGAGATAGCCTACATTCTTGGATAAGACTCCATAAATCTCTAACTTTAGTGGCCTCCAACCTCAGTCCACTGAGGAATCCTGACATTTTCCAGACAGTCCTCATCCTCCCTTGGATGAACTTCACCCTTTTACAACCAAAAATAGCACCAGGACCAATACCCAAGCACTATTACCCACTGGCTTCGACTAATATAATAGTTTCTGGTAAGGTACCTCATATATATCCTTGAAAAGTTGATACTCTGATGGTGGAGTTGTAATCATCATGATACAAAAACACACTTTATGGTAGATGATCTTCCTAGTTGTGGATCGAAACTGACATGAAAACCTGAATCATGTTTTCCAAAACCTGAACGGTTCAATTTTACTTGTCCATATGGCTGGTGTAAAACATTGTGTGCAACTACAAATAAGCTCTCAAAATCTTCTGTCATCCTCTCCTTAATCGTGTTGTGAAGTAAGCATCACAATCTGCAATGATCATTGAGGGAATTCCACAAAGTCGGACTACCAATTACATGTACAAGTGTCCTAACCTATCCAAAAATCTTTTCCAGTCATAACCCCTAGAAAATTGAAACAAAAAGAGTATAAATTATAAACTAATTGAAACTACCTTGGTTTCTTCATAGATTCCAAGAGATCCTCGTACATCCTCACCTCCACTATATGTAATTCTAATGGAAAACATACTCCTTATCACCTCTTATTGCATAATGAATGAAATAATCATTAGTCCCTAGAAAAAGGATGACATGATTCCATCCTTCAAGGAATTCCATAAAGAATGTATCTAGTGGATACCCTATCACACAAGATATCACAGTTGTTATTCCTAAGTTTCACCTCCCTAACTCAATGAAGACATGAAGGGGTAAAAACCATCGACTATAGGTATATTGCACCATAATCACCCCAAAAATAGAAAACTTCAAAGAGGTAAAATGTTCTGTCAACTCACTCGACAACAATGAAAAAAAAATATATAGTGAGCATCTGCTTCCATGGACACACCCTGTGTGGATCTAAAGATCACACCACCTCAACCTATGTAGGTCCTGCTTTCACTCCCATGTTTGAGAAGACATATCCCAAAAATTGGACCTTTGAATCTATTACTAGATCCACAAGATCTATCATGAAACTATCACTGTCAAAGCATGTCAAGAACCACCCTCTTGTGTCTCATATATTCCAACTCCAATGCCAAGAACATAAGGGTACCATCATAGAAGACTACCAAAAATAGATCCAATAAAGGTTAAGGAACTGGCTCGTAAGTCTCGCGAACTCTAACCGATTGGAAATCGTTATTTATCTATCATAAATATTTACCAAAACCAAGGATTTCTCTTACACCTTAGTGAATCAAGAACCTTAACCAAAAAATCTAGAGAAAATCATCCACCACAGCTTGAAACTATCCACTTTGGGTGGAACTGACTCTCCCACATGGTTTTGGATCACGTATCAAGAACACATCTCAATGGGGGAATTGTACCTCTTCATTGTATGTCCAAAGTCATGTAAAAAATTTCCAACACATGGCTATATCAATGCCCCAAATAAACCCTATTAAGTCTTTCCACCTGGACTACCATCAGGGAGGGGTCTCATCTAAGTAGGACGTTCACACAACAGGCTCACGCTAGTCCTCCAGCACTCAAGATGGGGGTCTGGACCACCATGAAACCAGGGATATCACTAACTCTAGAACTTGAAATGAAAAATCAGTAAAGGTGTGTTATCTATTGATACCATCAGATAAAATTTTTTCTCCATGGAGAAAATAGATCGCAAGCACAACCATTTGATTGGTTAGGATCCACACACGCTAGAAACATATACCACTACCTCGAGTCAAACCTCTACCATATGAGGTTCTATCTCATTGTGGATCCTTAGTGATCCCCATAATTGGAGATAATGTAACACAACAAGAATTTTCATACCATTTTCCTATCCTACTAGAGCCATCAACTACTCAATACATGGGTGATCATCTTCCTGATCCATAGAAGGATCTATGTGCTGCTCAATAGGGGGTATCACTGCTTAGTGCCCACCTGGAGAAAAATATTGCATGAGTGGGAATCTAAAATGAAACCTCATAAATCATCTAGTCATCATCACAAAACTGCCTCATAATCCTAGTTAACTATAATCATAGTGTCATCTTGAATATTTTCAAGACATACCACAATCAATGAGTATATCTGGGGAGATGACTCGGGAAGGACATGAAAGCCACAACCCATTCCTATATGATTCATGCACCAAAGTTTTCCATAAAATTAGTGTGCATATATATCAAGTCAATAAAAAGGTTATAAAGGTCATGGTGAATGGATATGTTGGCTTCCACAACAACACTAGACACCTTGGCCTGCGATCCAATCTCAAAACGCTTAAAAACTATTTCCCCAGTTCCCAAACCAAACCTCACATCTATAAAAAAGAAACTCCAAAATAAAATACTAAACCTAGGAAGTGTTATAATAGTTTAGAGTAGGTGAAGATCTAATACCATTCTGCCATGACCTGACCTGACGGGTCTCGATACACAACTACCACAATCCCACCTCTAATAGGCAAGAGGATGGAAACTAGTTCCAAGAAGGAATATCACACACATGTAAGGAATTTTCCTTAAGTACATATACATACACACACATCTCCAAGACCATACAATTATGAAATATAAAACATCTAAAAAAATGCATGCATACAAGCCCAACCAAAATTGGAAAGTAATGTAAGGCCTACTCAGAAGGAGGGGACTACTTTCAAAAGAAACATTAGTATATATATTGGGTTGTTGAGCCCAAACTAAATCCACCTACTCTTAGACCAAGGAATCTGAAAAAAGGCCTTCCATCTGCATAATACATGAAACATATGGGTAGAACCCATATAGAAGTGAGTATAAAAATACCTAGCAGGACACCCCAAAATAACTAAACACAAATCATGAAGAGTAACTATCAGCTCTAAAAAGGTATATGTATACAACACATATAACTAGAAAACCCATATATACTCAATAAAGGCACACAGTCTCAAGGTAAGATCACAACTGCAAAGCCATCCCAAGATTCTTATTTGAAAGTTCCATATAACACTCGTCCAGGAGAACACACTCCATGAGCTATACTTCCACTGATGAAACTCATCCTAGAGGTCATGCTCATCAGGTCTCGAGACAAAGGAAACTGAGAGGGTTCATCTGAGATACACACTCGATGAGATTACACCTCATTATTAATATTAGATCTCAATACATGGATAGGGGGTAAATTCCTAGTGCTCACTAGAGGGACACTAGTCCCTATTGAAAGTATCCTCCAAGATAGGGGATCATCGCCTGTGTAAATATTATTCATTCCAATTCTAACAACCCCATATAAGGATACACTAAGGATATGAGGATCACTCCAGGACTCTTGGAGGGATACTTTCTCTAAACCACTAATTCAGAAGTCAAACCAATATTTATCAACTCACTCTAGAATAAGGTAACTCACCCATACTGCACTAAACATAGGATACTGCAGTGGGATCACCCTCTATTATAGGAACATGATTCCACACCAAAACCTCATAGGAATATACCAATGGAACACAATAAACCAATAATAGTCCAAATAATCTCACTCAATCTATAATTAAGTTAATATAAAGTGAAAGAGTAATCCAATCTATCCTTAAAGGAGTACATGGCATGTCCTTGAGGGTACACAGTGTGTCTCACTAAGTATGCTACTACCCAAGTCTAGTTCTAGAAAAATAACGATGAACACACATGGATCATCATTGTTCTGAAGGGATAAAATGAAATTCCACTGATATTCCTATAAAAATAGACTCATATTTCCAAATGGATCACACCATTGTGATCCTTGTGAAAAAACCCAGAATAAGCTATTCACTTACCCCAAACGGTCACCAGGTTAAAAAGTCACATTTCACTATATAAGGCATGAAAGATGCTTCGTGGGCCTAATCCATGAATCTAAATAAGGTACCCAACATTGGTCTTGAAAAATTCTCCTCAATTTTAGGGTCATGATATCATAAATCGTTAATCAATCCAACACTATATGAAGAAGATATGTTAGATACTAGATTTCATAATAATAATAATAATATTATTGGTTTCTCTATGGAATCGAGTCATAAGTTCAAATTAAATATCCAACATTGATCTTAAAATGGCAGGCTCATCGTCAGGGCCATGATGCTGCTAATGGTTCTCCAATCAACCATCATACTGAGGAGTTATGATAGATATAACGTTTAAATAATAATAATAACAATAATAATAATAATAATATCATTTAATTATTATTATATATATTAAGGATGGGATAATCCATGTTTGCCTTTATCCTACCCCCTCCCCTTTATCATTCCCAAATAGTCACCCATAGGTTTATTATTTTTTTAATTTCATTTTTTTCCATCTTTCTCTCCCTCTCCTATCTTCTTCTCTGTCCACCTACTACAACTCTAAATCACTGCAACCATAATCCACAACACCTCCTTCATGAAGAACCACATGAAAACACCAATCATAAGACACACATGACCTTCTAAAATCAAGCACAAGAAACTAGATATCATGTCACCCCCTTCTATTTTCAATTTTCCACTACTCTCAGTTGACCAATTCCCTCTCCTCTAGTAACCGATGTCCACCGCTCATGCTGAAAACTGAGGATCTCCCTTCGACCAGACCTCATCAACACTTGTGGACATATTTATGAAATTTATCAATTATAATACCACCTCTAATCATGCCATTCCATTTCCACACACCCAAAAAGAAACCAATTTGATTTTGATCCACTTTTTTTGTTAATAATCACAACTGCATCATAGATCTCAGACTCAAATATGTGGAATATAACCATCTAACGATTTATTGTGCAATAATTTATTATCATATATTTATTGGAACATTAGAAAAAATAAATTTCAATGATTAATGGTGAATAAAAGTGGGAGAAAAACATGATAAAAAAATCAAGGAATGAACCTCATCCATTGTTTGGGTTGACATTGATTCGTTACCGTTAGAGAAATGAACAAACAGAAATAAATCAACCCAAATTATATCAATTACTATAATACAAGAAGATAAAGAAAATACCCAAATTAAATGATCAACCCAAAAATTAATTTTTTAGATAATTAATTCATGTTTGTTAGGGGTAAATAAAAATGGGATAAATCTATACAAAGCAAAATCCCTACCTCTATTTGGATCAATCACCGATGAATAATGAATTTATATCATTATAATTGGAAAGATCCCTACTTTACATTGGTACACCAATTACTAAATCTCGATCTATTGAGGTTCATTCGTGGAAGCACCTCCATGGGATCCTCTCTTAAACACCAAGGTTTTGAGGACAATATTAAAATTTAGTGATAAATGGGTTTATATAAAATTTTATTAGGTCGTTGTGCACAAACACCTCATGCTAAAAAAGGTTATGTTGAAACGAGGGTAAAACCCATGTTTTGAACTCAAAGGTGCCCTCAAATTTCTTATTTGGGTATTATTTTAAGAGTTATTACATTTTTCATAAAAACTTCACATGCGTTCTATTTAATATATTTACTATATTTCAAAAATTAATTTAGGGCACACTAGGCCTCGAAATCTCATGTAGTCTCAGCACCTGACTCTGAAAATATTCATAGAAATATTCAAAAGTCTTATATAGTAAAAATTGGGACATAAAAAATGAACTAATTATACTTCACCAAATTATCTATGAATATCCTATTCATGTTCAAATCAAAGGTTGAGGGGGGAATATATATCCTTGTATTTAAATTCACTCACTGGTTAACAGATTCATACCAAAAATATAGTTTGTAATTTAATTACCTCATGTAAAGCTCTAGATTTTATATTTCAGTATGTTAGTTTGTAAATCTAGAAAACTCTATAGTTCATACAAAAATGATGCACTTTAAGGTAAAGATAAATTGAATGTATCTTACACTAAGATGCTGAAAATGGGAAATAGAAAGATATCCTATGGTGGTTTCAACTTTTTAATCTGGATTTATCTTCTCTAGAAAAATTTCTCAAGTAGACCCATCACTGAAGATTCTACATATGGATCATTCTATAATACAATCTTGAAGGTAAATAGGTATTCGATAATATCTATATCAATGTTGGGTTATCCTAATGCATAGACCTGATGTATTTTTTGCCATCACCACCACCATTCATACCATCAATTGTATAATGGAATTCTTGAGATAATGATTCAATTACATTATAAAGATTAGTATTTTAATAGTTGGTGTTGGATCTAAAGGAAGTACCCCCATGGTCCACTCTACTGATGATTCACGATTCAACCCCTCCATTAGGATTATGGTTAGTAAAGCTATAGGGGATTCACTCAGATTAACTGTTCATGAGAAATATCCCACTTCATCTCAATGGAAGTATCAATAGGAGAAATTAAAGACTTATAGGGGTAAAAACCCAAAAAAACCTCCAAGAAGAAAAAAATAAAGAAAGATTATGGACTACCCCTAGAGGGTAATTCTAAGACTCATGAGACCCAACATTTTTTATAAGAATGAGAATATAATTCATACCATGGGATTAAATTCTATGAATGTTGTTGATATAGACCCCATGCATGCTATATAATATGTCATTTTTAGGAAAGAAAATGATTAGGTGGAATCATATCTTTATAATACCATCCATACATAAATGTGAGAAGAAGGTGTGCATACTTGACATCGAAAACAAAATAATAATCTAGGATATCCCCTAAAAATTGAATTTCAACCCACTAAGTGATATAGTTAAAAGGAGAATAAAAAATATATGGATATATCCATAACTCACCCACCACCTAAATATTTCTTGGTTCTCTCTACCGAGGAACAATTTTCTTGATATTAGGTTGGAAAAAGAAATTAAAATATATTAATTTTGAGCTACTTAGAGGAAATATACACGATGAGTGTAATTACTAGGCCAAAATAACCATGATTACTTCATTTGATCTTCTTTAATAAGTTAATATTTCTTAATCTATAATATTATAATTAATCCATACAATTAACTTGTGGTTACACTATCCCATTAGTTTGATTACAGTGCCAGATGATTGTCAAGAATTCCCTCTATTTAGGAAATAAAAACCACTAGTTCAAGAATGTTATCCTAGGATAACTCAATAAAGTTATTAAAAATAGGTGTAGGGAATACAACTATATCAGTCTCAGGAAATTCACTCATCTCAAATTTTAGGGCATGAAATAATTTCATAATTAGAAATGATTTAGTCTCATGATATATGGATAGAATCTATGGAAGGTTGATGTAAACCAATGCATCCTTAGAGAAAAATATACCCTAAATTGGAAGATTAAAATCCCCACCACTTGACTTTATTAATCCCAAATTTTTCAATATTTAATGGTATATGATACCCATAATAACACCATACAAACTAATCAACTTGGTGCAATCCAATTCTAGGATCTTTAGAACAAAAATAAGTAAAAACTTAGTTGTTTTATACAAACTCTTAAAGGTCTTGTATTTTTATAGTATAAAAATATTATAGCTGAATCTATCTCTAGATAAGGGAATATTCATCAATATTTCTTATATTAGTTTAGATAAAAATTGAGGAAGATGAACATTTATAACTTCTCTAACTACAATTAGTGATAAAAAGAGTATCATATATTTCATTACTAGGTGGAAGGGACTAACCTATTTCTTAGACATAAAAATCCCATAACAATAGTTTATTGAGAGATATGTGGAAATTATTTAGGATGATTTGGGAATAATGATTATTCTACAAAAATACCAAGGTGGGTTCTGAGAGTTCATCACAATAATACAATGGTTTCAAGGTGCCATTTGGAAAAATAAATCAAAGTCTCAAAAAAACTATTGTCATAGGAAAGAAAAAATAGGAAGATAAAAACCACTATTTTCACTCTCAAAATATCACTATTAATAACTTCAACTACTATTCCTTCTAATTTCAATGTGGTTCCTCCTCATGGGAAATAACAATAATTCACACATCTTAATGAAAATACACAAGAAAAAAATAATGAATAGATTCACTAAAATTTTGATAATAATTAGAATGGTTTTTATCCATTCTAGAATGAACTATTCGTAAGGAATTTCATTTTTGATATGGATAAAAATATTTACACACATCTAGATATCAAATTTTTTACTGAGGACTAAATGATCATCCTACTTACTACCCTTATCACTAAATATTTAGGAACAACATCCATAATTGCTTCATTTTCAACTAATTACTCCAAAAATTGGTATATGGAGGGCGAGTAACTCTAAAAAACCCTAACACAAATATATAATGTGTGTCTACCACATTTACTAAGGATGAATAAGAATAATGGAAATACATTTCATATAGGAATGTGCATAATTCTAATAATTAGATAACCCTAAAATTATTAAACCGTGCACATAAAGTCATCAAGGAATGAATGAATCAACTAGTCATAAAACTAATTCTATTTACAACTTATGTGGTAATATATTGTTCTCAGTAACCTTCTAAAACTATACATAGTCATCATCGATAGAGTAAATTAGAGGAATAAGAGTCTCTCCATTGGTGATGGGGTGGTAAGGGTTTGGGGGGGGGGTGGGTCTTGGGGTCAAGTCCATGGGCCTTCATGTTTATTAATATATTTTTTCCTTACATTATGTTCCACATTGGAAGATTTAATCAACCTTTCATAGGAATAAGAACTCCAATAAGTACCCAAACTAACCTAGACTCTTATGGATTTCATTCCACCATCATTAGGAGGATGGGAACCAACCTAATAAACACACATTCCCTTTGATGAGGAACCCCAATATAATCCATCTAATAGATCTATATACTAATGAAAAATATTATTATGAAATGGGTCATCACACTAATTTCCATAGAGGAGGCTACTGAGGAAGAGAAAGATACAACCAACATAAACCCCAAAGTTTTGGTTTCATCCCTAATAAAATCAAACATGCAGTAGAAACCAAGAGACAAGAAATTTAGATAACCCAAGATTATTATCATCTTTATCTTGAATCTTTTAGGGATAATTATGATCCTATTATATTGGTGGATAAATTTACAAATAGGAAACCACCCAGTAAATGAAAAATATTGTGAAAACTAGTTTGACTTAACTTGTAAACAAATATTACACCATACTTTGATTCAAAAACATGAGCATTGTTATTACACTGACTATAAATCCTAAGACTAAAGTCTAATAATATTTTGTTTGAAAAAAATCATGGCCATTATCTTAGAAATATAATGTGTTAAATCATCCCATAGTCATCTCTGCACAAATTTAAATTCTAGATGCCCTTTATCTCTATAAATAACTCAAGAAACCATTATTGAGGATCTATCAATATTTTAAGAGTTTTAAACTAAAGTGGATACTTTTAAAACATACTAAGTTGAGAAAAAACAATATGAGTTCTACATTGTCATTTCTTCCATGAAATACAATCAAGAAACTACTATACAAGGGTACATCATACCTTTGTATGTATTTGATAAGCTTGATGATTTTAAAATCCCTTGATCCTCAATAGATAATGTATTTATAATTAATACTATTATAGTTAAGACTCTTCACCATCTAGGATATAAGGAGGTTGATCTAGCTCCACCCAACTTAAAAATCCAGGGCTATGATAATAGTGAACATAAACTATTTAGAAAGATCAGATTAAAGAATCAGTTTAAGGACCTCATGTCTGACTCTAAATTCATAGTGGTTATTCAATACATCACCTTAAATACCTTATTAAAATGACCATGTATTTATATACATGTATCATTTATCTCTTCATATCATAAATTCATGAAATACTATAATACTGGATAAGATGGAGCATTTTATGGCATCTGTTCCCTATTTTAATCATTTTAACCTTAGAATGTTGAAACAAGTTATTATAAATGAAAAGTAAAATTTTCATATATTAATGTTTCAATATATATTTATTCTTATAATGGGTTATAATATTCTCTCATAAATCCGTAGAGTGAGTTTAAATGAAATTTCTTACTTCCTATCAATCTCATTAAAGTAAAGATCCTAGAGTTTGAAAGTTGTAGGGTTGTGTTGACTAAAGGAAGGGATCCCAAAATCACCTTCTTGTCATATAATGGGAAATGAATTACTACTATTTAATCATATTCTTTAATAGAGGGGAATATATCTATGATTACCAAATATTTACTAGAATGTGGGCTTGACTAATATCCAGTCTACATAAATAAGTACTTTTGATTAATTGGGAAAGCATTATTAAAATGGAACATGAGGATTGGGTACCTTAACCTCCATTAACATGGTTTCCATCATGTTTTATGACCTTTTCCCTCTTTGACTGATTGTAGCCCAAATAAAAAATATGATGCCTCTATTCAATCTCCCAATACCTAGGAAGAGAATCCATCCCCCAATCCTATTGATAATGAGAGATAAGAACATGTAGATACTCCACCAGATTTTGAGGAAGGAATATCAACAACTATTGATGAGTTAAAATAGGGAAATTGGGTACTATAGAAGACCCATGACTCACATTGATCAGTGAAAACATGATTCCAAAGGAGTAAGAGAAATACATTTCTTTCCTCAAACAATATTGGTATGTGTTTTCCTAGAATTATATTGATATTTTAGGACTAGATCCTTTAGTGGTTATTCACTATATAGGCCTACCTATTAACCATCATGGTTACAAAAAAGTGAAAAAAAGATTCATTTGTCCCATGGTGATAAGGTAAAAGTTGTGGTAGATAAATTGACTAAGGATAATTTTCATTTAGGAGGTCCAGTACTCAAAATAACTCACAAACATTGTCATTGTTAATAAAAATAACAATAAAATTAGATTCTACATTGAATTTAGGGATTAAAACCACCACTGTCTAAAAGAAAAAAATACATGTTCTGATCACAAAAATAATAATTTTAATGATAATAGAGTTTTAACCCCTCTCCTTTATGGATGGTTACTCCAAATACAATTAAATATAGATGTCCCCTAAGGATGAGAAGACCATAATTTTTCAAGCACCCCAAGGTGTGTATTCATATCGGGAGATACACTTTAGCCTAAAGAATACTAGGGACACTTACATGTGTTCCATGCACTATATATTTTATTATATTATTGGGAAAAAATGTATTTTTATGTGGATGGCCAAATATCCAAATCCCACTAGCATTATGATTTCTTTTCTGACCTTAAGTATATGCTCACTAAACTATGACAACATAGCTTGAAGATAAAACAAATAAATTATAAATTTAGTGGAAATTCTTATAAGTTACTCAATATTTTAATCACCATTAAGGTATTGATGTTGAAGTTAATAAAACTAGGTAAATTCTTGAAATTTTCCCTCCATGAAACCTCTAAGAGTTAATAGGACTTCAAGGGAACCTCAATTATATTAGGTGTTTCCTCAACAACCTCACCGATCAGTGTTTTACCTTTAAAAAACTAATGAATAAATAAGAAACCTACCTAGGGGATAAATATTTATAAAACTATTTTGATATTCAAAAGAAATATCTATCGAACCCTCCAATTTTAATGTCACTTATGGAGGGAAATTCACTTATTCTCTACATAGAAGCTATGAAGTGCATTATTAGTGATCTCGTTTCCTATAGTAATAATGGAAAAAAGTAGAAAAACATTAATTAAATTAGTATAACCATGAGAGAAATAGAGATTCAATGCAGTGATATTGAAAATAATTTCCTAAAATTGATCTTTGTGGTGCAAAAACATCACCACTATCTGTAATATCATGGGATCCCATCGATCTATCACATTGATCCTATTAAATATATCCTTTTACATCCTTGTATATAATTATTCATTACTTAGATATTTATTTTTAAGTTCCAAAGTATTGAATAACAACTGAGAGGGGGGGGGTTTAATCCGTTGTTCACTTTTTATGAGTTTCAAATTTTTTAGAAACTTAACCCATGAAACCTGTTAAGATTTATTTCCTTATAAACTTTTAGTAAATACTTGTGCATTAAAAATTAGGAAAATAAGAAAACCACATAATATTTAAAAGGTTCATACTCAGTGTGAGAACCTATATCCTTTATATAGCCACTCCGATGGGTCTATGTAAATACACTATTATGAAAAAGTGAATACAACTTGTGAAAAATCTTGTTAGACAACTTTTATCTCCCAATAGGAATAATTATACTAACTCCCATTAGTTTACAATGTTTTCTTATAAAATAATTAATCTAAAAAAATAATAAAGACTTTATTGAAACTTCTCTAAAATTGATCAGTCCAAATCCTTAGTCTGATATGGCTAGATCAGATTTTCTCAATTCGATGATGCTGGATCTGATTCACTTAATAAAATTATGATGGATCTAATGAAATAATTCTGATGAATTCATTCTCAATATACATTACTCAAACTATTCTCAAATTCTTAATAAAATATTTCTCAGTCCGATTGAATCAACATGATTTTCTCAATACGATCTTTCTCAATCTGGTAAAAAAATTAAGTTGTGTGATCCTCCTCATGAGATCTATGGCCAAAAATAAATTTGAATTGATTTCTTCAGTTCTCTGACTTTTCCTCTTATATGAAAAATTTACAATTAACGAATGATCAAAGAAATTATTTATAGGTGACTTAGAAAACAAAAGTGGGAAACTTGAAATATTTCACCATTTCCTCAAATTTCAAAACTCTAAAAATCACTCGCATTTAAACTTCAACTTTGACTTCCTCAATCCTCCTTAGATTTCTCTGAGATTTATTTAAAATTTAATTTCAAGTTTTACTTCTACAAATCTCTATAAAACTTTTGGAATTTTATTTTTGAGTATTATTCATAATCATCTCATTAAAAATCTATTTCCTTCTCATCTCATTAAGAACTTATTTCCTTCATAACTCATTACGAATCTATTTCCTTCTTATCACATTAAAAATATATTTCCTTCTCATCTCATTACAATTTTTGTTTCTTTATTAGATCATTATGATTTTTTTTCTTTCTCATCTTATTATGATTTTTTTCTTTCTTATCTCATTATGATTTCTATTTATTTATTAACACACTATTATTTTTTGTTTCTTTCTTATCTCATTACGATTTCTGTTTCTTTATTAACTCATTATGATTTTTGTTTATTTCTCAGCTAATTATGATTTCTATTTCTTTCTCAGATCATTATGATTTTTGTTTCTTTCTTATCTCATTATGATTTCTGTTTCTTTCTCAGATCATTACAATCTACCTTTCTTTATCAGATCATTACGATATGCCTTTAGCTTCAACATGATGGAATCCTCAAAATGCTTGAATTCTTATTATGATGGATTTTACCATTATGATGGAAATACTATTCTGATGAAATTTTCATTATTATGGAATCTCCATAACTCAAATTTTAAATTCTTCAAACCTCTCCACCATATCCTCAAAAGATTTTATCGTAAGAGTTTTCATGATTTGTGAGAACTTCATTACCAACAATGAATCGTCTGATTTAATTTAGAAAGTATAAAAACTTTCTTACTCCTGAATCCACTATTTTATTTAAAAAATATTCAAAAATAATAAGACTTATTTATTCAGAAAATTATTTCTTTCTCTAATTATGAAAAAGTAAAAACCTCCATCAATCAACAATTTCTGCCTTCGATTCTTCTAGATCTGATGATCTGAATTTAATGTTGATGGATCCGATTATTTGATTCTGAAAAAAAAATCTTAAAAACCAAAATTTTCTCCCCCTTCATGATTGAGTTCAAACTTTTAGAAACATTAAACTTTCTTACAAATCTCATTATGATGGATTGGATCTAATTCCTGGATAACAAAAATATTCTTATACAAAAAGGTTAGTTTTCAACAGATACAAAAACTTTGTTAATTTTTTTTTATCACAATGGTTCTTTAACCCCTCCCCCTTTGGATTTATTGACAACCCTCTTTAATAAATTTTCCAACTCTTAGAATTATTTCACAACTCAAATTTTATAAATAACTCAACTTTTTTAAATTTATCAAAACATAACCTTTCTCAAAAGAGAGTGTCCGAAACCACACTACTAGATAAAGTAATGTTTTTAAAGGAATTCCATCTCATGGTGATAAGAAAAATATTATATCCATGTAAATATAAACTCCCTCTCACTTTTATATCTTCCTCTAACATTTATTTTTCTCTCCCCCATTTTATGATAACCACAACTTCAGATTCATAAAAGAAAGATAAGTAAAAACTTTTTACAAAGTAGAAAGTTGTTACTTTCTACCTCCCTTTGTCAAAATAATATTAATCATGGTGGGGGTTCCTACTTATGAGGTTTAGGAAGACATGGGAGGAGTATGAACATGAATTTTATACCTCAATTCTACAAAACATTCTTTCATCATTACTTTTGTAAGGATATCAGTAATCTGATACTTTTTTTGAAATATATTCCAGAAAACCATCTTCAGCATCAACTTTCTATTTTATAAAGTGAAAATTTATATAAATGTGTTTTTATCTTGAATGTTGGAAAGGATTTTTAGAAATATCAATTTCACTCTGATTATCACAAAGTATCTTCAATTGTATAGAAAATTTTACTTTCAAATCTTCCAGCTGAAATTTCATCCACAATATTTGAGTACAATCCTGAGTAGCTGCAACATATTTGGATTTATCTATGATCAAAGTTACTAAAATTTGTTTCTTACTATTCAAACTCTCACAAAATTTACATAAGAATAATGTTCATCCTTAGGTTTATTTTCTATCATTATAATTTCCAGCCTAATTGTTATCAATAAAACCATGAAACTTCATCTTACTATTTCTTTTGTATGACAACCCATGTGTAGTTATTAATTTGACATATCTAAAAATTACTTTTTTCTTCCAACATATATAACTCTTTTAGATTACTTTGATACCTAGAAAAAAACTTTACAATATAAAAAATATCATTTCTTGAGTCTATAAGGTAAAGTAGACTTCCTATTAGCTTTCAAAAATCTTTACGATTCACACTTTTTCCAAATTTATCTTTACTCAACTTTGTGCTCACTAAAATAAGAGTAGAAACTTATTTGGATTATTCCATACCAAACTTCTTTAACAATTTCCTGACATACTTTTCTTGAGATAAGAAAACATACTTTTATTTTTGTTGAAATTTCAAGAAAAGGAAGAATGTTAATTCTACCAACAATGAAATTTAAAAATTCTTCTTCATTTCTTCAGAAAATGTTTTTCAAACATCGTCTCTATCCCTATAAAAAATATATCATCCACATAAAAAAATTACAATTAGAGTTACAAAGTCAACATCTTTCATATATATGTTTCTATTAACTTTTCCTTTATAAAAGTTCAATATTCTCAAAAAAAATTCATGTTTTGAATACCAAGAACGTAGAGCTAGTTTCAGCCTATAAAAAGATTAATCCAGTTTAAAAACATTGTTTTCATACTCATCAAGTAGAAACACACACTGTTGTTCAATTTAAACTTCTTCCTCAATCTCACCATTTAAGAAAAATTACTTTACAACCATATGATAAACTTTGTAATTCTAATGTGCGGCCACTGAAAGAAACATTCTAATAGTTTATAATATTACTTATAGGGAAAATATTTCTTCAAAATCCACACCTTCCACCTATGAATATACTTTACAAACATTCATGACATTGTTTCTTGAAACTTCTCCATGTTCATTTAACTTGTTTCTGTAAACCCACTTCATTCTGATAACATTTTTATTTTCTTTCCTTGAAACAAGTTACCATGTTTTATTCTTATCAATCTGATGTAACTCTTAATTAATAGAATCCACCCATTCTTTGTGTTGAATAGTGTCTAAAACTAATTCCGGTTCAAGTTTTGAGATAAGTGAATTCTGATAATTTAACCTCAACTTTATTCTTTTTTGAACTGGATACTTCTGATTTCTAATAATGTTTTTAGACTCAATATGTTTTTTAAAGTAGAAAATTTCAAAATTTCTTTCCCAACTGAAGTTTCCCCATCACATGAATTTTTTGAATCTTGATAAATATATTTTGACTTAATTTTAGTATTGTTGGAAATATCTAGTTTATCCTCCTCAATATTCTCAACAACTTTTATTAAGGAATTTCTATTTTTAATTACTTTCACATCATATGAGTCCACCAAATTTTGTAAACGTTTGTTCTAGAATTTTTAACTTCTTCCATTTGGTGAATACCATACAAAATTTCCTTCCTCGGATTTCTCATCATACTTTCCTAAATTTTATTTTTTAATTTTGAGAAAACATGGACTTATAAAAACTTTGAAGTATTTAAATGAATATTTTTTGTTATAACACATTTCATAAGGAGTCATTTTGTTTTCCAATCTCAAAAAACATCTATTTTTAACATGTACAATAGTACTAATAACTTCTCTCTAAAAGAATTTTGAAAGTTTGTATTATTCTAACATAATTCATCCCATTTCCACCAAAAATCTATTATTTATTTCTGCTACTCCATTTTGTTATTGAGTATAGGGATAACTATACTAATTTTTGATAACATGATTTATTAGGTAAGTTTCAAAATAATTTCTTGTGAATTTGGAACCATAATATGTTATCAACCATTTTATAGAAACCCCCATTTCTTTATTAACATATTTTATAATGAATTTGAACATTTTAATATCCTCTGACTTGTTCTTCATAAACATGATGTTTTTTATCCAATTGAAATCACCAATAATGGTGATAATGTATAAATCTCATTTTTTTGATTAATGTATCATTGGACTACATAAATCAGAATGAATAAGCTCAAGTGGTGTGGTAGATTGAATCTCAAATATTTTATTACTTTTCACTAGTAGAAAAATGATCTTTAATGTCGACATTTTAACATAGGTTCTTTGAGACCGATGTTAAAAGTATTAAAGAAATAATTTTAACATCGTTTATATTAAAAAATAAATCCAAAATTCACTTTTAATGTCAGTTCCAGAAAAACCGATGTTAAATTTCCTCATTGAATACTTTTAATGTCGGTTTTTTCAAGAACTGATATTAAAAGTCACTTTTTGGAATCATTTTTTCAAATAAATGATGTTAAAAATCATTACCAAGTTTTATATTATTTATCAAGCTTCGATTTGACTAGTCGTGGAGTGAAAATGTACTTACAGATCAAAAGTTATGGACATCAGAAGTTGAACATTATAATAATTGACTTTTAACATCTATTTATTTCAAGAACTAACATTAAAAGTTGCTTTTAGCATTGTTTTATCAAATAAAAAACATCAAAAAATAATTACCAAGTTGTAACTCATATTTTCATGATTATATTTTATTTGTTGTGGAGTAAAAACGGACTTATGGATCAAAAGTTATGGATGTTGGAAGTTGAACTTCTCTAAGAAAGGTCTTAGAGAAGTCTAACTTAAATCATCCATAACTTTTGATCTGTAACTCCATTTAAGCTCCATGAATAGTAAAATCAAATCTTGTAAAATGAACTAAAATTGAAGTAATTTTTAACATCATTTATTTGAGAAAAAAATTCCAAAAAGTTACTTTTAACTTCGGTTCTTGAAAAAAACCGACGTTAAAAGTCTTCGATGAGGACATTTAATGATGGTTTTTCTGGAACTGACATTAAAAGTAAAATTTTCAAAAATGTGGGTTCTATATTTCAATTTTTTCAAAAAGAATATTTCAATTTTCAAAATCCCACCTAAATTTCAATATATCACCGCTATAAAAATTTTCATTTTTAATATATAAATCCACATACTCTTTCTTTCAATATTTTCAACATCTTCGATCCAATTAAAATTTCAACACGTATTCCATATATGATTTTTAAATGGTATTTATTCTCATCATTTAATTTAATTATTATTGTTTTCCTTATCACTAAAAATATTGATAATTTTTCTTATGATGATGAATAATTCTTCTAATTTTGATACAAAGACAAATCTTTCACATGAGATTCACCAACTGAGGTGAAAAATTCTTTACCCATCATCATTTTATCGATCACCATTTTCATTACCATGTGAGTTCATCCTTAAAAAGATGATAATTAATGAAAAAATATATTGATTCGAAGGAAACCAATAAAATAATTGAAATTAGTTTGAATCCTTAAGTGTATTATTTTTTGTTGTCATTTGGTGTGTAATTATTAATTCTTTGTTTCTCATGTTTTTTTTGTAGTGAGTTGTATCTATCAAAACTTAATGAGGTACAACTTATGACGACCATAAATTTTAATATGCAAGTCCGTTTTATCTCCATGACTAGTCAAATCAAATATTTTTAAATGTAATACATTTCAGTATTAAAAGTTTATATGTTTTAACATCAGTTTTTACTAAAATTGATGTGATAAATATATTTTCTCTATTTAACGTCGATTTTTTTGTAAAAATGACGCCGAAGACTACAGTGGCCTGACTTTTGACGTTGGGTTTTATGAAAACCGATTCCAAAGACCCATGTGGCCCAACTTTTGATGTATTTTTCTATGAAATCAATGTCAAAGACCCTCATGGGTTGATTTTTAGTGTTAGTTTTTTTAAAAACTGATGCTGAAGACCGCCAAAGACGAGTTTAGGAATCGGTTTAAAAAAACAATGATGAAAATGCCTCTATCTGGTCTTATAATTGATTTTTAGATGCCGAGATTATAAAAATGGTGTTGAAGATTACATTTTTAATGCCACCTTTATAGAAGTCTGTTAAAACCCGACGTTAAAATGGAAAAAAATACTGACATGGAAATAACTTTTTCCACCAATGTTTGTTAGTCATCTTCCCTTTTTTCCAAGTTACAAAAACATATTCTTCTATCATTTTCAATTATAGAAATTTTAAAATGAAATAAAATTTAGAAAGTTTGTTCATAATTTTCTATCCAAGGTTCTTAAGTATTTTTTCCATAATTTGGGTTCATCATCAGCACTCAAGTAGTAGGATTTGTTGAATTCTCCTATTTGGAAGCGATTCCCACAGGTTCTTTCTCCTTTTGTAAGAAATTTTCCATTTTCACACTTTTGATGATAGAAAAATATTTTCTAAAAAAAATTCTTTTCTATAATTAAAAAGTTTAATTACACTAAGTAAATTATGTTTTATCCCATCACAAATAAAAATTCCATATATTTTAACTTTTCTACTTCAATTTCAGCCATTCTAATTCCTTTGATTTTTAAAAAACTATCATTACCAAAGGTAACTGATTCTCCATCACGACTTTCAACATTTTTCAATATTTTTATATCACCTATCATGTTTGAATAACAACCAATATCAAGTATCCATGTTTTTTTACTTTTAATTTATTTCAAATCTATCTTGATAACAAAATCTATTTCATCAACTTTATTCTTTTCAAATTCCTTTTCTTTTATATCATAAGAAATTTTTTCTAGAAGCAGTTTCATATATCTTTTGGAATGATGACTATAATAATCAAATATTTCAAAAAATTTCTTTAAAATATTAAAACTGATTTTTTGTTGGAAAGTTTCTAACATCTTGAGAATTCACTTTTTTTAACTTTTTGTAAGTTATGAAAGTTTCTTATTATACTTTAATAATTTCTTAAAATTTTATTAAACCTTTTTATAGGTAAGGATAAGTTGTGCCAAAAATTATATTCTCTATTCCCATATATTCCACAATACCAAAAATAACCATCAAATCTTGATTTTATATTTAAATAATAACTTTATCTATTGAAACTTTGTTGAGGTTGATAGCTTCTTTCTGCTCTATCATACTCAGGACATGGACCATATTTCCTTCAGAGTGGGTATTCATATTTTGAAGATGTGATAGTTTCATCACATCCCTTTTCCACCCAATATTTCCTAATAATTTTTTTGGAACCTGAAATGTTAGAATAATCAGACAAAACATTATTTTTTGTGGGTGAAGATTTCACCTGATTATTGTTTTGATCCTTCTTAAGAACCTTAGAGGTCTTGGCTTTTACTTACAAGGATTTGTTGAAGTTTTCATTCATCTTCCTAAGGTTATTTTTATAATCAAGAAGTATTATTTGAAACTTGTTAACTTTTTCTTCCTTATGTTTTAGATTCTTACAAAGATTTTAAATCATCTTTCCCTGTTTATCAATTCTTAGTTTGCAACTTAAGATCTCTTGAATGTATTCATCCTCCTACTTGATCACATATTTTCATCTTTTCTTCCATTATAAAACTCTTCACAATATTTCTTAATTTTTTCTTAAGACATGAAACAAGTTTTATTTTGGGTTGATGCTCTCTTTAAGATTCTTTATCACCTTCTTCAATATCTGATGAATTTTTTTTAAACTTTTTCAATGAAGGTTATGAATTTTTATGAACTTTCATCTTCATATTAATTGTTTATCAGTTGAGTCTAATTTGAATTTCTTACTCAATATACTTATTTTATTTATAGTAAACTTCTTCTTGTATTTTTTGGATGGATTTTCTTCTTTATCATTTTTGTTCCATTTCTTCTATAAGGATTTTTCATTAGAATAATATTAATATTCCCCAACTTTATTCTTTAGGAATTCATAGTAAAGTGTCTGATTCAAACACACTCAAACCATTTGAGATGAAGTTTACCTCCATACTTTCCCCTTCCTCATTGATAGTTCTTAAAGATAAGAGACATAGTCTTATCATTCAACTCATCATCTTCCTTATATTTGGACTCATAAAGATTAGATTCTTGAACATCTTGGATTTTCATCTTTCTCATAGATTTAAAATCCATTTCATATTTCATCTTATTTTTAAATATTTGAACTTTCCTCATTTCATAAGAAAAAATAAAGTTATGAAATTCATCAAGAGATAAATCATCCTTATGTTCTAAATAGGATATTTTAGAATCAAACATATCTAGGAAGTTTCACATAAGTTTCTTCACAATTATAGAATATTACAGGACATATCTGAATTCTATGATGTTGAAAACAATTTCATTTACTCTAGTGAAGTATTCATCAATAGTTTCTTCATCTCTCATTATGATGTCTTCATACCTACCACACCAGATTTATATCTTTTCTTCCTTCACATTAGTATTACCTTCAAAAATAATTTTTGTCTTGTCCCGTATACTTTTTAAAGTATTAAGAACCATAATATTATGATAAAAATTATCTAATAAAGTCATAAGGATTTTATTTCTATCCTTTCCATAAAATTATATATTTATCTTATAAAAAAACATCATAGGAGCATCATTATCAATTAGTGGAAAACCAATAGTAGTGGAATCATCAACTTCTTGGCCAAGAGATAGGTGATAAGGAATCATCTTATTTTTCATACATAATAATTTTTTCCATAAAATGTTAGAATTAATCTACTATTTACAGAATTTATATTATCCATGATAAGGATTCAACAAGGTAAACCTTCCATTTGATACCAATTAAAGTTCCAAAGGATTTAATAACAACTGAGAAGGCATGAGGTGAATCAGTTGTTCACTTTTTATGAGTTTCAAAACTTTTAGAAACTTAACCCCCACAACTTTTTAAGATTTATTTCCTTATCAAATTTTAGTAAATAATCATGTATGAAAAATTAAGAAAGCAAGTAATGCAAAAAATATTTACAAGGTTTGACCTCAGTGTGATAACCTACATACTTTCTATAGACACTTCCATGGGTCTATATAAATCCACTATTATGAATAAGTTAATAAAACTTGTGCCAAATCCCATTAGACACCTTATATATCCTGATAGGAATGATTATACTAAATCTTGTCAGTTTATAATGTTTGATTATAAAAAAGTTGAGACAAAATAATAATAATAAATACTTCATTGAAACTGCTCCACAATTGTTGAGTCCAAATCCTTAGTCTGATTTGGATGGATCTGATTTTCTCAATCCGATGATGCTGGATCCGATTCAATCAATAAAATGATGCTGTATCTAATGAACTTAGTCTGATAATTCATTATCAATCTATATTACTCAAACTCTACTCAAATTCTCAATATAATCTTTCTCATTCTGATCAAATCAATCTATTCTTGTCAATATGATCTTGTTTAATCTGGTAAATAAACATTCATCTGTCTGGTCCTCCTCACAAGATCTCTAGATAAAAATGAATTTTACTTAATTTCTTTAGTGCTTTTCCTTTTCCGTATGTGAAAAATTTACAATGAATGAATAATCGGAGCATGTATTTATAGGAAACTTAGAAAACAAAAATGGGAAAATTGAAAACTTTCCCCGCTTCTTCAAATTTTAAAACTCTAAAAATATCTTTCATTTAAACTTAAACTTTTACTTCTTCAATAATCCTTAAATTTCTCTAATATTTACAAAAAAATGAATTTCAAGTTTAATCTTTTCAACTATTCCTAAAACTTTTTAATTATTCTTCATAATCAGCTCACTAAAAATCTTTTTCCTTCTTAGATCATTATGAATTCATTTTATTCTCAACCCATTATGAATATATTTCCTTATTAGATCATTACAAATCTATTTCCTTATTTGCTCATTATGATTTATATTTCTTTCTTAGATCATTATGATTTTTATTTCTTTCTCAGCTCATTATAATTTCTATTTCTTTCCCAACTCATTATGATTTATTTTTCTTTATTATCTCATTACGACTTATGTTTCTTTCTCATCTCATTACAATTTCTATTTGTTTCTCAGATCAATATGATTTTTATTTCCTTCTCATCTCATTATGATTTCTGTTTCCTTATCAGATCATTATAATTTCTATTTATTTATTAGCTCATTATGATATGCCTTTATTTCTTATCTCATTATGATCTTCTTTTATCTTCATCCTGATGGAATCCTCAAAATTATGGAATTATCATTATGATGGATTTTACCATTTGGATGGAAATCCCATTATGATGAAATTCTCATTTTGATGGAATCTCTATAACTCAACTTTGAAATTATTCAAACCTCTCCACTATATCTTCAAAAGATTTTTTCATGATATTTTTCATGATTTTTGATAATATAATGACCATAAAAGCATCGTCTGATTTAATTTAGAAAGTATGAAAACTTTATAACCCCTGAATCCACTATATTCTTTCAAAACTCTTCAACAACAATACAAATTCTTTACTCATCAACTTCTTTCTTTCTCTGATTATGAAAAAGGAAAAACCTCTAGAAATCAACAATTTTTACCTCTGATTATTTTGGATATGATGATCAGAATCTGATGCTGATGGATCCAATGATTAGAGTCTAGAAAAAAACTTTCTTAAAAACAATATTTTTCTCTCCCTTTATGTTTGGGTTCAAACTTTCAACAACTTTCCACTTTATTAAAAATCTCATTACTATATACTGGATCCAATTATTGTATAATAAAAACATTCTTATACAAAAATATTAGTTATAAAAAATACAAAAACCTTGTTAAAACAAATTATTATAAAGGTTCTTTGGATTTTTATCCCAAAAGGTGATTAAAGGGAAAACATTGATAGATTTTTCTTAATATCACACCCTTCCCTAGAGGGGTCACCTATAGAAATATAAATCCCCGATAAAGAAGTTTTCTCTATTCATGACACATCCTAGACATGAGAAATTTATTTTTATAGTGCTTCTACAAACATGACTAGAAATAGGATGGAGGGTCTAGAACTAAACTGAGTTAGTTTGAGGATTTTGTTTCATCACCCGAGGCACTCATTACCTACTCATTTCTTTTTTCTAAAGGACATACCAATAATGAGGTAGAATAAAAATCTCTTATCATAGGTATAAATCTATTCTTACATATACCAATTGTCAATTTTATGTCAAAGAAAACTCAAAAATGGTAATCAAATAGATCAATGGGGAATATCCTATTAAAAAGGAAGAGTTGATACCTCTACTTGATTATATATCAGATTTTATGTCATTTTTTCCCTCTGATCTGATTTCATATAACATTTTTCATTCACATAATTCTTGAGTATATGTAATGGATAATATAGCCACCACTCTTGTGGATCTATATCATGATGAGACAATTATCCATATTACAGATTGAAAAGAAATTTCACTTTTTTTATTAAAGATGTTGATGAAAATAATTAAGTTAGAATAATTTTGGATTAGTATGAGTTCTTATCTATTTTGATAATGTAGAACCCAACAATATGTATCCCATAATAGAGTATCTATAAAATAAGGATCTTCAACAAGATTGAGCCAGAAATGAAAAAATATCGATAGGCTATGATTTTTTTCTTTATAAGAACATAAATTAGCATAAATTACTATAAAAGTGATGATTTTATGGGGTATTAGTGACACCCCTATATTTTAAAAGAACAATATGTTCAATAGTGTATAAGACACACAACATTGAGTTTAAATGAACCATTGAATATTGTTATTTAAATATGACCATTATAACCTAGCCATTTAATTGGTGGGTATGAATATGGTTAAAAAATTATGAAAAGATTTATAAAGGTTTAATATTGTGTATTTATTAATAATAGATAAGTACTTAATTTTTAGTAAAATCATTTTATACTTCAAAAATATATTTTCTTCAAAAATGGTTTTATTTTATATTTTGTGTGTGAGAATTATAATTCATTTACGCCACTTTTTAAAATTTTATTTTATAAAAATAATATCATTTTTGAAATAAGAATATATAATTTTACTCACGGTGAAATTTTGGGATTTTTCCAAAAAAAATATTGATTTTTCATTGAATAGTAAAAAAATCACCACCCAAATCTTTTTATTTTATTAAAATAATAAAGGAACAAAGAGCCTACAAAGGAACAATTAAGAGGGTCTAAAATAGTGGATCCCAAGAGAACCAATCCAAACAAAGCTTCTACCCTCTAAGGGAAAGGATGAAAGACTAGAGAAAATAATGATCTGGTCATTTTGAGACACTTTAAAAGAAAGATAATCTACCACCACATTCCCCTCTCTCTAGGTATGAAGAACAACTATATGATTGTTCATAATATGCTTTCATTTACTGATGGAATACTCAATGGACCAGGGTATAAGGCATTTTCCCAAGAGAAAATTGTAGATAGTGAGTGAATCAGTATCAATATCCCTGATAGGTATTCTCCTCTAATTGCATAGAAAGATTCCTGATAACATGGCATAGGATTTCTCTTGAAGGGAATCCCCACTTTCGTAAAAAACTGAAAAGGAATAAATGACTAAGCCCTTAGAATCTCTGATAACTCCACCCCCATACATGGAACCCAAGAATCAAGATCCATCAGTGTTCAGTTTTTTCCCCATAAGAGGTAGTTTCCATATGATCTATTTACCCCAATATGTAGCATTGTAATTAAGGGGGCTTGTAGGGGGAGAAGAGGTAAGAGAGAAGGCACATTCACTAGATCTTTGTATATCCTTTAGAAGTGTAGTATTAAGTTCCTACATTTAAAGATGATACCTAAGGTGGATATCAAGAGAATTTGATGTCACATATCATTTCTTGACAACCAGAGAAGCCAACATCCAACAATAAAAATAATCACTCTAGCCTTTCTCTCCAGACTAGGTCTTTCTACAGCTTGGAACCACTGTTGGAGGAATGAATCTATAAAGAAATCATGGTCAGAACAACCTATAAGCTATCCAAAAGAACTCCAGATTTTTTTCCTAATCACAGTTGAAGAAAAAGTGGTCTGTAGATTCATATTTTAGATCCTTACAACAAAGGCACTTTGATGTGAGACATATCCCTCTTCGCTATATATTATCACCATAAGGAGGAGCATTGTTCTGAACATGCCAAACTAGGAAAAGGAATTTGGAAGAAATGTTATTACACCATAAAATATCATCCCTGTGATCCTATGATGAGGAAACATGTTGAATTTTATGGAAGTCTCTGATAGATAAATTACCATCCACAGATCCTATAAATACACACTTATCTGGATTACTGGTCATCATAATGCTATTAAAGAGGCTTTTTTGGATGTCATCCAAGGTGGCCTGAATGAGGATGGGGTGATCACTGGCCTCCCTAAAAGTGGTATTTGGAGTAGGGTAGCTCAGGAAGATAAGGATTTTCCCAGCCAGTTATGATGCCAAAAACTGATTTCCCATTTTCCTATTAGTGATCAGGTATGCCACTAAAGAAAAGGAAGGAAAGGTTAGACCAAATTTTGAATTTTGGAGGGTCTACACCTAGATCTCCCCTCAAGGCCATAAACTCTTTGAATTTGTTTTTCCTAAAAATATTTCTCATCAATTAACTCCCACGTAAGCTTGGCATGAATACCATTCTTGGCGCCTGAAACAATTCTTAAATTAATACCCCCTTCATCAGTTACTTTTTCCAACTTATTACAAGAAGCCCAATGGAATTTACGTTGTAGGTGACCGTCATTTAAAAAGGATATAAAAGTGGACTCAATTTTAGAAATCACCTTCTTTGGAACCTTGAGGGTGAAAAAATATGCATTGAGATAGAGGAAAGAATAGAGTTTATCAATGTGATTCTCCCTAGAAAAGAAATGAATATATTATTCCAATTTAGAATGCGCCCTATGATTTTATCAATAACCATGTCAAAGTTTCTAATGAGAAGGGTGTTGGGGGACATGAGACCACCCAAATAATTCAAAGGGAAGAATCCTTTGTTCATACCAATACTGACTCCCAAAGACCTTGTTCATCTCTTTGAGCATTTATTAGGAGAAAATAAATTACTCTTCTCACTGCTAACAATTTTCCCACTCCAAGAAAAATAAAATTAAAGAGCCTCATTAACCCCTATATGAATCTTCTACTACCATTAAGAAATAGGATGGTATCATCTATAAACATGAGATTAGAAATACCCCCAAAATAATGCTATTTGTGGTAGGGGTAACTTTCTCCACTACAATGAAATGATTAAGATAATGATTGATAAAATCTTGATCCATGATAAAAATAGAGGGGGAAAGAGGGTCCCACTGTCTTAAGCCTCTAAAGGATTTTAAAAAACTAAATTTTTTACCCATGAAAGAATTATCCAACTATGGAGAACTAAATCAATGAAAGAGAAAATCAATAACCCAATTTGAAAAACCCATGCTCGTAAGGACCCTAATGATAAATATCCACTCAACTCTACCATATTCTTTACTCATATCAAGTTGTATTTCCACATTTATACCAAATGAATTCAAGTTGATGTCACTTATGACTTCCTAGTCCAAGGAAATAGCCCCTTGAATTGATCTTCCTTTCACAAAACTGTACTGCTCCTCAGCTATCCATCTCAGATGGAAGGGGCTAGGCGTTATGTTTAGAATTAAATCTAGGAATTTATATGGTAGATTTCATAGGATAATGGGATGATAATGATTCAAATAATGGGGAGACTTAACCTTGGTCACTAGTACTAATTTAGTCACATATCCCACATGAGGAAGATTACCCCCTTAGAAAAATTCCTGCACCACACTGATCAAACTCCTTTTTAAAAGATCCCAGATAGCCCTATAAAAAGAAGCAAGGAAAGCATCCAAGATAGGAGAACTAATATAATTTATGAATCATACCACATCTTTGATTTCTTCCTCATTTTGAAGAACTTGAAATCTTTCATTCACTGTATCAGACACTGAATATGGAATATTGTCAAAAAAATAATATGGGCCTCTTTGGTATCCACCTACCATGCAATGGTTTAGAGAAGCTAGTAGAGTCCTGAAGTGGTTATCATCCAAACTTCCAATTATTTCTCTGTCATTAGTGTATGACCCATCCTCAAGCAGCAAGTTAGGAGTAGAGAATATGAATTTTACTCAGCCAGGGATATTTTTATTCAATATCCATATTTTCCTTAAAATTATTTAAAGAATATTTTTAACATTCTCTAATGATTTGTTAAAGAAATTTTTACCCATTTTTTAATTTTTACAAATTTTTAAAATGAATATTGTTTTCATTTTTTGAACAATGTAGTTTTGAACTTTTACTAAAAATATGAAAGGACTCTTTTTTTAATGTACTTGGAACAAAAAAATTTTCCCTCCATTATGACTGATCATTTATTTTATGAATAATTTAAAATTTTTCATAATTTTTTTAAAATATATTTTTTCCAAATATTCTGGAATTTTTTAGTTTTAAAAATTGAATTTCAAAGAGAATAGGGTATTTTACTCAAGTACATTTTAATGATATTTTAATGATATTTATATTCATTAATGACAACACCCATTTATTTTAATTATACTCCACCGAGGATATGTTGTAATGATAAAATAATCATTCTTTATCTGGATGGATTATGATCAGATTAACCATGGAAGGTATTAAAATTCCATATGATAGTTCTTTCAATATATAAAATTATTGATTGACAAAGAATGTTGATTAAATTATATTGTTTATTCATATAATTAATGAATTTGACTTAGTAAGTGATGGACAAGGCTTGTTATAACCCCTCGATGCATTAGTAGGTATCATGAGACAAACTAGTTTGAGTATTTGGATGATGACATACCTATTTATGTGAGATATCTTGGAAAGAGGATGTGATGGTAAGTTTATGATGACCGAGATTATGCATTTCATCATTATGAAATCATTTATTAATATAAATTCAATTTTTTGATTATTTATGATATACATGGATACATTTTAAGATCATGCAATTATTTTGATCCTCATTTACTCCTTCCATATTATTATTTTTGCCCATGTTATCGATTAAATGATATGTGTTTTAGTTATTTACCTTTCCATATTGATTATTCATTATTTACCCATGATAGATTTAATTTTATGTAACCCTTAATGAGAATCTAAGATCACCCTTATTTTGTTTCTTTTCCCCAGGGTATGAAGAAGTAATACTTAAATGATTTCAAGGATGTAGAATATTTACTTTCACTATGTTTTATATTTTTCCAAATATAATGTGAGATTAAAGTATGTATCTAGTTTATAAATACTAATAAACTATTTAATCCTTTGGAATGTTATCTATTGTATCTAGTACCAATGTAATAATGTAATCAACTACTTTGTTTTACTGGGGCCAAGTTCTTTATAGTTGGTTTTAGAAAAAGTTTAGTAGAAAATTTGGGAACTTGATTTAGAAAAACATAGATTAAAGAGTATAACCCTATGAATGAATTTTAGGATAATAACTTATATATGATAATATCCTAAAAATTTATAAAGATATTGATTATTTGGTTTTCCTAGAAATACATCCCCTTCTGGATACTACAAGTGGATATAGTTTTGACACATATTCATCTAGTGGTAGTAACCCTAAAAACAGTTAGTCAAGTATATCTCAATCATGATTCTTATGCATGGCGATTTTTCCCTTATTGTGAACCTAGTTTGAAACCCCAATAGGATATTCTTGGGTTAATTCACATTTTTAATATCAACCATTATGATGAATGAGAGAATAGAACCTATAGAAACCAATAAAATTCCATAGTGATATGGGATAAACCTAAAGTTTCTTTGGTTGATAAGTATAAGGTTGATTATAAGTTTAAAGGCATAAATATCCTTGTTCAAGTTCTATGTGATGGGGTTTTAAAAATATTAAGGATATTTTGGGAGACATTTATAATAATACAACCCATTGTTTTATTATATTTTTTAGTGAAAAAGTTATTTAGAAAGAAAGCCTTTATATTTTGTGGAAATAAGTTTAAAGGTATTTGTAACCTTTAGGATTTATCTTATATTTTATGTTGAGATAAATATAATAATATATGATTTATCATATAACTAGACATAGGATTTAAAAGTTGTTTGGTGATTATGTGACTAATGTTATTATTGAAGAAGTTAACTATTGTGGTGAAATTATATAATTAAGGTAAATAGAAATAATTTTGGATAATATGGGTTTTTTATTTTAGGAATATGAGTTTATTTATATTTTGGAAGCATAAATGATTTTATTATGACATTATTTTGGGGAATTATTAATATATTTTGGAGAATATATGAAAAAGTCATACACATTTTTGGTATGATACTTTAAGAGTGATTGATGTTATTTAGGGATAAATCAAATTTTATCTTGAAATAATATGTGATCAAAACATTATAAACTTTGTTTTTTAATCTTATTCAGGATTTTTTGAAGAATTTTAAAGATAATTATTTGAGGAATGCTTTAGTTTGAACTTTTCATATTACTATTGATTTTTAGATTAATTTATTATTTTTTTAATTGGAAGGTTCATAAATTTTAGATATTGTCTTACCTTGTGGTAACTATTTCTGTTTTGGTTAATAATTAAAGATAGGAGTAATAACTTTTTATCCTTTTGTTGAATATTTTATTTGTTAGAAGATTATTTTAGTGCTTCAGGCATGAACAATTCATCTTGAATACTCATTATTTGGAGAAAAAATTGATATTGTTGTGGAAATTGATTAAAGGATAAAATTATACTTATTATTTAAGTATATTTATTTATGTTCTAAGTCTATATGGTAAAGGAATTCCTCAACTTTATAAAAAATTATCTTTAAATAAAAATTTTATCGTATTGTGATAATTTTTGATGAATTTATGGGATTTTAACCCATCACATATTTATGGTTTTATGGTCATTAAATTTCTCTTAACCATGTACTATATCACTCTATATTAATATTTTATCTTTAGTTTTCTCATCTACATCCATATTTTCACTACATACCAATTTCCTTCTATTTGGAAATCATGTTTTTTGTTATTCTAGATGGCATTCATATTTCTATTTCCCACTTTTTAAGAGGAAGTTTTTTAACCATTTTATGATGTGGGGTTTCCAAAAAGGAATTCTCAAATTTCAAAACCTTTCTTACCAAGAATAATTTAAAATTTTGAGGATTCAATTTACTAGGGGGATATAACACCCTAATATTTTAAAAGAATACTATGTTCGATAAAAAATACAACATGCAACACCAAGATTAAATGAACCATCAAATATTATTATTTAAATATGACCATTATAAATTAGGCAACGAATTGGTGGCTATGAATACGTTTATCCAAATTCTGAAAATATTTATAAAAGTTTTATATAATTTATTTATTAATAATAAATACTTATTTAATTTTTAGTAAAATCTTTTTATACTTTAAAAATTTATTATCATCAAAATGGTTTTATTTTTCATTTTGTGTATAGGAATAATAATAAATTTATGAAAATTTTAGAAATTATATTTTATAAAAATAATATCATTTTTAAAATCAGTATATCAAAGTAAACTTAGGGTGAATGTTTGGATTTTTCCGAAAATATTGATTATTCAGTGAATAGTAAAAAATACCAATTTTTCGAATACTGCCATTTATTTTAATTGAAAAAGAAACATAATATTTTTAAGTTGATCATAAATTAATATAAGAATCATTTAGTTATAAAAATATAATTAATTACATATGAATCAACATAATACTTGATCTTTTTATCAAAATACTTTTAGGATTAATTTTTTTTTTTAGAAAAATAATTTTTTCATTGCGCTTTGTGAGGTGATTATAAAATAAATTTATACAAATTATAGTGATTGGATTTGGTAAAATGGATTCAATTTTTAGAATCAGAATTATTAATAATGTTTAATATGGTTAACTTAATTTTTTTTTTCATAATGAATACTAAAAATATTAAAAAAATTTCACAACGGTAAAAGGGTAAATTAAGTAATTAAGTTTAAAAATAATATTTCAAGGACTAAAAATTGACCCTAAAACATTCATTTATCCTATTATATGAGTTTATTTCAGAAATTTCCATCCAATTCTTGAATATATTTCCACATGGTGTCATATTTCTTTTATTTTTAACCTTATAATATTTAAGTAATAGATAAAGACAAAAATTTCACTTTCTTGCTTTTAATAACTATAATATTTTGTGTCAGGGATAACAAGAAATTATTTTTGATACTATATATTTATTTTAAAGATAAATTATTTTTTATCATATTAATTTATTTCTAATTTTTACTAATGAAAGAATTACCTAAAATGCATATGCAATGCCGACAAAATATTTATTCAATTAATAGATAAATAAAATAAATGATTATAAAAAATTTAAAATTATTATAAAATGAATGAATTATTGTGTGCCAATTTTTTTAGATAAATACAATTGGATAGTGATGTGTGAAAGTATTATATTCTAATTCCATTAATTTAATGTTATTTTCAAAGTCAAATTAAATGAATAGTTCTAAAAATGACATGAATGATATTTTATAATAAATAATATTTTATTAAATGATATAAAATTCATAAAAATCCTATATTTATAAAATTTATTGGGTTGGGATTTAAAATATAAACCATGTTCTATTTAGTTTCCAATTTTCCTTTTATAGTAAATATCTTGACCCCTAAAGAGTAAAAAACTTTGTTACAATGGTAATCATCAAAAAGGGTTAACATAGGTTAATACCAAAAGATATTGGTAAAAAAATTGTTAAAATTTTATTTTATGAGACTATTTAAACAAATACTCAACCTATATTTTAATTATATCAGTTTGGAGCCCTTTCTCCATGAAAATTTATTTATATTAGTTTAATATTTTATGAAATTTCAAAAGTGACCCTATCCTCACTTATAAAAGGGAACCTCCTCTACTTTTTAATTCACTTAAAAAGAATTTTATTTCATAAAATATCTTCCAAAATCCCTTAATTACATACCTTAAAATGTCCCAGAGGCCTTGTTTTGATTAGAAAACCCTCCTAGTAAGGATTTTGGTGTAAACTTAAAGTGGTTTTCCGAAGAAGATGTATAGTTCTTAACAAAGTGTTTTTGTTTTATTTCTTATTCTAACTCATTAAAATATTCTTTAAACATGATGAAATAATAAAAAAGGTATATTAAATATAATTATATGTTGTTATGTTAATATAATACTCTATACCCATCTTATATTCTATCAAATGGGAAATGAAACCATAGTTCGTGTGTACGGTGGACTATCACCTTGCGAATCAATGTAATTAATTTTCCATCACCTAATATTATGGATGGTTATAATGATGGATTTATTATATATATATAATATTCATGATGTATTTATCATTCCTAAAAGATAATATATAATCTACTTTCTTACATTTACATCTATTAAAAAATGATAAAATCGTTCGTGCGTATGTGTAGACTACCACCTCCATGAAGTGATGTGATTTGTTTTCCATCACCACATCACATGTATATATATAATTTAATTTAAAGAAATTTTATTTATAATATAATTATTATTTTTTAAATATAAAATAATACTTATGTTCTTTCCATCATGATCATTGATAAATGAAATGTTACTTATACGTATATACAACTTACCATCTCTATGATTGTAACATAGTTCATTTTTCATAATCACATTTCATGGTTCATTTGAATATAATAATTTATATATAAAAAATATAATTAATTTATTATTATTATTCTATATATGATGTAATAATTACCACTTTTACCATATTCAAACTACCAACGTCATTTTGGATATATAAATTGAATACCATCAAAACTTATGGTATGAACTTAATTGATTAAGTAATTAAACATAACATGGTATTAAATAAAATAAAAGGAATAATGAAAATTAAAATAGTTATTAAGAAATTAATTAATTAACATAATTTTATTATTTAGGAAGATAAAGAACAAATGTGACAATTTAGACCCAAGGAAAGGGATTTGATTACTCAATTTATTTTCATTGGGTAATATTAATTCTTCACTGTCTTTGATATTATAAGATTATTTGTGTAAGGAATTTTGATTAATTTATGTTTTATTTAAATTTTTTCATATGGATTTACATTTTATACACATAATAAATTCACAAATTAATTTTTACTTCAATGGTATGACCTTTGTAAGAGATTCAATCTCAATTTCCACTCCATTGGGACATGTTTGGTATTACACACCTATTAATTTTTATAAGGTGAACTTATTAAACCTTTGATATTTTATATCATGAATATAAAAATATTTATGGTATTTAATGTCCCATTTTAAGTTATTTATTTCATGGGGTTTATGAATCAGAAGTTACCAATGTGGTAAGGGTTTATTTGACAATCTCATTATTATTTAGGATTATTTATGTTTAAGTATTTGATGGGGGAATTATTTAATATTTATATCTTAAACTCAAAATATTTTCTTCTACTATGGTTATTTCTAAATATTATATTTTTCCTTTCATTTTACTCTCTTTAAGTACTCAATATACCAAAATCATATTATTAAGTAAAAAAAAACTTTTTTTCTACTCGGCCAAGGATATTTTTCTTCCATATCCATATTTTACTTAATTTTTTTTGAAGAATATTCTTAACATTCAACAATGATTTAATAAATTCATTTTTACCCATGTTTTAATTTTTAAAAATAGATTAAAAGGAATATTATTATCATTTTATAAATAAGGTAGTTTATAAGTTTTACTAAAAACGTGAAAGGAATATTTGTTTGAACTTAATTAACATGAATAGAATTTTACCACCATCATGAAAACTCGTTTCTTGGAAGATTCATTTATAAGTTCAAATTATTATTTTCAAAGAATTTTTTTTACTAGTATTTTGAAATTTTTTAGTTTTTAAAGAACAATTTCAAAGTGAAAAGGGTATTTTCTTCAAGTATGTTCTTCATGATTATTTTATGATATTTCTATTAATTAATGAAAATAACCCTTTATTTTAAATATGACCCTTTAGGGATATGTTATATTGATTCCATCCTCATTATTTATTTGGATGGTTTATAATCAGATTGGTCATGGAAGTTATTGAAATTTTATATGCTAGTTCATTCAATACATATAATTATTTATTGACAATTAATGTTGATTATGTTGTATTTTTATTCATATGATGAATGAATTAGATTTAGTAAGTGATGGGTGGGGCCTGTTATAGTCCCTCAATGCACCAACATGTCTTATGAGATAAACTAGTTTGTATATTTTTCCAAGGCCCTATCCTTTTATATGATATATATTATCATAAGGCCTTGATGATAAGTTTATGATGTCCAAAATTATGAATTTCATAATTATTAAATAAGTTATTGATTTCCATGTAATTATTTTATTAGTTATGATATCTCTGGATAAGTTTCAAGCTAATGTGATTATTTATATGGAATTATATAATACTCATTCACTCCTAGAATATTATTCATCATGATCAAGTTATTGAATAAATGATATTTGTTTTAGTTATTTACCTTCCCATATTGATTATTCCTTATTTACTCATGTAATCTTCCACTGTACATAATCCTTATTGAGAATATGAGCTCACCCTTATTTTTTATTCATTTTCTCAGGTTTTGAAGAGGGAATCTTTGAATGATTTAAATGATACAAAATATTTACTTTCACTATGTCTTGTATTTTATGTTTTCAAATTTAATGTTAGATTCAAGTATTTATCTTGTTTACCAAGACTGCTAAACAATTTAGTCCTTTAGGATGTTATCTCTTGTATCAATTACTAATGTAATAATGAAATTAGTGTCTCTGGTTTACTGTACTTCTCAGATGTATTGATGGAGAAGAGACCCTTACATCTATACAATAGTTATATGTGGTTACCTGTAGTGAACATCAAGATTGAAAAAAAATATTTCTGAAAATTAGAAAACTTGGATATTTATAGACACCCATGGTGTATGACTGTATGGAATTCAAAAAAAAATTCATTCATGCTAGATATATGATAACTTCATTAATTATCCATAGAGTTATTTTACACTTATAAGTACTCCTGTCCATTTACCATATAGGGGATCTATATCATGGGTCTATACTATCCAGTTACTATCTAAAAATTTAAACCCATCATTACTATTACTAACTCCTTTTTCAAATGGGTTGAATTTGTAACCTTAAAAGAGTTTGGGATAAATGATATGATAAATTTCATGAAATCTAATATCATAACTAGATTTGGGGTTCTCCACACAATTATAACTAATAATGAAACCAAATTCCATGCATATTAATTTAAGAAGTTATATTTGGAGCACAACATCCAGTCTAATCATTCATCTATCTATCATGAGAATGTGAATAGAAAAATAAGAACATTCAAAAAGTCTATATATAAAATCCTTTAGAAAATGGTAGACAATGATAAACATTTTTGGAATGAAAATATCCATAATGATTTGTGGGATTATCACATAACTATATATAATTGCATGAAAAAAATGATATTCACTAGTGTATGGAAAAAAGGTGGGATTTACCCTTGATTTTCAATTTTCTTAACTCTATATAGCTATTTACTATTAGTTTAATGAAGATGAATGATATCAAATATATTTGGGATAATTAGAATGACTTGATGTAAAAAGTTTGATAGTATTTCATAACATTAATGTTTATCAGAATCATGTATGATGAGTGTTTAATAATATGGTTCACCTTTATTCATTCATCTAAAGAGAATTACTGTTAGCTTTAAGGATGGTAATTATACCCTAAAGAATCTCCCAAAATTAAAACCTAAATGGGAAGGACCATACATCATATGTAATATCCACTCTATTAGAGTATACTTCTTGATCATAATGGATATATTAGACACTATGCATCCCACCAATGTGATATTTCTCATGAAATAATTTACATAGCTTCATGATGGGTTCGTAAGGTCCTTGTTATATGACATTAAAATGTATGAAACAATTTTCATCATTTAATGATTTTAAACTATATAACACATGACCTTGAATACATGACATTAAACTATATGGTATCAAGTCCTTCTTATAATAATATAAACCATACAAAAAAATGGTCTGCCCAACATGACGATAAACTAATTAGAATGGTCTATTTTATATGAATTGACCCCCTTATGTAAGAGTCTGGTCAATATAAGTACCATTAGTGTATGGTATTACCAATTCACATTGGGTTATCTCAATTATCAATACACTACAAAATCATATGATTCCCCTTTCACAATAAATATGAATAATTTTATTCATATTATTATAAGTTATGCAGTGATGACCAGATCAACTATATTGGCCCTATATATAGATATTTCAATAATTAAAACCCTATTTTATGACCTCCCCACTCATAATAGGTTTTCCATTCCGGACTTGCACTGGGACACCATATAATGACACCTTGATTTACTATTCTTGTCTTAACTATAAATTTTATACTACTTTTTAGGCCATTATCAATTCACATAGGGGTTTCTCCTTAAACCATGAGGTAGGATATCCCATTTCCCCTACACATGAGCTAGATCTGTATAGAGATTTCATATCCTATAACCATGTGTATCTTGATTCTTGTTCTCATAGGATACATAGTGACATATATACCACCTATCTTATATCTATCCTCAATCATTCATATTAACACCATCCTTTATTCCAAAATGGTGTTGTGATTCTTCTTTATTTATGTTAGGTTTTTTTATTTCCCATCTCACTAGAGAATCCCTTCATGTTATTATATTTTCCCCTATGTATAAACCAAATATGTGAGGATATATCAATATCTTATAATTTCATGTGTCTATATTACTATTACCATATTATATGTAGTGACTTTAAGATCACTTATATCAGACCCAACTAAAAATTATCATTCACTTTTATTCCTCTTCAATATGTCATGAAAGCTTGATCTGACTTGTTTTGAGTCATGCTATTCCAGATACCATTAAACATCCCATTTCCATATACCAAACATTGTGAATTAAGTATTTTAATTACCTAAAACCTTCCATGGATATTGGTAATAAGTATATCTAATTGAAAGATACCCCCTTGGAATGATGAAAACACATGTGCAACATATCCAACATACCTATAACCAACTAAGGGAATGTCTATATCTATAGGGAAATATACTCTTACCACATAAGTCTTAGAAAATTTTATAGTGGAGCCCATCATTCAAATATAGTCATTAGTCATACTTTTTATGTGTATTTTAGTGGTGTAGTACTTGTCATTCAAATATGATTAGCATTCATACTAATATATTCATTATCATCCCATATTTTCCTAATTAAAATACATCAACCTATAATTTACATTACCCATTACCCCAATTTAGATATGTTGAAATAATTTTTATTCTCAAACCTCCATTTGGTTTGTAGATTCACTCCCTTAAAGTTTTATTATATCAACTCTTGGATCACCATTCTTATTGGGTTAATCTTTCCCTTGTCAGTATCTGTACGACATCAGTTTTAGTATCAACTCTACAAGATTAAACTATGAGTAATATTTTGGTTTAAACTATATGATCTTAAAATATGATTCATATTTTAGTTTGACCATTATGATAAAAAGTTATGTGAAATAATTATTCAGGGCCTTATATACTAGAATTGCATTAATTCATATTGGGTTGATTATGCATCTATCACTGAAAATGCAACCCTAACCTTCAGTTTTGAAAACATGAACATAAACTACATACACATGTTCTAACTCATGGTTTTATATATCATTGTTAGTTCATAAATTAACATAATTATTTCTTCCCTTTTTCTAGATAAGAAACCTCACTTTGGGTAAAGCTGTATGACCATAAACTTCACCCATTATTTGGTCAAAGTTATATAGCCTTAAACATCAACCCTCTTCAGTCCTGGATGTGTGATATTAAACTATAGAAACATATATGAAGTTTACAATATAAAGAGACATTTCAATCATTATGTTGAAAACCCATAAAGGGTGTATTGAAAAAAATTTAAGTCTCATATTTCTAATCAACCCCTTTCATGGATTTTGAAAAAGGTAAAGCACAAAAACACAAGTAACAAATCCTGTAGTGGCCAAAATCAATCCCTATAAAAATTAAATATATTCTCACTAGGTCTATATATCTTGGTATATATTATAACTTCTTTATATTCCTTATATTAGTTATGATAATTTGTTTAAAATTCACACTGATAAAATTTTAGGGTACTCAAAACCTTCATAAATGTTAAACCACTCACATAAAATATCCTTTATTATTTTTATTATATTGATTCATTAACCTTTTAATTTCCAAATAGACTAATCTTGGTATATAGTGATGTAACATGAAATTCATATCTGAACAACCTATACCTACCCAAGTGAACATGTCTAGGAGGAAAATCATACCTATTCAATCTTTCATCCAATAAGTTAACCTCAAGCTATCGTGATGGTAAAAATGATGCATATCTATCCCTACAATACCCATTTAAGATAGAATGTATTGAAATATAGTGAATTGATTAAATATTTTCATCATCGAATCAAGTATTTTAGATAATGATTTACAGTAAACCATTACCATTTGATGTTCACAGGGATTAAACTATTAAATTTTTATTACTTATGAGATTTTGAAAGTTATCAAGATTTATTATTTGAAGTGATAAAATAAATAAAAAAATTCTTATAATTAAGGATTTCTTATCATTAAATTGATAAATATGTAACGGAGTAACATCCAAAACTTTAAGTCTCTCCCTGGTTGTTAAAAAATTTGTAGAGAATATAATCAATTAGAACAACACTATAAGGTATTTTTAATTGGCTCTCAAAGTTGAATCAATGATAACTTTGTGTAATCAATAACCTAATTAAGCCTCACAAACTTCATGGTATATGTCTCTTCATTTGTATATATGGTTTATTCTCTTGAATCATTGTCCTTTTATACATTCTTGGACACCTAATATAGATTCTAATTCCCCTACACTACCCTCTCAGTCATTACCATATCTTGATGGATATAGTTAACTAAGGTCATTCCTTCATCATTATAAAATATTTTCATCTCTATTACTGCTGTTTGGTGATAATATTTTAGAAGTGCTACAACTTTAAGAATTAAAAAATGAGCTATGTATTTTTCCACTGAAAAATCTAATTTTATTTTCCCTTCTCTATCTCACTCACTAACTTTACTAACCACACTAACATTGATTATGCGGTAATAAAATACTCAATATCCTAAGGTGATGAACATGTGTTTGAGATTATGCAGTTGGATAGTCAACTCATCAAAGGGTATTTTGTTGATTAGACTCCAAATTCTCTTCCATAACCATTGCTGAAAAATTCATTAGAATGTAATAAAATTTTGATCTAAGTAATAATCCATCATAAGGAATTTAATATACTCTATAACCAAATCAATCAGAAATATCATGACTTCATTATTCCCTAATAATGATTATTCCTAGGTTGTCCTTTCCTCTCTAACTTTTTATGATTGAGATGTAAGAGTGGAGGCTTCATGGACTCTTCCATCCATTTTTTCTGATAGGTATATTGTAATAAATGTTAATATCACCTATCAATAAAAAAATATGGAGATTAAAGTAGATAAATTTTGATATTTATCTTCACTTATAGTAATTTTTACTTCTATTTCCACTACTGGTTTATTAACTAGTGAATATGAAAAATATTCTTGAACTAACCATTTTTTAAGATGTTTAGAAACCTATATAAGTAAATATGTTAAAAAACATCTAATGAAAGAGTATATGAAACATAAAATCTCATTTTTAAGGGTTTGGGAACCATAATTTCATTTTTATGAATACATATTTAAGTATTTTCTATCGACTAGCCTAATGAAATTCAAAAATTAAATCAAAATACACTGAAGATATGATTCTATTGGACATGATTTACAATTATGTAATCTAATAATGAAACATGAGAGTTCCTCTATATATAACAATTGATAGTACTTGATAGTAATTTTCAAAATTTACTTTTCTTCCCTTCCAAGATTCACATGTTATGTGAAACCTATCATGGGAAATTTGTTAGAAACATTATAATATTTCATCAGTGCATTTGAAAATTCACCCAAAAGATGTTCCATTTTACTGTTAGAAGTTCTTGGCATAATTTATGGTTGTGTACTTTATGAAAAATTTAATAAACCCATATGAATTTATAGAACCTCTTCCCTCACTTGAGGAGATACTATACTTTCCTATGGGGTTTTTTCTTAAATCATCATGAGCTCTATCTCGATAACCAGAGTATTATCCCAAGGTATTGAGGCCTCATCGACAAAAACAAGAGGATCCACCTGGGAGATTAAAACTCATAGTAATTAAATTCCCCTAACTAGTGCTATATAGGACCAAAAAATTATTGAATACTCTACTACTCAAATAAATTAACACCATTAAACTATTATCCTAGTTATTAAGTTCATGTTAGTGTTTTAAAATATTCAGATGTGGCTAAGAATTATATTCTTAATGAATAAGATACAATTTTAGTTTTTCTAAATATGATACCTATTCATTATTAAATATTAGTTAATAAGGTGAATTATTTGAGAATAAAGGTACTGAAATCATAAATTGGTATGACATTAGTGTCCAAACAAGAATGTATGGATTGAGTTTCAATTCCAACCCCTTTTCCTATGTAAATGTGCATAGTTAATATTAAGGCATGACACTGGCATTAAATAAAGGGTGATAGGCTATCCAAATTTGTCTCTAATTCATATTTACTTGGAATTATGAAGGTATACTATGGATCACACACCTCCATACCCAACATCATTTTTCATCCTAAAGATGGATTATCTTTTAATAGGCTTGCTGACTCCACTACATTGCCAAATATAGTGCTAGTCATTGTGTATTTGGGAGATAATAGGGATTTCCTCATAACACCTATCCTATATTTAAGAAGAAAAATCTAACATATTAACTATAATAAAGATAATTAAAGGTTATATACCAAAATAAATTTTTATAATACAACATTAGGATATATGGTGTTATGCCACTCCTTATCCATTGATTGATTAATAACACCTTTAGAATTACTGTAGACCAAAATATACTAAATGTGTATTATGATAAAGATATTTTTAATAGTAGAATTAAATAGTATTTTAAATTCCAAAAGGTACATGATGAACTTTATTGTATTATTTTTGATATTGATGATGGTAGGTTCCGTAAGGTTTCTAATTTATAGGTTACACACAATACCTTGAATTAAAATCTATATGTTTTCAAAAACATTTAAAATTGTACAACTATCCTAAATATAGAAGTCTTAAACATATATGTAACCTAAATAGATAGGTGGGCATCCCTCATCAATCCCTAATGAATTCACTTTCATCCAGATCATCACCCTTCTACCTCTAACTAGACTACCTTACCTCATAATTTTACAACATTATCTCTTTGATTTTTATTTTTTGAGAGTACCATGCGCACTAATGGATCAAATAATCTAACACTTATATCACTGTTATTTCATTTCATGGTTTTCTAGTTTATAAATTTTCCTTATCAATATCATTGTAACTAATAATATGGGTAACTTTATTTTCAAATAAGTTATGAGGCTTAGATGAGATCCAAGCATGGGAATATCCATACATCAATTTGATGCTGAAATATTGGGAAGGTAGTGTAATTTTGGAATTATTTTATCTCTAGATCATCATAAAAAAACTAATGGTCCTCCATTGGATTATCTTTATTTATTTCATCTATAAACAATGTAAAACCTTTCCTTTGAATGCATTAAAACTAGAGGTATAAATAGTATAGTAAATAAACTTCATATATAATTTCATAGTTTATTAAAACTGATTTAATGTGGTCCCTTAGGTTCATTTTATATAATTTATATTCATACACTCTGTGATTTTCATGTATAATTGTCCCAATAGGGATCATGTTATATGATAGAAATTAAACTTTGAGTGTATCCCTAGAGTCTTGATGATTATTGGATCATTCATTAAAAGTGGAATGATTATAGAGATAACTTGAATGTATGGATTGAACCTACACCTTATGATCTCAATCATATTATGGAACTCCTATATCTTGAAGTTCACTTACACCCATCAGTATAAAATTTTAAATTTATTAAATATATGAAATGGTGATTTCTCTCACTATATGTTTAAGAAGAATCTATGAATCATGGATAACACTAAAACCACTAGGATAATAGGATTTAATTCTTCCAACATTTCCTCCATCATAAATATGCTTGGAATAACTCCTATGTGTGAATATTGGACCAGTGGAATGTATTTTATAAGCCACATGGAAAAGAAACCAATAAGGTAAACCTAAGGTTCTATATCAAGATTGAATCTCTATCCCCATTTCTCATACTAATTTTTCTCTAGTTAAATCCACTAAGTTCCCAATACCCCCTATTTTACATGGTTAGAAATATTACTGGGTGATGAGATGTCAAAACTTCACCATAATGGACTAGAATATCTTTATCCATGAATCAGAACTGATATTGATCTATGTATGAGATTAATTCTTTATTAAATCTTTAGGTTCCTTTAAAAAATATTATTCCATTGGTGGTGTGCATTCATAATCACTACAAGTAGCTTTGGGTAGGAGAAAATCATCATACATATGCCTAAGTATCGATACCTAGGAGATCTTGTATACATCTCGAAGACTAATTTTGACCTCCTAATATAGAAAGTGGGAAGTGATTGTTTGGGGACTCTAGTGACTGTGAAAACCAAAAATAAAATCTATATTTTTTTATATGTAAGTCTGTGATATCCCAACACCTTCATATATTTCCATTAATTTGGGATAATGTTTGAATTCAACACATGTATGCCTGACCCAATATACCCATATCCACCCAGGCTTGAATTTTTATCTAGGAATAAGGTCCCAAATGGTGTTCTATCCTTAAATCTAGTTGGTAGATTCTTGGCTATATATTGAATTATAAAAATCTATCCAAGGCTCTGAATCATGTTTGTGGCTATCTAGGGTACCTTTAATGTACCAAAATATATATACTAGATATATATAAGATTACTTAGTATATAATACCCTCATTAAAATATTCAATCATTCTAAGATTGAATAGTAGGAAAACCTATAATTTGGTTGGTTATGATGCGGTTGTGGGATGATGTGCTGGTCAAAAGTACCTATCCATACAAAGGAATACAATCTGAAAATAGATAATTCAAATAATGATTTAGCAGGGTCTATGCATGTGATAACATGTAGGATATTCATTATATAAGCTTTCCTATCATGAAATCTCTAACTAGATATATAATATAGCACTTGAAACTTTATTAGGGATTGTGTTTGATGATCCAACCATTTCCTATGAAAATTATAATGAAGAGTTAAAAAAATTATTATAAAATAGTAAGAAAAGAAGAGACATGTGAGGAATAAATCATGAAGCAAGTCATGGAAATAAGTGGGTGATTTTTTTTTAATTTTTTTTCTAGATTATAATGTCAAATTCCTATCACCTAGGTGCGATCACTAAGGTATTATCACTTGGATCCTTTCACCCATGTGTATCACACTAATTGGCACAAATCCTACCATTACCTACTTGGAACCCATCAAAATGAATGGATACTTTTAAAGGATAGTGGTGCTTAGACTTATGGGTGCATATCCTAGAAAGTGATTAACTAGGGTAAACAAAGAGAGTTGGATCTACATGATTCTCCTAGGTCATTATGCAATTTGATGAGGTGGTCCCCAAAAACTTATAAAGGTATACTATAGCCCCTCATATATCACATGGGTTCCCACCATATAATAGAGTTTGGGACCACATTGTTGGAAGTGAACGTTCCAATGTAGCCATCAACATGCACGTCTTCCACCCAAACATAGGAACACAACTTCGTTTGAGCTGAGTTCACACATGGGTTTTATTTTCATAAAGATATGGTCTTTTTTCATTCTAAATGGACCTAATTATGAATGATTTTGAGTTTTTAGAAGTAAAATTTTATTAAATACAACATCATGAAGCCTTGATAAGAGTTTAAAGATTTTAAAAGGAGAAAGGATGGTGAGATGTACTGATACAAACATTGTGCCTCATAATTTAGGCTATATCACCCAACACACTACCTCTTTCCATGCCACTAGGTGACCTTACAAAGTTTTTGGGTATCCATGATGGTTATGGAAAGTTAACTAGGAACCTAATACTCTTTTTAAAATAAAATAGATCTATATACTCCCACTACAACACTTGACATGATCCTACAACACCTAAGCACACAAAACACATTTTTATTGCACAATTCCTTCAAACTCTCCCTCATGTGACTTTTCAAGTCAAAAAATTGGAGTGGTAATGTAAATAGTGGTATTTGAGTTATCCTATGATTTTTATTCTGGAAAAATTCATGAAATATGACTTCACTTAGAAATTTAATAAGGACAGTGAAAAGAACCCCTTCTAAGAGGAGCTCTTAATAAATAGAGGCATGACCCAACGGTACCTAGGTTATCCCTTAGTAGAAACGTTCACATCCTTCTCAATATTCACAAGGGAACCCGTGACACCCCCAAATGTAACCATCCAAAAAATTTCATGATTTATAGAAAATATTTTATAACTTACAATACCAAGTCCTTTTAGCTATATAGTTTTATAGAATTAGGAAAAAAATTACATTAAAAACCCATATTTTTTCCAACCAATGGTCATTTTACCTATTAAAAAAAGTATTTAATGTTGTAAAATAATAATTCAACATCTTCTAGAATATTATCCTCACGAGATTCCTTTATAGTCATACCATATATATTTATCTTCTTAATTTACTAGGGAATGAAAACCTAAGAAAAAGGTAAGCTCATACACTTAGTAAGGGTAATAATAGGAATATAGATCAAGGATCATAAGTGAGCATAAGATGAACATGTGGGTAGGAGAACATAATCAAGGTACATAAACATAAAATAAAGAAATAATACCCAATAGAACCTAGATTACAAATCATAAATCATGACATAAGGATTTCAACGTAATATTTAAAATGAGGTATATGAATGAGGAATCATGTGATAATTATTATAAGCCATGGAAATATAACATATAAATGTGGAATAACATATAATTATAGTATAAGAATGTGTCACATGAGTGTGGAACATAAATAAGCATTGAAAATCATTTACTTTATCAAGGATCTCTACCAAGACCATTATCACATTATGGATAAAGTCTCGTAATGGATTGGTTTTACTCCCCATTACCATTAAACATTGTTTGAATGAGTTTACTCCCCATTCCCATTAAACATTTTTGTATTTGGATTACTCCCCATTTATTTTAAACATTTTTCAATTAGGTTTACTCCCTAGTACCTTTCCTATAATATCATGAGATATAATGATTTACCCAATGAATTAGAGGGATATATTAGAACCACTCATCAAATGATGATAAAACACACATATATATACAAAATGAAATCATTCATACATCTTATCATGAAAAACTCATGAAAAGAAGATGGGTTACACAACATTATCAGATGTTGTACATAAGATGATATCAATAGTTGGATCAATTGATACCAAAAATTCATTCATCCAAAAGAAGTATATCATAAGAGAAATTTGAAGGTGATTCATGAAAAATAAATCCATATATAAATTGAAGAAAAATTTAGTGGAAGATAAAAGTATATATAAGTGGTATGAAATACCTTTTAAGATTTTTGAATCATTTTAATAAAATCCACATCGATAAAAGAAATATAAAATTTCATTTTTATTACTGATAATGTAAAATGTTAATAATTTAGAAAATAATACATATGTATCTTTGAAAATAATAAAATAAACCATTTTTGGTAAGTTAGAACAAGAAATGGAGGAGAAAAATAGTCAACAAAGAGGAGTGGATTTTTTTATTAAAAACATCATAGATTACGTAACAAGAAATTCATCAATGATAAAGAAAATAACATAAAAATAAAATTTACATGGACAGAAAGTAAAATAACATTGTTAATTATTATATAATAATATATAAATCATATAATAACATGGTTAATGAAGAAATATTGTGACTAAAGGAAATGATATTGAGTTATGAAAAACCCTTACAAACAACACAACATGTGAACTATAAATACATAATGGAAGAAAAGAGACCATAAATTCAACATAAATAGATTTAAAATGTAAATTTATTCATTTTAAGATATTTCATTTGAGATATATAGGAGAATAAATGACGTAAAATAACACTACTTGAAAATAATGAAGACTTGGAAAGAAAACCATTACCTCTAGTCCTAGATTAATTCATATATCCTTTAACATTTTATATAATAAAATTGTATTAACTATTTACTTTATTTAGAACCTTTTTAATTTTAATTTTAATATAATTATTAATTTTAATTCATTTAATACCATGTTTCATTCATTTACCAAATTGTTATTTTCCACGTTGATTGTTTTGAGGATATATGATCCATAATCTTTAAAAATTTATTTAGTATATTTGTATCAGTAAAATTTCATTTTGAAATTGTTACATAATCTTAAAAAGTTTAAATGTATATGTTTTATTTCAATCTATAAGAAAAGGGGCTAAATAGATCGTGAAATAGTTACCATCTATAGAATCCTCCCTAATAAGCTGTTTTTTGATGGTTAAAATTGACTTTGATCATTTACCTTTAATTCCATTGTTGTGAAAAATATTATACAATTAAAAAATAATAATCATAAAGTTACATGAATATGAATGGAATATTAAATCATGATATCAATTTTTAATAATACCCATGAAATACATAAATTTATATTCATCATTAACTTAGGTAGCATAAAATCGCTACAGTGAGTGATGTTTTTCAAAAGCATTTAAAAGAATAGAAAACTTAAATAAATATCTTAATTTTATAAAAACATTATAATATAACCAATATAATATTTATTTATTACTTTTAAAGATTAATTTTAGTTATTAACAGAGTAAGGGAATAATTGAAATGAAAAGACATGGTTTTTGAAACATGTATTTCGATATAGTAAGGAATTATAAAAAAGAGATCAGTGAGATGTATTAAATGACATATCAGTATTAATGGATGAAAATGAAGAAAAAATTATTATATAATCATGTTATAAAAACTATTGGAGTTTTAAAATACTTTTAAGAAAAAAATCACAAATAATAAAGGAGAAAGAGGCTTAGGAACCCTTACCTTGATCATCAAGTCGTCTCCTTTGGACTTAGTCTAAATTCTTTAGAGAAGGTAATTTTAACTAGTAAAAATCATTATGAGCATTTAAAGTGATTTTTATAGTGTTATTAAAGTATAATATTTAGATAATGCCAAAATTTAGATGTGTTTTGGAAATGGTATAATGAGTCTCCTTTTATAGGTAAAATTTGATGGCATTTTCACAAATATTCAGTTTTTAAGGGTCAAAAAATATTAATTTAAAATGTAAAGATGTTCCTAAAAGAAAAATATATGATATTATTGACCATTAAATAACCAAAATTATCTCAATATAGGGTTTTATAATTTTTTATTAATTTTTAAATCATTTTTAACATTAAATACCCTTAAAAAATATTTGTAGAGTTATTATTGTAATTTTAGATTAAAAATTTCTAGATTACCATGGAATTTTGATTTAAATATTTAAATAATTTATTAGTTATCATATTTATCATAAAAAATCATGTAACACTAATTTTTTTCTAAAAATTATCACTTTGAATAATTTAAATTCACTATTTTTTACTTTTCTCATATTTGCACAAATACTGCGTCGACATTGGGTAAGCATTTTAGATAATTATCCTATTATTTAAATTTTAATAAAATTAATAACATAAATATAATTTATTATTCATAAATATTATCATATAATACCATTAATAATATTATTTATTCCCATTTATATCATAATAACATTTTTAAGATAAGGATTTTGATTTTTCTTACCTTATACAAGCACTGGATAAGTATTTAGATAATTAAATTTCTGTATTATTTTAAAATTTATTAATATACATAAAAATAATTGATTATTAATATTATATATTATTTAATTTGGGAATATACTTATTTATTATTAAATATTATACCAAATACACCAATTTTGTCTTTTCTAACATTGTGCGATCACTACATCAACATCAATAAATGTTTTCATATTTATATTAACATAAAATTAAATTTATGATATGATATTTTGAGTATATTAATAAAAAATTAACAATATTTATCTCTTAAATTCATGTAAAATGTTTCATAAATTTTAAATTCATACTTATATCTTGATGATTTCATAAAACTTGCAATATTCACAAGAATTGTATTTTTGTACTATTCACTAAAAAATCATCCTTTATAGAAAATTTAGAAAAAATAACCCTAATATAATTTATTTGTGAGTATTATAAAAATTAATTCCATTTTATAAAATTAAAATTATAAAATTTTGATATTTAACTTTTAAATATAATTATATAATACATGGAAACACTATTTCTTTTATTACGAGTGGTTACTTATATTCCTGTTATTTCATATTAATTATTATATGATTGATAATTAATTATTTATAAACTTAAAATAGATAAAATTTATGAAATTATTCTTTTAATTAATTATAATTTATCTTTTAAATAAATAACTGATAAAATAGTTTTATTGTAACAAATTTTATACACTATGACTACAATGTTATGTTAATGATAATTTTACTTTTCTAATGACTACATTTTTAAAATTATGTAACCATTTTTTTGATAAAAATATAATATACATATATTTAATTATATTTCAAAACTAAAATAATAAATATTTCATAATTTTATTTTATTATAAAACATGTTACTTAACACCTTAAAAGGGAATTTTTAAAGTGATAAAATATGTACAAAAAATATGATTACAATCATATAGAAACTAAGTGAATTATTACAAAAACTTAGAATACATGATAAAATATTATTATTGTTTAAAAAATATATTCAAAAATTTATTTTATCACATTTTCCCCATAAAATGTCATATAACCACACTTTCAATGGTTATATGTTCTGATTTTTTTACTATGAAAAATTGTATCATAAAATATGTTTTATAATGAAAAACAATTATTATTGATAAAATTACATTATACCTAAATTAATTTTATTTGGATGAAAACATGTATTCAAATATTATTATAAATTCTATGTTCATATCATTAATATCCAAAAGAGCATAATTTTTTATCATATATATATATATATTTATATGAAAATTTTAAAATTAAAATGTATAAAAACACTTTTTTTTTAAAATATAAGATGTTATATTACACCCCCTTTGAGAGATTACATAATTTTAATTTTAATTTGTTCTCAAACATAACATTAACTGTAGAAATTATTGAAAATATTAATTTCTAGGTTAAAATTTGGAAAATTCATCATTTCTCTGACTTGAACATTGCTTATTAACTCTAAATAGAGAGGAAATTAATGACCAATATTTTATCAGATTATAATAATGGAAAATTAACTAAATTCATAAGAAGAGGTATATAATCTGAAATAATTATCTTATCCCTGTGTACTTAGACTAATTACTAAAAAATAAATCATATGGATGTTGGTTAATATTATTTTTAACATATGTAGAATTACAAGTTAATTAAGATGTTTTGAATAGATAATAGGTGCACCTTATACCTATCATATGGAATACTTTATTAGTTCAATTGTATTTTAATGATTTTGGTATTTATTTTCTTCATTAAGTCTTTCTTTGGTGAATTAGTTTTCATAGTTCCTAAATTATTTACATTTGAAAAATTTAAATCTTGGGGGTTCATTAGGAGAGAATTTATTTCCCTTAATTATTCCAACTGAACTCATGATACTTATTAAAAAATCACATACATTATAACCTACTGTACCACACTTGAAATTTTTTCTAGTCACTTTAAGATAATTTCCCAAGTACTTCTTTACACATTTTTTTTGAAATAAGAAATAAAATATTATGTCCTCTTTAATAATTCTCAACCAAGTATCTATGGTACTATATTATTCTATTATTTAATTAATTTGGAAGTTCAACATGATTTAGGTTATCAATAATATCCTTAGATAATAGATGAATAACAAACATAATATTTTCTATAATACTTTAAATCATATCTATTTTTCCATTGCCTTTTCTATTCACACAATCACTTCATGTTATAGTGTTTTGATAAAAATAAAAATGGTTAGTGTGAGTAAAGATATTATCCAATTAAATTAGAATAAAAAATCATATAAAAAATTTATCTCAAGATATACTAGCATTTAAATATTTTAATTCAGACAACAAAAATATTTCATATTTATGTTTTATCCATAAATTTCTATTCATTTAATCCTGAAAAATAACCAAACTCTAAATAATAAAAATTTTCCTTATTAAATTACATATATAAACTTCAAGAAAACCATTGATCACATATGATTCCAAAAATCCATCAACCTTATCCTCAAATAACCTTAATAAAATCATATACTAGTCAATGATTTTCTATATATACATTAATCATACTTGTTCTTAAAAACATCAAAAAAAATTTCCAAAACAACTTGAATTACCCTATCTAAAAATCAATTTCAATCTTCAAGGTTATGTATACTAGTCAACTTATATCCCCAAGATCAAATAACCCTTTCCCCAAATAACCATAATTACCTCAACATTAAATCATTTAGTAACACCAAAGGATATCTATACCTCAATCATTTATTCTTACTAGAAAACCCCAAAAAATATCTCAAAATATCATCAATCACCTAAAATCCCATTTTAACTCAAAATAATTTCTATTCCTTTGGATTTATGATCATCCTTAAACTTATTAACCATTTTTAGTTTCTACAACTCCTAAATTATACTCAATCCTTACTATGATACCAATTAAGACACCCTTAAACCTAATGAACCCATAAGCACATGATTTATAGAAAATATTTCATCACTTGCATTATCAAGAAATTTTATGTTTATATTTTTATAGAATTAGGAAAAATATTATATAAAAAAACCTGTTATTTTTACAACCAATGGAAATTTTCCACTTTAAACCAAAATTATTTAATATTACACAATAAAATTCAATATATTTGAGAAAATTAACCTCACAAGATTCATTTCTAGACACGCCATATATAATTACCTTCTTCATTTACTAAGGAATGGAAATATAATAAAAGGGTGAGACTAAGGGTAAATATAGGAGATAAAAATTAAATATCATAACTGAATATAAAATGAATATATGGGCATGAGAACATAATCAAGGTATAACAATATAATATAAGTAAATCATACCCAATAGAACATGGATGGTAATTCATGAATCATGATATAAGGCTTTTAAAATAATATGCATAATGGGGCATTTGAATGTGGAATCATGGGACTGTTATAATAACCCATAGAAACCTAATATAGGAATGTGTCATAACATAGAAATGTAGCATAAGAATATGGAATAAGATTTTGACACATATATTATAATTGATAATCATGTCAAGGTTAATTTATAATACCATCATCACATTTTAGAATAAGTCCCATAGTTGGTTGGGTTCAATCCCCATTCCCATTAAACATTTATGGATTGAGTTTTATCTTTATTCCAATTAATCATTTTTGGATTAGGTTTACTCCTCAGTCCCTTTATTATCATCTCATGAGATATAAATTTTTACCCAATTCCATGAAGTGATATATTGGATCCATCCATCACATAATTATACACTATACACATGTATATGACATGAAATCAATCATAAAAATTGTCATAAAAGACCATGAAAAGAATATGGGTTGCATAAAATTTTTGAGTGGTATCATATAAGATGAAATCAAGAGTTGGATTGGTTGATAACAAAATATGAGAACACATACTTATATTTTAAAATAAGAAAATAAAACATTTGTGGTATGAGATAACATGGACATGGCCGAGGAAAATAATCAACATAGAGGAGGATGTTTTTTTCTCAACTCTTTCATTTTTTACATAATAATTAATTCATCAATAAAGAAGAAAATAATGTGAAAATTTAATTTCCATAGAGAGAAAGGTAAAATACCATATGATAAAGAGAATTTCAGAATATATCCATCATATAAGAACATGGTCAAAGAAGAAAAATTGTGACTTAAGGAAAAAAGATCAAGTCAAGAAAAAACATTACGAACAACATAGAGTGTAAACTATAAATAAATAATTCATGAAAATAGAAAATAAATTAATTTTAATTTCCTATAATTTATGTATATATATATTTTAAATTGTATGGAATTATTTTGAGACGAAACTCTTTGATGACACGTGATTCCGAGGCCTAGAAAAGAATTTTGAACTTTTTTTAAGTTCACTTAAGTAAACATGCTAGTGGGTTTTTATAAATTTTGAACCGGTGATTAATTCGAAAATATGATGGAACCATTGAAATCAGAATGTCAGGATTCACCTAGAAAAGACTTAACTTCGATAGATAAGGGTCAGACAGAAAAGTTAATTTTCATACTTTTAGGAAAATAATAAAATAAATTAGAAAGTTATTTTATTTTCTTTCACACTGTTGAATGGAAGATGACGACACTACATTGTAGTGATGAGGCAAATTAAAAGAGGATCATTAATGGATCATTAATGTTCAGCATAATGATTCTTTAAATGAAGTGTAATAGCTATGTTGTTTCATAAATAAAACAACGTAACGACGCGATGACACAGTGTAACAGAAACGCTGTGACATGTTTTCCTTTTTATGGAATAAAATGTTGGATAATTGGCGGTTAAATGAAATACAATTCTATGATGAACCACTGGTGATTTTTATCTCCAACAAATAATGACGAATGCAGGCGGAACATTAATGACATCGACGCCTTATGAAGAACAGGACTGGGAAGAGACAAACACCATCAGAACATGAATCCTCAAGGGAAGAGTGCTTCAATGATGAATGTAGATCGAGTTAGGGATTTTTTTTGGTTTATTTTTTCTCCATTATTGTTCTAAAATGAAAAACGTGGATCAAACCATGAAAAATTTGATCCTCAGATCGTCCATTCTTGTGGGAGGGTGATGTTTCTTGGGTTTTCTATTCGGGATTGAATTATTGTTGGTAGAACATAATCTTTAAACTTACCCTATTTTAAAACTCTAACACGGAGGGTGTGGGCCGACAAGAACAAGAATTGATCCCCTTTTCTTGTGTGTTCTTCATAGATGAGGATTTTGAAAGGGGTGGAAAGGCAGATTCAAGGCCTTCGTAGGGAAGTTGATACCCCACAGAGGCTGGAGGTGCGATCGATGTGAAGAACGGACCATCGGTGCAGACCTGGTGGTTTAAGGAAGAGCTCACTGGCTGGGCCGATGGTTGGAGGTAGAGATTCAGCCCCTCATCCACGTCGATGGAGCAGCCCACAACCACAGTCTGTTGATCTTGGAGGCACACGGTCTCCCGACCATGTGTGAGAATCTCAGCCAGCTGGGTTGGCCGGTCGCGTGGCGGAAGGCCCAGGTCAACAGACCGCGGCCAGAGGTGTTGGCCCTATAGATGACCCGTAGGGAGAGGGGGCCAGATGTGACCACCTGTCACATCCCGGCCAAGCGAACCAGGTAGGCCAGGGGGTTGGGTCGGTCCAACCAGGTCGGACCGGTCCCAGACCCAACCGACACCTTTTTGAAAAAATGAAAATATCTTACAAACCAGTTGTCTGATTGATGAGTTGTTTGTGAAATTATATACCTCACAATGAGGAGGATCTTTTGGAATACTTTATGGAAGATTTCATAGAATTTGGAATTTTAAGAATTTATTGGGGAGTGGTTCACCCAAGATCAAGCATGCTATGTGTTGAAACCCTGTAGTTGGATGAGACCTAATGAATGCTAACGAGAAACCCTGTATGGATCAGATACAATGGTCCAGTGGGAAGTAGATTATGTGTGATCTAGAAGGCCCATGGTGGGGAGTGACTTCTGTGTGACCTAGCAGACCCACAATACTCTATAGGAGGATTACCTCAGTATGGCCATAGGTTGGAAGCAGCTTTTGTGTGACCTGACATGCCCATGGTGGGAAGCAGCTTCTGTGTGACCCAACATACCCACAATACTCATCAGGGATAAGTAGCATAACAGTCTTAAAGTTAGTGGAAAGAGGCTTCTATGTGACCCGAAAGGACCACTGTACTCATTGAGGAGGATTTCTCCAGCAAACCAAGGTGTTCAATGATGCGACTAATGGTTCTAATTTACTACTCTAGAATATACCTAGTGTGAGCTATCTTACTTCATGATCATGCTTGATGATCATGATTTTTGGTTTGGTTGTGGATTTCTTGTTGGTCTTTCCTTTGTTTTTTTGGGGTCCCTACTGAGTATTTTGTTACTCACCCCTACACGGACTTCACTCACACATGTTGTGTCTAGTGAAGACGACCAATGACTTGATAGAGGACTTGGTGGCCCAGGACCTAGTGGAGCCCTGTGAGACCAAGTAGGTGGGGCATACTTCTAGGGCTTCTAGTGGATATTTTTTACTTACCCATCAGGTGGGGTTTCCAACAAATAACTTCCAGAGTTTTTTTTGTACTTTTCCTATTTTCTAGTTAGTCTTTTGTTGGTTTTGTATTCTGGACCATTTGAACTTTAGTTGTTCTTGAACACAGTGTTTGTTTAGTGTCATGCTTTTTTACTTTTCCAGCTTTGGGATGTGGTTGTGTGTGTGAGAGTACAGGTAATCAGGAAAATGCTTCCCACTTGCAGGTTGGCGTCTTCAATGCTAGTCACCAACCCCAGGCCTTTGGGAGGTGGGATTAGGGTATTTCACGACACGAGCCCCGGGGGATGGGTCATGAAAAAGTGGTATCATAGGTGGTTGATTCTACCTCTGAGATAGGGAGTATGTTGTTTTGTTTTTGGGTCAATGGTGTTGAATGTTTTGAGTTTGAATATCAAATTTTGGGGGTCTATTGTTGGTGTAGCGGCCAACGTATCCATACACCAGGACTTGGAATTCTACTTTTCGTCTATATACATGAAAACATTGGTTGCATAAGTGTATCATTATGATATTTTTGAATACGAGTCAGCTCACCAGGTATAATCTTCTGACTGTGGTACATCTTGATCTATTTCAGGATGCCTCCACGTAGACAAACTGCTAGGATTTCGATATGTGACCGTGTGGACAACCCACCAAACTATGAGGCATTAGTTCAGGGAACTGTGCTAGAGATGGCCCCATCGGGTGGTGCACCATTATTGCCACCACCTGTTGATCAGCAGTTACTACTGGCATTACCAGTAGAGGATGCACGTAGGATCAATGCCTTGCATGAGTTCCAGAGAGAGAGAACTCCTAGGTTCAGGGGAGAGACAGATCCTCTGGCCACTGAGGACTGGCTGGAGGCAGTGACACATGTCTTCTGCTTAGTGAGGACACTGCTTGACCAAATGGTGATCTTGGCTGTAAACCTTATACAAGTATTGGCAGAGAGATGGTGTAGTTTGACTATCCAGACATATGATGAGGAGACCCTCACCTGGACAGACTTCAAGTGGCTTTTCTTGGATGAGTTTTCCTTGTCACCTTACGCTCTGTGTGCATCCAGGAGCTGCTTCACCTGTAGAAGGGAAGCCTGTCGGTGGATGAGTACTCTATGAGGTTTACATACCTCTCTCGCTACTCCACAGACATGGAACAAGACCCTTTCTTTAGGGATCAAACCTTTTATAAGGGACTTAGATGGGAGATTATGGAATCTATGGTGTCTCTCAGCATCCCTACCCCAGATGGGGTGCTGGAGTGATATATCCTTATAGAGAGCTTCTTGGAGGAGCAGGCGATGATAACCATAGCCACCCGCAGACATCAGGTGGAATATTCTTCAGTAGTGAGCATTAGGAATCAAACATGGGGGACCAAGTGGGACAGGTCTTTTAGGGGTGACCCTAAGACTCAGGGTTGGTAGTACGGTGATCCCAGAACAAAGGGAGTCAGCAGGGAACTAGACTATGCTTCTAATGTAGCGGGTAGGGACACATGGCTTGTGACTGCCCGAACCTCCACATAGAAGATCAGCAGGCGGTCGAGGGACTGCCAGGGTAGAGGCATATGTTCGAGCGAGGAGGTCCATAGGGTGTTGAATGTGGTAGGGGAGTAGGCCGAGCAGCAGGAAGTGGATGACGGTTCGAGGTGCTACCACAACCACCCCCAGGTGGTCCAACATGGGCTCATGGAGCTGGCGGATAGAGGCGAGGCCAGCTTCAGGCCATGGAGCCTTTTGACCATGACACTCCTGAGATGATTAGAGTTACAATCTATATCTTCTCAACCTTATCTATAGTTATTATAGATATAGGTTCTAGTCACTCTTTCCTTACCATAGACTTCATTCAAGGCTCAAAGATTCCGGTGGATCTATTGGATCGATCCTTATGATTATAGACTCCTACAAAAGGAGATTAAATGATTACACATTGGTGATGGCAGTGTGAGCTTACTCTAGGCGGCGAGAGCTTCGGCTGGGATCTCTTAGTAGCAGCATCGAGGCCTTGCGACGTCATCTTGGGTATGGACCGGTTATCTATAGTCCATGATCAGATTGACTTTTTTAGGCACAAAGTGTAGTGTTTCTGTGAAGATGAGTCTAGGTTTTCCTTCATTAACGAGAAGGAAACTTTTGCAGCACATGACAGACTTTCTCATAGGAGGGTGAAGTCAATCACTCACCAGTTGGCTAGCCTCACCCTCGGTGCGGTGGATGAGATGAGTATGATCTTTCTTATAGTGGTGGATGAGTATGAGTATGTCTTTCCTGAGGATTTTCTAGAACTACCTCCTCACTGAGAGCTATAATTCTGGATTGAACTATACCCTAGGACGACACTGATATTCACACCGGTATATCGGATGGCTCCTATAGAGCTATGTGAATTGAGGGTATAGCTAGAGGACTTGAAGGAGAAAGGGTTATTATGGCTCAGTGATTCACCATGGGTATCCCCATTTTTGTTTTCCAAGAAGGAAGACAAGAGATTGAGGTTGTGCGTGGACTTACGACACCTGAACTATGTGACCATGAAGAACAAGTATCCACTGTTGATGATTGATGACCTCTTCAATCACCTGAAGGGAGTGAGATGGTTCTTAAAGATCGACCTCATATCAGGCTATAATCAAGTTCGGGTATAGGATGAGGACGTAACAAAGACAAAATTTAGATGCCGGTATGGCCACTATGATTTCTTGGTGATTCCCTCGGCATGACCAATTCCCCAATAGCGTTCATGGGACTCATGAACAAGATCTTTTCCTTACCTCAATCATTTTTTGGTGGTCTTAATTGATGAAATCTTGGTGTACTTGGTATCAGAGAAAGAGCACGCTACACACCTATAGATAATCCTGAATACACTCTGAGAGCACCAGATTTATGGTAACCTCTAAAAGTTATAGTTATGTATTAGAGAGGTCCACTTTCTGGGACACTTCATATCAGAGTATGGAGTTGTAGTGGATCCAATGAAGATAGAGGCAGTGCTTGCTTGGGTCCACCCAGGAGCGTGATTGAGGTGAGGAGTTTCTTGGGGTTGGCTGAGTACTACCGGTGGTTTGTGCCCAACTTTTCTAGAGTAGAATCACCTTTATTAGCCTTGACATAGAAGGGACAACCCTTCATATGAATGAATAAGTACCAAAAGTTTTTCCAGGAGCTGAGGTAGAGACTGATGAGTGACCCCATCTTGAGACTACCAGAAGAGGGCATTGGGTATGTAGTCTTCTGTGATGCATCAGAGATCAGAATGGGTTGTGTACTGATGCAGGAGTGAGCAGTGATCACCTAAGACTCACAATAGTTGAGGAAACATGATCAGAACTACGTGACCCATGACCTGGAGTTAGCAGCAGTGGTCTTTTCCTTGAAGATGTGGCGACACCACTTGATGGGTGAACATTTTACCATCTACTTTGACCACAAGAGGATTAGGTATATATTATCTAAAAGGAATTGGAGTTAAGATAGCAACGATGTCTGGAGTTCCTCCAGGATTATGACTTTGAGATAGAATATACTCCTAGGAAGGGGAACATAGTGGTAGATGCACTCAGTAGGAGGCCTGGTTTATAGCTGATGAGTGAGGCAACATAGAAGCTATCTTTGACTTTAAATTTAGTTAATGACTTTAACTCTCCCACTCTCATAGCGAGTTAGGGAGGTATAACTTGTAAATGTTGACTGCGAGTCCCGACGTGCTCAGTTATCCTTATGACAAGCTCTTGATGGATTTTCAATAGGTTGGGAGAACATCATCCTTTTTAGAGGATTCACCGTAGTACTAGTGACGTTGTAGGAGGAGGTTTTGAGGTAGTTCCATACACCCCCTTTGGCAGTACATCCTAGTGTGGTGAAGATGTACCAAGAACTTATACATCATTACTAGTGTCCAGGAATGAAGAAAGTAGCAGTAGAGCTCATTTCACGATGCCTCACTTTTCAGTAAGTGAAGGTCGAGCATCAGGTCCCAGCAAGCTTGGAAAAAACACTTGAGGTACCAGAATTGAAGTGGGATGGTATCTCTATAGACTTTGTGATGGGGTTACCATGCATGTCCAGAGGTCACAATTCTATCTGGATGATCACTAACCAACTCACCAAGTCGGCTCACTTCCTACCCATCCGAGATTAAGGATCGGTAGAGGGATTGGGACACCTCTACATACAAGAGATAGTGCCGATTAACATGGTTATTTCAACGATTGTATCAGACCGTGATGCATTCCTTACATCCTAGTTATGGAAGGGATTGTAGGAGGTGTTTAGGACTCATCTATGCTTGAGCACAACTTTTCACCCTCAGATAGATGGTTAGATGGACCAGACCATATAGAACTTGGAGGACATGCTTCATGCTTGCATCCTTGATTTTGGTTGCTTTTGGGAGGACCACCTACCACTGGTGGAGTTTTCAGACAAAAAATATCTATCACTCCACCATTGGAATGGAACCGTTTGAGGCCTTGTATGGGCATCCATGTAGATCACCTCTATGTTGGACATACCCAAGGGAGTCTGTGCTAATGGGTCTAGAGTTGGTATGGGCTACCACTAAGAAGGTGAAGATCATCTAGGAGAGAATGAGGAATATACAAAGATGGAAAAAATTATATACTGATAGAAGGCAGAGACCCTTGGAGTTCAAGGAGGGAGACCATGTGTTCCTTCGGGTATCACCCCGATGGAGATTGTGGAGATTTGGTCAGGGTAGAAAACTATCTCTGAGGTTCATCAGACCTTTCCAAATTCTCAGCAGAGTTGGAGAGGTAGCATACTGCCTAGATCTTCCCCCATAGATGCATTGGGTGCACGATGTTTTCCACATGTCACAGTTGAGGAGGTACATGCATGATCCATCACACGTCATCGACTGGGGCGAGCTGGACATTGATGATGGGGAAACGTTTGCGGAGTTCCAAGTGGAGATAGAGGATCGACTGGAGTACGTCCTTCATGGATGGTAGATTCCTCTGGTGCATGTCTGGTGGCAGCACGATAATCTTCAAGAGAGAATATGGGAGAGGGAGGATCAGATTCATGCTTAATACCCCCATTTGTTTTATTATCCCTTGTTTTAGCTTTTGGGGACATAAATACTTGAGGTGAGGAGAATTTAATGTCTCATAATTTCTGTATAACTTTTTTTGAAATTTTATGGAATTATTTTGAGACCACACGTTTTGAAGGCACATGATTCCGAGTCCTGGTGATCCTGGAACAGAATTTTTAACTTTTTTTAAATTCACTTAAGTAAACATGTGAGTGGGTTTTTCTAAATTTTTAACTGGTTCTCAGATCGAAAATCTGAGGGAACCATTGAACAAAAAACGCCAGGATTAACCTAGAAAGGACTTAACTTCGACCGACAAGGGTTTGAGGGAAAAGTTAATTTTTGAACTTTTTAGAAAATAATATAATAACTTAAGAAGTTATTTTATTTTATTTATCCCTGTAGAATAGAGGAAGATGATGTTGCAGTGGTGTGATGAGGCACATTAAAAGAGGATCATTAATGGCTCATTAATGTGCAGCGTAATGATGATTTAAATGAAGTGTAACAACTATGTTGTTTCATTTATTAAAAATCGTAATGATGTGACAACACAACATAACAGAAATGTTGCAATGTGCTTTACTTTTTATGGAATAATGAATTTGAAAATTGGGGGTTCAATGATAGACAATTCTATAACAAACCACCAGTGAGTTTTCTCTCCAATGAAGAACGTTGAATGCCGGAAGAAATGTTAACGATGTTGACACCTTTTAAAGAACGAGACTGGGAAGCGATGAACACCAATGAAACTTGAATCCTAGAGGTTGGAGCACTTCAATGATGAACGTCAATTGAGGTAGGGGTTTATTTTGGTTTATTTTTTCCCCATTATTGTTCTAAAATGATGAATGGAGATCAACCCACAAAGAGGTTGATCTACGGATCATCTGTTCTTGCAGGGGGGGATGTTTCTTGGGATTTCTATTTGGGATTGAATTATTTTTGGTAAAACATCATCCAAAAACCTCACTCTATTTTAAAACTCTAATGCGGAGGGTGCGATCTGACACGAACAAGGCCTGATCCCCTTTTCTAGTGTGTTCTTTGTGTCCGAGCATTTTGAAAGGGATTGAAAGGGATATTGAAGGCATTTGAAGGGAAGGAAATACCCCATGGAGGCTGGAGGTGTGATCGGTGTGAAGAAAAAAACACCAGTGTGGACTTGGTGGTATGTGGAAGAGCCCGCTAGTGGGAGGCGGCGTGCCATGATGACGCACCGGGAGGAGCCGACGACTAGGCCCGCGGCTCGCGGCAGAGACACAGCCTCTTGACCGCATTGGGGGAGCAGACCACAGCCACATGTCATGGATCTCGGAGGCACACGATCTCCTGACCATGTGTGGGAATCTCAGCCGGCCGGGTTGGCGGGCCACATGGTGCCAGGATGTAGTCAACAGACCATGGCGGGATGTGTCGACCCCGCGAATGACCCCAGGGCGAGGGTGGTGGACATGGCCGCCCCCCATGTCCCGACCAAGAAAACTGGTCCACCTATTATGGACCAGGTAGGCCAAAAGGCCAGACCCTCCCCAGTAGGATGGACCAACGACCTAATGGACGCACATCCCAATGGATCAGACCCAGGCTAGGCCGAGTGCAGGTCGGTTCGGTTCGGTCTGACTGGGTCAGACTGGATTCGGATCCAACCAACCCCTTTTTGAAAAAACACTAATATCTTGAAAACTGGGCATCCAATTGATGAGTTTTTTACAACGTTGTAACCCTCTTTACAAGGAAGATCCTTTGGCATACTCCACAGAGGATTTAATAGAAGTTGGAATTTGAAGAATGTCTTGGGGAGTGGTTCTCCTGAGATCAAGCGTGCTTCGTGTGGAAACCCTGTGGTTGGTTGAGACCTAAAGACTATTGACGAGCGACCCTATGAGGATCAGATACTATGGACCAGTGGGAAGCAACTTCTGTGTGGCCTAGAAGAACCAAGGTGGGGAGCGACTTCTATGTGACTCGGCAGACCCACCATACTCGACAGGAGGAGTACCTCTGTTTGACCATAGGTGGGAAGCAGCTTCTGTGGGACCTGATATGCCCTTGGTGGGGAGAAACTTCTATGTGACCCAAAATACCCGTGGTACTCATTAGGGATGAGTACCACATCAGTCTTAAGGTTAGTGGGAAGTTGCTTCTGTATGACCCAGCAGGCCCACTGTACTCATTGAGGAGGAGTTCTCCAGCATCCCAAGGTGTTTGATGATGTGACTAATGGTCATACTTTCCTAATATAGAACATACCTAGTGTGATATGTCTTTATTTGTGATCATTCTTGGTGATCATGATTTTTTGGTTTTGTTTTAGACTTATTTCTAGTCTTTACTTTGTTGTTTTGGGGTCCCTACTGAGTATTTTATTACTCACCCCTGCACAGGCTTCACCCGCACATGTTGTGTTTGGTGTAGATGACCACCGACTTGATGAAGGACTTGGTGGCCCAAGACATGGTGGATCCCAGTGAGACCAAGCAGGAAGGGTGCACTTATATGGATTCTAGAAACTACTCTGTACTTACCCATTAGGTGGGGTTTCCAGTGGATAGCTTCCAGAGTTTCCTTTGTACTTTCCTGTTTTCCAGTTAGTCTTTTGTTGGGTTTGTATTCTAGCCCATTTTACCTTTATTTGTACTTATACTCAGTGGTTTTTTAGTGGTATTCTTGTCTACTTTTCCATATTTAGGCCATGGTTATGTGTGCATGCGTACAATTACTCATGAAAATGTCTCCCACTTGCAGGTTGACGCCTTCAGCGCTAGTCACCAACCCTTGGCCTTCAGGAGGCAGGCTTGGGGTATTTCACAACACGTATCCCTAGGGACAGGTCGTGAAATTCATCATAAATGAATTTATAACCTCAATTTATTCATTTAAAGATCTTTTATTTGAGATATATATGATAATATATGAAATAGATGAACAATACATGAAATAATGGAGAATTTGAAAGAAAAACCTAACCTCGAGTCCTGAATCACTCCATATATCCTTTAACATTTTAAATAATTACATTGTATTAATTATTTAATTTATTAAGAATATTTTTCATTTTCATTTCCTTATAATTAATCCTTTTAATTCATTTACTATTATCTTTAATTTATTTACCAAATTTTTATTGTTCACGTCGATAGTTTTCAGGTTATATGGTCCATAATATAAAAAAATAATTTGGTGTATTTTTATTAGTAAAATATATTTTAAAAAACTTATATAAGATTTATAATTTTCAATTTACATATTTTATTTCAATTCAAAATAAAATGGGTTCAATAGGTTATGAAATAGTAACCGTCCTGAGATTCCTCCTCGATAAGCTTGTTTTTTACGGTTAAAAATGAATATAATCCTTTACCTATAATTACATTATTATGAGGAATATTATAGTATTATATGGTAATAATAATGAAACTAAATTAATATTATTGTTATATTAAATCAATAAATCAAATTTTGATAATATTCATGAAATAAAAAAATTAATGAAAACATCATCGTTCACTTAAGTAGCATAAAATCACCATGTTGAGAGAATATTTTCAAAAGAATTTAGAAGTAGGGTAAAACCAAAAAAATATTTTAGATTCATAAAAAAATTATACTCTAACCAATGTAATGTTTTATGTATAATTTTGAAGATTAATTTTAGTTATGGAAATAGTAAGAGAATAATTGAAACAAAAAGACAGTTTTTGAAACTCGTATTTCGTTGTAGTAACAACTAATAAAAAAAAGTTCATTGAGAGGAATTATATGATATATAATAATTTATGGATAAAAATGTCGAAAAAATGATAATTTATTTACAATATAAAAATTTGTGGAGGATTATAAGAGTTTTTAGATAAAGAACCACAAATAAGAAAGGAGAAAGAGGTTTGGAAACCCTTACCTTGATCTTCGAGTTGCCTCCTTTGGATTGAGTCTAAAAACTTTGGAGAAATGAATTTTAGATATAAAAAATAATTATTAACATGTAAAGGGATATTTATTGAGGTATTTTTGAAAAATATTTAGAGAAAACTGAACTTTAAATGTGTTTTGGAAAGGGTAGAATGAGCCCCCCCTTTATAGAGAAAAATTGATGGTGTTTTCACAAATATTTTGTCTTTAAGGGTAAAGAATGTAATTTTTAAATGGAAATTGGATTATAAATAGATAATATTTGATATTATATACCATTAAATATCTAAAATAGTCTCTATATTATGTTATAATATTATTTATTAATTTATAAATTATTTTTATCATTCAATACCCTTAAAAATTATTTTCAGGGTTATTCATATAATTTTACATTAAAAAGATATATATTACCATGAAATTTAGATTTAAATATTTAAATAATTTATTAACTATAATATTTATCCCAAAATTCTTTAAACACTATATTTTATCCAAACATTATCACTTTAAATATTTTAAAGTCACCATTTTTTTACTTTTCTATTGCTTGCACAAGCGTTGTGCTGACACAATGTAAGCATTTTGGATAATTATATTATTATTTCAATTTGTACATAAATTAATAAAATTAATTTAAATTATTATTAATAAATATAATTATATAATACCATTCATAATAATATATATTCTCATTTATATCATGATGATATTTTTAAGAGAACTTTGACTTTTTTACATTGTAGAAATACTAGGTAACCATTTGGATAAATAACTTGTTGTATAAATTTTAAATTCATAAATAAAAATAAAAATAATTTATTATTCATATTATTTATCACTCATTTTTACGATATCATTATCCATTCATAATTATTATACTAAAGGCAACAATTTTGACTTTTCTAGTGATGTGGAAGCACTATGTCAACACTAATAAATGTGTTCATATTTGTCTTTCCATTAAATTTAATTTACATTATGATATTTTGAGTATATTAATAAAAATATTATAATATTTATCTCTTAAGTTTGATAAATTTTTTTCATAATTTTTATGTCATACATACATCATGATGATGTAATAAAAGTTGTAGTATTCACAAAAACTATATTTGTTATTATTCATAAAAAAATAAACCCTTATAGAAAATTTCATAAAATTCAAACTATGATAATATTTACAAGATGATTCAAAAAATTAAATGAATTTTATGATATTAAAATTTTAAAATATAGATATTTAATTTTTAAATATAACCATATAATACATGGAAAACACTATTTATTTTATTATGTGTGGTTACTTTTATGTCCATTATAACATCTTAATTGTTATATGATTGATTAAACTTCAAAAAATAAAGTCCTCATTACATGACCTTAAAATGTAAAAAATCTTAATCCTTGTCACATGATGTTAAACAGTATGACCTATGGTCCACCTTTCATGTCCATAAACTGATAAGAGTAAATCGTGTCATATGATGCAATTTCCCTATATAAGATCCAATACCATTTAGGAGAACATAGAATATAGAACTCTATATCAAGATTAAATACCCCATTTTCCCCTATATTTCTTAGTGTTTTAGTCCCCCACATTCATAACTGACTATACCTTGGTGCATCAACTTGGATAAAACTATGGGGTTCATTAGGTTTCCAATCTTATACTAGGATATAAAGTTCCCATCCCATGCATTTGATCTAGTTTTGTGTAGGGGATATTTATCATATAAGTACTAAATGTGTCTTTATTATTGTTATTTCAAGATATGTAATGAAATATGGACTATATATTATAAACTCAATCATGAGTCAGTAATCATCTTCACCCCTCTGTAAGGGATAAAAACAACCTAGTTTTGGAAAAATCAGATCTAGAATACCAAAATTGTCTTTTTTGAACATTCATTTTCCATAAATCACATATCATGCCTCAAGTGTCTTGAATTTCCATTAGCCTTTCATGACTATTAGTAATGGGTGAATTTGAATGCATGGGATACTTCTGTTTATCCATGCATACACACCCCTAACATGGCACAACATATCCACCCCCCCAATATGGTCTACCAACCAGAAGCATGTCTTCAGGCTAGGGATAAGGTCTTATAATCTATTTATGCCTCACAATATTACAGTAGAGACCATCATTAAAATGTGTTTAGTTAGCATCACCATCTTATGTATATCATATCATAATTATAGATCTAGAAAACCTCAATTCATTATTTATAATGAAATCATTCCCTATTCAAAAGGTATTGAGTAATCTAGGCCATTATACCCCATTAGGGTTGTCATTTTCACCCACTAGGTCCATGAATCATGATCATAAACTATGCGAACCCATATCGGATAGTCTATGTTAGCAGTGATATCTTCATTTACATCATGTTTTACTTCTCCCTTATTATATAGATTATCTAACCATTTGGTCAAAGATGTACAACCTTAATATTTAGAACCATTTTTTGAAATCTATACAACCATGAACTTTTGAATCCTTTGGTTATATATAAATTACCTCAAAACTTATCTTTTTTTTTCAAATTTGTACTACCTTGAACTCTATTAGTCAATATGTCTAGACTATAAGATCTTAAACTACATGTGAAAGAGTCATAAAACATGTCAGTTTGAAAACCCATAAAGGGTTACCTGATAAAAATCCAAGTCTCTACTCACTAAGCCTATCAACTTCATGGTTTAATCGAAAATTTGGTCTTAACAAAAGTCAAGATGCACTCATTAGAACCACTAGTCCAGAAAAAAAATAGAACAATTTCATGTGATATCTCTTTGCCATAAGTATGTGTTCCATGAATAATGGCATAAATTTTAGAGTTCTTATACCCTCATTGAATTTTTATTTACTTTATAAACCTATTTCATTTCAAAAGTGTTTTATTCCTCACAATTATTCTACAAATATTGCCAATGATTTTATCTGAATCCAAAGGAAAATTCTATTTGGATCTGAAAACATACACACAATATGGATCTACATTTACGCCCCCAATATTTCCTACCAACTAGAAGCATGCTTTTTTACTAAGGATAAGGTCATCTAATCTCCATATACCTTGACACCATTTTAGTTGAACCAATTATTCAAATATGATCAACAATAATCCATGACATACATGTCCCATCTCATCACCCCTAATTCAAACTTCTTGAGTCATGATTTACACTACCCAAAATATGACTATTAAAGTGGATTTATACCCATGATGTAACAACTATGTGCATCTTACTCATTTACAAACTAGATATATGATATCTCATCCTTGAACCTTTAGTTTTTCCTTATCACGTGACTCTAATTTTCATGAAATAATGGCCCAATATTCATGACTATAAAATGAATTCCTCTTTTCTAGGATAGTTTATATTAGTAACAAGCCCCACATTCACATCAGGTGTTTCATCCCTTTTCTATGTATTCATTTGTTCAAATATATACAACATTAAAATGTAGTAGTGTTTGGTCAAATCTATATGACCTTAAAATTTATTAGTTTTTGGTCAAAACTTTATGAAATTTAAACATCATATAAAATTGGGTTAATAATTATAAACTTATAATACATGCACTGTGCCTTAAGGCTATCTATACATGTGATGATGATCTCTTCATTCACACCAAGATTTACCTCACCCATGTCGCTTTTTGGGCGACTTCATTTCAATCAAATCTATCCAACCTTAAACACTATATATGTTGGTTTGACTTGCAAAACTATAAACCACCTAAGGAATGATATGTAAAACTTTCTAGGATGAAAACTCATAGTGGGATGCTTAAGTAAAATTCGATTATCCACTCATCAGGTATTCACCTTGAATGACCTATGTAGAATTGAAAATTTGAAAAGAAAAAAATCATAAAACCTATTAAGTTAAAAACCCATAAAGGTATATCAAGGAAAAAATTCACATCACTTCCCACAAAACTTCCACCATATGTGGTTTATCTAAAAGTCAGGTAAATCCCTCATCCCTGTAATGTCAACCAAAAAGATCCACATGAAATGCGTAAAGACATAAAATGAGGGTGCTTGTTCCCTATGGTAATTAGATTCCTCATTCAAAGATCCCCCTATATGACCCTCATCTCATTGCATTATCTTCCCCCCATATCTGAATGGACCAAATCTAGTGTTACGGTAATGTTGTTATGCCCATACCCATATGTGATCCATTCCAAGTAAAAAATCAATCACATTTGAATAGAAAAAAGTAAGAGTTATTATGATGGTGTTATGCATATACCCATCCAAGAACCATTCATAAGAGGAAATAATATTTTCTTAAATGTTTTGGGGAACCAGGATTGATATTATACATTGCATTCAATGTTCAAGTGGATTCAAGTCATCTTGAAATTACCATTCAAGGTTTTGAAAGTTATTCCTAAGTGACAATCAAAATGAAATAAAAGTCAAAGAATTAACATGTGATTAAGAATAAAATTTATTTTCATTAAATAGGGATAAAAGAGGAATATCCTCAATTAAAAGTCTCTATTAAAAATAAAGGAATATTAAAAAATACTCTCAACATAGGTTTGGATTTGTTGGATCAATTTTTTGGGATTCATCAAAATTTTGTTGAATAATGACCTACTCTGTATCCTTAGCCTCTTAAACAAGATAAATATTTTATTCCATGATAGAAATGATGATACTCTCCCAAGATTGGGATTATTTAAGTATCCTATGGTTTTATACTAGTATCTCCTTGGAATAATATAGATTTTGTTGAATATGGATTTCCTAGAGGGCCTTTTCCTCAACTTGACACTAATGTACCATAGTTCCCTTAGTATAATGATACTCCTCATGGGACATTTTAGTCTATAGATTAGTGTATTGGGCCAATAACCTCACCTTGATAAGAATTCATTATGATGATTACTACCTATTTTTGAATAACCTCCTTCATAGTATAATGGATGGCATGGTAATCAAATACTCAATACCCCAACATCATGAACATACTACAAATCCTATGAAGTTGTAAGGGAATTTACTCTAGGGGAGTCCCTGAGACCAACCACTATATTCCCCACCTAACATATCAATGGGTGATGTGGAAAGTTCTCTAGGTATCTTAATCATATTCAGAGCTTCCCTCAGGAGTTGGTATGTACTTAAAAATAAACATACTCAAGGGAACTTGTTGTGCTGGCCTATAAATCGGGTGTAACACCCCAGTCTGGGTGCCACTATAAAAATTTCCCTGAGTTGATGTGGTACATAACCATAGAAATTCCTCTCCATATGCCAGAGGCTTCCAAATAGTAGTGGGGGTTTGAGATAACATGTGGGGAGACTATACCCCCTTAATCAGAGTAATACACAATAGAAAAAATAAGAAAAAATAGAAAAAATATAACCAATAACCCAGCACCGTAAACCATTTACCAAAATTGGGTACATGCCCACAACCAAATAGTAAATATTTCATGCCATTTCATATAGTTCAAAGTGAAAAAGTAGAACCAAAATAAATACATTCTAAAAAATCCCCAAAATGGGTACCTATACCAAGTCTGATCCCATCCTCCATGCACATCTCAAGACCAAATCAACCATCTAGCATAGGGCCCTTTCCATTATTCTAACATACAACCATGAAGTCTACTCAGGTACCTAATGGAGACCTGACCTGGGTGTGAGTACAAATCAATAGGCCACCATCAATGGTGTCTACAAGATTTATAGTCAAATATAGTGTATGAAATAGTACAAAAATAATGAAACAACAAAATAAAACATGTTAAATCATTTATCATTTAATAGATCAATTAATTTCATTTCCTTATTCTACATTTTACCCATTTTTATCAAACATTCTTTAGACCATTCTAGTCATATTATCCATATGTAAAAAGGTTCACAGGTCAGAAAACATAGAATCTCAATCCAAGAGTCTAAACGAGACTCGAAAAATCATGTCCAACCATCACAACCATGATATAAAAATCCATTTCCATACCTATGGGTTCAAAAGAATCAATCCATTCCCTGAATAACTATTATGCACAAGGGAATTTGAGCATCAATTAGGTCCACCCATGGGGGTGGAGAATCAGTCCAATATCATACTACCATATATCATGATCACATAGGCTCATCATCATTAACCATTTCATTACAAAAATACAACAAGGGTACACCATTTATATTTAATCACATTTCCATGGTTCTTTACCATCATCATGTTCTCAATTCCTAACACCAACCCATTTTACCATTTAACACAATAAAACCATTTATTCCCCTTTCTAAACCATTTAACACAAGGCCAAGCCACATTAACCAATTATCATGTCCATTAATTTACCTATTATCAATTACTTAACTCTTCAAGTTAAGACAATCATCCCATTTTTTATTTTATCAGGTTATTCACATTCACCAGTGGTTTAATATCATAAAACCCTTAATTTATTATTCAAAGTCCCAATATTCCATGTTCAAGGGAGTGATACACCCCTTTGGTGTTCATAAGACCAATAAAATCATCATCATCAGATCCCATGGGGATCATGAGGGTTTCAACACATAGTTTAGAAACCCAATTAAACATTTCTTATCATGGAAAAATATGTATCATAACAAAACCAAGACCATAACCACATATACATAATCAACATAAAGACTATGGGATATAACTTGTAGACCACATACCTCAAATTCATATATAGTAACTCACTCGAACGTAGCCATTTATTTGAATTCAAACAACCTTTAAATCCCCAAATTATAATTTTCTGGAAAGGTGAGGTTTTAGAGATTCAAAAGGAGAATAATGATTCTATAATTCATATTCTATAAAACTAAGGAAAGAGGAGTGTTATACTCACTTAGATATTTTATTCTCACCCAAAAACACTCCAAATGATCAATAATCATAGGAGAATCATCTCTTGGAATATTGGGAGGAGAAAGTTCATCACCTAGGTTAATGTAGCGTGAAAGGGGATGAAAATAGGGCTAGAACCCTTAAATATTGAGGAAAAAAATGGGAAATACCCCATATTTAATGATGTTCATGGTTTGAATGCACGGTTGGACAAACCTTGTTCCAACCTTGAATCAACCTCTGTCCAATAGGGGTCCAGGTCACATAGACTCCTAATGATCCTGCAAAGTTTAAAAAACCATGCAGTGGCCATGTGGAATGGTTCTGTCTAAAGCCTATATGGTTTCAGGCCTCCCCCTTACATGGTTCCTCAACCATGTACTTGCCTCCCATGACCCGCACAATTACTACTAATCATGCGACAACCATAAAACATGAACCATATGGCCCTTTATTTTTCTCTTTTGTTCCCCAAACTCCCAGGACACCCCCAAGAATCCTCATACCCCCAAGAATCATTTAGTTAACCAAAAAAAGGGAGTTTAGATAAAATTTAAATAAGAACATACCTTAATAGAAATCTAGGGTCTTACAACCTCCCCACTTTATAATGGATTGTACTCGAGCTGCTCTCCCAAACATCAGTAAGCATTGACGATAAAAAGTTCAAGAAACTAAGCCCACATATCTGCCTCCTTCTCCCATGTTTCCTCTTGAATTATACTATTCTTCCATAATACTCATACAATGGAACAACCTTACCTTATAGGACTTTATCATTAAGATCAAAAATACAAATTTGATGCTCCACAAAGGATGCATCAACCTCAAGCTAAACATTACTGATTTCAACCAAAAGGGAAAATTCTAGGTAAATCCACTAAAACTACCACACAAAAAGGGAATTAAAACAAGCACTACCACCCTGGGAGGGCCAACTAGTACCCCTCCGGCCCGATTCTCCCCACACGGACAAAAAACTCGCACACCACCTGAACTCCCACAACTCAACACAAGCATAACCTTCATCTCAAGGCACTAAATTGGTTAAAACCCAAGCTAGCACATATATCCAAACCAAACACAAAGTTTTCTTTTTCCCAAGACTATCCAATTCAAAACATTGGTCATGTCCTCAACTAACCAATTACTCTATATGGTGCTCCCCACCATATTATTTAGCTCACAACCACCACCGTACGATGGTTAGCACCTCCATAATCTAAAAAAACCACTAGGACCCCAACTGAAACTCCAAAATGAACCCAATGTGTATCCTAACTTTCTACATCCATACATCCATGAGAACACCAACCAACATTGAAATCCATACTTTCCATCAAAACTACTCAGAATGGAAGTGCATCCACCATCCTTACATGAATCAAGGACAACTAGGATTTTCCTCAAAGCTTACTCCCATTTCCAAAATGTACTTATCATTTCAAAACATCAACTAGATATGGATCACATCTCATCACATCCATTAATTTTTACTCATTCAAGTTAAACTGTCTCTAGTCAACTCATTCTGGAAACACCCGTATACACTATTGGCACATCACTGCTTTACATGGCCAATATGGATTCACACTTCAAGAAATATTAGGATCATCCAAACACACCTACTAGGATCCATTACCAATTCATAATGAGGATCTAGTAGAAAACTTACATTCCCCATGAACCGTTATCATGTCTCATCCCACCCTTCATTTTATATGATATGAGCACCTCAGATCACTTTTAGAACCACTTGAAGCCCGAAACCAATAATTGACTCAATATAACACCACATACAAGGCCCACCTATCCTTCCTCGATGAATTATAAACATACACATCATAGGTTCCTTATTGGAATCTCAATTCCAACACATCCAACCTATGATCTTATCTACACATCTACAACTCATATAACGTACCTCACCTTGGAGTGTCACTATCATTACCTCAATCATGTGACTCCAACTACCAAGTTCCACACTCTAACACTACCAACCTAGGAATTTGACATGGACACCCCACTCCCACATAAGTGAAAAAAATGTCAACCCCCATCTTCCCCCAGATTTTGGGAATAACATTCATGGAATTTTTCAACATCCAATCCATCATGAGGACCCTACTCACAACTATAAATGGTGTACCTCCCACTATGAATATTTTATCATGCTACTCTATGATCATACCATCCAAGAGGTTCTCCATCCAACCAAAAGACAAACCTTTAAGTAGGTTAGCATATAACCAATGCTCTATCAATGTACTGTGAATGATGTTAAGATGTTGGACATGATCATCTCAAGTACAGAAGTACACCAAGATGTTATTGATGAATAACACCACAAATAATTCACCAATGATGCCACATCTCACTATTGGAACATCTTAACCTATAAAAAGTCTCAATATTCACTTCCCATGAGTATCTCATCAGCACTTAACCACCACCGATCAAGTGTAATTTCTAACCAAAACTCCCCAAATATTCATGAACCTTTTCCAAGAAGGAATGAACCAACATTCCCCTTGGAACTAGTGTCATCACCCCACTCAATCCCTTCTAGCATAAACATGGTGATACAAAATAAAAACACAATGATTCAACACACTATTCCAAAACTAAATAGTATATCGCATAACCAGTGCTTTTCATGATGATCACACAAAAAATGATAGGTGCTTATCCTGAGCCACCTATTCACCTATTCCAACAACATAATGCCTCTCCAGAACATTCCCACATCTAGAACCCATCACAAAACTTGAGGTCATCCACTTTCCTAAAACCACTCACTGAACCAGAATCTAGATCACATGAGTCATAAATCCCCCGAACTAGGCCCAAACACCTGCTTACACAACTAACCATGCCTCTTATTACATTAACCCCTCAAACTAGAGGCATTTCCAACATTCCTACACCAAAACCCGATCCTTCACACAATAATCACAACCACATGACCACCCCTCATGTAGAGTGTCACTTATATAAAAAAAGCATCAATCCATGATTTTTTCACCCTTGTCTTGTCTACCCAAAATACAACATCGATCCCACCATTAATCATCATCAAAATAGGTAGGTCAAACACCCAAACAATCATGATTCTTCCGAAACTAACCCTAAAACAAACCATGAGCACTCTAGTTATTCCTTAAGAATAAACCAAGGTATAAAAATTCACTTTTATCAAAACTCAATGGCATCCACCATGCATCGATTCTATATCCAAAACATCTATACAAATCCACATTCCAAAGCACCCAAAACACTAGGCTAACCCCATTTCAGGGAAACAATTAACCTCTAAAACCGTTAAATTTCCCACCTATCCCACTAGACTAGTCCCAAAATAGGAAGAAAACTTCATTACCCATTTTGAGAAGTCCAAAAAATCAATTTTTACATTGCACAACCAAAATAGTTTACAACTAATCCAACCCCTCTCACATGTCACCCTCTAAGATCAAACAATATCAACTCCCTATACTAGATTCAAGAATAACAAGTGACACTATATTTCCCTCTAATCTATATACATAAAACCTCAATAAGTCACCACCCATGGCCGGTAACCCTACCCCTGTTATGAAACACACTACATCTAATTCTCCAAGTGACTATTTATGTTAGGTTCTAAACCTGTAACAACACAATTACCACTAATGGCACCACAAACCAAGAATCTCATTATTAAGGTCCAATATACTACCTGCATGATCAAAACTTGCAAAGGTTACCACATAAAAATTATTAGGAAGCACCTTAGAACCTCAAGGTAATATCCCTACTGAAGAAACAATAAGAAACATTCCTCTATGCACACATTAAAACTCATCAAAGACTTATGAACCATAACTAAGGTCTCTTACTAGGAAAATCTCACTCCCCAAACCACCCATATAAGGTTATAGATAAAAAAACATGGGATAATCACTATTGGGGTCCATAGAAGTTCCATTATTACAAATTCTTCAATAACTAACTCCAACATTTTAAAAAACCAAGAATCTATATCTTAGAATTTCTATTTACACAATGCTTAAAAAATACTTCTTTATTCAAATTTTTATTCCAAAACATTTTCATAAAAAATATTTAAAATAAAGATCAACATCCATAAACCAAAAAGAGAAAAATAAAATACCATCCATAAACAACCCACTCCAGATACACTATCCTGATGGACATAACCACTAACCCAACACCATTCTCATCCACCCCTAACTTGAGCCATTTCAAAAAAGGGGGTAAATCGACTCCCAAAATTTTCACTTTACATTAGAATCCATTTTAACCATCCCCAAAACCATATTTAAATCCTTTCCCAATTATTAAATTTTCATTAGGCATAATTTTTTTAAAATTAGAAAAAGGATCAAATTCTATACCAGACCATAAACTTTTCCCCCATGTGTGAATAACATGATGAATTTAACATGCATCCCTGAGTACCAAGAATGATTCATTAATATATGACCTCATTCCATGCCAGGTCACAAAAAATGGAAATTAATAACATCACACTACAAGTGCGTCACTCAAGGTGAAATAACATCCAACTATAATGAAAAACATCAAGAACATGAATCCCACCATATGATCTTAGGATTCCTCCTGTACATGGGTTAGATACTCACATGTATGAGCTCATTTATGAGGCCATACACCTCATAATATCCTTCATACCTTTCCAAAATAAAATAAATAACAGAAAATAACCATTCTGATACCACTTTGTAATGCCCTATCCCTAGTGATATTATAACTATTGGACCAAGTTGGTGCAGTATGTAATCTTAGGAGAACCTCCCCATATTATAGAGGCTACTGTCTAGTAGAGGGGGTCTAAGATAACATGTGTGGAGACTATACCCCCATTATCAAACTAATCCACAATTGATAAAAAAGAAAATAAAGAAAACAACATAACTAATAACCAAGAACCACAAACCATTTCCAAAAACTAGGTGCATTCCCACAACCAAATTGTAAATATGTCATGCCACGTTATATAGTTCCATGTGAAAAAGTATACCCAAAATAAAGACATGAGAATAATCTAAAAAATGGGTCCCGATACCCAGTCCTGTACCCTCCTCCATGCACATCCCAATCCCAAATAAGATATCTAGCATAGGGTACTTACCCATGTTCTGACCTGAAACCATGAAGTTTTCTCGGGTACCCAATGGATGCCTGAGAAGGGTGTGAGTACAACTTAGTAGTCTACCACCAAAACTGTCTTAAAAATATATAATCAAATATAGTGTATGTAGTAGTATAAAAATAATGAAACAAAAAAAGTAAAATAGGTTACATCATTTATCATTTAATAGATCAATTACTTTCATTTCCTTATTCCACATTTTACCTATTTTTATCAAACTTTCTTTGGCTTGTGCCAGTCATCTAATCAATATGTAAAAGGTTCACATGTTAGAAAACATGGAGCCTAAGTCAATGAATCCAATAGGGGATCATAACGCCATGTATGACCATCCCAACCATGATATGGAATGCCATGTCCATACCCTTAGGTTCAGGATCATCTGTCTAGTGTCTAAAAAACTACTGTGCATAGGGGCACCTGAGTGTCAGTCAGGCCAAACCATGGGAGTGGAGAATTAGTACAACATTCCACTAACATATATCATGATCACATAGGCTCATCATCATTAACATTTCATTACAAAAAACCAACAATGGCATACCATTTCCATGGTTCTTTACCATCAAAAGGTTATCAATTCCCAACACCAACCCATTTTACCATTTAACACATTAAAAACATTTATTAACCTTTCCAATCTATTTAACCATGAGTCCAAGCCACATGAACCAATTATCATGTCTATTCATTTACCCATTATCAATTACTTAACTCTTCAAGTTAAGACAAGCATCTCATTTTCCATGTTACTGGGTTAATCACATTTACTATTATTTTAATATCATAAACCCGTCAATATATCCTTCAACATCCCAATATTTACTATTCAAGGGAGTGATACACCCCATGGGTGTTCATAGGCATGAAAAACTCATCCCTATCAGATTCCATGAGGATCATGATGATTTCAAAACACTATTTAGATAACCAAATAACCATTTCTTATCATGTAAAAAACATAGCATAACGACACCAATACAACAACCAAATACACATAATCAACATAAAGACTATGGGATATAAACTATATACCACCTAACTCAAATTCATAGATAGAAACTCACTTAAACTTATCCCTTGATTTGAACTTGAACATTCTTTAAATCCCCAACTAAGAATCAACTGGAAAGGAGAGGTTTTAGTGCTTCAAAAAGAGAAGAACAATTCCATAATTCATATTCCATAAAACTAAGGAAAGAGGAGTGTTATAATCACCCATATCATAGATTCACACCCAAATGAACTCAAAATAGTCATTAATTGAGGGGGAATCATCTCTTGGAAGCTTAGGAGGAGGAAGTTCATCACATTGGATACTATAGGGTGAAAGGGGAAGAAAATAGGGTTAGAACCCTAAATTCCTGAGGTGGTAAAATGAGGAATTATCTCTTTTTAATTATATAGAAGGTTTGGCCACATGGTTGGATAAATCATGCACCAATCATGCACCACCCTTTTTCCAAAAGGGGGATAGGTCACACAGTCTCCTAGGGATCCTGCATAGTATGAAAACCTATGTGGTGGCCATGTAGAATGGATCTGCCTAAGCCAACACAGCTTCAGGCCTCCCCTATAATGGTTCCTCAACTGTGTACCTACCTCATAGGGTCTGCATGGTTATGGTGCATGTTTACTCCTAACCATGCACCAACTGTGCAATATTCACTAGATAATACTTTCCCCCTTTTTATGACCCAAACTCCCTGGACACCCTTGAGACTCCTCATACCCCCATGAACAATTTCATTAACAAAAAAGAGAGTTAAAATAAAATTTAAATAATAACATACCTTAATATAAGTCTAGTGTCTTACATCTGGTAGGTCTCAAAGCAATTTAATCCCATGTATATCCTGGAGGTTAAATCATGGAAGTAAAGACCCTTTTAACAAGACCCACTACTTGTGATGGAACTATTGGGAATGATGATTGAAAAAATAAATTTGTAATATAAAGTAAAATATGAAAAGTCAAAGATGATATTAATCATCACCAATTTCTAGTGCCTGGGTGTCTATAGTGGCTGCCACCTCTAACAAGGGTGTATTCTAGGACTCAACCATGATGAGAGTTCTATTTATTATAGTTGTGGAAGAAATGACTATTAATGATAGTTCATTATCGGTAAAACTGTCCCTTTCCATATCTTATTTAATTAGATTATTTGAGATCACCATTTTTTTTGAAAATCCTTTCAGTCTATAAATTTAAAGCATATTGAGGAAGCTACCCTTCTTCAGGACCTTTAGACTCTACCTCAGGTAGGATAAGGGGATACACATTTTTTAAGTCCCATGTAAGATATACCTCCACCACAAGATGAGGGAGAATCCCAGTATCTTGGTGATGAAGTAACTTGGAAAGGTTCCCTATAGATATGTCTACACATGTAAGAATGTTGAATCAACAAACCATACATATAAGGGACCAATTTGGGCATAAATGGAGAAGACTCACACCATTATGGATCCTTATGGATATTCATAAAATCTTCTATAGATTCATTGGAATCGATGTTTGAAAATAGATCATCTAACATTACTAAAGCACTAGGCAATGTAATGATCCCTATTAGAACAAGAAAGATTAATAGATCTTACCCAATATCACAACCATGTTTAATCATCATAATTGAACCATCATATCCTACATCAATAGGAATGCTAATTAAGATATTCAAATTGAGGATTATGTTTATCCCTATATAAATGTTACATGTTACCACTTTTGCAAATGTCCCATCAAGAGAGACAAGATACTCATTACCATGAGATTTTTACATATATATTTTCATGGAGCATGGGTTATTATCGACACAAATTAATACATCATTAAGGAAGATACCTTAAAAGGAAGAATGTGTAATGGTAAAAGTAACATTTACCTACCTACCTTTGGAAAAGTCAGATTACCGATTACTTTACTTTCTTCCACTTATGGATGTCCTCAACTAATAAACACCAAGATTGATCAACCAATTGAGGTATCATAAACACATCATGGGGGTTGGATATCATTTATTTCATGTTCTCTACCAAGATCATAGAGCCTCCATATTCATCATCCCAAAAATAATCATGCATATCTGAGACTTTCATTACATATCCAATGAAATATATTAGGGAAATGAAATGTGATTGAAAATTTTATAACTTCTATAAAATTAAAATAAATAGGTAATGTAATGATAAAATTAATATCATAATATTATATCCTATAGTAAATATTATTATTACCTATTCTAGATATGATCTTTGACTGCATGAATCATCCTGGCAACTTTTTCAAGTCCAAATAATTTTGAGAGTCAATCCAAGTATAAAGGAATATCCTTAAACAAATGAATGTCATCCCTTATATCTCTGACCTAAGATCCAAATTCATTAGGATCATCTTGGTAAGAAATACTAGGAGGTCATGACCTAGCCAAACCCTATCAGAATAATTTCCATCTACTAGAGAACATCCTAAAACTCATTGATAGATGAGGATTCTCTCCAAGAATTCCACTACCTTTAGGATTTTGGTAACTTGGAATTGGAGGTAATTAAAGGAAGGATGACCCCTATTCTTCCTAAAGGAAAACCCTATATGCTTCACCTATTTCTTTGGAATTTGAGACAATGATGGCCCCTTTGAAGAGACCTTCTTTCTATGTCTTTCCACTCCTTATGGTTTTTGAGAGAGACTAATTATAGGTATAATTGTCTCCAACAAAAATTATTGTTCATATTCATTTTTACCTAATGATGGGGATTTTAATTTTTAAACTATCATGCCCAATTTATTTTAAGGATACCATCAAATATAGGTTCTAGCATAATATGTAGTGAACCCGGTGATGAAAAAAATGGAAAAAAAGTGACCTATGTACCTATTTCCTACCATTAAAAAATCAACCAAAATTAGAGTATTACTATATAATTTTTCATTTTTTATTCATGAGGGAGTAGGATCACACTTCTTTTGTGCATATCCAAATTTCCTTCAATGTTTTTTGGGCATGTACTCCTCATATATAACTACTCTTCCTGTCCTAGTTTCTAAAACATCTTCTCTCATGGATATTAGATAGGAATTAACTTCATGACTACCAATTTAATTATTATTAATGGTTTTGGTTGTGGATATATATGGTTAAAATATAAATTGGTTATGCTGGTTTAGATTAATCTTCACATAATGGTTCTAATTAGCTTATCTTAACACCACTTATTCCCTAGAAGTAATGTCTGAACTAGGGACTAGGGATTACCTGGGAGTTAATGAATTTATATCCCCCTAAATGAGATTCCATCCACCCCTACAACTCCTAAAAGGGTTTGAAAGCCCAAAATGGTTATTTCCCTTTATAGATGTTCTAAATTTTTTGGTATAGTTTAGCAAACACTGACACTGCAATACTAATTCATTTTTTACTCACTAGCTACCTATCCATCATAAAGGTCATGAACCAAATTACAAACATTTATTATATTTCATGTAAAAGGTATACAAAGATATATATCACCAGGAAGGCTACCAGATGGACCAAGCTTTCAGTCTTGGAAAAAACCTCACAACCCCTACCATTGAATTGGACCTATTCTAGAGTTGGCTGAAAAGTGTTAAGATTTCTATTCTTTTAGTGAATCAAGATTTTATTAGGTATCATGGGGTGTAGTTATTACCTAGTTATCTTAATTAATAGACCTATATATTCTCTAAATGGGACATCAAACTTAGGATAAATAACTTATCCCATTATAAAATTTTATAAATCAAACAAATCTATGGTGAGAGGTGGATTCATTTTGGTATTATCCCATATATAAACTAGAAGTAAAAACTCATTATACATTTCCCCTAGGACTAGATCCAAACTAATAATTTGAACATCCTTGTGGCTTCCACCTCTCCATATACCTGATAGAAGGTGTTCATGTATAGGATCCACCTATTGATAATGTTTGGGATTAAGTTCTAATTGTGATGATAAAAATTTGGTGATATCCAAACAACTTCATATATGATTACTGATTTTAGATGATATTAAAACTATTTATAGCTCTAATACACCCATAATGTCTAACCCTAATCCTTATTGAATTCACCTCTCGATTAGAGGTCCCATCTTAAAGACTATATATGTTTCTAGCTTTTCGTTGACTTCTTTATGACTGGTTTATAGTTATAAACCTTCAGATCAAGCGTATGTGGATACTACTCTAGGATTAGTAGAGTTTACCCATGGAAATAATATCTGGTATGATTAATATTATTAATGAAATTCTTTATCAGTTATATATTGTCTCTAGCTACACCCTAGTATTTTTTTAATCTAATGAAATAATAGATTTCCCACACACACGGTAAGAATTGAAGTATCACTGAGTAATCCAAACCCATAGAAGGGAAACCTATTTTATAAAATATAGTCTTGGAGACCCTATCTCATATGATTTTATGGGAAATAGTGATTCAAATTAATTTTCTGGTGTTGACTGGCCTTGACACTATCAATAATGTCAACCCACCTTGTGGACATGGATCAAGTGTTCTCATATTGTACTTAGGTCATTTTATACAAAAAGTGAATGGTAAAAAATAAAAAAAATCAAGAAAAATGAAAAATTAAGATTATCCATTATCTAATCATGTGAGGCCACATGGTGACCAAGTAGATAGAGTTTTGGCCACGTGGATGCACCAATATCATTTGGTAACCAAGTGAGGTGTGAGGTAAGTATGTGGAATTTTTAATCCACTTATTGAAATAAAAAAATCATCTATTTGTAAGGAAATTAGAAAAAATTAGTCATGAAGATCTTAATTTATTTGTGAAAATAAAATCATTGAGATTAAAGATAAAATACAAAGGCTGGTCTTATCTATTTATAAGATGGACCATAACCCTCTGACTACCCACACACCCTCTATGTGGACCATGAAATTATCCATGTAGAACATAGTACTCCTAAGAAGAGTGTATGGTAACAATATATGATTCTCTTACTTACTCAAAATTGAACCCTATTCATGCTGATCAAAATCTATCATGAGGGGGGGGGGGTATTTATTGATTCCAGTGAAGATTAAACGATCAACCAATCCTTTTATAGAGGTTGGGAGATCTAAAACATAAGAAAAGGATGAAGTCAATGCATGATCTCTTAATGAGTATGCACACACTTATTGAGTTATAAAGATCCCTATATTTATGATAAATAACAATATCACCATGAGAACACTTCCTCCTCAATGGTTTGATGAAGATATCACCATGTGAGCACCAACATCCTATGTGAGATGATGACAAGATCACATAGAGAGAACCTTTATCCTATGCATGATGGTGTCATTCACAATACATATGTGGTAACCTATGAGGGTTCCTTATAACCATGTGGTTAATCCATCATAAGTAGAGTGTTTGAATAATCATTCATGACTACCCACTTAGTTGGTGGGAACGACTCATATGTGAATGTATGATGGAGACCCTCTACAGTCGCATACCCTCACATACATGGATTCCTATTTCATAAGCTATTTTAACTGATCATTTATTATAAATACCATAGTTTCTATTTTTAGATGACACACATAGAGGAGAAATGGATAATGATAGAAAAAAATTGATTCCATGAGGTCTCGAAGAAATCCATAGGTAATTCCTAAGCTCTCAAAACTTAGGAGGAAATTATATGAGGAAAATTATATGAAGTATATTCTTTGAGGGTTTAATTTTGTATATTTTTATGTAGTATTTTCTCCTCCACATACTCTACATACACACAATTATCACATAAGTGTCTTACGTGAAGGCCATTACACCTAATCTGTCTCACTTAGCTACCATGCATAACCTCACTGCCATGAACTGCCCACACAAGCATCCCACACACATAAAATTATCATGATACTCCCTTATGGACCTATCGTGTGGATAAAAATCCCTTATTATCCAACTAAATGGTCTGACCTCCTTTGGATTGTCTAAGCCTCTCCTCACACTATTTCCTATATGTGGAGTATTTGATTAGCTTTTGGTATATTTGAAGAGAATACTCAATATAAGGGAGGTGTAAAGATTAAAAATTCTCATACATAGATATTAAATATTTTTAGATTAATATTCATTACATTACACAAACACATGCTAGAAAATCCAAAATGTATAGTGAATTTGGAAACTTGGACACAAAACAACTGGTCCATAAGTGAGCTACATCATCTCCCACTATGTTCTTTATAACTAGAACCCTCATTAAATATATATATAATACCTTTCATCATAACCTAGTGAAAATAAATATAATAAAGGGTGATATCAGATGATCTGTATGGGTAAAAAAGGTAGATATCAATATATCATGAGTATAAGGGTATGAGAATATGAGAATAACATTTGAAAACTATACCCTACATATCATAGATTACAAAATCTAGTCATGGAATAAATCGTGGTAGTTTATAAGGCATGAATAATAATGGAATCAAAGAACATGAACCATGAGATCATAACATTGATATAAAATATATATTTTTGGCATAATCATTATCATAGGAAATCATTTCCTTAGTTGGTCAAGGATCATTTCCAGGACTATCATAGTGGAATGGGTTCACTCCCCAAACCATAATAGTAGTCAATATTCACTCATGATATTATCATAGTGGAAAAATTACCTTAATGAACTAGGTTCAATCCCCATTCCAGTCCTGTTTATCTCATGAGATATCAATCTTTACCCAATGCATTGGAGGGAGATATAGGTCCCACATGTTAGATAATGAAAATCATACATATGCATGACACAAGGTCATAAAACATTCATGATATGGGAACACATGAAATGAAATGAGTTTTATAAAAATTTCATCATAATATAATATATGGAAATGAAATAGGTTTTATAATCATTTCATTATTTCATCAAATCATAACCTGTGGAAAAAGAAGTTGATTTCATAAGCATTTTATCATGGTATAACCCATAGAATTGAAATGGATTTAATAAAAATATTTTCATTATAAACATAAAGCATTCATAGAAAGGATGATATTAGTATCCTTGGATTATATCACCAAAAGATCATAAGTACCGTCAAAGTATTTTAACTTAGATAAAAAATGATTTTGAAAGAAAAATCACTTTGAAAATTCCTTGAGGAAAATATTTCTTCCTTAAAAATATATTTTTTTAAATTAAAAATTCATAAAATATTTTGGAAATAATTTTCTTTGAAAATAACCTTGAAAAATATATAAATGAAGCTTCACATAATATGACTTCAGAAAATTTATATTCGTGCCATACAAATTAAAACAAATATTCTTTTATCATTTTTAATAAAAACTGAATGGGTCTTGTTTTGAAAATGACATGAAGATTCATTTTTTTAAAAAAATTAAAACATGGGTACAAATTTATTTAATAAATCATTTTGAAATTTTTTAATTTTTTTTAATTTTTTAGAAAACATGGTTTTGGAAGGAAAAGGGTTTTTCGACCAAAGAGAGAAATAAAGACGATTTTTCTTAAAAAAATTATTTTGAACTATTGAGTAACTAAATATAAGAAAATAAAGGAAAAAAGTATTATCTTAAATAAATAGAGTTTAAGAAAATAAATGAGATTCTTGAGAGATAGATCATATGATTTCATCATTGGAATCATAATCATGAGAAATCTTGGTAAAAGATGAGATTGTAACATAAATCCCTTACCACTATAGTAATTTTGAATCATAAGACCCATGAAAGAATAATGTTAAATGAAATATATAATATCATGAGAATAAATTAATTCATGATATTACATATAAAAGGGGCTATATAAACACCTCATAAAAGAAGTTTGGTGCATAACATAACATATGTCTCAAAGAAGACAAATTGAGATAAAAAATCCCTTACATTAAGTATTGACTTATTTTATACACATTAAAAAATCCTATATAAAAAATATCAGTTTATTATAAATCTATTATATAAACATAAATATATATAATACCATATATTATTTACTTATGACATTTTGTAACCCGTTTATTAACAATTCCATGTTAAAGTCAGGTTTTGGGCAATAACTACTTTGTTTTTCATGTTTGTTTTGATTTTATATATTTTTTTGGTAATATTAAATTGATAATTTTTAAGTAATATATATAATTTTAACCATGATATAAATATCATATATATTAATTATAAGTGTATTTATAGTAGTCCATAAAATATAGAGATAGAAAATGAAATACACAGTTCATGGAGACGGTAGACCATAAATATGCATGAACGTTGTTTTCAATTCAACAGATTGAAAAAAATGAAGGTAGATAATATATTAAAATTAAATAATAATTTATTTATCATATATATAATTTTTTTTATTAAACCCATCCTTATTACCTTCTATTTAAATCATTAATTAATCACATCACTTTGTGAGGCGGTGGTCTGCTGTACATACAAGTGACGTTATCATATTCCCACAGAATAAAAATTAAGAAGATATATGTGATATAATAACTCTATAATTATTATAATATCATATATATAATATATAAACATTTAATCCATCATTATATATAGTTATTATAGATGGTGATGGAAGATAAATAACATCAGTTTTCAAGGCAGTCATCCGCCACACACATGAATAATGATTTCATATCCCATTAGATGGAAGTGGATATGGTTGTAGGTAATAACATTAAAATAAAAATATACAAGTATATTTAATATATTAACATTATTATATAGTCAAGTTTAAATAATAATTTAAGGATGTGTAGAAATAAATAAAATTAAAACACTCAATGAAGAATATTACTTCTTCTTCAGGTAACCTCCATAGGTTTGAACTAAAATCCTTCCTATGTTGGATATATAACAAAAATAAGGATTATTTAATGATATTATGGAATTATTTAAGATATTTGGGTAGGTATTGGTGAAAAAAATTGTTTTTTATGTGTGAATATGAGAGAAGAATGGGTGACCTTTTATAAGTGAGGTGAGTATCACACTTGTAATTTTTTGAAAAGAAAAAAGAACCCACATTTTTTATATAAAAAGGACTCTAAAATGAACCATTATCAGTTATTATACATTATAAGGTATAAATATGGACATAAAATGGGGTTTTAAAAAGTTTTGGTTCATTTTTAACGTATATATTTTTAGTTTAACCTCGGTTAAACCCATTTTACCTTAACTGTTGTAAATAATTTTTACTATTTTACTATTCATTATGGTAAAAAATTAAGTTAAAATTATTAGATAATATAAATTATTATTACTAAAAATATTTAATCCATTTTTATAAATTAAATTCATATAATTTTCAAAATTTAATTTAAAATCAAAACCACATATGTGACGAGAAATCATTCTTACAAAAAGAAAATGTTCAAAAATTTAAAAAAAAAATTATATCAAAATTCAATATAAAAATGATTATAATGAACTAAATTGTATTAATTGATATATAATTGAACTAATTTTAGTTTTAAATCCATTTTAAAATAAAAAGTAACCTTATAAATTATTTAAATGAAAAGGCATTTTTTTATGAAAATCAGTATTTTCACTATTCATCAAAAAATTAATCTTTTCATAAAATACTAAAAATTAATCATAAGATAATTTTGACATTATTATTTTAAAGAATTAATTTTATTTTATCAAATTAATTTTCTAAATGTGTTAAAAATTAATTTTATTATTGTTTAAAGAAATAAATAATTTTTTTTGAGAAAATAGTATTTTCAAAACATATAAAGACTTTACTAAAAATTAAGTATTTTTTATCAATATGTTTTCTTTATATGAAAAAATTATACATAATAATTAAATTTTGGTTATTTATATTCATTCCACCAAATTTAATAGATAGTTAATGATGGTATTGTTTAAATAATAATATTAATAGTTTGTTGTGGTTCGTTAAACTCGGTGTTGTGTGTAACACAAGATTTTGAATAAATTTAATTTATTACAAAAATAAAAATTCATAAAAACTTAGGGTGTTATATTATCCCACCCATAAAATAAATTTCACTTTTTAAACCCTATCGCTCCGATACAAAAAAATAGGATACTTCTACCTCATAATATCCTCAAGTTCCCACATAGCTTCCTCAAACAGGTGGTTTCACCACAAAAGTTTGACCAGGTGAGTAGTATTATTTCATAGAACTTTATTTATATGATCTAGCATATATACTGGTTGTTCCATATAATAAATATCTTTCTCCAGTGGTCTAATCTATGGTTTTAGTGCACGTGAAGGGTCAAGTATGTACTTCCTCAAGAGAGATACATGGAACACATCATGAACTTGAGAGAGATTTGGTGGAAGTGAAAACTGATAAGATACTTTCCCAATACAATAAACAATTTCAAATATACTGATATAAATAGGTCTTAGTTTTACCTTATTTATAAATATCATTATCTTCTTCCCTAGATAAATTATTAGAAACACATTATCACCAACTTCAAATTCCAAATCACATCGATGATTGTCATCATAACTTTTCTACTAACTCTGAGCTTCTTTGATGTGTTTATGAATGGATCTAACCTTATCTTACATTTCTTAAGCTATCTAAAGTCCCAATAACATTCTTTTTCCAAATTTATTCCACCACATTGAGGCTATACACTTCTTTTCATAGAGATATTCATAAAGATTCATCTAAATAATCATGTGAAGGCTATGGTTGTGCGAAAACTCAATTAGAGGAAGTTGATGATGCCAAAAAACTTTGAAATTAAAAAAATAAGATCTCAACATACCTTATATTGTTTTAATTTTTCTATTAAACTGAAAATATATCTAAGGATAATATGAGGTTCTGAAACTCAACCTTGTATTAATAGATTTCTGAAGACTTCATTGGAACTTTGAAGTAAACCTTGGATCCTGATCACACGTAATGAAATGTGTTACTCCACGAAAACATACCACTTACTTAATATATATCCAATAAATATGATCTAGAGAGAAATATTCTTCAATAACAGTGAATTTTGATGACTTTATAAGGTGATTGACTACAACCCATATAACATTATTCCCTTTAGACGTTTTGGGGAGTCCAACAAAAAAATTCATAATGATGTTTTCCCATTTCCATTATGGTATGGGTAATAGATGTAACATACCCTTATATTTTTTATCTCAACCTTAAATTTCTAACATACCTAGAACCGTGATACAAACTATGTGATATCTATGTTCATTCCACCCCACCAGAAGTACTCTTTCAAATCTCTATACACCTTCATACTTATAGGATGAATAGAGAATGAAGAACTATGAGATTCCTCTAACAAATCCTTATTCAAATATCATATGGATGGAATAATTACATAGTTAATTAACCTTATCATTCTACAATGATCAAGGTTAAACTTATGAACATTTTTAACCTTCTTTTACACCTCTACGTCTTCCTTATGCACCACTATAATCTTCACTTGAATGGATGGTTAAACATTTAACTGAGAAAGATAATATTTCTCTACTTCATTTAGAATTTATAGATATATCCTTTGAAAATATATAAATACTAGATCTTTTTTGATCCTCATCATGGATAATATATCATGATCCTTTCAACTCAAAGTACCTTATACTTTGTTTCGCTTTCCTAGGGTGGTAATGTGTTGAGTAGTAATAATATTTAATTATCTCTAACCATCTTATCTGGAACATATTCAAATACTTATATGTGAATATATACTTTAAAATTTTGTGATTAGTACATATATAAAACTTTTATCCTTAATTATAATTTCTTCATATCTTTAATTGAAAAATTACCAAAGATAACTCTAAATCATGAGTTGTGAAAATTTTCTCATTAACCTTAAATTGTTGTGAGGTATAAGCTATAACCACATCATTATACATAAGGAAAAATCACAACCTCTTTTTGGATACATCACTATAGATTACAAACCCTTCTCCACTATATGGTAATATAGAAAATTTTTAATTGACTAATCTTCTCTTTAGTTCCTTTAAAATTTCCTTTCATTCATCTTTCTTAAGGAACTTATCTCCCTTCTTAGTTAACTTAGTGAGTTGATTACATATTCATGGTAAATTATCCAAAAACCATTGATAATATCCACCTAAACTAAGAAAAATATAAATATAATTCACCATGGTAGCTTTGGGACAACATTCAATAACCTTTGACTTTGATGTATCTACCGATGTAACATCTATTGAGATTATATGATGCAAAAATGAAACCTGCTGTAGCCAAAATTTACATTTTGTATAATTTTCATATATTTCCCCTTCCTTAGGGTATTTAGTACAATTATAAACTGATTATTATTCCTTTAATTACACTTTTAATAGATAATAATATCATTTATAAAGACTACCACACAATGATCAAGGTAATATTTAAAGACTATTCATTAAATTCATTAATATAGCAATGTAACTAGTAATACCAAATGACATAACTATATATTCATAGTGTTCATACCTTATAAATAATGTTATATTGGGTATATCCTCCTTCTTAACCCTCAATTTATTATATACATTATGAAGGTCAATCTTTGAAAAGTATTAAGCTCCACACAATTAATCAAACAGGTCATAAATATGGGGTAGAGGATACTTATTCCCAACTATTATCTTGTTCATATCCCAATAATTAATACAGAGTCACATTAATCCATATTTATTTTTAGTAAAAAGAAGAGGTTCACACTAAGGTGGCACACTTTCCCGAATGAATCCCTTGTGAAGGTTCTCCTAGAGTTACTTTTTTAATTCATATACCTTAATTGGGTCCATTCTATAAAGAGTCTTTGAAATTTATATGGAACTAGGAAAATATTTCAAAATGATAGCAAAAAATTCCCAAACAATAGGCATATAATTGATTTTGAGTTTATCCCCAAATATCTAAGATAAACACCCCTTTAGAATAGGAATCAATACCCATACAATGTATGTGATCTCCATCAAAAATTCATATTTATTATCAAATTTATGGATAATCATCGGTTGGTTTAGAATGTAAAATATGGATCCCCTTCCTCAATAACTGATGTGAGATTTATATAGAGAAAGTCAATCCATGCCTAAGATAACATCAATTTCAACTAGAGGAATAATGAAAATATTTACAGGAAGAACATTCCCACAAACATCAACCATAGATCAATCATATACTTGAGATGAGTTCACTGTACCATTTAGAGTTTTCACTACTAATTTTATATATAATAATTTGGGTGGAATCTTGAAACCCTTATAAAATTTTCCAGACATGAAAGAATGGGTAGGTCCATAGTCAAATAAGACATTATCAATTCTATAGTGGATGATATGTATACCTTTCACCATGTCATTAACACACTCCTCATTATAAATAGTGATCACATGAGTTTTCCATTTGTCCCTCAGATTAAGTGGATACTAAAATTGATCATCATCATTAACCTTTAGAATTGGGAACTGGATAGAATAATTCCCATAATTTTTGTATTTGAAACACTGGAGTATGTGTGGTTCATTCTGTATATATTTATTCTCTATTCACATAATTGTCTAACTTCTTCCAATCACTATGAAAATAAATTTCTCAATAACATTTTTTCCCACACTTAAAGCATTTAACTATCCCCTTAACATGAATTCCTCTATGTTTCCTTACATACTTAGATTATGAAGGAAATATCATCTTTTTTATCTCCATTATTTTTAGATTTTAATTTGAATTCCACCTTCCTTTTCTTGTTAAAACAATTTTATTAATGGGTAAATTCGATTTCCATTTTCACCTTGGGAGAAAATCGAATGATTTAAACATAGACACTGAAGTCCCTTTTGGATAAAATCCTTTGAAAACATGGTTTTAATCCACTAAAAAATTGATCAACCTTATGTTTAGTTTATATAACAATGAGAGAAGTATACCTCACAAGTATTGTAAAATTTTCCTCATAAGCACCAATAGATTAATCATCCTTCTACTTTAGATCAAGGAATTCCTTATCTATTTATGTATGAGGGATATAAGGGAAGTAATTATTTAAAAATAATATCTTAAACTCATCCCACTCAATGGATTCAATTTCATCATGTTCCCTTGTATTCTTGAAAAGATTCCACCATTGATCTTCTTCACATTTCAAATGATATACAACCAAAATTACTTTTTCATGTTATAAACACTAGAGAATAGAAAACATCCTTTTAGTGGTACTGGTCCATTGTTAAGAAACTAATGTATTAAAGGAACCATTGAAATATGTTAACTTTTCCTTATGAAGGAATCAATAGAATGTTGTTTTTTCCTTTTCTTGTTTATAATTTTATCATGATTCATATCTTGAGAATGTTTTGTGAGTATAAAAATTAGATTTTTCATTCTATCTCCAACTAGGTTTGTCTAACCAAGAGTAAAATAATTTCATTTTCTATCACACTCAGTATTAATATAGGTCCTTTAGGTTCCAACCATGGAATAAAACCAAAAATCATAGTGTAAGAAAGAATAATCATACTGGGGAACCACATAATCATGAAAAATAACTTATATGATGTATAAATAATGGATCCTAAATTCTAATATATGACACCTTAGTTTTATCCTATATAATTAATAGTAATCATCTATTTAAATATTTTATGATGGTTTTTAAAGATTTTGTGAATTTCTGAAGCATATCCCCTAGGAGTGTCAAACCAGGTGTGCAGTAAGGCCCATTTTGTGCACTAGGTGATGAAAAAGTCCATCTCAAAGCTTACTTTTTAGAGTTATTACACATATGAACCTCTATTCTAGATCCAAATCCACTTTTAGTATCCAAATATGGATTTAATTTCTTATAAACTACTCTCTCTATCCTTTACCAAAATTCTATGACATTTTTCAATACATTGACTTATCCTTAGACTTATCCTTAGACATATACTTATAGTTCTCACTAAAGTTTTAAAATAATAGTTTCTAAAGGTTAACTAAACCTATAATTTGATACCAACTATAAAGACCTAAAAATCCCATACATAGGTATTACATGTTTTTATATGAATATTCAAAACATTGCACAAACACACACCTGAGGATCATAAAGGAATAGTTCCTTTGGAAACTTGGAAAACTAAAAAATTGGTCCATAAGTGAGCAACATCATATCAAATTATTTTCTTCATAAATATAAACCTTCTTAGAAATATCATACATAATACCTTTCATCATAACCCGGGGAAATAAAACATTATAAAGGGTGATATATGATGTTAAATACGGTTAAATAAGGGAGATATAAACGTATAATGAGAATAAGAGTATAATAATATGAGAATAACATTTGAAAACTGTACTCTGCATATCATAAATCATAAAATTGAGTCATGGAATAAATCTTGAAAGTTCATAAGACATGAATCATAATGGAATCAAATAACATGAACATTGATAGCATAAAATTGGTATAATACAAATATTTGTCTCATAAACATACATATAAGAAATTATTTCCTTATTAGTTCAATTCTCATTTCTATGACTATCATAGTGGAATGGGTTCACTTCTCGAACCATCATAGCAGTCAATGTTCACTCCCAAGACTATCATAGTGGACAAAGTCCCTTACTGAACTAGGTTCACTCTCCATTATAGTCCTATTTATCTCATGATATATCAATCTTTACCAAATTAATTGGAAGGATATATAGGTCCCACCTATCACATAATGAAAATAACACATATCTATGCCCCAAGATCATAAAAATTTCATCATATTAGAAACCATGAAATGAAATGGGCTTCATAAAATTTTTATCATAACATAAAATGTTTAAAAAATAGGTTTCATAATAATTTCATCATTTCATTATTTTACCAAATTATAAACCATGGAAAAATAAGTGGGTTTCATAAGCATTTTATAATGGTATAACTTGTAGAAGAGAAACAAGTTTCCTAAAAATATTCTCATCCTAAACATAAACCATTTAGAGAAAGAATAAGAATGTTATCCTGGGATCATTTTACAAAAAAATCACAAGTAACATCAAAGTATGTCTTATTTTATGGAAAATTATTTTGAAATAAAAATCACTTGAAAAGTTACTTGAGGAAAATATCCTTTCTATGAAAATCATTATTTTTAAAATTAAAAATTCATAAAATACTGTGGAAATATTTTTCTTTGAAAACTATCTTGAAAAAATTAAAAATTATTCTTAAAATAAAATTATGTTGGAAAATTTCTATTCGTTCCGTACATGTTAAAATAAATATTCCCTTCCAATTTTTAGTAAAATCCAAACGAGCCTTGTTTAGAAAATGACATGAAGATTTATTTATTTTTTGTAAAATGTCAAGCATGGGTAAAAATTTCTTTAATAAATCATTCTGAGAATTTTAAAAAAAAAATTTGAACACATTTTTATAAAACATGGTTTTGGAAGAAAACATTTTTTTCAACTGAAGAGGGAAATAAAGATTATTTTTCTTAAAGACATTATTATGAAATATTTAGTACATAAAGAGAGATAAATAAAGGGAAAACATGTATTTTAAAAAAATAACCAGAAGATAATAAAAAATAAGTGATTCTTGAGATATAGATCATATTATTTCATCATCGGATGCATAATCATGGGTAATCCTATTAAATGATGAGATATTAACATAAAATCCTTACCATATTTATTAACATTGAATCTTAAGAACCATGAAATAATAACATTAAATATTTCATATAAAATCATGATAATAAATAAATTAATTATATTAAATTTCAAAGTGTATTTATATACACCTCATAAAATAATATATGTACATAACATAACATATGTCTCAAAGAAGGAAAATCGAGGCAAAAACCCCTTACCTTAAGTCTCTACTTCGTTCATATACATTAAAAAATAATCTATAATAAATATAAGTTTATTATAAATTTATTATAAAACCATATATATATATATATATATATAATACCATATATTATTTACTTATGACCTTTTATTACCTATTTATTGAAAATTCCATGTTAAAGTCACGTTTCGGGCAATAAAAAATTTGTTTTTCAAGTATGTTTTGATTTGTTATTTTTTTGGTATTATTAATTTTATCATGGTTCCATAATATCAAAAATTTTAAAAATGATATAAATATCATATATATTCATTATATATGTATTTATAGTTTTCCATAATAGTTGTAGGTGGAAAATTAAATACACCATTCATGAAGTCGGTAGGTCGTACGTATGCATGAATGTTGTTTCAATTTCATAAAATTGAATGAAATAAAGGTAAATAATAAATTACCATTATATAATAATTTTTATTTCATATATATAATATTTTTTCATTAAACCCAACCTTATTACCTTCTATATAAAGCATGAGTGGATCACATCGCTTCACGAGGCGGTAGTCCGCCATACATACGAGCAACGTTATCGTATTCCCATAGAATGAAAATTAAGGATGAATATATGATATAGCAATTCCATAAGTATTATAATATCATATATACCATATATAAATATTTAATCCATCATTATATCTATCCGTGAGAGGTGGTGATGGAAGACGAATAACATTGGTTCGCGAGGTAATAGTACGTTGTACACACGGATGATGATTTTGTATCCTATTTGATGGAATTGGATATTTTTTGAGGTCATGAACTTAAAAAATAAATATTAATATATTTAAGTTACTTAGGTTATTATATAATAATTTTAATAATAGTTAAAATAGGTTGAGGAAGGATAAAATAAAAATGATCGTTGAAGAACGTTTCCTCTTCTTCGGGTAACCTCCTTAGGTTTGACTCAAAATCATTCCTAGGTTGGTTCTATATACAAAATAAGGCTTGTAGTATTTGAAGAGGTAAGTGAGTAAGATATTTGGGTATCTATTTTCTGAACCAAATGGGTTTGGATGTGTTAATAATAGAGGAGAAGGGGTGACATTTTATAAGTGAGGTGAGAGGCACAATTGTAAATTTTTGAAAAGAAAAAGGTAAACACACATTATCTAAAAGAAAAAAGGATCCAAAATATACCATTATAAATAATTATAAATTATAAGGTCTAAATAATTACATAAAATAGGTGTTGGAAATTTTTTGGGTCATTTGTAACCCATATATTTTTATTTTAACACGCAGTAAAACCATTTTTACCTCAACCACAATAAATAAATTTGGCTGTTTTTACCATTAATTATAGTAAAATATTAATTTAAACTTATTAGATAATATAAATTATTATTATTAAATATATTTAATTCCATTTTTTACATTAAATTCACAAAGTGTAAAATTTTAATTTAAAATTAAACATGCAGATACAGCGAGAAAAGGGGTTTCCAAAGATAAAATGTTCAAAAGTTAAAAAGAATTATATAAAAATTTAATATTAAATTGATTATAATGAAATAAATTAGATTAATTGATATATAATTGAAATTATTTTACTTTTAAACCCATTTTTTTAAAAAATAACCTTATAAATTATTTAAATGAAAAAGAAGTTTTCAATAAAAACGAGTGTTTTTCATTATTCCTCCAAAAATTAATCTTTTCAAAAAAATACCAAAAATTCAACCCAAGATAATTTTTACATGATGATTTAAAAAATTAATATTATTTTATCAAATTAAATTTCTAAAAGTTTCAAAAATTAATTTTATTATTTTTCAAAAAAATAAATAAACAATATTGTTTTGAGAAAATAGTTTTTTCAAAACATATAAAGTCTTTACCAAAAATTTAGTATTTTTATCAAAATGTTTCATTTATATAAAATGATAATTCTTAATATTTAAAATATGGTTATTAATATTCATTATTCTAAGTTTAATGGCTATGTAATGATGGTATTGTTTAAATAATATTAATAATTTATCACAGTTTGTTAAAACTTGGTGTTGCGTGTAACACAAGGTATCAAAGAAATTTAATCTTTTCAAAAATATAATAATTTATCAAATATTAGGGTGTTAAAATAGGTAAATAACTATTTCTTATCATACTAGAAATTAATATTGTCTCCCTATGTAAAACCATTTCAAAAGACCTTTTTGGCTTCCTTATGCCTAGGTAAAAACCCCAAGAAGGTCAAATATTGACCTCTTCCAAAACCTCCCGACATATATGATAAGTTAATTCACATATTAATGATACTATTTTATCATGTATTACCTTTATAAAATTATTCTTGGTAAATTCCATCTGATAGGGTTAGAACCCTCTTTGTAATCATGATCGTGGACCCCCTTGACAATGAGTATCCCTATCATGACAACAATGAAGTAGTCTCTATCAGATCAATATTATCATCCCAAATACTAATTAAAATCAATGATACATGTTCCAAAAATATCAATTTCAGGGTTTTATCCCAAAAAATGTTCCCATTGATGATTTCATCACTAGGATACATCAATGAGCTAGTGAGACCCCTATCAGGGAAGCATACTTTCATGCGTAAGACCCACTTATGATCTCCCAGTTCTTGTGAAACGTTTTGGACCTCTTATTAGGTATAAGCCCTAGTAATGGACAAATCAAGATAAAAAAAACCTATTTAATAAATTATACACGATCATATCAAGGAAAAACCAATGTGTATTCCCCTCTCAATCATCTGTTGTCACCCTTTTCATGACACAAACATCTTTATCACATAACAGTAAACTGTACGGTATGGTCTTGTCGAAAAACCTTAAAATGTGAACCTAGAACTATGTGTTATTTTATTTATATTATCTAGGATATGTATTATTCTTATTAAGGTCCAAATATAACATCATAACAATCTATACCCTTCCTTGTCAGGCTATATTTCCCATGAGTATGTATACCCTTGCTCATTGGGCCATATTCCCTCTGACACCCCTATACCTTCACCTGGGATATATTCCCTACAAAACCATCTTCAATTGGGCCATATTCCATATAAACCTTCCTCATAATTCCATATTACTAATGATTTCATATCCAGCTGTGTGGGTTATACCCCCATGAACCAAACTAGTCACATTTCTCACGGGGCCATATTATGTGGGAATAAAACCCATCCTCAAAGAGTCATATTTCTCATGAGTCAATTAGAAAGGTATGATAATGTGTAATTCCCACACCAACCATTTCTAAGAACCTTTCACCTTGTAGCTGACATGTCCTTTCACATGAACTTAAAATGTACGACATTTCCTGTTAAGTAGCACCAAACTATATGGGTTATGATTTCTTTCATGAGTATATATAGGAATACATTCTTAAGGGATCAATCCGAATACCATGAATACTTAATACCTCCCTAGATAGAGTTAAATTCGAGAGTTCCTAGCTAAGTGGATTTAAACCAACGAATCACTAAGTAATAAAGAAAAGAGCAATAACATGTGAAACATATAGATCATCACATCGATGTATTCCAATGATCAATCATTAGCACAAGGCTAACCATTCCCATGTTGGGATTTGGTAAGGACTCATAAAAATATCATAAATATACAAGATTATATTAGAGTAGGAAATAATTCCCCTTAATTGGGTGAGATGAGACCGATCTCCCATCCTCTTAAAAAACTTGAAGTATAAGGTGTTTTTGGAAAAGTCCAACTGACCACCTGACTTTCCAAAGCAAGTCTACAATGACTAAAATAATTAAAGTGGATTCAAAATAGAGTTTCTATTGCAAATATATATATATATATATATATATTCATAAAAACAATCAATTATATTAGAAACTATTACCTTCAACTAGTTATGAATATACTTTCTCTTTTTTTTTCAAGTGTGATCTTTCTCAAATTCTTGGATTCTTTCATCTTCTGATTTTTAAAGTTTTTGAAAAAACAACCTATGTGTTTTCTATGATGGGGAAATCAAGATCCTTTTAAAATCTTCACTTTATATGTAATAGGTAAAAAAACTGGGAAATAAAATAGATCCAATTAGAGGTATATCCTTTTCTATAATACAACATGAAGTTCCAGTGACAAAGTTCTATCCCACTAGGGGTGAATCAATGTGATATATGTTTTACTAAATTTTATTTAAATTTATTAATTAAAACCTCTTAACCTGTTTGGATGAATAAATCTCATAATAATCATGAAACACATTCACACTACATGGAATACATAATATAAATAGATCATGATACATGGTGTTTTTATAAGGTTCACCCCCAATGTGGATAACTATGTTTTTATTGTGTTTGAGCCATGTATAAGACCCAAATATCCACTAATATTATAAAGTGAATACATCAAGAAGGTAACATCCTTAACCTAAAATTCTATTTTAGAATAGTTATAGTCTCCCAATGGGTTCTTTATACTGACTTTAACTAGTTGACAATGGTCCTCCCAATCTCACCCTATGAACAATATCTTGTGTGTACTATGATATGTTACAACATCATAATGATTGATATTCTTCCTCAACGAAAGTATTTAATTTTTAGTAAATAAAAAACTTCAACATCATGTACATTGGACTTATTCTATCAAATATAGAATGATGAATATGTGAATGGAATGTAAGATTTCACTATCTTTTTCCTCTTTAGGGGAAAGACTTTAGTTGATCAACACCTAGATCTACTTTCCTCAACATAGATGATGAAAAATAATAATAATTTATTACTAGATTACCCTATTTTATTCCCTTTTATATTTATAAATAGATAATACTATCATGTAAATATTTTTCATAATTAAAAATATGAAAATAACTTAAAATTTAGCCACATGATATTCTCATTTAAAATTAGTCAAATAATATTTAAGAAAATATCCACTAGTTTTTCATCTTCATATATGATTTAAAATAATTTTATTTGAAATCCTAGAATTATTTTGGGAAAACCTTCTAATTGTTCTCATCTAATTTCTCAATAGATCACATGGTTTTGTTCCCTATAACCATAGATATTTATTTCTCAATTGAACATATCGGTTTGTTCCCCATGATCTTATTTATTTTCTATTAATATAATTCAATTGTTCTTACACAAAAACCCTAATCATTTATCACCTTACACATATACATGATCATATAAATAATATTATCTTTTAAATCTCATAATCAAAATCACCTGATTTTTTTAAGAAGGTGGTGGCATGAATTGGTTTCCCAATTCATGCCCCCTAAGGAATTTATTAAAAACAAAAGAGTAACAATATAGACTCGAGGTGTAAATAACTTACACCAGAAGGGAGTTAAAGGGATAACAAGAAAAATAACTCAAACAAACTAGAATCAAATTGCAGCAATCCAAAGTATGTTCACCATATAAGAAGCAAAGTCTTCCTTCAATCATTGGGTGTTAATTGTTTAAAACCAGCCTTCACCATCGACAATTATGAACCTTCATGAGGATGGAAAAAAATTTAAATAAGTAGCATTGCATCCAGAATCCTCCCAAAACGGCAAGCCAGTAAAACAGAGAGATATACCAACTTTTTTCAATGAAAACTCAAGCCAAAAAAACAGTGAAAGAAAATAGATTCAATTATGTTTCAAGAAAAATACCAACTGCAAAATGCATAGCAGGAAACAGATGTTAAGATGAGAAGAAATATCTCAAAAAGTATTCCACACTGAATTCCACCAATCATCTATGAAAAACAGCCCCATAGAACAGCATAAATACAGAACAGAAGAGCCAAACCAGCACATCAAAAGCCAGTAAGAACCAAAAACCATTAACAGATGCAGCAATTTCAAATCACCTCACTGATCTTCATCCAAACATTTGCTAGTAAATGCACATATTTTCCAACAACTAGACAAATAGGGCTACCAAACTAGTGACATAAAAATTGCATGTAAAAAACATCATAAGCTCCAAAGTCTCATTCTCAAATAAGGAGACTGTAATCTGAACAACAAAACTATAACAACCTCAAAGAACCAGAAACTAGAGATCATTGAAAAGTTATGTCCTTAAAATTGAAGTTTTGATCTTTATTAAATTCCTTAGCCACTCTAATAAACATCCTTTTTCTAATATCAAGATAATCATCGGCAGTCATTTCACCATTTTTATATTTTCGAAAGGTAGTTCTGTCATTTTCCCCTAACTAGGAATCAAGTTCCTTTGAGAAATCCAATTTCTCTTCATATTGATAGGCATCCATATAGGCAGGATCATTTTCATCATCCTCACTTGAGGAAGCTTCTAAGTCAGTACAATTAAAAGATTGTGAGGATTCAGGTAAGGGTTCAATAGGTACAGGTTGTGGAGGGACTTCATTATCAATAATCTTGGCAGCTAATGATCTTATGATAATATTCCTCTCCCTATTGGAATTTTCCCTAGATTTTCGAGTTTTCCTAGGGTTTGGGGTGATGAAGCCATCAGATTCAACTATAGATTTTTTCCTTTTTTGATCTTTCAAATGAAAATCCTCCTCCACTTGAGAGATCTTATCAACATCTTCTTGTAAAGGCTCATCTGATTCCACCTGTAAAGCTTCATTATTCTCATGACCCTCTTCATTAGTCTCATGAGCCTCAGGTATGGTATGGGGGATAACATTTTCACAAGGACTGGCCAATTGAGGATTTAAATCATCCTTGGAGTTCAAGGTGTTACTGCTATTCTTAGGGATGCCAATCTGGTCAACAATCATCACTTCTGAAGAAATCTTTTCAACCCAAATTGAATTGAAGTGGGGAAGGGGTTGAGGGGGATGTATTTCAATCCTGCATCCTTTTTTGGTATGGCCAATTCTAAAGCATGTCTTACAAAGTCTGGGGAATTCTCAAAAACCAAATCCTATATAAATCCATTCTCCCCATTTTGAATCCAAAATCTTAAATGAAATTCTTGAGAAATATCAATTTCTGTGCATATCCTAGAAAATGAGGGGCATGTTAGGTTCAATGTATCATTATCAAGTTTGAGAGGCTGACCGAATAGTCGAGCAATAGAGATTAGAGCATTCTGTTTGAAGAGGTGTAAAGGCAGAGTAAATATTATGTGTCATTTGTTATATGTTATGCATCGAATTTTAAATATTCCATATTATTTGAGTTATATTACATTTCATAGTATAACCATCCCTTTGATGTATCTTAATAACCTTGGAGATATTATGTTTTGGTAAGAGAAACTTACATACCATCTAAGAGATGTTACATATTAGAGTGTAAATCCCAATTTTCTTACGTAAGATCTAATTAATCTTATTCATTTGAGTGAACTCAATATTTTTTTATATTATAATACGAGGGATATAATTCATGAATTTTTTCAAATCTTTAACTTTAACTCAGAATTTCAGAACTTCTTCAACTCAACTCAAAAATTATTTAAACGTTCTCAAAGAATCTCCATCCACTTTAGATCATCTAAAAACAACTCAAATGAATTTATGAATCTATTAAAAATTATCAAATATCTTCAATATATTTCCCAAATAATGTGTATCATATAAGTATTCTTGTAGATTATTTTAATTTATTTCCAGTTCCTCGATACTTCTTTATCTCTTTTCATAAAATACTATCAATTAAAGCATATCTATTAATTATCAAATAAAATAAGCACTTTTATTAGATTCAAATATCCAAATAATATTGTCCAACTAAAACTTCCATCCCAAAATATTTATATATTCTAATAACACAAGGAGTATTTATTTCTTTAAAATCAAAACTAGATCATTATTCCATTAGCTTCCCTTTAAGATTTTCTATAGCTGGTTTCTCAAACTCTTAAGATCTACAACTTATAATTCTTTCATCAACCAATATCATAACATTTAATTGATTAAATATAATTTAATCTCTATAATCATCACATAAGTAAGTTTATTACATGAATATGAAATATCTATATAATGGATTCTTCTATTTATCAATCTTCATTGAAAACAAAAGAATAGATCTATAATACATGAATGGATATCTAGAAACAAAAACAATCACAAGAAACAATACATAAGATCTAATCATTACCTCAAATAAATGGCTTATTCAACCCCAATTTCCCTGAAAAACTTATTTAATCATGGTTTACTTTAATCTATTTATTCTTCACCTTCACTTAAACACATATTGATTTTACATCTTATTGATAATAAATGAAACACTGTTTATTAAAATTCATTGGGTGATTCTAGTGTGACAACCATGTATTAAACCTAATTAGTATATATGGGTTATATATTAAATTTCTTGGATTTTATCTATTTATTAAATATAAAATTATTAAAATTATATTTTTACAGGTAGTGTAATATCCCTCATCAAATTATCTTGAATAATACCAATCTAGACGGTGTTACATGACCACAGGAACACCGGTTAATAATTTAGGGGTTGAGAAATATCATAGGGGGTCCACTGGTTATAGAAAATATGATCATAAGTATTAGTTGGTACTAGGTCATCACTATAAGGATAGGTGGCTTGGTCAACTGATCTACTTAGGTGTGGTGAATATGAAACAATAATGAAGTGGGGTGTGTTGTGTACTTAACCACACTAGAGTTTAAATATTTTAGGCATTTTTTATATTTAAAGTGTGTATATATAATGTATATAGGTAGTGTAAGAGAGTATACAAAATTGAAAGGGACTAGGAGTATTGATTCCATTTTATAGTTGTGGTAGATTTAGGTTAATGGTCATTCTCATGTTGTATGAAAATTTAATTAACCAATGTAAATGAATTAGAAACAATATTAATTCCTTGAAATCCATTATCATGATGGCCCATATAATTCATCATCATGCCAAGAATACTTGTAAGGTTTCTATCATCCTATTTTAATAGTGATTACTGTTCATTTTATGTTATTATGTTACTATAAAACCCCTTAAAATATCATTCATTAGGATGTAATGATCATGCCATTAGTGAATGGTTTGGGATCAGTTCTCATTACCTCACCATATCCCTATTATCATATAACAAATGGATAATCATATATAATAATTAAGAAAAAAATTCTTGAATAATACTAAATCTAGGTTCTAAAAGGTATAAAACATAAAATAGGTCAAAACCCCTTTATCCCCCAAAAATTTCCTAGAATAACATATCAAATAGTTAATAACATAGAGATAAATAAAAGATCTCCCCCATAGGTGTAACTATGATTTCTTATCTCTTCGGTGCTCATCCACTTCTCCACACTACCAGAATTTGGATAGAATAGATGAATATAAATATGGAAGGATGGATGGATTGGTTTAGGTAAGTAGTAATAGAGGGCGTGAATAGATCCAAAGGATCCCCTTGATTGTGGTGTGTGAGAAAGGAATACATAATAGAATAACCCCCTTAGTCTCATCCCCCAGTAATAAGTGAATTTCCAGTCTCACTCAAAATATGCCTTGATACTTCATATAAAACCATATATCTTTATCTCCTGACATTAAATATATTCCAGAAGCCTCAACACTTTCCTACACTTTGAGAGAGTGGGGGGGGGGGTAATGTGAATTGACTTCTCCTTCAATTTTTACAATCTTATTTCACACGTCATTCCATAACTGTTTACCTGATTTAGGTAAAAAATAATGTATAAATTATTCCCCTCCATTTTCATGTTGTCCATAAGTCATTGATATGAAATCCATGGCTTGAATCCAGTTTGATAGTCCCTACTAAATTAAATTGGATCTATTACAATGCGGGTATAATAGAATTCATCCATCTGACCAAGACACCAAGCGATACATTATAAAGGGTTGAGGATATGTATAGGATTTATTTTTAATTGTTTAAACTTGAAATCATGTTATAGATAGAGATTATATTGTGGATTCTTGAGAATATGTTTGTACTTGAGGTGCTGTTGAGTAGGCTTGAGGATATCTTTGACCCTGGGATTGTGTTAGAGATAATTGAGAGGTTTTTATTCATGGGTTGTATTTTTTGAAGCTCTATATTATGCTTGGACTAATGAGAATGTTAAAATAATATTACATAGGTGAGATAAAGACTAGGTTAATTTTCCATGGGTTCATATCCCATTTTAATCAAATTAAAGTTACACTTTTGATCTTAATATCACATAGTTTCAACTCCTTGGCATGAAAATAATAACTTCTTCATTTTAACTCATTCCAAAAAAAAATTCATAATTTAGTACCTCAAATAATAACTCAAAAAATGGATTTTCAATAATAAATAAATATCCATAAATTAAATCCATAAAATGAAAAAAATACAAAATTTAATGAAAAAATGGACTAACAATCCATGAATAACATTTGGGAGTCTATACCCTTGATATTTTAAGTATATAATAATAGGTAAATAATATAAAAATATATAAAACTGAACATTATAGTACACATATAATATTTAAAATGGATATCCAACCAAAATAATATACATACACCAATATTTTATACTAAGATAAGATCATTCTTAACAAGTTGTTATATATTAGAAATGGATTAACCACTTGGTCAATTTTAAAAAGTTAAATCCAGTGGAATTAAAATAAATACACAATAAACCTTCTTTATAATCCCAAACCTCTCCTTGGTCCTATCTTTATAGCCCCATAGAGCTACTTTACCCTAATAACTTGTACAATAGGGATTTCCTAAAAAGTATGTTGGATATAAAGTCTACATGTACACCACAATGCATGCACATGTAATGATAAATAAATCTCATTTTACTCCATTAACTAAACACCTAATATATTCCACAATACATCGGGTGTATACAAGAGAATGTAAATAAAGAAATAATATACAATATGAAAACACCCAAGTTAGGTCATCGTCTTCTAACCAAGACACCAAGACACCCAACCTTACCTATTCTGTCCCATTATGATAAATAATACTCATTATACAACAAGAAAACCCATATGTTATTCTAATATTTAGAAGATTATTGTAGGTGGATCTAAATCACAACCATATATAAGAAGATGAATTTGATTCCATGATTGTGATATCAGTAGGAACCTTCTATCTACTATCATTGGAAAGGGATATTTTATCCCTATAGGGTGATCATGGGAGGAACACACACACTCTAATACTAAAAAAATACATCCAATACCTATAGGGTGACCATGGGAGGATCTGCTTCACTTCCATCCTAAGAAATAGAAATCTAGTCCCTAGAGGGTGGCCATGGAAGGAACTAACCCAATTTTATCCTTATAAATATACATGATAATGAGTTTTTTTCATGAAAACTCAATCAAATTTTATCCTCTAAGTAATGTAATATAACCGTCTTAGGTTTGTATCTAAAGGAAGTTGCAAACTTGTCAATTTATTTATTTTTGTTTTTTTGAAAAAAAAAGAACTAGGTTAGGGATTTTAAAGATTTTGAACTGTATTAAAAAAAACAAATACGAACATAAATACGAAATTATAAATTTATATTTAAATTAAAAGGCCAAACATATTGAAAATGAGTGAAAATTTTATATTCAAAAGCAGTAGTTGTGGACTAGTGTTGACTATCCAACAACCCTCCTTCCTTATCTTTAAAAATTGTATAATTGGACTTCAAAGTGTCTACACAAAGAAATTTGAGTGGGAACCTAAATTTTCTTGAATATTATACTAATACCTCAATATAATTGTTGTTCTTATTAGAAAAGTGATTCAACCACCTAAAAACCTTTACATAAATAAACCCAATTAAACCCATTATGCTCAAATTCATGACCTCACCAATGAAATTTGAATAGTGATAACTACCACTTTACTTTCATTGATCTGAATAACCCTTAAAAAAATAGAAAAAAATATACTTAAAAAAATGTTCAGTCTTCATTAAAAATTATAGTTTCTAGAGAAATAAAAATTATTGAATAAGAATCAAAGACTCATAATGGATTAATCCTCAATTATCTACTTCATTATACACCTAGAAAGTTTAACCAAACATGGTTAAATAAACTCTTATATTATTCCTCGTCCATTTTATCCAATAACTATGTGTGAATCCTCTAGATATTACACACAACACCCCTATCATGCATATATCTCTATCGATGCCACCATAACCTAGCTTGATTTTTCCTTCTTATACATTCATAAAATATAGGTAAAATATTTGAATTAATTTTATTTTTCTAATTCCTTCCTTAAGAACTTCAATTTACCTGAAAAAAATCACCAAAATCAACTCTAGGTGTTAGAAGTAGATAAATATTCACATTCATGTGTTGGAAAAAGTTATTTCTTGGGCACATGCCACACATTTATTCTCATTTGAATCATTTATAAGCCTTTGAATCTTATATTAAACTTAAATGAAATCAAGTAACTTAATAAAGATTACTAAAAACTAATTCATTAAATGTAACACCCTAAAAAATTACAACTTATTTCCTTTTCAACCATTTTGATATCTTGTGATTCATGGAACACTATGTTTAAATGAAATTACTCTATTAAAATATTATTTAAACATGACCATTATAACCCGACCATTAAGTTAGAGAGTATGAATTAATAAATAAATTATTAAAATTATATGTTTTATACATTTATAAAATAAATTAAATGTATATCTATTTATTATAAATCAAATAATATTCATTTGATAGAAAAATAAATGTTTTCTGAAAAACCATTTTTAAAAGAAAACAATTTCGTCGCTTCTTACGCAATTAAGATAAAAATAATTTTTTAAACATTTATAAAATGTATTTGATAAAATTAAATTCATTATTTAAACCATCATATAAAAAATAAATTAGGGTAATATCTTGTGATTTTTATGAAAAGTTTCATTTTTCAATGAATAGTGACAAATACTGATTATTATTTGAAACTGCCTTTTTATTTAAATTATTTACAAAGTTAAATTATATTTTAAATTAGTTTCAAACTAATTTTTTTTAAATATATTATAATAAATACAATTTTTTTCATTGTAATCAATTTCATATTGAATTTTGATATTAAAAACTTAAATACCTATGAGAATTTTCTCATTAAAAACCCGCTTTTTCTTCACGTTTGTGGGTATAATTTTAAATTTATTTCTTTAAGTTATATGAATTTAATTTGAAAAAAATTATTAAATATTTTTAATAAAAATAATTTATATTATATATTAATTTAATATTAATTTTTTTAAAAAAATTAAAAGTGAAAACAGTAAAAATTAATTATAGTGGTTATGGTAAAAATGGGTTTACTAAGGATTAAACTAAGAAGACAAGGATTAAAAATGTCCTACCAATAAGTAAAAATATTATTTTATGGAAATATTTATACCTTATACTATCAAAACATCTAAAATAAGGTTATTTTGAATATTTTTACTTATTAATGACTATCATTTTGGATTCTTTTTGGAAATTTACAAGTACATTCCAAGGAGGCCCCCTTTCATCACTTATAAAAGGGAACTCCCCCCATCACTTATTAACACCTAAAAAGCTGATTTTTATTTATAAAACACTACAAAAATCTCTCCCCAAAATCCTTATATATATTATATAGCTAATTTTTCTCTAAAAAGACCATTCATAGGGTCCATAATAGGAGATCCAAAAGTGGTTTCTCTTAGAGAAGGTAATTGTCTTAACAAAGATCTTTCATATTATTTCTTATTTTTTACACCTTAAATTATGTATTAATACTTAAAATATAATGAAAATAGTATCTAAAATATATTTATATGATATTATGTTTATGGAATAATATTTATCCATCTACACTTCCTTCAAATGAGAAACGAAATCATCGATTGTGTGTACGGTGGACTACCACCTCACGAACTGATAAAACTTGTTCTTCATCGACACATCTCATGGTTTTATATAATGATGGAATTATTATTTATATAAAATATTTATGATATAAATATAATTATTTAATTATAATATCTCATTTACCTTATTAATTTTCATTCTTTTTAAAATATAATAACGTCGCTCGTGTATATGACAGACTACCATCTTGCGAAGTGATGTGAATCATTTTTCACTTAATATTTACATGGAATGTAATAAGGATAAAATTAATGAATATATATGATATATATGAGATAATATTTATTATTTAAATTTAATATATTACCAAAACCTTAACCTTTCACTTATTAAAGGAATTATAGCATCGCTTATGTGTACATACGACCTACCGTCTCCACGAAGAGATGTGATTAATTTTCCATAAAAAACTTCTTAGAGTGGTTATAATAATGTATATACTAAGTAAATATGATATTTATAACATTATTATAATTTATCAGTTGATTTAATTATATACTATTTACAATAATGGGAACTTTGATTACAAAACACGAATGAGAAAACAAGGTAATTAACACCCAAAACAATGAAAATAATGAAATGATATTAACAAACAAGTTGTAAAATGTTATGAGAGGAACTTAAATGATATTAGAAATATGATTATGGTTCTGGTATAAATTAATAACATTCTTAAAACTATTATAAAATAGTTTAAATAATGTTAAACTAAAAGAAAGCATAGAGTAAAGGACTTCGTCTCAATTTTCCTTCATTGAGGCATATTGTAATGTTATGAACCTAATTTATTTTATATGATGTATATAATAAAAATTTGACATGTAATATCATTATTATTTTAAAATTAATGGTATTTAAAGTTTCAATTTGAGCTATTTCATTCTATGAGATTTGAATTGAAATTTACCAAGTGGTAAAAGTTATTGTATAATCTCACATTATTTTGTGATTGTAAACTTTATATTGAAACATTCACTCTATTATGATAATTTTTCATTGGAAATTAAATTTTTCTTAAATATAAATATTCTTGTATGAGGTATATGATTATTTAATAAACCATACACCTTTTTTTCATATAGTGTTTACGTTGAAAGTTATTTGATTAATTAGGGGAAATATTGATATATCTATATCATTTACTCAATAAGGATATTTGATGATAAGGAATATTAATTGATGAATTAAATAGATTATTTGATATATGAGGAATTATTTGGACATGAAAGTATGGTTGGGTCCTAGTTATAAATAACCCCTAGATTCATTGATAAGTCTCACAAGAAAAATCATTAGGACAAATCAGATGGTTTTTTAGCCAATTGTTTTAAACTATCTTGTGAAATAACCTAATGTTGGAGGTATCATGATGCCTAAGATCATGAAGTCCAATAATTAATCATTTAATTAATTAATAATTTAGTTAATATTTTAATCCTTGAGATTTTATATATGGTATTATCTTTGGATTCATTTCATTTCCAATTTAATTATTACATGGAATGTGTTTTCATGTATTTACCTTCCCATATTTATTATGACTTATCTTAGAATGATACTCAAGTTATTTAAATGGAATGAGAGTTAAATTATTTACCTTTACATTTTTATTATGCTTATTTATTCTTGATTTCTTTCATTGTACTTAACCCTTATTGAGCATTTGAGCTTACCCTTATTTTTTTCCTTTTCCCAGGGTATAAAGAAGAATTCTTCGAATGAGTTCAAGGATGAAAAATGTTTTCCATTATTATGATTTGTATTTTATTTATCTATGTAAAAGGGGTATCATTTATGTACCTGGTTCTCCAAAACCACTAAAATGATTGGTCCTTTATGATTTGACCTTGTATCAATGTTAATATAATAAATAAGGGACCAGATTCGGGTTAGTGGAGTCAGAGTCACTAAAGTTGGTATTAGAGAAATTTTAATAGAAATATTGGGAAATAGATTAATAAAAATATATAATATGGAACATATAACTATGACATAATTTGAGGGTAATTAGATAATAACATCTTAATGTTTCTATAAAGAAGATATTATATGGTTTTTCCGATCTATAAGTGGATGTGGTTCTAGAACAGAGATACCTAGGCATAATGAATCCAAAATGGGAAAGTTAGGCTTGACCTGATCATTAATTGGTTCATGAAAATAGGCCCTAAACACCTGGTTTATTACTCTTAGGGGATATACTAAGGATAATTCATATTTTCTTTACAAACCATTATGGTGGTTTTGAAAATAAAAATATCCCTGGAGAAACCAAGTTTATGATTCTGAGATAAAAAATTCATAAATTTTAATTTCTTTAAATGTTATACCATATTTTGAATTATAAATTATGATTAAAAATTCATGATTTTATGTGCTAATCCAGTATATTCCATTTTTTATAAATGAGATCTAGAAAGAAGAAGGGTATCAATACTCATAGACAATATTGAGATTTCTCTTCTAAGGAATCCAATACAGGTAGTTTTGGAACTGAGAAAATTATATCTATATTCGGGTAGCATAATCATGTTATAAAAAATAACCTTTCCTAGATGGATCAACCTATTCCATAATGATATTATCCTTTGTTTTATTTCTTTATGTGACAGAAGCCCCCAAAATTTTGTGGGACTACCAATCCAATGGTAGATAAAAAATGGGTTAAGTCTCTAGAGAATATATTAAAGGCCCTGGAATGTGATGAAAAGGAAAAGGTTACACTTTTAGTGTATTATATCAAAGAAAATGCTGATAAATGGTGGTCGTTGATCTAGAATACTAGGGAGGAAAAGGAAATAGAACTTATGGAATAGAAAGATTTTAAGGAGACATTCTTTGAAAAATATTTTGCTTATGATCAAAAAAATGAAATGAAGAGAAAGTTCCTCACATTAAATAAAAAGGAAGAATAAAGTGATATAGAGTGTGAGTATATCTTTACAAGGTTATACATATAAGATATATATTACATATGAAACACAGAATGTAATATTAACTATTTATTTTAAGGGATTAAGCCAAATCTCCAAGGGTCCTTAGTCTCTTAAACTTTTTCATCACATGATGAAATAGTTTTATGTGCCATAAAAATGAAGAAGGAATTCCCTAAGTCCTCCCAATATGAGAGAAATCAAGAAAATAATATGTTTAATGATCACTGAGAAAAATGGATTGCGTCGAATAGGAATAGAATGAATCAATTTTTACCTTGTTAGAACCATGGAAAGAATCATTCTGGGAAATTATTTAAGGTCATGGGAGTTTATTAAAATTATTAGGATAAGGGTAATCAGGATTGAGAATGAAAAGGGATAAAAGAAAACACTACTATTATATGCTTAAAATTTAGGGATATGGGGAACTATGAAAACAAATTCCCCAAGAATTAAGTGAATCTACCAAAAAAGAGGCCAAGGGGAGAAGGAAAAGCTCATGTGATCACTACATCTGAGGTGGAAGTTCTTAATGATGTGGTGGAAAGTAATATAATCATATTTTCAAATTTAGATATATATTTTATAAGGAACCAACATTTAACAGTACATAAACTAGTAAATTCTTTTAAAATTAACTTCCTTACATTCCCAAGGATCTTTTTGGTTTAGAGTTTTGGAAAATTAGTAAATAATTCATACATATCAACCCACAAGAATACAAAGTGGGTAATATTAAAATCATATCCATTTCTTCCATAATATGATTTTTTTAATAAAACATGAAATCCTTTCATGAAAAATATTCACAAAATTCAACTTGGTTTATTCTTTTCTCTTACCCATCCTTAAACCCTATGAAAAACATTTTAAAACTTGGGATGAGAAAAAAAGATTAGCAAGGGACATAAAAATAAAGAAAAAAATAAAGAAACCATTATTCTATGAACAATTATGTAACGCCCCAACCCCGGTTACCCTAAGTCGGATCATTATTACATAACATTGGCATGATCACAAGGAAATCATATCTCAAAAGACCGATGATCTTAGTAGCCTTGGAAACACTAGATACATTCATAAGTCTTACATTACATCATAAAGTAAAAAAATAAAACAACATAGTCTCCATAGTCCACACACATATCCCCTCAGACTATCCCTATAGGTCAGTCATAAAATACTTCTTCACATCCTGGGAAAATGAAACATAATAAAGGGGTGAGCTCAAAAGCTCAGTAAGGGTAAGAAATACAGTGGAAGATAACATCAATATTAACCATGGTGAATAATTGAAACCACATGCCTTTACCAATAGTAAACATGAATACTTTTATGGAAGGAATATGAGTTGAGTAAATAATTCCATAATAAAACATAATCATTGGTATTCTACTAGTCGAATGACCACATGAACCATCAATATTATTTTTATAATGATGAAATGTATAAGGCCAAATATTCTGAAACATTTTTTCAAGGCATCGGCCAAGATGTCTAAAAATGATTAAGGCCTCGGCCAAAACCATATATCAAAATTGGGAAAGGGCCTCACCCAATTCCTTTTCTAGTTGTCTCATGAGACCTACCGATGCATCGAGGAGCTATATCAGGCTCCACCCGTCACTTACTAAGTCCAATACATTCCACATATGAAAAGGTTTAAACATATCATAAAAAATCGTATTAAAACTAGAATATGAAATTTCAATATCTTAACCATAAACCATGAATGGTATAAAAATAGCACATACATAGTCAAACATATCACAAAACCTTCAATACAATATGGAAGTTTGGTATCATAATAATCAACTTCAAATAAACTTAAGATCCATCAAAGGATGTTGACATAGATGAAGTCAAAACCTTTTTAGAGAAATAACTATTTCTGTTTTGAAATCATTTAAGATTCACATAATTATAAAGAAAAAATTTATTTTGAAAATATTCTTATAATATTTTAAGGGAATATTTGATGATGTTATAACTGTGGAAAATAACCACACCAGTCGTATAAGTTAAAAAAATACATTCTTATATTAAATTTTTCGAAAAGGTTAAAAATTATATTGTTTGGAAAATGACGTAAAGATTAATTTCAAAACACATAAGGGTATAAATGAATTTAACCAATTTTATAGTAAATAGTAAAAAAAATTTGAAATACATTTTTAAGAAACATGGATGTGGGTGATAAAGAGGTCCCAGTAGATAATTATGTAAAAACAACCTCGGATAATGAAGATATTGTAGAATTAACACTTACCTTGTAATTTTCCTTGGTTGAGGGTAGGTTAAACTCCTGTATAATATTTAAATAATTGTTATTAAATTATACAAGAATAATATACATAAATATGATATCATATATGATCTTTTAATATTGCTTTGTTAATAATATTTTAGTATTATCGTCGTTTCGGGTGTTCACTTACTCATTTTCTTTTATATATTTTGTTACATAAGCTGTGTTTGTTATCCATAGGTTGTATCTTATTAATATACAGAATTATATAAAGTCCTTAAACATTATTTTTAATCATCAAATTAAATTATTCTTGAATGGATACGATGGGGAATGAATCTCATCGCGTTCGTGGAGACGGTAGTCCGTACGTACGCACAAACGCTACTTCCATTTCATTTTTCATTTTAAAAGGAATAAAAAACAAATGATACATAGGTATATTATTATTCAAGTATAATATAATATCTTATATTTTTTACTTAAGTTCATTAACACCATCCTTTATACGTTCCATGTATGGTATGAACGAGTCATATCACTTTGAGGGGGCGGTAGTCCGCATTTCCTCAAATGAGATTATCGTATATATATATAACATGAAACGAATAATGGTATGATATAAAATGGAATTACAGAAGATTATATATAAAATAAATATCATTAATATAATATTTAATTATAGTGACATCATAATGGCCACCATGAGAGGTGGTAGGAGATAATTGAACAATCATCGTTTCGTGAGGCATTTGGTTGCCATCCATAGAAACATTATGTTCTTCACCCATTAGATAGAGGTGTGTGTAAGTGTATTTCTAATACTTCTCATAAAAATATCCTAGTATATTGAGTATACTGGTTTTGTTATAAAATAAAAGAATAAGAAGATTTTAGGGGTTGGAGAAGTAAAATAAAAGAAAAGAAGCTAAGAGAAATCGTTACCTTTAATTTGGGTAACTCCCTTTGGTTTGAACCAAAAAGGAATCTTTAAGTTCCTTCTTCCTAAGTTAAGGCTTATATGAGGAGGATAGGGATGTAGGGAGCTTAATTTTTCCGAGTTTGGACGAGCCAAAAGGCTTGATAGGTGTGATTAATTGGTTATAAGTGGTGTCCTTTTATAAGGGGGAGGATGGGCTCTTTAGGAAAGACTTAAAGTATTATTTTATAATAAATTAATATTCGGTTTATAATGGCTCAAAACTGGATTATTTAAAGTCTAAGGTGGGTATGGGTCGAAAAACACTCGACCAATAGGTTTTAGTCAAGTTTGGGTCACTATTTTTCCCTTATCTTTTAGATTTAACTCTTAGTTAAATAGTTTGGCATTTACCATGTCTCTTTGTATTTTTATATTATATGGATAATAAACTTACTATAAACTACCAAGATAAATACAAGTGGTTCATTAATGACATACCTATCATAATATAAGACCTTTGGACAAACCTTAGATTTTTAGGAATATTATATCAATTAATAATATAATATTTGTTTTAAAAACTCATTTATGTCAATTTTGACACTATTTAATAATTGATTTTTGATAAAGTCTTAATAACTTTATTAATTCTAACCAAATTCATTAAATAAAACCTAACATGTAATATTAACCAATAAAATTCTTTTAATGCATTAAAAGTCTCAAATTATATTTATTTGGGTATTTATAATATCAATTATTTTAATATTTAATTAATAAGGTAATTACTGCATCATCATTGTGTCATAAATAAATTAAAATATTTAATGTTAAAAAATTATAAATAAAATACCATTATGTATTAAATTGTTTTATATTTCTAATTAATATTTATAATCGAATTTATATTATGTGTAACAATATATTAAAAATGTTTTAGTTATTAAACTTTGATTTTAACTCTTTTAACTCTTCTTTGAATTAAATAATAATAAATGTCCTAATCTAATCCAAGTGGACCAAATATGTTCATATATTATTCCTAAGGTTGTTTTTGGTCTAATTATAATTAGCCAATAGAATTAAAACATGTGTTAGGGTAATAATAATATCATTTTTACCCCTAATTACCCTATTTACATTTTACCGTGGTAAATAAAAGTAAAAAAGTATTGTTCACCAAAAATTATTTTTATCTTATTGAACCAAATTTTACTATATTATATTAACCATGTCTCTCAGATTTTCTAAATTCAACTCATAGAAGCGGTAAAATTATGTTTTATGTGAATTTACAAATTCTCCTAGGAGGTGGGTAAAAGAGGGTGAAAAGTTCAATAAAATTTTTATATATATAAAATTATTATAAACTGACTCCAATTAATTACATTGAACTTATATAGGTATCATGTATCTATTTTTACCTAAAATAAATTTAAATAATATAAATAATTATTTAAATAAAAATTCGGTTTTAAACTATAACTCAATGTTTTTCACTATTCATAAAAAAATGAGAGTTTTCAGAAAAATACCAAAATTTCACCCTAAGATAATTTTGATATTATGAATTAAATAATGAAGTATATTTTACAAAATTCAAAACATAGAAGTTGAATTTATTAATTTAATATTAATTCCCGCTGTCAAAACCAAAAGGCGTATTTTTAAGAAATAATAACTACCAAAAGTTTGACACTTGTTTATGTTAAATTTCTAAGTGAAATTACTTAAAATGACCATCATTGTATTAAATGGTAAAAATGTAATCTATTTATACTTCCAAAAAATTAAAATGTATAATTTAATTATTTTTATTTAAAAAGTTGTTTTCAGTTAAAATATAGTATTTTTCACTATTCACCCAAATATGAAAGTTATCAGAAAAACACAAAAACTTTATCAAAAATAAATTCTTATGTCACGATTATAAAGAAGAAGTCTATTTTTTCAAATTTAATATATAAAAGTTTCAAATATTGGATTTAAAAAGGCTTCACCATTAAAAGGCGGTAAAATTGCATTTTTTGAAAAATACTTCTTTTATCTGAAAAAATGTATTTGTTCTTACATTATGTCTAAAAAACTCATAATATGGAGTCTAAAATTATAAGGATTATATAAAGTGAAAAATTCAGTTAATACTATTCATAACCTCTTTTGAATAGCTAGTTTGGTAAGTCATAGTGCGATAGAACACAATGTTGTGTAGTGAAAATTATTGAATTACTTTGAAGAAATAACGTACTATGAAATATTATGGTGTTACATTATTCCCTCCTTTAATAAATTATGTCCTCGCAATTTGAAATTATTTTTCGAAAATAAAAGGTTGAAAATAGAAAATACCTTTGGGAAAACCCACATCGTAAATTTGGTTAATAAAATTTATTCCTAATAAGAGGAAAAGGGAAATGAAAGGGTAACCACCAAATTATGATCTCAATTAGAAGAAAATTGGTGGAAATTAGAGACATATAATTGGAGAAAAAACGTAAATATTTATAGGTAGTGATTGAGGTCATCAATCACAAACAAGTGTAAAATTGAGGGCCTTAAATTCATCAATCTATGATGATTTAAAATACCATCTGTTCAACAAAACATATGGTATTAGGATAACACATTTTTTGTTTTAAGATCCCTTCACTAAAGTATAAGAATTAATTTATTCATAAAATAAGAGAAGAAGAAAAATATATACTTGATAAGTAGAGTCACATCCTTTAACTAATTTTTACCACAAACTCATCTTTCACTCTAAAAGATAATAGAACTTAAAAATAATATTCTATTTATACTATTCATATAGGGTTAAAAAAATGAATTTATAATTCATCTACCAGAATTTATTTAAAAAAGACTACATTATTCAATACAGGACATCACATGGGCCAGTGGTAGGTGATACACCCTTGTCGCCCTTCAGTTGCGGGTTCAAGTCTCGCGACCTTGCCAGACGTGACGGGTTGCCGCCCGACCTTCGGGTTGTCCTTTTATTGCAATCCAAAAATAATCTCAAACTAGAATTATCAAAAATACTTCTGTACAAACTCACAGTCCAAATTTTTTAAGGAAGTTAAACACAATAAAGATCCTTTTTTCTGCGTAATAACATGTGAACACATTCATCATGTATTATTTTAAAACACTAAAACATCCTGAATTACCATAAAACCTTATTGATTACATTCATGATCCCTTATTCCTTATAGAATACTGGATATAATCCTTCTATCCAAAAATGTTGTAAACTACAATAATGATGGAATATACAAATCATTAATCAGTTTCAAGTTAATCAAGAATATCCAATATAATTTATCCAAATCAATCATGTATTATTCCAAAATCACTACCTCGGTATCAGAACCATATTATGGTTTATATTTCTCTCAACCATATATTTTCCAAAAATTTAACCTAATATTGAGTCACTTTTCTTGGTTCCACACAATCTCAAGTCCTTAATGAAATAGTACTACAATACAATCCTTATATACTCCATAATTATTATAACCAGTACATTGTTGATAGAACACTCAAATGACATAATTCTCTAATAACAACATAATAACTCTAATCATTCCTCCTCATATATGGTAGTATCATAACTTGATTATTATCCAATGGCATCATTTGGGGAATACTCTAATGATTTGGACATTGGTTCGTATAGTGTCCCAACTCCTTGCAGATGAAGCATTGTACATTTGAAACATTTTTCTTACCCTTGCAGTCACGTACATGGTGTCCTTTTTCTCTATACTTATAACAAACTCCCATTCCCTTTAGGTAAGTTCCAGGGTTTTTCTTCCCACATTTATCACATATGGGAAAATTCTTCTTTTCCCTCTTCCCTTTATCCATCTTTCTCTCTTCCATCCTTTTCTTCTCTTGCTTCCCTTCAAAGACATATGACTTGGATAATTCTTTACTTATCTTATTAACACATGATACTATTTATTAACATGTTAAGAATACATGGGAGACTATTTCCCTTCTAAATGTTGGCTTAATACTGTGAAAGACATGATACTTCTTACTCTTTGGATCATACGTATTGTTGGAGTTCACATACCTTCTACTGGACGCTATTTCTATACAATATCTTAAACTATGTCAGTTTATGAATTGCAATGAATAATTCCAAACTTGTAAAATAACTAACACAAATTGAATGGTTTATGGATATAATCCATAATCATAAAGATGTTTTCATTGAGTAATTTTATACTCATAAACCCTTTATAATGATTTGTAAAGAAAATGAGAATTATCCTAAGCATATCCCCTGGGAGTGTCGTAACCAAGAGTGCAGCAAGGTCCGTTGTCATGCACCAGTTCCCATTCGAGTCTAGATCAAAGAGGTGTTTTTGGGTTTTACCCCTAGGTACATCTGTGGAAGATCCGCCTCTACCTGCTCGTATCCAGATAGGGATGTATTGCTCGGAAAAATCATAAAATCTCTACAATACCAAAATTATAGGAAATTATTCTATACTAATCCTCATAGTCCATCTTAGGTCTATGTTCTCTACTCAGAGTTTATCTAAATCTAGCTTCCAAGGTTTGTACTAAACTTACTCTGATACCAACTATAACGCCCCAACCCCAGTTACCCAGATTCGGTGCATTATTACATAACATTGGCATGATGACAAGGAAATCATGTCTCGAATGACCGATGAGTTTAGTAGCCTTGGAAACACTAGATACATTCATAAGTCTTAAATTACATAATAAAGTGAAAAACTACAATAACATAGTCTCCATATTCCACACACATATCCCCTCAGACTATCCCTATAGGTCAGTCTTAAAATAATTCTTCACATCCTGGGAAAATGAAACATAAGAAAGGGGTGAGCTCAAATTCTCAGTAAGGGTAAGAAATACATTGAAAGATAACATAAATATTAAGCATGGTGAAGAATTGAAACCACATGCATTTACCAATTATAAACATGAATAATTTTATGGCAGTAATATGAGATGAGTAAATAATTCCATAATAAAACATAATCATTGGTATTCTACTAGTCGAATTACCACATGAACCATCAATATTATCTTCATAATGAGGAAATGTATAATGCCGGACATTCTGAAACATTTTTTCAAGGCCTCATCCAAGACGTCTAAAAATGATTAAGGCCTCGTCCAAAACCATATATCAAAATTGGGAAAGGGCCTCAGCAAATTCCTTGTCTAGTTGTCTCATGAGACCTACCGATTCATCGAGGAGCTATATCGGGCTCCACCCGTCACTTACTAAGTCCAATACATTCCTCATATGAAAAGGTTTAAACATATCATAAACAATCGTATTAAAACTAGAATACGAAATTTCAATATCTTAACCATAAACCATGAATAGTATAAAAATAGAATATCCACAATCAAACATATTACAAAACCTTCAATAAAATATGGAAGTTTTGTATCATAATAATCAACTTCAAATAAACTTAAGATCCATCAAAGGATGTTGACATAGATGAAATAAAAACTTTTTTAGTGGAATAACTCTTTCTATTTTGAAATAATTTAAGAGTCACATAATTATAAAGAAAAAATTTATTTTGAAAATATTCTTATAAGCTTGTAAGGGAAGCTTTGATGATGTTATAATGGTGGAAAATAACCACACCCGCCATATAAGTTAAAAAAAGACATTCTTATCTTAAATTTATCGAAAAGGTTAAAAAGTACATTGTTTGGAAAACGACGTAAAGATTCCTTTCAAAACACATAAGGGTATAAATTACTTTAACCCATTGTATAGTAAATCGTAAAAATGTTTTGAAATATATTTTTAAGAAACATGGATGTGGATGATAATGAGGTCCCAGTAGATAATTACGTATAAACAACCTTGGATAATGAAGAGATTGTAGAATTAAACCTTACCTTGTAATTTTACTTGGTCGAGGGTAGGTTAAACTCATGTATAATGGTTAAATAATGGTTATTAAATTATAAAAGAATAATATACATAAATATGATATCATATATGATCTTTTAATATCACTTTGTTAATAATATTTTAGTATTATCGTCGTTTCGGGTGTTCACTTACTCGTTTTCTTTTATATGTTTTGTTAAATAAGCCATTTTTGTAATCCATAGGTTGTATATTATTCATATCCAGAATGATATCAAGTCCTTAAACATTATTTTTAATCATAAAATGAAATTATTCTTGAATGGATACGAGGGGGAATGAATCTTATCACGTTCGTGGAGACGGTAGTCCGTATGTACGCACGAACGCTACTTCAATTTAAATTTTCATTTTAAAAGGAATTAAAACCAAATGATACATAGGTATATTATTATTAAATTATAATATAATATCTTATATGTGTTACTTAAGTTCATTAACACCATATTTTATACGTTCCATGTATGGTATGAACGAGTCATATCACTTTGAGGGGGCGGTAGTCTGCATTTTCTCAAATGAGATTATCGTATATATATAAAACATGAAATGAATAATGGTATGATATAAAATGGAATTAAATAAGATTATATATAAAATAAATATAATTAATATCATATTTAATTATAGTTCCATCATAATGGCCACCATGAGAGGTGGTAGGAGATAATTGAACAATCATCGTTTTGTGAGGCGTTTGGTTTCCATCCACAGAAACATTATGTTCTTCACCCATTAGATGGAGGTGTGTGTAAGTTTAGTTAGAATAATTCTCATAAAAATATCCTAGTATATTTATTATACTGGTTTTGTTACAAAAGAAAATAATTAGAAGAGTTTAGGGGTTGGATAAGTAAAATAAAAGAAAAGAAGCTAAGAGAAATCGTTACCTTTAATTTGGGTAACTCCCATTGGTTTGAACCAAAAAGGACGCTTGAAGTGCCTTATTCCTAAGGTAAGTCTTCTAGGAGGAGTATAGGGATATATATAGCTTAATTGGGAAGAGTTTGGATGAGACAAAATGCTTGAGAGGTGTGATAAATTGGTTAGAAGTGGTGTCCTTTTATAAGGGGTAGGAGGGGCTCTTTTGGAAATACTTAAAGTATTATTTTATAATAAATTTATATTAGGTTTATAATGGCTCAAAACTAGATTATGTAAAGTATAAGGTGGGTATGGGTCGAAAACCACTCAACCAATTGGTTTTAGACAAGTTTTGGTCACTATTTTACCCTTATCTCTAAGATTTAACTCTTAGTTAAATATTTTGATATTTACCATGTCTCTTTGTATTTTTATATTATATGGTTAATAAACTTACTATAAACTGCTAAGAGAACCCCAAGTGGTTAATTAATGACATACCTATCATCATATAATCCCTTTGGCCGAAGCTTATATTTTTAGAAATATTATATCAATTAATAATATAATATTTGTTTTAAAAACTCCTTTATGTCAATTTTGACACTATTTAATAATTGATTTTTGTTAAAGTCTTAACAACTTTATTAATTCAAAAAAAAATCATTTAATAAATCCTAACATGTCATATTAACCAATAAAATTATTTTAATTCATTAAAAGTCTCAAATTATATTAATTTGGGTATTTATAATATCAATTATTTTAATATTTCACTAATAAGGTAATTACTGCATCATTATTGTGTCATAAATAAATTAAATTATTTAATGTTAAAAAATTATAAATAAAATAACATTATGTAGTAAATCATTTTATATTTATAATTAATATTTATAATCTAATTTATCTTATGTATAACCCTATATTAAAAATGTTTTAGTAATTAAACTTTGATTTTAACTCTTTTAACTCTTCTTTGAATTAAATAATAATAAATGTCCTAATCTAATCCAAGTGGATAAAAGAGGTTCATATTTTATTAATAATTTTGTTTTTGGTAGAATTATACTTAGCCAATAGAATTAAAAAATGTGTTAGGGTAATAATAATATCATTTTTACCCTTAATTACCCTATTTACTTTTTACCGTGGTAAATAAAAGTAAAAAGTTACTATTCACCAAAAATTATTTTTATCTTATTGAACCATATTTTACTCCTTTATATTAACCATGTCTCTAGTATTTTCAAAATTCAACTCATATAAGCGGTAAAATTATGTTTTATGTGAATTTACAAATTCTCCTAGGAGGTGGGTAAAAGAGGGTGAAAAGTTCAATAAAATTTTTATAAATCTAAAATTATTATAAACCGACTCCAATGAATTAAATTGAACATATATAGTTATAATTTATATATTTTGACCAAAAATAAATTTAAATAATATAAATAATTATTTAAATAAAAATTTAGTTTTAAACTATAACTCGGTGTTTTTCACTCTTCATCAAAAATTGAAAGTTTTCAGAAAAATAACAAAATATCACCCTAAGCTAATTTTGATATTCAGAATTCAATAATGAAGTCTATTTTACCAAATTAAAAACATATAAGTTTCATTTATTAATTTAAAATTAATTCCTGCTGTCAAAACGAAAAGGCTTATTTTTAAGAAATAATAACTACCAAAAGTTTGACACTTGTTTATGTCCAATTTCAAAGTGAAATTACTTACAATTACCATCATTGGATTTAATGGTAAAAATATAATATATTTATACTTCCAAACCATTAAAATGTATAATTTAATTATTTTGATTTAAAAATTTGTTTTCAGTTAAAATTTAGTATTTTTCACTATTCACTCAAATATGAAAGTTATCAGAAAAACACCAAAACTTTATAGAAACTAAATTCTTATGTCCCGATTCTAAATAAGAAGTTTATTTTGTCAAATTGAATATATAAAAGTTTCAAATATTGTATTTAAAAAGGCTTCTCCATTAAAAGGCGGTAAAATTGCCTTTTTTGAAAAATACTTCTTTTATCTGAAAAAATGTATTTGTTCTTACATTATGTCTAAGAAAATTATAATATGGATTCTAAAATTATAAGGATTATATAAATTTAAAAATTCAGTTAATACTATTCATAACCGCTTTTGAACGACTAGTTTGGTAAGTCATGGTGCGCTAGAACACGGTGTTGTGTAGTGCAAGTTATTGAATTACTTTGAAGAAATAGCGTACTATGAAATCTTAGGGTGTTACAAATTATAAACATATGAAATAATTTTCACAAATACATACTTCTCACCCAAAAACAATCATATAGTTTGTGAAAACAATATATTTACATAAAACATAAAAAACATAAATAAAACCATAATGGTAACTAGTAGAATTACTTACTTAAGATTGAAATCCTCGTGGATACCATATTATTTGTATCTCTCATGGATACCTTATAATGTAACTCTCACGGCTTCCTTACAATGTGACCCTCATGACTACCATATGGTGTAACCATCACCGTTACACTTGGAGTAACCATTTAGTCAACCTCCATCATAAACATACCCAATGAATTAAATGGAGATATAGGTATCACCATTATTCATAAAAAATGTATAATAACCAAAAAATAATCATAAAACAAGAATACTAGCATCATAAAAACATTTATTTTAATTTTTTTAAAAAAATAGAAATTTAAAAAAGAATTTTTAAAGAAAATTCTCTTACCTCTAGTTCTTATTATTTAAAACATTTTCAAAAATTCTATATAATAGTTTAAATAGTGTTATTAATATATTAAAGAACCATATTAACATTTATAATTACTTATATGATCATATTATAACATCTTTCCACCCATTTATTAATAATATTTTGTTATTTTTATTGTTTTGGGTGCATTTATTTCATGGTTTCCATGATTTATTCATTATGATTTTTTTTTCAAATGGAAGAAAAACTACAGAAGTGGAATGGAACAATATTCATATGTTTAAATAATTTTAAATGATACCATATATCATTTTTTTCTTATATTAAGATGAATCATTAGATAAAACATTAATGAAAATTATTTAATTCGTTTTGGTGGTTTTTACGACCATTACTAACATATATCATTTCATTCAATATAATGTTTATATAATGGTTACAAAACCTTATATGAATTATAACATGTATAATAAATTCTTATTTAACCATAATAATGGTTTTATGACCAGACTTGAAGGTGGTAAAAGAAAATGAAAATGTATCGTCCATGATGGCGATAGATCAACACATCATGGATAATGTTCTTATTTTTAAAATAAAAGGTAAAGGATAAAGAGTTTGATGATGAATTTTTCCATAAACATTCTAAAATTATAGAACATATAATATAATAGTGTTTTCATTCCACTTGGATAAGGTGAGGTGAAGAGAGAATCATAAAAGAAAAGAAATTGAAAATAAAAGAAAAGAAAAAGAAATAGGAATTTACCTCTTGAATTATCCTCCTTGAGAACCTCATTAAGTTACTTGGTATTGGACTTTTGGTGAGACTAGTATGTATTGTATGTGGTTAAGAGGCATGGGAAGGGAATTGGGAATAAATTAAACAAGCTACAAGGCTTTTAGGTGTGAGGATAAGATATGGTGAGGGGTGATATTTATAGTGGAGGAGAGGGGTATTTTCTCATTATTATATTCATTAGATTATTATTTTGGATCAAGACTATTAATAGTTTGATAATTATCACTAAATGTATTAAAATAATTAAGTATATTTCAATATTTTGGGCTACAATCAGATATACATCATCTATGACTCAATAATTCATGAATTTGTTAAATACTGTAAATTACTATATTTCACTATTCATAAAAAATTCAATGATTTCAGAAAAATCCCAAAAATTCACCTCAATTTTTTTCATGTTTAGAATTAAAAAATGGTATCCATTTTTTATAAATAATTTTATAGATAAGATAAATTTAATTTTTAATTAAATTCACAATTTACTCAAAAAAAATTAAAAATATAACTGATTTTATAACACTTTGAAAAATAAGTTAAGGCCTCATAAAATTATCTTATAATCACAATAAAACAAAATATTAATGTATGAATATATTTCATAAAAATAAATTTTATTCTAAATAATTAAATTAATTATAAAATTACAAATAAATATTTACGTTTCACAAGAATTCTAGCACTTAATTTATCATTTTTGAAACATTTATTTACTTATTTCATGATATAAATATATCATATTTTAACTTATAATAAAAATAAATTTTATTTATACTCTCATAGGAGAGGTTAATATTATATTATTATATATTCATTAATTTTTATAAATACCAATTATTTCATTATATATTTATAACGAGTTTAACTATTTAATTCCATAAAGAAAACAAATTATTTTAAAAGTACCTAGGTTGATACATATTTATTTTATTTTTAATTATCAAACTATTTTATAAATTCCATGTTTTCCATGAAAATTTGATATTTACCTATCACTTGAAGAATAGAGTTATCAGTAAAAAATCATAGTGGAAGTCCCAATATAACAAGGATGCTTTAGGAAGTCCCCATTATGACATATAAACATGATTTATTTAATGAACTTATTATCATACCTATAGTTTACTTTGATATAGTTATAGGTGTGGATAAAATTTCAAAATATAGAGAAATAATTTATTACAAGAAGAATGAAATTAAAATTAATGATGAAGATGAAGAATTCCTTATCTTTAGAGAAGATACATCTTTATCTAAGACATGTCTAGATCCACCCCCAATAGCTCTAATGAATGAGATTATTAGGGAAGAAGATAAAACAAAATATTGTTATGGATAAGGTAACATTATAGTTGAGGATATACCTATTATAAAAGAATACATTAATGTATTTCTTGAAGAATTACTTAGACATCCTCTAGAGTGTGAAGTTGATCTTTCTCTTGATTTAATTGCTAGTGCAGGATAAATATCCGAGACTCCCTATAGAATGTTCATTGTGGAATTATTGTAAATAAATAAACAAATAGAGGAGTTTCTTCATAAGTTATTTATTCACCCTAGTGTTTTTCCATGGGGATCCCCTATTCTCTTCTTTAAGAAGAAAGATGGATCCCAAAAACTGTGCATTGATTATAGTGAAATCAATGATATTATGATAAAGAAAAATTATCATCTTCCTCATATTGATGAATTATTTGATAAAATTCATAGATACTAATATTTTGAAAATATTTAACTTCATTCTAGGTATTATAAATTGTTATTAAAGAACAAAGAAATTCTAAATGAGGTATATACATTACGATTTTGCAATAATTCCATTTGGATTAACTAACTCACCCTCTATTTTTATGGATCTAATGAATAAAGTATTCAAGGAATATATTAAAAGTTTTTTAGTGCTATTCATTGATCATATTTTTGTGTATTTTAAAAGATATGAGAACCATGGTAATCAATTGTGGATCATTATTGCAACTCTTAGAATGAAAGAGTTATATTTGAAATTTAGTAAGTGTGATTTATAGCTTCAATAATATTCTTTTATTAGTTATATTATCTCGAAGGATGTAATATCATGTGATACTATGAAGATAAATTAATTAATAGAATTTACTACACAAATGAACATAACTAAGGTATTTAGTTTCATTGGTTTTGGTAGTTTACTATTAGTGATTCATTCATAAATTTTTCCAATTGGCTAACCTGTTAACCTAGCTTACATGAAAATGGGGTAGGTTTGTTTGGAAAATGGAATGTGAAGAATATTTTGATGAAATAAAGAAGATATTGGTCAATTATATGATTTTTAATCTACCATCAGGAAATGATGTGTTTGTGGTATGTAGTTATTCATCGAAGAAGGGACTTGTTTGTGTCCTAATGAGAAATGATAAAGTTATTTTATGTGCAACAAAGAAATTGAAGAATCACAAATATAACTGGATAACCCATGATCTTGAGTTAGAAGCTATAATTTTTTTTGAAGACATAGATACATTATATTTATGGTCAAATATTTGATATATACATGGATTATAAAATCCTAAGATACAAATTTTTATAGAAAGTGCTTAATATGAGAGAAAAGAGATGGATTGAGATACTCAAGGATTATGATTTCTCAATACGCTACCATGATTGAAAATAAAATAAGGTATTGGATGCATTTAGTAGGAAAGATCAGGGATTTTAAACCTAAATGATGATTTAGAGATATCCTATTCTCATGGATTTAATAAATATGGATATGATAATTATTAAGGAAGAATATACATAACTCATTTTTCAAATGATTATGAAACCATCTGTATTAGTAAATATAAAAAGTTATCAATCAAATGATGAGAAATTTTAGAATAAAATTAAAGTTGTAAATGATTGGACATTACAATACTTCATTTTTGAATATGGTGCTATGAAATTTGGGAAGATATTATGAGTTCCATCCATGCTTAAGATAAAAATAGAATTATTAGGTGACACTCATAGCTCAAATTTCTCTATACGCCCATCTAACACAATGATGTATAGTGATTTGTGGGAAAATTATTTGTGGGATACCATGAAGTGTGAAATTTATAATTATGTGTCTATATTTTTGGTTTTTCAACAAGTGAAATATGTGATACAATATACTAGAGGAGTAATAAAGCCTCTTCCCATTACTATGTGGAAATCAGATGAAATCACTATAGAATTTTTTATAGGACTACGAAGGATTCCTAGAAAGAATGATATAATATGGATTATCATTGATTTCTTAACCAAATATTCACATTTAATCACTATAAGATAAGATTTACCTCTTAATTTACTCATAAGGCTCTACATTAGTGAATTTTTAAGACTTAATGGAACACTTATTTTGATCATGTCTAATCGTGATCTCCATTTTACATCATAATTATAGAAGAGTTTTAAAAAGGCTCTTGATACTGAGCTTCATTTGAGCACTGCCTACCATCCTCAAATTGATGGATAGTCCAAAAGTACTATTCAAAAAATGGAATACATGTTGAGGTTATTCTCACTTTACTTTCAAGGTATGTGGGATCAATATTTACTTTCAACATAGTTTTCCTATGAAAATAGTTTCCATTAAAGTATTCAATAGGCATCACATGAAGAACTATATAAAAATAGATGTCATACTCCAAATTTTTGGGATGAATTTAGTGAAATTAATAGACCAAAAATTTAAAGTCTATTTAGGCTCAATATTAAATCATCTCAACATAGGAAAAAAATTTATCCCAATAATTAGAGGAAAGATTTGGAATTCTAAGTGGGAGATCATATTTTACTAAAAGTATCTCAATGGAAGGGTGTTATAAGTTTTAGTAATAAGAGAAAGATGAGACCTAGGTACATGATATCCTTTAAACTCATTGAAATAATAAGATATTTTTATTATAATTTGACTAGGCCACCTAGTCTCTCAAAAGTACATGATGTGTTTCATATATCATTGTTAAGAAAGTACTTTCCAGACCCAATGCATGTGCTCTCCTCAGATGAAATATAATTGAAACCTGATCTATCTTACTATGAATAACCCATATTGATTATTAAAAATATATATCCAATATTTATGAATCATATAACGTATCTAGTAAAGGTAATTTAGATAAATCACAAAATGAAGGAAGAAACATGGGAACCAGAGGATGTTATGAAGAAGAACTGCCTTTATATGTTTGAAAGGTAATATCTACAAAGTTTCAAGGATGGAATTTTTATAGGAGGGGATAATGTAACACCTTGAGACTTTATGAATTATTTTCTTTTAAATAAATTCAATCTCTTTGATATCTTTTGATGCACTGAACACCTAATTTAAACAAAAATTATCTATTAAAATATTATTTAAACATGACCACTATAACATATCCATTAAGTTGGAGAGTATGAATAGTATTAACTAAATTTTAAAAATTATATGGTTTACACGTGATTAAATTAAATTAAATAAATATATATTTATTATAAATAAAATAAAAATCACTTGACTAAAAAATTAATGTTTTTGAAAAACTATTGTTTAAAGCAAACATTTTGGTTACTTTTTGAAAACTTATGATAAAATTAATTTTAGTCACTTTTAGAAAAAATATTTGATAAAATTAATTTTATTTTTTAAAATAATAAAATAAATTTTTTCTTTGGGTGAATTTTTTGGATTTTTCTAAAAAGTTTCATTTTTTGATGAATGGTGAAAAATACTGACTTTTATTTGAAAACTAACTTTTCATTTAAATTATTTACAAAGTTAAATTATATTATAAAATGGAATTAAAGTAAAATTAGTTCAATTATATTATAATAAATATAATTTAGGTCATTTTAATCAATTTCATACTGTATTTTGATATTAAAACCTGTCATACTTATGAAAATTCTCTCTTTGAAAACATACTTTTTCATCACGTCTGTGAGTATAATTTTAAATTGAATTATGAAAATTATTTGAATTGAATTTGAAAAAATGGATTCAATATTTTTAATCATAATAATTTATATTATCTGATAAGTTCAAATTAATTTTTGACCAAAATGAATAGTAAAAACAATACAAAATAATTATCACCATTAAGGTAAAAATGGGATTATTGGGGGTTAAACTAAGAAGATAGGGGTTAAAAATGACCTACCATCTTTTCAAAATATTATTGTATGGAAATATTTCTACCTTATACTATTAAAAATTATAACCTAATGTTATTTTAATCTTTTGGAAGGTGAATGAATTTATCATTTTGGATTCTTTTAGGAAAATTCCAAGTAATTTCCAAGGAGGTCCCTTTTCCCCACTTATAAATGGGCACTCCCTACCCTCACTTATTCATACTTCCCAATCCAATTTGGATTGAAAAAAACCTAAAAAATATCTCCTGAAAATCCTTATACATATTTTAGTGATGATTTTACTCCAAAAATACCATCCCTAGGGTCTTTAGAGGAGATCCAAAGGAGGTTTCTCTTAGAGAAGGTAATTGTATTCAAAAATATATTTTATTTTATTTATTCTTTTTCCACATTAAGTTATGTATTAAAACTTAAAATATAATAAAAACAGTATGTAAAATATAATAATATTTTATTATTTTTGTGGAATAATATTTATCTATATCCACTTCCATCAAAAGGAAAATGAAATCATCGATCGTGTGTATAGACGACTACCGCCTCGTGAACCAATGTAAATGGTTTTCCATAAACACCTATCACAGTTGGATATAATGATGAAAATGTTGTTTATGTATAATATTTATGATATTAATATTATTATGAAACTATAAAATCACATATAAATTCTTACTTTACATGTTATTTAATATACAATATTATTTCTCGTGAGTACGACGGACTATAGCCTCACAAAGCATTGTGAATAATTTTCCATTTATGATTTAAATTGAATATAAGAAGGATTGAATTAATGAATATATTTTATATATATGAGATGATATTGATTCTTTAAATTTAATATTTCTCCCACTTTTTTACTATTTCACCCATTAAGGGAATGATATTATTGCTCATGCATACCTACGACCTACTGTCTCCGCAAAGCGATGCGATTCATTTTCCATGAACAACTTTTAAGAGTGGTTATAATAATATAACTAATGAGAAAATATGATATTTTTAAAATTATTATAATTATTTATATGATTTAATTATATCCTATGTACAATAAAATGAACTTTAAGTACAAAAACAATCATGATAAAACAAGGAAATTAACACCCGAAATAATGAAAATATGAAAATATTATTAACAAACATGTGGTAAAATGTTATAATAAGATTATATATGATATTATAAATATGGGTATGGTTTTTTTATAAATAATCAACATGATTAAAACCATTATAAATGAGGTTAAATTGTGTTCAAAAAAAGAAAAGTGTGAGGTAATGGACTTTGTCTCAATTTTGCTTCATTGAGGCATATTGCAGTGTTTTGCAACTAATTTATTTTATAAGGTGTTTATAATTATAATTTTACATGTAATATAATTATTAATTAATAATTCATGATATTTTAATTTTAAATTTTAATTATTTCATCCTATTAGATTTTAATTTAAAATTACCAAGTGGTAAAATTTATTATACAATCTCAATTTCTATTGTGATTGTAAACTTTCTCTTGAGAAAAACACTCTCTTGTGATCATTTTTCATTAGAAATGAAATTTATATTAAATTTATATATTATTTTATGATGGATATTATTATTTCCTAGATAATTTTCTATTTTTAAATATGGTATTTACTTTAAAAGTTATTTGATTAACTGGGGAAATATTAATAAATCTGTATCATTTACTCAATATAGATATTTATTGAAAAGGAATATTGATTCATGAAATAAATTGATTATTAGATATATGAATAATTATTTGGACATATAGATATGGGAATGTTCTGGATATAGATTACCCATTAGTGCATCAATAGTTCCCATAAGAAAAAACATTTTTTAAATAAGATGGGTTTTTACCCAATAGTTTTAAATTGTCTTGTGAAATAACTTTATGGTAGAGATTTCGTGATGATTGAGACAATGACATCCAATAATTAAGAATTTACTTCATTGACAATTCAATTATTATTATTATCCATGATATTTTTTCTATGATATTATGTATTGATGCCTTTAATTCTCATTTTATTGATTAAATGTAATGTGTTTTTAGTTATTTACCTTTCCATATTGATTATGACTTATCTTATCATGATAGAAAAGATATTTAAATAAAATTTGTATTCACTTATTTACCTTTACATGTTCATAATGATTATTGATTCATGATATCTTATATTGTACTTAATCGTTAATGATAATTTGATTTCAACCATATTTTATTTCCTTTCCCAAATATACAAAGAAGAATTCTTGGAATGAGTTCAAGGATGCCAAATGTTTTTCGTTACTATGTTTATTTTATTTTATTTCCCTATATAAAATGGGTATCATGTATGTAACTTGTTCTACATAACTTAAAAAACGACCAATACATCAAGATATTAGCCCTTGTATCTATTATAATTTAATAAAGAAGGCACCAACTCTAGATTACTAGAGTTGGGTCACTACATTAAAACCATAGGAGCTCAACCATGAAATAATTTAAATTCCAAATCTATTTTTGAAATTATCTAGAGACCATGAACCTAACCACACTGTAGTGGTTTTTGGCTATCCATTTTTAGTGGGTCTTAGCGAGTGTGATTAGACCTCCCCCTTACTTTTCTCTAAACCTATTTAGGGTCCCATTGTTTCACAAGAGGATTTCTCTATTAAAACTCCATTAAAAATTCCTATAGTGAAACTATGAAAGTGTTTTGGTTATTCCATTCCAAATATTCACCATGAAATTACAAGGATAATTCCAATACAATTATTTTTATAATATATTGTGGGAATCTAATATAGTGTAGTGGAGACCATTTTTTTAAATCTTTTTCATTCTTAGACTCCATGATGCATGATGATGTAGGATATCCTAAAAAATCCTCATTTTTGGTTTGAGATTCACTATGACCCATGAATACCTTCTTCTAAATTTTCTAAAAGTACAAAAAATATTGGACATAAGTAATTATAGTATGAATATATCTCGAAAGAAATATGAATTTTGGTTTATTATGACTTCAGATTAAAGAACGTATGACTTCAGTAATTTTTTCATGATTTCCCTAAAAAAATTTCAATCAAAACTAAAATCATAAACTTCAACCCTTTGAAAAATTTCATATCATAAGACTTTAGATTGAAAAATTTATTTCCTCCCTTAAAAATCATATTATTTTCCATTTAGAAAATCTTAAAACACAAAACATAATATTAAAAATAGTTAAAAAAATAAAAAACCAAAATCATGGCTTGTTCAATTAATCAAAAAATGAATAAAGACACTTTAAACCCATGAATAAATCCATTTTCTTAATAATTCCCAAAATATCCTTGAAAACAAAAAATTATCAAATTTTATTAAAAAAATGGTGGGGATTTATTCTTTTAAATACACATGAAAAGTTATTAAAATATCGAGTTTATCAATTCCCCCACACTTAATACTTGGACTCTAGTCAAGTAAGTAAAAAAAATAAAACAAAAGTAATTTAAAAACACATATACATGAAATCCAATAATTTAACAATAAGGGACTAAAAATTATCATGCATAATTAATAAAAATCATTATTCCATTTGCACTACATTTATACTCTTATACATACTAAACACACTCCTTACATCAATTTTCCCTCATCACACAAATATATTTTTTCAACAATTATTTTATAATCCAATTATATGAAAGGGTATCCATTGGTTTGATAAATTTACAATTCTCCATCTAATATAAGTTAAGGATTTATTTTAGACATGATTAATTTCAGGGTGGTTCTATGTATTATGTTTAGTTGTTTCCATATGTGAAAATTTTAAGGAAAATGAAGATTTTTTTGACCTTTATAAAGGAAAAAATACATGATCCAGTTTATAATCAAGTGTGGTCCTCCTTAATCCACTTGTAAATGAATCAAGTCCAAACATCTTGAAAAATCTTATAGGATAGTACACACTTTTAACATTTCATCAGCAACATACCATCCACTCAACCTTCATCATAGAATTAAGTTTTGGATTAATATTTTAAATTATACACAACTCAATTTTTGAATTCAATGAGGGATTATTTGAATTTTAAAGAGTTGGTTTGAATTATATCTCTTATTTAGAATGATTATAATTCATTTTTTTAAACATGATTTTGGTTTATTTTAGAGTATCTTTTACATAGTAGTATTTTTTTCATTATCATGTTTCTAGAATTCTTATCAAAATAGTCTTAATTAGTATAATTTTAAAATAACATGAGAAAATATCTTCATCTTTAAATATTATTTTCCAAGGATCCTCAAATGATATTGATGACCACAAGAAAACACCCCCACACACACTTAAGTTCAACTTAATCATTCATTTCACTTTCAAATGAGGTTGAATAGGGATTTTGGGCTTCTAAATTGGTTAGGTCATAGGTTTATCATTAATTTCTAATGTTTAACAGGATAATAAATATAAATGGAAGTCCTAAATAAAATTTTTTCATGAAAAGGTGTTTTTAAAATCAAATAAATTTCCCCAATCATATAAAAAATCATCTTAAACACTCAAGTTTTGAAAGAATCATATCAAATTATAGTTATAACAATCATATATTGGTTAAATAAATAAATTATATTATAGTGAATAATATATCAAAATGACTTATAATTATATTAGGTACGTGATTTTAAAATTTGGAATATGACATGTGGTTCAAAATTTCAGAATCCATTTCATAAACCTCCCATAATTTTTAATTTAATAAAAAGTTATCTTAACATTAATTTAATTTTAGTTTCATGTTTTAAATTAGTTCATTCATTTGAATGGTTTTCAAAAATTATAATGGAATTAATTTTCTACTCACATGTTTTTATAAACACACAAAATTTTAAAAATAAACTCAAAATTCTGAAATAAAAATAGAAAAAACAGAATGAAAAAAAGAAAAAAATCCTAATATACTAAACTTTTTCCTCACCCAAAACATATTTAGTGAAATGTACTCAATACGATACAATTTATAGATGTGAAATAAAAAAAAATTTCTACCAAACAACAAACAAGTAGGAATGAATAAAAAAACCTATTGCCTAATTGTACCCAACAAATTGAAGGTTGAACTCTTCTCCAAGAGGTTCTTAAGAATTACAACTAAATAGATTTAATAGGTTCCCATTTACTATTTATGGTTTTTATTTTTCAATATATTTAATGTATATAATACTAATAATAATAACAAGAGTAATAATTATAGGTTATAAACATTTGTGATGAAATTTTCCTTGAAATAACTTCATTCTGGAGCCAAAATAATATATTACCTCTCTCTTTGAAATATTTTTTTAAGGATAATTACATAATGAAAATTCTGGTTTTATATTTTTATAAACTCAAAATTTAAAATGAATTGTTTTTATCTTCTTGTTACTCTTATAAGAATAATTTTCGTTATTTTCCCATAGAAAAAAGATACATGTTTCATGTTTTAATAGCCCAAATGGATTTGTGTTCTAAATCAAAAGGAATGTGAAAATATTTTCCATACACCAGTGTAAAATCTAAAATTAAAATAAATGTTTTAAAGGCTATAATATAATCCCAAATTTCATTATCTATTCTCAAAATCCAATATTTTCTATTAGGGTTTATATTTTTCTCTAAAATCTTTTTTATCTTCCTATTTGAAAATTAATTTATTCCATTTTTTTGTGGGTGATAATGTATAAAAACCTTATAAACACCATATTTATTAAAAATATATTAATAAGTACTATTGTAGAAGGGGGTACCTTCCATTAATTAAAAACTTGGGTAAACCAAATCTGGAAAAAAATCATCCTTTTACAAACAAAGTAACAACCTTTGCATCATCTGTTCTAGTGGGAATAACTTCTACCCAATTTGACACATACTCCAACACAAAAAATATTTAATGTTATCCAAAATAATTTTTAAAGGTTCAAATGAAATCCATATCCCATACATCAATTAAATCACAAAATAGAATGGTTTTTAGGCATTTCATTTCACTTAGATATATTATTTGGAAATTGGAAAATTTTATAAGTTTTTAAAAATTAAAAAGAATATCTAAAAGTGGTGGGAAAATATAAAACAAAATAAATAAATTTACTAATAGTTATTTGAGATATAAAGTGACACCCATATCTTAAGGTATGGAAAATCTTGGACTGATTAGAATTTAAAAATTGGAATACATCTCCTAATCATTTAGTCACTACTAAAATGAAAGAAGTAAGGGACATCCCAAATGTAATTCTTTGAATCACTCTAAATATTATCAACATATTTATTATAAAAACATTGTGTAATTTAATGAGAATAAATATAATTTACAAGATCATAAAACCATGGTCCCTCATTTATAATAACATATAAATCCTCATCAAGAAAAATTTCTTTAATGGGTGAAAATATAATAATTTTTTCATTAAAACTAGTGGGTAATAAACTAAAATGGTTCAACACAAGATTTTCACTTCCTATTTTATCCTTTTATTAACCCTAAAGTTCTTTTAACAAAAATATCCTCCTTTAAAACCTTGGTTTTCATCATGTTTCTTCATCTAATATTTTATTAATGAATTCCAATAATTCGAATGGCCTGAAGGAGTTCTATTTTTATTAATTTTTGATAATACCTCTTTTAAGGGTTGAAGGGGAACCCTTACATGGCCTGTAGGATTAGTGGAATTACATGACCCAAAGGTCCTATAGGAAATAATCTAGACAATAACTACTTTGAACTACTCCTCCCCAACATCTACATCATGATGTCAGATCTCTTCCTTCGCATAGATGTTTGGATAGACTTACTGTGCATAAATAGGATGGTCTTGATGGAAATTTACATACCCTTTCATTCTTCCAAATATGTTAGCTCTAATCTGGTGAATCCGCCTTGATCTAAATCCTCATCTAGTGTCTTCTCCTTCTAGAGTCCACCTGTTCTATTTAAGCACAATTACATGTGGCCCAAAGGCCTTGTGATGAACCAAGATCCATATTGACCTGAAGGCATCGAAGGACCTAAGGAACAAACCATTGTCCCAAAATTTCAAATGTATGAATAGTTAGGGTTGCTCTAGTACCTACTTTAATGCCTGTTATAGTGCCTATAACAGTACCTACTACAGTACCCGGAAAATATGTCTCTACTCAGATTTGAACACAGGTCTCTTGGATTCACCTGCTGAGTCCTCAACAACCAGGTTGAGGCTCTTATGCATTGATTATAGAATGATCAATGAAAACCATTAATTTATTGTATAACTAGTAACATCTAATTTTTTAAAAAGAAAAAACACTAGCTAATATCCCCTTATTAGTAATAGTGTATTTATCATGGTATTGATACATATTTCTAGATTTATAATCTATGAAATGAGATCTATTTTATTATTTTTTCTTAAAACTACCCTAAGGGAAAAATCAATGTCATTATTCATTAATTCAAAGGGAAAATTCCACTTTGGTGGTTGAATAATTGGTGGGGTTATCAATTTTTATTTGAACTTATTAAAGTCTTGTTAACAACTCTAATTATTTTTTTACTCTTTTTGAAGTAATCTAGACAAAGGAAAATATATTTTTCTAAATATTTTAATGAATCTTCTATAAAAAATAGTATACTAAAGGAACTATCTCACATATCTTACTATTTTTTTGTAGGGTGGGGAAGAAATGATATCAAAATTGGATTTATCAACTTTAAGTTCATCTTGAGACACAACATGACCAATAAAATTAATTTTTATTCCATGAAATGGATTTTTTTAATAGTTAAGAATAATATTTTTATGAATAAAAGTTTTAAGAATAGTATCAAGAATTTTCCAACATGTCTCAAAAGATGAACCATTAAAATTAAAGTCATCCATATAAACTTACATATATATTTCTAAAATTTTATATAAATTCTCATCATACATATTTGAAAAGTTATTGGTGCATTCCATAAAAAAGGGAATTATTATATAATAAAAAGTAGTAAAAAGATATGAAAAATTGGGTTTCCCTTGGTCATTAGGTTCTATGTGTATTTTAATGTAATAAGAGAATACATAAAGAAAACAATAAAGAGTAATTCAAGATAATATCTCAAGGACTTGTTCAATAAATGACAATTGAAAATGATATTTCATAGTTACTAGGATGGGTTTCTTATAATCAGTGCACATCCTCCATTTGTTTATAAGTCTAACATGAACAAGCTCACCAAATTCATTCTTTGAGATTATGATGACACTAACTTTAGGAATAACTTAAATATTACTCACCATTTTTCTATCATAAATGATAAAAATAATTCTAGCAACCAAAAAACTGGTGAATTCCTTTTTATAAACTTCTAAAAGTTTTTGGTTTAATCCCCTTTTAAATTATATCACAGGTTTGGAATTCTCTTCTAATAAAATTATATGTAATACAACTGAAGGGATGATTCTATTTAAATAAGATAAGGACCATAATAGGGCTTTATTATATATTATAATGACTCCTAAAAGTTTATTCTCTTGGTCTTTTGACATCTCTTTAAAAATGATGGTAGGGAGTTTCTCATTTTCACTTAACAATTCATACTTTATATTTTCATGTAGTGGTTTTAACTATACCTTAGAGGGTAAATTTTGATTGGTAAAATAAGGACTATATAAATCTATAATATCAATTTCATCTCTTGATTTATTCTCCAAAAAAGAATATTTTATATCAAATTTTGGGACAACAGGATATCCCATAGTTTGTTTACAAGCATGATTTTTCAAAATATGTATAACCTTGAAGGGATGTACACGATCTTAATTTTCATTAGTAGGGTTATAAATTTTAAAGAATTAAAAGTGTTTTGGCCTGAAAATTTATCATTTTTTCGATTAAACAACCATAATTTATGAAGAGTTCAAATGTTTCACAAGTTTCATTGGTAATAGAAGAAAAGTAAAAAAATTATAGTAAATTCACATGGAATAGTTTAAATAGGTTAAAAAACTCTATATTAATATAAAAATCAACCTTTTAATGTTATTAAAAATAGAAAAAAGATTATTTATCTTCCATAATTTCATAAATTTCTTTAGAGCTTTATGGAACATTTTCAAAAATCATAGGTTTTACAAACAATAGTTTTATAATTCAATTTTTTTCACATGATTGTATTTCCTTCTTATAAATATAACTTTCAAGAGTAACTAAGGATTTAGTTTTAGAGATAGTAATTGGGGATTCATTAAATGGGAAATTAGGAAACAAGATAGTGGAAAACCAATCAATCATTTTTACTTGAGGGGATAAATGATATTCCATTGAGGGTTTCAAGGATTAAAAGATATTAAATTGAACCATTATATTCTAAATTATAGTGATAATATTACTTTGTGAATATTAATGATGGATTTAGTAGTTTTCAGAAAAGGTATCTGAATAATGATAGGTATCTATATATGAAACCTATAATCTTCTATATCCAAGACATATTTTTCATCTGGAAAATCATATCTCTTACCTGAACTAAAAAATCCTCAATAATTCTAGCAAGTTTGGTGAAAATTTGATTAACATGTTGAATGAAAATTACAACATGTTTCATATATCCAACCTATATAGTAGAGTAAACATAATGGAGAATGAAATTTATGGGATCCCCTAAATCACAACTTTGAATTTATATTACGATATGGTGTAAGGAATTTTAAAGGTTTCTAGATATTTACATTTGATCAGTAAATCATGTTGGATCATAGAGGAAACATTCATCCCTAAGTTTAGTTTCTCTCCTCCCTTGAATTTACTTTTATGAGAATTATTATCTTTTAAAAAAAATTCAGACCATATAAATTTTTTTAATATATAAATTAATGTTATATTGACTTGAAATTTATTAAAAGTTTATAAAACTTCTTTATATAACTCATTTTAGCAAATTTTTTCACCGGTTGGTTACTTCAAGGATAGGGTGGTATAAATTTGAGTTTTTCTCAATCATTTTGAAAACTTTTTAGGAGAAATATGGTATTATCATAAATTTATAAACTTTCATTGTTATTTCAAGAAACGATTCTTCTTAGGGAATTTATTTATCTTTAAAAATAGATTCCGATTTTTTAGAAGATTTAATAACCATTGTTCATTCATTAATAGGTTCCAAAAAAAGTTGAAATAGGTGTGAAACTCTCTTGTATAGTTTTAGGATAAAATATAGTTATAAGACACTTATTTTCGTGTAAGTAAATCATGGTACTGAGCCTAAGTTACATGAAACTCAAATTTTCATTTCCTCTATCTTTGGGATTCACTTGAGGTTGTGAAGGAAAAACCCCACTGATATGATTTCTTATACTACTAACATCAGTAGCTAGTTGCTCCATTTTTTCATTAATGAAATCATAATGATATATTTTTTCTTAAAGTTTCCTATTAATTTTCAAATTATTGTTGGTTACATGAAACTTATTTAGGGTTATTTTTTGGTTTTTGAACAAGCTCTGGAGGATAGGTATTTCTTTCAGTAAGATCATTTTCTTACTTATTGAGGTATCTAGGTTGAGAATTTCTATATTTTCCTTAGAAAAATATATTTTTTGTTTCTCACATCATCTTAATTTTTCTTGATATTAATTATTCCATACTTAATTAAAATTTTGGTTAGGTTGAAAAAATATTTGATGGTCTGATTGGAAGGTTGTTCTCGGAAAAAAACTTTACAATTTTCATAAGGATGTTATGGGTGGGGATTTTTATACTTAAAATGTTTATTAGAAGAAAAAAATCCATAATGAACCTGGATTTGAATTATTATTCAAGTTTTTATTAGGTTTGTGGAGTGTTGGACAACATCGTTTACCTAACCATAATGTTAGATCACTAAGTTTACTAACAATAATGTTATTTTCAAAAGGTAAAATAGGAACTTCTTAAGCTGATTCGACATGTAAAATTCCTTTTATTCTAAATTATTGATCATTTTTTACAATGGTTTAAATTAATGTTATAGAAGAAGCTAGGGTTTTATCAATTAAATAAACACCTATTACAGAATCTATCATACTCCAATCAATAATAAAAATCCCTTAATAAAAATATTAAATCATAAGTTATTCGTTATTTTGGTGGAATGATAAACTAAGAAGAAGTATCTCAAATATTTCTCAATATTCATGCAAAATTACCCCTTGAGTTTTTTTAATCACACCGATCTATTTCCTAATTGAAGCAGATCAAGAAACACGATTTTTTTTCAAGAAAAATATTCTTCAATTCATTCTAATTTATAATCAATTATGAGTGTGAATAGAAAAACCATTATTTGGAAACTATATTTAAAGAAAAATAAAAATCAATAATTATCATTTGATCTTCATTCACTCCTTGTGAATCTATATTAAAAAAATGATAACTAAACTCATAAAGGTACTTATGTGGATTATCACCAGGAAGTTCATTGAATTTTGGAAGTTGGTGAATGAAATTAAATTTAATTTAAAACTCAGTAGGTTTATTAGGATATTCTACAGGGTTTTGTTGATTATCTTCATATGATAAATGCAATTCCTTATGTGTTCTATTATCAACCATGGTTATTGTAGGATAAAAAATATTCATTCTTGGTGTGTTTATGGTGGGTTTACAACTAGAAACAATAGAATTATTAACATCTCTTGTAGCACCCCATGATTTTAGACTATATTTCTCATTAAATAAATTGTAATTTTTCAGTATCTTTCTTAATATGCAACACTAAACTTAAAAAAACAGTGATATATTATTATTTAAATATGTCCATTATAAAAAAAATTCTCCATGTTTTACATATTTATATTAAAAGTAATTTCTATAAATTATATGAATTTAATTTTCTAAAAGGGAATTCATTTTTAGGATTTATCATGTCAAATTTATCATTGGATTTATTTTTTATATTTTTATGATGAAGTTAAGTTTTTGGTGAATAGTTAAATATATAGTTTTTATGAAATACAATATCTTTTATGAAAATGTCAAGACATAAATATGATACATAAATTTAATAAAATTATGTAAAAAATAATGTATGATAATATAATATAAATATCTTATAAAAATAATTCAAAACATATATTGTAAAGACCCGTAAAATTCAAGGGAATTTTTTTCTTAATTTTCTTTGGAATTTTACAAGAGCGCGGTTTCTGACGGCACCTGATTCCGAGGCCCGGTGTGCCCGGAATCAATTTTCGAAGTTTGGCTCGGGTACGTTCAGTGAACGAACGAGCGGGAATTCCTAACTTTTGATCCGGTGCTCGGAATTGAAATCCGAGGGCACCGATGAACTCGCAGCGCCGATATTCGATTAAGGAGACCTTTTTCCGAAGTTGCGTTTACTGCGGGACGAAAGTTAATTTTTGGGAGAATTATAAAAAGTTGAATAAAAATGTGGAACACTTTTTATTTTATTTTTATGTTAGTTAACTTCTCCCAAAGGGAGTTAAAGGTGGGACCCACATCCACTTAACCTCCCTTGGGAGGATTAAGTGTGGTGGGGCCCACACGAACCCAACTTTTCAACTTCTCTCAAAACTCCCTTTAACCCCACTTTAAATGTTTTGACAACTTAGCTTATTAATTAGGTTGAGTTGTTTAAACTTTTTCAAACCTTTGAAATTCAAAAAGGTTTGGTTGAGTTAATAAAATAAGCTCTTAGCTTATTTTATTTGGTTAGAATTGTTTAGCCATCTTGAGAGCTTTTTGGGTTCTTCTCCTTTTTCTTCAAACTTTGACGAAGAACGCTCAAGCTTTGACGAAGAACGCTCATGCTCTGACGAAGAACGCCGCTCCTCTCTTCTTCGTCTTCCGTGTCAACGAAAGGGAACGCCGCTTCCTCCTCGGACTTCCTTCGTCGGAACACGAAGATTCTCCAACGACGTACCTCTTCGGACGTACCTCTTCGTCATCGGATTTGACAAACGTTTACCACGACGCCCGACCTCCGCGACGTTGTCTTCCGCGGGTCGTTGACAATCTTCGAACTTTAACCCAAGGTAGGGGTTGTTGTTGATTAATTAATTATTTATTTATTCTTGTTCGTGGTTCTAGCATGACTAACGTGAGGATATTTAAATATGTGTTATCATTTAACGTGAGGGGGCCGGACCGCATGAACACGGCCGAACCCCCTCCTTTGTTCTTGTTGATTTATCTTGCGGATGAAACAAGATGGCGTGGTGTCGTCGCACCACGCGGATAATCGCACGATTATATTGCGCGGCGCCGTCGCGCCGCGCCGTGGAAGGATCATCAAGAACGCGACGCCGTCGCGCCGCGTCGAAGGGAATCGAAGGCGCGGCGGAGGGGCGCGGTGTCGTCGCACCGCGCCAGACGACGAACACCGCGGCCGGTTCCGGGCCGCGGAGAGACGGGAAGACCAGCGGCATGCCGGGCTGCCGGCGTCGGAAACCAGAAGGGGACCGGCTTTCCGGTCCCGTTGGAGAAAAACCGGCCGGCCAGGTGGTCGGCCGGAAGGTCAAAGACCGGGGGAATAAATTCCCCCGGTCAACTCTCTAAACCCCCCCCCCATTTATGAGGGCGGGCGGTTTCTTTGAGGGGGGGCAGGCGGCCCCCCGGTTTCCTTAAGCAGGCCCCCACGAGGGGGGCCGGATCTCCAAAAGGCGCGGCACTTAAGCAGCGCCGCCTTGCTGGAAGCGGAGGCTTAGCCCCCCCGCGCGTGACCCCAGCGGCGCCAGGCCGCGCCGCCGCCGGCCGGGCCGCGCCGCCGCGTCGGACCGCGCCGCCGCGCCGGTCCGCGCCGGTCCGCCGCCGGCCGGGCCGGGTCGGACCCGGGTCGGGTCGACCCGGTTCTGGCCGACCCAGGGGGGGTCGGGCCGGGTCGGCCCGGACCCGGACCCCCCGTTTTCGAGACGAATTCGGTCTTTTGGCCATAACTTGAGCCACGGACCTCCGATTGACAAACCGTCTGCGGCAACGCGATCCTTGGATCGAGACGGTCGTTTCGGTATATCGCACTCAAAGTTTCGGAATACTTTCAGTTCGGATGGGTTGGTTCGTTCACAAAACCAACCGGGCCTTCGGAGCGGAAACGATCATATCTTGATCTACGGACGTCCGATTGACGTGCTGTCAGCTTTGTTGTGTTCCTCTTAGTGAGACGGATCTTTTAGCATACTCCGCCCGAGGTTTGGACGCAGGTGGAGTATGGTCGGGTTGGTTTTTCCTTAAAAACCAACCGGGCCCCGGGGACGAAAATGCCAATAACTCTCAGACCGGGCGTCCGATCGACGCGCTGTCTGTTGCGTTGAGTTCCTGTTGACGATACAGAACTTTTGGATACATCAACTCTGGACTTTGTAACAGTTGATGTATCAGCCTCTCGGCTCGTGGAGCGGATCCTCCTGTACGAGCTTGCTGTGTGCGGGAACCCTAGTGCTGGCTGCGACTGTGACTGCTACTACTGCTACTGCTACTGTGACTGCGACGACGACAGTACAGAGATCCTGTGTGGATTAGACGACGACGACTACAGCACTCAGCGATCCTACGTGGATCAGTGCTACAGGTCCTGTGTGGGCCCGATCCTGTGTGGGTCCGATCCTGTGTGGGTCTTTACGCTCAGCGGTCCTGTGTGAACCAGCGCCTACAGGTCCTATGTGGGCCCGATCCTGTGTGGGTCTTTTGCGGGGGTTAGTTACCTATCGATCCTTCGTGGGTCCGACAACTTAGATGGATCAAAGATCATCTTTATCGTCCTTTGAAGAAGTATACCTGTGTGAGCTGAATCCTGTTGCTTTCCTGTGTGGATTGTGTTGTGCTATCCTGTGTGGATTACGTTTTTCTTTCCTGTGTGGAATACGTTTACTTTCCTGTGTGGACTGAGTTGTACTTGGGCTCGGAGGTTGGAGCGTATTTGAATTTGATGACTTAGGTATATGTATGGGCATATACCTAAGCAGTGTCGGTTGTTACTTCGTGATTGTACCTTTCTTCGTGGTTTATCCTTTGTGGATTTGAGAGACCTTCAGGGGTCTCGGGGTCCCTACTAAGTAGCTTATACTCACCCCTGCACGGGCTTTGCCCGCACTACGTTGTGTTGGTTTCAGATGACGGACAGCGTTGATCTTAGCTGAGGCTTGCAGAGTAGGACGGTACCTGGAGGTGGACCACTGGGCGGGACGTGCTCGGAGCGGACGGCGGGACCCGTGGAGCAGTGGAGCTATCTGTACCCACCCTTCAGGTGGGATTTCCAGTGGAAAGCTCGGTGTAGCGGCTTTTACTTTTTAGTTACTGTTTTCCCTTTCGAGTTGTACTTTACTTTCAGTTTGGGTTTGTATATTGGCCCATTTACTTTTCCGCACTTTCAGTTGTACTCTGCTTTTACTTAGTGTTTACTTTCCGCTTGCTTACTCTGTGGTGTTGTTTACTTTACAAAGGCAATGCCTTCCCTTTTTACCGGGATTTACGCCTTGGTGCTAGTCGCCAGCCCCTGGCCTATGGAAGGCGGGCTTGGGGTAGTCACGGCACGGACCCCGAGGGCGGGTCGTGACAAATTGGTATCAGAGGAGTTCGGTTCTACCGCGAACTTTGATCTTTTCTATGTGAAGCAATAATGTTTAGCGTATTGAGTGTGGTTATCAGTCTAGGGAGTCCAGTGTTGGTGCGGCGGCCGACGTATCCGTACACCAGGACCCTGACTTCTGATTCCCGAATTAATGCACGAAAACATTGATTGCGTGTGTGTTTCAAAGTTTTCTTTGTGATTACTTATATCAGCTCACCAGGTATACTTTTCTGACCGTGGCGCACCTGTTTCCTTTTCAGGATGGCCCCACGACGGCAGCCAGCTAGGGTTCCGAGAGTCGAGTGTGACGACAGCCCACCGAGCGACGAGGCCTCGGTGCAGGGCCCTTTGTCAGCAGTGGCACCGGCGGTAGCTCTACCCGCCGAGCCCTCGATACTTCCAGCACCAGCCGCTGACGATGCACGTCACCTCAATGCACTGCATGAGTTTCAGCGCCAGCGACCACCCAGGTTTCGCGGGGAGATGGATCCCCAGGCAGCCGAGGACTGGCTGGAGGCAGTGGTACGTGTGTTTAGGCTAGTGAGGACACCAGCAGACCTCATGGTGATCCTCGCTGCGAGCCTACTACACGCAGCAGCAGGACGATGGTGGAGTTTGATGCTCCAGGTGAATGATGAGGCATCTCTACTTTGGACGGACTTTGAGAGCCTCTTCCGCTCGGAGTTCGTCCCAGCCACCCTTCGTGCGGTACGTATCCAGGAGCTTCTTCAGCTGCGGCAGGGCAGCATGACGGTCGCTCAGTACTCGGCGAGATTTACTGATCTCTCGCGCTACTCGACCGACATGGTACGGGACCCATTCTTCCGGGCCCGGACCTTCGAGCAGGGTTTGAGACACAAGATCAGGGCATCGCTGATCTCCCTCAGCATACCGACTCAGACAGGAGTACTGAAGCGGGCCCTTCTGATCGAGAGCTTCCTTGCTGAGTCTACACCAGCGCAGCGACCCACCGCAGGGCAGCACGTGGCAGAGTCATCTCCAGCAGGCAGTCGACGGATGACTCAGGGGTCCAGACAGACCAGACCTTCGGGCAGACGACCTCAGGGCACTGGCTCAACAGTTCGGGGCACACAGCGAGGAGCCAGTCTTTCGAGAGGCAGACAGTGCTACTCGTGCGGCGGGCAGGGCCACATGGCTCGTGACTGCCCGACCCGCCGTACCGAGGAGCAGCAGACAGTTGAGGGACCACCGAGGCAGAGGCAGAGGGTCGACCGTGGCGGTCCGCAGGGAGGAGGCGGACGAGGCAAAGGAGTTGGACGAGCAGCCAGTGGTGGGCGACGCTTTGAGGCTCTACCACCACCACCACCATGAGGTCCACCCCGACCACAGGGAGCTGGCGGGCAGAGACATGAACAGCTCCAGGAAGCAGAGGCCTACGACTACGGCACACCCGAGATGATTCGAGGTACTATCTGTGTTTATTCCACCCTTGCTGCAGTACTTATAGACACAGGAGTGAGTCACTCTTTCATAGCTGCTGCCCTTGTTCGGAGCTCGGAGATTCCGACAGAGCTGTTGGCTCGATCCTTACGGCTAGAGACTCCTACGGGAGCAGACTCGACGATTACGCACTGGTGCCGGCAGTGTTAGCTCACTCTAGGAGGCGAGAGCTTCGGCTGGGATCTTCTTGTAGCAGCTTCGAGGCCTTACGACGTCATCTTGGGCATGGATTGGCTATCTACGGTCCATGCACAGATTGACTGTTTTAGGCGCAAGGTGCGATGTGTACGCAACGACGGGAGCAGGTTCACCTTCACCGGCGAGAAGGGAGCCTTAGCAGCACAGGATGGACTTCCACGGAGGAGAGGACAACCCATTACTCATTAGTTAGCTAGCCTCATCCTTGGAGCAGTTGACGTGCGGAGTCCTGGTTTTCCTGCAGTGGTGGATCAGTTTGCGAACATTTTTTCCGACGACGTTCCAGGGTTACCTCCTCGCAGAGAGGTAGACTTTTATATTGACTTTTACCCCGGGACAACCCCGATATCCACTCCAGCATATCGGATGGCCCCCGCCGAGCTTCGAGAGCTACGGGTACAGTTGGAGGACTTGCAGGGCAAGGGGTTCATCTGACCCAGTGTTTCACCCTGGGCTTCCCCGATATTTTTCGCCAAGAAGGCGGACATGAGCCTGTGACTTTGTGTTGACTATCGTCGCCTGAACCAGGTGACAGTGAGGAACAAGTATCCGCTACCGAGGATTGATGACCTCTTTGATCAGCTCAAGGGAGCACGGTGGTTCTCGAAGATAGACCTCAGGTCAGGCTATCATCAGCTCAGAGTCAGAGACGAGGATGTGCAGAAGACGGCCTTCAGATGTCGGTATGGCCACTATGAGTTCTTGGTTATGCCTTTCGGTGTAACCAATGCTCCAGCAGTGTTCATGGCTCTCATGAACAAGATCTTTCAGCCATACCTCGATCGGTTTGTCGTGGTCTTCATCGACGACATTCTGATTTACTCTATGACTGAGGAGGAGCACGCCTATCACTTGTGAGTTATACTATACACACTCCGAGAGCACCAGCTTTATGGTAAGCTCTCGAAGTGCCAGTTCTGGATACGTGAGGTCCACTTCTTGGGACACGTTATCTCTGAGGCGGGAGTTGCAGTGGATCCTGCGAAGATCGAGGCTGTGTTAGCATGGGAGCCACCCAGGAGCGTGACTGAGGTTCGGAGTTTCTTGGGACTAGCTGGATACTATCGGAGATTCGTGCCAGACTTCTCTAGAGTTTCGGCACCACTCACAGCTTTGACAAAGAAGGGGAAACCCTTCGTGTGGTCAGACAGATGTCAGCAGAGCTTCCAGGAGCTGAGACAGAGATTGACTAGCGCACCTATCTTGAGGTTGCCTGAGGAGGGAGTAGGGTACGTAGTCTACTACAATGCATCAGGGACCGGACTCGGATGTGTTCTGATGCAGGAGCGGGCAGTGATCGCCTATGGATCACGTCAGTTGAGGCCGCATGAGCAGAACTACGCTACCCATGACCTGGAGTTAGCAGCAGTGGTCTTCGCTCTGAAGACATGGCGACACTATCTGATGGGCGAGCGCTTTACAGTCTTTTCCGATCATCAGAGTCTCAGGTATATCTTCTCGCAGAAGGACCTGAACCTGAGACAGCGGCGATGGCTCAAGTTCCTCCAGGACTATGACTTTGAGATAGTCTATACTCCTGGGAAGGGGAACGTAGTAGCCGATGCCCTCAGCAGGAGGACTGGCATTCAGCTACTTGAGGAGGCGACGAAGCAGCTAGCCTCTTTGCAGATATCCTTCGTGGATAGAGATGGAGCAACCTTCCTTCAGTCTCTCACAGTCACTCCTCCACTACTGCAGCGAGTCAGGGAGGCACAGCGTGGGGACGCTGACTGTGAGACACGGCGTGCACAGATATCCTCGGGACAGGCACCTGATGGTTTCTCCCTTGGAGCAGAGCACGACATCCTTTTCAGAGGACGTACCATGGTACCAGTCGCTTTGCGAGAGGAAGTGCTGAGAGAGTTTCACACTTCTCCTTTGGCGGTACATCCTGGAGTGACGAAGATGTACCAGGACCTCAGACGACAGCACTGGTGGCCGGACATGAAGAAGGCAGTAGCAGAGTTCGTTTCTCGATGCCTCACCTGCCAGCAGGTGAAGGCAGAGCATCAGGTACCAGCGGGCTTGGTACGGCCCTTGGAGGTTCTGGAGTGGAAGTGGGACGGCATATCTATAGACTTCGTGACTGGACTTCCACGCACTTCCAGAGGTCACGACTCCATATGGGTGATTGTTGACCGACTCACCAAGTCGGCACACTTCTTACCCATCAGAGAGCAGGGCTCAGTAGAGAGCTTGGGACATCTCTACGTTCAGGAGATTATGAGGCTCCACGGTGTGCCATCATCTATCGTCTCCGATCGAGATGCCCGCTTTACTTCCCGGCTTTGGAAGGGGTTGCAGGAGGCGTTCGGGACGCAGCTACGTCTGAGCACAGCCTTTCACCCTCAGACGGATGGTCAGACGGAGAGGACCATTCAGACTCTCGAGGACATGCTCCGCGCATGTGTCCTAGACTTTGGTCGTAGCTGGGAGGACCACCTACCCTTGGTGGAGTTTGCGTACAACAACAGCTACCACTCCACCATCGGGATGGCACCGTATGAGGCGTTGTACGACCGACCTTATAGATCTCCTTTGTGCTGGACAGACCCTGGGGAGTCAACACTGGTGGGACCGGAGATGGTCCAGGCCACAACAGAGAAGGTCCAGGTCATCCAGGAGCGGATGAGGACAGCTCAGAGCCGGCAAAAGTCATACGCTGACAGGAGGCGGAGACCACTAGAGTTCGAGGATGGTGACCACGTTTTCTTGCGGGTCTCACCTCGACGTGGTATTCGAAGATTTGGCCGAGGTGGAAAGTTATCTTCGTGCTTCATCGGACCCTTCCAGGTCCTCAGCAGGATTGGTGAGGTGGCTTATCGCCTGGCTCTACCACCTCAGTTGCACTGGGTGCATGACGTCTTCCACGTGTCTCAGCTGAGGAGATACGTGCACGACCCGACGCACATCATTGACCATGGGGAGCTTGACGTTGACGATGGGGAGACTTTTACGGAGGTCCTGGTGGAGATAGAGGATCGACAGGAGCGGGTCCTACGTGGGCGATCAATTCCTCTTGTGCGCATCAGATGGCAGCACGGGAATCTCCAGGAGAGCACATGGGAGCGGGAGGCTCAGATGCGTGCTCAGTACCCTCATTTGTTTCCCTAGTTTTTGATGTATCTTTACGGGGACGTAAAGCCCTGAGGTGAGAGTAATGTAAAGACCCGTAAAATTCAATGGAATTTTTTTCTTAATTTTCTTTGGAATTTTACAAGAGCGCGGTTTCTGACGGCACCTGATTCCGAGGCCTGGTGTGCCCGGAATCAATTTTCGAAGTTTGGCTCGGGTACGTTCAGTGAACGAACGAGCGGGAATTCCTAACTTTTGATCCGGTGCTCGGAATTGAAATCTGAGGGCACCGATGAACTCGCAGCGCCGATATTCGCTTAAGGAGACCTTTTCCGAAGTTGCGTTTATTGCGGGACGAAAGTTAATTTTTGGGAGAATTATAAAAAGTTGAATAAAAATGTGGAACACTTTTTATTTTATTTTTATGTTAGTTAACTTCTCCCAAAGGGAGTTAAAGGTGGGACCCACATCCACTTAACCTCCCTTGGGAGGATTAAGTGTGGTGGGGCCCACACGAACCCAACTTTTCAACTTCTCTCAAAACTCCCTTTAACCCCACTTTAAATGTTTTGACAACTTAGCTTATTAATTAGGTTGAGTTGTTTAAACTTTTTCAAACCTTTGAAATTCAAAAAGGTTTGGTTGAGTTAATAAAATAACCTCTTAGCTTATTTTATTTGGTTAGAATTGTTTAGCCATCTTGAGAGCTTTTTGGGTTCTTCTCCTTTTTCTTCAAACTTTGACGAAGAACGCTCAAGCTTTGACGAAGAACTCTCAAGCTCCGACGAAGAACGACGCTCCTCTCTTCTTCGTCTTCCGTGTCAACGAAAGGGAACACCGCTTCCTCCTCGGACTTCCTTCGTCGGCACACGAAGATTCTCCAACGACGTACCTCTTTGGACGTACCTCTTCGTCATCGGATTTGACGAACGTTTACAGCAACGCCCGACCTCCGCGACGTTGGCTTCCGCGGGTTGTTGACAATCTTCGAACTTGAACCCAAGGTAGGGGTTGTTGTTGATTAATTATTTATTTATTTATTCTTGTTCGTGGTTCTAGCATGACTAACATGAGGATATTTAAATATGTGTTATCATTTAACGTGAGGGGGCCGGACCGCATGAACACGGCCGAACCCCCTCCTTTGTTCTTGTTGATTTATCTTGCGGATGAAACAAGATGGCGTGGTGCCGTCGCACCACGCGGATAATCGCACGATTATATTGCGCGGCGCCGTCGCGCCACGCCGTGGAAGGATCATCAAGAACGCGACGCCGTCGCGCCGCGTCGAAGGGAATCGAAGGCGCGGCGGAGGGGCGCGGTGCCGTCGCACCGCGCCGGACGACGAACACTGCAGCCGGTTCCGGGCCGCGGAGAGACGGGAAGACCAGCGGTGGCGTCGGAAACCGGAAGGGGACCGGCTTTCCGGTCCCGTTGGAGAAAAATCGGTCGGCCAGGTGGCCGGCCGGAAGGTCAAAGACCAGGGGAATAAATTCCCCCGGTCAACTCTCTAAACCCCCCCCCCATTTATGAGGGGGGGCAGGCGGCCCCCCGGTTTCCTTAAGCAGGCCCTCACGAGGGGGTCCGGATCTCCAAAAGGCGCGGCACTTAAGCAGCGCCGCCTTGATGGAAGCGGAGGCTTAGCCCCCCGCGCGTGACCCCAGCGGCGCAAGGCCGCACCGCCGCCGGCCGGGCCGCGCCGCCGCGCCGGACCGCGCCGGTCCGCCGCCGGCCGGGCGGGGTCGGACCCGGGACGGGTCGGACCCGGGTCGGGTCGACCCGGTCCGGGCCGACCCAGGGGGGGGGGGGGGGTCGGGCCGGGTCGGCCCGGACCCGGACCCCCCGTTTTCGAGACGAATTCGGTCTTTTGGCCATAACTTGAGTCACGGACCTCCGATTGACGAACCGTCTGCGGAAACGCGATCCTTGGATCGAGACGGTCGTTTCGGTATATCGCACTCAAAGTTTCGGAATACTTTCAGTTCGGACGGGTTGGTTCGTTCACAAAACCAACCGGGCCTTCGGAGCGGAAACGCTCATATCTTGAGCTACGGACGTCCGATTGACGTGCCGTCAGCTTTGTTGTGTTCCTCTTAGTGAGACGGATCTTTTAGCATACTCCGCCCGAGGTTTGGACGCAGGTGGAGTATGGTCGGGTTGGTTTTGCCTTAAAAACCAACCGGGCCCCGGGGACGAAAATGCCAATAACTCTCAGACCGGGCGTCCGATCGACGCGCTGTCTGTTGCGTTGAGTTCCTGTTGACGATACAGAACTTTTGGATACATCAACTCTGGACTTTGTGACAGTTGATGTATCAGCCTCTCGGCTCGTGGAGCGGATCCTCCTGTACGAGCTTGCTGTGTGCGGGAACCCTAGTGCTGGCTGCGACTGTGACTGCTACTACTGCTACTGCTACTGTGACTGCGACGACGACAGTACAGAGATCCTGTGTGGATTCGACGACGACGACTACAGCACTCAGCGATCCTACGTGGATCAGTGCTACAGGTCCTGTGTGGGCCCGATCCTATGTGGGTCTGATCCTGTGTGGGTCTTTGCGCTCAGTGGTCCTGTGTGAACCAGCGCCTACAGGTCCTATGTGGGCCCGATCCTGTGTGGGTCTTTTGCGGGGGTTAGTTACCTATCGATCCTTCGTGGGTCCGACGACTTAGATGGATCAAAGATCATATTTATCGTCCTTTGAAGAAGTATACCTGTGTGAGCTGAATCCTGTTGCTTTCCTGTGTAGATTGTGTTGTGCTATCCTGTGTGGATTACGTTTTGCTTTCCTGTGTGGAATACGTTTACTTTCCTGTGTGGACTGAGTTGTACTTGGGCTCGGAGGTTGGAGCGTATTTGAATTTGATGACTTAGGTATATGTATGGGCATATACCTAAGCAATGTCGGTTGTTACTTCGTGATTGTACCTTTCTTCGTGGTTTATCCTTTGTGGATTTGAGAGACCTTCAGGGGTCTCGGGGTCCCTACTGAGTAGCTTATACTCACCCCTTCACGGGCTTTGCCCGCACTACGTTGTGTTGGTTGCAGACGACGGACAACGTTGATCTTAGCTGAGGCTTGCAGAGTAGGACGGTACCTGGAGGTGGACCACTGGGCGAGACGTGCTCGGAGCGGACGGCGGGACCCGTGGAGCAGTGGAGCTATCTGTACCCACCCTTCAGGTGGGATTTCCAGTGGACAGCTCGGTGTAGCGGCTTTTACTTTTTAGTTACTGTTTTCCCTTTCGAGTTGTACTTTACTTTCAGTTTGGGTTTGTATATTGGCCCATTTACTTTTCCGCACTTTCAGTTGTACTATGCTTTTTCTTAGTGTTTACTTTCCACTTGCTTACTCTGTGGTGTTGTTTACTTTACAAAGGAAATGCCTTCCCTTTTTACCGGGATTTACGCCTTGGTGCTAGTCGCCAGCCCCTGGCCTATGGAAGGCGGACTTGGGGTAGTCACGGCACGGACCCCGAGGGCGGGTCGTGACATATATATTATCATTTATTTCATAAAAATTAATAAATTCATTTTCAGTGTGGATAGAGGTCTTCCACAATATAATAAAATTAAAATTTATTATCATAAAGATAATATTTGGGAATGAAGAATTATTTTTTCAAATTGGTTAATAAATATGAAGTATTATTGATTTTTTCAATGGATATATTTGAATTTTTGAGTTATATAATAAGCGGCTTATCCAAATTCTTGTGCTTTGCCTGTACAAGACTAAAGAAGTCAAAATAACATATTAAATAAGTTTTCATGACATAGATGTGAGTAAATATACATAATGAAAAAAATATAAAATATTTTTTTAACATTATTAATTTATTTTTATGATGTTAATTTATTTTTAATTTTTAGTTATGGTATGATTACCTTAAATGCTTACACAATGATGGTATAGTTCTTTTTCCAACAATAGGGAAATAAAGTAAATGATTTGGAAAAACATAAAAAGTATTATTTTCTTGGATAAATTATGGAATTAGATTAATTTTATATTTAATAATAAATCATTATTAATGGTTAAATATATTATATATTAATTTTATTACTGTCATATTTCTTTCAAAGTTAGATTTGGTGAATAGTTCTTAAAATGACATTAATAGTCTAAAAGTCTGAAGGTCATATATATTTTTATTAATTATATATAATAGCCTTTTTTAATTGGTTTGAGGAGTAACCTTAATTGTATTAGAGTCATAGAGGCATAAGGCCCAAATACCAGACACCCAACTGAAATCCCACCCAATCTAGTGCTAAATTTTTTCTCCAAAGAATCCTCTCTACAATACACCTCAGAAATAAAATCCCCATGTAGAACTATATAGGGCTTGGTACAGATGTAAAATACATAATCTCTCATTCATTCAATCTGAAATACAATTTTTGGTGGCGGCTTCCTACTCTAACCTCATATGGGACTGTATCTTGGGAATCTGACCCTCATTTGTTTCCTATATTTCTTTTCTTCCACTGTATTTTATGTTAAATATATTTTATTAAATTATTTAAAAATAATAAATTTATTTAAAAAGGACAATTAGGATGATAAATGGTCTAAAATATCATTCCTTTTCCATTTATGAACCAATTTTTACCTTTTATATAAAATTATAAACCTTTAAGATAGAAAAAGTCATTACCACAGTTGATGAAAAAATTGGTTAATGGGTTAAACCCAAAGATAAGGTTTAAAATAGTACTTAAACCTATCCAAATTTTATTTTTTGAAGATATTTCAACCATATACTTTTTTAGTTTTGAAATCATGGACACTTGGTTCCATTTTTCTTTCATTTAATATTTATTTAATTTTAAGAAAAGGATAAATACAAAATGTCAATCTCTTGACTTTATTGTATCTAATAGTTTTTTATAAGGATAAAAATAAGTTATGTTTGGTTATAAATATTTATTTTAAATAAAAATTAATTTATTTATCAAATTATTATTTTTTAATTTTTATTGATTGAAAAATTATCTTAAATTCTTACGTAACACCAACATGATATTTATTAAGTTAAGATAAAAATAAAATAAATTATTTTAAAAATATTAAAATAAATACAATTTGGGAGAATTATTGTGTTCCATGAATTTTTTAGATAAATATAACATATTTGGGATGTTTTAAATGTTTATATTAAAATAGCGTAACTATATTGATGAATTTAAAGTTGAAGTAAATGAATAGTTCCAAAAATTTCATTAATGATATTTTATAATAAAAAATATTTTATTAAATGATTAAAAAGTCATAAAAACCCCATATTCATCCATGTTAATGGTATATGCTTGAAAATATTAACTATGTACTGTTTATTATTCAATTTTCCATTCATCACAACATTGTTGACCCTAAATGAGTAGAAAAAATTGATATTACAGTAATTGTCAAAAGGGTCAATAGGGGTTAAAACTATGAGATCTAGCTTAAAATATACCTTAAACTTATGTAAATATCATTAGATGATAATATTTTAAATTATACTCATTATATAATCTAAATATATCAGTTTTTATCCACATTATATTAAAAATTAATATATATTAATTTAATACTTTAATTAATTCCATGAGTACACCTCACCTCGCTTATAAAGGGCCACTTTTTCTACTCTCTTCCTCAAACATTTTGAGCCTTCAATCTCAAAAAATCTATACCACAATACATTTTTAGCTTATTTACCCATTTTATAGTGCTTATAGTATTTAAAAAATACAATTATTTCAAGGATTAAGGTGTAATACAGAATAGGTTTCTCAATTAAGAGGTATAACTCTTAATCGAGTACATTCAATTTTATTTATTCTTTTACCACTTCTAAATATATGGAATATGTAACACCCTTATTTTTTTTATGAATTATTATTTTTTGAATAAATAAAATCTATTAGATAGATTTCATTATACAAAGAAAGTTAATATTGCATTACATGCAACACCAAGTTAATCTTTCACTACACGCAACACTGGGATAACTTGCATTACACACAACACTGAGTTTTAACAAAACAATGATAAATTATTAATATAGCTATTTATACATGACCATTATAACCTAGCCGTTAGAAGTATTTATATGAATATAAATAAATAATTTTTAAATGTTAATTTTAATGGTTTTATATATAGGAAATATATTGATAAAAAAATTCTTAATTATCAATAAAATCTTTATATGTTTCGAAAATACTATTTTCTCAGAAAATAAATTTAAAATATTTTTTTGAAAATTAATAAAATAAAATTTTATTTTTTAAAAAAATTAATTTGATAAAATAAACTATATTTTTGAAATCATCATGTATAAATTATTTTTGGGTGAATTCTTAGGATTTTTCTAAAAAGTTTCATTTTTTGATGAATAATGAAAAATACTGAATTTTTAATTGAAAAATATATTTTAATTTAATTTATTAATAAAGTTAAATTATATTTTAAATAAAAATTAGTTCAACTATACATACATTAATCCAATTTAGTTCATTGTAATCAATTTCATATTGAATTTTGATATAAAAATATTGTAAACCTTGGAACATTTTCTCTTTTAAAACTCACTTTCTTGTCACGTCTGCAATATTAATTTTAAATTACATATTGCCACTTATGTGAATAGAATTTGGAAAAATTTATTCCATATTTTTAATCATAATAATTTATATTATCTAATAAGTTCAACTTAAGTTTTGAACAAAATGAATATTAAAAATAATAAAAATTATTTACTGCGGTTAAGGTAAAACTAGGTTTACTAGGGTTTAAACTAAAAAGATAAAGGTTAAAAATAACCAAAAAAGTTTCCAAAACTAATTTTATGGAAATATTTCAACCTTATATATTCTAGGATCTATAATGGTCCATTATTGGATCCTTGTGACATGAAAAAAATGTGGGTGGAATTTTTTTTTCAAAAATTACAAGTGTGCCACCCACCTCACCTATAAATGGACAATCTTATCCTCTCTTATTCACACCTTAAAAACCTTTTGGTTCGTCCAATATATGAAAAAATAAATTCTAAAATTCCCTATTATCATCCTCTAAGTATTATTTTTTACATAAATCCAACCTATAAAGGCTTTTGGTGCAAAGTTAAGGAGGATACCAAAAAAAGAGGTAACATTCATCAAAGATTGTTTTTGTTTTATTTATCACTCTATATAATTCAATTATTATTATTCCATTATGATAAAATAAAATTAGTATCGTAAATATAATTTTATATTTTTATGTTAAGGTATGACCTACAACTATTCCACTTCCATCAAATGAGTTATGAAATCATAATTTGTGTGTATGGTGGACTACAACCTCATGAACTGATGTCATTAATTTTTACATTAACACCTATCAAGGATGGAAATAATTATAGATTTATTATGATAATAATTATATTATTATATTTCTTGAATTATTATATCACACATAACTTCATACTATCCTTTTTGTAGGATATGATAACGTTGCTCGTGTGTACGACAGACTACTACCTCATGAAGTTACAAGATTCATTGATTCTTTACATGAAAGGTAATAAGGATAGGTTTCAGAAACCATTTAATATATATGAAATAAAAATTATTTTTTAATGATAATATATCATCTAGATTCCTTTATTTAAATTTGAAAATAAAATGGAAATAGTGTTTATGTGTACGTACGGCCTATCATCTCCATGAACAATGTATTTCATTTTCTATTGCTAAATTTTATGGATTACTATAAATACATATATAATGAATATATATTATATTAATATAATGGTTAAAATTAATAATATGTTGCAATCATGATAAATTTAAGAGTTCCAAAAATAATAAATCAAAACACATACGAGAAACAAAGTGCTTATTAACTGAAACGTAAATTTAACATGGAATTGTTAATAAATGGGTAATAAATGGTAAAAATAAAGTCATATATGGTATGATATATATTGTTATATAATATATGTATAATAAAATTATATTTATTATACAGTATTTTTGAACGTGAATGATGAAATTCAAGACTTAAGGTAATAAATTTCTAATCTCTCTTTTATTTCTAGGAGACCTATGAAAAATTCACCACTCATTTTTGTGTGTGGTGTCTATACATAAAATTTAACATGTTATATCTTGAATATCATCCTTTTTATGATATTTAGTGTTACATTTGATTTTACTCTTTATTGGGGATTACGATTCAAACTATTACTAAAGCGGTAAGGGATTTCTATCTAAGTTTTATTTTTTTGTGATATAAATGCCATATTCACCACAAGTTTCTTTTAAGTGGTGTATATAATTAACATGAATGTATTTTATTATTATTATACTTAAAATTATGGGTATTTTCATACCCATTATAATATGTCCCTTTCATGGGTTTTACGATTCAAAATATACCAAAGTGGTAAAGTATTTTTGTCTCAATTTTCTTTCTTTGAGAAATACATTATGTTATGCACCTATATTATTTCATGAGGTGTATATAACACCCATTTGTCATGTAATATCATGAATTTATTTATAATTATGATATTTTAAGTTTCATTTTATGTTATTCCTTCATGGTTCTTATGATTCAATGTTATCAAAGTTGTAATGATTTTATGTTACAATATCATCGTTCATCAGGATTATTTATGATTATGTTTATGATGATAAAGTATTATAATTAATATCTCAAGAAACTCATGAATTTTATTATTCAATGGTTATTTATGAAATTTTCAAGTAATATTTAAACTTTTCTTCACATTTTTTACTTATAATAATTGATAAAATGTTTTTAAAAAAACACAAATTTATTTATCTCTTTGGTTGCAAATCTGTTTTCTTCAAAAAAAACGTTTTATTTTTTTTAAAAGTTATTTAATATTCCTATATGATTTTCAAAATAAATCTTTACCAATGTTTTATTTTTTTTATAAAAATGTTTTGAAATGAATATTTATGTGGTTTTATAAATAATGATCATTTTTATTTTACTTAAAATGATAAAGGATTATTTTTTTTAACATGTATGGTATGAATAAAAATTACTATTTTAATAACCATTATTTTCTTGAAGATTACTTCATAAATTTTCAAGGTTATTTTACAAGAAAATTATTTTCATTTTTTTTTTTTTGAAAAATTATTTTTCAATCAAAAATGAAATTTTTCTCATGAAATGTTTTAAATGATTGATCAAAATCATTTTTCATCTAATATAAAATCCATTGATGTTACCTATTACTTATTAGATATATGATCTAAGGATACTATTCTTATTCATTCTTTGAATGAATTATGTTTATGATGGCATGATGTTTATGAAACCCATTTCAATTCCATGGGTTATACCATGATAAAATTATTATGAGACCCACTTATTTTCTATGGTTTATGCTATTATAAAATAATTAAATGATTATGAAACCTTCCTATTTTCTACTGGTTATGATACGATGAAATGCTTTTGAAACCAATCTCATTTCATGGTTTATGGTATGATTAATGTTTTATGATATTGTAGAAACATAAATATGGTTTTCCTTATGATATGGGTGGGGCCTATAGTCTCCCTCTAATGCATTGGGTAAAGATTTATATCTCATGAGATAGATAGGACTAGAATGGGGAGTAAACCCAGTTCAGTAAGGAAATTTGTGCACTATGATGATCTAGGGATTTAACCTTGACTACTTGATGGTATGGGGAGTGAAAGCATTCCTCAATGATAACCTTAGAAATGATCCTCAACTAATATAGAAATTATTTTCTATGATTTTGTGTATACCACATATCTATGTATTAGTCCAATGTTATGATCTCATGGCTCATGTTATTTTACTCCATTATGATTCATATCTTATGAATCGACAATATTTATTCCATGACTCAATATTATGATCTGTGATATGTAAGGTATACTTTTCAAATGTTATGCTCATGTTCTTATATCCTTATTTTCATGTTTTAATTATGTATCTCCCTTGTTTACCCCTACTAAGCATCCAAGATTAGCATTTTCTTATGTTTACTTTCCCCATGTTATGAAGAAATGTATTATATATGAAGGGTTCTAGTTATGGATATCATAGTGGGAGATAATGTAGTATACCTACAGAACAGTTTTTTTCAAAGTTTCCTAAGACACTAAACTATTATGGGCCTCATGTGTGTGTTAGTTTAATGTAATTAATATTCATAAAAATGATGTAAAATATATGTATGATAATCCTAGGTCTCTATAGTTGGTATCATAGGATAGGTTTTCTTAACCTTTGGAAATTAAGATGAGAAAACCTTAGTGAGATCCCTAAATAAATGTTTAAGGATATGTCTAAAGATGAGTAAAAGTATAGAAAAATGTCCTATAATTCTGGTATAGGATAGATCAAGTGGTTTTCAAGAAATTACATCCCTTTTTAGATATTAAAAGTAAATTTGGATCTAGAACAGAGGTACCTAGGGGAAATAACTCTAAGAATTGTGCATTGGTTGAGACTCTATTGTCACTCGGTGCATGAAAACAAGCCTTACTGTACAGACTACTAGGGTATATGATTTAAAAAATCACAAACTCTTTACAAATTATCCTGAAGGATTAAAATATATTATGACTGTGAATGAACTAATATAAACCTAAGGTGTCATAGATTAAAAATGTATCATGATTTAAACACCATATAAGTTATTTTTCAAGATTATTTGGTTCCTCATAATGATTATTATTTATTAAACTATGATTTGGTTTTAGTCAATGGCTGGAACAAGAAGGAATCTTGTTAATACTGAGTGCGATAGAAAATGCAATGATTGTACTCATAAGTATCCAAAAATTTTAGGAGATGGAATGAATAATGTCATTACTATTATCACACCACATTCTAAAGTCATGAATCATGTTATAATTCTAAAAAAACAAAAGAGGGAACAAAATTATGTTAAGTACTTCATGAGGAAACATCTTCCTTATTTCAATGGGACTTATGATCCACTATTTTTTGAACAATGGATCTATCCCAATGAAAATATATTTTCCATCATCCAGTGTTCGGAACATGAGAAAGTGATTTTGTCTATCTTCCATTTGGAAGGTGTAGTAGATCAATGGTGTAATATTATCAAGAATATGAGGTAATAGGATGAAATTGTATCTATGGATTAGGATTAGTTAAAGAAATTATTTTTCAAAAAGTAATTTCCTAAAATTCTTTTTATGAAGATGTAGAAGGAGTTCCTTGAGATAAATAAAAATGATGATGAATCCGTTGGTACATTTGATGCATATTTTATAAGATTTGTGATGTATACTTTTTATATTATCATCCAACCTGAAAGTAATGTTGATCGATTCTTCAATGGATTAAAACCAAGTCTCTGAAGGGTGTCAGCTATAAGAGACTTCGGTAGCTATGAAGATATTTTTCATTGTTATATCAATGTGGGAATGGAGGTTAGAGTTACTTATCAATCTCATGGTTTTGATAAAAAGAGAAAAATTGAATTCAAAGGAAAATATAGGGAACATAGAGAGAAGAAGATAAGCTTTCCTTTATGCTCAAAGTGTGGTAAGAAGCATGGATGAAATTATATTAAGGGGAATAATAAATGTTTTAAGTGTGGAAGGGAAGGTCAAACTACTACACACATTCCCTTTAATATCATACAAAATGGATTTTAACAGTGCTAAAAAGAATTATTAATCACATTGATGATGGGGGGTGTCCCCTTTATCAGTGCTAAAAAGAACTGATAAAGGGCGTCCTTTATCCATGCTAAAAAATCACTTATAAAGGACCCCCTTTATCATCAATTTAAATAGTGATGATAAAGGAGGACCTTTATTAACACTCAAAATAGAGCTGATAAAGGCCTTGCTGGCTGAAATGTGCTGTTAATATAATAACACACCCACTAGAAACCTAAAAAACCTATAATTTGAAACAATTCTATATAAATTTAATGTGACATTAGTAATAAAAAAAATTTCCAACCGTGTTCTATATAAAAAAATATTACTATATACATTTCAAATAATGTTTTATATAATTTCTTATATAATTATCAAAAAAAAATTAAAAAATAATAATTTTTCATCTTTTTATGCTTGTGATCCCCTCTAAAAAAAGGCCACCCATGGTATCAGTTTCCAAAAAAAATAATCTCAACCTGAGAAAAAGATTCCTCCAATTAGGAAAACAAATATTATATTAGTAATAGTATAAAGAAATAAATTAAACATTAATACGAAAGAATACATTAATAAAATGTCAAAATTTAATAAAAAAGACACATTTAGAGTTATAATGGTGACACCAAGCATCCTATTGATGTTTGGTTGATTCTTACACATCACAAATGAGTTACGAATAATTTTTTTAAAATATAAAAACAATCCAAATGTGTGTTTCTCAGTTTTGAGTATGTCACTTCTTTTTTTTACTAAAATTAATGTTAATTTTAAATAATGACACATTTGGAGTTATACGAGCCACACTGTGTTTCGTATTGAGGTGTGATGATTCCTAAATGTCACAAATGACTTATAAATCATTTTACTATAATATAAAAACAATTCGAAGATTCTTACTTGGTTTTCAGAATGCCAGTTGTGTCTTTTTACTAAAATGTCATCTCAAACTGGAAACACTCATTATGAGTCATACCAGTCACATCATGCATAAGTTTTACATGGGACTACTTCATACATGTCATAAATGACTTATGAATCACTATCCTAAATTATCAAGACAATCAGAGTGTGTTTTCTTGGTTTTCAGTGAGTGAATAATTTTGAACTAAAATGTCAATTTTAAAATGATAACAGACAATTTTAGTCATATCGGTCACACCATGTGTTAGATTTTGTTGGGGTTGATTCTTACATGTAAAAAATTACTCGGGGATAATTTACTAAAATATCAAAACAATCTGAATGAATTTGCTCAATTTTTAGTATGTCACTTGTTGTTTTTACTTAAATTATTGTTAATTTTAAATAAAAAGAGACACTTAGAGTGATACCGGATAAAACATGCATCGTATTAAGGTGATGATGATTCCTACATGTCAAAAAATGACTTATATATCATTTTCATAAAATATCAAAACAATATGACTGTGTTTGGTCAGTTTTCATTATGTCACTTTTTTTTTACTTAAATTAATGTCAAATTAAATAAAAAGAGACATTTTAAGTTATATCGGCCACATAGTGTGTTGTATTGAGGTATGAATGATTCATAAATGTCAAAAATGACTTATAAATAATTTTACTAAAGTATAAAAACAATACAAAAGTGTTTTCAAGGTTTTCAGTATGCTTTTTGTGTTTTTTTACTAAAATGTCATTTCAAATTGGAAAGAGGCATTATGAGTCATAACAGTCGTATCGCGCATCAGTTTTATGTGATACTACTTCATAAACATCAAAAATAACTTATGAATCATTTTCCTAAATTATTAAGACAATCAAATGGAATTTTCTTGGTTTTTAGTGAGTGACATGTTTTAAACTAAAATACCAATTTTAAACTGATAATGGAAATTTTTAGTCATACCGGTCACAATGTGCATTATATTATGGTGTGGTTAATTTCTACAAGTCAAAATGACTCATGTATATTTTAACTAATGTATCAAAATAATCTGAATGCGTTTTATCAGTTTTTAGTATGTCACTTGTTCTTTTTTACTTAAATTAAGGTCAATTTTATATAAAAAGACACATTTGGAGTTATATTGGCACACTGTGCATCCTATTGAGATGGGGTTGATTCCTATTTGTCAAAAATGACTCATGTATTGTTTTATTAAAATTTTTAAACAATACAAATGCATTTTCTCAGTTTTGAGTTTGTCAATTGTTCCTTTTTCTTAAATTGATGTCAATTTTAAATAAAAATAGATACTTTGAGTGATACCAGACACATAAGGAATTGTATTAAGGTGTGGATAATTACTCAATTTCAAAAATTAATTATATATTATTTTCTTAAAATATAAAAACAATCAGAATGTGTTTTCTCAGTTTACAGTATGTCACCTGTTGTTTTTACTTAAATTAATTTAATTTTAAATAAAAAAGAGACACTTTGAGTGATACCGGCCACACAATGCATCATATTAAGGTTAATATGATTCCTACACATCAAAAAATAACTTATATATTGATTTACTAAAGTATCAAAATAATCTAAATGTATTTTATTATTTTTCATTATTCCAGTAGTGTTTTTTACTAAAATGTAATTTCAAACTGAAAACATGCATTATGAGTCCTATCGATCACATGGTACATTAGTATGATATGAGACTACTTCACATGTGTCAAAAATGACTTATGAATTGTTTTTATAAATTATCAATGAAATCATAGTGCATTTTCTTTGTTTTCAGTGAGTAATATTTTTTGAACTAAAATGTCAATTTTAAACTAATAACATACAATTTTATTCATACTGGTCACACTGTGCATCAGATTGATGTGTGGTTGATTACTACAAGTCAAAAATGACACATATAGTTATTTCTGGAATTATCAAAAAAAATACAAATGAATTTTATTAGTTTTTAGTATATCACTTTTTCTTTTCTACTTAAATTAATGTCAATTTTAAATAAAAAGACACACTTAGAGTCATACCAGTCACACTGTGCGCCGTATTGAGATGCAGTTGACAACTACACATCCAAAATGACTCATGGATCATTTTCCTAAAATCTCAAAACAATAAGAATATGTTTGGTTGTTTTTCAGTATGTTATTGTTGTTTTTTACTTAAATTGATGTCTATTTTAAATAAAAAGAGACACTTTGAGTGATACCAGCCACACCATGTGTCATATTGAGGTGAAGCTGATTCCTACACATCAAAAATGACCTATAGATCATTATACTAGAGTATTTAAACAATAAGAAAATATTTACTCTATTATTTATTTATCACTTTTTTTACTAAAATGTCATTTTAAAATGGAAACACACATTATGAGCCATACCAATCACATCATGCGTTGGTTTGATGTGAGACTACTTCATACACATTACAGATGACTTATGAATAACTACAATAAATTATCAGAAAAATAGGAGTGTGTTTTCTTAGTTTTAAGTGAGTGATAAGTTTTGAACTAAAATTTTAATTTTAAATTGATAACGAACACTTTTATTCATACCAATCACATTGTGAATTATCTTGGGTTTCATGGAATATAGAGTTTCCTCTTCAACCCAAAAGGAACATGCTCTCTCTTTTTTAGATTATTGCAGATAGTTGAAAGGAAAATATGAATTCCTAAATGATCTATATAAAAAACAAATAAGTATTAGATAAAAATGATAAGGAAATTAACTTACAAATTGTAAAAAAAATGATAAAAAAAATTAATTAATTACATAAAAAAGACACACTTTGAGTTATAACGGCCACATCGTGCATTACCATGATTTCTATTTTATTTCTTTTTTGAAATAGAAACACTTCATTATCTACATTTATCACTTTTCATCAAGTTCCCACCACTGCCTTTGAAGGAAAGTGATAAATTCTAACAATGTTGGGGTGATAAGGTTTTGAGGTAGAATAATTATATAGAATTCATTGTTTGCATGAGTTGTCAAACATTTAATTTTAATTATGTTAAGGTAGTAGAGAACATATAATATTATGAGGATAAAATAGTATATTAAAAATAATTTACATTCTCATTGAATTCTATGTTGTAGATTGGATTCCCTTGAGTTCCTTTAATGTTATATCTTGACAAATTTCCATAAGAAAGAAAGTCATTTATAGTCTCATACAACATGTATCTTAATGGGAAATCTTCATTTCTGTGAGCATCATACAATGTAACACCTGAATCCCACAATCATTTCAAGTCCTTGATCAATGAAGACAAATAAACATCAATATCATTATTCAATTGTTTAAGTCCTAATATAATCCTAGATAACCTAATGTATTTTCATTTCATGCATAACCACGATGGAAAGTTATAATTTACCAACATAACCGGCCATGTACTGTGAGTGTTTCTTTGAAAACCAAAAGGATTCACTCCATCTGTAGATAACATAATACGAAGGTTTCTTGGATCATTTCCAAATTTAGGATACTCATGATCAATTCCCTTCTATTGAGGAGATTCTACTGGGAGACATAGTTTCCCATCTTTATTTCTTGTATCTGCATGCCATATTAGTTGACATGTAGTCTCTTAACATTCATATAAGTTCTTAAACCTTGGAATGACTTTAAAGTACCATAAAAATTTCATAGTAACATATTTATTCTTATTTAATTGATAATCACCACACTTTAGGCATTCTATAAGTGATTTTCAGTCATTTAAAAATAGTATACAGTCATTTGGGAAAGCGTGTATTCTTTTAGATATCATACCCATAAAGCATAACATTCATTTGGAATCGCAGGTTCCCCCTGCAAGATTATTATATTCTAGGAGCATGTCATTCAAGATTTAAATTAGTTCTGTAAAATTGGCATCACTCCATCCATTTCCTGCATTCAAATTATACAACCTCATTGTGGTTGACAATGTTGTATATTTAGTGTAACCAACATACAATGGAGTCTTTTAAAAACTCTTTTAACTGCACAAACAATGTTGGGAAATCATGAAGTTAATATTCAACTATCATTTTAATTTTCTCAATATAACCTTCATTATCATTCACATCTATAATCACATCCTTGATACACTCTTCTTCATTATCCACACTTGTAATCATATCAGATGATCCATAAAACAATGTTCTATACCATCCACTAGCTATATTCATTTTCTCCATGTTTATTATATAATTTATAACTTTGATCTATTCTATGACAGATAAAGTGTTCTTCAACTCCTATGGACTAAATTTTCTTGAATAAAAATAGCATAAACACAAAAAAATGATTTGATAAGGGTCGTATGCATGATCTTTTGTGAACTTGATGAACTCTTTCACTCCATCTTCATACTCTTTTGTCAAATTATTGGAATCCATACATTCTTTATTCATATCCATCCTATTTGATTTGGTAACATTAATATTTATCAAAATAAATAAACAAAATGGGTATTTCAAATAATGGGAAATCAATATTTGAATGATAGTAATTATTTCTTTTTATTTCCTAGGACTCATCCCCTTAGAAACTAAAACCAAATTCCTTTGAAAATTATTTATAAAATCATAGTTGAAATCCAATTTTAAAAAACAACCATTTACACAAATTCCTCTTTAAAATAATACACCCATTTTAAAATAAAATCAACATTAAATACACTTTCAAAAAATTCACATCCCTTTATGAAAGTCAATCGGGTGATTTGACAAACACTTAGCAATAAACCTAAGCCCATGAAAAGAGTTTAAAAAATTTTAAAGATATTTAAAACCAAAAAAGGGTATGTTGAACACATATAAGTTTTTAAGAAACATTTCAAAACACTTGTAATCATTTTAAAAGATTCACTTAGGCATTTTCACAAAGACATAAATCCAAAGAGAGGCACTTCATAAAGGATGCATGAATAAAAAATAACCAAAATTTCATAAAATATAATGATATAAAAGGTTTATCATGTATCTAATGAATAAATAGTATGAATCCTATAGTTTACTCCCATAATACTATTGAGGAGTGAATACGTGATAGATAAAGACATATTTTTCACTTGTCTATGATACTTTTTAAAATAAAGTCACATGTCTTCAAAGTGGGAAACCATCTTCCACATTATGCTTGAATCATGTGCTACCTAATATTGATACTTCCAATATGGTAAATCAGAAAAAATGTTCCCCTTTTTAAGGGTATACATTAGGTCAATGTTAAAGGACTATAGGTACTCAAACATTCTCTACTATCAATGCTTCATTTCACTTTGTGATTAAATATATTTCAAACACTTTTTCTAGTGTATTAAAAAAATATCTCACCCTAAAGATAATACCAATAACACCTCATGTAAAGAACCAATATTTAAAAATCTAGGATAGGATTTTGGAAGTTTCTCTTATGTGTCCTTAACTGTCTAGACCCATAAGCAACTACATGACACTCATGGACTGGAACGGTTCAAATCCTGACTCCTGATACATCACAATATAATACATACTCATTACCCATCTCATTTATGGTTAAGATTGGTGTTTTAATCAATATCCCATTAAGATCTTAGAAGGATATCTCATGGACATCTAAGAAAAAGAACCAAACCATAATCTTGGTTAAGGACTTCTTAGAGCTTTCAATTAGGAAGAATCCTGGTTGACCATATGATAATAACTATAAATTCTGAAAAATATTTGGATCTCAGAAACATTCTTTGGCCTCTATAAATAAACTATAGCATCATACTTTTCAGGATCTAAAAAATGTTATCCACTAATATCATTTTATCCATGAATTAAACATTATCAATCCAAAACATACACTTCGAGATCATGTCATACAGTTGATGCTCTCTAATGTTTTTCAAAATGATCCCTAGATATTGATCATATTACCCCCTCAACTGATAATAAATGATGATATGATTGAAAAATATGGTTATAAATTATCTAAATAAGGATGAAAGACCCAATTCATCTCATCCATGAACACTACTATTGTATTTTTTAAACTGAATGATATCACTAGATACCCATACAATGAATACATACTCCAAAATATAGTATGTCATATATCAAAATACCTCACCATAAACTGATGATAACTTGATATCAAATCGATCTTAGAGAACACTTTAGCACCTCTAAGTTCATCAAATAATCAATAAATATGTATAAGTGTATATAAGTTCATTTATATCACATAACATAACCTACAATAGTTCACACATATTATCAATGATCCATTTTAATTTTTATGGAAAAAACTAAGGAACCCCAAGGGGACATAGTAATTCATATGAACCCCGTCACCTTGAAGTCGTTCAACCAAGACTTCTTCTTTTATAGCTCTATAAGATCCATCTTATATGGTGTAATAGATATATTCTCCCCAACTAGTAAGAGAACAATAATAAACTCAACCTATCCCTTGGGTGGTAACCTAGAGAAGTCCTTAATAAATACATCTAAGAACTTTCCAATGAAATTAGAACATACTGAATGATGTTTCTCTTTATCATCCAAAATTAATCTAGAAAAATGGGCTATGATTATACCAAGAAACATAAATATTGGCCTTACATAACTAGTTTTCATATCAAACACTCCAATATAGATAGAATCATCAACCTAGAAAAATATAATTCCACCCATCAATGAAAAAAATTGATATAGTAGATACATCACTACATGGGGGGTTTTAATTTTAGTCACAAACTAGACTCAGAGTTTTCATGTCACTCAAATTTATTATTTATCATTTTTTATAATTTTTTTATTAATAATAGTATATCAACCTAAAATTTACTTATGTAGTATGGAAAGAAAAATCTTTCAAATGAGATGCACTATCTGATAGAAATAATACAATTATGGAAATAAAGATTCAATATAATTTTTTTAGCAGTCAACAATGAGAATCCTCAAGATTCTAAAAAGATATTTATTACCAATCTAATTTCAATCAAATGAAAGTGTTTCTTTTACCCAATTTATTTGGAGGATCTATAGTGTTGATCATATGTATCCTAGATCCACACCCAAAACATCCTTGACTGTATACCTATTATAAGTTATCATGTTCTAATCCCAAATATTCATTTATTATTATCTCATTGGTGGAAATTGGTATCTAATACAACAATACCCACTTCAATATGATGATCAACAACAATTCTACACAAAAAATTCATCAAAAATGATGATTTTGATAGTTTATATTCTAGCCCTAGAAGCTGATCAATATCCTTGACCGTAACTAGAAAAGTTACAGACATGGAATTGATCATGGAAAATTGTACAATGAGAAAATACAAAGGAAATACTAAGAGAATTACAAGAATACTCACAGTGGTAGCACCTGAGGAGCTGGGTTCGCGGTGGAGGTGGGTTGTCAGTGGAGAAGGTCTTTGCAACAGAGGTGGGGTATGCAGAGGAGGTGGGTTCACAACAAAGGAAGGGTTCAGGGATAAGGTGGGGTTCAATGCGCGATGGAGGTGAGGTTCTCAATAGATGGGGTTCGACGACAGAGGTGATGTTCACAGTGGAGGATGGATTCACGGTAGCAGAAGAGGGCTTCACGACGGTAGAGGAAGGATTCACGACAGTGGAGGAGGAGGATTCTGCGAAAGTGGAGGAGGATTCAACAGTAGGGTTCGACTTTCGCAAGAGTTTAAGGCACACGAGAGGAGGAGACTATTCTGGTTTATTTATAAAAGCGTGTAAACCTTTTATCAGTGCTAGTTAAAAGAACTGATAAAACTATAATTATAATAAATCATTTATATTTTTATATATATTTATAAAATTATATTTATAAAAAATAAATAAAGAAATAAATATATTTATAAATATAAGTATATATATATATATATTTATATATAATTATAAACTTATCAAAAATATATTTATTATAATTTTATAATTATTTAAATATATCTATATTTATTTAGGATTATAATTTTAAATATTTTGAAATATTTATTATAATTTTATAATTATTTAATAACTATATATATATATATATTTATAGTTATAAGAAAAATATATTTATAGTTATAATTATAAATATATATTTATTTCAATAATTATTTAATTATAACAAATATATTTATTACATTTATAATTTTATAAATATATATAATTAATATATTTATTATAATTTAATAATTATTTAAATATATCTATATTATTTATAATTATATTTATAAATATTTTTATTTATTTTTAAATATTTGTATATATTTATAAATATATTTATTTAATTATATATATTTATAACTTTATAAGTATAATAAATATATTTATTATAATTTTATAATTATTTACACACACATATATATTTATAATTATAACTATAAATAAATATATATTTATTTATAATTTTAAATTTATAATAAATATTTTTATTATATTTGTAATTATATATAATTAATATCTTCATTATAATTTTATAATTATTTAAATATATTTATATTTATTTATAAAAAACCCATTGAAAAGTCCAATTAGTGATTAAACACCTTTGAAACATGAAATGAGGATACTTGCTTTAATGAAAGAAAAAAACATATATTTATAAATATATTTATTGAATTATATATATTTATAACTTTATAAGTATAATAAATATATTTATTATAATTTATAATTATAAACACACACACATATATATTTATAATTATAAATATAGTTATAAATATTTGTATATAATTCTAAATATATATAGATATATACCTAGTAAATTATATGATTCATCACATATATATGGACAACATGAATATTAATGAGGGTGTAATGTGTAAATGAATATTCATGATGAATACATAACAAATGAACATCAATTATAATCACGCATCAATATATTTATTGACCAAATTTATTGAAAACATATATTTATTTAAATAAATAAATAAATATTTATAATAATTATTATAAATATATATATTTAAAAAGTATTTATATATAATTTTAATTATATAATTATAAATACAATGAATAAAATAAATATATGATTATTTAATGAAATCTGTCATGAATCAAATTTGGTTGCCACCAATATCGACACCAAACCTTGCCTGTGGCAAGTCCCGAAGGGCGTTTCCTATCCCCAAGGGCTGGCACAAGTGCCTGAGTATCATTTATCTTGGTTTGGGAACGATTTACCTGAATATGTATACATAAAACATCAAAAACATTTGGTAAATTGAATCTGAAAAATTCATACCAACATGGTTTATACAAAAATCCATAACTGAATACATAAGTTCAACTGAAATACAAAAGGTCCAAATACACAAAGAAATTGCAAAAAAATAACCCCAAAGACTCCACACGACAAGGGGTCATCACCCACAAGTCGTCTCTACAACTCCGCCCTAAGGTTGGGAACTAACACCTCAAACCACCATCACCCAAAGTCTTTCCTTTACCTGAGTCAAGAGTAATAAAGTATACTTACACCCAAGGTGTTTAAGTAGGGTGTGAGCCTAATCCCAATAGGATACCACCCAACGATTCCAAATTTCATGCAATACAAGGTGAAAAAGAAAGCAGTTTTAATATGCAATGAAAAGCAGCGACAAATTCCAAGAAATGCAAATTTCAATTGAAAATAGTTTTCAAGCTAAAACATTTAGAATATTAACAAATTTAAATGGTCATGTCATCTACTATAATATACTACAAAAAACACTCAAATACAAGGGAAAATACCATAAATCCGATGAGCAACAAAATCGGAAACACCCCTAGGCACTAGATAGTCTCGGGCCCCATGTACCTCGTACCTCGGTGTAAAGTAACCATAGTAAAATCTATTCTCATGCAAAAGAAACTAGTATGGAACATACCAATGACCTAGTGGTCCCCAATAATCATCTATATAGTTTAGTTAGAGTTGTATTTATCCAAATTCTATGTGAAACAGGGACAAAAACCATCCAGTCCACTAGTCGTACTAGTACATATCCACCCCACCTAGGTACTAGGGATTCCCCCTTAGTGATAAAACAATTTCAGCATGCTACACAAATCCATTTTCATATAAAACACCACTACTGGTCACATACAATCATTAAATTATCTATACAAATTTTAAACCACTTAAAACACACAATAAAACCCTTTGATTTTTAATAAAACGATTTGTCAAAAATCCTGCATTGTTTTGCACCCAAAAATCTTTGAAATACCCACTTTTCATACCATGTGCATACTCAAAATCCACCAAAACATAAATTTAAGCACAAATACATTTTAAATAAAATAAAAAATCAATTTTAGGGCATCCCCATGTGAACCAAGAAATGTTATCCTTGTAAAACATCCATTTTTAAACAAACATGCCACTTCAAGTTCACAAGTTCAACAAACACCATTAAATCCCACTTTTTCAGCAACAAACAAAGGGGTTAAACATTTAAAATATGATGTTAATCTCTATTACATTTCAATAAAATAAACTAAGTATTTATAGTTCATACCCAATTGAACCATTAAAATATTTTTAGGGAAAACCTCCCAAGTTAACATAAAATTGGCACTAAAAAATCATTTTCATTACAAACTCCACTAAAACCAGTTTTCTCATCAATAATCAAATACAATGAACATGAAAATATCATAAAAACAACATTAAAATTCACATAAATTACATACACATGGAATCACCAACCAAATTAATGAAAACCCTTGATTCTTTGTGCGAAAATCAAATCGCACCACAACCGCACCAAGAGGGACCTAGATCAATCCTAAAACCACAAGAATAGACTAAGAAAATCCAAGTTTAAACCCTAGGTTCAAATACCTACCCTCTAGAAATTATAAAATAAATAATAATCGAAATAAACCCTAACCAAAAGGAAAGAAAACCCTAATCAAATGGGAGGAAGAATGAAGGAGACCCACTTATTTAAGGGATCTTGAAGAAATTTCCCCAAACACACCAGTAGCTAAATTTCAAAAAAAAAATATGTTCGAATAAGTCTGATAAGTTCATATGATAACCAAAATGGGGGAAAAAGAGTAATAATTAAAAGAGTTATGAAGGAAAGAAGTTACCTATTCAAATCTGAACGATTTGAGACACCCTATGAAGTTTTATATTAAATTGAGATGAATACGAGCTTCAAAGAGGGTTGGAGGATAATGAGAATGTTACTGGGTTCAGTGGTCTTGGGTGAGACTTGGAATCACCAAAAAATCCTTAAAACTGAATAAGTTATTAACTAAACAATTTTTTTAAACTAGAAATGGGCTTTCAGGCTAGCCCAATTCCTTAAATAAAAACCCAAATCCACCATTATTATGGATTCCTGAAGGGTCCAAATTAAAATTATGGTGTTAATAGGTCATGGGAGTCCATTTAGGAATTGTAATGGGTGAAAAATATTAAAAAAATGAAATAGTTATAAAAGAAACAAAATTGGTTTTTAAATATGGAAATGGGCTCAAGGTTTGGCCCAAATCATGAAAACTCACCCTTTCCTCCAAAAATCTTGGGAAAACCCAAAAAAAATAATTAATGGAAATTAAATGAAATTTACCTTTAAAATAAGTCATGTATGTGAAAATTATCCCCACCATGAAAGACTTTATGCCCTAGAAAGTCAATATGAAGCTTGATTGGAAAAAAAGAATGTGTACTCTTCCTCGACCCATGAATTCTGCTCCCATATCTCATGTGTATCATTCCAATGATACCAAAGAACATGGACCAATAGAATAGAATTCAATCAAACAACCTTCTCTTAGGAGTCCACTATTTTCACCGACTGCTCAACAATAGACATGTCAGGCTCTATCTCCAGTTCTTCCCAACTCAGCACATGGGATGGATCCGAGTTGTATTTCTTCAACTGGGAGACATGGAAGACATCATGGATGGATGTAAACTAAGAAGGTAAAGCCAAACTGTATTCCACCTTTCCAATACAATTGATTATCTCAAAGGGGATGACATATCACGACATCATCTTTCCTTACTTTCCCAATCGATGATGTCCCAGACGAGGGCCACTTTCAAGAATACCCTTTCACTCATAGAAAAATCTAGGTCTCAAAGCCTTCGGTCAGCATATAATTTATGGTGACTCTTAGCTATCAATAAACACTTCCTGATCAACTTGACCTTCTCAGACATCTCCTGTATAGACTCAGCCCCAGTAGTGAGGTCTCACCAACCTCATCCCAACACAAGGGGGACCGACAAGGCCGACCATAGAGAACCTCAAAAGGAGCCATTCAAATATATGATTGGTAATTGTTATTATAATAAAACTCAACCAACCCCAAATGGATATCCTAGGAACCTCCAAAGTTTAGGATACATGCACAGAGCATGTCCTCCAAAATCTGATTCACCCGCTCTGTCTAACAATCTGTCTGAGGATGGTATACCGTGCTCATCTTAATCCGAAACCCCAAGGCCTTCTGAAGGCCTTCCCAGAACCGAGAAGTGAAACATGGGTCTCTATCTGAGATAACTTCTGATGGCACTCCATGGAGTATCACCACCTCTAGAAGATATAAACAGCCCAACTCGTCCACTTTAGTTGTATCTTTTATCGTAATGAAGTGGTCTGATTTGGTCAGATGATCAATCACCACCCAAATGGAATTATTACCCCAAGTTGTATGGGGTAAGCCAAAAGTGAAGTTCATGGAGACCTTGTCCCACTTCCAGGTAGGAATGGGTAATGGATGAAGTAAACCAAAGGTCCTTTGATGCTTTGCTTTCACCTGTTGGCGTGTGTAGCATCTCAACAAAAAGTCCGCTATGTCTCATCTCTTACCAATCCACCAGAAATTTTGTCGTACAACATAATACATCTTGGTGGAACTTGGATGGATATCCCACTAAGACTGGTGGCTATCCTGAATCACTATGTTTCGTAGAGATTACAACACTACTGAACATACCTTAAAGCACAAGATTCCCTCAGGAGATGACAACTAATCAGAGGACATCTCCCCACCATGAAAAAACCACCTCAACTGCAGAAAAAGATCATCACTAGGATGTTCCCACTTAATCAACTCCAAGAGAGAAGGAGTCAACTAGATGCTCACTAAGAATGCACCTCACTGTACTCCTTGGTCTCCACATGCATCTGATCAAAGAGTCCCATCAAAGCCCACTCATCACTGGACTTACTAAAATCTTGCACTAGAACTCTTCTGCTCAAGGCTTCGGCCACCACATTACTCTTTCCTTGGGTATAGAAAATTTTATAATCAAACCCCTACAAGTACTCAATCCAACGACGCTTTCTCAAGTTGACATCCTTCTGTGAGAAGATATAGGCCAAGATTTTGTGATCAGTGTAGAACAAAAACTTCTCCCCAAAGAGGTAGTGACGCTAATTCTTCAAAGCATGCATCACTACTGCCAAATCCAAGTCATGGGTCAGGTAGTTCCTTTCATGTTGTCAGATTTGGTGAGATCCATATGCCACCACGTGATCATCCTTCATAAGCATGAACCCAAGACCCATACCTGAAGCATCACAATAGAACACATACCCCTTTCCATCATCTGGAAAAATCAGCATGGGGGTGGTATTCAACTGCCTATTTAGCTCCTCAAATGATGCCTGAAATTCTGGGGCCCATACAAACTTCCCCCCTTTCTGGGTGAGCATGGTCATCGGTGAAGAAAGCCAAGAGAAATCCTGAACGAATCACCTGTAATAGCTATCCAGGCCAAGAAAACTCTTGATCTCAAACACATTCTTCAGCTGCTCTCATGACATAACCACACTAATCTTCTTGGGGTCCACTAAAACCCCATGCTCAGAGATCACATTCCCCATAAATCTCACTTCCATGATCCAAAAAGTGCACTTTGATAACTTTTCAAAGAGGCAGTGATCCCAAAAAGTGCCCAAGATGATCCTCAAGTGATGTTCGTGTTCCACCTTAGAGATAGAGTATACTATAATGTAATACACGAACACCACAATGAATTAATAAATATGTTAATGGAACACCCTATTTATTAGTGCCATAAAGACATCTTGAGCATTGGTCAATCCTATGGGCATGACCAAATACTCAATGTGGTCGTACCTGCTTCGGAAGGATATCTTTAGGATATCTAACTCCTTCACCCTGAGTTAATGATAGCTTGAACACAAGTCTATTTTTGAGAACCACTTTCCACCCCTTAAACTGACAGAACAAATCATCTATTTTAGGAAAAGGGTATTTGTTCTTAATTGTTACCTTATTTAACTTCCGGTAGTCAATGCACAACTGGAGGGATCCATCAAAAATTTTCGCAAACAACATAAGAGCGGCCCAAGGAGAGATGCTCGGGCGAATGAATGCTTTGGATTATAAGTCATCCAGCTATATATTTAATTCCCCCATATCTTTGGGGGCCATGCGTTATGAGGGAAGAGATATCGGTTGTGTTCCTGGTGCGAGATCAATCGAGAACTCCACATCCCGCTCTGAAGGAAAACCGAAAAATCATCTGTAAATACCTCTGGAAACTTGTCAACTACATGAGGTTGTCCACCGTCAGGATCATGAACATTGTCCTATATCATGAGTGATGGTAACTTAAAAACTAAATCTCCCAACTCTAGGGGTGGAGGTCTTGCACGACTGGACCGAGGATCTCATTACCCACAAAAAACCTAACGAATCCCATCAGGTGTCGTGAAACTGACCCACCGCCTATAGCAATCGATGTGTTCATGGAAGTGTACTAGCTAATCCATGCCAAGTATTATGTCAAAAAGTTCCATATCTAAGACCAATAGGTCCCAATCCATCTCAACCCATGAAACAGAAATCCCACATGCTAGGCACCTGATACCATACTCCTTCTTTCCCAGCAGTGTCACCAACTCCATCGCAAACACAACAACTCAATTAGAAAATTCATTGTGTTCACGCTACATCAGAAAGTAAGTGGATTATTTTTCAGGAACTTTTAGGCCTAGTCCTTCCTAGTACAAGTCTCATATTCCCTAACATGAGCTATAATAGGATCCATTCTATGTCCTAGTGCTTGGACAACCCAATCCACAAACTCTACTAGCCTATAATCAAGTAGTGATGGATCACTCGTTCTAGCTTCCTCCCATGGGTGCATGGGAGCTTTATGGGGAGGCATGTTGCGAAAAAAGGCAATAGTCACAAGATAAAAAATCAATACCATAATTCTGAAAATTTTAATCGAATACATCAAATATAAATAATCTCAAGACATTTCAGTAATAAAATAAACAACTACTCCACCCCCTCCCAATGTCCACATGTGGTCTGTAACCCACACGTCTCACCTGAAAGTGAAGTCAATCCATAAATTCTAACATCCCTTGGTGACTCAAGTTCTTCCATGAGAGGTGCGTTCCAGGAACCCTACTCATGACTAAAATCACAAGCCCGAAAATTCTTAGCTTTTCTCTATCCCGACTCATCCCAAAATTGTAAGATAACCCAAAAACATTAAACTCCTCTAATACCATTTTATCATGAACTGAATTTGGTCTCCACCAATACCTAAATAAAACTTGGACCGTGGCAAGGCCCGAAGGGCATTCCCTATCCCCATAGACTAGTACAAGTGTCCAGGTATCATTTATCTTGGGTTGGGAATGATTTACCTGAATATGTATACATAAAACATCAAAAATATTTGGTAAACTGAATCTGAAAAATTCGTACCAACAAGGTTTATACAAAAATCCAGAACTGAATACATAAGTTCAAATGAAATACAAAAGTTCCAAAGACACAAATAAACAACATCAAAATAGCTCCAAGGACTCCACATGACAAGGGGTCATCTCCCACAAGTCGTCTCCACAACTCCTTTAAAATTCATTTTCAATACAACCACCACTAAAACTAATTTTTTCAAAAATAATGAAATGAGATAAACCTAAAAATATGATAAATACATCATTATAATACATAAATATTACATAAACATGTAATCTCCTAAAAAAATTAATAAAAACCCTTGATTCTTTGTGTGAAAATCAAATCGCACCACTATCGCACCAAGAGGGACCTAGATCAAGCCTAAAACCACAAGAATAGACCACTAAAACCCAAGGTTGAAACCTTGGTTTGAAACCCTACCCTCTAGACATTAGAAAAATCAATAATAATTGGAATAAACCTTAACCAAAAGGAAATAAAACCCTAAGAAAATGGGAGGAAGAATGAAAGAGACCCACTTACTTAATGAATATTTAATAAATCTCCCAAAATACACTAGTAGATGAATTTAAAAACATCCAAAAATGAAAATTATATTTGAATAAGTCTCATAAGGTCATGTACAAACTAAAATTGAGGAAAAAGAGTAATAATTGAAAGAGTTATGAAGGAAAGAAGTTACCTCTTCAAATCTTGGTGATTTGAGACACCCTATGAAGTTATGTACTAAATCATGATGAATACTATATCTAAATAGGGTTTTAGGATAATGGGAATGCGTCTAGGTTCAGTGGTCTTGGGTGAGACTTAGAATCACCGAAAAATACTTAAAATTGAATAAGTTATTAATTAGACATTTTTTTAAAACTGGAAATTGGCTATCAGGCTGGCCCAATTCCTTTAATAAAAACCCAAATCCACCATTATTATGGATTCCTAAAGGGTTAAAATTGAAATTGTGGTGTTAATAGGTCAAGTTAGGACATTTAGGAATTATAATGGGTGTAAAATATTAAAAAATGAAATAGTTTTAAAAGAAAAAAATAGGTTTTTAAATCTAGAAATGGGATCACAGTTTGGCCCAAATCATGAAAACTCACCCTTTCCTCTAAAAAAGATTGGGATACCCCCAAAAAAAGCATGAATGGAAATTAAATGAAATTTAGCTTTAAAATAATTCATGTATGTGACAAAATTTATTATAATATTAAAATTATTTAAATATATATTTATTTAATTATAATCTTATAAATACTTTTTTAAAACATTATATACATATATATATTTGACTTATTAAAAAATAGATATTGATTATAAAAATAATTTTTTTATTTAATGTATACAAATAAAAATTATTTTTGAATATAAATATAATAATTTTATATAAATTAATAATATTTTTTATTAAAAACATTTAACAGTGTTAATAATAGTGTTGATAAATCTACCCATTATCAGTGCTAAAAAAAGAACCGATAAATGGTACACCTTTATTAGTGCTTTTTTAGTGCTGATAAAGGGTAGATTTATCAGCTCTTTTAGCTAGAACTGACAAAAGAACCCCTTTTATAAGTTCTTTCTAGTTATTGATGATAAAATTTGGTGCATCTCTTGCCCATATTTGTGCTAGTGTCACAAGGTAATTGATTACTGTAGTGATGGGAAGAAGTTAGCTAGAGAGAAGGATACAAAAAATACACCACCCACACTCCAGTGATTCAAATAGAAGAAGTGTGGGAATTATTCTAACCAATTCCAAAATCAGAAGTTAAATGAGATGATTGGTGTTAAAAACCTATTAAGACAAGAGAAAAAGGGAAATCTCATAAAATAGCTATTTTTCATGAGTGGTGTGATAACAATGTAATGAAAGGTACACTTACAATCCACTCTAGAACTGTTAATGTATTTTCTGACTCTGGATATATCCATTCATTCATATATGAAGATTTTTATATGAGTATCAAGATGTCACCAAAATTATTAGATGTAGAATTAGTAGTGAAAACCCCTAATGGTATGATGGTAACATCTCAAGTATATGATACCTCTCTCATAGACGTTGGTAGGAATGTTCTTACCATAAAATTTTCATTCTTACTCTAATTGAATTTGATGTTATATTGGGAATGGATTGGATTTATCTACATAAATCCCATATCAGTTTTTGATAAAGGGAAGTTTCATTTTATATTCCAAACCAACCTATGATTATATATGAATGTGATAATAAGTAAGAACTTCGGATGGAGACCACATCCTTTTTATGGGTTTTAAAAAGTGTAAATATTGGCTATAAAAGGTTTCATTTTTGGGTCATATAATCTCAAGAGATGGTATATTAGTATATCCATCAAAGAAAAATGCTATTGAATATTGTCCTAGACCAACCATGATGAATGAGATCTATATGATTGTTGGTTTATCTGGATATTATCAATGGTTTGTGGATAATTTCTCACGAATATTTAATCCTCTAACCAAGTTAACTCAAAAGGGATACAAGTTCCTCTAAATAGATGAATGTGAGGAAAATTTCATGGAATGAAAGAGAAGATTAGTCAGTGTGCCTATTCTTACATTGCCCTATATTGGAGAAGGGGTTTTAATTTATCATGATGAATCCAAGAAGGTTTTGTGTTGTGTTCTTATGTAGAGTAACATGGTTATAGCTTATACATTTTGAAAATTGAATATTCACAAGAAAAATTATCCATATCATGATTGAGAGTTAGCTATGATAAGTTTTACATTAAAGATATGGAGGCATTATCTTTATAGAGAAAAGTGTGATATATATACTAATCACAAAATTTTAAAGTATATATTGACACAAAAGGAGTTGAATATGCATAAAAAAATATGGTAAGATATAAATAAAGATTATGACTTCTCAATATATTACCACCCTAGGATAGTGAAAAATATGGATGATGGTTTGAGTCAAATCGAATATGCTATATTATCCATGATGAGGATCACAAAAGAACCAATATTTCTGGATTTGAAAAGGATGGATATGGAAATCCTAAAATAAGGGGAAAAACTTATGTTTCTTAATTTAATGTTCAACTATCTATCCAAGTGAATATTAAAGAGGTGAAAAAGAAAGATGTAAAGCTAAAAAAGAATCTTATAAATGTTCTTGGGTTTAACCTTGATCATAATGGAATGATATGTTTTCATAACTGTGTATATATTCCATCCATACTAGATTTTTAAGGAGTTATTAGAGGAAGCTTATAGTTATTCTTTTTGTATTTATCATGGAAGTATGAAGCTGTATAGAGATTTGAAAGAGTACTTCTAGTGGGATGGAATAAATAAAGATATTGTAGATTTTGTATCTCAGTGATTGGTATTTCAGAAAGTTACGACTAAGTGACAAAAATATAAGGGGATGTTACATCCATTACCCATACTAGAATGGAAATTTGAAAACATCGCCATGTATTTTTTTTCACTGGAAAACCCAAAAATGTCTAAAAGGATTAATAATATATGGGTTTTAGTCAATCACCTTACTAAGTCATCATACTTCATCACTATCAGAGAATACTTCCCTTTGGATCATTTTTCTGGGATATACATTAATTAAGTAATAAATTTTCAAGGAGTACTGCATTCCATTGTGTCTGATTGGGAATTAAGGTTTACTTAAGAGTTTTGGTGAAGTATTCGTAAAGATATTGATATAGAGTTGAGTTTTAGAACTGTATATCATCCTCATATAGATGGTCAGTATGAGAGAACAACTCAAACCCTAGAGGATATATTGAGATCTTATTCTTTGTATTTCAAGGTTTTTTGGGATCAATACCCTCCTCCAATTGAGTTTTATTACAATAAAAGCTTTCACTCAATAATTTAGATGTATTCTTATGAATCCCTCTATGGAAATAAATTTTGAACTCCAATATGCTGGAATGAAATTGGAGAAAGAAATCTATTGGGACTTAAGATAGATAAAGAAATGGAAGATAATTTTAGAGCCATTCAGAAATACATTAAGGCATCTCAGAGTTGGGAAAAAGCTATGTAGACAATTTTTGACGTCACCTAGAATTTGAAGTTGGGATAAACTATTTATAATAATTTCACAATGGAAGAATGTTATGAGATTTAAGAAGAAAGGGAAACTTAACCATAGGTATATTGGCCCCTTTAAAATTCTTGAACATATTGGGATGGTATCCTATCAGTAGCTACTTCCACCAAAATTACTCCCAAGCCCATGATGTATTCCATGTATATCTTCTAAGAAAGTATATACCTGACCATTCACATGTACTGAAATTAGGTTTTTAAACACTGAAGCATAATATTTCTTATGAATAACAACCAATTGAGATTCTGGATCGTATAAAGAATGGTCTATGAAATAAGACCACTCGCCTAGTTAAGGTTTTGTGGTGAAACTACCAGTTTTAGGAATATATGTGGTAAATTTAGGATATAATGTGGCATAATAATCCATTTTTTTGTATAATATTGATGGATATCAAGTGAGAAATTTATCTTTAAGGGGGTTAAAATGCAACACCCTGAGTTTGTATGAATTAATTTTTAGGAATAAATTAAATTTCATTGATATCTTAAGTTATATGAAAAAACAAGTTAGACTTTCATTAGACGCAACACCAATTTAATCTTATGCTACATACGACACTAGGATAGGTTGTGTTACAAACGAAATTGAGTTTTAAAAAAATAATGATATATTATTAATATAGTTATTTAAACGTGACCATTATAAAAAAGTCACTAAACTTAGTCATATGAATAGTAAAAACTAATTATTAAATATTAATTATAATGGTTTTATATAAAGGAAACATATTTCTAAAAAACTACTTAATTTTATATAAAGTTTTATATGTTTTGAAAATATAATTTTCACAAAAAAATATTTTTTAATTCTTTTTGTGGAAATTAATAAAATTAAATTTTTATGATTTTAAAAAATTATTTTGATAAAATAAAATTTATTTTTTAAATCATAAATCCAAAATTATATTAGGGTTAAGTTTTGGTATTTTTCTAGAATGTTTCATTTTTTGATGAATGTTGAAGAATACTGAATTTTAATTGAAAACTTACATTAATTTTATTTTATTTATAAAGTAAAATTATATTTTAAATTGGTTTTAAAGTAAAAATAGTTCAATTATACATTAATTAATCTTTTTTTGGTAATGTTATTCAATTTATTATTAAATTTTTATATAAAAAATCTGTAAACTTTAGAACATTTTCTCTTTAAAAACATGCTTTTTCATCACATCCATGAGATTAATTTTATATTAAATTTCAGCAATTATATGAATGGAATTTAGAATAAATAAATACATATTTTTAGTAATCATAATTTATATTATGTAATAATTTCAACTTAATTTCTAACCAAAATTAATATTAAAAATAGTAAAAATTATTTACTGTAGTTAACGTAAAAAATGGGTTTACCAGGGGGTGAAACTAAAAATAAAAAGGTTTAAAATAACCCAAAAATTGTCTAAAAACCATTTTATAGAAATATTTTTACCTTATATCTTCTATTATTTAAAATTGTACATCATTGGAGCCTTTTGATATGAAAAAAAATGTAGGTGGAATTCTTTCTTTCAAAAAATTACAAATATGCCAGTTACCTCACTTATAAATGGCCACCCATTATCCTCTCTTATTCACACCTTAAAACCATTTTGGTTCCTAAAATACCAGCCCAAATCACTTCCCAAATACCCTAATCTCATCCTATAATACTTATTTTTGACATAAATCCAACCTAGATAGGATTTTGGTGCAAACCTAAGGAGGATACTCAAAGAAGAGGTAATGTTCATCCACGAGTGTTTTTATTTCATTTATCGCTCCACCTAATTAAATTATTATTATACCATGATGATATATTAACATAATTATATTCCTTATAATTATATTTTTTTATGTTAATATCATGTCCTATAACCATTTCCACTTTCATCAAATGAGTTATAAAATCATCGTTCATGTGTACGGCGGACTACCGCCTCATGAACCGATGCCATTCGGTATTCCATTAAAACCTATCAAGGATGGAAATAATTAATAAATTATTATTTATATATGATATTTATGATATTATTATACTTATGGAATTATTATATCACACATACCATCATACTTTCCATTTTGTGGGAATACTATAATGTTGCTTGTGTGTGCGGAGGACTACCGCCTCACGAAGTAATTTCACACTTTACATGGAAGGTAATAAAAATGTTTTTAATTAAAATATTTAATATATATGACATAAAAATTATTATTTAATGATAAATTTATTAAAATTTCTTTATTTCAATCCTGTATGAAAATGTAAAATGTTATCAAGCATATGTACGACCCAACTTCTCCATGAACGATGTATTTCATTTTCCATCACTAAATTTTATGGATTACTCTAAATACATATAAAATGAATATATATGATATTTATATCATGTTTAAAATTATTTATATGATGAAATCATAATCAATTTAATTGAACCAAAAATAACATATCAAAACATATACGAGAAAAAAGCGGTTATTACCTGAAACACAACATTAATATGGAATTATTAATATAGGGGTAATAAAAGGTCATAATAAAATCATATATTGTAACACCCGAGGCTTTTATGTGAAATATTTTGGAATCTTTCACTACACACAACACTAGATTGGCTTGCTTTACACGCAACCACGGCCTTCCTCGATAGCTTGTGTCGTATGCAATACCGAGTTTCACTAAACAATGATATGCTATTAAAATATTATTAAAACTAACCATTATGAATAGTAATAACCACTTTTTGAAATTTTATAAATTTTATTTTTTAAAATGGACTTCATTTTTTGATTCGTAATATCGAAATTAGCCTAGGGTGAAATTTTGGTATTTTTCTGAAAACTTTTAATTTTTGATGAATAGTGAAACCACTAAGTGGTAGTTAAAAAACTGAATTTTTCATAAAACTTAATTTTACCACTTCTATGAGTGGAATTTCAAAAATCCGAGAGACACGGTTGATTTCAGTAAGTAAAATGTGGTTCAATGAGATGAAAATAATTTTTTTGTGAATAGTAACTTTTTACTTTTTTTTACCACGGTTAAAAGTAAATAGGGTAATTAAGGGTAAAAATGATATTATTATTACCCTAACAGATGCCCTAATTCTATTGGAAAAGTGTAATTCGACCAAAAACAACCTTAGGAATAAAATATGACCATTTAGTCCCACTTGGATTAGATTAGGACATTTATTATTAATTTATTTAAAGAAGGGTTAAAATAGTTAAAATCAAAGTTTAATAAGTAAATCATTTTTAATATGGGGTTATACATAAGAAAAATTCGACTATAAATATTACTTAGAAAGATAAAAAGATTTCATACATAATGGTATTTTATTTTTAATTTTTAGACATTAAATAATTTAATTTATTTATGACACAATGATGATGCAGTAATTATCTTATTAATGAAATATTGACATAATTGATGTTATAAATACCCAAATAAATGTAATTTGAGACTTTTTATGAATTACACTAATTTTATAGGTTAATATGACATGTTATTATTGATTTAAGTAACTTGGTTAGAACTAATAATTCTGTTATAATTTTCACAAAAATCAATTACTAAATAGTGTCAAAATTTACATAAAATAGTTTTTAAAACAAATATTATATTATTAATTGTTATTTTATTCCTAAAAAATCTAAGGTTCGGCCAAATTACTTATATAAGGTTATATATTTTAATAATAAACAACTTGGGGTTCTTTTGGCTTGATATAGTAAGTTTATTAACCTTATAGTGTAAGAAAACAAGAAGACACGGTAAAAGTTAAATTATCTAACTTAAAGTTAAATCTAAATGATAAGGTTAACATTGATACCTAAACTTGTATAAATTATATTGGATGAGAGTATTTCGACCCCTACCCACCTTATACTAGAAATATATCAATTTGGAGCTATTAAAAACCGAATTTGACTTTATAATAAAATAATATTTTTAGTTATTCCAAAGGTGCCCCTCTCCTCCCTTATAAAAGGGAACCTCCTCCCCCTCTTCCTCACACCACTTTGAACCTTCAAGCTCGGCCAAACCCTGCCAATTTCTCCTCTCCACTTCCCTAGAAACATCCTAGAGGTTCTGGTCTTCTTCAAAGACCTATTTTAGTGCCCTAAAAGGAGGTCTCAAAGAAGCACTTCAAAGAAGAGGTAATGTCCGTTACCGATTCTTTCATCTTTATTTCTTCTTCCACTTCTTCTTCTTTAGTTTTTTCATTATGAAGTAATAACATCAGTATCAATCATATACTGATATGTTATTATAAGTATTAAACAACCCTATTTCACCATCTATCCATCCTACGGAAAAAGAAATCACCGCGCGTGCGTACGTACGGAATACCGTCTCCACGCCGTGGTGTAATCTATTTTCCACCACCACCTTAATTGAATGGGTATAATTGTGTAAATAATGACTATATATGACTATTATAAAGTTATATTGATTCTGAAATAGTATACATACACTCCAATACAATTCCACGATCATAGGAACGATATCATCACTCGTGCGTACGTACGGAATACCGTCTCCACGATGTGATGCGACTCGTTCTACATGATCTTCATTTCATAATGATTATATAAATGAATTGAATGAATGAATATGATATATATTACACTAATAAAATTATGGAAATGATGTATCTATAACCTAAAGAGAAGAATAAGAATTTATTCGACAAAACACACATAAGAACAAAAAAGTTATAAACACCCGAATAACAAGTAGAAATGAAATATTACTACTAAGAAGCTAAGAATATGACCATATATGATATCATAACAATAATTATGATTCTGGAATAAGTCAATAACATTATTTAAATCATTATACAGGAGGTTCGGACACATACGAGGCAAATCGGACCTAATGTAAGGGAAATATCACAATCTCATTTTTATCTGAGATTGTTTATACTTTGGTATTTACTGGGGTGTATTTTATCATCCACATCCATGTTTCATCAATATGTAATATTATTTACATCCACCTAAAATTGTTTAAATCCAATTTTACCCTTTGATGAGTTTTTAGTAAAAGATATGAAAGGAATCTTTTGTCGTTTTTCGTACGAGGTACTTTTTGACTTTTCCGACAAAAGTACGAGAAGAATGTTTTTTTAACTTATACGGAATGAATGGATTTTTAAAACATTATTTACAAGAAGCTTCTTTTTCAAGTTTTAAAGTTTATTTTTAATCAACTTCTTTTATTTTAAAATTTTATGACATGTTAAGAAAGGAAAATTGTTTTTGAAGTAGAAAGGATATTTTCCTCAAGAACGGAGTTCAAGTGTTTTATCAAAATTATTTTCCATCTAAGATAATATAGGGTTCTGTTTTTATCCCTATTATTACATTGATTTTATTATGTTGTGAGGGAATTATTTTTATGAATTCCTTTATCTTATATGAATTGTTTTATGATGTCATGTTGTTTAAGAATCCCATTTTTATTACATGGGTTATGCTACGATGTATGATTTACGATTTTGTGGCACACATAAGAATGGTTTCATTATAAGATGGGTGGGACCTATATCTCCCTCCAATTCATTGGGTAAAGATTTTATATCTCATGAGATAGACATGGATGGAACGGTAGGTTATACCGGTTCAGTGAAACAGGACTGAAACGAGGAGTGAACTCGGTTCAGAAATGGACTTTGTCCACTAAGATAGTCTTGTAAATGAGTCTTGACTAACAAGAAATGATTCTCTATGATTATGTGTGTATGACACAAAGTTTCATGTTGTAAGTTATGATTATTGGGATTTCATTTCACTACTATGATTTATCCCATGTTATGAAATTATGCTCTCTTTTGCAGGTTAAGATTTATAAAATTTATGTTCTTATGAATATGATGTGATTGATATTTCTTTTGTTTACCCTTACTGAGCATTTTAGCTCAACCTTTTGTATGTTTTCTTTCCCCAGGTCAGGAAGAAGGTTATTAAGTAAGATATTCCAAAAGGGACTATAGATTTGATGAAATAAATGGGAGACAATGTAGATGCTTTATGAACCAGTTGTTTATGTTTCCCAGTTTCTAAAGACACTATACCTATACGGTCCTTTCGTGGTTTTGTTATATGTTTTAATAAGTATGCTTCAATTTTTAAGTATTAACAATGTATGTAAAGTATGGGTCTTTATAGTTGGTATCAGAGGGAGGTTATAGTCAACCTTTGGAAACTAGGATGTGAAAGCCTTAGTAAGAATCCTAAGGATAAGTCTAAGCATAGAACACAATCTTAGTGTTTTAGACTTGGCCATGAACAACCTATGATAAGACCTTAAGTGTGAAATTTTATTCTTGATTATGTGGTTTTCCTATTATAATTAGTGTTGCTCACACTATTATTCTTGGTTTTAGTCAATGGCTGGAACCCGAAGGAACCGTGTTAATGCAGAATGCGACGGGAAATGCAATGATTGTCCCCCTGAGAAACCAAACGTTATGGGAGCTGGAATTCAAAATCTTGTAGCCATGCTCACACAACTTTCTCAAGCTATGAATCATGCAGGACTTCCAAACGAGCAAAGGAAGAAGCAACATTCTGTTGAATCCTTCATGAGGCAACGTCCACCTTCATTCAACAGGTCTACTGATCCATTAGTTTCTGAACAATGGATTAGTACTACTGAAAATATATTTACAGTTCTTCAATGTTTTGAACATGATAAAGTCATTCTAACAGTGTATCATTTGGAAGGAGATGCTGATCAATGGTGGAATATTTTTAAGAATACGAGGCAAAGGGATGAAATTGAGTCCATGGAATGGGACGAGTTCAAGATATTATTTTTCAATAAGTACTTCCCTCGTATTCTCCGAACAAAGATGGAGAAAGAGTTTCTTGAACTGAAGCAAAAGGATGATGAATCTGTTGGTACCTATGAAGCAAATTTTACAATACTTGCAAGGTACACTTCTGGTATTATTATCCAACCTGATAGTAAGATCGGTCGATTCTTTAGTGGCTTAAAACCAAGTCTTCGAAGGGCCTTAGCCATAAGGGACTTCAATAGCTATGAGGAAATCGTTCGATGTGCTCTCAAAGTTGAGATGGATATTGGAGTAACCCATCAGTCATATGGGTTTGATAAGAAGAGGAAAATGGAATTCAAAGGAAAATCTAAATAGCACACTGAAAAGAAGATGAGCTTTCCCTTATGCTCAAAGTGTGGAAAGAAACATGGAGGGAGTTGTCTTAAAGGGACAAGTAAATGTTTCAAGTGTGGAAAGGAAGGTCATCGGGCATTTGAATTCCGTGATGATGGGAAGAAGATTTCTAATGATGCAAACAAAGGAAGGGATACACAGAATGAACCTACTACACTTCAATGTTTCAAGTGCAAGGAGATGGGACATTATGCCAATAAATGCCCTAATCCAAGGGTTGATGATGATGGTCGACGTCAACAAACTCTTAAGGCTAAAGACAAAGGAAAGTCACATGCAATTTCTATCAGCGATGTGGAGTACGATAACGATGTGGTGAAAGGTACACTTACCATCCACTCTAAAGTAGAAAATGTTTTATTTGATTCTGGATCCACCCACTCTTTTATTTCTGAAGATTTTTCTAAGGATATCACCATATTACCTCAACAATTAGATGTTGAGTTAGCTGTGACAACACCTAATGGCACAACAGTCGCATCAAAAGTTTATAATTCTTCTCCGATTGAAGTTTGTGGGAAAGTGCTTCCTGCAAATCTTGTGATCCTTCCTATAGTGGAATTTGATGTGATTCTTGGCATGGATTGGCTTTCTTTATATGGAGCTCATATCAATTTCCAAAGAAGGGAAGTCACATTTCATATTCCAGATCAATCTATGATCGTCTATCAATGCAAGGATGAACATAACCTTCCAGTGGAAATTCCTTCGACCTTATGGGTCTTGATTCCACTAAATGAAGGTTATTTATCTCAAATGGTTGGTGAGAAACTCACAATTAAGAATATGACCATTGTACGAGAGTTTGATGATGTCTTTCCGGAGGAATTACCGGGTCTTCCACCAAATCGTGAAGTTGAGTTTTCAATAGAACTCGTACCGGGTGCTTTGCCTATTTCAAATACACCTTATAGAATGGCCCCAATTGAGTTGCAGGAATTGAAGAAGCAACTCCAATAGAATCTTGATAATGGATTCATATTCCCTAGTGCGTCACCTTGGGGAGTACCTATTCTATTTGTTAAGAAGAAAGATGGATCAATGAGACTCTGCATTGATTATCGAGAGCTTAAAAAGATCACTATCAAGAACAAATATCCTCTCCCATGCATTGATGACTTATTTGACCAACTACGCGGAGCTCAATACTTTTCCAAGATTGATCTTTGTTCAGGGTATCATAAATTAAGGGTCAAAAGGGAGGATATACCAAAGACGGGTTTCCGTACAAGGAATGGACACTATGAATTTATAGTGATGCCATTTGGTCTTACTAATTCCCCTGCTATCTTCATGGATCTGATGAATAGAGTCTTTAGAGACTATCTTGATCAATTTTTGGTAGTCTTTATAGACGATATTCTTGTCTATTCAAAGAGAAAAGAAGAACATGAAGATCACTTGAGAATTATATTGAAGACCCTGAGAAAGGATAATCTTTATGCCAAATTTACCAAGTGTGAATTTTGGCTTCAAAAAGTTTCATTTTTGGGTCACATAATCTCAAAAGAGGGGATATCTGTGGATCCAGCAAAAACAGAGGTTATCGAAAGATGGTCGAGACCAACAACAGTAACTGAGATCAGAAGTTTTCTTGGTTTGGCTGGATATTATCGACGTTTTGTGAAAGATTTTTCACGATTATCTAATCCACTCACCAAGTTGACTCGAAAAGGAGTTAAGTTTGTTTGGACGGAAGAATGTGAAGAGAATTTCAAGGACTTGAAAATAAGTTTATCCAGTGCACCTGTGATCACACTGCCTTGTAGTGGAGAAAGGTTTGTGATCTATAGTGATGCATCCAAGAAGGGATTGGGGTGTGTTCTTATGCAAAATGATATGGTGATAGCTTATGCCTCACGACAGTTTAAAATCCATGAGCAAAATTACCTAACACATGATTTGGAGTTAGCTACGGTAATCTTTGCATTAAAGATTTGGAGGCATTATCATTATGGAGAAAGGTGTGACATTTATACTGATCATAAAAGTTTAAAGTATATTTTCACACAAAAGGAGATGAATATGCGTCAAAGAAGATGGTTGGATCTGATTAAGGATTATAACTGCTCAATCCATTACCACCCTGGGAAAGCAAACAAGGTGGAAGATGAATTAAGTCGACAAGACCATGCCAGTTTATCCATGATGAGGATCACAAAAGATCCAATATTTATGGATTTACAAAGGATGGATCTTGGAATTATAATGGAAGGGGAAAAATATTATCTTTCTCAAATGAATGTTCAACCATCTATACATGTGAAGATTAAAGAGGCATAGAAAGAAGATGTCAAGTTACAAAAGAAGGTGAGAAATGTTCCTGAATTTAACCTTGATTGTGATGGGATAATAAAGTTCAGGAATCGGGTTTGTGTTCCTCCCATCCCGGAATTAAAGAAGGAGCTACTGGATGAGGCTCATAGTTCTTCATTCTCTATTCATCCTGGAAGCACGAAGATGTATAGGGACCTAAAAGAGTACTTATGGTGGGATGGTATGAAAAGAGATGTTGCTGAATATGTCTCTCGATGCTTGGTTTGTCCGCAAGTTAAAGCTGAGAGACAGAAGTCTAAGGGGATGTTACAACCATTACCCATACCTGAATGGAAATGGGAAAACATCACTATGGACTTTGTCACAGGACTTCCTAAAACATCCAAAGGCAATATGCTATCTGGGTCATAGTTGATCATCTTACAAAGTCTGCACACTTCATTGCTATTAGAGAGGATTTCTCTCTGGATCAGCTTGCCAGGATATATGTAAAGGAAGTGGTAAGATTTCATGGAGTACCACTCTCTATTATATCTAATCGGGATCCGAGATTTACCTCGAAGTTCTAGAAAATTCTTCAGCATACTCTGGATACAGAGTTGAGTTTCAGCACTGCTTATCATCCTCAGATAGACGGTCAGTCTGAGAGAACAATTCAAACTCTAGAAGATATGTTGAGTGCTTGCTCTATGGATTTCAAAGGTGGTTGGGATCAACACCTACCATTGGTGGAATTTTCTTGTAATAATAGCTTTCACTCCAGTATTCAGATGGCTCCTTATGAGGCTCTCTATGGAAATAAATGCAGGACTCCAACTTGCTGGGATGAAGTTGGGGAAAGAAAGCTATTAGGACCTGATCTCGTTGATGAAATGGCAGAAAAGGTCAGATCTATTCAACAACACATAAGAGCAGCTCAGAGTCGACAGAAAAGTTATTCCGACAACCGAAGAAAAGACCTAGAGTTTGAAGTGGGTGATAAAGTGTTCTTATGAATATCTCCCTGGAATAGAGTCATGAGATTTGGAAAGAAGGGGATGTTGAGCCCTAGATATATCGGTCCTTTCGAAATACTGGATCGTGTTGGGAAGGTAGCTTACCGATTGGTGCTTCCACCGAATCTATCTCAAGTACACGATGTGTTCCATATATCTCTCCTGAGAAAGTACATACCTGATCCTTCACATGTACTCAGCTCAGAAGTTGTACCGCTGGAGAAAGATCTTTCTTATGAAGAACAGCCGATAGAGATTCTGGATCATAGCGAAAAATTCCTACGAAACAAGACCACTCGCTTGGTGAAAGTTTTATGGAGGAACCACCAATTAGAAGAAGCCACATGGGAGCTTGAGGATATGATGAGGGAAAGTTATCCTCATCTGTTTGTTACAAAGTGACGAATTTCGAGGGCGAAATTCATTTTAAGGGGGGTAGAATGTAACACCCGAGACTTTTATGTGAAATATTTTGGAATCTTTCACTACACACAACACTAGCTTGGCTTGCTTTACATGCAACATCGGCCTTCCTCGATAGCTTGTGTCGTACGCAATACCGAGTTTCACTAAACAATGATATGCTATTAAAATATTATTAAAACTAGCCGTTATGAATAGTAACAACCACTTTTTAAAATTTTATAAATTTTATTTTTCAAAATGGACTTCATTTTTGGATTCATAATATCAAAATTAGCCTAGGGTGAAATTTTGGTATTTTTCTGAAAACTTTCAATTTTTGATGAATAGTGAAACCACTAAGTGGTAGTTAAAAAACTGAATTTTTCATAAAACTTAATTTTACCGCTTCTGTGAGTGGAATTTCGAAAATACGAGAAACACGATTGATGTCAGTAAGTAAAATGTGGTTCAATGAGATGAAAATAATTTTTTTGTGAATAGTAAATTTTTACTTTTTTTTACAACGGTTAAAAGTAAATAGGGTAATTAAGGGTAAAAATGATATTACTATTACCCTAACACATGTCCTAATTCTATTGTAAAAGTTTAATTCGACCAAAAACAACCTTAGAAATAAAATATGACCATTTAGTCCTACTTGGATTAGATTAGGACATTTATTATTAATTTATTTAAAGAAGGGTTAAAATAGTTAAAATCAAAGTTTAATAAGTAAATAATTTTTAATATGGGGTTATACATAAGATAAATTCGACTATAAATATTCATTAGAAATATAAAAATATTTCCTACATAATGGTATTTTATTTGTAATTTTTAGACATTAAATAATTTAATTTATTTACGACACAATGATGATGTAGTAATTATCTTATTAATGAAATATTGACATAATTGATGTTATAAATACCCAAATAAATGTAATTTGAGACTTTTTATGAATTACACTAATTTTCTAGGTTAATATGACATTTTAGTATTGATTTAAGTAACTTGGTTAGAACTAATAATTCTGTTATGATTTTCACAAAAATCAATTACTAAATAGTGTCAAAATTGACATAAAATAGTTTTTAAAACAAATATTATATTATTAATTGTTATTTTATTCATACAAAATATAAGGTTCGTCCAAATGACTTAGATAATGTTATATATTTTAATAATAAACAACTTGGGGTTCTTTTGGCTTGATATAGTAAGTTTATTAACCTTATAGTGTAAGAAAACAAGAAGACACGGTAAAAGTTAAATTATCTAACTTAAAGTTAAATCTAAATGATAAGGTTAAAATTGATACCTAAACTTGTCTAAATTCTATTGGATGAGAGTATTTCTACCCCTACCCACCTTATCTTAGAAATATATCAATTTGGAGCTATTAAAAACCGAATTTGACTTTATAATAAAATAATATGTTTAGTTATTCCAAAGGTGCCCCTCTCCTCTCTTATAAAAGGGCACCTCCTCCCCCTCTTCCTCACACCACTTTGTGCCTTCAAGCTCGGCCAAACCCTGCCAATTTCTCCTCTACACTTCCCCATAAACATCCTAGAGGTTCTGGTCTTCTTCAAAGACCTATTTTAGTTCCCTAAAAGGAGGTCTCAAAGAAGCACTTCAAAGAAGAGGTAATGTCCGTTACCGATTCTTTCATCTTTATTTCTTCTTCCACTTCTTCTTCTTTAGTTGTTTCATTATGAAGTAATAACATCAGTATCAATCATATACTGATATGTTATTATAAGTATGAAACAACCCTATTTCACCATCTATCCATCCTACGGAAAAAGAAATCACTGCGCGTGCGTACGTACGAAATATCGTCTCCACGCCGTGGTGTAATCTATTTTCCACCACCACCTTACTTGAATGGGTATAATGGTGTAAATAATGACTATATATGACTATTATAAAGTTATATTGATTCTTAAATAGTATACATACACTCCAATACAATTCCACGATCATAAGAATGATATCATCACTCGTGCGTACGTACGGAATACCGTCTCCACGAAGTGATGCGACTCGTTCTACATGATCTTCATTTAATAATGATTATATAAATGAATTGAATGAATTAATATGATATATATTACACTAATACCATTCTGGAAATGAGTTATCTATAACCTAAAGAGAAGAATAAGAATTTATTTGACAAAACACGCATAAGAACAAAAAATTTATAAACACCCGAATAACAATTAGCAATGAAATATTACTACTAAGAAGCTAAGAATATGACCATATATGATATAATAACAATAATTATGATTCCGGAATAAGTCAATAAAATTATTTAAATCATTATACAGGAGTTTCGGACACATACGAGGCAAATCGGACCTAAGGTAAGAGAAATATCACAATCTCATTTTTATCCGAGATTGTTTATACTTTGGTATTTACTGGGGTGTATTTTATCATCCACATCAATGTTTCCTCAATATGTAATATTATTTCCATCCACCTAAAAATGTTTAAATCCAATTTTACCCTTCGGTGAGTTTTTAGTAAAAGATATGAAAGGAATCTTTGGTCGTTTTTCATATGAGGTACTTTTTGACTTTTCCGATAAAAGTACGAGAAGAATATTTTTTTTAACTTATACGGCATGAATGGATTTTTAAAACATTATTTACAAGAATCTTCCTTTTCAATTTTTCAAGTTTATTTTTAATCAACTTCTTTTAGTTTAAAATTGTATGACATGTTAAGAAAGGAAAATTGTTTTTGAAGTAGAAAGGATATTTTCCTCAAGAACGGAGTTCAAGTGTTTTATCAAAATTATTTTCCATCTAAGATAATATAGGGTTCTGTTTTTATCCCTATTATTACATTGATTTTATTATGTTGTGATGGAATTATTTTTATGAATTCCTTTATCTTATATGAATTGTTTTATGATGTCATGTTGTTTAAGAATCCCATATTTATTACATGGGTTATGCTACGATGTATGATTTACGATTTTGTGGCACACATAATAATGGTTTCATTATGAGATGGGTGGGACCTATATCTCCCTCCAATTAATTGGGTAAATATTTTATATCTCATGAGATAGACATGTCTGGAACGGTAGGTTATACCGGTTTAGTGAAACAGGACAGAAACGTGGAGTGAACTCAGTTCAGAAATGGACTTTGTCCACTAAGATAGTCTTGGAAATGAGTCTTGACTAACAAGAAATGATTATCTATGATTATGTGTGTATGCCACAAAGTTTCATGTTGTAAGTTATGATTATTGGGATTTAAGTTCACTACTATGATTTATCCCATGTTATGAAATTATGCTCTCTTTTTCAGGTTAAGATTTCCAAAATTTATGTTCTTATGAATATGATGTGATTGATATTTCTTTTGTTTACCCTTACTAAGCATTTGAGCTCACCCTTTTGTATGTTTTCTTTCCCCAGGTCAGGAAGAAGGTTATTAAGTAAGATATTCCAAAAGGTACTATAGATATGATGAAATAAATTGGAAACAATATAGATTCTTTATGAACTATTTGTTTATGTTTCCCAGTTTCTAAAGACACTATACCTATACGGTCCTTTCGTGGTTTTGTTATATGTTGTCATAAGTATGCTTCAATTTTGAAGTATTAACAATGTATGTAAAGTATGGGTCATTATATATATGTTATGATATATATTGTTCTATAATATATATTTAATTATATTATATTTATTATATAGGAGTTTTGAACATGTACGGAAGAAATCAAGACTTAATGTAAGAGATTTCTAGTCTCTCTTTTATTTCTATGAGATCTATAAAAATTCACTACTCATTTATTTTGTGTGGTTAATATAATTCCCCTTTTACATGATATATCATTAATATCCTAATTTTAGTTATATTGTTTTTAATTTTATGTTATTCTTTGTTGGGACTTATGATTCCAAATAGTACTAAAGCAGTAAGGGATTTCTGTGTCACTTTTATTTTCTGTGAGACAAATTCCATATCCACTGCATGTTTCTTTTATGTGGTCTATATAATATACATGAATTAATTTTATGATTATTATCCTTATATTTATTTTTATTTACATATTCATTTGATTATTTCTGTTTCAAGGGTTTTATGATTCAAAATATACCAAAGTGGTAATGGATTTTTTTCTCAATGTTCCTTCTCTGAGACACACGTTATGTTATGAACCTATATTATTTCATGAGGTGTATATACATCCCCTTTTACATTTAATATTATCAATTTATTTATATTCATGATATTTTAATTCCCTTTTTATTTTATTACTTCATGGGGCTTATGATTCAATGTTACCAAAGTGGTACTGATTTTATGTTACAATCTCATCATTTATCAGGAATGTTTATGATTATGTTTCTCGTAATAGAATATTATGTTCCATATCTCAAGAAACTCATTAATTTTCTTCTTCTATGGTTATTCAAGATATTTTCAAGTAATATAACCATTTTATAGTCCTTTTTACTTAAGATAATTGATATTTTTTAAGAAAACCCGACTTTATTTCTCTCTTTGGTCGGAAATACATTTTCTTCCAAAAACATGTTTTCAATTTTTTTTAAAAAATATATTATAATTATCATATGATTTTTAAAAAAAAATTACAAAAGTTTTATTTTTTTACAAATTTTCTATAAGAATCTTAATTTCATTTTCCAAACAATGCTCGTTTGGATTTTGCTGCGAATGTAAAAGGAATATTTATTTAACATGTACAATATGAATGAAACATATTGTCATCATAATCATTATTTTATTTTAATCTTACTTTATAAATTTTCATTTTTTTAAAATAAAAAATAATTAATTTTTTTATGTTTTAATTTTTTTTTCAAGTGGTAATGATCTTTTCCTCATGAAATATTTTAAATGGTCAATAAAAATTATTTTTTTCTATGATGACACTTGTTGATGTTACCTTTGCCTTACTGGGGATATGATCTAAGGATACCATTATTATTCTTTCTATTAATGGTTTATGATTATTATGGAATGATTTTTATAAAACCTATTTCTCTTCCATGGGTTATACCATTATATTTTTTTGAAACCCACTTATTTTTCATGAGTTATGAAATGATGAAATGATAATGAAATCTGTCTCTTTTCTATAGGTTATGATATGTTGAAATGTTTTTAAAACCCATTTCATTTCATGGGTTATGATATGTTGAATATTTTATTATCTCATGGAACACATAAATGTGGTTTTAATTATGAGACTAGTGGGACCTATATCTCCCTCCAATACATTGTTTAAAGATTTATATTTCATGAGATAGATAGGACTGAAACGAGAAGTGAACCGAGTTCAGTAAAGGAATTTGTCTCCTATGATAGTATTGGGAGTAAACCTTGGCTAGTGTGATAATTTTGGAAGTAAAACCATTACACTATGATATAATTATAAATTATCCTTGACTTATTTGGAAATTATTTTCTATGATTATGTGTATGCCACAAATCTATGTATTATTCAAATGTTATGCTCTCATGGCTCATGTTCTTTCATTACCTTAAGATTCATGTCTTATGAACTGCCAATATCTATTAAATGACCCAATATTATGATATTTTATATGTAGGGTATGGTTTTAAAATGTTATTCTCATGTTCTCATACCCTTATGTTCATTTTATTCTTACGTATCTCCCTTGTTTACCCTTACTGAGTATCTCAGCGAACCATTTTCTTATGTTTCCTCTCCCCATGTTATGAAGAAATGTATTATGTATGATATATATAATAAGGGTTCTATTTATAATTATCATAATGATAGATAAAATGGTTTACCTATAGACTAGTTGTTTGTGTTTCTAAGTTTCCAAAAACTTTAAACTATTACGGTCCTGAGGTGTGTGTTTGTGTAATGTAATAAATATTCATAAAAAATAATGTAATATCTATGTATGATAAGACTGGGCCACTATAGTATCCATTCTAAAATAATTACTTAAATATATAAAATATTATTAATTATTATTATTATTATGGTAAAAGTATTATACAACTCCTTTCCATCATATGGGAAAAGAAAACATCGCTCAGACGTATGTGTGGACTACCACCTCCACAAAGCGTTGCGTTTAATTTTTTCACACCACTTAACATTGATGGTTATAATGATATAATTAATGAATATATATGATATATATTAAATTATTATGGTTCTATAAAGGTAAATTATTATTTACCATTCTTTCATTCATCCATTGAAATCTGAAAATATGACTTGTGTGTATGTATGAAGTATCATCACCACAAAGTTATGTAATTTATTTTGAATCACCACTTTATATGAATAGTTATAAAAATGTATATAATTATTACTTATGATAATAATTACATGATTAAAATTATGGATATGATTGAACCATGATAAAATTGTAAGGACAGGGACTGCTGAACTGAAACTTGCATAAAAGGGATCGATTGTCACTCGAAACAGAGATTTTAATAATGAATTGTTAACAAATAGGTGATAATATATTTTAAGTAAATAATATATGGTATGATATATATTATTAAGTTTATGTAAGACATATATAATAAATTTATATTTATTATATAGGAGGTTTAAATGTGTATGAAGAATGATGATATTTTAGGTAAGGGGTTTCTTCACTCACTTTCCAGTCAATAGGTTATACCTCTACTTAATTGACTATATTATTCCATGATTATATATGAAAAAACTATGATTGTATTATGTTTTATTTCCAATTATTTTTTTCTATATTTAATTTTGTACACATAATAACATAATTTATTAATTATCACTTCAATGATATGATCTTTGTAAGGGATTTTCATCTCACTTTTATTTTTATGAGACACATTACATATTCACCAATTGTTTCTTTTGTGTGGTGTATATACTAAAAATGAATGTATTTTAGGATTATTATCATGAAAATTATGTGGATTTATATATCCATATATGGTTTATGAGGTTTTGATTTGAAATATAACAAATTAGTAAGGGATTTATGTTTCAATCCCATTTTAGTCAAGATAGTTTATGCTTGTATTTACATTGAGGAAATTTTATAATAATTATATAATAAATAAATTTAATATTATTATACTCTATTTATTTATATAATTTTCATGTAACATTATCATTTTATTCTCTGTCATACTTAAAATTAATGGGAAAATGATTTTGAAAAAATAGACTTTATTTCCTCTTGGTCAAGAATATTTTTCTTTCATGCCATGTTTTCTTTAAAATATTTTCAAGAATGGTTTACTATTATATTATGAATTTTTAGATTAATAATAACCCATGATTGGATTTTTATAAAAAAATCAGGGGAATCTTCTTGTTATTCTTTGAATAAGGTACTATTAACTTTTTACCAGAAATATGAAAGGAATATTTATTTTAATGTATACTACATGAACAAAATTTCCTTCCATCATGACCGATCAAATATTTAAATATGAATTTATAATTTTCTAAGTTTATTTTCAAATAATTTTTTTTCCATAATATTTTTAGTTTTTTTTATATTTTAAAGAAGTGATTTAAAAATAAAAAGGGTATTTTTGGTAATAAATATTCCAAAAATACTTTAATGGGATTTTCATCTATGATAACATCCTTCATGTTAATGATGATTTATTATGGATATGATATAATGATACCATACTTAAAATTTCTATGGATGTTTTATGATTATGATGATGAGATGTTTATGAAACCCATTTATTTTCCACAAGTTATGCTATGATGAAATGTTGAAATGTTTTTGAAACATGTTTCTTTTCCATGAGTTATGATTATGATAAATGTTTTATGATCTTTTATAACACATATTTATGATTTTAATTATGTGATGGGGGTTCCTAGAATTATGTAACCCTTTAATGAATTAGGTAAATATAGATATCTCATGAGATTATAATGATTGGAATGAGGAGTAAACTAAATTCTCTAAAGGACTCTATCTATTATTATAGTATTGTGAGTTGACCATGACTAAGGATATGATGGAATGGGGTGTAGAAAAAATACACTATAAAATTTTAGGCAGTAATCCTTGGATAAGGAAACTATTTTCTATTCTTATGTGTGTGCCACAAACTTATGTATTATTCCAATTTTATTCTCTTTTGATAAATTTTATTCTATTTATTTATGATTAATGTCTTATGAACTGTAATTATTTATTCCATGACTCTTGATTATGATATATGGTATTCTAACGTATGAGTTTCAAATTTTATGAGGATGTTGCCATACCCTTAATATCATGTTGTACTTACATGATCAATGATATCTCCCTTGTTTATGAATATTAAGCATCTGAGATTACTTTTTCTTATAATTCCCTTCCCTAGGATATGAAGATTTATTTTATGTGTAATATATCTTTGAAGGATGCTGGTTATGAATAACTAAGTGTGTGTGTTGTGTGTGTGGGGGGGTGATTTATATCTCTTATGAACAAGTTTTTTTATATATCCAAATTTCCAAAGACACTAAACCTATATGATTCTGGCATTGATTGTAATGTTATGTATTGAATATTCATATAATAAGATGAAATATTTATGTATTAAAAGTTTGGTTAACTATAGTTGGTATAGAAGTATGATTTAGTTAATCATTTTTTATTAGGATTAGAGAACATTGGTTAAAACCATAAGGAAAATTATTGGATAATAACCTAAAGTTTTTATAAGGTAGACATTATGTATTTTCTTAGAAAAAAACCATTCTTGTGTATGGTGAGTATATAATTACAATACACTTGGTTTGAAACTCCTTGTAGATATTATCAGGTTAATCTATATGTTCTTTTTGAAAAATTATTAAGAATTTTAGTAGATGATGATCATGGATGACCTAGGTTAAACCTAAGGTGTCATAAATTGAAAATAAGGTGTCATGATTTAGACATACTATGAATTATTTTTTCGTGATTATGTGTTTTAGCACAATGAACATTGTTTCTCACACTATTATTTTTGGTTTTAATCAATGTATGGAACCAAGATAAATCAAGTTGATAGTGAATGTGATAGACGATGTAATGATTTTCATTTATAGTAACTAAATGTGATGGGAACTTTAAGGTTAAACCTTGTGATTATTCGTAATCAGATATCATGATATAGGATTAACAACATAAACATAGGTGAGTTTTTCTAACATGTTAAATAATAATTAAATGGAATTTTATGGAAGTTTAGGGGGTAATGATCATGGAGGTAAGAAATTAAGGAAGAAGCACCTAAAGTAATATCTCAAATGAAGGTGTATATTTTTTATATGTATAAATAAATGGAATAGAGAAATTAATTTATATGGAATTTTATGTCTTATATATAGGAACTTGGGAATTAATTGAGTTAATGCCCTAATCCAAGGATTAAATCCTAAATCAAGGATGAATATATGATATTCCAATTGTTAAAGTGAAATTATTTAAGTTTTTATGTGTTGGGATTCAATAATTATGTTGTAGAAGTTTTATATTAAAGACAATCTGGTTATAATAATCATGAAACCTTTAAGTATTGTTCCATAGTATTTTTTCTTTATGGATTTGAAAACATATGTTGAATGGTACTAATAACCAATAAAAGTTATTTAGTAGTAAGGTGATATTTTTTAATAACAAATGATTAAGGGAAAGATAAACCTTAATATTTACCTGATTTTGAGTTAATAATACTTAGTTGTGATAAATAGATTATTTTCATTGATGAAGTAAATGGGATAGTATTAGTAACCTTGAAATTGGTTAGTAATTTAATGAAAGATTTATTTGGGTAATCTTTCATGAAGTTTATTTAATTTTAGGATTTATGGAATATATTAAATAGTCTATGATTTTATTTAAGGATTAAGGATTGTTTTAATCATTGGAAGCATATATGTTTTCACTAAAGTTTTTTAGTGATTCAATTTATTAGTATATTTTAATAGAATCATGATATTCACATGTTTGGTATATGAAATTATGAGATGCTTCATGTTTTATTAGGATAAATATTAATTTTGATATTGAAAAAAACATGTAATCAAATATTTTAGATTTTTGGGTGTTATATTTGGTCATTCATATGTTAGAGGTGTCTTAAGGTTAAATATTTATATAATATATTAGGTTGAAATTTGGGTGTTATTATTGAGGTGTTAGAGATCAATGTATTCTATTTATCCATATTAGATAACTTATGATGACCATTTTGGTTTTGGAAAATATTTTTTGGAATATGGAATGAATTTTGAATTATAGGATTCATTAAAAGTTAATTTTAGTGCTTTAGGCACAAAAAATTCATCTTGAATATCCATTTCTTGGACTAAGAGATGAAGTAGAATTGATCAAAGCACAACCACATGATGGAAATATTTTTATGAAATATAAATAAATCAAGTAAGTATATTTTATCAGGTACTCTATCTTGATAATAAAATAATACCTAAACTTTATGGAAATGATCTTAAAATAAAATGTTATCCTCTTACCTTCATTTCTAATGAATTTATATCGTTTTCATCCCTCAATGATTTATGATTTTTTTGTCATTAAATTTTTATTTTATATGTTATATATCACTCTATGTTAGTCCTTAGATGTTAGTTTTCCCCACCATGTATGTATTTTAACTTCCCACCAATGTTATTCTTATCTAGGAACCCAATTATGTGTTATTTTGGGTATCCTTTATGTTTCTCAGTTTCCACCTTGAAAGGAGGTTTTATTATACCTCGGTGTTACGTATGTTTTCAAAAAAGGTGTTTTTAAATTTTGAACCTTTTTATCCAAGATAAAAATTGTGAGGGTTTAATTTATTTAAGGGTGGTAAAATGTTACACCCTGAGATTTTATAATATATTTCTCATTAAATAAATAATAATTGATCAATGACTTTCTTGAAATTCTATTATAAACTAAATAAATCAGATAATATGAATAGGAATAACTGAATTATGATATATATATATATATAATGGTACTAATCAATGAAAATATATTGATTAATTTTAAGGAAATAAACATTCAATTTGCAGTAAAGAAATTTTATGCTTTTAAAAAATATTTTTCTTCAAAAATGTTTTTTATTTATTTTTGTGATAAAATATTATAATTAAATTATATCACATTTATTTATTTTATTTGATAAATATTATATAATTTTTGAAATAATCTGAAAATTATATTTGGGAAAAATTTTAAGATTTTTCTAAAAAGATCGATTTTAAGTGAATAGTAAAAAATAGAGTTTTTTTTTGTAAAACTGTCAATTATTTTCATTGAAAATTACCATTATGATTTTAATTTGACCTAAAATTAATATAAATCTCCTTTATTTTAAATAATAAAATTATTTACATTGGAATCAACTATATACTAGATTTTGGTATAAGTTCAATTTTGAGCATAAAAATGCATTTTTCCAAAAAAATATTTTTTATTACCTTTTAGGCATTTATTTTAAAAGTAATTTATATCACTTATACGAATAAAATTTTATGAAATGTAAATTAATTTTTTATTCATAAATTTAAATTTAACCAAGGATTGTTTTTTCATAATTTTCTTGTCATGACCCGTCCTCAGGGCCCGTGCCGTGACTACCCCAAGCCCGCCTTCCATAGGCCAGGGGCTGAAGAATAGCACCAGAAGACATATCCCAGTAATCAAGAAGGAATTTCCTTTAAAACCTATAACACACATAGTTTGAAAACACAAAAAGGATTAACCAAAAGTAACTACTATAATAAAAAGTGTGCGGAAAGTAAGGGCCAATATACAAGCCCAACTGAAAGTACAAGTACAATTGAAAGGGAAACAACTCCTGGATCTTCCAATGAGAATCCTACCTGAAGTCTAGGTATAACTCTTGATCAATTCATCCCTGTAGTATATCTCATCTAAGTCCACCTCCAAGCAACCTCCTGTCCGTCACCCTTAGCCTCAATCAATATTGTCCTTCGTCTACACATGACACAACAAGGTGCAGGCATAGCCCGTGTAGGGGTGAGTATAACGATACTCAGTGGGGACCTCGAGACCCCCAAAGGTATCCCGGAATCCAAAAATGATAAACCTCAAAAGTAAGAGTAAAATCACAAGGTATGAAGTAACAACCATCCATACTTAGGTGTGTTCCCATACATATACCTAAGTTGTCAAGATTACATAGAGACCCATCTCCTGAGACAAAAGCACAACTGTCCACGAAGGAAGAAGTACCATGAAGGTAAAACCACATGGGTGAGTACCTCTTAGGTATCACTATAAAGAGAAGATGCACAATGGTTTTACCACAAAGATTAGAACTTGAATCACCCCAAGTATAACTTAGTTACAGTAGTAATGATAATTAGATGTAATTACTGAATCATCTTACTATGTTGAGAGGCAGACCCACGTAGGATCCTAAATCATCAGACCCATGTAGGATCCTAGTATAGCAGAACCACGTAGGATCCTAGAGTTGTCCCATGTGGATTCCTAGAGTGGATCCATGTGGGATCCTATAACACAGACCCACGTTGGATCCCAAAGCACAGACCCACATAGGATCCCAAGGCACATACCCACATAGGATCCCTTTCTCATGTTACAGCCAACCACAGGGTTCCCACACTAAGCTCACTTGATTCTAGAAGGATCAGCTCCTCAAGACACAGGTTGATAATCCAACTGCCATGAAGATCCACTAAGAATTATCCCCAAAGGTCTGCCACAGAATAGGGGTCTCAATGCAACATACGATGCATCAAATGGATGCCCGATCTGTAAGTTATTGGCCTTTTTAGTCCCAAGGGCCCGGTTGGGTTCGTGTTTGACCCAACCCATCTATACCCCAACTTTATCCAAAAATAAAGTGTAGAATACCAAAAGTACCATCTCGATACAAGGTTTCTAGTGCCATAGACGGTTCGTCAAACGGATACCTGTAGCTCAAGTTATGGACAAAAGAGAGGAAAGGGGTTGAAGTTGGTCCGGGTCCGGTCTGACCCGACCCGTGGGATCCGACCTGGCCTACTGGGTCTAACATGGCCTGCTAGGTCTAGACCAGCTCGCCAGCGTAGCCCACGCTGGGCATCCCGCAGTTGGGAGGCCCCATAGTGGGGTCCACCCTAGCCGCCACCCAAGGGGGAGGCACCCCATGGGTACCCCAAATGGCCCAACCGTTTGGGTTTTGTGGCCAACTGGATGATGCCACATGGCTCCGGCAGCAGGCACACAGGACCTAGGGGTCCCGCTCAGCTCCTCGGCTGGCCAGACGACCTGCCCACCTCTGCGGCGCGGTCGCGCATTGCGCCACCTCCGGCGGTTGGCAGCGAGTCGGCTGCTACCCCATTTTTCGTCGCGGCCTCATGCTGCAGACCCTGCACGCCCAGCGGTGCAGATGCGCGCTGGCCGCCGCCCTTGCTCTACCACGGCCAATGGGTCGCGACCCTCCTTTAGCAGTGTGGTCATTCCGCCGCAGTCATCGCGGCTGGCCATCGTGCCGACCGCCACTCCCGAGCCCTACTGGTGCTGGTTGCCGACACCGATTGCTGGTGACGTTCCTCGGGTCATTGGGTGTGCTTCGGTGGCCCGATCTTCATTCTGAATACTCCCACACTCATCTTGGGATGTCACCATCGATTCAATACCACCACGATCAGGATTCTCTCAACTCTAAAACAAGCCTCAAGGAGCACCAAAATCCACAAAGGTTGAGGAGGGGTCGGGCCATGTTCATTTGGTCTGCACCATCCATGTTAGAATGGTAGAAAGCGGCATAGTTGTTCTTAAATCAATAATAATGACAAGAACATGGTAAGGGGTATACATTAACAACAATCCCTACCTCTAAGATTCATTGACGTCGGTGAGGAGAGGGAAAGACAGGCATCGGTTCGTCGTCGTTGAAGATTTTCCTCATTGGAGATCCTTCGATGGAGTTTTTCATTTGAGAAATTTTCATCGAAGGAGAAGAGTTATTCCTCTAAGGGGTGTTTCCTCCAGCAAGATCCTCCACCAAGATTCTTCTCTAGCAAAAACCAAGATCCCAATCATGGTGATGAAGAGCCTCCCCCTTAATTGATAGGTTTAATGAATTCATTTAATGAAGTCACTAAATGTTGGGGGTTTGGCACAATTAAAAAAAAGGTTTGAAGAGATCAGGTAGTCCCCATAGAGAATTCAAAATAATTCAAAAGTTAAATAAAAATAAAGTTAGTTTATTTTTATTTCCACTTTTTTTTTATTTTCCCATGATGGGTAGAAAAAACTATCTTCCACCCATGAACAACTGCAGCTGATGTGAATGTCTATTTAAGAAACTACTGGCACTGTGAGATCAACGATGCCCTCAGATTTTAATTCCGAGCACTGGTTCAAAAGTTACAAAAACCCGCTCACATGCTTACTGGAAGTAATTAAGAAACTTCAGAAAAACATTCTAGGCTCTCGAGGCCTCGGAATCATGTACCATCAGAAACTACTGACTCGAATATTTCTTTATAATTTTAAAAAATATTTATATGGAATTTCTGGGTCTTTACATTCTCCCCCCTTCTGGGATTTGTGTCCCCAAAATCCATATCACAAAAGCTAGGAAAACAAGTGGGGTGTACTGAGCACAATTATGAGCCTCCTGCTCCCATGTGCTCTCTTGGAGGTTTTCGTGCTACCAACATACACGCACCAAAGGTATAAATCACCCATGAAGAACTCTCTCCTGTCGATCCTCAATATCCAATAGAACCTATGAAAATTTCACTCCATCATCGATGTCAAACTCACCCTAGTCAAAGATGTGAGTAGGATGATGCACGTATCTCCTCAGCTGGGATATATGAAAAACATCGTGTACCCGATGCAACTGAGGGGGAAGTGCTAGGAGGTAAGTCACCTCGCCAACTCTGTTGAGGACCTGAAAGGGTTCAATGAACCTCAGATATAACTTGTCGCCCCAGCCAAATCTCCGAAAACCTCGTCGGGGTGAGACCCCCTAGAAAGATGTGGTCACCATCCTTGAACTCTATAGGTCTCCGTCTCCTGTCAGTATAAGACTTCTGCCTGCTCTGTGTAGTCTTCATCTACTCCTGGATGATTTGAAACTTCTCCTTGGTATCCCATACCATCTCTGGTCCCACAGGTGCTGACTCCCCTGGGTCAGTCCAGCACAAAGGTTATTTGCAAGGTCGGCCATACAGAGCCTCAAATGGTGCCATCCCAATGGTGGAGTGATAGCTGTTGTTGTATGAAAACTCCACCAAGGGAAAGTGATCCTCCTAGATACGGCCGAAGTCAGGGATACAAGCATGTATCATGTCCTCGAGGGTCTTAATGGTCCACTTATTCTGGCCATTCGTCTGAGGATGTAAGTCAGTACTCAAATGAAGATACATCCCAAAATCCTCCTAAAACCCCTTCCATAGCCAGGAAGTGAAACGTGCATCACGATCAGAGACAATCGTCGAGGGTAATCCATGTAGTCGCACAATCTTCTGCATATAGAGGTGTTCTATGCTCTCTACTGAACCCTACTCTCTGATCGGAAGGAAGTGGGCCGACTTGGTGATTCAGCTAGTGATCACCTAGATAGAATCATGACCCCTAGATGTACGTGGAATTCCTTTCACAAAGTCCATGGATATTCCATCCCACTTCCACTCTGGGACCTCTAAAGGATGAACTAAGCCTACTGGTACCTGATGCTCTGCATTTACTTGTTGAAAACCGAGGCACCGAGAGACAAACTTTGCTACTTATTTCTTTATTACTGACCACCAGTGATGTCGTCAGAGGTCCTGATACATCATCACCACTCCTGGATGTACCGCTAGAGGGGATGTGTGGAACTCCCTCAACGCTTCCTCCTAAAGTGACACTGGTACCATGGTACATCCTCTAAAAAGGATGACGTGCTCCCCACCTTTAGAAAATACATCACATGCCTGTCCTATGGATATCTGAGCACGTTGAGCCTCGTAGTCAGTGACCCCATGCTGCACCTCCCTAACTCACTTAAGGAGTGGGGGAGTGACTGCAAGAGACTGAAGAAAATATGATCCATCTTGATCCACAAATCATATATACAAAGAGGCCAACTTCTCCATCGCCTCACCTAGCAGCTATATACCAGATCTCCTGCCGAGTGCATCTGCTACAACGTTCCCCTTCCCAGAAGTATAGAATATCTCAAAGTCATAGTCCTGGAGGAACTCAAGACAACATCATTGTCTCAAGTTCAGGTCCTTCTGGGAGAAGATATACCTGAGACTTTAGTGATCAGTGTAGACTGCAAAACACTTTCCCATCAGATAGTGTCACCACATCTTCAAAGAAAAGACCACTACTTCTAACTCAAGGTTATGGGTAGCGTAGTTCTAATCATGCTATCTCATCTGTCAAGAACCATATGTGATAACTGATCACTCCTGCATCAGGACACATCCGAGCCCAGTCCATGATGCATATCAGCAGACTGCGTACCCAATTCCCTCCTCCAAAAGCCTCAAGATGAGGGAACTAGTCAACCTATGCCTCATCTCCTAAAAACTCCACTGACATATCTCTGACCACATGAAGGGTTTCCCCTTCTTCATCAATGCTGATAAAGGTGCCACAACTCTCGAGAAATCTGTCACAAATCTCTGGTAGTATCTGGCCAAACTCAGGAAATTTCGTACCTCCCTCACACTCTTTGGTGGATCCCAAGAAAGTACTGCCTCAATCTTCGCTGGATCCACTGCAACTTCAGCCTCTGAGATGACATGTCCTAGAAAGTGAACCTCTCTGATACAAAATTGGAACTTCGATAGATTACCCTAAAGCTAGTTCTCTCAGAGTGTGTCCAGAACTACCGGAAAATGATAGGCATGCTCCTCCTCAGTAGATGAGTAAATCGGAATGTTGTTGATGAAGAATACTACAAAGTGATCAAGGTATGGCTGAAAGATCCTATTCATGAGTCACATGAACACTGCTGGAGCATTGGTCACACCGAACGACATGACCAAAAAATCATAATGGCCATAACAACATCTGAAATCCTTCTTCTGCATATCCTCATCTCGTACTCTGACCTAGTGATATCCTGACCTGAGGTCTATCTTCAAGAACCACCATTCTCCATTCAGCTAATAAAAGAGGTATTGAATCCTCAGAAGTGGGTACTTGTTTTTTACGGTCACCTGGTTTCGGTGCCGATAGTCAACACAGAGTATCAACCTCCCATCCTCCTTCTTGGTGAACAAAATCGGGGCTGCCCAAGGAGAAACACTGGGCCAGAAGAACCCCTTCCCATGTAATTCCTCCAGCTGTACCTGCAGCTCACGAAGCTCCATGGGAGACATCCGATATGCTGGTGTAGATATCGGTGCCGTCACAGGGTACAAGTCAATGTAAAATTCAACCTCTCTACGGGGAGGTAGACCCAGAACATCATCATTGAAAACATCCACGTACTGGTCCACCACTACAGGATAGCTCAGACTCTCCATATAAACCGCTTAGAGGGTAAGGCTAATGATTGATCGACTGCACTCTCCTCTGGGTATGTCCATCATGTACTGCAAAGGCTCCCTTCTCACCGTTGAAGGTAAACCTAGTCCCATCCTCATGGATACACTACACTTTTTACCTCATGCAGCCGATCTGGGCATGAACTGTAGGTAACCAATCTATACCAAAGATGACGTCGTAAGGCCTCGATGTCGCTACTAGAAGATCCCAGTTGAAGCTATCACATCCTAGAGTAAGCTCACACTATCGACACCAGTGTGTAATCATCAAATACTCTTCTATAGGATTCTATAGCTATAAGTATTGTGCCAACAGCTCAAATGGAATCTCTGAGTTCTGAACGAGGGTAGTGGAAATAAAAAATGACTGGCACCTGTGTCTATAAGTGCTGAAACAAAGGTGGAGTAGACACAGATCATACCACATATCATCTCCAGAGTTCCATGGTCATAGGCCTCAGCTGCCTGGAGATGAGATCTCCCCTATCCACTTGCTTCTTATGGTCGGGGTGGACCACCTAGTGGTGGCAGCGATAACCCCTTGAATCGTCACCCACTACAAGCTACACGACCAGCTCCTCTGCCACGTCCGCCTACTCCCTACGGACCTCCTTAGTTGAATCTATATCTCTGCTTGGGTGGTCCTTCCATCATCTGTTGATCATCCATACAGTGGGTCAAGTAGTCACGAGCCATGCGACCCTACCCGCCGCATGCATAACACTGCCTGCTCCTCGCATGATTGGATCTATCTTGGGTGCCCCGCACAACCAAACTTAAATCCTACAGTCGTCCACCTATAGGTCTGGTCCTCTTGGACCTCTGTAACATCTGTCTACTATCAGCTATAAAAGACTCTGCTACGTGACGCCCGATGGTGGGTTTCACTGTTGGTGACTGCTCAACAAGAAAAATCTCCACTAAAAGGGATCACTCTAAAACCCCTGCCTACGTCGGGATGCTGAGAGAAATCATCGAAGCCCTGATCTCCCACCTGAGTCCCTGGTTGAAGGTCGGGGCCCTGAAGAATGGGTTCCACACCATATCAGTGGAGTAGTGTGAGAGATCAGTGAACCTCGTTGAGTACTGACCCGCAGTCATGCTTCCCTTCTGCATATAAAGAAGCTCTTATATGCGCACTGAGCGAAGGGTTGCTTGGAAAAACTCTACTCAAAATAGGCTCTCAAAGTATACCCTAGAGAAGTGTCACCTCTTCATGAACCTGGATCATCAAGCTCCACCATCTGCCTGCAGCTGCCTATAGAAGACTAGTAGCAAGGATCACCATGAGATCAGCTAGTGTCCCTACTAGTCAGACGACTCTCACCACGACTTCCATCCAATCCTGAGCTGCCTATGGGTCCATATCACCTCTGAACCTAGGTGAACTCTAGCACTAGAACTCATGCAACTCGATTAAGCAGTGTGAACTATCTGCTAATGGGGATGGTGGCATCGGTGGCCCAATGGGTAATGGTTCCATTGGTGCCTCCGCTGGGGCCTCTACTGAAAAAGGACCTTGCACCGAGGCCTCGTCGCTCGGTGGGTTGTCACGACACGCTCTAACAGGAACCTGTGCTGGCTGTCTATGTGGAGGCATCCTGAAAAGAAACAGGTGTGCCATGGTGAATAATTTATACCTGGTGATCTGACTCAAATAGATCACAAAAAAACTTTTCAAAACACACATGCAATCAGTGTTTTCGTGCACTAAGTCAGAAATCAGATGTCAGGGTCCTGGTGTATAGATATGTTGGCTTCCACACCAACACTGGATTCCCTAAACTAATAACCACACTCATAAAACTTAACATTATTTCCGTTAAAAGATCAGAGTCCAATGTTTTACGGTAGAACCAACTCCTCTAATACCAATTTTTCAGGACCCGTCCTCGGGGCTCATGACGTGACTACTCCAAGCCCGCCTTCCATAGGCCAGGGGCTGGCGACTAGCACCGAAAGGCATATCCCAGTAATCGGGAAGGCATTGAATTTAAAACCTGCAACACACATATTCTAGAAACAGAACAAGGAGTAAACACAAGTAACTACTATAGTAAAAAGTGTGAAAAAAGTAAGGGCCGGTATAAAAGCCCAACTGAAAGTACAAGTAAAACTAAAATGGAAACAACTTCTGGATCATCCACTGGGAATCCTACCTAAAGGGTAGGTACAAATCTTGATCAAGTCATCCCTATGGTACATCTCATCTAAGTCCACCTCCAAGCAACCTCCTGTTTGTCACCCTTAGACCCGATCAATGTTGTCTGTCATCTACATAGGAAACAATAAGGTGTGGGAATATCCTATGTAGGGGTGAGTATAACGATACACATTAGGGACCCCAAGACCACCGAAGGTCTCCCAGAATCTACAAATGATAAACCTCAAAAGTCAGAGTACAATCACAAGGTACAAAGTAACAACCATCCTTACTTAGGTGTATGCCCATACATATACCTAAGTTGTCAAGATTACACAAAGCTCCATCTCCTGATCCAAAAGAACAACTTTCCACGAAGGAAGAAGTACCATGAAGGTAAAACCACACAGAGAAGATCCACAATGGTTTCAACACAAAGATTAGAACTCACCTCACACCACATATAACTTAGGTACAGTAGTAATGATGATTAGATGTAACTACTGAATCATCTTACTCTATTGAGAGGCAGACCCACGTAGGATCCTAAATCATCATACCCACATATGATCCTAGTACAACAGACCCACGTAGGATCCCAAATTATATAACCATGTAGGATCCCAAGGCACATACCCACATTGGATCCCTTTCTCATGTTACATCCAGCCATAGGGTTCCCGCACTAAGCTCGCTTGATTCTGGAAGGGTCCACTCCTCAAGACACATGTCGATACTCCAACTTACATGAAATTCTATGAAGAAGTATCCCCAAAGGACCGACACGTAATAGGGGTCTCAACACAATAGATAGTGCATCAAACGGACTCCTGGTCTGTAAGTTATTGGCATTTTTAGTCCTGAGGGCCCGATTGGATTCGTGTCTGATCCAACCTGGTCATACCCCAACTTTATCCATAACTAAATTGGGTTATACCAAAAGGACCTTCTTGATCCAAGTTTTATGACTCTGTATATGGTTTTTCAAACGGATGCATGTAACTCAAGTTATAGCTGAAAGAGAGAAAAGGGGTCGAAGCTGGTTCGGGTCCAGACCGACTCGGTTTGGGTCGACCTGGACCGATCCGGGTCTGGCCTTAGGTTCGACCCAGCCCATAGGATCTGACCGGGCCTGCTGGGTCTGGCCTGGCCCGTCGGCGTGGCCTGGCCCATGGTGCGGCCCATAGGAGGTCCACAGCTGGTCCGCGGATGGGTGGCCCTGTGGTGGGGTCCTCCCTAGCCGCCAACCAAGGGGGAGACACCCCTTGGGTACCCTGAACGACCTAGCCATTTGGGTTGGGTGGCCTACCGGCTGATGCCACATGGCGCCGACGGTTGGAAGGCAGGACTCGGGGGGTCCCGTTCGGCTCCTTGATTGGTCGGATGACCAGACCACCTCTGTGGCGCGGTCGCGTGTTGCGCTGCCTCTGGCGGCCGATAGATAGCCCCCCCGTTGCCGCTACAGCCTCGTGTCGTGGTCCCTGCAAGCCCGGCGGTGCGAACGCATGCCGCCACCCTCTTCATACGGCCGACTGTGCACCGACCGCCACCCTTTCTCTGTCGCAGCCGATGGGCTGCAGCCCTCCTCCCGCGGTAAGGTCACGCCACTGCTGTCATTGCGGCTGGCTGGAGTGCTGGCTACCACTATTGAGCCCTACCAGCACTGGTCACCAACACCAGTTTCCGGTGACGTTCCTCGGGTCACAGGTGTGCCCCGACGACTCGATCTTCATTCCAAAGACTCCCGCACTCGTCTCGGGACACCACCATCGATTCAAGACCACCACAGTTGGGATTCGCTCAACTAAAAAAAAGCCACAAAGAACACCAAAATCCAAAAAGGTTGTAGAGGGGTCGAGCCGTGTTCGTTTGGCCCGCACCCTCCATGTTAGAATGGTAGAAAGCGGCATAGTTGTTCTTAAATCAAGAAGAACGACAAGAACAAGGTAAGGGGTATACAAAAACAACAATCCCTACCTCGAATATTCGTTGACATCAGTGAGGAGAGGGAAAGAAGGACATCAGTTCGTCATTGTTGAAGAAGTTCCTCATTGGAGATCCTTCGATGGAGTTCTTCGTTGGAGAAATGTTCATCGAAGGAGAAGAGTTCTTCCTCTGAGGGTTTCCTCCAGTAAGATCCTCCACCAAGTTTCTTCTCCAGCAAAAACCAAGAGCCCAATCAAGGTGATGAAGAGCCTCCCCCTTAATTGATAGGTTTGATGACTTCATTTAATGAAGTCATTAAATGTTGGGGGTTTGTCACAATTTTAAAAAAAAATTAAAGAGATTAGGTGGTCCCCACCATGAATTCAAAATAATTCAAAAGTTAAATAAAAATAAAGTTTATTTATTTTTATTTCCACGTTTTTTTTAATTTTCCCATGACGGGTAACAAAAACTATCTTCCACCCACGACCAACTACAACCAAGGTGAGGGTCTCCTTAAGGAACTACCGGTGCTGTGAGATCAACGGTGCCCTCATATTTCAATTCCTAGCACCGGTTAAAAAGTTACAAAAACCCACTCACACGCTTATTGAAAGTACTTAAGAAACTTCAAAAAAATATTCTGAGCTCTCCAGGACTCGAAATCAAGTACCGTCAGAAACTGTAGACTCGAATATTTCAATATAATTTTAAAAAAATACATGGAATTTTCAGGTCTTTACATTTTTGATGAAGTTTAATTTTCAAGAATTGTAAAGAATACCACTTATCTGAAATAAGATATCTTTTATGTTAACAACAATACATTAATATGATATAAAAATTATTAAACTTATTAAATGAATCTCGTATGATAATATAATACAATTATATTTCAAAAATAATTCAAAATATATAAATTAGAATTTATTTCATGATAAATATATAAATCATTTTCAGTGTTGACGTAATGCTTGCACAACATTGGAAAAGTCAAATTTGGTGTACTAAAGATAATATTTGATAAGGAAGAAGCCTTTTCTATAATTGTTCAATAAATATAAAATATTATTGATGATTTTAGTGAATATATATGAATTTTGGATTCATATAACTATTGATCAAAATTTTTTTACTTTATACTTTTCCTTTCCTTAGTTTTGGAAATCACAAAGACTTTCTTAAAATACAATTTTACTAGATTTATATTTACTAAGTGTTTTAGTATTTTTCTTTAGATAAAATTATTTTACACCAAACATAAAAATAGTTAAAATGAAAAATAGGTATAAAAATTTATTATTCAATCCGATATATCATACTGAAGGTGTGTTCGATTCATAAGACCTAATTTGGTTCTGATCGGTGGTTATAATTATGTCTTGTCTATTAGACAAACAAAAGTCATGATCATTGGACTGATACTAATACTGATACATTATATTGACCTTTTTTTAGTTTATCAGATTGAAAATGAATAGTTAATCCCACCATACTACTGAAAGTTTATAATCATAATGATTATAATTATATCTATCAAATGGAATAAAAAATAGCATTGTAATGGTTCAAAACAAAAATACATCAGAAAAATGATGTACAAATAATTCTTAGCTATCAAGTTCAAGATCTAGATCATTAGGAGCTATCAAATTGAAATTTATTTGTGGTTTTTTTAACCAAATCAAAAAAATGACCATTGAATATTTTCCTATACATAAGAGATCATTTGAAGATCTGGGAGATGATGCATTCACATCTCAAGTCATCTAAAGATTTCTCTACGTGAACATATTATTCTTAGGATTTATAATACCTTAGAGAGTTGAATTCATAATTAATCCTTTCAATGAGTTTAAATTCCTTATAAATATTTGATTTTGTATTCATGTGTCTGATTGTGGTACTAATCAAGGGCTTCCAGGGATATGAAGATGATGGATCTGATCCATCAGATCGAGGAACTCTAGGGTTAGGAAGACAAAGATAAAAAACCATAATATTAAGGGTTTTCTTGTTCTATATAGATAGAGGTGATATCGATCCATTATATCAAGTGATTTTAGGGGATTAGATGATAGAGATGATACTAATCTATTGGATCGAGGGCTTTCCTAGAAAGGAAAGACAAACCTTTTAGAGTAGGTATTAAAAATGTGGATATCTTTAGTCATGATTTATGACTACAATAACTCTTAAGGTTAAAGAGTAAATTATTTTATAATATTGTATGTCATTATTAATTTAATAATCTTTTGTATTTCTTATTTATACAAGATTTATTTTATCTTGTGTATGTGTATTAGAAAGTTATTTTTATACTTATATTTATAATAAACAATTTTATTAGTGTGTCTCTGATACCAATAAATAACTCTAATATAATTGAATAATATCTAGTTCTAATTTTAATACTATGATCATAGGATAAAGTTTGAGTCTGATAATTTTTTACTTAAGAGTTTTTGTGTTTTGTTTTACTTTAATTTTTAAACTACAATTCATCCCCCTCCTGTAGCCACTACAAACTCTTATGATTCAAAAATTAATATCAAAGAAATATTTTCTTCAATTTATTTATTTTCTCAAATTATTTTAACTCATAATCCATATTAATCTTCAATGATTTGGCCTCATCCTTATCAATACCAAAAGAAGGGTCACCATGTTTCTTTTGTACCTTATGTTCCATGAAAATTTTTAATTCTTGATTATTCATCTATTTTTTATTTTTCTAAACTTTCAAGGGAAATGAATTGATTTTTATCTTTTCGTTGAAAAATTATTTTTCTTTTATAGGTCATAAAATGGATGTCGTTATATCCACTCTATCCAATTTTTTTAACTTGGAATTAAAAACAAGCCTCATTATTGAAATTGTTTGTTCTCCAATAAGGGAAATATTTTCCCTCATAGCATATGAAAGATTCATAATCTGAAATTCTTCCCTGAAATTGAGTAAAAATTTTTTATAACACATAGAGACATAGAAATATTTTTTTCATTAAAGAATTATTAATTTATTCCATTGTAATGAAGAAAAACTTTACCTAGTTGGTTTGTCTCTTATTCATCAAAAAATATAAAATAAAAATGTCTAATATTTTAAGGGTATCCATGTCACCCTTTCTCAATATTAGATAACTCTACATCCAAAAATTGACAAACCTTGTGCCTCATGTGAGATGAAAAACTTTATTTACTTTCTCAAAAGAAGAAAAAAAAGATACTTCAGCCTCTAACTTAATAAAACACCAATGTTTTTAGGTAATTTATGAGACCAAAGACTTTCTTCACCCTAAAAAGGAACTTCCATTAAATTTTCAGGTAGTTCATAAGAAAGTATGTAATTTTCACCAAATAAAGTAAATGAAACCTCTTTCTTAATCTTGTCAAAAATAAATTCAAATGAGGTGTAAAACATTATTACTAATTAAATTTCTTCTTTATCAATGCAATCCATTTCCAAAGATTAAATATTTATAAAAAATTTCAATAAAGAATAATATTTCTCATATAGAGATTTATCGATGATCCATTATATGATAACTTCTCTTTTTGAAAAATCTTTAGTTGTGGCCATTGTAATAAGTCTTGTACTGATGATCGAACGAATGGAAAAAGGAAAGAATGAGCACTAAAAGAGGTGGTGAGATTCGAGATCAAAAACTCTTTGAATCATTGTGAGATATAGTGTAACCCACCCTTATATAGGCATAAGAGGAAATAGTTCAAACTTTAGATAAATGAACTTCTCACATTGGAATCCCTTATCTAATCTGAAAATTGAGATTTAATAGAAATATGTTTTTAAATAAAATCTTAACTCTTAATTTTTTTAAAGATAAAACTTGTATCGTGGTAAATAATAGTCCAATTAGAAAAAATTTAGGTTTTAAAAAAAATAAATTTTTTAAAACTAATAATGAATAAAAAAAACAACATTGATAATATTAAGTAATGAATAAGAGAAAAAATTATAAGAATAAAACCATTCAGAGTGAAAATGTTTCATTGATATGCGTATTCTATTTTTCTTGGTTTTTGTAATAGAAACTGATTATTATAATGTTTATAAGCAAATTATTTTCTAGAAGTTTGATAAAAAAATTTGAGTATGGAATTTTTTTAAAAAAAATTACTTTGAAACTTTTTTTAAAATTATGACTCCATTATTTTTTATAAGAAATTTTGAGTCAAAAAAAAAATTTATAAAAGTTTTTGAGTTTGAAAAAGTTTATCATAGGAAAAAAAAAATTTATAAAAATAAAAATTTGGAAACAAAAGTTTTTATAAAAATAAAAGTTTTTTATAAAACTAAAGTTTTTATAAAAGTATTTTTTTTAGAAAACTAATGTTTGTAGAAAATAATTTTTTTTAAAAAACTTAACATATGTACCCCCTTTGAAAAGAAGTTAATTAATGTAATGATATTGGTAAAAAAAATTAGATATGAATAATAAATTAACATTTATCATTACTAGATTCTATTTAATATATTTAAATCTATTAGATCTAAGGTATTTTATAAAAATATCATGCAGTTGTTCTTGCATTCTGAGGAATTGTAAAATAAATCCCCCTTTTATAAATACTTTTAAAACTACTCCCAAAAATGTCTCAAATACTTATTCCCTTTTTATAAATCTCCCCCTTAAACATATATTCTTAAAACCTCCCCCCATTTGTGATTTCCAAAACCAAGGAAAGGAAAAGTAGAAAGTAAAACTTTTGAACATTTTTAAAGAAAGAATGAGATTTTTTATTTGAAATCTTAAGGCACTTTAAATTTTTTTGAATGAATGTTTAATATGAATAACTTTTTATCCATATACTATATGTATGAATGTATTCCAATTTATTTTGAATGTATGTAATTTATTTTATATCTTGGATGATTAATTAATTCGCATACAATTGTTTCATATGATATCCTTCTCTCACATTCCAAGTGATTATATAATTTCCCTATTATTTTTGAAAATCATAAAATGGTAGAAGTTTTAAGAAGATATATTTAAGGGTGAGAGTTATAAAATGGGAGAAGTCTTTGAGAAGTTTTTGTGGAAAAGTTTTAAAAGTATTTAATTAAGGGGGGTTATTATCTAAAAGGGTGATAATCATTCTAAAACAGATTTTTACAAAGGGGTAGAATCTAATGTTCTACTTTATATCAGATTATAAAGAAGTTATTAAGAAAAGAGGAATTTAAATATGAAAAAGGAACAATTTTTCATATATATTTGAAGTTTTTAAATAATAAAGGGTTATAAGTATTTTAAAGTTATTTATTTTTCATTTTAAGTGTTGTGTTTTGTGATTTACAAAAAGGGTGATCTTGTTGAATTAAAACTTTTACTTTCTAATTTCCCTTTTCCTTAGTTTTGTAAATAAAAAACACTTTTTTAAAATAAAATTTTACTAAATTTTTATTTCCCAAGTATTTTAGTATGTATTTTTAAAAAAAAATATTATACCAAACAAAGAAATATTTCTAATGTAAAACAAATATAAACTTTTATTATTCAATATGATCCATTAGAATGAATGTAAATGTGATTCATCATACTAATTTTTTTTCTGACTAGTGTTTATACTAATGACTTGTTTATCATGCTAAAAAAATTCATGATCATCACACTGAAACTGGTACCAATATATTGGAATTAAATTTGTTTAGTTTATTAGATTATCAATCAATAGTGAAGCGCACAAGACTATTAAAATTTTATAATCAGAATGATTAGAATTATATATATATATGGTGAAATAAAAAATAAAATTATAATGGTTCTAAACAAAATTATTTCAAACAAATAAAGTACAAAACAATCTTAGCTATCAAGTTCATGATCCAGATCATTATGAGTTTTCAAAGTGAAAGTTTCCTCAGGATGGTGAAACCAAATCATAAATATAGACATTAGATAATTTCTTATAAATAGAAGGTCATTCGAAGAGCTGGGAGTTGATGCATTCACAAATCAGGACATTTAAATAACATTATGTGTGAACATATCATTATTAAGATTTGTAATATTTTAGTGAGTCAAAGATTTAAAGAATCCTTATAAGGATTGTAAATTCCTTATAAATATTTTATTTTTTATTCTTTCATTTTATTATGGTACTTATTGAGGGATTTTGAGGATAAGAAGACAGTGAATCTGATCCATTGGATCGAGGGATTTCAGGGCAAGGAAGACATAGCTGAAATCAATTATCATATCAAGGGGTTTATTGGTCAAGAAAAATAAAGATGATATTGATCCATCATATCGAGGGCTTCTAGGGTATTGGAAGACAGATCTGATATCGATCTATCAGATCAAGGGATTTCCTAGTAAGGAAATAAAGACCTTTCATAGTATGTATTAAAACAACAGATATCTTTAGTGATGATTTCTGACTACCTTAACTTTTAAGGTTAAAGATTAAATTCTTACAAACAACATATATCTTGACTAGCTATTTTATGTTCAAAATAGAGGATATATTTCGTAATGATTTTTGAGAACTTTTAACCTTGTAAGTCATTATAAATTTTATAATATTTTGTAATTATTGTCTATACAAGATTTATTTTCCACTGTGGATGTTTATTAGAAATTTATTTTTTTACTTATCTCTCAAACAAACTATTTTATCGGTGTGTCTGTGATAGTGATAAATAACTATGATATAATAGGAAAATATCTAGTTCCTATATTAATACTCTGATCATCGGACAAAGTCTAAGTATGATCATTTTTTAAAAAATAGGTTTTTTGTTTTTTTATTTTAATTTTTAAACTACAATTCACCCTCATCTTGTAGCCTTTATAAACTCTTACAAATCAATAATTGGTATCCGAGAAATGTTTTCTTTTGTTGCTTTCTTTTCTCAGCTTATTTTAACTCATCATATATCCAAGTATTCAATACCTTGGCCTAAACCTTATCAAGAATAAAATAAGGATATCTAGGTTCATTTTGTGCCTTATGTTTGATGAACTATTGGAAATCTTTACCAGTCATCTATTTTTTCTTTTTATGAACATTCCGGGGTGATGACTCGACTTTTCTCCATGATGTGATGTAATTAATTTTTCATCACTTATTTATATAAATAGTTATAAAAGTGTATTATATTATTATATATGATACTAATTACATTATTAAAATTATGGATATTATGGAACCATAATCAAAGTATAAAGACTGGGATTGCTGAACTGAAACATATATAAAAAAGAAGATGTTATCACTTGGAATAAAGATTTTAATAAAAATATAATAAACAGGTGATAAGATGTTATAAGTAAATCATATATGGTATGATATATATGTTAAAGGTTCTATAATATATTTATAATAAATTTATATTTATTATATAGTAGGTTCAACTATATACAAAGAAAGGAGAGACTTATTGTAAGTGGTTTCTCAACTCAATTTTTATTCATTGAGTTATATATCTACTTCATTGAATATGTTATGCCATGATTATGTGTGAAATTACCTATTATTATTTTATGTTTTATTTTAAATAATTTTTATAGATTTTCATTTGTTGCACATAAACACTTCATTGATTAATTATAAGTTCAATGATATGATCTTTGTAAAGGATTTCGGTGACACTTTTATTTCTATGTGACACATGCCATATTCACCACTTGTTTCATTTGTGTGGTGTATATACTACCCCTGTATTTTATGATTCTTATCATGAAAATTATGGGTATTTACTTGTCTATATGAGGTTCTCTCTTTAATGATTTTTTGAATCGAAAGTTTCCAAAGTGGTAAGAAAATTTATGTTTCAATCCCATTTTAATTGTGATTGTTTATACAATAATTTCCATTGAGGAAATTTTTTGATCCTTATTCAGTAAATCCTATTAATTTTATTATTTTCTATTTATTCATGTTATTTTCAAGTATTAGTACCATTTTACTCACAATGGTAGTTAAAATGACCTGGAAAATGTTTTTGAGAAAAACATATATTATTTACTCTTTAACTAGGAAAATTTTTCTTCCACATCCATGTTTTATTTAAAATATTTTCAAGAATTTTTTAATATTATCCTATGAATTTTTAAATTCATTTTTACCCATGTTTGAATTTTTATAAAAAATTTCAAAGGAATCTTCTTATCATTTTTTAAACAAGGTACTTTTGATGTTTTACTAAAAATGTGAAAGGAATATTTTTTTAACATATATGACACGAACATAATTTCTCCCTATCTTGACTACTCAAAGAATTTAATCATCATTTACAAGTTTCTAAGGTTATTTGGAAAGAAAATGTTTCCCCTAATATTTTTTATTTTCTTTATATTTTAAAGAAGTTATTTCAAAATGAAAAGTTTATTTTCCTAAGGAAATATTATTATAATATTTTAAATGAATTTTAATTTATGATAAAATTATTGATGTTAATGAATCTTTGATAGGATATTATCCAATGATTCCATCCTTATTATTTCAATGGATGATTTATGATTACAATGATGATATGTTTATGAAACCCATTTACTTTTTATATCTTATAAAATAATGAAATATTTAAATGTTTATGAACACTATTTATTTTAAATGGGTTATGATATATGATTAACTATTTATGATATTATGGAATGAGTTTTATCTCCCCATTCAGGGTGAGGGTTTCATTTTCTGGTGAAGTTGGGTGGCTCGCAGTATTTCCCCTTGCGGCGTCCAGTCTCGATGATGTTCTTCTCTCTAAATCTGGTCTCTCTAGATTTGGTTTCTAGGATTTTAGTCATGGAATGAGGTAGTGCATGTGGCGGGAAGTCTCGACAACTCAACAGGATTGGGTTTTAGTATTGGTGATGGAGGGTTCTATTTTTCTCTTTCATTATTCACCCCCTTTGGTCATCAGTATCTCCGGATCTGGTTTCTCCATATCTAGTTTCATATGGCTTTGGTCAGTGGATCTATGATGGGTGTAGGGCAGCAGGGATCTGGCTGCAGCATTGTAAAGCAGAGGGTTGGGGCTCGATCTTGTAGTGGAGGTGTCTTCGTCGGTGGATCTGTGACCAGTGGAGAGATCTGTGGTCATTGTAAAGGTCTTCCAATCTTGATTGGGCCATCGTCAGCTGTAAAATGGTGGTATTACCAGTGGTCATGATGACGGTGGCTGCGTGACAGAGTCCAGTGAAATCTTCCTCAGTTGTGAGGATCTGGATATTGTGACAGAGATGCTATTTATAGTGCTGGATTTGGGTGAATTCTAGATTTGGAAACGCAATAGTAGGTCTAGTTATGGAAGGGTCCTATGGATTGCATGGTTACGGGCTTAAGCTAGGTTTTTTCTAGGCCTTGGGAGTTTTCTAAGCCTTTTTCTTGGGTCTATGGGACTTGGTATTTTTTTCTTTATAATTGATTTGTTCCGTTTGAATTTCAGGACATTTAATTTTGAGGCCTTTGTGCCTCTGGGTGTTTGGATTTCTGATGGGTTCCCCCTTATCCCATAAAATGGTTGTGTGTTTTTTCTCTTTTTTAATAAAGGGACTTTCCCTAACTTTCCATGTTATGATATAATGTCACACATATATAGGGTTTTTGTTATGTGATGTGTGGGAGGAGAATTATGTAGTTATCTAATGCATTGGGTAAAATTGATATCTCAAGAGATAATTAGGGCTGGAATTGGGAGTGAACCCAGTTCAGTAAATGACTCTATCCAATTTGATAGTGTTGAGAGTAAACCATGACTAAGGATATTATTGATAAGCTAGTGGACCCAATCCACTATGATATTCTTATTACCGGTCCTTGACAAAAGAAATGTTTTTCTATATTTATTTGTATGACATTAAATTTTTTCTTATTCCAATGACAAGATGTTATGTCTTATTTTAAAGGATCCCTTTATGATTAATGTCCCACAAACATCCATGAATTATTACATGACTCTTGATTATGATCTATGATATGAGGGGTATGGTTTTAAAATGTTATTTTAATATTATCCTACCATTATACTCATGTTATGCTTAAATGATCATTTATATATCCCTTTTTTATCCTTAAAAATCATGTGAGCTCACTCTTTATTATGTTTCTCTTCCCCATGATATGAATAAAAATTTTAAGTTTTACATGTATAAGAAGGGTTCTTGTTGTGAAGAACTAAGAGGAGATGATGTATATCCCTTATGAACATGTTTTTTATGTATCTAATTTTCTAAATACACTAAACCTATATGATTCTATTGTGGATCATAATGTTATGTATTGAATATTTATTTAATAAAATTTAATATTTATGGGTGAAAATTATGGGTAATTATAGATCTAGCCATGGAGTGATATGTTTGGTCAATTTTAGGATCTAAAGGTAACCAATTAGGAATAAATTTTTTGGATATACAAAAATATATTAGAATAACTTATGAAATATCTTTGGTAATGGAAACAATTAATAATGAGGTTTATTTCATTAAAAAAATTAAATTTTATCCTTTAAGTGATTCAATATAACATCCCAAGTTTTATCTCTTGATGTGCCTGCAAACTAAGTTAGAAAAACTGTTACTTTTCTTCCTATTTTTTTCAAATAAAAACAAAATTAATTATTTTAAATAGGTAAAAATAAATTAAAATAAATATATATGAATTTAATTGGGAAATAATAAATTATTTATTTGAAAGAAAAAGAAACTTTAATTAAAAAGGAGTGTGAAATTCATTTTTTAAAGCTACAACAATGGAATAGTGTTGACCTATGGACACCCCCTTCTTCCATATATTTAATGATTTTATAATTTTATTTCTCAATTATCAACAAAATACCTTTGGATAAACACCTAACTTTTCTTTAATATTATATCGAGACCTCAATATAATTTTTTATCCTCCTAGAAGAGAGATTTACCCACCCAAAGACCATAAAGTGATTAAACCTAATTGAATCAACTATTCTCAAAATATAGTCCTTTAAAAAGAAATTTAAATATAAAGATTAACCATTTAACATTCATATATTTTAATAAGCACTCAAAAAGAAGAATAAAATGTACTTAAAATAAAGAAGCATGACCTTTATTAAGAAATAGAGTTTCCAATGAAATAGAAATTGATAAAATGAAAAGAAAATACTCAGAAGGGATCAATCCACAAGTCTCCACTACCAAATCCACCTAGGGAGTTTATACAATGAAGGAAAAATAAACTCCCATCTTCTTCCACATTTTTTGGATCTATCATATCAATGTGAATCCTCCCACCAACACACACTACACCCCTATCATGAATTTATCTATCTTGATGCTACCATAATCTATCTTGGTTTTTCTTCCATATATATTCATGGAATAGAGGTAAAATATTTTAAATTATTTAAGACTTCTATATTCTTCTAAGGGATCCTCCAAACACGTGCATTAGGTCTCCATGATTAGATCTAGGTGGAAGAAATATTTTATTCTTCTTGTTCAGGTGTTGGAAATAATTATTTCTTGTGTGCATGGAAATAATATATTCTCATTTGAATCATTCATGAGAATTATAATATTAATATTATTATTAAATGAAATCATGTGACCTATGGAAAACATCACAATAAATCATTCATGAAAAATCAAGGTAGATCTATTAGTCAGATAAATATAGCACATTGACACAAGAGGGCGGGTGAATTGAGTTCTTGAAAATTTCTTCACTTAAAACCAACATTTCTTTAGGAAATAAGGATTTTGATATTATCTTATAACAAATAATAAATAGAATTAAAAATAGTAATATAAATGTAGAACATAGATTATTTTTTGTGGTCTAGGGAATAAGGATCCCCTAGTATACTTCACAAATACTCTAATCCATGACTTAAGTGATTTTCACTATAAAATCACATTTTACTAGGGCTACCCAATAGAGTGAAAGAAACTGTTACTTGTTACAAAAGTTCAAAGAGATTTAAACCATGATCTCCATTTATAAGACCTGTCATTGGTTTTATCACACTCAAACAAAATAAATACAGATAGATAAAAATATGAAAATGAAGATTGATATAGGTTCAATTCATAGTTGAAATAAACTACTGACAGATGATGAAGAAACATCCAGATAAAAAGAATATCTTCATTGATCTACTCTAAATTTTATACAATTTCAAAGTATAATTTTGTAATAATGACAAAATATATGATCAATAAATGATTTTATAGTAGATAAAAGACAATGATTATCCTATGTATTCTATATATAATCTATTTTATATATTAAATCATACATTTGTTCTTATTTTCTATCTCTTTTTTGTGTTTTAACTAATAACACTTTTTAATCCTAATGGTTAAGTGAATAATCATTTTTAAAACTAAAGATACATACTCTTAATTAGTGTGTGCCATTTTTCCAAATAATTCATAAACACAGATGATAATATGTCTTAGATTGTGTCTTTATCAGATTTTTCAATTCATGGAAAGGAGAAATTGTTTCCAAATCAACCTTTTCTTATTTATAAAAATTTATTTAAGATATACATAAAAGCATAATTTTAATTTTAAAAATATATAGAAACAATAAAGTATATCTGAACAAAACTTTAATTTTGAGAATATTATATTAATACTCTTTAAGATTACTCGATATATATAAGGTAAATGGTTCATTATCTCTTTTAATTTTTATACTCATAGTATAGAAATATTGTTCGTAATATAATTAATTTTTCATATAGAGTTATCAGATTTCTGATGATAATATTTAAAATTTGGAATATAAATAAATTCTTATACGATTTCATTGATGTCTGTAAGATAATTGAACATTCATGTATGATATAGGAATTAGTCAGATACTTATTCCTTCATATAAAAACTTCCTTGAAAAGTTTCTTTTAATAAGATAATAAATTTACACATTCCTTTGCATAATAGGTTCTATTTATAACATAGTATAGTTTATTACATTGGTCTTTCATTAGATAATTACATTAGATCAAACTAAATTCCCGAATTCATAGAATAATTCTATTTTTTCTTATAGGATAAATTTTCTTTGATGTATAAACCATGTAAGAAAAATTACAAATTCATTATGAAAGTTTGAACATATAGAAGAGTCTTTACTATCCATCCCTAATGCTAGTAATAACATTCTGATCCTTGGAAACATTATATCTATCTCTATGAGTAAAAATATTATGAGATAAGGTAGCAAGAGAAGAGGCTTTATGAGGGGGTTCAAATACTAACTTATGATTTTACTTTTCATATAAGGATGATGGATCAATGATTTCCTTCAAATTATAAGATGTGGTAGGTTTAATACTAGGAATAGAAGTTCCTAAAGAATGTATTCCTGTCATGTGAAAACGAGAATACCCACACCTATCAATTCTCTTGATAAGATCACTTTGATAGAAGCCAAATATGGCTTAGAATCTGTGGAATGATTTCTATCCCAATGTATCAATATGGTTATGTATAATAGATTTCCTTACACAATTCAAAATAAACATCTTCAATGTTTCTATATAAACATTAGAGAAACTAGGTGCTTTAGTTATGGTGGCAGATATAATTAGATCCACCTAAGGTATAGACACCACAACAACTTCTTTGCTTGTAGAGGTAGAATGCTTCTCTCTCAACTCTATAATAGTATTTTATTCTTCTAAGGAAGAATTAAATAATTGAGAGTTGATAACCAACTAGTTAATCACTATGATCTTAGAATCTATATAAGAATATTTATTTGATAGTGAACCATCCATCTTATCAAGAACTATTATGATGAAACTGGTGTCTATCTAAGTCTTGGTTGATGTATCCTTGATCAAGGGAACATTTTACTAAACTAGAATACCCAAAAGAATTATCAATCGATCCATACCTTGGATAATGATTTGATGACTAATGGTTATACTTTATATTTCCATTGGTAAATCATTTTTGATATCTTGCATAAGGTTTGGTGAAAGAAAATAAAGTTACATGGATGTAATCAAGGTATTCAAGGTGTCAACATAAAGTTAGAATTCATCTAACTTATATCCTATAGAAACTTATCCATATATCCATCCATACTAGTTTAAATAGTTTGGGATCCCTGAGAAGTATCCAAAAATTATTAGATAATGCTCTCTCAACCCTTAAAATTCATATTTGATACTATATTCTGATGAGAGGGTGTCATTTTATTGATATACACAATGTGCGATTCCGTTATCTTCTTCAAATAATCCATATCATCTATTGAGACTGTATTCCCCTTAAGACAGTGAACTTAATTTTAGGATTCAGATAGATTTTTATTTAAATTGGAAACCTCCCATATAAGATCAGTAAACTTGAAAAATATATGATCTATCTAGTTCTCAATTACATTTATTTTTAGCTAGAAACTACATTCTTCCCTTTCATCATGAACCGGTGACATATATTCTCCAAGAGCTGGTTCTTTCCAAGAGAACAAACTAATCATTTTTTCTTCTTTATTACTAGAGGAAGTTAATTTTCAATATCTTCAGAAGATCCTACAAGCTCACTTATAGAAAATATAATTTCCTCCACTTTAGAAATTGGACCAGCTGTGACATGGCTATAGGTCTTGGTGTCATGACAAGCACCACAAATAACTAAGATTTCTTGACACTATTGAATTGAAATGGTATTAGCGAATGCATCATGAGTAGTAGAATTATGACTTGAAATAGATACTTATTAAGGTACATATTTTCCAAGATTAACTTCCATATAATAGGGAATAAAAATTGGTTTATCTATAAGTTTATCTTTTGAAACAACTTCATCTTATCTGGAAACAAATCCTCGAGAAGCTTCATCTTCCCTACCATCAGCTTTAGTTCTATTTTTTTCAAAAATAACAACTAAAAAAATTCTTATATCCAAAATAGATAGATGATAAAAAGGATATACCAAATTGATATTTTTTGAAACTTATTATTCTCTTTTAAAATCAACACTTTATCTATAAGGCTCCCCCTCAATTGTTTCACCAAATCTTTCAATAATTAAAGCAAGAACACCAACATTCTCTCTTGGATGCTTCCCCTCAGTAACTTTAGGGTCAAAATTTCCACCTTCACTAGAACAAATAGAGAATAAATTCTTAAACACATGGATACAAAAAGTATCCACTCCTTCGAAGTATTCTAGCTCTAAGATTTTTCAAACCATGGAATGTACTATCCATCAACCTACTAAGACATACCTTGTATTTATAAAAAATCAAAGTTACAATCCATACAAATAGGAAAAAAATTATTATTTATTCTAAATGTGGAATATATAATGTAGAATATATTGTGGGATATTAACTTTAACTTATATCATAAATAGATACAATAAGAAAACATCTTAAATTACATATTTTTAAAATCACCATTCCTCTAGGTAATCACAAGTTGTATAAAGTTTACACGAAAATTTTCTTCTAGGATGAGATATTCTACAAAATTATTTTCCATATAATGAGATCCAAAAATATATTTTATAATCCTTGGAGGGATGAATTCATCAATCATAACAAGAGAGTTACTAAAATCATAACACCCTTTGTACGGACAATGAAATATGTTATCTATTTCAACCAAAGGCATAGAAAACTTTCTCTTATTAACCATTATGGTTATGAGGTCTTTATTTTCCCCAAAATGGAATGTCACACACTAATAAAACTCATGGATTACTTCTAATAGATGAAATTGGTGCACTTTTCATTTAATATGAACACCCATCCTTAGAAGTTAATAACATTATTAATGGAATATTTGTGTGGTCAAACCAATTCAATTTTTTTTCTTTTCCACTAATCACTTTCTGTAAAAAAAAATTCTTCTTTGAACTACTCAAAACAACACTATATGATCTTTTAGTATTTCCCAAGGTCAATGAATGAAAAAATAAGGTTTAGAGGTTTTAGGGTAAAAATGTTTTGTGGATGAGAATGAAATTCTAAAGTTCTCAAAGGGTTGAATTTTATATATGAATTACTGAATTAATCTCTCTTTAAATATATAATAAATGTCACCACTCAAGTGACATGAAAAGTAATTATAAAAAAAATAGGAAATTTTTATCTTTATGAAATGTTGAGAGCCAAAATAGTGACTTTAAATATAAAAATAAGAAATCCTAACTAAAAATATATTTTCACATGTCAAATTCTGAAATATATAATAAGAATGAAATAAATTGAAATTAAACAATCCTAATTCAAGTTTTATAAAATTAAATCAATTAGAAGGCAATGAATTAGTAAAAATGTCTTCTAATTGAATCTCTAAAAAATAAATTCTAAAAATATATCAGTTTTTTTATTCATGATCTCATAAGAAATGATGCATGAGATCAATATGATTCATTCTAGAATAGATTATTAGATTTTTTAAAATTTTGATATGACTTATGTTATCACATTTATTTGGTATATGATTTAAATTGAATCTAAAATATATTAGGGAGTGTTTCATCCATAGAACTTGTTCACAACAACTTTCAGCTACAACATATTTAGCTTTGACAATTGATAATTATTGGAAAATACCTCTCAATGAATTTTTTTGGTTGTTGTGTTTGTTGAAAAGGTTTAAAGTTATATATGATGGTTGTTTTATAAAAGAAGGCCGAAATGGTGTGTTTTGGGAGAATTTCTAAAAAATAATACTAAGGCCATAAGTCTTAAAGAAGATCACACTATCTACATGAATGATGGAAGATCATGCGATCCACGTAAATGAAGTATGATCATGTGATTTGTGTGAATATATGAGGTTCATGTTTTTTCATGAATGAAAGAAGATCTCACAATTTCATATGTTAAAAAGGATCACATAAAGGGTGAAATTATTAATGGATTAAGTAGAGCATGTGAGCATGATGGAGTCATGAAAATCATATAAAATGGTGAAAGTTAGAAGTGAAGAAGAAGTCTTATGGTTTATCAGAATCACATGATCACATCTCATGACCACATGATTTAATCACATGATTAAAATAAGGTTGGTCGAGGAAAATATGTATCATGATCACTCAAAATAAAGTGATTATTGAAAGTCCTATGATTGTGATAGATAAATGAAGACATGAGAAGTTCATAAAAGAAGTTTGGATAGAAATAACAATTTCAAATTGTAGTCTATTGAAATAATATGACCATATGAGTTCCAATGGATCTCTTTATGAGGTCATGTGAAATGTGTGTGGCCATGTTTAATTTGGATAAGGTGGTGTAACATATGGATAAACATGTTTTTTGAAGTGAAGGTGGTGGATTTATTCCAATAAGTATCCCTTTTCCCATACATGGGAAGCAAGAGAATTTTCTTAATTGGTTTGATTGGAAGAAATATAAAAATGATGAATTTATCTTGAAGAGAAGGAATTTATATGATATCATAGGCCACATAAGAAGAAGATCATAAGGTAGTTTTAATAAATTGAAGGTGATTACATGAGTGATGTAGATACACATAAATTTTTTTGAAGGTCACACTATCGTGAATATGTACAAGGGTGTTATGTGATTAGAGTTTCATGAATAGGAATACAAAGATATATTCTAGGGTATCATATAAGGGTAACATGTCGGGGTCCCATGCAAGAAAATATGCACCAGGGTGTTCAAACTAAAGGGTTGCATAATTGGGGGTCTTGTACTTGTGGTGTTACCTTTTGAACTATACCACTGTCATATCTGAATTATAATGTTCAATAAGAGAGAGTATTTTAACAAAAAAATAATATTTAAATAAGGAGTTTATTCACTAGTACATATAAGGTAGTGAAAAGGAGATGGAGGTGCTATTTTACAGTAAGTGAAAGGATTTATAGAATCATTCTAGAAGAAGGAATACTTGGGATATCTTGAAGAACTTGCCAAAGTGAAAAGGATTTTCCATGACTTCTCGTGGAAAGATAATGCTTGATGGGATTCTCAAATCAAGAATATGAAGGATTTTCACGACCCATCCTAGAGGGGATCATGTCATGACTACCTCAATCCCACCTCCAATAGGTCAGGGGATGGTGACTAGAACTGAGTAGGAAAATCACACAAATGGGAGGAATTTTCCTAAAGTACATGTACACACACAAACATATCCATGCCACAAATGCTGAAATGTAAAAATAAAAAGTAAAAAATGAATAAAAACCACTATAACCCACAACTAGAGTACAATAATAAAATTTGTAGAAAGTAAATAAGGAAATAATACAAACTCACTAAAAAGAAATTCTTTAACCATATTCTTGAAACTCATCTGTAGAAATCCATACCTGATCCAACCTGAAGGAAATGTGCTGGTACTGGTATGTGAAGTCGTAGGAACACCTCAGCCTACTTGATCCTATAAGGCTCTGTCCACTCCTGGTCCACCCTAGACATTGTCAAAAGGTTTCTCATCTGTATAAGACATGACACATGTGGGAAAATCTCGTGCATGGGTGTGTATAAAAATACTCAGTAGGACACCCCGAAACTAAAAAGAAATGTACAATAGAAATATATAGTTATCTCTATACAAGTATACCTCTACATAATATATAATAATAATATCTAGATATAGCCAAACCAAGACACGTAGTCATGAGGTAAACCTAAACTTCAGCATACCACCACTAGGGATTCAGTCCAAAGATTCTATGAAGCACACATCCGAGAGAACACACTCCTAAGTCAGATATCATCAACGAAGTCCATCTAAGAAGTACTGTTTTTAAAGAACCACCAAGATAGAGGGATATAATGATAGATCCAAAGAGAGATATGATATATCAGAGGAGTATCACAACTAGGGAAATGGGGTGATACCAATAAATCCATCTGAATTAAACTTCTAAGTAGAGGATCAGCACTCGTTTAGTGTCTGTCACGTTGATATAAAGAAATATACCTAGGGAATGAAGAAGGAATAGAGGATCTACTCTGGGCCTCTTGGGGGATTCCAAAAACTCTATCCTAGAAGTTCTGCTGAAGGTATCATATTCTTATGAGTAGGAAATGATACCAAAAAACCTTAAAGGTAAATGATAAAGAGAACCAATGAAGCTTGTCCAAGATAACGTGGATGATATAATCAACCCACGTATAAAAGGAGGGAGCACACTAAGTAGTAGTCACACTCGATGTGTCCCATGACCCTGAGTACTACCCATGTAAATGACCAGTGTCCCTGGAAGTCCATATTAAAACCCACCATTGGTCTTAAAAGTACCTTCTCAATGCTGGGGTCCCAATTCCATAGATATCATGTCAAAAAAAATATGGTTTGAAATATATGGTTGTTTTAATGAAGAGGTCCGACCTTGGTCCAGTCCAGATCTGACTCGACCTGCTGACCGACTCGACCCGGTCTGATCGAGCTGACCCAACCCATCCTTCTAAACCCAGTCTGGCCAATCCCACTGGGCTACCTGGCATAGACTGGCTCCCAATTCTAACCCACACACACACAGTCCGGTTGGTCCTGCACACGTAGCCTGCCTCAACCGTATGCCCCCTGGTCACCGTGATACTGCACTGCATCCCATGCGGTCGGCCCACCGCATCTGAATGCTCCCCACATGCTTCGTCTGCCTGAGACCTCACCACCAGCAAAAGACCCTTTAATGGATGATCTGTGTTCTGTGTGACTGCTGCCTCCCATGCATCTTCGGTGCGCTACACCCCCGTGTGATACTGTTTGTCACCGGTCACCGCTGCCTGCACCAAATGCCAGTTCTGCTGCTTCCATGTGTTGTCGGTCATCCTTTGGTGCTCTATTTTTTAAAACAGGTCCACTTCTGTGATCGTCCAATCATGAAATACATTGATTCATCCTTTTTTTTAGTCTTTCCACCAATCCAAGGGCCCAATTGCATTTGGATCCACCCCACAATTCAAACCACGACCAAGAGGGTCCAACGATGAATAATTCTAAGAACGAGGGAAGAGAAAATCACCAATAACAACTAAGGAATGAACCTCAACATTTTTTGGTATCATCCTTGATTATTTCACATTATAAATATGAATAAAACAAAGGAAAATCTCTAACAATCAAACCTAGATAATAATCCCACAAAAATATTCCCATCCCATAAGAATGATGAACTACAGATCAACCAGTTCGTTGGTTGGTATGCGTTCTTTGTTGAATTCATAAATAGAGAAAATAAAATCCAAATAACACACCCTACCTTGGGGTTGGATCATTTTCAAACAAGGATAAATCATTGCGTTGCTACCATTAGAGAGATTAGTCAAAACAAAGTATATCGATCTCTGATCCCCAATATCATCATCATTCACTAACATTTTTTCTAGAGTTCCTCCTCTACTTCTCAAAGGAATTCCCAGGTTATGGTGATAACCCTAAATTCCCTAAAATAGTCCTATTAAAAGGAAAATGTCACTACGTCGAGTAAAATATTTTTTTTTATTAAAATATTTTTATTCCTGTTTTGTCAAAAAAATATCTTTCATATCTGACCTATGTCGGACAATTTTAGGAACCGCCTAGGGTAAAGTCGCTTCTCTAAATGCAACAGTGCCCTCAAATTTCAGATCCACCAATCGATTTGTAAGTTATTCCACTTTTTCAGGAAAACTGCTCGTGCATGCTATTTAAAGTTTAATATTTTTCAAAAATTTATTTTAGTCACACTGAGCCTTGGAATTGCATGCCATATTAGTGCCTAGTTTTGAAATAATTTTATATAATATTTAAAATAATACTTGAAAAAATCTGGACATTAAATTCTTCCCATCTTAGGGATTTACGTCCCAAAAAATCCAAAAGTAAGGCTACTAAAAAAGATGTGGGTATTGTGCACGAATTTGATCCTCCCACTCCCATGTGCTTTCTTGGAGATTCCCATGCTACCATCGGACACACACAAAGTGAATCGCTCACCCATGAAGGATTCTATCCTACCAATCATATATCTCCACCAGGTAATTAGAAAAAGTCACTCCAACCTTGATGTCCAGATCACCCCAATCAATGAAGTGTGATGGGTCATGCACATACCTCCTCAGCTGTGACTTGTGGAAGACATCGTGTACCCGGTACAACTGCGGGGGTATATCTAGGTGGTATGCTACCTCAACAACTCTACAAAGTATCTGAAAAGGTATGATGAACCTCAGATATAACTTTTCATCCCAGCCAAATCTTCATGAACCACATTGAGGTGAGACCCAAAGGAACACATGGTCTCCCTCCTTGAACTCCAAGGGTCTCTGTCTCCTATCAGTATACAACTTCTTCCACCTCTATGTAGTCTTCATCTGCTCCTAGATGATCTGAATCTTCCTAGTAGTAGCTCACACCAACTCTAGGCCCATGAGTGCTGACTCTCCTGGGTTAGTCCAACAAAGAGGTGACCTATAGGGTTTCCCATACAGAGCCTCGAATGGTGCCATACCAAGGGTGGATTGGTAACTATTGTTGTATGTAAACTCCACCAGTGGTATGTGATCCTTCCAAATATGAATAAAGTCCAAGATTTAGTATCACAACATGTCCTTCCTAACCTAAATGGTCCTCTCTGATTGGCCATCCGTTTAGGGATTAAATTCTATGCTTAAGTGTAACTGAGTCCGAAACACCTCCTAAAATTCCTTCCGCAACTGGTATGCGAAACGAGAATCACGATCTGAAACAATTGTCAATGGAAATTTGTGAATCCAAACTATCTCCTACATGTAGAGGTTTCCCAAGATCTCTAACAAACTCTACTCCCAGATAGGTTGTAAGTGGACCGACTTGTTGAGTCATTCATTGATAACCCATATGGTATCATGTACCCATGATGTATGTGGTAAAACCGTCACAAAGTCCATCAATATCACATCCCACTTCCACTTCGAAACCTCAAGGGGTTGAAATATATCTGTTGGAACCTGGTACCCAACCTTCAATTTTGTCAAGTGAGGCACCGAGAAACAAACTCCATAACTCCCTTCTCCATTCCTGGCCACCACAGCTGACATCAGAGGTACTGGTACATCTTCTCCACACTTGGATGTACCCCCAAAGGGGATGTGTGTAACTCCCCCAAAACTACTTCCTGCAATTCCATCAGTACAACTATACATCTTATGAAAATAACTACATGCTCCCCACCTTTCAAATATCCATCAGGAGCATGTCCTATGGATAACTGGGAACACAGAGTGTGGAAATTTGTATCCCCAGCATGTGCCTCCCAGACTCGCTGCAAATTGTAGGGATAACCACCCTAAACTAGAGGTAAAATCCTCCATATTCTATCCACAAAAGGATAACTATAATGATTCCAAATGATCTAATGCCTCATCCATCAACTGCAAACTCAATCTTCAATTGAGAGCATCTGCCACCATGTTCCCCTTCCTAGGAGTATAAATGATCTCAAAGTCATAATCCTAGAGGAACTCTACGTACCGCTTCTATCTCAGGTTCAGGTCCTTCTAAGAGAAGATATACTTGAAACAATTGTGATCAGAATAAATGATAAACCACTCAACCATTAGGTAATGCCTCCACATCTTCAATATGAAGACTACTGCTACCTACTCAAGGTCATGGGCCACATAGTTCTTATCAATTGATATCAACTAGAATAAACCATAGGAAATAAATGCTTTCTTATGCATTAGAACACAACCAAGACCTGTTATAGATGCATCATAGAATACTACATACTCAACACCCACCTTCAGAAATCTCATGATCGGGGTTCTCTTCAAACTCTACCTCAACTGCTTGAAATCCTATTGACACTTCTCCATCTACACGAATGGCCACCCCTTTCAGGTCAAAGATTCCATAGTTTCTAATATGTTGGAGAAAAGAATTATGAATCTATGGTAATATCCTACCATCCTAGGGAAGCTCTGCACCTCCATCACACTCCTAGGTGGCTCCCATGATAACACTAACTCGACCTTGGAAGGGTCCACTTCCACTCCATCCGTTGAGATAACACGTTTGAGAATGTGGACTGCTTGAATCCAGAACTGTAACTTCAAGAGTTTCCCATAAATATGGTGATCTTGGAGCATGTCCAAAACCATCCTTAAGTGTCTTGTGTGCTCCTCATCGGATGTTGAGTACATAAGGACATCATTGATTAAGACTACCATGAACTAGTCTAAGGCTGGGAGATCCAGTTCAGGAGTCCCATGAACACTTTTAGGGTGTTCTTCATACCAAAGGGAATCACTAAGTACTCATAATGATCATAGTATCATATGGAAGCCATCTTTGGAATATCCTTGTCCCGTACTCGCAGCTGGTAATATCCCAATTGAAGGTCAACATTTTAGAACCATCATGCCCCTCTCAACTGGTTGAAGAGTTCATAGATCCTTCGTAGTGGATACTTGTTATTTAAAAGTCACCTGGTTCAAGAATCAGTAATCCACACAAAACTTTAAGCTCCCATATAACTTTTTAGAAAATAAAACTGGGGTCGCCCCGGGTAAAACTGGGTCTCACAAAGCCCTTCCTCTATAAATCCTCCAACTGCACCCTCATATCGTGAATCTATGAGGGATACATATGATATTCTAGTGAGGATATTGGTTCCATATTAGGGTGTAATTTGATGTATAAGTAGATCTCCCAGTAGGGAGGTAATCTTAGAAAATCTTCTTGTAGGATGTCCTTGTACTCTGCCACTACTGCTGGGACTAGAAACTCATAACCTCTGTTATACCAAGGGTTAGGCTAGCCAAGTGACAAGTGATCGGCTGCTCCATCTTATGAATGAGTCCATCCTATGCTTCTTGGGTTTAATTTTCACTAAAAAATGAAAACCTCATCCCATCATTGCGGACACATCGCACCCTTCTCTTAAAACAGTCAATCTGGGCATGGTGTCAAGATAACTAATCCATACCAAGAATAACACCCTAAGGTCTCAATGCTTCTGATAAGAGGTTCCAACTAAACCTATCAACTCTAATGGTAAGGTCACACTATCATCATAGATGTTTGATTATCGAGTCTCCTCTCATACGTGTCTCCAAGCGTAAGGGTCGAGTCAAAGATTCTACCAGAATCTCTAGGTATCGTAAAAGATATGTGGAAAGGAAGGAATCACTAGAACCTATGTCTATCATTACTACAAATAAAGTAGAAAAGACACATATAGTATATAGAATCATCCTTAGAGTCCCTGGGTCCTAATATTTGACCGCATGTAGCTGTCCCCACCCCTGTGCTCTAGCTTACTGAGCATAGAACGGACCACCTAGGGGTGGTGGTGGTAGTAATTTGAAACATCGACCACCTTCCACTACTCTCCCAACCAATCTTCCACATCCTATGCCCTTTGGATATTCCTTATAATACCTCTGCCTCTACCATGGTGGTCTATCCAATATCTCCCTATCAACAACACAATGGGTTGGAAAATCTCAAGTGAGATGTCCCCTACCATCACATGAGTAGCAACAACTCTCTCTAGGATGACTGAATCCACCTTATGAACTATGAAATAATGATCCTCTATCCTAGGAACTCCTCCTAAAACTTCTCCCATGCTCAGATCCCTGAGGCTAAGTCAGCTCCTTGCTACAGATGTCTCTACACCTACCTATCCTCTACTGAATTTTATCAGTTGTCTCTGCTCATCCAGGAAGCTCTCCACCACCAAGGCCCGATAAAGAACCCCATCATAAGTAGGAATTCTCAGAGTGATAATACTAGCTCATATGTCTCTATGAATATCCTTCATGAAGGTTAGAGACCATAAGTATTGATCCCAAACCATATACATCAAGTACCTGAAAAGGTTGGTAAACCTCAATGAATAATCAGCTATCATCATACTACCCTACTAAAGATGAAAAATCTCTTGTATACAAACATCTCTTAGTGTAACTGGTGATAACCCCTCTCTGAAGAGGCGCTCTAACTCCTTCCATGAAAGAATCGCTTCATTGTGAGTTTGGGTAGCCAAACACCACCATCACCCTACTGAGCCCTACAGAAGGCTCTCCTCCAGGACCACCATCTGATCAGCTGGTGTCTTAAATAGATGGAAAACTTGGGTCACAACCTCAAGACAGTCCTTAGCCACCAAGGGTTGGGCTCACCTCGTATCCTAAGGGTTCTCTATATCTAAAACTCATGGAGTGCGCTTAGCCTTCACTCCTCATATGCTGGTACCACAAGTACCACTGGTAGCTCCACAGGTGGTGGTATAGCTGGTGCACCACCTAGAGGTAACATTTGGGAAACTATTCCATTTATTGAATCCTCGTCACTAAGGGGATCATCCTATTGATCGAGTTGCTGAATCGTAACTATTATGTGTCATAGAAGAATACTATAAGGAAACAAGATATACCATGATAAATGAGTATATTGGGATAGATAACTCAAGAAGGACTTGAAAACCTCAACCCATTCCCATATGATGCATGTACCATAATTTTCCCCACAACTAGTGTTCTACTAAACTGAGTCGAAAAGAAGATTATTAGAGTCCTAGTGTATGGATCTGTCAGCTATCGAACCAATACTAGAGTCCTTAACCTAAAATCCAAACTCAAAACACTTAACATTATTTCCCCTAACCAATCTCATAGACTCTCAGTTCTAAGGTAGAACCAACCACCTATGATACCACCCTATCATGACCCATCCCAAAGGGGCCCATATCATGGCTACCCCAAGTCTGTCTCCAATAGGCCAGGGGCTAGTGACTAGCACCGAGTAGAAATATCACATAATTTGGAGGTGTTATCCTAAAGTACCTATACGCGCACACACATCTCCAAGCCACAAATGCTAAAATGTAAAAACACTAAGTAAAAAATTCATTAAAACCATTATAACCCGCAACTAGAGTACAACAGTGAAAGCTCTAGAAAGTAAACAAGGCTAGAATACATTCCCACCAAAAAGAAAGTTTATAACCAAGTTCCAGAAACTCATCCATATAAAACCCTACAATATCTAACATGAAGGAAAGGTTCTAGGACTGCTGTTTAAGGCCGTAGGAACACCTTAGCTTTCCTGATCCCATAAGGCTCCGTCCGGTCCTGGTCTGGACTGGACTCTATCAAAAGGTCGCTCATCTGCACAAGACATGTCACCTATGGGCAATGACCATGAAAGGGTGAGTATTACAATACTCAACAGGACACCCCAAAACCACAAAGTAATACACAAAGAAAATATATAGTCATCTCTACAAAAGTATATTTCAACAAAACATCTAATAATAATATCAAGATATACCCAAACCAAGACACATAGTCGATAGGTATGAAAAAAAATCACATACCACCACTAGGGATTCAGATTGAAGATTGCATGAGGCATACATCCAGGAGAAAATAGTCATGAGTCTGATATCACTGATGACATCCGTCTGAGAAGTACTATTCGTCGTGAAACTCTAAGGGAGAGGGATATGATGATAGATCTGAAGAGAGATATGATACCTCAGAGGAGGATCATAGCCTGGTCCATGGGGGGATACCAAAAACTCTATATGGATTAACCCACTAAGTATAGGATCGAAACCCATGTAGTGTTAATCAAACCAATACCATGAACTCTATCTAGGGTACAAAGAAGGATTATAGGATCCACTTTGGGCCTCTCAAGAATTTCCAAAAACTCTATCTAGGAAGTTCTGATGAAGGGATCATACTTCTATGTGTATGAAATTATACCAACAAAACTTCAAGGGAAACGATAAATAGAAGGAACTCTAATGAATCTCATCCAAGATATGATGGATGAGATAATCAACCCACATAGTAAAGGAGGGAGCATGGTGAGTATTTTCCACACCCACCATGTCCCTTGACCTTGGGTACTACCCGTGTAAATGAACTATGTCACTAGAATTCCATGTTAAAACCCACCATTGGTCTCAAAAAGGCTGTCTCAATATCAGGATTCCAACTCCATAGAAGACACATCAAACAAATGCACAGTTTGAAAGATATGGTTGTTTTAGAAAAGAGGCCCGACCTGGGTCCGGTCTGGATCTAACCTGACCCGTCGGATGACTTGACCCAGTATGGTCAACCCAACCAAACCCGGCCTGCTAGGCCTGGTCCAACCTAGCCTACTAGGTGAGGTTCAGCCTAGACCATTGGGCCCAGTTTGGCTTGTAACACTACACATCGATCCACCTAGCGCATCCAGACTCCCCTAGTCTGGCCTGCATGCATGTGGGCCGAAGGGTCCACCGCACGTGGCCCACCTCGGCTGCGTTCCCCCTAGTCACTTTGGTGCCACACTGCATCCTATGCTATTGGACCTCCAAGTCCATGTGTTCCACAAGTGCAAGGTCTGCCCATGGCCTCAATTCCATTATGGGTCCCTTTTGTGGCTGAGTTTCATTCCACACGGTGTCGTCACACCACGCCACTAACTGCTGATTTTTTCGCTTTCATGGGATGCTATTTGTCCTCTGGTGCTCCATTTTTTGAAATAGGGATACTTACTCAATTCTCAGGTCATGGTATACATCTATCTAGCCTTCATTCCATGTTTCCACAAATCTTTTGGTCCGATTGCATTCAGAGACTCTCAGCAATTTGAGCCATGACCAAGAGGGTCAAATAGTGAAGAACACTAAGAACGGGGGACGAGAAAAGCACCAATAACACCCAAGGTATGAACCTATACATTTTTTCATATCATCCTTGATTCATTAACTTTATAAAGATCAAGAAAACACTGGAAAATCTCTAACAATCAAACCCAGATAATAATCCCACAAAAATATGCCAATCCCACAAGAACGATAAACTGAGGATTAACATGTTCATTGGTTGGTTTGTGTTCATCATTGAATTAAAAAATGAGGAAAATAAAATCCAAATAACACACCCTACCTTGGGGTTGGACCATTCACTAAATAGGATCGATCGTCACATCACTGTTGTTGGTGAGATCCATCAAAACAGCATTCATCGATCTTCGATCCACAATCCCATCATTGTTCGCCAACATTTTCTATAGAGGTCCTCCTCCACATCTTAGAGGAATTATAGGATTATTGTGATAACCCTTAATTCCCTAAAAATTCCTATTAAAAGGAAAATGTTGATGCATTGAATATTTTTTTTTTGATTAAAATATTTTTATTCCCATTACGTCCAAAAACTATCTTTCATTGCTGACCCATGTCGATCGATGTTAGGTCCCATGAAGCATAAAGAAATTTCTCTGAACACAATAGTTCCCTTTTATTTCTGATCTAGACACCTATTTGGATGTTATTACACTTTTTCAGAAAAACTGCTTGTGCGTGCTATTTAAAGTTTAATATTTTTCAAAAATTTATTCTGGGCAAACTGGGCCTCATAATCAAACATCATATGAGTGCCTAGTTTCAAAATAATTTCATATAATATTTAAAAAAATGCATGAAAAAATCCAAGGCATTACAAAGATCATTTTAAGTTCAAATGAACCTATCTTAGATTCACTATAACTCTCAATAAAAGATGATATTTTTATTTGGAATGCATGGCAATTGTTTTTCCTACTAATCTAGTGAGAATAAGAGGGAGGTGTGAGGGAAATGATATCAAGGAGATAGTGCCTCTACTTGAAACCTTTATAAGTTTAGTGATCCTTGTTTGTAGTGACCTATCCTAAACCAAAAAGAAGTTATCTTAGTGATTTAGGCGTACCGACACACTATTGGATGCATTCCCTTTAAACTAGCCTATAGTGATGGACCAAGTAAAAATATATGTGTCCTTATTCTTTCTTTATTGATTTACTTTATATGCATCATCATCAAATAAAGTTAGAAAATATAAGATCAATATAAATACAAAGCATAAAATGAAGTGACCCTCATAATCAAGAGGTCATGTTTCAGTTGTGAAAGAAGAATTTTTGAATTGCATCCATACCCTGTTCCACCGACTCTCAGGGTATTTAAGACCATTTTTTGGAATAAAAATTGGTATCAAATCTATGTTTCTTTTATTGTAAATGTCTACTCTAACTTGGTTTATTTTATTTTCAAAATTTAATTTTTATTTTTCTATTATTTCATTGTTCCATGGAAAAGGGAATAACATCATAGAAGAAGTAGAAGTCAGGTAAAATTATTTAGTTTGGAAGTATATATAGAAAGAGTGTGAATAAATTAAAAGAAACAAACAATTACTAAATAAAGGTTTGGATGAATAAAACTATGAGACTATTTAGACATTTAGTTATAATATAGGAATGAGTAAAGAACCCAACATACTAGGCGATGCTAGAACTACTGATGATGAAGAAATTCTAAGAAGGATAATAGTAGAAGTTGAACACATGTAAAAAATAATTGGATCAAAAATTTAACGAATAAAATAAGTCTCAAGATATCTGAATCCAAGAATATGAAATAAAATTCAAAAATGTAAAATGTTTAAATAAAAGGCTTCTTGAAGTGACAACTGATATAAGGGAGAAGAATGATTCCCAAGACAAATAACCACAACTGATGTCCCTAGATATGAATAAACTAAAAAAATGACGACAATAGAAGGAATCTGAACTCAATTTTTTTTTGAATTTGGAAGCCATAAATGATGATCATGATACACACCTGTTAGAATTGGTTTAGGGGAAGAAAAGTCTATAACAATATAAGGCACTATTTAATGATTCTACTACTTAGATAAATTATAAAATAAAGGAGAAAAGTGAAATGGTGGATAATATCTATCAAGAATTAGAATATGAGATGACTAGTGATAAGTCACTCAATATATAAATTTTTGGACTCCTCATGTTTTAATCATGTTTAAATTATCACAAATTGTTACACTTGTTTAATCTATCTCATATCATGTGTAGATATGCTTTGATTCTTTATGCTTCAAATAAATTTTCTCAAGAATCTTGATTCCTATAAATCATAACAGATTATTGTAAAGTATATTTAACTTTGTTCTATAATGATTTATTTTATGAATTATTAAGTCTAATCCATTAAATGAATATTATTGCTTAAGTATGTATACAAATATTTGACTAAGTTTGAGAAACCATGAGTCTTCCACCGGTTCTGGTTTTCTGGACAAGGACTCAGACACTATGACCCAGACACCGTGACCCAGACACCGTGACCCAGACACTGTGACCAGAAACTATGACCTAGATATCGGGACCCAAACACCGTGACCCAGACACCGTGACCCAGGAATCATGACCTAGACATCGTGACCAGACACTGTAACTAGATTCAGATCTCATGAAGTATGTGACACCAGTTCCTTGCTAATACACCTTTCGAAATTTGGAAAAGGACCAGACACCGTGATCCCAACACCTCATATGCGCTACAGGTTCATGATCTCAATAAAATTATGCCATCATAACTATCTCACCACTCAAAGGAAAAGAAGAAGACACCATTTTGTGGTGACACCGTTTCCAAGTGACATTATTTCTAGACAGACTATGACACTGTTCTTTAATCTGTTTTTTCATTTTCAATTTAATTTCTAACAGTAATATTAGAGTATTTTAAATGAATTGACACAATTAATATTTCTTTGTAAACATGTAACCTGATAGTATGAGGTATGAGGTTTAGGATACATGCATCATGCCGGCTCCAACACATGCACTCCAAAAATAAAAAAATCATGGCCTTGAAACAAGTGACGAAGAGTTGTAGTGCTTAATAGAAGTGCGAGAATTCTTGAAAAGTGGACCAATACATGAAGCAAGATATATATAAAGAACACACGAAGAATTCTCAAATCAAAAATATGGAATACGACATATTAGATCCAAATCATCTTCCCAATATCAACTCCATAAAGAACACGAGCTAGATCTGATTGGAAACCAGAGCACCAGACTTGCAATAGACTGTTTCTTACAAGAAGACTTGATACATTCATCTAATTCATCCTATAAGTCTAGAGATGCATAGAATAAAACTCAAAGCACCTCTAACCTTATCTCATCATATTTTCTCTATTGTTTTTTTTTTACTTTTTGAGCAGTGTGTGTGTGTCTGTATTAAATTCACACATTGTCTCCTATATTAAACAAAAGGATACAATATATCCTTCCTCTAATATCTTTATACACTTGTTAACTCTCATGGATAAGTGTGGAAGAAGTACTTGTGTGACCAGATAGTTTTTACCCATGAAGAACTGTGGAAGGGGTCATGTGACCTATACAGTACTATGCACTATTGTTTACCCATATCCAGGGTGTGGATCATGTTTATTAATATAAACTTCTTGGTGTAAGGTGATCACCAAGTGGATTGGATTAGGTCTCATCTTGATACTGAACCACTTGTTTTATCCACGATGTTTTTTAATTTATTTTTTCTCTTTTTTACTATATAATTCAGAAATCACTAGATTTACTTTGATAGTTAATCTTGGATAGAATTTATAATTGTTTTTCCTTATTAGAATAGCTTCAAAAGTAAAATAAATAACTCATATTGAGATTAACAAGAATTAATCAATCTTTTAAAAAGTTATTTAAACCATCAAACTTTTATAACCGTATTAACTTGATTAACTGGGTTGTATTCAATTTTATTGGGGAACCTTTTTAAGAAAACTTTTTAACAGAAATTTTTATAGATACTCAGTTAAACCCCCCTATTTAGTAATCTACTCCAACTAAAATTTGGTATCAAAGGATTTTACTAAGACTCTGTTGTTTAAACTATTCAACTGTGATTTTAGTTTTACTTTAAAGATCTATAAATTTCGGTTAATTCTAAATTTCTATCCCTTTAAAAGTATTTAGTTATTATGAATAACAAACTGGAAGGGGATACCATTCTTTAATGGAACTAATTATTCCCAATGGAAGATTAAAATGAAAATGCATTTATAAAGTATAGGTTTTGAATTTGGTCTTCAATTATAGATGAGTATAAGATTCCCACTACTGATAGAATTAATTTGGATGACCCAACCATGAATTCCTACAATAAATATTTGAAAGCCTTGAATGCTTTATATTTATCTTTAGGAGATGAGGAATTTAACAGAATTTATTCATGTAAAACTTCCCATGAAATTTGGGATACATTGTCAATTTCACATGAAGGAACATCTAGTGTGAAAGAAATGAAACTTAATACTTATACTATTAAATATAATAACTTTAAAATGAAACCTGATGAGCCTATTTCTGACATTTATCTCAGGTTCAATGAAATTGTCAACACAATGATTTCTTTTGGAAGAGAAGTTACTGCCAAAGAAAAAATCACGAGGATTCTCAAATGCCTACCTGATTGATAGAGAAGAACCTATGTATCTATTATAGAGTCATGTGAAATTAGAAAATTACATTTCAAATAACTCATTGGGAAACTAATGAGGTATGAATAGGAGTTGAAAGTCAACAAGGAAGAGAAGGATGAACCCAAAAGAAAATATGTTTCATTTAAGACCACCACCTCTAAACACAAAGAAAACAGAAAATTTAAATTATCTGTAGAAAGTTCCAGTAGTGAACAATCATCACCTGACAGTGATGAGGAGATGAATCAATTATCCAGAAGGTTTAAGAAATTTTACAAGAAGAATAAATTTTTCAGATAGCCTAACTTCAAAGGAATATATGATCAAAAGGGAAGCTGGAAGAATGATTGGAAATGAAGTGAAAAGTATGATGAAATAGTATGCTATGAATGTAAGAAAAAGGTACATATAAAGTTTTATTGTCCTAAGCTCAAGTATAAAAAGAAATATGAGGACAAAGAAAGAATTTATAAAAATGCAATGAAAGAAACTTGGAGTGCTTCTGAGGACAGTTCAAGTGACTCAGAGTATTCACATGATGAACAAACTAATAAATCCAATATATGTTTCATGCAAAACACATCTGAGGTAACCCTGATATCTCTTGTACAAAATTCCTATTATTCCGGAGATGAAAGTGATTAGGAAAATATGTCTAAATAATAATTTTTTGAGTATTGAAATATGATTGAAGAGACATGTAATGAACTAAAAGATAAACACAAGTCTTTAAAGAAACATCATGCTCTTAATCAACTATTAAATATAAACTTACTGTAGAAAGAGAGAAAAATGTTCAATTACTCCAAGAAAACAATAAACTAAATCCATCTAATGAGAAATTGAAAAAGGACCTTGAAAGGTTTACAAGTAGTAAAGATACTTTGGTAAAAATTCTAGGTAAATAGATTTCTTCCAAATATACTAATGGTATTGGATATCAACATGGTGAAAGAAATTTTTGAAAAACCAATTTTGTTTTTAAATATAGGACATACATATTTACTCATAGTTCAAGAAAACATTCTTATAGTTCAAGTTATGATACACTCTCTACTGTGTCAAGATTTTCTGGACCAAATAGAGTTTATTTTTTAAGTACTTTACATAATGCTTATAGGAACCTATAAGGCAGATGTGGGTTCCTAAAGAACTAGTCACTAATATTAATGGACCTAAACAAATATGGGTACCAAAGTATATTTTTATTTGACTATTTTATAAGAAAATTGTTTAAAGATCTCCTATAAAATCTTATGGTACTTGGAAAGTGGTTGTTCAAGACACATGATAGGGTACTATTCATGCTTCAAGAACTTAATCAAAATTGATGGTGTACATGTTACTTTTGGTGACAATTCCAATGGAAAAATCATTGGCCTTGGCTAAATCGGTAACTCTAACTCAGTTTTAATTTCCAAAGTACATTTTGTTGATGGATTGAAATATAATCTTCTTAGTACTTCAAAACTATGTGATGATGGATTTCATGTTAAATTTGATAATGATGCTTGCAATTTTTTTAATTCTAAAAAGGAATTAGTGTTTTCTGCATTGAGAAATGAAAATTTATACTCTGTTAACTTAGATTCTTTAGTTTCTCAAAATGATTCATGTTTAAGTGTATTTCACAGAGTCTTGGATTTGGCATAAGAGACTAGGACACTATAACATTCACTCCCTTAGAAATATAACTAGAAAAAGTTTAGTTAAAGACCTACCCAAACTTGAGTTTCCAAATAATAAAGTGTGAAATCATAGCCAAAAAGGAAAGGAACACAAAATTTACTTCAAACCAAAGAAAGAAGTGTCAACTTCTCAACCTCTCGAACTGGTTTACATGGATTTGTTTAGACCGTCTAGAGTTTCTAGTTTAAATGAGAAGCACTATGTTTATGTTCTTATATATGGATTTTCTAGATATACTTTGACTTTCATTTTGGCTCACAAAAGTGAAGCCTGCTCTCATTTAACCAAATATTCTAAAACTATAGAACATCTTAGTGGACTTAGAATTAAATACTTAATAAGTGATCATGTCCATGAGTTTGAAAATCAAGAGTTTTAATCCTTTTGTTCCCAAAATGGCTATAGTCATAATTTCTATTCCCCTATAAAACTTCAACAAAATGGAGTTGTAGAAAGAAGAAATAGAACCTTGCAAGTGATTTCTAGAACCATGCTTAGTGAGTATGACTTACCTATTTATTTATGGGATGAAGTAGTAAATACAGCATGCTATATCATTAATAGAGTGTTTATTAGACCTATTCTTAAAATAAATCCATGGAGTTATGGAACAATAGAAAACCCAAAGTAAGATACTTCAATGTTTTTGGTTGTGAAGTCTATATCCTTAATACTAAGGAAAATATTGACAAGTTTTCATCAAAGAGTGATGAAGGAATTTTTATAGGATATTCAATCTCTAGTAAAACCTATAGAGTGTTTAAAAAAAATGTACAGAAGAATATGTCCATGTCAAGTTTGATGAGACAGATATACATGAGCCTAAGACCACTCTAGAGAACTTATAGGATGATATGTCAAATATGGACATCATTGATAAATCCTCTAACCATCCTATAAAGTAATCTTTGAAAACTTCCAATTCTATAAATTCTCCAGATTCAGGTCATAATGAACTCGAACCTAATGATGAACCTAAAATCACTAGTCCCTCTTTTTCTAGAGTTGTTAGAACCCTTAAAAACCATCCTTTAGATGTTGTTGTAGGATATTTAGATAAAGGAACTCAAACTAGATCTTCAATTAGAAATCAGGTTGAAAATCAAGTTTTCTTGTCACAACTTGAACTTAAAAACATTAATGATGCTATCAATTATGAATTTTGGGTGATGAATTTTTAATAAGAACATAATCAATTTGAAAGGAACAATGTTTGAAAACTTGTTGACAGAACTAAATACACATTTACCATATGAACTAAGTGGGTGTTTAGAAATAAGGTAGATGAATCTGGTAATATAGTTGGAAGCAGGGATATATTGGTTTCACAAGTCTATAGTCAAGAAGAAGTAATTTAATATGAGGAAACCTTTCCACCAACATCTATATTTAAATCCATTAGAATCCAACTTTCTTATACTAATCATCTTAATTTCAAACTATATCAAATGGATTTTTAAGAGTGAATTCCTAAATGGGTATATAGCTTAGGATGTCTTTGTTGAGAAACCCCCTAGTTTTAAAAATCCTCACTTTCCAAATAATGTTTTTAAATTATCAAAAAATTTATATGGTTTAAAATAAGCTCCAAGAGCTTGGTTTGATATATTAAGTACTTTTCTTATTTATAAAGGTTTCACAAAAAAGAATTGTTGATCCTACCCATTTTATAAAAAAAGTTCCAATGATGTTTTAGTAGTTCAAATTTATATATATGGTATTATTTTTGGATCTTCAAAAAATTATTTATGTATTGAATTTTCTAAAATGATGAAAAAAAATTGAAATGAGTTTAATGGATAAATAAAATTATTTATTGGATTTCAAATCTTTCAAAATAATGATGGTATTATTTTAAATCAAAGCAAATATACTAAATATATTCTAAAACATTTAGGATTAGATAACACTAAAATTAGTGACACACCAATGAGTACTACTTGTAAGTTGGATCTTGATGAAGATGAAAAATCTGTTGATCAAGCCACTTATAGAGGAATGATTGGAATCTTACTCTACTTAACTACTAGCTGACCTGATATTATTTTTAGTGTATATATGTGTGATCATTTCCAAGAAAACCATAAGGAATATTATTTAAATTCTGTTCAATGGATTTTCAAATACCTCAAACATATACCCAATCAAGGACTGTTCTATCCCTGAAGATAATAATTTGAGTTAGTTAGTTATTATGATGATAATTTTGGTGGTAGTAAGTCAGATAGAAAAGGAAAATATGGAACATGTCACCTTTTAGGAAAGTCTCTAGTATCGTGGTGTAGTAAGAAACAAAACTCTGTTGCATTATCTACTATAGAAGATGAATACATAGATACTGGTAGTTATTGTGCACAAATTATGTGGATGTAATACACATTACTAGATTACGAATATAAATTCAGGTATATACCTATAAATTGTGACAATACAAGTGATATTAACATCTCAAAAAATCTTGTTTCACACTATTAGACAAAACATATTGATATAAGACATCACTTTTTAAGAGACCTTTATCAAAAAGGTGATATCACTTTGGAATTCATTAGAACTGAATATCAGCTTGCTGATATATTCACCAAACCATTAAATTCTAAAAGAATATATTAAATCATACATGAATTAGGAATGATAAATCTTAAGTAGAAAATGTACTAATTTCAAAACATACTGTTTCATAGCTTACTATTCCACTATTTACAGTTTCACGAGTCACTATCTTAGAAGTACTATCTCACTCTCATAGTTCTACAAGTTACTATATTAAAGTTGATATCACATGTTTACGGTCTCATGGTTACTGTCTCTTGGTTACCATTTTTCACATATTGTTTCAAACAATACGGTCACACCATTTTTAAGTCACAAAATAGAGATGACACTGTGAAAACCTGTTATGGTCTCACCGTGAAAACCTGTTATGGTCTCACTGTGAAAATCTATTCCAGTCTCACCATAATAACATTTTTTCATTTTATTTACATATTATAACCCGTATCGCTATGATTTATTATTTTATTCTTTTTATTTCCAAATATTTTGAATTTGTGACACTTGATATCCCTAAATGATAAAAATGAAATAGGTTTCACTCTTTTCCTCACTCGAGCTCTCTTCTCATTCAACCCTTTAGTTCTATCTCTCTATCTCGAACCTTGGTTGAATGCCTAGAATGAAACACCCATCTTTATCAACTACTAAGAAGCACATATCAAAGAAGAAAATGAAAATAGAACTGAATATAGCGCCTAAAGGTCCTTGGAATTCGAATCTTTTTGATATAATAGTGGTACTAGAAAATGAAATCTTACCTAAGTGGTTGCTGTCAAGTAAGTATTTAGTTTTGAAAGTACTAAAAGATTATGGATGGCTGGCCTGGTTGACAAAAGAGAAAATGCCTATTTACCCAAAGCTAGTTGCTCATTTCTATCAGTTTGTTCAATTCTATTTTAATATAGAAGATGATTTTGTTGTAATATGATGGATGAACAGCCAAAGATTTACATTTTCCTCAAGGTTATGGTCTTCTTTCCAAGGGATAAATCATGAAGGAATTTTTTAGGACTATTAGAGAGGTCATCCTCCTCCCAATGATATTTTGTTTTAGAAGAATCCTTGGGAAGATTGATTGGCAGTAAAACAATGAGAAGAGAAATTATTGTTGAGATGGATGGTGAAACTAGATTGTTATTTAAGTTTATTCAAAATCTAATTAGTCTAAGAAAATGTGATTTTTCTACCCCCAAATATCAAGATATATATTTGATACATCTTATGAAGAATAGAAACAAGATTAACATGTGCAAGTATATTATAATTCATATGTGTGAGTTGATTAAGGAAATATCAAAGTATACCTCCTTGTTGTAATCAAGTTTAATATCCACTATGTTATATGCTAAAGGAATGGTTAGACCAAATAAAGAAGTCATCAAGGATTGTGAATTATGTATCTCAAAGGTTACAATCAAAAGAATGAAAGTTAGTTGGAATCCATGGAAAAAGGCTTGGGTGGAGGATAATGAAAATTTGTATAAAAATTTTAATCTGATTGAGTATTCTTAAAAACATTAGGACATCTCTGATCTTGGTTTGGAACTGGATGAAATTGTTGACTATCATGTTGAAGAAAAAGAAGAGGAGGTTGTTTCACCTACAAAAGAAACTGTCCTAGATAAGGAAGACAGTGGACCTATTCCTCAAGAGATAGTTGAGAAGGAAGTACTTATTCTTAAATAAACTATTTATTTGGAAGAAGAATCTACATCTAGAGAAGAGTCTTTTGTTAATATATGGGAGAAGGCTGTTATGGAAGAGCATCTAGAAGAAGAAATTTCTCTTGAGAAAGAAGCTGCTTGTGAGGAACACTTAGAGGAACAAGCTGATCCTAAGATTATCCTCTTTGTAAGTAAAGAATGTAGAAATCCTTCCAGTTAACTAGAAAATAAATGGGTGAAGATATTAGAGATTAAATCTTGGAAATAGATCAAAGAACTAAATCTCTTTGTCCTATGAGAGATGCACTTGTTGAGAGGGAGCAACACCCTAGTTTAGAAAGTGTTGAAATTCCTAACCCTGTTGATTGAAGAAATTTGGACACCTGGTACAAGTTACCTAGATACTTCGATGTTAATGATACCTAGGAAGCCTTGGGTAAAGGCATATACCTATCAAATATGTTTTAATTGAAACTAGTATATACTCTTGAAGTAATCTCTACAAAGGAACCTAAGACTGTCTTAAGTCCTGTTCCTGAACCTTCATAAGAACCTCCTACTTCCGTGGGTTAGAATGATATGAAATCCTTTGGAGCTACTTTATTTTTCAGAGTTGAAAAGCTCATGAACACACAGCCTACTCCTATGATAAACCTAAGTGAAAGATATGCTTCCCTACTATTAGAAAAGATCATATGGCAGATTCAGCCAAAAATGCATCATGAAATTAAAGAGGTTAGAATTGAGAATGAATAACTAAGTGATAAAGTGAAGTCTCTCAGAGATATGGTTGAAGATATACAGAAAGTGTTGAAATTAAGACTAGATCCTATTTCTCATCCTGTTGAGGATGTTAGTGGTCAGATTCCACAGGAAGTTTCCTCTCTGATTCAATCGAACCTAACTTCCTTAGCAGAAAAGGTGGCTAAGAGAAACAAGAAAATAGTTCAAGAAACGTGTGAGCTTGTTATTATTCTCAACAAATTGACTGATGAGTTTAAGGGATGTCTATAGAAAGTTATAAATCATCTCAAGTACCTCTCTACAACTATTATAGCCTCTAATACCTCTGGACAGTCATCTCAACCCTTTAACAATGATCTGCCCATAACTATTGTTAATTAAGAACTCCAATAAGTGCTATGTGGTTTTGACAAGAAGAGTCTATCTATGGTTGAAAAAGATAGTGAAATAGTCCCTAATTTGGTAAGGATTCATTCAAAGATTGCAAATAATGGTTAGGAAGAAAATACTAAGAAGGTGGATTTCTACTTTAATAGGATTTTATCTAAGAATGATATGACAAACCATTTCAAGTACCATTTAGAGAATTTGAAAATTCCTCCTGTCACTCAAGCTTTCAAAACTCAAGTTCAAAAGTTGAAAGATTTAACAATTTTTTTGGACAAGTTCATGGAGAAAAAAAGATGATTTTTAGAAAGTGATGCAGTATGTTGGTGAGATTATTGATTACTTCATCAAGTTATTGAGGCCTTATCTTCATGTGTAGAGCACTACTATTGTGGCTCCTATAGATGAACCCTTGCAACCTATTTTTCCTCCTTCCTCATCCAATGCCTTTACCTCTGTCTCTATATCTGTCTCTCAGGATCTGAGTCAAATCAGACTTGTTATCCTTGACCTACAATTACCTCAGTCTTCCACCAAACCTACCTTGGAACCTTCTATTTTTTAATGACTCCCTCTTCCTTTTTTGACAGTCGGTTCACTCCCTTCTTCAACTTCTACCTCTACTCCTGTGGCTCCTCTTCATGCTGCTGCCAAGGGAAAAGAGAAGTCAAACAGTGCTGAAGAAAAGTGAACACTATATTTTGATAGGGATATTTTTTTATTTTTATTTTCTACTGCTTGTAATGCCACATATTTCTCCATATAATACACTGTGAACTCTTATTGTATATTCTCTTATTTACTTTTGTACTCTTTTTGATAATCCCAAAAGGGGGAGAGACATGTAAACTAAGGGAGAGAAAACACACTAAGAACATATATCTCACTCATATGATTTGTGACCATCAAAAAGGGGGAGATTATTGGACTCCTTATGTTTTAATCATGTTTTAATGATCACAAATTCTTAATCATGTTTAATCTATCTCATATCATGTTTATATATTCTTGGTTTCTTCATCCTTCAAATAAATTTTCTCAAGATCTTAATTCCTATAAATCATGTATGATTATTTTAAACTATATTTAACTTTGATTTATAATAATTTATTTTATGAATGATTAATTCTAATTGATTCAGTGAATATTACTGCTTAAGTTTGTATACATGTATTTAGATAAGTCTGAGAAACTATGAGTTTTCCACTGGTTCTAGTTTTCTAGTAAATGACCCAGACACCATGACCCAGACACCATGACCCAGACACTATGACCCAGACACCATGACCAGACACCATAACCAGTTTCAGATCTCATGAAGTTTGTGACACCAATTGCTTGCTAAGACATTGTTTGAAGTTTGGAAAAGGACTAGACACCGTGATCCTAACACTGCATATATGATACCAATTAATGATCTAAATACAATTATGCCATCATGAATATCTCACTACTCAAATAAAAATAAGAATACACAGATTTGTGGTGAAACCATTTCCAAGTGACACCGTCTCTAGACAGACTATGACACCGTTCTTTAATCTATTTTATCGTTTTCAATTTAATTTATAATGGTCATATTTTAATCTTTTAAATGAACTAAAATAATTAATATTTCTTTTTAGACATGTTAACAGACAGTATGAGGTATGAGGTGCATGATACATGCATCCTATCAGGTCGAACCCAAGCACTCAATGAATAAAATGAAAAAGCATGGCCTCGAAACAAGTGATGATGAGTAGCAATGTGTAGCAAAAGTGCAAGAATTATTGAAAAGTAGACCAATACATACACCAAGATACATCTTAATAATAAACAAATAATTCTCAAATAAAAAATCTGGAATACCATAGATCATATCTAAATCATCTTCGTAATATCAACTCCACGAAGAACATGAGCTAGATCTAACTGGAAACTAGAGCACCAGAATTTTGATACTCTTTTTCTCTCAAGAGGACTGCATCTACTTCATCCTAGAAGTATAGAGCTGCATAGAATAACACTCAGAGCACTTCTAAACTTATCTCATCATCTTTTCTCTGTTGTGTTTTGTTTTTATCTTTTGAGCAGTGTGTGTGTGTCTGTATTAAATACACACACTGTCTCCTGCATTAAACTAAATGATACAAGATATCTTTCCTCTAATATATAAACTGCTTGGTGGAAGGTGATCACCAAGTGGAGTAGATTAGGTCTCATCTTGAGACTAAACCACTTGTTTTATCCACTATGTTTTTTCATTTAGTTTTTATCTGTTTTACTATATAATTCAGAAATCACGAGATTTACTTTGATAATTAATCTTAGATAGAAGTTATAATTGTTTTTACCTGTTAAAATAGCTTCAAAAGTAATATCAATAATTCATATTGTGATTACTAATAATTAATCAATCTTCTGAGAAGTTATTTGAACAGTCAAACTTTCATAACCGTATTACCTTGATTAACTAGGTTGTAATCAAATTTATTAGGGAACCTTTTTAAGAAAACTTTTTAACATAAATTTTTATAGATACTAAATTCACACCCCCTCTTTAGTAATCTACTCTGACCAACATAAATTAACACTCAACTTGACTCAAGGGTCAAGAAGATTAAATAATTAGGAGAATATCCAGAATTAATCAAGAAATAAGTGAAGCAATCTAATGACAAAGGCAATCCCAAATTAAAAGATGATTTGTATTTATTATTTGGATATCATTTTATAGGTAATAATGAAAATTAAAGAAAATATGGTCTTCCATATGAAACATATATAATGATTGTATCATCCAGAATTCCATGAAATTTGGTAAGATTTGGTATTGGATATGATGAACCTCTCCCATTTATGAGAGCAAGATAGCCATGAATAGTTCCCAAAATATGGAAAATTCTATAGGTGTTGGAAAAATATGTAAAAATAATTTTATAAGAAGTAATGAAAACATATGACACTTTTTTTGGGATGCATGGTCATATATAATTTTTTTAAGTATATGGAATATATTTCGCGTTATGAAAAAAAATATTTCTAAATATGAAAATAAGCAGAAGATTCATGGAAAATATAAAAGAAAAGTATCTCAAAATAAAGTATCCTTGAAATGCTACAATTTTGGAGGACTAGGACATACCATGAGTATGTGTCAAGAAGCCTGAGGGAAAAATGCTACAATAATTACTCTAGATTCACCAATATCTCAACAGATAAATGATGACACAAGGCATATTTTTAACAGGATATGTTTCATAAGTTTTAATAATGGGAAATTGGAAAGATATTGTAGCTAGAAGAAAGTAGGGAATTCAAAAAATTTAAAAGTATATCCCCAACTTCAGTGACATATAATGAGATAGAATATACTAGAAGATAATAAGATATTTTAGAAAATAGGTTTAAAGTATCAATGTAAACAGAATGAGCTCAACAAAATATGTACCAAGAACCTCCTTTATTACACTCATAAAAACTCTATTGGAAAGAACTTTTAATGAAATACTCACCTATATTAAGAATGTTTGAGGTGACTCAGATTAATAATGAAAATAAAATGAATATAGAATTCCTCAACAAATTCACATGTAATTATATAAGGTGGGAAGTGAAGGTATGAGAACGATCCCTCCAATGGAGGAAGAATTAGAAGTAGATAACCAACAGAAAGATTCTTACTCAAATAAATAATGATGAAAAAAAATATAGGTGAATCATAAATTAAAGAAAACTTCACTAGTGGTTTTAACCCCTAATTATGAAAAATAACAAGCATACAAAACCTACATATCAAAGGATGATTAGGAATGTGAGTAAATAATGTATAGTTATATAGACATAATAGTTGAATTTGGTTGGGAAATTGGTACAGTCACATAAAGAGTACAATGATTTACAAGAAAAGATCAAAGGGTTGGTTCATTGGGATCAACCAAAATCTTCTTCTTGTGGATTCAGAGGTACCTCTACCACCATGTATTAAAATTTTCTAATTTATATTGGGTTTTTTTGGGTATAATGGGGAGATACAATCCATGAGGTATGTGTGTGCTGAAAGCGAACATGTTTATAAGATAAATAGAGATATGTATGACAAAAATATTTATAATTATTAAAATATTTATATGTTACTAGAGTATTGAACCATTAGTATTAGGAATTAGTTTAAGTGGTATCATAAAGAGAAGATAGATTATTATAAATATTGTAACATAAATGTATTTCATGTTAATTGTTTTAAAAGATTTGTTATCAAAAAATATTTTTTAGGACACAAAGAAGGTACTAGAAAGTGAATATCATTTCTAAAAAGTGGTATCCCCATTATAAAGAGTAATTACACATCTGTCTTTAGCTCAATAATTGGTATTAATAGTTTTTATTAGTCTAAATATGGAGGTTTTTAGGGAGATGTGGTGATAAAAAATCTAGGATATATAGTATCATTGTAAAGCAGAGTCCTGTGATAAATTTAAGAAAGTCATGCTATTAAAATCCATAGAAGAAATTGAGTGACATGAACATCACTAGTGCTTATTGGATTAAAATATTGATTCCTACAAAGATTTTTGATATGGTGGGATTATAGTATCTATTAATGATTAAATTACATGTGGTAATTCCACATGCTAAAAATATATCAGCTTTGTGAAATAATAAAGAAGAAAATGGATTGAATATGGAAAGGTGATAAGAGGAGAAACATTTCAGTCTTAAATTGATAAATGATACCAGTGTTCTAAAATGTGAGATTTTAGATACTTAAAATAACTAGGTGATCTTAAAATGCAAACCAATGGTGTCATATAATATATGAAGAAGTGAAAAACCAAAGTGGGAGAAAAATATCTATTAATCTAGATTTAGGATTTGGAAGAATAATGTGTGTTCTCTCATACTTATAAGGTTTATTGAAAACCTAGTACACTAAGATCATTAATTAAGGGTGTGTAAAGTCGTAGATGAAGTAATTACCTATGTAATTCTATAATAAAGTGGGGGATAATTGAATTGAATTCTCCAATTAGAATTAAGTGTGATAATTCAAGTGAAAAAAATCCAATCAATCACTCATAGATAAGGCAAATTGAAATTAAATATCAGTTTATCAAAGAGAAAGTATAGAATGGGCATGTGAAGCTAGATTATATTCATACCAAATTACAAGTTGCAAAAATCCAGTTAAGGTCCTTACCTAAAGAATCATTTGAATGAAATCAACTTTATCTTAGAGTTTCATTAACTTCCCACACTTGAATAATGTGGATGTGGGACCCCCTCTTTTTAAGATATGTTTTGTTTTCCCCTATTTATAGATATGTTTTCATTATCATGTTGCAGGCCACATAGGTGTGACCTTTGGGCTTGTTGAAAAAGGGGGAGAAATAATATATTAATCAAGATATGGGACAATTTGATAGGGGAGAAACAAAAAAAACATGGGTTGTAAATATAATGATACTGAAGTTGGTCAATTAATGAATAAGAATTAAGAAATGGAGTGGTGGGTTCATGATTCTAGATATTGACACATGCAGGCTGAGAAGTGATCTCAAGGTTTTTGCATGTTTAATCTTTTGATGTTAGTTTTCGAAGGTAATATTTAGAATTAAGTGATTCATAAATGAAATTTACATGATATTATTGTTTCTCACATTAGGATTGACTCATATAGGCATAGACTATGTGTTTATAAAGTCCTTGATCACTATCTGGGGTTGTATAAGTCAAATGGTTTCTCTTATGCATGATTTTTCAATAAGTTTGTTCTTAATGTTTTAAAGCGTTTTAAAAAAACCCACGGGGGAGATTGTTGAAAAAATACAACTTGATGGTGTTTTTAGGTTATTTTGTTTGTTGAAAATGTTTGAAGTTATTGATTAAGTTTTTATTTCAAGGGTTATGAAGCTGGGTCTCATGAAAGGGTTATGAGCTAGGGTCTCACACAAGGAGATATTCTCTCGGGTTTTCATTTTCATGTCCTATAGGATCGGGGGGCTTGTGTTTATGGTGTTTCCCTATGAATAGTACCACTATTATACCTGAATCTTGAAGAAGAAAAAGAATATATAGGCTATAAACCACCTACAAATATTTTAAAAAATAGTTTATTCATTTCCACATCCAAGGTAGTGAATGGAATAAGTAGGTTATACTTTCCATCAAGTGAAGGGATTTCCAGAATCATTCTGGAAAGAGGAAGTGTTGGAATCACTTTATGAACTTTCCAAAGTGAGGATGAGTTCCCATGGATTCTCTTGGAAAGGTAATACTCAAGGGTATGTTTACATAAAAGATATTATGGATCACATGGAGTTCAAATTAACCTATCTTACCATCATTGAAACTCTAAAAAATAGATGATATTATTCTTTGGCCTACATGATAATTTTTGTCCCTCCTAAAGCAGTGAGGATTAAAGGGAAGTGTAAGAGAAGTGATCCTAGGGAGATAGTTCATCTATAAAAAACATTTTTAAGGTTAGTTATACTAGGAAGTATTGACCTAACTTAAATAAAAATCTAGTGATCTTAGTGATTTTGGTGCAGCAACACACTGTTGGATTCATTCTCCTTGAACTAGCCCATAGTGGTAAACCAAGTAAAAATATGCGTGTCCTTATACTTTCTTTATTGATTTAATTTCTATAAATCATAAATATATAAATATGTTATAGTTAATTTCAACATAAACACTAAAAAAATTACTCTCATAATCAAGAGGTTATGATCCAGTGGGGAAGAAAGAATTTTCAAATAGCATCCATACCTTGATTCACCCCCTCTTAGGGTATCTAAGTCCATTTATGGGAATAAAAATAATTCAATAGAATATTTTTTATTACTAAACCATGATAGTAAATATTTTACTAGAAAATTATAGTTTCATGAGGTACTTTTTATATCTAGTATATACAAACCTAAATCAGCGTCTAAGTATGAATTTAAATTAAAGTAAGAAGTTTTTGGATATAATAAAGACAAGGAAATTATTCCTTTTAAATAAACTAAAATTATTCTAATAGTAATTAAATGAGACTCTTCTGGGTTTTATTGAAAACGATTACAAAGAAACACTAAAAACATAATATCTCATCAAATTATATTGAGATAAAGAAAGCTCAGAATTATTCCTCTATATATCTTGTTGTCAACTAGTTTTATAGATATATCCAAATCAAGATTAATGTTGGAACTCAAATGAGTTGAACAATTCTCAATAATTTCTAGTATAAATCTTCTAATTCATTCAAATGAGTTTAAAATATTTCCAAAATATTTTTGGTAAATTTGAATACCATGAAAATAGTCTAACTCACCCATTATTCTCTTTTCAAATTGTTTTTTCATTAGTTTAGAAAATTCCTTATACATATTTTGATCTTTTGAACAAAAAATACCACCATAAACATTTATTTTCACATGAAAAATTATCTTTTGATGATGTTTTCTTAAAAATAATGGGGTCTTTTTATCCAACATTAAAAACATTTTAAAATAGAAAATAAATTAATATTTCAAACCAAGATATAGGTTTCTATTTAAGACTATAAAAATATTTTGCACGTTTTAACACATAATTTTAAAAGTGAGGGTATAAAAAACTTATAGTTTATTTGACATTCAATTACTCTATTAAAAATACATTAAGAAAATAATATTTAACATCCAAATGATTTAATTTAAAATTCATATGAGATTAAAATTATAAATAGATTCTAATGGATTTTAATTTAGAAATAGGAGAAATTTTCCCCTCATAACCTAATCATTATTTTAAGTTGTGACCTTTGGGAACTATTCTAGCCCTATTCCATGTGATCACACCACGAAAATCCTATTTGTTTTTAAATACCCATTTAGTTTAAATAACAAAATAGTTAGAGGGTTTATCAATTAATTCCTATACCCTATTCCTTTTGAACCAGTTTAGATATTCTTACATAAAACAAACAAAATATAATTATATAGGGGTTATTTTATGGTTTTAGATTTGATTTGGGAAAGAAAGAAATTTTTTTATCAAGGTTTACAATGGTTCTCTAAACCCTAACAACTTAATCTAGTTTTCCTATAACAGTTTCTAAAGGATGATCATTTAGGTTTCTAGGTTGTTTGGTTATTACACTTTCTGGTTCTTCAGAATAAATCCCTTATAATCTAAATTATTCTTTATAATATTCCTAATAACCATCATTTGTTTCATCTAATAGATGATCAAGTTCTAGGTTGTCCAAATAATCTATTATGTTATCAATTTGTGTCTTCTTATGATCAAAATGACCACTTTCATCAAATTTAAGATGAGAATATTATTAAACAACCTTCAAAATATTATTGAAAATCTTATATGATTTTGAATTAGTATAATAATATAATAATATTCCTTAAAAAACCTCTAGATCAAACTTTGAAATATTTTCTTTGGTTTTGAATATATAAACTTTTCATCTGAAAATTTAATGTATCCGATAATATGTTTCTTATAATGCCATAACTTATAGGGTATTTTCATTAATGAATTAATTATTATAACTCTATTAATAACATTAAATTATTTATCAATAACTTCATCCCAAAACTGAGTGGGTATGATATATTCACATAATATTATTTTATAAATTTATTTCATGGTTACATTCTTTTTTTTAACAATACAATTCTATTAAGGTTTTTAGAGTCAAAAAATGTATTTATAATGCCATATTTTGAGAATAATGAAATATATTCATGATTCTCATACCTCCCCCCATGGTCTCTCCTTAAATTCAAAATTTTGGAATCCTTTTTATTTTTCACAAGTTTGAAAAATTAATAAAAACATCACAAGATCCAATTTTGAGTCAAAAGAAATAAACCCATGTAAATCTTGAAAAATCACCCAAAAAATATAAACAAAAGATTTATCACTTAGGTTTACCATTATAAAAGGTCTGAATAGATCCATGTGGATGAGTTCTAAGGATATAGAAGATGTAATGTATTTTATTTTTTTAAAATATGTTTTTTTCTTTTCTATTTGGCTTGTATCACACAGTTTATTTTTATTTAATTGAAGGTTAAGAAAATGAGAAATAAAATTTATTTTAGATAATTTTTTCATGGAATAAACATTATAATATCTAAGACACTTATTAAAAATCCCTGATTAATTTATTTCATAATTAAAATCGTTTATATTTTTTCTACACAAATAATTAAGATCCAAGGTATATACATTTTCAGTTCCTAGAACCTCAAAATTAATGTATTTATCTTTAAAATATAAACATAAATTATGTGAAAAATATACAAATAATCTATCATTATAGTGTTGATAAATACTTATCACGCTATTATTTATGCCTTAAACATAATTTAATTTTTTGATGAGGATTTATAGAGGATACCCAATAGATCAAAAACCATATATCACCCCTTTAGCATTATCACCAAATGTGACATTTCCTCCATAAATGATAAATAATAAGTGGAGTTAAATAAATATCTACTAATATGTATTGAAAACCCACTATTCATAAACCAATTTTCACTATTTTTTTAGTATTTTCTCTTAAAAAACAGCAAAATGGTTTTTTGGTACCCAAATTATCTTAGGTAAAATAGTGTTAACTACAAAATATTTGAGAACCGAAATCTTTTTACATTTTCTAGAATTCACAGAATTATAAAAAAATTAACTTGCAGAAATAAAATCTATTTTTATTTTATATGTATTAGGTTTTCTTAGGAATTTTTTTTTGTAAAATGACCATTTGTTCCCCAATTAAGTTAGGTGATATTAAACATATTTCTATTTTTTGAACTAGGTATAAAATAATTTTTATACAAATTAGGTCTTTCTCCCTTACATTATATTTTATATTTTTCTTTATTTTATTTTTTCTTCCCAAAAAAATTATTTAAATAACCCCTAGTTAAAAAAATAGAAATATACTTTAGATATTTAACTTCAACTACTTATTCATTTATCCTTCCATCATGGACAACAAAACTAGAAGAAAACTCATGTAGTTTAACTTTGAGTTAAAAAATATATTTTTTAAAAACTTCTTTTTAATTGAAAATATCATTATATGATTTATTTAAAGTATTTTTATTTTTTATTTAGAGACTCATAGTGGTATTGAAATAAATAACATCACTCATTTAATTTATCATAAGTGTAGTTTTTTAGTTAAGATTTAGAAGATGTGTAATATGAAGAATATTGCACCGTGGTTTTTTCCCTGAATAAAATGTTTTAATTCTAATTAGATTCTTAATCATTAGAATAAAAACTGAAACCATTTCTAGATTCCTCTATTAAAATTTATTTAAACATCATATATTTCATGTATTTATTCTTATAACCATCCTTTTTTTAGTACATCTTATTAGACTTCTTGTTGTATTGTAGTTGAGGGTAGTATTGTTTTATGTGCCTGAGTTTCTTATACTCTTAGTATATAACTTATTATTTCCACCATACTTTTTTTACTTGTTGAAGGAATTTCTGAATCCTTTCCTCTTATTGTAGAAATTTTTTAAGTTATTGGAAAATTGAGTGAGCTCATCACTTGACTTTAAATTTCCTAAATATTCTTCATCAGATGAGTATGAAAATAATTCCAATTTATTTTTATTCTCATCCATTGAAGTATATTGATTCAATATATTATTCTCTTATTTCATCAGCTTAGAATCTATAATATCATCTTTGATTTTAGCTTCAAATATCATGAGTTTTATAATGTTATATTTTATTTTTAAATCTTTCTTGGAAGCAGATTTTTTAATGGTAGATAAAATTACATTCCATTTAGATGGTATAAATATTAGAAATTTTAGAACTTGATTGGGTTCAAGAACTCATTCTCCTAGAGAAGTAATATTATTAACAATTTTCTTTAAATTTCCATTTATCTGAGTGATTATCTCACCATCAATCATTAGTAACATATTAAAATTTATCTTTATAGTGTTGTGCCTAATATGTTTCATAGTATCATTACCTTTATAAGATACTAAAATGGTATTCCAAATTTCATACACTATAGAGCATTATGAAAGTATTTTAAACTCATCTAGACCATGCCCACATATGATAGCATTGATGGATTTGGAGTTCAGATCATTGTTAGATTTAGTAGTGGAATCCAAAGCCTGAGGTTCATTCTTGGCTATTTCATAGGACCTAATATCCTTTAGATATACATTTAGACCCATATATTTTAGATATATAATCATGTGAGACTTTTAGCATCTATAATTTTCTCCATTAAATTAGGTTTCTCTAATCCAAAACATTCTTTTTTTATTGTCATGCATTGAATCCATTTTAAGATGATCATTATGAATTAAACCATTTTTAGTTTAGAATTAGAGAGTATAATCCTTTAAAACAAATTTAAGTTGGATAAATGTAGTATAATAACTTAAGAGGGGGGATGAATTCAATTCTTGAAATTTTCTACACCTAAAAAGAACCCTCTCATTAGAAAAGAATGACTATGATATTCTATTATCAAAAATAAGTAATGAAATAAAAAAATAAAGATAAAGTTATAAAATAGATTAATCATAGTTTTTAGGTCACAAGGATCCCCTAGTACACTCCTCCAACACTCTACTCTATGAGTTTAGTGATATTCATTATACCAACCCATTTTTTGGGGCTTCTTAGCTGAGTAAAACTAACTGTTACTTGTTTCAAGAGGTCCAAGAGAATTCAACCAAGAACTCCCTTTACAAGACCTATCCATAGTCTTATCACACTTAAATACAACAAGTGAAAATATACGAAAATATTAAAATTAATATTGATACAAGTTAAACACATAGTTGCAAGAACCATTTGATAGATAAAGAAGAGACATACAGAGAAGAATAATATCATCAAAGTGTAGTTATAGAGGTTCATTAATTGAAAAGGATAATCTTATAAGATCAAAAACATATATGATCAAGAAATGATCATTTATAAGAGAAATAGATATGAGTATCCTCTATATTACATATATCTTATATTTTATATATTCAAGAATCTATGCGCACTACTTTTATATCTCCTCTTTTTTAATTTTAACTAAACACACTTGTTAATATCAATGATTGAGTGAATAATAATTTTACAACTGAAGTGATGGACTCTTAATTGGTATGTTTACTTTTCCAAATAAGGAATGAAAAAATGATAGGATGTATAATATTATGTATTCATAATATTTTTACATTCATGAAAAAGGTTCTCTCTCTAAATCAACCTTCCATTATTTAGAAAAATTAATTCAAAATGTGTATAAAATCATAAGTTTAATTTTTAGAAGATATGATAATGGTAGATCGTATCTTAAAAAAACTAGTTATGAGAATATTATATCAATAATACATAATATAACATGATTTTTATAAGATAAATGGTTCATAAATTCTTTAAATTTGTAATAACATAAGATAAAAAGATTCATTATAAGATAAATATTTTTCATATGGTTTCATCAGATTTTTAAAGATAATATTAAACTTACCTAAGACAAATGAATTCTTTTATAATTTCCTTGATGTTTTTAAGATAATTTTAGATTAATATAAGATAAAGGACTTAACTAGACACTTATTCCCTCATAGAAAAAATTACTTGTAATGTTTCTTTTCATAATATAATTCATTTATGTGTTCCTTTTCATAAGTGGTTTCTTTTATAATGTAAAATAATTATATTACATTAGTCTTTTACAAGATAATTAGTTTAGCTCAAACTGAATTACAATGTACAAAGAATAATTCTATTTATGCTCATAGGATAAATTTTCATATATGTATATATCACATATGATAAATTACATTGGAATATATTTGAAAAATAACTCATGGAGTTTAAAGAGAGTTAAAATTTTGATTAGATAACATCATAAAATTATTATTATAAATTCAACAGTAAAAAAAATATGGATTTTTTGAGCAAAAAAACATATAAAGTATTGAGATATGTTAGATCAAATATTAGATTGTCCAACAAGATCTACCACTACATAGTGTATGTTCCTAAGAGGTTTTAAAAATCCTTTAATGACTGTGACTTTGAGCGTACCATAATGGTCATTGGTTGGCCATTTTTTGTAGGTTTTGTCATGTGGGATTAGACCTACTCCTCATTTTCCACTATAACTGTTTTGAGATCCATGTGTTTTATAGGTGGAGTTATCTGTTAATATTCAATTAAAAATTCCCATGGTGAAACCACATAGGTGTTTTGATCATTCCACATTAAATATTCACCATGATATTCCCTGTATCAGGCCAATCTAGTGCTTCTTAAAATGGTTTCTTAGACTCCACTACAACCTAGTTGAGACCATTTTCTATAGCTTACTCATTATTTGACAGTATAAAGCACCATGGTGTAAGAAACATTGAAAACTCCTTGTTTTTTTTGTATTTTCACTATGATCCTTGACCATATTCTAATGAAATATCCTAAAGTAATAAAATATTATGTCTTAAAAGATTTTCATATTACTTCGGCTTGAAAAGATTAAAAATTTCAGTTTCATCTAACTTTAGATTGAAATGTAAAAAACATCAATGAATTTTGTATGATTTACCTAAAAAATTATGACTTCAAAATGAAAAATTTAAGACCTCAACCCATCATTAAATTTCATATTTTAGTATATCATACTAAAAAATACATGGATTCCAATAAAAATCATATGAACTGTATTTGTTAAAATTTCAGAACACAAAACACTAAATTCAATGTAATTCCAAAAAAATTCAAAAGTATGTCTTATTTAATTAATTCCAATATGAATAAAAAAACTTAAAACCATGAATAAATTCATTTTAAAAATAATTCCCAAAATATTCTTGAAATAAAAAAATGATCAAATTCATTCAAAAAGAGTAATTGGTAGGGATATATTATTTTAAATGCACATGAAAATCTATTTAAATATCATTTCTATCAATACATACAAGTTATGTATCAAAGTAACCCACTATATCTATCCTTTGACCTATTCCATGAGGGTATAATATATATGTAAGAAATATACATTAACATCATTATTATATCACAATAAAACAATCACAGAATACAAAAACTACCCCTTTATCTAAACTAGTAGCCAACATATCATGTGTTATCTATATATTGGCTCATAAATCCTAGTGATTTATCATGTCATACTTAGACCACCATTCCCTTTATGACCACTCAATGACCACTAATCCCATATTACCACCACATTATCCACATTGATTCATAACAAAAACAAGTTAAACTAATTAGATTTATCACCTCACATGGGGAAGAACAATACCCCTATTTTCCAAAGACCCTACCCAAGTACTTTTTATCATCACTGGCTAGGGAAAACCACTCTTTTTTAATAATGTTATAACCTGTCATCTTTACCCATGTCCAAACCACATACTAATTATCTATTCTAATCCAGGTCTATGCTTTCCCATCACCATACCCTTAGGTAGATCACATAAATAAAATTGATAATATAAACATGATTCAGTCCTGAAGGACCCTACTTCAACATTCATTATTTCTCTCTCATAAGAGACTTATTAGACCACAAAACTTATCTATACATTATTATGGAGTTTACAAGGAAAACCCCTCTTAAAACTCATCTTTTTAGACTTCTCTAAGCATCCCTTATCATAGATACAAACCATGTATCCCAAGTCACATGAAATCAACACCCAAAACAACTATTATTCATATCTCTTAAGATAAATTCTATAGTTTTTAGGAAATATTTATTTTTTTATAAAAAAACAATGAATAGATCCATTTATCAAACCCATAATCAAAATTTTCCAACCATTTCATCATCACTATGATGATTCTAAGGATAAACAGTGCCTTGGGTATCTCCTGACCCTCCTATAAGAAGTTAACAATACATAGACCAAGATAAACCCATTACCAAGAGATTCCTCATGTGATAGGTCTCTAACCATGAAAAAAGGACTACTCAATATAGACCTTTCAAACAAACCCAAGATAACCCATCCTTGACCACTTATGATCTATCTCAACCCCAAAGACCCTTTTAGGGTGTGTTACAAATATCTATCCCACACACACCTTGGAAGCATGGTATTAAATTTATATTAAAACAACTTAACCATGTATTGATTTTTTTATATTACTAATAGGATATACATATTTAATTTCATTAACGAACACCCTCTTGATCAATTTATAGATGTTCCTAGCTCAAACACTCAATCACACAATACTATTTTTGGAACCAAAGTCTTAAAATCCTTGAGATTCATGACATGAGGCTAATAACCCTTACATTGTTATATCAAGAATCACTCCAAGAACATAAAATTCCATTCCATGATTCTAAGTTGTGAGTCCCAAATGGGGGGTGGGGATGTCATGTGTAGTATAATTATTATATGGAATTATGCCCCACTATAAGATTCATTATCTAGTGATGGGAAGTAATCTCTGAGTAAATAAAATACCCTGATGAAATGATCTAGAGAATAAAATATCTTTTATGGAGTGATGGAATGACCTATAGAAGGCATTATATCTCAATGAATGGGTTTGAATCACTTAGTTAATGTCGAGGGGGATATTTTTGGAACAAAGATTACATTGCTCCTAGAGATTCATGACCTGAGACTAACTTCCCTCCCATGGGTCCACTAGGAATGAATCTATGTACCTAACATTTCATGTCATGATTCAGAGTTTAATGTACCAAATAGGGTGAGTAGGGATTCCATGTTCCATGTAATTGTATTATTGAAATCCTCCCATTATAAGAGTCCTTTCCTAGTGAGGGGAACTAATCCTAGAGGGAAGAAAAAACCATGAGGTAGTGAGCTTTAGAATACAATATATTTATGTAAATGATATAACCAAACTATTAGGACGTGATTTATATTTTTTTTGACAATAATTATTGAAAATAATTGGTGAAATTCAAGGTAAAAAGTATAAAGGAAAAGAAGACCACAAAAATTGGACTGTATTGTAGGATGATTGAGTGGAGAGATATATGTGTAATAAATAAAACACATAGAGGTGTGGAGAAGGTATGATTATCATCTTGGAAATATTATGATTAATTAAAAATTCATATTGGTGTGTATCTATGATATATTAGGTATTATTGTTATAAATGACTTAAAATATACTTGTGAATATCATGAGAAATAAGTCTTGGTGCCAATATTTTTTGAGTCTCTACATTGTAAGGAGTCACTAAATTATGTTTGGGACAATGCCAATGAAATGATGAGATTACATTTCCATGGAATTCCTAAATCAATCTAGAATAAGAAAATCTTTGAGATATCTTAAGCCTTATTAAATTTGTAATTGGATTTACTATAGAAGATTATATCTCATCTGGTTGATTATTATAGAGAAAAATGTTAGAGTATTGATTGAGAATATTTGGATTGTTAATTAATTTTGAGTTGATGTAAGGTATAATAAATCATAAATTTCCTATTCTAGAATATTTTTATATATAGAAGAAATTGGACTTGAATGGGTTCATTAGGAGAAATATGGAGAAGTTTGGTGTAGTTTTAAATGTGTTTCTATTTCAAAGGATCTAATCATGGTGGAAAATGTGGATGGAACTGCAAAGGTATGACAATATCAGAATAAGAAGGTATTTTTGGAGCTATATGTGATTAATTTAGATGGTAAATAATAGTAAAAAATTAATCTTCAAATCTATATGAGATTCATTTAAGATATGATAAATTATTTATAATAAATTGGACTTATGTGAGATAATATTTTTTGAACTATTTAAGAGTAATAAAATAATGTATGGAATCTTATGTCGTAAAGTTACATATTTTGCACTAAAAAAATATCAAATTTGGAATCGGAACACACCATAATACATATATTGCACCATTATTCAAGATTCAGCACTAAAATGGTTAGATCAAGAAGAAAATGCATCGTTATGTTAAAATTAATATCTAATATGTTTGGAAACACAAATCTATATTATGAAACAACCTATCATGTCATAATACATATGGAAGTTGGATATAATTAATAGAGAAAAAAATTGGTTTTTCAAAAATGGATATTTCCATAATGTTATTATTGTAAAACTATATGTTTCAAATAGAATTGATGTATTGAAATTGGAAAAGAGTTTTTGTGGTCATTTAAATAATGATCAAGGGTATATATTCACCTAAAAACAATCCAAGGATGAGTTTGTTGCATAGGAAGTTCAAGGTAGTTAATATCTTGAATTTGAATTTTAATTCCAAATCTATTGACATCAAATGGAGGGATAAGGATAAAATAATAAAAAAATGAAATTACTTGATAGATATGTGAAAATATAATATAGATATACATAGTAATAATTATGATGAAGATTAAGGGAAAATGATAATATAGCCTTGTAAAGATCATTACAGAATAAGATAGAATTTTTACAGAGGAAGGGATCATTATTACTAAAGTAATATAGTTCATATTCTATGTATTGTTAAGGAAGAAGAGATACTACAGAATATCATGTCTAAAATACAGGGGAACCACATGTGTTTGATCATTTCTATTATACCAATTTTTAGTGGAGAATAAGACTCAAGGAATTATAGACCATCTTGGATACATTTGTTTTATTAGAGTAAGGGAAAAAAATTATATTTAAGATAATTATTATGATATAATTATTATATATAGATAAAATAATTTATTTTGGTAGAGAGTTTATATTGGAAGGAAACATTTCATATTTTTTTGTACATATTTGATATAATTTGGTTTTGAGAAAGGAGTAAATACATAGGGATAAATGTTGCATCACATTTGGAATTGTGATGCAGTTTACATCCTATATACATGTTTATATTGGATATACCTTCATGTATATAGTCTAAGAATAATCCTATAAGTATATATATTGATATATTTTACAGTAGTGTGTGAAGGAGGATATGGGAGTGACCCATGGGAGGTAGTGAGGTATTACCTAAAATATTATAAAGGTAGTAGGTAGTGGTGAGGATTGACTTCACATAAATATTAACATTTAGTTTATTATTGATTTCTGGCACACTAACACAATACTGAGTGTATGATCCTTGGATATAGACCATTGATGGTTAACAAAGTAAAACCTCTATATCCATTTCCTGATTTACTTTCATCATATAATTTATACTTGACGATTTTTTGAAATTATATTTAGGTATAAAACTAATTCTTACTAACATGAGAAAAATATTAAATAATGAGAATATAGAGTAATGAAAAACATGATTTTGGAAACACCCTAATTTACCCACCACAGAGGGTGTCTCTCTAGTTATAATAAGTGGTATCAGATTCAATAGGTTCTTTTAGGGATTCAACTTTACATATTTGACTTGTAAATATTTAAATATTTCTTATGATATGTCTTCTATATTTAAATATCTTGTATTTTTGGGGAATCCATTTCTCTAGTTTGAAGAAGAATTCCATGTCATACTTAGAGTTATATTTTTTAAACAATCGTGAAATCATGTTAATTAGATTTTTTATGCAGTTGATATGAAATTATATTTTATATAGATCAATTTAATTTGGGGATTTATTATTATGACAAGAAATATATAAAGGATTCTTTAGTGGAAGGTTTATTTAAGAAAATAACTCACTGTAATACCTCTAAGGATATGTGGATAAAGTTGGAAGAGTTTTATGTAAGAGTATTTTTTCCAAATAAGTAGCATTAGATTGCCTCTATAAGAGGAAAAATGTTTTATTAAAGTAAAATTCTTTATATAAAAAGGTAAGAGAAAGAATAGAAATAAGAAGTAATCTATCGTGAAGTTGAATTCTCCCCTTGAGGTGATTGGTTCAGATTTTACCAATTTATATGATTATAATATTGTTTTGGAAGATGTTGGAATATATAAATATTCTTATTTCTATATGGAGAAACAAATATTTGATTATTATATTGGAGAAGATAAAACCAAACTATGATCAAGTCAATCTAGACATATTTTAAGGAAATATCAAGTAGATATCTATGCCTTCAATGAAATTTTATATCAAATTGAAATCATGTATAAAGTTGATTGTATATACATTATAAATTTTTCAATGAAGACTCAGAGTTTGAAACAAGTGGAGGTGAACTTGAATGCATCCATTGAGATAATGGGTGTAAAGATGAAGAAGTAAAGTGTCCTTCTTGGAGTGGTCTCATGTAAGCTAGAAGACTAAATGGAAAGGGTGATGGAATCCAAGGAAACTATTTTCCATCTTATGATACAACAATAAAATATTATTTAATTGTAATAAAAGATACCTAAATAATAGAAATGATAATTACTAAAATGAAATAAAAGGATATAAAAACTCATTTCTTATAAAGGAAACTAAAAATGATCAAAGGGAAAAAAGATATAAACAATCACTATGTGATTGTTTTAACTCATGAACCGGTCAAAGTATCTCATATGAAATTGGAGGGAAAAATAAATAATATTTAAAAATATAGTGGAATTGTCTCTGAAAGAATGGTGTCATTTCAATATTACTTTTTTAGAATATTGGGACACAATATGAGTGTGTTTATGGAATATAGAAAGTTCAAAAAGGGAAGAAAGACCTACTATAACAATATGTCAACTGATAAAATAATATACCTGGAATGATTCCATCATGAAATGTTATATTCATGCTAACCATGATAATATGGAGAGGTAATACAACAAAAAAGTAATGTAGGTTTTAAGATGTTATTCCTTTATATTATAACAGGAAAGTGATATGAATAGGAGAATAAATAATATTTTCCAATGAAAAATAGATTCAGGTAATTATATGATTTTGAAGTGGAAATGAAAAAGAAAATTTCTCAAGAATCAATTTTTATTTATTAACAATATTATAATGGAGATAAAATAATTAATTGTAGAATATGAAAAAGGCTTCATTTATTAAACTAAAGGTGGATAAATATTTGAAGAAAGGATAATCAAGGATAAATTAATATGAACTAGTCTTAAAGAACATTTGAGAATAAAAATATGAGACATGATTAAGTGGTATCACAAATTATACCATAATTAATGAGGTGAATTTTGGTATAAGAGTTTTCAAATAGTAGAGGAAGAACAATGAAGTATGTAAATACCTAACCTCAAACATTACATATTTAAGTAATTTTAAACTTTAATTAACATTATTACAATCCTAGGGGTATTTTTGGTATAGTTTTTTAGAGAACTATAAAGAAATTTACATTGTAAACCCATATATTACAAGTGGACACTTCTACATAGTATCCATTTTCCCAAAAACACAGGTCTTAAGAAAACATGATTTAGTTTCATGAAAAATAATCAAAAAATTCAACTTGAATTATAATTTTCTCTTACCCATACTTAAATAATATGAAAAACATTTTAAATTTTTTTTATAATCACAAAAAACTCAGTTTTGGACATAAAACAAAAGAAATAAATCATTAGTCCATGAATACTTATACAAATTTTCCTTTTTTCAAAATACTATTTATGATGAAAGTAAACATTTTACTACTCAAGAAATCATATTTTCTACCTGAGGAACTCCATAATAAATTTCATAAGAAATATTAAAGTAAAAATAAATTCCATATGGTTTTATTTAAAAAATTATAAACCAATGAAAACTTTTACAAAAATATATACCTTTAACCCTTGATAAGTAACATATACATTCATTTGAATATCAACTGAATAACTTACTTTATAGAAACATGATATTTCTATAAAAACATAGAAATAATAAGTAAATAATATAGTTAAATTGGGGAATAAATTTCTTATCATTTGTACTTATGGAGTACCCCTCACACATACACATGAAATAACCCTCACATTTATATATAAACAAATTCTCACTGTTATACTAGGAGTAACCATCGTAGTTACATTTAGAATAACCATCATGGTCAAATTATAACATAAATATACCCAATGAGATAAATGGATATAATGGAACCACCCAAATTTAGTTTATAAATGAACCAATATTAATTATAAACAATTCCAAAGAACCATAACATAATCATAATACATGGATGCTTGTATCATAAAAATTTTCCTTGAAGAAAATAATTTTTTAAAAATAAAAACGTGCACATAAAAAGGAAAATATTTTATTCAAAAATAACCATGTAATATGGTAAAGGAATATTCAAATAAATTATTAGTTACTAAGGTATGAAAATCTACTCATTCTGTATAAGTTAAAAAAATTCCTTATGTACTTTTTTTCAGAAAAGTCACAGAGTACATCGTTTGGAAAATGAAAAAAAGATTACATTCAAACTGTTTTGTAAAAAGTAAAAAATGGGTAATTTTTTTTTAAAAAAAATATTATAAGAATAATAAAAAATTATTTAAATAATTTTTATAAAATAATTAATTGAATATGGAAGAAAAATATATTCTTAAGGGAAACTTTAAAATGTTATTTTTAAAAGAAAGTCCCTTACCTTGAGTCCAACTCGTCACATATGTTCTTTATCTTCCTGAATAATAAACTTAGATTAATTTATTCCTACTTAATAAATTTTTTAAGGTTTATAATTTATTTAATATTAATTATTATCATTTTATATACAATTACTTAGTCATTTAAAGTCTTGTCAGATGTTTTTTCATTATTCAGTTTGTAAGTCTAAAATGACTTCAGTTGGTTGACTATGGTAAAAGAGGTCATTATTACATCATCATTAGAATAATATTAATGAAATAATTATAAATTATATATATAAATTATGAATTTAAATATAAAAATTAAATATAGCTATGAAAAATGAAATACGTTACAATCAAGGAGATGTTAGGCTGCATGTAAGCATGAGCTACATTTCCATTTTTCAATGATCATTACAGAAAAAAGATACATATTATTTTATCTTTATAGAATTATAATAATAACATAATTATCATATTATTTACTTAAACATAATTATATATATATATCATCTATGTGATGTGGTGATGAAAAAATAATCACATCGCTTTGTGGAGGTGGTAGTGCACACGTACACACAAACAACATTATCATTTTTTAGTTCCTAAAATGGTAAGAACATAAATGATATATTAACTTAATATAATGAAAAATATTTCATCATTATATTATATAATAAATAATTCAATCATAATAACCAGTCTTGAGATATGGTGATAGAAAATTAATTACATCAGTTCGCTAGGCGGTAGTCCACCGTACACACGAATGATGAATTCTTTTCCCATTTGATTGAAGTGGAGATAGATAAAGGTTAATTTATAATTATATATAAGATACTTGATTTATCATTTCATAATATTTTAATATGTTTTTAGGGATGTGTAATAAGAAATAAAACTAAAACTTACAGATAAAAACTATACCTATTCTTTGGAAAACCTCATTTTCTTAACACCTTAACACCTCTAAGATTGGTATTATGCCAAAAAAAGACCAATATAATAATATTAGGGATTATATTAAGGTATTTTGGAATATATTATCTAAAAAATGGATTTTAAGTGTGAACGAGTGGTAAGAAGAGGAACCCTTTTATAAGAGTGTTGAGGGGAACTCTGGGAATTTCATAAAATATTAAATTAATATAAATTAATTATCAAGTAGAAATGTATAAAAGGTTAGTTATATATAATTAATATGTGTATGGGTGTAAATCCATTCATCTAATAAAAATTTGAAAAGTTTGGACTATATTTCATACCTTATCTTTTGGATTTAACCCTTATTTAACCACTTTAACTATTACCTTGACAACTTGAATTTTTACTCTTTGGGGATCAATATAGTTACAATAAAATAATAATAAAAAATTGACCATGTTTTATATTTTTAACCTTATCCAAATCACTTGGATGAATTTAATACTTTTATGAATTTTATATAATTTAATAAAAATTATTTACTTTAAAATATCCATAATGTCAATTTTTAGAATTATTCATTTCTTTGAATTTAATAATACCAAGAAAAAAATAAAATTAGAAAAAAATATTTTATTATATTCCAAAAATTTTATTCTCATATATAAAATTCACATATAATAATAATTACCTAAAATTATATTAATTTTAATATTTTTAATATCATTTACTTTATTTTTTTAATAATTAAATAATTACCGTATCAACGTTGTGCATGCATTTAAGTTAATAATTTCATCCATAAAGATTAAAAATAAAATTTCATGATGAAAAAAAAATTATATTAAAAAATACTATATATTTTTAAACATATTCTTTCGATAACACCACATTAAAAATATTACACTAATTAAAAACAAGAGTGTCACATATTTGACATTTCGTTAAATAAAATACTATAAAAGAAATAATCTTATAAAAGTTTCATAAAAATGTCATAAATAAGACAATTTATTTATTATGGTCTAGATATACTAATCAATAATATTTTGGTAAGTTTTTTGGTCATTTGATCGTTCATATCATTTATTTTTTAACATAAATTACCTGATTTACCCTTTACCGTGATTATCCAAATTACTAAAGTTATTGGTCATATTGAAAAAATAAATAAAGGGACATATTGAATAAATTCAGGAGACTTTATTTCAAATATGGAATCCATTTATTGAAATTAATAACATATATTTGTCAAATTTTATTTTAAAATTAATCCTGTAGAACACAAGGAAAATAATTGTTTTTTTTTTGAAAAATGCATTTTTAAGCCCAAAATGTATATATAACAAAATAAGGTATACGGATGATTAAAATGTAATTAATTTAATTATATATAACTAAATATAACTTTAGTTACTTTGATATCAAATTCAAATCATAAAGAGACTTTTTAATATAAATAAAATGACAGTTTTATAAAAATCAGTATTTTTCACTTTGTACTGAAAAATTAATCTTTTTAGAAAATTATCAAAAATTAATCCTAAGTTAATTTTGAAATATTGATCCAAAAAATGAAATTAATTTTTAAAAATTAATTTTTAAAAACTCCCATAAAATAATTATGCTATTTAATCGTAAAAATCAAGAAAAACCATTTTGAAGAAAATATATTTTTGAAGAAAAAAAATTAATTTACTAGAAGTTTTATTTCTTATATAAAAAGAATTAACTAATAAATAATAAAAGAATATTACTATTATATATTTAAAAATTTCATTAATAATATTCCATCTTTCCTATTGATATATAGTTTATAATATTTTCATTTAAATAATAACATTTTGTTATTGATTTACGCTTAGTGTTGCATATAATTTATGCTATAAAATGAAATATTTATTTTTAAAATAACATAATGATACAATGAATGTAGTTAAATCAAATCAACAGAATAAACATGAAAATTGGATATTTCTCTTATTATAGGTGGATCCCACACTAAGAAAAGTAAAATTGAAAACAAACATCTAGAGTAAAGTTTTTATTAATTATACCCCTAAAAGGAGAACCAATATAAATGATTGGAAGAAAGTTGGATGAAATGGTTTGGTTCATGAAGAACAATCGTATTTCTCAACATTAGGATGAACATGAAGCACCCCTCTCCCCATGCAATTAATTTTTATATATTATGATTAAAGTGATTCATGTTTAGAATGGAGATATAATCCATGGGGTAAGTGAAATGAAAGGCACAATTAATTTGGAAAATATTATTGAATATAAGAAAAAATATATTATTGAATCTAAAATTTCATTTTATTTCAAGTAATCATTATGGCTTCTAAATCAAAAACTGTGGTAATTAGTGGAAACTAGAGAAATTATAACTGGCATAAAATATCAATTAATTAAATTGAAATAAAACATTTTGAAAATATAATTCCATTATAGTATAGATTTTTTTTAATGATATCAATAAAGATATAAAATTGTAGTGGTTCCAAATAAAAATATGAGTTTTCAAGGGATATCACATAAAATTTGGTGGTCAAATAGTAATTACAGGCTATATCTAGCAGTTTCTAGCCATAAATAAAAGTTAAAACAACTCAAAAAATAATCACTTATATTAATAGATTTTATATTTTATTTATTTTATTTACCATATGGTATAATATGATTGATTTCAAAGATATCAAAAGATGATGAAAAAAATATTACGATGAAGATTATTTCATTAATTATTTTTAAGTTCTAATGGAATTTTGGATAATTGTGTACTTATGATTCAAATGATACATTCCTCATATAGCATAAGATAAATTCCCTATATTAGAAGGAAGATCAATAATTACAATTGATATGGTTCACAAACATTATTATTTATGGTTTATTTACTAATACGTTTTTGTAGTGTGATTTATGTCATAGGGAGAAATATTGGAAGAGGGTGATTATTTAAGTTTCATGGGTTTTAAAGAATAAGGGGAGTAACATGGAAAATTTTGTTATTGTTAACATCGATTAATATTTCTTACACTGAGTTTTGATTTAGTTTCAATAAAATAAAATGGGAGATAATGTTTTAACAAAATAAAGAGGTTGTGAGTTGGATTTGTTGACAATAATTATCAATAATCATAGGTGATATTAAAGGATAAAAGTAAAATGGAAAATATGAGTATCAAAATTAGAGTGTATTACATGATGATGGAGTGGATAAATATATATGTAAGACATGAAGAAAATCGATTTAATGAGATATGGTTATCATCTAAGAAACTATATGTTTGGTGAGAAAATTAATGTTAGTGTATGTTTGTGACATATTTGGTACTGTTATCAGAGATGACTCAAAATATCATTGTAAAGATCATGACAAGTAAGTCTTTAAGCCACTAGTTATAGTAACCCAATATTTTTATTCAAAAATATTACATCTTATACACTATATCAAATTAATATTGTGCTACACAGAACATCTACTTATATTTCCTTTCACGCAACACTGAGTTTCTATGAAACAACATTTTATTATCATAATTATTTAAACATGATAGTCATAACCTAGCCATTAAACATAGTAATATAAATAGTAATAAATATTTTTAAAAAAATTATTTACAATGGTTTTATATAAATAGAATATATTTATAATAAAATACATAATTTTTGGTAAATTCATTATATTTTTTTGAAAATACTATATTTTCTCCAAAAAGTTTATTTTTATGTATTTTAGTAAACAAAAATAAATTTAATTTTAGAAAATTTTTGAAATTTAATTTTATAAAATAAAATTCATTTTTAAATTCATAATGAAAATTTTATATTAGGATTATTTTTTGGTATTTTTCTGAAATATTTCATTTTTTGGTGAATAACAAAAAATACTGAATTTTAATTGAAAACTATCTTTTCATATAATTTATTTATATAGTAATAATATATTTTAAACTATTTTTGAATTATAATTAGATTAATTATTCATCATTAAATACAATATAGGCTATTGGAATCAATTTGACATTGACATTTGATATAAAAACAATTCAAACTTCTAAAAATTTTCACTTTAAAGACTCATTATCTTTTCCCGTCTGTGGGATTATATTTAAATTAATTTCTACAAATCATGTTATTAGAATTTGTAAAAATATATTAAATATTTGGAATAATAATAATATATAATTTCTACTAAGTTAAAATTATTTTTTGACCAAGGTAATCATTGAAAACAATTAAAATTAATTACAACGATTAAGGTAAAAACAAGATTACTTAATGGTTAAACATAAAACATAAGGTGAAAAAATGACCATAAACATGTAAAAAATAACTTTTATGGACATATTTCAACCATAACACATATTTTATTAAAAATGGTTCATTATTGTAGGTACATGATGTGATACCTCCCAATATTGTTTACCTTTTTGGTATTTACAAGATTTCCACTTGTCACCCTTATAAAAGGCCACCACTCATCCCCTTATATTCACACCTCTCAAGAACTTTGGATCACCAAAAACCAACCCAAATAAAATACCAACTTCTATAAATTCATCTTTGAATCCTCACTTTGGTCATAAATCCATCCAAGAAATTCCTTCGGTGCAAACCAAAAGAAGATACCCGAAGAATAGTTAACGTTCATGAGTGAACATTTTTGTTTTATTTCTTCCTTAAACCTATTAATTTTTTATATCATGATTATATACCAAACTATTTATATTAAATATATATATATATATATCTTATTATGTTAATGGTATGACCTAAAACCTCACACACTTCAATCAAATGAGATACACAATCATTGTTTGTGTGTACGACATACTACCACCTCGAGAACCGATATCCTTATTTCTTCCATTACCACCTTTAAATGTTGAAAATAATGATGGATTTATAGTTTATATATTATTTTATTATTTTTATGATTTTATTTTTTTTAATTTTTATATCACACATACCTTCATGATTTCCATTTTTTGGGAATAAGATAACGTCGTTCATGTGTACGGCAGACTACCACCTCATGAAGTGATGTGATACGTTCATTCAATACATATATTGTATTAATGATGGTTTTAATAAAAATATAAAATATATACGAAACAAAAATTATTCTTTAATGCTAATATATCATGTAATTATATTTCTTTTAATCTGAGAAGAAAATGAAGACATCATTCATACGTATATAGGGCCTATCGTCTCCATGAACAATATATTTCATTTACTACTTATATATTTTATATATTATTATAAATAAATATATACTAAAAAAATATGATATTTATATATTATTTATCATTTTTGATATAATGAAATCATTATTAAATTAATTGGACAAAAAATATAACAATTTCAAACTTATATGAAAAACAAAGCGGTTATTACCCAAAACGTAACTTTAACATGGAATTGTTAATAAATGACTAAAAAAGGTCCTAATAAAATAATAAATGGTATTATATATATTAATATTATTATATTATGGATGTATAATAAACTTAAATATATTAAATTGGAGGTTTTAAATATTACGATGAGGGTCAAGACTTAAGGTAAGGGGAGTTTTAGTATCACTTTTATTTCTATGATATTTATGTCATATTCACCACTTGTGTATTTTGTGTGGGGAATATAATACCCTATGACATGTTATATCATTTATTTCATTTATTTCATGATAATAAATTTTTCAAAGTATGATATTTTTTCCTGGATCTCATGATTCAAAAGTTTTTCAACTGTTAAGGGATTTGCATCTCACTTACTTTTACGAATCACATGCTATATTCACCACATATTTCTTATAGGTGGTGTATATAATTCCCATAATTTTATTTTATTATTATTATAATCAAATTTATTGGTATTTTAATATTCATTTTATTATCTCTCTTTCATGGGGTTTACAGTTCAAAAATTACAAAATTAGTAATAGAATTTCATCTCAATTTTTCTTCATTGAGACACGTGATATGTTAGGTACCTATATTATTTTTCCAAGGAGTATATGCTATTCATATGACATCTTATTTCATGAATATACTAATTTTAATTATATTTTAATATTCATTTATTATTATTATTTCATGATATTTGATTCAATGTTACCAAAGAGGTCAGAGTTTATTGCTACAATCTCATCGTTTATCAGGATTATTTATGATTATAATGCCATTAATGGAATATTATGATCCATATCTCAATAAATATCATCAATTTTATTATAATATGGTTTTTCATGAAATATTCATGTAATGTTAAAATTTTCCCACTCTTTTGTATTTAAGATAATTAAGAATTTTTTTTAGGAGAATCTGACTTTATTTCTTTCATTAGTCAGAAATATGTTTTATTTAAAAACCATGTTTTCTAAAAATGTTTTAAAAAATGTTTTTAAATAATATTTTAAACTAATTTTTAAGGAAAATGATTTAAAAATGATTTATTTTATAAAATGTTTTTTAAATTGTTTTAAAACCTTCTTTTATAAATTTTCACATATATTTTCATAGATAAATATTTTCAATTTTTCCTGATTCCATAAAAAAATTTCAAATTTATATTTAAATATTTATTTTTAAAAAATTTATTATGTTTTAAAAATAAATTTTCAATGAAAAAATAATATTTTATTTAATAAATGTTTTTGAATGTGCTTTCCAAATCATTTTCCATCTAAGATGACATCTGTTGGTGTTACCTATTCTTTACTAAGGATATTATCAAAGAATACAATTCATATTCTTTCATGATTGGTTTTTGTTTTTATGGAATGATGTTTATGACACCCATTTCTATTCCATGGGTTATACCATGATAAAATTCTTATGAAACCCACTTCATTTCACGGGTTATGGTTTGATTAAAAGTTTATGAAACTTATCTATTTTCCATGGGATATGATGTGATGACATATTTATGATACCCATTTCTTTTCATGTGTTATGATATGATGGATGTTTATGATCTTGTGGTACACATATGTGTGGTTTTATTATGTGATGGGTGGGACCAATATCTCCCTCCAATTCATTGGGTAAACATTTATATCTCATGAGATAGACATGAATGGAATGACGAGTAAACTCGATTCAATAAAGGAACTTGTCCACTAAGATGGTATTGGGAGTAAACCATGAATACTAATTTGGTTTGGGGAGTGAAATAATTCCACTAAGATATCCTTGGTAGTGATCCTTGAATAGTATGGAAATAAATTTATATATTTATGTGTTTTCCATAATTCTATGTTTTATTCCTATGTTATGATTTTATGGAATATGATCTTGATTCCCTTATGATTCATGTATTATGAACTACCAATATTTATGCCATGAATATTTAAAATTATCTTTGATATGTAGATTATGATATTATAATGTTATGATCATGTTATCATACCCTTATTCTCGTGATTATGCTTATATATCTCCCTTGTTTACCCTTATTGAGCATCTAATATCACCGTTTCTTATGTTTCCTTTACCCAAGTTATGAAGATATGATTTCTGTATGATGCATCTAAGAAGGGTTCTAGTCATGGAGAACCTATTGAGAGATAATTTAGCTCAGTTATGGACTAATGTTTATGTTTCCATGTTTCCAAAGGAACTAAACTAATATGGTATTTGGGTGTGTTTTTGAGTAAAATATTAAATGTTCCCTAAAATGATGTAATTTCTATGTATGAGAATCCTGGGTCACTATATATATACCCATGATATCCATCTATATAAGTTATGGTAATTATGAATTTATATTCATGAAAATTAGACATACCAATGATCTAGTAATCTTCCTTGATTTAATGAATTAAGTATTTTGAGATAACCTTAACTAGTTTTTGGTAGTCATTATAGATGATATTCTTATATATTCAATTATAAATGAAGATAATGAAGAACATTTAAAATGTGTGATTAATACCCTCATGAAGGATATGTTTCATGACAATTTATCAATTATTAATTTTGGCTTCAATAATTTTCATTACTGATTCATATAATCTTAATTGAGAGAATATCAGTGGATCCTTAAAAGAGAGAATTTATTGAATGTTGTCCAATACCAACAAAAATTATTGAGATATTTAGTTTTCTTGTCATATTTGGATATTATCAAAAACAATTTGTAAAATGTCACAGGAATGTTAAATCGACTCACTAATTTTACTTGAAAGGGGTCCAAGTGCCTTTGTACAGATGAATATGAGAAAAATTTCAAGGAATGGAAGAGAAGGTTAGCTAGGGTACCTATACTTACACTACCCTGTAGTGGAGAAGGGTTTTTGATATATATTGATGCATTAAAGAAGGTACTAGTATTAATACTCATGTATAATGATATGGTGATAAATTACACCTCATGATAATTGAAGGTTCATGATAAAAATCACCCAACTTGGTATTTATAGTTAGCTGTGGTAATTTTTTCATTAATGATTTGGAGAAATTAATTATATGGGGAATGGTTTAATATATATAATGATCATAAAATATTGAATTATATATTTATATTTAAATAATTTAATATTATCTAGATAATATAGTTGGATCTTATTAATGATTATGTCTACTCAATACATTACAATCCTAGGAAATCAAATAAGGTGAACAATGCTTTGAGTCAAAAGGATCATGCTAGCTTATCTGTGATGAGGATAAGAAAAGATCCAATATTTCTATATTTTCAAAGTATGGATGCTAAAATATTTAAGGAAGGGTAGAAATATTATATTTCATAAATGAGTGTTCAACCATCTATCCAAGTGAATTTTAAAGAGGGGTTGAAGGAAGATGCACAGTTGAAAAAGAAGTTAAGAAATTTTCCTGAGGTCAAGAATTATTGAAATTGAATGGTAAGGTTTAGAAACAACATATATTTTTTTATATACCATATTTAAAGTGGGAACTATTAAATGGGTCTCCTAGTTTATCATTATCTATTCATCCTAGAAGCAAAAAGATTTATAGAGATATGAAAAGGTATTTTTAGTGTGACAATATGAAGAGGGATATTGCTGAGTATGAATCATGATACTTGGTATTTAGATAGATAAGTATGAGATATATAAGTCTAATGTGATGTTATAACCATTATCTATACTATAATGGAAATAGGAAAACATCACTATGGATTTTGTCTTCAGACTCCCTAAAAATCTAATAGATATAATTCTATTTGTGTTGTATTTGGACACCATAAAAATTAAACACACTTCATTATTATTAGAGAATATTTTTCTATTGACCATCTTTCCAAAATATACATTAAGTTTTAATGTTTTATTTAGTACCATATTCTATTGTATTAGATCCGGATCTAATGTTTACCTTAAAATGTTCTAGAAAAGTATTCAGTTGGATGTGGATATAGAGTTGAGTTTCATTACAACTTATCATCCTTAAATTGATAATCAATCTAAGAGAAAAATTTCAAAACTAGATAATATTTTGAGGTCTTATTCTCTGGAATTAAAATGTAGTTGGTATCAATACCTTCTTATATTTGAGTTCTCCTATAACAATAGCTTTTACTCAAGAATTCAGATGGATCCTTATTAAGCCCTCTATGGTAAGAAGTGTATAACTCTAATGTGTTAGGTTGAAGTTAGAGAAAGAATGATTTTTTTAATTTATCTAGAAGAGTAAATGGAATAGAAGTTTAGAACCATTCAACAACATATCAAGGTAGCTCAGAGTCAACAAAAATGTTATACTGATAATCATCGATGATATCTAGAGTTCAAAGTTATTGAGAAGGTATTTTTGTAAATTTTACTATGGAAGAAGGTTAAGAGATTCAGAAATAATGAAAATTTGAACCCAAGGTGAATTTTTCATTTCAATATTCATGATTGATTAGGATAATAGCTTATCTCTTGGCACTTACATCGAACATCTTTCATGTTCACAATATGTTCCATGTATCACTTCTGAGGAAGTACACACCTGATCCACCAGATGTATTAAACTCAGAATTCTTATTGTCAGAGAAAGATATTTCATAAAAATAAAAAATAGTATAAATCTTGGATCATAGAGATATTTTTCTACAGAAAAATATTTCTTAACTAGTTAAAAATATCTAGAGGAATCATAAATTTTAAGAAGCTATGTTGGAACCTTAGGATGTAATGAAAGAAAGATATTCTCATTTGTTTGTTTTTAAGTGACAAAATTTTGAGGGATAAATTAATTTTAAGGGGTTTAGAATGTAACACCCTAAAATTTTATGAAATATTTATTTTCAAATAATGTTAAATTCTTTGAAAGCTTAAAATACACGCAACACGAAGTTTTAATTAACCATAATTATATTAAAATATTATTATTTAAATGCGACCGTTATAAAAAATCCATTGTATTTGGTGGAATGAATAAAAATAAATACATTATGAAATATATGTAAAGTTATTACTCAATAAAATGGTTTTTATTAATTATTATGAAATATGTACTCAATTTTTAGTGTAGTCAACTCTTTCTTCTGAAATTCTTTTTTTTCAAAAATTATTTTTATTACATTTTGTGCACCAAACTTATAATTAATTTTTACCACTTTTAAAAAAAATTATTTCCATAAATTTACTTACTTTTTTTTAAATCAACGTGTTAACAATATCTTAGAATGATGTTTTTTTAATTTTCTAAAAATATTAATTTTTTGATAAATAGTGAAAAATACCAATTTTTACTAAAAATTGTTTTTTGGTTTGATGAATTTAAAATGTAATATTTTTTTAAAATATATTTTAAAGTAATAATATTTCAATTATATTATTATTAATCCAATATAGGTCATTAGAATCATATTTATGTTGATTTTTCATATAAAAACCTTTTATACTTTAGAAAAAATTTTCTTTGGAAAACCACTTTTTCATCACAATTGAGGGTTTAATTTTAATCTAAAATCTACCAATTCTATGAATTGAAAATGATAAAATAAATTCAATATTTAGAATTAAAACAATTAATATTATTTAATAAACTTATCTTTAATTTTGGTCATTATTAATAGTAATCATAGTAGATATTTGTTACCATGGTAAAGGTAAAATGGGTTAATTAAGGTTGAAAGTAATTTTATAAGGACTAAAGGGTAACCCTAACACTTTAAATAATTTTATTGTATGATAATATTTCATCAATAATCATAAAAGATTCAAATATATTACCTTTTTTCCACATGTCCACAATTATGACCTCTATAAACATTTTGTTAAGAAAAGGAAAAACACTATTTTCTTTGTTTTATTATCATTAGATTTTTAAAACAGAGATAAAAAGAATGTATGTTTGGTTTTAAATTGATATTTTAAATTTAAATAATTTTCTTAATAAGGAAATTAATTTTTATTTTTTATTTATTAAATAATTTTTGTAAATGCATACACAACGATGATGCAATAATTACTTAATTAAAAGTAAAATAAGATAAATGATATTAAAAATAGTAAAAGTAATATAATTTGAATAAATTATTGTGTTCCAAAAATATTTTAGATAAATATAACATTTTGTATAAGTGTTAGAGGTATATATTATAATTAAAACTTTTCCTTTATGTTTTTAAATCCAAATAAAACGAATAGTGTAAATGTTTAGATCAATGATATTTTATGATAAATAATGGTTTGTTAAATGATTTGAAACTATTAAAAAACTTATATTCATCCATGTGAATGGTAAATGGTAAATTGTTTCTAATATCAGCCAAGTTACATTTATGAGTAGTTTTTCTTTTTTTAATTACTTTCTTGAACCCTAAAGAGTAAAAAATTTAATAACATTGTTATTGTGAAAAAGAGTTAAAACATGCTGAAATAAATAGATAAGGTTGAAAAAATAATCTAACATGTATAATTTATATTTTATGAGATTATTTTGACTCAGAAACATCTTATATTAAAATATTTTAATTTTTTTCATTTTGAATATGAGAAGTAATTTATATTAATTTAACACTTTATGAAATTACAAGAGTTACCCTCCCCTCTCTTATAAATGGTCTCATCTTATTATATTTTATTCACACATAAAAATACTTTTGAATTATAAAAGTACATATAAAATCCATTAATGAAATCCCTAACCATGACCTATATTCCTTTATTTTATTATAAAACCAACCTAGGAGGCCGTTAGTTATAATCCTAAAGTGGTTGTCTGAAGAAGAGGTATCGTTCTTAAGCAGACATTTTCATTTTCTTTCTTCTTATATTGGCTTAAAATATTCTTAAATTTTGATTGAATAATAAAATTTTATCTAACATATAATTATATTTTATTATGTTAATTTCATAACCTATATCCATCTCATCTTTCATCAAATGGGAAATGAAGTTGTCGATCATGTGTACGAAAGACTATGTTTTACAAAATGATGTGATTTGTTTTCTATAAATTAATCTCATATATGGATATGAATATGGATTTAATGTATATAAATATGATATATATAACATAATTATAATTATATACTTATAATATCACCTATAACTTCTTACCTTTGAATTCGTTGGAAGACCATAGCGTTGCCCGTGCATTCGTGTGGACTACCGACTCCAAGAAGTGATGTGATATGTTTTTCATTTAATTTTGTTATGGATGGTAATAAGGATAGATTAAATGAATATATATGATATATATTATATAATAATGTATAAAAAAATTAATTACTATTTAAATTTATTTTTTTCTATCTTTCAAAAAATGAAAACTACATTCATGCATACGTACAACCTAATATCTCGATGAATGATATAATTTATTTTTCTATATATAACTTTTATAGATGAAAATGAATATGTATATATTGAATATATATGATATTTATATCATGATTAAAATTATTTAGGTTATGTAACAGTGTTCAAAGTATAAATACCGAAACTACCATACCAAAACATACATGAAAAATGATGGAGTTATTTCCCAGAACAATGATTTTAATAAATAATTGTTAATTAAAGGGTAATAAATTGTTATAATTAAAACCTATTGGGTATTATATGTATGATTATATTTATATAATAGATTTATAATAAATAAATATATTTATTATATAATTTTTTCTAACATATAAAAAGGAATTTGGACAAGAGGTAAGGGTTTATTTCTCAATCTAATTATTATTAGATACTATTTATGTTTAAGTATTTTTTGGGATAATTACATGAAATTTCTGTATTAAACCCAATATATTTTCTTTATATTTTTTTAATTTATATAAATTTCAATTTTTTCTTTCATTTATCTCTCTTTATTTACTCATGATATTGAAATAATATTATAAAAGAAAACCAACTTTGTTTTCATACTTAGATGGGAATATTTTTATTCTATGTCCATACTTTATTAAAAATTTGTAAAATAATGTTTTTAACACTCTTAAATGAATTATTAAATACATTTTTATGCATGATTTACTTTTTTAAACAATTTTTAAAAGGAATATTCTTGTCATTCTCTAAATAATGTATTTTTTACCCTTTTACAAAAAGTGTCAAAGGAAGGTTTTTTTAACTTATATGGAATAAACAAAATTTCCTACCATCACGAACACTAATTAATTATTATATTTATATACAAATTTTCAAGGTTCCTTTCAAATAAATTCTTTTACGCAATAATTAGGAAATATTTTAGACTTTAAATAAGTGATTTTAAATTGAAAAGAGTAATTTTCTCAAGAAAAATTTCTAGTGATATTTTTAAAGTATTTTCATTTATGTCAACCTCATTTTTTGAATCTTTACTGGGGAAATTATTAATATTTCATATATTAATTATTCCAATAGAAATAGTAACTAATTTTTAGGCATATTGATTAAGTTGTGTTATTTATTCATATAATGAATGAATTAGAATTATTAACTAAATGGTGGAGCCAAGTATTAAATAGGCCCTAGATTTATTAGTAGATATCATATGATAAAATATATTGGGTATTTGGCTCAGGCCTTTTCCATTTATATAAGATGTCTTGGCATGGGAATTCAATGGTAAGTTTCAAATGTTTGACATTATGCATTCCATAATTATGAAATAAATTATTAATTTCCATGTGAATATTTAAATAGTTATGATATAAAATAATAATTTCATATCTCATGTGATTATTTATATGGAATTATTTTATCATCATTTATTCATGTCATATTATTCATGCCTTATTATCTTCCATTGTATACATACCCTTACAGATCATTTGAGCTCACCCATTTTTTATGTTTCCATTCCCTAGGATTTTAAGAATTATATTATGATTGATATAAAGGAATATTATAAATTTAATAATGGTATTATCAAATAAAATTATATCTATTTTTTTAAAAATGTAACGTGAAATTCAAGTATGTATCTAGTTTTCCAAGACTACTAAACTATTCTGTCCTTTAGGATGTGATCAATTGTATCTAGTAATAATGTAATAAAGTAACTAATGAATTTGGGATAATAGGATATGGTTATTTACAATATTCATTATATATATATATATAGATTCATCCATAAAAGGTAGAGTTAGAAAAATGAAGTACACTGTTCAAGAAGATAGTAGACGATACATACCCATGAACATTGTTTATATTTTTCGACGGATAGAAAGAAATAAAGTAAACTAATATTTCACCTTTATAGGTTCATTATTATATCATATAAATCATATATAAAATTTTTAATACATCCAAATAACATTCCATGAATGTTTGTGGTGAAAAATGAATTGTATCTCTACATGGAGGTGGTAGTCCAAACCTACATATGAGCGATACATTCAAATACCATTTAATGAACTATAGGGAAGATAATGGTGGATCCATAATAATAAATTTTCAATATATTTAGGATAATTATGTTATTATTTTATTATGGATACCATATATTTATATAAGGTAGATGAATAAATGAAATTGAAAGTACTCAGTTAATAGTTTCACCTCTTCATTAATTAACAAATTTTGGATTACACCATAAACATTGGAAGGATGGTATCATGGAAATAATAGAAGATATAATACACGGGTAAGTAATATATGAAGGTATTATGGGAGTTATTTTAAAAGATATAAATCTCAAAAGGTGTGAGGAAGAGAGGCGAAGAGGTTCCATTTTATAAGTGAGGGAGGGGTACTCTTAGAATTACTTAAAGTATTAAATTAATATAAATTAACATTCATGGTAAAGTGGATATAAATTGATATATTTTAAATATAGGATGATTATAAGTTTAAATCCTCTCATATAATAATATTTTGAAAAGTTTAAGTGATATTTTAACCCTTATCTATTAGTTTTAACCCCTATGTTAACCTTTTTGACAATTATCACAATGACAAAGTTTTTTACTATTTTAGAGCCTTGAATTTTACAATAAAAATACAAGTGACACATAAATGGAACATGGTTGAAATTTTAAACCATATACAATTCAATTTTCAGAATATAGTATTTTTATGAATTTTAAATCATTTAGTAAAATATTTTTTTATTATAAAATACTATTAATATGATTTTTGGAACTATTCATATACTTTGACTTTAAATTCATCACTATAGTTATTTAATTCAAATATAAAAATTTAAAACATTACTAATATTCTATATTTATGAAAAAAATCACAAAACACAATAATTCACCCAAAATTTATTACTTCTAATATTTTTAAAACTATTTATTTTATATATATATTAACTGAATAAATATTATATGAGTGTCGCGTAATAATTAAAGGAAATTAATAAATCACCAGAAATAAAAAAAATAAATTTCAATGATAAAAACATTAATTAATATTTAAAATAAACATTTATAACCTAAAACAAAATCTTTTTATCCTTTTTAAAAAATATAAGATATATTAAATTCTAAAGATTGTAAATTTGTATTTATCATTTTCATAAAATAATAAAAATGTCACAATACCAAAAAAATGGAACCAATTGTCCATATTTTAGAAACTAAGAAATGATATGGTGGAAATACCAAAAAATAATGAAATTTTGATATATTTAAGTGGTATTTTAAACCTTATCTTTTAGCATAACCCCTTAGTAAACTAATTTTATCATTAACTGTAGAAACACATTTTTTAATCATAAAGGGTTATAATTTTACTTATAAAGTAAAAATTGGATAATAAATGGATAAGGGATGATATTTTTACCATTTATAATAATAAATTTCATTATGATTTTTTATTATTATTTTTGAATAATTTAATTAAATATATTTGACATTAAATACCATTAATGTCATTTTAAGAACTATTTATATATTTTGACTTTGGAAACAACATGAATGTAATGAAATTTGAATATAATAAATTTCACCATAAATAATAGAATTTTCGAAACTATAAAATTCATGTGAAACAATAATTCATCAAAAAATATTTCTTTTTTTGTTTTTAAAATCATTTACTATATTTTTCTACTGTTTTCATAAGCACTATGCCATCATTGTCTAAGAATTTACGGTAATTATACCATAACTAAAAATTTAAGATAAAATACCATCATAAAAATAAATTAATAAAGTTCAAAATAAAATTTTATATTTATTTATAATATATTATGGTCATTATGTGAACATATAAAATAAATTACAAGCAAGAGAGTGATATTTTCGAATTTTATTTACTTAGAATAATATAAATATTATTATCAAAGAATAATGGAACTGAAATTAAATATATTAAAAATTAGGATGGATTTGTTCAAATTAATCTTAAAAAATGAAATAATGTTTTTTGGTTGATTTTGAGACCTTATCTCATGGTTTTAACCATTATTTACCCATTTTAACCTTACCAAGGTGACAAGTATTTACCATGGTTACTATTCATAATAACAAAACATAAATGGGAAATATTTTAAAAAAATTAACATCATAATTAATTTTTTTTATTAATTTATTAATATTAAATATCTATAAACATAGAAAATAAATTTTTATATAAATGCATACAACACAAAAAAACTGCTTCTAGAAAAATGTGTTTTGATGCATAGGAATTAACTTATATCTAAATCATGAAAATAACTGATTAAAATGGAATTAATAAGATTATTATAAATATAATAGTTCATATTTAATATTATTGAAAAATATAAAATAAAACAGGACTTCATAATTACTTGATTTAATGAAAATAAATTAGTCTTTGAAAAATTGATATTTTTATTATTCACTAAAAAATAAATCATTTTAAAAAAATATAATTTTTTTTGACTAAGTTAATTTTGATATTTTGACTTAAATTTTTTTATTACTTTTAAAAAATTAAATTTATAAATTTGGAAGAAATTATAGTTTCCACACTTAAAATGCAATAGAAATATGTTTTGAAGAAAATGCATTCTTGATGTATAAAATGACTTCGCTAAAAAATGGGCACATATATCCTAAGAATTAATCCATTATTTTTTATGGAGTTGAACCATTATGAATTTATTTCATAATTTTTTTACTTTTATTCATTCCCTCTAATTCAATGGCTATGTTATAGTAATACTTTTATAATATATCCTAATTTTCTTAATTCCAAGTGTTTCATGTTAAGAAAACTATCGAGTTTATTATTATTTTGAACTAAATTTTTGAGGTGTTATGCTAGTATTGTACTCAATACATTGTGTCTGGGACTATGTAAATGACATGATGTGAGTTCCTTGTCATTAAATTGTTAAAGGAATCCTGAAGAAGATAATCTTGGAGATATATTAATTCTTATTAAATCTAGAACTTGGTTTACTATGGAGGATAATTTATTTTTAGGTTGATTATGATAGAGAATGAAGTTAGAGTATTACATGAGAATATTTGTAGTGTTTATTTATATTGAATCCATAGAATCTATCCTTTCATAGATCTAGAGGGAATGAAATGGAAGGATATTCCATCCATGCTGGAACATTGGATATGAATAAGGAGGTCCATGCTACTATAAAGGTACATGTGGGGGAAATTCATAATAGCATAAATGACCTAAAAATTGTAATATTATTAGGAGTTTTATGAAATTTTAAGCATCCCCTAGTTCTCATATATGTGAGGTGTATTCTTCCAATTAACCTGTGGATAAAAGAAATGTTGAAGGTGTAGCCACATGCATGATCTGACCTTCAAGATGTAGAGGTATTATTTGAACCCATCATGGATTTGTTAAAATTTGATTTTATCATTATATTGGAACAAGAAGTGAATATTAATCTGAATTATAGTAAATGATGTATGCTATTAGACATACTTTCCATTATAATTGGAATTCTTTATTTATGGAATCTGATTCTAAAAATGAGTCAGGGATATAAGGGAGAGAACTAGGAATTCCCTATAGAAACTCTGACCCCATTGGAAACTCTGACCCCATTGAAAAGTTTACAGGCCATGAAAAAAATACCAAATGTGTTAATATTGATTTATATTTTATCAAACTTGGGGAAATTCCTTTTTTGATGTATTTATAATTCATATAATCTCAAACTGTAAAATGGATTCACAACCTGATTCTTCAGGTTCCGCATTTTTATCTCACAATGCATGCCTAAATATTTTTATATTTTATTTGAATAATTTCCTCTCAACCCCTTGTAAAATTTTGGGTGATTATGGGTCACCTACCACCTTCAAAATTACTATGTTCAACATTTCACTCCTATGGAGGGTGCATCATAGATCCTTGTTAAGCAGTATTTATGTTTCTTTATTACCTTTGGGAGTGGTAGTGTTGTTGGCTGCGTTTATGATTTATATTCATGATCTAGTGTTGTTATATATCAACCCACTACTATTTATTTTCATGTGTTATATTTTGAAGCCTGGTATATAGTTTTCCAATCTCCATTGATGAAGCCAGATAGGTTTCCATTATTATTAAGGTAGGTATATCTATGAAACTATTTCTAATTATTGAATTTTTATATGTTCTTATTAATCCTTTTGCATTGTTCATTGAAATATATTTTATTTTATATGAAAAGTTTCTTTATTAAATGTGATCATGTCTTTTGGAAATGGTTTTGAAAAAAATTAGTACCTTGGGAAATATACATATGAAAACATAGTGTGTGTGACACCACTAGGTGTTACTTTTGTGATATCAGTAGACTATGGTAGGACTTGATATTGATTAGAAACAACATATATCTAGTTTAGTATTATTTTATGTGTTATAGGTGTTCCCAAAGTCTATATCAGAAATGGTGTGCTTTTTCATTTATAACTAGTTTATCACATGATAGATTGTTTCATGGTTGGTTTTTCCTATCCTTACCTATTTTTTTATATTCCTAGAATTTGTGAATATGGTAACCATTTTTGAAAAATAATGGAATTCTTACAAATTTCATGATTTTTAAAAATTTATATATAAACTATATTTTATTTTAAATCTAGAACTTCTTCATTCTTGATATTAGAACTTGTATAGATTATTTGATGACATCCTATCAGGATTTGTGCTCATACCCTAATTTTTTATTTGGGTAGTTGTAAACCTTTTTTAGGACTCAGGGAAAGGGATGGGAATTATTTATCATGCTAGGATCTATTTTTTATATCAACTTCATAGTGGGGGTGGATTGGTGGCGACTGGTGGTCACATAGAGACTTGTTAAGTCTGGTCTTCTTTATATTTCTAGTTTGGCTGATGTGGCTTACATTTTTATGTCTCATGGATATGTATTTATTTATTCTTTGTTTTATAATGATTTTTATTTAGTTTTACATGATACTTGTGGTTCATTTCTGTATCTCACCATGTGGTGAACCATCTTGGGTTACTTGTCAATTTAAATTGGGATTTTTCATTACAAATTGGTATCAAATGGAAACCCCAGCCTGAAGTCTTAGTGGAACTTCCTGGGTGTAGTTTGGTATTTTGGTATACTGGAGTTAGGATCATCAGAAATTGAGTAGTAGATGTATAAATGGGGACTATCCATAATAATTTCATGTCTAAATTTGAGTCACAATTGGTATTTAGGGAGTTTTTATAATACTAAGACATGGTGTTCGAGGTTATTTGAAAAACCAAATATAGGGATTATTTAAATGGACCTTTTATTTTCTTAATATTCGATCCTTATTCAAAGAATTCAGAATTATTTTAAATTTTTACTATTTAAAATTATTGATATGGATACTTGAAGTTGGTCCTAGGATTTTCCAATCTTCTAATGACTGAATGATTTTTGTCTTGTAATTATTAAATAATTCATCATAGAAGAGCTATTATGTATCTGAGTGAGGTAGCTACAAGATAGGTTCTATAAGAAAATCCTCCAATGATCCCTTGTTTGGTAGAAGTTATAGTCCATAATATTTAGACTCTAGGTCTTACTAGTGTGAGGAACCCGAGATATGTAGTGGGTAAGATTTTACAAAGGAGAAACAACCTGTCTTGCATGGTGAAAAAATACCATAGGAATATGAAGAATGGCCTTAGAAGATTGAGAGGATTATCAAATTTTTGTAGAGTACTAAGGACTATAAGGTGGGTTTTCCATGAATATTCACAAAGAATTTGGATAGAGATGGTGGAAAGCGTATCACCGAGGTATCTTTCAAGACAATCTTCAACCAACAGTTTTATCCTGAAAAATTATATTGGGAAATAACATGGGATTTTTAGACTCCAGATCTAGTAGATCATATTGTTCTAGTGTATTTCAGCTATTTTGCTGAGCTGATACACTTGGTTCTAGAGCTAGTCACTAATGATTACCTAAAGGCTCGGAGGGTTGTATTGGGGTTGATGGATGATATTCAATCGATGATGATTCTCAAGTTCCCTGTGAACATTGTTTAGGTTGTTAGTAAGGAATATTTAGAAGAGGATAACTTAGAGAGAAAATAGGTTTAGGAGGAACATCAGTTGGTACTTTCATTAGTCAGGGTGTATCATTTATCCAAAAAAGGTTATGAAAAGGTAGAAAATTTTCTTTAGAAACATTTTGGGGGATTATTTTGAAAAAAATAGGTTTTTTTCTATCAATATTGGTGGAATGATCATACCAAACCTAATTAAACATCGAATCCCTATAATTTTTATTATATTGTAAAATCTGGCCATTTGAAGCATTTCTATGAAAGGATGTCCCAATGTAGTAAGGCAAGATCCACTATCACCAAGTTATTGTTGGTCAATATTGATTATTAAAAGGTGGTAGGCCTTATCCTAAATTTAAGGGGGACATTAATGTTGCTAATAAATCTTATGGAGAATCTAAGACCAAATTTCTTTATGTGTTGGAGTATGCACTAGAGGAATCTAAATCTGGGCCAACATCAATTAGAGGTACATATATTATTTTATATTTTATGGAACTATCCATGTTTGATAAATGTGATAATAATTATTTTATATACACAAATCTAGTTGACATTTGGATTTCATTCATAGTCTATTTTATTATTCTAGGATATTTCCATGCCATTGGGAATGAAGTCTGAACAAGGTTCCATGTGCCTAGCATGCCGAGTGATGATATCATAACATGAGGTGGATTGAGAATTCTTAGTTTTTGATCTCAAAATATTCATCTTTATTATCAACAAGGATGAAATTATTAGTTATAATTCCCAGATAGAGTTTTATCACCATTATATTCAGTTCTTATATGCCGATTAGGTCACCCATGATTTGTAGGGTCAGTGAGACTATAAATCGAGAAGTTTAGGGACTATTAATACTTATACTGGGATAATATCATGCAAGTTTTTAGAGGTGTTTCTTGATTTTATTGACCCTTGTTTGGGTATTCAACTAACTATGGTGGTGTGTGCATACTACAAGGTATTTCCGAATAATTATTTCTGGTTTACCTCCTTAGAGAGAGGTTGAGTTTTACATATACCTTCTACCTATCATGATTCAAATTTCTATTCCATCTTACCACAAATGAGATGGAATCATTTGTTTTAAAAGATTTATATTTGCTTATGTTACCGCTAGTTGATATTTGAAAAATTGGATATATCTCAGATATTATTTATGGGCAAGTATTGAGATTTTGGGTGTCTGGTTATGCCATTCAGACTTAATAACACTCATGCTATGATTATGGAATTGATGCACTAGATCATTCATCAGTTATTGGACTCTTTTATAGTGGTGTTTGTGGTTGATATTTTGGTTTACATCCAATGAGAGGGGGATAACATGAACCATTTTAATATCATTGTTATAACTTTTAGGGAACATCCTATGTATAATAAACTTTACAAATGTTAGTATTTATTCAATAAGTGAAGTTTCTAGGGTATGTCTTATTTGAGAGGGGTATCTCACTGGATCTTGAAATCATACACGCAGTTATTTTCTTGTAGCAACACACAAAAGTGTTTGAAATCTGATGATTCTTAGGGTTAGATGGTAATTATGGGGTGTTTTTTTAGACTTCTCCAATATTGTGTCGTTGGTGACAACGTAACCCATAAGGGTGTAATGTATGAGTGAAATGAAAAGTATCAAATATATCACGAGGAATGTAATGTGAAATTGATGTTAGATAGAATTATGATTCTATCAGAACTAGGTTTATGCTGTGAGGTTTTGTACAATGCTTTGAGCATGGGTTTCAGTTGTATCATTATATAGGGAAGACATTTGGTAGCTTATGACTCTTTCAAGTTACACCCTCATGATAATAACTAACCAATACTTGATATAGATTTGGAAATGATTGTGTATTAATTAAATATGTGGCATCACTTCCTCTTTGGGGAATAGTTTGTGGTATATTCTAATCATAACACCCTAAGGCATTCTTTAACTCTGAGGGATCTAAACAAGTGATAGAGACACTGAGTGGAGTATCTCTAGACTTTTGATATTGATATTTCTTAAACTCCTATAAAAGATAATTTGGTCACAAATGTGTTGAGCAAGAAATTATGAAAAAAATCCATGAAGGAATTAGTGGAAGATTTATATCTAATGAGTTTTTTTGTTGTGATGAGCTCAGGAACTAGTAATTTTTTTGGGAAGGTATTTTTGGCTTTCATGAAGGAAAACTCATCATTTATTGAGTCGATTCATCTCAAGAAGATATATGACCATTATTTATATAACATTAATAAATTCATTAATGGTGGGGTGACCTTGTGTGAGTGTTCTTAAAATACCAATGACATTTTATGTTTTTGAAATAGTTTGGTTGTTCCATTTTCTCTAAGGAAGAAGCTAATTAATAGTGGAGACAATTTTTTTGGGGTTTTTACACCCATGTACTACCAATATGTATCGATATTTTAAATGTTAATATTGGTGGTTATGGGTGATATTGTTGATTTTATATTTTGTATAATAGTGTCTTAATTATCATATAATTAATGTGAACACTAGATACCTGCTAGTTGTTCACATCCCTTACCCATTCTAATACGGAAATGGGATGAGATCTCCATAGAATTCACTGTTGGTTTTCCAAAAGATCATAGTTGGAAGGATGTGATATGGTTGATCATAGATCTAGTCATGATATCCAAAAATTTACAAATATTAATGATATTATGAAAGTAGTTCATCTTGGGGACTTATATGTCAAGGAGACTGTGAGATTAATGGGGTTCCCTCAACGGTTGTTTCTGATCGGGACCTGAGGTTTACATCTAGGTTTTGGAAAGGTGTATAAGAGGAGATGGGTTACAAATTGAAATTGATAAAAATATATCATTCTTATATGGATGTATAGATAGATAGAGGTATCTATAAATCACCCAGACATTCTTATGAAATATTTATCTTTTAATAATTTCAATTCCTCAATATCTTGTGTTGCATGAAACTGTGAGTTTAAACAAACCATGTGATACTTTTAATATAAACTAGACATTAATTTGGAGGGAATAAATATGAATAACTAATTTATAAAATAAAAATAAACATCCAATTCAATATGAATGTATTAGTATGTTCTTAGAAAATAATAACACAATTTTTAGTAAAATTACATTACTCTTAAAAAATATGTTTTCTTAAAAAATGTTTAGTTTTATTTTTACAATAAAATATTAGTTTTTATAATTTCTAAAAAATTGATTTGATAAAATTAATTTCATCAGTTAAAATTCTATTAAAATAATTTTTTTCTAAAAAAATTGTTTTTTAATGAATAGTGAAAATACTTATTTTTATTGAAAAGTATATTTTATTTTAAAATATTTAGCAGGTAAAATTATTTTTTGGATCAGTTTAAAATTTCAATTAGTTAATTATAAATTAAAATAATAATATCTCTATTTTTAAAAGTATTATAAACACAAATTTTTTATAAAACATTTTATATTTTAAAAGGGCATATTTCCAAAAAACAGTTTTGCAGGGAATTTTACCGATTTTCCTTAAAATTAAATTCAAAACATTTGTGTTTTGAATCTTTTAAAATGGATAACAAATGTATATTAATATGGTCTATATTTAGTGAATATGACCTTATTATTTTTTGCCAATATGAAAAATAATTTTGTAAAAAAAACTACCACTGTAAATTTTAAATTGGGTAATTTAGGTTAAAACTAAAATGGTAAAGATTATAAAATACCTCTAACACATGAAAAAAATTTATTGGTTGAATATAATTCGAAAATTAAAATATAAGGATCGAAATTAAGTTGTTTAATGGACACTTGTATATGAAAATGACTTATATAATTTTTAAATCAAAGAAAGTCCCAAAATTTCATTTTCTTTATCTTAAATAAACATTCTGTTTATAAATATGAAAAAAGATGTGTTGTGAAAGAATATAAATGTAAATTTATAACTTGATAAACTCATTTTAACGATATAAATTTATTTTTATCTTTTTGGGCCACTTAGATTAGATTATGATATTTATAATATTTTATTTAATAAAAATTCAAAGATGCCACATTCATGTTTTAAATAATATATCATTTTTAATATTGGGTTACCCAAAATATATAATTAAATATAAATATTATTATGAAATATATAATATTTATCTTCATCATGCTATTTTATTTTAAAATTATAGTAAATAATTAGGTATATTAAATAATTACACAACACATATGTATTAATTATTTTATTAATGAAAATATCAAATAAATGTTACTAAAAATATTATAATAAATATAATTTTTGATAATAAATGTGATGGAATAATTTTATATATGTCCTTGTCCTCTTATGGATATAAAAAATATTTTTTCTAATTTAACTTGTAATCATGATATTTTTAAAAATCCAAATAATGAATTGTGTTAAAATTGACACTAATGATATTTTATCAAAAAAATATTTTATCAAATTATTTAAAAATCATAAAACATATATAAAAACAAAAAAAAAATTATAATATGGTATAAAAACTTATAAATTTTTCAATTATGGTCTAATTTACATCACATAAGTAAAAATTACAACCTTTTAATATTGAGAATGGTGTTACATTAGTTAAAATTAAAACAGTTTAACTAAGGGTTAATCAAAATTACATGGTCTAAAATAACACCGAAACATACCTAAAATATATTTCTTGATGATATTACCACCTTATATCATCTTATATTCGAATAAATGGTATTTTTTGGGTAATTTTATTGATATTAAATTTATTATAAATTAATATTTTTAGAAATTCTAAAAGTGTCTTTAACTTCAATTATAAAAGGTCACCTCACCCCCCACTTATTAACATCAAATTGATCCTTAAATATCGACCATACCCTAAAGATTTCACTTCTAAAATTACCTAGACACTTTTTAGAGGTTCTAGTACTCTCAAAAGACCAACCCTTGTATCTGTGAGAGGATATCTAAAGGAATTTCATCAAAGAAGAGGTAATCATATGTACCGACTCTTTCATGATTATTTCTTCTTATATTTCCTCTCCATGTGTTTTTTAGATTATAAATCAAAAAATAAAGTATAAAATATAGTCTGAGATTTTATTATGATTGTTAAACAACTATATTCCTCCTATTATCCATCCTATGAAAAACAAAAGACCTCGTGTTTGTGCATACAACTTACCGTCTCCACACCATGGTGTAATCTATTTTTATCACAAATTTATTTGGATGGTTATAATGGTCAAAATAACCTATATATATATATTAATTATAAAATCATATGGATTTTGGAAAAATTAATATATCATCCACTTCCTTAACATTCCACCATTAAGGGAATGATATATTCGCTCGTGCGTACGTACAGCCTACCGTCTCCATAACGGGTTGCCCTTCATTTTCCATGTACACCGTTAATGAATGATTATATAAATGTTTATAACAATATAATTATATAAATGGTGGAACTATATCATATTCACAAGAACTGAGATATATATAACAAAACATACATACGAAAATGAAGTAGTTAACACCTGAAAGAAGTGTAATAATAAAATGTTATTAAAAAATGTGTGATAAGATAATATAAGAGCATCATATATAATATCATAAGTTTTAATATGATCTGGTATAAATAAATAACATTATTTAAACAATTATACATTGGGATTAGATACATATGAAGGAAATCAGGTATAAGGTAAGAGTTAATTTCACAATCTCATTATTATTCAGGATTGATTATACATAAGTATATGCTATGGAATATTTATATTTCATGTACATGTTTCTTAAAAATGTTTTCCAAAATATTATTACTATTCTAATATAATTTTTTAATCCATTGTTACCAATCTTTGAATTTTTACTAAACAATTTGAATAAAATATTTTTTTTCATTTTCCTAACGAGGTACTTTATGACTTTTTTAGCAAAATTCTGAAATGAATGTGTTTCTTAAGTTATACATCTTGAACAGATTTTTCCAATTTCATGAATCCTTAATTCCTTAAGGCATACATTACAATATTACAATGTTATTTTAAAATAAATGTTTTCTTTTAAAAATTTCATGTCATTTCATGAAAAGATAATGTTTTCAAATTATAAAGGATATTTTCCTCAAGAATTATTTTCAAGTGATCTCTCAAAATTATTTTCCATATATAATAACATTATCTGATGTTATCTTTACTTTAATGGTGATATTTTTCATGTATACTATCACTATTATTTCTATGGTTGTTTTAGGTTTATGATGGAATGATATTTATAAAACCCATTTATTTTCCATGGGTTATGTTTTGAAGGAATGATGTTTAAGAAACCCATTTCTTTTTATGGGTTTTGATATAATGAATGATTTATGTTCCTATGGAACACATATGTATAGTTTTCATTATGTGATGGCTAATACCTATATCTCACTCAAATTCATTTATTAAATATGTATAAATCATGAGATAGATAGGTCTGGAATGAGGAGTGAACTCAGTTCATAAATACAAGGCTAGAATAGGGAGTGAATGTGGTTCAATAAATGAATTTTTCCACTATGAAGGTCTTAGAAATGAACCTTGATTTATATGGAAATGATTTTATATGGTTATTTTTAAGCCAAAATTCTATGTCTTATGTTATACTATCATGGAATATGTTATTTGATTCATTATGAACTTCGATATTTTATCCCATGATATGATATCACGACTCTTTGATATGCATGACATAATTATAAAATGTATTTTATATGTTCTTATGAATTATGATTATGATATGATTTATATATCTCTTTGTTTTTCTTAATAATCATATGAGATCACCTTTTTATGTTTATTTTCCCTAGGATATGAATAAAGGAATTATGTAAGATGTGACAAAACAGGTTCTAGAAATAAAGCAATAAACATGAGATGATTTATATGAATTATGAATCAGGCCTTTCACTGGGAATTTGTTTGTGTAATGTAATGAATATTAGTTTTTATAGAAGTTGTAATATCCATATATGAAAAGATTGGTACATTATTTTGGGTATCAGATCAAGGTTTAGTTAACATTTTGGAACTAGGATGAGAAAAGCTTATTAAGAACCCTAAGGATAAGTCTATGTATCAGATACAATCCTTGAGTTTTTGTAATGATCATGAATAACCTAGGATATGACCTAAGGTGTCTTGAATTAAAATTTTATAAGTAATTTCCGTTGATTATGTGGTTTCACCACTATGATTTTTGTTAATCACACTATTATTTTTGATTTTAGTTAATGGATGGAACCCGAAGCAACCAAGTTAATCTTGAATGTGATGGGAAATTCAATGATTTTACTCCTGAGAAATAAAATTTTATGGGGGATAGAATGAAAAAAAATTATTTCTATTATCACATAATAATCTCAATGTATGAATTTTTTAGAACTTCCGAATGGTCAAAAGATGGAACTATATTCTATTGCATCCTTCATGAGGCAGCGTCAACCTTCTTTTAGTAGGTCTTATGATCAACTAGTGGATGAAAAATATATTAGTACCACTGAAATCATATTTTCAATTCTCCAATTTGATAAATATGAGAAATTAATTTTGGAAATATATAATTTGGAAGGTGAATCAGATGAATGGTGGATACTCATAAAGAATATGAGGCAATGAGATGAAATCAACTTCATGTAATGGGATGAGTTGAAGAACATATTTTTTCAACAACTAAGTTCTCCGTATTCTTCATATGAAGATAGAGAAGGAGCCTCCTGAGCTTCAAAAAAAGGATGATGATTCTATTGGTCTCTACAAAAAAAATATCATAAGACCAGAATGCAACGTGTCTAGAATTTTCATCAAATTTGAATGTAAGGTTGATTAATTCTTCAATGGATTAAAATGAAGTCTCCATAGGGAATTATCCATAAGGTACATCAGCAACTATGAATAAATCATATGATTTTATCTCATGGTTGGGATATAGATTATAGTAACCAATCAATATTATGGGTTCTATAAGAAGAGAAAAATAGAATTCATTGGAAAACATTGAAACCGTAGTGAAAAAATATGATCTTTCCTTTATGCTCAATGTGTGGAAAGGAACATGTAGGAAATTGTATTAAAGGTAATAGTAAACATTTTAAGCATGGGAAAGAAATTCATCAAGTAATTGAATAATGAAGTGATGAAAAAAAGATATCTAATGATGTGAATAGATAAAAGGCTACACAGAATGCACCACCCACAATTCAATGCATCAAGTTTAAGTAAAATGGGAATTATGATAAGAAATACCCTAATACAGGGTTACCGATGAATATTGATTCAATAAACCTCTTAAGGCTAGAGAAAAACGAAAATCACAAGTGATCATGTCTGGTAATATGGAGTAAGACAATGAAGTGGTGAAAGGTACACTTAACATCCACTCTAAAATAGATAATATTTTATTTGATTCCAGATCCACTCACTTTTTTATTTCTAGATATTTTTCTAAGGGTATCTCCATATTACCTCAAAAATTAGATGTTGAGTTAGCTATGAAAAATCATAACGGAACAATGGTGGCGTCACAAGTTTATAATTATACCCCGATTAAATTTTGTGGGAATATTATTCTTACAAATATTGTGATCCTTCCATTAGTTTAATTCAATTTGATTCTTGAAAAGGGTGGGATTTATATATTTTAATTTCAAATCAATTTTCAAGTAAGGGAAGTCTAATTTTATATTTTTAATGAATCCAAGATCAGCAATCAATGCAAGGATGAATATGAACTCCTAGTAGAAATAACATTAAACATATGGATCTTAATTCATATAAATGATGGCTATCTATCTCATATGGATGGGGTGAAACTCACCATTAAGGATACACCAATTTTACAGGGGTTTCATGATGTTTTTATATAATAATTTCAAGTACTTCCACCAAATTGTGAAGTTGGGTTTTCAATAGAACTCATATAGTGTTCTATGCCTATTTCAAATAATCCTTAAAGAATATATCTAATTGTGTTATAGTAATTGAATAAGAAAATCCAATATAATATTAATAATGGATTCATACAACCTATTATGTCACCTTGGGGGTGAAACTATTCTTTTGGTTAAGAATAAAGAGGGATCATTGAAAATCTGCATTGATAATCGAGAACATAATGAGATCACAATCAAGAAAAAATACCCCCCTATTTTGATGACTTATTTGAACAACTACATAGAGCTCAATGATTTTCCAATATTTATCATCATTATGGATATTATCAATTAAGGTTCAGGAAGGAGGATATACCCAGGCTGGCATTCTGTACATTGTATGGACACAATGAATTTATAATGATGCCTTTTTTTCCTACTAATGCCTCTCATATATTCATTGATTTAATGAATATAGTCTTTAGAGAATGTCTTGATTAGTTTTTGGTAGTATTTATAGATGAAATTCTAGTATAATCAATGAGAAAGGAAGACAAAAAAGATCACTTGAGGGTTGTACTAAAGACATAAAGAAAGAATAATTGTTTTCAAAATTTTACCAAGTGTGAATTTTCAATCCAGAAAGTTTCATTTTTTGGTAAAATAATCCCAATAGAGGGGATATATATGGATCTAGCAAAAATAAAAGTTATTGAATGTTGGAGTAGACCAACAACGGTAACCGAGATCCAATGTTTTATTATATTGGATGGATATTATCAATGTTTTTTGAAATATTTTTCATGATTATCTAATCTACTTACCATGTTTATTTGAAATGTGTTATGTTCATGTGGATGGAAGAATATGAAGAGAATTTCAAGGAGTTGAAAATAAGGTTAGTCAGTGCACCTATGCTCACACTACCCTATAGTGAATACAAGTTTTAATTTATAGGGAGGAATCAAATAAGGGGCTGGGATTTGTTATGATGAAAAATGATATAGTGATAAATTATTCATTAGGACAATTAAAAATCCATGAGAAAAATTATCTAACTCCTGATTTTCACTTAACTATGGTAATTTTTGCATTAAATAAATGGAGGAATTATCTTTACAGAGAAATCTGAGACATATATACTGATTATAAAAGTTTAATGTTTATTTTAACTCGAAAGGGGTTGAATATGAACCAAATAAGATGGTTGGAGATGATTAATTATTACAACTTCTTAAACATTACCGCCTTCAGAAAGTGAAGAATGTGGTAGATGCATTGAGTCAAAAGGATCATACTATCCTATCTATGATGAGGATCATTAACGAACCAATATTTATGTATTTGAAAATGTTGGATCTAGAAATATTAAAGTAAGGGGAGAAATGTTATCTGGCTCAAATTAATGTTCATCCACCTATATAAGTAAGGATTATGGAGGTGTAGAAGAAATATGTAGAGCTATAAAAGAAGCTGAGAAATTTTTATGAGTTGAACTTTGATTATTCTAGAATAATATGATTTAAGAGCCATGTTTGTGTCCTCCCATACCAAATTTTAAGAAGGATATATTGGATGAGGCTCGTTTTTCATCATTCTCTATTCCTCTAGAAAGAACCATGATGTATAGATACCTGAAAGAGTATTTATTGTGTAATGGAATGAGGAGTGATATTGCAGAGTATGTTTCTTAGTTCCTAGTTTATCAGTAAGTTAAGGCTGAGAGAAAGAAGTATAAGGGGATATTATAACTGTTACCCATACAAGAATGTAAATAGGAAAACATCATCATTGATTTTATTACTATACTTCCCAAAACATTTAAAACAATGATTCTATATGGTTTATAGTTGATCTCCTTATGAATTCGACACACTTCATTTATATTAGATAATTTTTCTCTCTTGATCATCTTCCCAGAAAATATATCCAGGAAGTGTTAATATTTCACAGAGTACCACCTTCCATTATATCTAATTGGGATCCAATGTTTAACTAGATGTTCTAGAGAAGACTTCAGTAGGCTCTAGATATAGATTTATGTTTCATCATTTCTTATCATCTTCCAAAAAATGGTCAGTCTAAGAGTAAAATTAAAAATCTAGAATGCATCTTGATATATTTCTCTATCGATTTCAAAGGAGGTTGGGATCAACACCTTCCTTTGGTAGAATTTTCTTACATCAATATATGTCACTCCAGTATTCAGATGGATATTTATGAATCTCTATATCATAAGATGTGATGAACATCAACATGTTGGAATGATGTTGAGATAATAAATCTATTGGGAATTGATCTAGTTAAAGAAATGTAAGAGAATGTTAGATCTATTCAACATCACATTAGAGTATCTTAGAGTTGACAAAAAATTTATTCTGAAAAATCAAAGAAAATACATAGAGTTTGAAGTGGGTGATGTGGTATTTCTATGAATATATCACTGGAAGAGAGGGATGAGATTTTGGAAATAAGGTCATGCTCATCCCTAGGTATATCAGTCCTTTTAAAATTCTTCATAATTTTGGAAAGGTAGCTTATAGATTGACACTTACACCAAATATCTCTCAAGTACATGATGTGTTCAATGTATCTCTCCTCTGAATGTACATACCTAAACATTCACATATACTAAACATAGAAGTCATACTACTAGAGAAATATATTTCTTACAAAGAATAATAAATAAAGATTCTGGATCGTAGAGAAAAAGTTCGACAAAACAAAACCACTCGCTTGGTTAAAGATTAATGTTGGAACCACCAATTTGAGGAAGCTACATGAGAACCTATGGATGTGATGAGGAAGATGTATTCTCAATTTACTACAAAATAAATGACTTATACCAACAGAAATTTATTGAAAGATAATATATCTGTTGGTAAAAATGATAAATTCCAAGAGATATTATGTTTTATTGGTATTAATTTAAAGTACCAATACTTATTTTTACCAACATATATATTTGTTGGTATTAATCATTTAACACCAACAAATATTTTACCAACAGTTAAATCTATTGCTTTATCATACTAATACCAACATTTTATTACAAACATTTAAATCTTTTATTAATAATAACTATTACCAACAAATCTTTTACCATTAAAAAAATCTGTTACAATAATTCATTCAATGATAATAACCAATTAAGAGAAACCAAATGTTTTATATAGATTATTATTTTTATGATCAAATTCAATATACTTTTAGGGGTTTTGATAAAAATATCTCATTAATTGATTCTAATTTTCAATTCTCTCTATAAATGGGGATTATATTTTTAATTATTTTCATTTAATAAACATTTAAATACTTTTTATGAAAAATATAAATTATTACGATCGTTGAATTTAACAAACATAATAAATAAAAACATGATAATCAATAAAAAAATTAATAAACATAATTGAAAAATCTGTTCAAATGGATCATTCAAAAATAATACCAACATTTTTTTAAATATGATGAAATATAGATCATTCACAAATATGTTGAAATAGATCATACAAATACCAACATTTTAAAAAAATAACTATACATTTTTTACCATAAAAAAATGTTGAAATAGATCATTAAAAAATAATATGTATTTATTTGAATCCAATAAGTTATCTATCAGTAAAATATATAATTTTTTATTTAGAAATAACCCCAGCGCCACCGTGTCCCCAATCATCCATGCTTCACTTCCGCCGCATTGACGTTTCCTACCCTTCGCACTTCCACTCCATCGCCGCCTGCACCCCTCTCCCGCTCCGCTGACACTGCTTGCTCCCGTCTCCCTCCCCACCGACGTCTTCTCCACCACCTCAATTACTATCATGCCTCCTCGGCTCCGCAACTCCCCGGCTACCCATCACACTTTCCTACCAACACCGTCTCCTCCTTCCCTCCTCCCTTGCGCCCCCAAATTCGTCTAGACGGTAGATTCCACACCACTCATCACCAGGTACGTTTCCCTTCTTCAACCATCCCTTCAGTTCGACGATGTTGTTCATCTTCCGTCTGTTGTGCATTCTCATCCATGCTTCCCTGGCTCACATATTTTTCACATTCTCCACAAAAGTGATTGCAATTAGGTGGAAATATTCATTTATATGATAATTTTATTCCACTATACTCAAAATGTTGACCAGACAAGGTGAAGATTTAATTCCAGGTAAAAAATAAATGAATTTGATTATAAAGAACTTATTGGATGCGAAAAAATGGGAAATTTCTGTCACTGTATCTGAATTTTTTGCTGTGAATGTTGAGTGAATGCATATATTTTACATTTCATATTTCATGGAGTAAAACACCATTTTTGTCATCATAAAAGGGATGAACCACTTATAAACAGTAGTTATTAATGGGTGAATTTAATCTAGTTAATGCTAATACATTTGTTATACCGAAAAGAACCCAAATATTTACACTTGATAATTACTTGTTGCACCCTGTTTTGATTTTGGAAAGATCAAGAGACCTATGATGATGAATGTACACTTTTTTGAAATATAGATTGACCAGGATCCATGCATGTCTCATTCTAAGGTATGAATATCATTTTAATTGAACTAAAATGTTTTCATTCTATAGATTTTAGTATAATATACAATGCAAATAAAAATTCCACACCATAAATTTATGGAGATTGAATGTTTTACATATGAATGTACCCCCAATAATCTACTTAGAAAGATATTCATTCTTAATTTTGTGAATAATGTTTGGTCATTTTGTGTTTGGTTAAATTTCATATTTTGATTTGTTGTGTGGAATTCCTTAATGTTGTGTTTTTTCATGATTAATGTATGATTATCATTTTGTGTGGTGTGTAAATTCAATAAATTCATTTTATTTCACTAATCATCTAGTGTATCATTGAGTTTGATAATGAAATTATACACTTCCAAGAGTTTTTATAATCATTCCTTGTGTTCAATGATTAAATTAGTTGAACTATGGAAAAAAGTTGATAATTGCATTGAATTTCATTTATATTTTGAGCATTACAGTGATATTTTTATGTCATTTTAAATTAGTATTATTCCATGGCCATGAATCTTAGATTATTTTAGTATTTAAAATTAATTATTTTATGCATTATTTGTATTTTGTTTCTTTGCTAATACACGACTAATATTTTTTTTGTTAATTGTGAACCTTTAGTCTTTGTTCCCATGTTAATTACATTTATCGCATGACCTTTTATTCATTGTTGAGCATTGTTATACTACTGACTATTCATCAACATACTGATAAGGCACTTAACGGAAGTTGTGCACTGAATTTGGAAGAAATGTCGGACTTGTCATTGGGGAATGCACAAACCAGGTACATCCAATTGCCTCTGTTAAATATGTTATAGTATAAATAAGCACTTATTATGTCTTATAATTTTTTTTCATAAAGCATTATAAAATGGAACCTAATTGTGATGTTCATTTCATTGCAATGGCCTTAGATTTTTAGGCATGATATGGATCTTGTGGGTGCAATTAATATGTTTCAGTTCCACAGTTTCACCAAAGGTTGTTCCTTGGATTATTCATATTAGTTTGTTGGAAAATTTTCTATGATTAATGTTAATTAATGTGATTATATTCAATGCATATACTTTTAAAATCATTCGAGTTTTGAAGAATTGAATAGGATGGCTTGAGTAGAACAATCAAAGACGATCAGGGTGATTGAAGAGTTTCAAAATTCCAGATTTTTTAACTTCAACTGCAAGCTTTTGTACTTCTTGTCATCCATTTCAACTTATTGAAATTATTATATTTCTGTGTAAGGGAAGGCGGATATTAACTCCATTGGATAGACTATTTTTTCAAGGATCCTGAAAACATTCTAACTTATTGAATTTTATTCTTGTTTCTTGCAACCATTTGAGAAAACCACATAAAATACTTATGCTTATTTCTTATTTTCATTTTTTTATGTTTTTTGTTTTTTTTATCATAAGGAGCAACAAAATACTAAAGAAAATGTTGTCAATTGGTTATTATTCTAACTTTTTCAGGAATTATAGTATTATATTCTTGTTCTGTTTTGTAACCATGTGTAATTTAATTCTTCAAGTCTTGTTTTATTAGAAGTCATTTGGTGTTTCACCCCTCATATAATCCCTCTCATCTAATTTCATTCTTTGTTGTTTATCTGGGTATCATGGATTAGGAAGAAAATGGCACAAACATGTTATTATAGACATGTGTGAAGTCAGTGACTGGATTGTTTTTTCAGGGATTCCAAAAAATTTCTCACTCACTGAATTTTATTCTTTTTTCTTGTAACCATTTAAGAAAACCACATAAACACTTATTCTTATTCCCCTCCTCATTCTCTTGGTTTTCTCCAATGGGTAATACCTCCATAAAAATGCACTATTGAGGGCCTCTCAAGTGTAAAATGTGTATTCTTTATGTTGGAGTATCCATCCACTTGCCTTCCCTAAGTAACAGGGGAATAGTTTTAATATTTACACCTTTTAAGTCAATCCCTTGAGAGGGAAATTATTCACTTCTATTATAAAATCCTTGAGGAATGTGTAGGCATCATCTCCTTGATCACCATGAAAATTTGGTAGAGATTCTAATTGATGTTTTTTGAGGACATGCTCCCATTATCTTGGTTATATCATAATTTTTGAGCAACCCCCTCACTTGGGTAATTTCCTGGCCTCTCAACCTCAGTAGAGCTTGATTCCAGTATGCTTGGGCACATCATAGCAGTGTTGTCCACCAATTTTTTTCCCACATAACATGTTTTGTTCCTACTATTTACATACCTTGATAGTGTACAAGACTTTCTCCCTTGTATGTGCAATTTAATTCCTTAATTTAGGGGCTTAAAAGTGGATGATATAGAGCTTCTAAATGCCTCAATATGCACCTAAAAATAATATTTCTATTGTTAGAATTCCAGAAAATCAATTCTATTTGAAAATGTGTAAATGTTGTGAATTCCAATTTGAGTATATTTTTTGTTTTTTTGTTTTTTAATCTAAAAATAGATATAAATCTATTAAATAATTTCACCTATCCATGATAATGATAACAATTCCTAGTTGTAGAAATTATGAGCTTAAATATCGGTTAGTACTGGGCCATCTGTACAAAGATAGGTTTTGGATAATTCACTAATTATCTTAGGTGTGGTGGAGGAAACAATATTGAATGGTGGTGTTTTGTGGGTGATAAGTAAGACATATAGATGTATTAATTGTTTTTATATTTAATGTGGGTGTATGAGTGTATGGTATAGGGCAGTGAGAGAAAACAAAAAGCTACAACAAGGAGGCCAAATCCAATGAGTGATGTGTGAGGAAATTGGGTTAGTAATTGACCATGTAAAGAATATCAAGTGAATTATCAATAAAAACTGACTAGAAACATGACATATTCCCTAAAATACACTCTCATGGTATCAAAGAGCTTACTACTACAATCAAGAGTCCCCATGAGGCTGCTCTTGTATTATATAAGTGGTGGTTTAGTGAAATTTCTATGATTTTTCTTTCACCACACCCCTTGAACTCTCATTATTTAGGATGAATCGATCGATGATTTAGTGGACGGTTAAGGTTTTTAACTCGTGTTTTCTCACCCTCACCATAGAATCAATTATCCTATCATCAAAAGTTAAAATCATTATCTATCAAAGCATGAATAATAAAAAATCTGGGGTTTATATGCCATAGAATCCAAAAGTCAATCACATCCCCCTAATCCCCCGCATGAATTTCTAGCAAAGCATACTAAATAAAAAGAAAACCAGGTGACTTATTCTATTTATTCACTTGTTTTTTATGGTATGAGTTCTGTGCATTTCATGATTGTTATATTGTTGCAGCTATATTGAAGGTAGGCTCTTTTAATGAAGGGATTATTGGAAAATTCACAAGGAATCTCCTAAAATCTAATGACCTGCTTTGTGGTTTTCTCTCAAACAGGTTCAAGATGAGATTCTTGAATAGCCACTGTCATCACCTTAATTCTTCTGTTTGGACATCTCTTTAGTGGGCATTCAATCACATTACATAGAAGACATTTTGGATGGTGGCTCAACAGTCCAACCTCATCTGTTGGAGTACCTCATTGCTAAGTAGCCCTATTAAATATCAGCACTGTTCCAGAAGATAAGTCCATGATGTCTTTTACTAATCTCTTGCTTTATGTTAATAGTCCAGACTGTTTTGTTCCTCCTCAAATCAGGATGGAGATTAAAAACTACAGCTTTAGGGATATCGATACCTTGGTCTGGAAACCCAACAGGCACGGAAAATTCAATGTGAAAGACTTTTACAAGATGCAATGTGATAATTCTTCTCCCCAACCAACATAGATCTCAAAATTTATGGTACATTTTATTCAACCCTCAATATATCTTCTTCTTTGGAGGATATGGAAGGGCAGGTTTCCAATGCATGGTCAATTAAGTAGGTCTAGGCAGTATTTAGTCTCGGCATGCCCTCTATGCTTGAGGAATGAAAAAAATACATAACATGTATTCATGGAATGTTGTTTTTCACAGGGCATTTGGATATATGTTGGTGATCTCTTTGGGTTGCAGCTTTGCTCTAACTTGCAGGTGGGCCAACACATGCTGCACATCGGATCTTTCGACCTGAGTGAGCAGGTTTCAAATTTCCTTTTAGCAGCCGTGGCCTCTCTTTTTGCTGCTGTTTGGCAGGCACGTAATGTAGAGGCCCTTTGACAACCTTTCACCGTCACTGCACAATGTCATTAATGTCATTCAAAGGGAAATTTTTGCTGCTTCGAGTGTTCAGATTGGGGCAATATATAACACTTTTTATGACCTGAATGGCTTGAGATTTCTGGATGATATGGGCATATCCAAACAACCACTTACGTTTAAATATGTACCCTGGATTCCTCCTATTAATTTTTTGATCAAAATAAATGTTGATAGAGCTTCATTTGGTATTTCAGGGTTTTCACGTTGTGGAAGTGTCTTTCACACCCACCGTGGGTTTGTCAAGCATTGCTTTTATCATTTTATTGGGATTGGATTTGCCTATGACTATAAATTATGGACCATTATCCATGCTATTAAATATGATGTCCAGCATAACTATAATTACTTATGGTTGATGTCTGATTCTTAAATTGCAGTGGGGGAATTAAAGTAAAGAACCAGGGATGTTCCTTGGAAGATCTTGCTCATTGTATCCAGTGCATGAACCAGGTAAAGAATCTCAACCTGATTGTTTCGTATGTATAGGGAAGCCAATATGATGGTGGATGCTTTTTCAAATAAGGCGGTCACAGATATGAGCAACATGCAGTCTTTCACAACACTTGAATATTGTACACTATTGGTGGAGACATATATGTGGGGAGTGATTTACTCTGGTATTTGTAAATTCTCTTTTAACGCATGAAATTCTTTTACTTTTTATTTAATACTTTTGAGGACCGATCTTGGTCGGGTCATGTGCTTTCAGGGTAATTTTTGGGTTTGTTAACTTTGTAACAGTCATGGTTTGCATTGATTTGTGTTGCAGCTGACTCGCTGGTCTTGGGGCATGGATGGATTGTTGGTGATCACTGGCCCTTCGTGTGGTATGGATGGGGTGGAGCTAGCTCGCTGGTCCTGGGGCATGGATGAGTTGGTGTTGCTTGCTAGTCCTGGGTGTGGCATGGATGAGCTGTTGTTGGCTCGCTGACATGGATGGGGTGCTAGTTGTTGGTCCCTGGTGTGACATGGATGGGTTGCTGGCGCTTGCTGGTCTCTGGTGTGGCATGGATGGGCAGCTGCTGACTCGTTGGTCCTGGGACATGGATGAGTTGCTAGTGCTCGCTAGTCCCCAGTGTGGCATGGATGAACTGTTGTTGGTTCGCTGACATGGATGAGCTGTTGGCTCGCTGACATGGATGAGTTGGTGCTCAAGTTGACTCACTAACAAGGATGGGCTAGTGCTTGAAAAAGCATGGATGAGCTAGTGGAGGATTTGACAAGAATGGAGAAAACATGGATGGAGCTAGTTTGGTGGATGGGTGCCTCACTGGAATGGATGGCTCGTTGGATTGGGGTGGGGGTATTGTAATGGATCTTGTGTTTATGTATCAATTTTCATTATAAATATAATTATGTTTTTATAATTTTGAACATGTGTGAAAACTACTTTTTAATTATTATATATTATATGTTATAAATTAATAAATATAATAGGAAATTTTATTAAAAAGAAAAATTTATAAATTTTATTCAAATTTAATTTATAAACATATGTTATATTTTTTTACTATCATTACCAACATAAACATTTGTCATTAGAACCTGTTGCTAAACGTTTTAACCATCATATATATTATATTATTTGTTGGTATTATTATAATTGTAACAGAACTATTTTATCTGTCACAAAAATATTTAGCGACAGAGGTTTTATCGGCAGTTTAGTGACAGAGACATATATGTTGGTAAAACGTTTTACCAACAGAAAATGTTGTTTTACCAACAGATATTCCTCTGTTGGAAAAAGTGAAATATTTTTTAGTGATTGCTAGTATCTATGTAACGACTTTTAAAGGATAAATTCATTTAAAGGGGTATAATGTAACACCTGAAAATTTTTAGGAAATATTTCTCTTGAAAAAATTTTAATTCTATAATATCTTTCCCTTCATGAAACTATGAGTTTTTTAAATAAATTAGTCATGAATTTATTATAAAAATATTTTATGTTTTAAAAAGCATTTTTCCAGAAAACTATTTTCATGGAATTTTATAGGTTTTATTTTATATTTAATTATGAAAATTTTGTGATTTTAAATTTTAAAAATTGGTAAAAAGTTTAGATTCATAAGGTTCAAATTTAGTGAATATTTTCCTTTTTATTTTTGGCCAATATGAATACTGACTTGGGTAAAAGAAATTACTACAGTAAAGGGTAAATTATGTAATTTAGGTTCAGAATAAAAAGATAAAGATAATAAAATAAATCAAAAATATGTTCAAATTTTATTGGATTAATATTATTATACCCTTAACACCTATTGATCTAAATTAAGTGTTGGATCTATGATGCTCCCGAAAATGGACTAGTTAACCCACATACCACTAACTTGTGGGTTGTACTCTAGTGGACCACTGAATTGGGCTGAGTATCTTGGATATCTCCATATCCAGCTAAAGATTTATTTTGCCTCCCTAGATATTTGAACACGAGACTGACAGGCATAATAACCACTGAGGAGAATCTCTGGGACCATTATGCCAGTTATCCCTGAGTTTGAATCTTTATAGAGGTGAAATAAATCTCCAGCTTGCTAAGGGAGAAATCTAGGATACTCGGCCCATTTGAGTGGCCCAATGGAGTACAACCCACGAGTTAGTGGGTTGTTGGGTATCTAGTCCACTGCTGGGAGTGTCACGAGTCCAATAGAAGGGAAATTTTTTAACATACCTATACTACAACTGGGTCATTGTCTTGACATGCCCCATCCCACCAATATGTGGACTGGGCTCAACTGGGGTCATGCCACGTGGAAGGTATTGTCCCCTAGCCCGACTGTGATTTAATATTCCTCCCCCGTGATTCAAACCTAGGACCCTAGGCCTAACAACCATCAGAGAGTGTCATGAGTACCACAACTCCATATGGTTTAGAGGCACCAGATATGCTCCCCGGTGGTTATTATTCCAGTCAACCCCAGGTTTGAATCTACGGAGAGGTGAAATAAATCTTAAGCAGCCTAGGGGATATATTTAGGATACTCAGCCCAATTGACTTTCTCAGTGGAGTACAACCCATTAGTGAGTGGGATATGGGATATCTGGTCCTTTTTTGGTAGAGTAACGGGTCAAAAATTAATTTTTTTAATTAACACTAGCTCATAAAAATTAATTATATAATATTTAAATTAAAGAAAGTCACAAAATGTAACTTTGTCTTAAATATCCCATATGTGTCCACATGGGGAAAATATATGTTATGAATAAATATAAATGTAAATTTTTAAATTAATAAAAATATTTTCATTATTTAAATTTATTTTTGACTTTTTGGGCCACTTAGTTGATATTATGATACTACAATATTTTATTTAATAAAAATTCAAATATTTTCCATTCATGTTTTAAATAATATATCATTATTCATAGAAGGTTACAAAAAAGTAATATTTTACTATTAATATTGTTATGAAATATAGAATATTTATCTTCATCGTGGTATTTTATTTTTAATTTTTATTAAAGAAATAATTATATCGAATAATTACACAACACTGATGTAGTAATTATTTTATTAATTGAAATATCAAATAAATGTTACTAAAATAGTAAAATAAATGTAATTTGAGATAATTAATGTCATAAAATAATTTTATTGATGACCTTGACTAGTTATAGATATAATACAATATTTATTTTGAATTTAATTTGTTATCTTGACATTTTTAAAAGTCCAAAAAATGAATAGTGTCAAAATTGATACAAATGATATTTTATCAAAATAATATATTACTAAATTATTTAAAAATAATAAAACATATTAAAAAAACAAATTTATTATAATATGGTCTAAAATGTTATAAATTTTTCATTTATGGTCTAATTTACATGACATAAGTAAACATTTCAACCTTTTAATAATGAAAAAGCTGTTACCTTATTTAAAATTATAACAGGTTAACTAAGGGTTAATCAAAATGATAAGTTCTAAAATAATAACAAAACATGTCTAAAATCTATTGGTTGATGATTTTACAACCTTATATCATATTATATTATAATTCTGGACATTTTGAGGTATTTTTATTGATATTGAATTTATTGTAAATTAATATTTTTTGAAATTACAAAAGTACCCTCACCTCAATTATAAAATGGAACCTCCTCCCTCACTTATTCACATCACATTAGGTAGTAAATATTGACCATAACCTAACAATATAATGTATAAACTTCCATATACACACTCTAGAGTTTTTTTCCTCTTAAAATTCCAACTCTAGTGTCCTTAAGAAGAGATCTAAAGGAAGTTTTCCAAAGAAGAGGTAATCATCATTACCGACTATTTCAAGATTATTCTTCTTATACATTATCTTCTTGTGTTGTTTCCATTATAAACTAATAAAAAAATTTTAACCTATATTATGATATTGTATTATGATTATGAATCAACCATATGCCTTCTTTTGTCCACCCTATGAAAAACAAAATCATTGTGCATGCGTATGCACCACTTACCATCTCCACGTCACTGTGTAATCTTTTTTTCATCACCACTTTATTTGGATGGGTATAATAATGGAAATAATATATATATAATAATTATAACATGACATGTATCCTAGAAATATATATATACCATCCAATTACTTACCATTTCACCCTTAAGGGAATGATATCATCGCTTGTGTGTACGTATGGTCTACTGTATCCACGACGTGATGCGATTCATTTTCCAAGTTCAACATTCATGAATGATTATATAAATATAAATAATGAATAAATGTGAAATATATTACCTAAATATAATTTTTTTTAAAGTTGGAACTATATCCTACGCACAAGCACTATGACTTATATGATAAAACATGCATAGGAAAATGGAGTAGTTCACACCCGAAAGAGAGGTCATAATGAAATATTATTAACAAATGGGAGATAAGATGGTATAATAAGAACATATATAATATCATATGTATGAATATTATTTTGTTATAAATTAATTACATTCTATAAACCATTATATATGATATTTAGATATATAGGAAGGAAATAAGGCCTATGGTAAGGGTTAATTTCAGAGTCTCAATATTATTCAGGATTGTTTACATGTAAGTATCTACTGGGGAATATTTATCTTCCATTTCCATATTTAATAAAATATTATTCCAAAATTTTTTAATGTTATTATACAATTGTTAAATTCCATTTTACCCATGGGTGAATTTTTACTAAATGGTTTGAAACAAATATTTTTCTCATTTTCCTCACAAGGTACTTTGTGAAATTTCTGGAAAAAGAATGAAAGGAATGATTTTTTAACTTATAAAAAATAAATGGATATTTTTCTATCAAGACACATTAATTCCTTGAATCTTCCTTTATAATATGATAGGGCTATTTTGATGTAAAATTTTTTCTTTTAAAAAAAATTCACCATTTTAAGAAAAGAAATTGTTTTAAAAAATGATATTTTCCACAAGAATTATTTTCCAGTGATCTATCAAAATTATTTTCCATCTGTGGTAACATTATATGATGTTATTTAATCTTTGATGGGTATATTTGTTTTAATGATTTTGTCCTTATTATTTTTATGTTTTTTTATTATTTATTATTGAATGATATTTATAAAATTTATTTCTTTTCCATGGGTTATGTTATGGTGGAATTATGTTTATGAAACCCATTTATTTTTATGTGTTTTGATATGATTACTGATTTATTTTCTTGTGGAACACATTTGTATGGTATTTATTATGTGATAGGTGGGACCTATATCTCCCTAGAATGCATTGGGTAAAGAAATATATCTCATGAGACAGACAATACTAGAATGGGGAGTGAACTCGATTCAGAAATATAGCGTTGGAATGTGTAGTGAACCCAGTTCAGTAAAGGACTTTGTACACTATGATTGTCCTGGAAATGAGCCATAACTAATATGGAAATAATTTTCTATTCTAATTTTTATACCAAATTTCTATGTCTTATTTTATGATCTCTTGAAAAATGTTCTTTTCTTCTTTATAAACTTCTATGTTTTATCCCATCACATTATATCATGAATCATTGATATGCATGTTATAATTTTCAAATGTTTTGTTAATGTTCTTATGTCTTATGATTATGATATGATTTATATCTCCCTTTTTACCCTTATTGAGAATCTAATCTCACTCACTATTATTTTTCTTTTCCCTAGGATATATAGAAAGGTATTAAGTAAGCTATATAGAAATTTTTTCTAGTAATGAAGAAATAAGTGGGAGATAATGAAGATGGTTTATGAATTAGTTGTTTATGTTTCCATGTTTCTAATGAAACTAAAAATATATAGTTATGGAATATTTTTTTTATGTTATATAATGAATATTATTCTATTTATATTTAATATCAATGTATGAAAAATATTGACCATTATAATCCAGGTCCAGGTGGATATGATATAGTCTCGTGTGCTTGATTTGGATGGTACTTGAGAAATGAAATTTCCTTTAGTAGAGTTTTCACATAAAATATTTACCATCACATTATAAATATGGAACCCTTAGAGTCTTGGTATGAGAGGATATATAGAACTCCCTTATGCTGGGAAGATTTTGGAGAGGAGTCCTCAATTGGGCCGTGTCTTATTTAGAAGATGATAGAGTTGGTACAGTTGAGCTGGAAGTGATTAATCATAGTATAGAGTCATTATAAATCTTATATGAACTTTCTTTACCATTCAATGGAGCTTGAGGTTGGTGATTAGGTATTTCTTAGAGTTTCACCTCACATGGAAAATCTTCATGTGGGTAAGAAGGGTATGTTGTAACTATGTTCGTGGGCCCTATTGAAAGAATTGGATGACTTGGAAAGGTGGTCAATCAGATGGAATTACCATATCATTTGACATAGATACATGATATGTTTCATGTTTCCCAATTAATGAGGTATTAATTATAACCTTAAAATGTGATTGAATATGAGGATGTTGATATTGGGATCATTATCACTATGGTTGAGTGACTAGTTCATATTATTGATTGCTGATAGAAGGTGAAGAATGGTATAATGATTCCATTGGTCTCTGTACTATAGTAGTGTAGATGAGATAGCCCTGAGATTTAGGAGTGAGAAATATTGATAAGTCTAAATTGGAATTCACTTTTTGTGAGTTCAGGATATTTAGGACATTCTGAGGATAGAAAATATTTATGGTGCATAGATTTTAACACCATATTACCTTCTTGTATTCTATGAATTTTGTTTTGGTTTCCATTTTTTTAGGTGCATTGAAGGCTTATAAGGAATGGAAATCCAGTACTAGGTAAAATTAACTAATGTCTAGGGATGTATGTATGTTTTGATTAACAGAGTCTGGGTATAATGTGTCAATGTATTTTGGGGGTGATCATTTGGTTTAGAGATCCATATGTTTTTGTTTATATGTTTTAAATATAAAACTGGGATCATCACTGCTTGCTGGACACATTCACATCATGAATGGGTTACATGACATGAATCTATAGTAGGGAAGATTCCCTGAGTCTTTTGTAGAGTGTAACAAGTTTACAGGTAGTGAAACCATTACATATAATGAATATTATGATCAAGATTTAATTTAACCCAATGAAATTCATTTTTTGATGTATTTATAATTCACAGGGTTTCACTCTGTGAAAGGGATTAATAACATGAATTCCTCAGGTTTAGTGGTTTTAAACCATGCTGCACACCTAAATATTTTTCCTTTTGAGGTATAGGATTTCCCCTCAAACCCTAGGGATATTTTGGATGATTTTAGGTGCAATACCTCTTTCTGGATTTCTTTGTTCAACGTTTGAATCTTGTGGCAGGAATGTCACATATCCCTCATAATAAGTATTTATACTTCTTCATTTCTTTTGGTAGTGGATGTTGTGTTGGATAAATATATAATTAATATTTTTGATCGTTGGTGTTTTCTATTGATCTGTTATAGTTTCTTTCTTTTCCATGTCATTCAAAGTTTGATCTATTGTTTTCCAAACTCTGTTGTTAAAGTAGGATTGGTTTACATTGTTTATAAGGTTGGTGTATCCATGTAATTGTTTCTAATTATTTAATTTCTATATGTTCTTGTTAATACCTTTAATTTTTTCATTTAGATGGATTTTAATATATATAAAATTTGGTTTTATTTAATGTGATCATATATTTTGGAAATGGTTTTGGATAAAAATAGAACATTGGGATCACTAGGTGCATCAAGAAATGGACATAGGAAACCCTAGAGTGTGTGACACCACTAGGGGTTAATTTTGTGACATCGGTAGATTATATAATGACTCAATATTGGTTGGAACCAACATATTCTCGGTTTAGGATTATTCTATTTATAGTACATATTTCTATAACCTATATCGCAAATGATAAGATTGGTCATTTCTACATGGTTTATAACATGATAGATTTTTTTATGGTTGGTGTTTCCTATACTTTCCTATTTTATTTTATATTCCATGATTTTTCGAATATAGTAACCATTTATGGAAAAATGGAATTTCTCAAAATGGATTTATTTTTTAAAATTATTTTAAACTCGGTTTTGTTTTAAATTTAGAGATTGTGCACATGATATTAGAACATGAATAGTTTCTTCAGTGATATCTTACAAGGCTCTATAAACACACCCTAATTTTTTCCATTGAAAAGTTGTAGACCTTTTTTAAGGACTCTGGGAAAGGGAAGGGCATCATGTTGCATACAAAGTTCTCTTATCATTTTTATCCTTTATAGTGGGATGGATTGGTGGTGATGGATGGTCACATGGATACTTGTTTAGTTGCACATGAGCCTTAGCCCGGTTGGTAAGGACTCTGCAAGTTCATCCGGGAGACCTGGGATCAAATACATGCAGAGATATTATTTCCAGTACTGTAGGAGTACTGTAGCAGGTATTGTATTGGGAACTGTGTAGTATTTTAGCAGGTACTGTTTGGCACTGTAGTAGCTAGGAATATGCCCCATTTTGGCCCTTTGGGCCACCGATTTGGTCCCCGGGTCCTTTAAGGCCTTCGATCCACCCAGGACTTCAGGTCAGTAAGGCCTTCGGGACACCTTAAGTGCATATGCAAACCAGATGACCTAAAAGGAATAAGATCTACAAGGAGGATGATCAAGGAGTTTTCACAACAGAAGAAGCTAAATGGATTACAAGATTGAGAGGGTATGACATCTTCCATCGAGACAAGCCTGTGCATGCACAGGAATGCCTAGCCGAATAGCCATGCGAAGGTGGAGAGTTGATTTCACGATGAAGATGCTGGGGAGGAGCAGTTCTAAGTAGTTAGTCTGGGTTGTATGTAATGTTTGAATCCTACGTGTCACGACCCATCCTCGGGGTCCATGCCTTGACTACCCCAAGCCCTTTTTCCATAGCCTAGGGGCTAGCGACTAGCACAAAAGGCGTAAATCCAGATAACTAGGAAGACATTGCCTTTATAAAAGTAAACAAACACCACAGAGTACAAGAGGAAGTAATAGACTAAGTAAAAAAGAAAGTGCTGAAATGTAAATGGGCCAGAATACAAACCCAACTAAAAAGTACAACTACAACTGAACGAAAGTACAAAAGAAAAGAAAAGCAGCTGGAAGAATAGAAGCAGCTCCTGGATCGTCCACCTCGGATCCTACCTATAGGGTAGGTACAGATAGCGAAGCTCCTGGATCGTCCACCATAGATCCTAGCTAAAGGGTAGGTACATATAGCCTCCTCAATTCTCTCGCCCATTAACCTCCTCTGAGTACCGTCTCTTTGTGAAGTCCACCTTCAGATACTGTCTCGTCGTGAGGTACACCTCCGGGTACCGTCCAGTCCTCGAACACTCGGCCTCCGTCAGCGCTGTCTGTCATCTGCATCCAACACAACGAGGTGCAGGCATAGCCCATGTAGGGGTGAGTATAACGATACTCATTAGGGACCCTGAGACCCTCACAGTATCACTAAATCCAACAAGGATAACCATAAATAAGGATCTAAACAGATAACCCTTACTTAGGTATATGCCCATACTTATACCTAAGTTAACAAGTAGCTTATCTCAAACATGGGGAATCACACAGATATGAAATCAACAGATAACCACTACTTAGGTATATGCCCATACATATACCTAAGTTATCAAGTAACCCATCTCCATCATGGGGTAAAACACAAAGGTCCTCGACTCAGCTCAAACCACGATTTTCATTAATGATACTGAAACCACAACTGCTGGAGAACACATCCTCTGTCAAGTATAGTAGCCCTGTCACGACTCCAAGGCGCTACTCACTAACCATAGACTGCTGAGGTACTCCTCCTGTTGAGTCTCGTGGGTCCGCACCCACACACAATAGTGCTCCCTGCCAGGGGTCTGCCACCCAAACACAGTAGCAGTTCCACTAATAGCCTACAAATATACTCCTCCTGCCGAGTACCGTGGGTATGCTACCAACTACCAGGCGCTCTGTCCGCCGTGGGTCTGCTGCTAAATACTGGGCGCTCCGTCCACTGGGCTAGTCAACTCACTCCAAGTCGAATCGGTCAAGCAGTAGTCAAGTCCACATCTACTAGGTTTCCGAACTCCGTACGCTCGTCTCTAGGAGGGTCCACTCCATGAGCTACTCGTCAATACTAAAAGTATCACAAAGTCCCACAAGGAAGTATCATAAGGGACTGCCTCGTGACAGGGGTATCAACGCAACAGACGGCGCGTCGATCAGACGCCCGGTCTGTGAGTTATTAGCCTTTTCGTCCCGGGTTCCCGGTTGGTTCCGTGTACGAACCAACCCGACCGTAACTCAATTGTACACCGAACTCTCATAGGGTATACTCATAGGGACCATTTCTAAACATGATTAACCACGCTGCTGACAGTTCGTCAAACGGAAGACCGGTCTGAAAGTTATCGGCTTTTCCGTTCCAGGGGCCCGGTTGGATTTCGGCTACAATCCAACCAGGACATACTCCAAATGCGTCCAAACCTCAGGTGAAGTATACCAAAAGATCTATCTCACCAAAAGGAAACCAACAAAGTCGACGGTATGTCAATCGGACGTCCGAAAATCAAGTTATTACTGTTTCCGTTCTGAGATCCTGGTTGGTTTCAGGTTCGAACCAACCCGGTCATACAAAAAAATTACCTAAAGCTTGAGTGTAATATACCTAAACGACTGTCTCGATAGAAGGATCCCTACGCAACTGACAGTGCATCGATTGGAGGTCCGTAGCCCAAGATATGAGCGTTTGAACGAACTTGGTCTGAATTTAGGGGGTTTGGGCCTGGTCCGACCCGGCCCGATACCCCCTGGGCCGGCCCGAACCGGGTCGACCCGAACCAGGTCCGGGTTCGGCCCAGTTGGGTGTGGCCTGGGACGCAGCTGGGCATGGCCCGGCGGCCCGCCGCTGGGCACGGCCATGCGGCCCGGCTCGGAGCCGGCCGCGGGGTGCGAAGGGGGTGCCGCACCTTTGGAATCGAATGACGGGCCCAGTGGGGTCCACCCTATTTGCTGGTCGGGGGTTTCAACCCCCGATTTTCTTGGGTAACGGCCTACCATTATGTCTGGCCGGTTGTGCCACATGGGACCCGCGGGGGTCCCGCCTCCAGGGTGTGCTGGCAGCCGGCCGAGCCCGGCCGCCTCCCGCTAAACCGCCACAGCCTTAGGCCGTGGCTTCTGTCTGTCCAGCGCGGCGCGACGGCACCGCGCCCCTCCGCTGCGGCCCGCTGCGACCGTGGCCCCATTGTTGCTCTGGCGCGGTGCGACGGCGCCGCGCTCCTCTGCCACGGCCCGCTCCTGGCCGCGGTCTCCTTCAGTCTCACCAGCATAGTGTGACAGCGCCGCGCACCTCCACCGTGGCCTGCTCCAGCCGCGGTCCTTTCCATTCCCGCACAGTGCAATGACACCACACCACCTTCGCCACAAGTTCAACGAGGATCAACAAAAAAGGGGGGGAGGTTCGGCCCTGTTTTTGCTGTCTGATCTCCTCCCGTTATGTCGATAACATGTGGCCAAATTAATTAACGAAGAACGTTAAATTAATCATGAACACAAATAACCCCTACAACTTACCGCAACAATTTATTCCCAACCCGCATGGAAAACATTTGCGAATCAACTTGATAATAAGTTGATCCCCATTATTATTTTTCTTTAGAATGATAGAATCAAGGGAATAAAAATCATACTTAATTAAAAACCCTACCTCGTGACGTGATCACTCGACGGATTTACGGAGAGGTAGCATCGTTCGTTGACGTCGGAAGGTGACGTCGTCGTTTGCAAATTCCCCGCGGAGGTGTCTCCTCCCTTGATGGAGACCCGGGGATCATTCTTCATTGAAGGTCTTGGAAGTCCCGTCGTCACCAGAGTGTACCCGAAGATGTGACGTCCCCCTCTTATCACGAAGAGAAGTAAAGATGGAACGTTTTCGTTCTTCGTCGGAGGGTTGGAGAACGAAGATTCTCTTATTTCTTCAGAGGTTCCCCCACCATATTATTTTCCAAAAAAATAATGCATTATCCTTCTCCCATTTGAAGACAAGCCACCCTTTTCAAATTAATTCAAGAATCAACTCATTAATTATGTGAGTAGGCTAGCTTTAATGAAGGAGAGGAAGGTGGAGAGGCTACTTAATCGAAGAAGAGTTTCACAAGTTAAAGAAGAGTTATCTTATTAAAAGAAGGGGAGATTAATGGGGGGGGGGGTTTACGGAAGGTTAAGGGAGATGAGAGGTTGGGGTTTGTGTGGACCCCAACTCTCAAACATCCTCACTTGGGAAGTTAGGTGGTTATAGGTCCCACCCTTAACCCCCTTTGTAGGATATAACAACCTAAGATACAAATAAGATTGTACACACCAATTTTATTTATTTCAAGCTAAATCCCCAATTATTAAATCTCAACCCACTTAAAACGCAACTGGGATAAAGGTCCCTTTAAGCAATTACCGACGCTGCGAGTTCATTGGTGCCCTCAGATTTCAATTCCGAGCACCGGTTCAGAAGATAGAAAAACCCGCTCATTCGTTCACTAAACGTACCTGAGCTAAACTTTGGAAATTGATTCCGGGCACACCGAGCCTTGGAATCAAGTGCCGTCTGAAGCCACAGACTCATAAAGTTCCAAAGAAATTAAAAAAAAATTCCTTGAAATTTTTGGGTCTTTACATTAATCCCACCTCAGGGATTTACGTCCCCGTAAAGCTATACCACAAACTAGGGAAACTAAAGGAGGTACCGAGCACACATCTGAGCATCCCGCTCCCATGTGCTCTCCTGGAGGTTCCTGTGCTGCCAATGAAAGTGCACATGTGGAATCCACCATCCCCGTAGGACCCACTCATGTCTATCCTCAACTTCTACTGGAACCTTGAGAAATTCACCCCATCATCGATGTCCAGTTCTCCGTGGTAGATGATGATGGTTAGGTCGTGCATACATCTCCTCAGCTGAGATAAATGGATGACATTGTGCACCTGGTGCATCTGAGGTGGAAAGGTCATGCGGTAAGCCACCTTGCCTACTCTGCTGGGGACCTGGAAAGGTCCAATGAAACACGGAGATAACTTTCCACCCCGTCGAAATCTCCATAGACCCCGTCGATGTGAGACTCGTAAGAAGACGTGGTTATCACCCTTGAACTCTTGTGGTCTCTATCTCCTATTAGCATAGGACTTACATCTGCTCTATGCAGTCTGAACTACCGTGAACCATGGGCGATCACTACCCGCTTCTTCATCAGGACACACCCAAGTCCAGTACCTGATGAATCGCAGTAAACTATGTAACCAACGCCCTCAATAAGGCCGCACTGGTCAACCTCTACCTCATCTCCTGAAAGCTCTGCTGGAGTTGGTGCTGCAACTCTGGAGAATTCTGGCACAAAGGTAAGTTTGGCCATCTCCTGAGTGACCAATTGCACCCTCTTATGCATGATTCCATCCTGTTCTTCCTGGGTTTTCCTTCTCTTCGACCAAGGAAAACCCTATCCCAATATTGTAGATAAACCACATACTTTTTTCCTAATACCGTCTATCTGTGTATGAACTGTGGTTGCCCTGTCCATACTCAAACTAACGTTGTAAGGCCTCGACGCTACCACCAAGAGGTTCCAACCGAAACTATCACCTCTAGGGTCATATCACACCGTCGATGTAAGTGTGATTACTGAGTCTCCTCTCAAGGTAACTCCAGACATGAGGGTCAATTCAACGGTTTAACCGGAAACTATAGTTCTAGAACAAGATTCGTGGAAGGAAGGAATGATTGCTACCTATGTCTATTGATATGGAAGCTCTTAGTAGACACAGACCGTACCTCAAATCATTATTAGAGCCCTTGGGTCACACTCCTTGACTGTATGCAGCTATTCTCCCCCCCTTCCCTCCAGCTCCCTGAGCCTAGCGGGGACAACAAAGGCGGGTGGTTGTAACATGTCGAAATGTACACCACCTCATGCTGCTCTCCTAGATCTGCTTCCACATCTGCTGCTCTGCAGATTTATCTGTCCTTAACATTTCCTCTTCTTGAAACATTCTCACGCCCAAGTCTCTAAGACTGGCGCCGGTTCCATGCTCTTCCACTGCTAACATTCTCTAGCTGTATCCGTTCAGCCAAAGAACATTCAACCACAAAGGTTTTCTCTAGCATCCCAACATAGGTAGGAATGCATAGAGAATAAGGTGTTGGCTTGGATATCCTTAAACTCACCACGCTCAGTGGTCTTAGCTCTATATCACTGTTCAAATCGTATTCATTGAGTACCCGGAATGATCGGTGTTCCTCGATGAATACTCAGCTACCGACACGTCGTTCTGTTGTAGCTATATAAGCTCTAGAAAACCTCTCAGCCACTTCCTCCAGCCAATCCTCAGCCGCCTGAGAGTTGGGCTCACCTCAGAACATGAGGGTATCTAATGTTGGAACACGTGTAATGCAGTAATCCTACATGTGTCACCTACCGGTACCGTCGGTTGTAACTGCTAGCCAACAGGTAGTGATGTATAGCTGACACACTACCCGAAGGTACTATCTCGGGCATCAGTCCACGTACAGAAGCCCCATCACTATGCGGACCATCCTCATGTTCACCCACTGGAAAAAACTAGTAGCCAAGTCCACCATCCACTCTATTGGTGTCTCAGATAGGCGGAAAACTCTAGCCATCACCTCCAGCCAGTCCTCTACTGTCTGGGAATCTGCCTCGCCTCGTAACCTCGAAGGCCTCTACTGTTGGAACTCGTGCAACGCGCTCTATCGGCGTGCACCGTCTGCTAGTATGGATAGTGGAATCCACTGCCCAACAGGTGGTGGTGCTGCTGGTACACCACCCGAGGGTTCCAATATAGTAAAAAGGGCCCTACACTGGAGCCTCGTCTCTCGGTGGGCTGTCATCGTGTACTATCTCAGAACTCCAACTGACTGTCTACGTGGAGACATCTTGAATAGATGAGACACGGTCAATGATTTATACCTGGTGAGATGACCTAGTTTGAGCTGGCTTTAAAACTTTTGGAAACACACACGTAATCAGTGTTTTCGTGCACAATGTCGGAAATCAGTATTCAGGGTCCTGGTGTATGGATACGTCGGCCGCCGCACCAACACTGGACTCCCTGAACTAAAGTCCACACTTGGTACCCTTAACACTATTACTTCACATAAAGGAATGATCAGAGTCATAAGTTATACGGTAGAACCGACTCCTATGATACCAATTTCTCACGACCTGTCACGACCCGTCCTTGGGGCCCGTGCCGTGACTCTCCCAAGCCCGCCTTCCATAGGCCAGGGGCTGGCGACTAGCACCAAGGCATAAATCCCGGTAAAAGGGAAGGCATTGCCTTTGTAAAGTAAAAAACAAACACCACAGAGAAAGCAGGCAGAAGTAAACACTAAGTAAAAATTGGTACAATAGTAAGTGCGGAAAAGTAAAGGGGGCCGGAAATACAAGACCAACTGTAAAGTACAACTGAAAGGGGAAAAACAACAACTGAAAGAAAAATCCGCAGCGTCGAGCCGTCCTCTGGAAGTCCCACCTGAAGGGTGGGTACAGATATACTCCATAGCTCCTCGGTCCAACCATCCGCTCCGAGTACACCCCACCCAGTGGTCCACCTCCATGTACCGTCCTGCTCTGCCAACCTCGACCACGATCAGCGTTGTCTGTCGTCTGCAACCAACACAACGTAGTGCAGGCATAGCCCGTGCAGGGGTGAGTATAAGCTACTCAGTAGGGACCCCTAGACCCCCGAAGGTCTCCCAGAATCCAAAAAGGATAACACAACACAATCCACAAAGGAAAGTAAAACAGGATTTCAGCTCACACAGGTATACTTCTTCGAATGACGATAGAGATGATCACTGATCCATATAAGTCATCGGACCCACAAAGGATCGATAGGTACTAACCCCCGCAATGACCCACAAAGGATCTGACCCACAAAGGATCGATAGGTAACTAACCCCCGAAATGACCCACAAAGGATCTGACCCACACAGGATCGATAGGTAACTAACCCCCGCAAAGACCCACACAGGATCAGAACCACACAGGATCTGTAGGCGCTGGCCCACACAGGATCGCTGAGCGCTGACCCACACAGGATCGGACCCACATAGGATCGATAGCACTGACCCACAAAGGATCGCTGAGTGTTGTAGTCGTCACCGTCAAATCCCCTGAGGATCTCTGTACAGTCGTCGTCGTCACAGTAGCAGTCGCAGCCAGCTCTAGGGTTCCCGCACACAGCAAGCTCGTTCGGGAGGGTCCGCTCCACGATCCGAGAGGCTGATACATCAACTGACACATAGTCCAGAGTTGAGGTATCCAAAATTTCCGTATCTCCAACAGGAACTCAACGTCACAGACGGCGCGTCAATCGGACGCCCGGTCTGAGAGTTATTGGATTTTTCGTCCTAGGGGCCCGGTTGATTTTTAAGGAAAAACCAACCTGACCGTACTCCACATGCATCCAAACCTTGGGCGAAGTAAGCCAAAAGATCCGTCTCACTAAGAGGAATTCAACAAAGTCGACGACACGTCAATCGGACGTCCGAAGCTCAAGATATGAGTGTTTCCGCTCCGAGGGCCCGGTTGGTTTCGTGTACGAACCAACCCGGCTGAACCCACAGTATTCCGAAACCTTGAGTGTGATAAATCAAAACGACCGTCTAGATCCAAGGATCGCATCGCCACTGACGGCGCGTCGTTCGGAGGCCAGTAGCTCAAGTTATGAGAAAAAGACCGAAAGGGTCCGGGAACGGGAGGTCTGGGCGCCGGGTCGACCCGCCCGAGTCCGGGTCCGACCCAGCCGGCGCGGCCCGGCGCGGCCAGGGTGGCCCGGCCCGGCCTGGGCGTGACCCGGCCCGGCCGGCGCGGGCACGGCCCGGCCGCCTGGCGGCTCAGCCGTGATGGCCGAGCGGGTGCAAGGGGGCGCCGCCCCCCTTGAAGATTCCGCGGCCCCGCGTGGGGCCGCTCGGTGTCACCGGACGCGGCTTAATCCGCGTCCCTGCCTTCGGTTTCGCGTCGCCGGTGGAGTCCACGGGCCACCAGAGTTACTCCGGTGGTCCGATTTCATTTCCGTCTGCACCGTAGCTCATCCCGGGTCCCGTTCTTCATTGCGGAAGCAAAAAATTGTCTCTACGGCCCGTTTTGTCATCATCCGCTATTTCGCACATCATGAACAAAAGGGCGGTGGGTTCGGACTTGTTCGTTGGTCCGCACCCACCGCGTTAGCGGTTTGAAACAACACCATAATTCCCAGTAATTAATAAACCTCGACCCGCAATAATAATCCGCGGACCAACTTTTTAATTTGGTTGGTCTGCGTTCTTGGCTTGGAGGAAAACAAACATGGGTATAATCATTTTCAAAACGACCCCTACCTCAATGTCGTCGTCGGACGCGAGTTCGTCGCGGAATTGACCGTCGCAGAAGAAAAGGATCGTCGCGTCACGGAAGGGCGTCGCTGTCGAGCGGTACTCGGCGTCGCGTAGACAAACTCTGAGGATCAAGAACATACAGATTTAATTATAACAATTAAATCCATGTTGATGTTATAATCCACAAAGAATTAAAAAGGACCGCAATCCCCTACCTCAATATGCCGATCGAAGATTGTCGCGAGGATGGATCGTCTTGGAAGAAGCGTCGTGGAGGGAGAATCGTCAGCGTCACGTTGTCGATCTCCGGGGGCCTGGCGTTCTTCATCTCCCTTCGTTGAAGGCCGGCGTTCTTCGCGTTCTTCGCGTTCTTTGCGAAGGAGGATGAAGGACTTAAGGTTTCTGTCAAATCCTCTCAATGAACAATCCTCAAGAAGACAAGCGTTGGTCTTATTTTATTAACATGCCAACAAAATGAAAAAAAAACTAAGTAACGACCCATTAATTCATAGAATTAATTTCAACGAATAAACCAACCAATTAAATGTGTGTTAAGAATTTAGAGAACGCCTCAGTTGACTTTCAATTAATAAGGGTTTTCGCGGGTGCGTTACTTAGTGGAAAAGAAACGGTGGGGCTCGTGCGGGCCCCACCTCACAAATATCCTACCAAGAGGGTAGGATATTTTGGGTTCCACCCTATCCTCTTCAACTCAGCTTAAGCATCTTTAAGCGGCTTTAAGCGTCTTTAAGTGAAATAAAATAAAGTTTGTCGTACCACATTATTTTATTTCTTAACTTAAATCCAAAAAAAAAATTAAAAACCACACCCGAGCAAACGCAACTCCGAATGAGGCATTTCTAAGAAAAAACAAGCACTGCGATTCCATCGGTGCCCTCAGAATTCGATTCCGAGCACCGGTTCAAAAGTTAGAAAAACCTGCTCGTTCGTTCACTGAACGTACCCGAGCCAAATTTCGGAAAATGATTTCGGGAACACCGGGCCTCGGAATCACGTGCCGTTAGAAACTGCGTTCTTGTAAAATTCCAAAGAAAATTAAGAGAAAAAATTTCCTTGAAATTTATGGGTCTTTACATCACTCCCACCTCAGGGCTTTACGTCCCCATAAAGATACATCATAAACTAGGGAAACAAAAGTGGGTACTGAGCACGCATCTGAGCCTCCCGCTCCCAAGTGCTCTCATGGAGATTCCCATACTGCCATCTGATGCGCACTAGAGGAATCAATCGTCCACGTAGGACCCGCTCCTGTCGATCCTCGATCTCCACCGGGACCTCCGCAAAATTCGCCCCATCATCAACGTCCAACTCCCCATGGTCAATGATGTGTGTCAGGTCGTGCACGTATCTCCTCAGCTGAGATACGTGGAAGACGTCGTGCACCCGGTGCAACTGAGGTGGTAGAGACAGGCGATAAGCCACCTCGCCAATCCTGCTGAGGACCTGGAATGGTCCGATGAAGCGTAGAGACAACTTGCCGCCTCAGACAAATCTCCGTAATCCACGTCAAGGTGAGACATGCAAGAAGACGTGGTCGCCATCCTCGAACTCTAGTGGCCTCTGCCTCTTGTCAGCATAAGACTTATGCCAGCTCTGAGCTGTCCTCATCCGCTCCTAGATGACCTGGACCTTCTCTGTCGTGGCCCGAACCATCTCTGGTCCCACAAGTGCTGACTCCCCAGGGTCTGTCCAGCACAAAGGGGATCTGCAAGGTCGGCCGTACAGTGCTTCGTATGTTGCCATCCCGATGGTGGAGTGGTAGCTGTTGTTGTACGCAAACTCCACCAAGGGTAGGTGGTCCTCCCAGCTGCGACCAAAGTCGAGGACACATGCGCGGAGCATGTCCTCGAGAGTCTGAATGGTCCTCTCCGTCTGACCATCCATCTGAGGGTGGAAGGCGGTGCTCAGATGTAGATGCGTTCCTAATGCCTCCTATAATCCCTTACAAAGCTAGGAAGTAAAGCGAGCATCTAGATCGGAGACGATAGATGATGGCACACCGTGAAGTCGTACAATCTCCTGAACGTAGAGACGTCCCAAGCTCTCCATAGAGCCCTACTCTATGATGGGTAAGAAGTGAGCCGACTTGGTGAGTCGGTCGAAAATCACCCAGATGGATTCGTGACCTCTGGAAGTGCGTGGAATTCCAGTCACGAAGTCCATAGATATCCCATCCCACTTCCACTCTGGGACCTCCAAGGGATGTACCAAGCCTGCTGGTACCTGATGCACTGCCTTCACCTGCTGGCAGGTGAGGCATCGTGAAACGAACTCTGCCACAACCTTCTTCATGCCTGGCCACCAGTGCTGTCGTCTAAGATCCTGGTACATCTTCGCCACTCCAGGATGTACCGCCAAAGGAGAAGTGTGAAACTCTCTCAACACCTCCTATCGTAAAGAGACTGGTACTAAGGTACATCCTCTGAAAAGTATGTCGTGCTATGCTCCAAAAGAGAAGCCATCAGGTGCGTGTCCTGAGGATATCTATGCACACCGCGTCTCATAGTCAGCGTCCCCACGATGTGCCTCTCTGACCTGCTGTAGTAGTGGAGGAGAGACTATGAGTGACTGAAGGAAGGCTGCTCTATCTCTATCCACAAAGGATATCCGCAAAGCGCCTAGCTGCTCTGTCTCCTCCTCGAGTAGCTGGATGCCCGTCCTCCTGCTGAGAGCATCAGGTACTACATTCCCCTTCCCAAGAGTATAGACTATCTCAAAGTCATAGTCCTAGAGGAACTCGAGCCATCGCCGCTGTCTTAGGTTCAGGTCCTTCTGAGAGAAGATGTACCTGAGAATCTGATGGTCAGAAAAGACTGTAAATCGCTCGCCCATCAGATAGTGTCGCCATGTCTTCAGAGCGAAGGCCACTGCTGCTAACTCCAGGTCATGGTTAGCGTAGTTCTGCTCATGCGGCCTCAACTGACGTGATCCATAGGTGATCACTGCCCGCTCCTGCATCAGGACACATCCGAGTCCGGTCCCTGATGCATCGCAGTAGACCACGTACCCTACTCCTTCCTCAGGAAACCTCAAGATAGGGGCGCTGGTCAATCTCTGTCTCAGCTCCTGGAAGCTCTGCTGACATCTGTCTGACCACACAAAGGGTTTCCCCTTCTTCGTCGAAGCTGAGAGTGGTGTCGCAACTTTGGAGAAGTCTGGAACAAATCTCCGATAGTATCTGGCTAGTCCCAAGAAACTCCGTACCTCCGTCACGCTCCTGGGTGGCTCCCAAGCTAGCACTGCCTCGATCTTCACAGGATCCACAACAACTCCTGCCTCAGAGATGACATGCCCTAAGAAGTGGACCTCGCGTAACCAGAACTGACACTTCGAGAGCTTTCCATAAAGCTGGTTCTCTCTGAGTGTGTCCAGTACAACACGCAAGTGGTAGGCGTGCTCCTCCTCAGTCGTCGAGTATATAAAAATGTCGTCGATGAATACTACGACAGATCGATCGAGGTATGGCTGACAGATCCTGTTCATGAGGCCCATGAACACTGCTGGAGCATTGGTTACGCCGAATGGAATAACCAATAACTCATAGTGGTCATACCGACATCTGAAGGTCGTCTTCTGCACGTCCTCATCCCGAACTCTGAGCTGATGATAGCCTGACCTGAGTTCTATCTTTGAGAACCACCGTTCTCCCTTGAGCTGATTGAAGAGGTCATCAATCCTCGGTAGTGGATACTTGTTCCTCACCATCACCTGGTTCAGGCGACGATAGTCGACACAAAGTCGCAAGCTCCCGTCCACCTTCTTGGCGAACAATATCGGGGAAGCCCAGGGTGAAACACTGGGTCGGATGAATCCCTTGCCCTGCAAGTCCTCCAACTGTACCCGTAGCTCTCGAAGCTCAGCGGGGGCCATCCGATATGATGGAGTCGATATCGGGGCTGTCCTGGGGTACAGGTCAATATGAAAGTCTACCTCTCTGCGAGGAGGTAGCCCTGGAACGTCGTTGGGAAAGACGTCTGCATACTGATCCACCACTGCAGGAAAACTAGGACTCTGCACATCAACAACTCCTAGGATGAGGCTAGCCAACTGATGAGTGATGGGCTATCCTCTCCTCTGCGAAAGTCCGTCCTGTGCTGCTAAGGCTCCCTTCTCACCAGTGAAGGTGAACCTGCTCCCGTCGGTGCTTACACATCGCACCTTGTGCCTAATACAATCAATCTATGCATGGACTGTAGATAACCAATCCATGCCCAGGATGACTTCATAAGGCCTCGACACCGCTACAAGAAGATCCCAGCTGAAGCTCTCGCCTCCTAGAGTAATCTCACACTGCCGGCACCAGTGCGTAATCGTCGAGTCTGCTCCCGTAGGAGTCTCCAGCCGTAAGGATCAAGCCAACGGCTCTGTCGGAATCTCCGAGCTCCGAACAAGGGCAGCGGCTATGAAAGAGTGACTCTCTCATGTGTCTATAAGAACTGCAACAAGGGTGGAATAGAAACAGATCGTACCTCGAATCGTCTCGGGAGCAGCGTGGTCGTAGGCCTCCGCTGCCTGGATCTGTGCCTGTCTCTGCCCGCCAGCTCCCTGTGGCTGGGGTGGACCTCCTGGTGGTGGTGGTGGTAGATCCTCAAAGCGTCTCCCACCACCTGCTGCTCGGCCAGCTCCTCTTCCTTGTCCGCCTCCTCCCTGCGGACCGCCACGGTCGACCCTTTGCCTTTGCCTGGGTGACCCCTCAACTGTCTGCTGCTCCTCGGCACGGTGGGTCGGGCAGTCACGAGCCATGTGGCCCTACCCGCCGCATGTGTAGCACTGCCTGCCTCTCGAAAGACTGGCTCCACGCTGTGTTCCCCGCACTACTGAGCCAGTGTACTGAGGTTTTCTATATGAGGGTCTGGTTTTCCTAGACCCCTGAGTCATCCATCGACTGCCTGCCGCAGAAGGCTCTGCTACGTGCCACCCCGCGGTAGGTCTCGCCACTGGAGAAGTCTCAACAAGAAAACTCTCGATCAAAAGGGCTCGCTCCAGTACTCCTGCCTGAGTCGGAATGCTGAGGGAGATCAGCGATGCCCTGATCTCATGTCTCAATCCCTGCTCAAAGGTTCGGGGCCAGAAGAATGGGTCCCGTACCATGTCTGTCGAGTAGCGCGAGAGATTGGTAAATCTCGCCGAGTATTGGGCGACCGTCAAGCTGCCCTACCGCAGCTGAAGAAGCTCCTATATGCGCACCGCACGGAGGGTGTTCGGGACGAACTCTGAACGGAAGAGGCCCTCAAAGTTTGTCCAGATAAGAGATGCCTCAACGTGCACCTGGAGCATCAAGCTCCACCATCGGCCCGCTGCTGCGTGTAGTAGGCTCGCTGCGAGGATCACCATGAGGTCGGATGGTGTCCTCACTAGACTGAAAACTCGTACAACTGCCTCCAGCCAGTCCTCGGCTGCCTGGGGGTCCGTCTCCCTGTGGAACCTGGGCGGCCGCTGGCGCTGGAACTCATGCAGTGCACTAAGGCGACATGCATCGTCATCGTCTAGGGCTGGAACATCGGTCGCTCGGTGGGTAAAGGTACCACCGGTGCCTCTGGTGTCAAAGGACCCTGTACCGAGGCCTCGTCGCTCGGCGGGATGTCGTCACGCTCAACTCTCGGAACCCTAGCTGGCTGCCTTCGTGGGGCCATCCTGAAAAGAAATAGGTGCACCACGGTCAGAACAGTATACCTGGTGAGCTGACACAAAGTAATCTCAAAGAAAACTTGAAACACCCATGCAATCAATGTTTTCGTGCATTAAGTCGGAAATCAGAAGTCAGGGTCCTGGTGTACGGATACGTCGGCCACCGCACCAACACTGGGCTCCCTGGACTGATAACCACACTCAATACGCTAAACACTATTGCTTCACATAGAAAAATATCAGAGTCCCAAGTTCTGTGGTAGAACCGAACTCCTCTGATACCAATTTGTCACAACCCGTCCTCGGGGCCCGTGCCGTGACTACCCCAAGATCGCCTTCCATAGGCCAAGGGCTGGCGACTAGCACCAAGGCGTAAATCCCGATAAAAGGGAAGGAATTTCCTTTGTAAAGTAAACAACAAACACCACAGAGCAAGCAGGCAGAAGTAAACACTAAGTAAAAACTCCTACAACAGTAAGTGCGGAAAAGTAAAGGGGGCCGGAAATACAAGCCCAAATGTAAAGTACAACTGAAAGGGGAAAAAAACAACTGAAAGAAAAAGCTGCAGTGTCGAGCCATCCTCTGGAAGTCCCACCTGAAGGGTGGGTACAGATAGCCTCCACATCTCCTCGGTCCAGCCGTCTGCTCCGAGTACACCCCGCCCAGTGGTCCACCTCCAGGTACCGTCCTGCTCCGCCAACCTCGACCATGATCATCATTGTCCGTCGTCTGCAACCAACACAACGTAGTGCGGGCATAGCCCGTGTAGGGGTGAGTATAAGCTACTCAGTAGGGACCCTGAGACCCCTGAAGGTCTCCCAGAATCCACAAAGGATAACACAACACAATCCACAAAGGAAAGCAAAACAGGATTTCAGCTCACACAGGTATACTTCTTCGAATGACGATAGAGATGATCACTGATCCATCTAAGTCATCGGACCCACAAAGGATCGATATGTACTAACCCCCGAAATGACCCACAAAGGATCTGACCCACAAAGGATCGATAGGTAACTAACCCCCGCAATGACCCACAAAGGATCTGACCCACACAGGATCGATAGGTAACTAACCCCCGCAAAGACCCACACAGGATTGGACCCACACAGGATCTGTAAGTGCTGGCCCACACAGGACCGCTGAGTGCTGACCCACACAGGATCGGACCCACACAGGATCGGTAGCACTGACCCACAAAGGATCGCTGAGTGCTGTAGTCGTCGTCGTCGAATCCACTGAGGATATCTGTACAATCGTCGTCGTCACAGTAGCAGTCGCAGCCAGCTCTAGGGTTCCCGTACACAACAAGATCATTCGGGAGGGTCCACTCCATGAGCCGAGAGGCTGATACATCAACTGACACATAGTCCAGAGTTTATGTATCCAAAAGTTCCGTATCGCAAACAGGAACTCAACGTCGCAGACGGCGCGTCAACCGAACGCCCGGTCCGAGAGTTATTGGCTTTTTCGTCCCAGGGGCCCGGTTAATTTTTAAGGAAAAACCAACCCAGCCATACTCCACCTGCATCCAAACCTCGGTCGGAGTAAGCCAAAAGATCCGTCTCACTAAGAGGAATTCAACAAAGTCGACGACACGTCAATTGGATGTCCGAAGCTCAAGATATGAGCGTTTCTGCTCCGAGGGCCCGGTTGGTTTCGTGTACGAAGCAACCCGGCCGAACCCAAAGTATTCCGAAACCTTGAGTGTGATATATCAAAACTACAGTCTCGATCCAAGGATCGCATCGCCGCTGACGGCGCGTCGTTCGGAGGCCCGTAGCTCAAGTTATGAGCAAAAGACTGAAAGGGTCCGGGAACGGGGGGTCTGGGCCCAGACCGACCCGGCCCAACCCCCCCTGGGTCGGCCCGAACCGGGTCGACCCGCCTGGGTTCGTGTAAGACCCGACCGGCGCGGCCCGGCCCGGCCAGGGTGGCCCGCCCGGCCTGGGCGCGACCCGGCCCGGCCGGCGCGGGTGCGGCCCGGCCGCCTGGCGGCTCAGCCGTGATGGCCGAGCGGGTGCAAGGGGGCGCCACCCCCCTTGAAGATTCCGCGGCCCCGCGTGGGGCTGGTCAGTGTCACCGGACGCGGCTTAATCCGCGTCCCTGCCTTCGGTTCCACGCGGCCGCGGAACCGCATCCCACCGTCGCGGCTTCAGCCGCGGCGGCTCTGTCCGGCGGCGCGCAGGGGCACCGCCGCCTCCAGCCGCCGGCACCGCCGATGGAGTCCGCGGGCCACCGGAGTTGCTCCAGTGGTCCAATTTCATTTCCATCTGCGTCGTAGCTCATCCCGGGTCCCGTTCTTCACTTCGGAAACAACAAATCGTCTCTGCAGTCCGTTTTGTCGTCGTCCGCCGTTTCGCACATCAAGAACAAAAGGGCGGTGGGTTCGGACTTGTTTGTTGGTCCGCACCCACTGCGTTAGCGGTTTGAAACAACACCATAATTCCCAGCAATTAATAAAACTCGACCCTCAATAATAATCTGCGGACCAACTTGTTAATTTTGTTGGTCCGCGTTCTTGCCTTGGAGGAAAAAAAACATGGGTATAATCATTTTCAAAATGACCCCTACCTCAATGTCGTCGTCGGACGCCAGTTCGTTGTGGAATTGACCGTCGCGGAAGAAAAGGATCGTCGCGTCGAGGAAGGGCGTCACTATCGAGCGGTACTCGGCATAGCGTAGAAAAACTCCGAGGATCAAGAAAATACAGATTTAATTATAACAATTAAATCCATGTTGATGTTATAATCCACAAATAATTAAAAAGGACCGCAATCCCCTACCTCAAGATGCCGATCGAATATTGTCGCGGGGATGGATCGTCATGGAAGAAGCATCGCGGAGGGAGAATCGTCAGCGTCACGTCGTCTATCTCCGGGGGCCTGGCGTTCTTCGTCTCTCTTCGTCGGAGGCCGGCGTTCTTCGCGTTCTTCGTGTTCTTCGCGAAGGAGGATGAAGGACTTAAGGTTTCTGTCAAATCCTCTCAACGAACAATCCTCAAGAAGACAAGCGTTGGTCTTATTTTATTAACATGCCAACAAAATGAAAAACAGACTAAGTAACAACCCATTAATTCATAGAATTAATTTCAACGAATAAACCGCCCAATTAAATGGGCGTTAAGAATTTAGAAAACGCGTCAGTTGACTTTCAATTAATAGGGGTTTTCGCGGGTGCGTTACTTAGCGGAAAAGAAACGGTGGGGATCATATGGGCCCCACCTCACAAATATCCTACCAAGAGGGTAGGATATTTTGGGTTCCACCCTATCTGCTTCAACTCAGCTTAAGCAGCTTTAAACGGCTTTAAGCGACTTTAAGTGAAATAAAATAAAGTTTGTCGTACCACATTATTTTATTTCTTAACTTAAAACCCAAAAAAAAAATTAAAAACCACACCCGAGCAAACGAAACTCCAGATGAGGCGTTTCTAAGAAAAAACCAGCGCTGCGATTCCATCGGTGCCCTCGGAATTCGATTCCGAGCACCGGTTCAAAAGGTAGAAAAACCTGCTCGTTCGTTCACTGAACGTACCCGAGCCAAACTTCGGAAAATGATTCTGGGCACACCGGGCCTCGGAATCACGTGCCGTCAGAAACTGCGTTCTTGTAAAATTCCAAAGAAAATTGTGAAAAAAAATTTCCTTGAAATTTATGGGTCTTTACACGACCCGTCCTCGGGGCCCATGTCGTGACTACCCCAAGCCCGCCTTCCATAGGCCATGGGCTGGCGACTAGCACAAACGGCATAAATCCTGATAACTGGGAAGGCATTGACTTTATAAAAGTAAAAAAACACCACAAAGTACAAGAGGAAGTAATACACTAAGTACAAAAGAAAGTGCTGAAAAGTAAATGGGCCAGAATACAAACCCAAATGAAAAGTACAACTACAACTGAACAAAAGTACAACAGAAAAGACAAGAAGCTGGAAGAATAGAAGCAGCTCCTGGGTCATCCACCTCGGATCCTACCTGTAGGGTAGGTACAAATAGCATAGCTCCTGGATCGTCCACCACGGATCCTAACTAAAGGGTAGGTACTGATAGCCTCCTCAACGCTCTCTCCCGTCAACCTCCTCCGAGTACCATCTCGTCGTGAAGTCCACCTTCGGATACTGACTCATTGTGAGGTACACCTCTGGGTACCATCCTGTCCTCGAACACTCGGCCTCCGTCAGTGCTGTACGTCGTCTGCATCCAACACAACGAGGTGCGGGCATAGCCCGTGCAGGGGTGAGTATAATGATACTCAGTAGGGACCCCGAGACCCTCAAGGTCTCACTAAATCCAACAAGGATAACCACAAAGAAGGATCTAAACAGATAACCCTCACTTAGGTATAAGACCATACTTATACCTAAGTTAACAAGTATCCCATCTCAATCATGTGGAATCACACAGATATGAAATCAACAGATAACCACTACTTAGGTATATGCCTATACATATACCTATGTTATCAAGTAACCCATCTCAATCATGAGGTAAAACACAAAGGTCATTGATTCAGCTCAAACCAGGATTTTCATTAATGATACCGAAACCAAAACTGCTGGAGAACTCCTCCTCTGTCGAGTACAGTAGCCTTGCCACGACTATGAGATGCTACTCACTAACCATAGACTGCTGAGGTACTCCTCCTGTCGAGTACCGCGTGTCGACACCCAAACACAGTAGTGCTCCCCGCCATGGGTCTGTCGCCCAAACAAAGTAGCGGTTCCCCTAATAGCCTACAGAGGTACTCCTCATACCGAGTACCGTGAGTCTGCTGCCAACTACCAGGCACTCCTTCCGCCATGGGTCTTCCGCCAAATACCGGGCGCTCCGTCCACTGGGCTAGTCGACTCACTCCAAGTTGAATCGGTCAAGCAGTCGTCAAGTCTACAACTACTAGGTTTCCGCACTCCGTACGCTCGTCTCCGGGAGGGTCCGCTCCACGAGCTACTAGTCGATACTCCATGTATCACAAATTCCCACAAGGAAGTATCACAAGGTACCGCCTCGTCACAGGGGTCTCAACACTATAGACGGCGCGTCGATCGGATGCCCGGTCTGTGAGTTATTAGCCTTTTCGTCACAGGGGCCCAGTTGGTTTCGTGTGCGAACCAACACGACCGTAACTCAACTGTACCCTGAAATCTCATAGGGTATACTCATAGGTACCGTTTCTAAACTTGATTAACCACGCCGCTGACGGTTCGTTAAACAGACGTCCGGTCCGAAAGTTATCGGCTTTTCCGTTCCAGGGGCCCAGTGGGATTTTGGGTACAATCCAACCCGGCCATACTCCAACTGTGTCCAAAACTCAGTTGAAGTATAAAAAAAGATCTGTCTCACCAAAATGAAACTAACAAAGTCGACGTCATGTCAATCGGACATCTGGAACTCAAGTTATAACCGTTTCCGCTCCGAGAGTTCGGTTGGTTTTGGGTTGAAACCAACCCAGACATACAAAAACATTACCGAAATCTTAAGTGTAATATACCAAAACGACCATCTCGATCCAAGTATCCATACGAAACTGACGGTGCGTCGATCAGAGTTCCGTAGCCCAAGATATGGGCGATTGAACGAACCTGGTCCGAATTTAGGGGGTTTCGGCCCGGTCCGACCCGGCCCGATGCCCCCTGGGGCGGCCCGAACCGGGTCGGCCCGACCCGGGTCTGGGTCTGGCCCAGTTTTCCATGGCCCGGTTTGGCTGGTGCGGCCGGGCGGCCCGGATCGGAGCCGGCCGCTGGGTGCGAAGGGGGGTGCCGCCCCCTTGGAATCGAACAACGGACCCAGTGGGGTCCGCCCTATTTGCTGGCCGGGGGTTTCAAGCCTCGGTTTTCCTGGGTAACGATCGGCCATTATGGTCGGACGGTTGTGCCATGTGGGACCCGCGGGGGTCCCACCTCCAAGGTGTGCCGGCGGCCGGCTGAGCCCGACCGCCTCCTACTAAACCAACGTGGCCTTAGGCCACAGCTTATGTCCGTCTGGCGCGGCGTGACGGCGCCGCGCCCCTCTGTCGCAGCCCGCTCCGGCCGCGGTCCCCTTGGTGCTCTGGTGCGGTGCGACGACACCACGCTACTCTGCCATGACCCGCTCCTGGCCGCGGTCTCCTTTGGTCTCACCGGCACGGCGCGACGGCGCCGCGCACCTCCACCGCGGCCCACTCCGGCCGCGGGTCTTTCCATTCCCGCACGGTGCAATAGCACCACGCCGCCTTCGCCGCAAGTTCAATGAGGATCAACAAAAAAAGGGGAGGAGGTTCGTCCGTGTTTGTGCAGTTTGATCTCCTCCTGTTATGTCGATAACATGCGGCCAAATTAATTAACAAAGAACGTTAAATTAATCATGAATGCAAATAACCCCTACAACTTACTGCAACAATTTATTCCCAACCCGCAAGGAAAACATTCACGGATCAACTTGATAATAATTTGATCCGCATTCTTTGTTTTCTTTAGAATGATAGAATCAATGGAATAAAAATCATACTTAATTAAAAACCCTACCTCGTGACGTGATCACTTGACGGATTTACAGAGTGGTAGCGTCGTTCGTTGACGTCGGAAGGTGACATCGTCGTTTGCGAATTCCCCACGGCGGTGTCTCCTCCCTTGATGGAGACCCGGGGAGCGTTCTTCGTCTAAGGTTTTGGAAGGCCCATCGTCACCAGAGTGTTCCTGAAGATGTGATGTCCCCCTCTTATCACGAAGAGAAGTAAGGATGGCGTGTTATCGTTCTTCGTCGGAGGGTTGGAGAACAAAGCTTCTCTTATTTCTTCAGAGGTTCCCCCACCATATTATTTGCCCAACAAATAATGAATTAGCCTTCTCCCATTTAAAGACAATCCACCATTTTCAAATTAATTCAAGAATCAAGTCATTAATTATGTGAGTAGGATAGCTTTAATGAAGGAGAGGAAGGTGGGGAGGCTACTTAATGGAAGAAGAGTTACACAAGTTAAAGAGGAGTTATATTATTAAAAGAAGGGGAGATTAATGGGGGGTTTAGGGAAGGTTAAGGGAGATGAGAGGTTGGGGTTCATGTCGACCCCACCTCTTAAACATCCTCACTTGGGAAGTTAGGTGGTTACGGGTCCCACCCTTAACCCTCTTTGTAGGATATAACAACCTAAGATACAAATAAGATTGTACACACCAATTTTATTTATTTCAAGCTAAATCCCCAATTATTAAATCTCAACCCACTTAAAATGAAACTACGATAAAGGTCCCTTTAAGAAATTACCGGCACTGCGAGTTCATCGGTGCCCTCAGATTTCAATTCCGAGCACCGGTTCAAAAGATAGAAAAACCCGCTTGTTCGTTCATTGAACATACCCGAGCTAAACTTCAGAAATTGATTCCAGGCACACCAGGCCTCAGACTCAAGTTCCGTTTGAAGCCACAGACTTGTAAAATTCCAAAGAAATTAAGAAAAAAAATTCCTTGAAATTTCGGGGCCTTTACACTATGGGGTAATGAATTCCTCTAAGGCCTACGGGCCATGTAATACTTACGACTATGGGCCTTGTTAGGGTTCCACCTCACCCCTTGAAAGGTGGATTATCAAAAATAAATAAAACAAATGAAGGAATTCAGGCCATTGGATGGAGGGATACTTGTTTAGTATATTCTACTTTATCTTTGAAATTTGGATAGTGTGTCTTAAATTTGTACGTCTCATGGATATTTATTTTCTGTTCTACATTTTATTTTTATTTTTCTTTAGTTTTACATGAGAATTTTGGTGCCTTTTTGTATCTCACCATGTATCAGGCCATATTGGGTGACTTTTTAATCGACCTGGGATGGTTTGTTACACCTAAACACTTTCAAAATGAAAAATTCCATATTTTTCATATTCGATAACAATTAAGAGGCTTTCATTTCAAATCATAAGGAAGTACACCCAATGTATAGAATTCTTGTTCATTTTTTAGTCTCCTTGAATTCAATTTTAACCATATTAACATTATCTATTATTCTTTTCTTAACCCATGACCACTACTCCAACTTTTCTAATGGTTGATGAACTTGATCATCCTTTATCTATATTTAATACTCTCCATATTCCATGCAAAAAATAATTTATTAGTTTTTATCTTGTTTTTATATTTTTCCACCCACTAACTTTCACCTTTATAGATCTCCCTATGTACCATTATATTTACTCTTAATGCACAATTTATTGTCTTATTATAGAAACCATCACAGTATAAGAAGTACCCATTAAAATAAAAATAGTAAGGAGAATTTATAATTTCATGTTTTTCACATCATTACTCCCTGAAAATTTCTTTATTAATAGAAAACACATATTGGGTATTCAAAAAATTTCATAGCAGTAACATTTGATATTTTATGCCTTATTTTCAGCCTCTGTTGCACTGACATTATCCTTTTGAATACAATGAAAATCCACATTCTTTTAGGGTGTTTATTCATGTGGTTTTTTTACCAACCATGACTACTTTATTATTATGATCATACTATACTATATCTTTTCCTTTTTCTTTGAAATGAAACACCTATGGAATATTAAAAAAATCTATTAAATAAAACACTTGATATTATTTAGTTGTTGATATGATTGAACATTCCGATGTCATACTTGGTGTATGATATCTTTACTGGTCTTCATAGTTTTTCCACCCCATATTGAATTATCCTTCAAGATATTAAAATTTTTAACTATATCTATCAATGATTTATTTAGGCCATCAATTATATGGAAATTTTCTTCAAATTTGATCTTAATCCCAATCTCATTCTTTGAGTTTATAGAATTTATAGATTTAAGTTTATCAATATATACTTTTAACACTATATTATTTTATTATTATTATTTCAAAAAGAGTTTAGATTCATGAATAAATCTATTAAACTTATATTATTTAGCACTTGATATTTAAAATTCAATAGCAAATTCCTTGATTTTGGCATCAAGTTCAACTCTCCCATCAATTTCAACACATGATTCATCTCTATTTTCAACTTGTTGTTGTACTAAAATAGCCACTATAACTTCTTCCCCACAGTCTCTAAATTACTCAACCTTATCCACACTAAACTCATCTGAGAATTCAATTTCTTGAGATAATATGTTTTTATTCTTGAAGAATATCCACTATTATTTTTTCCAAATTTTTTCACCCTTGAAGTGTTTTTTCCTAGTTTCTTTCTCCTCGTCATCATCTTGAATTTTATTATAACATTTGGTAGTAAGATGTCCAAATTTTACCACATATTAAGTAAAAAAGTAGAAGATTTCATTTGAATTTTTTGATTATGCTCATAATGTTAGAGGAAAAAAATCTAGTTGTAACAACTGGACCCTAGTGACAGCGCATACACCCTGCCTTTAACATGTTTGTCAGGTCCTGGCCCACCAAGTACCACCAGTTTCCCCGCAAACACATGGTCCCCACCCTATTGCACACCCACATTCCTAAACAGGTTATCTGACTAATGACAGTCCCCATAGGCCAACACATGTCTTTTCTAGTGTGATTTTTCCTCACTCACAAACACCATGAGAAACTTTCTAGAAGGTCAATCATCCTGATCACTACTCCAGGAAAAGCATGTATAACTATGGAGATCTAATTAGGAAGGCTCTCACAAAGAAAGTTTCACTTTTTTGACATGATTCATATCATTTAGTCATTTAACCCTTTATCATTATAGGGTGTTACATTCACCCCCCACCTTTAGAGCACAACGTCCTCATTGTGGGCCCTAAATATCAACCCTGGTAGTGCACCACATATAATGTCAGGTGCCACCTCTAATACCAAATGTAACAACCAGGTCCCAGTGATAGCACAAACACCCCCACCTTTAACATGGTCGTCGGGTCCTGGCTAGCTAGGAACCACCAGTTTACCCACAGACACATGGTACTACCTTGGAGACCACCCACATGCACGAATGGGTCATATAACTAATGACAGTTCCCATAGGCCAACACATGTCATTTCTAGTGTGATTTTTCCTCACACACACACCCTGAGAAACTTCTCAAGAGCTCACCCATCCTGATCACTACTCCAGGCCAAGAAAACTTAACTATAGAGTTCTAATTAGGAAGGCTCTTGAAAAGGAAGGTGCTCCTTGTTTACACGAGTCATATCATTTAGCCATTTTTCCCTTTATCATTATGGGGTGTTACATTAGTCACCTCATCTAATTATTTATCTTTACGATCTTCCTTTATGATGAGTTTCATTAAATCCATAAAATTTAATTCCTTTTTATTCTCATTTTATCTATATTCATTATATTATTTCCACATTTCATAAGTAAAAATAGTACTATATTGGCTATCAATATATACTTTATTTAGATTATTCTCCTCAACCACTGATACCATCACATTAAAATATGACTAAATTTTTATAAAAATCTTTTTTACTATTTTTACATCATCAATTTTTTCTACAAACCCACACATGTCTTCCCCAAGATGTTGAGTCAATTAAAAAATAAAATAACTATTTAATTTGAGCTAATCCTAAAATATCCATATTTATTCCATAACACTTGGAATTTTTCTCTCAAACATTGAATATCCATTATAAATATTTATAAGTTCTTTCACACACAAAATTAAAGGTTTTTCATAACATTAACTTTATATATATGGGGTTAGATAGTGCTCCCTCTAATGTTTTGATTTCCTTAGAATAAATATCAATATAATTTTAATCTCTTTCTGATAAATATCCCTTATCCATACTAGATAAGATTCTATACATTATAACCATGAATACATCCATTCACATATAATATAAGTAATGTTGCCTTCTATTTTTTCATAGATACAAAATATTTCTTCATAAAATGAGTATTCAATTATAATTAAATCATCCACTACCATTATTATTTTTAAAGATAAAGTAATTCACCCCAAAAACTATGTTTTGAAACAACTCATTGGTCCCAATCAAGAAATATACTAACAGAGGGGAGGGGATGAATCAAGGTATTCTAGTTTATGAATTTTTCTTCCATGATCACAATCTTTCCCACTCTCTTTGTGGAAAAGTTCTATCTCAAACTCAATTATATATCTTCATAGAAAAAAAATGAAAATTAAACACAACTATTTTTACTTGGTTCACAGAAAATAGGAAAATACAATGATCATGTGATCAAAAGTATACAGATACACTTGGAACACTAAGTGCACTGCTTTATATGTGATTATAAAATTGACCAATCTCATTAACCCTCTTATTTCAATATCCAAAACATATTTTAAGAAATAAATTCACTACTAGATAGATATTTTCTAAGTAATCCTTCTATGATTATCTTCTTCTTCTTATATAAATGATTGATTAAAAGATACACCTGAAATAGTGTTTGAAATTCAGTATATCTGAAAAAAATCCAGATTGATTGAATTTTTTTTATTTTAATTCTCTAGATCATGGATAGAACTCCTTCATTCAAGTAGAAACATAGAAAAATCCTCCTTTTACACTTGTAAATCCAGGTATTTCTCTAATTATTTATAGAGTCACTAACTTCTGGTTTTCTCTATAAATTTTTACAACTTCCCTACCCAATACTTCTTAATAAAATATCCTTGTTTAATTATCTATCATTAAATAATTTATCAATATACATGGTGTCCTCATTGGTTTAGTCATGACCATTAAGTTCCACTAAGATTGAGAAATAACCTTAAATATTGATTCATAACTCCATACTTTAAGTTCCAACTGTGTATTTATTTATTTCTATAAAATAATCCATGACGACAAAACCCGCTTTTTTTAGTACATATAACAAGAATTAATATATTTTTATGGTGTGAATTCAACCTTATTAACATAATCCTTAGATCCAAAACATATGAGTGAAAAACTACCCTTTAATTCATGATATGTTCCATTATATTACACATGAATTATGGTTTAGAACATCTAATAAATTTCCATCCCCAAGCTTGTCATTGTGTGATCTATGCTTCATAGGATGAGGTTCATTTGAGAATTACCTATTAAAATCACCTAAGAACCATTGTAACCTCACTTAATTTTGTGAAACTAACCTATTAAAAAACACAAAAATACATCCTTATCTTACATTAGAATGAAATATAGGTTTATATTTCAAGCCTCACTAGGACAGATTCTCAGAAATCTACCTTTTTTTCCTTTCATAACAAAGTAACACCTTTCATAGAGAAACAATATCTTAGTCTGCATAATAAATTATTCAAAACAATTGTAACACATAAATTTTTATTATTTCTCTTCCAAATCTCACAAATTAATCTTAAAAAAGTTTCCCCTGAATGATCCTTATAAACTCTAGTCATGATTAGGGCATTCATGTCATGACATAACTGGTGTTAAATAGGAAATATTCCTCTGTATGATTCAAAATTCTCCTTAGGTATCCTTAATCTCCTAGAAATATTCATTGGAAAATGTATTCCACAAATTATTATCAACCAAATAAATTTAAAAAAACCTCAAAATGTATTTTTCCAATAATACTCTTTCTATATATAAATGTTACAATATGATAAAATAATCCCACAAAAATATTTTGGTGAGTAATAACTATGAGGAAATATAGTTTGAATAATTGTTATAATTAGGATCTGAATTCATAATGTTCAACTATTTAGACATAGTATTTATACTCTTTTACTTCACAACATCCAATGTTTCAATTTTAATAACTTTTTTATATATAGAACATATTTTAATCTCATCGTTACTATCATTCTTGGAACTTTTCCAACAAATTTTCTCCTTGATATCATTTTGGAAAATAATATAAATCATTATACTATTATTTTACTACATATCCTAAAATCTTTTGGATATAAAGTGTTACTAAAATCAGTGTAGTAACGAAATATAACTTTTACATTTCTTTTTACCGATACACCCTAAAAACATTCAAAAAATAAAGTGACATTCAATGTGAATTTTGATTACAATAATCCTTTATTTATTACAATTTTAACTTATATAAGTACAAATTATATCCCAATAGTTTCATAGAGGCTATATTCTACCTCGAATATAATTTTTAGAAATAAAAAATCTTTTATATTCAAGAAATAAAACTTATTTCTTCTTTCTGAGATTAATAACATATAAATTTTTATATACCATATCTTATATGGTTCTATATTTGTTTTGTGAGTTATTTTATAAAAAAAATACTATTATTTAAAATATTCAAACACGGGTTAGTGGAATATCAATTCATCATATATTAAAAAATATTTTAAATAAACTCTTTTATGCTGGATAAAAGTCATTTTATCATTATATTATTTTTAATAATGTTATAGAATCTAATAAATCATAAACCATGTGTGTTAATACAATAATCCCATTTTTTTTTTGTAAAAACACTTCGCTAATAATCAAATTCTATTATCATGTAAGGGAAATAATATGGAAATACACATCATTTATTTAGATCCATGTTATTTTGATATATTCCAATGCATCCAAGTACATTATTCAATAGCCATTTCCTTCATCATTTTAATAAAAACTATAATCCGATCATCCTAAATTTGAATTTGATATCTTATATATGTTCCACAGAAATAGTATGTTCTTCACCCATTATATGAAGGTGTGTGTATGTGTAGCTCTAATACTTCTCATAAAAACATCCTAGTATATTTAAGATACTAGTGCTGTTACAAAAGAAAGGAAATAAAAAGAGTTTAAGGGGTTGGAGAAGCAAAATAAAACAAAAGAACGTAAGAGAATAAATTACCTCTAAATCAAGTAACTTTTTTTAATTTGAGCCAAAGGCTTCCTTGGGAAGACTTATGCCCAAAGTTAGGCCTCTAAGAGTAAGAGAGGGATGTGGATAGATAATATGATCAGAGTTTTGGTGAGCCAAGGGCTTGAGAGGTGGGGGTAAGGGGGTAGAGGTGGGGGCCTTTTATAAGAGGGAGGAGGGTCACTTTTGGAATATCTTGAAATGTTACTTTATTATAAAATTCTTTTTGGATTTTAAAGGTCCCACAATGATATATTTCAAGTATAAGGTGATAAGGGTTAGAAATACACCCATCCAACAGTTTTTTGACAAGTGTAAGTCTTATATTTCACATTATCCTTTCATTTTATTTTAAATCATTCATTACTGAGGTAATCGCTACATCATCATGGTGTCATAAATAAATTAATTTATTTAATGTCTAAAAATTATAAAAAAATACCATGATGTAGGAAATCTTCTTAGATTTACAATGACTATTTATAGTCTATGAGATCATTTATTTAAACAATATTAAAATTGTTTTAATTAGGTGTTACATAGTTTGGTTATATTTTCCTTTCTTTAAAAAAATATGATAAAAGGTCACTATAAAAAAAAGTGATTCCATGGGGTCCCTATGTTGGCAAAAGTCATCCCATGGTCGGCCATGACACAAAAAAAAGGATTTTAACACATTTTGGGGTCATTTTATATTATTATGATATTATTTTATTACCCTTAACCACTCGATTACTAATTAATCATGTTAATTAAAGATAATTGATGTTGTTACTATTCATAATGTCCAAAAAACAAAAGAGTATTAATTAAATAATTTGGACCTTTTGAATCAAAATATGTAATCCATTTTACCAAATTCAAAACACATAAATTTCTATAATTAATTTAAAAATAATTCTCGTTGTCAAAACAGATAGCGTGTTTTTAAGAAACAATATATATCAAAAGATTAATAATTGTTTATGTCCAATTTCAGAGTGAAATTAATTCTAATGAACACCATTGGATTAAATGGTAAAAATATATTCTAATTAAAATTTTGAACCAATTAAAAATATAATCTAACCATTTAATTAAATTAGATGAAAAAGTAGTTTTGAAGTAAAATGCAGTATTTTTCATTATTCATTAAAAAATGAACATTGTCAGAAAAATACCAAAAATTTATCCAAAGTAAATTTCAATGTCCCAATTATAATTAATAAGTCTATTTTGAAATATAGATCTTATAAAATTGTCAAAAGTTATATTTAAAAATGGTTTTCCATCAAAAGGCGTTAAAATAATCTTAAAAATATTAGAGTATTCTATGCTTAAGATTGGATTTATTCTCATTTTAAGCCTCTAAAACACTATCTAATTCATAAATAGACATAGATATGAAAATATATTATTCTATACTTACTTGGGATGTTACAACGACCTTACTGTATAATCTTTGTATCAAACAACTAAGGCCACACCATAAAACCAAAAGTTTTAGAATAACCACAGTCGGGCCGTATAATAAAGAATATCACATTTTTCACAATAGTGCCGTATAATCATAGTGATATACGACAAAGGGTCAGATCCAATGTATAGAATTCTAAGGAATACTCATCGATTCCCAGGGGAAACTTGATGGAAACTCACTTAGACTTGGTTTGGGGTTCAAGGATCATGTCTACCAACCATATCCACTATGATCCCATGAAAAACCAAATCCAACAGGAAGTATAGATGAAGTAATCTCATGAAATCAAGACCCAAAGATCCATATCAATCCAATGAATCTAATACCACATTCAAGACCCATAGGAGAAATGTACATGGTGTCTAATTGAATCAGGATCAAAGGTATAACAAACAATCCATCAAATACCATTAAACTCAACATATTTCATTCATTCATCATTCATAAATAATTTCCATTTCATACCCTAAGTATACCCAATTATTTCCAAATTTTCTAAATAATTTATTCAATCAATTCAGTTAAACAACATCATGATAACACATGAAAAATAGGAAAAACATCTCTTAAATAATATATTCAAATTAAATCATTTATAATTAGGAATCCTCTAACTAAGGAAGCTAAAACACACACTCATTGGGTTGTTCAACAATGAAAAATATCAAGGAAATCACATGGAACACCACATGGGTGTCATTGGTTAGGGAAAATACCTCCAAAGGATCTCAAAGTAACTAAAGTTAGTCCATAATAGGTTCAATTAAATTAAATTCAATTATTCAATAAATTTATAGGGCCAAATCGGAATGTCTGATGGGAAAAACAACAAAAAATAGATTAATAAAGTACCAAAACAAACAAGAAAACTGTAGAATACCTACCATAGGTCTATAGTAGAGTGATCATCCAATATTAAATCCTAAATTGATTCATATTGGGAGAAAAATGAATAATAGAAAAAATCACTAAAAATAGGGAAAATTATCTTGCACCAAAATAGCACATCTAATACCAAGAAGAATAAACAACGACATAAAAATAATTGAGTACTCACCAATGCATATACAACAGGACTGAAAATGCTTGATTTCATGTTCAGATGGAGAAGATATCCCAATTCATTGTTTCGACATTAAGAAGATCTATAAATTTCCATAACTGTCCAAAGTGAGAGAAAGGAAAATTAGGTTTGAAGTTATAAAAACATTAAGTGATTTTTTTAATTTCACCCAAGAAACCGGACCACACAGTTTAACCGCAAGGTTTTCCAAGCCATGCACCAACTTTGCACCCCATGCTACACTAAGGGGGAACCCTCATGGTCACAAAACATGGTCTAATTAACCATGTGAAAATAATGAATTTCATCTCAACTAAAAATTATAGATACCCCTCATGGGTTTTTACCTCCATCCACACAATATCCTCAAATAGTTCAACTTGTAGCCCTCCTGAGTCCAAACTTTCACAATTAGATATAACCGTATGACCTACCCTACATGGTTTCAACTAATCATCAAACCTGCCTTATTTTCCAAAAAAGGTGGATTCTAGCCCCTCAACAAGCCCCTGACACCCATGAAACACCCATGGTCTCAAAGGGTATTCACATTAAGCCGTAAAAAAGAATTTAAATTGAAAAAATATTAATACATTATATGAAAACCCAAGATCATACATATTTAACCAAATATATAATTTATTTCCAATATATTCCTAAGGATTATTATATTCCATGATCTAAATATATTCTATATTTTTATGTTATGATTTCATGTTTTAAATTGATTTTTGTTTCATACTTCTAAGCCATGTTTTAATGACATTTTTTGTATCTTATGTATCTTGTGCCAAACCAGTCTAGAAATAATGATACCTTGACCCCCAAAACCGTTCTCACATGGCCTAAAGGTAATTCTTGATCTCACAAGTTTGAGAATATTATTTGAAATAATATAAGACATTATAGGGAATGATTTTTTCACAAAACAACATAATATTATATATTCAAATAGATATGATCGACACTCCTCCGGGATAATGTACTATAATTTTTTTTTTAAATAAACCCAAACAGTACATCATCAATGTACCCAACATCTGATAAGATAAAAGCTCAAAACTCCCATGCAACAAGCTTATAAAATTTCCATCATTCAACTTCATCACTCTAGGTCCCAAGGATCATGAATATCCACCATCAATATGTGGCACTTTCCCTTTTCTTGGACCTAAAAAAAGATAATCTATAAACACCTGAAGGAAAATTTAGGGTGTGAGTTAAACAACATGGTAGGGTCTCAGTAAGTTTTCCATATGTAATTCCAAAATAATAAACCAATTATGACATCAATATTAATAAAATATAGTGTAGAAAATCATTTTCATATTTTCTACAAAACATACCTTCAAAGAAAACAATTATAGACATCTCAATATAGGAATAAATGAACATTTTATAAAAAAATTTGATTGAATAAAAAAATTATATAATAAAATATCACGACTCAAAATAAAAATATGTGCATACTCATATAAATACCCCATTAGGGGATCCTATTTCAGGTAATCAAAGTAAACCCCATTAGGAAATCCCATATCAAGTAATCAATTAACACCCTATTATTGGAGCCCATATGGTGAAATCAATCAACACTCTATTATGGGAGCCAATATCAAGAAACCTATCTAAAATCATTAGGGTATCCAATCATGACTATTCAAACTACCAATAAATTATTGGAAAATATAATATTCCAAATCAATTCAAAATACATTTTTCCAATTTAGGTTTTCAACATACCCCTTTCATTTCAAAACCGAATCACAGTTTTTATCAAATTTCTTCCCATTCAATTTATCATTCTATTTAAGAAATATTTATAAAGGATCAACATCAAATTAATTTCATTAAATTATTTTTCAAATCATGCCATCAATTTTCTCAAATTCTCCCAAAAAATTCAATTTAATTTAAATTGGGGGTTTTTACATAAATTCCAAGAAAATATCAAAATAAATTAACAATAATATCAAACATGATTTTTTAAAATCATTTAAAATCTCATTTCATTTTAGTCTTGAAAATCAGGATTTTATTTTTATGTTAAAAATTTATTTAGCCACCCACATTTAATCACGCAGTCAAAGACAACACCTAAAACAAGAACACCAATGAAAAATGAGGTAATGGGGATCAAGAAATTGAACATATAATTAGGATCCATCCAAAAAGTGATTAGATCCGTCAATAACCTGATGATATATCAATATATTTGGATGAAAAGAGAGGAGATTGTATGAAACAATATTATAGGATATTTACTTACCCAAAGGAGATCAAACCTGATCAAACGTGATTTAATCCACCCAGAAAACATGTTTGAGGATCCAAAACTCCTTATTGAGAGCATTCAATACAATCTAAATCAATTAGGGTTGAGTGGGGGTTTATTATGGGTTAAACTGGTGGTCCCATGATTATTAAAATAAAAACTTATGAAACAAAATCATATGTGCATGGTTTTCTAGAGGGGGACACACAGTTATACTAACCATGATCCCTAACCTTATGCCCATACAATTTTGGATGCATGGCCTCTCAAATGTTGTTAAACATTTTAGGTAACTATGTTATAATCCTAAAAAAATAGATGTACATAGGCTACACAATTTAGTGGTTCTAGCCACATAGGTTGTAGAAACTGTGTGCCTCCCTCCAGTTTACCATCAAAGGGTGCATGGTTTTCTAGGACAACTACATGGTTCTCCCTAGCCACACACAAACTATTAACTTCCCCTTTGGCCTCCAAAATTCTTAAATGTTCACATGAAAAAATTTGAGATGATCCCCAACTAATGTAAAACCCATACAAGGGTCAAGAAGCACATGTAAGTAGGTAATGTGATGATATCCTCCCCAGTATAAACACTTTTGTATCCCAAAAAATCCTATCAAGAAGATTCTATATCAAAGTGACGAGTCCACTGATCTCTCATCAGATTCACATACTCCCATGTCTCATATGAATTAGAAACATGATACTAAATAACATGGAACAATGTTATAATCCTCCCATTAAGTATATTTTTCTTAGAATCAACAATCTTTGATGCACTCATAGTCACAGATAAATCGTGATAAAAATTAAGATATTCCTAGTTATAAACATGATAAGGGTCATAAAGATTCATTCAAAACAATAAAACCTAAAATATGTTGGGGGATAAAAGTCAATGTGGTGGAAGTGAAAAATGATAATCCACTATCCCAACATACTCAACAATCTCAAAATGACCCAAAAACCTCATCACAAAATTTTCCTGTTTCCCAAGATTTAGTTAGCCCAACTGAGGAGAAGCTCTCAAGAATAGATGGTCACTAATAGAAAACACCAACGATCATCGAAAATGATCATCATATGATTTATACCCTATATATTTCATCAAATTATTTGATGAGTCAACTGAATCCTTTCCACCATCTTGTGGACCAAACTCAGTCCAACCAAAAAATCTATAGCGGGGATGCCTCTCATGGTCACTTGACCCACATCCACTTCCTTTAGAGACTCTTATACCATGTGAAGAGTCTTTATTTTATATTCCTATCACCAGAAACAATTAGACTGGGAAGAATATTGTTTCACTATATTAATTTTTTGTGTTGATGAGACAGTTCCACTATATAGAGTAGAAAGGATATAGCGGATTTTATTTAAGGATCTTGACTGACTGCATGAACTATAAATCATGGGTGACTTCGTGGAAAATAATTTCAAATAATTGACCTTATCAAACTGAAATAAATTCACATGGAATATTCCAAAAACATAATGAGGTATATATGATTCCTATTGTGTAGATCCACTATGTGTCTCATCATACATTCTCTTTACCTTAACTAAACTACAACTAAGAGAAAAAGGAACTCCCATAAACCCTAACATACCTGCCATATTATAGTGACCTAGTACTAACATACATGGATATTACATCATTTTATATGAATATTTAATACATTAAAAATATACATTACTAAGGGCTGTAATAGTTTAGTGTCTTTGGAAACATGGAAACAAAATCTTCTATCATGGTGAAAGATATTCAACATCTCCCACAAATATCTTCAACTTTAGTACATCAACCTAAAACATTTATTCATAACATGGATAAAGTAAACATAAGAATAGGGTGAGATTAGATTCTTAGTAAGGTTAAATAAAGTAAATGAAAAGGAATAACCTGAAAAAGGGTATGAAACATGAATATAATATTTAATGATCATACCCATCATATTAGAGATCATAATAAAGATTGGAAGTTGATAAGACATGAACCATAAGAAAATATAGAACATATAACTTGAAAGAATAACTTTGAAATAAAAAAAGAATTTTGGAAAACATATAATCATATAAATACTCTATTCCAAGGTAGATTAACAAGGTTGTTGTCGAATGTTAGGATTGGGATAATCACCTATGAACCTGCTTCAGGATTGGGATGCCCTCCCATGTACCCTCTTTTTTCAAGCTTGGGATGTCCTCTCTTATACCCTCTTGTTTTAGGCTTTGGATGCCCTTATGTTTAACCTTTGGTTTCAGGATTGTTATTGCCTCCTATTTACCCTATTATTACAGTATTTTAATTTCCTCCTGTATAATCTCTTGTTTCGAGCTTGTGATGTTATCTTATGTAACCTCTTGTTTCCATATTGGGATGTTCTTCTATTTACCATCTTGTTTCATCCTTGAGATGTACTCTCATATACCCTTTGATCTCATAAAACATTTATCATTACCCAATGAATTAGAGGGATATATAGAGCCCCACCATCATATAATTAAATAATACATGCGTGGGACACAAAAAATTCATCATATCATGACCCAATAAAAGAGAAGTTTTCTATAAACATCAAATCATAATCCACGAAATGAAATGGGTGTTATTAACCTTTTATCACATCATAACATATAGAAAATAGATAGGTTAAATAATCATTTCATCAAATCATAATCCGTGAAAAGAAGTGGGTTTAAAAAGAATATAACCCATGGGAAAGAAAAATCTTTTGTAAACATATAAACCCTGAAAGAGAAATGAATTTCATTAACCTATAACCTGTGGAAGATAATTAATTCCATAAAAATAAATCTCGTGAAAGAGAAATGGGTTTCATAAAGACCATAACCTTAAGCATGAACCATTCATATAAAGGATATAAATGAAACCTTTAGATCATTTCTTAGAAGGGAATGAGTAAAATAAAGGGATATCATCTTAGATGGGAAATAATTTTGAAATATCTTTCAAAACAATTTCTTAAGGAAAATATCCTTTCTTCATTGAAGAATTATTTTTAATACATAAAACCATTTGATAACAAAATTCATAGAAAAATCCTTGAAAACGTATAAAGAAGACTCGAAATCATTTGAAAACCTTTTTCCTTGATCAATTATAAAATAGATTCAAAACATAAAAAAAAATTATTTGAAAACACATTTAAAACTTATAAATAAATATTGAAAATGTTTTGAAAATTATATCATTAAAAAAACTTTGAAAACATATAAATGGTGCTTGAAAACGTTTCAAATACTATCTTCCTTGAAAATAACTTGAAAAATTATAAATAAGTCATGAAAACATTTTGAAAACCATTTTCCTAGAAAATATATTTTAAATTTTTTTTCTAAAAATTAACCTTTGAACATGAAAAGAAATATTCAAAGGATTAATGATGGATAAATATGTACATGTTGTATGAGGTAAAAATAACATTCCTTTTGCATAGTTAAAAGGATAGAAAATTTATTCATTTGTAAAGATAAAATAATCTTCATTTGAAAACATTGGTAAAAGAAAAAAATTGTAAAAATTTATTTTAATGAACATATGATATTAATATTCATGGATTTTTTTTAACAAAACATGGTTTTAAAGGAACATATGTTTCTGACTGAAGAGAGGGTAAAGTCAGGATTTATTAAAAACACCTTCTTAACTATCTTATTAACCAAAGAGTAAAAAATTGTACCACTACATTAATATAGAATTAATAACCATATGTGAAGAAAATTCATGAATTTCTTGAGATAAGGAACATATGAATTAATCAAAGGAAGAATAAATGTAAAAAATATCGAAAAGTGATGATATTTTCTTAACAAAATGTTATAACATGGTAACTTGGAATCATAATATCCATTTAAGAAAATGAAATTAAATGAAATTTAAAATATCATTAAAATAATTATATTAATGATTGAACATGTAAAATTGACGTACATACAAGTCCAAATAGATTTTAGGTTCATAACAAAACATGAGCCTCAAAGAAGGCTAATTGAGACAAAACATTTTTATAGATTTGGTAACTTTTGAAACATAAACCCCATGAATGAAAGTTAATAAAAAGGATATGTTAATACCCATAAATTTAGGTATTATATACATATAATAAAATCATGGTCATTACATACAACACAAAAAAGGAAAGAGTGGCGAACATAGCATATATCTCCCGTGAATAAAAAGTGAGGTGAAATTCCCTTACCTTGTGTCTTGAATCTCATCTTACTCGTTCAATATTCCTATAAAATAAATATAAGTTTATTAAAAATATTTTAAATAAGAATGTTAATATATATAATACCATATATGGTTTTATTATGACTTTATATTATCTTCTTGTTAACAATCCTTTGTTAAGGTTTCACATCCAGTAATATTCACTTTGTTCTTCACATGCGTGTTAATTTGTTATATATTTGGTCCTTATATTTATACCATCATTTCTAGAATATAAATCATGATATAAATATAATTTATTACCAGTATTTTTTTTATAATAATATATATCAAAACAAAGTATGAAATGGAATACACCTTTCATGGAGACGATAAACTGTATGTATGCATGAATGATGTTTCTGTTTTAATTGTCATTTTGAAAATAAAGAAAGAAAATGATATATAAGTGTATATATATATATAATATAATTAAATTGGAATTAAAATTATATATATATCATATAATTTCACTAAACCCATCATTAATACATTCCATGTGGTGTGTGAACGAATCACATTGCTTTGAGGGGGTGGTACACCACACTTCCTCAAACTAAATTATCACATTCACACTAAATGGAGAGTAAAAATATATGAGTTGTAAAAAGAAGACATAATGTTAAATAAATAATAAATATAATATAATACATATATAAATATATTTTTCATTATAATTGACACCATGATAGGTGGTAAATGAAAAAATGAACAATCATCATTTCGTGAGGCAATTGTTTGTCGTACCCAAGAACAATATGATTATTACCCATTAGATGGAGGTGCGCATAAGTGTAGGTAGAAATATTTAAATAAAAAAAATCCTTGTATATTTAGGATAATGTTTTTTCTATAATCATGGAAAAGAAACTATTTGAGGGGGTGTGGAATGAAAATGAAACTAGAGGTCTTCAGAGAAGACATTTCCATTTAATCGGGTAATTCCTTTTGGTTTGTTTCATAAATGACTCCTTGGAAGCCTTTATACCCAATGGAGGCTTCAATGAGTAAGGATGGTAAGTTAGGAGTTTATTTTTGTAGTTTTTTGGTAAGAAAAAGGTATTTATATGTGTAGGGAAGAGGGAGTGGTGGTGGCATTTTATAGGGAAGGAAAATGACTCACTTGGAATTTTTGAAAACAAGTTTGGTGTACACATGTAATTCCCTAAAAAAATATCATAAAAACCAACATAAATAAATAATGGAAGGATTTTGGTCTAACTATGGGAATCCAATCTGTTTTGGACAAGTTTTTAGGTCATTTGGCCCATTAATTTTATAGTTTAGTCCCTAATTAAGCTTAATTTGATCTGAATCACTATGATTAATTTTAATCACTTTTACTAATTTTTTTGGTAAAAATTTAAGTTGATATTATTAGACTCTAAATATTATATTGAATATAATTTATATGTAAATTTTTCAAAATTCAATTCACAAAAGTGGCAAAATTAAGATTAATACTAATCTCGTAGACTTGATGAGAAAGTAGGTTTTTAAAGTAAAATGTTAAAAAAATTACTATGTTTTTATATTCAATTTCAAAGTGAAATAGATTATAATGACCTAAATTATATTATTAGATGTAAAATATATTTAATGTGAACCTAAACCAAATTTAACATATAATTTAATATTAATAATTATTTAAATAAAAAGGAATTTATTAACTATAAAACAATATTTTTCACTTTCATTAAAAGAATGGAGTTTCTCAGAAAAAATCCAAAAATAAACCCTAATATAATTTAGTCATTATAAATTAAAAAAATGAAGTTTATTTTTTCATAATTAGTTTCTCAATGTGTCAAAAATTAATTTTATTATTTAAAGCGGTTATTTTAAGAAAACAGTATTTTAAAACATAGAAGGGCTTTACTAAAAATAATATCTTTCATTATCAATATGTTTTATCTATATAAAAAAATTATAAATAATATTTTATAATTAGTTATTACTATTCATATAATTATGTTTAGAATCTAGGTTATAATAAACTATATTAAATAATTTTAACAATAAAATGATGTTTCGTGGGAAACATTGGTGGTGTGTGGAATGTATGCCATGTCTGTGTTGTGGGTAAAACAAGCCAATTTAGTATTTCATATAACATAATAGAAGTCTATATTTCATGTTGGAAAATCCAATTCATTATTTCATATAGAGCAAGATAAGTCAGTATTACATGTAGCGCAAACCAAGTTTGTTTCGTGTGAATGAAAAGTTTGAATTAATGTTTTTAATATATATATATATAAGAACTTTTATAATATCACTTGAAATGAAAAATAAAAAATATATAAAATAATTTGAAAAAAATCACAAAATCTCAGGGGGGTTACATTCAAACCCCTTTAAAATGGATTTCTCCCTCAAAATTCTTCTAGGTTATAAATGATTTAATACTTGAAAGTTTCATTCATAGAAACCCACATCGTAAAAATGAATACTAAAACTTCCCATAAAATAATAATTAATAACTTTAATATTTTCCCTAAGTAACTCATAATGAGGTTCCCACATAAGAGTACATAGGTAGGAAGAAAAAACATGGACATTGAAGAGAAATCATACAATCATGTTCGAATAGAGAGTGATAAAGAACAAGTTCCGAAAAAATTTAATAATAAAAAAAACCATAAATCAAAGATGGCCTAAGGGACATTTTGATTCATTGGAAATAAAGGTAGTAGGAAAAAATTCTTAACTTAAAAATCATTTTTTATAATGTTGAAAATTTTTCAGGAAAATATATACTTGCATGATTTCAGAACAAAGTCGCCCTTTGAATTTCCTTGATCCACTTCACCTCTTTATCTAAAAAGGAAGGTGAATTATTTTAATTTCTGAAGTACTAATAGATCATGAGAGCCATGATATACCATCTCATTAGTTATATTCAACCCAAAGTAGTTTGAACATGCTATCCAATATGTATAAATCTTGAAATGTAAAGAAAACACTTTAATCAAAGTTACTTTATATGAATATTTACTAAAACATTACATAAGTGGTTAACTTTTTAACCCCTCAAAAATATAACTCACCCTTTATTCCTTAAATATTATATTATCTTAAACAAAAAAACATTTATATTAAAAACTTGGGTATATCCTTGCACTAATAAAATATAAAATGTAATTTTATTATTCCATAATACATGTAGGGAAAGATAATCACATGAAATATCACCAAAAGATGAATAATAAGACTTTCATAGGGATTATTCATACAAAAAAGAAAAAAACAATCCCAACTAAGGATTGAAGGATAAGTATATATTAATTGTATTGGTTCGTTTCATCCAAGATGATCACATAAGCTTTCTGTTTTTCCTTTGTATTCAAATGTTTTTGTGGCTTATCATACACATTTGTCCTTCGATAGTAGAACATTTTAGTTTAATGGACAAACTCCAAGAAAATGAAACACTGAAGTGTGGGAGGAACATTCTATAGATATTTATCAATATTTTCATCTTTATAAAACTTCCCCCCATCAGTTCCACATTTATCTACTCGATGTCCTTCCCTTACACACTTAAAACATTTAGTAGTCCCTTTAAGACAATTCCCTCCAAGTTTCTTCCCCCAATTTTTTCATAATGTAAGGTTCATTTTCTTTTCTCCATGGTTCTAAGATTTTTATTTTGAACTCCATGTTCCTTTTCTTGTCAAAACCAAGAGATTGATAAGTAAATCCACCCACCATTTCACGTTTGATTGCCCAAAACACAATCTACTTGTATCTACTAATGTATCTTAAGGATAAATCCCTTCTACGTGTTGGATTTAATTCATTAAAGAACCTATCTACTTTACTTTCATGTTGGATGATAATACTAGAATCATACCTCACATGTCTTGTGAAACTATCCCCATAGGTACCGAAAGATTCATCATCCTATTTCTTCAACTCAAGGAACTCCTTTTCCACATTTTTACAAAGAACATGAGGAAAGTAATTATTGGAGAATAAGTTCTTGAACTCATACAAATCCATGGATTCAATATCATCATTCTTTATTGAATACATGATTAGAGTCCACCAGTGGTCTCCTTTACCTTCTAACAGATAAATATCCAAAATGAATTTCTCATGATCTGGACACTTGAGAATGGAGAATATCTTTTCAGTGGTACTAATCCAGTGTTCAGAAAAAAGTGGATGAGATGACCTACTAAAATAAGGATGACGATTCCTCATGAAGGACTCAACAGAATATTTTCCCCTTTTTTTATAATTTTGAAACTCATCATGATTCATAACATGAGAAAGCTGTGAGAGAATAACAACGATATTTTTTATTCCAAACATCGTAGCATTGGTATATTTAGGAGTATATTCATTTCATTGTCCGTCATAATCACCATTAATGTGGTTCCTTTGGGATCCATCCATGAGCTAAAAAACCATAGAGTAAGAAACAGTTATTATAATCAAGAACTAAATAATCATGAAAAGTCACATATAGGATGTCTAAAGTATGTAAAATTCTTTAATCTATGACACCATATGTTTATCATAGGTTATTCATAGCCAAAATATAATTGAATAATTCATTATGGTTCATCAAGAGTATGTGAATTCTCAAAGAATATCCTCTGAGAGTGTCAAACCAGGTGTGCAACAAGGCCCATTTTTGGGTACTAAATTACCCCAAGTCAGGCTCAAAAGATCTTTTCATAGTTGTTACCCCTAGGTATATCTATTCCAGAGACACTTACACATGTATTATCCAAGTATTTATGTAATTCTAGGATACCACTTACTCTATCCTTTACCAAAATTCTAGGACATTTTCCTAAACATTAAGTCATCCTTATACTTACCCTTAGAGGCATCCCTAGACATTTATTTAGAAATATACCCAGGTATCTCACTAATGTTTTATCATATTAATTTATTAAGGTTAACTAAAAAATTCCTTTCATAAATACAATAGAGACCTTGGATTAACATACATGGATATTACATCATTTTAGATGAATATTTAGTACATCTAAAAAATACATTCCCAAGGACCGTAAGAGTTTAGTGTATTTGGAAATTTAGAAAAAACTATTCTACCCTGGTAAAAGATATTCAATATTTTATAAAGATAAAAAACTTTAGTACTTTTTCTTAAAACCTTTCTTCATAACCTGGTGAAAGGAAACATAAGAAAGTGGTGAGCTTAGATGCTCAGTAAGGGTAAATAAAAAAAATGTGTAATCATAACATGAAAAAAAGGTTATGGAACAAGAGTATAACATTTGAAGATAACACCATACATATAATTTATCATAATAAATATTTTAATATGATAAGACATGAACTATAAAGAAATAAATAACATAATCCATGAGAGAATAACTTAGAAATAAAAATGGAATTTTGGAAACCACATAATCACATACAAAACCTATGTCAAGGTGGCCAAACAAGGCCTTTGTAACATGTTAGGCTTGGGATAATTACCCTAGTACCTATGTTGGGATTGAGATGACCTACCTTTTACCTTCTTATTTTGGTATTGGGATGTCATCCCATGCAACTTATTATTTTGAGCTTCGAATGTACTCTCATTTACCCTCTTGTTTCGGGATTGGAATTTCATCGTGTTTAACCTCTTGTTTCATGCTTGGTATTTCCTCTCATATAAAAACTTGTTTCAGGATTGGGATGTTCTCCCTTGTACCCTCCTGTTTTGGGCTTGGGATTTTCTCCCATGTACCCTCTTGTTTCAGACATGGGATTTCCTTCCATGTACCCTTTGAGATTATAAAATATTTATCATTATACAATGAATTATAGAGAGATATAGGTCCCAACTGTTAAATAATAAAATCATTCATGAATCATCCACAAAACATTCATCATATCATGACCCATGAAAAGGGATGGGTCTTATAAACAACAAATCATAACCCATGAAATGAAATGGGTATTATTAACATTTTATAACATCATAACCTATATAAAAGAGATAGGTTTCATAATCATTTCATGAAATAATAATCCATTAAGATAAGTAGCTTTTAAAAGAATATAACCCTTAGAAAATAAATATATTTCATAAATATATAACATATGAAATATGAACGGATTTAATAAACATATACCCCATGGAAAAGAAACATGTTTCATAAAATAAACCCATTAAATCAAAATAGTTTTCATATATACCATGTAATTATGAATAACCCATTAATATAAAGGATATGAATGGAACCTTTAGATGATTTCCTACAAGAAAATTAGTAACATCAATAGAAGTAATCTTATATGGAAAATAAATTTTAAATATCTTTCAAAAACATTTCATGAGGAAAATATCTTCTCTTATTTGAAAAAGTATTTTTAATACACAAATAAATTTGATAATAATTTCCATATATTATAAATTTAAAATGTATAAAGAATACTTGAAATCATTTCAAAACATTTTTCCTTGAAAACTTAAAAAATATTCTTCAAAACATTTTAAAAAAACATTTTTCTAGAAAACACATTGAAAACTTATAATGAAAGATTGATTTTTTTTTGAAAATAAATTTTTTTAAAATACTTTGAAAACATATAAATAGTGATTTAAAACATTTTTAAAACTATTTTCCTTGAAAATACTTTGAAAACATATAAATAAATCTTGAAACTATTTTTAAAAACATCTTCCCTGAAAATATCTTCCGAAAAATATTATAAAAAAACATTTAAACATAAAAATAAATAATAAAAGGATTAAAGACAAATGATTATGTACATATCGTATGAGGTAAAAAGAACATTCCTTCTTTATGATAAAAAGGATAGAATACTGCTTCGTTCAGAAAGAGACAAGAATATTCTTTTGAAAAAAATAGTAAAGGAAAAAAACATAAAAATATATTTTTATGATCATAGGATATTATTAGAATATTCTTAGAAACCCTTTTTAGAAAACATGGTTTTCAAGGAACATAGATTTCTGATCAAAGATAGGGTAAAGTTTGAATTTCTTAAAAACACTTTCTTAAATATCTTATGTACTAAAGAGTACAAAAATGACACCAATACATAAATATAACATGAATAACCAAAGGAGAAGAAAATTAATGAACATATTGGGGTATAGATTTTTTACCACTAAATGATAAAGTGTATGTTCTTAAAAAATAAAAATGGTTTTGGAGTCTTGAGATACGGAACATAATAATTCATCAAAGGATGCATAATGGTAAACAATCTCAAAAAGTGATGAGATTGTCTCAATAAAATCTTATAACTTGGTAACATGGGATCATACTCACAATGTAAGAAAAGGAAATTAAATGAAGATTAAAATATCATTCAATGAATGATATTCATGATACAACATTTAAATGTAAGTATATATAACTCGAAAAAGATTTTAGGTACATAACAAAACATGAGTCTCAAAGAAGGGAAATCGAGACAAAACATTTTTACTGATTTGGAAACATTGAAAACTTAAACCCCATGAATGATTGTTCACAAGAAGGATATGTTAATACCCAAAAAATTAAGGTATAAGATAAAAATAATACAATCATGGGTAATAATTAAGCAACAAAAAAGTAAAGAGTGGCGAACATAGAATGTATCTCATAGGAATAAAAAGTGAGATGAAATCCCCTTACCTTGTCTCTTGATTCTCATTGTACCCGTTCAAGCTTCCTATTTAGTAAATATAAATTTATTACACATATTTTAAATAATAATATTCAAATTTATTGTACCATATATGTTTTTGTTATGACTGTATATTATATTCTTGTTAATGATCCTATGTTAAGGTTTCACTTCGGGTAATATTTTCTTTTTTATTCACATGTGTCTTAATTTGTTATATCTTTGGTACTTATATTTATATAATTATTTATATAGTGTAAATAATGATATTAATATCATTTATAACCATTATTTTTAAATTATAATAATATATATAATAAATATTTATGAAATGGAATACATCATTCATGGTGACAGTAAGTCGTACGTACACATGAACGATGTTTCCATTTTAATTTTGTCACATTGAAAAGAATAAAGAAAATAAAATATAAGTTTATATGTAAATAATATAATTAAAGTATAATTATAATGTTATATATATCATATAATTCCACCAAACCAATCCTTAATACATTCTATTTAGTGTGTAAACAAATCACATTGCTTTGAGGGGGAGGTAGTCCACACTTCCTCAAACGAAATTATTGCATTCACACCAAATGGAGAGTAAAAATATATGTGTTATAAAAGGAATACAGAATATCAAAGAAATAATAAATATAACATAATACATATATAAATATAGTTTCCATCATAATGGCCCCCATGATAGTTGGTAATGGAAAAAATGTACAATCATCATTTCGTGAGGTAGTTGTTTTCCGTACACAGAAACAATATATTCGTTACCTATTAAATGGATTTGTGTGTAAGTGTAGCTCTAAATAATTACATAAAAACATACTAGTATATTTATGATACATTTTTTATATAATCCTAGAAAATAAAATATTTGAGTGGGTGGAGAATGGAAATGAAATTATAGATCTTGAGAGACAAAGTTACCTCTTAATTGGGTAACTCCTTTTGGTTTTTTCCAAATTGACTACTTGGAAGAATTTATTCCTAATGGAGAATTGAAGGAGGGAGGGAATTTGGGAGATTATTTTATCAGAGGATGGGTGAGCCAACTGGCTTCATAGGTGCGAGGAAGAGGGAGTTTTGGTGGCCTTTTATAGGGATGGAAAAGGACACACTAGGAATTTTTAAAAACAGGTTAGGGGTAAACATGTTATTAAATAAAAAATCATACCAAAATAACATAAATCAATAAATTAAGGCCTATTTATGAATTATGGATAACCAATGTGTGTTGGAAATGTTTTTATGTCATTTGGGCCCTCAGTTTTAAGGTTTAGTCCCTAATTAAGATTAATTTTACCTTAATCATTGTGATTAATTTTAATCACTTTTACTATTATTTTTGGTAAAAAATTGATTTGATATTATTAGTCTATAAATATTATAATTTTGTATGTCTGATTTTAGCAATTTAATTCACAAATGTGGAAAAATTATGATTAATGCTAATCACATAGACGTGGTGAGAAAGAAAGTTTTTAAAGTAAAATGTTCAAAAGTTTACTAAGTTTTTTTAATTAAATATCAATGTGAAATTAATTAAAATTACCTATATTATATTATTTGATGTATAATTGATCTAATGTGACAAAAAATATTAACATCTAATTTAACATTAATAATTTTTTTAAACGAAAAGGAATTTATTAACTAAAATTTAGTATTTTTAAATATTCATAAAAAAATGATATTTCTCAAAAAAATACCAAAAATTCACCCTACGATAACTTTAGAATGATAAATTAAAAAATTAATTTCATTTTATCAAATTAAATTTCTAAATGTGTCTAAAATTAATTTTATTATTAAAAGTGGTTCATTTGAAAAAACGATATTTTTAAACATAGAAGGGATTTACCAAAAATCATATATTTTATTATCAATATGTTTTATCTATATAAAAACATTATAAATAATATTTGAAAATTATTTATGACTATTCATGTAACTAAATTTAATATCTTGGTTATAATTATCTCGATTAAATAATTGTAATAATAAAATGACGTTTTATAGGAAATATCGTTGTTACATGTAACATATTCCAAGTCTGTGTTGGGAGTAGCGCAAGACAAGTCAGTATTGCATGTAATTTAATCCATGTAGGTATTTCATGTAGCGCAAGCCAAGTAAGTATTGTGTGTAGTGCAAGCTAAGACGGTATTGCATGAAGTGCAAACCAATTCGGTTCTATGTGAAACGAATGTTTGACTTAATGTTTTTAATATATATATATATAAGAACTATTTATAGTGTCACATTAAATGTAAAATAATAAAATATAAACTAATTCATAAAAAAATTCACAAAATCTCAGGGTGTTACACAGATCAAGCTCATCCATCAATGCTCTATCCAGTACATCAACCAAAGAAGTGAATATCAACATGATGAATTGATATTAGATGTCATCATGAAGACCCATCAAAAATCATAGAGTCTTTTTTATTTATTTATTTACTACCTTAGGATAAAAATGTACAAGATTATAAAAATTGTTCATATACTAGTTAATAGACTTTTTTCTGTACTGGAGGTTTAAAAACACCATATAATTTACTAATACCATTAAATAGAGATAGATATGTTCACTGAAAAGGAAACTAATTTCTTTCCACTCAAAATCCTCATGCTTATTCACTATCGTTGTTGAATCCCTCTATCTCCTATTTATTCCTTCTATATTGAAGGTAGATGACTTTAACATAATCAAATTAGCAGTTTCTAATAAGCCAAAAAGAAGATCAAACTTTTCATCCAATCCTCAGCATCTTGAGGATCACTAGAGCTTTGAAAATCATGTGGATTTTGTTGAATAAATTACTGATAATTATATGAGATTCATACATTTGAGGGTCCAAAACTACAGCTTGAATGTGAATGGGTTTTGGTGATTTCCCTAGAGTTTTAATAAAATGCATTACTATCTCTACATGATTATGATCCACTGGCAGATTCACTCAGTATGTTTCAACATCAGCATCCTCTTGGGGCCTATTCAAATGTCTTCTCAGAGTCATGATGCTACACAACATCAACATATAACACTAGAAACATCAGGAAGATTATGAAGATGTAGGATACACATATCCAAGATAAAGGAATATAAATCCCATAAAAACATAATTCAAGATTTGGACTTTAACAAACAGAAATAAAATTTATGTAAAATACTAGAAACATATTAGAATATTCCTCAAGTCTCTTTTCACAATCACCCATGGTGATTTAAGGCTCATTACAATGAGATATGGCTAGAAACCCACTCTTAACTACCACCTAATTCCCAAAAAAACTATCTTCTATCTTCCAAGATCACACCTCTAGGACCAAGTTTTCATAAACCAGCCTAGATACTATGGTACCTTGATACTTGGGCTGGATCTAACATGAAATGAAGGACATTATAGATCCCAAAGGGTTGGATACTATCACTTTACATCAAAAAAATAGAATATAATTATTTTTACATAAAAAATAGAAGGTAATGGATACAAGTCAATATGATCTACAGTCCTCAAGGAGAATATAATAGAAACAAATAGATAAAACAAACCCAAAATTATACATCATCAAATTACCCAACATATGCCAGAATAAAAGATAAAAAACCATGTTACATGTTGATATAATCTCCAATACTTAACTCCATCACTCATGGTCCCAAGTATTAAGAACATTCACCACCTCAAAGTGGCGCTTTCCCATTGCTCGGACCTGAAAAAATATAATTTATAAGCTCTTTATGGAAAGGGTAGGGTGTGAGCTAAAAATACTATACTGTCTCCAAAAGAGTTAAATAAAAAATAAAATAATGTTAAACCAATTATAGTATCTGTTTAAATAAAACCATGTGTGCTAAATCATTTAAATATTTTCTAAAAAACATAATTTCACTGAAAATGATGGTACGTATCTCAAAATATGGTCAAAACGAATAGTTTATATAAAATAATTTATATAAAAAATGTTTTCATGAATAAAAAATTGTATAACCAAAGATCATATATCAAAATACGTATATGTGCATACTGATATAAACACCACACTAGGGGATACCATTATGGGTAATCAAACTACACCCATTAGGGGAGCTCATGTTGGGCAATCAACCAAAAACCCATTTGGGTAGCCCATATCAGGAAATCAATAAACAACACATCAGGGGAGCCCATATTAGGAAATAAATCTACACCAAATTAGGGGAGACCATTATTTGCAGTTAAACTATCAATCAATAATGGGAAAATCAAACATTTCAAATCTATTCAAAATACAATTTCCTAATTCTTGATTTCAACTTGCCATTTTGATTTCATAACCAAATCGCAGTTTTTATCAAATTCATGATCATTCAAATCATCATTCAATTTAATCGATTTTCTTCAAGGATCAAAATCATACTAATTTAATTGAATTAGTTTTCAAATCGACCAATAAATTTTTTAAAATTCAACCAATAATTTATATTTCTTTGATATTTGGGGTTTTTCATAAATTTCATGAAAATCATAAAATAAAACACCAATCATATAAAATCAATGTTATTAAATTAATTTAAATACTCATTTAAATTTAATAATTAAATTAATGGATTAAATTAAAGGTTAAATATTTATTGAACTACCAAACTATAGTCACACGGTCATAGAAAACACCTATAATGGGATTTCTAATGAAGATCGAGGTAAAGGAGACCAAGAAACACAACATGGAATAAAGTTCCATCAAAACTAAGATTATATGAATTAATTAAATGATGATATATTAATTTCTATGGAGGAATAAATAGCATATTAGAGTAACCCATATGAGAGGAGATATAATTACCTGAAAGAGATCAAAAAAGATCAACTATGGTTCAATCCACCAAGAGAAGGGGTTTTGAATCCAAAACCTCTTCTTGATAGACTTCAAGACCAAGGAAATATATTAAGGATGAGTGGGGGTAAATAGTGGTTAAACCAAAGGACCTGATATTTTTAAAATAAAAATTGGGGATTAAAATCAAGTGCGGTAGATTTTCTTGAGGGGGATACACAGTTATATTAACTATGCACCACTACTGTTTTGGGTGAAAAGTTTATCCTAGGTGGGCACATGATTTGGGTAATTGTGTGTCAACCATGAAAATCACACTTTCCATTTCCACATGGTTTGGAGGGTTTTTCCACATGATTTTTCCAAACCATGTTCCCCCCTTTGGTTCACTTTCATAGAGAACACATTTTCCTGGGCCAAATTGAACGGTTTTACCTAACCATGTGCCAACCATGCACTTCCCCAATGGCCTGAAAAATTAAAACATTTTCACCCAAGACAACCTAAAATGAACCCCAACTAAAGTAAAACCAAAAAAAGGTTCCTGAAGTACCTATAAGAATGTAATAGGATGTTACATCTCTATTCCATGATCAATAAGGTGAAATCATGTTTTATGATTGCCACTTATAATCCCTTGATCTTTTTTTCTGACTTTTCCCACTTAATCATGTTTTCCCACATGATTATAAATAACCTTTTATGACTAGTGGACATGTTTTACTTACAAATAATTAGTTTTAACACCTTTCTTATGATTATATTCCTCAGGATATGAAGATTATTTTATCATACGAGTAGTCTTAGATAATGTCCAGAGGAGAAAAAGAATTGAGAAATAACAATAAGTGTTGTAGAAAATATGTTAATGCAGCTAGTCTCTATGAGACTAAACATTTTACTGCTCGTGATATATGACTATTTAGAAGTTTTGTTAATTTAACCATAAAATTAAATTAATATTTGTTTCTATTAATATTGAATCCCCATAGTTGATATCAGTAGAGGGTTTAGTTATTTTGGGATATTAGTGTAGTTACATTTTGTTTTAGGGTTAGTCAACCTCACTAAAAACTATAGATATAAATCTATGTATAGGTTGATATCCTAAAATATTATAAAATTCTTAAGTATGTGATTTTATAGGAACACATTCCCTTTATAGATACTTCAAATTATATGTAGTTGTAGAATATATGCACCTAGGTGTAATCACCTCTAGAAATGGTTGGTTGATAATTGACTCGATCATTATCGTGATGAAAAATGAGTGGGTCTAAGAGTACAAACTTGAATAGAAACTCATGGGTGATAGGGTTTGGTTTATCACCTTCTCTATAAAAACAACTATAATGGATTGATTTCCAAGTTAATTTGAGGGATTTAGTTGATATGTAAATTACAAACCAATGTAAAGTAACCTAGGTTAAAAAAATATTGATATTGATTTATCTAATTGAATTACAGGCTAGCATTATGATAAGGGAAAGATGTTTTATGGTTGAACCCTTTTATGTTATTGATTACGATAATTACCCTATATTGTTTAGGTTTCATCACTCATGTAAAATATTTTGGTTTTAGTAATGGATGGAAATAGAAAGAAACATGGGTTTGATGGAGAATACAATGATTACCTCAATGAATAAACCATCAACATGAGAGATGGAGTGATAACCATTTTGATTATGCCAAACCATCTATTGTGAAATATGATTAACAATGTGAAAATTTCCAAAGTACCAAACACACCAAATAAGGGTAATATAGAGTCTCATGAAAGATCAAGTGTTGATGATGATAAACAAAAGAAATAACAATTTCATATATATAAAAAATGTGGGTAGTTTCAACCTTAGGAATGCTTCAAATAAACCTGAAGATGTTTTATTTGTGGTAATAGCAGACATTGAAAAATAATATTTTTGAGTAAATTTTTTTTTCTAACATGATAGAGAAAAATATTGTTATTCCTATGTATCCACTAGTATTTTGATTTTTTAGTTGTGAGGAAATTGGGAACTATGAAAACTATGGAACTAATACAAGGGATTAAGATGAAAATTGAAACCGACAACATCATAGACTATTGGATTACAAAAAATCTAATTTAATGAAGTCTATTGAAGTGGATCGTGGAAATTAAGTAGTTCTAGGTACACTTATACATCATTCAAGATTTGATATGTCTGTGGTCATGTTTGTTTTCATCAAATATTAACTATTAAAATAAAATCACTTAGTGGTATTATTATTTTATCTAAGCAATATGAATATTATTAAATGTTTTTGGGGTTATGATTCATGTAATTATTATTATAAATCCTTTAGATAAATTTAATATGAATTTAAAAATATATTTTTTCCATAAACTTTTAAGGTAAAAAATATTTTTCGGAATAAGGAAATTACTTTTCATATTTAACTATGGTAGTATATAAATGAAAATATGGTGGTGTTCTCTCCTGGAAAATAACACTATAAGAGTCATTATATCTAATCAAGATGGATGTTTAGCTCAAATGGTTGGAATAAATACCAAATTATAATTAGGATTATTATAATTGAATAGATGGGATTTATACCTCTTTATAAAATTAAATCTTGAGTCATATTATAGATAATCTTAGTAAACCTTTCTAGTGAGTAATAGTTGAAAGGATAAAAATTATTTGTGGAGGTGAGAATGTAATGAACCAAGATTTTATAGTTTAATCTATGTAAATTTATGGTATATTAAAGAGTATGGTTTAGACTGTGTACAAAACTAACGTGAATAACCTTGATATATTTTGAAAATTAAATATGAATGTTAAAAATTATCCATTAAATTAGATGGTATAAATTGAAGTAACTCTACTAAAAAAATAATATATGATGAAATGTATTATAGAAGTGGAAGTAATCCTTAAAAGTACATTTTTCTGATATTAGAAGGGATATAGATTCACTAGGGTTTTCCTTGGACCAAGAACATGTTTAACTTGAACAATTATGGTTTTAGAGAAACCATATATGGGATAAGATCATGCTCTTGGAGATTGAAACAAGAACCATGATAGTTGAACCACCACCCAAGACTGCAACCATATCATATCTAATGCATTAGTCTTATACATATATCATACATGGTAATGCAAGTATAAATTAGTATTATATAAAAATTTAATAAATTATTTCTATTTATATATATATATATATATATATCATTAATTTTTATACTTTTTGAAAGTTTTTTTTCTAAAAAATGTATTTTTAGGAAATTATTGTTTTATTTAAAGGAAATAAGTTAATTTTTATCATTTAATAATATAAATATATATTGAATATATTCAAAATAAGTCAACGATAAATTAATTAGTAATTTTTTGGAATGATAATAGTTAATATATTAGAATTTATTTTCTTATAAGAACAACTTTCTGGAATATTTCACTATTTGGTCCGAAAAATTCTCTAGATAAGAAGAAAATGATTCTATCAAAATTGAAAGAGGTTAGAAATTAAACCAAGAATACCATCGAAGAAAAAAATTCAAAGGGAGAAAATTCATGAAGTAAAAATCACTTCATGGACTTCCACTTCATGTGAAATTCTGTAACTTCATAAAGAGTCCCATGAATGAAATCATTTGTGGGACAAGACGGTACCACCAGTCACCACTGGGAAAAAAGTTGTTAATGGGATTGGGCAGTGATTTCCACCCCAGAAAACAGGCATCCCTAGTTAAGGAAATCATTTTTGGGATGAGGTATTACCCACATATCATAGAAAGGAACCAAATACTTTTTTATTGTCGGTCAGTGATTTCCACCCCCACGTGGGACTGCCCCCATAAAGGAATCAATTGAAGGTCGAGGTGTCCTCTAAGGCTCCTGCAAAAGAAGTCATATGGTTCACTGAAGATGACTGGCCGTCTTGATGCTTATTACATCCACTTCTATATTAAAGGACTTGGAGGGGAATCAAGATTGGAGAGGATACTAGTTATGGAAAAGCAATGATTGTCTCCGGAAATCCTAGATTAGATGAAAAACACGAGTCTTTCTATTATTGATAGGTAAAAACCCACCACATAACATTAAGGGGGAATAAAAGTGTTTTAGGTTGAACAGTAACTTAACACCCTTTTCAAACAACATCCTACATGTCAAAAATAGATAACCCATTTGCAGAATAGAACCGCATGTAGAAAAATGCAATGTGGGTAGAACCCTGGCCCGTGTGGCTAAGTGCTATGCAGGAGGATGGTTTCCCCATGCAAAAAAAAACCCTATGCAGGAAGATCCTAGACCTGTGTAAAACCATTCTATGAGTATGGTACCCTTAAATGTGTAGCAACATGCTACAAAAATGGAACCCCATCCCACATAAGAACATGTTACACAGAGTGGGGAATCCAATGGTGTTTTTCACTATATCTCCCATCACTCCCTTCAATCGTCTCATCAGGCCCCATGTTTCCCCCCATGAACAAATCTAACGGCATCAGGAAGAAGCCTCTTCAAAAGATATTTGACATGTATTAATAGATAATTGGGAACATAAACATGTACTATTGGGTCTACATACCCATGGTAAGCGGGGTCATGTGTGTAACCTTTACAACATGACGAACCCGCAGAATGACTTCATGTCTACATTCCCATGGTAACAAGGGTTCCACCCTTTTGGTGCTCATGTGAACCTACCAGTTTCATATGGGATGTGTAATGATCATTGTTGCATTTATTTTTAATAGGGAATGATATCCTCCTCACGAAACTAATTATAGGAAATCCTTCCTAGAGTAAGCCCATGGTCTTTCATGAGAGAAGCAATTTTATTACTCCAATTTTCCAGCTCGAGTTATATATGAATAGATCACCAAAGGTGACTATATAAGCTACAAAAATAAAATATGACATGGGAATACTCAAGGACCTATCCCTATTCCTTTAGGCTTTATCACCTCTTCCATCAGTAGACATAGTGGATCATTCATTCTTCAAATCCACTACTTCCTTTTGTTTATCTCACCGAGCATGACTCACATGGGATTTGATGTTTATAGTGATCATGACATATTTACAGTACTAATCCATATGGGACTCCTATAATATATAATCCCCAATCATTTCCCAATCATCTGTACCTTCTCTATAGATGTAAGACCCAACCTCTATCCATATGGACCTCCTATAGGTGTAATCCCCAACTTAACAAACTACATGTTCTTTGATTCCTGACTAACTAGGATATGTAGGTAGCATTCATGAGGTCCAAACCCAACACTTAAATTCACCCTAATGTTCTACAAGATATATTACTGGTAGGGTTATATCCGCCTAGGACACCACATCTCTTTTGTGTCCCTCAAACCATCTTGACATAAGTCTCAGACCCTCATTGACCCAACAACTTTTTCCTGGACATACTTTACACATGATATTAAACTACATGGTTCAGTCCTTTTCACATGACATTAAAAAGGGGATGTACCCTATTAAGTGGCACCAAGCTACATGGGTTTTGATTCCTTTCATGAGGATACATAGGAATCCCATTATATGGATTCAATCCTGACATAAAAATAACATCCATCTCCCTAGATGACAGAAAACTCTAGAGTTTCTCACCATGAAGATTAAAACTATCATCATCCTAATAAAAAACCACTGATTCCCTAATCTATCCATGAAAGGATACCATTGATGAAGAACTTCAGATACATAAAAATATCCCTATTAATGGAGAAACTCATATACATACAGATGGTTATGAACCCTTGAATGTTCATAATTGATTGCTAATATAGGGTGATCCACATATACATACTTAGGAATGAACAAATGATTAATTAAAATATATTAAATATATAATAGATTCCTAGAATAATAAATATTTCCAACGAAAAATGTTTGATGGGATTGACTTCCCATCCTTTTGACTAATGTGAGTACTTAAGTATCATTGGCCATGTTACCCAATGAACGTCTGCCTTTAGAAAGCATTTCCATGAGTCATTATAGATATAAGTGTCATTGGTTATATAAAGCTCTATTAAAAAACTCATTGGAGACCATTCAAAGATAATTTACCCAACATATATGATTTAACACAGTTTAACCCCTTATAATCAACCATTGGGTGGAAAAAAATCTTTCATCAGAAACAAACATGATAAAGCCAACCTGAACCCTAAACCAATATGGTAGTGTTATCCTGTGACAATCTACATTCCCATCCAAAATTGAAGAGGGACATGAAAGACCATCAATTACTCATGTGTTCATGATATTCTACTTTTATGAGGTTTTATATCTATACTTGTCACATATATTGTAGGAAACACTCACCTTAACTCTTTTCAATCCAATGGTGTCTCACTAGCTTTCGCGAACATGTGCATCATCCCATGCACAGGTCGTGTCCTCTTCCAGACCAAGGATGCCATAGCCCACCCAACGTGTTCAATGATATATTTCAAATGAATTGGTCTAAGTGTACCACTAGAATGGTACTCTTTGAAACCTAGAGGCAACTCAACATTCCCTCTAGTCCATGGATCCCCACTAATAGTCCGCCTAGTGACATTCAACAGTCTAGAACCAGTCATTACTAGTAGTCATCTTAAACCATTTTCCAAGCCTATCCCTATAACTAGATAACGAGTTCCTCCCTTACCTTTGGGAAGCTGATGAAGTCATCACCAAAGACTTCATCCCAACAGTATAGGGGTCCCACCCAATTACCCAGCTAAACACCATCACTGTTAACATCGTATGGCTCAGTGTCCTCATAATACATTGAAGACCATCCCATGATCACTATACAAATCCACATGGACCCTTTTCCACATGAAGGCACACAAGGGGAAATGATAAGACAATCAGAAACATGACCTTATCCTTTTTCTTATTGTAGAATCCCACTAAGTAAATACAATGACAACTCATGGGAAGACGTATATTCTTGCTCACTCTCATGAAGCTCTTCATGAAAATATACAAGAAAAAATGAAGATGAAAATCCCCAATCGAATATATTAATTTTTTATTCAAATACAATGTAAGACCATGAGAAGACACAAATTCATTCTTGTTCACATCAATACCACTATAAAAATAGGGTGAAAAATTATAAGTAACACATATTCATTCTATTGGGAATGAATCCTGCCAGTCAAATATGGTAGAAAACTCTGAGAAGATGCAAATCCCTGTTAATGAATAAAATCTTGTCAGTCAAATATGGTGGTGATAAATGAGCAGAAATATATTCCTGGTAACTCATATGAAGATCTTCAATCAAATATGATAATAAACCATGAGTTGAAATAATTAACTGTGGATTCACATGAATCCCGTTAGTTAAATACTATTGAAATTGGTAAAATAATCTTGGGTATCCTAGTTTTATGTCAATGGAAGACTCGTACCTTTTCCCCCACATAGGAGAACTTTTAGAATTTACTAGAAGGAAATGGAGAACCGGAGTATGATCATATTCCTGATCTAACACCAGAATTGTAATATATTCCTGTTACCACCAAGGAGATCTCTCAACATGTATCATAAATGATGTAGGTTCAACCATAAATCCATGAACACATCTTATATAATTTCAATGACATAATAACTTCCATGTAAATAAAAAAAATTCATGCCCACAACCCCACTACCTCATGTGGGGTGACACATTCACATAAAAAAGTGTCCACTAAGGATCATACATTCATCCCCAATTTATTCTAGGAGAGTCGTTGGAAATATTCTGTGATAAATGGACAACCAGATCATGCGTAAATACCCATTCTAACTGCGGGACAACTGTCCACTTTTGTAGCCACTCTTGGGTTGGCATATATCCTTGCCAAAATTTGGGAATCTTATCAGCATATCTCGACAACACCATGGGATCCACTCAAACAAGAAACAAAAAATTAAGTTCATCAATTACAACAAAGGACATCAGTTTCCCACAAGAGGGTGCCTAAAAATAAATTTCACCAAATATTATAGGAAAATGAAGAGTTAACTGATATCCCTTCTCTTCTTGAAGATGGAGTTATTAAGGTTATCAAATGAATATTTCTAGTGGATTAGGATCCTAAAAACTATTACCAAATAACAAAATTAATAGTAGTATTTACGAAGTTCCTCCTTGTAAAATGTTTACTAGAAACTTTGAAGTTCTCCTTAGAGAATTTACCATGATGGATTCCTTCATGGACACAAGCTGATCAATCATGAGTGCTTATCTTATAAAGAGTATCAGGGGAGCCCTCCTCATGGCCATAATATCAAACAGTAAGAAGGTACTCTCCTTGATTTCTTCCTCCCTTAAGGTCATTCATAGGGTATATGATGTGGAAATACTCCCAAGATTTAGCTGAACATCAAGATAGGATGGCAGGCCACACCATGATAACATTCGTTATGAAGGTCCTCACTATAGTAACATCTTATTTCAGCAAGAAGGTCCTCCCCTTGCTGACGTCCACCCTAAAGGTTCTACCTAGGGTATACATTGCATAAATTTCCACCTATAATCATAATTGAGCTATGATAATAGTCTTCACCATGTTAGTACCAGCTGTAAAGGCCATACATGCAGCAACATTTTATACAAGCAAGAAGTTTCTCCCCTTGCTGAGTCAAATATAAGAAATCCCTCAAACTATGAGGTAGTTAGAATGATTGGGAAAGAAATTTTATATACCCTATCAATTACAAGATAATTACTTAATTAATAAAGAGATGATCTAGGAAAATACACATCCTCAAATCCACCCCTGGACAATTCACATACCAATGAGACCCCTACTGGCCCCGCTACTTGCAAAAATAGTTAAGAAGTGACTATTTTGGGAAGATCAAGTAGAGGATTATCTGGGAGAAGAACAAAAGGATATGTTTCCTTTGAGAATAAAATAATCTAGGGACAAAACACCCATTATGTTTTTCCCTCATCCACTTATCTATTCGATATTCCAAAGGTATTGTAAAAAGAATTCATACAGAACATCTATCTGAATCTCTAGATAATGATCCACCACTAGAAATAAAATATCTTTCCTTATAATGGGTATGCAGACTTATTCAAAATATTGGAAGATATTTTCCATAAAATAATCTTGGAATCCTTTTTGTCTACATGAAAACCACAATTAGAGAATCAGTACAACGATCTACAACTGACCAGCTTCAATGAATTTCATAATTTGTGTCATATAATTTTTGATGCCCCTTATTGTTCTTGTAAATGGATAGGGGAACATGGAGATTTTCATTTCACCACTTGAATTGTTTATCATAACCCACTGAATATAACATATTGTAATGCCATTATTCTAAGGAGCCTATCAATAAGGACTTAGGATTAGGAATGAAAAAACACACATCAAGAATAATCAATTGATATGTCTCAAAATTGTCAAGCTCGATGAGAGAAAGTCATCAAAAAAGCCTTTGAACAGGGAAACCAAGAACATTCAGCATGCGTCTCTCTTTAGGTAAGCTAATTAGAAAGAACTACAAATGTTCTTAGAAGAAATAATTTTTTCATACAGACTTGGAATTGTACACTGATCATACCCAAACAAGGATACATGAGATAAAGAAAGTGGTGACAGTAGAATCACCTACTGCTATATAGGATCATCCCCATCCTATATGGTAGGGGTAATTTTTACCTCAAAATACCCTCATAAGATCAAAAAATCTAAACAAAGGAATGACAATAAAAGAAAGGGGGGGAAACCTCAGCTTTTAGGGTTGGGGGAATTATTACCTCAACAAACCCCATAATAGAAATAAATCTTCTCTCATTTAGTAGGGATGATGAGAGGTACGATCTTCTAGTTCACCTCATCTCGTAATCTAGTTCCCCCATAAGGGAGTTGTATGACCTAGCTACATAGAGGATCCCGAAGAGTTACCCTTCACCAAGAATCTCAAATAGGGTTATAGAAAGAAAGGAAGAGATCCAAAAAATAATACAGACAACCCTCTTATCATTCAACATCAGGTTGGATTCCCAAAATGAATTATGAATTAGTGAATTCCATGGATGTAAATCTAATTGGTGAAAAATGATAAAAATGTAGAAGAACAAGGATAAGATCAGAACATGGTCCACATAGAGAATGAAGGTGTGTGTAATCAGAACTAGAGAATCACCTTGAATTTTGGTGTTCCCCCAATAAATCTCTCACTGACTCCTCATCAAATCTCAACCAAAGAAATGAATAAAAGAATGGTCTCATATGATCAAATTCCTCCTTTCAATGAGTATGAGATCCCTATTATCAAAGAAATATTCACTCAGTAAAGGGAATAAATGGAAAGGATGAGGAGACTCATTTTTTGTGTTGATCGGAGAGAGAATTTTATTAAATATGATCCATAGGTAGAAGCTCAACATACACTTCTAACTGGTGTACCTATACAAGGGTTCATACCAATAATTTAAGTAGGACTAGGACATCCACCAAACTTGGCACATAGACCCTCAGGTTAACTTGACCCAATCATGGACTAATATCATGATTTCATTCCGTTAAGGAGAAAACCATAGTGAGTTCATGTAAATCCATAAAATATAACTCCAATCGTATATCCGCCACAAATAATGGTATAACTAGTGCATTAAGATCCTTTCCATTTCTACACCTCTCTAAGATCACACTCAACCAAACACACATCATGGGCTTATCAACACCACTAAGTCATTAGAAGCCCGATTGGAAACCATATAGGAGCAACATGCACTAGTGTAGCCAAAATGTAAACCTTACACCAACTAGGTGTGAGATAACCCACCACCTATAAAAATTTAAAGTCCTACATTTTCAATATTCAATGAACCAGGGGAACTAAAAATCATCTGATGCACTATTCATCCCATTATGATCCCATGATAGTAACTCCAGAGAAACAAGAAGAAGTTGAGATCACATGCATCATGTGAACCTTTCAAGGGATAGTCTTCATATGATACACTAGTTTTCCTAATCAGTCGATCAAAAGATATGAGAGTCTTAATTGATAATTCCTCTCCCATTTAAGCTCAATGAAACAATATATGATAACCAATAACCTCTTGAATATTAATAGTGATAGAATGAGCGAGTCATGGATTTCATTACCAAATGGAAAGGTTTGACCTATTCCCTGAACTGACCACTTCCTCAAGAGGATATGCTCACTCTATGAATTTATAACCTTCACAAAAAGATGTGAATTCCCTTCATCCAGGTGAAATATATAGCTGGGTTTCATAATTTCTCTACTATTTCTCAAAGAATGGAAGACTCTATGAAACAAAATAATATCAACTCCCAGGTAACTCCACCAGTCATGGGGAAAAGAGAAGGAAAGGCGAAGGAGGACTTCATAACACTTAATATATCCTCCACACTTTCTCTATCCCCATAACCAAGAAAGTATCATAATGCTCTCCATGAGAATAAATAGTAACCCCCACCTTGATAGGACAAGAAAAGGGGAACCAGGAAAAATAAATTCAAGGATAAAAGGAATTTTTTTACTCATTCTGAGATGATGATGTTCATGGATATTTTATATACACCATAGACAATGATTTTATTAACCTAAAATAGCTGAAAAGGCTTGACCATATCGGTCTTGATTGCTGATTATATTATTTCCCTTTTTATCAGATATTGGGACACACCCATTCATGGTTCCTAGAATGTGAATGCTCCCACCCATCTTATCTATGCTGATGACATCATCCTCTTTTTGCAAGGTGACAAGAGAAATATCCAAAACCTCAAAAATGATCTATCTCACTATAAAGAGGTCTCTGGTCCAACCATTAGATGGAAAAAATATTTTATCTTCTTTGGAAAAAGATTCCCTCTCATCCAGAAAGGTAACATTATCAGTGACCTAGGCATCATAGAGGGTTCCTTTCCTTTTACTTACCTTGGTGTTCCCATTTTTTTGGGCAGACCCAAGTCTTCAAAATTTTCTTCCATTGTTGACCAAGTTTCTAATCAACTATCCTCTTGGAAAGGGAAATCCCTTTCTTTGGAAGGAATATTATGCCTTGTCAAATCCACTATTATTTCTAAAATGGTTTACTCCATGATGGTTTATAAATGTCCTACTGGGTTTATAAAAAAATGAATACCATAATCAAAAATTTCATTTGGACTGGTAGTATGTTGTAAAGAAAGCTTGTCATGGTCCCCTGGTCGACCTATTTCTAACCCATTGATAAGGGTGGTATTGGAATAAAAAATCTTAGATACTTTAATAAGGCCCTTCAAGCTAGACTCACTTGGAATCTTCTTGATAAAAATTCATAATCTATATCCTTTATCAAAAATAGATTTCTTGGCTAACATAAGGAAGGAAATTTAAATTTCCTCAGCTACTCTATCTGGCCATCTATTAAGTAATTTTTTCCACCATTATGATTGATGTCGAATGGATGGTTACCAGGGAGTCCTCTTTAAATTTATGGTTGGATAACTGGACTGGAACCCCTCTTATTTCTATGAATCATCCTGACAAAACCCATGCAAAGAATAACTACTATATTAGAGATATGCTAAATTCTCACAACGATCATATTCCGGAAGACATTATGAATATCATTAACAACTATCCATTCTCAATCACTGATGATTTTTTAATTTGGAAACCTACCCACAATAGTATTCTTAATTCAAAAAACATTTACACTATTTTTTTCTATAATTCTAAAAGTGATTTTTATTGGATAAGATTATTTGAAAAACCCTGCATAAAGCCCTCAAGATTCTATCTTATTTGGAAACTTTCCCACAATAGAATTCCCACAGACAGATGCCTTAAATTTTTTTAGTATTCAAATTTTCTCCAAATGTAGGCACTACAATCAACACTGAGAAGATACTAACCACCTATTCCTCTTTTGTGCTACTACCACTTCTATCTAGAACTATATTTCTGACATTTTTAACTATAGATGGTTGATACTTGACTCTGTCAACACTCATCTAAAGAGATGTGTGAAAATGGAAAACTCTTAGAAAATTAAGAACCTCTTCCTTACTGTTGTTGCTGAGCTCCATCATGTGATTTGGTATGATAGAAACACTATTATATATAACAAATCCTCACTCAATCTTAATGCAGGTCGGACATGGATTCTTATTTCCATATGTGAAGCTTCTTTGATGCAAAATGGTTATTACAACAACACGGTTCATGGATTTATGATTCTATGATGTCTTTAGATTGATGGAAATTTTTGTCATCCTCATCGTAAATTTGAAGTGTTTTGGCATGCTCCCATTCCTAGTAGGATCAAAGTCAATGTTGATGGAGCCTCAAAAGGAAATACAGGTACAGTAGGTTGTGGTGCTATCTTCAGGAATCACCATGGTCAGATCCTTAGATGCTTTATTGGGAACTGTGGTATTTCCTCTTCTCTGGTGGCCGAAATTATGGGCATGATACATGCTGTCTCTTTCACTAGGAATCATGGTTGGAATAACCTCTAGTTTGAATGTGATTCGACTACCATGGTATAAGCAATTTGGAATAATGTAACACACCTTGCGTGGATGATAATTTCTCGATGGATAGATTGAACATGCTCGCTTATCACCATTAACTACATTATCACTCATACATATCGTGAAGTGAATATGGTTGTTGATGGCCTTGCTAAAAAGGAGTAAATCATGACATTATCTGGCTTGATGATCTTACCGCTGATCTTCTCCATCATTTGATAAATATTGTAATATGATTTTTTCATTTAGACTCATGTAATATTTTCCTTTTAATTTAATTCTCTTTTTATGCCTAAAAAAATATAGGAATGCTCTATCATTGAAAAATATGATAGAAAATTGTATATTATGGGTTGATAATATCAGGAAAAACAAGTGTATGTTTCTATCACTTCCTCCAATGAATGAGGTGAGTGGAAATATGTTGTTTGCAAGATGGAATAAAAGTTTGATAGTTGGATGAATAAAAATAAATCAACTAAAATCATGTTATTCTCTAATAGAAGATGAAATAACCAATTATGCCCTTGTAAATCCCACAGTAACACAACTTACATCATCAACCCCTCAAACCTCTAAAATCCAGTCATTAAAAAAGTTTTTTACTAGAATGGTAGGGTGAAAAAAATAAGAAAATGAACTAGAATCAAGTCCAAGGTCACTTTTAAACCTCTCAGATTTCATGCCCTTGGATATGGAATCATAGGAACTGACCCACCAAATGGAACCATCAAAAATAGTCATCTAGGAAAAATAATCACCAGAAGAGGAGTTTATCTTCATTTCCATTAATATCATTCATTTAGTGGAATCATTTTCTGACGATGAGTATGGATATAAACTCGATTTCCAAACACTCGATTGGGAAACTAGAGGCATATCACACATAAGATGAGGATACTGAGGAATATGTAGTCATGGATGGAATAAGAATTCTAGCCACGCCCCTACTCGGATGGTCAATGTTTTAAAGATTCATGGAAAATCCATTTGATAAGTCCAACAGGGTAAGGAAAATCCCCCCTGACCTACAAGAGGACATTTGAACCAATCACTCTAAAATATTAATCAAAAGAGGAACATGTGTGAGATATCCCTCAAAGGGAAGATGAACCTACCCAGCCCAACCCACTAGGAATAGAAGTACCTCCAGCTCCTATCTCAAGGGATGATCCATCTACATCCAATACTCAATCCCCTAATGCAATGATGAAAGAGAATTCCCACACTAGGATGTTCTTTCCTTTAGACCAAAATATGAAATCTTGAAACAGTTATCCTTGATTTTGACCAATATATTAATCCTGGATTCCCTAGGTCTGTCAAAAGACGTCAGGGAAGCACTCATAGAGGCTTTGCTAATCCCCTAGGAGTTTGAAGCCAATGTTTCCACTGTTGAGGTATATAAATGGAGAAAAATCCTATAGAATTAATTATGGACATCACTATAAGGCCCCGACCATAAACATTACTTAATATTGAATTAAATGAATAATTCACATTGAGGATATTTTCAAGTTTAGAGTTTTAGAGAATTAGACCATAACTATTACATCTCAAAATATTACAAAGTAGACACTTCTACTAAGATTCCATAAAATAAAAACTCTAAAAAAGAAACATGCCTAGTTCCATGTTTTAGATAGCATGACTATTCCTTGATCCCATCCTTGAACATATTCCACATTAAGTACTCTGAAAAACATTTCAAAAACATGGGGTGAGCATAAAAAGCTCAGTAAGGGATACACAAAGAATGAAAACTGTTAGTTTTTCAAAACAACAAGTAAACCATGTATACTTTATCAAAGTAATACTTTTCACCTTTATGAAGAAGAAAATACTCTTCATTGAATAAAAGATGATTACTTACAATTTTGCGACCAAAATATTACCATAAAACCCATATAAAGAACACATAACATATAAAGGTAACTTGGGACATAAACATACTTAAATGGAATAACCATACGGTCGACTTCCACACATATCACTTAATGGAATAGCCATATGGCCGAATTCCATACCCAATGAATTGGAGGTTATAACGTAACCACCCATCCTGGTATTCATGGCACCACCCGTCATATGGTTTATCACGTAACCACCCATCAAATGTCCAAGTACCATTATAAAATCATAAGACATAAAACAAATACAATGGAAGGAAAAAATTTCCACATTTTGATCACAATATATCACCTAAATATATTGACATAATAAGTTTATCATAAAAACCATTTTCAACACCAAAATAAATAAAAGAGTATATGGTATTTATTTCATTTTAAAAACATTATTTCTTGTTGAGGAAGCCAAAGACCAAATAATACTCGCGGCGGTGGAAAAGGTCGTTGTCACTGTGTATGTTAAATTAAAAATTCTTTTTTGTCGTTTAGTAAAATTATTCATAGAAAAAGATTCCTTTTGTATAAAATTAAAAGTCAAAGGGTTTTATACACTATATAAAGGAAATTTGTGTATAAAACAAAATATGCCTCAATGAAAAGAGATTGAGATGAAGTCCCTTACAAAGATTATTTTGTAAATAAAATAGATCGCTCATGTGTATTCACTATAAGCTAACATAAAGAAAGTATAAATACATGATAAGATATAAAAATTCATTTCTCACATAATAAAAGAACAACATAAATAAGAAAGACAAGTTCAACCCAAATAATGGGAATTGGGTTAAGAAGTTCCCTTACCTGGGGTCCGACTTGACTCGATCGTTCTTTAATATCCTGAATAATAAACTTGAGTTAATTTATAATTTCTTAAGAACCTTTTTCAGGTTCACTATTAATTTTATATCACTTATTACCATGTTATGAACATTATGTAATCATTTAAGTTAATAACGGTCGTTTTGTCGATATTTGGTACTTGAGTCAAAAGTGGACTTCTTATATTTACAAGTTGTTCACGTAGTCAAATATCCATTATCTCAAGAATGATATTCATGATGTAGATTCCATATATATCATATATATTCAGTATATACAGGCATTTATAATATTACATAATCATTTAGAGATAATAAATGAAATGCACCGTTCATGGAGACGGTAAGCCGTACGTACGCATGAACGCTACTTTCATTTCTATGTCATATTAATGGAATTAAAACTAAATGAGAGATATGTATATTTTAATTACATAATTATATTAATCATTTATATGTAACATAAATCATATATATCCATTATATATATGTACTTATAATAGTACATTACATTTGGGGATAAGAAATGAAATGCACCGTTCATGGAGACGGTAAGCCGTACGTACGCATGAATGCTACTTTCATTTCTATTTCGTATTTTATGGAATGGAATCATAATGACATAAAGGTATATTATAATTCCAGTATAATTTCATATATAATATCATTAAATATATCCTTTATACATACCACATATGGTATTAACGAATCAAATCACTTTGAGGGGGCGGTAGTTCGCACTTCCTAAAATGAAGATATCGCATTTACCCATAATGGAAACCATAATGGTATTCCATAAATGAAAAATACATAAGCTTAAGTAAAAAATAAACATATTATATATAATATATAAATATAGTGACATCTTAATGGCCACCTTTGAAGGTGTTAGAAGAATATTGAACAATCATCGTTTTGTGAGGCAGAAATTCGCCATCCGCAGAAACAGTATGCTCTTTAACCCTTAGATGAAGGTGCGTGTAAGTGTATCTCGAATCATTCTTATAAAAAAATCCTAGTATATTTAGGATACTGGTGTTGTTACAAAAGAAAAGAATAAAAAGAGTTTAGGGGGTTGGAGAAGCAAAATAAAACATAAGAACACAAGAAAAGACACTACCTTTAAAACAGGTAACTCTTTTTGATTTGAGCTCAAAGGCTTCCTTGGGAAGACTTCTGCCCAAAGTGAGGCTTATAAGAGTAAGAGAGGGATGTGGAGAGACAAAATGGGCAGGGGTTGGCCAAGAAAAAGTCTTGAGAGGTGTGGGTAAGGTGGTAGAGGTGGGGGCCTTTTATAAGAGGGGAGGAGGGGCACTCTTGGAAAGTTATAAAAGATTACTTTATTATAAAATTCTTTTCAGATTTAAAAGGTCCCAAAATTATATATTTCTAGGATAGGGTGATAATAGTTCGAAATACAGACATCCAATAGGTTTTTGACATGTGTAGGACTTAGATTTTACATTATCTTTTCAATTTATTTAAATCGTTAAATAATGAGGTAATCGCTGCATCATCATGGTGTCATAAATAATTTAATTTATTTAATGTCTAAAAATTATAAAAAAAATATCATGATATAGGAAATATTTTTATATTTCTAATGAATCTTTATAGTCAAACATATGACTTGTATAACCCCATTTAAAAAATGTTTTAGTAAAACAACTCATGTTTGTGACATTTTAATTTTAACATTAAATAAAAAGTTATTAATGTCATTTTTGTACCAAAGTGGCTCCATGGGGTCCCCAAGTTGACCCATGGATTTTCTTGGTCGGCCATGACACATACAATAAGGGTAGGACATGTTTCTAGGTCATTTCATATTATTAAAACATTATTTTTACCTTAATTTACAGTAATTACCTCTAATCACGATTAAAAACTTAAAAATTACTATTCACCAAAAAATTATTTTAATCCCATTGATCCACATTTTACTTCCTAATGACAACCATGTATGTCGGATTTTTGAAATTCAAAACACAGAGGTGGTAAAGTTCATTTAAACGAAAAATCAGTTTTTTAAGTACCACTGAGTGGTTTCACTATTCATCAAAAATTGAAGTTTTTCAGAAAAAAACCAAAACATCACCCTAAGATATATTTGATATTCTGGATTAAAAAATGATGTCTATTTTACAAAATTCAAAACATATAAGTTACATTAATTAAATTAATAATTAATTCCTACTGTCAAAACAAATAACGTGTTTTTATGAAACAATATGTATCAAAAGATTGGCACTAGTTTAAGTCCAATTTCAAAGTGGAAATAATTACAACGACCACTATTGGATTAAATGGTAAAAATATATTCTAATTGAACTTTAAAAACAATTAAAAAGATAATATAATCATATAAATAAATTAGATTAAAAATATTTTTTGAATTAAAATACAACATTTTCACTATTCATTAAAAAAATGAACTTTATCGGAAAAATACCAAAAATTTACAGAAAGTAAATTTTGATGTCCTGATTCTAAAGAAGAATTTTATTTGGTCCAATAGAATGTATAAGAGTGACCAAAACTATATTTAAAGAAGGTTCGCCATGAAAAGGTGATAAGTCGACCTTTAGTGAATATTAGAGTATTTATGCCTAAAATTGAATTATTTTCTTATTTTAAGCCTTTATCTTTTATTGGATAAATGTAAAAACATTTAAAAAACATACATAATCATATTATAGTTATTTCTATTAATTCCCTCCAATACAATGGCTACGTGTTAACTACCATTTAAAATAATATTATTTTATTACTAGTGTGCAATGTATGATTTCAAAGAAACTCATTGTTGTGTATCGGGTAACTATCGAACATAGCAACCCCTTTAAAGTAAAATTAATATTTAATTCTAAAATATTAATAAATATGAAAATGATTTATTCTTTATTTACCTAGAATGTTAAATCCTTCCCCCCTTTTGGGAATTTCATCCTCGCAATTTTATTCACTTATCAAAATAAGTGGGGTATTTATCTCTCATAGCATTTTCAGATTCCCATGTTGCCTCATAAACCATATGGTTTTTCCACAAAACCTTTACCTGGTGAATTACCTTTTTACGCAACACTTACTCTCTATGGGAAAGAATCTGTACTGGTTGTTCTTCACTAGAGAGATTCTCTTCCAAATGAACTACCTTTGGGCTCAAAACATGAGATGGATCTGTCATATACTTTCTCAACATCGAAACATGAAAAACATTGTGTACCTGAGATAAACTCAGAGGTAATGCCACTATGTATGCAACTGATCCAACTTTATCCAGAATTTCATATGGTCCAATGAACCTTGGACTCAACCTTCCTTTCTTACCAAATCACATCACACTTTTCCATGGTGAAACTTTGAGAAAAACATGATCACCTACCTCGAAAGATAGATCCTTCCTCCAGTTATCCGCATAACTTTTCTGTCTGCTCTGAGCTGTTCTCACGTGTTTCTGAATCAACTGAACTTTTTCTGCCATCTCTTCTACCAATTCTGGTCCCATCAGCTTCCTTTCACCTACTTTATCCCAAAAAGCCAGAGTTCGACACTGCTTCCCATATAATTCCTAAAATGGAGTCATCTGCATACTGGAATGAAAACTGTTATTATATGAAAATTCCACCAAAGAAAGATTTTGGTCCCAACTTCCCTGATAATCCATTGAGCAAGCACGTAGCATATCCTCCAAAGTCTGAATTGTTCGTTCTAACTGCCCATCTGATTGAGGATGAAAAGCTGTACTAAAATTTAATTCAGTACCCAATGACTTCTGAAGGCCTTTTTAAAAGTTAGAAGTAAACCTCAGATCACGGTCAGATACAATGGCGAGGGGAACTCCATGTAACCTGACTATCTCTTTAAGATACAATAGAGAAAGTTTATCTAGATAGAATGTATCTAGAATATGAAGGAAATGAGAAGATTTAGTCAATCGATCAACAATAACTCAGATTGCATTATTACCTCGATATGTCCTTGGTAATCCCACAACAAAGTCCATGGATATATTTTCCCATTTCCAATCTGGCACCGGTAAAGGCTGAAGCATCCCTTTCGGTAACTGTCGCTCTACTTTAACCTGCTGACAAGTCAAACGCTTCACAGTAAAATCAGAAATATCTCTTTTCATTCCATCCCACCAGTAATACTCCCACAGATCTCTGTACATGTTAGTACTCCCATGATGAACTGAAAACAGGGAACTATGAGCCTAACATAACAACTCATTCTTCAACTGTGAATCACCAGGCACACATAATCTCTTCCCAAAACTCAAAACAAAATCATTATCAATGTTAAATTCAAGCAACTTACCCTTCTGAACCAGTTCTACCTTTTTCTGCAACCCACTATCTTTCTTCTGCACTTGCTTAATTCTGTCTGATAGAGATGATCTCACTGATACCTGAAACAAAACAGAAGAACTTCCTGCACCAACAACTTCTATGCCAAAGTTCATTAAATCAAAAACCAAAGGATCTCATTCCAAATGTTGCATGGTTAATGAAGCATTACTTTTTCGACTAAAAGCATTAGCCACTTTATTTTCTTTTCCCAAATAGTAATGAATTGTACAATCATAATCTTTGATTAATTCCAGCCATATCCTCTGTCTTATGTTCAATTATTTCTAAGTGAATATATACTTTAAACTTTTGTGATCAGTATATATTTCACACTTTACTCCATACAAATGATGCCTCCAAATTTTTAGAGCAAAACAACATCAGCTAATTCCAAATCATGTCACTAGTGCAGAAAACGTTTTTTACGTCGGTTATTTTTCATTTTTTACGTCGGTTTCTAGCCGATGTTAATACGTGCGACGTTATAAATAAGGTTTTTGACGTCGGTTATTTAAAAACCGACGTCAAAAACATAAAATTCCGATGTTTATCACGTCGGTTATTTTAGAACCGACGTGATAAAGAAAATGGGAAGGGTTTATCACGTCGGTTATTTATCAACCGATGTGATAAAAGGCCTAGAAAATGGTTTATCACGTCAGTTATTAAACAACCGACGTGATAAATAGGGGCGAGGGGGATTTATCACATCGGTTCATATAGAACCGACGTGATAAACCAGGGTGAGCGTGGTTTATCACATCGGTTCTAATAAAACCGACGTGAAAAACCGGGGGAGGGCGGTTTATCACGTCGGTTATTCAATAACCGACGTGATAAACCATTGTCTAGGCCTTTTATCACGTCAGTTATTCAATAACCAACGTGATAAACCATTCTCCAGGCCTTTTATCACGTCAGTTATTAAATAACCGACGTGATAAAACATTCTCCAGGCCTTTTATCACGTCGGTTATTAAATAACCGACGTGATAAACTATTTTCCAGTCATTTTATCAGGTCGGTTATTTAATAACCGACGTGATAAACCCAATTTTTTTTTAAGCAGAATGCAGTCATCTTCTCTCCACCAGAATCAACCAGAAAACAAATCAAGAAATCGTACCACAAAAACAGAAGTAGATCAAAATTAAGAATGTACATAGATAACATATAAAACTTACCCCCTAGACAGCCCCCACCCTCATTTATACCCCATGGACAGCCCTCCCCCACCCCATTGGATCCCTCACCCTCATGTATACCCCCTGGACAGCCCTCCCCCACCCCATTGGAGCTCCCACCCTCATGTATACCCCTTGGAAAACCCTCCCCCACCCCATTGGAGCCCCCACCACACTCCTGGACTGCCCCCCGACCCCCGGACACCCCCAAATACCCCTCGACAACCCCCACCCGCCTGAACAGCACCCCCTCACCCCCTTACCCCACTTGACAGCCCCCACCACACCCCTGGACATCCCCAAACACCCCTAGACAACCCCCCCCGCCCCTAGACAGCACTCCCACACCCCTGGACCGCCTTCCCACACCCCTGGACATCCCTGCCACCCCCTAGGACTATCCCCCCACCCCACCGGACAACCCTCCCAGACCGCTGGACACCCCCAACCCCACTGAACACACCCCCACACCCTTGGAACCCCTCCCCCACAGACCCAAATCCATACCAGAAAAACCATCAAAAGTAGACCAAAACATGAAGTAGAGAAAAATTAAACATTCACTTATATAACATTCAAAACTTACACTGTCAACTTCAAAAAAAAACTAAATCCAACCTAAACAACTACCAAATACACAATTAAAACGACAATATTCAAAATTACATTTTACATTACAAACAACTAAAATTCAATCAAACCTGCAAAATAATTTGACCACTCCACTTGTACGTGTTTGATGTCTTCAGTAGTATAGGGTTGAGGGTCATCAAAAAGATACAAATGAAAAAGAAGATAGTTAACTTGTATAATGAATAAATCAAATTGAAATATTATGGCAAAGTTTAAGAGGAAATCGTACCAGGTCAAAATTCACAACTGTCCCAGTTGTTATTATTTCATACATAAATCTTAACATATAATATCCGCATTCGATGAGGCCTTGTTGTTCATGACAATTCTATTTGAATGAGTGTAAATTCAATATATTATTTTTATGTAATAAATCAAAAAGTACAAATTATAAATGGAAATTTACCTTCGCATTTACATATTTGATCTTTGCATTTCTTTTCTTTGTGTTTTTTTGAAAGTAGACCCATGCACTGTTAGAAAATAATACGAATGGGGTAAATTTAAAATTCGTTATAATATATAAAACTATTGAGAAATTGAAACTTACTTTTCCAATATATTCTTAAAACTTTCCCGCACATCACCATGAACAGAGCATATCCAATAAAGAGCTTTCTCCCTTGGGAAAAAAATCCCTAACATCCAATGATCACTGATAAAAGGAAATTTAATGTTAGTGGTTTTTTATGTTAAAAGATAATTAACTCTTTGAGAGAAATGTGTTTCATACCTCTCACAAAGAGGCATAATCCAACATTGTGTGATTATATTCTTTTCAAATCTTTCAGCAATATAAACCATTCTTTGTTCCTCATTCAATGCACATGCTTCAGGGGAAATCAATTGCGGGTCCATGAATCCATATAATTCTGTCAGCTCATTCCTCTGACAAATTTTATAAAGATACCTAATGAAAAACATACATAAGTATACATTTTTAATAAATATAACGCAGGGAAAAGGTGTTAAGACTTACATGGAAAAAATTTGTACCACGTTGATGCCCAACTTATCTCCAGTAACAAGCTCCATGATATCAGTTTTTTTAATCCCCACACTTATTTCACGTCCACAAACATGAGATTCCATTGGAAACTCATAAAAACCCAACAACAAATGTGAATATCTTGACAATCTATCAAGACCACTGGAATCTGTATCTGATGTCATAGCCTGTTGTCATTGTTGTTGTCTATACAATATTTCTTTACCTTTGAAGTATTCCTGTGAAAAAAAAAATTGAAAAATATAGTAGTTTTCAAATGATAAAACAACTTTAATAAACAAATAAAATAAAATATATAACATTCATACCTCTATGGTAATGAGTCGCAGAAGTCTGGATGGACAAACTAAAAAATGGCCGATACTCTATCCAAATGTCGCCACCTCATCTGTAGGTATTGGTACCCTAACTGATCTATCTATAATATCCTATACAGTGACCCTCTGATTTTCTACCTCTAATTGTTGATGATGAACTGTCTCTCCTATACAATATACCAACCCGTATGCTACTATATGATGTTGAGAATCATCAACATACAACTCGAAATATGTAGGAAGCTGTGGCGGAGGCGTAGGATAAAAAATGGGGTCCGCAGGCTGAGGTGGGGGAGTGGGAGCTACTGGCGGAGGTGGAGGATAAATAATGGGGTCTGTAGGGGGAGGTGGAGGAGTGGGAGCTGCAGTCTGAAATTGTCTTTGCATTTCTGCAAATATAGACTGCACCAACTCTCTAATCTTGTCCTCCATCGTCGCATTAATATTTTGAACTTCAGCCTCCAAGGATTCTATTTTTTTATAAACCCCCTAAATGTTAGAAGTTGAAGAACGTGGAAACACTTTTCTTACCGATACACCTGCCGAATATCCTCTTACATGACCAGGATGTTTGGGCCTTCCCAATGCTGCAAATAAAATATCTTCCCTCCCAGTAGCTCTAAATGTCCCCTATGAACTATGCTCCTCAAGAGAGTCCTGTATTAATTAATTGAACATTTCTATAATGATTGAAACTTATATGAAGAAAAAAGTTAACTTAAATAAATTAAATAGATATCTTACAATCCTCTCAGCTACGATTCCCGATTCTTCCGAAAGATATTGCCCTTTTTTCCCTTCCGAGCTCTCTTCCATTTTTCATGTCTAGATGGAGGGGATGGAGGGGCCACCTCTCCAGAGCTTGAAGACTCAGCTCTTAGTTGTTGAAATTTTTCCGCCATCATTTGTTCTTCCAATAATGCATACCCTCCCCAAGATAAACTATGAGGGTATACATTTTTAGATTGGATCTCCTGATGAGCTTTCCTTGTTTGATGTAATTTAAGAATAATAAATCATTAACAAAACATTAATAAAATCATTTATATAAGAAAGTTTATAAAAATTTACATTTCCCTTACCAGAAATGACTCTTTTTTTCTACTTTCAAAAAATTGTCTCCATGTGTCTTCATCTATAAAAGGATATATACGACATGGATTATCGTGACTCCTATGACCATAAATGAAATCAGATGAGAGGGTTGATTTGAAATCCCTCCATCTCCTGGAATCCAATGATAAGCATTTCTTCCTGACTCCTCCAGTGTCAGGAATATCAAATGTCATCTGATAAAGAAGAGGTTAAACATATTATATATACTAGAAACATTAAAAGAATGGTCAAACAATGACAAAAGATCTTACCAAAATCATCTCCCACAACTGAGAGATAATCACTTTATCCACACCTCTCCAATCATCATACAGAATGCTTACTTTGGTCTTAGCTTGAGTTGCAACAAAAATCTTAAAATCTTTGGCATTCGGACCTCTAGGAATATCATTATCATCAAACTCAACGACTATCCTCTGATCCTGCGTACGGGCAAGTGATAATTTTGGTAAACGTGTGCACCCACGTTTACCAACCTTTGAACTCTTTGTCGTAATAGGAGCATGTGAATGTTCATCCCCAGAGGTATGACCAGCAATATGCTCCTCTCCAGAATCATGTGGTTGATCATCTGAATGATCTGTCATTATCCTTCAAATCAAAAAAACAAACGTCAGTTCACAAATATACAAATTCAAATATTTTAATACTACTGTAATCAGAAAATAGAAAAGTGTACTAAGTTACATAATAGTAAACATTGGTAATATGGTAAGCATGTTAAACAATGGTAAATATGACAAAGATGGTCAAGATGGTCAAGATGGTAAAAATGGTAAAAATGGTAAACCCGGTAAACATTGTAAACATGGTAATGTAATTGTCAGTGAACAAAAATAAGCATTTTAAAATTCATGTAATGGTTATAAACATGATAAAGTAAACTAAACAAACTTAAAACAAACAAAAACAAAAACATATACTTATTTTATTTTAAAACATGTTTTAATAAATAAAAAACTTACAATATCTAACATTTATGGAAAAAATAAATGTAAACAAGAAATAAACATATGTTACCTGTAATTTTAGGAATGTGCAAATGGATTGTTTTCCCAAATTCCTTTGTCGTGATCATTCCTTATGGCACAAACTATGTCTTAAACATGATCATCATTATGTTCTGTTAATATTTCCATGGATGTAGGGATCTCACATAAATCAGAATATTCATCAAGTTCATCCTCACCAACATATTGTTTTTTCGCTTGTAAAATAACAGCCCACTGCATATCTGATTGATCATCATGATCATCATTATGTTCTGTTAATATTTCCATGGAAGTAGGGATCTCACATAAATCAGAATATTCATCAAGTTCATCCTCACCAACATATTGTTTTTTCCCTTGTAAAAAAATAGCCAACTGCATATCTGATTGATCTACTACATAGAAAATTTGTTTTTCATGTGTTGACATTATAAAAGAATCAGCTGTGTCTTCCAATCTATTCAGATTAACAAGTGTCATTCCAAATTTATCGTGTCTGACACTGTTGTTACCGTTAAAACATTTACAGTTAAAAACGGGAACTTTAATTTTAAATTAATCAACCTCCCATATGTCTTCAATCACTCCATAATATGCACTTGATGCATAAATTGGGTTTTTGTCCTTAGCACTCGAAAAATGCATTGCTTCTGCAAACACCAATACACCACTATTCTGAACTGCACTTCTGTTGTCCTGAGCTTTTGTATGAAATGTATAACCATTAATTTCATAACTGGACCATGTTATCACATTTAAACATGGACCACCCACTATCCATTTTAATGTCTCTAATACATCTGATCTACCAGGCAAAGTCTTTTTAATCCATGAAAAAAAAGTTTTGTTGTGCTCATTCAAAATCCACATTTCTTTCTTCTTTGGATGACATTGTTTCAACTCATTAATATGCAATGTGATATATGGTTGAGCATCAGCTATGTTATTAAAGATGTATGATTCTAACTTCTTCATCTGTTCAGCTGACAATTATTTGACTTTCAAGCCGCGAATCCCTTTTCCCTCATTATTAACTCGTTCATGGCGAGATGGAGGCAAAACTATGTGTTGCGCCGCAGCCAAGTAGCTCATACAAAACTCTGCTACCTCCTCAGAAATATACTTTTCAATAATGGAGGCTTCAGGTCGATATATATTTTTAACATACCCCTTTAATATTTTCATATACCTTTCAAAAGGATACATCCAACAAAGATATACAGGTCCACAAAGCTTTATTTCTCGAACCAGATGAATCATTAAATGCACCATTATATCAAAAAAAAGTTGGAGGAAAATACATTTCCAATTGACAAAGTATAAAAATTGAATCCTTTTCCAAAATGTTCAAAGAATTCACATCAATCGCCTTGTTACAAATTGAATTGAAAAAATAACACAACTTCATTATAGTCTTTCTGACACGAATGGGCAATATTCCACGCAATTCAACTGGTAGAATTTGTTGCATCATGATGTGACAATCATGTGATTTCATACCTATCAACTTCAAGTCCTTCAATGAGACAAAATTTTTTACATTAGAAGAATAACCTTGAGGCACTTTGTTATCATGAAGACACTGACAGAAGCTAATTTTCTCCCTCTTCGATAATGTATGACAAGCCGGGGGAAGAAATGTTCGTCTTCCTTTAGGAGTGGGAGCTAACTCCAAACGTATTCCCATTGATAGTAAGTCTAATATTGCATTCAACCCATCTTTAGTCTTTCCTTTAATATCTAACAATGTTCCAATCAAATAATCACAGATATTCTTCTCCACGTGCATGACATCAATATTATGTTTAACTTCATGATACCTCCAATATGGTAGCTCAAAAAAAAATTGACCTTTTCTTCCAAATATGTCTATCATTACCAGATTTCTGTGTCTTTCCCAATGTCACGTCAAGGTTTTTCACCCTCTAAAAATACAGATCAGGGGATAAAGGTTTTGGAGCTGTATCAAATTCTTGTGAGCCATTGAATGCCTTTTTTAGTCTTCTATAAGGGTGTTCCATAGGCAAAAACTTTCGATGACCCATGTACACTGTTTTCCTCCCATGATGCAATTGATAATATGACGTCTGTTGTTCACAAATTGGACATGCTTTATGCCCTTTAACACTGTATCCAGAAAAATTTCCATACGCTGGGAATTCATTTATAGTGAACAGAAGCACTGCATGCAGTTGAAAATATTCCATTTTATAAGAATCATACACCCTAATACCATCAGCCCATAACAATTTCAAATCATCAATCAATGGTGACAAGTAAACATCAATATCATTACCGGGTTGCTTTGGACCAGAGATCATTGTACTCAACATGACATATTTGTGCTTCATACAAACTTCAGGAGAGAGGTTGTAAATTACCAATAAAACAGGCCATGAACTATGTGTGCTACTGAGTGTTCGGTATGGATTCATTCCATCTGTGCACAACCCTAGTCTGATATTTCTAATTTCATTTCCAAATGTAGAATACTGCGCATCAATTTTCTTCCACTGTGGACAATCAGCTGGATGACGTATTTTTCCATCACATACCCACTCTTCAGCATGCCATCTTAACCTTTTTTCATCATGTGAATTAGCAAATAAACGTTTGAAACGATTAATTATAGGAAGATACCAAAATACCTTTGAAGGGAGCTTTGTAATCTCTACATCAGCCTGTGATTTTTCTTTCACCTTATACCGTGATGTCCCACATTTAGGACACTCTGGCAGAAATTCATATTCCTTCCTATATATAATGCAGTCATTCGGACATGCATGTATTTTCTTGTATCCCAATCCCATCGAGCATAATATTTTCTTGGTTTTGTAATGTGAATCTGGAAGATAGTTATCTTTTGGAAGAATGTCTTTCATCAATTGTAGCAGCTCTGTAAAACTTCTGTCACTCCATCCATGCTTCTCCTTCAGGTTAATCAATCTTAACACCGCCGAAAAAACCGTAAAATCTGTACAACCAGGATATAATGGTTTTTCAGCATCAGCATATAGACGCGCAAATGTTGGTTCTATCTCAATTTGTTCTGCTACAATATCGCGAATAATTTCTTCAATTCCATCAGAGTTACCATCTTGCGAATCATCATCATCAGTGACATTCCGTCCAGTTTCACCATGCCAAATCCAAGGGCTGTAACTCGGATTAAAACCATGAAAAATCAGACGATCTTTTATCTCTCTACTTTTCAACTTCTTCATATTCAAACATTTCAGGCATGGACAGAAAAAAATGTCACTACTTGGAACATTTCATTTTGCAAATTCCAAAAAGGCATCAACACCTTCCTCAAATTCATTGCTCATTCGATGTGCCGTAATCCAACTTCGACTCATTATTACCTATAACAAATATCGACAAAAAATATATATTTTTAAGATAAGAAAAATATATGTTTATATAAAAAAAATCATAATTTGAATGTAAAACAATTTAAAATATAAAACAAATCTATAGGTATTTAAAAAAATATGCCTGAATATTATTTTTAAAACAAAATATAGTTAGATATAACAGTTTTAAATTTCATTGAATCAAATAAAACCATGATGCCTACATAGTTTAATATTGATTGCGGTTTTGATGTTTTAATATATTAGATAAACTACCTATTTAACATGTTATTAATGGTTTCTGTAGACCCTAAATCCATTTGGTAAATATTTTCACACAATTATAAAAATAAATGGAAGTGTTTTTGGGAGGAATATGTTCAATCATTTGATTTTGATGTCCCATATTCTATAACAAAAGGCAATGTGGATACCAAAGCCCTTAGTTTGGTTTTTTATTCTCAAAGGGTTTGTGATGAAAAAGAAGAGTATTAGTTGATGTATATGATAAATAAAATACAACTATATTTTATTTATGGTTATGATAGAATGAATTCATACCATATCATTTAGGATCTGCTCCCACCAAAAGTAACCCTCCTCAGTTCGAAATGAATAAATTTAGATAATTATGCATGAATTCATACATGTATTGTTGTAAATAAACCAAAAAGAAGATTATTATTACTAAAAGTAAAACTAGGAAGAAACAACAAACTCTATATACTCATGAAAGATACTCCAAAACACTTCCATGCTACTAACATCTATAAAAAACTACAAATTTCTTTTAAAAACCAAAAAAAATTGTTTATATTTATGTATGGTGGGCATAACATGTATACATAGTAAGATCCTCCCTAAAACATCTCATGAAAATGTTGAGGAATCACACTAAAGCCCTATGAAAAAATGAATCTAAATCATCACCTAAACAAGGAAAAATAGTTTCATATACTCACTATGGATCACTCACAAAATAATTCATATAAATAAACCTTTTCGTATAAAAAATTATGTAAATATATATATATATACTAAAATTAAGGTTCTCGGATACCACTTCTCCACTAGTTTTCCTCTCACACCCCAATGCTAATGTCATGGTCTCACCCCGCCCATAAATCATCCTACACCATGTGAAATTGTATCACCTCCATCAATGAATCATATGTATCATAATAATTTAAGAATATTTTAAGTATGGGAAAGAAGAAATAAAATAAACACTCTCGGTTAAGATGATAGATCCGAGAGGAGGAGGAGGATGACGGCGTGGCGGCAGGGGTAGAGGAAGATGGAAGGGACGACGGTCGGGGTGCGTAGACCAGGGAATCCATGTCTTCTTTTACCTTCTGCACCACACACAACTCACCGGTGCCCTTCTGAGGGCTGATGGCATTGGAGATCACCTCGGACAGCAATGAAGAAGATAAACAATGAAGAAAAATCGCAAAACATAATTATAGAATATCCGTGAAAAAAAACGAACGAAATAAATTCGTGGAAGGATTACTTGAATGTTGCGAGTTGAGATGATAGATCCGAGAGGAGTGAAGAAGATAAAAAATAAAGCCAAAATGAGTTTAACGCAGGTCGATCGACGAACCGATTAGGGTTTACCGCGCGAGAGAGACGAGCCGGCGGACTGTCAATCGAAAAATCGTAAATGACAGTCTACGGGCCTTTTAAAAGTTTTATAACGTCGATTATTATATAACCGACGTTATAAACTATTTTTTAAATTTATAATGTCGGTTATTTTAAAACCGATGTAAAAAAGATCCCGTGCTTTGGTTTTTTACGTCGGTTATTTTATAACCGATGTAAAAAACCAATGCGTGGGGGTTTTTTTACATCGGTTATTTGGAAACCGACGTAAAAAAGGCAATATATACGCGTTTTTTACGTCGGTTTCCCAATAACCGACGTAAAAAACCAAAGCACGGGGGGGGGGGGGGGGGTTTACGTCGGTTATTTGGAAACCGACGTAAAAAATGCATAGATATCGGGTTTTTTACGTCGGTTTCAAAATAACCGACGTAAAAAACCCCCCGTGCATTGGTTTTTTACGTCTATTATCTTATAACCGACGTAAAAAACGCATAGATATCGGGTTTTTTACGTCAGTTTCCAAATAACTGACGTAAAAAACTCCCGCGCATGGGTTTTTTATGCCGGTTATAAAACAACCGACGTAAAAACCGAACAGGCGCGATTTTTAACGTCGGTTATTAAAATAACCGATGTTTAAAATCTACTCACCGCATTTTTATGTCGGTTATATATAACCGACGTAAAAAATGGTGACGTAAAAAACGTTTTCTGCACTAGTGTGTGCAGGGTAATTTACCTCATGAGTTTTCAATTGACGTGAAGAATATGCAATTACCTAATCATTCTGCATTAGGACGCAACCAAGTCCTTTCAATGAAGCATCACTGTATATAACAAACTCACCATTCCTAGAAGGAAGTGCCAAAACTGGAGCATTCACCAATCTTCTTTTAAACTCATGAAAACAATTATCACATTCTTTTGTCCAGATAAACTTAACACCATTCCGAGTTAACTTAGTCATTGGACAAGATAACAGTGAAAAAATTTCAACAAAACTTCGGTAGTAACCTGCCAAACCAAGAAAACTATGGATCTTAGTTACATTTGTGGGTCTTGGCCATTCTTCAACAACTTTTTTTTAGCAAGATCAACAGTTATGCCATTTTTTGAAACTATGTGACCAAGGAAAGAAACTTGTTGTAACTAAAACTCACACTTGCTGAATCTTCCATACAGTTTCTTTTCTTTTAAGGTTTGCAAGATAACCCTTAAATAACTTTCATGCTCCTCTTTACTTTTAGAAAACACCAAAATATCATCAATAAAAACAACCAAAATTTTTCACCTGATTCAACTGATCCATCACTCCAGTAAACTGCTCAATTCTGATTCTGACCATCTCAGTATGTTGATTTGGAAGGTCATTTCCCTCAGTATGCCTTCCCAAAAAATCTGTTCTGTTTCCTCTATGAAAAACTATTCTTAACACAGAAATATCTTAGGAGAAGCAACATGGTAATCTTCAAATTCTATATCATTTCAATCATACCATAAATTAATTTATAATTTAACAATTTTCTAAGTCCTAAAGTTGTCTAAACCGACCTCTGATACCAACTATAAGTCTCTGGCCTTAAACATTACTTAATATTGAATTAAATGAATAATTCACATTGAGGATCTTTTCAGGTTTAGAGTTTTCGAGAATTAGACCATAACTATTACATCTCAAAAGATTAAAAAGTAGACACTTCTACTAAGATTCCATAAAAAAATCGTAAAAAGAAACATGTCTAGTTCCATTTTTAGATAGCATGACTATTCCTTGATCCCATCCTTGACCCTATTACACATTAAGTCCTGTGAAAAACATTTCAAAAACTTGGGGTGAGCATAAAAAGCTCAGTAAGGGATACACAAAGAATGAAAACTGTTAGTTTTTCAAAACAACAAGTAAACCATGTATACTTTATCAAAGTAATAATTTTCAACTTTATTAAGAAGAAAATACTCTTCATTGAATAAAATATCATTACTTACCATTTTGCAAGAAAAATATTTCCATAAAACCCATATAAAGAACACATAACATATAAAGGTAACTTGGGACATAAACATACTTAAATGGAATAACCATACGGTTGACTTCCACACATATCAGTTAATGGAATAGCCATACGGCCAACTTCCATACCCAATGCATTGGAGGTTATAACGTAACCACCCATCCTGGTATTCACGGCACCACCCGTCATATGGTTTATCACGTAACCACCCATCAAATGTCCAAGTACCATTATAAAATCATAATACATAAAACAAATACAATGGAAGAAAAACATTTCCACATTTCGATCACAATATATCACCTAAATATATTGACATAAAAATTTCATCATAAAAACCATTTTCAGCACCAAAATATGAAAAAGAGTATAGAGTATTTATTTCATTTTAAAAACATTACATCTTGTTGAGGAAGCCAAAGACCAAATAATACTTGCGGCGACGAAAAAGGTTGTTGTCACCGCGTACGTTAAAATAAACATTCCTTTTTGTCGTTTAGAAAAACGCTTCATAGAAAAAGATTGATTTTGTATAAAATTAAAAGACAAATGGGTTTATACACCGTATAAAGGAATGTTGTGTATAAAACAAAATATGCCTCAATGAAAGGAGATTGAGACGAAATCCCTTATAAAGATTATTTTGTAAATAAAATAGATCGCTCATGTGTATTCACTATAATCTCACATAAAGAAAGTATAAATACATGATAAGATATAAAAATTCATTTCTCACATAATCAAAGAACAACATAAATAAGAAAGACAAGTTCAACCCAAATAATGGGAATTGGGTTAAGAAGTTCCCTTACCTCGGGTCCGACTTGACTCGATCGTTCTTTAATGTCCTGAATAATAAACCTGAGTTAATTTCTACTTGCTTAAGAACCTTTTTAAAGTTCACTATTCCTTTTATATCACTTATTACCATGTTATGAACATTATGTAATCATTTAAGTTAATAACAGTCATTTTATCGATATTTGGTACTTGAGTCAAAAGTGACCTTCTTATATTTACAAGTTGTTCACGTAATCAAATATCCATTATATCAAGAATGATATTCATGATGTATATGCCATATATATCATATATATCCAGTATATAAATGCATTTATAATATTAGATAATCATTTAGAGGTAAGAAATGAAATACACCGTTCATGGAGACGGTAAGCCGTACGTACGTATGTACGCTACTTTCATTTCTATGTCATATTAATGGAATTAAAACTAAATGAGAGATATGTATATTTTAATTCCAGAATTATATTCATCATTTAGATCTAACATAAATCATATATATCCATTGTATATATGTACTTATAATAGTACATTACATTTGGGGATAAGAAATGAAATGCACCGTTCATGGAGACGGTAAGCCGTACGTACACATGAACACTACTTTCATTTCTATTTCGTATTTTATGGAATGGAATCATAATGACATAAAGGTATATTATAATTCCAGTATAATTTCATATATAATATCATTAAATCTATCCTTTATACGTACCACATATGGTATTAACGAATCAAATCACTTTGAGGGGGTGGTAGTCTGCACTTCCTAAAATGAAGATATCGCGTTTACCCATAATGGAAACCATAAAGGTATGCCATAAATGAAAAATGAAGAAGCTTAAGTAAAACATAAACATATTATATATCATATATAAATATAGTGACATCTTAATGGCCACCTTTGAAGGTGTTAGATGAATATTGAACAATCATCATTTCGTGAGGTAGAAATTCGCCATCCACGGAAACAGTATGCTCTTTAACCATTAGATGAATGTGTGTGTAAGTGTAGCTCGAATCCTTCTTATAACAACATCTTAGTATATTGAGTATACTAGAGTTGTTACAAAATAAAATAATAAAAAGATTTTAGGGGGTTTGAGAAGCAAAACAAAACATAAGAACACAAGAGAAGACACTACCTTTAAAACGGGAAACTCTTTTTGATTTGAGCTCAAAGGCTTCCTTGGGAAGACTTCTGCACAAAGTGAGGCTTCTAGAAGTAATATAGGGATGTAGAGAGACAAAATGAGCAGATGTTGGCCGATCCAAAGGCTTGAGAGATGTGGGTAAGGTGGTAGAGGTGGGGGCCTTTTATAAGAGGAGAGGAGGGGCACTCTTGGAAAGTTATAGAAGGTTACTTTATTATAAAATGATTTTCGGATTTAAAAGGTACTGAAATTATATATTTCGAGTATAAGGTGATAATAGTTCTAAATACACCCATCCAATAGGTTTTTGACATGTTTAGATCTTAGATTTTACATTATCTTACCAATTTATTTAAATCGTTAAATAATGAGGTAATCGCCGCATCATCATGGTGTCATATATAATTTAATTTATTTAATGTCTAAAAATTATAAAAAAATATCACGATGTATGAAATATTTTTATCTTTCTAATGAATATTTATAGTCAAAAATATGACTTGTATAACCCCATTTAGAAATTGTTTTAGTAAAACAACTCATGTTTGTGACATTTTAATTTTAACATTAAATAAAAAGTTATTAATGTCATTTTCCCACTAAATTGGATTCATGGGGTCCCCAAGTTGACCCATGGATTTTATTGGTCCACCATGACACATAAAATAAGGGTAAGACATGTGTCTAGGTCATTTCATATTATTAAAACATTATTTTTACCTTAATTTACACTAATTACCTCTAATCGCGATTAAAAACTTAAAAGTTACTATTCACCAAAAAATTATTTTAATCCCATTGATTCAAATTTTACTTCCTAATGACAACCATGTATGTTGGTTTTTTGAAATTAAAAACACAGAGGTGGTAAAATTTCATTTAAACGAAACATCAGTTTTTTAAGTACCACTTAGTGGTTTCACTATTCATCAAAAATTGAAGTTTTTTCAGAAAAAAACCAAAACATCACCCTAAGCTATATTTGATATTCTGGATTCAAAAATGATGTCTATTTTACAAAATTAAAAACATATAAGTTACATTAATTAAATTAATAATTAATTCCCGTTGTCAAAACAAATAGCGTGTTTTTATGAAACAATATGTATCAAAAGATTGACACTAGTTTAAGTCCAATTTCAAAGTGGAATTAATTCCAACGACCACTATTGGATTAAATGGTAAAAATAAATTCTAATTTAACTTTAAAATCAATTCAAAAGATAATCTAATCATATAAATAAATTAGATTACAAAGAGGTTTTGAATTAAAATACAACATTTTCACTATTCATTAAAAAAATGAACTTTATCGGAAAAATACCAAAAATCTACACAAAGTAAATTTTGATGTCCCGATTCTAAAGAAGAATTTTATTTGGTCCAATAGAATGTATAAGAGTGACCAAAACTATATTTAAAGAAGGTTTTCCATGAAAAGGTGATAAGTCGACTTTTAGTGAATATTAGAGTATCTATGCCTAAAATTGAATTCTTTTCTTATTTTAAGCCTTTATCTTTTATTGGATAAATGTAAAAACATTTAAAAAATATATATAATCATATTATAGTTATTTCTATTAATTCCCGCCAATACAACGACTACGTGTTAACTACCATTTAAAATAATATTATTTTATTACTAGTGTGCAACGTAAGATTTCAAAGAAACTCATTGTTGCTTATCAGGTACGCTATCGAACATAGAAACCCCTTTAAAGTAAAATTAATATTTAATTCGCAAATATTAATAAATATAAAAATGATTTATTCTTTATTTACCTGGGATGTTACATCCTTCCCCCCTTTTGGGAATTGCGTCCTCGCAATTTTATTCACTAATCAAAATAAGTGGGGGTATTTATCCCTCATAGCATTTTCAGATTCCCATGTTTCCTCTTCAACCATATGGGTTTTCCACAAAACCTTTACCTAGTGAATTACCTTATTACGCAACACTTGCTCTCTATGGTCAAGAATCTGGACTGGTTGTTCTTCAGAAGAGAGATTCTCTTCCAACTGAACTACCTCTGGGCTCAAAACATGAGATGGATCTGGCATATACTTTCTCAACATCGAAACATGAAAAACATTGTGTACCTGAGATAAACTCGGAGGTAATGCCACTCTGTATGCAACTGATCCAACTTTCTCCAGAATTTCATATGGTCCAATGAACCTTGGACTCAGCTTTCCTTTCTTACCAAATCGCATCACACTTTTCCATAGTGAAACATTGAGAAAAACATGATCACCTACCTCGAAAGATAGATCCTTCCTCCGGTTATCCACATAACTTTTCTGTCTGCTCTGAGCTGTTCTCATGTGTTTCTGAATCAACTGAACTTTTTCTGCCATCTCTTTTACCAATTCTGGTCCCATCATCTTCCTTTCACCTACTTCATCCCAAAAAGCCGGAGTTCGACACCGCTTACCATATAATGCCTCAAACGGAGCCATCTGTATACTGGAATGAAAACTGTTATTATATGAAAATTCAACCAAAGAAAGATGTTGGTCCCAACTTCCCTGATAATCCATCGAGAAATCACGTATCATATCCTCCAAATTCTGAATTGTTCATTCTTACTGCCCATCAGATTAAGGATGAAAAGCTGTACTAAAATTTAATTCAGTACCCAATGACTTCTGAAGGCCTTTCCGAAAGTTAGAAGTAAACCTGGGATCATGATCAGAAACAATGGAGAGGGGAACTCCATGTAACCTTGCTATCTCTTTAAGATACAATCGAGAAAGTTGATCTAGAGAGAATGTATCTCGAATAGAAAGGAAATGAGCAGATTTAGTCAATCGATCAACAATAACCCAGATTGCATTATTACCTCGAGATGTCCTCAGTAATCCCACAACAAAGACCATGGATATATTTTTCCATTTCCACTCTGGCACCGGTAAAGGCTGAAGCATCCCTTTTGGTAACTGCCGCTCTGCTTTAACCCGCTGACAAGTCAAACACCTCACAGTAAAATCGGCAATATCTCTTTTCATTCCATCCCACCAGTAATACTCCCACAGATCTCTGTACATCTTAGTACTGCCAGGATGAACTGAAAATGGGGAACTATGAGCCTCACATAACAACTCATTCTTCAACTGTGAATCACCAGGAACACATAATCTCTTCCCAAAACACAAAAAACAATCATTATCAATGTTAAATTCCGGCAACTTACCCTTCTGAACCAGCACTACCTTTTTCTGGAACCCACTGTCTTTCTTCTACACTTGCTTAATTCTGTCTGATAGAGATGATCTCACTGATACCTTAAACAAAACAGAAGAACTTCCTTCACCAACAACTTCTATTCCAAAGTTCATCAAATCAAAAACCAAAGGATCTCGTTCCAAACGTAGAATGGTTAATGAAGCTTTACTTTTTCGACTCAAAGCATCATCCACTTTATTTGCTTTTCTCGGATGGTAATGAATTGTACAATAATAATCCTTGATTAATTCCAGCCATCTCCTCTGTCTCATGTTAAATTATTTTAGAGTGAATATATACTTTAAACTTTTGTGATCAGTATATATTTCACACTTTACTCCATACAAATGATGCCTCCAAATTTTTAGAGCAAAACAACAGCAGCTAATTCCAAATCATGTGTAGGGTAATTTACCTCATGAGTTTTCAACTGACGTGAATCATATGCAATTACCTGATCATTCTGCATTAGGATGCAACCAAGTCCTTTCAATGAAGCATCACCGTATATAACAAACTCACCATTCCTGGAAGGAAGTTCCAAAACTGGATCATTCTCCAATCATCTTTTCAACTTCTTAAAACAATCATCACATTATTTTGTCCAGATAAACTTAACACCCTTCCGAGTTAGCTTAGTCATTGGACTAGATAACCGTGAAAAATTTTCAACAAAACATTGGTAGTAACCCGCCAAACCAAGAAAACTATGGATCTCGGTTACATTTGTGGGTCTTGGACATTCTTCAACAACTTTTGTTTTAGCAGGATCAATATTTATGCCATTTTTTGAAACAATGTGACCAAGGAAAGAAATTTTTTATAACCAAAACTCACACTTGATGAATTTTACATACATTTTCTTTTCTTTTAAGGTTTTAAAGATAACCCTTAAATGACTTTCATGCTCCTATTTACTTTTAAAAAACACCAAAATATCATCAATAAAAAAACCCAACATTTTTCACCTAATTCAACTGAGCCATCACTGCAGTAAACTACTCAATTCTGATTCTGACCATCTCAGTATGCTGATTTGGAAGGTCATTTCCCTAAGTATTCCTTCCCAAGAAATCTGTTCTGTTTCCTCTATGAAAAACCATTCCTAACACAGAAATATCTTAGGAGAAGCAACATGGTAATCTTCAAATGATATATCATTTCAATCATACCATAAATTAATTTATAATTTAACAATTTTCTAACTCCTAAAGTTGTCTAAACCGACCTATGATACCAACTATAAGGCCCCAGCCTTAAACATTACTTAATATTGAATTAAATGAATAATTCACATCGAGGATATTTTCAGGTTTAGAGTTCTAGAGAATTAGACCATAACTATTACATCTCAAAAGATTACAAAGTAGACACTTCTACTAAGATTCCATAAAATAAAAGCTCTTAAAAAGAAACATGTCTAGTTCAATGTTTTAGATAGCATGAATATTCCTTGATCCCATCCTTGACCCTATTCCACATTAAGTCCTGTGAAAAACATTTCAAAAACTTGGGGTGCGCATAAAAAGATCAGTAAGGGATACACAAAGAATGAAAACTGTTAGTTTTTCAAAACAACAAGTAAACCATGTATACTTTATCAAAGTAATACTTTTCACCTTTATGAAGAAGAAAATACTCTTCATTGAATAAAATATCATTACTTACCATTTTGCAACCAAAATATTACCATAAAACCCATATAAAGAACACATAACATATAAAGGTAACTTGGGACATAAACATACTTAAATGGAATAACCATACAGTCGACTTCCACACATATCACTTAATGGAATATCCATACGACCGAATTCCATACCCAATGCATTGGAGGTTATAACGTAACCACCCGTCTTGGTATTCACGACACCAACCGTTATATGGTTTATCATGTAACCACCCGTCAAATGTCCAAGTACCATTACAAAATCATAAGACATAAAACAAATACAATGGAAGGAAAACATTTCCACATTTCTATCACAATATATCACCTAAATATATTGACATAAAAAGTTCATCATAAAAACCATTTTCAACACCAAAATACATAAAATAGTATATGGTATTTATTTCATTTTAAAAACATTACGGCTTGTTGAGGAAGCCAAAGACCAAATAATACTCGCGGCGGTGGAAAAGGTCATTGTCACCGCATATGTTAAAATAAACATTACTTTTTGTCATTTAGTAAAACGCTTCGTAGAAAAAGAGTCCTTTTGTATAAAATTAAAATTCAAAGGGGTTTATACACCGTATAAAGGAAAGTTGTGTATAAAACAAAATATTCCTCAATGAAAGGAGATTGAGACGAAGTCCCTTACAAAGATTATTTTGTAAATAAAATAGATCTCTCATGTGTATTCACTATAAGATCACATAAAGAAAGTATAAATACATGATAAGATATAAAAATTCATTTCTCACATAATCAAAGAACAACATAAATAAGAAAGACAAGTTCAACACAAAGAATGGGAATTGGGTTAAGAAGTTCCCTTACCTCGGTTCCGACTTGACTCGATCGTTCTTTAATGTCCTGAATAATAAACTTGAGTTAATTTATACTTGCTTAAGAACCTTTTTCAAGTTCAATATTATTTTTATATCACTTATTACCATGTTATGAACATTATGTAATCATTTAAGTTAATAACGGCCATTTTTTCGATATTTGGTACTTGAGTCAAAAGTGAACTTCTTATATTTACAAGTTGTTCACGTAGTAAAATATCCATTATATCAATAATTATATTAATTATTTAGATGAAATATATATCATATATATCCAGAATATACATGCATTTATAATATTACATAATCATTTAGAGTTATGAAATGAAATGCACCGTTAATGGAGACGGTAAGCCGTACGTACGCATGAACGCTACTTTCATTTCTATGTCATAATAATGGAATTAAAACTAAATGAGAGATATGTATATTTTAATTCCAAAATTATATTAATAATTTATATGTAACATAGATTATATATATCCATTATATATATGTACTTATAATAGTACATTACATTTGGGGATAAGAAATGAAATGCACCGTTCATGGAGACGGTAAGCCGTACGTACGCATGAACGCTACTTTCATTTCTATTTTGTATTTTATGGAATGGAATCATAATTAATTAAAGGTATATTATAATTCCAGTATAATTTCATATGTAATATCATTAAATCTATCCTTTATGCGTACCACATATGGTATTAATGAATCAAATCACTTTAAGGGGGCGGTAGTCTGCACTTCCTAAAATGAAGATATCGCGTTTACCCATAATGGAAACCATAAAGGTATGCCATAAATGAAAAATATATAAGCTTAAGTAAAAAAATAAACATATTATATATCATATATAAATATATTGACATATTAATTTCCACCTTTGAAGGTGTTATAAAAATATTGAACAATCATCGTTTCGTGAGGCAGAAATTCGCCATCCACAGAAACAGTATGATCTTTAACCATTAGATGAAGGTGTGTGTAAGTGTAGCTCGAATCCTTCTTATAAAAACATCCTAGTATATTGAGGATACTGTTTTTGTTACAAAAGAAAATAATAAAAAGAGTTTAGGGGGTTGGAGAAGCAAAATAAAACATAAGAACACAAGAGAAGACACTACCTTTAAAACAGGTAACTCTTTTTTATTTGAGCTCAAAGGATTCCTTGGGAAGCCTTCTGCCCAAAGTGAGGCTTCTAGGAGTAAGAGAGGGATGTGTAGAGACAAAATGGGAAGGTTTTCTCTGATCAAAAGGCTTGAGAGTTGTGGGTAAGGTGGTAGAGTTGGGGGCCTTTTAGAAGAGGAGAGGAGGGGCACTCTTGGAAAGTTATAAAAGGTTATTTTATTATAAAATGATTTTCGGATTTAAAATGTCCCAAAATTATATATTTCGAGGATAAGGTGATAATATTTCAAAATCCACCCATCAAATAGGTTTTTTACATGTGTAGGTCTTAGATTTTACATTATCTTTTCAATTTATTTAAATCGTTAAATAATGAGGTAATCGTTGCATCATCATGGTGTCATAAATAATTTAATTTATTTAATGTCTAAAAATTATAAAAAAAATATCATGATGTAGGAAATCGTTTTAGATTTCTAATGAATATTTATAGTAAAAAATATGACTTGTATAACCCCATTTAAAATTTGTTTTAGTAAAACAACTCATGTTTGTGACATTTTAATTTTAACATTAAATAAAATGTTATTAATGTCATTTTGCTACCAAAGTGGCTCCATGGGGTCCCCAAGTTGACCCATGGATTTTCTTGGTCGGACATGACACATCCAATAATGGTAGGACACGTGTCTAGGTCATTTCATATTATTAAAACATTATTTTTACCTTAATTTACACTAATTACCTCTAATCGCGATTAAAAACTTAAAAGTTACTATTCACCAAAAAATTATTTTAATCCCATTAATCCACATTTTACTTACTAATGATAACCATGTATGTTGGATTTTTGAAATTCAAAACACAGAGGTGGTAAAATTTCATTTAAACGAAAAATCACTTTTTTAAGTACCACTTAGTGGTTTCACTATTCATCAAAAATTGAAGTTTTTCAGAAAAAAACCAAAACATCACCCTAAGATATATTTGATATTACGGATTCAAAAATGATGTATATTTTACAAAATTTAAAACATATAAGTTACATTAATTAAATTAATAATTAATTCCCGTTGTCAAAACAAATAGCGTGTTTTTATGAAACAATATGTATCAAAAGATTGACACTAGTTTAAGTCCAATTTCAAAGTGGAATTAATTCCAACGACCACTATTGGATTAAATGGTAAAAATATATTCTAATTGAAATTTAAAACCAATTTAAAAGATAATCTAATCATATAAATAAATTATATTAAAAAGTGGTTTTGAATTAAAATACAACATTTTCACTATTCATTAAAAAAAATGAACTTTATCGGAAAAATACCAAAAATTTACACAAAGTAAATTTTGATGTCCCGATTCTAAAGAAGAATTTTATTTGGTCCAATCGAATGTATAAGAGTGACCAAAACTATATTTAAAGAAGGTTCTCCATGAAAAGGCGATAAGTCGACCTTTAGTGAATATTAGAGTATCTATGCCTAAAATTGAATTCTTTTCTTATTTTAAGCCTTTATCTTTTATTGGATAAGTGTAAAAAAATTTAAAAAACATATATAATAATATTCTAGTTATTTCTATTCATTCCCGCCAATACAACAGATATGTGTTAACTACCATTTAAAATAATATTATTTTATTACTAGTGTGCAACGTAAGATTTCAAAGAAACTCATTGTTGCGTATCGGGTACGCTATCAAACATAGAAACCCCTTTAAAGTAAAATTAACATTTAATTTGAAAATATTAATAAATATGAAAATGCTTTATTCTTTATTTACCTGGGATGTTACATCCTTCCCCCCTTTTGGGAATTGCGTCCTCACAATTTTATTCACTTATCAAAATAAGTGGGGGTATTTATCCCTCATAGCATTTTCAGATTCCCATGTTGCCTCTTCAACCATATGGTTTTTCCACAAAACCTTTACCTGGTGAATTACCTTATTATGCAACACCTGCTCTCTATGGCCAGGAATCTAGATTGGTTGTTCTTCATAAGAGAGATTATCTTCCAACTGAACTACCTCTGGGCTCAAAACATGAGATGGATCTGACATATACTTTCTCAACATCGAAACATGAAAAACATTGTGTACCTGAGATAAACTCGGAGGTAATTCCACTATGTATGCAACTGATCCAACTTTCTCTAGAATTTCATATGGTCCAATGAACCTTGGACTCATATTTCCTTTCTTACCAAATCGAATCACACTTTTCCATGGTGAAACTTTGAGAAAAACATGATCACCTACCTCGCAAGATAGATCCTTCCTCCGGTTATCCGCATAACTTTTCTGTCTGCTCTGAGCTGTTCTCATGTGTTTCTAAATCAACTGAACTTTTTCTACCATCTCTTCTACCAATTCTTGTCCCATCAGCTTCCTTTCACCTACTTCATCCCAAAAATCCGGAGTTCGACACCGCTTCCCATATAATGCCTCAAACGGAGTCATATATATACTGGAATGAAAATTGTTATTATATGAAAATTCAAACAAAGAAAGATGCTGGTCCCAACTTCCCTAATAATCCATCGAGTAAGCACGTAGCATATCCTCCAAAGTCTGAATTGTTCGTTCTGACTGCCCATCTGATTGAGGATGAAAAGCTGTACTAAAATTTAATTCAGTACCCAATGACTTCTGAAGGCCTTTCCAAAAGTTATAAGTAAACCTGGGATCACGATCAGATAAAATGGAGAGGGGAACTCCATGTAACCTTACTATCTCTTTATGATACAATCAAGAAAGTTGATCTAGAGAGAATGTATCTCGAATAGGAAGTAAATGAGAATATTTAGTCAATCGATCAACAATAACCCAGATTGCATTATTACCTCGATATGTTCTTGGTAATCCCACAACAAATTTCATGGATATATTTTCCCATTTCCTCTCTGGAACCAGTAAAGGCTGAAGCATCCCATTCGGTAACGGATTCCCTGCTTTAAACTGCTGACAAGTCAAACACTTCACAGTAAAATCGGAAATATCTCTTTTCATTCCATCCCACCAGTAATACTCCCGCAGATCTCTGTACATCTTAGTACTGCCAGGATGAACTGAAAACGGGGAACTATGAGCCTCACATAACAACTCATTCTTCAACTGTGAATCACCAGGAACACATAATCTCTTCCCAAACCTCAAAACACAAACATTATCAATTTTAAATTCGGGAAACTTAACCTTCTGAACCAGCTCTACCTTTTTCTGCAACCCACGGTCTTTCTTCTGCGCTTTATTAATTCTGTCTGATAGAGATGATCTCACTGATACTTGAGAAAAAATATAAGAATTTCCTTCACCAATAACTTCTATACCAAATTTCATCAAATCAAAAACCAAAGTATCTCTTGCCAAACGTAGCATGGTTAATGAATCATTACTTTTTCGACTCAAAGCATTAGCCACTTTATTTTCTTTTCCCAGATGGTAATGAATTGTACAATCATAATCCTTGATTAATTCCAGCCATCTCCTCTATCTCATGTTCAATTATTTTTGAGTGAATATATACTTTAAACTTTTGTGATCAATATATATTTCACACTTTAATCCATACAAATGATGCCTCCAAATTTTTAGAGCAAAACAACAGCAGATCATTCCAAATCATGTGTAAGGTAATTTACCTCATGAGTTTTCAACTGACGTGAAGTATATGCAATTACCTGATCATTCTGTATTAGGACGAAACCAAGTCCTTTCAACGAGGCATCACTGTATATAACAAACTCACCATTCCTGGAAGGAAGTTCCAAAACTCGAGCATTCACCAATCTTCTTTTCAACTCCTGAAAACAATCATCACATTCTTTTGTCCAGATAAACTTAACACCCTTCCAAGTTAGCTTAGTCATTGGACTAGATAACCATGAAAAATTTTCAACAAACCTTTGGTAGTAACCTACCAAACCATGAAAACTATAGATCTCAGTTACATTTTTGGGTCTTGGCCATTCTTCAACAACTTTTGTTTTTGCAGGATCAACAGTTATGCCATTTTTTGAAACAATGTGACCAAGGAAAGAAATTTTTTGTAACCAAAAATCACACTTTCTGAATTTTCCATACAGTTTATTTTCTTTTAAGGTTTACAAGATAACCCTTAAATGACTTTCATGCTCCTCTTTACTTTCAGAAATCACCAAAATATCATCAATAAAAAAAACCAACATTTTTCACCTGATTCAACTGAGCCATCACTGTAGTAAATTGCTCAATTCTGATTCTGACCATCTTAGTATGATAATTTGGAAGGACATTTCCCTCAGTATGCCTTCCCAAAAAATCTGTTCTATTTCCTCTATGAAAAACCATTCATTACACAGAAATATATTAGGAGAAGCAACATGGTAATATTCAAATTTTATATCATTTCAATCATACCATAAATTAATTTCTAATTTAACAATTTTCTAACTCCTAAAGTTGTCTAAACCGACCTCTGATACCAACTATAAGGCCTCAGCCTTAAACATTACTTAATATTGAATTAAATGAATAATTCACATTGAGGATCTTTTCAGGTTTAGAGTTTTAGAGAATTAGACCATAACTATTACATCTCAAAAGATTACAAAGTAGACACTTCTACTAAGATTCCATAAAATAAAAACTCTTAAAAAGAAACATGTCTAGTTCCATGTTTTAGATAGCATGACTATTCCTTGATCCCATCCTTGACCCTATTCCACATTAAGTCCTGTGAAAAACATTTCAAAAACTTGGGGTGAGCATAAAAAGCTCAGTAACGGATACAAAAAGAATGAAAACTGTTAGTTTTTCAAAACAACAAGTAAACCATGTATACTTTATCAAAGTAATACTTTTCACCTTTATGAAGAAGAAAATACACTTCATTGAATAAAAGATCATTACTTACCATTTTGCAACAAAAATATTACCATAAAACCCATATAAAGAACACATAACATATAAAGGTAACTTGGGACATAAACATACTTAAATGGAATAACCATACGGTCGACTTCAACATATATCACTTAATGGAATAGCCATAAGACAGACTTCCATACCCAATGCATTGGAGGTTATAACGTAACCACCCATTCTAGTATTCATGACACCACCTTTCATATGGTTTATCACATAACCACCCATCAAATATCCAAGTACCATTATAAAATCATAAGACATAAAACAAATACAATGGAAGGAAAACATTTCCACATTTCGATCACAATATATCACCTAAATATATTAACATAAAAAGTTCATCATAAAAACCATTTTCAACACAAAAATACATAAAAGATTATATGGTATTTATTTCATTTTAAAAACATTACGGTTTGTTGAGGAATCCAAATACCAAATAATACCCACGGCGGCGGAAAAGGACGTTGTCACCGTGTGTGTTAAAATAAACATTCCTTTTTGTCATTTAGTAAAACACTTCGTAGAAAAATATTCCTTTTGTATGAAATTAAAATTCAAAGGGGTTTATACACCATATAAAGGAAAGTTGTGTATAAAACAAAATATGCCTCAATGAAAGGAGATTGAGACGAAGTCCCTTACTAAGATTATTTTGTAAATAAAATAGATCGCTCATATGTATTCACTATAAGATCACATAAAGAAAGTATAAATACATGATAAGATATAAAAATTCATTTCTCACATAATCAAAGAACAACATAAATAATAAAGACAAGTTCATCCCAAAGAATGGGAATTGGGTTAAGAAGTTCCCTTACCTCGGGTCCGACTTGACTCGATCGTTCTTTAATGTCATGAATAATAAACTTGAGTTAATTTATACTTGATTAAGAACCTTTTTCAAGTTCAATATTACCTTTATATCACTTATTACCATGTTATGAACATTATTTAATCATTTAAGTTAATAACGGTCGTTTTGTCGATATTTGGTACTTGAGTCAAAAGTGAACTTCTTATATTTACAAGTTGTTCACGTAGTAAAATATACATTATCTCAAGAATGATATTCATGATTTTGATGCCATATATATCATATATATCCATTATATACATGAATTTATAATATTACATAATCATTTAGAGGTAATAAATGAAATGCACCGTTCATGGAGACGGTAAGCCGTACGTACGCATGAACGCTACTTTCATTTCTATGTCATATTAATGGAATTATAACTAAATGAGAGATATGTATATTTTAATTCCAGAATTATATTCATCATTTATATGTTTCATACATCATATATATCCATTATATATATGTACTTATAATAGTACATTACATTTGGGGATAAGAAATGAAATGCACCGTTCATGGAGACGGTAAGCCGTACGTACGCATGAACGCTACTTTCATTTATATTTCATATTTTATGGAATGGAATCATAATGAATTAAAGTTATATTATAATTACAGTATAATTTCATATATAATATCATTAAATCTATCCTTTATACGTACCACATATGGTATTAACGAAAATCAAATCACTTTGAGGGGGCGGTAGTCCGCACTTCCTAAAATGATGATATCACGTTTACCCATAATGGAAACCATAAAGGTATGAAAAAAATGAAAAATACATAAGATTAAGTAAAACATAAACATATTATATATCATATATAAATATAGTGACATCTTAATGGAGAACTTTGAAGGTGTTAGAAGAATATTGAACAATCATCGTTTTGTGAGGCAGAAATTGTCCATCCACGGAAACAATATGCTCTTAAACCATTATATGAAGGTGTGTGTAAGTGTAGCTCGAATACTTCTTATAAAAACATCCTATTATATTGAAGATATTGGTTTTGTTACAAAAGAAAAGAATAAAAAGAGTTTAGGGGGTTAGAGAAGTAAAATAAAACATAAGAACACAAGAGAAGACACTACCTTTAAAACGGGTAACTCTTTTTGATTTGAGCTCAAAGCCTTCCTTGGGAAGACTTATGCCAAAATTTAGGCTTCTAGGAGTAATATAGGGATGTGGAGAGACAAAATGTGCAGGTTTTGGCCGAGCCAAAGGCTAGAGAGGTGTGGGTAAGGTGGTATAGGTGGGGGCCTTTTATAAGAGGAGAGGAGGGTCACTCTTGGAAAGTTATAAAAGGTTACTTTATTATAAAAAGATTTTCGGATTTAAAAGGTCCCAAAATTATAGATTTCGAGGATAAGGTGATAATAGTTCGAAATAAACCCATAAAATAGGTTTTTTACATGTGTAGGTCTTATATTTTACATTATCCTTTCAATTTATTTAAATCGTTAAATAATGAGGTAATCGCTGCATCATCATGGTGTCATAAATAATTTAATTTATTTAATGTCTAAAAATTATAAAAAAACTATCATGATGTAGGAAATAGTTTTATATTTCTAATTAATATTTATAGTCAAAATTATGACTTGTATAACCCCATTTAAAAATTGTTTTAGTAAAACAACTCATGTTTGTGACATTTTAATTTTAACATTAAATAAAAAGTTATTAATGTCATTTTCCTACCAAAGTGGCTCCATGGGGTCCCCAAGTTGACCCATTGATTGTCTTGGTCGGCCATGACACATAAAATAAGGTTAGGACATGTTTCTAGGTCATTTCATATTATTAAAACATTATTTTTACCTTAATTTACACTAATTACCTCTAATCGCGATTAAAAACTTAAAAGTTACTATTCACCAAAAAATTATTTTAATCCCATTGATCCAAATTTTACTTTATAATGACAACCATGTATGTAGGATTTTTTAAATTCAAAACACAGAGGTGGTAAAATTTCATTTAAACAAAAAATCAGTTTTTTAAGTACCACTTAGTGGTTTCACTATTCATCAAAAATTGAAGTTTTTCAGAAAAAAACCAAAACATCACCCTAAGATATATTTGATATTCCAGATTCAAAAATGATGTATATTTTACAAAATTCAAAACATAAAAGTTACATTAATTAAATTAATAATTAATTCCCGCTGTCAAAACAAATAGCGTGTTTTTATGAAACAATATGTATCAAAAGATTGACACTAGTTTAAGTCCAATTTCAAAGTGGAATTAATTACAACGACCACTTTTGGATTAACTAGTAAAAAGATATTCTAATTGCACTTTAAACCCTATTCAATAGATAATCTAATCATATAAATAAATTAGATTAAAAAGAGGTTTTGAATTAAAATACGACATTTTTCACTATTCATTAAAAACATGAACTTTATCGGAAAAATACCAAAAATTTACACAAAGTAAATTTTGATGTCCCGATTCTAAAGAAGAATTTTATTTGGTCCAATAAAATGTATAAGAGTGACCAAAACTATATTTAAAGAAGGTTCGCCATGAAAAGGAGATAAGTCAACCTTTAGTGAATATTAGAGTATCTATGCCTAAAATTGAATTCTTTTCTTATTTTAAGCCTTTATCTTTTATTGGATAAATGTAAAAACATTTAAAAAACATATATAATCATATTCTAGTTATTTCTATTCATTACCGCCAATACAATGGCTACATGTTAACTACCATTTAAAATAATATTATTTTATTACTAGTGTGCAACGTAAGATTTCAAAGAAACTCATTATTGCGTATCGGGTACGCTATCGAACATAGCAACCCCTTTAAAGTAAAATTAATATTTAATTCACAAATATTAATAAATATGAAAATGCTTTATTCTTTATTTACATGGGATATTACAGTCACCTTCATATATCATGATAAATATGTCATTATATTGGGACACATCTAACCCCTATATGGTCCCAGTAGGATAAATTGTGTTGATTTCCAAAATGTATTCATTGAAAATGGCTCTGTTGTTAAACTCATCACAGTACAAATGATTCTTTGGCTGGGATGCAATGATAATTACATATTTCCTCCCAAAATAACACTAAAGGGCTATTAGAAAAGTGAACTAAATCCCTCGGGCTCAATAAAGATCAAGTCTTAGTTTGGACACGTCATAGCTGAATCAGAATTCATGGTGGTTCAAAAAACACGAACTTCAATTTCTTACTAGGGAGACCCTAGTTAAATCAACACATTCCAATCACCTCATTTTACCATCAATGCATCAAATATTGCATTAATAGAAAATAGGGGTGTTTCACATTCACAATTCTCTATTTGAATTAGGTGATTAACATTACATCGATGTAGGATTCTATCAAGGAAAAGGGAAGAAACCACTATTTGATGACATTTTTTAGGTCACCACCCTAAATGGTATGGAAATGATCCTGGATAACCCCTTTAAATAAATTAGTGAAGTGTATGTCTTTACCAACATTTAGATCAGGTATATGAGTCCACGTCCAGACACATATTCAACGGTCTTCATGATTTCAGTCATGGCCATTGAGTACATAATTGTGGAAAAGTTTACTGACTCCCAAGACAATGGTGAATGATTAGATAAAAATTCCTTAATTCCATCCCCTGTTCTCTAGTAAATCCCTACATCACCAAATGAGGCATTAGAGGTTGTATCATCACACAAAGAAGATAAATACACTTCTTCTACATCTCTAAATCCACCCTCTCTATAGTTTCAAGAAAATCATATATAATTAGATGAGTAAGAGGAAGTCAATTCATCTTTAAAATACCAAGGTATTGTCTCTTACCCTAACTCTAGAGAACTTATCAGATTACTTTCCCCCCTATGAAACAAGAGGATGAATTAGAAGGGGAGGAAGAAGAATAGGAGTGGGACCTTTGGGATGCCCCTCCAACATTTGAGGATTACATCTCTACCACTATTAATGAAGTCAGAGAAATAAATCTGGGTATCGAAGAAGTCCCATGACCCAATTTGATTAGTGTGATAGTGTATTATAAAGAAAAATGGGTATACACCTCCTTCATGAATCCATATTAAGATTTTTTCACAAGATAATACACATAAATGTCAAGTCTTGATCCCAAGGTGGGCACTCACCAACTTGGCATGCCGAATGACTATAGAGGCTATAAATAGGAAGATCAAAGGAAACACCTGACACATACATCCAAAATTGAGGTTGAACTTTACAAGATCATCATATCCCACTTTATTTGGAAAGTCCAATATCCCAAATAGATGGCCAATATCATCCCCATAAAGAAAAATAATGTACAAATCAGTGTCCACATCAGTTTTATAGATCCCAACCAGCACTACTCAAATGATGATTTTCCATCCTTGATCACATAACTACTAATCGATGTAACAGAAAGATATCATGATCTATCCTTTATGTATGACTATTCAGGATACAATAAAATCCAAATGGCCCAAGAAGATGAAAAATTAACTACCTTTAAGGCCCCCTAGGGAGTACTATTCTATTGAGTAATTCCCTTTGGATTGAATAATGATAGCTCTACGTACCAATGTGACAAGCACTATAACACCCTGAGATTTTGTCAATTTATTTATTTCAAATTAATTTATCTTTTTGATATTTTTCATTTCACATGACACTAAAAATAGTTATATATATATATATATATATTAAAACACTAAGTCAATAATTCCTTTCACATGACACCAACTTGGATTTTACCACATGCAATACCGACGTGGATTGCGCTATATGAAATATTGATGTGACTTGCACTACCTATGACACTGACTTGGTGTATGTTACAAAAAACACGAAGTTTCTGCAAGGCATCATTTTATTATATTTTTGAAATGATATAATTATTACATATCCATTAAACATAGTAATATGAATATTAATAAATAATTTTAAAATATATTTTATAATGGTTTTATAGAAATAAAACATATTGTTAACAAAAGGTATAATTTTTGGTAAAGTCCCTTGATGCACGCCTATCGTAGGGTGTGGAAAAAGCAATTTATTTCTATAATGCAGCACAGAGGCTGACCAGGGTCATCTCACTTGAATATATTTCTTAGTTGTTCACTTAATTAATATATATCACCTAAATTAATTAATTTTTATGTTTTAATTAATCAAATAATGCAATGAAATTTAAAATTCGAATTAAATGTTAAAACTTATACTAACATTATTGAAGAAAGAACTTGGTCCCAGGGCTGGATAACACAGGTTCATTCATTATTCATTTATTGTTTAAATTCAATTTGATAATTAATTTAGTGAAACCTCATTAATGAATTACTCCCCATTGATTTATTGAGTCTGTGATTTTAGCATGCGTCCGACACATCAAACCACACCTCAGGAATGTTATTCCTAAAGGACCCGACTCGACTGAATGCCATTTCATCCCTTACGGAAACCACAACTCCACCGTATGAATGGTTTTCTTAAGAGAAGGGAGGGGAAATGGATGAATCCATGTAAAGGAATGGACTTGTAAATAGTGACATGGTGTATAAAAACCACACCCATGAAATATACCACCTCCACCACAAATAGAATAAAAACATTTCGAATTGAAGTGCAATAATAAGGAACACTATGAATCCTCCCCCAGGGCCAAGCCTCGAGTTAGCAACTTTTCATGGAGAAGTGCATAGAGATCAAAATGGAAAGATGGAAGAGGAAAAGAAATTAGATTAAATTTTGAAAATAATGATGGTGGAAAAGAAGGTGGAAACACTTTAATTAAAATATGAATGCATTACATGAGAAAATAAAACTAAAAATAAAAAGAGAAGAAAAGAAAATTCCTATGTTAGAAGCATGTCCCCAGGCCTCCTCTCCAATTTTTATGTCAAAATCCCTGCCCTCAGCATAGGTGAACTCTTATTTATATAGGCCAAGGGGGTGCCATCCTCCAGTATTGAAATTTAAGATCTTCATAATTACGATTTAAGATTTTCTATAGATTTTATCCATCTAAAGTTTGACAATGTTTGGCCAATTTAATGGCCGAATTGTCAAATGATGTCTTCTATAAAGATCTTAAAAAATATATTTTACATTTCATTGAAAAATTTCATATTTATCCTCCATGTGTAGTACGAGATATGGACAATTAATCCTGATATTTTATTCTATAGGAAAGTTTCCTTTTTTTTGGCCCAACTTGTCAGCATCCATGGACCACCTTAATGATGGAAAATCTTCAAGATCTTCAACATCAGGACTGCCCATTTAATATTATTTAAAATACAATTGTAATCACTCCAATTTTAGGTGTTTTAACCCGAGTTATGATTTATTTAGTGAGGTGGGGCCCGTGTAGTCCTCCAGAATAATTGTCCAAATATGATTGAATTATTCGGACCATTTGATAGTTGAATTAAATCATGTTCCAAACACAAAAGATGAAGAAAATAAATATATGAACCCAATAAAAAAATCAGATATATTGGATTTAAATTTTAAAATATATGTGTGAATTATCAAAGTGATTAAAATCTGTTAATATTTCCAAATTAAGTAGTTTTCATATTTAAGCTCAATACACTCTATAAATCCAAAATTGATGTAAATAACTCAACTTGTTCAATTTTTAGGGATTAAATAATTGAATTACATATAATAAATGATGAATATATTGGATATATCAATTCCCCCACACTAAAACTATGCTTCTCCCCAAGTGTAAAATCACAACATGGAAGTCAAAGGGGACCAATGTTACCAATATTCAAATTTCAATGCAATAAAGCCAAAAAAATATCATTGTCCAATCAAATTTTCTTCTTCCACAGAAAATATCAATTTATTTTTCCATTTTTAAATGATACAATCAATTCATACTTTTTACATTTCCCCTTTGAAAAATGATGGAGCTTCTCCTTTCATTCATTCAAGCTTCTCAATTTATTATTATTAAACATGCCAAATCATGATCTACATCTCTTTTAAATCTTTTATCTCATCACTCATGATAAAGTTAAAGTGGAGTTATGTTCATATCATGAGAACATATTCTGTATCCATAGGCTTGTAAAGGAACTACTATCTCCACATTGTATAGAAAAAACACACATAAAATCACGAGGACTTTCAATAAAGGTTCAAATGAATCTTTGGATTATAGTTGGTGGGTAAATGATTGAAATAATTTAAGGATAAAAGTAGGAGGTTTGAATCTTAAGTACAATTCACGATTAATCAAGTGAAAACAATAGATGATCCTCACTCAAATCCCCTTGATAATTTGAAACACAACACTACCCCCTTTTTATGACATAGGACATGAGTCAATAATTTATTACAAAGAATGATATCTTCCAAGTTCTCCCTCATTTTTTAAATAAATATCCAAAAAAGAACAACTAAATTTATATCTTTTTTTTTGATTTTTTTTGTAAATCTCCATAAATAAACAACTTTATTTTCAATTTTTTCCATTTTTAAAGCGAACTAGATGAAATGAAAGAAGCATAATGAAATTATGAATCATGCCCAATTTTCTAATAATACAGTGCCCAAAATGATGACACACACCTCACACCACCCAAAAATGATACACATCCCAATGAATGCACATAAAAGGTCCTTCCCCCACACTGAAACTTGAATAATCAATGCAAAAATATACTAAAACAGTGGGAAGGTAAGGAGAAATCGGCTTGTAATGTGTCTTAAACCTATAAGGCAATTCATGGCTTATATGGGCTAACAAAAGATAAATTTAAGGGTGGGTATCAGGTAAATATGTGGCTAGCCAATGTAGGTCCTCAATCATTTTAAATGTGTTTTTGTATAGTCATATCTTTGACAAGTTTCCATACATGTTTAGGTAGGTGGCACGTCCCAAGATCACTCAAGAAATATGCTCAAGATAAAATAGGAAATATTTGATCTAGAAATCCTCTCTAGAATGGGAACATAACATTGGAAAATTAATAATGGCATGATTAATAATAAAAAATTAATTCACATGAATTTCAAAAATTTAAAGCATGAAAAATGGTAGGGAAATTTCATTTACATGAATCAATTAATTCCATCAAATCATGAGTCCTCATTTAAATATTCATGTTTCACTTTAATCATCCAATTATCCATTTTACTCATTCAATCTCATTAACATTGAAATAAAAAACATGGCATCACTGGGATCCTCATGTCCCCTAGATATGTCAATTAAAACATAATTCAAGTGTGGGAATTCAATTCTAGTTTAAAGAACAAAAAAATGTATGGAGTTGCAAAGTTAAACATTAAAAGTGAACTCCATTTTGAAATGAAGTTTTTTTGGGGGTTCCCTTCCGCCATCATGAACCTACAAATGAGAATTACTCAATTAACTGAAAGGATCATGTCATTAAAGCTCAAAAATATATGAGGGAGTGGGGTGAATACTAAGCTACTACTATGAAAATATATTGGAATCTAAATTCCTAGAAAGAAAGTAAAGATAAGTCTTGGTACAATCCCCCATGTGGACCCTGGATTATTTTACTTCCTCTAGAGGGAAGTACCAGTAGTTATCCATAATTCGATGGTGGGTGGATCTTCTTGGACATGAACCACCACATTTTTCTTTTCCCAGCTTGCAGCTCTTTGTTCTCGTTGAAGTGAATTCCATAGATAGAGTACACCCGATTCTCCCCCTTATAAATGTGGTATAGCTTGCATGGCGGGGGTAGGATGACATATTGAACCTCCTCCTCTTCAGTTGCTACTTGTGCAACATCTTCTTCAAAATCCATTGGTTTCTCCAGATATGCTGCTTGAAAAGAATAATCAAAGGTATATTCAAAATTTAAATTTAAAGTATTAATTTCAAAAATCTTCCCTTTTAATGTAGGAAACTTGTATATTTGGTTCTTTAGGAATAGCCACTTGTGTCTCTTCATGGGCTTTCTCAAGTAGATGGTCAATGAACTCAAGGAGCTCTAGGTTTTACTCAACATGTGCAATTTCTTCTTCTTCCTCCAAGGAAGAGAAAAGACTAACTGATTTTATAAAACATGAGGGAGTGACATAAATTTCAGATTCAATAAAACCAGAAGAGATAGAGTCAATGAAAGGTTCAACTCCTTGAGTTGGATCAGCTTCAATCACTTCTTGAGTTGAAAGTGACTCTTGGAATCAATTATCACTTGATGGATGTAGGTAGTCATGCCCCTCCACCTCGAGTTTGGATTCAACATCTTGGATTTCTTCAGTTAAATTTAGGAAGACCCGTGGTACTTCCTTCTTAGCCTTAAATATTTTAATGTTAGTTTTGAGTTCATCAGCCATGGCCATAAAATATTCAAGTCAGATCCATGTTTCAAGTCATTTTTTCTTCTATTTGAATTGTATCATTAGAGCATCAGTCCTTTTTTGGAGTTCTTCCTTAGTGTATTCATTTTCTTCCTTCTACACCTATGATTAATTATTCCATAAATAATAATTTGAATTTAAATGCATCATAGAAAAATAATTTTTTTGTGATTTTTTAAAAAAATAACGAAAACTATCTAAAATTTGAAAATAGAAAAATTAAAATAAACAAATGATTAGATCCTTAGAAATGGTGCCAGTTTTGATGCAAAATTATCGTAGGGTGTGGAAAAAGCAATTTATTTTCCTAATGCAGCACAGAGGCTGACCAGGGTCATCTCACTTGAGGAGCTTTCTCAGTTGTTCACTTACTTAATATATATCACCTAAACTAATTATTTTTACGGTTTTAATTAATATAAGAATGCTATGAAATTTAAAAGTAAAATTAAATGTTAAAACATATACTAACATAGAATTATATAATTAAATTATTGAAGAAATAACTTGGTCCTAGGGTTGGATAACACGGGTTCATTCATTATTTATTTATTGTTTACATTCAATTTGATAATTAATTTAGTGAAAAATCATTAATTAATTAATACCCATTGATTTATTGAGTGTGTTATTTTATCATGCATCTGACACACCAAACCACACCTCCTCTAGTAGTCATGTTGGGTAACACCTCAACCGAGAATGTTATTCCTAAAGGACCCAACTCCACCAAATGCCGTTTCATCCCTTATGGAAACCCCAAATCCAACGTATGAAGGGATTGAATAACAGAAGGGAGGGAAAATGGATAAATTAATAGAAAGGAATGGATTTGAAAATAGTGTCGTGTTGGATGACTGCCGCACCCGTGCAATATTCCCGCCTCCACCACAAATAGAATAAAAACATTTTTAATTGAAGAGAAATACTAAAGAACACTGTGAAACCTCTCCGAGGGACAAGACTCGAGTTATTCACTTGACCTAGAGAAGATAATAGAGATCTCAATGGAAAGATGAAAGAGATAAGGAAATTATATTAACTTCAGAAAAGAAAGATGGTGGAAAAGAAGGTGTAAACACTTTAATTAAAATATGAATGCATTACATGAGAAAATAAAACTAAAAATAAAAGGAGAAGAAAAAAAATTCCTATGTTAGTAGAACATCCCTATGATTACTCTATAATGTTGATGTTGAACTCTATTCCCTCATTATGGTTGAACAACTATTTATATAGGCCAAGGGGGTTCCTTCCACTGACCTTCAAATTTAAGATCTTCATAATTACTATTTATGATTTACAGCAGATTCTGTCCACCGAAAGTTTTACAATGTTCAGAAAATTTAATGGATGAATTTTGAAATTATGTATTCTATAAATATATTTAAAAATATATGTTACATTTCATCACAAAATTTCAGATTTATCTTGCATGTGTAGTACGAGATATGGTCAATTAATGATGTGATTTCATTCCATAGGAATGCTTCCTTTTTTATGGCCCAAAATGTAAGCATCCACGGGCCACCTTAATGATGAAAAATCTTCAATATCTTCAACATCTGAACTCCCCATTTAATATTATTTCCAATAAAATTAGAATCACACCAATTTGAGGTATTTAGACCGAGTTATGATTTATTTAGTGAGGTAGTGTCCACACAGTCATCCAGAATAATTTTCCAAATGGATTGAATTTTTAGGACCCTTTGATGGCTGAATTAAATCCTATCCTCAAAACAAAATATGACGAAAATATATATATGAACCCAATAAAAAATGAATCAAATAAAATTTATTTAAATTTTAAAAGTTATTAATGAATTACCAAAGTGATTAAAATATATTAATATTTCCAAATTAAGCAGTTTTCATATTTAGGCTCAATACACTCTATAAATCCAAAATGGAAGTAAATATCTCAACTTGTTGAATTTTTAGGGATTAAATAATTGAATTACATATAAAAAATGATGAAAATATTCACTCTATCAATTCCCCTACACTGAAACTATTCTTATCCCCATACATAAAATTTCAACATGGAATTCAAAGCGGACCAATGTTAACAATATTCAAATTTCAATGCAATAAAACCAAAAAATTATCAATGTACAATCAAATTTTCAAGTTACACAGAAAATATCAATTTAATTTCCCATTTTTCAATGATACAGTCAATTCATGATTTTTACATTTTGCCTTTGAAAAATGGTGGAGCTTCTCCTTTCATTCATTCAAGCTTCTCAATTTATTATTATTAAACATCCCAAATCATGATATACCTCTCTTTTGAATATTTTCTCTCATAACTCATGATAAAATTAAAGTGGAGTTATGATAATATCCTGAGAACATATTCCATATCCATATGCTTGAAATTGAACTACTTTCTCCAGTTTATAAAGACAAAACACACATAAAATCATGAGGACTTGCAATAAAAGTTCAAATCACTCTATGGATTAGGGTTAGTGGGTAAATGATTGAAATAATTTAAGTATATAAGTAGGAGGTTTGAATCTTAAGTACAATTCATGATTAATCATGTGAAAATGTAGGATGATCCTCACTCAAATCCCCTTGATAATGTGAAACACAACACCACCACCTTTTTATGACATGTGATATGAGTCAATAATTGATTACAAAGAATGATATCATCTAAGTTCTCCCTCTTTTTTTAAATAAAGATCTAGAAAGGAACAACTTAATTTATATATTTTTTTGGATTTTTTTGTAAATCTTCAGAAAGGCACAACATTATTTTCAATTTTTTTACTTTTTTTAAGGAGAACTGGATTAAATGAAAGAAGCATAATGAAATGATGACTCATGCCCAATTTTATAATAATGCATTGCCCAAAATGATGAAAAAAACCTCACACCACCCAAAAATGATACAAATCCCAATGAATTCACATAAAAATCCCTTCCCCCACACCCAAACGTGAATAATCCATGCAAAAAACAATAAAAGAGTGGGAAGGTAAGGAAAAATCGGCTTGTAATGTCTCTTAAACCTATAAGGAAATTCATGGATTCTATGGGATAATGAAAGATAAATGTAATGTTGGGTCTCAGGTAAATATGTGGCTATCCAATGTAGGCCCTCAATCATTTTAAATGTGTTTTTGTATATTAATAGCTTTGAAAAGTTTCAATACAAGTTCTGGTAGGTGGCATGTCCCAAGATCACTTAAGAAATATGCTCAAGATAAAATAGGAAATATTTGGTCTAGAAATCCTCTCGGGAATGGGAAAATAACATTGGAAAATTAATAATGTCCTGATTAATAATAACAAATTAATTCACATGAATTTCAAAAATTCAAATCATGAAAAATGGTAGGGAAATTTCATTTACATGAATCAATTAATTCCATCAAATCATGAGTCCTCATTTCAATATTCATTCTTCACTTTAATCATCCAATTACCCATTTTAGTCATTCAATCTCATTAACATTGAAATATAAAACATGGAATCACTGGATTACTCATGTCTCATAGATATGTCAAGTAAAACATAATTCAATTGTTGGAATTAAATTCTAGTTTAATGCACAAATAATATAAGGAGTTGTAAAGTTAAACAATAAAAGTGAACTCCCTTTTTAAATAAAGTTTTTTTTGGGGGTTCCCTTCTTCCATCATGAACCTAAAAATGAGAATTACTCAATTAAATGAAAGGATCATGTCATTAAAGCTAAAAAATATAGGAGGGAGTGGGCTGCATGCTGAGCTACTTCTATGAAAATAAATTGGAATCTAAATTCCTAGAAATCAAGTAAAGATAAGTATTGGTACAATCCCCCAGGTGGGCCCTGGATTATTTTACTGCCTCCAGAGGGCAGTACTAGAAGTTTTCTATAATCCAATGGTGGGTGGATCTTCTTGTACATGAAAGACCACATGTTTCTTTTCCCAAAATGTAGATATTTGTTCTTGTTGAAGAGAATTCCATAGATAGATTACACGAGATCCACCCCTTCACAATCTGGTATAGCTTTCATGGCGGGGGTAGGATGATATATGGAACCTCCTACTCTTCAGTTGCTACTTGTTCATAATTTTCTTCAAAATCTAGTGGTTTCTCTAGATATGCTACATGAAAAGAATCATCAAAGGGATATTAAAAATTTAAATTTAAAGCATTAATTTCAAAATATTCCTTTTTAAGGTAGGCATCATGTAGATTTGGTTCTTTAGTAATAGCCACTTTTGTCTCTTCATGGGCTTTCTCAAGTAGATGTTCAATGTACTCAGGGAGCTCCAGGTTTTCCTCAACAGGTGAAATTTATTCTTCTTCCTCCAAGGCAAATAAAAGACTATCTGATTCTGTAAAACATGAGGGAGTGACATAAATTTTAGATTCAATAAAACCAGAAGAGATGGAGTCAATGAAAGGTTCAACTCCCTGATTTGGACCAAATTCAATATCTTATTGAGTTGAAAGTGAATCTTGGAATTGATTATTGCTTGATGGAGGTAGGTAGTCATGCCCCTCCACCTCGAGTTTGGATTCAACTTCTTGGATTTCTTCAGTGAAATTCGGGAATACCTTTGGCACTTCCTTCTTATCCTTGAATATTAGAATGTTAGTTTTGAGTTCATCATCCATGGACATCAAATCTTCAAGTGAGATCCATGTTGCAAGTTACTTTTCCTTTTATTTGTACAATATAATTAGATAATCATCCATTCATTGGAGTGCCTCCTCAGTGTATTCATTTTCTTCCTTCTACACATTTGAGTAATTATTCCATGCATAATAATTTGAATTTGAATGCATCATTGAAAAATAATAATTTTTGTGATTTTTTAAAAAATAATGAAAACTATCTAAAATTTAAAAATAGAAAAATTAAAGTAAACAACTGATTAGCTCCCCGGTAATGACACTAGTTTTAATGAACACCTGTCGTAGGGCATGGAACAACCAATTTAATTTCCTAATGCAGCACAGAGGCTGACCAGGGTCGTCTCACTTGAGGATCTTTCTCAGTTGTTCACTTACTTAATCTATATCACTTAAACTTATTATTTTTACGATTTTAATTAATCTAAGAATGCAATGAAATTTTAAAGTCAAATTAAATGTTAAAACTTATACTGACATTCAATTATAGAATTAAATTATTGAATAAAGTACTTGGTCCTAGGGTTTGATAAAACGGGTTCATTCATTATTTATTTATTGTTTAAATTAAATTTGATAATTCATTAAGTGAAACCTCATTAATGAATTACTCCCCATTGATTTATTGAGTGTGTGATTTTAGAATGTGTTTAACACACCAAACCACACCTCCTCTAGTAGTCAAGTAGGTTAACACCTTTATTGAGAATGTTATTTCTAAAGGACCTGACTCCACCATATGCCATTTCATCCCTTATGAAAACCCCAACACCAACATATTAAGGGTTTTCCTAAGATAAGGGAGGGGGAAATGGATGAATAAATGGAAAGGAATGGATTTGGAAATAGTGTCTTAGTGGATGACTGCCGCACCCGTGAAATATTCCCACCTTCACCACAAATAGAGTAAAAACATTTTGAATTGAAGCGTAGTCATAAATACACTATGAAACCTCCCCTAGGGACAAGCCTTGAGTTAGTCACTTTCCATAGAGAAGTTAATAGAGATCACGATGGAAAGATGAAAGAGATAAAGAAATTAAATTAACTTCAGAAAATAAATATGGTGGAAAAGAAGTTGGAAACACATTAATTAAAATATGAATGCATTACATGAGAAAATAAAACTAAAAATAAAAAGAGAAGAAAAGAAAATTCCTATGTCAGAAGCACTCCCTAGGCCTCCTCTGCAATGTTTAAATCTAACTCCCTTACCTTAGTATGGGTGAAATCCTCTTTATATAGGCCAAGGGGGTTCCATCTTTCGGCCCTCAAATTTATGATCTTCATAATTTCTATTTAAGATTTTCTGCAGATTCTGTCCATCGCAGGATTGACAATGTTAGGCCAATTTAATGGTCAAATTTTACAATGATGTCTTATATAAATATCTTCACAAATATATTTTTACATTTCATCACAAAATTTCAGATTTATCCTCCATGTTTAGTACGAGATACGGACAATTAATATTGAGATTTTATTCTAGAGGAATGTTTTCTTTTTTCTAGCCCAAAATGTAAGCATCTCTAATCCTCCTTAATGATAGAAAATCTTCAAGATATTCATCATTAGAACTCCCCATTTAATATGATTTCCAATAAAATTCGATTTACTCAAATTTGAGATTTTTATACTGTGTTATGATTTATTTACTGGGGTTGGGTCCATGCAGTCGTCCAGAATAATTTTCTAACATGATTGAATTTTTCGAACTCATTGATTGCTGAATTAAATCCTGTTCCAAAAACAAAAGATGAATAAAATAAATATATGAACCCAATAAAAAAATAATAAATTAAATTTGATTTATATTTTAAAAGATATGTGTGAATTACATAAGTTATTAAAATCTATCAATATTTCCAAATTAAGCAGTTTTCATATTTAAGCTCAAAACACTCTATAAATCCAAAAATGATATAAATTACTCAACTTGTTCATATTTTAGGGATTAGATAATTTAATTACATATAAAAAATGTGGAAAATACTGGATCTATCATCCCTATGTGTTTAAAAATACTATGAAATGTATTTCATGTCCTTCTATGAAAAAAATAAAATTAATTTTAGAAACTTATAGAAATTTAATTTAAGAAAATAATCTTCATTTTTTAATTTTGAATTATGAAAATTTCTTACGGTGAATTTTTTGGATTTTCTAAAAGACATCATTTTTTTATGAATAGGAAAGAATACTACTTTTTAGTTAAAACCCGCCTTTTCTATTAAATAATTATTAATGTTAAATTATATTTTATTTTTTGAAGGCCAAATTAGATCAATAATAAATTTATTAATATAATTTAGTTCATTAGAATCAATTTCACTTTGAAATTAAATATAAAAACTAAATAAAATTTTAAACCATTTCTTCCTTAAAAACCTATAATTTTATCTCATCTATTGGAATAAAATTAATCTTGAATTTCATGATTCTATGAATTGAATTTTGAAAAACCAACATAAACTATTTTAATTAGTATAATATTTAGATTCTAATAATATGAATTTAATTTTTTACCAAAAAGATTAGTAAAAGTGATTAAAATTAATCACAACAATTAATGTAAAATTAAGCATAATTAGGGACTAAACCTTATTCTTAAGGGTCCAAATGACCCATACACATGTTAAAAACCCATTGGATGGCCAGATTTCGTCCATAAAACATCCACGATTGATTTTTTTTTGGTTTTTTATCATTTTTGTTAGGTAATAAAATGTCTACACCTAATTTGTTTTCAAAAATTCAATGTGATACCTTTTCCTCCCCTATAAAAGGCCAAAACCTCCCCCTCTTCTTCAAAACTCTCAAATTTCTTAGGTTATGAATATATTTTTCCAATATAATTCCCAAAATATCTACCTCACTACTTTAAGCCTCCCATTTGATATAAATACTTGAAATAAATCATTTTGTCACAATCAAAAAGGAGTTACCCGATTAAGAGGTAACGCCTTCTCCCAAGATCCTATATTTTATTTTCCTTCTCCACCCACTCCACTCTATTTATTACATTATTTTATTAAAAAAGAGTTAAATAAATATACTATAATGTTTTTATGCTATGTATTATACCTAAACAAACATAAACCTCCATCTAATTGGTAACAAACATACTATTTATGTGTACAATGAACTATTGCCTCACAAAACGATGATTGTTCAATTTTTCATTACCACCAATCATGGAAGAAATTATAATAGATAATATGTTTATATACTTTATATATTATATTTATTATGTATTTTATCTCTTTATTATTTTTTTACAACACATATCTTTTTTACTTTCTATTTTGTGTTAATACAATAATTTCGTTTGAGGAAGGGTGGACTACCGCCCCCTTAAAGTGATATAATTCATTCATAAACTACATGGATTGTATTAAGGATGGTTTTAGTGAATATATATTATATATATGATATCAAAAATATACTTAAATAATGAAATATATATATTTATTTTACATTTTATTCTGTCAACATGACAATTAAACAGAAATAACATTCATGTGTACGTACGGCCTACCGTCTCCATGAATAGTGTTTTTTGTTTCATACTTATATATTCTATAGATTATTATAATACACGTATAATATATATAAATTATATTTATATAAAATTTTAAATTCTATAAATCATTATATAAAGTATAAATACAAAAGATATTACAAATTAAGACACATGTGAAGAATAAAGAGAATATTACCCGAAGTGAAACCTTAACATAGGATTGTTGATAATTGGGTAATATAAGGTCAAAATAAAAACATGTATATAATAATATGGTTTTTTAAAAGATGTATAATAAGTTTATATTTATTATATATATAGTTTTAATGAGTAGATGATATTCAAGACACAAGGTAAGGGGATTTCATCTCAGTTTTTATTTCCATGAGATACATGCTTTATTTACCACCCAAACATTTTGTTTGGTGTGTATACTACCCAATGATGTATTCAATGATTCCTATAATTAAATTTATGGTTATTTACAAATCCATTCTATGATATTTTTTTCATGGTGTTTAAGTTTCAAAAGTTACAAAATCGGTAAAATAGTTTAGTCTCAATTTGCCTTCATTGAGACTCGTGTTTTTTTATAAACCTAAATTCCTTTTCAACGTGTATATACTTCCATTTTACATGTTATATCTTGAAATTAACCATTTTAATTATATTTTAAGATTCATTTAATTTTATTTTTCACATGGAGAGTATGATCCCATGTTACCAAGTAATAAGAGTTGATTGAGACAATCTCATCGCTTTTTGAGTTTGTTTATGTTTATAATTACTTTGATTGTATATAATGATAAATATCTCATGAAAATTCATTAAATTTAGTCTCATATAGTTATTAATGACATATTCATGTATTGGTACAATTTTATACTATTTAGTACATTAGAAAGTTAAAGAATTATTTTTAAGAAAGCCCGACTATACCCTCTCTTTGGTTGGAAATCTATGTTTTCTAAAAAGGGTTTCAAGGAATATTATAATATTCTAATATGATAATTATAATAAATTTTTACCCTTTTTATATTATTCCAATTTTTTCAAAGGAATGATATTGTATATTTCTTAATGAGGAATTTTTCTATCCTTTTTATTGTGCAAAAGGAATATTATTTTTACCTTGTATGACATGTACAGATATATCCGTCGTCAATCCTTTGAAGAATTATTTTCACGTTTAAAGGTTTTTTTTTTGTAAATTTTTTTAAAAATATATTTTCAAAGAAATTTTTTAAAAAAATATTTATAAAGAAATTTTCTTGAGAATTGTTTCAATATTATTTTATAAATTTTCATGGAAAATGATTTTCAAAATGATTTCAAGCCTTATTTACAAGTTTTCAATGTATTTTAAGCGTAATTTTTTTCAAAACATGTTCTATATTCATTCATTTTTTTCAATTAAAAAAGTTTTTAAAAATATTTCAAGATTTATTTATAAGAATTCAATGTATTTTCAATGAAATGGTTTTAAGATACATTTCATGATTCTTTAATATATTTTTAAGGAAAAAGGTCTCCAAAACATTATAAATATTTCTTTATAAGTTTTCAATGTGTTTTCAATGATTTTTTTTAAAATTTTTTATTCTTATTTTATACATTTTCAACAAAAAATGTTTTAAAAATGATTTCAAGTCTTATTTTAATGTTTTCAAGGTATTTTTTGTGAAAATGATTTTCAAATGGTTTTATGTATTAAAAATACATTTTCAAATAAGAAAGGGGGTTTAACTCAAGAAATTTTTTGAAAGATATTTTAAAATTATTTTCCATCTAAGATGACATCTGTTGATGTTACTCATGCCCTTATAAGAAATTATCTAAAGGTTCGATTCATATTATTTCTATGAATAGGTTATGCTTAATGTCATGGTCATTATGAAACCCATTTCCCTTCCACAAGTTATATGTTTATGAAATCCATTTCTCTTTCATGGGTTATATGTTTATGAAATTCGCTTCTCTTTCATGGGTTATGCTTTTGATGAAATGATTATGAAACTTGTATCTTTTCCAAAGGTTGTGATATGATTCCGTGTTTATGATTTCCATTTAATTTCATAAGTTATGATTTGATTTTTTATGATTTTTTTCACATGTATGTATTATTTAATTATGAGATGGGTGAGAAAAATATCTCCCTCTAATGAATTGGTTAAATATTTTTATATCATGATATAGACATGGTTGGAATAGGAAATAAACACAACTCATCATTATAGGGATGTAACGGGAAATGAAATTGGTTCAGTAATACATGGATGAAATGAGAAATAATATTGATTTAGTATTACTATGATGGAATGGGAAATGAACTCGATTCAATAATATAGAGCTGTAATGAGGGGTGAACTCAGTTCAGTAATATAGGGCTGGAATGAGGGGTGAACATGGTTTAATAATATAGGGCTGGAATGGGGCGTGAAATTGGTTCAGTAAAGGACTTTTTCCATTAAGATGGTCCGAATACAATGCCTTGACTACTAGGGAAATCATTATATATGATTATGTGTCTGCCAAAATTCCATATTTTATTCCTATGATATGATTTAGTGGTTTATGTTTTATTATTTCCTTAATATTCATTCCTTATGAAATGCCAATCATTATTCCAGGATTTATGTATATAATCTTTGATATGCAGGGTATGATCTTATATTTAATGATCATATTATCATACTCTTATGCTCATGATTATTCTTACATATATCCCTTATTTAACCTCATTGAGAATTTGAGCTCACCACTTTCTTTTGTTTCCTTTTCCTAGGTTATGAAGAAAGGATTTAGGTTGAAGTAATAAAGGTGGATATATTTATGTATGATTTTGAATATCTTTCACTAGTATAGAATATTTTGTTTCCATGTTTTCAAGGACACTAAACTATTAAGTTCCTCATGCATGTATTTTTGTAATGTACTAAATATTCATCTAAAATGACATAATATCATTGTATGTCAGGCATTGGTCTCTATAGTTGGTAAAGGAAATATTTAGTCAACATTTGAAAAAGATGATGATAAAATATTAGTGATATCCCTAGGTATGTTTATAATAATATGTCTAGGGATGTCTCTAAGGATAAGTATAGGGATTATTTAACATTTAGTAAAATGTCTTGGAATTTTGGTAAACCATAGAGTGAGTGGTTTCCTAGAAATACATCCTAGTATGGATTATATAAGTGCATGTGACTCTTGTATAGATGTACCTAGGGTTAACAACTCCAACAATATTTTTTACGCCTGACTCGAGGTATTTAGGTACACAACAATGAGCCTTGCTTCACACCTAGTTTAACACTCTTGGGGGATATGATTTGGGAGTTCAAAAACTCTTCAGGAACCATTATTAATGATTTAAATATAATTTGGATATTAATAACCTAGGATTAACCTTGGGTGTCATATATTAAGGAAGAAATATAATTTAGACATCCTATAAGTAAATATTTTCCTGACTATGTGGTTTTCTACTACGATAAGTAATGCTCACACTCTGCTTTTGGTTTAAGTCAATGGAAATAACCTGAAGTAACTAGATTAATGTTGAATTTAATGGATAATTTTCCGATGAGCATTCAAGTGGGATGATCACTGGAGTGAAATATTTTGTGATCATTCCAAATTAATTTTCAGAGAACATGATTAACAATGTGTACCTTAACCAACTCTCAAACTCACTATGGAAGTGAAAGAAGGAGTTTTCTGGGAGTTCAGGTAATGGAGACCATGTAAGAGTGAATATTCAGTTTCCTTTATGTCAAGAATGTGGAAATAATCAGCTAAGTGAATGTATTAGAGGAAAAAGAAGATGTTTTGACTATATAAGATAAGGATACGAAGCAAGTGACTGTGAGGAAAAAATGAAGAGATCGATTAACAAAATGGATGAGAATATTGGTCTCCCTAAGGCATCATCAAAGGTTAACTGTTTTAAGTATGGAATAAATGGTAATTATGAAACTCAATTTACCAATATGAAATCTCCCGAAGAGGATCAGCTAGATGGTATGAGTAATAGTTACATTACCGATGATGAAGAGAATATAGATGAAATGTGAAAGGAAAGAGATATTATGATGACGTAGCCTTATAAATGTATTTAGGAAGAATTAATTGATGTTTTTATGATTTTTAATTCAATAATTATGAATGGTGAAATATATAAAGACTATTTAGTTTATGTTTTTCACAACGAATTTAGAAGAACATTTTGAATGGTTCTGATGGTATAAAAAGTGATATAATGGAAAGGTTTTTTCCATGGAAAAAACATGATTAAGGGAAATATAACCCTTAATAAGTTCCTTATGTTATGATAGTGTTGTGTTGGATAAAGATATATGGAATATGAATAAGTGATTTAGATGATATTGATTACCTTGGAACTAATCAGGACTTGTCGACAAGTAGTTTATGCATCATTGATGATGTTTACAAAAATTTTAGATTTATGGAATAAATCCAATATTGCATGAATAAGGAAGCATTCATGTTTTAAATAAGGATTTATGGTAATTTAGGTTATTACCATGTCTCAAGAGAATATATGATGATGGTATTCACATGTTTGGAAAGGGAAAACTGAGAGATACTAAGTGATATATAGGGGAATCCATGTTAAATTGATTTTATGACCCTCTTTTTAAACATTTTGGATTTTTATAAGGTTAAACAATCATGAAAAGTTTATGTTAAATTTCAGATGAAGTATTTATGTGTAGATATTGTTTTGAAAACCTTGGTTAAAAGTCTATTTAATGACTAACCTTATTTCAAGGATGTCCATATTATTTTTTTTGGAAATTATATTAGAAGGGTTTTAGAAAAGGACATAATATATGTTGGGTGACAACCAATCAATTCTAGTAAGGCTATGGGTGTTGAACCCATGATTGAAGGACGATAAGGATTTTATGCCTACCACTAGGATACACGATGTCATGGTTAATGTATAATTATTTTTAATGAGTAATTATTTATAATGAAATAATAGTGTTAATTTTTATGTTTAGAGATAAATGTAATAATTATATTGTTTTTTAATAATATTTGTAGGAAAATAGTTTTGCTTTTTATTATTTTATGGGACTTAATATCTATTAAAATTTTATTTTAGCACTCTAGGAATCAAAGTTCATTTTTGGAAATCCATTATATAAAGTAATGGATGAATTAGAAACTGATAAAAAAACAATGAAAGAATCGAATTTTGATTATTGAAATATATCAATTAATTATATTTCTTTATATTATTTGTCAATAAAATAATAAATCAACATTAAGATGATGATCAAAAGAAAATTTGGTGTCTTAATACCTTAATTTTTGTTGAATTGATGGCCTTATAAATCATTATAGATTTATGAGTTTAAATCCCTCAAATTTTCCTTGATAATTCACTTATTTTTTATTGATGACATCAATAAATCCCTATAAATATTTACACTTTTCCTCCAAGTTCAATCTTTAGTCCCAACCTATGTTATTCTATGTGGAAACCTTCTTATATGTTACTTTGGGTAACCATTATGGTTCCAAAATTCTCATTCAAGGGAAGTTTTAGTATTAATTTTTATGATGTGGGTTTCTATGAATTAAACCTTCAAGTATTAAACACTTGATATCCTAGAAAACTTTTGTGGGAAAAATTCATTTTAGGGGTGGTAGAATGTAACAGCCCAATATTTTTGAATTATTATTTTTTGAAATAATTTATCTTTTTTATATTTTTCATTTCACGTGACACTGGAAATAGTTATATATATATATATATATATATATATATATATATATATATATATATATTAAAAACATTGAGTAAAACATTCATGTCATGCAACACCATCTTGGCATGAAATACATACAATATTGACTTGGCATGTGCTACACACAATACCAACTTGACTTATGCTACCTACAACACCAACTTGTCATATATTACACGGAACCCCGAGTTTCTATAAAGAATCATTTTATTTTATTTTTTTGAATGATATAATTATAAACTAGAAATTAAAATCAGTGATATTAATATTAATAACTACTTTTAAAATATTTTTTTATAAATATTTATAGAATTGAAACACATTTATAATGAAAGATATAGTTTGGGTAAAGTCCATATATGTTTAAAAATACTATGAAGTACACTTTATTTTCTTCTATGAAATAAAATAAAATTAATTTTATGAACATATTTAAATTTAATTTGATAAAATAAACGTCATTTTTGAATTTATAATCCCTAAATTATATTAGGTTGAATTTTTGGGATTTTTCTAAGAAACTTCATTTTTTGATCAACTGGGAAAAATACTGTTTTTTAGTTAAGAACAACCTTTTTGTTTAAATATGTATTAATGATAAATTTTATTTTAAATTATTATTAAGGTTAAATTAGTTAAAATATAAATCTATTAATACAATTATGTAATTAGAATGAATTTCACTTTTAATTTTATTGTAAAAACTTAATAAACTTTTGAACTTATTTCTACCTTAAAAACCTGTAATTTCGTCCCGTCTATCAGATTAGAATTAATCTTAATTTTGTCTCTTATATTAATTTAATTTATAAATAAATAATTAAAAAATTTAAATAAGTATAATATTTATATTCTAATAATATCAACTTAATTTTTGACAAAAAAGTTTTGTAAAAGTGATTAAAAATAATCAAAGGAATTAAGGTCAATTTAGGATTAATTAGAGACTAAACCATAATCATATGGGACCAAATGAACTAGCCAAATTTTGAAAACCAATTTAATCTACATATATAATTCATAAAAATTACATTATTTATATATATTGGTTTGGTATGACTTTTGTTAGGTAAGAACATGGGTACACCTAAGTTGTTTTCAAAAAATTTATGTGAGTCCTTTTCCTTCCCTATAAAGGACACCAACTATCCCTATTATTAAAACCACTAAAACCTCTTAGGTTAGACCAATATCTAACCAATTTAATTTCCAACATTCCTAACTTCCCCATTTATTCCTTCATTTGGGTTTAAAATCTTCCATGGAAGCCTTTTAGCACATACCAAAAGGAGTTACCTGATTAAGAGGCTACTCCTTCTCTCAAGCTCATTTTTTTTATTTTCCTTCTCCACCCACTAAACTATATTTATTACATTGTCATATAAAAAACCAGTATAATTGATATAATATTTTTTATGATAATTATTTGACCTACACTTACACACACCTCCATATAATGTGTAACGAACATACTATTAATGTGTACAACGAACTACCACCTCACAAAACAATGATTGTTCAATTTTTCCTTACCACCTATCACAGTAGAAATTATGATGGAAAATATTTTTATATATGTAATATATTTTATTTATTATGCCTTTAATATTATTAATTAATTTTTACAACATATTTATTTTTTTACTTTCCAATTTGTGTTAATATGATAATTTTGTTTGAGGAAGTATGGACTACCACCCCCTCAAAGTGATATGATTCATTCATAAAAAACATGGATTGTATTAATGATGGTTTTAGTGAATATATATGATATATATGATATTATAAATCTATTTTAATAATGATATATATATATATAAACGTATATGTATTTTACTTTTTTCTATTTCAACATGATAATTAAATGAAAATAGCATTCATGTGTATGTATGACCTACCCTCTCATTGAATAGTTTATTACTTTTAATACTTATATATTCTATATATTATTATAACAAACATATAATGTATAAAAAATATTTATTTCATGGTTTAAATTCTTAAAATCATGATATAAACTATAAATACAAAATATATTACAAATTAAGACACGTGAAGAATAAAGAGAATATTACCCAAAGTGAAACCTTAAAATAGGTTTGTTAACAAGAGGGTTATATAAGGTCATAAAAAACCATATATATATTTGAAAATGGTTCTATAAAATAGATATAATAAATATATATTTATTATACTGGTGGTTTGAATGAGTATGATGAGGGTGAAGACATAAGGTAAGAGGATTTCATCTTGGTTTTTATTTCCGTGAGATACATGCTTTATTTACTACCCATACCTTTTGTGTGGTGTGTATAATTACCATGTATGTATTCAATGATTATAATACCTAAATTTATGGATATTTACATATCCATTCTATGATATTTTTTCATGGGGTGTATGTTTCAAAATTTACCAAATTGGTAAAATAGTTCTGTCTCAATTTTCTTTCTTTGAGAATCATGTTTTGTAACACACCTAAATTATTTTTTTGAGGTGTATATACTTAAATTTTACATGTTATATCAGTAACTTAATTATTTTAATTATGTTTTAACATTAATTTAATTCCAATTTATTACATGTATTGTATGATCCAAAGTTACCAAGTTATAAGAGTTGACATAGACAATCTCATAGTTTTCTGAGATTGTTTATGTTTATGCTTCCTTTGATTAAGTCTTATGATACATATATCAATAAAATTACTGAAATTTAATATTATATAGTTATTAATTATATATTCATATATTTTTTCCATATTTATACTCTTTGTTATGTAAGATACTATAGAAAATATTTTTAAGAAATCCTAACTTTACCCTCTCTTCTGTCAGAAATTTATGTTTCCTAAAAAATGATTCCAAAAATATTTTAATATTATAATTTGATCACAAAAAGGAATTTTTTCCATTTTTTATTATGAAATTGTTTTCAAAGGAATATTATTTCAACTTTATGAATGCGGAATTCCTCTAACCATTTTATCATGGAAAGGGACATTCTTTTTGCCTTGTACGACATGTAAATATTTAACCACCATCAATCCTTCAAAGTTTTATTTTCATGTATAAAGGTTAATTTTTAATATTTTTTTAAAAAGAGACTTCAAAATAAATGGGTTTAATTTTTTTCAATATTCTTTTACAAATTTTAAAGAAAAACTATCTTCAAAATGATTTCAAGCCTAATTTATATGTTTTCAAAGTATTTTCAAAGAAATAGTCTTGAAAACATTTTCAAGCATCTTTCATATGTTTTTAAGTAAAAATATTTTTGAAACATTTTCAAGATTTCTTTATAATTTTTCAAATTATTTTCAAAGAATTTATTTTCAAAACATTTTCAAGATTCTTTCATATGTTTTCAGGTAAAAGGTTTTCAACACATTTTCAATTTTTTTTATATGTTTTCAAAATTTTTTCAAAGAAATTTGTTTTTAGAATTTTTTAAATCTTATTTTATATGTTTTCAAGGAAAAAAATTAAAAATGATTTTAAGTCTTCTTTATAAGTTTTCAAGGTATTTTATAAGAAAATTATTTTCAAATGGTTGAATGTATTAAAAACAATTTTCAAAGAAAAAATGATATTTTCCTCAAGAAACGTTTTTAAAAGATATTTCAAAATTATTTTCCTTACATGATAGAATCTTTTGTTGTTACTAATGAACTTCTTAGAAGTGATCTAAAGGTTCCATTCATATTATTAATATGAATGGTTTATGCTTAATTCCATGGTCTTTTTCAAACCTGTTTCTCTTTCATGGGTTATATGTTTAAGAAATCAATTTATCTTTCATGGGTTATATATTAATGAAAAATGTTTCTCTTTCATGGGATACAATTTTGATGAAATGATTATGAAACATGAATCTTTTCCAAAGGTTATGATATGATTATAGGTTTATGGTACCCATTTTATTTCATGTTCTATGATATGATTGATTATAATTTTTCGGCACATGTATGTATGATTTCATTATGACATAGGTGGGACCTTTATCTCCCTCCAATGAATTAGGTGATGATTTATATCCCATGAGATAGACATGGATGGAATTGGAAATGAACATGGTTCAGTATTACACGGATAGGATGAGAAATGAAATCAATTTCGTAATATAATAAGGGGACAAGAAATGAACTCGGTTCAGTATTACAAGGATGTAATAGGAAATGAACTCGGTTCAGTAATATAGGGTTAAAAAAATGGGTGATCTAAGTTCAGTAATATTTGGCTAGAATAAGGGGTGAACTTGGTTCAGAAATACAAGGATGTAATGGGGTGTGTGCCCTATTAATAAAGGACTTTTTTCCACTAAGATAGGCTTGACAAGAATGCCTTGACTACTATGTAAATCAATTTATATTCTTATGTCACTGCTAAAAATATATGTTTTATTCTTATGATATTCTTTCATGGATTATTTTATTTATTTCATTATAATTCATGCATTATTAACTGCCAATATTTATGCCAAGATTTATGTATTTTATCTTTGATATGTAGGTTATGATCTTTTGTTTTCATGATCATTTTCTCATACCCATCTTTTCATGATTATGCTTACATATCTTCATTTTTTACCCTTACTAAGAATTTGAGCCCAAAACTTTCATATTTTTCATTTCCCTAGGTAATTAAAAAAGGTTTTAGGAATAATTACTAATGTTGGAGATATTTATGGGAGATATTAAAGATATTTCATAAGTATATATTATTTTTTCCATGTTTCAAAAGACACCAAACTACTATGGTCCTTAGACATGTATTTTTATTATATACTGAATATTCATCCAAAATGATGTAATATCCATGTATGTTAAGCCTCAGTCTCTATAGCCACTAAATTATAAAATCCTTTTAGGGAATTTATTTAGAATTCTATGTTGATGAAATGGTGGTTAAATCTTGAAAATTCTCGTACCATTAGGAGGATCGTGAAATTTTCTTCAACAAATTGTAACCACATATCATAAAAATTGACCCCTTCAAATGTGCTTTTGGTGTTACCTCATTTAAATTTATTTGATTCTTCATATGCCAATTTGGAATAAAATCTAGCCCAAATAAGTAACAGGAAATCATTGGAATGTCACCTTCTTGAAACCTCACAGAGTTAAAAGGGATTCTAGAACATTTTTCCTACATTTGTAACTTCATATCCATCTTTGTAGGAAAACATCTTCACTTCACCAAGATAATGAAAAAGGGTGTTACATATAAGTGTATTGATGATTTTCGTGAAGCATTAGTCCATATTAAGAAATTTCTCTCAAGTCCGCCATTGTTGATGACACATGTCAAAGGAAGACCACATATTTTTTATGTGATAGCCTTAGTGAGATCACTGAGTGCCTCCCTCATTGAAATGTATGACGTCGATAGTGAAAAAAACATTATTATCTCATTAAAACCATGATCTATACTGAGGCTCGTTATTCAGATATTGAGAAGATCTATCTAAAGATAATATTTTCATTATATAAATTGAGAAACTGACTATAACATTCCAAGGTCCATTTGGTCTCTTCAAGATACCCACTCATATACATTCTCATCTATCAAATGTTGACCAGATGTTTGTCACGGTGAGTGGTCATTCTGCATTAGTTGTATATTTTTTCCATGCATCATAATGTATTCAAAGGAAAACCATTAGAATATTTTCTAGCTTATCACCCCTCAATAGAAAAAAACATAATATGATAATGAACTACCCAATAAAGAGGTTTTCTTTATTAAACAGGGCCACTAGTTATGGGAGATGTATTTCTAAAGTGTATGTAGAAGTCCAACGAAGAAGAGGATAGAAGACCCCAAGCTCAAAAAATGTGCGATTGGCATTATTATCATCTCCCCAGTAAAGGAATTCCTACCATACTCCTTAATACTATAATTAGGGTGAATAGACGGTGAATTAAAATGTCATCCACTCATTATAGGGATAGATTTGGCACTTCAGGTATAAGTAAATAAATTAAAGATAAAGGGTGATTTATAACAAGTCATTAAGTATATCAATGGGGATTATTACATCAAAAAATGAAGAGATAATCTCTTAGACAAACTACATACATGGACTAATGGTAAAATTACCTTTGGATCCGACATTAACTAACATCACATATAGTCACAAAGTACCAAATTTGATGTTCTGGAAAATGCAGTAATAGCTCTAGCTAATCCAGATAAGGATGAAACTATCATTAGTATTGTGCATAATTGGTTGGTATTTAATTTCATTCAAACCAATAATTAAGATATCAATTAGATTATGACCCATCCCCTATCTTCTAGATGACCCCCATTGTAGAGAACCTTCTAAATGTTGATCTCTCACTAGAAAAATCATGGAGAGATAAAAATATGAGGATGAGAAATTAGATTTATTCTACATGATAACACATATCATTAAATTTTCTTCTATAAATGGAGCCTTTATGGGGAACTTCTTAGGTGAAATAATAGATAAGAGACCCCCACAATCATGAAAGAAGTTCACACTAGAGCTCATGGTGCCCAATAATCAGGATCCCATATTTTGAATAAAATATTATGGATTGGGTACTACTGTCCCACTATAATGCATGACTACACCAAATTTACAAAAAAATGATATTCCATCCATGTCACACCCCAAATTTTTTATTTGTTTTTATTTTACTATTTCCTAGCTCCAAGTCCCCGTGCCAATGTCTGGACTGAGTCCCGATTAATTTTTTTTGGAAATTAATAAGTTTAGGGGGTTTTAGACCCATGAACGGTCACTACACAGTGGGAGGTAGCTATGTTGTTAGCTCGGGTGCCACACAAATGTCTAGCGATTAAAATAAATAATGTTTTATATAAATAAGGCGGGTTAAATGTTTAATATATATCAGAATAATGTTATTATTTAATTAATAATATTATTATTACTAAGGTGTTATTATTATTATTATTATTTCATTATTGTCTATGTTATTTATATTATTGTTGTTATAATTATTTATTATTTATTATTATTATTTTTTTATTTTTATTATGGCTATTTTTATTATTTTTATTTTTGGGTTTATTATTATTATTATTATGATAAAAAAAAATATGAAACCTAGTTCTACCCAGCTCCACCTTCCCCCTTAACCCTAAGCCCAGCCGTGTTGCCCCCCTTCCCCAGTTTTTCCCTCTGCAGCGCCTCCCGCAAACTACCTCTCACCCCCTACAAGTCCCAGCTAACACCCCCCTCACCGCTGCCTCCGCACTTGCCTAAACCTCACCCATTCACTCTCCCTAGAGCCAGTTCCTCCTCGTGACCCTCCCTCATCACGCCGACCTCACCCTTATACCGGCCTCACCCTTTCCTAGACCCGCCTCCATCGTAGTGCCCTTTCTCGCACCCAGCCTCGCCATGGATTCTGACTACCACAGCCCTCGACACCCAGTCGTGCCATTCCGACCCTCCACACCCCTTCCCTCACTATTCCAGCCTCCTTTAGCTCTGGTTCGACTCCCCTCCTCCTGGAAAACTAGCTCCAGCCACCCTCACCCCAACCGCTCTGACTGAAGCCGCGACCCCTGCCTCCACCTCCTTCATGTCATGCACCCGACCAGGACACCTTCTTGCTCCAGCCAGTGGTGCCTTTGGCCTCTTGTGCTCCGACCAGCCCTTCTTTCTGACCGTGAATCCCTCCATCGGTGTGTGATTAGTGTGCAGGAAGTTTTCCTTCCTTCCTCTAAAGTGGCATCACGATCACTCACCATTGAGGTAGGTGAATCGATATTTTTAAATTTCTGATGCATTTCCATGGCGCTTTGTTCGTTTAATTATAATTATTATTTTTGTTTGATTAATTTTTTTGCAGCATTTCTATATCCCTAATTATAATTGCACGGCGTTTATAAGTTTTTTTGAATTTTTTTAGAAATTTATTTTGCTGTGACTCTTTACTTATGCCTTTGTATTGGTGCATTTAATGATTTTGATTAAAATTCATATATGTGGTCATTCTGAATTTGTTTATTTAGGTGCAAAATATTGTTTTGATTTTTTTTAATTTGATTCACACCTCTGAAATATCTATAGTTTGATGCGAAGGGTAGTTTTGTGTTGGTTAAATTTATTAAGTATATATTTCTATTTTGATTTATGTGAGTTTCCTAGGTTTGAGGTACCTAGGATGTTTATGGAAAATAGTGTTGCTCTTTTAAATTAGAAAGATACATTTTATGAAATGTTTTCTTTTTGTGATTGTTGTGATGATGTTTTTATGGTAGGTGAATTTGGTTGGGATAATGTAAAATCTTGTGTGTGTGTTAAAATGCTTGGAAAGTGGGTTTTATGGTCTCATAGGGGTTGTTTTGTATTTTTCCAAATGTTATGGATTGTTGGGTTTGGTTTCTAAATCAAGTGATGACTTTGTGGAAAGGGTTTTCAAATGTTCTGTTGGGTGTTTAGTGTACCATTGGATGTGTTGTCAAATGAATATGACATGTAAAAAATGGTTTTCTATTTAAACCTTGGTGAATTAAATGGTTTTTTGTTTTCAAATAAAGTTGGATCCCCTTGGGAAATTTTTAAGGAAGGATTTAAACGTGTTCTTTAAAGTGCGTTCATTTTCCTTTTAAATATGTTTTGAAGTGAGTTTGAAATGATAACAACTTTTTTGGTAGTTTCTAAATGATTTGGTGTGTGTTATAAAAATTAAGGGCCCGTTTGGCTTTGTAAATTTGAAATAGTTTTTGTGTGATGTTTTGGGTAATAATTTTAGTAATGTTAAAGGTCCGTTTGGAAACTCTATTATTCTGTAAAAAGTTTTAAATTGTTTTGATGATTGTATGGCATAAAGTCCCAGTTGGAACCTTTGAAGATATGACATATGTATTTATGTATATATATTTTTGGGGAACCTCTCTAGGGGGGATATCCTTTTATGGGTTATCGTATAGAGTGCTTGTGTTTGAGGTAGGCAAGTGTGGTGAGATGAGTCATGCATACAAGGACCTCTTACTTAGATAGTATTATTATAACCACCATGGGTTCCTGGGCATCTTTCAGATGACCAAGTGACGGTTGTTGACCAACCCTGATTAGATGGGTTAGTACCACCTAGATTTGTTGTTCGGCCAGACGGGCTTTTCCACTGGATTGGTCAGTTATAGGGTGGTCATTTGGTTGTAGACTTAGGAGCTTCACTATACATTGGAAGGTGGTTCCAAAACTGAGTATGTCCAGGGGTCTTCTAGGTATGTTTATGATCACTCATGGTTATTGGATTATTTTCATCGCTTGTTTACTTTCCGTTGCACTAGTTTATTTTCAGTTTTCACTTTTTACTTGTTGTAATCTAGTCCAGCTTTGTTATATTCTATTTTTGAGTTTATTTATAAAATGAAAAATGATTTTGGAAATGGTATGTATCATGTCTTGGGGTTTTAAATTGGAAAAATATGTTTCTTATTTTAAAATGTGAAAACCCTACTTTCATATTTGTATTTCTAACTTCTATCATTGGAATGTTTTAGGAAAGGGAATACTTGGATTGTGTGGTTATATTTGGTATCCATAAAAAGTATCTAGGTGCTCACGCCTATCATATTATTTCAGTTGCATCTTTAGTTCTTGTTCAGGTTCCTGGTTCAGCTGCTCAGTGTTGGAGCAGGCTTCAGTCTGAGTTGGGTAGTGACATAAAAGGTCACAAGGAGGTATGTTCAGTTTTTTTCTTTACACTGCTATTTTTTTATTTTTTTATTGTCAGTTTTGTTTATCTGTTATCTTTTACTCATGGGAAAAATTGTTTGCAATGGTTTAATTTTGATGCTCGGTAATGGTTTCTAGCCCGTGGGGATCGGGAACGCCCTTTAGGCTATGTCGCGGATTGGGTCGGGTGACCGATTCAGGGTAAAACCAGGTTGGTTCATGACAATCCAGGTTCATGATAACTTTATTCACCAACCCCTAGAGTTTAATCATACATCAAAGTAATCCTAGATGTTTTATATTTGGGGAATGGACATCATGGGACTATTTTCTTCTATTATGAACAATAAATTATAGTACATTCTCAAGGAAACTGACTATTTCCCCAAGTGGGATGAATCCATATCTATCAAAGAGGTCATAGAAAGGAACATTTTTTGTTTCATGAGATCCAACATCATCACTAGATTTGGTGTCCCTCAAACAATACTGATCGATAAAGACACCTATTTATACTATACTGAAGTGGAAAAAATATTTTAGTAGTATAAAATTAAGTTTAAATGTTCATCCCACTACCATGCAGTGGCTAATGGATAGATAGTGTATTTCAACAAGTCCCTATAAAATATACTATAAAAGATGGTAGATAAGGATACAAAGTCTTGTATGGACAAGCTTCTACAAGACTTGGGGACTTACTAGAATATCACCTCCACTACAACATAGGTGACCCCATTTTCCTCAAGTTTTTCTTTGATGGATTGATGGTATTGGTCCTCAGGACATCAATGATACTCAGAAAGAAAGATCCCATGTTGGAGCCAAATTTGGAAGGACCTTATACCTTACACATAGTCTACTCCCATGGAGCATATTCTTTGATCTCAGTGGATGGTAATCTTACCATTTCCCCCACCAATGCAAGGTCCTTGAAGAATTATTTCATGTAAACATTAGGCAAATCATCCTAATCATGTGACATTAAACTACATGGTAAATAATTCAAATTACATGACATTAAACTACATGGTATATCATCCTAATCACATGATGATAAACAAAATGGTACATCACCATAATAGCATGAAGTTAAATTACATGGTATATCTTCCTAATCACATGAAGTTACAAATCATGGTAAATTATCCAAATAACATGAAGTTAAACTTCATGGAATATTTTTTGGATCAAATGATGTTAAATTTAACAATAAATTATCCCAACTTCATGAAATTAAACTGCATAGTTATTCATTATCATAAGAACTTAAAAAATCATGACAATTTTGTCCATGTCACATGAAAATAAACCCCATGACATAAAAATACTCATCATATGATGTTAAACTACATGAGAATATTTTTATTCAATCAAGGTTTTGTCGTACATGATCTACATATGTGTGGGAGAAAGATAAAATGCACCTCTCTCCATGTGAGAGTTAGATCCATGTCAAGATTCTATGTCTCAAAAACTATGTGTGGATTGATTTCTATAGTTATAGGATATGTAGTGATGACCATGCCTCTAATTATTAGACCAACCATGAAAAAATAGAAAAAATACCTCCCCTTTGTGTATGGGTTAGACTTGTGTAGAAATTTCCTATTTTGAACTATGTGTTCCTTTATTCCTAAAGTCACAGGATACTCAGGGAAGCTTAGAACTATTTTTTTAGGACCAACAAAAAATATCCCTCCATTCATAAGATGATTTTCAAACCATCCTAAAGAATCAAAGCATATTTTCACCATGGGATTATTTTTCTCACTGGTCCATAAAATCAACCTTCCCATAACTACAAGACACAATCATCATGATCATATGAAGTTAAAATAACTGGTACATTATCCATTTCTAAATACAATAAACTAAAATACATGAGATTTCTCACAGTATGAAATTTAATTATACAATGTCATAATTTTCCCACCCAAGAATACATAACCATCAACATCAGTCATCTACTATTCCATATTCAAGAACAATATGCAGCTTGATTCCTTGTCACTAATGATACATTGTAAGGCCTGAATTTTACATTCTAGTACCATACATGGGGTAAAAGAAAAAAACTCCCCTCTCTATGTGCAATCCAAACATTTATAGGGATATATACATCAATAACTATGTGCATCTTGATTCCTATACACACACAATACGTAGTGATTCCTGAATCTCTATTCATGGTCCCAACCATGTTAATAATTATTTCACATTGAGTAAATCTTCATCCTCACCACTTGATTTTAAATTGCACATGGTTGAAGAACAATGTATGGATTGATTCTTATCCATAAAATATATGTATAAATGACCAGGTTTCCATTCTTAAGACCAACAAAAACATTCTCCATCTTTCATGTTAGGTCGTCTTTATCCTTATCACATGAGGTTAAACTGAATGGAGACCTAGAACCATGTACGACTTAATTACTATTCACATAGGGTACATTATGATACCCATATCCTCAATCTTGTGTCCAACCACAATAATGGATAAAACAATTACCCACTCCCCTTGTACAAGTATGATTTACATAGGTAGGAATTTTGAGAACTATGTACATATTTTTTATTATATTGAAAAGAAACTTAGTGATTCCGGGAGTTTTCACCCTGGTCTAGCCAATAAAAATTCATATTTCCCCTATCTGAGCATTTTATTTCCTTTGCATGGTAGGATAATCCTTTTCCACCCATTATTTCTCACACCAATAATCGTTCACATGGTCTTAGGAGTTTTGGGAGGGGATACCCCACACGATCAAGGTGTATAAAACCACAATAGGGTTTCCATATTCCTGATTGTAGGGCCTTAAAATTAAAACCATTTTTTCATACTAAATTACATTAAACTATAAGGAAAATTTCCTTACCACATGACATAAAACTACATAGATCTCTTACACCATTATTCATTCACATCGGTGGACCAACTTCTTTAAAAAAATATGTTTAACTAAATGGATAATGTCTTTACTATATGATGTTAAACTACCTGGGTTTTCTAGAACTACGTCTAGCTTGATTTATATCCATCACAGAATATATAGAGACACCCATGTCTTTAATCTTTTTCCTAATTAAATATTAACTCTTCACATCATGGAACCTAATTCCTTATAACATAACCTCAAAATGCATGGTACCTAAGGAACTATGTATGCATTGGTTCTCATTTGGATAAAAAATGTAGTGATTCCTAGGCCCCATGTCCTAGTACCGTCCATAAGGTAAAGAAAAAAAATTCCACCAACTCCTATATACAACACCAAGATCTATATAGAAGATCTCAAGTTTTGGTTCCTCATAAAGGGGTCTTTCGTAGAAATAGAAATTCACCCCTTGTGAATGAGTCAGATCTATATATGGAATATCAGAATCCATATCAAATCAATGTTTAAATTTTACTTATAGACTTAGACACATTATTTCCATCCATAAAACTATGTGCCCTTGGAAATTTTAGATGTTCAAAATATTCATCTGGCCATAGAAGGTGGGGGGGTCAGTGTCCTGAGGAAACCTTTGTTTGATTATGCATAATATGCCCCTGTTGGATCGGCATAAGTCTCCCAAAAAAATCCTATCAAGCAATGAAAATTTCATTCCCAGGAGAGGCCACTTCTATCTCTATAATTTCAAAATGTAATTTTATCCCCATAACATTTCTACTAATATGACAATACCTAGAATCATGGTTGAAAATATCATCCCCCCTCATGTTCAATGCACATCATAATATCCTGGATAAAGAATCCTTAGATTAGTCATTAATTACATGAAATATGGTCCAATGCATATGACCTAAAATTATAGGACCCCCTAACGTCCACACCGTATGATGTTAAACATCACGGCCGATGTCCATGTCCCAAGACACTAAGTTGAATGATTGTAATAAACTACAATTTAATTGATTCCTATTATCACATGATATATAGTTACACCCAGATCATTAATTTTGAGTCTATACATGACATAAAAATGTCTATTTTTTCTTTTGTGTGGGTCATACCTTCACCGGAGGTTTCTAACACAAGAACTATAAATGGATTGATTCTCGATTAGAAGAGATATGTAGCGACACACAAATAATATGTCTCAGTTTAGCCAAAAAAACAAACCTACCCTCCCCACACTATCCTATACATGATCTAGATTTGTATAGGGGAGTCCAATACGAGACTTTCCCCAATTATGAGTTCATATTCAAAATAAAACATCCCCTTCCCTATGTATGGGTCAGACCTACATGGGGAAACCTTCCTAAAAATATGTATTGATTGATTCTCATTCTGATGAGATATGTAGTGATATCTGAACCTCATATCTTGGAAACTGCCATATAAAGACATACATCCTATGTATGGGTTTGAACCACAGAAGGAAAATGTTTCTACCCATTCCCATGAAATCTCAACATGAAATGCTCCTTTCATATTTAGGTAATTTCCTTTCACAAACCAAACTCCGTGTCTAGAAAGGTATGATTCCCAATAAACCTCCCAAACCATTAAAAATGGAGGATCAATTTTTGGAGGAAACTTTTATTTGACTATGAATAATATGGACCAGTTGGCCCTACATAATCTCCCACTAAAAAGGTCTTCCAACCAAAGGAAAATTAATCCCCTAGAAATGATTTTCTTAGGTTTATATTTCACAATAATGATTATATCCCACATCACTCCTTAGATTCAAATACCCCATATTATAGCTTATAATATTTCTCCTATATGCCTGAATATGATAGAACATTATTGGATAAATTACTATGAAAATGGTGAATCATTTATCCCTGGATCATAGGAGAGTGACCTTAAATCTTAATCCTCAAACGTCCTTTCTGTAAGATGTTAAACGACATAGTTCATGTCCTAGATACATGATATTAAATTTTACCATTCTCAAAACCTTCTTAACATAGGAAAAATTCATATAGGAGTGGATTATAATTCATGGATAGTGCTAATAGGGTTTCCCTCATCATTTTCATACATCTTTCTCTTAATAAGAAACCCTTTGTGGTCTTGGGAAATATGAATTCTCCAAAATTACTCAGCCATCAAAAAGGGATGGTCAGTGTCCTAGGGACACCATTATTTAACTATTCACAATATTCCCATGTTGTCTCACCATAATTCACCCACAAAAAATATTTTTCAAATAAAATTATAATTCATACCCAGGAGAGCCTTTTCCAACCACTGTACACCACAAAAACCTCATGATGTAAACCATTATTATGGTTACTCCTAAGGTAAATTCCCCATATCATGCCTAGGATTTAGAAATAATAAATCTAGGTACAATATACATCATTTATGTCTAAAAAATGTTGGTACATTCTCAGTAGGTAAGCCCTAGTGGGATCTTTGACCAGTAATTCATGTTCATGGTTGTCTGACAAAAAAAAATCAGTTTATTTCATCTGATTTTCAAGACTTTAAACTATCTAAAAAAACCAATATAGAAATCTTAAGGTTTCAAAACCATAGATGACAGCCTAAAAATAAATTGAGTAACAGCTCACTAGACCTATGATTTTCAAGGTTTAGGTAAGTATTGAACAATAATAAAAATAAAATATATGAAAAAAATATTAGGTCCAAAACCCACAATGGGAAGCCTAGAAAAAATTCAAGTTATACCCACTAGGCATGTACTATAGTGGAATTAGGTAAAATTTATGGTGTTAAAAGAAAATACACATATTTTTTAGTGTTTTTCATGAAATGATCTCAATAGTTGAAACTATTCTCACTGAGTACCTCAACTATGGAAAAAATTAGAGCATTACATGATCATGTAAATTTGGTTATCCCAGAATGTGATTGATGTTGATATCTAGTGATAAATATTTTCAAGTAATATGGGTGATTATCTTTTAAAATACATAGAAAATTGTGATCTAGGGAAATGTTAGGAAAAGATAAAAGATATGAATTTGAGGGAGAATGAGTTTTATTTACTTTTTAAATGAGAAAGTAGGACCATCCACATCCTATAATATCTCCCTAAAGCTAGTAAAGAAAATAAGGAAAAATCATTGAACAATCAAAATAGATACAATGAAACATGGCTTGCTTTAGTCAACAAATTGACTACCACATGACACAATCCATTAATAGTCCATTCCAAATTAGTTCCTTTCATGGTTTTAGATTTAGTGGTTGAGTGAAACTATTTAACGATGGCATTGATAGATTTTTACCTCTACTTTATATATTAAAAATATGAATATATTCATGAAATCAATACTTATAATATATTTTTGAGAGCTTCACATTCTCATAGCTCCATAGTCTGCATAACCACTTGATCATTAGTTTGTACTTCTTCAACAACCATGTGATGTAACTCATCAGTAATATCTCTTAAGGATATCGAATGATGATTAGAAGAATTAAATTGAGAAAGTTAACTTTCAAAAGAAGCTACGTCTTATCAAGGAATGGGGATCTGGTGGAAAGGATATGTAGGTGATGATAATCAAACCCACCTAAGACTAAACCAAGTAAATTTTTTAGAAGGGTGTCTTACTTATCAACCATTTCCATCAAGGTGTCTCCATGATAATGGTGAAAATTTGCTACCAGAACCATTTTTCCATGGCTTGGTGTTCAATAGTATCACTGGGATCCTTATCCTATTCACTCACTAAGATATGTATGTGAATAATAATTGGAATTACATAAGATAGGTTCATGTTAAAAAAAATACTCAAAAGAGGTAAAATCTTCCATATCTACCTTGTTTTTAGTCTTGAGAAACTAGATGATTAGCCCCATATCAATTGGTGGAGTTCCCAAATCCATTATTATAGGGATATAATCAGTAGGGAGGCCAACATCACCAGTTGAGAACATCATATATGCATCAACATCAACAAGGGGAGATCTAGATGATGAGGCTCCCCAAAGATTCTCAGAGCATCGGTGTAACAACCCAAATTTTTTCAATGGAAATTCCCTTCTTATAATTATGTCATAAAATAACATAAAAACACAACATAATGAACTACAAAGTGATAATTGACCTTTAATCATTAGTTTGTTAATTCTTTGTTGGAATTTAGAAAATTTTACATACAAGGTTGTGTTCAAGATGTTTTTTGGAGTCTAATAAAACAAAAATAATTTTTGATGAATAGTAACCTACACTTATGAATAGTAACATACCCTTATGAATAGTGATATACCTTAATTAATAGTAACCTTACCTATGAGAGTATAAAAATAATATTCAAGTGAAAGTATGATGTACCTATATTTTAAAATAAGTATGTGAATGTTTTAAAACTGTTTTAGTAATAAACCATGATTTTAATTAAATATTAAATTAATCATATTTATAAAATTATTTTTAAAAATTAACTTCATTTTTGGATTCTAAACATCAAAAAATGGTTGGGGTAAATTTTTGGGATTTTTCTGAAATACTTGAATTTTTTATGAATAGTGAAATACCGTTATTTTAAAAAATAAGCTAAATAAGAAAATTATAGAGTCATGTGTGATGTTATACTGATGTAATATCACTTGGTTCGGGATCAAATTTTAAAATTAATATTATTGGTCATTCAATACTCACTATTACTTGTCTTAGGGGAAATTAATAAACTAATTAATTTTATATTAAAAAAACCCCTCTCCCCTCCACTATAAAAACCACCCTTCACACTCTCATTTCCTCACTCCTCTCAAGCTCCAAGACTTCTATAAAATCTGCCCAAAAGTCCTCCCTAGACCCTCCCCCACGTCCAAGATCTGTTGGTATCATCAAAATACCAAGCTTAGGCCCTTAAGGAGGATCTCAAGAGGAGGATTTAAGAGGTAATTTCTCTCCCTCTTCTCCTTTAATTTCCTTTCAAGTTCAAGTTCATTTCTTGATCTCTCCCCACCTATCTTCATCTAAATGGTATTTTAACTCTAGTATTATACATATACTGTAATTTTATGATTCTAATGGGTTATTATATCATCCAAACCTCTTTCCCTCTTTCGTTTATTTTATTAAAGAGAATGTTGTTCGTGAGGTGTTAATTTATCACCTTCAAGAACGACATGCTTTCTTCTTCCATTTCTACCTTAATATCTGGTCATGAAACCATTTTTATGGTAGGACAAGAATTTTTTATATTTTTTATCTCCTATTTAATGTTCTTGAAATAACTTATTTCCATATTACTAAGTGATAAATTAAAACAAGTTCGTTGTGATCGAAAAATCGCCCAAATTAACCCAAATAATCATCAATTAATTATTATCTAATGATTCATCCACATGGATATAATATGATTCATTATAATATCATAAAATATTCTATAATATCATTAATAACATTTAATATCATTTCTGGATGTTTACCCATGTTCTAACCAAACTTCAATTTAAGAATACAAGTGAACCACTCAAGAAAACCATAAAAACAAACAATCCCAAATAATGTTTTTAAACTCTATAACTCATCCAAAAGCACATAAAATATATTAATGAAACAATAATTAACCATATTAATGTACAAAAGGTTCTGTATTTATAATTAATGAATATAATGTCATTATACATGAAATTAAAGGGAAAGAAGCATTCAGATACAAGGTAAGGGGAAATCTCAAACCCAATTTTCTTTCTTTGGGTTCTACCTCTTTCACTTCATTTTTGATATGGTTACTCAAAAAAAATCATTGTTTCATCATTTTCTTTCCTTTTTTGGGATATACATGTTTACCACTATTGTTTGTGTCAAACAAAATGTTTTCCAAAAAAAAAATCTTCTTTTAAGAACTCACCTTTTACTTCTCATTCAAGGTTGATGGTTCTTGTATCAAGTATGTTATTCCCTCTTTGTTTTGGGAACCCAAAGTTTATGAATGTGTTATTATGAGATGAAACCCATTCCTTCCATGGGTTAGTTATTTTAATTATTGATATATGTTCTATGTGGAATTCATTATAATGATAATATTCTGAGGTGATGGGTGCGCCCATAATTATATATCTCAATATGAATGTTTGAACGTGACAAGTGCGCCTGGAATTATACAGCGCTTCAATGCACTGGGTAAAGTGATGAATCTCATGAGTAAATGTGAAATGATGTGTGAACATGATTATATCTTGTTTCATAAGTATGTTTGGTAGTTAACCACTAAGACATGATGTTTCATTTTTTATGCATTTCCATATATCAAGTCTTATATTTATGCTTCCTCTCATGTTCATGACCTTTTCCCATGTTATGATTATGATCACCCAATGATATATTGTTCTTATATATCCTCTTAATGGGCTTCTATATCACCCCTTTTTATGCATATCCTCAGGTGGCTACACGTACTAAGGAGAGGACAAGTTCCAATAAGAATCTAGAGAATAATAAATTAAATAAATGTTTATTCTTGATGTTGTATTTGTTATGTATGGTCCTAGTTTTCCCAAGACACTAAACCTTTGGATCCTCTATGTGTAATATTATTATGTTGTTTATATTTAAAATGATGTAATAGTAATGTAAGAAAAGGTAGGTTTTCTGTAGTTGGTATCAATGGAAAGTTTTGGTTAATTTGGAAATTAAGATTAGTGATCCCTCGAGAAAACCTATAGCATGTGACTAAGTACAAATATGCACACAAGAATATATACATAGGGATTCCATATGTTATGTTTTTAGTATAAATTTTGAAAATTAATAAGTTATTTATTCATGAATTTTTACTAATGTTTTGTTCTAACCATTTCTATTTTAGAAAATGGTGGGAACCAGGAGAAATCAGGCCAACAACTCATGCGAGGGCCAATGCAACAATTGCCCAAACGACATCCCCAATGATTTGGGAGGTGGAGTTTAGAATTTCATGGTGATGCTTACCCAATTATATCTGGTTATGAACAATAACCATAATAATGGTGAACATCCTCCTTCACCAAATAATGATACACTAGCTATTGAATGTTTTATGTGGCATCGACCACTGGCATTTAGTGGACCTTCCGATCCACTAGTTGTGCAACAGTGGATCAAATCCATGGAGAAGATTTTTTCTATTTTTAACTGTTCTGAGATAGAGAAGGTGACCTTATCCATTTATCATCTTGATGTAGAAGCTGATTAATGGTGGGATTTGATTAAGAACACCAAGCCAAGGGAGGAAATTGAAGATATGGAATGGGAAGACTTTAAGTTAATGTTTCTTAATAAGTATTTCCCAATAACTCTTCACACAAATATGGAGAGAGAATTAATAGAGCTCAATGAAAAAGAAGTAGAATCTATCACAACCTATGAATTGAATCTCACAAGGCATTCAAGGTATGCTTTGGGTTTTGTTAACAACAATGATAGCACAATTGATAGATTATTTAGTGGATTAAAACCACACCTTCGAAAGGCTCTTGAAATTCGATACTTTGGGAGTTATTAAGAAGTTATTCGATGTGCCCTAAAAGTGGAGATAGAGTTTGGATAATGGCCCCATGGATATGGGGATAAGAAACTAAAGATGGAGTTTCAAGCCAGTGGATCTAATGATAAGAGTGGGAAGAAAACTCAACGACCCACATACAAAAAATGTGGAAAGTTGCACCATGTTAACAACCTAAAAGGGAAGAGGAAATGCTTCAAGTGTGGGAAAGAAGTACATCATTCTCAAGAGTGTCGAAAAGACATGAAAAGGAAGGATAATGTATCCAATGAAAAGAGAGAACCACTCATAGTTCAATGCTACAACTGTAGGGAGATAGGGCACTATGAAAACCATTGCACTAAACCTCAAGTTCTTGAGGGTAATCAACATCAGTAACCACCAAATAAAAAGGAACAAGGGAAGGTTTATGCCATCACTACTGCAGATGTGGAGCATGATAATGAAGTCATACAAGGTACACTTCCTATTCACTCACTAATGGAAAAAGTCTAATTTGATTCTAGTTCTACTCATTCCTTTATATCTTGAAAGTTTTCTATAACTATAGAATCGAATCCCTAAAACCATGAAGTAGAGATATCTGTAAAAACACCAAGTGGTGCAATCATTGCAACCCAAGTGTTTGAATCTTCTCCTATTGGCGTATGTGGGAAGATTATTATAGCAAATCTCGTAATACTTCCCTTGGTGGAATTCAACATTATAATTGGAATGGATTGACTCTCGTTATATAGAGAACATATCAACTGTCGAGAAAAGGAAATATCTTTTCATATTCTGAACCATCCCATGCTCCTCTACAAATTCAAGGAATATCATGAAACTCCTTTCAAAAATCCTTCAATGGTTTGGGTGTTGATTCCCTAGGAAGAAGCATACCTCACCCAAGTGGTTGAGTCAAATGAAAGTGCCAACCTTGAAGAAATGCCCATCGTGAGGGAATACGGCGATGTATTTCCTGAAGAGTTACCCGGAATTCCATCGGATCATGAGGTAGAGTTATCAATTGAACTCATACCCGGAGTTACTCCTATCTAGAAGTTTCCTTATAGGATGGCTCCTATCTAATTGGAGGAGTTAAAGAAGCAGCTACAAGATCATCTGGAAAAAGGGTTCATACACCCTAGTGCATCACCTTGGGGTGCACTGCTGCTCTTTGTGAAGAAGAAGGATGGGACAATGCGACTGTGTATCGATTATCGAGAACTCAACAAGATCACTATAAATAACAAGTATCCTCTCCCTAGGATTGATGACTTGTTCGATTAGTTAGGAGGAGCTCAATACTTCTCAAAGGTGGATCTTTATTCTGGATATCATCAGGTAAAGGTGAAGAAGGAAGATATTCAGAAGACTGCCTTCCGTACAAGGTATGTGAACTATGTGTTTTTGGTGATGCCCTTTGGACTTACTAATGCCCCTGAAATCTTCATGGATTTAATTAATAGAGTCTTTAGACATTACCTCGACAAATTTATGGTAGTGTTTATCGATGATATTCTCATCTACTCCAAGAGAAAGGAGGAACATGAAGAACATCTAAGACTTGTGTTGGCGACATTGAGAAAGGAGAAGTTGTACGCCATGTTCAGAAAGTGTGACTTTTGGATGAAGCAAGTCACTTTATTGGGACATGTGATCACAATTGAGGGAATTTCTATGGATCCTTCAAAAACAAAGGTGATTGAGGAATGGCCCAGACCCTCTAGTGTCATAGAAATCTATAGTTTTCTTGGATTAGCTGGGTACTATCGACGTTTTGTGAGAAACCTCTCATGATTTTCAATCCCACTAACTAAGTAAACAAGGAAAGGGGTAAAGTATGTCTGGATGGAAGAATGTGAGGGATGCTTCATGGAGCTAAAGAGAAGGCTGATCACTACACCTGTAATCACACTACCGAAAAGTAGAGAAAGTTTTGTGATATACAGTGATTCTTAAAAGAAAGGCTTGAGTTGTATACTCATTCAAAATGACCATGTAATTGCCTACGCCTCACAGTAGTTGAAGATCCATGAGCAGAACTACCTGACACATGATCTAGAGTTGGAAAACATGATTTTCTCCTTGAAAATATGGCGACACTACCTTTATGGTGATAAGTGTGACATATACACCGACCATAAGAGCCTAAAGAATATATTCACAAAAAATGAGCTCAACATGCATAAAAGGAGATGGTTAGAGATAATCAATGATTATGATTTCTCTATTCACTAACATACTGGAAAGGTGAACAAGGTAGCTGATGCTATAAGCAGAAAAGAACCTGCTACTCTATCCATGTTGTGGATTGAGAAAGACCCAATCTTATTGGATATGCAAAGAATGGATTTGGAAATCATAAGGACAGGGGATACATCCCACCTTTCCCAAATGATTGTGCAACCATCCATCCAAGAGAAGATTAAGGAAGAACAAAGGGATGATGTGTAGATATAAAAGAGGGTGAATGCAGTAAAGGAAGGGAAGCTGCCATAGTTCCATATCAAAGATGACAGTGTGATTCGGTTTGGAACATGACTTTGTGTGCCTTCATCACCTGGGATAAAAAGGAGCTATTGGATATTGCACATAGCTCAAAATTCTCTATCCATCTTAGGAATACCAAGATGTACCGTGATCTCTGAGAATACTTCTGGTGGGATAAAATGAAGAAGGAGATTGCGGAATATATATCAAGGTGCTTGGTATGTCAAAAAGTTAAAGCTGAGCGAAAAAGTCCAAAGGTATGATGCAGCCATTGCCTATACCCATGTGGAAATGGGAAAATGTTACCATGGAATTTGTCAGGGGTCTACTAAAGAAATCAAAGGGAAATAATGCGATATGGGTTGTGGTTGATCGACTCACCAAGACTGCCCATTTTATCTCTATTTGGGAAGATCTCTCGCTTGAACAACTTGAAAAGATATATGTGAAGGAAGTTGCGAGACCGCATGGTGTTCCACTCTCAATTGTCTCTGACTGTTATCCATGGGTCACATCTAAATTCTAGGGGATCCTTCAACATGTTTTGAGTACTAAATTAAATTTCAGCATGGTCTATCACCCCCAAACTAATGGCCAGTCTAAAAGAACTATTCAGACGCTTGAAGATATTCTAAGAGCCTGATCTCTAGAATTCAAAGGTGGATGTGATCAGAATCTCCCATTGGTTGAGTTCTCATAAAAAAATAACATCCACTCTATTATTCAGATGGCTCCATATGAAGCTTTGTATAGAAAGCGATGTAGAACTCCAACCTGTTGGGATGAAGTTGGAGAAAGAAAGCTACTTGGACCCGATCTTGTTCAAGAGATGACAGAGAAGGTTCAAGTCATCCAGAAACACATCAAATATACTCAATGTCGGAAAAAGATCTATGATGAAAACCTTTAAATGGACTTGGAGTTTGACGTTGTAGATAAAGTCTTCCTTCAAATATCTCCATGGAAGAGAGTCATGTGATTCGGGAAGAAAAGGAAGCTAATCCCAAGGTATATTGGCCCCTTCGAGATCCTTGAACGCATACGATCCATAGCCTATCATCTTGTACTTCCATAGAATATGGCTCAAGTTCATGATGTGTTTCATGTATCACTATTGAGGAAGTACATACCAGACCCCTCACAAGTACTAAACTCAGAGGTGGTGCAACTAGAAGATGATCTCTCTTATAAGGAGCATCCAGTAAAGATTCTGGATCGGAGAGATAATGTTCTACGCAAAAATACAACCCATCTTTTCAAAGTGTTGTGGAGGAACCATAATTTTGAGGAAGCAACTTGGGAACCAGAAGAGGCAATGAAGGAGAAGTACCCTCACCTGTTTGTGTAAAGTGAAATTTCGGGGGCGAAATTTCTTAAGGGGGGAAGAATATAACGACCCAAAGTTTTTCAATGAAAATTTCCTTCTTATAATTATGTCATAAAATAACATGAAAACACAATATAATGAACTACTAAGTGATAAGTGACCATTAAACATAATTTTGTCACTTCTGTGTTTGGAATTTTGAAAATCTGGCATACATAGTTGTTTTCAAGATGTTTTTTGGAGTCTAAAAAAAATAATTTTTGGTGAACCGTAACCTACCCTTATGAATATAAACATAACCTTATGAATATTGATATACCCTAATTAATAGTAACCTTACCTATGATAGTATAAAAATAATATTCAAGTGAAAGTATGATGTACCTATATTTTGGAATAAGTAAATGAATGTTTTAAAACTGTTTTTTCGTAGTAAACCATGATTTTAATTAAATATTAAATTAATCATATTTATGAAATTTATTTTTGAAAAATGAACATCATTTTTGGATTATACATGTCGAAAAATGGTTGGGGTAAATTTTTGTTATTTTTCTGAAATACTTGAATTTTTGATGAAAAGTGAAATATCGTAATTTTCAAAAATAAGCTAAATAAGCTAATTATAGAGTCATGTGTGATGTTATACTGATGTAAGCCCACTTGGTTCGGGATCACATGATAAAATTACTATTCTTGGTCATTCAAGACTCACTATTCCTTGTATTAGGGTAAATTAATAAACTAATGAATTTTATATTAAGGGAACCCCTCTCCCCTCCACTATAAAAACCACCCTTCACACCCTCATTTCCTCGCACCTCTCAAGCTCCAAGCCATCTCTAAACTCTGACCAAACATCTTCCCTAGCCCCTCCCCCACGTCCAAGAGCTGCTGGTCTCATCAAAAAACCAAGATTAGGCCCTTAAGGAGGATCTGAAGAGGAGGATTTAAGAGGTAATTTCTCTCCCTCTTATCCTTTAATTTCCTTTCAAGTTCAAGTTCATTTCATGATCTATCCCCACCTATCTACATATAAATGGTTTTTTAACTCCTTTATTATACATCTACTATAATTTTATGATGCTAATGGGTTATTATATCATCCAACCCCTTTCCCCCTTCTGTTTCTTTTATTAAATAAAACGTTGTTCGTGAGGTGTTAATTTATCACCTTCAAGAACGACATGATTTCTTCTTCCATTTCTACCTTCAGATCTGGTCAGGAAACCATTTTTATGGTTGAAACAGAATTTTTTACATGTATTATTTCCTATTTAATGTTCTGGAAATAACTTATGTTCATATTACTAAGTGATAAGTTAAAACAAGCTCGTTGTGATCGAAAAACCACCCAAATTAACCCAAATAATCATCATTTAATTCTTATCTAATGTTTTATCCACATGGATATAATATGATTCATTATAAGATCATTAAATATCCTATAATATCATTAATAACATGTAATATCATTTCTGGATGTTTACCCATGTTCTACCCAAACATCAATTTAAGAATACAAGTGAACCACTCAAGTAAACCATAAAAACAAACATTCCTGAATAATGTTTTTAAACTATATAACTCATCCAAATGCACATAAATCACTTAATGAAACCATAATTAACCATATTAATGTACAAAAGGTTTTTTATTTCAAATTAAATAATATAATGTCATTATACAGGAAATTAAAGAGATAGAAGCATTCAGATACAAGGTATGGGGAAATCTCAAACCCAATTTTCTTTCTATGGGTTCTCGCTCTTTCACTCCATTTTGGATATGGTTACTCCAATAAATCATTTTTTCATAATTTTATTTCCTTTGCTGGGATATACATGTTTAAAACTATTTTTTGTGTCAAACAAAATGTTTTCCAAAAGAACCCTTCTTTTAAGAACTCACCTTTTACTTCTCATTCAAGGTTGATGGTTCTTGTATCAAGTATGTTATTCACTATTTGTTTTGGGAACCCAAAGTTTATGAATTAATTATTATGAGATGAAACCCATTCCTTCCATGGGTTAGTTATGTTCATTATTGATATATTTTCTATGTGGCATGCATGATAATGATAATATTATGAGGTGACGGGTGTGCCCGGAATTATATGGCGCAATATGAATGTTTGGATGTGGCAGGTGCACTCGAAATTATACAATTCTCCAATGCATTGGGTAAAGTGTTGAATCTCATGAGTAAATGTGAAATGATTTGTGAACAAGATTCTATCTTGGTTCACAAGTATGTGTGGTAGTTAACCACTAAGACATGATGTTTCATTTTTTATACATTGCCACATTTCAAGTCTTATATTTATGCTTCCTCTCATGTTCAAGATCTTTTTCTCATGTTATGATTATGATCACCCCATGATATATTGTTCTTATATATCCTCTTAATGGGCTTCTATCTCACCCCTTTTTATGTATATCCTCAGGTGGCTATATTTACTAAGGAGAGGACAAGTTCCAATAAGAAGCTAGAGAAGAAGAAATTAAATAAATTTTTATGCTTGATGTTGTATTTGTTATGTATGGTCCTAGTTTACCCAAGACACTAAACCTTTGGATAATCTATGTTTAATACTATTATGTTGTTTATATTTAAAATGATGTAATAGTAATTTAAGAAAAGTCAGGGTCGCTATAATCGGGACACAATGTGTTCTCATTTAGAAAATGATGAATGAGTGTCAGGAACCAAGGTGAGAAAGGTCCATGGTTTATTCACCTTTTGATTTTTCTTTCCTAATATCCCATCAGGACAATATTGTGTCCAAATACTAGCATAATATTGTGATAGATAGGTGGAATATGCCACATAAGGGAATGAAATTTTCATGATAAAACATTCGCATATCTTCATCAGTCGTAGCAGGAAAAGGATAACATAGTGTGACTCCTACATTCAGGTATGGAGAAAAGTGACAACACATTTCATACATAAAAATTAATCTGTAAATCTATAAGTAGTGTATACTTCATATATTGTTACTCCATCCACCCATAATTCCTTAATTGAATATTATATAGAGATGATGTAAGAGAGTTCCTCCAATGTCCCTTCACCATTACCCACCACCATTATTGAGGGTGCAGTATAAGGGATAAAAGTAATGTGGAAGAAATTTCTGAATAGTTTGACAATGTCGTCGATTCTTAGGAATTTTAAGTGAACAAAAAAATATTAAGTAGTGTGGGGATGAAGGAGAAATAAGGAATTATATTAGTATGATGATATTCATATCATTGAGAGTGTTCCACCACCTAGATGTATAAGAATTGGAATAACCCACATAGGTGATTCGGAGACCTACCTTTATTTGTATGGCTCAGTGATTCCTAAATATGAGTAAGGCTAAGTTTAAATATATTGATATGTTTTCACTCTTCCATTTTGGCCACCAATATCAGGGTATATATGTTGACACCGATATAAGAATCGTGGGATTCAAATAGTGTTCCACTCAGGAACATGGTGAAAATTCCTTCGAACCTAAATTCAGGAGATACGTTTGGAAAATTTCCATATCCCTGCATGATATATTTTCATTTTTCAAGAGTATCCCAATACAATACCCTAAATTCCTCATGACTGTGGAGTTTTATGGGTCCTACTACACCAAACATTTAGCCTAGGACCGCTATCTTAGAGAAACCACTTTATCCAATCATTTAATTGAATGAGTGAGTGGTTATGGAGGTACTGACCAAGTAATTACTCTACTGTAGCTAGTATGTACCTATACGATGGAGGTAATTTCAGTGTGATTTCCTAGGTATTAGATGCAGGTTGAAATTCATCATACATGTTACCATGAATTGGGAATCCCCCTAGCTAGTAGACATCCCATAAGCTGAACCCTACAACACAATGTGATAAATGGAATGTACTGGTTCTAGAACACCAGTGACTAAGAAAATAGAGAAATATGTTGGTCAGAAAGTAAAATTAAAATTGAGAAACCCATACTATTTAATATAAGTTAACGACCTCCAACAGTCCAAGAATTTCACTGTAATTTTGGTGCACCTAGAATTCCCAAGACCACTCGACTGAGAAACTCCCTCTAGACTATAAGACCCACATAAAGCTCCAACCTCTATTGGGTTTCCCTTGCAAGAGGTTTAATATGTAATGATAATTTTGGAGGTGGATTTCAATGATATGTCATGGTTGTGTTGGTTGATTTGAGCTCACATGGAACCATTCAAAATAAACAATCTCCCTTGGATGAACCTGGAAGTGATTCATCCTTAGGTGGAGATGTTAACTTGGTCATGATCCTGAGACATTTCTAGCCATAGATATTGGAGATCTAGATCTGTTGGTGGAAGGGGGAAATCCTATTGAATTTCAATGTTTTACACTGGTTGTTGGTTAGAAAATGGGTAGGATAGTAGATTTGGTCAAATAATATCCTTCATAATACCCTCCTAAGGGATGATGTGACATCGTAGATTGTATTTAATGTTCTCAACCAAGGTAGTTCTTCTCTTGGTCACATTCATCAAGGTGGAATCAAAATACATTTTTACTTATGAAGAGTCTAGAACAGTTATGTGAGATTCATAAAAAATAATTCATATGTAATTTGAAAAGGATAAAACTTCTCCTATAAACCAACCATTTAAAAAGTTTTTTCTAGAAAAAGATAATCCCATGAAGCCCTCATCCCATGAAGCATCATCCTGTGGGATATTATATCCGAAATGCATCTGAATTCTATCATACGATTAACAAATTAATATTTTTGGGCATAAACATTTTTTCCTGGAAAAAGAATCTACAAAGGACAAACAATTCATGGTTTCAAAGGTGATCCAAGAGTTTTTAGAGTGCTCAGTTCACTAAGAAATATAGTAAGGGAAAAATGAGTTAAGCACCCTATTTATAGGCATGGTACCCTATTTGGTACCACTAGTGTACTACAAATTGGTTCAAAATAGGACCACTTTCTATATAGAAATAGACGCCTCTTAATCCCAATTAGAACCCATTCTGATGGGCGGCATTTGTTGGAACATGAAAATTTTTCATAAAATAATAAGGGGATTCTTTCAAAATAGGAAGATGGTAGAAATTAAACCTAGAAGATAATTGAATAAAAATGTTAAAAGGGATCTAATATATGAAGTAAAAACTTATTCCCGGACCACCACTCTGTGTGGTGTTCTATCACTTCATGAAGTGTTCTGCGAATGAAATCATTCATGGGATGAGGCGGTACCACCAACATATGAAGAATAATCAAAGTTGTTTGTGGGGCTAGGTTGTGATTCCCACCCATGAGAATGATCACCCCCACAAAAAAATCATTCACGGGATGTGGTAGTACCCCCAACTCCCATAGAAAAACCAAAGTCATTTTTGGGGTCAAGTAGTGATTTCCGCCCCCGTGAATGACTATGTCCCTGAACAAAATAATTCGCAGGACAAGGAATCCTTCTGAGCTCCCTCAAAAGAAGGCCTACAACTCACAATAGATGATCAAAATCTGGATACTTAGTCCTTCCATTCCTCTATAAAAGGATCCCGAGGGGAACTAAGAGAGGATAAAAGAGTATTGATGGAAAAGTGATGATCATGGGAAGAAATCCTGGATGGGAGCCAAAGACATATATTTTTATTCCCTATAGGTATGAAACCTCTGCATAGAATTAAGTGGAAAATAAAATGATTCCCAGATGACCATGAACAAAAAACAATTTTTAGAAACCATCCGATAGTGAATAAATGGATGAATCCTTTGTGAACCGTCACCCCACATTGCAAAACACTATGTAGCTGGAACCCTGCCCTGTGTGGCCAAGTGCCACATGGGAGAAACATGGCCCCACTTAGAAAAAAACTATGTGGGTGGAACCTAGACACATGTGTCACCATGATACATAGATGATACACTCACTCACGTAAATACATGAAACATAGAGGGAACCCCATCCTACATAAAAACATGCTACACAAATTGGGACCTCCTAGGGTGTTCTGCACTCCATCTCCCATTACACCCTACCATAATCTCATCAATACCCATGTTGGATCATCCATCACCCAATCTATTAGAATAGGTACAAGGACTCATCCAAAGCTGCTTGAAAAGTATGATTAGATCATCAAAAATATCAGCGTGTCCTCTTAGGTCCACATACCCATGGTAAGCAAAGTCACATGTCTATCCTTTGTATTAAGGAGGATGCTCAGAAAGTATTCATGTCTATATTATCAAGGTAATTATGGTTCCTAACTTGGGTTTCTCATGTGGACCTCACAGTTTCAGGTGGGGAGGTTAAGGATCACACTTTCTTTTCCTCTTGAAAGGGAATGAGATCGTCCCTCGAAACCAATTTTAGGGAATCCCACCTAGAGTATGACCATGGTCTTTTGTGAGAGAGGTGACACCCTTTATCGTCTTTTCTAGCCCGGTTCATTGAAGTATAGATCACCATAGGTGACTTTCCTAGTTACAAAAATAAAACAGGTGACAGGTATACTCAAGGCCATTTCACTTTCCCTTTGGGCTTCAACACCTCTTCTTTTAGTGGATAGAGTGGATCATGCGATTTTTATATTGATTGCTAACTCATGTTTATCACACTAAGAATGAATCACATGGGATTAGAGTTTAGTGGCAATCATGAAATTCACATGGTCCCAATCTATATGGGCCTCCAATATGGTATAATCGCCAATCATGTCCCAATACTCTAGTCCTTCTCCATAGATGTAATCCCCAAACTCTATCCCTATGGGCCTCCATTATATTGAAATCACCATCATACCAAATTACATGGGATTTGATTCTTGGATAACTAGGATATGTAGGATGCCTCCTTGAGGTCCAAACCCAACACTCAAATTCACCCTAATGTTCTCTAGGACACATTTCTGGTAGGGTCATATCCTCTTGGGAGAAGACAACTCTTATAGGTCCCTTGGGATGCCTTGACATAAGTCCCAAACACTTCCTTACCCAAAACCTTTCACCTAGATATACATTCTACATGACCTTAAACTGCATGGTAGGGTACTTGTCACACAACCTTAAGAGGTGATATTCCGTGTTAAGAATCACCGAACTACATGGGTTCTAATTCAATTCATGAGGGTACTTAGGAAGCCCATTATATGGGTCTAATCTCTACAAAAAAACAAAATATGTATCCCTATATGACAAGGAAATAAAAAATTCCTCACCATGTGGCATAAAATTAGTGTTATCATAGTAAATGTCCATAGAGTCTTTAATCCTTCTGTAAAAGGGTACCATTGATGGAGAACCTCAAATAAATAGTGATATATCAATCAATGGAGAACCCCATATACATAAAAATGATTATGAACCCATGTGTGTTTGTAATTGATCAATAACTCATAGTGCTCCACATATATATTCTTGGGAATGAACAAAGGATTCATGAACATATCTTAAATCTATAAGAGAGTCCTGGAATATTCAATAGTCCCCCAAATGGTCTGATGATCTCAACATCCCATCCTCTCGACCAATTTGAGTTCTTATGTGTCATTGGTCAAGTTACCCAATGAATGTAAACCTTTGGAATGTAGTTACATGAGTTATCATAGATACAAGAGCCATTGTTTGTTCCTGGCTCTATGATCAAAACTGGTTAGAGACTGTTTAAAGATATTGTACCTGACTTAAGTGATTGCACACAATTCAACCCCCTGAAATAAACCATCGGTTGATAAACAATCATTCATAAAAATCATTCATGTTCTTAATTAAAAATAAAATTCATAAATTTAAAGAGATTAATTTGAAAAACATAACTTGATTTTTGGATTTATCATGGAAATATTAACAGAATATAAATTTTTGGTATTTTTATAAAAATTATATTTGTAGGAGAACAGTTGAATATACTATTTTCACTAATACTACTACTCCTAGGAAATTATTAGTATATAAGTATGACTTTGAAATTTTTGAAACTTTTTTTTTAAATTATGTATTTTAATATATAAATTATACATTTTAAAATAATTTTTATTGTTTACAATCCAATAATTCATATTTGATAAGTTATGTAATGTTTTTCTCAAACATTGTTTTAATACATTAATCATTAATTATATTAAAATTAATTTTTTAAACATTTAGAACATGAATTAGAAGAAATTGATTTCAAATTTAGAATCATTAAGCTCAAATTATCAAATAATTAATAGTTTATTTTTAGGTATTATGATTAAGCTACCTTAGGTAAAAATTAGATATCATGATAAAACTATGATTTTTGAAAGATTGATACGTTCCTAAATATTTTGTATTTTTATTGAATTAATTTGATATATTTTAAACTAAGACTCAAATAATTTTTTTAACATATATAAATATTAATTAACAATTATATAATTTATAATAAATGTAAAAAATAAATAAGAACCTGTAATTATTAAAATGTTATTTTTATACAAAAATAGTTTTTAACATAATATATGTTTTAATTGAAAAGTTAATTTCCTCATAAATATAAATTGAATTAGGTTAAATGGAGTCCAAATTAGGATTCGACATATCAAAATTTGGTAGTAAGGTCCATGTTGTATTTTTATTAATATGTTAATTAACATTATTAATTTTTTTATAAATATTTATAATGATAAAAATGTGTAAATGAAGTATCTCTATTTTTTAATAATGGAAAGGTATATTATTCTTCTAGAAATAATTTTTAGATATTAAATTCACACCCACATATATGACCTTCCATTTCCCTAGATAATTCACTTAACTCACCAAACCCACCAAACCCCCCATTTGATACCATTCTTATCCATTACCTAACATTAGTTTTAATAGAAAAGAACATATTTTTCAACATTAAAAGTATCTAAATCCCTCCCATTATATAATAAATATCCACCAAAAAAGAATTTATCATCAATTTACTCTACTTGTACCTATATAAATCCCTCCAAAGGAGTTCTTAAGGATTTAAGAGTCCTCCAAAGCATTAAGAAGCTACTTATCAAGGTAAGGGCTATCCAAGTCCTCTTCATTGAAGTACTTCTTTCACGGAATGAAATTTTTATTTTCATATTTATATAAAGAAATATACCCATAATAGATTTTATAATATCCAAATTATTTAATTATTATGATAGATTACCATCTTATCTCATTAAACCCGTTTTATAATCCCTTTTGTATGTTCATCATGCTATCGAAATCACTCCTTGATTCTCTATCTCCTCATTTAAATTCAATTAATTCCTTTGTTATAATCTCTTTGAAACCTATGTGATTATACTTATATATATTTATAATAAATCTTTTATTATTGAAATCATTTTCAATTATAGAGGGACTACCTTTCTCACAGATTAATCCCATACAATAATCCTTTTATATACCAATCATTGTAATAAATTTATTCCATGATTTTTCATCTTCGTGTTTTGAATACCCAACTATAAAATCCATCATGGTTATCCATATAATAAAAGTTTATTAAAATTTATGGATATTTTAAAGGATCTGACATAGGTGATTAAAGTCGGTATTTTTAATACTTGATATTCAAAATCATTAGAAGAAGGAAAGAATTATGGTAAGGAGTTTTATTGAATCAAATCTCTTTATTGAGTGATAATCACTCCAATTAGATTACAATATTTCAAGATTGAATTATCCTACCATATAAAAACACTTTGATATATTTATATCTTTTTTATAGTGAACTATTATTTCAAAAAATGAATTTCTCCTTGATGAATCTATAGTTTCACAAAAAATATATATTTGTTAATAATTACTCTCATCTCTTTCGATGAGTTTTTTTCTCCATATCAATGTTTTTACTTCCCATAAATATTATATATTTCATAATGGGGATTTAAATTTTTTTTATAACCATTTATCCTTATATTCCTGTTCATTTATTTTAAAATAAAGGTTTCCTTAAACTTTTAACGATGTGGATTTTAAATAAATGTGTTTAAAAGTTTTTAAATTTCTTTTCCTTACAATGATATTATATTCCTCCCTTCGTATTCATATGTTGACATATTCCTTATTTATTATCATAGAATATTTATTATAATTTTTGTTCAAGTAATGTTTTTATGCCTAAGAAAAATTTCCTTTGTAATGTGACTTGAATTTATTACTTTTTTAAGAGGATATTAAAAAACATTTTTAATGAAAAACCCTTCTTGGTATTTCTAATAAATTTTAAAATGATTCACCACTAGTGAAGTAATGGTTCATAAATCAACCTATATCTTCTCTTATTAAATGAAACATTTGATTGATCTTGTTTTTTGTATGAAATGATCATTTTTATATGATAAAATTTATAAAATTTATGAAACCAATTTTATTCCAATCATTTATTTAAGATAAGATGAATGACTTGATTTTATGTGTCACTCATATGCATGAATGAAAAAGGGTGTGTTACTATATCATCCACTAATTAATTGTTTAGGGTTCTATATCTCATGATATAATTATGGGAATCAAGTATGAAATGATCAATCTAGTATGGTAATTAGTTAGTGATGGTTTCCTCACTATTGATATCAGATAGTGATGCCTACTATACTATGAGAATCATGTTGTGATGTGTAATAAACTATGATAATTAAGTAGCAATGTATACTCTACTTTGTTATGGGAATTAGGTGGAAAATCTTACTATGCTATTTTTTTTATATATGCTCATGTTTTTTGCACTTTTTCATATTATATTCTTTATTTCAAAGCTATTCTAAATTTTTATAATATTCCTTGTTCTAAATAGATTCCTCATTCTTATGTTATGACTAAATATATTTTTTGATTTTAATTATATGATTCTAAGACATGTTTTAATGACTATTATTTGGTTTTAGGACTTTATGCTAGGAACTATAATTATGAATCAAGTTTTATGATTGTCACATAGGATGTATTGATCATTTTATCTTATAAATATCCCTTTTTCATGTTTTACCTCATGTTTATGAACTAATAGTTATGAATTTTTGATAAGTTTCCCTTACCAAGAATTTCAGCTCACACTTTTCATATGTTTCTATTCCCTATGTTTTGATGATGATTATACCATATGTGATGTCTAGGAGAGGGTCTATAGGATCATAGTTATAGAGAATTTATGACATGAATTATAAAATATGGTGTCTTTGTAGCTATTATCTAATACAATAAACCATTAATTCCCTGGGTTGTGAGAATATTTATGATATGTATTAATTTGAACATGGAATCAAAGTCATATTTATGCATGTTTATCTTGGGTCTCCATAAATTTGATTCATTTTTGTGATGGATATAAGTTTTTACATTGAGGAAAACATTGAAAATATATAGAAATTCATAGAGAGTGTAGAACAAACTAAACCACATTTAATAAACTTTTTAGGGGTTTTATTTGCACAAAATTGACCTCGACCTCCCTCTCCATGACAAAATTTTAGAATGGAATCTTTCTCAACCTATGGAAGACATCTCTTAATGATATTATTTTTACATAACATATAGAGGTATGGATCATAAAAAATATAGTGTTTGACATCATAAATTAATTTCATCATTTATTGAATCCCCATGAACTTTCTAATGAAAACTATATCCAAGATGTTTTATATATCAACATACCATGGGAAATCTGTCACAGGACAGGGATTATCATCCAAGAATGAACTAAGAAAAAAAATTGGGGTGAATTATTCATGAATTCTAACCTAGAAGGGTGATCAACCACTACATTTTCAACACTCTTGTTTTCATTAGTAGTTTTATCAAATTATTTTAAGATAAAAACCAACCTATTCAATCTAGACCTAGAATAATATTTTTGGAAAATGTATTTCAATTATTAATGGTTGTTAAAAATAATGACGGTGGATCCTAATAGATAATACCTAAACATTTATAAGGAAAATACAACATCATGAATATTTTTTCAATGGTGGTGTATATTATTTGAGCATCATTCAATGTTTTTATCACATAAGAAATGATAAATTGGTTTTTATCATAATGTAGTCCTAATATAGATCCTACAATAAAGATTTCATTATCACACATTAGTTTTAAAGGATGTTTCCAATTGGGTTAAAGTATGATAGGTGGAGAGATAATACATGACTTAAGTGTGGATAAGGATTCATCATAGCTTTCTGAATAAATGAATGGATCAAATTTCACATGAAGAGAATAAAGTTGTTTTTAAATATAGCTAAAGTATATAATAAACCTTCTAGAGAAAAAATAATTTCTTATGAGTGACCTCAGTTCTTATAACAGTTTTAGATATATAAGGTTATTAATGATATCTACCTTGTATTTTTCAAATTAAATCCCTTTACTATAGAACAAATGGCCCAAAATTAGTCATTTCGTCACCATGAAATGGATTTTTTTTCCAATTTAGGAAAATATTATTATCCTCAAATATTTAAAACACCCAAATAAAATTTATTATAATGCCCTCATATGTATCTTCAAATACATATAATTCATCCTTATGAACTTATAAATAATCCCCAATCATGCTATAGAAGATTTCCATTATGCATCTAGGGAAGCCACCATGTGAATTACACAACATACGGGGAATTTTCTTTTAGGAAAAAGTTAAAAATATAGTGATGAAGGTTATTTTTACTTAGTCTTCTATGGAGACCTCAATTTGATTGTACCCTAAGTACCTTTATAGGTAATGGTATAACTCATGCCCCACAACTCTGTCAAAGAGTTGGTCAATGAAGGGAAAGATAAATGATCTTTCATAGTACCTGAGTTGAACTTCTTATAATTGGTTCACACTCTCCATCCACTAATCAATCCTGGGTAGATAATATCACTATTATCATTTGTAATCATAGTGATTATAGACTTCTTTGAAACCACCTAGATTTGGTTTACCCACTCACTCTCAAAAAAATATTATCTAAGATTTAAATCACTTAGAAAGTTCCTTAAAAAAACATCCATGAGATAGGTAATGAATCCCAACTATGGTTGGAGACACGATTTAGGATCAATTTTTAGAAAAATCATTTGCACCCCAATAAGTGGGATAATTCGAAGAATATCAGATTGGGTCCATCCAATTTTATTCTTATGTCTAATAAAGATTTCTAGAAGCATTTTCTTTTGGATGGATTCAGGAGAAAAAGATTAGAAAAAGGAAGGGTTTGATTTTCCCATTGGAATGAATAATTAAGTGAGGTGGTAAGGAACATTAATACCAACTCAATTTGGTTGTTTTTTTAATCATATTGGGACATGGAATCAAACATGGTTTTTTTTTCTAAATTTCTAAAAAGAATTTTTTTCCTTGGAACTGGATTTCAGCCACAAAATTTTCCATATCAGTGTTATGAATTGTTATAGGATATTTGTTTGTGGTTTCTACAATGGATTCACTACAATTTGATATTGATAAATCATCAATATATTAAACTAAAATATATTCCTTGAAAGGAGAATAATTTCCTTAATTTGAACAAAGGAAATAAATATCGCATGGACCTCAATCCTCATCAACAATTCCATGATGCTCCTCAATTTAAATTTCAAATATACCTATCTAATTCACCATATGAATCTCCTAAAGATACAATTTTTTTTTTCATTCTAAATTTTTAGATTAAGGATTATATTCCCAAATCATACATCATGTTCTTATTCCTCACATGGATGATTGAGTTAATTGTTTCTCATAAGGGATTACCAAGGATGATTGAATTTTTCTTCCTATTTCATAATATTAGATGACTGTAAAGGATAATGAATATGTAATGGTGAATGATATTATAAACTTTTGATATGAAAATCCCTTAATATCCCATTAAAAATATAAACATTATGATCAAAAATTTGAAAAGTGACAGATGTGGGTTGGATTTACTCAATCCCTAACAAAAAATATATTGCATATAGAATAAGGTTCAACCTGGCTCCAATATTATATAAGGCCCTGAAATTTTTTATTCTAGTTCATCATTGGTGTATGTAAATCATGTTCATTTCAACATATAATGAATGTTCTCCTATATAGTGGTGCTCACATTAGTAGGTAGAAGGAATTTGAATTTTTGTGTGATTTTTTTGAATGTGAATAGGTCCTGTAGGTAATTATATTTTGTTGGTATAGATTTAATTTTTTTGAGAAGGGGTATGTTAAACTTAACATGTGAGGAAAGTTTCATAAATGTATCATTCAATTGAGTTTTTCATTTTCTTCTCATATTCAGAGGGAATAGATCATGTTGCAAGATTGTTTAGGGATGTGGTGGTTCCTCCACATTCTTATAACATTTTATAGATTCAAAAGGTTCTAATTTAGTATTATCATGTTTTATTTGGTTATAAATGGTTTTATATTGGTTTTTTGAGGTTTACCAATGGATTTAACAATTTTTAAGAAGGTCACTACATTGAGTTTTTTTGATAGATGACTATGTTTCATAAGATTATCCACTTAAGGTTGGTGAAGGAAAAAAATCGGTAGGCATGGGGGGACATGATATTTTTAATGGTTCAAAATTCAATTTTATGGGATGAAACATAAAAATTATTTATTTATGAATTTTTTCACAATTTTACAGGTAATGGGAGGGGACTACTTGGGAAGGGTTTTCAGTTGGGTATTTTATACTAATGGGATATTAAGGTTTTTGGATGTGTATTTGAATAGGTTATGGGATGCATTGTTGTAATTGGACTGCAGGATGATGGCATTGGACTTTTTGGGATTGGAATTCATTATGGGTTGGAAATTCTATAGAGGGTAGGTATATGGTTGTTGTTAATGAATGGGTTATTGGTTATCATTCCATTGGAAAACTGGATAAACATTTTATATTATAGTGGTTGTGTTTTGGTACCATGTATTCTAAAATTTAATAGAATTGATCTATGGTGGTGGTTCACCTTGATTCTCATTATTTATGGATGGAATGGTTGGAAAATTTTTAGTATCTTGGTTATGTTTATAAAAAAAATGTAAATTGCTTCACTAGTTTGGATTTCATAGACCATCCTATGATTGATTTCCTCTACCTTCCAAGTAAGGGAAACATGTTTTTCCATAAGTATTTCCTCTTCCCTAAGAGTGTTCATCCCATAGGATTTGGGATGCTTCTCATAATAGGGAGTGGTTCCCAATGTCGGGTTCTATTCAGATAGGCCTTTAGGATTCTCAAAATCATAATTGAGGGGTTTGTTTTTAAAAGATCCATTACACATCAAGTAAATGAATTTTTTATTTCATAGCACCAACCCTTTATAAAAGATTTTATCTTATTTTGGGATTAAAAATACATGTTTATGTACCTTATTTAGTGTGAATTTAAAATTTTCCCATGCTTTATAAAATTAATCCACTTATTTTTCAATAATATTTTGAACAGTATTTTTAAGTGAAATTATTTTATAATGGAAGAAGTATTTTTTGTTGAATTATATTTGAAATTAGTTCCATGAATGGATAGATTCTAGTATTAGATTATTTAGCATATTTTTTTCTCTATCCTTATGTGAGAAAGGAAACATCCTCATCATAGATGAATTGAGTTGATGTAGTGGGCACTTGGTTTATACAATGTTACTGAAATCCTCTACAGGAAGGTATAGAATTTTTGAATCCATTATTTTAAATGTTGGAAGGTGGTTTAAGAAATGTTTTTTGATGATAGAGTAGGAATATCACAGTGAAGCATGTCTACAATAAGAATTTTCATTGGTCTATGATGGTGTGAGGAAATTGTTCATGGTTTGATCGACCAAATTCCCCATGTTTGAAACTACATGATTTGGGTTTCCATTTTTTTCACCCTCATATAGATGATATAGTTTCATTTGAGACCATAAAAAATAAGGGAGTCAATTTTATAATTTGGATCCTTATAAAGATTCGGTTCTAATAGAAATGGATAACTAGGAGTGCTTAAATATACAACCCCATAACTATCCCACTAATTAGATAGTTTGATTGGTTATGGGTTGTAATGTCCTAGTTTCTAGTGCCACCTAGAGGTACCCCATACCTGGTTGGTCACATGGACTCAAGAGAATTTCCACAAATGCTAGAGGCTACTGACCAGTAGTGAGGGCCTTGGATGTGATAGTGGGGAAACTATTCCCTCATTGGCAGAGTAACACAACAGAAATAAAACAGATAGCAATAACAGAAGTAGTAAAACTTGAAATAAGTAAACATCAAAAGTAATAGATAAATGGAAACACATATATAAATTATGCATGATACATATGTCTAGGAAAGAATCCAAAGCAATTCTAGAATACAGTACTAAACCAAAGTAAAAAAAGAAAATCAAGTAAACAGCTCCATAGCATCGCAGGCCTCAACTTGGTCCCATGTTCCCCAGCTCCACAACAATCAAGTACCTGAAGTAGAAGGTCACTTGACCTTATATATACCTGTAGCAATACAATCTCTTTGGGCCAAAAAGTATGACCCAAACTCGGTGTGAGACTAATCCCAGTAGGCAACCACCCAAAGATCTATTCCTAATAGTCTGCGAATATATACGGTAGGAAATAAACAAAATTAAGTAGTAAACAAGAAAGTACACATAATAAAAATCCTAAAAATACAATTTCATTAATTTTAATATACCAAGTAAGTAGCTAATCAAAAATAGGTAACCCTCTAGGAAGTAATCATAGCCTAACCCCTCAAGTTAAATGAGAAAAACACCAACAACCCTCTGGAAAGTACTCACAGTCTAACCCCTCTTGTTCATCTTTAGCAATGACTCTCTGAGGAACCACTCATCCTGAATTCCCCATGTGGTCTCATATCGGTAACTAATAGGCACTCGGAGGAAGCACTCAAAATCCAATTCCCCCGGTGGATCATATTGAGGAAACTACAGAAACTATGAGGGAGCACAAAGTCCCTCCCCTTTATGGCTTCCCAATGTAACAGTAAAAAAGACACTCTGGGGAAGCCCTCAGCATCCATTCCACCTATGGTCTACTACAATAGGTTCCCATATCCCTTTGTAAGTCAATAGTGAAAAAATGATAGATGTAAGCCAAAGAAAACCTCAAGAACTAATTGGATATACAATCTACAACATATCATAGCATGTCAGATAAAAATCATTCCATCCTAAAAATACTAGGCATGGAAAGCTAGAAGCCTAACTGGAAAGCTAGAACAAATGGTCAAAACAAGAAATCAAGGAAAAAACATCCATAACATGGAAAAGTTATCCCTATTCACAACAATTAACTACTATCCAAACAAAAAAGGCATAACAGGTAATAATAGGGCTAAAACCATAAACACTCAATACCCTGTTCTTGGGTATTGGGAACTTTTGGACATAAAATTCAAAGACTATATATGTAAAGGAAAAAACAACCTACCTCTGCATCATGAAATTGATATATGTGAACCTCAGGACTTGAATCTCCCTAGAACTCCATAGATCTACAAAAATGTTAAAAACCTTCAACTGAGGATATCTTGTGAAAGAGGAGAAATAAAGATATGATGTTCAAGAAGAAAGAAGAGTTTACTGTGGAGATTCCAAAGCAATTGGTGCCGGACGAATTATAGAACTAATTGAGAGTCAGGGGCTTAGCAAAGATCTGGTAGTCTCATTCACTCCCAGATGATATAGGTCAAGAAGAAGATGGTTATGTCCATCAGACATGACCCTGGTCTATTTAAGGAAATAAAATGAAAGTACACAATGTGTTCTTTAAAAGTACACGGTGTGTACTTGCCTTTTATGGACCCCGCTTTAGGAATTCTCTAGGTCACCACACACAGCCATGTACTCAGCCATTACACGGCCAGTACACAGTCACCCACGGTAGCAAGGTACACGACATTTACTTATAAGTAGACAGCGTGTACTCCTGAAATTTCTAGAAACACCTTTTTTTCTCAAAAACAACTGAAAAAGAAAAACATACCTAAAAAGAAGATCTGAGTTCTTACAAACTTTCCCCCTTTAAAGAAATTATTCCCCAAATTTCCCTAGCAAAGTGGCATAGAAGAAGAAACCTCGAACAACTCCAACCACTACTATAGTACATCATCCTCCCTCTCCCAATTCTCATCCTGTACTCACCCATGTTACCATTTCACTCATTCTAGAGGAACAATCCGGCCACAGAGAACCTTCACACATCGATCAATAAAACTGATAGGATGATACTCGAACGAGGCATCCACCTCTAGGTCAACCTCATTTGGTTGGAAAACATGAGATGGTTCTGAAAAGTAACATCAAAGCTCATAAATGTGGAAGACATCATGCATATCCCGATACCTCTGAGGTCAATGAAATCGGTAAAAAACTAGTCCGACTCTCCCCAACACCTCAAACAACCCGACATATCTCAGTGAAAGCTTACCCTGTCTCTTAATTCTTATGTGTCCCAACCTCGATGTGACACATAGGAAAACTTGATCTCTAACCTCGAACACCAGAGGTCATCTCTGTCGATCATCAAAAGACTTCTGTTGTGACTGGGTAGTAACCATACTCTTTCGAATCAACTCTATCTACTTTGTGGTCTCCTGGACAAGATGAGGTCCCAACATAGCTACCTCTCCTGCCTCTGGCTAGCATAAGGGTGATCAGCATGGCCTACCGTACGAAGCCTCAAAAGGTTCCATCTAAATAGTTTCTTGAAAACTATTATTGTAGGAAAACTCCACAAGAGGTATGTGATTCTCCCTAGAACCTCCAAAATCTAGGATGCATTCTCGAAGCATGTCCTCAAGTACCTGAATCGTACTCTCAGACTGTCCATCTATCTAGGGATGATAAGTTGTACTCAGATATACCTGTATACCCAAATCCCTCTAAATTCTATGCCTAACACAAGAAGTAAAATAGGAATCCCTATCTGAAACAATAGAGTGTGGATCCCCATGAAAACGTACAATCTCTCGGATGTAAAACCTTCCCAGCTCATCAACACTAAATGTATCCTTGATCAGAAAGAAGTGAGTTACCTTAACGAGTTTTTCAATGACAACCCATACTGCATCATTCCTTCGATGTGACCTCAATAACCTGTCATGAAATCCATTGTGACATCATTCCACTTCCACTCGGGAATGGGTAACTGCTGAAAAAGCCATGCTAGTCGTTGATACTCTACCTTCACCTGCTGAAAGGTGGAACACCTCATGACAAAACCAACAACATCTCTTTTCATACTTGGCCACTAATACAGACCTTGTAGATCTCAATAAATCTTGGTGACACAAGGATGTACTGCCCAAACTGAGGAGTGAAAGTGTCGCATCAGCTCCTCGCGTATGTCTGCCAGTACCCACACACATCCATGAAAACACAAGATCTCATCCTCACCTACTATCCATCCAGGAATAGGTTCCTCTCCAGACACACTCTCCCGTAGGACTAGGCCTTCCTAATATGATAGATGCTTTATTCTCACTCAATAAAGAAGAGTATAGGTAACATATATAGTGGATAGAAATGTCTTCCCTTGTCTGTCATGCACCTCCAAATGCATTTCAAAGAACAGATCCATAAGCTGCCACTCACTGCTGGCCTCTTAAACTGTCTGTATCTGAGTACTCCTACTCAATGCATCAGCCACTGTGTTGCCCTTCCCAGGCATGTAGGCAAGCTCAATGTCAAAATACTGAAGTTACTCAACCCACCTTCACTTTCTCATATTCAGATCGCTCTGAGTGAAGATATACTTGAGTCTTTTGTGGTCAGTGAAAACTCAAAAATGATATCCCAAAAGATAATGTCTCCACCAGCGTAAAGCATGAACAACGACCGCTAGCATGAGATCATGCATCAAGTAATTCCTCTCATGTGGCCTCAATTGTTGAGAACCGTACGCAATGACCTCTTATCCATGCATAAGCACTCTTCCCAGCCCGATACCCATTGCATCACAATATATAGTATAGCGCTTTCTTGGCTCTAACAATACTAGTATCGGTGCTAAAGTCAACCTCCCTTTCAACTCCTGAAAGGATGAATCACATGAATCCGACCACAAGTACATAAAAACCTTCTTTTTTAGGCCCTTCAATGGCACTTCTAAGCATAAGATGTCCTGTATGAAATTTATATAATAACCAGACATCCCTATAAAACTCCATACATCAAAGACATTCTTCGGCTGCTCCTAGGAAACTACTGCTCTCACTTTCTATGGGTCTACTGATACTCTTATCTCTCAGATAACATAACCCAAGTAGTGAATTTGGTCCATCCAAAAGTGGAATTTTAAGAGCTTAGCATACAACTAATGATCTCTCAGTTTACTCAAAATGATCACAAAATGTGTGGCATGGTCATGTCGAGTGTGAGAGTGCACCAAGATATCATCCATGAAGACTACCAAGAAAGAATCCATGTATGGATGGAACACTTGGTTCATCATTTTCCATGAAAACTGAAGGTGTTTTCGTGAGACCAAATGACATAACCACATACTCATATAGACTATACCTGCTTAGAAAGGTTGTAATAGGTTCATATGATGGTCTAACATGCAATTGATGGTAACCAGATCTGAAGCCAATCTTCGAGAACACCTGGGCTCCATGAATCTGATCAAAGAGATCATCAATCCTTGGAAAGGGATATCAATTCTTGACCATCAAATGGTTTATCTTCCAAAAATCCACAAAAAGTATAAGGCTACAATACACCTTCATTACAAAAGGACAGGTGAACCCCAAGGACAAGTACTAGGTCACATGAAGCCCTTTTCCTACAACTCCTCCAACAACTTCATGAGCTCCTGCAACTTTGGTTTATCCATCCTATAAGGTGTAATAGACACTGGTTCCATTCCTATAACAATATCAATAGAAAATTTAACCACTCTCTTTAGATGAAAACTTGAAAAGAACACTGGAAAGACATCCCTGAATCGATCCACCACTGGAGGAAAGTCCATCGGTGATGTCCCCTGGTCATCTAGATATAGTCTAGCAATATGGACTCTAACCCCTCCCAAACCATGATTCTTGAGTCCCGCTCTGATTTCCTGGAAATCCCACTCTCCCTTATAAAGAAACGATCTCCCTTTAGTGATGTGAAACTCACCCTATGACGATAGAAATTGACTACTACTTGGAAGGGAACTAACCAGTCCATTCTGAGAATGACGTCATAGCATGTGATCTCTAACACATAGAGGTGCCATAAGAAGTGGAACCCACCAACCATAAGTGGGAACTCCTTGCACTGATGTAAAATAGTCGTTCTAGTCCCCAACAGAGTGTCTAACATCAAGATATCAGCAAAGGAAAAGATACAGAACCCAAGGCTCTCCACAAGAGAAACAAATATAAAGATATGGGAAGCCCATGTATTTAAAAGAATAGAAGATATAACTGAGGAAACTAGGTTCATACCTCGAACTGTAGAGGTTATGAGATCCTCCTCCTGTGGGGTCTACTCTACTACGAAAGTCTAACTTGCACTGTGGCCCTACGACCCTGCCTTACCACCCTAAGTTGATCCACCCTATTGTCGCTAAAATCCTAGCGACTAGCTTCCATGGTCACGACCTCCACCTCGAACTGAATAGCCAGAAGTACTCCAGTTACCTGACTAATGAGAAACTGTAAGTGCTTCCCCTAAATGCGGGGTCATATAAGAACTCTGATCACCAGCTACTGGTGAGAAAAACTGATAGAAATTCTGAATATTACCCATCTTGCTACAAGATCAGCACTTGACTGGGTCTCTCGAGAAATGTGGCCTTGTATGCCCACTCTTCCTACACTGGTAGCGTATCACCTAGATACTAGAAGAAATATGCCACCTACTAAGATTTCCAAACATAGAATCCCTACGACGCATCCTAATGTCAATAGGAGGGATACCAACTCTAAATGTCAAGTTTCCCAGGCTCACAACTCCAGAATCCCTTAGATTGTTCTCTATGATCAGGGCCTGGTTAAATATAGAGGTGATGGAAGTAAACCTGAATATTTTCACCTGAGATTTGATGTTATGCCTTAGTCCATCATCAATCTTCCTTTCCATGAATAGCTCATCACCTATTGGAATAGTCATGAAGCGCTGCAGATCAGTGAAATGAGAAGAGTACACCAGGACTGAGGGAGTACCCTACTCCATACTCATGAACTCTCAAGCTTGATTGGCCCTCAAAGTATATGGGTAGAAGTAGTCATAGAAGTAATGCTGGTACTCATCCCACACCATAACCTACTGGCTTCCCACCTGCGAGATCACATCCCAACATCTCTTGGAAGAGTCCCAAAGAATATAAGTATCCAACTTCACCCTCCTCTCTGGAGGTGTCTCCAGATGCTCTAAGATAGATAGCATGGATTCTATCAATGACTCTAAAACCTTAGGTCCTCCTTCCCCTATGAAGGCGAGAGGATGCTTCTTCTGGAAAACCTGTATCAAATCTTCCATAGAAGGGGCATGATGCAGTAATCCTCATAAGGATTCCATAAAACTCATAAAGCCTTATCGGAACTGTGCATCTGAACCTGTGTCTAAAATCATGGTTGGTGCCAAGACTGGCACAATTGTAGGATCTTCTTGTAGTCCCTAATCATCCATATCCAGTGTATGATCATATCCCTATAATTGGTGGACAACTAGAGGACGTCTCGGTGGCATGACTTTGTAAGGTCAAGTGCACACCTTAGATCAAGATTAACATGGATTGGCACATAGAAGTGTAATAAGGGAACAATAGAAATAAATAATTCATGTTTTTTTTAAACATGGATACACGGTGTGTATAATGCCTACATGACATTTTCCCTTAAGACTTCACGTTGGTGTGTACTTCAGCCAACCCATGTCATGTAACACCCCATACACACGACATTTTGTCCTAACACACAGCGTGTGCTTGAATCCTCTTCCCCTTTCTGAGTTCTTCTACATGGCTAAGCCACATAGTTTCCTTAGAACAAGACTACACAACGTGTTAGTTCCAGACACAATGTGTACTAGATGAACTTCCCTAACCCGTGTTGTTCTCTACATGGCTGGTTATATGGGTTACACTACACGACATGTTCAAGATTGACACAGCGTGTATAACTTATGTTTTATCCATCTGTGTCATTAGTCACACGGGTGGAAACATGGTATACACAACACGGTGTGTACAAAGGGTACACGACGTGTTTCCCTAAAGATTTCCCAACCCTGTGTCTCTGCCCACACAGCTAGTGACACGGTTATAGAATACACAATGTGTACATACAGTACATAGTGTGTGCTCAAGAAAAATAGTTCCTTCCCAAATAGAAGGATACATGGCATGTATTAATCATTACACGCTGTGTATTCTAGGTTTTTTCCAGATAGTAAGCCTTAGAAACTACTTTGGAACCCGGAAAACACTGAAACAAACATTAAAGTGCCAAATTCTGATTCGTGAGGGCCCATACTCCTTGTGAATCAATGTTTGGAAACTTATACATGTTATATATAAAAAAATAACAGAACAATGATCCACCCAATTCCGGTCCATGAGGGCCCATAACACCTCTAGAACCAAATATTTGCGTTCAATTAAATTAACCTTACATAGATCAATACCCTATCAAAAAGTAGGTATTTTATCAAGGCCTCTATCAAAACAGCATGCATATCTAACACAACATTTATAACAGCAACATGAAATCGCTAATACACCCTAAATGGCATTGAAAGAATGCATGACATGTGATCTCTAGCAAGTGACAATATGATTCATGAGATGGAATAACCTCATCTCATCAGGTTGCAATAAAAATAGAAGCTTAATAATATCAACGAACAACACAAAACATGTGAATCTCCCAATGATGAAATCAAATCAATTTTAATAATTGAAAAACCATAAAAATTGCAATAACAAGGTAAATTGGATTTTCCCCGTACACATGTTAGCTACTCCCAGGAACAACTTATTAAAAAGTACCTATTCTCTTCTATCCATGGCTATAGGCTCCAAATATTAAGTCAAGAATAAAAGAACCTCCCTCTGATACCACTTTGTAACGTCTCGGTTACGGATGCCTCCCAGTGGTGCCCGGTACCCAGTAGGTCACATGGCCTCAAGCACATTTCCCCAAATGCTAGAGGCTACTGACTAGAAGAAAGGGCCTTGGTTATGATAGTGTGTAAACTATGCCCTCATTGGCAGAGTAATACACCAGAAGTAAAACAGATAGAAATATCGGAAGTTGTAAAACATGCAATAAGTAAACAAAAGATGTAATAAACAACTGGAGCACACATATATAAATAATTCATGATACATATGTCTAGGAAATAATCCAAACAAATCACAATGTTGGAATACAGTACTAAAGAAAAGTACAAAAGAAAAGCAAGTAAACAACTCCACAGCATCTCAAGCCTTAGCTTGGTCCAATTCTCCCCAGCTCCACAATAATAAAGTACCTGAAGTAGAAGGGATCTTGTCCTTATCTATACCTGCAACAATATAATCTTTTTGGTCCTAAAATAATGACCCAAATAGGGTGTGAGACTTATCCTAGTATGAAACCACCAAAAAATATGTGCCTAACTATCAGTGAATATATATGGTCAGCAGTAAACAAAATGAAGAAGTAAACAAGGAAGTACACATAGTAACAATCCGAAAAATTCAATTTCATTAATTTTCATATACCAAGTAAGAAGCTAATAAAAATCATGTAACCTTATCTTAAGTACTCATAGCCTAACCCCTCTTTATCAAACAAACAAACACCAGTAACCCTCTGAGATGTACTCACAGTGTAACAACTCTAGTTCAGCTTTAGCAAAGACTTTCTGAGGAAGCACTCACCATCAATTCCCCATGTGGGATCGTATTAGTAACTAATAGGCACTCCGAGGAATCACTCAACATCCAATTCCCCCTATGACCTGTATCGAGTAAACTATAGATACTATGAGGGAGCATAAAGTCTATCCACCCTATTTTCATGCAATGTAACAATAAAATAGACACTCTGGGGAAGCCCTCATCATCCATTCCCCCTACAGTCTACCACACCAGGTTCCCATAGCCCTCTATAAGTCAATCGTGAAAAAACGATACGTGGTGGCCAATGTAATCCTACCCAACTACTTGTCTAAACAATCTACAACATATAATAGCATGTCAGATAATAATCACTCCATCCTAACAATACAAGGCATGGAAAGTAAGCAGCATAACATGTAAGCTATATTAAACGGTCAAAAAAATAAATCAAGGAAAAACATCCTTAGCATGGAAAAGATAACCCTATTAAAAAAATTAACCTTTATCCAAACAAAAAAGGCATAACAGGTAATAGCAGGGCTAAAACCATAAACATGCAATACCCCGTTCTTGGGTATTGGGCACTTTTGCACATAAAATTCAAAGATTATCTATGGAAAGTCACAAAACACCTACCTTGGCATCGTGAGATCGAAATACGTGAACCTTAGGCCTTGAATCACCCTTGAAATCCGTGTATCTAAAAAATGTAAAAAACGTTCAACTGAGGATATATCATGAAGGAGGAGAAATCAAGAGATGAAGTTCAAGAAGAAATAAGAGCTTACTGTGGCGATTCCAACGCAATAGATGATGGTCGAATCACATAACGGATGACAAGTCAAGGTCCCGGAGAAGATATAGTGGTCTCATTTACTCATAGACAAGATATGTTGAGAAGAAGATGGTTCTATCCATCAGACGTAACCCCAACCCATTTAATGAAATAAAAATAAAGTACATGGCGTGTTCTTTAAAAGTACATGGTGTGTAGTTGCCTTTCCTCGCCTCTGATTTAGGTGGTCTCTAGGTCACCACACATGAACATGTACCTAGCCATTACACAGCCAACACATGGTCACCCGCGACAACCGGGTACCCGGCGCGTACTCCTAAAATTTCCAGAAACTCAACTTTTTCTCGAAATCAACCAGAAAAGAAAAACATACCCGAAAAGAAGATACAGGTTCTTACATTGGTATAAGAAGACATGTGCAATGAAATGAGAAAAAATGAAAGTGGAAAAGATAAAAAAAATGGATGGGAATAGAGAAATGGTGTGAGTTTACCCTATAATTTATTTATATACTCTAGTGATTACATATATTAAGAGTATTATGAAATATTTTAGTAGGTCCTTTTAAATGGATTCAAATAGTCAATAAAATTTAAAATTTAAATATTTTGTTTGAATGTAATTTTCCTAATAAACTAAACCATTCAATTATAAAATTAATTATTATTATGTTTTTTATCTTGAAAATGTGGTAGTAATCATGTGTGGAAGATATGTGTATGTATAGTTGGCATCAGTGTAATGTTTAAATAATTTTGGAATTATGTTAGTTCAAAATATTAACCTAATTTTAACATAGAGACCTCATAAGCTAAGACTTTAAAATTTATTTATGCAATTGAATATATTATTTACCCATGAATTGTTGGATTATTTTTTGTTCCAACCATTTATTATTTAGAAAATATTTGTATTACAGTCAAATAAATGATCAGATGAAATTTATAATTAATATTTACTAAGGAATTGTAATATTTTTATTTAATTTAGGATTTGTGAATTAATTTATATACATTAATTTTTCAAGAACTTCTAAATCACCTCCATAATACCATGAAGTAGAGATGTCTGTGAAATCACTTAGTGATGAAATAATTACAACCCCTATGTTGCAATCATCCCCTATTATTCTATATGGGAAGAATTTACATACTAATCTCATAAACTGTATAATTTGATGCTATGTTGGTCTTGGACTATCTCTCATTATAAATACTTCATATCAACTATAAAAAAATATATTTCCACACCCCAAACCATAACATGCTTCTATACAATTCAAGGGATATTATGAATCTACTTTATCAAATCCCTTAATGTTTTGGGTATTGATACCCAATAAAGAATAATATATTTCTAAAACGGTTGAGACAGTGGAAAAAATCAATTTTGAAGATAGTATATTATATGGTAATATACTGATCTATTCCCCTATTAATTTTAGTGCTTTCCTCGAGAATGAGAAGTGGGAGTTACTACTAGAAAATATAAAATATGATACCCCTATATAATGTCCTTTATAGAACTGGATGAGTTATTGAAACAATATTAAGAGAAATTGGGTAAGTGGCCCACATTCCCCAATACAACACCTTGTTGTGTACTAATAGAAGAGAACTACTACAAGTATATTTTAAATTATATATATTCACTAGATAATGGAAGAAATTGTCCCATTGAGTTATCTATCATGGAGTTTGTTAGACTTATGTTTAGAACTATCACATTGAATTTATTTTATTGTATATAAATTCAAAAAAATAGATGATTTTTTAACAATTTTTATTTTAAAATAGAAAAAAATTTAGAATATAGATGAAAATATTAAGATTGGAAAGAGACGAAAATGAAGCCTCAATATTATATTTTAATTCAAAAACCATTTCAAGTGATTGTACAATGAAAGAGGATAATATTAATTGTCTTTATTATTGGTTCCCTATTCATAATTGTTTGTAAACACCAAAATTAGTGCATTTAGAATTTTATCTTCTTTACTGATCATTTATTAATTTTTTCATAAATATAACTAATAGTGTTAACATTTTTAAACTCATTTTTAAATGAAACATGTTCATAATTTTTCTTCTATATTGTAGGATTATGTTTAATTTTTTTTATGAAGATATTATTCCTTATGGAGTACATGGAGATTAACATTGGAAGACACACATCTATAGCCTTGAATCTAGAAAATTTTGGGCAAAGTGATAACATCATCACACTAAAATTAATGCAGTGCTATTGAAACATTACCAATGAAGATGAAACTAAAAATTTGGATTGTGAAAATGATGGGGGAAATTTCATTAAATTTTTTATAGAGATAATTTTTAGGTTTTAGTGTTGATCATGGCATCCCAAATGAAAAATGAAATGTTGGTCCAGATTCGATGGCCCAATATAATAGAAAACCAATTCAATAAAAACTCCATGAATATGATTTCAATTGATATAAAATTTTTAAGACAATTTAAAGAATTTTGGGTATTAAAATTATTGATATATGGGATACCCAAATTAATCCATATTGAATCTCATTATGGTTCTTCAATTTGAGGGATGAAATATGGATCCAATTGTTTTTCAATGGTGAAAAAGTATTAATTTCTCCACTTTTAATAAAGTGAGTCCCACCATAATCATGTATGAAGACTTTAAATACTAGGTGGTGGGGGGTCAAACCAATGATCCAAAAATTACTATTTAATGTATTGGTGGTGATGGAGTGGGAGTAAATAATTTTTTTCGTTCCATTATAATGGTATGTAGTTTTGTTGGAGTTAATTCTTTAATTCATTGAATTCAATTAGGTCCATTATATATGGAGTGTTTAATATTTTCATAAAAAGGTATAATTTCTATTGAAAAATCATCATATAAATTTAGGGAATTTGTACAATTTGTTTCAAAAAAACATCAACATATTCATTAAAAATTGGAATATCCTCCATATTTAGTTTCTCTCCAACCATTAGAGCTAAATATCTATCATAATTGGATATTAAGACCAATATAATGGATGAAATTTATATATAGACTTCATGGTCATACATGCATTGATAAAAGATAATAACTTTATATGAGACATGAAATGTGAATTCCCAATCTAAAAAATTAACATAAGCTCTATTTAGAGAGATGAAATCCATCCCCAAGATGACATCAAAATAATCTAAATGTATAATAATATTATTCTATGGAAACAATTCTAAAAAAATTATATTAGATAGTATTTATAGAATTGGGACCCAATCATTGTACCATTAAGAGTTTTCACTAATAATTCAACATCTAACTATTATAGATACAAAAAAATAATCACATATATTTTTTAATATTCAAATGAATTCTGAGAACTAGAATGAAATAATAAATTTACATTTATGTGTCTACATATTACCACCCTAATTTCAATATCATATCAATAATCACTTACTAAAACGATAATACATAGTGTTAGTACTAAACAATAATAATCATTCTAAGCAATCATATGTTAAGGAAAATAATTCCTAAGTTGTACTAAATTATGAAACATTCATTTTAGAATATAATATTTTAGGTTAACTCTTCATCACTTTTATTTCATCATAGGATATTTTAGGATCTGCAATCATATTATAAAAATAGTATTCCCTATAAATAACTAAACATCACTCTGATACCATCTTTGGTGACCCACACCAACACTCTAATATATGGTATTAAAAACATATACTTTACATAATTTCTTTGATAACATGAGAGACCACTGAAGAATAACATGGATATATAAAACATCATTTTATATAAATATTCATAAATATCACTATAAATCATACATCATAAACAAGAGTTTAAGTGTTTCTAAATATTAGATAAATAACCATGTTATCTTAAAATATCCTTAAAATACCCCATTAATAGCCTTATCACATGACACCCTTTTGAAATATAATTCATGATATTTTCCTTCATAACCTAGGGATTGAAAATATAATAAATGGAGAGATGAAATTATTATTAACATTAAACATGAGAGAAAACAGTCAAATATCATATGTGATAATAAGAAATACATGAGGGTATGGGAACTTAATCAAGGTGAATTTAAATAACATAATATAATCATACCAAATAAGGAATAGATCCTAAATCATGGGTCAAAGAATAATAATTTTATCATAATATAAGACATGAAAAATAAGGGTGAGTTAACAAGATTCAATAATCATGAGGCATGAAAACATAACATAAGAATAAGAATGATTCATATATAGACACATAACAAATAATTATTATTTTTAAGATCAATACCAATACCATGACCACATAATGGAAATAATACTATAGTAGATTGAGTTTGATCACCATTACCTATAATTTCTATTCATGAGTATAATTTTTTAGGCAATGAATTTAAATTATACATAATTCTAGCCTCACCCATCATATATTGGACAATGTCTATTAGGGGTTTTGGTTCACTCCTTATTCTTAATCATCTCATGTGATAATTATTTACCCAATGAATTAGAGGGATATATTATTCCTTAACCACACATAAAATTATGAAATAAACTATACTTATACATGATACATGAATATAAAAAATATTTTTAATCCATCTTATCTTAATTTACATGAGGGGAAGTAACAGGTTCCCTAAAAACATACATTGAACATTATCATAGTATATCAATAAAAATGGTGGATGTAATCATTAGGGAAAATTACTAGTGAATCATAACATATATTAAAGTATATTTACATAGATGAAAGTTAATTTTATAAGAGCATTAATCAGAATGCCCCTAAAGCCTTCATTTTTTTATTTTTGATAATCCCACTTTTAAGGTGTAATGGGGAACCATAACCTTAAATTTCCCAATGACTTCATGACATTACAGGACCCAAAGGTCTTAAAGTAATAAATCCCAGACTATGACTACATGAAACTGATCCTCCCTAGTGTCTGTATTGTGATAAGATCTCCACATTTTAATGGATATTTGGATAGATATCATGTGCATGGATTCACATGCTTGGTACTGATGAAAAGTTCCATACCCTCTCATTCATCCAAATGATATTGCTCTGCTCTGGTAAATGATCCTACTTCAAATCATCCTCTAAAGTTTATTCCATATAGAATCAACTGGTTTTAATCTTCACAGGTCACCCAAAGGCCTTGAGGTTGCTTGAAGGCCTTAAGTTGGCCCAAAATCTTTATTGACCTATAGGCATGGGTGGCCCAAATGCCTTAAGGACTCTAGGCCCAAACTAGTGGACCATAGGTGAATTGTTCGGACTACTACAGTACTAAATAACACCTGCTTCAGTTCCTACTATAGTACTACTATAGTAACAAAGTAATATTCTTCCACATATAATCTAACCTAGTTCTTGTGGACTTTTATAATATCATTGAAATTTACTTTGATAAATAAGTAGATAACCCCATTATATATTCGGTACCTTTTATTTTAAAAAAAGTGTTTTATAAATAAATAGGAATAAAAATATATTTACAAATGAATGAATAATAAGAGATTAAGTTTCTTAAAAAATATAATATGGTGGGAAAATTACTTAGTATATAAAATGTTTAAAAATGATATTTGTTTCACACTTGGTAAATAAGGTCAAATTTGGTAGAGAATGACCATACCAAAAAGTTAAAAGAATATTTGATTTGAAAAGAAAGTTGAGTCCTTTGAAAATTACCTTAATCAGACATATAAGTGTAGATAAGGACAACCACATAATTTTTTTAATATGTAATTCGAGGAGAATGATTCATGAACAAGAAGAAGAGATAATTTTTGATCCACTTAGAAGCATTTTTTTAATATAATTGTGATCCAATGAAAGGTAAAATGGTATAAATACATGTATATTAGATTATTATCTTTATTTGATGAATATAAATGTTTTATTTATAGCTACATATAATTTTCTGAAATTCATGTTCAAACATAATTCATCATTATTTCTAATTGATATTGGTAAATAAACCATCACCTTTTCCCTTGGCATCCAAAAGATCACTTTAAAATCCTATATAATAAAGATAAAAAGAATAATAACTTATTTAAAAACTATATTACTATCTATTAAAATTCATAAAATTAAATTATAATCATTCATTTAACATATATTAGTTGGATATATTTTATTTTCATCCCGGGATGTTTGTGATTTTGATTTTTTTTCATAGAATTTTCGTAATGGAAATTTTAATCCTCACTATCTGAAACCAATTTCATCATTCCCAGATTATTAATAGTAATTTAATCTTATTTTTTAATGATTTATTCAATATTATGTTAATTGGATGTAAATTTTGGGTATGGTTTGTGAGAATGGAATCCATGAAAAGTATGTTTCAGGTTATTTATCGATAAGAAAAGTTAATTTATATTTTTTATTAATTTGTATGCCATACTTATAGAATCATATTTATGAAATAAATATCTCATAAATATCATATATTTCTTTATTAATTTATTTATTTGTGGTGAAAAATAGTGATATTGGAATAACATCATTTATGTTGACGATTGAACTGACCTAGAGAAGAACATGATATACTGGTGAATGCGTGGAAGATTAGATTTATATTGTAATATCATTTTTAGAAGCATAATTATATTAATATATCATCATTACAATGTATTATATTAAAAAATAATATATATTCTAAGGTAATTTAATGCAATTGAGGAACTTTGAAACTTACTTCGTGAACTTTCTCCTTCTCAACATGGGTTCCTTTAGAATAAAGGATTTATGTTTCATTATTGGAACTAGAAGGTAGATAATATAATACAAGTATTTAGGTGTACAAAAATGGGAATGTATTTAATATATTCTCTAATGGGTATATAATTTTATAAGGGGTATTGGGGAGAACCTTTTATAGGTAAAAATGATTGATATTCCATTGGTAACATAAGTTCAGTGAAGGGTAAAGATGGAATCACATAAGAGTTTTCTAAGTTAGGTGAGAAGGTAATGGTTATACATTTTTTAGAATAAAAACCTAATAAAGTACTATTCAAATATATAAATATCATTTTAATTATCAAAAATTTAATCTACATTAATTTACCTCTTTTTAGAACTTTTACATAGTTTAATTATTTACTTTGGTAAGAAAATATTTTACTAAAAATAGTAGGAGAAAATTATTATATAATATAGATATTTTGATTCCAATTTGTTAATCCATTTATTCAAAATTAATTTTTAAATAGGATGATTTTAACATTTAAATGAAAAAAATAATATATAGAAAAACTTTTTTATTGTTAAATTGATTTTAAAACATTATGTGTTATAATATAATTTAATAAAAAGTACTAATTAAATTATTATTAATATAATTGTTTATTAATTTAAATATTAAATTATATTCATCAATTAAAAGTTATTGGTTTAATTTATTAAGATTCAATTACAAGAAACTTAATAAAACTGTTCTTAGAAAAATAAAATTTTAAAAATTAAATAATTTTAACCGTATCCTATTAAATTTTATTATTCATATTACAAAACATTAATTTTACCAAAACATTTCTATTTAAATATTTATCTTAATTTATACTTACATCAAATCATTCTTTAAAAATAATTATTATTACTACATATCACACATGAAAATCTATTTTATAACAATTTTTAATTAGATATTATCTCTTCATTTCATTATTTATTATTTTGAATTATATAATTTTCAATTACAATAATTAACCACTATATATACCCAATAACCATATATTTAACAACCATATTCACAATGACCATGTATCTATTGACCATATTTTCAATGACTATAAATATAATGGTGATATTTTTTCCTGTATATAGTTTGACACAAGTTCTTAAAATAATTCATCCTATTTATTTACTTCCATATAAATATTTATAAAATATTTCTAATTATCTTCCTTAATTATATAGTTTAAATACAGGTTATTATATTTATAAAAAAACTTACAGATAATAATTTTATTTTCATGATATTTTTTACATGTGGTTTTATTCATCTTGTAAGTTCATAATGATGTTTCATATTTCATTATCATAATGTTTTTATGAGTATCTTGAATTTTAATATGTAATATCTATAAAATATATCCGGATTTTTTTTAGTTCCACATTATTCATTAAAAAATAAAATCAACATATTATTGATTTAATGAAAAAATACAAAGTAAAATCATGATATGTTATATTGTTCCCCCCTTAAAAATAATTAATCCCTCATAATTTCGTAACTTTCCTAAACAAATGTTGGGTACCTCTACCTAATTTCATCTTTTTGATCCCACATTACTTATGCAAAAATATTATTCCTATATAGACCTTTAAAATTTTAGTGGTCTTGTTTCGTAGTACTTTATCACTATGAACTAGGATTTATATTTTTTCTCATTATAAGGGTTATATTCCAATTACATAGATTTTGAGTTTAGTATATGTGATAGATTGGGTATGTACTTCATCATTAGTGATACATGGAATAGATCATGCATTGGGGAGAGGTTCAGTGGAAGTAAAATATGATAATATATTGTCTACATATGATCAAGGATTTAATTGGGTTCAATGTATTCATGGACCAACAAAAACTTCTTCCAAAATTTCATATTCTTCTACCATGGTGATATTAAAATGAATACATTATCTCCATATTCAAACTCCAAATATTATTAAATATTATTGGTATAGATCATATATCAACTTTTAGAAGTTTTAATATTTTATTCAGTGGTTCTAATATTCTCAAACAATTCTGGAGAAAGATCTATTCCCATTTGTGTACACTCTGTAACTTCATCCAAACATGTTGGAGTCATGAACCTCTTCACATATAGAGCCTCATATGGTACTATTTGAATTCTATAATCTAAATTTTTGGTAAATGAGAACTATAAAAACGGAATTTGTTGATCCCAATAGCCTTGAAATACCTTAAATGAGATGCCAACAGATCTTCTTAAGATTGAATAGTTCTTTCATATTGACCATCGGTTGAAAGATGATAAGTGGTGTTGAAGCATTGATCTATATCCAATGCATAATAAATAATTATCTAGAATATTTAGGTAAAAATCAGATCTTCATTAGATGCAATTGTGAGTGGTGATTTATGACACATTACGAATTCTTTTATGTATATCATGCAATGACAATTGAGTGAGAAATATTTTCCAATAGTAATAAAATGATCTCAATTTTCTAGGTGATCAACTACAACCAAAAATGATTTATGAAAATTAGAGTTCATAAGAATACCTACCCGGAAATCAATGGTGAAGTTCTCCCATTTCTATATAGGTATTGGTGAGGGGTTCATAGTCCAATTATACTTATTTCATTCATAAATTATATGATAGAATACTAAGAATCAAAATACATACTCTACTATCTCCCTCTTGATTTTCCCTAATAAAAATGATTATTGAGTTATCTATAAAAACTTTTTCTTCCAGGATGGATAGATAATGACGAACTATATGAATCATCAAATTTATATTTCTTTATTCATAGTATTGATGGAACACACATTAATTTTCTAGATATTATAAATCAACCACTATTAAATTTGAACACAGAATAATCCTACCATCTTCTATAAGTCCATAACTTCCTTCATTGACTCACTGATATCTACATTGATAGAAAATTGAGTATTGATTGGGGAAAGATTTTATTTATCCACTACCATTATGACTTCAAGGTATATTCTTTAAAAATACATTAATATTTAGTCTTTTTATATCCATATCATGGATAAGATAGCATGATCATTCCAACCCAAAGCATTATCTACCTTGTTTTTCATCCTTGGGTGGTAATTTATTAAGCATTAAGTATCCTTGATCAACTCTAACTATCTCCTTTGGTGTATGTTCAACTCCTTATATGTGAATATATACTATATTATCTTATTATAAGTATATATTTAACAACTTTTACTATAGTGATAATTCCTATATATCTTTAACAAAAATATAATTTAATCTTACACCAAATCATGTGTCTATTAATTTTTCTCATGAATATTTAATTGTCATGCGATATAATCTACCAACATTTCATTCCGTATTAGATAAAATCCCAATAAATTTATTGATGTATCACTGTATATAAATTTTTTCTTCGCTACAGGTTACTGTGTGTACAAGTGTAGTGAAAAAACTTCTCTAAAGCTCCTTAAAGTTGTCTTCACATTCATCTATCAGGATAAACAAGAATCCCTTACAAGTTAACATGGTCTTTGGATTTTAAATTCATGATAATTTTTTCATAATGTATCAATAGTATCAATCCAATATAAGAATAGTATAGATATCTATTACAGTTGTTTGTCTAGGAATGTTTTCAATCATCCATGTCTTCAAAGGATCCACAAATATACATTCTATTTTGATTACATGACCCATGAATGAAACTTTTTTGTATCTCTGAAGACTCTATTCACTATATCCATGAAAATGGAAATGTAATTTTCAGTTATGAATGGAATCACATCTAATCCAAAGTTTCAATATCTAGTACATGAAACATTCTGGGGAATATCCTCCATTTTTAATGTTAATAGAAAATATTGAGACGAATGGTCTGTCCTTTACAAGTATTGATCCCCTCATATAAGATAAAAAAATATCAATACAGGTAGAGGATAAATTTTCTTTACTGTGATTTTTTATGTTCATAATAATTTATTTAGTGATTCCTTTATCCAACATTCTTCTTAACAATGAATACTGATTAACCTGATTGTGAATCACATGGGTAATAAAACTCCGATACAAAATCTCTTCAATTTTATAATTTAATTCCATTAATTCAACTGGATACATTTTATATGGAGTGTTTTATATGATAATAACACAAGGTGTGAGTTATATTGAAAAAATAAACATGAAATTTAGGGGTGAATATGAATCTTTTTTTAAAAAATATCAATATATTCATTCAAAATTGGACTATCCTCCACACTGAGTATCTCTCCATCCGTTTGAGAAAAATAACTTTCATGATTGGTTATTAATACACATAAAATGGTTCAATTTCTATATGGACTACATGGTCATCACTACATTGATAGATGATCATAAATTGATTCAAGATATGAAATGTGACTTCCCTATCATGAAAGATAATATAATATATATTTAGAGAGACCTAATCCATGCACAAGATCACATCAAATTACACTAAATATATATTAATATGAATTTAGTAATCACCTACCAAAAAGATTATATTATATAGTAGTTATTCACATGGGACATAATCATTGTACCACTGAGAATTTTTAATAATAATTAAATATTTATCCACTATGTATATAAATAAATAATCTTAGATACATTTCAATATTTTAAAGAAATAATAGAACTAAAATAATGTAATATAATTTAAATAATGAGTGTACATTTCTCTATCCCAATCTCAAGATTATTTCTTTCATCCCTTACTGAAACAAAGTTCTTAGTATTAATACTAAACAATTATAAACAGAGTGTGAAATCAGATGTTAAATAGAGTAATTCATACACTAACCAAAATTATGAATCATTTAATCCAGCCTATGATATTTTAGGTTCACTCTACATCACTTTTGTTTCATAATAGGATATTTTTTGGATCAAACATCATATTATTAGTATATTAAACCCCAAACATAAATAAACCCATCTCTGATAAAAACATAGAAGACCTAGAACCACACTCCTGAATTTGGTGCTATAAAAACATACTTTACACAATTACTTTGATACCAAGCGTGATGAACAAAGCATAAAATTCATATATAACAAAATAAATTAAATAAAAATTCATTATATATCACTATAAATAATACCACAGAACCAAAAGGATTAGTTTATTGGATATTATATACATAACCTTGTTATTTTAAAACATATTAAACATATCTAATAAATAGTATTCTCGCATGATACCATTTAGAAATATCATACATAATATTTTCCTTTATAACCTATGAAATAAAAACATAGGAAATGGTAATATCATATTCTTATTAAGTTTAAACATTAAATAAATATTTAATGTCACAAGTGATTATAATAAAAACATGCGGGTATCCGAAAATAATAAAGATTCATGGAAATGACAAAAGAGAATCACACCCAATAGGGAATAGTTCAAAAAACATGGGTCATGGAATAAGGATATTATAATAATATAACACATGAACAATAATAGTGTGGAAAGATGAGTCAATAATAAAAATACATGAAATTATAACAAAGGTGTAAGAATGTGTTATATACATAACAATATAAAATCATTAAATTTATTGATGCTCAATCCCAATACCATCATTGTGTAGTGGATAGATTCTCTTAATTAATGGAGTTTTATCCTTAATCCCAAGAATGTATTCTCATGAAATTTGGGGTTTTATGTAAGGAATCGGATGGTTTTATAATTATAGTGACACCCATCATATTGTAGAAAAAGTCCCATAATGTTTTGGGTTCACAACCCATTACCAATAATCTCTTGAGATAATGATTTTTTGAATGCATTATAGGGATATATATGTAACAACCTAGATTAGCTCAAAGGTAAATATCATTTGTTTTTTGTTTACATTCCTTACTTAATATCTTGAAATTATTCCTATTGGAGCCACATAATTTACGAGGGAGTTCGAGGAATGTTCATATTCAGAAACCTTGGATGTTGTTGGAATAGACAGGGCCACATGGTTAGTGGAAACCGTTCTACCCAACCCACACAATTTCTCTTAATAATTAATGGAGTTTCAATGGGAAGAATGTGTCCTTATGATTTTTTGAAACTATGTTATATGAGTCACACAATCACAAAAAAAAATATCAAAAATGGTGAGAGTGGGACTCTACCCGCATTGTGCATGGTTAGGAAAACCATGCGCATAGCCCATGTGGGGTTCCTCCTTATCCAGTTCCTAAAATGTGGTCGGTGCATGATTTAACCAATCGCATAAACTTGTCTGGATGTGTGATTTTATGGTTTTTACTAAATGAATTTAATACCTCACCCCTCTCTTTTACCATCTCATTTCCAATGGACCTCTTCTCTTATTCTCTTGTTGAAGGCCCCCCTCCCTCCTAAGATTGGGATTGTGATAACTCCCTTATCTGGGATCAAAAACAGACAGGGTTAGTCATGTGGGTTTTTTATCAGTAAGATCCTTAATAATATAGATTTTATTCTTCATTCTTCTTCCGGTCATTTTCACTATTTTGGTGTGAGAACATTTTCCCTTTTTCTATGTGTTTATTTGTTTCTCCGACTCGTTCTATTCTATATAAAATAGAAAGCAGATATTGGAGGAGGATTCATCTTTGACCCTAATGTAGGTGGTCTAGATTTATTTTCCAAATGTTTTTTTATAGATTTCATTGTTGTGTAACATGCCAGTCATTTCCACACACCACCTTAAAAAGTGTTATTCCATTTTAAAAAATTATATGTATGTTATTATACTTCTATAGACCCATGATAAGTGTTTAGAGGCTTCCAACCTCAATCATACCCACCCATTTGGGTGAGATAAAATAAAATTCAACATTTATATTAAATTGTTTAAATAGAAAAAAACTTCCTATGTGTTCATCATGGATTATAATTGGATTTTACCACTTTTATATAACTATTCAATGGAACAAAACACCTTACAAGTATTCATATTGACCGTAAAATTGATTTTATTTCACTAATTAATTAATGGTATTAATGTAATTCGATAATAATGGGTGAAAGTACACACCATAAGATACATTCTTTTATATATGGGTTATGTGAGTTGTGATACCAATTTATATATCGAGGCTTGATGATATGATGCATTAAAGGTGATACCTTATGTTATTATAATTATATGAGTATTCTGTTATTACTGGAAGTTGAAATATGTTTTAGGGACATGTTGAGCATGAAATTACATGATACCATACATTAAGTGTTTATAATGATATTTGTCACCATTATTCATATATCTAGATGATGGGAATGGAACTTCACGTTCCCTTGTTTCGGGTGTTGGGAATGACATCTCACCCTGCCTATCTCAGTTTTTGAGCGTGAAGTCTTGAATTGAGATGTGATTTTGGGATTATACCCTCTATTGGATCCTCTCGGTCTTTAAAATACCTATGGACACCTGAGTTATTCCCTAAGACCAACTAGCACCTAGTATTCATGTATTTTCCTACTAATGTGCTCACATACTTAGTGCATATACATGTATAAAGTTTATAAATTCACACACACACACACATGTGAATACTATGTATATGGTTACTGATCAAACTCTCATACCGCCCTATTCCTACATAGGTAACATTATCCATGTGTTATATAGAAACCTGATCTTCCAAGATTTCATTTATTCTTCATTGTTTATTATTCATTTATACCTGCACATTTCTATTTTTATGTACATTGGATTTATTTTTTCTTGATATTGCTGGTGGTGACCTAATGAGTTTATCTCACGCCCTTCTCAAGATACATTCAGTACCCGAGTACACCTTATGTCAGTAGGTATGGATAAGGTGTAGATCCCTATTATAGATGCATGATTCATTTTACATATAGCATATAACATGGGAGTAGAGGACCGAGCATATACTCGTGATGCTAGGAGAGTCTCCTTTCGGAATTTTTTAATTTTTTGGTATCATTTTTTATATGAATGTACCATTTTTTTCCTTTTTGTATATCAGCATTCCATGACATCATTTTTTATGACTAATTTTTTCTAATTTTATTATTATTACAGTTACATGGTTATTTATGCATATGAAATTTATTTTTGTATTTACTTTATTCTATGCTATCTGTTATATCATTCTTATTCTATTATCTATTTATTTATCTTATCTTATGTGAATGTATGATATGAGGGTATAGTCTCCCCACCTTACCTCCTTCAACACTCATTTTTATCCAATGGACTTAGGAATAGGGGGAGGAGCAGTTGACTCCATGTTACCCAACAGTTTGGGGAACAATTTAAGTGGATCATGGGTCAGGATGTTAGAAAGTGCAATCAGAGAATATTTTTCTATTTTTCATGCTATTTGGGAGTTAGATAATAGAATATGAGTTAAATTAATATGTCAATGAGCCTATTCCTTGGAATTTCTTACCCACATATAGGGGAATCCCAAAAAACCTAGGATCAGTTATTGCTATTCGTATTTTTCACATGTTATAGTCGATACGACTTCACCATTGGGTTACACACATGCCCTGTGATATTGTTTTTATTGTTGTTAGATATCTTTGAATTGGTCCTTGGATGATTATGGAAAGTAATTGGCATCTCATTCATCATTATAGTCACATTAGAACTAATATTCCATGAATTATTACATTCCATGTTTACTTTCTATGTTCATTTTCCAGTTTCATGTAGTTAGTTCCATAATTATTATATATTGATATGTGATGAAATTTCCTAAACGAAAAATATTATTCGATTAATTAAAGTGAATACATAAATATAAATATTGTTTTCTCACATAGATTGGTGATTAAACCTTAATTAGCTACTTGTACCATGTTATGTGTTCTAGACTTGTTTCCTATAGACCATGAGATATGTACTTATTTTTATAAAAGAGTTTGAACCCAATTAAATTTAAATCTCTAAATTAAATGGTTACCATTAAATGGGTATTCCAATTTCCATGTAAATGGGGTTTTCCTCTATACCTTGTAATTGACACTCCACATACCAAAACCTATATCATCTGCTATGGGACTATGAACCAAACCAAGCCTTAGTAGTTGTTAGTTTGGGTATTTTCGTATGTTCTTATGGCCTATTATGTTTTTAGTTACCACATAGACTTTGAATATAGATTTGGAAGAGGGGTGTGACCTTTTCCTATAAAATGTTATGACCCAATCCTTTTAGCTATATAAAATCTTATCAACTCTTTGTTTATATTATGAGGTGTGTGTTTGGAATTATATAGTCATCAACCATGAAATCTTTGACTTATATGACTGGAAGGTAGTGGAAACCAATCATATGATGTGGTGGTCCCTAAGCCTCCAGTGATACCTCCTACAGTTTAACCTATGGCACCACCTTCTATTATTGAAATGGGTACTGATGACTAGTTTTGAGAAGTATTTTATTGTATGATGCATTCTATGAAAGGTTTCACTCGACCTTCCCTGACTATGGTAGCGTGGAATCAAGAGTTTCAGTACCATCATCCTCTAACCTTTTCAGGGGATGGTGGGCCAAAGACTATAGATTCATGGATGGATGCCATTATTTCAATTTATGAACATATAGATATTCCTCTAAAGAGGAGGGTCAGAATCACTGCTTATATGAGAAATGGTTATGCCAAGTGATGGTGGGATTCCATTACCATAGGATATTGGCATTGAGAAATGATTTGGGAATAATTCTAGGCAATCCTTAAAAAATTTCATTCCACTAGCTCGGGGGGATAATCGGTGAAGATAATTTATGAACCACTAGTAGGGAGTCATCCATGCCAATGAGTACTCTACTTGATTTGTTGAGTTGAAACCTTTTTGAACCTAATCTATTTAGTGATGATATCATCAATGCCATGTGATTTGAGGATGGGATGGTATATACCATCTAATCTCATGTTAATGTCTTCCGATTGATGATTATTTCTGAGAAAATAAACCAGAACCTCATTACGGAGAATAATTTGAGGGAAGATAATGGTGGAAACTAAGATGGTTCAACACCTAGATCTTTTGGTGTTTCTTCTAGAAGGCCAAAGTGATGTTTTGAGGATTCTCATGGGGGTAGAAGTAGTCATTAATCTCATACTAACATCTTCTTTATATGTCACTAGTGGAGGAAACTATAGCATATTAAACCCCAATGTATGTTGGATCTAGTGGAATCAAGAGGTTATGGCTGGATGATGTATATGAAATGATTCCCCAAGACTTTTCCATCAATTCCTAATGAGTGGGGATCTATAACTATCCCATGTTCTGAAGAGGGGAAAGTATTATATCTCCAAGAAGACACCAAGAACACCACAGAATACTTAGGCCATGGTTGTGGTTGAGGAAAAGGTAATAAGACACAAGATTTGTAGTGGCATCAGAGCTGGCCTGCTCAGGGTAGTCAGGTTGTGACACGAGTCCATGGTACCAGAAAATTACATGAATTACAACCCATACCAGAGTATAAAAGCACTAAAACTTCTACAATTCAAGGTACAATTCTACTACCCACTACTTTAGTTTTTTCTTTATCTGATATAGGATCATATAACTCTATTATATCATAGGAAATAATGGATATTCTGGGCCTCTAGATTGAGTTTTTTGTGGAATTATGACACTCAATACCATATTAGGTATCTAATCATAGAATGTTCATTATTTTAAGGATTTTCCCATTTAGATAGGAAAATATCTCTTCACAGGGAACATTTTCTTCCTCAACATGATAGGTCATGATGTAATTATCTAGATGGACTGGTTAGTTCCCTATCAAAATTATATCGATTTTCATCATTGAAGTGTCATGTTTACATCACCATAGGGCAGTAGACATATCCATAAGGGGGAATGTGATGTCCATGTGTCTCGAGCTAGACCTGAGCACTAGGGGATGGATAGAGTGATAAACCAGACTTCTAGTCTTCTTTTGGATGATCAGGGGTTACACACCACTTTTTCCCCTCATATAGTTGACTATTTCTGGGATGTATTACCGGATGACTTTTTTGGGATTCCTCTAGGGAGAGAGGTATAATTTACTATTGATATTGTCCCAACAGAAGAACCAGTTTCCATTCCTCTGTACAAGATGCAACCTATAGATCTTTTAGATCTCAAGAAATAGTTGGAATACCAGGCGTACAAATTTATTATATGACCCAACACCACTCTTTGGGGTTCAACATTCCTCTTTTCCAAGAGGTCATATGGAACCCTCTTTATTTTCATGTAATATTGATAGTTGAACCATCTTACAATAAAGAATTTATATCCACTACCTTGAATAGATGACCTCATTGGTATGCTCCCAGGAGTGAGAGTGATTTAAAATAATGATTTGTGGTTGGTCTATAATTAAGTTCATTTCATATTATTAAACATACATCAAAGAGATTCCTGGAGTAGGTATGATCTTTATATGTACCTGGTTAATACATTCGGTATCAAGAACATTCATGTTATTTTCATTCCACTCATGAATCAGGTTTCTACTCATATTTTGATTCATTCATGGTAGTATATATGGATGACATCTTATTTTATTATTTTTCTAAACTAAAACATGGAAAAAATATTGAGATAATGATGAATACGTTGAGAGAGCACAAGATTTACTATAAGACCAGAAAATGAATGTATTTAATAGAAATATTTGATTTCCTAGGTCACATCATCTCAGAATTAAGAGTATCAGTAAAACTAGAGAAGGTGAGAGTTGTAGTTTCATGGGAGAAGACCATGAAAGTGTCTGATATACACTGTTTTTTTGGGCTTTCTGGTTATTAAAAATTCTTTATCTAAGTTATCTCACCCCATGTAGTACCTCTTATTGGAATGACTAAGAAGGGTGTGAAATTCAAATGGTCAGAATCCTGTGAAGAATCCTTTCACGTGTTGAAGGAATATTGACTTATGTGTTGTCTCCAATTCCTTCAAAGGCAGGAAGGAGATATACAATTTATTGTGACACATCAGGTATTAGGATGGGAGATGTTCTGATGTCGTATGAGTGAGTTATAGAATACAATTTTTTTAGTTGAGGTATTATGAGTAGAATTACCCAACATATGACCTTAAGGAAGATGATATATTTCATGATAAATGATTTTTGAGATATTACATACATGGAGAGATTTTTTTGGTATTAAGTAATTTTAAAACACTCAAGTAAATTTTTACATAGTATGATCTGAGTCTCTGATTGCATAGATGGGTTAAGTACCTAAAATCCTTTCATTTTGATCTTTCCTAAAAACCTAAAAAAGGTAGTGTTGTAGTTAGTGCTCTGATCCAAAATACATATAAACATGCATTTTAGGAAGACAATGGTGAGTTCAAGATATGGAATTATTTTCATATGTACATGTTTATGTTTCAGAGTATCATAGGTTGAATACCCTTTTAGATTTTATAGTGACCCCTACTATTACAAAACGAGTAAGGATGAGAAAACTCTCAGAATAAGAAGGCTTACTCCTAAAAGAATGTATCCAAGATAAAGATTCACCTTTTGTTTGGATCATGGATGTGGATTAGACTTTTCTATTTAATGGGAATGTTTGGGTCACAGCCGACATCAGTGGGAGATGATGTAGGAATTGCATTCCTCTGTTTGGAAAGTATATCCTACTGTCACTTAGATGCATCATGATTTACATCACCAGGATTGGTGGCCTAGTACGACATGGGAGATTTCATGTTTTATCACTCATTGCTCCACTTATTATAAGGTGAAGGTGGAACATCAGTGATCGACAAGACATTTACAGTCTTTGTCTATTACTGAGTAGAAATGGGAAAATGTCCTTATGTAATTCATGAAATGTTTACCTATATTACCTCATTAAAATGATATAGTTTGGGTAGTCATTGATCATTTGAAAAATTTCACACATGTCTTAATTTTCTCAAGGGACCATCTTGGTAGTCAGTTTAGGGAGACTATACATCATATAGGTTGTACATCTTCAGGGATCTTCTCATTCCATTGTATCTGATAGAGATTCTCACTTTACATCTTGATTTTATACAGGGTTGAAAAAGGCATTAGGTACACATGTTCTTCTAAGAATATCTTATCATACTCAGAATTATGGATAAACAAACCATATGATTTTGGTGTTAGAGTAAATGATTCATGCATGTGTCCTTAATTTTGGGGGTTCCTTGGAGAAACACACACCCCTTGTTGAGTTTACTTATAATAATATATTTTAGGATACCCTTTAGATGGGTCCTTATAAATCATTGTATGGTTCGACTTGATGATCAAATCTAGGATGGTTAGAGGTAGGAATGAAAGATTTTCATGGATCCTATATCATCTAGGAGAATTTAGAGCAGGTTTATATTTTTAGAAAGTGTATGCTAATAGATTAGACTATACAGTATTTATAATTAAATCGACACCAATTACCACTTGAGTTTGAGGTTGGAGATCATTTTTTCTTGTGTGTTTCTTTGAGGTTTGGAAATCGACGTATTAGGAGGTAGGGAAATATTTTTCCTAGGATTTTTGGACACTTTGAGGTTTCAATTTGAAAAGGAACAGTGGATTACCTGATATTACTTCATTAGAGATACTGGTCTTTGTATGATGTATTTTACATATCTTATATCCATCGATATTATCCATACCTGTTGCATGTTTTCCAACCAGATGAGATTGAGTAAGATGTGGATTCTTCCTTCGAGGATTATATCATTTGTATCATGAATTATAGTGTAAATACAATCTAAGGAATTTCAGTTCCTTTGGTATGGGTTATATGGATGTACAGTTGTGTACAAGATGAGAACTAGGAACAAGAAGATGATATACGAGTTTAGTGGATGAATATTTTCTCAGATGATATCTATTTACCCTCATAAGGACAACTTGGGGACATGTTGATTTAAAAAGGGGTGGATTTAATGAACCAAATTTTCTTAAAGTTATCCAATATTTTTTCAATTTAAATTCCTTAGTTAGGCTCTTTGAATGATATGTAATGGACTCACAGAGGTCATAATGGCGTCTCTAGATTGTGCGGAGACCATAACCCTAGATTTTGGAGGAAAATACTAGGTGACAGGGTTAGTGGAAATCATGAGACCTAGTATAAATGGGTTATCTAAATAGGTTTGGGTATTCCAGAGGAGAGAAGGGGGGTATGAAGTTATCTAAAACCGTACAATTTGAGGTGCATGACCATGAAAATTTTTAGGCATGATGATAGTGGGAATTTTCATGGCTTGCACATGGTTAGGAAAACTTTGTGCTTAACCCTTGTGAGGTTCCCCCTTAGGTAGTGCCTAGTACACAATTAGCACATGGTTTTTCCAATCGTGAAACTAAACCATGTGAACCTATCTAGATTCCTGATTTTATATTTTTACCTTAATTAATAAAATATCGTGCCAATATTGTTTCCCATTCCATTTCCAGTGGACCTCTCATCTTCTTCTCTCGTTGAAGGTCCTCCTCCATCCTAAGATAGGGATCAAGATAAATCCATCATTTAAAATCAAAATTGAACATTGTTGGTCATTTTTGATCCTCATCAATATGATCATCAATCCTATTACTTCCATTCTTCATTAATATTCTCATCTCTTATTCTATTTTAGTGTGATATCATTCACTCTATTTTTCGGGTGATGGCCTATTTATCTGATTTCTTCCATTAAAATTCATATGTGAAGCGAATATTGGATGAGGAATCATCTACCACCCTAAGATGGGTGGTATAGATTTCATTCCCAAAAGTTTTATTTTTTTTATAGATTTAAACATTTTGTGGCGTGCCATAAATTTATGTGAATCACCTTTAATAGTATAATTATTTTTTAAATAAATGTATGGATGATATTATAATCATGTAGACTCTTGATAAGTGTTTAGAGGATGATGACCTCAATAATTTTGACCCTTTTAGTCATGCTGAATGAATTTTCCCACTTATATTGAATTGATTAAATTACAAAAAACTTCCTCAGTGTTCATCCTGGCATCGAAATGGATTTTCGCTCTTTTATATAATTTCTCAATATACCAGAACACCTTAGAAGTGTTTAGAGTGATCCTAAAATGGATGTTAATTGATTAAATAATTAAAGGGTGTAATTTAATTAGATGATAATGGGTGGAAATCCCACACTATGTGATGCATGAATTTACATATAGATTATGTGAACTATGAAACCCATTTATATATTAGAGATTGATGATATGATGAATTAGATGAGATACCTCATATTATTATTATTATTATTATTTTGAGTATTCCCTTATTACCATATATTCAAATATGTTTAAGGGGCTTACTGAGCATGAAGATTCATACTCCCTTACATTGGGTGTTGAGTATGAAATCTCTCACCATTGTACTTATATCTAGATGATGGGAATTGTGCTCTATGTTCCCTTATTTTGGGTGTTTGGAATGATGTCTCACCCTGACTATCTCAAGTGTCGAGCATTAAGTATCAAATTCACATGAGATTATGGTATTGTACCAACTGATAGAGCCTAATGCTCACTAAAATTGTTATGGATACCTGTGTTACATCCCAGGTTCATCTATCACCTACTATCCATGTATATGTCTACTTATTTTCTCACATAATTATTTAATGTACATGTATACAATATATTAATCTCTCTATATATGAATAATATACATATGGTGACTGATCAGAGTCTCATAAATACCTATGGAAACTAAGGAAGATTCATCTATGTGTCTTATAAGAACCTGGTCCACCTAGTTTTTATTTATTCAACATTGTTTATTATTCATTTAAACTTGCACATTTCTATTGCTATATACACTGGTTGGATTATTTCAAGACACCATTGGTGGTGGCCTAATGAGTTTATCTCACACCCTACTTGGGTCACCTTTAGTACTTTAGTAGACCATACTTCTATAAGTATGGATAAGAGAAAACTACCTGTTATAGATGCATAATTTATTTTACATATAACCCAGAGCATGGGATAAGAGGACAAAGAATATGGTCACGAGACTAGTGGAGTAGCATTTTGGAATTTTTTTATTTCTAAATAGCATGTTGTATATTCTTGTCTCATGTTCCCCATTATTGTATATCAGTATTCCATGAATTAATTTTGTATATGACTCAACCTTTGGGATTTTATTACTATTATATTTACTTGGTTATTTATTCATATATAGTTAATTTTTCCCTTTGATTTACATTGTGTTATCTATTATATTATGCTTAAATTAATTTTTGATAATTTATCTTATCCTTTATTCTACTCTGATATGATGGCATGGTCTCCCCATTGTACAAACTTAGAAACTTGATTCTAGTCAGCAAGCTCTGGTATAAATGGAGACGTGCTTGAGGCCATATGACCCACCAGCTAGGCTCACCAGTTAAGTGGATCCCAGGACATGGTGATATAATAGAATTATGAACCCACCCACCACATAATGAAAAAATACAAATATTTTCCATACGAACATGAAACTTTTTCTAAATCCATTATTTATTAATTAACCAATGGGAAAGAAACAATTTCCTTAATATATATATAAGACATTATCCTAAGATGTCTAGAGAAATAAGGTTGATGGTATCATGGGATAATATTCCAAGTGAAGAAAAGGAATCATTAAATTATGTTGATGTAGATTAAAAATTGTATTATAATATAATTAAAATTTAATTTTGGAAAGAATATTTTATAAAATTTACATTTTTGATACCTTTTCATTTAAAAATAAAATATTTTATAAAAAAATTTATAGAAATTTATTTAGAAAACTAAAAAAACATGAAGAGATATTTTCTTTGAAAAAACTGATAAAAAAATGGGAAAATGTGATATGATAGAAAACATTTAAAATGGAGATTCCTTTAACACTTTTTGAAGAAAGCCAGAGTTAGTAGAGAATGAACTTATGGAAAAACATTTCAAGAAGATTCATTTTAAAAAATTGTTAAGTTCACTGAAAATGACATAAAACATCACTAATGTATTGATAAGTTCATCTATAAAATAGGATAATGAATATATACATGGAGAAGAGTCATTCTAGACCAAGAATAAGAGATTAGGTCAGCTCCACATATAAGCATATTTTCAATTATATTATGAACCAATGAAAGTAAAAGTGGTCAATATATATGAAAACCAAATTAATAATCATTTGATATTAAAATATATGGGTTTTATATAGAATAATATCTATTTCAAAATGATATAGGTAAGGAAACCCTTACCTTTACTCCTAATTCAAAGATAACAATTTAACCTCATGTATAATTACCATAGAAAAATTTATAACTTATTTCATGACTTTATTAATATGTATTTAATTTGATATTCTCTAATTATAATCATTAATTATACATATTTTACTTGATTATTATTTATTTTTATCATTTTATGTTAGTGATTTTTATTGTTTCATATATGTTTCATAATAAAGATGTCAATATTAATTCATTGTTACAAAGTTAATTATTACATGATTATAAAAGGTAATATAATCATTATTTTTATATTATTTATATATCCCAATGTTAATTTATTGTAAATTATAGGTATGATTCTCGAGAATTAAATCCATAAAAGAATGTTTTGAGTAATTTACCAATGGTAAAAAAATTATTTATATATACCAATCATTTTTATGCCATTATTATATATCCATATTAATTAAATATATTACTTATTTATATAATATCTATAATTATTAATTTCTTGGTACTTATTCATGGGAACATAGATATTTTTCTTTATAAAAAAATCTCTAAAAGGTTGTTGAACTGACCCAAACCTGAACTTGAAATACCAGTGAATGAGTAAGAGTTTAGAGTTATATAAAAGTATTATTATTTTATAAACAATATAATTATTTCAATATATCATAATTATAGTGGATTATTATATATATATATATAATTAGTGGAAATAATAATGTAATTTTAAAATTAATATAAGAACTTATATACTTGATGGATTCACTCCTCAGCACAGGTTCCTATAGAGTGAAGTATTGTGGAATCCTTCCTAGAACTAGAGGCTACCCAATATATTAGAATGATTTATAAGATGGAAATTTTATAGTGATTAAGGGTATTTTATATGGGGTTTAGTGGTTTGGAATGGGTATAGGGGAGCACATTTTATAGATGAAAATGAGAAACATTTCATTAGAAACATAGGTTAAGTGAATAGTGAAAATGGAATAATGTGAAAATTGATAAAACAGGGTATAAAAAACTAGTTATAAATTTATTATTCACCCACACACCTAAAAAGGGATTATAAAATGTTTAAATATCATTTTAATTAACCAAAATTTAAGCCACTACATTTTACCTTATTATACCTCTATTCTTTAGTTTAGTTTTTTACAATGGAAATTAATTATTTTATTAAAAACAAAATGACACCTTATTACCTAGTTTCACTGTTCTGATTCCTAATTTTAACTCAATTATATTTAAATTAATTTTTAAAAATGATAAATTTAACTTTTAAAGGACAAAAGAATATATAAAAAATAACTATTTATATTGAAAAATAAATTTTAAAATAATAAGTGTTCAAATTTTATTTCTTATCAATTATTATTTAAATGAGTGTAGATATATATTTTATTAATTAAAACCTAAAATTTTATTAATCATATAAAATTAATCATTTTAATTAATTAAGATAAAAAAATGTAATACATAAAAATTGTTCTTTGAAAAATTTCATTTTTTTAACATTACACATTTTAATAACATCCTATTAAATTTAATTACTCGTATTATAACCATTTAATATTATAAATAAATTGGAATAAAAATATTTTTTTGAATTAGGAAATAAATGGAGTTATTACTCAATAATATTCATAATAAAATATGTAATAAACTCTCTTTTTTTAACAGAATTGTTATCAGTGATGATCCTGATAAACTTATTTTCACAGGTTTGACGTCAGGTATTTTTTCTATTAAGAATTACATTAATGTGACAAGGGAAATGTCAAATGGATACCTTTGGGGAGTGAATCTGTGGTTCATGGAGATTCCATCCAAATTTAATTTTATGGTGTGGCATGTGAGGAACAAAGTATTGCCTACTGATGAAAATCTACATCGTATGGGTGTGAATATGGCCTCTAAGTGCTGGTGTTTCAGGTCTTCAAATCACGAAATAGTGGTCCATATTTTCTATGATAGTGAATGGGATAGGGTATTTGTAAGACCTTTGAGGGGGGTTTTTGGTTGGGAGTTTTTGAGAGGGGTGCATGGGAATTTTCTAAGTTCATGGTTCAGAGGTACAAACTCTAATGGGGCTGAGAGGAAGGCAAGGACCATCATACTTGTTTATGGTTGTTGTATTATCTAGAAGCTCCAAAATGCAGTTCATCATAATCATGTCTTGAGGTTTCACATTAGTATTAGTTTTCAGATGAAAAATATTTTACTAGATTTGTTTTGACTATGAACAAATTTCCATTCAGTGCCCTCGGTGAAGTATACATTCTTGAATCTCTCAAATGTAAAATCGGTGCATCTTTATGGACAGGGAAGTTGGGTTCGATGGAATCCGCCAGGTCAGGGTTTTATGCTCAACATAGATGGTTCGCTGGTCATTGGGGTGATGTGAGGGAGAAGGGTCATGAGAGACTAGAGGGGTTCAGTCATTGCTGTGTTCGCTGCTACTTATGGAAGAGGTGACATCTTACAGGCGGAGGCAATGGCCATGGAGACCGGGCCGAAGGTACGTAAGAAAAGGTAGATCATCCTTAAATTGGCAGAGACAGACTCCATGTTTTTGTATAATGCTTTTATGGTTAAGGTAATTATCCCTTGGAACGTCACATATACTATAAGAAATTGCAAATTTATCATGGGTAACAACATGGAGGTCTCTCATACATAGCGGGAGGGGAACATGGTAGAAGACTTCTTGGCATCTCTGGCAATATAAAACAAAGTATGATTTCTTTAGTTTTCTTGGGTTCTTTTCCAATGTATGGGATGATTCTGGTATTCAATGAAACCTTGGGTTTACATTACTTTATACCACCTTAAGGTTTATTATTTTGGGGTTTTCTGTATGATGTTCTTCTCAAAATAAATAAAAATGTTAATTTCCAATTAACCAACATTGTAATGACTCCAAATCTTGTAACCTAGATTTGGTGCCATACTTTATTACATTTTCATAAGATATAAGGAATAACATAAAAAATGAACAAATAATTTAGTATTATTGGTAAACTAGTTACATACATGATTCCCATATAACATTTGAAAACCAAACATAAAACATATTTTTTTAGAGAATACCATTATTCAATCTAGAATATCCTTTAATATCAATCATAATACACTTCAACGATTCTTGGGAAAGTAAATAAAATAATGGTGAGGCCGAATGATCAGTAAGGGTTCTTTACAATGAAAGATATCTTGAATCAATAACCATAACCAACATGGAAATGTAAATAACTGAACACACATTCCATTTAAAACTTGACTATCATGATAAGATAAGGTATAATAAATATGGATTTGTAAATAACTAAACACACATTCCATTTAATAAATAACATGACTATCATAACTATATGAAGCATAATAAATATGGAAGGGTAAATAACTGAAAGAGATTCCATTTAATCAATAAGTGAGAATAAAATGCATCCAAAGATAATATCATTGAGAAAATATCATGGATAATAATAACTGAATTATAAATAAAGTAAATGAATAATTATTTTATTTCATGTTGTCAAGAACATGATACTTTTACCATCATGACCTTTCAGAGGATGGTTTAAAACTACATGTAGAAATATGTTTAATTTTCTCACCCGATTTTTCTCACGAGATATATCGATAAAACAAGAGGATATATATAACTGAGCCCCACCTATAAGTTCATGTCCAAATAATTTCTCATATACCATATAAATGATTTAATTAATGAAAAATATGTCTTATCAACAAATATATTCAGAGTAAACAACACAAATTTATCAAAAATTTCCTAGTTAATCAAATAACATTTAAAGTAAATTCTGTATTTAAAAATGGTATATGGTTTAGGAAATATTTATATCCATTATAACATTAATATGGATAAAATTTAATTTTAATATTAACCATCATGAATAAATAGTTATTCTTGTTAAAAACGTCAATGAGAAAGTATATACACCATGTAAAACTGAATAGGTGCATATTAATAAAATTGTCTCAATGAAAAAGTATTTGAGATAAAATTCCTTACAATTATCATAATGTTGAATTGGGAATTCATCAATGAATATATTATGTGCGTCTAATTAAAATAAAAATAGAACATGTTGAAATACTACCTAAGATAATCAAAATTCATTATACACATAATCTCATATTACAAAGGCAAAGCAAGATGTAATATAAACAAATAAAAAGAAATTGGGTTATGAAATTCATTAACACTTGGTAACATTAATGAAAAATCCAACTGGATGAAATAATTAAAATTTAAACTTAAAATATAATTAATTATTAAGGAATCATGATATTAAATGTCAGAGGGGTCATATATACACCATATAAACATTATAATATTTCCCGATGAAGAGAAATTAGAATGGATTCCCTTACATCATGCTTATTTTTGACTGAACATTCATTAACCTCATATATAGTGGTTTTTAAAGTTTGTTAACTCATAAAAACCCATATTAATACTTATAATTTTAAATTTGATCATTTTATAACATCTTATCACCCATTTGTTAATAATACATCATTATTTTTATGGTTTCATGTGTTAATTGACATGTTTTGTCATTTTTTTATTTACAGTGAAAGTTATGGTTATTTTGAATATTAAATAGTTCAAACATCTCTAGAATTATAATTATGATATAATTATTACATTTATATATTGATTATAAATTTAACAAAAATCAAGATATACAGTTTTGAGAAATGAAGTACGTTATGTTCATGGAGACGGTAGGTTGCACGTATACATGAGTAATGTTTAATTTTTTCAATTATCATTATGTATTTGATGTATGAAATATATTATATTTACATAATGATAATAATATCATAAATACAATATTATTTTTTTAAATATACTTATAAATAACATCCATCTGGTGTGGTTATTAAAAGAGAGTCACATCGCTTCGTGAATGCAGTAGTCCACACATACATGAATGATGTTATCATCTATTAGCGAGCAAAATGGGAAGAAATAAAATGATATATAATATTTATATAATGATAAATTATCCATTTATATAATAATTAGTCCATTTATATCACATATATTCATTAAAATTATCTTTATTACCTTCCATGTAAAGTGTTAGTGAAACCGAATCACATCGCATTGTGAGGTGATAGTCCACCGTATACATGGGAAACATTATAGTATCATTTTTTAAATAGAAAGTAAAAAATATATATATTATATAATGACTTAAGAGATATAATTATTTTATAAATATCATATACATACTTTATATCCATCATAATACCCATCGTGATAGGTGTTGATGGAAAATGATACATATGGGTCCGCGAGGAGGTAGTTCGATGCACACATGAGTGATGTTATCATTACCCATTTGAAGGAAAAAGAGATGGATATGATTAATGAAATTAACATAATAAAATCTTAGTATATGACAAATATTGTTGTTATTATATAAACACAAATGAAGAATATTTTAAGTGGTGGAAGAAGAAATAAAACAAAATTTCAATGTTAGGAATTTTACTTCTTCTTAGACAACCTCTTTTGGATTATACCTGTAGTAGAAAATAGAATGGATTTCGAACCAAAAAAGTATTATAGGATGAGTTTATGGTATTTTTTATTTTATTTCGTTAGGCATTGGAAGAAAAAAATTTAATGTGGGAAGAAGAGAGGAGAGGGGAGGCCTTTTATAAGGGAGGTGAGTGACACAGATGTAATTTTTGAAAAGAAAATGTTGTGACAAAGATCTTCAAATGATAAATGGTAAAAAATGGATTATTATAGATCATTTGACATGAAAAGTTCAAAATATTTCCATAAAATAGATTTTATATAAAATTTTAGGTTTTTAACCATTATCTTTTTACTTTGACCCCCTGTAAACCCATTTTTACCTTGACCATGGTAATTAATTATAACTATTTTCACTATTCATTAGGGAAAAAAAATAAAGACTTCCTTATTAGAAAATTAAAAATATTCTAATTAAAAATATTAAATCCATTTTAAAAAATTTAATTCTCATATGTGACATTGTTAAATTTAAAACAAATCCCACAGACACGATAAAAAAGTGGGTTTTCAAGACGCAAATTCTCATAAGTATTGAAGTTTTTAATATCAAAATTCAATATGATATAGATTTAAACAAACTAAATTAGTTAAATTGTGATATAATTGACATAATTTCCCTATTTAAATTATTTAAAATATAATTTATCCCTATAAATTATTTCTACTAAAATTTAGTTTTCAATAAAAATTAGTATTTCTCACAATTCATTGAAAAATGAAAATTATCAGGAAAATAAAAAAATCAATCTATACTAATTTTTATATTATTATTCTAATTTTTTTCATTTTATGAAATAAATTTTCTAAATTTACAAAATATTAATTTTAAACTATGTGCGTAAAGAGTAACTAAACTTCCCTATAGAAAAAATAATGTTTTGAGAAAACATTCATTTTTATTTTAAAAGATTATTATTTTATTTATAATAATTAGACAACCAATGATTTTTTTTGAATTTTTAAACCATGTAATTTTTATAATTTATTTATAACTATTCATACCCACCAATTTAATGTCTAGGTTATAACTGTATACTATATTATAATTAATCTATACTCGAGGTTGTGTGTTCCATAAACTATCAAAGAGATTAAATTTAATGAAATATAATTCATGGTTTGGTTAATATTCTTATCACATGTCACATATGATATAGAATACAATGATATTATTTGATAATTTTTGGGCGTAAAATTCTTCCCACCCAAAATAAATTTAATCCTTATAATTTGATCTTGCGCTAAAAAATGAAGGGTTTTCTATTTTAAAATTAAATTGTTAAAAACCCACATTTTTAAAAGGGTTAATAAAACATCATCTTAATAAGAAAGTAAGTAATGTAAAAAAGGTCACACAAAATAACAAATAACTAGTTCTCTAAGTTGTAGAAAATTTTTGGTAGGTGAAGATATGGACATGTAATGAAAGCATAAATAATTATGGAGAATGATAGGGGTTATTGATAACAAGAAAGTGAATGAATAATGTAAGGTTAAGGATATAAAAACTGTAAACATGTGATGATTTAAAGAACCTTTTGTTTCATCTGATATAAATAAAATAGGATAATTTTTTTTTGTTTCAATATACTTTTACCAAATTTGATGGATTATTTTACTATATAAGAATATAATAAAATACACTTATTTGATATGTTTCTATTATATAAGAACGATTTCATCCTTTGTTTATGCATAAATAAATTTACAATTAATTATTTATTCCTAGAAATTAATATACAAAAATTATTTTTTATTCCCGAATCACCAAAATCAACTTTTAATGGATTGGAAGATCCATAAAAGAGTGAAAATACTTTCTATATGTATTTATATATTTCAAAAAACCAATAGGTTAGTGAATTTTATATAATATACTATAATATTGTCAAAAAATCAATAGAAAAAACACTTGTTCATAATTAATATTTATTTGTAAAATAAATTAAAAAAAGGCATATTAACCAAGACATCACCTATGCCAATGGTATGTATTAAACCCTTATAACTATTCTATTATATGTTTAAGACCTTAAACCTTTCCATATGAAATAGGTTGTCCTTTTTCGACAACTATATTAATATAATTACTTTAACATTTATAAATTTTAATAGCCTGTAGTTACCTTAACATCAAACATTAGATAAACCATAAAGGTTACCAATTCTTTTAAACTTATTCCCACAAAATGTAAGGTATTTATTACTTAAATAACTTTGTCAATAAAACATATTATGAACCAATGGTTTCTATTCCCATAAATTGTTTCCAAATATTTTCTTAACCATGTCATAATTCCATCACATAAATCCTAAAAAGGGATGTTTAAGAAGTGGAACTTATGATTAATCTCAAACTCATAAACCAATAATGTAATCCATAACTCTTATTTAAATTAATACATATATTATTATAATATTTATCACAATACATATATGTTTAATCACTATTATAATGATAATACCATTGCTAAAAATAATTCTACCATTTAATTCATTAATCTCAATATAAAAGTGCTTCAACTATTTTATTTTAACATGGGCCCTCCCTTGGTCTAAGGGTTAACCTTTAGATGATGGAATTGACTTGGCTAATTTCTAGGATCCAAAAAAATAATAAAAAAAACTATAAATATATTCCTAGGATGATATTTATTTCCCTATAATGTAATATTTATATTTTTCTCATCAATTGATTACTTTATGCCAATCTTTTTCACACATAAAATATTTTCCCTTTTCTTTGAGACAACTTATTTTCAATCTATTACACCTTAGGATTAACCTAGGTCATTCATTATCATTATATATTCCAATCATTCATAGTGGGTTTTAATGATAATATGAATTATCTAAATGATATACCTTGGTAGTGTCAAAACATGGGCACACTAAGGCATATTGTCATCCACTGAGTGATGATAAAGTTAATATGAATTGACTATTTTCTGAGTTATTACCCTTAGGTACATCTGTGCTCAAACAATATTCACTAATATTATCTAGAAATGTATTTATTTACATGGAAAACCATATAATATCTTCCTTACCAAAATTTTAGGATATTTATCTATGATTATCATCAATGTTTATCATAGGGTTATGTTCCTTAATCTATGTTTTCCTAAATCTAGTTTCCATGGTTTCTATTAAACCTCCCTCTAATACTAACTATAGTGACCACGACTCTAGTAACCCAGATTCAGTGTCTTACTTTGTTACATTGGGCTATGATACGAGGAATCACATCCCAAAGGACTGAATAGTTTAGAAGACATGGTAAACTAAATATATACATGATTCCTATATTAAATTTGAAATCCAAAATTTAGACATATTTTTTTAAATAATGACATTATTCCTTTTGGAATATCTTTTAATATCAATAATAGTAACTTTCATGGATTCCTAAGAAAGGAAAAATAACTTGGGTGGGCTCAAGTTCTATTTAATGGTTATGTACATCAAAAAGTGTAATGAATTGATAACCATAATCAACATGGAAAGGTAAATTAAAGAACACACATACCATTTAAATAAATTGAATATCATGATAAGATAATGAATAATAAACATGGAAAGTTAAATTACTTAACACAAATTTTATTCAATAAATAAAAATACTTTTATAACTAGACAACTCATAATAAATATGGAATCTTAGATAACTAAAAACACATTCCATTTAATAAGTAACTGTTAATGAAATAAATCCATAGATAATATCATTGCAAACATCTCATGGATAATAAAAAATTAATTATTAATGAAGTAAATCCTTAATTATTGGATATCATTTTCTTATGAATATTATACCATAACCTTAAATAGCTTTCACAAGGTAGTTTAAAACTATAATTTGAAACACATTTAATTTTTCAAATTGGTTTGTCTCATGAGACCTGTCGATACAACATGGGGTTATCTATAACCGAGCCCCACCCATAATAGTGTGTCAAATGAATTCATCATATTTATAATAATCGATTTATTTCATTAATAATGTGAATTATCAAGATATATCCAAATTGAGTTAAGAACAAGGATTTATCAACATTTCCAAAGATAATTAAATTACTTTCAATGTAAACACCATATATAATAATGATACGCAATTTAGTCAACACTTGTATCCATGATACACATAATATTGATAAAAGTGAATTGAAATAATAACCATCAGGAATGAATAATTATTCTTGTTTAACGTATTAAAGTGTAAGTATTTACACCATATAAATGTGAATCATTGAATATTAACAAAAATACCTCAATTAAAAGGAAATTTAGATGAAATCCCTTCCAATGATCATAAAAATAATATGATAATTAACTGATGAATATATTATGTAAATCAATTGTAAACCCACATAGAGAAAATTAGAAATACAAAATAATATAATCAAAAGGTAATTATATATATAATATTAGAATATAAATGGAAATCAAAGAAGTAACATAACACAATGAAAAGAAAACGAGTTATGAAATTATTTATCACTTGGTAACTTTCATGTCAAACACATTTGGATAAAATAATTAAAATTGAATCTAAAAAAAATATTAATTATTAAGGAATCATGATATTACTAGTCAAATGGATAGTATATATACCATATAAAATATATTAAGTTCAAAACATTACAATATGTCTCGACGTAGAGAAATTGGAACAGAGCCCCTTACCAAATGTGTCAATTTGGTTGAATGTGATTTAAACTTCTATATAGTGGTTTCTAATAATTTTTTAAATTATACCAGAATCATATAATTTTTTATAACATAACATTTGATCCTTTTATTACATCTTATCACCTATTCATTAATAATATTTCATTATTTTCATTTTTTCAGATGTTAGTTGCAATTTTTTCTTATTTATGCTTTATCATGAGATTTCTGATTCTTATGAAAATTATATTTTTCCCACCATATACATAATTATAGTGATGAAATAATTATATTTTTTATAAATTATTTATACTTTTAATACCAATAATGAAATTTGTTCTTTATAAATGATGTATGTTACACACATGGAGATGGTAAGTTGTAAGTACGCATGAGTAATGTTTTATTTTTTCAACAATCATTATGAAAAGGATTTAAGTAATATTTTATCCTTATATACTGATAAAAGAACCTTAAATATAATATTTTTTTGTTAAATATAATTATATTATCATCCATATGGTGTGGTGATGAAAATAAAGACAGATCGCTTCGTGATGGCGGTAGTCCACACATACACGAACGATGTGATCATCTATCAATGAGTGAGAAGGGAAGAAAAAAAATGATATTTAATAATTTTGGAATGATAAATGTTTAATTAATATAATAATTATGTATTTTATATAACGTATATTCATTAAATTATTTCTTATTACCTTTCATATAAATCATTACTGAAAAATAAATCACATCGCTTCACGAGGTGGTTGTCCGTCGTATACATGAGCGACATTATCATATCCCCTATGAAATGGAATGTTAAAAATGGTAAATATTTTATAATGAATAAAATTTTATAATATGATATAAATATAATAAATATAATTTATATCCATCATCATACCCAACAGTTTAAGGAGTTGATGGAAAATATTTCACATTGGTTGGTAAGGCGGTAGTCTACCGCACACACTAGGAAATTTATTGTTTTATTTTTTAGGAAAGAGTATATGGATATAGAAAATTACATTAATAAAATATAATTAAATAGGAGATAATTTTATTATTATATAAAAATGAATTAATAATATTTTAATTAGGTGAAATAATAAGTTAAACAAAAACACATAGTTAGAAATTTTTCCTCCTCTGAAACCACCTCTTCAAGATTATAGCTAAAGTAATTCTAGAATGGTTTAAAAAAATAGTTTTTCCAAATGATGGTATGAAATTTGGAAAGTAATTTGGGTATTTATTTTATTAATAAAAATGGTTTTAATATGTGAATAATAGAGGATAAGGGGTGAACTTTTATATGTGAGGTGAGTGGCACAATTGTAATTTTTGAAAAGAAAATGATGTACCCACATTTTTTACATACCCAAGGAGTAAAAAATGGATTATTAATGATCATTAGACATTATAAGATCTAAATTTTTTAATAAATTTATATTTGATAGATTTTTTTGTTATTTTAACCCTTTCTATTTTATTTTAACCCACGACAAACCCATTTTTACCATAACATTTGTAATTAATTTTTATTATTTTCACTATTCATTATGTTAAAAAACATAGTTGAAATTATTAGAGAATATTAATTATTATGATTATATATATTAAATTAATTCTATTAAATTAATTTCAATGAATCTGAATAAATAAATTTTAAAAAAACCCACAGACGCAATGAAAAAGAGGGTTTTCAAGACGAAAATTAGCATATGTATAAATGGTTTTAATATCAAAATTCAATCTGAAATTAATTTTAATGAACCCAATTAGTTAAATATTAATATAATTTAACTAATTTTATATTTAAACCAATTTAAAATATAATTTAACCTTGAAAATTATTTAAACGATATAGATGTTTTCAATAAGAATCAGTAATTTTCACTATTCATCAAAAAATGAAACATTTCAACAAAATCACAAAACATAACCCTAAGAAAATTTTCATATTATTATTTCAAAAATTAATTTCATATTATAAAATAAGTTTTCTAAAATTATAAAAAATTATTTTATATTAGGTGCATAAAGCGTGACCGAACCATCTTTCAGAAAAAAAATATATAGTCTTCAAAAAACATTTGTTTTTCTTTTAAATGAATTTTATATTATTTATAATAAATAGAGAGCCTGTGATTTTATTTTTTTCATATGTAAACCATATTATTTTTATAATTTAGTTATTTCTATTCATACCCACAAATTTAATGGCTATATTATAACAGAATACTATATTAGAGTTCATTTAGACTTGGTGTTGCATGTTCCACAAGCTATTAAAGATATTAAATTTAAAGAAATATATTTCATGGGTTTTTAAGCATGGTGTTTTATTTAATATATTAAATAGAATAAATTTATCTTATTTTATAATATCAGGGTGTCAAAAAACTACCATATATCCCACTACAATATCTCCAACGATCATATATCCAATGACCATATTTTCAATGATTATAAATATAAAGGTCAGAGTTAATTCCTTTATATAATCTTACATATATTTTTATAACCAATAATTATAATCATTTAATTCTCTCTATAAATTTATATAATATTTCTAATTATCTACTATAATTACGTAGTTTAACTCAGTGAAATGATTTTGATAGAAAACCTTGGGAATAATGATTTTATATTCATAGTATTTTTTAATTTTAGATTTATTCCTCTTGTAATTATATTATTGATATTTAATATTTAACTCTAATAATGTATTAATTTTTATCTTAAATTATAATATTACTTATCAATAAAATTTATCAATTTTTTATTTAGCTAAGTGTTTTATTTGAATCATGTTATTCAACATATGATTTACTTAATATAAAATCATATTGTGGAATTATGGGGTGTTAAAAAGTTCATACATAATATTTGTGTACAAATAATGATACATAGAATATAAAAATGATAATAATATTTTCATACATAACATGAATAATATCATGAGATATATCACTTTACCTAATTCATTGACAATTATTTTATTTTACACCCACCCTTCTCATCATAAAGTGTTCATAATCATATATAAAATATATAAATAATCATTATATATATTAAACAATATATAAATAATCCATTGGAAATTTTTTGGTTTTATAATGGTTTAATAATCCATATATCAAGGAATAAAATATATAGGTTCTATAAAATAAGAGGGGAAGAAACAAATTTAGTGGTTTTGGGGTAGAATTTGAAAATAAAAGTATATTTTTTTATATAGAGGAGAAGAATAAACATAATAAGAATCGAGGAGAATTTTTTTGAGAAAAAGTATTGATAAAAAACTATGAAGTTGTATTAGGATTAATCCCAATGTTGTAAGAAAATTAACATAATAATAATGATGAATGGAATGAAAAGAAAAAGTCATTTATAAGGTTTTTTGAAGAATAAAATTAAAAATATAGAGTGTGTGGTGTCTAGAAACAATGACCTTGCATGGATAATTTTGATTAGTCTATATTTGGATCATAGGGGTTAAAAGATCACTCGATTGTCGATATTTTTGGAAACCATCATCTGATTATTCATTTTGGCTCGAAGGAAGATCTAATCCATGCGTGTCCAAGTGCTCTGAGTAAGGACCTTGATTTCAGGGTCATTCTTTTCCATACGTCTTATGATTTTCATGTGAAATAGTATTCTTCCTCAGTTATGATCTAGGTTAGTTTTCTAAAACTCCCATTTCCATTCCAAAAACCTTAAATCCTTTGAATGATTAGAAATATGGTAGGTAGATTTTGGGCTCAAAAACTAGAACCATATTTACTATCCATATGATTAACCCACATATATTTGTGGCGGTTGATGTCTCAAAGACACTGGTGGAGTGGGTGTGGGTTACTGTTGGTGAAGAATTTATGTGAAAATAATATGTATATTTCTAATCCTATATGGATTATTTCATGATATGAAAGCTCCTGGGGAATTTGGATTCTTGTTTTCGGTGGGATTTCACCATTGGGGGTGTGGATATGAAGATGAGTAAAGATGTTAATCATGTTCAACTAACAATTGTGGAAGGGATATAATTTTAATTCAGGACCCAACAAGTGCATCAGCCTTCCACCTCTATTGAGGCAGCCGACTATCAAGGATTTGGTGAAATTCTTCCCTCCCGAAAGGTGGTTTATCCGAGTGTGATTAATCCCAAAGTTACAGATGTGTTCAGAAGGATGAATCTATATATGGATTGTTCTGGATTATAGTATTCACCTAGGTCTAGGGGCTAGATTGATTGGATGCCTCTATCCCTCCTACCCTAGCCAACACAACCTCCTCTTTGAGGTCTTAGGAGCTGGCAGTGTGACCTTACTCAAGAAGAGTCTGTAAGGGACTGGGTGCCCCAACTTTAACCATGTTCATGGTGGTGTTATCCAGCCTGTAATTGGAAATGTTGTAATGAATTTCTTGAGCAAGATTTTTTAGGCTAGGGGTGGTTTCTTGGTGATAAATGGTCAGGTTCAAATATCAAACCATCAATTTAGTTGGGAAATCATTTCGAAGGATTTCATATTGAAGGATTGAATGAGGATCATTTAGACCCAATCTAGGATGAGGGGTCTGAGGAATTTTGTTACATCCTTGGGGATTAGTTTAGATATGGGACCTCTAGCACTTTCTCAGATGATAGTATAGAGGGTATACATAGAAGAGGGCTCCACAGTCAGAAGAGGAAGAAGGGGTGGAATTAAAAGGAAGATCCAGGTAGCTGCATTCTTTTTTAAAAAAATACCTAAAGGATGTAAGTAATAATCAAACCTACTTAAGACGATAGAGACGGGATCATCCAAGAAGTGAAGGCCTAAATAAAATATCCTTGATACTTAGGATAATGTGAAGGATTAAAAGGTGAGTATGATGGTGCCAGGAAAAAGTGACCAAGAAGCTATAGGTGATATTCGAGAATCAATTTTGTTTCAGGATGCCTTGGTGGTGGGGGTTGAAAACACCACTAACCGAGTTGAGATTATTAAGTGTGTGCCTAACGACCAATATAATGAGGCATGAAAAGGTCTTAAAAATAGTTTCAAACTTTTGGAGATTATTTTACACTCCGAGGATGAAATGAAAAAATAATCACTTGTGATTAATGCCTCACCAGAGGATGTAGATAGGATGTTTGAGTGACTGCTACTTGTGTATAATAATAAAGAGAAGATTAAGTGGATCAATAAGAATGACCTCAATAGGGTAAGAGGTTTCAAAGTATGAAAATTAATAATGGAATAGAACATTCAAACATGGGAATAGATGGTGTATTAGTTTGAAGATCTTCTCAAAGATGACACAACTAGAGAGGTAAAAAATCTTCATTGGAAATTATTTAATGATAATGTGTAGATAGTGTCAAATTATAATTTATCAGTTCATAAATATATTATGTATTTTTATGACTTGTAATTTTTACTTCCATTTGTTCTCACTCTTCCATTAAAAGTGTTTAAAAAATAAAAAATCTATTTTTTAGTCATTCAGATATGTTTTTTTTTGTATTTCTTTATTTACATTTCCATTTTTTGGTTTTGTATCTTTTTTTAATTACCTATTAGAACAATTAAATTATAAATAATAAAAATAAATAAATTTTGATTTTTATATATTAAATATTAGTTACACTAAATGGCCCTGAAGGTGGTGATAATTAAATAATTTTCAATATTCTCATAGGTGTTAAACAAATTATTGAGAAGAATTAGCTAAATAAAGGGAGAGATACAATATAATTTTTATAAATACGTTATAATAATTATTTAGTAGAACAATAACATTTATATAATGTTTATATAATAATTAATTAATAGAGTATGTTTTTTTAAATAAGGAGAGAATGAATTTAAAATTGAAATAAGTGGAGTGAAATAAAAACATGAGAAAGGTTGCCTCTTCTTTAGAGTTTACCCTTTTCTTGGGCCCCAATTCCATGGAGTCTTAGATTTTTATGGAAATATATAATCCCGATTATTCTAAGAATAATTTAGGGGAATGAATTGGTCAGATCTTGGGAAATGTAATTTTTTGGGGAAGTGTTTTCCCATTAGGGTGAGAGGGGCTCTAATACTTGAGGGGGTGGGTATTTTGGGTTAAAATATTATTCCCAAAGTAAAATTTTAAATAACAGTCATATTTGAAAGTAATAATCATATTTGAATAAAATTACATTATTTTATAACCTTTAAAACATTCCAAAATCTAATTTATTATCTTATAGAAAAGGAAGGAATAAAAAATGAATCATATTTTCTATGATATACATTATCGTTTTAGAATTTGGGGTCACTTTTTGGTTTAAAAAAGCAATTTTTTTATTAATGAATTAATTTTATTATTAAATATATTTGGGGTCTATCTAACCATTTTTGGAACAATTAATTCAATTTTACCTCAATATTAAATTGTAAAACACTATTATTTTAACAAATTGTATTTTTTACTATTCTCTTGAAAATTCATGTTTTTAAGAAAATTATCAAAAAATACCATTTCAAAATTTCAATGTACATATTTAAAAAATGAAATTAATTATTTCAAAAAAATGGAAATGTTAATATTTAAAAAAAGTATTATTTATAAAAATAAATTAAAATATATTATACTAAAAATGAACCTATACTTTCATTTTAGTTTCAAAATTTTAATATCTATTTAATTTCACCCTGAAATTTATATTTAGTTATTTAATTTATAGTAAATATTATATAGAATTCATTTTAATAATTTACTAGTCAATATACTATTCTAAGAGTTTGGTTACTATTAACATTTAAGATAATTTTTAAAGGCTAGAGAACTATTTCTAACATCCAGGTTACAATTCCATTAGTTATATTGGTTTTATTATTCTTTTAAATATATCATATTTCCTATATTCATCATTCAATTCAATTTATCTTAGTTTTATATATTCCTTATTTTCAAAATGATGATTATATTAATTTTTTTTATAGTTTTTTTGGAATCTATGATAATTTTAGGGACCTTGATGTTCCAGAATACCAAATTATAATTATGTTATTTTATTTTGTTTGTTATCACATTATACTAATTTAAATTTTATTGAGTACATTTATTCTTTGTATTTATTTTTTAAAATTAAGGAAATAAAGTATTATTGGTTTTTATTATGAAGTTTATGTGTTTTTAATTATAAAACATTATTAAATACTACACACATGTACATTTAGATGAAAATTTCCATATATAAAATTCCAGGTCATTAGATAAATCGTGTTAGTGAGGGGATATGTTCGTTAGTGTTACCTCTATTGATAAATCAGATTCATGATGTATTCTATATTTCACTCCTTTCTCAGTATATTCACGATAAGTTAATTTCCATTAATTTTGGAGAGTTTGAATTTTATTTTGATACAAAATTAGTGGAATGAATTTTTGATATTGAATATCATTAAGTGAATGTGTTACATTATTATTTCATTCCTTCGGTTTGTGTCTTGTGGAGGAATGATAGCTTAGAGGGGTATACATGGTAACATGATTTATATATTCATACTTATTATCTTGTTTTGAATTTTAATTTTATTATAATCATCTTAATAATTTTGGCACTATCCCGATGTGATTATGGATTTTCCCTTCTTTTCATTGTTTCGTGCTTTTGGTGATGGAATGATTCTTTTTTGAGTGGTATCTCATAGAGTGTTTGGTTTTGGGATTTTTACATTATCTTATTGGGTATGATTTTGATTATAGTGGAGGAGAATCATTTATGAGGTATCTTATATAATGTTAAACACCTTTAAATAACTTTTCATGGTGTTTTTCAAGCACTGGTGGTGTTAAGATGTTGATTAGTGGTGATTGACGGAGGAGTGGAGTTCTCATCTAAAATTCTAGTTTGTAATAGGGATCATGTTAAAACTGTCATGACCCCCTCTCCACAATCTGTACCCCTATTAGGTTGGAAATATGAGAAGGAAGATAGTGACCCCCGAGTCTTGTCTCTAATAGGCCCCAAGTTGAAGACCAACATAAAGGGTATAGTGAACACACAAATGGGAGGCATTACCCACTAAGATAACACATGTGAAAGATATAGAGAGAAGATTAAAACCAACCAAATCCAAGTTAGACTAAAATATATAAGAAATACCAAGTACACAAATGCAATTTCATGAAATAAATACAAAAAATGGAAGGGAAAACTACAAGTATCAAAATAAAGTAAAACAACAGTGACCCTAAATCCTGAACAACTCCTACAACCCCAAGATAATAGTAACCAACCTGATATCCAACCTACTCTAAGGGACCTAAAAAATAGTTTATATATATGTAGGGTGATTATAATAATATAATCATTAGGATCCTCCCCAAATCCTATCGTGCAATAGTAAAGTAAGTATGCTAAAGTACAGTGAACAATAAGTAAATCTAACTTATCACCTAAATATATATACAATGTTCCAAGACTCACCATATATACTCTCACCAAACATCACATAAAATAGTATATAACATATAAAGAATATCAAGGGTACCCCACTGTCACTTCCCCAATAGTTTTTCACTTTTCCCCAACATCACACGTCCTAAGAATCTCTCCAAAATACTTGCCCACAGACACCTGAGTGTATCACCATAACATGAACCTCATGAAACACAACCAAGAAATCCATATAGCCAATGTAACCAAGTAGTTTTCAGGAGCCACCATAGCTCTCATAACGTATATCATATGTTGGGAATTATTCCTCAATACATTATAGCCCATATTCTGACTAAGGATCCTCAACACATCATATCCTATACATGCTACACCTATAATAGTCCATATAAAAATATTTCTAAAATATATGTGTGTGAATAACCACAAGAAATTAAAGCCATGTACACACATATATTGGGAAAACTAATCTTCATGCCTACCATCACAAGTAATTACTATGAGAAGAGAGCAGGCCCAAAGGGTGTAGTCAGCAATCCATGCTCCCACCCGAATGTTGGGGAAAACACACCCACCTAGGGCTTAGAATCCCAAAGGTGTCAGTTTCCCTAACCAACAGGGTGGAGTATCCTATAGAAACAAAAAAGTACAAAATATAATACAGCTCCCAAACATTATGGGCAAAACCTACTCTTAGATCAACTACAGCTAATATCACTCAGACTCCCGACTACCATAACTAAGACTAGAGATCCTATATGCATATAACCATTTAAAAATCACTATTATGTTACTTATCCATTTTTATCATTTTCACTTTATTATAATTAATTATTTTACCATTAATTAATTATTATTAATTCCAAATTACATTTCATTAACATCAAACCAAAGATCCATGCCCTCTAAGCATAACCAATCCAAGTCCATAGCTTCTCATAAATATTACCTCCACATTGTATCCCAACAAGATCCAACTCTAGGGGTAAAAATAATTTATTCAATAATTTATTAAAATAATTATTACATTAAAATATTCCCATGAATTCTATAAAAACATTCTAAGCTACCAAACATAAGGGGATTAACGTGGTGAGTAGGTGACCTACCCATTGTGACTTTTCTGCCTATAGAAAGAGCGTAGACCAATCCATCCTCTAGAAGCTAAACATAGAAACATGCGCCATACCCCATTCAACATTTATTATTTTAAAATAATGGTAAGAAATATAAAATACCTTAAGAAGTGGGGAAATTAATGCAGACAAACAACAAACAAGATTGAAAAAGCGTCCAACATTCACATCCAATCCATTTCATCATGTATGGTGTCCTCCCCGACACCCACATGCATAAAATGATGCAAATCACCACTCTAGGAATCAGCTGCTTCCCAAACCACTAGGTCTACCTACCCCCACATCTTTTAACATCCATCTGGGCTCATAACATATCACACAAAGTTGGAAATAACAAAACAACTGGGCTCTTGTCCCTAAACAAGGTATTCTGCCTTCACCCACAATATAACACCCCAAACATTTTAGGGTATGATTATATTAAATATACTATATTCATAGCCTATATCTCATAAATAATTGTGTTCCTTTAAGACGGCACTTTTTTAGGAGATAGTTATAACTTATCCATTAAACATAAATTTTCTACTTCAATGTTTTGAATTTTAAAAAATGGTCATCTAGAGTTGTGACCAGTAAGTCATTTGAAGTCTGATTGAACCAATTTATTTTTTATGAATAGTAAAATACCTTTTTAAATAGTAATATGAATAGTATAATGACTTTTATTAATATTAAATAATGATAATATTTTATTTTATTAAGGTAATATGATAATAATATCTTAATTAATTTTTCAATGTGATATAAAACTAATTATACCTTTAAAGTTATTTTTTTTGAATTAACTATGATTCTATTTAAAACATTTATTAAAAATATATACAAATTATTTTCAAAAAAATTATTTTATTTTTGAATTCTACACATCGAAAAATGGTTAGGGTGAATTTTTAGGATTTTTCTAATATACTTGAATTTTTAGTGAATGGTAACAATACAGTTTTGAGTATTCGGTAGTTTAAAACATTGTAATGATATTACAATTAATATAAAAGTGTGGTAGACTTTTTTACTGTAACATATGACATGATATTTACCTATTGGCTTAAACCAAGATAAAATACCATGGTAAAGGCCATTGTTTTGGGAAAACCACTAATGAGGTGTCCCTTTTTATTAATAAAAAACTCCCTCTCATTTACTATAAATACCCACTCACCCCCTTCATTTTATTTCATTAAAAACACATTATCCTCAAATATATGGTAGTATTACCTCCCTAGGAGTCCTCAAAAGGAGTCCTAAAACCCCTAGGGTCCCAACCTTCATGTTTTGGTAGTTACTCTACAAGGTAAGAGAATAAACCGCCCTTCTCTTTTCTTAAAGCATTCATTTTATGTATTCTATTTTATTTTCAACTAGATTATGTTGGGATATGAAATTACATATTCCCATTTATTTAAATATTTTGTAAGAGTTATTATAGAATCCCTTTCTCTCATGAAACTATTTTATGAAATTTTAATTGACATCGTTAGGCTACCGAATTTTCGTGAGAGATTTCTCAAATTTCTTCTATTTTGAGTTTCTTTCTTTTATACTTCTTTCCTCATATCACCTAATACAAATTATATGATTATTCCAATACCATATGTGAACTAGAATTATATTATTCTAATTTAATATTTCATCATCATCTCCCTTTCCCCCACCTCTCATACTAAAAATGAAAACATCGTCCGAGATGTGTTTATTTATCACATTCAAGGACAACGGGTTCTCAATTTTCATTACCATGTTCAATTCAGGTAATGAAACCATTTTTATGGTTGAAACAGATCAAAATACATTTATTTAATCTCATTAATTTTCTTTAATCCTTACACACTCATAATATAAAATAATAATACAAAATAAGTTCATTATGAACAAAACTGCCAAGTTAATCCAATCATTTGAAATTATCTTTTAACTAATGAATCATCCTCAGGGTATATAACCCAAAATAATTATAATATCATTTATATCTATTTAATTTCATTAATAAGATATATTAACAATTCTGTATGTTTAAAAACATTTCAAATGGACTTCCATTCATGAGTACAAGTAAACAGATCATGAAAACCAAGGAAGTAAATGCTTCCAAAACAGTAAAATTGAACCTATTAAACCCATAAAAAGAGCCATGAATGAAGCTAATAAGGTTATAAAAAATCAATTACATGTATAGGAGGTTCTGGAATGATTAATTAAGTAAGATAAATATATTATGTATTTTTATGACTTGTAATTTTTACTTTCATTGGTTCTCACTCTTCCATTAAAAGTGTTTAAAAAATAAAAAATCTATTTTTCAGTCATTCAGATATGTTTTTTTGTATTTCTTCATTTACATTTCCATTTTTTGGTTTTGTATCTTTTTTTAATTACCTATCAGCACAATTAAATTATAAATAATATAAATAAATAAATTTTGATTTTTATATATTAAATATTAGTTACACTAACTGGCCCTGAAGGTGTTGATAATTAAATAATTTTCAATATTCTCATAGGTGTTAAACAAACTATTGAGAAGAATTAGCTAAATAAAGGGAGAGATACAATATAATTTTTATAAATACGTTATAATAATTATTTAGTAGTACAATAACATTTATATAATGTTTATATAATAATTAATTAATAGAGTACGTTTTTTTAAATAAGGAGAGAATGAATTTAAAATTGAATGAAGTGGAGTGAAATAAAAACATGAGAAAGGTTGCCTCTTCTTTAGAGTTTACCCTTTTCTTAGGCCCCAATTCCATGGAGTCTTAGATTTTTATGGAACTATATAATCCCGATTATTCTAAGAATAATTTAGGGGAATGAATTGGTCAGATCTTGGGAAATGTAATTTTTTGGGGAAGTGTTTTCCCATTAGGGTGAGAGGGGCTCTAATACTTGAGGGGGTGGGTATTTTTGGGTTAAAATATTATTCCCATAGTAAAATTTTAAATAACAGTCATATTTGAAAGTAATAATCATATTTGAATAAAATTACATTATTTTATAACCTTTAAAACATTCCAAAATCTAATTTAGTATCTTATAGAAAAGGAAGGAATAAAAAATGAATCATATTTTCTATGATATACATTATCGTTTTAGAATTTGGGGTCACTTTTTTGGTTTAAAAAAGTAATTTTTTTATTAATGAATTAATTTTATTATTAAATATATTTGGGGTCTATCTAACCATTTTTGGAACAATTAATTCAATTTTACCTCAATAGTCAATTGTAAAACACTATTATTTTAATACATTGTATTTTTTACTATTCTCTTGAAAATTCATGTTTTTAAGAAAATTATCAAAAAATACCATTTCAAAATTTCAATGTACATATTTAAAAAATGAAATTAATTATTTCAAAAAAATGGAAATGTTAATATTTTAAAAAAATATTATTTATAAAAATAAATTATAATATATTATACTAAAAATGAACCTATACTTTCATTTGAGTTTCGAAATTTGAATATCTATTTAATTTCACCCTGAAATTTATATTTAGTTATTTAATTTATAGTAAATATTATATAGAATTCATTTTAATAATTTACTAGTCAATATACTATTCTAAGAGTTTGGTTACTATTAAAATTTAAGATAATTTTTAAAGGCTAGAAAACTATTTCCAACATCCAGGTTACAATTCCATTAGTTATATTGGTTTTATTATTCTTTTAAATATCTCATATTTCCTGTATTCATCATTCAATTCAATTCCTCTTAGTTTTATATATTCCTTATTTTCAAAATGATGATTATATTAATTTTTTTTATAGTTTTTTTGGAATCTATGATAATTTTAGGGACCTTGATGTTCTAGAATACCAAATTATAATTATTTTATTTTATTTTGTTTGTTATCACATTATACTAATTTAAATTTTATTGAGTACATTTATTCTTTGTATTTATTTTTTAAAATTAAGGAAAATAAGTATTATTGGTTTTTATTATGAAGTTTATGTGTTTTTAATTATAAAACATTATTAAATACTACACACATGTATATTTAGATGAAAATTTCCATATATAAAATTCCAGGTCATTAGATAAATCGTGTTAGTGAGGGGATATTTTCGTTAGTGTTACCTCCATTGATAAATCAGATTCATGATGTATTCTATATTTCACTCCTTTCTCAGTATATTCATGATAAGTTAATTTCCATTAATTGTGGAGAGTTAGAAATTTATTTTGATACAAAATTAGTGGAATGAATTTTTGATATTGAATATCATTAAGTGAATGTGTTACATTATTATTTCATTCCTTTGGTTTGTGTCTTGTGGAGGAATGATAGCTTAGAGGGGTATACATGGTAACATGATTTATATATTCATACTTATTATCTTGTTTTGAATTTGAATTTTTTTATAATCATCTTAATAATTTTGGCTCTATCCCGATGTGATTATGGATTTTCCCTTCTTTTCATTGTTTCGTGCTTTTGGTGATGGAATGATTCTTTTTTGAGTGGTATCTCATGGAGTGTTTGGTTTTGGGATTTTTCCATTCTCTTATTGGGTTTGGTTTTGATTATAGAGGAGGAGAATCATTTATGAGGTATCTTATATAATGTTAAACACCTTTAAATAACTTTTCATGGTGTTTTTCAAGCACTAGTGGTGTCAAGATGTTGATTAGTGGTGATTGACGGAGGAGTGGAGTTCTCATCTAAAATTCTAGTTAGTAATAGGGATCATGTTAGAACTGTCATGACCCCCTCTCCACAATCTGTACCCCTATTGGGTTGGAAATATGAGAAGGAAGATAGTGACCCCTGAGTCCTGTCTCTAATAGGCCCCAAGTTGAAGACCAACATAAAGGGTATAGTGAACACACAAATGGGAGGCATTACCCACTAAGATAACACATGTGAAAGATATAGAGAGAAGATTAAAACCAACCAAATCCAAGTTAGACTACAATATATAAGAAATACCAAGTACACAAATGCAATTTCATGAAATAAATAAAAAAAATGGAAGGGAAAACTACAAGTATCAAAATAAAGTAAAACAACAGTGACCCCAAAGCCTGAACAACTCCTACAACCCCAAGATAATAGAAACCAACCTGATATCCAACCTACTCTAAGGGACCTAAAAAATAGTTTATATATATGTAGGGTGAGTATAACAATATAATCAGTAGGATCCTCCCCAAATCCTATCGTGCAATAGTAAAGTAAGTATGCTAAAGTACAGTGAACAATAAGTAAAACTAACTTATCGCCTAAATATGTATAAAATGTTCCAAGACTCACCATGGATACTCTCACCAAACATCACATAAAATAGTATATAACATATAAATAATATCAAGGGTACCCCACTGTCACTTCCCCAGTAGTTTTTCACTTTTCCCCAACATCACACGTCCTAAGAATCTCTCCAAAAGACTTGCCCATAGACACCTGAGTATATCACCATAACATGAACCTCATGAAACACAACCACGAAATCCATATAACCAATGTAACCAAGTAGTTTTCAGGAGCCACCATAGCTCTCATAACTTATATCATACATTGGGAATTATGCCTCAATACATTATAGCCCATATTCTGACTAAGGATCCTCAAGACATCATATCCTATACATGTTACACCTATAATAGTCCATATAAAAATATTTCTAAAATATATGTGTGTGAATAACCACAAGAAATTAAAGCCATGTACACACATATATTGGGAAAACTAATCTTCATTCCTACCATCACAAGTAATTACTATGAGAAGAGAGCAGGCCCAAAGGGTGTAGTCAGCAATCCATGCTCCCACCCGAATGTTGGGGAAAACACACCCACCTAGGGCTTAGAATCCCAAAGGTGTCAGTTTCCCTAACCAACAGGGTGGAGTATCCTATAGAAACAAAAAAGTACAAAATATAATACAGCTCCCAAACATTATGGGCAAAACCTACTCTTAGATCAACTATAGCTAATATCACTCAGACTCCCGACTACCATAACTAAGACTAGAGATCCTATATGCATATAACCATTTAAAAATCACTATTATGTTACTTATCCATTTTTATCATTTTCACTTTATTATAATTAATTATTTTACCATTAATTAATTATTATTAATTCCAAATTACATTTCATTAACATCAAACCAAAGATCCATGCCCTCTAAGCATAACCAATCCAAGTCCATAGCTTCTCATAAATATTACCTCCACATTGTATCCCAACAAGATCCAACTCTAGGGGTAAAAATAATTTATTCAATAATTTATTAAAATAATTATTACATTAAAATATTCCCATGAATTCTATAAAAACATTCTAAGCTACCAAACATAAGGGGATTAACGTGGTGAGTAGGTGACCTACCCATTGTGACTTTTCTGCCTATAGAAAGAGCGTAGACCAATCCATCCTCTAGAAGCTAAACATAGAAACATGCGCCATACCCCATTCAACATTTATTATTTTAAAATAATGGTAAGAAATATAAAATACCTTAAGAAGTGGGGAAATTAATGCAGACAAACAACAAACAAGATTGAAAAAGCGTCCAACATTCACATCCAATCCATTTCATCATGTATGGTGTCCTCCCCGACACCCACATGCATAAAATGATGCAAATCACCACTCTAGGAATCAGCTGCTTCCCAAACCACTAGGTCTACCTACCCCCACATCTTTTAACATCCATCTGGGCTCATAACATATCACACAAAGTTGGAAATAACAAAACAACTGGGCTCTTGTCCCTAAACAAGGTATTCTGCCTTCACCCACAATATAACACCCCAAACATTTTAGGGTATGATTATATTAAATATACTATATTCATAGCCTATATCTCATAAATAATTGTGTTCCTTTAAGACGGCACTTTTTTTAGGAGATAGTTATAACTTATCCATTAAACATAAATTTTCTACTTCAATGTTTTGAATTTTAAAAAACGGTCATCTAGAGTTGTGACCAGTAAGTCATTTGAAGTCTGATTGAACCAATTTATTTTTTATGAATAGTAAAATACCTTTTTAAATAGTAATATGAATAGTATAATGACTTTTATTAATATTAAATAATGATAATATTTTATTTTATTAAGGTAATATGATAATAATATCTTAATTAATTTTTCAATGTGATATAAAACTAATTATACCTTTAAAGTTATTTTTTTTGAATTAACTATGATTCTATTTAAAACATTTATTAAAAATATATACAAATTATTTTCAAAAAAATTATTTTATTTTTGAATTCTACACATCGAAAAATGGTTAGGGTGAATTTTTAGGATTTTTCTAATATACTTGAATTTTTAGTGAATGGTAACAATACAGTTTTGAGTATTCGGTAGTTTAAAACATTGTAATGATATTACAATTAATATAAAAGTGTGGTAGACTTTTTTACTGTAACATATGACATGATATTTACCTATTGGCTTAAACCAAGATAAAATACCATGGTAAAGGCCATTGTTTTGGGAAAACCACTAATGAGGTGTCCCTTTTTATTAATAAAAAACTCCCTCTCATTTACTATAAATACCCACTCACCCCCTTCATTTTATTTCATTAAAAACACATTATCCTCAAATATTATGTATTATTACCTCCCTATGAGTCCTAAAAAGGAGTCCTAAAACCCCCAGGGTCCCAACCTTCATGTTTTGGTAGTTACTCTACAAGGTAAGAGAATAAACCGCCCTTCTCTTTTCCTAAAGCATTCGTTTTATGTATTCTATTTTATTTTCAATTGGATGATGTTGGGATATGAAATTACATATTCCCATTTATTTAAATATTTTGTAAGAGTTATTATAGAATCCCTTTCTCTCATGAAACTATTTTATGAAATTTTAATTGACATCGTTAGGCTACCAAATTTTCGTGAGAGATTTCTCAAATTTCTTCTATTTTGAGTTTCTTTCTTTTATACTTCTTTCCTAATATCACCTAATCCAAATTATATGATTATTATAGTACCATACATGAACTAGAATTATATTATTCTAATTTAATATTTCATCATCATCTCCCTTTCCCCCACCTCTTATACTAAAAATGAAAACATCGTCCGAGATGTGTTTATTTATCACATTCAAGGACAACGGGTTCTCAATTTTCATTACCATGTTCAATTCAGGTAATGAAACCATTTTTATGGTTGAAACAGATCAAAATACATGTATTTAATCTCATTAATTTTCTTTAATCCTTACACACTCATAATATAAAATAATAATACAAAACAAGTTCATTATGAACAAAACTGCCAAGTTAATCCAATCATTTGAAATTATCTTTTAACTAATGAATCATCCTTAGGGTATATAACCCAAAATCATTATAATATCATTTATATATATTTAATTTCATTAATAAGATATATTAACAATTCTGTATGTTTAAAAACATTTCAAATGGACTTCCATTCATGAGTACAAGTAAACAGATCATGAAAACCAAGGAAGTAAATGCTTCCAAAACAGTAAAATTCAACCTATTAAACCCATAAAAAGAGCCATGAATGAAGCTAATAAGGTTATAAAAAATAAATTACATGTATAGGAGGTTCTGGAATGATTAATTAAGTAAGATAAATTTTATTATTCAAGTCATTAAAACAAACCAAGAACACACTCAATTACATGTCTTGTCTTTTTCATTACAAGACATTATGATGTATTTTAATGAAAATTTTTCCTCAGAGAAACCATGTTTATTACATGAGTTATTCATATAGTTTCAATTTGTGTTACATAATTTTCTATTCGAAATTCATAACCTAGTATAGTATATTCCATTATTTAGAAATAGAGTCTAATGGAATAAGGGGAATCAATACTCATGGGTAATTTAGGGATCTCCCCACTGAGTAAGTAAACACAGCAATGTTTGAGTAGATCAGATCATGAAAATATTTTGAAAACTTACTCTAGTTGTGATGAAAAACCATGAAACACATATGTTGGATCGTTTCATGCATTAGAATCCCCCATCCTTTAGTGGTACTACTAATCTAGTGGTTTTTGAGGAGTGGATCAAGTCCCTCGAAAAGATATTCATGGCATTAAGATGTAATGAAAATGAAAAGGTAGTACTAGCAATATATTGTCTCAAGGGTGACACTAATCAATGGTGGTACTTTATTTATAATACCACTGAGGAAGAATAAATATAAGATATGGAATGGAAGACTTTTAAGGAAATATTCTTTGAAAAATATTTCCCTCGTGAGTAATAATCCAAAATGAAGAGAAAAATACTTAGCTTAAAGAAACGTGAAGAAAAAAATGTTTTAGAGTATAAAGATACCTTCAAAAGACTATCCAGGTTTTCCATAGATTACATATGAGACTCAAAAAGGAATATTTAGGAATTATTTAAAGGTCTTAATTCATGTCTTCAAAGGGCGCTATCTTCTTAAAAAATTTCATCATATGATGAAATTGTATCAAGTGCCATCAAAACATAGAAGTAATTTTCTAGATCAAAATTTCTCAAGGGAAACCAAGATAAGAAGAAGTACTCTAATAACCACGGAAAAGGTGAAGCACCAAAGAAGATCAAGGGAATAAAGAAATTCTCATTACGCAATAACTGTGGAAAGAATCATCTTGGGAAATGCTTGAAAGGCATGGGAGTCTTCTACAAGTGTGGAGAAAAGGGTCATAGATCTATGAATGAAAGGGAAAGAAACAATTCAGTGATGTTAAATTCTACAATTATAGAGATATAGGACACTTTTCAAGTGAGTGTCCTAAGCACCATGGAAACTTTCCTTAGAAAAGTCCAAGATAGAAAGGAAAATCTTATGTGATTGCCACCATGGAGGATGGGGTTCCTAATGACTTGGTGGTATGTACTTTAATTATTTCCTCAAAATTGGACAATGCATTATTTGATTTTGAATCATCACATTCATTTATATCTTCCCAGTTTTCATGGAAAATTAGACATGTTCACTTTGATTTAATAAAGGATTTGTCTGTCAAAACTTCTAGGAGACGTATCATTGCAACAAAGGTGTGTCGATCAATCTTCCCCACGACACATAAATGTGCTTTATTTGATAACCTCATCAGCATACCAATGACTAACTTTGATATAATTCTTGGTATTTTAATTGGATGTCAAACTATAATACAAAGATTTATTTTAAGAAGAAGGAAGTTAATTTTTTTGAAAATGGTGTAGAATGCTTTATCTTTAGAGGAGAAACCTCACTACCTGATTCTTATCTAGATCCACCCCCAGTAGATCTACTGAATACAATACTTGGAGAGGAATATAAACCAATATATATGATCAAGTAAATAATTCTTAAAATTAAATATATGCATATAGTGAAAGAATACATTGATGTATTTTCAGAGGATTTACCTAGACATCCTCTAGAGTAGGAAGTTAAGTTCATTATTGATTTAATTCCTGATGCAAGTACTATATCCAAAACTCCCTATAGAATGGAAACTGTGGAATTAGTGGAGCTAAAGAAACAACTAGAGGAGTTGAGTGAAAAAATATTTATTCGACCTAGTGTTTCTCCATGGGGAGACTCTATTCACTTTCCCAAGAAGAAAGATGGATCCATGAGGCTATGCACTGATTACAGGGAAATAGATGCTATTAAAATAAAGAATAAGTATCATCTTCCAAGAATTGATGATTTTTTTGATCAAATCATAGGAGAACAATACTTTTCAACGATTGACCTTCGATCCTGATATCACCAATTGTGTGTGAGGATGGAAGATATTCCAAAGACTGCATTTCGAACAAGGTATATACATTATGAGTTTATAGTGATGCCTTTATACTGACAAATGCACCATCTGTTTTCATGGATTTAATGAATAGAGTTTTCAAGGAATATTTTGATAACATTGTTGTGGTATTCATCAATGATATCCTATTATACCCAAAAATCTATAGAGACCATGATAATCACTTGCGGTTTATTTTGGAAAACTCTTAGAAGAAATGAATTATATGGAATGTTTAGAAAGTGCAAATTCTAGTTTCAATCATTTTCTTTTCTAGGCCACATTGTCTCTAAGGATGAAATCCAAGTTGATCCTACGAAGAAAAAGGAAATCCAATAATGTCCCATGCCAACAAACATAACCGAGGTATGCAATTTTATTGGCTTAGCAGGTTACTATCAGTGTTTTGTTCAGAATTTCACTCGACTGGCTAACCCACAAAACAATCTCACACATAAAGGAGTTAAGTTTGTGTGGAAAAAATAATGTACATAATGATTTGAATAATTGAAAATAATATTGGTCAATGTTCCAATTTTGACTCTTCCATTAGAAAGTGATGGATGTGTAATATACAGTGATGCATCAAAGAATGGGCTGGGTTGCATCCTTATGAAAAATGGTAAAGTTGTTTCTTATGCATCAAGGTAATTGAAAACTCATGAGAAAAATTATCCAACTCATGATCACAAGTTTGCAGCTATAATATTTTCTCTGAAAATATGGAGAAATTATCTTTACAATGAAAAATGTGATATATACACAGATCACCAGAGTTTGAAATACATTTTCACAAGAAAAGAACACAATATGAGCCAAAGGAGATGGCTCAAGTTACTAAAAGATTATGATTGTTCAATACACTACCACCCGAAAAGGAAAATAAGGTGACTGATTCTTTTTGTTCAAAATACCACGAAATTATGAACAAGATGAGAGTTGAAAGGGATCCTATGTTTATGGATCTAGTAAAAATGGATATGGGAATTATCATTGGAGTTGACAGATAACTACTATTTCCAATGGTTTCCAAACCTTCTTTACTAGAAGGGGTAAAAATTTCTCTAATTGATGATGAAGAGTTTCAAAAGAAAATTAAAGCTATAAATGTTGGAAGTTTATTGACTTTATATGTGAAGGTTGTATTTGGAAATTTGGAAAGAGACTTTGTGTTCTCGATATTACTGAGATAAAGAGGGAAATATTGGATAATGCTCATAGATCCATTTTTTCTATACACCTTTTTAGTACAAGGATGTATAGAGATCTAAGAGAAAATTTTTGGTGGGAAAACATAAAGAGGGAGATTGCTGATTATGTGTCAAGATGTTTGGTTTTTCAATAGGTGAAGACTGGAAGAAAACATCCTAGAGGAGCCATGTAACCCATTCCTCTACCTATATGGAAATGGGATGATATTACAATGAAAATTTCCATGGGTATTCCAAATACTCCAAGATAAAATGATGTGATATGGGTCATTGTTGATTGTCTTAAAAAATCATCACATTTTATTGCTATAAGAGACGATTTACCACTCGAACATTTATAAAGACTATATATTAATGAATTTTTAAGATGTCATGGTGTATCCTTATTGATTATTTCTGACCGTGGTCCCTATTTTACATAAAAATTCTATAAAAGTCTCCAGAAGTCTTTGAATACTGAGCTTCATATGATTATTGTTTATCACCCCCAAACTGACGGACAGTCTGAATGGACTATTCAAAATCTGGAAGACATGATGAAATCATGCTCTCTTGACATTCAAGGTATGTGGTATCAATACATACCTTTGTTGGAATTAACCTACAACAGTAGTTTCCGTTCTAGTATTCAAATGGCTCCATATGAAGCATTATATGGAAAGATATTTCAAACACCAACACGTTGGGATGAAGTTGGTGAGAGGAAACTTATAGGCACAAAACATATTGAAGAGACCACGACAAAGGTGAAGACAATCCAAGTCCATATTAAAGAATCCTAGAGTAGGAAGATTAGTTATGTTAAAAACTAGAGAAAGTATTTGGAATTCCAAGTGGGATATCATGTCTTTCTGAAATTATCTCCTTAGAAGGGTGTATTAAGGTTCGGTAAGAAAGGGAAACTGAGCCCCAGGTACATCAGACCATTTGAAATTCTAGAATGAATCGGAGATGTAGATTACCGTTTAGAAATGTCGCCAAGTATTTCTAAATTTCATGATGTGTTCCATGTGTCATTATTGAAGAAATACATGCCAAACCCAATGCATGTACTCACCTATGAAGAAATATAACTAGAACTTGATTTTTCATACTGTGAAGACCCTATTGGGATTCTTGATAGAAGGGAGAAGGTATTGAGAAATTAGAAAACTCATCTAGTAAATGTTCATTGGAGAAGCCATAATATGGAGGAAAAGACATGGGAACCTAAGAATGTTATAAAGAATAACCACCCACATATTTTTGGTTGGATTTATACATAAAATTTTGAGGAGGCAATTTCCAAATAAGGGAATAATATTACACCCCAAACATTTTATGGTATGCATCTCTTAGATATATTCTATTCATAGCCTATATTTCATAAAGAATTGTGTTCCATTAAAACATAACTTTTTTATTTAAGATATTGTCATAACATAGCCACTATACATAAATTTTCTAATTCTATGACTTGAATTTTGAAAAAAGGTCATCTAGAGTTGGGACCAGTAAGTCATTTGGAGTCTGATAGAAGCAACATGATTTCTGATGAATAGTAGTATAACCTTATAAATAGTAATATGAATAGAAATATGACCCTTATGAATTATAAATATTGATAATATTGTATTTTATTATGGTAATTAGATAAAAATATCTTAATTAAATTTTCAATGTGATTTAAAACTAATTGTACCTTTTAAATTGTTATTTTTCATATTAACAATTATTTTATTTAAAAATTAAATTAAAAATAAATTTAAAATTATTTTCAAAAAATTTAGTTCATTTTGGAATTCTACACATCGAAAAATGGTTAGGGTGAACTTTTGGTGTCTTTCTAAAATACTTGAATTTTTTGTGAATAGTAAAAATACAGTTTTGAGTTTTCGGTAGTTCAATGATATCATAATGATATAACACTTAATAAAAAATTCTGGTCGATATTTCTACAAAAAAATATGACATGATTTGTCCCAAGTGTCTAAACCCATGGGAAAATAGCTTGGGCAAGCCCATGGTTTTGAAAAAACCACTAATGAGGTGTTCCTTTTAATTAATAAAAAACTCCCTCTCATTTACTATAAATATTCACTCACAAACCTCGTTTTATTTCATTTAAAAATAATTATCCTTGAATATCTAGTATTTTTACCTCTCTTGGAGTCCTCCAAAGGTGTCCTCAAACCCCCAAGGTCCCAACCTTTAGGTATTGGGAGTTACACTACAAGGTATGAGAATCAACCACCCTTCTCTTTTCTAAAAGCTTTCATTTTATGTTTTATCTTTTATTTTCAATTGGATTATTTTGAGATATGCCATTAAATATTCTCATTTATTTAAATATTTTGAAAGAGATATTAGAGAACCCATTTCTCTCATCAAAGTATTTTATGTAATTTTATGTGATGCTGTTAGGCTGTCGAATTTTCGTGAGAGAATTCTCAATTTTATTCTACTTTGACTTCTTTTCTTTTATACTTCTTTCCACATCTCCTTTAATCCAAATTATATGATAATTATAGTAACATACATTAACTATAATTATATTATTCTAATTTAATATTTATCATCATCTCTCTTTCCCCCTCCTCTTATACTAAAAATGAAAACAATGTCTGAGATGTGTTAATTTATCATATTCAAGGACGACAGGATCTCAATTTTCATTACCATGTTCAATTATAGTTATAAAACCATTTTTATGGTTTAAAAAGATCATAATACATTTATTTAATCTCATTAATTTTATGGAATCCTTATACACTCATAATATAAAATAATTTTACAAAACAAGTTCATTATGAACAAAACTGCCAAGTGAATCCCAACATTTGTAATTAACTTTTAACTAATGAATAATCATCATGGTATAAAACCCAAAATCATTATAAGATCATTTAAATATCATTAATTTGATTAACAAGATATATTAAAAATTCTGGATGTATAACCACATTTCAAATGAACTTCCATTCATGAATACAAGTAAATGGATCATGAAAAGCAAGGAAGAAAATGCTTCCAAAATAATAAAACAGAACCTCTTAAACCCATAAAAAGGGCCATGAATGAATATTATAAGGATATACTAAATCAATTTAATGTATAATATGTTCTGGAATTATTAATTAGTGAAGCTAAATTATATTATTCATGTCATTAAAACAAAATAAGAACACACTCAAGCATAAGGTAAGGGGTTTCTCATCTCACTTTCATTTCTGTGAGATTTCCATTGTTCGCTACTTATTTTTTGTATGTGGTTTATATGATCTTCCATTTGATATATAATGACATTATTATATTCATATTCATGGTATTATATGATTAATTTTGTGATTATTGAATTTTGGTCATATGATTCAATTTATTACAATATGGTAAGAGATTTTGTCTCAATTTTCCCTTTCATTGTGACTTACTTTGTATTATGAGCCTAATAATTCTTATGTGGTGTACCTACATCCCATTTGAGATCAATTTTTATTTAAAATTTTCTTTTTATTAAATATCCATATTCTCATATCATGGATATTCTTATTTTCTAAGTCGTATACCATTTTACATACAATGTTTATTTGGAATGCAGTTTTAACTGTGGAAATATTGATGAATCTGTATCCTCTACTCAATACGGATATTAAAAAGGCAAATTTTCCTTGTATTAAATCAATTGATAAAGAATTATTTGGACTTTAAGTGGTGGTTGGGGGCCGCTATAGCCCCTCGATGCATCGACAGGTCTCACGAGACAAATCAGTTGGCGACAAACCCTTCGAGTTTGTTTCCAAAAATCAGACGGGTTTCTACCCACAGAACTAAACTGTTTTAATAGTATTGTGGTATAATCTTCCAGATACATGATGTCCAATTAATAAGAATTCTATTTATTCATTATCAGTTATTACTATCCATAAGTTTTTCACTATGAAAAAATCTATGGATGTTGTTTCATTCTCAGTTTGTAAATGGTGTGAGTTTTTTATTTATTCACTTTGCCATATTGATTTTGTCAAATTGTTTACTTATTATTGAATTCGTGATTCTGATATTTTTAACCCTTACTGAGTCTTTTATCTCATTCCTTTCATTTTTTAACCTTAAATAGGATATGAAGTTGAGATCATTTATTGAGTTTTTGTGGATGCAGTATTTATTTTTTGGTATGTATTGTATTTTGTTACATTTCCCAATGTAATTTGAGTTACATATATGTATCTAGTTTCTTCAAGACTACTAAACTGATTGTTCCTTCTAGCTTTCATTCCATCTAACCATTCCAATTTACTTAGTAATGCACCGACTCCAGTCTAGAGGGGTTGGGGTGTTATACACAATGAGCACTCATGGATCCAAAGTAGAAGGAACTCGACTGTAAAATAAAGAGGGTAACTTAGAACCTAATAAAGAATTAACTTTTATCTATCAACTGGCTCTTTAATCCATATTAAATTATCTGATTCATTATTAACTAGTTCCAAGTATGGGAAAACTAAACAGTAAGCTATCATAGATATAAAAAATTAATGAAACTTTCTTACTGGATCAATTGGATTATCATCAATTTATCGTAGAAACAACCAGATTGATTTACATGCCTATTTATCTTTGGAAAAATAATTTACAATTAATCCATGTTTACATTCTTTAACAATTTCTGTTAATAATGACATGCTATAAAAAGAAATCAAAGATATCACACTATTTAGAAAAAACAGGATCCAATAACATACGATCAATACCAATTTATTTATCCAGTTAAAATATTTATTTTATCAATTCCATTGTGATCCAGTGGGATAAAACATGTTAAATATAGAGTTTCACATAAAATAATAGAGAATCTCTGAATCCCCTACCTCAAAATGTTTTTGACGTTCTTTATGAATAGGCCAACATAACGGATCACAATCACCTCTCCCCGCGACAACTGAATCCACCCGAGGACGCCACAGTATGACCTCAACAACTGACACCCAAGACAACTCTATTAGAAACATGGAGATCACATTCCATAATATAGAAATGAGAATCATGAGAAGAAGGATTGAAGAAAACACATGAATGGAGGAAGATCATACCTTCTATTTATGATGGAGTGACACTTGTTTCTTGCACCAAAACAGGGGGAGTGCATGCAATAGGATGAAATTCAAGGGGAAACAATCCCTTGATTAAGGTTAGATCACACCACTCCTGTGGGAAGAAATTCTTGGGGTGGCTCACACGAAGAGAAATGAGAAGGAATAACCAGGTGTAATATATCTCTCCCTTTTGAAAATATAAATGGAGCAGTGGTTTAATAAATTTTATATTTTCCATTAAAGGCGTATCTCATCAATAATATGTGGTTTAACTGAATAGAGGAACACAGACACTTTGGAATATTAAGATAGGAGTTATGGGCTTTGAATCAGCCTTATATCCCATAAAAGGCATTGAACACATTTTACGTCAAAGAAAATGTCAAACGGGTGAAACTGTGGGAAGTTAGAAACATTGTTCACAAATATAACACTAACATCAACAGTTCAAAATGACACACCAACACCCATAATTCAAAATTAAATTCCAACATCATCAGTTAAAAATGACATGCCAACACCGACAGTTCAAAATCACACACCGACATAGGCTGTTCAAAATGACATGCTGATATCGATAGTTCAAAATGACATGCTGACACCGACACTTCAAAATGACGCACCAACACCGATAGTTCAAAATGACTCGCCGACACCGATAGATAAAAATTACACTCCAACACAAATAGTTCAAAATGACACACCGACACTGACAGTTCAAATGAGATACAGACACCAATAGTTCAACATTACAGGCTGACACCGACAGTTCAAAATGACACGCCGACATAGACAGTCCAAAATTACACACTGACACTAACAGTTCAAAATGATGCGCTAACACCGATAGTTAAAAATGACATGCCGACACCAAAAGTTCAAAACGACTTGCTGACACTGACTGTTCAAAATGACATGCTGACACCGATTATTCAAATGACACACTAACACTGACAGTTCCTAATGACACGTCGATACAGATTGTTCAAAATGGAACACCGACACCAATAGTTCAAAATGACTCACTGACACCGATAGTTCAAAATGACTCACTAAATTCACTATTCACAAAAATAAAAATTTGTAAAAGTTTTTGGGATAATTCACCTTGAACTCCCATAAAACCTCAAACACCATATTTTAGTAAAGTAATGGACTGAAGATGTCCTAGCCATTACATAACATACTTCTCAAATCAATTTCATCCTTGAGAATTCAAGATCAATCCAAATAGGAAACAAAAAAATTGTATGAACAACTGCCTTTTGAGACACCTCTCAAGGATCTCTCCACTAATAAGGTTCAACTGCTTCAAAAAGGGAACATGCGAAACAGCACGACGACCATAACTAGCTCCTAAAAACTGTCCTAAGGGTGATACCTCTCACAAGTGAGAAAGCAAAAAAAATAAATAGAATAAAACCATATCATAAAAAATGAATTGTCTATAACCACAAAATGAACATCGTTACAATAAGAGTTAAACATAAAAAAACTCAAGGTATTGAGTGCATATCTATGACTCATGTTCCCACATACTATCCTCCATACCACCATGTTTCTACAAGACACGAACCAAGAGTATATAATTCCCATGAAACACCTTCTCTGTGTGGTCCTTGATCACTACAGGATGCTCCTTGAAGGTCGCATCATCATCAACATCGATCTCTCCCCAATAGATGACCTGAGAGTCAACATGAAGATTACAAAAAAGATATGAAATGTGAAAAACATTATGTATCTGGATCATATGTGGGTGAAGTTCTACCGGATACGCCATATCTCCAACATGATCCAACACCTCAAATGTCCCAATAAACTGATGATAAATCTTACTCCCATGAAAAAACCATCACTACCCGCGATAGGGAGTCACCTTCAGAAACATGTGATCCCCAAAGTCAAACTCTTAAGGTCTCCTCCTATGATCAACATATGATTTATGATGATCATGCACTACCTTCATCCTCTCAATAATCACCTAAACCAACTATATTGTGTTCTATACTAGTTCTGGACTAATAATTGCTATCTCTATGACCCCATTTTAGCAAAATGGAGAATGAAAGGGTCGTCCATACAAGGCTTTAAATGGTTCCATACTAATGGGGGAGTGGAAATTATTTTTGTAGGAGAACTCAACCAAAGGTAAGTTCCTCATCCATGAACCTCCAAAATCTAGAAGACAAGAGTGCAACATGTCTTCAAGATTTCGGATGGTCTGCTCTATCTGACCATCCATATGCAGATGAAAAGAAATGATAAGGCATAGCTGAGAATCAAAAGCATGTGGGAGACCTTCCACACCCTAGAGGTAAAACGAGGATATAGAAAATAAATGATCATTATTGGGACTATGTGGAGTCTCACCACCTCCTATAGATACTTACTCAACAAAACCTCCACTAAACATGAATCCTTGATTGATATAAAGTAGTTAGATTTTTTTGAAATGATCCACTACCACATATATAGCATTATAGACTCCCTGATTTTGAGTTAAACTAGTAACAAAGTACATCTAGAAGTCCTCCCACTTTCATTGAGGAACATCTAATAGCTGCATCAACCCACTAGGAACATGGTGCTCAGCCTTCACCTTCTGGAAGACCAAAAATCGAGATCGAAACTCCACAACTGCACGCTTCAACCTTGGCCACCAATACTGACTCTTCAAAGCTCAATAAATCTTTGTTACTCTAGGATGTACTGCTAAGGGAGAACTATGGAACTCCTTGAGAACCATCTCACACATTTCCAAAGGAACAAAAAGCCTTCCCTGAAACAACACCTAATGTTGTTCATCCTCAGACCAACCATCGGGGGCCTCACTATAAACAAATCAGTCTCTCCAGACCTCCACCTCTAGATCCCCCATCAGGGAATCTTCCACCTGCTTCACCAAAGATGATTTCACCATCATCTGAAAAAGACTACCTATACCCCCAAATTCTACCATATTGATATTTAATGTAAAATTTTTATCCATTACTCTCTAGGAATCACCTTATTCACACATTGAATCACTTTGCGACTTACTACTCAGTGCATCGGCTACAACATTCCCCTTATCAGGTGTGTAAAATATTTTGATTTCATAATCCATTATGAACTACATACAATGAAGTTTCCACAAGTTCAAGTCATTCTGGGAGAAAACATACCAGAGGCTCTTATGATTGGTGGAAACTATAAAGCTCTCGCTAATGAGGTAATATCTCAACAACATAAGAGAAAACACCACTGATTCCTACTCAAGATCATGGGTGGAATAGTTACATTCATGTGGACAAAACTGTCAAGACCCATAAGAAATGACCAATCTCTACTGCTTCAGAATGCAGCCTAACCCAAGACATGAAAACTCACTCTAATATAAGACAAAGAACTGGAGCACTTAACAACTTCTCGTTTAGATACTCGGAAGATTCCTAACCCTAGTCGGTCCATATGAACTCCTGATCCTTTTTTGTCAACACTATTAGAGGACTCACAACCCAAGTGAAATTAGCTATGAACCTCCTATAATAGTCTACGAGACCAAGGAAACTTCCTACCTCTTCCACTATCCTAGGGGATTCCCAAGACACAAATGATTCTATCTTCGACAAATCCATAGCTACTCCCAGTTTAAATAAAACATGCCCCAAAAAATGGACTTCTCAATACCAAAACTCAAACTTCATCAACATCCAAAATAGATACTATCGACAAAGAACTCCCAAAATGACATGTAGATTCTCTACATGATCCTCCTCAGACATGGAGTACACACAGATGTCGTCTATGAATAACACCTTTAATGTATCCATGAACTCATGAAATAGAATGTTCATCAACCCCTTGAAAAAATTGTGAGAAGTAGTCTCACTGAACGATATTACAATGACTCATAATTTTGATGATGGCAACAAAAAGCAGTATTCGGGATATCATCATCCTTCACATACATCTGATGATATCCTAACCGTAAGTAGATCTTCAAGTACCAAATTTCAACCCTTAGTTGATCATATAAATCATCAATCCATGAAATATGATAGTGATTCTTCACTTTCACTTTATTCTAGATATGATAATCGATACACAACCGCAAACTACCGTCATCCTTCTTCATGAACAAAACCAGTGCTCCCCACTGTGAAACCCTTGACCAATTTTTTTTCCCAATAATAGACCGTCATTCTATATACGAAGCTCCTGTAACTCTTAAGGGGACATCCTATACATATAAATAGAGATAGGAGACACTTCTGGCTGTAGATCGATCCCGAAATTGATCTCTCATTGAGGGGGTAATGCTATAACCTCTTCTAGAAAGACATCAGGGAACTCTTATACGAACCTAGGAAAAGAAAACTGATAAAACTAGGACAAACATAGAATCAACCCCACCAACAATGATGACAAGGATGAAACATTCCGCTGACCCATCTAAGGGTCTCCCTTGCCAACAAACACCGATGGCCCTCCATTAGCACCGAAGAACACCACCTTCCTCCTAAAAAATCTACAATAGAATGCAATGAATAAAACCAATACATGCCAAGGATGATTTCATATGGTTGTATCCATAAACATAGGAAATCTCCCCAAGAGCAGTGCCTCCCCACCACTAGTTCAAAGCCTCTACATACTTCAAATAAGTCAGCTCAACCTTCAACTAGCACAGTCAACACCATGGGAACAAGAAGCCTCTCTCCCTCAAGTTCCAAATCATGGACATGGGAAGGTGATATGAAAAATTATGTCACTCATTAATCAAAAAAGTTATACACTAAAGTAGAAAAAACGTAAAGGGTATCTCGAACGATATATAGATCACCTGACACTAGTGACACTAAAGCATGAAGCGGACCATGACCTGCTCCACGACCTCTCTGACCTTGATGCTGACCACTAATATAGAAACACTATTCTCTATGAGGATGAGGTGAGTCCTGGGTTTGTCCTCTGCCTACCCCATCTGGTCTCTACTGGTTCAAAGATGGTGCAACCTACTACTGTTTCTTCGGCTAAATCTACCTTGATGGAGGAACTTTAAGAGGAACACCTAACACACGCTGACTACATAGAATGGTCGAGTACTCTCATTGCTGATGAACTTGGCCTTTACATGAAAAACAATCACCTGGTCACTTAACATAGGTCCAAAAGCCTCTTCCCGTAGAAAAGGATGATACTGAGGGCTTAGAACTACCACCGACTGAACATAAACTCTTCTTCCCTAAAAACAAGGAACCCTAGACCACAACTCTACTTCATGAGGAATCTAAAAACCACCACTATCATGATGATCTTGTTCTAGATAATTTCCTCTCAATAACCTTTACCCTCACCAGCACCTCATGATATGTATTTAATATAAATGGGGTGACCTGGAAGTAGATATATAGAGGCAAATCCTCCTCTAAATGCCTCACTTTTGCCTCCTTGTCTAGAAACAAGTCCGAATCATACTGTAAAAGGTTCCTAAAATAGATTCCAAACTCTTTCACACTAGAGCTACCTTGTAGAAGGGTATGTATCTCCTAGGGATTGTACAGCTTTATAGTCGAAGAAAGAAACATGACTATGAGACTGTCTCAGAACTCCTCCCATTAAACTATTGGATTCTCGTGATCCTCAATGAAAAAGAACCATAACTTCCTCACTGCCCGACGTTTCATCATCAAAACTAATGATACCCAATGCTCTTTCCAAGCTAGTATTGAGCAGAAAGAAATCTCAACCTCTTCCAACTAGTCTTCCATGACTATATCTGAAATGGATCCCTCATTCTTCTGTAGACTATGGATCTGAAACTCTCAGAGTTTCCTCCTCAATATTTTGTAATTGTCAACCTCTACTATCTGGTGATTGACTGACATAACATCCAGATCATCTTCAATATGAACCTAATGTGGATGTGAAACTGGATCCATACAAAAAAAATAACCAATAGTGAGAGATCATAACCCTAAAATATGGAAGATCCAACATTAATTAATTAATTTTTTTCTTTTATTAATTTTAGTCTAAGCAATCCCAAGGTATAGCCATTAAAACATAGAAACAAAGAAGAATGTTACACAATTCATTCCTAAGTATCTGGCCTACAACAAGTATCACCTCATTTAGTATCCACTACAAAAAGAAGGTATGTGCATCAGACCATAGGGGGGCCTAAATAATAGTGTATCATCTAGTCTCTAGTGTTTACAACAATGGTAAAACTTGACCGACACAATTCCCTACCAACCCATGAAACCTCACATGTACCAAACTCCAAACTCCATCCTATCCCACAACCAGAACTCTAATACCACTCTGTCAAGACCCCTCCCCACAAACTATACCCGTTCGGGGCTGGAAATGTGATAATGGAGATACTAACCCCCCCGAGTCCTACCTTCAGTAGGCCCTGGTTTGGACACCAGAATCGAGGGTATAGTGAACACACAAATGGGAGGCATTACCCTCTAAGAGAACACATGTGAAAGAGAGAGATAAGATTGACTGAAACCAACTCCAAGTCAAACTGAAATATATTAGAAATCCCAAGTACACATATGTAATGTCATTAAAGAACTACTAAAATTGGAAGGGAAAATTTTGAGTACCAAACAAAGTAAAACAATAGTGACTACAAAACCCAAACAAATCCTGCAACCCCAAGAATGTAGTAACCATCCTGATCTCTAACCTACTCTAAGTGACCTGAAAAATAGTTTATGTATACTTAGGGTGAGAATAAAAGTATAATCAATAGGATCCTCCCTAGGGCCTCTCGTGCCAATGTAAATAATGTATGAAAAATCACAATAAAAAATAATTGAAACTAACGCATAACCTAAACAAGTATACTATGTTCCCATCCTAACCATGGATATTCTCACCAAGTATCACATATAAGAGTATATAATATAATAAACAATATCAAGGATACACTGCTACTACTTCCCCATAGGTTTTCCTCTTTTCCCCAATGTCACACGTCCTATGCATCTCTCTCCAAAAAGGCATTCCCATAGACACCTAAGTGTAACACCACAACATGCACCTTGTGCCACAAAACCACTACATCCACATAACCAAACTAACCAAGTAGTTTTTTATATCCACCAAATATTTCATAAAATATATCATATGTTGGGTATTATACCTCAATCCATTACAGCCCATACGATGAGTAAGGACCCTCAAACCATCACCGCCTATACAAGTTACACCTATAGTAGTCCGTATGAATCTATATCCAGAATATATGTGTGTGAGTAACCACAATCCATTATATCTCTCTACACACATATATGGAGAAAACTATTTGTCGTGACTACAAGTACATGTAACTACCAAGTGAAGAGAGTGGGGCTAAATGGTGTAGTCAGTCATCCATCCTCCCACAAGAAATGTGATGGAAAACACCCTGTAGGGCTCAGTTTCCTCGGAGTGTCTATTTCCCTAAACAAAAAGGTGGAGTAGTGTATATAAACACAGAAATTTCATAATATAATATAGCTCATAACCACACTACAAAAAAACATAGTATTAGACTCAACTACATCTATGGTCTCTCGGATTCCTAGATGCCACAACTAAGACTAGATATCGTATAAGGATATAACCATTTAAAAATATATATTATGTTACTTATATTTTTTTATCAGTTTTAATTTAATTTAATTAATTTTTTAACCATTAATTAACCATTATTAATTCCACATTACATTTCTATAGCATCACACCAAATTTTCAGGCCCTCCATGCATAACCAAACCAAGTCTAAAGCTTCTTAGAAATATTACCTCAGCATTTCATCTAAGAAAGATCCAACCCCATGGGTTAAAATCATTGATTAAATCATTTATTAACCACATTATTACTCTCCTATATGTTCATGAATTCTAGAAAAACATTATAAGCTACTGAACAGAAGGGTATCAACATGGTGAGTAGGTGAACTACGCATCGAGTGGTTTCCACCTATAAAAAGAGCGTAGAACCATCCATCCTTGAGAAGATAAACATGGAAAGGATGTGGCATACCCCGCACATCTTCATCTTTTTAGAAAGGATGATAATCAAGAACAGCTAATGTAAGCAGTGGGGAAAGTAAATTAGATAAAAAAACCAACAAGATTCAATAATCATCCAACCCATTTCATCATCTCTGATTTCCTCCCTGACACCCGAGTTTATAAACTGATACAATTCACCATTGTAGGAGTCAACTACGGCCACAACCACTAGGCATCATTGACCCCACATCTCACAACATCCATCTGAGCTCATAAAACATCACAAGCATCAAGAAATAACAAAGAAATTCGTCTCTTGTTCCTAAATAGGGAATTCTTATTTCACATGTAATGAGCTCTCATGGCTCCAAAGCAGAAGGCTCTCAGCCATACAAGAAAGAGGGTAACTCAGAACCCTACAAGGAATTGACATTTATTGATCAACAGATTCTTTAATACATGTTGACTTAGCCGATTCATTATTACTAGGATCCAACTATGGGTAACCTAAACAAAAAGTAATCATAGATAAAAAAAAATTAATTAAACATGTTTATTTAACCAATTTTATTATCATCAATTTACAATAGCAACAATTGGATTTATTTACATGACTCATTATCATTGGAAAAATAATTTACAATTAATCCCAATTTATGTTATTTACAAATTTATTTCAAAATAGAAATGCTAAACAAATAAATCGTAGATATGAAACTATCTAGAAAATATAAGTGGCAATGACACACGATCAATAAAAATTTATTTTCCTAGTTCAAATATTTATTATTTCAACTCAATTGTGATCAAGTGGGATAAAACCTGCTTACTCTATAAATTCTCATTAAAGAATAGAAAATCCATTAATCCATTGCCTCAAGAGTTTATTGATGTTCTTTACGAATAATCCAACACAATAGATCACAATCTCCTCTTCTTGCAACAACTTCATCCACTCGAGGATGTCGCAACACGACCTCACCAACTGAAACCCATGAAAACACCATTAGAAACATGGATATCAAATTCCATAACATGTAAAGGAGAAACAGAAGAGGAAGGATTAAAGAAAGCAAACGATAACAGAGGTATATCATACATTCTATCGATGACAAATCAACACCTGCTACTTGCACCAAAACAGGGGGTGTGCATGCTGCAGTAAGAAACATCAAGGGGAAATGATCCAAGTATTAATGTTAGATCACACCAATTATATGGGAAGAAAGTCTTGGGGAACCTCTAATGGATAGAAAGGAAAAGGAATAACCAAGTAAAATATATCTCATCCTTTTGAAAATCCAAATGGTGAAGCGGTTTAGATACAGTTTATATTTTCCATTAAAGGTGGATTTCATCAATACTATGAGGATTGACTGAGTAAAGGAACCTGGACACTTAGGAATAATAAGGTAGGAGTTATGGTCTCTCAATCGTCCTTAAATCCCTTTAAACAAGGCATTGAACATGTTTGATGTCAACAAAAATGTCAAATGGGGGATATAATAGGAATTTGGAAACATTGTTCGCAAATGTCACACCGACACTGAAAGTTTAAAATGACACACTAACACCTATAGTTTAAAATGACACACTGAAACCCACAGTTCAAAATGACACACGGACACCGAAAATTAAAAATGACACGCTGACACAAACCGTTCAAAATGAAATGGAAATACCAATAGTTTAAAATGACATGCTGACAGAAACATTTCAAAATGACCCGCCGAAACTGATAGTTCAAAATGACACGTTGACACTGATAGTTCCAAATGACACTCCTACACTGATAGTTCAAAATGACATGTCGACACTGACAACACAAATGATACGTCGACACTGATAGTTCAAAATTACATGCCGTCACCGATAGTTCAAAATGACCCTCCAACACTGATAGTTCAAAATTACACGCCGACATTGAAAGTTCCAAATCAAAAACCGACACCGACAGTCCAAAATGACATGTCGACACCGATAGTTTAAAATGATTGGTCAATAGAAACAGTTAAAAATAACACAGTAACATTGGATTTTCAAAATGAAATGCTGACATTGACAGTTTAAATGATCAGTTGACATAGAGAGTTCAAAACGACATGCCGAAACCAAGAGTTTAAAAAGACATTCCGACACCGGCAATTCAAAATGACTCACTGATAGTACTACTCACAAAAGTTGAAATTTGGAAAAGTGTTGTGGAAAAGTCACCTTGAACTCCCAAAACATATCATACACCATATTTTTTCAAAGGAATGAATTGGAGAGGCCTAGGTAATTACATTAGATATCTCTCAAAACAATCTCGTCCTCTAGAATTTAGAACAAACCTAAATAAGAAATAGAAAAGGGGTCCGAACAACCACCCTTCAAGATACCTCTCAAGGCTCTCGCCACCAAAGGAGTTCAACCACATAAAAAAGGGTAACACATGAAACCACATGATGACCATAACCTGCACAAAAACAATATCTTGGAGGAGATACCTCTCAAAATAGAGCAATCCAAAAAAAATAACAAACGAAATCCATCTCATAAACTGGAAAGGTCTACAACAACAAAACAAACATCATTACAAGAAAAGAGATAAAAATCAAACAACTCGGGGTACTGAGTTCATATCTGTGACTCATATTCCTATGCACTATCCTCCACACCATCATGTAACCACAAGACATGAAAAAAGGGGACAACACACCCACACAACACATTCTCCTTACGGTCTTAGATCTCTACAAGTCGCTCCTCGAAGGTCACATCATAGTCAACATAATTCTCACCCTAATAGTTGATGTGAGAGTCATCATGAAGATAACGATTGAGTTGCGACTAGTGAAAAACATCTTTTATCTGACTCATCTATAGGGGAAGTGCTACCCGATACTCCATGGCTCCAACATGAGCCAACACCTCAAAAGGCATAATAAAATAGGGAGAATGTTTAATCTCATGACCAAACCATTGCTGACCATGATGGGGAGTAACATTAAGAAACAAGTGATCCCCAATGTTAAACTATAAAGGTATCCTTCAGTGATCAACATAGGAAATATGATGGTCCTACGTGGACTTCATCCTCTTACAAATCACCTGAACCATCACTGTCAGGTTCTGTACCTGTTCTGGCATGAGAATTGAAAACTCTTCGACCTCAGTCCAACACAATAGAGAAAATAAAGGTTGTAAATACAAGGATTCAAGAGGTTTCATACCGATGGTGGAATAGAAACTATTGTTTTAAGAAAACTCAACCAAGGGTAAGTTCTTCGTCCATGAACCTTCAAAATCCAATACAAAAGATTGCAACATGTCTTCAAGAGTACGGATGGTATGCTCTCTCTGGCCATATATATGCTAATGAAAATTAGTTCTAAGGCATAAATGATAACAAAAAAAATGATGGAGACCTCTCCACACCCTAGAGGTAAAACAAGGATCTTGATCCAAAATGATTGTCCTTGGGACTCCCATAGTTCAAAATGACACATAGACACCGACAGTTCAAAATTATATGTCGGCACCGATAGTTCAAAATGAGACACTGACACCAAAAGTTCAAAATGACACACCAAAATAGATAGTTAAAAATGAAACATTGACACCTACGATTCAAAATGACACGCTGACACTGACAGTTCAAAATTACATGTTGACACCGATAGTTCAAAATGAAACACTAACACTGATAGTTCCAAATGACACGCCGGAAATGGCATTTCAAAAAACGTCTCAACACCGACTGTTAAAAATGAAACAATGACACCGAAAGTTCAAAATTATATGTCAACAAAGACAATTCAAAATGACATGGTGACACCAAAAATTCAAAATGATGCGCGGACACCAAAAGTTCAAAATGACACGCCCACACCAACAGTTCAAAATGACTCACTAACACTAAAAGTTTAAAATGACTTGCCTACACTGATAGTTCAAATGACACACCTACACCGACAACTCAAAATGACATGCCAAAACTGATAGTACAAAATGACACGCTGACACTGATAGTTCAAAATGACTTAATGACAGTACTATTAAAAAACTGGAAATTTGGTAAAGTGTTGGGGATAAGTAACCTTAGAATCCCAGAACATCTCAAAGACCAGATTTTAGCTAAATAATGGAATAGAGAGGTCTGGAAAATTACAATAACCATGTGTATTTTTTTTTATCATTTTTATCGCTAAGAGTGTTTTTTATAATTTTTTATATTTTACCTTGATCAATAAAGTAATTGTATGAGGCTTATGTTACGACGTGCGGTTTAAAGAGTGAGAATTTAGAATCATTATGACTATGTGTGGAAGTATATTTCAGTGTGGTGTATTTTTTATGAAATTACGTTTATGGTCTATAACATGGTAGGATTATATAAGTCATTGAGGTCTTAGTTTTAGGGTTTGTGTTATCCAACCATTTTTAGGCTCATTATTTCATGGTGGTGATTACTGCATCGTAGTGGTTGTCTAGTGTTGGTCCAGTTTTAATTTGAAACCTAATTATTAAACCATGATTTTTAGTAGTTCAATAATTGTGGAATGAGGTTCCTTGATTCATGGTGAACTTACATGGTTATATTTATTTTTAATGGTTTGAATACCTATGATTTGGGGAGATCTGACCATGTTTTTTTTAAAATTTGGGCACAATTTTTAAATGACTAATCTCATCACACCATAATGATATGTTTCTTATATTTTTTAATATAAATTCAATTTCACACTCAATTCTTATTTAATTCCATCGATAATATTTTAACAATAGGAATATCTGATCTTATTTTTTTTCTCTTATTCATTCCTTAATGAGTTTTATCCCTCATCTCTAATTAATAAAACTTTCATGATTCAAGGTAATTTAATACATTTATTTCCTCTATTTTTTCATTTTTATTATCTATTGAAGAGGTTGTGGTTGATATATAGACTTGGTTTTCTAATTTTTGTCAAGGGGTTGATGTAGTTTTGATTTTCATAGGTTCTGTGGTGGATCCTAATGTGTTCAGTGGTGTTAGATCAGTGTTTCATCTTATTCCTATGCAATGTATTTTTGAATCATAAATTTTTGTAGGGAATTCAATATCCATATTTTATTATTTAGGTTTGAATGTATAATTTTCAGAACTTTGTTTTTCATAAGTATATATTTTTTAATTAAACTAATAATACAATGATGTAGATTAATGAAATTAAAAATTAAGGGGTGATCATATGAGTTTTATATGAACATAATTTTATTGTCAGTGTGATAATATATGATGAAGTGTTATTTTCTATTATGGACCCTTTTTCAAAAACTTTAATTCCATACCACTCTTATAAATTCTAAATCAATTAATTAAGGTAATGAATTAGACTGAAGGAAATATGAAAAATTATATTGATTATATATATGTCTGTGAAGTGTAAAGTAAGCACAAGATTCTAAATATAAAAAAGTTTGATGTTTTTAATATGATAAATAAGTATTTATTACTAATATACATGTATGATTATTCCATTTTTGATTTAAAGGGTGAAAGTATCTCTTTTTGAGGTATTTTTTCATACCCCATTTTTTATAAAAGAACATTTTTTTGATAGCATATACAACATGAAACACCAATATTATATGAAATATTATTATTTAAATATAACCATTATAACATATCCATTGCATTGGAGGGTACGAATAAGAATAAAAAAATTATGAAATATATATGAAGTTTGTATTAAATTAAAATAAATTTATTAATTCTTAGGAAATAAACACTAAATTTATTGTAAACTCATTTTATTCTTGAAAAAAATATTTTTTATTCAAAAATTATTTCTATTTCATTTTTTGAGAAAATAATATAATTTATTTTTTCTATGAATATTAAATTTATTTTGAAAATAAAAATAATTCTATAAATGATCATATCAAAATTATCTCACAGTTAATTTTTTGGATTTTTCTAAAAAGTTTGATTTTTCAATGAAAAGTGCAATGTGGTGATTTTTATTGAATACTGTCTTTTCATTTAAAGAATTTAAAAAGATAAATTTATTCTTAAATGGTTTTAAAAGTAAAATTGATTCAATAATTTTATAATTAATCAAATTTAGTTGATTGTAATAAATATTATGCTGAATTTTTATATATTTTTTTATACTTTAAAAAAATTCAATAGAGAACATTTTTTCATCGTGATTGTAGGTTTCATTTTAAATTAAATTTTACCAGTTATGTGAATAGAATTTTATAAAATTGATGAAATATTTTTATTCAATATTATTAATATTATATAATAACTCTAACTTAATTTTTCTTCAAAATGATTAGAAAAAACAGTAAAAAAATCCTTACAGTTAAGGTTAAAATTTGTTTATAGGGGGTTAAATCAAAATATAAGGGTATGTATACAAATGAAACATATATATATACAATTTGATGAAAATATTTAGATCTTATAATATAAAAATTATAATATATAGATATTTTGAAGAATTATTCTTGATAATGTCTTTTTTATTTTGTATTATTTTTGTAAATATCCAAGTCGGTCTCCTCCCACACTTAAAATAGGACACCTCCTCTCATCTCACCTAATCTATACACTTTAAGAGTATTTTTGGTTTTTAAAATTAATATATAATGCCTTTTATAAATCAAAAACAACTTCTTAATGGGATTTTTTATCCTAAAAATATCCAAGAAATGACTATGGTGAAAATTTATAGAGGTTGTATCATTCTTAACTGATAATTTTTGTTTTACTTATTATTACACCTCCTCCATAAATTATCCAAACATGATGAAATAGTAACACTAGTATCATCAATATAATTACATGATAATATTTTAATTTCATAACCAATATCTATAACTTATTCCATCATATGATAAATTAAATCGATGATTTTTAAAATGGTGGACAACCACCTCACAAACCTTTGGCATTAATTTTCATTAAGGCCACTCATGGATGGATATAAAGAGAAATTTAATATATATATATCTATATAATATAATGACATTATTATAATTTTATAATTATATTATCACATATACCTTCTTACCTTTCAATCCATTGGAAAATTATTATGCAAATCATGCGTATGTGTGGATTGCCGCTTCCACGAAGCGATGCGATACATTTTTCATTTCATTTTTTCATGGATAGTAATGAGCATAGATACTAATGAATATATTGATATATATATATATATAATAATTATCCTATAAATTTATTTTATTATTTACCTTTCTTTCCATACATCTATCAAAAAATGAAAACATCGTTCAAGAGTTCATACAGCCTACCGTCTCCTTGAATAGTGTGATTCATTTTTATATCTCTAATTTTAAGGATCAATAAAAATATGTGTATAATGAATATATACAATATTAATATAATTATTAAAAAAAATTATATTATTAAACCATGATTAATTTACATTGAACAAAACTACTGAATGAAAACATACATGAAGAACGAAGTAGTTATCAACCCGAACTATGATTTTAAGAAATATTTTTTGATAAATGAGTGATAAAAGGTTATAATTAAATAATACATTGTATGATATATGTTATTATGTTTTTATAATATATTTATAATAAATCTATATTTATTATATATGATGTTCGAACATGTATGATAGAATTATAACATAAGGTAAGGGATTTCTTCCCAATTTCCACTCTATTGAGACATATTTAGAAATATCCATCTACTTACATTAATTTGTTGTATATAATACCCTTTTATGTATTTAAAATGAATAAATATTTATTATTTATGAATAATGATTCAATTATAGTTATCCTTTCAATAGGGATATTGAAAAGAAAAGACATTCATATTTCTTTTCTTGATCAGGTATATTTTTCTTCCATATCCATTTTTTAAAATTTTCTTATGAATGTAATTTTTTATTTCAAAAAATATTTTTTTAAGAATATTTTATGTTATCTATTACTTTTTACATGGTATTAAATTAATTATTTCAATTTTCTCCTGAAAGGGGTCATTTAAAACTTTCATTAAAAAAATTAAAGGGAATGGTTTTTAACGTATATGTTGCTAACATACATCCCTCCACCGTTACTATGTTACAAAATTTAGCTTTAATTACAAGTTTTAAATGTTTTTAAAAATAAAATAATTTTTATATGGTTTATTTTAATATTTTCCTTCCATTTTATTTTATTTTTTAGAATATAAGAATTTATTTCCAAACTAATATTTCTGATGAATTAATGGTCATATTTATCTCTTATCAATTTTGTGGTCATTTAATTTCTCTTGAAAAATTAACTTTCTTGTAATAATTGAACATTAAATTTCCCTCAAATATAAATATTATTTTTATCATTTATATTAATATTTCCCAAAACCTATACCAATTTTACATATAGTTTTTTACTTTGAAAGTTACTTGATTGACATAGAAGTTATTAAAAATATGTATTATTTTCATAATACAAATATTAATTAATAAGGAATATTGTTCATGAATTAAATTGATAATTAAATATATGATGAATTAATTTAGTATTAATTAATGTATGGAGTCTGAAATTATATATCCCCTCAAAGCATTGACATGTCTCATGAGAAAAAATCAGTTGGATAAATTAAATGGGTCTTTACCCATAGTTTTAAACAATTATGGTTCTCAATCTTGTTAGTAGAGATATCATGATGTATGATATCATGACATCCAATAGTATTAATTTACTTCATTATGAACATAGTTATTATTATTTTCCAAGAAATTATTACATTTATATTATCCTTGGATTCATTTCGTGCTCAAGTTATTGACCAAATGACATGTGTTTACATTTATGTACCATGATATATTGATTTTTCTTATTTTATCATGATATATTCTTCAATTTTTAAACCATATTCAGTATATAATTAAACCCTTTATTTTTTAATATTAATATCTTATTTATAAGAATTATTTTAATTAGTTCAAGGATGACTAAATTTTTATATTTTCATTTTCAAATTTATTCAAATAAAAAATGGTTATAATGTATACATATAGTTTTATAACATTACAAAACTGATTGTTCCTTCAGGATTATATCCCTTGTATCTATGAAAATGTAATAAATTATTCACCAAATATGGGTTATTGGAGTTGGGGTTGTTATAGTTGTTATCATTGGTTGTTTTTTAGAAACATTGGGAACAAGATTTTAAATAAACATAGGTAACAAGAAAAATATGATAATCCCTTATAACAATTTAATACATTTACCATTATATGTATTTTTTTTATATTGATCAATATTCTTGATTATTATTATCTAAATTAGTGTGTTCCATTATTTAGTAATTTCACCTAACATAAGAAGTAGAGTCAACACATGTGATCCATTTAGGGATTTCCCCACTGATCAAACCAACATAGTGTCTGTTTGATTTAGGAAGGTCATTTTCATATTACAGTAGCTGACCCTTGTTAAATCTAATAACATTGTACATATGTAACATCATGATGTTACATGAAAATATACACATATATATCATGAAATATAATCCTCTATCTTTTAGTGGAACTACAAATCCAGTGTGGTATGAGGAATGGATAATGTCTCTAGAAAAGATGTTTTGTCCTTCGGATTCCATGAAAGGGGAAATGTTATATTGGAAGTGTATTATCTCAGAGTTTATAATGATCAAATGTGGTAATTGATCAAGAATACTGGGGAGTAAAAATTAATTTAATGTATGGAGTTGGGAGCTTTTAAATGTGATATTATTTGTTAAATATATACTTTATGAGAAATGAACTAAAATGAATAGAAAGTTGACCAGTTTATGTAAAATGAAGAAGAAAATTTTATAGAGTATGAGGATACCTTTTAAAGAATATAAAATTATGATAAAGATTATATATGTAATATAGATATCAATATTGACCATTCCACTAAAGGCCTTAATCCAAACATTTGAAGAGAACTGGTTTCTCAAATATTTTCATAATATGATAAAATAATATTATGTTCCATAAAAATGGGGAATTAATTTTTAAGATCTTATATATTGAAGGGAAACCAGGAAAGAATAGGTTTTTGGAGAAACATAACAAAGGAAAGTTTAAAATAAGAACCGGGAAACAAAGAAATTCACATTATGTGAAGATTGTGTAAAGAAGCATCCTAAGAATTTCTAGAATATATTGTGAGTTTGTTAAACGTGTAGAGATAAATATCATGTAGATAATCAATTTAAGGGGAAGAAATAAATTAATAATATCATTTTCTTAAACTATATATAAATGTGGAATTATTCACACCAATACCCCAAGCATTAATAGAACATACCGTAAAAGATAATGAGAGGAGAAGGCCATGAAAATACAGTCACTACAGTTGGGGTTGAAGTTACAAATGATACGAGAGAATGTAATTTAATCATAGTCTTAAATTTAATCAATTAATTATTTTATTTAGGGTCCTTGAACTCATTTATATCTTCCATGTTCTCCAAAAAAATAGATATTTCCCAAGAACCTTAAGAAGGTATTTCTTAGTCAAAAATCTATGTGGAAATATAACTACAACAAGGATGTGTTAGATAGTTCGAATTATTACCCACAAACAAACCATATATTTATAATCAATTATGAATCATATGTATGATTTTGTTATAATTATTTTTATATAATGGGATTCTAAATATTATGGAAAAATTTCAATGTCAATGAAACTATGATTCAAGATGAAGATGTGGAATTCCATATCTTTAGTGGGGAGAATTCATCACCTCACTAATGTCAATAAAAACCCCCTATAGCTATATTGAATGAAATTTTTGTGGAAGAAGAGAAGAAACACCCAATATATAGAAAAGGTAATCTTCAAGTTATGTATGTACCTATAGTAAAAAATACATTAATTTATTTCCTAAGGAATTACCTAAACATCCAAAAAAGAATGGTGTTGAGTTTTCCATTGATTTAATACCTCATAGAAGATTGATATAAAAGAATCCATATTTAATTTCCATTTTGGAATTAATAGAGTTAATTTAACAACTATAGGATTTATTTGGTGTGGTATTTATACATTATAATGTTTCACCTTTGGTACCCCTATTATTTTTTTAATAAAAAATATTGAACTATGCAATAAATGAAATTATGATATAGAAAAAGTATCCTATACCTCACATTGATGAATTAATCTACCAACTTCTTAGATATAAATATTTTTCAAATATAGAACTTCATCCATGTTATTATAAACTATGATTAAAGAAATAATGTATTCTGAATATATTATTTTGAATGAGTTATAGAAATTTCAAGTTTATATTAATGACATTTGTATTGACTAATTAACCATATTTTTTATGGATATAATGAATGGAGTTTTGATGGAACATATAAATATTTTTGTGTGGTATTAAATGATGACATATTATGGTATTATAATAGATATTAGGACCATGTGAATAACGTGATAATCATTCATGACACTCTTAGATGAAAAGAGTTACATGAAAAAAATTCATGTGTGAATTATGGATTAAATTTTTTTCTTTTTATGAAAATATTGTCTCTAGTGATGGAATCTCAGTTGATCCTACAATAAAAAAGTTTCCAAATAATTTCCTAAGACAATGAAAATAAATGAGATACATATTTTTATTAGTTTGTAAGGTTTCTATTAGTTATTTTTTAAAAAATATTCCCAACTAGAAAACATATAAACCAAGCTTATATGTAAAGTGATTAAGTTCACATGGAAAAATTAATTAAAAGAGTATTTTGAGGAATTAAAGATTAAATTTTTAAATACCGAAATTTTTAATCTACCATAATGAAATGATGAATTTATGATACATAGTAATACTCTAAGGAATGGACTTTTTTTTCTCACTATAAATTATGATAATGTTATTACATATGCATCAAGGTAGTTAAGGAATCATGAATAGAGCTATCAAACCAATGATCATGAGTTGGAAGATACAATATTTCTTATGAAGATATGGATAAATTATATCAATGAAAAAATATTTTAGATAAAAAAGAACTATAAGATCCTAAAATAAATCTTTTCATAGAAAGAGATCAATATGTTTCAAAGTAGATGGCTCAAGCCACTCAAGGATTATGATTCATCAATATACTACCTCATAATGAATGAAAATAAGGCATCAGATTAATTGATCAGGAAATATCATAGAGTCCTAAACCAAATAAGTATTTACAGTGATCCTATGTTAATGGATTTTATAAATATATATATATATATATGACAATAATTATGGAAGGGGGACATTACTACTTTTATAATGATTTCCAAAATAATTTTATTAGAAAAGATAAAATGTTCTCATCCTGGCGATGAGAATGTTTAAAAGAAAATTAAATCCATGAATATTGGTAATTTGGAAGACTTTATATATGAAGATGATATTATGAAATTTGGAAAAATATTATGTGTTTCATCTATTACTAACCAGAAGGATAATTTTTAGATGATTCTCATAGCTTGAATTTTTATATACATGCTAGTAGCATCGAGATTTTTATATATTTGAAAGAATTTTTTTGTGTGGAAAAATATAACTTTTAAAATTGTTGATTAGGATTTTAGATGTTAGGGTTTTCAAAAGTGAAGGCTGAGATACAACATATTATAAGAGAAAAGAAATATCTTTATATTCTTATATGTAAATGGGACAACATTACTATGGTCTTTTTCACTAGACATCCAAATATACTATGAAGGAATGATTCAATATGGGTTATTATTGATCATGATACCAAATCTACACATTTAATCTCTATAATAGAACATTTTCCTCTTGATCACCTTCAAAGACTCTATATTAATTAGTTTAGAATGATTCATGGATAAACTCTTTCAATTATGCATGATTGTGATTTATGATCACATCAAACTTCTAGAAAAATTTCAAAATTCTATTGATAATGATACTCATTTGAGAACCTCCTACCATAATCAAAATAATGGACCATACAAAAGGATATTTTAAACATTAGAAGACATGTTGAGTTCATTTTTACTTAAATTTCATGATTTTTAGGATCATAATTACCTCAGGTATAATTTTACTATAACAATTGACTACATTTTAGTATTAAAATTATGTTGTATGAATAATTACATGGAACAAGATTTTTTATTCAAAATTTTATTTGATGAATTTGGTGAAAAGAAACTTGTTGATATAGATATTTTTGATGAGATAATGAGAAGGGAATATACTACAATTACACACAATAATGAAGCTCAAAGAAGGAAAAAGTGTTGTGTTGATAACTAAAGGAAAGATTTTGAATTTCAAGTGGGAGATCATGATTTAATGAAGGTATTCTCATGGAAGGGTGTTATATGGTTTATTAAGAAGTTAAAACTGATCCTTAGGTTCATAGAATCTTTTGAAATTATTGAAATAATTTGAGCAGTGGATTATCAGTTGGAAATGCCCCCAAGCGTCTCTAAATTACATGTTGTGTTCCATATCTCTTTGATAAAGAAGTATATGACATACCCAATGAATGTTATAAACTATGAATAAATAGTAAAAGAACCTAATATATCTTACTATGAAGACCATATCCAGATTTTTGACACTAGTGGGCAACTGTTGATAAATTAGAAAAATCAACTCATAAAGGCACTTTGGAGAAATAATAAAATAGAGGAAGAAACATGGGATCTTGAGGATGTTATGAAGAAGAACCATCATTATATAATCAAATGGTATTATTAAGGAAAATTATTACAAAAAAATATAGGAGGGAATAATTTAATATCCCATTTTTTAAAAGAAAATTATGTTCAACAACATATAAAACACCCAACACTGAGCTTAAATGAAATATTATTATTTAAATTTGGAAATTACAACCTAACAATCGAATTGGAAGATATGTGTAGGAATAAAAAAAATTAAAAAAATATATAATGGTCATATTAAAAAATAATTTCATTTTTAATTATTATTAAATAAATACTCAATTTATTGTAAAGTCATTTTATTATTCATGAAAATAAAATTTCTTAAAAATTTATTTTTATTGAATTTCATGGGAAAATAATGTTATTAATTTAATATAATTTTATAAAATTTATTAGAAAAAAATGAATTCATTTTGAAATCTTTATATCAAAATAATCTTATAGTGATTTTTTTTGGAATTTTCTGGAAATTTAGATTTTTCAATGAATAGAGAAAAATAGTGATTTTTATTGAAAACTATCTTTTCATTTTTAAAATATAAAATGTTTCTTTTTTTATTATATGATTTTATAAGTCAAATTAGTTCATTTATGTTATGATTAATCCAATTTATTTTATTGGAAATAATTTTATGTTTAATTTTGATATAAAATTTTTTTATACATAAGAAAACTGTTTCTATGTAAAATTTACTTTTTATCAAAATTTTGGGTTCAATGTTAATTTAAATGATGAAAATTATGTGAATTTTATTTTATAAAATATATTAAATATTTGTAATAATAGTAATTAAAATTATATATTAAAATTATATAATTTTTTTCATAATTAACATTAAAAACAAGGAAAACTTGTTACCACTATTAAGGTTAAAACATGTTTATCCGGTGGTTAAACTAAAAAATAAGGGTATGTTTCAAAATTAAAATTAAATAAATCATATTTTATGGAAATATTTAGACATTATTCTATCCAAAATTTTAATCTATGGCCATTTGGAAACATTTTTTCATAGAATGAATTTATAATTTTGTATTCTTTTTGAAATTTACATGTGGGTCCCCTCCCCACATATAAAAGGACACCTCCTATACTCTCCTCTCGACACTTCAGGGGTACTTTTTGTAATTAAAATACCATCCTTACATCCACACAAACTCTCCATTTTTATTTTTTTATCATAAATCCATCCCACTCTGGATTTTTGTGAAAACATAGAGAGGTTGTCTGAAGAAGAGGTATCATTGTTAATCGATCAATTTTGTTTTACATATTCTTCCACCTCATTAAAATATTTATCAAACATGATGAAATAAAAAAATATTATATTACATATAAATATATGTTTTTATTTTAATTTATTAACCTATATTAATATCATCTTCTATCAAATGGGGAATGAAACCACCGATCATGTGTACGACAGACTACCACCTCACGAACTGATATAAATCATTTTACATCATCACATATCATAGAAATATATAATGATATATTTAATTTATATATAATTTATTTATTTCATAATTATACTTCTATAATTTTATATTCACATCTTCCTTATTTCCATCAAATTATTAGGAAAATGATAACATCGCTCGTGCGAACATGTGGACTACTACTTCTGAGAAGTGATATGATGTTGTTTTTTCATTTTTTATCATTTATTTTAATAAGGAAAGAATTAATGAATATATATGATATATATGATAAAATTTATTTTTTTAATTTTTATTTATCATTTACCTTTATTTAATTCTATCTGTCAGAAATATGGAAACATTATCAATGTGTATATACGACCTACCGTCTCTATGAACAATGTAATTCATTTTTATGTATCTACTTTTATAGATACCTATAATTATTTAAATTTTGAATAAATATGATATTTTTATCCCGAATAACATTCTGGAGATGATTGAACTATGATCAAAGTACAATGGAGAAAACTACCAAACAAAAACATACATAAATAATAAAGCAGTATTCACCCAAAATAGTGATTTTAATAAATAAATGTTAATATAAAGGTGATAAATGGTTATAAGTAAACAATATATGTTAATAAATATATTATTATAGTATGGAATATATTTTTAATAAATTTATAGTTATTATATTGGTGTTTCAAGCATGTATGAAGGAAGTCAGACCTTAGGTAAAAGATTTCATCTCAATTTCCACTCAATTAAGACATATTTGATAATATGCCCCTACCTAATTTTTTGGTGTATATACTGAACCTTTTAGGTATTTTACTAGAATATATGTTTCTTCATTATTATGTATTATTCAATTTATTTTACTTTTTCAAGAGGAAGGATAAAAATAAGATTTGATCATATTTCTCTTCTTTATCAGATATATTTGACTTATATATCAATTTTTATTCAAGTGTTCTGTATGAGAGTTATTTTTATTTAAAAAATATTTTATTAGGTATATTTTTATTTATCCATGAATTTTTACATGTTAAAAATGGAATATTTACATTTTATTCAGAAATGGGTCATTTCCATCTTCCATTATAAATATTTAAAAAAAATTATAATTTTTATAACGCTAATAGAATTACCACTTTCCATAACTATTATATGATATTTTTATTCTTAAATATGTTTTCATGGGTTTTAAAAAGAAGACCCTTTAATAATTTTTATTTTAATATTTCCCATACATTTTCTTTTATTCTTAAAAATACATGAATTTATTTTAAAAAATATATTTTTGTTGAATTAATGGATATATTTTATCTCTTATCAATTTTTTGGTCATTAAATTTCTCATCAAAAATTAAAATTCTTATGATCATTGAACAAAACATATCCATTAAATATCTATATTTTTTTATCATGGATATGATTATTTTCTAAATTGTATACCATTTATACATATGGTGTTTTACATTAAATGTTTTTTGATTGAGTGAGGAATAATTTATAATCATTATTTTCTACTCAATAAAAATATTTATTAATAATGAATATTGTTCCTGAATTAAATTAATAATTAGATATATGAGGAATGAATTGGATTTTCATCAATGGGTGCGAACTGAAATTATAAAGATCCTTCATTCACTAGTAGGTCTCATGAAATAAATCAGTGGTACAAATTAAACAGTTCTTTATCCATAGTTTTAAATTTTCCTAGTTCAAGGTCTTTATGGTACAGATATCATGATTTATAATATCAAACATCGAATAGTATGAATTTACTTCATTGATAAATCATTCATTATTATTATCCCTGATTTTAATTCATTGATATTATCCAAGGTTTCATTTCGTGGTAATGCTATTAACTAAATGAAATGTGATTCTAGTTATTTAGATATCTATTTTGATTATGCCTTATTTAATCATGATATCCTCATCTATATATAACCCTTACTATGTATCTGAACTTAGTGTTATTTTTTCCCTTCCTTAGATATTAAAAATAATTCAATGAATGGGGTCAAGGATGCCAAAATCTCTATTTCATTATGCTTATATTTTATTCCCAATTTAAAATTGGTATCCTGTATTAATCTGGTTCTCTAAGACTAAAAAATTGATTTGTCCTTGAGGATTATATCCCTTATATATATGCCAATGTAATAATTTATATACAAGATTTTGGTTATTATAGTGGGTGTTTTTACATAATTGGAAAGGTTTATATGGGAAGTGAATTTGATGAAATTTTGGGAGTGGTATAAGTGATATGGTGGTTGTTGGAATGGGATATTGGGGTGTTTTGTGTGGTGGTGTGGATACATTAAATAGGTTCTGTTGTAGTGGCATAGAAATAAGGTTTTATTAATATTTAAATAAATTAGTGAATGATTTATTTAAATTAAAAAGGGTATATGGGTAAATATTCTACTTAAAATATTAAAAGATGTAATTGGTGGATAATATATGGTTAAGTAAATTAATAATAATTAAATTGAATAGGTTAAATGAAATTGTAATTGGATGGAAATAAATTATGCCTTAATGAATTTAACATGGCTAGTAAATGACTATAAAATTCAATAAATTGATAACTATGTGGAAATATAGGTTGTTTAATTATTGTACTACTATTATTTTTTTATTGTGTGGTTAGTTTTGTTATGGTTTTTCATGGAATAGATTGTGTATGTGAGGCATTTGTGTTGAAATTATAGTAACAAATCATATTAATAAATGTATTTCCTCTATAAGTCAATCCTTAGGATAGGATATTGTATTTTATACTACTAATTTAATTTTATGTTATTTCATATATACCACAATCCAAGTAAGGTAAAATTACATATAACCATACAAGGATTTCGGTTTTAATAGGTTTATCCAACAGTTATGATGGAGGTGACATATATGGACGACTAATCACCCTTCCTTACTCTCAATTATAGAATTTGAATTGGATTTGATTTTATAAGGACGATAATATGATATAATTCCCAAATATTGGTATGTAATGGCATGGTTTTGAATGAGATACATAGTGGTGGGTGCACATGAGAGGAGGAGGGAAAAAGGTTAATTCCCTTCAAGATTAAGTCACATAACTATTTCTAGGAGGCAATGTGTGGTTATTTTTTAGTGACATGGCATATAGTATTGTTAGTAATATGATTTGGTTGAGTTATATGTTATTTTTATAAGTATATGTGATTATGTTCATAATTTGGTATATTGGATGTGGTTATATAGATATGGAAGGGATGATAGCACCAAGGAATATGTCATTTGGTGTGAGGGTGACTAGATCGGTGGTGAAGTGGTTTTGATTTACATTCAATATATATTATCTTGTTTATTATTATGTTTCACAACTTGGAAGAGATATCGAGTGATCGATCCAGAGTGAGGATGGGTTTTAGTTGACATGGTATATGTAATGAGATAGTTTGTTTTTTTATTAAAAAAGGAATTAGTATGCTTCATCCAGTTTATCATGAGAGGTTTTGGGGATGATACAACTGATTATACACTTATACTCACCAATATAATATATATATATATATATATATTAAAATGGTTACTGAACTTATAAATTTGGTGACACAAGAGGTGATTCATTGGAGAAACATTATTGAAAAGGATTTTTTTCACAGGCTATTGAGATTAAGAAAATTTACCATAAAAATTTCATCTAACTCATAAATTAAAGTGATTGTAAAATATTATTGAAAAAAATGAACCATTGAATTATATTTGATGGACATTTATTTCATTCACCAATGATGAAATTATTCCACTAACTATAAAATTCAGGTTTTTACTAATAACTAAATTAATTTTCAAATAATCTAAAATTAAAGTGATTAAGAAATCATTGGAATCGATTGGATTTATATGTTTCTATGTATGTAAAATTGATTATATAAATTTTTATTTCAAAATAAATTCTATTAATACCAATTATATATTTTAGTTAATAAATTATAGGTATTTGTCTTCTTTTTACATTAAAGTAATAAAATGGACCTTTTTTGTTTTCCTAGATTTTTAATCCTCAATCATTCCTTGATAGATATGCTTCACAAAGCTTCTAATACACCTTTTTGATTAATAAACCATGATGGATATAGGTAAGGTCAATGAAAAACCCAATATAATTGATATTATAACAATAATATTATTTTGTACATTGGAATCTAGAACATGTATTAAATTTGATGTATTGAAGGATCTTTGTTGTTTATTTTTGATTAAAAATGGTGATTGTGTTTTTCCTCAAGAAGTAGTTTATGAACAGTTGTCTCTATATTTTCATTTTTTTGGTGTTTAGGAAATACCAATAATATTTTTTTCATCAACCAAGAGGTATAATAATCCTCTGTTTAGGAATGAATTAAAGAATAAAAATTATATTAGTCCAACTATTAGAACCATTGGGGAGGTTAAAATTGTGGGAGATTTGGAGGAACAAGAACATGTAGTGAATGATGGTAGAATTATTATAGTTTCACAATATCCTAATAATAGTTATTATTAATTGTAAGTATTCAAGAAGATTTTTGGAACTATGAACCAATGGATCAATCCATTATTAGTATGTTGTGCAATAAAAATTACGAAGGGAAATATAACAGGTAATAAACTACCCAAATTATTTTTCTTAAGTTTGATATTGTGGTTGGAATCCCTTATTTGATTGAAGATATGAATGATAAAAGTTTATCTAGAGGAGTAGATAATCCAATTACTAAATTTAACGAAGGTGTTGAGAAGGAAGTAATGGTATAAAATTTTCCATTTGTATTCAAGGAACTTCCTCCCACAGAGAATCAACTAGAAATATCTAGTTTAGAAAATAATGTTAGGTAGAATTTGGCTATTGAAATACAAAAGGAATATTAAACAATGAATGGATATTCTTCTAAGGAACTATAGTGACCTAATTCAATAAATATTGAAGCACATATAATGAATTTATAAATATACCATTTTCAATTAAAATTTATTGATATAATGGATAAAAATTTGAAAAAAGGATGAATCAAAATATACAATTTTTAGCCAAGGAATTTTTTTTGATTATAGATAAAGGAAATAAACATTGTGATGATGGGTAGGGATTCAAGTGAATTATTGTCATGAAATATTTCCATATATATGGATACATTAATACTACTAGAACTATAATTATTATATCCATAAGTAATTTCCCAGATCTAGCTGTGGTTATCAATGAGAGTAAATAAAATCCTATGGTTTTGATTCTCTACTAATTATTACACTTATAATTCTCAAAATGATTATAATACAATTTTTAATGACATCTATAAATAAAAAATTGACCCAAACAATTACAAGGAATGGACCAAATTGATTACATCAGTGGAAAACATTATACATTAGAAAGTTCTCTCTGATAAAGAGCTATTTGAAAATATGTATTTGGAGTTACATCCCATTTTTATAGCAGTATTTTGATAGTTGAACTTTTGATATATTTTTATCTATATTTAGAATCAAATTTTGTAATATCTATTTTCCTCCACCACAAGTGAGGGTTTATTAATTATAATTTTTTTGTGCAAGTATGTATGCATATATATATATAGACACTAAAATACAAACATACACATGTAAAACTATTTCGATAGTTTTTAGGGATGGATTTGGAGAATGTGGTGGACTATGATATCTTATTGAGATCATGGTTCATGTCTCTGTCACTCCCTTATGAGTTACATCAATATATTTTTTCCTAGAGATCATCCATTATGTATAAAATTCAGATTAATTATGGGATCATGAGTTATTTATTATTTATGTTATAGAGTTGATTGGTTGTTTTCATCTTATGTTCCTTGGATTTTATGTATAATGCCTACCATAGGGGTGTTTTTTTACCCTTAGTTCTAGTCTCCAACCTATAGCCTACAAAAGGATGATATTGATGTCCACTATAATATTCATTACCATACTAGGAGGGGTTATATTGGGTGTAGTTCAAGACACTAGTCATAATAGTTGATTTAGTATTCTTCTATCTTAATGTGGGATTATCTTTAGTTATTATATTCAATTAAAAAATTAATTATATTTTATACATATTAGGTGTAATAATTATGATGGAATTAAATCCTATATTATGGAAAGAACCATGGGTAGGACATTGGTTTAAACTACTAACTGGCCCGAGAGCATAGACTCTATCTAGTACTATTGGGGTTGGCTACCTATTTCTCTAGGTATAATATTGTGGAGATTTTTGATTTCATGTGATTTTTTAATGTTTACATGAAATCATTTCACATACCTTATATATGGAATTTAGTTGGATTTTTTTAAATATAGGTTGACCTTTAATTTGGGGTAGTAACACAAGATTTGTGTTCTGTATGGAGTTACACATAAATATGGTTTAAAGATACCTTTTCTTTTTGGATGGTATATAATTCATAAATTAAATAATTATAGTCATACATACATATAAAGGGAATATATGAGGTAAGATGGGGATATTTTAAAAACCTCTTAAAGTATTTTATTTATTATGTATTCCGATGAAAATACTTTTCAAGACCTTGACTATTCAATATGAGTGATGCAGACTATTCTATTCCTATAAATTATCTTGTGTATGGAAAATATATTATTGGTGATCATAAGAATTAGTCTATATTACCTGATGTATAATTTCAGCTACACATGGCTGAGAATATCTAACCATCAGGATATCCATTTAATAATTTCAATTGAATCCATATGATGTTTCCAGATAAATAGTTATCCTATTAACTATCCAAGAGTCATATTAGATATAATTGACATAATTTTCTACTAGATATATTCATGGATTTTGGTATAATTTTTTTGCGACAATTCATGATAAAATATATATCTTCACACACTAATTTATATTTTAGAATTTGATAATGGGTTATCATTTTAGTGGGAGAATATTTAATAAATTTCTTTATTAAATGAATATAAAACATGATATTCATATAATTAATATTTTTTGGTAGATAAAAATAAATAGTATTCCTAAAATAGAACTTTGAGATCAAATCTTGAGATTGAAAATATTAATGGAAGATAGTTTATAATATTATATAATAGAAGAAATTTTCTTAATAAAGATGGAAAATTTTAGGTGTTAGATAAACCCAGTATTGAGTAGATGATTTTGAAGTAATTCAAAAAGTGGATCTAGATACCTCTAAGAATTATAGAAGTATTAACTTAAGGATTTAAATGCATTGTTTAAATCTAAGACAACTGAAGAAACTTTATTATCCACCAATTTACTAAACTCTACTTGGTATATTAATAACTTGGAAAGAATAATGGTTTCCTTCATTATTTTTCAGGCCCTGTGTAATAACTAAGATCTTAATTTCATGTATGGATATTTAATTTTGGGTTGTTTTTGAAGAAAAAGTAAGAAATGGAAATTTTCAAAGTACACACAGTGTACTCTTGAGTACATGCTGTGTACCCTATTGTTATGTGTAGGTGTGTGCTGGCCATGTAACAGCTGAGTACATGGACGTGTAGGTGACCTAGAGACCGCCTAAAGAAGGGGATGATTGAGGATAGTACACGACATGTACATTAAATGAACATGCTATGTACTTTTCTTTTTATTTGATTAATTAGATTGGGGTCATGTCTCATCGCCAGAACTGTCTTCTTCTTATAGTGTCTTGTACAAGAGAGCGACGTACGAACAAAGATCTTCAAGCTCCTCATATTCCTTCATTTGAACTCTGATTGAGACTCAGCTGGGTGTGTTGGATTCCCACCAGTGAGTTATCTCTTTCCCTTGAGCCTCTCTTCCTAATTTCTCCTCTCTCATGAGATATCGAGGGTTGATCGTTTTTACCCTTTATATAGATCAACGTCATTCTAGGCCGATTTAAGGACCGATGTTCAAGAGTGTTCATCATACAATGTCAAAGTAGGAGGTTTATTTCTTCCATTGATTGTCTTGGGATTATATGGCTTAAATTTTTGAATACCCATGTTGGGTTATTGCGTATTTATAATTTTGACCTTGTTTAATGTATATTATGGTTTGGTTTTTTGATTAAGGGTTGTTTCCTCTTCATAATATTGTAAACCCGTGTTTATCGGACAACCCATGGGTGTGTTACCTTCATTGAATATTATTTTCCATTTGTCCTAGGTTTCCTATGAGGCGTATTGTATTTCCATGCCTTGAGTTGTTTTGGATAGAGTTGTTCGGTTATATATGATGTCTGTTTTATGCATTGTGTAATTTTGATCCATGTAATAGATTAAATTCAATGTAGAGCCTTTAATGATTGTTGTATGCGCACTGATATTCCTTGGAACATGAGATCCTTGGACCTGGAAAAAATCAAGGGTTTCCAAGTTTATTTGCACAGGACTATGAGAGAATTGGTGTAGATTTTCACCCAGGGGGTATTGACTAAGAGAGTTACCTAGAGGTCATTTATGATTAATTATACTACGTTGAACTAAGGTGTATTGACCGCGAGAGCTACCCAAAGGTCATGTATAAATTATTGATACCATGTGGACCCAGGGGTATTGACCATGAGAGCTGACCTAGTGGTCATTTGAAATTGATTAGTGCCATGTTAAACCAAAGGGTTTTGACTGTGAGAGATTTCCCAGAGGGTTGTTATGAATGATTGATTGATGTCTGTGAACATTCTTCCAATACAAAGCACAAGCTTAGACTCAGTCTTACATGGTTGTTTAGATGGTCTACTGAGATGTTTGTTGTTACTATTAAATAGAGGTAAACAAAGATTAGGCTAGATCACTTGATTCATTATTCCACGGATTGAATAATTAATAAATGTAAATGAATATAATTGAAAATTGTAGGATTTTTTACTTTTGAGTACTTCCTAGTTTATTGCTTCATTTTTCACATTTCCCTTATATATATATATTCACAAACAGTTAAGCATTGATATTTTTGTGGTTTCCTACTAGGATTCGTCTCACACCCTATCTGATTCATGCTTTTCGACCCAAACATATCATATTTTTTCATGTTCATATATGGAAAGTTCCCTTCTACCTCAGGTACTTGATTGCTGATGGAGATTGAGAGTATGGGACCAAGATGAGGCTTTTGATACTACTAGAGTTTACTTATTTTCTTTTGTACTTTGGGTTAGTACTATATTTCTAGTATTGTGGCATGTTTGGATGCTTTCCTGGACATATGGTACATGGATCATTTATATATGTGCTCTATTTTTTATTTACTATTAGTCTTCCATTGTTTACTTTATTATATGGTATTACTACTTTAGTTACTATTTACTATTTATTTCCATTGCGTTACTCTTCCAATGAGGGCATAGCTTTCCAACTATCACACCCAAGGCCCTCACTTCTAGTAAGTAGCCTCTGGAATTCGAGGAAATGTGCTTGAGGCCATGTCACCAACTAGGTACGGGGCACCTTTGGGTGGAAACTAGATCCAAGACGTTACAAAGTGATATCAAAGGAGGTTCTTTCTTTTTGTCAAAATATTTGGAGCCTATAGACTGGGATAGAAAGTAATATTTAGTTGGTAATAAGATGTTCCTGGGAGTAGCTATCTCGTGTATAAGGAAAATCCATGTTACCTCACATATTGCAATTTTATGGGTTTTTCAACTATTACAGTTGATTTGATTCCACCATTTGGCGATTCCCTTGTATTGTGTTGTTATGATTTTTATCATTGAGGATCTATTTCTATTGAAACCTAATGAGATGAGGGTATTCTGTCTCATGAATCATACATGCACTTGAGATAGATCACATTCCATGCATTCTTCTCATGCCAGTTAGGATTCATTACTAATTTCAAGTTATTGTATTAGATCTTGTGCTAAATATGCATGTTTTTATGATAGATATCGTGATAAAATACCTCCTATTTTTATAGGGTATGGTAATTTTTAATTTTTTTTGTAAGGAAACCAAACATTGGTCTCTAGAGTGTTATGATCCCTCTTGGATCGGAATTTTGTGGATATTGTTTTAATAGAAATTGAATTTTTTAAGTTAATATATGAATAAGGATACCAAACATTGATTCCCAAGAGTATGGGATCTCACAGGTTAGAATTTGACATTCCTTGGATGAAATTCTATGTTTTAAGGGTTCTGGAGAAGTTTCAGAGGTCTACTATATGAAAACCGAGAAAAAACGGCGTGTGGTGTTTTGAACACATTCTATGTGTTCTTTTATTCTAGAAAAAATAAAATTTTATTAAGAACACACTATGTATTGTATGTACACACCATGTAGTGCTTAACCATGAGACTGATTGTGTGAGAAGAGACACGGTGTTTGGAAACTTTTTGTAGAACATAGAACATGTCATGTATGGATTGTACATGTTGTGTTGTAAGGACTTTGTATCTGGCTGTGTGACCAATGACACGAGTGGATGAATCATATATTGAACATGTCATTCCCTATTCCTGCACGCTGTGTATATTCAACCATGTCTCTGACCGTGTGACTAACAACTTGGGTGGATTGAACTTAACCAATAAACGCTGGGTGTAAGGTGAACACGCCATGTAGTGTTACCTAATAGAGAACCGTGTGGTTCGAGAAATGTAGAAGAACATGGGAAAAAAGAAAAAAATTCAAGTACATTCCATATCTATAGAGGAACACTCCATGTGTAAGGGTGTTACATAACAAGGATTGGAAGAGGTACTCACCCAGGTTAAAACCGAAAGGGAACCCACCATGTAGTGGTTGTACACACTATGTAACCCTGTTTTTTAAAACATGAATGTTTTTCTTCTTATATTCATTTCTTTCACTTATAAGTTTTTGTTTTTTATAATCGTTAACTAAGGTGTGCGCTTGATCTTGAAGATTCATGCCAAAAATATTTCCTCTAGTTGTACACCAGGTGCAGGGCAATGACCATCCAGTAGAAGTAATATATCAGGGACTACCAATAGATCCTTCCGTCATTCTCGTCTTGGCACCAGCTATTATACCAAACATAGGTGCTGATGAACAGTTCTGTGAAGGCTTTATGAGGATTGTATAGACTTACTAGGGAGCACCACATCCTACCCCGACCATGGAAGATTTGACGAGGGAGTTATGGTAGCATTATCCTCCTACCTTTTCATGGGATGGAGGAACATATGTTTTTGATTAATGGTTGGAAGCCATGGTTTTTATCTTTTATCATCTAGAGATGCCTCCAGAGAGAAGGGTGAATCTTGAGACTTACATGCTGTGTGATTCCGCAAAGAGATGGTGGGATGTTATCACACATGTGAGACATCTTCATGATATGGCTTCAGATGAGTTTAAGAGGAACTTCTATGACTATTCTATCCTGATATGTTGAAGGCTGATCAAGCCCAAGAGTTCATGCATTTGGAGTAGGGTGCTCTTTCAGTGATGAAGTACTCTTCTCGTTTCACAGAGTTTCAACACTTAGCACCTACTTTGGGAGGTTTCGAGTTGCCATTTTCTAGGTGATTTGAGGATGGTATTAGGTATGACATCTAATCGTAGGTGAATGTCTTTAGGATGAATTTAGTGATGTCTATAGTGAATCAGGCACTGATTACTGTGCACAATTTGAGGGAGATGGGAGTTATGATCTAGGGCAGTTCGACATCCAGGGCTGGTACTCCTTCGATTGATGGCAGGAAGCACCTCAGGGAGCCTTCATGTGGTGATTCCAGTAGTAGGGATGTATCTACATGTATCTAGGTGAGGTTCTACCAGTGCAGGAAGAGTGGGAACGTGAGACCTCACTCTTTAAGAGACCCATTTGAGTGTCGAACTTATGGAAATATGGGTCATCTTCAGTATTTTTTTGGTTCTTCTCACTAGAATCTAGTAAGAGGGGACCAGTTATGACTCTACATTCAAGAGCAAGACCACCAATTTATACTCATTCAAAGAACTAGAGTTCTTAAGGTTGTTCAGGCAGAGGATGTGGTCATGGACATTGTATTCATGCTTTAGGTTTTCAGCAATAACCGGGTGGATCAGATCAAGTTAGTTAGGTAGGGTCACATGGTCGTGGTATAGGTCAAACTATTTCTATGGAGTAGACCCAACTGGAGAAGGATATAAAACCCTCTACAGTTAGAGGGATGATTCTAGTTGCTTCATTTTTATCTTCTGATTGTTTTGATATAGGGGCTTCCCATAGTTTAATATCTGTTGTCGTTGTGGAGATGCTTGGACTATGTATATTTACTTTTGGTGATTTTATGAGATTATACACTCTATTGGGGATTAATATGGCTAGTGTAAGTCATTTCATGGAGTGACCTCTTGAAGATGGTGGGTGTTACTTATTATGGTACCTCTATGTCTTATAAATGATAGGATTCGATGTTATTCTCGGGATGGACTGGTTAGTCTCTTTCCAAGCCTTTGTTGTCTTCTATCACCATAGAGTGAGATTCATGTCACCTGAGGGTAGGTATTTTCTACACAAGGGTGAGTGGGATGTCTAGGTGAGGGGAGATAGACCCAAGAATCTTGGGTTAGGATGAATTACAGCCCATATTGATTTATTTTATCTATATAACTAGGGGACTTCACATATGGACATTCCTCCAGTGATGGATCCTTTCAAGGATGTCTTTTTAGATGAAAATTTAGGTTTACCTCTAGAGTGATAGGTATATTTCTCTATAGATCTCATGCCAGGAGCAACATCAGTGTCTATTCCTCCGTATAGGATGGCTACACTAGAGTTATCGGAGCTCAAGAAGCAGTTAGAGGAGTTTTGTGCAATGGGTTTCATCCGACCCACTACTTCTCCTTGGGGTTCGCCTATTGTTTTTAAAAAAAAGTTGTACGATAACCTCATACTTTGCATGGATTATCAGAATCCAAACCAGTTGATGGTTAAGAACTGATATCCCTTACCAAGGATTGATGATCTCTTTGATCAGCTCCGTGGATCCCGGGTGTTCTCGAAGATTGACTTGAGATCAGGTTATCATCAGTTGCACGTTAGACCATAAAATATACCACTTACATCCTTTCAAAGCAGTTATTTTCTATACTAGTAGGTGGTTGTGTCGTTCGGTCTCACGAATGTGCCAAAAAATTTCATTGCACTGATGAACTGAGTGTTCCATCCTTACGTGGATTATTTTGTGGTATTATTCATGGACAGTATCTTGGCGTACTCTCACACTTGACACGACCATTCCGCCCATCTTGAGATCATTTTGAGTACACTGAGAGAGAATTAGTTATGTGATAAGATCTAAAAAATTCCACTTTTGGATGGACCATATTCACTTTTAGGATAATGTTATCTTAGAGACATGAGTTTCATTAGACCTAGAGAAAGTGAGAGGAGTAGTTTACTAGGACCATCCGAAGAACGTCTTTGATGTACAGAGTTTTCTAGGGATGGATGGTTACTATAGGCACTATATTCAAGAAAACCCATGATTAGAAGTGCCACAAAAGAGCATGAATAAGAAGGTTCCAAAGTACATGGGGATAGATTCCTATGATTCAGCCTTTAAGGAGCTAAAAGGGAGGTTCACTTCAACACCGATATTGATTTTTCCATATCTAGGAAAGAGTTACACCATTTACTCTGATGCATCAGGAATTGGGATGGGATAAGTTCTTATATAGGGGGAAAGAGTCATTGTATATGTGTCTCGATATTTGAGGCTACATGAGAGTAAGTACCCAACAAACGATCTCGAGTTGGCTACAGTTGTGCATACTTTACACTGTTGAATACATTATCTTTTGGGAGATCATTTTGTGGTGTACACTAACAACAGGAGCCTGAAGTAAATATTTAATCAACGTGATCTAAATTTGATATAGAGAAGGTGGGTTGATTACCTTCAGTATTTTGACATTGATCTTGCCAGTATGCCTAGGAAAGGAAATTAAGTGGCTGATGTGTTGAGCAGGAGGAATCAGATAAAGGTAGTTCTGGTGGCCAATAGTGAGCAACATCTTATGGATCTATTTTCTAAGATGCATTTGGTGGCTACATTATCTAAGATGAATTTGGAGGTGCATGATAGAGAGGGGAAGACTGTTCTTTCTTCTGTAGTTGTTACCTCTACTATACTGGATCAAGCGAGAATGAGGCACTTATCAAATTCTAAAGGCCTAGTCCTACGAGAGAGTGTTTCATGAGAGAACTCTACTCTTGGGTGGACTGTAGGTGATGAAGAGATCCACCATTTTCATGGGCAAGTTCAGGTGTCAATATAAATACACGAGGAGATATTGGAGGATTTTTATTCCTCGGATTGGGAAGTTCATCTGGGTGTCACCAAGATTTATTGGGATCTACACTGTCAGTATTGGTGGATAGATATGAAGAAATATGTAGCTAGTTTTTTTCTTGAGATGTTCCAACTATCATCACGTGTAGGTGGAGCATCAGTAACCAACAAGTATTTAAAATAGTTACCCATTATCGAGTGGAAGTGGAATGATGTCGTGATAGATTTTGTTATGGGTTTACCGATATCACCTAGAGAAAATAATGAAGTCTAGGTTGTTGTTGATATACTCTTGAAGGTTTTAAATTTATTTCCAATCAAGGAAACCTTCAGTGTTGATGATCTTGTAAGTTTGTACATCTGATAGAGTGTATGTTTGCATGGGGTTCTGCACTCTATCATTTCAAATAGGAATGCTTGGTTTATTTCTCACGTCTAGCAGGGACTACAGAGGGTTTTGGGTTCACAGGTACTTCTGAGTATAACTTACCATCCCCAGACAGATGGCCAATTCAAGTGCATGATTCAGGTGTTATAGGAAATACTTTTAGCATGTATTCTATATTTCAGGGGTTCTTGGGAGAGACATATACCCCTAGTGGAGTTTTCCTACAATAATATTTTTCAGGAAACAATTAAAATGGAACCTTATGAGGCTTTGTACGATAGGCCATGTCGATCACCCCTATGTTGACTGGTGGTAGGAGAGATAGCTATGTTGGGACCACATCTTGTCTAGGAGACCACTAAGCATGTGGAGTTGATTCGGAAGTGGATTTGTATTGTACAGTCTCACCATAAATCTTATGTTGATCGATGTAGACAACCTCTAGAGTTTGTTGTCAGAGATTATGTTTTCTTATGTTCCATATCGAGGTTGGGACACATGAATATTAGGAGACAAGGGAAGATTTCACTGAGATATGTTGGGCTATTTGAGGTTTTTGAGAGAGTTGGTCTGTTTTCCTATCAGTTGAAGTTACCTTAGAGGTACTGGGATATTCCTGGAATCTTCCACGTTTTTCATCTATGAAGTTACTTTTCAGACCCATCTCACGTTTTTCAACCAGAAGAGGTTGAGTTGGAGGTGGATGCATCCTTCGAGAAGCACCCAATCCTGATTGTGGATCACATCACAAAGGTTCTTTATGGCCATTTTGTTCCTTTGGTATGGCTTCTTTGGAAGCACGAGCGAGTACATGATGACACATGGGAGAGGGAGGCCGACATATGATCACAGTGGCCAGAGTTGTTTGATGTTTCTTCTTCACCACCCTTCTATGGGATATTTGGGGATGAATTGCTTTAATGGGGGAGGTTTGTAAGAACCTCGATCTTCATTTCAGGTAAGGATCTTTATTCTTGGGTTGTTTTTGAGGAAAAAAGAAGAAAGGAAAATTTTATATGTACATGTTGTGTACTCTTGAGTATATGTTGTGTTCCTAGTTGCCGTGTGTAGCCATGTACTGGTCGTGTAATAGACGAGTACATGGTTGTGTAGGTGACCTAGACACCACCTAAAGATGGGTTTGGTTGAGGGTAGTACATGTCATGTACATTAAATGAACCCACCATGTAATTTTTTTATTTGATTAATCAGAGTGGGGTCTCATCTCATCGGATTATCCATCTTCTTCTCCCCCTGTCTCGTACAAGAGAGCGACATATGGCCAAAGATCTTTGAGATCCTCCCGTTCCTTCATCTGATCTCTGATTTTAACACAATCAGGTAAGTTGGATTCACACTGGTGATTTCTCTTTTTCCCTTGAGCATCTCTTCCTAATTTCTCCTCTCTCATAAGATATCTAGGGTTGATCATTTTTACCCTTCTCATAGATCTAAATTACTCAAGGCATATTCACGGACCGACGTTCAAGAGTACTCATTGTACAATATCGAGGTAGGTATTTTGTGCCTTCTTTTGATTGTATTTGGATTATATATGCTTAAAGTGACAAATAACCATGTTGGGGTGTTGCGTATTTTAGATTTTGCTCATGTTTAATACCTTATAGGGTTTGGTTTTTTGATTAAGGGTTGCTGCCTATGCCTAAGACTCTAAACCCTATTTATGGGACACCCAATGGGTGTGTTCCCTTTTTTTACTATTATTGGATATTTGGCCTAGGTTTCCTATGAGGCATACTGTATTTCCATGCCTTGAGTTTTTTAAGATGGAGTTTTTTGGTTATATATGATGTCTGTTTTATGCTTTGAGTAATGTTGAGCCATGTAATATTTTGAATTTACTATATAGAATTTAATGAATGTTTTAAGTGTGCTTATCTTCCTTGGACCATGAGAAACTTAGACCAGGAATACTGCGTGGGTTTCCATGTTTATTCACATAGTACTACAAGAGCCTTGGTGTAGATTTTGACCCAATGAGTATTGAACATGATAGCTACCTAGATGTCATTTATGATTATTTATACAATGTTGACCCATGGGGTATTGACCATGAGAGATACTTGAAGTTCGTGCATAAAGTATTGATGCCATGTGGAACCATGGGTATTGATTGTGAGAGATGCTCATGTGGTCGTTTGAAATTGATTAGTGCTATGTTAAACCAAATCAGTTAGACCATGAGAGATTTTGCATCTGGTTCTTATGAATGATTGACAGTTATCGGTGAAGAGTCTACAAAGCCAAATAACAAGCTTGGAATAAGTATTACTTGGTTGTTTAGATGGACTTCTGAGATGTATGTTGTTACTATTACATGAAGGGATATAAAGCTTAGGCTAGATCATGAGATTCCTTATTAAATGGATTTAATAATTAACAAATTTAAATGAATGTAATTGAAAAATGTAGTATTGTTTAATTTTGAGTAGTTCCTATTTTATTTCTTCATTTTTAATATTTTCCTACAATATATATATATATATATATATATATTAACTGATAGTTAGGAAAAGATATTTTGGTAGTTACCTACTGGGATTCGTCTCAAATCCTATTTGGGACATGCTTTTCGACCCAAAATAATTATATGGTTTTAGGTATAGATAAGGGAAATCACCATTCAACATGTATTTGATTTTGGATGAAGATGGAGAGCATGGGACCAAGATGAGGCATGCGATGCTACTGGAGTTTACTTGTTTTCTTTTGTACATTGGTTTAGTACTGTATTTCCAACATTGTGATTTATTTGGATTCTTTCCTAGAAATATGTGACATGCATTAATTATATATGTTCTCCCATTATTTATTTAATATTATTCTTATACTTTTTACTTTGTTGTCTGGTATTATCGATTTCGTTAATATTTACTATTTATTTGCATATTTTTACTCTGCTAGTGATGGTATAGTTTCCCTAACATCACACCCAAGGCCCTCTTTGCAAGTCAGTAGCCTCCAATATTTAGGGAAATCCACCTGAGGCCATGTGACCAACCGATTAGGGGGCAGCTTTGGGTGACACCCGAATCCAGGACGTTAAGCTAAAGAAATCATTTATAACTCATCATTCGAAATGTTCTAAAAATTTAAATGATTTCAATTAAATTTTAACAAATTCCCTCAAAGTGTTGAGGATATATGAGAATTAATTGAATTGTTTAATCATTATTACTACACTGCAAGTATAGTTAAGTAAAATTTTGATCCAAAAGAAGAGTAATGTATAGATCAACTTTCTGACTTGGCTATTGAAGCCTGGATTTATGTATTAAGAAAAAAAGGGAATGATTCAATTATATAGTGAAATTTTCCATTGTATATAATTTTATAGAATACATAATGGGGTTTGAGAAACACAATAGAGATTCCATGTCAGGTATCAGTATTAATGATATCAATTCATCAATTTTGAATGGTATATGGTACCAAAAGTATAATTTATAAACTTTGAAAATATATAGGATTTCCAAATCAAGTTAAGAATTGATAAACATTATAGTTTATTTCCAATTAAGTGTTCTACTATAAGATTTTGGGATGAAAATGAATATTTCATGTTGTGATATATCTAAATAAAAGATGGTTATTTTTATCTTTCTTCAAATATATGATAGGGGATGTTTTTTGTTAAGAATGTTTTGTTATTAAAAACGGGTGAATATAGTTTTAATACACATTGTTTCTGATTTATCAGATTCTAAAACATGGTTTGAAGGGGGGTATGGATAAAAAGTGTTTTATCCTTATAAAAAATCTTATCTAATATATTTATTAATATTTAATTAAATGAGTTCCCACTACTGATAAATAGAGTAATTTCAAGAATACATCTTTATTTTTTTAATAATTCTCAAAAAATATGTAATAAAAAATTATATATGGTTTCTAGTAGTTTATTTTTTTTAAATTTCTTCTAAAAGTAGATACATGTTATTTATTAACATAAAGGGGATTATATTTATTAGCATGATATTTTAGAGAAAATATAGTTTCAATGAGTTTATAGGGACTATGTTTGTACATAGTAAAGTTCAAAGCATATCAAATAAAATATTATACCATTCATGTTTAAAAGTGAATGTAAGTTTATATCTAAAAAATATTTTAGTGTTAATTGGTAAAGAAATATAATATAATGTGGTATATTTTGATACCATGATGATCTTAGATAAATTTTTTGAAAGAGGTTAAAGATATGATGATGATGAACATAAAATGAGTCTGAATTGTAAAAAATAAATTATTAACAATATAACATTGAATATTTTGAATTAATGAAATTTGGATACCTTTTAAAAAGGTGATCATCAATAATATGATTCCTAACACCACCATTATTCAGGTATAATTTATTCATATATGTCACCCACTAAAGTGTTTAATGGGATTATTTTATCCAATGGTTTTATAGAATTATTTAAGTAATTAAAAAGAGATATAGTGATTATAAAAAACATAAAATGCTACAGCACATATGTTTTTTTGTTCGAAAATAATATGAGGTATGAGACTATAAATTATGTTTATTTTTATTATGTATTCATAAAAGAGTTTAAGAATATAATAAAACATATCATGTTATATATAAGGTATATCCACAATATTATTTGTTCATATTATCTATATTTGACACATTAATATAGTATTAATTAACCTATCAATGAATGTCATTGAGTTTTACTCGATCAATTTTCACTATTGAGTATTATAGGTTGTAATGAAATATTATGGTTAGAGTGACTATGATTTCATATGAAGATACAGAATACACTCATGATACACAAAATGAGTTATGTGTATTAGGTAACCCACAATGTATACCACATTAGGTTCCATTTAAAATGTATTTTGTATAATAAGGGTGCATGTTTCATATTTGGATTTATCCCTACTTGAGGTTGGAAAATATAGCAAGAATGAAAACCTTAATATGCTAATACCTTCTTTACACCATCCCTGATGAATAACTAACTAAGGGGATTTTGTTCGTGCTTTTGATCATTCCATAGGATTTTTTAATCAATATGGGACATGTAATATTGTATAAAGACTATGAAATTATGTCCATTGATTGAGATAATTTAAATACCTAGATAACTGTAATGTGATGTTATAATCTATTAGAAGAGGAGCATGTGATGTGATCATCCATCAATATGAATAAAAAAGGATGTGATAATCCATCTAGTTAGCCTATACATAGAGAATCAAGAACTTATGAGAAGTTATACAACATTGATAAAACTAGTGTCCTATAGTCATTAAATTTCATAGAATATGGAATTATAGGAAAATGAATGATTGTATATGATAAAATATTGGTAGGGAGGTTTAGAGAAAATAGATATTGATGAATACATCCATTTATAACTTGAGTAGCACTAATTCTTTGGTAGAGGCCTATCATTGCTTACATTTATGAATTTAGTAATTTATATATCAATGACACAAGTCCCATGGGATTCACATTGTGGTTGAGTGAATCAAGATTATGTTTTACATAACACATATAGCTTCTAAAAAATTATTTTAGATTTTATTCCAAATGAGTTTTGGATAGTTAATCACATGGTATTACATATGAGTTGATACTGGATGAAATTGATGATTTCATTACAATAGTGTTTTGGAAGATATCTAAAAGGTATTTAGGATATGGTTTTACAATTTATTGTGTATTGCAAAATATAAGTCGGAATGGTAAAAAATCTATGGGGTTTAAGTAAAAGTGCTGGATTGATGGAGATATTCCAAAAATAATATATATAAGGTATTTTGGACAATATCATGGTATATAATATGATTATGTCAGATATTATAAAATATAGAAAATTAAATAATATTATATTCCTTAGCATGGGTATATCTTGAGGCATAATATAGATATATCATGCTTCATCCAAGCATATTATATCATCAAATCAAAACATCACATCATATGGATATATCATATTATCATATCATAAGTTTTATCATATGATAAATCTTATTGTATGACTCACATAGTAGTTTTTTATTTGAAATGGAATTTTAAAATTCAACATTGATATTTAAGTATACTTCCATGATAACTATAATTCATTATATAGGCTTTAAGTGATTAAATTTTTAAGAGATTCAATGATAAATTTAAACATTAAATGAACATATATATACTTGGATGATGTTTAATAAATGTTTATAAGCATTGGAGTTACTCTAATGTTCTATAAAATTTGGGTAAATTCCAGGATGGATTGAGATTAATCATTAAGGATTATATAATGATGCTAAATTCCATGAAAATGGTGTCCAACACTAAAGATATTTATCAATATCAATGCTCTCATCCCCTTTTTCCTCTACCATAGAGAGATACTATAATATCAGAGTCATAAGGGGGGTCCCTCCCAAGAATTTTGTAATTCATCAACTCATGGATACAACATAGTATATAGATTCTTTTGGATGATTCTTAGGGATCTTCTTAAACATGTTGTTGAATATAGGAGGATCAACAAAATTTTGTGTTTTTTATACACATTATCATCATTTTATATTATATATGATTTATTTTTCATATAATATAGTTCATGGGTTGTGGTTTCATGGTGTATTCCACTAATTTAATATTTTTTATTCAATCCCATGAAACCTAAAGGTGGATACTGAGGTGGAACCAAACTAAGACCCTAGCGACCCACCATTTTACCAGTGTATTTTCACTTCCATATAGGTGGACTAGGTAGTGAAACATTTCTACTACTATTTACACTAGAAATATAATGAGATATGATCAGATATTAAGTGGGATGTACTGTAGATTTATAAATTCCTTTTAGTCACACATCCCATTGAATTCAAATTCAATAATTTCCTATCAAATCCCCCACCTCCAAAAAATCAAAAATAATAACTCAAAATATGTCATAATAAGCCCTATTTTTACCCAAATGTTCTTGAAAAAATATAACCATGTGGAAATTCCATTCGATTGAAGAACATATTAAAATTTATTTCATCTATAACAAGATTTTTTATTACAGGTAGTTTCATCCTTTTTGAATATTTCAACATTACTAGCAGCTATGAGAAATATATATACCTATATTTCAGTTGATTCATCCTAAAATATATTTTAGGTGTTTTTTAAATATTATTTAATTATAATTTATGGAGAATATTATGAAATAAGTGTATATTTTATCCCATACTGTTTTTTAGTTTTTGATATTAAATTTCAAAATGCCAGTGCTTCCCCTCAATCATTCCCAAGGGAAAAAATATATCATATGAAAAAAATATAATCCAAAAACACCTTTAAATTTAATAAATGATGGAAATAAAATATATAAATTTACTTGGGCTAAAAAAAGTACCACTATTCATTTTAAAGATAAATTTTATATAAAACAGTATATTTCACATGAGGATAACATTCCCAAATCATTTTAATAGACAAATAATTTTTTTATATCTCAAGTTTTATCCTATTGATATCCTTAAATGGAATGTGGTTATTTGTAAAAGTTTAAACTTATATATGATAAACACATTCTGAAATTGGAATACCCACCCAACTCATCATAGATTAAACCATGTGTAATATTTTTTTGTCATTTATTATTACATGCCCTTCAATTATGGTGTTCATAGAGGGGTGAGTTATGATACTGTATGAAGTTTAATAAATTGGTTCATAAATTATATAATCATTATTCTTCTCATAATCATACTAATAAAACAAGGTTTTCCTTATATGATTAAATAAGGTTTATGACCGTAACCATTATAAAATTTCAATCTATTTAATTTATATTATATATGGGACATGAGGGATTTTGGTTCCCATGAAAAATGGGAGTATTCAAGACAAGAAACTTCTTCTAGGAAGCTTACATTATGTTTTATCCTAGAACAAAAGGATACAACATCTGATATAAATGGAATCTTGGGGAGAATTATCTTTCCCAATTTCCTTTTCGATAATCCCATTAAAATTAATGTTTTCTTGTTTTGAAAAAAAATGTGGACATGATAATTTTTGAAATTAGGCCTCAATATATAAATTTGAATATTTTATTAGGCAATTATTTTTTTCCATGAACCGACCCTATAGGGACCACCTATTTTATGGGAAGTTTTGTGTGACTCCACAATCCCACCTCAAATAGGTTAGGGTATTGTTCTATGTGATGATTATGTAAATCACACACAAAGGATTCCTTAGCCTATGGTACCTATATACATAAAAACATCCCAAAAAACCAATACAATGATAAAAAAATGATACAACTGATACCAATAATCATATGTACAATGAAATATAACATTAGAGTATAACATAAGAATGAGAAAGTAAAACGAGTTAAATATAATCCCACCAAAACATAAAAAGGGTCTAATCTACTAAAAAGTATGGGACTGCTGCCAAATAAAACTCATGAAACTAATTGCATCCTGTCTATATCAACTATATTTCACTTACTCATGATCTACCTAATAATATGTTGAATGGTATGTCATCAGCTTATGTCAAAACATGACCAGGAGGGGCCCATGTTGGGGTGAGTATAACATACCTAGTAACACACCATGAAATCAAAAAACATAATACTTCAAAGGGATACAAACAAATCATAATTAAGGATAACATCAATAGAGATATACATTAGATTGGAAAAAAGTCTTAATATGGTCAAAACCACACTTCCAGCCTAGAATTAAACTCTAGGCTTGAAGGTAATTCTAATTTGAGAGAACTCATTCCTTAGGTATTGCTAACAATGATTGTTCACATCTGATTGGACGTTCCCTTTAGGCCTTTCAAAAAATAATTGCACGCTAGAACTTAAAAGTTGTTGATACACATATAGTTTATCACACCCATGGTCTATGGGGAATACCAAATTATATCGAGAGTAATCCATTTTTATTGGTATCAAATGACCTAGAAGTTGGTAATGAGATACCTAACCCAACTGAGGAAAAAATGATAGAGGATCACACCCAGATTCCTATGGAGGTATACATGGCTCTATCTAGGACTAATTCAAAGAGGAGGTCACTCATCCTATACTCATGATGGGATGCCTTACTATATCTTCATAGGGATAGGCTAAGGGAACGCAACCTTTTGATATAGATTTATACTATAAATAACAAGGGATTTTACTTTCCCTAGAATAATTACATGACTTTTATAGGGAATACATTGTGTGTCTTGGACATTTCATGTTTTCCCATGTCCTCCTACCCATTCCTATGTCTTTATGCCTATGCCTATGTAATCTAGCCTATTTTTGTGTACTCTGGTCATACCCATGTACTATAGTCATGTCCATATACATTTTTCGTCCCCATGTACTCTATCCATGACCATGTACTATGGTCCATATACTATTGGTGTACACATAGACCCCCAAAATTGATTCACTTAGAGTGTGGATATCCTATATGGAATGTGATATTTATATGTGTGTGAAACCCTAAAAACTATGGAAATGGATCCCCACAGCATGTGGTCATCCTAAATACATGTTTTGTAACATATTTATTCACAGAAATTCCACTTTGTTCAATAGACCTCACATGTACTATAGTCACCTATGTATCCAAAAATAATAATACCCATAGATTCTATATCTATTTTGGAATATTCTTGTTCTATAACTGGTGTTTGGAATTTTTTCATCCCATTCACTTGGTAAATGATCCCCATTACACCACCCCTTTGATTCACCACCCACTGGAAGGAAAAATATCAATACAAACTCATGATCTTTGGCTATCATCATTACATGCCAGTCATGCCTTTAATCCTAAATCCTCATCTATAGAAATATTTCACTGCACAAAAAATGGATTCATAAAATTATGATTTTTGAGTATCGATTCACCACCAATTAATTGGATCACTGATTATTAACACTCAAAAAATGCGGGGAGAAAATCATTAAATAAAAAAGTTAGAAAATGGGTGTCGACCATTATTCAGTTTGGGCTCAATCCATTGATGGAGAGAATGATGAACATTAAATAATAGACAAGGTTAAAAACATTATAAAATCAAATTATAAAAAGATAAGCATCAACTACAATTAAAATAATTGAACTTTGAATTATTCTTATAAGGGATTGATTCGTGTTCAATAATAGATAATCCCAATAGAGATTAATCCTATAAAAAATTCCCCAACCTCAAGATTCGATCGATCACTAATAAAGAATAATTTTCTCATAATTTTTGTTGGATAGTTAGAAGAAATATTTTTTTAATATTATCCACATAGAAAAAATATCCACAATCCATGATCTTCTTAACATTCCTCGAGGATCTACTCTATGGTCCTCTATAATCGCTTTGGTTATGTAGCTAACCCTAGGGTCTGGATATAATTAGGTTTAAATAGAGTGGGATTAGGTCTCATCCAATTTATATCTAGTAAATAAATTTACATATTTATTTAATTATTATTTTCCCATGACCACTCTTAAAAAAACACCTATCATGCACAATAGTTATGTTGTGTTTAGGATAAAACCAAGATTCTGTATTTAATGGCTATATCATATTTTCCATATTGAACAATCTTTTGGATTTATTCTATAATTTAGAAAAACTAAATTCTTAAGATATAATATAACTAATGTTTTTATTATATCAATATCAAGGATACTTGGTCCTCTAAATACCATTCTAACACTACACAAGACTTCAAAAATATTCTAGAAAATATTACTAAGAATTACTTGAAAAAATCCATTATAATCTCCCAACCTCATAGATTTTAATCGTAAAAAGAAATAATCCTACTTAAAACAATAGGATACTAAAATAACCTTTGGGTTTCCCTCTCAATGATTCCTTACTGAATATTTTCATTCTTCTATTGGATTCCCACTTAGGGAATCACTTTCCCATGAAGGATCTTCTTATGCCCATCCTTGATCTCTACAAAGTACTTTGTGAAGGTAACACCATCATCAATATCCAAATCGAACCAATTGATAACATGTGTAATATCAAGAAAATTACACTTGATATGTGACACATTGAATACATCATGTACCTTATCTTACTATGAAATCATTTCTAGGAGGCACACCACCTTGCCAACCCTACATGGTATCTGAAAAGGGTGACTAAATATCAGAGATACCTTTCCACCTTGGCCAAATATCCTCAATCCTCACAGACCGAAGACCTTTAGTAACACATTTTATACCTTATAAAACAAAATTTCCATAATTTTAACACCCTAATATTTTAGTATTTTTTTTAATAAATTTAATTTCATCAACAACTTGCGTAACACACAACATCATGTTTTAACGAAGTACCAAAATAATAATGTTATTATTTAAATAAGTCCATTATTACCTAGCCATTAATCATGGATTAATTAATAGTAATATAAAAATTTTAAATTTTATTTATTTTTGTTTTAAATAAATAAATCATTTTGATAAAAAAATTTGTAATTATTTTGTAAAGTTTATATATGATTCTAAAATACTATTTTATAAAAAAATGTTTCTTATGATCAAGTAATAAATGATATTTTTGAATTTTTTTTGAAAAACTAAACTCCATTTTTTAAATATACATTTTACAATTATATTAGGGGGAATTATTTTTTGTTTTTTCTGAAAATATGAATTTCTCAATGAGTAATGAAAAATATATGTTTTTATTGAAAACTTCCTTTTCATTTAAATAATTTATATGGATCATTTTTGTTTTAAACTATTATAAAATATAAAATTAGTTAAATTAAATATTTATTGATCCAATTTAGGTCATTTTAATCAATTTCATATTTAATTTTTATATAAAATACTTTTAAACGTTTAAGCATTTTCTTATTGGAAAACCTGTTTCCAGTCAGATCCATGGGTTTAATTATTAAATTAAACTATAAAACTTCTCTGAATTGAATTTGGAAAAACAAATTCCATATTTGGAATAATAATAATTTATTTTACATAATTAGGTCAACTTTATTGTGGTAAATAAATAATATTAAAAATGGTAAAATATAATTACCTTAGTTAATGTTGGAATGAGTCTACCATGGGTTAAATTAAAAATATAAGGTGTAAAATGAATTATAAACTTGTCCAAAACCCATTTTATATCTATATGTTGACCTTATCTCCTATAATTTTTAATAATATCATATTTTTTCACCTTTTCATGTGAAAAAATTTGCCACATTTTATTCGTTTAATGATTTCGATAAGTGTCCTCTTCAAACTTTTAAAATGGCACATCCAATCATCTCCTCTTAAAATATCCAAAACATTTTGGTTCAGCCAATAACATCAAAAATATCATCCTATACACACATCCTATAGCTCTTGGTTAGATCATGAAGTCAATCTAGAATGTATTTAGGTTAAACAAAATGATTTTTTCTGAAGAAGAGGTTATATTTTTAAGTATGAATTTTTGTTTTAATTATTCTTCTAAATACATAAAAACATTTTCAATTATGATGATATAATATCCTTAGTTTCTAAAATATACTAATTTTTTATTATTTTAATGGAATTACTTATATCCATCTCCTCTTCCATCAAATGGTAAACTAAATCATCGATCATGGGTATAGAGGACTACTGCCTCATGAACCAATGATATTCATTTCCCTTCACCATATATCATGACTAGATATAATGAGAGAACTAATTTTTATTATAATAGTTATTATATAATTAAAACTATAGAATTATAATACCACTTATACCTTCTTCTCTCCATACTTGTTGTAAAAAACTAACCCTACGCATTTGTACGACTGACTATTGCATCCTGAATTGATGTGATGTGTTTTTCATTTCTATTTTACTTGGATGGTAATAAGGAAATATTAAATTAATATATATGATTTTTCAATATAATTAATATTGTTAAAATATTACATCATATATACTATCTTACATTCCATTCCTTAGGGGATACGATAATAGTGTTCATGTCTACGGTGGACTAACACCTCACAAAAGTGATGTAATTCATTTTTCACTAATTCTTTGAATGAAAGGTAATTATAGTAAATTTATTGAATATATTAGATATATATGATATTAAAATTATTCATAAAAGTTATTATATTATTAAAGCATATTTTATTTCATCCTTTGATAAAATGGAAACATCATTTATGTATACATAAGACATACTGTATCTATGAATAGTGTATTTAATTTTATTTCTATAAACTTCATGGATTAATATGAATAAATGTAGACTGAATATATATTGTATTTATATAATTTATATAATTATATATATTATTTAACAATGATTAAATTATGGTTATATAGAAAAAGTCAAAAATATACACAAAAACAAAACTGTTATTACCCAAAATGTGAATCTATCATGGAATTGTTGATAAAAGTTTAATAAAAGGTCATAATTAAATAATATAAAATATGGTGTATTTATTTATGGTCATATAATATATGTATAATAATATTATATTAATTATAAAATTGGTTTAAACATGTATAAAGAATCTCTAGACTTAAGATAAGATATTTTTTTTCTCAGTTTGTATTCTTTTGTACATACGTTATGTTATACACCAATATTATTTAATGAGGTGTATATACATATAATTTGATATATAATATCATGAATTTATTTATTCTCATGATATTTTATTTTTTATTTATGTTATTCCTTCATGGGGATTATGATTCAAATTTACCAATGTGGTAAGGGCATTACGATACAATCGATTTGTTTATCAGGATTGTCTATGTTTGTGTTTATGAGGATGAAATATTATGAAATATCTATCAAGAAACTCACTAATTTTATTATCCTATAGTAATTAATTTATAATACATGTTTTCATTAATTTTACTCTTTAAATTTACACATTATTCCAAAATATTTCTTCTTAAAGAAAAATGACTTTATTTCCCTCTTCAGTTTAAAACCCTTTTTTATTCCATATTCCATATTTTTGAAAAATGTTTTTTAATATTCCTATCGTATTACTAAAATTTATTTTTACCATTGATTGATTTTTTTACAAATTTTAAAAAAATTGATTCTCATGTTGTTTTCAAAACAAGGCATGTTTTAGATTTTATCAAAAATGTAAAAGGAATATTTATTTTAATGTGTATGAAATTTACCGCCGCCATGAAAAATAATGGTTTTAAAGATTACATTATATGTTTAAAATTTTATTTTCAATGAAGATTATTTCCTAAATGTTTTAGGAAATTTAATTTTTGAAATTTAATTTTCAAAAAAAGTTTATTTTCCTCGATAAATGTTCATATTGTCTCTTCATAATAAATTTCCATCTAATATGAAATCCTTTTATGTTAATTATTATTTACTAGGGATAAAATCCTATGATTAAAGTCATATTATTTATCTATATGGTTGATGTTTATTATTAAAAATGTTTATGATTCCAATTTCTTTAACATGGGTTATGATATGCTGAATTGTTTGTGAAACCCATTTAATTTCATGGGTTTTTATTTAATTAATGTTTTACGATATTATAGAATAAAAATGTATGGATTATGTAATGGGTGTGACCTATATCTCTCTATATGGAAATGTTCAATGATTAATGTTCTATGAGTATAAAGGATACACAAGATTTCATCGCAAGACTAGAAATATGGTACATAGGTTGTTATCCCAAGCCTGAAGTAGGTACATGGTTGGTTAAAACCTGAATAACATGTTATGAATGTATTGGTGTGTATCCTAGACATACGGTGTTCTATGATTATGTGTTTTTCAAAACTATATGTATAATTAAACATTTATCATCTCATGGACTATGTTATTTGATTCCTTTATTATTCATGTATTATGATCTTAGAGTATTTATTTCATTACACAATTTTGTGATCTATAATATGTTGTGTATGATTCTTCAAATTTTATTACCATGATTTCATACCCTTATTCTCATATTATGTTATTATCTCTGTTTTTTACCCTTACTAAGCATAGGAGCTCTCCCTTTACAATGTTTCCTTTCCCTGGGTTATGAATTAAGGTATCATGTATGATATGTCTAAGAAGGGTGCTACTTATTATGAACATAGTCAGAGATGATTTACTTCTCAGGTGAACCAATTTTTATGTATCCATGTTTCTAAAGGCACTATACTAAAATTATTATGGCATGGATCATTATGATTTTTATTGAACATTTATAAATTAAGATATAATCTATTATCTATACTAAAATTGGATTCCTCCACCTACATGTGTCCCATTCAAAATGTTCCACGTCAACCTAAAAATGCCTTTCCTTTCATTCACTCCATCCAATACTCGACCCCGCTCGAGATTTTCCTCTGCTTATAGGATCCCGCTCCCATTTCACCTCTTCCACTACTCCTATGATTCGTGCTCCCGTTTCACCTCCATCATAGATTTTATGCTTCTCTTAGGGTTCTACCTGCAGTTCCACCACCCTCACTACTCTTACGATTCCCAATCAAGGTGTCCTCCTATGATTCCCACTGCTCCTATGGTCCCGCTCACATTTCACCTCTATCACTGCTCCTAGGGTGCCCTCTGGTCCTCCGTAGTGATTCCTGATTCCCCCTATAGATTTTATCCTCACATCCCATTTAACCTCTTCTATTGTTCCTATGTTTCCCACTCCTATTTCCCCTATGTCACTGATCCTACGGTTCCTGCTGTCGTCACCCCTCCGTCGTTGCTCCTAGGTTTCCTACTCGTGTTTTCCCTCCCATCATCCTGCAGTACCCGAAATACACTGCCGGGGTCTTCCTCACTATTATGTATATCTTATACTATGGTTAATCTTCCATAATACCCTCAACTCATCATATGTTTTTCATTTATCCTACTACATCGAATTATTTTAGTCACGTACCCTCCAAATTCACTACATCTCGTTCTATGATTCCCTTAATCTCGTTATTTCCATCCACATCTATAGCTATTGACTCTTTCTGCTCAATAGAGTTTCAAACGGCATATTTCTCTTTCCACAATAGGTATGTGTTTCTATTCACTATCTGAATATTTTATTCACTGTTAGTTTATTCACCGATAATATGGTGTGTTTCTTCTACAAATGTGTTTCCAGATTTATATGTGTTCTAACAATTCATTCTCATATTATATGATGTTTTCAATGTATTTTCAAATGCAGTATAGAGAAAACATTTCCTTAATTTCCATTGGTCTTTTGTTATTCTATTCTTTCCAAAATTAAACTAACTGAACATGTTTGGTATACCTTGATTTTCCTATTTTTAATCATTTTAATGAAATTTCATATCTTTGTAAATTTCGAACAATCAAGGTTATTTTCTTTTATCATTTTTGAGATCAATAAGGAGATCATTCATTGTTATTGTCTGCTTTCCCACATTTTTGAAATGTTATTGGACCATCATTGTTTTTAGTTGATCCTGCTGTTATTTTACCAACTAATTCATCATCTGTGTTTGATTTACAGTTAACCACTCATCAATTTTACATTGTTTAAAACTCAAAGGGTTGATAATTCAGTGATAATCATGTGCTTCGTGATTTTGACTTAATAATACTTCAATTAGACTTCAAAGGGTAGGTATGAGTTGTTTTTGTTGTTTTATGGTCATAATAAATATTCTTGATTTTTTGATCTTCAAACATGAACATTCCTTTAATATTGATAACATGTTCTATTTATGGTGGATACTTTGTATATATATATCAATTGTTGTATTACATTTCAATATATATTTGTGTATTTTATTTCATGTTTTTTTATCCAAACTGTTATCTAAATATTGAATTTTACTTGACTCTTAAGATGACCAAGATGCTGACATATAAGGGTTCTCAGATAAGAAAAAGTTGATAAAAAAAGTGGCCAACATTGCCTTCGGGATTATTTAGAGCTCAGAAAGGATAAATTTCTTCTTGAACTAATTGGTATGTGAATTGAATGATATATGAATATTGGTATTTGACTAACTGATTTAGATGATTCATATGTTTTTTGTAGTTTGCCTCTTTCATTTCTCTAATTTTTCAATGCTCTCTTTGGATAAGATTTTGAAATTTATGTCAGACTCCGAAAACAAAAGAAAAAACAAGTTTAGTGGAATACTAATTCAGGTTTTACTCCAAATTTTTAATTTTAATATGTGGATATATATTTGTGTATGTTTTCGATACATTGAAAAAAAATTGAGATTAAAATTTTAGATTGTATTTAAATTTACCGTCTGGAGTTCTTTTATTATAAATTTGATAATGTTTGATATGTTTGAGAAGATGGAATAGAAACATCTGGAAAATTAAGCTGAAAAACTATGTATTTAGTCACCCTAGATCATTATGGTACCATAAATTATCTAGGAAGTGATGATGTAATTGTTTTTTATAATGTAAAATTGTGCCATATCAATATGCTTTCTCATATAATTACCAAAAATTCATTGCGATTTTTTAACTATTATCTTATTTTTCTTGGTTCAAGTTACTAATTAAAATTGGGTAGGGGAAAGATGGTGAAGGACTAAAGGAAAATAAGCAAGGTGAAAATGAGGATGGAGATGATGACATCCAATATGAGAATGAAGAGCACAGTGCGGATGATGATTACAATCAGGTTCTCACTTAATACCAATCATGATTTCACCAAGCATGGGTATGGGGAAAACCTTTGATTTGGTTTATGATTGTTTTCCTGCATAATATTTATTTTGATAACGATGAAGATAATTTATTATAATGTTGAGGGGAATGATGGTATGAAAATAATTTAGACCATTTCTTTTACAGTTTTTGTAAATGAATTCCATTAAAAACTATTCATTGTATTATGATGATCATTAGTTATTGCAGATGTGCTATTCTATAATTGATCACACCCACCTGATCTCTATTCATTGGAGGATTCTGATCATTTTTTATTCTACCACATAAGTTTCTTTTCTCTGTTAATTCATACATTGTTAGTTTTCGTTTAATTGGGTGTGATTTTTGATTGTTGAAGTTGAATTAATTAAAACAAAACAAGATTTTTATTTTTATTTTGTCTTTTAAATTGAAAATATCATTATATATTTTATAATTAGTTCCATTTTTCTATATTAATGAAGATCGTTATAGATAATAGAACACAAGTTTATTGCAGATTTTTAGTTGATATAAAAAATAGATATTCTGTTTTGTTTTTTTTTCAAACTAAAAAACCCTTGTAATTTTTGATCTGTAGTTAATTTTATTTGATAATTATGTTGTTTACATCTGAGTTTCTTGATTTTCAACTGAAGATTCCGTTTTAATTTTTGATTAATAGTAAAATTGTAATGTTTTTTTGTTTAATGATGTTTACCTTTGTGTTACATTGATTTTTTATTTTCTATAATAGATTTATATGTTTATATTCGAGATAATATATTTCTGTTTTAGGGTTTTAAACAATGAATATTAGGCGTGCAATTTTTAAATGAAGATGGAATTTTTTTTTATATCTACAATGTTGTATTTTTTATGGTGTTAATGAATTTTTTCTCAACAATATATGTGTTATGTATGTTTTTATTTTTGATTGGATATATGCTTCTGTAATAAACAAAACCTGCATTTTATTTTTTGAAAAAAAATAATATATATTTCATTATTGATGCACAATGTTTATGTTATAATATATATTGATGTTTAATAATTTTTGTCTCTTTAATTTCAATTATGAGGAAAATTCATGTTCAGTTTTGGCTCAACCCATCTGCATTGTATTTGAATGCATTGAAAATAGATATTGTTGTTTATTCATTATGTTTTTCTTAAAATGATAATCCCTTATTTTATTATTGTATTTCATTGCATAGTATTTATTTCAATATTATACAGTTTATAAATTATCAAAATAATCATCATTCATAAAATATGCATTGCATATTTATATTTTATGAATATATCTATAAATTTTCCATATTATCTATTCACATACAGCTTAATAAATAATATTTCCCTATGTTATTATAATGGGTAGCCCTTATGACCTTCCATAAGCCAGACCAAGTATATTTTATCTCTTATAGAAAAAGTGAGTAGAAAATTAATCTTGATAATGGCCCCCTTCAACATGGAGAAGTAATTTATCTTATCTAGAATAATAACCTTTTAGTTAAGGTAGATCTAGACAAAACTGTTTGCAACATGATAACCAATGATTCCAGAAACTCCAGTTATGAGTGAGGTCATGGGTGCGTTTACATCCATCCATTTCAAACAATCTAATTCCATTCATTTCCTTGGACATAGATTTAGATCCTGATTTTTGTCACATGTATCTAAGGTAACCATGCTTTTACAATTTCTAAACCTGTATATATAGTTTTTAAACATCATTTTCCTCTTATGTATCATTATTGAAACATGGGATGGTTCTATTTTATTGACCTACATCACTTGAAATGATTATTACCAGATGTAGTGGGGCATGAATTTGAAAAAGGTTTCTCTAGAATGGGATAGATAAGAGAATTATTGTAGACTATTTTTTCTTAGTGGTTTATCTAGACACATTTTCATGCTGAAAACAAGTGCAAGTGTTGAGTTTTGGAGCATTGAAAATGCACAATATCTACTTGAACACTCTATCTGGTACTTTTCACTTTTAATACTTTGGATTACTATTAAAATTTAACTTTACTTATCTTAGTGACAACCATACAACATATTTAATTATACTACGAATGCACATATTTTCATTGGAACTTAAAGTTCTATATATTCTTATAGATTTATATTTTTCCTAATTATTCTATGATTTTGAGTTCTAACATTGTGGTATTATTTTTTAAATGATGGAATTTGTGAAGTGTTTTGGATAGTTATATTCAGTAAAGGAAAATAATGGAGGATTTTAGGAAATAATTAAGGAATTTTACAATTAAGTCTATTTTCATTTGTAACCATATCACCCCTTTCATATAAGAACACACCTAGAAAGTTCTATATAACGACATGAGCTTAAAATTCTCAAATCTCTTTGAAATATCAGATTTAAAATTACATGAAAACATTGATTTTATTTATATAATATATTATATTTATATTCTTATCTATTTTATAGTTACAAAAGTATAAAAGTATTTCTAACCGTGCCTTCGTTGCCTCTCTGGGCTTCAAAACACCCATGGTGTATCCCATGGTGGAGGTATGTAAGTACTGCTGGAATGGTGAGTTTGGTTTTTTTATAGATTCAATTTTTTTGTCTATATATTTTTTTATATTTAAATTCATATATATTTTAATGTTAAAAAAGTATTAAAGTATTTATAACCATGATTCTATTGACTCTCTGGGCTTCAAAACACCCATGGATCCCACGGTAGAAGTGTCTAAGTGCTTCTAGAATGGTGAGTTTGTTTTTTTATATATTCAAATTATTTATTTATAGATTCTATTATATTTATATTCTGATCTATTTTATTTTTACTAATGTAATCAAGTATTTCTAACCATGCTTCTATTGTCTATTTCGGTTTCAAAACACCTGTGGCGTATCCCATAGAAAAGGTGTTTAAGTTCTGCTGGAAAGGTGAGTTTTTTCCAATTTGTTCTTATTTTTTATCGCATTTATTTTTAAAAAAATTTATCATATAGGTTGATGTTTTCATAAAATAGGTTCATTTTATTCATATTTTTTCACACCACATTATGTTTAGTAACAAACTGCAAAATTACACTTAAATATGATGAATTATATTTCTTCTTTATTATATTGAATATGAAGTGTTATATTTATTCATAAAATATTTTTTTGATGAATTAAAGATGTTTGGACCATCACCAAATGTTTACACCTATAGAATTATGATGAAATTTTATTATAAGCCGCATCCATTGTAGTGTGAAATTTATCTTGCACAAGATTCAGATATTTTAATAGAATTAGAAATTAGTGGGATGAAACCTGCTGTAGTAACATATAGTATATATATCTATGGGATTTATAGTGTTGGACATACTGAGAATGCTTTGGATCTTATTAGGGATTTTACTTTTAGAGGGTTTCATGTCAACTTTTAATGGTATAATGTTATTATTTATGGTCTGTGTCTCAGTGGTGAACTATCTGATGCTTCTAATGTTTTTGAAGAAATGAAAAGTTGTGGAATATCCTTAGATGTTTATAGATAAATCATTTTGATTAAAGTCATTTTACTATCTGGTTATCTTGATAAATGTATGTACTCAAATGCAGATTTCATGGGGGTGGGTGTTGAGGTAGTGGATTATTCACTGTTCTTATATTGGGCGGCATGAATGAAGGTGCTTATGATGATGGAGATGACTGATTCGTCGATAATGACATGGTTTCAGGGAACTGCTTCGTCTGTTAATTCCCCAGATGATGGGCCTTAGCAATAATTCCCATTATGCATGATCCAGGTACAATATATTGTTATTTTTAAAATTTATATTGGATTAAATTGTGGGCTGGATAATTTCTTGATATTACTTAATCAAGGGGGGACCGCTTGACCTGAGACAATCAGACAAGCATGGGGAGTCCATTAATGAAGATTCCTATAGACATGTCTTGAAAACCTATCACCATATTGTATAATTTAAATATGCGGAGGCACATTAATACACCTCCTCTTTGTGTGTATATTTTATATGGGTGTACAAATGACACAATCCCCTCATCTTGTGGTGGAAAAAAATTCAACGATGCACCCACATGAGGGTAATTTTTATTACCCACATCCAAACAAATATGGCCCTTGTTATTAAATTCTCATGGGTCTTGCATTTCATTAATGTTGATTCAAAAGTTATTTTTTACAGAGAAGATAACCAATCAAAGTGATTTTTACCCCTTTTTTTATTTTTTGTTTGGTAATGATAATCTATTGAATCTAATAGCAATGTTCCAAAAAAAGCACAACGCCCAAACTGATCCCACATATTTCAATCCACTAGAAATACTGTAAAACTTTAAAACCATCTCAGACAATGTGGGTAACTTTTTTGGTGAGTCAGGTAGTGAGGTGCTATATTTTTACTTAGGTTTACCTTATAATATAATGTTTTTGTATGCTCGGGGAGAGATTTATCCTTAAACCAAATCGTTCCACTCCCCTGGATACCCTTGGATAATATCTTTTAACATGTTTAGATTCATAGTACTTTTTTCCACTTATAATGATTACTTAGGTATGTGACATGAAATCATTTTGTCACTTATGATTCATACTTAGGATTGATGTCTTCTCGAAGGTTTGGCTGAATCATTCTAAAAGGATTTATTGGAAAACATTCATTATGATCATTGTTAGCATTTATCAACTCCATGGTCAATGTTTTGATCAATTGTTTGGATGTATCAAATATTGTGCCCCTAACATGTGACAAAGATATGTTTCATTGGTAGGATGTATAAAAAAGGTGACATAAATATTACATGTTCTCTACGTTGTCTTTTTACAATAACCATTTTTACTATGATGTACAAAAAACCATGTTTTATACCTCTTCATAAAAGTTTGATATTTTTATACTTTATAAAAAATCCATTTGTGTATATTGTAATAGAACTCCATATTAGTCAGATTTATTACAACACAATGTTTAATTTTTTTGAGTTTTTTACTATCCAGTATATTGTACATTTCTAGAACATTCACTTCAACTACTACTACATTATTCTGTTTAATTATTAGATTGGATTTTCATATTTAAATATTCATTACTACTTATTAATGTATATAATTAAATATTAATTTGTAGAGTTCATTTTTTGGAAAGAGAAGTTTAAGAGATGTTGCAATGACCCTTTGTTTCTAGAACAATTCTCAAAAATCACTTACTTGAAAAGCTACTACAAAAAACATGTAGTTCATATACTATTGTGTAATTACAGATTAGGTTCTGACATTTTATACTCAAATTAATCCTCTACCCACAATGACATAGAAGCAGTACTTGTATGCATTTGGAAATGATTTTCAAATTTTCTCCAAAAACAGAAATTTCTTTTCCTGTAATTGTTCAATGTTCAAAATTTATTTTGTTGTATCCAGATTTTTCCCCCTTCTATTCTATTTATATGTACAAATACTATCTAATTACAAATTTATAAGCATTAATATCACTAGTTAACTTTTAAAAATAGAATTCTATTTTCAATGAAAACCCATTAATTTAATATTCTGTGTGTATGCATGGGGGAGGATCAGTATTTATGTATGAGAAGGTGGGGTCTCTACAGTTGCTATCAGAAAATTTTTTAGCTAACCCTCTGGTAACTAGAATGAGAAAACATTAGTGAGAACCATAAGGATAAGTCTTATTATAGAAAAATATCCTATAATTTTGGTGAAATATAGAGAGAGTTGTTTCTAAAAAAAATCCATTCTTGGATATTTAATGTTGATATTCTTCTAGAATAGATATACCTAGGGGTAATAACACTAAAAAAGCTCATCAAATTTGACTTTAGGATTTCCTGGTACATGATAATGGGAATTACTACACACTATGTTTAACACTCACTGGTGATTTATATTGGAAATTCAGAAACTCTTTTCAAACCATCATTAAGGATTTGAATAATGACCAAGAGTGCCCATCTTTAAACCTTAGGTATCATAGATTTAAATGAATGTGTCATTATTTATAGATCCTATAACTAATTTTCATGATTTTTTTTTACAACTATGATTAGTGTTGTACACAATATGATTTTTTGGTTTATTTAATGGATATATGCTAAAGGAACCATATTAATGCTGAATAAAACTGATAATGAAATTATTTTTCTCCTAAGAAGTCAAATTTTATGGGAGCTAAAATGAAAAATCATTTCCCTATTCTCAAAAAAAATTTTGAGGATAGGAATCATACTAAGCTTCTAAATAATAAAATAAGAGAACAACATTTCTTTGAGTCCTTCATGAGGTATAATTAAACTTACTTTAGTGGTTATAGTAATCCATTAACTTTTTGAGAAATGGATTAGTAGAATTGGAAATATATTTTCTATTCATCGGTGTTTAGAGCAAGGAAAATTCATTTTGGCCATCTATCAATCTAATGTCGAAGTAGATCAATGCTTGTCTCTTATAAATAATACAAGAGAACTAGTTGAAATTTACTCCCTCAAGTGGGATGAGTTTAAGAGATTATTTTTCAATAAGTAATTCCAACATATTCTTCGTACTAAAAAGGATGTGAAATTCATTAAGATAATACAGAATGGTGATTAATCTATTGATACCAATGAGGAAAATGTTATAATACTAGAGAGATATACTTATGGTATAATCTTCTAAACTAAAATTAATGTTCATCAATTAATTATTGGGTTAAAACTAAGTCTTCAATGAGTTTTATAAATAAAGGACTTCCATAGTAATAAAGAAATCATTATTTGTGCTATAAAGGTGTAAATGGAGATTGGATTGACGCATCAATCACATGGTTTTAATGAGAAAGGAAATATGGAATTCAGGTGAAACAATAAATATCATGGAGATAATAAATTAATCTTTACTTCATGAACAAATCGTGGGAGGAAACATGGAGGAAATTACCTTTAATGGGATAATAAACGTTTTATGGGTGAAAAGGAAAGTCATCAAGTGGTTGAATAATTAATTTATGTGAAAAAGTTATCTAATGATATGAATAAAGAGAAATATCCAAATAATTGACCACCCATACTTTAGTGTTTCAAATGCAATTATTTTAGGAATTATGCTAACATTTTCCTAAATATGATGATTGATGATGATGATCAATGTTAGAAATTTTTTATACTGAGATAAAAAGGGAAATATCATGTAATCCCAATGTTAGTTGAGGAGTTAAATAACAATGTAATGAAAGGTCGTCTTTCCTCCCACTCTTGAACTGATAATGTCTTATTGAACTATAGATCCAACCAATATTTTTTATTTGATGAATGTTCTATTGGTATAAAAATACCTCCTCAATGATTTGATGTTAAATAAGTATTGAAACCCCCAAATGGTATGATTATCACATAAAAAGTATATGATTCATTTTCGATTGAATTTCATGGGAATATGCTTCCTATAAATATTATCATTCTTCATCTAGTTGAATATGATGTTATCCTACATTGGGATTTTATTTATCTACATAAATAACAATTCAATTTGTAAAGAAGGGAAGTCATGTTTGATATTCCAAACCAATCCATGAAATTATCTGTGCGATGAAAAATAAAAACTTCTAATCAAAATAAAACACATTGTATGAGTCTTGATTCCTAGTCAAAGGGGGTTTTGATCTCATATAGTTAGGGTGAAAATTAAAATTGATAACATGCCTATTTCCAGTGTTTTTATTACTTATTTATATAAGAGTTCCATATTCTTCCACTAAATCATTAAATAAGTTCTCAATAGAACTCCTACATGGTTCCATAGATATTTAAATTACTCCCTCTAGATTGGCCCAAATTGAGTTGTAGTATTTTAATATGATGCTCCAAAAGAATATATATAAGGGATTAATTCATCCATGTGTGTCTCCATGGGGTTCACATGTTCTTTTTAAAAAAATATAGATTTATGAGACTCTTAATTGAATATCGAGGGCTGAACAAGATCACGATCAATAAAAAGTATCCCCTACCCTACATTAATGACTTGATTTATCAACTATGAAAACCTCAATAATTCCCCAATATTGACCTTAGTTATGGATATCATCAATTGATTATCAATAAAGTGGATATAACAAAGACAACATTCCATAAAAGGTATTAACACTATGAGTATATATTAATTCCATTTGGTATTACCTATTAACCTTTTATATTTATAGATTTAATGAATATATTTTTTAGAGATTACATTGACTTGTTTGAGTTAGTATTTATAGAATAAATTCTTATTTATTAAAAGATAATGTAAGATTATGAACATCACTAGATGATTGTACTGAATACCCTATGTAAGGATACACTATATAAAAAAATATAATAATTTTGAATTTTTGGATAAAATTGGTTTCATTTTGGATCATATAATCTCAAGAGAGGGTATATCGATGGACCCATCCAAGAAGGAGGTTATTTAATGTTTTCCTAGACCAAATAATGTTACTAAAATATTAAATTTTCTTAGTTTGTATTGATAATATTGGTGGTTTTTGGATAATTTCTCATGAATACCTAATCCACTCACTATGTTAAATCATAATGGGACCAAGTTTATTTGTACTGAAGAATGTGAGAAAAATTTCAAAGAACTAAAGAGAATATTATTAATTGGTCCCATTCTTTCATTACCTTGTAGTGTATATGGGTTTATAATTTATATCCAAGAAGGGATTGAGATGTTTTACTATAAATAATAACATGGTTTTAGAGTATACCATAAGATAATTGAATGTTAATGGGAAAAATAAATAAAAACTCATGGGTTGGAGTGAGATATGGTAATTTTTTCATTAAATATATAGTGAAATTATATTTATTGGGAGAATTGTGATATATATACTGATAAGAAAAATTTAATGTATATATTCACACATAAGGAATATAACAGGATCCATAAAAGATGGTCAGAGTTGATTAAAACTACGACTACTTAGTACTTTACTATGATGATAAAGTGATCAAGGGGGAGAATTATTTGATTCAAATGGGTAATCTTATCTTATCCATGACAAGGATAAAAAATATTTGATATTTTAAAATCTTCCATGGATGTATATGAAAATTTTGAAGGAATAGAAGAAATATTATCTTTCTCAAATGATTTTTCAAACATCTATCCATGCAATGATTAAAGAGGAATATACAAAAGATATATAGTTATAGAATAAGGTGAGAAATGTTTTTCATTTTAACTATGATTGTTATGGAATGATAATATTTATGAACCATGTATATATTCCATCCAAACCAGATTTGAAGAAGGTTTTTTTAGAGTAATCTCATAGTTTTGTATTATCTATTCAATATGGAAGTATGAATGTGTATAGATATTTGAATGAGTATTTTTTGTGGGATGGCATAAAAATATATATCGATGATTTTTTATCTATTTCTTTAGTATATCATCAATTTATGTCTAATATTCAAAAGCTTGAGGTGATGTTACAACCATTTCCCATAAAAAATTGAAACAAGAAAAATCACTAATGGATTTTTTCATTAGACTCCCAAAAATGTATAAAGGGAATAATGTTACAGGGTTCATAGGGAATCACCTTAAAAAATTACCAAAATTTATCAAAATAATAGAATAACTCTCGCTTGATCATATTTCTAGATAAAAAATTAATAATGATGTATGGTATTATGGAGTACCATATTCTATTGCATCTAATCGGGATTGGTGGATTAAATAAATGTTCTGGAAAATTCTTCAGCAAGATCGTGATACATAGTTAACTGTAATCATGCCATATCATCCTCAAAATGATTGTCATTCTGAGAGAATAATTCAAACCCTCGAGTATTTTTTGATATATTGTTATTTTTATTTCAAATTTGGTTTTATTTAAACCATTGCCTAGTAAAATATTTTTACAAAAATATCCTTCACTCAAGAATTGAGATGGCTCTTTATGAATCCTTATAATAAAACAACTTTAAAACTCCAACATGTTGGGATGAGGTTGGAGAAAGAAATATATTGGGACTACAACCAACTGATGAAATGGAAGATAAGGTTAGAGCTATTCGTCATCCCATAAAGGAAATAGAAATTGGATATAAAATTTATATTGATAATCATCGATGTTATCTAAAATTTGAGGTTGGTTAGAATGATTTATTGTGTATTACACCATGGAAGAAGGTAATGAGATTGAGAACTAAGGTAAAAATAATACCTAGGTATATTAGTCCATTTGTAATTCTCGATCTTAATGGGATGATAACTTATTTCTTGGTGCTTCCACTGAACAGCTCTCCAGTTCATGATGCTTTTTATATATCACTCCCAAGGAAGTACATACCTAATCCATCACATGAATTGAACTCATAAGTCCTACCACTAGAACATTATCAAACTTATGAGGAACAACCAATGGATATTATGGATCACATAGATAATGTTCTACAAAACAACACCACTCACCTGGTTAATGTTTTTTGGTAAAACCACCAGCTTAAGGAAGCTATGGGGGAACTTGTGGACGTATTGAGGAAACAGTATCCTTAGTCGGTTGGACCAAAATGATAAATTTCAAGAGTGAAAATTATTTTATGGGGGTTATAATGTAACGCCCATAGATTTTATTAAATAATTTTTTTAATAAATTTAACTTCATTAATAACATTTGGAAAACAAAACACCAAGAATTAAAGAATAATGAAAACTTTTTATTATTATTTAAAAATTACCATTCTTAATCAAATGTTAAATTTGGTGCAATGAATAGGAACAACCAAATTTCAAATATTAAGTATAATGGTTTTAAATAAATAAATCATATGATAAGAAGTACTTATTTTTTTAAATTCGTTATACATTTTGGAAACACTATTTTCTTAATAAAAAACTATGAAAAAGTAATAAAAGTATTTTTTAAACATCGATAAAATTTATTTTTCAAAATAAACTTAATTTTGGAAATCTACAAGGAAAAATATTTTTAGGGTAATTTTTAGTATTTTTCTAAAAAGTTGATTTTTTTCAATGAATAGTAAAAAATACTAGTTTTTATATAAAATTTCATTTCAGTAAAATAATTTATAAGTTTAATTTTAATTTTAAATGGTTTCAAAAGAAAAATGTGTACAAATATTTACTTATTAATCTAATTTACATCATTAAAATAAATTTCATATTGAATTTTGATATAAAAACATTTTATAATTTTAGAAAAAAATCTTTGGAAGACTATTTTATATTCATGTCTATAGGTTTGATTTTTAAATTTAAATTTCCTACTTCTGTAAATGTAATTTATAAAAAATATCCCATATTTGGAATCAAAACAATTTATAGTACATAATAAGGTCAACATAATGTTTCGTTAAAATGAATACTAAAAAATATAAAAATTAATTATCCTAATTAAGGTTAAAACGAGTTTATTGGGGGTTAAACAAAAGGATAAGAAGTCAAATGAAATAGAAACTTGTCCAAACTCCACTGGATATTCATATGTTGACCTTATCACCTATAAGGATAAAAATGGTTCATTTATTTTCTCTGTATCATGTGAAATATTTGGGAACACTTTATTATTTTCAAAAATTCCATGTGTATTCTATCCACCCTTATAAAAGGTTACCCCATCTCTTATTCTCATAAAAATACAAAACCCTTTTGTGCGGAAAATATCGATCCAAATATCATCCTTAAATACCTCTAATATTCCTAGAGTATTTTTTAGGATCATAAATCCAATATATGTCATATTCTGATCCAACGGGGCCTAAGCCATAACTACCCCAAACCTACCTCTAATATGTTAGGGAATATAAATTAGTGCCTACAAGGGATATCACACACATGAATGGAATTAACCTAAACTAACTTTATTCATGTGAAATCTTCAATATCATAAAATTCTTAAATCTAAATGATAAAAATAAAAGAATACATATTTAATACAATAACCAGAGTATATAATAATGTACTAGAAATTATAAAAAGCCTCCAAATACAAGACCAAAAAAAATTGGAAATAAAGTATTACTTTCTTAGAATGAGGATAAAATAGTCAAATAAAACACTGATATACACCTAGGCCAATATAGACAAAACTATGCTCCACATTCTCATATTCCTCCAAGGAATCTGTAAAAATATTTATCATCTGTATAAGACATGGAATGTTTGGGAAGATCCAATGCAATGGTGATTATAACAATAATCATTAGGACACCCCTAAATCACTAATAAAAGTGTATTAAGAGCATTAAGATCCTCATAGGACATGTTATTCATAAAACGAGACATATAATAAAACATACAGGTATACTCATAGTAGCCACACAGTCTCATGGTAAGGTCATAATTGTAAATCCAACCTTGTATTCATACTTGAAGGTTCCACATAACACTCAACTAGGCGAACAATATCCATGAGTCTTATAACAATAATAGCATCCATCCAAGATGTGATGCTCATCGAGTCTCCCCATTATAAGTATATGGTATAAGTATGAAGATATTGATACAAATATGGGGATCATGCCCAATTATTTAGGGCATAAAAAACCATGTCTGGATTAACCTGTTAAGTATGTGATTGATTCCCACATAGTGTTGTTCACGATGACACCAAGAACCCCACTTAGGTTAATGATGTTTATAGGGGTCTCACTCCAGGCCTTATAGATGGATTCCAATAACATTATCTGGTACTTCAATTCCTTAGAGGGGATCACCATCCTATTCATAGGATATGATTTCATACTAAACCCAGAGGAAAAGGATCCAGGCAAATCATTATAATGATATTAGTCCAAGGAAGTTCATATAGATTCTTGTTGTGATTATAAATTTAGGATAAATAGGAACCCAACCTATCCTCAATAGAGTTATTGTTGTGTCCCTTTTGATACATGATTTGTCTCACTAAGCTTGGCACTTATTGTGTCTCACACTCATATAGAATTCAATTTTCAACAATACATAGTTTCCCATTGAGGTACACATCATGTAGGTTTATAGGTTATAACTCAGTGTGTAGTGTTCATATTCCCATGTAATCTCTTAAGTACATGACGTGAATCCCACCAAAAATCAAGTTTGGGGACACATGATGTCCTAATCATGTACTCTCTATACACACTAAGTTGTCTGTCACACATTACATGATGTGAGACATAGCACACACAATGTGTAAATTCTACATGGCCTCCTGAGAATGTACCCCCTTACATGCTGATATAGTTAACTAAGGGTCAAACGACATGTGGCATGTGTCACATGAAAATTGATACTTATATTTTTTTGGAGACCGTAGTGTCATATATATGGGACTACACGGTGTGTGTTCCTAGGACAACAAGATGTGCAACCATGTTTTCAAAAAATCTTAGATGTTCTTCACACATCTTCATCCATAACTCGAACCCCCAATCTATCCATGAATCAGGTTAGGAATTGAACCATACATCATATATTTGTGGTTGACTCAACCCTATCACCATCCTTTTCCATATTCCGACCATTTTAGACATATCTGGTTCTTGAGAAATAGCCTCCATCGTGCCTTGCCACATCTGTAATCCAAGACCTCCATCAGGATCTCTTGATCCATCCATAGATCTAATGTAGTCATCATTTACCACAACTGTGACGTCAAATTACAATACTAAGAATGAATTATGTATCCACTACTCCAAAGATAGAATGCACAACTATCATTCCCCAAGTATCCATCAAATCATTGGCCAAAAAAATACCAATGATGAACACATGTAGAATGAGGAGATAAAACCACCAAACAAAAGATGAGGAATGAACTTCATCTGTTGTTGGTGTTGGCCGCGATCAATTATCATCAGAATGAAAAATGAATATCCAATAAAAAAACAAATAATAATCACCCCCCAAATCCCAGATAAAGAAACTCACACCAGTAAAAAAGAATGATGCATGAATAAATATATTTTTCTATTGATTCTAATTCATCATGAGATAAGAACATATGTATAAATACACATAAACAAACATCCTATATAAAGAGGGATTGAATGACAATGAAGAATGAATCTATAGAATTTTCAATGGAAAGATTATCAAACCTTGATGTCACAACAACCCTCAATCTCAAACCGATCTAATGTCATAAGCCAATAACTTTCTCCTCTAATGGTTCTCTTGATCTCTAGGGTTAAGTGGCCAACCCCTAGATATACACATAAAAACATATTTATAGAAGACCTCAAATCATGGAAATGTAATTAAATAAATTATATTTAATTAAATAATTTACTTAATCATTTCCTCATGAATGTTACCAACATGATCATCTGACGTGCTCTAAGGTTATGTCATTCATATTATAAAACTCATGATTTGAACTCAATGTTTGTCTTAATTTTCTAACCCAAACCCCATTATTTATTTATTCGGATGTTTAGGAAAACTACGCATGCCTGATATTAATATATTTAATATATTTCAAAAATCAATTATAGGGTCACTGAGCCTTGGAATATCATATCTATTAGTTTATGACTCCAAAAATAGTTCTTGAAATATTTCAAATTCTTATATAGAAAACATTGGGTCATTACCCAATTCCCCCTTCAAGTAATTAGGTCCATGAAAAACAAAAACTAAGAAAAATATGGGTATACTGATATCTGAACTGGGTCTCCCACTCCCATGAGCTCTCTCAGTGGTTTTCTATGCTATCAAGAAACATGAAGCCAAGGAAAACACTTTTCCAGGAAGGTTATTTATCTTCTAGATCTCAACATCGCTAGCTACTTGAAAAATGAAACTCCACTATCATGGAACATATTACATAGGTTGATATCACATATTTAGTTATGAACATACCTCCTCAACTACTATATGTGGATAACACCAAGAAACCAAAACTACAATGGTCACAGGGTCAAGTGATAAACCACCTATCAAACAAGACACAATAATAGGAAAAAAATATCCTAAGAATACTAGAGATATCCAAACACCCTATCTAACACTTAGTAACATTAAAACTCCCATGTCCTTCATCATCAGTCCACCGAGGACTCCAAAAATTTTCAGAAAGTCTTTATCATCCACTGGATAAACAGCACCCTTGGAAATCATCACTAGAAATAAAATAAAGACTCTAGAATTGTTACCCACTGACTCTAACTAGTATAACAATGTCATGAACAATCTCTCATAAATTTCCTTTAAAAGGTTCTAATCTGGCGTTTGAGTGGTAATCATCATGATATAAAAAATAAACTGATATTAAATGATCCATCTAACTATGTCTCAAAACAAACTTGAAAACTCAAAGCATGTTCACAAGAACCTTAATAGTAATTTTTACCTAGCCAACTAGCTAGGGTAAAATACTAATCATATATAAAAATATTTCCCCAAAGGATTCCCTGATCCTATCCCTAATAATTTCTTGAAGTAATAATCATAGTCTGCAATAATCTTTTAGGGAATTACATGATGTTAGACTGCCACCAACACATAGAGGCATCTCAAACTCTATAATAAATTCTGCACTCACATGGGTAGTAATTGGATCAAACTAGTGATCCCGTCTATGGTCTCAAAAGCTGAATCATGACCTATCCTAAATCATGGATGGCCCGTCAAGAGAAGCACAAAAACACTATATGAATTCTACATCCACTAATCACATCGGTTTCCACATATAGGCAGGTGAGATGTTGAGATTTAAATTCACCAACAATCCAAAGAATCTTTTGCCACCATACCCAAAGACAAAGGATCTCAATACAACCACCCTTATCCTGGGTGTACTAATAAGGGAAAAAACCTCCTTAACACCTTTTTACATAGAATAATCGGTTCCACTATCTAACTTTGTATGAGGATATCATACTCACCACCTTCAGATAATCCATCAAGAATATATCTTATGGTTATATAGTTATTCAAGATCTCCTAGTCGATATCCCAAGGGAATTACTTCATATATCTTTGAAGAAGTGGAGGGGTAACAAACATAAAATAGTAGAACACTGAACCATAATTACCCACAAGGGTCAACTAAAAATAGGTCAAATGCTACATCACCTTTCTCAACAACATCAGAAGGAAAAGCTTTCTATTATCATATGCTTCCATGTCCATGCCCTAGGTGGCCCTCAAGCTCATTCCACCTCAATATATAAGGGGACCAATTTCACTTCCATGTCTGAGATGAAATAAACCAAGAAGTATACATTCAAATCTAGAACCAGCTCCATGAGATATTCCATATGAATAGAACACCTAGTGCATGTCTAGAACCAACCTATTATGTCTTACATACTCAAACTAGGACATTTTGTACATGAGGGTACCATTACATAAGAATACCATGAACGGATCCATGAATGGTTAAAGATTTGTCTCATTAGTCTGGTGAACACTTTTAGGGTTTTTAACATTCCAAATCGTATCTCCAATAACTCAAAGAAACTACAGCGGCTCCAGGGAGCCACGCTCATGGTACAAACACCACTCGAACCTAGCGGTGGTGATATAGAATAATAAGGTCAAACTCCAAAATACAATTAACCTCCATATAATGGGTGAATGGTTAATCGATTATAGTGGGTGGATACTCCTCCCAAATAGTGATCTCACTCGGGTGATTCCAATCCACAGCCGATCTCAAAAATTAACACCTTCCTCTAGGTGAAAAATATAGGGATTCCTAAGAAAAAAACCATTCTTATGATCCCCCAACCCTACAGACTCCTCCAGATGAACCTTTATCTCTTTCAACTACCTGGGTTCAACCAATATAATATAATAATTACCGAGAAATCCCTTATGCAGGTCTAATTAGAAAGAAAAGTCTTGATGGAAGTTCAACCTGGAACATCTTCAAAAATTATGTCCACTTACTCCTCCAACATCTAATTAATTAAAATATTATATATTCTAAAACTCCAACTGTAATATGATCCAACTGATAAGGAAGAAGATGTAACTTTCTACAAATGATCTCATCCCTCCCTTCAGGGGGATCACTTCTTATAAATGTAGAAAAAATATATACCAAAAAATCAGAAAAATTGATACAATAACAAGTAGAAATCATATAATCATGGATGTTAAATGAATATTTCATATTGAGGAAACAACATAGGATCTCACTGCTGTAATGGGAAGATTGCATGCAAGGCTCTTTCTCCTCATAGAGTCACATGACATCATCGATAGAAACATTTGATCATTGATCCACTATGCAGGTTCCTTCATCATAGGGGTCAAGAAAAAAGGATCCACTAGTATCACTAGGTCTCTAATAGGGGATACACCTAGGGAATAATAGCTCAAAAAATTGTGAAAACAACAACTTGGGCACTGAAGACACACTTTATACCTTGAACCACACTCAAATCCTTCATGATCACCTACTACTTGGAACTAATCCTATAACGACCCATACATTACATACATTGTTTTTACATCAAAATTGAAGCACACTTATTACAACATATAATAAAACTATGAAATAACCATATAGGTATAGTATCTTTAGAAACAGGGAAACATAAACAATTGGTTCATTAATCATCTACACTATCTCCCTTTTATTTTATCATATCTAGAGTACCTTATGTCATATCTTACTTAATACCCTTCTTCCTGACCTGGGGAAAAGAAACCATACAAAAGGGTGAGCTCAAATTCTTAGTAAGGGTAAACAAAGGAAATATAAGTCATATCATATTCATAAGAACATAAAATTTGGAAAATCTTAACCTGTAAAAGAGATCATAATAACATAACATGGAATAAATCATGGTAGTGAAATGAAATCCCAATAATAATAACATAAAACATGAAACTTTGTGGAATACACACATAATCATATAGAATCATTTATTAGTAGTCAAGACTCATTTCCAAGACTATCATAGCAGACAAATTCCATTTCTGAACCGAGTTCACTCCTCATTTCAGACTGGTATCACTGAACCGGATTAACCTGTCATTCCAGCCATGTCTATATCAAGAGATATAAATATTTACCCAATTAATTTGAGGTATATATAGGTCCCACCCATATCATAATGATACCATTCTTATGTGTGACAAAAAATCATAAATCATACATCATAGTATAACCCATGTAATAAAAATGGGATTCTTAAACATCATGTCATCATAACATAATCCATATAAGATAAAAGGACTTCATAAAAATAATTCCATCATAACATAATTTAATAAATGTAATAATAGTAATATAAATAGATCCCTATATTATCTTCGATGAATTTTTTTTTTGATAAAACACTTGAACTCCATTCTTGAGGAAAATATCTTTTCCACTTCAAAAACATTTTTCCTTTTTTAACATGTTCTAAATTTTTAAAAAAAAATAAGTTAATTAAAAATAATCATGAAAACTTATAAAATAATATTCATGAAATAAATTTCTATGAAATCAAAAAAATCCATTCATGCCATATAAGTTAAAAAAATAAACATTCTTCTTGTACTTTGGCCGAAAAAGTCAAAAAGTATCTCGTACTGAAAACAACAAAAGATTCCTTTCACATCTTTTAATAAAATTCACCAATAGGTAAAATTGTATTTAACCAATTTTAGGAGGATAGAAATAATATTACATATTGATGAAACATGGATGTGGATGATAAATATTCCCCAGTAAATTCTGAAGTATAAACAATCTCGAATAAAAATGAGATTGTGAGTTTTTCCCTTACCTTAGGTCTGATATGCTTCGTATGTATCCAAACCTCCTGTATAATGATTTAAATAATTTCATTGACTTGTTACAGAATCATATTAATTGTTATGATATCATATATGGTCACATTCTTATGTTCTTATTAGTAATATTTCATTGCTACTTTCATTCGGGTGTTCAATGCTTTATGTTCTTATGCGTGTTTTGTCAAATAAATTATTATTATTATTTTTAGGTTATAGATAAATCATTTAAAAAATGGTATTAGTATAATATATATATCATATTTATTCATTAAATTCATTTATATAATCATTATTTAAAAAATATCATGTAGAACGAGTCGCATCACATCGTGGAGACGGTAGGTCATACATATGCACGAGCGATGATATCATTATCATGTTTTTGGAATTGTATTGAATTGAATGATAGAACATCTCAGAATTAATATCATATCATAATAACCATATATAGTTATTCTTTACACCATTATACCCATTGATGTAAGGTGGTGTTGGAAAACAGATTACACCTCATCGTGGAGACGGTATTCCGTACGTACGAACGCGCTGTGGTTTTGTTTTTCGTAGGATGGATAGAAGGTAAAATAGGATTGTTTCATATTTATAATAACATATCAGTATATGAGTGATAATAATGTTATTACTTTATTATGAAACAAAAAAAGAAGAAGAAGTATAAGAAGAAATGAATTTTAAAGAATTGGTAAAGGATATTACCTCTTCTTTGACGCGCCTCTTCTAAACCTCCTCTTAGGGCACTAAATTTGGTATTTAAAGAAGACAAGAACCTATATTATGTTTATAGGGATGTTTAGAATTTAAATGGTAAGGGTTTGGCCGAGCTTGAAGGCTCAAAATTTTGTAAAGAGGAGAGAGAGGAGGTTCCCTTTTATAAGGGAGGAGAGGGGCACCTTACGAAAAACTTAAAATTTTATTTTATAATAAAGTCATATTCAGTTTATAATAGCTCAAAATTGATTTAATTCGATGATAAAGTAGGTATGGGCCGAAATAATCTCAACAAATAGGTTTTAGACAATTTTAGGTTACTATTTTAACCTTATCATTTAGATTTAACTCTAAGTTAAATAATTTAACTTTTACAGTGTCTTCTTGTTTTCTTACACTATATGGTTAATAAACTTACTATAACAAGACAAACGAACCCCAAGTGGTTCATTATTAATATATATAACCTTATATAATTCATTTGGTCTAACCTTAGATTTTTTAGGAATAGAATATCAATTAATAATATAATATTTTTTTTAAAAAAGATTTTATGTCAATTTTGACACTATTTGGTAATTGATTTTTGTGAAAATCATAACAGCATGATTAGTTCAAAAAGAGTTAATTAAATCAATAATAGATTGTCATATTAACCTATAAAGTTAGTTTAATTCATAAAAAGTCTAAAATTACATTTATTTAGGTATTTATAATATAAATTATGTTAATATTTCATTAATAAGGTAATTACTGCATCATCATTGTATCATAAATAAATTAAATTATTTAATGTCTAAAAATTATAAATAAAATACCATTATGTAGGAAATATTTTAATATTTCTAATTAATATTTATAGTCGAATTTATCTTATGTATAACCCTATATTAAAATTGTTTTAGTTATAAAACTTTGATTTTAATTCTTTTAACTCTTCTTTAAATAAAATAATAATAAGTGTCCTAATCTAATTCGAGTGGACATAAAGGGTAATATTTTATTCCTAAGGTTGTTTTTGGTTGAATTAAACTTATCCAATAGAATTAGGACATGTGTTAGGGTAATAATAATATCATTTTTACCCATAATTACCCTATTTACTTTTAACTGTGGAAAACAAAAGTAAAAAAGTTACTATTCACCAAAAATTATTTTGATCTTATTGAACCACATTTTACTCCTTGATATTAACCGTGTCTCTCATATTTTAGAAATTCAACTCACAAAAGCGGTAAAATTAAGATTTATGTACAATTGCAAATGCTCCTAGGAGGTGGATAAAAGACGGTCAAAAAGTTCAATAAAATTTTTATATATCTATATTATTATAAAATGAATCCAATGAATTACATTGAAATTATATAGGTATTATGTATCTATTTTTACATAAAATAAATTTAAATAAAATAAATCATTATTTAAATAAAAATTTGGTTTTAACCAATAACTCAGTGTTTTCACTATTCATCAAAAATTGAAAGTTTTCAGAAAAATACCAAAAATTTACCCTAGGCTAATTTCGATATCGCGAATCCAAAAATAAAGTCCATTTTGAAAGATAAAATTTCAAAAATTTCAAAAATTGGGTATTACTATTCATAACGACTAGTTTACATAATATTTTAATAACATATCGTTGTTTAGTGAAATTCGGTATTGCGTACAACGCAAGCTATCGGGGAAGATTGTTCTTACGTGTAATGCAAGCCAAGACAGTGTTGTGTGTGGTGAAATATTACTTTGGTGATGCATATAACATAATACATAAAAACAAAATATTTCTCATAAAATCTCGGGTGTTACATTCTACCCCCCTTAAAATGAATTTCGCGCTCGAAATTTGTCACTTTGTAACAAACAGATGAGGATACCTCTCCCTCATTATATCCTCAAGTTCCCATGTAGCTTCTTCAAATTGGTGGTTCCTCCATAAAACTTTCACCAAGCCAGTGGTCTTGTTCCGTAGGACTTTTTCGCTACAATCCAGAATCTCTATTGGCTATTCTACATAAGAAATATCTTGCTTCTGCGGTACAACTTCGGAGCTGAGTACATGTGAAGGATCGGGTATGTACTTTATTAGGAGAGAAAAATGGAACACATAATGAACTTGAGATTGATTCGGTGGAAGCGTCAATCGGTAAGCTACCTTCCCAACACGGTCCATTATTTCCAAAGGACTAATATACAGAGGGCTTATCTTACCCTTCTTTCCAAATCTCATTACTCTCTTCCAAGGAGATATTCGTAAGAACACTTTATCACCCACTTCAAACTCTAGGTCTTTTCTTCGATTATCAGCATAACTTTTTTCTAATAGCTTTCTTTCCCCAACTTCATCCCAGCATGTTGGAGTTCTGTATTTCTTTCCATATAGAGCTTCATAAGGAGCCATCTGAATTCTGGAGTGAAAGCTATTATTATATGAAAATTCCACCAAAGGTAGGTGTTGATCCCAACAACCTTTGAAATCCATAGAGCAAGCTATCAACATGTCTTCTAGAGTTTGAATTGTCCTCTCAAACTGACCGTCTGTCTGAGGATGATAAGCAGTGCTGAAACTCAACTCTGTATCTAGAGTATGCTGAAGACTTTGCCAAAACTTCAAGGTAAACCTCAGATTCTAATCAAATATAATGGAAACTGGTACTCCATGCAATCTTACTACTTCCTTTACATATATCCTGCCAATCTGATCAAGAGAAAAATCTTCTCTAATAACAATGAAGTGTGCCGACTTCCTAAGACGATCAACTATAACCCAGATAGCATTATTGCCTTTAGATGTTTTAGGAAGTCCAGGGACAAATTCCATTGTGATGTTTTCCCATTTCCATTCAGGTATGGGTAATGATTGTAACATCCCCTTAGACTTCTGTCTCTTAACTTTAACTTGTTGACAAACCAAGCACCGAGAGACATATTCAGCAACATCTCCTTTCAGGCAATCCCACCAGAAGTACCCTTTCAGGTCCCTATATATCTTTGTGCTTCTAGGGTGAACATAAAAAGAATAAATATGAGCTTCATCCAATTTTTCCTTCTTTAATTCTGGGGTGTGAGGAACACAAACCCTATTCTTGAACCTTATTATTTCATCACAATCAATGTGGAATTTAGGAACATTTCTGACCTTCTTTTGTAACTCTACATCTTATTTCTGTGCCTTTTTAATCTTCACATATATAGATGGTTGAACATTAATTTGAGAAAGATAAGATTTTTCCCCTTCCATTATAATTCCAAGATCCATCCTTTGTAAATCCATAAATATTGGATCTTTTTTTATCCTCGTTAAGGATAATCTATCATGGTCTTGTCGACTTAATGCGTCTACCACCTTGTTTGCTTTCCCAGGGTGATAATGAATTGAGCAGTCATAATACTTAATCAGCTCCAACCATCTTATTTAGCATATATTCAACTCCTTTGGTGTGAAAATATAATTTAAACTTTTATGATCATTATAAACATCACACCTTTCACCATAAAGATAATGTCTCCAAATCATTAATGCAAAGATTAACACAGCTAACTCCAAATCCTGAGTTGGGTAATTTTGCTCATGTATTTTCAATTGTCGTGAGGCATAAGCTATCACCATATAATTTTTCATGAGAACACACCCCAATCCCTTCTTGGATGCATCACTGTAGATCACAAACCTTTCTCCACTACAAGGTAGTGTGAGAACATGTGCACTGGAAAATCTTCTTTTTAACTCCTTGAAATTCTCTTCACACTCCTCTGTCCAAATGAACTTAAATCCTTTTTGAGTCAACCTGGTGAGTGGATTAGACAATCGTGAAAAATCTTTCACAAAACCTCGATAATATCCAGCTAAACTAAGAAAACTTTGGATCTCAGTTACTATTGTTGGTCTCAACCATCATTCAATAACCTCTGTTTTTGTTGGATCCACGAATATCCCCTCTTTTAAGATTATGTGACCCAGAAATGAAACCTTTTGAAGCCAAAATTCACACTTGGTAAATTTTTCATAAATCTTATACTTTCTTAGGGTATTTAATTCAATTCTCAAGTGATCGTTATGTTCTTCCTTGCTCTTTGAATAGACAATAATATCTTCTATAAAGACTACCACAAACTGATCAATATAGTCTCTAAAGACTATATTCATTAGATCCATGAAGATAGCAGGGGCATTAGTAAGACCAAATGGAATCACTATAAATTCATAGTGTCCATAACTTGTATGGAAAGCCGTCTTTGGTATATCCTCCCTTTGACCCTTAATTGATGATACCCTGAACGAAGATCAATCCTGGAAAAGTATTGAGCTATGCGTAGTTGATCAAATAAGTCATCAATGCATGGGAGAGGATACTTTTTCTTGATACTGATCTTGTTAAGTTATCGATAATCAATGCAGAGTCTCATTGAGCCATATTTCTTTTTAACAAACAAAATAGTTTCTCCCAATGGCGATGTAATAGGGCGTATTAATCCCTTATCAAGATCCTCTTGGAGTTTCTTCTTTAATTCCAGTAACTAAATTGGGGCCATTATATAAGGTGTCTTTGAAATGGGCATAGCACCTAGTATAAGTTCTATTGAAAACTAAACTTCATGATTTGGTATAATTCCTAGAAATTCGTCTAGAAAGACATCATCAAACTCTCATAAAATGGGAATATTCTTAATCATGAGTTTCTCTCCAACCATTTGAGATAAATAACCTTTATTTATTGGGATCAAGACCTATAAGATGTAAGAAATTTCCACTAGAAGATTATATTCATCCTTGCATTGATAGATGATTGTTGATTGATCAGGAATATGGAACGTGACTTCCCTCCTTTGGAAATTGATATGAGCTCCATATAAAGAAAGGAAATCCATGCCAAGAATCACATCAAATTCCACTATAGGAAGGATCACAAGATTTGCAAGAAGCACTTTCCAACAAACTTCAATTGGAGAAGAATTGTAAACTTTTGACGTGACTATTGTGCCATTAGGGGTTGTCACAGCTAACTCAACATCAAAATGTTGAGGTAATACCACAATACCCTTATAAAATTCATCAGAAATAAAAGAGTTGGTGGATCTAGAATCAAATAAAACATTTGCTACTTTAGAGTGGATGGAAAGTGTACCTTTCACCACTTCATTATCGTACTCCACATCGCCGATAGAAATTGCATGTGACTTTCCTTTTTCTTTGGCCTTAAGAGTTTGTTGACGTCGATCATCATCAACAGCCCTTGGATTAGGGCATTGATTATCATAATGCCCCATTTCCTTTCACTTGTAACATTGAAGTGTAGGAGGTTCATTCTGTGTAGCCTTTTCTTTGTTTGCATCACTGGACATATTTTTCCCTTCATTGCGATATTCAAAAGCCCGATGACCTTCTTTTCCACATTTGAAACATTTACTTGTCCCTTTAAGACAATTCCCTCCATGTTTCTTTCCACACTTTGAGCATAAGGGAAAAATAATCTTCTTTTTAGTGTGGTCTTTAGATTTTCCTTTGAATACCATTTTCCTCTTTTTATCAAACCCATATGACTAATGGGTTACTCCAATCTCCATATCAACCTTGAGAGCACATCGAACAATTTTATTGTAGATATTGAATTCCCTTATGAATAATGCCCTTCGAAGACTTGGTTTTAATCCACTAAAAAATCGATCGATATTACTCTTAGGTTGGATAATAATTCTGAAAGCATACCTTGCAAGTCTTGTAAAATTTTCTTCGTAGGTACCAACAGATTCATCATCCTTTTTAGTTATTTCAAGAAACTCCTCCTCCATCTTTGTTCTAAGAATATTAGGGAAGTACTTATTGAAAAACAAGTTATTGAACTCGTCCCATTCAATGGATTCAATTTCATCTTGGGGCCATGTATTCTTGATATGATTCCACCATTGATCAGCTTCACCTTCCAAACGATATAATTCTAAGAGGACTTTATCATGTTCAGAACATTGTAGAACTGAAAATATATTTTCAGTGGTACTAATCAATTGTTCATCCACTAATGTATCAGCAGACCCACTGAATGAGAGTGGACGCTGCCTCATGAAGGATTCAACAGAATGTTACTCCTTCCTTTTCTCATTTGGAAGTCCAACATGATTCATAGCTTTAGAAAGTTGTGTGGGCATGGATAGAAGATTTTTCATTCCAAATCCCATAACGTTTGGTTTCTCGGGGGGACAATCATTGCATTTCCCATCGCATTCCTCATTAACATGGTTCCTTTGGGTTACAGCCATTGACTAAAACCAAAAATAATAGTGTGAGAAACACTAATTATAACAGGAAAACAACATAATTAGTAATAAAATTTCACACTTTAGTTCTTATCATAGGTTACTCATGGCTATTTCTAAAACAATAAGATTGTGTTCTATGCTTATACATATCCTTGGGGTTCTTACTTAGGCTTTCACATCCTAGTTTCCAAATTTTGACTATACCTTTCCTCTGATACCAACTACAACAAATCATACATTACATACATTGTTATTACTTCAAAATTGAAGCACACTTATTACAACATATAACAAAACCATGAAAGGACCGTATAGGTACAATGTCTTTAGAAACTGGGAAACATAAACAACTGGTTCATAAATCATCTACACTTTCTCCCTTTTATTTTATCATATCTAGAGTCCCTTTTGGAATATCTTTCTTAATACCCTTCTTCCTGACCTGGGGAAAAGAAAACATACAAAAGGGTGAGCTCAAATGCTCAGAAAGGGTAAACAAAGGAAATATTAGTCATATCATATTCATAAAAACATAACATTTTGAAAATCTTAACCTGCAAAAGAGATCATAATATCATAACATGGAATAAATCATGGTAGTGAAATGTAATCCCAATAATCATAACATAAAACATGAAACTTTGTGACATACACACATAATCATGGAGAATAATTTCTTAGTAGTCAAGACTCATTTCCAAGACTATCCAAGTAGACAATGTCCATTTTTGAACCGAGTTCACTCCTCGTTTCAGTCCTGTATCACTGAACCGGATTCACCTGCCATTCCATCCATGTCTATATCATGAGATATAAATCATTACCCAATGCATTGGAGGGAGATATAGGTCCCACCCATCTCATAATTATATCATTATTATGTGTTCCAAAAATAATAAATCATACATCATAGTATAACCCATGTAATAAAAATGGGATTCTTAAACATCATGTCATCATAACATAATCCATATAAGATAAAAGGACTTCATAAAAATAATTCCATCATAACATAATCAAATCAACGTAATAATAGTAATAGAAATATAACCCTATATTATCTTATATGGAAAATAATTTTTATAAAACACTTGAACTCCATTCTTGAGGAAAATATCCTTTCCACTTCAAAAATAATTTTCCTTTCTTAACATGTTCTAAAATTTTAAACTAATAGAAGTTAATTAAAATTAAACTTCAAAACATGTAAAGGAAGATTCATGTAAATAATGTTCTATGAAATCATCAAAATCCATTCATACCGTATAAGTTAAAAAAATAAACATTCTTCTCGTACTTTGGCCGGAAAAGTCAAAAAGTATCTCATACTGTAAATGACAAAATATTATGTTCATATCTTTTACTAAAATTAACCAACAGGTAAAATTGGATTTAAAAAATTTTAGGAGTATATAAATAATATTACATATTGAGGAAACATGTATGTGGATGATAAATATCCCCCAGTAAATTTTGAAGTATAAACAATTTCGAATAAAAATGAGATTGTAAGATTTTCACTTACCTTAGGTTCGATATGCTTCGTACGTATCCGAAACTCCTGTATAATGATTTAAATAATGTAATTGACTTATTACAGAATCTTATTCATTGTTATGATATCATATATGGTCATATTATTATCTTCTTATTAGTAATATTTCATTGCTACTTGTTATTCGGGTGTTCATTGCTTTATGTTCTTATGTGTGTTTTGTCAAATAAATTCTTATTATTATTTTCAGGTTATAGATAAATCATTTAAATAATGGTATTAGTATAATATATATCATATTTATTCATTCAATTAATTTATATAATCATTATTCAATGAAGATCATGTAGAACGAGTCGCATCACATCGTGGAGACGGTAGGCCGTACGTACGCACGGGCGATGATATCTTTACCATGTTTGTGGAATTGTAATGAATTGAATGATAGAACATCTCAGAATTAGTATCATTTCAAAATAAAAATATATAGTTATTCTTTACTCCATTATACCCATCCATGTAAGGTGGTGTTGGAAAAACAGATTACACCACAGCGTGGAGACGGTATTCCATATGTACGCACGCGTGGTGATATTGTTTTTCGTAGGATGGATAGAAGGTAAAATAGGGTTGTTTAATATTTATAATAAAATATCATTATATGAGTGATACTGATGTTATTACTTTATTATGAAACAACAAAAGAAGAGTAAGTAGAAGAAGAAATGAATTTGAAAGAATTGGTGAAGGATATTGCCTCTTCTTTGACGCGCCTCTTCTAAACCTCCTCTTAGGGCACTAAAGTGGGTATTTTAAGAAGTCTAGAACCTCTATTATGTTTCTAGGTATGTTGAGAAGGGAAATGGGTAGCTTTTTTCTGATCATGAAGGCTCAAAATTGTGTAAATAGGAGAGGGAGGAGGTTCCCTTTTATAAGGGAGGAGAGGGGAACCATAGGAAAAACTTAAAATATTATTTTATAATAACATCATATTTGGTTTATAATAGCTCCAAATTGATTTATTTAAAATATAAAGTGGGTATAGGTCTAAATAATCTCAAAAAATAGGTTTTAGACAAGTTTAGGTTACTATTTTATCCTTATCATTTAGATTTAACTCTAAGATAAATAATTTAACTTTTACCGTGTCTTCTTGTTTTCTTATACTATACGGTTAATAAACTTACTATAAAAAGCCAAAAGAACCCCAAGTGTTTCATTATTAATATATATAACCTTATCTATGTCATTTGTTCGAACCATAAATTTTTTAGGAATAAAATAACAATTAATAATTTAATATTTTTTTAAAAAACTATTTTATGTCAATTTTGACACTATTAGGTAATTGATTTTTTTGAAAAATATAAAAGCATGATTAGTTCTAAAAAAGTAATTTAAATAAATACTAACATGTCATATTAACCTATAAAATTAGTTTAATTCATAAAAAGTCTCAAATTTCATTTATTTGGGTATTTATAATATCAATTATGTTAGTATTTCATTAATAAGGTAATTACTACATCATCATTGTGTCATAAATAAATTAAATTATTTAATGTCTAAAAATTATAAATAAAATACCATTATGTAGAAAATATTTTTATCTTTTTAATTAATATTTATTGTATAATTTATCTTATGTATAACCATATATTAAAAATGTTTTAGTTATTGATCTTTTATTTTTACTCTTTTAACTCTTCTTTAAATAAAATAATAATAAGTGTCCTAATATAATCCAAGTGGACCTAAAGGGTAATATTTTATTCCTAATGATGTTTTTGGTCGAATTAAACTTATCCAACAGAATTAGGACATGTGTTAGAGTAATAATAATATCATTTTTACGCTTAATTACCCTATTTACTTTTAACCGTGGTAAATAAAAGTAAAAAGTTACTATTCACCAAAAAATATTTTTATCTTATTGAACCACATTTTACTCCTTAATATTAACCATGTCTCTCAGATTTTTGAAATTAAAATCACAGAAGCGGTAAAATTAAGTTTTATGTACAATTGCAAATGCTCTCAGGAGGTGGGTAAAAGACGGTCAAAAAGTTCAATAAATTTTTTATATATCTATATTATTATAAAATTACTCCAATGAATTAAATTGAACACATATAGGTATTATGTATCTATTTTGACCTAAAATAAATTTAAATAAAGTAAATTATTAGTTAAATAAAATTTTGGTTTTAACCAATAACTCAGTGTTTTCACTATTCATTAAAAATTGAATGTTTTCAGAAAAATACCAAAAAATCACCCGAGGCTAATTTAGATATTGAGAATCCATAAATGAAGTCCATTTTGAAAGATAAAATTTATAAAATTTCAAAAAAGTGTGTATTATTATTCATAACATATAGTTTATATAATATTTTAATAACATATCGTTGTTTAGTGAAACTCAGTATTGCGTACAACGCAAGCTATCAGGGAAGATTACTCTTGCGTGTAACGCAAGCCAAGACAATGTTGTGTGTGGTGAATGATTCCTTTGGTGATGTATATAACATAATACATAAAAACAAAATATTTCTCATAAAATCTCAGGTGTTACAAATCCTTTCTGTTTCCCATTTTTTTTACCATAAACAATGCTTTATTAGACACCTAAGTACATAAAACAACCCCAAACACACCATTGAAAGAAACTAACCCACCACAACTAAATCCTATCTTATTTGGGAGGAACTAACTCACCTGCACAATTTTGGATTGTGACTCTAGAATGTGTCTCAGTAGGGGAATTATACTTCTTTAATACATGTTTAATGTCACATTAAACCCCTTCAATACATGTCTCTACCAACACCAATTGTCACCCATGATTTTTCTCACTTCTAGGACCACCACCCTCAAGGGGTATTGTCCAAGAAAAAAATTCACACCACAGGTTCACACAAGTCTTCTACCAGATGAGAAGGGGGGTATATCCCACCATGTAAGTTGGGTGATCACTAACTTTTTATTTTGATATGATCACTCAACACTAGTGTATTATCCTCTTGAACCACCAGATGCAATAGATTATCCATGGAGAAAATGGGTCTCAAGAACAACCATCATATTAGTCAAGGGTCCTCCCATGCTATAAAACCTGTAAAATCACCTCGAGTCAATCCTCCTATACCCAAGGGTATATCTCATTGAAAAACATGAATGGTCTATATCTTGGGAACTCATATAACATGCAAAAAAATAATATTTTATTTCCCTATCATTATGGATCTATCAAATTCTCAAAAACATGGATGATCGTATTCCTAATCCAAATGAGGATATAAGCATCATATAATAGGTTGTAGCAGTACTCCCTATTCACCTCGAGAAAAAACCTCATGAGTAGATCTTTGAACTAAGGCTTATCACTCAACTAGTCATCGCCATTAAATTATCTTGGAATCATAGTTTTCTATCATCATATATATATCTTGATTATTATCAAGATATACCATTTTCAATGAGTATATATAGGGAACTGGATAAAAAAGTACCTGAAAATCACAACCATTTATAATAAGATTCACATGCTAATTTTTTCCCTACAACCGAGGAATATATGTATTAAGTTAAAAAAAAGTTTTCATAGTCCTCTTAAATGAATACATATTTCTCCACACAAAAAATAGACACCCTAGCCTTAGATCTAATCTATAAACACTTTAATATTATTTCCCTAGTTTCGAAAGGAAATCACCACTGGAAAAAAGAAACTTCAAACTATAGTATTAAACCCATGTAGTTTCGTAACACTTTAGGTTGGGTACTCCCCTATGATTTCAGTCTTTCACAACTCAAAATGACAGGGTCTGATTCACAACTACACCAAGCCCATCTCCAATAGTCCAAGGTATGGAAACTTGTTCCAAGAAGGAATATACCACCTATGGGAGGCATTATCCTAATTTAATTGTATGCATGAACATAACACCAAGACCGTAAAATGAGGAAATGGAAAACAATTGACAATAATGCATGCATAAATCTATAATCCCACAATCATTGTATGAACTAGAGTATTGTAAAGTATAAAAAGGTTCCAAATACAATGCCACCCGAAATTGGAAATAAAATTTTGACCTGCTCAATGGGAGGGGACTAATATAAAATATAATATTGGTATACACCTTGTGTTTTCTAGACCAATGTAATCTTCAAATAAACCTATTCCTACATGGATTCCGTAAAAATATCTTTCATCTACATAAGACATGGAATGTTCAAGAAGATCCCATCAGGGGTGAGTATAAAAATACCTAGTAGGATACCGCTAAATCACTATGTATAAATTATCAAGAGTAGTCAGCTCATCATAAGATATCTTAATCATAAATGAGACATATAATAAAACATCTAGATATACTCATATAATATGCAAAGTTTCATGGGATGGACACAACTAAAAATCCATCCTTGGATTATTTATCAAAGGTTCCATAAAATACTCATCGAATAGAACACACTCCATAAGTCAGATTGTAGTGATTGCATCCATTAATATGTTGTGCTCATCAGATTTTGTGATAGGAATTACACATTATAAGTCTCAAGATATTCATTCATAGATGGGGAACAAAACTAGGGCCATAGGGTATACCAAAAACCCAATATGGATTAACACTCAAAGTAGCAGATTCACACCCATGTAGTGTTAGTCATGAAGATACCAAGAACCCCTCTTAGGGAAATGATGATGATAGAGAATATCCTTATTATAATCATAAAGGGATTCCAATAACTCTATCATATACTAGAGATCATAAATGGGGATCATCATCCAATTCATAGGACACAATTCTATCGTATACCCTCAGGTAAAGGATCAAGGAAATAGACCCTATCAATATTGGTTAAAGGAAGATCATAGAAGCTCAATGTGAAGCTGAACTGAGGAGAAATAGACATACAAACTATCCTCAAAATCATACATAGCATGTCCCTAGTGGTACAAAATGTGACTCACTGTGACTAGAACTTCTCGTGACTCAATCTCACACAACATACACTTTTCCACAATACATGGTGTTTCCTTGAGGTACATGACCTGTGGTTGTATGGGCTGGAACAAGGATTGTAGCTCTCCTATTCCCATGTACTTTACTAAGAACATTGTGTGTATCACACCACACATAGTGTGTGGGGACATAATATTTATTTGGAATGTACTCTCTATACATGTTGATCCAACTTCCACACATTACACATCATGTGACTTGGCACACACAATGTGTAACTCTACATGGCCTCCTGAGATTGTACCCCCAGTACACACTAAGATGGTTGGATAAGGGTCAGATGGAATGCGAAACATGTCACATGGTATGTGATACTAATCTCTTCAGGGAATCCCTAGTTCCATACATATTGGACTACATGTCATGTGTTCATAGGACTACACACTATGTAGTTGGGTTCTTCCTAGAATCTAGGATATTCTTCATGAAAATATACCTGTACCTATGGAATTAGATCCAAAAAAAAATTATGTCTCTAATCACACATTACATCATGGATATGGGTTTGATTGAACCTTCTCACTGTTTTTTACCAGACTCTCTCCATTTCAGTTATATCTAGTGCTCAGGAAAGACCTGCCATCATGCCTCATCGATGTTGTACACTATGGACACCATTACAATACCCCAATTCATCTATGGATATAATTCCATAATTATTTACTACAATTGTGAAATTTAATCTCCATATCAAACCTTTGGTAGGGATGAATTTCCCCAAAGACCTAATGTGCATTGATTGTTCTTACGGTATCCTTCGAATTATAGACCTAATGGAATGTAACATTGAAAACAAATAGAACAAGGAGAGAAAAAAAATTGAGGAAGGAAACTCTACCATTTTTTAGGTTGGCCTTGATCTGTAGCTATTATAATAACAATTGAATATACAATAATAAACAACAAATAATAATCATCCCCTAAATCCAAGAAAAAAACCATACCCGCAAAAAATGATCAATCCATGAATCAATCAATTATTTAACTGATTCATGTTAATATTGATATAATAAAATGGGTATAAATCCAAATAAACAAACATCCTAAATCAATATGGATTGACTAGTGATGAAAAATGAATGTGTTCCATAATCATTGGTGAGATCCTCAAACCCCGATAGCACAACGATCCTCGATCACAATCTAATCTGATGCAGTCTTCCAAGAACATTCTCCTCCAATGGTATTATATATATATATATATAAGGTTAATAATACCACCATGATATCTCTTAATAACTTTATATTTATAGAAAACCTCATGTCTTGTAAATTTAATTAAATAAATAATATTTAATTAAATAATTTGTTTAGACATTCACCCAAGAACATGCCCAACCAGATCATCTGATGTGATCCAATTTTATATTATGAATAGAGTAAAACCTATTATATGAACTCCATGTTGGTCTTCGTATTGTGATTCGACATTATTTTGGTGAATTATTCATTTTTTAAGGAAAATTGCACATCCATAATATTAATATATTTAATATACTTCAAACATCAATTTCAGGATCACCCATCCTTGTAATATTTAGCCATCTCAGTGCCTAAATCTGAAAAATATTATTATAAATATTCCAAAGTATTACATGGAATAAATTGGTTCATTAAAATCTCAGAATGATTTATTTTTTTTCGAAAGAGGATGTCTGAAGAAGAGGAAACATTTTAAACAATGTATTTTTTTCTTCATTTTATAACACCTATAAATATTATTCATTTTTTAATATATAATAATACAATAATATATAATATACTAATATTTTATTATGTTAATGTAATAACATATATCTATAAACTCTTCCATAAAATGGGAAATGAAAAATCTGATCATGTGTACGATGGACTACCACCTCAGAAAACCATGTTATTCGTTTTCCATCACCACCTATCACTGCTATATATAATGATGGATTTAATGTTTATATATTATATTAATGATATAATTATACCTATTTAATTATAATACCACATATACTTCCTTAAATCCATACCTGTTAGAAAACAATAACATCACTCGTGTGTACGACAGACTACCACCTCATAAACTGATGTGATGTGTTATTAATTTTTTTACTTGTATGGTAATAAGGATTTATTAAATAAATTTATATTTTATTTTTAACATAATAAAAAAAATTAATATTAATATCTCATATGCCTATTTACTTTACAGTATGTGGGGGATACTATAATGGCGTTCATGCATGTGACGGATTACTTCATAGCAAAGCAACGCGATTTATTTTTCACTAACACATTTCATGGTAGGTAGTTAGGAAAAGTTTAATGAATATATGTAATATATATGACATTATAATAATTCTATAAAGGTAATATATAATTTACCTTTCTATCATTTCATCTGCTGGGAAAATATATATAACTTTCTTTCATATGTACAATTTATCGTCTCCATGAACATTGTATTCCATTTTCTATATCTAACTTTTTTGGATTACAAAAAAATTAAAATATATTGAATATATAAGATATTAATATCATGTTTTAAAATTTTCAAATTATTGAACCATAATACATGTTGGGGGATTTAAAATAAAAAATCAAAATAAACATGAAAAACAAAGTAGTTATTTATTGAAGCATGATTCTAACATAGAATTATTAATAAACGGATAAAAATTGTCATATGTAAATCATATATGGTATTATATAATTATATTTATGATTATATAAAATATTTTTAATAAGTATATATTTATTATACCATAAGATAAAATGTGTATGATAGAATTTGAGTCTTAAGGTTATGGATTTTTGTCTCAATTTTTCTTCTTTGGGATATACATTATGTTATGAACCAATATTATTTTATGGGGTGTATATACAACACATATGACATGTATTATCATGATTTTATTCATTATGATGATATTTTAAGTTTTATTTATGTTATTACTTCATGGGGATTATGATTCAAAGCTACCAAAGTGGTAAGGGTTTTATGATATAATATAATCATTTATTAGGATTGATTATGATTATGATTGAAAAACTGAAATAATTTAAACTATATCAAAATAAACTCATGAATTTTATTCTCCTATGATTATTTAATTAGAATACTTGTTTTCATTTATTTTACTCACTTTATGTACTCATTATCAAAAATTAATATTTTTAAAGAAAAATAACTTTATTTAAATATTTGACTAAAAACGCTTTTTCCTATAAAATCCTTGTTTTCAATAAATGTTTTCTAAATTGATTTAATGTACCTCTAATATTTTTTAAATTCAAATTTACCACTTTTTTAATTTTTACAATTTTTTAAAAAGGAATCATCTTATAGCTTTAAAAACAAGGATCATTTATCTTTTATTGAAAATATTAAAGGAACCTTGGTTTTAACTTGTAGGAAATTTTATACCATCATGATAAGTCAATGTTTTAAATATTCCATTAAAATTATTATAGTTTTTTTTAATGAAAATGTTTTCTAAAATGTTTTATTAATTTTTATTTTTAAAAATTAATTTTCAAAAAATGGTACCTTCTTGAAGATATGGTCCTAGTGTCTTTTCAAAATCATTTTCCATATGAAATTACATCATTTAAAGTTAATTATGCTTTACTGGGGATATGAATCAATGATACCATTCATATGAATTATCTAGATATTTTATGTTTATGATGATTTTTTTATAAATCCCATTTCATTATCATTGGTTGTTATATGATGAAATGTTTATGAAACCCATTTCATTACATGGGTTCTGATATTAAGAGTTTTTACGATCTTGTGGTACAAAAATGTATACATTATTGTATGGGTAGTCCTATATCTCCATCCAATGTATTGGGTAATAAATAATATTCTATGATATCAAAGGGTACATGGGAGGTTATCCCTGTCCCAAAATGAGGGTACACGAGAGGTTATCCCATTCCTAAAGAACTTACACAGCTTGTTATCCTAACAATAATATAATATTAATGTATTTTTTGGAAGCCTTAAAATATTTTTTTCTATGAATATTTGTTTCTCACTATAATATGTGTTATGAAAATGTTATGCACTCATGTCATATGATCTTTGATTAATTTATTATTTGTGTCATATAAACTACCAAGATTTATTCCATGACTCAAGTTTATGATCTATAATATGTACTGTATAATTTTCTATGTTTTATCCTCATGTTATAAAAGCCTTGTACTCATCTTATTTTGTTATATATATTGTTTACCCTTACTATGAATATGAGAACACCCTTAATTATGTTTCTTTTCCCCAGGTTATGAAGAAAGGAATTATATATGGCATGTCTAAGAAGGGTTATAGTTATGAAAAACATAGTGGGAAATGATGTATTTCACTTATGAACCGGGTTTTTATGTATCGATGTTTCAGAATTCACAATGAAAAAATGGTTCTATAATGGTTCATTATGATATTTAATGAATATTCCCCTATTAAGATGTAATAATTATGTATGGGAAGTTTGGGCCTCTACATCCATCATCAGATTGTACAAGACTGATGACTGCTATAAGAAGTCTGCATTCCCTCCTAGAGGATATACACCTTCTATATCATCACTAATAAAAAATATGGGACCATGAGTCATAACTCTGCTAGATCAGTCCAATATAGTGGTGACCTGCTGTTCCTTCTTTAAAAGTCCTCAAATGGTGTCTTACTAATGGTTGAGTGGTAACTATTTTTATATACGAAATCCATGAATGGTAGGTGATCATCCCAGCTATGGCTAAAGTCCATCATTAAATCCCAAATCATATCCTCTAAAACAGAAATTTTTTAATCAGTATATTCCTCTATCTACGGGAGAAATTTTGTGCTTAACTGTAGCATATTTCTAAAGGCCTCCTATATTCCCTTCCATAACCGTGATGTGACCTAATCACCATGCTCTAAAATGATATTATAGGTAATTCCAAGAAAAAAAATCTATTGCATGTAAATTTTTTCCAAGATCTCCACATTATTATGGTCTCATATGGCTAGGATGTAGGATGAATTAGTTATTCAGTCCATTATCACCTAGACAGATTCATGGCTCGTAGATGATTATGGGATTCTTTTCACAATTTATATGGATAAAACATCCCACTTCCACTCTATCACCTCAAGGGGTTAATTCAAAACCATTGGATCTTAATTCTCACCATTCACATGCCAACGAGTGACGCATTGAGAGACAAACTTGGCTTGAAGAATCTTCAAAACTAGAAACCATAACTAACATCATAGTTCCTAGTAAATATTTTGACTCTTGGATGTAATTCTAAGAGGGATATATAAAATTACCTCAATACCTACTCTCACAGTTTTACCAATACCATAATATACTATTCAGAAAGGATGACATGCTCCCCATATTTCGAAAATTAATCGAGGGAATATCTATAGGAAATCTCGACCTAGAATGTCTTCTAATCAATATTTCAAACCAGATCCTCCATAACTTGATGATGTAGAGGAGGGTTAAAAACCATTAAATAGAGTTAAACTACACCATCATTGTATACTAATCATAGATGAAAAGAGGTAAAATGCGTTGATTCCTCACTCACCAACTACAAACAAGATCTCCTAGTGAGAGAATATACCACCACATTCCCCTTTTCTGGAGTTTATACTATATCAAATCCATAATACAATATAAAATCATCATACCACCTCATTAAAAATTTAATATATTTCTATGATAAGATATAATTGAGACTCTGGTGGTTATGATTGATGAAAAACCACTCAATAATAAAGTAGTTCACCACATCTTTAGGGAGAATACGATTATTGATAGCACTAGATGATGGGTTAGTAAGTTATTCTCATGGGGTCCCAACTACCATGACCCATGGGAAATTTCCAATTCTATATGCATGAGAACACTTCTAATCCTAGTCCTAGAGGTATCGTAAAAAACCACATACTCAATAACCTCTTATGTGGGTCACAATATAGAGGTACTCCTCAACCTCTATCATAACTCCTAAAAATCATGATTGAACCTCTCCATCTAAACAAAAGGATTCCCCTTTAAGGTCAATTTAGTCAAGGGTTATGAAATCATAGAGAAATCATGCATTAATGCCTAATAGTATTCTTCCTACCAAAGGAATATCTATAACTCATACATTCTCTTGGGTATCTCCCAAGAAATCCCTTCCTCAACCTTTTCTTGGTCCACTACTTCACCCTATTTTGAGGGGAGTAGTCCTTGTATTTTGACCTATTAAATCCAAAACTAGCACTTAAATATATTTAAATAAATATGGTTCTCTCTAATTTTGTCCAAAACAATCCTCAAATTTCCCATGTTTTCCTCCTATGATTCCGAATATACAAGGATTACACTGATGAAGTATACAATGAACTAGTCCAAGAAGGGATGAATGATACAATTCATAAGTCCCATAAAACTACTATGAAAATTTTCACACTTAAGGGAATCACCAAGTACTTATTGTGATTGTAGTGACATCAAAAATAAATATTCTATATGTCCTCATCTTGAACTCAGTATTGGTGACAACATGAGGTCAATCCTTGAGAACCACCTATCCCCTTTAAAAAGGTTGAAGGGTTCTTAAATTCTAGGAAGTGGATATTTATTCTTGATGATCACTTGAGTTAGGTGATAGTAATCAATTCATAAACTAAATATGTATTATTCCTTCTTGGAAAACAACATTGGGGATGCACAAGGCGACAAAATAGCCCTAAAAAAATTGTTCGTCTATAAATCATCCAACTACACGTTCAAATATATAAGCTCTTTGAGGGCCATATGATATTCTTGAGTAGATATAATTGTGGTACCAAGGTGAGAGTATATGATGAAATCAATCTCCCAGTAGGAAGGTAATACCGACACATACTTAGGTAAGACGTTCCCATACTCCTCTACCACAAGCAGAAGCTTAAATATTATAACATATAATGCTCCAAGAGTAATATTGTCCAACTTATGACTAATAAAATTTACCCTCCTGTACATGATCCCATAATTCTCTACCAATACTTCCATATTAATGATAAAGTAAAACATCACCCCATAAACTTTGATACACCATATCCATGAAAAAATACAATCAATATAGGAATGAACTGAGAATAGCTAGTCAGAACCTAGAATGACATAAATAGGCCAGATCCTTGATATGAAAATATTCTATAAGAATATATCTCCCCTAAAATTTAGGTTACACAATATTAATATATTTTTATCACTAAATATCCCATGGTTGGAGTGTCCCAATGTAAGGGTTGAGATAAAGGCTTCACTAGAATTTATAGATCTCAAACAAGGGATATAGAAAGAAAATAGTGGCTCATACCCATATCTAATAATACTAAAACTATTGTTGATAATAATAAAAATTGAACCTAGAATCATCCATGGGACCTCTGGGTCATAATCCTATACTATCTATTTCTATCATTTTCCCTGACCACCTACTCCCATATCCATGTGTTGACAAATTTTGGGGTGGTTGTGGAAAAAAATAAATTTATTGGCCACCTGTCACTACTCTATTAGATAATCTTCCATGTAAACCTCCCAATAGAACCCCCTTCTATAGCCACTTCCTCTACCTAGTCGGTTCTCCTACATTCTCCATGTAAACTTCTCAACAAGTCATACAATCTTAAACATAATGTCCTCACACATCACAGGAGTAACATCACCTCTCACGTTCTATACAATCCCCTGAGATAAAGCCTTATCATTTTGAATATCATCCTTATGATCTTTATTTGGAATACTAGATGGCTATTAGTTTAGAGGAATCCTATAGAATTAAAGATGAATCATAGTCAATAGTATTTTAGGGAGATGATTCAAGAAGGAAATGGAAACGAAAACATATTACTATATCATTCGTGTGCCAAAGTATTCCTTGAAACCAATTCCTTTATGTACTGAGTCAAAAAAAAGGTTATTAGAATCTCAGTGGATGGAAACCATAAGAACAACACTAAAACTAGATTCCCTGACATGAAAAAAACTCAAGAAACTTAAAAATTGTTTCCCTAGTTCCCAAACAAAATGTAAAAGCTATAAAATATCCAAAATTTGGCCCTAATATTACCTCCTCTAATACCACTCTATCAGAAAAAATTGCACTATGTCTTTTCGGGCTAATAGTAAACTGTGTGTGACTCCCAAATCCCATCTCCAATAGGTCAGGGTCTCACAAAAAAATCTAGGTAGGCATATGAAACTCATTGGAGGCCTTAGTATAAGGTACTAAAAAACACCCACACACACACATATATCCATAAACAAAAACATTATAAAAATTAAAGATAAAATTAATACCAAGATGCATGAATACATCTAAATCTAACATCAGTGTATGGAACAAGTCATAGAAATAAAAAAGGGAATAATACAATCACACCAAAACTATAAAAGAGTCCAACCTACCCATGAGAATGTGAATACTATCAAATCTAACTCATGGGACCGATTATATATTTTCATGCTCAACTATGCTCTTGTTCCACATAGGAAACCATTGAGAGACCCATTCTCTATGTAAAACATGATATGTGCAGACAGATCACTTATAGGGGTGAGTATAGAATAACTAGTAGGGCATCCTAAAATATCTAAACATAAAGGATCTAAGAGATAGAAAGAGATACGTCTCTTAAGTAAGGATAACATCAGGCTATAGATTCTCAAGATAGATTCCATGTATCAAAAATTTCATAGCCACACTTCCAACCTATGATTTTTCTTGAGTATTTTAGGTAATTATCCTATGAGAGAACACACTCCTTGGGTTTTGATAATACTGATGGAACTTATCAGAGAGGTCTTGAATGTTGTACCTCACCATGATTAATTACGAACTAGAACTCAGAAGGTGTTGATACACATATAGGGTATCACACCCATGGAATATGGGGGATACCTTAACCTACCTAGAGTAGTCTGCTAGGATGTGAATCTCATTAACCAGAGGTTGTTAAGGGGATACCTTCCCCAAACTAGGTAGAAATGATAGATGATCACACTCTAAGCCACAAATAAGGAAACATGACTACATGATATAGAAAATTTTTACATATTTATTTTAATATAAAATACAATAATTTATCACCATAATTGATTAATCCTTCCATTATTTAATTGATTTTATAGTTTGTATAAGGATAAATAATTTTACTAAAAAGAATCTTAAATATGATTAATTTAATATGAAAATGATATATTATTACATGATATAAGTAATGGACCAAGGCTGAGGGCAACGATTGAACAATCAAGCTGAAAATGGTGGAAAACCAAATCACATCATGAATAAAATATTAAAAATGTGAGTATCATTCAAAAAGATAGACATGAGAAAGGAATAATGAAAAAGAACATTTTCAATATAACATCACCTGTCAATGTGTGAAATGTATATCCACTCCCTAAACCACCCATAAATGAACTAGAAAAGAATTAAGGGAATCAAAAAAGACATGAGTTTCTCATCCTTGAAGAATTCACATAATGAAATCCCTATTCCAGATGTAAAACACTCAAACAAACCTAGTAACAGCCGACCTCGAGAAATTTAATGTTGAATAAGACATTTAAAGACCCCATTATTACCTGAGATAATAAAAACCATTAATTGGGTGAATTATAGTTACCTGAATATAATTCACCACTATAACTAGTGGGACATGTGTGGATTGAATTATTATAATCCATTCTATGGGTTTTCTACTAATCTATGGATTTAGGCTAATATTGTTTGGGTTTTCCATTTATGTTTTAGTTTTTTAATTTTTTTTCATGTAATCAAATTTCCTTTTTTTAGTTCCTCCATTCGTTTCTAATCTAAAATATCTTTCTATATTCCCTAATTTATCAATGATATATTATGTTTCAATTGGTGGTCGACTAACCTAAGGATTAACCCTACCATATGTTTCATGATGTTCCAAATTTATTTGAATATAAATTTCTAAATGTTTTATCTTAGTTTTGGATGACTGAGGCTAAAGTGTATGAGTATGGTGATTTTCCACCATGAATTGAATCTAGAACTCTTTTCTCTTTATTAATTTACATATTTACATCCATTTTGTTGTAAAAATTAATTTAAATTATTCAATTTAGTTTATACAATAGATTAAATAGAATACAATGGAGTCAATTCCATGATCATGCCACACTATCGATTAAGGGGTTTCATTAACCCTGATTATTGGAGGTGGTTAAATTTATTGTGCCAAATAATTCTCTTAGGCATGAAATATTTCACACCAAATAAATTAATGGTTAATAATTAAAAATGTATATTTCATTATTTCATTACCGAACTAAATTTAAAAAATAATAAATGGGGGAAAATGGAACTCACATAACCGAACCCTAAAGACTATGACCTTTCTTCCTTATTTCAATATGTTATTAATTTATATGTTAGGATAGTTTTATATTTGAATGAAAACTCTACTTTTCAAGAACCTAATCTATCATTAATTTTATAAAATTATAGAATCTAAAAAGTATTAAGTATTAGTGAATTAGAATTGGTAATTTAACCACTACACATATTCTCAACTGATATGGACCTGGTTAGCCACTACGTTGCACTAGGTAAATCAATTATCTTTTATACCACCCTAAAATAAGTGCATCAATGATATTTTGATCATATGTTGTTAGTTTATGGTTGTGATTTTTCCCATAAAAAATTCCAAAAATGAAAAATAGAAAAAATGGAAAAATAAAAAAATATAAATAATAAAGAGAGGTTGATTCATTAATTATTTGAATTCTTATCAAGTGTATACATTGAGCATTGGGGTTGAGAAATGAAATTTTTATAGGATTATCTTAATGGAGATTATATTTTTATGTCATGATGTTTGAAAGTGTAAAAATGCCTCTTTAATTTTTATTTTATTCATTACCATCCAACCATAAACCTCAGAGACATTTTAACCTTAATGAAAACCCCTAAATATTAAATTTGATTAATTTCTTCACACATTGGAGATGCTAAATAACATGAAATACTATTGTAAGTGACACATACTTGAGGAATGAGAATAACTAAAATTAAATTTATTACATTGATCGATGATTAAAAATAATTAAATTGGAGGTAAATTAATAGTTTCATACACATTAATGATGAAGTGAGAAATGAAAATCGAAAAAAGGAAGAGCATTCTTATTTCAAAAGAAGAAAAGTAAAATGAAAGAATGATTTTGTTTGTTTTAAATGTGAAGAGTTGGAGGAATTATTTGTGTGGAAATTGAATGTTTATTTACCATTGAAAAACATTATATTTTTTTCTTTTGAAATTTAAATATTGGTAGAATGGTAATCCTTTGTGATGTTGTTGAGATTACATGGTTGATGACAATCAAGTTCAAGGCATGGGGGAATTAACATAGCCACATTTTACAAGATTATTTTAATATAAAATACCTTTATTTTACACTTTCATTGATTAATATTGATTTTATTTAACCATTTCTATAATTTGAGGAAGGTTATATAATTTGACTAAAAATAGTTCAAGATAGTGAATTAATCCTGAAAACGATGTCTTCTAACATGCTACAATTGAAGGACTAAGATAAGAGGTCGAGAATGAAGAATCAAGATGAAAATTCTATAAATTAATAACTCATGTTGTGAATCCACTATTCATGATTTGAATCTCACTATAAATATGAGATGGTAGAAATAATTTATTAAATATGAATACTTGGAGGTTGAAATCACAAGTCAAGACACAACACATATGGTCAGGCCATGACACACCAAGAAATATCCCAGATAAGAATTCAAAGCAAGAAACAAGACATGAATTTCTCATCTTTGGATAATTCACATAGTCAAAAAACTATTCAGGACATGAAACACTTGGACAGACCCATAAACCATCCATATTGATGAATTTAATATTGAATGAAGCCTTTGAAGACCCCATAATGAAAATAGATAATAAAGACCCATTAATTTGGTGATTTATGGTGAAAAAAACATAATTCATTCCAATAAATATAGTTTCATGGTGATATTGAATCTAAATTAACCATTCTAGGGTTTAGAAACTATATTGGGGTTTTTGGATGTTGATTTTTAATTTTATATTTCTTTTTTAGTTTTTAATTACTTTTTCATGTAATCTAATTTCATCTTTTTAATTTAAGTTTTCCAGTTTCTTGAAATCTCAAATCTCTTTCTCTATTCCCTATTTCTATCATTATCTCTCATTCTCACAATGGTGAGTAGTTGGCCTAGGGAATGGACTTGGGGGAGGCTTAATGACATTCCAAAATTATATCAGATTAAAATATTAAATTTCTTACTTCTATTTGTGAGGGATAAGGGTGAATTGTATGAGTGCAGATATTTCCCCCCACAACATGAATACAAAAGTCATTTATATTACTTAATTTATATATTTTCCACTCTTATTTTTGAGATAGTTCTTCATGATACAGAGTTTAGTTTATCCAATAGATTAAATAGAATATGATGGAGTCGGTTCCAAGATAGTTCCACACTCCCTATTGAGGTTTTTCATTAATCTTGATTATAGGAGGTGGTGGAAGTTAGTGTGCCAAATAATTCCCCAAAGAATTTAATATTCCCTATAAAATAAATAAACCGATAGTTATTAAAATTCAATATTTGAAAATTGAACTATAAAACTAAATTTAAACAATAATAAATGATTAATGAAGGAACCTATGTAACCAAACCCTGAGGAGAATAACTTTTATTTTATAATTTTATTCTATTTTTTAATTTAACTGTTAGGATAGTTTTATATTTTAATTCAAACTCTACTTTTCCAAAATCCATTTTTTCTTTAATAAAATGAAAAAAGGGTAGTAGTTTTTGAAAATTAAAATTAGTGATTGAACCAATGAAAACCTCCTCATGTGAGATGACCTTGGTCAGCCACTACGATGCACTGGGATATTAAATTGGTTTTTATACCACCCAATGATAGTAACATCACTCTATGCAAGAATAATACATGTAGGGGATTACTCAAACTATCATTAGGAAAATATGGCTCACTATACCCTCATTGTTATAGACTATAGGAACACACCTGATATATACTATTCTAAATTTAAGATAATGGGGGATTTAACCTTACTTGGATGAAGTAAAAAAAGTGTATAAGGAATACATGGAATCTATTGGTTACTATGGGCACACCTAGGTCCTCCTGAACATTCCCATGTTAACTACCCCAGGCCCAAATACTTTGGCCCAAGCTTGTGTACTCTATATTTTTTCATGCACTTTGGTTGTGCTAATGCATACTAATTGTTCTCGTGTACTCTAGCTATGCTTGTGTACTATGGTCGGGTCTATGCCCACATATCCATGGGGAACACATCAGACTACCAACCTCAAGTTAAATGGAATATGGAGATCCGAAATGGTTTATGATATTTATTTCTACATCAAACCTCAGTTTTAATAGAATGGGGTCCACACAACATTTTTTCATTTGAACTTCATGATTTTTAACTCAGTTTTTCAAAGAAACACAAGGTTGTTCTATTAGTTTAACCCACACTATCATCGCCTATAGATCCACTATAAATTCATTGAATAGTGTCTACATATATAGTTGATAAAGCTCATGTTGTTTCTAGTTTTCCAATTATGTCCACCCATCCTCTCATTAGAATATTCCCATCATACACAGCCACTGTATCACCAACCTATTAAAGGAAAATTCCATATCTGTAGAGACCTGAATCTTGACGTACATAGATATTACATTAAATTTGCGGAATACATAATACATAACAAAAACATACACACAAGGACCATAATAGTTTAGGGTCTTTGGAAACATGGAACTTAATCTTCTAATCATGGTGAAAGATCTTCAACATCTCCCATTAAGATCTTCCACTTTTTGTTTCCTTACCTAAAACCTTTCTTTTAATCCTGGGGGAAAATAAAACATAAAAAGGGTGAGATCAAATGATCATTAAGGGTAAGCATGGATAAAATAAAACATACCATATACATTTGAACATGAAAACATGAACCTAATGTTTAAACATCAAAATATTGAGCAACGACATAAAACATGGAAGTACATAAGGCATAGATCATAATGGAAAATAAATCCTGATAAAATAGAATGGGAATAAAACATGTAATTGTGGCATCCATTAAGAACATGTAATGATTTCCATAGTATCCAAGGCATTGCTGCCAAGACCATCTTAGTGGACAAAGTCCCTTTCTGAATCGAGTTCACTCCTCGTTCCAGTCCTGTAATACTGAACCGGATTGACTTATTGTTCCAGCCATGTCTATCTCATGAGATATAAATCTTTACCCAATGTATTGGAGGGATATATAGGTCCCACAAATCTCATAATGAAATCATTCTTACTTGTGCCACAAAATAAACATACATCATTCATGAAAATCCAATAAATAAAATGGGTTTCATAAACATCATCCCATCATTACATAATCCATATAAAAGAAATGGATATAATTTCATAATAAGAAAAGTGAAACCATGTAAATCATAGAGACATGATACTTCAAACATACACATATGAAATAATGTCATCTTAGATGGAAAATGGTTTTGACAAAACACTTGAAATGAATTCTTGAGGAAAATATCCTTTTTCCCTCAAAATCAATTTCTTTTCACAAAACGTCATGAAATATTAAAAGAAAAAGATTTTGTTTAAAATATTCATGAAATATTTTGGAGTAAGATTCATGAAAATAAGGCTTTATAAAACTGTAAAAATCATTTCATGCCGTATAAGTTAAAAAAACATTCTCCTCGTACTTTTGTCGGAAAAGTCAAAAAGTACCTCGTATGGTAAAAAAATATTCCTTACATACCATGTAGTAAAACTCAAAAATGGTTAAAAAGGACTTTAAACAGACATGAAAACACTTTTATAAAACATGGACATGGATGATAGAAATAACCCCAGTAAATACTTACGAATAAGCAATCTCAGATAAAAATGAGATTTGCAAAATTATCCCTTACCTTAGGTACGATATGCTTCGTACGTTTCCGAACCTCCTGTATAATGATTTAAATAATGTCATTGACTTATTAAAGAATCATATTCATTGTTATGATATCATATATGTTTCACTTATTACTTTATATTACTCGTTCTTTTGTAAATTCCATGTTTAAGCAGCGTTTTGGGTAAAATCATTTCATTTATCGTATGTGTTTCGACTTGTCGTTCTTGATATTATTACTTATATCCTGATTTAAAAAATTCCAGAATGTAAAACATGATTTATATATAATATATATTCATCATATACATATATATATATATTATATATCGATAAAAGGAATGAAATACACCATTCATGGAGACGGTAGGTCGTACGTATGCATGAACGTTGTTTTCGTTTCCTTATTGAATTTAATGAAATTAAATAGATGAAATACATATATATATATACATAAATACAGTAGCATTATTATTTAATATATTTCATTATTATTCATTATATATACTTTATAATCATTCTTAAATGGTTAATCATGGAAAATTTATCTCATCGCGTTCGTGGAGACGATAGTCTGTACGTACGCACGAGCGATGATATCATTACCTTGATCGTGGAATTGTATTAAATTGTATGTATAATATTACAGAATCAATATCACTTTACAATAATCATATATATTCATTACTTTCACCATTATACCCATCCAAGTATGGTGGTGGTGTAAAATAGATTACACCACGGCGTGGAGACGGTATTCTGTACGTACGCACGCGCGGTGATTTCATTTTTCGTAGGATGGATAGATGGTGAAATATGTTTGTTTCATAATTATAATAACATGTCAGTATATTAGTGATACTGATGTTATTACTTCATAATGAAACAACTAAAGAAGAATAAGTGGAAGAAGAAATAAATTTGAAAGAATCGGTAACGGACATTACCTCTTCTTTGAAGCGCCTCTTTGAGACCTCCACATAGGGCACTAGAATTGGTCTTTGAATAAGACCAGGACCTCTAGGATGTTTCTAGGGAAGTGGAGAAGAGAATTTGGCAGGTTTTGGCTGATCTTGAAGGCTCAAAGTTGTGTGATGAAGAGAGGGAGGAGGTTCCCTTTTATAAGGGAGGAGAGGTGCACCTTTGGAATCCTCAAAAATATTAGTTCAATATAAATTCAAACCCCACATAAAAACCTCCAAAAATGACTTAATTAGAAGATGAGATTAGATAGTGTTATAATATCATCAACCAATCAAATTTATACATGTTTTGATTTTATTTTAAACCTTATCATTTTGATTTATCCTTATTTAATCTATTTAATTTTATTTGTGGTAATAAAATTCTAAATTTTAAATGGTTATAAATAATCACTTATATGTTGTGAATTTTCTATAATTAAATAATTTATGAAATTTTAGACTATATAAATTTCAATTTATAATTTTTAAATATTTTTGTGATTTTTAAACAATTTAATAATATGTTATTTTTATAAAATAACAATAGTGTCAATTTTTACACTATTAATTTTTGTGAATAAAATCCACAAAGAGGATATATTCGAACTAAAATATTTAATAGGTTCATAACATGTCATATTAATCTAGAAAATTAGTGGAGAACGTTAAATATTTCATATAATATATATTTCAATATTTTTAAAACCTTGTATGTGATATTTCCCTTAATAAAATAATTACTACAAAATTTTTTGTATAAATATTTAATATAATTATTTGTTGCATAAAAATTAAAAATAAAATACTAGGATGAAGATAAATATTACATATTTCATAATAATTCTTTTAGTCATATTAATCTTCTAAAACACCCAACTTTTAAAATGTTATATTTATTAAATTATAAAGGTGACAACTTTGGCATCATTTAAAATAAAATAATATAAGTGTCATAATCACTTTTATAAGACTCCAAACGGTCATATATTCGGTAATTGGATGATTATGGTGTATATTTACACTACCAATAAGTTTTGGTTAGGTTTTTGGGCCTTTTAATGGGTATTAGTATTTCAATAAAAAATATATTACTTATTTTTCACTAAATAAATAATTTCTCAATCATTAATTTATAAGCTATTAAGGTAATTAAATATCTCTTAAAAATTATAAATAAATTACCATGATAAAGAAAAACATTTTACCTTTCAAATGAGTATTTATAACTGAATTTATATTCTGTATAAACTTATATAAAAAATTCTTTAATTATTAAAGTTGAGTGAGACATATTTCACTTTCCTTTAAATAAAATAAACTAAAGGTTTTAATCACCTCCAAGTGGGTTCTAATGGATTCCATTTCGACCCAAATATGACTTAGGACAAATTATAATCATCCAATTGTATTAAGAAAAGTATTAGGATAATTTTATAATATTATATTTACCCTTAATTACTCAATTTACCTTTTACTATGGTAAATAAAATTTACCGTTGTTACTATTCATAAAGCCCAAAAATAAAAAGTAGTCTATTAATATAATTTTGACCCACTGATTCCAAATATGGAATCCATTTTTACAAATTCAATATACAGAAGTTGCAGAAATTAAATTAAAATTAATCCTGTTGTTGAAAGAAAACAAGTTTTTTTAAAACATTGCAAAAGATTGAATTTATTTAACCTACGAATTCAATGTAAAATCAAGGATAATGACATACATTATATTAAATGGTAAAAATATATTATATTTATACTTTAAAAACATTAAATATTATAATTTAACCACATAAGTTATTACGATGAAAAAAGTTGTTTTTAATTAAAATATAGCGTGTTTTTACTATTCATTAAAATATGAAAGTCATCAGAATAATATGAAAAATTTATCCAAGGTAAAATTTTATATCCTGATTCCAAATAATAATTTTATTTTGTAAAATTTATCTTATAAACATGTCAAAAAATATATTTAAAGTGGGTGCTCCATCAAAAGGTGGAAAATCTGCTTTTTTTGAAAAATACTTATTTTACCTGAAAATCTTATTTTATTCTTATACTATGTTCTAGAAAATGTGTAAGATGAATAATAATGTTATAAAATTCACAATTTGGTTAATACTATTCATAACAACTAGTTCATAATAATATTATAACAATATATCGTTGTTTAGTAAAACCTGGTATTGCGTACAACACACAGTATCGAGGAAGGTCGCGATTGCGTGTAATGCAAGAAAATTCAGGGTTGCATGTAGTGCACAACTCCTTTGTTGTTTCGTATAACAAAATCCAACCATATTTCATTTATACATTGAATATATATATATATACACTCAATGTTGCGTAAAATGACTATTATAAAATGAACTTGAAATTTTGTGTAACACAATCTAAGAATAGTGTTGCATATACTTCAAGATAATACAGTGTGACCTATAGCACAAGATAATCCTGTTGTAGCATAAAACACATGACATCAAATAAATTAAAAAGAATACTTATCATAAAATATCGGGTTGTTACAATATCCAAACTAATGATCTTAGTTAATTTTCATTGAACCTCAATCGTGAATTCTTTCTAAAATCTAAACCCATGTAAATGATTCATTGTTCCATTTAATGATTGTGAAATGATTGGTTTCTGCATATTTTTGATCCACCATTCAAATGACAAATCGAGAATGAATTCTCTAAAACTATGGGAGAAATCAATGAAATAGAAAAGTAATAAAATGGATGTAAATCATTTTTTGGGTTGATCTTGATCCACTAATGATAGAAGTTATGAAAAAATATAAATAAACAAGGATAAATATTTATAATTTGCAGATACTCTGATGATAAAAGTAAACTAAAAATAAAAACTCTACCCCATGAATTAATCTGCTAAGGGATTGATTCATGTTTGATAATAGACAATAAAAATTTGTATTAATTAAGGTAAAAAAGGTCCCTACATATATATTTGATAAATAAATGATGATATATGATTTACATGTTACTAATATTGGTGAGATTTAATAAATCCTCTGTTGAAGACAATCTCATTGGAAAACTGATTGTCAATCCATTATCTCATTGACTTTCATCAAGAATCTACTCCACAGTCCTCTCCAATCAATAGGGTAACATGGCTAACACTAGGTTTTGGATATAATTGGGTTTAAATAGAGGGGGATTAGGCCTCATATAATTTAATAAAATATAAATAAATTTATTTATTTTGTTAATTGTTCTTCAACCCGTGACCACTCTTAAATGAACAACGAACATACATGAAGGATATATTGCACTTAGGGTAAAACCCATGATAAAAAATTTAATGGATTATCATATTTCCAACATAAAAAACCATCAAAGAGATATACCATCATATAAAAAACAATGTGTGCAATATATAATATATTTAATATTTTTATTATATCAACACTCGGACTCTCTGGGCCCCAAAATCCTACACTAACTCTACACCTAAATCTGCCAACACTTTTTAATGTATTAAACAATTTTACAAGTATAAAATAGATTCATTAAATTTTTATTTGATTTATTTTATTGGATATGTGATATCATTATGAGAAAAGAGATTTATGAGAGTCACTTGAAGTTTGATATAGGTTTCTTTCCTAAGTTTACTAGAGGAAAATTAACCTCTATTATCTTTGAAATGTTGAAATGTTGAAATGTTATGAATATACATTTCCTAGGAGGGAAATATATGAATTTAACTGATTCATTTAAAATAGGATAGACATATATTTATCATTTATAGAATATATGATACATATATTACAATATAAATAAGATAAATAAGATAACTTTGGTCTATCTTAGTAGTTTCTTTTTTTAAAGATTCATGGTGTTGATAAATTTCATCACATAAAATTGGAAAAAAAATTCACCACTAGTCATAACAATAACCCATTTAAATATGGTTTGGAGATTATAAAAATTTATGAAATGGATTTATTTCACTAATACTTGGATAAAGGATGCTAAATTTCCTATTATAATAGGGAATTTTTGGAAATTTTAGGAGACATTTCCTCCTTAGGAAATGCTACAATCTGAAATAAAGATCATTATAAGAGGAATGGGAGAATGGAATAAAATAATTACATACCATATTTTAATATTTTGGATTTAATAAAGGATATTAAACAAATAAAATATGGACTACAAGAAAATTAGAATGAAGAATCTATTTCACTATTTTTGATCATGTATAAATGATCATTTGAAATTTTGAGGGAATAATAAATGTACTCTTGGAAAAAAAACAAGCTTTGTGTTCTATAAAATGGTGAAAAATACCACATATATTTATTCATGTATTTAAGAAGGAAAAATAATTGGTAGGTTGGATCCTAAATTGGATAATGGTACTTTAATTAAGAATTGACTATTATTGGTCCTCAGGAAGATTAATATTTATCATAATTCCACTAATGGGAGAGTATATGGTTTTATGTTTAAGGGAATTAACACTAATTTAGTATTTTTTTTCAATAGAATCACCACTATTATTAATAATTCACATAATGAATATTTTAGGAAGCTTCCCTATGTGGATGAAATATATATTTTTTTATGAATATTGGTGTGAATTGAACTCCTAGGGTAGATGTATTTCATTTCACAATATATGAGACTATATAATAGATTATTAAAAAAAGACATGGTAGGGGCTGTGCATGACTTTTTTAAAGGAGAAACATCACCTAAAGCTATCTCTAAAACATATAAATCTCTTTTTCCCAAACAAAAACATACCTAAATTTTTCAACACCTTTATGAAATTGGTATGTGTGATTTATTTTAAAAAATATTATCTAATTTTCTAAATGATAGACACAAAATCATTCTTTTTGAAATGGTATAAATTTAACAACATGATTTTTTCAAAGGAAGTAGTATTTTGGTATTTTTTGTTCTTGTGAAAGAGAATATGATATTATAAAATCACTAAATTATTAGATTATGTTTCTTTGATAAAGTTGATATAGAAAAGGATATCCCTTGTATCCATCTCTCTTCACCATTTACCAAAATTATTTCTCTCATAACTTAAATGACTTCATGGTAGAAAGTGTTATTAGAAGGTATATAGGAAAAAAATTTCTTCATAGAATCTCATATACTCTTATCTAGATGAAATTTTTTATTTATTAATGTAAAAAAAGTCGATAAAAATACATTAAAGACTCCAAATCATTGAATAGTCACATAATTCAAAAAAATTCTAATCATTACAATAGAAGTATGGTGGTATCTATAAGAATTTGTTTTACAAGGGTCTTTCTCCCTGAATGGTGCTCCTGAAAGATTTTTATGTAATGATTTATGATTAATGAATTTCAATAAGACATATTGAAACAAAAAAAACCACGATCCCCAAGCTTTTGAAACTAAAATAATATGAAACTATAAATGATGATCAGGATGTGTACATTATACCGTACTGTTGTCATAGCCTTCATCCTATGATTGATGAATATTACTAAATAATAACTAAAAGGGTATTCCCTATACATTATACCTTTAGGTTTCATCAAATCACCCAAATAATTTTGTTAGGACCGTCCAAACCTCCATGATATGTTAGTATCTCATGATTTTAAGTATGATGATAGAAGAGGGTTATAGGACATAAATAGTTTCATCTAGAGACTTCCTTGAGGATTTCACACTGATCTTGATCATACCCATGAAAAATGTTATTTTATATAGGCTATAAGGATGTTAATTGAGCCCATTCATTTACTTATTTATTTCAAAAATGCATGAGTAAGTGCCTTCAGTTATATCTCATGTAACCCTTATCCATTTTACACTTTTACTAGGATAAACTTTTATTGGTTAAATTTGAACATCTATAAGATTATATAGACACAAAATAGACTCTAATAAATTATATTCCCTTACAAATATCATGTTATGATACACAAAATTCTTTTTTTAGGAAATGACACTAATTTCATTTAGTGGGAATATGTAAAAAATTAACTAATGATATCTATATATTTTATTAAATTCTATATGTTTGTATCAATATCTTGAAAATATTATAATTATTTAAAATATTCTACTAATTTTGGTAATGTCTCAATTCTATATATTTTAAAAAAACTCTAGATAAACACTTTAATCTTGAATAAAATATTTTTCATTATATTATTCTTCTCAATTATGACATAGAATTCAAGGATCCATAATCTATTTGTATTAATATTATATTTTTTATAAAATTTATTTTTTTGTAAATGAATTTTATTATCATATAAGTGAAATGAGATGGTGGTACACATCCATTACATAGATTCATCTCTCTTATCTATTTTTTTATTTGTAAATTAACAACTTTTGGTTAAGTTATAATTGTACAATGTTCCTATCAAGAATCACAAAAAACAAAACAACCCAAACACATAACTAAACAAAACCCCGCACCATTGAAAATGAAACACCATGGGGTTACATTTGAGCCTGATATATTCCTTTACATTGAAATAGTTGATGCAACATCTCATTTATTCATCACTAGAATTAAATATATAATCTCAATAAATTATTCTCTTTCTTTTTAACTCATGTATACTAAAAAAAATTAAATTGTATAGTTGATATCACATACCCTTAAAAAAATAATTATTTCTATAACACCTATACCTGATATAGAAATTCCATATAGCTTCAAAAAAACCCATTCAGGTGTGTATAAAATTACATCTTAGGGAATCATTAATCCTTCCTTCTTGATTTATCCTTTAGGGAAAAATTACCTTGACTAGATACATGATAAAACATTGTTGTAATTTAGAATTAACTTCACTTCATATAGTTTTAAATTTTACCCACTCACAGTATCTATACAAGATCAAAATTTAGTGATCATATGCCTAGTTCATCCATCCTCAACACTTTTCTAATAATAGGTTGAAAATTTATTAACTTCAATTATATTGTTTGTATATTTCCATTGTAGACAAGATGATGTATTATTTAACTAGAATAATCCTTAATTAAATATATAGTCTCACCAAGTCATTGGAATACAAAATCTCATTGAATATATGACTAGAGAATAAATTTTCTTTGGTTATTTTTTATTTAATTACATTAAAACCATAAGTGAATAATTATATTCTTCTTAGAAGCATGTAGATTCTCTTTTTTGAACAACTTAAACAATTTTTTTCTCAGTACAATGTATCTTTAACATGTACATTTTCTTTAATTAAGAAGTTTTGATGAGTTATTAGCCATACGATTTTATTACATTAAGATTTTATTTTTTTTCAAAGGATTGATCTCAAAGTCAAAATGGTTGATGATGATGTTGGTTCTCTATAACAATATATTTTATTTGGGTAAAAACATGTTTTAAGTAATTTCATTACAAAATTTATCAAATATTCACTCTCCAAAACGAGGAACCCATTAAATTATATAATATCCATTAGTGATATATGATTAATATTGATTCATGACTTAAAATTGGTTAAGCATGTAAATATTCCAAGACTATATTTGATAGAAAAAGTTTACAAATCATATCATATATGAATCTTGAATAATTGTGTGGATAAATATTTATCAAAATACATCATATATAATTAATCAAATCGATTCCTATACTTTCTTAATAGTTATGGTTTCCCAGTTAGGTGTAACCCAAACCAACTACTGAGAAGAATGAACATAACTATTCATTTATATTTCTTTCTTTCTTTATTTACACAAGATAATCTATAGGAACCTCACTATTAAGGTCAGCCATAGTAAATGACCGAGGTCACAAAAAGTGTTTATTTGGAAGGAATCCCACACATAGAATTTTATGGGTTTTTATTTCACCATCTTATCTCATGTTCTTATATTTATGTACTCATGATTCTTGTAATTTAGTTTGGAATCATATTCCTTCCATATAATAAATATATTCAAAATGTATTGATGGGTAATTATTTACCTAAATCACAAAATATATTAAAAACCCAAATGAAAATCCAATCATATTCACACATATCCAAATACATCTAATGAATATGATACATGATAATAATTCATGTAAAGGTTTAGAATTATATTAAATAAATAATCCCCACATGAGTATGAATGGATCCCCAAATTGGTAATGTTTTCATTTTAGAAAAGTATAATACCTCTAGAAAAATGGGAATCATGATGCAAATTCCCTCTATATTTGGATAATTTACTCATTTTATATCTCAATTATACAAAAAAATATAACCCGTAATGTATACAAATCATAATTACCTACTTTATTCAATCTTATAACTCAATATAAGCTATATTCAAGGTATAAGAGTACTAAATCTAGTATCATACCAAACATAAAACTCCTTATATTAATGTATGATAATTTAGAAGCATTTTATCAACTATAAACTAAATCATACATAGAATCATAATATAAAAAATTATATTCATAAAAAAATAATTAGTCGTAAATAAATGAACAATTTATGAATTTAAACATGAGATAAACATGTATAAAAAATTTATAAATAAAAATTTTGAACTAATTATAATTTATTATGGACATTTCGTAATTAGATAAATATAAAAAAAAATTATTACCTAATATTATGTCTTTAAAATTATTCATCATACGAAATTTAATTTTAATATATTTAATTTTATAAAATATAAACATTTTATATTCTAATTTATATTAAATTAATATTCTACATAATATTAATATCACATATTTAATATTATTTAGTCCGATGAAAAAATAAATTATCAGTACATATTTTTATATGTTTTGAATAATTTCTTTAAATAAGGCCCTTTTAATTTAAAAATATACATTTAAAAATTATGGAGAATTCATAATTTTAAAAAAAAACTTTTATATTTATCCCTATTTTTAAATTTATAAACACTATATAAATAACCCATATAATTTACATATAATAATTATATATATATAATAAATCATTTCATATAATATGAAAAAGTTGTTTCAATATAAATTTGTCATATTTACAAACATTGTTTTAAAAATGTTTACAAAACATTTAATTATTCAATTTTAAACAATTTATAATTAATTAATTTATAAAAACCATTTTAAATTAATAAATATCCAAAAAATCCTTTTAGTATGATTTATTAAAATTTTAGGAACCATATAAATATATTCATAACTGAAAGAGAAGAACAATATTTATTTGAACATTGTACTTGATGATATTCCCATAACATATGTTACGATATATACAACATGTAACACTAAACCCGCTCAACACTATCAGTTATAGATAAAATTTGAGAACCTTATCACCTGTTTAGGTAAATATGGTGTGTGAGGCTTATTCCCTACACTCATCAGAAATATATTAAACTTATTTATTATAGAAAAAATCATGCCAATGAAGTAAAAAACCTTACACATCAATCTTATTTTATGATTCACACTGATATCACCATCGAGATATGATGCAATGTTTTTAAACTTGAAACGTAACAATATTTTTGATTATTGATCTATGTTGTCATATACTATTATGTATATAAATATGAGATATTTTTATTATGTTACTGGATATGATATCCCACATATTAAGTTACAACTCCACTCTGAATAAATACTATATAAATTTGAATCCTTTATTTTTAGCATGATTTTAGAAATAAGAAAGCATGGAAAGGCTCTAATAAAAATATAAGGTTTTGAAGGAATGATTTACAATTAATCATATAAATGTATGTTTATAGAATCCAAAAAACACAAGATCCCTATTCCCTATAAATGTAAATCATATTAAATTGAATGTATAGAATGTGATGGTTACCTTACACCAAAGCACTACTATCATTACCATTGTCAAATTCTTGATGAATATCACCAAGGAATAACCAAAAGGATATTTTCTCGAAGATGTATACCTATGTTTCTTTTAAATACACAAAAAATTTGGGCAGGACCTTCCATATCATCATGATATTCTAGTATATCATGGTGTTATTGAGGATGGAGAAAGAAATAATCAGGAGGTAAATTGTTTTATATTGAGACTTGTTAGAGTATCATACATTTATTTAACACAAACTGATGGGTTTGCCTTCATTATATAGTCTACAAGTATTCTCTTTGAGCCTGAGATTCCCCAAATCCACACTCTGAGGTCTGGTTCTAAAAACCCATTCTTTAATCATAGTATTTGAAAAAATATGAAAGAATATATTTTATAATTTTATATGTCTCACATTATTTTCATAGTTTAAAATTTACATCTTAAAAAATATCTCACAACAAAAAAATTGAAGGTTTAGTTTCCTTAGAGATTACCCATATATAAATGCTAAAGTGAACATTTATATATAAACTCACTATACTATGTCCCCTTATAGAGATTTACTATGTTATAATCATCCCCATAAACTTGGAAAATATGATCATAAGAATGAGGTGAGATCAAATTCTTAGTAAGGGTAAACATTAGGGGAAATAATTGATGATCATAAGTGAGTATTAGATAAGCATGTGGTTAAGAGAGAATTTTCATGGTTTATGAAAACTACCTTACAAAATCATACCCAAATAAACATAGATCTTCAACAATAACTCAATTCATAAGGATCTGAGCATTACATAAGACATGAGTTATCATAATATAAGAACATTGAAAAAAATAATATTACATCACAAAAATAAGATTTAAAAATCTTTTCATCTATCATGGATCACTTTGAATATGGCCGTACCAAATGATATAAATCTTAGATCTAGATTCCTATCATAATGTATGGACATAAATTAAGATATGAGTCATAAGAGTTCAAAATATTAAAAAATATTAATCCATGAGAGCATAACATAGGCATAAGAATATGGCATAAGAGTATTTTATAAGCATAAGAATATAAATATTATGTCATGTATACCCACCAAGATAGTCATTACATATTTGGTTTGGGATAACTAACAATGAACTTACTTAAGCTTGGGATTACCACATATATATCATTAGAAGTACACTTACCACTAATATACTCATCTACATGGAATAAATTCGCATACACTCTTTTGAATTCCTGATATATAAGCTTCACGAATATATTAGAGGGATTTAATGGGCTCAAATCATCACATATTAATAAAAGATTCATATCTATGACATAAGAACAGAAAAATTCATCATTTTTTCATATCATAAATAACCATCAGTAAAGAAATAGGTATCATGGAAACTTCCATAAAACATTATATTTGAAATACATCTAGATGAATAAGGTTTATGGTTTCATAAGAACATTTCCCAAGTGTAGCATAATGAACAACCAAGGATGTTGACATAGATAAAAATTTATAGAACGTATCATTAGCCATATAGAGAAATAAGGTAGGTGGTATCATAAGTTCAAACACCATGTTTAACATACAGAAAATCAAAGGATATAAACATAGATAAAAAATCCTTTTATGATAATTAAGTAAATCAATTTATAAATAAGAAGAAGTATATTTTTTTTAAATTCTTTAAATACCAAAAAAAGTGTTATCTTTAAAATGGAATATATAATCATGATAACTCATTTTAAAAATTACCCATTAAACCCAAAAAAAGTTTTTAGAAATTTTTTTATAAAATAAATATTATTCAAAATAATTTTTATGAAGACATAAAAACAATTAATACATCATTCTTAAAAACACATGGATTTAAAATCCCATTTAAAATAAATAATTCTAATTTAAAATAAAAAAATAAAATTTAAAAGTATAAAAATATCTAATTTTATTTTAGAAACATTTATGAATTAATAAAATTACGAAAAATATTTTAAATAAATTAATGAATGTTTCATAAACAACAATTCCCATAATGGTGAAGGAATGTGTTCACATAGAAAACATTGAAAAGGTATACTTTTGTCAAAACTAAAAGTGTGGAAGATTTTAAAATATATCATTTAAAAAAATTGGAAAATAAATTAAAAATAGTATCAAATGAACATGGTAAATTATTTAATCACAGATATGGACTTCCATAAAATCATCTAATGAAAATGAACATAAAGTATGAAAATTACCATCAGAAAAAAAGTGGGTGTGTTGGTTTCAATTACAAGAATCACACTGTATAAATTATTTAATAAGGGAATTGAAATTAATATTGGAAATGTAAAATGATAGTAATAAAAACAGGATAGATACATGTTTGGGATTTTAAATATTAATTTCTAAAAACTTTCCCCATATGTAAATTTATTAATAACAATATCAATTTAAAAATGATTTTGGAAAGAAACCCTTACAACTTTGTTACCTTTTTAAATCAAAAACCGGTGAATGGTAAACAATAATATGGATTTTTGAATACATTTTATATCATGATAATTATATTAAAATGGAATGAATGGATAGTAAATAAACTAAAAAACAAATCTAGCGGTGAATATTTAATATATCTAAAAAATGTGAGATGAGAAACTCTTAAAATTTTCTCCCTACTTTCACATAAGGTCTTTAACCTCATGTATGGTGAACATAACAAAATTAATAACTTATTTTATAACCTTATTCATTTATATTATCTATTATATCCTTGAATTATAAATATTCATTTCACATGTATTAGTTATTAAATGAATATATTAATCATCAAAAGTTAGTAATTATGATTATTTTGTACCAGTTTTGTGATAGAGAAGTGAAAAACCATTATTTGATACCAAGTTTATCATTAAAAGAATATTAAATTTATTTAAATCATTATATTTTATGTATTTATTCATACCTATGTACATTTATATAAAATATGTTCATGGTTATTGAGACTGGGTTAAATGATGTACTTAGTTCGAGTAATTTAATAATATTAATATATTAAATGATAATTATCATTAAATTCTATATAATCCATTAATAAAAATATTAATTAAATACATGAATCCATAATATCATATATATTCATCAAACATTTCTTAAAGCCATCAATGTAGGGATGTTATGAATGAGGGAATACATCGCTCCGTTGATGCAATAGTTCACAAGTATACATGATTGATGATTTTGTTTTACATTCATTAAAAATAAGGTAGAAATTGAATTATAATTTAATAATACTAATAATATTATAAATAAATAATTAAAATATTAAATATCATATTTTAACCATCAATGTATGGTAGTTATAAAAATTAAACTTTTTGCTTATGGAGGCGGTAGTTTGCACGTAACACAAAAGATATTCTTATTTTTCAAATTGTTGGGTGGGGAATAGATAATGGTAGTGAAATAAATAAAAAAATCCATAATTACAATAATAATATTCATTATTATTATTCTATTATGATTTAATTTATGGTATAAAAATAAGGTTTATAGAAATAAAAATTAAAATAGGTGATTTGGGAATTTTTACGTTACTCATTAGAATGACTTTGGAGATTCTATCAATACATTAAGGGATGTTATTTAAAATATTCCATTACATCTATGATGTGTGTATAAGTGTTCTATATTTACTTAGGAATAATTTTTTGGAACTAATGGGATTGTTGTGTGAGAATAAGTGGGATGGTGAAGGGATCTTTTTATAAGTGACAATGGAGGAAGTTTTATAAATATTCATAAATTTATATTCATGGCCTGTCAAATTCAATGGAAAGTGGATACAAAAGTGTACCATAATAGATAGGGAATTATTTTTGGTTTTTAATCCCCCAAAACACATTTAGTCAAGTTTTTAAAATTCATTAATTCTTTTTTCCATCAGCTTTAACCATTTTGCTTTTTACTTTTACCGCACTAACTAATATTAACCTAAGTAATTTTTTATGAATAGATATATAAAGATACATATTAAATAATTTCTACACTATGATTCCATATATACAATAATTTTTTTTAGTTTATAAATTTGAAGAAAATTAATTCTAAATCAATAAATGTGTAACTTATTAAAACCATTTTTACTAAAAAATATAAATAAAGTTCTAAATTTCCCTATATATCTTTGTAAATTAATCATAATATAGAAAACTGAACCTAGAGATCCAAGAGACATTATCTGCTATCAATTAAATTGGAATTATTATGAGGAATCAAATCCCAAAGGACTGAAGAGTTTAGTAGTCTTGGTAAACCAGATACATAAATACAAATTCATACACTAATTACAACATAGTTTTTTCTTATAAATAAAAAAATAACTTCAAGGATAACTTCATTCCATCTAGTAAATCCATACATATTTTTCATAGTACACTTCATACACTCTTGGAGAAATAAATATAATAAGTGTGTTCTCAAATGATAAGTAAGGAAAAAATATTGCATATGTAATAATGAATCAATGAGAGTAATAAGTTTGGAAAGTTAAATAACAGAACACACATACCATATAATCAAAAAACTGATAAGGATGTGCATAAACAATATGGAAAGGTAATAACTTGAAACACATCTTATTTGAATAATATGATAATGAAAAATCAATATGGAATGGTATGAAACTAAAACACATTTCATTTAATCAATGAATAGAAAATGAAACATATCGATAGAAATGTCAACACAAAATCTCATTGATGAATAATAACTGGAACTAAATAAGGGAAAATATTGATTATGGGATTCCATATTTCCTAGGTACATGGTACCTTTACCATCAAGACCTTTCACGCAATGGTTTACAACATATTGGGATAAAAACCCATCTAAGGCATCTAGCCAAATGACTCATCCCATGAGACTAATGATTCATAGAGGGGATATCTATAACTAAGCCCCACCCATTTCTTACCAATCTAAAACATTCCTAATATATCGAATAATCGATTTAAAAATGTGACTTATCAAATATCTATATAGAGTAAGAGATACTGATTTATCAATATTTACCCAAGTAATAAAATGAAATTCAATGTGAACACCATATAAATAAATATATATGGTTTATGAAAGGAATATATCTTGGATAAATGATTTTCTAAAAATAGGGGAAATTCAATGATCAATGAACATAGGAAATTGAAATATTCCATGGTACAAAAAGAATTAAAGAAGTTAATGTGATTACTATCCATGGACAGATCAATCATCAACCATCCATATAAATATTAAGTATGGTATCAATACAACATACCCCATGTTGTGTAAATTAAATGTTTTTTTCATTGATGAATGAAAATATATAAAAAAATATTATTAAAAAACATTCTTGACGAAAATATATGATTGTTTTGAAGAAAACTATTGAAACACCTTTTCATTGAAAATAAAATCTTGTTTTTTCATTAAAAATTATCTTTTTGAACAAGTAATGGAATTGTTGAAGGAATGAAGGTTTCTAAGTGTGTACATTCTGTACAAGGTAAAAATAACTGTCCTTTTTCACAGTAAAAAGGTTTAAAAAATTCCATGTTCGGAAAGAGATAAAAAGAATCCATTAAAAAAATTTGCAAAATAAAAAAGGGTAATTTTACCAAATCATTTTTAACAACAAAATTGGAAACAATTTAGTTAAACATTTGTTTTTTAAAGAAAATAGGTTCTCTCACAAAAGAGAGAAATGATGTTGGGTTTTCTTGGAAACATTTTCTAAAACACCTTAAGTACCAAAGAGTGGGAAATGGTACTAATACATGAAAAAGGTCGTGAATTACCATAGGAGAGGAAAATTAAATTTTTTATTAAACAATAGTCATATAATTTCTTCAAATTTAAATACCATTTAAAATCATTAAAGTTTTTGTTGAGGAAAACAATGTTTAATCATTCCAAAGTGTCCCATACAACTTTAAAACATTTTAAATCATAAAACTCATGAAGGAATTGTATTAAATTAATGTTATAATATAATTATGGTAATTATATTCATGATATATCATTTAAAAGGGTCATATATACATCATATAAAATAAACTAAGGGTATAAAAACTAATAAATCTCAATGGAATGTAAATTGAGACGAAATCCCTTACCTTGTATTTATTTTCAGGTGAAATTCCATTAAAAGTATTTATAAGAAACTTATATTAAATATCTACCTACATTAGATACTTTTTCATGTTTATCATTACTTTTATTCAGCTTATTACTAGGCCGCATACAAATATTTAAATAATTAAATTTATGTCTGGTGTTTTGGCCAAATATGGATTAGAAGTAAAAAAAACTTTGGTAGGGAAACTATGGTAAAAGGGGTCATTATATAACATCTAAATAATAATAATCCTGACATAATTACTATATTTATACATCAATTATACTTTTAAAACCCCTCATAAAATATGTTTATTGGAAACGAATCAACATTACAATCATTGAAATGGTAGGTCGTGCATATGCATGAGTAAAGTTTCGATTTTTCTACGATTGTTATGGAAAGAAGGTATGTAAGAACATATCATTCCAGAATGATAATTATATCATAAATAAAATATTGTTTAGTCATATATAATTATACATAGAATTTTTGTGATGTAAAAATAATCACATCATATCGAGGAGGCGGTAGTCCACACACCCATGAACAAAGTTTTCACTTTTAAGTGTGTGAAAATGTAACAAATAATATGATATATGTATATATTTAAATAAAGGTAACTATATCATGAATATAATTTTTTTATGTCTCATATTTTTAATTATAATCATCCTTTATACATTCCATGGACCGTGGGGTTGAATCACATGACTTTGATGGGGCGGTATTCCACAGTTCCTCAAACGAAGTTATTGTTTTTACATAAAATAGAATTTATAAAGATATGTGTTTTAAAATAATTAAATAAGTATAAATACATTATAAAAATCATATATAAAATATATACATACATTTACTATAATAATGTCCACCATGATAGGTGGTAAAGGAAAAATGAACAATCATCATTTTGTGAGGCAGTAGTTCATCGTACACAGAAATAGTACATTTATTACCCATTAGATGGATTTGTGAGTTATTTTAAGTAAAAACCTTATAATAAAAACATAATATTATATTTAGTATAAATTTATGGTTATAAAATCATATAATGAGAAGATTTTATGGTTTGGATAATGTAAATAAAACTAAAGAGATTGTGTAAGTTAGTTACAACTTAATCGGGAAACCCATTTTGGTTTGAACCAAAAAGCATCCTTGTATTTCATTATTTCCAAGGTAGGTATATAGTATTAGGGTAGGGATGTTTAGGATATATTTATAATATATTTTTTTGAGTAAAATTGGCTTGACGGGTGTGAAGAAGTAGAAGTAGAGGATGTCCTTTTATAGTGGAGGTGGAGTGACACTCTTTTATTATTTTGAAAAGGAATTCCATGCACATTTTTTATATTGCAAGTGGATCAAAAAATGGTACAATTTCAATGAAATATAGGATAGGGTCTAAATATTTCCATTAAATAGCTCTTGTACATATTTATAGGACTTTTTAGATCTTAAGGTTAAAGTTTAGTCCATTATTAATCTTAATTGAATCTAAATTCTTGTAATTAATTTTAATCAATTTCAATAACATTTTTGGTCAAAAATAAATTTGGCCTTATTGGAAATTATAAATTATGATGATAAAAAAATATGGAATTATTATTTTTTCCAAATTACATTCATATAATTGGCAGAAGTTAATTTAAACTAAATCCTGTAGGTGGGATGATAATGCACGTTTTGGAAGTAAAAACGTCCTAATGTTTTTAGGTTTTTATAGTCAAATTCAAAGTGAAATTTACAAAAATGAACTAAATTTTATTAATTCATAAAAATATGATTTAATAAAACTTTAAAAATAATTTAAATATAATTTAAAGTTGAAAATAAATTATTTTAAAAATCAATTTTGAACTAAAATTCAATATTTTTAACTATTCATTGAAAAATGATATGTTTTCGAATGATATGAAAAATTCACCCTTACCTAATTTTATGTTTATAATTCAAATATGAAGTTTATTTTGAAATATTATATCAATTAAAGTGTCAAAATTAACATTTAAAATTGGTTCTCTATTAAAATGTGGTAAAAATACCTTTATAAAAATAAAGGTTTTTTTGTGTGAAATTAGGTTTTGTACTTATCTTATACCAATCAAACATAATAGCTGAACATAAAAAAATTATTGAATATATTACAAATATACTTCATTAAAATCATTCACTATTTTTAATTAATTTTTCTTATTAAGGTAAAACACCATTGGAGGTATAATATTTCTTTTTTATGTCCAACTGGGTTTTTAAGTTTGTTTCTCATTAAGGAGTACCCAATAAATTAAATTTATATTTATATAAACAATAAAATTTCATAATTTAGTTAATAATATTCATAAATTATATCAAAATTTATAGGTTATATCATATTATATTAAAAAATAATATTTTAATAATACATTTTTATTTAGTGAAACTCGGTCTTGAGTGTAACACAGTCTATTGTGGATGATCACTCTTAAGTGGAACACAAGATATCAAGGATGGTCGATATTGAATATGATGCAAGATAATTTAGTGTTGTGTTAATTAAAAGCTGTAGAATATATTATATTTATTATATATTGTAATTTATTGGGTTTATATATTCCCTTTTTACAATTGGTGTTGCATGTCATAAATACTATTGAATACAAAGTTGTACTTTATAATTTTTGGGTGTTACATTCTACCCACCTTAGTTAAATTGCATAATCACAATTTAAACTCGATTTTGGTAATATAATTTTTGATATTTCTTACATTTAAATCCCTCATCGTGACAAGTATTCATAAAAAATTATATAGAAAAGTGAGAATGTGAAGTATAAAGGTCACATGGACTACCATGTGACTATGACTCTATGTTGGAGAACATTAATGGCAAGTGAAAATAAATACTTGGAGGAAATGTGTAAATATTTATAGGGAGTGAATTATTTCTTAAATCACAAACAACTGAATGTTAAATAGAATGTTTAGGTCCTCATATCCATAAATCTATGATGATTTAGAAGACCATCAGTTTAATAAAAATTAAAAAATTAGGAAAACATTTTGTTTCAAAGTCTTTTTCCTAATGTTCGTTAATTATTTTACTAACCAAGAATACAAGGAAGTGTTATTACTTGATATGTTTCAATTTTATATGAACAATCATAACTTTTTTTTGCACTTTAATAAAATTATAATTCATTCCTTTTCTCCTAGAAATTAATTACCAATAATTTTTGTTGGCCTAAAGCACTAAGATAAACTTTTAAAGGACCATAAGGACTATAAAAGAGGTAGAAGTATAACTATTTGTCAATAACTATCATAGAAACACAATTTGGTGAATATATCAATCTCTAATCCACAAAAGTGATACTAATTTTTCATCATTAATAATTATCCATAAATATTTTTAACTAGAAACAATTTTAAATTAACCAGGACAACGCGTAGGTCATTGGTAGGCATGAAACCCTTATAGTCCTTTGCTCATGGGTTTAAGACCCACAACCTTTCTAAATTTGATTGGTTGTCACTGGTCTTACAGGTTTCCCTTTTCTAAAAAAAATAATATTCTTTCAAAAATAAATATGATCTAAATCCTTGAAATAAATTTGATCACTGAATATCTTTTTTTATATGGATTTCAATAAAACCTCCATACATAAATACCTTATCCACTCATTTCCACATATGTCCCTCATTGGTCTATGGTTTATCCATTATATCATTTTCATCATTTCTAAATCAAGAAACCTTATCTTTAATCGAAAATACATTAGATTTAACGTAGTCTATTCATTGTCAAAATCCATCATAGTGTTTTGTAAAAAAATGAGAATTTCCCTACGCATATCCCCTGGGAGGGTCAAACCAGGTGCTTAGTAATGCTCATTGTCATGTACCTGGTCCCTCGAAGTTATTCCTAGAAAACCTTGTTAGTGTTATTACTCCTAGGTACATCTATTTTATAACCAAGTCTATTTATAGTATCTAGATAGGGATGTATTGTTAGGAAAACTATGTAATATCTATCTAACCAAAACATTAGGATATTATTTTACAATTATCCTCAAATTCTACCTTAGGTCTATTTTCTCTAATCTATGTTTCCCTAAATTAATTTCCTAAGGTTCTACTAAACTACCTATGATAATAACTATAGAGACATGAACCTAGAGAGACCAGAGCCTGTGTCAGCTATCAATTAAATTGGAATGATTACAAGGAATCAAATCCTAAATGACCTAATAGTTTTGTAGTCTTGGTAAACTAGATAAAAAATGTGTCATGTATTAAAAATGAAAACACTAATTAAAAATTATTTTTTTTAAATTAATAAATAACATCGAGGATAAATTTATTCTATCTAGTAAATCATTGTTTATCTTTCACAGTATGCTTCTTGGATTCCTAGTTAAAATGTCATAATAAGGGTGAGCTCAAAATATCAGTCAGGAAAATATATAGGGAATGAAACTATAAATCAATGACAGTAATAATTTTTTTATCTTATATAGCTCAACACACATACCTTGTATTAAAAAACTGATAAGTAAGTTCATAAACAGTATGACACGGTAATAAATGGAAACAATTGACATTCAAATAACTGGATAAAGAAAAATCAATATGGAAAGGTATCAAACTAAAACAAATGAAATTTAATCAATGAACTGAAAATGAAATGTTCCATAGATAATTCGATGAAAAATATCATGGATGAATAATAAATGAAACTAAATGAGGTAAATGATTGATTATTGGATGCCATGTTTCCTAGGGGCAAGGTACCTTTACCATCAAGACCATTCAAAAGATAGTTTAAAACATATCGAGTGAAAACCTATCTAAGTTATCTTTCCAAATGAATCATCCCATGAGAATACACATGCATCTAGGGGCTATCATGAACCAGGACCCACCTATTTCATTCTAGTCAAACATATTCCTCATATATCAAATAATCAATTTAACAATGTTGGTTATCAAATATTTGTATAGAGTAAGAGATACGAATATATCAATACTTACATAAATAATAAAAAAACATTCAAATAGAATACAATTGAAAAATGATATATGGTTTAGTAAATGAACATATCCATGAAAATGATATGGTAAAATAGGGGAAATTTAATGTTCAACTATCATAGGAAATTGAATATTTCAAGGGAAAAATGAATTAATAAAGTTAATGTAATTAATATCCTTAGAAAACTAAATAATAAACCATCCAGATGATGATTAAGGATGTTTTAAATATAACATTCCTTAAGGGGAGTAAAATGATGAGTTATTATTTTTGGTGAATGTAAATTTTATAAAAAGATCATTTAAAAATATTCATGAGGAAAATATCCTTTTGTTTTGAAAAATATTTCTATAAAATTTTCTTTGAAAATAAATTTTAAATAAAATCTTTAAAAAATATCATTTTAGACATGAAAATAAAGCTTCAAAATAATGATTAAAGGTAAATATGTACATGTCGTACAAGGTCAAAAGAACATTCCTCTTTCAGGGTGACGATGATAATAAATTCCTTGATCAGAAATAGATAATAAGGTTCCACTGAAAACCATGCTGAAATACAAAAAGGCTAAAAATTTACTTACAATGTCATTTTTTAAAACATTTTTGAATTTTTAAAATAAAACATGATTTTTAGGAGAAAATAGGTTCTCTGACTAAAGAGAGAAATGAATTCGTGTTTTCTTAAATACATTTTCTAAAAAACCTTGAGTACCAAAGAGTGGGAAAATTGTACAAAAACTTGAAAAATGTAATGAATTACCCGAGGAGAGGAAAATTAAAGGTTTTATTGAACAATGACCATATAATTTTCTTGAATGGAAATACCATTTAAATATTATTAAAGTTATTTTTGAGTAAAATAATCATTAATCATTCCAATGTGTCTCATACCACATTAAAACATTTTAAAAGATAAACCATGTGAAGGAATAATATTAAATGAAATTTATAATACCCTGAGAGTAATTAAATTAAATATATATCTCGTAAAATGATAGTATATACACAATATAAAATAAACTTGGAGCATAACAAAAAATATGTCTAAATAGAATGTAAATTGAGACAGAATCACTTACTTTGTGTTTCTTTTTGGATGAACATCCTTTAAATTATTATATAATAAACATATGTTAATTATATAATTTTTTGATAACCTTTTTCATTGTTATCATTACATTCATTTTACTTATTACTATGTCATATACAAATACTTAAAAAATTATGTTTACGTTATGTGTTTTGAAAAAACTCAGTTTATATATGAAAAAAAACTTTGGTAGGTCAGCTATGGTCGAAGGGGTCATTATATAGCATCTCCAAAATAATAATTGTGACATAATTACTATATTTATACATAAATAATACTTTTTAAACCAATAATTAAATATGGTTATGAATAATTAATCAATTTTATAATTATGGAGAAGGTAGGTCGTGCGTACGCATGAGCAACGTTCCCATTTTCCAATGATCATTATGAAAAGAAGGTATGCAACAAAATAACTTTTCAAAATGATAATTATATCATAAATACCATATTATTTAGTCATATATACTTATATATATAATCATTGTGTTGTAAAAGTAATCACATCATGTCAAGGAGGTGGTAGTCGACACATCCATGAATGACGTTATCACTTTTTAAGTGTGAGAACGGGTAATGAAGAAAATGATATATATATATATAGAATGGATATAATGTCATAAAAATCATATATATTTTTCTATGTCTTATATTTTTAATTTTAATAATATTTTATATGTGATATGGATCATGTAAAAGAATCACATCCCTTTGAGGGGTGGTAGTCCACTCTTCCTCAAATGATGTTATCATCTTTACTTAAAATTGATAGTATAATGATATGTGTTGAAAAATAATTAAATAAGTATAAATAAATTATAAATATAATATATAACATATACAAATAGATTTTCCATCACAATGGTCCCCATGATAGGTGGAAAAGGAAAAATGAACAATCATCATTTTGTGAGGCAGTAGTTTTCCGTATACAGAAACTATATATTTGTTACCTATAAGATGGAAGTGTTTGTAAGTGAAGGCATAAAACATATAATAAAAAATATTTATATAATGAGGATAATAGTGCAGTTATATAAGAATAAATTAATAATTCTTGAGGGGTTTTATAATATAAAAAAAATGAAGATCTTGAGGATGTTTGTTACCTCTTAATCGTGAAACTACTTTTGGATTGAACCAAAAAAGATTCCTTGGATTGCCTTCTTCCCAAAAGGTAGGATTTTAAGACTAGTGTAGAGACTTTTAGGTTATATTTTTTCAGATATTTATTTAGCCAAATCGCCTTCAGAAGTATGAGGAATTCTGAGGAGAGGATGTCCTTTTATAGTGAGGTGGAATGGAACCCTTATAATATTTTGATAAAGGAATTACATGCATGTTTTTCCTGTTTAAATTGGATCCAGTAAAGGAATAATTTCGAGTAAATTTAGGATGGGGTGGATATATTTCCCTAAAATATCTCTTTGACAAGTATATATGTCATTTTGGACCTTAAGGTAAAGGTTTAGTCCCTTAATAATCCTAATTTAACCTTAATTATTGTAATTAATTTTCATCACATTCACTAGTATATTTGGTAAAAAACACATTTTGTGTAAAAGTGAAATTAATTCTAATTACCTAAATCGGTTTAATTGACAAAAATATGATCTAATAAATATGTAAAAACTATTTAAAATATGATTTAACTTTATAAAAAAATTAGATGAAAACACAGTTTTGAACTAAAATTCTATATTTTTTAATATTCATTAAAAAATGGTATCTTCCTGGAAACAAAATCACCCAAACCTAATTTTCCTAATTAAATTTTATAGGTGATGTTTATTTTGAAATATTGAATTAATTAAATTTTCAAAATTCACAGTTAAAATGGGTTCACCATTAAAATGTGGTAAACTTTCCTTCATAAAAATATAGTTTTTTAATGTATGAAATTAGGTTTCTTCTTATCTTATGCCTATAAAACCTAATGGATGAATATAAAAAATATTTTATCGAATATATAACATATATATTTCATTAAAATCATTTACTAATTGTAATTAATTATGATTTTTATGAAAAAAATACTTTGGAAGCATGCTAATATTTTAAAAATCCAATTGGTTCTAATTTTTATTTCTCATTAATTGTAACCAATGAATTAATTTTATATTTTTATAAACCATAAAGATTTATAAGTTACATAATAATATTAATAAATTATAACCTAATGACTATGTTATATCATATTATATTAAATACTAATATATCAATAATACATTGTTATTTGGTGAAACTCGATTTTCCATGTAACGAAAGATTTCAGAAAGGTCGCTATTGCATATAACACAAGATATAATGAAAGGTATCTATTTCATGTGATGCAAGATAGCTTAGTATTGCACTCATTAAAATCTATATAATATATTATATTTATTTAATATTATAATGTATCATGTTAATATATTCCCTTTTCACACTTGGTGCTGCGTGTCATTAACTCTATGAAATACAAATTTGTTCTTTAGAATTTTGAGGTGTTACACATAATGTTTTTAAATGTATAATTATTCTTACTAATTAAACTATATATTTATTTAATAAGTTTCCTAAATTTTTATGCCATGGTTATATCCTATAAAAGACACAGTATTTGTAGAAATGACATTTTGCACTATCCGACTAAATGCCTGTCTTTTTAGAAAAATAAAAAACAAATCATAATTTGATATTCTATGATAAGTATAAGAATTATGATAATTTATTGAAATTAAATTTATAAAATTAAGTAATTTAATTTTATATAGAATCAAAATATATAATGAAAACTGTGTTTATAGGATGATGAATTTTTCTAATATTAAATGTTCTTATAAATATTTCATATAAATCCTCAATTATAATATTTTCAATATATTATTCAACTAAAAAATATATTTTATCATAATTTCAACATAATATACTTAGTTTTTTAAAATTGAAATACATAGCGCATAAAATTAATTTTTAGTAAAATAAATTTTCATACATGAAATGAATTTATTTTTATAACATATGTAATAATAATTATCAGATATGTATTTATATATTTTGAATTGTATATTATAAATAGAAATAATTATTTATTACAGATTTATTTTATTAAGTTAAAAATACAATATATATATATATAATAGTATTGTTTCAAAAAGTTACTTTTATATTACTTGATTTTAATTCAAATACAATTAAAATTAACTATTTATATATTAAAATTTTAATTTTATCAAACAATTGGTTTTAAAATAGTTCTTTTAATCTTATCAAATCATTTTTTAAAAATATTTTTTTTGACACATGAATATATTCTTATAATAAAATATTTTATTTTAATATTTTATTTTTCCTTAGTTATTTTTTCCAAAATGTATGATCCAATTTTTTTATTAAAAATACAAAACATCAATATACTTATTGAATAGTTTTATATCAAATTAGAAATTTTCCAATGCTCTTATTTCCAATGAGTAAATTTATAATGTTTAAATTTTAATCCGATATATTGTCTTACTAAAATTATTTATTCGATTCCCACTTTTTAATTCACACTTATCATTCCTCTTTTAGGATAATTATTTCCACTTAAAATTTTGATTCAGTTTATAGGTTTAGTTATACTAAGAGTGGTTCTCAAGTGTTGAGATAATTTAGGGAATCTCCCAGTTTTAAAGTTATTATTCCTTTTGTTTTATTTTCCCCATTTAATTTATGTACTTTTAATGGTTGTTATAAACCATGGTATGTAATATATTGTTTCATGTTGAGATGTTTCATATCATTAAAATGTATCATAGTTTTCTAGTTTGGTGTTTCATGTGAAATAATCTATTTAACCAAATATTTATTTAAATTGTTACTAAAATATCAGGGTGTTATATTCACCCTTAAATAAATTATGTTATCATAATTGCAATTATCACATACTAATGAAAATATATAGTGATATATAAAAGATATACAGCTATCAAGATATAATTTCAGGGGAGATAAAAATCACATAAACTTAGTAAATATAGTTTTTCCTTATAATTGTATTCTCCATGAAATTTAATTTTTCTCCAATAATTTGAGTTAAAAAATACATCATCATTGGGTATCATGACTCTAATAGTAGACTTGGTTTTCCTATAGAGTTTATATTATGACTTGTAATGATAGATGATCATATATTTTTTTGAACTATTAAATGTTATTTTCTTATTTGAATAATTAATATGGGGTCTTCAGAGATATAAAATCCATTTCTAAAATCACATAAAACTTATAAAAATATTATTTCACTGAATAAAATTCCAACAAACCTCAACTTGAGATTTAATAACCACAAAAATAAATGTTTTATTTGATAATTATATCATCAAGGTGGTGATTTATTTTTCTTATAAAACATAGAAAATATATTAGGGTTCCTAGAATCAATATTAAACAATAAATCCTCAAATCTATAATGGAAATAAGTACACCATAATTACCACAATCCACATCAGTGATGGACATATCATACTCCCTTGTTCCCTTGATCGAGGAGTTTACCGATGCATATCATCATTGTTAGACCTTAAATTAGTGGATTAACATGGAAAATGCATGATTTCCAATCATTTAATACATTAAACTATTAGTGAAACAATAGGATGGACTTCATTTCTCCATATTGAACTATTTATTTTTCCTAGGATGTTGGTTTCCCTATGACCTCATTTTCCACCAATAAAACATCTTCCAATTTGTTTGTCACATTTCTTTATGTGTGTCCTCCCATGTTCTTGAGGTGTTTGAATTTCAATCTTCTTTACACCATGGTCTTTATCCCCTCAAATTATATGAAAATTCATCCTTATATTATTTGACTGAAAATTACTTTTTTATTTTCAATCACTTTTAAGGAAAAATTGAAAAACCATACATGACTTCAAAGACATAAAAACATTCAAAACACCACGATACAGAAAATTTAAGAGCAAGCAACTAATTCAACCTACACAGAAGAGCTCCTACCCAGCATCATAAACATTAAATCAGTTTCTCCTACTCATCGCTTCATAGAATGCAGTCCCGTGTAAGAAATGCAGTCTCGTGTAAGAATGCACGGGCATGGAACTGATGGAAAAGCCATACCCTCTCAAACATCCAAATCTGAAAGCAAAAACTAGGAGAAAACCGATGCTCTAAACCCCATCTAAAGCAATTCCTGTAAGAGAATAGGTGTAATGAATCTCAAACCTCAAACTGCAGGCCACTAAATTTCAATCACTGAACCAAAAATCTCCAACCAAGCAGCAAATCACACCATGAAATCGATCACCCAACAACAAACCATTCCAAGAAGACCACCATCATGCATCAAACCAACATGAACTTCTGATTCTCTGCATCTCCAGTGCATCGATCCACTGCCACCACAGCTTCAGAACAAGAAAACCACATAGCAGGGAGAACACAGTGGAGAGGGAACCAACGAAAAACCATTCACACCATACAACAAACCAAGAGAACCAATTCCCAACACTCCCCACATTCAGCAAAAAAGACAGAAAACCACCAAAATCGAACCTGTAGGGAAGCTGCAAGAAGACCCTCCCCCCTCCGCATCACACCGGGGCCAGCGCCAATCCTCGCCTGATCAAGCCCACCAAGCCGAGGCCACATCCGACACCCAACCGGGCTCCATAGCGGTGAAAATCCGGATCCACACCCCGAATCTCCAACCGAACAGGATCGAAGCCAGATCCACATGGTCATTGTGCCAACGCACCAGGATAACGAAGCCGAAGCCGAAGCCTGAAACTTCACCGAGCCAAGGGACTAGAGATATCTAATGGGGTCGCAGCCAGCCGCCTTCTCAAGGGCTGAAAAGCACCGAGTCACGCTGACGCCGAGCCAAGGACGAAGAACCGACGCCGACCTGCACCGCTTCACGCCGGAGGAGGGAAGGTGGCGAAACTAGAGAAGGAAAACCCTAGCCCGCCACTCAGAGGAGATTTCCGCCGCTCAGAGGCCTCCTGAATCCTTATATTATTTATTATGTATGGAAATTCAAATTGGTTTGAGTTGTTAATAGCGATTCAAGATAACAATTTTGGTATATCTATAACATTTCTTACTCTATCTCCAATCATATTAGTTTTCCCGTTTAGAATACTTCTACATTTTCCATTAAATATATTGTTTACTTGGTTTCTAATTTCTCCATAAATTACTTAAATAAAGAAATATTGAGTTATAAGAATACTTAAAAGAATAATTTTCTAAAATGAAACCACAAAATTAAACTAAATAACCCATAAATGATGTGAATACCCTAACATATGAATATATAAGTTTAATATAGGTTGTCCATGGTCAGTTCCTATTAGTTTATCTAAATTAAATATACTAATATCCTATATAATGGTATAAGAGGAGCATGTAAATAAACCAATTAATAAATTAGATGAAAACACAGTTTTGAACTAAAATTCAATATTTTTTTTACTATTCATTAAAAATGGTATATTTCTGGAAACAAAATCACTCAAACCTAATTTTCCTCTTTCCATTTTATAGGTGAAGTTTATTTTGAAATATTTAATTAATTAAATTTTCAAAATTCATAATTAAAATGGGTTCACTATTAAAATGTGGTAAAATTTATTTCATTAAAATATAGTTTTTTTAATGTGTGAAATTAGGTTTGTTCTTATCTTATGCCTATCAAACCTAATGGATGAATATCAAAAATATTTTATTGAATATATAAAATATATATTTCATTAAAATCTTTTACTAATTATAATTAATTATGCTTTTTATGAAAAAAAAGTAATTTAGAAGCATGCTAATTTTTTTAATATCCAATTGGTTCTAATTTTTGGTTCTCATTAATTGTCACCAATGAATTCATTTTATATGTATATGAACCAAAAAATTTTATTAGTTAGATAATAATATTAATAAATTATAAACTAATGACCAGGTTATATCATATTAAATTAAATACCAATATATTAATAATACATTGTTATTTGGTGAGACCCGATTTTATATGTAATGAAAGATTTCAGAAAGGTCGATATTGTATATAATAATAGATACAATGAAAGGTCTCTATTTCATGTGATGCATGATAACTTAGTATTTCACTCATTACATTCTATATAATATATTATATTTATTTAATATTATAATGTATCATTTTAATATATTTCCTTTTCACACTTGGTGTAGCGTGTCATAAACACTGTGGAATACAAATTTGTGCTTTAGAATTTTGGGGTGTTACACATAATATTTATAAATTTATAATTATTCTTATTAATTAAACTATATATTTTTTTAATAAGGTTACTAAATTTTTATGTCATGGTTATATCCTATAAAAGACACAGTATTTGTAGAAATGGCATTGTGCACTATCCTGCTAAATGCCTGTCTTTTTAGAAAAATAACAAACAAGTCATAATTTGATACTATATGATAAGTATAAGAATTATGTTAATTTATTGAAATTAAATTTATAAAATTATGGAATTTAATTTTATATAGAATCATAAAATATAATGAAAACTGGGTTTATAGGATGATGAATTTTTATAATATGAATTGTTCTTATAAATATTTCCTATAAATCCTCAATTATAATAGTTTTAATATATTATTCAACTAAAAAATATATTTTATCATCATTTCAACATAATATACTTAGTTTTTTAAAATTGAAATACATAGCGCATAAAATTAATTTTTAGTAAAATAAATTTTCATGCATGAAATGAATTTATTCTTATAACATATGTAATAATAATGATCGGATATTTATTTATATATTTTGAATTTTATATTATAAATAAAAATAATTATTTATTATAGATTTAATTTAATAATTTAAAAATACAATATATATATATATAATAGATTTTTTTTCAAAAATTTACCTTTTATATTACATGATTTTAATTCAAATACAATTAAAATCAACTATTTACATTTTAAAACTTTAAATTTATCAACCAATTGGTTTTAAAATAGTTCTTTTAAACATATCATATCATGTTTTTAAAAATATTTTTTTGACACATGAATATATTCTTATAATAAAATATTATAATAAAATATTGTATTTTTCATTTGTTAGTTATTTTTTCCAAAATGTATGATCCAAATTTTTTATTAAAAATACACAACATCAATATACTTATTGAACAGTTTTATATCAAATTAAAAATTTTCCAATGCCCCTATTTCCAATGAGTAAATTTATAATGTTTAGATTTCAATCCGATATATTGTCTTACATAAATTATTTATTCGATTCCCACTTTTTAATTCACACTTATCATTCCTATTTTAGGATAATTATTTCCACCTAAAATTTTGATTCACTTTATAGGTTTAGTTATACTAAGAGTGACTCTTAAGTGTTAATATAATTTTTGGAATCTCTCAGTTTTAAAGTTATTATTCCTTTCGTTTTATTTGCCCTATTTAATTTATTTAAATTTAAGGGTTGTTATAAACCATGGTATATAATATATTGTTTCATGTTGAGATGTTTAATATCATTAAAATGTATCATTGTTTTCTAGTTTGGTGTTTCATGTGAAATAATCTATGTAACAAAATATATTTTTAAATTGTTTCTAAAATATCAGGGTGTTATATTCAACCGTATTTAAATCGTGTTATCATAATTATAATTATCACAAACTAATGAAAACAGATAGTGATATATATACAAGATATATATTGATCAAGATATAATTTCAGGGGAGATAAAAAACTCATAAACTTAGTAAATATTGATTTTCCTTATAATTGTATTATCCCTAAAATTTAATTTTTCTCCAATTATTTGAGTTAAAAATACCTCAGCATTGGGTATCATGACTCCAATAGTAGACTTGGTTTTCCTATAGAGTTATTATTATGACTTGTAATGATAGATGATCATATTTTTTTGAACTATTAAATGTTATTTTCTTATTTGAATAATTAATATGGGGTCTTTGGAGATATAAAATCCATTTCTGAAATCACATAAAATTCATAAAAATATTATTTTACTAAAGAAAACTCCGACAATCCTCAAATTGAGATTTAATAACCACAAAAATAAATTTTTTATTTGATAATTATATCATCAGGGTGGTGATTTATTTTTCTTAGAAAACATATAAAATATATTAGGGTTCCTATAATCAATATTCAAAAATAAATTCACAAATCTATAGTGGAAATAAGTACACCATAATTACCATAATCCACATCAGTGATGAACATATCATACTCCCTTCCCTTTTCCCTTGATCGAGGAGGTTATCGATGTATATCATCATTGTTAGACCTTACATTAGTGGATTAACATGTATAATGCATGATTTCCAATCATTTAATACATTAAACTATTAGTGAAACAATAGGATGAACTTCATTTCTCCATATTGAACTATTAATTTTTCCTAGGATGTTAGTTTCCCTATGACCTCATTTCCACAAATAAAACATCTTCTAATTTATTTATCACATTTCTTTGTGTGTGTCCTCCCATATTCTTGAGGTGTCTGAATTTAAATCTTCTTTACTCCATGGTCTTTATCGCCTAAAATCATATGAAAATTCATCATTATATTATTTATTATGTATGGAAGTTAATTTTTTGTTGTTATTAATAACGATTCAAGATAACTATTTAGGTATAACTATAACATTTCTCACTCTATCTCCATTCAGATTATTTTTCCATTTTAGAATACTTCTACATTTTCTATCACATCTATTGTTTACTTGGTTTCTCCTTTCTCCAAAAATTACTTAAATAAAGAAATATTGAGTGATAAGAATACTTAAAAGAATAATTTTCTAAAAGGAAACAACAAAATTAAACGAAATAACCCATAAATGATGTGAATAACCTAATATATTAATATATAAGTTTAATATAGGTTATCCACGGTCCGTTCATATTAGTTTATCTAACTTAAATATACAAATATACTATATAATGGTACATGAGGATCATGTAAATAAACCAATTAATAATCCCCAAGAGTTTAAAAAAAGGTGTGAAGTTAGTCCTATATGTCATGTACTGACTTAATATTGAATTAAAACCCAACTAACATTTTTTAGGGTTATTACCCCTAGGTTCATTTGTGCCAGTGACAGTTTCCTTTCATTTTTATCTATAAAAGGATTTTATTAAAAATAAGACACACTATATCTACTTTACCAAAGCTTCAAAATATTATCATGTACAAAGTATTTACAAAAGGTTTTCACTAAAGTTCTCTACTCTTAATCCCCAAATTAGTTAATCCATTATTTGATACAAAATAAGACTCCCCATATAGACACTCTTAGATATGGTTCTAAAAAAACATTCTATAAATCCAATATTTAATACAATATGAAATTATCAAAGCCAAACATTCATTTATTTCTCATTTTTTCAAAATTTAAACATTAAAATACACAATTTTTTTGACAACTCTAATAATTAAAAGCTTAGTTTATTTGGAGATTAGTTACAATAATTTCTTTTTTGTGAATATTTATTCATAATTATATCATTAAAACTCCCCTTATAGATATATCCTAGGTTATACTCATATTTATAACCTAGGGAAATGTAAATATAAGAAATATGTGAGCTTATACGATCAGTAATGGTAAACATAAGAGACAATAATTGATGATCATAAATTAAAATAGGATTAGAAAGTTTTTATGAGAACATATTCAGGTTCAATTAAAATAACATTAGAAATTCAAACACAAATAAAAATTGATAATTAATAATAAATTAAGGCCTAAAATATGGGTATAACATAGGTCATGAGTCATTATAACATGATAACACGAAAAAAATATTATTGAATATACATAATCATTTGAAATAATTTAATTTTTCAAATGTCACTTCCAAGATTTTCATTCCCAAATACATGAATCATAGAACATGAGTCGTGGAATAATGAATTATTAAAACATAATACATTAGTCGTAATAGTGGAAAATATTAAAAAAAATTAGTCATGAGAGAATATCATAAGTATAAGAATATTTATTAAAATTCGGAGCAATAGAAATCATATATCATATCTTCCCAACAAGTCATTCATCACGTAGTATGCTTAACCTAACCACTGAGGTTTATTATTGGGATTTAGATAACCACTAGTTCACCCAAGGGGTTGGGCTTACCAACTGTGCACCCCTGGGTTTGGGATAACCACACATAAAACCTTTTAGTTTCATGATATATATACTTTACCAATTTATTTAAGGTATTTAATGAAACAAACTAATCACATAATAGTAAACTATTCACGTGTTTTCAGCAAGCACATAAATACATTTATTATTTCATTGTAGCATAACTAAACTTCGAGAAAGAAATGTTTTACATGAAAATAAGTTTAAATTATTTTATTTAGAATCCATCCAAAGAAATAAGGTGGATGATATAAGATAATATCACAATTGTAACATAAATAATATAAAATTATATTAACATAAATGAGAAATTTTCATAAAAAATTTCACAAGTCATTAATATAAACAAGGTGGATGGTATCACAAGATCATATCCCAATGGTAAAATATATATCATCTAATAAATTTGACATATATGGGAAAACTAATTTAAGATTATTGGGTAATTTATTCTAAAAAATTAGAATAAATGTGCCTTTTTAAAATGATTAAAACATGTTAATGTATTTTCTTTAAAATTAAATAAGTTTAGCTTGGAAAGTCATTTTGAAAATAAAACATTAAAACCCAAAAAAATTAAAAAAATAGTATTCTTTAAAAAAATGTTTATTTTAAAAAATCATTGAGAAGATATAAAAATAATAAGGATTATTTCTTAAAAACCCAATCCATTAAAATACCATTTATAATAAATAATTTATTTAAAAATAATATTTCTTTTGAAAAGTATAATAATATTTATTTTTATTTTTAAAACAATTATAAACTAAAAAATTTTGGAAGCATATTTTAAAACATGTAATTTAATATCTATAAATAAAAATGATCATAATAGTGAAATAACATTTTCACATTAAAAACATTTAAAAGGAAGAATTTTTCAAAACATAACCTGTGGAATCCTTTAAAGTATTTATTTAAAAACTTTTTTTAGTGTAATTAAAAATAGTAAAAAAATATATAAAATTTATTCTTAAATAATAGATATTTATATCCATAAAATCATCCATTGAATATGGATATGGAGGATAAAAATACCCAATCTAAAAGAATTAGTGGTGCTAGTTTCTCTCATAAACTTAACATCAAGAAAATTATTTTCTTAGGGGAATAAAATTGAGATATTAAATGAAAAATTAATATAATAACCAAATGATATGTAATTTTTTGTGGTTTTAGAGATATTTTCCCCATAATTTTTCAACCAAAAAAATCATTTAAGAAAATATTTATTGTAAAATGAGATTGGAATGAAACATTTACTAAATCATTTATTTCAAATAAAAAAACCAATGAAAGGTGGAGCATAACATGGAATTTTAAATCCATTTAATTTGATGATATATATTTTAAAAACAAATCCATGAGAGGTATATACACCATAAAATCAAACAAGTTGGGAATATTTCATGTCTCAAATAAATATTAGTGAGGCATGAAACTGTTACATTTTTCTCTTGAAATTCATGAAAGGTCTTTAACCAACGGTATAATAAAAATAACTATATTAATAACCTATTTCACAACCTTATTCATGTCTATTACCTTTTATATTATTCAATTATATTCATCAATTATACATTTATTAGTTAGATAATAATTATTTTCATAATCTAGGGTTAATATTTCTGATTGTTCCGCACATGTTTTGGCATGGAATCATCGATTCCAATTAATTGATACAGAGTCCATTATTACCAGATAATAAATAATATTTTATGCATTTGTTTAAACTATTTAGTCATCACCATTTTGAAAATATGGAATCTATGGTCATAGTTTGCGAGAATGAGAAATATGGTGAACATGTTCTAGGTAATTTACTGATGTTAACAGATTGTATTATAATGTTATTTAATTGTCATGTAATTATTTAAGAACAATATTTAGGAAATATAATAATTAGTTAAATCAAATATTTTCATCAAATATTTTTTCTAAACCATTTATGTATGGAGGTGATAAAAAATAAAACATGTTTCTCTATGGAGGTGATAATCTTCACTCACACACAAACTACACTTTTGTTTTCCATACAATGAAAATATAGTAGAAATTAATCTATATTATAAGAATATTAATATTACTATAGAAATAATATTTATTTATTAGATACCCTATTTTAATTATCCATGTATTATGGTTACAAAAAATATAACATGTCTCACAAGGATTCGGTAGTCTGCACATAACAAGAATGGAATTCTTATTTTATGAGTGGTTGGGAGGGGAATACATAATGGTTGTTCCCTAAATATAGTAACAATTAATTATACTAAGTATACATATATTATTATTTTATGATGTTATAATTTACTTTTACATAGAATAATAAAACAGAAATCAATTAAGATGAAATTGAGTGATTTGGGAATATTTACCACACTCCTTAGAACTACTCCATTTCAAATTTGATTTAGCCATTTAGGGGGTGATATTTTCAGGTTACTTAAAAATATAGGATTTTTCTAGGATTTTTGGGAAGGTATTTTAGTAGAGTTTTTTTATAATAAATGGATTATGGCGTGAGAATAAGTGTGGTCCTAAAGGGACCCTTTATAATTTATAGGGGTATAAATTTTGTAAACACTCTAACATTATATTAATGTAATTTCACTTTTAAGAAAAAGTGGCATAAAAAGTGGATGATAATTTAAATGGGATGAGTTTGGGATGAGGAATCCACCAACCACTCATTTGGAGGAATGTATTTTACACGATTTAAGGATTTTACACTCTATTTTAACCTAATACCATTATGACCTTTACCATGGTATCTAATTTTTACCTAGGTAATTGTTTTATGAATAAAAATATAATGGGTATTATTACTTAATATGTAACAAATTATTATAAATACGTAATTTTTTATATTTTATGTAAATTATTAAAGTGATGAAAATTATTTCTAAAATAATAAATTTATATCACATTAAAAATAGATTAAGATAAAAATATAAGTTAAAGTTCTAAGAAGTAAAATATAATTTTTTTTAAATTGAACATAAAATTTTTAATTGAATAATTATACTTATTAAATACATATTTTATTTCGAAAAAGGTTTCATAAATTTTCAAATCATGGTTATACCTTATAATAAACAAGATATTTATGAAAATAGTATTTTGTATCATTCGGATAAAAATAAATCCTTTCATAAAATCCACAAAATATAATCCTAATCTAATGTTTATATTATAATCCCAAAAATGAATACCATTTTTTAAAATTAAAATTCTAATGTTTTGGAATTTAAATTTTATTTGGAAAGAAAAAATATAATGAAAAATATTTTTATAGGAAGATGACTTTTTAAATATGAATTATTCTTATTATTCTTTCATATCTAAATTCAATAATAATAGCATTAATATATTTATTATATTATATATTTTATAATTATTTAACCATAATATAAAGAGTTTCTTAGAATTAAAGTGCATATAAAATAAATATAATTTTTAGTTAAATACATTTTTAATCATAAAATGAATTTATTCAAACTACATTTATACTAATAAATATGGGAGGATTATGTTTTTTCTTCCTTTTATATATTATAAATTAGAACCATTTTTTATCAATTTATTATTCTATTAAAATAATAATACACAAATCTTGTAATTTTTTTTTGAAAAATACCCCATTTATATTAAATAATCATAACCCAAATACAATTATCATTAACTATTTATATTATAATAATTTAATTTTATCAATATATATTTTTTAAAATATTTATTTTAATTTTCTCATATCATTATTTAATAATAATATTTTAACAATTAAAAAAATTATATCAAAAAAATATAATTAAATATTATATTTTACCCATTATTTATTATTTCTAAAACATTTTATCTAATTTATATATTGAAAATAACCAAATTTGATATACCTAAAGGAATATTGTATATGAAATGAACATATTTTAAATAACTATATTTATAATAACCACATTTCTGTTATATATATAGACTTACTAAAAAAAATTATTCAATTATAACTTCTTAAGTCACACTTCTCATTCCTTATTTAATATATTGGTTTCTCCATTAATATTTTTATTTCTTATTAGAGGTTTATTTATACTATGGTTAATGATCATGGGTGAAGATAATTTAGTTTAACTCCATGTTTTGAGGATATTAATCATTTTTTTTATATTTCATATTTAATTTTTCCTTTTTAATGGATGTAATCGACCATGGTATGTGATATATGCTTTCATGTTCTAATTTTCCATCTCAATAATATGTATCACAATTTGTTTTAGTTCAAGGATTCATGTTAACAAAAATATACAAAATTGAATTTATTAAACATAAAATTAAAATCTCAAGGAATTAAAAAACTCATGTATTTACCCATCCATTTCACAAAAACTAGATTAAATTATTTTGGTTACATATCATGTAATAATCAACAAAAAAATATCCTAAAACATTTCATATTATGAAATATCTAATAAATGATAGATTACATGTAGGAATTCTAGTGTTAATTTTTTTAACACTTTTCTTCCTTTAGTGAATCATAAAAATTACAAATAAATTGTAACATTTCATTCAAGGTATTACAAATCACCCAATATTATAATAATAATGACCCATGAAGTGTGTATAAAATATAATTATATCATAAAATATGTATAAAAAAGATTTAAATATAACAATTTTATCATATATAAGTCTTACTATATGAAACACTATATCACACTATATGGAATCACTATTCATTAAGGTATATTAATTTCAGGTCCAATATAAAAAAGGAAGATATTTTTTGACTACCATGAGTCCTCATACATTGTGGATAGATTTTCATTCACTACTTCATCAAAAACAATAAAAATATTTCATTGGGAGTTAGAAAATATAAATAATAAATTCCTTTCAATTGTTAGGAATATTAATCTCATTTAGAGTGTTCTCAAATACCTATAAATTAATTTCTCTCTATAATTAAGGTTCCTAAGGGAGTCATCAATCATATTGAGAAATTATTTTCAAAATATTTATAGGAACCATGTGGTGATCGAAGGATGCATTGGTCGACTGAGAATAAAATATCTATAACTATTAAATCAATGATTTTTAATTTAAATGGTTCATATAAAACCCTTGAGTCCCTATATACAATGTTATCATCTAAGTTCATAAAAGGAGTAATTTTCGGTATCAATACTTTATAATCAAATATAGTCACCCAATTTACACCTTATACTATAGAAAATCTTGGTTATGATGTCCTATATGAAAAAACATGGTTATCTTTTTTCCTTATTTGCAACATGATTTGGGATTGGTGGTTGTTCAAGGAAATATTATTGAAAGATAACAGGATATGATCATCATTATTTTTATAAGGGTATCCAATTTTTTAGTCCAAATTAAGATATTGTACAATGTTTGATATTTTCAGGGAGGTGAAATCAATGAATCTAAATAGTTTTTTCTTGATTTGATATATTGATATATGAAACAAATTCACTAGCTTACACCATATAAACTAATGGTTTCATTTCAATATGATCATTTAAGAAATAAAATAGGACAAAATTTACATACTTAAAATGGGGGAAAAGAATCTGGGGGATGGTATTCTGAAAAAATTTACTTTTCTAGTTTTTAGAATTTGGAATAATGCCATAGCATTAGATTATGATATTTGATGAAGGGGTATTACTCTTGATTATAAATTCTATTTTTTGTACCATTCCAATTATTGAATTAATTGAACATGTGTTTATATATGTTGGATGGGGAGAGTTAAAAAATAATTTTATTTCATCTACCATTGGTATAGAGGTGTCTTATAATTCATTTTAATGGACGATGAAATATTTGATAGATAGTGTTATGTAAGGCTTAGGGATTCTCTGATGAAGGTTGTTTATTTTTATAAAACTACATTAGATTCTCATAATCTATTGGAAAAATGATGTCTATAACCCTTATATTTTTACATTACTTTTTCTTAAGTCCCATGTTTATTGCATTGTTTGAGAGTATACTATTATTTTTTATTTTTATTGGCCTTTATCAATGATTGATCAGATATATGGTGATATTTTTTCCTACAATTCTCTGATACATAGTGCATGGGTGATTTTTATTCCACCATAATCTGGGAAGAAATATTTGGGATTACAAAGTCTCTTCAAGTGATAGTTTTATTTGATCGGAATGATGAAATCTAGAATACCATTTTATATTGTAATGTCAATAATAATAGTGCATCAATGGTCATTAGTGATTTAGTTGGATGATTGAATCTGATGATGGATTCAAGGTCATGTTGGCCAGTCATCAGATGATGGAATCTAATTCCCTAGAATGTGACATGTGATATATTTAGGTAACCTTGATAAGGATATTCTAATAATTTCAATAATTCAAAACATGTTTTTATATCAACATAGTGAGGTGAATATGTGTTGGTTATCTAATTATGTTTAGTTGTCATGCCTAGAAATTTTACAAGACATCGGTGGTTACTATTGTTAACTGGTGAACCCCAATGAAATTATTAGGTTATAAAAACAATTTGTCTGAATGGGGCCCACAATATATATGTGTGTGGGATCACATGATGATATTTTGTATGATCATTTAGTTTAGTGATCTCTGTGGATTAATGTTACAGTGATGGTAAATTTTTGTACTTCTGATGAAATAAAGATTTTAAATTTTTCTCTTGTCAATGTATGATACAAATAAGAATCAAATAAAATCCCATAATGTCATTAATTATTTTAAATTTTTAGTTTTATTTTAATATATGTAAGAGTTGTGAGTGAATATACCATAGTAAGTTGAACTCGGTGTGGTGATAATGGTGAGGTTACTCTTCCTAGTTACAATAAAATAATGTATGGAGGTTTCATTTCCAATTCTACATCTTCCAAAGTGATTTTAGTAACCTTACATCCATGGTTGATCTTAAGAGTTGGATTTTCCACAATTTATATTAAATAAGATGTTCTTAGTAGAGTATTAGTAGTTCTATTTAAAAAATCTCTGGTAATATTCACTCTTGTTCATACATATCTCATTTTTAAATGGATTTATTATCATCATAAGGATTCCATTAGAAGATATAAAAGACAATATAGAAATATTTTATGGGGAGAATTTTATATTTTATAGGTTTTAGAAAGAGTAATAGCTCATTTAGAAAGACCTTGAAGTTATTTTGATGTGAGTTTCGTTACAGGAAATAGAAAAAGGATAGATAAATTTTTTTTGGGTTTGGTTAGGATGTAACAAGAAAGAATGTAAATCTAATGATATGGGAGATGAATACTGTAATGGAGTTTATAGAATAAATTGAAGTTATATACTAGAAGCCTCCATCACTTAATAAAGTGTGTTTAATGTGATAAATGTTCATTATAAGGCTATAAAAAGGAAGGTCCAAAATGTATCATGTTATTGATTTCAACATGATATGGAGCTAGATCAATACCGTGATGGTAACCTTAAATGATTTTTTGAAAATTTACTATTGTATTTATCATTTTAAGAATCATGGTATGCAGTGGTAATAGTAGTGATAAATGAAAATGAAAAATTGAATTGATATTTTAGGATTTTGGAAACAAGATTCTTGTTAAAGGGAACCAGAGGATGGAGACTTGAGAAAATTACAAAAATTCATTGAATTAATAGGGAAGAGTGTTATCACCAAACCAATAAATTTTATGATTATAAAAAAGATAAATCAAGACAATGGAGTATAGGTAAATTTACCAGACCCAAGCTTGCATTTTTTTAATTGTAGTAAAAGAGGTTATATAAATAAATATTTTTATAAACACAAAGTAAAATATATAAGGATATATTCTAGAGGATTAAGTTTAATGAAATCTAATTTTTAGGTTAATATTAATTTACTCTTGAGTGTCAATACTCTAGTTAAATCTTGTATTATATATGTCAAATAATATTTCCACTCTATATGTTAAAAGGGATTTTTGAAAAATTATTTGTTTGAGTGATTTGAAATATTGTATCTAGAAAATGACGAATATCTTAACATTAGAGGGAAAAGGTTTTTCAAATTTTAGATAAAGAATTAAAATTATCCTATTTTGGAGGATTTTAAATATATTCTGGGTCTTCAAATGAAATAGATCACTATTAGAAAGTTTGACAAAGCTAGTTATAGAACTAGAATTTCAAATGGAGTTTGGAAAATCACACAGGGATCATTGTTAAATAATAGAGGAGCAAAGGATGAAAAAAAATTATGACGATAAGGGGAGAGGGAATAACTCTTTTTGATGATTTAACTTTTGAGAGTTTAGAACTATTGAAATTTTTACATAGGCACCTAATTCGTAATAATAGGAATATTTTTTCTGAAAAAATGCATACTGATGCAGGGAAATATAGAATTAAAATTGTGATAATTTCATAATAGGAAATCAATGGAGTGTTTCCATTAAATTGAGTATAAGAATAATAAAATTCTAGAACATTGAACATGTCTATTTAGTCATCTGAGGACTTTCCCTAATAGAATCTCATAGATGTTCTATGAAATTATTAAAAATTAAAATTGAGGAATGTAATAGTATAATTATAGAAACATAAATCAGAAGTATTTGGAGTCATTATTCAGTGGAAATTAAAGTTTTAAAGGGAAAAATTATGTTTAAGAGCATGAGGTTATGCAAAAATGGTGAGTATAGTATAAAATGTTTTTAAAAACTTTTTCAAGCATAGGGGTTTCATGGATGAAAAAATATTACATGTAACTCCATGGAAAATTTCATAGATAAGAGGATTAATGAAAAATTTATAGAAAAGTTTTAGATTATGTCACTTTATTATTGAATAATAATGTATTTTTGGGAAGTCTTAGTGAATATGATAGCATAATCAATCAACAGGATCACTTTATCACTAATGGTATAAGAGTTATTGGGACTACTATAGATAAGTAAAACACAAAATATAACTCCCCTTATGATCTCTAGATATTTATAATATATTCATGTGTATGAAAATGATAGAGAAAATATTGGGGTATTGTCTTGAATAAGTTTCTTCATGGGATATAGAGATAAATATCTGGGATTTCACATTTGGGATGGTGATAGGATAAAAGTCACCAAAACACAAAAATTTACACTTTAATGAGAGGATCCTTCTAAAGAAACATAACTTATCAGAGAAAGAAGATTGGATAAAAGAGTCAATTGAAGTCCATGTTGATCTGACAATAAGGTTTGGATTAGTAAAAATTATTAAAAGTTATGATGATTCTAAATTTACCTAATGTCTTAAACTTTTGTTGAAAAAAACTAATGCGAAGAATAATTAAATTGAATGGTCAACTAGTGGAATACATATCTAAAAAAATAATTACTAGTTATGTTTAGTTGAGAGTTATGGAACATAAAATTTTGAAATATTCATTTCCTGAAAAGCAAATCCATATTCTAATTTACATAGATCAATTAGGCCTAAACAACCAAAACATAGGTATTTAGTTAACCTTCAATTACTATTTTCAATGAATGATGTAGAACCAAATATCCTAGAAAAATTGGTTACCCTTGGTGTAATATCCTACCCCTTCCTCCTTGGCTTGAGAAGGCGATGAGATGATACATGGCCTTAAGCGGTGTTCCCGAGGTGCCAAAGTTTGTAAATAATTTCACAGGGATTCATTAAAAATTAGGGAAAAACTTTCCCTTAGAATAAAACCTACCAACCCAAAAAAAGAATAACCAAAAAAACTACATGATTAATGTTAGCAAAGTAAACCTAGATATCACATTACCAAGATACAACCAAACAACCAAACTCTTTTATAAAAATCCCCAAAATCCAATAAAACTAAATCACAAAAAAATTAAAAAATTAGAGTTCTAGGTATAAGATTCATAAAAAAGACCCAAAGGAAACCACGATACACTCCACAGATCCACAATAATCTCCATGCTCCAAGCACCACAATACCACCCAAGCATCACGATGAACCACTAGAAAAATGAGGTTCTTTTCTTTTTCATGTGTCTTGGAATACAACATATTCAAAAGATCCCATGTGTAAAGAAGGTGGTGAGTAATAAAACTCAGTAGGTTTTCCCAAAATTACTTCCCCACACACACCACTAGGATAGAACCATTAGCACATTTACATAATTTAGTTTATATAAAACATCAAATAGTGAATCAATTTCCAGTAATCCAATCACACCCTAACCCAACCATTTTCACCCAAATCCACAAAATAAAATATAAAACAAAAAACTAATCCATAATACAATTTACTATCACATATTTTCAAAACAATTTCATCTCTCTTAGCCACATGAAAAATAAAAACATATCCATAATGTTTCACACACTTAACCAGATGTAACAATCACAGTGGAATGTCTTATCCATGTTTGTTTACTACATTCCCAATCTAATGGTACTTCCTGAACACATATCCTTGATAGTGTCCCTTCCATCCAATATGCATCCCCTTTTTAGTGTGATAATCCCCTCCCACTTCACATACATTTCAAACACATGCATAAATACTTAACCAAAAAACAATCATATAGCACACCGAGGCCACAAAATTACGTAAATGACCATTTCCAACCCAAGAAACCCATTATGACATTATCAATGCCTCATTACCTTCTAATAAAACAACCCCTTTTTATTAAAAACCATTTTCACAAACCATTTTCATAAATCAACCCAAAAAAATGATTTTAAAATCAACATTTTAAAGTCCAACATTGAGAACATTTCACTATAATACCCCATTTTCCCAAAAATTCACAAATCACAACAAAATGAATTTCCAACATGCTTAGCACATCATAATCACACAAAAAAATCCAAGAAAATACAACTAACTAAAAATAAGGCTCATAGTTATAGAAAAATGGATTCAATAGAGAAAGAACCAACCTTAGGGTTTTGGTGAAATCAACTATCTCCCAACCGATAATACAACTCTCCAACCCACTAAGCTATCTTAAAAGGGCCAATATACCTTGAAGATAATGTACCCTACTTCCAAAATAAATGATGTCCAAACCTATGATAGATTCTCTAGAGCACATGATCTCCAAACTTGAAAAACAACGGCCATTGATGATGGTCTGCATATGATTTTTGATGACCCAAAGCCATCCACATTCTCATCCCGATCAACTTCATCGTCTCTGAGGTCTCTTGGAAGAGGATTCGTCCAACAATTGAGGTCTTACTTGTTTCCACCCAAAAAAGTGTATAACGACATAGATGCCTAAAAAATTCTTCCAAAAGATCTATATGTATCAAGGCCTAATAACTATTATTATAGGATAACTCTACCAATGTAAATTTATCCTCCCATGAGCCACCAAAATCCATCACATAATCCTATAACATATCGTGCAAAGTTTGTATCTTCCTCTCAAATTTCTAATCCATTAGAGGATGGTGCACCATACTCATGGTCAAATAGGTCCCAAGGGTATAGTGTATGTATTTCCAAAAAAGATATGTGAACCTCAAATCTCTAATTGATACAGTCGAAACTGGAACACCATACCTCTTTACCACTTTAAAAATATAGATTTTGGAAAGATCCTTCATCATATGAGATTCTTGACTTGGGATGAAATGGGATAACATTATGAGATGATCCACTATCGCCAATATGGAAACATGATTTCGTATAGTTTTTGGGAGACCTTTAATAATATACATCACTATCTGTTCCCACTTCCACATAAGGATTGGTAAGGATTGAAACATGCCTTCCAGCCACTGATGCTCTGCCTTAACATGATGACAAGTAAAACATCTTAATACAAACTCAGCCACTTTCCCTTTCATATCATCCCACCAAAACTGTGATTTCAACACATTATACATATTTTGAAAAATAGGATGGAAAAACCATTTGGAATGATGAAAAGAACAGAGAATTTCCTCCTGAATTTCCATTGGTACAACCATATTTTTCTGAAAACACCAAAATTATTTCCCATTTAGTTCCCAGCCCTCAATGGTCTCCCCACTATTGAGTTTTGACCCCATCTCCATACACTCAAAATTAGACACCTATACCTCTATAACCAAACCAAAAAAGTTAAGAACCAATGATACCGGAAATAATACTATAATGTCACCTCATTCCTCACATTCTTATGGAATGTCGGCTATGACCGACATCAACTACCATTAATCTGATGCATATTTCAGCATTTGATCATATAACTTCCTACTTAATACATCTGCCAATGAATTTCCCTTACTTAGTGTGTAAATAATGTCAAAATCAAATATATGGATATTCTCTATCTATCCCCTTTTCCTTAAGTACAAATATCTTTTTGAGAAAATATGCTTCAAGCTCTAATAAGCTGTAAAAACCATGAATTTTTCACCGAAGAGATAATGACGCCACATTTTTAAGGCATAAACTATTTATGCCAACTCTAAATCATGTGTTGGATAGTTCTTCTCACGAAACATCAAATTTTGTGATCCATAAATAGCCACATTATCCCCTTTAATGTGGAAATAGCCCAAAACTAATCCTAATGCATCACGATACACCACATACCCTATTCTTGGTTTTGGAAAAAACCAGGATTGGTGATGATATAAGGAGACTCTTAAGCCCTTAAAAATATTTTTTACACTGCTCATTTCATTGATATGGAACATTATTCCTTTTCAAATCTTTCATTTGTTAGTCCAATCATGATAAATCAAAAAAAAACATCAATAATATCCATTTAGACCAAGGAATCTCTATATCTCAAAAACATTCTTTGGTGGTTACTATGAAATAACAACCTCTATCTTTTCCAGATCAACCAAAACACCCTCATTTAAATAACATGGCCAAGGAAACAAACCTCCTATATCCAAAAATCTCACATAGATAACTTGGCATATAATCGATGATCTCTCAAGATCCCCAAAACCATCGCCAAGTGTTACACATGCTCCACTCTTTTCTTGTAATACACCAATATATCATCAACAAATACCAATTCAAAATAATCTAGATATTTCTAAAATATACGATTCATCAATCCCATAAAAACCACTGGTGAATTCGTAAGACCAATGGGCATAACCACATACTCATAATGTCCACATCTACTTCTAAAGACTTTTTTCATAATATCATCCTTCCAAAACCGAAATTTATGATATCCTAACCTCTAGTCAATCTTGGAGAACTACTAATTGACCCTCAACTGATCGAACAAATAATAAATGTGAGGAAGTGGATATCAGTTTTTTTATTATAACTTGATTTAGCCTATGATAATCAACACATAATCGCATAGTTTAATTTGTCTTTTTAACAACCAAGATTGACATTGTCCCTGTAGATGTTCTAAGATGAATGAACCCTTTATTTTATAACTACTCCAACATAAATTTCAATTAACTCAATTTTGTTGGTTATAAATGGTAAGATATAAGTGAGATAGGATTGGTCCCCAAAAGGAGAACAATTTTTAATCCCACATCTCACACAGGTGGAAACCCTGAGAATTATTCAAGAAAGTCATCCAAAAATTGAACATCAATCACTGGAAAATTTTATTCTGAAATCATTCCATTGATTCCAAAAAATTCTTTTAACTAATATGAGATCATGTCAATAGCTGGTGCCAACATTCCTGGTGCACCTAGATTTTTATTCTTTTCTCCTCTAAAGAGATGTTTGATAGCTTCATACATTGTGAAACTAACCCTTCACAAATAATAGTCGATGTAGGCCTTAACCATTCCTAACCTATCCATTCCCAATATTATATCATAAGAATCCATCGCAAGCGTTGAAAAATACCAAAACAACTCAACCTCATCCACAACAATACCAAAAGATCTAAATGGGAGGTCTAAACACTCTCTTTGACATAGAGGAATTTTCAGTTTTAAAATCGAAGGCAACATTTCCATAGTTAAACACATCAAACTAATAGCATGAGAAGTAATAAAATAATGTGAATCACCTGTATCAAACAATGCTTACATCAAGGTAGAGTTTAAAAGAACTGTACCTCACCCCATGGATAGTCTTAATTGATCATCTTTCATAACATAATCAGATCCAAATAGTTAATTGATTTCCAAAATTTTCTCTTTATTACCTTGATGAGGAGTTGTGGTGTTCCTACAATCACTGTAAATAACTTTGCTCTGATGATGAGGGATATGTTGATGCCCCGTCCCGTCAAGGCATATGACACCTGCGACCCACGGGGAGTGTCATGAACACCTGACCTCAGAGTAATACAACAATAATGTGAAAATGTCCCATATTATTACAATTAATATATGCTCAAGGATTTTCCCTATAATCACACTTGATATGAGAAATATAACCACACTCAAAACATCCTAGAAAACTTTGAGGCTTTGGATGAAGATTCACTGGTCTATCAATTGGATTCTAAGCCATAATCCCACCCTAGAAAAAATTTTCCCTCTTCCTCTTGATCCCAGCATTGGAGTTCCCACCATTTCATGTGGGTACCAACAAGATTCTCCTTCCTATATCCTCGAAAATATTCTATTTAGCCATAATTTTTCTATTCACCATTAACATAGAATCATTTATCCATAACACCACTATTTTATAAAGAATTAATTGCCTCATCCAAGCTTCAAAAATATGCTCTTTAAAACATGTACTACTCACCACCTATGGTGAAAACCTCACTAAGCTCATAAATATAACCACGTATTCTATTACCAAAGTGTTTACTTGGTTTAAATGAATGAAATCTATTGTGTATTAAATTATTAATATATGAGGGTAGAATTTTTTATTAAACAACTCCTGAAAACACTCTCATTTCATACCATGGTCCATTCCAGCATGGACCACCAAATCCCACCACTGACGTGCATGATCTTCGAACATGTACGTTGCTAACTTCACATAAAGCTCTATCAGTGTTACAAGGAATTAAAATATAGTATTTATTATATTCAACCATGCCTCATCCTTTTCTGGTTTTGAATCACCCCTAAATATGGGTGGTTTATTCTTTTGAAACAAAACCGCAAGTTCTAGATTCTTTGGATAATCTTCATTATTACCACTTTCCACAGCTTGGAAAGATTTCACTATACAATTCACTAGCTACTAGTTCACTTGGGTGTGATATACAACGACATTTTCAGCATCCTCCTTTGGTTGGTCTCTATGATTCCTACCCGGTTCAATATCAATAAACACAAAAAAATCAATAAATCTTACTCCCACATCAAGAAAATTCGCACAGTTTCAAATTTAATTACATTGCAACTATTATAACTAAGATTTATAGAAGTTTCAATTTATCATGTCGTGCCATATTTGAATAATCTACCATGTTTTGAAAATTAATCCATTTTCAAAATACCACAACTAACCAGATTTTAAATATGAACATTTGAAAATAATTTCTAGATTTTTCTCTAGTCCATATATCTATACCACAACATAAATAATTATTCAAATGAAATGTGCATCATTGTGGTAAACCATTTCTACCATGAAATCTATGAAAATTTTATTGGATACACCAATTAAAATGATATTTCCAATGCCTATAAGTTTTTTCAAAAAAAATTATATACCCAAATCCTTGTTAACTTGAAGTTCAGCATAAATGGGTTAGCTACGTCTTTCATTCTATACATTTCATGTTCTAACAACCCTACTCTTTACTACCACCCTTACTCAAGGAATAAACTAAGAATGATTATCAACTCCAAGGCCCATACCAAGAACTAATTCCAAAATATCGATCAACTAACACCACTAGTAATGTAATTTCCCTTCCCCATTGTTAGGAGAAGGTGGTGAGATGCTAATTGTCCTTAAGAGATATTCTAGAGGCACCAAAGGATGGAAATAAATGTGTATGGATTCAAGAACAATTGGGTGATGATTTTAATTTATAATAATACCAACAAACCAAAAAAATCATAACTAACCAAAACTGCATGATACATGTCAACAAAGTAAACCATGATAACACATTACCAAGAGACAACCGAAAAACCAAACTCTTCCATAACAATTCCCAAAATAAAATACAATTAAATCACCAAAAAATTAAAAATCAGAGTACTTGGTGGAAGACTCATCAACAAGACCCAAAGAATACCATGACATTATCCACATCTCTAAACCAGGTTCCATGCTTCAAGCACCACAATAACACCTAAGAGTCATGATAAATTGCAAGAAAAATGATATTCTTTACCTTTTCCTCTATCTCGAAGTTACACATCTACAAAAGAACCCAATTTCAAAAGAAGGGGTGAGTAATAATACTTAGTAGGTTTTCCCCAAATGAATTCCATACATACTCTAATAGTATAGAATCATTAGAAATTTATATAAAGCATTTTATATAAAAGATCAAATAGGGCACCAATTTCTAATAATCCAAACACACCCTTACCAAACCATTTATAACCCGAATCCACAAGATACAAAGGAAATATAATAAAAAATCCATAATAAATTTTAACATCAAATATTAGAAAACAAATTTAATCTGTATTTTTCAAACAAATAGTCAAAACATATCTGTAATGTTTCACAATCTCAACCCAATGTAACAATCACGGTTGAACTTATCGTCCAGGCCCATTTCTACTTTTCCAATCTAGTGCTATTTCCTACCCAATTATCTTTAATTTTGTCACTTACATCCACTATACATACCCTTTTTATAGTGTTACTCCCCACCCACTTAACATCCATTTCAATCAAATTCATAAATATTTAACCAAAAAATAAGTATATAGAACATCATGGCCCCAACACTATGAAAAAAGCATTTTACAACCCAATAAATATAATAGGACATTATCTATCCCACATTACCTTCCAATAAAACAACCCCTTTTTCTAAAAACCCTTTTCAATAACCATTTTCATAAATCAACCCTTACAACTAATTTTAAAATCCCTATTTTAAAATAGAACATTAAGAACATTTCACACAATACCCCATTCTCCCCAAAATCCACAAATCATCACCAAATGAATATCCAGAAACATTCTCACATCATAATCACAACCAAATACAATAAAAAAAACTAATTGAAAACAAGTCATCTGGTTCTAGAAAAATGGATTAGAGAGAGAATCCACATACCATAGGGTTTCGGTGAAATAGACCAACTCATAATCACACCACAAATTTGGCTGAAATATCTACCAAAACCACCTTAGATATTTTGACTATCATAAAAAATCCCAACCCAAATATTTTTAGGAAAAAAACCCAGATATACATTTAATGACTATAGATCTAAAAAACTGAGAGATATGGGATGTAGATCTAAGAGAAGCCAAGAAGGAACCAAGGTTTGAGACTTACCAAAGAACAATCTCCTTCAACACACCTTAAAAACCCTTCAAATAGCCTAAAAATGAGTGACATAGCCCATCTAACCATTGAGAACCCAAAATCCTAAGTGGGACTTGAGTTGGGGAGAAAATTAGTGTTTTGAGAAAATCCAGAGTGGTCCCATTTTTAAAAAAAATAATGTTGTGCATAGTTATCTCGCATGTTTAGACAAAGTGTGTGATAACTCTTCACATGCTACTACCTCAAAGGGGACCCCAAAATGTTTTCCTACATGGTTAGAAAAAATGTGCATAGTTCATGTGAAGACCACTACCTCCACCCACAATTTTTCCTACTGATTCTTCACGGTTTCCCCCAACCATGCTCATCCTGCATGCCCATAGAAAATCACCAAAACCATAAAAAAACCTTTAAGAACTATCCAAAACATTACCAAACCTCTTTATATACATAAAAAAGACATAAAAATGTTACATAACTCAAACCGTGGGTGAGACCCTTGGTGATTCTAATAAGTGAGTGTTGGATTTGAAAGACGAGTTGGTTTCACATTATGTGAACAAAACCTATGAACTACTACCCATAAACCTGAAACATGAAAACATGTGTGTTTTACAATTAAAAGAAGATGTTAATAAATGGGTAAGGTATAAAGAAATTCTAATGGTGTAAGGGTTTTACCAAAATAAGGGAATCAATTTTTAGGGATTATTATTCTATGTTAGTAAAAATTTATACAATTCAAAATATTCTATGTTTACCTAATTTTGGAGGATTAAATCTAGGAAAAATGGATATGAAAATGTATTTACTTCATCAGGATCAAGAGTAATAAACATATATGAAGTAACATGTTAACTTTTTATATTTTCAAAATCCTGTATTGTAGTGAAAATTCAACAGAAGTATTTATGGTTTGAAATAAGTACCATGCCTATGAAATAGGAAATTAGAATTTTTAATGTTTGAAATGGCTTTAAAAAATGGAAACTTTGTCCATTATTTTTTATATAAAGAGTAATGTGGAATTCATAACTTTTTATTTTACATGGATGATATGATATTGGTGGGTCCATTTATTCAATCGACTCTAGTGATAAAGAAGGATTTACCAAGAATGTTTGAATTGAAGTTTTATTATTAATAAAAGAAGATATTTGTAATGTGTATTTAATGAGAAATTAATACTAAAATATTAGTTATATCATATAAAGAATACTTAAAGATGATTTATGAATGGTTTATCATGATAATATGTAAGTCATTTTTGACACCCCGTACTGGAAACTTTAATCATTCAACAAAAAAATCATAATAGATAGATGAATAGGAAAATAATATGGAAGGAATATTATATGAATAATTAGTATGATTCCACATATATTCTATGATTTCCACTAATCCAAAAAATAATCTCATAGTGGGACTATTTAGTCAACCTAATAAAAATTTGGGAAAATATCATTAGAAATACATAAATTATATTATTCAATATATCAAAGGGTTGAAATATACAAATCTTTATTTTGTAGAAGATAATATTTTATATAGGTACAGTGAAGAAAATTTTTTGGGTGACTTTGATTTATATCATAGTATAATAATATATGTTTTCACCTTCAGGAGATCTATCATCGGTGGGATGTGAAGGCAACAACAAGGTATTTAAATATCCAAATTAGAAGAAGATTTCTTGGAAACAATAACAGTGATCTGGGAGATACAATGAATGAGGAATATAATTGAAGAGATCAGAAGTGGCTAGGAAATAGGTCTACTTTACTACTATTGTCAAAGTGAAATTTAGTTTCCAAAAAATACATTTCTATATGTGAGGGAAAACAATAACTTAAAGTACCATTTTAACCAAATGATTATTGGACATGGACATATAGAGTTTTATAATATTTCTATGAAACAAAATCTGGTAAATATGTTACCCAAGATATTAGTTGAGGAAACTCTAAGGAAATGTTGTTCCTTGGTTGGACTTGGGTGAATGAATTGAATTGGAGGATAATTTAATATATTGAAATCTGATAGATTTTTTGTTTCAAAATTGTTGGAGGATGTAGTAGATTTCCTTGAGCTATCTTCAAGTGTGAGATTATTTGGATTATAAAGCCTCTTGAAGTGTAAGATTCTATCTAATGAAAGAATCAACTCTTTAAGACCCTTCAATACTATGGAGGTACCACTATAAGAGATTTAGTGGTTGGTTGTAAAATTATTAGAAAATTATATATCCCAATGGAGTCAAGTGAGTAGTGGCCATTCACTAGGCTATGATAGTTTTTCAGAAGGGAATATGGATAGTGTCTTCTTACCAGAAAAAGGAAATTTTTGTTATTTCAATCAATCTCATCATAGTTTTTCATCAAATTCATGATGTGATTATTCATTTTTATATACTAGTGTTTTCTAGTCATTCTAGGGAATGAAACAATACATCGATGGCTCCTATTGAAAATGCGATAGACCCACATGAAAGATATAGGGATGTGAAACAGATTGATCAGATGTGACCCACTATAGATATGTGGGTGGGAGATCAAGATTAGATTTCATGAAATAATTTATTATATTTATCCCCATGGATATATTTAATAGTGTTTGTAATTTTTTTTAATTATGATGAAATGAACAGGTTCTTCAGTATAGGATGGAAGAAATTATGGATCATGTAACAACCTCTTGTGTATTTTCTTAATTTCATTCCATATTTTACATTAAATGTATTAATGAGTTGTGAGTATACATACTATAGTAAGTTGAACTCAATGTAGTGATTAAGGTAAGGAGATTATTCCTAGATCTAATACACTAGTGTTTGGAGTATTCTTTCAAGATTTTACTTCCACCAAAGTGATTCTAGTGATATTACTTATGGATGTTTAATTCTAGGATGTTATAATCAATTAGAACTAAACTCATATTAAACTCACCTGAATGGGAATTTTTTAAGAGGGTGTGGTTAAAGATAATAAATTATTTTCCATACTAGCATCTACATGAAATCTTAGACTAGGTAATTCTCCTCTAAATGAGGGAAACTATCTTTAAATGGGATTTTCTAAAGACATGAGGATGGTTTACTAGTACATAATATTTAAATAGACTCTTAAATGTTGATGAAATTTTTAAATGGTCATTTAGTGACTCACTAGTCTATGATTTATATTTTCAAAAAAAATCACACTTCATATCATATAATACATATGTATCATACATGGAGGGAAGGAAATAAAATTGAAGATTAACTTTCAAAAATAGATAGGAAGTATTAAGGGTTGGTGACCTTTGATGCCTTTTTTTCTTTTCCCTTGTTTATAAACATTTTATGTTAGGATTATTTGCACCTACACTTTTTAGTACCACTATAATTATATCTTTATTATTTAATTTTCTAATTAAATAAAATAGTTAGATACAAATGATACTGTATAATAACAATATATATTAAATATTTAATAAAAACTTATAATAAATATTTTCCACCTTTATCAAAACTATATACCTTAACAATATTACTAATTAGATTATGTACTTTATTTTTTTGCATGATAGATACATAACCACATTATATAAAGTCATTATTAATGGTTATGAAGCACTACTAACTATCACTAAATCATATTATCTTTTTCTATCTATATTTGTATTCATCAGTTCTAATATCTTATAATATCTTATTTCCATTTACAATAAAAGAATTTTTTCCATATTATACAATAAAAACATTCACAACTATCAAATTACTTATAATATTTTAATTTTAATAATTAATCCCTTTGTAATTTTTTGATGTTCTATTTATTTAAATAACCAGGGAAAAAAATTCAAACATAAGTGTTATTTAAAATATTAATATTTTCCTTCTTATTTTTTATATTATTGATTGTATTATTTAGGCATATAACGATTAAACCAATAATAAATCACCCAAATCCATATAACTTTTCATTCAAATAAAATATTTTATTTTCATGGATAAATATTTAATCCGTAGTTATCTAAATAAGGGACTAAATAAAATTTATCTTGATTATTTATAAAAAATAACAATTGTTACATTATAGAAGTAATATTCTTGGTAGAGTTATATCATTTCCCCCATGTCCAGTGCATGACCCCTTCCACTATTTTCGACAAAAATATATACTTCCTTATCATTAATATCATTATAATTTATAGTATTTTAACATTAAAACAAATTTATTTTGTATATAGGTTATTTAATATTTTATAGTTATAATTTCAAAGATTTAATTATATATTTCAAATACTGTATATGGAGAGTTTATGATTGTAGAGACCCAAATCATGACGTACATGAACATTACATTACTTTTTCGGAATACTTAATACATATTAAGAACCAACACTCAAGGACCGTAATAGTTTAGTGTCTTTGAAAACTCGGAACATAATCTTCTAATCGCGGTGACAAATATTCAACATCTCCCATAAAGATCTTCCCCTTTTTTTTTCTTACCTAAAACCTTTCTTTAAATCCGGGGGAAAAGAAAAAATATAAAGGGTGAGCTCAAATGCTCAGTAAGGGTAAGCATGGATAAAATAAAACAAATCATATACATTTGAACATAAAAACATGAACATAATGTTTAAACATCGAAATCATGAGCAATGACATAAAACATGGTAGTACATAAGGCATAGATCATAAAATAACATTAATCATGATAAAATAGCATGGGAATAAAACATGTAATTGTGGAAACCATTAAGCACATGATATGATTTCCATAGCAGCCAAGGCATTACTGCCATGACCATCTTAGTGGACAAAGTCCCTTTCTGAATCGAGTTCACTCCTCGTTCCAGTCCTGTATTACTGAACCGGTTTAACTTATCGTTCCAGCCATGTCTATATCATGAGATATCAATCTTTACCCAATGCATTGGAGGGAGATATAGGTCCCACACATCTCATAATGAAATCATTCTTACTTGTTCCAAAAAATAAACTTAAAAAATTCATCATAACCCAATGAATAAAATGGGTTTCATAAAGATCATCCCATCATCACACAATCCATATTAAACAAATAGATATTTCATCTTAAGAAATGTGAAACCATGTAAATCATAGAGACATTATACTTGAAACATACACATATGAAATAATGTCATCTTAGATGGAAAATGGTTTTGATAAAACACTTGAAATGAATTCTTGAGGAAAATATCCTTTCTTATTCAAAATCAATTTCTTTTCACAAAACATCATGCAATTTGAAAACAAAGACATTTTGTTAAAATTGTCATGAGATATTTTGGAGAAATATTCATGAAAATAAGGCTTTATAGAACCTTAAAAATCCTTTCATGACGTATAAGTTAAAAAACATTCTTCTCGTACTTTTTTTAGAAACGTCAAAAAGTACCTCGTATGGTAAACAAAAGAAAGATTCCTTCCAAACCTTGTGGTAAAAGTCATAAAATGTTAAAAATGACTTTAAACATACATGGAAGAATAATAAACATTTTATGAAAAAAAAATTTAGAAAACATGGGAATGGATGATAAATATAACCCCATTAAATACTTACGAATAAACAATCTCGGATAAGAATGAGATTGTGTGATTTTCCCTTACCTTATGTCTGATATGCTTCGTATGTATCCAAACCACCTCGTATTCGACACGCCTCCTTGAAACCTTCTCTTAGAGAACTAAAAGTGGTCTTTGAAGAAGACCGAGATCTCTAGAATGTTTCTTCGGAGGTTGAGAAGGGAAATGGTTATGGGTTGTCCGAGATTGAAGGCTCAAAGTTGTGTAAAGATGAGAGGTAGGAGGTGTCCTTTTATAAGGGAGGAGAGGGGCACCTTTGGAAATCTTAAAAATATTAATTTATAATAAATCTAACCCCACTTAAAAACATCCACAAATGACTCCTATTCAAATATTAGATGAGATAGGGTTGTAATATCATCAACCAATAAAATTTATACATGTAGGGAATTTATTTTAAACATTATCAACTTGATTTATCCTTATTTAATCTATTAAATTTTATTTGTGGTAATAACATTCTAAATTTTAAATTGTTATAAATAATTACTTATATGATGTGAATTATCTTTAATTAGATAATTTATTACATTTTAGACTATATAAATTTCAATTTATAATTTTTAAATATATTTGTGATTTTTAATCAATTTAATAATATGTTATTTTTATAAAATAACAATAGTGTCAATTTTGACACTATTCATTTATTTGAATTTAAATTAAATCCACACAGTGGATATATTCAAAATAAAATATTTAATAGGTTCCTAAAATGTCATAGTAATCTAGAAAATTAGTGTATCACATTAAATAGTTCATATAATATTTATTTTACTATTTTTAAAACCATTTATTTGATATTTCTCTTAATAAAATAATTACTACAACATTTTTGTATAATTATTAAATATACTTATTTGTTGCATAAAAATTAAAAATAAAATTCTAGGATGAATTTAAATATTATTTCTTTTATAATAAAACATTTAGTTGAATTTATATTCTAAAAAACCCAAATTTTAAAATGTTATATTTATTAAATCATGAAGGTGACAACTTTGACATCATATAAAATAAAATAATATAAGTGTCATAATAACTTTTATAAGACTCCAAACAGTCATATATTCGGTAATTGAATTATTATGGTGTATTTATACACTACCAATAAGTTTTGGTCAGGTTTGTGAGCCCTTAAATATGTATTACTATTTCAATAAAAACAATATTATTGAATTTTTTACTGAATACATAATTTCTGCATCATTAATGTATAAACTAATAAGGTAATTAAATAACTCTTAAAAATTATAAATAAATTATCACGATAAAGAAAAACCTTTCAGATTCCAAATAAGTATTTATAACCGAATTTATATTCTGTATAACCTTATAATAAAAATACTTTAATTATTAAAGTTTGAGTGAGACATATTTCACTTTTCTTTAAATAACATAAACTAAAGGTCTTAATCACCTCCAAGTGGGTTCTAATGGATTTCATTTCGACCTAAATATGACTTAGGAAGAAATATAATCATCCAATTGTATTAAGACAAGTGTTAGAGTAATTTTATAATATTATATTTACCCTTAATTACCTGATTTACCTTTTACTATGGTAAATAAAATTTACCATAGTTACAATTCATAATGCCCAAAAATAAAAAGTAGTCTATTAATATAATTTAGACCCACTAATTCCAAATATGGAATCCATTTCTCAAAATTCAATACACATAAGTTACAGAAATTAAATTAAAATTAATCCCGTTGTCGAAAGAAAATGGGTTTTTGTTTAAAACATTGCAAAAGATTGAAATGATTTTACCTACGAATTCAATGCAAAATCAATTATAATGAAATAAATTATATTAAATGGTAAAAATATATTCATTTATACTTTAAAACCATTCAATATTATAATTTAACCTTATAAATTATTATGATGAAAAAAGTTGTTTTTAATTAAAATATAGCGTGTTTTTACTATTCATTAAAATATGAAAGTTATCACAATACTATGAGAATTTTATCCAAAGTAAATTTTTATATCTTAATCAAAAAGAAGAATTTTATTTTGTAAAATTAAACTTATAAACATGTCAAAAAATATATTTAAAATGCGGAAAAACTGCATTTTTTGAAAAATACTTATTTTACCTGAAAAAATTATTTTGTTCACATAACATGTTTTAGAAAATGGGTAATATGAATAATAATGTTAAAAAATTCAAAATGTAGCTAATACTATTCATAACAGCTAGTCTATAATAATATTATAATAATATATCGTTGTTTAGTGAAACCCGGTATTGCGTACAACACACGCTATCAAGGAAGGTCGTGATTGCGTGTAATGCAAGACAGGTCAGAGTTGCGTGTAGTGAAATATCCATTTGGTGTTGCTTATAACATAATTCAAAACTTATTTCATTTATACATTAAAAAAATCTATACTTAATGTTTCGTAGAATAATTTCTACAAAACGAACTTGAAATTGTGTGTAACACGAGCCAAGAATATTGTTTTGTATACTGAAAGCTAATACGGTGTCGCGTATAGCGCAAGATAATATTGGTGTAGCGTAAAATATAAGATATTAAAGATATTAAAAATAATATATCTTATAAAATATCGGGGTGTTATATTCTACCCCTTAAAAATGAATTTCGTCCTCGAAATTCGTCGGGGTTATAAATCATTTACTATTCATAGAAACCCACATTGTAAAAAGGAATACAAAAACGTCATTTTAAAAAGTGAAGTATGAAACATATTGGTTACCCAAATTTACTCATCACTGGGTTTCCACATAGGAGAACATATGTGAAAATATGGATATGGAAGAGAAATATAACCATCAAGTTCTGATGGAGAGTGGTAGAGAACATGGGTATGAAAAAGCCAACAATCACAAAGTCATAGATTTGTGATGATCTAAGGTACCATCTAATTCATCGGATATAAGGGCACTAGGACAAAATTTTTTGTTTTCAAGATCATTTCCCTAAATTTGAAGAAATTGGAATTAGAAGCAATACGTTCTTGATTTTGGTACAGTCTCAGCGTTGGTCGTTCCTTGGACAATTTCCACTTCATCTCTTAAAGAAATGAAGTTGAATTTGTCATTCGCGAAGTGTTATCAGATCATGTGATAGAATGACGGGTCATTCCATCTATTTCAAGCAAAAGTTTAGAAAAAGTTATCAAATATACATAAGTCCATTTATGGTTAGGTTAATCATATACGATTACAAAAATGAACTTATACTTCATATATCATACTGCTTAATAAAATAAAACTAGTTTCTACTAACCAGGGACTTCCTCTAGGCCAGTGGTATGCGATAAAGGCCAGTCTCACTTCGGTTGTGGGTTCGATTCCCACAACCTTGTCTGACGTGATGGGTTATCTCCCGTCATGCAGGTTGTCCTTTTTCTAAAATTACATCATTATGACATTCCATCGATAATATCAAAAAATAGTTCTAGCCTTAAACTAACTTATGTTCAACATAATCCATTTAAAATCTTTAGGCTTATCCAAAATAATTTTGTCCAAGCTTATAGTATAAAGAAAAAAATTACAAGAAATGTCATCTACCGAGCATGTGAATACCATCATTTATCCCCGATATATCTTGTTGATCACATTCCAATCATGTGAATACCTTAATCATGTATTTTCTTGAAAAATGAATTCCCATTTAACCTTAGTGAAAACATGAATGCTGTCAAAAGTTAACTCTTTCCAAATACCAAAATCCCAAAATTTCTATATACTCAAACCATGATATCACTTTGTCCTTATTTTAGTCATGAGCTCATGATTACTATCATATTATTTTCTCCTTATCCCTTCATTATGCGCATTTCATCTGCTTTCCAAAAATATTTCAATCACTTTTTCATAGTTACCAGTACCATATAATTATTAAAAACTAATACATAGATATTCCAAAATTCCACAATACCATAAATGAGATTCCATGATACTATTTTGAAATCCCATTAAATAAACACTTAATCATTACACAACATCATTTTCAAACTCAACATCACAAATAGTGATCACATGAGACTTCCCTTTATCCTTTGCCTTAAGAGGTTTCTCATGTTGATCATCATTGACCCATGGATTAGGGCATTTATTAGCATAATGCCCCATTTCCTTGCACTTGAAGCATTGAAGTGTTGGTGGAGAGTTCTCTTTAGTCTTTTCTCTATTCACATCATTAGCAACCTTTTTCCTATTACTTTGACAATCAACTGCTCGATGAACTTATTTTCCACACTTAAAACATTTTCTAGTACCTTTTAGGCAATCTCCACTATGTTTCTTTCCACACTTTTAGCATAAAGAAACATTCATCTTCTTTTCACCATTGTTCTGAGATTTCTCCTCGAACTCCATCTTTCGTTTCATCTCAAAACCATGAGATGGATATGTTACACCAACTTCCAGTTCTACATTGATAGCACAACGCACAATTTCTTCATAGCTACTGAAGTCTCTTATAGCTAATTCCCTTCAAATAATTGGTTTTAAGCCACTGAAAAATCGATCAACTTTACTTTCATGTTTGATGATAAAGCCAGATGCATACCTTACAAGTCTTGTAAAATTCGCTTCGTATATAGCAACAGATTCATCATCCTACTACTTAAGCTCAAGAAACTAATTTTCCATCTTTGTTCGAAGAATATGAGGGAAGTACTTACTGAAAAAAAAGTTCTTGAACTCGTCCCATTCCATGGACTCAATTTCATCTATTTGCCTCGTATTCTTGATAAGATTCCACCATTGATCAGCATCACCTTCCAAACGATATACTGCTAAGATGACATTATCATGCTTAGAACATTGTAGAACTGAAAATATCTTTTCAGTGGTACTGATCCATTATTCATCCACTAAGGGATCATAAGACCTTCTGAATGAATGTGGATGCTGCCTCATGATGGATTCAACAGAATGTTGCTCCTTTCTCTGCTCATTTTGAAGTATAGAATGATTCATAGCTTGTATAAGTATAGAAATAAGATTATGCACTCCATCTCCCATGACATTGGTTTCGTTATGAGGAAAATAATTGCATTGTCCATTAGATTGATCAACACAGTTCATTCGGGTTCCATCCATCATCTAAAACCCAAAAATAATAGTGTGAGAGGAAAATACCATGCTAGGGAAAAAACATAATAAAGGGGGAGTACCTTCAATATGTAACATCTTAGGTTTAATTCTAAGATCGTTAGCGCAATTCTAGGACTATAACCTATATGTATACTTAACCTTAGGGACATCCCTAGACATACCATAGAAATATCTCTAGAGATTTCACTAAATTTTTCGCATCCTAGTTTCCAAAGGTTAACTAAACCTCCCTCTGATACCAACTGTAGAGACCCAAAGCTTGACATACATGAACATTAAATTACTTTTGCAGAATAATTAATACATATTAATAACCAACACTCAAGGACCATAATAGTTTATTGTCTTTGGAAACTCGGAACATAATCTTCTAATTGTGGTGAAAGATCTTCAACATCTCCCATAAAGATCTTCCCCTTTTGTTTTCTTACCTAAAACCTTTCTTTAAATCCTGGGGAAAAGAAAACATATAAAGGGTGAGATAAAATGCCCAATAAGGGTAATCATGGATAAAATAAAACAAATCACATACATTTGAACTTAAAAACATGAACATAATTTTTAAACATCAAAATCATCAGCAATGAAATAAAACATGGCAATACATAAGGCATAGATCATAAAAGAACATTAATCATGATAAAATAGCATGGGAATAAAACATGTAATTGTTAAAACCATTAAGCACATGATATGATTTCCATAGGATCCATGGAATTACTTCCATGACCATCTTAGTGGAAAAAGTCCCTTTCTGAATTCAGTTCACTCCTCTTTCCAGTCCTGTATTACTGAACCGGTTTAACTTGTCATTCCAGCCATGTCTATCTCATGAGATATAAATCTTTACCCAATGTATTGGAGGGAGATATAGGTCCCACCCATATCATAATGAAATAATTCTTACTTGTGCCACAAAATAAACTTAAAACATTCATCATAACCCAAAGAATAAAATGGGTTTCATAAATATCATCCCATCATCACATAATCCATATAAAACAAATGGATATTTCATCTTAAGAAAAGTGAAACCATGTAAATCATAGAGACATTATACTTGAAACATACACATATGAAATAATTTCATCTTATATGGAAAATGGTTTTGATAAAAAACTTGAAATGAATTCTTGAGGAAAATATCCTTTCTTATTCAAAATCAATTTCTTTTCACAAAACGTCATGTAATTTTAAAAGAAAGACATTTTGTTGAAAATAGTCATGAAATATTTTGGAGGAATATTCTTGAAAATAAGGCTTTATAGAACCGTAAAAATCCTTTCATGTCGTATAAGTTAAAAAAAACATTCTTATCGTACTTTTTTCAGAAAAGTCAAAAAGTACCTCGTATGGTAATCAAAATAAAGATTCCTTCCAAAACTTGTGGTAAAAGTCATAAAAGGTTAAAAATGAATTTAAACATACATGAAAGAATACTAAACATTTTATGAAAATATTGTTTAGAAAACATAGGAATGGATGATAAATATAACCCCATTAAATACTTACGAATCAATAATCTCGGATAAGAATGAGATTGTGAGACTTTCCCTTACCTTATGTCTGATATGCTTCGTATATATCCGAACCACCTCTTATTTGACATGCCTCTTTTAAACCTCCTCTTAGGGCACTAAAATTGGTCTTTGAGGAAGACCAGGACCTCTAGAATGTTTCTAAAGAGGTTTATAAGGGAAATGGACAGGGGTTGGCTGAGCTTGAATGCTCAAAGTTGTGTAAAGATGAGAGGGAGGAGGTTCCCTTTTATAAGGGAGGAGAGGGGCACCTTTGGAAATCTTAAAAATATTAATTTATAATAAATCTAAACCCACTTAAAAACCTCAAAAAATGACTCATATTAGAATATTAGATGATATAGGGTTGTAATCTCATCAACCAATAAAATTTAGACATGTAGGGAATTTATTTTAAACATTATCAACTTGATTTATCCTTATATTAAATTTTATTTGTGGTAATAAGATTATAAATTTTAGATTGTTATAAATAATTACTTATATGATGTGAATTATCAATAATTAGATAATTTATGACATTTTAGACTCTATAAATTTCAATCTATAATTTTTAAATATATTTTTTTTATTTTTAAACAATTTAATAATATGTTATTTTTATAAAATAACAATAGTTTCAATTTTGACACTATTCATTTATTTGAATTTAAATTAAATAAACACAATGGACATATTCAAAATAAAATATTTAATAGGTTACTAACATGTCATATTAATCTAGAAAATTAGTTTAGCACATTAAATAGTTCATATAATATTTATTTTACTATATGTAAAACCATTTATTTGATATTTCTCTTAATAAAATAATTACTACAACATTTTTGTATAATTATTAAATATACTTATTTGTTGCATAAAAATTAAAAATAAAATTCTAGGATGAATATAAATCTTATTAATTTCATAATAATACATTTAGTTGGATTTATCTTCTAAAACACCCATATTTTAAAATGTTATATTTATTAAATCATGAAGGTGACAACTTTGACATCATATAAAATAAAATAATATAAGTGTCATAATCACTTTTATAAGACTCCAAACGGTCATATATTCGGTCATTGAATGATTATGGTGTATATATACAGTACCAATAAGTTTTGGTCAGGTTTGTTACCCCTTTAATATGTATTACTATTTTAATAAAAACAATATTATTGATTTTTTTACTAAATAAATAATTTCTACATCATTAATGTATAATCTAATAAGGAAATTAAATAACTCTTAAAAAATACAAATAAATTACCATGATAAATAAAAACATTTTAGATTCCACATTACTATTTATAACTGAATTTATATTCTATATAACCTTATATTAAAAATACGTTAATTATTAAAGTTTGAGTGAGACATATTTAACTTTCCTTTAAATAACATAAACTAAAGGTCCTAATCACCTCAAAGTGGGTTCTAATGGATTCCATTTCGACCAAAATATGACTTAAGATGATATATAATCATCAAATTGTATTAAGACAAGTGTTAGGGTAATTTTATAATATTATATTTACCCTTAATTACCCGATTTACCTTTTACTATGGTAAATAAAATTTACCGTAGTTACTATTCATAATGCCCAAAAATAAAAAGTAATCTATTAATATAATTTGGACCCAATGATTCCAAATATGGAATCCATTTTTCTAAATACAATACAAATAAGTTGCAGAAATTAAATTAAAATTAATCCTGTTGTCGAAAGAAAATGGGTTTTTGTTTAAAACATTGCAAAAGATTGAAATGATTTTACCTATGAATTCAATATAAAATCAATGATAATGACATACATTATATTAAATGGTAAAAATATATTATATTTATACTTTAAAACCATTAAATATTATAATTTAACCATATCAATTATTACGATGAAAAAAGTTGTTTTTAATTAAAATATAGCATGTTTTTACTATTCATTAAAATATGAAAGTTATCATAATAATATGAGAATTTTTTCCAAAGTAAATTTTTATATCTTAATAAAAAAGAAGAATTTTATTTTTTCAAATTAAACTTATAAACATGTCAAAAACTATATTTAAAGTGGGTGCACCATCAAAAGGCGACAAAACTACATTTTTTAAAAAATACTTATTTTACCCGAAAAATTTATTTTGTTCACATAAAATGTTTTAGAAAATGTGTAATATGAATAATAATGTTATAAAATTAAAAATTTATCTAATCCTATTCATAAAGGATATTTCATAATAATATTATAACAATATATCATTGTTTAGTGAAACCCGGTATTGCGTACAACACACGCTATCGAGGAAGGTCGTGATTGCGTGTAATGCAAGCCAGGTCAGGGTTGAATGTAGTGAAATCTCCCTTTGGTGTTGTGTATAACATAATTAAAAACTTATTTCATTTATAAATTAAACAAAATATATACTTAATGTTGCGTAGAATAATTTCTAGAAAACAAACTTGAAATTGTGTGTAACACTAGCCAAGAATAGTGTTGCGTATACTGAAAGCTAATACGGTGTCACGTATAGCGCAAGATAATCTTGGTGTAGAGTACAGTATAATATATTAAAGAGATTAAAAATAATATATCTTATAAAATCTCCGGGTGTTACAATGATCATTCTTAATATCGTTCATGTATTATATAAAAATTTTATTCTACTACCTCGATTTTTTGTATTTGAAAAATTTCCATTCCAATTGAAGAAAATAAGGAGTAACCTTTTACTTTTCAATAACATTATTATTATTATTATATATATTAAATATATATTTTTCTTATTTGTGTTTTTATCAAGATTAATAAGAAAAAACCACTCATATATAGCTCAATGATGTTAACCATGTTAAATATGTCATATAAATACATATTAATGATAACATGTCAATAACTATTGGGAAAAAGTTGAAAATTAAAAACACTAATTAAATCACTCTTTAATTGATATCATATAGTCTCCAAGTCAATAACTTACACAATATTTTATGAAAATGGGTGGAGGTTAATGTTATTGTGAATTTATTTCATAGAAATATCTATTTTTATACTTGATGTATCTCATGTCCATCCATTATTTTTATATTTTATATTATATTATCCATAAAATATAATATTTCAATCAATTCATTATTTTTTTTGTACCCATTAATTCATTGAAGAAATACCCTTGGAATTTTCATGTTTTATTTTATTTTAGTAATATTTTCTAGAGGAAATTAAATTACCGCATGGGACTATGATATTTTATTTTTTATTCGTGATTCTTGTAAAAGGAAATTGAGTTTTTTTTTGTGAATTTTTACGCTTATAATTATCTATAATTAATGTAAAAAATATGTATTTGTCATGTTTTAAGAGATTAAAACAAATTTATGTAAATGAAAAATCGATGTCCAGTTATTTATTGAATGGTGTTTGAATGGTATATTTTAGAATGTCGAATCTATTCTACAAATAATTTGAATTATTCAAAATAATAAAATATATAGAGAACATTTATTATAGCCACTAAATAATAAATGATTATTTATACAACACATTTCTTATGTTGAGAACTGGGTATTATAGTTCATAGACCATATATTTTGGGACAAAATTTGTGTTCTAATGTATAAAAATCATAAATCCAATAATGAAAATTATGATAATATATAAAAATTATACAAATATAATATAAAAAAATTTCTTTTTCATAGAATATAATTATATTATCATATATCATGCATTTGAATTTAGATAACACTACTATATTTTAGAGAATCATAGGTTATGCAGACCATGGGTGAGTAGAGTATTGAATAAATTTAATCTAAAGAAAAAATATGTGATGTGTCTTGAATTATGAGAAACATAAATGGTAAAAAAACATGTATAGATGTTATTTGAAGTATTTTTAAATGTTTGTGATTTATTGTGTATAAAATAAAACATTCTATAAAAAGAATATTCATATGGGTAATTAATGTGTTGGTAGAGAATAAGGAGTACAAAACATATATTTTGTGGGATTTAATTGGAACCTAACCTTTTAATTGATTATAATGTTTTATTAAAAAGAGTATTTTTTTAATCATAGTTTTTTGTTCCTTGTATTTTTTTTTTGAAAAATAAATGATAATTGAGGTTTAAGGATGACATATTACATGGATTGAATCATGTATAAGAATAGATAATACATGGATAGGTTTGAAAAATCTATTTAAAAGAGACCAAAATCATGTTGTAATGGGTAGTACCGTGTAATATTTAATATAAGGATAATTTAGTCTTAAAAATACAAATTTGGTAGGAATAATTTTTATTATAGGAAGTATTTCGATGACATAAGATACAAAACCATGTGATTTTTAGTGGAAAACAAGGAACTAATCATGGTGATGGTCATGAAGTTAGTCATGTTTTACAAGTATATTCATAATAAATGATCTATAAACAATTATTTCATAGTGTTATACATTTTTTAAGAATTTATTATTGTAGATATATGGTTGAAACAACATTTTATTGATACCATGCTCATTTAAATGACTATTTTATATGAAAAATTGGAAACTTTTCATTAAACAAGTTATGGTTGTGAGTGTTTCTATAGAAATTGATTTTTGTTGTTTCATGAATTAAAGTGAAATTTAACAGGCCATTTTTTTAGGAACACCACTTTTTTGTGAGTTTAGATATTGATATTTTAAATATTGAAATGGTGGAACTTTTTTGTTATTTTTAATTAAAATGATATTAATTTTAGTGTATATGTTTTACTCAAACCAAACCACATCACGCTGAGGATAAAAAAATTGGTTTATGAATTTTATGGGAATATAGTGGATTTTAATGAAACTTGAATTATAAAAAGATATCATCCTTAATATATACTATGATAAATATTGGTTTGATGAATTTGGTGGAATATAATGTATTGATAACTAGTATGTGATGTAGTATAATTTGGGAAGAATAAATTGAAGAGAAAAGAGGGTGACTAAAGGAATGAGGTAATTGGTAACATGTTGTATGATAATTAAGATAGATTTATAAACATCTAGATATATTTTGGAATATATTGTTTTTAAGATATTTTATATAATTTAATATATAGATTTGATAAAGAAGTTAGAAATAAAATAAACCTGGCTATCTATTTAGGATTTCTAAATATTCATTATTATTCAATGAGAGAAACTTGTATAATGATTGTGCTTAAACTCTATCTTAATGTAGTACATGGATAGATAGATGGAGGAATTGATCCTTGGTTTTGGGAGTGATCCTTTCTTAAAATTGCAATCACTAATAGAGAGTAGAGATTTTGGTATATTGAAAAATTGTTAGTCTACACTCCTAGGTTTTATCTCTCTATGTTGAACCAAGTAAAATCATCTAGCCATCACATCTATTTCAAAATTTTAATTTAATGGTTATATGATTCAATTTGAAGTTTTTAGTTTATTAATTACAATGTAGGAAAAATATGTGTTTATGGAGATGAATTTGACTACATAATTCACCAATACATTTTAGTAAGTACATGGGATTTTGGTTATAACATATGGTATCAAATAAAAAAGTTGATTTTCTTAGTGAACATGTTGCAAATTTATTATTGATATAGAAAGTATGTTCAAATACTAATGATTTCTTCTCCTTGATTTCTGAAATTATCATATCTCAAAAAATAACCAAAAATATCACCACTATTATGCCACTCCTTGAGTTTCACATTCTTTATTATTTAATTAATATATTTAGTTCTAGAATTATCCTGTATTTTAAAGATGAATTTATTTAAAAAATATCAATTTTAAAGTTTCAGTTTAGGGAACATAGTTGATACATGATTAATAGTAACCATGCAGATACCCATGAAAAGGCATCTATTTTTTAGTAGTGCTATTTTAAATTCATTTTCCATGGTTGTTATAACTGATTGGAAACACTATATATAATTGTAGATGTGTTGAGTGATGGGAACATGGTTAGCACACTGTTTGGTAAATCATGAAAATGTACTCATTTTATGAAAACATAAAATTCATAAACTACCCTTCTAAATTAAATCCCCAAATTGGGTCAACCCTCTCCCAACTCGAATGAGATACAAAATGGGAGAATGGGATGTGACCATACTTCCTCATCCATTTTAGGGCTTCTATCCTTGATTTATTACTATTTATTCGAAGGCATGTGTCTTTTCTCCACTTATCTTTGTTTCTATTTTGTTTTCCTTCTATTCCTTACCATTATCTCTTAATGGGTGAACTTTAGGGTGAGGGAATAAATAAATTTGTTGTGATTATAGATGTTATAGTATGTGGATCTTATTTTATGTTATTCTCTATATATAATAAAATTCTTCTCACTATGTACAACCTATTTGAGGAGGTGGTTTTTTGGTATTTTTATTATCTTGATATTCTATTTATTATTGGGTTTTTGATATTTATTTCCATAAAAATTAATCATTGTTTAGAGTTCTGTTATGTGTTTAAAAGGATCTAAAAATTTATAAAAGCTCATGTATTGAAATTAAAATAGATGTTGCATACACTATAAGTTTGATAAATAGCTAAAATGATTTTATTGGGGTGTCAAGTTATTTAATTGATAATTTGATCCTTTTTATTATTTAATGTTATTTTAATTGTTGGTTGAAGTTTTATTTGACATATATTTAAATTTATACTAGATTTTTTTGGTTAATATTATTTATTGAGTTTCCCACTATTTATTTTTGAGGAATTACTAGTATGAATATTCTATTAAGGGTATTTAGACTTAGAGATCTAATTCATTCCAAAAACGGGGGTTTAACATGTCTTTGGTATTAAAATGGTTTCTCCAAAATAAATATTTTTCTATGGAATTTCATAAAACAACACACCAAGGCCCATTTTTTCAATTAAAAAGGATTTCAAGTGAGATTGGTTTCAAAATGGTATTCAAGGTTCTTTGGAAAGGAAATTATAGTTCTAAATATTGAGGCTCTAATAATACATTCCAAGTACTTTTCAGTAAATTTGTTACACCATTAATGGGATACCATATAATATTGGTATGTGTTACCATGAGAATAAAATAAATTTATGTAATTTTTATGGGTTTTAAAGATGTTAATTTCATTAGTTTATGTGATTAGGTGGGATGGGGATGGAATTTTATATGTTAAGTGTGCATGTGATTTTATAAAAAAAATCACCTCCTACCCCGATTACTCATGGGTATACCTGTAGAATGTGTGAGGTATTAAGAGTTGGCTACTCTCTAGTCAAGAGAAAACTAACTAGATACCCTATGGTATGTGAATCCATTGGGGAGTTCCACCAGTGAGGTTAATTTTAGAAGACTATTGTTTATTGACTAGATATGCATCAATTGATCGATATATGATTCCACCTGAGCACTTCTAGGATCACATCATCAGATATTTATAAATTTCCCAAGATAATATATACATTATTTTTTCCTATTTACTATTCCCAATTATATTACTGTTAAATATAATTATTTTTCTCTTAGGATATAATATACTAGTTCCACCTTTGTATTATATATATTCCATAACAACAATATTTATAATTACATTCCATGTTTCTTTATATTCTTGGAAAATAACTTGTATTAATTATAAATTTATTCATTAATTGACTCAATACATTTATTCAGTTGATGATTCCTTTTTTTAATGGTTTTTTCCTTCATGATGATTTGAAAATTGGTTTTAAAGGATGATTTTAAAAGGGATGGGTTTCAAGTTAAGGGTTATTTTAATATCATTCATTAAATCATGATTGAGTTTTACAATCTAGTTTCCATGAAGGTTAATGATGTATTTCTTTAAATTTTAAAACCTATTTTATACCTATCTTTCAAATTATAATTTACGCTTTGTTTTGGAAAGGGAGACTCATGGAATCATAAGTAATTTCCTATTAGGATTTTATAATTAATCCAAACTATTCCCATTAATATTAGTATACATGATTTTGTTTTGCAGGTTTATGTCTGATTTTCAGTTTCTCATAGAGAATTATTGTATGGATGTTGGTTAGTAACCTTGAGATCATAGAGAGGTGATTTTGGGTATTTTTTTCTAAAATATATGTAAGAGAAATGAAGGATCCCATGTTTTTCTAGATTTTTTTCATATTTTATATTATTGAATATTTATTTTCAGTTTTTTATAGATATGTATTATTTTTAAGCAATATTTTGTTTTTAATAACTTATATCTCTATTTATTTATGTTTATGGATATCTAATGAATGGAGTGATCATGACAAACTAATGCGTTGAAGTTATTTTCCACTTTATTTTTATTGGTATAAATTATTTCCTAATGTTTATCACTAATTCCCTAGTAATAGTTTATAGCCCAGATTGCTCAAGAACTTACCTCGAGTAATGTCATAAACCAGCTATGGTGCCTAGTTTTGTGGTATCTAGGTTTGGTTGATAAAATAATTGTATTAGATCCTAGAATTTTCAAATACCAAGGTTCATGAACTACACTATTTTATTTAGGGTGAGGATCCTAAACTTGAGTTATGAAAATAAGAACTCAATAAGTTGGTGTAGGGGGAACCACATGATCCGTTTATCACTCATAACAAAAAGCTTCTATGATATTTTTTGTTTGGAGTCATGAATTTTAGTTTTATTTTTTTTGTATTTTTTATATGGAATGATTTTATTTTATCTTGTATCAATGTTTTTGGGGTATTTTAATTTTTTTATATGATTTAGGGGTGAAAATAAAGGAGTAACCTAAGGTTCATAGTTAACCTACATTTTAGGGAAAACCATTTAGAACCAATTTCATTGGTTCTATTATCCTTCTAGTTATATCTTTATTGTTGGTTCTTGGTCTTCAATATTGTTTGTCCAAACCATGAACAATCACTAACCCCCTTGATGTTTTTTTGAACTCCTTTGGTCCAAATTTTTTCTGAGTCATAGCTAGATGTTATTTATTATGATTTAAAGGAGATATCTATAATGTTTTATTGGTATCTAGATTTATTTAGATTAAAAAATTAATTAGATATTGGTGTTATAAAAGATAAAAGATGGTTTTGAAATTAAAAAAATGGTGTTTTCAAAAATATAATGAAATTAATTCAGGGTTAATGATTTTCACATGTTTTAATAGATATCTTGTTTGGGTTTTAAATAAGTTTAAATAGAGGTTTTTTTCCAAACATAAAGAGAGAGATTTAGAAATGAATTTAAAAGAAAACCCTATGAATTATTATTTATGTTTTGATCTATTAAGTGATAATTTTAGGGTTTTTTATTTGTGGGATTCTATTTTGTGTTTTTATTTTTTTAAGAGTAGTCATGATTTGATTTTTAGTAGTTATTGATTTGGTTTTATATTTTATTTTTATTTAGAGTATGCATCCAATAAATTTTTCAATGAATCCTAGGAATTTGAGTGCGGCCTAGTTTGTTGGGGAATCTACCCAGATTCATGAAAGAGTTGTGGATCCCATTCTGCGTATATTTTTTTGGTGATTAATATACTCTTGAGGCTATAGAGTTTATTGAAAAGATTGAGAATATATTAATGTCACTAGGAACTTCTAAAACCGTGAGGGTTAGATTTTCCCTAGGTTTTTTTAATTTTTATAGTCGAGATTGGTGGAAGGTGATGTTCTTCACACAATTCCATGTTGGAATGGAATGGGTGTTTTTAAATACCAAATTCATTCAATGGTTTCTCCCTATCATAAAAGTGAATAAGGAGGTGATTCTTATGAGGATACATTAGGGATAATGATTGATGATGGAATTTGGTGAACACCTTAGTTTTATAGTTCATTTTCTTTTGAGATCTTATCGAATGATTCCATGAAGTCTCGCCTATTCATAAAGAGTCTTCATTTTAATCCTTTTTCTAGAGTTTTTCTATCTGGTACCATCCTTTTTCAAGGCCTAGTTAAAGAATATTATCTTCCAAATATGGTTTCTAGAAGTCAACCTATGATGTATGGAAGATCTATCTTTATTAGAGAAAGTGAAGGTTACATATCTGATGAGGGGTGGAATCGGAAGGAACATGTTTTGGGAGGATCTTTATCATGTTTTGTTGGTTAATTTTTAATGGAAATATTTTTTGGTTAATGGGGTCCTCATTAACCTATAAATCATAATATGTATTCAATTTGAAAATTTTTTGGTATCTCTTTTTCTTCATCCCTCTATTTTATTCTTATAGTATATTTTTTGTGGCTAGTCTCTGATCTCTAGTTTGTTTTATAGGGTGTTAGAAATTTGGAGATATTTAGGGGAGTAAGTGTGTGTTTCAAAGGAATTACGAATTTTATATAAGTTTTTAAGGGTTTTTTGAGTGACTTTATCCATAATTATGTGTCCCATAAATCCTCATAGTTGTATTATTAATCCACCAAGCTAGTGAATTTTATAATTGGGGACACCCACTATGGGTATCCATTTTCTAATATTTTTATTAAGATAGTTGGGTGTGTTTTTAAAAATAGAGATATATTTTTTCATGACAATTTTAGTTATTCTTCATGGGGTTTGGATATAAGGCCCCAGCCTTAAACCTTATTTAATCTTTAGTTATTAAAATATTACACATTGAGGATCTTTTCAGGTTTAGAGTTTTAGAGAATTATATCATGAAACTTTCATTACATTCCACATTTAAACAAAGTGGTTACATAAAAGACATTATTAATTTTTCCCATCAATGGAAACATATTTAAAATAAAACATGGATTCTTTCTTGACACATCCTTGACACTATCATCACATCATGTACCCTTCCCTTGTCCTGTGAAAAACATTTCAAAAACTTGGGATGAGCATAAAAAGCTCAGTAAGGGATATAAAAATATGGAAAGGAAACATGAGTACATGTATACATAAGAATGAACTCATACTTTACCCATAAAACATAAGCACTTTAACATACCCCATAAAATCATGAATAAATCATAGAAATCATAAGACATAAAAGGTAACTTGAGGCATTTATAACATTCTTACGTAGGGAGTAACCCTCTTGGTTATGTTTTGGAATACCCATCACAGTATATTCCCTAAATCTCTTCGGAGAAACCTCAACGTTTCACTCCTTCGCGTTACCCAATGCATTGGAGAGCTATATCGGGCTCACCCGCTCGTAGTTTATCACGAAACCACCCGTTTTCATAACAATGCCCAAGAACCATAACATAAACATATAACATAAAACATGCATAAAGGAAACATAACATTTCCACATTTCAATCACAATATAACATTTTAGTATATTGAAATAATGAATCCGTTCAAAAAGAAACCATTTCCAAAACTGTTTAAAACATTTAATAAGGAGATTTTTGAATCAAAGTGTCCCATACCACCTTGAAGATTTTAAAATTTTAAACCATTAATATCCATATAAATAAATCCTTAAAACCATTTTTAAAACATTGATACTAATAAGAACAAATCATTAAAACATTTAAAGTGATATTTTGGTTAAAGGGTATTTACCAAAATTAGAGACACTTGAATACAATAATTGAGGAATAACATTTAATCAGAACTTTATAATATCATGAGAATAAATGGATTCATGATATAATATTCCAAAGGACAGTATATACACCATATAAGATTTAATTTGTGCATAACAACAATGAAGTCTCAATAGAGATGTAAAATGTGATGAAATCCCTTATAAAGAAGGTATCCTTAAATTAAGGATAAATCAATCTCAATATTATGTGTGAAAAATATAAATACACCCAATATAATTGGATATTAAGTGTAAAACAATAAAAGGTCATTCACACATATTCAAATTATGACATATTCAATAACTACATGTTGAACCCAAAGAAATCAAAATTGGGTTAAAAAGTTCCCTTGGAAAAATTCAACAGCCTAACGGCGTCACTTCAAAAATTCAGAAAATGAGTTGATGAGAGATAAAAAGGGAATCTCATCACTTGGACATAAAATTTACATCAATCAGGATATATAAGAACATATCCCAACATAATAGTATGTGAATTAAAAGACATAACAAACGAAGTCTTTTAAAATGAGGAGGGTGAAAGGTTCCCTTACCGACTTGGGTAACTTTCGAAAAGTACACCCCATTGAATAAGTGTCATACAATGAATATGAAAATACCCATAAATGGAATTATATTAAAAAATGAGTGTAATAATGGTCAGTACATAAACCACTCAAAGGAAATTTTGGCAAATGTAGCATAAATCTCACAGGAATAAAAGTGAGATGAAAAATCTCTTACGAAAACTCGGCAGCCTAACGGCGCCACATAAAACTTCCAAAATGGATTGATGAGAGGAAATAGGGTCTCTCATCATATCAAAATAAAGTTTACAGAAAGATGAATACAAAATAACATCCCCCAACATAACAAAAATGAGCTTAAAATAAGTGACATAAAGGAGAGTACTTAAAAATAAAGAGAGAGGTTAGATCTCTTACGAAAACTCTGCAGCCTAACGGTGCCACTCAAAACTTTCAAAATGGATTGATGAGAGGAAATAGGGTCTCTCATCATATGAACATAATAAGTACATTAGGAGTAATATAAAAGAACATCCCAATCATATGAAATATGTTCTTAAAAGGAATGACATAAAAGAGTGTACATAAAAAGAAAGAGAGGTGTAGGATCCCTTACCTCAAGTCCAACTTGTCTTGTTCATTTCTTTATATTCCTGAATAATAAACTTTGGTCAATTAATAATTGCCTAAGTAACTCCTTTATAGATTATTATTCAGTTAATATCACATATTATAATGTTATAATAATTGTTTAATAATGTTAGTTCATATCAGACGTTTTTGCCGATGTTTGGTACATGAGTCAAAAATGAACTTGTTTGAAAAAAGATTGCCCATGTAGTTATAAGTAAATAATTTCCAGAATAGTATTAATGATTAAAATATCATATATATCCAGTAAATATTCATTTTATACTATTTCATATCATTTGGAGATAAAAAAACGAAAATCACCGTTCATGGAGACGGTAGGCCGTACGTACGCTTGAACGCTACTTTCATTTTTTTGTCATATTAATGGAATTAAAACAAAATGATAGAGATATATATATATGTTATAATTCCATAATGATATCCATAATTTATATGTAATATATTACATATATATCCATTATATATATGTACTTATAATATTACATAACATTTTGAGATAAGAAATGAAATGTACCGTTCATGGAGACGGTAAGCCGTACGTACGCATGAACGCTACTTCCATTCCTATTTCATATTTAATGGAATTAAAAAATAATGATACATAATAGTATTTTAATTCCAGTGTGGTATCATATATAATATCATTAAATATATCCTTTATACGTACCACATATGGTATTAACGAATCAAATCACTTTGAGGGGGCGGTAGTCCGCAGTTCCTTAAATGAAGATATCGCGTTTACCCATAATGGAAACCATAAAGGTATTCCCAAAATGAAAAATACATAAGATTAAGGAAAACATAAACATATTATATATCATATATAAATATAGTTTCATCTTATTGGCCACCTTTGAAGGTGTTAAAATAATGTTGAACAATCATCGTTTCGGGAGGCAGAAATTCGCCATCTACGGAAACAATATGTTATTTAACCATTAGATGTAGGTGTGTGTAAGTGTAGCTCGAATACTTTTTATACCAACATAATAGTATATTGAGGATACTGTATTTGTTACAAAAGAAAATAATAAAAAGAGTTTAGGGGGTTGGAGAAGCAAAATAAAACAAAAGGACTCAAAAGAAGACATTACCTTAAAATCGGGTAACTCCCTTTGGTTTGAGATCAAAGGCTTCCATGGGAAGAATTCTGCCAAAAGTGAGGCTTCAAGGATTAAGAGAGGGAATTGGAGAGACAAAATGGGCAGAGGTTGTCCGATCCAAAGGCTTTGGGAGTGTGGGTAAGGTGGTAGAGGTGGGGGCCTTTTATAAGACGAGAGGAGGGGCACTCTTGTAATGTTACAAAATGTTACTTTATTTTCAAAAGAGTTTCAGATTTTAAAGGTCCCAAATTGATGTATTTCTAGGATAAGGTGATAAGGGTTCGAAATACACTCATCCAATAGGTTTTGGACATGTTTAGGTCTTAGATATTACATTATCTTTCCATTTTTTTTAAATCGTTAAATAATGAGGTCATCACTGCAACATCACGATGTCATAAATAATTTAATTTATTTAATGTCTAAAAATTATAAAAAAACTACTATGATGTAGGAAATCTTTTTATATTTCCAATGACTATTTATAGTAAAAAATATGACTTGTATAACCCCATGTAAAAATTGTTTTAGTAAAACATCTCATGTTTGTGTCATTTTTACTTTAACATTAAATAAAAAGATATTTATGTCATTTCCCAACCAAAGTGGATCCATGGGGTCCCCAAGTTGACCCATTTATTGTCTTGGTCGGCCATGACACATCCAATGAGGGTAGGACATGTGTCTAGGTCATTTCATTTTATTAAAATATTATTCTTACCATAAACAACACTAATTACCTCTAATCACGATTAAAAACTTAATAAGTTACTATTCATCAAAAAATTATTTTTATCCCATTGAACCACATTTTACTTATTAATGACAACCATGTATGTTGGATTTTTGAAATTCAAAACAAAAAGATGGAAAAATTTCATTTAAAAAGAAAAATCAGTTTTTTATAAGTACCACTTAGTGGTTTCACTATTCATCAAAAATTGAAGTTTCTAAGAAAAATCCCAAAAATTCACCCTAAACTATATTTGATCTTCCGAATTCAAACATGAAGTCTATTTTACAAAATTAAAAACATATAAGTCACATTAATTAATTTAATAATTAATTCCCGCTGTCAGAGCAAATAGCGTGTTTTTATGAAATAATAAGTATCAAAAGATTGACACTAGTTTAAGTCTGATTTCCAAGTGAAATTAATTCCAATGACCACTATTGGATTTAATGGTAAAAATATATTATAATTTCACTTTAAAACCAATTCAAAAGATAATATAATAATATAAATAAATTATATTAAAAAGTGGTTTTGAATTAAAATACAACATTTTACACTATTCATTAAAAAAAAGAACTTTATCGAAAAGATACCAAAAATTTACACAAAGTAAATTTTGATGTCCCAATTCTTAAGAAGAGTTTTATTTGGTCAAATAGAATGTATAAGAGTGAACAAAACTATATTTACTTACGGTTCTCCATCAAAAGGCGATAAGTGAACCTTTAGTGAAAACAAGGGCATATACGCCTAAAATTGAATTCTTTCCGTATTTTAAGCCTTTATCTTTTATTGGATAAATGTAAAAACATTTAAAAACATATATAATCATATTTTAGTTATTTCTATCCATTCCCACCAATACAACGACTACATTTTAACTACCATTTAAAATAATATTATTTTATTATTAGAGTGCAACGTAAGATTCCCAAGAAACTCGTTGTTGCGTGTTGGGTACGCCATCGAGCTTAGCATCCCCTTTAAATTAATATTAATATTTTATTCACAAATATGGATAAATATGAAAATTTCATATTCTTTATTTACCTGGGGTGTTACATCCTTCCCCCCTTTTGGGAATTGCATCCTCGCAATTTTTAAAATTGATCTTGGAAACATCCTTGAAAGTCCCACATCGGAACAAGAGTCGGTAAAACAATCACTTTAAAATAAAGGAAGATAAGTACGGAGGTCACCCGAGTTAACCCATACTAGGATTCCATGTAGAAAAACATGGACATGGAAGAAAAAACAAAGGGTCATGTTCTTGAGGGAGAGTGATAGTAAACATGTCTAGGAGAAAGTTAACCATGAGAAAATCACAAACTTGTGATGGGTTAAATGGTATTCGATTCCCCAGTAGGAAAAGTTAAAAGGCAACATTTTTGTTTTAAGTTACTTTTTATTGAGGAATTTATTCATAAGGAAACATAATCACTTATCATGTTGAATTTCAACCTTTACTAGATTCCTTAATCAAACTCATATTTTTTTCCAAAAGACGAGTATTTAGGGAGACTTGTTCGCATTAAGAGTACTATAATCAACTTCTAGAGAGTCACCTAATCCACAAAAGAGAACTATACACTTCCCATGTCTTTAGACTTTAACCAAAACCAAAACCAAAAAGGTTAGTACAAGATCAGATAATCCAGAAAAGGATAACCCTTTATAAAAAGAAAATCTATTCTTAAACTCCAAAATTTGTCCAACAAAACCCAAAGTTCAACGAGGACCATTCTATAATAAATTTGTCCATAAAATTCTTCAAAGTAAACCAAACTAAGATTTAAACCCAAATATTTGAAGGATTTAGTCACATAGTCTTCCAAGTTAAATGGTAACATTTATCTCTAAACAACATCAGTTGCTCCTAAAGTCTCGTATTGAAAAGTAATTAACCTAATCACATATCCTCCATGATAGGTTAATCATTTTCATAAATAACCCAAAATCAAATTAATCTTAATTCATAAAATCATATAACTAAAAATAATTAGTCAAACTAACCAAGGACTTCACGTAGTCCAGTGGTAGGCGATAAATACCAGTCGCACTTTGGTTGTGGGTTCGATTCCCACAACTTTGTCCGACGCGACGGGTAGTCACACGGTCTGCGTGTTGTCCTTTTTCCAAAACTATATAATTCTCAAATCATTCCCCAAAAAGGGATAAAATCATCAAAAATAACCATAACATAATTTAACATCAAGTTTATCTCATGCCATTCATTTTCCATCATAACATATAATAACCCATAATTACCTCAAAAGTAAGGATCATATAAACTCTAATGGTTACCTTTATAATTATTACCTGAACTTCCACATCGATTGGTCATCTCGTACATGATGCATTAAAGATCATACCACGAGTTTCCTTATACTCCTTTCTAATTGGTCATCTCGTACTCCTTGTTAGTTGGTTTAGAACAACCACGAGTTTCCTCATTGAATCCCCCATTTCATCCAGTCTCTTAATCAGAGAACCACCAAAGTTTCCTTCAAACCTATTTTCACTTTGGTGCCTGCTAGATCCATCCATTTACCAAAACCTAAAAGGTCAGTGTGAGTATATCAACAAAACCATCATATACTAATGAGGAAGATAAACACCAAGATATACTTACTCATTCAGTTTATCTAATACTAGGACTCTTTCTGAAATCCTATCCATTATGGCACTGTCACTTATGCTTAGAGAATACCCTAACCTCTAAAGTTATCTAAACCGACCTTTGATACCAACTATAAGTCCCTAGCCTTAAACCTTATTTAATCTTGAGTTATTACAAGATTACACATTGAGGATATTTTCAGGTTTAGATATTTATAGAATTAGATCATGAAACTTTCATTACATTCCACATTTAAACAAAGTGGTTACATAAAAGATAGTATTCATTCTTCCCATCAACAGAAACATATTTAAAATAAAACATGGATTCTTTCTTGACACATCCTTGACACTATCATCACATCATGTACCCTTCCCTTGACCTGTGAAAAACATTTCAAAAACTTGGGATGAGCATAAAAATCTCAGTAAGGGATATAAAAATATGGAAAGGAAACATGAGTACATGTATACATAAGAATGAAGTCATACTTTACCCATAAAACATAAGCACTTTAACATACCTCATAAAATCATGAATAAACCATAGAAATCATAAAACATAAAAGGTAACTTGAGGAATTCATAACATTCTTACGTAGGGAGTAACCCTCTTGGTTATGTTTTGGAATACCCATCACAGTATATTCCCTAAATCTATTCAGAGAAACCTCAACGTTTCACTCCTTCGTGTTACCCAATGCATTGGAGAGCTATATCGGGCTCACCCTCCCTTAGTTTATCACGGAACCACCCGTTTTCATAACAATTCCCAAGAACCATAACATAAACGTATCACATAAAACATGCATAAAGGAAACATAACATTTCCACATTTCAATCACAATATAACATTTTAGTATATTGAAATAATGAATCCTTTCAAAAAGAAACCATTTCCAAAACCATTTAAAACATTTAATAAGGAGATTTTTGAATCAAAGTGTCCCATACCACCTTGAATCTTTTAACATTTTAAACCATTAATATCCATATAAATAAATCCTTAAAACCATTTTGAAAACATGTATATTAATAATAACAAATCAATAAAACATTTAAAGCGATATTTTAGTTAAAGGGTTTTTACCAAAATTAGAGACACTTGAATACAATAATCGAGGAATAACATTTAATCAGAACTTTATAATATCATGAGAATAAATGGATTCATGATATAATATTCCAAAGGATAGTATATACACCATATAAGAGTGAATTGGTGCATAACAACAATTAAGTCTCAATAGAGATGTAAAATGTGATGAAATCCCTTATAAAGAAGGAATCCTTAAATTAAGGATAAATCAATCTAAAAATTATGTGTGAAAAATATAAATACACCCAATATAATTGGATATTAAGTGTAAAACAATAAAAGGTCATTCACACATATTCAAAGGAGGTGATTCTTATGAGGATCCATTAGAGATAATGATTGATGATGGAATTTGGTGAACACCTTAGTTTTATAGTTCATTTTCTTTTGAGATCTTATGAAATGATTCCATGAAGTCTCGCCTATTCATAAAGAGTCTTCAATTTAATCCTTATTCTAGAGTTTTTCTATCTGGTACCATCCTTTTTCAAGGCCTAGTTAAAGAATATTATCTTCCAAATATGGTTTCTAGAAGTCAACCTATGATGTATGGAAGATCTATCTTCATTAGAGAAAGTGAAGGTTACATATCTGATGAGGGGTGGAATCGGAAGGAACATGTTTTGGGAGGATCTTTATCATGTTTTGTTGGTTAATTTTTAATGGAAATATTTTTTGGTTAATGGGGTCCTCATTAACCTATAGATCATAATATGTATTCAATTTGAAATTTTTTGGTATCTCTTTTTCTTCATCCCTCTATTTTATTCTTATAGTATATTTTTTGTGGCTAGTCTATGATCTCGAGTTTGTTTTATAGGGTGTTAGAAATTTGGAGATATTTAGGGGAGTAAGTGTGTGTTTCAAAGGAATTATGAATTTTATATAAGTTTTTAAGGGTTTTTTGAGTGACTTTATCCATAATTATGTGTCCCATAAATCCTCATAGTTGTCTTATTAATCCACCAAGCTTGTGAATTTTATAATTGGGGGCACCCACTATGGGTATCCATTTTCTAATATTTTTATTAAGATAGTTGGGTGTGTTTTTAAAAATAGAGATATATTTTTTCATGACAATTTTAGTTATTCTTCATGGGGTTTGGATATAAGGCCCCAGCCTTAAACCTTATTTAATCTTTAGTTATTAAAATATTACACATTGAGGATCTTTTCAGGTTTAGAGTTTTAGAGAATTAGATCATGAAACTTTCATTACATTCCACATTTAAACAAAGTGGTTACATAAAAGACATTATTCATTTTTCCCATCAACGGAAACATATTTAAAATAAAACATGGATTCTTTATTGACACATCCTTGACACTATCATCACATCATGTACCCTTCCCTTGACCTGTGAAAAACATTTCAAAAACTTGGGATGAGCATAAAAAGCTCAGTAAGGGATATAAAAATATGGAAAAGAAACATGAGTACATGTATACATAAGAATGAAGTCATACTTTACCCATAAAACATAAGCACTTTAACATACCCCATAAAATCATGAATAAATCATAGAAATCATAAGACATAAAAGGTAACTTGAGGCATTTATAACATTCTTACGTAGGGAGTAACCCTCTTGGTTATGTTTTGGAATACCCATCACAGTATATTCCCTAAATCTCTTCGGAGAAACCTCAACGTTTCACTCCTTCGCGTTACCCAATGCATTGGAGAGCTATATCGGGCTCACCCGCCCGTAGTTTATCACGAAACCACCCGTTTTCATAACAATGCCCAAGAACCATAACATAAACATATCACATAAAAAATGCATAAAGGAAACATAACATTTCCACATTTCAATCACAATATAACATTTTAGTATATTGAAATAATGAATCCGTTCAAAAAGAAACCATTTCCAAAACTATTTAAAACATTTAATAAGGAGATTTTTGAATCAAAGTGTCCCATACCACCTTGAAGATTTTAACATTTTAAACCATTAATATCCATATAAATAAATCCTTAAAACCATTTTGAAAACATTTATACTAATAAGAACAAATCATTAAAACATTTAAAGTGATATTTTGGTTAAAGGGTATTTACCAAAATTAGAGACACTTGAATACAATAATTGAGGAATAACATTTAATCAGAACTTTATAATATCATGAGAATAAATGGATTCATGATATAATATTCCAAAGGACAGTATATACACCATATAAGATTGAATTTGTGCATAACAACAATGAAGTCTCAATAGAGATGTAAAATGTGATGAAATCCCTTATAAAGAAGGTATCCTTAAATTAAGGATAAATCAATCTCAAAATTATGTGTGAAAAATATAAATACACCCAATATAATTGGATATTAAGTGTAAAACAATAAAAGGTCATTCACACATATTCAAATTATTACATATTCAATAACTACATGTTGAACCCAAATAAATCAAAATTGGGTTAAAAAGTTCCCTTGGAAAAATTCAACAGCCTAACGGCGTCACTTCAAAAATTCAGAAAATGAGTTGATGAGAGATAAAAAGGGAATATCATAACTTGGACATAAAATTTACATCAATCAGGATATAGAAGAACATATCCCAACATAATAGTATGTGAATTAAAAGACATAACAAACGAAGTCTTTTAAAATGAGGAGGGTGAAAGGTTCCCTTACCGACTTGGGTAACTTTCGAAAAGTACACCCCATTGAATAAGTGTCATACAATGAATATGAAAATAACCATAAATGGAATTATATTAAAAAATGAGTCTAATAATGGGCAGTACATAAACCACTCAAAGGAAATTTTGGCAAATGTAGCATAAATCTCACGGGAATAAAAGTGAGATGAAAAATCTCTTACGAAAACTCGGCAGCCTAACGGCGCCACATAAAACTTCCAAAATTGATTGATGAGAGGAAATAGGGTCTCTCATCATATCAAAATAAAGTTTACAGAAAGATTAATACAAAAGAACATCCCCCAACATAACAAAAATGAGCTTAAAAGAAGTGACATAAAGGAGAGTACTTAAAAAGAAAGAGAGAGGTTAGATCTCTTACGAAAACTCGGCAGCCTAACGACGCCACTCAAAACTTTCAAAATGGATTGATGAGAGGAAATAGGGTCTCTCATCATATTAACATAATAAGTACAGTAGGAGTAATATAAAATAACATCCCAATCATAAGAAATATGTGCTTAAAAGGAATGACATAAAAGAGTGTACTTAAAAAGAAAGAGAGGTGTAGGATCCCTTACCTCAAGTCCAACTTGTCTTGTTCATTTCTTTATATTCCTGAATAATAAACTTTGGTCAATTAATAATTTCCTAAGTAAATCCTTTAGAGATTATTATTAAGTTCATATCACATATTATAATGTTATAATAATTGTTTAATAATGTTAGTTTATATCAGACGTTTTTGCCGATGTTTGGTACATGAGTAAAAAATGAACTTGTTTGAAAAAAGATTGCCCATGTAGTTATAAGTAAATAATTTCCGGAATAGTATTAATGATTAAAATATCATATATATCCAGTAAATATTCATTTTATACTATTTCATATCATTTGGAGATAAAAAAACGAAAATCACCGTTCATGGAGACGGTAGGCCGTACGTACACTTGAACGCTACTTTCATTTTTTTGTCATATTAATGGAATTAAAACAAAATGATAGAGATATATATATATGTTATAATTCCATAATGATATCCATAATTTAGATGTAATATATTACATATATATCCATTATATATATGTACTTATAATATTACATAACATTTTGAGATAAGAAATGAAATGTACCGTTCATGGAGACGGTAAGCCGTACGTACGCATGGACGGTACTTCCATTTCTATTTCATATTTAATGGAATTAAAACATAATGATACATAATAGTATTTTAATTCCAGTATGGTATCATATATAATATCATTAAATATATCCTTTATACGTACCACATATGGTATTAACGAATCAAATCACTTTAAGGGGGCGGTAGTCCGCAGTTCCTTAAATGAAGATATCGCGTTTACCCATAATGGAAACCATAAAGGTATGCCCAAAATGAAAAATACAGAATATTAAGGAAAACATAAACATATTATATATAATATATAAATATAGTGTCATCTTATTGGCCACCTTTTAAGGTGTTAAAAGAATGTTGAACAATCATCGTTTCCGGAGGCAGAAATTCGCCATCTACGGAAACAGTATGTTCTTTAACCATTAGATGTAGGTGTGTGTAAGTGTAGCTCGAATAATTCTTATACCAACATAATAGTATATTTAGGATACTGTATTTGTTACAAAAAAAAATAATAAAAAGAGTTTAGGGGGTTGGAGAAGCAAAATAAAACAAAAGGACTCAAAAGAAGACATTACCTTAAAATCGGGTAACTCCCTTTGGTTTGAGATCAAAGGCTTCCATGGTAAGACTTCTGCCAAAAGTGAGGCTTCAAGGAGTAAGAGAGGGAAGTTTATAGACAAAATGGGAAGAGTTTGTCCGATCCAAAGGCTTTGGGAGTGTGGGTAAGGTGGTAGAGGTGGGGGCCTTTTATAAGAGGAGAGGAGGGGCACTCTTGTAATGTTACAAAATGTTACTTTATTTTCAAAAGCGTTTTGGATTTTAAAGGTCAAAAATTGATTTATTTCGAGGATAAGGTGATAAGGGTTCGAAATAAACTCATCCAATAGGTTTTGGACATGTTTAGGTCTTAGATATTACATTATCTTTCCATTTTATTTAAATCGTTAAATAATGAGGTCATCACTGCAACATCACGATGTCATAAATAATTTAATTTATTTAATGTCTAAAAATTATAAAAAAATACTATGATGTAGGAAATCTTTTTATCTTTCCAATTACTATTTATAGTAAAAAATATGACTTGTATAACCCCATGTAAAAATTGTTTTAGTAAAACATCTCATGTTTGTGTCATTTTTATTTTAACATTAAATAAAAAGATATTTATGTCATTTCCCAACCAAAGTGGCTCCATGGGGTCCCCAAGTTGACCCATTTATTGTATTGGTCGGCCATGACACATCCAATGAGGTAAGGACATGTGTATAGGTCATTTCAGTTTATTAAAATATTATTCTTACCATAAACTACACTAATTACCTCTAATCGCGATTAAAAACTTAATAAGTTACTATTCATCAAAAAATTATTTTTATCCCATTGAACCAAATTTTACTTCTTAATGACAACCATGTATGTAGGATTTTTGAAATTCAAAACAAAAAGATGGAAAAATTTCATTTAAAAAGAAAAATCAGTTTTTTATAAGTACCACTTAGTGGTTTCACTATTCATCAAAAATTGAAGTTTCTCAGAAAAATCCCAAAAATTCACCCTAAGCTATATTTGATCTTCCGAATTCAAACATGAAGTCTATTTTACAAAATTAAAAATATATAAGTCACATTAATTAATTTAATAATTAATTCCCGCTGTCAGAGCAAATAGCGTGTTTTTATGAAATAATAAGTATCAAAAGATTGACACTAGTTTAAGTCTGATTTCCAAGTGAAATTAATTCCAATGAACACTATTGGATTTAATGGTAAAAATATATTCTAATTTCACTTTAAAAACAATTCAAAAGATAATCTAATAATATAAATAAATTATATTAAAAAGAGGTTTTGAATTAAAATACAACATTTTACACTATTCATTAAAAAAAGAACTTTATCGAAAAGATACCAAAAATTTACACAAAGTAAATTTTGATGTCCCAATTCTTAAGAAGAGTTTTATTTGGTCCAATAGAATGTATAAGAGTGAACAAAACTATATTTAATTACGGTTCTCCATCAAAAGGCGATAAGTGAACCTTTAGTGAAAACAAGGGCATATACGCCTAAAATTGAATTCTTTCCGTATTTTAAGCCTTTATCTTTTATTGGATAAATGTAAAAACATTTAAAAACATATATAATCATATTTTAGTTATTTCTATCCATTCCCACCAATACAACGGCTACATGTTAACTACCATTTAAAATAATATTATTTTATTATTAGAGTGCAACGTAAGATTCCCAAGAAACTCGTTGTTGCGTGTTGGGTACGCCATCGATCTTAGCTTCCCCTTTAAAGTCATATTAATATTTTATTCACAAATATGGATAAATATGAAAATTTCATATTCTTTATTTACCTGGGGTGTTACATCCTTCCCCCCTTTTGGGAATTGCGTCCTCGCAATTTTTAAAATTGATCTTGGAAACATCCTTGAAAGTCCCACATCGGAACAAGAGTCGGTAAAACAATCACTTTAAAATAAAGGAAGATAAGTACGGAGGTCACCCGAGTTAACCCATACTAGGATTACATGTAGAAAAACATGGACATGGAAGAAAAACAAAGGGTCATGTTCTTGAGGGAGAGTGATAGTAAACATGTCTAGGAGAAAGTTAACCATGAGAAAATCACAAACTTGTGATGGGTTAAATGGTATTCGATTCCCCAGTAGGAAAAGTTAAAAGACAACATTTTTGTTTTAAGTTACTTTTTATTGAGGAATTTATTCATAAGGAAACATAATCACTTATCATGTTGACTTTCAACCTTTACTAGATTCCTTAATCAAACTCATATTTTTTTCCAAAAGACGAGTATTTAGGGAGACTTGTTCGCATTAAGAGTACTATAATCAACTTCTAGAGAGTCACCTAATCCACAAAAGAGAACTATATACTTCCCATGTCTTTAGACTTTAACCAAAACCAAAACCAAAAAGGTTAGTACAAGATCAGATAATCCAGAAAAGGATAACCCTTTATAAAAAGAAAATCTATTCTTAAACTCCAAAATTTGTCCAACAAAACCCAAAGTTCAACGAGGACCATTCTATAATCAATTTGTCCATAAAATTCTTAAAAGTAAACCAAACTAAGATTTAAACCCAAATATTTGAAGGATTTAGTCACATAGTCTTCCAAGTTAAATGGTAACATTTATCTCCAAACAACATCATTTGCTCCTAAAGTCTCGTATTGAAAAGTAATTAACCTAATCACATATCCTCCATGATAGGTTAATCATTTTCCTAAATAACCCAAAATCAACTTAATCTTAATTCATAAAATCATATAACTAAAAATAATTAGTCAAACTAACCAAGGACTTCACGTAGTCCAGTGGTAGGCGATAAATACCAATCGCACTTTGGTTGTGGGTTCGATTCCCACAACTTTGTCCGACACGACGGGTAGTCACACGGTCTGCGTGTTGTCCTTTTTCCAAAACTATATAATTCTCAAATCATTCCCCAAAAAGAGATAAAATCATCAAAAATAACCATAACATAATTTAACCTCAAGTTTATCTCATGCCTTTCATTTTCCATCATAACATATAATAACCCATAATTACCTCAAAAGTAAGGATCATATAAACTCTAATGGTTACCTTTATAATTATTACCTGAACTTCCACATCGATTGGTCATCTCGTACATGATGCATTAAAGATCATACCATGAGTTTCCTCATACTCCTTGCTAGTTGGTCATCTCATACTCCTTGCTAGTTGGTTTAGAACAACCACGAGTTTCCTCATTGAATCCCCCATTTCATCCAGTCTCTTAATCAGAGAACCACCATAGTTTCCTTCAAACCTATTGTCACTTTGGTGCCTGCTAGATCCATCCATTTACCAAAACCAAAAAGGTCAGTGTGAGTATATCAACAAAACCATCATATACTAATGAGGAAGATAAACACCAAGATATACTTACTCATTCACTTTATCTAATACTAGGACTCTTTCTGAAATCCTATCCATTATGGCACTGTCACTTATGCTTAGAGAATACCCTAACCTCTAAAGTTATCTAAACCGACCTTTGATACCAACTATAAGGCCCCAGCCTTAAACCTTATTTAATCTTGAGTTATTACAAGATTACACATTGAGGATATTTTTAGGTTTAGATATTTAGAGAATTAGATCATGAAACTTTCATTACATTCCACATTTAAACAAAGTGGTTACATAAAAGACAGTATTCATTCTTCCCATCAACAGAAACATATTTAAAATAAAACATGGATTCTTTCTTGACACATCCTTGACACTATCATCACATCATGTACCCTTCCCTTGACCTGTGAAAAACATTTCAAAAACTTGGGATGAGCATAAAAATCTCAGTAAGGGATATAAAAATATGGAAAGGAAACATGAGTACATGTATACATAAGAATGAAGTCATACTTTACCCATAAAACATAAGCACTTTAACATACCTCATAAAATCATGAATAAACCATAGAAATCATAAAACATAAAAGGTAACTTGAGGAATTCATAACATTCTTACGTAGGGAGTAACCATCTTGGTTATGTTTTGGAATACCCATCACAGTATATTCCCTAAATCTATTCGGAGAAACCTCAACATTTCACTCCTTCATGTTACCCAATGCATTGGAGAGCTATATCGGGCTCACCCTCCCTTAGTTTATCACGAAACCACCCGTTTTCATAACAATTCCCAAGAACCATAACATAAACGTATCACATAAAACATGCATAAAGGAAACATAACATTTCCACATTTCAATCACAATATAAAATTTTAGTATATTGAAATAATTAATCCTTTCAAAAAGAAACCATTTCCAAAACCATTTAAAACATTTAATAAGGAGATTTTTGAATCAAAGTGTCCCATACCACCTTGAATCTTTTAACATTTTAAACCATTAATATCCATATAAATAAATCCTTAAAACCATTTTGAAAACATGGATATTAATAAGAACAAATCATTAAAACATTTAAAGCGATATTTTGGTTAAAGGGTTTTTACCAAAATTAGAGACACTTGAATACAATAATCGAGGAATAACATTTAATCAGAACTTTATAATATCATGAGAATAAATGGATTCATGATATAATATTCCAAAGGAAAGTATATACACCATATAAGAGTGAATTGGTGCATAACAACAATTAAGTCTCAATAGAGATGTAAAATGTGATGAAATCCCTTATAAAGAAGGTATCCTTAAATTAAGGATAAATCAATATCAAAATTATGTGTGAAAAATATAAATACACCCAATATAATTGGATATTAAGTGTAAAACAATAAAAGGTCATTCACACATATTCAAAGGATGGAATATTCAATAACTACATGTTGAACCCAAAGAAATCAAAATTGGGTTAAAAAGTTCCCTTGGTAAAATTCGACAGCCTAACGACGTCACTTCAAAAATTCAGAAAATGAGTTGATGAGAGATAAAAAGGAAATATCATCACTTGGACATAAAATTTACTTCAATCAAGATATATAAGAACATATCCCAACATAATAGTATGTGAATTAAAAGACATAACAAACGAAGTCTTTTAAAATGAGGAGGGTGAAAGGTTCCCTTACCGACTTGGGTAACTTTCGAAAAGTACACCCCATTGAAGAAGTGTCATACAATGAATATGTAAATACCCATAAATGGAATTATATTACAAAAGGAGTGTAATAATGGGAAGTACATGAACCACTCAAAGGAAATTGTGGCAAATGTAGCATAAATCTCACGGGAATAAAAGTGAGATGAAAAATCTATTATGAAAACTCGGCAGCCTAACAGCGCCACATAAAACTTCCAAAATGGATTGATGAGAGGAAATAGGGTCTCTCATCATATCCAAATAAAGTTTACAGAAAGATGAATACAAAAGAACATCCCCCAACATAACAAAAATGAGCTTAAAAGAAGTGACATAAAGGAGAGTACTTAAAAAGAAAGAGAGAGGATAGATCTCTTACGAAAACTCGGCAGCCTAACGGTGCCACTCAAAACTTCCAAAATGGGTTGATGAGAGGAAATAGGGTCTCTCATAATATGAACATAATAATTACAATAGGAGTAATATAAAAGAACATCCCAATCATAAGAAAGATGAGCTTAAAAGGAATGACATAAAAGAGTGTACTTAAAAAGAAAGAGAGGTGTAGGATCCCTTACCTCAAGTCCAACTTGTCTTGTTCGTTTCTTTATATTCCTAAATAATAAACTTTGGTCAATTAATAATTGACTATGTACCTCCTTTAGAGATTATTATTCAGTTCATATCAAATATTATAATGTTATAATAATTGTTTAATAATGTTAGTTCATATCAGACGTTTTTGCCGATGTTTGGTACATGAGTCAAAAATGAACTTGTTTGAAAAAATATTGCCCATGTAGTTATAAGTAAATAATTTTCCAAAATAGTATTAATTATTAAAATATAATATATATCCAGTAAATATTCATTTTATACTATTCCATATCATTTGGAGATAAAAAAACAAAAATCACCGTTCATGGAGACGGTAGGCCGTACGTACACATGACCACTACTTTCATTTTTTTGTCATATTAATGGAATTAAAACAAAATGATAGATATATATATATATGTTATAATTCCAGAATGATATCCATAATTTAGATGTAATATATTACATATATATCCATTATATATATGTACTTATAATATTACATAACATTTTGAGATAAGAAATGAAATGTACCATTCATGGAGACGGTAAGCCGTACATACGCATGAACGCTACTTCCATTTCTATTTCAAATTTAATGGAATTAAAACATAATGATACATAATAGTATTTTAATTCCATTATGGTATCATATATAATATCATTAAATATATCCTTTATACGTACCACATATGTTATTAACGAATCAAATCACTTTGAGGGGGCGGTAGTCGGCACTTCCTTAAATGAAGATATCGCGTTTAACCATAATGGAAACCATAAAGGTATGCCCAAAATGAAAAATACAGAATCTTAAGGAAAACATAAACATATTATATATCATATATAAATATATTTTCATCTTAATGGACACCTTTGAAGGTGTTAAAAGAATGTTGAACAATCATCGTTTCGGGAGGCAGAAATTCGCCATCCACGGAAACAGTATGTTCTTTAACCATTAAATGTAGGTGTGTGTAAGTGTAGATCGAATCCTTCTTATAAAAACATCCTAGTATATTGAGGATACTGGAGTTTTTACAAAAGAAAATAATAAAAAGAGTTTAGGGGGATTGGAGAAGAAAAAAAAACAAAAGGGCTCAAAAGAAGACATTACCTTAAAATTGGGTAACTCCCTTTGGTTTGAGATCAAAGGCTTCCTTGGGAAGACTTATGCCAAAATTGAGGCTTCAAGGAGTAATAGAGGGAAGTGGAGAGACAAAATGGGAAGAGGTTGGCCGATCCAAAGGCTTTGGGAGTGTGGGTAAGGTGGTAGAGGTGGGGGCATTTTATAAGAGGAGAGGAGGGGCACTCTTGTAATGTTATAAAATGTTACTTTATTTTCAAAAGATTTTCGGATTTTAAAGGTCCCACATTGATGTATTTCGATGATAAGGTGATAAAGGTTCTAAATACAATCATACAATAGGTTTTGGACATATGTAGGTCTTAGATATTACATTATCTTTCCATTTTATTTAAATCGTTAAATAATGAGGTCATCGCTGCATCATCACGATGTCATAAATAATTTAATTTATTTAATTTCTAAAAATTATAAAACAAATACTATGACGTATTAAATCTTTTTAGATTTCCAATGACTATTTATAGGAAAAAATATGACTTGTATAACCCCATGTAAAAATTGTTTTAGTAAAACATCTCATGTTTGTGTCATTTTTACTTTAACATTAAATAAAAAGATATTTATGTCATTTCCCAACCAAAGTGGATCCATGGGGTCCCCAAGTTGACCCATGGATTGTCTTGGTCGGTCATGACACATCCAATGATGGTAGGACATGTTTCTAGGTCATTTAATTTTATTAAAATATTATTCTTACCATAAACTACACTAATTACCTCTAATCGCGATTAAAAACGTAATAAGTTACTATTCACCAAAAAATTATTTTTATCCCATTGAACCACATTTTACTTCTTAATGACAACCATGTATGTCGTATTTTTGAAATTTAAAACACAAAGATGGCAAAATTTCATTAAAACGGAAAAATCAGTTTTTTATAAGTACTACTTAGTGGTTTCACTATTCATCAAAAATTGAAATTTTTCAGAAAAATCCCAAAAATTCACCCTAAGATATATTTGATATTCAGAATTCCAAAATGGAGTCTATTTTAAAAAATTCAAAACATATAAGTCACATTAATTAATTTAATAATTAATTCCCGCTGTCAGAGCAAATAGCGTGTTTTTATGAAACAATAAGTATCAAAAGATTGTCACTAGTTTAAGTCTGATTTCAAAGTGAAATTAATTCCAACGACCACTATTGGATTTAATGGTAAAAATATATTCTAATTTCAATTTAAAACCAATTCAAAAGATAATCTAATCATATAAATAAATTTGATTAAAAAGAGGTTTTGAATTAAAATACAACATTTTAAACTATTCATTAAAAAAAAGAACTTTATCGAAAAGATACCAAAAATTTACACAAAGTAAATTTTGATGTCCCAATTCTTAAGAAGAGTTTTATTTGGTCCAATAAAATGTATAAGAGTGAAAAAAACTATATTTAATAACGGTTCGCCATCAAAAGGCGACATGTGAACCTTTAGTGAAAACAAGGGCATATACGCCTAAAATTGAATTCTTTCCGTATTTTAAGCCTTTATATTTTATTGGATAAATGTAAAAACATTTAAAAACATATATAATCATATTTTAGTTATTTATATCCATTCCCGCCAATAAAATGGATACATGTTAACTAACATTTAAAATAATATTATTTTATTATTAGAGTGCAATGTAAGATTCTTAAGAAACTCGTTGTTGCGTGTTGGGTACGCCATCGAGCATAGAATCTCCTTTAAATTCATATTAATATTCTATTCAAAAATATGGATAAATATGAAAATGTCATATTATTTATTTACCTGGGGTGTTACATTGGATATCATGATATAAGTTCCCCGTTCAATTCAATTTAAATATTTTAGCTCATTATTCTTTCCTTGGAAACTTAGTTTAAGGCCCCATGACATAAAAATTAATTAATCTTGAGTTAAGACAATATTTTGACTTTATTTTATATTTATAATATTTTAATGTTTTTAGCTTTAGATAAATAGGCCATAATTAAAATGTAACAAGTCAAATATTACAAAGTATACATTTCTACTCACTATCCATTTTTTACATGAAGTGAAAAATGTTTAAAAAAAAAGGTTTTGTTTCATGTATAAACAACACACATACTCCTCCATCCCAGACATGACTCTATTATTCTTTAAATCCTATGAAAAACATTTCAAATCTTATGATGAGCATAAAATTTTAGTAAGGGATACAAAAATAAGGAAAACTGTTATTCTTGAAAAAACATGTAAACCATGAATATTTTATCATAGAGTAATATTTTTTGCCTTTAAGAAGTATAAAATACACATAATTGAATAGAATATCATTTATTACCCTTTTTTAATCCAAATATTACCTTAAAACCCATATAAAGAAATAAATAACATATAAAGGTGACTTGGGATATAATCATGTTTAAATGAAATAATCATACTGTCAACTTCAACACATATCACTCTTAAAAATGAAAAATCCATGTAGTTAAATTCCATACCTATATCCATTACATTAGAGGTTATAACGTAAACACCCATCCTTATTTTATCACTAAACCAACCATATCTGGTTTATCACGTAACCACCCATATTTGGTTTATTATTTAATAACCCATGAAATATCCATGTAATATTATCTAATCATAACATATAAAATATTTCAGTTGTAAACATCTTGGTCATAAAATTTTCTTTTCAATCATAAGAAATCATTTCATGATATTGAAATATTCAATCCATTTCCTAAACCATTTAAAAAATTTAATAAATAGAATTTTGAATCAAAGTGTACCATACCAATTTGAAACTTTTTAAAGAAATTAAGATTTTAAAACATTAATTTATATATAAATAAATTCATAAAAACCATTTTAAAAAAATAGAAATGAAATATAAGGTTTTATAATAATAAGTCATTAAAAAATGATGTTTTTGTTAAAGAGTCCCTTTCCAAATGAGAAAATTTTGAATAGAAATAATTAACGAATAAAATTTTAAAAAACTTTATATATCACAAGAATATACTAATTATAGATATAACATTTCATAAGGGTTGTATATAAACATTATATGATAATAAAGGTTTATAACATCAAGATATTCCTCAATGAAAGGAGTTTGAGATGAAGTCCCTTACTATGAGTTTAATTCATCACTTATGTTCCTTTTTTTACTGAATAAAAAATGTAAGTTAATATATAATTGATTGATAAAACTTTTCATGTTAATTATTCCTTTTATATTACTTATTATCATGTTATAACAATTAGATAATTATTTAAGTTTATATCAGATGTTTTGTTGATATTCGGTACATGAGCCAAAAATAAAATTGGTACGATGTCAATAGTCCATGTGGTAAAAAATAAATCATCTGAAAAATAATATTTTGGACATTATAATCATTTTTATACATAAATTATTCATGTAATATCAAAAAATAGGTATAGTTATGAAAAATTAACAATGTCGTATTCATGGAGACGATAGTTCGTACGTACGAATGAGTAACATTACCATTTTTCATTACTGATTATGGAAATTAGGTAATTATTATTTTATATTCACAGAATGATAAAAATATTATTAAAATAATAATAATCATTTAAATACACTTATATGTATCATACAAGTGATGTGGTGAATAAAAACGATTCACATTACTTGATGGAGGTCATAGTTCACACGTACACATGAACAACGTTATCATTTTTATGCACAAGGAAAGTAAAAATGTAATTTATATATTATTATATTATAATGATTAATATGTCATGAATATAAAATTTGAGAATTAATTCCACTATAATAACTAGTCATGAAATATGGTTATCTAAAATTAATTAGATCGGTTCATGGATGTGAGAGTTCACACGTACGCATGAACGATTAATTCTGTTCCAATTTAATGGAAGTGGAGATGGATTTAGGGGATGATATCATCATGATAAGATCTCAGTATATTGATGATACTCGGTTAATTATTTCATATATGAATAATATTATTTTAAGGAAGTGGAAGAATAAATAATTTAGAAATACTTAAAGAATATGATACCACTTTTTCAGTTGATCACCTTTGAAGAACACCTTAACATCTATAAAGTTGTTGTTTGGAATAAGCTAAGGCCTCTCAAATGTGTGGAGATATTATATTCAGAGTTTTGAGAAGATATTAGATGAATTTTTTTTGGAAGTGTGATTAATAGACAGGGACTGGTGCCTTTTATAGGATTGGGGAGCAGCACCATTATAATTATTAAAAGTAATAAATTAATAAAAATTATTTTGAGGTTCAAAATGGGTGAAAAATCATTTATTTAAAATATATGATGAGTATGTGCGTAAATATAATCATAAAATTAAAATTATACATGTTTTAGTATTTTTTTAATCCTTATCTTTTTGTTTTAACCCTTTTTAACTCTTACCATTTTATCATGTAATTTACACTTAGAGGGTTAAAATAATTACTAAATCATTCCTAAAATCCAAATAATGTGTCAGTAATGAAATTTTTTGTGTTATATAATTTTTTTTACTTAATATTAGCTTTTGAAAAAAAATTTATCATTTAATCAAATATTTTATATTTTAAAAAATAAATTATGTCAATTTTGACACTATTCATTACATGACTTTTTTAAAATACCATAACAACTTGAATACTTATAAAAAATTACATTTAATCAATCTTAACATGTCATATTCATCCCTAAAAATATTTGACGACATAAAATATTTAAAATTATATTTTATTTAATATTATTAATATAATTTAATTTATTCTTTCTTTAATAAATATATTACTCCATCATCTTTATGTCATAATTAAATTAAATTATTTAATTACTAAAAAATATAAATAAATTAAAATGTTTTAGGGAATTTTTTCATATTTTATAGAATATTTATAGTTGAAGATATCACTTACATAACCTCATGTTAAAAAATTTTTAGTAAGTAAAGACTTATTAATGACATATTTTCCATTACTTTAAATTAAATGTTATAAATGTCATAGCCACATCCATGTAGCTTCCAAAGGTCACAATTTCAGATAAAGAATTCCGACGGTCGCTAATAAATCATCCAATAAGATTAAGAAAAGTTTTAGGGTAATTTTTTAATATTATAATATTAATTTTACCTTTAATTAACCTATTTACCTTTAACTACGGTAAATAAAATACTAAAGATACTATTCAACAAAAACTATTTCAATCCTATTTGAAAATATTTTTCATACTGAGTACAAAAATTTACGTCTATTTTTGAAACATAAATTCATAGAAGTGGTTAAATCAGGCTAAACTCCAATCCTATTGACAGATCATGAAAATAGGTTTTAAGTAAAACATTCAAAAGTTCCCATAGTTTTTCTATTTAATTTTAATTTGAAAAAAGAATAAAATTAACTATATTTTATTAAATTATGTAAAATTAATATAATTATACCTTAAAACCATGTAAAATGATAATATATCAATATAAATAAATTAGATGAAAAAATATTTTGGAATTAAAATGTAAGAGTTTTTTACTATTCATTAAAATATGAAAGTTATTAGAAAAATAATTTTTTTTATCTAAACTAAATTTTGATGTACCAATTAAAAAATTAGTTTATTTTTTCAAATATAACATATAAAAGTGTGAAAAACTATATTAAAAATGGTTTCTCCATCCAAAGGTGGAAAAACTGCATTTAAAAAAATACTTCTTTTATCCAAAAAAATGAATTTGTTCTAATATCATGTCTAGAAAAAATATAAGATGAATTTTAAACATTATATTGAATATATTACATATATATATCATTAATAAAATCCTTAAAGATTGATTTTATTATTTTATAAACTCACTTATTTACATTTAAATAGTTTTTCAGAAAAATACATCCATTATATTCTGTTGGCCTTAATTTAATTTCCTACTTAATTTGGTAGCCAATAATTAATTATATAAACATGTTTAAACAATATTTTCATAATTATATTAATATTTTTCATTCCATACATTCTAATGTCTATTTGATAACTATCATATTAAATAATAATATTAAGTCGTTCATTTAAGCTAAATGTTGTGAATCTTGTATGTTATTGAACATAGTGTTTCCTTTTAAATGCTCAAGATGTTAAATTATGACCCATTTTGGAAATTACTTCTTCAAAATTTGAATTTGGATTTTGTATCTAGGATATAACTTTTAAAAATACCATTATTTTAATCCCACAATTTTAAAAGGATTAACAAAACATTCACTTTAAAAGAAAGAAATAAATGTTCGAATGACACCTAAGATAACTCATACTAGGTTTCCCAGTAGGAAAAAATGGATATGGAATAGAAAAATAAAGAACATGTTTTGAAATAGGATAATATAAATCATTATTAAGATAATGTTAAAAATCAGAAAAAAACATAAATTTGTGATGGGCTAAATAGTCTTTGATTTCATAGTAAGAAAAGTAAACGGATAAAATTTTTGTTTTAAGATCCTTTTCATAGAGTTTAGAAATAAATTTAATACCTAGAATAATATCATAAGTAAATAAACATATTTTACAAGTATAGTTTTTTCCTTTAATCAAATTCCACCACAATCTCATCTTTTCTCTCCAAATGATGAGTATTTAGTAGGATTTTTATTTAATGCCTAGAACACTATAATCAAATTATAGAGAGTAACATAATCCAAAAAAGATTTACTATCTATTCATCCTATCTTGAAACATTAACCAAAACAAAAATATTAGGATAATGTAATATATTTCCCCAAATATAATAAACTTTAAAAGAAGAATTGATACTTTTAATCTCCAAAAATCAAAAGTAATACCCAAATTCCAACATAGACAATTTAAAAAATAACTATCCATAAAATTATTTATAAATATTATAATTAATATTAAATACAAAAAATTATATGTTTTCAATCAAATAATCTTCCAAGATAAGTTCAAACATTCTACACCAAATATTATCAACCACTCTTAATGTATTATGCACAAAAATGTGATTTCAAAAATTACATATTCTCTTAGATAGGTTAATCATTTCCATAAATAACCAAATTCCCATAAGTACACAATTAAAATCATATATTATTCCAAAATATAGTTAAACCATTACTCCTAAAAAAATTCCATAGTATCTTATTTAATTAGACCATATAGGGTTCCCAAAATAGTGAATGTCTTCCAAATAAACATTTATCACTTAATCCCCAAATAACATTCCAATACCTATGAGGTCAATTTTATAAAACATAACTTCAAAAAATGTACTTATTCTTGTTCCACCAACTCATTTATCTAAAAGGAAAAAATCAATCTAACCCAGGAATTCCTATTGGTCAGTGATATGCGATAAATCCTTGTCTCCCTTCAGTTGTGGGTTCGATTCATGTAGCCTTTTCCGATAAGACTAGTTGTCACCTATCCCACGAGATGTCATTTTCCTAAAATTATATAATTCATAAAACTCTTATAAATTTATTGAAATTTAATATCCCATAATTACCTGAAAATAATTATCATATAAACCCTAAAGGTTATTTGTACCTTTATAATAATGTCCACATAAGAAAAGATAAATCTTCCTCAAATAAAATTTTCACAAAACAGACTTCAGGGTTACACATATAATAAAAAAGTCTTCCAATGTAATCCCATCATCAAAAGGGCATTAATACGTTTCAAAATTTCATCATCATATAGTCTACTGTAACTCTTGAATCCTTTATATGTAAACTTTTTAATCATTCAGCATTTTTTGTTATCCTTTAACCATGATTTTCTATATAATTCCTTTACAATTATTTCCTACAAACAAAAACATGAATCATGTCCTAAGATTAAATAATTTCAAAACATGATACAATAAATAATCCATACCATTCATAGGTTATTTTCAATTTCCTCATATTTAATTGGAATGGAAATAGGTATTACTGAACATATATTTGTATGGTTCTCCTGATCCCATTCCTAAACCATATTCTTAGGACATTGATTTTTATAATGACCATACTCCCACATTTAAAACATTAAATTAATAACTTAGAAATAACTTCTTCCCCTTTCCTGGAGTCAACTAAATGCTTTTTTTCTTGGTAGTTTATTTCTTTATGACCTTCATTACTACATCTATAACATTTTCCCATCCCTTGAAAACATTTTCATAGGTGTTTCATTCTACATATTTAACACATATGTTTTTTAATATACTTAAATTTATTATTATTACCTAAACATCCATAGGGATTCATTTCTCTAATATATGACTCTTTATAAAACTCACCAAGGTTTCAGAGGTTAATAATGATTCCTAATAGTTGTTTTAGAATAACTATGAGAGTTCTCTTTGTAGCTCTTATTTCATTCGATTTATTATTTAGAGAACATCCAAATTTTCCTTCACATCCATTATTACTTTGGTGCCTATATATCTATCCATTTAATAAAACCAAAAATGTTTGTGTGATTATATCAATAAAATAATCATATATTATCTTATGGGTAATATAAACACTAAGATATACTTATTCATGTTATCTTAAAATCATTCAATTTATCTGAAATAACTATAAATGTTTCTATTATGCTAAGAATTGTGGTTATATATAACTTTTAACTTATTCTTAAATATCACCAAAACCACTAAAGTTGTCTAAACAACCCATTTATACCACCTATAAGGCCGCATTCCTTAAAAATTATTTAATCTTGAGTTAAGTCAATAATTTTAAATTAATTAACATTGAGGATATTTTCAAGTTCATATCTTTATATAATTATTCCATAACTCAAACATAACAACTCAAATATTACAAAGTAGGCACTTCTACACACTGTCCATTTTTTCATAAAAAAAAGAAATGTGGGTTTGTTTCATGTTTAAACATTATAACTTTTCCTTGATCCCATACTTGACTTTATTCTACTTTAAATCCTATTACAAACATTTAAAAACTTAGGATGAGCATCAAAATCTAAGTAAGGGACACACAATGAAGGAAAACTATTAGTCTTTTAAAATCATGTAAACCATGAATACTTTACCATAAATAAATAAATTTCACCTTTAAGAAGTATTAAATACACTTCACTTAATAGAATCTCATTGCATACCCTCTTTGTATTCAAAATCTTACTGTAAAACCCATTGAAAGAAAAATATAACATATAATGGTAACTTGGGAAATAATCATACTTAAATAGAATAACTATATGGTCTACTTCCTCACATACCACTCTTAAAAATGGAATATCCAGGCAGCCAACTTTTATACCAATACCCAGTGCATTGGATGTTATAATGTAGCCACACATCCTTGGTTTATCACAAAACTACCCGTCTTTGGTTTATCACATAACCACCCATATTTGGTTTATCACCTAACCACCCGTAAATTTTAAAAGTACCATTTCATAGTCATAACACATAAAATATTAAAAATTTCAACATTTAACTCATAAAATTTCATTTTCTATCATAAGAAATTGTTATAATATATTGATATATTCAATCCATTTCCAAAACCATTTAAAACACTTTATAAAGAGAATTTTGAATCAAAGTGTCCCATACTTATTTAGAACTTTTGAAATAAATTAAAATTTTAAAAAAAGCCTTTATATATAAATAAATTCATAAAATCCATTTTAAAAACATGGACATTAAATAGAATGTTTTATAATAATAAATCTCTAAAACATTAAAAACAATGTTTTAGTTAGAATCCCCTGCCAATTGAGAGACATTTGAATAAAAATAACTAAGGATAAAAATTTAAAAGAAATTAATATATCTTGAGAATATACTAATTCATGATATAAAATGTCAAAATTTTTGTATATACACCTTATTGGATAATAAAGGTTCATTACAACAAGATATGCCTCAATGAAAAGAGATTGAGATAAAGTCCCTTACTGTGTGTTCAATTTTTCATGTATGTTCCTTGTTATTCATGAATAATAAACCTAGATTTATTTATTATTTTTCTGAACATTTCTCACCTCCATTATTTCTTTTATATCACTTATTATCATGTTATAACAATTACATAATTATTTATGTTCATATCAGATGTTTTATCGATATTTGGTACTTGAGTCGAAAATGAACGTTGTATGATGCCAACAGTCCATGTGGTCATAATTCAACAATATATAGAATAATATTCATTACATTATTATCGTTTTTATACATAAATTATACTTTTAATATCAAACCATGAAGTATAGTTATGAAAAATGAACAACATTATATTCATGGAGATGGTAGGTTGTACGTACGCATTAGTAACGTTTCCATTATTCATTAATCATTATGGAAATAAGGTAATTATTAGGTTATCTTTAAAGAATTATAATAACATTATTAATATAATAATAATAATTTCAATTTAATTATATGTATCATACATGTGAGGTGGTGAATAAAAAATGATTCACATAACTTCATGTAGGCGATAGTTCATATTTACACATGAATGACGTTATCATTTTTATGTGCATGGAATATAAGAAAAATATTGATATGTTATTTTATTATAATAAATAATATTTCATAAATATCACATATTAACATATATTCAATTTTTATAACTCGTCATGAGATTCGGTTATGAAAAATGAATTATATATGTTCGTGGAGGGTATAGTTCACATGTATGCACGAACGATTAATTCATTTCATATTCAATGGAAGTGGAGATGGATTTAGGTGATGATATTATCATGATAAAATTTAATTATATTGAGTATACTAAAGTTATTATTTCACCTAGGAATAATAATATTTTAAGTATGTGGAAGAAGAAATAAAATAGAAATACTTAAAGAAACATTACCTCTTCTTTGGTTGATCACCATTGAAGAACACCTTAACACCTCTAAGGACAGTGTTCTACCTAAAATATACCTCGAAAATTTGGTTCTCTATTATATTAAGGGATTTGTTAAGATATTTGGAAAACCAATAGGATTTTTAAGTGTTATAAATAGAGTGGAATGAGTGCCTTTTTATAGGAGAGGGGAGGGGCACCCTTGGAATTATTAAAGGTATTGAATTAATATAAATTCAATTTTGATTAAATATGGTTCCAAACTAATTTATTTATAATTTTGGATGCATATAGGTATAGATATATTAATACAATGAAAATTATACAAGTTTTAGTATTTTATTAATCCATATCTTTTTGTTTTAACCCATTTTTACTCTTTCCATTTTATCAAGTAATTTACACATAGAGGGTTAAAATAATTACCAAATAATGACAAACATCCAATTAATTAGTCATTAATGAAAATTTTAGAGTTATATAAACTTTTTGAAAGAATATTATATTTTTATAAATTTTATATCATTTAATTAAATATTTCATATTTTTAAATATGAATTATGTTAATTTTGACACTATTCATTACATAGCTTTTTAAAAATATCATAAAAACTTGATTATTTCGAAAAAAATACATTAACTCAATCCTAAATTGTCATATTAATCCTTAAATTTATTTTATAGAATAATAAATTTGAAATTATATTTATTTTAGTATTATTAAAATCATTTATTTGATTCTTTCTTTAATAAATCTTTTAAAGCATCATATTTATGTCATAATAAAATTAAATTATTTAATTGATAAAAATTATAAATAAATTACCATTTTGTATTTAATATTTTTATATTTATAATTTATCATTTATAGTCTAAAATATAACTTACATAACCCCAAATTAAAATTGTTTTTGTAAGAATTGACATATTTATGACATATTTGTCTTTACTATAAATTAAATGTTATAAATGTCATAGTCACATCCATGTGGCTACCAAATGTCAGAATTTCTACCCAATTATGGTTATAGTAGATAATAAATTATCTAATAATATTATAAAAATTTTTAGGATAATTTTATAACACCATAATACTAATTTTACCATTAATTACCCTATTTATATTTAAGTGTGCTAAATAAAATACTAAAGTTACTATTCATCAAAAATTATATTTATCCCATTGAAACAAATTTTTCATAATGACTTAAACCATGTTTATTTTTTTTTTGAAAATTCAATTCACAAAAGTGATTAAATTAGGTTTAACACTGATCCGGTTGACAGATCGCGAAAACAAGTTTTTTAAGTAAAACGTTCAAAAGTTCACATAGTTTTTATATTTGATTTTAATTTAAAAAATTATAAACTGAAATATATTTGATTAAATGATGAAAAAATCATCAAATTATACCTTAAAAATTTGTAAAATTATAATCTAAAAATATAAATAAATTAGATGAAAATGTAGTTTTGAATTAAAATGCAGTATTTTCACTATTCATTAAAATATGAAAGTAATTCAAAAAATACCTAACATTTAGCCAAACTGAATTTTGATGCCCTACATCCAAATAATAATATTATTTTGTCAAATATAACATATAAATGTGTTAAAATCAATATTTAAAATGGACTCTTCATCAAAAGGTGACAAAATTGCATTTGTTTTAAAAAATACTTATTTTATTCAAAAATAATAATTTTTTCTGATATCTTGTCTAGAAAACATATAAAATGAATTTTAAAAATTATGTTGGATATATTATATATATATATATTTAATAAAAAAAATAAATAGTTATTTTATTATTTTATAAACTCACTTATTTTCATTTAAATAGTTTTTAGAAAAACACATTCTTTATATTCAATTGGTTTTTAATTAATTTCAGAATTAATATGGTAACCAATGAATATTTATACAAACATTTGTAAAGAATTTTTTCAAAATTCAGTTAATCATTTTCATTCTCACCATTCCAATGGCTATGTGATAACTATCATATTAAATATTAATAATAAGTGGTTCATTTAAGCTAAATGTGACGTATCATGTATACTATCGAACATAGTGTTTACATTTAAAAACATGGGATGTTACACTTTGTTTTCGGGGGAAGAATTTTTTATATTGGGGATAATTACTCCCCTATAAACATCAATTTATTTAATAGGTTTTTATCAATTTATCTCTAGACATGTATTCATGTTCAGAGATTAATTGCTTTGAAAAATATTAATTTTGGAGTTTCAATGTTGGGGTCATGGTTGGTACATAGTTATTAGTAACCATGTTGAAACCCATGAAAATGAATCTAGTTTTTAGAAATGATTTTATCATTATTGGTGCATAGTTCTTCAAACCATATATCCAAAACATGTATCCAAACCATGTAGCACTCCAAGTGAGTCCAATGAGTGCTATATAATTTGATCAAAATTTGGTAAACCATAAAACATACCTAGTTTTCGAAAAACAAGACTTTTTTAAACTACCATTACTAATTAATACCCAAAACCTTGTCACTCTCTCCCCACTTGATGAAGATGTTGCATGGGATCTCAGTGTATAGCCCTTATGAAATCATGTTCAACTTTGGGGCTTGTCACATGGATTTAATGTTATTTCCAAAAAGTTAAGGTTATTTTATCCACACATACTCCTTTTTATTTTAGTTTCCTTCCCTTTTGTTCCATGTATTTTTATAAATAAACCACGGGGTGAGGTTTTATCATAATTTTTTTTATTCTTATCATCTTTTGGGTCCTTCTCCATTTATATTCAATGTTTCTTCACCATATTTACTGCATTTAAGGTAGGTGGTTTCATTGAATTGACATTTAATGATATAACTCTTATTCTGGGGTTCTTGAAATTGGTTTTATTTAAAATTAAACATTGTTTAAAGCTTATTTATATGTTTATAGGGGTATGAAAAAGTATATAGACTCATATTATTTTAAAAATAAATTGAATATACTCGGTGTCTGAAAAATTAATAGTGTGGTTTTCATAGGGTGTTAAGTTATTAATATGAAAAATTAAACCTTTATCTGCTTCCATGTGTTTTTTATTATGTTTTGATGTATTATTTGACTTGTATTTATATTTTATATATTTTTTGGTAATATTTGTGAATTAATTTTCTACTATTCTTTTGAGACATTATAAAAATATATGTTTTATAAAGGATATGTTTACTTGGAGAGTGCTTCCTACAAAAAATAGTGGTTTTTTAAATTTATTTTATTTTCAAATGGTTCTTACAAAATATGAATATTGATAAGGAATTTTGAAAAATAACACACTAAGGCCTATGATTCACTTTAAAATAGGTTATCAAGTGACATTTGATTGGAAGGGGGTTTTCAAGGGGGTTTGAATAGGAAATTTAAGCTTTAAATATTGATTCCCATTTGTCACCTTTTGAATACTTTTTGATAAATGTGTTACACCCTTAAAGGGATACATTACTACATTGATTTGTGTGATATTAATAATTGATGTGTTTTATGTCATTGTTTTGGGATTTATATAGGGGATTTACATTAGTGGGTATAAGAAAGTGGGATGGTGATGTGATTATATATTTTTAGTGTGAATGAGTTTTTATTAATGTTTTATCACCCTTTATTTAATTTTCTCATATGAATCATTAGTGTATTAGTGAGGGATATATTGGAAGTTACTATCTTGTCATGATTAGACTGATTAGATCCCCAATGGTATTAGAGGCCTTGGGGGAGTGTGACTAGTGAATATAGGTAAGATTAGTCAATTATTTTTAGAATAAAGATGCATCAATAGGCCAAAAATTATTACACCATAGTGTATCTAGGATCACCTCATGAGATGTTTATAAATTTACAATGATTATGAATACATAATTATTTCATGGTCACAACACTTAGTTTAATTACTATTCAATTTTATTATTATTATCCATTGAAAATTTCTAATGGTTCCACTTTCATATTACATCTCTACCATACTAGAACCATTTACTATTTTATCCCATATATCATTAGTTTCTTGTAACTTGAAATTTTTGTTGTTACATTTGTTGTTTTAATAATTAATTCTTTTTATTTAGTTGATTCTTCCTTTTTTTGTTAATTTCATGTTTCTTCATCTGTATCTTTAAAAGTGAATTTGAAGGAGTGAATTTTATATGTTTCTTTGAAGAATGTTTGAGTTTTAAGATATGTGTTTTAAGAAATTTCATGTTTTTATACAATAAAATATATGTCATATTTTATTCCTATATTTTATACTAATATTTTTGAATTTTTTTGGTAAAGTATATGCATGGAATCTTTGGAGATTTCATTCTAGAATATTATTCTTGCGGCTTAAAAATGACACTCTTTATTGGTAGACCTAAGTTTTTTTTTAATTTTTAGGTTCAATTCTTGGTCACTCATGGAGAAAGATAGTACATATGTTATATAGTGATGTAAAGACAACATGAAGACAGTGTTGTGTATTTTTTCTTTTTATTTGAGTCATATATTTATCATCCATAAATAATCATCTTATTTTTTTTGATGTTTTCTATTTTCACTTCTATTTTATATTTATATCGAGTTTCTTTATGTATATATGTTATGGTTATCTTATTTTGGTTTATTGTTATTTATACATATTATTTTTTCACACGGAACTTCAATGCATGATGTTTTTAAGAAATAATTTCATATGTATCTCTTATAACACATCTTATTTATTTGAAAAAACTATTCCCTTGAGACAATAAATGATACATTGGCACTAGTTTCAAACCCAGAGTGACCATTAATGCACTTTGAGACATATCATAGTTTGAATAGAGCTCCCATTATTAGGGTGGATGGGGTAGGTTCTTGTCATATTTTCTCTTCAGATAAATTTTTTCTCCATTATAATGCAAAGAATTATGTTTAATAATCCAATATAGTTATCTTTGACTAAGGTGAGTAATAATTTACTCAATGTTAATTAAAAGGTAAAAAATAACATATCCATAGGATTATAAAATTTAAAATATATGATATTAATGAGACTCATATATTCTAAATCCATATAAAAGACTTTTTCCAATAAAAAATATGGGGATAAAAATAGATAGAGGAAATATTAAAAGTGGCACACACAAAATTTTATAATTTAAAGTTATATACCACAGAAAACATTGATTTATTCTTCAACTAAATCATTGTTTTTTTATAATCATTAACATGGTTTTTAGATAATATACATTGACATTTTGAAGAAAATATTTAGAATATTACCGTATTTGTGAAACCCAAAGGTATTTTATCTTGAATAAAGAATCATGGAAGATATTTTATAGATTATTTGTATAGTATATTGATTTATTATGAAATGTATTATAATATTTATGGTATATAAATTTATTTAATAAAGTATATAATATTCAATTTAATAAAAAAACATGACTTTAATCTAGGTGAATATGGAGAAAATCTATGAGTGATGTGTTTATATTAATATGGATAAAAAAATTTAAAAAATGAAGATTTGATGGTAAACTATCATTAGTGTGTTTCAAATGTAGAAAATTTAAATACATAATATTAAAGTGTTCATGGAGGATTGAAGGTGATGATATTGTGTTTTTTAAGTATATAAATGGAAAATAAAATCCCCCCAAAATGAATTTTAAAATTTGGAAACACATTTAATAAAAATATTCAAATAAACAAAATATTGTCATAATGTATGATGATGAAATATTTTATTTGATGATGGTAAAATATAGGCAATTTCAGATTCAGAATATACTATTATGGTAATAGTTGAGGAACAAGAATCTAAAACTCAACCAGAAAAATAATTGTAACAGTCTTTGATATCATGGAAAAACATCTAGATTCACTAGAGGAGATTTACTTATAATGGAAGAAAAATAGGTATAATAATTTTGGATTCATTATAGTATATTTAACAACTTGAATCCAAAATAAATCAATTATATTAGGTTGTGTAAGATCAAGTTTCCTCTCAAAAAATATCTTGAGAAGTTATTGATTTCAAGAAAAAGAGTATAGAATAATATAATTCAATCAATAATATTAAGGAATTTGTAATGTAACAAAAAATAGTATTTAATAACTCAAATAGGTAGAAGTTATCTTGAATAATTAATCAGAAGATGAAATAAAAGAAAGTGGTTCTATGAAAAAGTTGGAGTTTGGAAATTCTTATGATGATGAATTTATGTAAAGAGTTAAAAATGAATGAAGAGTATTTAGAATGTTATAAAATATAAATAACTAAATAATAAGGCTGACATTAAAATTATATTTTTTGTTTAATCATCCAAAGGTATGGAATTTATTGATAAGGTTAAAGTAAATAATAATTTTAGAGATAATTGTATATAACTAACTGATAGTGAGCATTGTTACTTCTCAATTCAAATACTACTTAGAATTTATTTTTTACATACTAACACTAACCCCTAATGAACTATTGAGTGTTATTAAGAGGTAAATCACACATAGAACAAGGATGAAATTTTTTTACTTTATAATGAAATTTTCAGATCATTACATAAATGTCTCGAATGTGAATTCAAATTCTAAACAAAGATGAACCATATTAGTTATTTAATTAAATAACTAAAAATGGGGAGAAATAATTGAGGGGGATTAAATTCCAAGAATTTTATTTATTAATTTAAAATTATTTAGATTCAACAAAGAAATTAATAAAAATTAATTACTTCTGAGAATTATTTAGGGTAATTAATTCCACATGGTCAGTGCTAGTTAAAACTACCTAAGTGTTTTCAATTTTTATGGTAAATTTAATAAAATAATACATAGGTATATTATGATTTATATCAAATTTAATGAATCTATAAGGTTGAATCTCACGATCCCATTTATACTTACCTCACGAGGGTCAATGATTTATTTTGTGTTACTCTCTTTAAAAAATGTAGAATCTGGTATTATTTAATCTTAACATAATCTAATTAAAAATAATATCTCATGACTGAAGAGTATTTTAAAACATTATATACACATACTTTTCCATTGATCCCACACTCTACAAAATTATCTACTCATGGTTAAGTATTAATTAACCATGAATAAACTACACATCATAAAGGAAGGAATATAAATAAAATATCTCATAAGATATAATGTAAAAATTAAACACTCACTTGAATTATAAAAAAATACAAATTATGTGTTCCATAATTAAATAATGAAAAAAATAAAAAACAAATCCTTTTTTTGAAGTTCTAGGTTATTAATATTGAGTGGTTTCTTCCAAGTTTTCAATTACCAGGTGAATTTTTCCATTTTATGTTTCCTCATACTCCTCTTCAAATCATCCATCATATATTCTAGAAACATTTATAACAAAACTACATACTCAAAATATTAGATTTTTTACTAGATCTTCAATTATTTCCTTCCAATTATTCTTCTTGATTATTTATAATTTGAACTATCATCAATTTTACATAAATGAATCTTTAAAATACTCTAAAAATATTGATTCCAAGTTCTGTAAAATTTTCATGAATTATTTATAAATATTATTTAGAAAAAACATGAAATATCATTATAAATATTTTAAATCATTGTTTCATGATTCCCACTATGTTGAAATAATGATTCCAGATCCACTTATTATAGAATGGATGACTCCATTGAAGCTTAATACTTTAGGAAACTACAAATCCACAAAATCAAGATAAAATCTAAATTTTATCCTTTTAAAAAATATATTTTAATATTCCAAATCTCCATTTCAAAATAACCCTTTTAAAATAATTAAAAATTTATCATTTATCTCCCTTAAAAACAAATCTACAAAGTTTCATAAAAGTTGAATATATTAAATTTATATGTATATATATATATTCAATGGTGTAAGGGGTAATATTCATGATATAATAAAATATATATTATTTTAAATTTTTATAAACCCCTCATAATAATAACACAACATACATATTCACACTATATCCACCACTCATTCATAACACTTCCTTCTTATCCATCAAACAACCATCCATGGTGAAATTAATGCAACTCAACACAGCCAACCCAAATATTGAATGCCTATATTCCACAAGAATATTACCATTTACTCTATCCATCATATTCATATCCATTATGGTTCATCCTGTCTAATATGTTACTTAATGAAATTTATGAATTTCAAAATTTTTCATTTATATATGTTCTTATGGTGCAAGGAAAGAGGTAATGTTATCAAGTTCATCATCTAATAATATTAATCTTTCACACCAATATCCTAATCTAATGTGAGGTCAAAAGTTACTATAATGAAATGTAATTATGGTTTATTGAGTGTTTCATGAAACATGGTTACCCAAGTTAATCACCCCTATAATTTGTTTTAATCTCACATGACTTCATCTTAATATTACATGACCATGTGAATGCAATTTTATTCGACAAAAATTATGAGTTAATATCCCCCAAAATTTCATAAAGGTTGATTTATTCATAAATGATCCCTTTATTTAATCTCCCATAGTTATTTACTAACTTGAAATAATTTTAAGTGAAATGTATTTCATTCCTACAGAGTGATATATGACTTGGGATTCCACATGAGTTATTCTTACATGACAAATTCTCTTATTTTTTATATTCTTATGAAATCCCACATAAAAAAACATTTAATCTTATGTGTCATAGAAAATAAATTCGGTTTAATCTTATATAAATGAACTATATTCCCTTTAATCTGATGTGAGCCCCAAATAATTTAATTTAATCTTATGCATGACAACACCCCTAGTTTAATCCCATGCGACTTTAAAAACATCATGGTTCACCTCATGTAGTTAGCATGTACCATGAATTACTAATACTAGGGAATCAATTTATAGCTATAAAATCCATTATAAACCCAAAAATCTTAAAAATATACACAATTCATCAATACTCCTAATAATAAAAAACTACTTTTTAGACACAAAAAAAATATAAATAATAAAATTAGGCAGTATTATACATTATTAAAAATAAAAATCCTAAGGAAAATATATATACAAAATCTGTTATCAAATTCCCCCATATGAAAACATTTTCTTTCCCCCAATAAAAACCCCATCAAAAAATAAAAAAGAATCTAAACTCTGATAAGGGAAAATTTAAATTTAGCATACTCATAAAAGTAAAGTCACAATTGAGAATCGTAAAAGTAGAATACTCATTTAATTTAATTTTTTTCAACCATGACTCGTTTGTAATTCAATTTTAAGAATCCTCACCTCTTTGATTCACATTTTTAAACATTTCATCAATATCCATACAAATTTTATTCAACCTCACTAGAAAATAATTTATATCATCACTTAAGAAAATTTAATTAGAGTTATTATTAACTTAATGTATATGAATTCTATATATAGTCATTCATGTAATATTTATCTCAACATAAAATTAAAAACACAATATTCATGTGGGAATTTATGTGTTTTCTAATGTCTCAAAGCATAAATTTTAGTGTCTCGTAATTTATAAATAAAATTCAAGGTTAAAAAAATAGGATAAATTTAAAAGTTAAAATTCATGATATTTAATTAAGCTTAATGAAAAGTAGACCCCCCTTCTTATCCTTTAAAAAGTAAATGTTCCCACTTCCCTTTATCCTCATCCTCATTAGAGCTCAACCTGAACATTTAAATCAAGGATGAAAGTTTCGTCTCACTTTTTCTTAAAAAAATTTTATTCTCATTTTCTCAGTGGAATTTCTTGAATAAAAGTTCTCACAGCCATCAAATTAAATCCAAATATCACCTTGATACCCACTGTAAATTTCTTATAGATACTAATTATAACAGTTATCATAAGAAGGGGAATGTTGAATAGACAATGATCATCCCACATTATATCATTTTTACTTTTTTCTCTGTCTTTTTTTAAATGTAGAGGAATAAATGTAAACATAATAAAAATATTTTTATGAAATAAAACTACCCAAAATCATGATATTAACCCTCCCACGTTCTCAATGTTATCATAAAATTTAATCAATACCTTAAATCACCCTACTATTTTTAAGGGAAATTTGAATCATCTAGTTATATAAAATTATTTTGTTAATAAGGATAAATAGGATTTTAATGTGAATTTATATAAGTTATTTAGTTGCATATAAGTCTTATAAAAGGATTAAATGTATATCAAGTCTCAATATCAAATGCACTAAAAATATTCAAACGATGGCCTCAATCATTATAATGTGGTTTAAAATATTTATTCAATGATAACATAACCAGAAATGTCTAGTAGTCATACTTATCTTGAGAATATATCATGAAAGAGGGTATAATAAATAGTATGTAAGAATAGGTTTATAGTTCCAATCGTGAATATGAATTCAAATTATGGGTCAATCATGTCATGGGATGAACAATAATAATTAGTTTTCTGAATGAAAATTTATAAATATTTGAATCATGAAAATAAAACATATCAGTAATCATTTTAAAATAATTAAAAATTGGGCTTAGCATGTAAATATCAATAATTATCACTTATTTTGTTATTATTTATGATCATGAATAATCATAATTTTATAATAATTCAAAATATATCCCCTAATTAAAAATTCCTCCTAGATCAATAAAGTGAAAAATTACCAAGTGATATCTAAGAATCCCATCCCCAAACTAATATTAAACAATATATCCAATTTCAAAAAAAATATATATTGTTTTAGAAAAAAAATATAGATTCAAATATAGGAAAATAATGGTCTAAAAGATAAGAAATTTATTTTTCAAGGGTTTATATGTCATATTTTTCTTAATTATTAGAAGAAAATTATTACATTGAAGTTATTGAATTTGATTGGAGTTTTATTAATTTATCTTTGTCATCAATTATCATACCTTATACATGGAAATTAAAAATATAGAAGTAAATTGAATGTTATATTTCTATTAGTAATAAAAGATATGAGGGATTTGGATTTAAGCAATAAAATAGTTCCTTAAAATATTTATAGAAAAATAATTCCTAAGAAATAAATATTAATATAATATACCTCATAGAATCTCTTTATTTAAACTCATTATTCTAGAACCTCCCTTACATGTCACATAATATGAGAACAGATAAAATTTAATAAGTTCAATGTAACAATAACCTAAATTAGAACTCATCTAAAGTGATTTTATCCTTATTTTCAGTGATTTCACCTAGACACTTACATGTAGAGTAAAGAAATATTTAGAGATTCTAATGTAATGAAAAATAAATTCATGAACCTAACAAACCCCATTAAAATACTTCTTTATTAATTCTCTTATTTTATATCTTTAAATCTTTCAATGTGCCTCCCCAATTTGGAAGATCTCTCTTCTTCTATCCACATTTATTATTTTATTTCACCTTCCACTACTACCTGTTATTAAAATTAAATAAATATTGGTGTTCATTCCATCCTATATTAATTATTAATTATATATTTATCATTAAAATACTCCTTATATTCATCTATAAACTTGATATTACTGTCGAATAAGCATTCCTATTGAACTTTTAATTGAGCTTTATCTTCATTTAATTACTTGGGTTTAGAATAATTATTACAACTTTTCCAATAGTTTCATGAATGTGTGTGAATATTACATGATACAAGTAAAATATTCATATGTTCTTTCATGGTATGATTATTACCCCATCACTGATGTTGAATACCCAGTTTGAGTGTGTTTATTTGTTAACTATGGAAATTCATATATAAAGCTAAGTATATATGGGATTTATTCTATGATATAAATAACCACAATCACAAGAAATACCCAAGCACATAAAAAGAAAAAATATATAATTATAAAAAAGAAATGGAATAATAAAATAATTTAATATAATTAATTAGTTCTATTATCATTGTTATTTTCTTATTCCCTAAACAAATTCCAAAAACATTACTGGAGATAATCATTGTTACATATCATGTAGGAAAATTTTTATAATTTATTTATATCAAACTAAAAATAACCGATATATTTTAGTAAAATTTATATACATGTTCAATCCCAAAAAAAAACATGTAATCCCATTTGTGTATTTATAAACCAATTATTATATATTAACAAACTCTAATGTAATTTTAATTAAAAATCTAAACTAAGATAAACTATATTAGATAGTTCATTTAATAACTATAAATGGGGAGGAAAATGAGAGGTGGTTCAAATTACAATGTTTTTTTCCTTAATATAAAATGATTAAATGTCACTCATGTGATTAATAAAATTAATTTTTTTGAAAGACTATTTATAGATAATAAATCCTTCATCATCAGTGTTAATTACAAAAACATAAGTCTTTCCAATACTAGTGGTGAATTTAATCTAATAAGACATAGGTGAATTATGATTCATCACAAATACAATGTAAGGATTCAATTGGTTATCATATTCGCATCCATCCTTAACATAATTGAGTTGATCTATTAATTATCATCACTTTAGTTAGGAAACAAGTAATGTTATATTAATTAACTCAATGTGATACTAATTAAAATAATCAATCAAGAGAAAATATATATTTAAAATAAGACTCACGCATTCTTTTTCATTGATCCCACATCCTATAATTAATTATCTACTAATGGTAAATTGATCATAAACAATAAATTAAATACACATTATAGGGGTGATAATATAAATAAGATAATTAATTTTTTTTAATAAAATGGAACAATTACATGAATTTTGAAAACAAGTTCAATGCATGAATAACATAATTACAAAATTAAAAATTAAAAGAAAAATAAACTAATTCAAACAAGCAATGAGTTGTCAACACTGGTAGGTTTCTCCTTATTCATCAATCCACTGATGGATGATTCCTTACCATTTCATCTCATCCTCTTAAAATATTATATTTAATCTACCAATAACTTCACCCAAAAAATATGGAGTAAAAATAATCCATATTTTACAAGATCTCCAATTATTCGATACCAATTAATCACCTTGATTATTTAAAAAAACACAATTAATTTACAATAAATTGTATTAATAATTCTCCCCAAATATTTATTCAACATTTGTTAATTATCTTAATAAGTTTTGATAAATTTAAATTTTATTAAATTGAAATATCTTCAAAAATAATTAAAATCACAATGTGATTCTCCCTAGTATGGCTCAATAATGACCTGAACTCCATTGAGTATGGTGTGGAAGACAAAATTGAAGTGTGATACTATAGTAATCCATATATCCACTAAATATAAGTAAAATATCACTTTTAATACTTTGAATATTTATGTTTAATACTCCAAATTTTATAATAAAATCTCAATATAAATAATCAATAAAATCCTCAATTTTTCTCCCCTGAAGTAAAATCTCATGAATTCCTGAAAAATATGAGATATCATATTTGTATATCTACTATAGATATACTTTCCATGATGTGGAGGTACAATTATAGAGGTGAAAATTTCCCATCAAAAGGTTCAAACCATTTTTTTCAAAATCACAAACCATTTATTTAAATATTTATACTTAAATAACTTTTATATTTCCCAAGTTTATAGTATACATTTTTAGGAAAGTAGTTCTAACAGACATAGGAAATCATCCCATCAGATGAATTTTTTCATTAATCAGATGTACATGTATTTTATACATCTAATGGATAACTAGAAACATCACAATATATAGATTTAAATCTATTTTTCAATGTGTAAGTAATTACTTTAGATGAATCTCTACCATAACTACCAAAAAACATCATCGGATGGAAGAAAAAGAATATTTTCAGAATAAATTCTATAAAATATATCATATGAAAAAATTGTATTTCACTAGATGAATATTAATTATTATAATAGATGGAATTATTGTACATTATAGTGGTGTAGATTATTTTGACCATCAGATAAAGATACTATGCTTTACTATCCAAGTGAAGATGGAGTTCATTTGATGTCATTACAACTAACTCCAAAGAATGTGGAATATGACCATTGGTAATTTGTCTATAAATAGAATTTATATTGAAGGATGATAAATATTTTTCATCAATAAATATATCTATATTATGTGAACACTTTTTAAGTATCCTCTCCACTCTAGGAAGCATCTTCTTTCTTCATGGGGTTTTTGAGTCTTTATACACACTTATGGGTTCCCCATTTAATCTTTCTTCTCTGAATTTACTCCCATTGTATTATCTAGGTTTTTTTCTTTTATTTAGTGTCACTTTAATTTTTTTATTCACATTATATTTAGTTTTATCCCACCATTCTTGAACCCATTATTAGGAAGGAAATATGGTGAGAAGGATAGCTTGGAATGTGCCGATAGTATCTCATAGATGCGAACCTTTAAACCCCGTGGTCATTACTTATTTTATTTTGGTTTTGTTCAGTATCTCTAGAGTGGCCCCATTCTATTCACTTCTATCCTTTCTGAACTGGCCTAGGCCGATACACATAACCCCATCTTGGTTGTGTGTGTTGTTTTTTTGAAGTTTGTTTGAGATTTTGGTGGTGGGGGTAGTTATTTGTGAGGTGGTTTCTATCCTTGGTCTACCTTTGATCATTTGGTTCAACTCATGATGTTTTTTTAATCTTTATTTATTCCTAGATTTTTTTATAAGAACCCAAATCCCATTTATTAATTTTTGATTGATGTATTTTTTATTTTATTTTTGGTTCATTCAGTTCAAATTTCGAATTAACGGGGTGGATGGATTTTTTCAGTGTTTCTTCTAGGAAGATGATGATGGTTACTTACCAATTTCACCTATATGAGGCTCCAAAGACAGGGTCTAGTGGTCACGGTGATGGTCATACTCATTGTTGAGGCCAAATACCCCTACATACTCTACTCTTGATCCTAGATTCTACCATAGTTCTAATATTTGGACTTGTATAGTGGTTTTGATGTATTTTTTGATGTGTTATTTGAGTATTAAAGGGATTTATAGAAGTAATATCTCATGGTGTTTTAGTCTCTATCCTTCAGTTCATGCTGGGATTTTTCTTCATGGTTACTATGGAGCATATTCATATTTTAGTTCTCAATGTATTTGGTGATACGATTTGGGGTTTTATAGTGCTGATAATGGACATTGACAGACACTTTCTCTGGTGAAAGGTGTGGTTATAGGAAGGCAATGAAGATGAGGGTGACATGATGACAATGATGGTTGTGGTGTGTCATGATGATAATGGAATGAAATTTGACATGACATTGGATTATTTGGGTGCCTCATGGATCGATATCTCCTTGGGTTATGTGATCTTTATGTGTTTTTTAATTTTTAACATCATATTTGTAATCTTTTAATTTTTATGCCATATGTGCATGGTGTTTATGTTACCTTTCAAAAATCAAGAGACTATTTTGAAAATAAAAAAACATAATTTTTAGTGAATATTTGGTAGCATCTATTTATGAGTGAGCCCTTCATTTTATCACCTAAGAGTGTTTTTTTGAAGGAATTTGTTTGTGAGGAATTTTATAAATTCAATTATATATTTATATTTATAAAATTTGTTTCCCTGATTTAGTGTAATCAAGGGCTTACAATGTTTTTTAAGAAATATTTCAATCTAAACATGTCAATTAAAGGTTCCTTGGGATAGGGAAGTAAAATATTTCAAATCTTAGTGATCAAGAAATTTTAGGGATTGGGAGGTTGACCTTTAGTATTTAGTTAAAACCATGGATATCATGAGATTGATTAAAAACTGAAGTTTAAATATTTTTATCTTTCTTTATAATGTTTTTATAAGTTGTTTATACACCCTTTATAAAACTATTTTTACTTTGTTATTATTATTAACTATAAGTTTTTCACCTTTTCCATTGTATATGTATTAAGTAATGTATCATACTATTTTTTTGAAGGTTTTTTAATTATTTTTTTAAAAAATTATATTTTTGTTTCTACAATGATTTACATTCATATGAGAGGTTATAGAAAAATTGAATACTTCAGTTTATAAACTAAAATTCACCACATCTTTTTTGTATTAGATAAGATTTATAATAATTATAAAATATTACACAAACATGTATTTTAAGAAAAGTATATACTTGTTTTTATAAAAGAAGTTTTCCCCAATGGGAAATTAGAAAATATCAATCCAAATAGACCAGAAATATTTGATGGTGCAATCTTTGAATGCCATATATATCAAATAAATACTTTTGTTAACAATATTGGTGTCTATAATTTTGTTGTGTTAAATGGTAACTATTAAATTTCAGACAAATATATTACTAATTTTACCAAAATTGAAAAGTAGAAATATCGTATTAATAAACAAGTTATAAATACTCTATTGTGTTCAATGACAACAAATATCTATAGTTAGATTTCTATTTTTGAAAATATGGACAATATCTAGAAGAAGTAGGAGGTTACTCACTTTGGGACTACAAAATTTATTCAAAATATTATTATAAATTATTATAAATATTTTTCTATCACATGGAGAATTAGTAGACAATATGTATCAATGACTGTTGATGATTTTTAATAGACTTCAATATCTTGGAGATAAAGTATTGACTAAGGAAAATTTGTTTTAAAAGATTATTGATATAATTCCCAATGAGTTTTAATCAAAGAGGATAGCTCATGATGATGTTTAAAATCTTACAAAGTTGATCATATGTGATCATATAAACACCCTAACATAGTATGAGGTTAAATTGATAATATATGTTGAAAAATATATGAAAAGTAATTGAATAGATTTTTCTTAAATTCTACAGTAGTTAAGAAAGTAAGATCAGCTGAGAAAGTTACTAAATTATCTAAAAATAAGATGAAGAATGAAAAGGTTGAAACTAAATATATTTCATCTGAATAGAGATAAAATTACAATAAAAATCTTACAAAAAGGATGAATAGGATAGTTGTAAAAAATTATTTCCATTACTAGTAAAAGAAAAATCCAAAAGAAAAAAGTGACAAGAAGGATACCTCTAACATTATCTTCTAAGAAAGTAAAATAATAGAAACATAATACCAGATTGTTCTATTTTGAATAAAAATGATATTAGATATAAAATTTGAAGAATGGTATATAAGATCAAAGGTAAGAAAAGTATGAATGTTTTGGACACTTGGTCCAAGTGGATGTGATATTTCTTCTAAAAATTATTTTGAGAATAGTAGAAATGATTAGAAAAATAATAGTTTTTATGCTAAAATTATAGATATAATAATTACTTCATGGATAAGTTATTTTATCAATCCATGACCAATTTAACTTTTAATGAAAATTATACTCATTATGATGATGAATATTTTACTTCTTATAAAGAATAAAAATAGGATACATCTGATGATAGAGAATATTTACCTAGCTTGGAGGATGTTTCTAGATTTTCTATATTTTTAGAGAAAATAATACACTTTCTAAAATTTATGAAAATATAAGGTAGAACTTACTAGGGAAAATCTAAAAATTTCAAAACATCCCACAAATATTTCAATTCTTACAAAATAATTGGAAAATAAATCTTATTCTAATTCAACCAATGAAAAAATGGATTTGTATGTGGTAATAATTATTGGAATATTTTTACTAAACAAGTTATATTAAATTTTAAATAGAGGAAATAAATTTTTTATAACATATATGAATATTTGAATGATATTAGAATTAATTCTAGGATTGGTTTTATGAATTAAAAACCTCATTTTCAAAATTATTATTTTCTTTCTAAAATTGATCTATTATATATAAAATGTTAGATAGGTGGTTTAACAGACCAAAATTTAAAAATAATAACATTGTATATAATACAGTACAAAACATGTAGCATCAATATTAAATAACCCACCAAATGTATTTCTTGAAATATAATCTCTTCAACAACTTGTTGGACATGAAACCCCAAGTCTATATCAAACATAATATAGTACACCCTTATAAACATGTAATTAAATTAGATGGTATGAATAATACTAACTATGTAAAGACCCGTAAAATTAAGGAAAATTTTTGCTTAATTTTCTTTTGGAATTTTACAAGAATGCAATTTCTGACGGCACTTGATTCTGAGGCCCGGTGTGCCCGGAATTTCTATCCGAAGTTTATCTCGGGTATGTTCAGTGAACGAACGAGCGGGAATTTCTAACTCTTGAACCGGTGCTCGAAATCGAATTCCGAGGGCACTGATATAACCGCAGCACCGGTAATTGCTTAGAAACACCTTTTTCGAAGTTGAGTTTCCATGAGAGAGGTTGATAAAAATTGTGGAAGTTAAAATAAAAATTTAACTACAATTTTTATTTTCTCTAAGTGGATTTATGCTTTGGGTGGAAGTTGGGTAACTACCCAACTTCCCTTGGGAGGTTATGAGGGTGATGGGGCCCACACGAACCCCACCCCTTCACATTCCTTAACTCCCTCAACTCACAATTAAATTTGATAACTTAAGTTTTAATAACTTATGATATTAATGAAGTGTGTTTAATGTGAGTGTTTGAATTTCAAACTAATGTCAAGTTAATAAAATAAGTGTGGTCTTATTTTATTAAGGGTTGAATTATTGTTGCGGAGTCTTTGGGAGAAAAGGCTAAGGAACTTGAGGAACTTCTTCATCATCGACGAAGAATGCGAAGAACACATCGATCTCCGACGAAGAACGCCAAGTCCTCGGAAACCGACTACGCAACGACGTATACCGCGACGCCGACGACGTTTTCTTTCGCGACGTCTCCTTCCACGACAAATCCTCGTTCGACGAACCTCTATTCAAGCTACGCTCTAGGTATGGGGTTTAATTATTTTTTGTTCATGATTACTACCTTAACGTTCTTTGTGAAATATGACCAATTGCTACTGATTAACGAGAGGGGTCCGAGCCGCACAAACACGGCCGACCCTCCAACCTTATCTATGTTGTTGTTTCTATTGTGGATTGAAACGGGAATGGCGCGGTGTCGTCGCACCGCGTGGGATCGTGTGACAAGGAAAGCGTGAAGCCCTCGCGCCATGCCGTGAAATCGAACAAGGATGCGACGATGTCGCGCCGCGCCGGAAGAACCAAGGCCGCGACCGGTTCTGGGCCGCGGCGGAGTAGGGTGACCGGCGGCCGATTCCGGGCCGCCGGCGTCGGAGCTGGGGGGACCAGCCATCGCCGGTCCGTGGCGGACGAATCCGGCCGGCCAGAGAAGGCCGGCCAAACAAGGGAAGGCCGGGGGTTACGAACCCCCGGCGGCCAGCTCAAGCGCCCCCCCCCCCCCATAATGGGGGACGCAGTTACAAAACCAGGGGGGCAGGCGCACCCCCCTTCAAACGGCTCAGCCGTTTGGCTGAGAGCCTTGATAGCATGCCCAGGCTGGGCCGGGCCGCGCCCAAGCGGGACGGACCCAGACCCGGTTCGGGCCGACCCTGGGGGTATCAGGTCGGGTCGGACCGGGCCCGAACCCCTTAATACCAAATCTCTTCCAGTCGTATGCCAATAACTTGGGCTAAAAGTCTCCGATTGATGCATCGTCAGTTGCGATGCGATCCTTGGATCGAGATGGTCGTTTCGGTATATCGCACTCAAGGTTTCGGAATACTTTGGGTTCGGCTGAGTTGGTTCGTACACGAAACCAACCGGGCCCTCGGAGCGGAAACGCTCGTAACTTGAGCTCCGGACGTCCGATTGACGTGACATCGACTTTGTTGGATTCCTCTTAGGGAGACGGATATTTTGGCTTAATCCGCCCAAGGTTTGGACACAGGTGGAGTACGGACGGGTTGGATTTGACTTAAAAACCAACCGGGCCTCTTGGACGAAAAAAACCAATAACTTCTAGACCGAGCGTCTGATTGACGCGCCGTCTGTGACGCTGAGTTCCTGTTGATGATACGGAACTTTTGGATACATAAACTCCGCACTTTGTGTCAGTTGATGTATCAGCCTCTCGGATCTTGGAGCGGACCCTTCCGAACGAGCTTGCTGTGTGCGGGAACCCTAGTGCTGGCTGCGACTATGACGATGATGACGACTGTACAGAGATCCTCAGTGGATTCGACGGTGATGACTACAGCACTCAGAGATCCTACGTGGATCAGTGCTACCGATCCTGTGTGGGTCCGATCTTGTGTGGGTCAGTGCTCAGCGGTTCTGTGTGAGCCAGCGCCTACAGATCTTGTGTGGGTCTGATCCTGTGTGAGTCATTACAGGGGTTAGTTACCTATCGATCTTGTGTGGTTCAGATCCTTTGTGGGTCATTACGGGGGTTAGTTACCTATCGATCCTGTGTGGGTTAGATCCTTTGTGGGTCATTTTGGGGGTTAGTACCTATTGATCCTTTGTGGGTCCGATGGATTAGATGAATCAGTGGCAATATATGATCATCTCTATCGTCATACAAAGAAGTATACCTGTGTGAGCTAAATCCTGTATTTCTTTTCTATGTGGATTGTGTTGTGCTATCCTGTGTGGATTTACGTTTTACTTTCCTGTGTGGACTGGGTTTTATTTGGGCTCGGATGTTGGAGCCAAATGAGAATTGGTGACTTAGGTATATGTATGGGAATATACCTAAGAAGTGTCAGATGTTACTTCGTGATTGTATCTTTACTTTGTGGATTAACCTTTGTGGATTCTGGGATACCTTCGGGGGTCTCAGGTCCCTATTGAGTAGCTTATACTCACCCCTACACGGTCTATGACCGCACTACGTTGTGTTGGTTGCAGACAACAGATAGCGCTGATCGTGGTTGAGGCTTGCGGAGCAGGACGGTACCGGGAGGTAGACCACTGGGCAGGACGTTCTCAAAGCAGACGGCTAGACCCGAGGAGATGTGGAGGCTATCTGTACTCACCCTTCAGGTGGGATTTCCAGTGGACAACTCGACGTTGCGGCTTTACTTTTCAGTTTTTGTTTTCCCTTCCAGTTGTACTTTACTTCAGTTTGGGTTTGTATACTGGCCCACTTACTTTTCTGCACTTACTGTTGTACCCAGTTTTTACTTAGTGTTTACTTCTACTACTAGCTTGCTCTGTGGTGTTTGTTTACTTTACAAAGGCAATTCCTTCCCTTTTTACTGAGATTTACGCCTTGGTGCTAGTCGTCAGCCCCTGGCCTATGGAAGGCGGGCTTGGGGTAGTCACGACACGGGCCCCGAGGATGGGTCGTGACAAACTAAAATATGAAAATCATTTTTATCTATTTAATAAAAAAATATTCATTGAAAATACAAATAATTATTTTATAGAAAACTGAATTTCATGTTTTAATGGATGGTTTGGTTGTGCTCTGCGAAAAATAATTTAAAATTATTTTTTAACACTTGTATGAAATTTATTCATCAATATAAAACTTATTTTTTAAATCACCATATCAAAATTATCTTAAGGGGATTTTTTGGACTTTTCTAAAATATTTCATTTTTTGATGAATAGTGTAAAATAAAAAATTTTTATATATAACTGCCTTTTCATTTAATTTATTTGTAAAGTTAAATTGTATTTTTTTAATTGCATTAAAATTAATATTATTTCAATTATATATCTATTAGAACAATTTAGGTAATTTAAAACATTTTCATACTGAATTTTGATTTAATTTTTTTTATACTTTTGAACATTTTCTCTTTTAAATCCAGCTTTCTCATTGCGTCTTTGGGATTAATTTTAAATTAAAATTTTAAAATTTTGTGAATTTAATTTTTTAATATGGACTCCATATTTGGATTTAGAATAATTTATATTATCTAAAAAAATCCACTTAATTTTTGACCAAAATGAATAATGAACAAGTAAAAATTATTTACATTGGTTAAGGTAAAAATTGACTTATAATGGGTTAAACTAAAAATATAAGGCTTAAATTGACCAAAACACATATATAAAATATATTTAATAGAAATATTTCTACCCTATAATACATAATTTTTTATAATACTCTTTTTTACCACTTTTGAATATAAAATAACATCGGTATACATTTTTATATTAAAAAATTACAAGTGTACCACTCTCCTCACCTATAAATGGTCACCCACTCTTATCTATTATTCACACATTAAAAACCTTTTGTTTTAGGAAATAAATACCAAAATAAATTTCCAACATCCTTCCCCTCATCTCAAAATCCTTATTCTGTGTAGAAATCCAACCAAGGAAGGCTTTTGGTGCAAACCTATGTTGGTTACCTGAAGAAGATGTGACATTCATTAACAAGTGTTTTTATTATTATTTATTCCTCCACCTAATTCAATTATTATTAAAATATGATGATATAAAAACTATATATGATTTAATATATTATGATTTTGTTATGTTATGTTCATAAAAACCATCCCCACTTCCATTATTTGGGATAAAAAATCAATATTCATGTGAACGATGGACAACTACCTCGCAAACTGATGTTGGCCATTTTCTATACCACCTCTCACAGTTCATTAGGATGATAAATATAAAATAATTTTTCTAATAGATTCATTATATCAAATATACCTTTCTACTTTCCATTCTTAATGGGATACGATAACGTCTCTCATGTGTACGAAAGACAACCGCCCCGAGAAGCGATGTGATTCATTTTTCCCTAACGCTTTATGTGGAAGGTAATAAGGAAAAATATAATGAATATATGTGATATATATGACAAAACTATAATATTTTTTCAATATTTATCATTATCAAAAGATAATATATCATTTTATTTCTTATTTTTTCACTAACCGAACGATGATATCATCATTCGTGTTTGTGTTGAATAACACTTTCACGAAGCGATGTAAATCTATTTTCATCACCAAACCTTATGGATGATATATATATATAAGCATGTAATAATAAATAATATAGTAAATATGATATTATGATAAATATTTAATTATAAAACATTTCTTACAACCATTCCATAATGATCATTGAAAAATGGAAATGTTACTCATGTGTATGTATACACTACCGTCTCTATGATTTAAACACACTTTGCTTCTCAAAAAAACATCATGATTGGTATTAAAAGTATAATTTATTTATATATGTCTTAAATATTTCATTATTATTTTACTTGATATGATGTAACTATATAATATACACAAGAACCAGAACTTTCCGGACGAAGCACGAAGGAGAAAACACGACAATTAAAACTTGAAACAACAAAAGTAATGAAATATTATTAACGAGAAGGTAATAAGATATAATAAAAGGATAATTTGTGATATTATAAATATTAATATTATTCTATAATAAGTTAATTTCATGTTTAAAACCACTATAAAAAAGGTAAAATCATGGTCAACCAAAAGGAAGAGTGGTGTAAGGGATTTCGTAACACAATTTCAATTCATTTACTTAAACTCGTTATTCATTGATTATGTAATTCTATGATTATGTGTATAATTAAATTTTATTATGTTATATATAATTTAAAAAATAAGATTATGTGGATTTACATTTTAAACACATAATTAAGTCATTGATTAATCCCCACATCAATGATATGATCTTTTTTAGGGACTTAATCTCATTTTCCCTTAATTGAGGCATATTGTAATGTTTGGCACCAAATTTCTATTATATGGTGTAAAAAATTCATTTTTAAATTCAATATCATGAATCCTCCAGAAATCATGTTATTTTAGGTTTCTATTTGAATTATTTTTTTCTGAGGGGATTTGACTTGAAAATTACTAAGTGGTAATAATTTTCATAACTAAAATTATTTTCATTGGTTAATATTTCTTATTCATTGTAAATAATATTCTAAGATTATGTATGTAATTAAATTATATAATTTCTTTATTTCAAAATTTTTGAGTTGGATTTAAATTTAAAATACACAATTTATTCATTGATTAATTCTCACTTCAAAGTTAATATATATGTAAGGGTTTATTTAACAAAATAATTTTAATAAGGATTGCTTATACTTGAGTTTAAATTAAAGGAATTTTCTAGATAATTATATAATGAAACCAATAAACTATTTTACCATTTTCTTATTAATAATATGTTCATTTAATAGTACCATTTTATTACTCGTTTTTACATAAAAATGTTGAGGAAATGTTTTTAAAAAAATCTGACTTCATTTCTCTTCAGTCAAAAAATAATATTTATTTGAAAACAATGTTTTCTGAAAATGTTTTCAAATTTTTTAAACATTAATAAAAAAATTTAAGGTAAAATTTACCCATTTTTTAATTTTTTTTGAAATAATGTTTATTTTTTTCTTAAAACATGGATTGTTTGGCTTTTACTAACAATGTGAAATTAATATTTGTTTATCATACTAAACATAAGTGGAATTTCCTACCAACATGACCACTATATGATTTATATATTAATTTTTAACATTCTAGGATTATTTTCATTGTAAATTAATTTCAAAATGTTTTCTAACTTTTAGTTCTATTTTTCTCAAATTGGAAAAGTTATTTTTCTGAAGAATTATTTAAAAGATATTTTTATGGTATTTATATTCATCCAAATCACAAAAACCTTTATTTTAATTATAATACATGGGTATATGTAGTATTAATGACATCCTTATTGTTTCAGTGGATGGTTTATGATCATTTTGACCATGTAATGTATTTATATTCACATAATTGATTTGTTTTTTCATCATCAAGTTTCCATTGAATTATTCAATTTTTGGTGGAAATTAAATTTACCCTAAATATACATACTATTTATCATGGATATGTTTATATGTTAAACCATATATCATTTTTTCATATTTTTTATACATTAAAATTTATTTTTTATCTATGAAAACATTGATAAATATTGATTATTTATTAATCATGAATATTTTATGAAAAGGAAAAAATTTCAGGGATTAAATGGATTGTTCAATTTATGACGAATTCTTTGGACATTAAGATACTTGTGGGCCACAATTATAGATAGGTCCTCAATGCATAAGTAGTCTCATAAGGCAAATTAGTTCAACATCATTTGATAAATGGGTTTATTATGTATACCCACCCAAGATTTTTAAACATTCTTGAAGAAAGTTCTCGACAGTATAGGTATCATGATTCCTAATATCATTTAATCAAATAATTAAGTGTTTCATTTATTGAGAAATAAATTATTATTAACGCTAATATTTTTCACAATGATATTATCTCTGGAAACATTTCATTCTCAGTTTCTTGATTAAATGGAAAGGGAATTTAGTTGTTTACCTTTCTATATATATATTATGCATTATCATATTATCAATTATATTTTTGGAATGATAGTATCATTAGATGAATTTAATTCTCAGTTTATTGATTCAATCACATGTGTTTTCACTTATTTACTATTCTATATAGATTATACCTTATATTATCAGGATAATATTGTTTTTTAAATAGAATGTTTGTCTAGTTATTTACCTTTCCATATTGATTATGCTTATTGATTCATGATTGATTCTGGTGTACTTAACCATTACTGACCATTTTAGATAATGCTTATTTTTTTCCTTTCCACTAGATTTTATAAAGTGTACAATGATTTTTGTTGAAGGATATGTTAGAGGGAATAATGATATTCATGGAAAGATATTATATAGTAATTTTTTTCATATGTAATGAAAGACTCAATTATGTATCTACTTTACCAAGACAAATAAATTATTCATTCCATCAGGATACAATTCCTTGTATTTTATGCCAATGTAATAAAGGAGACTTGGGATTTAGGTTAATGAGGTTGAGTTTTCTACATTTGGTATTAGAGGAATTTTAAAAGAAACATTCAGAACTAGATTATAGAAAACATATATAAGGGAACATAGACCTGTGATAGAATTTGAGGATATATACCGAAGAAAATATTAATGTTATCACAAGTAAGAGATTATGTGTTCATTACTAGAAATAAATCCTTATCTATATACTACAAGTGAAATTGGTTCCGATAGAGTTGTCCCTACGGGTAATAACTTTGAATAGGGTGCATTGGTCTTGCCATGATCACCACCTTGTGGATAACAAAAATCCTAATACACACCTAGTTTGACACTCTCGGGGGATATAATTAGTATAATTATCTTTTTTTACAGCTGGTTATCCATTATTTTAATATATGATGATAATGAATGACATTGGTTAAACCCTAGGTTCCTTAGATTGAAAACAAGGTTTTATGATTTTAGCATCTGATAAATTATTACACGGTTACCCACTATGATTTTTTTTTCTCACACTACGATTTTTGGTTTTAGTCAATCGATGGAACCAGAATGAATGGTGTTTTAATTGACCATGAAGAAAAATGTGGTGACTATGAGAAACCAAAATAGATTATGATCAGAGTTTAATATATCATATTATGACTAATTATTTATATGAAAACAATATTAATAATTTATACATTAATAAAATCTTAGAAACACTAAATAATAAATAGATGAAGTCTTCTAAGATCTTGAGTAGTAGAGATCATGGAGAAAAGATGGATAAATTTCCATTATTTAAGAAATATTTAAAGAGATACCCAAGGAAGTGTCTCAATGGAATTGGAAAATTTTAAATGTTTGGAAAAGTAAGAAATAAATTAATGAATTGAAAGGGAAAAATGAAGATTATGATGGAAGGAATAAATATCATCTTAAGAATCCATTTATAGTTCATTTTCTTAAATGTAAAAAACTGATGCATTAACTAAGTAATTTACTTCTTCTAAAAGTTAACCACTAGACCAAGGGTGGACAGATATTGAAATGAAATGGATAGATTATTTTTATATTAAAATTCAATAACTAAATTGTAGACGCATTTTAATAATGGTATTTCATTTATAAAAATCATGAAACTTCTAAGGATTGTGTAAATTTTTTGAAGCTTATGTATTTTCATTAAATTAAGAGTTACAAATACCATAATGGGTTTATTATTTTATGATTGATAATAAGTTAAAAATTTTAAAAACCACTTTTTATGTTTTATATAATGGGAGCCTACCATTATTGAGGATATTTTTGTAAAAAATTTATGGAAATAAAAACTATTAGTTTAGTATATGTTTTATTGAAAATGTTTTTTGAGCAATAATTCCATTAAATTTTATAAACATGAGACTAAATTCATTTATAACCTTTAGGGTTCATATGGTCATTAATGACATTGTAATATTAGTCAAGTAAAATTACTATAATTTTTGGGAAAAAATAAGTTATAATATTAAAAAAATGATTAATTTTATTCATAATATTTCTATCATATTTTTTGGTAATTTTATCATAATCATATTAATATATTTCTATAAAAATGACAACCCATATACTAGGTGAAAACCATCATATTCGGAAAGGCTGTGGGTATTGAAACCTTGACTGACGGACGATAAGGGTTTATTTCCTACCACTTGCATACTTGATCTTCTGTCTAATAAGTCATTCCTTTTAGTTAAAATATTTTCTGAATAAATATTAATTATAAACCAATGGTTTTATTATTTTGGTTTATATATTAATGTATTATATGAGATTATTTTTTCTAACCATATAGGTTTTGTAAAATAGTTTAAGAAAGACAAAAATAATTGTTACACATTTGTATATCTTATAATTAATTAATAGAGAATGTTTGTGATTTATTCCTAAAAAATTGATTTTCGGATATTTATTTATTATAGAAAGTGATGAATCAGAAATTTCTCAAAGCACAAAAAAGGATGGAATTATTTTCATGGAATATAAATATATCAGGAAATTATATTTCCTTTTATTCTTAGACAGAAAAATATTTACTCAACCTTAGAAAAAGGATTGTGAAACAAAAATAGTATCATATTACCTTCATATATAATGAATCAAATTCCCTTTTATATCATCATATATTTATGGTTTTTTTGTCTATAACTTCCATTTATCATTCACTTTCTGGTGATCAATGACCTTAGTTTTTCTCTATAATTATATACACATTTATTTCATGCCCATATATTCACTTTCCACCAAATTTCTCCTACTTAGAAACCTCTATTTGTGTTATTTCATATGACCATTTTACTCCCCTTTATCTCTTATTAAGATTTTTTTATTAACTCATCTTATAATGTGGGTTTTCAAAAAAAGATTTTTCAAATACCAAAATCTTGATTATTGAGACCAATTTTAAATTTTGGGGATGCAATTTATTTAATATGGGGAGAATTTAACAACTAGAAATTATATAATAAGAACATTTTATTTGATAGTTTATGTGAAACACAATATCAAGCTTAAACAACCCATGAAATACATTTCATTAAATTTAATCTCTTTGATAGTTTACAAAACACACAACCTCAATTATAAATAAACTGTTATGTAGTATAAAATTATATAATATCTTTTAAATCAGTGAGTATTAATAGAAATAAAAAAACAATTAATATTTTGGTTTTATATTTATTTTAAATAAAATAATAATAATTTCAATGACAAAGAATTTTTTTCTGAATAACATGATGTTTTTTTAAAATATGGTTTATTTATACTTTGCGAGCATAATTAAAATTAATTTTTACCCCTTTCATAAGAATTATTTGAAAAAATAAAATTCATTTTTTAAATAAAAATATTAAAAATTATATTTGGTTTAATTTATGGTATTTTTCTATATTATCTCATTTTTTTGATGAATACTGAAAAATAAAAAATTTTGATTGAAAACATTCTTTTCATATAAATTATTTATAAAGTAAAATTGTATTTTGAATATGTTTTATAGAATAATTAATTAAATTATATTTATATTAATACAATTTATTTCATTTTATCCATTTTCATATTTAATTGTGACATAAAAACATTGTAAGATTTTAAACATTTTCTCCTAGAATATCAGCTTTCTCGTCGCATTAGTGGGATTAATTTTTAATTATAATTTTTCAATTATGTGAGTGGAATCTATAAATATTAATTAAATGTTTTTAATAATAATAATTTGGGTTATCCAATAAGTTCAACATAGTTTTCTACTGAAATGAATCATAAAAATAGGAAGAAATATATTTACCACAGTTAAGGGAAAATGGATTGACTATATGGTTAAACTAAACAGATAATGGTGAAAATGACCTAAAAACTTGTCTAAAATATATTTTTAAGGACTTGTATATTCTGTATCATGTCTAATTCTATATAATAATATATTTTTGTCCAATGTGGTATGTGAAAAATTTTCATACACATTTTTCTTTTCCCAAATTACAAGTGTGCGACTAACCTCACTTATAAAAGGGTACCCCCTATACTCTCTTATTTACACTATAAAAACCTTTTGGTTCTTCCATTTCTAGGATCAAATAGTATAATGAGATTCTTAAATACAAGAGTGGGTGAATTCTATACTTTAAAAAAATTCTTTTGGAACCTTTAAATTTTGTATAGAACTTTCTTAAGAAAAGTTTCTTAACCATAAGGGAACATGTTTCATAAATATAGCTTTTAACTTTAGGAAAACTTATTTTGAAAAAGTTAAAAAAAATTTACAAACCCTCTTAAAGAAACCTTTTCTTAAACTTTACAACATTAAGATAAAAACCAAAAGAAGAATTTCTTAAAAGAAAGACTCTACCTTAAAGCGTTTAGAATTAGAGTAATGGAATTAGAAAGTATAAGAAAGTTGTACTATCGAACTTAACAAAGCTATAATTGCAGCTGAAAAAAACAACTTGAAATAGAAAACGAGTAACAATAAGATTCTTTTAACCTAAAGAGAAGTGTATCCAACAACCTTGGATAAAGGTTCCTTGATGTATACTTTCCAGAAAGTCTATCAAACCCAAACCCATGTAAGCCCTCAATCTGAAGATCGGTATCTGTCTTACTATCCCTACTTTCCCTCGATTTTGAAGGAAATTGGAACCTCTGTCTTCCAAACATAAAAGCCCAAAATAAACACGATTGGAGTATGCAAAAAGAAATTCTGAATAAGTTTTTCATTCTTGAACAAGTTTTTCACTACATCCACATGAAGCACTGAGAGTTGTAAGAGACTCTCTCTCTAGAAATCACTTCACAGTGTCTGATCACATCACAATATTTTTCACATTTCTCTATCACCTATTTTTTGGATCATTTAAATAAACTCTTATTTATAGGAAAAACTTCTCAATGGTCAGCTCCACTCCAATGGTCATATTTTCCCTAAATTTCGGATGGACCTGTACACATGTCAAACAGAAAACGGCTAGTTTATAACAAATTGTACGATGTAGTTTCACATAAAGAATCATGAGAAACAATGATAAGTTTAAGATAAATTTTAAGTATAAGAAAATTTAGAATTTTATAATTTTGTAAATATAATTTAAACAACTCTAACATTATCGAGAAAATATATTCTTAAGAAATTGAAAATCGAATTGAGAAAATTGTATCACTATTTTTGGGTACCGATATCATAAAATTTGTATTCCATTTTTATCGGAATCGATATCATGAAAATGGTATCATAATAATGAAAAAATTATCATAGATTTTCACGTAACAATGGTATTACAAAAAAGGTATCACAGAGTCACCGATATCAATGAAATGGTATAACATATGTTTAAGTAAAATGGTATGATAGAATTGTATGTAAAATGTAAAGTCAAATATGTAAGTAAAATAGAATGAATTTTTTTTATGTAAAATAGAATAACAAATTTTTAAGTGGAACAGAATGACAAAGTCTTAATTAAAAATAGAATAAAAAAGTCTTAGGTAAAATGGAACTTAAGGAAAATTATTTTTTATTTTCAAAACAAAAAACCATAAGGAATGAAGAAGTCATAAGAGAACCTTATTTACACAAAAATAACCCCCTTTTAGGAAATTACAAACTACTTGACTAAGGAAGAATATATTGAATTTGATAACCAAGTAATGAAAACTTTTCTTCCCCTTTGAATGAGATTTAGGATGAATACAACTAACTTTACCTTAAGTTATCTTTCTTAAGGATCGTATTCATGAACATTAGTAACTGGTTTTCTTTCATAAATAATATCTCCCCCTTACATGGGAATTATTATCTCCCCCTTAATATATTCTCCCTCTTTGACATCTTCATTAAAATTTTTCCCTAAAATAAATTATAACCCTTTTCCATTTTCAAAAATGAATGGAGAATTATAGGATGTAACTATAATATTAAGGAAATATAAATGCAAAAAAAAGAAATATATGCAATAAAAATTTCACAAAACATTGGAATATAAGAAAAGATTCAACCATCCTTTTGCTCTGATAACACTTTATTCATCAAGGATTTAACTTTATTCACTCCCTTATAATCTTCTTGAATCTTATTCAGTAAAATCTCTTCATAATGGTTCTTATTTTCTAATGACAAGAACCTTTCTTTTTGAGATTTTATTATATCATCTTGATTTTTAATAATCTCCTCTTGAGAAGCCACCTTTTTCACTAATTCAGCTCTGAATTCCTTTTCACTTCTTACAAGCTGAGCATCAGAATTGAGTTGTCTTAATTTCTCAAAGATGGATGCTTTGACTTTATTGAAATCAGATTCAAAAGTATTGAAAGCTATGTTTGTTTAATCTATGAAGTCATTGAACAGTCTAAGCTCTTCATTGATGGTTTTGGTGCGATTAAATACATTCTTGCAAGTTACCTTCTGAGATTTATAATCAATCAAAACATTGTTGAAATCTTCTTCTTTCATGACCACTCTGTCCATCAGTATATTAGTATATTCCTTATTTTGGTTCACAGTCTCTTGCATAATTTGACATCAGGCATCTATATTTTTACAAACCAGAATAGTGATGTCCAACTTTATTTATGAAAGCTTCACGAAGTCATGATTAACGGAGGATGATGACTCAGGGTCTGAATCATCTTTTACTTTCTCAGATTTTCTTGTAGTTAAGGAATATGGTTTCTCTATTCTTTTAGAAGACTTTTGATGTGTTTTATTATTATATTTGGAAATCATAACATTCTTTCCTCTGTAAGAATTTTGAACTGGGGTTTGTTCATCGGATACATAGATAGCATTAATATTTCCCTGTTTATCTTCTTCCCCTTGAAGCTCTTCTTCTTGAGTTACTCCTTGTCTTTCTTCTTCTTGGATCTTATCTCCTTGATCATCTTGATGTTCAACATCTTCATCCTATTATTCTTCCACTTTAAATTCAACTTCTTCTTCAATATCTTCTTAAATCTCTTGTTCCTTAGAAACATATTTATAAATTTAAGTCTGAGGTGTTCCAATGTAATCTTCCACTTCCCTTAAACTATCATTACTATCTTCTTGAATAATCTGATCTTCAATTTCATGAATAGGTTCTCATATTTTTAAGACATTCATAGATTTCTATATTTCTTATGTGATAACTAGTTTCTTAATAATAACTTGAGATTCTGGTACTTCTTAAGTTTTCTTCTCTATCGGTTTTAGTATAGACTGAAACACTTGGGATACATATCATTTCTTCTTTAACTTATTCTCCTTCTTTTATTTCTCTATATTTTTATCTTGGTTAATTTTTAAGGGATTAGAATCTGTGGGATTTAATCCAAAGGAAGGGTAACCTTTTTTTCTGGTATCTGCCATATCTCTCCATCTTGAAACCGTTGCATCAGAATAGGCTTTTGGCTTCTTTGTAGGAGGAGGTTCAAATACCGGATCACTAGGAACCAGTGATAGTAATCTTGGTTATTCTAGTTTTATTTTATTAGGAATCGATTATGAAGATTTCAGAACATCAACCTTATTCTGGACAACCATGTCTTCAAAAATATTAGATTCTAGTAAAAACTCTACCTTCATTCTTCTTAGAGTATCATTGTTGAGTAAAAAAATCTTGAACAGCTTAGAGATTGATCGACAAGGAACATTCAACTCTTGAAGGAACATTACGATTATCTAGGAGAATGTTTCCAGATACATAAGAATCTAGGATCTGATGGTTCATCCTTTTACTGAATGGATGGTGAGGAAGATGTACTTTATCAATTTGATCTTAATTACATTAAAAAGAAAATATAATAAAAATATATAAAATATCTTTAATGAGTCCTTATCTAATTTCCTTGGAAAAAGAAAACCTTTCATCCAGAGGGCTACCAGTTTATGATTAGTTTTAAGATTTTTAATATTTGGATGCTTAATATTCTTGAGACCAAGATAATCTAGAGCCATGCATTTTTAAAAATAACCTTCCCTCATGGGAAGTCTGTGAGATCATAGAATAGCCTCTCCTTCATAAGGTATCTTGAGAACATTTTCAGCCTTCTTATAAGGAACTGTATAAGTCATATCATAACATTTGAACATAAACATGTCCTTCCCATCCTTTTCAAAGAAAATAAAAGATTCATATAATTTTATGACTAGGTTAGGGTATACCGGATCCTGGAGTTTCTCTTTAGCCACACATACACTTTCCCATATATTTTTTCTTATGACCATAGAAGTGAGGGAATCATACTTTGCAAAAAAAATTATAGCATACTAGTATTTTCATAAAGATCGGCCAATACTTTATTTCCTTACTAATAGGATTCTAATCTGTTGAGGATTTAAGAGTAATTCGGATTATAGAAAACTGATGAATCAGAATGAAGATTTTTCAAGCAACAAAACGTCATCACAGAGAGTAGATAAGATTGTGTGATGCTCATAAATGAGGCACCCTTTATATAGACACTGCAGTTACCTTTCAACTTTCATAAGATAATCAAACTTCTAAAATTAACCTGATCCAATCTAACAGATGAGGATGATTGTAGAAAATATGAATTCCAATATTTTGAGGTATGGTAAACAATGAATTAAATAGGAAAAAAACATTCAAAACAGGTTTTTGAAATTCAAACAATTTAAAACTTAAAAAAATGTAATGTAAGAAAATGTACCTTATAGGATACTCAGAAGAATTTATTGGTATTATAAGAATTCTCTTGGGTGATTTTAGATTTCATGAATTTCCATTTTGTGAATTTGCATTCTGTGAATTTCCATTTCGTTAATCTCTATACCAAAAATTTCTCCTTGAGAGTTATCTCCAAAGGTTACTTTTCCACCTTTTGTCTTTAATTTTTTTTTGAAAAATTATTTGTTACCAGTCATGGGTTAGGGACATCTACTATCCATATACCATATGTTGTTGTCACTTCCTTCATTATCCTAAAAAAATAAAGTGTTAGGTTTCTGAAATCTAATCTTGTTTGGATCCAGAATCGTTAGATAATAAAATCCTGGGTAACCACATTTGTTTAGAAATGTATGATTTATGAAACCCAAGTGATTGAACTTTATTTAAAGAACAGTTCTTCTTCCAATTCCCACCACTTTTACATTTAATGCAAAAGGGAGCTATTGAAGGAATAAAATAATTCTTTCTAAAAATTGGTTTTTCATGAAAATAACCTACTATTTAATTGTTACCTTGAGGTTGGATCAAAGAATACATCTTATCCAAATTTTCTTTACCAGAAGTAAAATTTTCAAGAAGTTTCTTTACGGAAAATATTTCAGATTTTAGGCTCAAGACTAAATTCTTATCCTCTAGAATAATATATTTAGTGTTAAGTTTATCCTCTAAATAATATTTTTCTAAATTCATATTTTTAATATCCTTAGGAAGTTTATCCTTATAAAAATTAACTTTATCAATTTTCTTAGAAAGTTTTTCTAAATCATCATTTTTCTTATCAAGATATTTGGTAAGATATAAAATTTATTTTGTTAAAAAAAAGTCTCTAGAATTTTCTTTTTTCTGTTTCTTAGAAAATTTACAATTTTTCATTTCATGCATCTTGGAAAATATAGAAACTTCTTTATAGGAAGTTAAATCATTATTACTCTCTGATGAATAGGTTTTATCATCTAAAGAAAAACCTTCATTAGGAAAATTTCTATTTAAGGACATATTAGTTAAGGATTCAGAAGTTTTTACCTTAGACATAAGGAAATGATTTTGAAATGGAGATCTGGATATTAGACAAATATTCTTTTTCTCGGAAGATTCATTTTTTGATGATTCATTAGAATAGTATCCACCACTTTCACTCTAAGTATCTTTGTCTTTCAAGACATTACAATTCTTTGATCTATATAATTTCTTCTTGTTTCTTTCATAATTCCTCTACTTCTTGTCTCTTTTCTTATTCAAGGGATAGTCAAGTCAAATATAATAGGTTATTATATATTTATAACATGTCAATTCTCCATATTTCTTTTCTTTTCCATATTTATTCTTGTATCTATATTTAAAATTCTTTTTCCCAATAATCTTGTTCATCCTCCGAGCAATATTGGATAGCTCATTTTCTAAAGCTTAACTTTCACTAGATTCAGATTGAATAATAAAATTCTTTGATTTTGATCTTGTAACTCCCTTAATAGTATTGTATTTCATATGATTTGAAGTAGTTTTAAAATAAACACCTCTATTTCCATTCTTCTTCTTAATATTATCATCATCTCTCTTCATTCTAGTTTTATGTTGTATAAGAGTTCCAAATAACTCATTAAGAGAAATCTGAGTAACTTACTTATTCTCATCTATAGTTTCCCTTTTTGATTCTCTTTCGTTAGGCATGTTATCTATAATATTGTCTACAAGAATATAATAATCTAGACCTTTATCACCCATTGATTTTATGTTTTTGACTATAGTCATGATTCTTTGTTGTACCTTACATATGGGTTCTACATAAACAAAACAGAAACCATGACACTCAGCTCTGAGCATAGATCTTATAGTTTCAATGACTTTAGAAGTTACAAAGTGAGTTACTTCAAGCTTCTTCCAAATTCTATTTGAAGCTTCACAAGATAAAATTTGGCTATATATATTTCTTATCGTGGAACAAATAAAAGTATTTTATACCTTAATGTTCAACTGCTATTCCACCTTTTCTGGAGTAGTGAAGGTTCTAATTTCCTCACCAGAATTATTATAATCTTCATTTAACACAATGTAGTTGTCTACACCTATGTTTATCACAAAGGTCTTAATATTGTCTCTCCAATACTCATAGTCATTTCCATCGAATATCGGTGGTCTAGTATGATTGAGATTGTCTAGAGATCCAATATGAATTTCTACCATTTAAAAAAGAAAATTTTTTCCTTCCCAAATGATTAGTGAAGTAAATTATTAAGAAAGGTAATGTAAAACCTTAAAAGAAAATGATTAATTAAAAAAACTTTAAGAAAATTAATCATGATACTTATACGTGAGTTTGAGTATCTTAGAAACAACCCTCTGATACCAAATGTAAATTATTAATATATCAAAGATACTGGATCAGATACCAATTGTAGGATCATATAGTATAATGAGATGCTTAAATACAAGTGGGATGAATTATATACTTTATAAAATTCCTTTGAAACTTTTAAGGTTGGTATAGAACTTTCTTAAGGAATGTTTCATAACCTTAAGGGAATATATTTATAAAATTTAAATTTTAACTTTAAAAAACATATTTTTACAAAGTTAAACAAAATTCACAAACCCTATTAAAGAAACCATTTCTGAAACTTTACAACCTTAAGATAAAAACATAAAGAATATTTTCTTAAAAAAAATATTCTACCATAAAGCATATAAAATCAGAGTAACAGAATTAGAATGTATAAGAAAGTTATAATATCTAACATGACAAAGTTAAAATTGAAGCGAAATAAAAAACAACTTGAAATAGAAAACAAGTAACAAAAAGATTATTTTAACCTAAAGATAAGGGTATCCAATAACCTTGAATAAATGTTCCTTCATTTATACATTCTATAAATTCTATATAACCCAAACCTAGGTAAGACCTCAATCTGAAGATCGGTATCTGTCTTGATATCCTTGTAATCCCTCGATTTAGAGGAAAATAGAAACTTATGTCTTCCAAACTCAGAAGCCCATGATCAGCATGATCAGAGTTTTCACAAAGCAAGTCTGAACATGTTTTTCACACCTGAACATGTTGTTCATGACATCTTCATGAAGCACTAAGAGTTGTAAGAGCCTCTGTCTCTTCAAATCACTTCACAATATTTTTCACAATTCTCTATCACCCCTTTTTTAGATCATTCAGATGAACTATTATTTATAGGAAAAACTTCTCAATGGTCATCTCCCCTCCAATGGTCATATTATCCTTAAATTTAAAAGGGACCTGGACACCTTTTAAATAGACAACATTTAGTTTATAACAGATTGTACGACATCGTTTCATACAAAGACTCATGAGAAATTGTGTTAAGTTTAAGATAAATTTTAAGTATAAGAAAATTTAGAATATGATAATATTCAAAAGATACTTAAATTAGTCTAACATTATCAAGAAAATATATTATTAAGAAAATGAAAATCAGATTTAGAAAACGGTATCACTATTTTTGGGCACATGTATCATAAAATTGGTATGACATTTTACAGGAATCAATATCATTAAAAATGGTATCATAATAATGAAAATAGAATCATATATTTTTATGTGACAATAGTATTACAAAAAAACTATCATAGATTAACCAGTATCACTGAAATGGTATGACATTGGTTTACATCAAACAATATGACAAAATTATAAGTAAAACATACTGACAAAGATGTAAGTAAAACAGAATAAAAAATTTGTAAGTAAAACAGAATGAAAATTTGTAAGTAAAACAAAATGACAAAGTCTTAAGTAAAAACAGAATAACAAAGTCTTAGGTATAATGGAACTTAAGGAAAAGTGTTTGTGATTTTCAAAACATAAAACCATAACAAATGAAGAAGTCATGAGATAACCTGATTGACTCAACACCATTACATACCAAAATGACTCAAAAAATTACATAATCTCATTCTAAACTCATTTTTTTCAAAAACAACAAAGAATGGCTATTTAGTGCAAACCAAAGGAGGTTACCTGAAGAATAGGTAATTTCATTTAATGATCATTTTTATTTTATTTCTTCCTCTACATACATAAAATATTTTTAAATTTTTTTGATATAATAGCCTTGGTATATTCCATATAATAATATTTTTATATATTAAGTTAATTATCTAAGACCATCCTAACTTCCATCAAATTGGTTAGTAAATCATGATTTGTGTGTACGATAGACTATGACCTCATGAACTAATGTCATTCATTTTTTCATCACTAAAACTCATGATTGGTTATGATGATGGATATAAAGAATATTTATGACATTTATAAAGTAATTACACATATATATTCATTATATCATATATAAATTTTTTTATTCCTATTTCATAGGGGGTACAATAGAATCACTCATGTGTATGATGGAATACAACCTCGTGAAGTGATGTGATTCATTTTTCACTAACACATATCATAGAAGGTAATAAGAAGAGATTTAGTGAATATATGTGATTTTAATTAAAAAAATATGATATTAATTATATATGTATATTATTCATAAAATATTAGATATAATTTTATTTCATATTTTTATAGTCATTGAAAAATTATAACATCATTTGTGACATGTGGAATATTGCCATCATGAAGCGATGTGACTCTCTTTTCATCACCACACCTCATGAATGATATATATAATTATATATAATGAAATAATAAGGTGATTATGAAATTATTATAATTATTTGATGATAAAAATTTACTTACAACATTTCCATAATAATCATTGAAAAATGGAAATGTTACTCATGTTTTTGAATGACCTACCATCTCCATGATCGTAACATACTTCATTTCTCAAAACCATATTTCATAATTGGTATTAAAAGTATAATTGATGAATAAATATGATAATTATTTCTTGATTATTATTATGTATATGATGTAACTATATATTATACATTAAAATCTAAACATTTACAATAAACATGAATAAGAATACAAGGCTATTCACTTATGAAATAGGGGAAATAATGAATGATTATTAATTAATAGGAAATAAGATAATATAAAAGGGTTATATATGATATAATAAATATTAATATGTTTTTTTGAGTGAATAAATTTTTTAAAACCACTATAAAATAGGTTGAGACATGTTCAACCAAAAGGATGCATGAGTTAAGAAATTTCTTAATGGAATTTCCGTTCAATGGGTTAAGAATCTAATTCATTGATTATGTCAGTCTTGGATTATGTGTGTAATTAAATTTTATTATTTTATTTTTTATTTACACTTTTTTATTGTTATTTTAATTTTATAAACATAATGAATACATTTATTAATCCTCACTTCAATGATATTATATTTGTAAGGTACATCATCTCAATTTCCCTTCATTGAGACATATTATATGGTTATGCACCAAATTTAATTTATATGGTGTATATAATACCCCTTGTACATGTGATATCATGAATAATAAATAATTTGTTATTTTATATGTTTCAATATGAATTTTTTCATACAAGGTAATTTGACATCAATATCACCAAGTGGTAATGAATTTCATAACTCAATTTCTTTTCATTGGGTTGTAATACTTCTTCATTATAATTGATATTCTAAGATTATGTGTTTAATTAATTATTTTTATTTTATTTTATTTTTCTAAAAAAATTGGATTTTCATTTGAAACATGTAATTTTTTCATTGTCTAATTCTCACATCAATGTTATGTTATTTGTAAGGGTTTATTTCACTATCTTATTTTAATTGTAATTTTTTACACTTAGTTTTCCATTGAAGAAAATAATTAGATAATTTTCTATGGAATTCAATTAATTTTATTCTACTCTATTTACTAATTATATTTGCAAGTAGTTATATAATTTTTCAAATATTTGGTAGTTAACATTATTTGGAAAATGTTTTCAAGAAAATCCCAATTCATTTATCTTTGGTTGAAAATTCATTTTTTCATAAACCATGTTTAAAAAAAAATCAATAATGTATTTAAAAAAAATTTAAAATTATTTTTTGAAGAAATTTTTTCCCATTTTTTTAGATTTTAAAAAATTATTTTAAATGAATCTTCAATTCATTTTCAAAACATGTCCTGTTTGGATTTGACAAATAATGAGAATGGAATCATCGTTTTATCATACTAAGAATGTATGAAATTTACATACTTCATGAAAACTCAATGTCTTAAATATTCGTTTACAAGGTTAAAAGATTATTTTAAAAGAATATTATTTTTAATTTTTTTTGTAATCTAACATTTTTAAAGGGATAGATTCAAAATTAAAATGATATTTTCCCCAAGAATAATTTTAAATATATTTTTATAGTATTTATATACATCAACATCAAAAACTATTTACATTACACAATATCCATTAGGGATATATTGTATTAATTCCATCCTTATTATTTCTATGGATTTTTTATTTTCATTTTGACCAATGAATGTATTCACATTCACTTCATTGACTCGTTTTATAGTCTTTACCTTTTCCTTGGTTTATTCAATTTATTTTGGACATTAAATTTCTTTTAAATATCCATATTATTTAACATTGATATGATTATTTCTTAAAATCTATATCATTTCCACATACTATGTTTTATGATGAATTTTATCTATTTATTTGGCGAAATATTGATGAATCTTAGTTCTTTACTCAATATATATATTTGATGATAGGGAAAATTTTTCATGAATTAAATCAATTATTTCAAATATGATGAATCCATTGGAAATTCAGACATGAGTGGGGTCTAGTTATAGATATCCCCTTCATGCATCGGTAGTCTCATGTGATGAATTAATTGGCTTAACTAAGTAAAATGGGGTTTTTTATATACATAACCATATATTTTAAACTATCTTGAGGGAATATATTTAATTTAGAGGTGTCATGATGCCTGATATCATGGAATCCAATAATTAAGAATTTCCTTCATTGGGAATTTATTTATTATTATCCCTGATAATTTAACAATGATATTATCCCTAAATTCATTTCATTTTCAGCTTATTGATTAAATAGTATGTGTTTTCAATTATTTACCTTTATATATTTTTTTATACCTTATCATATTTTTCATAAGATTTTTGCAATGATATTATCTCTGGATGAATTTTATTCTTAGTTATTTGATTAAATGGAATGTGTATTAAGTTATTTTCATTTCTATATTGATTATTCCTAATATTTTCATGATAGTTACATTGTTTAAATGGAATATGTATTCAGTTATATACATTTTTATATTGATTATGATTATTTATTTGTTATAGATTCCTCTGAACTTAACTATTACTGAGAATTCGAGATCACCTTTATTTTTTTTAATTTCCCTCCTATCCCACAAAGTTTATAATAATTGATATAATTTGGTAAGAAAGAGGGAATAATGTTATTCTCGAAAAAAATTATGTTATATGTTTTGCTTTTAAATGTAATTAATGACTCATATATGTATCTTGTTTACCGAGACTACTAATATATTTTATCCTTCAGGATGAAATTCCTTCTATCTTATTTTAATTTAATAAACCAGACACTATATTTGGGTTATTGGGTCCAGGGTCACTCCAGGTGGACTCTGGTAGAATAAATGGTCTTTGAATAAATCTTTTGGTTTTAACAATGCTTACATTTCTAAGTAATTGGAACATATAAAACCAAATAAATATATATATATCTGGATCTCTAATGTTTTAATCTCTAATACATCCAGACCTAAGACAATTTCGGTTAAAAAATAAAAAAATTTACTTTTTGAAAAATAATAAGAGTACCAAAATCAAATATTTCATACATTAATAGTGGATGTTCTAGACTCATGAATGGAAATAAGAAATATTTTCAAAGTATTCTAAAGGTGAAAGTTGGAAAATTCACTTTTTTGTGATAATTATCAAGTAGAGATCTATGATATAGTTAATATTTTTACTCATGGAAAAAATTTAATTTTATATGTTTTATTTATTATAGGATATAAGAACAACCTCATTAGAATAGATCAATTAAATGATGAATGATTTTTTGGAAACATCGGTAATGATAAATTTACTATTAATAGTTTAGAAGGAAAATATATTCATTCTACTGATAGGAATGAGAATGTATACACACTATACATAAAAGACCTTAGAAGTAAGAATCTACCTTGAATTAGTGAAATTTATGATCAATATCGGTTGTGTAATAGAATTCTTGGACACTTCAATGTTAAAAAATTATCCAAAATTTATAATAAAGTGCTAGGTAGACATTTACTGGAGTTATGGTTTAATTCCTTTAATGTCCCTGATCATCAATAGATTTAATGTAAAAATAATTCAATATTTAAATATTTTAAAGAAGTTTCAAATTATAATGATTTACAGTTAGGGTACATGGATTTATTTGGTCTAATAGAAAATTTACGTATTGGTGGGAAATATTATATATATGTCTTAGTCGATGACTACACTATATATATGGGGGTATGTTTTCTATTGAAATTTTTAGAATACTTGTTATATTTTAAAAAACTTATAGCATGTGTTAAAAATGATAAAATCATAAATTTTTAATAATTCATAGTTACCATAGTACAAAATATATAAATTCTAATTTTGAACCCATTGTAGTAAAAAAGTAATTATACATATCTTCTGATATCCTTATACACTATAGAAAAATGGTGTAGTTGAAATGAAGAAATAGAATTCATTTGGATGTTACTAGAACTATGTTGAGGGAATAATCAATTTTTGAACATTTCAAAGATTAAATAGTATGTAATTCTGGTAATACTACAAATTGATTTTTACTCAAAACTATAATTGATAAAATGCACATCAGTTGTCTATATAATGTAATCTAGAACATTCTTACTTCAAAGTCTTTAGATAAAAAGTATTCTTCCTAAATACTAATTATAATTTATATAAATTTACAATCAAATATAATAAATGAATTTCTCTTACTTATTCTGCAACTTGTAAGGTCTATATAATATTTAATAAAAATAATTTTTTTGAGGAAATGGTTCATGTTAAATTTGATGCAACTGAACTTTTTGATTTAAAAAAAACATAGAACCACAACTTCAGATGATCTTATAAAAACTGATTTTCAACCTATGATGGAAAAATTCCTCAAATGAAAGAATCTTTAAAGAAATAATTTATGATGTTAGGTATAGAGAGCCAATTTTTTCCCTGTAAGATAATGAAATATTTCTAAAAATATTTCTAGAGCTAGGTACTAAGAGGACATGCGATTCTAAGGGCCGGTGTGCCAAAATTTTTATTTTATAAAAATATTAAATATATTTTATATTTTGAATGATACTAAATTAAATAAAATTGGATAAATTATAAATGGTTTATAAGATCAAAAATTAGAGACCATGGTTTTGTTCGAGGCATTGTGTTTACCCTAGGTGTGACATAAAATGATTCATAATGGGACTTCCTGTCCCCTTGCTCGTTGACGGTGCATTTAAGTTAATTAATTAGTTAATTAATTAATTTAATTAATTTAATTTTAACCTAATAAAAGTTTTATAAATAGGTTGTTAGGGATAATTATCCATGGTTGTCTCATAATTCTCCCATCATTCAGTGAGATCTCCTCCCCTCCTTTGTTGGTGATAAATGAAAAACCTCTAGATCAAGGAATATCTAAGCACAAAAAATGAAGTGGTTTTTCCGAAATTCAATGATGAGAATGTTCTTAAATAACGAATGATCCAAAAAAGAGTTATCACTAGTTATTTTTGGTTTTTCTCCCTTATAATTAAATGATTGAGTATATCGTTATTAATCCTTTGATCCACGCCTTTAAAAAACTTACATGCACCCAACAACGGTGATTTAAATTTATTTCCTTGGTTAATCTAACCATGGAGGATGTTCGTTATCATTATCCAAGAATTCTTAGCCAAGGATCTCTTAAACCATTATTCTTATTCTTTTTCTCCCACCCTTTCTTCATGATCTTCACCGATGGAACCCTATGGTTCCTGGTTTGACAACTATTGGGTGATTCGAGCATGATTGGATGCCCAAATTTGAGGAGGACTGATGAAACTATGATGGTTTTATGAGAGAATCATATATTTGGGTTTATCATAACTCAATGATGCTGAATATGAGGATTTGAGATCAATAAATCAGATGATGAATGATCTATGGAATGGGGATCTCACGACCAAACCCTTACTGATGAATAAGGCCGATTTACAGTGAGAAACAACCACAATATGAAATCCATGGATAGATCTATGATTTTGGAGCATAATCAAGTTGGAATCCAAGGTGGTTGAATCTAATTTAAAGTGAGAATGATGATTGGTAAAAATATACAGATTATGGAAAAAATAATGACTACACATTGTGTATTATGAAGAATACAAAGTGTGTATCTTCCTATAGTTGGAAAAACCATGTGATGGGTCACCTGGGAAGGGAATCGTTGTAAGAGAAAATAGAAATGGGATGGCCACATAGGCGGAATCCCATGTGGACCACCATGTTGTGCATTGAAGTACATAGACACGGGGTCTGAGTACCAGACAAAGACACAGGACACAACCCAGATCCCAATTAGTCAGGAAAAGGTGTTTAGTCCACCTAAAAGATATGTTCTACTACATGTCTAGGAGTTTTACTTCAGCCAGGGACACAACCAGGTGGCGGAGTGGGACCACACATCAAGTGGGTCCCCTCACACATCATGTTCCCCTTGAGCTCTTCCAAGTTAACTTCAAACATTTGTATCTACTTCATTTTTAATCAAATTTTATTCATGAGATGCCTATCCTAAGTATTTCTCCACATATAACTCAGTGGTACACTCATAAGAGTATTTAGAGAAACAATTTAAATTTTTTTGTCTTTGACATGTGCTTGAGTAAAACCCAATAATGATAATAATTATACAGAATCATCAGATCATCATGGGTGTAACCATCCAAAAGGGCAGGGCAATGGATTTCCAAGAATGAAATATTGGGTTTACTTTATTAGGGATGCGTAGTGGAATTACATTATGATATTTCTATGTTACCCACTAGTAGGACAGGTAAGTGGTGTTCCTTGACATTCTGGGCTTACCCTCCAGTAGGGCTGGGTTGTGGTGTTCCCCAATAACAGTTTCGGGCATACCCGCTAGTAGGGATGGGTAGTGGCATTCCCCAATGATTTTTTTGGGATTATCTTATAATGTTATTGGGAAGTTAAATTCCTAGATGAAATCTTCCAGGAATAACCCTCCAATAGGATTGGGGAAGTGGAGTTCCTTGAAAACTCATCGAGATTACCCTCTAGTAGGATTGGGTAGTGGCCATCCCTAATGACATTCCTGAGCATTACCCTCCTGCCAGGCTAGGCAGTGGAGTTCCTTGATGACTATCAGATTAGGTCCCTCTTATCATACTAGGTAATGAAATCCTTACCTAGAATTAGTGGGCCCTCGATAATTTAATATAGTGAAGAGAGGTGGTATGATGTAACTTCTGACTCACAAGGAAGAGGGGCACTTTCTCTACTGAGACGTGTCTTTCTAACGTCACCTAAAACTATGCAGGTTATTCAGTTCCACCCACAGAAGATAGTATCAAGGTGTGGTGATTGAATCCCTTATACTTATGTCTTCAAGGCAGTAGCATGAGATACTGGGCATCGTTGATGGACTGCTTTTGAAACTATTTGCTACTCTTCTTCTTGGGCTGACCTATGATATGGAGATCTCCTTACTCTCTCATTTGGGCTTCTTTGATAGAGAATATATATATCTCTGTGTGTGTGTGTGTCATGTTCCAAAACCCATTCCTTGGTTTTTGGTTACACTACAAACCTGTTAGGAAAATATGCATGGGGTATGACATGTGCATTTCTTGTATATATTCCTAGTATTGGATGAGTTTAATCTCCAAATATAGGTAGTTAAGAATCGATGAGAAGTTTATCTTCTTACCATTTTGATCTCCTTATGTATGGATGATTTTACTTTCAGTCTCTTGTTGAATTGAGTTTTACTTTCTTACTGTACCTTGTTCTATCTACTTCTTTCCTATTCAGTTGTATCTCTTACTACCCCCTCACCATTTTGGGGTGTTCTTTTGGGTATGTATATAATCACCCTTACATGGTCTTTCCCAACATGTGTTGTGTCTTTTGTAGAGGATGGATAAGTCGATCGTGACTTCAGTGTAGATTAGGGATATGGGGTTGTTAGACTATGTGTGGTGGTCATATAATGGGATACAAGAGTTGGGATCCATGAATTGATTACTCATTTATATTTTTTTAGGATGGTATATATTTCTGGTTTGGTTGTGTATTTTTTCCCTTTTTCTTTATAGTTTACACTACCTTACTTCATTCAGTTTTAGTGGTCCATTCATATTTTTTTTATTTATAGCAGTGTTACAGCCTTTATTTATTTTTCTATACACACTTAAATTTAGTTAGTGGTGTGTGGGTGTATGGGTTCTTAGGAAAATGATTCCTTGAGTTAGTTATTACTTCAGTTATTATCTCCACCCCAAGCCTATGGAGGTGGGCATAGGGTTGTTGCAGATTGAGCCCGTTTTCGGTTAGGTCATAATAGATTTGTATGAGAGGTGGTATTAACCTTGTGATGTTGTTCAAACATTCCTTAAAAATTATTTAGTTTAGTTTTGGGAAATAGTGTCGATGTGTCTCAAGTGCGGCTCTCAGGACAGGGAGTCAAGTGATGGTGTGGTGGCTCACATAGCCAATCATTAGGATGTTGACTACCTACTTGTCGACTCGGTATGCAATGACATTTGATGAAAGGATTAATGGTACATGCATCATATAGGATTGAGTCTTTTAATTTTATTCTTTATTAGTATTCCCATTATTTTTTACATATATGAATATGCTCATCTGACCGTGGTACTCCTCGATAACTTTCAGGATTCCTCCATGAAGACAGCCATCCAAGATACCAGATCTAGTTTGTGACAACAATTTGATGAGTGATGAGGGCTCAATTGAAGGTCCATCATGTGATACCCTTACTCTAGTTGTGTAGGTAGAAGTTCCTCCTCCTTTTTATTAGCATATCATACCAGTAGAGTAGGCTGTGGACATGTTTAGGTTGAGCACACTCCGTGAGTTCCAGCATGACAGACCACTAATGTTCCATGGAGAGCCAGATCCTAAGGCAACATAGGATTGGCTAGAGTCACTAGTTTATATATACAATATTTTTTGACACCAAAGGATATATAAAGGATTTCTTGTCTAACCTTTTCCCTAGAGCATATAGGAATTAGTGGAACATGGTTACCCAGATGCACGATGAGTCAACACTCTTGTGGAACAACTTCCAACAGTTGTTCTGTGCAGAGTATTACCCCTCCTACTTGCATTCGGTTCAGATCTAGGAGCCTATGGTGTTTTATAAAAGATGGATGATAGTGGATGATTACACATATAGGTTTATAAACCTTATGATCTACTCTCTCGATATGATCTGTGATAGCTACTTCTGAGAACAGAAGTTTAAGCAGAGAATCCGCAGAGAGATCTGAGTCAGCGTAGTACCCTTGTGCATCCACTCCTATGTCAAGGTGGTAGATAAATCACTAGTGGTAGATATTTATTTATTAGTGGGATTATAGAAAACTAGAGCTAGTAGTGGGGACAACAGATATGATTCATCTACGCCACCTGGCAGGCACCAAAGATCTTGGAATAGAAGACCCTTCAATGAGCAGTCTCAGGCACGTGGTTGTATAGTGTAGGGTAAATAGAAAGCATAAGGGAATCATAGAGAGGTCAATTCTATGATTATTATTGGTGAGTTTTTGTGGAATTAGAATTCTTGACTAGAGGTACTGAGTATCCCAGACAGATAGCTGATGGACCGCCACGGTAGAGCTAGCATTGTGATCAAGGTTCTCTAAGGAGTGGACCAGGTGGTCCCCATGGAGGTGGAGTTGGAAGAGGAGTAGTAGTAGATTAAGGTGGAGGATTAATGTATGAGATCCTTCCACCACCATCACCACCAGGTGGCCCATGTCGGGATCAAGGAGTTTGAAGTCGGGGTAGTGGACTATTGCAAGCTTTAGATGTCTACGATCCAATAACACACATGATTATTTGAGGTATGATATATTTTTATTCTATCATTCATTATTATTTGTATACACGGGTTCCATCCATTATTTTATCTTGATAATACTAGTATTGGAGTTGGAGATCCCAATAGAGGTTCTAGCACAACAGATTTGTGTCAAGATTCCCACAGGGAATGCACTTTCTGGGTATTTCATCTTCCAGCAGTGTGAGCTATCACTTGGTGGGGAGATGTTCATGTGGGAACTTTTTTTTACTCATGATGGAACCCTACGACTTCATATTGGTCAAGGATTTACCTTCCATGTTTCGATCCCAGATTGACTATATCCCCAGACTAGTTAGGTGTCTACGCACTAATGGGATAAGGTTCTCCTTTTCTGGTGAGAGAGTCATCATAGAAAGATAAGTGGATGCTATGAGCAGGATTTTATATCCAATCACCCATATGTTTTCAAGTGTGACCCTTTCTATAGTATAATATTCAGGCATCTGGGTCCTTCAGATATAGAGGATTATATGGATTTCTTCCCTGGAGATGTCTTGGGACTACCACCAAGGATGGATTTGGATTTTTTGCATTGATATGCATCATGTGACTTCCCATATATATTATGTGGCATATATTATGGCAGATACTGAGCTATGGGAACTATGGTTGTAGTTGGAGGACCTTCATGAGAAGGTTTTTATCAGACCCAGTGTGTCCCCTTGGGAAACTCCAGTTCTATTCATGAAAAAAGAGGACAGTATCTTACACATTTACATGGTTTATCATCGCCTGAACCAGACCATCATAAATAATAAGTACCCCTTGTTGAGGATTGAAAACCTGTTTGATCAGTTTCAAGGTGCTAGATGGTTATCTAAGATTGATCTCTTTTACGGCTACCACCACTAATGTGTTTGTGAGGTGGATATTCTAAAGATGGTGTTCTGATGTTGTTATGGACACTAAGAGTTCATTGTGATTCCATTTCGTGTTAAAAGTTCCCCTACCATCTTTATGGATTTGATAAAATATATTTTCCAACCGTACATAGTCCATTTTTTATTGTCTTTATCAGTGGAATACTTGTCTACTCTACAAAAGTGGTAGAGCATGTAAATAAATTTTAGATAGTTATGGATTAAAATCATTAATTATAGCTTTATGGACTGATTTTGAAGTGCTAGTTTAGGATACATGTGGTTCAATTCAAGGGGAAATTCACTTCTAAAAAAGGTTTATCCATATATTCAGAATTAATTAAAGAAGTTCATTCTTGGGAGCCACCCAAGAACGTGTTAGAGGTGTGTACTATGTTTACTATGGAAGGGATATATGTTTACTATGTTTCAGTAGTTCCAGATTTCCTTTGATAGGATTATATAGAGGATGATGAGAGCTCCACTGGTAAGACTACCACAGGAAACCATTGAGTTTGTAGTGTATTGTGATGCCTCAAAAGCTAGGATCGAATGTTTTTTGATGCAATGTCAGGAAGTCATCATATATAGGTCGAGTTAGTTCATTCCCCATGAGAATAACCTTCGAATAAATACATGGAGTCAGTTGTGATAGTCTTCGCCCTGAGGATGTGGAAGCATTACCTTCTTGGAGAGCACTTTGTGGTTTACTCAAACCACCAGAGTCTCATGTACGTCTTCACTCAGAGAGACCGGAACCTGAGAAAATGATGATAGTTAGAGTTACAACATTACTATGACATTAAGATATTATATTATATAGTAATGGGAAATGTTATAGCATATTCACTTAGAAAGAAGTCCCAGGATCGGCTAATGTAGGAGGCTTCAGAGAAGTTAGCTTCCCTGTGACTGACCCTAGTCGAGTAGGATGGTACATTTTTTCTTTAGTCGATGATGTTGAATCCATTTATCCTCAAGAATGTTATAGATTACTATTTGGGAGACATCTACTATGAGGTCCTTTGTGTTATTAGATACCAATAGGAAATATAAATTATGGATATTATAAAGGAAGGAATCAGGACATATTTCTTAGGGGAGAATAGTGGTTCCAGTCACGATGCAGGAGGATGTGATATGGGAGTTCCAAACTTATCCCCTAGCTATACAACCTAGTTTGGGGAAGATTTATATAGACCTTTAGTGGAATTTTGGGTGGTCTGGAATGATACAAAGTATATCTGAGTTTCTCTCGTGGTTCCACATCTCTCAGTAGGTGAAAGCTGGGCACCATGTTTTAGTGGGTTTGTTAAATCCCATTGAGATCTCATTGTGGAAGTGGGAAAACATATAAATGGACTTATTAAAATGGAATATAGGCATAGAAAATATCCATGATTCTATCTGGATGACATTATATCAACTCAAGAAGTCATCACACTACCTTTACTTCAAGGAATAGAGTTCAGTGTAGTTGTACGTCTAGGAGATCTTCCTCCTTCATGAGGTTCACTCAATGATTTTAACTAATCATGAAACAAGGTTTACATCATGAATGCTGAGATTCCTATAGAATTAATTCATGACCTAGTCATAGATGAGTATATACTTTCATCCCTAGACTGATGGGAAGACTGGGGGAACTATCCAAGTGCTAGAGGATATGCTAAGGGCTTTTTTGTAAGACTTCAGCTAGAGCACATAGGATCACCTACCATTAGTAGAGTTTGTGTATAACTACAGATACCATTATACCATAAGAATTAAACCATTTTAGTACCTATATGGGAGACCCTAAAGGTTACCCTTGTGCTGGAAATAGATTGGAGAGTCATCTATTATGGGCCCCTGATTGGTGCAGGCGACAAGGAATAAAGTGTAGTTCATCTGTGAAGGGATGAGGACATCCCAGAGCAGATATTAATCAAAAATAGATCACCATCATAGTCCCTTTTATTTCGAGCCGAGAGACCATGTTGTCTTGAGATTCTCCCTAAAACATGGAATGCATAGGTTCATCTAGGAAGGAAAGTCTTCCCTGAGGTTCTTCGGGTTGTTTGAGATCATATAGAGGGGTGGAAATGATTTCTACCACCTCACCCTACCCCCATAGCTAGAGTGGGTGCACGAAGTCTTCCTTGTCATAGATGAGTAAATACATGCATAACCCAATGTACATCATTGATTGGGGTGAGATGAACATCAAGGATGGATCCACATTTTCAAACCACCTGTTGGTGATAGAGGACTGACATTAGTGGACCTTGGAAGGACAGACCATCCCTTAGTATTTGAGTGTTTTGGAAGCATGGAAACATGTAGAAGAGTTCTTGTGAGTGTGAGAGTTAGATTTGGTCTCATTATACTGAGTTTTTTTCTTAATTTTGTTTTTCGGGGATGAAAATATTGATGGATGGAATGATATAGAGACCATATTTTTTCATTATAATACTTTGAAATATATCTAAATATTTTTTTTTCATTTTAGGATTGAGACAGTTTGTGATTCTAAGGCATGGTGTTCCCGGAATTAATTTTATGAATATATTTTATATATTTTATATTTCAAAAATGTTTAAATTAATGAAAATGGGATAAATCCTAAATAGTTTATTAGATCAGAAAACTGGAACCACTATTTGTCCGAGACGTGGTGTTTACCCTAGGTGCGACCTAAAATGAATTGGAGTATGATGTTTGGAACCCTCTCTCATTGGTAGTGTGTTTAAGTGAATCAATCAATTAATTTATTTACGGATTAAATTACTTTTGACCTAATAAATAGTTTATAAATATGTCGTTTGGGACAACTGGCCATGGTTGGATCATAATACTCTCATCAGCTAGCGAGAGCTCCTCCCCTACTCCATTGGAGACAAAAGAAAAACCTCTAGATCAAGGAGGATCCAAGCACAAAGAACACAACAACTTCTCCTGAATTCATTGACAATAATGATCTTAAAAAATTAACAATACAAAAAATAGATAGGACTTGTTATTTTTGGTTTTTCACCCTTATTATTAAATGATTGATTATATCATTATTACTCTTTCAATCTGTGATTTTGAAAAACATGCATGCACCCAATATTGAAGATTTATATTCATTTCTTTAGTTTATCTAACCCTACAACACATTCTTGATCATTGGACAGGAATTCTTTCCCAATTATTAGTTAATACATTGTTCCAATGCCTTTTCTCCCTCCCATTCTTCAAGTACTTCACTGATAAAACCCTAAAACTCCTGGTTCGATAATTATCAAGTGATCCGAGCATGATTGGGTTCCCATATTTGAAGTGTATCGATGAAAAAATATGATTTTGTGAGTGATGTATATATCTAGGTTTTTAGTGACTCAATGATGCTTGATAGGATGATTTGAGATCAATATCTTAGATGATGAATGATCAATATCATGAATAACACATGAAAAAACCCTTCCTGATGAACAGTGATGATTCGTGGATGGAGATAACCAAGATCTTAAATCCATATCTAGATCAAAAAAAATATCAGAATAGAGGATGAATCCAAGGTGGTTGAAGTTGATTAGAATCGTGGATGAAGATTGGAAATTTTTTGGATGTTATGAAAAAAATTCTTGACTACACACCATGGAGTATGAAGAACACACAACATGTAGCCTCCCTCAGTGACAGTGCTAGGTTTTGTGAAAATATGTGGATGTTACAAACTATAGACTTGCCTCCCACACCATGTACACCATAACCAGTTGGAAAACATATGTGATGGGTCACACGAGCGGGGAATATTTATTAGAAAACACATACATGGGTTGGACACACCGGCGTCATCCCATATGGACCATAATTTCATGTACCTAAGTGTATAGGCACATCGTCCGAGTACATAGACTTGTCCATAAGACATGGACTTGGTCCCAGTTATTCAGGACACAACGTGAAGTCCACCAATGTGGCATGTTATAATACCAGGTAAGGATCCATGTTCTAGCTAGGAACAAGACTATGTGTTGGAGTATGACCACACACCATGTGGGTCCCCTAGATACCATGTTCCCCTTGAGGTCTTTCTAGTGAACTTAGAAACATCCACACCTCCTTCGTTTGAACTCAGATTTTGGCATGAGAGATTATTATACTAAGTTTTAATCATTTAGAATGTGATAGTTCCCTTGGAAGTGTCTTTCGAGATATGATATGATATATTATAGGTTCAGTATGTGCTAGAGAGATAACTAATAAAGAAATAAATCATTCATAATCATTAGGGAATCTCGGGCGTAACCCTCCCGAAGGGTTGGGTTATGAAGTTCCCTAAATATAGTACTAGGCTTACCCTCTAAAAGGGATGACCAGTGTAATTCCTTGATTATATTTTTGAGTTAAACTTCAGTAGGACTTGTAAGTAGAGTTCCTCAACATTCATGGCTTACCCTATATCAAGGTTGGGTAGTGTAATTCCATAATGAAGGTTTTGGGCATACCCATTAGTAGGTTTTGGAAGTGGTATTCCTTAATGACATAATCTCGGCATAACCCTCTAATAAGGCAGGGTTGTGATGTTCCCTGACAACTCATCATGCTTATCTTCTGGTAATACTAGGTAGTGGTGTTTCTTAATGAAATTCTTGATCATTAACCTTGATCTGGGCTAGGAAGAGGAGTTTCTTGGTGACTATCATAGTATAAACCTCTTATTATACTATGGAATGGGATCCTTACCTAGAATTTACGAGCCAACAAATGTGTGTAATAGTGATGAGATGCGGTTTGATGAATCTTTAGACTCACAAGAATTAGAGACACTTTCCCCACTGAGATGTGTCCTTGTAATGAGACCTAAAACCATTTGGGTGAGTCAGTTCCAACCATGGAAGATAGTATCAAGATGTGGTGATTGAGTCCTATATACTTATGTGTTCAAGAATGATGCATGAGATTCTGGTCATCCTTTATAGATGTCGTTTGGAATGGTTGGATACTCGTTTTCTTGGGATGAGCTATTAGATAGAAATCCCCTTACTCTCTCATTCTGGATTCCTTAACTGAGAATATATATATATATATATATATATATATATCCTAGTTTAGTACCCAGTAATGATATTTTGGTTACTCACATTCCCGTAGAGGAAAAGATGTGCGAGGTATGCCACATGCTTTCCCTATCTAGTATCCCATGATTGGACTAGTCCACTATCCTTATATAGGGAGAGAAGACTCAATGAGAAGTTTACATTCTAACCATGTCATTATATTTATGTTTGGATGAGTTTACTTTCACTCTATTTTCAGGTTGTGTTGTACTCTCTGACTGTACCCTATTCTATCTACTTATTTCCTCTTTAGTTGTATCTCTTACTGCTCCCCCTTCACCATTTCGTGGTGTTCTACTGGGTATGTATATACTCACCCCTACATGGAATTTTTCCAACACATATTGTGTCTTTTTCAAATTAGATATGGGTTGATCATAAATTTAGAGGAGCTTATAGATATGGGTTACTTCGACCACGTTTGGTGGTCGTAGCTTGGGATACAGGACCTGGGCTCTCTCATCTATTTAAAATTATTTTAATTTTTTCAGGTTGGGATGTACTTCTTGTTTGGGAGTGTATTTTCAACTTTTTATTTTTAGTATACACTACCATACATCATTTAGTTTTATTGTTCCATGCATATTTAGTCTATTTATAGTAGTAATACATCCTTTATTTATTTCCCTCTATAATATTTCATTAAGTTAGTGGCATTCATGTGTACATTTTCATTGAAAAAATTCCCCAATTAGTTAGGCATACCTTCAGTGGTTGTTGCCAACTTTGGTCCAATGGGGGTGGGATTGGGGTAGTTTTAGCTCGATCCCTAACCTTGGTTGGGTCATGAAATTATGCGTTGTTAATAAACTCAACCTTTCATTAGAGAAAATAATCTTACAAACCCAAATAATTAGACAATATTATGGAATCATCCAACAAAAAATATCATTTGTGTTGTATATCAACCAGTGAAAACTATAAATACCTTGACCCTAGTAGCCCGATGTCAGTTCCTCATTTTATTACATTAGCATAGATACAAGGCTCAAATTACAATGTTCTGATAATTTTAGTAGTTTTGGAAGCCAAATTACATACATGAACTCTAAAATTTAAAATATAAATTACAAAATAGACAATCCATTAAGAAACAACATTATTATCTTATCTTAACAAAGCATATCCGTCATAATATACATCATTAAATCCTAGGGAAAATGAAACATAATAAAGGGGGATATCAAACATTAGTAAGGGTAAGAAATACCATGGAACCTGTCATGAACAATAAGTCATGATGAATAACTTAAAACACATGCCATTAAAACATAATCTTGAGAATAATATGACATGAATTAAAGATGAATAAATAATCACATGTGAAAGAAACATAACCATTAATATTATATTAGTAGAATAATCACATGTATTATAAATTACTAGTATCATAACGAGGGAATTAATAATTCCAAACTTCATAGACATAGCATCGAAGATTCATCCAAGACACCATACATAAATGGGAAGAAACCCAATCTAGTGTTTATCATGAGACCTACCGATGAATATTTGAGCTATTGTGGGCCCCAACCATAACATAATAAGTCCAATGAAATCCTTATGCTAATAGGGGTGTATCATAGTCAATATAAACATTTTTATTGAAAAACTATCATAAAAAATGTGAACACTTTATACATAAACCATGAATGGTATCAAAATAGGAAATCCACAGAAAAACTGATCATAAAAACTTCAGAAACATATGGTAGATGGTATCATAAGAGATAAAACTCAATGAATTACATGATTAAAAAATGGATGTTGACATATATTAAAATAATTTTTAATGATACCATTGAAAATGATGGAGGAAAATAATATTTTATCATTCTAAAGTGTCACATACCAATTTGAAACATTTCAATCATAAAACCTATGAAGGAATAACATTAAATTTAACTTAAAATATCATGATAATAATGAGACAAATGATATGACATTTAAAAAAGGTAGTTAATATACCACAAATAAGTAATTACTAGTGAAAGAAGTTTATATCTCACAGAAGTAAAAGTGAGATGAGATAACACTTTTGACTTTGGAAAAAAGAGTTTTTTTGGAAAAAAATTTGAATTTGTCATAAAATTATATTGTAAACATGTTTATACCAGAAAAAAATGTATGTAAAATAAAATTATAATTGGCGAATAAATTATATCCACGATGTAAAAAGAGTTTTTCAAAACTTTATAATTGGGCCACTATACTGCGGTTTAGGAGAAAATATAAGAGAGTCTTTAAAATGTAAAAAGTTGTAATTGTTTGTATAAAATAAGAAATGAAAAAATATAGTTTTTCATGAAAAAAATATATATATTAGAACAATAATGGTATCTTAAAATAGATTAAGGATGGTACATCAAAATGGTTAAGAAACCGGGAAGTTCCCTTTAATCGAGCTTTTGTAATGGGAAGAATTGAAAAGAGAACCTTATAAAACATGAACTTCCCCATAAAATAATGATTAAATAATATTGATACATGATTTTGGAATATATAAATAAATTATAAGGGTTATATAAAAATAAAAAATAATTACATTGGATTAAATAAAGATAAATCATAACCTGATTGAAAAATGGAAGTTTTGGAAGAAACCCTTACCTTATGCTCGAAAGTGTTTTACACTTTCACTTAATTTTCTTGATAATGAAATTATATTCAATAATAATTTAACTGATAACCTACTAAATATGTATTTTCTTTATTATAATTTAATTATTTTCATTTATGGACTTTTTTAGGAGTTATTTGACTCAATGTCGTCTTTCGGGAGTGTTCGTTTCATTGGAATTAATGATTGGTTCATGTGTTTACTTGTGCGAAAGATAATGTGAAATTAGAATAGTTATCTAGAACTGTAGTTATATTTCATTAATGAAATTAAATTATATTTAATGTTTTTTATATCATTTTTTCATATATGGGGATGATTCATCAGACAAGGTGTTAATGATAATCAGTTAAATTTTTTTTATCATTACGATATTGTTTTGTCTAATGATTAATATTATGTATATATAATGGTTATAGAAAATTAGAAAAGTGTTATTACATATATTAAATATTTTTTTAGCCATAAAAATTGTTTTATGACCATCCTTGAAGGCGATAATGGAAAATGAAAATGCATCGTCCACGTTGGTGGTAAATCGATACATCAGGGATGATGTTTTCATTTTTAGAATAAAAGGGGGAAGAAAAATAATTTATTGTGGATATCTCATTATCATAATAAAATAATTATATATATAAAATATTAGAGTTATGATGTATTTTTTGGAAATATTTGTTAAGGAAAGGATAAGAAAATTAAAAGAATGAAAAGGGATTTTACCTGCGGAATTCCCCTCCTTGAGAACCTCCTTAAGGAACATAAAAATTGGCCTTTTCTATGACCAAAATTACCTAAACATGACGGAAAATATTGGGAGATTAAATTGTTATAATATAATAATTCTTCAAGGATTTGGAGGTGTGAAGAGAAGAGGTGGTGAGAGGTGGTATTTATAGGTGAGGAGAGGGGTGTTTTTTGATAATTTTATTCAATAGTTTATTATTTTTTCTCAAGACAAGAAATAGTGATGATTCCATGCATAGATATAGTAAAGAGATAATTATAATTCTGTATCATGTTTATTAAATTAGTGATTACTCAAGGAATAGTGTATTTAACTAATAATGTATATATACTATAAATTATTATATTTCACTAGTCACAAAAAATTCAAACTACTTCAAAGAATTACCAAAAATTCAACCTAACCATTTTTTGACATGTATAATTCAAAAATGGAATCCATTTTTTTTAAAAATATTTTCTAAATATGATAAATTTAATTTTTAAATAATGTCATCATTTACTCAAAAAATACATATTTTAAAATTATTACTGATTTTATGACCCCCTAGAAAATTAATTAAGGTCTCATTAAATTATCTTATAATCATAATAAAAAAATTATTTTATGAATACATTTTATGAAATTAAATATTCTTTTAAATCATTATATTAATCATAAAAATTTTAAATAAACATTTACGATTCATAGAAATACCAATAGTTAATTTATCATTTTTAATACATTTGTTTACTTAATACATGATATAAATATATATAATATTTTCATTTATGAGATACCTAAATTTTATTTATAATTTCATAGGTGATATAAAATTCAAATTTTAAATAGTCTTTTAATGTAATGAAATTGAATGTTTTATAAAAAAATGCTATTTTTCACAATTCATTATTAAATACATATTTTAATAAAAATAAAAAAAATTCACACTAAGATAATTTTTACATTAGTTTTTTGAAAATTAATTTTATTCCATTAAATATAATTTATAAAACTACCAAAATTTAATTTAAAAAAAGTGTGCCATTAAAAGGCGGTAAAACTTCATTTAGAAAAATATAGAATTTTATGCCTGAAATTTGATTTATTAATATCTCATTCCTAATAAAATTGTTTAGATGAATTTGAAAATATAAATTTCATAATTTGGTTAATAATATCAATTACCGCTATTTTAATTTCTAGGTTATAATGGTCAAATATTAAACAGTATATCATTGTTTTAAATTTGGTGTTGTGTGCAGTATAAGCTTTCAAAGTTGTTAAAATGTAAAGTGACATACGATAAAATATTGGGGTGTTACATTCTCCCATATTTAATTAAATTGCATCCTAGAAATTTGAAATTTTAATTCAAAAATAAAAGGTTGATACTTCAAATTTCTTTTATAGGAAACCTACATCTTAAATAGGGTTAATATAGTATCCTCTTAGTTATGTGGAAAGGGAAATGCAGTGGTTACCTGAAAACTGGCTATTTGAATAGGATAACATTAGTTAGAAGTGAAAATATTGTCTTGGATGAATAATCTAACCATAAGGTTCGGGTGGATAGTGATATAGAACATGGTAATTATAAATTTAACCATCAGCAATACATAAATGTTTGATCGGTTAAAAGACATTTGATTTCTCAAAAGGAAATGTAAATAGATAATGTTTGTATTACATAATATTTTTATATATAGTCAAGGTATTCATTTAAATTTCATAACAGAATTTCAGAAAATAAACCTACTTCATTACTTTCCACATCATATGAATTACCGAATCCTTTGTTTGTGCTTCAATATATTTTCACATAATCCCTTACACCAGGAAAAGAAATTTCAAAATGATTTTTCCCACCTCAAGCACTTTTAACTGATCATACGGTCTTTAAGACATTATTTCAGCCATTAATGTTTTACAAAAACCAATAAAGTTAGTATATATTATTTATAAACAATAATTTTCAAATTTTAACTTGATCCATTCACCAACTAGTTAATCTTAAGACTCATCTAAAACATATCTGTCCACATTCAATGACCCAAAATCTAGAAGGAAGGTCACTAAATTTACAAAATCAACATAACATACGATTCCCAAAATAATGCAGATTTTATTTTCACATACCAAATATATGAATAAATTAATCTCCATTAAAACATTATGAAACATTCATGCTCCCAATATTAAAATCTTAGGTTGTTGAATATATTCCTTAAATACAAACATCTAATAATTCCAGCATAACATTAACCATTAGATTACTAACCACCTTTGTGGTCACCAATACTATCCCATAAACATATATTTTATATTGTCTCAATATAAATAACATATTTAGGGTTATAATTTCCAAGTCATGTGTTTTCAAGAAGATCAAATTACAATATAATCACATCTCTTGATTATAGGTGCAATTCACCACATGCTTTAAATTCCTTAAAGTAGAAGTATGGAAGTACAATACTTATATATCCCAAGATTCATATAACCAAATAATTACTAATTAAATACTCAAATAACATATTTATTGAATCCAAACACAAGAATATTAATCATTAATCTTGGTCTATGGTAGTTTCACAATCTTGATCGTGTTCCATTATCCTCTTTTTCTGTATATTCCTTTGACACATGAAGCCCTGATTTTCATAATGTCCCATATCCTTGTAGTAGAAGCACTAAACATGGTAAAATTATTTCATTTACATAAAATCATGTTCATACTGGCCTTTTTCTCTACACTTGAAGAAAACTCCTTTTCCTCTTAAGAATATACCAAGGTGTTTCCTTCGACAATTTTCATGTGGGGGAAAATAATTATTTACCATATTTAATTTATCTATATTTTTCTACAATTCCTCTTATTATCTTTCTTTTCTTTGAATAAATAATACTTGTATAATTCTTTCTCTATCTTGTTATAGTATGATATTATTTTCTCAAATAATGAGAATATTTTGGAAACTACTTCCCTTCGAAAGACTGTCTTAAAACCATTGAAGAAATGATCAATCTTACTCTTTGGATTATGTGAATTGATATGGTTCCCATTCATTCTACTAGGAACCATTTATAAACAATGAAATAAACTATATGTTATCATAAAATTATGAAACATAATGTAAAATCCCAAAACTACTGAAGTTCTTAATATAAATTGAAAAAATTATGTGTAGCTAATCTCATAATCATAAAAATGGTTTCTTTAGGGACATATTTACTAATAAATACTTCATAATGGTTTGTAAATAAGTTTTTAATTATCTTAAGTATATCCTCTAGGAGTGTCAAACCAGGTGAACAGTAATCCCCATTGTTGTGTACCGAGTTTCACCGATTCGGGCCAGACACACCTTCTTAGAGTTATTATCCCTAGGTAAATATATTCCATAACAACGACCACTTTCAGTATCTAGATAGGGATGCATTTCTAGGAATACCCACATAATATTCACCCTACCCAAATTATAGAATGGTCTTCAATGAAAATCTTAAATATCTACTTAGTGTTAGGTTCCCTAATCTATGTTTTCTAAATGTAGTTTCAAAGGTTTCTACTAAACTTTCTCTGATACCAACTATATTGACCCAGACCACAATAGCCTAGTTTCGGTGGCTCACATCATTAAATTGGGATAGATACAAGACTTTAATTCAAAATCATAGATCATTTTAGTAGTTTCGGAAGCTATATTACACACATGAACTTTACATTACAATATAATATATGAATTACGGCATAGAGAATCTTTTTAGAAACACCAACATTCTCCAAGAATAACCCTGTATATCAGTCATAATATACATCTAGGCATCTTGGTAAAAGTAATACATAAAAAAGTGGTGACATTATGTAACACCATAAGCTTCTACGGTACGCTTCTCTTTGAATAATGCAATAGCATGTGTTGTACGCAACATCGAGTTCTAACACACACCACAACCAATCAAACTAGCCGTTATGAACAGTAATACCTACTTTTTGAAATTTTATAAATTCTATATTTCAAAATGGAATTCATTTTTGGATTCGGAATATCGAAATTAGCCTAGGGTAAAGTTTTGGTACTTTTCGGATAACTTTAATATTTTGATGAATAGTGAAAATTACTAAATTTAAATTAAAAACAACTTTTTTAATCAAAATAATTAATAGTGATAAATTATGAATTTTAGTGGTTTTAAAGTATATTTAGAATATATTTTTACCATTTAATACAATGTTGGTCATTGGACATAATTTCACAATTAAACCGAACATAAAAAAGTATCAATCTTTTGATAATTATTTTATCTTAAAAACACGCTTTTTGTTTTGACAGCAGGAATTAATTTTAAATTAATTTCTGCCAATTATGTGTTTTGAATTTGAAAAAATGGATTCCATATTTGGAATCAGGAAGTCCAAATTGTGTAAATAGGTAACTTTTATTTTTAGACATTTTGAATAATTACTTCGGTAAATATTTTATTTTCCATGGTTAAAGGGTAAATCCGGTAAACAAGGGTTAAAAAATAATATAATAATAATAACAAATTACCCTAAAACGTGTCCTAACCTTATTGGTGGATACATGTCCGACCATGGGAATCTTTGGGTCAATTTTGGGACCCCATGGATCCACTTGTAGGCGATAGGGACACTTTATTTTAATTAAGTTAAAATAAATACAAAAATGACATAAGCATATATCTTTTAACAAAACAATTTTTACAAAGGATTATATATGTTGTATTTTAGAATCTAAATATTCATTAGAAATATAAAAATATTTCCTACATAATGATATTTTATTTATAATTTTTAGACTTTAAATATTTTAATTTATTTAAGACACCATGATGATGCAGTAATTACCATAATAGTGAAAAATTAAAATAATTGATATTTTAAATACCCAAATAAATATAATTTGAGACTTTTTATTAATTAAAGTAATTTTATAGGTTAATATGACATGTTAGTAATGATTTAATTAACTTTTTTTGAAGTAATCATTCTGTTATTAGTTTTACAAAAAAGCAACTATTGAATAGTGTCAAAATTGACATAAAAGAGTTTTTAAAACAAATATTATATTATTAATTGATATTAAATTCCTAAAAATATAAGGTTCATCCAAAAGACTTATATCATGATAGGTGTATCATTAATGGACCACTTGGGGGTCGGTTGGATGTATATTGTAAGTTTATTAACCATATAATATAAAAATACAAAGAGACATTGTAAAAGTGAAACTAATTAACTAAGAGTTAATACTTAAAGATAAGGTTAATATAGTAACCCATACCTATATAAATACTATTGGTTGAGTGTTTTCCGACCTATACCCACCTTAAACTTTAAATAATCCACTTTGGAGCCATTATAAACCGAATATGAATTTATTATAAAATAATATTTCTAGCCTTTCTAAAGGTGCCCCTCACCCTTCTTATAAAAGGGCACTCCCCCTTCTCATTAATTCACACCTTCAAAGACTTTTGGTTCGGATAAAACCTACCCAAATACTCTCTCAACTTCTCTCAATTCATCCTATAGGCCTTCCTTTACTCAGAAAGCCAACCTAAGGAGCCCTTTTGATCAAATCAAAAGGAAGAACCCGAGGAAGAGGTAATGATTTCACCACCCTTTTTCAAGTTCCTTTCTTCTTCCATTTCTTCTTTCCTTGTTATTACCATTATAAAATAATAACTCCAGTATATTATATATAATTTTATGTTATTATAAACAAGGTACAACCATATTTCAGTATTCTATCCATCCTTTTAATGACATGTCACCATACGTGCGTACGTACGGCTTACCGTCTCCACGTCGGGGTGTAATTGTTATTCAAAACATTATTATTTGGATGGGTATAATAATGATGTGTAATTCATGTAAATAATAAATATAAAATGATAATTATTCTGTATATATGATATAAAATAAAATAAAATATTATTTTAATATCAGAAGAATGATATTGTCGATCGTGCGTACGTACGGACTATCGTCTCCACGAACGCGATGATATTCATTCTCCATCGTATCCATTCAAGTACAATTATCATTTGATGATTTAAAAATAATTTTTAAGGACTTGATATAATTCTGGATATGAATAAGATACAACCTATCCATGACAAACATGGCTTACGTAACAAAACATATAAAAGAAAATGAGTAAGTTAACACCCGAAACGACGATAATACTAAGATATTATTAACAAAGAAATGTCAAAAGATCATATATGATAACATAATAATGTATATGATTCTTGTATAATTTAATAAAAATTATTTCACCATTATAAATGAGGTTAAACTACCCCGAACCAAGGAAAAGTACAAGGTAAGGGGTTTCTTATCTCACTTTTAATTCCGTGAGAATTCCATTGTTCACCACGTATTTATTACATATGGTGTGTGTACTGCCCATGTTTGTATTCATTGTGTAATATACTTTAATTCATGTATATTTACATCATAATTTTATGATACTTCTTTCATGGGTGTATGTTTTGTATGTTACCAAATCAATAAGGGAATTTTAAATTTCAATTTCCATTTAATCGGCTTTACGTATACTTCACTGATTATTTTACTCCAAGATTATGTGTATAATCACTATTCATTTGATTATGTCATAAATTCCACTCCCCTTTTTGTGTATATACTTTTTATACACATAATCACTCCATTGATAAATTCCCAATTCATCGGTATGAACTTGATAAGAGTAATTTTAACTCAATCTCCATTTGTTGAGTTAAATATCCAATTCATTGGTGTTGTTTTTACAAGAATATGTGTGAATGTCATATGATTAATTTACACTAAATATCCAATCATATTGAGTGTATTTATATTTTTCACACATAATTATGTCGTTGATTTATCCTTAACTTAAGTATATGGTCTTTATAAGAGAATTCATCTCAATTTGCATTCCATTGATATTTCTTTGTTGTTATACACCAAATCAATTTTATATGGTGTATATAATGTACTTTGACATAGTATATCATGAATCCATTTATTCTCATGATATTATAAAGTTTTTATTACCTCAATTATTTGTATTCAAGTGTCTCTATTTTGGTTAGAAACTCTAACTAAAATACATTTTAAGTGTTTTAAAGATTTACTCTTCTAAATATTTCTCATTAATGTCCATGTTTTAAAAATGGTTTTAAGAATTTATTTATATGGACATTAAAGTTTTAAAATTAAAATTACATTTAAAATTTTCAACGTGGTATGGGACACTTTGATTCAAAAATCTATTTTTAAATGGCTTATTAACAAATAATGTGACTTTTAAATGTTTTCAAGAAAAGGGGGATATTTCTCTCAAATAGTTTTGATGCTTATTTTCATCTATGTTAATATCATTAATTATTATCGATTGAGGTTAATATGGTACAATAAAATCTTTCATATTGTATCGAATGAGTTATGTTTGACTGTGGATGTGTTATTTTTATACCATTCATGGTTTTTGGTTAAAGTATTGACATTTCGTATGCTAGTTTTAATACTAATGTTTATGTTATGTTTAAACATGTTCATATGAGGAATGCATTAGACTTAGTAAGTGACGGGTGGATCCCGCTATAGCTCCTCGATGCATCGGTAGGTCTCATGAGACAAACTCGTGTCTTGGCACAAGGCCTTGACAAAATCTTATTTGTATTCTTGGCACGAGGCCTTGGCTATGTGGTTATGATAGTCTGGAATTATCAATTCCATCATTATGAAAGTGGTTATTGATATTGAATGTGATTATTAGATTAGTAGAATATCCATGTGAATAATTAAATGTCATTATTTCATTTTATTTTTTCCATACTATGTTGAAGTTCAAGTTTAAAAGGCTTTTGTTTTAGATATACATTTCCATAAATGTTTATTATTATTTATGAAAGTTTCTGATATATTGTTATCCTTACTGGTAATTTGAGCTCACCCCTTTTTCTTTGTTTTATTTTTCCCAGGATGTGAAGAAGTATTTTATGAATGACCTGCAGGGATAGTATGGGGGGATATGAAGACATTATGTTGTTTTAGTTTTTCACTTATTGATGTAATGTAAATCTTTATGAACATATCTACTGTTTCCAAGGCTACTAAACTAATCGGTCTTTCGAGATTTGTCTTTCTTGTGATCATGCCAATGTTATGTAATAATGCGCCGACTCTAGGTAACTGGGGTCGGGGCGTTACAGTTGGTATCAGAGGAAGTTTAGTACAAACCTTGGAAGCTAGATTTAGATAAACTCTGATTAGAGCACATAGACCTAAGATGGACTTTGAGGATTAGTATAGAAGAAATTTCTAGAATTTTGGTATTGTAGAGATTTTGTGAGTTTTCCGAGCAATACATCCATGTCTAGATACGAGCAGGTAGAGGCGGCTCTGGCACAGATGTACCCAGGGGTAAAACCCAAAAACACCGCTTTGAGCTAGACTCGAATGGGAACTGGTGCACGACAACGGGCCTTGCTGTACTCTTGGTTACAACACTCCCGGGGGATTTTCTTAGGATAATTTACATTTTCTTTACAAACTGATTTGAAGTATTATATATAAGATGAGAGTAAATGACCTTGGTTAATCCTAATGTGTTTCAAATTGATAATACGGTGACATGATATTCACTAAATGATTTTATGACTATTGTTACTCATACAATGCTTTCTAGTTTTAGTCAATGGCTGGATTCCAAGGAAGTCATAATGACTTTGAGAATGATGTACAAGGTGGGAACAATGGTGATAATGAGCAGAAAAATGGAATGTTGATTCGCATAAAATATATCATCTTCATGCCAAATCAATTTTACAAAAATATGATCGATAATATATATATTAACCAATTCCCGGACTCAACAAAGAAGAGGAAGGTGATGAATGATAAGGTCTCCAGTAGTGGAGACCATGGAGAAAGGAATCCTCAATTTCCATCATGTAGGAAATGTGGAAGGAGACACCCAGGAAAGTGTCTCAATGGGAAAAAGAAATGATTTATGTGCGTGAAGGAAGGACATAAAGTGAAAAATTACCGAAGAAAAATGAAGGGTACTATGGAAGAAGATAAAAATGGTCCCAAGAATCCATTTACAGTCATTTTCCGTAAATATAGGGGACCTGGCCATTACCCGAGTGAATGCCCTATTTTATAGGATATTTTCTTAGTCAAAGAAGAAGCTATGTGGAAATAAATGGTTGGAGAAATTTTTAAAAAGTATTAGTGCTTCTTGTTGATGAGTTTACTTTGGAATAATTTTCTCTTGTATTTGTAACCCTGCAGTTTTCCATGTGAGAATGATATTTGAGGAAGAATTATCTTTTCTCTTGTGGATAAAGTTATAAATAACCATTTGGTTTTATATGATCATTGGGTTTGAGGCAATTACAAGTTATTATAATTTGGAATGAAAATGCAAGGTATGAGATAACATTTGTGGTTAAATTATGTTATGGTTATTTTGAGGAATTTATCTCATTTTGGTAATGTTATAAAATATAGTTTTTGAAAAAGGACAACACGCAGACCATGCGACAACCCATCGCATCAAAAAAAGCTGTGGCAATCAAACCCACAACCAAATTGCGATTGGAATTTATCGCCTACCACTGGACTACATGAATTCCCTTGTTAGTGTGACTATTATTTTTAGTTTTATTGATCAATGATAAGTTTATTTGGGATCTTATGTCTTATCAAATGAATAACCTTGGTATAAGAAAATGATTTGGTGATTAAGTGATGAATGTTATTTTGAAAGATGTTCGCTTTTTTGGGAGCACTATATGCCCAAGGAAAATATAATTATATGGGATTTCATTTAAGGAGTAATGGTGGATTTTTATCTATGTTTTTATTGTGGATTTATAGTGATTTGGGTTATTTATGGAAATGATCAACCTATAATAAAGAATATGTGATTAGGTTAATTACTTTTAAATATGTTACTTTAAGAGTAGTTGATGTCATTTAGAGATACAATTTAACGTGGAAGACTACATAACCAAATTCTAATAAGTTTTGGGTTTCAATATTAGTTTGGATTATATTGAAGTATTTTAAGGACTATTGATTATTAAATGGTATTTATTTAACTTTGGGGTATTGTTGGTTTAATTTTAGAAATTAAGATTTGTTTTTTTTCTTCTCTAATGGAATTTCCATTTGGGGGATCATTAGATCTTATAATAATAGTTTTGATTTTTATTAGTCTCTAAAGACAAGGTAAATATATAGTTTATCCTATGTGGATCATGTTATTCTATATAATTTTATTCTAGCTATTCCTGTCTGACCAAGTCTTCTTGAATACTCATTGTTAAAAAAATGAGTTAGTGGTAGATATTGATTAAAGAATGAAACTCTACTTAAAAAGTGAGTATATATCTTTATGTTCTTAGTCAATATCATAAATGAATTCCTCATCTTTATGTAATGTAATTTAAAACAAAAAAAATGTTGTCCGTCTAATTTTCCTACTGGGAAACTAATGACCGTTTGTCCCATCACAAGTTTGTGGTTTTCTTATTGTTAACTTTCTCCTGATCATGTTCTCTATCCCTCTCCATCATAACTTGAAACATAGTTTATCATCCATATCCATGTTTTTATACATGTAATCCTAGTATAGGTTATCTCGGGTGACCTTTGTACTTCTCTTTCTTTCTTTTAAAGTGATAGTTTTATTGACTATTTTTCCGATGTGGTACTTTCCATTATATTCCAAAGCCTAATTTTAAAAATTGCGAGGACACAATTTATTGAAGGAGGGTAGAATGTAACACCCCATGCTTCTACAGTATGCTTCTCTTTGAATAATGCAATGGCGTGTGTTGTACGCAACATCGAGTTCTAACACACACCACAACCAATCAAACTAGCCGTTATGAATAGTAATACCTAATTTTTGAAATTTTATAAATTTTATCTTTAAAAATGGACTTCATTTTGGGATTCGTAATATCGAAATTAGCCTAGGGTGAAATTTTGGTACTTTTCAGATAACTTTAATATTTTGATGAATAGTGAAAATTACTAAATTTTAATTAAAAAAAACCTTTTTAATCAAAATAATTAATAGTGATAAATTATGAATTTGAGTGGTTTTAAAGTATATTTAGAATATATTTTTACCATTTAATACAATTTTAGTCATTGGACATAATTTCACAATTAAACCGAACAAAAACAAGTATCAATCTTTTGATAGTTATTATATCTTAAAAACACGCTTTTTGTTTTGACAGCAGGAATTGTTTTTAAATTAATTTCTGCCACTTATATGTTTTGAATTTGGAAAAATGGATTCCATATTTGGAATCAGGATTTCCAAATTGTGTAAATATGTAACTTTTATTTTTAGACATTTTGAATAATTACTTCGGTAAATATTTTATTTACCATGGTTAAAGGGTAAATCCGGTAAATAAGGGTCAAAAAATAATATTATAATAATACAAAATTACCCTAAAACATGTCCGAACCTTATTGGTGGATACATGTCCGACCATGGTCATCTTTGGGTCAATTTTGGGACCCCATGGAGCCACTTGTAGGTGATAGGGACACTTTATTTTAATTAAGTTAAAATAAATACAAAAATGACATAAGCATATATCTTTTAGAAAAACAATTTTTACAAAGGGTTATATGTGTTGGATTTTCCACTATAAATATTCATTAGAAAGATATAAAGATTTAATACATAATGATATTTTATTTATAATTTTTATACATTAAATAATTTAATTTATTTATGACACCATGATGATGCAGTAATTACCATAATAGTGAAAAATTAAAATAATTGATATTATAAATACCCAAATAAATATAATTTGAGACGTTTTATGAATTACAGTAATTTTATAGGTTAATATGACATGTTAGAAATGATTTAATTAACTTTTTTTCTAAGTAATCATTCTGTTATGAGTTTTACAAAAAATCAACTATTGAATAGTGTCAAAATTGACATAAAAGAGTTTTTAAAACAAATATAATATTATTAATTGATATTAAATTCTTAAAAATATAAGGTTCATCCAAGAGACTTATAATATGATAGGTGTATCATTAATGGACCACTTGGGGGTCGCTTGGATGTATATAGTAATATTATTAACCATATAATATAAAAATACAAAGAGACATTGTAAAAGTGAAACTAATTAACTAAGAGTTAATACTTAAAGATAAGGTTAATATAGTAACCCAAAACTATCTAAATACTATTGGTTGAGTGGTTTTCGATCTATCCCCACCTTAACCTTTAAATAATCCACATTGGAGCCATTAGAAACCGAATATGTTTTAATTATAAAATAATATTTCTAGCCTTTCCAAAGGTGCTCCTCACCCCTCTTATAAAAGGGAACTTCCCCTTCTCATTAATTCACATCTTCAAAGACTTTTGGTTCGGCCAACCTCTGCCCAAATACTCTCTCAAATTGACTCACTTAATCCTATAGGCCTTCCTTTAGTCATAAATCCAACCTAAGGATCCCTTTTAATCAAATAAAAAGGAAGAACCCGAGGAAGAGGTAATGATTTCACCACCCTTTTCAAGTTCCTTTCTTCTTCCACTTCTTCTTTCTTTGTTATTACCATTATAAAATAATAACTCAAGTATATTATATATACTTTTATGTTATTATAAACATGTTACAACCATATTTCAGTATTATATCCATCCTTTGAATGACATGTCACCATACGTGCGTACGTACGGCTTACCGTCTCCACGTCGTGGTGGAATTGTTATTCAAAACATTATTATTTGGATGGTTATAATAATGATGTGTAATTCATGTAAATAATAAATATAACATGATAATTATTATGTATATATGATATAAAATCAAATTAAATATTATTTTAATATCAAAAGAATGATATTGTCGATCGTGCGTACATACGGACTACCCTCTCCACGAACTCGATGATATTCATTCTCCATCGTATCCATTAAAGTATAATTATCATTTTATGATTTAAAAATAATTTTTATGGACTTTATATAATTCTGTATATGAATAATATACAAACTATCCATGACAAACATGGCTTACGTAACAAAACATATAAAAGAAAACGAGCAAGTTAACACCCGAAACGACGATAATACTAAGATATTATTAACAAAGCAATATTAAAAGATCATATATGATAACGTAATAATGTATATGATTCTTGTATAATTTAATAAAAATTATTTCACCATTATACAGGAGGTTAAACTACCCCCAACAAAGGAATAGTACAAGGTAAGGGGTTTCTTATCTCACTTTTAATTCCGTGAGAATTCCATTGTTCACCACGTATTTATTACATATGGTGTGTGTACTTACCATGTTTGTATTAATTGTGTAATATACTTTAATTCATGTATATTTACATCATCATTTTATGATCCTTCTTTCATGGGTGTATATTTTTTTATGTTACCAAACCAATAATGGAATTTGAAATTTCAATTTCCATTTATTCGGCTTTACGCATACTTCATTGATTATTTTACTCCAAGATTATGTGTAGAATCAATATTCATTTGATTATTTCATAAATTCCACTCCCATTTCTGTGGATATACTTTTTATACACATAATCAATCCATTGATAAATTCCCAAGTCATCGGTATGAACTTGATAAGAGTAATTTTAACTCAATCTCCATTTGTTGAGTTAAATATCCAATTCATTGGTGTTGTTTTTACAAGAATATGTGTGAATATAATCTGATTGATTTACAATAAATATACAATCATATTGAGTGTATTTATATTTTTCACACATAATTATGTCATTTATTTATCCTTAACCTAAGGATATGGTCTTTATAAGAGAATTCATCTCAATTTACATTCCATTGATACTTCTTTTTTTGTTATACACCAAATCACTTTTATATGGTGTATATAATGTACTTTGACATAGTATATCATGAATACCTTTATTCTTATGATATTATAAAGTTTTTATTACCACAATTATTTGTATTCAAGTGTCTATATTTTGGTTAGAAACTCTAACTAAAATACATTTTTAAGTGTTTTAATGATCTATTATTCTAAATATTTCTCATTAATGTCCATGTTTTAAAAATGGTTTTAAGAATTTATTTATATGTACATTAAAGTTTTAAAATTGAAATTAATTTTAAAAGTTTCAAAGTGGTATGGGACACTTCGATTCAAAAATATATTTTTAAATGGGTTCTTGACAAATAGTGAAACTTTTAAATGTTTTCAAGAAAAGGGGGATATTTCTCTCAAATAGTTTTGATGGTTATTTTCATCTATGTAAATATCATTAATTATTATCGATTGAGGTTAATATGATACAATACAATCTTTCATATTGTATCGAATGAGTTATGTTTGACTGTGGATGTGCTATTTTTATACCATTCATGGTTTGTGGTTAAAGTATTGACATTTCATATGCTATTTTTTAATACGAATGTTTATGTTATGTTTAAACATGTTCATATGAGGAATGCATTGGACTTAGTAAGTGACGGGTGGAGCCTGCTATAGCTCCTTGATGCATCGGTAGGTCTAATGAGACAAACTAGTGTCTTGGCACAAGGCCTTGACAAAATCTTATTTGTAGTCTTGGAACGAGGCCTTGGCTATGTGGTTATGATAGTCTGGCATTATGCATTCCATCATTATGAAAGTGGTTATTGATATTGCATGTGATTATTCGACTAGTAGAATATCCATGTGAATAAGTAAATGGAATTATTTCATTTTATTTTTTCCATACTATGTTGAAGTTAAAGTTTAAAAGGCTTTTTTTTAGTTATAAATTGCCTTAAATGTTTATTCTTATTTATGAAAGTTTCCTCTATATTGTTATCCTTACTGGGAATTTGAGCTCACCCCTTTTTCTATGTTTTATTTTTCCCAGGATGTGAAGAAGTATTTTATGAATAACCTACAGGGATAGTATGAGGGGATATGAAGACATTATGTTGTTGTAGTTTTTCACTTATTAATGTAACGTAAAACTTTATGAATATATATAGTGTTTCCAAGGCTACTAAACTAATCGGTCTTTCGATATTTGATCTTTCTTGTGATCATGCCAATGTTATATAATAATGCACCGACTCTAGGTAACTGGGGATGGGGTGTTACATATTAGATTCTCAGTAAGGAAAATCAATATACTGGATGTTATCATAAACAATAAGGCATGGTGAATATCTAAAAACACATTCCATTAAAACTTAATCTTCAGCATAATATGATATGAATAGATGACGAATAAATAATCACATGGGAAATAAACATAACCATGGACATTAAACTAGTTGAATAATCTCATGTACTATTAATTAATAGTATTATAATGAGTAAATTCATAATTTCAAACATCAGAAACATATCGTAAAGTCTTTATCCAACACACCATACATAATTTGGTAAAAAGATGGCCTAGTTTGTCTCATTAAACCTATCGATGCATCGAGAGGCTATAACAGGCCCCTCATATCACATAATAAGTCTAATTAGTTCATCATATAAAAATGGGTGGAACATGATGAACATAAAAATTATTATTTCAAAACTAGCATACGAAATGTGAATACTTTAACTATAAACCAATAATGGTATAAAAATAGCACATCCATAGTTAAAATGATTATAAACCATTCAACTAAATTTGGTAGATGGTATTATAAGAGAAAAACCTAAAATGAAGAACAAGATTCACCATTGTATGTTGACATATAAAAATATACTTTTAAATTATACCATTGAAAAAATATTGAGGAAAATAATCTTTAAACATTTCAATGTGTCCCATACCACTTTGAAACATTTAAATAATAATTCATATGAAGGAATAACTTTAAATAAAACATAGAATATCATGACAATAAGGATACTCATGATAGGAAATATCAAAGGGCATTACATAAACCACACATAAGGAATATGTGGTGAAAGAGGCATATATCTCACATAAGTAAAAGTGAGACGAGAAAACCCCTTTTTTTCTATGGAAAGAAGAGTTATTTGTGAAAAGCATTTATATTTTTAATAAAATCATATTGTAAACATGCATATCCCAAAAAATAAAATTTAAGTACAATGAAATATTTTTTAAGGTATAAATTATGTCTAACATGTAAAAAGAGTTTCTAAGAAACATTATAATTAGGCCACTTCAGTGCGGTTTAAGAAAAAAAATATAAGAGTTTTTTAAACAAAAAAAACATAATTTTTTGTATAAAACAAAAAATGAACAAAGATAGATATTCATGAAAAAATTATTGATTTTATAGATATCATAATTGCTTAAAAAATATTATTGATGGTTCTTAAAAATAGGTAAGAGATTGAGAAAATCCCTTTAATCAATCTTTCTTAAAGGGAAGAATTGAAAAGGGAACCCTATAAAACATGAATTTACCAATAAAAAAGGATAAAATGATCCAGATACATGAAATTGGAACATATAAAAAGTTTTTATAATATATATATATAAATAAATAAGAATTACTGTCACGACCCGTCCTCAGGACCCATACCGTTACTGCCCCAAGCCTGCCTTCCATAGGCTAGGGGCTGGCGACTAGCACCAAACATGAAAATCCCAACAAAAAGGGGGAGGCATTGCCTTTATAAAGTAAACAAACACCAAAGAGTAAGACAACAGAAGTAAACAATAAGTAATCACAAGTACAAGTATGTGCGGAAAAGTAAGTGGGCCAGAATACAAACCCAAACTAAAAGTAAAGTACAACTGGAAAGGTAGTACAACAACTGAATAGTAAAGCAACAACACCGAGCCGTCCACTGGAAATCCCACCTGAAGGGAGAGTACAGATAGCCACCTCAGCTCCTCGGGTCCTGTCTTCCGCCCCGTGTACGTCATGCCTAGTGGTCCACCTCTAGGTACCGACTCGTCGTGATATCCACCTCCGGGCACCGACTCGTCGTGAGTTCCTCCTCCGGAAACCATCTAGCTCTACAAGCGTCAACCTCGATCAATGATGTTCGTCGTCTGCAACCAACACAATGTAGTGCAGGCGAAGCCCGTGCAGGGGTGAGTATACGATACTCAGTAGGGACCCTGAGACCCTCAAAGGTCTCCCAGAATCCTCAAAGGGTATTCCACAAGGAAAGATACAATCACGAAGTAACATCCAACACTACTTAGGTATATGCCCATACATATACCTAAGTCATAAATTCCAGTTCGGCTCTATCATTCGAGCCCAAGTTCGATCACGTCCACATAGGATAGTACAACCCAATCCACCCAGGAAAGCACAACCCAATCCACATAGGAAAGGACACCCCAATCCACATAGGAAAGCACAACCCAATCCACATAGGAAAGCAATTCAAACATATCAAAGATAATGATTGAAATTCAAGACTCATCTCACACAAGTATACTTCTTCGTAAGATAAAAGAGATGATCATATGTAGCCACTGATTCATCTAATTTGGGAACCACGTAGGATACAAGAACCATAGTATTGCTAGACCCACATAGGATACAAGAACAGTAGTCATCACCGTCGAACCCACCGAGGATTCTAGTACATTTGTCATCGTCATCAAACCCACGTAGGATTCCAGTATGATAGTCTTCACCGTCTAACCCACAGAGGATTCCAGTATGATAGTCTTCACCGTCGAACCCACAGAGGATTCCAGTATGGTTGTCATCGTCATCGAACCCACGGTGGATTCCAGTACGATAGTCTTCACCGTCGAACCCACAGAGGATTCCAGTACGATAGTCTTTACCTTCGAACCCACGGAGGATTACAGTATGATAGTCTTCACCGTCGAACCCATAGCTGATGGGGAACTCCTCCTCTATCAGGTAGAGTGGGTCTTCCACTACATCAAGCGCTTCCCACTAACCTTGGACTACTGAATTACTCCACCTGTCGAGTACTGTGGGTATACTGCTACAACCAAACACTTCCCACCCTGGGTCTACCGCTATAACCAAGCGCTCCCCCTCATAGCCTACAGAGTTACTCCTTCTGTCATGTACTGCGGGTCTGTTTCTACAACCAAGCGCTCCTCTGCCGTGGGTCTACCTCTACAACCAAGCCCTCACCAATGGGCTATCAAAACACTCAGAGTCGGTCGATCAGTAGTCGTCAAGTCTCAGCCAGCTCTAGGGTTTCCGCACACAGCACGCTCGTTTCGGGGAGGGTCCACTCCAAGAGCCAAGGGGTCGATACATCAACCGACACGTAGTCTGGAGTTGATGTATCCTAAAGTTCCGTCTTGACATAGGGAACTCAACGTGACAGACGGCGCGTCAATCGGACGCCCGGTCTGAGAGTTATTGGCTTTTTTCATTCCAGGGACCCGGTTGGTTTTAATGTCAAAACCAACCCAACCACACTCCAACTACATCCAAACCTCGATCGGAGTAAGCCAAAAGGTCTGTATCACTAAGAGGAATCCAAAAAAGTCGACGACACGTCAATCGGGCATTCGGAGCTCAAGTTATAGGCGTTTCTGCTCTGAGGGCCCAGTTCGTTTCATGTTCAAACCAACTCGGACATACCAAAAGTTCTCTGAAACCTTGATTTTAATATAACGAAATGACCGCCTCGATCAAAGGATCCCAATGTAATTGACGGTGCGTCGATCGGAGGTTTGAAGCCAAAGATATGGGAAAATGACTGAGAACAGTCCGAAATGGGGGGTCTGGGCCCGGCCCGGCCTGACCCCCCCTGGGTCGGCCCGAACTGGGACGACCCCACCCGGGTCCGGGTCCGGCTCAATGGGGCGCGGCCCGGACCGGTGGGAACGGCCCAGACCGGTGCGGCCGGTCCGGCCTGGGCGGCCGGTTGGCCTTGCGCGGGCGCGGGCCACGCGGCCAGTCAACTCGACCATTATGGCCGAGCGGGAAACGGAAGGGGGGGGGGGGGGGTCTACCCCCCCTATTTGGAAACCGTGTACCCTACATGGGGGCCACCCCCTTTCCAGCCGGGGGTTACGACCCCTGGCTCCTCCGTTCGGCCGGTCCGGCTGGCCGGCCCGTGCCGCCGTCGCGGGACCTCGCGGTCCCGCTCCTCCGAGGGGTCGGCGGCCGGCGGTTCCGGCCGCCGCTCCCTGCTCCGCTGCAGCCTTGGTACGGTCGGTGCGGCGCGACGGTGCTGCGCCCCTCCGCCGCGGCCCCGCTCCAGGCTCGGTGTCTTCATGGTTCTCCAAAACGGCGCGACAACGCCGCGCCCCATCGCCACATCCCGACTCTGGCCGCGGGTTCGTTCGACCTCAACGGCGCAGCGCGATGGTTCCATGCTTCTTGGACATGATTCTCCACGTTCCCACACGGTGCCGTTGCACCACGCTTCCTTTGTTCGTGCCGCAAAAAGAACAACAACAAAGAGGGAGGAGGGTCAGCCGTGTTTGTGCGGTCTGACCTCCTCTTGTTATAACGATAACAGGCGGCCCAAAAAGAATAAATACCCGTGTCAAGAAAGCCCAAAAAAATTAATCCATAATATTTGAACTCAAACCCCTACCTGAAGGAGTTGTCTAACGATGGTTGTCGTGAAACAACGGTGTTGCAGAATACGGCGTTGCGGAAGACGGCGTTGCGGATCGATGCTCCGTAAGCATCGTCGGCATTCGCCCGAATAAGGATGAAGCACATCATTGTTCTTCGAAGAAGGCGTTTCTCACTGGCTGCGGAGAGGGAAGAAGATGGTTCGGCGAACTCCCTTTGCGGTGATGGAGTTCTTCGTCGTAGACTCGGCGTTCTTCGCGTTCTTCGACGAGGATGAAGATATTCCTCAAGAGCGCAAGAGTCCTCTCCTTCTTTCTGCACAACAGATCATCCCCCCCAATAAAATAAGTCAAGTCATATTTTATTATCACACACCCATGACATTACTTTGAAATTCAAAAAGAAACTCATCCTATTAATTCACTTAATTGTAGAGCGTTTAATATTCCAAAATAAAAGCGAGGGTTGACTTTCCATTTAATTAGGGTGTGGGTGAGTTACAAAATAAATGAACGAGAGGGAGGTTAAAGGGATTTGAAGGGGTGGGGATCGTGTGGGCCCCACTTCACTAATATCCTATATAGAGAAGTTAGGATGTAGTGGGTCCCATCCCAACCCCCATACGTAGGTTTAAACTACTTAGAAAAGAAATAAAAATTGTAGCATAATATTTTATTTCATTCATTAGTTAACCCATTTAATTAATAACATCACCTGAGTAAACACAACTCCAGTAATGGTGTTCCTAAGCAATTACCGGCGCTACGGTTTCATCGGTGCCCTCAGATTTTGATTCCAAGCACCGATTCAAAAGTTAGGAAAACCCGATAGTTCGTCCACTGAACGTACCCGAGCTAAACATCAAAAATTGATTCTGGGCACACCGGGCCCTGGAATCAGGTGCCGTCAGAAACTGCGTTCTCGTAAAATACGAAAGAAAATTAAGAAAAAAAATTTCCATTGAAATTTATGGGTCTTTACATTACTCCCACCCTCAGGGCTTTATGTCCCCGTAAAGCTATAACACAAACTAGGGGAACAAAAGTGGTACTGAGCACGCAACTGAGCCTCACGCTCCCATGTTCTCTCCTGGAGGTTCCCGTGCTGCCAGTGAAAGCGCACCTGAGGAATCAACCGTCCATGTAGGACCTTCTCCTTTTGATCCTCGTTCTCCACTAGAACCTCTGTGATTGTCGCCCCATCATCGAAGTCTAACTCCCTATAGTCGATGATGTGTGAAGGGTTATGTACGTATTTTCTTAGCTGAGATGCGTGGATGAAAACATGCACCCTATGAAACTGAGGTGGAAAGGTCAAGTAGTAAACCACCTCGCCAACCCTGCTGAGGACCTAGAAAGGTCCGTTGAACCTCGGAGATATCTCGCCGCCTCGGCTGCATCTCTGTAAACCTCATCGAGGTGAGACCCGTATAAGAACGTGGTCGCCATCCTTGAACTCCAGAGGCCTCCATTTCTTGATTATAACTGAAACTCAAAAACTCTTACAACCATGAGGGTAAGGTTGGCCAACTCAAGAGTGATCGACCACACCCTCTTGTGCATGAGTTTTTCCTATGCTGCCAGAGGTTTCCTTTTTCTCCAACCAAGGAAAACACATCCTGATGTCTGCATAATACCGTCAATTTTTGTACGAACTATGATTTCCCATCCCATAATCAAACTAATGTCATAAGGCCTTGACGCTGCCACCAAGAGGTTCCAACCGAAACTCTCGCCTCAAGGGTCATATCACACTGTCAGCGTAAGTGTGATTATCGAGTCTCCTCCCAGAGGTATCTCTAGACGTGAGGGTCAAGTCAACGGCTTAACTAGAAACTCTAGGTCTGGGACAAGATTCATGGAAGGAAGGGATGATTTATGTCAATGTCTTGTTGTTACAGCAGCTTGTGGAAGACACCGTTCGAACTTCGAATCATCCTTAAAGCCCTTTCGATTGCACTCCCTGACCGTATGGAGCTACTCTTTCCCCTTCCCTCCAGCTCCCTGAGCCTAGCGGGGATTACAAAGGCGGGTGGTTGAAACATGTAAAAATGTTCACCAACCCATGCTTCTCTCCTAGCTCCACTTCCACATCTACTGCCCTGCGGATTCATCTGTCCTTTTCACTTCCTCTACTTGAAACATTTTACATGCCCAAGTCTCTGAGACTGGTGACAATTTCTTGCTTTTCCACTACTAACCTTCACTGACTGCATCCATTCAGTAAAAGAATTCTTAACCACAAAGGTTATTCCTAGCACCCTAGCATAATTTGGAATGCATAGAGAAAGAAGTGATGGCTCGTATGTCCTTTATACACACCTCACTCTGAAGTCCGAGCCCTGAAGCACTGATTGCATCGTAGTCATCGAGTACCAGGAATGGTTTGGTATGCCCCGATGAATTCTCAGCTACCAACATGTCGTCCTGCTGAAGATGTATAAGCTCTAGGAAACTCTCATCCACCTCCTTAAGCCAGTCCTCAGCCGCCTGTGAGTCGGGCTTGCCTCGGAACTTGAGGGATATCTGGTGCTGAAACATGTAAGGCACTAAGCCTACAAGTATCTTCTACCAGTACCGCTGGTAGTTTCTGCTGTCCAACAGGTAGTGATGTAGCTGACACACTACCCGAAGTTACTATCTCAAGAATCAATCCTTATACCGATGCATTTCCACTATAAAGACCAACCCCATGGTCAATCACTGGAAAACAAAAGTAGTTAAGTCCACTACCCTCTCTACTAGTGTCTAAATTAGGCGTAGAACTCTAGAAATCTCCTCCATTCAGTCCACTGCTGCGTGGGAACTGTCTCCCCTCAAAATCTCGGAGGCCTATGCTACCTACCGGGTGGTGGTGCTGCTGGTACACCACCCGAAGGTTTCAACATATTAAGAGGGCCCCGCACTGGAACCTCGTCTCTCGGTGGGCCGTCATCTCGTACAACACTCAGAACCCTAACTGGCTGCCGTCGTGGGTACATTTTGAAAATAGACAGGTTCACCATGGTCAAAGATTTATACCTGGTGAGCAGACATAATGTAATCACAAAGAAAACTTTTGAAACACACATGCAATCAATGTTTTCGTGCACTTAGTCGTAAATCAGAATTCAGGGTCCTGGTTTACGGATACGTCGGCCACCGCACCAACACTGGACTCCCTGGAAAAATAACCACACTCAATACCCTAAACATTATTGCTTCACATAGAAGAAAAATTAGAGTCATGAGTTCTGTGGTAGAACCGAACTCCTTTGATACCAATTTGTCACAACCCATCCTCGGGACCCGTGTCGTGACTACCCAAAGCCCTCCTTCCATAGGCCAGGGGTTGGAGACTAGCACCAAAGGTGAAATCCCAACAAAAAGGTGGAGGCATTGCCTTTATAAAGTAAACAAACACCACAGACTAAGCTAGAAAAATTAAACACTAAGTAATCACAAGTACAAGTAAGTGCAGAAAAGTAAGTGGGCCAGAATACAAACCCAAACTGAAAGTAAAGTACAACTGGAAAGGAAGTACAACAACTGAAAAGTAAAGCATCGACACCGAGCTGTGCACTGGAAATCCCACCTGAAGGGTGGGTAAAGATAGCCTTCTTAGCTCCTCGGGTCCTGCCATCCGCCCCGTGTACGTCCCACCCAGTGGTCCATCTCCAGGTACCGACTTGTCGGGGTATCCACCTCCGGGCACCAATTTGTCGTGAGTTCCTCCTCCAGAAACCGTCAAGCTCTACAAGCCTCAACCTCGACCAGTGATGTCCGTCGTCTACAACCAACACAACATAGTTCGGGTGAAGCCCGTGCAGGGGTGAGTATGCGATACTCAGTAGGGAACCCAAGACCCCCGAAGGTCTCCCAGAATCCACAAAGGATATTCCACAAGGAAAGATACAATCACGAAGTAACATCCAATAATACTTAGGTATATGCCCATACATATACCTAATCCATCAATTCCAGTTCGGCTCTATCATCCGAGCCCAAGTTCGATCACGTCCACATAAGATAGTACAACCCAATCCAAAAAGGAAAGCACAACCCAATCCACATAGGAAAGCATAACCCAATCCACATAGGAAAGAATAAACCAATCCACATAGGAAAGCAAGTCAACCATATCGAAGATAATGATTGAATGTCAAGACTCTGCTCACATAGGTATAGTTCTTTGTAAGATAAAAGAGATGGTCATATGTAGCCACTGATTCATCTAAGCTGGGACCCATGTAGGATACAATAATAGTAGTACTGCCAGACCCACGTAGGATACAAGAAAAGTAGTCATCACCGTCGAACCCACGGAGGATTCTAGTACGGCTGTCATCGTTGTCGAACCCACGGAGGATTCTAGTACAATAGTCTTCACCGTCGAACCCACGGAGGATTCCAGTACGATAGTCTTCACCGTCGAACCCACGGAGGATTCCAGTACGATAGTCTTCACCGTCGAACCCATAGCAGCTGGGGAACTCCTCCTCTATCGAGTACAGTGGGTCTGCCGCTATAACCAAGCGCTTCCCGCTAACCTTGGAATGCTGAAGTACTCCACCTGTTGAGTACTATGGGCCTGCTGGTACAACCAAGTGCTTCCCACCATGGGTATGCCGCTACAACCAAGCGCTCCCCTTCATAGCCTACAGAGGTACTCCTTCTGTTGAGTACCGCGGGTTTGCCGCTACAACCAAGCACTCCTCCACTATGGGTCTGCCGCTACAACCAAGCGCTCCCCACTGGGCTATTGAAACACTCCGAGTCGGTCGATCAGCAGTCGTCAAGTCTCAGCCAGCTCTACGGTTTCCGCACACAGCACACTCGTTTCCGGGAGGGTCCAATCCACGAGCCAAGGGTTCGATACATCAACTGACACGTAGTATGGAGTTGATATATCCCAAAGTTCTGTCTCGACATAGGGAACTCAACGTCACAGACAGCGCGTCAATCGGACGACCGGTCTGAGAGTTATTGGCTTTTTTCATTTCAGGGGCCCGGTTGGTTTTTTAGTCAAAACCAACCTGACCACACTCCAACTACGTCCAAACCTCGATCAAAGTAAGCCAAAAGTTCTATCTCACTAAGAGGAATCCAACAAAGTCAACGTCACGTCAATCAGACGTCTGCATCTCAAGTTATAAGCGTTTCCGCTGTGAGGGTCGGGTTCGTTTCGTGTTCGAACCAACCTGTCCATACACAAAGTTCTTCGAAACCGTGATTGTAATATACTAAAACAACCGTCTCGATCCAAGTATCCCAATGAAACTGACGTTGCGTCGATCGGAGGTCTGAAGCCCAAGATATGGGCAAATGACTGAAAACAATCTGAAATGGGGGGTCTGGGCCCTGCCCGGCCCGACCCAACCCCCCTGGGTCGGCCCGAACCGGTTCGACCCGACCCGGCTCCGGGTCTGGCTCAACAGGGCGTGGCCCAGCCCGATGGGTGTGGCCCGGCCCCGCCAGCGCGGCCAGTCAACTCGGCCATTATGGCTGAGTGGGAAACGGAAATGGGGGGGGGGGGGCGCTGCCCCCCTGTTTGGAAACCGCAGCCCCCTCGTGGGGGCCGCTCCCTTGCCAGCTGGGGGTTACGACCCCCGGCTCCTCCGTTCGGCCGGCTCGGATGGCAGGCCGATAATGCCGCCACGGGACCCCGCGGTCCTGCTCCTCCGAGGCGCCGGCGGCCGGCGATTCCGGCCGTCACACCCTAATCCGCCACGGCCTTGGTCTGGTTGGCACGGCGCGACGGCGCCGTGCCCCTCCGCCACGACCCTGCTCTGGCCGCGGTTTCTTCATGGTTCTTCGGCACGGTGTGACAGCACCGCACCCCTTCGACGTGGCCCGACTCCGGCCGCGGGTTCGTTCGGCCTCAACAGTGCGGCGTGACGGCGCCACCCTTCTTCGCCATGATTCTCCATGTTCCCACGTGATGTCGTTGCACCACACTGCCTTTGTTCGTGCCGCAACAAGAACAACAACAAAGAGGGAGGAGGGTCGGTCGTGTTCATGCGGTCCGACCTCCTCCCGTTATAATGATAACATGCGGCCCAAAAAGAATAAATACCCTCGTCAAGAAAGCGCAAAAAAATTAATCCATAATAATTGAACTCGAACCCCTACCTCAAGGAGTTATCGAACGATGGTCATCGCGGAACAACGGTGTCGCGGAAGATGGTGTTGTGGAAGACGGTGTTGTGTATCGATGCTCTGTAAGTGTCGTCGGCGTTTGCCCGAAGAAGGATGCGACATGTCGTCGTTCTTCAAAGAAGGCGTCTCTCCCCGGCTGCGGAGAGGGAAGAAGACGGTTCAGCGAACTCCATTTGCGGTGATAGAGTTCTTCATCGTAGACTCGGCGTTCTTCGTGTTCTTTGATGAGGATGAAGATATTCCTCAAGAGCGCAAGAGTCCTCTCCTTCTTTCCGCACAAAAAATCAACCCCCTCCCCAATAAGATAAGTCAAGTCTTATTTTATTATCACACACGCATGCCATTACTTTGAAATTAAAAAAGAAACTCATCCAATTAATTCACTTAATTGTAGAGCGTTTAATAATCCAAAATAAAAGTTAGGGTTGACTTACCATTTAATTAGGGTGTGGGTGAGTTACAAAATAAATGCACGAGTGGGAGGTTAATGGGATTTGAAGGGGTGGGGCTCGTGTGGGCCCCACTTCACTAGTATCCTACATAGAGAAGTTAGGATGTAGTGGGTACCATCCCAACCCTCATACGTAGGTTTAAACTACTTAGAAAAGAAATAAAAATTGTAGCACAATATTTTATTTCATTCTTTAGTTAACCCATTTAATCAATAACCTCACCCGAGCAAACGAAACTCCAGTAATGGTGTTCCTATGCAATTACTGGCGATGCGGTTTCATCGGTGCCCTCGGATTTCGATTCTGAGCACCAGTTCAAAAGTTATGAAAACCTGATCATTCGTCCACTAAATGTACCCGAGCTAAACTTTGGAAATTGATTTCGAGCACACCGAGCCCCGAAATCAGATTCTGTCAGAAACTACGTTCTCGTAAAATCCCAAAGAAAATTAAGAGAAAAAAAATTCCCTTGAAATTTACGGGTCTTTAAAATTACATTGGTCTAAAGATATTGAAATCATAACCCGAATGAAAAATGTATGTCTAGGAGGAATGCCTTACCTTATCTGTGAAATTGTTCTGCACTTGGACATAATATCTTGGATAATGAAATAAGATTCCTTAATAATTTATTACAAAACCTATTCAACATGTATTTTATTTATTATAATATTATTATGTTCATTCATATCTATTTTGGGGATTTTAAAAATTCAATCTCGTCATTTTAGAGTGTTAATTTCTTTGGATTTCATGATTGGTTCACTTATATACATGTAGGAAAGATCATGTAAAATGAGAATAGTTATCAAAAATAGAATTTATATGTTATTAATGTGAATCCAGGTTATTTAATGGTCTTATATATAATTTTTTCATATATGTGTATGAATCATTAGTCAACGTGTTAATGAAAACCATTTAAATTATTTTTGTGTTTTTTTAATCATTTCGAACTAGTTTTGTCTTATGAATTAATATTATGTATATATACTGTTTACAAAAAATAGAAAAAATTTATTACATATATTAAATATTTTTATATCCATAAAAATGGATTAATGACTAGCCTTGAAAGCAGTAATGGAAAATGAAAATGCATCATCCACAATGGTAGTAAATCGACAAATCACAGACAATGCATTAATTTTTAGAATAAAAGGGGGGAGAGAAAAGAATTTGTGGTAGATATACCATTATCATAATTAGATACAATTATAGATAAGATAATAGAGTAATAATGTATATTTTGGATAGAGGAGGTAGGGAAATGATAAGAAAATAAAATAAATTGAATGAAAATTAAAAGAACTAAAGGGGATTTTACCTCTTGATGTCCTTTCCTTAATAACCCCCTAAAGAACATTGAAATGGACCTTTGGTGAGACCAAGAAGAACAAAAAATGGGAGAGTGGTTTGAGAGATGAAATGGGAATAATATAATCAAGATTTATGGATTTGGATTTGTGAGGAGAAGGGGTGGTGAAGGTGGTATTTATAGTAGAGGAGTGAGGTATTATTTGATTATTTTATTCATTAGTTTATTAGTTTTTCTCATTAAAATAAATAGTGGTGATTCCATGAATAAATATAGTAAAGAGGGGTGGATATTTTGAGATTATGTTGCTTACATCATTCATGACTCATGGAATAGTTTATTTAACATATAATATATATATACTGTAAATTACAATATTTCACTATTCGCACAAAAATTCAAATATTTTTTAAAAATCACAATAATTAACCCTAACAATTTTATGATATGTAAAATTAAAAAATGTATTCTATTTTAGTAAAATAAGTTTTTATATATGAGAAGATGAATATTTAAATTATGTCATCATTTACTCAAAAAAAAACAGTTTTTAAATTATAAATAATTTTATGACACATAGAAATATTATTTAAGGTATCATAAAATTATATTATAATAATAAGAAAAAAATATTAATTTTTGAATCTATAATATAAAAATAAAACTTTTTTTAAATCATTATATAAATCATAAAAATTGTAAGTAAAATTTTGTGTTTCACAAAAATACAAATAGTTAATTAATCATTTTAAAACATTTAGTTAAATATTCCACGATATTAATATATATAATATTTTCATTTATCAGATACCTAAATATTTTTTATAATTTCATAGGTGATATCAGATTAAAATCATAAATATAATTTTAATATAATAAAATTGAGAGTTTTAAAAATTGGTGTTTTCACTATTCATTGTTAAATAAATATTTTCATGAAAATACCAAAATTTCACACTAAGATAATTTTTGCATTAAATTTTATAAAATAAATTTTTATTTTTCAATACAATTAATAAAAGTGTCAAAATATAATTTTAAAATAAATTCCCTTTTAAAATTCAAGAAAACCATCTTTATAAAAATATTTTATTTTATGCATAAAATTTTATTTATTCCTATCTTATGCCTATAAAAATAATTTAAATGAATTTAAAAATATAAATTTTATAGTGGGGTTAATACTATTCATTCTAACCAATTTATTGCTTAGGTTTTAATGGTCACATATTAAATTTTATATTACAGTTTTAAACTCAATGTTGTATACAACATAAGATATCGAAGTTGTTAAATTTAAAATAGAAATACTATAAAATATTGGGGAATTAAAAAAATAGTATTTTACCTAAAAATGAATGTTAAAATTGTGAAATTTTATCATATGTTGAAACTGAGATACTAAATGAGGATTTAGGTGAGGAATATTGGATTATTACAATATAAGACAGCTCAATGAATCTTATAAGAATAAAGTTTGGACTTTAGTTAAACATACTAAATAATTTTCTATAATTGGAGTAATTTTTTTATTTTCTAATAAATATGATGAAAATGGAATAATTTTTTGAAATAATGAATAAATTATTACAAATTATTATAATCAATAATAAAAAATAGACAATAGAGGAACTTTTTTCCCAATAAATAGACATAAATTTATACATATTCTTCAATCTTATGAAACATTAAAAGATTTTAATCTTTTAAATTGACGTGAAGTGTGACTTTATTAATGTATATGTTCATATAGAAATTTATTTTTAACAACCACCTAATTTAAAAAAAAATATATAATGTATTTAATCTTACAAAAGAACTCTGTGGACATAAACAATACCTAAGATCTTAGTATGATATACTTATTATATTTTTGTTATAAAATATTTTTATTAAGGTTTTTTCTAATCCACCACTCAATTAAAAATGTTTTTACAAGAAAAATAGTTGTTAATATTTATTTCAGTGACATTATATATACCCTGACTCCAAAATCAATTTTATATTCCTTTACGGATCTTGTGATGTATGATTTTGAAATTAACATGATGGGTGAACTAACTTCTTTCATTAGTTTTCAATTTTCACAAAAACAATAAGGAAGATTGATATCTCAAAAAATAATATAAAATGAACTCTTAAAAAATATTGGATACAACAATAATAAAAATATTACTACCACTATCAGTTCCTAAAAAAATAGATATTTATGAATAAGGTTAACCAATTAATCAAAATACCATTAAAGGAATGATTATTAGTTTAATATACATTACATTAAGTCAATCAACTTTAATGTTTTCAGTATGGTTATATGAAAGATTTCAAATAATCCAAAAATTTCTCATCCTAAAGTATTTTTCTTTAACTTGATGGAACTAAGTATCTTGGCTTATTTCATTTATCTAGAAGTGATTTTGTATTAAAATGTTTTGGAGATGTTGAATTTGGAGGATGTAAAATGGATAGTAAAAGTACATATGGAACATGCCATTTTATAGGAGATAATTATGTTTCTAAATCTTGTATTTAAAAAACAATCTTTAGCATGATCCACTACTAAATATTAGTATTTATCAGTTGGAGGTTTTTGTGCTCATGTTTTTTCGATGAAACTGAAACTCATCTATGGAAGGAGTAATAGTTAAAATCCTATTTTTTGTTAAAAAATATTCATAACTCTTATTAAATACATGAGACACCATTAATAATCTAAGAAGATTAGTATAAGACAAAATTCCATTAGAGATCACACACAAAAAAGATATATCCTTTTACAATTCATCCTAATGAAATAAAATATTGATGTTATTTTGAAAAACCCCCTAAATTTTTATAAATTTCAGTATATTAAAGATAATATTAAAATGGACAACATAAAATGATGATTTATCTTATCCCTTTCAAATTTTTTTTCTAGTTGTAATATCTACTTGAAAAAGGGGTAGAATTTTTTCACCTATTTTCTTACAAAAGTAGTTTTTTGAAAAAAAATTCTTTTTCCCTAAAATATTTCTGGAAAAAATCATAAAATATTACCAAAAAAAAGATTTTTCTTAAAAAGATTTTTGGTAATATTTTTTCTTACAATTTTTGAACAAATTTTCCATGATTTTTTGTCTATTTTTTTAAAACCTTAGATGTACATATATAATAAGATAGAATTTCATAAGAAATTTTACATTTTTCTTTGTTAAGAAAATTAAAAATATTTTTCCATTCAATATTATAATATGTTTTATATTATTATAAAAAATTGTTTTACAAGATTTAAATTTTCATCGAGATATATATTTATCTTATAAAACATATACCATTATTTTTACTGCATCATGTTTCCAAAACAACATACTTATTTCGAGAAACATTTTCAACAGTTGATCTAAATATGGGTTTTAATATGAGTCATAAATTCTATGTAAGATGATTTGTATCTATCCTTAAGTCTATATAAATGAGATGTGGGCCACCACTCCTTCATCGCTATCTAATTTTTTTAGAGAAATCATGCGGCTCAGATTTCCCTCCATCTGTTTGTTTCTACTTTATATGTTTCTCAAAGGACAATCAATCAAGAAATATGGCTTCCCTAAACGAATTATAAAGATGAATATATTTTAATGAAATATTTATATCACCAGTTTAGTATGTAAATTATGAATTTTTTTTTTAAATAAGTAATAATTTCATGTATGGGATGATAATATTTACACCATCTAGAGATAGTAATAGAATTTTATATGTCCATATAATTTAGTGAAGATTAAGGTTTAAATGTTGTAACTTTTACATTGTTTGGAAACATATATAATTTAAATATTTAGAAAGTGGAATATTTGGTAAGAATAATCATTTAATTAGAAGCAATCATAGTTACCCACTTGTTTATAGAGAATCTAGGTAGTTTTGAGAAATCTAAAGTTGAAACCTTCTTATTTTACTCATATTTTTTTAAGAAAAAATATAACCTATATATAGATGCAAGGATCATGACACTTTGGGTGAAAATATACATTATTCCCATAAAATGATATTGATACACCCTCATAGTTAAATAAATTTATGTCTTATAATTTATTCTCAATATTACTAAATTTAATTTTTTGAAGTTTATGTTTTTCTAATGAATAAGTGAAACATGGTTCTATAAAGTTGATGATTTTACTTTTTTAATTTTTATAAACAATTTAATTGTTGTATTTATGGATTCATAGAATAATAAAAATAAAAAACACTATTCAAGGAGAAAAAATCATATATAGTTGAGTAAACTATCAATAACATGAAACATGTGTTTTTTTTCTAAATTTGTATAATTTTTTTTGAGAAATCAAGAAAATATGTGTCAGCTATTTAGACTGAGAAATAGAAGAAATATTATGCATAAATGAAAATATAGTGATGTATCTCTTTATATTTTAATAAATAATCCAAACACCATGTTTGATTATGATTTTTTCCCTTATTGAAAAATAAAAAAGAAAAGAAAAGTTATTATAAAAGTTTTTATTTTTATAAAGATAATGTTTTGGATATAATGGGGAAAAACAATAAAAATATAAGAGAATAAAAAAAGAATAAAATTCAAGATGAAATATAATGGAAGGAAATGATACAAATATATTTCTTAAAAGGGGTTAAATAAGAAAATCTATGACTTGAAGCAATTTAACATCCCGACCCAGGTGCCACATACTGGTGCCCCGAGTTGGTTAGTTACATGAACCCAGGCATGCCTCGCCATATTCTAGAGGCTTTTAAATATAAATGAGGGCCTAATGTATATATCATGGGGAGATCATAACCTCTTTATCAAAGTATCACTATAATGGAAATAAATAAACAATAGAAAAAAGATAACCACCAATAACCAGAATAGTACCATAATGAAAATAAATACACTAATAACTCCCAATAGCGTCCCGACATCATGTCTAGATCCCTCATCCAAGCTCCATCCCAACCCAACCATCTACCATAAGGATCTTTCCCTTATTCTCTAAAGAAAACATTAACACTATTTGGGTGCTGGTCAGGCAGCCTGAGTAGGGTGTGATTACAACCCAGTATTCCACCACCAATTATGTCAATATAATATTTAGTCTATAACAGTGTATTCAGTTGTACAAATAATAAAATACAGTAAATTAATTAAATAGTTTTCACATTAAATTATTCTTTTATTAACCACATCAAAATCCTGGGTTCACGATGACACATGAACCACCAATACCTTCTCAATCCTATGTTAGATTCTGAACTATCCCTAAAGGGATGACACATTTCATTCTCTCATGGGAATCGATTAATTAAATCATTCCTTTTTCACATTCAAAAAATGGGGACCTAAAGATGTTTTTTAGAACCCCATGGTTATTTGGAGCTCTAATCCCTATCCAAAAACTCATTGATCATGTGTATACATAAATATATTGGGGGCATAGAGTTCTATTTTGAAACCCTATAGGTATTTGGAGAAAAATCACCTATCCCAAACTTATTTATAAATATGTTATCATAGGGTTCCATATCTATAACCATTTATCATCAATTATCATAATTCATTATTCACCCATTTTAAAATTTTCAATTATCAATAAAAGTAAAAATTAAAAATCGTCATTTTCATCTTGTTGGAGCACCCAATGTGTGGATACCAATTTTATAATTACATTAATCAACACTTTTATAATTCCCATTGTTAATAAATTTCAAAATCATAATCCCAACCTATTTCATTATTACATTATTCCATCAATTAAAAATTTCTATCAATTAATTAACTATTTAATTAATTTAATTGAAGACGTGATTGACTAATGTATAAATTACAATTCCAAAATTTATTACCTTCAATTATAATGAATTCAATGGTAATTAAAAATTATAGCACCTACCTGAAGTTCATTGATGGACATTCTCTAAACCAAAATTCCCAAAAATGAAGCAGAACAATCAACATCACAATAGTGTATAAGTTTTAGTTCAAAACCCAATGATCAAGATAAAATGTATTATGATCCCTAAAACCTAGATCTAAACTATCTCCAATATTGTAAAATGTATACCTCATCATTATAAAGGAGAGTCTAAATAGAGACAAAACCATTTAAGGAAGAAAGCACTTACCAATTGGAAGTTGGCCCTTCCTGTGGATCTTCGATTAATTAAGAAAAATATTAAACAAACCTTAGAATAATCAAAATAGATACCAAAAAATGAAATAATTTAGTTAGGACTGAGTTCAGGAAAAAGAGGTCTAATACCAGTGGTGGGTTCAGGAATTTTTTAACGATATATAGTGGATTAAAAACTGATAATCATGGTTTCCCATATTGGGTACATGGTTTGACAAACAGTTCACCCTAACAGTGCTCCCTCACTGTTGGGGTGCATAGTTACAACTTGGTGGGAGAACAATTTGACAGCATGCCATCTGTGAAAACCCACTTTGTTTGAGGGTTTCTGGTTTACTAAGGGTGGATGCATGGTTTGGGAAAACCATGAACAAAACTTGAACTACACAAAACCCCTCTAAAACATAAAAAATTCACCTGAAAAACCCAAAGAAAATAATAAACCCAAGTATAACCAAAATAAGACAAAGAGTACATGGAAACTAGTATGAGAAATCTTCAGAAAATGTCTGGATCTTAAAATCTCCCCACATTATAATATCTTATCCACAATATATACTCCCAAGATTATCTATGATTCTGTGGTAAAAAATTTAGGCCACTAATCCCTCATATATTATTATATTTCCCATGTTTCCTTATGAACACAGCCGTTTTTACACAATACTTGCACTATTGGAAAGGTCTTTCTCCATAAAATGTTCTCACTGTGATCCATAACATGAATCAGATTCTTCTCAGAGGACGCATCATCCTCAATCTCAACATCTGCAATATAGATCACATGTAAAGGTTTGGGGTGATATTGATGAAGCTATGACACATGAAAAACATTGTGTATAGCACAAAATCTATGTGGAAGGTCCAAATTTGTATGACACAGGTTCGATTCTCTTTACAATCTCAAAAGGTCTAAAAATCTGGGGTCCAACTTGTCCTACCACTAAATCCTATGGTGACCCAATCTTAATGAAACCCGAACGAATACATAATCACCCACTATTAAATCAAGGAGTGGTTAACTTTGATCAACATAAGACTTCTTACTATTATGAGACATAGCCACATGTTTCTAAACAAACTGACCCTACTTTGAATTCTCATATAAGAGACTTGTTCCTAGAAACATTGATTCCTCAATATCCATCCAGCATATAGGTTATCTGTATGGGATACTATAAATATCCTCATATGGTGCCATCTTAATAGTCACTTGATAACTATTGTTATAGAGAAACTCAAGGAGTTGTAGTTTATTCTCTCAAGACCCACCAAATCTTGGATGCATGCTTTTATTATATCCTCCAATACCTATATAGTACATTCTGGCTTCCCATATATATGTGGGATAAAATATTTACTTAGAAATACCTGCATATCAAGCACTTTATGCAAGCCTTGCTGGAAATGTGAAGTGAGTCATGGGTCACTGTATGAAAATATACTCTACAGTAATCTATATAGATGGACTATCTCCCAAATATACAATTCTCCCAACTTATCCACTATGAATATCTCCTAGATATACAATAAGTAGGATACTTACTCCAATCAGTCGAAAATCACCCATATTACATCATTATTCTATGGAATTCTCAAAAGTCCCACCATGAAGTCCATAATAACATTGTCTAACATCCATTTAGGAATGGGAAATGGATTTAGTAAACCACTGGGCCATTGATGCTCATCCCTCACCTATTTAAAGGTGTATCATCATGTCATGAACCCTATAATCACCTTTTACATGCCTAGCAATCAATATTTCCTCTAAAGATTACGTTACATTATTTTCAAACCAGGATTTACCACCCACTTTGAGGCATGAGACTAATTCATCAACTCCTTACACATACTCATAGGTACAATAACATGATTTGTGACATATATGATCTCATCCTCATCTATGGTCTAATGTAAAGGTGACTCCTCACCTTAAAGGCTTTCCCTTTAGGCCAAATACTCTGGATCCACATACTGCATCTCCTTGACCCACCTCATAAGTGTGGAATCAAATGATACCTATACAAGGTTCATATTCTCATGTCCCTCCCAAACCATGATATGCATCGCTTCCAGCAAGGTCATTATCTTCCACATAGAACAAGACTCCTAAAATGCCTAAGTTGGTGACTTCCTACATAAAGTGTAAGTAAATTTTTTTACCTCTCCTTGCATATATGCTAACTAAAGAACAAAATATTTCATATATTAAACCCACCTCCACTCTCATATATTAAAATATTAATAAGAAAAGATATAATTTAATATCTTCTGATTTTTATACATAGTAAACTTTTCACCCAATAGATAATGTTGTCAAATATGTATGGCATAAATCACTATAGCTAACACAAGGTCATGTGTTGGTAATTTTATTCATTGGCCTCAAATTTCATGACCCATATGCAACAACTAGACTCCCTTCATGAAAATAGCTCCAAGTCCAATCTCAGATGCTTCATAGAACACCATATACTCCTCACTCGTCTCGGGTAGTATCAAGATAGGTGTGGTAGTCAAACACTTTTTCTACACTTGGAATACATTTTCACATGCGCCAGACCATTAAAACTTGATCCCCTTATTTTTCAAGCCTGAAATTTGATCTTTTCTGTGAGAAAATTTATGGATGAACCTATAATAATAACCCACTAAACCCAAAACTTTACATGTATCAAAACCATTATTGGGGTCTTCCCATGAAGCTACTGCATGTACCTTCTCTGGTTCCACTAACAAACCATCATATAAGATGATTTGTCTTGTGAAATGTACCCAATAAATCTTAAACTGACACTTAAATAACATAGCATATAGTTTATTATCTCTTAGTGTACTCAGGAAAATTTCAGGATGTTGGGCATGATCATTATAAGTCATAGAGTACACCAATATGTCATCAAAAAAACAACCATGAAATGATCCAGGTATCGGTGAAATCTCAGTTCATCAGGTCTATAAATACAATCAGAGCATTAATTAGTCCAAACAACATCATGAAAAAAATTATATATTCCATACCTAGATATGAAATATTTCTATGTTATATCAAAAGGTCTAACTCTCAACTGATGATACCTCGATCTCAAGTCGATCATGGAGAAACCACAATCTCCTCTCAATAGTCAAAGAGATTGTCGATATAAGGAAGAAGATTCCAGTAATTCACTATCATCTCATTAAATTTTTGATATTCAACACATTAGTCTAACTTCCAATCAGATTTCTTAGAAAAAAAATTTAGAGAACCCCAATTGGAAGTACTCAATCAAACAAACCCTTTATCCATCAACTCCCCACCTAAGTCTTAATACCATGAAGCATTGTTTGTTCTATTCTATATAGTGGAATGGAAACCAGATCAACTTTAGGAATGAAATCAATTGTAAACTCCATATCCCTCTTAGGTGGATTCACTAATAAGTCCTCGAGAAACACGTCATGTAACTAGTCCACTAAATTTGAAAATGAATCAGGATACACATCCATATAGTTAAAAAAAGACATGAAAACTGGGAGGTGAGCTCCCTGTGTTGCTGATGTACTGGCCTTACATGACCATCTTAGATATCCAACTCTCCGTGATGTACATAACTATCCCCCTCATGTTATATAAAGGTCATGGAACTATGGTAACAATCAATGTGTGATTGATATTTTACCAACCAATTCAATACCAAAATCATTTTAGAAACTAACACATCAAGTATGTAAAGATCCCAACCTAAAAAAAACTCTCCAACCTTGATAGAATACCATTTACATGAAAATATTTCCCTTAAATGTACTCTCAATAGTGTTTTTATCATCATAACCCCACTAAAAAACTACACCTTCAAACTAAATCCCTTCACAAGTCATGTACATATAAAATAATGAGAGTCTCTAGTGTAAAATAAGGAACTATAAAGTATAGAAGCTAAAATAATAGTACCACTAACTATCGATGGTACAACCTCACTGTCCATAAGTGAAGGTTGGATTACATACAACTATACATAACCTTGTACCTATGTTGTAGTCTAGTTTCCCTAGGATCCACCACTATCCTGACATTGGTTCGCTTTTTAATAAGTACCATGTCTTCTGAATCAACTATCGTGACTAGTATAAAACCAACTACTATAATGATATGGGGTAGAAGACCCACTCCTGATGTTCTGGATCTTCCTGGATCCTCTGTCACTACTAATAGGTTGAGGGATTTTGAAACACCTCTACAAGTGACCCATCATGTAGCAAGATTGAAACTCCACTGGGGGTTGAAGTCACTAGCTAAAAATATGCCCTGACCTACCAGGCCAGTGGTAGTATATTCGATTACTATTCTGAGTAACTTATCCTTCCCCTTGGTCACTCTATTTTTCATCTCTGTAGTTGGCATTCTCAAATCAATGGTTCCTACTCCCAAAATACATACCTTTTAGTTCTCTGATAGACTTTATATGCATTCCACTGGATGCATCCTTCAGCTTCACCTTATAAATGAGAGCTCAATTCACCACTATTAAAATTTTCATCTAAATGATATTAACCTGGGACTTAATATCACATTTAAGATGATCCAAAAAATCTCTTCACTATAGTAGCCGCATCCCCTACCAACGCTTGAGAAAAGCACTACAAATCAATAAAGTAACTAGCATAGTCCATCATGAACAAACTCCCTCTAGTTGACATTATAAACTATGAATACCTCTCCTACCTGAGTATTTTAGTGGAAAAGTGATCCAAGAATATCTCCAGAAAGTCATTTCATACCATATTCTCTAGTGTTCCAGCCCATGATTTTATTTACCACCAATGATTCAACTGACCATGTAACATATTAGAATCCAAGTTAAATATATTTTTTGTAGGAGTCTATAGGTGGTCAATAATCATCTGGATAGACTCAATCTAGAGCTCAGCTGCCTTAGGTCCACCCTCTATGGTGAATGTAAGAGGGTGATTTAACTGGTAAACTAATGTTATATTAGACATATTCCATACAATCCACCATGGTTCTATTTCTATAAACTAGACAGATGAATAAAATTTCTTATGGAACAGATCCCTAGTATCCTTGTTTGAAAATATCAGATCCTCTAGTTCTGCTTCTGGAGGTACATTTCTAGTGATTTCCTCCTATCATCCTATCAACAAACATCACCATGGTGGTATATCTCTACAATTATAAACACATGTATTATGAAAAATTATAAAAAAACATTATCAATTTCATATAATAGGGATTCACATAAAAAATAACACTTAATTCCCTATACCATGCCACATGGTCAAAACTGAGGCACTAACACTACCATCACCCATACCTCATCTTGGATGGGTATAACATAAGGTAAAAACATTCATAATTCAAGTTTTTCATTATAAGACCATTTATCCATTTCATTTAGCATATTTATCATCATTTATGATTATAAATTTTATATTATGAACCTTTTAATTTATATTACAAAAGAAAAGAAATTTTTTTTCATTTAAATAACTCACTCAAAGCCTATTTGTCTGTGCATGCCTGAAATGATCATGTCATGATAATTCCTTGTGTTTAGAATGATGAATGTATACAAAAATCTCACTCTATACTAGAAAACAAATAATAATATAAGAAAAAAATTAATAACATCACACAATGAGTGCATCACTCAAGGTGAAATAAAATTCACCTTTACCAGCAAACACCAACCATAACAATCCCACATTGGGTAGTTGGGTTTTCCCTCAAACATTGTTTAGCTACTCCCATGAATAAGATCATGACCAAGGATTTATCATCCTATTATCTTTTTTATCAATACCATATAGAAAGAAAATATGAAGAAAGTAAACAAGGCTCTAATACCACATTGTAACGTCATGACCTAGGTTCCACATATTGGTGATCGGATCTGGTTGTTTACATGACATCATGTGCACCTCCCCATACACCAGAGGCTGCTAACTAGATGTGAGGGTATAATGTATACATCATGGGGAGGGTACACCCTCTTTATTAAAGTATCACAATAGAATAAATAAATAAAAAACATCCAACATATAATAACCAATAACAAGAATAATACCCTTACCAATGTATACCGGTATCACATGATGAATTGAAATAGGAAAACAATATCCACACCAAAGCAGTAGATATGTCCTTCCATATATGTATCGAGTATAAAATTCCAACCCAAAAATAAAGACACTAAAAAAATACCAAGTGGTCCTTGACTTCATTTCTCGTTCCCTCATCAATGATCCATCCCAACTCAACCATTTAACACAGGTCTCTTACATTTATCATGTCCTACAAACATAAAGTCTATTAAGGTACTGATTAGGCATCTTGGGTATGGTGTGAGTACATCTCCATAAAAAACAACTAATGGTATCCTAAATAATATCCAATCTATATCAGTGTATTTAGTTGTATCAAGAATAAAATACAATTAATAAAGTAAACAATTTTCACATTAAATTATCCTTTAATTAACCACACAAATTTCCTCAGTTCATGATGACACCCAAACCATAAATAACTACTTCAGCCTACTCTAGAGTCTAAACCATCCACAGTGGGATAACACATTTTATTCAATCATCATAATCTATTAATTAAATCATTACAATTTCACATTCAAATACTGGGGGCCCAAAATAGTAGTCTGGCACTCCGTTGGTATTTGGAGTAGCAGTATGTGTCCCAAAACTCTGTGATCACATGTATACATAAATATATTGGGGTCCTAGAGAAGTAGTATGGAACCCCATTGATATTCGGAGTATCATACCCTATACAAAAACTAATTAGTAGATGTCTCATGACATGGTTCCTTATTTCAAATCATTTCTCATCAATTTTCATAATTAATTATTCACCCATTTCACAAATTTTATTTATCAAGAAATAAAAAATTACAAACCATCATTTTTATATTATTTTCACTCCCCAAGGGTGGCTACAAGTTTCAAAATTCCATTAATCATAAATTGGAAAATTCCCATTATTCATCAATTGTATAATCACAATCCCAACCAATTTTATTATCAAATTATTACATCAATTCAAAAATTCCCTTAATTAATTAACAAGTTAATTAAATCAATAGAAGATGTGATTGACTGATATGGTAATTATAGTTCCATTATTTCATACATAAAATTATAATCATAACTATAGGAATTGAAAATTAGACCACCTACCACAAGGTTGTCTATGTACGTTCACCAAATCAAAACTCCTCAAATTGAAGTTGAACGATCAAGATCAAAACAAATGTGGAATATCTTGACCAAAACGTAAGATCAATAGGAAATGAATTATAATGCATCAAAACTAGATTTAAACCATCACCAATAGAGGAAACCCTATCTCTCTTCATAGGAAAGGAGATTCAAGAAATAGATAAAACCGTTTAGGGAAGAAATTACATACCAACAGGAAGGTGATCCTTGAAATATATCTTTAATTCTTAATGAATGGGGTTTATGGAGTCATGGAATCCTCTTGAGATCTCCTAAAATTATGTAATTAGGTTAAGACTTAGTGGGGATGAATAGAGGTTAATACTGTGGGGTTATATAATTTTTTAAAAAGTTTTGATGGATTAAAATTCAGAATTCATGGTTTCCTGTATGAGGCCCATGGTTTGAAAATATGTGCCCCCTAACCGTGCACCGCTACTATTGGGGTTCATAGTTACCACTAGGTGGGTAAATAGTTTTACTAACCATTCACCAACAATGCAAATCCCCTCTATTTTATGGATCATATTTTTCTGGGGTTTGGCACACAATTTGGAAAAACAGTGTGCTACCCTTTCACTTCCCAAAACCCCTCAAAAACTACAATTTTTTTTTTGAAAACACCCAAGATAAGACTCAACCAAATTATGACCAAAAAATGAAAATGATTTCCTAAAATAAGCATGAGGTATCTCTATAAATTTTTAGGATCTTATAATCTCTCCACCTTATAATAGATTATCCTTCAATTGTAATCTAATGCATCCTTAGGATTTTGAGTTAAAAATGTTGGGGCACAGATCCCACATATCTTATTCTCTTTCCTATGTTTCCTCATTAACATGACCATGATCCCACAATACTCACAACATCGGCGGAAACTTTCCCTAAAAAACATTCTCATTGCTATCCATAACAAGAATCAGATGCTTCTCAAAGATTCTTTGACCTTAAGATGAACATAAAAAAATATAGATCACATGAGAAGGTTCTGTCTGATACTTCCAAAGTTGTGAAACCTAAAAACATTGTGTATAGTACTAAACCTATATGGAAGATCCAATCAGCCTTCCACTGGTTATATTCTATCTATAGTCTCTAATGGTTTAAAAAACCTAGGTGCTAACTTTCCCTACCTATGAATCATATGGTGATCCAATCTAGGTGACCCCTGAAGGAATACTTGACCACTCAATGTAGAATCATGGGGTCATTTAAATTGATTAGAATATGACTTCTACCAACTCTGAGATGTAGCCATGCATTTCTAAATCAATTGAACCTACTTCGATGTCTCCATCATGAGACTTGGTCCCAGAAACTCTAATTCACCTTCCTCTATCCAGTATAGAGATGATCCACATGGCTTACCATAAAGATCCTCATATGGTTAAATCTGAATCGTGTCCTTATAAATGTATTTTTAGGAGAACTAAATGAAATCTATGTGCTTCTCCCAAGACATAACAAAGTCTATAAAGCATTACCTAAGCATACCCTCCAATACCTATATAGTATATTCTCACTTTCCTTATATATTCTAGTGGATTACCATACTCAAAAATACTTATGTACCAATAACACATTTACCTTTACCACAACATGAATTGAAACGTGAGTTAAAGTCTAAAACTACACTTCATGGAACACAATATAGATGGACTATATCGTAATCAAATAATTCTACCAATTTATCCACTAAGAAAGTATCCCTAATAGGAAAGAAGTGGGATATTTTCGTCAATCATTCCAAAATCACCCATATTTTGTCATTCTTCCCAAGATTACTTGGAATACCCACCATGAATTCCATAGTAACAAGGTCCCACTTTTATTTTATAGTGGGAAATGACTGTATTAAACAAGAAGGTCATTGATTCATGACCTTAACATATTGGTAGATGTAGCGTCATGTCACAAACCCTGAAATCCCCCTTTTCCTTCATGACTAACAATACTATCTCAACAGATCACAATACAATTTACTCAAACCAGTATGTACCACCCATTTCGATGCATGAAAATCACACATAAAATCCCCACACATACTCATATTCATGAGAACATAGTTCCAGACAAAGAATTTCTCATTCCCATATACGGTTCAGTTTGAAGGTGTCTTCCCACCTTCAAGAATTTCCTTCAAGGAAACATTGTCTAGATTCTATACTACCTCTCCCTGACCCATCTCAAAATTAGAGACTCAACTAATAATGGTATGATAGACATATTCAACAAGCCCTACCGAATGACAATATGTATCTTTACTATCAAGGTTATCATCTTCCACTTAGAACTAGACTCTCAAACTTTTCGAGTCTCTATAATCCATATTAAAGCATCAGCAACACTATTTCCCTTTCATACCATATATTCCAACTCAAAATAAATACATTCCATATACTCAACACACCTCTACTACTATATACTCAAATATCATAGTGAAAATATATAATTTAAACTATTGTAACCGGTATACATAGTAAAATATTCTTCCAATAGATAATTCTACAACACTTTAAGGCATAAACCAATATTGTTAACTTGAGGTCATGTATAGGGTAATTATATTAATGTTTCCCAAACTTTCATGACCCATACACCAAAACTTGACCCCCTACATAAAAAATACTCTAAATCATATCCCAGATGTGTCGTATAACACTGAATACCACTCACTCAGCTTGGGTCACATCAGGATTGGTGTGGTAGTCAAATGCTTTTTCAACACTTAGAAAACATTTTTACATTCCTTAGACCATTGAAACTTGATCCCCTTCTTAGTAAATACCAAAATCGGTGTTTACAAGAAAAAAATCCATGGATGAACCTCCAATAATAACTCGCTAAACCTAGAATAATATAGATATAAAAACATTCTTTGACTACTCCCATGAAACCACTTCTCGTACCTTCTATGGGTCCACTGACACACCTTACTATGAGATGGTGTGTCCCATGAAATATACCCAATCAATCCAAAAACATATTTATATTTCTAAGCATATATAGGATTCTCTCCTAATGTACTCAATATGATGTCAATATGTTGGGTATAATCGTCATGAGTCTTGGAGTACACAAAAATTTCATCCAAAAAATAGTCATGAACTAATACAAGTATGGGAGAAATATTCAATTCCTCAAGTTCATAAAAACATTCAGATCATTTTTCTGCCTGAACGACATCATGATGAACCCATATAAGTCATACCTTCTTCAAAAATATTCCTATGGTATTTGAAAAGTTCTAAATCTTAGTTAAGGATAACCTAATATCTATTTGATCATGGATATAGAACAAGCTCCTATCAACCGTTCAAAGATATGATTGATACAAGGAAGTGGATATAGATTCTTCACTTTCATCATTTTTTACTTCTGGTAATCAATACATATGTGAAATGTCCCATAATCCTTCTTAGAAAACAAAACTATAGAACCCGAAGGTAGCGTACTCTGTCAGATAAATCCCTTATCCATAAAATCCTCTAACTAAGTATTAATCTTTTGAATATATTTTGGTACCATTCTGTAAGGTGGAATGGAAACCAGTTCAACTCCTAACATGATCTCAATTGTAAACTCCAAATATCTCTCAAGTGGAATCCTTGAGAAGTACTCCAAAAAAACATCCTAGAACTGGTCCACTATGATCGGAAAGTCATCATGATTCACATATTATTTTCCCAACAAATGTTTTGAAATGTATGGGGTGTTCTCCCTGAGTTTTGGATATAGTATCCATGAACAACCTTCCTAGAAATCCCTCTCTCCACAATGCATATAACTGTCACCCATAGGATAAGTAATGGTCACTATCCTACAGTAATAATCAATGTGAGGTTAGTACGCAACCCAAAAATACATAAACAAAATCATGTCAAAACAAAACATATCAAGTAAATAAAGATCCAAATAGAAATGATACTCCCCAACCTCAAGAGATCACCCCTTATATAAACAGATATCCTTAAACCTTTCCCCCAATGGTGTTTTGATCATCATAAACCTGCTCACAAACTCCACCGTCAGACTAAAACTAGTCAAAAGTTGGGTAGATATAAAATAATGAGAGGCCCTAGTGTTAAATAAACCACTACAAAGTGTATAATCTATAAGAATAGTATACATGAATTTTCATGGTCCATCCTTGATTTCCACAAGTTTAGGATAAACTGCATAAAATAGTCACACCCCTCTTCTTAAAGCTATAATCTAATTTTCCTAAAAAGAAAAACTATACAAATATCGGTTATCATTCCATGAAGTACCACATCCACCACCTCAACCACCATTTCTAGTAAAACTCCTCCTTCTAGACCTATATGGGGTTAAAGACACCATCTTGTTGTTTTTTATCTGATTGTCTCCTCTGTCACTATCCATAAGTCTATGGTTTCAATAATACCTATAAAAGTTATCCATAATTCCATAAAATTGGTACTCTATGGGTGGTCATAGACATTGGATAAAAATATGTCCCAAACGACCACATTTTTATCAGTATTTTCAGTTATTTCTATGAGTAACTGGACCTTCTCCTTGGATACTATATTTTTCTTCTATTAGTTGGAGTGAGTATCTTAAGATGGTGGTCAATTGGGTACCCAATAAAAATTTCTATTAAAACTGGTTTAAATAAAATCCCCCAAATACTTAAAAATTTCACAGTTAATAAAAATAGTAGATTCATATAATTTCTAGTCTTTTAAGAGATTTATCAATGAGTGATTATGCCTTTGTTAAAACAATATTTTGAAATTACATCAACTTTTGAAATGAATTTACTTAATCAAAAACTTATATAAACCTAATTTTATAGTAACTATTAATATTTTTGTTTTTTATAGTTTAAAACAAATTTAGTTTAAAGATTATAAAAAACATAACAAAACACAAAGTGGAATAAATACAAGAGGTTTAGTCTCAAGCTAAGACCTAATCCTCTCCACTGGGGATTTAACTGCTTCCATGAATATTATATAAAATAATCTCAATCCACAACCTGGATGAGGTATACACAACACCTTAATAGCTATCTATCCCACATAGGAACCTCTCCAAAAATAATATTGTGAATAAAACATAGGATATGCATGGACCTCTTCCACAATACCATGTAAAAAAGGTAAAGAGAGTAGAGAATATATTATATATCTTCATGTTAAGTTATAGGAGATAGTGTTTAGGTTTAATATATAGATTAAAACACATATTTCTAAAACATTAACTACAAAATATATACAAAGAAAGTTAATATGTTGAAAAGATATATTTTCTCAATCTTATGTTATCTGAAACCTGAGTATCCTTGAATTTAGCTTTAATTAGAGGTCGAGTTGTGTTTCTAAGAATGACAGTAAAACATAACATCACAATCTATCTTTTTTCTGTTTGTAGGGAAGGATCTATAGGTTTGTTATGGTCTACTTTCTTATAGTTGTGTATAGAAAATATATAACATGTAATATCATCACCAGTGAAACTATTTGTTTTCTTACAATATGTTTTCATCTCACTTCACATATATTTGTATATCTCTATGTGTAGATATCCACACTAGGGAATTTTATTCCTAATATATCAACATCATGAAAAAATAATCATATGAATCTAATACACCTCAAACTAGACGTCTAACAAAAACTTTAATTCTTCGCTACAATTGTTTATAAATAATCCTTAAAATAATTCTCATTAATAAATTTGAGAATATATAAGTTAGAATAATTTAATTTAAATTAATTAAAGTAATGATGGTGAATATTTTTAATGGTGACAAAAATCTAGTGGTGATTCATACCGATGATTACTTAAGCTACCAGTGAGTCAGGACATTGGTGTGTCAGGTTCAGAGTAGGTCATTTTCAATAGTGACTCAACTCAGTGGCAGTTTATTCCACTAATTTTCAAAATTTCTATTCTCATGGTAGGTAAACTCTTATGGTGGATCATATAGTGGAGAGTTTGGTCTGTAGATAGGTCTTTTCAACACTTAGTCAAAATTTTATCCTAACAGTGACTCATCCATGACGATAGGTGTTTCCAACACTATTCCAAATTTATGGGTTTAATTGAGATTCATATCTGAGGGTGGTTCATTCCCATACTTGACCAAATTCTCATCCATATGCTAAGTCATAAAAAGTGTTGACTCATCATTAATGGTGAGTAGATTCTGATAATGGTTCTTCCCAAAACTTAGTCATCAATCTGCCTTATATTATAAAATTACACTATAAATCATAAAACTCACTAATAACATAATAAACATGATTTTTTAATCATTAAAACAAGGTTTCAAATACTATATCCCTTGTTGACATTCTCAAAGTGACACGACCTACTCTAAAAATATATACCCCTTGTAAATCTTGTAGAAACCACCTCCATTCATGTGAATTCCTCCTTCAGGCTCCCCAAAAAAATGAGAGCTTGATTCATCACTTAAGAAAATAATTTAGCTGAGATATGTTAACATGGGAATTGATATAACATTTAAGTTTATACAAAAAATATTTCTCTACATTATACTTAACCCCTTCTAATTCTATAACAATGAAAAAAAATTAGTAAAGTGACTAGAAAGGTATATCAAAAAATACTCCCCTAGGTTAACCTCATAAACTCTATCTCCCTCTCTAGCTAAAGAGTCTCAAAGTAAAAGTGATAAAGGAACTTCTCATGAAATTAATTTCATACCATATTCTTCAACTATACATCCCATGTTTGGATTTCCTAGCAATGATTATCTTAACCATGTGACATATAAGTATCTGATTTGAATATCATTTAAGTATGAGTCTCTAAGTGGTCAATAATCATTGTATTGACACAATCCAGAAATTAGCTTCCTCAATTCCACTCTCTCTGGTGAAAGTTAGAGGGTCATACAACTGAAAATCCTCCATTAGATAAAACATATTTTGTACAACCCACCATTGGTCTCCTTCCATAAACATCATAAACCAAGAAAGTTTTTCAGAGAACTTATCTACGACATCCTCGCCCAAAACTATTAGAGCCTCTAGTTCTGATACTGGAGGCACATTCCCAACCATATGCTCTTTTCATCCTATCAACAACCATCTCCATGGAGGCATACCTCAATAATTAAAACCATACATTTTAGAAAACATTACACAATGTTATCACATTTACATAATATGTTATCGCATAAATCCATAACAAGTCATCCCCCATACCCCACCACATGGTAAAACTGAGGCACTATCACTACCCTCAACCTTCCCCCATCCAAGTCATGGATAAAATAGTATAATAATTTTAATAATTATAGTCTATCATTAGACACCAATTTATCAATTTCATTTACCATATTTTGAATCATTTACAATTATCAATTTCATGTTAGGAACCTTCCCATTTAATTTACATACGTAAAGAAAGACATTTTCATTTAAAAACTCACCCAAAACCTGATGTTTAGTACATTCCTAAAATGATGCATGTAACAATAATTAATGCGTTACTATAATGATGCATGTATACGCAACTCTCGTTCCATACTTGTCCATGAATAAAAATTTCAGAAAAAATTATCTACATCACTTAACATGCACTTAAATCAAGGTGAAATAACATTCAACTATAATAAAAAACATCAACAAAAACAATCCCACCATGGGTACTTATGTTTTCCTTTATACATGGGCCAAGTACTCCCATGAATGAACTCATGAACAAGGCCCGAATCATAATTTTCCTCTATAAACCAATACCAAATATTAATACAATGGTAATTAATTAAACAACACTCTAGTAAAACTTTGTAATGTCTCGACCCAAGTTCCACAAACTGGTGCCTCGAACCGATTAGTTTCATGACCTCAAATTCACCACCCCGTATGCCAGAGGCTGTCAAATATATATGAGGGTGTAGTATATATGTCATAGGGAGACTAGACCCTCATTATAAAATCATAAAAATAATGAAAATAACTAAAAAATAGTCAAAATATAAAAACAAATAACCTGAATAATAACATAATCAATACACACAAAAATCGCATGATAAACAAAAACAAGGAAAAAAATATTTAAACCAAACAAGAAGATATGTCATTCCATATATGTTTCACATGTCAAACGAAAAACCAAAAATAAATACACTAAAGAATACAATGTTTTTTCCAACTTTATGTTTGGTTCCCTCATCCATGCTATATCCCAAATAAATAATCCATCATAGAGCTCTTTCCCTAATCTTTTCTGGTAAACATGAACTCAATTTGGGTACCGATCAGGTTTCCCAAGTACAATGTGATTAAAACTCAGTAGAAATCCACTAAAGTATTATATAATAACTATAATAGTTTATATATTTTTATAAATATTACAATAAAATAAATAAGGTAATAATTTTTCAACTAAATTATTCTTTAATTAACCAAATAAATTTATCTGTTTCACAATGACACCCAAACCATTTATACATGATTTCGGTCCATGATGAATTTTAAACCATCCCTAAAGGGAAAAATATTTCATTCCATCATGGGCCTCCATTAATTAAATCATTATAATTTCACATTCAAATAATGGGGTCCTAGAGAAATAGTATAGCACCCCATGGGTATTTTGAGTAGCATCCCATATCCCAAATCTCAGTGATCACAGGTATACATAAATATATTGGGGGCCTAGAGTGCCAATATATCTCCATGTGAGTATTTAAAGCAGCAATCCATATCCCAAAACTCAGCATTAGATGTCTCATCACATGGTTTCATATTTATAACCATTTATCATCAATTATTATAATTCATTATTCACTCATTACACAATTTTCATCTATCAAGAAATTCAAACTTACAAATCATCATTTTCATCTAATTAAAAAACACCAAGGTTGGATACCGATTTCATTATTTCATTAATCAAAAATTTCATTATTTTTTATTATTCATCAATTTAATAATCAAAGTCCTAGCCAATTTCATTATCATATTTTTCCATCAATTCAAAAATTCTATTAATTAAGTAAAAAATTCATTAATTCAATTTAGGATGTGATTTCCTAACTTGAATATTTTAGTTCCACAATTTCGTACAAAAAAATATAATCAAGATTATAGGAGTGTATAATTAGACCACATACATCAAGGTCATTGACAGACGTTCACAAAAAAAACACCCTAAATTGAAGCGAGATGATCAAGATCACAATGACATGGATGATCTAAGAAAAAAACCTAACATCAATATAAAATTGATTAATATCAATGAAATTTATATCTAAACCATACCCAGTAGATTAAAACACATTACTCTTCATCAAAAAGAAGATATGGGAGAGAGATAAAACAATTTTTGGAAAGAATCACTTACCAAGAGGAAGCTTATCCATTAATTGGAACGCAAATACATGGAGAACATGGTTTTAGGATCCTTGGAATCCTCATTGGAGTTCCCAAAATTATTTAATTTTTTTAGGATAGAGTGTGGGTTAATATGGGTTAATACCGCGGGGTTTAGTAACTTTTTATAAATTTTTGGAATATTAAAAACCAGTGCATACAGTTTCTTGTCCAGGGAATAGAGTTTTAAAAACCATATACCCTATCTATGCACCCCCAATTTTGGGGTGTATAGTTACGACTAGGTGGAATAAAAATTTTAAAAACCATGTCCCAACCATAAAAAAACCCTCTATTAGAGGGTGCATAGTTTTCTGGGCGTCAGTGTATAGTTTTGGAAAACCATGTGCCCACTATGAATTACCCAAAACCACTCCAAAAAAAACATCCAAAATTCACCCAAGAACACCCAAGAAAAATATCAATGAATGTATTACAAAAAATGGTGAAAATAGTTCCTAAAAAGGTGTACTACACATCTCCAAAAATTCTAAGTATCTTATAAGAAATAAAAATATAAAATGTTCCTTTTTCCAATAAATATTTTTCATTTCAACCAGAAGGACAACAAACCCATGTCTCAGTAAAACCTTAATTCATTCAAATACAAAGGGAAAATAATTTTAAGTTGAAAAATTTTAGTCATAATATGTTTATTATGAGGTTTTAAATATCTCTAATGAATATAAAGATATTAAACTAAGTAAATAGTTAATAAATATTTTTTATTTTGAAGAAAAAAATTTTGATACATCAACTACATTATTTACCAAATCATAGAAAAATTCAGATCTTAATTAACCAAATAATGAAAATACATCAAAATAAGAAGATAATCATTCATAACATAAAGTTTTATAAAAATAAGATACTAAAAAATAAGTTTATTTTATGGAAGTTTCTAAAGATCAATCATATGAAAGAATAAGAGAACCAAAAACCTCTATACCAGTCTCCCCATTTGTTCTAAACATTAACAAATATTCCAAAAACTACGTAGTAAGAACAAGCATAAAGAGATTAAATATAGGGATTAATTTCATAAATAAAGTAATAAAATGATTTGATAATATGAGGAAAACTTCCTCAATATTTAGTCTAATTGAAAATATATTCAAATTAGAATTGTTATTTTAGAATGCTCATAATTATTGAAGAAACAAGTTGATTTTATAATTCAAAATGAAGTTGTGTTCAAATATTTTAAATTAAAGGACAAATTGGAGTTAATAAAGTTGAAGTAATTTATAATGTGGATAAAATATATAAGGGTTGATATAAAATTTTATAAAGAACATGTGGATGTTATTATAAAGAATACCAAATTACCTTCAAAGATTGAAAGAAGCATTAGTTCAGAAACATGTGAATGTCAAGTAGTAATTTATAATATAAATTCTCTTTTGATGAATCCATATAATGAAATATTAGATAAAAGGAATAGGATTAATGATCTAGAGTAAGTCACTGCACAAATAAATAAGAAAAATTAAATATATATTCTTGAAGAGGATGTAAGAAATCATTAGGCTACTGTTGGTGAGCTAGATAAATATCAGAAAGATATACAGAACGTGAGAGAAATTATCAAAAAATATTCATATAAAGGTGGATATTTTCTAAAATTATTTCACCCATTTTTATTAAAACAAAACTCAAAATTTTTTGAATTCAAATTTTTGAATGAATGTTATTCCAAATATATTTTTGGTTGGATGTTTTACATTTTATTTATATTAATGTCTTTAATTTTTTCTATGAATGCTTGTTTTTTGATAAATTGGTTTGTATTATTTCCTTCCAAATAATTCAGGTACACTTTTTAACTCCTGTAAATTCTTTTTTAAAGTCAAAAAGGGGGATAAAGTATTCAAATCATTGAAAAAAAATGATGAAGATTACATATTTTATTTGAAAATATAAAGAAAGGTTTAAAGAGAAAGAACCTAATGTTTGGGAGATAAAAATATTTTAGACAAAATTTATTGATGTTATGAAACTGATATATTTTCATAGAAATGAATAAAGGTCATAAATGTATATATAGTATGAGTATATATATTTCAATGTTTTTTATTTATATTTTATCATTCAAAGTTGTGTTCAATTCTATCCAAAAGGGGTATATTATTGTGTTGAAAATTTTCTTTAAATACTTTCTAACCATGTTTTTGAAAATCTCAAACCACTTATTTAAAATATTATACCTTTTTAACCTTTATAATTCCCAATCTCAAAGTTTTTTTTATATCAATTTTTTTTAGCAGATATTTAAAACATTTTCCATCAGATGGATTTTTTTCTATAATTGGATGTAGATATTTTTGGACATTAGAAAGATGAGTATAAAATTTATCTAAAATGGATTTAAAAATGTTGAGTAGTCAATTTATGATAAAGTAAATTGTAGGAATTTTTAGTAAGACTACCATAAAATCTTCATCGAATAAAATAATAAATTATTTAAAGATTAAATTCAATAAAATATTTCATAAGAGGAAACCTTATTCCATTATACAATCATTCCTTATTAAATGAAACAGAATCCTTGAATATTGAAGAAGTGTAGACTATTTTGATCATCTAATGAAAACCTAATGATTTACTTTGAAATAGAAAATAGAATTCATCTGATGTAATTGAAATCAACTATGAAGGATGTTGAATACTACCTTATATAATTTTTATATAAATAGAAACTTCATTTGAGAATTTGAATGATTTTTACTCATCAACTATCTGGAGTTTCTTTGAATATTTTGTAAGATTTTTTACAAGTGAACACATTTACGTATTTTTTGGAGATGTAAACTTAAATAATTTATTTGTTATGATTTTTGAAAGTATCTTAATTTCTTAACTTTCATAATCAGTATTTTACTAATTTTGTGTGATCTATGGATTTCTGGGTAGAGGAAGACAAATATTAATCTGATCTTGCTGATCAAGGTCTCTTAGAGCTAGGGAAACATAATAATGTCTTATCTTACTGATTGGGGAAATATGGGGATAGGAAGTTAAACCTTTAAGGTTTACCTGAAATTACGGATATTTTAAGCTGATTAAAACTCCCTTTAAACTGAAGGATAACTTTTGGTAATTTTTTTAGGAATGTTTTTTTATTTTTTTTCTTACAACCTTTATAAAACCTATGTATTTTTTTGTTATTATTATTAAATACATGTTTTAGATGTTTTCTTGATGTGATTGTATTAAGGAATTTATTTTTTGTAAAATTTTATTCAATATAATTTAATAATATATATTGGTTTTTCTATGATCAATGAAATTCATATAAGATGTTACTGATATTTTATGTTTTATTTTTCAAACTAAAATCCACCCACCCCACTTGAAGAAAAATTGTACTCTGATGATCCTACCACAGTTCACAGTGAAATGAAATATTTCTCATATTTCCATTTCTAACAACATTATTATCATCTAATTATAGAAATCATCACACTATAACCACCTCCAATGCACATAACTACTATTTCAGTATAAAAACAACGATGAACCAAGAAATGTAGCTAACCAAAAAAACCCTACAATGGTGAAACCTTCTTCCCTATGAATATTCCCTTCTTCAATATCCAACATCTCATTCCACATCATTACATTTCATCCTTGAATGAAGACACATGTTTCATTATGTATACTAAAATCTTTCATGAATACAGGTTATCGCAATATAGGGGAACTATTTATTGTTTATGGTTTATCATTTCCATATATATTAATCATTAATAGCTATTTGTTAATATTATGAGTGGAATAATTTTATATTGATATAGTGAAATTTCATTAGGTTTAATGACTCATGACACTAGGATCTATAAGTTAATAATCCTTGAAATTTAATTTAATCTCGCATAAATTTATCTTAATCATATATAGCCTCGGGACTCTAGCATTAATCTCATAAAATTGTGAGTTTATATCTTAAAAGAATAGTGTGAGTAGATTTAATATCATGTTATCCCATCATTTATTTTTAAGTAGGATGTATCGAATTGGAATAAGTCTGACATAGTGTTTAGTTTATTCCTACATTATGAGATCTGACTTTAACTCCCACATAAGTTATTCATACATGATGATTTCTTATACCATACTTATTCTAAAAATATGCCTCTTATTAAGGATTTTAATAACTTATGTCTTTGAAAATACACGTATTTTACTCTTATGTGGGCCAACATATGTTCACATTAATCTAATGTGATCCGCAACACCTTCAATTTAATCACATGTGAGCTAGAACCCTTAGATTAATTGAATATGAAGTTCAAAAACCCATGGTTTGCCTTACATGGATGGAATTACACATTGTTTAATAGTACACAAGCATCAATATAATTTCATAAAATCCTCTATAAAATCCAAATTCTTTAAAATATACTATATTTTGGAAAACACCTCCAAATTTGATTTAATCTACTTTCCTTCCATAGAAAATTAATATAATATAATTAAATGTAATTATAAAAAAATAGTAAGGAAACATGAGAAAAATATGCACAAAAAATTGTATTATCAAATTCTCTTATAGATAAACATTTTTTTGTCCCCAAGAAAAAAACCAACATCAAATACAAAATAATTCACACTATAAAAAGCGAAACATTGAATTTAAACTATTCATAAACATAAATTTATAAATAATAATATTAAGATCACAAATGTCAACAAATTTAATGTTTTTTACTCATTCCATAGTTATAATTCAAATTTAAGAATTCAGTACAATTTTATTCAAAATTTTCTACTAATCATTAATATACATGCCACTCTTGATCAACCTTTCAAAAAATGATAACCCCTTTGGACTCTAAAACATTTATTTAGTGTTTTTATAAATATAAATTATAATAAATATATCCATATTCTTATATGTAATATATATCAACACTTATAAATCATGACACAAAAATGATGAGGGGTTTTATTCAGGTTTCAATGTCTCTAAGGGTAATTGTTTGTGGTTTATAATGTGAAAATTAATTTTAGGGAAGAAATTGGAGGGCACATTTTTAATGTATGATTCATGATACTTAATTAAGATTCATAAAAAAATTCATTTTCTTATTATCCTTCAATAGATATCAACTCTCACTACCATTTATCTTATTCTTCATTAGATAAAAACAAGAACTTTCAAATATGTGATGAAATTTTCCTAATTTTTCTCATATTTTTTCATTATCATTATTTTTAATGTAATGTGTACAATAAATGGTCAGTAACCCCTTGAATTTTAAACCAACTTTCACCTATATCCCCAATAAAAATATTCAACAGACACTAATTGGAATAGTTATCACAAAAAAGGGGAAGGTGGCTTGCCAAAGTTCAATCCAAGGTAACCCATTTTCAATTTTTCTCTCTACTGTTTCTAAAAAATGTAGAGGATTCAATTTAGGTATAATAAAATATGAATTTGTAAATTTAAATGACCCAAAATAAATACATTCACCCCTGATTTCTTTATATCAGTATAAAATTATATAAGCACTATGAAATCATACAAATAACTTTTTAATCCCAATTATTATAATGCAATTATATAAAATAATTTTGATAGTAATTATAAATAAGTTATTGATGTGGATTCATATAAGGTATTTCATTATATATATTCCTTTTAAAAAGATCTAATGTAGGGAAGTTATCAAGATCAAATGGGATAAAAATACACAAATTATTTCCTCAATTGTTTTAATATGGTTTAAAATAATATAACATGAATAAGATAAACATGAATGATCTAGTATCCATTTATATCTTGATAATCTCTCAATAAGAAGGATTCATTAATGAATATTTCAAAATAGATTCATATTAACTACCAGTAATGGGATCTCAAATTATTGGTTAATTAATTCATATAATGGAAAATAATAATTATTTTATTAAATTATAATTTTTTGACATTTTAATCATGAAATGAAATCTTATGACTAATCATTTAAAAACAACTTCATATAAGAATGAGGATATGCATTTTAAAAAAATCACTTATTTTATTATTAGTTGTGATTATAAACAATAAACATTTCTATTTATATTAAATATATTGTTGAATTAAGGATGTATATTAAATAATTAAAATGGTAAAATTTGATAAATGAGGTCTAATGACCCTGCCCAGACACTTTAATTAAACTGTAGTCTTAATTTTTACCAATACTATGAGAGTTATACAAAAAATTTGGAGTAAAATATAGAAAAAACCCAAAAATGACAATAAAGTGAATTTAACCATATTTTATAGAGCCTATTATCCTTGATCTTTGTTAGGAATTGATTGAATTAGAGTTATTTCATTTCATAGAGTGTTAGTACATTCTCTTTTTTATCTACTATCCCCCATAATTGATCGTAAAATATCAAAATAAGCATGTAAATTTAAAAGGCCAGATTTTATTAAAGCTCAGAACGATGATAGAGTTATCATGGACCACTTAATTATTTTTTAAAAATAATTTGGAAAAACTACTTCCAAATTATGTCATAAAAAAATTGGTTTACCTTATGGAAACTATTTGTTTAAATAATTTTAGCTATACATTATGTTGTGTGTAATATAATAGAAAAATAAAATAAAGGTACGTTATTTGGATTTAACCATGAAATAATTTTATTCTCATATGGATTTTCTATTCTCCATTTATTCATGATTACACCTTAAAAAATCCCTTAGGGGTGAATAACACTTTGGATATTTTAAGGGAATTAACAAGAAATTCAAAAACTAAAAAAACCTTATAATACTCATCCTTCACCACTTATTCATCCTACAATTTTTCAAGTCCTTTAGAATACATGTTCAATTATACATCTTCCTCTTCCTCTTATCTTCTTTTATAATTTACTTACTCTTCAAAATAATAATCTTCTTTGATTTCATTAAGTTCCGGTGTTACATGCATCCCATATTCTATCTTAATATCAGATTCTTCATTATAAAGCTGCGTAGATTCATCCATAATATATGTATCACCATCATAAATCTCTTCATGTTTACCCTTTAATTCAACATCATTTTTTAGAATTATTAAGGTAATAATAATCCCTTTTCCACATTCTCAAACTGTGAAAATACATGCTTTATTTTTTCCCATGATTTCTAGGGATTTAGAAAAGGATCAAATAGGTGTAGGAAGCATTAAAAGGAGTATGAATCATTGTATTATATATCATTTATTTTCAATCTTATTATTACTTTTTTCTCATTTAGTATAAATATAACCATACTACCAAAGAAAATAAGTAATAAATCATGTAGTGTTTAATAATGAACTTCAACTCCCTAGGATGACTACAACCATTGTTTATGGGGGTATTTATCACATAAAAACAAAATTGATCCATTATTATCAAGAAAATCTATAGTAATGAGTGTGATATTCAACTTTTTATATGTAAATGAAATGGCCAGTTGTAATATCTCCTCTATAAAATAGACAAACCCACCTAAAAAATATCATAGATGAAAGTATGAGCCTCCTATTGGACTCTATAATATTGATATTATTTTTATTCTATTCAAAACACTCTTCTATACATTTTATCTTATATTATCCTCATATAAAGTAGCATATTAGTTCATGTTTCTCAAAATTATCAAAACAATCCATCTTCAATTATCATCCCCTTTCTTATACATCAATCATGTCTAAAAAACTCCATATTAAGTAATGGAAGTCCCATAAAATCTTGGTAGGTTGAATTGAATCATTCAAATACAATCAAAAATGGGTAAAATATCTTCTTTGAAAAATACTTTATATTTGGTCAAAATTAATTTTCAAAATATTTTGAATTATCATGGTATCCCTTTTTACTTAAATCTTGCTAATTATTTTTTGACTTATTTAAATTAAATATTTACATGAATTCATGTGATATATATAACACTACATTATAACCTATAATGTGGGTTGAAACCTATTTCATCATTTTAATTTTGTTTTAATGCTCTTGTAATTTAAATCGTTTCAATAAATCACCGTGATCTTCAAAACAAATGCCCCAAATATCAATATTTTGGTCTTATTACATACTTCCATTATGTAGATTCCCATAATTTTAGTTATATCCTTTCAAATGGATTTATTCATCTAGGTTACCTTTACATAGACTTCAAACATCACTAAGTACTCTTACATAGTATACACAAACAATATTTTTTCCTTTACACAGGTTATTGATAACTATTTTGAATGATTAAAACATTATGAGATACCATTAAATAATATATTTTTATCCTTCCAATGATTTTAAAAACACCTTAATACATTTATTTACCTCAAATAAATTAATCCAACAAATATTTATGTTTGGATCAAGCACACTATCTTGATTTACTACACATAAAAACTCAAATGATTATATATAAGGGTAAAATACATGAAAAAACACCATTGACCACATGAAGAAACTTTATCAATTGTTTGTTCGTATCATAAAAATGAATAGATTTTGGTCAACTACTTGAAAAAACTCATCCAACCCTAAATAATACAATTGTTAAAGGTAATAAATGATCATTGAATTATCCACATGGAGGCATTTCCATTTTTCATCTCCAAGTGATAAATTGTCCTAAAAAACATCTATTATAGAAGTCCTTTTTACTTGTATTGATGATATTCCTCCTAGTTCTATTATCACCTTTCAAATTTCTATGAATACTAACTCAAAAATAATTTCACTAAAACATGTGTTTCTAACAAATACAACAACATTTCCCAAGGTTCAAAATCTATCACTTAGATTATTTAGAAATAACACACCACACATCCCCCTATTCACAACAAAACCAAATAGGATAAAACATAGGGGGTATTATTCAACCAACTAAAAAAATCACGAAACAATCTACTATAAATCAATATATGATTTTTTTAGAAAATATTATTTATTATATAAATAATCAATATTTCCCCAAGGAATAACTAATGTCAACTATACTTCCCTCAAATAAAAAGTAACTAGTTTTTTTTAAATAATTATTTTTTATGAAACCTAAAAAATTCCTTAAAATTGATAATAAATAGAGGAAAAATTTCTCCCATAATAAAAAAAAATCTTCTCAAATACATAGAAGGAAAAAATTATAGAAATTTAAACATTTTATATCTTAGCGATAATGAGTCCGATTCACTCTCTGTTATAGCCTTAGGTTCTCAAACGGATCAGTTGTGAGTGGTTTTGTAAGAATGTTACCCAAATATTCCTTAGAATAAACAATATATATTTTTTTGATTTCATAAATCACCTTATATTTATGTTAATGGTACTTGATATTAATGTTTTTGGACATAGTATGTTACACAAGAATTTTGTAAATATTAATGGAACATTTATTATCACACCAGAAAACTAGATGATACCATGTTTCAACACACAAATCAAGTAGTTGTGTAATTATAAACATTTTTTGGAAGATTCTTGTGATATAGACACATAATTAGCATCGATTGAGTTCTAGGTAACTGAGTTTTACTTCTTAAAATTCCAGGAAGCACAACTCCTTGTAACGAAAAACACTCCACTTGATGTGGAATTCCTATCAACTATACCTTCATCCTAAAAAAAATCATTTAATAGTATTAGATTTAGTTCGTATTTATTTTTCTACATAATCCCATAATACAAAGTATCAAATATGTATCTCAATATCAACTTTGATTCCAAATAATTCAATTCCTTATCATTAGATTAACACTTGACACAGGGAGTTACAATAAATACAATATCAAGTCTAGTGGCTATCAAATACATAATACATCCAATCATGTTATTGAAATAATTATCATTTATTACTTATCATTCATCATCATTACTCAAGATTTTCCAGGTTTCGATTTTTGTGGACACACCTTTACATTCCATCATATATATTTTTTTGAATGATTTTTATAGAATAATTTTCTTAAGAAACAATTATGAACTCAACAGATTAGATAACTTTTAAACCCAAGAAAAAATTCATTTCCCCATGAATAGAAATTTCAAAACATTCCTTTATATATCTTGATAAATGTTAATGTATACTATCTTCATTTCAAGATAAAGTTATGTTATCAACATACCCAATCAAAAAAAGTGTAATGTTGTTGGTTTTCATCACATACATTTTTTTTTCTACTTACCCTTTTACAAAATTTATTTCCTTAAGGTATTCATAATGTTTAAAATACCATTCCCTTAGATAATCTTTTAATAAATAATGATACTTACTCATCTTACTAAGAATTCTACTATAAGGTCAAGACTAAATACCTCAAGATACTCAATATAAAATTCATCATCAATCTCACAATTCCAGAATACTGAATTAATATTTATTTAGAATATTTTAAATATCTTAGGGGTTTAAATGGGAAGTAGCATTATGATGAACTCTATTTTGGCCACTAAAACAAAGGATTTATCAAAACTGACTCCTCAAATTTTTCAATATCACTTACATAGAAGCCTAAATTTATTTCATGCCACATTACTATTCTCATCAGGTTTTTTAAACACATTTTTCACCAATAACATACTTTTCGGTTGTTCTATGGAAAATTTCCCAAGTATTATTCTTTTTTATTTGATCTATCTCTTTATTCATGGATTAAATTCACTCATTTTTTTGAAAAAGCTCCTTTAGAATTATTTATTTCAACTTTGTAGATATAGATACTATGAATTATTCCCATGATTCTCTTCTGAGTATATAAAAACATATTTTCATACCTAATGACACTTTTAGTATCCACTTGTTTCTTCTATATTGACTATAAACATGTAATATTTTTATTTCCTTCATCATAAATGGCACAAGAAGAATCTATATTATACACCTCAGGTTGTGCAATCTCTTCCTTTCCTTATACAAATTAAAAATTTGAAACATCATCCTAATCATTAATCATAAAATAATTGATGTCATATTCTTATTTTTCAAACACAAAAACACCTTGAAAATAAAATAGATACATATTTTTTTTAAGTATCTATAAGAACTTCCATTTGTTATATAACTTTTTAATATTACCTCCTTTTATTTTATCAATAAAATTCTTCTATGTATCTAATTTTTTTTAAAAACATGATCCTTAAACACTCTAAAGTGATTTATCATTGGTATTTTCTTAAACAAAATTTCATAGGGAAATATGTAAGAGTTGAATCCCAAAGATATCATGTTAGAGTTGACCCTAATAATGAGTATTATATTCTTACTTTCAAATACCCCATTCTATTAATAAATGAATAGGTAATTTTACTCATGCCATATCCCAATTCAATCATGAAATTATCATATTTTTTTATCATATTCAGTAATATTTTCTAATCTCATCTTCATCTAAGGTAAAACATTATGTTTTTCATCCATGCCATTAAGATTTTGAACCATTATAAATATTGACATTTTTGAGACATAAACACAATGCATTTATTTCTTATAAATAACCAAATAAAGTGATGAAATACCATTCTCCACTTGGATACTTCTTTTTCATTTATCCTTTCACTTTATTGCACAACATCTCGAACGGTTCCATTGTATGAATTCCAACTATTTTATGAGTTTCGTTTATTATCTTAAAATTCATATAGGTATATAAAATTGTAGTAGTGTATTATTATTTATAAGATTTTTTATCAAAAACTATTCATTGATCAACTATCTTATTTTATTTTATCCAATGTGGACCTATCTTCTCCACCACAAACTATTTTCATCATTCCAACTCAAATAAAAACTTGATTTTCTCCCTGACATAAAACTGATTTAGTTGGTTTATAACTACATTTTAGATAATAGATACCTATGTAATTATTTAAAAATATATAAATATTCCCTTAAAATCACTTCATTTCCATCATCACATGGCTGTGATACACTTAATAGGTTGTGTTTTAGACTATCAAAAAAATAATACATTTTTATGACAGCTCTGGTTATCTAGAGCCAACCTTTTCCAACAAATTATTGTTTTAAATTATTTTTTATTTCTAATGGTTACCAAAAATCACTCATACATATATAAATTCTTAAGTATATTTATATCTCCAGGTATATGAGATGAAAACCAAATATCCATTATACATGTCTTCATATTTTTGTAATCTTTAGAAGAAACACACATAATATTTTCTTGTTGGTTTCGAGTATACTTATTTCCTAAATTTAAATGAAATATAATTGAACTAATTTAATTGTTAAAAAATCACATAATGTATTTTTATCTCCCAAAAATATTCCTCATTACTCTAAAAAACAGTAAAAGTAATTTATTACCTCAAAATTCGATTTGGGTTGTTTGTGCCTGAATCTATTTTCCACTTTCAATACCTATCTATTCCTTTAATTATGATCTCTATTTATCTCTATAAGAGAAATAAAATACTAGAAGTCATAAGATTTATTGTAAAAGACATCACAAAGAAAAAAACAACCCAAAATCAATATGATTTGATTAAAGTTTTCAGCCTATCCATTAAATTTTTCATTTCTAATTTTTAGCAATATGTTGAGATGTTTTCACCGAGCCTTATATTTTAATTAGTATCTATATATCTAGGGATGGAATGAATAATTTATCATAATTTTCATCAATCCAAATATGGGAAAAATTTCAACTTGTCTCACTACTTTCTATATGTCAAATTTTTTTGTTTCAGTCATAAATATTGATAGATTAGCCCTTTTTTTATAATGATACATTAGATAGAATTTTAATACCGTCTTTAACAACTTGAATATAAGATATGATATATTATATTCATTATAAAATTCACCTTTTACTTTATTATCATTTATAATCCTATGTTTCTCTTCTCTTTATTTTTTTTAATTCGTTAAATTTATTCCTTAATATATAAGTCTCTTTATCCTTGATGATAATAGTGGTTGTAATATAATCAATAATACTCATCCATTATTTAATAAAAAGGATTTAGATCTTCATTTATTCAATAGGATTATATTTACCATCATGAATCAATTTAATTTATTCATATTTCTTATTGAAGAGTGTATTTTCATATCTCAATATTTCAATCCTTTTTGACACATTTCAATTTTCATTCTCAAGGTATATTCTTTGAATAAATTACCTTATCTAGAAGAATATTCATTATTGGTGTGAGAATCATCATCTGACTAATTTTATATTTCAATATATTGGTCCATGAAACCATTTTGGGAGAGTTATTAATTTTTTCTTTTAGTCATAATTATAGCCATCACTCTTAGAAACCCCTTCTTAAACATATAATAAATTTCTTTAGAAAAAGAAGGGAGAGATTTTTTTCTAGCCTTTCACTTTTGACTATATTAATTTCTATGATCTTCCATTAAAGGATGAAACCATTTTTGTTTCCTCATATTCACCTTTATCATTTAATTTCTCAGGATAGTTAGATGATCAGTGACCATCTTTCCCATATATGAAACATTTAATACATATGTTTCCTTCATACATACATCCTCCTCTGTTAAAACTTATTGACATTAGAGAAAGTGTGTCATCAAAGTATTACATAAATTCATATCCCTCAATACCATTTTTTCAATCATTAATATTTAATTATAAGATAGTGTTGAATGTAATATTTTTCTCTTTATTTTATTTTTTATTAATAGTACCACCTCCACTAATTTAGTAATTTATGAGAATATTATATAACTCATCAATAGTAAACCCATTAAGATATTTTTCATATAATGAGGAAGCATTTTAATCAATATTTTCAAGGATAATTTTCATGAGATTCATGAAAATATTAGTCAAGTTTATCTCCAAAAACCTATGGTTGATTTCATAATAATATTTACCCTTGAAAAAAATAATCAATATATTTATCCTCATTTATTATAATGTCATCAAATTATTATCTAAAAATATTTAGTTTTGATTCCTTTACCTTGTATTTTCCTTAATTAATACTGTGTAGTTTTCTATATATTTCATTTTCAATATTTCATCCCATAACCATTCTTATTTTTTTTATAATGAAGAGAATAGAGAATTTCAAGATTTTCCGTCACTCTTAACATTCCCCTTATTATTAGGAGTACAAATAGTATTTCCTTTATCATAATGAAACCATGGAGAAAAAAATAAATGACATCACATCCTAAGGAGTACAAATAATTCATCATTCTCACATTATATAAGTTAAATCATTCACCATAAGTGGTTCGAACTCCATTCCAAATAAAGTTATTATGATTATTTATATAAGACCCACGTGAACTATTCAAGGGTGTTAGTATCTCTGATACCAATTGAATATTATCAAAAATTAAAGGGAGACAATAATATGGGTGAATTTGTGTGTCGTATGTATTTTAATACCAGACATGTTATTTCCTTCTTCTCATTTATAAAAAGTCTCACTAACTAACCAAAGTAGATAATAAATAAAGCACACCATGTTTGATAATAATATTAACCTCCCTTGGGATAATAATGTCACCAGTGTTTGGTGGTTTTCATATCATGAACATGCAAATAATATTTTATTATAAAGAAAATTTATATGAAATAGTATTCTAATAAGAACACTACATGTACTAGCACCAATCAATTTCAATATCACATCCAAAAAGTCAAAAGACCCGTATAAACAAAGATCACATATGAAACTATAAGACTTGTCTTATACTCTACAATGTTGAACTTATTCCCACTCCCTTCACAATAATCTTCCCCTATTTTTCTTATCTCTTTCCTTCTGGCACTATAGAATATTAGTTTATATTTCTTATAATTCTCAACAAAATTGTTATTTTATTCTCATCCCCTTTAAAATTCTCTTAATATCATGAGAAACAAATTTCTATATTCAGTTAGGGAAATCTACTAAAATATCAATATCATGACCTTATTTATTTAAATTAAATTAATAATTAGTTAAATATATTCATATAAAAACTCCTTGGGACTTGGGTGACTTTAATTTTCATAACATTGTAAATTATCATGGTCCCCCTTTTTACATAAAACCCTCAAAATTTCACATCTTTATTTATTTTAAATTTTTTCATGGATACATAAGATGCATGTAAACCCGCAATATATCCTATGGCGTGGGATAAAATCTCTTTAATTTTTCCTATAATTTTAATGCTCTAATAATTTAACCCATTCAAGTAACTCACAATTGTCTTCAAGACAACCACCCTAAAATCTTTGTGACATGGTATTTTGGTATATTAACTTTTCAAAAACTCATATAACTTAGGTGATAAAATTACATAAGTCATTTTTCATTTAAGTTACATTTTTATATCCTTAAAACATCTATGAGAACCCATACACAACATGCATAACCAAATAATTACAATTATATAGGTCAATGATGACCTTTAAAATTTATTCAAACTTATAAGATTTATTTACGCCATATAATTTTACCCATCGGTATCATTTTATAACTCTAGATAATCATAAAATACATCACCTTAATTAATCAACTAAATTTCTATGTCTATATTTAATACATGTAAAAACTCAATCAATCATATATCTAAATTGAAAACATGAAAAAAAGTCTATCAACCACAAGGATAAAATTTGATCAGCCTTATGTATTATATAATAAAATGAATATATTTTAGTTAAAAATAATAAAAAATAAATTTAAAATAATAAAAACAAGTTTCTCTGTGGATCCACATTCACTAGATCAATCAAATAAAGATTTCCTCATTTTTAGATCTATATTGTAGACAGTCCTAAACTACCTTTAGTTTCTCAGTAATCTTTACTTTTATTGAAGAATTTTCTAATATATTTATGAGAACGTTTTGTATATATTTGAAGATAAGTTCAGATATAATAACATTTAAAGTTGTATTTTCAAAAAATAAATTAACATAATTAAAGATTCAATTTATTATTTTTTAGTGATGCATTCAAAAAATCATTCATGGTATGATTTTAACCCCATATTAGATTTTAAATTCTCACTTTGAATGTACTATTTTTATAAACTAGGATATCCAACTAGAAAGAGAAGTCTATATGGGAATTAATATTTTAAATCTACAACTAAAATTATAAAAAATACCCAAGAACATAACAATGATAAAAAAGTACCTAAACTAAAATAATAAAATGGAATTGGGAAATGGATGTAATATAATCAAACAATACTATGATCATTAATAGTCAGATTCCTCCCTAATAATGGCACTATAAACTTGACTAGAATTGAGCATCATTACATATGACCATACAATATGGTTAGAATATATTTTTATCAAACTAAAATTACCCCTAAAAAATATTACAATGTATGTAAGAAGATGATTCTACAAAGAACATGAAATCTTAGTTATATATTCATAATAAAATTTATATATATTTAGAAACATTATAATAATTTTAATTATAATTATAAACTAATATAAAATTTATTAGTGAGTAAATCAAATCAATATGAATGGATATAGGAAGATAGAGGATCAAATTCCAAGGATAATAGTTTTAATTCAAAATGGTTCAACTTTACTCATTTGATTAATCAAAATAATTAGTTCTGTTAATTCTAAAGGCTGATTAATCTGATATGATCAATTCCCATTAAAAATAAAAATTTATATTCAAATTTTAGGGTCAATGTATTCTAATAAAACTTAGCTACATAAAAAATTTTCTCAATGAGAAAGGACAGATATTTTTTTATCTCATGATCTAATCCATTCTTACCACATTAGGGTTAATACCTTAATTAATGTCACTAAATATTGGTGAATAAGGAAAAAGGGATTAATTAATCTTAATGTGATATAAATTAAAAATAATAAAATAAGAGTGAATAATAATTTCAAACATGACATACATAATCTTTTCCATCGATCCCACCAACTTCTATGAATTTATCCACTCATTATCAGATGTTCATCATCCATGAATAAACTAAAAATTATAGAGAAGGGATTATATCTACCAGATCTAAAAATATATTTATTTAAAATGTAATACTTATATGAAATATTAAAAAATATATAATACATGAATCCAATAATTACATAATTAAAAAAAATCCAACCTAGGAATATTTTAATGGTCAATGTCAAGTTGTCCATTAAAATATGTTTGTCCCCAATGATAAATCTCTTTCCAAGTCACCTATTTCTCATGTAACATTTCATTATATTTTCCAAAAATTTATACAATAAAAAATCTAGTAAAAATATTAAATATTTTACTAGATATTATATTATTCCATGATAATTATTATTATTTTATTATTTCTATTTCAAACCCCCCATGAATTTATGGAAAAATGGTTTTTCAAAAATATCCCAAAAAATATCTAGTAAATCCTAAATAAAAATATAAATAAGTTTTTATAAATTTTATGTTGACTAAAACCTTAATATATTTATAAATTATAAAAATAATGGAATTGTTATTCATAATGTGTTGTAATAATAAATCAAACTTCATTAATTATTATTTAGAATAATCCATTATAAAATTATACTCTAGTAATTCGTAGATCCAAATAATTTGAATAAAATCACAATTTGAATCCCTTGAGTGTTTTTGGTATAATATCCTAAATATCCTTAGAAAATACTCCCTTAAAATTTGAGAAAAAAAAATCCATCCCTTATCTCCCTTGGAGTAACATATCTTGTGTTCACTAGAAAAATATAAATACTTAGTTTTTATATCATATAAAAATATACATTCTATAATGTAGGGATGATATTCATGGTGAAAAAATATTTATCAAGTTTCCTTTTTGGACTCTTGCATGCTCACGGAATAACATACATATTCACACATATTCCAGCACCCATTCATAACAACACTTTATTTTCCATCCAAAAAACAACCACAATGTCAAAAATATAACTCACCATAGTTAACCATACTAAGGAAAATCCTACTTCCCTTATATAATACCCTTATCCTTTTCCCATATTATCTTTCTCAATCATTGGAAAACCCCCTTAAATTATGAAACAATGGTCTTCAAGGATTGTGAAATATTTTATGCATAAAAGTTCTCATAGTGCATAGTAAAATATCAAGATTTATTATTTCTCATTTCATTATATTAATCTTATAAAATGATATTTTAATATGTTTTTATCTCTCATGTTATTCTAATGAATAAATATTGTGGCATGTTGAGTGTGTCATGATGTAGAATTATCCAAACTAAAACTGCACATAATTAAATTTAATCTCACATTTATTAATCTTAATTTTTTTTATCAATGGGACTCTAGTTGTAATATCCTACAATGGATATTTAATATCACAAAATAATAGTGTTGGTTGATTTAGTAATAATAAGGCCCTTCATTTAATCTCAAATAGGTAGTCACTCGCCTCAATTAATCTATAACATGATACATTATAATACTATATAGTGATAACTAAATTGTATTCTCATGTGAGTTATTTAGACATGATTATTTAACCTTTCATTTTCAATTTTATGTGATCCCTACTTGTAAAGACCTGAAAAGTTATAAATAGACCCCCCCTTGCAATTTAATTAAAATACAATAATATATATTATGGTTATAGAAAAAAGAACTAATTTTATTTTATTATGTCATATCATATTTAAAATAATTTTAACAATATTTACCATTAATAATATAACCATGGAATATTGATCACTTGATTAGTATAAATATACTTTTTTTAACAAATCCAATTGACATAAACAAAGGAAGTGATAGCCTCAACTAGTAGGATTGTGCCCTACGAATCTCATTTATCAGATCTTCTAAGGGAGATATAATCATTGGTGTTTTTACTTTACCAATCCCATGTTGATATCCAATAACATATGCATGAGTGAAACCATTTTTTGGAGAAGTTAAAGCTCATAGAGGCCACAACCCAAACTTTGTACGTTGAACAACCCCCATAAATGTATCACTTTTGTGCACCATACCCTTAGTGAATTTTTGAGTGTATTGAAGGGATATGTGTCAATAACATAATAATATATATATTTATATTTTATTTTCAATATAATAATGTTCATACTTTCTTCTTATCGTTACATTATAAATGATTTTTATTTTTATATAATAAAACAAAAATAGAATTTTTAATTAGAATTAATTTTAAATTAAAATTATTTCTTGGTTGAATTAATGGATTTTTTAAATAAATAATATTATAATAAAATATGATTATCAAACATTTTTTCTTGAATATAAATGATCTTATTATTTTTATGAATTCAGATTTTATTTTTATAAGGTTTCGAAAACTATTATTTCCAAAAAACCCATCATTTCTCAATAAACATTGATTCATATTTTAAAAGTAAAAATTATTATATTTTTAAATGTAATTTTTGAATCAAAATGATGATATTATCCAATGGTGAATTGTTCTTAATTTTTTGAGATATTTTAATTTTTGTGTAAAAATTTAATATAGTATAAATGTACATTATTTATTATGGCATTATAATGACCTAAAACAGATGTAATAAATACTATAAAGGGTATCCATGACCAAATATATGTTTTTTATTTAAAATAATGTGATTATATATATATTTGATTAAATTTATAAATCTTTTATGATTCCTCCAAAACCATTAATATATTTTAAGGTTTTAAAATAATTTCTTTTAAGAGTATGGATCACTATCACATAAGAAATAGTATTATTTTGTTAAATTAGTCCCATTGTATTATAAAATAATGAAAACCAATCATATTTTTTTGAAACAATTGGCCAAAACTATCATAAGGTTTTTTATTTTTGTTATTTTATTATATAGAGTCCAAACCCTATGTTTGATAATTAATAAAGAATTCCCCACTCATTTACTATATAAACCCACCTAAGAACCAATTTTTCTTAAATATAAATATTTAGATCACGTAATTTCTCTTCTCTAACCTCCATATTGTCCTCAAAAGGTTTCCACGGGCTTTAAAGAAGCTTCTCCCAAGGATTTGGAGTCACACTCTCAAGGTAAGGGATCATATCATTCTCCTCTTTATTAAAGTTTATTTATTATCTTATGCCTTATATTTCCAATTACTAATGTTGGAATATGTTTTTAAATGTCCCTATTACTGACAATTTTATTTCCAAATGATAATATACTCCTTTTACTCTCAACAACCCATTTTAGGAATTTTTATGTGACGTCATTATGCTGCCAAAATTTCACCACGATTCTCCATGACAAAACAATGGTGTAGTGAATACCATACCAATTTTTTATCAAGGGTTTTCTATATTATACACTTATAATTATTTTATTTTATAATTAAATTTATTTATTCTATACTCATTTATTTTTTAATAAAATATGATGATGAATAAATCCATGATGTATGATCTTTGTGGAAGAATGAAGCATTAGAAGGAAATGAAAGTGATTGTAGTGCCTAGAATTATATAGAGATCCAATGAATTGGGTAATTATTAGTCTCATGAGACATCATTTTGAAATAGGGAGTAAACCTAATACCTTAATAGGAAATTTATCGTCATGATTTATGGTCAGTTAGCCTTGACATATGTTTATGATGCATTGTTTTAAGTTGTTGACACATTTCCCATGTTGTCTTTAGGATTATCATGCTATATCATGTCTTGTTATTCAGGTTTATGATTCTCACCACCTTCATATCCCATTGATATTCCTATTTCCTAACATGTATTTTTATCTTCCTAGTTTTTCATGTTTATTAACTTACTGTTCTTTATAACTCACCCCTTTATTATGTATGTCCCTAGTTTATCCCATGCATTTTTAAGTATGAAGGAATATTATGAACATTTTAAGGAGGTTTTAAACAAAGATGATGTATTCCTTATTTTAATTTTTTCTTGTATTGTACATAATTCCAAAATAAACTAGGATTATTAATCATCCAGGTTTTATTAAGTCTAATCTTATATAATAAATCAGGAATTAATGTGTAATAAATAGATGGCTTATCATAGTTAGAATCAAAGGAAAAGTATAGTTATTTTTGGGATTATGATTACAAAAATCAAGTGAAATCCTTAGGGATAAGACTAAGTATAAAAAGACATAACTAAATTTTAGTAAGTATAGAGTAAGTGGTATATCTATAAAGGACATACCTCTCTAGATACTATAATTGGATGTGGCTCTGGAACAGATGTACATAGGGGTAAAACCCAAAAACACCATGTTGAGCTAGACACGATCAGGATCTAGTGAATGAAAACATGTCTTAATTCATACTAGGTCTGACACTCTTAGGGTATATTATTTGTAAAATTCATAAGAACATTACAAACCTTTTTTAAGTGTTGAAAAAGAATACTAATAAGAATATTTTTTAGGAAATAGATCACGGATAACAAAGATTAAAGCCTAGAAATTCATAATTTGAAGAAATAAATGTAATTTAAAAGATATATCATTAATTTAATTGGATTATATTATATAAATTTAATATTTTTAATATAATCAACCCTAATTTTACCATTATTTTGTTCAATGGTCAGAAATATGAGGAATTGGGTAAACAATCAATGCAACACGCAATGGGATGAATTCCCCAATGAGATTCCCAATCCGATGGGAGTGAGAATTGCGAACATTATGATGATACTCTCTCAGATGACTCAAGTTATGAATATAAAACTAGATCTAGAGGAGAACACAAATTCCCCTAAGAAATAAAAATTGGAAATTGAGAGCTTTATACAATAAAGTCCTCTAACTTTCAATAGATCATCTGATTCTGAATTCATTGACCAATGGATCAACTCTCTTGAGAATATCATCACCATATGTTAGTGTTATGAGAAATATAAGGTTGTAATATAATATTATCATATGGAGGGATAAGCTGATATGTGTTGTACATTGATCTAGAATATGAAACCTAATGAAAGGATCTAAGTGATAGGGTGGACAGAATTATGGAAAATAAATAAATAAATATTTTCCTCACACTCTATAAATTAAAATTGAAAGGTATTTACATTCCCTCATGAAAAAAAGAGATGAATCTATTAGGGGGGTATGAGGAAAATTTCACAAGAGTTTCATGATACAACTCTAGCGTTTTACTTACCCTTAAATGTGATGTTGACTGATTCTTTGGTGGGATAAAACGTAGTCTATGAAAATCCTAGGAGATCCAAGACTTTTATAACTAGAAAAAAAATTCAATGTTCCCTCAAAGCCAAAATAGTGATCAATGAATCTCAAGGTTATCATAGGGATAATAAGACAAAAGAATAGTTTAATTGTTTTATTTTGATGGAGAAAACTAATTGTGCCCTTAAATTTCAACATCCCACATGTCAAAGGTGTGGAAATAAGAACTCTGAAAATTTTCTATAGGGGATGAGTAATGATTTAGGTGCAGGAAGGAAGGGAACCTAGCTAGTGATGGACAATATGAGAAACCCACCAATGAAATGGGGTATATGAATGATCTAGATGACCCTTAGTGTATTTTTTTTACTTCAACTATAATGAACTAGGTAACTTTGAAAAACAATGCACTAAACTAAGGGTATTTAGAGAGAACCAATAACCTTCATGGAAAAAGGGAAATCTTTTTCCATCACAACCACTAAGGTGGATCACAATAATTAAATAATAATAGCTACTATATAAATCCATTCAATAATAGTGAATTTAATTTTTGATTCTGGTTCTACACATTACTTCATATTATGAAATTTTAGTAGATTTATTCTAACACCACTAAAAATCATGAAAGTACAGCTATCAGTGAAAATAGAAAATGTGAAATGTATAACATCCGAAATATATAACTCATCCCCTATCAAAAATTATTGTATAAAATTATCAGTGAACCTTTCTATACTAAATTTTTTGGAATTTTATGTAATTAGAGGTATATATTTTCTTTCCCTATATAGATCAAACATAAATTTCCATGAGAATTAAATTACTCTCTATATTACAAATTAAACCCTGATTATATACAAGTATAGGGAGTATGATGAATTCTATTAAGAACCAACATATCAATAATTGATATTATTTACTTATAATAATTTTTATTTAACTCAAATGATTGTTCCTAACGAAAAAATCATCTTGAATACATTCCCATTCTAAGCGGTTACACTAATGTGTTCCTCAAGGAATTTTCTGGTCTTACTTCTAGATGAGAGGTTGAATTTTCAATCAAACTTATACCAGGGAAATTATCATTATCCAAGACTCTATATAGAATGGATATTGTGAATCTCGATGAGATGAAGGAAAAAATATATGAGAATCTAGATAAAGGGTTCATACACACACGTGCATCACCTTGGGGTGAACTATCCCGAGTCATTGAGTTGAAGGATGGGTCAATATGCCTTTTCATTGATATCATGAGATCAAAAAAATCATGATAAAGAAAAATGGTCATATTCCATATATTTATGACTTGTTCTATCACATATTTTGAGCATAATACTTCTACAAGGTGGACATGTGGTGGATACATTTCCAATTTAGGGGAAGAAGGTTGATATCCCCAAGACTGCTTTTCATACAAGGTGTGGGAACTATGAGTTTATAGTAATGTAATTTTTACTCACTAACACTCAAAAAATATTCATGGAATTTTTGAATAGAGTCTTTAGGTATTACCTCGACACAGTTTTGGTAGTATTTATAAAATATATTCTAATATACTCCATAATCAAGGAGAAACATGATGAGAATCTGAGAACTATTCTAAAGTTCTTGTGAAAGGTGAACATTTTTCTAAATACATAAATTGTGAGTTATAGTTGAAGTAAGTATCATTCTTGGGGAACATCATCACAAGAAATAGGATATCTATGGACCCTTCAAAAAAATCAATTTAAGGATGGAAGAGTCCAACATATATGAAAAATATCCATTTTTTCCTTGGATTATATGGGTACTATCGTAGATTTTTGAGAAATTCCTTTTGATTATAAAACCTTCTAACCAAGATAAATCAGAATGTATCCAAGCTTCATTATAATTATTAATGTAAATTGGTATTAAGAGATTTAAAAAGTATGCTTATCACTGCACTGACACTCGCACTACCCACAAGTGGAGAAATTTTCATGGTATTCGGTGTTTCTTTAAAGAATGGACTGGGTTGTGTGTTAAGGCATAATGACAAAGTGTTATACTATAGTTCATGGATTTTGATAGTTAATGAACAGAACTACCCAAAACATGATATATATTTGGTTTTAGTGATCATTGATTTGAAAATATAGCAGCATTATCTCTTTGGATAGAATTATTCAATATATACTGATGAAAAAAACCTTAAGTATATATTCACATAGAAAGAGTTGAACATGCACCAATGAAGATGGATAGAGATGATCATGGACTATGGCTACTCAATTCACTACCGTCTTCAGAAAGTGAATAAAGTGTTAGATGCACTGAGTATAAAAAATCCATAAATTCTATCATTTTTGATAATTGAGAGGGATCTGATCTTCATAAAATTTAAGAGGATGAACATGGGAATCAAAATGAAAGGAATACCATTAGTCATTTCACAAAAAAATTCTCAACCATCCCTATAAGGGAAGATAAAGGATGATCAAAGAGATGATTTGGAAATTTAGAAGAAATTGGAAACTATAAGAAAAGGTAAATTCTTGGAGTTTAATTTTAATGAATATAGAGTTGTACGATTTGGTTCATGACTATCTATACCATCAAATAATGAGTTAAAAAAGGAATTATTCAATGATGCACATGGTTTGACATTATCTATCCATAATAGAATCACATAGATGTATCGAGATCTCTAATAACATTATTGGGGGGATAATATGAATAATGAGATTATAGAGTATAAATCCTGATGTCTTGTATGTCAGCAAGTGAAGGAGGAAAGGAAAAATACAAGGGGATGATACAACCATTACCCATACCTATATGGAAATGGAAAAATATCACCATGGACATGGTCACTAGTCTTCTAAAGACATAAAGAGAAAATAATGATATATGGGTTGTAATAGATCATCTTACAAAGACTGCACACATCATTGTGATTCAATAGGACTTCAAAATCGGTCATATTTGAAGGATATATATTAATGAAGTGGTTAGGATACAAAAAACACCACTATCGATTATATCTGATCAAGATCGATGATTTACCTCCATGTTCTGGAAGAATCTCTAAAAATATATAAATAGTGAGTTGAACTTCATCACAACCTATCACTCCCAAACTTATGTCCAATCATAGATTACTATCTAAAAAATTGGGGACAAGTTGAGAGATGTTCAATCGATTTCAAAGGAAGATGAGATCAACATCATCCTCTGGTCGAGTTATCATAAAAAAATAGTTTCCACCCAATCATCCTAATGGATCCCTATAATGAGATTTAGGGGAATACATGCAGAACAATTTTCTTCTGCTATGAATTTGGGGAATAAAAACAATTAGGTCCTGAAATAAATGAGAAAATAATGGAAAGGTTAAGACCATTCAGTAGCACATCAAAGTTTCTTAGAGTCAATAAAAGAGTTATGATGAAAATCATCCATGACGATGAGAGTTTGATGATAGATACATGGTATTCCATTTATATATCTATGGAAGAATGTCATGAGAATTGAGAATAAGGGAAAGTTTAGTCTAAGATACATCAACCCCTTTAAGATCCTTGATCTCATCAGAGTAGTGTCTTATCAACTAACACTCCCAACTTACCTATCTCTAGCACATTATGTATTCAATGTATCCCTCTTGAGGAAGTAAATACCATACCCCTTATATGTAAACAATCCATTGATGGTACTGTTGGAGAATGAACTTTCTTATGAGGAGCATATAGTGAGGATCTTAGATCATAGAGACAATGTTCTACATAATAAGACAATTCACCTTGTCAAAGTGCTGTAGAGAAACCACAATCATAAAGAAGTGATATGGGAACTAGAAGAAGTGATGAATCAAAATTTCCCTCATCTTTTTTAATGTGTAAAATAAAAATTTCAAAGGAAATTTTTTTGAATGGGTTAATATTGTAATGACTTGAACTGTTATAAATAAAATTCCCCTAGTGATTTAATTAAATGAATTATTATATATTATGGTTATAGAGAACTCATGAACTTCTTTGGTAATTTATATCATATTAGATTTAAAATAATATTAAGCATCATTAAAATTTATAATATAGTCGTTGAATAGTGATCACGTGATTTGTATAAATATATGGCTTTAACAAATCCAATTGACATAGAAAAAAGAAGTGATAACCTCAACTAGTAGGATTGTACCCTATAAAACCAATTTATGAGTGCTTATGAGGAATATAGCATCACTAGGATTTTTCCTTTACCAATACCAAGCTAATATCCAATAACTTAAGCATGATAAAAACCATTTATGGGAGAAGATCAAACTCATCGAGGCCACACCCCAAACCATGTACGTCGAACCACACCATTAAAGTCTCACTATCACGCACCTTATCCTTAGGTCATTTTTTGGTTTACTAATGGGATATGTATCAAGACCATAATAATATTAATATGTGTGTTGTATTTTTAGTTGAATAATGTATATATTTTCTTCTTATCATTAATTAGAAAATTAATTTATTTTTATACAATAATAAACATATTGTATTTTTATTTAGTTTTCAATTTCAATTAATACATTTATTTAGAAAAATTAATGGTTTTTTGAAATACATAATATTTTAATAAAATATTATTATTATATAAATTTTATTAACAATAAATTATAATATGAATTTTATGAATTCAATTGTAATTTTTATAAGGGTTTGAATGTTGTTATTGTACAAAACCCCGCATTTCTCAACAAATATTCATTTTTTTTATAAAAGTGAGAATTTATATATATTGAAAATTATTTTGATAAAATTAATATTATTTTTGGAATCATAATGTTGAAATTATCCAACTATTAATTTGTACAAATTTGATGGTAAAATTTAAATACCATATAAATATACGGTGTGTATTATGTTATCATAATGACCCAAAGGTGATGTAATAAATAATGTAAAAGGTATCCACAACTAAATATTAGTTTTCAATTTATAATAATGTAATTTTATGATTATTTGATTGATTTTATAAATCCTTTATAAAACTTACCAAACCATTAATATATTTTTATGTATTAAAATAATTTCTTTAAAAGTATGACTCACATTTGCATAATCAAGGGTATTATTTCATTAAGTTAGATCCTTATCCATATAAAATATTGAAAATCACCCATATTTGGTAGAAATCATTGAAAAACCCATGGGAAGGCTTTTGGTTTTGGTTATTTTGTTATATATATTCCAAAACCTATGTTTGAGAAAAAATAATGAATTCCACACTCATTTCCTATATAAACCCACAAAATATCTAATTTATCTTAAATAAAAATACTTTTAGAATGTAATTAATATTACCTCTTACCACAAAATTCCTCCTAAGGTTCCCCCAAGCTCTTAATAATCCCTTACCTGGCATTTTGAGTCACAATCTCAAGGTAAGGGATCCTTTCATTATCCTCTTTATTAAAGTTTCTTCACTATCTTATTCCATAAATTTCTAATTACTAATCTCGGTGTATGTCTTTACATGTAACTATTACTTCCCATTTTATTTATAGAATATTTCATAAACCCTTTTCTCTCATCAACATGTTTTATTAATTTTTAGGTGATGCCATTATGCTGCTGAAATATCATTGAGATTTTCCATGGAAAAACAATTGTGTAGTGAATACCACACCCAATTCCTATCAAGGATTTTCACCTTTATACACTTATAATTCCTTGAATTCAAAACTACATGTATGTCTTCCACACTCCCTGATCTTGTAATAAATTATTATGATGAATGCATCAATGTTTTTTGATATATGAGGCACACATAAGCATGAGAATGAAATAAAAGTGATGGGTGTGCCAAGAATTATATAGCTCTCCAATTCATTAGGTAATGATTATTATCACAATAAATCTTATTGGTATAGGGAGTAAACCTGATTCATTTATGTGAATTTATCCATCAGTATTTCTTGGAAATATCCTTGACTTATATTTATGATGTAGTGTTTTAAGTTGTTGTCACATTTACCATATTTTCTTTATAACTATCATGATATACCATGTATCATTGTTCGTGTTTATTATTCACACCCCTTTAATATCCCATTGATTTTCTTATTTTCTAACATGTTTTATTCTCTTTATATTATTTCATGTTTATTCAATTACTAGGATTTATGTCTCACCACTTTCTTATGTATATCCCATAGTTATCCCATGCAGTTTTAAGTACGAAAGAATATTATGGAAATGTTAAGGATGTTCTCAATAAGGATGATTTATTAATTAATTTAATTTTTTATGTTTTGAACAAAATTCCAAAATACAATAGTATTATTATTATTTCGGGTTGCATTATGTGTAATTTTAGGTAATAAATCATGAATTAATGTGTAATAAAGGGAAGGACTATTATACCAAACTTGTATGTTATACACTTACACATCTTTGAAAACCCACATAGTTTATTATTATGAAATCCAACTCATGTTCCCTTTAATCTAACATGATTCCCAACAAATTTTATTTAATTTTAGGTAATCTAGTGGACCTTGTTTAATCATATTCATGGTTCTATAACCCATGTTTCTCCTTACGTAACTATCATATCGCATGGTTTAATCATAATCAAGCATTACTGGAAAGATCTTAATTTCATTATAATGTCCAAAATATTAAAAATAATTAAAAAAATTCAAGTAAACTAAAAATTATAAATCAATAGTGTTACATCTATAAAGAAAATTATAAAAATTTGAAAATATTATACTCAATTAAAAATAAAAACAATGTTGAAAATATGTACATAAATTTGATTATTAACCATAAAGGGTTATTCAAAAACTCACATACTACTCAAAATAAAATTACATCTAGTGAAAATATGAAAAATACATTATCTAATGAAGCTCCAAATTCTTGTTTGCATAGGTTGCACCATAACCTATTGTGGAAAGGTGTAGAGGTATCTAAAAGGTGAACCAATTTGGTTCTAACTGTGTTGAATGATAACATATCTTATTTCATAAAGAATAAATTATTTTTATCTGTATTGTTATTAGAAAATTATATATGGTCAGAAGCCTTGTGATTATAAGAAAAAAAGTAATAATGGTAACATATATAGAGGTTCAGGTAGAAATATTAGGTATTCAATAAAATCAATTATATTATAAAACAAATACTATCTTTTCAAAGGAGAATAGGAATATTTTTTAAATATATGTGATGAAAATAAGGAGGATAGTTCTTCACTTGTCTTAAATTATCCCAGGATGTTATATTATTAAAAAAAGAATTATAATAAGGTTTTCCAAGACCACATTGATCTAAAACAAATAATTAATAATGATACAGAAATTTCTGATACTGTGTGTTTATCACACATGATTAGAAATATGAACTTGTTTAATAATTTAAAAATACTACGTTGATAAAATATCTTTCATTATCAATGATGGTCATCGAAAAATATAGATCAGTAAAAAAACTATACATACAAGAGATGAGATAGGAAATTTTGAAGTTATTTATATTTATGTGCTTCAACACAATTTCGTGAGTGTAAGACAATATCTTGACTTATGAACCAAAGTTACATTCATTTGGAAGGATTTTTTAATCAAAAGTAAAGTTGGAAATTCAATGATAAAATAATGTAAAACAATGGTCAATTTTTATGAAGTATTCAAAAAGAACAATACTTCTCTAATCTTGGTAGAAAAGGAAAATATCTTAAAGAAACATAGACCAAGACACATTCATCAAAGAAAAATTAAAATAATATATAAATTAATTAGATGATAGACATTATAAATCTAAGGTAAACCTAATAAGAATATTTTTATTCTTGAATGATAGTTAATATGGTGAGGAATCCAAATACGTAAAATAAAAAGTAATCTTCACACATAGTTTATTTGGTTTATAATGATCTATTTGTCTAGGAACACGTTCCAAATCTCATGTAAATAGATATTAAATAATATTATTGTATGAATTCTATAGTATGGGTTGTATTATTATTATAATAATGAAAAATGATGTGATGGAATGCATTAAGATGTTTCAAAATAGTACGGAAACCAAATTAGATGATCAATTAAAATAATTTTATTTGGAAATAATATAAAACATCATTCAATTAAATATGAGAATTAATTTGAGAAACATGGTATCAAGAAAGAGAATTTATTGGTGATAAAATTGTTTCAAAATAGATTTTTTGGGAGGAAAAATTCAATTATAAAGAAAATAGTGAACACACTACTCTTCAAATCTTGTTTATGATGGAAACATTGGAAATTTGTTGTAAAAGTGGTATTTTATACTCAAAAATTATATCGGTAATATCTTAGTGAAAATTAAATACCGTGTGAATTTTTATGTAGTATTAAGCTTTTGTTTAAACAATTAATAGTGTTTGGAATTAAATGATATATCTGTAACAAGGAAGGAAATTATAGAAATTATGGACATGAAAATTGTATGGTAATTTTTCTAAGACGATCAACCAAGAGTAAAAATTATATTGTCTTTCAATAAAATTCTATAAAATATCATTAAATGGTATGATTTTAAGGATATATAAGTGATGTGTAAAAAACTATATAAATTTAATTTTTTGATGAATTTTATGTAAAATATGGTGACAATGGAATAAATTAAGGAGTTACTGGATCCTCAATAACTGATGAGTATTCTGAGACTAAATTATAAGAGAAAACATGAAATGAAAAAATGTCTATAATTAAATCAATGAATGAAGAAAAATTCTAAAATCGGTGAATCAAATATCATTGGATATGAGAATATCTACATTCAAACCCTTTAAATGAGAAGTGTTCAAGAAAATGTCAAATTGTCATTGTTAGAGTGAAAAATATTTAACGAAGTGGGAAAAGAATAATCATGGGTTAAATCTATGAATTAATATTGGATCAAATAAATAAGAATAAAACCTGAGATCTCATTAAACAATCAGATGATCATAACATCATTAAAAAATGTGTGTTGAAAAATATGTATTATGAGCTATATAGTGTGTTCTAGAATGAATCTTGGTTTATATGAAATTATTCTGATCAAATTGAAGTCCTATCATTGTAAATAATTTGTGAGATGATGGTAATACTTTTGTTTATTTGAATATTCACTATAATTTTTATTATAATAGGATTTAAGTTATATTAAACAGAAGTGATGATGGACTTATTTAATGATGTTCTAAAAAATTACGTCTATATTGAACACCAGATGGGTTTTCAATTAAGTGAACTAGAAAAAAAGATATGTTTATTGAAAAAGGAATACATGGATTGAAACATGAACTTTTATCTTTTTAATCTCATTTATGTTCTTGTATGAGGAAGATATAATTCAATAATAGAGTATTTGATCATACCCACAATATGAAACCATTAAAGGAAGATCAGTTCATATTACACATATATGTTTATTTCATAATCTTCAGTCATAGATATATTTAATTAGTGGAATAATTTTTTAAAATATATAAATTATTTTTTAAAAATTCCATGATAGGAAATATTATTTACTTTCATGGGTTGTAAGTCAATCAAATGAGTATTCATGGCTTTATTTCAAAAGAAAAATACACTAGTTAGTTGCTGAAGATGTTTAATATACATTATTGCAAAGAAATTTCAACTACAATCAAAGTTAGAACTATTTTTGAGGATAATTATTTGGGAAAGGTTTTTTATCATAAACTTTATTAGATTTATTGGGAGCTGATTATACTTAAATGATACAATATCAAATATTGGTTATTCTACTTGTTTGGTTGTGATGCTTCAAAATCGTCTATAAGGATAACACCTCACATTAGTCAAAAGAGTCTTGAGGTACATCTAAGGTACCATTTATTATTTATTAGTGTTTAATGAAATAAATACTAATAAATAAGTAATATTTGAATAAATATTTGGTTGATTTTTTTAAATTAAATTCATAACTAAATAATAATTCTTTTTTGGAAACATGTGTGTTGAATATATTAGAACAAATAATTTTAATACTTATATTAGTATATTAGATGTAAAATATAATATAGTAATTAAATATTTTACTCAATTATTTGGAAAAATAAATAAAATTAGATCATGGAATGGAAGTGAAAGTTCTTATGGTGGCATTTTCTAAAGATAATTTTGATTGATCTAATAAAACTTAGAAGTCATATAAAAAACGCATTGAGATATAGTATCATTTTTTAAAATAAAAGTAGGAACAAGGATTTATTAAGATGAATAAAATTGGTACACGTCAATAATTGATGAAAAATTTACTAAACCTTTGGACACATTGGAAATTTAATGATATCGATTAAATTATTATATTCAACCACCTCTCAAATCTTATGGTGGTCTAACATGTCCCATCTCCCCATATGAGTGTTATTAATTAACTAATATGTTTATAATTGGAGTGATGTTACCCTTTGGTTTTATTTTCAAGTTTTTTTCATTTAAATATTATAAATTTAATATATCTTGATATTAAAAAGTGATAAGTTGAATTAAGGAGTGATTCAACAAGTTGAATATGAACATCAATCAAGGAGGGAATCTACTATTTATGGGGATTTGTGTGTTATAAAAATTAGGAGTATTTTTAATCCATGGAGATGAATGAGGTATAATGATGAATTATAATAGATATATTGGTGTTTAATTAGTGGTTAAAAATGGTTTATTAGAGTAGGAGTCAGGAGGTATATATTGAGTCATATAATTCTCTATTAAACACTTATTTTCTACACCATGATTTTTTTACATTGGATTATAATAATACTTTAGTTTTTTATAACTATTTTTATTTTTTGGAGTATATATATTATTTAATTTCACCTTATATATAAAATTTAACAAACTCAATGCAGAAGAATATTTGAACAAAATATTTTAATGAGGAGAATTTCGGATTAAATGGTTTAGTAAATAAATAATTACTATAATTTAATGTGTTTATTATAAATTAATAGCTATAAATTGTGGATGGAGGAAGATATATGACATGGTTTTAAATCTATATAATAATTAATAATACATTTTGAGGTTTGGATAATCCTTTTTTAAGAGGATAAAACTTATACATAATAGGAAGTGAAGTGTCATAGTTATGATAACTAATATGAATTAAAAAAATCAGGATAGAAATAATTATTATTTTATGAAATTAATAGAGTCCATAGGATTCTAATAATTAATGGTATAGTGGAAAATAAGGAATTAATAATGGTTATGGTGATGATGTTGGATGAGGTTCTCAAGTATATATAAAAAATGGGGGGTTTATGCAACCATACTGTAGATGTAGGTTTTTAAAAAAAGAATTACTATGGATATTTTTTGGAAATGACTTTTTATTTTAATCATGGTTAAATTAAAGGAAATAATATATTAAAATATAAAAACTGTACATGGTATACGATATGGTGGTGTGAATTTTCCTAGAAAGAATTTATGGTTATTTATAAAGTTAAGGAGTGTTGGTAAAAAGTTGGCAGGAAGGGTTTTTGGAATAATTTTATACTGATTGTTTTACATCATGTTATTTTTTGTAGTCAAGAAAAAAAATAACATTACATTATAATATTTAGTTATTTGATGATAGGTACATAAGAATGTATCGAAATTATATAATCTGATTCACTTTATATAAAAAAATTTATTTGTTTCAATTTTATGTGATGGAGATGTTTTGTAAGTGAAGTTGTGATTTAGACTCATCTTGGTTCTGAAATGATCATTTGAATTGGTATGAGATGTCATATTAGAGTTTGAATGGATCCATTGTAAATATGAAAATTCTTTTATGATCTTGGAGTTCTCATAAATCATAATTAGTTTGGGAAAATTTTGATGCAATCCTCGTGAAAGAAATAGAGAAAAGGTGCTCATGTTTTTAGAATCAGATTGATATATAGAAGGAAACTGATAGAAACATTACAATGTAATTCAAATGATTCTACACCAATCCTAAAGTTCTCAAAGTGATGAAGAAGTCATTATACAAGATGATTTTTTTGTAAGAAAAAATATTTAAGGATGAAGTCTTATGTTATTAGTTTATTAGTGTGAGATCACCAAATGCAGAATTGTTTGAAGGGTGGTAAATTTTTTTTGAAATGTGGGAATGAAAGGATCCTAGTTTTTTGTCAAACTAGTAAAACAAAAGTTATAAATATTTAGATAAATAAGTTATTTAATTATGTAATTTGGTTTGTGTCTTAATCAAAAAAGGAAATATGTTGTTGGTAAAATAATTCTATTGGATGTAGAGTAACATTGATCCATCGAAGGCATATTGGTAAATAAATATTTTGGAAGGAGAATGTCGTTATGTGGATATTATTGAGACATGTGAAAATTTCATTATTAGTTGTTGGGATTGATTAATTGAATGCTGATTAATAATGTAGTAAACTATTTTCATCAGGATGAATTGTTTTCAATTGGTTCAAGACTGAAAGAAGAACACAGATATGTATACAATTTGGTCGTGAGTCATCAAACATAAAGTGAGAACGAACCATCATACTATAATTGACACCAATCCATTGATGTGAATAGGAGAAAAATTTGTCATACACATATTGATACTGATAACTTCATCATACATAGGATCATAAGTATGAGGAAAGAAGAAAACAATAATTGTTTGAAGAGTTTTGTGGAATTTTTTTTCAAATGGGGTTTTGATGTTAATGTTAATGTTATTCTAGGAAGGGATGATATATTTTTTAATTTTCAACTATGTTAATGGTATAATGTTTCAAAAAATTTGTTTATTTTCAGTTAGTATTGATCTTTTGAATGTTTTATTTCTTTCATTTGGTACAAATCATCATAATGAAAATTAATTTTTTATTCATATGATCAATTAGTTCATAGAAACATATTGGAAATTATACTATCATAAAAATTCATTTTTTATAATGAAGAAATCAAAATTACAATTGGAATTATAATGATTAATGGTTATAAACATTGAAGCTAGCAGAAGTCATGAAAATATTTGAGAATTTTTTAAAAGAATTGAGAAAAGTTCAGAAGCACTGAAGAAGTAAAATATGATTTTGGAATGGAAATGAAATTTTATGTCAATGAGATTTTAATAAGTGGTAAAATGTTTTTAGATTCCCACCCAATCCCCTTTTGGTATGAAAATAAATTAAAAGATTTAAAATTTTCATTTTTATGAATCTGAACACTGTCCACATGCAAAAGAAAAGGGAGAAGTGCTAAATTTTATAGATAGAGAAGTTTCCTAGATAATTTAACCTGATAGGGTTTTCTAGAAAAAAGAATGAGGAAGTTCATATTTAGCAGTTTTCGGATTAGACCAAGAAATTATAAATAGGATTCCAGATAATGTTTTAAGGTGGATCAGAATTTTTTTTGAGGTATGCTTGCAGACTTGTATTTTATAAACTGAGCAATCAGAGTAGGGAATCAGACTGATTCATCATATTGAGTATCATTTCAAATTCTACAAAATTTCTTACCAACTAGTGGCTAGTAAAATGATTTTTTTAATAGTTATCAAAATAGAAAGTTAATAAGGGATCACAGTAACATGTTTTGAAGAAAATGGGGTAAATTTCATAACTTATTACACAAACTTGTATCACATAATTTTTGATTATAGAAACACATGCATTGTTGTACTGATCATAGTGATAAAAAGTGTAAAGTTATATCCTACTTGTTTTTATCCACACAAAAGGATTTTTTTCTATTGAATTTTGTTTTTATTTTATTGTCTTCATACCAAACCAAGGATGTAACTACTCTTATTGGGTATTGAACCTTATATATAACTATGTTCTTGTAGATATGTGAATATTTTGTTTTTCAGTAGATTAGTAAATCATTAATATGAGGAAAATTTTTATTTCAGAATAAAGGAAACCTTAAAGGAAAGTGGGTATCACGAACTCACCCCCTCTCTTTGATACCACAATCCTAGGTGTGCCTTTTCAATTGGTATCAGATATTTAGTTCCCTTTGTTTGTTAAAGTTTCTTTTGAAAACAATTTTTTTTGGAGAATATGAATTATGTGAATAATAAGGGGATTCCATACATCAATGGTAAGAACTATCATATATATGAAGATAGAATGTTTCCTTATCTTATATATATTGGATATGATGTTCTAAAATCAACTAAAGCTATATTTTATCCTCTTACTGAAAACAATCCTTTCTCTATTGTGGATAAGAGGAATCTTAATAATTATGGAAGGTGTAAAAATGTATTATTTTCATTACTCTATAAAAGTGAATTCTTAAGGGAGAATTGTGTTTCCACTAAAAAGGTTATCAAAAATAAAGTAAAGAAAAATTTTGATGGGAATAAAAATTTAAATAAGTAAAAGATAAAAATATAGAGATTGAAGTATGAAGATCTTAATATTGGTGAGTATGAATTATTTACTTGTGAATGACATTGTTATAATTATTATAATTCTTGGTAAAAATTTTAATGATTCTACTATTTTTGAAAAGATATTTAGAATTATTCCTGACAATTTTGATTCCAATTTTTTTTCATTAGAATATACAGATCATAAAAAATTATATTATTATGGTTTACATAGTACTGTCACTACATATGAAATGTTAAAGAAGAAACATGTTAAAGGTAAAACAAAATATGACAGAGAAATTTATTTCAAGGATTCTAAGAAGAAAAATTCTATGAATATTCTTGAAGAAGAAGAATCTAGAGATTCTGATTCAAAAAATGAAGAATGCAAAAATCTTGATGAATTTTTATACTTTCTTTCTAAAAATTTGAAAATATGTAAAGGTAATTATAAAGGTAATCTTCCCTTGAAATTTTTTGAATGTGTATATATTGGGAACTTTATATCTAACTTTCATTGAAAAAATAAAGAACTTGAAATTGATGAATTTGAAAGAATTCTGAGAAGATCAAGGAATAAATAAAGGTTTAAGGCTAAATATTATTCTATAGGGAAAGATAAAAAGTTCACCAAATCCAAAAGGATATTTTTTTAAATATGAAAAAGAAGAAGATAGTGAAGCTAAATCCAAAATATATATTGAGAAAGTTGTATAGAATAATTAAATTCCAATAGTTATAAATGAAGTGTTCGGAAGCAGTAGTTATGAGGAAGTTTAAACTCGGTTAGAATTCCATCTGATAGAAGAATTTAAATAATGTCTGAGAAATATTGGGAGGATTGAGAATTAAATAAGGAAATTTATAAATGTAATATTCTCAATTAACAATTAGTAATGTTTTACTAATGATAATGTTATGTTTTTAGGAGATATTTATTACTTGAACAAATATATTGAGATGAAATAGAATTACAATCATCATCTGGAAGTTAAGTTGAAAGAAAAATAAGAAGAATCAGAACATGTGAAACAAAAACATCGTAATTAATATAAAATAGTTAAATGTTTCAAGAATAATTTCTTTGATTTTGGTGAAATATATTTTAATTATAAACCTAAGAAGGATAAAAAAAAGTTACTATTAAAGGTTGGATAGAATTTTGAAATTATTCCTAAGAAAAAAAATTGAGAAAGTTATGTATGTGGAAACAATTAAAAAAAGGGAGAATTGAGATGTTTATAAAATTTATTAGTCCAAAAAACATCCAACAACTTATGTTTATTATAAGGATGAAAATAAAACTGAGATGAATAAGAAAGTTCCAGGTAAGAACATAATGTTTGGAACTAAACAAAGTTCTCATATTGTAGACAAGAATGTTGATAAGAAATATGTTCATAAAATCTAATAGAATGGAATTTATAGAGTAATGCACTAATTATATTGGTCTTACTAGTATTATTGTGGATTTTGGAATACAGAAAACATATGATGGTTTAATCAACATCATTACAACTATTTCACAATTTATTGAAGGAAAATATCAAGGGGGAGTTGATACTCCCAAATGAAGAAATATGATAATGTTTATTTGAAAGTTGAAAATAGGTTCCAACCTATGGAAACTATTTTTATAATGATGTGAAAAACCTAGATATCATGAAAAAGGTTTCCTTGTATAATTACTGACACAGCTATATGCTTATAGCATTTTTTAGAATACAAATGTGAAAAAAATAAGGGGAAATACAAAAAGTGATTATTGTTGAATCTAAAATCATATCATCAAAAGGATAATGACCATAGATCTTGTATAGTGGGTGTTCTTATCATATTATGGGAGAAATAAAATTTTTGAATAATTTTAAACAATACAAAAAAGAAACTATCACATTTTTTAGTAATGAATCCCTCAGAATCAAAGGAGTTTGATCAATCATCATTGGGAAAGAAAATTTGAATTCCAATAAAGCTTTTTTGTTGATGGGATGAAACAAAACATTCTATTTGTTTCATAAATTTTTTATAAATGAATCCAAGATACATTAATATGATATTTTTTTTTGTAAAAATTGAGAAAGATGAAAAGATAGTTGCAAGAGGCCAATATACGAAAGGGAAATTATTCCAAGTTGGTTAAGTCCAAATATCATACTACTTAATCATGATGGAATAGAATTAGTTATTTCATAAAATTCTAGGATATATGTTTTAGAGAAACATGATAGTGTTATAAAATAGAGATAGTGTGCATGGAATTACTTATATTTCAGGAAGAAGATATTGGTGTTTCACAAATTGGGAAAAGGGAAAGCTTCCAAACTCTGTGCATAAGAAATTTGGATTTTTTTCAAGAACACCCATGGAACTTATTAATTTGGATATATACTGTCCAATGATACAAAAATAAACCCATGGAGATAAGTACATCATTACATTCATTGATGAATTTAATTTCATTACTTGGGTTATATATATGAAACATAATTCAGATGCTCTAAAAATGATTAAAATTTTCTATAGAAATCTAGGAAGGAATGTGAGTATTTAGTGAAGTTATTGAGAACTAATAATGGTGGTGAATACAAAATTAAAGTTTTTATGATTTATCTTGATAATCCTAGAATTCGTCATGATTTTAGTACACCATACACTCCTCAACAAAATGGTGTGGCTGAAAGAGATAATTGATGTCTGGTTGAAATGGGGAAAGCTATGATACGTTAACATGGTATCTACCATTTATTTTAGAGTAAATCCATGAGCACTATTGTTCATATTCAAAAATTATTTTTCTATAGTCCAATTTCAGATATGACTCCATGTGAAATGTTTAATTACAAAATTCCATGTTTGAAACACGTAAGAGTTATTAGGAGTTCATGTATCATAAATAAGAATGGGAGAAACCTTGTAAAGTGTAATAACAAAGGTGGATAATGATTTTTTTATAGCCAATGCTCTGGAAGAAAGAGGATATTGATTTTTTAACAATTATATTTGAAGATTAGTTGATTCTATTAATATGAATGTTATTGAAAAAGATGATGAGGATTCAAAATAAAATCATATATATAAGGAAGATGAATATGATAAAAGAATGTTTGCTAAGATTTATTATAAGTATGAAAACAATTATAATCATATTCAACAAGAAAAATCAGAATCAAATGCTTCAAGTGATAAAGAAAAATCATGAAAACCTCATCCTAGTTAGAGTAATCAAGTGTAAGATCATAACCTAATTGGTGATCTACATAAAAAGGTTCAATCAAGAATAACATCAAAAGTTATTATAGATACTTATTTATATTCAGATGCAGATCTGAATATTGTGAAATAATCATTTGAGAATTCGGAATGGATTCAAACTATGAGTGAAGAGATGTTTCAGATTGAAGAGAATGACATTTGGGAAGTCATACCTAAACTAACAGATATAGAAGTTATTGGTAAAAAAATTTGTTCCGAAACAAGTTGAATGATGATGGTGAGGTGATAATAAATAAATAAATGATTTTGTGAAAATGTTACTCATCGAGTGATGACATTGATTTTGATGATACTTTTGCTACAGTTGCAAGATTGGAACAAATCATAATTTTTCATGATATTTCTGGAAAAATAAGATATAATATTTTTCAAATGTTATGAAATCAACATTTCTGAATAGATAACTTTATGATGAAGTGTATGTATAACAAACAAGTGGTTTTCTTCTTGGGAAGAAAGAAATTTATGTGTGTAAATTAAATAAATCCTTGTATGTGATAAAGAAAACTTTGAGATATTGGTATTCCAAATTGGATACCTGCTTAAGGAAGTTGTAATTTGAAAAATGAAGGGTTGATAATAATCTATATACCAATGAAATTCATGGAATTTCCCTCATTGTAATTGTATATTTTGATGATATAATATTTTTATATAATGATTAAATAACTTATGAAAGGTTTACTTGAGAAATTATAGAGTTTTGAGAAATGTAAATTCTAGGTGAAATGAAATATTTTCTTGGGTTAGAAATCTCAAAAAAGAAGAAACACATCATTCTTTCTCATGAAAATTTTGAAAGGGTACTTCTTAAAAAATTTGGAATGTGAAATTAATAATGGATTTCTACACATATTTTAGTGGGAAGAAATTTGAGTAGTGATAGAGAATATAAGAAGATGACTCTAAAGTGTTTTTGAATCTCATTGGAAGCTTATTATATTTTACTACCCCAAGACTAGGTGTTGTTTTTCTTATTACCTTATGTTCAATATTCCAAAGTGCTCTAAAATAATAACACCTACTCACTGGAAAAAAAATATTAGATATATAAAAGGCATAATAAATTTTGGAATCATGTATGATAGCTCAGAATGTATTTACTTGTTTAGGTATTTAGATGTAGATTGGGAAGGAAATATCGATGATATAATATCAAATCTTGTGGAGTTTTCTTTAATGGAAATTTTTTTTAATTGAATTACCATGAAACAAAAATAAATAACTCTTATCATGGTTGAATATCCTTATGATGTTGCCAAAAAACATTTGTGGATAAAGACTCAGTTAGAAGACTTACTTATTGAAGTGATGTTACCTCATCTCTTGGGTTGTGATAATCAATGTGAAATCAAACTTACAAGAAACATAGTAAAACATAATTGTTCAAAACAGATTGATATAAAATATAATTTCATCAAAGATCATGTAGAGAATAATTATTTGAAGCTAGTGTATGTTCCTACATCGAAACTAGTTGCTAACATATTCACAAACCCATTACCGAAGGAATTATTTTTCAAACTTTGGTCGAACATGGGAATTTATCCTCTTTCTCATCAAGGTTATGGTATGGGGGTTTTTTCCCTCTCTCATCTATTCTATGTTTATTGTTTTCAAGGGGGTAATTATTTAATAAATCTATCCATTGATATTTAATAAACATTTTAATGAGTCATGTATGTAGGGGAGTTGTGGGTAAGCTATAAACTCAACATGTAAGTGTGTGAACTATTCTAATAGTTTGTTGGAGTGGTTTTGGGAAAATTGTGATTATAAGTAAGTTTAATAAGTAAAGAAATAAGTGAATAAGGTTTTTAGGGAAAGATTAAAAGTTAAATAAGTTTCATAAGTTGCTACTTTTGGATAGCATGGTTTTTTTATCAATTATTATTGTTACCTACAAGGAGTTAGCTCATGTAGGCTTATAATTGTTGATAAGAGTTAGGTCCACAAGTTTAAATACCCTTATTGGGGGGTGAATCAGGGTATGAAAGATAAAAAATGCTTCCCTCTCAGATCCTTTTTCATCGTTAAATAAAACACACTTCTCTCTTTCGCATATAGAAATATATTAGGAGAAGTGAAATCATACACAACACACAATGATTTCACTTGGTTCACCCTCACTGGGCTATGTCCAAGGAGCATACAACAGCAACATATCTATGTAACAAACCCAATAAAGTTCATTTCCAATTATAATGTTCAGTTGAGATCATTTATGCCTAGGATTACTGGCTTTATAAGGTTTAGTTTCTTCTCACTACATTCCCAAGGGTCACTCTGTATATCTATTCCTCTGGCTCACTACCACTGGGAAGGATAATTGTCTTCTGCTTCCTTTTATCACTACTCTTGGAAGGAATCCACCCAAAATTTATAGACTTTTTGGTCCCTTAATTTTCATGAAAGCACGCATCCTAAAATGTAGGTAGATGCTCTGTTGGAGTCACTTTTTCACCCGTAAATGAAATATACTTTTCTTTGTACTGTTAGTTAGTGTAAATTAATTTCATGAATTGTTTTAGTGAATTTTCAATATTCCTTGAGTCATCTGCAAACCACATTACCTATTATACCAACTAAATAGTAGGTATGCATCATGTAACACCTAATTTGTGAACGGACCCCACTTTGGCTACCATGTACTACCTCCGTGTACTACCTCCAAAAACCGCCTCTGCGTACAGGCTCTGCATTCCACTTCTGTATACCTCCTCCACGTACCACTTCCGTGTACCCCTTATACTTCAACAGAATTCCTTCTTCCATGAAACAATTCTTCCATATACCGCCTTCTTCCTTTGTGGGCTATAATTCTCCACAAACACCCTTTCCTAGAATTTCTTTCATGAACTACTTCACCCATCGTGAAATCCTCCTCACAAAACTCTTTTGAACTTCTCTGAATTCCCATAGAAAATATATTTTATTATTAAAAATTTTCTAATTAATAATGGGTTTATATCTCTTTATATAGGAAAATATATCTGAAAAAATAACTAATTAAGAATTTATCAAATCTTAAATGTGGTATAGATTTCACTTCATACCGTACTGCTACCATGAATCTTTCTTCTCTATGTGGTCTGCATACCAAAACTCTTCCTAAGTACTGGCCAAAATCACTATCACATTTTCATAAATCACAACCTTCGAAGCTTCTCAAATCACCACATTATTTTCACCAATGAAAATCCCTCCTGTGTACCACAATCAATCGAAAACCCATTTCCTCCTTCCACGTACTGCTAGCCTTACCGTGAACTGTTTTTCATTTCGCAAACCATTTCCACCCTCATGAACTATTTCTCATATGTAGTCTGTATACCATGCTTCATGGTCTATGTACCATTATTTGAAGTATGTGAACGTTGATCTCCTTTATGGAAATTCCTCCTATTCCAAAATCATATTCCCGATTTTGAGGTACAAAAATTTGGAAAAAACTAGAAAAATAGGCCACCTTAAAAACATACTTTTGGAAAACACAAACCATACTCATCTGTTATCATCTAGATTTGTAAACAAAAACAATCACACCCAAAAGACAAGGAGAGGATACCTTGTGGAATTTTTTACCCACAATATCCCCCTTTGTGTTTGTTGACAATTCATCTCAATTTGATACATCATTCGTGTTCCTTGTTTATTCTATAAACATTTGGTTATTTCAATTAATATAGTGATAAATGATTTACTCATAAGATACTCTAAGCCCACAACAGTCATGTTCGTCATGAGAAATAAGAGTATAAAAAAAATTTCATCAATGAATCACTTCATTCCCTCACAAAATAACTCTTCTACTTTCATCATGATCCTTAGTTGTCCTAATATGTATCCTTTGATCGATCACGTATAGCATTGTTAGATTTTATATTTCCCATATCTTTCCAATCCCCATTACAGTTTTATCTCCCCTATATCACTTCTCTACCTTGAAGCATCTCCCAATGCCTTAACTAATATATTTTCTGCCATTTTAAAGCTACAATTTATCCCCCTTTTTCAATGATCTCAAAGGTCATTCCCTATATGTTTTTTAAGTTTGGGGAGTTGACAGAACTTCCACAACTAGTCAATGCCTTTCAAATTCTTCATTGGTTAGGCCTTTGTCAGAATATCTGTAGCTTGTTATTCTGTAGGCATATATTCAAACTTCAAAATCCCTTCTTCCACCATATCCTGGATAAAATTATATTTAATTTCAATGTGCATTGTCCTTGAGTGATAAAATGGATTTTTTATATGATTTATAGTACCTGAATTTTGGAAATGAATTTTGATCAAAGACCTCACTGCAACCCCCATATCATCAAGATGGTGTTTCATATACAATAACTTTTTGGATTTTTTAGTGGACTCTATATACTCATCTTCTGTAGTGCTCAATGAAATGAAATATTGTTTCTTTTTAGCCAATAAATACATAATCCACCAAGATAGAAAGAACCTCCTAATGTTTATTTCTTTTCATCTGCTGAACTGGCCCAATCTGTATCTATGTATCCCAATAACAGAGGATGATATTTTTCATTATACTTCAAACACAAATCCATAGTGCCCTTGATATACTGAAGTATTCATTTTTACTGTAATCATGTGAATTTCTTTGGGTTTACTTTGATATTTTGCTCCTCAAAATGTGTAAGAAATAGTATCTGGTCATGTCACTATTAAGTACAACATACTTGGAATGATCTTCTTGTATTTTGTGTCATTGACCACTTTGCCTTCATCATCCCGAGACAGTTTTATCCGGGTACCCACGAGAGTCTTCATCACCTTGGAACCTTCCATTCCAAACCTTATCAAAAGGTGTTGGCATATTTTTATTGTGAAATGAATATTTCATTCTTTCCTTATGTTACCTGTAGACCATGGAAAAATATTAGTTCACCAATCATTGAAATTTGGAACTCCCATTTCATAAATTCCAAAAACTATCTACATTGTGCTTCATCTGATCCTCCAAAGATTATGTCATCGACATATACCAGCACCATCATCCTTTGATTACTATCATGGTTGAAATATATGTTGTAATAAGATCCCCCACATAGAAACCTGATCCTCTTTAGAAACTAATCTAGACTTAAATACCATGCTCTTGGTTCTTTCTTCAATCCATATAAATCCTTTTTTAGCCAAAAAAATCTATTATCATATTTATGGATTAGAAAGCCATATGGATGCTCAATATAAACTTATTCTACTAGAACCCCATTTAGAAATTATAACTTAATGTCCATCTAGAAAACCTTAAACTTTCTTTTCAATATCATGGAAAAAATAGTTGAATTGTATCTAACCTTGAAACAGGTGAAAATGTTTTAACAATATTGATACCCTTTATCTAGGAGTACCCTTTGAGAACCATTCACTACTATAAATACGGCCATTAGCGACCGCCATTGGCGGTCGCTAAAGAACTCTAGCGGCCGCGCAGCGACCGCCAATGGCGGTCGCTGTTGCCTCGTCGCTAGAGGCCTTTAGCGACCGCCAATGGCGGTCGCTATTCTAAAAAAAAAAAAATTTAAATTTTTTTTATTGAATTGAATATAAATATAAATATATATATATATAATATATTTTAAATGTTTTAATATATATTTAATATATATTTAATATATATATAATATCAAATCATTGTGCTATAATATATATATACTATTAAATACAATATTTTAAATACAAATCATTGTGCTATAATATATATATACTATTAAATACAATATTTTAAATACAAATCATTGTGCTATAAATATATATATATACTATTAAATACAATATTTTAAATATATATATATATACTATTAAATACAATATTTTAAATATATATATATATATAATATATTTTAAATGTTTTAATATATATTTAATATATATTTAATATATATATAATATCAAATCATTGTGCTATAATAATTTAAAAACTTCGATTCAAGAAATAATCTCATTTCAGGTCGTTCGGAGCACGTTTGCTTCGAATCGGACCGCCGCACGCCGTTTTGGTGTTTAACGGCGCCGGAAACGCGTTTCCGGCCGCCGCGGTCACACAGCACCTCCGAATGAGGTGCCGTCTGGCCGACCATTTCACAATTGACGCCCCGGATGTTGTCGTACGGTTTCGTGGCATTCGGAGGTCGTTCGGGTGGTTTTGACCCCCCAACGCGCCATTTCAGCGCGCGCCGCGCTGCTGAAAACGACACAATCGGACGTGCCGCGCGCACCGCATGTCCGATGGACGTGCGGCCTCCTCCTGCATCTCAGGAATAATATTCCTATCATTCCCGTGCGGTTTCAGGTCGTTCGGAGCACGTTTGCTCCGAATCGGACCGCCGCACGCCGTTTTGGTGTTTAACGGCGCCGGAAACGCGTTTCCGGCCGCCGCGGTCACACGGCACCTCCGAATGAAGGTACCGTCTGGCCGACCATTTCACAATTGACGCCCCGGATGTTGTCGTATGGTTTCGTGGCATTCGGAGGTCGTTCGGGTGGTTTTGACCCCCCAACGCGCCATTTCAGCGCGCGCCGCGCTGCTGAAAACGACACAATCGGACGTGCCGCGCGCACCGCACGTCCGATGGTCGTGCGGCCTCCTCCTGCATCTCAGGAATAATATTCATATCGTTCCCGTGCGGTTTCAGGTCGTTCGGAGCACGTTTGCTCCGAATCGGACCGCCGCACGCCGTTTTGGTGTTTAACGGCGCCAGAAACGCGTTTCCGGCCGCCGCGGTCACACGGCACCTCCGAATGAGGTGACGTCTGGCCGACCATTTCACAATTGACGCCCCAGATGTTGTTGTACGGTTTCAGATGTTGTTGTACGGTTTCGTGGCATTCGGAGGTCGTTCGGGTGGTTTTGACCCCCCAACGCGCCATTTCAGCGCGCGCCGCGCTGCTGAAAACGACACAATCGGACGTGCCGCGCGCACCGCACGTCCGATGGTCGTGCGGCCTCCTCCTGCATCTCAGGACTAATATTCCTATCGTTCCCGTGCGGTTTCAGGTCGTTCGGAGCACGTTTGCTCCGAATCGGACCGCCGCACGCCGTTTTGGTGTTTAACGGCGCCGGAAACGCGTTTCCGGCCGCCGCGGTCATACGGCACCTCCGAATGAGGTACCGTCTGGCCGACCATTTCACAATTGACTCCCCGGATGTTGTCGTACGGTTTCGTGGCATTCGGAGGTCGTTCAGGTGGTTTTGACCCCCCAACGCGCCATTTCAGCGCGCGCCGCGCTGCTGAAAACGACACAATCGGACGTGTCGCGCGCACCGCACGTCCGATGGACGTGCGGCCTCCTCCTGCATCTCAGGAATAATATTCCTATCGTTCCCGTGCGGTTTCAGGTCGTTCGGAGCACGTTTTCTCCGAATCGGACCGCCGCACGCCGTTTTGGTGTTTAACGGCGCCAGAAACGCGTTTCCGGCCGCCGCGGTCACACGGCACCTCCGAATGAGGTGCCGTCTGGCCGACCAGTTCACAATTGACGCCCCGGATGTTGTCGTACGGTTTCGTGGCATTCGGAGGTCGTTCGGGTGGTTTTGACCCCCCAACGCGCCATTTCAGCGCGCGCCGCGCTGCTGAAAACGACACAATCGGACGTGCCGCGCGCACCGTATGTCCGATGGTCGTGCGGCCTCCTCCTGCATCTCAGGAATAATATTCCTATCGTTCCCGTGCTGTTTCAGGTCGTTCGGAGCACGTTTGCTCCGAATCGGACCGCCGCACACCGTTTTGGTGTTTAACGGCGCCGGAAACGCGTTTCCGGCCGCTGCGGTCACACGGCACTTCCGAATGAGGTGCCGCCTGGCCGACCATTTCACAATTGATGCCCCAGATGTTGTCGTACGGTTTCGTGGCATTCGGAGGTCGTTCGGGTGGTTTTGACCCCCCCAACGCGCCATTTCAGCGAGCGCCGCGCTGCTGAAAACGACACAATCGGACGTGCCGCGCGCACCGCACGTCCGATGGACGTGCGGCCTCCTCCTTCATCTCAGGAATAATATTCCTATCGTTCCCGTGCGGTTTCAGGTCGTTCGGAGCACGTTTGCTCCGAATCGGACCACCGCACGCCGTTTTGGTGTTTAACGGCGCCGGAAACGCGTTTCCGACCGCCGCGGTCACACGGCACCTCCGAATGAGGTGCCGTCTGGCCGACCATTTCACAATTGACGCCCCGGATGTTGTCGTACGGTTTCGTGGCATTCGGAGGTCGTTCGGGTGGTTTTGACCCCCCAACGCGCCATTTCAGCGCGCGCCGCGCTGCTGAAAACGACACAATCGGACGTGCCGCACGCACCGCACGTCCGATGGACGTGCGGCCTCCTCCTGCATCTCAGGAATAATATTCTTATCGTTCCCGTGCGGTTTCAGGTCGTTCGGAGCACGTTTGCTCCGAATCGGACCGCCGCACGCCGTTTTGGTGTTTAACGGCGCCGAAAACGCGTTTCCGGCCGCCGCGGTCACACGGCACCTCCGAATGAGGTTCCGTCTGGCCAACCATTTCACAATTGACGCCCCGGATGTTGTCGTACGGTTTCGTGGCATTCGGAGGTCGTTCGGGTGGTTTTGACCCCCCAACGCGCCATTTCAGCGCGCGCCGCGCTGCTGAAAACGACACAATCGGACGTGCCGCGTGCACCGCACGTCCGATGGACGTGCGGTCTCCTCCTTCATCTCAGGAATAATATTCATATCGTTCCCGTGCGGTTTCAGGTCGTTCGGAGCACGTTTGCTCCGAATCGGACCGCCGCACGCCGTTTTGGTGTTTAACGGCGCCGGAAACGCGTTTCCGGCCGCCGCGGTCACACGGCACCTCCGAATGAGGTGCTGTCTGGCCGACCATTTCACAATTGACGCCCCGGATGTTTTCGTACGGTTTCGTGGCATTCGGAGGTCGTTCGGGTGGTTTTGACCCCCCAACGCGCCATTTCAGCGCGCGCCGCGCTGCTGAAAACGACACAATCGGACGTGCCGCGCGCACCGCACGTCCGATGGTCGTGCGGCCTCCTCCTGCATCTCAGGAATAATATTCCTATCGTTCCCGTGCGGTTTCAGGTCGTTCGGAGCACGTTTGCTCCGAATCGGACCGCCACACGCCGTTTTGGTGTTTAACGGCGCCGGAAACGCGTTTCCGGCCGCCGCGGTCACACGGCACCTCCGAATGAGGTGCCGTCTGGCCGACCATTTCACAATTGACGCCCCGGATGTTGTCGTACGGTTTCGTGGCATTCGGAGGTCGTTCGGGTGGTTTTGACCCCCCAACGCGCCATTTCAGCGCGCGTCGCGCTGCTGAAAACGACACAATCGGACGTGCCGCGCGCACCACACGTCCGATGGACGTGCGACCTCCTCCTTCATCTCAGGAATAATATTCCTATCATTCCCGTGCGGTTTCAGGTCGTTCGGAGCACGTTTGCTCCGAATCGGACCGCCGCACGCCGTTTTGGTGTTTAACGGCGCCGGAAACGCGTTTCCGGCCGCCGCGGTCCCATGGCACCTCCGAATGAGGTTCCGTCTAGCCGACCATTTCACAATTGACGCCCCGGATGTTGTCGTACGGTTTCGTGGCATTCGGAGGTCGTTCGGGTGGTTTTGACCCCCCAACGCGCCATTTCAGCGCGCGCCGCGCTGCTGAAAACGACACAATCGGACGTGCCGCGCGCACCGCACGTCCAATGGACGTGCGGCCTCCTCCTGCATCTCAGGAATAATATTCCTATCGTTCCCGTGCGGTTTCAGGTCGTTCGGAGCACGTTTGCTCCGAATCGGACCGCCGCACGCCGTTTTGGTGTTTAACGGCGCCGGAAACGCGTTTCCGGCCGCCGTGGTCACACGGCACCTCCGAATGAGGTGCCGTCTGGCCGAACATTTCAAAAATGACGCCCCGGATGTTGTCGTACGGTTTCGTGGCATTCGGAGGTCGTTCGGGTGGTTTTGACCCCCCAACGCGCCATTTCAGCGCGCGCCGCGCTGCTGAAAATGACACAATCGGACGTGCCGCGCGCACCGCACGTCCGATGGACGTGCGGCCTCCTCCTGCATCTCAGGAATAATATTCCTATCGTTCCCGTGCGGTTTCAGGTCGTTCGGAGCACGTTTTCTCCTAATCGGACCGCCGCACGCCGTTTTGGTGTTTAACGGCGCCGGAAATGCGTTTCCGGCCGCCGCGGTCACACGGCACCTCCGAATGAGGTGCCGTCTGGCCGACCATTTCACAATTGATGCCCCGGATGTTGTCATACGGTTTGGTGGCATTCGGAGGTCGTTCGGGTGGTTTTGACCCCCCAACGCGCCATTTCAGCGCGCGCCGCGCTGCTGAAAACGACACAATCGGACGTGCCGCGCGCACCGCACGTCCGATGGTCGTGCGGCCTCCTCCTGCATCTCAGGAATAATATTCCTATCGTTCCCGTGCGGTTTCAGGTCGTTCGGAGCACGTTTGCTCCGAATCGGACCGCCGCACGCCGTTTTGGTGTTTAACGGCGCCGGAAACGCGTTTCCGGCCGCCGCGGTCACACGACACCTCCGAATGAGGTGCCGTCTGGCCGACCATTTCACAATTGACGCCCCGGATGTTGTCGTACGGTTTCGTGGCATTCGGAGGTCGTTCGGGTGGTTTTGACCCCCCAACGCGCCATTTCAGCGCGCGCCGGGGGTTCGGGGGGTTGTACGGGGGTGGCGGGGGGGCTGTACGGGGGTGGCGGGGGGCTGTACAGGGGTTCGGGGGGCTGTACGGGGGTTCGGGGGGGGGGGGGGGGAGGGGGGGGGGGGCTGTACAGGGGTGCGGGGGGCTGTACGGGGGTGGCGGGGGGCTGTACGGGGGTTCGGGGGGCTGTACGGGGGTGCGGGGGGGGGGGGGGGGGGGCTGTACGGGGGTGCGGGGGGCTGTATGGGGGTGGCGGGGGCCTGTACGGGGGTGGCGGGGGGGCAGTACGGGGGTGCGGGGGGTTGTACGAGGGTGCGGGGGGCTCTCCGGGGGTGCGGGGGGCTGTACGGGGGTGCGGGGGGGGGGGGGGGGGGCTGTACGGGGGTGCGGGGGGGGGGGGGGGGGGGGCTGTACGGGGGTGCGGGGGGGGGGGGGGGGGGGGGGGCTGTACGGGGGTGCGGGGGGCTGTATGGGGGTGGCGGGGGCCTGTACGGGGGTGGCGGGGGGCAGTACGGGGGTGCGGGGGGTTGTACGGGGGTGCGGGGGGCTCTCTGGGGGTGCGGGGGGGCTGTACGGGGGTGCGGGGGGGGGGGGGGGGGCTGTACGGGGGTGCGGGGGGCTGTACGGGGTGGCGGGGGGCTGTACGGGGGTGGCGGGGGGCTGTAAGGGGGTTCGGGGGGCTGTACGGGGGTGCGGGCGGGGCTTGTACGGGGGTGCGGGGGGCTGTACGGGGGTGCGGGGGGGGGGGGGGGGCTGTACGGGGGTGCGGGGGGCTGTACGGGGGTGGCGGGGGGCTGTACGGGGGTTCGGGGGCTGTACGGGGGTGCGGGGGGGGGGGGGGGGGGCTGTACGGGGGTGCGGGGGGCTGTATGGGGGTGGCGGGGGCCTGTACGGGGGTGGCGGGGGGCAGTACGGGGGTGCGGGGGGTTGTACGGGGGTGCGGGGGGGGGGGGGGGGGGGCTGTACGGCGGTGCGGGGGGGCTGTACGGGGGTGCGGGGGGGGGGGGGGGGGCTGTACGGGGGTGCGGGGGGCTGTACGGGGGTTCGGGGGGCTGTACGGGGGTGCGGGGGGGGGGGGGGGTGTACGGGGGTGCGGGGTGCTGTACGGGGGTGGCGGGGGGCTGTACGGGGGTTCGGGGGGCTGTACGGGGGTGCGGGGGGGGGGGGGGGGGGCTGTACGGGGGTGCGGGGGGCTGTACGGGGGTGCGGGGGGCTGTATGGGGGTGGCGGGGGCCTGTACGGGGGTGGCGGGGGGCAGTACGGGGGTGCGGGGGGTTGTACGGGGGTGCGGGGGGACTGTACGGGGGTGCGGGGGGCTGTACGGGGGTGCGGGGGGGGGGGGGGGGGGGCTGTACGGGGGTGGCGGGGGGCAGTACGGGGGTTCGGGGGGTGTACGGGGGGTGCGGGTGGCTGTACGGGGGTGAGGGGGGCTGTACGGGGGGGCGGGGGGGCTGTACGGGGGTGCGGGGGGCTGTACGGGGGTGCGGGGGTGGCTGTACGGGGGTGCGGGGGGCCGTACGGCGGTGCGGGGGGCTCTCCGGGGGTGCAAAGGTCATCTCATTGATTACAAAAGTGAAAAATAAAAGTGATAACATCTAATTAATACATATTTCTTTTATCGATACCATACAAAAATTTATAAAAATATATTGGATAATACATAATCTATAATATCAGATTTATTGATCTGTTGGAATTAGTTCGACTTTTTCAAATGTAGAATCATTCAAGATTATCTGATCAAAAACTCAATATGTGTATAAAATATTTAAAAGACCACCATGGATGGTAATAATGCATTACTTAAATGAATAAATACAGTACATCAATGTCAACCCTACCAGTAAAAACAAAAAACATATCTCGTGAATATATGGTGCGTCACGCGTTGCCATCACTGTTACCTCCTTCTGGTGGGCCAGGTGCCTACAACAAATAAACATTATAAATATTTTAATAACAAAAATAATTTAAATTAAATAAATAAATACAGTATATACCTGCGTCGTATGATCCCCTGTACCATCAGCTCGACGCACATATTCCCGCAGTGCTCTAACCTCAGCTGTCAATTGCGCATTTGTCTCCTCGGAAGCGCGCAGCCGTGCCTCAAAATCTGACATCTGCTGTGTCATATGAGCAACAACAGGACCGACAACCGCAGCGCGTGACACTACAGAACGAGGAATCCCTGCTCCATAGGTCAAACTATAGCCATGCCCGTCCCGACCAATAATGCGATGAAAGATCTCATCCCGTCGCATGGGAAGCTGTCGCTGGTCCTCTGGCAGATGTTCTAACTCAGCTTCAAATTGATCCTGTGAAATATCTAAATATATATAAATATATATATGTTAATATAAAGATTTATGTAATTATTGGTAAGTACAGATACTTACTATCAATGCTGCAACCTCTGGATCATTGCGATCACGAGTCCTTATCCACACCGACATTTTATCAGTTGCTGCACCTTGCCCTCGCAACTGTATATTAAAAGAATATAAACACAAAACCATATTAATTAATAAATAAAAAAGTGAATAATATATACCTCATGTCGGATCTGAGACACATGACGAGTCCCGAGCCTGTGAGCTGGTCCCTGCAACGCTCGATTCTCCGAATGGCGTGTTGACACCTCCTACATTCAATTCATTCAAATTTCAAACAAATCACATATTCTTGAAAATATATATACAGCAAAATAATTAATATACAAACCGCAACACCCTCAGTAACCAATATGCAACCAAGTCACGCCACTGAGCCGGGAGGACACCTCTCGGGACTTTTTCCAAAATGTCAGGGGCACCCACATTTGGTACCCAGTGGTCCCTCTTCACTTTGCCTTTATAATCTTTCCACAGCTTACGGCATTTTCTCATACACATGGGCCGAAACTCTTCAGGGCATACTTTCAAATTTTGCTATAATGAAAATAATCAAACATATTAGTATTATTTATAAATAGAAAATAAAGTAAAATTATTTTCTTACCTGAACCTCCCTCCATAGACGATCTAATGTGTCCTGAGGGATAGAAGCCCAATCACGCGTGGTCAATGGAAATCGATGTGGGTCACGTATGATATGACCCAGCTGAAGAATAAATGCCGGGGCATTCGGTCCCACGGGATGAAATACCTCATCAAATGAAACATCTATCGTCGTGTCGGAATTCCATGCTAATATGCCACGACCAGGGCCTCTCCTGCGAGAGGAAGAAGGAGCCGAGTCTGATCCTGTTGAAAACAATTTTATATATAAATTGACAAATGTTATATATATATATATATATGTTAATTACATAAATAATATAGATAATGACTGTCAAACATACCTCGACCCTGAGACGTAGATGCCTCAGATGGATGATGTGGATTTTCTGCCTCTTCCCCTGACATGTCTGCAATCATACAAAATATCAGTAATGAGTCCAAAGTGTTTAAAAGATAAATTGGATTGTTCTTAATAAATCAAACTTGTACAACTGTTAATCAAACAAAAAATGGATTGAATAATTAGTTGTGAATGAATTTTAAAAAATCAGAAAGTTAATCAACCTAAATATTTATGACTGAATTAACTTACAAAAGTGAGGATTAAAACTTATAAGGATTTATAAAATGATTAGATAATTTATGATATCCTAGGACATTCTACTGAATAGCGGGAAAACAATTATACCTTTTATTAAGCATGAAAATCGACCGTTTCTCATTCAACAGCCGCTCTGACCCAATAAATATCTTCTTCACGTTGAACTACGGTATGTTGATCAAGTTGTTGGTAAACAAACGGAACAGTCTCGGGTTCATCTTCTTCAAATAAAAACACTCCTCGCCGAGACATTTTGACAACAACTTGCCAACTTGGATCCGAAGGCAAAGTAACGAAGAATACTTGTTCCGCTTGTGATGTCAAGATGAAAGGTTCATTCTCAACTCGTTCATTATTTCTGTATAACATGTAGTTAAAATTCACCAATGAAAACTGATATTGATCGACTTTACATCCACACACTGGATCAACCCAATTACACTTTAACAATATGTACTTCAAACCGTGTGTGTATACAACTTCAATGATGTCTATCAATTGACCATAGTAATAACCAGAATCGACAAAGGGACAACCGATTCCACTGTTTTGTGTTGCTCGTTTGTCGTCAACATCTTTAATGCGAAATCGAAAACCATTAGCATCAATAGCTTTATAACGACGAGCGGTTATAGATGGACCCTCAGCCAGTTGGATAAATACTTCAGGTAACGTGGGGTCCCCTAACTCCCTCATCTTACGAACCTACATAATTTATAAAAATCAATACTGATATATGCATAAAGAATTAGTTTAATACTTCACTCATAATGAAAATCAATTTATACATACATAATCCTTGAACCAATCATGAAATGCCGCATAATGAGATTGTTGAATTTGCAACTCAGTCGCACGATGCATCTCTTCTTTTATCTCATTAATGTGTTTCCTGCAAATGATTACGCGATGTTTAAAAGATCAACTTATGCAAAGAAAACATGTAAAAGTTATACAAGCACATTGATAAGATACTTACTGCATTAATGGTGCAACTGATGGAGTATTGAACAAGATATATCGATGTGCTTGTATCCACTCGATGTTGTCCATATCAAATGTGGTTCCTTCTCCAACTGGGCCATCATGAATCCGAGAGGGCTTATCTAATTTTGTTTCAACATCCGTAAGATATTCTGCACAAAAGGTAGTACACTCGTCCATCAAATAACCATTGGCTATTGATGCCTCTGGACGAGCTCTGTTGCGTACAAATCTTTTCAATGTACTCAAATACCGTTCAATAGGATACATCCACCTGAATTGCACTGGACCAGCAGCCATTACTTCATCAGTTAGGTGCACTGTTAAGTGGACCATAACATCGAAAAATGAGGGGGGGGGGGAAAGTTTCTCAAAGTGACAAAGCGTAAGTACAATTCGGTCCTGCAAACTTTTTAAATCACTCATTCGTTGATTTCTTAAACAAAGCTGTCTAAAAAAATTACTCATCTCAATCAAGGGCTGAACAACATTGGGGGATAAACAATCACAAATTGCGATTGGAATCAACTGCTGAAGTAATATGTGATTGTCATGACTTTTCAACCCTTGCAATGTCTTGCTCGTCAGATTCACACACTTTGAAATATTAGAAGAGTAACCATCAGGCACCTTGACCATCTTCAAAATGGAAAGAAATGTCTCTTTCTCCTCTGTAGTCATCGAATACTGTGCAGCAGGCATATATGCCTTGTTTCCCTCAGCTAACTGTAAATGCAACTGTTTCCTTAAACCCATTTCTTCCAAATCACGGCGTGCATTAACATGGTCCTTTGACTTTCCACTGACACCTAAAATGGTCCACAATATGTTATCACAAACATTTTTTTCAATGTGCATGACATCCAAATTATGCCTCAACATGTTAGTTTTCCAATACGGAAGACTATAAAAAATACTTTTCTTTTTCCAATTGTGACTGTGTTGCCTACCCGCAGCACGAATATTACGTACTGGAGGAGCCACCAAATCCTGAATTTCATATACCGTGCGGATGTTTTCTTCCTCAATCTGCGATAACATTTCGACTCCTGTCATGATCTTTGGTGCTGGGATGAACTCTCTAGAACCATCAAATGCCACTCTGTCCTTTCTGAACCTGCGCTGGGGAGGGAGAAAACGCCTGTGACCCATGTATGCCCATTTTTTGGAATGTTTAAGCCATACAGATTTTTTACTTTTATTGCAACAAGGGCAAGCAAATTCCCCTTTCGTACTCCAGCCTGATAAATTTGCATAAGCTGGGAAGTCATTGATTGTCCACAATAAAGCTGCATGCAGTTTGAACATTTCATTCGTTTCGCAGTCATAAGTCATCACACCATCGCCCCAAAATTCATTCAACTCATCAATCAATGGCTGAAGGTAAACATCAATCTTATCCCCCGGACTTTTAGGTCCATCAATAAGAGTGGAAAGTAATATAAATTGTTGCTTCATACAAAGCCACGGAGGAAGATTATATGGAACCAACACCACGGGCCATGTGCTATGAGTTGCACCAACCATAGACTTGAATGGATTGAAACCATCTGCTGCCAATCCCAATCGGACATTACGAACATCTTTAGCAAAGTCGGGATGTCTCTTATCAAAATCCTTCCATGCATGAGAGTCTGCCAGGTGGGTTAACATGTCACTTTCATGAACTCTTTCTGCATGCCATCTCATTAAATTAGAAACTTTAGATGACATAAAAAATCTTTTCAACCTCGGTTTAAGGGGAAAGTAACGCATTTGCTTTACGACAATCGGTTTCCCCTGTATCGCAATCTGACTTTGATGAGTCTTATTTCCCCTGTTCTCTTTCCACCTGGAAGCACCACAAACCGTACAGATATCCAAATGAGCAGTTTCATTTCTAAACAACATACATTTGTTTGCACATGCATCTATAGTCTCATATGTAAAACCTAAGTTCTCTGTCAACTTACGAGCATAGTAATACGACTCAGGAATCTTAGCGTCGACAGGAAGAACTTTTTTCAATAAAACCAAAAGCATGTCGAATGATGTGTCTGACCAATTGTTCAAAGTCTTCAAATGAAACAACTCCACGATGAACGACAGTTTATTGTAAGAAGTACATCCAGGATATAATTCTGTTTTCGCATCATCAAGTACTTCATAAAACCTCCTCGAATCACGATCTGCACCAGAGCGAAGATTTATCTCACCGGTCTCAAGATTCTGGATGTCAATGCCTTCAGGATCAAACCCACGTACCATTTCAGTAAGCATTTCATGCATTGGATCAGTCATCCTTGCATCAACATCCATCTGAGCTGCATCTGTATTTTGACAACGAACATATTCTTCTCCATGACGAGTCCAACTCTTATAATTTTTCAGAAATCCATTAAAGAAAAGGTGCTCCCTCACAGTATCTCGTGTGAATTGATATCTGTTAGCACATTTTCTACATGGACAACTAATATAGTCACTTTCAAATCCTCTCGTGAAGTCAATAAACTGCATAATGCCATTGAAATATTCTCTAGACGTTAGATTTGGAAGATCAATCCAACTCTTATCCATAATAATATCTGTATAACAAACATTTACACAATACTTATTACATTTACATTTTTCAAATCAACTATATTCAAAATAAATATTAACCATTTGTTTATGAACCATTGATAAAATAATAATGTAACTGAAAGCTCATGTTACCTGATTGAGCTACAAACCTGAAAGGGAGGGGAGCCGAAGGCGGTGCTGCGAGGGAGAGGAGGCAGCGAAGGGGAGCCGGAGCCAAAGGCGGTGCGGCAAGGGAGGGGACGGGCGGCGGCGGCGGCGGGGAGCTGGAGGAGAGGAGGCGGTGAGGGGACGAGGGACGGGCAGCGAGGGGGGGGGGGGTGTCCGGGGTCGGGGGGGGGGGGGGGGGGCTGTCCTAGGTACGGGGAGGGGTGTCCGGGGTGTCGGGGGCCTGTCAGGTGTGCGGGCAGGGGTGTTCGGGGTGCGGGGGTGTCCGGGGTGCGGGGGAGGGGGGGCTGTATGGGGTGCAGGGGGGCTGTCGGGGGTGCGGGGTGGGGTGTCCGGGGTGCGGGGGGCCTGTCCGGGGTGCGGGGGGGCTGTCCGGGTTTGGAGGGGGGGTGTCCGAGTGCGGGGGGGGGGGGGGGGGGGGGGCTGTTCGGGGTGCGGAGGGCTGTCCGGGTTCGGAGGGGGGTGTCCGAGTGCAGGGGGGGGGGCTGTCCGGGGTGCGGGGAGGCGTCCGGGGTGCGGGGGGCGGTCCGGAGTGCGCGGGGGGGGGGGGGGGGGGGGGGGGCTGTCCGGGGTGCGGGGAGGCGTCCGGGGTGCGGGGGGCGGTCCGGAGTGCGCGGGGGGGGGGGGGGTGCTGTTCGAGGTGCGGGGAGGCGTCCGGGGTGCGGGGGGCGGTCCGGAGTGCGCGCCGGGGGCTGTCCGGGGTGCGGGTGCCGTCCGGGGTGGGGGGGGGGGGGAGGGCCGAGAGGCCGGAGGCCGGAGGGCGGCGGCCGGAGGCCGGATGGCAGGCGGCGGGGGAGGCCGGGCGGCAGGGGAGGCCGGGCGGCGGGGGAGGCCGGGCGGCGGGGGAGGGCGGGCGGCGGGGGAGGCCGGGCGGCGGGGGAGGGCGGGCGGCGGGGGAGGCCGGGCGGCGGGGGAGGCCGGGCGGCGGGGGAGGGGAGGGCGGCGTGAGGGAGGGCGGCGAGGGAGGGTTAGGGCGAGGGAGATCGAGGGAGAGGGTGGGGGGGGGCGCAGAAACCCCCCGAAATTTTTTAGGCAGCTTAGCGACCGCCAATGGCGGTCGCCCGAGTCTGGGGGGCTCCAATGCCCCCTTTTCTAGTAGTGATTCATGATTTGTTTCGAATAACAACACCATATTCATTAATTTTTTTACGAAAGACCCATTTCATCCAGATGAAATTCTTATATATTGGCCTCAAAATGATCTCCCATTTCTGATTCTTCTCAATTTGATCAATCTCTTCATTCATATTCTAAACCCAATTCTCATCGCTAGCTACTTCAACAAAATATTTTTTCTCTACCTATGATAAGTATGATGCTTTTTGTAGAGTCTCCATCCTCCTTGTCTACACTAGTTTTTTATGATCACCAATTTTGTTTTTTATATCAATTTTGGATCTTCTATTAGGTCTTTGTGCAGATACTAATTTATCTTCATCCTTATCATCATCTAAGTCTTCTTCCAAATCAGCCTCTAAAACTGGAACATCCCCTAATCTACTTATTTCTTCATCACTATCCTCTTGAGACTAATCTTGTATTTGCTGAATATTCTACTCATTCTATACTAGGGTTACATCATGGATTTCAATAACATTTCATAGCCTCTTGTTGAAGCATTTATATGCTTTTCTATTATTTGAGTACCCAAGAAATATCCCTTCATCTCCAAAAGATTCAAAATTCATTTGTTTCTCCTTATTGAAACTGTAACACTTACATCCAAAGATTCAAAAGTACTTCAATTATAGATTCTTTCTATAAAATAGATCATATGGAGTATTCTCTTCTTTAGGACGTAGTAATTCTCTATTTTATGTGTAGACTACCTCCAACACTCCTTATTTCCAAAAAATATATGGAAGGTCTTTCACAATGAGCATTGTTATAGAAATGATTTATAAAATATGATTCCTTCTATCAACTGCTCCATTCTACTGTGGAGTTCTTACCACTGAAACTTGATGCCTTATTCCATTTTTCTTGAGAAAATTCTCTACATAGAAATTTGTAAATACTGTTCCATTATCTGTTCATAACTTTTGTATTGTTCGACCCAACATCTTGTTAACATCCATTTGATATATTTTTATTCAACTAAATTCCTTAGATTTCTGGGTGATGATTGATACCAATTCCAGTCTACTATAATTATTAATGAAGAGGACATAATACCTCCTTCCATCAATAGATCATGGTGAAATTGGTATGCACACATCAATATGATCCATATAAATAATTCTTGTTGACCTTTTCTATTTTTCCTTATATTTATTTTGAATGATATTTCTTTGTTGGTAGGAATCACACGTATGTGTGTGATCACATGATAATCTAGGAAGATATTGAGCAGTATCATATTTCACTAGATCTTCCAAGAATGTCTGGATTACATGGCCAAGATGCTTATGCCAAAAGATATTTTCTTCTTCCTTGGACAAAAAGCACATATATCCTTTTTCACTCGTGATAAAGAGATCCCATTTTGTACATTTTACATGCAATAAAATAGCTCCATATTTTTCCTTGATCACATGCAATTTCTTGGAAATGATAATGGCATGTCCAAAGTCACATAATTGACTTACACTTAATAAGTTGTGAAAAATACCTTCAACAGCAAAGACATATTCACATATCATGTCTCTTTCCCCAAACTTTTCTTTCCCAGAGCAAATAATTTTCAACCCTTCATCATTTCCAAATATTACGATAACTTCTTTGTCATACCTGATTCCCATCACCAGATCCTTGTTTCCAGTCATATAGGATGTGCATCCATTGTCAATGATATGTATCCCAGTTTGATATGATGCCTTGATGGCAATATATATAGCCACTTCCTACTGAGATATTTTCTTTTTGATCCATGTTGTTGACTTAATGCCTAGTATTCATTGATAATCTAGACATTACATGGAATATGATGGATCGAATTCATCTTTTAGAGCTCCAAATTTATTTTTCATTTTCATATCATTTGATGATACATTGTTCTGATGAATATATCCAATATCTATATATTTATCATATTCATGTATATTGATGATGACAAATATCTTGTTATGTGTATGAATACTCCACACCTAAAATAGTGACCATCAAATGATGATATGGAAAATTGAGCTCTGTATGAATGCCTTTGTTGGTCATGTTCTCTTTGGTATGCCTTTTCTATGGAATAAACATTTTGTGAATGTCCCAAATTTCCACAATAATAACATCTAATACATGGTACATTCTTGTAAAGAAATAATTCACTAATTATTATCCTTTGGGTTCTCCGAATATTTTTATTTTTCTTCGTACCCAAATCAATCTTCAATCTCAGAGTGGATACTTGTGGTTTAACTTTATCTTTTACTACTTTATGTTTTTTATCAAGCCCCATGCCATCCTTACCATTTTTATTTGATGGTTGGTTCTATTCTACTCAACAACTATTCTCAAATTTTATCATCTCTATTGTCAGTATGATCTTCTTTATTGATTTCATACCTGGATTCAAGAGTTTTTCTTCATCTTAAACAATTCATATCTAATAAAAAACTTCATATTCACGTTTTTTGATATGTTTGATCGGTTCTCTTGCATTTCAGTTAAACTATTGATCTCTATTTTTAGTTCATAAATTTTTAGTTTTCACTCAACCACTTTTTTATGATATTTCTAGCAGTGAAGACTTCAGTTTTTTAATTTCATCATTTATCTTAGATGTCTCTTCTTCATGAAACAACATATAGAGTAAGGAATCATGAATCACTTTTTTGGATTTATTTTTTTTATCTAAAAAAATAAATATCTTCAAGAGTATATTCTAATTCATCCTGAAGGTCCACTCTTACTTCAACTTCCCCTTCTTCATAATCACTTTATTATTTTATTATAAAATTTTTGACAAGAACCAAAAAAGAATCTACCTCATTATCCTTGCAGTCCTCCAACTCTTCTACCTTAGATTCTTCTGAACACTTATCTTATTCTGAAAAGAGATTCTTATTTTTGAAAAACTTTCTCTTATCACTTCTCCTACCTCTCATTGGATGAATAATTCTTTTTTTTATTTCCATCATATTCATCATTGTCATCATAAAACTAATTAGGACTCTTTACTAAAAAATTTCCAATATTTCCACTTAATAAGCATACAAGTGGAAGTTTACCTTTGAACTTTCCTCTTCCTATTTTCATATTTAAAGAGAAAAATGATATGACATCATCTAAATTATCTTCCTTCTAGCCATATTCAATAGATAGCTTCTTCATGGACTTGAATTCTACTTCTTTGTACTTCCAATTTTTCACATCATCATCATCATTTCTCATTTCATATGAAACAAAGGTACTATGAATGTTATCCAATATCATCTAATTTTTATATTTATCGTTCAATGCTTAAACATTTAGATTAAATCGAGGTGGAAGTTTCCTCAAGATATGCTTCACAATCTTTATATCTTTAATGACTTCTCCAACACCAAGCATGTATTCCACTAAAACATTCACCCCATCAAAGAATGCATCAAAATATTCATTTGGGTTCATTATTATATCTCCATACTTGTTCCACAAAACCTACAGAATTTCCTCTCTAACCATTCAATATCCTTCATATATATTCAGTAAATTTTCCCACATAGCATGTGGTGTTTAATATGACATCATATTTGTATAAATTGCATCTTATAGGGATCCTCCTAAAGAATTGTTCCCTTTAGAATATGCATCCAATTACCTTCTTTCAACTTATAATAAAGAACCAATATTGATATCTTCCAATATTCAATACTTAAATACTGTGAAGACATACATTACTAATGATCAGAAGTAATTCTACATCAGATTCTTCGATATTTGTAAATTGTTACTGTTGAAGATCAGAATTCCTTTATGATTAACCACTTCCATTTCTTCTATCAAGAGAGAACTAATTAATTTTAACCTTTCTCTCTGATACAAATTGTTAGGTACACTATGTCATATACCCTGAGAGGAGGGTGAATCATGGTATGAAAAATTAAAACTACTACCCCTTCAGATCTTGTTTCATCATTAAACAAAACACACTTCTCTCTTTCTCTTGTTTAAATATATGAATAGAAACAAAATCATGAACTGGAAATAAGGATTTTACTTGGTTGACCCTCATTGGGATATATCCAAGGAGCATACAACAGTGATGTTCCAATGTACCAAATCCACTAAACCTCACTGAAAATTACAATATTCAAGCTAGATCTTCTATGGCCGGGCGCATATCCTATATAAGGTTTAGGGTCCACTCACTGCATTCCTAAGAGTCACTCTGTAAGTCCCCAGCATTAAACATTACATAATCTTGAATTAACTTAATGATTCACATTAAGGATATTTTCTGCTCTAGACTTTTAGAGAATTAGTCCATAAAAATTACATCTCAAAAATTACAGAGTAGACACTTCTACTCAGTTTCCATTTTTTTTCATAAAATAAAAACTCTTAAAAAAACAAACATGTCTAGTTCGATGTTTTAGATAGCATGAATTTTACTTAATCCCATCCTTGACCCTATTCATCTTTATGTCCTATGAAAAACATTTCCAAAACGTGGGATGATCATAAAAGTCTTAGTAAGGGATACACAAAGAATGAAAAATGTTATTTTTCCAAACAACAAGTAAACCATGAATACTTTATCATAAGTAATACTTTTCACCTTTAAAGAGTATTAGATAATCTTTACTGCTTAAAAGATAATTTCTTACCCTTTTGAAACCAAAATATTTCCATAAAACCCATAGAAAGCATACATAACATATAAAGGTAACTTGGGACATAAACATACTTAAATGGAATAACCATACAGTCGACATCAACACATATCACTAAATGGAATAGCCATACGACCAACTTACATACCCAATACATTGGTGTTTATAATGTAACCACTCATCCTAGTTTATCATGCCACCATCCATCAATTGGTTTATCAGGTAACCACCCATCAAATGTCCAAGTACCATTATAAAATCATAACACATAAACTATTGAAAATATAATCATTTCACCAATAAAATTTCATTTTCAATCACAAGAAATCATTTCATGATATTGAAATAATCAATCTATTTCAAAAAACATTTTCAATACCCAAACACCCAAAAAATAATAAGGGATTTCTTTTCTATTTAAAAACATTAAGGCTTATAGAGGAAGTCAACTAACGATTACAGTGGCAGAGAGGTCATTGTCGCCGCAAATGTTAAAAACATTCCTTTTTTCTTTTAGTAAAACACTTCGTAAAAAATATTCTCTTTGAATGAAATTAAAATTCAAAGGGTTTTATTTTATAACATATAAAATAAAGTCATGTATAAATCAAAATATTCCTCAATGAAAGGAGATCGAGACGAAGTCCTTTACCTCATGTCCGACATGACCCGTTCATTCTATAATTTCTTGAATAATAATATTTAGTTAATTTATACTTTCCTAAGAATATTTTTCAAGTTTATTATTTCTTTTATATAAATTATTACCTTTCTATAACAATTAGTTAATTATTGGAGCTTATATCAGACATTTTGTTGATGTTCATAACTTAAGTTAAAAATGAACTTGTTATAATTATAAATTATCCATGTGGTCAAAATTCCATTATTTATAGAATTGTATTCATTATTTATATATCATATATATCATATATATTCAGTATATATGTATTTAGAATAGTCCATATCAATTGGATATATGAAAATGAAATGCACTGTTCATAGAGACGGTAAGTCATACGTACGCTTGAATACTGCTTCCATTTCATTTTTTTCATTATAAAAGAAATGAAAACCAAATGAAACATAGGTATATTATTATTAAATTATAATATAATATTTTATATACATTAGATAAATTCATTAACACCATCCTTTATATGTTTTATGTATTTTATGAACGAGTCATATCACTTTCAGGATGCGGTAGTCCACACTTCCTCAAATGAAATTATCGTATATATACAACATGAAAAGCATAAAGGTATGTTATAAAAGAGAATTAAAGAAGTATAAAGATAAAATAAAATATCATAATATAATATATAATAATAGTTCTATCATAATGGACACCATAAGAGGTGGTAGGAGAAGGTTGAACTATCATCATTTTGTGAGGCAGTAGTTCACCGTCCACAGAAACAATATGTCCTATACCCATTAGATGAAGGTTTGTCAAAGTGTTTTTGAAAAATTATCATAAAAAACATAGTATATTGAGGATACTGGTTTTATTTTGTAAACAATGAATAAAAAGAGCATAGGGAGTGAATAAGTAAAATAAAATAGAGGGGAACTTGAGGGAAGATGTTACCTTCAAATCAGGTAACACTATTTGTTTGAACCAAAAGGATTTCATTGAAGTGTTTTATGCCAAGTTAAGGATTATATGAGGAATATAGGGATGTTTAGGGATTCTTGGAGTATATTTTGGATAAGCGAAGGGGATTGATAGGTGTGTGTAATGGGTTAGAGATGTTGGCCTTTTATAAGAGGTAGGAGGGACTCTTTTGGAAGGGTTGAAAATATTATTTTATTATAAACTGATTTTTAGTTTAAAAAGGTCAAAAAATTATTTAATTCAAAGATTATGTGCATATAAGTCTAAATAAAATCATCCAGTTATAATTGGACATGTTTTTGATAATTTTTAATCCTTATCTTTTTTTATTTAACCCTTGGTTAACTTATTTAACTTTTCCCATGTTCTCTAATATATTAATACTATATGGTCAATATAGTTTCCATAAAATGAAAATAGAACCAAAAGTGGTTCATTAATGAAATTATCAACCTTATATAAGTAATTTGGCTAAATATTATATTTTTAGGATTACTATTTCATTTAATAAAATATTTATTGATTTAAAAACTCCTATATTTCAATTTAAATAATATTCATATCAAGACTTTTAAAAAATATATAACAACTTTATTATTTATAAAAAACCAATAATAATGAAAATATAAAAATTCATACTCATCCCTAAAATTTTTGGATGTCATAAAAAGTTTCAAAATAATTTTATTTTAACATTTATAATCTCATTTATTTAAAAAATTCATTAACGAGGTAATCATTACATCATCATTTTTTCATAAATAAATTTATTTATTTGATGTCTAAAAATTATAAATAAAACACAATGATATAGGAAATATTTTTAGATTTCAAATTAATATTTATAGCCAAAGAGATCAATTATATAACACCATATCAAATTGTTTTACTAAAGGATATATGTTTATGTTGTTTTGTTAGGGTTGGTGTCCTGAGAACCAACTGTTTTGTACTTTGATTACATGAATGTTCACTTATTATATATTGTTCCTTGTTCTACATGACTATAATATAATAATGTCCTAGAATATTTGTTGCATTAATAAGGTCATGGCAGATCCCTGCAATGATAAGAACCTTGAAATGCTATAAAAAATATTCTTAAATAATGTTCTGTCGTTGGATGACATACTATTATAGGACACATAGTATACAGAATTTCATGTGTGAGTACTCAGAAGAAGACGAGAAACTCTCTCATGGAGTTTTCACCTGGTAATCTCCAATAGGGGAGACTATGAGAACAGACTTTCTAGTAGTAATTCTGCATGTTTTGGTGTCATCAGATATTTCTATCTGTGAGCATGTGTAATGGTCCTTAGACTGTAAGATTATCATTAACTAATGTCATGACTTGTGCACTTAGATTTAATGATGAAAACCGTCACTAAGACAGTTGGTGGGAAGTAGGGTGTGTTGGGTGTGTCATGAATGACATGTTGTTAATGTATAAGACAAGGAAGGATTTGTCCCTTCCATATTTATGGATGTAGATATCTCAGGCCCTTTGATTGAAATACAACTATCGAGAAATTTCATGGCCATGGTGACATGATGAGTTTATTTCTGGAAGTCAAAGAATGATAGATCAAGCATATAGGTTTATGAAACTTCCATGAAACCTTCTTGATGAGATATAGAGAGAAAGGGATTAAATTACATAGTAAGTGTTCGTATGAGGTGACACGTCAATGCGGCGTCAACCTCTTTCTCTTGGGTGCCTTGACCCGTTGCAAGACAAAAATCTTGGACTTTAGGTAAGCCCACCTAATGCCAATGAGAAAGAGGCCTAGAGGGTCACACACTAAGTGTATCCAAGTATCTCAAGTAGAATAAAGATTATTCCTGTATGTGGTTTAATAATTATTCAAGGAATCCTAAATCATTTTAATGATGTAGGAAGAAGGAAATGAAAAACAAGATATACACATCATGTTTTAATGATTACACGCCGTGTAGTTTTCCAAAGAAAATAAGTACACACCGTGTATTAATGATTACACACCATGTAGTTTTATGGAAAACAAGAACACGCCATGTATTAATGATTACACATCGTGTAGTTTTCTAGTCAGGATTTTGAGGATATAATATTGCTTTATTAAATGATATTTATTATAATCAGTGTGGGCGCATGTCAAGGAATTAATTATTAGACATGGGGTTTTTTAATAAGAGTCAATGAAATAAATAAAATGTGTAACACATTTATTTATTGTCATAACTCTACAACCTCAAACCCGATTATAAATATCCTCACAACCCCAACTCTTTTCTCACAAGAGAATCGTTGTGCACAACAATTCTGTAGAATTATTTCAAGGAAGAAAGAATCTCTTCCTCCAAGAACACTCTCAAGACCGAGAGAGATCCTCTTCAATGGATCAAGACGATCTAAGGTGGGAAACACAAGAAAAGGTTTCTCTACGCTAGCACCCAGAGACACCTTTGGTGACGTCCAGAGATACGTGGTGCACGTGTGGATCACCACTAGAGGAATTCTACCCTTGTATTCTTCAACACAACGACAAATCACATCTAAATGTGATAAAGAATATAAATGAAGAAAGAACACCCAAAAGGTACTTCTTATCAATTAATTAAATTAATTATAATCAACTTGTGATGATCCACTTTTTTGGTTCCAAGACCTTTCTTCTTCTTTGTCTATTTCTATGATTCGATCCATGGAGACTGGCGTTTATCATTGTATTGATCCCAGATTGATCATTTCTAATGACAAAAATCTAAGTGGGCACATCCACCCACGCCCTTCCTCTGCGTCCAGAACCTACAGTTTTTGTCTATTGATTAAATTAATTAAAAGTGTCATTATCACTCTCAAGTGGCTCCATGGGGTCCCAAAATAGACCAAAAGATTCCTATGGTCGTAATATATCAACCAATAAGAATAGAACACATGTTAGGGAACTTTATTATTATTATTATTATTATTATTAGCCTTATTTACCAAATTTACCCTTTAATCATGGTAAATAAAATATTTACTGAAGTTTTTTTTGAGAAAATTGATGACATGAACTCATTTCCCAGTTCATGTCATTAAATAAATTTATTAAATTAAAAAAGTTGCAATAAAAAACACGAGGAGTAATGTGTTTAAACTAGTGGGGAATTAAGGGGGGTACAAGGATACTCAAACAAATAAGAAAACCAGCAGCCAATATGAGAAGCTTCAAAATGTAGGGGGATCTCCCATCCAGGATCATCCATCAAAGATCTTCCCATCAAGAGCTAAAAAGATGCTCTAGCCAGGGCATATATTAGCATCCTCAACAAAGAACACAACTGATCAATATGTCAGATTCTGATAAAACAAATGCTGCAAAAGAAGGAGGATGCATAGTATAGTCCATCCCTTCAACATTTCCTGAGAGCAGACATGTCACAATATCATCGAACCAAGCAGGAAAAGCATCTAATAGTCAGAGAACACTCCAAAGCAGTAATCAGTCTGAAAACCAAGAAGCAAGTGCAGACCAGCCGAACCGACCTAGAAAATATAGATCATAGATTCAGCATAAAACAAGATCCAAATACATGTCAGTATCCCCATCCATATGAGCTCCATGGAAATCAGGATATGAATCAAAAAATCCAGGCAAACAGATTAAATTAGCAATTGTAGACCAAGTAGCAGATAACAATGTCAAAGAATCAAGGCTAAGGCCAAACAGTCCTTAGATCAGCATACAAGATCTAGCTTCAAACAGATGCAACTAGCATATCCCAGAAATAGATGAAACCACAAAACAATCTTTGAGGCAATAAAGCTAAATTAAGGGGATTTTGTGAACTCCTTCCTTATCTTTTCATTTAAAATATCCTATTTAAGGGCTAGATAAGTGGCCTTCGAAATCTCCCCTTTTCTTAAAGATTGACATAAGATTTTATCTCTAAGCATCTCAGAAGATTCATGATCATGACAATAAGAAACATCCTGATTGTTTACCTCTTCATGCTGTTGATGGGTCTCCACCTGTTGACGGGTTTCAGTCACCTCATGTGACATATCAATGAGTGGTTCAACTTGAATAGATTCATCACTTTCCGTTCTAGAAGGAGTGAGAGAACACATAATAATGGTACTTTCAATCTAAGAGTAATCCCTACGCTTTCTTGTTTTCCTAGGGTTTGGGGTGATAAACCCATCTGCGCCCACTATAGGATTCTTTCCTTTTTTCCATGGATTTTAAATAAGATTCCTCAATTTTCCTATGGTGATCCTCAACTTCAATTGAGGTTTCACTGGAGATTGATTCTTCCTCCTATTCCTTTCCTCCATCCTCAACTGATTCTATATGCTCTTTATATTCCTTAGAAATATTGATTGGCTGGGTGCACTCAAATTTTCCATTTTCAAAGTGCTCATGTTGGTTGGTAATTCCATTTTTATCAATGGAAATATAAGTGACATTAATAATATCATTAACAAAGTCAGAGATATGGTTATCAGAAGCTTATAAATTCAATTCCTCATTGATCTTAACATTTCTTTCCTTATTAGTGGAAACAGATGGTCATGCCTCATCACTTTGTTTTTCTATGAACTTTACTATCCACTTGGATTTCAGTTTAGAACAGATTTTATATTTTGCACAACTGCTTGAGTCATGTCCAAGCCTAAAACACATCTGGCAATAATCTGGGACTCTCTCATAAACCACCTCTTGAAAAAATACATAGTCCCCACTTTGTATCCAGATAGATGATGGAAATTGTTAGGAGACATCAATTTCAATGAAAATTCTAGCTATGGAGGGTCTTGATAGGGTTTTTGTAGCTGAATCAAGCCTCAAAGGTTTACCAAGAAGTGAGGAAATAGAAAGAAAATTTTTTTGTTTAAATAAATGAAATGGAAGTTCAAGAAACCCTACCCAAATTAGTGAAATAGGGGATTTAGCATGTGGATCAAAGTCTGGAGTCTATTTAATCATTTTCATAAGACAGCCCCCAAAGAACCAAACACGTTTGACCCAGAGTCTATAATAGTCCTCTTCAGAGTTGAGTCGAAGCACAATATATGAGGGATTGAGGAGACCCATTTTTAAAACTGTAAAGCCAATAGATTCAAAAGAAGATCTAAGGAATTTTAAAGATGACCTTCTATGCAGAAATTTCCCAACCAAAACAAATTGGAGATCAGAAGACAGCAAGGTTTCCTCGTCGATTGAGAAGGCGATTGCAAGTTGTCCACTGTGTCAGATGGTTTTAGGGTTGATCTGAGTATTCTGGACTGCATTGACATTTGATTCATGGTCTTTAATCAATTTCTCGGCAACCACATCAGCGAATGATCAAATATCAGAGACAGGGTTAGGAATGTGCGGCAGGTGTTTACCTCATTTGCGTCGGGTCTCCATCAATCCCTTTATGGTTTTTTGTTCATATTTACTGAAGTAAATATAGACAATGTCTAAAAATAAAAGGTACCTATTTAAAAAATTTTGACCTCATGATTCCCAATATGGAATCCATTTTTACAAATTCAAAACACAGAAGTTTCAAAAATTAATTTAAAATTAATTCTCATTGTCAAAACAAAAAAGCATGTTTTTTGAGAAATAATACCAATCAAAAGATTGACACTTATTTATGTCCAATTTCAAAGTGAAATTACTTTCAATAACCAAAATTGGATTAAATTTTAAAAATATAATCTAATTACATCTTAAAAACAATTAAAAAGATAATCTAACCATAAAAATAAATTATATTAAATGGCAGTTTTGAATTAAAATATAGTATTATTCACTATTCATTATAAATGAACTTTATTTGAAAAATACCAAAATTTTCCCCAAAGTAAATTTTGATATCCCAATTCTAAAGAATAATTTTATTTTTTCAAATATAACATAAAAAAATTGAAAAAAAACTAGATTTAAAATGGGTTCACCATCAAAAGGCGGTAAATCGACATTTTAAAGAATGTAAGAGTATTTATGCTAAAAATTGGATTCATTCACATTTTAAACCTATAACTATTATTGGATAAATGTGAAAACATTTAATAAACTTGTGTAATATTATTTTAGTTAGTTCTATTCATTCCTACCAATACAGTGGTTATGTGTTAACTACCATTTAAAATAATAATATTATATTATTATTTTTCAGTATAACTCAACATTGTGTGCAATGTAAGATTTCAAAGAAACCTGTTGTTGCGTATTGGGTATGCTATTGAACATATCATCCCCTTTAAAGTAAAATTATTATTTAATCCACAAATATTAATAAATATAAAAATTTCTTACTCTTTATTTACCTGAGATGTTACATCCTTCCCCCCTTTTGGAAATTGAATCCTTGAAATTTTAAAATTAGGCTTAAAAACTTCATTGAATGTCCCGCATCGGAAAAAGAGTCAGTAAAAATATTATATTAAAAGAAATAAAAATAAGTACAAAGGTCACCCGAGATAAACCATATTGATATTCTATGAAAGCATGGATATGGAGGAAAAACCAAGTGTCAAGTTCTGATGGATAGTGATAGGAAACATGATCAGGAGAATGTTAACCATTAGAAAACCACAAACTTGTGATTGGTTAAATGGATTTTGGTTTCCCAATAGAAAAATTAAATAGACAATGTTTTTTTAAGATTCATTTAGTAAATTTTGAGAATTTATTTATGAGATTTACTAAGAACATAAGGAAATATACTTACTTTTCAAGTAGAGTTTCATCATTTAATAAGTATCTACCAAAAACTAATCTTTTCTCCAAACAATGAGTATTGAAGATGAATTGGTCACACCTGAAGCGCTAGAATCAACTTCTAGAGAATCACATAATCCAAAAAAAATTAACTATATATTTCCCTTTTCTTTAGATATTCCAAAAATGGTTAGTACAATATCAGATAATCCCCAAAAAGGATAATACTTCATAAAAATAATTACTACTCTTAATCTCAAAAATTCGACAAACAATACCCAATGTTCAAAAAAGACCATTCAATAAACTATTATCCTTTAAATTATTCAAAGTAATCAAAACTAAGATTGAAACCCGAAATTCCGAAGTATTTTATCACATGGTCTTCCAAAAAAATCTTAACATTTATCTACAAATAACATCGGTTACTCTTAAAGTCTCATATTGAAAGGTAATTAACCTAGTAACATATTCTCAAAGATAGGTTAATCATTTCCATAAATAACCTTAATATCTATATGTCCACAATAAATCTTGGATTCTTCCAAAATAATATTTCAACCATTAGTATTTCCCCAAATAAGAGAACATCTTCCAAAATAACCTTTATCACTTAATCAGAAAATCATTTTACTATAAAAATAATATCCATTTGATAAAACATAAGTTTCAAAAATTGACTTATTCTTGATCCATAAAATTATTTAATTAAAAATAATAATTCATAATAACCAGGTACTTCACGTAGTCTAGTTCTTGGCAATAAATCCCAACTGCACTTTGGTTGTGGGTTTGATTCCCACAACTTTGTCTGACGTGACAGGTTATCACACGGTCTGCAAGTTGTCCTTTTTCAAAAACTATATAATTTTATAATATTTCTGAAAATGATATAAATTCCTCAAAAATAACGATAATATATTTTAACCAAAAATGTTATCTCATACCTCACATTTTCATCCCAATAAGTAATAACCTGTAATTTCCTCAAACTCAAGGATCATATAAAACCAAAATGGTTCTTTAATACTATATCCACAAAAGAAAATATATTTCTTCCTTGAATAAAATTTTTATATATCAAACTTTAGGTATACACATAATAGAAATAGTATTCCAAAGTAATCCTATCATTAATACATTTAAACATATCATCATCCGTGGATCCAATATAACTCTTCAACTCTTAAAATATAGACATCTTAATCATCGAACATTCTTCCTGATCCCTTTTCCTTGTTTTTCCTTATTATTATTTTATACTTATTTCATAAAAAAATTCATGCATAATGTCCTAGGATTTCAGTAATGTCAAAACATGAGATAAGAAATAATCCATACCTTTCAATGGTCATTGTCAATTTCCTTATCTTCAATTAGAATGGAATTAGGTATTGGTAAACATATATTTGTATGATCCTGCTGATCCCATTCCTGAACCTTATTTGTAGGACATCTATTAGTGTAATGACCATTAAAACCACATTTAAAACATTCAATTGATCCTTAAGAGAGAACTTCTTTCCCTTTACTAGAGTCAACAAGATGCTTCCATTTTACATGGAAGGTTTTTGATTTATGACCTTCATTAACATATCTGAAACATCTTTGTGTCCCTTTTAATAATTTTCCTAGGTGTTTATTTCCACATCCTTGATACATAGGTTTTTGAATATACTTTCCTTTATTATTATTACCTGAACTTCCGTAGGGATTTATTTCTCGCATATACGATGCCTTATAAAAATCTCCAAGGTTTATGTGGTAAATCATGACTCCAGATAGTTTGTTGAGAATAACCAAAATTGTTCTCATTACATATCCCACTTCATTTGGTTGCTTATTCAGAAAACCGTCACAGTTTTCATCACATCCATCGTTACATTGGTGCCTACTAGATCCATCCATTTACAAAAACCAAAAAGGTCAGTGTGAGTATATTAGTAAAATCATCATATAATATCTTATGAGGAGGGTAAATAATAAGATAGACATATTCATGTTATCTTAAAATCATTCAATTTGTCTAAAATAACTATGAGTCTTTCTAATATTCTAACCATTATGGTTATGTCACCTATGCTTAAATAGCACCCTAACCTCTAAAGTTATCTAAACCGAGCTCTGAAACCAACTGTAAGGCCCCATCCATAAACATTACATAATCTTTAATTGAGTTAATAATTCACATTGAGGATCTATTCAGGTTTATTGTTTTAGAGAATTAGGCCATAACCATTACATCTCAAATATTTCAAAGTAGACACTTCTAATCAGTTGCAATTTTTTTTCATAATATAAAAAATATTAAAAAAAGAAACATATATAGTTCCATGTTTTAGATAGCATGAATTTTCCTTGATCCCATCCTTGACCCTATTTATCTTTATGTAATATGAAAAAAATTTCAAATACTTCGGATGGGCATAAAAAGCTCAGTAAGGGATACACAAATAAGGAAAACTGTTTGTTTTTTCAAACAACATGTAAACCTTGAATACTTTATCATAAGTAATAAATTTCACCATTATGGAGTATTAAATACTATTCAATAAATAAAAGATCATTTACTACCCTTTTGTAACCAAAATATTACCATAAACCCCATAAAAATCATACATAACATATAAAGGTAACTTGGGACATAAATATACTTAAATGGAATAACCATATGGCTGACTACCACACCTATCACTAAATGTAATAGTCATACAGAAGACATTTATACCCAATTCATTAGAGGTTATAATGTAACCAACCATCCTAGTTTCTCACGGCACCACATGTTATTTGGTTTATCACGTACAAGCCATCAAATGTCCAAGTACAACTATAAAATCATAACAACTAAAATATTGAAAATATAAACATTTCACTAATAACATTTCATTTTAAATCACAAGAAATCATTTAAAGATTTCGAAATAATCAATACATTTCAAAATCATTTTTCAATACCAAAACACCCAAAAATATAATAAGGTATTTCTTTTCCTTTTAAAAACATTAAGGCTTATAGTGGAATCCAACTAATGATTATAGCGGCGAAGAGGTCATTGTCGCCACAAACGTTAAAAGAATTCCTTTTGTCATTTAGTAAAATGTTCCATATAAAAAATCTTCCCTTTTAATGAAATTAAAAAGTCTAAGGGGTTTATTATATATCATATAAAAGAAAGTCGTGTATAAATCAAAATATGCCTTAATGAAAGGAGATCGAGATGAAGTCTCTTGCCTTGTGTCTGACTTGACCCATTCGTTCATTAATTTCCTGAATAATAAACATCAGTAAATTTATACTTACATAAGAACCTTTTTCAATTTTATTATTCCTTTTATATCACTTATTACCTTTCTATAAAAATTAGTTAATTATTTGATTTCATATCGAACATTTTGTCGATGTTCGGAAATTTTGTTAAAAATAAACTTTTTATAATTATAAATTGTCCATATGGTTGAAGTTACATTATCTATAGACTAATATTAATGATTTATATATCATTTATATCATATATATTGATTATATATGTATTTATAATAGTCCATATCATTTGGATATATGAAAATTAAATGCACCGCTCATGGAGACGGTAAGCCGTACGTACGCATGAACGCTACTTCCATTTCAATTTTTTTCATTTTAAAAGGAATTAAAACCAAATGATACAAAGGTATATTATTATTACAGTATAATATCATATTTTATATACATTACCTATGTTCATTAACACCATCCTTTATACGTTCCACGTATGGTATGAATGAGTCATATCACTTTGAGGGGGCGGTAGTCTGCACTTCCTCAAATGAAATTATTGTATATATACAACAGGAAAATAGTAAAGGTATGTTATAAAAGATAAATTTAGAAGAATAAATATAAAATAAATATCATAAATATCGTATATAATTAAAGTTCAATCATAATTCCCATCATAAGAGGTTGTAGAAGAATATTGAACGATCATCGTTTTGTGAGGCAGTAGTTCGTCGTCCACAGAAACATTATATCATATACCCATTATATGGAGTTGTGTGCAAGTGCAGTTCAAATCCTTCTCAAAAAACAACCTATTATATTGAGGATACTATAATTGTTATGTAAACAAATAATAAAAATAGTATAGGGAGTGAATAAGAAAAATAAAATAAGAGAACTAGAGGGAAGACGTTACCTTTAACTCAGGTAACTCCCTTTGGTTTGAACCAAAGGCTTTCTTGAAGTGATTTATGCTTAAATTAAGGCTTCTAGAAGGAATATATGTATGTTGAGTGATTCTTGGATCAGATTCTGGACAATACAAGGGGCTTGAGAGGTGTGTGTAATGGGTTAAGGGTGGTGACCTTCTATAAGAGGGAGGAGTGTCTCTTTAGGAAAGTTTGAAAATATTATTCTATTATAAGTTGATTTTCGATTTCAAAATATCCAAAAATTATTTAATTCAAATATAATGTGCATATAAGTCTAAATAAAATCATCCCATAATAATTAGACAAGTTTTGGATAATTTTTAATCCTTATCTTTTTTATTTACCCCTTTGTTAACTTATTTAACTTTTACCATGTTCTCTTATATATTCATACTATATTGTTAATATATTTACCATAAAATGAAAATCAAACCATAAGTGGATAATTAATTACAGTATAAAACTTATCTAAGTAATTATAATAATCTTAGATTTTTAGGATTATTATATCATTTATTAAATTATTGATTGATTTAAAAACTCCTTTATGTCAATTTAAATACTATTCATATCAAGACTTCTAAAAAATCTTTAAAAACATGATTATTTCGAAAAACCTACAATAATGAAAATATAAAAATTCATAATCATACCTAAAATTAGTGGATGGCATAAAAAGTTTCAAAATAAATTTATTTTAACGTTTATAATCTCATTTATTTAAAACATTCATTAATTAGGTAATCATTACATCATTATTGTGTCATAAATAAATTTATTTATTTGATGTCAAAAAATTATAAATAAAATACCATGATGTAGGAAATATTTTTAGCTTTAAAATTAATATTTATAGTAAAAGATATCACTTATATAACCCATTATATAATTGTTTACTAAAAGATATATGTTTATGTTTTTTTGTCCTTACATTAAATTAATTAATATAATGTGTCCTTATCACTCCCAAGTGGATCTATGGGGTCCCAAAAATCAATAGAAGGATTCCCATGGTCATAAAAGTATCAACCAATAGTAATAGGACACCTGTTAGGGTAATTTATTATTATTATAATAATATTTGTTTACCCTTATTTACCAGATTTACCCTTTAACCATGGTAAATAAAATATTTACTGAAGTAAATATTCATAATGTCTAAAAATAAAAGTTAACTTTTTACAAAATTTGGACCTCCTGATTCCAAATATTGAATCAATTTTTCCAAATTCAAAACACAGATGTTGTAAAAATTAATTTAAAATTAATTCTTGTTGTCAAAACAAAGAAGTGTGTTTTTTATGAAATAATACGTATCAAAAGATTGACACTTATTTATGTCTAAAGTGAAAGTGAAATTACTTCCAATGACCAAAATTGGATTAAATCATAAAAATATAGTCTAATTACACTTTAAAACCAATTAAAAAGATAATATAACCATATAAATAAGTTATATTAAAAGGATGTTTTGAATTAAAATATAGAATTTTTAACTATTCATTAAAAATGAACATTATCAGAAAAATACCAAAATTTTACCCAAAGTAAATTTTCATATCTTTATTATAAATAATAATTTTATTTTGAAAAATAGAACATAAAAAAATTGAAAAAAACTATATGTACAAATGGTTCACCATCTGAAGGCGGTAAATCGACCTTTTAAAGAATATTAGAGTATTTATGCTTAAAATTGGATTCATTCACATTTTATGCCTATAAATTGTATTGGATAAATGTAAAAACATTTAACAAACATGTGTAATCATATTTTAGTTAGTTATGTTCATTCCCACCAGTACAAAGGATATGCGTTAACTACGGTTTAAAATAATAATAATATATTATTATTATTCAGAATAACTTAATATTGTTTGTAGCGTAAGATTTCAAAGAAACCCATTGTTTCATATCGGGTACACCATCAAACATAGCATCCCCTTTAAAGTAACATTATTATTTAATTCCAAAATATTAATAAATATAGAAATTTATTACTCTTTATTTACTTGGGATGTTACACACTCCCTATGTCTCTTCCTCTGGATCATTGCTAGTGGGAAAGATCATTGTATTTTGCTTCCTTTTCTCACTTCTCTTGGAAGGGATCCAGTCATAGTTTATAGAATTATAGGTCCCTTCATTTTCATGAATGTTTGAATCCTCAAACATAGGTATATACGTTTTTGAAGTCCCTATTTCACTTGTAGATGAAATCTAGTTTTCTACAAACTGTTAGTTATCAGAAATTACTTTTACAAACTGTTTTAGTGTATTTAAAAGATACCTTGAGTCCTCTATGAAACACCTTGCATATTCTGTGAACATTGTAGCATGTATGCTTTGTGGACCACCTATTCCATGATCTTCCTCCATTATTTCCACCACATACTACCTCTATATACTTCCTCTGTGAAACACCTCTACATACCGCCTCTGTGTATCGCTTCCATATACCACCTCCGTGTACCGCTTTCGCTTATATAGAATTCCTTCTTTCGTGAACTGATTCTTCCATGGACCACCTTCTTCCTTTGTGGGCTAAAATTATATACAAACACCCTTTCACGGAATCTCTAATGTGAACTAATTCACCCTTCGTAGAATCCACCTCGCGAAACTCTTTCAAACTTCAATGAATTTACAGAGCAAAGATGTTTTCTTATGAAAAATGATCGACATAATAATGGGATTAGCAGTCTATATATAGGAAAATATTTTCGATAAATCCAATAATTCAAGATTTACCAAATCTTCAATGTTGTACAAATTTCACCATGTACTGTTCTACGGCTATATATTATTCATCCCTACAAGTCTTCATACACCCACTCCTCCTACAAAGAGGTGAAAATCACCATCAAATTTTCGAAAATGATGCCCATCACGACTTCTCAAATAAAAACCTTATTTTCACCAATGAAAAGACCTCCTGAATATCACAAGACTTCTACAAGCTGTTTTCACCTTCCATGTAATATTATCCTTCCCATGAATAGTTCTTCATTCCATGAACCATTTATACCCCACAAACTATATCTTGTATGTGGTCCTTGTACAATGATTCATAGTCCACATAACGTCCTTTGATGTACATGAATAGTGTTTTCCTTTAATGAAATAAAATTCCTTATTTTGAGGACCAAATAATTGGAAAAAAGTAGGAAACTATGCCACATTAAAAATTGGCTTTCATAAAACACCGCCCATACTCATCCATGATCAGCTAGCTTTTTCAACCAACACAATCACACACAAAACATACTGAGAGGACACCTTGAGGGATTTTTTCCAAAAATCTTCCCCTTTGGGTTTTTTGACAATTCTTCTCAATTTTATATGTTGTTAGAGATCCTTCCTTCTTCTATCTGCACTCACTTCTTGTGATTAAGATAGAGATCAAGGATTTATTCAACACATACTCTATGTGCACATGAGTCATGCTCGGTGTGAGAAACAAGATTATAATGCAAAGTTCATCAATGAATCACTTTATTACATCCCAAAAAAAAATCTTCTTCTTCTATCATGAACCTCATCTATCATGATATGTATCCATTGATTGATCACATATAGCATTATCAGATTTTATACTCCCCTTATCTCTCTAATCCCCCTAATGGATTAAGCTCCCCCTATCTCACTACTATATCTTGAAGATTCTCCCCATGTCTTAACTAAGACATTTTCTCCCATTTTAAAGCTACAATTTCTCTCCCTTTTTAATGATTCTGAAGGCCATTCCCTTTATGTTTTTTATGTTTTTGGAGTCAATTATAATCCCAAAGCTAGTTGATTCCTTTTAAATGATTCTTTGTGAAAGGCCTTTGTCAGAATATCTACAACATGTTGTTATATAGTTTCATACTCCAACTTCACAAGAACTTATTCCACCTTCTCCTTGATAAATTGATATTTTATTTCAATTTTCTTTTTTCGTAAGTGATAGAAAATAATTTTTCTAATATTTATAGTACTTGAATTATCGAAATGGATTATGATCAGATACTTAACTTCAAACCCCACATCCTCAAGTTGTTTTTTCATTCATAATAAATATGTTCATGCTTGAGTGGTCAATATATAATTAGCTACTATGGTGATCAATGAAATGAAATCTTGTTTCTTTCTTAGCTAAGAAATACACAATCACCCAAGATAGAAACCACCTCCTAATGTTGATTTACCATCATCTGTTGAACCATCCCATCTGCATCTGTATATCCCAATAGATCTAGTTGAGTTTTTTCATTATACATCAAACCAACATCCATAGTTCCCTTGAATATCAATGAATTATTTTTTACTACAAGTATGTGGATTTACATGGGATTTTATTGATTCTTTGCTACTTGACACGTGGAAAAAAGAAATATCTGGTCGTGTCCCTGTTAAGTACAACAAACTTCAAATGATATTCCTATATTCCGTTACATTGACCACTTTGCCTTCATCATCCCAAGATAGTTTCATCTGGGTAGCCACCAGATTTATTATCTCCTTAGAACGATCCATTCCAAAACATCTCAATACTTATTGGAATATTTGGATTGAGAAAGTAATGTTTCATTACTCCCTTGTTTCGCCTATATACTAAGGAAAAAAACATCTCCCCAATTATTTACATTTCAAACTCACTTTTCATGAATTTGGAAAACTTTCTACATTGCACTTAATGCGATCCTCTATTGATTATGTCATCAACATATACCAGCACCATCATCCATTGATTACTGTCATGGTTGACATATATATTGTAATCAAATTACCCATGTTGAAAGATATGATTTTTTAGAAACTGACATAGACTTGAATACCATTCTCTTACTGCTTACTTCAAACCATATAAATCCTTCTTCAGATGAAAAAGTCTATTCTCATCTTCAGGAATGAGAAAACCATATAGTTTCTCAATATAAACTTCTTCTTCCAGAACGCATTTAGAAATTCTACCTTGATGTCCATCTAGAAAACCTTGTAATTTCTTGGAAATGTTAGGGCCAAGAATAATCTAATTGTCTCTATCCTTGCAACAGTTGAAAATGTTTCATCAACATTGATACCCTCTATCTGGGAGTATAAGGCCCCAGCCTTAAACCTTACTTAATCTTGAGTTATTAAAAGATTACACATTGAGGATCTTTTCGGGTTTAGAGTTTTAGAGAATTAGATCATAAAACTTTCATTACATTCCACATATAAACAAAGTGGTTACATAAAGATAGTATTATTCATTCCCATCAATGGAAACACATTTAAAATAAAACATGGATTATTTCTTGACACTTCCTTGACACTATCATCATATCATGTACCTTTCCCTTGACCTGTGAAAAACATTTCAAAAAAAACTTGGGATGAGCATAAAAAGCTCAGTATGGGTTATAAAAACATGGAAAAGAAACATGAGTTCATATATACATAAGAATGAAATCATACTTTACCCATAAAACATAGGCACTTTAACATACGTCATAAAATCATGAATAAATCATAGAAATCATAAGACATAAAGGTAACTTGAGGCATTCATAACATTCTTACGTAGGGAGTAACCCTCTTGGTTACATTTGGAATACCCATCACAGTATATTCCCTAAAATCTCTTCGGAGAAACCTTAATGTTTCACTCCTTCGCGTTACCCAATGCATTGGAGAGCTATATCGGGCTCACCCGCCCTTAGTTTATCACGGAACCACCCGTCTTCATAATAATTCCCAAGAACCATAACATAATCGTATCACATAAAACATGCATAAAGGAAACATAACATTTCCACATTTCAATCACAAGATATCAATACAACACAAAAACATTGTGAAAACCATTTTCAATACCAAAATAAAAGAAAATTAAAACATGGTATTTATTTTTCTTTTAAAAAGAAGGTATGGCTTGTAGAGGAAGCCGAAACTCAAATAACGGTCACGACGGCGGAGAAGTCGTTGTCGCCGCATATGTATGACAAAAACATTCCCTTTTTTCATTTAGTAAATGCTTTGTATAAAAATATTCCTTTTGAATAAATGTAAAAGTCAAAGGGGTTTATACACCGTATAAACGAAAGTTGTGTATAAAATAAAATATGCCTCAATGAAAGGAGATTGAGACGAAGTCCCATACCTCGTATCTGACTTAACCCGACCGTTCTTTAATCTCCTGAATAATAAACTTGAATTAATATCTACTTGATTATAAACCTTTTTCAAGTTCATTATTCCTTTTATACCATGTTATGAACATCATGTAATCATTTAAGTTAATAGTGTTCATTTTGTCGGTATTTGGTTCTTAAGTCAAAAATAGACTTCTTACACTTACATGTTGTTAATTTGGTCAAAGGTTCGTTATATCCAGAATGATATTAATGATTTTGATAACATATATATCATATATATTCAGCACATACATGTATTTATAATATTACATCACATTTAGAGGTAAGAAATGAAATGCACCGTTCATGGAGACGGTAAGCCGTACGTACGCATGAACGCTACTTCCATTTCTATTTCGTATTTTATGGAATGGAATCATAATTATATAAGAGTATATTATAATTCCAGTATAATAACATATATAATATCATTAACTTTATCCTTTACACATCCCACATATGGTATTAACGAATCAAATCACTTTCAGGGGGCGGTAGTCCGCACTTCCTAAAATGAAGATATCGTGTTTACCCATAATGGAAACCATAAAGGTATGCCCAAAATGAAAAAAAACAGAAGCTTAAGGAAAACATAGACATATTATATATCATATATAAAAATAGTGACATCATAATGGCCACCTTTGAAGGTGTTAAATGAGTATTGAACAATCATCGTTTCGGGAGGCAGAATTTCGCCATCCACGGAAACCGTATGTTCTTTAACCATTTGATGTAGTTTTGTGAGAGTGTAGCTCAAATAAATATTATAACAACATCCTAGTATATTGAAGATACTGTTGTTGTTACAAAAGAAGTAAATAAAAAGATTTTAGGGGGTTGGAGAAGCAAAATAAAACAAATGAACATGAGAGAATGAATTACCTTTAAAAGTGTAACTCCTTTTGATTTGAGCCTAAAGGCTTCATTTGAAAGGATTATGCCCAAAGGGAATACTATAGGATGAGGAGAGGGATGTGGAGATAGTAAATGGGCAGGGTTTGGCCGAGCCAAAGGCTTGAGGAGTGTGTGAAATGAGGTAGAGGTGGGGGCCTTTTATAAGAGGAGAGGAGGGGCACTTTTGGAAAGTAAAGAAATATTACTTTATTTGAAAATTTGTTTCGGTTTTAAAAGGTCCCACATTGATATAATTCGTGGCTAAGGTGATAAGGGTTCGAAATCCACTCATACAATTGGTTTTGGACATGTGTAGTTCATATATTTTACATTATCTTTCCATTTTATTTAAATCGTCAAATAATGATGTCATCGCTGCATCATTATTATGTCATAAATAATTTAATTTATTTAATGTCAAAAAATTATAAAAAAAATAATATGATGTAGGAAATATTTTTATCTTTCCAATTACTATTTATAATAAAAAATATGATCTTTATAACCCCATGTAAAAATTGTTTTCGTAAAACATATTATGTTTGTGTCATTTTTACTTTTACATTAAATAAAAAGTTATTTATGTCATTTCCCAACCAAAGTGTCTCCATGGGGTCCCCAAGTTGACCCATGGATTGCATTGGTCGGCCATGACACAACCAATGAGGGTAGGACATGTGTCAAGCTCATCTTATTTTATTAAAGCATTATTTTTACCTTAAACTACACTAATTACCACTAATCGCGATTAAGAACTTAATAAGTTACTATTCACCAAAAAATTATTATAATCTCATTGAACCACATTTTACTTCTTAATGACAACCATGTATGTCGGATTTTTGAAATTCAAAACACAATGATGGCAAAATTTCATTTAAATGGAAAATCAGTCTTTATAAGTACCACTTAGTGGTTTCACTATTCATCAAAAATTGATGTTTTTCAGAAAATTACCAAAAATTCACCCTAAGCTATATTTGATATTATGAATTCGAAAATGATGTCTATTTTACAAAATTCAAAACATATAAGTCACATTAATTAATTTAATAATTAATTCCCACTGTCAGAGAAAATAGCGTGTTTTTATGAAACAATAAGTATCAAAAGATTGACACTAGTTTAAGTCCAATTTCAAAGTGAAATTGATTCCAATGACCACCATTGTATTAAATGGTAAAAATATATTCATATTAAACATTAAGACCAATTCAAAAGATAATCTAATCATATAAATAAATTAGATTAAAAAGCAGTTTTGATGTAAAATGCAGTATTTTTCACTATTCTTTAAAAAATGAACATTGTCAGAAAAATACCAAAAATTCACACAAAGTAAATTTTGATGTCCCAATCATAAATAATAAGTTTATTTTGACAAAAATAGTTTATAAAATTGTCAAAAGATAGATTTAAAAAGGGTTTTCCATCATAAGGCAGTAAAACAATCTTTTAAGAATATTAGTGTATTCCATGCTTAAGATTGGATTTATTTTCATTTTAAGCCTCTAAAACACTATCTTAATCATTAATAGACATAGATAAAAATATATATTATTCATTACTTACTTGGGATGTTACATCCTTCCCCCCTTTAGAAAATTGCGTCCCCGCAATTTATTTACTTATCGAATAAATGGGGGTACTTATCCCTAATTGCATTTTCAGATTCCCATGTTGCCTCTTCAATCATGTGGTTTTTCCACAAAACCTTTACCTGGTGAATCACCTTATTCCGTAACACTTGCTCCCTGTGGTCAAGAATCTGGACCGGTTGTTCCTCATAAGATAGGTTCTCTTCCAGCTGAACTACCTCTGGGCTCAAAACATGAGATGGATCTGGCATATACTTTCTCAACATCGAAACGTGAAAAACATTGTGTACCTGAGATAAAATCGGAGGTAAAGCCACTCGGTATACAACTGATCCAACTCTCTCCAGAATTTCGTATGGTCCAAAGAACCTTGGACTCAACTTTCCTTTCTTACCAAATCTCATCACACTTTTCCAAGGAGAAACCTTGAGAAAAACATGATCACCTACCTCGAAAGATAGATCCTTCCTCCGGTTATCCGCATAACTCTTATGCCTGCTCTGAGCTGTTCTCATGTGTTTCTGAATCAGCTAAACTTTTTTGCCATCTCTTCTACCAATTCTGGTCCCATCAAATTCCTTTCACCCACTTCATCCCAGAAAGCTGGAGTTCGACACCGCTTCCCATATAATGCCTGAAATGGTGCCATCTGTATACTGGAATGAAAACTGTTATTATATGAAAATTCAACCAAAGAAAGATGTTGGTCCCAAATTCCCTGATAATCCATAGAACAAGCTCGTAGCATATCCTCAAATGTCTGAATTGTTCGTTCTGACTGCCCATCTGATTGAGGATGAAAAGCTGTACTAAAATTTAATTCAGTACCCAACGACTTCTGAAGGCCTTTACAAAAGTTAGAAGTAAACCTGAGATCACGATCCGATACAATGGAGAGAGGAACTCCATGTAACCTGACTATCTCTTTAAGATACAAACGAGAAAGTTGATCAAGAGAGAAAATATCTCATATAGCAAGGAAATGAGTAGATTTGGTCAAGCGATCAACAATAACCCAGATTTCATTATTACCTCGAGATGTCTTCGGTAATACAACAACAAAGTCCATGGATATATCCTCCCATTTCCACTCTGGCACTGGTAAAGGCTGAATCATCCCTTTCGGTAACTGCCGCTCTGCTTTAACCTGCTGACAAGTCAAACACTTCACAGTAAAATCAGCAATGTCTCTTTTCATTCCATCCCACCAGTAATACTCCCGCAGATCTCTATACATATTAGTACTTCCCGGATGAACTAAAAATAGAGAACTATGAGCTTCACATAACAAATATCTCTTCAACTGTGAATCACAAGGCACACACAATCTCTTCCCAAATCTCAAAACACAATCATTATCAATGTTGAATTCAGGAAACTTACCTTTCTGAACCAGCTCTACCTTTTTCTGCAACTCACTGTCTTGCTTCTGTGCTTGCTTGATTCTATCTGATAGAGAAGATCTCACTGATACCTGAAACAAAATAGAAGGACTTCCTACACCAACAACTTCTATGCCAAATTTCATCAAATCCTTAACCAAAGGATCACGTTCCAAACGCAACATTGTTAATAAAGCATTACTTTTTCGACTCAAAGCATCAGCCACTTTATTTTCTTTTCCCAGATGGTAATGAATTGTACAATCATAATCCTTGATTAATTCTAGCCATCTCCTCTGTCTCATGTTTAACTCTTTCTAAGTGAATATATACTTTAAACTTTTGTGATCGGTATATATTTCACACTTTACTCCATACAAATTATGCCTCCAAATTTTTAAAGCAAAAACAACAGCAGCTAATTCCAAATCATGTGTAGGGTAATTTACCTCATGAGTTTTCAACTGTCGTGAAGCATAAGCAATTACATGATCATTCTGCATTAGGATGCAACCAAGTCCTTTCAATGAATCATCACTGTATATAAAAAACTCACCATTCCTGGAAGGTAGTGCCAAAACTGGAGCATTCACCAATCTTATTTTCAATTCCTAAAAACAATCATCACATTCTTTTGTCCAGATAAACTTAACACCCTTCCGAGTTAGCTTAGTCATTGGACTAGATAACCATGAAAAATTTCTAACAAACCTTCAGTAATAGCCCACCAAACCAAGAAAGCTACGAATCTCGGTTACATTTGTGGGTCTTGGCCATTCTTCCACAACTTTTTTTTGCAGGATCAACAGTTATTCCATCTTTAGAAACAATGTGACCAAGGAAAGAAATTTGTTGCAACCAAAACTCACACTTGATGAATTTACCATACAGTTTATTTTCTTTTAAGGTTTGCATGATAACCTTTAATGACTTTAATGCTCCTCTTTACTTTTAGAAAACACCAAAATATCATCAATAAAAACAACCACCATTTATCACCTGATTCAACTGAGCCATTACTGCAACAAACTGTTTAGTTCTGATTCTGACCATCTCTGGTTGCTGATTCGGAAAGTCATTCTACTTTTATGCCATCCCTGAAAAGATTCTCTATTTCCTTTATGAAAAACCATTCTTGACACTGAAATATCTTAGGAAAACCAACATGGTAATCTGTAAATGCTATATCATTTCAAAGATTTTTTTTGGATAATAATTTAATAGAATTCTAACTCTTAAAGTTATCTAAACCGACCTTTGATACCAACTATAAGGCCCCAGCCTTAAACCTTACTTAATCTTGAGTTATTACAAGATTACACATTGAGGATCTTTTCGGGTTTAGAGTTTTAGAGAATTAGATCATAAAACTTGCATTACATTCCACATATAAACAAAGTGGTTACATAAAGATAGTATTCTTATTTCCCATCAATGGAAACACATTTAAAATAAAACATGGATTATTTCTTGACACTTCCTTGACACTATCATCATATCATGTACCTTTCCCTTGACCTGTGAAAAACATTTCAAAAAAAACTTGGGATGAGCATAAAAAGCTCAGTATGGGTTAAAAAAACATGGAAAGGAAACATGAGTTCATATATACATAAGAATGAAATCATACTTTACCCGTAAAACATAGGCACTTTAACATACCTCATAAAATCATGAATAAATCATAGAAATCATAAGACATAAAGGTAACCTAAGGCATTCATAACATTCTTATGTAGGGAGTAACCCTCTTGGTTACGTTTGGAATACCCATCACAATATATTCCCTAAAATCTCTTCGTAGAAACCTTAACGTTTCACTCCTTCACGTTACCCAATGCATTGGAGATCTATATCGGGATCACCCGCCCTTAGTTTATCACGGAACCACACGTCTTCATAATAATGCCCAAAAACCATAACATAATCGTATCACATAAAACATGCATAAAGGAAACATAACATTTCCACATTTCAATCACAAGATATCAATAAAACACAAAAACATTGTGAAAACCATTTTCAGTACCAAAATAAAAGAAAAGTAAAACATGGTATTTATTTTTCTTTTAAAAAGAAGGTATGGCTTGTAGAGGAAGCCGAAACTCAAATAACGGTCACGACGGCGGAGAAGTCGTTGTCGCCGCATACGTACGACAAAAACATTCCCTTTTATCATTTAGTAAACGCTTTATATAAAAAGATTCCTTTTGAATAAACGTAAAAGTCAAAGGGGTTTATACACCGTATAAAAGAAAGTTGTGTATAAAATAAAATATGCCTCAATGAAAGGAGATTGAGACGAAGTCCCATACCTCGTATCCGACTTGACCCGACCGTTCTTTAATCTCCTGAATAATAAACTTGATTTAATATATAATTTCTTATGAACCTTTTTCAAGTTCATTATTCCTTTTATACCATGTTATGAACATCATGTAATCATTTAAGTTAATAGTGTTCATTTTGTCGGTATTTGGTTCTTAAGTCAAAAATAGACTTCTTACACTTACATGTTGTTAATTTGGTCAAAGGTTCGTTATATCCAGAATTATATTAATGATTTGGATAACATATATATAATATATATTCATCATATACATGTATTTATAATATTACATCACATTTAGAGGTAAGAAATGAAATGCACCGTTCATGGAGACGGTAAGCCGTACGTACGCATGAACGCTACTTCCATTTCTATTTCGTATTTTCTGGAATGGAATCATAATTATATAAGAGTATATTATAATTCCAGTATAATAACATATATAATATCATTAACTTTATCCTTTACACATCCCACATATGGTATTAACGAATCAAATCACTTTCAGGGGGCGGTAGTCCGCACTTCCTAAAATGAAGATATCGTGTTTACCCATAATGGAAACCATAAAGGTATGCCCAAAATGAAAAAAAACAGAAGATTAAGGAAAAAATAAACATATTATATATCATATATAAAAATAGTGACATCATAATGGCCACCTTTGAAGGTGTTAAATGAGTATTGAACAATCATCGTTTCGGGAGGCAGAATTTCGCCATCCACGGAAACCGTATGTTCTTTAACCATTTGATGTATTTGTGTGAGAGTGTAGCTCAAATAAATATTATAACAACATCCTAGTATATTGAATATACTGGTGTTGTTACAAAAGAAGTAAATAAAAAGAGTTTAGGGGGTTGGAGAAGCAAAATAAAACAAATGAACATGAGATAATGAATTACCTTTAAAAGTGTAACTCCTTTTGATTTGAGCCTAAAGGATTCCTTTGAAAGGATTATGCCCAAAGGGAATCCTCTAGGATGAGGACAGGGATGTGGAGAGAGTAAATGTGCAGGGGTTGGCCGAGCCAAAGGCTTGAGGAGTGTGTGAAATGAGGTAGAGGTGGGGGCCTTTTATAAGAGGAGAGGTGGGGCACTTTTGGAAAGTAAAGAAATATTACTTTATTTGAAAATGTGTTTCGGTTTTAAAAGGTCCCACATTGATATAATTCGTGGATAAGGTGATAAGGGTTCAACATCCACTCATCCAATTGGTTTTGGACATGTGTAGTTCATATATATTACATTATCTTTCCATTTTATTTAAATCATCAAATAATGATGTCATCGCTGCATCATTATTATGTCATAAATAATTTAATTTATTTAATGTCTAAAAATTATAAAAAAATACTATGATGTAGGAAATCGTTTTAGATTTCCAATGACTATTTATAATCAAAAATATTATCTTTATAACCCCATGTAAAAATTGTTTTTGTAAAACATATTATGTTTGTGTCATTTTTACTTTTACATTAAATAAAAAGTTATTTATGTCATTTCCAAACCAAAGTGTCTCCATGGGGTCCCCAAGTTGACCCATGGCTTGTCTTGGTAGGCCATGACACAAAAAATGAGGGTAGGACATGTGTCAAGCTCATCTTAGTTTATTAAAGCATTATTTTTACCTTAAACTACCCTAATTACCACTAATCGCGATTAAGAACTTAATAAGTTACTATTCACCAAAAAATTATTATAATCTCATTGAACCACATTTTACTTCTTAATGACAACCATGTATGTCGGATTTTTGAAATTAAAAACACAGTTATGGCAAAATTTCATTTAAACGGAAAATCAGTCTTTATAAGTACCACTTAGTGGTTTCACTATTCATCAAAAATTGAAGTTTTTTAGAAAATTACCAAAAATTCACCCTAAGCTATATTTGATATTACGAATTCTAAAATGAAGTCTATTTTAAAAAATTCAAAACATATAAGTCACATTAATTAATTTAATAATTAATTCCCGCTGTCAGATCAAATAGCGTGTTTTTATGAAACAATAAGTATGAAAAGATTGACACTAGTTTAAGTCCAATTTCAAAGTGAAATTGATTCCAATGACCACAATTGGATTAAATGGTAAAAATATATTCATATTACACATTAAGACCAATTCAAAAGATAATATAATCATATAAATAAATTAGATTAAAAAGCGGTTTTGATGTAAAAAGCAGCATTTTTCACTATTCTTTAAAAATGAACATTTTCAGAAAAATATCAAAAATTCACACAAAGTAAATTTTGATATCCCAATCATAAAGAATAAGTTTATTTTGACAAACATAGTTTATAAAATTGTCAAAAGATAGATTTAAAAAGGGTTTTCCATCATAAGGCAGTAAAACAATCTTTTAAGAATATTAGTGTATTCCATGCTTAAGATTGGATTTATTTTCATTTTAAGCCTCTAAAAAACTATCTTAATCATTAATAGACATATATAAAAATATCTATTATTCATTACTTACTTGGGATGTTACAGTATAAGGCCCCAACCTTAAACATTACTTAATCTTGAGTTATTACAAGATTACACATTGAGGATCTTTTTAGGTTTAGAGTTTTAGAGAATTAGATCATGAAACTTGCATTACATTCCACATTTAAACAAAGTGGTTACATAAAAGATAGTATTCATTCTTCCCATCAACGGAAACATATTTAAAATATAACATGGATTCTTTCTTGACACATCCTTGACACTATCATCACATCATGTACCTTTCCCTTGACCTGTGAAAAACATTTCAAAAAACTTGGGATGAGCATAAAAAGCTCAGTTAGGGTTATAAAAATATGGAAAGGAAACATGAGTTCATATATACATGAGAATGAAATCATACTTTACCCATAAAACATAGGAACTTTAACATACCTCATCAAACCATGAATAAATCATAGAAAACATAAGACATAAAGGTAACTTGAGGCATTCATAACATTCTTACGTAGGGAGTAACCCTCTTGGTTACGTTTGGAATACACATCACAGTATATTCCCTAAATCTCTTCGGAGAAACCTTAACATTTCACTCCTTCGCGTTACCCAATGCATTGGAGAGCTATATAGGGCTCACCCGCCCTTAGTTTATCACAGAACCACCCGTTTTCATAACAATGCCCAAGATCCATAACATAAATGTATCACATAAAACATGCATAAAGGAAACATAACATTTCCAAATTTCAATCACAATATAACATTTTAGTATATTTAAATAATGAATCCATTCAAAAAGAAACCATTTCTAAAACCATTTAAAACATTTAATAAAGAGATTTTTGAATCAAAGTGTCCCATACCACCTTGAAGATTAAAATTTTAAACCATTAATATCCATTTAAATAAATCCTTAAAACCATTTTGAAAACATGGATATTAATAAGAACAAATAATTAAAACATTTAAAACGATATTTTGGTTAAAGGGGTTTTACCAAAATTAGAGACACTTGAATACAATAATTGAGGAATAACATTTAGTCAAAACTTTATAATATAATGAGAATAAATGGATTCATGATACAATACTCCAAAGTACAGTATATACACTATAGAAGAGTGAATTGGTGCATAACAACAATGAACTCTCAACAGAAAATGTCAAATGTGATGAAATCCCTTATAAAGAAGGTATCCTTAAATTAAGGACAAATAAATCTCAAAAATATGTGTGACAAATATAAATACACCCAATATAAGTGGATATTAAGTTTAAAACAATAAAAGGTCATTCACACATATTCAATGGATGACATATTCAATGACAACATTTTGAACCCAAAGAAATCGAAATTGGGTTAAAAGTTCCCTTGACAGCCCAACGACATCACATCAAAATGAGTTGATGAGAGATAAAAAGTGTATCTCATCACTTGGACATAAAATTTACATCAATAAGGATATATGAGAACTTATCCCAACATAACAATATGCAAATTAAAAGACCCAACAAAAGAAGTCTTTTAAAAAAGAGGAGGGTGAAAGGTTCCCTTACCGACTTGGGTATCTTTCAAAACATACACCCCATGAAAGAAGGAAAATAGATCATTTATGTAAATACTCATAAACGAAAGTATATTACACAAATATTAGAATAATGGGCAGTACATACACCACTCAATTTAATTTTTGGCAAATGTAGCATAAATCTCACGGGAATAAAAGTGAGACGAAAAATCCCTCACAAAAACTCGGCAGCCTAACGGCGCCACATAAAACTTCCGAATATGGATTGATGAGATCAAATAGAGTATCCCATCATATTAAAATAGAATTTACAGAAAGTGGAATATAAAATAAAATCCCCCAACATTGCAAGGAGGAGTTCAAAAGAAGTGACATAAAGGAGAGTACTTAAAAAGAAAGAGAGAGGTTAGATCTCTTACGAAAGTTCGGCAGCCTAACGGCACCACTCAAAACTTCCAAAATGGATTGATGAGAGAGAATAGGGTCTCTCATCTCATGAACATTATATTAAATTTAATATAAAAGAACATCCCAATCATAAGAAATATGAGCTTAAAATAAATGACATAAAAGAGTGTACTTAAAAAGAAAGAGAGTTGTAGGATCCCTTACCTCGGGTCCGACTTGACTCGATCGTTCTTTAATCTCCTGAATAATAAACTTGAGTTAATTTATAATTCCTTAAGAACCTTTTTCAAGTTCATTATTACTTTTATACCACTTATTACCATGTCATAAACATTATGTAATCATTTAAGTTAATAATATTTGTTTTGCCGATATTTGGTTCTTAAGTCGAAAGTGGACTTCTTACAATTACATGTTGTTCGTGTGGCCAAATGTTTATTATATCCAGAATTGTATTCATTATGTAGATATCATATATGTCATATATATCCATTACATTCATGCATTCATAACATTACATAATCATTTAGAGGTAAGAAATGAAATGCACCGTTCATGGAGACGGTAAGCCGTACGTACGCATGAACGCTACTTTCATTTCTATTTCGTATTTTATAGAATGGAATAATAATTATATAAAGGTATATTATAATTCCAGTATAATATCATATATAATATCATATTTCCATCCTTTATACATCCCACATATGGTATTTAACGAATCAAATCACTTTGAGGGGGCGGTAGTCCGCACTTCCTTAAATGAAGATATCACGTATACCCATAATGGAAGCCATAAAGGTAAGACAAAAATGAAAAATACAGAAGAATAAATAAAACATAAACATATTATATATCATATATAAAAATAGTGACATCATAATGGCCACCTTTGAAGGTGTTAAATGAGTATTGAACAATCATCGTTTCGGGAGGCAGAATTTCACCATCCACGGAAACCGTATGTTCTTTAACCATTTGATGTAGTTGTGTGAGAGTGTAGCTCGAATAAATCTTATAACAACATCCTAGTATATTGAAGATACTGGTGTTGTTACAAAAGAAGTAAATAAAAAGAGTTTAGGGGGTTGGAGAAGCAAAATAAAACAAATGAACATGAGAGAATGAATTACCTTTAAAAGTGTAACTCCTTTTGATTTGAGCCTAAAGGCTTCCTTTGAAAGGATTCTGCCCAAAGGGAATCCAATAGGATGAGTAGAGGGATGTGGAGAGAGTAAATGGGCAGGGGTTGGACGAGCCAAAGGCTTGAGTAGTGTGTTAAATGAGGTAGAGGTGGGGGCCTTTTATAAGAGGAGAGGAGGGGTACTTTTGGAAAGTAAAGAAATATTACTTTATTTGAAAATGTGTTTCGGTTTCAAAAGGTCCCACATTGATATAATTCGTGGATAAGGTGATAAGACTTATAAATCCACTCATCCAATAAGTTTTGGACATGTGTAGTTCATATATTTTACATCATCTTTCCATTTTATTTAAATCGTCAAATAATGATTTCATCGCTGCATCATTATTATGTCATAAATAATTTAATTTATTTAATGTATAACAATTATAAAAAAAATACTATGATGTATGAAATCTTTTTAGCTTTCCAATTAATATTTATAATCAGAAATATGACTTGTATAACCCCACTTAAAAATTGTTTTAGTAAAACATATCATGTTTGTGTCAATTTTACTTTTACATTATATAAAAAGTTATTTATGTCATTTCCCAACCAAAGTGTCTCCATGGGGTCCCCAAGTTGGCCCATGGATTTTCTTGGTCGGCCATGACTCACCCAATAGGTGTAGGACAAGTGTCATGGTGTTTTCACATTCTTATAATATCATTTTTATCTTAAATTACACTAATTACCTCTAATCGCGATTAAGAACTTAATAAGTTACTATTCACCAAAAAATTATTATAATCTCATTGAACCACATTTTACTTCTTAATGACAACCATGTATGTCGGATTTTTGAAATTCAAAACACAATGATGGCAAAATTTCATTTAAACGGAAAATCAGCTTTTATAAGTACCACTTAGTGGTTTCACTATTCATCAAAAATTGAAGTTTTTCAGAAAAATCCCAAAAATTCACCCTGAGCTATATTTGATATTCCGAATTCAAAAATGAAGTCCGTTTTACAAAATTCAGAACATATTAGTCACATTAATTAATTTAATAATTAATTCCCGCTGTCAGAGCAAATAGCGTGTTTTTATAAAATAAGTATCAAAAGATTGACACTAGTTTAAGTCTGATTTCAAAGTGAAATTAATTCCAACGAACACTATTGGATTTAATGGTAAAAATATTTTCTAATTTCACTTTAAAACCAATTCAAAATATAATCTAATCATATAAATAAATTAGATTAAAAAGAGGTTTTGAATTAAAATACAACATTTTACACTATTCATTAAAAAATGAACTTTATCGAAAAAATACCAAAAAATTACACAAAGTAAAATTTGATGTCCCGATTCTTAATAAGAGTTTTATTTGGTCCAAAAGAATGTTTAAGAGTGAACAAAACTATATTTAATGACAGTTCTCCATTAAAAGGCGATAAGTGAACCTTTAGTGAAAACTAGGGCATATACGCCTAAAATTGAATTCTTTCCATATTTTAAGCCTTTAGCTTTTATTGGATAAGTGTAAAAACATTTAAAAACATATATAATCATATTTTAGTTATTTATATCCATTCCCTCCAATACAACGGCTACATGTTAACTACCATTTGAATTAATATTATTTTATTATTAGAGTGCAACGTAAGATTCCCAAGAAACTCGTTGTTGCGTGTTGGGTACGCCATCGAGCATAGCGTCCCCTTTAAAGTCATATTAATATTTTATTCAAAAATATGGATAAATATGAAAATTTCATATTCATTATTTACCTGGGGTGTTACATCCTTCCCCCCTTTTGGGAATTGCGTCCTCGCAATTTTAAAATTGCGCTTGGAAACATCCTTGAAAGTCCCACATCGGAACAAAAGTCGGTAAAACAAACACTTTAAAATAAAGAAAGATAAGTACAAAGGTCACCCGAGTTAACCCATACTAGGATTCCAAGTATGAAAATATGGACATGGAGGAGAAAACATAGGTTCATGTTCTCATGGAGAGTGATAGAAAACATGTTTAGGAGAAAGTTAACCATGAGAAAATCACAAACTTGTGATGGGTTAAACGGTGTTGGGTTCCCCAGTAGGAAAAGTTAATAGACAACATTTTTGTTTTAAGTTACTTTTTATTGAGGAATTTATTCATAAGGAAGCATAATCACTTATCATGTTGACTTTCAACTTTTACTAGATTCCTTAGTCAAACTCATATTTTTTCCAAAAGGCGAGTATTTAGGGAGACTTGTTCGCATTAAGAGTACTATAATCAACTTCTAGAGAATCACATAATCCCCAAAAGAGAACTATATAGATCCCATGTATTTAGGTTTTAACCAAAACCAAAACCAAAAAGGTTAGTACAAGATCATATAATCCAGAAAAGGATAACCCCTTATAAAAAGAAAATCTATTCTTAATCTCCAAAATTTGTCCAAAAAAACCCAAAGTTCAACGAGGACCATCCGATAAAAAATTTGTCCATAAAATTCTTCAAAGTAAACCAATATAAGATTGAAACCCAAATATTTGAAGGATTTAGTCTCATAGTCTTCCAAGTTAAATCGTAACATTTATCTCCAAACAACATCAGTTGCTCCTAAAGTCTCGTTTTGAAAAGTAATTAACCTAATCACATATCCTTCATGATAGGTTAATCATTTTCATAAATAACCCAAAATCAACTTACTCTTAATTCATAAAATCATATAACTAGAATGAATCAGTCAAACTAACCAGGGACTTCACGTAGTCCAGTGGTAGGTGATAAATACCAGTCGCACTTTGGTTGTGGGTTCGATTCCCGCAGCTTTGTCCGACGCGACGGGTTGTCACACGGTCTGCGTGTTGTCCTTTTTTCAAAACTATATAATTCTTAAAACATTCCCCAAAATGAGATAAAATCTTCAATAACAATCATAACATATTTTAACCTCAAGTTTATCTCATTCCTTTCATTTTCCATCATATCATATAGTAACCCATAATTACCTAAAAATTAAGTATCATATAAACCCTAATGGTTACCTTAATAATTATTACCTGAATTTCCACATCGAGTTGGCCATCTCGTACATGATTCATTAGAGAACTCACCAAGGTTAAAGTGGTTGATCATGACTCCTTGATATTTGGTTTAGAACAACCACGAGTTTCCTCATTGAATCCTCCATTTTATCTAGTATCTTAATCAAAGAACCACCACAGTTTCCTTCAAACCTGTTGTCTCTTTGGTGCCTGCTAGATCCATCCATTCACTAAAAATAGAAATGTCAGTGTGAGTATATCAACAAAACCATCATGTACTAATGAGGAAGGTAAAAACTAAGATACACTTACTCATTCACTTTATCTAAAACTAGGACTCTTTCTGAAATCCTAACCATTATGGTAATGTCACTTATGCTTAAAGAATACCCTAACCTCTAAAGTTATCTAAACTGACCTTTGATACCAACTATAAGGCCCCAGCCTTAAACATTACTTAATATTGAGTTATTACAGGATTACACATTGAGGATCTTTTTAGGTTTAGAGTTTTAGAGAATTAGATCATGAAACTTGCATTACATTCCACATTTAAACAAAGTGGTTACATAAAAGACAGTATTCATTCTTCCCATCAACGGAAACATATTTAAAATATAACACAGATTCTTTCTTGACACATCCTTGACACTATCATCACATCATGTACCTTTCCCTTGACCTGTGAAAAACATTTCAAAAAACTTGGGATGAGCATAAAAAGATCAGTAAGGGTTATAAAAATATGTAAAGGAAACATGAGTTCATATATACATGAGAATGAAATCATACTTTACCCATAAAACATAGGAACTTTAACATACCTCATCAAACCATGAATAAATCATAGAAAACATAAGACATAAAGGTAACTTGAGGCATTCATAACATTCTTACGTAGGGAGTAACCCTCTTGGTTACGTTTGGAATACCCATCACAGTATATTCCCTAAATCTCTTCGGAGAAACCTTAACGTTTCACTCCTTCGCGTTACCCAATGCATTGGAGAGCTATATCGGGCTCACCCGCCCTTAGTTTATCACGGAACCACCCGTTTTCATAACAATGCCCAAGATCCATAACCTAAATGTATCACATAAAACATGCATAAAGGAAACATAACATTTCCACATTTCAATAACAATATAACATTTTAGTATATTTAAATAATGAATCCATTCAAAAAGAAACCATTTCTAAAACCATTTAAAACATTTAATAAATAGATTTTTGAATCAAAGTGTCCCATACCACCTTGAAGATTAAAATTTTAAACCATTAATATCCATTTAAATAAATCCTTAAAACCATTTTGAAAACATGGATATTAATAAGAACAAATAATTAAAACATTTAAAACGATATTTTGGTTAAAGGGGTTTTACCAAAATTAGAGACACTTGAATACAATAATTGAGGAATAAAATTTAGTCAAAACTTTATAATATAATGAGAATAAATGGATTCATGATACAATACTCCAAAGGACAGTATATACACCATAGAAGAGTGAATTGGTGCATAACAACAATGAACTCTCAACAGAAAATGTCAAATGTGATGAAATCCCTTATAAAGAAGGTATCCTTAAATTAAGGACAAATAAATCTCAAAAATATGTGTGACAAATATAAATACACCCAATATAAGTGGATATTAAGTGTAAAACAATAAAAGGTCATTCACACATATTCAATGGATGACATATTCAATGACAACATTTTGAACCCAAAGAAATCGAAATTGGGTTAAAAGTTCCCTTGACAGCCCAACGACATCACATCAAAATGAGTTGATGAGAGATAAAAAGTGTATCTCATCACTTGGACATAAAATTTACATCAATAAGGATATATGAGAACTTATCCCAACATAAAAATATGCAAATTAAAAGACCCAAAAAAAGAAGTCTTTTAAAAAAGAGGAGGGTGAAAGGTTCCCTTACCGACTTGGGTATCTTTCAAAACATACAACCCATGAAATAATGACAATAGATCATTTATGTAAATACTCATAAACGAAAGTATATTACACAAAGAGTATAATAATGGGCAGTACATACACCACTCAATTTAATTTGTGGCAAATGTAGCATAAATCTCACGGGAATAAAAGTGAGATGAAAAATCCCTCACGAAAACTCGGCAGCCTAACGGCGCCACATAAAACTTCCGAATATGGATTGATGAGATCAAATATAGTATCCCATCATATTACAATAGAATTTACAGCAAGTGGAATATAAAAGAAAATCCCCCAACATTTCAAGGAGGAGTTTAAAAGAAGTGACATAAAGGAGAGTACTTAAAAAGAAAGAGAGGTTAGATCTCTTACGAAAGTTCGGCAGCCTAACAGCGCCACTCAAAACTTCCAAAATGGATTGATGAGAGAGAATAGGGTCTCTCATCTCATGAACATTACATTAAATTTAATATAAAAGAACATCCCAATCATAAGAAATATGAGCTTAAAATAAATGACATAAAAGAGTGTACTTAAAAAGAAAGAGAGTTGTAGGATCCCTTACCTCGGGTCCGACTTGACTCGATCGTTCTTTAATCTCCTGAATAATAAACTTGAGTTAATTTATAATTCCTTAATAACCTTTTTCAAGTTCATTATTACTTTTATACTACTTATTACCATGTCATAAACATTATGTAATCATTTAAGTTAATAATATTTGTTTTGCCGATATTTGGTTCTTAAGTCGAAAGTGGACTTCTTACAATTACATGTTGTTCGTGTGGACAAATGTTTATTATATCAAGAATTGTATTCATTATGTAGATATCATATATGTCATATATATCCATTACATTCATGCATTTATAACATTACATAATCATTTATAGGTAAGAAATGAAATGCACCGTTCATGGAGACGGTAAGCCGTACGTACGCATGAACGCTACTTTCATTTCTATTTCGTATTTTATAGAATGGAATAATAATGATATAAAGGTATATTATAATTCCAGTATAATATCATATATAATATCATATTTCCATCCTTTATACATCCCACATATGGTATTTAACGAATCAAATCACTTTGAGGGGGCAGTAGTCCGCACTTCCTTAAATGAAGATATCGCGTATACCCATAATGGAAGCCATAAAGGTAAGAAAAAAATGAAAAATACAGAAGCATAAATAAAACATAAACATATTATATATCATATATAAAAATAGTGACATCATAATGGCCACCTTTGAAGGTGTTAAATGAGTATTGAACAATCATCGTTTCGGGAGGCAGAATTTCACCATCCACGGAAACCGTATGTTCTTTAACCATTTGATGTAGTTGTGTGAGAGTGTAGCTCGAATAAATCTTATAACAACATCCTAGTATATTTAATATACTGGTGTTGTTAAAAAATAAGTAAATAAAAAGAGTTTAGGGGGTTGGAGAAGCAAAATAAAACAAATGAACATGAGAGAATGAATTACCTTTAAAAGTGTAACTCCTTTTGATTTGAGCCTAAAGTCTTCCTTTGAAAGGATTCTGTCCAACGGGAATCCACTAGGATGAGGAGAGGTATGTGGAGAGAGTAAATGGGCAGGGTTTGGCCGAGCCAAAGGCTTGAGTAGTGTGTTAAATGAGGTAGAGGTGGGGGCCTTTTTTAAGAGGAGAGGAGGGGTACTTTTGGAAAGTAAAGAAATATTACTTTATTTGAAAATGTGTTTCGGTTTCAAAAGGTCCCACATTGATATAATTCGTGGATAAGGTGATAAGACTTCTAAATACACTCATCCAATAAGTTTTGGACATGTGTAGTTCATAGATTTTACATTATCTTTCCATTTTATTTAATTCGTCAAATAATGATGTCATCGCTGCATCATTATTATGTCATAAATAATTTAATTTATTTAATGTCTAAAAATTATAAAAAAATACTATGATGTAGGAAATCTTTTTAGATTTCCAATTAATATTTATAATCAAAAAGATGACTTGTATAACCCCACTTAAAAATTGTTTTAGTAAAACATATCATGTTTGTGTCAATTTTACTTTTACATTAAATAAAAAGTTATTTATGTCATTTCCCAACCAAAGTGTCTCCATGGGGTCCCCAAGTTGGCCCATGGATTTTCTTGGTCGGCCATGACTCACCCAATAGGTGTAGGACAAGTGTCATGGTGTTTTCACAATATTATAATATCATTTTTACCTTAAATTACACTAATTACCTCTAATCGCGATTAAGAACTTAATAAGTTACTATTCACCAAAAAATTATTATAATCTCATTGAACCACATTTTACTTCTTAATGACAACCATGTATGTCAGATTTTTGAAATTCAAAACACAATGATGGCAAAATTTCATTTAAACGGAAAATCAGCTTTTATAAGTACCACTTAGTGGTTTCACTATTCATCAAAAATTGAAGTTTTTCAGAAAAATCCCAAAAATTCACCCTGAGCTATATTTGATATTCCGAATTCAAAAATGAAGTCCGTTTTACAAAATTCAGAATATATTAGTCACATTAATTAATTTAATAATTAATTCCCACTGTCAGAGCAAATAGCGTGTTTTTATAAAATAAGTATCAAAAGATTGACACTAGTTTAAGTCTGATTTCAAAGTGAAATTAATTCCAACGACCACTATTGGATTTAATGGTAAAAATATTTTCTAATTTCACTTTAAAACCAATTCAAAATATAATCTAATCATATAAATAAATTATATTAAAAAGTGGTTTTGAATTAAAATACAACATTTTACACTATTCATTAAAAAATGAACTTTATCAAAAAAATACCAAAAAATTACACAAAGTAAAATTTGATGTCCCGATTCTTAATAAGAGTTTTATTTGGTCCAAAAGAATGTTTAAGAGTGAAAAAAACTATATTTAATGACAGTTCTCCATTAAAAGGCGATAAGTGAACCTTTAGTGAAAACTAGGGCATATACGCCTAAAATTGAATTCTTTCCATATTTTAAGCCTTTAGCTTTTATTGGATAAGTGTAAAAACATTTAAAAACATATATAATCATATTTTAGTTATTTCTATCCATTCCCTCCAATACAACGGCTACATTTTAACTACCATTTGAATTAATATTATTTTATTATTAGAGTGCAACATAAGATTCCCAAGAAACTCGTTGTTGCGTGTTGGGTACGCCATCGAGCATAGCGTCCCCTTTAAAGTCATATTAATATTTTATTCACAAATATGGATAAATATGAAAATTTAATATTCATTATTTACCTGGGGTGTTACATACAGGGAGTACCCTTTTCACACTATTCATTCTTTTGTTTGAATCACAACACCATCTTCATTCATTTCGTTATGAAAGATCGATTTTTTCCGATGAAATTATTATCTTTTGTCTTAGAAACAATCTCCCATGTCTGGTTCTTCCCAACTTTTTCAAGCTCATAATTCACAGCCTGAACCCAATTCTCATCACCAGTTGCTTCACCAAAATATTATTTCTCTACCTGTGATAAGTAATATTCTTATTGTAGAGTCTTCATCCTCTATGTCTGCACTGGTGTTGTCTAATCACCAATTATGTTTTTTCTATCAATATCATCTCTTATCTTCTGTATTTGCATAGATACTGATTTAACGACATCCTTCTGATCATCTAATTCTTCTTCTGAATCAGCCTCTAGAACTAGTGCATCCCCTAATCTACTTATTTCTTCATCACTATCATCTTGATATTGATCATGTATTTTTTGAATATTCTTCTCATTCTCCACTATGGTTACATCATGGATTTCAATATTATTTCATAGCCTTTTGTTGAAGAATTTATATGATTTTATTTTATTTGAATAGCCAACAAATATCCCTTCATATCCATAGGATTCAAAATTCATTTGTTTCTTCTTATTGATAATGAAACACCTACTTCAGAAGATTCAAAAGAACATCAATGATGGCTTATTTCCATACACTAGATCATATGGAGTCTTTTAACATAGTAATACTCTGTTTGATGTGTAGACTTTCATAATCACTCATTTCCAAAAATTATATGTAATCTTTATCTCAATGAGAATTGTTCTGGAGATGGTGTTGACAATACGATTCCTTCTTTCAGCTACTCCATTCTGCTGTAGAGTTCTTACTGCTAAAAATTTATACCTTATCCCATGTTTCTAGAGATAATCCTCTACTTGGAAATTTGTAAACTATTTTCCATTATCTATTCACATATTTTTGAATATTTGACCCAACATCTTCTCAAATTACCTTCGATATGTTTTTATGCCACTAAATACCTTATATTTGTGGGTGATAATTTAAACCCATGCCATTCTTCTATAATCATCAATCAATAGAACATAATATATCCTTCCATAAATAGATCTTGTTGAAATTGGTATGAACACATCAATATGAACCAACTAAATAAATATTATTTACCTTTTCTCTTTATCCTTATATGTCTTTCGAATGATCTTCTCTTGATGGCAGGCATTGTACGTATGTTTATGATCACGTGATAATCTGAGTAGATCTCAAGAAACAACATATTTCACCAGATCTTCCAAGAACATTTGGATTATGTGTCCATGACATGAATTCCACAATATATTTTATTATTCCTTGGATAGAAAGAACTTATCTCCTTCACCACTCATGAGGAAGATAATCCATTTTTTATGGTTTAATTGCAATAAAACAACCCCATATTTTTCCTACTTGGAAAACAATTTATTGGAAAAGCTTATGGAAGGTCCTAAGTCGCACAATTTACATACACTAAATAAGTTGTGACTAATACCTTAAACCATGAAGACATATGAACATCTCATGCCTTTTCCCCTAAAATTTTATTTTTTATACCCAATAATTTTTAACCCTTCATCATTTTCAAATATTATGATACCTTCTTTATCGTACCTAATTTCCATCACCATATCCTTGTTTCCTATCATATGGAAGGTGCATCCACTGTCAATGATCCATATCCTAGTGTGATCTGATGACTTTAAGGCAATCTCTACAACCACTTCATACTTAGATCTTTTCATTTTGATCCATATTTTTGACTTCATACCTGGTATGGACTGATACACTTGATATTTTTCAGAATATGGTGGCACAACTTTATCATGTAGAGATGCATATCAATTTTTCATTTTCAGCTCATTTGATGATGCATTTGACTGCTGATTATAACCAGGCTCTGTCTGTTTTAGCACATTCCTCTGTATTGTTGATGAGAAATATATTACCATCTACATAAATCCTCCACACCTAAAATAGTGACCATCAAATGATGATTCATAAAATTGAAATCTGTATGACTTCCTTTGTTGGTCATGTTCTCTTCGATACCACTTTTCTAGGGAAAAAACATTTTTTGAGTGTTCCATATTTTCATAATAATAGGATCTTATGTGGGGTACATTCTTGTATGGAAATACCGCACCACTGGTTATCCCTTGGGTTCTCTGAATCATATTATTCTACTTCATACCCAAATAAATCTTCAGTCTTAGAGTTTATGCTTGTGGTTTAACTTAAACTATTACTTCTTTCTATTTTTGATAAATCTCCATGCCATCCATACCATTTTGAAAGGATGGATTATTTTTTTTGGAAAACTATGCTCAACTTTTATAATCTTTGTTGCCTCTATGATCTACTTTCCTGATGATGTACATAGAGTCAATAGGTTTTCTTGATCATTAACACATTATCGTAGACCGACGAATTCCAATTCAAGTTCATTGATAGGATTGATTTATTATTTTCCAGTTTTAGTTAAACTATCGATATATCTTTTCTATTATTCAATTTTGAGTTTGTACTCAAACACCTTTTCTGAGATCTCTAGTGTTGAAGACTTTAGTTTTTCAATTTATTCCTCTAGCTCAGACTTCTCTTCTTCCTACTACTACATAGAGAATTGGGCATCCTGAACCACATTGTTGGCTTTCCTTGTTTTGGATCTCCAAACATATATCTATTGAAGAGTAGCTTCTAATTCACCCTGAAGTTCCAATATTACTTCAACTTATCCAACTTTATCATAAATTTTTTGTTTTGTAATGAAATTTTAGACAACTACCACTAAAGTATCTACCTCAGATCCTTGTAGTCCTCCAACTCTTATGCCTTAGATTATTCTAAACTTTTATCTTCTTTCAATGAATATTCTTCTTTTTGAGAAAACCTTCTATTATAACTTCTCCTACCATTCACATTGGATTAATCCTTCTTTTGGGGAATTCTATCATTGTCTTCACTATCATCTTCAACCTTATTAGGAAAAATTACTACATAATGTCCAATATTTCCACATCGGAAGAATTTAATTGAAAGTTTTCCTTTGAACTTTCCTCTTCCTCTTTATAGATTTGAAGTGAGAAATGACATGACATCATACAAATTACCATTCTTCAGGCCATATTAAATAGAGATATTCATTATGGCCTTGAATTCCACTTCAATATACTTCCCATTTTCGACAACATCATCATCATCATTTATCATTTCATTTGAAAAAAGAGTACTATGGAAGTTATCAAATGTCAGCTCATTTGGATATTTATCATTAAATACTGAAAATTTCAGATTAAATTGAGGTCAATGTTTTCTCAAGATACGCTTCACAATATTTATATATTCAATGAATTCTCCAAAACTATAAATGTATTCCTCTATAACATTCACCATATCAATGAATGTATCAATAGATTTATTGGGGTTCATTTTTAGATATTCATACTTGTTCCACCAAACCTATAGCTTTACCTCTTTAAACATTGAATCGCCTTCATAGATATTAAGCAGATTTTCCTATATAGCATGTAATGTTTTACATGACATCACCTATCTATAAATTTCATTTGATAGGGATCCTCCTAAATCATTGATCCCTTTAGCATCTGCATACAATTCTCTTCTTTCAGATTCTAATAAAGCACCACTATTGATATCAGCTGATATTCCATACATTGTTGTTGTAAAGACATCAATATCTAATGATTAGAAGTATTACTACATCAGATTCTCCCAAGGTTGGAAATTTTTTTATTCAAAGATCGGAATTCCTTTGTGATTGACCAGTTCCATTTCTTCTACCGAGAGGGAAAAAATGACCTTTAACCTTTCACTCTGATACCAATTATCAGGTCCACTAGGTTAAATACCCTGAGAGGGGGGTGAATCAAGGTATGAAAAATTGAAATCACTACCACTATGTATCTTGTTTCATTGTTAAAAAACACACTTATATCTTTCTTCCATATGAATATATTAAAAAAATGAAATCATGCATAGGAAACAATGATTTTACTTGGTTCACCATCACGGGCTATGTCCAAGGAGCATACAACAACGATGTGATGATATACCAAATCCACTAAATCTCACTATAATTTACATGGTTCGGAATTGATCTTCTATGCCCAATATCACTACCTTTAAAAGGTTTAGGGTCCCCTCACTTCATTCCCAAGGGTCACTCTCTATGTCATTTCATCTTGATCACTGTTAGTGGGAAGGATCACCGTATTCCCCTTCCTTTTATCACTGCTCTTAGAATGGATCCACTCATAGTTTATAGACATGTAAGTCACTTAATTTTCAGGAAATCACTAATCATCAAGAATAGGTAGATGCTCTGTTAAAGTCCAATTTTCACCAGTATATGAAATCTAATTTTCTGTGTACTATTAGTTAGCAGAAATTACTTTTTTGAACTATTTTAGTGCATTTTCAATCTTCCTTGAGTCCTTCACGAACCACCTTTCCTATTCCACGAACTACATAGCGGGTATGCTTCATAGACAACTTATTCTAGGAATTACCTCCACTTATATAATCATTTACTTCCTCCGCGTACTACCTCTACAATGCACCTCTATATACCGAATCTATGTATCGATTCCACGTACCGTCTCCATGAACCACTTCTGATTCTGTGGAATTCATTCTTCTGTGGACTACTTCATCCACATACTGCCTTATTCATTTGTAGACTACAATTCTATAAAAACACACTTTCATGGAATCTATTCTTAAAACTGCTTCACCCTTTGCAGAATCATCCTCATGAACCTCTTTCATACTTCACCAAATTCCAAGAGAAAATATGTTTTCATAGGAAACATATTCTACTTAATAATTTTTTTAACACTCTATACATAGAAAAATATATTTGAAAAATATTCTAATCTCGGATTTACCAAATCATCAATGTGGTACAACTTTCACCGCATACCCTACTACTGTTGTGAACCGTTCTTCCCTACGTGGTCCACATACCACTAATCATCCTATGTTGAGGCCAAAATCACCATCAGATTTTTGAAAATGATGCCCTTCACAGCTTCCCAAATCACCGCCTATTTTTTTCCAATGATAAGCCCTCCTGCATACAGCAAGACTTTTGTGAACCATTTCTACCATCTGCCTACTGCTAGCCTTACTGCAAACCGTTTTTCATTCTGCAAGCCATTTCTGACCCGATAACTATTTCTCATATGTGGTCCATGTACTGGGATTCGAGGTTCGGGTATCATCATTTTTGGTCCAAAAAAATTCTCACCTTTGCCTAAATCCCTCATTTCCAAAATCAAATTCCCAATTTTGGGTCCCAAAAAAATTGGAAAACACTAGGAAAGTAAACCACCTTAAAAACATGCTTTTGGTAAACACCATCCATACTCATTCATGATCATCTAGCTTTTTCAAAAAACACAATCACACCAAAAATATACAGAGAGGACACCTTGAGAAATTTTTGACTAACAATAAGTAATCCATTTTTTGAGGTTAAAAATTTCAATGATTTATGAACCTTGGTTGAAAAAAATAAAAAGGGGGATACTGTTGGGATCATGTTTGGTGGAAGTGTTTTTCGAAGAAGTGTAAGCTAATTGTTTTACATTGTGTTGTGTTTTATTGTTAAGAAAAAAATCACCTTGCATTTTAATATTTTTTACCAGTTGATAGGATCATATGGATGAATCATAATCATAAAATCAAACTCACTTTACATAAGAAACCTTATTTGTTTTGATTTTATGTGTTGGAGTTTTTTTTAAGTGAAGTAGTTCATGAGACTCATATTGGGTCCAAAATAATGTTTTAATAGGATTGAGAAGTCTTATCAGATAGTAAATGGATCCAATGTAAATATTATTATTATTTACTAATATTGGATTTATAGTAAATTATATGTTGTTTGGGAAACTTTTAATGAAATCCCTATAAACGAAAGGGAGAAAAGGAGAACTTTTTTTGGAAATCAGATTGAGGTTTAGTAGGAATGTAATAGAAAATATAAAATGTAAGTTATGTGATGCTACATTGATCCTAATGTTATAAAATTCATGAGTAAGTTAAGATACAATATGAATTTTATGGAATAAGAATGTTTGAATATGAATTCTTCCCATCTCAGTTTATCAGTGTGAGATCACCAGACACATAATTGTTTAAAGGATGGAATTTTTTTTTGAAACGTAAGAATACAAAGATTCTAGTTTTCAGTTAGACTAATATTCCATAATATAAAAATCATCCAAGAAAGAATTTAGTGAATGTTTGAAGTATGTTTGTACTGTAATTTCAAAAGGAAATAGGTTGCTGCTGAAATTAGTCCATGATACGTGGAGCATTTTCGATCCCTTGGATGCATATTGGTAAAGAATTTTTTTGACAAATATTTCTTTATGTGGAGATTATTGTGACTCATGAAAAAACCAATCAGAGTTATTGGGATTGATCAATAAGATGATGATAAAAAATGTAGTCAATTATTTCACTGAATTTGAATTGTTTTTAAATTGGTTCAAGAGAGAATGAATAAATATGATATGTTTATAATTATTTTAAGATCCATCAGACATAATGTGGTGATAACCCATCAGACTAGCGCTAACACGGATCCATCATAGTGAAGAAGAGACTAGTTTACTAGACACAAGATTTTGCCAATAACTTCATTGAACAAAGGATCATCGGTATGAGTAAAACAAGAAAAGAATAAATATTTAAAGAGTATTTTGGAAGTGTTTGTCAAAGGGGGTTTTAAAGCTATTGTTGAAGTTTTTATAATAATTGATAATACATTTTGAATTTATGGCTATGTTTTTGGAAAAATGTTATCAAAAGTTTTTCTATTTTCATTTGGTATGGAGCTTTAGAATGTTTTTTTTTCTTTCATATGGTATTGATAATAATAATTAGAAATCATTTTATATTCATACCATCAATTTTTTTGATAAATTTAATGAAGAATATGCATTTATTAAACAGTTTTTTATCGTAATGAAGAAATTATAATTAAAATTTGAATCAGACTAAAGCATGGTTAAAAAATTTGAAACTAGATGATGTCATGATAATATTTCTGAATTTTAAAGAAGAACCAAGAAAACATGATAAGCGTAGAAGAATTAAAATATAAAGTTAAAATAAAAATGAAATTAAAATTTAATGAAATTTGGTTAATTAGGAAATGTTTTCATATTCCCACCAAAACCACTTTTGTTTGACCTATAAAATAAAGGAAGTACATTGTACATTTTAATGGATCATAACACTATTCACCTATGAAATAAGAGGGAGATGTGATGAAATATATATAGAGAAGTTTTTGGAAAAAGTTTTACTAATGAGTTTTTCATGATAGAATAATCAGAAGAAATATCATATTCAATGGTTTTTGGAACGGATCGAGAAATCAAAAATATTTATCTAGAAATATTTTGAAGGTAGCTCAGAATTGTTTCAATGTAATTATTGTGGACATATATTTTCCAGACCGAGAAATCAGATTGGGGAATCGAAATGATCCAAAAAAAATATGTATCATTATGAAGTCAATATAAGATTCCTGCTACTAGGTTGGAATGTGAAAAATTGTTTTGATAGTTACCAAAAGTGAAATTGGATATGGAATCACAATAACATGTTAGGAAGAAACTGGGGAATGTTTCTAAAATTTTCACACAAACATTAATTACAATATTTTTCGATAAGGGAATCACATGAACTGTTGTATTGATCATAGTGATACACTAGTGTAACAATATATCCTACTTGTTTTTATGAACACAAAAGTATTATTTTTAGTGTACTTTGTGGTATTGGATTGTTTCCATACTATACTAAGGATTTAGCTACTCTTTTTGAGTAGTGAACCATGCCAATACCTATGTTCCTATGGATGTGTGAATGTTTTTTTTCAAAAAAGTGATAAATAGTTAAAAGGAGTAAAATCTTGTTTCAAAATAAAGGAAACATAAAATGGAAAAGGGTGTCACTGGTTCACCCCTGTTAGTAATTCAACATTCCTAGGTGAGAATTTTCAAGGAGAACATGAACATGAAATTTTTCGGAACACCACAACATGGTGTGTTTCGATATAAATATTTTAGTGAAATAAATATATTGATTATTTAAGAATTTCTAAACCAAATTCCAGGATCTTTTAGTCAATCTGTTGGTCAGGCCAAACCACACCATGGAAAGGAGAATCATATCCTTGTTTATGAAATTTTTAAATATGTGTAATATTTTATTCAAAATAAAATTATGGAAATATATTATATTTAATGTAGATTATAATCAATCTATGATGCATAAAATTGGAGGATAATGATGAATTTACAAGTGGAATCTGATGTTGGTTAATTTCAGAACAAACTGAAGATAATATGGGGAGAATAAAGGAATGAAGTGTGAGAAATCAAATTTTGTGAGAATTACTAGAATGATAAACATATATAGAAATTTTTTATAGAATATTTCTATAGATATATTTAATGGAATTGAAGATCCTAATTTTATAAAGAAGATTGAGTGAAAAGGAAACACCCTCAGAGTTTAGAGTCTCTTTATATAATTTGATATTTATTATGAGTGACCAAAATGTAAACTTTTATAAATTCCATCTTAAATTGGTTCATAGATAAATATAATGTGGAAGTGATTCAAGGATATGGTATTGAACCTTACCTAAAAATTCTATTTATCTATAGTGAGTATTGATTTTAGTACATTAGATAATCTTTGATGTATTCTCATTGGATTTATCCATTTGTAGTGAACCAAGTGAAAACACCATTTCATTAAAACAATCATCCACATATACTATTATTGTGTAATTAAATTTGAAATTTTAAACATGTTATTTCCAATATGGGTAAAATATTTTTTTGATGATAAGACATTGACATATGAATTCACACCCCACTTAGGGTGTCTTTAGGTATGTGGTCACAATAAATAGAATACGTGACAGATGGAAACATAGTTCATTTATAAGATAGATACATATCCTATAAATACTATGTAATATATGGATTAATAATTAATGGAATTTATGTATAAAATCTAGTATAGGAGAGTGGTAAATAGTTATTAAAATTGAGAATAAAGAATTGTGAAGGAAATGAAATAAAATTAAAATAGATAGACTAGTCATGGAACAAATTCCTTAATAGAATATTTATTGGTGGAGATAAAATCACAAGATATATTCCATTATATAATATATATTTATCTATGGAATGGAATATAAAATTTTGGTTATAAAATAAAACAATATAGAATATATTTTTTATGAAATCAATGGAACTAAACATTAATCAACAAATAGTAATTTCTTATAAAAAAGAACAATATTACACATTTTTAATGATACAAACAAAGTGAGTATGTCAATATTTTGGTTTTAGATCAAATGATTTAAAATAATATCAAGTTTTAAAAAATGAGGATAGATTATTATGGTGGTGTTTTATTAAACACACAAGTGATCATAGAATTAATAATTGAAAATTATTCAAATAATGTGAACCAATCAAGTAATTTATTAAATCAAAAATGGAGTGAAATAATGATGATAAGCTATTAAATAATTCATTATATTTGAGAGTAAATATTTGTTAAATTATTTGTAAATTAAATATGTTTTATAAGGATCATATGATTATGAATAATTCCCCAATCATAAATATGTTTTAATAATAGAAACTGAAGACAATCTAATAAATCAAATATGAGTCTTACATATTTTGTTATTTTATTAGTTACAATGATTTTCATCAAATCGGAATAGATTTTTTACTTGAATAAATTTATTTTTATCAATAAATATAAATTTATACTTGTAGAATATGATGAAATCAAATGAATTTAAGAATAATGTCAAGTGGGGAGAAGTAAATTTTCGTTAAGGATATAAAGTATAAAAAATTAAATGATAAATAAGAATATCCATCTATGGAAACTAAATATGATGATAATGGTAAATTTATTTTTTTAAACAATGACTATTGTTTTCAAAACATTAAGGAGGAGAAAAGGTAATTTTAACCTTCAATTAAGTTGTCATAAAGGATTTTTATATTTTTCTATAAATTAATTATTGAAAAATGATGATTAATTTGAAGGATAATATTGATAAAAATATATTTTAGTAAGAATATTATTTATAAATAAGAATTATAAGAATGAAAAGAGTATAAGGAGACTAATAATGCATCAAAGTACTAAAAAAGTGTTAGATAAAACATGGATAATTAAAGGATTTATATAACCTATAGAAAAATAAAAATTTATAGAATAAATTCAAGTTTTAATATGTTTTTTAGTGTATATAGTCATAATGGATATATATGTTATTATATTAAGTTATCTAAAAAATTTTAGAGAAACAAAGACTCTTAGTGTGTAACATGAATAAAGAGTCATAATATTTATTTGAAAAGACCTATATACAATCAAAATTAATAAAGAAAAAAATTAGAACATTTTTTAGTATGTTGAGTAACTGTGTATGTGATGTGATTGAGTTGTTCATGGTAGAGAATATTGGATCATTTATATGAATAAAACATAACATACATATATTTTAATTCATTTAGCTTAATAATATATTAAAATTAATAACTAAATCTCACTGAAAATGCCTAATGGTTTAGATTCATTGGTGACTTGTGACCAAAAAAACTTATTTTATAACAAAACATAAATTTAATCCTTATTTGTTTCTCCCACTTGATTCCATTCTAGAAATATTATACATAATATATTTTTTATTACCTGGGGAAGTGGAAGTAAAAGAAAAATGTGAGATCAAATTATTATTAAAGGAAAAAACATATCAATGATTTATATTCTATTAAAACTTAAAAATGGGATAAAAAATAAACATGTGTAATCTATCATGATTAAAGGAACAATATCATGAATCCATAATAAGTTATTATAAGGCATGATAACATATTAATAGATCGTGGAATAAAAACAGTGAAGAATAAAATAATGATACTTAATTTTTTTTGAAATCCTTTTACACATATTATTACATGATTTTTTACATAAATATCTAATAATTACAACCCAAAGATCATGATACATAGTCTCTTTGGAATATTAGGTTCATAATAAATCAAAAGGAAATTAAAACATAACAACCTAATTTTATTCTCTATAATGATCCTAGAAATACATTTGATCTCTTAAAACTATATAGGAGTGACAAAGGAAGACATAAAAGAAAGGGTGAGCTATAAATAATAGTATGGGAATAAATATCATAAGGAAATATAATTTTTTTGTCAAAGGTATAACATGATATCATAAAAATATAAGGCTCAAGAGTAATAATGTGGAATAATAACTTAAATAACATGGTATTATAAGATCATATAAACATAGGAAATGTGGCAAAAATACATAACATTGCATAAGCATAAGTCCAACCTAAATTTTAAGACAACATCACATAGTGGATAGAGCCCCATAGTGGACTAGATTAACTCTATAAATCCTATATGTAACGTTTTATGAGACACAAGATTTAACCCATGAATTGGAGTTCTATCTAGGTGATCCAAACCAATCATGGTGTTGACTATGTGTTCAATAAAAATGAAACCAATAATAATATATAACCCTAATAATAATTCAAGTGAAGAAAATGGGTTTTATAATTATTCCTTATATCATAATCAAAGGAAATTTCATAATGAAGGAATTTTAGAAATGAACATAAAGAATGTATTAAACCATCAGGGGATATGGGAATAATATTGGTTTATATTTTAGATATATATATATATATATAATTTTAATAGTTATATAACATCAATGAGTTGAATAAAGTGAGTTAGAGAGAGAATGGTCACAACAAGAATAAAAGGGTGCTAAAGAGAGATCCCTTACCTTGAGCCTGAATCATTATGTATGTTCTTTATCTCCATTAATAATAAAATAATATTAATTATTTAAGTTCTTAATAAAAAAATTCAATTTTATTATTTTTTTATTTTATTTATTATCATGTTATATTCAATTACTTAGTCATTTCGGTTCATGTCGAACATTTGAATGACTGTCAGACCACATGTCCAAAATCTCATTGATAAGTTGACTAAGGTAAAAGATATTATTATTTAATAATTTGTATATTAATAATCATGAAATAATTATAATTATAAGATTTAATTTTTTATTTTTAAAACCATCCAAGAAATAAGTTTATTAAAAAAACTACGTTACAATCATGGATATAGAAGTTAGTTTGTATGCATGAGTAACATTTTCAATTTTCAGCGATCATAGTGAAAAGAAGAAAAATGTTATTTTAAATTTAATTAATGATAATTATATCAAAAATAAAATTTTATTTATTTAAATCCACTAATATATACCATCCATGTGATACAATAAAAAATAACAAATCACATCGCTTTATGGAAGTGGTAATCCACACGTGCGCGTGGACAACAATGTCTTCTTATAATGAATTGAAAGGAAATAAATTTTATGAAATATTAATTTTAAATAATAAATAATTTTTCATTAATACCATATTTATATATATATTAAATCCATTATAATAAAATCCATAAGAGGTAGTGATGGAAAATGAGTTACATCTGATCATGAGGCAGTAGTCCATCGTACACACGAACAATGGTTTCGTTTCAAATTTGATGGAAGTGCACATGAATGAAGGTTATTAAATTAAAATAATAACATATAAGTTTATGGTATATAGTAATGTTATTATATAATCAGATATGAATAATATTTTAAGGAGTTGGAGGAACAAGTAATACAAAAACACTTAGTTAAGAATGATGCCACTTCTTTAATCAACCCCGTTAGGATTTCCCAAAAGGGATCCTGGGGAGGATTTTATAAAAAATAAGGATTATAGGAAGTTTTAATGTAAGGAAAGGATTATTTTAGGTATTTAATGATCAAAAAGTATTTTTAAGTGTGTATAATAGTGGATAATAGAGGAGGTTTCCTTTTATATGTGGGTGAGAGGACCCACATGGAATTTGTAAAAGGTGAGGGGACCTACATAGAATTTGTAAAATAATAAAATAAATAAAAAACCTATTCACTCAAAATCGATCTGAAATGGTAAATTACGAAATATTAGGTGATATAGGGTCTATCTATGGATAAAAATAAAAACAAGACATGTTTTTTGGTCATTTTAGCGCTTATATCTTTTGTTTAACCACCTGGTAAACCGTTTTTAACTTAATTGTGGAAATAAATTTTTACTATTTTTACAATTAATTTTGAATAAATATTAAGCTGAATTTATCACTTAATATTAATTATGATTATTCAAAACATGGGATCCATTTTATCATATTCAATTCCTAGAATCATCCTTATTTAATTACAATCAAACTTGAAAAAAAGTGATGAAAAGTGGGTGTTTAAGATAATGTATTTTGATCTAGTAAATGAAGTTATATTAATAGTATGGCTAGAAATAATCATTATATGAATTTAAATAATATAAATATATATTATAAATAAATTTATTTTAATTATTTCCTTTTCTGGGTAATTTTAATTACATAAAATAGATAAACATTATGCACATTAAAATATTTTTTATGAAAACCTTATTTTGAAGCATAAGGATAAACTTATACCAAAATAAGGAAAAATTGAGAATCAAATAAAATTAATTATTTTATTATAAATAAAAATTTCCATATTAAACATTAATATGAAATAAAAAATATAATATGGATTTTAAATTACTTGAATTAATGAAAATAAATGATAGTATTTGAAAAAGTGAAAATATTACTATTCACAGAAAAATGAATCATTTTAGAAAAATAAAAAAAATTCCCCCTAAATGAATTTTAATGCTATTATTTAAAAATTTATTTTCATTTTTTCAAATATATTTTCTAAATATTCCATAATTTAATTATATTATTTTTTTCTTAAAGCAATAAAATCATTTTTGAAAAAATATTTTTTTTTAAGAATGAAATTGATTTATTAAAATTTGAGTACATATTTACTTGGAATTTATTGATACATTTAAATTGAGTGGGACCTTTATATATCATAAAGTAGTTAATCTGATTCATTCCCGCTAATTTAACAACTAGATTGTAATAGTCATATTTAAATAATTGTTGTTCGTTTTTTCTCGATGTTCTATGTCTTATACACTGTAGAACATAGTTTTCTTTTTCAAATATTGATCTTTTACCTATTTCCCCCTATAGTTAATTTATCCTTTGATATTTTATATTAAATACTAATATGAAAATAGGTGAGAGTACTTCTTCATAGATTCCTCTGTTTACTGATTTTCCTCTTCATATGTGTGGTTCTGTCATAGTAGTTTTTCCTGGTGAGTTTTCTTATTTCATATAAATTAATCTATTTTTAATGAGATCAGAACCACAATCTCCTCATAAGAGAGATCATTTTAAATTTTGTATACCTCAACATTAAGTACATGTGAGGTATCTAGTATGTAAATTCTATCGAGGGATACATGTAATATTTATTGTACTTGAGAAATGTTTGGTGGGAGTGCTCATCGATATGCCACAACTCCAATGTAATAGAGAATCTCAAAGGTGGTCCGGTAACTGGGGATTTTATTTCCTATATTCCCATATATCATTAATAAATTCTCTAGATATATCCCTATAAACACGTTATCCCTAACCTCAAACTCTATGTCTTGTCGATGATTGTAATTAAATCTTTTTTGAAAACTTTAAGTTGTCTTGATATGTTTTTGAATGTTCCTAACCTTTTATACCATTTTGTTGAAAATTTTATAACCCAAGAGCTTGTGTTCACTAACTTCATCTCAACATGTTGATGTTCTATATATCTTCCCATAAATGGATTCATAAGGATCCATTTAGATTCTTTGTGCCAGCTATTATTACATGATAACTCAACCAGAGTAAGATATTGATCTCATCATCCTTTGATGTCTATGAAGAATACTCTCAACATGTCATTTAGTGTATGTATAGTCCATTAAAATTAACCATCAATTTGTGTTTGATAAGTTGTACTCATTTCCAAATTAGTATTTTGATAATGTTATAGTCCCTTCTAATATATATATATAAATACCATATCTTGGTTAGATGAAATCAGTAATAGTGTTTTAGGTAGCCTCACTACCTCTCTGATGTATATACATGCATATTGATAATGTGAGAATTTATCTCAATTTAAAATCAATTGACAAGTATTTACATGATGATCCACCTCAAACCATATTGTATTATTTCTTCTTGATGTATTTAAAATATTTGTGAAGAAGTATATGGTGATGTTTTCACATTTCTATATAGCTATGGGGAATGGTTACATCATCCCCTTATACATTTTCCTTTTATAATTCTTATGAAAAAATACCTTACACTTTGATATATATTTCATTATATTTTTCTTTATATTGTCCCACCAAAAGTTTTCTTGAAGATTATGATACATTTCTATACTCCATGGGTTGATAGAGAAGGACAAGCTATATACATCATTCAAAAAAATCACTCTTTATCTTAGTATTTCATGGTACACGTAGTCAAGAACCAAATATTACAACTCATTATTCATATATTTTTTTTAACTTTTATGAGTTCACTATTCTTATATCTTCCACCTTATTCTGAATTTCCACTTCATCTCTTTGAGAATACTTTATTTTCACCATAATTTATTATTGAGAAAAAACTTTGAAATGATAAATTACATTTTTAATTGATTTTAAAGTAAAAATAGTTAAGATATACATACATTAATATATTTATCTCATTGGAATATTTTTATTATATTGTATATATATATATATACTTTGTAAACTTTTGAACACTTTCACCTTAAAAAATCTCTCTCATTCCTTCTGTGAGATTAATTTTAAATGAAATTATTCCACTTCATTTAATTAAATTTGGAAAAATTGATTTCATATTTTTTATCAAAATAATTTAAAAAGTTTTAGTAAGAACAATTTAGTTTTTTATCATAATTAATAGTGAAAGAAGTTAAAATTAATTACACTAGTTAAGAGAAAAATTAATTTACATAGTGGTTAAACATAGAATATAAGGTATAAAAATTCCAATGATCTTATACTCGAGTGGTAGAGGCTCCTTCTTGGCATCCAAGAGACCTAAGATCAAATCTAGGTGAGGGTGAATTTTTGGGGTATTGTAGCAGTACTATTTGGTTCTATAGAAAACACCAATATTTATCTGATTTTGGCCTTTGGGAAATAGGTTTGTGCCTAATGGTCTTAGGGTCTTCAATCCACCACAGGCCGTCAGGCCATAGGTCCTTTGGGCCACCAATGGCCTTCGGGGCACAGGGATTTTGGGCCACATAAAAGACCAAAGAATGGAATACCACACAGGATCAGTCCTAGATGAGGATTTAGAGAAAAAAATAGAAACCAAGATATCAAAACTTACCAAATTTGAATAATGAGAGGGTATGGAAACTACAATCAGGATAAGGCATCATACATCTCCGCAAGGGGAAATGCTAGCTAATCATTCATCTGAGGTGGGGATCTAGACGCCATCAAGATGTAGATATTGGGGACATATTTTTAATTTGTGTTAGGTCTTGGTCCTTTAAGGTCTTATATTAGGTTGTGTATGGGCCATGTGCCGTAGTCCTACATGCCATGTAAGGGTTCCCCTTCAAACATTAAAGTGGGGTTTTCTAAAATAAAATTAAAAGGAAGGCCTTTGGGCCATTCGGGATAAGGTGTAAAAATGACCCAAAAAAATTTAAAAGCTAACTTTCTTGCCATATTTCCACCATTAAACCTCTAATATCTAATTTTTTGTGTTATGGAGTCATTTTTTGGAAAAACATTTTGTTCTCCTAAATTATTTTGAAAAATGAAAAGAGTGTACTTTCACCCACTTATAAAAGGAAACCAACAATCCTATATTATTTACAAATATCAATCCATTTGGATAAAAAATACCTATAAAAATATCTTACCAAATACCCTACCCACATCCTAGAATCCTTATAGTTGATAGAAATCCATCTAATAAATTACTTTGGTGAAAACCAAAATGAGTTACCCAATTAAGAAGTAACATTCATCAATGACCACTTTTGTTTTCTTTCTTTCTGAAACCTATTCATTTACTTATTATAAAGATTAAATAATAACCTTAGTATATTAAATATACTAAGATTTTTTATGTTAATGGTATGACCTAAAACTTCACACACTAATATCAAATGGGATACACAATGATTTTTTGTGTGTAGGTATTACTAACATCTCACGAACTGGTGTCATTCGTTCTTCTAGTACCACCTCTCAAGATTGGTAGTAATGTTATAAATTCTATTTTTACAAGATATAAATGATATTTATGATTTATTTTTCCCCTATAATTATTATATAACACATGCATTCATGCGTTCTATTTTGTGGGAATATGAAAACATTGTTTGTGGACATGTGGACTACCACCTCCTCAAAGTGATGAGATTCATTCACACTTTACAAGGAATGTGTTATGGATAGTATTAATAAATATGTGTGATATAAATGACATATATATTAAATTCATGAAATAATTATCACTATGAAAATATAATATATCACTTTCTTTTTTACCTAATCACACACTAAAACGGTGATAACCTCATTTGTGGATATGTGGACTACTGCCTCCTCGAAGAGATGTGATTTGTTTACTATTTACATGAAATGTATTAAGGATGGGTTTAATAAACATATGTAATAAACATGAAATCTATATTATATTCATTATAGAAATATCTTTCTATAAATATAACAGATCACATTAATTCTGACGGTACCGGGGTGAACAGGTGAAGTCAGTGTGCTAGGGATTTTAAAAATTTTCATCATTAATGTTATGGAGTTTATCATATATGAAGATCCAAACCCAAATATGGTTCTGGGATCTTGAATGGATTATTCTATTCAAAAGATTAAATCGAACATGTACCTCATTTTGAATCAGATCATGCTCATCCTTTTCTCATCTCTGGTAATAATTTCCCGATGGATCCAAATAATAATCACTATAGATCATCCATGCATGCTTCAAAGATCCATAGAAGTATCAATAGTAAAATTCTGGGTTCTAGCATGGTGATCTTATGATGCCTTTGATATTCAGTCAATCACTGCATTGATTGTCCTTTTATGTAAGGAGATGATCTCGATCTAATAGCTTGGATCGAGTGCTTCCCTCACCAGAAAGATAGAGAGGAGAGAGAGGCTCTAATGAACTCATAGTGAATAGTCATTATGTGAGAGCCTCTCTCCTCCTATATATAGTGGATTCTCAAATACTCGAAAAGGGTTCCACGACCCCCCGTATATTTAACATACACTAAATTATAAATAAATAATAATTATAAAGAACTAAAATAGATCATAAATATTATTTATATTTTTTACACAGGCCATTAATATATTATAATTATTTTACATGAAAAAATATGAGTCATTTGACAGGACTAATAATTCTTACTAATGTTAAAAAAACATGGAATAATAAAATAATACTAATTAAAATAACATTATCTTTGTATTAACTAATTACTTTGTGAATAATTTTAATAAATAAATTTAACACAATTTTTATTTACATGAATAATAATGAATTAATTTATTTATCGGTGATCGATAACTTGGAAAACCCTAAAATACTATAATGGGGGCCACCACTTTTTGATATACATATTCAATAGAAGGGGAAAAATTATTGAATACACTATTCTGCGTGACCCTCTAGGTCCTTATCTCGATAGGAGTGAATAATATTTTCAAACTAAGAACAGATTCTAGGAAACCATCAAGGCCCATAGATAGATAAGGAATAGTCATAGAAACAACAAACAACCTACTAACACACACAATGTAATATAATATCTTCATATTCAAGTACATCATAAAGTAATACACATACTTGTGTCATGTTCATTTCTTGATTTATTATTTTCTTAATCTAACTGGACGCATTTAACCATGACTACTTAGGCCAAGGACTTATGAAGGTAAAACCATCTAGATCAACCAAGCCTAAGATATATTAATTCCTTAACATGAAAGAGAAAAATCATATATTGACCATTCAACCAATTCTATACAAAAAATGATGCACCTAACACAAGTTACCTCACTACGATTTCATTATCATGGGTTTTTTCCTACATAAAATTACACTATAAAATGGAACACATTGATAATGATCTCATGTCAGGATACCAATACACATTGTTGTATTTAGGAATAAACAATGTCACCTAAAAACATGAGGATTTCATATTGTTGGGTCTACTATCATGATCTCACCTACCAAAGATCACCAAGTGTAAAGTTCATGAGAAGAAGTCTCAAGGCTTATGAGACCCCATCACCTAATAATCATATCAAATTTCCCCAGTCAGTATGATATATCTAGACCATATGACATATATTTAATATTAATTCCACAGTATCTAAAGTTTATCATTATAGTCTGGGATCAGTTATAACCTTAGTATATGACAATTAACCTATGGTAATTTTCATTAAAATATTTTACTTAGAAATTTATACACTAGAATGGTAATAGTATATCAGGCATATAACATTGCATACATGAAATAGTAATCAAAAGTATTGTTTAGATGGGTCTAGGGAACCCACTTTTACAACACTCCAACTTTCACTAGATCCAACTTGCTAACTGTCCTTGTTAGCTCTCATTTGATAAATGTCATGTTTCTGCAGAGTCACAAATTTAGTTACTCGGTCTTCTATGTATCAACTACGTCACTATTCTTCTATGTGAAACCTCACCTCCTTGGGTAAAACTTCTCAATAGATGGTATCCCTAATTATATAACCATTTTCCACTATCAAAACATGACATATTGGCTAGTACTAGTAATATAGTTATCATAATGATAAAACTAGGTATATTAGGTGTTATACCAAGAACGGGAACAAATTTGTACATTACATAATGTCATCATAGCTACCTCAAGAGTTATAGTGTACTTGGTATTTATAGGTATCATAACCAATGGATTGAGTGAGATTGTATCACTCATCACCTTAGTCGAACTATGATATTATATTTCATTGATCTAAGGAAGACTATTTTGTGTCCCCTCGAAACTAGTAACCCTTATTCTCCACATACTAGGTATATATATCCTATATACCTTCCCTAGTACTATTGGATAGTGTAGACTACTTTACATTCAGTTCTCCTTGATATAATTGAAATTTTCATATCATAAATTATATATTGAAAATAACATTGTATGTACATAACATTAAATTTGTGATTGATCCATCGTTGAAGTGTATGTAAATTCCACTCATGACATTAATATCCTCTTATCCCCATGTAATTATTCATGGAGATATTTATGCCATGTGACAATGGTAACAATTCTCTCTCAAATTGTTCCAAATTTTATTTTTTAATACTAAGTCAGTATATGTATGATGGAATAGGTCTAAGAAACCATTAGATCTACCTCAATAGGTCTTGTTCTGTGGAGCATTATTTTCTACATAAATTCAATCTCTTTAGAGTTACATTTATTCTGGTCTTGAGTAACTATAAGATCGATAACTATTTTCCCTATGTTACCGAACATATTTTTCATGGAAGAAAATTGCACTCCTAGTAACCTCTATTAAACGCATGGATAAGAATAATTATAAATTAATGCTTTAAGATCTTATTTCTTACATTAATATTGAACTAGATTTCAGCAACTAGAAACCCATATTGAAATTCTATAGTGTCATCATCCCTTTCTAGTGGATCATATAGACACCTTCCACGATTGGTCGTCTTTACATCCAATTCTCAATAAAATGATCATAGAAGATTAGCTATGACAAATAAAATTGAAATTTATTTAGGCATAACGACTTGGTGTTACCAATTAAGCCTTATTGGTACCACACTTATATCACCCATCTATTATCTCACTTTAATACCCACCACAACATTCAAAATAATGATTTGATGTTCTTTTATATATTGAATCCACTGTTGAATTTTAATTGGCCTTGTAAATTTTAGCTAATTTACATATAATTCCTACTTGTATAAAATATAATTCGTTATGGATAATGACTCACCAACCGTTGTGAATATAAAACAGTCACCATGGTTTTATCCTTCCTATATAGTATGTGTCATTGGAACATTCCTCTTCCACATGCTCTTGTCTAATTTTTTCCTATAAAAACTACTTCTGCATATCTGGTATTAAATTTACCCAATCAATCTTTCTCTTGCTATCTCAATTAGATATGTGCACCCATTTATAGAAATTTTGTCTATCACTTGACTAAAAATCTTTTATATTATATATATCTATAATATCATATTAATGTTTTAGGATAATTACTTTAGATGCACATAGTGTTTTACTAGATTCAAGTTTTTCTATATCATTAATAAACAATTTTCATCGAAACACATGTTCTTATGAAATAATGGATTTCCATCATACTAGAGGTCCTGGTATTCTTCAAAGACCAATTGTAGTACCCTAGGAGGAGGTCTCAAAGAGGCGCTTCAAAGAAGAGGTAATGTTCGTTATCGATTCTTTCAACTTTATTTCTTCTTCCACTTCTTCTTCTTTAGTTGTTTCATTGTGAAGTAATAACATCAGTATCACTAATATACTTATATGTTATTATAAGTATGAAACAACCATATTTCACCATTTATCCATCCTACGAAAAACGAAATCACCGTGCATTCGTACGTACGGAATACCGTCTCCACGCCGTGGTGTAATCTATTTTCCACCACCACCTTACTTGGATGGGTATAAAGGTGTAAATAATGACTATATATGATTATTGTAAAGTGATATTGATTCTTAAATATTATATATACACTTTAATACAATTCCACGATCATGGGAATGATATCATCACTCGTGCGTACGTACGGACTACCGTCTCCACGACGCGATGAGATTCATTCTCAATGATTAACCATTCATGAATGATTATAAAGTATATATAATAATTAATCATGAAATATATGACATAATAATGATACTGGATTTATTTATATATATATATTTATGTCATCTACTTAATTCCATTCAATTCAATAAGGAAACGAAAATAGCATTTATGCGTACGTACGGCCTACCGTCTCCATGAATGGTGTATTTATTTCCATTTATCGATCTATTATATATATGTATATTCTGAATATATATTATATATCAATCATGTTTTAAATTCTGGATATAAGTAATCATGATCTAAGTTATCATATGAATAATTACAAGGTAAAACACGAACGACAAATGAGATAATTTTACCCAAAACGCTAATTTAACATGAATTTACAAAAGAATAGGTAATATAAAGTCATAAGTGAACCATATATGATATAATAACAATGAATATGATTCTGTAATAAGTCAATAACATTAATTAAATCATTATACAAGGGGTTCAGATACGTATAAAGCATATCGGACCTAAGGTAAGGGATAATTTTGCAAATCTCATTTTTATCCGAGATTGCATATTCGTAAGTATTTACTGGGGTTATTTCTATCATCCATGTCCATGTTTTATAAAAGTGTTATCATATATGTTTAAATTCATTTTTACCCATTTTGACCTTTACTACATGGTATGTAAGGAATCTTTCTTTTGTTTACGTTACGAGGTACTTTTGACTTTTCCGACAAAAGTACGAGAAGAATGTTTTTTTAACTTATACGGCATGAAAGGGTTATTACAATTTTATAAAGCCTTATTTTCATGAAGCTTCCTCCAAAATATTTCATGACTATTTTCAACAAAATATCCTTCTTTTAAAATTGCATGACGTTTTGTGAAAATAAATTTATTTTGAAGAAGAAAGGATATTTTCCTCAAGAATTCATTTAAAATGTTTTATCAAAACCATTTTCCATCTAAGATGACATTATTTAATATGTGTATGTTTCAAGTTTAATGTCTCTATGATTTAAATGGTTTCACTTTTCTTATGATGAAATGTCCATTTGTTTTATATGGATTATGAGATGATGGGATGATGTTTATGAAACCCATTTTATTCTTTGGGTTATGGTGAATGTTTTAAGTTTATTTTGTGGCACAAGTAAGAATGATTTCATTATGAGATGGGTGGGACCTATATCTCCCTCCAATGCATTGGGTAAAGATTTTATATCTCATGAGATAGACATGGCTGGAACGACAAGTTAAACCTGTTGAGTAATACAGGACTGGAATGAGGAGTGAACTCGATTCAGAAAGGGACTTTGTCCACTAAGATGGTCTTGGGAGCAATGCCTTGGCTAATATGGAAATCATATCATGTGATTAATGGTATCCACAATTACATGTTTCATTCCCATGCTATTTTATCATTCTTAATGTTTCTTTATGATCTATGCCTTACATACTTCCATGTTTTATGTCATTGCTAAAGCTTTTGATGTTTAAACATTATGTTCATGTTTTTAAGTTCGAATGTATATGGTATGTTTTATTTTATCCATGATTACCCTTACTGAGCATTTTAGCTCACCCTTTTTATGTTTTCTTTTCCCCAGGATATAAAGAAAGGTTTTAGGTAAGAAAAAAAGGGGAAGATCTTTATGGGAGATGTTGAAGATCTTTCACCACAATTAGAAGATTACGTTCCAAGTTTCCAAAGACACTAAACTAATACGGTCCTTGTGTGTCTGTTTTTATTATGTATTAAGTATTGCACAAAAGTAATGTAATGTCCATGTACGTTAAGATTTGGGTCTATACAGTTGGTATCAAAGGAAAGGTTTAGTCAACCTTTGGAAACTAGGATGCGAGAACTTTAGTGAGATCCCTAGAGATATTTCTAAGGTATGTCTAGGGATGTCTCTAAGGTTAAGTATAAGTATAGTTTATAGTACTAGAATTACGGTAACCTAAGATGTTAGATATTTAAGTTACTCCCCCTTTATTATATTGTTTTCCCTAGCGTAATTTTTACCTCTCACACTATTATTTTTGGGTTTTAGACGATGGCTGGAACCCGAAGGAACCGTGTTGATCAATGTAATGGACAATGCAATGATTGTCCTCCTGAACAAACAAATGTTATGGGAGATGGAGTGAAAAATATTATTGCTATACTTACACAAGCTATGAATCATTCTGGACTTCCAAATGAGCAGAGAAGGGAAAAATATTCTATTGAGTCCTTCATGAGGCAACGTCCACCTTCTTTCAGTGGGTCTTCTGATCCACTTGTTGCTGAACAATGGATCAGTAGTACTGAAAAGATATTTTCAGTTCTTCAATGTTCTAAACATGATAATGTCATCTTAGCAGTGTATCGTTTGGAAGGTGATATTGATCAATGGTGGAATCTTATCAAGAATACGAGGCCAAGAGATGAAATTGAGTCCATGGAATGGGACGAGTTCAAGAACTTATTTTTCAATAAGTACTTCCCTCGTATTCTTCGAACAAAGATGGAGAGGGGTTTTCTTGAACTAAAGAAAAAGGATGATGAATTTGTTGGTATATACGAAGCTAATTTTACAAGGCTTTCAAGGTATGCATCTGGATTTATCATCCAACCTGAAAGTAAAGTTGATCGATTCTTCAATGGCGTAAAACCAAATCTTCGAAGGGAATTTTCTATAAGAGACTTCAGTAGATATGATGAAATTGTGCGTTGTGCTATCAAGGTAGAAATGGAAGTTGGTGTTACTTATCCATCTCATAGTTTTGACAAGAAACGAAAATGGAGTTCAAGGAGAAATCTCAGAATAATGGTGAAAATAAGATGAATGTTTCATTATGCTCAAAGTGTGGAAAGAAGCATGGTGGAGATTGTATTAAAGGGACTAGAAAATGTTTTAAGTGTGGAAAAGAAGGTCATCGAGCAGCTGAGTGTCGAAGTAATGGAAAAAGGGTTTTTAATGATGTGAATAAAGAAAAGACTGTAGAGAAAGCACCACCAACACTTCAATGCTTCATGTGCAAGGAAATGGGTAATTATGCTAATAAATTCCCTAATCCAAGGGTTATTGATGACCGATATGAGCAACCACTTAAGGCAAAGGACAAAGGGAAGTCACATGCGATCACTATTGGCGAAGTTGAATATGACAACAATGTGGTGGAATGATTAAGTGTTTATGTAATGGGATTCCAAAATAATGTTGTATATAGTATCGTGGAATATTGGAATATTTATGTATTGGTATATTGTGGTTTTCAATGGTACCGGTAACCATGGAATGTGATTGAGATATTTTTGGAAAAAAAGATGATATGCGCATAATGAAAAGAAAACGAGAAAATGAAATGTTTGACCGTATTCATGAGCTCATGACTGATATAAGGAGAAGGTTACATCATGGTTTGAGTATATAGAATTTTTGGATTTTGGTATGTGGAAAGTGTTAACTTTTAACTGCATTCATGTTTTCACTAAGGTTCAATGGGAATTCATTCTTCAAGAGAATACATGATTAAGGTATTCACATGTTTTTAATTTGACCAACAAGATATATCTTATGATATATTGGGGATAAATGATGGCATTCACGTGATTGTTATGTGACATTTCAAGTAATCATTTTCTTTATACTATGAGCTTGGACCGAAGTATTTTAGATAAGCCTAAATATTGGAATGGATTATGTTGGACTTAAGTTGGTATTGTTTAAGGATAGAAATTTTTTCGATATTATCGATGGGATGTTATAGTAATATAGTTTTAGAAAAAGGACAACCTGTAAGACGGGTGACAGCCCATTGCGTCGGACAAGGCTGTGGGAATCGAACCCACAACCGAAGTGCGAGTGGCCTTTATCACCTACCACTGGCCTACAGGAAGTCCCTGTTTAGTGGAAACTAGTTTTATTATATTAAGTAGTATGATATATGAAGTATAAGTCCATTTTAGGAACCATATATGATTAATCTCACTATAGATGGTCTTATGTATTTTTTGATAACTTTTCTAACCTTTTGTTGAGACAGATGGAATGACCCATCATTATATCACATGATCTGCTAACACATCATAAATGACAAATTCAACGTCATTTCTTTAAGAGATGAAGTGGAAATTGTCCAAAGAATGACCAACGGTGAGACTATACCAAAATCACGAAAGTATTTCTTCTAATTCCAATTTCCTCAACTTTAGGGAAATGATCTTGAAAACCAAAAATGTTGTCCTATTGCTCTTATATCTGATGAATCAGATGATACCTTAGATCGTCACAAATTTATGTCTTTGTGATTGTTGGCTTTTTTATAGCCATGTCCTCTACCACTCTCCACCAGAACTTGATGGTTAGATTTTTCTTCCATATCCATATTTTCACCTATGTTCTCCTATATGGAATCCAAATGATGAGTTACTTTGGGTAATAGTTTCATTTCATACTTTAGTTTTTAAAATTAAGTTTTAGTATTCCTTTTTACGATGTGGGTTTCTATGAATAGTAAACGATTTATAACCCCGACGAATTTCGAGGGAGAAATTCATTTTAAGGGGGGTAGAATGTAACACCCCAAGATTTTATGAAAAATATTCTTTTACTTTCATTGATGTATTCTATTATACAGCACACCAAGTTTAGCTTGTACTATACACAACACCGTATTAGCTTGCAGTATACACAACACTATTCTTGGATCGTGTTACACACAATTTCATGTTCGTTTTATAATAGTCATTCTACGCAACGTTGAGTGTGTCTGTGTATATATATATATTCAATGTATAAATGAAATATGGTTGGATTCTGTTATACAAAACAACGAAGGATTCTTTCACAACATGCAACCCTGACTTGGCTTTCATTACACGCAATTGTGACCTTCCTCGATAGCGTGTGTTGTGCGCAATACCGGGTTTTACTAAACAACGATATATTATTATAATATTATTATGAACTAGCCTTTATGAATAGTATTAAATAAATTTTGAATTTTATAACATTATTATTAATCTTACACATTTTCTATAACATAGTATAAGAACAAAATAAATTTTTCGAGTAAAATAAGTATTTTTCAAAAAAATGCAGTTTTGCCGCCTTTTGATGGCGCACCCACTTTAAATCTAGTTTTTGACATGTTTATAAGTTAAATTTTACAAAATAAAATTATTATTTGGAATCAGGATATAAAATTTTACCTTGGATAAATTTTTCATATTATTCTGATAACTTTCATATTTTAATGAATAGTAAAAACAAGCTATATTTTAATTAAAAACAACTTTTTTCATCGTAATAACTTATGTAGTTAAATAATAATATTGAATGGTTTTAAAGTATAAATAGAATATATTTTTACCATTTAATATAATTTATGTCATTATCCTTGATTTTACATTGAATTCGTAGGTTAAATAAATTCAATCTTTTGCAATGTTTTAAACAAAAACCCATTTTCTTACGACAATGGGATTAATTTTAATTTAATTTCTGAAAATTATGTGTATTGAATTTGGAAAAATGGATTCCATATTTGGAATCAGTGGGTCCAAATTATATTAATAAACTACTTTTTATTTTTGGTCTTTATGAATAGTAACAACAGTAAATTTTATTTACCATAGTAAAAGGTAAATTGGGTAATTAAGGGTAAATATAATATTATAAAATTATCCTAATACTTGTCTTAATACAATTGGATGATTATAATTTGTCCTAAGTCATATTTGGGTCGAAATGGAATCCATTAGAACCCACTTGGAGGTGATTAAGACCTTTAGTTTATTTTATTTAAAGGAAAGTGAAATATGTCTCACTCAACTTTAATAATTAAAGTATTTTTAATATATGTTTATACAGAATATAAATTCGGTTATAAATACTCATTTGAAAGATAAAATGGTTTTATTTGTCATGGTAAATTATTTGTAATTTTTAAGAGTTATTTAATTACCTTATAATCTTATACATTAATGATGTAGAAATTATTTATTTAGTGAAAAACCAATAATATAGTATTTATTGAAATATTAATACATATCAGAAGGCCCAAAAATCTACAAAAAACTTATTATTAGTGTATATATAAACCCTAATAATCCACTGGCCTAATTTTTGACCATTTGGATCCTTATTAAGGTGATTATGACACTTATATTATTTTATTTTAAATGATGACAAAGTTGTCACCTTCATAATTTAATAAATATAACAATTGAACTATTGTGATTTTAAGATGATAAATTAGAGTAAAATTATTATTGTGAAAGTTAATATATTTATATTCATTATAGGATTTTATTTTTAATTTTTATGAAACATATAAGTATATTAAATAATTATACAAAAATGTTGTAGTAATTATTTTATTAAGAGATAAACCAAATAAATCGTTTTAAAAATAATAAAATAAATATTATATGAACTATTTAATGTGATAAAATAATTTTCTAGACACATATGACCTCTTATAAATCTATTAAAGCTTTTAGTTCGAACATATCTTTTTTATATAATTTATTTAAACTCAAATAAATAAATAGTGTCAAATTTGACACTATTGTTATTTTATAAAAATAACATATTATAAAATAGTTTAAAAATCACAAAAATATTTAAAAATTATAAATTTAAATTTATATGGTATAAAATATTATAAAGTATCCAATTATGGACAATTCACAACAAATAAGTAATTATTTGTTTTAATTTAAAATTTAAAATGTTATTACCACAAATAAAATTAAATTTATTAAATAAGGATAAATCAAGTTGATAATGTTGAAAATAAATTCATAACTTGTATAAATTTTATTGGTTGAAGATATTACAACCCTATCTCATTTAATATTCGAAAATGATTCATTTTTTGAGGTTTTTTAAGTGGGGTTAGATTTATTATAAATTAATATTTTTATGATTTCCAAAGGTGCCCCTCCCCTCCCTTATAAAAGGGAACCTCCTCCCTCTCTTCCTCACACCACTTTGAGCCTTGAAGCTCGGCCAAACCCTGCGAAATTATCTTCTACACTTCCCTAGAAACATCCTAGAGGTCTTGGTCTTCTTCAAAGACCAATTGTAGTACCCTAGGAGGAGGTCTCAAAGAGGCGCTTCAAAGAAGAGGTAATGTTCGTTACCGATTCTTTCAACTTTATTTCTTCTTCCACTTCTTATTCATTAGTTGTTTAATTATGAAGTAATAACATCAGTATCAATAATATAATGATTTTTTATTATAAGTATTAAACAACCATATTTCACCATTTATCCATCCTACGGAAAATGAAATCACCGCGCGTGCGTACGTACGGAATACCGTCTCCACACCGTGGTGTAATCTATTTTCCACCACCACCTTACATGGATGGGTATAAAGGTGTAAATAATGACTATATATGATTATTGTAAAGTGATATTTATTCTTAAATATTAAACATACACTTGAATACAATTCCACGATCATGGGAATGATATCATCGCTCGTGCGTACGTACGGACTACCGTCTCCACGACGCGATGAGATTCATTATCAATGATTAACCATTCATGAATGATTATAAAGTATATATAATAAGTAATCATGAAATATATAACATAATAATGATACTGGATTTATGTATATATATATGTATGTCATTTACTTAATTCCATTCAATTCAATAAGGAAACGAAAATAGCGTTCATGCGTACGTACGACCTACCGTCTCCATGAACGGTGTATTTATTTCCATTTATCGATCTATTATATATATGTATATTCTGAATATATATTATATATAAATCATGTTTTAAATTCTGTATATAAGTAATCATGATCTAAGTTATCATATGAATAATTACAAGGTAAAACACGAACGACAAATGAGATAATTTTACCCAAAACGCTACTTTAACATGAATTTACAAAAGAATAGGTAATATAAAGTCATAAGTGAACCATATATGATATAATAACAATGAATATGATTCTGTAATATGTCAATAATATTATTTAAATCATTATATAGGGGGTTCGGATACGTATGAAGCATATCGGACCTAAGGTAAGGGATAATTTTGCAAATCTCATTTTTATCTGAGATTGCATATTCATAAGTATTTAATGGGTTATTTATATCATCCATGTCCATGTTTTATAAAAGTGTTTTAATATATGTTTAAAGTCTTCTTTACCCATTTTGACTTTTACTACATGGTATGTAAGGAATCTTTCTTTTGTTTACGTTACGAGGTACTTTTGACTTTTTCGACAAAATTACGAGAAGAATGTTTTTTTAACTTATACAGAATGAACGGGTTTTTACGGTTTTATAAAGCCTTATTTTCATGAAGATTCCTCCAAATTATTTCATGACTATTTTGAACAAAATATCCTTCTTTTAAAATTGCATGACGATTTGTGAAAATAAATTGATTTTGAAGAAGAAAGGATATTTTCCTCAAGAATTCATTTCAAATGTTTTATCAAAACCATTTTCCATCTAAGATGACATTATTTAATATGTGTATGTTTCAAGTTTAATATCTCTATGATTTAAATGGTTTCACATTTCTTATGATGAAATATCCATTTGTTTTATATAGATTATGAGATGATGAGATGATGTTTGTGAAACCCATTTTATTCTTTGGGTTATGGTGAATGTTTTAAGTTTATTTTATGGAACATGTAAGAATGATTTCATTATGAGATGGGTGGGACCTATATCTGCCTCCAATGCATAGGTAAAGATTTTATATCTCATGAGATATACATGGCTGGAATGACAAGTTAAACCGGTTCAGTAATACAGGACTGGAACAAGGAGTGAACTCGATTCAGAAAGGGACTTTGTCCACTAAGATGGTCTTGGCAATAATGCCTTGGCTAATGTGGAAATCATATCATGTGTTTAATGGTTGCCACAATTACATGTTTCATTCCCATGATATTTTATAATTCTTAATGTTTCTTTATGATCTATGCCTTACGTACTTCCATGTTTTATATCATTGCTCAAGCTTTTGATGTTTAAACATTATGTTCATGTTTTTAAGTTCAAATGTATATGGTATGTTTTATTTTATCCATGCTTACCCTTACTGAGCATTTGAGATCACCCTTTTTATGTTTTCTTTTCCCCAGGATATAAAGAAAGGTTTTAGGTAAGAAAAAAAGGGGAAGATCTTTATGGGAGATGTTGATGATCTTTCACCACGATTAGAAGATTACGTTCCATGTTTCCAAAGACACTAAACTAATACGGTCCTTGTGTGTCTGTTTTTATTATGTATTAATTCTTCCGCAAAAGTAATGTAATGTCCATGTACGTTAAGCTTCGGGTCTCTACAACTATTGAGTCAATAAGGTTTTCCTTATGAATTTTCCATTCCTTCATGTAAGGGGGAGATTGTTGAGTCATTAAGGTTTCCATATGACTTGACCATTAATGTTTTTTTGAAAATCACAAACACCTTATCTTAAGGAAAATTTCATTTTACCCCATATTTTACCTCTATAAGGAAAATTTCCTTCCACAAGGAAATTTACCCTTACCTAGTTTTCATTGTTCATATCAATATTTTTCCTAAGTGTAAAAATCGTATTGTAACCAAAAACCTCAGAATCATATAATACATAGATATGAATTATTCTGTTTAAGACTCCGAATTCTAGTTACAAACTCTCATAAAGTTCAACTCTGAATTCAGGATATAAACTCCCATAAAGTTCAACTCTGAATTCTAGATACGAACTTTATGAAGTTCAAGTATGAATTCTAGATATGAATATTCCTGAAGTTTGACTCCGAATTATGATTATGAACTTATGTAAACTTCAACTATGAATTCTGATTACGAATTCCGGTTACTAACTTCGCTATGTTATGACTCCAAATTCTGATTAAGAATTCTAGTTATGAACTTCTCTATGTTCTGAATCTGAGTTCTCTGAATTCAGACTCCAAACTCTTATGAGTTCTGACTCCGAATTCAAATGAACCTTGACTCCGAACCTTGAAAGTTCTAGTTCTGAATTCTTATGAATCCAGAATCCAAATTTCCATGAAATTCAGACTCCAGAATTCTACAGAAGTCAGGTTCCGAATTCCTACAAAACAGAATCCAAATATCCTTGTGTTGTAGACTTTGAATTCCGTTTTACTTAGACTCTGAACTTTTAACTTTACTTACATTCTGAATATTGGATTTTAGTTATACTTACACCGGTTTATTTATAAAATGATGTCGTTCTTTCAGTTACTCACTAACCATTGTTTGAGTGACATGTGTATAGGTCCCTCTGAAATGCAAGGAAAAATATGATCGTTGGAGGAGGGAGAAGACCATTGAATCCATGCCTATAAATAGGAGCTCATTTGAAAAGAGTGACACAACTTAACACAGAACATTGACAACTATTCCCACATGCTGTTGAAGTGATTTCTAGAGAGAGAGGCTCTTATAAACTCTCAAGATTCAAGAAAAAAGTTTTAAACTGCTTGTTTAAACTTTTCATCATGCATATTTTCTTCATGCAGAGGTTTGATTTCCTTGAAATTAGAGACTTCGGGTTGTGATGTCAGAGGTGTCAATTTCCTTACAAATTGAGGGCTTGCGGGGATAACAAGACAGATACTGATCTTCGGATTGAGGGCTTACCTGGGTTTGTGTAAGATAAAATTTCATGAAAGTATAAATCAAGGGTCCTTTTATCCAGGGTTGTTGGATACCCTCCTCTTTAGGTTAAAAGAGTTATTACTTGTTACCTGTAGTGTTATTACATTTGTTTTCCATTGTATATTTTAGTTGTTATGGAAACTATAACTTTCTTATACTTCCTTACACTTGTACTCTGTTTAGTTATATTCTATAAGCTTTAAGGTAGAATCTTAGTTGGTGTAAAATTTTGTTAAGTTTCATTTCTGGAATCACTTTTCTAGAATCAAGAAAGATAATAGATGTTATAGGTGTTTTGAATTTTGGTTACACAAAATTCCCTTAGGAATTTTTAAAGAATAAAATTCACCCCCACCCCCTCTTGTATTTGTATATCATTTTAAAAATTCGATCCTATTAATGATATTATAGAGTATATCATAATCAGACATACCATCCTAATAATTGGTATCAGAGCATTGGTACAATCTGAATTAATCTCACGATTAGATTCCGAAGGAAATTCTAGGAATTACATTTTCCGGATTCATATTTTTCGGAATCTGTTTTTCGGAATCATATTTTTTCAGACTCGTATATTCGAACTCATAAAGTTTGGACTCAGTTTTTCTTATAGATACTATTGATATATATTTTCATTGCTTAGGAAATATTCTCTTGTTTAAAAACTCATGCTACTAACAATTTTGTGTTCCAAGGATTTTCTTAAGGATGGAAGGTTTAAATGTTGGCTCTATAGATAATCTAAATACTACCAGACCTCCTATTTTTTATGGAAATGATTATGAGTACTAGAGAGATAGGATAAAGACTTTTGTTATCAATACTAGAGTTGATAACTATCTAATTTTTACTAGAGATTATAAATTTCCAGATAAGTAATTGAGAACTTTTACGAACCAAGAGAAATCAGAATATCAAGAAAATTTCAGAGTCAGAAATACTTTGTTATGTTCCATGACTAGGAACATCTATAGTAAAATATAATCACGGGAAGCATAAAATAGTATCTGGAAGAAACTTGATGTTACGAATTTTGGTACATATAAAGTCATAGAGACTAGAAGAGCTATGTTGAGGGTTGAATATCATAGTTTTAATTTTCCTTATGGAGAAACTGTAAGCAAAGTACATCAATGGTTTATGACTATCGTTAATAGCTTACAATATATGGGAGAAAAAGTTTTTGATGATGAATTTATTTTTTAAAAGATTATAGACATCATGCCAAATGAATGTGAGTCTAAGAGGATAGCTATTGATGAGAACAGGAAAGTCACTCATATTTCCTTAGATGAGTTGTTTAGAACTCTTCTTCAGCTTGAAACCAGAATGAAGAGAGATGCTGAAAATGTTAAGAATAAGAATGGGAATGGAGGAGTTTATTTTACTACCACTTCCAATCATATGAAAGACAAGACCCTATAAAGGGTAACTAGATCAAAAACAAAGAAAGTCATTATTCAGTCAGAATCTAGTGATACATAAAAGTCTGAGAATAAATTAGCTAATTATGATTGGAGAATGAACAAGATTGTAGCTCAGAAAAATCATCAGAATAAGTAAAAGAATAAAGACTACCGAGATAAGAAATATGGAGAAGTTACATGTTATGAATGCAGAAGAAAAGGTCACATCAGACCTAACTGTCCCTTATTGAAAAAGAAAGATAATAAGGAAAGGAATTCAGAAAGGAACAAGAAGAAATTATATCAATCAAAGAACAAGAAAGGTCATAAAGCTAAATAAACTTGAAGTTCTAGTTGTGGAGATTCCTCAGAAAGTGAATCTTCTAAATATGATTCATCAGCATAAAAGAATATGAGATTCATTGCTACTACTTCTTACCCTAATACATGTCTTATGGCCAAGGTACACTCTACCGAGGCTTTAACAAATTTATCTCTTGATAAGAATTACTATTACAAAAATAGTACTTCTAATGAAGATACTTCATCCTCATAAAATGAAGATATACGTTCATATGAAGAAGTATCTAGATTTTCCAAGTTACTTGAAGAAAAAAATTGTAATATTTCTAAAAAATTAGACAAGGCAAATACTAAAGAATAAATTATTATGAAGGAGATTTCAGATCTTTCTATAGATCTTGGAGATAAAGAAGATCTTTTAAAAAAACTTTTTAAAGACCTTGAGAAAGCTAATTCTGAAAAGGAAGAACTTTCTAAAGGTCTTAATAATGCTATTTTAAAGACAAAAGTTTTTGAGGAAAAATATAACTCTAAGGAAATGATTTGTGAGGATAGAAATTTAGTCATTAGACCAAAATCTGAAATATTATCTCTTAAGAAGATTCTTGCAAAATTTACCTCTGGAAAGGAAAATTTTGACAAGATTTATTCTCAAATTAAACCTCAAGGAAACACTACTAGAGTAGGTTATACTCACCAAAAACTTATTTTCAAAAACAACTATTTTGTTCCTCATAGAACCCCTTTTTGCACTAAATTTCAAAGTGGTGGGAATTAGAAGAAAAATTTCTCCTTGAATAGAGTTCAATATATTGGGTTTCATACAAATTATTTTTCTAAACAAATGTGGATACCCAAAATTTTTTTGTCTAACAATTCCGGATCCAAAAAAGTTTGGATTCCGAAAGTCTAACTCTCTCATTTTCAAGAAAATCAAGAAGGTACCAACATAAATACATGGTACATGGATAGTGGATGTTCCCGGTATATGACTGGAAACAAAAACAATTTTGAAAATATTATCAAGATAAAAGGAGGAAAAGTAACTTTCAAAGATAATTCTTAGGGAGAATTTTTTTGTATAGGTAACATCATTCTTCTTGGAAAAACCTTGATTTCAAATGTTTTATTTTTTAAGGGTCTTAAGAACAACCTCATTAGCATATGTCAGTTATGTGATAAAGGCTACCTTGTGAATTTTAGGAATGACAAGTGCTTAGTAGAAAATTCCAAGGAAGAGTTTATTCTTTCTGCTCATAGGCAAGAGAATGTTTACACACTAAACTTAGAAGACCTTAGGAGCCAATACTTACCTTGGCTTAGTGCAATGGAAGATAATTCTTGGTGGGTCTATCATATGAAGGAGAAGACAAATTTTTCTCTCAAAAGTTGCCAGAGGTTCAAGGAAGTTTTGTTAAGGAAAAGGCTATGGAATGCCTTGGGCTCAAAGATGTTAAGACAGCCAAAATTTCCCATCTATCTACCAACAATCGGATTCTACAGTTATGGGTGCAAGGTCTCATCGTACCGAGGAAGGGTGATAAGGACACCCTGAAGAAAAGTGACATGTATATCCTAGACATTTAGTAAATCTAAGGAAGTTCAATATCATGAGACATATCCTCATTATGATTGAGAATATCAAAAAATGGAAATTTAAGCACTCATATTATCATGTATCCGACCCTACTCTCAAAGATGATAGTTCAGTGCCTAGAATCTTTCAGGATCCCCTTTAGTTCCAAGCCGGGAATTGCAAGGTGATTCTGATCAGTGATGACACCCTAAAGATAATGAAGGTTGGTTTTTATAAGGATTCGGGATAATTTTATGATCTACCTGAGGAAGAGGCAGAAGCCAATCCGGAAAATGTTGACAAAGCTGAACCTTCAAAGAAAGTTAGGAAGAAAAGGAAGCTAAAGGAAGTGGAGGAAATAGATAAAACCCCTAAGACTAAGGAAGTCCAATCCAAACCTCCTAAACCAAAGAAGAAAAAACCAACCCAGATGAAGTCGTAGAAAAGTAGTGGGAGGATAAGAATAGTAGAAAAGCAGGGGAGCCACAGTTTGGTTTGGATACTGCTGAGGCTAAGGCCTTGAAGGAGAAAGCAGCTGATGAGATAGAAAATAAGGCTAAATAAAAGAAGATGAAGAAGAATATGTACGAGGTTGAGATTTTCCAATCTCTTTTGAAGGCCATGGAAGTTGAATATGAGAATATTCATGTTCCAAAGTCTTTCCAAATGGGACAATTACTTGAGACTCCCGGAAAGAGATTTATGACTCCGGAAAATCCACAAGAGAATATTATGGAAAAGAAGAAAGCTGGAGAATAAGTTCTAGAACCTGAGATTAGTGGTGGATCTGATGATGTGATTAAGCAAGTTGAATAATTTCATGAAAAAAAAGTGCCTCCGAGAAGTTGTCAACCTGGACTTCCCAAGCCGGATCCTCAAAAATTTCTACTCCTGGAGCTGATGAGAAAGGAGAAGAAGAAGAAGTCAATAAGTTGTTAGAGGAAGAGAGTCATAATCATGACTTTATTCTTCCTGAGGATATTCAAGCTGGATCTAAGAAGGAAAAAGTTATTGAAGATAAAATTGTACAGATATCCAAAAGTGAGCAGGAATCTCCTAATGAGGAAGCAGTTCTGAAAATCAGTAAGTACAAACAAGTGGTGGTTGATACCCCAACCAAAGATATTCTAAGAAATAAAGAAGCTAGAGGAACCTTAAAGAGGATGTTGGTAGAGTTAAAGGAAGAACAGTCTCCCAGTAAATTGTCTGATTTGGAGTCATCTGCCTTGGGACATGATTTTGTGGTTCAGTCCCTGAAGAAGTTTGTGGATACCATTCTGATATTTCCAAAAATTGAGTCTAGATGCCAAATTCTTCAGCATAGTATGAATCAGAAAACAGACTATGTATCCATGGTGATGGATAGATGTGTTAAGATAGAATCAGAACACAAAAATTTCATGATCAATTATGAATCCCATAGAAGTTCTTACAAGAAAATGACCAAATGGTCTAAGAAGATTATTGAAGATATGGAAGAGCTTGATTAGTTCCAAGAATATGTCAAAGAATCCTTTGGTACTGAGGATTCCAAAATCAAAAATCTTTCAGACAACTTTTAGGATAAGCTAAATCTTGAACAAAATTCTCGGATTCAGGATGTAAATGATCTGAATGGGAAGATGAGTTATATTGTTCAAATCATGTAAACAGAGAATGATCTCCGGAGGAAGATGCAAGAAAATATTTTGAAAAAAGATGAATTTCTGAAGGCTCAGGAAGAGGTCATGAAGGCTCAGGAAGAAAAGATCAAGGAACTAGAAAAGAAAGCAGAGGAGGATCCCAAAGAGATGAAAAAGATGAAGACCATTGTGAAGATGCTAATGCCCAAGGAAAAATCATCAAAATGAATCCTACTCTGATATTTTGTTGTATTTGTTTTTCCTTGTACAAATTCTTTTAATCATAATAAAATTGGTGGTTGCTTGTTTTTGTTTGTATGTCTACACTAATATTTCAGGTAATATATTATTTATCCATTCCCTCAAACTCTTTTTGAAAATCACAAAGGGGGAGAAGGAAAAATAATTCTAAAGGGGTGAAAAAAAATATTTCTAAGTAAAGAAGAACTATCCCTAAGTAAGGGGGAGTCTATCTAAGGGGGAGTGATCATTAGAAATATTTCCACATTCAAATGAAAATTCTCATTCCAAAAATCTAGAATACAATCCTTAGAGTTCCAAAGCCTAAGGGGGAGTTAGTCGTATTCACCATTGTCCATAAACAAATGGATATAAGATTTAATTTCAAAGTCTAGAAATTTATTCTAAGTCCTTAGATTCTTTTTTGTAAGGATGTTTGTGCTTTCCAAAAAGGGGGAGATTGTCGAGTCAATAAGGTTTTCCTTATGACTTTTCGATTCCTTCATGTAAGGGGGAGATTGTTGAGTAATTAAGGTTTCCTTGTGACTTGACCATTCCTATTGTTTTGAAAATCACAAACACCTTATCTTAAGGCAAATTTCATTTAACCCTATATTTTACCTCTATAAGGAAAATTTCCTTCCCCAAGGAAATTTACCCTTACCTAGTTTTCATTGTTCATATCAATATTTTTCCTAAGTGTAAAAACCGGATTGTAACCAAAAACCTTGGAATCATATAATACTTAGATATGTATTATTATGTTTAAGACTTCGAATTCTGGTTACAAACTCTCATAAAGTTCAACTCCAAATTCTTGATATGAAGTCCCATGAGCTTCAACTCTGAATTCTAGATAAGAACATTATGATGTTAAAGACCGAATTCTAGAAATGAACATTCATAAAGCTCGACTCCAAATTTTGATTACAAACTTATGCAAAGTTAGACTATGAATTATGATTACGAATTCAAGTTATGAACTTATCTAAGTTCTGACTTTGAATTTTGATTACGAATTCTAGTTATGAACTTCTCTAAGTTCCGCCTCCGAGTTCTCTGAATTCATACTCCGAACTCCTACGAGTTCTGACTCCGAATTCTAATGAACTCTGACTCTGAACCTTGTAAGTTCTAGTTCCGAATTCTTATAAATCCAAAATCCGAATGTCCTTAAAATTAAGACTCCATAATTATACAGAATTTAGGTTCTGAATTCCTACAAAACAGAATCCGAATATTCTTGTGTTGTTGACTCTGAATTCAGTTTTTACTTAGACTCTGAACTTTTAACTTTACTTACATTCTTAATATTAGATTTTAGTCATACTTACACCTGTTTAATTATAAAACGATGTCCTGATTTCAGTTAATCACTAACCTTTGTTTGAGTGACACGTGTATAGGTCCCTCTGAAATTCTAGGAAAAATATGACTGTTGGAGGAGGGAGCCGAATGTTGAAGCCATTCCTATAAATAGGAGCTCATTTGAAAAGAGCAACACAACTTAACACTGAACTTTGAAAACTGTTCCCACATGCTGTTGAAGTTATTTCTAGAGAGAGAGGCTCTTATAAACTCTCAGGCTTCATGAAAAATGTTTTGAACTGCTTGTTCAATCTTTTCTTTGTGAAGATTTGCTTCTTGCAGAGGTTCGATTTCCTTGAAATCAGAGACTTCGGGTTGTGAAGTCATAGGTGCTGATTTCCTTACAAATCGAGGGCATGTGGGGATATAAAGACATATACTGATCCTTGGATTGAGTGCTTACCTCGGTTTGGGTAATACAGACTTTCTTGAAAGTATAAATCAAGGGACCTTTTATCCAGGGTTGTTGTATACCCTCCTCTTTGGGTTAAAAGAGTTATTAATTGTTACTTGTAGTGTTACTATATTTTTTTTCTGCTGTGTATTTTAGTTGTTAAGGAAAGTATAACTTTCATATACTTCCTTACACTTGTAATCTGTTTAGTTAGATTATATACGCTTTAAGGTAGAATCTTAGTTGGTGTAAACATTTGTTATGTTTCATTTTCGGAATCACTTTTCTGGAATCAAGCAATATAATTGATCTTAGATGTGTTGTGAATTTTGGTTACAAAAAATTCCCTTAGGAATTTTTAAAGAATACAATTCACACCCCCCCCCTTGTATTTGTTTCTCATTTTACATATTCGATCCCATTATTGGTATTATAGAGTATATCATACTCATACATACCATCCTAACAATCAATGATGTGGATAGGGTAATGTGTGTTTAGGAATAAATCCATGCTACATTATATTGAATGATGAATGCTTGTTCATGATATTCTTTGACGGACCACCCAGAAGAAACATATATCATCTAACTATGAATATATCGTACAAAAAATTCATGTTTCTTAATAATGACTTAAAGGAATCTAATTTATTATAGGAATATACCTATAACTTACCCTTAGAATAGTTCACTCTCTCTGGATGAATTAATTATGAAATATTTGTGGCATACCATTATTTATAATGGTTTCTTTTTCTTAACTAAATAAGTATATATATTGATAATACCTAATATGTTTATCTCCACTGATTCTAAATACCATACGAGGCATGTCCTTGACATCAAAGTATATTTTTTCTTGAAAAATAATTTTGTTTCCACAAATAGGTATATCAGTCATGCATGTTATATTAATCAAGTATTTACTATGATTCATGTACCACTAAACTATTGGTTGATTACGAAACACCACATATAAAATTTATTTATGAACCTGGAATAATGTTTCCTAGTTTCCAATGGAAACATGAGATACATTTTTTTGGTCATACTTAAAAACTTGTTCAACTAGAATCAATTACATAGAAATTATAAGTCACATAATTATCACCACAAACATTGAAAACACCCTTTCTCAGCTTCTTGGAGTATACACCTTATTTATTGTAATGTTTCCATTTGTACTTGGTTACTCAATTTTGTTACACATGTGGGAAAAATATTTTATTTAATACCTTATAGGTATGTTAAAAAGAATACTTATAATGATGAATATACTTGAAAAAGAGGCGATTAATTTCTTCTTTAATTATGTTCATTGTATTTATCTTCCATAGAATTTTTTCATGACATGAAATGAAAATAACATCATCTTTAATAACTAACCTCATTTTTCAAGGATGTTGAAAATGTTCCTTTGGAATAACTCTTTCCATTTCCTTTTTCCCTTGTATTTAAACATGTTTCCCATAATAATTAGTGGTTATACATTCTTTAATTTCTTTCTAACTTGGAAAACATTACCCAAAATGTAATAAAGTGTTTTTCTCTAAAAAAAAATTTCCTAAGAAAAAACTATATTAATTGTGAGAAAATTATGTAACAATGGGATGTCTCGAAATATCACGGTCTTCCTTTCATATTTAAATGTGACCAGTGTAATATCACCCATTCATATCTCGATTCATTTTCTCCTCATAAGCTTCTTAGAGATGAGATTGTATGTGAAATCATCTGTGTCCCAATGTTGTAACAACAATTGACATAGAATGTTGGTGACACTATTATGACATAACCATCATATGCATTATATATGAGTCTTCTGTAATAATTTTTACACCCTCACTTCCTGAGGTGGATTAATAGGTATTGGGGATACAAGAACCTTGAATTTACTATATCACGGTATTATGATCAAGAGCCTTTACTATACCTGACAATTCATGCTAGTTTGGAGAATTATTTTTCCTTGATTATTGTAGTGTGTCATATGGTATTACTTTCCATTTTCAACAAATAATATTTCATATTGTACATTTAACTTGATTACCAATTTTGAAATTGAATTGAATCATTAAATTTTTTATACTATTTTATCAAATTCTAAGAACCCTATGCATTAGAATCAGAATACTTTTTCGCTTTAGTATTCTAGTAGAAAGGATTCTTGAACTTCCCATTATAGTCTACCAGCTATTTCTATGCCATTATATAGATAATTCACAGTAGTCATTTGATCAACCAACAACATTAACTCATGGCTCCTTGATTTGTTGAGTGAAATCATACCTTCTAAAATCATAAAATTAATTTACTCATTTTTTCCTCTAATGTTTCAATAATCTAGCTATGGTTAATCCTTTACTTCCAATTTTAGTTAATTCAACCCATAATTCTCATAAGAAATCCCAAGTATTAGGAGGCACACTCCAATATGGAAAACCAAGTACCCCGAACACCTATTTGGGTTCAAATTCAAATGACGGCTGATGTCTTTTGAATTAATATTTTTCTAAGGGTTTTTATATTTTTCCCAATAAATATAATATATTTCTATTAATATTGTTCATATTATGTTGTCACACTCACAAATAAACATTAAAAATAATAACATTCATTTCATATTTCTGCATTTTATTTTTTGTTATCTAAAATAGAACTTGTTTTCATGAAAATGCATAAGATGATAAAAAATGAGCGGAGGAAATAAACTACCCAACTGGTCTAGACCATCAAAAACCGGTTGATCCATTTAAACTCAATGGATCAACCACGAGTTATGGATATCATACCTACGTTATATCTTGACTCATAATGCATCTCATCCACGTCCAGTGTGCCCATATCTCATTTGGAGTACTTATTTATCTTAGTGGGGTCCACATCTCATCTGGAGTATTGTCTCATCCTGGTGGGGTCCACATCGTACATAATCTTCATCAAAATAAAAATGTACTCACTCATAAGTGAGGGGAATTAGGGGTTCAATATACAACAAATAAATTTCGATGTGTAGGTCCTTATACATATTGATTGAAAATAAGATGATGTGAAAACTGTAAAAAAATAATTAATTATTTACAATAATCATACATAGTAAAATAACTAATTAATTTAAACCACAAACTTACACAGGTTGGTCACTTTTTCAAGACCATTTGGTATATTAAATAAACACGTGAATAAATTTCAATAAAAATATGTATGAGGGTAATCAATTAAAATAAATGGATTGAATAAATTCAAATAATTTTATTCTATTTAGTCGCATAATTAATTTATTTTTAAATCCAAAAATTATATTAATTAATTTAATTTAATACTGAAATTAAATTATTTTTTTGTGGTATTAAATTATATTTTAAATTAAAATTAATTTTAATTAATTAAGTTTAATACATACATTTAATTAATTAAAATAGTTAATTTTTATTAAATAAGAATATTCTCTATCCCCGAAACTCCCAGAAAGGACAATCTTGGTCCTATCGAAACCTCACATGCCTATACCGGGCTATGAAAACCCCTTAGAGGGGTGTTCTTGGACAGAAGGACCCACCTAGAACCATACTAGGTCGAAGTAACCCACCCAATTACATTTTGAGGTGGGGTAGGTAAAAATGGTCCTAAGGGAGGGGATGATTGGGTCACCTCATAGGAATGTTCGATCCGGATCCTGTGAAGTAGTGGTGAGTGGGAGGTTACTGTCAACAATGCTCAAGCCAACATGGTTGGTGGTACGGTCGAGCATCCATGTGCCGAAGGTAGTGGTAGGGTATCCTATTCTAGATATCTATGGCAGTCGACTCTCAAACTAGTTGATGAGGGTGGAAGAAATGGTTCTGACTAGTGGAAGCCCACTCGCAAGGAGTTGCGGCGGTGGTTCACAACGGCTGGGGAGCAGCGACAACCAAAGGGGGCATTTTCTTGGTTCACAACAATCAAGAATGAGACAAGGAAGCTGGATCTTGGCCATTGAGCTTCTGATCAGGGTAGAGGCATCCAAAAAAACATTGAGAAACTTCATCATGGTTTGACGGTAGTGGTAAATTTAGAGGAAAGTGTTGCCCGACATAGTTCAGAAGGTGAAAGATTATTTCTAACAGTGGGAGGTCGACCTGAGCATGGCTCTAGTGGTGTTCACAGTAGTGGATTATGAAGGAGTTCATCCAGGAATTGAGTTGCCAACCAATGGAGGACCATTTAATGTAGTTCGTCACCACCAGAGGACAGAGGCCTCTTAGGATGTGGTATTCGACCAGTGGGAGGTGGGCGCTAATGTTCACACTCATGGCCATGGGTAGGTTGTCCAGATCTGTAGGGGATGTTCATGCGATTTCCTCTGGTGAGGGTGGTCGGATTTGATGTCGTAGAGGTTTTCTAAGCATTAGAGGGTTTCCATAGACTAATGAGATGATCTAAAGGGGAAGGGGCCACCCAGTTCATGGCCAGAGAAGACCCCTTTTTAGGTGTTTCATTTTTTTGAATAAAAATTCCACTAGACATTTTTTGTTTATCATGATGTGTGGAATTACACAAACACCACATTAAAATTTTCCACTCTTCATTTTATTTATTTGAATTAGAAAAAACACCTTATAATAATTATAATTACTATTACCTTATAGTTTTATAATTATTATATTATAATTCCCATAATTGTGTGGAAATTTATCATGATAGAAGTTAGTATTATGGCTAGCACTAGCTACCCAAAAAACATATGCCATAATATTTGAGTAAAAATAATATAAAAAATATATATATTGGACTGAATACACCAATAAAAAACCACTTTCAATCCATATTAAAATTTTCAGATGGTCATAACTTGGCCATATGAAATCAAGTCAACGCATGACCAGTTCCTTTGGGACTGATATTAAACACTCCATTTAGTTTAAGGAAAATTAATTTTTCATTGGTTTGGAAAATTATCATGATCAATCTGATACCAATTGAAGGTATTGTAGGTCCATAATGGAAGCCTATGTGTCACCAATTTTGAAAAGTTTCATCATCGAAGGAAAAGAAGTTGTCATCTCTAGTGATCTGAGCCTCGATACCATCTGATGATATCGTGTGAATTATTCAAAGAAAAATAAAATAAAAATGTAACTCATTCAAAATAAAAGAATTTTAATTTGTAGCTCATTCCCATCAACTATTTCTCAAAGGATCCGAGCAAGAATCCCTCCAGATTATCCACACATGCTTCTGAAATCCATTGGAGTTTTGATCATTGAATTATGGTTTCTAGTGGGCAATCCGACAATGCCTTGAACATCCTGATGATCACCGCATCAGTATTTTTTCTATGAAAGGAGATAAGATTAATCTAATCACTTATATTTAGTTCTTATCTCCCTTGAAATCAAAAGGTGGTAGGGATGCTTTGAAGAAATCATAGTGAATGGTCATTATAGAATACCCTATTTCCTATATATAGTGTTTTCTCAAATACTCGAAAAGTTTTCTCTGGCCACCAGTATATTTAACACCTGATAAATAATAAATAAATAATAATTATGAAGATCTAAAATGCATTATAAATATTATTTATATTTTTATCACATACCTATAATATATTAAAAATATATTACATGATAAAATTGATCCATTTTCCTCAACTCATAATTTAACCTAATATTAAATGAAATTGGAATATTAAAATTATATTTTTTTAATAATATTATTCTAGTATTCAATAAATAACATTTGAATAATTTTATTAAATAAATTTATCCCAATTACTCTTTATTTTAATATTAATGAATTTATTTATTTATCGGTTATCGATAACATAAACAACCCTCAAACCTTATGGTAGGGCTCACCATTTATAATATACTTATTCAATAGAATATGGATTACTCTTGAATATGCTATTTTGTGTGACCTTTTAGGCCCTAATCTCAATAGTAGGGAATAATATTCACAAACCAAGAGTAGATTCTAGAAGCTCATTAATAAACCTAATGATATAAGGAATAGTCATTACAACACAACCGACCTACAAACACATACTCGATAATATTATATATTTATCTTTAAATGTCTCTTAAAGTCGAGAACACACTTGTGTCATCATCCTTTCTTACTTTATTATTTTTTGATCTAACTTTATGGATTTACCCTTGACCTCCTTCACCATAGACTTATGAAGGTACTAACATCCTGATCAACCAGGCCTAATATGTTATACTTGCTCAACATGGAATTGAAAAATCATATCTCATCCATTAATCCAATGCACTACCACCAATGACACACCCCATACAAGATACCTCACCAGGATTTCATAATCATGTATTTTTCCTTACAATGAATGTATGTTAAAGAATGGAACACTTTGATAATGATCTCAATAATGGATACCAATACACATGTTCTTAGATATAAACAACCAATGAAAACTAAAAGCATGTGGTGTTCCTATTTGCGGGGTTGTCCCCATGATCTCACCTACCAGATATCACCATTGAAAACTTCATGAGAATAAGGCTTAATGCTTATAATCCCCCAAAATTTGATAGTCATACATAAACTATGACCAATCAGTATGATATATCTAGACCAAAAGATATATATTTAAGATTAATATCATAGTATCTCAAGGTTCTCATTATATCATAGGATCTATTATAACCTTTTTATATGATAATTAATCTACAAACATTACCATTTAAATAGTGGATATAGAAATGTGAATATTATAATGGTAATTATACATCATGAATATCTCACTGTATACATGAAATGGAAATCAAAATTAGTATTTAGTTGGGACTATAGAACCCACTATTAAACACTCCAACTTGCACTAAATCCAACATTCTATCTATCCTTGTTAGCTCTCGTATGATTAAGATCATGTTTCCACTAAGTCATGAATTTAGTTTCTAGCTCTATCAATTTTCCATTGTGTGGATCTTCTGTTGTGTGCAATATCACCTCCTTGAGTAATACATCTCAAGATATGGCATATTTAAGTATATATCCTTTTTCCACTTTCAAATTTTTACATCTTGGATAATACTAGTAATAGAATTATCATAATGATAAAAATTTACATATTAGTTTTGATTCCATGAACTAGGACAAGTCATTACATTAAATAACTACTTCTGAGATGCCTTAGAACTACAACACACTTAGTATTTATAGGTATGGATACTATAACGACCCATACTTTACATACATTATTATTACTTCATAATTGAATCACACTTATTACAACATATAACAAAACCATGAAATGACAGTATAGGTATAGTGTCTTTAGAAACTGGGAAACATAAACAACTGGTTCATAAATCATCTACGTTGTCTCCCATTTATTTCCTCATATCTAGAGTCCCTTTTGGAATATTATACTTAGTACCCTTCTTCCTGACCTGGGGAAAGAAAACATACGAAAAGGGTGAGCTCAAATGCTCAGTAAGGGTAAACAAAATAAATATCAATCACATCATATTCATAAGAACATAACATTTTGAAAAACTTAACCTGGAAAAGAGATCATAATATCATAACATGGGATAAATCATAGTAGTGAAATGTAATCCCAAATAATCATAACTTAAAACATGAAACTTTTTTTCATACACACATAATCATAGAGAATCATTTCTTATTAGTCAAGACTCATTGCCAAGACTATCTTAGCGGACAAAGTCCATTTCTGAACCGAGTTCACTCCTCGTTTCAGTCCTGTATCCCTGAACCGGTTTAACCTTTCCTTCCATCCATGTCAATCTCATGAGATATAAATATTTAACCAATGAATTGTAGGGAGATATAGGTCCCACCCATCTCATAAAGATACCATTCATATGTGTGCCACAAGATCATAAATCATACATCACAACATAACCCATGTTATAAAAATGGGATTCTTAAACATCATTCCATCATAACACAATCCATATAAGATAGAAGGACATCATAAAAATAATTTAATCATAAAATAATCAAAATAATGTAAAAATAGGGATATAAACAGAACCCTATATTATCTTAGATGGAAAATAATTTTGATAAAATGCTTGAACTCCATTCTTGAGGAAAATATCCTTTCTACTTCAAATTTTTTTTTCCTTTATTAACATATCATACAATTTTAAACTAAAAGAAGTTGATTAAAAATAAACATGAAAAATTTTAAAGGAAGCTTCATGGAAATAATGTTTTATGAAATCATAAAATCTATTCATGCCATATAAGTTAAAAAAACATTCTTCTCGTACTTTGGCCGGAAAAGTCAAAAAGTTCCTCGTACGAAAAACGACAAAAGATTACTTTCATATATTTTACTAAAAACTCACTTAAGGGTAAAATTGGATTTAAAAAATTGTAGTAGTATATAAATAATATTACATATTGAGGAAACATGGATGTGGATGATAAATATTCCCCATTAAATTCTGAAGTATAAACAATCTCGGATAAAAATTGAGATTGCGATATTTTCCCTTAACATAGGTCCAATTTGCTTAGTACGTGTCCAAACCTCCTGTATAATGATTTAAATAATGTTATTTACTTATTACAGAATTTTAATCATTATTATGATATCATATATGGTCATATTCTTAGCTTCGTATTAGTAATATTTCATTGCTACTTGTTATTCAGGTGTTTATTGCTTTTTTGTTCTTATACTTGTTTTGTCAAATAAATTCTTATTCTTATTTTTAGATTATAGATACCTCATTTCCAGAATGGTATTAGTATAATATATATCATATTTATTCATTAAATTCATTTATATAATAATTATGCAATAAAGATCATGTAGAACGAGTCACATCACATCGTGGAGACGGTATTCCGTACGTACGCCCGAGCGATGATATCATTCCCATGATCGTGGAATTGTATTGGAGTGTATGTATACTATTTCAGAATCAATATCACTTTAAAATAATCATATATAGTTATTCTATGCACCATTATACCCATCCAAGTAAAGTGGTGGTGTAAAACTGATTACACCACGGCATGGAGACGGTATTCCGTATGTACGCACGTGCGGTGATTTCATTTTCCATAGGATGGATAGAAGGTGAAATATGGTTGTTTAATATTTATAATAAAATATCAGTATATGAGTGATACTGATGTTATTACTTCATAATGAAACAACTAAGGAAGAAGAAGTTGAAGAAGAAAGAAATTGCAAATGATCGATAATGGATATTACCTCTTCTTTGACGTGCCTCTTCTTAACCTCCTCTTAGGGAACTAGGGATGGTCTTTTAAGAAGCCTAGGACCTCTAGGATGTTTCTAGGGAAGTGTAGAAGATAATTTGGTAGGGTTGTTCTGATCTTTATGGCTCAAAGTGGTATGAGGATGAGAGGGAGGAGGTTCCCTTTTATAAGGGAGGATAGGGGCACTTTGGAAAAACAAAAACTATTATTTTATTATAAAGTCATATTCGGTTTTAAATAGCTCAAAATTAATTTATTTCGAAGCTAAGGTGGGGATGGGTCGAAATAATCTCAACCAATAGAATTTGGACAAGATTAAGTTACTATTTTAACCTTATCATTTAGATTTAACTTTAAGTTCAATAATTTTACTTTTACCGTGTCTTCTTGTTTTCTTACACTATAAGGTTAATAAACATACTATAACAAGCCAAACGAACCCCAATTTGTTTATTATTAATATATATAACCTTATATAAGTCATTTGGACAAACCTTATATTTTTAGTAATAAAATAAAAATTAATAATATAATATGTTTTTTAAAAACTATTTTATGTCAATTTTGACACTATTTGGTAATTGATTTTTTTAAAAATAAAAACAGAATTATTAGTTCGGAAAAATCTAATTGAATCCATACTAACATGTCATATTAACCTATAAAATTATTTTAATTCATAAAAAGTCTCAAATTACATTTATTTGAGTATTTATAACATCAATTATGTTAATATTTCATTAATAAGATACTTATTGCATCACCATTGTGTCATAAATAAATTAAATTATTTAATGTCTAAAAATTATAAATAAAATACAATTATGTAGGAAATATTTTTATATTTCTAATGAATATTTATAGTCGAATTTATCTTATGTATAACCCTATATTAAAAATGTTTTTGTTATTAAAATTTGATTTTAACTATTTTAACTCTTTTTTAAATAAAATAATATTAAATGTCTTAATCTAATCCAAGTGGACCTAAAGGGTAATATTTTATCCCTAATGGTGTTTTTGGTAGAATTACACGAATCCAATTGAACTATGACATGTTTTATGGTAATAATAATATCACTTTTTACCCTTAATTACACTATTTAGTTTTAACCGTGGTAAATAAAAGTAAAAAGTTACTATTCACTAAAAAATATTTGCATCTCATTGAACCACATTTTACTTAATAACATCAACCGTGTCTCTCAGATTTTTCAAATTCCATTCACAAAAGCGGCAAAATTAATTTTTATGTAAATTTGAAAATTCTCCTAGGAGGTGGGTAAAAGACGGTCAAAAGTTCAATAAAATTTTTATATATCTAAAATTATTATAAAATGACTCCAATGAATTACATTGAACTTATATAGGTATTATGTATCAATTTTTACCTAAAATAAATTTAAATAAAATAAATAATTATTTAAAAAAAGTCGTTTTTTAAATAGTAACCTAGTGTTTTCACTATTCATCAAAAATTGAATGTTTTCAGAAAAATAACAAAATTTCACCCTAGGCTAAATTCGATATTCCGAATCCAAAAATGAAGTCCATTTTGAAAAATATAATATATATAATTTGAAAAAAGTGGTTATTACTATTCATAACAGCTAATTTTAATAATATTTTAACAGCATATCGTTGTTTAGTGAAACTCGATATTGCGTACAATGCAAGTTATCAAGGAAGGTCGTGATTGTGTGTAAAGAAAGACAAGATAGTGTTGTGTGTAGTGAAATATTCCTTTGATGATGTATAAAAACAAAATATTTCTCATAAAAATCTCTGGTGTTACATTCTACCCCCCTTAAAATGAATTTCGCCCCCGAAATTCTTCACTTCGTAACAAGCAGATGAGGATACCTCTCCCTCATCATATCCTCAAGCTCCCATGTAGCTTCTTCTAATTGGTGGTTCATCCATAAAACTTTCACCAAGTGAGTGGTCTTGTTTCGTAGAACTTTTTCGTTACGATCCAGAATCTCTATCAGTTGTTCTTCATAAGAAAGATCTTGCTCTAGCGGTACAACTTCTGAGCTGAGTACATGTGAAGGATCGGGTATGTACTTTCTCAGGAGAGATACATGGAACACATCATGAACTTGATAGAGATTCGGTGGAAGCGCCAATCGGTAAGATACCTTCCCAACACGATCCAGTATTTAGAAAGGATCAATATACCTATGGATTAGCATTCCCTTCTTTCCAAATATCATTACTCTCTTTCAAGGAGATATTCGTAAGAACACTTTATCACCCACTTCAAACTCTAGGTCTTTTTTTAGGTTATCATCATAACTTTTTTGTCGACTCTGAGCTGCTCTTATGTGTTGTTGAGTAGATCAGACCTTTTCTACCATCTCATCTACAAGATCGGGTCCTAATAACTTTCTTTCCCCAACTTCATCCCAGAAAGTTGGAGTTCGGAATTTCTTTCCATAGAGAGCTTCATAAGGAGCCATCTGAATACTGGAGTGAAAGCTATTATTATAAGAAAAATCCACCAAAGGTAGGTGTTGATCCCAACCACCTTTGAAGTCCATAGGGAAATCTCTTAACATGTCTTCTAGTGTTCGAATTGTTCTCTCTGATTGACCATCTGTCTGAGGATGATAACCAGTGTTGAAGCTTAACTCTGTATCCAGAGTATGCTGAAGACTTCACCAAAACATAGAGGTAAACCTCGGATCCCGATCAGATATAATGGAAAGTGGTACTCCATGAAATTTTACCACTTCCTTTACATATATCCTAGCAATCTGATCAAGAGAGAAATCCTATCTAATAGAAATGAAGTGTGCCGAATTCGTAAGACGATCAAATATAACCCAGATAGCATTATTTCCTTTGGATGTTTTAGTAAGTCCAGTGATAATGTCCATAGTGATGTTTTCCCATTTCCATTCGGGTATGGGTAATGGTTGTAACATCCCCTTAGACTTCTGTCTCTCAGCTTTAACTTGCTGACAAACCAAGAATCGAGAGACATATTCAACAACATCTCTTTTCATGCCATCCCACTAGAAGTACTCTTTCAGATCCCTATACATCTTCGTGCTTCCAGGATGAATAGAGAATGAATAACTATGAGCCTCTTCCAACAACTCCTTCTTTAATTTTGGGATGGGAGGAACACAAACCCGATTTCTGAACCTTATTATCCCATCATAATCAAGATTTATTTCAGGAACATTTCTCACCTACTTTTGTAACTCTACATCTTCTTTCTGTTCCTCTTTAATCTTCACATGTATAGATGGTCGAACATTCATTTTAGAAAGATAAGATTTTTCCCCTTCCATTATAATTCCAAGATCCATCCTTTGTAAATCCATAAATATTGGATCTTTTGTGATCCTCATCATGGATAAGCTGGCATGGTCTTGTCTACTTAATGCATTTTCCACCTTGTTTTTTTCCCAGGGTGGTAATGAATTGAGCAGTCATAATCCTTAATCAGCTCTAACCATCTTCTTTGACGCATATTCAGCTCCTTCTATGTGAAAATATACTTTAAACTTTTATGATCAGTATAAATATCACACCTTTCACCATAAAGATAATGCCTCCAAATCATTAATGAAAATATTACCACAGCTAACTCCAAATCATGAGTTGGGTAATTCTTCTCATGTATTTTCAACTGTCGTGAGGCATAAGATATCACCATATTGTTTTGCATAAGAACACACCTCAGCCACTTCTTGGATGCATCACTTTAGATCACAAAACTTTCTCCACTACAAGGAACTGTGAGTACAGGTGAGTTGGATAACCTTATTTTCAACTCCTTGAAATTATCTTCACATTCCTCCGTCCAGACGAACTTAACTTCATTTTTGAGTCAACCTGGTGAGTAGATTAGACAATCGTGAAAAATATTTCACAAAACGGCTGTAATATCCAGCCAAACCAAGAAAACATTGTATCTCAGTTACTATTGTTGGTCTCAACCATCTTTATATAACCACTATTTTTGCTGGATCCACAGATATCCCCTATGTTGAGATTATGTGACCCAAAAATGAAACTTTTTGAAGCCAAAATTCACACTTGGATAATTTGGTGTAAAGCTTCTCCTTTCGCAGGGTCTTCAATACAATTCTCAAGTGATCTTAATGTTCTTCCTTGCACATTGAATAGATAAGAATATCATCTATAAAGACTACCAAAAACTGATCAAGATAGTCTCTAAAGACTCTATTCATCAGATCCATGAAGATAGCAGGGGCATTAATAAGACCAAATGGCATCACTATAAATTCATAGTGTCCATACCTTGTACGGAAAGCCATCTTTGCTATATCCTCCCTTTTGACCCTTAATTGATGATACCCTAAATGAAGATAAATCTTGGAAAATTATTGAGCTCTGCATAATTGGTCAAATAAGTCATCAATGCGCGGGAGAGGATATTTGTCCTCGATTGTGATCTTGTTAAGTTCTCGATAATCAATGCATAGTCTCATTGATCCATATTTCTTCTTAACAAACAGAACAGGTGCTCCCCAAGGTGACGCACTAGGGCATATGAATCCCTTATCTGGATTCTCTTGGAGTTTCTTCTTCAATTTATGCAACTCAATTGGGGCCATTCTATAAGGTGTCTTTGAAATAGGAAAAGCACCCGGTACGAGTTCTATTGAAAACTCAACTTCGCAATTTGGTGGAAGACCCAGAAATTCCTCTGGAAAGACATAATAAAACTCCCGTACAATGGTAATATTCTTAATCGTGAGTTTCTCTCCAACCATTTGAGATAAATAACCTTCATTTAGTGGAATCAAGACCCATAAGATGGAAGAAATTCCCACTAGAAGGTTATGTTCATCCTTGCTTCGATAGATGATCCTAGATTGATCTGGAATATGAAATGTGACTTCCCTTCTTTGTAAATTGATATGACCTCCATATAAAGAAAGCCAATCCATGCCAAGAATCACATCAAATTCCACTATAGGAAGCATCACAAGATTTTCAGGAAGCACTTTCCCACAAACTTCAATCGGAGAAGAATTATAAACTTTTGATGCAACTGTTGTGCCATTAGGGGTTGTCACAGCTAACTCAACATCTAATTGTTGAGGTAATACGGTGATACCCTTAGAAAATTATTCATAAATAAAAGATTTGGTGGATCCAGAATCAAATAAAACATGTGCTACTTTAGAGTGGATGGTAAGTGTACCTTTCACCACTTCGTTATCATACTCCACATCGCTGATATAAATTTCATGTGAGTTTCCTTTGCCTTTAGACTTAAGAGTTTGTTGACGTTGATCATCATCAACAACCCTTGGATTAGGTAATTGATTAGAATAAAGCCCCATTTCCTTTCACTTGTAACATTGAAGTGTAGGAGGTGCACTCTGTGTAGCCTTTTCTTTGTTCACATCACTAGACATCTTCTTCCCATCATTGTGGCATTCAAATTCCCAATGACCTTCCTTTCCACATTTGAAACATTTACTTGTCCCTTTAAGAAAACTCCCTCCTTGTTTCTTTCCACAATTTGAGCATAAGGGAAAACTCATCTTCTTTTCAGTGTGATCCTTAGATTTTCCTTTCAATTCCATTTTCCTCTTCTTATCAAACCCATATGACTGATGGGTTACTCCAATCTCCATCTCAACTTTGAGAGAACATAGAACGATTTCCTCGTAGCTATTGAAGTCCCTTATGGCTAACTCCCTTCGAAGACTTGGTTTTAAGCCACTAAAGAATCAATCGATCTTACTCTCAGGTTGGATAATAATCCTGGAGGCATACCTTGCAAGTCTCATAAAATTTGCTTCATAGGTACAAACAGATTCATCATCCTTTTGCTTCAATTCAAGATACTCCTTCTTCATCTTTGTTCGAGGAATTTGAGGGAAGTACTTATTGAAAAATAATTTCTTGAACTCGTCCCATTACATGGATTCAATTTCATCCCTTTACCTCGTATTATTGATAAGATTCCACCATTGATCCGCTTCACCTTCCAAACGATATACTTATAAGATGACTTTATCATGCTCAGAACATTTAAGAACTGAAAATATCTTTTCAGTAGTACTGATCCATTGTTCAGCAACAAATAGATCATTAGACCCACTGAAAGAAGGTGGACGCTACCTCATGAATGATTCCACAAAATGTTTCTCCTTCCTTTGCTCGTTTGGAATTCCTACATGATTCATATCTTGGGAAAGTTGTGTGATCATGGCTACAAGATTTTTCATTCCATCTCCCATAATGTTTGGTTGCTCAGGGGGAAAATCATTGCCATTCCACAATAACACGGTTCTTTCGGGTTCTAGATATTGACTAAAACCAAGAATAATAGTGTGATCAACACTAATTATAATAGGAAACCCACATAATCATGAATAAATTTCACACTTATGTTCTTATCATTTGTTATTAATGGCCATTTCTAAAATACTAAGATTTTGTTCTATACTTAGACTTATCCTTAGGGTTCTCACAAAGTATTTCACATCCTAGTTTCCAAAGGTTGACTATACCTTTCTTCTGATACCAACTATAACGACCCAAACTTTAAATACATTGTTATTACTTCATAATTTAAGCACACTTATTACAACATATAACAAAACCCTGAAATGACCGTATAGGTATAGTGTCTTTAGAAACTGGTAAACATAAACAAATGGTTTATAAATCATCTATGTTGTCTCCCATTTATTTCATCATATTTAGAGTCCCTTTTGGAATATTCTACTTAGTACCCTTCTTAGTGACATGGGGAAAGAAAAAATACAAAAATGGTGGGATTAAATGCTCACTAAGGGTAAAGAAAAGAAATATCAATCACATCATATTCATAATAACATTCCATTTTGGAAAACATAACCTGTAAAAGAGATCATAATATCATAACATGGGATAAATCATAGTGGTGAAATGTAATCCCAAATAATAATAACATAAAACATGAAACTTTTTGGTATACACTCATAATCATAGAGAATAATTTCTTATTAGTCAATACTCATTTCCAAGACTATCTTAGCGGACAAAGTCCATTTCTGAACCGAGTTCACTCCTCATTTCAGTCCTGTATCACTAAACCAGTTTAACCTGCCATTCCAGCCATGTCTATCTCATGAGATATAAATCCTTACCTAATACATTGGAGGTAGATATAGGTCCCACCCATCTCATAATGATTCCATTATTATGTGTTCCACAAGATCATAAATCATACATCATAACATAACCCATGTAATAAAAATGGGATTCTTAAACATCATGCCATCATAACACAATCAATATAAGATAGAAGGACATCATAAAAATAATTTCTTCATAACATAATCAAAACAATGTAAAAATAGGGATAGAAACAGAACCCTATATTATCTTATATGGAAAATAATTTTGATAAAATGCTTGAACTCCATTCTTGAGGAAAATATCCTTTCTACTTCAAAAACATTTTCCTTTATTAACATATCATACAATTTTAAACTAAAAGAAGTTGATTAAAAATAAACTTGAAAACTTTTAAAGGAAGATTAGTGGAAATAATGTTTTATGAAATCATAAAATCCGTTCATGCCGTATAAGTTAAAAAAACACTCTTCTTGTACTTTGGCAGGAAAAGTCAAAAAGTACCTCGTACAAAAAACGACAAAAGATTCCTTTCATATCTTTTACTAAAAACTCACTGAAGGGTAAAATTGGATTTAAAAAATTTTAGAAGGATATAAATAATATTAAATATTGAGGAAACATGGATGTGGATGATATATATTCCCCAGTAAATTCTGAATTATAAACAATCTCGGATAAAAATTGAGATTGTGAGATTTTCCCTTACCTTAGGTCTGATTTTCTTCGTACATGTCTGAAACTCCTGTATAATGATTTAAATAATGTTATTGACTTAGTCCAGAATTTTAATCATTTTTATAATATAATATATGGTCATATTCTTAGCTTCGTATTAGTAATATTTCATTGCTACTTGTTATTCGGGTGTTTATTTCTTTTTTGTTCTTTTGCATGTTTTGTCGAATAAATTCTTATTCTTCTTTTTAGAATATAGATACCTCATTTAAAGAATGGTATTATTATAATATATATAATATTTATTCATTAAATTCACATATATAATCATTATTAAATGAAGATCATGTAGAATGAGTCGCATCACATCGTGGAGACGGTATTCCGTACGTACGCACGAGTGATGATATCATTCCCATGATCGTGGAATTGTATTGGAGTGTATGTATACTATTTCAGAATCAATATCAATTTAAAATAATCATATATAGTTATTCTATACACCATTATACCCATCCAAGTAAGGTGGTGGTGGAAAACAGATTACACCACGGCGTGGAGACGGTATTCCATACGTACGCACGCGCGGTGATTTCATTTTCCATAGGATGGATAGAAGGTGAAATAGGGTTGTTTCAAATTAATAATAACATATCAGTATATGAGTGGTACTTATGTTATTAATTCATAATGAAACAAATAAGTAATAAGAAGTTTAAGAAGAAAGAAATTGGGAAGGATCGATAATGGATATTACCTCTTCTTTGACGCGCCTCTTCTTAACCTCCTCTTAGGGCACTAGGTATGGTCTTTTAAGAAGACCATGACCTCTAGGATGTTTCTAGGGAAGTTTAGAAGAGAATTTGGCAGGGTTTTGCTGATATTGATGGATCAAAGTGGTGTGAGTAGGAGATGGAGGAGGTGCCCTTTTATAAGGGAGGAGAGGGGCACCTTTGGAAAAACTAAAAATATTATTTTATTATAAAGTCATATTCGGTTTTAAATAGCTCCAAATTGATTTCTTTCGAAGCTAAGGTGGGTAGGGGTCTCAATACTCTCATCCAATATAATTTGGAAAAGTTTAGGTTACTATTTTAACCTTATCATTTAGATTTAACTTTAAGTTCAATAATTTTACTTTTACCGTGTCTTCTTGTTTTCTTACACTATAAGGTTAATAAACATACTATAACAAGCCAAAAAAACCCCAAGTTGTTTATTATTAATATATATAACCATATCTAAGTCATTTGGCTGAACATTAGATTTTTAGGAATAAAATAAAAATTAATAATATAATATTTGTTTTAAAAACTATTTTATGTCAATTTTGACACTATTTGGTAATTGATTTTTGTGATAATCAAAAAAACATTATTATTTCGAATAAAGTTAATTAAATCCATAATAACATGTTATATTAACTTATAAAATTAGTTCAATTCATAAAAAGTCTCAAATTACATTTATTTGAGTATTTATAACATCAATTATGTTAATATTTCATTAATAAGATAATTAATGCATCACCATTGTGTCATAAATAAATTAAATTATTTAATGTCTAAAAATTATAAATAAAATACCATTATGTAGGAAATATTCTTATATTTCTAATTAATATTTATAGGCGAATTTATCTTAAGTATAACCCTATATTAAAAATACTTTAGTTATTAAACTTTGATTTTAACTATTTTAACTCTTCTTTAAATAAAATAATATTAAATGTCTTAATCTAATCCAAGTGGACCTAAAGGGTAATATTTTATCCCTAATTTTGTTTTTGGTCGAATTACACTTATCCAATAAAATTAGGATATGTGTTAGGGTAATAATAATATCATTTTACCCTTAATTACCCTATTTACTTTTAACCGTGGTAAATAAAAGTAAAAAGTTACTATTCACCAAAAATTATTTTCATCTCATTGAACCAAATTTTACTTAATTAAATCAACCATGTCTCTCGGATTTTTGAAATTCCATTCACAAAATCGGTAAAATTAAGTTTTATGTAAATTTTCAAATTCTCCTAGGAGGTGGGTAAAAGACGGTCAAAAGTTCAATAAAATTTTTATATATCTAAAATTATTATAAAATGACTCCAATGAATTAAATTGAACTTATATAGATATTATGTATCAATTTTTACCTAAAATAAATTTAAATAAAATAAATAATTATTTAAATAAAAAGTCAGTTTTTAAATAGTAACCTAGTGTTTTCACTATTCATCAAAAATTGAAAGTTTTCAGAAAAATACCAAAATTTCACCCTAGGATAATTTCGATATTCCGAATCCAAAAATGAAGTCCATTTTGAAAAATAAAATTTATAAAATTTCAAAAAGTGGTTATTACTATTCATAACGGCTAGTTTTAATAATATTTTAATAGCATATCCTTTTTTAGTGAAACTCGATATTGCATACAACGCAAGATATTGAGGAACACCGCGATTGCGTGTAAAGAAAGCCAAGATAGTGTTGTGTGTATTGAAATATTCATTTGATGATGTATAAAAACAAAATATTTCTCATAAAAATCTCGGGTGTTACAGATACCACTATCTTGTATGAGATTTTATCACTCATCACCTTATCCTAACTATGATATTAGTTTGCATTGATCTAGGGAAGACTATTTTAGGTCCCCTCAAAACTAGTATCTATTTTTCTCCACACACTTGGTATATATCTTCTGTACTTTCTCTAGTACTATAGTATATTTCTAACTACTTCCCTTATAGTTCTCCTCGATATACCTGATATTGGCCTATCATACAGTATATGTTGGAAATATCAATTATGATACATATCATGGAATATATGCTTGATCCATCACTAATGTGTATATAATTTAAACTCAAAACAATAATCTCCTCTTATACCCATGCATGTATTCCTTGATAGATTTATTCCAAGTGAAATGGTACTAATTATCTTTCAAATTGTTCCATATTTTATTTTTTAACACTATTCCAGTATATTTACAATTGATTGGGTTTAAGAAACCATTATTTCTACTTCAGTAGGTATTTTCCATTGAACTTAGTTTTCTATATTAATTAAGTCTCGGTAGAGATACATTTATTATATTCTTGAGTAACTATAATATCGATAGATGTTTTCCATATGTTACCAAACATATTTTTCTTGAAAAACAATGGTTCTCCCACTTACCTCTAGTAGACACATAGAAAAGAATCATTACAAATGAATGCACTAATATCTAGTTTCTTACTTTAATCATGAATAATATTTCAGTAACTTGCAACCCTTATTAACATTCTATGGTGTCACCATCCATTTCTGGATTCATCATATAATTGTATTCCATGATTGGTAGTTTTGACATCCAATGCTAAATTTCATTAACATAGAAGATTCTCTATGACAATAAATTTTTTAATAGATTTAAGAATAACAACTTTGTGTTACCAATCGAGCCTTATTGGTTCCACACTTGTACTAATACACATATTTCATCTCACTTTAATACCCACCCTAGTATTCAAAATAATAAGCCCATGTTCTTCAATATAAGGAATCCCTGGGTTAATTTTATTTGGCCTTGTCAATTTTAACTAATTTCCAAATATTGTCTACTTATAAAAAATATTATTCTTAATGAATAATGCATCATCTACCATAGTGAATATAAAACCATCACCAAGGTATTGTCCTTCCTATGAAACATGTGTATCTGGAACATTCCACTTTCACATGATCTTCTGGAACTTGTTCCTATGAAAACTAGTTGTGCATCTCTAGAATTGACTAAATCCAAGGAAATATTTCTCCCACTATATCAAGTAGAGATGTTCACCCTTTTATTGAAATATAGTCTATCAGTTGACTAACAATTTTCTTCATTATATATTTCTATAATATCCTAGGAAACATTTAGGATAATTAAATTATATACACATTGTGTTTCAATTGATGTAAGTTTGTTTATATACTTAATATTATTTTTTCATCAAAACATGTGTTCATGTGAAATAATGGATTCAAATCATACTATAACTCGTATGATATCCATTAGTCATTATAGTTAGAATATAGTTAGGGTATAACACCATTATTTTTGAAGCATGTCTTGAAATATAATGGAAGTTTCTGCAACATATATCAGCATAGATGCTCTTTATACTTACATCATGATTTTGATTTGTAAAAGGAAATGTGTGTTTAGGGATTTCTCGATGATACATTTTATTGATCAACATTAACATATAAGACTAATCATCGATCCAACTTATTATCATCACATCCCTGATGTGGATAAGGTATTGTGTATTTAGGAATTACTCCAAATTGCATATTATTGATCGATGAATTATTGGTCAAGATATTCTTCCACATACCAGCCCGAAGAAACAAATATCTTCTGACCTTGCATATATCATACATCACTTTGATGTTATTAATAATAATTTAATGTAATATAATGAATTATAGGAAAATACCTATAAATGACCCTTGGAATAGTAAACACTCTCTATCTGAACTAATTCTGAAAGCTCTATGGAGTATCACTATTCACAAAGGTTTCTTTGTCCAAACTATAGAAGTATATACATCCATAATACCTAATGTGTTTATCTCTACTGAGTATAAATAAAATATTGGTCATTTCCTTGATGTCCTATTTTAGTTTTACTTGACAAAGAATTGTCATTCCATAACTGGGTATATCAGTCTCACATTTTATATTTATAATGTATTGAATATGATTCATGTACCACTAAACTATTGGTAGAGAATGAAACATCACACAAAACATTCATTCCCAAACCTAGAATAATGACTCCTAGAGTCCAATGAAATTGTGAGATAAATTTTTTGGTTATACTGAACAACTTATTAAACTATAATAAATTACTTGGAAATTAGAGGCCATGTACTTCTCACCGCTGATGTAGAAACCAAACTTTCTCAACTGCTTACACATTACTTCATATGTTGTTTATATACATGGTTACTATATTTTGATACAAAAATGTGATAAAAATTTTGTATTTAATGACTAATAATTATATTATAAAGAATACTTATAATTAAGAATATAACTGAAGAAGAAATGATTACTTGTGTCTTTAATTTAGTTAACTATATTTATCTTCCATAGTAGTATTTCACGATATGTGATGAAAATAACCTATTTTTTAATTACCAATATCAATTTTAAAGGATGTTTTAGAAGTTCTTTTGGCCTTTTTTACCTTTCTGTTAAAGTCTTTTTCCATATGAAGTAATGGTTATACAATATTTAATTTCTTAATTACTTGGAAAACCTTACTGAAAAGGTAACGAATCATTTTTCTCCAAACTATTTGTCTTTTATTCTAAAAAAACAAGATTAATTGGGTTAAAAAGATGAAAGAATGGGATTTCTTGAAATATTGTTTTTTACCTTTCATATTTACATTTAATCAATGTAATATTATCCATTCATATCTCGATTCTCTTTCTCATCGCAAACTTTTCATAGATGAGACTACATGTGAAAACATATATGTCCTGATTTTTTAACCAAAACTAACATCCAATGTTAATGATAACATTATTACATAACCATCATATGCATCATACATGAGTCTCCTATAAGAGTTTTACACCCACACTTCATGAGGTGGATTAATAGGTATTGAGAATATCAGCACCTTGAATTTATGATATCTTAGTACTTCATGCAAGCACCAATACTACTCTTGAAAATTCATGCCAATTTGGGAATTTACTTTTTCCATGATTATCATAGTGTACATTCTGATATTACGTATTATTTTGTAATAAAGTATAGCAGATTGTACTCATATTTTGATTACAGATTTAGACATTATTTATTAATTAACTAAATCATTAAATTCCTCACAATATTTTATCAAATTAGAGGAACCCTATATACTCGAATCAAAATACTATGCCACTTAATTATTATAGTTCCAAGGATCCTTGAACTTCCCCTCATAGTTTACATGTTATGGATACACCACTACTCTGACAGTTGAAGGTAGGCATTTAACTGTCAAACCATATTAACTCATGACTCCTTGATTTGTTGAGTAAATTCATAGATTCTAAAACCTTAAAAATGATTTACTCAATGCTTACCTATAAAGTTGTAATAGTATAGTTGTGGATACTCCTTTGCTTCCAAATTCAGTTAAGTCAACCAATTGTTCTCACAAGAACTCCCCAATAGTAGTAGGCACTCTCAAATATGGATGACTGAGCACCTCGAACATCTGGTTGTGTCCAAATCCAAATGATGGAATGTGTTTTTTGAATTAATATTTCTTTGAGGTTTTTTATATTTTTCTCGATGAATGTAATACATTTATATTTATCTTGTGTGTACTATGTTTTTGCGCTGAAAATGAGCATTAAAAAAACATTTATCCCATATTTATAAATCTTTATGTTCCTTATTTTATATATTTCTACTATCATGAAAATTCATAAGATAATAAAAATGAATAAAGGAAATAAAATACTTGACAGGACTTGAACATCTAAAATTAATTGTTCAATTTAAACTCAATGGATCATCCATGACCTAGGGTTATCATACACGAGTCATAGATTGACTCATGGTGTAGCTCATCTACATCCAGTGTTTCCACCTCTCATTTTGAGTATTGCCTAGTCTTTGTGTGTTCCACATATCATCTAGGGTATTTCCCAGCATCATACACTATCTTCATCAAAAATATAAATTTAATCACTCGCTGACAAGAGGAACTAGGGTCCCAATATAAAATAGATAAATTTAGGTGTGCAGACCCTTATAAATATTGATCAAAAATAAGATGATGCATATACTATCAACAAAACTAATCAATTATTTACAATCATTTCAAGTTGTTAAATAATTAAATAAATTAAACAAAAAACAAACATTGGTCAATCAATTTCTGAAGAATAGTTGGTATAATAAATAAACATTGGATTAAATTTCAATAAATTAAATTATGAGGGTATTTAATTAAATTAAATTGATTAATTAAATTAAAATAATTTAATTCTATATAGTCTCTTAATTAATTTAATTTTAATAACAAAATTGAAATTAATTAATTCATTTAATTTAATACCAAAATAAAATTAATTTTTTCCAGGTAGTAAAATTATATTTTAAACCAAAATTAATTTTAATTAATTTCATTTAATTATTAAACAAATTTAATTTTTATTAAATAAAATTATTCTCCAGCCTCAAAATTCCCAATAATTTCAAGGAGGGTAATGTTGAACCTTTTTAGGATAATACCAGTCTATGGAGACCCCTTACAAGGGGATTCTGAGTGAGGCATGCCCGTCTAGACCAATACAAGGTTGGGATAACACGACCGACCTCATTTCAGGGTGGGGTGGGTCAAAATAGACCTGACAGAGGTAGTGGGAGGGTTAACCTACATGACTAGTCAATATGGATCCTGTGTGGTGGTTGAGGGTGAGTGGTTTTGGCTGGTGGTGCTAAGGCTGACAAGGGTGGTGGCATGGTCGAGCATCCATGTGTGGTAAGAAGTGGTCAGGTCTCCTGGTCAAGATATGGGTGAAAAATGACTCTTACAATAATAGAAGAGGGTGATAAAAATAGGTCTGGCTAGTAGAAGACCGCTCACATGGTGATGTGATGGTGGTTCTCATTGGATGGGGATCTGCGGTGACCAATGGGGGAATTAATTGGGTTCATAGCAATTAATAATGCCCCAGGCAGGATGAATCTGGGCCAGTGAGCATGAAAACTAAGAAACATTGTTCAAACTAGTGGTGAGATACTCTAGCATGGTCCAGAGGTAGTGGGAACTATGGAAGAAGGTTTCACCAATCTCGGTCAGGAAGGAAACTAGGTTTCATTGGAAGAAGGAGGCTAGAACAAGGGCATCCTAGATGGTGGTCATGGCAATAGATAACAGAGGAGTTTATCCCGTCACTAGGTAACTAGACAAGGAAGGACTACCAGGTTTGGGTGTTCACTTCTTCAGGATGGAGGCCACTCAGGAGGAAACTTTTATAAGGTGGGAGGCGGTATCCACTATGCACAGTGGTGGTCATGGGTAGTTCATCCAGATATCAAGGAGATTGCTCATGCATTTTACTCCAATGAGGGTGGCCAAATCCACTATTGTGGAGGTGCTCTGAGTAGGAGAGGGGTGTCATAGCTGAATGGGATGTCTTATAGGAGAGGGGACTACCCCATGTGTCGCTGGAGAAGACACCCTTTTGGGTCTTTCTTTTTTTTGAATAAAACAACAAGCCACCGGATTTTTTTTGGATGTGGAATTTCACACATGATACCTCCAAATTCTTCCTTATTTTTTTTAATTTATTAAAAAGAAAACTCATTATAAAAATTATAATTACTATAACCTTATTATGTTATAATTATTTTTTTATAATTATTTTATTATAATTTAAACAAATGTGTGAAAATTCTTCATATTGAACATTATTGTTCCTATTAGCACTGGAAAACCAGAAAATAAATATTCCACAAGATTTGATTAAAAATAAAAACTATATATATATATATATATACATGTTCATCCAAATACATGAATAAACAACCATGTTTGATCTATATTAAAATATTTAGATGACTATAACTTGGACTCCTAAAATCAGATCGATGCACAATCAGTTTAGTTGAGACCAAAATTAAACCCTATATTTAATTTGATAAAAATTAATCTTTGTTCTTGGATTAGAAAAATAATGTGCTCACTATGATACCAGTTAAATGTACCGAGTCATAGTGTCGATGTGAGTGGGTTGGAGATTTTAAAAAATAATAATCCTCCGAGTGATGAAACATGTTGTCTCTAGTGAATCGTGTCATGGTATGGTCTGAGCATATAACCTGAATTATTCAAAGAAAAAAATTAAATTTAACATTTACCACTTTCTGAATTGAAGTGCACTCATTCATCACTCTTCACTAATGACCATTTTCTGAAGGATCAAAATCAGAATCTATTTATATTTTCCAAACATGCTTCAAAAATCCATAAGAGCATCGATCATCGAATTTTGGGTGTTATCATGATAGTACAATGATGCCTTAGACATCCTAATGATCACTATATCAATATTCTGTCAATACAAGGAGATGAGCTCAATCCAATCACTTGGATTGAGTGATTCTCTCTCTATAAAGTGGGAGGGTAGAGTGATGCTCTGAAAAACTCATAGTGAATTTTCATTATGAGAGAGCCTCTATCCTCCTATATATAGTGGATGTTCAAAAGGTTTCATTAGTACCCCATATATTTAATGTACACTAAATAAGAAATAAATATAAATTATGATAAACTAAACTATTTCATAAATATTATTTATATTTTTATCACATAGCTATAATATATTATAAATATATTACATGATAAAACCAAGTTATTTAAACTAAATTATATTTCTTACTAATTTTAAATGAACATATAATATTAAAATAATATTCTTTTGAATAATATCATTCTTGTATTTACTAAATAAATTTTCATTAATTTTCATAAACAAATTCAACCAAATTATTCTTTTCATGAATAATAATGTAATTATTTATTTATTGGTGATGTATATCTTGGATAACCCTCAGAACACATGGTGATCCCACCATGTCGGATATAAATATTCAAAATAATAGTACAGATACTTATATGCACTATTATGTGTGACCCTCTTGGTATTTATCTTGATTGTAGTGAATATTCAAAGATCAAGATAAGAGTCTAGAAACTACTCAAGGCCCCTAAAGAGATAAGTAATAATCATAGCAATGAAAACCAACCAAAAAAACACAAACTATGTAATATAATCTCTTTATATTTAAATATATAATAATGTAGGGAACACACTTATGTCATCATCATTTCTTACTTTATTATTTTTTTGATATAACTATACATATTTACCCCTGACTACCTTGTCTAGGGACTTATGAAGGTAATACTATCTTGATCAAAAATGCATGAGGTATATTACATCCTCAACATACAAGTGACAAGTCCTATCTTGTCCATTCAACAAATTCCATACCACTAATGACACACCCAATAAAATCTACCTCTCTATGATTTCATTATCATGTTATTTTTCTTGCATCAAGGTTCATGATCAAATGAAACGCATTAATAATTTTCTTAAGTCAGGAGACCAATACACATGTATGTATATAGAAACAACCAATGGCACCAAACAACATGTAGTGTTCCTATTAGTGGGTATGTCCCCATGATCTCACCTACCACATATCACCATGTGAGAACTTTATGAGAAGAATTATCACTGCTTATGATCCCCCAACACCTAATATTCATATATCAAATATGTCATGCCAATATAATGTATAAATACCATAGGACATATATTAAAGATTAATTTCATAGTATACTAGGGTTCTCATTATAGAATGGTATCTATTATAACCTTTTGATATGATAATTGATCTATAGGTATTACCATTTAAATAGTGGATTCTTTAATGTCTACACTATAATGTAAAGATTACATCACACATATCTCACTGTATAAATGAAATGTCAATAAAAAATAATATTTAGTTGGTTCTAGGGAAACCCAATATTAAAAATTACCACTTGAACTAGAACCAAAATTTTAATTATCATTAGTATCACTCATATGATTAAGATCATGTTTCTTGTAAGTCACATATTAAGTTACTTCATCTTCCATGTTTCCACTACATGGATATTCCGTTGTCTGCAACCTCACCTCCTTGAGTGAAACTTCTAAAGTGACGGAATCCCCATGTATAGCTCCTTTGTCCCCATTTAAAACATGAACTATTTTTTGGTACTAGTAATATAACTATCATTATGATAAAATTTTATTTGGTTTGATTCATGAACTGGAAAAAATAATTGCATTAAATAACCACTTCTTAGCTACATCTATCCTGTAACATACTCGGTATTTATATATATTGATACCATTGGTGTTTATGAGCTTGCATTTCTCATATCCTTATCCTGACTATGATATTAAATCAAACTGATCTGAGGAATAATATTTTTTCCCCCTCAAAAAAAGTATACCTTATTCTCAAAATACCAGGTAAATATATCCTATATACTTTCCCAAGTTCTGTTGGGTAGTTTTGAATAATTCCCTAGTAGTTCTCCTGAATATAACTGATATTTCCCTATCACAAATTTTATGTTGGAAATATAATTTATTTTTCATATCATGGAATACATAATTAATCCACCACTGAAGTGTATGGAATTTTAACTCACCAGATTATTCTCCTATTATTCCCATGCATGTATTCTTGGAGATATTTATTCCATGTGACATTAGTAAAAATTCTCTCTTGGATTGTTCTCTCTTGATATTTTCAATACTATGTTAGTATAATTATGGTCAAATAGGTATAAGAAATAATTAGATTTACCTCATTTGGTCTTGTTCCTTAGAACTTATGTTTCTACATTAAGTTAATCTCTAGAGAGATACATTTATTCTGGTTTTGAGTAATTGTAAGACCAATAGTTGTTTCCCATATGTTACCAAGCATGTTTTCTTGTAAAATAATGGCACTCCCACTAACCTCTGGTAGACATATGGGAATGTTTAATTCTAAATGAATTCTCTTAGATATTGTTTCTTACATTAATCCTAAACTAGATTTCAGTAAAATGAAACCCTTATTAGTATTTTATGGTGCCACCATCCCTTTCTTGTTTCATCATATAGATTCCTTCCACAATTAGTGGTACTGACATCCAATTCTCAATAAAATTATCATAGAAGATTAGTTATCGCATGAAAATTTCTAATGGATATAGGCATAATGACTTGGTGTTACCAATTGGGCCTTATCGGTACCACACTTATAGAACCCATGTATCATCACACTTGAATACTCACCATAGTATTCAAAATAATAAGCCCATATTCTTTAATACATGGAATCCATTGTTTAATTTTAATTGGACTTGTCAATTTTAGCTAATTGATATATATTTCCTACTTTTCGGAAATATTACTATTAATGAATAATACATCCTCAAATGCAGTTAATATAAAATCATCACCAAGGTCTTGTGGAACTTATTCTTATCTCAACTATTTGTGTTTTAATTTATTCGTGTTTCCCTTCCACATGCTCTTTTGGAACTTGTTCTTATGAAAGATACTTGTGAATCTCTACCATTGACTAAAATCAAGTCAATATTTCTCCCATTATCTCAACTATAGATTCTTTACCTTTTATATAAATGTATTCTATCACTTGATTAGAACTTTTATAGCTTATAAATTTTTGTTATATCCTAAGAAACATTTAGGATAACTGGTTTAGATGAATATTGTGTTTTACTTTATTCAAGTTTGTTTATATATTTAATAGACACTTTGCATCGAAACACATATTCTAATGACATAATGGATTTAAATCATACTATAACTCATATAATATCCACTAGTCATGATATTTGACATATGTTTATGGGATAACGCCGTTATTTGAAAATAATTTCTTGAAATATAACGGATGGTTCTATAGTATATATCCATGATGATGCTTCTTATTTTTACATCATGATTCTAATGTTTAAAAGAAAATGTGGTTTTATAATTTCTTTATGATACATTTTATTGATCAATGTTTATGTGTAATACTTATCATTGATCCACCTTATTAGCATCATACCCATGATGTGGATAAGATCATGTGTGTTCAGGAGTTACTCCATGCTATATTATATTTATCGATAAATTTTTTGTCAATATATTCTTCGAAAGATCAACCCGAAGAAACTTATATATTTATACCATTCATATATCATACTTCAATTTCATGTTCCTTAGTAAGATTATAAAGGAATTTAATAAAGTGTAGGAAAATACATATAGCTTACCCTTGGAATAGTTTACACTCTCTAGCTGAACTAATTCAAAAATAATTACAGAAAACCTTTTTTATAAAGGTTTCTTTTTTCAAACTAAATATGTATATACATCCATAATACCTAAGGTGTTTAGATCCACTTATTACAAAATACATACTGGGAATATCATTGACATACTGTCACAAACCAGATTGGATACCCTGGTAACTTGATAACTGAGCCAATCCTGACATAGCCTAAAGGGAATTCCAGATCCCCATAGGTTGGTGACTAGCACCCAGCATCATAGAATAGGAAAATGTGAATTAGTTTCCAAAAAAAAATATAAGAAAAATAAACAAGTAATCTTGCATACAAGAAAAATCCATAGGGAGAAGTGTACCAGAAGCCAAACATACATAAAAAAACCAAAGTATATCTCAAAGACCTAGAAAATTGTAAAAATTACTATGTCCCCATATAAATAAATCTCCAAGACCAAGGATCAATAGCTACTACCACATCCAAGTTACTCTTTACCCTTACATGATCCTGGAAGAAGATAATCTAAAAACACCCTAAGGCATTGGTAGGGTGTGAGCAAAAATTCCAATGGGGTATAAACAAGGATTCCATAATAATATGCCAATATTTAATTAATTAAATAAAGATATTTGAATTTATAAATAAATTGGAATGTCAGTTCACAATCATATTTCAAAAAAATTATGATTTACATTTCAAATAGTGGAAATAATTTAAATAAATTTGTTAAATAAACATTTTATACAAATTAGTTTATATATATTAATAAGGCTTGGTAAACAACTCATAATAAGTAATGTATTTTATTTCAAATATATATAATTAGAAACATGGTAATGTGCTAAAAGGTGTGATAGGTCTAAGCTAGGGGATCTTCACACACTCATATGATAATTTCTGCAATATATACACTTGTCCCACAACACTAGCTAGAGAGGATTCATTTGTATCATACTGAGTAATGAGATGTTATAATAGTGTTTTTTTCATGTTGTAAAGCTTCAACCAGTTGCTAAGGAAATTTTTACCTAGCGTGTTTATTCCAATAACTCACGAACTACCTTGGTTTTTATATGCTCTAATACAAATCAATTATGGAAAATTTATTTCAAGACTGATTAAAATAAAATTATTACCTATATCTATTTTAAATATGTAAATTTTTCATGTAAAAATCAAAAATTTTTTTAATCAAAACTGATTTTTTCCAAGATTAAACCAATGTGTTTCAATCAAAATATTTTAAGCCTTTTTTCTTATATAAGAATCTGAAATCAATTCCCAATTCAAATTCAAAAATTAAATTCAATACTTTAATTTAACAAAATTCCATCCAATTTCATAATTTAAACTAAAGAATTTAAATCTTATATAATTTCCATCAATTTCAAAAATAAAACATAATTTAATGGAATTGGGGGGGGGGGGGTTCCCAAATCCATGAAAAATACGATATCAAAACCCATCTTCAATGGAATTGGGTTTTTAGTCAACTAATCAAAATAAAATTAATTAATATATGTCAATTTAGTTTAAATTAAATAATTGAATTTAAATTAATAAATTCATGGTAAATTAAATTGGCCAATTAAAATGGAACCACCTACCTCGAGATCACATGGCACTACTGGAAATGTGGTTTTTACCCACGGTTATTTACCAACGGTTTGCTCAAACTGTTGGTAAAGAAAGGCTAGGAAACACTTTCCCAATGGTTCATTAGAACCATTGTAAAAGGGTACCCCTTTTCCAACGGTTACATAAAACCATTGGCAAAGGGGTGCCGAAGTTACCCTTTCCAAACGATTTTATAAAACCATTGGGAAAGGAAACCCCTTTGCTAAAGGTTCTGTTGAACCATTGGGAAAGGGTACCCTGAACACCCATTTCCCAACGGTTTTTAAAAACTGTTGGTAAAGCTTTTCCCCAAATGCAATCGGGCTGCTTCTCTCCCCCAGTCGCGACAGAACCCTAAAATCAATCCAGCGCTCGGATCCTCTCTCGAACTCCCCCATACAAACAGGTGAAAATCCATCTGAATCATCTCAAATCAGGTATTTTATTCTTTATAAAATATGCTACCTTGTTTTTATTGTTATTGATCTAATATTTTAGTTTTAAGTTTTGATTTTGATATGATTTCACCCTGACAAATAGGGAAATGAACGAATATTTTGTTAATTAATTAGTTTCCCATGGAATATCATTTGTGTTATAATGTCCATGAAAATTAAATGGGTAATGTAATATAAGAACTTGAATAAATTATGGAAGTTGGGGTATTTTGCTTCTATTAGAGGTTTTTTTTTGTGTTTCATTGTATGTTATAGGCTATTGTATGGTGATTGAGGTGACCGGTTTGGCTTTGTGATATGTGGGGTTGTAATGTGATGGTTAGTGGGCATGGATGTGACATGTGAAGTTTTGTGATAGTGATGATGTGTGGGGGTGTTGTGTCGTGTGGGGGTGTTGTGTGATGAGGTTGTGGTGTATGATGTGATGAGGTGGTTTTGGTTGTGCGGTGGTTTGTGATGTGAAATATTTTTGTTTTGATATGTGGTTGTTTTAGTGTGATGGTTGTCCGATGTAACATGGAGACGATGGTTATTGTGATATGGTGAGTTGTTGTGTGGTGGTTTTATTAGTTTCCTGGTTATCTATGGAATAAATTATGTTGATAAAACAAAAAAACAAGATATTAAATAAATGATATGGAATAGAAATGGATGTGTGGTAAATGAATTTAATTAATTTAACATTAAATGAATGGACAATGTATGTGTTAATGAAGTGGCTTATAAATGAAAGTGGGAAATTCTATGTGTCTTGTGTGGTGGTGGTGGTGGTGGTGTGTTGCATATAGTGGTGAAAGTGGTTGTGATGGTTTATGTGTTGTATGGTAGTAGTGAAGTGAGTGATTATGTAATTAATGTGAACCCATAGGTTGGGTATTTTGTGCTATCTATATATCATGTATTTTATGTTATTTCTATACATTCCCAACCAAAGTTGGATAAACTTACCAAAGATAAGAGGTTTTGGGTTATGGGTATTTTTTTCTAATATCTAGGATGGTGGTTATATGGTTGTATAGCTACCATGTCTTCCCTACTCTTCCTTCATAAGTGATTGACCATGTGTTTTTAGGCAAGATGTGATGTGATTGTCCATGTGTCTTCAGGTGAGATATACTATGATTTCACTAGTGTTATCTGGTGAGGTGCGATGTGATAAGGCTATAATAATATTTGGCATGTGGTTGGGGTCATGTAGGGTAGGAGGATGGCACAAGGTTCATGTTATTCATGTTCATGATACCCTACTAATATGGTTATGGGATGAGGCATGCTGTGATGTGATAACACATTAAGTTCTTGTTGATTTTACATTTTTTCAATAACGCATTAGTATGTTTTTTTTCACATGTGTAGTTGATACCTTGATTATTTTCTTCCTTTATCGTTTACTTAAATTTATTTTCTATTAAAGTTCAATCCTATTGAATTGTTTATGAAAAAATGACTTATATAAATTCTTTCTATAGAATGGACAGAAGTTGGATGTATGAAACTGATCGTATCTCAAGCGATTTTCAAAACAATTTGGAGAGATTTATAGATTCTGCATTTCACAATGCGTCAGATAGTGGTCGCATACACTGCCCATGTTCCAATTATGTTGATAGACATTGGTTGAGCTGTGAAGAAGTCAGCTACCACATAACCAAAAATGGTTTTCAAGAAAACTACATTGTGTTGTATCACAATGGGGAGAAAATTAAATCTCAAATTATTGATGATCGAAATGAAAGGAACGGAATGGAGAATTTGTTAGATGATCGGTTTCCGTTTATTCGTCATCATGAAAAAGAAAGGATTTCTCCTCAAGAAGACTTCGATATGAGGACAACTGATGCATCTAGTGAAAATGATGATATTGATAGGTTGAAAAAATTGAATGATGCTACCACGACTCCAGTATATCGACAATGCAATAAAATGAAAAAGAAGGAATTTTTAATCCGATTTTTTCATGGGAAAACTATGTATGGGATTTCTAATATAGAAATCGATTACATTATTACCCTATTGAAAGATTTACTTTCAGATGATGCAGATATTCCCTCAAACCACTATATGGCATGGAAGTTAGTTGAGGAACTTGGATTTTCAAGAAACAAAATTCATGCTTTCTCGAAAGATTGCAGTTTATTCTGGGAGGAAACCGCTGAATGAAATGATTGTATAAAATGTGGCACATCCCGTTAGAAGTCAAAATCTGATGGAACACCATCCTGCATTCCACAGAAAATAATTTGGCACTTTCCATTGATCCCCAGACTCCAGAATCATTTTATGTCTGATGACATATCAATAAAAATGATATGGCATGATACTGAGATAAAGAAGACTAATGATGAGTTGGTTCATCCTACAGATGGATTTGCATGGAAGATATTTGGTTCTCAACATCCTGATTTTGCAGCTGACGTGCGTAATGTTAGGTTGAGTCTTTCATGTGACAGTTTTAATCTTTTTGGGAATATTCTTACTTCGCACAGCACATAGCCAGTTTTTATACACATTTATAATCTTCCCCCATGGTTGTGTATGAAAAAACCTTTCACTTTCATGAGTATACTCATATTTGGTCCTTCTGATCCCGACATTGATATTGATGTATAAATGCAACCTTTAATAAAAGAGTTGAAACTTATTTGGGATGTGGGCGTGCGCACATACAATGCATGTTCGAATGAAATATTTTAGATGTGTGTTGTGCTTATGTGGATGATCAATGATTTTCAGGCTTATGCAATGATGTCTGGATGGAGCACAATGGGAAAACTGTCATGTCCAGTTTGTATGAACAATACATGATCCAGAAGACTGAAACATCATTATAGTTTCAGTTTTATGGGAAATTGACGATTCTTGACAAAGGATCATCCATATAGAATGAATCGTCAAAGATTTGATAATACAATAGAGAGCGATGATCCACCTCAGTGTATGTCTGGAACTGACGTGCTTAATGAATTTAAAGATTTTAGTTTTTTTTTCGGGAAGGTTCAAATGAAATCTGGAAAGAGAAAGAATGTTTCCACTGAAACCTATTACAATTGGAGGACGAGGAGTATCTTTTTTGATTTTCCTTATTGGTCAACCAATTTTTTACGTCATTGCTTAGACGTAATGCATATTGAAAAGAATATATGTGAAATGTTTCTTTTGGTTCTTCTAAATTCCAACGAGAAGACAAAAGATTATTTATGATCTCTGTATGACTTGGTGGATTGGGGCATTAGACAAGAATTACATCATGTGCGTATCAGTGAAAATAAATGGAAACTTCCATGCGCTTATTATGTGATGACACCTATAGAAAAAAAATTCTAGAAGTATTAGAGACTATTAGAGTTCCTGATGGCTATTCAAGCAACATATCTAAATGGGTCAACAGAAGAGAGTTGAAGCTAAAATCTTTGAAGACTCATGATTATCACGTTCTACTGCATGAGTTTCTTCCAATAGAATCCGTCATCTTTTGTCCAATAATTTAAGGGTGGCTATTATTCGGTTGTGCCATTTGTTTAGAGATATTTGTGCTAATAATTTGTCCAAGTCTTTCTTGAAAAAAATGTTGACAGATTCCCCATTAATTTTGTGTGAGTTGGAGAAAATATTTCCTCCATCATTTTTCACATGTATGTTTCATCTGACTGTCCATATTCCCATTGAAATACTTCTTAGAGGACCTATTTATTTTCATTGTATGTATCCAACTAAAAGAAATATGTTCACATTAAAGTCTTATGTCTGAAACAGAAATCACCCCGAAGGTTCTATCGTGAATGGTTACTTGGATCAAGAATGTATGGATTTTTTCTTGATGTATTTGTCTGATCTTACTACAAGATTGAATAGACCAATGAGAAATGAAGAAGAACAATATGATCAAATTGAACCCAGTTTTCCATCACTTCCTCAAATAGGAGGAATTCCAAGATCATATACATTGAAGACATTAAGACATGAAGAGCGGGAGATGTCACATCGCACAGTTTTGTTCAACTGTGATTTTTTTGATGACTACATCAGGTAACTAAATTGATTATGTATATCTTATATATATCTGTTAAACTATTCATATTTTTTTATCTACAGGGAACATAAAACAATGATAAATAGGAATCATCATTCTTTATCTTTGACATGAAGAGAGACTTTTCATATTAAAGAGTTTTCTGCTTGGTTAAAATTGAAAGTAAAATTATTAATTTTTAAAATAATTATATCAATATTTAATTAAGTTTAATAGTCATTTATATTGCAGGTATTGAGTTTTTCTGCTGACTCTGTCTCTGAGGAAATAAGAGCTTTGGCTTTTGGTCCTAATACCGTGGTTCGTGACTGTAAATCAATTATTATCAATGGGTACAAATTTATTGTCACTGAACGAGAAAAGAATATGAGAACACAACATGATGGTGTTATGGTTACTGCCATAACAGATTATTATGCCAGTGCATCAGATAGTAGACCACAATTTTAAAATGTGGGTTATTATGGAGTTGTTGAGAAAATAATAATATTGGATTATTACTCTCAAGGACGAGTCACAATGATGAAATTCCATTGGTTTAATTATATGATGATACATAGAACATTTATTGATGATTGTGGATTTCGAGTAATTAATATTACTCGCACTCTTACTACCGAAGAACCATATGTGTTGGCATCAATGTCTAGACAAGTTTTTTATGACAAAGACCAACTTCGACCTGAATTTGGTGTCATAGTTGAAGTAATTCCAAGACATATTTTTGATGATGGTGATGATGGTGATGATGGAATTGACACTGTCCCTAGTGCCATTGGAACCAAACCATTTATTTATTTTGATGACTTCAATAGCTCAATTGTCAGATTTGATTGTGAACCTAAAGTTGTGTTTGAAAATATATAGAATCATTCATCCATGTTCTCAATTCTTTTGGTTTACCTCAAGTTGGGTTGTTAAGGTTGGTAATATTCAAATTGATTTAGTATTAATCACAAATACATTTTAGCTGACTTGACCGTTATGTGAATTTTCAATCTTTATTGGTTGTAGTTTTATTTTAATTTCATTTTCTAATTTTGAATTGAACTGTATTCAAACCTAGTCAAACAATATTTCTAAATTGGTGAACATTACAACTTGTATGATTTATTAAATCCATTAAAGCTCTTCTAAAACAATTGATAGCTAAATTACTAATGAATCCCCCTATTCCATCATATATTTAGTTTTTTGGGTACACATTAGTTTCCTTTTTCTAATTAATTTCATATTTGTTTTCAAAAGCAGGAAATGAAGCCAATTGAAGAGAGACGAAGGAAAAAAATGATAGAGAACAATCGTCGAATGACGGAGTTGGGAATTCCATCATTAGTTCCTGTAGTGAGTACTTTATTTCAAATTGATATATTTAAAGAATATATAATTTCATTTGATTAATTTTTTTGTAAACATTTTTGTAGGATCCACCTATACGTCGACAGTTATTCGACAAGGAGCCTAGTACTGGACCTAGTACTCAGGCCAGTGGTATGAGGAGGGTTCGTACCAGAGGTGGAAGAGCAGCTGCACGTACCCGACTAGACCCTGCCCCTCCCACTAACATGTCATACCTCCCACATTATGATCCTGGTGTGTCGTTAGGGACACACGGGATATTTAGTCCTCCCATGTTTTCGCCAGCTTCTGCATCTTCTGGCCCATCATTTTCACATCCCATGATGATTCCCACTCCCCAGTCAGAATCCAATCAGACAGCTGTCCCATCTTCTTTTCCTTCTACTTCTGTCTCTCTGAGCTTCTATATTCCATCGTCTTTGACTCCTATTCCACCACATGGTGTTCCATCAGTTTCTATGGATCCAGCGGTGCTCAGAAATCAGACCGGCACAAGTATATTTATAGAACCCTAACAAATTTTTATAGCAATATTTATTTTCATTATAACATGTTTTGAAAAAATATTTGTTTTTCCTTCATGACAGATACATCTACTGACAGGAGGCATGGGCGGGGGCATACATGCATGCATTCAGTGTGGAACCGCCGCACACAGGTTATGGTGGATTATAATGAGGACAACCAAATGGTTGAGAAAACAGGGCAGCAATGTCGGAGTTTTTTGGCGATGCTTTCCAAATACTCCGACATCATTCCCATCAACCCGCTATCATGGAGACATTTTCCACATGAGGTCAAGGATAGATCTTGGGCATAGATATGGGTAAAAAAATATGTTCTATTTAATTCCATGAATTATTTTTGTATTTATATGAATTAATATTTTGATGTCAGCTTCGATTTAATTTTCCCGATGGTGAGGGTGATCGACCGGAATGTCAAAAGGATTTAGGTGATATTTGGAGAGCCTACAATCATGAGTTGTATATTGGCTGGGTTTCTAGAGTTGGCACTGAGTTAGAGGTAGTACCAGTGGTGGATGATTGTCCTATAGAGCAGTATCGTCAAATGATTACTCATTGGATGAGTACCCAGTTTAAGGTATTAATTACATTTGAGGTATTTAAATAATAACTTTCATGTTTTGCATTAATACTATCTGTTTCATTTTCAAATTTTATTTAGAAATCATCTGGAAAAAATAAAAATAACATTGATGCAAAAAATACCTACACACACTGGGACGCACTACGATGTCTGATCCTGAGAGGAAGTAGGTATGACAATTGTTTATAAGTTTTCTTTACGACTTACACTTTCTTTTGTTACCTCAATTATTTAATAGTTTGATAAAGTTTTCATATAACTTTAGTTTTCAATGTCATTGTAGAGGAAAATACAAAATATTTAAGGACATGTTCCTCGAGCAAAACTGTTTTGCTTGAGTAGACGGAAAAAGGATGGAAGTTTCGTCAACGAAGCAACTCAGCAGCAGATTGTAAGTTTTAATCTGTTAAATTTATATTTTAATATCTATTTTGTAACTTAATGATATATTTTATATTTGTAACAGGATGATTTAGAGGCCCTCGATGCCCAAGAAACAGACAATTTTGGGGCAACAGATCACTTACATCAGGTGTTGGGAGAGGAGTATTCTGGAAGAGTACGCTGCCGACCTAGGATAGCCTCGACGAGGTATTATCCCTCCTCAGGTATGAGATTTAGTGCCACCGAGCTGCAACAAGTTAGGGAACAAGAAAAACAGGATGAGAAAAGGGCTACAGAGATGGCAGAAAAGTCTGCTTGGGAAAACAGTGCGTTTATGAAATTTATTGAAGTTCTACATCCAAAACTTCTAGTAGAGGCCAACCCAGCTTTTGATGAATATATGTCATCGATACGTTTTATATATGGTTCACCAGGTGGCAGTTCTAGTGGTGGTCAGGACGATGTCCATCTTGATGATGATGATGGCGAGGAGTCTGATGCAGAAGAGGAGGGATAGGAGGAGGGTGAGGCGGGTGGCGAGGGCGAGGAGGAGGGTGAGGGCAAGGAGGAGGGCACTGAGGAGGGAGAGTAAGATGATGGGGATGAGGAAGAGGGTGATGATTATGGTGATGATGGTGATGGTGATGTGGGAAAAATTGATCCATTACATTTTTGACTAATATTACTGAGATTTGATATTTAATCTATTCTAGTTGTTGGTTTTATCTGGACTCGTAGTATAGTATTGGAGTTGAGTTTGTTGGGTCGGAGAAAAAAGCGAGGGAATGATGGCAAGAGGGGGGGTGAATTGCCTTTTAAAATTAATTAACAATTTAAAACAAATTTAAATGCAGCGGAAATAAATAAGGCAAGACACAAGAAATTGATAACGGAGTTCGGCCAAAACCCGGCCTACGTCTCCGCTCCCAACTCAACCGTTGAGAGATTCCTACCGCTTGCTTTTCAATGGTTTTAGCAAGAAACCCACTAGGCTTTGAGGTAGCACTAGGACCTATTACAGCTTGCTTTTTGTGGTTTAGCAAGAACCCACTTACTTTTAATGGTTAAGTAAGAACCCACTAGCCTTTTTAACGGGTGAAGGCTAGCTCACCGAAACACAAGCCTTTTAAAAGGAAAGGCTTGAAGAAAACTCTTCACACCTTAATGGTGGTGTGAAACCCAAAAGAAAGGGGGATGAGAAAAGGTGTTGGGGTTTGTAGGCACAAACCCAAATTTAAAGCTCAAAATAAATATAAAATAAAAACCGTATTGGAGGAAGACTTGGGCGCCAATTGGATGATGGAGCTGATGTAGCGTGCTCTCCCAAGCTTCTTGAGGGTGCTCTTGAATGTGGAATTGGATGGAGCACTTGGGGTTCCCTTGGAGGAATGCACCGGAGGTACGCCAAATGATCAACAAGGTGTCTGTGGGCTTCCGTATCGTTCCGGTTGGTGTCCGGGGCTTCCTTGGCCTTTATTTATAGGCATGGAACCCTTGGGGAGGCTTCAGAGCCGTTGGAGAGGTCTTCGGAGCCGTTGGAGGCCAAAAGAGGGTTGACTGGTCAAACCCAACGGCTAGTTTGACTGGGCTACCGGCTGGCCGGTACAGCTCCACCGGCTGGCCGGTGCCTTGGTAGAGAAGAAGAGTCTTGATCCAGGCTCTACCGGTCGACCGGTGGAGGAGCCACCGGCTGGCCGGTGGCAAGACAGTAGCAAATACTATTTGGGCTGGGTGCCACAGGTCGACCGGTGACAGAGCCACCGGTCGACCGGTGGAACCTGGCAGTGGGCAATCCCTCTGCCAGTTCCACCGGCTGGCCGGTGCTATCACACCGGTTGGCCGGTGGACTGAATTTCAGTCCATTTCTTGTCCATTCTTGGGCCAATCCTTTGGCAATCTTTTTCCTATCATCCACAACACTTAAAAACAAAGTTAAACACATATGAAAGTGATTGTGATCATGAAAATCAAAGAGTGTGGGGTACAACAATCTCCCCCTATTTTGATGATCACAATCACTTATCAAAGCAATGTAAAAACTTAGATGAAAGGCATGCCTAAATGATAAATTGAAAATAAATACTAAGCATGAGAGAAAAGATTCTCCCCCAATCAATCAAGAAATTTCTCCCCCTTTGTGATTATCAAAATAGAATGGGGCATAAAACTTGATTGAGGGAAGGGATGAAAAACGAGATTTTAAATCAATTGAAAAAGATATCAATTGTTGAAAATTTTGAAATGAAAATTGAATAACAGTTTGAATTGAAAGTTTTGAATCAAAAACCAATTGAATTTTGAAATTTGAAACCAAATGAAATTTGTTGAAATTGAGAGTTTTGAATCAAAAATGAATTGAAAGATTTGAATGAAAAATTGAATACCAAGTGTTGAAATTGAAAGGAAAAATTTTGAATACACAAAAAAGCTTAAAAGATCCTAACTCCCCCTAAATAAGAACAATAAATCACCGGGGAGAGGGATTTTGAAAAGAGACAATTTTAGGCCCGGAGAGACTCGCTAGAAGGGATTTTTCAATCCAAACTTGTCTCATAGTGGGTCTTCTCCTATAAAATTCGTCCGAAAAGAAAATACTTTTGGGTTGACCATACCGGGCGTTTTTACAATTACATTCATAAATAAGGTGCCCGGGCTTCTTACAATAATTACAAAATTTATAACTAGAGCTCCCCCTTACAAAAACAGTGGGTGCATGGGAGGAGGAAGCTATATTGGTGTAGCCTAGCCCTTGGGTGGTTCGGGAAACGCGTTGGGAACCAAGTAAATTGTTCAAATTTTGTTCCCCTTGGGTGAACTTAGCTAGGGTCTCCCTTAGGTATTTGATGGTTGATTCCATGGAATCAACATTTGGGAAATTTTGGATTTTGAGGGACATCTCCTCCTTCTCTTTGAGAAGTTGTTCTTTTTCGGAGGAGAGTTTTTTGAAATTCTTTTTTAAAGCAATGAATTTTGAAGAAAGCTCATGAAAACCATTTTCTAGTTGGTCTCTAGCGTGTGAGAGTTCTTCATAAGATAAATGATTTAAAGAATTGGAATTTGAAGAACAAGAGGAGGAGTCGGATGATGTTACCTCATGGAATGCCATTAGGCATTTTGTACCTTGGTCGCTCGAGGAGGAGGAGGAGGAGGATGAGGTGTCACTCCATGTCGCCTTGAGGACCTTCTTCTTTCCTTTTTCCTTTGGCGTGGCCCGTTTTTTGTTGAGTGGGAAATCGGGCTTGTAATGGCCCTTTTCGCCGCACCCGTAGCATTTTACCTTGGGCTCGGATCTTGCGGTGGGTTCTTGCTTTCGATGCTTGCGGGATTTATTCTTCTTGTGCTTCTTCATAAATTTATGCATTTGGCGGGCGAGATTCTCCATTTCCGAGTCGCCGCTTGATGATGAGGAAGATGAGGAGGAAGAGGATGATGAGGAGGAGCTTACTTCTTTTTGTACCTTGAGGGCAATGTTCTTTGGTGTCTTGATTGGTGTGCCCTCCTTTTGAGCTTGCCTCCTCATCGTGATCTCATAAGTCATGAGAGATCCGATGAGCTCCTCTACCGGCATATTTTTGACGTCCTTAGCTTCTTGGATCGCCGTCACTTTAGGTGCCCATGAGCTCGGTAGGATCCATAGGATCTTCTTCACCATAGTTTCTGCAGAAATATTATCTCCAAGAGACTTTCTACCATTTCACACGTCAGTAAATCGAGTAAACATTTCAGAAATTGATTCATTTGGGTGCATGAAAAAAGACTCAAAATCTTGTCTATACATGTCTAATCTAGTATCTTTGACTTTATTAGTGCCTTCATGGGTCACTTCTAAAAGCTTCCAAATTTCATGTGAGGAGGTGCAAGTAGACACTCGATTGAATTCATTTCGGTCAAGGCCGCAATGGAGAGCATTCATGGCTTTGCCATCAAGCTCAAAGTTTCTAATATCGGCGGGGGTCCATTTGGATTCGTCGGGGGTAGACAAAGTATAACCTTGCATGACAATTTTATATATGGGATATCCTATGCTTCTTAAAAAAATGGTCATGCGGGTTTTCCAATAATTATAGTCAGACCCATCAAAGAATGGAGCCCGACCCAAAGAGTAGCCCTCGGGGGCGAAAGAGGTTGATGTCATCTTAATGGATCTTAAATTTGAAACCGGGTTAGGGTATTACTCAAATTTCCCTCTGATACCAATTGTTGGGTCGGAGAAAAAAGCGAGGGAATGATGGCAAGAGGGGGGGTGAATTGCCTTTTAAAATTAATTAACAATTTAAAACAAATTTAAATGCAGCGGAAATAAATAAGGCAAGACACAAGAAATTGATAACGGAGTTCGGCCAAAACCCAGCCTACGTCTCCGCTCCCAACTCAACCGTTGAGAGATTCCTACCGCTTGCTTTTCAATGGTTTTAGCAAGAAACCCACTAGGCTTTGAGGTAGCACTAGGACCTATTACATCTTGCTTTTTGTGGTTTAGCAAGAACCCACTTACTTTTAATGGTTAAGTAAGAACCCACTAGCCTTTTTAACGGGTGAAGGCTAGCTCACCGAAACACAAGCCTTTTAAAAGGAAAGGCTTGAAGAAACCTCTTCACACCTTAATGGTGGTGTGAAACCCAAAATAAAGGGGGATGAGAAAAGGTGTTGGGGTTTGTAGGCACAAACCCAAATTTAAAGCTCAAAATAAATATAAAATAAAAACCGTATTGGAGGAAGACTTGGGCACCAATTGGATGATGGAGCTGATATAGCGTGCTCTCCCAAGCTTCTTGAGGGTGCTCTTGAATGTGGAATTGGATGGAGCACTTGGGGTTCCCTTGGAGGAATGCACCGGAGGTACGCCAAATGATCAACAAGGTGTCCGTGGGCTTCCGTATCGTTCCGGTTGGTGTCCGGGGCTTCCTTGGCCTTTATTTATAGGCATGGAACCCTTGGGGAGGCTTCAGAGCCGTTGGAGAGGTCTTCGGAGCCGTTGGAGGCCAAAAGAGGGTTGACTGGTCAAACCCAACGGCTAGTTTGACTGGGCTACCGGCTGGCCGGTACAGCTCCACCGGCTGGCCGGTGCCTTGGTAGAGAAGAAGAGTCTTGATCCAGGCTCTACCGGTCGACCGGTGGAGGAGCCACCGGCTGGCCGGTGGCAAGACAGTAGCAAATACTATTTGGGCTGGGTGCCACAGGTCGACCGGTGACAGAGCCACCGGTCGACCGGTGGAACCTGGCAGTGGGCAATCCCTCTGCCAGTTCCACCGGCTGGCCGGTGCTATCACACCGGTTGGCCGGTGGACTGAATTTCAGTCCATTTCTTGTCCATTCTTGGGCCAATCCTTTGGCAATCTTTTGCCTATCATCCACAACACTTAAAAACAAAGTTAAACACATATGAAAGTGATTGTGATCATGAAAATCAAAGAGTGTGGGGTACAACAGAGTTATTTTTATATATTATCTGTTTTTATGGATGTTGTAGTCTTTTAGTGGTTGTGTGTTTGGGAACCCCCCTCCTTCATGGACCCTGGACAACCCCCCACCATCCTCCTTGGACCCCGGACAGCCCCCTGACAGCCCCCCCACCATCCTCCTTGGTCCCCGGACAGCCCCCCAAATAGCCCCCAGACAACCCCCTGAACAGCCCCCCCACCCTCCTCCCTGTACCCCAGACAACCCCAGACAGCCCCCCGCACAGCCCCCCCCCACCCTCCTTGGTCCCCAGACAGCCCCCCAGACACCCACCGGACAACCCCCCGGATAGCCCCCCACCCTCCTTGATTTCATTTACTACTAGAAAATATATAATATATATTTTATTTATTTTCATAATGATAATCAATGTAAATCCCATTTACACATCTAATCAATATCATAGATTCTTGGTATGTTATAAAAGCGATGTATTCCTTAGGCATGAAATTGTTAGCTCTGAAATGTTTCATAGCATGATAAACTAAAAACTATTCCATACTAAGAATTATATAAAAATATTATACATGAATGTCGACAAGATTTTAAGTAAATACCATTCCACTAATAGACACATGAGGATTCTCATAAATCATGTTTACCTTAATATTTCCACAAGGATTTTTAGTAAAAGTTTTATATTCTATTAATTTTATGATATTCTCATTTTAAATGTAAATTTTTCATAAATAAATTAATTTAAAGACCCATATTCAAATAGTGTATTTGAATAATGTGAATAAACAACTAACATACCACTCTAACTGTGTCTATATTATTTAAAATGGACAGGATTATAAGTGAAAAGAACAACTGGCATACGGAAAACCAACAAAACGCATTCGGATTCTATTTATAATTTATCACAACGATCCATGGGTCATATGTGACGTGTACACGCCAACCCGGGCTCAATCCGAGGAATGGTGTGGGAGAGATTAGTCTAAGTGGCTCCCCTTTGTTTAAAATGGACAGCATTTTAAGTACATATGGAAAACTGACCGAACGCATTCGGTTTCCATTGAAACATTATGAGAATGATCCATGGGTCATATGTGACATGTATGAATAAACCCCGCCTCAATCAGAGATGGGGTGTGGCCAGCACCACTCAAAGTGTTTGTATTTTGTTTCAAAAGGACATCATTTTAAGTGAAAAACATCAAATGGCATACGGAAAACCGACCAAACGCATTCGGATTGTGTCGATACTTTAGAAAAACGATCCATGGGTCATATGTGACGTGTACGAGTTAACCCCGCCTCAATCCGAGGTGTTGTGTGACCGACACCATTCATAGTGTCTCTCTTTTGTTTAAAATGAACAAGATTATAAGTGAAAAGAACAACTGACATACGAAAAACCAACCAAACACATTCAGATTCTATTGATAATTTATCAAAATGATTCATGGGTCATATGTGATGTGTAAAAGTCAACCTATCCTTAATCTGAGGCATGGTGTGGCTGGGATCACTCTAAGTGGCTCTCATTTTTTTTAAAATGGACAACATTTTAAGTACATACAGAAAACTGACCAAATGGATTCTGATTGTGTTGATACTTTACCACAACGATCCATGGGTCATATGTGACGTGTATGAATCAACCCTACCTCAATTGGAGACGTAGTGTGGCCGGCACAACTTAAAGTTTCTGTCTTTTGTTTCAAAATGAAATCATTTTAAGTGAAAAACATCAACTAGCATACGGAAAACTGACCAAACACATTCATATTATGTCTATACTTTAGCACAACGATCCATGGGTCATATGTGATGTGTACGAGTCAACCCCGCCTCAATATGAGGTGCGGTGTGGCCAACACCACTCAAAGTGTCTCTCTTTTGTTCAAAATGGACATCATTTTAAGTGAAAAACATCAACTGACATATGGAAAACTGACCAAATGCATTCAGATTCTATTGATGCTTTATCACAATGATCCATGGGTCATATGTGATGTTTATGAGTCAACCCCGCCTTAATCCGAGGCACGGTGTGGCTGGGATCACTCTAAGTGGCTCTCGTTTGTTTAAAATGGACAACATTTTAAGTACATACGAAAAACTGACCAAACGCATTCATATTGTGTCGATACTTTAGCCCAATGATCCATGGGTCATATGTGACGTGTACGATTCAACCCCGCCTCAATACGAGATGCGGTGTGACCGACACCACTCAAAGTTTCTATCTTTTTTTTCAAAAGGACATCATTTTAAGTGAAAAACATCAATTGACATACGGAAAACCGACCAAACGCATTTGGATTGTGTCGATACTTTAGAACAATGATACATGGGTCATATGTGACGTGTACGAGTCAACCCTACCTCAATCCGAGGCGTGGTGTGGCCAACATCATTCAAAGTGTCTCTCTTTTGTTTAAAATGGACAGGATTATAAGTGAAAATAACAACTGACATACGAAAAACCGACCAAACGCATTTGGATTCTATATATACTTTATCACAACGATCCATCGGTCATATGTGATGTGTACGAGTCAACCTCGCCTTAATCCGAGGCACGGTGTGGCTGGGATCACTCTAAGTGGCTCTCTTTTGTTTAAAATGGACAACATTTTAAGTACATACGAAAAACTGACCAAACACATTTGGATTGTGTCGATACATTACCCCAACGATCCATGGGTCATATGTGATGTGTACGATTCAACCCCGCCTCAATACGAGACGTGGTGTGTCCGACACCACTCTAATTGTGTCTCTTTTGTTTAAAATGGACAGGATTATAAGTGAAATGAACAACTGGCATACAGAAAACCGACCAAACACATTCGAAATGTGTTGATGCTTTAGGAAAATGATCCATGGGTCATATGTGACGTGTACGAGTCAACCCTGCCTTAATCCGAGGCACGATGTGGCCGGGATCACTCTAAGTGGCTCTCTTTTGTTTAAAATGGACAACATTTTAAGTACATAGGGAAAACCGACCAAACGCATTCAGTTTCCATTGAAACTTTAGGATAAATATCCATGGGTCATATGTGACATATAAGAATCAACCCCACCTCATTCGGAGACGTGGTGTGGCCGGCACCACTCAAAGTGTCATTCTTTTGTTTCAAAAGGACATCATTTTAAGTGAAAAACATCAACTGGCATACAGAAAACCGACCAAACGGATTCGGATTGTGTTGATACTTTAGGAAAATGATTCATGGGTCATTTGAGATGTATATGAGTCAACACCGTTTAAATCTGAGATGTGGTGTGGCCGTCACCACTCTAATTGTGTCTCTTTTGTTTAAATGGACAGGATTATAAGGGAAAAGAACAACTGGCATACGGAAAATAGACCAAATGCCTTAAGAATCTGTTTATAATTTATCACAACGATCCATGATTCATATGTGCCGTGTACGGGATGACCCGTTCTCAATCGGAGTCGCGGGGTGGTCGGGATCAGTCTAAGTGTCTCTCTTTTGTTTAAAATGGACAAAATTTTAAGTACATATGGAAAACTGACCAAACGCATTCGGTTTCCATTGGAACTTTAGGAGAACGAACCATGAGTCATATGTAACGTGTACGAGTCAACCTCAACTCAATCCGAGGTGCGGTGTGGCCGACACCACTCAAAGTGTCTCTCTTTTGTTTAAAATTGACTTCATTTTAAGTGAAAATTACAACTAGCATATGAAAAACTGACCAAACGGATTCTGATTGTGTCGATACTCTAGAAAAATGATCCATGGGTCATATGTGATGGGTACGAGTCAACCCTGCCTCAATCCGAGGCACAGTGTGGCCGACACCATTCATAGTGTCTCTCTTTTGTTTAAAATGGACATAATTTTAAGTGAAAACAACAACTGACATACGAAAAACTGGCCAAATGCATTTGAAATGTGTTGATACTTTAGGAAAATGATCCATGGGTCATATGTGACCTGTACGAGTAAAACCTGCCTTAATCCGAGGCACGGTGTGTCCAGTATCACTCTAAGTGGCTCTCTTTTGTTTAAAATGGACAACAATTTAAGTACATACGAAAAACTGACCAAATGCATTTGATTTCCATTAAAACCTTAAGAGAACTATCCATGGTTCATATGTGACGTGTATGAATCAATCCCAGCTCAATCTGAGATGCGTTGTGGCTGGCACCACTCAAAGTGTCTATCTTTTGTTTAAAATTGACTTCATTTTAAGTAAAAACAACAACTAGCATATGGAAAACCAACCAAACAGATTCTGATTGTCTCGATACTCTAGAAAAATGATCCTTGGGTCATATGTGATGTGTAAGAGTCAACCACACCTCAATCCGAGATGCGGTGTGGCCGAAACCATTCATAGTGTCTCTCTTTTTTTAAATGGACATCATTTTAAGTGAAAACAACTAACATACGAAAAACATACCAAATGCATTCGAAATGTGTTGATGCTTTAGGAAAAAGATCCATGGGTCATATGTGATGTCTACGAGTCAACCACACCTTAATCCGAGGCACATTGTGGACGAGATCACTCTAAGTGGCTCTCTTTTGTTTAAAATGGACAACATTTTAAGTACATATGGAAAACCAACCAAACGCATTCAGTTTCTATTGAATCTTTAGGATAACAATCCATGGGTCATATGTAACGTGTAAAAATCAACCCTGCCTCAATCTGAGACACGGTGTGACCGACACCACTCAAAGTGTCTGTCTTTTGTTTCAAAAGGACATCATTTTAAGTGAAAAACATCAAATGGCATACAGAAAATCGATCAAATGCTTTCGGAATATGTTGATACTTTAAAAAAATGATCGATGGGTCATTTTTGACATGTACGAGTTAACCTCGCCTCAATCCGAGGCACAGTGTGGCCAGTATCACTCCAGGTGTATGTATTTTGTTTAAAATGGACATAATTTCAGGTAAAAATATATGCTATACAAAAAACTGATCAACTTATGAGTTGAATTCCGGATTCCACATATAATTTTCATCTAAATTTTAAATTGAATTCAAAATGAATTATGTATGTTTATGAATTCTAATTTAATTATGGATGTGTATAGTTCCATGATGCATTATATGTTAAATGTGTATGAATTTGTTCTCTATATGTATGTGTTAGTTGGTTATTTCAAGTACAATAATTGTATATATATGTATAAGTTTATTGAAAGTACAATAATTGGATTGAAAATGAGAGGGAATGCACAAAATGAGGTCTGCTGTGCAAATTGCAGAGCTGCTATGCAAATTGCAGGCTGCTGTGCAATTTGCACAACATAGGCTATGCCAACGGTTTCAAACCATTGGAATAGCAAATCTGATTATTATTTTTACCAACGGTTCAACTAACCATCGGTAAAAAACCTTTCCCAATGGTTTAGAAACCATTGGGAAAGAGGAGAGTCCTTGGGCTTTCCCAATAGTTCAAGACAAACCGTTGGAAAAAACTATCCCAACGGTTTGGCACAACCTTTGGGATCTGTTACTTTTTCCCCACCCTATCCCAATGGTTCATTTTAAACCATTGGGAAAAGCTTTCCAAACGACTTACTTCCCTATGGTTTACAGAACCGTTGGTATAACATATACCAATGGTTCTTTAGCCTTTCCCAACAGTTCAGAACCGTTGGGAAATACTGTATTTCCAGTAGTGTGATCTCAAAACACCAAGTCCTAAGCGGTAAACTCCAATGTGTAATGTCTTAAAAAATATCCCAGAATCTACCCAAGATTTAATATCTAAAATAGAGGGTATTATATTTTCCAATAACCCTTGGATATCTATAAATCCCTTTGGAGGAAATTAGAGAAAGTGGGAGAAAGTGAATGGGAAGAGGAAACCTACTGTGTAGAGATCAAAGGTTGTTCCCCAAACTTTGATCCACTTCTTGAAGGGTGTAGAGGGGTCAAAATCACCTCTTGGTAGCTCCTATAGAAGATTAAATGTTTATGGGGTCATATAGGCCTATCAAGCATCAAAAGGGGGGGTTTAGGTATTTTAAAATTAATTTTAAGATTTAAAAATCCCTTAAGCTTGTTTAGCTAAGAAGGACTGCACGGTTTGAAAAAATCATGTGCCCTAGCTATGGGCCCCTCTTAATGGGTTGCATAGTTTCTCCTAGGTGGTTAAATATCTTTTCAAACTGTGCGCCAACCATGAAAAACCTCACAACCTTAGTTTGAATGGTTTTCTCTTGTAGGGTGCTTGGTTTGAGAAAAACCATGTAGCAACCATGCACAACCCAACATATTTCAAAATATCCAAAGTTTTAACCTAAAACAAATACAAATGAAACCCAACCAAAAATTGTAAAAATAGGGGCTTCATAGTACTTGAAAATATTAATATGATGTTATAAACTCACCACCATGGATGATTTCTTTTCCCACAAAGCATATTGAGAAGATTCCAAGCCATAAAGATGAGTCCATTTATCTCTTATCAGTGCCTCCCTATCCCATATCTCATGATAATCATAACTATACTTCCATAGTACTCGAAAAAAAATTTATCCCCCCACAAAGTACCTTGGTTTCACAATCAATTATCCTGATTGGACGTTCAGTTATGAGTAAATCAGGTTCTACTTAAAGATCTCTCTAGCTCAGAACATTAGATAGATCAGATAGATAGTTTCATACCTAAGACACATTGAACATGTTATGTATTTATATTATCTATGTTGTAAGTTTTAAATGGTAAGAAACTTTTCCCACATGCTCAAAAACATCAAAAGGTCCCACAAAATGAATAGAAATATACCCTACCTCCCAAGCCATTGATGACCCAAAAGAGGTGAAACTTTCAAGAACAATTGGTCACCAATATAAAATTCCAATGGTCTATAACAATGATCATCTTAGTTTTATACTATCCATGTTACATCAAAATTCTATGTTTAATCAACTAGATATTTTCTACCATCTCTTGAACCAAGTTTGGTTCAACTATGTAACATTCACCAATCTCATACCAACACAATGGAGATCTGTAAGGTTGACCATACAAGGAACCAGAAGGATCCATTTAGATAATTTATTAGTAAATATTGTTATAATAATACTCAACCAACCACAAATGATCATACCAAGATCCAAAATTGTTAAGGACACACTCAAAAAGAATACCCTCAAGAATTGATATAGCTCATTATCATTAGTTATCTAATTGTTGATGGTTTTTCATTCTCAAATGGACCTGAGATCCCAATGCCTCCTGAAAACCTCTACAAAAATAAGAAGTGAACCATGGATTCGTATTATAGACTATATATATGAAAATCTATGTAAATGAAAAATCTATTTAACATAGATATTTCCTAACTCCTCAACATTGGGTTTATCGTGAATTGTTTTAAATTAAGCCAACTTGGTTAGTCTATCAATTAAAACCCATATTGAATAATTCTTTCAATGGGTACGAAGAAACCCTTCCAAAATTTCAATAGAGATATCTTACCACTTCCATATAGAACTTGATGTGGCTGAAGAAAACCTAGAGGTCTTTGGTTCTTGACCTTAACCTGTTGCCACATATACAACTAAGGGAAAAATTAGCAATGCATGGTCTCATACCTGGCCACCAAAATCTATTTCTCGTGTTATAGAAAATCTTTGTGGTTTTTGGGTGAACTTACCACTGGGAGTTATTGGAATCCCCCATCATAAATATATTTACTTTAACAAAACAACAAAGAGATTCTGAAGCAATAGAATGCCCTCAGTGGAGAAAGACCAGTCTGGCCCATCTCCCCACTATAAGGAGATTCTCTAATGATACGAAATCAATCATAAAGGTATTGTTCTTGAAAAATCGTATCTAGAAGTTTATATGTCAACTAAACACTAGCCAAGGAATCCTCAAAACTGGATTCTTGGACTCCAATATGAAACTATGAAAAAATAGGCATCAAGTTGCACTATTCCAATGATTCATTCATGGCCTAGGACAGAAGTGTCCTGCTCAAAGAATTTACAATGAAATTCTTCTTCCCTGAGGTATAGTCATTGTCAAAGTCAAATGATTATAGTAATTTTACCCAATGTCTCTAGATGATATTCAAACCTTTTCAAACGAAGATATAACTCGTGCTCTTATGGTCAGAATAAACGGCAGACCTTTCTTCGAAAAGTAGTTCATCCAACTCTTATGTGTGTGCATCATATATGCAAGTTAAAGTTCATGGGTCATATAATTCTTCTCATATTTCCTAAGATGAAGATAGAAATAATCAATGGCATGAACTCCCTACATAATAACACAACCCAAACTTGAAACCAATGTATCCCAGAAGACCACATTGCTATGCCCTACCTCTAGAAGAATCAACACTGGTGTTGAAGCCCAAATACATTTCATCTCAACAAAAGAACTCTGAAATTTTTCATCCCAAGAAATATTTAATCCCTTTTCAGTTAGATAAATCATCAAAGAATCAAAATTTGAGAAGTCCTTAATGAATGAGTGATAATACCCAACTAATCCCAAGAATCTTTGAATCTCGAAAACATTTTGTCACTATCCTCATTTCAAAAAAACATTCACCTTTTTAGGATCATTTAAAATCCATATTATGGCACCATGTGTCCCAATAAATTTACTTATGAAATTAGGAAATGAAATTTTGAATGCTTATGATAAAGTCTTGGATTTCTCAACAATTCTAGAACACATCTCATATGATATTCATGATCCTATTCAGAGGTAGAGTAGATAAGGATGTCATCCATAAAGACTACCATGAAGGTATCATGGTAATAATTGAAAATCATGATCATGAATTCTATAAATACTACAAGATAATTGGTTAAACTAAATGGCATGAGAAGGTAATCATAATGGTTACATCTACTCTGAAAGGTGGGTTTATGAATATCAAATTCTTTTATTCATAACAGATGGTAACCAGATCGAAGGTCAATGTTTGAGAACCACGTTTCCCATTTTAAATGATCAAATAGATCATTAATCTATGGCAATGGATATTTTTTCTTTATCGTAACTCTATTGAGTTTCTGGTAATTCACATAAAGGAAAATTGTACAATTATATTTCCTATAAACTAGATCTAGTACCACCCAATGTGATACACTTTGGCATATAAATCCTTTCTCCATAATTTCATCCAACTAATTCTTCAACTCCTTTATTTCAGATGGTGCCATATGGTAATAAGGAATAGATACTGGTTAATTATTAGGCACTAATTTGATAGAAACTTCATAGGAATATTTATATTATTAACAATATAGGTTGAAATAAATTATTTAGATTATCCGGTATCAAATAAAGCAATCACTAATGATGAATCCATAGTGATGGTACATCTCACAGTCGCTGAACTTGTATCTGTTTCCTCTGGAGACTCTTCCATAGGGTGATAAGCTTAGTTCTGGATACCTATGGATGGAACCCCTTTTCCTTTAATCATATAATTTTCCTTCGATCTTATAAGGTACTAATGATCTCATTACACTATGTGGATTATAATCGAGATGGTAGAACATATGAAAGTTACCTAAGAGTCCATAAGAACCACATACATTATGTTCCTTAGTGAAAACTCATTTAGAATGCCCAATCTTACCACACTATTAGAAAATAAAAGAGCTTCTTCCATTAAATATAGAAGGTCTATAATGACCCTGATATTAAGAACCACCATGAGAATCATACCATTTCCTCATTATATTAAAGGAAATCAAGCTGTTGTTGGGAGGAAATGAAACTCCTACCAACCCTAAATTGATATCTTGGTTGATTTCCACCATAAGCACTCTATCCATCACATTAGTATAGGAGATTAGATTCAACAAGAAAACCTAATAATAAATATCTGATCGAAGTCCTAACTCTAACCGACGAGTCATCATCTTCTCATTTGATACTATATTATGTGAAAAGTACACTATCTTAACAAAATGGTTTCTATATTATATCATGGTCCTCTCATCCTTATCAATTTTGAAAAACACAATATTCTTGGCCAAAAACATTTACTCTAGATAAAAATGGCTAGTGAAAAGAAATTTGATGTCCTTCCACTCTAAGAACTCTTGTTTCTTCACCATTACCATCATGTCCCACCATCTCCTGATCGGCCCTTCTCACATGAAATTAGAACACTTCACCTTGATCTTGTCAGGTGTCTCTAATAACTCAAACAAATGTTCGACAATGATAAAAATTACTTAGCCACTTGAGGATCATTTCATCATTTCAATTATGATAGCTCCTTATGAAGGAACTCATGAGAATTATTCCACAAATCATCCCTTTGAGGTTCCAGAGTTGGATCCTAAATGGGAACTGGTGTTGGTGTGTATCCTAGATCTTGGACAGTATGCACAACCACCTCAACCAAAATTGGGTCTATAAGAGGATTTTCTCACTGTGGTTCAACAGAAACTTTCTCTTGGATCTGATTCGCATTTCTTCTCAATGACATGATTTTACAAAACATCATAAAATAATATTGAAGACATCATATTAACACTCAAATAGAACAACATGGGAAATTAATCCATATAGATATAAAAACAATATTTGGATTTCAATATATCCAAATCAAAAGTAGAGAAATGAATATAACTAATCCTCAAGACATATTTCCCATGCCACCCCTCATGAAATAAGGCTCATTGCAATGAGATTTATCTAGACACTCTATCACAACTACCTCTAAAGTCCCAAAAATAATACACTACTCTTTACTGACATCAACGAAAGATTCACAAACTATACCTTTGATGACCCTTTGTCCTGAATATGCATGGATACTCTAGTAACCTGATAACCGAGATAGTCCCAACATAGCCTGAAGGGAATTACTGATCTTCATATGTTGGCGACTAGCACCTAGAATCATACAATATGAAAGTGGGAATGAATTTTCCAAACACACAAATAAAGAAAGACAAAAAAGTGAGTATGAATATATGAGAAACTCCATATAGAGAAGTATACCAGAAGTAAAATAGACATAAACACCCAAAAGTATGAATCAAAGCACCAAAAATAGTATAAAATCCCAAGTACCAGTTGACACAACTTTCCAAACCCAAGGATCAAAAGCTACTACCACCTTTTAGTGTCGCCTTACCCTTGATCGAACCTAGAGAAAGATAATCTACAAACACCCAAAGGCATAGGTAGGGTGTGATCTAAAATACCATTTGGGTCTCACCAATGATTCCATAATAATATGCCAACATTTAATTAACCAAATGATGATCTTTAAATTTTGAAATAAATAGGTATCGTATTTCAAAATAATATTTCAAACAAATCATGATTTACATTTCAAATCATGGAAATATTTTAATCACATGTATTAAATAAAATTTTTATATAAAATAGATTGAATAAATTAATAAGGTATAAAAACCGTTTAAAACATGCAATGTCATATATTTCAAATACAAAATATAAAAAAAAAGGTCATATTCCAAAAGGTATGATAGTTCTGGGCTATTTGATTTTGAAAAAATCATATTATAATGACTGCAATGTGGACACAAATCCCTTGAAACTGGCTACATATGACTCATGTGTATCCTAATAAGGAATGAGACATTCTCATAATGTTTTTTTATGTTGTAAAGTGTTAATCGGTTTCTAAGGAAATTCCAATCTAGCATGTTTTTCCAAATAACTAAATAAGTACCTAGGATTTCATGTTCTCTAATACAAATCAATGATGGGAAATTTATTTTAAGACATCTCAAAAAAAATTCATCAAATTATCAATTTAAAATATTCCAATTTTCATTTAAAACCCAAAATTAGTTTTCAATCAAAACATGAAATATTCCATGATTAAACCAATGGGTTTCAATCAAAATAGTTAATCCATTTTTCTTATATAAGAATTTGAAATTAATTCAAAATTGAATTTTACAATTCAAATTCCATAATTTAATTTAACCAAATTCTATCCAATTTCACAATTTAAATTCAACAATTTAAATTTTGAAAAATATCTATCAATTTCACAAATACACCAAAATTCAATGGAATTGGGGGGATTTCAAAAATTCATGACAAATTCAATTTCAACGCCCAAATTAAATGGAACTTGGTTTTTAATCAACCAATCGAAATAAATTTCATTCATATAAATCAATTTAATTTAAATAAAATAGTTGAATTTAAATAAAATAATTGAATTTTCATAAAGTAATTTATGGTTAATTAACTTCGCCAATCAAAATAGCACCACCTACCTCAGGATCACACAGTCTCAAAACACTAAGCCCTAAGTAGGAAACTCAAATGATGAATATAAAAAATGAAGATCCAAGAATCTATCCTAGATTTAAGATCTAAAAAGAGGTTATTATAACCACCAATAGTATATGCAGATTTAAAAATCCTAGGGAGGAAAGGAGAGAAAGGAGAAGTAAGAGAATGGGAAGAGGAAACCTATTGGGTAGATATCGAACGTCAGTATCCAAGATTAAATCCTCTTTTAGAATGGTTTATAGGAGAAAATATTAGCTTTTAAGAGATCCTCTAGAAAAATAAAATGTTATGGGCTTGTACAGGCCCATTGGGCATCTAAAAATATGTTTTAGGTATTTTTAAAAGTAATTTTTGGATTAAGAAACCATGTATGCATGGTTAGTTGGGTGGGGCCACACTATTAGAAAAAAGGACCTCCCTAGTGGTGAACCTCTTTTAATGGGTTCCACGGTTTCTATTAGGAGTGTGCATATCTTTTCAAACCATTCACCAAATTTCAAAAAACTCACTACTTTGGGTTCCACGGGTTTCTTCAACAGGCTTCATTTTTTGGGAAAACCTTGTTCCAACCATGCACATCCCAGAATTTTTAAAAATTTACAAAATTTTCACCCAAAAAAAACCCAAATGAAATACAAACAAAGAATTTTAAACATAGGTGTTTAAGAAAACCTGAATATAGAAAATGGTTGTTACATATCCACTATTATTTTTACATGAAAAAGAATTATCTTATCATGACTAGGTATATATGTCTTACATTTTATTTTCATCAAGTATTTTCTATGATTCATGTATCAATGAACTATTGGTTGAGTATAGAACACCACACACAACATTCATTTCTAAACCTAGAATAAATTATCCTATTTTCCAACAAGAACATGAGATAAATTTTTTTATACTCAATAACTTGTTCAACTTGAATAAATTACATGGCAATTAAAATTTGTGTACATATTGTAATGACTCTCCAATTCTCATTGGCTTGAGAGATCAACAAGTCATTACTCATCATTAAGCAACATCCCCAAGGGGCCAAAGGCTAGAAATAAATGCCGAAGGGTTTCAAAATACATGGGGGGACGATTTATCCTTTAACTGAAAACAACCAACAAACAGAGAAAACTAGATAACCATCTCCAAGAAACCACTATATGATGCATGATTTAAAACCAAAACAACTCAACCATTAATTTTATCAAAAACCAACAAAAAGTACCACAGCGAAAACCAACACTAAACATCAGAGTAAACTACAGAAGGAAAACTCAAAGACTATAAGACAACAACCCAACTCTATGCTCCACATGCTCTAAGCTCCAATACCACAAACCAGCCCATGTATCATGCAGCAGTGCTCTAAACATGTTACACTTTACCTTTGCCAATGTCACGGTATATGACATCTACAAAACCACCAACGTGCCAAAGCAGGGGGTGAGTAATGAAACTTAGTAATTTTACCCTGATGACTTCACAACCCATTCCTCTAGGATAAAACATGTTAGCACATTTATATAAAACAATTTATATAAAACAATTCCAAAACAGTTCACAATATAGAAAATTCCATGTCAAAGCTGTTTTTCCAACAAAATCCATTTTTCCAACAAAGCAACCATGAAAAGTTTCCCAATAAAATTCACATTTCCATTTTTGGCACTTTCATCCCATTTCACAAATCCACACAACCAACCATTTTACAACCCATGAAATCCACTATGCATGCATCGTTATGACAGTTCCACACTCATGAGCAATCTCTCGTTGATCTACCAAGTCGTCACAAGGTAATTATTCCCCATGTTCCATTACACTTTTGGCACCGAGCACAAGGTCATATTTCACCCAAGCCTCGTAAATGCAATATGAACACACACACCAAGTACGCCCAAAAACCACACCATTTCAACCATGCCAAAACCATTTCGATAAACCCCCCTTTTATTGAAAACCATTTTCCCACAAACCATTTTCCAAATCCTAAAAATCCATATTTTAAAATCACAATTTTAAAATCAAGGAACCAAAACACTTTTCACAAACCAATCTTTCAATTTCCACAATTTCATAAAAACCCATAAATCATCACCAAAGAAGATTTATAACATGATTTGCACCCAAATTTCACAATCAAAACCAAGTGATAAAATCAATTTGAACTAAGCCTTCAAGTTATAAGAAAGAGGAATCGAGAGTGAATCCACCTAACTCAAAAATTTGGGTGAAACCAACCGACAGACGAAGAACGCCAAGAACGCCGGCTCAAAACTCCAAAAACCCTCCTTAGATCTCTTCTCCTAACACAACCAAGACCAAAAATTGTCATATTTGGCATCCACACCCTTAGATATACCCATAACAGGTGTAGATCTAAGAAAACGAGAGAAGAGGAGAAGTATATCTAAGTAGATCAAAGAAACTGATCAAGAACGATCACATACCTTAAGAATTCGTCTTCGATTCGCCAAAAGAAGCCTTCAGATCGCCTTCGAAATACTTGGGAGAAGTCTTCCAACCTTCAAGGGAGATTAATCCCGAGTTAGGTCCTCTTAGGAGGTTTAAACAAGGCAATTAAAGGCAAAACAAGTTAGATCCACTATTTTAGGATCTAACTTTAAGTGGTCGCAAGGTTAGTCTGCACTGTTTGACAAACCGTGCGATAACCGTGTGTTGGCTACTACCTCGACCACCCTTCTCGCATGGTTTGGCCGCACGGTTAGACAAACCGTTCACCGACCATGCAGAATACACTGCCTCCAATACCCACTTCGCACGGTTTGGCCGCACAGTTAGACAAACCGTGAGCCAACCGTGCGACTTCCCATTTTCCTCACAACATCATTCCAAGTTCTCCCGACTCTCCCATTTAACACCCTTAACTTTAAAACCATGAAAAGCGTCAAGAACGGGGTTACATAACAGAAACCGAGGGTACTAAATTCTCCCCAACATTGGCCTTTTCATCCCTAGAAAGTAGAAAACCACAGCTTGACTGAAAGAGTTCTGTCCACTGCTCCTTCATTTCTTTCTTGCACTCCCAAGTCTCTTCCTAAATCTGACCATGCTTTCATAAAACCCGCACTAGACCGATGCTTTTTCTACACAAGACTTTCTCTTGCCTATCCACTATCTGTACTAGGATATGTTCCAATTAAGCATCTGGCTCTAGGTCAACGTGATCCCATATGATCACATGGTCAGGATCAGGCCGATACTTCTTCAACTGAGATACAAGGAACAAATTATGCACTGCAATGAACTGTGGTGTTAATGCCAACTGATACGCCACCTCGCCAACCCGTTTTAGTATCTCAAAAGTGCCTATATATCTAGGAGATAACTTTCCCTGCTTCCCAAAATGACATTGTCCAAGCCTTGGAGAGATTCTCAAAAAGACGTGATCACTCACTGCAAACGACAACGGTCTTCGGCGATGATCCGCATATGATTTTTGATGAATCTGAGCCGTCACCATCCTCTTTCTAATCAACATAATCTTCTCCATTATTTCTTGGATAAGGCTCGGCCCAACTAGTGAAGTCTCACCTATTTCCACCCAACAAAGTGGAGAACGACAAGGACGCCCATATAATGCTTCAAACGGAACCATGCTTATCGAGGCTTGATAACTATTATTGTATGAGAACTCCACTAAGGGTATATGATCCTCCCATGAGCCACCAAAATCCATTACACAAGCCCACAACATGTATTCCAACGTCTGTATCATCCTCTCAGATTTCCCATCCGTCTGAGGATGACACGCCGTGCTCATAGTCAACTGAGTCCCAAGGGCTTGTTGTAAGGATTTCCAAAAATGATATGTGAACCTCAGATCTCTATCTGAGACAATAGACACTAGTACACAATGTATCTTTAACACTTCCCAGATATATCTTTTTGAATGATCTTCCACCTTATGGGTTTCACAAATTCGGATAAAATGGGCCGACTTGGTTAGACGATCCACTATCACCCAAATGTCATCATGTTTTCGGACCATTCTTGGAAGACCTGTAACAAAATCCATTGTTATTAGCTCCAATTTACACACTGGTATAGGTAAAGACTGTAACATACCAGCTGGTCTCTGATGCTCTACTTTAACCTGCTGACAAGTTAAGCATCGCGAGATGAATTCGACCACCTTCCTTTTCATGTCACTCCACCAAAACTGTGCCTTTAATGCCTTATACATCTTCTATGTACCCAGATGTACAACCCATATTGAATGGTGGTAAGAATTAAGGAGTTGTTCCTGAAAAACTATCGGTACAACCATCTGATCTCTGAAACACAAAACTGAACCCGCTTCCAGTTTCCAGCCATCAATGGTCTCCACACCATTGAGTTTTGAACTCATTATCATACATTCCGCATCAGATGTTTTTGCCTATTTGACCACTTTTACCAGTTCAAGAACCAGCGTAGCTGAAAATAAAACCACAACATCACCTCAGTTTTTACATTCCACATGCATGACGGCTAAGACCGACATCAACTGGCATTCATCTGAAGCATCTTTCACCAACTTAGCATACGACTTTCTGCTTAATGCATCAGCCACCGAATTTCCCTTACCCAGTGTATACATCAAGTAAAAGTCAAACATTTGAAGGTATTCCATCAGTATTATCTACCTCAGATTAAAATCTCATTGTGAGAAAATGTGTTTTAGGCTTTTGTGATCTATAAACACAGTGAACTTCTCACTAAAGAGATAATGATACCAAGTCTTCAAGGCATGGGCAACTACAGCTAAATCCAAATTGTGTGTTGGGTAATTATTATCATGCGCCCCCAAATGACTTGAACCATAAGCAACAACATGGTCTCCTTGCATGAGAACACAACCCAACCCTGTTCCCAAAGCGTCACAATACACCACATACCCTTGTCCTGATTCCTGAAAAATCAAGATGGGTGCTGATGTAAGGAGAACTTTCAACTCTTGAAAAGATCTCTGACATTCTTCAGTCCATTGAAATGCACTGTTTTTCTTTGTCAAGGTTGTCATGGGTGAAGCTAGTCATGATAATTCACACACAAAGCGTCGGTAATAACCAGCTAGACCAAGAAAACTTCATATTTCAAAGACATTCTTCGGTGGTTGCCAAGAAAGAACAGATTCTATATTTTTTGGATCCACTGAAACACCTTTCTCAGAAACAACATGGCCCAGAAAACGTACCTGTTGTATCCAAAAATCTCACTTTGATAATTTTTCATACAACTGATGGTCCCTCAAGATTTCCAACACTATCACTATGTGTTGCTTATGCTCAGCCCTTGTTCTTGAATACACCAATACATCATCCACAAAAAACATAACTAAAGAATCCAAATATGGATAAAATATCTGATTCATCAAATCCATGAAGACCACTGGTGCATTCGTAAGACCAAAAAGCATGAATATATATTCGTAGTGGCCATATCTACTTCTAAAGGTTGTCTTCGGAATATCCTCCTTCTGAACTCGCAACTGGTGATATCTTGACCATAAGTCAATTTTAGAGAACCACTAGGCTCCCCTGAATTGATCAAACATGTCATCAATGTGTGGAAGTGTATATCTATTCTTTATCGTAACATGGTTAAGTTTACGATAATCCATGCATAGCCTCAAAGTTCCATCTGCTTTCTTTACAAACAAAACTGGTTCTTCCCATGGAGACATGCTTGGCCGAATGAAACCTTTGCTTTCCAGCCCCTCTAACTACACCTTCAATTCCTTTAACTCTATTGGTGCCATCCTATAAGATGGAAGTGGGATAGGACTGGTCCTCGGAAGGAGATCAATAATAAACTCTACTTCTCTTACAGGTGGTAACCCTGAGAAGTTTTCTGGAAAAACATCAGGAAATTGATCCACCACAGCAGGAAAACTATTTTATGTGATCTCTTCCAATGGTGTCAAAGTCAACGCTGCCAATTGATAATAGATCGTTCCCACCATTGGTGAGAACAAGATATTTTCACCTTTCTTTACCATCCTCTCTCCTCTGAAGAGATGGTTGATTCCATCCTCCGTCGTGAAACTAACCGTTCTCCCATAACAGTCGATGTGAGCCTTAAACATTGTCAACCAATCCATACCCAGGATTATATCATAGACATCCATATCCAACATGGAGAAGTCCCATTTCATCTCAGCTTCATCAATCGTTATAGCACATCCTCTACACACGAAGGCTTAAAATTATCTTTCACCCAGAGGATTTCGCAGTTTTAACATAGAAGGAATCATTTCATGTTTTAAGTTCAGCATATTAGAGATACAAGAATCAAGAAAGGAATAGGATGCACCTGTATCGAACAACACATGAATGATGGTAGAATTCAAAAGAATCGTACCTCTCACTGTAGATGGTCCAGCCTGATCATCCACAATCTCCTGTTCTGATCCATACAACTGCTTTGTTGATGCACTTTGCTCCTTATTTCCTTGTTGAGATTTCCCTGCCTGAGGTGTCATGGTATTCTTGGAATCACCATAACTAGCTTTGTTCTGCTGGCGAGGCTGATTTTGCTGTCCTCGCCCTATCTAAGCATAAGATGTTTGAAATGCCTGGGAAGTGTCACATGCACCCGACCTGAGAGCACTATGACAGTATCGCTAAAGATGCCCCATCTTGTTTCAATTGAGACATGCTTTTGGTGGTGCAGTACATTCACATTTCATGTGCCCAATTGAGCCACATTGAAAGAAATTGTCTTTGCTCGGGGGTCGTGGAGGAAGGTTGACTGATCCCGTTGTCTGGTTCTGATTCGCACTCCCACCTTGGAAGTAGGTGTCCCTCTTCCGCTTGTTTCCAGCATTAAATTTCCCACATGTTTCCATGAGTATCATCATGTTTCCTCCTATCGATCCTGAGATATCACGTTCAGAAACCGTTGCTCTGTTCACCATCTCTTTATAATCAGTAATACAAAGCACCGCAATTTTGGATCGACTCTCATGCCTTAGCCCCGATTCAAAGATGCGTGCCTTCAAAGAAGCACTTTCCGCAACCTATGGTGAAAAACGGACTAAACTCATTGACTTGGCCGCATACTCTATGATAGAGAGTCTTTCTTGTTTCAAGATGAAGAATTCCGTTGTTTTCTGGATCTTGAATGTGTGAGGATAGAATTGTTTGTTAAACAATTCTTTAAAATCCTCCCATGTAAGGACTTCATCCAATTTAGCCTGCACCGCTAAATCCCACCACTAATGTGCAAGATCCTCGAGCATATACGTCTCCAGCTTTACTATCAACTCTAGTGGTGTGCCGATGAAATCGAATATACGATTCATCCTGCTTAGCCACACCTCCTCCTTCTCGGGTTCATCATAACCCTGAAAGATGGGTGGATTCTGCTTCTGGAACTGGACAGAATGGTCTACATGCCTTGACTCATCCCTCTGATTCCCTATGTCCACATCCTGGAACCCTTGAACGATACTCTGAACCAACTCTTGGTTCACACATGGTTTAAGTGCAACCACATTCCCCGCAGCTTCTTCCGTTTGGTTTCTACGATGTCTAACGGGTGCCATTTTTCTATAAAAACAACGCATGCTGTTAGTCTCACTTCCTAGAAATTGAAGGATTATCATTTCAATCTATATTTCACCACTATCACAACATCAATTTCCAACCACTTCTAAAACGGATCTTTTCTTTCTTTTGAAAATCAATCTATTTTCAAAATACATCAACCATTATCTTTTCAAAATCTTTCATTTGAAAACGTTCTTAAAATTTTCAGAAATCACGCTTTTGTATCAAACCATAATCCATTTCTCAAAATGTTTTATGCCATCCTAGTGGGAATTCATTTCTCTATAATACATGTCATTGTCATCTCATTGGCTAAACCCATGTCAATGAGATTTCCAACATTCTAGAAGTGTATTCAGAACACTTATGTACCCAACTCCCTGGTAACTTGAAGTTCAACATAAACAGGTTAGCTACATCCTTTTATGCTATACATTTCAAATTCTAACAATCCTACTCCTATATAAGATGACCACACAAGGAATATACAAGAAGGAATTTTAACTCCAAGACCAAGAACATCGATGACTACTTGTTAGGCAAGGACCGAACAAGATGATACCATTTGTAATGACCCACCAATTCTCATTGGCTTGAGAGCTCAACAAGTCATTACTCAGCCTTAAGTGACATCCCCAAGGTGCCAAAGGTTGGAAATAAATGCCGAAGGGTTTCAAAATACATGGGGGGAATATTTACCCCTTAATAGAAAACAACCAAAAAACAGAGAAAACTAGATAACCATCTCCAAACAACCACTATATGATTCATGATTTAAAACCAAAACAACTCAACCATTAATTTTATCAAAAACCAACCAAAAGTACCACAGTGAAAACCAATGCTAAACATCAGAGTAAACAGTGAAAGGAAAACTCAAAGACTATAAGACAACAACCCAACTCCATGCTCCACAAGCTCCAAGATCCAACATCATGAACCAGCCCAAGTATCAGGAAGCAGTTCTCTAAACATGTGACACTTTACCTTTGCCAACGTCTCGGTATATGACATCTGCAAAACCACCAATGTGCCAAAGCAGGGGGTGAGTAATGAAACTCAGTAGGTTTTCCCCAATGACTTCCCAACCCATTCCTCGAGGATAAAACATGTTAGCACATTTATATAAAACAATTTATATAAAATAATTCCAAAACAGCTCACAATATAGAAAATTCCATGTCAATTCCATTTTTCCAACAAAAACCATTTTTCCAACAAAGGAACCAAGCAAAATTTCCCAATAAAATTCACATTTCCATTTTTGGCACTTTCATCCCATTTCACAAATCCACACAACCATCCATTTCACAACCCGTGAAATCCACTATGCATGCATTATTATGACAGTTCCATACTCATTAGCGGTCTCTCATCGATCTACCAAGTTGTCACAAGGTAATTATTCCCCATGTTCCATTACACTTTTGGCACCGAGCTCAAGTTCATATTTCAACCAAGCCTCGTAAATGCAATATGAACAAACACACCAAGTATGCCCAAAAACCACACCATTTCAACCATACCAAAACCATTTCGATAAAACCCCCTTTTTATTGAAAAACTTTTTCCCACAAACTATTTTTAAAATCCCAAAAATCCATATTTTAAAATCAAGGAACCAAAACACTTTTCACAAACCAATATTTCAATTTCCACAATTTCATCAAAACCCATAAATCATCACCAAAGAAGATTTATAACATGCTCTGCACCCCAATTTCACAATAAAAACTAAGCGATAAAATCAATTTGAACTAAGCCTTCAAGTTATAAGAAATAGGAATCGAGAGTGAAGCCACCTACCTCAACAATTTGGGCGAAACCAACCGACAGACGAAGAACGCCAAGAACGTCGGGTCCAAACTCCAAAAACCCTCCTTAGATCTCTTCTCCTAACACAACCAAGACAAAAAATTGTCATATTTGGAATCCAAACCCTTAGATATACCCATAATGGGCGTAGATCTAAGAAAACGAGAAAATAGGATAAGTATATCTAAGTAGATCTAAGAAACCGATCAAGAATGATCACATACCTTAAGAATTCAGCTTTGATTCACCAAGAGAAGCCTTCGGATCTCCTCCGGAATGCCTGGGAGAAGTCTTCCAACCTTCAAGGGAGAGTAATCCCAAGTTAGGTCCATTTAGGAGGTTTAAAAAAGTCAATTAAAGGCAAAATGAGTAAGATCCACAATTTTAGGATCTAACTTTAAGTGACCGCATGGTTAGTCCGCACGATTTGATAAACCATGCGATAACCATGCGTTGGATACTGCCTCAGCCACCCTTCTCACATGGTTTGGCCGCACAGTTAGACAAACTGTGCACTGACCATGCGGAATCCACTGCCTCCAATACCCACTTTGCATGGTTTGGACACACGGTTAGACAAACCGTGCACCGACCGTGCGACTTCCCATTTGCCTCAAAACATCATTCCATGTTCTTCTGACTCTCCCATTCAACACCCTTAACTTTAAAACCATGAAAATCATCAAGAACGGGGTTACATACTAGAAACCGGGGTACTACACATCTCATAACTGATGTACGATCCACCCTTCATTGAATTATTGGAGAATACACCTTACTTCATGTAATTTTTCTACACTAACTTGTTTATTGTATTTTGATACATATATGTGATAAACATATTGTATTTAATAACTAAGAAGTATGTTAAAAAGAATACTTACAATGAGGAATATACCTGATGAAAAAGTGATTACTTTCTTCTTCAATTTAGTTCATTTCATTTATCTCCCACTGTATTATTTCATGACATGTAAAGAAAATAACCTCTTTTTTAATAACAAACCTCATTTTTAGGGATGTTTTGAATGTTCATCTGGTGTCTCTCTAAAAATTTACCTTTTTCCAATTTTATATTGACTTGTTTCATATAAAAATTGAAGGTTATAAATTCTTTAATTTCTTATTTACATGGAAAACCTTATTCAAAATTTGATGAAACATTTTTTTCTAAAATATTTTTTTTATTCTAAAAAAATTAGTAATTTGGTGAAAATGATGTAAGAATGGGATTTATCAATAGATAGTGGTCTACCTTTGATATTTACATGTAAATAGTGCAATATCATCAATTCATATCTCGCTTCGCTTTCTCCTGATAAGCTTCTCAAAGATGGGACTACATGTAAAATCATTTATCTCCTGATTTTATAAATGTAAAAAACATAATATTATGATGAAAAAATTATGACATGGCCCTTATATGTTTCATAAATTAGTCTCCTAAAATCATTTCTTAACCCTCTATTCCTAAGGTGGAATAATAAGTATTGGGGATACCAACACCTAGAATTTTTCATATCATAGTATTATGCTCAAGTGACTATAGTAAAATTGGTAATTCATTCTAGTTTGGACATTTAATTGGTCTATGATAATCATAGTGTATCTTATGGTATTACTATCCATTTTCTACAAAAATCTAGCAGATTTTAGTTGTATCTTGATTAACAATTTAGATAGTATTGTTTAATTAATAAAATTATTAAATATCTCCCATTATTTAATTTGAATCTTGGAACCCTATGTACTAGAATTGGAATACTTTTTTTTCTTGAGTAGTAATGAGGAAAGGGTCCTTGAATTTCCCCTCATATTTTACAAGATATTTCTACGCAAATACTCAGAGAGTTTATGGTATGTGTTTTATTATCCAATGACATTAACTCATGGATCTTTGATCTTTTGAGTGAAATCAAAGCTTCAAAAATCATAAAAATTATTTCCTTAATTTTTTCCTCTAAAGATAAAAAAAATTAATAATGGATAACTATTTTTTTTCAACTTTAGTTAAGTCAACCCATAAATCTCATAAGAACTCCCCAGTAGTTGTAGGAACACTCAACCATGGCTGATCAAGCACCCAAACACCTGGTTGTGTTCATATTCAAATAGTTGAAGGCATTTTCTATCTTAATATTTCTTGGAAAGTTTTAATATTTCTCATGACGAATGTAATCCATATCTATTAATATTTTTCATATTATGTTTTCACACTCACAACTGAACATTAATAGAAAAACATGCATCGCTTCTTTAGGAATATTACTATTTTTTATTTTATGTATTTCACACTATCATGAAAATTAAAATGATAATAAAAAATACATTAATGAAATAAACTACCTGATTGATCTTGAGCTTCTAAAACTGGTTGTCCATTTAAACTCAATAGACCATCCATGTCCTAGGGGTGTCGCACTTGAGTCGTAGCTTGACTGATGGTGCATCTCATCCCCATCCAGTGCGTCAAAATCTTGTTTGGAGAACCATATCATATTTTCAGGGTGCACACATCATCTGGAGTACTACCTTATCTTGGTGAGGGCCACATCATACATACTCTTCATCAAAATAAAAATGTACTCCCTCGTAGGTGAGGGAATCTAGTGGTACAATATATAATAAATACATTTTCTCTTAAAGGTTTTGATACATATATACTGAAAATAATACGATGTTCTAACTATCAATAAAACTAATTAATTTTTTTAAATCATCACACAAAGTTAAATAATTAATTAACTTAAACAAAAAACATACACTAGCTGATCACTGGCTTAAAACTAGTTGGTGTAATAAATAAACACATTATTAAATTGCAATAACTTATAGTACAAGTTTGTTAAATTAATTTAAATTAAATTAATTAATTAAATTCAAATAATTTATTTCTATATAGTCCAATAATTAATTTATTTTTAGTTATAAAAATAAAATTAATTAATTAATATAATTAAATACCAAATTAAATTATTATTATTTTGAGTATTACAATTTTATTTTAAACAAAAAAATTATTTTAATTATTCTAATTTAATATTTAAATTAAATTAATTTATATAGTTAATTTTTCTAAATTAAAATTATTCACATTCCCCAAAACCCCAAAAGGCCAATTAAGATCATGAAAACCCCTCAAAGTACCATATAGTGCCATGTAGACCCCTTGTATGGTGTTCTCTGACAGGAAGGCCAGCCTAGACTAGTACTAAGTTGGACTGACCAACATGGGTAGATTTTCGGGTGGGGTGGGTCAAACTAGACCTGAGGGGGATAAAGGCAGGGTTAACTCACATGACTGATTGATCAGGATCCCATATAGTTGTAGTGAGTGGGAGGTTTTGGTTGATGGTGCTTGAGCCAACAAGGGGAGTGGTGTGGTTGATCATCTGTGTGTAGAAAACGGTGGTTGGATCTTCTAGTTTATATCTAGGAGGTGTCTGGCTCATGCACTATTGGATAGTCATGGTGAAAATTGGTCCTTATGGAAATGGACCACTCTTGATGGGGTGGAGTGGTGGTTCTCTCCGGTTGGAGAGTAGCAGTGAACAAAGGGGTCATCATCAAGGTTCATCATGATTGTGAATTACCCAGGGAGCCTAGATCTTGGCTGAAGAGAACGCAATTAGGGTGGAAGTATCCATCCTAGTGAAGATTGGCTTCGGTTCAGTCTTTCGGTGGTGGGAGACTAGGAGGAAGATACCACCATGCTTTGTTAGGAAGGTGATGAGGTGTGTCAAGAAGAGGGATTTTTTCCAGAGCATGGAATCGGTGGTGGGAACAGTAGCAGATAGTGGAGGATTTTGGATGGATGGGGGGCCTCTGAATGAGGGAGGACCTCTATATTTGGGTGTTCATTACCAGAGGAGGGAGGGCGCTTGGGATGAATATTTTGGTTAGTGGGAGGTGGGTGTCATCATGCACAATGGTGGTTGAGGGAACGTTTTCCAGATTTATAGGGGTGGCTCCAGGGGTTTATTCTGGTGAGGGAAGCCAGATCCACTATTGTTGAGGTAGTCTAATAAAGGGAGGGGAACTGAAGATGAATGGGAAAACTAATAGGGGAGTGGGCTACCCAAATATGAGGATGGAGAATACCTCCTTTTGGGTATTTTTTTATTGAATAAAAAAACCACCAATTTTCATTATTTTGATGTGTGGAATTCCATACAGGCCACCTCCCAATTTTCCATTCTTTGTTTTTTATTTGAATAAAAAACTAAACACGTTATAAAAATTATAATTACTAAAACATTATAATATTATAATTATTATATTATAATTTCCACAAATATGTGAAAATTCTTTATGTCGGACATTACTATTCTGACTGGCATCAGATAACCAGAAAACACATACACCACAAGATTCGAGAAAAATAACATACACTATATATATATATATATATATATTCTTTGAAATACAAGAATAAACAACGGATTTTGATCCATATTAATAATTTTGGATGGCCATAACTTGGTTATCCAAAATCGGAATGAGATGCAGTTGGTTCCATTGAGACCAAAATGAAACTCTCTATTTAATTTAATGAAAATTAATTTTTTATTGTATCTAAAAAATCACGAGCTCACATTGATACCAATTGAAGGTACTAGGGTGCATAAAAAAATCTGGTGGGATGCTGATTTAAAAAAAAATCATCAGGGGAGTAACGAAACTTTTCCTCTCTATTGATATGATCCACAGTACAATCTTAGGACCTCACATGATTTATTCAATACACAAATTTTAATAGAACATGTACCTCATTCCGAATCAAATCATGCTAATCCATCACTCTTCGTTGGAGACCATTTCTCAAATGATACAAATTTGAATCCCTCTAGATCATACACACAAAATTTAAAAATACCCAAGAGCATCAATAATAAAATTCTGGTTACTAGCACAATGATGAGATGATGCCTTTGATGTCCTGATGATCACAACATCGATGTTCCTTCAATATAGGGAGATGCTATTGATCTAGTCACCTTCATCGAGTGATTATATCTCTATAAAGAAGGAGTAGGGAGATATATATTCTCTGATGAACTCAATTTGAATTTTAATTATATGAGAGCCTCTCTCCTCTAATATATAGTGGAGCTCAAATACAAAAAAAAGTTTCCTCAACCACCTGTATATTTAAAATCTATTAAATATAAAATAAATAATAATTATGACAAACTAAATTGTGTCATAAATATTATTTATATTTTTATCACATACCTGTAATATAATATAAATATATTACATGACAAAATCGATTCATTTAACTTGACTTGTAATTATCACTAATATTAAATGAACCTATAATATTAAAATAATATTCATTAGAATAATAATAATATTCATGTATTCACTAAATACCTTCTGAATAATTTTAATAAATAAATTCAACACAATTATTCTTTAGTTTAATAATAATGAATTTATTAATTTATTGGTGATCTAAAACTTTGAAATCCCTTGAACCCCATGGTGGGTCCCAATATGTCTGATATACTTATTTAACAGAATTAGGAAAATTCTTGAATAGGCTAATGTGCGTGACACTCTAGGACCTTTTCTCGGTAGTAGTGAATAATATTTATAGACTATGTGTGAAGGATAGAAACCCATTAATCCCCCTAAATAGATAAGGAATAGTCATAGTAATGACAACCAACCTAAAAATATGCACTACGTAATATAATATCCTTGTCCTTAAATATATAATAAATCATGTCACACACTTGTGTCATCATCATTTATAGAATTTATTATTTGTTTATCTAACTGGATGGATTCTCCCTCAATTTCCTTAGTGAAGGACTTATAAGGATACTAAAATCCTAATAAACTAGGACTGATCTATATTACATCCTCATCTCAGAAGAAAAATATCTTATCTTGACCATTCAACCATTTCCATACCACCAACGATGCACCCAATACAAGCTACTTCACAACCATTTTATTATTATAGTAATTTCCTTACCTCAAAGTACACAATCAAATGGAATATATTGATAATAATCTCAAGTTATGAGACCAACACACATGTCCATATAAAGGAATAACCAATGACATCAGAACACATGTGGCGGTCCTATTAGTTGTTCTATACTCATGATCTCACCCACCAGAGAACGGTAAGTGTGAACTCGAAGAGAAGAAGTATCAAGGCTTATGAGATCCCAACACCTAATAGTCAAACATAAAATGTGTATAGTTAGTCTGAGGTATCTTGACCAAAGTAAATATCTTTAAGATTAATGAAACAATATCTATAGGTTCTCAATATAGCCTAACATCTTCTATAACCTTTTGTTATGATAATTAATCTATGGAAATTACCATATAAATAGAGGATAAAGAAATGTATACATTACAATGTTAAAATAATGTCAAGAATTCTCACTATATACATGAATGGTAATCAAGAATAATATTTATTTGGGTTTAGTCCACCCACAATTACAATGCATTATTACCTTTTCACATACTAAAATTGTGATAACGTCGTTTATGGACGTGTGGACTATCATCTCCTCAAAGTGATGTGATTATTCTTTTTTCATCACCACATCAAAAAAATTGATATATATATATATGTGTGTGTGTGTGTGTGTGTGTGTTTAATGAATTAATATGGTAATTATTCCATTATTATTATTATATATTTGTTTAAATAATTACCTCTTAGATCACTCTCAACCTACCAACGTCATTTTGACACATACTCCGAATATGGTCAAAACATCAAAAATAAACTTAATTGATTAAGTAATTACATATAACATGTTAAAAATTAAAATAAAAGAAGTAATAAAATAAAAAAAAATTCCTCAATAAAGTTAATGATTAACATAATTTTATTGTTCAAGAAGATAATGTCACACATGAAGAATCAGACTCAAGGAAAGGGACCTCATCTCAATTACCTCTCATTGAGGAACTTTTTTTATGCTATTAACATATATTCTTTTATAATGTGTATATACAGCCCCTTCGATGTGTTATATAATTAATATCTCTATTCACATGATATATAATTTTTTTATAATGTTACTCTTTAATTGGTTTTATGATTCACATGTTTCCCATGTGATACGAATCTTTTCTTTAAAAAAGAATCATCGTTTAATTTTTTTTTCCAACTCTTTATCTTCCATGTACATGTTTTGGAAATTATTTTATTAACATTTTTATAAGGGCATAAAATATTTTTATATTACATTTTATGTATCTTTTTACATTTTTTCAAAGTCTTTTAAAATGAAAATTTTTATATGTTTTATAATTAAGGTTTTGACAAATGACAAAAGGAATGTTCTATTTTTAACGTACACGGTGACAATGAATTTTCCACCGTCATAGCCATTATCTAATTTTTTATTCATTGTCAATATTTTATGTTTCCTAAATTTAAAACCCTCTTTATATTTTTGGGTATTTTCATAATGAAAATACCTTTTTAAAGAAAATGGTGTTTTGGTATTGAAAATGGTTTCTTAAAAGAAAATAGTATTTTTATCCAAAAAAGTGTTGTTTATATAGGTTTAAAAATATTTCCTCAATGGTTTTGATGATGAAATTGTTTTATTAATGATATGTTAAATGGGTATTATATTAAACGAGTGAGCTAGATATAGCTTATATGAATGGTTCATCCCCATTATAGCTCACAGGTGAGCCCGGTATAGCTTATATGAAGGGTTGAGCCCCATTATAGCTCATGAAAGATAGGTGAGTATGATATAGCTTATAAAAAGGGTTGATACCAATTATAGCTCATGGGTTCACTCAATATAGGTTATATAAATCTTGATCCCCATTATATCTCTATAATGAAAAGGGTAATTATAATATTGAAATTTGTCCATATGGTCAATCTAATTAAATGGGTTTTGAAAGGTTTTTATGCATATGATGCTCTAAGTCACCTAAAAAGTGTTTATATTTCATTATATGGATTTTAATGGATTTATTTGAGAAGAAAATGTTTTTGTTTTCTTTTGAAATTTTTTATTTTTTCTCTAAAATAATATTGATATAAAGGTAAATATTTCATGTTTTTTACTATTTTTACTTAACTAGTATTTTCCATTATTTTGACATACCATACTGAGACTTTATCCACAATCCATGTGATTAAAAAATTCACATGTTCTAAAGATGTTTAAGGGAAAGTAAGAATTAAATTCCATTTTCATAAATATTTTCCATGAAAAAAATCAGTATTTGTTTTAAAAGTTTTACATTTTGAAAAAAAATTGATATTGATCAAAATTTTCCACATTATATTTTATGGTTTTTTATGTATGAGTTATGGCCTAATTCTCTTAAACAATATACCTGAAATGATCTACACTATTAAAAGAAGTAAAATTATGGTCTTAAACTCAAAATTATGTAATGATTATAATTAGGACCTTATAGTTGCTATCAAAGAACGGTTTAAACAACATTAGAGGTTAGGATAGTGATAATAGAATTCCCTGAGAATATTTCACTTTATGGTTATGTTGAAATGATATATCATTTTATGATTTCCATTTTGTTTGATTGAAAGTATATATCTTCAGAATGGTTATCATAGGGGGGAAAGAAGAAATATGTAGTATGACAGAACTGAGAGGAAAATTTCCTTCCAAATCAGACTCTAGAGATGGTTGGAAATGGAACAAAATATTTTTTCCATAATGGATTAGTTGACACATCCTACAAATAGTGGTTGTATACATTCTAGAGAAGATACCAATATTCTACGGTGGAACATGTCAGTAGTGAAGCATTTAATTAGGTAACATACATCATAATTCATTGGATTATCTGATCATATGGTAGAAAAAGGATGGATCAATGCTCTGGAGGGGTTATTTGAAGTAATGGAATGTTTGGAATGTGAAAACGTAACAATTTATATTATTTAATTTTAAGGTGATTATTATCAATGGGGGTCTTTGGTTATTTATTTTGGGGAGAAATATGATCTTAATGCTATGGAATGAGACACTTTTAAGAATCGTTTTCATGAGAACTGATTCCCTAAGGATGTTCTGATTCGGATTGAGAAACAATTTTTGTAATTAAGAAAGAAAGATGATGATTTGGTCTCTTCATATGAATAAAAATTCACACAACTATCCAGGTATGTTTCAAATTATATTGGATACATTAATAGTAAAATTAATATATTTTAATCTAGATTGAAAAAAATTTAATGAAGAGATTTGGCCACTCAATAATTTTAATTTTATGAGAAATTTGTTTTTTGTGTTGAGAAATTTGAAATAGAGTTTGCTGACACTTACGTTACATGATATGATAAGGGTAATAAATGGTCAAGGTGGAAGGAAAAGGAGACGAAACTAACTAATAATCCTTCAAGTAATCCCCAAACGTGTTCCAAATGCGGTAAAATACATTCTTTGTAATGTATGATGGGATTTGGAAAATGTTACCATTTTAGTACGTTTTGTCATAAGGTTCCTTAATATAAAGAAAAGAGTCTTGTAAAATCCAAGAGTGAGATAATAGAAAGAAAATAAATAGTGATATGTTTTAGAAATAATGAGTTTGGACATTATGATAATGTGCATCTCAAGTTACATACAAAGGGTGTAAATCATCATGATAAGAATCAAAAAGGGGTAGAAAATCATTTTTTACTTCTACAGTTGATATTGGTCCATCATGTTAATTGGTGATAGATCCAAGGATATTAGTATTTTTATAATGTTAATAATATGTTCAATGACCTAGGCACCCATCTTTTTATGTTTTATGTAATGTAAGTACATTGTGATATATTAATTGTGTTTTCATGGATATCTAAACTATATGTTCTAGTAGAAAATGTGTTTAAGGAATAATGATTGTACATGTTATAAACAAGAGTTTAAATTTATTTATAACCTTTAGGATTAATAAGATCATTAATGAATTTTTTTAATTAAACATTTTGAAAAAAATAAATGTTAATGATAAACTAGTGGTGTTAATTTTGAGGTTTAGTGATTAATTTAGTATATTAACTAAAATTTTCTAACCATATTTGTGATTCAAGAAATAAAATAAAATATTTTCTGATATTCACTTCTTAGTGTAAGGGATAAATTTGAAATTTATTTAAGCACAACCAATATATTAAATTGTTTTTATGAAATAGAAGCTATCAAGTAAGTATATTTCATTATATTCTTAGATGATAAATGGATTCCTCAACTTTAGGAAAAGTATCTTAAAAAATGTTATCCTATAAAATTAATATCCTATGAATCATATGGAATTTTTTATCATCATGTATTTATCATTTTCTCCCTTTAACTTTCAATTGGTCATTCACTTCCTAATGATCAATGTACTCAATAACTCTCTATAGTTGTTTATATTTTTCTTCCATTCCAAACTGTGTTTCCCAATATGGAAACCTAGTTATGTTATATTATATATAACCTTCATACATCCTATTTGTTCTCATAAATATTATTTTCTATTAACCATTTCATGATATGGGTTTTGATAAAGGAATTATAAAAATGTTAAACCTTTGATAACCAAGATGAATTTCAATGGAAAATTCATTTGAAGGAGGGTAAGATGTAACATCCCAAAATATTATGAAATATATTCATTCAAATTAATTTAAATTATTTAGTAGATTGAGTTACATTCAATGAATAACTTATCATGAGTTATATTAAACACTAATTTTATCTTTAATTTCATATAACATCAAGTTTCTTTGATAAATTCTTTTAAACGCAGGACCACGTTTTGAAAGAAAACAATAAACTATTAATTTTATTATTTAATTTGATAGTTATCACCAAGACATTGGAATAATGGAAATGAATTATATTAAAAAATTTATAAAAATTTGGTTTGGACATGTTTATAAGATGAATTATTTAGTAACTAATTATTTATAAATTAAAATAAAAACCAATTAAATATAAAGGGATTTTTTCATAAATACTATTTTTTCCCACAATGACATTCGATATTAATAAATTAAATTAATCACTTTACTAAGAAATGTAAATGATATTTATACATCATATATTCAACCAAATTTTTTTATTTCATCCAATAATGTATATTGTCATAATAGAAGAACAAATCCAATTTTGAGCATAAAACGTTATATTTTTTTAAAAGGAAATTTTTCCACCATTTAATGGAAGGATTGTTTCAAAAATAAATTTTAAAAAATTTATAAATTATATTAGAAAAAATAAGCTTCTTATTTGGAATATAAATGTTGAAATTATCTTAGGGTGAAATTTTCATATTTTTATGGGAAGATTCATTTTTTAATGAATAATGAGAAATACTGAATATTAATTAAAAATTACTTTTTAGTATAAATAATTTAAACTATTAAATTATATTATTAATTAGTTTTAAAGTAAAAATATTTCAATTATACATATATTAATATACTTTATGTTATTTTAATATTTTTTTATAGAATATAAATATAAAAACATAGTAATCTAATGAACAATTTCACTTTAAAAACATGCTTTATCATTCCGTATGTGTGATTAATTTTAAATTTTATTATTATAATTATATGAATTGAATTTGTAAAAATAAATTACATATTTTTAATCATCATAAGTTTTAATTTCTAGTGTGTTCTACTTGGTTTTTGGATAAAAAATATTAGTGAAAGAAATTAAAATTAATTAAAGTGATTAAGAAAAAAATGAGTTTACTTAGTGGTTGAACTTATAATATAAGGTATAAAAATGACACAAGACTTGTCTAAATAAAATTTTTTGGACATATTTAGACCATTAGATATTTATTATCTAATTTATTTTTTTAATTAAGCCTCGTACTTCTTAAAAATGTGGGTTCACTGATCTTCTTTTTGAAAATGCCAAGTGTGTCCTTTCCACCCTTATAAAAGGCCACCACCTATCCTCCTCTCTTCAAAAATCTCAAGACCATTTTCTCATCCAATAACTATCCAAATATATTCCCAAATTACATCTCATTATCCTTTAATCCTTAAATTGGGTATAAATCCATCCAAGTAAGTCCTTTGGTGAAAAAAAAGGAGTAACTTGAAGAAGTGGTAACATTCATCAATGATAACTATTATTTCATATTTTTCTAAAATACCTTAATTTATTTTAATATAATTCTTACATAACATCCATAGAATCTTAAATATACTGATATTTTTTTATGTTAATGTTTTAACCTATAAATTCAAACACTTCTATCAAATGGGATGCGCAATCATCAGTCGTGTTTACGGCGGACTACCGCCTCATGAAATGATGTCATTTTTACTTCCATTAAAACCTATCAGGGATGGAAATAATGATTTACATACTATATTTATATTATATTTATGTTATTTATTATTTAATTATGATAATTAAATTATTAAATTACACATACCTTCAGGATTTCTATTTTTTATGAATACAATAATATAGTTTGTGGAAGTGGGGACTACAACATTCTCAAAGTGATGAGATTCATTCACGCCTGACATGGAATGTATTAAGTATCGGGGTGATAAAAATATGTTATTTACATGATATTTATATGTAATTAATGAAATAATTATATTTTTTTAAATATGAAATATAACATTATTTCTTACGTATTCACACACTGAAAAAGTTAAAACATCATTTGTGGATGTGTGGACTATCACCTCATCAATGTGATGTGATCCGTTCATGCTTTATATGTAATGTATTAAGGATGGGTTTAATAAGAACATGTGATATACATGAAATATATATTATATTCATGATATAATTATATTTCTATAAATATAATATATTACTTTATTTATTAACTTTTCACACACTGAAAAGGCGATAACATCATTTGTGGACGTGTGGACCACTGCCTCCTCAAAGTGATGTGATTCTTCTTTTTTAATCACTACATCAAAAAAAATTATATATATCAGTATAATTAAAAAATTAATATAATAATTATGTTTTTCTTATTTTTATTTATATGTTTAAATAATGATCTCTTTGACCATAGTCCAAATACCAAAGTTACTTTGACACATAAGCTGAATATGGTCAAAAAATCTAACATAAACTGAATTGATTATGTAATTGTATATAAATTATTAATAAGTGAAATTAAATTAATAATAAAATATAAAAATTTATAAATAAATTATACAATTAACAAATTTTTATTATTCAAGAAGACAATGACGCATGTGATGAATCAGAATCAAGGAAAAGAACTTCGTCTCAATTGCCTTTCATTGAGGTATTTTTTTGAAGTTATGAACCTATATTATTTTATAAGGTGTGTATATATCCATTTTGACATGTTATATCATGAATTTATATATTATCATTATATTAAATATTTAATTAATGTTTTTATTTATTTGTCTTTATGGTTCAAGTGTCTCCCAAGTGATACAGGTCTTTTCTTTAAAAAATAATCATTATTTATTGTTTTCATTACAAATATTTGTCTTCCATGTATACTTTTTGAAATGATTTTAATGATGTTTTTATATGTAAATAATATATTTATAAATTAAATTTTAAGTTATCTTTTTTAATTTATTTTCTGAGGATTTTAAGATGAATATTTTTATGTGTTTTATATAGAACATTCTGACAAATGAAAAAAGGAATGATTTATTCTTAATAGACAAGACGACAATGAATTTTCAACAATAATTTCCATTATGTTACTTTTGGATTAATTTTAAATATTTTATATTTACTTACATGAAAAATCATATTTATATATTTGGTTATTTTGGTATTGAAAATTTATTTTTAAAGAAAATAGAGTATTAGTATTGAAAATGGATTCTTAAAAGAGGGGTATTTGTATCCGGAAGTTTTTTTCATATGATTTTAAAAAAAGAGTTTTTCAAAGGGTTTTATGGTGAATTTTATTTATTAATGATATGTTACGTGAGAATTATAACAAATATATGAGACCAAAATAGCTTATAGGGAGGGTTGAGCCCTATTATAGCTCATAGGTGATCTTGATATAGTTTATACTGAGGGTTGAGCCCCATATTTTCTCATGACAAACGGGTGAGCCCAATATAGCTTATTTTTAGGGTTGAGATCCATTATAGCTCACATGTGAGCCCAGTATATTTTATAATATGGGTGAACCCCATTATATCTCACCAATTCATTGGGTTATGATAATGTCAAAAGTCATTCATATAGTTATTCTAATTAAAATCCTTTTGAAAGGGTTTTATATATATAATGCTCTAAGTCACAAAAATGAAGTTCTAATTTCTTCATTTGAGATTTAAAGTATATATTTGAGAAAAAAATGTGTGTTTTTTCTTAGGAAAATGTATTATTTCTTTTTCTAAAATAAAATTTATGTAAAGGTAAATATTTCATAAGTTTTTATGTTTTTACAAAACTAAAAGATTTCTTAATTTTTATATACCTTACTAATATTTTTTTCTAATACAATGTTTTCAAAAAAATTAATCGGGTTTAAGGATGTTTAAGGAAAATTAATAAGTCAATTTAAAATTCATGGATATTTTCCATGAAAATAAACATTCTTTTTTTAGAGAATATATATACTATGGGGAAAATTCATACTGATCAAAAGTGTCGACTTTGTATTTTATGGTTTTGTTATGTATGAGTTATTGAATAATTAACTAAATATATAAACCTAAAAGGGTCCTAAATATAAATGAAACAAAAATTGTCGACTCAAATGCAATATTATGTAATGATTAAGGTCTAGGACTCATGATAATAAACAACAAATCACATCACTCTGTGGAGGTAGTAATCGACTTGTGTGCACAAAAAATGTTATCATTTTTTACTGAATGTAAAGGTAAGAAAATATATGATATATTACCTTCATATAATGATATATATTTCATGAATATAATATATATACATTAAATCAATCATCTTAAATAATCGTGAGAGGTGATGATAGAGTAATAATTACATCATTTCATGAGGCGGTAGTCCTGCGTACACATGAATAATGGATTCATTTCCCATTTAATGGAAAAAGAGATGGATATAGGTTAAAAATTAATATAATGAAATCATATTATATGGTTAATAATAATTTTATTATATTAGTATGGTTGAAAAATATTTTAGGTATGTGGAAGGTAAAATAAAATAAAAATACTTCGTTATGAATGATACATATTCTTCAGACAACCGCTTTAGGTTTTCACTAAAATCCATTCAAGGTGGGTATTATAATAATACTATGAATTATATTATGTGGGAATGAAATTAAAAAATAATAATTTGGTGAGTTATTACCTAAAATTGCAATAACCTAATATTTTTTAAAAGAAAACTATGTTCAATAGGGTATTTGACATGTAACATTGAGCATAAATGACCCAAGAAATATATAACCATTACCACAAAGCCATGAAATTGGTGGGTGTTTATAGTATTATATAATTTATGAAATATATATATATATATTTACCCATCAATAAAAATTATAGATACATTTTTAGTAAATGATAAATTAATTTTTAGTAATGTAATTTTATTTTTTAAAAGTATATTTCATTCAAAAATTATTTTTATTTCATATCCTTCAAAAATATTATAACTAATATTAAGAACATTTATAAAATTCATTTGATAAAATTAATTCATTTCTAAAATCAAAATATAAAAATTAACTTTGGGTGAAATTTTGGTATTTTTTTAGAAAATTTGGGTTTTTAATGAATAGTGAAAAATAATCAAGTATTGAAAACTAAGCTATGAAAATGGATTAGAACCATTGGTATAGCCCCCAAAACATTGTAATTTCCTATAATAATGGTTCTATTAACTATGGGGATTATAGGCCTCAGTATAAGGTTATAACAAAAGTTTCTTTTAAAACTGTTGGTATAGCCCCTACCCAGATTTGAATACCCAAGGATTGAGTTAAACCATGGGTATACATCTATAATAATAGATCTTGAAACTATGGGTATAGAGTTTTATCTAAATTTGATGTATAACAATGATTTTGTGAATTGTTTTTATAGTTTCCTACCCTTAATTCTCAATAGAAACACCATCCATCACCTCTTATAGAACCTATAAATAAATTAAAAACCATGATAAACATTTAATACAGTAAAATTATTATATATTTGGGATTTAAACATATGGTTATCAATAGTTTTTAAACCATTCACAATACTATAACATACATATACAATCCTTGAAATTAATATGTTTTAGTCATTAAACATCTTCCACATATTTCTCCTTGTTCTCAATATAAAAAATAGAGGGGATCAATATCTCCATCATCACTATTAGTTCCATCATAATCATAATTGACATACTTATTAGAATTGTCTCTTGGAGAAGTAACATCATCACATCATCATCATCACCAGCACCAACATCACCACCATTATCATCACTCTGACTGACACTAGGTCCCACATTGACATCACTCTTAAACACTATACATGAAATTATCTATAATATTAAAAGAAGTAAAATTATGTTCTTAAACTCAAAATTATGAAATGATTATAATTATGGCCTCATATTTACTATCAAAGAATTTTTTAAACAACATTAGAGGTTAGGATAGTGTTAATATAATTCCCTAAGAATATTTCACTTTATGGGCTAATTATCTTAAACACTATACCTGAAATGATATAAAATATTAAATAAAGTAAAATTATGGTCTTAAGATCAAAATTATGTAATGAATATAATTAGGGCCTCATAGCTACTGTCAAATAATGGTTTAGAAAACATTATAGGTTAGGATAGTGTTAATATAATTCCCTGAGAATATTTCACTTTATGGTTATATTGAAATGATATATCATTTTATGATTTCCATGTTGTTTTGCCGAAACTATATCTCTTAAGAATGGTTATCATAGGGGGAAAGAAGAAAGATGTAGTATGACAGAACTGAGAGGAAAATTTCCTTCCAAATAAGTATCTAGAGATGGTTGTAAATGGAACCGAACTTTTTTTTAAGTGATGGATTAGTTAAGACATCCTATAAATAGTGGTGGTATACATTCTAGAGAAGATAAAAAATATTCTACAGTGGAACATGTCAGTAGTGAAGCATTTAATTGGGTAACATACATAATCATTCATTTTATTATCTAATCATGTGGTAGACAAAGGATGGATCAATGCTCTGGCGGGGTTATTTGAAGTAACGGGATGTTTGGAATGTGAAAACGTAACATTTTATCTTCTTCATTTTTAAGGTGATTCTTATTAATGGGGGTATTTGGTTATTTATTTTGGGGAGAAATATGATCTTGATGCTATGGAACGAGACACTTTTAAGAATAGTTTTCTTGAGAACCGATTCCCTAAGGATGTTCTGATTAGGATTGAGAAACAATTTTTGTAATTAAGAAAAAAGGATAATGATTTGGCCTCTTCATATGAAGAAAAATTCACACAACTATCCAGGTATGTTCCAAATTATATTGGATACATTAACAGTAAAATTAATATATTTTAATCCAGATTGAAACAAATTTTATCAAGAGATTTGGCCACTCAAGAATTTTAATGTTATAGGAAATGTGTTTTCTATGTTGAGAAATTTGAAATGGAGTCTGCTGACACTTACATTCCATGAGATGATAAGGGTAATAAATGGTCAAGGGGGAAGGAAAAGGAGATGAAACTAACTAATAATCCTTCAAGTAAGCCCCAAACATGTTCCAAATGCGGTAAAATACATTCTTTGTAATGTGTGATGGGATTTGGAAAATGTAACCATTTTAGTAAGTTTTGGAACAAGGTTCCTAACTATAATGAAAAGAGTCTTATACAATCCACGAGTGAGATAATATAAATAAAATAAATAGTGAGATGTTTTAGATATAATGAGTTTGGAAATTATGATAATGTGCATCTCAAGTTACATAGAAAGGGTGTAAATCATCATGATAAGAATCAAAAAGGGGTATAAAATCATTTTCTACTTCTATAGTTGATGTTGGTCCATCTAGTTAATTGGTGATAGATCCAAGGGTATTAGTATTTTTATAATGTTAATAATATGTTCAATGACCTAGGCACCCATCTTTTTATGTTTTATGTAATGGAAGTACATTATGATATATTAATTGTGTTTTCATGGATATCTAAACTATATGTTCTAGTATAAAATGTGTTTGAGGAATAAATATTGAACATGTTATAAACAAGTGTTTAAATGTATTGATAACCTTTAGGATTAATAAGATCATTAATTAATTTTTTTTAATTAAACATTTTGAAAAAAATAAATATTAATGATAAACTAGTGGTGTTAATTTTGAGGTTTAGCGATTAATTTAGTATATTAAATAAATTTTCTAACAATAATTGTGATTCAAGAAATAAAATAAAATATTTTTTTATATTTAATTCTTAGTGTAAGGGATAAATTTGAAATTTATTTAATCACAACCAATATATGAAATTGTTTTTATGAAATAGAAAACTATCAAGTAAGTATATTTCATTATATTCTTAGATGATAAATGAATTCCTCAACTTTAGGAAAAGTATCTTAAAAAATGTTATCCTATAAAATTAATATCCTGTGAATCATATGGAATTTTTTATCATCATGAATTTATAATATTCTCACCTTAACTTTCAATTGGTCATTCACTTCCTAATGATCAATGTACTCAATCACTCCCTATAGTTATTTACATTTTTCTTTCATTCCAAACTATGTTTCCCAATTTGGAAACCTAGTTATGTTATATTATATATAACCTTTATACATCCTATTTTTTCTCATAAATATGATCTTTTATTAACCATTTTATGATGTGGGTTTTGATAAGGGAATTATAAAAATGTTAAACCTATGATAACCAAGACGAATTTCAAGGGAAAATTCATTTTAAGGGGGGTAAGATGTAACATCCCAAGATATTTTGAAACATATTCATTCATATTAATTTAAATTATTTGGTAGATTTAGTTACATTCAATGAATAATTTATCAAGAGTTATATGTAACACTAAGTTTATCTTTCATTTCATGTAACATCAAGTTTCTTTGATAAATTGTTTTAAACGCAAGACCATGTTTTGACAGAAAACAATAAACTATTAATTTTATTATTTAATTTGATAGTTATCACCAAGAAATTAGAATGATGGAGATGAATTAGATTAAATTTTTTATAAAAATTTGGTTTGCACAAGTTTATAATATTAATTATTTAGTAACTAATTAATTATAAATTAAAATAAAAACCAATTGAATATAAAGGTGTGTTTTTATAAATACTATTTTTATGCCCACAATGACATTCTATATTAATAAAATAAAATAATCACTCTTACTAAGAAATGTAAATGATATTTATAAATTATATATTCAACCAAATTTTTTTAATTCAACCAATAATATATATCATCATAATATAAGAACAAATCCAATTTTGAGCATAAAAAGTTATATTTTTTTAAAATAAACTTTTTCCACCATTTATTGGAGGGATTGTTTCAAAAATAAATTTTCAAAAATTTATAAATTATATTAGAAAAAATAAACTTTTTATTTGGAATATAAATGTAAATTATATTAGGGTTAATTTTTTATATTTTTTTGAGAAGATTCATTTTTAAATGAATAATGATAAATACTGAATATTAATTAAAAATTTCTTTTTATTATGAATAATATATACTATTAAATTATATTACTAATTGGTTTTAAAGTAAAAATATTTCAATTATACATATATTAATATAATTTATGTTATTTTAATATTTTTTATATAGAATATAAATATAAAAACATACTAATCTTTTGAACAATTTCTCTTTAAAAACATGATTTCTCATTCCGTATGTGTGATTAATTTTAAATTTTATTATTATAAAAATATGAATTGAATTTGTAAAAATAAATCACATATTTTTAATCATCATAAGTTTTAATTTCTAGTGTGTTCTATTGGTTTTTGGATAAAAAATATTAGTGAAATAAATTAAAATTAATAAAGTGATTAAGAAAAAAATGAGTTTACTTAGTGGTTGAACTTATAATATAAGGTATAAAAATGACCCAACACTTGTCCAAATAAAATTTTTTGGACATATTTACAACCTCATATATTTATTCTATAATTTATTTTTTTAATTATGCCTCATACTTGTTAAAAATGTTTGTTCACCGATATTCTTTTTGAAAATGCTAGGTGTGTCCATTCCACCCTTATAAAAGGCCACCACCTATCCTCCTCTCTTCAAACCTCTCAAGACCATTTTCTCATCCAATAAATATCCAAATATCTTCCCAAATTAAATCTCATCATCCTTTAATCCTTAAATTGGGCATAAATCCATCCAAGTAATACCTTTTGTGAAAAAAATGAGTAAATTTAAGAAGTGGTAGCATTCATCAATGAGAACTATTATTTTATATTTTTCTAAAACCCCTTAATTTATTTTCATATAATGCTTACATAACATCCATACAATCTTAAATATAATCATATTTGTTTTATATTAATGTTTTAACCTATAAATTCACACACTTCTATCAAATGGGATGCACAATCATCATTCATGTGTACGGCGGACTACCGCCTCATGAACTGATGTCATTTGTACTTCCATTACCACCTCTCAGGGTTTTAAATAATGATTTAAATACTATTTTTATATTATATTTATGTTATTTATTATTTAATTATGATAATTAAATTATTAAATAACACATACCTTCAGGATTACCATTTTTTATGAATACAATAATATCATTTGTGGATGTGGGGACTACAACATTCTCAAAGCGATGAGATTCATTCACGCCTGACATAGAATTTTTTAAGTATCGGGGTGATAAAAATATGTTATTTACATGAGATATATATGATATTAATGAAATAATTGTATTTTTTAAAATATGAAATATAACTTTATTTCTTATATATTCACACACTGAAAATGTTAAAACATCATTTGTGGATGTGTGAACTATCACCTCATCAAAGTGATGTGATTCGTTAATTCTTTACATGTAATGTATTAAGTACGGGTTTAATAAGAACATGTGATATACATGAAATATATATGATATTCACGATATAATTATATTTCTATAAATATAATATATCACTTTATTTCTTACCTTTTCACACACTGAAAAAGTGATAACATCATTTGTGGATGTGTGGACCAATGCCTCCTCAAAGTGATGTTATTATTCTTTTTTAATCACCACATCAAAAAAAATTATATATATCAGTATAATTAAATAATTAATATAACAATTATGTTTTTATTATTTTTATTTATATGTTTCAATACTTATCTATTTGACCATAGTCCAAATACCAAAGTTATTTTGACACATAAGCCGAATATGGTCAAAAAATCTGACATAAACTCAATTGATTAAGTAATTGTATATAAATTTTTAATAAGTGAAATTAAATTAATAATAAAATATAAAAATTTTATAAATAAATTTAATAATTAACAAATTTTTATTATTCAAGAAGACAATGATGCATGTGATGAATCGGAATCAAAGAAAAAGGACTTCGTCTCAATTGCCTTTCATTGAGGTATTTGTTTGATGTTATGAACCTATATTATTTTATAAGTTGTGTATATAGCCATTTTGACATGTTATATCATGAATTTATCTATTATAATTATATTAACTATTTAATTAATGTTTTTATTTATTTATCTTTATGGTTCAAGTGTGTCCCAAGTGATACAGGTCTTTTCTTTAAAAAATAATCATTATTTATTGTTTTCCTTAAAAATATTTGTCTTCCATGTATACTTTTTGAAATGATTTTAATGATGTTTTTATATGTAAATAATATATTTATAAATTAAATTTTAATTTATCTTTTTTAATTTATTTTCTGAGGATTTTAAGATGAATATTTTTATGTGTTTTATATAGAGCATTTTGACAAATGGAAAAAGGAATGATTTATTCTTAACACACAAGATGACAATGAATTTTCTACAATAATTTCCATTATGTTACTTTTGGATTAATTTTAAATATTTTATATTTACATACAAGAAAAATCATATTTATATATTAGGGTATTTTGGTATTGGAAATTTATTTTTAAAGAAAATAGAGTTTTGGTATTGAAAATGAATTCTTAAAAGAGGGTTATTTTTATTCGGAATTTTTTTTCATATGAGTTTAAAAAAGTGTATTTCAAAGGGTTTTATGCTGATTTTTTTTTTAATGATATGTTACTTGAGAATTATAACAAATATATGAGACCAAAATAGCTTATAGGGAGGTTTGAGCCCTATTATAGCTCACAGGTGATCCCGATATAGTTTATACTGAGGGTCGAGCCCCATATTTTCTCATGACAAATGGGTGAGCCCAATAGAGCTTATTTTTAGGGTTGAGGTCCATTAAAGCTCACATATGAGCCCAATATATTTTATAATATGGGTGACCCCCATTATATATCACCAATTCATTGGTTAATGATAATGTCGAAATTCATTCATCTAATTATTCTATTTAAAAGCCTTTTGAAAGGGTTTTATATATATGATGCTCTAAGTCACAAAAATGAAGTTCTAATTGCTTAATTTGAGATTTAAAGTATTTATTTGAGAAAAACATGTGTGTTTTTTTTGAGAAAATGTATTATTTCTTTTTCTAAAATAAAATTTATGTAAAGGTAAATATTTCATAAGTTTTCATGTTTTTACAAAACTAATAGATTTCTTAATTTTTATATACCTTACTAATATTTTTTTTCTAATACAATGTTTCTAAAAAATTTCATTAGGTTTAAAGATGGTTAAGGGAAATTAATAAGTCAAGTTAAAATTCATGGATATTTTCCATGAAAATAAACATTCCTTTTTTAGAAAATATATATACTATGGGTAAAATTCATACTGATCAAAAGTGTCGACTTCGTATTTTATGGTTTTGTTATGTATGAGTTATTGAATAATTAACTAAATATATAAACCTATAGGGGTCCTAAATCTAAATGAAATAAAAATTGTCGACTCAAATGCAATATTATGTAACGATTAAGGTCGAGGACTCATGATAATAAACAACAAATCACATCACTCTGTGGAGGTAGTAATCGACTTGTGTGCACGAAAAATGTTATCATTTTTTACTGAATGTAAAGGTAAGAAAATATATGATATATTACCTTCCTATAATGATATATATTTTGTGAATATAATATTTATACATTAAATCAATCATCTTAAATAATCGTGAGAGGTGATGATAGAGTACTAATTACATCATTTCATGAGGCGGTAGTCCTCTGTACACATGAATGATGGTTTCATTTCCCATTTAATGGAAAAAGAGATGGATATAGGTTAAAAAATTAACATAATGAAATCATATTATATGGTTAATAGTAATGGTATTATATTAGTATGGTTGAAAAATATTTTAGGTATGTGGAAGGTAAAATAAAATAAGAATACTTCGTTATAAATGATACATATTCTTCAGAAAACCGCTTTAGGTTTTCACTAAAATCCATCCAAGGTGGGTATTATAATAATACTGTGAATTATATTATGTGGGAATGAAATTAAAAAATAATAATTTGAGGAGTTATTACCTAAACTTGTAACACCCTAATATTTTTTAAAAGAAAACTATGTTCAATAGAGTATTTGACATGCAACATTGAGCATAAATGACCCAATAAATATATATCCATTACAAAAAAGCCATGAAATTGGTGGGTGTTTATAGTATTATATAATTTATGAAATATATATGTATATATATATATATATATATTTACCCATCAATAAAAATTATAGATACATTTTTAGTAAATAATAAATCAATTTTTAGTAATGTAATTTTATTTTTTAAAAGTATATTTCATTCAAAAATTATTTTTATTTCATATCCTTAAAAAATATTATAACTAATATTAAGAACATTTATAAAATTAATTTGATAAAATTAATTCATTTCTAAAATCAAAATATCAGAATTAACTTTGGGTGAAATTTTGGTATTTTTTTAGAAAATTTGGGTTTTTAGTGAATAGTGAAAAATAATCAAGTATTGAAAACTAAGCTATGAAAATGGATTAGAACCATTGGTATAGCCCCCAAAACATTTTTATTTCCTATAATAATGGTTCTATTAACTATGGGGATTATAGGCCTCAGTATAGGGTTATAACAAAAGTTTCTTTTAAAACTGTTGGTATAGACCCTACCCAGATTTGAATACCCAAGGATTTAGTTAAACCATGGGTATACATCTATAATAATAGATCTTGAAACCATGGGTATAGAGTTTTATCTAAATTTGATGTATACCAATGATTCTGTGAACTTTTTTTATAGTTTCCTACCCTTAATTCTCAATAGAAACACCATCCATCACCTCTAATAGAACCTATAAATAAATTAAAAACCATGATAAACATTTAATATAGTAAAATTATTATATATTTAGGATTTGAACATATTGTTATCAATAGTTTTGAAACCATTCACAATACTATAACATACATATACAATCCTTGAAATTAATATGTTTTAGTCATTAAACATCGTCCACATATTTCTCCTTGTTCTCAACATAAAAAATAGAGGGGATCAATATCTCCATCATCACTATTAGTTCCATCTTAATCATAATCGACATACTTATTAGAATTTTCTCTTGGGGAAGCAACATCATCAGCATCATCATCATCACCACCACCAACATCACCACCATTATCATCTCTCTGACTGACACTAGGTCCCACATTGACATCACTCTTAAACACTATACTTGAAACGATATACAGTATTAAAAGAAGTAAAATTATGGTCTTAAACTCAAAATTATGTAATGATTATAATTAGGGCCTCATAGTTACTATCAAAGAATGGTTTAAACAACATTAGAGGTTAGGATATTGTTAATATAATTCCCAGAGAATATTTCACTTTATGGCCTAATTATCTTAAACAATATACCTGAAATGATCTAAAGTATTAAATGAAGTATAATTATGGTCTTAAACTCGAAATTATATAATGATTATAATTAGGGCCTCATAGTTACAATCAAATAATGCTTTAAACAACATTATAGGTTAGGATAGTGTTAATAGAATTCCCTGAAAATATTTCACTTTATGGTTATGTTCAAATGATATATCATTTTATGATTTCCATGTTGTTTCACTGAAACTATATCTCTTCATAATGGTTATCATACGGGGAAAGAAGAAAGATGTAGTATGACAGAACTGAGAGGAAAATTTCCTTCCAAATCAGTATCTAGAGATGGTTGGAAATGGAACAGAATATTTTTTTTCAGTGATGGATTAGTTGACACGTCCTATAAATAGTGGTGGTATAAATTCTAGAGAAGATACAAAATATTCCATGGTAGAAAATGTCAATAGTGAAGCATTTAATTAGGTAACACACATCATCATTTATTGGATTATCTGATCCTGTGGAAGACAAAGGATATATCAATACTCTGTAGGGGTTATTTGAAGTAATGGGATGTTTGGAATATGAAAATGTAACAATTTGTATTCTTCATTTTTAAGGTGATTCTTATCAATGGGGGTCTTTCGTTATTTATTTTGGGGAGAAATATGATCTTCATGCTATGGAATGAGGCACTTTTAAGAATATTTTTCTTGAGAACTGATTCCATAAGGATGTTCTGATTTGGATTGAGAAACAGTTTTTGTAATTAAGAAAAAAGGATGATGATTTGGTCTCTTCATATGAAGAAAAATTCACACAAATATCCAGGTATTATCCAAATTATATTGGATACATTAACGGTAAAATTAATATATTTTAATCCAGATTGAAACAAATTTTATGAAGAGATTTGGCCACTCAATAATTTTAATGTTATGAGAAATTTGTTTTCTGTGTTGAGAAATCTGAAATGGATTTTGCTGACACTTACGTTCCATGAGATGATAAGGGTAATAAATGGTCAAGGGGGAAGTAAAAAAGAGATGAAACTAACTAATAACCCTTCAATTAATCCCCAAACAAGTTCCAAATGCGGTAAAATACATTATTTGTAATGTATTATGGGATTTGGAAAATGTTACCATTTTAGTAAGTTTTGGAACAAGGTTCCTAACTATAATGAAAAGAGTATTGTATAATCCAAGAGTGAGATAATTGAAATAAAATCAATAGTGAGATTTTTTAGATATAATTAGTTTGGACATTATGATAATGTGCATCTCAAGTTACATACAAAGGGTGTAAATCATCAGAATAAGAATAAAAAAGGGGTAGAAAATCATTTTCTACTTCTATAGTTGATGTTGGTCCATCTAGTTAATTGGTGATAGATCCAAGGATATTAGTATTTTTATAATGTTAATAATATGTTCAATGAACTAGGCACCCATCTTTTTATGTTTTATGTAATGGAAGTACATTGTGATATATTAATTGTGTTTTCATGGATATCTAAACTATATGTTCTAGTAGAAAATGTGTTTGAGGAATAATGATTGTACATGATATAAAAAATAGTTTAAATTTATTGATAACCTTTAGTATTAATAAGATCATTAATGAATTTTTTTAATTAAACATTTTGAAAAAAATAATATTTATGATAAACTAGTGGTGTTAATTTTGAGGATTAGTGATTAATTTAGTATATTAAATAAAATTTTCTAACCATATTTGTGATTCAATAAATAAAATAAAATATTTTTTCATATTCACTTCTTAGTATAAGGTATAAATTTAAAAAAAAATTAAGCACAACCAATATATGAAATTGTTTTTATAAAATAGAAAACTATCAAGTAAGTATATTTCATTATATTCTTAGATGATAAATGAATTCCTCAACTTTAGGAAAAGTATCTTAAAAAATTTTATCCTATAAAATTAATATCCAATGAATCATATGGAATTTTTTATAATCATTTATTTATCATTTTCTCCCCTTAACATTCAATTGGTCATTCACTTCCTAATGATCAATGTATTTAATCACTCCCTATAGTTATTTACATTTTTCTTTTATTCCAAACTATGTTTCCCAATTTGGAAACCTAGTTATGTTATATTATATATAACCTTCCTACATCCTATTTGTTCTCATAAATATGATGTTGTATTAACCATTTTATGATGTGGGTTTCGATAAAGGAATTATAAAAATGTAAAACCTATGATAACCACGACTAATTTCAAGGGAAAATTATTTTAAGGGGGGTAGAATGTAACATACCAAGATATTATGAAATATATTCATTCATATTAATTTAAATTATTTGGTAGATTGAGTTACATTCAATGAATAATTTATCATGAGTTATATGCAACATCAAGTTTATCTTTAATTTCATGTAACATCAAGTTTCATTGATAAATTGTTTTAAACGCAAGACCGTGTTTTGAAAGAAAACAATAAACTATTAATTTTGTTATTTAATTTGATAGTTATCACCAAGCCATTGGAATGATGGAAATGAATTAGATTAAAAAATTTATAAAAATTTGGTTTTCATATGTTTATAAGATGAATTATTTAGTAACTAATTAATTATAAATTAAAATAAAAACCAATTTAATATAAAGGGATTTTTTTATAAATACTATTTTTATTCCCACAACGACCTTTGATATTAATAAATTAAATTAATCACTCTTACTAAGAAATGTAAATGATATTTATACATTATATATTTAACCAAATTTTTTTAATTCATCCAATAATGTATATTTTCATAATATAAGAACAAATCCAATTTTGATCATAAGAAGTTATATTTTTTTAAAATGAATTTTTTCCACCATTTAATGGAAGGATTGTTTCAAAAATAAATTTTAAAAAATTTATAAATTATATTAGAAAAAATAAACTTCTTATTTGGAATATAAATGTTTAAATTATATTAGGGTGAATTTTATATATTTTTATAAGAAGATTCATTTTTAAATGAATAATGAGAAATACTGAAAATTAATTAAAAATTTCTTTTTAGTATAAATAATTTGTACTATTAAATTATATTACTAATTGTTTTTAAAGTAAAAATATTTCAATTATACATATATTAATATAATATATGTTATTTTAATATTTTTTATATAGAATATAAATATAAAAACATAGTAATCTTTTGAACAATTTTTGTTTAAAAACACCCTTTCTCATTCCGTATGTGTGATTAATTTTAAATTTTATTATTATAATTATATGAATTGAATTTGTAAAAATAAATTAAATATTTTTAATCATCATAAGTTTTAATTTCTAGTGTGTTCTACTTGGTTTTTAGATAAAAAATATTAGTGAAATAAATTAAAATTAATTAAAGTGATTAAGAAAAAAATGAGTTTACTTAGTGGTTGAACTTATAATATAAGGTATAAAATGACACAACACTTGTCTAAATAAAATTTTTTGGCCATATTTATACCATTAGATATTTATTCTCTAATTTATTTTTTTAATTAAGCCTCGTACTTGTTAAAAATGTGGGTTCACCAATCTTCTTTTTGAAAATGCCAAGTGTGTCCTTTCCACCATTATAAAAGGCCACCACTTATCCTCCTCTATTCAAACCTATCAAGACCATTTTATCATCCAATAACTATCCAAATATCTTCCCAAATTATATATACTTATCCTTTAATCCTTAAATTGGGCATAAATCCATCCAAGTAAGTCCTTTGGCGAAAAAAAGGAGTAACTTGAAGAAGTGGTAGCATACATCAATGAGAACTATTATTTTATATTTTTCTAAAACCCCTTAATTTATTTTAATATAATGCTTAAATAATATCCATATAATCTTAAATATACTAATATTTTTTTATGTTAATGTTTTAACCAATAAATTCACACACTTCTATCAAATGGGATGCACAATCATCATTTGTGTATACGGCGGACTACCGCCTCATGAACTGATGTCATTTTTACTTCCAATACCACCTCTCAGGGTTGGAAATAATGATTTACATACTATTTTTATATTATATTTATGTTATTTATTTTTTTAATTATGATAATTAAATTATTAAATAACACATACCTTCATTATTTCCATTTTTTAAGAATACAATAATATCGTTTAGGGATGTGGGGACTACAACATTCTCAATGCGATGAGATTCATTCACGCCTGACAAGGAATGTATTAAGTATCGGGGTGATAAAAATATTTTATTTAAATGATATATATGATATTAATGAAATAAATATATTTTTTTAAATATGAAATATAACTTTATTTCTTACATATTCACACACTGAAAAAGTTAAAACATCATTTGTGGATGTGTGGACTATCACCTCATCAAAGTCATGTGATTCGTTCATGATTTACATGTAATGTATTAATTATGGGTTTAATAAGAACATGAGATATACATGAAATATATATGATATTCACAATATAATTATCTTTTTATAAATATAATATATCACTTTATTTCTTACCTTTTCACACACTAAAAAAGCGATAACATCATTTGTGGACGTGTGGACCAGTGCCTCCTCCAAGTGATGCGATTCTTATTTTTTAATCACCACATCTACAAAAATTATATATATCAGAATAATTAAATAATTAATATAATGATTATGTTTTTATTATTTTTATTTATATTTTTAAATAATTATCTCTTTGACCATAGTCCAAATACCAAAGTTATTTTGACACATAAGCCGAATATGGTCAAAACGTCTGACATAAACTCAATTGATTAAGTAATTGTATATAAATTTTTAGTAAGTGAAATTAAATTAATTATAAATTATAAAAATTTTATAAATTAATTAAATAATTAACAAAAGTTTATTATTCAAGAAGACAATGATGCATGTGATGAATTAGAATCAAGGAAAAGGACTTCGTCTCAATTGCCTTTCATTGAGGTATTTTTTGATGTTATGAACCTATATTATTTTATAAGGTGTGTATATTGCCATTTTGACATGGTATATCATGAATTTATCTATTATCATTATATTAAATATTTAATTAATGTTTTTATTTATTTATATTTATGGTTCAAGTGTTTCCCAAGTGATACGGGTCATTTCTTTAAAAAAGAATCATTGTTTATTGTTTTCCTTACAAATATTTTTCTTCCATGTATAATTTTTGAAATGATATTAATGATGTTTTTATATGTAAATAATATATTAATAAACTAAATTCTAAGTTATATTTTTTAATTTATTTTTTGAGGATTTTAAGATGAATATTTTTATGTGTTTTATATAGAACATTTTGACAAATGAAAAAAAGAATTATTTATTCTTAACACACAAGACGACAATGATTCTTATACAATAATTTCCATTATGTTACTTTTGGATTAATTTTAAATATTTTACATTTACTTAAATGAAAAATCCTATTTATATATTTGGGTATTTTGGTATTGAAAATTTATTTTTAAAGAAAATAGAGTTTTGTTATTGAAAATGGATTCTTAAAAGAGGGGTATTTTTATCCGAAAGTGTTTTTCATATGAGTTCAAAAAAGAGTTTTTCAAAGGGTTCTGTGATGGATTTTTTTTATTAATGATATGTTACTTGAGAATTATAACAAATATATGAGACCAAAATAGCTTATAGAGAGTGTTGAGCCCTATTATAGCTCACAGGTGATCCCGATATAGTTTATACTGATGGTCAAGCCCCATATTTTCTCATGACAAACAGGTGAGCCCAATATAGCTTATTTTTAGGGTTGAGATCCATTATAGCTCACATGTAAGCCCAATATATTTTATAATATGGGTGACCCCAATTATATCTCACCAATTCATTGGGTAATGATAATGTAGAAAGTCATTCATATAGTTATTCTAATTAAAAACCTTTTGAAAGGGTTTTATATATATCATGCTCTAAGTCACAAAAATTAAGTTCTAATTGCTTCATTTGAGATTGAAAGTACTTATTTGAGAAAAACTTGTGTGTTATTTCTTGAGAAAATGTATTATTTCTTTTTCGAAAATAAAATTTATGTAAAGGTAAATATTTCATAAGTTTTCATGTTTTTACAAAACTAATAGATTTCTTAATTTGTATATACCTTGCTAATATTTTTTTTTCTAATACAATGTTTTTAAAAAAATTCATTGGCTTTGAGGATGGTTAAGAGAAATTAATAAGTCAAGTTAAAACTCAGGGATATTTTCCATGAAAATAAATATTCTTTTTTTGGAAAATATATATAATATTGGAAAATTCATACTTATCAAAAGTGTCGACTTTGTATTTTATGGTTTTGTTATGTATGAATTATTGAATAAGTAACTAAATATATAAACCTAAAAGGGTCCTAAATATAAATGAAATAAAAATTGTCGACTCAAGTGCAATATTATGCAACAATTAAGGTCTAGGACTCTTGATAATAAACAACAAATCACATCACTCTGTGGAGGTAGTAATCGACATGTGTGCACGAAAAATGTTATCATTTTTTACTGAATGTAAAGGTAAGAAAATATATGATATATTACCTTCCTATAATGATATATATTTCATGAGTATAATATCTATACATTAAATCAATCATCTTAAATAATTGTGAGAGGTGATGATAGAGTACTAATTACATCATTTCATGAGGCGGTAGTCCTCCGTACACATGAATGATGGTTTCATTCCCATTTAATGATAAAGAGATAGATATAGGTTAAAAAATTAACATAATGAAATCATATTATATGGTTAATAGTAATGGTATTATATTAGTATGGTTGAAAAATAATTTAGGTATGTGGAAGGTAAAATAAAATAAAAATACTTTGTTAGGAATGATACATATTATTCAGACAACTGCTTTAGGTTTTCACTAAAATCCAACCAAGGTTGGTATTATAATAATACTGTGAATTATATTTTGTGGGAATTAAATTAAAAAATAATAATTTGGGGATTTATTACCTAAACTTGCAACACCCTAATATTTTTTAAAAGAAAACTATGTTCAATAGAGTATTTGACATGCAACATTGAGCATAAATGACCCAAGAAATATATAACCATTACAACCAAGCCATGAAATTTGTGGGTGTTGATAGTATTATATAATTTATGAAATATATATATATATATATATATTTACCCATCAATAAAAATTATAGATACATTTTTAGTAAATAATAAATCAATTTTTAGTAATGTAATTTTATTTTTTAAAAGTATATTTCATTCAAAAATTATTTTTATTTCATATCCTTAAAAAATATTATAATTAATATTAGGAACATTTATAAAATTCATTTGATAAAATTAATACATTTCTAAAATCAAAATATCAAAATTAACTTTGGGTGAACTTTTGGTATTTTTTTAAAAAAATTGGGTTTTTTTTGAATAGTGAAAAATAATCAAGTATTGAAAACTAAGCTTTGAAAATGGATTAGAACCATTGGTATAGCCCCCAAAATATTGGTATTTCCTATAATAATGGTTCTATTAACTATGGGGATTATAGGCCTTAGTATAGGGTTATAACAAAAGTTTCTTTTAAAATCGTTGGTATAGCCCCTACCAAGATTTGAATACCCATGCATTGGGTTAAACCACGGCTATACATCTATAATAATAGATATTCAAACCATGGGTATATATTTTTCTATAAAGTTTATGTATACCAATGATTCTGTGAATTGTTTTTATAGTTTCCTACCCTTAATTCTCAATAGAAACACCATCCATCACCTCTTATAGAACCTATAAATAAATTAAATACCATGATAAACATTTTATACATTAAAATTATTATATATTTAGGATTTAAACATATGGTTATCAATAGTTTTGAAACCATTCACAATAATATAACATATATATACAATCCTTGAAATTAATATGTTTTATTCATTAAACATCTTCCATATATTTCTCCTTGTTCTCAACATAAAAAATAGAGGAGATCAATATCTCCATCATCACTATTAGTTAAATCATAATCATAATCGACATACATATTAGAATTGTCTCTTAGAGAAGCAACATCATCAGCATCATTATCATCACCACCACCAACATCACCACCATTATCATCACTCTAACTGACACTAGGTCCCACATTGACATCACTCTTCAACACTATACCTAATAGGATCTACAATATTAAAAGATGTAAAATTATGGTCTTAAACTCAAAATTATGTAACAATTATAATTAGGGCCTCATAGTTACTATCAAAGAATGGTTTAAACAACATCAGAGGTTAGGATAGTGTTAATAGAATTCTCTGAGAATATTTCACTTTATGGCCTAATTATCTTAAACAAATACCTGAAATGATCTACAATATTAAATGAAGTAAAATTTTGGTCATAAACTAAAAATTATGTAATTATTATAATTAGGGACTCATAGTTACTATCAAAGAATGGTTTAAACAACATTAGAGGTTAGGATAGTGTTAATATAATTCCCTGAGAATATTTCACTTTATGGTTATGTTGAAATGATATATCATTTTATGATTTCCATGTTGTTTCACCGAAACTATATCACTTAAGAATGGTTATTATAGGGGGAAAGAAGAAAGATGTAGTATGACAGAACTGAGAGGAAAATTTCCTTCCAAATTAGTATCTAGAGATGGTTGGAAATGGAATAGAATACTTTTTTCAGTGATGGATTAGTTGAGACATCCTATAAATAGTGGTGGTATACATTCTAGAGAAGATACAAAATATTCTACAGTGGAACATGATAGTAGTGAAGCATTTAATTAGGTAATATACATCATCATTCATTGTATTATCTGATCCTGTGGTAGACAAAGGATGGATCAATGCTCTGGATGGGTTATTTGAAGTAATAGGATGTTTGGAATGAGAAAACGTAACAATTTATATTCTTCATTTTTAAGGTGATTATTATCAATGGGGGTCTTTGGTTATTTATTTTGGGGAGAAATATGATCTTTATGCTATGGAATGAGACAATTTTAAGAATAGTTTTCTTGAGAATTGATTCCCTAAGGATGTTCTGATTAGGATTGAGAAACAATTTTTGTAATTAAGAAAAAAAGATAATGATTTGGACTCTTCATATGAAGAAAAATTCACAAAACTATATATCCAGGTATGTTCCAAATTATATGGGATACATTAACAGTAAAATTAATATATTTTAATCCAGATTGAAACAAATTTTATGAAGAGATTTCGCCACTCAATAATTTTAATGTTATGAGAAATTTGTTTTCTGTGTTGAGAAATTGAAAATAGATTTTGCTGACACTTATGTTCCATGAGATGATATGGGTAATAAATGGTCAATGGGTAAGGAAAAGGAGATGAAACTTACTAATAATCCTTCAAGTATGCCCCAAACATGTTCCAAATACGGTAAAATACATTCTTTGTAATGTATAATGGGATTTGGAAAATGTTACCATTTTAGTAAGTTTTGGCACAAGGTTCCAAACTATAATGAAAAGAGTCTTATACAATCCAAGAGTGAGATAATAGAAAGAAAATAAATAGTGAGTTGTTTTAGATATAATGAGTTCGGACATTATGATAATGTGCATCTCAAGTTACATACAAAGGGTGTAAATCAACATGATAAGAATAAAAAAGGGGTAGAAAATCATTTTCTACTTCTACAGTTGATGTTGGTCCATCTATTTAATTGGTGATAGATCCAAGGATAATAGTATTTTTATAATGTTAATAATATCTTCAATGACCTAGGCACCTGTATTTTTATGTTTTATGTAATGGAAGTACATTGTGATATATTAATTGTGTTTTCATGGATATCTAAACTATATGTTCAAGTAGGAAATGTGTTCGAGGAATAATGATTTTACATGTTATAAAAAATAGTTTAAATGTATTGATAACCTTTAGGATTAATAAGATCATTAATGAATTTTTTTAATTAAACATTTTGGAAAAAATAAATATTAATGATAAACTAGTGGTGTTAATTTTGAGGTTTAGTGATTAATTTAGTATATTAAATAAACTTTTCTAACCATATTTGTGACTCAAGAAATAAAATAAAATATTTTTTGATATTCACTTCTTAGTGTAACTGATAAATTTGAAATTTATTTAAGCACAACCAATATATGAAATTGTTTTTATGAAATAGAAAACTATCAAGTAAGTATATTTCATTATATTCTTAGATGATAAATGAATTCCTCAACTTTAGGAAAAGTATCTTTAAAAATGTTATCCTATAAAATTAATATCCTACGAATCATATGGAATTTTCTATCATCATGTATTTATCATTTTATCCCCTTAACTTTAAATTGGTCATTCACTTCGTAATGATCAATGTACTCAATCACTCCCTATAGTTATTTACATTTTTCTTTCATTCCAAACTATGTTTCCCAATTTGGAAACCTAATTATGTTATATCATATATAACCTTCATACATCATATTTTTTCTCATAAATATGATGTTATATTAACCATTTTATGATGTGGTTTTTGATAAAGGAATTATAAAAATGTTAAACCTATGATAACCAAGACAAATTTCAAGGGAAAATTCATTTTAAGGGGGGTAGGATGTAACATCCAAATATATTATGAAATATATTCATTCATATTAATTTAAATTATTTTGTAGATTGAGTTAAATTCAATGAATGATTTATCATGAGTTATATGCAAAACCAAGTTTCTCTTTCATTTCATGTAACATCAAATTTCTTTGATAAATTGTTTTAAACGCAAGACCATGTTTTGAAAGAAAACAATAAAGTATTAATTTTATTATTTAATTTGATAGTTATCACCAATCCATTGGAATGAGGGAAATGAATTAGATTAAAAAATTTATAAAAATTTGGTTTGAACATGTTTGTAAGATGAATTATTTAGTAAATAATTAATTAAAAATTAAAATAAAAACCAATTGAATATAAAGGGATTTTTTTATAAATAATATTTTTATAACCACAATGACATTCGATATTAATAAATTAAATTAATCCCTCTTACTAAGAAATGTAAATGGTATTTATACATTATATTTTCAACCAAATTTTTTTAATTCATCTAAAAATTTATATTGTCATAATATAAGAACAATCCAATTTTGAGCATAAAAAGTTATATTTTTTTAAAATGAACTTTTTCCACTATTTAATGGGAGGATTGTTTCAAAAATAAATTTTAAAAAATTTATAAATTATATTATAAAAAATAAAATTCTTATTTGGAATATAAATATGGAAATTATCTTTGGGTGAATTTTTCATATTTTTATGACAATATTCTTTTTTAAATGAATATTGAGAAATGCTGAATATTAATTAAAAATTGCTTTTTAGTATAAATAATTTATAATATTAAATTATATTAATAATTGGTTTAAAAGTAAAAATATTTCAATTATACATATATTAATATAATTTATGTTATTTTAATATTTTTATATAGAATATAAATATAAAAACTTAGTAATATTTTGAACAATTTCTCTTTAAAAACATGCTTTTTGATTCCGTATGTGTGATTAATTTTAAATTTTATTATTATAATTATATTAATTTAATTTGTAAAAATAAATTAAATATTTTCAATCATCATAATTTTTAATTTCTAGTGTGTTCTACTTGGTTTTTGGATAAAAAATATTACTGAAATAAATTAAAATTAATTAAAGTGATTAAGAAAAAAATGAGTTTACTTAGTGGTTGAACTTATAATATAAGGTATAAAAATGACACAAAACTTGTATAAATAAAATTTTTTGGCCATATTTAGACCATTAGATATTTATTCTCTAATTTATGTTTTTAATTAAGCCTCGTACTTGTTAAAAATGTGGGTTCACCGATCTTCTTTTTAAAAATGCCAAGTGTGTCCTTTCCACCATTATAAAAGGCCACCACCTATCCTCCTCTATTAAAACCTCTCAAGACCATTTTCTCAACCAATAACTATCCAAATATCTTCCCAAATTACATCTCCTCATCCTTTAATCCTTAAATTGGGCATAAATCCATCCAAGTAAGTCATTTGGTGAAAAAAAAGGAGTAACTTGAAGAAGTGGTAGCATTCATCAATGAGAACTACTATTTTATATTTTTCAAAAACCTCTTAATTTATTTTCACATAATTCTTACATAACATCCATACAATCTTAAATATATTAATATTTTTTTATGTTAATTTCTTAACCTATAAATTCTCACACTTTTATCAAATGGGATGCACAATCATCATTCGTGTGTACGGCGAACTACCGCCTCATGAACTGATATCATTTGTACTTCCATTACCACCTCTCAGGGTTGGAAATAATGATTTACATACTATTTTTATATTATATTTATGTTATTTATTATTTAATAGTGATAATTAAATTATTAAATAACACATACCTTCAGGATATCCATTTTTTAGGAATACAATAATATCGTTTGTAGATGTGGGGACTATAACATTATCAAAGCGATGAGATTCATTCATGCCTGACATGGAATGTATTAAGTATCAGGGTGATAAAAATATGATATTTAAATGATATATCTATGATATTAATGAAATAATTATATTTTTTACAGATGAAATATAACTTTATTTTTTACATATTCACACACTGTAAAAGTTAAAACATCATTTGTGGATGTCTGGACTATCGCCTCATCAAAGTGATGTGATTTGTTCATGCTTTACATGTAATGTATTAAGTATGGGTTTAATAAAAACATGTGATATACATGAAATATATATGATGTTCACGATATAATTATCTTTCTATAAATATAATATATCACTTTATTTCTAACCTTTTCACACACTAAAAAAGCGATAACATCATTTGTGGATGTGTGGACCACCGCCTCCTCAAAGTGATGTGATTATTCATTTTTAATCACCATATCAACACAAATTATATATAACAGTATAATTAAATAAACAATATAATAATTATGTTTTTATTATTTTTATTTATATGTTTAAATAATGATCTCTTTGACCATAGTCCAAATACCAAAGTTAGTTTGACACATAAGCCAAATATGGTCAAAATAACTGACACAAACTCAATTGATTAAGTAATTGTATATAAATTTTTAATAAGTGAAATTAAATTAATAATAAAATATAAAAATTTTATAAATAAATTAAATAATTAACCAAATTTTATTATTCAAGAAGAAAATGATGCATGTGATGAATCAGAATCATGGAAAAGGACTTCGTCTCAATTGCCTTTCATTAATGTATTTTTTTGATGTTATGAACCTATATTATTTTATAAGGTGTGTATATAGCCATTTTGACATGTTATATCATGAATTTATCTATTATCATTATATTAATCATTTAATTAATATTTTTATTTATTTAAAATTATGGTTCAAGTGTTTCCCAAGTGATACGGGTCTTTTCTTTAAAAAAGAATCATTGTTTATTGTTTTACTTACAAATATTTGTCTTCCATGTATACTTTTTGAAATGATTTTAATGATGTTTTTATATGTAAATAATATATTTGTAAATTAAATTTTATGTTATATTTTTTAATTTATTTTCTGAGGATTTTAAGATGAATATTTTAATGTGTTTTATATAGAACATTTTGACAAATGAAAAAAGGAATGATTTATTCTTAACACACAAGACGTCAATGAATTTTCTACAATAATTTCCATTATGTGACTTTTGGATTAATTTTAAATATTTTATATTTACTTACATGAAAAATCCTATTTTTATATTTGGGAATACTATTATTGAAAATTTATTTTTAAAGAAAATAGAGTTTTGGTATTGAAAAAGGATTCTTAAAAGAGGGGTATTTTTATCCGGAAGATTTTTTCATATGAGTTTAAAAAAGAGCTTTTCAAAGGGTTTTATGATGATTTTTTTTATTAATGATATGTTAATTGAGAATTATAACAAATATATGAGACCAAAATATCTTATGGAGAGGTTTGAGCCCTATTATAGCTCACAGGTGATCCCGATATAGTTTATACTGAGGGTCGAGCCCCATATTTTCTCATGACAAACGGTTGAGCCCAATATAGCTTATTTTTAGGGTTGAGATCCATTATATCTTACATGTGAGCCCAATATATTTTATAATATGGGTGACCCCCATTATATCTCACTAATTCATTGGGAATTATTATGTCAAAAGTCATTCATATAGTTATTCTAATTAAAATCCTTTTGAAAGGGTTTTATATATATGATGCTCTAAGTCACAAAAATGAAGTTCTACTTGATTCATTTGAGATTTAAAGTATTTATTTGAGAAAAACATGTGTGTTTTTTCTTCAGAAAATGTATTATTTCTTTTTCTAAAATAAAATTTATGTAAACGTAAATATTTCATAATTTTTCATGTTTTTACAAAACTAATAGATTTCTTAATTTTTATATACCTTACTAATATTTTTTTTCTAATACAATGTTTTTAAAAAAATTCATTGGGTTTAAGGATGGTTAAGGGAAATTAATAATTCATGTTAAAATTCATGTATATTTTCCATGAAAATATACATTCTTTTTTTAGAAAATATATATACTATGGGGAAATTCATACTGATCAAAAGTGTCGACTTTGTATTTTATGGTTTTGTTATGTATGAGTTATTGAATATTAAAATAAATATATAAACCTAAAAGGGTCCTAAATCTAAATGAAATAAAAATTGTCGACTCAAATGCAATATTATGTAACAATTAAGGTCTCACACTCATGATAATAAACAAAAAATCACATCACACTGTGGAGGTAGTAATCGACTTGTGTGCACGAAAATTGTTATCATTTTTTACTGAATGTAAAGGTAAGAAAATATATAATATATTAAATTCCTATAATGATATATATTTCATTAATATAATATCTATACATTAAATCAATCATCTTAAATAATCATTAGAGGTGATGATAGAGTACTAATTACATCATTTCATGAGGCGGTAGTCCTCCGTACACATGAATGATAGTTTCATTTCCCATTTAATTGAAAAACAGATGGATATAGGATAAAAAATTAACATAACAAAATAATATTATATGGTTAATATTAATGGTATTATATTAGTATGGTTGAAAAATATTTTATGTATGTGGAAGGTAAAATAAAATAAAAATACTTCATTAGGAATGACACATATTCTTTAGAAAACCGCTTTAGGTTTTCACTAAAGTCCATCCAAGGTGGGTATTATAATAATACTGTGAATTATATTATTTGGGAATGAAATTAAAAAATAATAATTTGGGGAGTTATTACCTAAACTTTCAACACCCTAATATTTTTTAAAAGATAACTATGTTCAATATAGTTTTTGACATGCAACATTGAGCATAAATGACCCAAGAAATATATAACCATTATAAACAATCCATGAAATTGGTGGGTGTTGATATTATTATATAATTTATGATATATATATATATATAGTTACCCATCAATGAAAATTATAGAACATATTTAGTAAATAATAAATCAATTTTTAGTAATGTAATTTTATTTTTTAAATGTATATTTCATTCAAAAATTATTTTTATTTCATATCCTTAAAAAATATTATAATTAATATGAGGAACATTTATAAAATTAATTTGATAAAATTAATTCATTTCTAAAATTAGAATATCAGAATTAACTTTGGGTTAAATTTTGGTATTTTTTTAGAAATTTTGGGTTTTTAGTGAATAGTGAAAAATATTCAATTATTGAAAACTAAGCTATAAAAATGGATTAGAAACATTGGTATATCCCCAAAAACATTGGTATTTCCTATAATAATAGTTCTATTAACTATGGGGATTATAGGCCTCAGTATAGGGTTATAACAAAAGTTTCTTTTAAAACCGTTGGTATAGCCCCTACCCAGATTTGAATGCCCAAGGATTGAGTTAAACCGTGGGTATACATATAAAATAATAGATCTTTAAACCATGGGTATAGAGTTTTCTCTAAATTTGATGTATACAAATGATTCTGTGAATTATTTTTATAGTTTCCTACCCATAATTCTCAATAGAAACACCATCCATCACCTCTTATAGAACCTATAAATAAATTAAAAACCATGATAATAATTTAATACAGTAAAATTATTATTTATTTAGGATTTAAAAATATAGTTATCAATATTTTTGAAACCATTCACAATACTATAACATACATATACAATCCTTGAAATTAATATGTTTTAGTCATTAAACATCTTCCACATATTTCTCATTGTTCTCAACATAAAAAATAGAGGGGATCAATATCTCCATCATCACTATTAGTTCCATCATAATCATAATCGACATACTTATTAGAATTGTCTCTTGGAGAAGCAATATCATCAGCATCATCATCATCACCACCACCAACATCACCACCATTATCATCACTCTGACTGACACTATGTCCCACATTGACATCACTCTTAACATCATATAAAGAGAACATTGTTTCCATCACTTGTTCCTAATTATGAATTATCTAGGTTATATTCTATAATGCATAGATTAAAATAAAATGAGTTGATCACATAGTCTTTATCCATCAATATCCATAAAAATGTGCAATTGTACACTCACAAGGGGAACCAAATGGTGAATTAACATTTATCTCATATTGAAATCATTTTAAAACATTCTATTCCTTTTCTTATTTTTATTATTATTCATTTATTTCAATAGAAGGTATATATAAATTTAAATAAAATTTAATAATTTTTTTCACAACATAATCAATACATAATAATTAGAATTCTAAACATGGGTATGATATGGATTCCTCTTAAATGATCATATTGGTCAAATATTATTTTTTGTTATATGATTGGTTATCTGGTCACTTGATTATTTTTATCATTTGGTCACTTGGTTTAATTTATGGTTAGTTTATTTGTTTATTTTGTCATTTGGTCAATCATATAGAGTATATTTCATTTTTTTTCTGGTAATTTAATTCATTTTGTGTGAGGTTTTTCTTTTATTAATGAGTTATGTCAATTGGTTCATTTTTGGGTTAGATTCTCTATAATATTTAGCCATTTTGTAATTTAGCCAGATCATTTTGTTCATTTTAAGTTAGGGAATTTTGGTTGATTTAAGTTTTTCTATTTTCTTCATTTTTGTGTCAATTCATTTATGAGTTATATAATTTGGTTTATTCAGGGAAATCTTATTTTTTCACTTTGGTTTAGGTCATTTTGGGTTTGGTTATTTGGTTCATCTTTAGGTTATTTCATATTTGAGTTAGTTAATTTATTTTATTTTATGTTTGTTTTCTTAGTTTATTTCTGGGTTATATAATTTTTTGTTAGTTTAGTAGGTCATTTGTTCATTTTTTGCTCATATCAATAGTTTTACTTGGGTGTAGGTAATCTAGTTTATTTTGGGTTATGTCATTTTGTTCGTTTTGAGTTACATCTTTTCAAGTTAAGTTATTTTGTACATTTTTTGGTTAACTCTTTTTTATATTAGGTTATTTTTTTATTTTGGTTTATGTTATTTTGTTTATTATTGGGTTATGTCTTTGTTGGGTTATGTCCTCAGGTTCATTTTGGTTTCTTTTTCATTAGTTTATTTTGGATTAGTTCATTTGATCAAGTGTTTGTTTTTTTTTGAAAAGTTTAATTAGTTAATTTATAGTTTATTAATTTATTTTCCTTTGGGTAAGGTTATTTAGTTCATTTTTTTAGGTTATTTGGTTCATCTTAGATTATTTCATTTAGTAAATTTTGGGTTATTTGTTTTAATTTTAAAATTATTTTTTAACTGAGAAGTTATCAAATATAGATATTTAGGAATGATACATTTATAAAGGAATGTTTTCAATGCTAGAAATGTTATATTGACATTAAATTGTGGATTTTTATTAAAATAATGAAATCTGGTATTTCTGTATTTCGATGCAACATTTAGAATATTTGGCGGAGTAATGTTAGAAAAGTCTAGAGGGAGTTGGAGGACTTCGTTCAATCTATAAATTCATGATCAATGGGGCATGTGCAGACTTATATTATTTGTATTCATGAGAAATAAAATTTTATTTTAGAATGTGAAGATAACTAAATGAGGAATTTCTATTATTTTATATTAATGTGGAATTTTTTACCTTTATTTTTGGGAATATGTGAGTTTTTTAGGACTATTACAAGAATTATTTATTAAATTTTAAATCCATTTTATGACTATATATGTTTTTATAATTCTTACAAGTCTATATAAATTAAAATAACCACTTTAAGATGGTTTGATTCTATTTAATTAATGATATGTTGATTTTAATAGACTATAGAAAGTTACATGTAAAAATATTTTATAGTTTAAATGAAAAATATTTATTAAAATAAGTTTAATGTTTATAAAATGAAACTAAAATAAATCAATTTGAATACAGTTAACTTTAAAGACAGAAATTTAGATGATATTAATTATAAGAGAACACGTATGGTTTCTTTAAAAATATCATTGGTGGATAAAACAATTTATAAAAGTGTTGTCTCCCCAAAGTATTCCCAACATGTTGTTGAGAATATACAAAAATGTATCTAATTTTAAAAAATCCAGGAAAGAAGCACTCTAAAGAACAAAAAAAGTCTTTGTAGTTCATTGGTTAAACTATTATAAGTTTGGGAATAAGGAACTTGATTTCAGGGACTATTATACAATATTTTCTAAAATATAAAATATTCAATTTAAGTTAACTCTCAATATGAAAAATCATATTGCCTTACTAAAATGGAGATCCCCCCAAATTTTACATCATAAAATAAATCCATTAGAGTTAAGTAATAATATAAATATATATATTATTACTATTAAAATTAATATATCTAACACCTCTCATGCTCAAACATTGAAGTGAGCTCCAAAGTGTGAATATAAATCATAACATCATTTTTTATTTTTGTTTTTATAATGCATCATGAAAACAAAAAATCAATATAATTAATAATAATTAAATTTTTAATACAATTCAATAATGATTAAGAATAATTTAAAATCATTTCTCTTCCAATATACGATCATTTCATGCTATTGTGTTTTTGGAAAGTCGATGAATATTATTACACCCTCAAAATCTAGGCTAGATCTTCTCTTATAACCAACATAAAACTCATTCTTATATAATACCCACAACTCCCTAATATCCATCAACCATGTGAACTTAGTAGATTCATCGTTGGGTATGTTAAACTAAAACTACAAAGAACATGTTAATTCATATGAATAATATATATATATATCAACTTAAAATTTTAATTTCCCATATCTCCACCCATTATTTCTCTATAATTTCATTATCTATATGCCTCTATGAGACTATATTGAATAGAATGATGTCATTGTAAATGGATAATGTTTTCATAAATTGTCTACAATGTCTATAATTTTTTCCTATCATTTGATTGTTTTCATTGTAATCTATTGTTATTCATGTATGATGATTTTGGGATTTTTTTATATGGATGTGCCCATGTCACCTATTAAAAAATCCCACTGAATATATAAAATAGAAAAATTAGAATTAGTTCACAGAACAATAAGAAAAAAATGATGAGATATAATTTGACACACTTATAAAAAACATGATTTGGGATGATCATTAGGCTCTAATAGATCCATGAATATCCTAGATCGGTAGCTAGTGGAAGTTGTTATTATCCCAATTCATGTGTTGGGTCATTAGCATGCAGTGGAGTGGTATATAAAAGAGAACAATCATTGGATCCTGAATGGATAAAAGGAAATAAAGGGGGTATAGAAATGGTAGGATAATGATTGAAGGGCTAGAGATACATCATAGGATATGGATATATTATAGGTAGGAACATATTTAGAGGATTCATAGATATGGTTTGAGAATTATATCCTAAATAAGATGATGATGGAGGCATGGGTGAGAACATGCTTGGAGGATCAAGTGGAGGATGAAAAGGTGAAATAGATGGTATTTCTGCTAGTGGGTTAGGGTGTGAATTATTATGAAGGGTTCTCTGTGTATCTCCAAGAGGAATCTTGCATAAACCTATACTATTTGGCTGAGGCGATGTCAACTTCAGTTCATATGAATGGCCCTAATTTTTTTTATAAAGAATAATAATATAATAGTAAATGTAATGCAACTAAAAAATATTATAACTATTATACTCACTATGGTAACCAAGGGGTATCCCTAGTTCACGCATTCATAGATAATTATCAAATTGTCTCATCCTTTTAATTTATTCAATATCATTTAGAACTAGCTTAATAATAAAATGTAAATTTTTAAGATATAGTTTTAAAAAATTCTACATACAAATTTTAAGAAAAATAATTCATAAACAATATCATAACATGTTTCAGCTACTATAATTTAATATCAATTTATACAATTTTTAAAAAGGACATTTAGACTTGGTTTTCTAAATTGAAATAAAAATTATCAAATGAAAAGAAAAAAATTACAATAAAACAAACAAATCATTATAAACAAAAACAAAATTAAACTAATTATAATAGTCCCTACCTGATAAACCCATATCAGGGTAAACTAAATTAACTTTGAACATCTATGGTTTCTTTTATATATTACCCACCACTACTTTGATATCAACATCAATTCTCACAATTGTTCAATTTGAGTCATCAAAAAAAATATTTTGGTCAAAAATAATGGAGGCATCAATGGTTTCAATTTCATGCCCACCATCTTGAAAAATATTTCTTGGGATTACTTCAATAATGATACCCTAACTAGGTCTTAGATGACCTTTCACATAAAACACTTATTTTACCATTGATACAAAAATATATGGTTCATCGATAGCTAGAAATTGATTCATGTCATTAAATCAGATTCCATATTCATCAATAAATTTATCATATCACATTATTGAATCAAAAAAATTACATTTCCTCATACTGATTCATCCATGGTAGTAGCAATCCAATAATAATATTTTTTTTAACAAGTCCATAATAAGACACATTTTCATATCAAGTCTTAAAATCTGATATAATGGAATACCAGTCCTTTTTTGTAGTTAACATAACTCCATCATGATATTCACCACTTGATTAGTTGTAAAAAATTTGTATCTGTTGATTATTGATGATTTTCATTCATGAACCAAATAATTGGGACTAAAATACAAGTCTCTTAATTCTTAAGAGATGAAGTCAATAGGTAAAATCAGTACCTAAATATTAAATTAATAAAAAAATTAAATGAATATATATATTTTATGTTAATTAAAGTAATGTTCATACCTTTTATTTCAATAAATTAGAAAACTATTTTCTAGGAAAATCCTCTCTTCTTCTAAAAGGAAAAGATCGATGAACTATAATGATAATTTTTTATGTTCCCTACAAAAAATGATAATAATTTTTTTTGTGAAATGACATAGTATGAGATGAAATATAAATATTCAAATAAATTACTTGATATAATCATAGAAAAAACACAGTTAAAGTAGACTATGGGATGTGACATATCATTCTCTTAAAGAATCAATGTAGCCAATGAATATGACTCATGAATTCCTCTAACTTCTGGAAGAGATATAAATGAGGGATCAATTTCTGTATATTTATAATCTTAATTTATCATTGTATGGTTTTGTATTTTTCACACATCTGATAAATAAGATGAAAAAATACATACATTCATGAGCCAAATAACATCTCATAATGGAACCTTCATGATAATTCATCTTTCAGACATAATATTTCTATTTGAACATATTTATATTAGTAGGATACATCAAATGAAATGAAAAAAGTCCCCCAATAAGTGTTTTTGTTGGAATATGAACTGCTAAATGTATCATTAAAGTGAAAAATGAGGTAGGAAAAAATTTCTCTAACTTGAAAAAAAATAATCACACCTCTCCTTATATTTTTATCAAGAAAGACATGGAATATATTTTAGAATAAACTTTTATTTGAAATTAAATAATAGAATCAATTTCATGAATATAGTATTGGATACTAAATAATGGATTATTATTATAATCAATTCACGAAGAAGGATGTGATAATCATTAGTTTTTATTTATTTTAGTTTCAACTCCCTTCTGAAGAATAACTTCTATATGTTGTTTGAATATCCATGAGGAACCATGATATTCTAGAAAAATTTAGTAAATTGATTTTTTCCAAAGCATTCATGACTTTAGAAGCATATTGAACATTTCATTAGTTTTTATCGATACACAAGATATATTTATGGTCAAATACCCCAATATAAAAAGTTTTATCGAGATAGTAAGATATCTTTGGTCTTCGCATTGATATATAAAAGAATTGAAAGAAAAATTTCTCCTATATTTTTATCAATGTGAATTACATCTAAAGAATGACATAACAAATTGGTTGAATAATATATAAAATAAAAAAAGATACGTGTATTTTTTACAATTTTAAGTGGATTCAGTTTCAACATTCTTCTTCTTTTTATATTTTATATGACCTTTACCTAATGAATAACTAACATATTTCAATTCAATAAGTACACTAGTTCCTAGAATATATTGTTTTGTCTTTTCATTGTCAAAATTATTATCAAAAATTCGATGATTCTTCCTATATTGATGATCCCTTAGAAAGATTCATCGATTCCCCATGAAACTGAAACAATGACGATATTTAAGTCTTTTAGATCGTGTATTCTTCATACAAATAGGAAATGATAATTCTACCTTCATACTCAAACCATAAATCAATGCATAAGTAGGGAAATCTTATATTGTCCATAAAAGGGAAGTACGCATTTGAAATATATTTTTTGAAGAAACATCAAATGTGTGCACACCTGTATACCAAAGTTGATACAGCTCTATTATTAAAGGTTACAAGTGTACATATATATCATTTATAGGATAAAAAGGTCCAGATATTAATATACTCATGAAATTAAAATGTTTTTTCATACACATCCATGTAGGAAGATTATAATGTTGAATAAAAACTGGCCACATGCGGTGAGAATTGAGAATTTGAAAAAATAGATTAAAATCATCACAGGATAAACCCAACCATACAAAATACACCGCAACCAAAAAATCATGATGTTGTTCATAAAATTTTCTCCATGATAATCCATCTATAGGGTAAACTAACTAATTATTATATTTAATTATCTTAACAATGTTTTATCACATATTGGTTGATATTTATGTAGACATTGATAGATTTTGAAGCCTCAGAATCAATGGAATGTGCTACATCAATTTCTGTGGCACACGAGATGGTGTTACATATAAATTTTCCTTCAATCTAGATGTAACACATTCTTTACAATCATTAATGTCTTTTTTTCATCCCAAAATAAACTATTATATTTTTGAAAAGAATGAATTTTATTAGCATAAAATCTGACCTTCTTAATTAACTTCCATGCCATATAATTATTTGAGAAAAATATATGAATCATCCAGAATAAATACCTATAAAAAGTGGGAATATAATCAATGGAGGTATTATAAATTCCATACATTGTTATTCCATGATACAATAGTAATAAAAATTCCAAAAATTTCATTTTAGTACATTCTATATATATAGGAGTTCTGGAATCATCCATTAATTTTTTCACTCAATCATCATCATCGTCATTATTTTCCTAATTTCTATTGATATAATTATCTTCTTAAACTGGCATACATTCACTCTCATGATGATGTGAAAATGGAAACTGATAAAATATCAAATTATCCATACCATATTTATCTTTTCATTCATGAATTGTTTAATATTTTCTCCTCTCTCCATTGTGATACTAAATATGATATTTATTTTGACTTCATATTTTATTATATTGTAGTTCACTTAATCCCAATTTAGCCATGTTCTTTCAACACAATTATAAAATGGTTACTTTATATGACCACCATATAAAGAATTATTATATTAAAATTCTAAAAACAGTATTCAAATTCTTTTGAATCTTGATGGAAATATGATCAGTTTGATGCATGCAACTTCTATGTATTATATTATAGGAATTAAATTTATATTCAAATCAACAATGTAAATCATCACAAGAAAATTCATTACAATTGATTTTAATATTAATGTCATCAAACCATACTAGTAGATAGATAAATAAGGAATAATATAAATAACATATGATATAATAGATATCTACAAATAATAAAACAGACAAAGTATAATACATGGAATAAGAAACTATTATTATAAAATCCAATTAACTACATATTTCTTTATGGAAATTTTTTTAAAACTTCCATTTTTTTAATATGAAATTAATATAATTAAATACACTTGTCTTTATGATGGAAAACATTTACACAATAAAAAAACAATGTGTCACACAACATCGAAACCACAAAACATTGTTTAATAATATCATGGAAATTCTACTATAATTAATATAAATAAGAAATCCTCAAATCCTAATATCATAAAAACTAATATTTATACAATAACAAAAATATATCCAAAATGTAATAAAAAATATTAAAACTTAAAGTTGTATGATATATGAAATTAAATAAAAAATTGATAGAAAAAATTAATCACCTCTTAGTTGAAAGAAAAAATATTTCATTTTCCTCCTTCCATAATCCCTAATATCAACCAATTATCATCCAGTGACTCAAAAATTAACTTTTAAATATTGGTATAAAAATAAATAGGTTCTACACCCACTTATAATGTGCATAAATTGTGAAAAAAATAACTTCAACTAAGATTGAACTAAATTTTACATTCATAGCCATTATAATATAATACACACTATTATAGTTTGAAATAAAACTATTGAGTTAATATTTTAGTTAGAATCGAAAATTAGAAGCATAAAAGAAGTTTTTTTGCATATTTTTAAAGGAATGCATGTTATACTCTTCTAAAACGTATATTCAAGTTTTTTTTCCTGATATTTAAGGAAATATGGGCATATAGAGTAATTATATTTAATTTATAATGAGGAAAAGTGTCTTGTAACTAAAATGTTAATGAGGATTAAGGAATATCAAGAGACAAGGATAATATTTTAATTCATATAGAATCAACTTTGAAATTAATGGAAATAATAATTTAAAATAATACATCACCTTATATCCAATGAACATGATTATAAAAAATTAAAATACATTTTAAATTCCATTACATATAAACACATAGTGAATATAAAAAAATAGAGGAATTAATAATCAATAATACCATTATGATGAACATCAGTAACCAAAAATAATAATGAATAATCAATGTATGTGAGAAGCATTATATAAAATATAGACATATTAATAGAATATCACATAATAAAGTTTCATAACAAGGATCACGGGTAATTACCAATAGAGTAAAGGTTTAAAAACATTAAATATATTTTAGACCATTATGTCAATGTGCTATATTTAAATGGGAGAATTGTGTCTTTATTGTTCATTTTATTGGGAGTTATATATCACTGGGGTGTACTTTCCTGGTAGAACCATGTCTATATGGTTCAATTTCAATGAGATAACCACATAAAAAACATAATTAGTCTATGAGAGGTACATATCATTATAATACTCCACATATTAATTTAAATCATGTAAAATAAAATTTCACAAAGATGACTAACTAAGTATTTATCCTAAGTTCCCACAAATTTATTTATGTTTTCTACCATAAATTATTCTATATAATCACATCACATATAATAACCCCTAATACATTAATAAAACATCTAAATTACTAAATTAATTAATTACATGATAAGTATAATATTTATTACAAAAAAATATTTGACTTATGTAAATTTAGTGGATAAATAAATTAAAATAACATATATATCAATTATAATAACACATATTATGAAATAGAATAAAAGATAATCTAAACAATCCTTTTTTATATAATTGAAAAAATCATGGCATAAAAGTATCTTGGTTAGATTTTGATACATAGATGAAAATGAGAACAATACTATTTAGAAGATAAGAATAATTTAGATCTCACTAATATGATGTTGAAGAATATCTGAATCAAAAAATCCTTGAATAAGGGGGAATTATAGAAGATAATAGAATCTACCTCTCTCTTGGGTAAGGGAAATTAGGGATTTTTGGTGAATGGGTAGAGGTTGGGAGCTCATTGGATTTGTGAAAACTCTATACCAAATTTTTTTTTAAAAATGGTTGGTATAGATTTATATATTCCAATGGATTTAATTTACTATTTACACTAACTCTATACCAATAGTTAAGTTAAACCTTTGGTATAGAGGCGTGGGGATAACCCCACTTTCCATTAGTGAATGATTTTTGTAAAAACAACATTTCTTTTCAATAAATGAAATAATTTAAAAGTCAAATTATGTTTTTAATATGATTTCAAGTAAAATATGTAATTGTTAGTTATATTTAATCCACTTAATTAATTTCAAATCCACTTTTTGTTTTATTTTATTAAAACACTTTCTTTGGGTCTAAGAATGATATTTTTCTAAAAACCATATTAAAATTCTTAATGTTACTTTTTAAAATTAATTTAAAACCCCATAATGAGGAAAGTTTTAAATGAAATATGTATAATATATATTAATAAATTTTATTTTTTATTCATTAAATTATTATTATTAGTCATATAGTTAATAAAAGATCATTATTTTCTTAAAAAATACACATCTTGAAATCCAACATTTTCATCACGTTCAGGGGTTTAATTTTTAAATTAAATTATTCCACTTATCTAAATTTAATTTAGTGAAATTAATTCTATATTATTTAGTAGAATAATTTATATTATCTTCAAATTCTAAATTAAATTTTTATTGTAATGAATAGTGAAAATAATAAAAAAAAATTGCGGTGGTCATGCTGAAACAGGGAAACCAGGGGATAAACTAAAATGTTGAGGATCTAAATGATATAAAACCTTATTAAAAAAATACTATATATCCATATTCAGACATTATAATACCTAAGTCTCACTAATTATCCATTTTAACCCTTTTAGAATGTAAAAAATGCATGTATAAATTTTTATTTTCAAAAATTACAAGTGTTCCTCTCACCTCACTTATAAAAGGCCACCCCTCGCCTAACTTCTTCATAACTTAAACCCATAATGGGCCAGTCAATACCTTTTCATATAATAATAAAATTTACATCCCATTATCATATAATCATTATTTTGGTTATAAATCCGTTCTGGGAATAATTGAGGTATAATCCTATAGAGGTGGTCTGAGAAGCAGTCAAATTCCTAACTATGGGTTTCTATTATATTTTTTCATCCAACTCCATAAAGTATTATTAAAATATGATCATATGATAAAAAAATTATATACTATATGCTTATATGTCATTATATTAATTTAATAACCCAAACCCATATCCTCTTCCATCAAATGGGATATGAAATCATCATTCATGTGTATGGTGGACTTCTGTCTCACAAACCAATGTCATGTGTTTTCCACTATATACTATAAAGTATTATTATTAAGATATATTTAAAGTAAATATATGAAATTTTAAAAATTATTATACTTAAGGAGTTATGATATCACATATAAAATTTTTACATTCCATTCCTTGGGGGATATGATAATTTCATTTATGTGTAAGGCGAGTTACCGCCCCGTGAAGCTATGCGATTTGTTTTTTTCCAAATCATTACAGTGAAGGTAATAAGGATAATGTTATGGAATATATGTGATATAAAGGAAATAATTATTATATTAATGAAATATGTATCAATCCAAAAATATAACATATCATTTTTCTTCTTACAATGAAAAATGATAACGTTGTTTGTGTATATGTGGATTGTCGCCTCCATGAAGTGATACGGTTTTTTTCATCACCAAATCATAAGAATTATATATATATAATATGGTATTTATGATATTATCATAATTATTTAAAGGTATAATAATATATACCTTGTCTCCATAATTATCATTGAATAATGGAAATGTTACTCAGGAGTACATACGACCTACCATCTCCATGATCGTAATATAATTCGTTTTTCACAATAATTTTTCTTGATTGTACATAAAATTATAATTGATGAATAAATATTATAAATACTCCATGATTATTAAATAATTACCTCTTAGACCACATTTAACACACCAAATCTGTTTTGAAATAATGAACCAAACATCCTCAAAAACTGTCAATGTGGAATTAACTAATTAAATATTTAAATATTTCATTAAAAAGAAATATAATTAATTATTTAGTTATATGTAATTAAACCTAGAAAATTTTATTATGAAATCAAATAATTTATTTAATGTTATTATAAATATTTAATGGATATATATGGAAAGCATGGAATCTGGGTAAGGGTATTTCTAATCTCACTTTTTATTTCTATGATACATATTCTATGTTAACCATTTGTTTTTAATTTATGTTTTATATACTAACTTTTTACATAAATATCAATAATTCATCATAAATCATGGTATTTTAGGTTTTAATTTTAATTATTTCATCCAAGGTGATTTGATATAAAAGTTACCAAGTTTTAAATAATTTTTTAAACTAAATTTCTTTTTATTAGGTTATATTACATATTCATTACTTTGATATTCTATGACTATGTCTGCAATATATTTTGAATATATTTTGTTTCATTTAATTTTTTTATATATGGATTTATATATGATATACATAATTGACTCTTTGTTTAATTCTCCCTTAAATATAATGATCATTGTAAGGGACTTCATCTCAATTTCATTTTATTGAGTAATATTTTAATTTTATTCACATATATGATTTTATGAGGTGTATATACGGCCCCTTTGACAAGTTATATGATGAATTTACCTATTATTCTAATATTTCTGTTTTTTTATTGTTAATATTTTAGGGGGCTTACAATTCAAATGTTTCTAAATTGGTTAAAAGATTTCCTTTAAAATCCTCCTTTAAATTTCCCTTTTCAACTCTTTTTAAGTGGAATGTATTTTAACAAATATAGCATGAATTTAATTTCCCACCATAATGATACATGAATGATTTAATGTTTCATTTATATGATTCAAAGTTTTCTTTCAAATAAAATTTTTTCTTTTTTATGTGGAAATATTTTATATTTCAAAAAATTTATTTTTATAATAATTTTTTTAAGAAAATCCGTCTTTAATTCTACCTTCGTTTGAAAATCCTTTTTCTTTCAAAATCCATTCTTTTTAAAGATTATTTCAAAAAAATTACTATTACAGTTAAATGTCATTTTTACCTATAATTGGATTTTTACAAAAAGTTTTAAAAGGAATCTTTATGTCATTTTCCAAATAATGTTTGTTTTACTTTTACCAAAAATGTGAAATGAATCTTTATTTTAACATGTAATTCATGAACAAAATTTTCCTATATCATGAACATGATTTTATTTTTAATATTAATTTATATACATGGTTATTTTCAAGGAATTTTTTTTAAAATATGTTATCAATTTTTAGTTTTAAAATGTTATTTTCAAAGTGAAAAGGTTATTTTTCTCAATAATTTTTTTAATGATCTTTTAGTGTTATTTCCATTCATAAATGTCAATAAACCTTTTGTTACTTATGATCTAATGGAGATATTTTTTATTGATATCATCCTCATTATTTCTATGGAGTTATTATGATTGTTTCAAGGATATTTTTGTAGAACCTTTTTCCTTTCTACTGGTTAATAATGTTTTAAAATGATTCTTATGGAACACATTTATTTTCCATGGGTTAATCATGTTTCAAATATATTATCATGAAACCCATTTATTTTACAATGGATAATATTTCTTCAAATTGATTATTATGGAACTAAATTATTTTCCAGGGGTTAATCATGTTTTAATGATATTGTTATTGAACCTATTTCTTTTCAATGATTTAATCATGTTTCAAATAGATCATTATGGAACCCATTTATTTTCAAGTATTTAATCAAGTTATGATAGTAATAATTATTTTTTATGAGTTTTATGATGGAATTCAAGATCTATGTGCTTTATTAGTGTTTTGGTTCTTGGATATTACTTATATTATAAATAGGTCCATATATTACTAAGTGAGCCCATTATAGCTTATATAATGGGTACACCTAGATATATCTCTAATTCCTTACATATGGAAGTAAATCGTATGGTTACTCTATTTATAAGGGTTCAGTAAGGGTTGTATAAAGATAATTTCCCATGATAAAAATATGTTTTATCTATGATTTATATGAGTTTATAATGTTTCTTATGATCAATATTGATATCACATAGGTGGTGATTATTTATTATAATGAATAATTCTGTTGTTAAGAACTTATCCCATGTTTTCATGATTTATAATCTAGGTATTGGTGGGTATGAATATTCTTATGTTATAATCATGCACTTTTATTATGTCATCATACCATGATGCCCTTATTATAGTCCATAATTACATTTAATTGTTAATGATTATGTTTAGCTTTACTGGGAATTTTTGCTCACCCTTGTTTTGTTTCATTATCCTGAGGGTATAAATTTTTATCTTAAATAATTTATGTTTAGAATGGTTGTATATGGATTATTATGAATACCTAATTTTCAATATGAAAATAAGGGTATAGTGGGAGATTTTTTTCATCTTTGCAAACTAGTTGTCTATGATTCCATGGTGTTAAGAATTTGTAATAATTATATATAACTATAAAACTAAAAGGTACTTGAGAATATAAGTGATTAAATATTTTAATTTTTATGTTTTAATTTTTATATAGCCAAAATCTCATCACCTTCATCGGTATCAAATCCAAAAATGTAATATTTATTATTTCAATAGTGGATCTAGGAGTGAGGGTATGGGGTTATTATAGTTTGTAATAGAGGTGAGTTTAGATAAATTTTAAGTTAATGATTTTTCATGTCAGTTTATCGTAATAATTAATAATAACATCCAAGGTACATCATTGTAACTATGATCATAAGTTTAATGTCTTAGACACCACTTTGAGGTTTTAAGAGATGGGATATTAAAGTGATTAATGACAATTTATAATATTTTTTATTGGGTTGAAGTATATATAATGATTCAATTTAATGTATTGTATTTATTTAAATTTTCAAATATAAGATTTAAAGAGTTAATAACATTTAGGGTTTGTATGATCATGGATGTAAAGGTAATTATGGGAACAAATGTTTTATCATATATATAATCATAGTATTGAAAATTAATTTGGTAAAAAAGTGATTATTCTTATTTAAAATATGAAAGGTATGAGACAAAACTTTAAGTTAAAACACTCTTTAATGTTATTGTTATTTAAGAATAATTTAGTTTTATATTTGGGTATTAATGTTGAGTTTTGTGGATTAATGTATTAATTTATCATATTATGGAATACTCATTTTGGTATATATCTTGCCATGTGAAGACAATTTGGGTTTTAGTTATTCTCTAAAGATAGGAAGAATATATTTCTTTACTTTTATGGTTATATGATCTTAAATTGTTTATTTAGTGATTTAGGAATAATTAATTTCATCTTTAATATTCATAATTTGGAGTAAAAGATGACATTTTGGTGGAATTGATAAAAGAACATAATTATACTCATAAATTAATTATAGTTTCTCCTGATCATAGTATACATGGGAAAGGAATTCCATAACTCTATGAAAAGGATCTAAAACCCAAATTTTTTCAAATTTTCATCATTTAATTTGATATAAATGAATTTTTTCAAACAACATTAATATAGGTTTTGTGGTTTTTATATTTCTCTATATCATTAAATTTTTGTGATAGATGATCTCTATCACTATATATCATTATTTGGGAATTAAAAAAATTTCATGTCAAAATATTGACTTGCCACATATATCTTTTTATTTGGAAACCAAATATGTGTTAATCTAGGTGACCTTTGAATGTCATATTCTCTCTTATAAAGAGGATTTTTTATTAACCCTTTTTAAATTATGGGTTTCAAAATTATTGGTATTTTCAAGTGTTCAACCATTGATTACCAATATTTAGTTAAAATTATGAGTATAAAATTTACTATAGGTGGGGAGTATGTAACACCCTGAGATTTTAGAAAATAAAATTATGTTTGATATAATATTATACATAAAACACCAAGATTAAATGACCCAAGAAATATATTACCGTTATAACATATCTGTTAAATTAGTGATCATGAAAATTATTAATTACTTTATGAATATATATATACACACACACATACAAATATATATATATATATATATATCCTTATCAATATAACTTATTTATAATTTTTTAGTAAATAATCAATAAATTTTATGTAATGTAACTTTATTCTTAAAAAATATGTTTTCTTCAAAAATGATTTTTATTGGTTTTCATGAAAAAATATTATAATTAATTTTTATAAATTTAAGAAATTTTATTTGAAAAAATTCACATAATTTTTAAAATTAGAATGTAAAAAAATTTACATTGGGTGGAATATTTGTGTGAGTTTGAGAAAAAAAATCATCAAGAGGTGCCATTAATTTTGTGTGAGTTTGAGAAAAAATTCATCCTTCATTTTTTCACATGTATGTTGCATTTAAAAGTTCATATTTCAACTAAAATACTTCTTGGGAGACCCATTTTTTTTTGTGGTTTTATCCTTCTAAAAGAAATATGTGCACAATGAAATATTATTTCTGAAACAAGGACATGCCTGGAGGTTCTATTGTGAGAGGTTATCTGGGTCATGAATGTATGTATTTTTTTCAATTTGTTTTTCGAATCTGATCACAAGACATAACTAAAATTTTATAAAAAGATTATTAGTATGGGAAAATTGATCCCTCATTTCTATATCTTCCCTAAACAGAAGTAATTCCTAGGTCATATAAATTGGCTATATTAAGCCTTGAAGATAGGGATATGTCACATCACAGAGTCTTGTTTAACAAGGATTTTTTTAATTATTATATCAAGTGTGTAATTTAAATATTTATAGGTTATCTCATACTATGTAATTTAAAATATAACTTAAAATTTTATTATCATTTTATATAGGGAACCTAAATAAATTACAAGTAGATTTCATCGATCACTACCTCTGAGAAGGAGAGAGGATTTTCATAGCCAAGAGTTTCCTTCTTGGTTGAAATTGAAGTTATGACCACTATTTTAATTAACATAAAATGTATATATTCATTTAATTTTATAATTTATATGTATTTCAGGTATTGAGTTTACCTATTGTATTTGATTCTAAAGAATTAAGATAATTGGATTTTGGTCCCAATTATTTGGTTTGTAATGTAAATATTTAATAATTAATGGGTATAAATTTGTTAAAACTGATCGAGTGGTAAAAATGATAATAAAACATGATTGTGTTGTGTTATCTTCTACAGTATACTATTATTCTAGTATATTAGATAGTCATCCTCAATATGAAAATGTGTCTTATTATGGACTGGTTCAAAAAATATTTTTATTAGATTACTACCCTCAAGGTAGATTCACTATAATGAAATATAAATGGTTTAATTCAATGATGATACATGGTACATTTATTGATGATTTTTTATTCAGAGTTATTAACATGAGTCAATTCCTAGATACCGATGAAACATGCATTTTTTGAATCAATAGAAAAACTAGTATATTATGTGAAATATCATCTTAGACCTATTTATGGTTTTATTAATGAACTAATCCCAAGAAATATTTTTCATGATGTTGGGGATGAAATTGACATCATTGACTCCCCCCTTGGTGTTGACCAAAATATTTCATTTGATGACTCAAACTGTCCCACTATGATAATTGATGCTGAACCTCAAGTAGTGGTGGGTAATATATAGAAGAAACTATAAATATTCATAGTTAATTCAGTTTACCTTTACATGGGTTTATCATACTGGTATTACTATAATGAAATTAATTTAGTCACATTTTGGAATGATAAATTTATTTTAGTATTTTTTGGTTTCATTTAATTTAATTATTTTTATTTTTATTCAAAAAACAAATCTAAAAACGAGTTTAAAAAATTTGTAACTTGGTTTTAAATTATTGTTACTAAAACATGTTATGACATTTTTTATTAATTATTTGACTTCTAAGTTTTATGCATGATTTTTAAAAAATATTTCTAAAAAATTTACATTTCATTCTTATGAATATTATGAAAAATATTACAGAAGTATGAAGGAAGTGATTATTTTATGTTGATCGATATATTCATGGGTGTGGGCTTCTTCTTCTACTTCACATAGTGAGTATAATAATTTTAATATTTTTATTCTGCATTACAAATAATGTTGTGTTAATATTATTTATCAAATTTCATTTAGGTATATTCAGTCTCTCTAGAGTTTACTCTTCTTCATCTTACAGGAATGGGTCCAAGAGGGGATGCTCCTAGACCTAGACGGATCACCCTTCATACATGTTCCCAACATGATCCCCCAATAGACACCCCATATACCACACCTCTCCATCCTATACTAGAGACTCTAGGGATGTTTCCACCCATGCCTCCATCATCATCTCATTTACCCTCTTCTTCACATAAAATGTATATGCCACCAACATGGATGTTTCCACCATAAATATATCAATATCCTTTGATTTATCCCCAACTCAAATACTCATATCCATCCATGTCTATGCTTCCCCCATTTCCTAATGTCCATATATCATCTGATTATTATTTTCCATCATCTCTCACTCCAATGCTTGAAGATCACCCAGAGCATGCATTGGAACAGAAATGTCCTTCTAAGGCTACTGATCTAGGACAACCCATGGATCCATTAGAGCCTATTGACTAGCCTATAACATGTTTTTATTATTATAAGTGTGTTATATTATATCATATAATTTTTGTCTTGTTGTTGCATGATTTAATTCTTATTTTCCTCATTTTATCTTATTCAATTGGATCTTATAATAGGTGATGTGGGAATATCCATACGCCAGAATCCTAGAATCTCTAACCAAAAATAATGGTGGATTATAATGAATAAAATCAAATGATAGGTTAGGTAGTGTAAAATTTTCATGTCAAATTTACCCAAGTTCCATGATATCATTCCAGTGGAACATGTCTCGTAGATATATTTCATTAATGATATCAAGGAAAAATCATGGGTAGAGATATGGGTAATAAGATTTGTTAAGTTTATTTCTACAATATTGTTTTATTTATATGAAATAATATGTTCATTGCAGCATCGGTTAAACATTCCAAATGGTGAATCTGTAAAGTTTGCAAGGTTGATAGATCTTGGAATGTTCTGATGATCATATAAGAATGATTTATATTTTGGTTAGAGGAATATAGTCAGTTTTTATTTAAAGGGTGTTCCAACATTCCCTGACTATACAAAAAACAGAATATTAAAAAAATGATCACATATTGGAAGAGTTGTGATTTTATGGTATTCCTAATATTTAATAGTTTTTATAAAAAATTTAATTCTTATTAAATGTATTTACTTTTTTAGGATGTATAAGGGTAAAAAAGAACAAAGATTAAATGATGTACCTGCACACATTGGGGAGCACTACAATACTTGAACATGAAAAGCACTGAGTACTTTAATTTGAATAGAAGTAAAATCTAGATTAATAGTGTTACTTAAATAGCTTTACCTGCTGAATTTTAAGTTCTATTGTCATTAATACCTTTAATATAAGGCTGAAAATAGACCATTTAAATGGCCTAGTGGCCTAAAATACAATTATAAAAATTTTCCCAATGGCCTGATGGAAAATTGGCCAGTTAGCCTAATGGAATAACTTCTTAATGGATAATTGACCTAAAAACATAATTTCTAATTGGAATAATGTTCTAACAGCCTAATGGTCTTATGTCCTAATGGACTATTGGCCAAACAGCCTAATTTCCTAACATCCTAAGGTCCAATTATCCTAAAAACCTATTAAGATAATGGCTAATTGTCTTAATGGCTTAACAAGATAATGAAAAATTGGTATAATATCCAAATGGCCAATTGGCCTAACAGCCTAATGGATAATTGGACTAACATGAAGTTGGAAATTTTCCAAATTGGCCCAATGGTATAATGGACTAATGTCCAATTGGCCCAATGGCTTAATCACCTAATAGCCAATTGGCCTAACGTCCTAATGTCCAATAGGCCTAATCTTATAATGGCCAATTATCCAATTAGACTAATGTCCTAGTGGCCAATTATCTAATTGTACTAATGTAAAATCATCCAATTGGCCTAATGGACTAATATTCAATTGTTCTAATAGCCTAATAGCCAGTCGGTCAATTTTCCAAATGGAACAAAGGTCAATTGTCCTAATCGCCAAACCGTCTCATGGCCAATTGGCCTAATGGCCTAATGGCCTAATTTAAAATTGTCCAATTAGCCTAATAACCCAATGTAAAATTGATCAATTATATAAATGGACTAATGGAATACTTTCCAATTAGCCTAGTGGCCTAATAACTAATTTTAACGATGGCCTGCTGGAAATTTTTTCAAGTGGTATAAGGTCCATTTGGCCTAATGGCCTAATAACCAATTGTCCTAATGGTGTAACATCCTGATGGTCAATTGGAATAAATACATAAAGGCCCAATGTCCAATTAGGCTAACATCCTAATATCCTGATGGAAAATTATCCTGATGTCCAATTTTCCATAAGAGAAAATGACCAATTAGCCAATTGACCTAAATGAATAAAGGCCTAATGTCCAATCAGACTACTAACCTAATAGAAAATTGGCCTAACATCCTAAAAACCAATTGGTCAATTATATGATTGGACTAATGAACTAAAGTCCTAGTGACCTAATGGAATAATTTATAATTGGCCTAAAGTCCTAATGGCATAATGTCCACTTATCCTAAAAACTTAACGATCAATTGGACTAATTACCTAATGGTATAATGGCCAACTAGCCTAAAGTCCTAATAGAATATTGGAATAATGGCCTAATCAACTGTTGGACTAATGAACTAATCGAATAATGGTCCAATTGGACAATTTTCCTAATGGCCTAATATCCTAATGACCAATTGTGCTAAGGGACTAATAGAAAATTCGTCTATGGGCCTAATGGCCTAATGGTCATTTGGCCTAATGGACTAACAACCAATTGTCCAACTGTCTTAATGGAAAATTATCCTAAAGGCATAATTTCCAATCAACATAATGGCCTAATAGAAAATCAGTTTAACGGCCCATTGGACAATTGGACTAACGATCCATTATCCAATTGGAATAATGGACTAATGGTCAGTTGTCCTAATTTCCTAATACCCTAATATCTTAACGACTAATGGGAATAATGACCCAATGGAAAATTTCCCAATTGGCCTAAAGTCCTAATGGAAATTTGGCTAATAGTTATTTGTCCTAATTTGATTAATGGCCAATTATCCTAATAGCCATTAGTTTTTTTTCCAATTGGCATTACTTATGAATTATAAATAATTTATTTATATTTAATGATAATTAATTGTAAATAATTATATAATTTGATTTATTCAAAGTAGGTCCTTATTTTTATATTATTGAAACCACATGAAAATATTTTTGTTGATTGATTTGATCAAGGATTAAATATTATTAAATATGTTATATTTAGATTATCTAAATAGTTTTTGTAATAAATTAAAATATAAAATATACATATTTAATAAAAAATTCATATATATATAATTTAAATTATATATAATGAATAATATGGTGCTCAAATTATGAAATGAATATAAATCATTCATAATCAAGATTATATAACGTTTATAATGAGTAGATAAAATTATAGCATTTATTATTATATTTTATTTATGAATTTTTTATCAATGTTTATCACATGTTTAAATTTATGAATCGTTCATTCATTTAAAACTTATTCCATTTTATTATTATTCATGATTATAAAATTATTATATTGTGAATATGTGTATACTACTCAAAGTAATTTGTAGAAAGTTGTGTTGGTCATCGAAGGTTATCTTCCTTGAGAAAATTTATTTTTATTGAGCAGGAAGAAAAGGGATGGAAGTGAAGTAAATGAAAAACCACAAGAAAATATTTTTGGTATTTTTATTTATATCTAAAATATTTATTTTAAATTCATAATTAAATATCTTGTCTATATTTTCACAAGTCTTCCCTGGAGGCTCTTCATGATAAATAAGATAAAAAATTTGTGACAAATGATTATTTGGGTAAAGTATTAGGTGAGGAGCACTAGGGGAGAGTCAGATGTAAACCCAGAAAAAATAGCAACCCAACTAGGTGTTGGTCCCCATTAGGCTCATTTCAAATTTATTAGACCACTAAGATATAAAGAGTTCATGTATAAGTAGTTGAGGCCAAAAAAATATCTTTATGGGACTGTTAAATAATTAAAGTGATCATTGAAAAATTCATAAAAGCTATGTCAGTTATAATAATATAACTTCCATAAGAGGATGCTAATAATATTAATTCATCTATGTAATTAATTCACTCTTTAAATGATACCCCAAGTAATGCCAATGAGTGTCATAGTGGTGGTCGAGCTGATGGTGGTGAAAATGATGATGATGAAGATTCTCTAGATGATATTATTGGTGATGAGGATGATGTTGATGGTGATAAGGATAAAGATGTTAGTGATGTGGGAGATATTGATCCCATCCATTTTTGACTTAGAAGTAAAGAGACATGTGGATGTTTTTTAATGACTTGAATTGATTGGTTTTATGGATGTATATGTATGTTATAGTATTGTAGATGGTTTGAAAATTATTAAAAGAAGCTGGTTGAATGATAAAAATACAATATTTATATTTCATTGAATATGTATTGTGTTTTTTATTTTATTTATAGGCTTAAGTAAGAGATGATACTTATATAAATTGGGTACAACAAACTTTACCCATGGTTTTGAGAACCATGGGTATAAGTTTTTTTCTAGGAAAATATATACCCACGTTTTCTAGAACTATGTGTATATATATATACCCCATGGTTTGGGTTAAACTTTGGTTATAGCTCTATACTGACGGCTCCAAAATACATAGTTCCTAAAACCATGTTTATAGTTCATACCCATAGTTTAAGGGATTATACCCGTGGGTTCAAACCATGGGTATGGGGTGTTTTCCTATAGTGGTTTTTAAATGAATAATGTTTTTCTTTTTTAATTAATTAAAACAACCCCTAATGAGGAATGCTTAAAATAAAATTTTTAGATTATATATCTATAATTATTAATTCATATTCATAAAATTATTATTATTATTCATGTATTTAACGTAAAATGATTATTTTATTTAAAAATACACTTCTTGAAATCCTAATTTTTATAGCATCTGCATGTTTATTTTTTAAATTAAATTTCTGTAGTTATATAAATAGAATATGGTAAAATGGATTAAATATTTTTAATCGTCATAATAAATATTATCTAATATTTTCAACTTAATTTTTATCCTAATTAATAGTGAAAACATTAAAAATAAATTACAGTGGTTAAGTTAGAAACGAGTTTATCAAGGGGTTAAACTAAACAGATAATGATCAAAGTGACATAAAAACTCTTATAAATACTAATTTTGGCCATATATTGAAAACATAATTTTTAATTATCTATAATTGTCCATTTTTTACCCTTGTGTCAAGTGAATAATGTAGGTACACCTTTTTGTCTTCAAAAATTACAAGTGTTCCACTCACCTCACTTATAAAATTCAACCACCTCTTCTCTCTTATTCACTCCTTCCAAGCCTTTTCAATCAGAAAATAAATTTCCAAATAACTTCCCAAAAATCATCCACTGATCCTAGAACCTTATTTTAAGGAATTATAGGAATTATTTAGGAATAATCATAAGGAGGTTGTCTCAGAATTGGTAAAATTTTTAATTATACATTTGTGATTTTTTTCTCAATCTGCCTCCTTCAAATCTCACTCAAAGATGATCATTTAATAAAAATTGTATCTAATATACACTGAGATATTATTATATTATTTTTATAACCTAAATATATCTCCTCTTCCATAAAATGGGATATGAAATCATCATTTGTTTGTACAAGGAAATAATTCCTCACAAAATGATGTTATGTTTTTCCATCATTGCCTTACATGACTTGTTGTAATGATGTATTTAAAGTATTTATATGATATTTGTAACATATTTATACTTATTTTATTTTTATATCACATATAAATTTCTTAATTTCCATTCTATGGGGGATATGATAAAGATGTTCATGTGAATAGTGGACAACTTCCTTACGAAGCGATGTGACTCGTTTTTCACTAACGCTTTACATGGAAGGTAATAAGGATAATATTAATAAATATATGTGATATAAATAAAATAATAAAAATATTTATGAAATATTTAGTATTCCTGAAAGATAATATATAATTTTCTTACACAGAAAAATGATAACACCATTCGTGTAAGTGCAGGTTACCACCTCCACGAAGCGATGTTATTCTTTTGTCATCACCAGATAAAAAAAATGATATAAATATGTAGATTTAAATAAATAATATGGTATTTATGTTATTATGATCATTATTAAATGATAAAATAATATATAAATTATTTCAATAATAAGCATTGAAAAATGGAAGTGTTTCTCATGCATACGTATGGCATGTCGTCTCTATAATCATAACACGATTCATTTTTTATAAAAAAAAATTCATGATTATTTTTAAAGGTATAATTGATGAATAAATATGATAATTATTTCAGGATTATTATTATAGTGATGTTTAAATAATGAACCCTTTTACCATGGTCAACACACTATATATGTTTTGAAGCAATGAACTTAACGTCCTCAAAACACTCAACATGGACATAACTTATTAAATATTTAATTTTTTATTTAAAAATAAATAAAATAAATAATTTAAGTGTAATTTATTACACCTATAAAATTTTATTATTAATCAAATAATTTATATAGGATTATTTTATAGGAGTAAAAGGACATAAAAGGAATGTATGGACTTGTGGTAGGGGTTTTTCTTTTCCCACTTTTTATTTATGTGAGACATATTCCATATTCAACATTTTATTTTATTATTTATTTTATATATTTCACATTTTACATGTAATATCATGAATCCATCAGACATTATGGTATTTTTAGTTTCAATTTTAACTATTTCATCCATGTATATTTTACTTGAAAGATACCAAGTGGTAAATAATTTCATAACACAATTTATTTTCATTGGGTTATATTACATATTATTTATCTTCGATATTCTATGATTATGTTGTAACGATTTTTTAATATATTTTGTTTTATTAAAAATCTTTATGTATGTATTTACATTTGATACACATAATATATGTGTTGATTAATTCCACCTCTAAATTATGATCATTTTATGGGACTTCATCTCAATTTCCTATCGTTGAGGAATATTTTTTTGTTATTCACCAATATTATTTTATAAGGTGTATATACAACCCCTTTTACATGTATTATCATGAATTTATTTATTCTAATGATATTTAATTTTATTCTTACTATTAATATTTCATGGTAATTACGAATAAAATATTTCCAAAGTGGTATAAGACTTTCTTTCAAAAATTATCTTTTAAAATTTCCCTTTCAAATATTTTCAAAAGATATATATATATTTATTAAAAAATATGGAAATAACAAAATTTACTACATTCATGATGCCTCAATTAATTTATGTTACTTTTATATGTTTCCAATGTTATTTTCAAATAATATTTTCTCTTTTTTATGTGTGTAGTTTTTAGATTTTAAAAAGTTATCTTTAATAGAAAATATTTTTGAGAAAATCCTTCTTAATTTCACTTTTAATTTAAAAATACTTATTCTTTAAAAATCTATATTTTCTAAAAGAAATTTCAAAATTATTTTTCTATGATTTTTAAACTCATTTTCCTAAATATTGGATCTTTACAAAATATTTTAAAAGGAATGTTTTTGTCATTTTCCAAACAATGCAGATTTTTATTTTATTGAAAATGTTAAAGAAACCATTATTTTAACATTTACAATAGGAATGAATTTTCCCTCCATCATGACCATTATTTAATATTATTATTATATTAAAATTATCATAGTTTATTTTCAAAAAAATCCAAAATATTTTATGCAGTTTTATTTTTTGAAAGTGATGTTCAATGTCAAAAGGTTATTTTTATAAAAAATATTTTTAATGACCATTTAATGTTTTTTAAATTCATAAAAGTCAACACCTCTTGTTGTTAATAATTCTATAATGGTGTTATTTGGTATATATATCATACTAAATTTTTCCAAGGATGGATTATAATTTTTTCAAAGAGATTGTCATGGAAACCATTTCATTCCACGGGTTAATCATATTTCAAATAGATTATTATAGAACCCATTTATTTTCCATGGTTTAATCATGGTTCAAAGATACTTTCATGGAACCCATTTATTTCCCTTATTTTAATCTAGATTCAAATGGATTTTTATGGAGCCAATTTCATTTACATGTGTTAATCATGTTTCAAGGATATTTTTTTAGAACCTGTTTGTTTTTCACATGTTAATCATGTTTCAAATAGATTGTTATGGAAATAATTTCTTTTCCATGAGTTAATATTGTTATAAAATGAATAATTATTGTTTTGTGAGTATTTCGATTAAATTAAATATCTATGTGCTTTATTCATGTTGTGGTTCTTGGAAATTTCTTATACAAAGTGTGTAAAGATAGCACTGGGTGATCACATTATAACGTATATGATGGGTATGCCCAGATATTTCTCCAATACATTGGGTTTGTAAGATGATTTTATTTTTAATAACTTGATTATCTAAAATATAATAAAAATAAAATTTTTGATAAATTATTAGTGTTTTATGTGAAAAAAAAATTTATAAAAGACAGTCACTTAAAATCAATTAAAGGCCTTATGTAAGGGTAAATTCCTAGTGAACACATTGAAATATTTAATCAAATGTTTTTGGGGTTAGATGTTAAGTTAGTGTGATATTCCAAATACCATAAAGCCTCCACGCATATGAAATTAAAATATTAAATATATTATATTATGCTTGCATGATTTATTCAAAATAATTAAATAACTCTATAATAATGCAACAAATGACCAATAAGGGACTTGTGTTAGGTCTAAGAAGTGGTTTTTACCATAGTCAAGGTATAATATTTTCAAGTGTCAGACATTTGGATGGCTCACTCATGAGAATAAATTATTTAACATTTTTTATATATTATTTTGAAAATAATTTAATATATCTCAAATGGTGTTCTGTATCATAAATTTGGGACAACCGTTAGATTCAAAACATGGGGTTTACCTTCGTTGGGATATAACATTTATATGTTTCAGGTGTTTGACAACCTCGCACATGATAAAACTATGTTTATGTTTAATTATTTATTCATTATGTTTTTAAAATAATAAATAATTAATATCTCCCAAATGGTTCATCAAATAAAAGATAGGATACCATCGTTAGATCTAGAACATGGGGTTTAACAAAGGCATGGTATAACTTTTATACACATCAGGTGTTTAGATAAATTTAATTTGATAAAACCCTTATTAGAATTATTTATTTATTTATTCCATTTTTTAGATAATAAATAAATAATATCTCTCAAACAGTGTATCATGTGGGAAATATGAGACCACTATTAGGCCTAGGATATAGTGTTTACCCTATGAAGAGTATAAATTTTATGCATGTCTGACGTTTGGTGTTTCCTCTCCTTAAAATAATTTATTAAATAGTTTAATTTTTAAAATTAAATAATAAAAAATAATCTTATGTTCATCATCCTTGCCATTAACACCAAATCACAATTAATTCCCATAGATAAATATAAAAACTTTTATTTCAATTTGCATTAATCCATTTCAGGTTTTAATGCATTAATAGAAAAAAATTAAATATTATTCAATTATGATTGAGATGAAAAATAATATTAACTTGAAAATGTTAATGGTGAAAATGTTGTGACATATTTAATAATCATTATTATTTTTATTGTTACTATTATTATTATTAAATAAATAAAACTATTTTTTGAGGATTTTTTTGGAAAATAAAAAAATATTAATAATAAAAAATGTATATTATTTTTTTGTCAAAGAAAATGAATGTAAAATTACTTGTGAAATTAAATATTCATTTTCACTTAAATGAGGAGTGACATTTCTCCATGTGTATATATTTATTTGTGATCAAAGTAATCATAGTGAAATTGTTACCCAATACTATATAAATTCAAATGTGGGGTTAATCTTAATTTATTAACTATTATCGGCATTAAATGATGGTTGTTAGTGAAACATTAATGATAAAAGATATTTAATTATTATTATTATTATTCTTGTTATTATTATTATTATTAAATTTTGAAAATAATTATTGTGATTGATTAAAAAATTAAAATACGTGTAAATATATATATTTGTGTTCAAATGTATATGTGTATATTTTTTGGTTTATATATATATTATGTGTGTGTGTGTCTATATATATATGAATGAATTACTTTTTAAATACAACTAATTGATTACTTAATGTTATTAAGAGGAGATAGAATAATAAATTAAATTGTGTAATATAGAAATTAATTAAATAATAAATTAAATGGAATGAAGAAAAAATATATAAAAGTGGGATTTTTTAAGAACCTAAAGGGGTTGCGTGCATAGGGTTTTCCTCCCCTAATGTTTCCCTATCTCTCATATCCTCTCTATTTTATTTTATTGAATTTTTTTAAACTTCTATCTCTAATATATTCTTCAATAAAGATCGGATTGATGCATGTTTCATGTCGTTGGATTTTTATTTATGAGTGGAAGCTAATGCCTTTTTTTAAGGAAGGAAGGTATTTTTAGTCCAATTTTTTTCTTTTTAAATGGATAATTTAAAATAAATTATCAAATTATATTTATAAAAAAGATAACTTATAATAAATTTTCTAAAGAAAATTATCAAAGGATAAATTATAGATAAATTATCAAAATATAATTTCACCCTTTATCAAAGGATAATTTTTATGAAATTATCATAATAAAATCATTAAATGATAATTAATTATTTTTATCTAAGGGTAATAATTTAAATTATAACCAAATAATTATAAATAACTAACACATGTTCTCTAAATTTAAATTAGAGAGATAATAATATTGAATGTGGTTTATAATTAATTGAGGAAAATATTGTGAATTTATGTGTTGGCCTAAAATGATAATTGTAAAATTATCTTGGTGATATAAAATATTGCCCCATATTTTAAAATTATAATTTTAAAATAATCCAGTAGAGATAAAATATTATCACAAGTAATATTATAATGATAATTCTAAAATTATGCATGGGAGAGAAAATATCATCAAATTTATTTTATACCTGTTTTGGGTTCTAGGAAACCTTGAAAAACTTCAACATGTTGAAATTTTTTATTGTAAGGTCCTGAAGAGAGATCTTGGATATTTTATTCCAACCTTTTTACATCGAATAATTTTGAGGTAGGATGTTTCTTACCTTTTTGGGATTGTTTACACTTGATTGCAATTAATATGATTATGCATAGTCATATTATTAAGACCATGATAGATTATGATCGCATGTGGGTGTGTTTGTAGCCTTGGAATTCTTATTTTATAATTGATGTCCTGAGTACTTGTATCCTGTTATTCTTATTTAATTTTTGATCACATTTATTGTGTGATCTACATTACTCATGATAATATTTTATACTTTCTCATGTGTCCTACTATGCTATATATGATTTATGGAATTGTTCTTGGAACACAAGATAGGTGGACCATCATGACATGTTATCCATTAGAGGGGGGGGTGTACAGATTGCGACAATGATGATGAGGGGGCAACACACAAGGTAGGGATACTAAGATTCCTTGGGGATGACGTGTGATGTAATTGATGACTAAGGGAAGATGATTATATCTCGATACCTAGTATATTCCTTTATGACTAAGGATTTATGATTATTTCTCAATCCCTAGTATTTTACTCGATGTCTAAGGGATGATGATTAGTTATTTATCCCTAGTGCATGCTGAGAACATGACCTTCGTGGTGTGTATTGATTCCAATTTGCATGATGACACGATGCCAAGTAGTATGATTCATTGTCCTCATAGATAATCCATGATTCTTCTAACCCCTTGATTATCCATCCTGTATACAGCAGAAGCAGTTACAGTTAGGGGTTTTTTGTAGATTATATGGCACACAACCGCTCAATATTGAATTTTATGTTTATTATTACTGTAAATTTTTCATTATTATATCATAAAATATTATATTTTATAACATTTGTTTAAGGACACATTGGTGGTTTCTTATTGAGTCATGTACTCACACCCTACTTGGTATTTCGATGTGCTTGTAGATTGCATGAGGGATCTGATGAAGGTAAAGGTCCCTGTAAGGGATAGCTAAGTGGAGGAGTATAGAGATATTATTAGACTGGGATGGTCTTTAGAGGATCTTCTATTTATTTATTTACTTTACATGCTCTATTTCTTCTAGATATACTTTCCATTTATGGGGGATACTTAATTTTTATTACATGTATATCATATTTACTTTTCTAAATTATTAATATGATTGTTTATTTTATTATTTATTTTTGATGATTAATACTATGACATGATATTAAGGGTATAGTATCCCCATTGATGGACTAAGTCCCTTACTGTTAGTTGGATGCATCTTTCATGTTGGTATACACACTTGAGTTCATGTGTAATTTTAGCTTGGACCAAGTGATTCGGGCCAGGTTGTTACAAAATGGTATCAAAGACTCTAGTTACTAAATAAACTTCTATTCTCTTTCTTTGGGTTGGGACATGTTAGAAAAGAGATATGATGGTTGGGAATAAAGTAGGGGAACTATATTAGTGGATGTCCAGCACTACGTAGTGGACCTATCAGTTTTCAAAAAGTGGGGAAAATATATTTTACTACTACTATTGATTAAATTCACATTTGGTGTTTCACATGACTTTTATATGTAATTTATGAGTGTTCTCATATGTTCATGCATCGTAAATAGGCATGTATATACACATTCCATATATATATGTGTGTGTTTTTTTTACTTTATAGTGTTTCATTAATTAAATGCCTTGATTTGTGCTATCTGTTTAGGATAGTTTCTCTTTGTGTGATATATCTTTGTTGCAGGATGTTGTGATGAATTTTTATTGGAATTTATTAGTTGAACTGATCTTGTTGTTGTGTTAGTATATATATGATGACTGTGACTAACATGAAAGCATAGTGCTATGAGAGATATACCTTGGGTTAAGGTTAGACTCTTAGGAAAACCATGTTTGATCCCATAGACTGATTAAGAGAAACATTATGTGATCTCATTGACTGATTAGGTTTTACCCCAAACTCTCTATTTTTTATGTGTGTTCATAAAAACTATATAATATTTCACCTCATTATATTATTATGAAACTACTTTGGATTTAGGCCAAAATACTTTTGTAAGGATAGAGGTTTTATAATTACTACTGGATGTGTAGGAGAATTCAGTTGAGCTTTCTCTTGAACCTACACATGGTATAGGTAGTAGGTTCACTTCAAATAGAGGATTTTATCTCCATGCCTATATTAGTAATAGAATATCCTAACTATGGTAAAATATTCCTTCACTTTTACTCAAACTTTCTTCATCCTTCCAGGGCATTGGAGGCCATCATGAGGTTGAGTAAAGGGTTAAAATTGTTATAGAAATTTGACCTAGTAGAAACTCTGAATGATCAATGGGTTATGTTAAAAGGATCTCATGTTAGGTGTGGAACCATTTTTATACCCCATATCATGTGTTTCCAAAAGATATGAATGAGCTCAATGTTATACTGGATTACATGGAGGTAGAAGCCCTTGTCCATACTTTTAAGTTTTTGTGACACTATCTCATTGATGAGAGATTTTTTATTTATACGGTCCACAAGATCCTTCACATTATATTCACTCAAGGGGATATAAACATGACACATTTCCACTGGGTTTATATGCACCTTTTACATCGTGTTTTTTTTCATGGATTATAGAAATTCCTAGGGACTTAGCTAAAATTGAGCATGGTGTACCATTATCAAACTGATGCATAGTGCAAGTTAACTATATTAATATTGGAAGATATGATTTAATCTTGCGTGATAAACCATAGAGGATCATGGGATGATCACATAGCCTTGTTTGAGTTTTCATACAATAACAGTTATCAGGATTTTATTCAGACTACACCATATGAGGCTATTTATGGGAGGCCCTTTCTCTCAAAATTATGTTGGCATGAGGTTGGTGGGGCAGCAATTGTTGGCTCATTATGGTTCAATAGAACTCAAAGATAGTGTAGCTAATACAGAAGACATTGATCACTGCTCAGAGCAGATAGATAATATATACCTACCGTAAGAGGATACCCTTGGAGTTTTTTGTCGGATATTATGTTTTATTATATGTGAATCCTTGTTTAGGGCATGTATGACTGATGAAGTAGGGAAAGGTTAGACCATGTTTTTTTTACCTTTTTCTACCTATAAGTGGATAAGGGAAGTGTAATATCATTTAGAACTCCCTTCTCGTTATCGAGTTATGCATGAGTTATTTCATGTGTCCAAGCTGTAGAGGTACATACCCAACCCTTTGTTGGTTATTGATTGCGAGGATGTTGAGATGGTGACAGACACATATTATGAGAAGCATCTGGTTGGGATCATAGACCAAAGTGATAAATTGTTGTGAGAAAGCATGATACTAGTAGTTCAGATTCTATGGCTCTAGGGATGACTCCAGGAACAGAAATGGGAATGTGAGTCTAATATTGGATCTCAGTGGCCTAATTTGTTCAAGAAAGACTACTAGAGATACTTTATGAGCATAAAAAACTGATAAAGAGGGAGAATTGTAATATCCAAAAAAAATAATGATAATAAAAACTCACTTATTGATAAATTATAAGTGTTTTATAAGGAAAAAAAATTATCAAATAAAATACCTTAATATATGTAATGAAGTTTTAACATAATGGTTAAATTATAGTTAACGCATTGAAATATTTATGAGAATATTTTTAGATTCAAAAACTGAGTTAGTGTGACATTTTGAGGCTTCTAAAGCCTTAACATAGACAAAATAAAAAAATTAAATATCTAATATTATATACAGACAAAATTTATTCTAAATAATTGAATAAATAATAAATGGTACATCATGTGAAAAATAGAAGACAACTGTTAGTTCCAAGATGTGGTCTTTACCCTTTGTAGTATATAACATTTATAAGCATCAAATATTTGGGCAGCTCACTCACAAGAATAAATTATTTAATATATATATATATATATATATATATATATTTAAAAATAATAATTTAATATCTCTCAAATGGTGTGTCGTATGAGAAATATGAGACCACTATTAGGTATGGAATGTGTGGTTTACCCAAGGTGGATATAACTTTTATATAGATCAGGTGTTTGGAAACATCGCACGCTAGAAAATTCTTTTCATATTTAATTATTTATTTATTACATTTTTAAATAATAAATAATTAATATCTCTAAAATGTTGCATATTATGAGAAATCTGAGACCACTATTAGTTTTGGAACATGGGGTTTACACTAAGAAAGGTATAACTTTTATACTCATCTGGTGTTTGGAAACATCACGCATGATAAATCCCTTTATATTTAATTATTTATTTATTCTATTTTATAACTAATAAATAATTAATATCACTCAAATTGTGCATCTTATGAGAAATACAAAACCACCATTATGCTCGGTAGATAGGGTTTATACTAAACAGATCATAAATTTTTTGTGCATCAAATGTTTGGTTTATCCTCTCATTAAAATAAGTTATTTAATAGTATAATTTTTAAAATTAGAAATTAAAAATAAATTTTATATTTATTATCCTTTCCATTAATGTCGAAAAAACACTAATTCTCATAAAAGAATATAAAATCTTTGATTTAAACTCATTTTAATCTTTTTCAGGTATTAACGAATTATGAGACCAAATTAAAAATTCTTTCATTAAGATTCAGATGAAACATAAGATTAATCTGAAAATATTAATGGTGACAATGTTGAGACATATTTTATAATGATAATAATTTTCATTGTTACCATTATTATTATTTAATTATGAAAACTAGTTTTTGATTTTTTTTCTACGTATATAAATAAATATTATTAATAATAAATGTATTATTATTTCTTTTGTCAATGAAAATGAATGGAAAATTACATGTGTAGTTAAATATTCATTTTAACTTAAATGATGAATGACATTTTTTCATGTGGGTATATTTTAGTGTCTATGTATATAATGTGTATATATATTAATTATATAAATAAATATGCACATATGAATATATATATATATATATGTATATATTATATTCATATATATACATGAATGATTTTCTATATATTACTAATTGATGACTTAAATGAATAAAGAGTGGATATAAAAATAAATAAATTTTTTTAATAATATAATTAAGTAAATAATGAATTAAATAGAATGGAGACAAATTTTATAAAATATTAATGTTTGAGATGCCAAAAGAAGTTTCACGCATGTGGTTTTCCTCCCCTCAGGTTGCACACACTCTGTCATATCCTCCCCATTTTATTTTATTTAATTTATTTTCAAAATTCTATCATCAATATCTTCTTCGATACTGATCAACATGACAGACCATCAATGTCATTGAATTCGTATCGATGAGAACAAGCTAAATCATTTTTCAAGGAAGTAAGTAATTTTAAATATAATTTCTGGATTTTTAAGTTGATAATTTTTTAAAAAATTATCAAATTATAGTTATAAAAAAGATAATTTATAAGAAATTATCAGAAGAAAATTATCAAAGGATAAATTATAGATAACTTATCAAAATTTAATGACATCTTTTATCAAATGATAACTTGTATGAAATTATCATAAGATTATCATAAAAGGATAATTCATTCTTTTTTATCGAAGGAAAATTATTTAAATTATCAATGAATAATAATAAAGTATTACAATATGTGTTCTCAAATTAATTTAGAGAGATTATAATATTGAATTTTTTTTATAATTATTCTAAGGAAAATATTGTTAAATTATATGTTGGACTGAAAATATAATTGGGAAATTATTCATGAGAGATAAAATATTATCCCATATTTTAATATGATAATGTTAAAATTATACTATAAGATAAAATAGGATCATTTGTAATATTTTAATGATAAATTGAAAATTTTCATCAGAGAGAAAAATTATAATCACATGAAATATTTTATATTTGTTTTTGGTTCTTGGAAGCCTTAAATAACTTTGACTTGTTAATGTTCTCAATAATAAGGTCGTGAAGAAGGATCTTTATTGGTTTATTCATGCCTTTTTACATTGAAAAATTTTGAGGTTGGAAGTCACATACCATTTTTGGGATCATTTGAACATGATTTCCATTAATATGATTATGCAGACATATTTTGATGACCATGATAGATTATGATATTTTTTGGGTGGGTGTGTGTGTGTAGCCCTGGAACCCTTATGTTACACAAGATTCCATGAGTAATTATATATTTTTATTCATGTTTGATGTTGATCACATGTAATGTTTGTGATGCTTTAATTATGATAATAGGTTATGCTTTCTCATGTATCATCCAATTCTATATATGATTTGTGGTATTGTTCTCGGATCCCAAGACAGGTGGAATGTCATGACATGTTATCCCTTGGAGGGGGCGTGCACATGACTTTCAGCAGTGACAACGTGGGACCTATGTATAGGGTTGGAAAATGATGATGTATCATGGATTCCATGTGATGAAAAAGATGATTAAGGGATACTGATTAGTTCCTGGTCCCTATCATGTTACACAATGACTCAGGGATGCAAATTTTCTATCTATCCCTAGTACATAGGGGGAACATAAACTTCTTGATGAGAAGTGATGATGAGTTTCATGACCACATAATGCTGAGAAGCATGATTAATAATCTATGTGGCTAATCCTTCCATCTTATGACACCTTAATTATACATCTGGAATAAAGTCGAAGCATGTATAGTCAGAAGTTTGTGGAGGTTCGGTAAGTTCACATTCACTTGGTTTTAGATTTTATGTTAATTCTTGTTATACATTTATAATTATTATTTAATACACTATAATATTTGATCGTATCTAGTTATGGATGCATTGGATGTGTCCAACTAAGTCTTATACACACACCCTACAAGGGAATTTAGATCAACTTGTAGATTTCATGAGGGGTTTGGTAAAGGGAAAGGGACATGTGGGGGATAGATGAGCAGAGGATTGTGTAGATAGTAGTATACTATGACAGACTTTGAAGGATTAGTTTTTTATTTTTTTACTTTATCTCCTTTATTTCCTTTGGTCATGCTTTCCACAAACAGAAGATTCTTTATTTGTATTACATGTATTCTATCAATAATTTTCTATATTTTTACTGTAAATATTTATTATATTGTTTATTTTTTAATTATTGATCCTATGACATGATATTGAGGGTAGATTCTCCCCAATGAAAGACTTAGATCCTCACTGCTAGTCAACTACCTGTTTCATATAGGGAGACATGCATGAGGTCACATGGCATTCTGGTTGGGACCCAATGATTCAGGTTGGGTTGTTACTATATTTTTATTCTATTTATAAGGGTTCTGTATGGGCTATGTAAGGGTTCTATGAAGATAATTACCTAAAATAATAACATGTTTAATCTATTCTTTATATGGGTTTGTAATGTTTCATATGATCAATACTGATATCACATAGATCATTATTATTAATTCTGATAACTCTTTCCTTTTTAAGGAATTATTCCATATTTTAATGTTTTATGATCTATATATTAATGGGTATGAATATTCTTAAGTGATAATCATGTAGTTTGATTATGTCATCACACCCATGTGATATTTTTATTCTCCTTAATGACAATCAGTTTTTAATTTTTATGTTTACCCTTATTAAGTATCTTATTATTACCTTATTATGTTTCTTTTTTCACATTCTATAAAATTTGTGGTTGAACGATTTATGTCTCTAAGGGTTTCATATGGAATATGATTATTACCTAATGTGGAATATGAAAGGATTGGTATAGTGGGAGATGATGTTAATCTTCATAAATGGGTTTTTTATGATTCCAGGATGTTATAGTTTTTCCTAATTATTTTATGCTCAAACCCTAAAAGATCCTTGAGATTGGAAGTGATCCAATATTTTCATGTTGATGTTGTATGTTTTGGATAGAGAAAATTGGGTCTCATTCATTGGTATCAAATCCGACAATGTAAAGTTTACTATTTTATCAATGGATGTATGAGTGTCTATTTAAGTTTTTTAATGAAACAAAAGTCTTATAAAGTGTGGAGAGGAAATGAGATGAGGTTTTATTTTATATGTGGCAGAGATTACCCACATGGAATTTTTGAAAGGAACAAAATATTTAAATCTCTTATTCAAACTAACTGGATCCAAAATAGACCATTACTAAATATTAGATGATATTGGGTAGAAATATTTCCATCAAATAGGAATTAGATAAGTTTTTTGTTCATTTAAACTCATATCACTTTAGTTTAACCCTCTGTAAACTTGTTTATCCATAACCATGGTAACACATTTTTACTATTTTACTATTAATTATGACTAAAAATTATGTTTTCCTTATTTCATAATTTTATTTATTATGATTAAAATTTTGGAATCCATTTAATAAAATTCAATTCAAATAATTGGTTGAATTTAATTTAAAATTACACCCCAAAATGAGATGAAAAGTGTGTTTTCAGGAAAATACATTTCCCAAGAAATATATGATTTTATGTTAACTCTATGACTAGATATAATCATTATATGAATTTGAATTAATATAAACAGATATATAATATATAAATTTCATTTAAATATTTCCTTATTAAAGTTTATTTTAACCAACTGAAATTGAAAAACTTTATAGAGTAAAAACTGATTTCAAAAAACCTTGTTTTTAAGCTTAAAATTAAACAAACACCAAAATCCTGAAAATTACAGATTCAAATGAAATTAATTAGTTTTTTATAAAAACAATTTTTATATTTAAATTTAATAAAAACTTAAAAATATAATGAAACTATTAAATTACTTGATTCAATAAAAATAAGTCACAGTATTTGAAAAATCATTAATTTTCACTATTTACTGAAAATTGATCATTTTAGAAAAATAAAAATATTTAACCCTAAGTTAATTTTAATATAAATATTTAAAAAAAGGAAGTTAATTTTATCAAATAAAATTTATATAAGTTTTAAAAATTAATTATAACATATTCTCATGAAAATAAAAAAAATAAAATTTTTGAGAAAAACATTTTTGTGACCAATAAAATGACTTTATAAAAAATGAAGTGCTTATTTAATAAGAATTTTTCATTAAATTTATAGTTAGTAGGAACATTAAATATATTTAATAATTCAATTAATAATATTCATACAACAAAATTAATGGCAAGTTTATAGTGTTTATATATAAATAATCATGGTTTGTTTAAGCTTGGTGTTAAGTGTTATATAATCTATCGAACATAGTATCATTTTTAAAATATTTGGGTGTTATAATAAAATAATAACATATTCCATTGAATAATAATGTTGAATAAATAATCATGAATAGTGGGAAAGATACTTAGGAACGTGGAACATGTATAACTATATAAAATCAAAACATATTTCAAGGTTCTATGACAGTACCATCATAACATAATAAGAATATATAACTAAATAATCTCCATGCATAACTTAGTAGACTAGGATAACTGTAACATCCCATTTATTTATAGAATAATATATTTTCATATCTATTAATATTTTTGAATTTAATATTAATTATAGTTTAAAGGGGAAAATATGTATGATAGCATACCCGACACTCAATAACGGGTTTCTCTGAAATATTACATTGCACACAACACTGAGTTATACCAAAAAATAATTAAATAACACTATTATTATTTTAAATGGTAGTTAATTCCTAGAATTTGTATTAGTGGTAATGAACTTAATTAACTATATTATGATTTTATATATTTTCTACACGTTTTTACATTTATCCAATGAATTTTAGAGACATAAAATGAGAATGAATCTAATTTTAAGCCTAAAATATTCTAATATTTTTGAATGGTTGTTTTACCAGCTTTTGATGGAGAACCCTTTTTAGAAAAAGTTTTTGTCACTTTTATATATTATATTTGATAAAATAAAATTATTATTTATAATCGAGACATTGAAATTTACTTTGGTTGAAATTTTTTTTTTCTGATAAAACTCACATGATTATGAATAGTGAAAAATACTGCATTTTAATTCAAAACTGCATTTTCATCTAATTTATTTGTATAGTTGTATTTTTTTAATTTATTTTAAAGTTTAATTTATTAAGTTTTAATAATTTAATCCAACTATGGTCATTGAAATTAATTTCACTTTTAAATTAGATATAAACACATGTCAATCTTTTGATATTTTTCACTTCTTAAAAACTCACTTTCTGGTTTTGACAATGGGAATTAATTTCAAATTAATTACTAAAACTTCTATGTTTTGAATTTTTGAAACATTTATTCGAAATTTTGAATCATAAGGTCAAAATTTTATAAATAGGTACCTTTTATGGATATTATGAATAGTAATTTCAGTAATTGTTTTTATTTACCATGGTTAAAGATTAAATTAGGTAAATAAGGGTAAAAAACAATATTATCATAATATAAAACTACCATATCACATGTCATAAACCTACTGGATGGGATATATCCAACCATGGTCATATATGGGTCGATTTTAGGACCCCATGTGGTCACTAAGGTGTGATAATGACCCTTTATAATATTTAATTTAATGAAAAGGGAAATATAACATAAACATGTATATCCTAACTAAAATAATAATAATTTAGATTATATAAATGATATATTAAACTATAAATATTAATTATAAAGATAAAAAATATTTACTAATTCATGGTATTTTGTTTGTAATTAATATATATTAAATAAATAACTATATTTATGACACAATGACGATGCAGTGATCACCTTATTAATGGAATATTCAAATAAATGATGTTATAACTATTAAAATAAATTCAATTTAAACATTTTTATACCATAAAATATTTTTTTGGATTACATTGATATGTTAGGGGTGATTTAATTCTTTTGTTCTTTATGAATCAAGTGGTTATGACTAACAAAAATCAATTTCTAAATAGTGTCAAAATTGATATAAATGAGTTTTTAAAACAACTACAATTTTATTAAATGATAAAATAGTCTAAAAACTAATATCATTCCAACTAACTTACATAATGTTAAAAATGTCATTAATGATCTACTTTTCATTCTCTTGGCATTTTATAGTAACTATAGTAACCATATATTATGAAAACACAAGAAGACATAGTAAGAGTTAATGTTTTTAAGAAAGGGTTAAAGCTAAAATATAAGGTTAGTTTTGTGACCTAAAATTGTCTAAAACCTATTGGTTGAGAGTATTTATACTTATACTCATCTTATACTCAAAATTTATCACTTTTTAAGTATTATAATTCGAATATAAATTTATAATAAAATAATATTTCAATACTTCCCTAAAGTGCCCCTCCTCCCTCTAATAAAAGGCCACCACTTCTATCCACTTACTCACACATATAAATCCCCTTGTATAGTCTAAATTATGCTAAAATAATCTCCCAAAATCCATAAAGTACTTCTATAATCCTTAACTTAGGCAGAAGGCAATTCAAGAAATCCTTTTGGCTAAAATCAAAAGGAGTTACCCGATTTAGAGGTAACTTCTTCTCTAAAGATCCTTTCATTTAATTTCCACATACAACACCAAAAACTATCATTAGTCCATTATTTTATAGCAAAACCAGTATAATAAATATACTAGTATGTTTTTATTCTAAGGGTTATACCTACAGTTTCACACACCTCCGTCTAATGGATATAGAATATACTGTTTCTGTGTACAGTGAACTTCTGCCTCATGAAATGATTTGGTTCAATTTTCTCCTACCACCTCTAATGGTGGCCATTATTATGTAACTATATTTATATATGATATATACACTACTGGAAATAGAGAATTTCCCAACGGTTTAGAACCGTTGGAAAAGGCTGGGGAACCGTTGGTATGTGTTATACCAACGGTTCTTCCAGCCGTAGGCAACTAAGCCGTTGGGAAAAACTTTTCCCAGCGGTTTACAGTGAACCGTTGGCATAGGTGGAGAAAATTACCCTATCCCAACGGTTCTTCAAAACCGTTGGGAACAAAGTGTTGAAAAAACCCTATATCTAGTCTTTCCTAACGGTTTAAAACCGTTGGGAAAATTGTTTTACCAACGGTTTTACAAAACCGTTGGTAAAACAAATCCAAGATATTCTATGCCAACGGTTTTGAACCATTGGCATAGCCTCTGCTGGGAAAATTGCCCAGCAGCCCTGCAATTTTCCCAGCAGCTCCCCCAATTGCAACCAGGTCTCCAATTTGACCACCACCTGGTGTGGTTTTGTGGGTTACCTCTCATATTTCAATCCAATTATTGTACATGCAATAAACTAACACATACATATATAATTATTGTACCTACAATAAACTAACACATACATATATAATTATTGTACCTGCAATAACCAACTAACAATTACATATAATGGTGGAACTATACACATCCATAATTAAATTAGAATTGATAACGTAATTATAAACATACATAATTCGTTTAGAATTCAATTTAAAATTTAGATGACAATTATATGTGGAATCCGGAAGTCAATTCATAATTTAATCAGTTTTTTGTATACCATATATTTTTACCTGAAATAATGTCCATTTTAAACATAATGCATACACCTGGAGTGCTACCGGCCACACCGCGCCTCGGATTGAGGCGGGGTTGACACGTACACGTCACATATGACCCATTTATCGTTGTGCTAATGTATCGACACAATCCGAATGCGTTTGGTCGGTTTTCCGTATGCTAGTTGATGTTTTTCAATTAAAATGACGTACTTTTGAAACAAAAGGCAGACAATTTGAGTGGTTCCGGCCACGCTGAGCCTCGGATTGAGGCGGTGTTGACTCATACACATCACATATGACCTATGGATCATTCTCCTAAAGTTTCAATGGAAACCGAATGTGTTTGGTCATTTTTTCGTATGTACTTAAATTGTTGTCCATTTTAAGAAAAAGAGAGCCACTTAGAGTGATTTCGGCCACACCACACCTCAGATTGAGGTGGGGTTGACTCGTACACATCACATTTGACCCATGGATCATTGTGATAAAGTATCGACACAATACGAATGCGTTTGGTCGGTTTTCCGTATGTGAGTTGATGTTTTTCACTTAAAATGATGTCCATTTGAAACAAAAGACGGACACTATGAGTGGTGGAGACCACACTGCGTCTCCAATTGAGGCAGGGTTGATTCGTACACGTCACATATGACCCATGGATCGTTATCCTAAAGTTTAAATGGAAACCGAATGCGTTTGGTTGGTTTTCCGTATGTACTTAAAATGTTGTCCATTTTAAACAAAAGAGTGACACTTAGACTAATCCTGACCACACCGCGACTCAGATTCATCCTGGGTTGGCTTGTACATGTCAAGTGTTTTGATGCTAGGAAAAAGGTTGCCCAGGAGTTGGCCCAAGAAGGCTGATAGTGGACTCTCTGAGTCCACCGGCCAGCCGGTATGGGCACCGGCCAACCGGTTCTTGCCCACCGGCCAGCCGGAGGACCCAAGTAGTAGGCTTGCCCACTGCCTGGTGCCACCGGCCAACCGGTGGATGACCACCGGCCAGCCGGTGTAACCCAGACAGAAAGCCTGCTGTCTGGACCACCGGCCAGCCGGGAGCTCTGCACCGGCCAGCCGGTGGACTACCGGCCAGCTGGTGAGACACCACCGGCCAGCCGGTGTGCCCAGTCAAACTACCGTTGGGCTTTGACCAGACTTGTACTTTTGACCCCCCAACGGCTCCGGAAGCCCTCCAACGGCCATATTGAAGTGTTTATGGGTATTTCTCCTATAAATAAGAAACCATGGATGCCGGGAACATAACCTAATGATATTTTGATGTCTTGACGCTCTAACGACAAATCTCCAAGGCCTCTTGTGATCCATTGCCATCCTTGAAGCTTGAGCTCCCTCTCCATCAGGCCACCCACCCCCCCGGGACAGCCCGCCCACCCCTCCTTGACAGTCCGGCCACCCCCGTGGACAGCCCGTCCACCCTTGTGGACAGGCCGCCCACCCCCGTACCCCCCTGGACACCCCGTACCCCCCCTGGATAGCCCCGCCCACCCTCCCAAACAGCCCACACCCCCCTCCCCTGCAACCCCACCACCACCACCTAGACATACCACCCCCTGGAATGTGTAGAAATAACATAAAAATACATGATATATAGATATCAGAAAATACACAACCTATGGGTTCACATTAACTACATAATCACACACTTCACTACTACCATAAAACACATAAACCACACCACCACCACACAAGACGCATAACATTTCTCACATTCATTTATAAGCCACTTCATTCACACTTACATTGTCCATTCATTTAATGTTAAATTAATTAAATCCATTTACCACACATCCGTTTCTATTCCATCTCATTTATTTAATATCTTGTTTTTCTGTTTTAACAGCATAATTTATTCCATAGATAACCAGGAAACTAATAAAACCACCACACAACAACTCACCATCTCACAATAACCATCGACACCATTTTACATCGACCAACCATCTCACCAAAACAACCACATATCGCAATAAAAATATTGCACATCACAAACCACCGCACAACCAAAACCACCTCACCACATTATACACCACAACTTCATCACACAACACCTCCACACGACACAACACCACCACACATCATCACTATCATACAACTTCACATGACACATCCATGCCCACTAACCATCACATTACAACCCCACATATCACAAAGCCCAACTGGTCACCTCAATCCCCATAAAACAGCCTACAACATACAATGAAACACAACAAAAAACCTCTCATAGAGGCAACATAACCCAACTTCCACAATTTATTTATTCAAGGTCTTTTATTACATTACCCCTTTATTTAGCATGGACATTATAACACAACTGATATTCCAGGGGAAACTAATTAATTAACAAAATATTTATTCATTTCCCTATTTTACACGGTGAAATCAAATCAAAATCCAAACATAAAACTAAAATATTAGATCAATAACAATAAAAACAAGGTACCATATGTGTATAAAGAAAAAATTACTTGATTTGAGATGATTCAAATGGGTTTTCACCTATTCGGATGGGGGATTTGGAGAGCAGCAGAGAGGTGGAGGTGGATTGATAACTTAAAACTAAAATACTAAAGCAATAACAATAAAAATAAGGAAGTATATGTGTATAAATGAAAAGATACCTGATTTCACCTCTTCGGATAGCGGATTTTGCCAGAGGAGAGCGGTGGAGCGGATGAAATTAGGTTCTGTGCGAATGGGGGAGAGCAGGATTTGGGGGAAATAATTCCCAACGGTTTTAAAGAACCATTGGGAAAGATATGTTAAGGACCCCTTTGCCAACGGTTTGAGGAAACCGTTGGCAAAGGGGTGACCCTTTCCCAACGGTTTTCTTGAACCGTTGGCAAAAGGCCCCTTAATCACCCCTTTACCAACGGTTTGAAGAAACCATTGGCAAAGGGGTGGCTTTTCCCAACTAAACCGTTGGGAAAGGCTTTATTAGTCCTTCAAGGCCAACGGTTTTAGCAAACCGTTGGTAAAACCCCATTGGGAAAAATAGCATTTCCAGTAGTGATATTATATTTATATTTTTATATTCTTCTGTAATTATTAAATACAACATACCTTTATTTTTTCCATAATATGTAAATATGATAATTTCATTTGAGGAAGTGTGGATTACCGCCCCCTCAAAGTGATATGACTCATTCATGCCAAACATGGAACATATAAATGATGGTGTTAATGAACATATTTAAAATATATAACATATATATTATACTGGAATTATAATATACCTATGTATCATTTATTTTTCATTCCTTTAAAATGACAAGGAAATGAAAGTAGCATTCATGCGTACCTACGGTCTACCGCCTCTAGGAACGGTGCATTTCATTTAGTATATCCAACCACTATGGATTATTATAAATATATTTATATATATTTTTTATGTAAATAATAAATATAATTATATATGTGATGGACTTATGACCATATGTACAGTTTTTAATCATAACAAGTTTATTTTTTACTCAAGTATCGAACATCGACAAAACGTCAGATATGAACTGAAATAATTAACTAATTTTTATAACAAGATAACAAGTGATATAAAATTAATAATAAATTTGAAAAATGTTCTGAAGAAATTATAAATTAACCTATGTTTATTATTTGGGAAATTAAATAATGAATGATACAATTTCAACTCAAGGTAAGGGACTTCGTCTCAATCTCCTTTCATTGAGGCATATTTTGATGTTATGTACCTTTTTTCTATTGGGTGTATATAAAACCATTTTGACACGTCACATCACGAATTACTAAATTCTCATGATATTTGAATTTTTATTTAATTTTATTATTTATTAATTCTTATTCAAGTTTTTCTCAAGTGGTAAGGGACATTTTAACAAGAAACGTCATTTTAATGTTTTGGTGATTAATTCTTATAAAATAATTCTATTTTATGTCCATGTTTTCAAAATTGTTTTGTGGATTTATTTTTATATACATAAATGTTTTCAAATTTTAATTATAAAATTTATTTTAAAATTTTCAATGTGGAATGCGACACTTTGATTCAAAAATTTCTTTTATACATTCTTTAAATTGGTTTTTGAAAATGGATTGGTTTTATTATGAATGAAAATGAAATTTTATGGATGACATGTTCAAAATTTAAATATTTTATTATTTAGTACTTTTACATTTAATGGGTAAGCACAATATAGATTATATAAAGGGTTTAGCCCCATTTTAGCTCTCGGATGAGCATGATATAGCTTATAAAAAGGGTTGAGATTCATTATGGCTCATGAAAGATGGGTGATCCCAATATAGCTTATATGAAGGGTGAACCCCATTATAGCTCTCCAATGAATTGGGTATTCCAGATATGGAAGTTGACCGTATGGTTTTTCCATTTATAAGAGTGAATTTAAGAGTGATATGGTAATGATGTCCCAAGGAACCTATGTGATTTTTAAATTCTTTCTAATTAGTTTTTATAAAATTGTTTTTAATGGGTTTTCATGTTTCCTCTAGACTAACAATTTACTTTCTTTATGTACCTTAATGAGATTTTTTTGTTAATCCTAAGTTTTTAAATTTTTTTCTTAGGTCTTAAGATTGTTAATGATAATTAAGATTCTATGATTAATGTATTGAAGAAGTTTCTTGAAAAGATATCATTTTTTATTTTAAAATGGTTTCCTTTTGTGAAAAAATGGATACTGTGTATAATTGTCCACTTGTAACGTATGAGTTTACTATGTAATAGTTTTTCCAAATTCTCTAAAACTCTACACTTAAAAGATCCTTGAAGATTAATTCTAGTTCAAATACTATAGAATAAGATATTTTTAAGTTCGATTCTTTATAATAACCTCCCATGTCCCATAACAAAACATAACATGAGATTTAAAATTTACCCAATGCATTGGAGGGTTACATAACTATGAGGCTACAAACCACATAATGATAAATCCGTACATATTCCTTCCACATGAAACCAATCAAACATATGTTAAATATCATAGTTCGATTAACCTATTGATATAAAATTGGTAACAAAACATTCTCCTAGGATTTCACATTACTAGTCAAAAATTAGATCATAACGTATCAAGAATTCCATTACATAAAAGAAATATAGCATGTGAGAATTTATAGGTTGATACATAAAACATAACAACCAAATATGATGGATCTTCAAAATAAAGAAAGTACCATTGAAAATAATCGTGAAAAGCATTTCTTTCTATTTTTATAAGATTATCATAAAATCATGATATAAGTAAATTTAAAAATCAATTTAAAAATGTGAAAAAATTAAATTTAAAACATTATTTTAGAAATATAATTCCCATTAATAGATCCTTGAAAATAAATAAAGGTAAATTAGAAGAAATATATAGTGAAAGATACAAAATGTCACTGAAGTTGATAAAAATACATTATAATCATTTTTTGATAGTTTTATGTAACCCACAATGAAAAAATCGATATAAATATAATTTTTAATACAAATAAATGTATATATGAATTTTATATAGGATAATACCTATATAAAAAATTAAATAAGAAAAAATATATATTTAGTAAAAAAGAGCATGGATATGGAAGATAAATAACAAAAATAGAGGGTGATAATTATCCTTTAAATGTAATATTTTTATAATATGTGAATCAATCAGAGGGTGATTATGGAAAGGAAATGAAATATCCATAAAAAAATAGGAAACAAAATAAAATTTTAGAATATTACTAATATAGAATAATTTAGCTATATATAAAATCTTATGACCCAAGGAAATGAGATTGAGTCAATAAAGCCTTTATGTTGGATTCCCACTTTCTTGAACATGCTCAAATTTCCTATACAATAAACTTTGGTTCATTATACAAACATATATATATATATAATTACATTATTTATATTTATTTTTATTAATATAATTCATTTATATTTGGTTATTATCCAATTAATAGTCATTCATAGTCAATATATATTGTTTGGTGTTTAACTACTCTATTTTTTATTCAACAGATTTAGTGTAATAGTTTTAGTAATTGATCCTCAATAATTTTGTCATCAACTAAAAAATATCATATAAAGTATAAATACACATTTTATGATGTTCTTGAGACCAATAATTATTTCATGGATGTTATGGTAAGGATTAGTAAAGATTGGTTAGGAATTGTTTACCTTTAGTGATTATTGATTGTATTAAAAATAATAATTTTATTAATAAATATATTTAAATTACCATTATGTGATTTAAAAGAAAATGTAAATTCATCACAAATACCATATATTACAATCATTCAGGTTTTCATATTCATAGATAATGAAAATATTATATCATCATTCATATTGGTATATAAACAAGACAAAGAAAGAACACACTATAATTTAATGAATAGATAACATCTTATTTCACTATAAAAAAATTATTAAAATATGATAATGATGTTATTTATATGAAATATAAATTTTAAATAATATTTAATAATATTAATGATGACAGGATAAAATAAAAATAAATAGAGGGTATTGTTACTTATCAAGTAGAAGCATGATATCCTTTGGAAACCTTAATTGGTTTTGGAGGTTTTGGGGGGCCTTCTTGAAGTTATGACATTAAAAACATGATAGGATTATAATTTTAAAATAATAAAATTACAATATATGATTTATTTTAAATAATTCAATGTGTTTTATATCTTTCTTCACATAAAAAAATGAACATATATGAAACCACAAAATATTTAGATAAAATATAAATATTTTATTATAACTGATAAAACTCTTATCATTTTATTATAGGGAATTAATATTATTAATTTATTCATGAATTATATGTATATATAAAATAAATTGTAATTTTTATATGATTTAAATTAATTTATTTTACCTAAAATGACTATTAAGATAATTTATTTTAAAAACATTTATCTATGAAGAAAATGAATATTATTAGATATTGATTTATATTTCAAAAACCATATTATTAATGATAATTTATATTTGATATTAGTAATTTTTTAAAATCATTTTAATTTTTAGATGATATGAAATCATCAAAATAATAATTAATATTTAAAAATTCTATTTTCCAATTAATTGTGTTCAATTATGTTATATGATTTTTCAAAAATCTGAATTTATAAATTTTGGGATTTGAAATTTATAAATATAAAATTCATTTTTTAATTCCTCTTATCAAAATTCTATTATTATTAGTAGTTTATTTTTTTCAATAAATAGGTCATTTTAGTAGAAAAAATATGGTTTTCATTAAACCTATAATTTTTATGTCTTTACAATTATATAAGAATGAAATATAAATTTATAAAATATTTTATATAATAAAATATAAATTTTAATAAAAATATTATTCAATTTAAAATATTATTTGAACATAGAAAACAAATGATGACCACTTTTATAACTAATTAAAATGGAACATTAATATAAAACCAACTTTTGTTCATTTATTTTAATAAAGTACTTTTCAAGGGGGATTCATTTTTTGATATACTTGGAAGCCTTATATAATTTTTTTAATAAAAAAATATATTTCATTAAAATTAGAATCCACTATAATATTTTCATATATATAAATGTAAATCTTATAAATTTTATTTCTCTAAAAAAACAAATTTACACAATTAAGTGTATTTATTTTAATATTAATGTTTCACACTGCTAGAAATTTGATATGATAAAATAATTTTCAAATTTAAAATTATAAGTATCAAATTACGTAAAAAGTCCAGTTTTTTAATTTTTCATTAAAATTAATTTCAAGGGTTTAAAATTTTATTATGAATATAACGGTAATTTTGGGTAAAAGGGAAAACGTTAAAATAGAAAACCAAAAAACACTCAAAGATGTCCCAAAAAGGAGTTTTGGGGGTTATTTTAGATTCAAACGCATTTTTGTATCTTTTTTTCACTTTTTTTCCTTTAATACATGAATAATAAGCTTACATTATTGAAAATGTAATAGTTACTCCCAAAACTACAATTTCCATACCTTATAAAAGGGTAGCATATTCACCACATCAAGACACACCAATAATTCAAATTTCTCCATTAAAATATTTCCTATTTATCATCAAATAACTTTGTACCATTTTCGAAATATTTTGGCCACCAATAGTTATTATAAGTATTTAATTTCAAATGTGACTTCTAATGAAAATTCAAGTCCCTAGCATGAGTATTATCAACTACTTAGAATTTCTCCTTAATTATATTAATTAAAATTTATTCTATCCTAAATAATTTAATTTTATTTGTCTCATTTGTATACTTCAATGTTACTATATTATTTTTATTATCCTTTTTTATTCTGAAACCCCATCTATTATGAAAACTAAAATTACCATTCATGCATTGTGCAGATTACTACCTCCACGACGCAACATGTTTTGTTTTCTATCACCACCTTTCATGGATGTAAATAAGCATGGTATTGATTGATAAATATGATTTTTATTAAAAAATTAATGTTATTTTTGGAAAATTTAGATAACCTATTTATTATATTATCAATAAATAATCATTATTGTTTAAATCATTTTAAATAATCATATTATGAGCATGAATGTTTATTCAAATAGTGTAATATTACCATAAATATTAAATATTCTTTTAATTATTTATAATTAAGATATGTAACACTATTATGGAAAAAATAATATCATTATGATTCTAATATATTTATATTACAACTAAACAATCTCATAGTCATCAATTAAGCATGGTTGGTTCATTTTTTGCTCGGTTTGGACACCTACTTAAACAATAAAAAACATTGATATCGTGGATGAATATGAGAAATTATTTACTATTATAATATGATATTGATACATAAATAATTTATTTGGGTTATTTTAAGGTTATATAAACTTTTAACACATTACATAGAGATCTCATTTCATTTATTCAGAATCACCAAAATATTAACATCATAGATTCCATCTTCATGGTTCTTAACCAAATTTGACCAGAAATAAAGTTATAAATTTATAAAATATCATGTAAAATATATTTTAGTACCATATATTATCCAATAATTTATGTACTGTGGGAAAAATAATAGATACAAATATTAATTTTATGAAACTAATTCAAGGAGATAAATGATTACTCACACCCATTATTGAAAATAGGTAAATATAACTAATATATACATATTATATAATAATTATAAATGCGTATTATAAATGATTATAATTATGAATAACATTATTGGTTATGAATTTAATTAAATAAATTTAATTATGTAAGGTGTTTATTTTCAAGTGTAGAAAGAATCGGGACAAGTTATGGGTTTTCCTCTCAATTTCCCTTTATTGAGGCATGTATTGTTTTTCTGCATCATATTTAGTTAAAGTGGTGTATTTATTGACTATTTTAGTAATAATATAAATAATTATCTTATAATAATTGTATTTTATGTCCATTTACAAGCCCTATATTTCAATGGGAATTGATTTGATTATTTCTAAGCCAAAAGGGATTTATTGGTTTCAATTCTGATTCATTAAGATAGTAAATTTTGTGAATAATGTATTATTTGCATTATGAATTAAATTCCCATTGAAATATTATTATCATAGACTTTTTAATTCAGGGGATGTACTAGAAAATTTTTTCCCTTATTCAAGTGTTTATTAATTCAATTGTTTCCCTAATAGTATGGATTTTTAGTAACTCAAATTTTGATCGTTGAGTTATGATCAATGTCAATAACTTTTTTTATATATGTTTGGAATATTATACCCTATTATTGTATTATGTTTTATTATCACATTTTTTCTATGGATATACATTTATACAATATAAAACTTTTATAATTATTTCTCACTTCTTGCGATATGTTATTTTAAAACCACCCTTCTTATTTATCAAGACAGATTATGATCATGTTATTCCAATTTTGGCTTAGTTATATACCCATTTATCTATAGGATGTGAAAATGTGATTTTAAATAAATTATATTGGATTATTTTAACCTATAAATAATGTTATTCTATTGAAATGGTGAAAAGTGTTGATGTTATGTATGTTTGAAATCCAATATGGAATATTATTGGATAGATGACTATATATTTTTTGATCATCCACCTTCTTTATCAAGATGTATTTTGATAATTTAATCCATTTTATTTATATATGGAAAAGTATTTTCATTATTGATGATTATAGACTACCAACATAGGTTTATTATGTCTTTGATTTCTATATTTTTTATTATATATAAATCTATGTTTTATTCTATAAAATGTTCCCTAAGGATTGGTAAAAATGGTCTTGATAAATCTTATGGTGAATTAATTGGACATAATCTCGTGACAGGTTGGAACTGGAATTATATATCCCTTTATTGTATCAATATGTTTCTTGAGAAAAAAATGGATTGGGTGTTTGGTGTATACCTTCCCAATTTATCATGATATCTTGATTGGGGTCTCGGAAAAAAGTAAAGTGTCTTGGATCAAGCCCTTGATGGAATATTTTTGATTCACAACACTATACATTCCATTATTATGAGATAATTATTATCAATATCCAAGTTATCATTTATTTATAGGGATATATCATTATCCCAGTTTCATGTAGATTGTGGCTTCATGTTATTTACCTATAAAATGCATAATTTTTTTTACATATTTATGCCTTGATTACTTCAATTATATATTTTTCTTACTAAGTGTATGATCTCACCACATTCTTGTGTTTCCATCCCCAAAGTTATTAAGAAATATATTACACCTAACATGTTTAAAAGGATATAATGTATGGAAAAATTTATGGTAGATGTTGAATACTTATCCTCAATTATGTACATCCATATATATAATGATAAAATGTACTTTAGTTTTGAAAGAAACATGCTTCATTGGTTTATGATGTGTCCTAATTTTATAAATCTCTAAACATAAAAAAGAACCTTTGGATGTAAGATATTCAATAATTATTATTAATTTTCAATTTATATATTGTTATATCTAGGTATTTATTGATGGTATTAAAGAAATTATGTAATTTTTATATCTATGAGAACTTTATTTGGTAGTGTAGCCCCTAGGCATCATAGTTGGTATCAAGGAGATGATTAGATAACTATAGACATTATAATGTTTGGGGGGGGGGATAATATAAGATTTTATAATTTCAGGTTGATCATAATAGATAACATTTTTATATAATAATATGATTTAATGTTAAAGTAATAATAAAAATTATTATTTAAGGATTAGTATAATAGAACATTTATAAAAATACTATAAAATAAGTATAAGTATAAGATTCCATGTTGATGTTTTACTAAATCCTTGAGTATGTGGTTTTCCTATAAATAAAATACCTATAAGGATAATAGAAAATGGATGTGATTGTGAAATATAACCACCTTGGGGTAATCTCCATAAAATGGGTTGGTTGAGTAATGAATCGCTCATCACTATGATGCATGATGAGCATGCTTAAGACTTCACACCTAGAGAGAAACTCCAAGGGGATATGATTTGGTCAATCAGATTCTATTTATGAATAATTATAAAATATTTATTTCCTAATCAATTTAAGGGGTTAGGATAATAAGTACAAGAAATAATTTCTTAAAGAAAATTATATTGAACTAGAAGTATCAAAAAAATAATGGTTTCTATAGAGAAGACATATGTATATTGATATTTTCTAATTTATATTTTGAATATTTTGATAAGCATTTTTCTTTAAAACTTTGGTAGAAACATGATCAATAAAATCATGTTGGTAATGGTATGTTCTTTAAACCCACTATGTCTTATAACTAAATAAGGTAACATATTTATGGGATTGAGAACCTTATTATTTTTCTATTATTATGGAAATGGTTATTATCTTAGTCTTATATAAGGTTGAGAGATTGGTATTTTCTTGAAACTCTTATGAATTTTCATTATTGAGTTATATTCATCCTTGATATTCTGGTATATCCTAAAATTATGATGAATATGTGGAAAATCTAAGGATTACTCTACAGTTGTATTACAAAAAAGGTACATAAAATTAAATTAAACTGAATTAATAACCTTGAAAGGTGATTTTATTGAAATGATCTATTTTTTGGGAAAATAATTGCACATCACATGATTGATATTTGGATAACACATAATTATAATAAAAAAGATAATGAGATAATAAATGGTGGTTTTATTTTGAATAAGAAAGTTAGATAGTAATTGGTATCCTTGGGATTGATAAATTCATTATTATATTTTTGGATAATTTCATCTCATTTGTGATATTAAGATATATGGTGTCTACTGTGTGATCTTATAAAATAGTGGTTAATACCATTTGAGGGTAAAAAAATTTAGATGATATTTATGGTAATATATATAATCTCATTATATTATAATTTATTGAAGATTAAAATCGGTTTTGAGAAACTTATGTTATTAAGAGTATATGATTAGGGTATATAAATACATAAGTATATTATTGTATGAATGATTAATGTTATTTGAGGAATGATATATTATATTTTGAGAGCATAGTTTTGAATTAATATTTAGGTTTATAATATTATGAGAAACTTTATCATAATTTTGGATCTCTATTTTAAGTATTAGGTTAATAAGTATGATATATCCCTACTCAAAGTAACTTATGATGAACAAAGAATGATATATGTTAAACTAAGAGTGATATAGGTTAAACTAATTCTAATATAAGTTTATGTTTATTAAGTATAGGCTAACTTGATAGGGTTATATATATTAATATCAAGCATTTAAATTCTATAATGGTTATTTATGATATTTTACTTATAATGATTATCCCTCATGTTAAATAGTTTTGTTTTAGTAGTGGTTGATGCCTGATGGAACTGAGTTAACAATATATTACATGTAAAATATAGAGACTATCCCAATTAACATCCTAATTGGATAAAACTTCAATGAAAAAACTTGTGATTATTCCAAACTAGTTATCATTAACTATTATTAACAATGTGAAAATAGTTGAATTCCCAAACACATAATGGAAGATAATTATAGTGTCTCATTAAAAATCAAGTGATTAAATGATAATGAAAAGATGATTAAATTTTATATATGTCAAAAATGTGGTAAGAATCATGGGGTAATTTTTATAAAAGGATAGGAAAGTGTTATATGTTCGGAGATAAAGGCTCTCAATCTCATGAGTGTAAGGGAAATACAGAATCTATAAAACATTATTTCTTCAATTTCAAGAGAGTTGGGAATAATGTGACTTAAGGTCCTAATATGAGGTCTAATGAGGGAGATAGTCACTAAAACCCATAAAAATAAGGATCATATTATAAAATTACTAATAATGAATTAGATAGTGAGTTTTCACTCTAGATTTTCTAGTGTCCTATGGTAGGTTAGATTTAACCAACAACTGGATATTTACTTATAAATAAAAACCCCATGTGGTAGGATTATCTTATAAATAGTTTTCAGGGTTTGTGGGAAGTTATTACATTGGGATATAGATCTACATCCCTTATTTATATTCAATATGATATTAGGAATGGTTTATCCCTCTTTATAAAGCACTTATAATTATTTTTCATATTGATAAATCTCATTCAACATTCTAAATAAACCATTGATCATCTAGTGGTGTATGGTTAATAATGAGTTCCCAATATGAATTAATATGATATTATGAGTAAGATTGCATGGAAAACATTTATTTAAGATAGATAAAGAGTAAAACCTTGAAATTATAATATATGATTACCGTTAAATAAGTAAATATGTTTTATAGCATTCCCCACATGAAACAATGAGCATAATCAAAACTCTCATATATTTAGATCAAATATAAATATTTATGTATAACCATTAAGAAAATTATGTGAATTCTCAAGAATTAATAGGATTAACTGATTCATGAATTATTTATATATATAATATAAAGGAGAATTTTAATATGAATGAAATTTAATTATTTTTCTAAAAATGACTAAAAAGATCATTTATTGTTTGGAAAATTATTTTTCTAAAAAAATTACATTTTATGATATATGAATCTCTATTTCAAGAAACATAATATTAATGATAAATTATGTTTGATATTAATAATTTTATAATGCCAATTTAGTTGGAAGATGACATAGCCTAATAATTATATAAGTCAATATAATAAAATATCATTTTCTTGTTAAAAAGTTTTTTCATTTATATTTTATAATTTTACTCAAAAAATAAACTTATAAATTTTGATATTTTAAATAATAATAATAAACATCAATTTTTAATTCCTAATATCAAAAATTACTTAGATTTGTTTTTTTATCATTTTTTGAAATGGTTGGTTTTTGTTGACAATTATGATTTAAAAAAAAATAATAATTTTTTATGTTTTTATCATTATATAATAATGACCTAGAAATTTATAAAACCTATTCAGATATAAAATGTGAATTTTATGAATAACATTTTTCATTTTAAAATATTCATTAATCATGGAAAACATATGGAATCATTTTTATAAATAATTAAAATGTTACATTAAAATTAAAATTGCATTATATCTATTCATTGAATCAGTTATTTTTCAAGGGATATTGTATTTTTTTTATTACATTAGAATCCATGGATCATTTATTTTTTAATTATAATTCATATTATGTCATTAAAATTGTTTTACAACATAAATTTATGTGATTACATGTATTTATATTAAAATTTACCTTCAACACCATTAGAAGTTTATTTTATAATGTGATTTTTAAATTTTAATTTATACATATATTTTTTTTTTAAATTTCAATACTAATATTTTTCATTAAAATTAATTATTATGGTTCAAAAATTAATTTCCAAGGTAAAAGTATGTTTTTATAAAAGGAAAAAAAGTGGAAAAAAATCCATAAAACACTAAAAGTTGTGTAAAAGGAATTGGTTGAGGTGATTTGAGACCCACAATTAGTATCTACTCATTTTTTCCATTTTTGGCCTTTTTCACAAGAATATTAACCTTACATTATTGAAAATGCATGGTTTAATCCCAAAACTATCATTTCCTTCACTTATAAAAGACTGACATATTCAACACTTCAAGAAACTTCTATTATTATAATATCTCCTTGAAAATATTCCATTTCTTTACCTCTAATATCCCCCTATATAATAAAATTATTATGGTCACCATTAGTTATCATAACACCTTTATTTAAAATGAGACTTCACAGTAAAGTTTATGTCCCTAATGTGAGTATGACCAATTACTTATCTTTTCTCTTTAATTACATTATTCAAAATTAATTCTATAAACACTACTATAATTACAATATTATAATTTATATACTATAATGTTACTATATTTTGGGATTATCATTTTAATTCATATAGCTCATCCACTAATAAAAACAGAATCGTCGTTTGTGTGTTGTGCGGATTACCACCTCCATGACACCACATGTTTCAATATCCATCGCTACCTTATCCGGTTGGATATATGGATGGTATTAAATTATAAATATTATTCTATGATACCATTAAGGTTCTATTATGATAAATTACATAACTTATTAATGCTATTATCAAAAAATAATCATCTTTAATTTAATCATTTATAATAAGAACACTAAGAGGATAACTATTAATTCAAATTGTATAATATTTTAATAACCATTAGTTCTTTTTCTAATTATATATAATTCTATTATATCACTCTAATAAATATTAAATAATAACATTGTGATTTTTTTTATAACTATATTACAACTAAACTATCTCATAATCATCCATTAATCATGGTAGGTTCATGTAAGGTCCCTTTAACCACCTACTTAAAAATACCAGAAATTTATTTAATATATGACTATGTTAACTTATTTACTAGTTTAATAAGATATTAATATGTAAATAATGTTTTTTTGTAAGGTTATATCAACATTTAACTCGTTAATTAAGATAATATCATTTTTTCGTTAAGAATCACCAAAACATGATCATCCATGAGTTCATCTTCAGGGTTCATAACCAAAACTAGAATGAAATAAAAAAATTATTTTTAACTATATTTTAATATTGATTCAAGTACCTTATATTATTTAATAATATATGGACTTTGGAAAAAAATAATATATTCCAATATGACTTTAATGAAACTAGTTCAAGGTGATAATATATTACTTACACCTAATACTGAAAAGACCTAAAGACCAACTAATATATTTATGTATAGAATTATTATAAATTAGAAGTATAAAATTATATAGTAATGAATAAGGTTATTGGTTATGTATTTAATGAAATCAATTTAATTATTCATGAGGTTCTATGGATGTAAAGAATGGGTCAGAATATGGTAAAGGGTTTCATCTCAATTTCCCTTTATTGGGAAAATTATTGTATTCATACATATAGTTTCAATTATTTGGTGTATATTTTAACTATTTTATATAAAATATCATGAATTATCTTATAATCATTCTCTATAAAGTTTAATTGCAATCTGAATCATTCAATTGTCTTTATTTCAAAAGTTTCTAATCTATAAGTCTTTTCTTGGTCTCAATTATGATTATTTGATACATAATATAACTTTTTAACCAAGTATTGATTTTATGGTGTATTAAATATATAATTATATATTCTTATCATAATATTTTTAATTCAAGTTATTTAAAAATCAATTCTTGTTTCATTATTCAAGTGGACATTGATTCAATTGTTTCACTAGTAGTGAGGATTATTTTTGTAACTCAACATTCATTCATTGAGTTATGATCATTATCTTAAACTTATTTCATATAATTTAGGTACATCATACCCTTTAATTTGAATATGTGGTATTATCATTTTTTTTATGGATATACATTCCTACCTCATAAACCTTTTGAAAAATAATTTTCACTTTTCTTCTTTATATTCTTTTAAATCCATCCACCTATCTCTGGATGGCTTATGATCATGTTATTATGTTATTCACATAGCTATATAACAATTCCTGTATAATATTTGAATATATCATTTTAAATAATTTATATTGGATTATTTTCACCTAGAATGTATTTTATTATATTAACATGTGGAAAATTATTTTCATTTCATATTTTTTTTTATTCTAATATAGATGATTATTATAAAGTTAACAATGTATTCATTTACCATCCACCTTCTTTTCCATATAGGTTATGATCATATTATCCCTTTTATTGACATGGTAAAAATTATTTTAATTATTTAGGATTTTTTACTACTAACACAGGTTTATTATGTGTTCAATTTCAGTATTTTTCATTATATAGATAATCTTGTTTTATTCATTAAGTGGTTCCTAGAAGATTGGTATGAAAGGTTGTGATAAATTTTATTATGAATGAATTTGAAATAATTAGATGATGGGTGGGTATCAAAATTATATATATACTCTATGAAATAATGAGTCTCATGAAATAAAATAGGTTTGGGTATCTGGTATATGCCTGCCTAATTCAACAATACTTCATAACGGTGGAATCGACAATAAGTAAAGTGTCTTAGAACAAGGAATTGATAACAGGTTTTTTATTTCTATCACTATGCATTCCATTTTTATGATATCATTATTATTAATATCAATATATTCATTAATTATCATGGATATGTCATGCTACATGTTAAAATTTTATTATTGATCCATGTTGTTTAATTATTACTTCAATAATATTTCTTCTATGCTTATATCATGATTTCATTAGTTATATGTTCCCCATTCCAATAATTTATTCTCACACATTTATTATGATTACATTCCACTATTATTAATTAAAATCAGTAAGTGTGACATATTCTGAAGGATAGAACGTGTGTAAGATATTATTGGATATGTTAGAGACTTATCATGAAATAATAAGTTTTATGTATATAGTGAAAAAATGTATACTAGTTAAGAATGTCTTGAGATTCATTACATTACAATGATTCCTAAAACACTAAATCCCTAAAACTAAAAATATACTTCAGGCATATAAGATTCATTAATTTTTATTGATGTTGAACTTATAGATGGTTATATATAGGATTTTACAATTAGTATCAAAGAAAGTATGTAAATTATGTGCCTATAAGCAATAGATCTAGGTGTGCCGATCTAGGGCATCATACCAAGGGATTTAGTTTGGGTTGATATTGAAAATTAAACCAAATGATAGGTTTTGTTTGGTGTGGGAGGATGAGGGCTCCTTTTATAGAGGGGTTTGAGTGTCATATTCACAAATACCCAATGAATAATGTATAATTAAAGTAATTTTCAAAATAAAGTGGCCTAAAAATGGAAAATATGTGAGTATAGGTCCTAAATTACCTCATCACCATAATTTAGTGACAATTTTTATTTATAATTTATCACTTTATTCATATTTTTATCCTTTATACATCATTTTTATCTTATCCATAATAACTCTCATTCTATCATAATAGCATAGTTTTTTCCAAAAAATAATGATGTTATTATTATAAAATTTTGATATACTAATTCAAAATATGAAATCATTTTTTTAAAATTAAATATCTAATTTTGGGAAATTTACCATTTCAACATAGGCATATTGCATCCATCATTACAAAACATGACCCAAGGAAATAAATTCCCTGAGGAAATTTAACTATTAAATAAAAACATAATTTATATATATATATAACAATTTTTTAAGATTTTTTTTAAACATTAAAGGATTATTTTATTATTCCATACCAATTACTAGTAACTAATTTATTTTTTTATATACATAAATAAAAAATTTTCTTAAAATTTTTATATAAAAATAATATATTTAATTTTTCATATTAAATTTAAAAAACATATAAAAATATAAATTTCTTTAATATAAAATATTTTTTACAGTGCATTATTATATTCAAATATTAATCAAGATTTATTTATTATTTTTAAATTACATGTCAAAAATATTAATTTTAATATATCATTAACTTATATAAAAATGTTACAAGATAATATTCCTATTTTACACATGTATACCCAATAATTAGATATCCAATTATCATATATCTTAAGTATATATAATAGTAAAATTATATTTTTTTTATTTCTATATATAACCACATATACTTCACTAAAATATTTCATCAAGTTTTTTCTCAAATTTTGTTTTGATACTTTTAATGTTTTTCATTCATTCCAAGGTTATACTAGGTGGTATAATCTTCATTGAAGACTGTGGGGATGAATATGTTAAAATTGAAATATTTATATTTACTTTTGGTTTTACACTGATTCAATTTTTAAGAATTTTATTTCATTTAACTTTCTTATAACATATCATTGTTAATTTTGTGTTGTAATATTGGAACATAATAAAATAAGAAAACTATTGTATTTAACATGATCTTTCATATAAGGAAAATTATACAACACATGGGAATTATTTAAAAATAATTTTTTATTAAAAATGAGGGGTTTTACATTACCTACTTTAAAAAATCATTCAAATTTCATTTCTCATATGAAAGTAGATAAGAGTAATTTCTTATCATTTCATCTTCAGGTACTGACATCACTTCCTAAAACTTTTGACAATTCCAAAAAACATTGATCAAGAGAGTTTCCTTTATTTATAGTTATTTATCACTATGATCTAATATCTCAACTGGTTTTCCTTATATGTGAGGTCATTCAATAGTTATAAAATCATAGAGTTCAGTACATATGATAGATCTTCTATGAAATTCCTCAAAATTGATTCCGGGAACATGGTTTGTACTTATAATAGGTTTTTTGGAGGCATATATTGATACACTAAAAATCATAAATCATCAATAATCTCAATGGGGTCAATGAATCTTGTGATTTCCATCACTTATTCTAAAATATCATAACCCAAATATTCAAAGTAATACCTTATCCCTTACTTTAAACCTCAGATATCATTAATGATTATCAAAATATATCTTTTTTAAACTTTATGTTGTTTTAATATGTCTCTAAATGGTTTGAAACATCTCTTTCATTTCTTGAGAAATATATCTAATGAATAAATATATCTCTATAATGTTATCCTAAAAAATTATAGTTATGCATCTCTTCCCTTACAAAGCCTCGCTATTGTCATTAAAATGGTTGATAAGAAACTATTGTTATATGAGAACCCATATAGAAACCCCCACAAATCATTTAAGTGGGATCCATATAGAAACACCCACAAATCATCTGCACATACCCCAAAATCAACATACATTAAAAAAATCAGAATTAAAAATAAAACATCATTATAGACCAAGAACCACCACATTCACCATCCAAAAACCAAAAATTTCAAATTTAAAAATACAATCCATCATCCTCCATCTCGTTAAATGAAGCTTCTTGAAACACATGTCCACCTCAAGTCACACGCCCAACGTGATGGTAACCCAATAGCTATTTTTTATTGAATGATTGTCTAAAAATTATATTTAAAACTTGGGTGTCAATATGATATATTTTAAAACACTACGCCATGAAACATTTCAACTTATTTAATTTATATTTTAATTTTTAGATCAATTGTGAAGACCTCTACAATAAAAATGACATGTGTCAACTTTGTATGTTGATCAACCATAACCCAAATGGAATTATTTATTTTAGAGGTATTGATAAGACCTTTGAAAAAATATATGTTGATTTTTATCCATATCCATACGAGTATAGTAATGGTTACATTATTACCTTGTCCTTAAAATTAATGTACTTATATACCTGTTAGAATAAGAATCGATTTGTATTCTTCACAATATCCTTATTTATATTTTTCCACCAAAATTGAACCTCGAGATCATTATACAACATTATCCATAGTGTTGAAATTGAGTTTTTTGGGATCCTTATAGATTCATCGATATTTGGGCACCTAGAAAACCACTTGGTATTTCTAAATCCTTTGAGAAATGCACATTAAGAACACACAAAGAATGAATGAGTATGAAAAAAGTCACAAAACTATGTAGAACATAGAATGTGGGTGTTAAATGAATAGGGAGTGTAGTACATTATGGATCTATGTGTGATGTGATTTGGTCACCTAGATTGATTCCCATCCATTTTGAAAAAAAAAATCAACATCTCAATGAGTGGTAGAAATAAACCTTTGAAAAAATCTAAGCTCCAATAAATTCCCCCATGAAATTATGTCATATTTTAACAAGTATGATCAAATTTTGATGTCAAAATGATTCTAAAATGAATGTGTAATTGAATAATAGTATGTTCTTAGGTAGAGGATATGATCATATATAGCACATGCTAAGACCATGATTCACATTGAGCTCACAAAATGAATGGGTAACTATGTATGAGACACACATAATGATAGATGGTCATGATACACAACTCTATAAATATAGGGGGACCACTTATTTTTTCATGAATTAAAATAATTGGGTGAAACTTAAAGATTTCATGTTTTCCTTTCACTCAAGTCTCACACCTTAATACTAGTAATATTCACGTAGCCTTTTCCTTCACTCAAGACTTGGTGTGTTAGCTTGGGTGTGCTAGACAAATAGTTTATTCATATGGACTTATATTTCTTGGTTAATAGGAGATTAGTGAAACCCCACCTAGGAGAAAAGGCTTAGTGCAATGTGTTGAGTAACCTGACCTGGATGAAAAAAATATTATTGGTCTAATATCATTTATTTTCTTCAATGATCATATTTTCATCACTCTTACATATATTCATTCATCATTGGTATAACTAAACTTTTGTACTCTCTTTATTAATAAATTATATATCTCACCAATATTTTTCCACATTCTGAATCCACTACCATAATAAAATAAATTATTAGAAGAAATAATTTTAGTTTACAACATCCCATCAGGCTACACCACAAAGTGTTTCCAAGTCTTCTCAAACCCACTTTACCTAATTTATTATTATCATACTAGATTCCATTATATGTATTTCACCTTATATTTTATTTTCCACTTTCTATACTAGATATTAATCTTCTAGTTGTATGAATATTTACAGTGCATGGTGTTAATCAGATGAACACCTCCCTTAATGGTCAGATAATCTTCAAGGATGATGATGAGGAATCATATAAGTTGGATCACTCATCTAAAATGATGTAAATGTGCCTCAAGAATACATATACATCAAGATTTTATCTAAAAAATGATAATTAAAAGGGTGGATCCTTTAGTGGAAACTATACAATGCGATAAATTTATTTGAGGAATAGTCATGTCCATATTTTTTGAACAAGAACTACATTGAGTTTGAGGGCCATTGTAAATTAATTGATCATTATAAGGCCATTTTGATTTCAAATCTATCAGTAAATAAACATACAAATTTCATTTTGATGACTATTAGATTTTGGCTTCATGTAACCAATATCTTTCACCTACCTCATGGTGAATAGGGTATAAGACTATAGGAAATTCACAGTATTGGGGGAGAACATTTTCTGCGATATATATACAATGTGTTTCCCCTATCCCGTAGTGCCCTAGGGAAACACTTAGAGGAATCCCATTTTGGTGAAAGATTTGTTCAAGTTGACCAAATACAATCTAAAGAGAAAAAATCACTGATTTATCTATATCCCCTTCAATGACTAGATCTAGACATTTTTATGTTCCCATGGATTGAAACCCAAGGTAAGTAAATTGAGGACCAACCCAGCCCATAATTGTAGTTGGACTCAAAATACATATTTAAACATTATTAAAAAATATCACTACATAGAAAAAGGAAATAAAATTAGACCAGAGATTATCACATACCTTTAGTAGGTAGTTCTCCTAGTGATGATTATCTACATGTGTCTATCACAAGCCTAAGATGCATGTACTGGAATGAGAGGGACCACCTTTATTATGGATTCAAAAATATACTTAGGGGTAAATGAGAACCTAAATATACTATACTTGGTAGGTCTCTACCAGGAACTGGGTCAATTTTAACAATGTGAAAATTCTTATAGGACCTTCAGACCAATCCAATATCTACATGGTCAGACAGTGGTGCATCTTGGCTACTACCACCTAAGGAAATTGGTCTTAGCCCACTAACATTCCCATTGTTTAATGTTAATGGATATTAAAGCTTTTTTACATTAAATATGAATGTCCAAATCATATATCATGTTTAAATATGTTATTATTAATCCATGATGACTCTTTACAAGGCTTAGGTTGGGGCACTAGCAAATGATATCACTAGTTTAGTGGATTTCAACTCGTATAGAATATCACTGTAAAGGGAGTACTTATAGTTAGGCTTAATGTTGTCTCTATCTATGAGACATACATTCCATATAGATTTGGGTTCCAATATTAGTTCACATAGGATGTTACCATGTCTCCCTATCATGGAGTACATGGTGAATTGAACACTATGATTTTGCATTAATTTAGGTTAATACTAATGTGTTTAGATGTCAGTGCTCAAATAAATTGACCACCAAAAAATTCTCCTATTATACTATATTTGGAATATTATCTTTCATGGAATTACAATTACTAAGGTGTAGTGAATATCAGAGTTACCCCATGTAATACCCCATGTCCAAACGGGATATGAAAATTAGTGAAAATTATAATTTTTTTGGTGGATTGTTTTTCTTAATAATCATAACTAGATGTAAGGTTCCAAGAATTATAACAAACATAAAAGTTGTTTTTGAAATTAGTTTATGGTTTTTGTGGACTTCCCTAGTGTTTGACTGAATATTGATGAAATTTTTGGGAGCTCAGGCTGCTAAAAAGTATAGCAGTAGGACATTCATGACATGAAAGAGGATTTCATGCTATGAATGTCTTTCATACGGTGATTCAAGGAATAAAATAGGGTTTCTTGGTCTAACTACCCATGTTTTAGGAGTCATAAATTCTTTATCATTAATAAAAATGAATGTTTCACTATTATTTCAAAATAATTAATACTTCATTATATATTAGGATATAAAAAATTTGTACAAATATAATAAAACTTTATTAATTATAATTGAACATTACAATGAATATACATTAAACTATGTATCACATACAATGGATTATTATACATCATGGATGATTACATCAATTAAAACAAAAAAATATAAATTGAAACAATAATGTAAAAATAATAATATATTTATATGTAGGAACTCCCCTAGAACACCATATCCTTTAAGAATCAGCATTGGTATAGAAAAAACCATAAAAATAAATAATACCATGAAAGGAGAAAGCATATTGTGAGATCAAAAATTTAAGCTGTAGAAGTGGGAAGTGTGAATGAAATATGTTTAGTATCGTTATATAAAAAGGAATAAAATATGGTTGTTTCAAATATTTTCATTGAAAACATGGTCTTTACAAATATGACCATTATCGATAATTTCATTAGAAAAATGTTCAATTAGTATATTGTTAATTAGTAAAATTAAAATAATATAACTCACAATGAAATAAAAACATGACAGTAAAATATAGTAAATATATATATAAATGCATCATGTATAAATATTAATAATATTAATAATATAATTTGGTATGATTTTAATAACAATACAATATTAAAATTAAATTTTAGAATATAAATAATTAATTTAAATGGTTTTTGTAAAAGATTATGTAGTATAAAAGTAATTTTTCTATTGTTATTGAACCGTTTGTTTAGTATTGTATATTTTATCCTAATATAATAAATTGAAACTCTTTTAAAATATTATTATACGTGAACTATTATATTAATAATTTTTAAAATAGAAAATGATATGAAACAATATTAGGAACCCATACTATTTAAAAAATTATTTTTCAACAAAATAGAGTTGTCATTATATTTTATATTTTAATTAAAAAGATAAATATATAATTTTTTTAATTATAATTAGATAAAATGAACATCATTTTAGAATTTAGAATGTCAAAATTATCTTAGGCATAAATTATGGTATTTTTAGGAAACATTTATTTTTAGGTGAATAGTGGAATATACAATTTTACTAATATTGAAGATTTTATGCTATTATTAGTATATAAGTATGACTCGTAAATTTATGAAACCTTTTTCATAAAAAAATCTGTATTTAAAAATTTATATTATTAATTTTAAAATATTTATTATAGTTTAAAACCTAATATTAACATTTTATAACATAACTAATATTTTTCTTAACGTTTTTAAATAGATTAAAAATAAATTATATTAAAATTAATTTTTAGAACAATTAAAATTGAATTTGGAGAAATTGACTTAAAATTTAGAATCATCGAGTCCAAATTATATATTATGTGACACTTTATTTTTAGTAATAAATATTAAGTTGTCTCATGTAAAAAATAATACCATGGTAAAATGATTATATTTTAATAAATGAAACATTCCTAAATACTGTGTAATATTAAAAAAATTAATGAATATATTTTAAATTTTGTCCCTAATGTGATTTTCAAACATATATAAAAAAATTTTAACACTAATATAATTTTTAATCAATGTTATATATTATTAAGAACACTTTATGCTCGAAATGATAATTTTCTACATAAATAGGTTCTCAATACCATATATCTTTTAATTTAAAATATAATTTTCACATATTTAGAAATTAAATTAGATTAAATTGAGTCCAAATTCATGCTCATAATATCACTTTTTTAATAAGGTTCATCATATATTTTTAGGGATAAAATAATTTCAATGGTTAAATATTAATCTAGATTATTAAGTGTTGAAATGGGTTGTAACGCCCAAAAATTCTAACATATGAACATTTTATGAAATAGATTGTATGACACATAACACTAAGCACGTATGGGAATATAATATCCTGAGACTTTATAATATATTTACTCATTTAAATAAATTAAACATATTTTATATCTTGAAATTCATGTTAAATTGAGTTAGCATACTTCACACACAACAACAAGTTTCTTCAATGGCTTGCATTACACACAAGACTGAGTTTTACCGAATAATAATATATTATAATAATATTATTATTTAATATAATATGATATAAAAGAATCGTTAAATTATCTATTATGAATAGTATCAACTAACATATAAAAATATATAGTTTAAAAAATGTAAAACTAATTCATTGGTTACAAATTAATTAGAAATTAATATAAAAACCAATTGAAAATAAAAGGAATTCTTTATAGAAACCTATTTTTTTACTCACAAATATCTTTTATCCAAATAAGTTAAATTAACTACAATTATTGATTGATATCAATGTAATATACATATTATATATTCAATAAAATATTTTTGGTATTTATCAAATAGATTCTATAGGCATAATATAATAATAAACCCAATATTAAACATAAAAACATATATTTTTATTACGGCACTTTTTTCACATTTTAATAAAGAAGCTATTTTAATTAAAAATTTAGTCACTTTTATGAATATTATATTTTAAAATAAAAATAAATTTTTTAATTGAAACATAAAAATTAGGTTAGGGAGAATTTTGGGTATTTTTCTGTGAAGTTTCATTTTTTTATAAATAATGAAAAATATTGAATTTTAATAAAAAACTACGTTTTCATAGAATTTATTTATAAGGTTAAATAATATTATAAATTGTTTTTAAAGTTTAATAAGATCAAGATTTTATTAATTAATACTATTTATCTCATTTGAATAAATTTGAATTCGATATTGGATATAAAAACAAAGAATACTTTTGAATTTTTTTACTTTAAAACCCCACATTGTCGTCCGCTGTGTGGGATTAAATTTAAATTAATTTCAGCCACTTATATGATTTTAAATATGAAATTTTGATTCTATATTTTTAATCATCATTATTTATAATGTATAATAAGGTCAAATTATTTTTTGAGAAAGAATAATAGTGACAGTGATTAAAATTAATTACAATGATTAAGGTGAAATTATGCTTCCCAAGGGATTAAACCTTATAATTTAGGTCCAAAATGACCTATAAAATTTTAAAAATATATTTTATGGTCATATTTTGACCATATAAATCGTTTTATTGAATTATTTAAATTATTTGATCTATATTCAATGGGAAAAATGTGGTGGAATTCCATTTACCAAAATTTAAAGGAGTGCCACTCCATCACCCCTATAAAAAGGCACTCAAGACTCTCACTTCATAAAACCTATAGAGTGAATTTTTATCAACCAAGATCTAACAAAATTGATTTTAAAAATCCCTTACATTTTCCTATAATCCTCACCTTGTTCATATATCCATCCAAGGAATCCCTTTTGTGCAAACTAAATGGAGTTACCCAAATAACAGGTAACATCTTTCCTCAAGCTCTTTAATTTTATTTCCATTCTCCACACCCTCAATGCTACTAATTACATTATTATATCACAAAAATAGTATACTAAATAAACTGATATGTTATTATTTTAAATTATCAACCTACACTTACACATAGTTCCATCTAATGGGTAACGAACTTATCGTTTATGTGTACGGTGAACGTCCCCCTCATGAAACTAAGTTGTTTGTTTTTCATTTTCCACTTCTCATGGTTGGGAATTAGGATGAAAAATATATTTATATATATTATATATGATATTTAAATATCTTTATACTTATTTAGTTATTTTATAATACATAGCTTTTTTAGCTCTATTTTTTGTAAATATGATAACATCATTTGTGGAAGTGTGGACTACTGCCTCCTAAAATAAATGTGGTTTGTTTACAATATACATGGAATATATAAACGATGTTTAACATAAAAATGGAAAATATATGACATAAATATGATATTTAAATTATAATATATATATATATATCATTCCTTTAATATGATAATTAAATGAAAGTTTCATCCACGCGTACATATGGCCTACCGTCTCCATGAACGGTGCATTCCATTTATTATATCCAAACATTAAAGATTATTATAAATAAATATAAAATTATTATATATGATAATTAAATAATGATTTTAATTCTATATATTATGAAACCATGATATATTTAATAAGAACAAAAATTATCTAGTTAAAACATAGTCGACAAATAAGGAAATTGTCACCCGAAATAGGGAAGATAATGAATGTTTATTAAGAAATGGGTAATAAAATATTATAAGATGTTAATAAATGATATTATAAATATTAATATGGTTCTTTTATTAGTTTTTAAAATGTTTTAACCCCTTATATTGTATGTTAAATGATGCCCATCCTTATGGAAACACACGGTATGGGACTTTTATCTCACTTATTACATCTGTGATATAAATGTCATATTCTTTACTTACTTTTGTTGTGTGGTGTATCTAATAGACCTTTTTATATATTATATCATTAATAATTTTACCTTCATGGTATTTATAACTTAATTTAATATTATTTCTTTATGATTATTATGAATTAAAAATTTTCAAAGTGTTATGGGATACTTTGGAATGTTTAAGAATTAATTTCCTCAAGAATAATTTTAAACAACATTCATTTCCATTCAAGGAAATTATATGTCCATTATTCAAAAAAAATTAATTTTACTCTTATTGGGTTATTCATGACCTTTTTCAAGTTCTAGTACCATTTTCTCTCTCTTTGGCACTCAAAATATTCTAGAAATGATTTTAAGAAAACCTAACTTGATTTCACTCTTCAGTTGGAGAACTTATTTTCTTCTAAAAACCAAGTTTTCTAAAAAGGTTTTCATATTTTTTAAGCATTAAAAATGATTTAATAATGAAAATTTTACCCTTTTTTTATAATGTTTTCAAAGGAATTTTATTTTTTAATTCTAAAAAAAGGCATTGTTATGAACATTTTACTATGCCAAAGGAATGTTCTTTTTACCTCATACAGCTTATACAGATTTACCCATCATCCTTTATTTGAAGCTTCATTTGAATGATTAAAATTTTAATTTAAAAAAAATCAATTTTCAATTTCAAATAAAAGGTTTTTTAAGAAAAAAATCAAATCTAAATGATATTTTCATCAAAAAAAATTTAAAACTTCTTTTTATAGTATTTATATTCATCAAGAACAAAAAAACTTTATTTTTACTCCACTTAGAATATATTTTATTGATTCCATACTTATTATTGATCTATATGGTCAATGATTTATTTGGAAAAGGATATTAATCACATTCACTTACTTTATTCCTTTATAATTCCATATGAAATAATCAATTTCCAATGATTCTTAAACATTGAATTTCCCCTAATTATCCATATTAGTTATCATGGGTATGTTCATTTCCTAAATCTTATACCATTATCATATGGTGTTCACTTTGAATGTTATTTTATTTTTTGGGGAAATATTTATAATTCCATATCTTCCGCTCCATAAGGAAATTTGATAAGGCCCATTTATAAATTTATTATTCAAAATATGATGAATGCTTTAGGAAGGTATGACATAGGTGGGGACCAGTGACAGATAGCCCCTCGATGCATCAGTAGTCTCATGAGATGAATTAGTTTCCCAAAATAGATGGGGTTCTACTTAATATGTTAAACCATCTTCTAAAAGGTCTTGATGATAATGGTTCTATATACCTAAAAAACAAGAAATCCAATAATTAAGTATTTACCTAATTTATTTCTAGTTATTATTTATCAATGAAAACTTCCATCGACATATCTATAGATACATTTCATTTTCAGTTCATTGATTAAATGGAATGTGTTTTAGTTTCTTACCTTTCTATATTGATTTTCCTTATGTAGTTATGTTAATGGAATTTGTATAAAGTTATTACATTTCCACATTGTTTATAAAATTCCTTCTCAATTTATTTATTACATTCCATGTGTGTTCAGTTATTACCTTTCTATATTGATTATTCTTAATGATTCATTATTATTTCCACTATACTTTACCCTTATAGAGCATTTGATCTCACCCTTATTGTGTTTCCTTTTCCATGGATTCACTGAAATGTGTGATAAGAAAGATATATAAGTATACTCTAGATGGAATAAAGTTATAATCCATGAAATGAAAAATATATTGTAATTATAGAATTAATTTTTAATACAAGAGTCATGTATGTATCAAGTTTAACAATACAACTAAACTCTTATATCCTTTGGGATTTTATTCCTTTTAATCATGCAAATGTAAGGGTAGTTAACACCGGCTCTAGGATTTTTGGGGTCGTTTCACTATAGTTGGTATCAATGGAAGTTTAGTAGAAACTTTGGGAACTATATTTTGGAAAAAATTATTAGAGAACATATCACAAAGGTAGACTTTGAGGGTAAATATAAAATAACATCTTAGAATTTTGGTTAGGTATATATTATATGGGTCTTCCTAGAAATTCATCCCTATATGGATACTACATTTTGATGTGATTCTATAAAATATATACCTAGGGGTAATAGCTCTGAAAAGGTGTGTTAAACCTAAATTGAAGTAACCTGGTACCTAAAAATGGGCTTTACTGTGTGGCTGGTTTGACACTCCTAGGGGATATGATTAAGATAATTCACATTTTATTTTCAAACCATTATGAATAATTTGAATAGATAACGATAAAAAATGGCCTAAGATAAAACATAGACCAAGGAAGGACCTCAGTGGAAATAAAATGGTTGAAGTATTAATGTATTGGGGTTATATTGAAAACCTTAGTTAATGTGATATTTAGTGATTAAACTTGTTTCAAAGAAGTCCATCATATTTATTTTGGGAGTTATATTAATATGGTTTTAGAAAATGACAACCTTTATGTTGGGTGACAAACAATGAAATATGGAAAGGCCTCACGCCATGAACCCATGATCGAAATATGATAAGGGGTTCACACCAACCAATAAACTACACAATGTTCTGGTTAATATGTCATTGTTTTTAGTTAAAAAATTTGTTGAATAAATATTAATAATGAATCAGTACTATAACTTTTTAGGTTTAGAGATTAATTTCTTAACCATATTGGATTTGGAAAATATTTAAAGAAAAATTTAAGTACTTTTCACTCTTTTATGGGCCTTATGATTCATTAAATGACTACTTTAGTGCTTTATGGGTCAAAGTTAATTTATAGATACCAATTTCTGGAAGTAAGGGATGAATTAGAAATCAATACAAGAACAACCAAGGATAAAGTTTTATTTATGGAAATATATAAGGTAATTATATCACTTTATATTCTTGGTTAATAAAATAATTCCTCAAAATTATAAAGATTAGCTTTTTTCCCTAATAAATTAATTTTTTTTCAACTGATTATCTTTTAAATAATCACTGATTCATGGATTTGAGACCCTCAACTTTCCATTGATCATTCACCTATTTTTGATCGATCACCTAAATCACTCTCTAAAAATATTTATACCTTTCCTCCATGAATATATCTCTACATTCCACTAATTTTCTCTAACTTAAAGACCCGGTTATATGTTACTTTCTGTGACACTTTTTCATCCCATCGTTTCTTTTCAAGAGGATGTTTTCCCAAATATTATCACAAAATGGGATTTCCACATAGGAAATTTAAAATAATATATTACCAAGATCTAGTTTAAATAGAGAGGACTCCATTTAATTAATGTGGGGAGAATAAAACACCATGAAATTATAAAGTAAGAACATTATATGTAATATCGTGTATGACATGAAACACCAATAATGTAAGAGAATATAATATCTTGAGACTTTATAATATATTTATTATTTTAAATAAATTAAATATATTTTATATCTTTCAATTAATTTGACACTGATATAGCATGTATTTCACACAATAACGAGTTTCTTAAATAGATTATGTTACACGCAAGACCGAGTTTTACCAAACAATAATATTTATAAAAATATTACTATTTAATATAATAAGATATAAATTTTCCTTTAAACTAGTGCTTATGAATAATATCAACATTATTATGAAAATATATGGTTTAAAAAATATAAATCTAATTAATTGGTACAAATTAATTATAAATGAATATAAGAACCAATTAAAAATAGAGGAAAAATTTTATAGAAAGCTATTTGTATTCACACAAGGTTGTTTTATCCTAATAAATTAAATTAATTAAAATTAGTTTTCTATGTTAATCATATATATATTCAATAAAATATTTTTGGTATCCATACAATATATTCAATAGGTATAATATAAGAATAAACCTAATACAATATATAAAAGACAATATTTTTATCGAGGCACTTTTACCACCTTTTAATGAAGAACCTATTTGAAAACAAGTTTTTTGAAATTATATAAACCTTATATATCAAAATACACTTCATTTTTGAAATTTAAGCATAAAAATTAGGTTATGGGTGATTTTTGGTTTTTTTTGTGAAGTTCCACTTTTTGATGAATAGTTAAAATACTAAATTTTAATTCAAATCTTATATTACTTATAATTTCATTATAAGGTTAAATAATATTTTTAATTAGTTTTAAAGATTAATAAGATCAATTTTTTATATATTAATTCCCTTTAGATCATTGGAATCAATTTCACTTTGAAATTATTTATAAAAACATAGAAAACTTTTGATTGTTTTTACTTTAAAAACATGTATTATCATCTCGTCTTCAGGATTAAATTTAAATTAATTTCTACCAATTTTATGATTTGAAATTAGAAAAATGGTTTCCATATTTTGAATCATAATAATTTATAATTTTTAATAATGTCAACTTAGTTTTTTCCAAAAAAATATTAGTGAAAGTGATTAAAATTAATTGAAATGATTAAGAAGAAATTGAGGTTTATAAGGGACTAAACCTTAATATAAAGGGATAAAAGGACCTATAAACTTATAAAAAAATTTATCTGGTCATATTTCAATCCTATCCTCCATTTTCTAGAATTTTTTCCCTTATTTGAGCCACTTTCAATGGGAAAAATTTCAGTGGAATTCCCTTTCCCAAAATTTACAAGAGTGTCACTTCTCCTCCACTATAAAAAGTCACACAAGCCTCCCACTTCCAAGCACATATCAAGAAACATTGGATCAACCAAAATGTAAATACTTGTGTTTTCTTCCTTGTAAGACATTTGAATATTTCTCTATACATTTCTAGAGCTTGGTGTTGAGACGGTGTGCAATTCCAAGGCCTGATGTGCCAGGAATTTATTTTATAGGAATATTAAGTATATTTTATACTATATACATGAAGGAAATGGAATAAATCTCAAATAGAAACTTGGATCAGAAGTTTGAGTCCATGGTTGAGTTTGGAATGTGTCATTTACCCTGGGTGGTATATAACTTTTGTTGGCATGGAAATTCTATAAGAAAATCCACCTAGGGGAAAATCATAAATAAAATAATTAAACTTAATTATTTTATCTCAAATTTTGAATCGTATAAATTTTGATCGGATACTTTTATTCAAAATATGATACCTCCATTGGGTTCATAATTGTGTGATTTACCTATGTGCGTCATAAAATTATTGGTAGTGGGAGGTTCAGTTTCGGTGATTGTTGGCGGGGGTCTCGATGTTTTTTTATAAATATGAACTTAATAGTTTTGGATTAGGGTTGTATACCTAGTACTCCCTTCAAAAAAACTCTTTATAACCCTTCTTTCATTGACTAATCAATAATGGACATCAATGGAACTCCCATGTATCACAACAGAAGAAAGGTGAACATGTCGTCAATAATGAACGAATCAAATTGAGGAAGGATTCTTCCAATTTTATCTCTGATTGATGTCTCCCTTGAAAATAAATTCTTTTATAATTTAATTCATCATTTTATTATCAATAATTGATGTCTGAAATAACATGTCCATTTATTTATGCTTAAATGTATAAATTTATACGTTCTTCATATGTTCTTCCTGGATAATTGTCACCCACTTTTGGGTTCATCAAGCCACTGACGGGTCGTCGAGCGGAGGCTGGTACTGTGAAGCTCTCATCGTGAGGATCTATAACCCATTTTCATATTTTCAATCAAGAAAATAGAGGAGTCATTAGGGCATGCTGAATAAAGCGGTGGTGTGGGTCTGATAATGAGGCACCGATGTTAGTGACAACAACACCAGCGGGGGTCGTGGGTTCAAGCAGCGGTGGCCCCATGCCGCAAGAGGGGGCCATAAAGTAGAAGAGTCTAGGTGCATAGTGAGGCCTATGGCATGGTTGTTTAGTGATAAAAGTGGAGGGTCCACGGTTTAGGGAAAACAGTGGAGCCACATCGCAGCCCGGCGGGGCGACTGAGGCAACGACACCACTTCGGGGTTTGTGGGGGTCAATTTTTGTGTTGATATGGTATGGTGGGGGGATATAAGGAGGAGGGATAGAAATGTGGTTGGGAGTGGTCTAGGATACATTATAGTGGGCTAGTCTAGGAGTATGTGGTTAGGTCCATGTGGTTAGGCTACAGGCCAGCATGATGGGTCGGGCCATCCTAGGTGGAGCAGACCATCCAGAATGGGATGAACCAGTTCATTCAGGTTGAGGAATCTTCAAACACCCTTTTCTCCAAATCTGGGCATCCATTTGACATTTTTTATGGGGACGCACATTCCCCTTATGAGGAAATACCATTTTATGCTTGTTTGGGAATTTTGAGAGTTTTCTTTATGGCTCAGACGCATGAAATTCATAAGTTAAATAATAATAATATAATTATTATTATCAAGAAAATTTATTTGGAAAATAACTCCTTAATATGATTTCCTATTGATGCACCATCAGTGTCATCTTGAACCTGAAATTTAGGCTAACTGTTAATGAAAATTTTCAGTTGTTTCAACCGAGGATGAGGTTCGGGCACCACGAAGCCCAGTTCACATGTGTTGTAGTGAAGTGCATCCTTTTCACCGGGTGTTCATTTTGGGTGAATGAATAGTAATTCATGTGTGTTTTTATTTTATATTTGTAATGGATTAATCCATATAATTTAATTTTAGATTGAGGAATCATCTCCATGGGACTCTATTCGATTTCAGTGTGGTGACATACAACTTTTACATCGGATATCTAATTGGGGAGATTGATTAGTTGATATTGTGTATTTTTTTCACCAGCATCACAATGGTGTGATCCATTTGGATCTGAAGATCACTTCTTGTGATCTATTTAATTATAGAAACATGAAAGGTATTCCAATGTAATATCCATATACTGTGTTTGAAGAGAACCCATGGATTAGGTCAACATCAACTCTTGTGAGAGTGGACAAGTTGTATGAGGAGATGTTGTCAAATGTTCTAGGGTTGTTTGAGGAGGAGTGTTTTAGAAATTATGTTTTTAGACCTACAGATCAATGAAAAGTGTCATGAACTCATCATCCTCTTGACTAGATGTTACATGTACTCTAGGAGTATACTGTAATTCCTAGTGGTACTTGTTCTCAATTTAGTACCCATGAATGGCTAGGTACACAGCCGGGTGATGAGGTGGGGTCACACATCATGTGGGACCCACATGCGTCATGTACAACTTTAAAAGATGTGATGTGAATGTTATAGGTTGGAATACATAGAGGTACCATCTATTAGGGATGGTAATGGAGTTCCATGATGCTTTCTGAGAGGTACAATCCAACAGGGGTGGTTAGTTGAGTTCCTTGATGCTTTTTTATAAGTACCATCCAGTAGGGATGGCCAGTGTAGTTCCTTGATGACTTATTAGTGGAATCCCACTACCAGGTAGGTATTGGTTCCTTAATGATACCATAGTGGAAACCCCCATCAATATGGGTGTTGATCCTCTATATTTACTTCCGAGTGGAGTCCCCCTAAAGCACATGGGTGCGGGTCCTCGATGACTTAGGGTAGAATCCCCCTGACGTACTAGGTTGAAGGTACCCTACACATACTACTAGAGTTTAATCCACCTAATTCACTAGGGATTGGTTCCTCTACTTTGATCTTATAACATTTCTTTATGTAGATCAATGATAATACATGCTTTGATGTTACATTGGACTTATGAGTAAGAGGGTCACTTTCAACACCCTCAACACTACTTATTCCATGATTATATCACAACACCAGTATCCTATATATAATAATATGTTATTATGCTAAATTATCAACCTAAACTTACACATAGTTCCATCTAATGGGTAAAGAACCTACCTTTAATGTGTACAGTAAACTACCACCTCATGAAATGAAGTTATTCATTTTTCATTTACCACTTCTCATGGTTGGGAATTATGATGTAAAATATATTTATATATGTAATATATGATATTTATAATTTCATTATACTTATTTAATTATTTTATAACACATACCTTTATGATCTCTATTTTTTGTAAATATGATAACTTCATTTGTGAAAGTGTGGACTACCACATCCTAAAATTGATGTGGTTCATTCACACTATAAATGGAATATATAAATGATGTTTTAATAAAACAATGGAAAATATATGACATAGATATGATACTAGAATAATATATATATATATATATATATCATTCCTTTAATATGACAATGAAATGAAATTTTCATTCACAGGTATGTACGATCTATCATCTCTATGAATGGTGCATTTCATTTCTTATATCTAGAAATTAAATATAAGGACCCATCCTTAAACATTACATAATCTTGAATTAAATGGATAATTCACATTGAGTATCTTTTCAATTTTAGAGTTTTAGATAATTGGGTCATAACATTTACATAACAACATGAATATTACATGTATACAATTCTACTCAGTATCCTTTTTTTCATAAAATAAAAACTCTTGAAAAAAATAGTCATTTCTAGTTCCATGTTTTAGACATCACGACTTTTCCATGATCTCATCCTTGACCCTTATTCTTCTTTAAGTTCTGTGGAAAACATTTCAAAAACTTGGGACGAGCATAAAAATCTCAGTAAGGGATATAAAATAAGGAATGAAAACATTATCCCATCAATAAATAAAAAATAATAAAATAATACTTTTCAATCATAAAATACCTCCTGAAATCAAAATATTTATGAATAACACACATAAATCATAAATCATAAAGGTAACTTGTGGAATCCATATCAAACATACATTGTAGTTATCACAGCTACATAGGGAGTCATATTTGGAATACCCATCATAGTATATTCCCTAAATCTCTTAGGAGAAACATTCACATTTACCTTCATCATGTTACCCAATGCATTGAAGAGATATTTCGGGCTCACTCACCCTAGGTTTATCACGGAACCACCCATATACATAAACAATGCCCAAGAACCATAACATATTCATAACACATAAAACAAAAATAAAGGAAAGATAAAATTTCCACGTTTTAATCACAATATATCTTTTAAATATATTGATATAATAAATCCATTATCAAAACCATTTTCAATACCAAAATATGTAAAAATACTATACGGTATTTATTTTCCTTTTAAAAAAATTACAGCTTGTTAGGGAAGCCAAAGATCAAATAATACTCATGGTGGTGGAAAAGGTCGTTGTCACCACTTACAGAAAAAGAAAAATTATTTTTCTTGTTTTTTAGTAAAATGCATCATAGGAAAATATTTCCTTTGAATGAAATGAAAATTCAAAGGTATTTATACGTCGTATAAAAGAAAGCTAAGAATAAAACAAAATATGCCTCAATGAAAGGAAATTGAGATGAAATCCCCTACAAAGATGATTTTGTAAATAAAATAGATTGATTATGATTATTCACTATAAATACACATAAAGAATGTATAAATATATGATAAGATATAAAAATTCATTTCTCACATAATCATATCATGACATAATAGAAAAGTAGATGATTAACCCAAATAATAGAAATTGGGTTAAGAAGTTCCCTTACCTCGTGTCCAACTTGACTCAATCATTCTTTAATCTCCTAAATAACAAACTAAAGTTAATTTATACTTTATTAAGAACCTTTTTCAAGTTTATTATTCCTTTTATATCACTTATTACCATGTAATAAACATTATGTAATCATTTAAGTTATTAACGGTTGTTTTGTTGATATTCCGTACTTGAGTAAAAATGAACACATTATAATTACAAGTTGTCCATGTCATCAACAATACATTATATCCAGAATGATATTCATGATTTAGATATCATATAAATACTATATATCCAGTATATGTATGTATTTATATCAGTACATAACATTTGGAGATAAGAAATGAAATGCACCGTTCATAGAGACGGTAAGTCGTACGTACGCATGAACGCTACTTCCATTTATATTTCTTATTTTAATGGAATTAAAACATATTTATACATAGGTATATTATAACTGAAGTATAATATCATATATAAAATCATTAACTATTCCCATTATACATCTCACATAAGGCATTAACGAGTCATATCACTTTGAGGGGGCGGTAGTCCGCACTTCCAAAAATGAAATTATTGCGTTTACCCATTATGGAAACCATAAAGGTATGCTATAAATAAGAAATACAGAAGAATAAAGAAAACATAAACATAATATATATCATATATAAATACAGTTCCATCATAATGGCCACCATGAGAGGAGGTAAAAGTTAATTGAACAATCATCGTTTCGTGAGGTGTTAGTTTTCCATCCACATGAAACATTATGTTCTTTACCCATTAGATGGAGATGTGTGTAAGTTTAGTTCAAATAATTCTCATAAAAACATCCTAGTATATTGAGGATACTGGTTTTTTTATAAAATAAAGGAATAAAAAGATTATAGGGGGTTGGAGTAGTAAAATAAAACAAAAGAACTTAAGAGAATACGTTACCTTTAAATCGGGTAACTCCCTTTGGTTTGAACCAAAAGAGTTTATTAAAGTAATTTCTTCCTAAGGTAAGGCTTCTATGATGAAGATAGTAATCTTGGGATCATATTGGAGAATAGTTTTTTTGAGAAAAAGGCTTGAGAAGTTTGAGAAATGGGTTGGAAGTGAGGTATTTTTATAAGGGAGAGGAGGGGCTCTTTAGGAAGGTTTGAAACAATTATTTTATTATAAACCCATCTTCTATTTCAAAAGGTCAACTAATCATTAAAGTCAAAGTTAAGGAGACTCATGGTCAAAATAAAATCATTCAATAATAATTGTATAGGTTTGGGATATTGTTTTAATATTTATAATCTTATTTATTTAAATCATTTATTAATGAGGTAAATATTGAATCATTATTGTGTCATAAAAAATTTAATTTATCTGATGTCCAAAAATTATAAAAAAAATACCATGATATAGGAAATATTTTTATATTTCCAAATAATATTTATAGTCTAAAATATAACTTATATAACCCCATGTAAAAATATATTTACTAAAAGATATTTTTTTATTTTATTTTTCTCTTTACTTTAAATTAATTAATATAAAGTGTCATTATTACTCCCATGTGGATCCATGGGATCCCAAATTCGAACCACGGATTCCCATGGTCGTATATTTATCATCCAATAGGATTAGAACACACGTTAGGGTACTTTAATATTATTATAATATTATATTTTACCCTTATTTTCTATATTTACCATTTAATCATGGTAAACAAAATATTTATTGAAGTAAATATTTAAAATGTATAAAAATAAATGTTAATTATTTACACAATTTAGACCTAATAATTCCAAATATGGAATCCATTCTTATAAATTTAAAACATATAAGTGGCAGAAATTAATTTAAATTTAATTCCCATTGTCAAAACAAAAAGCGTGTTTTTTAGAAAATAATAACTATCAAAAGATTGACACTTGTTTATGTCTAATTTCAAAGTAAAATTAATTACGATGATGAAAATTGGATTAACTGGAAAAAATATATTCTAATTAAACTTTAAAACAAATTAAAAATATAATATAAACATATAAATAAATTATATTAAAATTCACTTTTCAATTAAAATACAGTATTTTTCACTATTCATTAAAAAATGAACATTATCAGAAAAATACCCAAAATTTACCCAAAGTAAATTATGATGTCCCGAATCTAAAGAAAAATTTTATTTTTCCAAATAAAACATATAAAAATGACCAGAACTAGATTTGAGGAGGGTTTTCCATCAAAAGGCGGTAAATCGACTTTTAAAGAATATTAGAGTATTTATACTTAGATTCATTCGCATTTTAAGCCTCTAAATTTTAATGAATAAATGTAAAAATATTTAACAAAAATGTATAATCATATTTTAGTTAGTTATATTCTTTCCTTGCAACACAATGGCTAGGCGTTAACTACAATTTAGAATAATAATATTATATTATTAGTGTGCAACGTAAGATTTCAGAGAACCCCACTGTTGTGTATCGGGTACACTATCGAACATAACATCCCATTTAAAGTAAAATTAATATTTAATTCACAAATAGTAATAAATATGAAAATTTATTACTCTTTATTTACTTGGGATATTACATCCCTCCCCTTTTGGAAATTTTGTCCTCGAAATTTTAAAATTGGGCTCAAAAACATTATTTAAAGTCCCACATCGGGAAAAGAGTAAATAAAACTATAACTTTAAAATAAAGAAAAATAAACACAAAGGTTACCTGATATAACCTATATGAGTAGTCCGTGTAGAAAAACATAGATATGGAAGAGAAAACAAACCATCAAGTTTTGATGGAAAGTGATAGAAAACATGATTAGGAGAAAGTTAACCACCAGAAAATCACAAACTTGTGATGTGTTAAGCATTCTTTGATAACCCAGTAGGAAACCTAAACTTACAATGTTTTTGTTTTAATCTCCTTTTCATAATTTGAGGAATTCATTTACTACATATAATAAGAACATAAGAAAATATACTTACCTTCAAGTAGAGTTTCATCCTTTAATAAGTTTCTACCAAAAACTAATCTTTTCTCCAAACAATGATTACTCAAAAAGACTTGGTCACATAAAAAGCACAAAAATAAACTTCTAGAAAATCACATAATCCAAAAAAGAAGAACTATATATTTACCTTGTCTTTAGACATCAACTAAAACCAAAACTTTTAGTACGAGATCTATAATCCCCAAAAGGATAATCCTTTATAAAAAGAAATAATACTCTTAATCTCCAAAATTCAAAAAAAAGTACCCAAAGTTCAAGAAATACCATTAAATACACAGTTGTACTTAAAATTCTTCAAAATAATCCAAACTAAGATTGAAACCCAAAACTCATAAGGATTTAATCCCATAGTCTTCCATAGTAAATCTTAACATTTACTCTTAAAGTCTCATACTGAAGGATAACTATCCAAATCACATATTCTCTATGAAAGGTTAATCATTTATATAAATAAACCAAATTTCTATATGTCCCCCCAAAAAATAGATATTTTTCCATAATAAATTTCTACAATAACTCCTCAATTTAAATACCAAAGTATTCTATTTTCCATAGGCATATAGTGTTTCTCCCAAAATAGAGAACATCTTCCAAAATAACCTTCATCACTTAATCACCAAATCATTTTCCTATATTAAGGATATTCATTTAATAAAACATAAGTTCCCAAAATGAAATTATTCTTGATCCATAAAATCATTTAACTAAAAATAATAAGTCATACTAACCAGGGAATTCACGTAGTCTAGTGGTAGGCAATAAATACCAATAGTACTTTGGTTGTGGGTTCGATACCTGCAGCTTTGTCTGACGCAACAGTTTGTCACACGGTCTTCATGTTGTCCTTTTTATAAAATTCAAAAATAGCCCTAATAGGTTTTAACCTTAAAGGTTTTCCTATACCTTTCATTTTCATCCCAACATATTAAGACCTCAACATCTTATATATTGTTATTTTTTTCACCTCCATATAATAAAATAAAACTATTCCAAAAAGAAATAACATCAAACCTTGATCATGGTGTCCATATGGTTTCATCATCATCTTATTCACGTAGGTAGAAGGTCCAGGCATTGAAAAAAAGATTTAGAGATACTTCAAAATCATTTGGTTCCTTCATCCAAATACACCTTGTAAAAATTGGGTCATAAGGATGTTCGTAGAAAAATAGTTTTGGAAAATAATCATGTATGACATATAATTTCAAAACATCTGATAAAACATGATTTTTATAAAAAGTCGGACTAATTTTGAGTTGAAATTTTCAATCAGTGGTCCTTTTAAAATACCATAAGTATGTTCTGGGAGACTATATTTAAAATCAAATATAAATAGATTGTGCAAGGTTCTCCATCTTCAGAACCTTTTTCAAAATCATAATATGCTTCAAAATCTTGTGATAAGGTAAAATAGTTGAAAATTTATTGAAAATATTTACCTTTATTGAAAATATGAGAATATTGTGAAAATAGTATTTGATTAAATACCACCCATGATCCACGAAGATATCGGGGTATGGTGAAGGTGTTTTATATCTCAAACAATTGGTTGCAAGTGAGTTGTATGTTAGAAAAAGTTTCACAATCATCCGAACATGACTTTGCAATAATTATTGCAAGCAAGTCATCAGGAAGAGATAAGAATTTCATTTGAGATCCTCCTCCTTCCATTTGTAACATACATTCCTTGATCTGAAAAAGTTTCAAAAATACGGATTTAAATTAAAGAGTAGACATAGAGACTAACCAGGTGTCAAAAAAACTCCAAATCCCTAAAGTTGTCTAAACATTCCTCTGATACCAACTATAAGGACTCATTTTTAAAGACCTTGAAATTTCAAAGAAAATTTTTTCTTAAATAATTTGGAATTTTTTAAGTCTGCAGTTTCTGACGGAACTTGATTCCGAGCTAGGGTGTGCCTGGAATCAATTTCCAAAGTTTTTTTCAGGTAGGTTCAGTAAACGTACGTGCGGATTTTTTTATCTTTTGAACCGGTGCTCTGAATTGAAATCTGAGGGCACCGATGAACTCACAGCACTGGTATTCGCTTAAGGGGACCTTTACCGCAGTTTTATTTTATTCAGGTTGAATGTTAATAATTGGTAATTTATAATAAAATAAATAAAATTGGAAGTACACGATTTTATTTATATCTATGGTAGTTATATCATACAAAGGGGAGTTAAGGGTGGTACCCACAACCACCTAACTTCCCATGAGTGGATATTTCTGAGGTGGGGCCCACACGATCCCCAACCTTTCATCTTCCCTAAACTCCCTTAAACCCCCCTTTATTTAATTATTTTATAACTCCCCTTATTGAATGAGAACTCTTCCTCTCCCTCCCTCTCTCTTTATTGTTTTCCAACACACCTTAATTAATGAACTCAACCTCTTCAATTAATTAATTAAGTAATTTGAATTTTTAATTTCAAGTGTTAATAAAATAATAGCCATAGCTATTATTTTATTTTGGCACACGCTGTGTTGGGAGGATATTTGAGAGGGCTCTTGTGTAAAAGAAGAAGAGAGTTCCTTCTTCATTGAAGAACACCATCCTTCCACGAAGAACTATGCCTCTTCGACGAAGAATGCTGACTCCACGAAGAGTGACAATGTGTCTTCCTTCCTCTTCTCCGCAACTAGTGTGGAGATGTTGTTTCCTACTCAGACGCACTCCGACGTCGTCTACGAATCCTCTTTCTGTGACGCTGTCTTCCGCAACGCCCGACGTGCGAAGTAAATAATCGAGGTAGGGGATTATATAAAATTTTAGTTGATTAAAATTGTTCTTGTTCTTCATTGAATTATTATGAAATGAATTCGGCCAACTATTACCACCTAACACTGAGGGTGCGGGCTGAACGCACACGGCTCGACGACCCTCCATAGTATCTTTTATTTGCAATTGATACCATGTCAGAAAAAGTTGGTGATGAATAGAGGAGGCGGAAAATGAAGGTTTCGGCCACGTGAGGAAGAACCGCAGCCCGTAACCGCGGGCCGCTCGACCGGGAAAGAACCGGCCAGCTATAGTCGGGCCGGCCGAAGAGAGGAACCGTGGCGCCCCACGGCACTGCGCTGCGGAAGACAGTAGCCCACGTTCCGTAGGCCGCTTCAGCGGAAGAACCGGCCGGCCTGTCGGCTGGCCGGGCAGAGGAAAGCCATAGCGCCGGGAGGGCGCCGCGCCGGACGAACTGCTGCCCGCCCGTGCGGGCCGGTTGCGCCAAGAAGGTCGGTCGGATTCGGACGGCCGGTTAGGGAGGGCGGCACCGCCAGTTCAGGAATCCGGGGGTCCGTGCCCCCCACCTCGACCGCTCAGCCCCCTCTGGCTGAGCCGCGGCCGGGCCGGGCCCTGCTGGGCCGGGCCACGCCATGCCGGGCCACGTGGCGCCGGGTCGGGCCGTGCCCCACCGGGCCGAGCCGCGCCCCCTCAGGCAGGGTCGCACCCCTCAGGACATGACATGAATTTCATCGGGCCGGTCTGACACCCATGCCGGGTCGGACCCACCAAAACTGGGTTAACTCGACCCGTCGGCTCACTAGGCTTAACGGGCCGGGCCTGTTTTCAATTAAACATGAATAACTAAAATACCGCGCGTCCGATCGACGCACCGTCTACGGCACTGGGACCCTCGCGATGAGGCGGTCCTTTTGGGATACTCTAAGTGAGTTTTGGATTAATTTGGGGAACATAAAGGTTAGAAACGAGCGTATTTTTAACTGGGCCCCTGGAACAGAAAAGCCAATATCTCTCAGACCGGGCATCCGTTTGACGCACTGTCTGTCACTTTGAGTTTCTTTTGATGAGACGAGACTTTGGGATACATCAACTCTGGTCTTTGTGATAGTTGATGTATCAACCCCTTGGGCACGAGGAGCGGACCCTCTCGGAATCGAGTGTGCTGTGTGCGGGAACCCTAGAGCTGGCTGCGACTACGATGACTACTGTGTTGGGATCCTCCGTGGGTTCGACGACGATGACTACTATACTTAGATCCTCCGTGGGTTCGGTAGCGATGACGACTATTCTTGGATCCTTTGTGGGTTTGATAGTGGCGACTATTGTACTTGGATCCTCCTTGGGTTCGGCAGTGGTGACGACTGTACATGGATACTACGTGGGTTCGGCAGCGACGACTTCTGTACTAGGATCCTACGTGGGTTCGGCAGAGGATATGATTCAGAAGCTACATCTAAACATATCCACCCTTCTTCGTGAGTAGTATACCTGTGTGGCCTGAGCCTTGACTTGCAATCAATACCAACAGTGTGATTTACTTCTTTCCTGTGCGGACTGGGTTGTGCTTGGGCTCGAGATTTGGAGCTGAACTGGAATTGATGACTTAGGTATATGTATGGCCATATACCTAAGTAGGGTCGGTTGATACTTCTTGATTGAATCTTTACTTTGTGGTTTATACTTTGTGGATTCTGGGAGGCCTTTGGGGGTCTCGGGGTCTCTACTGAGTATCCTATACTCACCCCTGCACAGGCTATTCCCACACTACTTTGTGTTGGATGCAGACGATGTACAACACTGATCAAGGTGGACATTTGTGGAGCTGGATTGTACCCAGAGGTGGACCACTTGGCGGGATGTACACGGGGCGGACGGTCGGACCCGAGGAGCGGAGAAGACCATCTATACCCACCCTTGAGGTGGGATATCTGAAGGACGACTCAGTGTTTTCTACATTACTTTACTGCTGTTGTATTTTCTTTTCATATGTACTATACTTTCAGTTGGGTTTGTATATTGGCTCATTTAATTTTCAGCACTTACTTTTTGACTCATTTTTACATAGTACTTACTTCACTTGCGTAATTTGTTTTTTTTGTTTACTTTTATAAAGGCAACACCTTCCCTTTTATTGGGATTTATGCCTTTGGTGCTACTCACCAGCCCCTGGCCTAGGGAAGGCGGGCTTGGGGTAGTCACGGCACGGGTCCTGAGGATGGGTCGTGACAAATTGGTATCAGAGGATTCAGTTCTACCGCAGAACTCAGGACTCTGATAATTTCTTCTCTATGAAGCAATAGTGTTAAGAATATTGAGTGTAGTTATCAGCCCAGGGAGTCCAGTGTTGGTGCAGAGGCCGACGTATCCATACACTAGGACCCTGACTTCTGATTTCCGACTCAGTGCATGAAAACATTTATTGCATGTGTGTTTCAAAAGTTTTCTTTGTGATTACTTTGTGTCAGCTAACCAGGTATACTGTTTGACCGGGTCGCACCTGTTTCTTTTCAGGATGGCCTCATGAAGGCATCCAGCTAGGGTTTCGTGTCGCGTATGAGATGGCAGCCCACCGAGCGACGAGGTCTCGGTGCAGGGCCCCATTATAGTGGAGCCACTATTGGTACCACTACCCGCTGAGCCACTGATACTACCAGCCCCAGCAGCAGAGGGTGAACGTCGACTGAGCACATGGCACGAGTTTAAGCGACAAAGTCCGCCCCAGTTCTGCAGAGAGATGGACCCTCAGGCAGCCGAGGATTGGTTGGAGGCTATCGTCAGAGTCTTCAGATTAATAGGGACACCAGCTAACCTTATGGTGATCCTTGTTGTGAGTCTACTACATGCAGAAGTAGGTAGATGGTGGAGCTTGATGCTCCAGGTGCACGACGAGGCATCTCTACTTTGGACAGACTTTGAGAGTCTCTTCCGCTCGGAGTCTGTTCTAGACACCCTTCATACGGTGCGCATCCTGGAGTTACTTCATATGCGGTTGGGCAGCATGAAAGTATCCCAATACTCAGCGAGGTTTACCGACCTTTAGTGCTACTCCACAGACATGGTACGGGACCCATTCTTTAGGGCCCGGACCTTTGAGAAGGGACTGAGACACGAGATCAAGGCTTCGATGATCTCCCTCAGCACCCCGACGCAGGCGGGAGTACTGGAACGAGCCCTTCTTGTGGAGACCTTCCTCGCTGAGCCGACACCAGCAGCGAGACCTACCACCAGGCGACACGTAGCAAATTCTTCTGTAGCCGGCAGTAGACAGATGTCACAGATGTCTAAGAAGACCAGGCCATCATGAGGGCGACCCTAGGATACTAGTTCGGAGGTGCGGGGCACACGAAATAGAGCCAGTCATTCGAGGGGCAGGCAATACTATGCATGCGTCAGGCTGGGTCACATGGCTCGGGACAGCCCGACCCACCATGCGGACAAGCAGTAGACAATAGAGGGACCCCCCAAGCAGAGGAAGAGGTTCGACCGTGGCAGTCTGCAGGGAGTAGGCGGACGAGGCAGAGGAGCTGGCCGAGAAGTGGGTGGTGGATGACACTTTGAGGCTCTACCACCACCACCACCAGGAGGACCACCCCAACCACATCCAGCTAGCAGATAGGGGCAGGCTCAACTCCAAGGAGTCGAGGACTATGACCACGGCGCACCTGAGATGATTCGATGTACTATCTGTGTCTACTTCACCCTTGCTGCAGTACTTATAGACATAGGAGAAAGTCATTATTGTATTGTCACTTCCCTTGTTCAGATCTTGGAGATTCCAACGGAGCCATTGGCTCGATCCTTACGGCTAGAGACTCCGACGTGAGTCGACTCGATGATTACGCACTAGTGGAATTGAGGTCTTACGACGTCATCTTGGGTATGGACTAGTTATCTACAGTCCATGCTCAGATCAACTGTATTAGGTGCAAAGTGCGGTGTGTACGCACGGATGGGACCAGGTTCACCTTCATTGGAGAGAAGGGAGACTTTGCAGTGCAGGATGGACTTACGTAGAGGAGAGGGTAGCTGATCACACATCAGTTGGATAGTCTCATCCTAGGAGTGGTTGATCTGCGGAGTCTGAGTTTTCCTGTTGAGGTGGATCAGTATGCGGACGTTTTTCCTGACGACGTTCCAGGACTACCTCCTCATATAGAGGTAGACTTCTACATTGACCTGTACCCCAGGACAACACCGATATCTACTCCAGCATATCGGATGGCTCCCGCTGAGCTTCGTGAGCTACGGGTACAGCTGGAGGACTTGTAGGGAAAGGGATTCATTCGACCTAGTGTTTCACCCTGGGCTTCTCTGATTCTATTTGACAAGAAGGTAGATGGGAGCTTACGACTATGTGTCAACTACCGTTTCTTGAATCAGGTGACCGTAAAGAACAAGTACCCAATCCTTAGTATTAATGACCTCTTTGATCAGCTCAAGAGAGAACGATGGTTCTCGAAGATAGACCTCAGGTCAGGTTATCACCAGCTCATAGTTCGAGATGAGGATGTGAAGAAGACGGCCTTCAGGTGTCGATATGGACACTATGAGTTCTTGGTTATTCCCTTTGGCGTAACCAATTCACCAGTAGTGTTCATGAGTCTCATGAACAGGATCTTCCAGCCTTACCTCGATCGTTTTGTCATAGTCTTCATCGATGACATATGGATTTACTTGACTTCTAAGGAGGAGCACGCCTACCACTTACAGGTTGTACTGGACACACTCCGAGAGCACCATCTTTATGGTAAGCACGCAAAGTGATAGTTCTGGATTCGAGAGTTTCATTTCCTGGGACACGTCATCTCAGAGGCTAGGGTTGCAGTGGAACTAGGGAAGATCGAGGTGGTACTTACTTGGGAGCCACCCAGGAGCGTGACGGAGGTGCAGAGTTTTCTAGGTCTGGCTGGGTACAATCGAAGATTTGTGATAGAATTCTATAGAGTTGCAGCACCACTTTCAGCTTTGATGAAGAAGGGGAAACCCTTCGTGTGGTCAGATAGATGTCGGCAGAGCTTTCAGGAGCTTTGAGAGAGATTTACCAGTGTGCCCATCTTGGGGCTACCCGAGGAGGGAGTAGGGTACGTAGTTTACTGTGACGCATTAGGGACCGGACTCGGGTGTGTCTTGATGCAGGAGTAAGCAGTGATTGCATATGGTTCATGGCAGTTGAGACAGCACGAGCAGAACTATGCTACCCATGACCTGGAGTTAGCAGCAGTGGTTTTCGCCTTGAAGATGTGGCAAAACTATCTGTTGGGTGAGCGCTTTACAGTCTACTATGACCACCAGAGTCTCAGGTACATCTTCTCACAGAATGACCTCAACCTGAGACAGTGGTGATGGCTTGAGTTCCTCCAAGACTATAAATTTGAGATAGTCTATACTCCTGGGAAGGGGAACATTGTGGCTGATGCTCTCGGCAGGAGATCGGGCATTCAGCGACTAGGAGAGGCGACAGAGCAACTAGTCGCGTTGTAGATATCCTTTGTGGATAGAGATGGAGAAGCCTTTATATAGTCTCTCACAGTCACTCCTCCACTCCTTCAGCGATTCAGAGAGGCACAGTGTGGGGACGTTGATTGTGAGACGCGACGTGCTCAGATATCCATAGGGCAGGTGCTTGATGGGTTTTCTGAAGGAGGGGATCACTTCATCCTCTTCAGGGGATGTAATATGGTACCAGATGCATTGCAAGAGGATGTGATGAGAGAGTTTCACACTTCCCCTCTAACAGTACATCCAGGAGTGGCGAAGATGTACCAGGATCTCAGATGACAGCACTGGTGGCCGGGCATGATGAAGTCTGTAGCAGAGTTCGTTTCACGATGCCACACTTATCAACAAGTGAAGGCGGAGCACCAGGTACCAGCAAGCTTGGTACAGCCCTTAGAGGTCCTGGAGTGGAAGTGGGATGGGATATCCATGTATTTCATGATGGGGCTTCCACGTACATCTAGAGTACATGACTCTATCAGGGTGATCATCGACCAACTCACCAAGTCAGCCCAGTTCCTACCGATCAGAGAGTAGGGATCAGTAGAGATCTTGGGATGCCTCTAAGTTCAGGAGATCGAATGGCTTCATAGTGTGCCATCATCTACTATCTATGATCGAAACCCAGTCTTTACTTTCCGGTATTGGAAGGGGTTAAAGGAGGCTTTTGGGACGCATCTATGTCTGACCACCGCCTTCCATCCTCAAACGGATGGCCAGACGGAGATAACCAATCAGAATCTTGAGGACATGCTCACTGCATGTTTCCTTGACTTTGGTCGCAGCTGGGAGGATCACCTACCCTTGGTGGAGTTTGCGTACAACAACAGCTACCACTCCACCATCGGAATGGCACCTTATGAGGCACTGTACGACCGACCTTGTAGATCACCTCTGTGCTGGACTGACCCTGGGGAGTTAGCACTTGTAGGACCAGAGATGGTTCAGGCTACGATGGAGAAGGTGTAGATAATCTAGGAGTGGATGAAGACTGCACAGAGAAGATAGAAGTCTTATTCTGATAGGAGACGGAGACCACGGGAGTTCGTGGATAGCGACCACGTTTTCCTACGGGTCTCACCTCGACAAGGTCTACATAGATTTGGTCGGGGTGGAAAGTTATATCCACGCTTCATCAGACCATTCCAGGTCCTCAGCAGGGTAGGCGGGGTGTCTTACCTCCTGTCCCTTCCACCTTAGTTGCATAAGATGCATGACATCTTTCACGTATCTCAGCTGAGGAGATATGTGCACGACCCGTCACACATCATCGATCACAGGGAACTGGAAATCGATGACAATGTGACATTCACGGAGGTCCCAGTGGAGATTGGGGATCGATAGGAGCGGGTCCTACGTGGGTAGTTGATTCCTCTGGTGCACATTCGCTGGCAGCATGGGAACCTCTAGGAGATCACCTGGGAGCGAGAGACTCAAATGCATGCTCAGTACCCTATTTTGTTCCCCTAGTGTATGTTGTAGCTTTACGGGGACGTAAATCCCTGAGGTGGGAGTAATGTAAAATCCTAGAAATTTGAAGGAAAATTTTTTCTTAAATACTTTGGAATTTTGCGAGTCTGCGGTTTCTGAAGGAACTTGATTTCGAGGCCCGGTGTGCCCGGAATCAATTTCCGAAGTTTTTTTCGGGTAAGTTTAGTAAATGAACGTGCGGGTTTTTCGATATTTTGAATCGGTGCTCAGAATTGAAATCCAAGGGCACCGATGAACTTGCAGCGCCAGTATTCGCTTAAGGGGGCCTTTATTGCAGTTGCGTTTTATGCAGTTTGAAATTTAATATTTTGGAATTTAGTATAAAATAAATAAAATTTTTAGTACACAATTTTATTTATATCTATGGTAGTTATATCCTACAAAGGGGAGTTAAGGGTGGGACCCCCAACCACCTAACTTCCCATGTGTGGATATTTGTGAGGTGGGTCTACATGTGCCCCAACCTTTAATCTTCCCTAAACTCCCTTAAACCCCCATTTATTTAATTCTTTGACAACTCCCCTTATTGAATGAGAACTCTTCCTCTCCCTCTCTCTGTCTATTTATTGTTTGCCAACACACCTTAATTAATGAATTCAACCTATTCAATTAATTAATTAAGTGATTTGAATTTTGAATTTCAAGTGTTAATAAAATAATATCCATAGCTATTATTTTATTTTGGAACACGTTCTGTAGGGAGGATATTTGAGAGAGCTCTTGTGTAAAAGAAGAAGAGAGTTCTTTTTTCATTGAAGAACACCATCCTTCCACAAAGAACGACGCCTCTTCGATGAATAATGATGACTCCACGAAGAGAGATGATGTGCCTTCCTTCCTCTTCTCCACAACTACTGGGGAGATGTCGCTTCCTCCTCAGATGCACTCTGACATCGTCTACAAATCCTCTCTCGCCGACGCCATATTCCATGACGCCCGACGTGCGACATCAATTATCGAGGTAGGGGGATTATATACAATTTTAGTTGATTAAAATTGTTCTTGTTCTTTGTTGAATTTTTCTGAAACGAATTTGGCCAACTGTTACCACCTAACACGGAGGGCGCGGGCCAAACGCACACAGCCCAAAGACCCTCTGTAGTTTCTTTTATTTGCGATTGAGACCATGTCGGAAAAATTTGGTGACGAATAGAGTCACCGGAAAATGAAGGCGTCGGCCGCATGAGGAAGAAACATGTCCTGCAACTGCAGGCCGCTCGACCGGGAAAGAACCGGCCGGCTATAGCTAGTCGGGCCAAAAGGAGGAACCGTGGCGCCCCATGGCGTCGCGCTGCCGAAGACCGCGGCCCGTGTTCTGCGGGCCGCTTCGGCGGAAGAACCGGTCAGCCCGTCGGCCGGCCGGGAGGAGGAAAGCCGCGGTGCCGGGAGGGCGCCGCGCCGGACGAGCAGCGGCCTAACCGTGCGGGCCACTTGTGCCAACAAGGCCATCCGGCTTCATCCAGCTGGTTAGGGAGGGAAGCAGCACTTGGCACCACTGGTTCGGGCAGTCGGGGAACCGCGCCCCCCCGCCTCTTACCGCTCGACCCCCTCAGGCTGAGCCGCAGCCGGGCCGCACCCTGCCGGGCCACGCCGCGCATTTCATCGGGCCGGTCCGACACCCCTGCCGGGTCGGACCCACCAAAACTTGGTTAACCCGACCCATCGACCCACTTGGCTTAACGGGTCGGGCCTATTTTCACTTAAACATGAATAACATAAAGACCGTGCGTCCGATCAACACGCCGTCTGTGGCATTGGGACCCTCGCGATGAGGAGGTCTTTTTACGATACTCTAAGTGAGTTTTGGATGACTTCGGTGAATGGACAAGTTAGAAATGAGCGTATTTTTAACTGGGACCCTGGAACGGAAAAGCTAATATCTCTCAGACTGGGTGTCCGATTGACGTGTCGTCTGTCGCGTTGAGTTTTTTTGGATGAGACGGAACATTGGGATACATCAACTCCGGACTTTGTGACAGTTGATGTATCGACCCCCTTGGATCAAGACGCGGACCCTCCCGGAATCGAGTGTGTTGTGTGCGGGAACACTAGAGATGGTTGCGACTACGACGACTAACATGATGGGATCCTCTGTGGGTTTGACGACGATGACTACTGTACTTGGATCCTCCGTGGGTTCGGAAGCGATGAAGACTGTACTTGGATCCTCCATGGGTTTGGCAGCGATGACTACTGTACTTGGATCCTCCGTGGGTTCGACAGTGGTGAAGACTATATTTGGATCCTACGTGGGTTCGGAAGCGATGACTTCTGTACTAGGATCCTACATGGGTTCGGCGGAGGAGATGATTCAGAGGCTACATCTAATAATCTCCACCCTTCTTTGTGAGTAGTATACATGTGTGAGATGAGTCTTGACTTGCAATCAATACCAACGGTGTGATTGACTTCTTTCCTGTGTGGACTGGGTTGTGCTTGGGCTTGAGAGTTAGAGCCGAACTGGAATTGATGACTTAGGTATATGTATGGTCATATACCTAAGTAGGGTCAATTGATACTTCTTGATTTTATCTTTCATTTGTGGTTTATCCTTCATGGATTTTGGGAGACCTTCAGGGGTCTCATGGTCTCTACTGAGTATCGTATGCTCACCCCTGCATGGGCTATGACCACACTACTTTGTGTTGGATGCAGACGACAGACAGCATTGATTGAGGTGGAGTTTTGTGGAGCTAGACGGTACCCGGAGGTGGACCACTTGGCGGGACGTACACAGGGTGGATGGCCGAACCCGAGGAGCTGAGAAGACCATCTGTACCCACCCTTCAGGTGGGATATCTAGAGGAAAACTTAGTTGTTTCCGCATTACTTTAGTGCTATTGTACTTTATTTTCAGTTGTACTGTACTTTCAGTTGGGTTTGTATACTGGCCCATTTATTTTTCACCACTTACTTTTGTACTCAGTTTTACTTAGTGCTTACTTCACTTGCATACTCTCTTTTGATTATTTACTTTTATAAAGTCAATTCCTTCCCTTTTACCGGGATTTATTCCTTTGGTGCTAGTCCCCATCCCCTGGCCTATAGAAGGCGGGCTTGGGGAAGTCACGGCACGGGCCCCGAGGACGGGTCATGAAAAATTGGTATCAGAGGAGTCAGTTCTACTGTAGAACTTAGGACTCTGATAATTTCTTCTCTGTGAAAAAACATTGTTAAGAGTATTGAGTGTAGTTATCAGCCCATGGAGTCCAGTGTTGGTGTGACGGCCGACATATCCATACATCAGGACCCTAACGTCTGATTTCCAACTCAGTGCAGGAAAACATTTATTGCATGTGTGTTTCAAAAGTTTTCTTTGTGATTACTTTGTGTCAGCTCACCAGGTATACTGTTTGACCGTGGCGCACCTGTTTCTTTTCAGGATGGCCCCACTAAGGTAGCTAGATAGGGTTCCGAGTCGCATACGAGATGACAGCCCACCGAGCGACGAGGCCCCGGTGCAGGGACCCATTACAGCGGAGGCACCAGTGGTACCACTACCCAGTGAGCAACCGATACTACCAGCCCCAGCAGCAGAGGGTGCACACATAATGAGCGCGTTGCACGAGTTTCAGTGATAGAGGCCGCCCAGGTTCTGTGGAGAGACGGACCCTCAGGCATCTGAGGATTGGTTGGAGGCTATCTTTAGAGTCTTTAGATTAATAGGGACACCAGCTGACCTTATGGTGGTCTATTCGGAGAGTCTACTGCACGCAGCAGGAGGTAGATGGTAGAGCTTGATGCTCGAGGTGCATGATGAGGCATCTCTACTTTGGACAGACTTTGAGGGAATCTTCTGCTTGTAGTTTGTTCCAGCCACACTTCATGTGGTGCGTATCCTGGAGTTACTTCATCTGTCGCAGAGAAGCATGACAGTAGCCTAGTACTCAGGGAGGTTTACCGACCTTTCGCGCTACTCCACGGACATGGTATGAGACCCATTCTTTAGGGCCCGGACCTTTGAGCAAGGACTGAGACACGAGATCAGGGCTTCTATGATCTCCCTTAGCATCCCGATGTAGGAGGGAGTGCTGGAGCGAGCCCTTCTTGTGGAGAGCTTCCTTGTAGAGCTGACACCAGTAGCAAGACATACCACCGGGCGACATGTAGTGGAGTCTTTTGCAGCCGGCAGTAGACAGATGTCGTAGAGGTCCAAGCAGACTAGGCCATCAAGAGGGAGACCCCAGGATACTGGTTTGGAGGTGCGAGGAACACGAAACAGAGCCATCCATTCGAGGGGCAGGCAGTGCTATGCATGCGTCGGGCAGGGTCACATGGCTCGGGACTGCCCGACCCGCCATGCGGGCGAGTAGTAGACAGTAGAGGGACCTCCCAAGAAGAGGCAAATGTTCTACCATGGCAGTCCGTAGGAAGCAGTTGGACAAGGCAGAGGAGTGGGTCGAGCAGCGGGTGGTGGACGGCGCTTTGAGGCTCTACCACCACCACCACCCGGAGGACCATCCCGACCACAGGGAGCTGGCAGACAGGGGCAGGCTCACCTCTAGGCAGTCGAGGCCTACGACCACGGTGCACCTGAGATGATTCGAGGTATTATCTGTGTCTACTCCACCCTTGTTGTAGTACTTATAGACACAGGGGTGATTCATTCTTTTATTGCCACTGTCCTTGTTCAGAGCTCGTAGATTCCGATGGAGCCATTGGATCGATCCTTACGGCTAGAGACTCCTACGTGAGCAGACTCTATGATTATGTGTTGGTGCCGGTAGTGTGAGCTTACCCTAGGAGGCGAGAGCTTCAGCTGAGATCTTCTTGTAGTGGTGTCCAGGCCTTTCTATGTCATCTTTGGTATGGACTGGTTATCTACAGTCCATGCCCAGATCGACTGTATTAGGCACAAAGTATGGTGTGTCCGCACGGATGGGACCAGGTTCACCTTCACCGGTGAGAAGGGAGCCTTTGCATTGCAGTATAGACTTACGTAGAGGAGAGGGCAGCCGATCACACACCAGTTATCTAGTCTCATCCTAGGAGCAGTTGATGTGTGGATTCCGAGTTTTCCTGTTGTGGTGGATCAGTATGTGGATGTTTTTCCTGACGACGTTCCAGGACTACCTCCTCGTTGATAGGTAGACTTCTACATTGACCTGTACCTCGGTACAACACCGATATCTACTCCATCGTATTGGATGGCTCCCTCCGAGTATCAGGAGCTGCGGTTACAGCTGGAGGACTTACAGGGAAAGGGATTCATCCAACCCATTGTTCCACCCTGGGCTTCTCCGATTCCGTTTGCCAAGAAGGTGGAAGGGAGATTATGACTATGTATCGACTACCGCCTCCTGAATCGGGTGACCATAAAGAAAAAGTACCCACTTTCGAGGATTGACAACCTATTTGATTAGCTCAAGGGATCACGATGGTTCTCGAAGATATACCTCAGGTCAGGCTATCACCATCTCAGAGTTTAAGATGAGGATGTGTAGAAGACGACCTTCAGGTGTCGATATGACCACTACGAGTTCTTGGTTATGCCCTTCAGTGTAAAAAATGCACCAGCAGTGTTCATAAGTCTCATGAACAGGATATTCCAGCCTTACCTCAATATTTTTGTCATAGTCTTCATCGATGACATACTGATTTACTCGACTACTGAGGAGGAGAACGCCTACCACTTACGGGTTGTACTGGACACACTCTGAGAGCACCAGCTTTATGGTAATCTCTTGAATTTCCATTTCTGGATTCGAGAGGTTTATTTCTTAGGACACGTCATCTCAGAGGATGGGGTTGCAGTGGACCCTACGAAGATCGAGGCGGTACTTTCTTGGGAACCACTCAGGAGCATGACGGAGGTACAAAGTGTTCTAGGTCTGGCTGGGTACTATTGGAGATTTTTTCTAGACTTCTCTAGAGTTGCGGCACTGCTTTCAGCTTTGAAAAAGAAGGGGAAACCCTTCGTGTGGTCAGATAGATGTCATAAGAGCTTTCAGGATCTGAGACAGAGATTAACCAGTGTGCCCATCTTGAGGCTATCGGAGGAGGGTGTAGGGTATGTAGTTTACTACGATGCATCAGGGACTAGACTCGGGTGTGTCCTGATGCAGGAGCGAGTAGTGATTTCATATGGTTCACGGTAGTTGAGACAACACAAGAAGAATTACACTACCCATGACCTGGAGTTAGCAGCAGTGGTTTTCACCTTGAATATGTGGTGACACTATCTGATGGGCGAGCACTTTACATTCTACTCTGACCACCAGAGTCTCAGGTACATCTTCTCACTGAAGGACCTGAACCTGAGACAGCGGTGATGGATTGAGTTCCTCCAGGACTATAACTTTGAGATAGTCTATACTCCTGATAAGGGGGACTTTGTTGCTGATGCTCTCAGCAAGAGATCGGGAATTCAGCTACTAGGAGAGGTGACATAGTAACTAGCTACGTTGAAGATATCCTTTGTGGATGGAGATGGATCAACCTTTCTATAGTCTCTCACATTCAATCCTCCACTCCTTCAGCGAGTCAGAGAGGCACAGTGTGGGGGCGTTGACTGTGAGATGTGACGTGCTCAGATATCCACAGGGCAGGCGCCTGATGGGTTTTCTAAAGGAGGGGAGCACGTCATCCTCTTTAGGGGATGTAATATGGTACCAGTTTCATTACAGGAGGAAGTGCTGAGGGAGTTTCACACTTCCCCTCTAGCGGTACATCCAGAAGTGGGGAATATGTACCAGGATCTCAGAAGACAGCACTGGTGGCTAGGCATGAATAAGGCTATAGCAGAGTTCGTTTCATAATTCCTCACTTATCAGCAAGTGAAGGTGGAGCACCAGGTACCAGCAGGCTTGGTACATCCCTTAGAGGTCCCGTAGTGGAAGTGGTACGGGATATCCATGGATTTCGTGAAGGAGCTTCCACGTACATCCAGTGGACATGACTCTATTTGGGTGATCGTCAACCGACTCACCAAGTCAGCCCACTTCCTACTGATTAGAGAGCAGGGCTCAGTAGAGATCTTGGGATGCCTCTATGTTCAGCAGATCGTACGGCTTCATGGTGTACCATCGTCTATCATCTCCGATCAAGATACACTCTTTACTTTCTGGATTTGGAAGGGGTTATAGGAGGCTTTTGGGACACAGCTACGTCTAAGCACCGCCTTCCATCCTCAGACTGATGGCCAGATGGAGAGGACCATTCAGACTCTCGAGGACATGCTCCGTTCATGTGTCCTTGACTTTGGTCGTAGTTGGGAGGATCACCTACCATTGGTGGAGTTTGAGTACAACAACATCTACCACTCCACCATCGGAATGGCACCTTATGAGGCACTATACGACCGACCTTGCAGATCACCTCTGTGCTGGACTGACCCTGGGGAGTCAGCACTTATAGGACCAGAGATGGTTCAAGCTACGATGGAGAAGGTGCAGATCATCCAGGAGCGGATGAAGACTGCACAGAGAAGACAGAAGTCCTATGCTGATAGGAGACGGAGACCACTGGAGTTCGAGGATGGTGACCACCTATGGGTCTCACCTCAATGAGGTCTACAGAGATTTTTCCGGGGTGGAAAGTTATCTTTGTGCTTCATCGGACCATTCCAGGTCCTCAGCAGGGTAGGGGAGGCGGCATACCGCCCGACCCTTCCATCTCAGTTGCACTAGGTGCACGACGTCTTCCACGTGTCCCAGCTGAGGAGATACGTGCACGACCCATCACACATCATCGATCATAGGTAACAGGACATCGATGATAGGGTGACATTCATGGAGGTCCCAGTGGAGATCGAGGATCGACAGGAGCAGGTCCTACATGGGTGGTCGATTCCTCAAGTGTGCATTCACTGGTAGCATGGGAACCTCCAGGAGATAACCTAGGAGCGGAAGGCTCAAATGCGTGCCCAGTACCCTCTTTTGTTCCCCTAGTGCATGTTGTAGCTTTATGAGGACTTAAATACCTGAGGTCGTAGTAATGTAAAGGCCCGTAAATTTCAATGAAAATTTTTTCTTAAATACTTTTGAATTTTTCGAGTCTGCAGTTTCTGATGGAACTTGATTCTGAGGCCCGGTGTGCCCGAAATCAATTTCCGAAGTTTTTTTTTGGGTAAGTTCAGTAAACGTACGTGCGGGTTTTTCTATCTTTTGAACCAGTGCTCAGAATTGAAATCCGAGAGCACTGATGAACTCACAGCGCCGGTTTTCTCTTAAGGGGACCTTTACCGCAGTTGCGTTTTATATGGGATGAAAGTTAATAATTGGGAATTTAGAATAAAATAAATAAAATTGGTAGCATACTATTTTATTTATATCTATGGTAGTTATATCCTATAAAGGGGAGTTAAGGGTGGGACCCAAAACCACCTAACATCCCATGTTTGGATATTTCTGTGGTGAGGCCCACACAAGCCCCAACCTTTCATCTTCCCTAAACTCCCTTAAACCCTCCTTTATTTAATTCTTCGGCAACTCCCCTTATTGAATGAGAACTCTTCCTCTCCCTCTCTCTCTCTTTATTGTTTTCCAACACACCTTAATTAATGAATTCAACCTCTTCAATTAATTAATTAAGTGATTTGAATTTTGAATTTCAAGTGTTAATAAAATAATAGCCATAGCTATAATTTTATTTTGGCACACTTTGTGTTGGCAGGATATTTGAGAGAGCTCTTGTGTAAAAGAAGAAGAGAGTTCCTTTTTCATTTAAGAACATCATCCTTCCACGAAGAATGACGCCTCTTCGATGAATAAGGCTGACTCCACGAAGAGCGACGACATGCCTTCCTTCCTATTCTCCGCAACTAGTGTGGAGATGTCGCTTCCTCCTTGGACACACTCTGACGTCGTCTATGAATCCTCTCTCCGCGACGCCGTCTTCTGTGATGCCCGAAGTGCGATGTCAATTATCGAGGTAGGGGGATTATATACAATTTTATTTGATTAAAATTGTTCTTATTATGTAGAGACCCAAATCTTGACGTATATGGACATTACATTAATTTTTTAGAATACTTAATACATAACAAAAACAAACACTGAAAGACCGTAATACTTTAGTGTCTTTGGAGACTCGGAACATAATCTTCTAATCATGGTGAAAGATCTTCAACATCTCCCATAAAGATATTCCCCTTTTTTTTCTTACCTAAAAAATTTATTTATATCCTGGGGAAAATAAAACATATAAAAGATGATCTCAAATGCTCAGTAAGGGTAAGCATGGAGAAAATAAGACAAACCATATACATTTGAACAAAAAAACATGAACATAATGTTTAAACTTCGAAATCTTGAGAAATGACATAAAACATGGCAGTACGTAAGGCATAGATCATAATGGAACATCAATCATGATAAAATAGCTTTTAAATAAAACTTTTAATTGTGGAAAAATATTAATCACATGATATGATTTCCATAGTAGCCAAGGCATTGCTACCAAGACCATCTTAGTGGACAAAGTGTCTTTCTGAATCGAGTTCACTTCTCATTCCAGTACTGTATCACTGAACCAGATTAACATACCATTCCAGCCATGTCTATCTCATGAGATATAAATCTTTACTCAATGCATTGGAGGTAGATATAGGTCCCACCCATCTCATAATTAAATCATTCTTTCATGTGCCATAAAATAAACATACACCATTCATAATAACCCAATGAATAAAATGGGTTTCATAAACATCATTCCATCATAACATAATCCATATAAAACAAATGGATATCATTTCTTCATAAGAAAAGTGAAACCATGTAAATCATAGATACATTATATTTGAAACTTACACATATGAAATAATGTCATCTTAGATGGAAAATTATTTTGATAAAACACTTGAAATTAATTCTTGATGAAAATATCCTTTCTTCTTAAAAATCATTTTCTTTTCACAAATTCCATGAAATTTTAAAAGAAAAGGATTTTGTTGAAAAAAAATTCATGAAATCATGTAGATTAAGCTTCATGAAAATAAGGTGTTATGAAACCATAAAAATCCATTCATGACGTATAAGTTAAAAAAAACATTCTCCTCGTACTTTTTCCAAAAAACTCAAAAAGTTCCTCATGTGGTAAAAAAAAGTAATATTCCTTTCATAACATGTGGTAAATTTAAAAAATGGATAAAAATGACTTTAAACATACATGAAACCATTTTTATAAAACAGAGACAAGGATGATAAATATAACCCCAGAAAATACTTACGAATAAACAATCTCAGATAAGAACGAGATTGGAATAATTATCCCTTACCTTAGGTCTGATATGCTTCATACGTATCCAAAACTCCTATATAATGATTTAAATAATGTCATTGAATTATTAAAAAATCATATTCATTGTTATGATATCATATATGGTTCACTTATGACTTTATATTACCCGTTCTTTTGTAAATTCAATGTTAAACTAGCGTCTTGGGTAAAATCTTTTCATTTATCATCCGTGTTTTGACATGTAATTATTAATATGATTACTTAGATAATGATTATTTAATTAAAGAATATAAAACATGATTTATATATAATATATATTCAGAATTTACATATATATAATATATCGATAAATGGAAATAAATACACCGTTCATGGAGACGGTAGGCCGTACGTACGCATGAACGCTGTTTTCTTTTCCTTATTGAATTGAATGGAATTAAGTAGATAACATACATATATATATACATAGTTCCAGTATAATTATTATGTAATATATTTCATGATTACTTATTATATATACTTTATAATCATTCTTGAATCGTTAACATGGAAAATGAATCTCATCGCGTCGTGGAGACGGTAATCCGTACGTACGCACGAGTGATGATATCGTTCCCATATATATTCAATGGAATTTGAGTGGATGATATAATATATTAGAATCATTATTATGTTATAATAACCATATATAGTTATTATTTACACCATTATACCCATCCAAGTAAGGTGGTGGTGGAAAAACAGATTACACCACGGCGTAGAGACGGTATTCTGTATGTACGCACGCGCGGTGATTTCCTTTTCCATAAGATGGATAGAATGTGAAATAGGGTTGTTTCATATTTATAATAAAATATCAGTATATAATTAATACTTATGTTATTACTTTATAATGAAACAACTAAATAATAATAAGTTTAAGAGGAAAGAAACTTGAAAGAATCGGTAGAAGAGATTACCTCTTCTTCGACGCACCTCCTTTAAACTTCTTCTTAGGGCACTAGAGTTGGTATTTTGAGAAGACCATAACCTCTATGATATAACTATAGATGTTTAGAAAAGGAATTTTCAGGGGTTTTCCGAGCTTCAAGGCTCAAAAGGGTGTGAACAGAAGAGGGAAGGGGTGCCCTTATTATAAGGGAGGAGAGGGGCACCTTTGTAAAAACTTAAAATATTATTTTATAATAAAGTCATATTCGGTTTATAATAGCTCCAAATTGATTTATTTAGATACTAAAATGGGTATGGGTCGAAATACTCTCAACCAATAGGTTTTAGACAAGTTTATGTTACAATTTTAACCTTATCATTTAGATTTAACTCTAAGTTAAATAATTTAACTTTTACCGTGTCTTCTTGTTTTCTTACACTATATGGTTAATAAACTTACTATAACAAGACAAAATAACCCCAAGTTGTTAATTATTAATATATATATATCCTTATCTAAGCCATTTGGCCGAACCATAGATTTTTAGGAATAAAATATCAATTAATAATATAATATTTGTTTTAAAAACTATTTATGTCAATTTTGACACTATTTGGTACATGATTTTTGTGAAAAACATAACAGCATGATTAGTTATAAAAAAGTTAATTAAATCAATAATAACATATCTTATTAACCTAGAGAATTATTATAATTCTTAAAAAGTCTAAAATTACATTTATTTGGGTATTTATAACATCAATTATGTTAATATTTCATTAATGAGGTAATTACTTCATCATCATTGTGTCATAAATAAATTAAATTATTTAATGTCTATAAATTATAAATAAAATACCATCATGTAGGAAATATTTTTATATTTCTTATGAATATTTATAGTAGAATTTATCTTATGTATAACCCTATATTAAAAATGTTTTAGTTATTAAACTTTGATTTTAACTATTTTAACTCTTCTTTAAAAAAAATAATTAATGTCCTAATCTAATACAAGTGGACCTAAAGGGTAATATTTTATTCCTAAGGTTGTTTTTGTCGAATTACACATATCTAATAGAATTAGGACATGTGTTAGGGTAATAGTAATATCATTTTTACCCTAAATTACCCTATTTACTTTTAACTGTGGTAAATAAAAGTAAAAAGTTATTATTCAACAAAAATTATTTTTATCTTATTGAACCACATTTTACTTACTGATATCAACTGTGTCTCTCGGATTTTTTAAATTCCACTCACAAAAGTGGTAAAATTAAGTTTTATGTAAATTTTCAAATTCTCCTAGGAGGTGGGTAAAAGACAGTCAAAAGTTCAATAAAATTTTTATATATCTAAAATTATTATAAAATGACTCCAATGAATTACATTGAAATTATATAGGTATTATGTATCAATTTTGACCAAAAATAAATTTAAATAAAATAAATAATTATTTAAATGAAAAGTCAGTTTTTAAATAGTAACCTAGTGTTTTCACTATTCATCAAAAATTGAAAGTTTTCAGAAAAATACCAAAAATTCACCCTAGGCTAATTTCGATATTCCAAATCCAAAAATGAAGCCCATTTTGAAAGATAAAATTTATAAAATTTCAAAAAGTGGGTATTACTATTCATAACGACTAGTTTATATAATATTTTAATAACATGTCGTTCTTTAGTGAAACTCAGTATTGCGTACAACACACGCTATCGTGGAAGGTCGTGATTGCGTGTAATGCAAGCCAAGTCAGGGATGCGTGTAGTGAAATCTCCTTTTGGTGTATCGTGCAACACAATACATCCATAAAATTTAAAAGAATGATTTTGATAAAATCTCAGGGTGTTACATTCTACCCCCCTTAAAATGAATTTCGCCCTCGAAATTCGTCGGGGTTATAAATGGTTTACTACTCGAAAGTTTTAATAGAAACCCACATCATAAAAATGAATACCAAAACATATCTTTAGAAACTAAATTATGAAATGTAACGGTTACCCAAATTAAATAATCACTGGGTTTCCACATTGGAGAACATAGGTGAAAATATGGATATGGAAGAGAAATATAACCATCAAGTTCTGATGGAGAGTGGTAGAGAAGATGGCTATGAAAAATCCAACAATCACAAAGCCATAAATTTCTGATGATCTAAGGTACCATCTGATTCATCAGATATATGGGCACTAGGACAACATTTTTGGTTTTCAAGATGATTTCCCTCAAGTTGAATAATTTGAATTAGAAGAAATACTTACATTATATCGGTATAATATCACCGTTTTTCATGACTTAAACAATATCCACTTCATCTCTTAAAGAAATTAAGTTTAATTTTTCACTCATGAAGTGTTAGCAGATCATGTGATAGCATGATGGGTCATTCCATATGTCTCAAACAAAAGGTTAGAAAAAGTTATCAAATATACATAAGTCTATCAATGGTGAGGTTAATCATATATGATTCCAAAAATGGACTTATACTTCATCTATCATACCGCTTAATAAAACTAGTTTCTACTAACCAGGGACTTCCTGAAGGTCAGTGGTAGGAAATAAAGGCCTGTCGCACTTCGGTTGTGGGTTCGATTCCCACAGCCTTGTCTGACGCAACGGGTTGTCGCCCGTCCTGCAGGTTGTCCTTTTTCTAAAACTACATTATTATAACATTACATCAATGATATCGAAAAAAGTTCTAGCCTTAAACAATACTAACTTATGTCCAACATAATCCATTCCAATCTCTAGGTTTATCCAAAATACTTCTGTCCAAGCTCATAGTATAAAGAAAACAATAACTAGAAATGTCATCTACCGAGCATGTGAATAACATCATTTATCCCCCATATATCATAAGATATATATTGTTGGTCAATTTACAAACATGTTAATACCTTAATCATGTATTATCTTGAAAAAAAATGAATACCCATTGAACCATAGTGAAAACATGAATGTTTTCAAAAGTGAACTCTTTCCACATACCAAAATCCCAAAATTTCTATTTATTCAAACCATGATATATCTTTGTCCTTATATCAGTCATGATCTCATTTCATTTTTTCTTTATCCCTTCATTATGACCATATTATCTTATTTCCAAAAATATTTCAATAACATTTCACGGTTACCAGTACCATATAATTATTCAAAACCACTATGGACCAATACATAGATATTCCAATATTCCATAAAAGTACCTCAACAAAATTATTCTTGAATACCAAAACATAAACACTTCAATACATCCTCTTAAATGATTTTCGTGGAATAATTCCTTCCTTGATTTAGAAGTAACCTCTTAGGTCAGGGCATTGAGTTGGGTAATGCCCATGTTCTCCACAGATAAGACATTGGACTCCATAACAGTCTGTCACTGTATGACCCTTTTCTCCACATAGATAACATCCTCCCCTCCATTTTAGGTATTCCTCAAGGTTCTTCTTCCCTTCTTTAGAAATCTGAATCTTCCTTTCTCTATGCTCCTCACCATGCGAACATGCATAAAATTTCATCTTCCTCTTATTTGATGACTTGGGAATACAACTAAAGTTCACCTTGTTAATCATATATCAAGATGACTGATTCGGAATAATCACAATATCATTCTCTCTAGGCATTACAAAATTTCATTGATCATAGTAACCAATTTTTCCATTGGAATCAATGTTAACTGAATTCCTTCTCATTCCCTCCATTGACTATGACCCGAAACCATAGTGTAAGAAACATGTAAAATAACAAGGAACCAAAAAAACATAAAAAGTAACTGATGGGATGTCTAACTTATCAAAAAATCTAAAATCCAGGACACCTTAAGTTCACCATAGGTTATTCATGATCCTCACTTATGGGATGTCTAACTTATCAAAAATTCTAAAATCCAGGACACCTTAAGTTCACCATAGGTTATTCATGATCTTCAACATAATTCTAGGACTCTAAACTATACGTATACTTAACCTTAGGGACATCCCTAGACATACCTTATAAATATCTCAAGGGATCTCACTAAAATTTTCACATCCTAGTTTCCAAATGTTAACTAAACCGAACCTATGATACCAACTGTAACAACTGGGCCCCGGTGACAGCACAGACACCTCGCCTTAACATGGTCGTCGGGTCCTGGCCCACCAGTTACCATCAGTTGCCCCGCAGACATGTGGAGCCCACCCCAGGGTCCACCCACATGCCCAAACGGGTCATCTGACTAATGATTTTCCCCACAGGCCAACACGTGTCCTTTCCAATGTGCTTTGTTCTCACTCACACACACCCTGATAAACTTCCCATAAGGTCACCCATCCTGATCACTACTCTTGGACAAGCATGCTTAACTGTGCAGTTCTAATCAGGTAGGCTCTTGAAAAGGAAGGTGCACCTTATTGATATGAGTCATATCATTTAGTCATTTAACCCTTTATCATTTGGGGATGTTACAATCACCCCCCCCCCCCTTTAGAGCACAACGTCCTCGTTGTGGGCCCTACATCTCAACCCAGGCAGTCCACCGCGCACTTAAGGCTGGATTCCTCCTTTGATACCAACTGTAGAGACACAAAGCTTGACGTACATGGACATTACATTACTTTTGTGGAATACTTAATACATAACAAAAACAAACACCAAAGGACCGTAATAGTTTAGTGTCTTTGGAAACTCGAAACATAATCTTCTAATCGTGGTGAAAGATCTTCAACATCTCCCATAAAGATCTTCCCCTTTTGTTTTCTTACCTAAAACATTTCTTTATATCCTGGGGAAAAGAAAACATATAAAGGGTGATCTCAAATTCTCAGTAAGGGTAAGCATGGAGAAAATAAAACAAACCATATACATTTGAACATAAAAACATGAACATAATGTTTAAACATCGAAATCTTGAGCAATGACATAAAACATGGCAGTACGTAAGGCATAGATCATAATGGAACATAAATCATTATAAAATATCTTGGAAATAAAACTTGTAATTGTGGAAAAATGTTAATCACATGATATGATTTCCATAGTAGCCAAGGCATTGCTGCCAAGACCATCTTAGTGGACAAAGTGCCTTTCTGAATCGAGTTCACTCCTCATTCTAGTCCTGTATCATAGAACCAGATTAACTTACCATTCCAGCCATGTCTATCTCATGAGATATAAATATTTACCCAATGAATTGAAGGGAGATATAGGTCTCACCCATCTCATAATGAAATCATTCTTTCGTGTGCCACAAAATAAACATACACCATTCATAATAACCCAATGAATAATATGGGTTTCATAAACATCATTACATCATAAAATAATCCATATAAAACAAATGGATATAATTTCATCATAAGAAAAATGAAACCATGTAAATCATAGAGACATTATACTTGAAACATACACATATGAAATAATGTCATCTTAGATGGAAAATGATTTTTATAAAACACTTGAAATGAATTCTTGATGAAAATATCCTTTCTTCTTAAAAATCATTTAATTTTCACAAAATGCCATGAAATTTTAAAAGAAAAGTATTTTTTTAAAAAAAAATATGAAATCTTGTAGAGTAAGCTTCATGAAAATAAGGTGTTATGAAACTGTAAAAATCTGTTCACGCCGTATAAGTTAAAAACACATTTTCCTCGTACTTTTTCCGGAAAAGTCAAAAAGTTACTCGTGTGGTAAAAAAAAGTAAGATTCCTTTCATAACATGTGGTAAATTTCAAAAATGTATAAAAAGGAATTTAAATACACATGAAACCATTTTTATAAAATAGGTACATGGATGATAAATATAACCCCAGTAAATACTTACGAATAAACAATCTTGGATAAGAATGAGATTGGAATAATTATCCATTACCTTAGGTCTGATATGCTTCGTACGTATCCGAACCTCCCATATAATGATTTAAATAATGTCATTGACTTATTAAATAATCATATTCATTGTTATGATATCATATATGGTTCACTTATGACTTTATATTACCCGTTCTTTTGTAAATTCAATGTTAAAGCGGCGTTTTGGGTAAAATCTTTTCATTTATCTTCCGTGTTTTGACTTGTAATTATTAATATGATTACTTAGATCATGATTACTTAATTACAGAATATAAAACATGATCTATATATAATATATATTCAGAATATACATATATATAATATATTGATAAATGGAAAGAAATACATCGTTCATGGAGACGGTAGGTCGTAGGTATGCATGAACGCTGTTTTCGTTTCCTTATTGAATTGAATGGAATTAAGTAGATGACATACATATATATATACATAATTCCTGTAGCATTATTATGTAATATATTTCATTATTAATTATTATATATACTTTATAATTATTCTTGAATCGTTAACATGGAAAATGAATCTCATCGCGTCGTGGAGACGGTAATCTGTACGTACGCACAAGCGATGATATCATTCCCATATTTATTGAATGGAATTGGAGTGGATGATATAATATCTTAGAATCGGAATTATTTTATAATAACCATATATAGTTATTATTTACACCATTATACCCATCCAAGTAAGGTGGTGGTGGAAAAACAGATTACACCACGGCATGGAAACGGTATTTCGTATGTACGCACGAGCGGTGATTTCGTTTTCCATAGGATGGATAGAAGGTGAAATAGAGTTGTCTCATATTTATAATAACATATAAGTATATAATTAATACTGATATTGTTACTTTATAATGAAACAACTTAATAAGAAGAAGTTTTAGAAGAAAGAAACTTGAAGGAATCGGTAGAATAGATTACCTCTTCTTCGACGCACCTCCTTTAAACTTCTTCTTAGGGTACTAGAGTTGGTCTTTTTAGAAGACCAGAACCTCTATGATATAACTATATAGGTTTATAAGAGTAATTGGAAGGGTTTTTCCAAGATTCAAGGCTCAAAAGGGTGTGAAGAGAAGAGGAAAGGGTTCCCTTTTATAAGGGAGAAGAGGGGCACCTTTGTAAAAACTTAAAATATTATTTTATAATAAAGTCATATTCGGTTTATAATAGCTCCAAATTGATTTATTTAGAAGATAAAGTTGGGATGGTCCGAAGTCCTCTCAACCAATAGGTTTTAGACAAGTTTAGGTTACTATTTTAACCTTATCGTTTAGATTTAACTCTAAGTTAAATAATTTAACTTTTATCATGTCTTCTTGTTTTCTTACACTATATGGTTAATAAACTCACTATAACAAGACAAACTAACCCCAAGTGGTTCATTATTAATATATATATATATATCCTTATCTAAGACATTTGGACAAACCTTATAATTTTAGGAATAAAATTACAATTAATAATATAATATTTGTTTTAAAAACTATTTTATGTCAATTTTGACACTATTTGGTACTTGATTTTTGTGAAAATCATAACAGCATGATTAGTTCTAAAAAAGATAATTAAATAAATACTAACATATCATATTAACCTATAAAATTAGTATAATCCATAAAAATTCTAAAATTACATTTATTTGGATATTTATAACATCAATTATGTTAATATTTCATTAATGAGGTAATTACTTCATCATCATTGTGTCATAAATAAATTAAATTATTTAATTTATAAAAATTATAAATAAAATACCACCATGTATAAAATATTTTTAGCTTTCTAATGAATATTTATAGTCGAATTTATTTTATGTATAACCCTGTATTAAAAAAAATTAGTTATTAAACTTTGATTTTAACTATTTTAACTCTTCTTTAAATAAAATAATAATAAATGTCCTAATCTAATCCAAGTGGACCTAAAGGGTAATATTTTTTTACTAAGGTCATTTTTGGTCGAATTACACTTATCCAATAGAATTATGAAATGTGTTAGGGTAATAGTAATATCATTTTTACCATTAATTACCTTATTTACTTTTAACTGTGGTAAATAAAAGTAAAAAGTTACTATTTACCAAAAATTATTTTTATCTTATTGAACCACATTTTACATAATGATATCAACCATGTATATCATATTTTTTAAATTCCACTCACAAAAGTGGTAAAATTAAGTTTTATGTAAATTTGCAAATTCTCCTAGGAGGTGGGTAAAAGACGGTCAAAAGTTCAATAAAATTTTTATATATCTAAAATTATTATAAAATGACTCCAATGAATTACATTAAACTTATATAGGTATTATATATCAATTTTGAACAAAAATAAATTTAAATAAAATAAATAATTATTTAAATAAAAAGTCGGTTTTTAAATAGTAACCTAGTGTTTTCACTATTCATCAAAAATTGAATGTTTTCAGAAAAATACCAAAAATTCACCCTAGGCTAATTTCGATATTCCAAATCCAAAAATGAATTCCATTTTGAAAGATAATATTTATAAAATTTCAAAAAGTGGGTATTACTATTTATAACGGCTAGTTTATATAATATTTTAATAACATATCGTTGTTTAGTGAAACTCGGTATTGCATACAACAGAAGCTATCGTCGAAGGTCGCGATTGCGTGTAATGAAAGCCAAGTCAGGGATGCGTTTAGTGAAATCTCCTTTTTGGTGCAGCGTACAACACAAGAAATCCATGAAATTAAAAAGAATATTTTTCATAAAATCTCGGGGTGTTACATGTTCTTCGTCGAATTTTTCTGAAACGAATTTGGACAACTCTTACCACCTAACACAGAGGGCACGGGCTGAACGCACACGGCCAGACAACCCTCCATAGTATGTTTTATTTGTTATTGAGACCATGTTGGAAAAAGGTTGTGACGAATAGAGGCGCCGGAAAACGAAGGCTCCGGCCGCGTGAGGAAGAACCGCAGCCCGCAACCATGGGCCCCTCGACCGGAAAAGAACCGACTGGATAAATCCGGTCGGGCCGAAGGGAGGAACCACGACCCCCCACGGCACCATGCTGCGAAAGACTGCGGCCCACGTTCTTCGGGCCGCTTCGACAGAAGAACCAGCCGACCCATCGGCCGGCCAGGTGGAGGAAATCCGCGACGCTGGGAGGGCATCACGCCAGACAAATCGCGGCCTACACGTGCGGGTCGCTTGGGCCAAGAAGGCCAGCCGGATTTGGCCGCCGGTTAGGTAGGGGAGACACCTCTTGGTGCTGCTAGTTCGAGAAGCTGGAGAACCGTGCCCCCCGTCACGGACTTCTCTGCCCCCTCAGGTCGAGTCGCGGCTGGGTCACGCCGTGCAGCACCAAGTCGGGCCACGCCGCGCCACGTCGCGCTGGGTCGTGCCCCACCGAGTTGCGCCCCTCCGGGAAGAGCCACGAATTTCATCGGGACAGTCCAACACCCCTACCGGGTCAGACCCGCCAAACTGGGTTAACCCGACCCGTCGGCCCACTGGGCTTAATGGGCTGGGTCCGTTTTCACTTAAACGTGAATAACTTAAAGACCGTGAGCCCGATCGACGCGACGTCTGTGGAACTTGGACCCTCACGATGAGGTGGTTCTTTTGAGATACTCTAAGTGAGTTTTGGATGACTTTTTGGAACGGCCGGGTTAGAAACGATCATATTTTTAATCGGGCCCCTGCAACTAAAAAGCCAATATCTCTCAGACTGGGCGTCCGATTGACGCGCCGTCTGTCGCGTTGAGTTTCTTTTGACGAGACGAATATTTGGGATACATCAACTCTGCACTTTATGATAGTTTATGTATCGATCCCCTTGGCTCGAGGATCGGACCCTCTCGGAATCGAGCATGCTGTGTGCAGGAACCCTAGAGCTGGCTGTGACTACGATGACTAACGTGCTGGGATCCTCTATGGGTTCGACGACGAAGACTACTGTACTTGGATCCTCAATGGGTTCGGCAGAAATGACGACTATACTTAGATCCTCCATGGGTTTGGTAGCGACGACTACTATACATGGATCCTCCTTCGGTTTGACAGTGGTGACGACTGTACTTGGATCCTACGTGGGGTCGGAAGCGACGACTTCTGTACTACGATCCTACGTGGGTTCGGGATAGGAGATGATTCAGAGGATACATCTAATCATCTCCACCCTTCTTCATGAGTATTATACCTGTTTGAGATGAGTCTTAACTTGCAATCAATACAAATGGTGTGATTGCCTTCTTTCCTGTGTGGACTAGGTTGTTCTTGGGCTCGAGAGTTGGAGCTGAACTGGAATTGATGACTTAGGTATATTTATGGTAATATACCTAAGTAGGGTCGGTTGATACTTCATGATTGTATCTTTCCTTTGTGGTTTATCCTTCTTGGATTCTGGGAGACCTTCGGGGGTCTCGGGGTCTCTACTGAGTATCGTATACTCACCCCTGCACGGGCTATGCTCGCACTACTTTATGTTGGATGCAGACGACAGACAAAACTGATCGAGGTGGAGGTTTTTGGAGCTGGACGGTACCCGGAGGTGGACCACTTGGTGGGACGTACACAGGGCGGATGGCCGGACCTGAGGAGCTGAGGAGACCATCTGTACCCACCATTCAGGTGGGATATCCATAGGATTACTCAGTGGTTTCCACATTACTTTACTGTTGTTGTACTTTCTTTTCAGTTGTACTGTACTTTCAGTTGGGTTTGTATATTGGCCCATTTACTTTTCAACAATTACTTTTGTACTCAATTTTACTTAGTGCTTACTTCACTTGCGTACTCTGTTGTGTTTGTTTACTTTTATAAAGGCAATGCCTTCCATTTTACCAGGATTTACGCCTTTGGTGCTAGTTTCCAGCCCCTGGCCAATGGAAGGTGGGCTTGGGGTTGTCACAGCATGGGCCCCGAGGACGGGTCGTGACATCAGCCTTATGGGATTACATAATATTGAATTAAACGAATAATTCACATTGAGGATATTTTCAGGTTTAGAGTTTTAGAGAATTTGGGAATAACTATTACATCTCAAAATATTACAAAGTAGACACTTATACTCAGTATCCATTTTTTTGATAAAATAAAAACTCTTGAAAAAAATATTCATGTCTAGTTCCATGTTTTAGACAGAATGACGTTTCCTTGATCCCATCCTTGACCCTTATTCATCTTCAAGCCCTGTGGAAAACATTTCAGAAACTTGGGATGAGCATAAAAATCTCAATAAGGGATATAAAATAAGGAATGAAAACATTATCCCATCAATAAATACAAAACAATGAAACCATACTTTTCAATCATAACATACCTCATGAAATAATATGATTTATGAATAACACATACAAATCATAAATCATAAAGGTAACTTTTGGAATCCATATCAAACATACATTGTAGCTATCATAACTACATAGGGAGTCACATTTGGAATACCCATCACAGTATATTCCCTAAATCTCTTAGGATAAATATTCATGTTTACATCCATCATGTTACCCAATGAATTGGAGATCTATCTCAGGCTCACCCACCCTATCTTTATCACGGAACCACCCGTATGCATAAAAAATTCCCAAGAACCATAACATATTCATAACACATAAAAAAAATAAAAGAAAGATAACATTTCCACATTTTAATCACAATATATCATTTAAATATATTTACATAACAATTCCATTATCAAAACCATTTTCAATACCAAAATAAATAAAAATATTATATAGTATTTATTTTCATTTTAAAAACATTACGGCTTGTTAAGGAAGCCAAAGATAAAATAATACTCGCGGTGGCGGAAAAGGTCATTGTCACCGCTTACATAAAAAGAAACATTCTTTTTTTTTGTCATTTAGTAAAATGCCTCATAGGAAAAGATTACCTTTGAATGAAATGGAAAGTCAAAGGTATTTATACACCATATAAAAGAAAGTTGAGAATAAAACAAAATATGCCTCAATGAAAGGAGATTGAGATGAAGTCCCTTACAAAGATGATTTTGTAAATAAAATAGATTGACTAGGATTATTCACTATAAATAAACATAAAGAAAGTATAAATACAAGATAAGATAGAAAAATTCATTTCTCACATAATCATATCATGAAATAATAAAAAAGTAGATGATTAACCCAAAGAACGGAAATTGGGTTAAGAAGTTCTCTTACCTCGTGTCTGACTTGACTCGATCATTCTTTAATCTCATGAATAATAAAATAAAGTTAATTTTTACTTTCTTAACAAACTTTTTCAAGTTTATTATTCCTTTTATATCACTTATTACCATTTTATAAACATTATGTAATCATTTAAGTTATTAACGGTTGTTTCGTCGATATTTGGTACTTGAGTAAAAATGAACACCTTATAATTACAAGTTGTCCATGTCGTCAACAATCCATTATCTCCAGAATGATATTCATTATTTATATATCATATAAATAATATATATATCCATTATATATATATATATTTATAATAGTATATAACATTTGGATAAATGAAATGAAATGCACTGTTCATAGAGATGGTAAATCGTACGTACACATAAACGCTACTTCCATTTCTATTTCTTATTTTAATTGAATTAAAAAATAATGATACATAGGTGTATTATAATTACAGTATAATATAATATATAATATCATTAAATTTATCCTTTATACATCTCACATAAGGCATTAATGAGTCATATCACTTTGAGAGGCGGTAGTCCGAACTTCCTAAAATGAAATTATCACGTTGACCCATTATGGAAACCATAAAGGGATGATATAAATGAAACATAAAGAAGAATAAAGAAAACATAAACATAATATATATCATATATAAATACAGTTCCATCATAATGGCCACTGTGAGAGGCGGTACGAGTTAATTGAACAATCATCGTTTCGTGAGGCGTTAGTTTTCCATCCACAGAAATATTATGTTATTTACCCATTAGATGGAGGTGTGTGTAAGTGTAGTTTGAATAATTCTAATAAAAACATCCTAGTATATTGAGGATACTGGTTTTTTTATAAAATAAAGGAATAAAAAGAGTTTAAGGGGTTGGAGAAGTAAAATAAAACAAAATAACTTAAGAGAAGACGTTACCATTAAATCGGGTAACTCCCTTTGGTTTGAACCAAAAGGGTTTCTTAAAGTGCTTTATGCCTAAGGTAAGGCTTCTAGGATTAAGAGAGTGATATTGGGAGATTAATGGAGCATATGTTGTACGATCCAAAGGCTTGAGAAGTGAGATAAATGGGTAGTAAGTGATGGCTTTTTATAAGGGAGATGAGGGGCTTTTTAGGAAAGTTTGAAACAATTATTTTATTATAAACTAATAATAGGTTTCAAAAGGTTAACTAATCATTAAAGTATAAGTTAAGATAACTCATGGTCGAAATAAAATCATCCAATTAGAATTGTATAGGTTTTGGATAATTTTTTAATATTTATAATCTTATTTATTTAAATCGTTTATTAATGAGTTAAATATTGCATCATTATTGGTCATAAATAATTTAATTTATTTGATGTCCAAAAATTAAATAAAATACCACTATGTAGGAAATATTTTTAGATTTCAAAAGAATATTTATAGTTGAAAAGCTAACTTATATAATCCCATGTAAAAATTGATTTACTAAAAGATATTTTTTTATTTTATTTTTGTCGTTACTTTAAATTAATTAATATAAAGTGTCATTATTACTTCCATGTGGCTCCATGGGGTCCCAAATCCGACCCAAGGATTCCCATGGTCGGATATTTATCATCCAATAGGATTAGAACACATGTTAGGGTAATTTAATATTATTATAATATTATATTTTACCCTTATTTACTATTTTTACCCTTTAATCATGGTAAATAAAATATTTACTGAAGTAAATATTTAAAATGTCTAAAAATAAAAGTTACCTATTTAAAAAATTTAGAACTACTGATTCTATATTTGGAATCCATTTTTATAAATTTAAAACACATAAGTGGCATAAATTAATTTAAAATTAATTCCCGCTGCCAAAATAAAAAGCGTGTTTTTTAGAAATAATAACTATCAAAAGATTGACACTTATTTATGTCCAATTTCAAAGTGAAATTAATTCTGATGACCAACTTTAGATTAATTGGTAAATTTATATTCTAATTAAAATTTAAAACTAATTAAGAAGATAATATAACAATATAAATAAATTAGATTAAAAGTTACTTTTGAATTAAAATACAATATTTTTCACTGTTCAATAAAAAACGAACTTTATAAGAAAAATACCAAAAAATTACCCAAAGTAAATTTTGATGTCCCTAATATAAAGATGAATTTTATTTTTTCAAATGGAACATGTAAAAATGAACAAAACTAGATTTAAATAAGGTTCACCATCAAAAGGCGGTAAATTGAATTTTAAAGAATATTAGAGTTTTTATTCTTAGATTCATTCACATTTTAAGCCTCTAACTTTTATTGGATAAATGTAAAAACATTTACCAAAAATGTATAATCATATTGTAGTTAGTTCTATTCATTCATGTCAATACAATGACTTGGTGTTAACTACCGTTTAAAATAATAATATTATATTATTAGTGTGCAACGTATGATTTCATAGAACCTCATTGTGGCGTATCAGGTACGCTATCGAACATAGCATCCCATTTAAAGTAAAATTAATTTTTAATTCCCAAATATTAATAAATATGAAAATTTATTACTCATTATTTACCTAGGATGTTACATTAATTATTATTATAAATAAATATATTCTAAATATATATGATAATTAAATAATTTTTTAAATTATAGATATGATTAAACTATGATAGATGTAATAATAACAACAATTATTCAGTTAAAACATAGTCGAAAAACAAGGAAATTAACACCTGAAATAGAGAAGATATTGAACCTTTATTAATAAATGGGTAATAAAATATTATAAGATTTTAATACATGATATTATAAATATGACTATGGTTATTTTATTAGTTTTTAACATGTTTAAAACCTTGTATGGTTGTTAAATGATGTCCCCCTTAAGGGAATACAAAGTAAGGGACTTTCATCTCACATTTTACATCTGTAAGATAAATGTCATATACCCCATTTATTTATTTTTTGTGGTGTATCTACTACCCCTATTGATATATTATATCATTTATAATTTTACCTTTATGGTATTTAAAAATTTATTTTATAATATTTTTTATGAGGATTATGATTTAAAATGTTTTAAAGTGGTATGGGACAGTTTGGAATGTTTAAGAATTATTTTCCTCAAGAATAATTTGAAAGAACATTCATTTCCATTCAAGGAAATTATATGTCCATTATTTAAGAAAACCACTAATTTTCCTCTTATTGGGTTATTCATGACCTTTAAACGTGTTAGTACCATTTTCCCTCCCTTTGGCACTAAAAATATTTTAGAAAATGTTTTTAAGAAAACCAAACTTGATTTCTCTCTTTAGTCAGAAAACCTTTTTTCTTTTAAAAGACCTATTTTCTAAAAAGGTTTTCAATTTTTTTAAGCATTAAAAATTATTTAATAAAGAAATTTTTACCCTTCTTTTCTTTTACCAATGTTTTCAAAGGAATTTTATTGTCTCTTTTTAAAAAAATCATTTTTCTATCCTTTTTACTGTGAAAAAGGAATGTTCTTTTACCTAGTATAACATATACAAATTTTCCCATTATCCTTTATTTGAAGCTTCATTTTCATGATTAAAGTGTTACTACAAAAAATCAAAAGTGAATTTCAAAAAAAAAAATTAAAAATCAAAACTAAATGGTATTTTGATCAAAAATGTTTTTAAAATAACTTTTTATAGTATTTATGTTTATCAAGTACAAAAAACCTTTATTTTTACTCCACTTAGAATATATTTTATTAATACCATCCTTATTATTCCTCTGGATTTTCAATGACTGATTTTTCCAAGGATAGTAACCACGTTCACTTCCTTTATTCCTTTATTAGTACATATGAAATAATCAATTTCCAATGATCATTAAACATTGAATTTCCATTAATTATCCATATTTTTTATCATGGATATGTTTGTTACCTAAATTTTATACCAATATCATATGGTTTTTACTTGGAATGTTATTTGATTTTTTGGGGAAATATTTATAAATCCATATCTTCCACTCCATAAGGAAATTTGATAAGGCCCATTGATAAATTTATTATTCAATATATGAGTAATGATTTGGGAAGGTATGACATATATGGGTACTAGTAATAGATAGCCCCTCGATGCATCGGTATTCTCATGAGATGAATCAGTTTCCCAAAATATATGGGGTTCTACCTAATATGTTAAACCGTCTTCTGAAAGGTATTTATGGTAATGGTTCCATATACCTAGAAAACATTAAGTCCAATAATAAAGAATTTCTCTCATTTATTTCTAGTTATTATTTATCCATGATATCTTTTATCCATATATTTATTGATACATTTCATTTTTAGTTCATTGATTAAATGGAATGTGTTTCAGTTTCATACCTTTCTATATTAATTTTCCATATCTAGTTATTTAAATGGAATTTGAATAATGTTATTACCTTTCCATATTGTTTATACACTTCCTTCTCAGTTAATTTATTAAATTCCATGCATGTTGAGTCTTTACCTTTCTATATTGATTATTATCATTGATTCATTATTGTTTCCACTATAATTTACCCTTAATGGGCATTTTATCTCACCCTTATTATGTTTCCTTTCCCATGGATTCACTAAAACATGTGATAAGAAAGATATTCAAGGATACAATAGATGGAATAAAGTTATAATAATTGAAAGAACAAATATATTATAATTAGTGTATTAATTTGTAATACAAGAGTCATGTATGTATCTGGTTTAACAAGACAACTAAACTCTTACATCCTTCGGTATTTGATTCCTTGTAATCATGATAATGGTAGTTGACACCAGATCTAGTATATTTGGGGTCGTGTCACTATAGTTGGTATCAGAGGAAGTTTAGTAGAACCATTGGGAACTATATTTTAGAAAACAATTATTAGAGAACATATCACTAAGGTATACTTTGAGGATACGTATAGAATAACATCTTAGAATTTTGCTAAGGTATATATTATGTGGGTCTTCTTATAAATACATCCCTATATGGATACTAAATATTGATGTGATTCTGTAAAAGATGTACCTAGGGGTAACATCTCTAATAAGGTGAGTTTGGCTTAAATCGATGTAACTCGGTACACGACAGCGGGTCTTACTATGAATTTGGTTTGAAACTCCTGGGGGATATTATTAATATAATTCACATTTTATTTTCAAACCATTATGAATAGTTTTAATAGATAATGTTAATGAATGACCTACTATAAACTTTCGACCAAGGAAGGACCTCAGTGGAACTAAAATGGTTTAAGTATTTATGTATTAGGGTTATATTGAAAACCTTAGTTAATGTGATATTTAGTTATTATACTTGTTTCAAGGATGTCCATCATATTTATTTTGGAAATTATATTAATTTTTTTATAAAAGGAAAACATGTATGTTGGGTGAAAACCAATCAAATATATCAAGGTCTTATGTCTTGAACCCATGATCGAAAGATGATAAGGGTTTTACACCAACCAATAAACAACATAATGTCCTAGTTAATATGTCATTGTTTTCAGTTAAAAAATTTGTTAAATAAATATTAATGATGAATCGGTACTATAAAATTTTAGGTTTAGATATTAATGTCTTAACCATATTGTATTTGTAGAATATTTAAAGAAAAATGTAAGTACTTTTCACTCTTTTATGGGCCTTATGATCAATTAAATGACTATTTTAGTTCTTTGGGGATTAAATTAAATGTATAGATACCCATTTCCTGAAGTAAGTGATGAATTACAATTCGATACAAGAAAAAACAAGGATAAAATTGTATTTTTGGAAATATATAAAGTAATTATATCTCTTTATATTCTTGGTTAATAAAATAATTCCTCAACATTAAGAAGTGAAGCTTAATTTTTTTCCTTAATACATTAATTTTTTTAACCGATGGTCTTTTAAATAATCACATATTCATGGATTTGAGACCCTCAACTTTCCATTGATCATTCACTTGTTTTTGATCTATAACCTCAATCACTCCCTATAAATATTTATGCCTTTCCTCCATGAATGTATCTCTACATTCCACTAGTGTTCTATGACTTGGAGACCTAGTTATATGTTAGTTCATGTGACATTTTTTCTTCCCATTGCCTCTTTTCAATAGGATGTTTTTCCATTATAACAAAATGGGATTTAAATATACAAAATATAAAATAATATATTACCATGATCGAGTTTAAATAGCAAGTATTCAATTTAATTAATGTGGGGAGAATAAAACACCTTGAAATTCTAAAGTAAGAACATTATATGCAATAGCGTGTATGACATGCAACACCAAGCATGTAAGGGAATATAATATCTTGGGACATTATAATATATTTATTATTTAAAATAAATTATATATATTTTATATCTTTCAATTAATGTTACATTGAGTTATCATTCATCGCACACAATAATGAGTTTCTTCAATGGCTTATGTTACACGCAAAACTGAGCTTTAGAGAAAAATAATATTTTATAAAAATATTAATATTTAACACAATAAGATATAAATTTTCTATTAAATTAGTGGTAATGAATAATATTAGAATTATTATTAAAATATATGGTTTAAAAAAATATATAACTAATTAATTGGTTACAAATTAATTTTAAATGAATATAAGAACCAATTAAAAAAGATGAAATATTTTATAGAAAACTATTTGTATGCTCACAAATTTTTTTTATCCTAATAAATTATATTAATTAAAATTATTTTTTTATATTAATCATATATATATATATATATATTCAATAAATATTTTTGGTATCCATAAAATATATTCTATAGGTATAAGATAAGAATAAACCTAATACTATACATAAAAACCTATATTTTTATTCAAACACTTTTACCACCTTTTAATAAACAACCTATTTTAAACCAAGTTTTTTGAACTTTTATAAACCTTATATAACCAAATAAACTTCATTTTGGAAATTTAAACATTAAAATTAGGTTATGGGGAATTTTTGGTATTTTTTTGTAAAGTTTCACTTTTTGATGAATAGTGAAAAATACTAAATTTTAATTCAAAGCTTATTTTATTATAACATCATTATAAGGTTAAATAATATTTTACATTGGTTTTAAAGTTTAATAAGATCAATTTTTTATTAATTAATTCTCTTTAGATCATTGGAATCAATTTCACTTTGAAATTGGTTATAAAAACATAGCAAACTCTTGGATGTTTTTACTTTAAAAACATATATTGTTGCCTTGTCTGTGGGATTAAATTTAAATTAATTTATACCACCTATTGGATTTTAAATTATAAAATGGGTTCCATATTTTTAATCATAATAATTTATAATTTCTAATAATGTCAAATTAGTTTTTTACAAAAAAAATATTAGTGAAAGTGATTAAAATTAATTAAATGATTAAGATAAAATTGAGCATTACATGGGACTAAACCTTAAACTAAATGGATAAAAGGACCTATAAACTTGTAAAAATTCATTTGATGGTCATATTTAGACCCTATCCCCCATTTTATAGAATTTGGTCCATTATTTGAGCCACTTTCAATGGAAAAAATGTGGGTGAAATTCCCTTTCTTGAAATTTACAAGAGTGTCACTCCTCCTCCATGGTTAAAAGGCACTCAAGTCTCGCACTTCAAAACATATCTCAAGACACTTTATATTGACCAAAATGTTGAGACTTGTGTTTTATACCTTGTAATACATTGAAATATTTCTCTATACATTTCAAGAGTTTGGTGTTGAGACGGCGTGCAATTCCAAGGCCCGATGTGCCCAAACTTTATTTTATAAGAATATTAAGTATATTTTATACTATGTACATGAAGAAAATGGAATAAATCTCAAATGGAAACATGGGTCAAAAATATGAGTCCATGGTTGAGTCTGGAATGTGGTATTTACCTTGTGTGAGATATAACTTTTGTTGTCATGGGACTTCTGTGAGAAAATCCACTTAGGGGAAAATCCTAAATAAAATATTTAAATATAATTATTTTATCTTGAATGTGGAATTATAAAAAAAAATTATTGGAGACTCGTATTGAAAATATGATACCTCCATTAGATTTATAATTGTGTTATTTACCTAAGTGCGACATAAAATGATAGGGAGCGGGAGGTTCAGTTTACATGACCATTGGTGGGGGTCTCGATGTTTTTCTATAAATATGAACTTAAGAGTTTTGTATTATGGTTATTTCCCTAATCCTCCCTTAAACCAAACTCCGGATCACCCTTATTTCTTCGATAAATAAAGAACAAACATTGATGTAACTTTAGTGTATAACAACAGAAGAAAGGGGAACACATCGTCAATAACGAACGGATCGAATCAAGGTGGGGTTCTTAAAATTTTATCTATGATTGATGTATCCCTTGAAAATCCATTCTTTTAAAATTTAATTCATCATTTCATTATCAATAATTTATTTCTGAAATAAAATGTCGATTGATCCATGGATAAATTTATAAATTTATACATTCTTCTCCTATTCTTTAAAGATATCTATCACCCACTTTTGGGCGCATCAAACCACTGATGGATGATCGAGCAGAGGCAGGCATGGTGAAGCTCCCATCATGAGTATATTCAACCCATTTTTATATCTTCAATTGAAAAAATGGAGGATTCAGTACGGCGTGCCTAAGAAAGCGATAGCGCGGGTCTGATAGGGAGGCGCTGACGTTGGTGACGATAGCAGCCGTGGTGGTTGTGGGTACAAGCAGTGGTGGCCCCATGCCATGGGGGTAGGCCATCAAGAAGAGGAGGCCAGGTGTGTGGTGAGGCCTATTTAATGTATGACTAGTGGTACAGGAGGGTCCATGGTTTGGGGGCAATAGTGGAGTCGCATCACAACCAGTTGGGGCAACTGAGGCGGCGACACCGCTCTGAGGTTCATGGGGGTCGGTTTTTTCATTGACATGATACGGTGGGGGAGATCTAAGGAAGAGGGCCAGAAAGGTAGCTGGGAGTGGTCCAGGTTACTTTAGAGTGGGCTAGGATAGTATTAGGTGGGATTGGCCATGCAGTTAGGCTGTAGGCCAGCGTGACGGGTCGGGTCGGCCCAGGCGGAGCATACCATCCCGAACAGGATGGACCGGTTCAATTGGGTCGAGGAATCTTCAAACACCATTTTCTCTAAATCCAGGCATCCATTTGACATGTTTTATGCATCCACACAATCCTCTTTTGAAGATAGACTGTTTTAGGCTAGTTTGGGAATTTTTAGAGTTGTTGTCATGGCTCAAATGCATGAAATTCATAAGTTTAATAATAATATAACTATTATTATTGAGAAAAACTTTTTTGAACATAACTCTTGTATATGTCATCCTATTGATGCGCTATCATCGACATCGTGAACCTAACATTTAGGCTTACTATTAATGAACAATTTTAGTTGTTTCAATTGAGGATGTGGTTCGGGCACTGCGAAGCCTAGTTCACGTGTGTTGTGGTGAAATGAAACCTTTTCACCAGGTGTTTGTTTTGGGTGAATGAATAGTAATTTATGTGTCTTTTTATGTGAGATTTGTAATGGCATAATTCGTATAATTTAATTCGGGATCAAGGAATCATCCCCATGGCACTCTATTTGACTACAATGTGGTGACATAAAACATTTCCATTGGATGTCTGATTGGGGAGAATTATTAGTCGATATAGTGTATATTTTCACAAGGATCACAATGGTGTGATCCATTTGGACATTAAGATACCTTCTTGTGATGTATTTAATTGTGGAAACATTAAATGAATATTGATAGAAGATCCATCTGATTTTTTTGACGAGAACCCATCGATTAGGTCCACATCAACTCTTGTGAGAGTGGTTAAGTTGTATGAAGAGATGCATTCAAATGTTATAGGGCTATTTGAGGAGGAGTGTTAGATACATTATGTTTTTAGACCTCCATATCAATGAAAAGTGTCATGAACTCATCATCTTCTTGACTAGATGTTCCATGTACTCTGGGAGTACACTAGCTTGCCTAGGGGTACTTGTTCGCAATTTGGTACCCAAGAATGGCTAGGTACACGACCAGGTGATGAGGTGGGGTCACACATCATGTGGGGCCTACATGCATCTTTTACCACATTACGATATGTGATTTAAATGTTCTAAATTTTAATTCATAGAGTTACCATCTAGTATGGATGGACAATGGAGTCCTTGATGCTTTATGAGAGCTACAATCCTACAGGGGTGGCTAGTTGAGGTCCTTGATGCTTTTTGAGAAGTACCATCTAGTAAGGATGGATAATGTAGTTACTTGATGGATTATGAGTGTAATTACACTAATGGGTAGGGAGAGGTTCCTCGATGATACCAAAGTGGAATCCCCCATCGACATGGGTACAGGTTCTCTATAGTTACTTTCGATTGGAATCCCCCTAATGTGCTAGGGTGTGGGTCCTCGATGACTTATGGAAGAATCACCCTAACGTACTAGGGTGCAGGTTCCCTACACCAACTACTAGAGTGGAATACACATAATTCACTAGGGATTGGTTCATCTAATTTGAACATATGACATTCAGTTATGTAGATCAATGACGATACATGCTTTGACGATACATTGAACTCATGAGTAAGAGGGACACTTTCTACACCCTCAACACTACTTATTTCATGATTATATCAGACAACCAGTATCCTAAATATACTAATATGTTATTATGTTAAATTATCAACCTACACTTACACATTTTCCCATCTAATGTGTAATGAACCTACCATTTATGTGTACGGTGAACTACCACCTCATGAAATGAAGTTGTTCGTTTTTTATTTACCACTTCTCATGGTTGGGAATTATGATGTAAAATATATTTATATATGTAATATATGATATATATAATTTCTTTATACTTATTTAATTATTTTATAACACATAACTTTATGAGCTCTATATTTGGTAAATATGATAACATCATTTGTGGAAGTGTGGACTACCGCCTCCTAAAGGTGATGTGGTTCGTTCACACTATACATGGAATATATAAATGATATTTTAATAAAACTTTGGAAAATATATGACAATGATACGATAATGGAATTATGATATACTTATATATATATATATATCATTCGTTTAATATGACAATGAAATGAAAGTTTCATTCACGCGTACGTACGATTTACCATCTCCATGAACGGTGTATTTCATTTCATATATCTAGAAATTAAATATTATTATAAATAAATATATACTGAATATATATGATAATTAAATAATCTTTTAAATTCTATATATGATTGAACTATGATATATCTAACAATGAAAACAAGTATCTAGTTAAAACATAGTCAACAAACAAGGAAATTAACACCCAAAATAGAGAAGATAATGAACGATTATTAAGAAATGGGAAATAAAATATTAGAAGAAGTTAATACATGATATTATAAATATGACTATGGTTCTTTTGTTAGTTTTTAACATGTTTAAACCCCTTATATAGGTTGTTAAATGATGGTCACCCTTAAGGAAATACACAGTAAGGGACTTTCATCTCACTTTTTAAATTTGTGAGATAAATGTCATATTCCCCTATTACTTATTTTTTGTGGTGTATCTAAAACCCCTATTAATATATTATATCATTAATAATTTTACCTTCATGGTATTTAAAAATTTATTTAACACTATTCCTTTAGTAGGATTATGATTTAAAATGTTTCAATGTGGTATGGGACACTTTGGAATGTTTAAGAATTATTTTCCTCAAGAATAATTTTAAAAAAGATTCATTTAAATTGAAGGAAATTATATGACCATTATTTAGGAAAACATCTAGTTTTACTCTTCTTGGGTTATTCATGACCTTTTTCTTGTGTTAGTACCATTTTCCCTCTCTTTGGTACTCAAAATATTTTTAAATTTTTTTTAAGAAAACCTGACTTGATTTCTCCCTTCAGTCAGAGAACCTATTTTCTTCTAAAAACCCTATGTTATAAAAAGGTTTTAATTTTTTTTTAATAATTAAGAAATGATTTAAAAACTGAATTTTCATCATTTTTTCTTTTACCAATGTTTTCAAAGGTATTTTCCTATCTCTTTCTGAAAAATTCATTTTCTGACCTTTTTACTCTACAAAAGGAATGTTCTTTGTAACTTGTACGGAATATACATATTTACCCATAATCCTTTATTGGAAGATTCATTTTTATAATTAAATGTTTACTTTAAAAAAATTTCTAAAGTGAATTTCAAATAAAAAGTTATTTTAAAAGTATTTTCAAAACTAAATGATATTTTCCACAAAAATGGTTTAAAAAGATCTTTTTATAGTATTTTTATTAATCAATGAAAAAACCCCTTTATTTTTACTCCAATTTGAATATATTTTATTGATATCATCCTTATTATTCCTTTGTATGGCCTATGATTGATTTGGATAAGGTCAGTATTCACATTCACTTAATTTATTCCTCTTTTAGTCCCTATGAAATAATCAATTTTAAATGATCAATAAACATTGATTTTCCACTAATTGTCCAAATTAGTTTTCATAGATATGTTCATTTCCTAAATATTATACCATTATCATACAGTGTTTACTTTGAATGTTATTTTATTATTTGGGTAAATATTTATAAATCCATATCTTCCACTCCATAAGGATATTTGATAAGCCCCATTGATAAATTGATTATTAGATATATGAGGAATGCTTTAGGAAGGTATGACACGGGTGGGGACCAGTAACAGATATCCCCTTGATGCATCAGCAGCCTCATTAGATGAATTAGTTTCACAAAATATATGGGGTTTTACCTAACATGTTAAACTGTCTTTTAAAAGGTATTGATGGTAATGGTTCCATATACCTAGAAAACATCAATTCCAATAATTAATAATTTCTCTCATTTATTTCCAGTTATTATTCATCTATGAGACATTTTATTGAAATATCTTTGGATACATTTCATTTTTAGTTCATTGATTAAATGGCATGCGTTTCAGTTTCTTACCTTTCTATATTGATTTTTCTTTATCTAGTTATTTGAATGGAATGTGTATACAGTTATTACATTTCCATATTTTTTTATACACTTCCATATCAGTTAATTTATTATATTCCATGTTTGTTTGGTTATTTCCTTTCTATATTGATTATTCTCATTGATTCATTATCGTTTCCATTATACTTTACCCTTACTAGTCATTTGATCTCACCATTATTATGTTTCCTTTCCCAAGGATTCACTGAAATGTTTGATAAGAAAGAAATGCAAGTACACACTAGATAGAAAAAAGTTATAATCCTTAAAAGAAAAAAATATGTTTTAATTAGTGTATTAATTTGTAATACAAGAGTCATGTATGTATCTGGTTGAACAATACAACTAAACTCTTACTTTATTCAGGATTTAATTCCTCGTAATCATGCCAATTTAATGGTATTTGATACCAGATCCATGATTTTTGGGGTTTTTTCACTGTATTTGGTATCATAAGAAGTTTAGTGGAAACCTTGGGAACTTGATTTTGGAAAAAAATAATTAGAAAATATATCGATAAGGTAGACATTGAGGGTAAGTATAGAATAACATCTTAGAATTTTCATAAGGTATGTATTATGTGGGTCTTCCTAGAAATAAATCCCTATATATATACAATTTTATGTGATTCTATAAAATATGTACCTTGGGGTAACAACTTTAATAAAGTACTTCATGCCTAAATCGATGTAACCAGGTACACGACAATGGGCCTTACAGTGCATCTAGTTTGACACTCCTAGGGGATATGATTAAGATAATTCAAATTTTATTTTCAAACCATTATGAAAAAATATAATATATAATGATAACAAATGAACTTGGATAAACCTTCAACTAAGGAAGGACCTAGGTTGAAATAAGATAGATGAAGTATTTATGTATTATGGTTGTATTGATAACCATAGTTAAAGTGATATTTAGTTATTAAACTTGTTTCAAGGATTTCCATCATATTTATTTTGGATATTATATTATTTTGGTTTTATAAAATCACAACCTATATGTCGGGTGACCACTAATCAAATCTAGAAAGGCCTCATGTCTTGAACCCATGACTGAAAGAAGATAAGGGTTTCACACGAACCAATAACCTATATAATGTCCTCATTAATATCTCACTGTTTTTAGTTAAACAGTTTTTTGAATAAGTATTAATGATGAATCAGTACTATAACTTTTTAGGTTTAGATATTAATGTCTTAACCATATTGTCTTTGGAGAATATTTAAAGAAAAATGTAAGTACTTTTTACTCTTTTAGGGGCCTTAAGAGCCATTAAATGACTATTTTAGTGCATCAGGGATCAAAATTAAAATATAGATACCCATTTCTTGAAGTAAGGGATGAATTATAAATTTATTCAAGAACAAAAAAGGATAAAATTGTATTTATAGAAATATATAAAGTAATTATATCTCCTTATATTATTGGGTAATAAAAAAAGTTTTCAATATTAGGAAGGGTATCTTAAATTTTTTTCTTAATACCTTAATATTTTTCAAACTGATGGTATTTTAAATAATCCCAAATTCATGGATTTAAGACCCTCAACTTCAATTTATCATTCACTTATTTGTGATTGATCACCTCAATCGCTCCCTATAAATATTTATTTCTTTACTCAATGAATGTATCTCTATATTCCACTAATGTTCTCTTACTTAGAGACCTAGTTATATGTTAGTTCATGTGACATTTGTTCTTTCCATTGTCTCTTTTTAAGAGGATTTTTTCCCAAACCTTCTCATGAAATGGGATTTCAACCTAGGAAATATAAAATAATATATTACCAAGATCAAGTTTAAATAGTGTGGATGAAATTTAATTAATTTGGGGAGAATAAAACACCCTAAAATTCTAAAGTAAGAACATTATATGAAATAGCATGTATGACACACAACACCAAGAACATAAGGTAATATAATATCCTAAGAAATTATAATATATTTACTATTTTAAATAAATTCAATATATTTTATATCTTTCAATTAATGTGACACTGAGTTAGCATACATCACACACAACAATGAGTTTCTTCAATGGCTTATGTTACATGCAATACCAAGTTTTACCGAATAATAATATATTATAAAAAAATTATTATTTAATATAATAATATGTAAAATAGCCTTTAAATTAGTGGTTATGAATAATATTAACATTATTATGAAAATATACGGTTTACAAAAATATAAAACTAATTAATTGGTTACAAATTAATTAAAAATGAATATAAGAACCAATTAAAAATAGAGGAAATATTTTATAGAAAACTATTTGTATGCTCACAAAGCTGTTTTATCCTAATAAATTAAATTAATTAAAATTAGTTTGAAATATTAATCATATATGTATTCAATAAAATATTGTTTTATTCATATAATATATTTGATAAGTATAAGATAAGAATAAACCCAATACTATACGTAAAACCCTATTTTTTTATTCAGGAACTCTTACCGCCTTTTAATGAATAACCTATTTTAAACCAAGTTTTTTGAACTTTTATAAACATTATATGTCAAAATTAACATCATTTTTAAAATTTAAACATAAAAATTAGGTTATGGGGAATTTTTGGTATTTTTTGTGAAGTTCTACTTTTTGAGGAATATTGAAAATACTGAATTTTAATTCAAAACTTCTTTTAATTATAATTTAATTACAAGGTTAAATGATATTTTAATTTTTTCTAAGTTTAATAAGATCAGTTTTTTATTAATTAATTCTATTTAGATCATTGTAATCAATTTCACTTTGAAATTGGTTATAAAAACATAACACACTTTTGGATGTTTTTACTTTTAAAACATATATTGTCATCTCATCTATAAGATTAAATTTAAATTAATTTATATCACTTATCTGATTTGAAATTAGAAAAATGGATTCCATATTTTGAATCAAAATACTTTATAATTTCTAATAAGGTCAACTTAGTTTTTTACAAAAAAGATTAGTGAAAGTGATTAAAATTAATTACAACGATTAAGATGAAATTGAGCTTTATAAGGGACTAAAACATAAACTAAAGGGATAAAAGGACCTATAAACTAATAATAAACTCATTTATGGTTTTATTTCTACCATATCCTCCTTCTTCTATAATTTAGTCCATTATTTGAGGCACTTTCAAAGTAAAAAAATGTGGGTGGAATTCCCTTTCCCAAATTTTACAAGAGCCCTACTCCTCCTCCACTTTAGAAAAGGCACTCAAGCCTCCCATTTCAAAAGACATATAAAGACACATTGTATTGACAAAAATGTAAGAACCTTGGTTTTTTCCTTGTAATACATTTTAATATTTCTCTATATATTTCTAGAACATGGTGTTGAGACGGCGTTCAATTCCAAGGCCCGATGTTCCTAGAATTAATTTTATAAATATATTATGTATATTTTATAATATGTACATGAAGGAAATGGAATAAATATAAAATGGAAACTTTGATTAGTAATATGATTCCATGGTTGAGTTTGGAATTTGGCATTTACCCTGGGTGGGATGTAACTTTTGTTGGCATGGGACTTCTATGAGAAAATCCACCTAGGGGAAAATCATAAATAAAATAATTAAACATAATTATTTTATCTCAAACGTTGAATCAAATAAATTTTGTTCTGAGACACAGATTTTAGATCTCATACCACCATTGGGTTCATAATGGGGTGATTTACCTAAGTGCGACATAAAATGAGAGGGAGGAGGAGGTTCGGTTTCCATGACTATTGGTGGGGGTATCGATGTTTTTCTATAAATATGAACATAAGAGTTTTGTATTAGGGTTGTATCCCTAATCCTCCCTTCAACCAAACTCCCTCTCACCCTTCTTTATTTGATAAATCAAGAACGAACTTTAACAGAACTCTAGTTTATCACAATAGAAGCAATCTGAGCACATCGTCAATAAAGAATAAATCAAATCGACATAAGATTCTTCCACTTTTATCACCAATTGAAGTCTCATTTAAAAATAAATTATTTTAAAATTTAATTCTTCGTTTTCTTATCAACAATATATATCTGAAATAACATGTTCATTGATCCATGCATAAATGTATAAATTTATACATTCTTTTCCTGTTCTTCATGGATATTGGTCGCCCACTTTTGGGTGCATCAAACCACTAACAGATCATTGAGAGGAGGCTGGTGTTGTGAAGCTCTCATCGTGAGGATCTTTGAAACATTTTCAGATTTTCAATCAGGAAAATGGAAGAGTTGGTATGACATGCCGAAGAAGGTGGTAGTGTGGGTCTGACATGGAGGCGCCGATGGTGGTGACGGCGGCACCCGTAGTGGTCATGGGTTTAAGCGATGGTGGCACCATGCTGTAGGAGGAGGCCATCAAGTGGAGGAGACCAGGTGAAATGTGAGGCTGGTGATATGGTCAGGTGGTGAGAAAGATATAGGGTCTATAGTTTGGGTTTGAAAGTGGATCTGCATCGCGGCCAGGTGGGGCGACTGAGGCGATGACACCGCACCGGGGTTTGTGGGTGTCGGTCACCATGTTGACTTGGTACGGTGGGGGGATCTAAGGAGAAGAGAAAAAAAGGAGGCCAAGCGTAGGCTGGGATAATTTGGATTGGGCTAGGTTGGGAATAGGTGGGACATACCATGCAGTTAGGCTGCAAGACAGCGCGATGGGATGGGCCGGCCCAGGCGGAGCTGACCATCCAGAATGGGATGGACTGGTTCAGTGAGTCCAAGGCAACTTCAAACACCCTTTTCTCCTAATCTGGGCATCTGTTTTACATTTCATCTATGGCCACACAATACTCTTATCAAGATAGAACATTTTAGGCTATTTTGGTAATTTTGAGAGTTTTCTTCATGCCTTAGATGCATGAAATTCATAAGTTTAATAATAATAATATAAACATTATTATTGATAAAACTTGTTTCGCACATAACTCATGCATACGATATCCTAATGATGCACCATCAGCGGCATCATGAACCTAAAATTTAGGATTACTATTAAATAAAAAGTTTAGGTGTTTCAACTGAGGATGAGGTATGGGAACCATGAAGCCCAGTTCCCGCACGTTGTAGTGAAATGAAGCCTTTTCACTAGGTGTTCATTTGTGTGAATGAATAGTCATTCATGTGTGTTTTTATGTGAGAGTTGAAATGGAACGATCCATATAATTTATTTTAGTATCGATTCATCTTCCCCATAGGACTCTATTCGAGTTCAATGTGGTAACATACAAATTTTCCATCGAATTTCGGATTGGGGAGAATTATTAGTCGATATTGTGTATTTTTTTCAAAATGATCACAATGGTGTGGTCCTTTTGGACATGAAGAGTCGTTATCGTGATCTATATAATTGTGGAAACATGAATGGAATGTAGATGTAATATATATCTACTGTGTTTGAATAGAACCCATGGCTTAGGTCAGCATCAACTCTTGTATTAATGGAGAAGCTATATGAAGAGATGCAGTCAAATGTTCTAGGGCCATTTGAAGAGGTGTGTCAGTGAAATTATGTTTTTGGACCTTCAGATCAATGACGACCATTATGAACTCATCATCCTTTTGACTAGATGTTCCATGTTCTCTGGGAGTTTATTGGCATTCCTAGGGGTACTTTTTCACAATTTAGTACCCAAGAATTTCTAGGTACACTTACAGGTGATGAGGTGGGTTCACAGATCATGTGGGCCCCACATGCGTTGTGTACCAATTTACGAGATGTGATGTGAATGTTCCAGTTTAGTATGCATAGAGGTACCATCTATTAGGGATGGCCAATGGAGTTCCTTGATGATTTCAAAGCTTAACAATCCATCAGGGATGGCTAGTGGAGTTCCTTAATGATTTTTTAGAAGTATTATCTAGTAGTGATGGTCAGTGTATTTCCTTGATGCCTTCCAAGTGGAATCCCACTATCGGTTAGGGAGTGGGTCCTCAATGATACCAGAGTGGAATCCCCCATCAACATGGGTGCAGGTTCTATATAGTCACTTCTAAGTGGAATCCCCCTAATGCACTAGGGTGTGGGTCCTCGATGTCTTATAGTAGAATACCTACAATGTAATAGGTTGTTGGTGCTTTACACCTACTTCTAGAATGGAATCCCATTAATGCACTAGGGATTGGGTCCTCTACTTCAATTTTACATTATTCAGCTATGCAGATCAAGGATGATACATTATTTTACATTACATTGGACTAATGAGTAAGAGGGACACTTTCCCCACCAAGAAATGTCCATGTGATGTGACCTAAAACCATGAGGGCGAGACATTTCTTCCCAAAGCATATAGTATTAAGGTGTGTTGATTAATCCCCTATGACTTTCAGGTTTATGGTAGACATTTGGGATGTAGGTAATTATTGTTGGATACTTCTAGAAGATATGTGGGGTATTCAATGTGCTATCTATTTCTAGATTTTATTGATTCCACGGGTCTACTCTCATACTATAGGTAGAGAAGAATCGACGGGAAGTTCATCTTATCACCGTTTTCAGCTCCTTTTGTTTGGATGAGTTTGTTTTCACTATCGTGTTGATTTGAGTTGTACTCTTTTATTATACTTTGTTCTATCTACTTCTTTCTTATTCAGTTGTATCTCTTACTGCTCCCCCTTCACCTTTTCAGGGTGTCCTACTAAGTATTTTTATACTCACCCCTACATGGGATTTTCTCTCACATGTTGTGCCTTATGAAGATGGTAGATTAGTTGATTGTGACTCCAGAGGATCAAAGGGATACAGGTTCTTGGACCGCGTACGGTGTTCGTAGCTTGGGATCCATGAGTGGGGCTCTCTCAACTATTTTACTTTTTTTTAGTTATTTCTAGGTTTTGTATGTTTTCTAGCTAGTCATGTATTTTTCCCCTTTTACTTTCAGTTTATTGTACCATACTTTTATTGTTTAGTGGTTCATTCATGTTTAGTTTATTTATATTAGTGTTTCATATTCTATTCCTTTCCCCCTTCACTTTTTCATTGAGTTGGATTTGGATGTGTGTGTACATGTTATTAGGAAAATTCATCCCCATGTTTTTTTTCCTCTAGTGCTAGTCACCACCCCTTGGCCTATAGAGGTGGGATTGGGCTAGTTGCGGCTCAAGCCCCGACATGGGTTGGGTCATGACAAAGTGGTATCATATGTGGTTCTACCCTTGGGATTTTGTTTAAAAGTTTCACAAAAAAATCACTTGGTTGGGTTTAGGGAAATAATTTCAAGTGTCTCAAGTGTTGATCTCGGGCCAGGGAGTCCAGTGATGGTGCGACGGCCAACATAACCATTCACTAGGACCCTGACTACTTTCTTGTCAAATCAGTATCCCGAGATATTTTTTGCAGTGAACTTTAGTACATGAATCCTATAGGATTGACTCATTGACTTTCATTCTTGAGACGTCTCCCCATTTGGTCTATATATATATATATATTCTCATCTGACAGTGGTACTCCTTGAAAACATTCAGGATGACTCCACGATGAAATCCAAGTAGGATACCAGCTCTATTTCATGATGATTAACCTATGAGAAACGGGCCATAGTTTAGGATCCATCATTCAATACCCTTCCTCCACGTGGGTAGGTAGCAAAACCTCCACCCGTTGAGTAATAGACAGCACCAGTAAGGCAAGATGAGGATGTACACAGGCTATGCGCACTCTGTGAGTTCTAGCACCAAAGACTGCCAAGGTTTTTCAGTAAGAGAGACCCTATGGAAAAAGTGGTTTGGATAGAGTTGGTGGTCCATCTCTTCATGCATTCATGAACACTGACAGATTAGATGGTGGATTTGGTAACTAGCCTTTTTCACGGAGCAGCTAGGTGATGGTGGAGTCGGGTTACTCAGATACTCGATGAGTTAGCGCTCTTGTGGGATGACCTACATCAGCTGTTTTATGAGGGGTACTACCTCTTCTATTTCTTATCAGTTCAGATTCATGAGCATTTTGAGCTTCAATGAGGAGGGATGGCAGTATCAGAGTATGCGAACAGGTTCACAGACCTGACTCAGTACACTCTCAATGAGTTTTTGATGGATCTTATAGGAATGGAAGTTTTATCTGGGACTCTGAAGAGATATTTTTTCTATCATAGTACCCTTTTGCATCCCCAACTAGGTTGTGGTGATGTAGGAGGAACTGTTGATAGATATATTTCTATCAAAGGGACACCAAACATCTGGTTGTGGTAGTGGGCTTAATAGAGCTGAGATGTATACCATAGCTAGTAGGCATCAAAAGATAAGATCTAAATGCATGAGGCCTCACCATAATTAGACTCAAGCACGCAGTCATATGGGTATGAAGAATCTTAGAGTGTGGGGAAATCCTGGGGAGGGCCAGTGTCATGATTGTGAAGGGTGAGGTCACATGGCATGAGACTTCCTGACCAGTTGTACTGATCATCTCAGGTATATGGAAGATAAAACACCACGACAAAGAAGTACCATGATCAGGGATCCCCCAAGTGGGTAAAAGGGTCCCTAGGGAGGTAGTGTTGGCATAGGATAAGGATAAGGTGAAAGTGGGGGATGATGCTATTAGGTCTCCCCACTATCACCAGGCGGCCACATTAGGCTTTGAGAGTTGGCAGCTAGGGCCACAGACAACCACAAGCTTTGTATGTCTACATTCCTATAGAGCATGAGATGATAAGAGGTACACCCTGTGCCTTTTCCCATTTTTGTAGTAGAACTTGTTAAAAATTGTGTGGGGTTTTACCCGGGTTACATGAGGAGTTGGTGTATCCATGTGTCGGTATTGTTCGACATAGCTTCAATTCACAAGGAAGAGTGTCTTTTCCCCACCATGATGCATTTTTGTGATGTGATAAAAACCATGAGGGTGAGTCAGTTCAGCCCAAATAGGATAATATCGAGGGTTGGTGGATTATTCCCTATGAATTGTGTGTTCTGAGAAAGATTGTGTGATGGGGTGTTAGAGAAATTCCTGACATTTCTAGTGGTGTTTTTCTTTTTGACCATTTTTGTTCTTGGTATGCCACTAATGGGTGTGGAAGAGTGTCTGGTTTGGGGTTACTCTCCTTCCAAGAGAGTTGAATACAGTTTAATATTCCATGTGATTTATGTGTCTATAATCCTATGGTTATATGAGTTTACTCACCCACCCTATCTATTGGTAACATTGCGTGCTCAACATCAATCTTGATACAATAGTTATCAATTATATGTTGAGGTGATGGAAACCACATGAAAAAAACCACCCGACTCACTACTTGGAACTGACAGTGGTAGACTTCAACCTGAGAATGGGGATAGATTATCTTATAGGAGGGCACTTTATGGTTTGTTCATACCACTAAAATCTCATGTATGTCTTCACTTAGAGAGACCTGAACCTGAGGTGGAAACGCTGGTTGAAATTCCTACCATACTATAACTTCGAGTTAGTCTGTACACTGATAAAGAGGGAATGTTGTAGTAGATTCACATAGTGGGATGTCCTAGGATCGCCTAGTATAGGATGTCTCGGAGTAGATAGCTTCCCTGTAGCTGACCATGGTGGATTAGGAGGGTATCGTTTTTCTTCATTCAATTATGTTGAATCCTTCTCTTATTGAGTGTGTAAGAAAGTTTGGGCTGTGAGACATCGACTATGAAATCATGTGTAACTAGATATCCTTAGATATATAACCATATGGATATTCTAAAGGAGGGAATCATGAGACCCTATTCTAGGGACAAAAAATTATTTTTTCCATGACGTGGGATTCATAGGTTTGTTTGTGGAGGCAAACAAACCCCCATTTTTCATCAGTCCTTTCAGGACCTTGTAAGGAGATGGTGAGGTTTCCTACCACCTTTCCCTACCACCAATAGTTGTAGTAGGCACACGATGTATCCCATGTGTTTTAGTTGAGGATATATATTCATATTCTTAGGCACGTCATTGATGGCAGAAAACCTTATGAGGATGGACCATCTCTTTGGTTTGTGTGTTATGGCAGCACAAAAATGTGTGGGTTTTCATAGGAGCGGGAGCGTTTGGTGTGGACTCAGTATCCTGAGTTTTTTTCCTAGTTTTTATTTTTGAGGATTAAAATATAGAAGTAAATATATGGAGTCCCTATTTTTTTTATAATACTTGGAAATATTTCTCTATATATTTCCAAATCTTGGCAATGAGATGGTGTGAAATTCCAAGGCTTGGTGTTCCCAAAATTAATTTTATAAAAATATTAAGTATATTTTATACTATAGACATGAAGGAAATGGAATAAATATTAACCGATAAATCAAATCATAAATTTTAGTTCATGTTTGAGTCTAGAATGTGGCATTTACCCTAGGCGGGACATAACTTTTGTCGGTGTGGGACTTCTGTGAGAAATGTCTCCTAAGGGGGAAATCATAAATAAAATAATTAAACATAATTATTTTATCTCAAACATTGAATCAAATAAATTTTGATCGAATACTCAGATTAAAAATATTAGATAGTCATTGGGTTCGTAATGGGGTGATTTACCAAAGCGTGACATAAAATGAGAGGGCACAGGTGGATTGGTTTCCAAGACTATTGGTGGGGTTCTTGATGTTTTTTAATAAATATGAACTTAAGAGTTTTTTATTTGGGATGGCTCCCTAATACTACCTTTAAAAAAACTCCCTCTCTCCCTTCATTCCTCAACAAATCAATAATGAACATCAATGGATGGTATCTCCCAAATTTACCCAAGATTTTAGGGTTAAGCGGTTTCTTGTAGTTTAGCTTGGGTTGTAGATTCCTCAGAGACCTAAGAAGTAACCTACAGGCACGTACATTATATGGACTATTTTTTGATATTAAGTGGCCAAATTTGGGTTGATTTATATGGGTTTAATTGAACACTAAAAGTCTTAAGTGAATTCAAATTCGGAGAAGGGTTGATCCTAGGTTATTACAAGGGGTGGATTGGAAGCATTCTTTTTTTTTAATATTTAAATTTCTTATATTTGAGATGGGTTCATTTAAGGAGATCAAAAAAATCATCACTTACTAGTTTAATGCTTAAAACCCATAATACTAATCACCTATACACATGAAGGATCAAAGTTTTGAGCACTCCAAGGTAAAGGTTTGTATTAGCACTTGAAGTGTGTGACCTTAAATTCAATAAGGATGAAGAGGTTTTAAAATAATAAAATAAAAATCTCATTTAAAAGAAGTGATTATCCATTAATTAAGTGAGAAATAACATCTAATACATCCCCTTGTTACTCCCTTGGATCAACCCATAAGTTTGTTAGCCCTCCATTTATCCTATGGTTTCAATGGAAGTAGGAAGTAGACTAATGAGGGAGGAATTGGAGAAGTAAAAAACAATGAAATAACGATCACTCCACCATTAATTGATAATATCACAAGGGTTGGTGTGGAAAATTTTACACATTGAACCAAAGGTATAAAAGTGATATTGATAACAACATAATAAGAGGATAAAAAGGACTTTTATTAAAAAACTAAAGTGAATTGAACAACTTACATGTGAAAGACAAACTTGAGACAACAAAATCGTAGCATAACATTACAATGAAAGGAAGCTCAAAATATGATAAAATACTCTACCACTACTGCCTTAAATCGGAATTTTTGGAGCCTTGGGTTTATCCTCCAACAGTACAAATCATTCCACTTGATCATGGTAGGCCTAGGGTGGTGGAAAGTAAGGGAGAGTGGACTTATTTATCCTTGACTCGAAGTGGTAGCCAGCTTGCATCCACCGAACATACACTCCTATATTTCCTTCTAGATGACCGAATTAGAGTGGACCATAGAATAAAAAAGTGAATATCTTGATGTCTTCTAGCTCTCTATAAAATTTCAGCCCAAAGAAATTTTTGGTTGTCTATAAATGATTAAATTTGTGAGATGTTTTCTGGGCCACATAATCTGGAACAGAATTTTATCTCTAACTTGGGACACATTAATAACCACAATGGAGGCAGAATTAGCACTGGATCCTAGGAAATTATATGTTTCTATATATTTATTCTATCATACCAAGAAATTTTGGCTTCATTGAGCCTGTATTTTGGGCCCCACATTCTCATCAGTGGGCTGGTGTCCAATCTGCCTTCTCCAGAATTGTTTGCATGAAATCACATTTTGGTGGTCTTCCAATGTGAATCTTCCAACACTCCACAAGTATGAATTGTTCCCAATATAATTAGAAACCTGAAAATTAAATATTAAAATAAAATCAAGATCATTGGGTACTTTAAATGATGTTAAAAAATATACCATATAATAGTGCATTTTAATAAGGAATTACAATCATAATGTGAAATGATGTTCAAAGTGTAAAATGAACTAAAATGGTGTTTATGAATAATAAAGCACATGAATATTATATATATTAACAATGAATATTATCCTCATTCATTGGATAATCAATGGAAATTGGGTGGATCACAATGGAAGCGAGGTGAACGTATCTTCAACGACCAACATATCGAATCGAGGTAGGATTATTCCACTTCTATCTCTAATTAAATTCTCCATTGAAAATATATTATTTGTCAATTTAATTATTTTTTTATCGATAATTGATGACCGCACTAACACGGCCATTGATCCATGTTTAAACCTATAAATTTATCTGTTTTGCACCATTTCCTCGGGGATATTTGTCACCCACTTTTGGGCACATCAAACCACCGACGGATCATCGAGTGTAGACTTGTGATCGGAAGCTCTCATCACAAGGATTTCCAATCCATTTTTGTATTTTCAATCAGGAAATCAGGGAAGTCGGTGCAGTGTGTGAAATAAGGTGACATCGCAGGTCTAACATGGAGATGCCAGCGGAAGCTGACAGTGTCGACGGTGTCACCCACATTGGTTGTGGGTTTAGGTGGTGGTGGGTTCCTACTATAGGATGAGGCTTTTGAGTGGTGGAGGCTGGGTGCGAGGTGAAGCTGGCTGGACAATCTGCTGGAAAGAAAGGTAGTGGGGTCACGGTTCAGGGGTGACAAAAGAGTTGCGTCGGAGCTAGGCAGGGTGACTAAGGCGGAAACACCTTTCTGGGGTTCGCAGGGGGTCGGTCACCACATTGGTGTAGGACGATAGGGGGATCTGAGGTACATGGCCAGTGAGGTAGATTGGAGTGCGTTGGGCTGGTCCAGGCGGAGTGGACTATCCAAAACAGGTTAGACCAGTTCAGTCAGGCCAAGGCAGCTTCAAATTCCCTTTTATCCTAATCTGGCATTCGTTGGACACACCATCTATGGCCACACATTTTCCTTATTGAGACGTACCATTTTAAGACGGTTTGGGAATTTTAAGAGTTCACTTTTTGGATCCGTTGCACAAAATTCATAAGTTTATTAATAATAATATAATTATTATTATTGAGAAAACTTGTTTCGGACATAACTTTTGCATATGACGTCCGATTGATGCAGCATCAGCAGCACCATGACCCTAAAATTTTGTTGGAATATTTAATACCAATAGAAGGTGTTTAAACTGAGGATGGGTTTGGGCCCCATAAAGCCTGGTTCGCATGCGTTGTGGTGAAATGCATCCATTTCAACAAGTGTTAATTTTGGATAAATTAATTGTTATTACTATGTGTTTTTTCATGAGGATTGAAATGGCGTGATCCATATAATTTATTTCGAGATCGAGGAATGGTCCCCACAGGACACCATTCGATCAAAATGCAGTGACAAACAACATTTCCATTAGATTTTCATTTGGAGTGAATGAATAGTCAATCTTGTGCGTTTTTCAACAAGGATCACAATGGTGTGATCCTTTTGGACATTTAGAAACTTTTTCATGATTTCTTTAATTGTTGAAATAAGAATGTAATATTAGTTTATGATCCTACTACTGTGTTTGAAGAGAACCAAATTCTTATTCAGTCAAATGTTCAAGGGCCGTTTGAGGAGTCATGTCAGTGAAATTACATTTTTGGCTATCCAAATCAAATATGAGCATCATGCACTTATTTTCCTTTTGAATAGATGTTCCATGTACTTTGGGAGTACACTGGAATGCCTAGGGGTACTTGTTCTAGATTTAGTACCCGAGAATGTCTTGGTACACAATTAAGCAATGAGGCAAGGTCACACATCATGTGGGCCCCATACGTGCTATGTACTGCTTTACGAGATGCAATGTTAATGTTCCAGATTGGCATGTGCAAAGGTACCATCTAGAAAGGAGGTAAAATGGAGTTCCTTGATGCTTTTTGATAGGTTCCATCCAGTAGGGATGGCAAGTGGGGTTCCTCAATGCTTTCTGAGAAGTACCATCTAGAAGGGATGGAAAGTGTAGTTCATTGATGCCTTCTGAGTGGAATACCCCTACCAGGTAGGGCATGGGACCTTAATGATACCAAATTGTAATCCCCTATAATCATAGGCATGGGACTTATAAATATACTATGGGGTAGAATCCCCCTGACACACTAGGGCGTAGTTCCTCAATGAATTAGGGTGGAATCCCCTAGATTCACTAGGGTGCAGGTCCATTATGGAAACTACTGGAGTGGAATCCCCCTAACACACTATGTAGTGGGTCTTCTACTTTGAGTTTACACCATCCAAAAATTCAGATTAATGATGAGACATGCTTTGACATTACTTTGGACTAATGAGTAAGAGGGACACTTTCCCCAAGGAGACACGTCCTTATGATGCAACCTAAAACCATGATAGTGAGATAGTGCCACCAAAAGTTGATAGTATCAAGGTTTATTGTTTGATACCTTTTGAATTTCGAGTTCAGGGTAGACATGTCGGATGCTGGGAATTATTGGTGGATACTTCTAGAACTATTGGAGACTCTTTTCCTAGGCTGAGATGTGACTTGGAGATCCCCTTACTCTCTCATTTGGGATTATTTAACTGAATATATATATATATATATATCCTATTTCAATACACACTCCTTGGGTTTTGGATAATCTCCTTCGAGGATAGTTGAATATGTGCATGGTATGATACATGCATTCTGTATATAGCTTCTCGCTGTTGGACGAGTCTACTCTCCTACTATAGGTAGAGAAGACTCAACAAGAAGTTCATATTCTCTTCATTTTGAGTTCCTTGTGTTTGGATGAGTTTTTTTAACTATATTGTTGATTTAACCTATACTCATTTACTTTACCTTGTTTTATCTACTAATTTTTTCTTCAATTGTATCTCTCACAGCTCCCCTATCACCTTTTTTGGGCATCCTATTCAGTATTTTTATACTTACCCCTCCATGGGCTTTGCCCACACATGTCGTGACTTATGAAGACAATGAAATGGTTGATAATGAATTCTGAGGAGCTTAGGGATACGTGAGATTGAACCATGTATGGTGGTTATATCTTTGGATCCAAGATAGAGGCTCTCTCATCTATTTTACTTTTTCAGTTACTTCTAGGTTGTAGCACTTTTCTGGTTGGGAATGTATTTCTTTTCCTTTTCCCTTTCAGTTTAATATACCTTAATTATAATGTATAGTGGTTCATGCATGTTTGGTTTATTTATAGCAGTGTTGTATCTTCTATTCCTTTCCCCATGCACTTTTTCATTGAGTTGTCTATGTGTGTGTGTACATATTCTTAGTCAAAGGTCTCCCTGAGTTTGTTGTGCCTTCAGCATTAATTGTCACCCCTAGCTTACGGAGGTGGCCTTGGGGTAGTAGAAGCTCGAGCCCTAGCATGGGTTAGCTCATGATCCAAAATCTACCCAAATAGATCCTCAGCATCCCTCATCTCATCTTTTAAGCATCTCCTTGGTCATAAATTCATACTTTTAATCCCTTTGGTGTAAACCAAAATGAGTTATCCAAAGTATAGGTAACATCTTTCCTCAAACTCTTTTATTTTATTTCAATTCTTCACCCCATCAATGATACTTATTCCATGATTATATAAAAAAATATTATAATAAATATATTGATTTTTTTATTTTAATGGATCAACATACACTTATACACACTTCCATATAATGGGTAATGAACGTAACGATAATGTGTATGGAAAACTACCGCCTCATGAAAAGAAGTTGATCGTTTTTACTTTCCACCTATCATGGTTGTGAATTATGATGAAAACTCTATTTATATATTTTATATATGTTATTTATAATGTATTAATACTTTTTTAATTATTTTATAACACATACCTTTCTGAACTCCATTTTTTGTAAATACGATAACATTATTTTTGGAAGTGTGGACTATCGCCTCCTAAAAGCGATGAGATTCATTAACACTATACATGGAACATAAAAAGGATGGTTTTAATAAACCTATGTAACATATATGACATGGATATGATACTATAATTATAATATAAATATATATAATTTTATTGTTGTTCTTTTAATATGAAAAAGAAATAAATTTAGAGTTCATGTGTACGTACGACCAATCGTCTCCATAAACGCTTCATTTTATTTCTTATCTGTAAACATTAAAGATTATTATAAATTAATATATAAATAATATATATGATAATTAAATAATTGTTTAAATTATAGATATTATGAAACCATGATCTATGTAATAATAACAACAAGTAACAAGTTAAAATATACTCGACAAACTAGGCAATTAACACCAGAAATAGTTAAAATAATGAAAAATTAATAAAAAATGGGTAATAATATATTTTAAAAAGTTTTTATATCATATTATAAATATTTTATGGTTATTTATTTGTTATTAAAAATTTTAAACCCCTTATATAGGAAGTTATATGATGTTCACATGAAAGGAAACACAATGTATATTATTTTCATCTCACTTTTTACATCTATGAGATAAATCTCATATTCACAACTTACTTATTTTTTTTTTTGTGTATCTACTGAAACTTCTAATATACTATATCATTAAGAATTTTATCCTCATTGTATTTAAAACGTTCAGTTAATGTTATTCTTTCATGAGTATTATTATTTAAAATGTTTCAAAGTAGTATGAGACACTTTGGAATGTTTAAATATTATTTTCCTCAAGAATATTTTTATTCATATTTCATTTCAATTCGACAAAATTATCTGAAAATTTTACAATAAACCCTTTCATTTTACTCTACTATAGTTACTCATTACCTTTTTCTAGAGTTTTTACAATTTTCCCACTTTTTGGTACTCAAAATGTTTTAGAAAATGTTTTTAAGAAAACCTGACTTCATTTATCTCTTTAGTCATAGAACCTATTTTCTTCTAGAAACCCTATTTAATGAAAAGGATTTAAAAACTGTTTTTAACTAATCCAAAATGATTTATTAAATAAATTTTTATGATTTTTTATTTTACTAATGTTTTCAAATGAATATTGTTGTCTCTTTCCAAACAATACATTTTTCTAACCTTTTTACCATGTAAAAGGAATTTCTTTTTTACCTCATATGACATGTATAGATTTACCCATCATCATTTCATTAAATATTCCTTTTCATGTTTAAAAGTTTAGTTTTTAAATAAAATGTTTTAAAATGTGAATTCAAATAAAAAGTTTTTTTAAAGGTTATTCAAAACAAAAGTATGTATTCCTAAAAACTGTTTTTAAAATATCTTTGTATAGTGTTTCTATTCTTCAACTACAATGAACCTTTATTTTTACTCCACTTAGGATATGTTGTATTGATACCATCCTTATTTTTCCTCAATATGGTTTATCATTGATTTGGATATGAATATATTCATATTCACTTATATGATTCTTTTTTTTAGTCCACTTGGAATATTTAATTTCCTATAATCCTTGAACATTCAATTTCCCCTAATTATCCATATCAGTTATCATGGATATGTTCATTGCCTAAATAGTATACCATTTTTTCATAGGGAGTTTACTTTGGAAGTCATTTTATTATTTGTGGAAATATTGAAAAATACATATCTTTCACTCCATACAGATATTTGATAATGCATATTATAAAATTGATTATTCGATATAGGAGGAATGTTTTGGATAGGTATGACACGGGTGGGTCTTGGTTATAGATAAACTTTTGATGCATCATTAGTCTCATTAAATTAATTAGTTGCACAAAATATATTTTTTTATACCTGATATGATAAATTGTCTTTTTATATTTATTGACTATATCAGTTCCATATACCTATGAAACATGGCATCTAATAATTATACATTTATATAATCTAGTTTTAGTTATTGTTCATCTTTGAAATTTTATTTCAACATGTATATGAGTTCATTTCATTTTAATTTCACTGATTAAATAGAATGTGTTTCAGTTTCTTACCTTTCCATATTGATTATTCAGTATTTAGTTATTTGAATGGCATATGTTTATTGTTATTATCTTTCCAAATTTTTTATATGATTTCTTATTTTTTATTGATTACATGGAATGTGTGTTAAGTTATTACTTTTCCATATTAATTATTTTCATTGATTAATTATTGTTTCTATTGTACTTTACCCTTACTGAGAATTTTATATCACCGATATTATGTTTCCCTTCCCCAAGTTTCATGGAAGTGTCTGATAAGAAATATATGCAAGGATATACAAGATGAAATAAATTTATTATCCATGAAAGAAAAAAAAATATGTTGTAATTAGTGTATTAATTATTAATAAAATACTTGTGTATTTTTCTGGTTACCAAGAATAATAATGTATTCAATCCTCTGGGATTTTATTTCTTGTAATCATGTCAATGTAATATCATTTGACACCATCTCCAAGCTTTCTAGGGTTGGGTTGCTACATGGGTAATCAACTGTGGATCAAATTTTACTAAATCAATTTTAACTACACACCTTATATAATACCACTTTTAGTTTTTAAATTCACACCTACATATCTTACCAACATTTTTTTACATAAATCTCATACAAATGCATTCTTACCCCTCACCAAATATTCTTTTCCAATGAATTGTACCTCATTTTTAGCTATAAATGGAGCTCACTTCCACCCATGTCAAGACACACCTCTAGTTAAAAATTCCCATAAAATTATGCCAAATATACTCCTTTATGATATCAAATACCTTTTTCAGATCTTATCCCCAAAAAATGTCTTCATTCTCTTCATTTTAAAAGGATAATTTAAGAGAATATCTGAATATCCACCGTAAGTATTACTCACTACCACAAAACGGGCCAAGGCCAGCGCCACCCTTTATCAGCACTAACGAAAAAGCGCGGATAAAGTGGGTAACTTTATCAGCGCTAAAAAAAGAGCTGATAAACGTACCCCTTTATCACCACATTTTTTAGCACTGATAAAGGTACCCCCTTTAACAGCGCTATTTTTTAGGGCTGTTAAAGGGTACCCTTTATCAGTGTTTTTTAGTAACGCTGGTAAAGGGGGGGTCTTTATCAGTGCTTTTTTAAAGCGCTAATAAAGGGTCTAATTCCAAAAAAATACATTAAAAAAATATATTAATATTTAAATATATAGATATATTTATATTGATATAAATATAATATATATTTTTTAAATATAATTTTAAATATATTTTAGATAAGTATAAATATATAGTTACACTTAATATATAAAATATTTAGTGAAAATGTCTTTTAAAAAAATTTAAAAAATATTTTTAATTAATAATTTTCTAATTATTATGGAGTAATAGTCATTTAATAACAATTTGAAGACTAAAAACATAAAAAAAAATTAAAAAAGATCCAAAATATGTTAAAAACGCAACTCGAACTTCAAATGGCCATAACTTTTGATCTGGGTGTCTGTTTGAGCTCTACCATATATCAAATCAATGTCTGAGATGAGATCTACACCCTTGTGACTAGGGGACCCAAGTCAAGGTTTTTTTTAGGCCAAAAAAGGCCCAGAAGGCCTCCAAAACTAAGTTTTTAGTCGGGATACCCCGATTTTTTAACATTTTGTGGATTTTCAGCCTCGTTTAAGGGGGTATTACTGGCACTTTTTGGTGGGGACTGAATTTATTCCAAGGTATTACATTCATATTGATATTATTTCTTTGAAATTTTATCATTTTTTATAATTCACTAAAATTTATAATCAAATATATAACAATATATATATATATATATTTTATATATTCACACATAAAAATTTTATTATAAATATAAATAATAAAATATATTTACATATAAAATATATTAACTTTATCTAAATAATAACTAATATCCATTTTATTTAAAATACAAATATATGAATATTTATATACCTATATATTAATCTAACTATATATATATATTAATATAACTACATATATATATTAATATAACTATAAATATATATATTAATATCACTATAAATATATATATTAATATAACTATATAGATATTAATATAACTATATATATATTAATATAAATATATATTATTATATGAATAAATATAACTATATATAGAGAGAGAGAGATATCATGAAATGGAAAACAAATCAAAATAGAGAAGTGGTAAGGGATTAGGCGCGTAGGGGGGAGTTCTTGAGTTCAAAACCTGGTGGAGGCAGGGGCGCGCGCACATGGTGGGATATGGGAGCTAGCACTGATAATGGGTGGGGGAGAGCGCTGATAATGGGTAGGGGATAACACTGATAATGGGTGGAGGGGGGTACGTGGGGCATTGATAAAGGGACGGATCAAGCACTGTAAAAAGCCCCCCCCCCCCCCGAGATTGCAAAGATTTTTTTAAAAAAAATATTTTTTTAACTTTTATCAGCGCTAAAAATAAAATGCTGATAAAGGACCCTTTTGTCAGTGCTTCGTTTTAGCACTGATAAAAGACCCCTTTTATCAGCACTTTTTTTTAAAATTTTATAAAAGGGGTCTTTATCAACGCTTTTTGGAGTGTTGATAAAGGGGACCCCTCTTTTATCTACACCAGCTTTAACAGCATTTTTCAAGCATTGTTAAAGGCCAATTTTAGCACTGATAAAAGGGGTATTTGTAGTATTGACTTGACCTTTTACTTATCTTCTTTATCATTCCCATCCACCCTCCTCGAAACTATTCTAAAACTAATTATATAATGACATAAAAATTATAAATATACTTAAATGTTATTATATTTATGGTATAATAATTATCTACTCCCCTCTAATTTTATCAAAAAAATGAAAATGGTACTCATGTGTGAGTGTGGATTATGAAATCTATTAAAGACATGTTTTAATTTTTTCACCAACTTTCCAAGTCTGGTTCAATAAATTAGTTGAGTGGATATATATTATATTTTTTTCATTATTTATATCATTGAAATATAAATTAGTCTTTCTATTAGTAATATTATTAATAAATGATCATTGTAAAACTAACTACCTAAAATTAATATACCAAGCGGAAAAGAAGTTTATTTATATGTGAAAAAAATATTTTTTATTTACTTAATTTTTATAACTCTTCCAAATTAGTATTTATCACCTTAGTAACATATAAATGATTTGATTATACTTTTGTGATAATGATATTATGAAAAAATAAAATATTTCAGATGCATACTCACACATAGATTATAGTATACTCTTATTGGGTTGGTTTAACTTCATACATGAAAAATGAAATAAATTTATATAATTTATTGAATTATAAATAGAGTATCAAATATTAATAATTAAATAATGATATTTTTCTGGTTTGGTAATATAAACATTTAACTAATTAATTATGTTGTCGTCATTCATTTGTTCAAAATTACTGGAACTTGCTCATCGCTAATTTCATATATAAGAACTGAAACTAAAAATCAAATAAAATGAAATTATAAATTTATTAAATATACTAAAACATTAATTTTATTACCTTTAATGATATCTTAATGATGAAATTTTTGAATATAAATAATAACAACACCACAATTATGAAAATAGTCCAAAAGGATCAAGATTACTCACATATGATATTGAAAATAGATAATAAATAATTAATATATTCATAATAAATGATCATAAATGAAATATATAAAGGGTAAGTTATATGAATAATGTTATTAAATAGATTATTAAGGTTTTTATTTTATTTTTTAGAGGAATTTATAGCACATTAGTCTAAGAGGGAATAAAGGTAACATGTTTTCTTAACACCAATATTTTTTTGGAGTCATTGTCACTCCACATCAATTATAATATTTTAGAATTGATTTATTATACCATGTGATGATGTTATGTTGTATATTAATATACCTTTCTAGAAAAATCATGGTTCACACCAAATTCTTCTTCCTTGATGATTATATTTTTCATAAGAAAAGCAATTTTGTAGAGAAGAATTCACATCTAATTTAATGGAATTTTTATCAATATCTTTATTTTTAAATCAAACCAATATTCTCATTTCATAGTGGAAAATAATATTTTTATTTCTAGTGATACTTATATTACACTTCATTAATTTTATAAAAACTTTTTCATTAACTATATAATGATTTGGGTTTTTAATAGATCAATTTTAAAATATTTAAAAGTATTTTCCTAACAATGATCTTATATTCTTCCCTTTCACTTAAAATTTTTACATATGTCCTATTTTCTATAATGTATTAATGATTATAATTTAATTTTAAGAAATTGTGTATGATGTTTTTATTCATCTTCAAAAAAATGGGTTTTGGAAGGTTACATGAATATCACATATATTTAAGGTAATATTATGAAACACTTTTTGAGAAAAATCCATTTTTTTATTTATCTACCATTTTAAAAGGAATCTTCTTCAATGAAGAAATGGATTATAAATCACCCTATATGTTCTTTTTTTAAATAATCCTTTTGGATGATCATGTTTTTTTGTATCAAAATATCATTATGTTTTTAGTGATATGATTTGTAAGGTTTATAAACCCATTTTATCTCAATATGTTATTTATTATATGATGAGTGATTTGATTTTAAGTGGATTTCATATGAATGGATAATGACAGATCTGGAACTATATCACCCTATAATATATTTTATAAGGATTTTTATCTCATGAGATAACTATTGGAATTGATTAAGGAATGATCTCCCCACTATGGGAATCGAGTAAAGAATGATCACACCACTATGGGAATTATGTATGGATGTCTTCTCCACTATGTTATGTGAATCATGTGGTGATTCTTTCTCCACTTTAGCAACTTAACATAGTATTATGATTATTACTTTCCTTTTTCTAATGTTATGTATTTTCTAGCTACACCAAGTTTTTATGATATTCCATGTTATAAAGATATTACACATTATTATATAATGATTTCATGCATTATTTTATTTTAATTATATGATTCTAAGTCTTGATTTTGATGAAATTTCTTAGGTCTTATGTTTCTAATCCACGATCTATAATGCTAAATTAATTTTTATGATTTTCACTTATTATCCCATGATCATTTTATAGGATATTTCTCTCTTACTCGTGTTTTCCATCTTGTTTACGATCAAACAGTTATGACTAATTAATATGTTTCTCTTATTGATAATTTGAGAAAACCCATTTATTTTGATTCTATTCCTAGGTTTTGAATATGATTATATAATATGAAATTTATAGAAGATTATCTAGAGGGGAAGAGTAATTGATAATTTCAAAAGGTGTTGTAAAAATGTATATTTATATAGCTAGTTTCCAAGACACAAAAATTATAATCCTAGGTAGTGTGGATATTTTTTAGAAGTATAAATTTTACCAATAAATCAATATATAATTTATGTATGTTAATCATTGTTATCCATAGTTTCTATTAGAATAAAGTTTGAGTTATTTTTGGATATTATTTTAGTTACATTTTGTGTTTGTGTTACAAAACCATTATATAAACCCTAGGGATAAGTCTAAGTATAGAATTATATCTTAAAATATTAGTAAATCCTTGAGTAAGTGGTTTTCCTATAAATATATCCATGTTTACATAAAATAAAGTGTACGTAGATATGGAACATATTCACCTAGTGGTAATATCTTTGAAAAGGGTTGGTTGAGCATTAATTGGATTATTACCTAGCTACATGATGAGTGGACTTAAGAATGAACACCTCGCTAGACACTCTTAGGGTATTTACATTGGTTGAACACTTGAACTTTACAAACCACTATAAATGATTCATTTTTAGTTACTTTAAGGTAATGGTCTAATAAGTATAAGATAATCCAACATAAAGTTACATAGGATAATATATGATTGTTATAGGTTGAACAAAATGATTTACAAGATAATGTAATGATGTAAAAGGGTAAAAGGTATTAAGGTTGAATTCATTTTATATTTTTGACTATGATAACGATGGTAATATTCCCAAAATAATTATATATATATGATATATTTAAAAATATATGAATATATATGATATATATTTAACCTATATGTCATGTTTCATAAAAATGTTGTGGGAATATTATTTATATGTGGGAAACCCAATTTATTATCCACCGATGCAATCATTAAAGGAAACATTTCATAAGATGAGATAATAATGAGGAATAGTATTCATATGATGAATTAATTTATTTCCCAAATCATTCACTCATGTATTACTAACACATGTTTAAATACTACAACCTGAGGGTTTTCCTTATGGATTTATAAAACATTTTCATGTGATGAAAGTGGTGGTGGTATAGTTTTAGATCATTATTCTTGGATGGTAATCCATTACCCAATTCTCTATTTCATCTTTATCTATTGAATATAGAGGTATCAACATATAATAGAGATAAGATGAACTCTATATGAATATTGGATGATTCAGTTTACCTGTAGATTCCTCCAGAGGTGGGATGTATTTTGAATTCCACTCCATGATCTAAACCAAAAATATTTATTGGATTTTGAAGGTAGTGAATTCAATATAGTGGACTATTATATATAAGGTAAAAAACATTAATTTTTCATTATTTTTGTTTTTTATATGTAATTTCATATTATATTTTCTATTAGATCCTCAAAAAAATAGTTTTATTCACTTCTTCTTTATATGATAATTTCTACTACACTTAATAAAAAATCCAATAGTGGTATGAGAGGGAACCCATAATTTATATTTATGAAATATTACATAGAAATAGAGAACAAAACCAAGAAAAACAATTATTTTTTAATTATTAAAAAATATGGAAAAAATTGTTTACCATTATGAATACGAGGTACGTAATGGTATCTATGGCCTTACCCTTATAAAGATGAGTTATATAAGGGAATCTAGGAAGTTACCCATACATGAGTGGTCACATAAAGGATACCCATGGATTACATTCACATTAAGGGGTTCACATAAGTGAAATCATGGTTTTTATATGGTTGCATAATGGTAGTGTTATAGTTTACTTAAAGGTTATTGCAAGCTAACATTACATAGAAAAGGATTTAATTGGTTATTTATGGGTAATCATAATATTTGTAATCTTATATAAGGGTAAATTGTTTCTATGTAAGGGCTTGTTCATTTTACCTTTATGAGACATAAGGAAATTCAATAATAAATTTTGACAGAAGAACATTGTAAAGGTATCCACTGCTCTTTATAAGGTAGCCTTAACATTAAATTTATAAAATGAAAGGAATTTCCTGGATAACATTATATAGATAGTCTTCATAAAGGTAATGGATTCCACAACTTTTAAAAAATAGTTCCAAAAGTCTTGTCTAAAGGTAAAAGTGTTTACCTTTATGAATTTTATCTCTTATATTTAAGGGTGAGAAAATATTTTTTTAATAAACATTTTAAATATATTTAATGAATTTAAAGGTTTATAAAATATTTACACATAATTAGAACATGTATTTTAAGATATTTTAATTTATAAATGGTTTATAAATTGACTAACTATAATTGTTTTGTAATTTATTATATTTTTATGAATCATTTTATTCCAAAATATTAAATATCAATACTTGAAATACCATTTATCAAATTCTATAGAATGTCTTATGATCAAGAAATAAATTTTTTTATTTGAAAATCATAAGAAATAATTTATAAAGTGTTATAAATTTTCAAATAAAGAAAAAATATAAAATCCTTATATTTGAATTATGAATTGTTCATAATTAATTATTTTAATTTTTTCAAAATAAAAGGGACCCTTATTTAGATAATATTTAAGCCACATAAATACTGTTATGATTATTTATATGATCAAGGTTTAAATAATAAAAATTATATGATATTTAGACTATTTTAAATTCTTATATAACAAAAATTATCTTATAAATTATTTATAATTCATAAAATAGTAGGTATATGTTATTTTAATTTAATAATATTGTCAAAAAAATAATATATAATAATAGGATTCCATATATTACAATAGTTATGATCTATTCTGGTATATAACATACATTATGGGGAGAAAAAATATGGTATGTTCTAGTTGGGGAATTATTCCTATTTTCATCTATGGAAATTTTTTAATAATATGATTGAAATCAAAGAATGTTTACTAAATACTCCCAATGTATTGAGAATATATATGAACTAGTAATATTATGTCTAGGATCTAAAATACAATACACATAGTACAAGAAAGTAAAAGGTCAAACCAGATGATGAAAATGTGGTTTAAATTTTATAAATGTTTCTTTATGAATACAATCACAAACATTGAAACCCTGGATGGTTAGGAATGAATAGTAATAATTCAATATGATTGGATTATTTGAGATATATCTGAATCAGTTTGTGGACTCCCTATAATTTTCATTTAAGGTATGAATATTATTGAAATTAATTTTGAAAATATGTAATACTAAAGGTTGATTTTAATAATGTATTCTTGTCAAATAAAAATGTTCCAAACAAAAAAAAAAATCCTTATATGATATAGTTTATTTTTTTAATATTCCTAATAAAAAATAAATGTTATTTCTTACCATAAGATGGTTTTTGTATCATATAAAGATATTTATATGATAATATAATTTCTAACATTCTAGTGTAAGTATGTTTTTTACAAAAAGAAGTTCAAAGTTTAAAAATTAAGGATTTCACCAATTGTAAGTTAAACTATTTTTTACTTTATCCAAAAATATTTTAGGAGGGCCAACGGAAAAACTTTTAAGTATTTATATTATTTCAATGAAATATTTTGATAGAATATGGTTCCAACGATTATGATTATTCACTTAGAAATATTTTTAAGTGGAAAAAAATTGACGTCATAATATTTGATGCTGTGAAGTTAAGAAGGTTTAATATGTTCAATATGTTTAATAGATAGGAATATGATTCTTAAATTACACTATTATTCAAAATATATTTCTTCATAGACTGTTATCACTAAAAATTTTAGTGGTATTGTTTTATTTTATGGTCATATAGAGATTTTTTAGGGATTACATATGATGTATTGTGTTAATAAAACCCAGAATGTGTAGAAAACTTAAGGATGATCTGATAGGTTATCATTTATAATATTATAAACTAGTTCTTATGTTGGTTTTATTAAATATTATTAAATATTTTAGTAATATTAAAATTTATCATGTAAAATGAATCATCCATTTTATCATTCATTTATGTTAGATACATAAATTTATATATAGATATACATTTCATGAAGTGTAATGATAATTGACCTCTTAATGTATGACTTCTAGTTATCCCTAACTGATGTTCACTGTGGATTATTATAGGTTATGATGAAATGTTAGGGTTAGTGTGAGTAGGATTCTTGTATATATATATATATAATATTATAATGGGAAAAATAAAGAATAATATTCTTTTTGTGTGCTGGAAGACCTACTAAGTATACCACATGTAGTGTCATACAGGTGTATTTGGTATATTAGGGGTGCATGGATCATATTTTAGTCCCCACTACTTGAGGTTAGATAGATACTTAATATGATAACTTTTATACTTTAATACCCTACTTAAAAAAATCTATAAATTGACTTAGAAAATATAGGATTGTTTGGGTATGTTATTGATCATGTCATCGGTTAAAGCTCAACCAATATGGAATTTTTCATCTCATATGACAAGTACGACATATAAGCCCTCAATTTAGATAGTTTGTGGGAGTGTGAAGATGCACCTATATATTGTATTCTATCTGGATAAGGGATATGTTATGTGCTTATCTATATGGATGAATGATATATGTTGTATTCATCGATTAGATCAGTCTACACAAAGAGATAAAAGAACAAATGAATTGGCTATATGGGATTTATCTTCTCCGTGTCTCATGAACACTTGATATCTTGGACAAAGGGAAAATATGAGAATGCATGTTTTCATATGATGTATAATAGTGGACATATGTTGAGAGATATATGTTTTTGATAGAGACTATGCCAAATCAATTTATAAATTCAGTAGAATTGAATATTTAAAATTATCCACTCTATGATTACACATATAGATCCAAATATTCGTATTTATTGGAAATTCTATAAAGGATTATGGGGTCACACTTTTCGGTTTATTAAATGGGGATTGATTTTGAATCTTAGAGATATTATAAAAGTATTTTAGTGTGATTATAAAAATGTTTTGTATGGGTACTCACTAGGTATTTCATATAATTTGATACAAGGTTAACTTGATTATAGCTTCCAAAAAATGTTTAAGAATATATCCAAAAGTGTTTTGGATATCATTTCGTGTGTTATTGTCTATGATATAGTATAATGTGAAATGGAATAAAATATACTGGGCTTTAGTGTAAGTGGGATATTGATAATAATATTCCCTAAATAATTATATATATATGATATATATATATATAAACTGTTATATATATAATATTTATGTCATCTTGCATGGAAATGCATTGGGTATAATATTTGTGTGTTGTACACCTTAGTTATTCTCTATCAAAAGTATCATTAAAATAAATGTTTCAAAAGATAAATTTGTGAGGATGTATAGTATTAAAATTAGAAATAAAATTATTGGCCAAATTTTTCACTCATTAGTTATGAATTCATGAGTAAATGTGACATCCTAAAAGTTATATATATATTTATAAACCACTATAATGTGATGGTTTTGGGTGTGGGATATTTTTATATCATTATTCTTATCCTATACTCATTGAATTGATGCTCCCTTTAAACATCATCCTTTGCATATATATGCACTTTTATACCATGGAGAAAACATGAATTCTATCTAAACATAGGATGATTCAGTTCACCCATGGATTCCACCAGAGTTGGAATATCATTTAACATCCAATTTGTGATCTTTATCAAGAATATTCAATGATATTTGTAGGTGGGGAAGATTATGTAGCATCTTATTCATTGTAAGGTACTCTAATAAAATATTTATTTTTTTGTGTTTTATATTTAGTTTTATATTTTCTTTAATGGGTAATCCTATGAAATGGGTTTTAATTTCTTCTTCTCAATATGATAATTGTTATTAGACTATAAAAAACGCTAAATATAATCCCATATTATGTTAAATGTATATCACTCATGTTAACCCTTTCAATTTTAGAAATAGATGGATCTTAAAGGAACTAAGTAATGAATGTACATGATAGATAAAAGAATAATTTTCCTAATGGGAAACCAAATGGGATTGAATATTGTGTTAAAATATTGAGGTTATGGTCATGCAACTATCTAGAGTTATGATTAACAAATTCTGTCTTGTTGAACATCTATGCCCATTGAAAAAATGAAGGATGGATTTTTAACAAATATGAGGTTAAAAATATAATAAATAAAGGAAGGTTCAATTTCCTTTGTGTAAAAAATATGGGAAGAGACACCTATAGAAATGTATCAAATGATCTTGAATGTGATTTATCTGTGGTAAATGAGTACATTAAGCAATAAGATGTTGAGGAAAAAAGAAAGAGTTTAGTTAACTTTATATAGAAAAAGAGTGTTGTCACTTACCATCTCAGGTACCCTAGTAACCCAATAACCTAACCTTACCTGGCATAGCTTAAAGGGAATTCCCGATCCCTATGGGTGGGAGACTAGCACTTGGAAACGTACAACATGTATGTGGGAACTAATTTTCCACAAAACATATCAGACAAAAAAGAAACAATATAGTATGCATAATAAAGAATTTCCACTGGGGGTAATGTACTATAATACAAGGAGTCATAAAAATCCAAAATTACTACATCCTAAGTATTAAAAATAGGGAAAATATCCCCAAGGTCCTTATTGAAAAAACTCAGCAAGTCCAAAGATCAACAGCTGGATCCACCTTTAAGATCCCATCCCATTTCTCGAACCTGGAAGAAGAAACTCTACAAACACCTAAATGAAAAAAAGTAGGGTGTGAGACTAATCCTAGTAGGATACCACCAAAGATTCAATAACTAATTCCAAGTATATATTATCCAAATAAAATATTTCAATTTTCAAAATAAACAGGTTTGGAAATTAAAAAAATCATATTTAAAAAAACATGTATACATTTTTAAAATGATCGAAAATACTTATATAGCACGAGATTTTACTTTACAAGATATTTAATATTTAAAATAATGTCTTAAATAAATCATTTACATAAAAAAGTTTATGTAAATCTAGAAAAGGCATGTAAAGTAGTTTTACAACATTGGTATACAATTATATCTCAAATATAAATAAACAAGTGTCAAACATAGTCATATTCCATATAGGTATGATAGTATCAACCATCTATAGGATTCGACACTCTCTAAGTGACCGCAGAAAAATGAGTATACTCATGTCCCCCTGACACTGGCCAGAGGTGACTTATCACCCTCTCATCGGGGATGTGACCCGCTGCAGGTATGATTTATAACATTGTAATAGCATAGAGTGTTTCAAAATAACTCACCAACAACCTATGTCTTTCATGATCTCTTACATTATGGCCAATTTATTTTAATAATTTTTAAAATACAATAAATCCCATTATTCCATTTCAAAAAATCCAATTTATTTGAATTTAAAACAAATACAATTTTTAATAAAAACCATGATTTTTTACAAGATAAGACAACTAGGTTTCTATAAGAACATTTTAAAGACATTTTCAAAAGGTTTAAATTCATTCAAAACCGATTCCATACTTTTCTCAATTCATTTATACAATTAAATTCAATAATTTAATTTAAATCATTTCCATCAAATCCATAATTTAAATTAACCAATTTTCATAAAATACACCCCAATTCAATGGAATTGGGGGTTTTCCAAATTTATGTTCTAAAACCATTTAAAATATCCTGATTCACTAGAATCAAGGTTTTATCAATTTAATTGAATTAATGTTTGAGAAATTTAATTCCAATCAATAGTTGAAATAAATCAAGTAATTTAGGGATAATCAATTTGGCTAATTGGGACGTATCCACCTACCTCTTCCTGAAACTCAATACTCACAACGGCACTTGTCAATGAGAATAAAGGTGGATAAGTCCTAGAAACCCATCCTAGAAGAATGATCCAACACCATAGGGCATAGATCCATAAATCCCTAGATGATACAAGAGAGGATAAGGAGAGATAGATGAATAATGATGATGAATGGTTACCCAGACATCACTTGGAAAAGAAATGATGATTGATCACCAAATTAATGGATCTGGAAGGGTTGTAAGGTTCCAAGAAAAACAAGGGAAGGATTTTCATTTAAGGAAGACTAATTGGATGGGAGTGAGTGAAAAATAACCAATCACACTTCCTCCTTTTATAGGCTATTTTCTAGGGATTACACACTATGAAAGTTTTATTGTTCGTAACGGTGAAGATGTTTCGAATCTGTAATTCCCCTTTAAATTTGGGGTATTACATGATGTGTAATCCCAATTCACATCATGTAATGCCAAATATTTTTAACCAAAGAAACCCCCATTGTTACACATTAAAAACCAACCTGAAAATACTTCACGTTGTGTAAAGGGAATTCAAGGCATTTACCCATCACATCATGAACCACGCTTCATGGTTTTCACCCGGATATAGTTACACAGTGTAAAAACTAGTTACAAAATGTGTTATATCTTGTGAATTTACATTAACTCCCTTTTATAGTTGAAAAATACAACAAGTTTCAGACTATACCATTATAGGTATCCTCTCAATCCAAACTCAACCCTTACCTAAACAACAAAAAGGAAAACCATGACAAGGTTTAAGATGTACCCATCATAATGGTAATGGGATGTTACAACCTTCCCACTATAAGAACTTTCTATCCCCAAAAATTATATGAAGAAGATTTCATGACAAAAATATGATACCACTGCTCTCTCATCGGTGCCTTGCGTTCCCATGTCTCATGATTATCAGAACCACGATTCCATAGCATAGGAACCAAAGGTATCATCTTCCAACAAAATAAATTTCTCTCAGAATAAACTACCCCCATTTTACACTAAGTAAAAGATAAATCAAGTTCCACATCAATATCACTCTAAATAAAAATGTGAGATGGATCAAATAGATAATTTCTCAACTATGATTCATGGAACATGTTATGTATCGATGTCAGCTGCGATGGTAGTGCTAAATGGTAAGAAACTTTCCCCACCTGATCAAAAACCTCAAAAGGTATCACAAAATTAGAAGAAATCTTCCCTTGTCTCCCAATCCATTGATGATCCAACTGGGGTGAAACCTTCAAGAATACCCGGTCACCAACCCAAAATTACAAAGGCCTCTAGCGACGATCAGTGTAAGATTTATACCAAATCTATGCTTTCAACATTCTCTGATGAATAAGAGGAATATTTATTATCGTCTCTAGAACCAAAATTGGTCCAACCAAGGAAATTAAACCAATCTATGACCAACATAATAGAGATTTACAAGGTCATTCATACAAGGCCTCGAAATTTTACATTCTAATCACATATTGGTGACTATTTTTATAAGAGAACTCAACAAGTTCCACGTGATCACCCAAATCACCACCAAATATTATAACACAAGTGTGAATCATATCCTCAAGAATCTATATATATATATATATATATATATATCTCTATCTATCCATATGAATATGTATGGTAGACCATGTTCAAAGGGACATGAGATCCTAGTGCCTCCTAAAGGCCTTTCTAAAAGTGAGAAGTAAACCAAGTATCCCTATTAGAGACTATAGAAGATGGAACTCCATGAAAACAAAAAATCTCTTTCACATCCTCAACATTGGTTGTATCCTGAATGGGTATAAATTGAGCTGACATGGTCATCCTATCAATCAAAACCCAAATTGCAATCTTCTACCTCTAAGTACAATGCAACCCAACTATAAATTCCAGAGAGAGTTCATCCCACTTCCAAGTAGGTACTAGAAGTTTTTGAAGAAAAATAAAAGGTGTTGGTGCTTTTATTTAACCTATTAGAACTTATAGAAATGGGAAACAAACTCAGAAAGTCCCCATCTCATACCTGTTCACCAGAACTACCTCCTCATGTCATAGATCATTTTAGTGGTTCCTAGGTTCACGACCCACTAGGAAATATGGAAATCCCACATTATATCCTTCTTTGTCTCTAAAATCACAAAATAATAGTTATGATAACATAGAAAACCCTCCTTGGAGAATGACCACTACTCTACTATCTCCACACTACAAATAGAGTCTCTAATGCTATGGAATTAATCATCAAGCTTTCGGTCCTAAATAATCATCTCAAGAAGAGTAGATGTCAAATGAACATTGGCTAAATAATATTCACCCCATTTATCATAAACTCCAATATGCAACTGTGAAAATAGTTAAATCAAATTCCAATATTATGAATATTCTTTCACAACTTGGGTTGGAAGTCTCAAACTCAACGAGTCTACAAGGACATTCCCTTTCCCAGGGGTATAGGTGTTGTCAAAGTTGAATGATTACAGGTATTCCACCCAATACCTCTGGAAAAGGTTAAAATATTTTGATAGAAGATATAACTCAAGTTTTTGTGGGCTGAGAACAAGGTAATACTTTATCCATAAAGGTAATTCCACCAACTCATAATCATGTGAATCATAGTAGAAAGTTAAAGGTAATGGGTAGGATAATTCTTCTCATGTGGCCTAAGCTGATGAGATCTATAAGAAACTACATGGTCACCCTACATAAGAATGCATCCCAAGCCTAAAACTGATGCATCACAAAATACCACATAGCCCTTCCCAACCTTTGGTAGAGTCAACACCAATATAGTTGTCAAAATAAATTTCATATTAATAAAATAATTCTAACATTTATCATACCAAGAAGACTTCACCACCTTCTGAGTCAGAAAAGTCATCAGAGAATCAAAATTTGAGAATTCCTTCATGAACATGTGGTAGTATCCAACTAAGCCCAAGAAGATCTGGATTTTGAAGAAATTTTTTGGTATCTCCAATGTCATAAAAGCCTTTACCTTATCAAGATAAACTGATATACCCAATTTAAACACCATGTGTCCTAATAATTTCATTTCCTGAATCCAGAAATCATGATTTTAAATCTTGGCATAAAGTCTTCAATTTCTCAATAGGCCTAGAATTGTTCTCAGATGTTGCACATAATCCTCCTTGGATTTAGATTAAATGAGGATGTTATCCATAAAGACTGTAACGTCCCGGACCTGGGTGCCACACAACGGGTGCCCCGATCCCGGTTCACCACGTGACCTCAAGCGCATTTCCCCAAACTCCAGAGAATGCCGACTAGTAGCGAGGGCCCTGGTCTGATAGTGGGAAAACTATGCCCTCATTTGTCAAAGTGTAGCGCAGTGGAATACCAAAATAAACATACACGATAGCGGAAGCAGTAAACCATACACAACTAAAATAAACTACAGCAGTGGATATAACCAACAGTATATAAGTGATGATGCTACATGTTTCAAGTTCTAAGAAAATAGCCAGAACATGTTATACATCAATACAGTACAACAAAATATGGAGTATAGTAAAACAAGAAAAAGCTGGCAGTGGCATCACGAGCCTAGGCTTGGTCTCATGCCCTCCTACTCCTGAGCAACAGTCAAGTACCTATATAGGAACTCTTTCCCTTATCTACACCTGCAGAAACGTAATCTGTTTGGGCCGAAAAGCATGACCCAAACAGGGTGTGAGAAATATATCTCAGTAGGAACCCACCAAAGGCTCGTGCCCAACTGCGTGTAAGCATGCAACAATAGTGTGCAGTAGTAAAATGCAATAAATTAAGTATTACTCAAAAGTAAATAATTACCAGTTATATTTCCATTTTATTATTCATTTAATAATTTAACTTAGTAACATTTTTTTGCTCAATAGCACCAATCCCTCAGGCTAACTAGAATCTCGTCCTCAGGCTAATATAGTAAAACCACGCCCTTAGGCTATACAGAATCTCTCCCCCAGGAATTGTAAAAGAATTCTCGCCTTCAAGAATACGAAGTGTGGCCCTTAGGCACAGAATTCAAGCCCTCAGGCATGAAAGGTTTCCCTCAGGTGAAATAGGATGTTGCCCTCAGGCTAATACATTCACGCCCTCAGGCTAATACAGTGCAGTTCCCACATGCTAATCACAATCACGCCCTCAGGCTAAACACAACAACTCCCTCAGGCTAAAATGATAACCGAGCCATTCCCAACAGGTAAACAAGCAGTAAAAAGCAATTCCTCTCAAGGCAATTCTACAATTACTACTTTAAGGCATACCCTCGGGTATCCTATCCAAACAGCTAAACAGTGAAACACACCCCTAGGGTGGTTCTGGATCCAAACAACGATCCCAACCAGCATTTTATTATCACAATTAAATACCTAATCAATTCTAGGCATTAAATATAGCAACGGACTCAGCTACACGACACCCCAACATGGGTTCGTGGCACAAAAACGCACGAAAGTTGGAAAATAAACACAAAGCCACCTACCTTATGCACCAACGAATGTTATACTCGAACACCGACTCCAGAAACGCCCAAGAAAGAAGTATATCTAACAAAGAACAAAACTCATTAAAACGTAAATAACTTACGTTAGAAGAAGAATTGGTAATAATGGTACCATGAGAGGAGAGGGCTTACCCGTTCGGTTCCAACGAGATCGTCCGAAGTCGAATCAGATTCCAGAAGAACACCCAGCGGATATTCAAAGGGTTGGCTGTCCTACTTGGATCCAAATCGGCTCAAGTGTCTCCTCTTCCAAATGAGGAGGCTACTTCCTGTTTTAAGCCAAAAAAACAAAGTACACGACATGTACTTATGAGTACACGGTGTGTACTTCTTTCATTTAACTGTTCATTTGGCAGCAGCGCCACACTGTTCATCCGTCGACATGAGTACACGACATGTACTCCCAAGTACACAGCATGTACTATCGCCTAGCTGGCGGCGACTCCACAGCCTTACTATTCAAGCCTATCGACTGACTACACGGCATGTTAGGTACCACTACACAGCATATAGTCGGTTCCTACACCCCTCGTCGCCAACAAGTTTACACGCCTCGTGTACTCATCCCAACACGGCCAAAAGTACATGGTGTGTGGACAAGTACACGACATGTAGTTTCGAAATTTAGCATTTTTCCCCATTTTCCATATTTTCTCAAAAACACTTAAGGAAAAGAAAAAAAAGAAGAAGCTCATACCTCAAAACAAGAACCGGGTTCTTACAAACATCCCCCTTATAGCAATTCATCCCCAAATTTCCCTTCCAAGGGTGGTGAAGATAAAGCTTAGAACAGCTCTGGACACTGAGCACGTACGTCTTCCTCCCGCTCCCAGGTCTCGTCCTGCATCTGGCCATGCTACCATAGCACCCGTAAGAGAGGAACTGACCGGCCTCGGAGAACCTTTGTGCTCCTGTCAACAATACGGATCGGATGCTCCTCAAATGACGCATCATGCAGAAGCTCAACCTCCTTTGGCAGAAAGGTGTGATATGGGTCTAAATGATAGCGACGTAACTGAGACACGTGGAAGACGTCGTGCATGGCTCGATATCGTTATGGTAACTACAACCGATAGGCAACCAGCCCGACTCTCCCTAGAATCTCGAATGGCCCCACATACCTCAGTGAAACCTTACCCTGTCTTTTGATCTGCTTGTGTCCCATCCTTGGAGAAACAGGCAAGAAAACCTGATCCCCGGCCACGAACTCCAAAGGTCATCTGCGGAAATCATCATAAGACTTCTGACGAGACTATGTGGTAGCCATCCACTTCCGAATCAACTGGACCTGCTCAGATGTCTCATGTACGAGTTGTGTCCCCAGTAAAGCTATCTCACTTGCCTCTAACCAGCAAAAAGGTTATCGGCATGGCCTACCATATAAAGCCTCATATGGTGCCATATCAATAGTCTCCTCAAAACTATTGTTATAGGAAAACTCGACTAAGGGTATATGCTTCTCCCAAGAGCCCCCAAAGTCTAGGACGCATGCGCGCAGCATGTCCTCTAGAACCTGTATCGTCCGCTCTAACGGGCCATCTGTCTGAGGGTGGTATGTTGTGCTCAGAAGAACTCGTGTACCCAGCGCCCTCTGAAAACTCTACCAGAAAAGAGATGTAAATCGGGCATCCCTATCTGAAACGATAGAACGAGGGACCACATGAAGACGTACGATCTCTCGTATATACATTCTTCCGAGCTCATCCACACTGAAGGTCTCCTTGATCGGCAAAAAGTGAGCTACCTTTGTGATTCTATCCACAACAACCCACACGACGTCATTTCCTCGAGGTGACCTCTGAAATCCCGTCACGAAATCCATCACGACATCATCCCATTTCCACTCTGGAATGGGCAACTGCTATAACAGCCTATATGGCCTCTGGTGCTCTGCCTTCACCTGCTGACAGGTGGAATACCTCATAAAAAAACCAGCTATCTCTCTCTTCATACCCGGCCACCAGTACTGACGCCTCAAGTCACGGTACATCTTGGTAACCCCGGGATGAACTTCCCTAGTTGAATCATGAAACTCCCGCATCATCTCCTCGCATATATCCCCTGGAACCCATACTCGTCCATGGAAACGCAAAACCTCTTCATCTCCTATCCTCCAACCGGGAGGAGGGTACCCACTTGCCATCGACTCCCGTAGAACTGGGCCTTTTGAATCAGATAGTTGTCTCATCCTCACTCTACCCAGGAGGGTAGGCGTCACAGCTAAAGAGGTAAGATAAGCCTGCCCCTGACTGTCATGCACCTCCAGATGCATCTCAGAGAACAAAGCCATAAGCTCCCACTCACTACTGGCCTCCTGCACTACCTGTATCTGAGTCTTCCTGCTCAGTGTATCAACTACTGCATTACCCTTACCAGGTGTATAGGCAAGCTCTAAATCGAAGGAATGTAGGTACTCAACCCACCTTCTCTACCTCAGATTCAGGTCACATTGTGTAAAGATATACTTGAGGCTTTTTTGGTCGGTGAAAACCACAAAATGATCTCCCAACAGATAATGTCTCCAATAGCGCAACACATGCACAAATGCAGCCAACTCGAGATCATGCGTCAGGTAATTCTTCTCATGTGGCCTCAACAGCTGAGACCCATACGCAACAACTCGGTCGCCCTTCATCAACACTGCCCCCAGCCCAATCCCTGATGCATAACAGTAAATTGTATAGCTCTTCCCCTACTCTGGGAGTATCAGGATCAGTGTTGATGTCAACCTTCCCTTTAGGTCCTGAAAAGCTGTCTCGCAAGCTTCTGACCAAACGAACTTCACACCCTTCTTAGTCAGTCCCTTCAACGATGCTTCTAAGCGGGATAAGTCTTGTATGAAGAGTCTGTAGTAACCATCCAGCCCTAAGAAACTCCGTATCTCAAACACATTCTTAGGCTGCTCCCAAGAAACTACTACTCTCACCTTCTCTAAGTCTACTACAACTCCTGCCTCTGAGATAATGTGACCCAGGAAGTGAATCTGTTCCATCCAAAAGTGTCACTTTGTGAGCTTAGAAAATAGTCGATGCTCTCTCACTGTACTCAATATGATCTCAAGATGGATGGAATGGTTGTGTCGAGTGTTAGAGTACACTAAGATGTCTTCCACGAATACTACCACAAATGAATCAAGATACAAATGGAACACACGATTCATCAGAGCCATAAAAACTTCTGGTGCGTTCATCAGTCCGAACGGCATAACCAAGTACTCGTACAGACCATATCTACTCCGAAAAGCTGTAAGCGATATATCCAATGGTCTCACGCACAGCTTATGATAACCGGATCTCAAGTCAATATTCGATAACACTCATGCTCCACGAAGCTGATCAAACAGATCATCTATCCTTGGCAAGGGATATCAGTTCTTAACCGTCAACTGGTTCAGCTTCCGATAATCCACGTGAAGTCTGAGGGTACCATCCGCCTTCTTCGCAAAAAGAACCGGAGAACCCCAAGGATAATTACTAGGTCAGATAAAACCCTTCGCCTATAGCTCCTCTAAATACCTCTTGAGCTCCTGCAACTCAGGAATGGCCATCCTATAAGGTGGAATGGACACCGGTGCTGCTCCTGGCACAATCTCGATAGAGAAATCCACCTCACGCACCGGAGGTAGACCTGAAAAGTCATCCGGGAAGACATCCCTGAAACGATCAACAACCGGAGGGAAATTAGTCTGACAAGTCCCCTGATCATCCAGATATAAGCTTGCTATCTGGGTTGTGACTCCACCTCGCCCATGATGCTCTGGTCCAGCTCGACTCACCTGAACATCCCATTCTCCCTTTTATAGAAACTCTCCTCCCTCTGGTGACGTGAAACACACCCTACGACGATAGCAGTCTACAAAGGCTCGGAAGGGAACCAACCAGTCCATCCCGAGAAAGACGCCATAGCTTGTCATCTCCAAGACATATAGGTCCCAAAGGAAGTGACACCCACCAACCTCAAGGGGTCACTCCTTGCACTGATGCACACCAGCCGTTCTAGTCCCCAACAGAGTGTCTAGCGTCAAGATATCAGAAGAAGAAGAAGCACTGAGCCCAAGGCTCTCCACAACGGGTACAGATATGAAACTATGTGTAGCACTTGTATAAAAAAGCACTAAAGATAAGACAGAAGATACTAGAATAGTACCTCTAACTGTAGAAGGCCTGGGATCCTGCTCCCGTTGGGTCTGCTGCACTGCATATTCCTGCCCAGTGTCGCGGCCCTGCGACACAGCCTGGCTACCCTGAGTTGTCCCGCCCTGCTGCCTCTGCGATCCTAGTGTCTGGCTACCACGGCCACAACCACCATCTCAGACTGCACGCCCTGAAGTATTCCAGTTTCCCGACTGGTAAGAAGCCACTGGACCTGCTATCGCACGTGGAGTCTTCCCAGAACCCCTCTCACTAGCCACTGGTGGAACCTCCCTGCAAAAGAACTGCAGATGACCCATCTTTCCACATGATCGGAACTCCACTGGGTCTCGTGGACACTACGGCCTCTTGTACCCCTCTCTACCACACTAGTAGCACCTGACCGGTCCACCTGAAGAAGCTGCCTGGCTGGTACTGCCGCCCTGAGAGAAGTCCATCTGTCTCTTCCTCTTGCCCATAGACATAGTACCAGTAACTGGTGCTGAACCGCCCTGGCCCACACCACTAGCTTCCCGCAGGTTCCTCTATGTAATCAGCACCTAGTTCACGATCGCGTGTACAGTAAGTAACCTGAAAACATTCACCAGCACTCGGATGTCATACCGAAGACCATCCTCAAAACCTCTGGCTCTCAACGTCTCATCACCAACCAGCATGGGTGAAAAATGCTGAAGTTCCGTAAAACGAGCAGAATAGTCCATCACCAACATGGCGCCCTACTGCAGATTCATGAACTCTCGAGCTCTATCTGCTCACAGCGTCTCAGGAAAGAAGAAGTCATAGAAGACTTCCTGAAAATTTTCCCACGCCATGTCTTTGTGATACTCTGACTGGGTGGTAACATCCCACCACCTTTTGGAGGAATCACGCAGCATATAAGTCGCGAGTTTGACCCTCCGCCCTGGAGGTGTCTCTAAATGCTCGAAAATAGTCTGCATCGATCCCAGCCAAGAATCTGCAGCCTGTGGTCCTCCATCCCCTGAAAATGTAGGTAGATGCTGCTGCTGAAAGATACGAGTCAGCTCATCCATAGATGTATCAGCCTGCGGTGCTCCCTGAAAGATCTGCATGAACCGCATAAAGCCTTCACGGAACTGCGCCTTCGTGCCTATGTCCGGTATAACAGCTGGCGCCGCATCTGGCTCTGCTGGAGGATCAACTGGTAGCCCATGGCCCACCATCTCTGGAGTATAATTTTCACCGCTCTCCTGGCGAATAACTCGCGGTCGTCTAAGCGGCATGACACTACAAGGTCAAAAGAACACCTCAGATTCAAGATTATTATGATCGAAAATTGAAGGAACCACAAAGGAAAAAAGAGGAAGAAGGCATTCAAAATTTTCAAAACAAGACTACATGGCGTGTACAGTGACTACATGGCATGTACATGACTTTCTTTCCCCTGCTTGGGTCCTTCTAACCGGCTAATCCACACGGCTTCCATCGAACAAAACTACACGGCATGTATAATATCTACACGGCGTGTACGGTGTTATTTTCCAACTGCCTGTGTCATTTGTGACATGGCCGACTACTCGGCTTGACACTACACATCATGTTACACCCGCACATGGCATGTACACCACCTTGTTTCCCAGCCACACGGCTAACTCCACATAGTCTGTCCTCGGACAAGACTACACGGCGTGTCCCATAGGTACATGGCGTGTTCAGGGAGAGGTGACATTGTCCCGTGTTTTTAGTTACACGGCCGAGTCCCCAGGTCATACTACACGACGTGTCCATAATTGACACGGCGTGTTCTGTCAAGGAGTTCACCGACCCGTGTTTGTTAGTTACACGGTCGGTCTCCAGGTCAAACTACACGGCGTTTCCATTCGGTACATAGCATGTTTTACCCAATCCTTTCCCTACCCCGTGTCACCACCCACACGGTTTGTGACACGGGAAGAGACTACACGGCGTGTACTCAGAGTACACGGCGTTTACTCAAAAAGTTCATTTTTCTTCCTGAACAGAAGAGAATACACGATGTGTATAAAAATAATACACGGAGTGTATACTAGGTTTCCGGACATAATGCCTCAGAAACTTCTCTAGAACCCATAAAATACCGTAAAACAACACCTAAGTGTCAAATTCCGACCCGTGGGGGGCCATACTCCCCAAGAATCAAAGTTTGACATCTTATATGTGTTATAATCAATAAACAGTCAATGACCCACCAAATTCTGGTCAATGGGGGCCCATACTCCCCAAAAACCAAAGTTTGGCGTCCATTCTATAAAAACACCATATCATAAGGTAGGTATTTATCAAGCAGCTATCACAACAGCATACTTTTCTAGCACAACAACTATCACAACAACATGCGAATTTCTAATGCACCTACATGGCATGGAAACTATGCATGGAATGTGATATCTAGCATGTGCCTATATGATGCATGAGATAGCATACCCTCATCTCATCGGGTTGCAACTAAATAGAACCCATAGATAAAATATAAACTGCATAATCGAAAAGTTTGTCACCCAACGGTGAAAACATTTCAACCCTAACATTTGAAAAATCAAAAGAATGAAAAATACGAGGTAGACTGGCTTTTCCCTATACATGGGTTATCTACGCCCGAGCACAGCTTATTACCAACTATCGTTCCGTCCTATACCTGAATACGGCTCCAAATAGTAAGTCAAAGAAAAGAAACCCTCTGATACCACTTTGTAATGTCTCGGACCCAGGTGCCACGCAACGGGTGCCCCGAGCCCGGTTCACCACGTGAGCTCAAGCACATTTCCCCAAACATGCCGACTAGCAGTGAGGGCCCAGGTCTGATAGTGGGGAAACTATGCCGTCATTTGTCAAAGTGTAGCGCAGCGGAATACCAAAATAAACATACAAGACAGTGGAAGCAGTAAACCATACACAACTGAAATAAACTACAGTAGTGGATATAACCAACAGTATATAAGTGATGATGCTACATGTTTCAAGTTCTAAGAAAATAGCCCGAACATGTTATACATCAATACAGTACAACAAAATATGGAGTACAACAAAACAAGAAAAAGCTAGCAGCGGCATCATGATCCTAGGCTCGGTCCCATGCCCTCCTACTCCTCAGCAACAATCAAGTACCTTTATAGGGACTCTTTCCCCTATCTACACCTGTAGAAACGTAATCTGTTTGGGCCAAAAATCATGACCCAAACAGGGTGTGAGATATATATCTCAGTAGGCACCCACCAAAGGCTCGTTCCCAACTGTGTGTAAGCATGTAACAACAGTGTGCAGTAGTAAAATGAAATAAAGTAAGCAGTACTCAAAAGTAACTAATTACCAGTTATATTGCCATTTTATTATTCATTTAATCATTTAACTTAGTAACATTTTTGTGCTCAATAGAACCAATCCCTCAGGCCAACCAGAATCTCGCCCTCAGGCTAATATAGTAAAACCACGCCCTCAGGCTATACAGAATCTCGCCCTCAGGCATTGTAACAGAATTCTCACCCTCAGGCATACGAAGTGTCTCCCTCAGGCATAGAAGTCAATCCCTCAGGCATGAAAGTTTTCCCTCAGTCGAAATAGGATGTTGCCCTTAGGCTAATACATTCACGCCCTCATGCTAATATAGTGCAATTCCCACAGGCTAATCACAATCATGCCCTCAGGCTAAACACAACAACGCCCTTAGGCTAAACAGATAATCGGGCCATGCCCAATAGGTAAACAAGAAGTAACAAGCAATTCCTCTCAAGGAAATTCTACAATTACTACTTTAAATCCATACCCTCGGGTATCCTGGCCAAACGGCTAAATAGTGAAACACACCCCTAGGGTGGTTCTAGATCCAAACAATGATCCCAACCAGCATTTATTATCACAATTAAATACCTAATCAATTCTAGGCATTAAATATATCAATGGCCTCAGCCACACAACACCCCAACATGGGTTCTTGGCACAAAAACGCACAAAAACGCACGACAGTTGGAAAATAAACACAAAGCCACCTACCTTATGCACCAACGAATGTTATACTCGAACGCCGACTCTAGAAACTCCCAAGAATGACGTAGATATGACAAAGAACAAAACTCATTCAAACGTAAATAACTTACATTAGGATAAGATTTGGTAAGAACGGTACCAGGAGAGGAGAGGGCTTACCCGTGCGGTTCCAACGAGATCATCCGAAGCCGAATCGAATTCCAGACGAACACCCGGTGGATCTTCAAAGGGTTGCCCGTCCTCCTTGGCTCCAAATCGGATCAAGTGTCTCCTCTACCAAATGAGGTGGCTACTGCCTGTTTTAAGCCAAAAAAACAAAGTACACAGTGTGTACTTCTGAGTACACAGTGTGTACGTCTTTCATTTAACTGTTCATTTGGCGGTATCTCCACACTATTCATCCGTTGACATGAGTACACGGCATGTACTCCCAAGTATGCGGCGTGTACTGTCACCCAACTGGCGGCGACTCCACCACCTTACTGTTCATGCCTTCCGACTAACTACATGGCGTGTAAGGTACCACTACAAGGCATGTAGTCGGTTCCTACACACCTTGTCACCGACAAGGCTACATGCCCCATGTACTCATCCCAACATGTCCAAGAGTACATAGCGTGTGGACAAGTACACAGCGTGTAGTTTCGAAATTTAGCATTTTTCCCCATTTTCCATATTTTCTCAAAAACACTTAAGGAAAAGGAAAAAGAAGAATCTCATACCTCAAAACAAGAACCGGGTTCTTACAAAGACTACCACAAAGTTATCCAAATACTCATGTAAAATCTTGTTCATAAAAGCCATGAAAACTGAAAGATCGTTTTTCAGATCAAAGGGCATAACAAGGTATTCATAATGGCCATACTTACTCCAAAATGTAGTTTTTGGAATTTCAGATTCCTTTATCCTTTATTGATGGTAACCAGATTGAAGTTACATCTTTGAAAACCACTTAAAACCTTTCAAATGGTCAAGAATATCATCAATCCATGGAAATATATACTTGTTCTTTACTTCAACTCGATTGATATTTCAATAATCAACACATAATAGAATAGAACCACTATCCTTCTTATTAAATATAATCGGTGCCACCCATGGTGACACACTCGGACGTATAAAGACTTTCTCAAGAATATATTCCAACTGGGAATTCGTCTCATTCAATTCATCTAGTTTCATCCAGTAAGATAGAATTTAAATTGTTTGATTAAAAATAATTAATTCAATGGAAAAATCGACCTCCCTCACCAGCAGAAAACCAGATAAATTAGAAGGAAACATGTTATAAAACTTGATAAAGATTGTAGGAAGATCCCCAATCATGTAATCCTATTATTGATCAAAATAAAACACTAATATCTCTTTCCCCAACTTTGGATAAGAGGGTCTGACTTTGTGTGACCATGAGTCCCATTCTTCTTGAAACACAAGAGGCACACCAGTGGGTGTTTTAAGGTAGACCTTTCAAAGATAAAAATCAATTAAGGATTTATTGTAAATGAGAAAATCTATCTATAATATTACATCAAGATATTTCATGTTGAGAACTAAAAAACTCAAACCAAGATTTTCACCTGATAGAGAGAAGACACAAGGTGGACTATTGAGACCCCACTCTCATTTCATACCAAGGGGTGTAGTAATATCCATTTCACAAGATAAAATACCCATATGAAGATTAAGTAGATTTAAAATATGGGTTGAAATGAATGAGTGAGATGAAAAAGTATCAAATAGAGTAGTCACTAAGGGTGATGCTATAGTTATGGTACCTCTCATGGTCATTGGACCCATGTCTGCTTCCTCTGGAGACTCTTCCATTGCATGAAGAAGCTTCTCTCTAGATGCCTATGGCTGAAACCCTTTCATATGTGAATCATATAATTTACATGCATTTTTAGGAGGATCTAATGATATTTTTCCACTATTATGAGTATAGAAGTGATTGCAGAATCTCTATAAGTTCCCTAAATGTTTTCAAGAGCTAATGTTCTTGGGTGCCTTAGTGCAAACCCTCTTAGAATTTTCTGGCTTTCCACACTGGTAGAAAACCAAAGAACTTCATCATGGTGATGTAGGAGGTTTGGATTGACCCTACCTCCGGTAAGTGTTGCAATAATTATCATGCTTATGTTCTCCCTTCAAGAAACCAACACTACAACTAGGACGAAAGGAAACTTCTGATAACCCTGATATTCCAGATTGGTTCATCTCAACCATCATCACCCTATTCAACACATCGGTATAAGTGGGAAGCTTTAGAAAGAAAACCTAATAACAAATATCTGATCGAAGTCCCAAATTGAATAGTTTATCCTTCATTCTATTATTATATATAATCTCATGAGTAAACTGTACCAACTCAGCAAAGTGATTTGAATACTATGTCATGGTTTTACCGTCCTTCTCAAGGTTGAAAAAAACTTCAAATCCTTTTACAATACTATATACTCTAGGTAGAACTAGTTATTAAAGATAACCTTTAACTATTTACACTCTAATACCTCATGTTTATTTTCCATGACCATCATGTCCCATCATCTACTTCTTGGTCCCTCTAGAAAAAAGGTGGAACACTTCACCATGATCACATCTGGTGTCTCTAATAACTCAAAAAAACTTTCTATCTTTCCCAACCAATACTAAAAATGGTGAGGATTAGTGGAGCCTTTGAAAACTGGTGGATTATGTAAATGTAACTCTTGAGAATTATTTTGAAGAACATACCCATGAGGATCCATAGCTGGATCCTGAATGGGGACTAAAGGTGGGCCCTATCCTAGAGCTTAGATAGTGCATATAATCACCTCAACTTGATTTGGGTCCACTGGAGGATTTGATCACTATATTTCAGAAGAAACTTCCTCCTAGATCTAATTTATGAAACTTATAAGAGTCTTGATTCTACACAACATCATTAGATAACATTGAAGAATTTAGGTAGTGCTCAAATAGATCAATGAGGCAAAAAAATCCCAATTTAAAGAAAAAACAATATTAGGATTTTAATTTATCCAAATAAAAATAGGTAAAATAGTAGAATTAATCCATAATATGTATTTCCCTAACCACACATGGTGACTTAAGGTTCATTGTAGTGATATATGAACTAAAACTCAATCACAACTACCTCCTATGTCTCGAAAATATTTCACAAATGCATACTTACTTCAAGAGAAATCTCAACAGCCTCCTATAATACCACTTTGTCACAAAATAGCTTGGGTACCCTGGTAACCCAATAATAGAATCAGCCCTGACATATCCCAAAGGGCTTTCTTGATCCCCATGGGTCGGAGATGAGAACCTAGAATATTACTACATGCAAGTGGGAATTAATTCTCCATAAAACATAGTGGAAGAAAATGAAACAATATAGTATGAATAATAAGGAGACTTCATTGGGAGTAATGTACCAGAAAACAGGGAGGCATAAATATCCCAATGTACTATAACCCAAGTAATAAAAATGGGGAAAATAACCCCAAGGTCCCTAAGGAAAAAAACTCACCAAGTCTAAATCTCAACAGCTGGATCCACCTCCAAGATCTCTTCCCTTTTCTTGAATATGTAAGGAGAAAGTCTACAAACACCCAAAGGAAAAATTAGGGTGTGAGCCTAAGCCTAACAGGATACCACTAAATATTACATAACAGATTCCAAATATATATTATCCAATGCGATGTTTTCAATTTTCACAATAAATAGGTTTGGAAATTCAAAAAGCATATGTAAAAATAACATGCTATACATTTTCAAAATGATGGAAAATAATTCTAAAGTATGGGGTTCTACTTTACAAGATATGGAATATTTAAAAAAATGTATTCAATAATTCATTTACATAAAATAGTTTATGTAAATCTAACAAAGTCATGTAAATTAGTTTTACAACATTATCATACATTTATATATCAAATATAAATAAACAAGCAAGCAACATGGTCATCTTACAAGTAGGTATGATAGGATTAATCAGCTATAGGATTACACACTCTCTAATTAGTCATAGAAAAATGAGTATACTCATGTCCCCCTAACACTAGCCAGAGGTGATTCATCACCCTCCCATTGGGGATGTGACCTACCACAGGTTTGTTTTAGAACATTGTAATAGCTTAGAGTGTATCCAAATAACTCACCAACTACCGAAGGATTTCATGCGATCTTACATGATGGAAAATTTATTTTAAGACTTATTAAAATATAATAAATCCCATTATTCCATTTCAAAAAATTCCAATTTCATTCCATTAAATAGAAAAATGGGTTTTCGTAAAAAAAAAAATCACAAGAAAAAACTACTTGGTTTCTATCAAAAAAATTAAAACCATTTTCTCATGTTTGAAATCCATTTGAAACCAATTCCATCCTTTTCACAATTCATTTCAATAAATAAATTAAAATTTTAATTGAAATCATTTCCATCAAATCCACAATTTAAATTCAAGAATTTATATTAACCAATTTCCATAAAACACACCCCAATTCAATGGAATTTGGGGTTTTCCATATATCCATGACAAAACCATCTCAAATATCCTAATTCATTGAAATTAGGTTTTTATCAATTTAGTTAAAATAAATATTAAGCAATTGAATTTAAATAAAAATTTTAAATAATTCTATCAATTTATTGATAATCAATATGGCTAATCGAGACAAAACCACTAACCTCTTCCCAAAACTCAATACTTGCATCGACACCCATAAACAAGAATAAAGGTGGAGAATATCTCAGAACCCAACCTAGAAGCAAGATCCAACACCAAAGGGCATAGATACATCAATCCCAATATGATCCAACATAGGAAAAAGAGAGATATATTAAGAACAATGAATAATGCTTACCTGAATATCACCTATGAAAGTAGTGATGATTGATCACCAAAGGAATTGATCTAGAAGGGTTGGAAGGGTCCAAGAATAACTAGGGAAGGATTTGGGTCTAAGGAAGAGGAATTGGAGAGGAATGAATGAAAAAAACCAAGAACATTGCCTCCTTTTATAGGTTAATTTCAGGGGATTACACAGCATCTAATACATTACATTCCATGAAAGTTTTAATGTTCATAACAGTGAAGACGCGTCGAATTTGTAATTCCCCTTTAAAGTTAAGATATTACATGATGTTTAACCCCTATTTACATTGTGTAATTCCTAAGATTCATAACCAATGAAACCCCCATCATGAAACATTAAAAAACTTGAAAATACTTCAGGTTGTGTAAATTTCATTCATGGTGTGTACCCATCACACCATGAACCATGCATCATGGCTTGCACCCGGCAGCAGTTACACTGCAGGTAGTATCCTGGAAGTTTAAAAAAACACCCTGTTTAAAGTTTAAAAGTACAATTAGTGTTGGACATTACCATTATAGTTATCCCCCCAATAAAAACACAACCCTTACCCAAACAACAGAAAGAAAAACCATGACAAGGTTTAAGATATACCTGTCATAATGGTAATGAGATGTTACAAGTTTTGTTCATAAGGATCCACTAGTAGTTCAATGTTTCATATATGAAGTTTTTGGGGAATATGAAAATTAGTGCAATAATCCCCAAGATTAAAATGAAAAAAATATAATCCACCCAATAGACCATGGGATCAATGAAAATTAAACTTAATGAAAACTACTGAAGTGGGCAGTGATAATTAAGTGGTTCTAGGTACACTAATTAATCACGCTGGATTTTTTAATGGATTTTTTTATGTAATTTTTCACTGCCTATTAGCTATTAAAATAAAAATACATTGTGGTGTTGTTATTTCATCCAAGGTATATGAGTATTTATCAACATTTTTTGAATTATAATTCATGCATGTCTTATTATCCTTCCTTTGGATATATTTAATATGATTTTGGTAATTGATATTTCTCTCTACTTGGAGGAAAAATAATTTGTTGAAATAATGAAATAAAATTTTATATCAACCTATGATAATATATCGATGCATGGATGATTAAAAATATGGTCTTCGGTCGAATGGTTAGAGAAAACGTCAATATTAGGGATGATCCTATTCTGTGGAAAACATATTTTCCCTAAGTTTTTATGGTTGAAATTTCCATATAAATTAAACATTATGTCATAAAGACCTTTGAGATACCCTTAACTATATTCATTAGTATATGATAGTTATAATTGAGAGGGTGAAATTTATATATAGGGGAGATGTAATGCCACAAGTTTTAGGATCCATTAATTTTTTTCAAATAATTTTAAATAATATTTCTTTATTCTTTCAAAATAAATAATTCTTAAATAGAGATTCGACCATAAAATATATTTTAAAAAATAGTGAATCCATCTTTAATTATAATGGAACATTAAAATTTCGGTAAATGAAACCATAAATCACATAAAATTTATTATTATGCATCATAGATGATTATATACATTAAAAGAGTACAAATTAACATGGAATAATAAATTTAATAGAATAATATCCTTAAAACTATTAACTCCCTTGGACTACCATCATCTTTTAGAATCAACATTAGTATAAGAAACCTATAATGATAAATAATACCATGAATGGTGAAATAATGTTTTGATATATAAAATGAAAACTATGGAAATGGAATTTGTGAATGTAATAGGTTTAGTATGGTTATATAGATAGAAATAAACTATTTTCATTGCAAATATGGTCATTGCACATATGGTAATTGAAAATATAATCATTAAAAACTTAGTCAATGGAAATATTATAATTGTATATATAGTCATTAGACATATATAAAATAGGTATATTGATTTTATTTATTATTAATAAGTAAATATAAAATAATATGACTCACAATGAAATAAAATATAATATAAAAATTATATATATATATATATTTAGAATAAATATTAATTCTATTATTAATTAAATTTCAAATTATTTTAAAATAAATAGAGTATTAAAATTAAAATTTAGAATATAAATAATTAAATTTAAAGGTATTTGATAAATCATATTTAATATAAAGTAATTTTTGTTTTTTTTCAAAGAATTGTTTTGTTACGTAACGTATATTTCATCTGGATATATTAAACTGAAACACTTTTAGATTATTCTTATATTTGAACTAATATACTGAAAAAAAATTAGTTATAAATTGATATAAATAATAAGAAAAAGAATACATAATGTTTAAAAACAACATTTTTCTATAAAATCAATTTATCTTGTAATTTTTTATTTTCATTCTAAATACGAATATATATTTTTTTAAATTTTAATTAGATTAAATTAATATAATTTTTGAATTTATAACGTGAAAATTATCTTAGGGTTAGATTTTGGGATTTTCTAAAACATATGATGTTTTGGTGAACTGTTCAAAATATCATTTTTTCTAATACTGTGAATTTTATGCCATTATTAGTATTCAAGTATAAATTATAAACTTTTGAAATAATTTTATTAAAATATAAAAATTATTAAATAATTTAAATTATAAATTTCAAAATATTTATTATAGTTTATAAACCTATGATTAATATTTAAGAAATAAAGTAATATTTTTCAAATGAATTGTTTTGATACATTATACATTTATTATATTAAAATAAATTTGAAAAACTTTTTGAATATTTATCAAAATTTGGGTGCACAATTTTTGTTAGTTCCACTCCATTTTTAGTCGATTAAGTTACCTTAGGAAAAAATTATCTACTATAGTAAAATAATAATTCTTAAAAACATTATACATTACTAAATTTTTTGAATCATTATCAAATTAAATAGTTCTAATTTAAATTAAGACTCTAATATAATTTTTAAGTATATATAAAAATTAATTGACACCAATATAATTATAATCAATTTTAAATAGGATTACAAACAATTAATGATAAAAACAACATTTTTCAACAAAAATGGGTTTTTAATGAATTATATTCTTTAATTTAAAATTTTATTTCCACTTAATTAGAAATTTAAATTTTTAAAATAAATTCCATATTAAGATTCAGAACATATAAATTTAGTAACAATTTTTATCTTATATAATTAGTGATAAAATATTTACCACTATTAAATCTTATTAAATATTAATAAGTGTTAAAATGAATAATCTTACGTGGCTCAAATTTTAATAAATAAATTAGACAACTAGATATTATATAATACCATTATTAGGTTACAAGTTCATACCTCCATATATCACCAACATTTCCAAACCAAAATCACCTAACTCTCATGAAATTCCATTCTTTTCCCTTATATAACATTCTTTTCCAAGGTTTTTTCCACCTTTTCACCAATAAATTGATCTCACTTCAACCCTTTTAAATTGATACATCTAGATCACATTTCCCATTAAAATATTAACATTTTTATTCTTATATATCCCATCCACAATGTTTAGTAGCACCAGTCCTCAAAAAACTACCTCAAGTCCTTAATTTCGAAGTGATGCTTTAATAGAATATCTAAATAACTAACGTAAGTATTACATACTAATATAAATCCATTATTTATCACTATCATCCAACCTTATCAAAACTATTCTCATAATATTTGTATAATGAGATAAATATTATTATTATACTGGAATGTTATTATACTGATGGTATAACCTTTATCTGTACCCCTATATGTAACATCCTATTACTATTTTCAGGTATTTCTAAACCCCTCATTTTAAACATGCTTTGGTTGGGTTTCATTTGAGGGTGAATTGGGTGAAAATTTAAAAAATTTAAAAATTTATGGGCTAGTGCATTGTTGGTGCATGGTTTAACTAAACCATGATCCCTATCAAGGAAACCCATAAAAATCTAGGTTGTGGGGTTTTTCATGGTTAGCACACTGTTTTTAAAACCGTGACACCTCTTAGGAGAAACTATCCATCTCATTTATTAGGGCGCATGGTTATTCTGTATGATTTTTCAACCCATGATTACATGTTTTTTAATGCAATTATATGTTTTAAACTCTATAACCCTCCTTCTTTATGTCCCCAATGGACCAGTACGACCTCGACCTAATTTCTAATTGTTGTCTCACAAGAGTATATATTGTCCCCTTACAACCCACCTAAAAGGGATTCAAATCTAGTCGGATAGTGTTTAATACCTTTCAAGTTAGTTTCCTCTTCCTTTTCTCTATATCCCTCTCTCTCTCTTCTCCTACATAGGGTTCCTTGGATCATGTTGTTGATTTGTGGATATAATACCCTCTTTTTTGTGATCTTAAACCAAGGTTTGATTCCCGGTAATTGTTCTTGGATTTCTGTATCCATTTCTCTTGATTGTAAAATCATGATAAGGGTTTTCCATTTTGAGATCCATTGATCCTGAGGTAAGTGGTTCCTTCATGATGCCCAATTTTTATTAACCCTATAATTCTTTATTTAAAATAAATTGTTTTATTTAAACTCAATTGTGTGAAATTTATTTCAATTGATTTATTAAAAACAAAATTCTATTGAATTGGGGGCTTTGGATTTGAAGTTGTATTTTTGGAAAAAAAAATTGGTAAAAATCCAATTCTATTGAATTGGGGATTCATTATAAAATTGATGGAATTTGGAGGAATTTAAATTGTTCAATTTAAATTAGTGAAATTGATGGAAATTGTTTAAAATTAAAATTTTGAATTTAATTGTGGAATTTAAATTTTTGAAATTTATTCAGTGAAATTGATTTCAAATTTCTATTTTTGAAAAATTTCTTAAAATGGTTTTGATAGAAACCTTTGGGGTTCATCTTGGGAAAAGGTGTTTTTTTTATTAAAAACCTGTTTTTTTAATGGATAATTGGAATATTTGAAATAGAGAATGGGATGAATTTCATTTTGAGGAATCTTAAAATAAATTTCCAATAATGTTTTGTTAATAGAGCACATGAAAGAATTAATTAGTTAGTGAGTTATTTGGACAACACTCTATGATTTACAACATACCAAAATAATAATAAAGCACGTCACATCCCTGATAGGATAGTGATGAAGTCCTATTAACCAATTTTGAAGGGTGCATGTGTATATACATATTTTTTTGTATCCTTGAGAGTGTGGAGTACTTTATCCTTAAACTATCAAACCTTCTTAAGAATATGACCTTGTTTTGCAATTGTTTGAATTTGAAATGAATATATGAAAAATTTTTAAACTATTTAACATGAATAATGATTTATATAAAATATTTTACAAAAATGTGTTGATAAGACATTTTTTTAAAAGTATTTCCATATTATTGAAATTTTAAACATTATTTTCTAATGTATTTCCATATTTTGAAATGTAAATCATGATTTCTTTAAATATGATTTTGAAATTCAAAAGAAAATATTTAAAAATTATAAGCTCTTTATTTGGTTAACTAAATGTTGGTATCTTATTATGGAATCCTTCGTGAGACCCAAATTGGATTTTATCTCATGCCATACCTATTCCTGTAGGATTTTATAGATTATCTCCTTCCATGTTCGAGCAAGGGTAATGTAAAAATTGGAGGTGGTTCTAGGTGTTGATCTATGGACTTAGATAGTTGCATCCATTGAGACATGGGATCTTTATCTATCTTATCTTACTAGTACTTTATTATATTACTTTGGGTTGTTTATACCTGTTTGAATTCTGGTACACATATTCTAGTGGAGTTTCTTTTGTATCCATGCTTATTTTTATCAAAAATTTTCATTTTTTTTGGAAAAATTTGTTCCCAATTTAATTTTATATGATCATAGGTACTAGTTTCCAACCTATGGGGATCAGTAATACCCTTTAGGCTATGTTAGTGATGATTTAGGGTTCATGTTACCAAGGTACTTAGGCCAGTTTTTTATAAAGTTGTATTAGAGATCCAGGTTGATATTTTTTTCTTAAAGTCAGTATGTATTGGGTAATATTTTAGGGACTTAGGAGGAGGTTGTGATTAAGTTCTTTTCCATATCTCACTGTAATGAACATTAAATAAATTGGGGTGGTTTGGGAAATATGCCTTGTCGATTAGTTAAAATCATGTCCCTTCTTTTGATTTGGATAGGTGAAATCCAAATCTTCTTTTTCTATCTATTGGGTTTAATTTCCCTCATTACACTATTTGAGTGTTAATATGGTGTCTTCTTTGTTTTCTGATGATGATGTGTGACATCATTTCTCCGAGAATACATATAAATTGGATCCATGAGAAGATAATTCTAAACCTTAATAAGAAAATACTTTTTTTGACTTAAATCTGGTTGAGGTGATTGTGCATATTGTCCTTGATTTGGGATAAGAAACTAGAATATCCCCCATCTAGGATCTAGTTATGGATACTCAAAGGGATGATCAATTTAATTGTTCTCAATAATAGCTTCACTCGAATCTGGTAGCATTAAAATTCTCAAATGATCCTCAAGAGGTTGATGAATGGTTAAGAAAGATTGATAATTTTTTCAATTTTTTGGAGACACCATAGGAAATCAAGGTGAAGTGTGTCACCTTCATACATGAAGGACCAAGTCGAAGATGACAGGATACTATAGTGATGGTTAAGAATCATGATGAATTATAGTGTAAAGACATCAAAGTTATTTTCACTAAACAGTTCTATCTAGATTTGATGTTGTTGGACAATACTATAGACTATTTCAAACTTGAGATGGTTTATAGGACAGTGATAGAGTATGAAACTTATTTTTTAGATATCATATAGTTTCCATATGAGATATTATCGAATGAAAAGATTAAATATCAAACATTCAAGTTTGTACTTCAATAGGATATTTCTTCTTAGGTTTTATTGTTGAATATTCCTTCTTATTATAAGGAACTGGATAGAGTGTTGATTGTTGAAATGGAACTGGCAGGAAATTTAACGTTGTCAGGAGTTTCATTCTCTCCCAGTTGTATTTAATTTTTCCTCAATGGAAAGTGGAAGTGTGATAATCCTTATAGTGGTTCTCGACAGTAGAGTCATTCTAGACCTTCTGTAGTTCCTGGACAAGCTCTGTTGGTTTGATACAAGTTTGGAAAGCCTAATAATTATAAGAGGGTTATCACTGAGGCACCTAGGATATGGATCTCCTACAGACACTCAGGGAACTTACATAAATTATGCCATGTTTATTCCACACCATGTTGTGGAATAAGATCATTATATCCTTCTAAAACTACTATGAAGTCAGATTATTCAATGATAAAAGGGATCTAGACATAAGAATCAAGAACGAAGCTTTTTCATTCAGTAGAAGAGTATCCAGAGGAAGCGGGTATAGGTCTGGTGACTATGAGAGGTACCATCACTATAGCTTCGATATTAGTGACTATATTATTTGACACTGGTGAATCTCGTTCATTTATTTCAACCCATATTGTTAATCTTCTAAATATCTCTATGAATATTTTATCTTATGCAATGGACATTACTACACCCCTTGGTATGAAGAGAGGGTAGTGTCTCCGTAGTCCCACTTGTGTTTTCTCTCTATAAAATGTTTATCTTTCTTGTAGTTTTCTAGTTATCTATATGAAACTGCTTGACAACATTTTTAGGATAGTTTTGATCATTTACCTTAAATCCAAGATTGATTGTTATATTTGATGGGTCTCCTTCACTACACCCAATGTTATGTGTTATATCATCTAAGAAGAATGGGGACCAAAGTTGAGTAGATCTAGACCATCTTATACTAATCTAGGGAAGGTAATTTCTATGTTTTCTTTTTATCTAGATATAAAATATTTGAGAATTGATCTCCCTCTAGTTTTAATCAAGTTTTACGGCTTTTTTCCTTATGATATATCTGGTTTTCCATTGGTAAGGGAGGTATATTTTTCAATTTATTTAGTGCCTGGTACTAAACCAGTTTCTATTCCATATTACTGTATGGAACTAGCTTAAATAATATAACTAAATACATAGATATATGATCTTAAATAGAGAGGATTTATATGCCCAATTGGGTCACTTTGGGTAATTCCAATTCTGTTTACTAAGAAGGGTGATGGTTCACTCTTCCTTTGGGTGGATTACCAAAAGCACAACCGAGTTACGGTAAATAAAAAATATCAATTCCCATGGATTAATGATCTATTTGATCAGTTTAAAGGGGAGAAGTGGTTCTCAAAGATTGACCTTTGATCTGGTTAACATCAGTTGAGTATAAAAGAATATGATGTTCAGAAAACCACCTTTTTGAGTAGGTACGACCATTATGATTACCTTGTCATGCCATTTGATCTAACCAATGTTATTGCAGTTTTCATGGATTTAATGAAAAGTATTTTCCATGAGTATCTTGATAACTATGTGGTAGTATTTGTGAATGACATCCTAGTTTACTCTAATTCCAAGGAGGATCTTATAAATCATCTAAGGAAAGTTCTGAGCATTCTGAGAAATCACCGCATTTATACGAAGCTTTCAGAATGTAATTTCTCGATTCATAAAGTGACTTTCTTGGGAGATGTGGTATTGGAACATGTAATATCATTTAATCTTAATAATTTGAATGATATTATGATATGGGATAAACCACAAAAAAATTAGATTTAGATATTCCTAGGTATGGATGGTTATTATAGTCGGTTCATTAACTACATATTAAAGTTGGTTTCTCTGATGACTACTCTAACTCGGAATAGAGTAAAGCTTTATAGGGATGATAAATGTCAGAATTATTTTATTGAGATAAAATTTATTTTTACTACTATACTGGTGATGACTCTTCCAGAGGTCAGGAAAGGAAATCTGGTATTCTGTGATGCATCAAGTTCAGGTTTGGGTTTCATTCTTATGTAAGGTAATCATATTACTAGATATAGATCTCATCATCTTAAAAAACTCGAGAATAATTATTTGACTCATGGACTTGATCTTTCAGTTTTGATTCAAAAAATTAAGATTTGGATACATTACCTTTACAGAGAAAGGTTTACCATGTTTTCATACAACAATATCTTGAGTTATTTCTTCTCCCAAAAATATTGAAATCTCTACCAGAGGCATTGGGTGGAGTACCTTAACTATTTAAACTTTGACATCTCCTATACCATGGAGAAAAGGAATGTTGTTATATATGCTTTGAGTAGGAAACTTTTAACCCAAACCATGAAGAAATATTTAGAAGAATAGAACTTGATGGCTCTCTTTGAAAATTTTCATATTGATGTCCATGAATCATGGTCTAAGGTTTCCTTGGATAGTGTTCAGTTGAAATTCCATATTCTCAAGATTATTATTATGTAATGATATCTTAATGATGAGTTTTATAGTATTATATAATCTCTTTATAGTGGGGAGACCATTGGCGAGTGGTTTTTATCCAAAGAGGGAATCTTATGCTATCAGAATCACTTTTTTGTGACGTTAGCAGTAATGAAATATGTGATGGGGGATTTACATAATTCTTAGTGGGATGTGCTCCTAGGAAGTAGAAAGATATTCTATGACATGCACCATGAATTCTAGTGTCTAGGTATGAGATGTGGAATTTCTGAATTTATCCCTTATTTCTATACATGAAACACATCAAGGTTGAGCAACATAAACCTTCGGGTTTTCTTCAACCACTTACAATCCCTACTTGGATGTGGTATGAGATATCTATATATTTTTTTGGTTGGGTTTCCAAGTACCTAGATAAAGAAGAATACGATATGGGTTTTGATCAATTGGATAATGTAATCGGCTTAATTTTTACCCATTCATGATACAACCAAAGTTAAAGAATTGGAAAATATCTATGTGAAATAGATTATTTGTTTACACTATGTTCAATCTACCATAGTTTCTGATAGAGATCCTTGGTTCACTTCTAATTTTTGAGAGTCCTTCAATAGGCACTAGGATCTCATGTCTGTTTGAGTACAAAATATTATCCATATTCATATGGCCAGACAGAAAGAGATATATAGATTATTGAGGATATGCTTAGTGATTTTGTTCTTGACTTTGGTGGAGCTTGGGAAGATCATTTGGGGTTGTTTGATTTTTCTTATAACAATATTTTTCAATCTTTGATCAGAGTAGTTCCTTTCAAGTCCTTGTCTGTCTGGACTTGCAGATCCTAGTTATGCTGGTCATTGATTTGTAAAAGTTCCTTGGTTGGACCAAGCTTGATTCAAGATATGGAAACAAAGATTCAGTTGATTTGTAAGATACTATTAATGATATATATCCAATATAAGTCTTATTCTAATCATCAACACAAACCTTTGGAGATCTTAGTTGGTGAAAAAGTATTATTCAATGTTTCACCCTGGTTGGGTTATCAACAGCTTGGGGGGAAGGGAAACTTTCTCCTCATTCTTTGGTACCTTTTTAGGTTATTGAGTAGGTGGGAAAATTTTCTTACCATTTATAACTTCCACCACAGATGGCATTGATACATAACGTGTTCCATGTATCGTAGATCAGAAAGTATCGATCTGATCCACATCATATTTTGTGATGGAGTGATCTTGAGGTTAAACTTGATTTATCCATGACTGATCAATCAGTGAGGATAGTTGATTTGGAAACCAAGGTACTTCATGGGTGTACAATACCTTTGGTTCTAGTGTTATGGAAGCACTTTTTTTATAATCATGAGACATTGGAGAGGGAGGCACTGATGAGAGAGAAGTGGACTCATATTTTTGGCTTGGAATAATCTTTATAGGCCTTTTGTGGATAGAATGTTTCAATGGTGGGGAGTTTGTAACATCTTGTTGCTATTTTATGGAATTAAAAAATCCCTATATTTAATCATTCTTTGGTTGGGTTTTTTTAAGGTGAAATAGGTGAAATTTTAAAAGGTTTGAAAATTTTTGGTCTAGTGCACGATTGGTGAATTTGTTTCCCAAACCGTGTGCCCTATCAAGGAAAACCATGAAAACCCATAAAGTGGGGTTTTTTATGGTTAGTGAACGTTTTTTCAAACCATGCTACCTATTATGGAAAACCATGAATCCCAATTAAAGGGGTTCGTGGTTAGTCCATATAGTTTTTCAAACTATGGGGATCTTCCTGGGAAACCATGTATATGGTTTTTCAATATGATTTTATGATTTAAAATCTAAAACCCAATTTTTTAGGTCCCTAATAGACCATTACAACCCAAAACCAATTTCTACTTCCTTTTTGGCTCCCAAGAGCAGTTCTTGTCCCCTCAAAACCTTCCCAAAAGTGATACAAAGATAGAATAATGGATTTAGATCTCTTTACAGTTAGTTTTCTCTTCTAATTATCTATTTCCCCCTCTCTCCCATCTCCTACCTAGGGTTCTGTGGATCCCCATGTTGGTTTTTGGATATTAAACTAAGGTTTTATTCCCATATCATATTCATTCCTTTACATTTACATTATTCTTCATTGGAAAATCCCAATTAGTAGTTGGAATTTCGAGATACATTGATCCTGAGGTAGATGGTTAAATCATTATGACAAATTTCTATTAACCCTAAAATTATTTATTTAAAATAAACCATTTGATTTAACTTTAATTGTGTGAAATATATTTCAATTTTTATTAAAAATAAAATTCCACTAAATTAGTATATTTAAATTTGAAATTAGACTTTGGACATAAAATTGGGGAAAACCCCAATTGCATTGAATTGGGAATTTATTGTGAAATTGATGGAATTTGGTGGAATTTAAATTTTTGAATTTAAATTTTTGAAATTGATGGAAATTTTTCAAAATTAAATTATTGAATCTAATTTTGGAATATGAATTTGTGAAATTGATTTGGTGAAATTGATTTCAAATTTTTATTTTTAAAAATGGCTTACAATGGTTTTGATAGAGACCTTTAGTTTTTATCTTGGAAAAGGTATGTTTTTTATTAAAAACCCATTTTAATTTTTAAATGGAAAATTGGAATATTTTCAATGGATAATAGGATGAATTTTATTTTTAGTAGTCTTAAAATAAATTTTCCATCATTTTTTATTAATAGACAACATGTAATATTTAGGTAGTTAGTGAGTTATTGTACAACACTCTACAATTTACAACATTCCAAAATAATAATGCAGCATATCACACCCCTGATAGGATGGTGATGAATTCTTCTTAACGAGTGTTGAAGGGTTTGTGCGTATACACATATTTTCATGTCACCTTGAGTGTGTGGAGTCATATAGCCTAGAACTATCAAACCTTATTAGGAATATGACTATGTTTCTAACTTATTTGAATTTGAAATTAATATATTCTATTGTTGTAAAATATTTTACAAGCCTTCTAATTTATATAAAATATTTTATATAAAACTTATAATAAGCTAATTTTTAAATTATTTCCATCATTTTCAAATGTAAATCATGATTTTCTAATATATTTTCATCTTTTTAAATGTAATGAATGATTTGTTTAAATATGATTTTGAAATTACAAAACTATTTATTTGAAAATTGAAAGATCTTTATTTGGATAATTAAATGTTTTAATTTTATTATGGAATCCTTGGTGAGACCATACTATTCTTTTAGATCACATCCTACTTGTTCCTTTGGGTGTTTGTAGATTGTCTCCATTTAGGTTCAAGAAGGGGTAAATCACCAATAGGAGGTGGTTCTAACTATTGATCTGTGGTCTTGGAGATTTTCCTCCATTAGGCAGGGGGATGTTTATATATCCTATTTATTGGTAATTTTCTATAGTAATTTGGGTTGGTTAGAATTTTTTTACTTTTGGAACACTTCTCCTAGCAGAGTTTCTTCTGTATGGATACACATTTGTTATATTACTTCCATAATGTTTGCGGAAAAAATCATTCCCACTTTCATTTGGTATGATTTCAGGTGATAGTCACCAAACTGTGGGGATATAGAATACCTTTTGGTCCATGTTAGTTCTAGTTTTCTTGTCTAATTACCAGGTTACCCAGGCTATTTCGTGACACTCACATTCGATTAAAAATTGAAATATATGCTCATGTGCGTATAGAGACAATTGCCTCCTTGAATGAGATGTTTCATTTTTCATCCCCATATTTTGAATTATGGTTATATAATTTTTTTAGTGAATTAATACATTATTTATATTCAGATTTATATTTTTAAAATATAAATTAGGAATTATATGAGTAATATTATCAATAAACAATAATTATAAAACTAACCTCCTAGAGTGAACATACCTTGAGGAAAAGTGGTTTATTTATAAGTGAAAAAATAATTTTTATTTAGATTATTATTATAACTTTTCTCAATTATAATTCATTACATTAATAAAATATTAGTAATTTAATTATAATTTTTTTATAATGAAAAGGACCACTTTCATATCTATACTCACAAAAAGATTGTAGTATACTCTTATTGGGATTGTTTAACCACCTACATGAAAAGTGATAGAATTTTTTATCATGTATGAAATTATAAAATTAATATTTGATAATAATAAGTAAATAAATATTTTATTTTTATATTTTTTATATAATCAGGCTACTCAATAATTATATTACCACCCTTTATATATTAAAAATCACCTAAATATGTGCATCACCAATTTTTTATATAAAAAATATAAGTAAAACTCTCATGGAATGATAATATATGTCTATAATATATCTTAAAACATCAATTATAGTACATTTTCTGATATAGAAATGAGGATATTTTATGGAAGAAAGAAGAATAACACCACAATTATAAAACTGGTCCAAAACGATCAAGATCTCACTTACACAATATTAAAATTAAATAACAAATGACTACTATATTGATAATAAATGGTGAGAAATTAATTATATAAAAGAGTAAAGTATAAGAATAAGTTTCTAATATAGAGTATTAAATTAATTTTCTTTGTTTAGATAATGATAGAGAACATCTGACAAATTGAAAATAAAGGTAAAGGGTTTTCTTGACTCGAAATGTTTTCTTGAGTAATGCTCACTACACATCAATTATAATATTTCAGGATTAAATTATTAAACCCTATGATTAGGTATTTTTTATTTGCATATTATTTTTTGGGAAAATAATGTACCACACCAAATTTTCCATTATTTTTGAATCTATTGTTTTATAGAAAAATGTATTTTTTAACAATTTCCACCACTTTTAATGAATTTTTTTCTCCATATCCATGGTTTTACTTCCCAAAAATTTTTACATTTCCCAGTGGAAACTGAATTTTTTTTTCAAGCATCCATATATTCCACTTTATTTATTTTAATAAATGTAGTTTTAACATTTTAACAATTTGGGTTTTCAATAGAGGTTTTAAACTATTAAAAAGGATTTTCCTTATCATGATATAATATTCTTCCCTTCCACTGCATATTTTGGAATATGTTTTATTTATTATCATGTTCTCTTTATTGAAAAACGTTTTCATATAATGGTTTAATAATTTTATTCTTCATATTAATAAAAAGGTTTTTTGGAAAGTAACCTAAAAATCATATCATTTTAAAGTGATATTAAAAAATTAATTTTCATAAAATTACCTTGTTTGAATTCAATTAAATTTTTAATAAATATTTCTCCAATAAATTAATGGTTCATAAATAACCATATATGTATTATTTTAAAATATTTATTTTGGGTTATAATGTTTTTGGTATCAAATATAATGTCATTTTTTTGTGATACCATTTTTAAAATTTATAAAACCCATTTTATATCCAATGATTTTTTATGATAAGGTGAATAATTTGATTTCAAATAGAACTAAGATGTATGGAAAATATGGGTGAAGTATTATATATCCCTACAAATTATTTATTAAGGTTTTATATCTCATGAGATAATTATATTAATCATGTAAGGAATTTTCGCTCCACTCTATGAATCGAGTAAGGAATGTTCAATCCACTACAGGAATGCAGTAGGGATGATTGATCATAATGAATGTTTTTATGGACACTTAATCATATTTAGTGGAAAAGGTAGATTCAAAATGTTTTATATGATAGAGATTTTGATAGATAACCTCGACCACCCAAGTTATGTTTACTAAAAATAGGAAGATAAGAACCTAAATAATCACCAAAAATAATCCTAATGAATGCACTTCACAAAAAAATATAAATGGGAAAAAAATATTAAACATAGTTCAAATTATGTCTTATATCCATTGGAGAAAAATAAAAACATATTCATCATGGGAAATATAAAAGAGTAAATAAATATCAATCACTTCCACTCTACTTTTTAGTCTCAAAATATTATGTTAGAATCATGAACTATTCATACACATATCATCAAATAGTTAAATATTTGGCCCACCGCCTATTTATAGAGATATTTATCCAGTCAAAAAGTTTTAAATGATCTATGATATTCATGGTAAACCTTCCATGTATAGGTGAAACTGTTCATACCTAGTTGTCTCTTCTATTGAAATCACCAAAATTCATCCATCAAGAAACAATCAAAACCCACATAAGGGTTTCCAGATAGTTGTGTAAGGGTATTTAATTATTTTTTATACCCACTAAAGGTTAACCATACCAATTACAAAGGTTAAACATATAAGGGTAACTGATAAATATTATCTATGAAAAGTTTTTTTCAATGATCTCCATCTAGTCCTCAAAAAATCTCAATAGAAAACCCTCATACTGATGACATTGTTTCCACTGAACTCTTTTTGCTGGATTTTCTTTCTAGTGGAAACATTTTTTCCAAATTCTATGAAATTCCATAGAGGAAAACTTCTTTTTTGTTCTTCCAATGGTATGTATCTGATCAAATTCATCTAGAAAACTATGTTTGGTGAAACCTAAAGATAAAAATCTACAATCCTAACAACATACCACTAGGATATTGCTTTGGGATTTTATCCTTATTCTTATTTCACTCACCTAAATTATTCCTATTTTTCATATATGTAGTGTCTCCCATTGTTTTTAGTCATCCAGTCCCCACTGAGGCACAATACTGCCTTAATATTTATTCTTAGTCGCTTTCTAATCATATCCATGATACTTTTCATCCCAATAATCTTATGAAGATCGAATACATTATCCTCTATAAGACTTAGTATGAAATGAAATTTCAGATCAATGTTATTCATTATTTCATTAAACATAGGGTTGAAGTAAAGATGGATGACACTCTGACTATCGCAAAATAACACTAAAGGGACCCCTCATTAAAAATTAAATATTAAAATAACATTAAATAAGAATTAAATTTCATGTATTCTTATTGATATTTTAGTTTCATAGTTCTAAATCATTAGGTTATAACTCCTTTATAAAAATCATGTATATTAAAAAGTGGACACTTATACTCAATATCCATTTTTTCCACTAAACATAACATTTAAAAATTTACATGTTTTCTTTTCATGAAATATCTTCAAAAAATTGATTATGACATCATCCTTGTCCCTAATGATTATTAAATACCTATGAAAATCATTTTAAATCATATTATGGCCATAAGAAGCTCAGTAAGGGACATAATAAAAAGAAATAGATCAGTCCAATGAGAGACATGAAAACCCATGAAAAAAAATACTAGAAACATGCCTTCTAATCCAAAAAAGATCATCATTTTCCCTTTAAAAATATCATTATATTACATTTGGAAATTTAATAATTTTCATCAAAACTCATTAACAAGATTAAAAAAGTCATGAAGGTTTATTATTACATAATCATCTTAAAACCCTTACAAAATAGTTATAATTTGAATAACCTTATAAAAACATCTAATATAATTATCCATAGAAAATAATAATTACCCAAATCATTGTAGTGCTATCTAGGTGAACCCATCATATAATCTCTATTGGGATCGCCTATGAGCTATAGTGGGTCTCAACCATTCATATAATTTACATCGAGATCACCCATGAGCTATAATTGGGATAATCCCTTCATTGAGGTTGTATCAGGATAAATTCTGATCAATAATGGGGCTCAACCCTTCACTAATTATGTTCAAGGACCATATCATGAATAAAACACTTGAAAATAAAATTTTGACCCATGTGAAAAACACTTCCAGATATCAAAATTCCATTTTCTTTAAAAAATATTATCAATGCCAAAATACCCAGAAAAAGGAAAAGATGATTTTTCATTGAAGAAAACATGAACTAATGTAAAGGAATAAAAACTTCAAATAATGGTTACATTAGTGGGAAAATTCATCATTGTAATATACTTTAAAAGAGAACACGCTTTTTTTATTTTGTAAATAAAGTCAAAAAAATTATGTAAAAATATTAATTTTTTAAAATAATTGAAAGAAACTGGCATGAAATTAACATTATATGTATTTACTTTCGATAGAAATACAATAAAAAATAATTTAAAAACAAGTACAAGGAATATAAATATTTTGAAAATAAATAATTATAACATTTAAAACTAGGTTTTAAGTTAAAGTGGCCCTTTCCTCAGGTTCTACTAGTCATATTTGTTCTTTATCTTTCATAGTAATAAATTCATGTTACTTATTTACTTGAATGAGAAATTTATTCTTGTTAATTATTCCCTTTATTTCATTTATTACCATGGAATATTCATTTAGATTAAGCATGTTGGGGACTGGCCCCTTTATTATAAAAGGAAAGAAAAAAATCCTTTTTGAACTGGGTCAAGGGAGAACCCATCACAATCTCAAAGGCCCATAGGCACACGACCTTAGATTTGAGTGGCCCAATAGGCCATTAATAAAAAACCCATTGCCAGAAATCCATTAAAATGGGAACAAACTAGCCTTACTAAAGATTAATCTCATGATCATAATCCCAAGCAGGAGATAATAGAAAATGTCAATGCTCACCATAACTAAAGGTCATAGCCAGCACCTTGCCAACATGTAAAGGTTGGCGCAACCCGAGGTCAATTCCCTTTCTTTATAAGGTCATCTCCAGCCCTCCAAAATCCCATCATAATCCATCAAACCACATTCTAAGGTAAGGGGTCCACAGGCACATTGTGACCACTCCAGATCCACATATCTAGTCCTCCACGTGGTTGTCATTAGCACCTCGTCGAAAATCCACCGACATCCAACATTACCCCATTTTAATTGGGAAAACTAGTGTTTTCGGCCAGAGGCCCACTGTACATAGATTATCACTGTTTGTGCACCTTCAAGGTATTCCCCCACCAGTGTATATTCATCGCTGCCATTGATCCATTTTCCTACGAGAACCACTATAAACCTACCTTCAAATATGTACCACCTCCATCTTCCGCCACATGAAAGATGAGCATTGTAGCCCAATCCTCCATCACATGCCCAAATCACCATCACCACTATTGTCGACGAAGACCACCACAATCAGATATCCATCCACACAAGATATGTTGATGAAGAACACTAGGGTCCCAGCAAAACCCATCCACCACCCCACACATTTCCAGAATCAACGAATGTTGTACCATGCCGGAGAAAAGCCCCTAGATCCCATGAGAACATCAATCCTGCTGCAAACTGAAGGAATCAAGGTTGAAACTATAATAAACCTAGAGATCTCTTTACTGAATCCAAGATCTCTCAGTTGATCTCTCCATATCAATGTGTAATTTATAATTACTTAATCATTTAATTTTATGTCATGTGTTTTGATGATATTTTGTTCATAAGTCCAAAATGACTTTGGTAGGTTGACTATGTTCAAAGAGGAAATTATTCCATCATCTATAGAATAATAATCATGAAATAATTATAATCTTTATAAATAAATTATACTTTTAAAAGTAATCATGAAATATGGTTATGAAAAATGAACTATGCTACAATCATTGAGATAGTAGGTCATCCATACGCATGAGTACTGTTTCAATTTTTTAAAGATTGTTAAGGAAAGTAAGTAAGTACTATTGTATCTTTACATAATTATCATTATATTATTATTAATTTATTATTTCTTTAAAAATACTTATATATACCATCCATGTTATGTGGTGATGAAAAATTATTTAATCACTTTTTGAAGGTGGTAGTCCACATGTATGCATGAATGGAATTTTTATTTTTCATTGAATTTAAAGGAAAGATACTAAATGATATATTATCTTTTAATAATGATAAATATGCCATCAATATCATATATAAAAATTAATTGAAAAATTATAATAAGTTGTTAGATATGGTGATGCAAAACAAATTACATTGATTTGTGAAGTGGTAGTCCATCGTACACACGAATGATGGTTTTGTTTCCCAATTTATGAAAGATGAGACGGATATAAGTTATGAAATTAACATGAAAAATAATAGTATATAAAAGATACTATTTTTAGTATTCCATCATGGTTATATTATATTTTAATGAGATTTATGAAAAAATAAATTAAAAACACTTAGTTAAGAATAATATATCTTATTCGGAAAATATCTTTAGGTTTACACCAAAATCATTGAAATTATGGCTTTATGATCAATAAATATCCTATTGGATCTGAGGATATATGTAATTAATGTATTTGGGTATATATTGGTAAAAATATTGGGTTTTAAGTGTGATTAAATGATAATAATAGGTGACCTTTTATAAGAGATGGGAGGGGTACCCTTGAAATTTCTTAAAATATTAAATTCATATAAATTAATTTTGATGTCCAAAGGAATAAAAATTATTAGGATTTGAATATAATATGTGTATAAGTATAAATAATCTCATCCAATAAAATTTTGAAATGTTGGGATACATTTTTTATCCCTTTCTATTTTTTAACTCTTCATTAACCTTTTTCACACTTACTATGACAACAAGGTTTTTTACTCATTTAGAGTCATTATAGTTACTGTAAATGAAAAAATATCCCATAAATGGTCATGATTCTAATTTTTAGTCATATACTAATCACTTGGAAGAAGATATGATTTTTATTAATTTTATATAATTTAATAAAATATTTTTCATTAAATATCTGTAATTTAAATTTAAAACTATTCATTTGCTTTTGAATTTTATAATATCATGAAAATAAATGAAATTAGAATAAAATATTTAAATAAATCCTAAAAATATAATTTTTATCTATAAAATTCGTGTATTATATTAATTAATTAAAATTATACTTCATTTAATATTTTTAATATTATTTTTTCCAATTTTTCATTAATTGAATAATTATTACACCAATGTTGTGTAAGAATTTAAGGTAATTATTTATTCATTGAAAATTAAAAAATATTACAAGATGAATATAAATAATTAATATTTTAAAATAATATTTATTAATAAACATATCATTTTCTTATTACCATGATAAAAATATTATAGTTATTAACAATAATAGTGTGATATTGTTTACTTTTCTTTACATTGAATATTATAAATGTAATAGTCACATTCAAATGGAAAAAAATGACATATATTCAATATATATATTGTTAAATAATATTTATACTTATCCAATACAATATAGTTAATTGTTAGAGATTTTTTTAGTCCTTATCATTTTTTTGTTAATTTTAATTATATGATTTACCCATTACTGTGGTAAAACAATTACTGAGGTTACTATTCAAATTGACTAAAAATAAAAGGGACCTAATACCAAATTTAGACCCACTAATTTAAAATATTATGTCCATATTTCAAGATTCATTTAACATAAGTGTCATATACTAATTTAAATTAATCAAAAAAATGTAATGAAAAACAGTTTTTTAGAAAAATGCTCATTTAATGTGAAAATGTTTTTAGACTAAATTAAAGTATAAAATTAATTTAAAAACCCATAATTTTATTATTTCAAATAAAAATATACTAATTAAAATTTTATAATCACAAAAATATAATTTAACACTATAAATAATTCAAAAAAAATATAGTTTTTTATTACAAAATCAGTATTTCTCAATATTCACTAGAAAATCAATATTTTCAGAAAATCCTCAAAAATTCATCTTATAATAATTTTAAAAATAAAATTCAATTTTCTAAAATAAAATTTATTTATACAATAATTAAAATTTCAAATAAAACCTTATATGAAAAATGTTTAATAAAACTATATCATTCTTGATTTAAAAATTAATTTATATTTTTATATTTTTTATAACTTTCTAATTCATGAAAGATATAAATATAAAAATGATTTATTCTAAAATTAAATAGTTTTTAATATTATTCCCCCCTTTTTTAAATTGAATCATCATAATTTTATTCAATTTCAAAACAATTGAGGATAACTTTCCCTCATAACATTACCATATTCTCATGTTGCTTCTTAACCTATATGGGTTTTCCACAAAACCTTAACCAGGTGAAAAATATTATTCTGTAAAACTTTATCCCCATGGTCAGGAATCATAATAAGATATTCCTCATAGGAAATTATATCTTCTAACTCAAATACTTTATGTCTCAAAAACTGAGATAAAACTAACACATTTTTTATTAATATTGAAACATAAAAAACATTTTTACTTGGGATAAAATAAAAGGTAAGGCAAATCAATAAGAAATTGATCCATATTTTTATAGTATTTAATATAGTCCAATGAACCATGAACATAACTAACCCTTTTACCAAAACAAAACATACTTTTTCCATAGTTAAACTTTAATAAAAACATGATCACCTACCTTAAATAAGAGAAATTTCCTCTAGTTATCCACATAACTTGTTTATGTGCTCTAAGAAATCCTCATGTATTGATAAATAATATTTACCTTCTCAACCATTTATAAGTTCATAATGATCATTGAATCATTTAGTGGGGTGAATGAATTGTTGGGTTTTTGAAAATTTCTACTTTAAGAAACATAACCCCTGAAACTTGTTAAAGATTCTTCCTTATTGAATTTTTAGAAAACTCAATAACCTAAATGTGTAGGAAAGTAAATAAAAACACAAGATTTAAAAGTTTAATCCATAGTGTGATAACCTAAATTCTTTCCATAATAACTCCCATGGGTTTATAGAAATTAAATATTATGATGAAGTGAATACAAATTTTGTGTGAACACTTATTGGACATCATATATCTCCCAATAGAAATGATTATACTAACTCTCATCATTTTAAAAAATTATCTTACAAAACTTTAAGCCAAAAATATATTTATCTTTTTCAAATTTCTCAATAGAGGGTCTATCTAGAATCTATACCTAATCTTCCTTCTATCTGATCTTCTCAATCCTGTATCCCTATATCTGGTAACCTCTATCCATTACACCTTTTTTGAAAATATGCCTTCTAAAAAATTTTTTCTAATTTATGAAACTAAGATTCGAAAACATCTACTCAAAACTAATACCAATCCACTCAATATAATTCTATCTATTTAGTAATATGGAATTTTCTCTGTCTGATCTTATGTTCTAAGACTCTACCAAGAAACCTCTCCTAATAAAAAACTCTTAGCATTTCATACTTTATCTCTCTAAATAGTGAATATAAAAAATTTACTTTTAAATTTTATTTTCAGGTTCTATAAAAAATATAATGGCATGAAACCATTTTTTTCAAGACCACAAAAAATTAGTGACTGCAACGTAATATATTCTTACAAATTCTATATCCAATGAAATGTTTCCTATTCTTCTTCATTATTCCATAATATAGGAATATTCCTATATGGTCAGAATTATACAACCATCTAATCAAGTTTGTATGATAATCAATGTTCCAGTGTTGGATCAACTTATAAAAACCTCTTCTTTTTAAATTTAACTAAAAACCAATGGCTAATTCTTATCACAATTTTCATAAACTCAAACATTTATACAAACTCATATTTTCTAACAAAAACATCATCTAAAACTTCAATTCTGAAAATGTGTTCAATCAGTAAGGTTAAACTTTATTAAACCTCAGCAACTTCAAACTTCTCTCCCTCTTGACATTTCTCATTTTAGAGAAATGTGCCCAGAAATATTAGTCTAAAAACAACAAAATTGAAAAAAAAAATCTATTTGGATTTTTTATGTTCAGTACTCTACATCAGGAGTGGCATATGATTCTCCACGTCTAGAAAATATGTATTCAAAAAACATAACTACTCCTTTCTTAAAAATTATTGGATCATGAAATTATTTTATTATTTTTAATAACATTAAATAAAATCTTCAAGATAATTTTATTTTACTTAGAAATTTATACAAGATATGATATTTCATAACTTTTGGACTTTGCAATATTCTTCTTTTCAAAAATTCATTAGACTCCTTTAAGAACTTTCAACTATTTTACAAAATAAATTCTTTAAAAAAAGTTAGTTTCCAAAAAAAATTAAATCAAAACATAATAGAGGATCGTCACATTAACTCTACCAAATAAATCCTCATCATCTTCATTTCTTCTTATTCATCCCAAAAAATGGAGTTTGAAAAATCTTACCATATGAAGCTTCAAAAGGTGAAATTTGTAAAATTGAATGAAAATTGTTATTTTAATAAAACTCAATTAAAAAAATATGATGATCCCAATATAGCAACCCTTGTTTTTATTTCTTTACTATTACATCATTTTAATGATAAAAAACATAAAATCATTACATAATGTGGATCCAAAGGTTTAGTGTCTTGGGAAAACTAGGACCATGCATAACATTTACAAAATAAAACATAAACATTTATTTAATTCCTTCTTCCCTATATTCTTATTTACCCTTTAATTCTACTTAGTATAAGTATTCTCCTAAGGATATACATAAAAAAGGGGTGATCTAAAAGCCTTGTAATAGGATAGATAATCACATGAAACAATATAATATGGGGTGAGCATAATCATTGTCATCATTACATATGTATAGGATCATAATCATGAGATGAAACATTAATAAATGGCATGGAATGTGTTAATCCATAAAAATGAAACATCATGTCTTAGTGGTTAACTACCATGCATAGTTTTGAACAAATATAGCATAATTTTCACACATATTTCACTTTTTTCATGAGAAAAATCACATTACCCAATGAATTTGAGTGCTATATAACTTTGGGTACACCTGTCACATCATAACATTTACATTGTGCTATATAATTTATGGCGCACCCATCACATCATAACATTTATATTATCATGCATGCCACATAGAACACATATCAATATTGAACATAAATTACCCACGGAAAGAAATTGACTTCATTTCTCAATAATACATTCATAAATTTTGGATTCCCAAATTAAAGAGGGAATAACATACTTGAATTATCAACCCTGATTGAAGAAGAAACAATCTCGAGAAGTAAATGCTGTGTTTTTTTTAAGATGTGTTATTTTGGAAAACGTTATGTTTATCATATACACAAGTAGAAAATATTTATATATAAAAAATAAATATAATGATGAAAAAATTATATTTAAGGAATATCCATGCTAAAAATTGGGTGAAAGAGGGAAAACCCAAATAAATAGAGTTGGGTTTGAGAATTCCCCTTACCTTGAGTCCAAATGCTTTATTCACATTAATATCCTATATAATTAGATTATATTGGTCAATTAACAAATAAAGAACCATTTATACATTAACATTATTTATTATGGATATATTAAGTTCATTTATTGGATTTTTGATGATTTATATAGTTTAATTTGATCGTTCAGAAGCATTTATTTTAATGGTTTTCACGATCAGTTTGCATGTATTCATGAATGGGTGTTCGGGTAAAATGATGATAAATATCCAAAATTGTTGTTATATGTTATTAATGATATTATATAAGTTTTAAGGATCTAATAAAGAATTTTTTTTATATGGCATAGGGATGAATTAGTAGATACAAGTTAATGATTATCATCTTAGATTAATTTCAACGCTTTTTCGATCACAACAAATTCATTTAGTTTTTTCAAATAGTATTATGTATATATGTTTGTTCCATAACATAAATATGGTTATAAAATAAAATTTAAAATATGTTTTATAACATTTAATGGTTTTATTAACATCCTTTAAGGTGTTAATGGAAAATGAAAGTGCATCACCCATAAAGTCGGTAAATTGGCACATCACAGGTAGTGATTTCATTTTTAAAATAAAATAGATATGGGGTGGATTTTAATGATGAATATTCCATTAAAATGATATAATTAAAGTATATCAAACATAATGTAGTTATCTAGCCATTTGGATGAATTTAGGTGTGGAAATAATAATAAAAAATGAAATTGAAAGGAAATTAAAAGAAATAGTGAGAGGATTTACCTCTTCCTACAATGTCCCAAAGGCCTTAATTTTTTTATTGATTTTGATAATACACCTTTCAAGGGGTGAGGTGGAACCCTACAAGGCCCATAGGCATAATAATTACATGGCCCGTAGGCCTTAGAGGAATTCAATGCCCGTAGGCTTCAAACATTACATACAACTCAGACTAACTACTTGGAACTGCTCCTCCCCAGCATCTTCATAGGGATAAGTATTTAGTATAAAATAGTCAAGGATCAATGCTTAAGAAGTGTGATGATAATAGCGGGTGAGGGTTGCTATTTATAGTGGAGGAGAGGGGTGTTTTCTCAATATTATATTCATTAGTTTATTATTTCAGCTCAAGACTTTGAATAGTTTGATAATTATCCACAAATATATTAAAATAATGAAGGATGGTTCTACATTAATGTTCTTGCATCATCATTACATCAAAAATGACTCAAAAATGCATGTATTTAGCATTTATCAAAAACTATCGTATTTTACTATTCATAAAAAATTCAAGTATTACAGAAAAATACCAGAAATTCACCCTAAACATTTTCTAACATGTAGAATTTAAAAATTAACTCATTTTTATGAAAATAAATTTCAAAATATAATTTATTTAATTTTTAATTAAAATTATTATTTACTTGGAAAATATAGATTTTAAAATTATAACTGATTTTGTAACACTTTGAAAAATTACATAAGGTATCATAAAATTATCATAAAATCATAAGGAAAAAAATATTAATTTATGAATAAGTTTTCTAAAAATAAATTTTATTTTAAATTATTAAATTAATTTTAAAATTTTAATTAAATATTTATTACTTTCAAAAATACCAACACTTAATTAATAATTTTTAAAATGTTTACTTAATTATACTATCATATAATTATATCATATTTTTACTTATAAGATGCCAAAATTTTATTTACACTTTCATGGGTGAGGATATTATTCATTTGGTTGGTGTACTATTTATAAGGGTCATATTACTATTCCTAAGGTCAAGTTACTATTTCATCAGTATTGGTTCCTTAACTTCTAGAAATACTTCTTATTTCATTAATTATTCATTTATAAAGCTTTTATTATAGTCCCTAATTGATCATATGTGATTTATACTATATAAAACTTCTATAAGAAGGAAGAAATTTGATTGATAAAAGTATTGGTTATTACATACTTCCCCACTTTTGAAATTTCACCCTCAAAATTTCATATTACATAAATAGGTGATGGTAATTATCCTTCATCACCTCCTCCTATTCCCATGTTTATTCTTCATACTTATGGTTTCTCCACAACACTTAGAAAAGGTGGGTTTTCTTGTTGCATAGAAGCTTATCACTCTAGTCCAGAATTTTTACTCACTGGTCCTCATTAGAGAGATAATCTTCTAGTTGTACCACCTCTGAGTTCAGTAATGTGAGGGATCTATTATGTACTTCCTCAATAGTGATACGTGGAACAAATCATGAACATTACCAATACTCGATAGAAGTGAAAACTGATAGGCCAAAACTCCTATGCAATCAAGGATCTCAAGGGGGCCAATTCACCATGGATTAGCTTCCATTTCTTTACATACCACATGACTCTCTTCCATAGTGATATTTGAAGTAAGACTTTATCTCTAACATATAAATCCAAGTCCCTTCGATTATTTTCAGTATAGAACTTTTGCTGACTCGAAGCAGTTTTGATATGTTTCTGGATGGCTTAAACCTTCTGTGTCATATCTGGCACAAGATCAGGTTCATGTAGCTTTCTTTCACCAACTTCATCCCAACGTATTGTAGTTCTAAATTTCTTTCAATACAGAGCTTCATATGGATCCATGTGAGTACTTGAGTGTAAGATATTGTTATATGAGAAATCAGCCAATGGGAGATGATGATCCCATACACCATTGAATTCTAAAGAGAAGACTCTTAGAATATCTTCGAGTGACTAAATAGTCCTTTCAAATTGGTCATTAGTTTGGGGGTGACAGGACATGATAAAATTTAATTCAATACTCAAAGCATGTTGAATACTCATCTATAATTTAGATGTGAACCTGGGATTATGATCAGAGAAAATCGAGAGTGGAACCCCATGAAGTATCATCACTTCCTTCACGTATATCATTGCAGGTGGTTCAAGAAATAGATATTTATGAATAGAAATAAAGTGGGAAGTCTTTGTGAGTCAGTCCACCACAACTCATATCACATTATTTCCTTTGGATTTCTTTGGGAGACCAGTGATGAAGTCCATAGTGACATTCTCCCATTTCCACATATGAATAGGAAATGTATGCAACAACATTTTGGACTTATAACACTTGGATTTAACTTTATAATATATCAAGAACATTGAGATATATCCAGAAAACTCTTTCTTCATGTTTTCCCACTAAAAGGGTTCTCATACATCATATTACATCTTGGTAGTCCTAGGATAGATAGAGAATGTTCATCTATGTGAAATTTACAATAGATCCTTCTTTATCCTAGTTTATTAAGGAACATAAAGCCTCATTGGAAACGGAATCTCAATATAATCATCAATTTTGAACTCTTGAATCTTCTCTTCATTTACTGTATTCACCTTCTTTTGTAACTCTGGATCATCCCTTTGTTCCTCTTTAATCTTTTCTTGGATATATGGTCAAGAAATCATTTGGGAAAGGTAGGATTCATTACCTACTATTATGATTTCTAAATTCATCATTTGAATATCAAATAAGATAGGGTATTTCCCAATCTCCAACATGGATAGAGTAGCAGGATCTTTTCTGCTAAGAGCATCAACTACCATGTTAACCTTACAAGGATGATAGTGAATAGAGAAATCATAGTCTTTAATTAATTATGACTATCTCCTTTTACTCATGTTTAGATCCTTTTGTGTAAATATATACTTTAGGATCTTTTGATAAGTATATATTTTATACTTCTCACCATATAGGTAGTGCCACCAGATTTTCAAGGCCAAAATCATAGTTGCTAGCTCCAGATCATATGTCGAGTTGTTCTGCTCAGGGATCTTTAACTGTCATGAGGCTTAGTCTATCACATTATCATTTTTCATGAGTACATAACCCAATCCTTTATTGTAAGCATAATTGTATATCACAAAACATTCTCCATTTTTCAGTAATGTGAGTAAAGGTGTAGTGATAATCCTTCTCTTTATCACCTTGATATTTCCTCACATTGTTCCGTCTATGCATACCCCATTCCTTATTAACATAATTAGCAGGCTTGACAATTGTGATAAATTTATCAAAAAACTTTGATAATACAATGCTAAGCCATGAAAAATATGGATTTATGTTATACTAGAGGTTCTGGGTCATTCCTCAATCACCTTTGTTTTTTAATGGTCCATAGAAATTCTCTCACATGTGATCGCATTCCCCAATAATGTGACTCGCTTCGTCCAAAAGTCACACTTGATGAACTTGGCATATAACTTCTCCTTTCCTTAATGTCACTAAAACAAGATTTAGGTGTTCATCATATTCCTCCTTGCTCTTGGAGTAGACGATAATATCATCGATAAACAGCAGCACAAAATTTTGAAGGTAATGTCTAAAGACTCTATTCATCAAATCCATGAAGATTGTAGGGGAATTAGTAATTCTGAAGGGAATCACCAAAAACTCATAGTGCCCATAACTTGTACGGAAGTTAGTCTTATGAATATATTCCTTCTTCAGCTATATCTAATGATATCTAGAATAGAGATCGGCCTTTTATAAGTACATAGATCCTCGTAACTCATTGAAGAAGTCATAAATCTTTGGAAGAGTATACTTATTATTTATAGTGATCATGTTGAGTTCTGGATAATCAAAACACAGCCACATTTATCCATCCTTCTTCATGATAAAGAGCATTGGCACACCTAAAGGTGATGCACTAGGGCATATGCACCCTTTATCCAAATTCTCTTGTAAATTCTTCTTTAACTCTTTTATTTCGATAGGGTCCATCCTATAAGGACACTTTGAGATATGAGTAGCTCCTAGGATGAGTTCTATTTAGAACTCTACATCACGATCTGGGGGTAGTCTGGGTAACTCTTTAAGAAATAAATCATTGTATTACCTCATAATTGGAATTTCCCCTAGCTTGATAACTTCCTTTGGCTCAACCATTTGAGTGATGGATGTTTCTTCATAGGGAATTAACAACCACATCATTGAAATATTTTCAAAAGGCGATTCATGATATTACTTTCATTTATAGATGGGAATGGGATGGTTTATAATATGAGACTATATTTCCTTTTCTCGAAAGTTTATATGTGCTCTATATAATGAGAGGCAATCCATTCTCAGTATAACATTGAATTTCACTAAGTTAAGTATCATGGGATTTGATAGAATAATCCTCCCACATATTACAATAAGAGAAGATTCAAACACCTGGGTTGTAATGATTACACCACATAGTGTTTTTACAAATATATCTACTTCAAGGTTTCAGGGATTCGATTCAATAGTTCTAGAAAACTTTTAAGATATAAATGAATGAATAGAACCATAATCAAATAAGAATTTTTCCATTCTTGAGTGAATAGGAAGTATACCTTGTGTGACATAATTTTCTTGCTCTACATCCATGGAAGTGATGGAATAATCCTTCCCTTGATACTTTGGATTTGGTGGCTAATGACACTGATTTCCCATGAATACTCAAGGTTTAGTGCACTATCTTGAATAATTCCCTTGCTCCCTACAGTTTTACCATGGGACCTTGGGTGGTTCTCTCCTTTCCTCCACTACATTATCCTACATCCTCATGTCTTTTAGAAATTCATGGGCTTAGTGGAATTATCTCCCACACTTGAAGCATTTCCAAGTCCCTTTGAGGCAGTTCCCATGATTCCTCTTCACACATTTTTGACATGTGGTGGTTGAGTTTTCTTTCCAACATTATCATTAGATCCCCCATCTTGAAACACCATTTTTTATTTCATATCAATATATTCATGGGGCCATTCTCTAAACTCCATCTCTACTTTGAGATCACATTAAACAACTTCTTCATAACTCCCAAATTCTTGAATTGTAGGAGCCTTTCAAAGGTGTGGTTTTAAACCACTAAATAATCTATCAATTTTTCTATCATTGTTGATAACAAAACTTAAAGCATACCTTGAAAGCCTTGTAAAATTTTCTTCGTAGATCATGATAGATTCTTCTTAATTTTTCTTAATATTTATAAATTCTATCTCCATATTTGTAAGAATATTTTGAAGGAAATACTTGTTAAGAAACATTATCTTAAATTCTTCCCACTTCATCTCTTCAATTTCATCCCTCAGTTTGGTTTTCTTAATCAAATCCACCCTTGATCGGCCTCTTTATCTAGACAATAAACAAAAAGATTCACATTCTCCATCTTAGAACAGTCAAGAATAGAAAATATCTTCTCCATCAAGTTGACCCACTATTCTAAAACTAGTGGATTGGAGGATCCACTAAACATTGGTGGTCATTGCCACATAAAAAACTCGATAGGCAGTTTCTCCCTCTTTCATGAAGGAGGTCGTTCTAGATTATTCAGGTTATTGTTCATGATCTAAGTTAGATGGGTAAGAATCACCATGAAATTTTGAACTCCAACTTCCAAATCATTAGGGGTGTCATTTGGGAAATCATTGCATTATCCCTCACACAGGTTGTTGGACTAGTTTCTCCTGGTTCCCACTATAATCTAAAATAGAAAAGGTTAGAACAAATCATAAGTCAACAAGTCATTAATAAATAATTTATTCCTTTGTGAAATTAAGTTTAAATGCATATCTTATCATATCCCTACGTTTAGAATTTTCTAAAAAAATATTCTTGGCTGATTACTTATACTTAGTCTCATACTAAGGGTTCTCACTAAGGTTCTCTAATCCTAATTTCCAAATTAACTAAACCAACCTCTAATACCAACTATACCGACCCTGATTTTTCTTAAATTACTATTACATCAATATAATGATAAATAACATAAAATCATTACACAATAAGGATCCAAAGGTTTAGTATCTTTTTAAAATTAATACCACTCATAAAATTTACAAAATAAAACTTAAACATTTATTTAATTTTTTCTTCTCTAGCTTCTTATTGGCCCATGAATTCTCCTTAGTACAAGTAGTCACCTGAGGATATACATCAAAAATGGGTGATCTAAAATCCCATTAAGAGTATAGATAAGAACATGAAACAATATAATATGGGGTGAGAAAAATCATTATCATCATTATTATGTATAGGATGATAATCATGAGAGGAAACATTAAGAAAAGGAATGGAATGTGGCAATGCATAAAAATGGAACATCATGTATTAGTGGTTAACTACCACACCTAGATGTGAACAAATATGGAATCATGTTCATGAATATTTCACTTTTTTCATGAGACACATCATGTCATCCAATTCATTTTAGTGCTATATAATTTCAGGTGCACCCATCTCATCATAACATTAACATTACAATATATAATTTCATACTCACCCATCACATCATAACATTTACATTATCATGCATGCCAAATAGAACAGATATCAATATTTTAAAAAAAATAATCCATGGAAAGGAATGGGTTTAATTTCATAAGAATAAAATCATAAACTTTGGGTTCCAAAATTAAATAGTTAATGACATACTTGAATCATCAACCTTGAGTGAATAAAAAACAATCTCGAGAAGTAAAAGGTGGGTTTTTTGAAAGAATAGTTCTTTTGGAAAACATTGTGTTTGTCATATACTAAATTAGAAAAAATTTATATCCCAAAAATGTAATTATAATGATTATGAAATGATATTTATGGAATATACACACTAAAAATGGGGTGAAAGAGGGAAAACCCTAAGAAAGATAGTTGGGTTCTAGAATTCCCCTTACCTTGTGTCCAAATGATTTCTTTACTTTAATATCCTATATAATAAGATTATATTCATTAATTAAAAAAATAAATAACCTTTTATACCTTAATTTTATTCATTATGGTTTTATTGTGTTCATTTATTTTATTTACGATGAGTTATAGAGTTTAATTTCATCATTCAGAAGCATTCATTTTCATGGTTTTTATGATTAGTTCACTTGTATTCATGAATAGAAGTTCATGTAAAATGATGATAAATATTGAGAATTGTTGTTATATGTTATTAATTATATTTTAAAAAATTAATTATCTAATATTGAATTTGGTTATATGGCATTGGTATGAATCATTAGATACAATTCAATGATGATCTTTTTAGGTTAATTTTGAAGGTTTTTTGATTAAAACAAATTCATTTTGTTTTATCATTTAGTATCATGTGTATAAGTTAGTTACAGAACATAAAGATGGTTAAAACATAAAATTTAAAATCTATTTTCAACCATTTAATGGTTTTATTAACATCCTTGAAGGTGTTATGGGAAAATTAAAGTGCATCTCCCATGATGTCGGTAAATTGACACATCACAAGTGACGATTTCATTTTTTAAAATAAAAGAGAGAGGGTGGAGTTTAATGATGAATATTCAATTAACATGATATTATTCCATTATATAAAAAATATTGGAGTTATAATTATATTTGGATAAATTTATGTGGGGAATAATAATAAAAGAAATGAAATTGAAAAGAAATAAAAAGGAAGAGTGAGAGGATTTTCCTCTTGAATTTATCCTCCTTAAAACCCTCCTTAGGGAAAAGGTTTTGATATTTCAATGAGACCAAGAACTCATGGATGTATGGGAGGGGATATGGAAGATTATTGGTTAGAATATAGGAAAGTATAAAATATTCAGAAGTGTGAGGAGAAGAGGGGTGAGGGGTGGTATTTATAGTGGAGGAGAGAGGTGTTTTCCCAATAGTATATTCTTTAGTTTATTATTTTGGATCAATACAATAAATAGTTTGAACATTATATATAAATATATTAAAATAATTATTTAAGGTTCAATATTAATTTTCTTACATCCATCTTACATCAACAATGACTAAAAAATTCATGTATTTAGCATTTATTGAAAATTGTTGTATTTTACTATTCATAAAAAATTCAATTATTTTAGAAAAATACCTAAAACTTACCCTAACCATTTTTCAACATGTAGAATTAAAATTTTAAATCCATTTTATTAAAATAATTTTGTAAATATAATTAATTTAATTTTTAATTCAAATCATCATTTAATTGGAAAATACTAATTTTAAAATTATAACTGATTTTGTAACACTTTGAAAAATTACTTAAGGTCTCATAAAATTATCCAAAAATAATAAGAATATAAATATTAATTTATGAATACATTTTTTGAAAATAAATTTTCTTTTAATTTATTAAATTAATTATAAAATAGTAATTAAATATTTATGACTTATAAAAATACCAACACTTAATTAATAATTTTTAAAATACTTACTTAATTATACTATGATATAATTATATCATATTTTCACTTATAAGATGCCAAAATTTTATTTATAATTTCATGGATGAAGATACTATTCATTTTTTTGGTTTACTATTCATAAGGTTCATGTTACTATTCCTAATGTCAAGTTACTATTTCATCAGTATTGGTTCCTTAACTTCTTGAAATACTCCTTATTTATTTAATTATTCATTTATATAGTTTTTATTGTGGTCTATAAGTGATTATATGTGATATATACTATATGAAATTAATATAAGAAGAGCGAAATTTCATTGATAAATGTTTTTATTTTTAAACCCAATAACCCTAACTATCCATTGATCAAGCATGAATCTCATCTTCTTAGATCTGAATCATTCTCATAGATTTTCCATCAAATTGAGGTTAACAAGATGTCCTAAAAATTAATCAAGTACCCAATAACATCTGAAGTCCATTCTTAAAATTAGAAGAAAATCTAGGATTATAGTTATAGACTATATAGAGAGAAATTCAAAGTAACCAGACTCTTTCCTTGAGTTATAGTTGAGAAAAATGGTCCAAATATTTTATAAAAATAATAGAAAAGAAATTCAGAGATTTAGTTAATCAATCAATGATAACCCAAATCACATAATTACCTCAACATGTCTTTATAAATATCTCTATAAAATCCACTCTGGTATTATAAAAGGCTAAGCAATCCCCTTGGACAATTTTCATTCTTCTTTAACCTATTGATAAGTTAAAAATTTCATGGTAAATTATGTAATAACTCTTTTCATTATATCATACTAGTAATACTCATAACGGTCTTTATACATATTAGTTCTTATATTATGGATATAAAACATTGAATTATAAGGTTCACTAAAAGATTCTCCCTTCAACTAGTAATCACAGAGAATATATAATCTATTTACATATCTCAAAACACCTTCTTTGTCAACTTTTAATTTAGTAAACATACACTTTTTAACCAATTCTACCTTCTCTTATAATTGATGGTCTTCTTTCTGATCTTTCATAATTCATTTTGATTGAGATAATTATAGTGACACCTAAAAAAAGTTGAAGTTCTTATATCCACACCATCTTGGAAAAAATTATTCAAATAATTATCCAAAGGGTTGTGTTCAAATGTAACATGGTTAATGTAGAATTATTTTTCTGACTCAAATAATCAAATACTTTGTATTATTTTCTAGGATTATAATGTATAGTGCATTTATAATCCTTAATTAGTTGTATATATCTTCTTGATCCCTTATAAAGCTCTTTCTAAATGAATATATATAATTCAAGCTTTTATGATCAGTATATAACTCACACTTGGCTCTATATAATTGATGCCTCTAAAAAACCACCAAGTCCCTTTAATGAAGAATCAATATAGATGAAAAAACAACATTTTAGGAGGTAAGGTTAAAAATTTTAGAATTCAATAATATTATTTTTATTTCCTAAAAAATGATTATATTATTTTATCTAGATGAATTTAACTCTTTTTATGTTAATTTAGTTAGTGCAATATACAAATGAGCAATAATTTCAATAAAATGTTTATAGTGACCCACTAATTCATGAAAAATTATGAATCTGTGGGGAATTTTCTATTCATATCCATTCTTCAACAACATTATTTTTAAAAGGTTCAATAGTTATTCCAAGTTTTGAAATAATATGACCAAGGAAATAAATTTTTTGTAACCAAAATATGCGCATAATAAATCAATCATACAGTTAATTTTATTTTCAGGTTTGAAAAACAATACTTAAGTTTTTTTCATGGTCCTTATAAATTTTAGAAAATAAAAATATATCATAAATAAACAAAATAACGAACTTATCACAATATTGATGGAAGAATCTATTCATAAGATCCATAAATACATTTGATACATTAGACAACTGAAAGGGCATAACTAGAATCTCATAATTCTTATATCTAGTCCAAAATATAGTGTATGTGATTTCTTCTTATATCACCTTAAACTGTTGGTACCTCAACCTAAGATAAATCTTTGAAAAAATATAAAATACGTGGAGCTGATAAAAAAATCCTCAATATGAGGTAAATGGTATTTGTTCATAATAGTGGAGTAATTCAAGGCTCTTTAATCGGTTCAAAGTCCCATAGAATCATCTTTTTTCTTCAAAAACAAAATAGGAGAACCCCATTGTGAGGTTATATGATGAATGAAACCTTTATCTAGAAACTCAAGGAATTATTTTAAAAATTCTGAAATTTATACTTAAATCATTTGATAAGGGGGTTTTGCAATAGGGTTAGTATTGGGTATTAATTCAATAGTAAAGTGAACCTCTAGAACAGGAATAAAACCTAATAAATACTTAGGATAAACATCCTTATATTCATTCACTAATGGAAAACCAATAATATAAGTAGTTCCTTTCTTTTCCAAAACATGTGCTATGTAACTTTCACTACCATTTCTAATTAATTTCTCAGCTTCTTAAAAGGTTAGAAAACAATTTATTGGCTTTATAATCTATCTTAGCATGATCAAATGAAATCTAATTCATGCCAAATATAATATCAATATATACCATGGAAATCTCAAGAATATTTTTAGGAAAGATAGTTCCATAGATAATAATAGTAAGATTCCTATAAATCTTGGTTTATTTGATATTTCCACTTAGAGTTTTCACTAAAATTTATATCATACTTTCATAGGGAAGTAATCCTAATTTAGCTGAAAATTTCTAAAAAATGAATGAATGTGAAGATCCAAAGTCAAATAATGCATTAGAATAATTTAAATAAACATGTTTCTTACCATTCACAACATCATTTTATATCCTAACATCAACCACAGAAGTAGAAAATTATTTTTCCACAGCTTTATGTGTTTGATATTAATGATTTCCATCCGATATAACTAACTTTAGATACACATAAGTATAGTAAACCAATTTATTACCCCTAAAAAGTATCTATAATGGATTGATATTGGTTACCCCATTATTTGATTGGTCAAGACTCTTTTATTTGAAGCCACGATCCCTACGACCAATCTTACCAGACCAGTAACACTTTCTAGAATTTACCAGACATTCACTAGGATGATTTTTACCAAACGTATCATAATATAAAAACTTAATTTTCTTAAATTTTGATGATTTTGATGAATTATTCCACATTTACTATCATCTAGACTTTTTTTCTGATTTTTTCAATGAATACACGATCATTGAAAAGGTCAATTTTTACATTCTCAACACACTAAACAAGTATCTCATAACTTTTGAATTCATGGTGAGATAATTCTCTTTGATATCTTGGTTTCAACCCTAAGTAAAACTATTTAATCTTATAGTTAAGATCCCAAATAAGATTTGTTATATACCTAGACAATATTGTAAAATTTTCTACAAACACAACTACAAAATAATTATCATTTGTCCTCAAGTATAAGATTTTATTCTCTATCCTAAGTTAAATAACATTAAGGAAATATTTATCAATAAATATATTTATATATGTTTCCCATTACATGGAATTAGGATCATCTATCTATTTGGTATTCATAATGAAATACCACCATAGATCAGCTTCACCTTCAAAGTGGTAAATGTAAAGGTTTTCCTTTTAATTTTCACAGTAACCCCTAACTTCAAATATCTTTTCCAGGGTAATTATCCATCCATCAGCCAAAACTAGATCTAAAGTTCCATCAAATATTATAGGGTTCTATTTTATTAAGTGATCAATTATATTCTTGTTACTCTATACAATATTTTTCTTCTCTCTATCATGGATTCCTCCACCATTTATTGATTTCATCAAATAATCCATCATAGTAACAAACTAATCAGTTTCAATTCCAACCATTCCAGGTTGATGATTTGAAAAGATATCATTTTATTGGTCCCTTCCTACTAAAGCCTCTTTATTTCCTATATGGAAAACCATTACTAATAATCATATTTTAGATAAATAAACATATAAATATAACATTTCTATATAATTTCAACTGAACCATTTTGAAAAAACTTTTAAGGGTATTTATTATCATTATCATAACTCCAAAATTTATCTAAACCTTTTCTCTGATACCAACTATGATGAACCCACCTTAAAATTTTCATATTATCATGACATTAAACTAGAATTCACTTTCTTTATTTAAAAAATATATTTTATTTTTATAGTTTTAGTGATTTAAGTCATAAATTATACATAAAAATTTTATATATTGAAAAGTGAAAAAATCTACTCAGTATACATTTTTCCCACCAAAAAAAAATTTAAAATGATAAATGTTGTATTATCCAGAAATATCTTTAAAAATTATTTCTTAAACTCATCCTTGTACCTACACATCCTTAATTCCCTATTAATAACATTATAAAATGTGGTATGATAACAATAATCTTAGTAAGGGACATAAAAATGAAGAAATCTATTATTCCAATGAAAAACATAAAAACATGTGAAATTCTCTTCCTTAAAAAATAATTTTTTTCAAAAAGAGAAACATTTTCCTTGAAAAGGGACCTTATCTTACCTTTTTGAAACAAAAAAAATTCCATGAAAACGCATTTGAAAGCATAGAAAAGTTATGTATTTAGCCTTTGACATCATAATTTTAAAACTTGTAAAAATCTCATACAATTATAAGAATAATATGGTTTAATTCCAATAAATTATTATGATTAACATAAAAATTACCCAATTAATTCTATTTCTATCTAGGTTTACCCATAATATAAGGTATATTGGGCTCACCCATGATCTATAATAAAGTTGAAACCCTTCATATAATCAGTATCGGGCTCACCCTTGAGAAGGAATATATCATGAATAAAACCATTGAAAAACTCTTTTAAACCACTGTGAAAAACATTTTCGGATATCCACATACCCATTTCATTAAAAAACATTTTCAATAACAAAATACTTAGAAAAATGGAAAGTTGGATTTTATTTGAAGAAAATATTAATGCTTTTAAAAGAATACAAACATAAAATAATGGTTATGGTGGATGAATAATTCATTTTCAATGTATAAGTTAAAAAATAACATTCTTTTTATCATTTTAAAATAAATTCAAAACACACCATAAAATGATTCCTTTTTTAAAACCATTAAAATAAAGTGCCATAAAACTAACTTTAAATTTTTTTTATTTCCATGTAAATAAATTAAAAAAATAATTTTAAAAACATTTAAATGGAATAGAATATATTCTGAAAATAAATCATTATAAAATTAAATTTGAGGTTTTATGTTGAAGTGCCACTTACATCGAGTCTAACTCATCATGTATGTTATTTATATTCCTGAATAATATACTCATGTTAATTATTTAATTTCATGAGAATATTCTTAATGTATATTATTCCATTTATTTCATTTATTACCATTTTATATACTATTATTCAATAATTTAATTTTATGTTGGACTTTTTGAAGATATTTGGTTCATAAGTCCAAAATGACTGCAGGGTGTTGACTATGGTCAAGGAAGTCATTATTCCATCATCACCATAATAATAATCATGACATAATTACAATATTTTTTACATAAATTATACTTTTAAAAACAATCATGAATGATGGTTATGAAAAAAACTACGTTACAATCATAGAGATGGTAGGCCATACATAAGCATGAGTAACATTTCTATTATTCAATGATATTTAAACAAAGAAGGTAAGTATTATTTTATCTTTCCATAATAATAATTACATTTTAATTAAATTATAATTTATTTAGAAATACATATATATATATATATATCATCCATGTGATGTGGTGATGAAAAACAAATCACATCACTTTGTGGAGGTGGTAGTCCATATATACGCAGAAACAAAATTATCAATTTTATTTGAATAGAATAAGAAAGTAAATTGTATATTATCTTATAATAAGGATAAATAGTTAATTAATATCATATATAAACATTAATTACATAATTATAACAATTCATGAGAGATGGTGATTGAGAATGAATTGCATTGGCTCGCGAGGTGGTATTCCACCATATACACAAACGATGATTTCATTTACCATTTGATAGAAGATAAGATGGATATAGGGTTTTCCATTAACATAAAAAAACCTTTGTATATGTAATATAATGGTGTTATTATTACATCATGGTTAAAGTGTATTTTAATTTGTTTGAAGAAGAAATAATACAAAAAACACTCAGTTAAGAATGATACATATTCTTGAGAAAATATCATATGTTTTACACAAAAATATTTTATAGGATGTTTTTTGGATAAAAAAATACTCTAGGATGTTAGGAATGATTTAATTAATGGAATTTGGTATAGTATTTTAGAACAAAATGTTTTTTAAAGTGATAATATATGAGAACACGAGGTTCCCATTTATAAGAGAGGGGATGGGTACACTTGGAATTTCTTAAAAATTTAAATTAATATAAATTAATTTTAATGAAAAAATGGATCATAATTGATAATATTATTTTATAAGATGATTATGAGTAAAAATAAACTCATAAAATAAAATTCTAACAACTTTTAATCACATTTATATCTTAACTGTTTTGTCATAACCCTTCTTTATCCCTTTTCACACTTATTGTGACAGTAAGGATTTTGACTCTATGAGGGTCATAATAGTCGCAATAAATGAATAAATGCACCACAATTGAAATATGGATGACATTTTAAATCATATAATAATCCATTTTCCAAATATATTATTTTTAATAATTTTATATAATTTAATAAAATATTATTTTCATAAAATATCATTAAAGTCAATTTTAAAACTATTCATTTAATTTTATTTTTATAACATCAGTAAAACAAATGAAATTATGATAAAATATTTTAATATATCCCTAAAATATTATTTTTATAAAAAAATACATGATACACATTAATTCTATCAAATTATAATAATTTTAATATTTTCAATATCATTTGTTTTAGTTTTCCTTTAATTGAATAATTACTACGTTAGCATTGTGTAAAACATTAAGAAATTAATTTCTTCACTAAACACTAAAAATAAGTTTCCAATATTAAGGTATATAATTTAAATTTTAGGTTAATATTTTTAATTGAACATATCATTTTCTTATTGCTTGGTTAAAAATATTATATTTATTAAAAACAAGAGAGTGAAATTTTAGACTTTTCATTACATAAAATATTATAATGGTTATAGTAACACCCAAATGGAAGTAAATATCCATATATTATAACATTTTATGATTATGGATTAGGTATTCTAATCCAATAAAATTTATTCAGGTGTTAGGGTTATTTTTAGTCCTTACCATTATATTTTTAACACTAATTATCCAATTTACCCTTTACCGTGGTAAAAAAATTACAAAGGTTACTATTCATGTTGAACAAAAATAAAAGTGAAATATTTTATAAATTTGGACCCAATAATTCCCAATGTTGAATCTATTTTTCTATATTAAATTTAGAGAAGTGGAGAATTTAATTTAAAATTAAATTAAAAAATGTGATGGAAAACAGTTTTTCAGAAAAATTCCCTTTATAATGTAAAAAAAATTATACTAAATTAAATTATAAAATTCATTTAAAAAACCATAATTGAACTATTGTAAATAATAATGAACAAATTAAATTTTTACTCATCAAAAAAATATTTGAATTTCTAAATACATGAAAATAATTAAAATTTTATATAACAAAATCATTATTTTTTAATATTCAGTAAAAAATAAATTATTCTTAAAAAAAATTGTAAAAAAATCCATATTAAGATAATTTTTACATATTTATTTTTTAAATTTAATTATTTTATTCAAATTTAAATTCAATTATTTGAAAGTTAAGATTTTAAATAAATCCTTATAAGATAAGTGTTTAATAAAACTATTTCCTTTTATTCTAAAACTACTTAATATTTTTATTATGAATATAAATATCTAATTCTAAAATTATATGAATATAAAAATGATGTATTATATAATTACTTGATATGTTATAAACATTCCTATGTTTTATCCCCTTCCATGTTCATTCATAATGTATATTAACTATACCAATTCTTTCCCTAATTCAATAGTAGCAACGTACTATGCTTATATTATTGATAATGATACCATTGGTTGTAACTTATAAATCACACTTACCATTGTTCCACTAAAGTTAATCACAGATCCTATAGTTATTTTCTATGAATCCATGTCTCCCAGCAAAATATACATCTAAAAATCCTTTCAAATGATCAACATCACTGAAATGTAATGATTTATCCTCTGACCCATCATGTATTATAAGATCCATTTAACATATTCCATGGGTTTCCTTATAATTTTTAACATAAAATAGATAACAAATACCACTATAAAATTAATATCTATTTTAATATAAACCATTGTATACATAAAAATTCCTATAGATGAGTCATATGGAACCAAATCTAATTCACAAACATCTCCATCTATTGATGGTGCCTCAGGTTTACTAAGTTTGTAGTGTACTGTGAGGGGTGTTGATATAGGTTTACAAATAGTCATTCAAATTCATTAGAGGACATCACAAATTTAATTATTATAGGATAAAAATAAGTATTTGGATTTTCTATCCATCTCAATTATCATCCCCAAGATTTTTTATCTATCACAAGATTCCTAATTTCAAATATTCTTATCAGCTTCTTATTAAGTTACTCAATCCATTAGAACTCCATAACAGAACTCAATATATCATATATATACAACAAAATTATGAAATATGTTCCATCTTACCATTTCCTTTTATAACAATAGTGATCGAACTTACATCGACTAAAATTTTCTTCAAAAATGAATGTTTCAAACATAATATTCCATTGTCTTAGAGATTATATCAAACTATAAAGGCTTAATTTCAACTTATAAATCAAATAATCCTTCCTATGAACTTTATAAACCTTGTATGGAACCATATAAATTTATTTATCTAAATCGATCGGAAGAAAATCTATTTTTACATCCATCTTCTCCATGTGTAGATCAACTGATGTAACAATTATATATACTATCTAAATGGTTTTCTATTTTACTATAGGTGATAAAATCTTTGAATAGTCAATTCCTTTCTTCTGTTAAAAAATTTTCACCACCAAACATTCTTTGTTTCTCTTAATTCCATCAATATCCTATTGAAAATAAAACATCCATTTTTAAAGACTTATTTCCTTCTATAGATCATCCAACTCCCAAGTATTTTTGAGATTTAAGGAAATAAATTACTTTTACATGGATGAATCCTATAATTTAGAGTATCTAAGATTATTTTATTCCTTGAGACCATATGGTTCCCCTACATCCTTTATAAGTAAGAAGTTCATATTAGCCCCATACATTTGAATAAGTTTTCAATTGTGAGTGGATATACTTAACACAACCTCATGTTCATTAATTTAAACATCTATGTCCTATATCCTACTATCCAATAAAGGTCGCATCAATAATTATCTATCTAGAACTAGTCTGTCGAAAAGGTTACCATAAATCATTTTTTTCCGATCTACCTTTTTCTGGTACCGAGTCTATCGAAGTTACAATATCTTATGTTTCACCTATGCTTTCTGGGATGATGTTTTCTTTGGTAAATTCTATCAAATCATCAAAAAATTTAATAGTTAATCTTACCAAAATGTTATTCTTATCTATTTCACAACAATTCCATATAAGTTATTCTTTGAAATAAATATCTCAACTCTTTTTGACTTGTTTTTTTTCATTATTACATATGTGATAACCAAATTTCTAATCACCGTATCTAATTAGAAACCAAAATTTTGATTTTATAAAAAAATTATCCCTATCTTTAGCATCAATATGATCATATTTCATGTTTCCAAAGATCTTGAGTTTGATGATATTTGGTCTCTTAATGGAAAAAAGTTCCTCATGACGTTCATATCCCACATATGAATTATAACTCTTATTTACCAGGTAAACTTCTCTAATCAAGGATTATTCCAAAATTACCTTATAAATTCCATAGTGAAGCCTCATATTTCAATACTTCTCCATTATCATGGGATTCATTCTATCAACTATTAAATTTTGTTTTGAGGTCCTTATAATAGACTTCTCATGCCTGACACCCTTCTTTTAATAGAAGTTACAAAATTTATGTCCAATGAATTCCTCACCATTGTCTGTCTAGAGACATTTCTAATTTCTTTCTTACTCATTATTTTTTGAAACATCCCACTGAATAAATTCATCAAAAACATCATATTTATTCTTCATGAAGTAGATGTAGAACTTGTGAGTGGAAACATTAAAGAAAGTCACAAAACATTGTGATCCTCTATATGAGAGAACTAGTGTTGGACACAAGTCATAAAAATAAAAATGTTCTAACATTAGGTGTCTAGGAATTATTCAATCCATGTTGAAGGAAACACTATTTTTCTTAACAAAAAACTCTCACATCTTTTAAGGCCCATGTGATTAAGTTTAAGTAAACCATTTTCTAGTAGAACATTGATATTTTTCTCACTGATGTGACCAAACCTATTGTTTTAGTTTTCTGAATAATCTTATGAAGTCATTATAATAATTAAAACTTCATCACTTCATCCAGTAAGATAAAAAATGTCATATTTTAGTCCTTGGTGAATCACCTTGATAACTCTACCGATCATCTAAACACAAATCAAAAAAATCATTCCAAAACCTATATTATCATGTTGGCACACTAATATGTGGTTATGTGACACTTTTCAGGTTAGTGGTATGTTTAATTTTTAGTTTTATTTTCATTTTGATCCATTCATGTAGTTAACAAGATCATGGAGTGGAAACATGAGTTTTTTTGAAGATATGCCAAGGTACATGGTTAGCGCATGATTTGTTTAATCCTATGGTTAACTATGCATGGGTGTTATTGGTTGGTGAAGATAAATTTTCATTGTTTGAACATGGTTTTCCTAAATTTATAGCTTCTTAAGGGTAACTATATTGCACATTTTTGGGAGGGTAGTGGCACATGCATGTTTGAATCATGGTTAGACTAATTGTACATCCAAATTTTGCATCCCTATATAGCTCGCTTAAAAAGTGGATTTTTACTATTTTACCCTTGATGGTTTTTAATGTTTGGGGGCCTCATTTTACACCCACATCATGTGTATCCTCTCTCATTTGGTGGTGAAATTTCCCCACTCCCTTAGTGGTGATTTATATTGGATATATTGGTGTTTTTAATTAAGGTAACCCCCTTTCTATATGGTTTCTTGATTCTCTCCCTTCTTCACAGTTCTTCTTCCATTTTTGTTTAAGTGTTGAACCATAGTGGGGGTGTTGAACAAACATAGGGTTTTTATTAGAGTTTCTTGGCTAGTTTTCTTATGGATGAAGTGTATGAGATCTTACTCTTCCACATCATTTTTTTCATCATCGAAGGTGATGAAATTTGGACTGAACCTAGGGTAGGTGTCTCTATTTAAGGGTGATTCCTTGTATTAACTTTAAATTATGTTTCTAATTTGGTTTTTGTCGTTTTGATTTAATATTAAATGACTTATAAATGATTTATATCCTATGTTTTCTATACTTAATTTCATATTTTTGAAATTGGGTATTTAATGGTGGTTTTCTAAATGGGTGTGGTGTGTGTACATGTAAACTATTTGATAAAATGGATCAAAGAGGGTTTTATGATTTTTAAAGGTTTTAAAAATAATTTTTATAAATAATTTACCGTGAAATATATGTTTTGATAAAATTTTCATATTTTTTTATGAAATTGATTATGATATGGCATGTTTGATATGGGAACTTTTTTTTGATTATGTTGGTATGGAGTGGCATATGGGTTAACTAGGGTATAAGGGAGGCATTTTTTTAAGGACCATGTGAGCCTTCGGAAGGAAGACCATATAAGTTTCTGTTATGTTTTTTCTGAGGGGCTATATGATCCATCGATAGGGGGACCGTTTGATCCTATAATTTGGTTTCCAAGGAACCAAGAGAGCCTTTTTGTAGAAATACCATGTGAGATTTCATGTTTGGTTACTGAGAGACCATGATATCTCTTATATTTGGGCTAGAGGAATAACTTAAGAGTTTCTATTTTTCTTAGCTAGATAAAACACATGTTTACTCACTCATGATAGGAATAATGGTTAAATAACTATGTTTGGTTTATATAATATATGCATTCAAATACATCTATTTCATTGTGAGGAGATATATTATTCCCATTTTAATTTTTGCAGTTGTTTTATAATGTTTCTAAATCTCACACTTTCTATGACATGTTATATACTTGGAACATGTTATGCCTTATGGATATGTTCGTTTATTTTATCCTTAATTTTAAATTGATTTGGGAAACTAGATTTTTTAAAATGTAAAACCCAATGGAATTTTAAATGTGTATTTAAAATGGTATGTTTTCAATGTGGTTTAATTTTTAAAATGTTTCCAAACTCGTTTATTGGTTTTCATGTGTAAAACATTAAATAGATTCATTATTATATCCTACTAGGATTTGTTACTCATAGCCTTCATAAAACTTTGGGTGCATAAAGATATCATTTTGTAGGACATAGTTAAGAGAAACCAGACCATATACCAGGGTGGGACTTCTTAATTACTGTCTTCTAGTGATTTGAGGATGAAACATGGTCTTGTAGGGATTTACTCATTGTGAATCATTTTTGTTAATTACTATCTATTAGGATATTTATATGGTAATTTTTTTGGAATTGAACCCTTTTATTTGAGTTTGCAGTTTATTTTTAGATACCTTGTATAAAGACTTTTGGGAATTTTTTGTATATGATGTTCATTGTTATTGATGGTGTCTATTTATATTATGATGAATTTCGTTGGATGTTTCATTTATTCTGTGGAATCGAATATTATCGGTGTGGTCATTCTATTTTATGGATTAGTCGTGTAATTTTACCATTGGTTAAACCATTCCCAAGAGATATTTGGTAACTACCATTGTTTTTCATCAACCCATGGTGATTCAGAACGTTCTTCAGGAAATGTGGTGGGATAAATTGGGAAAATAGTTGGGTTTTCCTAGGATATTTTATTGTAAATTTGTACCAAAGAAGGTTTTGTTTTTTTATTTGGTAGTTAGTGGTATGTTGGATCTAGGACTGTTAGGATTTTAGATGTAGAGCAGGACTACTTAGGCAGCTCTTATTAATGTTGAACCTCAAGTTTCCATGGGTTTTTAGGATTATGGTTATGTTTTGAGCGAGGATATGGGTTGTTTTGGATTATTTTATGTGTTTGTGGGTGAAATTTTCTTGATAAATCTTGTGTTTTGTGTCTTGTAAAACATGTATTGTATAAGGACCTCATCTAGGAATATATTTTATTTGGACGAGAGTACCTCACATGTGAACCCTCCTCTTGATCTGGATTTATGGGAGTCATTGATTGATAAGATCCAAATATTGGGTCATGTGGGTGGTTGTGAGTGATCATAGATGTTGGACCATGATCATAAGTTTTTGGTACATAAATCACTAATGTCCCATGGTGAAAACATACCTAATGAGCATGAGGAGTGGTTAGATTTTATGGAGCATATATTTGAGTTCATGAAGACCCCTAATACCTATAAATTGAGGTTTTCCGTACATGTGATAGAAGGACAGGGTAGGAAGTTTTTTGATTCATTAGTTCCCCCAAGGAGGCATGAGGATTGAACATGGACCATGTTTAAGTTGGATTTTAATCGATAGCTTTACCAAAAATCATTGATAGTGGTTAAGGCCCATGAGTTCTTGAAGCTGGAGAAAGGTTATTATTTGGTGATGGAGTATGCTACCATATTTAACAAGTTGGATCATGTCTCTTTGGATCTCCATAATAATGTCTACCTCAAGGATAAATTATTTGAGATGGGATTAAGGACATAGATTATATCTATTCTCATTATTTTTTTTCTACCAACATATTAGAGGTGGTTGATAAAGAAGATATGGGAGATACAAATTTGAAAAGTAAGATAGGTCTTAGTGGTACTCCTTTAGTGGGATATAGACACAGTTATTCATTAAGGTAGAAGAAAAAATGGGTTGAGTGTCATCAAGAAAATTTTAAGAGTGTCCAACAATCATGAGTTTAGAAATTGTGGCTTCTATAGGTTGTAGTCCAATTATATATTATTAATTTGAGAGGTCTGGACACAATAGGATTAACTTCTCAAAAACTCTAAGGTTGGGATACAAGTGTGGATGTATAGGTCATCTTTATTACTTTCTTCAGTTGGTTACATAGGAGAGTGATGTTGGATTTACTTTTTCAAATGGATTTTAGGTGTCGTTAGAGGATTCTATATGTGGTGGGTATTTCCCTTATAGTATAGTATATTCTCACTAGGGGAAGTATTTATAGGCAGGGTCTGAGCTAGGGTGTCACCATGCAGTAGAGGTAATTTCACAAGACCCTGACTTAGGGTTTTCCACCATTAGAGGTATGGTTTTAATTGTATCTTTGATGGAATTAGTTTTATTTAACACTGGTGCATCCCATTTATTTATTTCACTTGTGATTATTGACTCTTTGGGTGTGTGGGTTTAGTTAATTTTATATTTTATGGATTTACTAACCCTATTGGTTAGGAATAAGGAGCATGGTTTCATGTTCCATGAGTCTAGTGTTTTTTTAACTAGTGTGAAAGCCATCTGGGACTTCCTTGTTTTAGATCTAGACATTTTTTACTTGCTTATCAATAAGGACTGGTTGATCATCTTCAATGCACTAGTCAAATGATATAGACACAGAGTCTAGTTCATTAAACTTGATAGGATTACTCACATCATTGATTGTGAGTGGGATCCATACTCAGGGACGGTTGGACTGATTTCTTTAGAATTGGGGTTTTTTTCATTTTTCTAGGTTGTTTCTCAATGATGTAGTGAAGGGTTTGTGGGTGAAATTTTAGTGGTCATGGAAAGGTACTAGACATGTTTCTAGTGGATTTATTAGGATTTACACACTAGTGGGAGGTTGAGTTTACTATTGATATTCTCCTATAGATAAGCCCAATATTTTTGAAATCATTCTAGATAGATCCACCCAAGCTGAAAGAGTTGAATTATAAACTAGTGTATCATGAGGTAATGTGTTTTATTTACCACAACGTGTGACTATGGGCTTCAATGATTCTATTTTTAGAGAACAAAGATATTATTATCTACCTTTTATAGACTATAATAATCTAAAACAAGTTAAAATAGTGAAAAAAATACCTATTTCTAAGAATTTATGATATGTTAGATCGTCTTAGATGATCCTGTTGGTTTTTAATGATTGATTTTAGATTGGGGTACCACCAATTGAGGGTCTGAGAAATGAATTTTTATGTGAATTACATTTGAAGTTGGTGTAAGAATTTTTATTATTTGGTTATTTATCTTGGGATTACCAATGGTCCTACAAGATTCATGTTATGTATGGAAAAATATTACATTACCTTTTTGACTCAAGTTTGTTCATGTTTGTAGATGACATCTTAGTGAATTTCAAGACAAAGGATGAGCACGCTGACCACATTAAGGTTGTTTTTGGTGTTTTGAGAGTGCATCATTAGTATTAAAGGTTGTAAAATTTCTTTATTTTGATCCAATAAGTATATATTTTTTACCACATGATTTTATAAGAAGGAGTTTTAGTGTATTTAGAGAAGGTTTGAGTAGTCATGTCCTAGGATAATCCCAAGAATGTGTTTGAGATCTGCAGTTTTCTGGTCTTTCCTTTGACAAGGATAGATTCTTTTCATAGCCAAGAGTTTCATGTTTGGTTGAAATAAAAGTTATGACCATTACATTAATTAAATTAAAATATAGATATTTGTTTAATTGTTTTATTCAAATATATTTCAGGTATTGAGTATACCTATTGACTCCATTTCTCAAGAATTAAAAGCGTTTGATTTTGGTCCCAATTCATTGGTTCATGAATGAAAATATTTAATAATAAATGGGTATAAATTTGTTACAAATTATTGAGTGGTGAAAGTGAGAATATATAATGATAGAGTTATGTTAACTTCTACAACGTACTATTATGCTAGTGCATTAAATAGTGGGCCACGATCTGAATTTTTCCTTATTATAGGCTTGCTGAGAAAATACTATTATTAGATTACTAATCTCAAGGTCGAGTGACTATGATGAAATGTAAATTTTTTTATTCAATGATGATACATGATATATTTATTTATTTATTTTAATTTAGAGTTATTTATATGAGTCTATTCGTGGATACCGATGAACCATACATTTGGAATCAAGGGAAAAACAAGTTTTTTAGCTAAAAGATAATCTAAGAGCTGATTATAGTGTCATTAATGAACTAATACCAAGAAATGTTTTTCATGATGTTGGGGAACAAATTGACACCATGACTCCCCCATTGTTATTGACCAATATATTTCATTTGATGACTCAAATTGTTCTATTTTGAGAGTTGATGTTGAACCAAAAGTAATGTTGGGTAAAATATAGAAGCAACCATATATGTTTATAGTTCATTAAGTTTACCTTGAAATGGGATTATTAGTTTTTTATTAATATAATTAATTTAATTTAGTTTTAGTTTATAATGATATTATTTTAGTATTTTTTGGTTTCATTTCATTAAAAATATTTATTTCAATTCATAAAACTGAGTTTAATGCTGGTCTTCAAAAATGTATAACTCTGATATAAATTATTTTTTATAAAACATGTTATGACATTTTTATGACTTATTTTACTTATAAGTTTTATGCATGATTTTTTTTAAAAATTATAAAAATTGTACATTTCATTCTTATACAAATTATAAAAAATATTGCATAAGTTTTAAGGAATAAATTATTTGATGTTGATCGATAGATTCATGAGAATGGGTTTCCTCTTATGCTTCCCTTAGTGAGTATAATAATTGAAGTATTTTTTTCAATAAATATAACGTCATGTTCATATTCTTTATCAAACTTCTTTTAGGAAAATTCAGTTGCACCAGATTTGACTCATCCCCATCCTACTATCATGGGTCTAAGCTGGGATGATCCTCGATATAGATATAGCATTTGTCGAGCATGTTCCTACCCTGAACCACCAACGAAAACCCCATATACCATGGCTTTCCATCCTCCACCTGAACCTCTAGGAATTTTCCCGCCCATGCCTCCATCACCATCTCATTTAGCCTCTTATTACCATATCATGTCTATACTACCTCCAGGGATTTTTCCACCTTTACCATATCTATATCCTTTGATGTATCCCCAACCCTACTACCCATATCCTACCATGTTTATGTCACATCTATTTCCTACTATCCATCCAGAATTTGATGATTTTTTTCATTCATATTTCACTCCAGTACATGATGATCACCCAGAGCATGCATTGCTACAGAAAATTTCCTCAAAGGCTACTCATCCATGACATCGTATAGATCCATCAGAGCCTATTGAGTAGTCTACCTATGGTTTTTATTATTATAAGTCTGTTATATTATATAACATCATTTTTTCATATTTTACTACAACTTAATTCTTTTCTCCATTTAATATTATTCAATGGTATCTTCTAGTAGGCGTCGTGGGTGCACCCATATGAAGAAATCTTGGAATCACCAAACATAAGTTGTGGTGGATTACAATGAAGAAAATCATATGATAGGTAAAAATTCTAGGGAGTGTAGATGTTTCCTTTAAACTTTATCCAAGTACCTTGATATCATTCTCATGGAACCAGTATCATAGATACATATTGGTAATGACATCATGGACAACACATGGGTGGAGATATTGGTAAGAAAATTTTTTATATTTATATCTATATTTTTTTTGTATTTATATGAATTAACATGTTCATTGTAACATAATTTTAACATTCCCGATAGTGAAGATACTAAGGATTCAAGGTATATGGATCTTGGGGAGTTATGGTGATCATATATTCATGATATATATGTTGGTTGGGGAGTAGAGTCAGTTCTAATTTATAGGGTGTACCCACATTACCCGACTATCCAACAACAAAATATCAAAAAATGATCACATATTGGAAGAGTGGTGAGTTTAAATTTATTCATAATATTTAATGGTCAGGATGTAAAATTTAATTCTAATTAATTGTATTGAAATTTTTTTTATGATATTTTAGGAAAAAGCAAAAAGAATAAAGATTCAATGATGTATCTACACACATTGGTGCACACTACAGTACCCGAGCATGAGAAGCTCCTGGTACTTTAATATGAATAGAAATAATATCTAGATTTATATTTTTACTTAGTTATCTTTACATACTGAAATTTATGTTTTATTGTCATTAATACCTTTAATATATGGCCAAAAATACCCCTCTCAAATGGCCTAATGGTCAATTAGACTAATGGCCTAATGGCCTAATATCCAGTTGGACAATTGAACCATTATCCTAATGGCCTCATGGAAAAATGACCTAATGGACTAACATCCTAATGGAAAATTGTTTTAATGGTCTAATTTCCAATTTGATTAATAGACTAATGGCCTAATGGAAAATTTTCCTAACTGCCTAATGAAAAATTCGCCTTAAGACTAATGGATAATTTTCCTAAGGCCTAATTGAACTAATAGCCTAATGGCCTAAACGCCTATTATAAAACTGGCCTAATGGCCTTTTGGCCTAATCACCAATTGGAGAATTGGCATAATGGACTGATGGGATAATGGAAAATTTTCCTAATGGGATAATGGCCAATTATCCTAGAAGTGTAATGGAAAATTTAACTAATGGCCCAATGTAGAATTGTCCTAATGGAATAATAGCCAATTGGCCCAATGATCTAATGGCATAATATCTTAACAGCCTAATGGAAAATTGGATTAACAGCCTAATGGCCAATTGGCCTAATTGTCTAATGGCCTAATGGCCAATTGGACTAAAGAAATAAAGGCCTAATGTACAATTGGTCTAATGTCCTAACTACCTAATGACCAAATTTCCTAATATCCTAATTCCCAATTGGGCCAACGACCAATTTTCTTAATGGACTAATGGCTAGTTGGCCTGATGGCCTACTGTTCTAATGGCCTAATGGCCTAATGGCCTAATTTACAATTAGAAAATTGACCAAATGACCAATTCACCTAATGGATTAACAGCCTAATATAAAATTTACCTAATGGCCTAATTCCCAATTGGCCTAAATTCCAAAGGGCCAACTTTCTTAATGGCCTAATGGACTAACAACCAATTGGACAATTGGAATAACGTCCAAATGGCCTTGTGTCCAATTGGAAAATTTTCTTAATGAACTAATAGCTAATTTACCTAATGGACTAATAGAAAATTTGCCTAAAGACATAATGAAAAATTGGCCAATAGTCCTAATAGACTGATAACATAATGGAAAATTGGCCAATTGGCTTAAAGTAAAAATGGATAATTGGACTAATAGCCTAAAGGGATAATGGTCAATCGACCTAATGGTTGATTGTCCTGAAGTCTTAATAGATAATTTTCCAACTAGCTAAAAGGCCAAAAAACCTAATTTCCAATTGAAATAATATCCTGGAGTGCTAATGTAGAATCGTCTTAAAGGCTTAATGTCCAATAAGCCTAAAAAATTAATGTAAAATTGGCCTAATGGCCTAATTACCAATTGGAGGATTTTCCTAAAGGCCTAATAGGTGATTAGCCTAATGGAATAAAGGCCTAATGGATGATTAGCCTAATAGCCTAAAGGCATAATGAGAAATTGGTATAATGGACTAATGGACAATTGACTAATTGGCATAACGGCTTAATGGAAAATTGGACTAACAATAAAATAGAACATTTTCATGATGGTCAATTGGCCTAACACGCTAATGGCCAATTGGCCCAATGGACCAATTGGCCTAACACACTAATGGCCAATTGGCCCAATGGACCAATTGGCCAATTGGCCTAAGGTCCTAATGGCCATTTGGTCTAATAGACATTTTTCCCAATATCCATGTGTCCATTTGGTCTAATAGACATTTGGACTAATGTCCAAGTGGCCATTTGGACTAAATATCTAATGAACAATTGGAAAATTTCTCTAATGGCCTAATGACCTGAATACCTAATGGAAAATCAGCCTAAAGTCCTAATGGTCAATTAGCCTAATGGATAATCGGACCTAATAGATTAAGTCTCAATTAGCCTAAATAAATAATAGACAATTGTCATAATAATCTAATATCTTAATGTCCTAGTTTCCTAATGGTCAATTTTCCAATTGGCCTAATGGCCTAATGGCCAAATGGCCAAATGACCAGTTGGGGTAATCCTCTAACAGCCAATTGGCTAAATTGGTCTAAAGACCTAATGTCCAATTGGACAATTGACCTAATGGGTAACAACCTAATTATCAATTGGAAAATTTTCCTAATTACCAATAGTTCATTAGCTAATTGGAATTCCTTATGACATAGAAATGAATTATTTATATTTAATGATTTTAAATTTTCAATAAATAAATATTTTATTTATTCAAATTAGGGGCCTTATTTTGATATTATTGAAACCAAATCAAAATATTTTGTATGATTTAATTGATTAAAGATTAAATATTATTAACTATGTTAAGTTTAGATTATCTAAATAGTTTATATAAAAATTGAATATAAAATATTCATATTTAATAAAAATGTCATATATATAGAGGAAATTTCATATAATGAATAATATAGAGTTCATATTATGAAATGAATATAAATCATTAAAATTCAAGATTAAGGAATGTTAATAATGAGTAGATAAAATTTTAAATTATTTATGATTAGATTTTATTTATGAATTTTTCATTAATTTTTATCACATGTTTAAATTTATGAATTGTTTATTCATTTAAAATTTATTCTCATTCATTATTATTCAAGACTATAAAATTTTTATATTGTGAATATGTGTATACTAATCAATTTTAGTTGCATCAAGATTTATTGGGCATCAAAGGACGTGTGCCTCGAGAAAAAATATTTTTCTCAAGTAGGAAAAAATAGAATGAAAATGAAGTAAATGCATAAGAAAATAAAGGTTGTAAGTTTATTATTTATATTTGAAATATTTATATGGAATTTATAATTAAATATATTGTTTATATTTTCAAAAGTATGACTTGGAGGCCCTCAATGATAAAGAAGATGGAAAATTCAGTCCAAATGAACATTTGAGTCAGGTATTATGTGAGGAGCATTATGGGAGAGTCTCATATCGACTTGAGAAAAACATCATCCTCACTAGGTATTAGCCCTCATTAGGCTCATCTCAAAACCTCTCAAACCATCAAGTTATAAAGTTCTCATGTAGAAGTATATTAGGCAAAAAAATAGATTTATATGAGTGTTCAATATGTAAACTGATCGCCGAACACTTTTTGAAAGCTATGTTAGTTATAAGATGATCACTTCAATCAGAGGTAGCTACGACTATTGATTCATATATGGAATCATTGAGCTCTTTAAATGATGCCCCTAGTGATGAAAATGAGGGTCCTAGTGGTGGTCAAGATGATGATGGTGGTGGTGGTGATGATGATGATGATCCAGATAATGTATTTGGTGATGAGGATGTTGTTAATGGTGATAAGGATCAAGATGTTGGTGATTGGGGAGATATTGATCCCCTCCATTTTTTGACTAAGGAGTAAAAATACATGTGGATTTTGTTTAGTTAACTGAATTGATTAGTTTTATGGATGTATATATATATATGTTATATTATTTTAAATGGTTTTAAAATTATTACTAGTAGGTTGAATTATAAATATACAATATTTATATTACATTGAATGTGTAATGTGTTTTTATTTTATTTACAGGTTCAGGGGTAAAAGAGATGATATCATTTCCAATTGGGTATAGATACCTATACCCATGGTTTGGAGAACTGTTGGTATATGTTTTCTAGTAGGAAAATATATACCCATGGTTTTAAGAACTGTGGGTATATATATATACCCTCGGTTTGGGTTAAACTATGGGTATGATAAAATCTGATAAGGTTATACCCATAGTTTATATAGAAATAATGGGTATAGATCTATACCAATGGATCATAAATCCTCAGTTCCTAAAACCATGGGTGTATGTTATACCCATAGTTTTAGGGGATATACCTACAGTTCTAAACTGTGGGTATAGGCTGTTTTCCCAGTAATGGTTTTAAAATGCATAATGTTTCTCCTTTTAAATTAATTAAAAAAACTCCTAATGATAAATGTTTTAAATGAAATTTTTAGATTATATATCAATTAATATTAATTTATATTCATATTATTATTTTTATTATTCATGGATTTAAAATAAAATTATCATTTTCTTGAAAAATACACTTCTTGAATACCCATTTTTGTCGCATATGTGAGTTTATTTTTTAAATTAAAATTTTCCAACTAAATGAATTAAATTTAGTAAAATGAAATCAATATTTTTAATCATAATTATAAATATTATCTAATAAGTCCATCTTAATTTTTTTACAATAATGAATAGTGAAAACAGTAAAAATAAATTATCATGGTCAAGTTGAAAACAAGTTTACCAAGGGGTTAAATTAAATGGATAATGGTAAAAATGACCTAAACACACATATAAAACATATTTTTTAGCCATATATCGACCATATCATGTCTAATTATCTATAATTATCTATTATTTACCCTTATGTTAGGTGAATAATGTGGGTACACCTTGTCATTTTCAAAAATTACAAGTGCACCACTCACCTTACTTATAAAATTCCACAACTTATCCTCTCCTATTCACACCTTCAAAGCCATTTTGATCAACCAAGAACTTACCAAATAAATTACCAAAATCTATACCCTCATCTTAGAATCATTCTTTTTGAAATAAATTCTACTAATACTTTAGGAATAATTACAAAGGGGTGGTATAAGAAGAGGTAAAATTATTAATGATATATTTTTGATTTATATCTCATTCCACCTCCTTCAAATCTCACTAAAATGTGATTATATGATAAAAAATGGTATCTAATATATACTGGTATTTTATTATATTATTTTTATAACCAAAATAAATCTCCTCTTCTATCAAATGGGATATTAAATTGTCATTCATGTGTACGACAGAATACTTCCTTGTTAACCGATGTTATTTGTTTTCCGTCATCACCTAACATGACTTGATGTAATGATGGATTTATAGTATATATATTAAATTGATAAAATATTTATACTTTTGGTGTTTTTATATCACATATACAATTTTTTATTTCAATTTTGTGGGTATATGTTAATGACGTTCGTGTGTATGGTAGACCATTGCCTCATAAAGAGATGTGATTTTTTTTTCACTAACTCTTGACATGTAAGGTAATAAAGATAATTTTAATGAATATATGTGATATAAATTAAATAATAGTTATAATAACGACATATTTATTACTCTAAAAATATAATATATCATTTTTTACATGGAAAAATAATAACGATATTTGTGTAAGTGCATACTACCACCTCCACGAAGCAATGTGATTCTTTTTTTCATCACCACATCACAATAATGATATATATAATTATATTTAAATAAATAATATTATATTTATTATATCATTATCATTATTAAAATATAAAATAATACATACCTTATTTCAATAATAATCATTGAAAAATAGAAGTATTACTCATACGTATATATGGCCTACCGTCACAATGATCATAACATAGTTCATTTTTCATAACCATTTTTCATGATTGGTTATAAAGGTATAATTTATAAATAAATTTGATAATTATTTCAAGATTTTTATTGTGGTTATGTTTAAATAATAACATCTTTGACCATGGTCAACACACTGTATTTTTTTGAAGTAATGAACCGAACGTCCTCAAAACACTCGACATGTACATAATTGATTAAATATTTAAATATGTATTTAAAAATAAATAAAATAAATAATTTCAATGTAAGGTATTAAACCTATAAAATTTTCTTAAGAATAAAATAAATTATATAGTATTATTATATAGGAGTAAAAGGACATATGAGGAATGTCTCGAGTCGAGGCAAGGGTTTTTCTTGTCTCACTTTTTTTGTTTTAGACATATTCCATATTCACCATTTGATTTTATTGTGCGGTTTCTATACTTCCCCATTTACATTTAATATCATGAATCCATCTTAAATCATGGTATTTTATGTTTTAATTTGAATTATTTCATCTATAGGGATTTTATTTTCAAGTTACCAAGTGGTAAATAATTTAATAACTCGTTTTATTTTCATTTGGTTATATTAATTATTTTTTACCTTTTATATTATATGATTATGTGTGCAATTATACTTAATATATTATGATTCATTTCAACTAGTTATATGTGTATTTACATTTGATACACATAATCTACTCATTGATTAATTTCACTTCAACTTTATGATCATTGTCAGGGACTTCATCTCAATTAACTTTCATTGAGGAATATGTTGATGTTATTCACCTATATTCATTTATGATGTGCATATATAACCCATTTTTACAAGTTCTATCATGAATTTATTTATTCTCATAATATTTAATGTTTTTTACTATTAATAATTCATTGATATTATGAATCAAATGTTTCTAAAGTGGTGTAGTAATTTCTTTTAAAAAATTTATTTTAAAGTTACCTTTTCAAATATTTTCAAAAAAATATATTTTTTTAACAACTATGGCATGAAAAACAAATATTTCCTTAATTATTCCTCAATTAATTGATGTTCCATTTATATTTTTCTAAGTTTATATTCCAATAATATTGTTTCTTTTTTATGTGTGTAGTTTTCATATTTTAAAAAGTGATTTTTCAAAGAGAATATTTTTAAGAAAAACCAACTTAATTTATCTCTTAATTTGAAAGTCTTTAAAAATATATATTTTCTAATATTCTTAAATAATTATTTTTCTATGAATGTGTAAATTCATTTTCCCCAAAATTTACTCTTACAAAATATATTAAAAGTAATATTCTTGTTATTTTCCAAACAATGCATATTCAGATTTTACAGAAAATGTGAATGGAATCATTATTTTAACATGTACAACATGAATGGATTTTATCTCCATCATAACCATTATTTTAATTTAATATTCCTTTAAAATTATCCTAGTTTATTTTCAATGAAAAGTTTTTTCAATATATTTTATGGATTTTTAGTGTTTTAAAGTGATATTCAATGTGAGAAGGTTATTTTTATAATGATTTTTTTAATAACCTTTAATTGTATTTAAATTCATCAAAGTCAACACCCATTTTTTTTACTTATGATCCAATGGGGATATTTGGTATTTATATCATACCCACCCATTCAATTTATGGATAGTGGTTTTTTCAAATACATTGTTATGGAACCTATTTCTATCCACGTGTTAAGCATGTTTCAAATAGATTGTTATGGAACCCATTTATTTTCCATGGGTTAATTAGGGTTTAAATATATTTTCATCGAACCTGTTTCTTTTCCACATATTAATAATGTACCAAATATATTGTTATGGAACCCATTTCTTTTCCATGGGTTAATCATGTTTCAAGGATATTGTTATGGAACCTGTTTTTTTCATGGGATAATCATGTTTCAAATAGATCGTTATAGAACTCATTTATTTTCCATGATTTAATATCTTTATGAAATGAACAATTATTTTTTTAGTATTATGAAGAAATAAAATCTTTATGTACTTTATTCATGTTTTTATTCTTATAAATTTCCTATATAATGGTTGTGTACAGATAGCTTCAGGTGAGTATGTTATAACGTATATGATATATACACCTAGATATTGTTCTAATGCATTGGGTATGGAATCTGGCTGTATTTTTAATATCTTAAATTTTTTAACGATATTAAAAACCCACTTGTTGAAAAATTATAAGTGTTTTATGTGAAAAAAAATAATTTATCAAATAAAATCACTTAATAAATGTATTAAAGTCCTTACATAATGGTAAAATAATACTTAAAAAGTAAAATGTTTAGTCAAATATTTTTGGAGTTGGTCGTTGAGTTACTGTGAGATTCCAAAGCCGGTAATTCCCCGGCACATGTGAAATAGAAAACATTAAATATATAATATTACATGTCTTTGATTTTTTCAAAATAATTGAATAACTCTAAAATGGTTCATTATATGGGAAATTTGGCAGTACTGTTAAGTCTGGGAAGTGGTGTTTATCCTAGCTGGGGTTTAACATTTGTAAGCATCATACATTTTGGATAAATCACTCATGAAAATAAATTATTCAATATTATATATATATATATATATATTAAAATAATTTAATGTCGCACAAAAAATTTCTCATATGAGAAATATGAGACCATTATTAGGTCTGAATTGTGGTGTTCACCCTATTATGGGAATAACTTTTATTTACATGGGGTGTTTGACAACATCGAATGTGATAAAACCCTTTTTATATTTAATTATTTATTTATTACAATTTTTAAGTAATAAATAATAAATATATGCCAAAAGGTTTTTTTATGTGAAATAAGAGACTCCCATTAGGTCTGAAACATGGTGTCAACCCTAGGCAGGGTATAACTTTTATACGTGCCAGGTGTCTGGCCACAATGCATGTGATAAAACCCTATTTATATTTAATTTTTTTTTAATAATAAATATTTAATATCTCTCAAATGTGTGTCATATGAGAAATTCAAGACCACTGTTAGGCCTAGGATGGAGGGTTTACCCAAGATTGAATGTAAATTTTATATGTGTCGAACATTTGTTGTTTCATCTCATTAAAATAATTAATTTAAAAGTTTTATATTAAAAATTAAATAATAAATAATAATTTTATGTTCATCATACCAACCATTAACACCAAACCACTATTAATTCCCCTAGAATAATCTAAAAACATTTATTTCGATCTGTTTTAATCCATTTTAGGTTTCAACGCATTAATGGGGAAAATTAAACATTCCTCCATTAAGATTTAATTTGAAGACATTAATGGTAAAATTGATAAGAAATATTTAATAATATTAGTAATTTTTTAGATACTATTATTATAATTAAATTATGAAAAATAGTATTTCAATATTTGTTGGTCAAATAAAAAAATATTAATAATAATAAATGTATTATTATTATTATTCAAATAAAAAGAATCAAAAAATACTTGTGTAATTAAATATTATTTTTCACTTAAATGATGAGTGTTGTTTCATCATGTGTGTATATTAATTGGTGATCAATCTAATCATGGTGAAATTATTTCCAAATACTAATGAAATTAAAATTCATAGTTAATATTAATTTATTAACTACTATCAGTATTTAATGTTGGTTTTTGGTGAAATATTAAGGGTGAAAGATTTTTACTAATAATAATAATAATTGTTGTTGTTGTTATTCTTATTAAATTGAGAAAATAATTTTTTTGTGTGATAAAAATATTAAAATATGTGTACATATATATATTTTTGGGTTTAAATGTGTACGTATATTTATTTTAGTGTTTATATATATAATATGTATATATATAAATTATATATATATATATATATGAATGTATATATATATATATATGAATGTATATATATGTATATATGTATGTATATATATAAATATTATATGTTCATATATATATATATATATGAATGACTTTTTAAATACAATTAATTGATGACATAAATGAATTTAGAAGAGATTATATAATAAATTCCATTGTGTAATAAAGGAATTAATTAAATAATGAATGAAATAGAATGGTGAAAAAAATCTATAAAAGGGGGATGTTTGAGGTGTATAAAGTTGAAACACGTAGGTGGTTCTCCACCCCTCACATTTCAAACTCTCTCTCATATCCTCTCTATTTTCTTTTACTTAATTTTTTTCAAACATTTATCTTCAATATCTTCTTCGATGTTGATCGTATTGAAATGAAATCAGTGTCGTTGGATTCTTATCGATGAGCAGAAGCTAGATCCTTTATTTTTTTTTGAATGCAACAATTTATTTTAAATCTAATTATTCTCTTTATAAATTGATAATTTAAAATACATTATCAAACTATAATTATAAAAAAGATAATTTATAAGAAATTATCAGAAGAAAATTTTTAAAGGATAACTTTTATAGAAATTATCAGAAGACAATCACACACATTTTAAAAGGATAATTTTTATGAAATTATCATGATATAGTCATAAAAGGATAATTCATTATTTTTATCTAAGTATGATTATTTAAATTATAAAAAAATAATTATAAATAACTACCACATGTGTTCTCGATTTAATTTAAAGAGGATATTATATAAAATGTGGTTTATAATTATTCTGAGGAAAATATTTTGAATTTATGTGTTGGCGTAAAATAATAATTTGAAAATTATGTTGGTGATATAAAATATTATCCCATATTTTAAAATAATAACTTTAAAATTATCCAGTAGGGATAAAATATTATTGCATGTAATATTTTAATGATAATTTGAAAATCATCTAAAAGAGAGAAAGTATCATCACATGTGATGTTTTATATCACTTTTTGGTTCTATTAAACCTTGATGAACTTTAAAATGTAAAATTTTTTGATAATAAGGTTGTGAAGAGGGATCTTGGTTATTTTATTCCCACCTTTTTCATTGAAAACTCTTCAGGTAGGAATTTCCTTGCCTTTTGGGATCATTTACACATGATTTCCATTAATATGATTATGCGTAGACATATTTTGATAACCATGATAGATTATGATTTCATGTGGGTGTTTGTAGCCTTGGAAACCTTATGATGCACTTGATGTCATGATTACTTTTAGCTTATTATTCTTATTTGATGTTGATCACATGTATTTTGTGTGCTACTTTACTTTTGATAATAAATTATTCTTTTTCATGTGTCCTACCATGATATATATGCTTTGTGATATTATTATTATAACCCAAGATAGGTGGACCATCGTGAAATGTTATCCTTTGAATGAGGGCTTTCATGGATAGTGATAATGGTGATGAGAGACCTATACATAGGGGAGGGATACGACGATGCCTCAGGAATTCTGTGAGATTCACTCGATGACTAAGGGATGTTGATTAGATCTAGATCCATAGTATATGACTTTATGACTAAGGGGTGATGATTAGATCCAATCCCTAGCATGTTACTTGATGACTAATGAATTTTGATTATCCCTAAATCACTAGTACACGCCAACAACATAATGTTCATGAAGAATAGTGATGTCGAGTTTCATGATCACGTGATGCCATGTATCATGATTCATTGTCCTTGTGGATAATCCTTGATTCTTTTGGAACCTTAATTACCCATCCAGTATAGAGCTGAATCCGGTATGGTCAGGGGTTTGTGTGGCTTGGTTAGTGCATAACTGATCAGTTTTGGATTGCATGTTTTTTCTTATTACGCATTTATCATTATAATGGAATACACTATTGTCTTTGATCTCATCAGGTTAAGGATGAATTGGTAATTTCCTATTGAGTCTTATACCCACACACTACTTAGTAATTTTGATACACTTATAGATTTCATGATGGATCGGGTAAAGGGAAATAGCCCTACAAAGGATTTCTAAGTGAAGGAGTGTGGAGATAGTATCAGATTGAGTAGACTCTGGAGGATATGCTATTTATTAATTTAAATTGTCTTTTTTATTTCCTCTGGACATGCCTTCCACTTTCAAGAGATCCTTTATTTGTATTACATATATGTCATTTTTAATTTTTTTAATTTTTACTATGATTATTTATTATATTGTTTATCGTTGATGATTGATCCTATGAAATGATATTAAGGGTATAGTCTCCCCACTAATGGACTCAAACCCTCACTCCTAGTTCGTAGCATCTTGCATACGGGGAGACATGTACGAGGTCACGTGGCATTCTGGCTTGGACCAAGTGATTTGGGTTGGGTTGTTACAAATTGGTATCAAAGGATCAGGTTACTAACTAAATCATTATTCTATTACTTTTAGTTGCGATAAGCTATACAGGAGATAGGATGATTGGAACTCTGGTAGAGAAACTATAGTAGTGCCTGCTTAGTACTGCGAAGTGGACCTCAAAGCTTCTATAATGTGAGGAAAATATATTTTTCTACTAACATTGATTAAAATCACCTTGTGTGATACACATGATGTTTATATGTGATTTAATAGTTTTCACATATGTTTATGCATCATGACTAGGAACTTAGGATCTCATGGAATATATATACCTATTATTGTGTTGTATAGTAGTTCATTAATTAAATGCATTGATTTGTATTATCTATTTAGGATAGTTTCTATTTGTGTGATATATCTGTGATGCATGATGTCATGATATATCTTTATTGGAATTGATTAGTTTAACTATGATTATTTTTGTATTAGTATATATATATATATATATATATATATTATGGTGACTAACATAGAATGATGGAAACAAGGGTTAGTGCTATGAGATATATACCTTGGGTTAAGGATAGACTCTAAGGAAAATATTGTTTGATCCCATAGATTGGTGAAGATAAATATTGTGTGATCTCATGTAATGATTAAGGTTTAACCCAAAGACTCTATTTTTTCTTAAGTTTATTCATACACTTTACAAAAGATACTACCTAAAAATAGTCTTATGGAACTACTTGGGAATAAGGGAAAAATATTTTTGTAAGGATAGAGGTTTTATCATTACCCATGGATGTGTAGGAGAATGAATTTGAGATTTCTCCCACACCTGATCATGGTATAGGTAGTAGGGATGCTTTAACTTGAAGACATTATCTCAGTGACTATCTTTGGCATAGATGTTCAAAACTATGGCCAAGTATTCCCTTACATCCACTCAAAAATTCTTCATCCTTCTCGGGCACTAAAGGACCTCAAGATATTGAGTAATGAGTTAAAATTGTTGTGGATAATTGACCAAGTAGAAACTTTTAAGGGTCATTGGATTAAGTTAAAATGTACTTATGTTGGGTACACATCTATTTTGTTCCAACCGAGATGAAGGAGCTCAAGGTTCTACTGGATAACATGGATCTAGCAGCCATGGCTTTCACTCTGAAGTGTTTGTGACACACTCTCTTTTATGGGAGATTTTTTTATATGTACCAAAATATCGTTCACTATATCTTCACTTAAGGTTGTCTAAACAAGAGATAAAGGAATTGGGTTAAGACACACATTTTATTTCACATTTTTGGTATGGATTATAGAAATCCCTAGGGACTCAATTGAGATTGATCATGACATACCATACATAAACCAACTGATATACTGAGTAGACTACATGAATATTGGAATATATTATTTGATATTTCATTCTAGACATTTGTGAATCATTGGATGATCACCAATCCTTTTTTTAGTTTTCATACAATAATGGATATCAGTCTTTGATTTAGACGGAACATTATGAGGCTCTTTATGGGAGGTCATACCGCTCACCATTTTGTTGGCATAAGGTGGGTGAGGCATAAATTGTTGGGCCAGTTTGATTTAAGAGACCTCCAAGAGAGTGCAACTGATACAAAAGAGATTGATGACCAATCGAAGCATATAGATACCGTATATTGTCCATATAATTTTACCCTTAGAATTTTTTGTGGGAGATCAATTATTCTTAAGGGTGACTCCTCAGTTGGGAACAGACATATGAGGAAGTAGGTTAATCTTTCACCATGTTTTGTTGGATGCTTTTAGATCACTAAGTGGATAGCGGGAGTGGTGTATCATCTAAACCTTCCTTCTCATTGTCGAGGTATGAACAACATGTTCCATGTGTCCTAGATTCAGAGGTACATACCTGAACCTATATATGTCATTGATTTCGAGGACACTGATTGGAATATAGACTCATCTCATGAGGAAAGGCTGGTGTGGATCATAGATCGAAGTGATAATGTGTGGTGAGGAATGACGGAACCACTAGTTTGGATTCAGTGGTAGCATGGACTGATCCAGGAAGAGACATGGTAATGTGAGTATGATGTTAGAGATCATTGTACTGAGTTTCTTGAGAAACACTTCTAGAGATACTTATCGAGGAAGAGAATTTGATAGAGGTGGAGAATTGTAATATCATGAATTTTTTAAAGATAATAAAAACACACTTATTGAAAAATTATAAGTGTTTTTTGTGAAAAAAATTATCAAAGAAAATCACTTAATAAATGTATTAAAGGTTTTTCATAATATTAAAATACCAGTTAACACATTGAAATATTTTATCTAATATTTTCAGAGTGAGATGCAAAGTTAGTATGATATTCCAAGGCTTTTAAACCCTATGAGTAAACAAATAAAAATATTAAATATATTATATTATGCGTAGGTGTGATTTATTCAAAATAATTTAATAAATCCAATATGGTGCTTTGTATGAAAAATATGATACTACCTTTATGTATGAGACATGATGTTTTCCCTAGGTGGTGTATAAAATTTGTAAGCATAATACATTTGGATGGCTTGCTCATGAGAATAAATTATTTAATATTTAGATATATATATATATATATATATATTGAATATAATTTAATATCTATCAAATGGTTCATCATATGAGAAATATGATACATCATTTAGGTCTATAATGTTGGGTTTACCCTATGTAGGTATAACTTTTATATGATTTGGATTTTTGGAAACATTGCACATGATAAAAACATTTTTATATTTAATTATTTATTTATTCTATTTTCTAAATAAAAAAAATTAATATCTCTCAAATGGTGCATCATATGATAAATATAAGACCACTGTTAGGTCAAGAACATGGGTTTTACCTTAAGAGAGGTATAAATTTTATACATTTCGGGTGTTTGGAAACATCACACATGATAAAACCCTTTTATATTTAATTATTTATTTGTTTAATTTTTTAAATAATAAATAATTAATATATCTTATATGGTGCATTGTATGATAAATCTGAGACCACTGTTATGCCTCAGGCAGGGTTTTCACCCTATCCAGAGTATAACTTTTAGGTGCATCAGACATTTGGTCTTTCTTCTTTATAAAATAAATTATTTAATAGTTTAATTTTTAAAATTAATTACTAAAAACGAATTTTATGTTCATCATCCCTACCAATATATTTTAACCACCATTAATTCCCATGGAATAATATAAAAAATTTAATTTCAACCCATTTTAAACTATTTTGTGTATCAACGCATTAATGGGAAAAAATTAAATATTTATTCATTAAGATTCATATGAAAAAGAAGATTAATTTGAGCCAACAAGCCTCTACCCTAGTGGTACAGGCTCCTGCTTGGCATCCAAAAGACCTAGGATCAAATTGGGGAAGGGACTAATTTTTTCGGTACTGTAGCAGCACTGTAGCAGGGGCACTGTAGTAGTATTGTAGTAGCGGTGGACTATAGCAGCGACGACACTGTAGCAGTGGCGGTACTGTAGCAGGTACTGTAGCAGCCCAGGTACTATAGCATTACTATTCACTGAGGGGCTATTTGGGCCAAAAATGGACTTTCAAGCCAAGTATTTGGGCCACTTAGCCTTGGGCCTTCGGGCTATGTAATGGGTCTCCCTCTACCCAGTCTAAATAAGTATTTTCTTTAAATAATAAAATGAGGCTTCAGCCCCAAACTTTATAAAAAAATATTAATTTGAAAATATTAAGAGTGAAAATGTTGAGACATATTTAATAATAATAATAATTTTCATTGTTACTATAATTATTATTAAATTAAGAAAACTATTTTTTGAATTTTGTTGAAAATGTTAAAAAATATTATTAATAATAAATATATTATTGTTTTTGTCAAAGAAAAAAATAGAAAATGGCATGTATAATTAAATATTCTTTTTCAATTAAATGATGAGTGATGTTTCACCATGTATGTATATTTTTTTGGTGGTCAATGTAATAATGGTGAAATTGTTACCTAATACTAAATAAATGAAAATGTGGGGTTCATATTAATTTATTAGCTATTATCATCATTTAATGAAGGTTGTTGTCGAAATGTTAACAGTGGAAGATATTTAATTATAATAATAATTTTTATTTTTATTATTATTATTAAATTGAGAAAATAATTGTTTTACATGAAAAAAAATTAAAATATGTGTGTATATATATATGTGTGTGGGGGGTTTTAAATGTTTATATATATATATATATTAGTGTCTATATATAAAATGTGTTTGTATATTAATTAAATATATATATAGGTATATATATACACACATATATATATATTGATATTAGATGTACACATATATATATATATGAATGAATTTCTAAATACAATTAATTTATGACATAATGAATTAAGAGTTGATAGAATAACAAATTAAATTGTGTAATACATGAAATAATTAAATAATGAATAAAATAGAATGGAGAAAAAAACTATAAAATTGGGATGTTTGAGTCACCTAAAGTAGTTGCATTTGGGGGTTTTCCTCCCACCATGTTTCACACTTTTACTTATATCCTCTCTATTTTCAATTATTTATTTTTTTCTCAAACTTCTATATTCAATATCTTCTTTTATACTGATCGGATTGACGCTCCATCAATTTCATTAGATTCATATCAATAAGAAGAAGCTAAATACTTTTTTGTGACTGCATCATGATATTTTCAGTTTAATTTTTTTATTTTTAAATGGATAATTTAAAATAAATTATCAAAAGATAATTAGAAAAAAGATAATTTATAATAAATTATTAAATTAAAATTATTAAATAATAAATTATAGAGAAATTATCAAAATATAATCACACGCATTATGAAAGGATAATTTGTGTCAAATTATAATAAGATAATCATATAAGGATAATTAATTCTTTTTATCAAAGGATAATTATTTAAAGTATCAACGACTAATTATAAAGGACTATAAAAAATATTCTCAATTTAATTTTGATAGATTATAATATCGAATGTGGTTTATAATTATTTAGAGAAAAATATTGTGAATTTATGTGTTGGACTAAAACAATAATTTAAAAATTATCCAAGAGATGTAAAATATTATCCCATATTTTAAAACAATAAATTAAAAATTATCCATTAGAGATAAGATATTATTGCATGTAATATTTTAATAATAATTCAAAAATTATCTTGGAGAGTGAAAGTGTCATCACATGTTACATTTTATAGCTGTTTTTAATTCATCAAAATCTTGACAAACATTGATGTGTTATAGTTTTATATAATAAGATCACAGAGAGGGGCCTTGACTGATTTATTCCCACCTTTTTACATTCAAAACTTTTGAGTTTGGAATTTCCTTACTTTTTTTGTCTTGTTTATAGATGATTTATATTAATGTGATTATGCGTAGACATATTTTTATGACTATACTAGATTATGATCGCATGTGGGTGTGTTTGTATGGCCCTATAACCCTTACATTACACTTGATTCCATGAGTACTTATAGCTTATTATTCAGGTATGATGTTTGTCACATATATTGTGTGTGCTACATTACTTATGATAATATGTTATGGTTTCTCATGTATCCTACCACGCTATATATGATTTTTGGTATTGTTCTTGAAATAAAATACAGGTGGAACATTGTGACATGTTATCCTTTGGAGGGGGAGTGTGCATGGCTTGCGATAATGGATATGTGGGACCTCTTCATAGGGTAGGGATATGAAGATGCCTCAGGGATTCCATGTAATTCACTTAATTACTAAGGGATTCTAATTAGCTCTTGACCCTTAGTATGTTACTCGATGACTAAGGGATGTTGATTAGCTCCCAATCCCTAGAAACAACTGAGAACAAAACCTTCTTGATGTGAAGTGATGTTGAGTTTCATGATCACACAATGTTGTATAGCATGATTCATTATCCTCCTGGATAATCCTTGATTCTTCTGAGACATTAATTATCTATCTGGAATAGACTTGAAGTAGGTAAGGTCAAGGGTTTGTAGAGGTATGTTTAGTATATAGTCAATCGGTTTTGTATTATATTTTTACTCTTAATAGTAAATTATTATTATTATGGTATACAATATTATATTTGAGTACATAAGATTAAGTATGCATTGGAAGTGTCATAAAGAGTCTTGTACTCACACTCTACATGGTTATTTTGATGTTCTTGTAGATTTCATGAGGGATCTAGTGAAGCAAAAGGGTCTTGTGGGGGATAGCTGAAAAGAGGAGTGTAGAGCTAGTAGTAGACCAAGATAGACTTCGTAGGATTTTTATTTATTTATTTAATTCATAAAATTTATTTCCATTGGATGTACCTTCCACTTACGAGATATGATTTATTTGTATTACATGTATGTCATATTTACATTTTCGCATGTTTACTCTGAATATTTATTATATTGTTTATTGTTGATTATTGATTATTGATCATTTGACATGATATTACTGGTATACTATCCCCACTGATGGACATAGAACCTCTATATTAGTAAGTATCCTCTATTTTATGGGGATACGTTCATGAGGTCACATGGCATTCTAGTTTATACTCAGTGAACTGGGTTGGGTTTTTATAGTATTTCTATTCCATTTATAAGGGTTCTATTGGTGATATGTAAGGGTTCTATAAAGATAATGACCTAAAATTCGAATATTTTTTATCTATGATTAATATGGATTTATAATGTTTCGTGTAACAAAGACTAATATCTCATGGATCATTATTATTGATTCTAATAACACTTTCCTTTTTTAGGACTTATTCCGTGTTTTAATGTTTTATGATCTAGGTATTGATGGGTATGAATATTCTTATGTTATAATCATGCACTTTGATTATGTCATCACACCCTTATGATCTTATTATGCTCCTAGATGACATTAAATTTTTAATGTTTATGTTTACCCTTACTAAGTATTTAAGCATACCTTATTATGTTTTTCCCCATGGTATAAAGTTTGAGATTGAATGATTTATGTCTAGAAGTTTTTCACGTGGATGATGAAGATGACTCAATGAGAAATATGAAAAACTGGGTATAGTGGGAGATGATGTTCATCATTATGAACATGTTGTTATTGAATCAATGATGTTGATATTTTTTCCTAATTTTTTAAACTCTAAACCAAAAAGTTCCTTGAGAATGTAAGTGATCCAATATTTTCATTTTGATGTTGTATGTTTTGGATAAATAAAATTGGGTCTCCTTCATCAGTATCAAAGATAAAAATGTAAATTTTCTGATTTATGAACTAGTGTCGGGAGTGCGGGTTCAATTTTATTATTGAAACAAAATCCTTCTAAATTTTGGAGAGGAAAATAGATTATGCTTTGTTTCATATGTGGTGGAGAGGACCCACATGGAATTTTTTAAAAGAATAAAATATATAAATGTATTATTCACACCAAATGGATCCAAATAGAAAATTACTGAATATTAGATGACATTTGGTAGAAATATTTCTAGATAATGTAAAGTAGACAATTTTTGGGTTGTTTAAACTCATATCTCTTTATTTTAACCCTTAGTAAACCTGTTTTAACCTTCACCATAGTAATACCTTTTACTATTTTATAATTCATTATAAAAAAATAATTTTACCTTATTACATAATATTAATTATTCTAATTCAAATTTTTGAATCCATTTTATAAAATTCAATTCAAATAATTGGTTGAATTTAATTTAAAATTACACCCACAAAACAAGATGAAAAGTTTGTTTTCAGGAAAATGCATTTCCTAAGAAATGGATGATTTTATATTAACTCTATGATTTGAAATCATCATTATATAAATTTAAATTAATATAAATACATATAAAATAAATAAATTTTAATGAAATATTTCATTATTAATGATTATTTTAATTTATTGAAATGGATAAACTTTATGTACATAAAAACTTCTTTTAGAAAACCACGTTTTTAAGCAAAAAAATTAACATACACCAAAATATTTAAAATTGAAAATTGAAATGAAATTAATTAGATTATTATAAATAAAATGTTTCATATTTCAATTTAATAAAATCTTGAAAATATAACTATACTTTTAAATTACTTGATTCAATGAAAAGAAATCGTCGTATTTGAAAATTGGTAGTTTTCACTATTCACTAGAAAATTGATCATTTTAGAAAAATCCCAAAATTTAACCATATGTTAATTTTAATATGATGATTTAAAAAATGAATTTAATTTTATCAATTTCATTTTATATAAGTTACTGAAATTATTTATAAAATATTCTCAGAAAAAAATATATCATTTTGGAAGAAAAAATATTTTTTAGATAATTAAATGACTCTATTACAAATTGAGTGCTTATTTACAAATAATTTTTCATTAAATTTATATTTAGTATGAAAAATATATATATTTAATAATTAAATTAATCCTATTCATTACTAAATATTTAACGTCTAGGTTATAACCGTCATATTTAAATAATCAAGGTTCATTTAGGCTTAGTGTTGAGTGTCGTATAAGCTATCAAACATAGTATTATTTTTAAAATATCGGGGTGTTACAATGAATGAATAACATATAAAATAGAATTATAATTTTGAATAAATAATCATGAATAGTGGTGAAGATACATCAGAATGTTGAACATGTATAACTACATAAAATCGTAACATATTTCATGGTTCTCTTCCAATACCATCATAACATAATTGAAAAAACTAACCACATCATGTACATGCATAACATAGTAGACTAGGATAACCTCCCATGTCCCATAACATAACATTGTGATAATAAATTTACCAAATGAATTGTAGGGTTACATAATTATGATGAAACCCACTACATAATGATAAATCCATACATATTATTTCCACATGAAATCAATCAAACATATATTAAATATTATATCTTGATTAAACTAGGGAAAAATTGGTAAAAAAACATTCTCATAGTATTTCACATAACAACTCAAAAATTAGATCATAACATATATAAATTCCACTACCCAAGAGAATAATAGAATGTTAGAATTTACAGGGTGATACATGAAACATAATAACTACAAATGATGTATCTTCTAAATAAAGAAATGACCATATAATATAGTCAAGAAAACTATTTTATTATTATTTTTATAAAATTATCATAAAAAATGATATAAGTAAATTTTAAAATAATTTTTGAAATATGAAAAAATAAATTTTAAAACATTATTTTAGTAATTAAATTCTCAGTAATAGAGCTTTGAAAATAAAATAAGGTAAATTATAATAAACCTTGAGTGAAAGACACAAACTAGTACTGAAGTTTAGAGAAATACATTGTAATTATTTTTTATAGTTTTGAAGTGTCCCACTTTGAAAAAAGGGGTATAAATTTTATTTTAAATAAAATTAAAGGTAAAAATTAATTTTATTAAGTAGAATTCATATCTAAAATTTTAAGTAATAGAAATAAATATTTTTGGTAAGAAAGAGAATGGATATATAAGATAAATAACTAAAATAGAGGGTGATAATTATCCTTTAAAATGTCATATTTGTATGAGATGTGAATCAATAAGAGGGTGATGATGATAATGAAATGATATATCCATATAAAAAATAAGAAGCAAAATTAAATTTTAGAATTTCAGTAATATAGAATATTTTAGCTAGATATAAAATAGTATGACCAAAGGAAATGAGATTGAGTCTAGAAAGACCTTGCGTTGGATTCTCGATTTCTTGAACATGATTTAACTCCCGATATAATAAAATTTGGATTATTATATAGATATATGTATATATATTATATAATTAATTATATTTATTTTTCTTAATATCATTCATTTATATTTGGTTGTTACCCACTTAATAATCATTCATAGTCAATATCAATTGTTTGGTGTTTAACTACTCTATTTGTTCCAAGTTTATTTTAGTGTAATTATTTTATTCATTGATCCTCAATAAAGTGATCATAATGTAAAAAATATCACATAAAGAATAAATATTCATTTTATGATGTTATTAAGTCAAATTATTATTTCATGGATGTTATGGTGAGGATTCATAAAGATTGGTTAGTAATGTTTTACCTTTAGTGATTATTGATTGAATTAAAAATTAATTTTATTAATAAATGTATTTATATCACCATTATTTTATTTAAATAACAATGTAAATTCATCACCAATTTCATATATTACAATAATTCATGTTTTTATAATCATATATAATGAAAATATTATACCATCATTCATATAGCTGGCTAAAATAGCCCAAGAAAGAATACACTATAATATAATGAATGGATATGATCTTATTTCATTGAAACTAATTTATAAAAATATTATAATGATATTATTTATATGAAATATAAATTTTAAAGAATATTTAAGAATACTAATGATTATAGGATAAAATAAAAATAAATAGAAGGTGTTGTTAATTACTATGTAGTATAATAATCTCCTTTAGAAACCTTCATTGGTTTTAGAGGTTTTTGGGATCCTTCTTGAAGTTAAGAAATTCAAAATTATGAGAGGATTTTAATTTTAAAACACTAAAATTATAATATATGATTTCATTTAAATAATTCAATGTGTTTGATATCTTGCTCCACATGAAAAAATGAATGTAGACAAAACAAAAAAAATATCTAGATAAAATATAAATATTTTAGTCTGAATGATAAAACCCTAGATATTATTTTAGTGGGAATGAATATTATTTATTTATTTATGAATTATATGTATATAGAATTTAAATACCACTTTTAATATGATTAAAATTAATTTATTTTGCCTAAAATGACTAGTAAGATCGTTTATTTATTTATTTGAATTTATTTTTTGAAAAAATTGAATATTATGAGATATAGATTTCTATTTCAAGAAACATATGATGAATGATAAATTATATTTGATATTAATAATTAGTTAATATCAATTTAGTTGTTAGATTATATGAAATAATAATAATGATAGTTAATATTTGAAATTTTCTTTTTCCCATTAATTATTTTTAAATTATATTTTATGATTTTTTTAGAAAATAGAATTTATAAATTTTGGGATTTAATTTTTATAAATATGAAATAAATTTTTTTATTGCTATTATTAAAATTCATTTATTATTATTTTTTTGAATTTTTTTCAGAAAAGGTCTTCTTTTAGTAGAAAAATAAGGTTTTTATGAAATTTGTAATTTGTATGAAATTAATATTATATAATAATGAACTATAAATTTTTAAAATATCTTAGGTTATCAAATATGAATTTTAATAATAAAATTATTTAATTTAATATATTTTTTGGACATATAAAACCAATGAAAACCATTATTATAACTAATTAAAAAGTTACATTAACATAAAAACCACTTTCAAAATTCTATTTGAATCAATTACTTTTCAAGGGGGATTCAATTTTTGATATACATGGAAGACTTATAAAATTTAATTTTTTATAATAAATAAATTTATTTCCTTAAAATTATAGTCCAATAAAATATTTCAATATATATAAATTTAAATCTTATTAATGTTTTTCTCTAAAAACAGACTTTTCATGATTAAGTGTATTTATTTTAACAATAACTTTTCACACCATTATAAGTTTTATTTGATAAAATTATTTTCAAATTTCAAATTATAATTATGAAATTATGTAAAAAGGTCAATTTTAATCTTTTTCATTAAAATTAATTTCCAAGTTTTAAAAATTTATTACGAAGGTAAAGGTAATTTTGTGTAAAAGAGAAAAAGTTAAAACAAAAATCCATGAAATAGTCAATGATGTCCAAAAAAGGAGTTTTGTCATTATTTTATATTCACACTCATTTTCATATCCTTTTTCCATTTTTTTCCCATATCACTTGAATAATAACCTTACATTATTGAAAATGTAAGAGTTGGTCCTTAAACTACTATTTACATCTCTTATAAAAGGGTAGCATCTTCACCACTTCAAGACACACAAATAATTCTAATTTATCAATAAAATATAGCCTTTTCAAATAAAATAACTCTCTACCATTTTAAAAGTATTCCAGTCACCAATATCTATCATAAGTATTTCATTTCAAATGTGACTTCAAGGAAAACTCATGTCCTTGGCCTGAGTATTATCAACTACATAGATTTTCTCCTTAATTAGATTCATTAAAATTTATTATATAATAAATAATTTTATTTTATTAGTATAATTTATAGACTTAAACATTCATATATTATTTCTATTATCCTTTTTTATTCTTATACCACATTCATTATGAAAAACAAAACTGTCACTCATGCATTGTGCGGGCTATCACCTCCACAACGCAGCATGTTTTTTTTCCATCACCACCTTTAAAGGATGGATATAAGTATGGTATTAATTGATAAATATGATTTTGATTATAAAATAAATTTTATTTTAGGAAAAAAAATATAGAACCTATTAATGATATTGTCAGTAAATAATCATTATTAATAAAATAATTTAAAATAAGTATACTAAGAGCATAAGTGTTAATTCAAATAGTGTAATATGTTCATAACCATTATATCTTACTATACATATTTATAATTAATATATGTAACACTAATATATAAAAAATAATATCATTATGATGTGGGTATATTGATATTAAAACTAAACAATCTCATAATCATCAATTAATCATGGTTAGTTCATGTTTGTGTCAGTTTAACCACACAGTTGAACAATACAATACATTTATGTCATGGGTGACTATGAGAAAATATTTACTAGTATAATATGATATATATATTTCAATTTTTTTGTTATGGTTAGTTTATATTAATTTTTAATACATCAATTAAAAAAGATCCATTCGTTCATTAAGAATCACCAAAACATTATCATCAAACATTCCATCTTCATGCTTTATAACCAAAACTGATAATAAATGAAGTTATATATTTATAAAATATATTTCAACATTTATTTTAGTACCATATATAATCTAATAAGTGATGAAATACTAAAAATATAATAAATAAATAAATGAATTTTATGAAATTAGTTCAAAGAGATAAAAGACTACTCACACTTGGTATTGAAAATAAGTAAAAACTAACTAATATATATATATATTCATATTAGATAATAATTATAAATTAGTATTATAAATGGTTATAGTCATCAATAATGTTATTGGGTATGTTTTTAATTAACTAAATTTAATTATTGAGGATGTTTATTTTCAAGTGCAGAATGGATCAAGACAAGGTATGAGTTTTCATCTCAATTTCCCTTCATTGAGGAACATATTGTTTTTATGCAACATATTTCATTAATTTGGGGTATTTATTGACTATTTTAGTTATAATATCAAGAGTTATCTTATAATAATTGTATTTTTTGTTCATTTACAAGCCCACTATTTCAATGGGTTTTGATTTAAATGTTTCTAAGCCATGAGGCTTTTCTTTTTTCTCAATTCTAATTCATTGAGACAATAAATTGTTTTCACAACATATTATTTGTATATTGTATTCAGTTCCCATTGATATATTATTATAACACACTTTCTAATTCATGGTATTTAATAGAAAATTTTGGTTCCCTTATTCAAGTGGTTATTAATTCAGTTGTTTCCCCAACATTAAGTATTTTTTGTAACTCAACTTTTGATCATTGAGTTATGATCAATCTCAAGAAATTATTTCATATAAGTTGGGTATATTTCACCCTATGATTATAATGTTTATTATTATCTATTTTTTATATGGATATACATTCTTACTATATAAACCCTTTGATAATTATTTCTCACATCTTGGGATATGTTATTTTAAATCCATCCTCCTTATTTCTCTAGAAGGATTATGATAATGTTATTCTAGTGTTGGATTATTTGTATACCTATTTCTCTATATGATGTGTACATATCCTTTTAAATAATCCAATACAGAATATATCATGTTTCTGTATGATAATATTCCAATACAGAAGATTATTGTATAGTCGACTATGTATTTTTTGTTCATCTTCCTTCTTTCTGTGGATGAGTTTTGATCATGTAACCCATTTTATTTACATGGGTAAAATTATTTTCATTATTTATGTTTATTGAATTCTAGGACATGTTGAGTATGCCTTTGATTACTATATTTTGTATTATATTAAAAACTATGTTTTATTCAGTAAAAGGATCCTCTAAGATTGGTAGGAATGGTATTGATGAATCTTATGGTGAATACATTGGACATAATCTGGTGACGGGTGGGGCCCTAAATTATATATCCCCTTAATGCATCGATAGGTGTCATAAGACAAAAAAAATCTGGGGTATTTTGTGTATACCTTTTTAGTTTATCATGATGTATTTATTGCGGTCTCGGTGACATTTAAAGTGTCTTGGATCAAGGTCTTGACCATAATTTTTTTATGTCTAACATTATACATTCTATTACTATGAGATTATTATGATTGATATCAAAGTATTAATTTATTTTCAGGGATTTATCATGGTCCAAATTTCATGTAGACTGTGTCTTAATGTTAATTACCTATTATAGGAATAATAATTTTTCCATTTTTATGCCATGATTATTTCAATTATATATTTTTTTTACTAAGTGTTTGATCTCACTCCATTCTTGTGTTTATATTCCCCAGGTTATAAAGAAATGTAGTACAACTAACATGTTTATAAGGATATAATATGTCGACTTATTTTTAGTAGATGTTTAATAATTTTCATGAATTAATTAGTTTCATATATTTAATGATAAAATGTACATTATTTGAGTAAGAAACATGCTTCATTAGTTTATGATGTGTCCCAATTTTATAAATCTCTAAACCTAAAAAGTACCTTATAATATAAGAGATTCGATAATTATTATTTATTTTCATATTATAGATGGTTATATCTGGGAATTTATATATGGTATTAAAGAAATTATGTCATGTATATATCTATTGGAACTAGATTTCAGAGTGTGGGCTCAAGGAATTACTATTGGTATTAAGGAAATGACTTGAAAACTTTAGATATTATGATGTTTTTTGAGGATAATATAAGGTTTTATAAGTTAAGTGTTACATAATAGATAACCATTCAACTTAAAGATATTATTTCATGTTAAAGTAGTAATAATAATTTTTATTTAAGGATTAGGATAAGAGAAAATTTGTGAGAATACTAAGAATAAGTATAATTATAGGATGCAATATTGATTTTTTACTAAAGACTTGAGTGTATTGTTTTCCTATAAATTACACACCTCTTAGGATAATAGAACTTTCATGTTGTTGTAGAACATATTCGCCTAGGGGAAATCACCTTGAAAAGGTTTGGTTGATTAATGAATCACTCATGATTCTGATGCAGGATGAGTGGGCCTAATACTGCACACATAGAGAGAAACTCTAACGAGATATAATTTGGTTTATAACATTCTCTTTATGAACAATTATGAATCATTTATTTACTAATCTCTTTAAGGGATTGGGTTAATGAGTGAAAGAAAACCTAACTTAATGGAAATTAAATTGAATTAGATGTATCAATGGAAAAAATAAAGGTGTCACTAGAGAAGACATATTTATATTGATATTTTCATAATAATATTTTTTAATATTATCATAACAATTTTTTTAGAATTTGGTTGAAACATGATTAAGAAAATTATGTTAGGAAACATATGTTCCTAGAAACCACTATGTCTTACAAACAAACAAGGTAATATACTTATGTGATTGTGAACCTTATTATTTTACTGTTGTGATGGAAGTGGTTACTATCATAGTCTTACCCAAGGCAGTGATATTGGTATTTTCTTAAAAATATTAGACATTTTCATTAATAAGTGATATTAATCATTGATATTATGGTACATTTTAAAATTTATGAGGAACATGTGAAACATATAAGGATTAATATTCAATAGCATTACATAAAATCTATAGAAAAAGAAATTAAATTGTATTAATATCCTTAAAAGTAGATTTTATTAAAATATTATATTTTGGTGGAAAATTGTTGGAGATCACCTAATTGAGCTTTAGGTAACTCTTAATTTTAATAAAAACAAGATAATGAGATGATGAATGGTGGTTTATGTTGAATATTTATGTTATATAGTAATTGGTAACCTTGGGATTGATAAATTATTTATGATATTTTTGGAAAATTTCATCTCATTTTTGATATTATGATATATAGTGTCTAGTGTGTGATCTTATAAAGTAGTGGTTAATACCATTTGAAGGTAAAATATTGAGATAATTTTTATGGGAATATATATGATCACATTGTTGTATAATGTATTTAATATTAAAATTGGTTTTAATAAAACTTATGTTATTGAGAGTATATGATAAGGGTATATACATGCTTGGGTATATGATTTTAGGAATAATTAATGTTATTTAAATAAGGATAGGTTAGATTTTGTGAGGATAGATTTGAAATAGTATTTGGGTTTAAAATATTTTTAGAAATTTCATCATAATTTGGGATCTCTATTTTAAGTATTAGGTAAATAAGTATGAGAGAACCCAACCTAAAGTAACCTATCATGAATTAAGAATGATATATATTAAACTGAGAGTGATATAGGTTGAACTAAGTCTGATATAAGTTGGTCTTCATTAATTATAGTACAACTTGATAGGGTTATATAGTGGTACATCATGCATTTAATTTTTATTATGTTTATTTATGATAATTAACTTATAATGATCATAACTCATGTTAACTCTTTTGGTTTTAGTAATGGCTAAAGCTTTATGGAACCAAGTTAACAATTTATGCCATGTGAAATGATGAAAATGTATCAATGAACAACCTAACCAAATAAGAATGAATTGAAAAAACTTGTGAGTATTCTGAACTAGCTATCATGAACTATTATTAACAATGTGAACATTGTAGAATTTCTAAACACACTATAGAAGAGAAATATGGTGTTTTATCAAATATCAAGTGATGAAAATGATAATGGAAAGATGATTCAATTTTCTATAAATAAAAAATTTGGGAAGAAGCGTGGGGTTAATTTTCTTAAAATGATAGGAATGTGTTATAAGTATGGATATAAATGTTATCAGACTCATGAGTGTAAGGGGAAGATGGAATCTATAAAAAAAAATTATTTCTTTAATTTCAAGAGAGTTGTGAATTATGTAACTTTATTACCCAATCCAAGGTCAAATGAGAGAGATAGTCAGAAAAAACCCATAATAATAAGGTTATTCTTATGAAATTACTACTAATGAATCAGATAGTGGGTTTTCACTCTAGATTTTCTAGTGTTATATGTTAGGTTAGTTTTCACCAACTACTAGATATTGTCTTATAAAAAACCTTGTGGTATGATTATCTTATAAATAATTTTTATGGTTTGTTGGAAGTTATTAAATAGGTATACAGATATACATCCCTTTTTAATATTCTATATGATATTAGGAATGGGTTAGACCTCTTTAAAAATCTCATATAATTGTTTTTCATATAGATAAATCCCATTCAACATTCTAAATAAACTAATGAACATCAAATAGTTTATGGTTAATTATGAGTTCCTACACAAATTACTTTGATATTTTGAGTAAAATTTCAAGTTTAAAATTTATCTAAGGGAGAGATAATGTAAAACCTTGAAATAATAATATATTATTACCTTTAAATAACTTAATTTGTTTGATATCTTGCCTCATTTTCAATAATGAACTTAATCAAAACTGTGATATATTTAGATCAAATATAAATATTTAGGTATGTCCATTAAAAAAATTCTTTTAATTAGCGATAATTTATAGGAGTAACTTGTCAATGAATTATACATATATATAATATAAAGGACACTTTTAATAATAATGAAATTAGATTGGTTTTCCCAAAAAGACTAAAAAGATCATTTCTTATTTAAAAAAATTTTTATTCAGTAAATTATATTTTAAGTGATATGAATATCTATTTCAAGAAACATAAGAATAATGATAAATTATGTTTTATGTTAATAATTTTTTAACCCAAATTTATTTGGTAGATGATATGACATAATAATTATACAAGTTAATTTTTTTAAATATCATTTTATAGTTGAAAAGGTTTTTGATTTATATTTTATAATTTTATCCAAAAAACTAAATTTATAAATTATATGACTTTAAATAATAAGTATGAATATCATTTTTTTAATTACTAATATCAAATTTGAATTAGATTTAATTTTTTACCAATTTTTGAATAGGTCGGATTTTTTCAAAAATTATGATTTTAATGAAACATGTAATTTTTTATGTTTTTATCATTATATAGGAATGAACTAGAAATTTATAAATCCTTTTTAGAAAAAAAATATGAATTTTAGGAATAAATATTTTCATTTTAAAATATTCATTAATCATGGAAAACAAATGGAAAAAAAATTATAAATAATTAAAATCTTACTTAAAAAATTTCTTTATGTCTTTTATTTGAATCAAGTATTTTTCAAGGGATTTTTTTATTTGAATTTCATTAGATTATATGTATATTTTATTTTTTAATACTAATTAAAAATATATCATTAAAATTGTTATCCAATAAAATTGTATTTGATTGACTATATTTATTTTAAAATTAACCTTACACATTTTAAAAAAATTATTTTATAAAATGATTTTAAATTTAAAGTATAAATATAAAATTAATTTAAAAGGAAAATATTAATCTTTTTCCATAAAATTAATTATTATGGTTCAAAAATTAATTACTAAGGAAAATTTATGTTTTGGTAAAAGGGAAAAAAATTAAAAAAAATGCCATAAAATGATAAATTTTGTGTGAAAAAAGGATTGGTTAATTTTATTTTATACCCACACTCATTCTCCACTCATTTTTACCATTTTTTCCAATTGAAACATGAATAGTAATGTCACGACCCACCTTCACCAAAAGGAGGGAAGGGTCAGCAGGTTGCTAAGCCCTTCCTTCTTTAAGTTGAAGGAGAGATAATGTCCCCCGAAACCCGCCTTCTATAAGTCCCAGAGTGGCGAATAGCACCAAGGGTATGGAAATTACACACAAGTGGAAGGCATTACCCTTTTTGTTTTATAGGATCGAGAGATAAGATAATTAAACCCAACAAAACCAAGAGTAAAAGAAAAGTAAAGCCAAAAGTAAACCATTCCCACATGCATGTTCCAAAATTAAATGCCACAGGGTATAAAAGTGACTACAAGGGTAAGTACCAAAGAAAGAAAACAACAATTGCGACTACCCCAAAGATCTGAGCTAGTACGGTCCTGCTCGATCCCCAAAGTCCTCCTGGAAACCTAAAATCAGTTTTATATATGTAGGGTGAGCATACAAGTACACTCAGTAAGGAAAACCAAAGACTCTCATACACAAGTGGGGGAACGTACTAAAGTCCCGTGAGAAGCAGACAACCATTACTATGAAGGAGTTCACCCATCCCACTCACCGGCTACACTCACCAAGTAACGCAAACCAAGTAATATCTATAATAAGATAACATCTATGTTTGGGTACCATGTGCCACTTTCCCACTGGTTATTGAGACATCCTACGCATCGAACCAATCACGTCATTCTCACCGTAGTCCCACTGCCACACCCGCCCGCACACACCTGGGCCACAACCGCACGCAGTCCCACTGCCGAATCCCGCCTGCAAACACCTGGGCCACAACTGCACGCAGTCCCACTGCCAAATCCCGTCCGCAAACACCTGGGCCACAACTGTCACATGTACCATGCCTGCAAACACCTAGGCCAGAACAACCACCACCACGCCTGAAGACACCTGGGCTAGAAGATCCACTGCCACGCCCGAAGAAACCTGGGCCTCATCCCAAAGAAACTTGGGAAACTACCTTCCCGCACACACCTGGGCCATAACCACCACACTACCTTGCCCGAAGATTCTTGGGCTAATAATGGACCTCAGGACATCACAGCATGCCCGAAGGTACTTGGGCTATCCAGGAAAGGGAGCATAAAAAGAGCTAATAACCAACCACTAAGAATAATGTTGGGAAAAACACCCTCCCCCATGAAATGGGGGTGCTCGGCACTAAGTTCTCAACATGGGTGGGGTGGGAATAAGAAACACAAAACTACAAGTATATACATAGGTAACAAGCTCTCACCCAAAGTTAGGTTTTTCTTCAGACAACCTACAGATCACAACAGCACTCAATTCCGAGTCACGAATCTCGCCAATAAAACTTGTTTGTCCCATTATTGTTTTCATGTTCAATAATAATGTTAAATAAGTTCATGCACCTACTTGGGCAACTAACACCATAAGCATAACCAAGGAAATAATCCAACCAAATGTCAATTTAAACATTCACACCTAGTTCTCTTGTAATGTTACAACAACAAGGGGATAAGTGAGATCCCTCGAAGTACTAGAACCAAATAAACCCTCGAGACACTACCCCTGTCCCCCAAAATGGTTTCTCATCAACAGAGGATCCCACCCCAATTCGTGATATAAACAAGGTAACCACCCGGTCTTAAAACTCACAACCACCGAATCCATATCAATAAGGGATCCCATCCCCTCCCACATCTCCAGCAATCGGACCATAAAAGAAAACAACCAAACCACTACCACCAACACAAAGCAGGCCCATGTCGGTATTTTCAGATTTATAAGATTTAACACACTCCATGACTTCAATTTCGTGTGCTTTAACCGGGGGTTATCACAGAAGGGTTGATCTTGGTGCTTTCAATTCATTTAGCCAGGTGTACGTGATTAACCAATTTCCCTTTTTATAGCAGGAGTTCACAACCACAAAAAAGTCATCTCAAACATCCCCATGGGTTCATTAGTGCACAGAGAAAGACCACCAAAAGCCATGATTTTCAGTAGGCGTAAGCCCGCACAATTAAGAAAGATGGTCAAAACATGAAACAGCATCAATGATCACATCCCCCCCTTCTTTCTTCATATAATCAGTTAATTATCTTTATTTAGGTCTATTTTAACCAATTCTATAGAACCAAAAGCACGCCCACCCCACATGATACACAAAAGCAAGAGATGAAGAAATTCCCTACTTGTTGATCAACGATCGGCGCTAAGGCTGGGGGCGGAACTTCACGGATAGCGATGTGGTTCGCCTGAACGAAAAGTTTCTCATCTGGATGAAGGGTACTCTTAACACAGGGTGATCGAGAAAAGAAGAAACCACAGCTAACCCTTAATTTATAAGATCCTCGGACGGTTGAGATAAGAACGCCAAACCGTGTAAGGAGCGGGGGTCGTGGGTTGACCACACGGCCCCACACGTTATTAAAGGGTTCGGGTGGTTTAAACCGACGCACACACCAGGTTAATTTATTAAATATTTAATTATAACACTTATGGGTGCTACCGGGCTTTAAAACAAGCTTAAAGTGGGTCAAATAAGGGTTTAAAACTCAATTTGTGCACGTCACTAGAAAAACCCCAACAAATCCGGGTGACGCCGATCGGTCTCACCGATCGGTCTCCCCGATCGGTCTCACCGATCGGTCTCACCGATCGGTCTCACTGATAGGTCGCGCCGGTCGGTCTCACCGATCGGTTGCGCTGAGACGCTACCCCTTTAGGATCTAGATTTTTGGCAAAGGAAAGGACCAAGAGAGTCTGGGTCATCACATCAGATACCTCTCAAACTATTCTCACCCTTGAGAATTTAAACAGCCCAGAAGGAAAGAGAAGGTCTGAACAACCACCTTGAAAGATACCTCTCAAGAGTGAACCTCATTGTTAACTAAGAACACTTTACTTTCACGAACCAAGCAACATATCATGTCAAACTGCCCAGGCATGTGAGGGTTGGGGAGTCTCCTTCCCCATGTCAAGATATTATCCGCTTTGGGCGGCATTGACTCGCCCGCATGGGTTTAATCGCATCCACCTTAATGCGTCTTGATTAGGGGTCGGGTTCTCTCCTCCCTCATAGCCAGGACTTTTCACACACATTTAGAGGAAAAATAAAATAAAACTAGCATTTCATAGCCAACAAGGTAAACCGTCCTACCACAATAGTTATAACAACAGAACAAAACTCAAAACAACTCTGGGTACTGGGCACGCTTCTGTGCTTCCCTCTCCCACGTACTCTCCTAAAGCCTACCATGTCTCCACAACACACGAACCAAGGGAATGGTTCGCCCATGAAGCACCTTTTCTTTGTGATCCTCGATCATCACTGGTCTCTCTACAAAAGTCACATCTTCCTCGATGTCCAGCTCTCCCTAGCCGAGGACATGTGAATCATCGTGCAGATACCGACGGAGTTGGTACACGTGGAAGACATCATGTATCCTCAGTAGCGGTAGTGGTAACGCTAGCTGATAGGCCACTTCGCCAACCCACCGTAACACTTCTAAGGGCCCAATGAACCTAGGAGAAATCTTAATCCCCTTTCCGAACCTCCATTGTCCGTGCCGAGAGGAGACCCATAAGAACACGTGGTCTCCAACCTCAAATTCCAAGGGCCTCCTCCTGGTATCAGCATACGACTTCTGCTGGTCCTGGGCCACCTTCATCCTTTCCCGTATGAGCTAAACCTTCTCTGTCGTGCTCTGCACCACCTCCAGGCCAAGGATGCCTGCCTCTCCTACTTCGGTCCAACACATAGGTGAACGGCATGGCCTCCCATACAAGGCTTAAAACGGGGCCATACCGATGGTATAGTGATAGCTATTATTGTAGGCGAACTCTACCATGGGCAAGTGTCGCACCCATGATCCTCCTAAGTCCAGAACACATTCCCATAGCATATCCTCCAAGGTCTGGATGGTGCGTTCTGTTTGTCCATCTGTCTGGGGATGGAAAGCAGTGATAAGGAGTAACTGTGTGCCAAAATCATGTTGCAATCCTTTCCAGACCCGCGAGGTAAACTGTGCATCCCTATCCGAGACTATAGACCTCGGAACTCCATGCAACTGCACCACCTCATCCACGTACTTTCGTGCCAAAGAATCCACAGTAATCGACTCCCTGATCGCCAGTAAGTGGGCCGATTTCATCAACTGGTCCACTACCACCCAAATGGCGTCATATGCCCCTTGGACCTTGGGAAGTCCCGTGACGAAATCCATCGAGATGTCTTCCCACTTCCACTCGGGGACATCTAGAGACTGCAGTAGGCCACCTGGAACATGGTGTTCAGCCTTCACTTGCTGACACACTAAGCACTTTGCCACAAACTCTTCCACTGCTCGCTTCACTCTGGGCCACCAAAATTGTCTCTTCAGTCCCTGGTACATCTTGGAAACTCCTGGGTGTACCGCCAGGGGTGATTTGTGGAACTCACTAAGAACCTTTCCGTGCATCACTCCTGGAACAAACAACCTTCCCTGGAAAAGAATTCGGTTCTAACCATCATTTGTCCATCCTTCCGGAGCATTTCCCTGGTCAACTCGGTCACGCATCACTTCGCACTCTGGGTCTCCCCACTGAGACTCCTCCACTTACTGCAACAGAGACGACTTCACTTCCATCTGATATAGGAAACCTCTACCACCATCCATCCTTGCATCTAGGTGTAAGGAATCCAACTCCTCCATCACCTTCCAGGAATCCTCCGACTCTCGGACCGCATCCTTTAGCGTCCTCCTGCTCAAGGCATCAGCCACTACATTGCTCTTGCCCTTAGTATAAGAGATCTCAAAGTCATAATCCTGGAGGAACTCCACCCATCTCCACTGTTTCAAGTTTAGTTCCCGCTGGGAGAAGATATATCTCAAGATTTTGTGATATGTGAAGACCATAAAGCGTTATCTGATGAGGTAGTGCTGCCATAACTGTAGCGCAAAAACGACCGCTGCAAGCTCCAGGTCATGGGTGGCGTAATTACGCTCATGAGGGCGTAGTTGCCTGGACCCATAAGAGATCACCCCTTGTTGATGCATCAACACACACCCTAGGCCCTGTCCTAAAGCATCGCAGAATACCTCATACACCGCCCCTTCTTCTAGAAATCTCAGTACTGGGGCACTAACCAACTTCTCCTTCAGATAGCTGAAGGCTGACTCGCACTGCTCACTCCACACAAAAACCTGGTCTTTCTTGGTCAGGGCTATCAAAGGGGCTGCAACTCAGGAGAATTTGGGTACGAACTTCCGATAGTAACCCGCCAGCTTGAGGAAACTACGGACCTCTGCCACATTCTTGGGTGTTTCCCAAGAAACAACTGCCTCAACCTTTGATGGGTCCACCGCTACCCCCTGCTCAGACACCACGTGCCCAAGGAAGTGCACTTCTCATGTCCAGAACTTTCATTTTGACAACTTCACATAGAGATGATGATGTCGGAGGACCTCCAGAACCGTCCTCGGGTGCTCTGCATGGTCATCCTCTGATCTTGAGTAGACCAGGATGTCATCCATGAACACAACTATGAACCGATCTAGGTACTCCCGGAAGATGGAGTTCATAATCCCCATGAACACAGCAGGGGCGTTCGTAACACCGAAGGGCATGACTATGAACTCGGAGTGTCCATATCTACACCTGAACTTCGTCTTCGGGATGTCGCCCTCCTTCACTCTCAGCTGGTGGTACCCAGACTGCAGGTCGATCTTTGAGAACCATCCTGCTCCTTTCAGCTGGTCGAAAAGATCGTCTATACTCGGAAGAGGGTAGCGATTCTTGATCGTCACCTGATTCAGCCTCCTGTAGTCTATGCACAACATGAGACCACCATCTTCCTTCTTTTCAAATAATACTGGAGCACCCCATGGTGACGCACTCTGCCGAACATAACCCCTATTCATTAGATCATCAATCTGGATTTGCAACTCCCGTAGCTCTGAAGGTGCCATCTGGTAAGGATCCATCGAGATCGGACGAGCGTCGGGCAGCAGTTCTATCCCGAACTCGATATCCCATCGAGGGGGTAGAGTCGTTACCTCCTCAGGAAAGATGTCCATAAATTCACAGACAACCTCTGGCACCTCCACCATCTCAGCATCTACTGATTCCACTGACAGCTCAGCCAACAAGGAGAAGAGGGGTTCCTCTCGCCTGCTGCCCTTCTGACTGCCCCGCTCGCCGGTGAAGGTAACACGCCGGCTGCCCAAGTCCGAGAACACAACCCTTCCTCGGAAATAGTTGATGACGGCACACACAGAAAATAACCAGTCGATGCCTAGGATTACATCGTATGCTTGTATTTGTAACCGAAGAAGATCCCTAACCGACTGATGTGGCCCTATCATCAGTCTGCATCCCTGACAAACAAACAACAAGTCGGTCTGACCTCCGACTAGTGTTCTCAACACCAGGGGCACTAGAAGTCTCTTAGCATCTAGGCCCAAGGCACGGGCTAGACTAGGTTCAACAAAGGAGCGCGAAGCTTCTGTATCGAACAAGGCATAAGTAAGAGTGCCAGACAAACTGATCGTACCTCGAACAACCTCCGGCCCTGCTAGAACTGCCACCTCCGCGGCGTGTAGTTGTCCACGCCCGGCTCCTCTGCCCCTTGGATTTCGGCCACCTCCCCGACTACACCCTGGTCGAGGTCCATGAGGAGTGCCCTGACGTCGTCCCCCTCCTCCTATGTCTGTCCTCGGAGGAGCAGGAGCTCGCTTTCCCTGTTGCTGCTGCTGGAAAGGCCTAGCTGGAAGCTATTCCTAGGGTGGGTGTTGGGGTTGTCTTCCACCGCCGTACTGTACCCGGTCCGGGAACAGACTTCGGAGATGTCCATGGCTCCCACAGACAAAGCATCGCGGTACCGGGCCTGAAGGAAAAGGGCGAGGACCGGGGGATCGAAACTAAAACTGCTGCGGCCTGCTCTCTGTGGGTCAGAACCTGGAGGGTCCTGACGGTGTATGCCTGGTGGTGACGGCCTTCCCCTTCGATGGTCCCTGCCGGATCCCCTCTCATGACACAACTCCTAGAGCGTTAATCCTCTCCACCACTTCAGCCTTCTTCTGGACCTCCAAGTACGTCGGCAGGGTAAAGGGGGTAACAGCATACTGGAGGGAGGGTCGGAGCGCCTCCTCTAGACGTCTTGCCCGAGACTCCTCATCGGGAAAGAGGTCCGGAGAAAAACGTAGGAGGTCTTTGAACTTTATTCCTAGATCCCTCACTGACATACTCCCCTGTTGGAGGGAGATTAGCTCCTGTATCTTTTCTGCCTTCATCGTCGAGGAGAGGAATTCCACCCGGAACTCCTTCTCGAAATCAGCCCATGGCACCTCAGCCTCTCTCCTCTCCCCCAGGTAAAGCATCCACCACTGAATCGCCGCTCCCCGCATCTGGCTGACGGCCAGAGGAACCCAATACTCGGTCGGGGCCCGAATCAGGCCGAAGGCTATCACTAGCTCCTCTAGCCACCCTTCCGTCTTCATGTCAGAGGTGCTGCCCTCGTACTTCTCGAGGGTCTGTCTCTGGAAGGCCCGAAGAGTCTTCTACCACCGGTCTTCCTCTTCCTCTCGATCATCTCTCTGCCGATCGGCCAAAGTAGTCTCCGGGGCCTCGATCGCCTGTACCACACGTGGTCACCTTCCAGGTGCCATAGTTGCAAGGTAAACAAGGAATGCCTAAGCCCAAGTAGTGCAGAATATTTTTCTTAAAAATTTCATAAACTTTTCATTTATTCTTAATTCCCAAGACATCCCAGAAACACGAGAAAATAAGTCATTATGATGCATGTACCTTTCCTAGGGTCTCTACCCTGCAATCAGTGTGGCCTCACTTAGTCGTTAGGTAGGTCCAGAGTCCTTGCATCGGATCACAGGTGGCCCTAAAATCCCATGTCCTAGACGGTCTTCCCTGGCCTAATTCACGCACCAAGGTCACCCAACACTGTTGCATTACCATCCCATGCAATCCTCGCTGTGCCTAACTCCAGACTCCATCCTATCTCTCAACCTCCCTCTGATACCATTCTGTCACGACCCGCCTTCACCAAAAGAAGGGAAGGGTCAGCAGGTTTCCAATCCCTTCCTTCTTTAAGTTAAAGGAGAGATAATGACCCCCAAAACCCGCCTTCTATAGGTCCCGGAGTGGCGACTAGCACCAAGGGTATGGAAATTACACACAAGTGGAAGGCATTACCCTTTTTGTTTTATAGGATCGGGAGATAAGATGATGAAACCCAACAACACCAAGAGTAAAAGAAAAGTAAATCCAAAAGTAAAACATTCCCACATGAATGTTCCAAAAGTAAAAGCCACAGGGTACAAAAGTGACTACAAGGGTAAGTACCAAAGAAAGAAAACAGCAACTGCGACTGCCCCAAAGATCTGAGCTAGTACGGTCCTACGTGATCCCCGAAGTCCTCCTGGAAACCTTAAAGCAGTTTTATATACATAGGGTGAGCATACAAGTACACTCAGTAGGGAAAACCAAAGACTCTTGTGCACAAGTGGGGGAACGTACTAAAGTCCCGTGAGAAGCAGACAACCATTACTATGAAGGAGTTCACCCATCCCACTCACCGGCTACACTCACCAAGTAACGCAAACCAAGTAATATATATAATAAGAGCACATCGATTTTTGGGTACCCCGCGCCACTTTCCCACTAGTTATTGAGACATCCTACGCATCGAACCAATCCCACCATTCTCACCGCAGTCCCACTACCACACCCACCCGCACACACCTGGGCCACAACCACACGCAGTCCCACTGCCGAATCCCACCCTCAAACACCTGGGCCACAACCGCACGCAGTCCCACTGCTGAATCCCGCCCACAAACACCTGGGCCACAACTGTCACACATACCACGCCTATAAACACCTAGGCCATAACAACCACCACCACGCCCGAAGACACCTGGGCTAGAAGATCCACTTCCATGCCCGAAGACACCTGGGCCTCATCCCGAAGATACTTGGGAAACTACCTGCCCGCACAAACCTGGGCCATAACCACCACACTACCCTGCCCGAAGATTCTTGGGCTAATAATGGACCTCAGGCCATCACAGCCTTCCCAAAGGTACTTGGGCTATCCGGGAAAGGGGACAGAAAAGGAGATAATAACCAGCCACTAAGAATAGTGTTGGGAAAAACACCCTCCCCCATGAAATGGGGGTGTTCGGCACTAAGTGCTCAACATGGGTGGGGCGCGAATAAGAAACACAAAACTAAAAGTATATACATAGGTAACAAGATCTCACCCAAAGTTAGGATTTTCTTCAGACAGCTTACAGATCACAACAGCACTCAGGTCCGAGTCACGACTCTCGCCAAAAAAACTCGTTTTTCCCATTCTTATTTTCATGTTTAGTAATAATGTTAAATAATTTCATGCACCTACTTGGGAAACTAACACCATAAGAATAACCAAGGAAAGAATCCAACCAAATGTCAATCTAAGCATTCACACCCGGTTCTCTTATAATGTTACAACAACAAGGGGATAAGTGAGATCCCTCTAAGTACTAGAACCAAAGAAACCCTCGAGACACTACCTTGTGTCCCCAAAAATGGTTTCTCATCAACAGAGGATCCCACCCCAATTCGTGATATAAACAAGGTAACCACCCGGTCTTAAAACTCACAACAACCAAATCCATATCAACAGGGGATCCCATCCCCTCCCACATCTCCAGCAATCGACCCATAAAAGAAAACAACCAAACCACTACAACTAACATAAAGAAGGTCCATGCCGGTATTTTCATATTTATAAGGTTTAACACACTCCATGATTTCAATTTCGTGTGCTTTAACTGGGGGTTATCACAGAAGGGTTGATCCTGGTGCTTTAAATTCATTTAGCCAAGTCTACATGATTAACCAATTTCCCTTTTTACAGCAGGAGTTTACAACCACAAACAAGTCATTTCAAACATCCCCAGGGGTTCATTAGTGTACAGAGAAATACCACCAACGGCCATGATTTTCAGTAGGCGTAAGCCCGCACAATTCAGAAAGATGATCATAACATAAAATAGCATCAACGATCACTGCCCCCCCTTCTTTCTTCATATAATTAGTTCATTATCTTTATTTAGGTCTGGTTTAACCAATTCTACATAACCAAAATCACGCCCACCCCACATGATACACAAAAGAGAGATATGAAGAAATTTCCTACTTATTGATCAATGATCGACACTAAGGCCAGGGGAGGAACTTCACGGATAGCGATGCGGTTCGCCTGAACGAAAAGATACTCATCTGGATGAAGGGTACTCTTAACATAGGGTGATTGAGAAAAGAAGAAACCACAACTAACCCTTAGTTTATAAGAGCCGCGGACGGTTGAGATAAGAACGCCAAACCGCGTAAGGAGCGGGGGTCATGGGTTGACCACGCGGCCCCACACTTTATTAAAGGGGTTGGGTGGTTTAAACCGACGCACACACCAGGTTAATTTATTAAATATTTAATTATAACACTTATGGGCGCTACCGGGCTTTAAAAAAAGCTTAAAGGGGGTCAAAGAAGGGTTTAAAACTCAATTTGCGCACATCACTGGAAAAACCCCGACAAAGCCGGGTGACGTCGATCGGTCTCACCGATTAGTCTCCCCGATCGGTCTTCCTGATCGATCTCACCGATCGGTCTCACCGATCAGTCGTGCCGGTCAGTCTCACCGATCGGTCACGCCGATCGGTCTCACCGATCAGTCGCGCCGATCGGTCTCACCGATCGGTGGTCGCTCCGATCGGTCTCGCCGGTCGGTCTCACCGATCGGTCGCGCCGGTCGGTCTCACCGATCGGTCGCGCCGGTCGGTCTCACCGATCGGTCGCGCCGGTCGGTCTCACCGATCGGTCGCGCCGGTCGGTCTCACCGATCGGTCGCGCCGGTCGGTCTCACCGATCGGTCGCGCCGGTCGGTCTCACCGATCGGTCGCGCCGGTCGGTCTCACCGATCGGTCGCGCCAGTCAGTCTCACCGATCGGTCTCACTGATCGGTCGCGCCGATCGGTCTCACCGATCGGTCGTGACGAGACGCTACCCCTTTAGGATCCAGATTTTTGGCAAAGGAAAGGACCAATAGAGTCTAGGTCATCACAAGTAACCTTACATTATTTGAAATGTAATGTTTACTCCCAAAACTACCCTTTACATCACTTATAAAAAGGTAACATATTCACCACTTCAAGGAACACCAACTATTATAATATCTCCTTGAAACTATTATATTTTCATCCTCTAAAAACACTATCCTATGTTAAAATTATTTTGGTCACCATTATTTATCATAACACATTCATTTTAAATGAGACTTCCAAGGAAAATTCATGTCCCCAACATGAGTATTATCAACTACTTAGCTTTTCTCCTTAATTATGTTTCTTAAAATTTGTTCTAGAAACACTAATATAATTATAATATTATAATTTATATACTATAATGCTACTTTATTATGGTTATTATCATTTTTATTCATATACACCATCCACTAAGAAAAACAAAATCGTCGTTCGTGTGTTGTGCAGACTACCACCTCCATTACACAACATGTTTAACTTTTAATTGTTGCCTTACCATGTTGGATCTATAGATGGTATTAAATTATAAATATGATTTTATAATTCCATTAAGGTTATTTATTGATAAATTATAGAACCTATTAATTATATTATCAATAAATGATCTTCTTTAATTTAATCATTTTAAATAAGTGCACTATGGGGACATCTGTTAATTCATATTGTCTAATATTTTCATACCCATCAGTTCTTTTTGTAATTATATATAATTATCATATATAAAACTAATAAACATTAAATAATATCATTATTATTTTGGTTTAATGATATTAAAACTGAACCATCTCATACTCATCCATTAATCATGGTAGTTTCATATTTGGGGTGCTTTAACCACCTACATAAACAATACCATAAATTTTTGTCATGTATGACTATGTGAACTTATTTAATATTGTAATAAGATGTTAAAATGAAAATAATATTTTATTTTTGGTTCAGCTAAGTTTATATCAAAATTTAACTAATTAATTAATAGAACACCTTTTGCTCGTTAAAAATCACCAAAACATGATCATCATTGATTTCATCTTCATGGTTCGTAACCAAATGTGATATGAAATAAAATTATTGATTTTAAAATATATTGAAATATATATTCTATTAAATTATATGATATAATAATATATATACTTTTAAAAAAATAGATTCTAATTTGACTTTAATGAAACTAGATCATGGTGATAAAAGATTGCTTACAATGGATATTGAAAATAGGTAATAACTAACTAATATATATATATGTGTGTGTGTTTGTGTGTGTAAATAATGTTTATAAATGAGGTGTATAAATGGATATAGTTATGAATAAGGTTATTGGGTATGTATTTTATGAAATAAATTTAATTATACAAGAGAATTTGTGCATGTGTAGAATGAATCAGAACATGGTAAGGGTTTTCATCTCAATTTCCCTTTATTGAGAAAAGTATAGAATTCATACATATAATTTAATTTATTTGGTGTATATTTTTACTATTTGATATATAATATCATGAATTATCCTTTAATAATTCTATATAAAGTTCAATTTAAATCTAAATCATTCAATTTTCCTTAATTTATAAGTTTCTAATCCATAAGGCTTTTCTTGGTCTCAATTATGATTATTTGAGACATAATATATTTTGTAAACCATGTATTATTTTTTTTGTGTATTCACTACAAAAGGATATATTCTTATCCTAATTTTATTAATTCATAGGATTTGATAGTCAATTCATGTTTCATTATTCAAGTGGAGTTTGGTCAGTTGTTTCCCCGGTAGTAAGGATTTTTGTAACTCAGCATTCATTCATTTTGTTATGATCATTGTCTTAAAATAATTTCATATAATTTAGATAAATTATAAACTTTAATTTAAATATGTAGTATTATCCCTTTTTTTAAGGATATACCTTCCTACCACATAAATCCATTAAAAATGATTCTTACTTTATTTTTAATTTATTCTTTTAAATCCATCCACCTTCTTTCTCTAGATGGATTATGACCATTTTATTCTAGTATTGAATTAGCTATATAACCATTACTATATAATATGTGAATATATCATTTTAAATAATTTATATTGGATTGTTTTCACTTAGAATGTACGTTATTCTATTGACATGTAGAAAAGTATTTTCATTTCATATTTTTTTTATTTCAACACATATGATTATTAGAATGTTTAATATATATTCATTGACCATGCACCCTTTTTCCATAAGTTTTATAATCATATTATCCCTTATATTGATATAGAAAAAATTATTTTCATTATTTATGATTATTTACTACTAACACGCGTTGATTATGTGCTTGATTTCCATACTTTACATTATATAGATTACCATGTTTTATTTAGTAAGTGGTTCCTCAAGGATTGGTATGAAAGGTAATGATAGCTATTGTAGTGAATGCATTGGACATAACCAAATGAAAGGTGGGTATTAGAATTATATATCCACTTGATGCATCAATGAGTCTCATGAGGCAAAATAGGTTTGGGTATCTGGTGTATGTCTTCCTGATTTAGCAAGACTTCTTGATGGTGGACTTGGTGACAAGTAAAGTGTCATGGAATATGGCATTGATAATAGGTTTTTGATGTCTATAATTATGAATTTCATTTTTATGAGATCATTATTATTGATATCCATGTATTCATTTAATATTATGGATATAGCATGATCCATGTTGAAAGTTGATTATGGATTCATGTTGTTTAACTATTCCTACCATAATATTTTTTCCATGCTTATGTCATGATTTATTTGTTTATATATTTCTCATATGAATAATTATAGATCACCCATTTCATATGTTTCCATTCCCCTAGTTTTGAATAAAATTATTACATGTGACATGTTTAGAAGGATATCATGTGTGTAAAATATAATGAGATATTTTTAAGACTTATCATGAATTAAGAATTTTCATTTATATAATGAAAAATGTATATTAGTTGAGAAATACATGGGATTAATTACATTATAATGTTTCATAATTTAATAAATCTCTAAACCTGAAAATATACTTCATATATAGGGGATTCAGTAAAATTTATTGATTTTTTAAATATAGATGGTTATCTCTAGAATTTTATAGATGATATTAAAGAAATTATGTAAATTATGTGTCTATGAGAAACAAATAATGGAGTTCTAGTCAAGGAAATAATATTAAGGGAATTAATTTGGGTTGATAATGAAAATGAAACAAAAAGATTGGTGTACTTTGTTGTGAGAGGAGTATGAGTCCTTTTATAGTTGGATTTGAGTGGTATATTCACAAATACCCAATGTATAATCTATAAGTAAAGTAATTTTACAATAAAGTTGCTTAAAAATGGAAAAATGGTGATTATAGGTTATGATTTACCTCATCAACATAATTTAGTGACATGTTTTAGTGAAAATTTATCACTGTACTCCTATTTTTATCCTTTATGCATCATTTTAACCTTAACAATGATAAATCACTTTATATCTTAACAGCATAATTTTTCCCTAAAAATAAAGTTGATATTATTATAAAATTTTGATATAATAATTCCAAAAATGAAATAATTTTTTTAAAATTAAAACTCTAATTTTAGGAAATTTACTATTTCAACATTGGAATATTACATAAATCACTAAAGAACATGAAACAAGGAAATAAACATCGTAAATAAATTTAAGTATTTAATTAAAACATAATTCAAATATATATAACAATTTTTTAAGAAAAAAATATATTTTTAAACATTAAATTATTTTTTTCTTATTCATTACCAATTACTAATAAATAATTTATTTGTTTATATTCATAAATTATACAAATTATTAAAATCCCTCTATAAAAATAATAGATTTAATTTTTACTAATAAATGTAAAGAACATTTAAAAATACACATTTTTTAGAATATAATATATTTTTAGCAATAAATTATTATATTATTATTTTAATAAATAGTTATTTATTATTATTTTAATTACATGTCAAATATATTATTTTTAATATATTATTAAATTCTATTAAAAAAATACAAGACAATATACCTATTGGAAATATGTATACCCAACAATATTATATACAATTATTAAATATCTAAATCATATATAATAGTAAAATTACATTTTCCATTCCTATAGATGACCATATATACTTCTATAAAATCCTACATCATGTTTCTTCTCAAAATATTTTCTATACATTTAATGTTTTTCATTCATTTCACAATTATACTAGGTGGAATAATTCTTATGGGAGACTGAGGGGATGAATATGTTAATTCTAAAATATTTTTTCACTTTTGGTTTTACTCTAATTAAATTTTTACTAATTATGTTTCATTTAACTCTATTATAAAACATTATTGTTAATTTTTTGTTATAATATTATAACATATTAAAATAAGGAAACTATTTTATTTATCTTGATCTTTCACGTAATTAAAGTTATACAACACATTGGAGTTATTTAAAAATAATTTTTTATTAAAAAAAATTTGCGTTATATTATCCCCTTTAAAAAATATTTTCCTTGAAATTTGATTACTCATATAGAAATAGATGAGAGTACTTTTGTATCATATCATCATCAGGTACTAAGATTATTTCTCAAACTTATGACAATTCCATAAAAATTTAACCAAGAGTGTTTCTTTGTTTCATAATTATTTACCTATATGATCAAATAAACTCAATTGGTTGTTCCCTATAATTGAGTTCATTCCTTAGTTATACAACTTTATAGTTTAGTACATGTGATAAATCTTCTATTAACATCCTCAAAAGTGGTTCTTGGAACATGGTGTGTACTTATAATAGGTTTGGTGTAGGCATATATTGATACACTTCAAACCGTAAATCATCAATAATCTCAAAGGGTTCAATGTATCTTGGGATTACCATCCTTTCTTCCAAAATCTCATAACCCACATATTCAAAGGAATACCTTATCCCTTATTTTAAACCTTATATCTCATTAATGATTATCAAAATAGATTTTTTTTAACTTTTTTTCATTTTAATATGTCTCTAAATGGTTTTAACCTTCTCTTTTATTTCTTTAGAATGATATCTAATGAATAACTTTCTCTCTCTAACTTTATCCTAGCAGGTTAGAGTTATGCATCTCCTCCCTTTAAAATCTGCATTGTTGTAATTAAAATGCTTGAGTGGAAACTATTGTTATATGAGAAACCAACTAATAGAAGTTTTTTATTCCAAATTCTTTTAAAATCTATTAAGAAAGTTCTTATAATATCATATAAATTATCAATATCCCAATTAGATTAACCATAAATTTGATGATCAAATGTTATACTAATGTTCAATTATGTATCTAATTATTATTGAATGTTTGTCTAAAAATTTTATTTCAAACTTGGGTGTTGATATAATATATTTTAAAGCACTACTATATGAAACCTTTCTACTTCATTAATGTATGTCTTAATAATTAGATCAATTGTAAAACCATCTAGAATAAAAATGAACTGTGTTAACTTTGTAGGTTGATCAACCATAACCCAAATGGAATTTTTTATTTTAGAGGTCTATGGAAGACCTTTGAAAAAATATATTGTGATGTTTATTCATATCCACATGAGTATAGTAATGGTTACATCATTCCCTTATCCTTCAAATTATTAGACTTAAATTCCTACTAAAGTAAGAATCAATATGTATTCTTCACAATATATCTCTTTATATTATTCCACCAAAAGTGATCCTTGAGGTATCTATAAAACACTATGCTTCCAAGGTTAATAGAGAATGATTTTATATTTAAATTATCCAATAGATCCTTCTTTTTTTCTTTTTTATATGGGGACACATTTTTTCCAACGCCCCCTACACATTTCGAGTCAATACAAACCTAATTTCCCATGGAAGACTGTTGTTGGTGCATACAAGTGAGGATTTGGTTGCACATTGGTCTAGAATATAGGAGGATAGATTATATCTGGTCGTGTTTGAATTATTAGTTTAAGACTTCCATAAATATTTAGTATATATTCATGAATTTTTCATAGTAATAGTATTACTATTGTTTATCACTATGCAAGTGATCGATCAAAACAATGAATCGATGTGAATTTCCATATTTATTATGGGTTCTAAATATTTCTCATAAAACTAATTATAATATATTTAAAAGTTGTAGAGTCATGTGGTCTAGAATTTATCACCATCCTATGAATAATTAGGTGTTGTGGAGTTGGTATTAGGCCCATGAGAGGGGATTCCATTGAATCCCTATGGGGGTAATCAAAACCCATTGTGTGGAACTGATTAATTAAACATGATATACCTATTATTGGAGATTTCAATTGGAATTCAGTTCACTCCCCCTCACACTTACTGTTGAAATTGAGATTTTGGGGGTCCATATAGTCATTGAGAGTTGGGCACCTAAGAAACCACTTGGGATTCCTAGATCCTTGGAACAGGGCACATGGAGAATGCACGGAGTACAAATGAGTGTGGAACATGGAAAAAAACTAAGTATAGTAGAGCATGTGGGTGTTAAATGAATAGAGATCGTATTATATTCTAGAATAGGGTTTGATATGATTTGGTCACTAGATTGATTCCCCTACATTTTGAAAAACTTTCACCATCTCAAGGAGTGGTGGAAATAATCCTTTGAAAATTTTTAAGCACCAAAAAATTCCCCTTCAAATTTTTTTATATTTGAACAAGTATGATCAAATTTTGGGGTAAAAATGATTCTATAATTAATGTGAAATAAAAAAATATCATGTACTTGGGTAGGGAATATGATCATGGGTAGTACATTCTAAGGTCATGATGCATGTTGAGAACACAAAACGTACTGGTACCTAGGTATAAGACACACATTATGAGAGGTGTTCATGAGACACAAATCTAACAATATAGTAGGACAACTTATTTTTCATGAATTACACAACTTGGGTTAAAACTTGAAGCTTTCATTCTCTCTTTTCACTAAAGTAACATGCCTTACTATTAGTAATATTCACGAAACCTTTTCCTTCAATAAAGTAGTGATGTGTTGGATTATGTGTTATAGATGAATTGTGTGTTCATATGTAATTAGTTGTCTTGTTTCATATGATATTAGTGAACCATCTCCTAAGAGAAAAGTATCAATGAAATGTGATGAAAATACCAATCTGGATGAGAATGTTTTTCTTATTCTAAACTTTTTTATTTTCATTATGACCATATTTTCATCACTCTTACCTATATTCATTCATTATTGGTACAACTGACCTTGTAATACTTTATTTTGTAATAAATGATCCATATTAACAACATTTTCTACATTTTGAATCCATTACCCTAATAAAATAAACTATCAGAAGAAATTATCTCAGTTCACAACATCCCATCATGCCACACCACCAAGGGTTTTCAAGTATTCTGAAACCCACTCTAATCAATTTTCTATTATCAGACTATCTTCCATTATATGGTGTCCACCTTCTATCTGATGTTCCACTTTCTTTACTAGATATTGATTTTCCTATTGTATGAATATTTACAGTGTGTGGTATTCCTTGGAAGAACACCTCCATTTATGGTCAAATAATGTTCAAGGATGCTGATGCGGAATCATATATCTTGGATCACTCATCGAAAATGATGTGAAATGTCCATAAAGAATATATATCCATCAAGATTTTCTCTAAAAAATGATAATTTAAAGGTTGGATCCTTTACTGGGAACTCTACAATGGGATAAATTTATTTGAGTAATGGTTATGTCCATATTATGTTAACAATAACAACATCATGTTTGATGGCTTTTTAAAATTCATTGACCATTATAAGTCCATTTGGATTTCAAATTTCTTAGTTAATTGACATCCAAACTAAATTTTTACGTTGATTAGATGTGGTATTAATTTAACCAATATCTTCCACCAATATCATGGAGAAGTGGGTATAAAACTATGAGATATTCATAATATCGATGGAGTCCCTTTTTCCTAATATATGTACAATGAGTTTCCCCTGGCATTTAGTTCCTAAGGAAACACTATGAATATTCCCATTATTTCTAGGGATATGTTCAATCTTTTTGAATACAACCTAAAGAGGTTAGTTCACCCATTTATCTATATCCCCTTCAGTGACTAGATCTATAAATTTTTATGTGTCCATAGATTGAAACCCATGGTAAAGAGACTGACGACCTGCCCAACCCAATATGATAGTGGGACTAAGAATACATATTGAGAAAATATTAAAAAATTGTTAATACATAACATAGGGCTATAAAATAATACTATAGATAATATGAGACCTTCAGTAGGTTTTTATCCTAGTGATGTATCTCTACATGAGGCTATTACCAGCTGGAGATGCAACCAATACTAAGAATACATGGTTTGTTAATTTTTATTTATTCTAAGGTTGTCTTAAAAGAAAATTCTCTTATTTAAACTTTATTATTTCGAACTTTCTTTTCTTTTATATAATAATAAATTTTTCCTATAATATTTTTTATATATTCTTTGGTATAGTGGACAACCTGGTCAAATATTACATATACATCATTTAGAAAATCAAACTTTTTTTCCATTTGAATTTTTCTAACATCTTGATATTTTAATTTTACAAATGCCTATGTTTTAATAAAGTTAATAATCTTGTTTCAAACACTACTTACCCTTTATTCATACCTTCTTCTGGGAATAGAAATTTCATGCCATCAATTATGTTTCATGTACCTTTAGATTCCACAACACCAGCAAAAACCATCAAATCTTGGTTTTCTATATAAGTATAAATTTATCTTTAGTAATTTTTTTGAGGCTTGAAACTTATTTCTTATATAAAATTCTTTGGTAATGCACCATATTTATTACATAGGTAGTTTTCGACATTTGGGAATGTGATGTATATTTCACAACCCTTATCATCCCATTCTTTCCCAATACTTTTCTTAACACTTTAAATGATAGAAAAATCATAAGAAACATTATTTTTTGAAGGTGGAGAAATCACATGATTATTAGAATAATATTTTTATGCAGTGTTTACTTCTAAATACATGATTAAATTCCCATTCAACTTTCTTAAGGTACTTTGAGCCTCAACTATTTTTTATTGAGTTTTTTTAACCTCATATTCTATAGCTGCCAATGTCTCACATATGTCTTCAACCATCATTCATTCTTTAACAAATCTATGTTTGTAAAATATGATCTTTTGGATATATTATTATTACTTCTTAGAAACATATTTCAATCCCTAAATTACTTTTTCACTATCTTTATTCATCATTCTGATTTACATTTTGAGTGTTCTATTTTTATCAAGTCATGCAGCAAGTTCTGATAAAAGCTGATACTCTGCAAGATTATTCACCTCTTCCTTCTATATTGTTTGATGAGACTCCTTTTTCTCAACATTTTAAAAGAATTTTATGTTTCATTATGAACATTCATCTTCTTATGAGTCAATCTCATCTAATTCATATTTGAATTTCTTACTATGCATGAATCTTATGTTTCTAGTGAACTTGTTTCCACTATTGTACTTTCTTTCTTTCCATAAGTTTTATAAATATTCTTCGCCTGAGTTTTTTCTTTACAATTATCATTAAAATAACCAACTTTATTTTTTTTAAAATTTATATAAAAATTCTTGATTCCACCATAGTCAAATTATTTGATATTTTATCTCTTTAAATAGTGTAAAGTAGAAATATATTGTGAACTTTTATTTATAGGTTCTCTAGGAAAGATAAAGGTGGGAATCCAATTTTTTTTCCACTCACTCTAAATATCCAGATCTATATATATTTAAAATTTAAACTTCATGTAATCATTCTTCATGTTTTTTAAATGCTTATTGTGTTGTCTTGAATCATATTTAATTTTCCAAAACATTGAAATTATCAACCTTACTTGAATAAGAACTCTAAAATGTTCTTCTAAATGTTCTGTCTAGAAATTGATTATTTGGAACTTCACTATCAGAAAATTTTTTCTAAACTCTTTATCTTTCTATATCACTTGAACCATTGAAATAAAAAACATTGATTTTTTATAGTTTTTTTCTTAGTTTATAATTAGAAACATTACAAGAATTAAAACTTCATACAACCTGTCACAAAACTACAATCCTCAAACTTCATATAAGTTATTGGTTTGGAAACTCATCTTCATCCTTTGTCCATTCCTCCAAACTAACTGAAGATGATTAACTAAATTAGTACAACTTCTAATGATTCCATTGTTTATAAGGACTATCCAATAAAAACATCAACTTTTCTGAGTTTTTATTTGTTCAGAGACATTTTTTTATTACAAACATTAAATATTATACTTTATTCACATGTATTTTTTCTAATATATTCAACTTATAAACTTATATATGATAAATAAACTAAAAACGTTCTCACACATCTCTATACATAATGGTTTTTTTAATGGTATTTTTCTAATTACAAACATGACCTCCCCTTTCTAATTTATCTGGAATACAGAACTAATTCCTAGTGTAACATTTTATTTATTTTACATTTTGAAAGACCTAAAAAAATCACCAACCACATATTTAGATACTCTTACAAATTCTCTATCTAATAAACTGTGTCCTATGATTCTTCACTTCCCCATCAGATAGACATCATCCAGTCTGGTTAGTCTGCTACAATAGTCTGATTAGGTCTGTTCGATAATCAATGTTGCAATGTTAGAGCATTTTATAAAAACCTCTTCCTTATTATTTTGATGGAAAACCATCATCTTTATCTTCTCACATTTTTCATAAACTCAAATACATTTACAAAATCATATTTTCTAATAAAACTTCATCTAAAATTTCAATCCTAAAATATAGTTCAATTGGAAAGGTTGATCTTTATCAAACTTCAATAACATTAAACTTCTCACCCACATTCCATTTCTCAGTTTAGATAATTGTGTCCAGAAATCTAAGTCTGGAAATAGCAATATTGAAAAAAACTCTATGAATTTCTTCTATTCAGTATTCTATATTAGGAACCACATATTATTCTCTAATTCTTGAAAAAATGAATCCAAAAAACATCAACACTCCTTTATTAAAAAATATTGTATCATGATATTATTTCACAATGTTTAGTAACATTGAATAAAATCTTCATCATCATCTTATTTTGTTTAGAAAGTTATACAACCTCCCAGATTTCCTAACTTTTGGACTTTACAAATTTATTATTTTGATCCACTCATCAAACTCATTTAATAAATTTCAACTATTTTACAAATACATTCATTACAAAAATTTAGTTTTCAACAAAAAACATTGTTAAAACAAAACATCACAAAGTATCTTCACATTTCATCAACCAAATTTATCACCATCATCTTCCTTTGTTATTATTCATCCAAAAAATGTGGATTTTGACAAATATTTACATATAAAGCTTCAAAAAGTTAAATCCGTATAATAGAATGAAACTTTTTATTTTAATAAAACTTAATTAATGAAATATGAGGATTCCAACATCCCTAGATACACATTAAACAAGCACAAAGCATGAATTCTAAGGTCTAAATCATTATCTCATATTTTACATTAGATTTAGGATGAAAATATGTACGAAATTTTAATATTTTACCCAATTAATTATGATGTAAATTTATGATTATAGTCGGAGAAAATAAAGACAGAAAATCCTTGTAGCTTGACTATATCCTTGAGGAACATTAGAGAAAGTTGTTCTAAAGACTATATAACAATATTGGTAAATAAATGAGAAGATTTACTTAATAGACTGAAAATAACACAAATCACATCATTACCTTGAGATTTAGTTTGAAATATCTCTATAAAATCCACTCTGGAATTAGATAAGGCTAAACAATCCCCTTCAAACAATTACATTCTTCCTTAACCTATTGATAAATTAAAATTTTTATAGTAAATTTGGAAATATATCTTTTCATTCCATCCTACTAGTAATACTCATAAAGGGATATAAACATCATAGTGCTTCCAGGATGAATTGAAAACATGGAAGTATAAGATTTAATCAACAATTCTCCCTTCAATTAAAAATAACAAGGAACATATATTCTCTTCCCATATGTCAACACACCTTCTTTGTCAACTTTTAATTTATAAAAAATAAAATTGTTAACCAATTTTATCTTATCTTATAACCCATGGTCTTATTTCTAATCTGGCATAATTCTTTCTGATATATATTTTTATATTGGAACTTAAAACAAAAAAGAGGATTTTCTTACATCCACAACATCTAGGACAAATTCATCAAATCATTAACCAAAGGGTCATGTTACAAATGTAACATTGTTAATGTAGCATTATTTTTTTACTCAAATCAACTAATTTGTTTTATTTTCTATGATGATTATGAATGGGGCATTTATAATCCTTAATCAATTACAACAATCTTCCTGATCACTTGTTCATATATTTCTAAGTGAATATATATAATTCAAACATTTATGATCAGTATATGACTCGTGCTTGGATCCATATAAATGATGTCTCCAAAATTTTAAATAAAAAAACATAGTATCTAATTCCAAATCATGTACAGGATAATTTAAATCATTAGGTTTTAGTTGATTTGAAGTATAATAAATTACCTATTCATTCTGAATCAAAACACAACCAAGTCTCTATAATGAATCATAACTATATATGAAAAAATCACCATTTATGGAGGGAAAGTTCAAAACTATAGCATTCCCTATTATTATTTTTATTTCACTCAAAAAATGGTCATATTCTTTTATCTATATGAATTTAAACATTTTTTGGTTAATTTAGTTAGTGGACTAGAAAACGGAGCTAAAATTTCAATAAACCAGCTATAGTGACCCACTAATTCAAGAAAAAAATGACTCTATAGGACATTTCCTAGTCCTATCCATTCCTAAATGACTTAAATTTTAGAAGGGTTAATAGTTATTCTATATTTTGAAATTATGTAACCAAGGAAATAAATTTTTTGGAACCAAAACTCACACTAATTAATTTTTCCATATAGTTACTTTTCTTTTATAGTTCAAACAATAATACTTAAGTGTCTTTCATGGTCCTTATAAATTTTAGAATATTAAAATATATCATCAATAAATAAAACTGAAAACATATCCAAATATTCATGAAAGACTCTATTTATAAGATCCATAAATATAATTGGTGCATTAGAAAACCCAAAGGGCATAACTACAAACTCACAATGCTCATATCTATTCTGAAAAATAGTCTCCTAGATTTTTTCCTACTCCACCTTCAACTGATGGTACCCTAACCTAAGATAAATCTTTGAAAAATTCTACACTCCCTAGATCTGATAAAAAATAATTGATATGAGGTAAAGGGTATTTGTTCCTAATAGTGATGCTATTGAAGGCTATATAATCATTGAAAAGTCTCATGGAACCATAGTTTTTATTAAAAAAACAAAACTTGATCACCCCATTATGAAGTTATATGATGAATGAAACCCTTATATAGCCACTCATGGAATTATTTTCAAATTCTAAAAGTTATACTTAGTCCATTTGATTAGGGGGTTTTGAAATATGATTAGCATTATGAACTAAGTCAATAGTAAACTAAACCTCTCAATCATGAATTAAACCTGATAAATCCTCCAAATAAACATCCATATATTCATTCAGTAATGGTACATCACTAATTTTAATAGTTTATTTCTTTTAAAAAACTCATGCTAAGTAACTTTCACTACTATTTCTAATCAATTTCTCATATTCTTAGTAGGTTATAAAATATTTGATATCAGTGAAAAAAAATTCTTGGATATGTAATCTATCATATCATGAGAAACTGAAATCCAATTCATACCCAATATAATATCAAACTCTACCATATAAAGTTCAAGAATATTTTATGGAAAGACCATTCCATAGTTAATAATAGAAATATTACTTTAAATCTTGTTCTGTTTGATATTTCCACTTCGAGTTTTCACTAAAATTTATATCAGACTTTCATAAGGAAGTTTCCTAATTTAGTTTCAAATTTATCAAAAATAAAGGAACGTGAAGATTAAAATTCAAAATAGGAATTATTATAATTCAAATAAACAAGTATTATTCTTGTCACCACCTCATTTGATGGACTAGCTTCAACTACAATAGTGGGAAATGATTTTTCAACACATTTATATGTTTGATATTGATGATTTCCATCTGATGTAACTAACTTTAGACACACATTAGTATAGAGACCCTAATCATTTCACCTAAAACAACTTAATAATTAATTTCTATTGGTTACCCCATTTTTTGATTATTTAAGAATCTTTTCATTGCATTCATGAGCCATACAATCAATCTTACCACAATGGTAACACTTTCTAGAATTTATCACACATTCCCTAGTATTATTTATACCACACTTATCACAAGATGAGAAATTAATTTTCTTAAATTTTAATTTATTTGATTCGTTATCCCATATTTCCTGACATCCAGTCTTTTTTTATTTTTTCAATGAATACATGATCATCAAAAAACACCATTTTTATTTTCTCAACACACTAAACAAATCTCTCATAACTTTTGAATTCATGGGAAGCTAATCCCCTTATATATCTTGGTTTCAAATTTGATAAAAACTAATTAAAGTTACAATAAAAATACCAAATAATATTTGGTATATATGGGTAAAATCATGCAAAATTTTATACATACATGGCTACAAAATATCTATCATTTGGATCAATTCCAATAATTTTTTCTCAATCCTAAGTCGAAAAACTTTAAAGAAATATTTATTAATAAAAATATTTTTATATATTTCATATTCCATGGAATCAAGCTCATATATCTCTTTTGTATTCTTAATTAAATTCCACCATCGATCCTCTTCACCTTCAAAATGATAAATGTAAAGGTTTAACTTTTGATTTTACAAACACCCCATGACTTTAAATATCATTTCCAAGGTAGTGATCCATCCATCAACCACCACTAGATCTATAGTTCCATAAAATTTTTGAGGGTGCTAATTCTTTAAGTGATAAATATATTCATGTTCCTGTGTGGAAGATTTACCAGCTCTCTAATATGGATTCCACCAACATTTATTGATTGTGTCAACTAAGACTTCACAGTAACAAACTACTCATTTCTGATTCTGACCATTCTAGGTTTCTAATTTAGAAGGATATCATCCTATTGCTTCCTTCCTAAAAAAATCTCCTCATTTCCTTTGTGTAAAACCATTCTCAACAAACATATTTTAGCTGAAGAAACATATAAATCTAAAAATTTTATATAATTTTAACTTAATAATTAGGTAAAATCATTTTAGGGTATTCTTTATCATTATCCTAATTCCAAAATATATCTAAATTTTTTCTCTTATACCAACTATAAAGACCTCACCTTAGATATTTCATATTATAGTGACTTTAATCTATAATTCACTTTCATTCCAAAAATATCTTTTAGGTTTATAGTTTTAGTGAGTTAGGTCATAATTCTTACATAAAAATTTAATATATTACAAAGTGGAAACTTCTACTCAGTTTACATTTTTTTTAAAAAAATATATATATATTTAAAAAGATATATGTTATCATTTCATAAAATATCTTCACAAATTATATATTGAACTCTTCCTAATCACTATTAATCCTTAAGTCTCTATGAAAAAAATTCTAAAATGTGGGATATGCACATTAATCATAGTAAGGGATATAAAAAATAAGAAATTTGTTAGTCCAATGAAAAACATGAAAACCCAAGATTTTTTTCATAAAAACATACATTTTACTATAAAAATACTTCATTTTTTTCTTTAAAAGGATCCTTATATTACCTTTTGAAATCAAACAATTTCCATGAAAACTTGTTAGATAATATGGAAAAGTCCTATAGTTTCCTTGGGACATCAACATATTAAAACCTATACAAAACCCATGCAATTAGAATAACCATATATTTCACTTCCAATATAATTCTATGAATAACATAATCATTACCCGATAAATTGGAGTTCTATCTGGGTTCACCCATCATAAAAGTTATATTGGTCTAACCTGTGATCTATAATAGATCTAAAACCCTTTATATAAGCATTATCGGGCCCAAACTTGATCTATAATGGAGATAAACCCTTTTTTATAAGTTTTATCATGCTTAATAGTGAGTTATAATGAGACTTAATGGTTTATAAACAATTTCAATAGATGATATCCTGAATAAAACCATTTAAAAACTCTTTTAATTCATTATTAAAAACACTTTCAGATATCAACATATCTATTTATATTAAAAAACAGTTTCACTAAAAAATAATTATAAAAATGGAAAGAGGGATTTTATTTGAAGAAAAAATGAATGATTTTAAAGGAATAAAAACATCAAATAGAGGTTATGGTGGTTCGAAAAGTCATTATTATTGTATATGTTAGAATATAACATTATTTTTGTCATTTTAAAAGAATGTCAAAACACTCCATAAAATGATTTCTATTTGATAAACTTTGAAATAAAGTAGAATAAAATTACCTTTAATGTTTTTTAGGCACATAGAAATAAAATAATAAATTTTTTTAAAAACATTGAAATGGGAGAGAAAATATTTTGAAAATAAATCATTAAAATTTAAAATTAGGGTTTTATGTTGAAGTTTCACTTACATCGAGTCTAAATCATCATGTATGTTCTTTATCTTTTAGAATAATAAAAACATGTTAATTATTTTCTTACAATAGATAATTTTTCAATTCTTTTATTCCATTTATTTAATTTATTACCATGTAATCTACAATTAATTAATCATTTAAGTTTGTGTTGGACTTTTTGATGATATTTGGTTTCTAATTCCAAAATGACTTCAGTACGTTGACTATGGTTAAATAATTTATTATTCCATAATCACCAGAAATATAATCAAGACATAATTATAATATTTTTTACATCAATTATACTGTTAAAATAATTCATGAAGGATGGTTATGAAAAATGAACTACGTTACAATTATGGAGATGGTAGGCCATACAAACGCATGAGAAACATTTCCATTTTTCAACGATCTATAAATAAATAAGGTATATATTGTTTTAACTTTCCATAATAATATTTATATTATAATTATAATATTATTTCTTTTAAGGTTCTTATATATATCATCTATGTGATGTGGTGATGAAAAACAAATCACTTCCCTTTATGGAGGTAGTAGTCCACACGTATGACCAAACGACATTATCAATTTTCAATGAGTGTAATTAGAAATAAAATGATATATTATCTTATAATAATGAAAAATAGTTAATTAATATCATATATAAAAATTAATTCCATCATTATAACCATACATGCGAGATGACAATTAAGAATGAATTATATCGGTTTGTAAGGTGGTAGTCCACAATACACACGACGGAAGGTTTCATTTTCCATTGGATGTAAGAGAAGATGGATATAGGTTGTTTAATTAACATAAAAACATCATTTTTAATGGATGATAATGTTTTTATTATTAATTCATGGTTAAAGTATATTTGAAGGTGGTGGAAAAAGAAATAATACAAAAACACTCAGTTAAGAATGATACCTCTTCTCCAGAAAATCTCTTATGTTTTATACAAAAAGATACTATAGGATGGTTTTATGATAAAAAAGTCTATAGAATGTGAGTATGGATGTAATGAATGTATTTTATTATAGTAGTTTTTATCAAAATTGGTTTTCAAGTGAGAAGAGATGAGAAGATGAGGTTCCCTTTTATAAGAGAGGGGAAGGACACTCTTGGAATTTATTAGAATATTAAATTAATATAAATTAATTTTTATGAAAAAGGGATCCAAACTGGTAATATTTTATGATAATATAAGTATTCATAAAAATACACTCATAAAATAAAATTTGTAAAATTTTGGATTACATTTCTATCCTTATCATTTTGGATTAACCCTTTGTTAACCCTTTTCGCACTTACTATGACAATAAGTATTTTTACTCTATGAGGGTCATAATAGTCACTATAAATAGATAATTATCACATAAATGAACCATGGATGATATTTTAAATCATATTATAATCCTTTTCTGAATATATGATTTTTAGAAATTTTATATCATTTAATAAATTATTATTTTCATAAAATATCAATAAAGTCAATTTTAGAACTATTCATTTAATTTTTCTTTTATAACATCAACACAAAAAAATGAAATTATAATAAAATCTATTCAAATATCTCCAAAATTATATTTTTATCAAAAATATACATGGTATATGTTAATTTATTCAAATTATATAATATTAATATTTTTAATACCATTTGTTTTAGTTTTTCTTTAATTAAATAATTACTGCATCACTGTTGTGTAAAATTTAAGGTAATAATTTATTCACTAAAAATTAAAAATAATTATCCATGATGAAGATAAATAATTTAAATTTATTATTACTATTTTTAACAAAACATATCATTTTCTAATTACTATGTTAAAAATATTATATTTAGTAAAAACAATAGAGTGAATTTTTTGGCTTTTCATTACATAAAATATTATAAAGGTCATAGTCACATAAAAATGGAATAAAAAGTCTATATATTCTAAAATTTTATGATTATATATGATTTATACTAATCAAATATAATTTATTCAAGTTTTAGGGTTTCTTTTTAGTCTTTACCATTTTATTTTTAATTATAATTATTTAATTTACCCTTTACCATGGTAACAAAATTACTAAGTTTACTATTCATATTGAATAAAAATAAAAGGAAAATATTTCATAAATTTGGAACTAGTAATTCAAAATATTGAATATATTTTTTCATATTTAATTTAGACAAGTGGTGGATTTTATTTTAAAATTAATCTAAAAAAATGTGATGAAAAAAAAAATTCATAAAAATGGCCTTTATAATGTATACATGTTTTATACTAAATTCCAATATAAAATTAAATTCAAAAACAATAAATGTATTGTTATAAATTAAAAATAAAAGAATTAAATTTTAAAACTCATAAAAAATAATTTGAATTCTTAAATACTTGAAAAGAATTAATTTTTTTATAACAAAATCAATATTTAAAATATTCAATAAAAAATAATTTTTTTTTCAAAAAATTCTCAAAAATTATTATTAAGATAATTTTGATATATTGATTTATAATATTTAATTATTTTATTAAAATTTAAATTCAATCATTTCAAAGTTAACCTTTTTAATTAAACCTTATAATAAAAGAGTTTAAAAAAACTATTTCCTTTTTTATTTAGAATGACTTAATATTTTTATATTGAATATAACTATCCAATTATCGAATGATATGAATATAAAAATGATGTATTATATCATTACCTGGTCTGTTATAAACATATATCTTTTACAACCTTTCCATGTTTATTCATTATGTTCACTAACTATATCAATTCTTTCCCTACATCAATAGTAGCAGTGTACTGTGCTTCTATTTTTGATAATGATACCACTAGTTGTAACTAGGACTTTACACATAACGTTGTTCCAAAAAATATATAAACCCTATAGTAATTTTCCATGAGTTTATGTATCTCATAAAATTATACATCTATAATTCCTTTAAAAATACCATCATCACCGAAACATAAAGATTCATCCTCTGAGCCATTCAAGTATTGTAAGATCCATTTAACATCATCCCAATGTTTCATTCTAATTTTTGATATAGAATGGATAAAAACTTACATTTCAAAATAAATATCTATTATAGTATAAACTTTTGTTTACATCAAACTTTCTATAGCTGAATTATTAAGAACCTTATCCAATTCAAATACTTATTCATCTATTGATGGTACCTTAGTTTTACTAAGTTTAAAGTGTACTATGAGGGGGGTTGAGATAGGTTTACAAAGAGTCATTTAAAATCATTTGATTACCTTCTAAATTTATTCATAATAGGATAAAAATAATGATTCTGCCTTTCTTTCCCTCTCAATTATCATCCCTAAGATTTTTTATCTTTCTCAAAATTCTTAATTTCAAATATTTTTATCAAATTTGTCTTATGTTCAGAAATACATTGGAACTCAAGACCAGAAATCAATATATCATCCACATAAAACAAAAATATGATATATGTTTCATCTTACCATTTACTTTTATACCAATAATGATCCTACTCACATCAACTGAAATTTTCCTCAAACATGAATTTTTCAAACATTATATTCCACTTTCTTAGAGCTTGTATGAAATGATAAAGGATTCATTTCAACTTATAAACCAAATCATCATTTTGATAAACTTTATAAACCTTTATTGTAACCATGTAAATTTATTCCTCTAAATCACCTTGAAGAAAGTATGTTTTTACCTCTATCTTCTCCATGTGTTGATCATCATATGTAATAATGAAATTTACTATCTGAAGGGTTGTTTATTTTAAACAAGGTGAGAAAAATTCAGAAAATTAAATTCCTTACTTTTTTTAAAAAACTTTTACCATCAACATTTCTTTGTCTCTCTTAATTTCATTAGTATACTCTTTAAAATAAAACATTGATTTTTTTTTCTGAGCCATATTTCCTTACATAGATTAGCTAACTCCCAAGTATTGTTGAGATTTAAGGAACTCGTTTACCTTTCTATAGATGACTGAAAATATTTAGAGTCTCTAATAGTATTTTATTCCTTAGAACAATATAGTTACCCTAAATCCATTATATTTAAGAATTTAATATCATTCCCAAACAATTTAATAAGTCTCCTAGTATGGGTGGATCTCCTTAACATAACCTTAAGTTTATTCATTTGAACCTCTATGTCCTATAGCCTACTATTCGGTAATGGTTTCTCCAATATTTTTCTATCTAGAACATTTCTATAAAAAGTTTCACTATATATCAATGTTTCTTATAATATACCGATATCTGGTACCATGACTATCAAATTTACAACATCTGATGTTACTCCAAATCTCTCTAGGGTGTTGTTTTCTCTGGTAACCTCTATCAAATCATCCTAAAATCCAATAGTTGATCTTAACACAATTTAATTCTTATTCAATTTCATATCTTTCTATGTAATTTATTTTTTAAAACCAATATCTCATCTATGTGTGACTTTTTTCTTTTCATCATTCCATAGACAATAACCAAATTTCTCATCACCATATCTAATAAGAAAACAAACTTTGGATTTTATGAAAAACGTATCCCTCTCTTTAGAATCAATATGATCATATGTGATGCTTCGAAATTTCTTGATATATATAATATTTGGTCTCTTCATGGAAAAATTTCCTCATGATGTTCCTATCCACAACAAAGTTCTGAATCCTATTCACCGTGTAAGATATTGTATTCAAGGATTCTGTCCAAATTACCTTATGAATTCCCTAGTAAAGCCTCATATCTAAATACTTCTCCATTAGTGTGGGATTAATTTTTTCAAATATTACATTTTTTTGTCCCTGTAATATTATTATCATTATTTATGCCCTTATTCTAATAAAAATTACAATAGTTGTGTCTAATGAATTCCCTGCCATTGTCTGTCTAGAGACATTTCCACTTTCTTTCAAACTCTTTATTTTTATAAAAATCCCACTGAATAAATTCATAAAAAACATCATAATTATTATTCTTGAAGTGGATATAGACCTTGTGAGTGTCATAATCAATGGAATTCACCAAATACTATGATCCTCTATATGAGGGAACTAGGGTTGGAACCAAATCATCAAAATAAAAATGTTCTAACATTCAGTGACTAAGAATTATTCCATCCATATTTAAGGAAACACTCTTTTCTTATTAATATAAAACTCTCACATCTTATAAGGCTTATGTGGTTAATCTTAAGTATTCAATTTCCCTTATAACTTTACGATTTTTCTCACTGAGGTGACCAAACCTGTAGTGCCACTTTTCCAGACAGTATAATGAAGTCGTTCTAATAATTACAACTTCATCACTTCAGACACTATGATATAAAATACCATATTTTACTCTATGGGAAATCACCATTGAAACTATTATTATCATTAAAACACCATTCAAAAAAATAATTTCAAAACCTATATTATCATGCTTTCCCACTGATATATGGTTCTTTGACATCGTCCAAGTTACTGGTATGTTTAATTTTGATATTTATTTTCCTTTTGATGCATTCATGGATTTCAAAGGATTTGGGAGTATAAATATAAGTTTTGTAAGTATAGGACAAGGTACATGGTTAGCGCATGGTTTATTTAATCATGTGTTTAATTGTTTAAAGGTGCTATAGGTCAGGGAATATATATGTTCATAGTTGGAGCATGGTTTTCCAAACTATATATCTCATTAGCGGTAACTATGTGTCCCATTTTTAGGAGGATAGTGTCATAATATTGTTCGATGCATGGTTATCCTAATCGTGGAGCCAAACCATGAAGCCCTATATAGCTCACTTAAAAAGTGGCTTTTTACTATTTTACCCCTGATGGGTTTTAATGTTTGGGGGGATAATTTTCATCCCACATAGTGTGTATCCCCTCTTATTTGGTGTTAATGTTTACCCTATACCTTGGTGTTCATTCCTCTTGGATATCTTGGTGTTTTGAATTGAGTTAATCCACTTTATTCATGGTTTCATCCTTCTTCCCCCTTATTTTTCTTTTTCTTCCATTTTTGTTGAAGTGTCTAACCATAGTGGGGGTGTTGACCAAAAATAGGGTATATAATGGAGTTTCATGGTTAGTTTTCTCTTGGATTAATATTGTCAGACCTTTCTCTTCCTCTTCTGTGTGGTCATCATCAATGGTGATAGAATTTGGACTAATCTAAGGTATGTGTCTTTATTTAAGCATGTTTTCCATGGCTTACATTTAAATTATGAATCACATTTGGTTTGTGTTTGTGTAATTTCAGAATAAATGATTTATGGTTGATGTCTATTCAATGCTTGATGTGCTTGATGTGCTTGATGTCATGTTTTTTAAAATTGGTATTTCAAAGTGGTTTTCCAAATGGGTGTGTCTTATGTTCATGCCAACTGTTTGATAAATGGATCAAAGAGGTTTTAGGGTTTTAAAAGGATTTATAAAGAATTTTTATAAATATTTGACCATGAAAAACATGTTTTGATAAAATATTAATGTTTTTTATTAAATGTATTATGATATATAATGTTTTATATGGCATCTTGTCTATGATTATGTTAGCATGGCATGGCATGTGGGTCAACCAAGGTATGAGAGAGTGGTTTTTTTAGGGACTGTGTGACCCTTTGGTGGGAAGACCATGTGATTTTCCACTTTGTTTTGTTTGAGGGGTTGTGTATGACATCTATGGGAGGACCATGTGAGCCTTTAATTTGGTTTCCAAGGGGCCAAGTGATCCTTTTAGTATAAAGACCATGTGAGATTTTATTTTTGGTTGCTGAGAGACCATATGATATCTTAGATTTAGGCCCAGGTAATATCTTGAGAGATTTCATTTTTCATAACTAGCTAGAACACATGTTTAATCACTCATGATAGGCCTAATGGTTAGATACCAAGGTTCACATTACCTATGCTGGATTGGTTTAAATGATGTATGCATTTTACTAGGTTTATTTTTATTTGATGAGTTATATTATCCCCATTTTCATTTTTGTGGTTATTTGCAAATGTTTCTAAATATCACTATTTCTATGTCGTATTAGATACTTTGATTATGTTATGCATTGTGGATGTGTTTATTTATTTGGACCATGTTTTAAAATTGATGTGGGAAAAAATATTTTTTGAAATGGAAACCCCAATGCAATTTTAAAATATTATTTTAAAATGGTCTGTTTTAAAACTGGTTTTGTTTTGAAAATGTTTTCAAACTAGTTTATTGGTTTTCATGTGTAAAAATTTTAAATAGATTCTTTATGGTATCCTACTAGGATTTGTTCCTCACACCATTCTTGGGCCTTTGGGTGATTAAAGATATCATTTTTTAGGACATGGGTAAGTGAAGGGGAACCATATACTTGGGTTTCACTTCTTGATTACCATTTTCCAGTGATTTTAGGAGGAGGCGTAGTCTTGTAGGGATTAGATCATGGTGAGTAATTTTTGGAAATTCCTACCTATTGGGATAATCATACTGGTATTTTTTGTTTTTGAATTTTCCCCTTTGGGTTGAGTTTGGGGGTTTTTTAGATACCATGTGTATATCCTTTTGGACATGTTTTGTATATGATGTCTATTATTGTTGATGGAATATGTTTATATAATAATTAATTTCTCTAGATTTTTCTTTTATTCTATGTAATATCTTGTTATTAGTGTGGATGTACCATTTTATGGATGATTCATGTCATTTTACCCATGGTGAAACCATTCCTAATAGATAGTCAGTAATTACCATTTCTTTCCATGAACCCATGGAAATTGGTAATTTGCTTCATGACATGTGGTGGGATGAATCAGGAAAATGGTTTTTTTGACCCAGGCTAGTTTATTATAAATTGGTACTAGAGGAGGTTGTGTTTTTTTATTTGGTAGTTAGTGCTATATTGGATTTAGGACCATTAATACTTGATAGGTATAGGGTGTCTGCTTCACCAACTCTTGTTCATGTTGAACCTCAAGTTTCCATGGGTGTCTAGGATTATGGTTTTTTTTAGCCAGTCTATGGGTTGTTTTGGATGAGTTTTTATTTGGATTATTTTATGTGTTTGTCGGTGAATTTTTATTGATAAATATTTTGTTTTGTGTCTTTTAGACCATTTATCATATAAGGACCTTGTCCTAGAATAGAGTGTACATGGTATAGAGTAACTCACATGAGAAGCCTCATCTTGATCAGGATTTATGGGAATAATACATTCATAAGATCCTAACATTGGGTCAAGTGGGTGGTCGTGAGCGGACATTGATACTGGACCATGATCCAAAAATTTTGAGTTAGAATGCACTGGTATTCCATGGAAACAATATTCCTAATGCGCTTGAGGAGTGGTTAAATCATCTATATTAGATCTTTGAGTTAATGAAGACCTCTAAGACCTCTAAATTGAGGTTTTCTACAAATGTACTAGAAGGACCATGTAGGAAGTGGTGGGATTCAATTATGCTCTCAATGAGGCATGAGGATATCACGTGGACCACATTTAAGTTGGATTTTAATTGATAGTTATACCCAGAAACATTGTGGATGGTGAGGTCCCATGAGTTCTCTAAGTTAGAGTAGGTTGATCATTTGGTGATGGAGTATGCTGGTAGATTTACAAAGTTAGATCATGTCTCTCTGGATCTCCTCAAGAATGGCTACCTCAAGGATAAAAATTTTTAGATGTGATTAAGGCCATAGATTGGATATATTATCATTCATTTATTTCTACCAACATATTCAGTTGTGGATGACAAGAAAGATATGGAAGATGATGATTTTAATAGTCAGATAGGTCTTAGTAGTACTACTTTAGTGGTCTATAATCGCAGTTCCATTTTAGAGAAGAATCAAAAATGGGTTGAGTCTCACCAGGGCAGTTGTAAGAGTGTCTAATAGTCATCAAGTTTTGAAATTGTGGCATGTATGGGTCAAATTCTAGTTTTTTATTATCAATGTGGGAAGTCTAAACACACTAGGCTCAGTTTCTCAAAGTCTATGAGGGTATTCCACCAGTGTGGATGTCTAGGGAATCTTCAGTTCTTTTGTTAGTTTATTTCATAGAAGAGTGGTGTTGGATCCACTTTTTCATATATATGTTAGGTGTCGTCAATGGATTCTAAGGGTGGAGGGTATTTACCACATAGTATAGTAGATTTTAACTAGGGGGTGAATTTTTATGGAGGGTATGATCCAGGGTTTCTTCATGTAGTATAGGTTATTCCAAATAACTCCTTTTAGTCCATCCATCATTAAAAGTATGGTGTTAATTATATAATCCAAGGAATCATTTTTATTTGACACTATAACATCCCATTACTTGGTTTCACTTAAGAGGATTGATACTTTGGGTTTGTGAGTTTAGTTAATTCCATAAGAAATGGATTTCCTAACACTATTGGGTATGAATAAGGGTAAATATCTCATGTTCCATGAGTCCCATGTTCTTTTAGCTAGTGTTGAATCCATCTGGGACATCCCTATTTTGGACCTATCCATTTTTACCTTCTTATCAGCATTGATTGGTTGATCAACTTCAAGGAACTAGTCAAATTATATCAATTTAGGGTCTACTTCCTTACACTTAAAAGTAGTACCCACATCTTTTAGGGTGAGTGAGATACACACTCAGGGAGGGTATGAACTGTTTATTTAGAGTTAGGTTTGATTTTATTCCATTTTTCTAGGTTGTTTCATGATGATGTAGAGCAAGTTTTAGTGGTTGAACATTCAATGATCATGTAAAGGTACCTAGAAGTGTTTCTAGTTTATTTTTTTGGATTTAAATGCTAGTAAGAGGCTGAGTTTACTATCGATCTTCTCCTATGGATAATCTCGATCTTTTTGAAATCTTAGCAGATAGATCCAACCAAGCTGAAAGAGATTAATTATGAACTATTGGTTTATGAGGGAAAGTATTTTATTCACCACAATGTTTCAATAAAGTCTTCAACAATTATATTTTCAAAGAAAGAAGATAGGATCCTATGCCATTTTATAGAATATAGTATGTTCAACAAAGAGACAACAAATAAAAAATACCCATTGCTTAGAATTGACTATATATATGATTAGCTCAGAGGATCATGTTAGTTTTCAAATATTGATTTGATATTTTTGGGGTAACACCAGTTGGGGTCTGGGAAGTGAATTTTTTAAAGACTTATATTCAAATACAGTATGGAAATTTTGATTATTTTTCTTATGTCATATGGGATTAATAATTATCCTACAGTATTCTTGGGATTAATGAACCAAATATTTCATTTCCTTTTAGACTCCAGTGTGGACATGTTTGTAGACAACATCTTAGTGAATTCCAAGATAAAAGAAGAGCATGTTGACCACCTAAAGGGTGATTTGGTTGGTTTGATAGTGAAATGTATATATTAAAAGTTGTATAAGTTTCATATTTGGATCCAGGAAGTATAGTTTTTGGACCACATGATTTTCTAGGAAGGAGTTTCAATGGATCCATAGAAAGTTCGAGTAGTCGTGTCTTGGGAGAATCTTAAGAATGTGTTAAAGATATGCAGTTTTTTTCTCTTTCTAGGTTTTATATGCATTTATTTCAAGAATTATTTAGGATATCTTCTCCATTTATGACAATGACTAAGAATGGGGTGATGTTTGAGTGGGATGAGAGGTTCTATGGTGATTTTGAACATTTGTAGACCAATTTGACATATGAACCAATTTTTCTTCTTACTAATCTTGGGAGGGCCTATGTAGTGTGTTGTGATGCTTCCAGTGTGGTTTTTGGGTGAGTGGTGATTTAGGATGACCATGTGGTTGCCTATTTATCAATGAATCTATTCCCACATAATCAGAATAATCCCAACCATGGCCTAAAATTGGAATCTATTATGAATGCTTCAAAGGCATGGTGAAATTACCTCTATAGGGAGAATTTTATAGTGTATTTGGATCATAAGAGCCTAATGTATATTTTTACCTAAAGAGACATGAACCTTAGTAAAATTCATTGGCTAGAGTATCTCAATAATTTTTATTTAAAGATTGATTATATTCTCAGGGAAGGAAATGTGGTCACTTATGCTATCAATAGGAAGCTTCCAATGCAGGAAGTTCATGAATTAGAGGATGAGTAGAGTTTCATGGGCTTGTTTTCTGATTTAAGGCTAGATGTATAGGAGGATATGGGTTTTATGTTTTTGGAAATTTTTCATGTTACACCTTTCTACTCAATTAGGTTATGAAAGATTAGGAATAAGACTCCATGTTCCAACAGAATAGTTGTTCCTTAAATGGTTGAAATAACTTAGGTGATTGGTCTTATTCTTCTTATAGTTTTCTTCACTTCTAATGGTATTTTGTTTTTCCTTTAATCCTAAGGAAGGAGGTGATGTAGGAGGTGCATCATTATAGTTCAACCATTCACCTCAAGGAGGCCAAGATGTTTTATACCTTAAGAGGCTTTTATTGGTGGCCTGAGATGAGACATGTAGTGGTGGACTTTGTTTTCATATGCTTGACCCACTAGAGGATCAATGCTGAGCATTAAAGACCATCCGAGTTGTTATAGAAAACTCTTGTTTCATTATTGAAGTGGGAAGAGACCTCTATATATTTCATGATTAGGAAGACATCATTATCTTTGTTAAACACCATTTTTTAATGTGTGATGGTTAATTTCTTAAGTATTGTAATGTTTAGGATTTTGAAGGTGATTCTAAGTATATTTTTTGGAATTTTAGTTAATGTCACCCTGTCAATGTCCTGTAGTTCCACCTAGTGACCATAGAGAAGATTTTCCTAAAGTTAGGAATTTTCATGTTGTGCCTTTATATGTTTAGAAGGGTTAGCCTAGGCATGCTCTTGATTCTACCCATGGGGTTCAGGAAATAGTGCCTCTTCATCAGGGAGTCGTTCGTATAGTGTTGGTGGGAGTATGAGGTGCCCATATAAGAGGGACAATGATGGTGAATTTTTTCCAAAAACTTTAGTTTTAACACCCTCCATCCTTCCAGGTCATGGGTGGTTGGTCCTCAGACATTGGGGATTAGATCTAGATTCCTGAGGGGATATTTGAGTTTATGGAGACACCTGATTACCATCAATTGAATTTGAAAACTTATATGCTACAATGACCTATTAGGATATGTTGGGGCATGATAATCTAGGCTCGAAGTCATGAGGGTATTTCATGGATAGTTTTTAAGGAACTCTTTTTTGAATAGTTCTTCCCTGAGACACTAAGGAAAAAATTAGGTTCATGAGTTTATGGAACCCTCGCATGGGACTATGTCTGTAGTTGACTACCTGAATTTTTTTAGGGATTTGATTCATTTTTTCTACATGGTTATCTTGTAATTATTCTTGAAAATATAGGAGGTTTGAGATTGGCCTTTTTCTAAATGTTATTCACTAATTCTAGAAATTTGACCAAACCTCTTTCTCTAGGGTAGTCCGCAAGGCCCTCATAGTTGAGAAGGGAGTAAAAAATGAAAACATAGTAGGGATTCCTCCCTTATTTAGTAGACCAAGTGGTGTCCTTATAAGTGGTTTCATTGGATTATCTTCCATTGGTAATAAGAGGAGGTCTGAGAATATACACTAGGGCAGTGAGAGGTAGTTAGAGCAGGGCAGGACTATCATGACCCCTCCCTCTAAAGATACCGCAATGAAGGGAGAGAGATAATGAGCCACGAGTCCCACCTCCAATAGTCCCCAGGTTGGAGACTAGCATAGAGGGTATAAAAATATCATAGTATGGGAGGAATTACCCTCTATAAAGGAAACATGATCAGGAGATAAGATGAATCATCCACAAACAAATCCAAGACATAATATAAAAGAAATCCAAAAACTATCCCACATTCATGTATAAATGAAACATATACAACAAATTCTTCAAAGTAAATACACAAAATAAAATATAGGGTATCAACATAGAAACTATCCAAAGGTATGAGATAGTAATTCCCAGAACTTTTCACATAATTCTCCTGAAAACATGAAAATGGTTTAATATATGTTGGGTGAGAATACAAGTATACTCAGTAGGAAAACCAAAGTCTCTCGTGAACACATTAAAAAAGCATACTAAAGCACCGATGAGAAAATAGTAGAACCAAAAAATACCAGTAAAGGTATACTAACCATCCTAACCTCACTGAGGTATGCTCACCAAGTAACTCAAACCAAGTAATATAATATAATAGGAATCACATCGATAAGGGTACCCTGCACCGCTTTCCCATTGGTATGCTGCTCTCACGCCCAATGTCGTACATCCGGGCACTCCCATCTCTTCTGTATACCATAATTACCCACAAAAACAGTCACAACACACATCGCCCATAGACACCTAGACTCGTCGCCCCACAAACACATCCACAAATCATCTTGCCTAAAGACACCTGGGCTCGCCACCCCACAAGCATGACCACAACACATCTCACCTGAAAACACCTAGGCCACAAAAAAACTACCACCATAACTAGAGTATTAGGGTATTGTGAACATGTAGTAAATTAACCTCATTCCCTCGTCCTACCATGAATGGTCCCAACCAAAATTCACCCCACAAGCACGGTCACGTCTTGCTCAAAAACACTTGGTTTGTCACATCTCGCCCACAAACACCTAGTCTATCACATCTCTCTATAAGACACTCGGGCCATCACAAAAACTATCTAATGCACTAACATACCTCTTTTTAGAAAAACCTATGAAATACCTACCTCTCCTAGAAGAGAGAGTGGGAAATATTGGGTACCGGACCATCCGTACTCCTCAATGGATGTTGGGAAAAACACCCCTGCATGACTATGTGGGTGTCGGAACAAAGTGTTCAATGTAGGTGGGGTGTATATAGAAATCAAAAGAATATAAAATTTTATATATATATATATATTATAAAACACTAAAACCCAAACTATGGGTTCACAAGTAAACAAACCAACTCAAAACATTGTCACTTTTACTGGAACCTCCAAATGCATAACACCACACATTAATCCACAAACCCCACTTCATATTTCCAACAAATTCCACTTAATCATTCTATTCTTTTCATTATTTAGAATCAACCAAATTTAACCACAACAAAAACTAGAAAAGTAATGTACCTAGAGGGAATGAACCATTACATCAGATACCTATAAAATAATTCTCTCCCTCGAGAATCCAAAACCAATCCCGGAAGAAAAGGAGTTCGAACAACAACCCTGTGAGATACCTCTCAAGGATATCTTCATACCTCAAATGCTACCACCAGCTAAACATTCCAACCCAAAAAATCCACAAAACACACTACATGACCACACACCGCCTCCCCTCACACAACTAGACCACCATATCTTGACTTCACAACTATCTCAACCTCCACACAACCCAAACCAATAACCGCTACAACCAATGAACTGCACCATCCCAAACATAGGAATCAGATAATTTTGTCTTCCATGTCAAGATACTATCTACTCTGGGCAGCACTGACTTGCCCACATGGGTTTAATCACATCCCATCTAATAAATCTCGATTAGGAATTATGTCCTCATCTTTTCATACATCAGGAATTTATCACACATCACACCACACACATCACAAACCAAGTAAAACATCTCTTCTCATAAAAAAAAGGATCCAAACATCACATCACAAAGAAAAATAGAGCAAAGAAAAACTTAAAACAACTCTGTGTACAAGTTAAGCATCTATTTATCTTGATCCCAATTACTCTCCTATAAGACACCATGCCTCCACAACACACAATCCAAAGAAATGGTCCATCCATGAAATACCTTTTCTTGTCAATCCTAGATCTCTACAGGTTATTCCACAAACGTCGCATCATCCTCGATATCCAAATCTCTCCAGTAAATGACACGGGAGTCATCGTGAATATACCAATGAATCTAAGAAACATGAAATACATTGTGGATCCTCTCAAACTATAGTGGAAACGCCATCAAATACACAACCTCACCAACTCACCCCAACACCTCAAAGGCCCCAAAAAACCTGGTAGAAAGCTTACTCCATCTACCAAACCTCTTCTGCCCACGTCGAGGGGAAACATTCAAGAACGCGTGGTCCAAAACCTCTAATGTCAAGGGCCACCTTCTATGATCGGCATAAGAATTATGTCGGTCATGTGCTACTTTCATCCTCTCATGAACAAGATGAACCTTTCTCTTCATGCTATACACCACATCAGGACCAAGAACGGTTGTCTCCCCAACCTCCATCCAACACAACAGAGAACAACATGGTCTTCCATACAAATACCCAAATGAAACCATTCCAATTGAAGATTGATAGATATTATTATAAGAAAAATATACCAAAGGACAATGTCATACCCAAGATCCACCAAATTTCAAGACGTAGGCCCGTAACATATCCTCCAATATCTAGATAGTTCGTTCTATTTGTTCATCTATCTGAGGGTGGAATGTAGTGATGAGGCATACTGAGTGCCAAAATCATACTGCAATCCCCTCTATACACCTAAGGTAAAACGTGTGTACTGATCTGAGAAAATGGACCTAGTAACTCCATGCAACCACACCACCTCATCCACATACCTCTTATCCAAAGTATCCACTACACCAGACTCCCTGATTGCTAATAAGTGAGCTGATTTCATCAACCAATCCATGACCACTCAGATAGCATCACAACCTCCCTGAGTTTTGGGTAACCCTATAACAAAATCCATCAAGATACCATCCAATTTACACTCAAAAACATCCAAGGGATACAGCAAAGCACCAATAACATGATTCTTGACCTTTAATTTCTAGAAAACCAAGAAATTTTCCACAAACTCCGCCACTACCCGTTTCACCCTAGGCCACAAAAAATGAACCCTCAATCCACAATACATATTGGAAACTCTTGGGTGTACCACTAATGGTGAGTTATTAAAATTCACAAATGACTCCATCATGAATTACAATCAGAACAAAAAACCTTCCATGAAATAACATCTGGTTCAGATCAACCTCTGACCATCCCTATAGAGAATCACCATGGAAAACATGATCGCGCATCACCTCTACCTCTAAGTCCCCCCACTGAGACTCCTTTACCTTCTACATTAGAGAATACAGCACCATCATCTAAAACAAATATCATCTACCACCATCCACTCTTGAATCTAAGTACAAGATTGGAAACTCCTCCATTACTCTCCAAGCATCCTCAGAATCCTAAATAACACCCTTCCATGACTTCTTGCTCAAAGATTCAGCCACAAAATTCTATTTTCCAAAGGTTTAGGAGATATTAAAATCATAATTCTGAAGAAAATTCATCCACCTCTATTGTCATAAGTTTTTATCATGCTGGGAAAAGACATAACTCAATCTCTTTTGATATGTGAAGACCAAAAAGCACTCCTGAATGAGGTAATGTCACCACAGCTTCAGCACAAACACAACTGTTTCTAGTTCTAGATTGTGGATGGAATAGTTACACTTGTGTAGATGTAACTGCATAGAACTATAAAAGATCACTTCCCACTGCCGTATCATCATTCATCCCAAGCCCAAATTGGAAGCATTATAAAACACCTCAAACAATACACCCTCCTCCAGCAGATGAAGCACTGGAGCACTGAATAAATTCCCCTTTAGGTAACTGAACACTATCTGGCACTAATCACTCCACACAAAATCTTGGTCTTTTATATTCAAAGCTATCAATAGGGCTGAAACTTGAGAGAAATTGGGTAAAAACCTCTGATAATAGCCTACGAGACCGAGGAAACTATGAACATTTATCACGTTTATAGGTTATTCCCTAGAAAAAACTACTTCAACCTTCAAGGAGTGTACTTCCACACCCTGATGAGACACCACATGCCTGATGAAATTCACCTCTCATGTCTAGATCTTACATTTGGAAGACTTTATATAGAATTGGTGGCATCGAAGAACATGCAAGAAAGCTTTGAGATTCTTATCATGCTCCTCCTCTAAAATTGAGTATATTTAGATATAATCGACGAATATAAAGATGAACTGATCAAGGAACTCATGGAACACGAAGTTCATAAGCCCCATGAACACAATTGTTGTGTTCATAACACCAAATGGCATGACTACAAGATCAAAGTTCCCATGCCTACATCTGAAGGTAGTCTTTGGGATATCTCCCTCCTTCACCCTCAAATGGTGATATCCAAACCAAAGATCGGTCTTTATAAAACAAAATTTCCCCTCTCACCTAGTTTAAAATATCATCTATCCTTGTATGAGAGTAATGGTTTTTGAACATCACCTTATTCAACCTTCGGTAGTCTATAAATATCCTTAGACTACTATAAACCTTCCTTGAAAACAAAACTAGAGCACCCCATGGTGATACACTAGGCCAGAAAAAAAACACTTCTTCATTAGATCATCTTCCTAAACCCTCAAATTTCACAACTCAGAATGTGTCATCAGATAAGTATCCATATAAATCAAAGAATCATCGGGCTACAAGTTTTTCCTGAACTCAACATCACGTCAAGGGGTAGCATCACAACCTCATTATGGAAAACATCTAGGAACTCTCCAAAGACCCTGGGAACCTTTACCATCTCATTGTCCATTTATTTCACTAACAACTCAGCCAGGAAGGGGCTCGACACGCTGACTACTCACCTAACAACTTTGGTCTCCAAAAAAAACCATGCACTGACCATCCACATCCAAAAACATGACTCTTATCTAGAAATAGTGGATAACATCACATATGAAATAAAACCAGTCTATGCTGAGAATAACATCATATTTCTACATTTGTAACAAGAAAAGATCCCCACAGGACTAATGTGACCCCATCATCAGTCAACACTCCCAGCACACATCAAACAAGTTGGTCTGATCTCTGACTAGCGTATCCAACACTAGGGGTATGGGAAGCCTCTCTACATATACTCCCAGAGCATGGGATAGAGAATGTGAAACAAAGGGGTGCTGATTTTATAAATCAAACAAGGCATAAAAAAGGGCACTAAACAAACTGATCATACCTCTGAAGATTTATGGCCCCTCTGGAATTATTGTATCCACTATGTGAAACTGACCACACCCATCTTCTATACCTATCTACTAAAGACCACATCCATATCCATGCTTGGTTCGTGGTCCCTAAACATGAATAACATCCTAATTTTGACCTCTACCTACTCCATCTCCCCTTGGTTGAGTAAAAACATGATGCCCCCACTGCTGAAATGGCCTCACTAAAAACTACTACTAAGGATGGAACTGAACCTATCCACCTCCACCAAACTGAGCTTAGGAAACTACTAGGCACTGGTTTTGGTGATGTTCATGAACCCCATAACCAAAATACATTGGGAAAAAATCCCAAGAAAAGAACAAAAACCACCAACCCTAAAAGGCCTAAAAGGAAGTTGTTGAGGTCGACTCCAAGTCAGTCGAAACATTGAAGGATCTAACATTTGATACCTGAAACTAACAACCCTACCCCTCAAGGAACCCTTCTGGTTCCCCTCTCATGGAAAACATCCTCATGATTACATCTTATTGATCACCTATACCTTCTTATGAACCTCCAGATATGTTGTCAATGCAAAAGGAGTTACTGCATACTGGATAGAAGGACGGAGTGTCTCCTAAAGGAATCTCACATGAGACTCCTCATCTGAAAAAAAAATATATATGGGGAAATACAAAAAAGGTCCTTGAACTTGATTCTTATCTCTTGTACTGACATTCTCCCCTACTGAATAGAAATAATCTCTTGCATATTTACCTCCTTCATGGTCAACGAAAGGAACTCTTACCGAAACTCCTTCTAGAAGTTGACCCACAAAACCTATGTCTCATTTTTCTCTCCCAAATATAGAATCCACCACTAACACGCCACTCCCTACATCTGCATGACTACCAAAGGGACCTATTACTCCGTATAGGCCCAGATCAAACTAAAATTGAACTCGAGATTCTCCAACCAGCTATGTCTCCATGTTTGAAACACTTCCCTCATACTTTCCTAAATCTTGCCACTGGAAAGCATGAAACATCCTCTTCTACTGATCATCCTCCTTAACCAAATCAACCCTATAGTGATCAATTGGATCATCTTGTTTAACCTCAACTACCTCATCCACACGTGAATGAAAAACAGGATCCATAGTTAAAAGGAAAACAAAGAACTTCCTAAGCCCAATAGTGTGGAATTTTATTAAGATAAATTTTAAATAATTTAATTCATTTTTTTATGCATTTAAACTTTCCTAAAACAGCCCAATTCAAATAAGAAAACAAGTCATTATGATGCATGTATCGTTCCTAGGACTTTATCCTACAAGTAGGTCCATCTCACTTGGTTTTTCAATAAGCTCAGAGTTTGTACACTGGATCACGGGGGGCCTAAAATCTTGTGTCCTAACCAGTATTCCTAGACTATGTCACACACCAAGGTCAACTATAACTATTTCCATACCAACCAGTGAAATCTTAAATGTTCCTAACTCCAAACTCCACTATATCTCTCAACCATCACCATTGATACCACTTTCTCATGAGTCCCTCCCTCCAAAGATTCCACAATGAAGGGAGAGAGATAATGACTCCTGAGTCCTACCTCCAATAGGCCTTGAGTTGGAGAACAGAACTGAGGGTATAAAAATCTCATAGTATGGGAGGCATTACCCTCTAAAAAAGTAACATGATTGAGAGATAAGATGAATCATTCACAAAAAAACTCCAAGACATTTTCATGACCCGACCCATATCAAGGCTCAATCCGCAACTACCCCAAGCCCGCCTCCATAGGCTAGGGGGTGGAGAAAAGCACTGAAGGCACAAAAAACTCAAGGAGGCATTTTCCTAAGAACCTGTACACACACATGCAGCCCACTCTATGTAAAAGTGTAGAGGGAAAGGAAAATAGGATACAAAAGTGCTATAAAAATAAACCAAACATATATATACATAGACCTATAAATAGTAAAAGTATAGAAAAGTAAACTAAAAGTTAAATGAGAAAAATACACATCCAACTAGAAAAGTGCCACAACCCATCAATAGGAGAAAAAGTAAAATAGTTGGGAGAGTCCCGCTCCTGATTCCCAAGCTAAAACCACTGCACGTAGTCCAAGATCATGTATCCCTGAGATCCTCTAAAGTCACAATCAACCTATTTGTCACCTGTAAGGGCACACCAAGTGTGGTAAAATCCCAAGTAGGGGTGAGTATAAAAATACTCAGTAGGATGCCCCAAAGACTCAAGGAGGCAGAACAAGATGTAATGAATAAGGGAGCAGTATATAGAATAGGGTATAGTAAAAGGAGTGCGGCTCAACCCAACAAGAGAGTGAAGTAAACTCATCCAAACACAAGGAGCTAGAAACAATGAGAAGATGAACTTCCTGTCAAGTTTTCACTACTTATAGTAGGAGAGTAGACTCATCCAACCACAAGAAGCTAGACATAAAAAGAAAATGGCATACCCTGCACGTCTTCAGCTCTCCTAGAAGGAGAGTAACCAAAACCCAAGGAGTGGGTACTAGAAATAGAATATATATATATATATATATATATATTCTCAGTTAAAGAAACCAAAAAGAGAGAGTAAGGGTATATCCATATCATAGCTCAGTATAAGAAAGTGAGTATCCAATAGTCCCAGACGTAACCACCATCAATTCCTAGAATCCCATATGTCATCCCTAAACTGAAAGTCAAAGGGACTCAATCACCGCACCTTGATACTATATGATTTGGACAGCACTGTCTTGCCCTGATAGTTTTATGTTGTGTCATAAAAATGCATCTTGGTGAGAAAAGTGTCCCTCTCCCTTGAGAGTCCAAAGGTGCATCAAAGCATGCCTCGTCACTATGTCGCACGGATAAGGGATTTCAAACTCATATTAAAGGGCCCACACCCTAGTGTGTCATGGGGATTCCAATCTGATATTCATCGTAGAGGACCAATACCCTAGTTTATCAGGGGGATTACACTCGGATAGTCATCATAGAGGACCCACACCCTAGTGTGTCAGGGGGATTCCACTCTAGTTCATTGAGGACCCACTACCTAGCATTTTAGGGGGATTTCACTTGGAACTGCCATAAGGGACCACTTCTTGGCCCAACTGGCGGTAGACCTATAAATACTCTAGTCATCCCTGCTAGATAGTACCTCTCAGAAAGCACAATGAGGAACACTATCCATCCCTACTGGATGGTTCCTCTTAGGTAGAATTGAGGAACTCTGGCTATCCCTACTGGATGGTACTTCTTGGAAATCATGTCGAAGAACACTAGCCATCCCTACTGGAGGGTTCCTCTCAGGTATCACCAAAGAACTCTAGAAATATGTGTTGGATGGTACCTCTTGAAAATCATTATGAGGAACATTGGACATCCCTGATAGATGGTTCCTCTTGAGTAAAAAACCACTACAGTCATTAAGTTCTGCCCCAGATAGGCGTCACTCTCAGAATATCTTGCATCGTATCTTGGAAACCACTACATAGGGAACCATCGTGTTCTATGTGGAAAAACACTCATGATAGGCTACTCGCATGCCAAAATTTGAGTCCAAAAGAAGGAGATACAAGAGATAAAATAATTTTTAAACTAGTACACAGTGTGTGTGGGGCCCACACATCATATGGCCTCACCTCATCATTTGACTGTGTGCCTATTCATCACGGGTAATAAATTTGTGAACAAGTACCCTAGGCATGCTAGTGTACTCCCAAAGTACATGGAACGTCTATTCAAAAGTCTGATGAGTGCACAATGGTCATCGTTAGTCCAGAGGGTCAAAAATGTAACTTCGTTGACATGGCTTCTCAATGGCCCAAAACATTTGACCTCATCACTTCATATATTTTCCCCACTCTCACAAGAGTCAAAGTTGTCCCAAGTCATGGGTTCTCTTCAAACACTTCAGAAGGCTCTTCCACGGATATTCCTTTCATGTTTCCATATTTAATGAGACCATGAACAAGGATTTTTACATCCAAACGGATCACACCTTTGCGATCCTTGTGAAAAAACATGCAAGATCGATTATTCATTCTCCCCAAACTAATATCCGATGGAAAAGTTGCAAGTCACCACATTTCACTTGAAAAGAGTCATGTGGGGCCCATAAATCAGTCCTGAAACAAATTATACAAATCATTCCATTGTGATCCCCATAAAAAAACTCACGATATGGACAACCCATTCATCCAAGATAGATACTCGGTGAAAAAAGTTGAATTTCACCGCCAAGCGTGCAAACTGGACTTCATGGGGCCCACACCCTATCTTTAGTTTAAAAACCTGAAAGTATTCTTGAAATTCCTGCACAAGATCCAGGGTCACACTGCCACTAACGAAGCATTAATCAGACATCTTTTTTAGAAGATAGGTCTGATACAAGAACCCCAAATAATAATAATTAAATTATTATTATTAAATTTAGGCGTCTCGTACACCCGAACCCTGATACCAAGACTTATGCAACTACCCAATGTTTTATAAATGTAAATTTCTTTCTTATAAATATGTCATGAAATTAAAACATAATGAACTACTAAGTGTTATGTGACCTTTAAACATATGTTTTTCACTTTTGTGTTTGGAATTTTTAAAATATGACATACACAGTTGCGATTAGTTAGTTATTTGGAGTCCGATAAGAAAAAAATAATTTTTGGTGTATAGTAACCTACCCTTATGAATAGTAACATACCCTTATGAATAGTGATATACCCTGATGAATATTAAACTTTCTTATGATAGTATAAAAATAATATTCAAGTGAAAGTATGATGTACCTATATTTTTGAATAAGTAAATGAATAATTTAAAACTGGTTTTTTTTAATAAATTATGAGTTTAATTAAATATTAAAATAATCATATTTAGAAAATTATTTTTGAAAAATTGATTTCATTTTTGGATTCTACACATCGAAAAATAGGTAGGGTAAATTTTTGGTATTTTTCTAAAATACTTGAATTTTTCATGAATGGTAAAATACAACAATTTACGATAAATGCTAAATAATGGATTTATTGAGTCATTAGTGATGATTTATTGATTTAATCCCAATTGGTTTGAAGTCACATAAATTTATTACTATTATTGATCATGGAATCATCACTATTTCTGGTCTTGAGGTAAATTAATAAACTAATGATTAAAAAATTATGAAAACCCTCCTCTCCTCCACTATAACCCCCCCCCCTCACTCCCTCTTTTCTACACACCTCTCAAGCCTTGTGCCTGTCTAATATTCTTCCCAAATATCTCACCAATATCCTCCCCCACATCCAAAATCCCATATCCTCTTCAAAATGCCAAAATCTCTCCCTTTAAGAGTTTCTCAAAGGAGATAAACTCAAGAGGTAAATTCCTCTTTCAATTTCTTTTATTTCTTTTAAGTTATTTTCTTTTCTTATTTATTTCCTCACCTCCATTCACCCAAATAGTATGATAACTCCAGTAAAATACATGTACTGGAATTTTTTTATGCTAATAGTATATTTCATTATCATCTCTCCTTTCCCTATCTTTTATTTGAAAGAAATGAAAACATCGTTTGAGATGTGTAAATTTAACACATTCAAGGACAATAGTTTATAAATTTATTTTGTCATATTTAATTATGGTCATGAAACCATTTGTGTTATAGTTGAACCAGATTATTATATATGTAATATATCCTATTTTTGGTTCTTTAATCCTTTTGTACAAATGGTATTAAGTTATAAAGAAAAACATGTTCTTTGTAATCAAACCCACTGATTAACCAAAACGGTTATCACTAACGTTATATATAATAATTCATCTTCACTCCTAATAAATGAGTGGATTTTTACAACCATGTAATCTTATGGTTTTTCACTAATAACCTATGAATTAATTTCTTGACAACCACATTCATCTTACAGGTTTATCCAAACATGAATATAAGTGAACCGATCTTTAAAAAAACCAAGCAAGCAACCGGACCCGAACAATAAAATTGAACCTTATAACCAATAAAAATGGTATTGAATGAAATTAAAAAGGTTATAATAAATATTTTACATATATAATAGTTTATGGAATTATGAGTTCATAAACCTAATTTATTTATTCAGGTCATTAATAATAAGTGTATAACACCAATAAACTTAAGGTAAGGGATCCTCTCCATTTCTCTCTTAATCAAGATTGTCCTCTATGATATGCCTTTTTATGTGTAAACACAAATTATGGGGTATTTTTTTCACCTCCCCCATACTTCTCTTATGATTTAAAAGTGATTATAAACCCTTTTTCTCTCTCATAAATCCCTCTTAGGTACACCCGACACCATGTCGATAAACCGTAAAGAATTCTACCCGAACCTTCTTTGTTCTTTCAGGTAACCTTATATTTCTTTATATCAAAAAGAATTTATCTTATATGTTTATTTAAATATTCTAAATTCTGTTTAATTGTAAAAAATTCATTTATGAAGACCCTTTCATCACTCCCTTTTGTGGATATACATGTTTTTAAAATATTCCCTCCTTAGAACTTTCTGATAAGAAAACCCGTTTTAAGGGAACTTCACAAATTTTTACCCAATTTCAAGTGAAAGGTATCCTATGTTTTAAGATTCCATTATATTTATAAAATATGTATTTTTATTATGAAAACCATATTGGTTAAATTTTGGTTTTATATAAAATATTGTCCTCTTTTCTATTTTAAAACCTCTATAGTATTTTCCTTAAAACCGCACAAAAATGTTTTAATGCTAATGTTTCTCAAATACATTTCTTATATTTTGTCACTTCTGTTTGACATCACTTACCATTTTATATGACTATTTTACCTTATGAAAATATATTTATGTTCTAATCCCTTTATTTTATGGACACTTTCATGATACACCCATTGGTTATTCTTTATGTCATGATTGTGGTACCCAATTCTTTCCATGGATACCCATATGTTTATGTATGGTTGATTGTGTATGATTATTTATGTGGAAAGCATATTCATGAAAATTTTGAGATGGGTGCGCCTAGATAGTGCTTCAATGCATTGGGTAAAGTTATGTCTCATGATATATGATGTGAAACGGGATTGGCTGTTAGCCTTGACCCGTACTAAAAAGGGAAACAGGATTGGCGGTTAGCCTTAACCCGTACCAAAATGGGAAACAGAATTGTAAGTTAGCCTTGACTGATAATAAAGATTTTTTTTATGATTCTACCAAATTTATATGATTCTATGTTTATATGATTTCATTCTTATATTATATTATTTCATATGTTCTATTCTTTGGATATCAGTATGTCACGCCTCCTAACTCATGTGCTTAAGATGTATCCTTATGTTCATTCCATTGCTGGGATTTTTTGCTCATCCCTTTGTTCATGTGTTCCCCAAGTTACCCTATGAAGATGTAAGGTCTCAAAGGAAATTAGGTGATCTTTATGGAGATTAAATAAAGAAGTTTTTTTTGTAGCCCCGTGTTTTATGTTCTATATACCTATTCTTCCAAGGCACTAGAATTAACAATACTTGGCTTGTACTCTGATGTATAATTATGCTTAAAATCATTTAATGTTATATGTAAAAGTATAGGGTCACTACAGTTGTTATCAAAGTATGGTCTAGTTATTTTTGGAGATTAGGAATATAACATCTCAGTGAGAAATTTAAGGATGAGACTAAGTATAAGAAAACATTCCTAAATTTTTGTGAGTATTGAGTAAGTGGTTTATCAAGAAAATACATCCCTATCTGGATAAGTGCAGGTAAAGGTGGCTTTGGCACAGATGTATCTAGGGGTAAAACCTAAAAACACTACTTTGATCTGGACTCGAACGGGAACTGGTGCATGACAATGGGTCTTGCTGCACTCTTGGTTACGACACTCCTAGAGGATATTCTTTAGTAGATTCATGAGCTTAGTACAAACCATTATTAAGGGAAAAAAAGCATATAAGAATATAAGTTAATAAATAGATTGAGGATAGCCTAGATTTAAACCTAAGGAATCACAAGTTAGGATATAATTCTTATTTATAAGATTATCCTTTTATGTTCAAAGTTTAATTTTTATGCTCAATAGATAAGTATTAAATCCCTCTAATTATACATTATTTTTCTTAGTTAATGGAGGGAAATAGAAGAACACGTTCTAATAACCAATGTGATAGGAAATGTGAATATTTCCCTAATGATATTCCTGATCTGATAGGAGATGGTGCTCAAAACTTCATGGCAGTACTTGCTCAGTTGGCTCAAGTTATGAATAATAACTTCAATCATGAATAATTACCTCCTTCTACAAGTAAATATAAAGTTTCCATAGAATCCTTCATGTGGAAAATTCCTCCCATGTTTAGAAGATCTTCTGATACCCTCCTCACAGAATAGTGGATTAACTCCATTGAAAAGATATTCTCTATCCTCCAGTGCTCGAAAGAATAGAAAGTTGTATTAGTGGTCTATTATTTTGATAGGGAAGCTTATCAGTGGTAGACACTGATCAAGAATACAAATTCCCAAGAGGAAATTGATTCCATGGATTGGAAGGAATTCAAGAGGATGTTTTTCAACAAATATTTTCCTTGAACCCTCCATCTCAAGATAGAAATAGAGTTCCTCGGACTCAAGCAGAATGAAGATGATTCCACCAGGGCGTATGAAGAAAATTTTACAAGGATTGAAAGGTGTGCCTCTAGCTTTTTCATGAACATAGAAAGCAATATGTATTGCTTCTTTAGTGGACTAAAGTCGAGTCTATGAAAAGAATTGGAGATTCGAGACTTTGACAGTTATGAGGATATTGTTCATTATGCCCTAAAGGTTGAAATGGAGATTGGAGACTCTCATTGGTCTCATAGGCCCAGTGAAAAGAAGAGGAAAATGGAGAAAAACATGGGTGGTTCATAAAACAAATATCATGATGGAAAGAAGCTTGACTTTTCCCCTTGTAAAAGTTGTGGGAAGAAGCATCCTGGGAACTGTCAGAAGGGAACCAAGAATTACTTCAAATGTAGAAAGTTTGGTCATCTGGCCAATAACTGCCAAAGGGATATGAAAAATACTACTAATTTGAAAGAATAAAGGAAGGTTCATATCAACACTCAGACAATAGTGTAGTGTTACAACTGCAAGGAGCATGGGCATTATGAAAATAATTTCCCGAAGCCAAGGGTTGCTAGAGGAAATCAACAACAACCTACAAGGAAACAAGAAAGGGCTTATGCTATCACTATTGCTGAGGTGGAGCCATAAAATGATATGGTGATAGGTACTCTAGTTATTCATTCAAGAATAGCAGACGTACTATTTGATTCTGGTTCTACACATTCTTTCATATCTTTCAAGTTTAGTATAACTATTCAAACACCACCTCAAAATTTAGAGGAAAATTTATATGTGAGAACAGTGAATGGGTAAATCGTTGCATCCATGGTTTATAACTCCTCCCTGGTTAATGTTTTTGGACTAAACCTCCCATAAAATCTTTTCATACTTACTTTAGTGGATTTCGATGCTATTTTTTTCATGGATTGGCTATCTTTATACAAAGTAAATATCAACTATCAGGAAAGTGAGATCACTATTCATATCCTGAAGCATCCTCTGATTATTTACAAGTGTATGGAGGAATATGAATCTCCTTTAGAATCATAATCTCAAGTGTGGATATTTTTTCCTTATGAGAAAGCATATCTAGCTCAAATTACTGAGAAAAAGGAGAGAATCATTCTTGAAGACATGCCCATCATGAGGGATTACACTGATGTATTCCCTGAAGAGTTTCCTGGTCTTCCTTATGACTGAGAGGTTGAGTTCTCAATTGAACTTATCCCTGTATCTCTTCCTATCTCAAAGACACCTTACAAAATGGCCACCATTGAGCTAGAGGATCTGAAGAAGCGGTTGTAAGAGAATCTGGAAAAGGGTTTTATATTCCTGAGTGCTTCATCGTGGGGTACACCAGTCATATTTTTCAAGAAAAATGATGGATCAATGTGCCTATGTATTGATTATCATGAACTCAATAAAATCACAATAAAGAACAAGTATCCCCTACCACATATAGATGACTTGTTTTATCATCTTCATGGGTCTAGTTATTTCTCTAAGGTGGACCTTCGATCAGGATATCACCAATTAAAGGTGAGGAAGGAAGATATTCCTAAGACTAACTTTCAAATGAGGTATAGACACTATGAGTTCATAGTGATTCCCTTCAGACTCACTAATGCTGTAGAAATTTTCATGGATTTAATGAATAGATTCTTTAGATATTACCTCGACAAATTTGTGGTAGTCTTTATTGATTATATTTTGATATACTCCAAGATCAAGGAGGAACATGAGGAGCATTTGAATATTGTGTTAAAGACTTTGCGAAGGGAGAATTTGTATGCAAATTATAGTAAATGTGAGTTCTGGATGGAGGAAGTATCATTCTTGGGGAATGTAATCATCAATAAATGGATATTTGTAGACCCTTCCAATACAAAGGCAATTGAAGAGTGGCCCAGAACAACTTTTATAACAGATATCCATAGCTTTTTAGGTCTAGCTGGGTATTATTGATGATTTTTGAAGAACTTTTCATGATTGTAAAACCCAATGAACAAGATTACATAGAAGTGAGTAAAGTTTGTTTGGACTCAGGAATGTGAAGACTATTTCAAGGAGTTGAAAAAGAGGCTTATCACTGCACCAGTACTCACACTCCCAATAAGTGTAGAACTCTTTGTGGTGTATAGTGATGATTCAAATAAGGGATTAGGTTGCGTGCTGATGCAAAATGATAAAGTGATATCCTATGCCTCAATGAAACTGAACATCCATGAGAAAAACTATCCCATGCATGATCTGGAGTTGGTGGCTGTGATCTTTGTGTTGAAAATCTGGCGGCATTATCTCTATGGGGAGAAGTGTGAGATATATACTGATCACAAGAGTCTCAAATATATATTCACATAGAAAGATCTTAATATGCACCAAAAAATGTGTATAGATATCATCAAGTATTATGACTGCTCAATCCACTACCATCCTGGTAAGGAAAATAAGGTGGCAGATGCTCTAAGTAGAAAGGATCCTGCATCTTTTTCAATGACTAGAATTGATAAGGATCTGATCTTCTTATATTTGCAGAGGATAGATATGGGAATCATTAAGGTAGGAACATCATCAATCCTTTCTCAAATGATTACTTAACCATCTCTCATGGAGAAAATAAAGGATACTCAAATAAAAGATGTGGAAATTCTGAAAAGGGTGGAAGCTATAAAAAATGGAAAATCCTCAGAGTTTAAGGTGGATGAAAAAGTATTTGTAAGATTTGAGTCACGATTATGTGTACCATCCAATCCAGAGATAAAGAATGATATTTTGAAAGATGCACAAAGCTCTCCCTTCTATATCAACCTAGGGAGAACAAATATGTATCAAGATCTCTGAGAAAACTTTTGGTGGGACAATATGAAAAGTGAGATTGCTTAATATACATCAAAGTGTCTCGTATGTCAACTATTGAAAGCTGAGAGGAAAAAATATAAGGGGATGATGCAACCACTACCCATACCTATAGGATCAAAATAATGATGTAGATTCTCAATATACAAGAGGGGGTGAATTTTATCCTTTAAAAATTCCTGTGAACCTTTAAAGTTTGTTATAAAACTTTCATTTTCAACCTTAGAGAAAACTATGTTTAACGAAGTTAAACAAGGTAAATTCACAAAACCTCTTAGTTTTATAAACTTGATAGATTCTAGAAATATGGTTCTAGAAATGAAACTTAAGAAAAGTTTACAATGAAAAATATTATACCTTAAAGAATATATAATCTTACTAATTAGAGTATACAAGTACAAGAAAGTATAATATAATTATACTTTCCTTATTAATCAAAATGAAGTGGAAAAAAATTTGAAACAATACTAGTAATAAGTATGATATCTTTTAACCTAAAGAGTAGGGTATCCAATAACCTTGGATAAAGGTCCATTGATTTATACTTTCAAGAAATTTTGTCTTACCCACACTAGGTTAATCCCTCTATAGGAATATCATATTCTATCTTGCTATCTCCGCAAGCCCTCGAACTTCACAGTAGTCGACACCTATTTCTTCCTTATCGAGGAAGTCCTATAACTTTAAGGTATTCGGAACCTATTTCTTCATATCCCCAGAAGCCCTCGATTTTACACAACAACGATCAGAGTCGCACGAAGAAATCTAAACAAGATATTCAGTACGCAAAAGGCATGAGAGTCTCTCTCTCAAGAAATCACTTCAGCAACATATAATCTCTAGAGTTCTAGATCAGTCAGTTGTTTTGTATTGAGCTCATTCAAATGAGCTCCTATATATAGGCATTTCTCCAACGGTCGTCTCCCTCCTCCAACGTTCATATTTTTCCTTGAATTTCGGAGTGATCTGTACACATGTCACTCAAAAAACAGTTAGTTAGAAACAGAATGCACGACATCATTTCATAACTATAACAAGGGTAAGTAAAATATGGTTTCTCAACCAATTCTATTTTTTGTAGTCTAAGGAAAAATAAAATTCCGAGTCTAAGAGAAAATCATTTGGAGTCTACATTACATGAATATTCAGATTCTGTTTTTCAAATAATTCATAATCAGAATTCTATAGACTTCAGAGTCTGAATTATAAGGAATTCAGAACCTAAATTCTGAGGAATTCAGAGTCTGAATTCTAAGGAATTCAGAACCTAAATTCTAATGAATTCTGAGTCTGAATTATAAGAAATTCAGAACCTGAATTCTAATGAATTTGAGGTCTTAATTCTAAGAAATTTGGAACCTGCATTCTAAGGAATTTGGAGTCTAAATTCTAAGGAATTAGGAGCCTTAATTATAAGTAATTCAGAGTATGAATTCTAAAGAATTCAGAACCTGAATTATGAGGAATTCAGAGTCTGAATTATAAGGAATTCAGAACCAAAATTCTAAGGAATTCTAAGTCAGGATTCTAAGAAATTCGGAACCTGAATTCTAAGGAATTCGAAGTCTGAATTCTAAGGAATTCGGAACCATAATTCTGAGGAATTCGGAACCTGAATTTCAAAGAATTCAGAATCTGAATTTCATAGAATTAGGAATCTGAATTTCAGAGAATTCGGAATCTGAATTTCAGAGAATTAGGAATCTAAATTTCAGAGAATTCGGAATCTGAATTTCAGAGAATTCGAAATCTGAATTTCAGAGAATTCAGAATCTAAATTTCAGAGAATTCGGAATCTGAATTTCAGAGAATTCAAAATCTGAATTTCAGAGAATTTGGAATCTAAATTTTAGAGAATTCAGAATCAAAATTTAGAACCTAAAAATAGAATACTTTATATCTAAGTATTTATAGGATTTTGAGGTTTTATAAATGAAACCAAATATTACACTTAGAGATAAAAATAGTTAGTTTTAGTGAAACTAAATCATGAACAATGAAAACAAAGATAGGGAGAAAATTTCCTTAGGAAGGAAAATTTTCCTTAAAAAGGTAAATCTTATGGGAAATTAAATTTTCCTTGAGATAGAGTGTTTGTGATTTTCAAAACATAAAGAAAAGGAAAATTCATAAGGAAACCTTATTGACTCAACAATCTCCCCCTTTTTGGAAAGCACAAACATGCTTACTAAAAATAATCTAAGGACTTAGAAATTTTATGGTATTGAAAATAAAAAACTTATCTCCCTATACTTATGGATCATAGTGAATATGACTAACTCTCTCCCTTAGGATTTGGAATCACTAAGGATCGTATTCTTGATTTCCTGAATGAGATTTTTCATTTATTACATTCAAAAAACATCATTGATAAGAAAATTACTCTATATGAACTCTCCCTTACTTAGGGAAATATCTTCTTTACTTTGTATTATTTTTATCATTCCTTTCTCCCCCTTTGTGATTTTAAAAAAGAAATAGAGGGAATGGAAAAATTGGTACCTGAAACATTAGTACTAAACAACCAAATATATGGAGGACAAAGAAAAATTCATTAAGACTGAAAGTATTTGTACAATGAGGAAAATATAACAAAAAATCAGAATGGAAAGAAATTCTCATTTTTTCTCCTTCAACATCAGTTTCTTCACAATAGTTTTTAGCTTCTTGAGCACTTTGTGATCCTCTTCTGCATGCTTTAGCAACTGATCATGATATTTACTTTTCTTCTCTAAGGCTTGAATTTTTTCTTCCTGAGCCTTAAGAATGTCTGCCTGAAATTTCAAGAATTCTTCTTGTTTATCAAGCTTCTCTTCAATCTCATTCTAAGATCCCTTTCCCTCTTCTAATTCATGGCCATAGAATTTATCTTTCCATTCAAATCCTTAACTTCCTACTTCCGAGTAGTCTCTTCAAGTCTTAACTTTTCCTCAAAACTATTTGAAAGGTCCTTGATATTCCCATCTTCGGTATCAAATGCATCCTTTACATTATCATGAAATTCATAAAAGATTCTCATTTCTCTAATTTTCTACTTTGACCAGATTGTAATCTTCTTGAACAATCTTTTATGATCCTCATAACCAATGAGGAAGGTCTTGAAATCTGCCTCTAGTGCAACACATTTGTCCATCACCAAGGAAATTGAATCTGACTTCTAATTTATTTTATGCTGAAGCATCTGGAATCTTGAATCTATTCTTGGGAATAAAGAAATAGTACCAACTAACTTTTTCAATGACTGAACAACGAATTCATGTCCGAGGGAAGATGATTCTAAATCTGATTTTTTGGTTGGTGGGGATTATTTTTCTATATCCTCATATTTCTTAATGAAGCACCAGTATCTTTCTTCTTCACCACAGATTTACTAGGTGTATCTACTTCAACCTAATTTCCCTTTTTCAACTCTCAGAATGATGTCTTGTTCTTTGGGAGACTCATGATCACTATCAGATAGCTAAACGATCTTATCTTCCTCAACTTCTTCTTTCTCTGCATCAGCCACTAGATCTTCCAGATGAATAAAATCACGAATACTACTTTCATCATCTTTTGGCTTATTCACTTCTTTTTCAACCTTCTCATCTTTTCCTGGTGTAGCAATTTTTGAGGATTCATCTTGGGAAGTTCGGATTGATAATTTTACAGATGGACTTTCTTCATCATGGTAATATTCAACTTGATTTATGATATCATGAGTTTCATTGCCTTCTTCTTCTTCCTCTTCTTCTTCTTTTATTTCCTCTTCTACTTCTTCTTCTTCAAAAATTTATTTTTCATGATATGATTCTAAAACCACCACTTTCTTTCCCAGAGTCTCTGGTAATGGTTCTATCAAAAATGATTCTAGTATTAGAATTTTTTCAGATTCTTTTTCAGCATCTTTGAGAAGTGATTTTATAATCTCAGCTTCAGATAACTTCTTCCTTTGCTTCAACTCTTTCTGTTTCTTCTCAAGATTCTCAGAAGCCTTCCCCCTAAAATATTTTTCCTCAGTAGGGTCCAAGCCAAACTTAGGCTCCCCTTCCTTTGGTTTTTCTTATCTTCTCTCCACTTAGCCACTACTTCATCAGGATATGATTTTTTCTTATTTGGTTTTGGAGGTGCTGACTGAGTTTTTTTGGCCACAGGAGTTTTTGTTTTCTCTTCCAACTCCTTAGTATTTCTCTTCCTTCCACCTTTCTTAGAGGTTTCATCCACTTCCGACTTCTTTGAGAAAGCATCTATTTATTCTTCAGAAAGATCATATAATTTTCCGGATTCACTGGAAAAACTAATTTTCATTCTCCTTAAGTTGTCATCACTCAGCAACATCACTTTGTAATTTCTTAGCTTGGAACTGCATGGGATTTTTAATGACTGAAGGAAAATAACAATAATCTTTGAAAGAATAGTCAAATACATAATAATATTAGACTTCAGATTTCCATTCTTGATATTCTCAATCATCACCAAGATATACTTAACCAAGTTTATCTTCCTGAGGTTCACCAAGAAATCCAATATATATGTATCACTCTTATTCAGAGTATCCTTATCCCCTTTCCTTGGAATTATAAAACCTTAAACCAACAATTCAAGAATCCGAAAATTTGTAGAGAGATGAATGATCTTTGGAGTCTTCACTCCTTTCAATCCAAGACACTCTATTTCCTTTTCCTTATCAAAAGATATAGATTCATCAGGTAGTTTGTGAGTACAGAACTCTGCTTCACCATCGTAAGGAATACCAATCAGACTCACTTCCTTACTGTATAAAAGAGAGTAGGTCTTTCCATAACACTTAAAAGAAAATTTTTCTTTCCCTCCTTCATTGATAAAGATAATTGTTTCATAAAACTATACCATCAAATCTGGATACACCGGATCATGTGCTCTTGGTTTTGATACACATACACTCTCCCAACCATTCAACTTGAAATTCTTAGATATGATAGAATCATGCTTATCATAAAACTTTAGATCGACTAACCTTTCCATGTATATCTATCACTTGGAGATTTCCTTAACAGTTGACATTTCATTCTGAGGAGAGGCTTCAGTAGACATCCGGAACTAAGGAAACTTTTGAAGATTCGTAACGGCCTTAAGCACAGAGACAGAACTTCAGCATGAGAAATCTTGAAAAATCAATGTGGGAAAACCATAAAGGGTGCTTTATATAGGCGATTGAAGTGATGATTCAACTTCCATGGTTGATCCAAATCTTGAAAAAACTTCTGATCAAATCTTATGGTTGACATGATAACTAATGAAGGATTTTGATAGGTTCTGATCTTTTGAGGTTTTTAATATAAACATTCAGATTTATTAAAAAGTGAATCTGAAAAAGTTTCTTAAATAAGATAAAAATACCAACAAATAAAAATATGATTACGAAAACTTAGGAAAGAAAACATACCTTCCATATTTCTAGGAAAATTATTCGTAATGATGAAAATTCTTCTTGGCTATGAAAAATCTTGACTACAAAAATTTTTACTATGAAAAAATTTTGATTATGAAAAATTTTGATTACGAAAAAATTTAGACTACTAAAAAAATGTACTCCCCCTATGAAAATAAGTTCCTTACTGTAAGGATATAGGTTTCAAAAAGAAGTTAATATAGAATATTACCTTATGGTTATCATTCCTAACTCCTGTTTAATATATTAAAATCTATCAGAGGGTAAAGATTTTGTGAAAATATCAACAAGTTGATCTTGCGTTCTGATAAATTGAAGAATGATATCTACTTTTTTTTTGTGATCCCTAAGAAAGTGATGCCTAATATCTATGTGTTTTACATGAGAGTGATGTGAAGGGTTTTTACTTAAGGAAATGGCACTAGTATTATCACACAATATTTTTGTTTTGGTAAAACTCATACCATAGTATGTGAGTGTGTGTTGCATCCACAAAACTTAAGCACAACAACTTCCAGCTACTACATATTCAGCTTCATTAGTGGAAATTGCTATTGAGTGTTTCTTTATTCATGACCAAGAAACTAATAAATCACCTAATAAATGAAAATTTCTGGATGTAATTTTCCTATCCATTCTACATCCACTAAATTCATCATCTGAAAAACTTTTTGAAACAAAATCATTTCCAGAAGTATAAAAGAGTCCTAAATCCATGGTTCCTTTTAAGTAAAAAAAATCATTTTCACTGCCTTTAAATGAGATTCCTTATGATTGGATTGATATCTTTCACATAAGCATACTAAAAACATTAAGTCTGGACTACTAGCTATCAAGTAAATTAGACTTCATATCATACCCCTAAAAGATGTTTGATCTACTAGTTTCACAGTTTTTTCAAGATCAAGTGAATTTGAGGTACCAATGGGAGTACTTATACTCTTAGTTTTTTTATATCCATACTTTTTAAGGAGATATTTAATATAATTATGTTGAGATATATAGATTCCTTCTGGTTTTTGAGAAATTTGAAAAATAAAGAAAAATGTTAACTCACCCAACATACTCATTTCAAACTTAGATTTCATTAGATCCACAAAGGAATAAGTTAAATATTGTTGAGTTGAACCAAATATAATGTCATCAACATAAATTTTAACAATCAAAATTGTTTTCTTATCTTTCTTTATAAAAAGTTTTGGATTAGAATTTACCTAAACATAATTGTTTTGAATTAAAAACCTTATAAGTCTATCATACCAAGCTCTAGGGGCTTGTTTAAGTCCATATAAAGATTTGGTAAGTTTGAAAACATGTTCAAGATGTTTTGTATCTTAAAAACTAGGGGGTTGTTCAACAAAAACTTCCTCTTGAACATAACCATTAAGGAAATCACATATAACATCCATTTTAAAAAGTTTGATGTTAAATAAAGTTGAAAAGACAAGTAGAATACGAATAGATTCAAGTCTAGATATTGGAGCATAGTTTTCTTCATAGTATATTCCTTCTTGTTGATTATATCCTTTAGTAAAAAATATATCTTAATTTCTTACTATGATTTCATTCTCATCACACTTATTTCTGAAGAACCATTTTACTCTAATAACATAAATTTCCTTAGGTCTTTTAACCAAGGTCCATACTTTATTCCATTTGAATTCATTTAGCTCATCTTTCATAGCTTTTATCTAATCATCATCACCTAAAGCTTCATCAGTGCTTTTTGGTTCTAGTTGGTAAAGAAATGCTAGATGTTCTACTTCATTTCTTAAGGAACTTCTAGTCCTTATAGGTTGATTTACATCACCAATGATACTATCACTGGGATGATTCTTAATAAACAACTGATTTTGGTTTTTTAAAACCTTCTCATCAACATATGGTAGGAAATATTCTAGGGTAAATGCGTCAGAAACATTTTCTTGAACATTTTTCTTATCAGAAGAATATTATATCAAGGGTTGATAATTAGTTTTTGAAAACACATCGGAAGATGTAGGTTGAGGTTGTTTAAAAACAAAGGGATTAGTTTCATCAAATTTAACATGTACTGTTTCTTCAATAGTACAAGTATTTTTATTGAAAACTCTATAAGCATTAGAAGTTGTGGAGTATCCTAAGAAAATTCCTTCATCAGATTTTGGTGAAAATTTGTATAGATTATATTTTGTATTTAGAATGAATACGTTGCAACCAAAAACCTTAAAGTAGGAAAGTCTAGGTTTTCTACCATTCCATAACTCATAAGGAGTTTTATTAAGAAAAGTTCAAATCAAAACACAATTTATAGTATAACAAGCAGTACTTACAGCTTCAGCCCAAAAATGTTTGGCTACCGAATATTCACTCAACATGGATCTTTTTATTTCTGTAATAATTTTGTATCTTATTTCAACAACACCATTTTTAGGAGTTCTTAGTGATGAGAAGTTATGAGTAATGCCTTTTCTACTACAAAAAGTTTCAAAATTAGAATTTTGAAATTCTCCTCTATGATCACTATGAATAGTTATCAAAGGAAGGTTTTTCTCATTTTTAACTTGGGATCTAAAAATTTTGAAATAAGAAAAAGCTTTAGATTTATTTTTTAGAAAATAGACCCATGTAAATCTAGTGTAATCATTAACTAAGACAAATACATAATATTTTCCTCCAATCCTTTCAGTTTGTGTTGGACCAAAGAGATCCATATGCACCAACTATAATTAATCAGTGGTTGAGACTTCACCAACTAATTTAAAACTTGATTTATGTTGCTTGCCATATTGAAAAGGATCAAAAACTTTAGAATAATCAAATCTAAGCTCTGGTAAATCATTAACTAGTCTTTTCTTAGAGAGTTTTCATAGGTTCATAAGGTTACAGTGTCCTAACCTTCTATTCCATAACCAAGAATGGTCTTCCATTGCACTAAGACAAGGTAGATCTTGACTCCTAAGGTCTTCTAAGTTTAGTGTGTAAACATTCTCTTGCCTATGGGTAGAAAGAATAAACTCTTCCTTAGAATTGTGTACTAAACACTTTTCATTCCTAAAATTCACAAGGTAACCTTCATCATATAATTGACTTATGCTAATAAGGTTGTGCTTAAGACCCTTAACAAATAAAACATTTGAAATCAAAGTTTTTCCAAGAAAAACAATATTACCTATACCAAAAATTTCTCCCTGAGCATTATCTCCAAAAGTTACTTTTCCTCCCTTCGTCTTGATAATCTTTTCAATGATGTTTTTTTACCAGTCATGTGTCAGGAACATCCTCTATCCATGTACCATGTATTGTTGTTGGTACTATCTTTACTTTCCTAAAAATAAGAGTGTTAAACTTTTGGAACTTAAAATTTATTGGATTCAGAAACTTTAGAAAGAAAAATTTTAGGAACCCACATTTTCTTTGAAAAATAAGATTTATGAAAACCTAAATACTGAGTTTTGTTTAAGGAATAATTTTTTGCCCAATGCCCACTACACTGATACTTAGTACAGAATGGATCACTTTGAGGAACAAAATAATTATTATTAAAAATCAGTTTTGAATGAGTATAACCAAATCCAGAATTATTCCTTAGAGGTCGAATTTGGGAATACATCTTGTCAAATTTTTCCTTACCCAAGGTAAATTTTGACAAACACATCCTCATGGAAAATATTTATAACTTCAGTATAATAACTAAATTTTAATCCTTAGAAACATTAGTTTTAGCACTAGAGTTAGTCTCTAAAAAAATTTATTAGAAATTACTTTTTATATATCCTTAGAAAGTTTATCCTTCTAAGAATTAACTTCCTCAAGGGTTTTTGAAACACTTTCAAAATCATAAATTTTCTTATCAAGATCTTTAGAAATATATAATACTTCTTTAGTAAGAATTGAAATCCTAGAATTTTCCTTATCAATATTTTTCTTGACTTTATAATTTTCATTCTCAAGGATCTTATCAAACCTATAAACATATTCATAAGTAGGTAGAGTATTATCTTCATCATAAGAAAATTCTTCATCTGAAGATTCATAATATTTACTACCACTATAATTAGCATTCAAGGATACATTGGTCATGGATTCAGCATTGTGTACCTTGGCCATTAAACAATGATTTTCAATAGGTAACATGGAAAGTAAACCAATATTCTTTTGATCAGAAGATTCATACTCTAAATATTCATCAGAAGAGTCTCCACCACTGGCACTCCAGGTGTTATTAGCTTTCAAAAATTTCTTAGCTTTATCTTTATAGTACTTGTTTCTATTTCTCTTAGAATGCTTTTCCTTTATATCCTTTTTCTTAAGCATAGGAAAATCTGGCCTTATGTGCCCTGCTCTCTTGCATTCATAACAAGTAAATTTAGAGTCTTTATTGTCCTTTATTTCTTCTTATATATATACTGAAAAGTCTTTCTTCCCAACTATCTTGTTCATCCTTCAAGCAAGATTAGCTAGTTTATTCTCAAAATGTTCACTTTCACTTGATTTAGATAAAATAGTAACCTTCTTCATCTTAGATCTATTAACCCTTTCAGGAGTCTTTTCTTTAGTAGTTGTAAAGGATACACTTCAATTTCCATTATTCTTCTTATTCAAATCAGAATCTCTTTTTATTCTTGTCTCATGTTGAACAAGAGTTCAAAAAATCTCATCAAGAGTAATCTGAGATACTTTTCTATTCTCATCAATAGTTTTTCTCTTAGATTCACACTCATTAGGCATGATGTCTATAATCTTTTTCACAAGTTCCTCATCATATAAACCTTTTTCACCCATGGATTGTAAACTATTAACAATAGTCATGAACCTCTGTTGTACCTTGCACACTGGTTCTCCATAAGGAAATAGAAATCCATGATATTCTGCTCTAAGCATAGCTCTTATAGTTTCTATAACCTTGGATGTACCAAAATGAGTAACCTCCAATTTCTTCAAAATATAATTTGTATATTCACAAGAAGAAATCTAGATATATATATTTATACTCATTGAACACAACAAAGTATTGTGTACCTTATAGTTTAGTTGATATTCTGACTTTTCTTGATTACTAAAAGTTATGACTTCCTTATCAGGAATCTTGTAATCTCCAGTAAGCATAAAATTTTTTTGTACTCTAGTATTAATAACAAAAGTATTCATACGATCTCTCCAATATTCATAATCATTCCCATAAAATATAGGTGGTCTAGTAGGATTAATATTGTTAATTGAACCAACATTCCTTCCTGCCATCTAGAAGAAAATATTTTTCCACAGAAACTAGTTAATAGAAAAATTTTGTAAACAAGGATAAAAGTATCCTAATAAATGAAAATATCGAACAATGAAAACCGAGAAAGAAAACTTATATGTGAATATAATTATTTCAGAGACCTCCTCTGATACCAATTGTAGGATCTAAATAATGAAGTAGATGCTCAATATATAAGAGGGGGTGAATTGTATCCTTTAAAAATTCCTTTGGAACATTTAAAGTTGGTTATAAAACATTCGTTTTAAACCTTAGGGAAAAATATGTTTAACAAATTTAAACAAGGTAAATTCACAAAACCTCTTAGTTCTACAAACTTGCTAGATTCTGAAAATATGGTTCTGGAAATGAAACTTAAGAAAAGTTTACAAGGAAAAATATTCTACCTTAAAGTGTATATAATCTTACTAATCAGAGTATACAAGTACAAGAAAGTATACAATAATTATACTTTCCTTATTAATCAAAATGCAGTGGAAAACAAAATTGAAACAATACAAGTAACAAGTATGAAATCTTTTAACCCAAAGAGTAGGGTATCCAACAACCTTGGATAAAGGTCCCTTTATTTATACTTTCAAGAAAGTATATCTTACCCACACCAGGGTAATCCCTCGATAGGAATATCAGAGTCTGTCTTTCTATCCCCACAAGCCCTCAAACTTTAAGGTATTCGTCACCTCTATCTTCCTTATCAAGGATGTCCTTGAACTTTAAGGTAGTCGGCACCTCTGTCTTCCTATCCCTGGAAGCCCTTGATTGTACACAACAACGATTAGAGTCACATGAATAAATCTGAACAAGATGTTCAGTACGCACAAGGCATGATATTCTCTCTCTCTAAAAATCACTTCAGCAGCATGTAATCTCTAGAGTTCTAGATCAGTCAGTTGTTTTATATTGATCTCATTCAAATGAGCTCCTGTATATAGGAATTTATCCAACGGTCAGCTCCCTCCTAAAATGATCATATTTTTCCTTTAATTTCGGAGTGACCTATACACATGTCACTCAAACAACAGTTAGTTAGAAACAGAATGCATGACATCATTTCATAACTATAACAAGGGTAAGTAAAATATGGTTGCTCAACCAATTATATTTTTTGGAGTCTAAGAAAAAATAAAATTCGGATTCTAATAGAAAATAATTAAGAGTCTATATTACATGAATATTCAGATTCTATTTTTCAAGGAATTCGAAATCATAATTTTATAGACTTCAAAGTCTGAATTCTAAGGAATTTGGAACCTGAATTCTGAGGAATTTGGACTCTGAATTATGAGGAATTCGGAACCTGAATTATAAGTAATTCTGAGTCTGAATTCTAAGGAATTCAGAACCTAAATTATAAGGAATTCAAAGTCTTAATTATAATGAATTCGGAACCTGAATTCTAAGGAATTCGGAGTTTGAATTCTAATGAATTAGAAACCTGAATTATAAGTAATTCAGATTCTGAATTCTAAGGAATTCGGAACCTGAATTTTGAGGAATTTGGAGTCTGAATTCTAAGGAATTCAGAACCTGAATTCTAAGGAATTCTAAGTCTGAGTTCTAAGAAATTCAGAACCAGAATTCTAAGGAATTCAGAGTCTGAATTCTAAGGAATTCGGAACCTAAATTCTGAGGAATTCGGAACCTGAATTTCAGAGAATTCAGAATCTGAATTTCATAGAATTCAGAATCTGAATTTCATAGAATTCAGAATCTGAATTTTAGAGAATTCATAATCTGAATTTTAGAGAATTTAGAATCTTAATTTTAGAGAATTCGGAATCTGAATTTTAGAGAATTCGGAATCTGAATTTCAGAGAATTCGGAATCTAAATTTTAGAGAATTCGGAATCTGAATTTTAGAGAATTCAGAATCTAAATTCAGAACCTGAAAACAGAATACTTAATATCTAAGTATTTATAGGATTTTGAGGTTTTAGAAATGAAACTGAATCTTACACTTAGAAATAAAAAGTATTTGGTTTAGTGAAACTAAATCAAGAACAATGAAAATAAAGATAGGGAGAAAATTTCCTTGGGAAGGAAAATTTTCCTTAAAAAGATAAATCTTATGGGAAATGAAATTTTCCTTGAGATAGAGTGTTTGTTATTTTCAAAATATAAAGAAATTGAAAAGTCATAAGGAAACCTTATTGACTCAACAATACCAACGTGGAAGTGGGAGAACATTACCATGAACTTTGTCATTGGACTTCCAAGGACATCTAGAGGAAACAATTCTATATGGGTTATTTCGGATTGTCTTACAAAGACAGCTCATTTTATCACAATTCCAGAGGACTTCTCATTGGATCAACTTTCATGGATTTACATCAAAGAAGTGGTAAGGTTGTATGGAGTACCACTATCTATTGTATTCGATCGTGATCAAAGATTCACCTCAAAGTTCTGGAAAAGTATCCAACATGCTCTAAGAATTGAACTGAACTTCAGTACAGCCTATCATCCTAAAACTTATGGCCAATCTGAGTGAACTATTCAGACATTGGAAGACATGTTGAGAGCATGTTCTATGGAATTCAAAGGAGGATTAGACCAATATCTTCCACTGGTTGAATTCTCCTACAACAACAGTTTCCACTCGAGCATCTGAATAGAACCATATAAAGCCCTTTATGGGAAAAGGTGCAGAACACAGGTCTGTTGGGATGAAGTCGGTGAGCATAAGCTTCTAGGACCTGAAATTGTCGAAGAAATAGTAGAGAAGGTGAAAACCATTTAGCATCATATCAAGGAAGATCAAAGTCGACAGAAGAGTTGTGCAAAAAATAGTCAATGAGACCTTGAGTTCAAAGTTGGAGACATGGTATTTCTCCACATATCTCCATGGAAGAAGGTCATGAGGTTTGGAAAGAAAGGGAAGTTAAGTCCCAGGTACATCGGCCCCTTCAAGATCCTTGATCAAGTCGGAGTTATGGTCTATTGACTAGCACTTCCACCTACCATGTTGAAAGTACATGATGTATTTCATGTATCCCTCTTAAGAAAGTACATACCAGACCCTTCACATGTACTCTCTTTATAGGTGGTACAGTTGGAGGATGATCTTTTCTATGAGGAGCATCCAGTGAAGTTCTTAGATCATAGAGATAAAGTTCTATGTAACAAGACTACTCACCTGGTAAAGGTACTATGGTGGAACCATAAGTACGAAGAGGCAACATGGTAATTAGAGGAGGTAATGAAGTAAAAGTACATGCACCTGTTTACAGCTTAGAATTTTGAGGGCGAAATTTCATAAGGGGGGAAGAATGTAATGACCCAATGTTTTATAAATGGAAATTACTTTCTTATAAATATGTCATGAAATTACACAATAATGAACTACTAAGTTCTATGTGACCTTTAAACATATGTTTGTCACTTCTGTATTTAGAATTTTGAAAATCTGACATACGCGGTTGCAATCAGTTAGTTATTTGTAGTCCGATAAGAAAAACTTAATTTTTTTGAATAGTAATCTACCCTTATGAATAGGAACATAACCTTATGAATAGTTATATACCCTAATGAATAGTAACCTTACTTATGATAGTATAAAATAATATTCAAGTGAAATTATGATGTACCTATATTTTAGAATAAGTAAATGAATGATTTAAAACTGGTTTTTTAATAAATTATGAGTTTAATTAAATATTAAAATAATCATATTTAGAAAATTATTTTTGAAAAATGGATTTTATTTTTGGATTATACACATTGAAAAATGGTTAGGGTTAATTTTTGGAATTTTTCTAAAATACTTGAATTTTTTATGAATAGTAAAATACGACAATTTATGATAAATGCTAAATAATGGATTTATTGAGTCATTGATGATGATATACTAATGTAATCCCAATTGGTTCTAAGTAAAATTCATTTATTACTATTCTTGTTCATGGAATCATAATTATTTCTGGTCTTGAGGTAAATTAATAAACTAATGATTAAAAAATATGAAAACCCTCCTCTCCCCCACTATAACCCCCCCCCCCCTCACTCCCTCTTTTCTCCGCTCATATCAAGCCTTGTTCCTTGCTAATATTCTACCCAAATATCTCCCCAATATCCTCCCCCACGTCCAACAGCCCCTAGCCTCTTCAAAATACCAAAATATCTCCCTTTAAGATGTTGTCAAAGGCAATAAACTCAAGAGGTAAATTCCTCTTTCAATTTCTTTAATTTATTTTAAGTTATTTTCTTTTCTTGTTTCTTTCCTCACCTCCCTTAACCCAAATAGTATGATAAATATAGTAAAATACATGTACTGTAATGTTTTTATTCTAATTTTATATTTCATTATCACCTCTCATTTCCCTATCTTTTATTTGAAAGAAATGAAAACACCGTTTGAGATGTGTAAATTTAACACATTCAAGGAAAACGGTTTATCAATTTCTTTTGTCATATTTAATTCTGGTCTTGAAACCATTTGTGTTATGGTTGAAACAAATTATTATATATGTAATATATCCTATTTTTTGTTCTTTAATCCTTTTGTACAAATGGTATTAAGTTATAAATCAAAACATGTTCTTTGTAATCAAACCCACTGATTAACCAAAACGGTTATCACCAAGGTTTTATATAATAATTTATATTAAATCCTAATAACCAAATGTTTTTTTACAACCATTTAATCTTATTTTTTTCACTAATAACCTATGAATTCATTTCTAGACAACCACATTCATCTTAAATGTTTATCCAAACATGAATATAAGTGAACCAGTCTTTAAAAAAACCAAGCAAGCAACCGGACCCGAACAATGAAATTGAATCTTATAACCAATAAAAATGGTCTTGAATTAACTTAAAAGGGTTATAATAAATATTTTACATATATAATAATTTATGGACTTATAAATTAATAAACCTAATTTTTTTATTCAGGTCATTAATAACAAGTGGAGAACACCAATGAACTTAAGGTAAGGGATCCTCTCCATTTCTCTCTTAATCAAAATTGTCCTCTACGTTATGCCTTTTTATGTGTAAACCCAAATAATGGGGTATATTTTATAAACTCTACCATACTTCCCTCATAATTTATAATTTATGAGAAACCGATTTTATCTCTCATCAATCCTTCTTATGTAAACCAGACACAATGCCGATAAACCGTAACGAACTCTACTCGAACCTTCTTTGTTCTTTCGGGTATCCTTATATTTATTTATATAAAAAAGAAGTTATCTTATATGTTAATGTACATAATATAAATGATGTTTATTTGTTCAAAATTTATTTATGAATACCCTTTCATCACTCTCTTTTGGGTATATACATGTTTTTAAAAGATTCCCTCCTTAGAACTTTCTGATAAGCAAACCTGTTTTAAGGGAACTTCCCAAATTTTTACATAATTTCAAGTGCACTATATTCTCTATTTTAAGGAAATATTTTCTTTATAAAATCAGTATTTTTATTATTAAAAAGTTCTTGGTTCAATTTTAGTTTTATATAAAATATTTTCTTCTTTTCTATTTTAAAATCTCTATAGTATTTTCCTTAAAACCGCACAAAAATGTTTTAATGCTAATATTTCTCAAATAAATTTCTTATATGTTGTAACTTATGTTTGACATCACTTACCATTTTATATGAATATTTTACCTTATGAACATCCATGTATTTTCTAATCCCGTTCTTTCATGGAAACTTTCATGATACGCCCATTGGTTATGCTGATTGTGGTACCCAATTCTTTCCATGGGTACCCTTATGTTTATGTATGGTTGATTATGTATGATTATTTATGTGGAAATAATATTCATGAAAATGTTGAGATGGGTGCCCCCAGATATTTCTCCAATTCATTGGGTAAATTTAAGTCTCATGAGATGCAATGTGAAACGGGATTGGCAGTTAGCCTTGACTCGTACTAAAAAGGGAAACGGGATTGGCGATTATCCTTGACCAGTACTGAAATGGGAAGCAGGATTGGTGGTTAGCCTTGGACCATAATAAAGATGTTTTTTATGATTCTACCACATTTATATGATTCTATGTTTATATGATACCATGCTTATATGATATGATTCCATATGTTCCATGATTTGGATATCATTATGTCATGCCTCCTAACTCATGTGCTTAAGATGTATACTTATGTTCATTCCCTTACTAGGATTTTTATCTCATCCCTTTGTTCATGTGTTCCCCAAGGTACCCTATTAATATTTAAGGGCTCAAAGGAATTTAGGAGATCTTTATGTAGATTAAATAAAGAAATTTTTTTGTATCTCCTTGTTTTATGTTCTATGTACCTAGTCTTCCAAGACACTAGACTTAATGATCCTTGGATTATACTCTGATGTATAATTATGCTTAAAATAATGTAATGTTATATGTAAAAGTCTAGGTTCACTACAACTTAAAAGTCACAAACTAGTCTAAAAATATCCTTCTCAAATAGGGGGACTCGTGGCCGTAGACGGCGCGTCAATCAGACGCACCGTTTAGGAGAAACGACCCTTTAAAGGGTCTTGGCCTAACTTGGGCCAGTCCGGCCCAAATATGGACAGACCCCCTTCCCCCGGAACAGCCCACCCCATCCGGACCAGTTCATTAATGTAACGCCCCGACCCCAGTTACCTAGAGTCATTGCATTATTACATAACATTGGCATGATCACAAGAAAGATCAAATCTTGAAAGACCGGTTAGTTTCGTAGCCTTGGAAACACTAGATATATTCATAAAGTTTTACATTACATTAATAAGTGAAAAACTACAACAACATAATGTCTTCATATCCCCTCATACTATCCCTGCAGGTCATTCATAAAATACTTCTTCACATCCTGGGAAAAATAAAACATAGAAAAAGGGGTGAGCTCAAATGCCAAGTAAGGATAACAATATAGCGGAAACTTTCATAAATAAGAATAAACATTTAAGTCAGTGTATAACTAAAACAAAAGCCTTTTAAACTTGAACTTCAACATAGTATGGCAAAAATAAAATGAAATAATTCCATTTACTTATTCACATGGATATTCTACTAATCGAATAATCACATGCAATATCAATAACCACTTTCATAATGATGGAATGCATAATTCCATACTATCATAACCACAGAGCCAAGGCCTCGTGCCAAGACTACAAATAAGATTTTGTCAAAGCCTTGTGCCAAGACACTAGTTGGTCTCATGAGACCTACCGATGCATCAAGGATCTATAGCGGGCTCCACCCGTCACTTACTAAGTCCAATGCATTCCTCATATGAACATGTTTAAACATAACATAAACATTTGTATTAAAACTAGCATACGAAATATCAATACTTTAACCAAAAACAATGAATGGTATAAAAATAGCACATCCACAGTCAAACATAACTCATTCTATACAATATGAAAGATTTTATTGTATCATATTAACCTCAATCGATAATAATTAATGATATTGACATAGATGAAAATAACCATCAAAACTATTTAAGAGAATTATCCCCCTTTTCTTGAAAACATTTAAAAGTCACACTATTTGTCAAGAAGCCATTTAAAAATAGATTTTTGAATCAAAGCGTCCCATACCACTTTGAAAATTTTAAAAGTAATTTTAATTTTAAAACTTTAATGTCCATATAAATAAATTCTTAAAACCATTTTTAAAACATGGGCATTAATGAGAAATATTTAGAAGAATAAATCTTTAAAACACTTAAAAATGTATTTTAGTTAGAGTTTCTAACCAAAAGAGAGACACTTGAATACAAATAATTGAGGTAATAAAAACTTTATAATATCATTAGAATAAAGGGATTCATGATATACTATGTCAAAGTACATTATATACACCATATAAAAGTGATTTGGTGTATAACAACAAAGAAGTATCAATGGAATGTAAATTGAGATGAATTCTCTTATAAAGACCATATCCTTAGGTTAAAGATAAATCAACTACATAATTATGTGTGAAAAATATAAATACACTCAATATGAATGAATATTTAGGGTAAATCAATCAGATGACATTCACACATATTCTTGTAAAAACAACACCAATGAATTGGATATTTAACTCAACAAATGGAGATTGAGTTAAAATTACTCTTATCAAGTTCATACCGATGACTTGAGAATTTATCAATGGAGTGATTATGTGTATCAAAAGTATATCCACAGAAAGGGGAGTGTAATTTATGACATAATCAAATGAATAGTGATTCTACACATAATCTTGGAGTAAAATAATCAATGAAGTATGCGTAAAGCCGAATAAATGGAAATTAAAATTTCAAATTCCCTTATTGATTTGGTAACATAAAAAACATACACCCATTAAATAAGGATCATAAAATGATGATTTAAATATACATGAATTAAAGTATATTACACAATGAATACAAACATGGGCATTACACACACCACATGTAATAAATAAGTGGTGAACAATGGAATTCTCACGGAATTAAAAGTGAGATAAGAAACCCCTTACCTTGTACTTTTCCTTGTTTGGGGGTAGGTTAACCTCATGTATAATGGTGAAATAATTGTTATTAAATTATACAAGAATCATATACATTATTATGTTATCATATATGATCTTTTAACATTGCTTTGTTAATAATATCTTAGTATTATCGTCGTTTCGGGTGTTAACTTACTCGTTTTCTTGTATATGTTTTGTTACGAAAGCCATGTTTTTCATGGATAGGTTTTATCTTATTCATATCCAGAATTATATCAAGTCCTTAAAAATTATTTTTAAATCATAAAATGATAATTATACTTGAATGGATACGATGGAGAATGAATCTCATCGCGTTTGTGGAGACGGTAGTCCGTACGTACGCACGATCGACAATATCATTCTTTTAATATTAAAATAATATTTATTTTCATTTTATATCATATATACAGAATCATTATCATGTTATATTTATTATTTACAAGAATTAAACATCATTATTATACCCATCCAAATAATAATGTTTTGAATAACAATTACACCATGACGTGGAGACGGTAAGCCGTACGTACGCACGTATGGTGACATGTCATTCAAAGGATGGATAGAATACTGAAATATGGTTATAACATGTTTATAATAACATCAAAGTATATATAATATACTGGAGTTATTATTTTATAATGGTAATAACAAATAAATAAGAAGTGAAAGAAGAAAGGAACTTGAAAAAGGGTGGTGAAATCATTACCTCTTCCTCGGGTTCTTCCTTTTGATTTGATCAAAAGGGCTCCTTAGGTTGGATTTATAACTAAAGGAATGCCTCTATGATGATGTGAGGGAAGTTGAGAGAGTATTTGGGAAGGGGTTGGCCAAACAAAAAGGCTTTAAAGGTGTGAATTAATGAGAAGGGTGAGTTCCCTTTTATAAGAGGGGTGAGGGTCACCTTTGGAAAGGCTAGAAATATTATTTTATAATAAATTCATATTCGGTTTCTAATGGCTCAAAAGTGGATTATTTAAAGGTTAAGGTAGGGATAGGTCTAAAACCACTCAACCAATAGGATTTATACAGGTTTGAGTTACTATATTAACCTTATCTTTAAGTATTAACTCTTAGTTAATTAGTTTCACTTTTACAATGTCTCTTTTTATTTTTATATTATATGGTTAATAAACATACTATATACATCCAAGAGACCCCCAAGTGGTCCATTAATGATAAACCTATCATGATATAAGTCTATTGGATGAACCTTATATTTTTAGGAATTTAATATCAATTAATAATATAATATTTGTTTTAAAAACTCTTTTATGTCAATTTTGACATTATTCAATAGTTGGTTTTTTTAAAAAATTATAACATAATTATTACTTCAAAAAAAGTTAATTAAATCATTCCTAACATGTCATATTAACCTATAAAATTACTTTAATTCATAAAAAGTCTCAAATTATATTTATTTGGGTATTTATAATATCAATTATTTTAATTTTTCACTATTATGGTAATTACTGCATCATCATAGTGTCATAAATAAATTAAATTATTTAATGTCTAAAAATTATAAATAAAATATAATTATGTAGGAAATAGTTTTATATTTCTAATTAATATTTATTGTCGAAAATCCAACATATATAACCCTTTTTAAAAATTGTTTTTCTAAAAGATATATGCTTATGTCATTTTTGTATTTATTTTAACTTAATTAAAATAAAGTGTCCCTATCACCTACAAGTGGCTTCATGGGGTCCCAAAATTAACCCAAAGATTCTCATGGTCGGACATGTATCCACCAATAAGGTTAGGACATGTTTTAGGGTAATTTTTCATTATTATAATATTATTTTTTTAACCCTTATTTACCGGATTTACCCTTTAACCATGTTAAAAAAAATATTTACCGAAATAATTATTCAAAATGTCTAAAAATAAAAGTTAACTATTTACACAATTTGGACATCCTGATTCCAAATATGGAATCCATTTTTCCAAATTCAAAACACAGAAGTGGCAGAAATTAATTTAAAATTAATTCCCGCTGTCAAAATAAAAAGCGTGTTTTTAAGATATAATAACTATCAAAAGATTGATACTTGTTTATGTTCGGTTTAATTGTGAAATTATATCCAATGACCAAAATTGTATTAAATGGTAAAAATATATTCTAAATATACTTTCAAACCACTCAAATTCATAATTTATCACTATTAATTATTTTGATTAAAAAGTTGTTTTTAATTAAAATTTGGTAATTTTCACTATTCATCAAAATATTAAATTTATCCGAAAAGTACCAAGATTTCACCCTAGGATAATTTCGATATTCCGAATCCAAAAATGAAGTCTATTTTTAAAGATAAAATGTATAAAATTTCAAAAAGTATGTATTACTATTCATAACGGCTAGTTTGATTGGTTGTGGTGTGTGTTAGAACTCGATGTTGCGTACAACACACGCTATTGCATTATTCAAAGAGAAGCGTAACGTAGAAGCTTGGGGTGTTACATTCTCTCCTCCTTCAATAAATTGTGTCCTCATAATTTTTAAAATTGGGCTTGAGAATATAATGGAAATTCCCACATCGGAAAAATAGTCAATAAAACTATCACTTTAAAAGAAAGAAAGAGAAGTACAAAGGTCACCCGAGATAACCTATACTAGGATTACATGTAGAAAAACATGGATATGGATGATAAACTAAGTTTCAAGTTATGATGGAGAGGGATAGAGAACATGATCAGGAGAAAGTTAACTATAATAAAACCACAAACTTGTGATGGGACAAACGGTCATTAGTTTCCCAGTAGGAAAATTAGACGGACAAAATTTTTTTTTGTTTTAAGTTACATTACATAAAGATGAGGAGTTCATTTATGATATTTACTAAGAACATAAATATATATACTTACTTTTTAAGTATAGTTTCATTCTTTAATTAATTTCTACCACTAACTCATTTTTTTTAACAATGAGTATTCAAGAAGACTTGGTCAGACAGGAAGATCTAGAATAAAATTCTATAGAATAACATGATCCACATAGGATAAACTATATATTTACCTTGTCTTTAGAGATTAATCAAAACCAAAACCGTTATTATAAGATCTGATGATCCCCCAAATGGCTATTCCATTAGTGAAGAAAAAAAAATAAATCTTAATTTCTACAATTAAACCAACAATACCCCAAAGTTAAATAAATACCATTCAATAATCAGTTGTCCTTAAAATCCTTCAATATAATCCAAACTAATATTGAAACCCAAAACTTATTAGAATTTGGTTATGTAGTCTTCCACGTTAAATTGTATCTCTAAATGACATCAACTACTCTTAAAGTAACATATTTAAAAGTAATTAACCTAATCACATATTCTGTATTATAGGTTGATCGTTTCCATAAATAACCCAAATCACTATAAATCCACAATAAAAATGTAGATAAAAATCCACCATTACTCCTTAAATGAAATCCCATAGAATTATATTTTCCTTGGGCATATAGTTCTCCCAACAAAGTGAACATATTTCAAAATAGCATTCATCACTTAATCACCAAATCATTTTCTTATACCAAGGGTATTCATTTGATAAGACATAAGATCCCAAATAAACTTATCATTGATCAATAAAACTAAAAATAATAGTCACACTAACCAGGGACTTCACGTTGTCCAGTGGTAGGCGATAAATCCTAATCGCACTTTGGTTGTGGGTTTGATTCCCATAGCTTTGTCCGACGCGATGGGTTGTCACACGGTCTACATGTTGTCCTTTTTCAAAAACTATATTTTATAACATTACCAAAATGAGATAAATTCCTCAAAATAACCATAACATAATTTAACCACAAATTTTATCTCATACCTTGCATTTTCATCCCAAATTATAATAACTTGTAATTGCCTCAAACCCAATGATCATATAAAACCAAATGGTTATTTATAACTTTATCCACAATAGAAAAGATAATTCTTCCTCAAATATCATTCTCACATAGAAAACTGCATAGTTACAAATACAAGAGAAAATTATTCCAAAGTAAACTCATCAACAAGGAGCACTAATACTTTTTAAACATTTCTCCAACCATTTATTTCCACATAGCTTCTTCTTTGACCAAGAAAATATCCTATAGAATAGGGCATTCACTCGGGTAATGTCCAGGTCCCCTACATTTATAGAAAATGACTGTAAATGGATTCTTGGGACCATTTTTATCTTCTTCCATAGTACTCTTCATTTTTCTTCAGAAATTTTTCACTTTATGTCCTTCCTTCCCGCACGTAAAGAATTTATTTGTCTCATTGAGACACTTTCATGGGTGTCTCCTTCCACATTTCCTGCATGATGGAAATTGAGGATTCCTTTCTCCATGGTCTCCACTGTTGGAGCCCTTATCATTCATCACCTTACTCTTCTTTGTTGAGTCCGGGAATTGGTTAATATATATATATTGTTGATCATATTTTTAGAAAATTGATTTTTCATGAAGACAATATCTTTTACGCGAATCAACATTCCATTTTGCTGCTCATTGTCACCACCTTTCCCACCTTGTACATCATTCTCAAAGTCACTATGACTTCCTTGGAATCTAGCCACTGACTAAAACCAGAAAGCATTGTTTGAGTAACAGTAGTCATAAAATCATTTAGATAATATCATGTCACCATATTCTCAATTTGAAACACATTAGGATTAACCAAGGTCATTTACTCTCATCTTATATATAATACTTCAAACCGGTTTGTAAAGAAAATGTAAATTATCCTAAGCATATCCTCCGGGAGTGTCGTAACCAAGAGTGCAGCAAGGCCCGTTGTCGTGCACCAGTTCTCATTCGAGTCTAGCTCAAAGTGGTGTTTTCGGGTTTTACCCCTAGGTACATCTGTGCCAGAGCCGCATCTACCTACTCGTATCCAGACAGGGATGTATTGCTCGGAAAACTCACAAAATCTATACAATACCAAAATTCTAGGAAGTTCTTCTATACTAATCCTAAAAGTTCATCTTAGGTCTACGTGCTCTAATCATAGTTTATCTAAATCTAGCTTCAAAGGTTTGTACTAAACTTCCTCTGATACCAACTGTAATGCCCCGACCCCAGTTACCTAGAGTCGGTGCATTATTACATAACATTGGCATGATCACAAGAAAGATCAAATCTCGAAAGACCTATTAGTTTAGTAGCCTTGGAAACACTAGATATATTCATAAAGTTTTACATTACATCAGTAAGTGAAAAAACTACAACAACATAATGTCTTCATATCCTCTCATACTATCCCTGCAGGTCATTCATAAAATACTTCTTCACATCCTGGGAAAAATAAAACATAGAAAAAGGGTGAGCTCAAATGCCCAGTAAAGATAACAATATAGCGGAAACTTTCATAAATAAGAATAAACATTTAAGGTAGTGTATAAATAAAACAAAAGCCTTTTAAACTTGAACTTCAACATAGTATGGAAAAAATAAAATGAAATAATTTCATTTACTTATTCACATGGATATTCTACTAATCGAATAATCACATGCAATATCAATAACCACTTTCATAATGATGGAATGCATAATGTCAGACTATCATAACCACATAGCCAAGGCCTCATGCCAAGAATACAAATAAGATTTTTTCAAGGCCTTGTTCCAAGACACTAGTTTGTCTCATGAGACCTACCGATGCATCGAGGAGCTATAGCAGGCTCCACCCGTCACTTACTAAGTCCAATGCATTCCTCATATGAACATGTTTAAACATAACATAAACATTCGTATTAAAAATAGCATAAGAAATGTCAATACTTTAACCACATAGCACATCCACAGTAAAACATAACTCATTTGATACAATATGAAAGATTGCATTGTATCATATTAACCTCAATCGATAATAATTAATTATATTTACATAGATGAAAATAACCATCAAAACTATTTGAGATAATTATCCCCCTTTTCTTGAAAACATTTAAAAGTCACACTATTTGTACAGAAGCCATTTAAAAATATATTTTTGAATCAAAGTATCCCATACCACTTTGAAACTTTTAAAAGTAATTTTAATTTTAAAACTTTAATGACCATATAAATAAATTCTTAAAACCATTTTTAAAATATGGACATTAATGAGAAATATTTAGAAGAATAAATCTTTAAAACACTTAAAAATGTATTTTAGTTAGAGTTTCTAACCAAAAGAGAGACACTTGAATACAAATAATTGAGGTAATAAAAACTTTATAATATCATGATAATAAATGGATTCACAATATACTATGTCAAATTACATTATATACACCATATAAAAGTGATTTGGTGTATAACAACAAAGAAGTATCAATGGAATGTAAATTGAGATGAATTCTCTTATAAAGACCATATCCTTAGGTTAAGGATAAATCAACGACATAATTATGTGTGAAAAATATAAATACACTCAATATTATTGGATATTTAGTGTAAATCAATCAGATGACATTCACACATATTCTTGTAAAAACAACACCAATGAATTGGATATTTAACTCAACAAATGGAGATTGAGTTAAAATTACTCTTATCAAGTTCATACCGATGACTTGAGAATTTATCAATGGAGTGATTATGTGTATCAAAAGTATATACACAGAAAGGGGAGTGGAATTTATGACATAATCAAATGAATAGTTATTCTACACATAATCTTGGAGTAAAATAATCAATGAAGTATGCGTAAAGCCGAATAAATGGAAATTGAAATTTCAAATTCCCTTATTGATTTGGTAACATAAAAAACATACACCCATGAAATAAGGATCATAAAATGATGATGTAAATATACATGAATTAAATTATATTACACAATTGATACAAACATGGGCAGTATACACACCACATGTAATAAATAAGTGGTGAACAATGGAATTCTCACGGAATTAAAAGTGAGATAAGAAACCCCTTACCTTGTACTTTTCCTTGGTCGGGGGTAGGTTAACCTCCTGTATAATGGTGAAATAATTGTTATTAAATTATACAAGAATCATATACATTATTATGTTATCATATATGATCTTTTAACATTGCTTTGTTAATAATATCTTAGTATTATCGTCGTTTCGGGTGTTAACTTACTCGTTTTCTTTTATATGTTTTGTTACGTAAGACATGTTTGTCATGGATAGGTTGTATCTTATTCATATACAGAATTATATCAAGTCCTTAAACATTATTTTTAAATCATCAAATGATAATTATACTTGAATGGATACGATGGAGAATGAATCTCATCACGTTCATGGAGACGGTAGTCCGTACGTACGCACGATCGACAATATCATTCTTTTGATATTAAAATAATATTTAATTTGATTGTATATCATATATAAAGAATCATTATCATGTTATATTTATTATTTATATGAATTAAACATCATTATTATACCCATCCAAATAATAATGTTTTGAATAACAATTACACCACGACGTGGAGACGGTAAGCCGTACGTACGCACGTATGGTGACATGTCATTCAAATGATGGATAGAATACTGAAATATGGTTGTACCATGTTTATAATAACATAAAATTATATATAATATACTGTAGTTATTATTTTATAATGGTAATAACAAATAAAGAAGAAGTGGAAGAAGAAAGGAAATTGAAAAAGGGTGGTGAAATCATTACCTCTTCCTCGGGTTCTTCCTTTTGATTTGATCAAAAGGGCTCCTTAGGTTGGCTTTCTGACTTAATGAATGCCTCTAGGATGAATTTAGGGAAGTTGAGAGAGTATTTGGGCATGGGTTTGCCAAACCAAAAGGCTTTGAAGGTGTGAATTAATGAGAAGGGGGAGTTCCCTTTTATAAGAGGGGTGAGGGGCACCTTTGGAAAGGCTAGAAATATTATTTTATAATAAATTCATATTTGGTTTATAATGTCTCCAAAGTGGATTATTTAAAGTTTAAGGTGGTGATAGGTCGAAAACCACTCAACCAATAGGATTTAGACAGGTTTGGGTTACTATATTAACCTTATCTTTAAGTATTAACTCTTAGTTAATTAGTTTCACTTTTACAATGTCTCTTTGTATTTTTATATTATATGGTTAATAAACTTACTATATACATCCAAGCAACCCCCAAGTGGTCCATTAATGATACACCTATCATGATATAAGTCTCTTGGACGAACCTTATATTTTTAGGAATTTAATATCAATTAATAATATAATATTTTTTTTAAAACTCTTTTATGTCAATTTTGACACTATTCAATAGTTGATTTTTTGTAAAAATCATAACAGAATGATTACTTAAAAAAAAGTTAATTAAATCATTCCTAAAATGTCATATTAACCTATAAAATTACTGTAATTCATAAAAAGTCTCAAATTATATTTATTTGGGTATTTATAATATCAATTTGTTTAATTTTTCACTATTATGGTAATTACTACATCAGCATGGTGTCATAAATAAATTAAATTATTTAATGTATAAAAATTATAAATAAAATATCATTATGTAGGAAATATTTTTAGATTTCTAATGAATATTTATAGTTTAAAATATAACATATATATTCCTTTGTAAAAATTGTCTTGCTAAAAGATATATGCTTATGTCATTTTTGTATTTATTTTAACTTAATTAAAATAAAGTGTCCCTATCACCTAAAAGTGGCTCCATGGGGTCCCAAAATTGACCCAAAGATTCCCATGGTCGGACATGTATCCACCAATAAGGTTAGGACACGTTTTAGGGTAATTTTGTATTATTGTAATATTATTTTTTTAACCCTTATTTACCGCATTTACCCTTTAACCATGGTAAATAAAATATTTACCGAAGTAATTATTCAAAATGTCTAAAAATAAAATTTACCTATTTAAAAAATTTGTAAATCCTGATTCCAAATATGGAATCCATTTTTCCAAATTCAAAACAGAGAAGTGGCAGAAATTAATTTAAAATTAATTTCCGCTGTCAAAACAAAAAGCGCGTTTTTAAGATATAATAACTATCAAAAGATTGATACTTGTTTATGTTTGTTTTAATTGTGAAATTATGTCCAATGACCAACATTGTATTAAATGGTAAAAATATATTCTAAATATACTTTAAAACCAATAAAATTCATAATTTATCACTATTAATTATTTTGATTAAAAAAGTTTTTTTTAATTAAAATTTAGTAATTTTCACTATTCATCAAAATATTAAAGTTATCCGAAAAGTACCAAAATTTTACCCTAGGATAATTTCAATATTCTGAATCCAAAAATGAAGTCCATTTTGAAAGGTAAAATGTATAAAATTTCAAAAATTAGGTATTACTATTCATAACGGCTAGTTTGATTGGTTGTGGTGTGTGTTAGAACTCGATGTTGCGTACAACACACGCTATTGCATTATTCAAAGAGAAGCATACCGTAGAAGCTTGGGGTGTTACAATTAAAGTTGTACCATGGCTTGACCATGCGACCCTCAACCTGACCAGCTGGCCAGTCAGCTGGTCACTACGAAGACCCACATTATGCGGATTATTAACACCTGGGGTCATGCTCCAGGACCCCACTATCCCTCAGTTTCCCTCGAAACTTGAAACTACCCATGGTTGCGCTCAATAAATGACCCGCTCACCAGCCCTCCATCCTGATAACACCATTCTCCATACCACGTCTGGACTCTTTGTCTCGACCTTCTCTTCTCGCCAACTAACCAGCCGACTTCTGCCACTCCGCACCGCATGCCAACCACCTCTCTGACCGACTCCCATGGCCCGTCGTGGCCTTGGGACACCACCGGTCACCGTTGCTAGTTATACTCCAATGGCCCCTTCCGTGGGACACTGAGACCACACATAAGGTCTGAAAATTAAGCTAATACCGGTTTCAGAATCCTTAGGATGATATCTTCACAGTTCCATCTTCCACTTGATGATTCGTTGATGTTTTAACTTGTCCAATATTAAACGTCAAATAACCCAAATAATGGGTGTAGAAAATGATGAACAAAATTGGTTTTCAGAAAGGATTGATGGTCATGTTAGTGTAGTCACCAACGACTATAAAAAAATTAATAAAAAATAGTCAATGAAGGATTTTCATTTAAAAACTTGAATCGGAACTCAAAAATAGATGAAATCCTACCTCAGTTGATATATTAGTCATTGTCGATGCGTCTGTTGTGATCCTACTTCAATCTTCCAATGTTCCATCATATATATCTCCTCGATTTGAAAAATAATGGATGATGAATGGTTGAGAGAGATAGAGGGGAGAGAGAGAGATAGGATTAGGTATAATCCTAATCATAAACTCTTAAACTTTTATTTATAGAAGTTCATCTCAGTGTGGAATCTGAAATTCTCGTGCCCCCTCTTTTTATGTCACACTTAGATAAAACACCCTATTTTGAACTCAATAGTGGTATTAGATTTCCAATCTGAGTCCCCTCTTGAAATTTATTTGATTCAGAATTCAAGATTAAATAATTAAATTTAATTATTTTATTTATGATTTTTCCCCTATGTGACTTTTCTCACAGAAGTCTTGTGCTGACAAAAATTTTGCCCCGCCTAGGGTAAATTACACATTCCAGACTCAACTGTGGACTTAGATTTCCAATCTGAGCTACTTTTTAAGATATATCATGTTCCTGTCATGTGTATAGTATAAAATATACTTAATATTTTGTATAATTTATTTCGGGAACATCGGGCCTCGGAATTGCACGTCGTCTCAACACCTGGCTCTGGAAATATTCCCAAAAATATTTCAAAGTCTCCTAAGGTGAAAACCGGGTCTCAACATCATTCCCTCCTTCAATATTTTTGTTCTCAAAAATAAAAACTAGGAAAATGACTCGGGATAATAATCTCACACCTGTCTCGCCGGCTCCTAGGAAGACCTACATGTTTCTTTACTACCACAACACACAAACCAAAGGGATGGTTCGTCCTCATAATTTTTTTCTCCTATCGAAGACATGCGTTGGAACACACACGTATCTCCTCAGTTGCGACATGTGGGAGACGTTGTGTCCCCACTCCAGATATTAGGGGTAGGGAAAGGTGGTAGGAAACCTCATCATATCTTTACATGGTTCCAAACGGCCTAAGGAAACTCGGGGGGATAGTTAGTCTCCCCAGGTGAACCTCTACATCCCACGTCGCAACCAGAATCACCATTGTCCCTGAAACAGTGCCTTATGATTCCCTCCTTCATAATATTCATCTGGTGAAACACCCAAGGATATCTGGTCACACAAGATTATGCATTCTATATCTCACGATCGGGACTCTCTTACACGCTCGATAAGTGAAGGAGTCAACACCATTGACTAAAGAAAAACTATACCCACCTGCTCTACCAAGGTCAGCTACTTGGAAGCTAACTGCTCCGAAACTTCCCACACCAGGTGAGACTAGGAATTTCTACTAATGGAATATTCTAAAATGCTACCTATTTCTATAGTATAGACTATCTCTAAGTCATAGTCCAGCAAGAAGTTCAACCAGTATCGCCACCTCAGGTTCAAGTCTCTCTGGGTGAAGACATACCCAAAACTCTGGTGGTCAGAACAAACCAAAAATAACTCTCCTAGAAGGTAGAATCTCCACATTCTCAGGTTGAAGACTACCATTTCCATCACTAGATAGTGAGTTGTGTCGTTCTTCTTATGGGGTATCCATCACCTCAACCTGTACTTGATAACTGTAGTATCAAGAATTGACATTGAGCACACAGGGTACCAACTAATAGGGTAGGTGAGTAAACTCATCTGACTACAAGAGGCTAGACATGGAAAGCATGTGGTATACCCCATGCATCTTTTCTCCTCTTGTAAGGATAGTAATCCCCAAAATAAGCACTCTACTGATCCCACTAGTGGCACCTCAAAAAGGGTCAAGTTGAAAACTCCCCTAGAAATGCCAGGACCTGCTCTGACACTCCACTGCACAAAATCACCATGAATTCACTAGTCAAAGGGACTATTCCACCAAAATTTGATACTATTCTCTTTGGGAATCATTGAATCTCCCTCACAATTTTTCTCACATCATAAAAACGCATCTCAGTGGTGAAATGACCCCTCTTCTTCCTTCATTCAAAGCTACGTCGAACAACACCAACACCAGGTTTCATCGATGCCCTACATAACCCTGGTAAAATCTAAATCAAGGAGTAGGGAGAAATAGTACTCCACACAGTGCCTAAAAAGTTCTACTGTAAAAATTATAAAATACACAGGGTGTATCTCTTATCATCTCATGCTCTGTAGGATCATAGACATCCACAGATTTCGGTTGTCCATGGACCCAACTTCCAACTTCTTGAGCCTGATGTGGGTCACTGAAGGGGGTGGAAATACCTCATAACGTCATCCCCCACCTCTAGCTTCTCCTGATCCTCTACTAGAACTACCTCCCTAGGTACCACCCCGATCATGACATTATCTCTACCGTGGTGGTCCACCTACTGTCTGCCTGGTGTTCTCAGCACGTCTGGTCGAGAATTCTTGTGTCATGTGACATCACCCATCACAAGTATAACATTGGATCTCCCTAGGTTGTCCCCATGCTCTGCACTGCCTCATCCCCATACAACTACATGCCTGAGACTGATTATGGGTAGGACTCTTATGTCGAGATCTTATTGACTGACATCTACTTGTTGCGGCAAACATCTCAACTCTGTTGTGCTCACTACCAAATCCAGTTGTATGGTTTCCCTTTGAAATAAATCTCCCTATCACCATTTCCTACTCCAAAAAACTGGTATAGGTGGGAATTCACAAGGGTTCTATGATATAATAGATCTCTCTATAGATTATATGCTTGAACTTCCATGCTCAGAAGTGGCCGACATGGATCATGTTCAGAGAGTAGTGAACAAGGTCTGTGAACCTAGTTGCATACTCAGCCACCATCATCCCTCCCTATTGAAATTGTAGGATCTCCTGAAGTCGAACAGAGTTCAAGTTGGATGGGTATTACTCCTCATTAAATAGTTGTTGGAAGTCATCCCATGAGAGCGCTGACTCGTCATGTATCTGAGTAATCAAGCTCCACCAACTTCCAACTGATCCATGGAAAAGGATGGCTTCCAAATCCACCATCTGGTCTTTCGGTGTTCGTAAAAGCCTAAATAGGAGGGTTACCGACTCTAGCCAAACCTATATTGTCTGAGGGTTTGGATCACTAAGGGGCCTCTGTGTTCTGTGGTGTTGGAACTCTTGGAGTGTGCTCAACCTGTTCACGTCTTCAGCCTGCTCTATTGGGGATTTCTCCTACTCAACAAGTGGTAGTGATGCTACCTACCCACTTGGAATAAGGGGGTCGCATGATGGATCTTGAACTAAGGCCTCATTACTCATAGGTTTATTGTCACAAACCAGAGCTAGTATCCTAGATGGAGACATCCTGAATGTTAGAAAAGAGTACCATAGTCAGATGAGCATATATATATATCAACAATGATGGGTGTATGACTCAAGAAGGATATTCAAAGACTCAATCATATATGATTCATGTACCATTGTTATCTGCAACAAGTTTATCAGGGTGAGGAGTCAACAAACAGGTAATCAGGGTCCTAGTGAATAGATACATCATCCGCTCATTATAACGTTCTGATTTTGGAAGCCACCCAGAGGCACCCCATACCTGGTTGGTCATATGGCCTCAAGCGCATTTCCCCGAATGCCAGAGGCTACCGACTAGTAGTGAGGGCCTTGGGTGTGATGATGCAGAAACTATGCCCTCATTGGAAGAGTACACAGTGGAAGTATACAAATACATACAACAACGGAAGCAGTAAATACCAAACAACAGTAACAGCGGAAGACTGGTAAAGGAAACAACTAGAGCAGATATATATATAAATGATGCATGATACATATATGTCTGGGAAAACAGCCAAACAAGTCATAGTGTTGGAATAAAACAGTGCTAAACCAAAGTGAAAAAGAAAGAAGATAAACTCCTCAGTATATCAAGCCATATCTTGGTCCCATGCTCTCCATCCCCACAACAATCAAGAACCTGAAGTCAAAGGGCACTTGCCCTTATCTATACCTGCAATAATATAATCTATTTGGGACCAAAAGCATGACCCAAACAGGGTGTGAGACAAAATCCCAGTAGGAAACCATCTGAAGATCTGTGTCTAATAGTCAGTGAATATACGATAGGTAAAAGTACAGAAAGCAGAAAATAGGATGGTACTCAGTAGAAAACAATCCATAGTTTCTAGCATATAATTTACAAACAATTAAGCAGTCACTTAAGCAAGTGGAACAAAAAGGTAACCCTCTGGGTATTTCTCATAGACTAACCCCTATGGTTCAACCAACAAGTACTAAAAACCCTCTAGGAGGCACACACGGTATCACCCCTATGGTTCAGCTAAAGAATAGACTCTCTAGGGAAGCAATCACCGTCAATTCCCCCTATAGTCTCGTATCATACTAAAGGCGCTCTGGGGAAGCACTAAACATCTCATTCTCCTTGTGGCATGCATCAAGGAACTACAGACACTCTGAGGAAGCACTCAACGTCAATTCCCCCTATGTTCTCACATCGTATTATAAAGACACTCTGGAGAAGCCCTTACATCCATTCTCCCTGTGGTCTACTACACTAGTTTCTCACAGCCCTGTGTAAGTCAACATGTATAGCATGTGTATCACCACAAGTAAACCTCAAGAATTACTTGGCTAGCATTCTAAGGCATATCATCATAAAAGAACAACAGTCACACTATCCTAAAAACTAGGCATGGAACTGGCAATAGCCTAATAGGAAAAACTAGACCAAATGGTCATAAATATGAAAAAAATGCATGGGAAAAAACATCCAAAGCATAGAAAATTACCCTATTCACAAACAATAACCTCTACTCGGACATGCAAGAAAACCAGGGAAACAACAGGGGAAAAATAGTAAACACGCAATACCCCATTCAAGGGTATTGGTGGAATTTACACATAATACTCAAATACTTTCTACAGAAAGTCACAAACCACCTACCTTGATGTTAGGAGATCGATATACTTGAACCATAGGGATTTAATCACCTTAGAACATCTAAGATCTACAAAAACATCTAAAATGTTCAACCCACGATAACTTGGAAAAGAGAAGGAATTGGGAAATGATGCACTAGGAGAAGAGAGAACTCACCGCTGCGATTCCAATGCACTCACTGGTGATTGAATAGGAGAATAGATAGAGGTTCGGGGGTTCATCAAAGATCCATGGATGGTCGGTGCTCTCGGACGAAGATGACCTAAAAGAAGTCGCTTCTGGCGATTAGACGTGACCCTAGTGTGTTTAATGAAAAAAAAGTACATGGCATGTACTTTTGGAGTACACGGCGTGTACTTGCCTTTTCCATACTCTGATTTAGGTGGGCCCTATGTCACCCCTATATGGCTATGTGTGTGGCCATGACACGGCCTCCAGCGGCATCGTGGTACATGGCGTGTACTAATAAAGTACACAGCGTGTACTTCGAAAAATTCCAGATTTTTCTCTTTTCCTCAAAAACAACCAGAAAAGGAAAACATACCTGACAAGAAGATCCAGGTTCTTACAAACTTCCCCCCTTAAAGAAATTCAACCCTGAATTTCCCTAGCACAGAATAGAAGAAGAAACCCTGAATAGCTCTGGCCACTATGCTCACACATCGGCCTCCCTCTCCCAAGTCTCGTCCTGTACCCGCTCATGCTGTCATAGCACTCGTACCAGAGGAACAGACCGGCCACGTAAAACCTTTGTATTGTGATCAAAAATCCAAATTAGATGCTCCTCGAACGATGCATCCACATCAATCTCAACCTCCTCAGGTTGAAGGATATGAGACGGGTCTGAAAAGTAACCTCGGAGCTGAGAAACGTGAAAAACGTCGTGCATAGTCTGGTACCTCTGAGGTAACTGCAACTGATAGGCCATCGGCCCAACTCTCTCCAACATCTCAAACGGTCCGACGTACCTCTGTGAAAGCTTACCCTGTCTCCTAATCCTCCTGTTCCACAACCTCGATGTGACACACAGGAAAACCTGATCCCTGACCTCAAACTCCAGAGGTCGTCTCTGCTGATCAACAAAAGACTTCTGTCGAGACTGCGCAGTAGTCATCCTATTCCGAATCAACTCTCTCTGCTATATGGTTTCCTGAACAAGATGAGGTCCTAGAAAAGCTGCCTCTCCTGCCTCCAGCCAACATAAAGGTGATCAGTATGTCCTACCGTACAAAGCCGCATAAGGTGCCATCTGAATAGTTGCTTGAAAACTATTGTTGAAGGAAAACTCCACAAGAGGTATATGCCTCTCCCAAGAACCTCCAAAATCCAGGATGCATGCTCGAAGCATGTCCTCAAGCACTTGAATCGTACGCTCGGACTGACCATCTGTCTAGGGATGGTAAGATGTACTCAAAAGTACATGTGTGCCCAAAGCCTTTTGAAGCCCCTACCAGACCTGAGAAGTAAAACAGGTATCCCTGTCTGAAACAATGGAGTGTGGAACTCCATGTAGACGTAAAATCTCTCGGATGTACAACCATCCCAGCTCATCAACATTGAAGGTCTCCTTGATTGGCAATAAGTGATCAACCTTCGTGAGTCTTTCAATGACGACCCAAACTGCATCATCCCCTCAGGGCGACCTCGGTAAACCGGTCACGAAGTCCAACGCGAAATCATTCCACTTCCACTCGGGAATGGGTAACCAGTGTAAAAGTCATGCTGGTCATTGATGTTCCGCCTTCACCTACTGACAAGTATAACATCTCATGATGAAACCAGCAACATCTGTCTTCATACTGGGCCACCAATACTGGCGGTGAAGATCACGATACATCTTGGTGACACCAGGATGAACTGCCCAAACAGAGGAATGAAAGTCCTGCATCATCTCTGATAGAACAAATATTTTTGATTATTTTATTATTAATTTAAATGTTTTTAATCCCACCAATGTGTTATTTAAAGGGAAATTTTCACAGTTTATATTTTAGGAGTATTTTTCAGCTTAATTGAAAAAATGGCTTATTTTGGATTTAAACAGTTTTAATTTATTTTAATGTTTCATCCATAACGTTTTATAAACTGATCCAAATTGAAAAATGATTCTTTTATAGGTTTCTATGTTCTATGAGCTTCATTTTATCCTTCTGAACCCAAATCTCAATCAATCATTTGGAAGCTCAAATCCAGCTCACAAACCAGGCCTCGAAAACTGTGTACAGAACTAAAGAATTTTATTGTTGGGACCATATATCATAAATTTCCAAACCATTGGAGTTGAAATTTTACATGGAGCTGGAAGACATCCGGAGTAAGAACTTTCATTAAGATAAACACGTATGGATCTTTCATTTTCAAGGTCATTAATGTGTTGGAACTCAGTGTTGTGTAAGTTCCTTCCTCGAGACCGGCCCTAGGAGTTCACTATATTGCATTCTTAGGTAAATAATCTTTTGATTAGGGATCTGAGAAAAATTCCCACACATAAAATTGGAATCGTTTCCTAGGAGGCGCATCACTTGCACACACCATTTTTCATAAAAAAACAAAAAAAATCATAAATTTCAAAAACTAAAAAAAAAACTTTGTGTTCATGATGTATTTCAATGGTGATTATTATGCATGGACTGACCAATCACAGGTTCATGAAGAAGTTCAATATGATCTTGAATCCCAAATTCAATAACTTAAAGAAGAAATAAAAAACTAAAGGTAAAAGCTGAAATGGTTGAAGAATATATCTGTTCAATGGTGCAGCAACCCAAACCTGAACCAGAAACTGAACCTGAACGAGTGGTGGAAGAGATTTCACCAATCATTTTTTATGTTAAAGAACCTGAGGTGGGTGAGAAGGAGCTACTAAAAGAGTTAATCATATCATCTCGTACACATCCATTACTCTAGTAGGTCCCAGATGTACACATTCCATCTGATTCACTTATGGGAGATCAACAATTTTTAGAAGAATCTTGGAATCACTTTGTTGAAGATAACCTGAAACTTCATCTTCACATATTTGATATTGAATAATCAACACCTTTTGACCTCACTCTTGCTTTGGAATACAATTAATAAAATTTACCTGCTGAGATGGATTTTCCAATGGTCCTGCCTGAAAAGATCAATTTCCAAGCTAAATTACTTGAAAGGGGGGATTTCTTTATTGATTTTTCATATTTTAATCTTATTCAAACTGAATTGTTTTCTGAATTCTCCTTTCCTGAAATTTCTGATACAGCACAAATGGATCAGAACTTAGATGATATGAAAGAGACTACCCAAGTGGTGATTATTGAGGAATAATAGCTATAGAAGCTGGTGGTGGTGCGACTGCCTCCTCTACAACAACTTTCGTACCATTTGGAGGAGGACACCACAAATGTTCATAGGGAGCACCCCTATATTTTATTCCCTCCCACTCTAGATCTTAAATTCTCTTTGTATTTTTTCTTGGGGGTTGGGAACATTCTTATATTCTTTAGGGTTCTCCAATCTCAGTATCCACTGATGGACACTAGAAAAAGTCACATGTGGTGGTTTATCTCAAAGAAACCACATCCACCTTCTGATTGGGGATAATCCACTGCAACTGCCTGACTAGGAGCAGTAAAAACCTAGCATCCACTTGGGGGTAAAACCAAGAATTATCCCTTTTCTATACCTTTTCTCTTTATTTTTATCTATTTTTCTTATTTTTTTCATTTCTTTTGTTTGTGATTTCATTTTATTTTTCATGTTGTTTTTTTGAAATTTTCTTGTTTTCCTTTTTCATTTTTTTCAGTATGTTTTTAGGAATCTTGAGTGAAATAGAATACTTGGGAAAATTAAAAACCATCTTGTTACTTTTGGAACATTTCTTGATTTGAGTATTTGAGGTTTTAAATGATTTCTGAATGGATTTTGTTTCTTTATTTATGATCTTTTCATTTGAAGACATTTGATTGACTGTGAAACTTGTGTGCATTAGTGCTGTCCAAATTGAAAATCTTTCCCAACCTGAGAGGTCTCTAAACCTTTTTGACATATTCTTTACATTTCTATTTTTATTTAGAGTCTTGAGACATGTTGTGTGATCTAGAAATTGTTATTTATCTCTTTCTCAAAGCTGTTAGAGTTCATGTAATGTTTCAAGTATGATTGAGGCATCACTTTGAAAACCCTTTTGCATTAAACTCTTATTTTGGCCTATCTTTTCATCAGACCTTCTTTAATCCCCTAGTATCCATGAAATACCTTGTAATGAAGACACATTACAATCCATTTATCCCTTTCCAACCTGCTCTATAAGTTAAATGCATGATTATTTTTGAACTCAAGTGTGGGGGAGGGAGAAGATGTGCTATATTTTTCTTTCCAGAAGATTATTTTTGAGCTAAATTGAAAGATTTTCCATATTTATTACTGATTTGGGGGATAAAATGTCATGATGGAAAGATTGATGGGTGGACCAAAACATTATTTCACAAATGGGTCGGGTTTTCACCAATTTTTGAAGATCAAAAGCTTCCTCTCTTTTCCTCAAAAACATGATTCTAAAGAGAAATCCAGATCTGAATTCAAGCTGAAACAATGCTGCAATTGGGGAAAAGAGGGAAGAAATTCATTGATGCTGAAATTAAAAGTGTGAACTTCCAAAAAGAAGAGGTTTTTGGAGGTGATCAATTTTTTAGCTAATTTAGGAGCACATCATTCTTGATCAAAACTATTTTCTTGCATTTGCTTCACTTTAGAGCTTAACCCTCCTCATTCTGCCTCAGATGTTTTTACATTTTAAACCTGCCAACCCTCAGCCTCAAAACAACCCATGAAAAATACCTCATTATTGACATATTTTTGACTCTATTAAGTAGAGATATTATGAGGATATCAAGCCTATAGAGATCATATATGTTTTGAGAATGAGAAAAACTCCACATTGAAAATCCTTGAGTGAAGAGAGAAATATTTTTCTGGGGAGGTAGGTATGACATGCATGTGAGGATTAACATGAAATTTAATGGATTCATATTATTTTTGAGTAATTTTGAAATTTTTATCCATTTATGAGGCATGATATTTTCTTTGATATTCTAATTGAGTTGTGTTGTCATTTATGCTTTGAGAAGTTTTTTTTTGACCTTGGTATAAGATGATTGCCCAGGAGCACAATGTTTAAGTGTGGATGAATTGCTAGAACAAATATTTTAAATTATTTTATTCTAAATATAAATTTTTTTAATCCCAAAAATGTGTTATTTAAAGGGAAATTTTCACATTTTATGTTTTAGAAGTACTTTTGATCTTAATTGGAAAAATGGCTTATTTTGGATTTAAACAGTTTTAATTTATTTTAATGTTTCGGCCATAACTTTTTCTAAACTGATCCAAATTGAAAAATGATTCTTTTATAGGTTTCTATGTTCGATGATATTTATTTTATCCTTCTATACCCAAATCTAAATCAATCATTTGGAAGCTCAAATCTAGCTCACAAACCAGGCCTCGAAAACTGTGTACAGAACTAGAGAATTTTATTGTTGGGACCATATCTCATAAATGGACAAACCATTGGAGCTGAAATTTTACATGAATCTGTAAGACATCCATAGGAAGAATTTTCATTAATATATCCTCGTATGAATCTTTCATTTTCAAGTTCATTAATGCATTGTAACTCGGTGTTTTGTAAGTTGCCTCCTCAAGACCGACCCTGGGAGTGCACTATATTGCATTCTTAGGTAAATAATATTTTGATCGGGGATTTGCGACAAATTCCCACTCATCAAGATCCTCGCATATATCTGCTGGCACCCATACGCATTCCTGGAAATGAAAGATCTCATCCTCACCTATGTTCCATCTAATAATAGGGTCCTCTCCTGACACACTCTCCCTTAGGACTAGGCCTTCAGAATATGATAGCTGCCTCATTCGTACCTGATCAAGAAGTGTAGAGGTAATAGCTACATAAGGTATAAAAGTGCACCCCTGTCTATTATGCACCTCCAAATGCATCTCAGAGAATAGATGCATAAGCTTCCACTCACTGTTGGCCTCCTGAACTGCCTGTAACTGAGTCCTCCAGCTCAATGCATCATCCACAACATTGTCTTTCCCAAGCATATAGGCAAGCTCAAAGTCAAAGGACTTTAGTTCCTCAACCCACCTACGCTGTCTCAAATTCAAATCATGCTGAGTAAAAATGTACCTAAGACTTTTTTGGTCGGTGAAAACCACAAAATTCTCTCCAAGAGGATAATGTCTCCAACAGCGTAGGGCATGAACAATAGATTCCAACTCCAGATCATGCGTTGGGTAGTTCCTCTCATGTGGCCTCAACTGCCGAGACCCATACGCAACGACTCCATCTCCCTGCATAAGCACATCTCCTAGCCCGATACCTGAAGCATCATAGTAGATAGTATAGCTCTTGTCTGGCTCTGGAAAGACTAGTATTGGTTCTAAATTCAACCTCCCTTTCAGCTCCTAAAAGGATGACTCACGCGAATATGACCATAAAAACTTCGTACCCTTCTTAGTCAGACCTATCAATGGTGCTACTAAGTATGAAAAGTCTTGTATGAAGTGTCTGTAGTATCCAGACAGCCCTAGAAAACTCTTCACCTCAAAGACATTCTTCGGCTACTCCCAGGAAACTACTGCTCTCACTTTCTCTGGGTCCACTAATACTCCTATCTCTGAGATAATGTGGCCCAAAAAGTGAATCTGATCCATCCAAAAGTGGTATTTTGAGAGTTTATCATATAACTGATGCTCTCTCAGTGTACTCAGAAAGATATCAAGATGTGTGACATGGTCATGTTTCGTACGATAGTACACCAAGATATCATCCATGAAGACCACCACGAAAGATTATAAGTAAGGATGGAACACTCGGTTCATCAGTGCCATGAAAACTGCAGGTGCATTCGTGAGACCGAATGGCATAACCATATACTCGTATAGACCATACCTGCTCTTGAAGACTGTAAGAGGTATATCTGATGGTCTAACATGAAAATGGTGATAACCAGATCTCAATTCGATCTTCGAGAACACTCGGGCTCCTCGAAGCTAATCAAAGAGATCATCAATCCTAGGCAAGGGATATCGGTTCTTGAACGTCAACTGGTTCAAATTTTGATAATCTGCACAAAGCCTGAGGTTATCATCTACCTTATTCGCAAATAGAATAGGTGAACCCCAAGGGGAAGTACTGGGTCGGATGAAACCCTTTTCCTGAAACTCCTCCAACTGCTTCTTGAGCTCCTGAAGCTCAGTTGTAGCCATCCTATAAGGAGTAATGGACACCGGTACCGCTCCTGGCATGAGCTCAATCGAAAATTCTACCTCACACTTCGGAGGAAAACCTGAAAAGTCCTCTGGAAATAAATCTCTAAAATGATCCACCACTGGAGGAAAGTCTAACTGTGAAGTGCCCTAGTCATCCAGATAAAGACTAGAAATATGGGCTATAACTGCTCCCAACCCATGATGCTCTGGACCCGCTCTGCTCGCTCAGACATCCCACTCGCCCTTATGAAGAAAATATCCACCCTCTGGTGATATGAAACTCACCCTGCAGTGATAACAGTCGACGAATACCTGGAATGGAAATAGCCAGTCCATTATAATAATGACATCATATCCTATAATCTCTAGGACATAGAGATCCCATAGAAAGTGATACCCAGCCACCTCTAGAGGGAACTCCTTGCACTGATGTACACTATCTGTCCTAGTCCCCAACGGTGTTTCTAGAGTCCAAGTATCAGTAGAGGAAAAATGTAGAGCCCAAGGCTCTCCACAACAGCAACTGAGATAAAGCTATGGGAAGCCCCTGTATCAAAAAGAGAAGAAGATAAAACTAAGGCTACTAAGATCGTACCTCAAACTGTAGAGGGTCTGGGATCCTGCTCCTACTGGGTCCGCTCCACTGCAAAATCCTGACCAGTACCACGGCCTTGTGACCCTGCCTAACTGATTTGAGCTGATCCACCCTGTTGTCGCTGAAAGACTGGTGACTGACCACCACGGACTTGACCTCCACCTCGTCCCGAACGGCCGGAAGAACTCCAGTTCCCAGACTGGTGGGAAACTGGTGGCACTGCTCCTGAACGAGGAGTCAGGGATGAACCCCTGTCACCAGCTACTGGTGAGAAAACCTGACATAAGCATTGAAGTTGACCCATCTTGCCGCAAGATCGGCACTCCACTGGGTCTCTCTGGCACTACGGCCTCATATGCCCAGCCCTTCCACACCGGTAGCATACCACCTGGCTACCTGAAGATGTGTCTCGCTACCTCGGATCACTACGCGTAGACTCCCTACAGTGCTTCCTAATATCATCTAGTGAAGCACTAACTCTGGAAGCGGAACCACCCTAGCTATCAGCTTCGTAATCTCTCAGATTGTGCTCTGCAATCAGTTCCTGGTTGAAGATAGAAGCGATGGAAGTCAGCCTAAAGATATTCACCTATGAGTAGATATCCCATCTAAGACCATCCTCAAACTTCCTTGCCAAAAATAACTCATCTCCACCCTGGAGGGGTGTGATAAGCTGAAGCTCAGTGAAACGAGAGGAATACTCCATGACATAAAGAGTACCCTGCTCTAGGCTCATGAACTCCTGGGCTCGGTCGGCCCTCAGGGTCTTCAGATAGAAGTAGTCATAAAATACGAGATGAAACCCCTCCCACGCTATAACCTGCTGATGACCCGCCTATGAGATCACATCCCTCCACCTCTTGGTGGATTCTCGTAGCATGTAGGTAGCGAGCTTGAACCTCTTTTCTGGAGGTGTCTCTAGATGCTCAAAAATCATCATCATGGCTTCTATCCATGACTCTGCAGCCTGAGGTCCTCCTTCCTCTGAGAAGGTGGGAGGAGGATGCTGCTGGAAAACCCGTGTCAAGTCTGCCATAGTCGAGGCAGGATGCGGTGCTCCCTAGAAGGTCTGCATCATCCTCATAAAGACTTCCCTAAACTACGCATAGGCGCCTGTAACCGGTATCACTACTAGTGCCAAGGCTGGCACAATAGGAGGATCTACGGGAAGTCCCTGATCAAACATATCCGGTGTCTGATCACCACCTGGAAACTGGCATACAACCGGAGGACGTCTCGGTTCCATGACTCTACAAGGTCAAACACACACATTAGATCAACATTATCAAGGACTAAAAACTAGGAGCATAAGAAGGTAACATGAGAAATAAAGAATTAAAGTTTTACAAAACATGACTACATTGCGTGTATAAAGACTAAACGGCGTGTTCCCTTAAGTCATTTACATGGGCATGCACTTCTTCCAAAACTAGTCATGTAACACCCCAAACACACAGCATGTTATCCTAACACACGGCTTGTACCTGAATCCTATTCCCCTGCCCGAGTCCTTCTACACGGTTAAGAACGACTCTCCTAAGACAGAACTACATGGCGTGTTCAAGGTAGACATGGTGTGTACTCAACAAGCTTCACCTGGCCCGTGTTGTTAGTGACACGGCCTGTGTACCCAAGTCACACTACATGGCGTATTCTATAAGGACACGGTATGTACTAAGAAGTCCAAACAGACTGTGTGGTTAGCTACATGGCTGGCTACATGGCTAACACTACACGGCATGTTCCAGGCAGACACGGCATGTATGAGAAAGGTTGACACCGACCCGTGTTGTTCGTGACACGGATGGGTACCTAGGTCAGATTACACGGCGCTTTCAAGGTGGACACAGCATGTATAAGAAGAGACTCTACCGACCGTGTTGTTAACTACACGGTTGGACTCCTAGGATTACACTACACGGCGTGCACAACTGGTACACCGCGTGTTCCCACAAGGTTTTCCCTATCCCATGTCTCTTACCACACGGAATGTGACACGGTTAGAGAATACACAGCATGTATAAAAGGTACACGGTGTGTACTTAAGAAAAATTGTTTCTTCCCGAACAGAAGAACACATGGCATGTAGTCAAAACTAAACGGCATGTATTCTGGGTTTTTCCAAATAGTAAGCCTCAGAAACTACTCCAGATCCTAGAAAACACTGAAATGAACACTAAAAGTGCCAAATTCCAATCTTTTAGAGCACATTCTCCCCATGAATCAAAGTTTGGAATCTTTAACAAGTCACAAATAAGGTAAAAAAGTCAATGATCCACCAAATTCTGGTCCATGATGGCCCATAACACCTCAAGAACCAAAATTTGGCATTCATTCAGGTAAAACCTTACACAATAAATTCTCTAACAACAAGTAGATATTTTTATCAAGGAATCTATCACAATATCATGCATATTCTACACAACATCTATCACAACAACATGCAATTGCTAATTCATCCTAGATGACATGGAAAGAATGCATGACATGTGATTTCTAGAAAGTCAATATATGATGCATGAGATGGAATACCCTCATCTCATCAGGTTGCGATAGAAATAGAACCTCGATAACATCAACAGTAACAGCACAAAACATGTGAATCACTCAAGATAAAATCAAATCAATTGTAATAATCACAAAACCAGAAAAATTGAAATTAAATGAGGTAGATTGGATTTTCCCTATACACGGGTTAGCTACTCACATGCACAGCTTATTACCAAGTACTTATTCCGTCATATCCCTAGCTAAAGGCTCCAAACAATAAGTCAAGAGAAAAGAATCTCTCTGATTCCACTTTGTAATGTCTCGGTTCCGGAAGCCACCCAAAGGTGCCCCGTACCTGGTTGGTCACATGGCCTCAAGCGCATTTCCCTGAATGCCAGAGGCTGAGGACTAGAAGCGAGGGCCTTGGGTGTGATAATGGTGAAATTATGCCCTCATTGGCAGAGTACACAGTGGAAGTACACAAATACATACAACAGCGGAAGAAGTAAATACCAAACAACAATAACAGCGGAAGACTGATAAAGGAATCAACTGGAGCAAATATATATATAAATTATGCATGATATATATATGTCAAGGAAAATATCCAAACAACTCACAATGCTAGAATACAATAGTGCTAAACCAAACTGTAAAAGAAATCAGATAAACTCCTTAGCATCGTAAGTCATAGCTTGGTCTCATGCTCTCCAGCCCCACAACAATCAAGAACCTGAAGTCGAAGGGCGCTTGCCCTTATCTATACCTGCAAAAATATAATCTGTTTGGGCCCAAAAGCATGACCCAAACAGGGTGTGAGACAAAATCCCAGGAGGCAACCACCTGAAGATCTGTGCCTAACAGCCAGTGAATATATGGTAGGTAAAAGTATAGAAAGTAGTAAACAGGAAGGTACTCAGCAGCAAATAATCCATAGTTTCTAGCATATAATTTACAAACAAGTAAGAATCCACTCAATAAAGTGGAACAAACAGGTAACCCTCTGGGTAGTTCTCACAGCCTAACCCTTATGGTTCAACCAACAAGTACTAGAAAACCTTTGGGAGGCACACACAGCCTCAACCCTCTGGTTCAACTAAAGAATAGACTCTCTGGGGAAGCACTCACCGTCAATTCCCCCTATAGTCTTGTATCGTACTAAAGGTGATCTACGGAAGCACTCAACATCTCATTCCCCCTGCGGCCCGCGTCGAGGAACTACAGACACTCTGATGAAGCACTCAACATCAATTCCCCCTATAGTCTCGCATTGTATTATAAAGACACTATGGAGAAGCCCTTACATCCATTCTCCCTATGGTCTACTAAACTAGGTTCTCATGGCCCTGTGTAAGTCAACATGTGTAGCATGCGTATCGACCCAAGTAAATCTCAAGAACTACTTGTCTAGCATTCTAAGTCATATCAGCATAAAAGAACAACAATCACACTATCCTAAAAACTATGGATGGAACTGAAAATAGCCTAACAGGAAAAACTAGACCAAACAGACATAAATAGGAAAAACATGCATGGAAAAAAACATCCAAAGCACAGAAAATTACCCTATTCACAAACAATAACCTCTACTCAGGCATACAAGCAAAGCAGGCAAACAACAGGGGAAAAACAGTAAACACACAATACCCCATTCAAGGGTATTGGTGGAATTTACATATAATACTCAAATAATTTCTACATAAAGGCACAAACCACCTACCTTGATGTTGTGAGATCGATATACTTGAACCACAGGGCTTGAATCACCTTAGAACATTGAAGATATATAAAAACGTCTAAAAATTTAAACCCATGATAACTTGTACAAGATAAGGAATTGGGAAATAATGCACTAGGAGAAGAGAGAACTCACCACTGCGATTCCAACGCACTCACCAGTGTTTGAATCAGAGAATGGATGGAGGTTCGGGGGTTTGTCGAAGATCTACAGCTGCTTGGTGCTCTCAGACGAAGACGACCTAAAAGAAGTCGATTCTGGTGATTAGACGCAACCCCAATGTGTTTAATGAAAAAAAAATTACATGGTGTGTACTTTTGGAGTACATGGTGTGTACTCACCTTTTCCATACTCCACTTTAGGCGGCCCCCATGTCAACCCTACATGGTTGTGTGTGGCCATGACATGGCCAGCACACGGCCTCCAGCGGCATCGTGGTACACGACGTGTACTTTAAAAAATTCCAGATTTTTCTATTTTCCTCAAAAATGACCAGAAAAGGAAAACATACCTGATAAGAAGATCCGGGTTCTTACACCCATACTGTCACTGGACTCCCTGTCTGGAGAGCCATTCTCAAGACACTTCGACACTATTTCCCTAAACCCAACCAAGACCTTTTTAGGGAAACATCCAAACAACATCCCAAGGGTCAAACCACCTCTGATGCCACTTTTTCATGACCTAATCCATATCATGGCTCGAGTCACAACTACCCCAATCCCACCTCCATAGGTCATGGGGTGGAGACAGGCGCCGAAGGCATAACAAACTTGCGGATGCCTTTTCCTCAGAACCTATACACACACACGCATCCCACACTATAAAAAAGTGTAGAGGGAAAGGAAAACAAGAGAAAAAAACTACTATAAAAGGAAACCAAACATATATATGCATCGACCTCTAAAAAGTACAAGTACAGAAAATTAAACTGAAAAGGAAATGGGAAAAATACATGCCCAACTAGAAAAGTTCCACAACCTGGCAACATGTGAAAAAAGTAAAACAATTTGGAGAGACCCACTCCTAAATCCCAAGCTATGAACACCACACATGGTCCAAGATTCTATATACCTAAGCTCCTCTGAAGTCATGATCAACCTATTCATCACCTATAATGGAACACCAAGTGCGGGAAAATCCCAAGTAGGGGTGAGTATAAAAATACTCAATAGGATGCCATGAAGGCTTAATGGAGTAGCAAAAGATGTACTAAATAGGGGAGCAGTATATTGAACAAGGTATAGTAAAAGGAGTGTAGCTCAACCCAACAAGAGACTGAGGTAAACTCATCCAAACACAAGGAGCTAGAAACGGTGATAATATGAACTTCTTATCAAGTCTTCGCTACTTATAGCAGGAGATTAGAATCATCCAACCACAAGAAGCTAGACACGGAAAGCATGTGGCATACCCCACACATATTCTCCTCTCCTAGAAGGAGAGTATCCAAAACCCAAGGAGTGGGTACTAGAAATATAATATATATATATATATATATATATTCTCAGTCAAAGAAAACCAAATGAGAGAGTAAGGGGATCTCCATCTCATAGATCAACCTAAGAAAGTGGGTAGCCAACAGTCCCAGAAGTAACCAACATTGATGCCTAGAATCCCACACATCATCCTTAAATTGAAAGTCAAAGGGAATCAATCACCGCACCTTGATACTATATGCTTTGGATGGCACTGTCACACCCTCATGGTTTTAGGTCACATCACAAGGATGTGTCTTGGTGGGAAAGTCATCCCACTTCCATGAGAGTCCAAATGAATGTCAAATCACACCTCATCATTGTGTCTCACATCCAAGGGATTTCAAACTCATAGTAGAGGACCCACGCCCTAGTGAGTTAGGGGTATTCCACTCTGATAGTCATCGTAGAGGACCCACACCCTAGTGTGTCAGGGGGATTCCACTCTTGTTCATCGGGGACCCACTCCCTAGGGTGTCAGGGGGATTCCACTCAGAACTGCTATTGGGGACCACTTCCCAACCTAGTTAGAGGTAAAACCATAACTACTATGGGCATCCTTTCTAGATGGTACCTCTCAGAAAGAACGTCGAGGAACACTAGCCATCCTTACTGGATGGTTCCTCTCGGGTAGCATCGAGGAACTCTGGTCATCCCTACTGGACGGTACCTCTCAAAAAGCACACCAAGGAACACTGGCCATCCCTACTGGATGGTTCCTCTTAAGTATCACCGAGGAACTCTGGTCATCCCTGCTAGCTGGTACCTCTCAGAAAGCACACCGAGGAACATTTTCCATCCCTAATGGATGTTTCCTCTCAGGTATAATTCCCTTGTAGTCATCAGGTGCTGCTCCGGATAGGATTCACTCCCAGAAGATCTTGAATCGTATCTTAGAAGCCACTATAGATCCCACCATCATGTTCTATGCGGAAAAACACTCAGGATAGGCTATTCCAAATTTTGATTCCAAAAGAAGGAGATATGAGATATAGAAGAATTCATAAAGTAGTACAAAGTGCGTGTGGGGCCGAAAAATATTGGGGCCCCTCCTCGTCGCTTGATCATGTACCTATCCATCTTGGGTACTAAATTTGTGGACAAGTACCCCTAGGCATGCCAGTGTACTCCCATAGTACATGTAACGTCTAGTCAAAAGGCCAATAATCACACAACACTCGTCGTTAATCCGAAGGGTCAAAATGTAACTTCTCTGACACACCTCCTTAATGGCCCAGAACATTTGACTGCATCACTTCATACATCTTTCCCACTCTCACAAGAGTTGAGGTCGTCCCAAGTCATGGGTTCTCTTCAAACACTTTAGAAGGGTCTTCCACTGATATTCCTTTCATGTTTCCACATTTAATGAGACCATGAACAAGGATCTGCACATCCAAATGGATCACACCATTATGATCCTTGCTGAAAAACACAAAAGATCAACTATTCATTCACCCCAAACAAACATCTGATGGAAAATTCTCAAGTCGCTGCATTTTTCTTGAAAAGCATCATGTGGGGCCTACACCTCGGTCCTAAAACAAATTACATGGATCGCACCATTGTGATTTCCATGGAAAAACTCACGATATGGACTACTCATTCATCCAAGACTAATACCCAGTGAAAAAATTGCATTTCACCGCAAAAGTTTGTGAATCGAGCCTCATGGGGCCCACACCCTGTCTTTGGTTTTAAAACCCAAAAGTAGTCTTGAAATTTATGCACAAGATCCAGGGTCATGCCACCACTGACGATGTGTTAGTCGTATGTCACATTTAGATGAGAGGTCTGATACATGAACCTCAAATAATAATAATTAAATTATTATTATTAAATTTAGGTGTCTCGTGCACCCAAACCCTGATACCAAGACATCAAAGTCCTGAAATGGTCTGTCTCAAATAGGGTGACTCATGGACATAGATGATGCATCAATTGGACGTGCCATTTAGGATAAACGACCCTTTAAAGAGTCCGAACCAAATATGGTCGGACCCCCTTCCCTTGGGTTGGTCTGCCCCAGTCGGCCCAGTCCATTGCAGCCGACCCACAGCTCGGCCGTGCGGCCCTCAACATGGCCAGCTGGCCAGTCATCTGGTCATCATGGTTACCTGTGTCGTGTAGGTCACGCTCCGCGACCCCGCTGTCCCTCGGTCGCCCCCGCGACCTGCAGCTGCCTGTGGCTGCGCACCGCCAATGCCCCGCTCGTCGGCTTGATGTACTACCGACGCCACATGCCAGCTCGTGCCTAGTCTCCTTATCCCAGCCTACTCTTCTCGCCAACCGACCAACCTCCCACCCACCGGATTTTTCCTTGCCACACCGCACGCCAGCCGCCGCTCCGGCCTACAGCGTGCCTTTGGCCACCGCCAGCAGTTCTACTCCGGTGGCCCCTTCTGCGGGCCACCATGACCACACCGAAGGTCCAAAAATTAAGTCAAGACCTCTTTCGGAATCCTTGGGATGGGATCTTCAAAACTCCAGCTTCTGCTCGATGATCCATTGAAGTTTTGACATGTCCAATATTAAACGTTGAATAACCCGTAGAACGGGTGAAGAACACGATGAACAAAATTGGTTTTTAGCAAGGATTGATGGTCGTGTTAGTGTGGAAACCGACAATGATAAACAAAATGATGAAAAAATAGGCAATGAATGATTTTAAATTAAAAAGTTGAATCAGAACTCAAAAGTAGAAGAAATCCTACCTCAATTGATCTGTTTACCGCTGTCGATGCATCTGCTGCGATCCTGATTCGATCCGCCAAGGTATCGGTGTAGATCGCTCCTTAATTCGATGAAGAATGGATGATGAACGGTTGAGAGAGAGAGAGAGGAGAGAGGGAGGGAGGATTAGGGCTAACCTTAATCTTGAACTCTTAAACTTCTATTTATAGAAGTTCTTCTCAGGACGCAATTTGAAATTCTCGCACCTCCTCTTTTTATGTCTTGATTATATAAAATGCCTCATTCTGAACTCAACAATAGTCTCAGATTTCCGATCTGAGTCCCCACTCGAAAGTTATTTGATTCAGCATTCGAGATAAAATAATTAAATTTAATTATTTTTTTTACAATTTTTCCCTTGGGTGACTTTTCTCACAGAATTCTCACGCCGACAAAATTTATGACCCTCCTAGTGTAAACGACACGTTCCAGACTCAACTGTGACCTTGGATTTCCAATCTGAGCTACCATTTAATATATATCTCATTCCCATCACGTGTATAGTATAAAATATACTTAATATTTTGTATAATTTATTTCGGGCACACCAGGCCTTGGAATTTCACGTCGTCTCAGCTCCTAACTCTGGAAATATTCCCAGAAATATTTCAAACTCTCCCAAGGCGAAAACCAGGTCTCTACAAACATAATATAAAATAAATCCAAAAACCATCCCACATGCATATATAAATGAAACAGATTGATTTAAAGTCTCCATAGTAATACCCAAAATAAAAGTTAAGGTAGCGACAGAGAAGTTATCCAAATGTCCTAGCTATTCATGCCCATTATGGTCTACACAATCCTTCAGAAAACCTAAAAAATAGTTTTATATACGTAGGGTGATCATACAAGTATACTTAGTAAGAAAACCAAAGTCTCCCGTGAAAACGTGAAAGAAGCATACTAATGAACCTGTGAGTAAACAAAAGTACCAAACATCACCTATAAAGGTATACTAACCAGCCCAACCTCACCAGGCATACTCACCAAGTAATGAAAACCAATTAATATAATATAATAGGAATCACATCGATAAGGGTACCCTGCACCGCTTTCCCACTGGTATTCCTCCCTCACACCCAACATCTGTAAGAACCCAGTTTTTGCTGCGAAAGACTTTGGAATATTCTTGATATTATTCCAGAGCAGCGCCTTCAGACGGCGTGTGATTTCGAGCCCTAGATTAGCCGAAATTAAATTTTCAGTGCGTTCACACTAGAAACGCCAAATAAATGGGATAACTCCTAAAGTGATTTAGATCAGATATCTGAGTGTACTTATGGGTCCAGAATGGGGTGTTTACCCTATGAACGACGTAAAACATGTCGTCACGGGATTTTTGGACCCCTCGATCACTTTCGGAACATTAAACGGATAAATTAATTAATTAATTAATTCGTTTAATGGTGAAACTCAAGTATCTCTTAAACGGTGGCTCGGATTGGAAAACCGAGGGCATCGTTGATTCCAGAACGTGTCGTTTACCCTAGGAGGGGTGTAATTTTCGCGGGCGCGGGCCGTCTGTGAAAAATGGCCCCAGGGGCGTTTTCGTAATTTGGCGGCTTTGGGCGTTCAGTTTTATAACTTTTGAATGGGGCCTCGGATTAAAATTCCAAGACCTACGTTTTGTTTAGAGCGTGGTTTTTATCCCATGAGAGGCTTAATCTCGACCCCGTCGGGAGTTCGGGTTCGGGCCGACGGGCGGGTGGTTAAGTGTTTTCTATTTAAACACTTAACCCACCCACCCACCCCCCCTCCCTCTTCTTCTTCTTCACTTGGACAGTAGTATGCGGCAGCCCTCCCTCTCCTCCTCCACTCCGATGATGCAGCTCCAGCGAGGTGCGGAAACTCCGGCGGTTCATCGCAAAGCGTCGGGCTTCGCCCAAGAGGTAGGATTTGTCGTTTTTGTTTCATTCTCCCCGCCCCTACTTTGATCCTGGTTAATCACATATAATTACTTTCTGATTTTTGAAAAAATCCTATGAAATCGTATTATATTTTATTCTCTTTCCAACGCATCTTTCGGATTCGAATTTTGAGCTCCTTGGCGTCCGCAATCATCCGCCGAAGTTTGTGGTTTTTCGATTTCCGGCGGGTTCGAGCGGCGGCGCGGCGACCCTAGGATGCGGTGGCGGGGCTCTCGGACGACGGTGCGGCTAAGGCGCAGGGCTGTGCGGGTCTTCGGAGGTGGCTTCAGCAAGGCGTTCGGCCGTGGGCTCCAGGTGCGGTGGCGGGGGGATGCTCCCTTCAGCAGAGCCGGCCGAGCGCGACGACCGCGGGGTCACGGTGTTCAACCCCCGCGCGGGAGACAAGACCTGCCTTCGGTGGGTCTTCATGCGGCTGGTGCGACCGGCCCCTCGTGGCCGGTTTGCGCGTGGACCGCAGGTCCACGGCCGGCCCGCATGGCAAGGCCGCTGGCCGGCACTACGAGTCGGGCCGGGCGGACCGGCCGGTCTAGGCCGGTCCAGCCCAAGAGGGGAATTCGTCCCCTCTTCGGACGTCCGTAATTTTCTTTACGGATGTCCGTTTTACTTGTCGTCTACAGAAGTGTCTTCTTGACATCGAGGCGGACTTTTGAGGTGGTTTCGAGAGTTTTAGCTTCCGAGACGAGGGGCTCGGGGGCACGGCACGTGCGTAAGGCAGCTTAGCGAGCTTCCTGAGATTTCTTGTTATGGGCGGCGCGGACACATCCGGAGTCCGTTTTGGGCGTCGTCAGTGGAATTGCGACCCTAGAACCGAGGCGGAGTTTTCCAGTGTGACTTTGGGCGTTGAAGCCGGAGTTAAGGCATGGGACCCACAGCCCGTCTTTTGAGCTGCGAGCAGCGTTTAGCGACTTTTCCATCGGACGTCCGTTAGGGACGTGCGAGCAGTCGTTTTGGGGTGTTTTTTTTAGGGCATTGCATTGTCTCATTCTTCCCGCTTTAATTCCGCACGATGGTGCGGGCCCTGCGAGGGCCGTTTCAGGAGTTGACGGTGATTTCCAGCTTTATCACCGGGTGTCTGTTTTGGACAAGTGATTAGTCGAACTTGTGTACTTTTTCGAGAGGATCGCAATGGTGCGATCCGTTCATTGTGTTTCGGGACCGGGTTGCGGGTCCCACGAAGCACCGCTCGTGTGCAGTGCGCCGGAATGCACCTTTTTCTTCGGATATCTGTTTCACTCAAGTGAGTAGTGCTTTTGACATGTTTTCCTGAGGGGATCGCAATGGTGCGATGCGCCCGTCTGTTTTTGGGGCCGAGGCTCGGGATCACAAGACGCCGTTGGGGCGTGAGGCGATGTTGGCGACCTTTCCGTCGGATATCCGTTTGAGGCGAGTAAGTAGTCTATCTCACATGTTTTTTCGCGATGATTACAACAGAACGATCCGTTTAGTTGTGTGGAGCCTCTTGCGTGATCTTATTAAATGTAAAATTGTGAAGGTTCCCTGGTGGCAGTTCTTCTACCGTGTTTGTAGCGGACCCTTGGCGTGTGATCGTGTACACTCCCGTGTGAGTGATGTGTATGCTTGAAGAGATGTAGTTGTCCATGCATGGGCCAATGAGGTGGCAAGTTGGAGTTGTTACGTTTACGCCCTTCTTGTGGACGTTGGGTGCCGTGTGCATGTTAGCCTTTGGGCTGGAGACGTGGCATACTCTGGTAGTATGCGAGAACGCTGGGAGGTACATATGGTTGGTTGTACGTGAGAATTTTTGTGCGCTTGGTTGGGGTTGACTTGGGACCACAGGTCGTGTGGGCCCCATGTGCGTGTCATGCTCTGCTTTGCATACTTTTGACCTCTCACGACGTAGAGGGTGAAGGTTCCGGGCGCAGCGGAAGCGCATTGGTAGGTTTTCCCAACTTTAATTTTAATGTTAAACAACGTTCAATCCGAGATCCGTCACGATATAAAATGCCGAATCTTCAGAATAGAATGAAGAACTAAAAGAAAAGAAGAGTCCTGAAACCCTTGAGGAGGATCATCATATGTTGATTGTAATTAATTTAATTAATGCATATGAATTACCTTGTTGGAATTATTTCTTCGTTGATGTGTCCGGTCACGATTCGGTGATCCATCATTGCGTCGTAGAATCCAAGTGTAGGATTCCTCTAGCGGTGATCCACACGTGTGTCACGTATCTCCAAATATCACTGAAGAGATCTCCAGGTGCTAGCGCGGAAGAACCTTCGCTTGCGATGTCCGCCTTCGACCGCCTTGATCCTGTGGAGGATCTTGCTCTCGTAACTTGAGGGAGTTCTTGGTGGAAATGGAATTCTCTCTTGGCTTGAGAGTATTTCCAAATCTGTTGTACACAACAATGGATCTTCAAAAAATGTTGGTGTTGCGAGGATATTTATAATCAGGTTTGAGGTTAATAGAGTTATGACAATAAATAAACGCGTTACGCGTTTTATTTATTTCATTAACTCTTATTGAAAAACCCCCATGTCGAATTATTAATTCCTTGACATGCGCCCACGCTGATTATAATAAATATCATTTAATAAAACAATATTAAATCCTCAAAATCCCAATTGGAAAAACTACACGGTGTGTAATAATTAATACACGGCGTGTACTTGTTTTCCATAAAACTACACAGCGTGTATATTTAATATACACGGCGTGTACTTTTATTTTCCATTTTTCTCTACCACATTTATTAGACCTTGAGTAATGACTATTTATTTCTTAAATAAATTTAACCGCATTACTCACTAATAAATATATTATTTTATCCACAGTATATTCTCTCGAATAACTAGTGTCAAAATAAATGCGATCAGACATCCTTAAATAATTATTAAACCACAGTCGGGAATAATATTTATTTAACTTGTTAAATTAATATTTAACTGAGATACATAGACACACTTAGTGTGTGACCCTCTAGGCCTCTTTCTCAGTGGCATTAGGCTGAGCCTGCCTAAAGTCCAAGGTTAGCATCTAGCAACACGCCAAGGCACCCATAGAGAAAGAAGTTAACGCCGCAATGACGTGTCACCTCCTACGAACGCTTACCGTGTAATATAATCCCTTTGTCTCGATATCTCCAATCAACCAGGTTGCATGCTAGTGCCATCAACCCATGTGCTTGATTATTCTTTCTTTGAATTCCCAGAATTGAACTTGCTCATACCTTACCATGGCCATGGATTTATTTAGGCTATATCAATTCCATCAAAGGGCCTGAGATATCTACTTCCGTTATGGAACGGAAGGGACAAATCCTTTCTCGCATTATCTATTAATGTGGTATTACTCGTGACGCACCCAACATATCCTACCTCGCTGCGAACAGTGTGTCATCACAGTTTTCGTCAATACATCTAAGTGCGCGAGTTGTAATACCCATTAATAATAATCTTAAAGTCTAAGGATCAATACACACGTCCGTAGATAGGAACATCCAATGACACTATGAAATGTGGATTTCCTACTGGCGGGTCTCGTTCTCATAATATCCTCCTGGATATTACCAAGGGCGCACACCATGAGAAGGTGCCTCAAAGTTTTATGAGTCCTCACCCCTAATGATCTGTATTATTTGTGTCCCTCAAATAATATCATCCGGCCATAGAACATACATTCAAGAAAAGTGTTATGGCACTTTTGGGTTCTCATCATAGCAGGGATCCGCTGCGACCCTTTAATGCAACAGCTGTCCTTAGGACATTATCACATGACATTTCACGCAGAAGAACAATCAAGATGTGATAAGGATTTTATTTAATGAATAAAGTACAAAGTAGTTGGTTCTAGACCACCAACTCCAACAAACTCCCACTTGGACTAGAGCCAACTGCTAACAACATTTAACCCACTAGCTCTCACATGATATTCATGATTCTACTGAGATAGGCCTTTAGTCATGGGGTCTGCCACGTTCTCTTCCGTGGACACTCTGCTCACTGCAACTTCACCCCTTTGATAGAAATCCCTCAAGAGGTGATACTTACGGAGTATGTTCTTTGTCCGTTGATGTGACCTTGGTTCTTTTGCAAGAGCCACCGCTGCAGTATTATCACAATACAATGTAATGGGATCTTTACTGCTAGGCACCACATCAAGCTCATGGACAAAGTTCTGAATCCAAATGTCTTCTTTGGATGCATCAGAAGCCGCTATATACTCGGACTCCGCTGTAGAATCGGCGACAACTGGCTGCTTTTGTCACGACCCGTCCTCGGGGCCCGTGCCGTGACTACCCCAAGCCCGCCTTCCATAGGCCAGGGGCTGGCGACTAGCACCAAGGCGTAAAATCCCAGTAAACAGGGAAGGCATTGCCTTTATAAGTAACAACCACACAGAGTCAGCAAGCGGAAAGTAAAGTGCAGAAAAGTAAAGGGGCCGGAAATACAAGCCCAACTGTAAAGTACAACTGAAAAGTAAGGTACAGCAACTGAAGAAAAGACGGCGGCCTCGTGTCGTCCACTGGCAATCCCACCTGAAGGGTGGGTACAGATAGCCTCCAGGCTCCTCGGGTCCCACGTCCGCTCCGAGTACGTTCCGCCCTGTGGTCCACCTCCAGGTACCGTCCTGCTCCACGCCCCAACCGTGATCAGCGCTGTCCGTCGTCTGCAACCAACACAACAAGGTGCGGGCATAGCCCGTGCAAGGGTGAGTACAAGCTACTCAGTAAGGACCCCGAGACCCCCGAAGGTCTCCCGAAATCCACAAAGGATATAGCACAAAAGAAAGATGCAATCACGAAGTAACATCTGACTCGACTTAGGTATATGCCCATACATATACCTAAGTCCCCATTTCTAGCTCTGCTCACGAGCTCGAGAACAACTCAATCCACAAAGGAAAGCAAGACTCAAATCCACAAGGAGAGTAAACAGTAAATCCACAAAGGATAGTTCAACACAATCCACAAAGGAGAGTAAACAGTAAATCCACTTAGGATAGTTCAACACAATCCACAAAGGAGAGTAAACAGTAAATCCACTTAGGATAGTTCAACACAATCCACATAGGAGAGTAACATAAGATTCAGCTCAACCAGGTATACTTTTTCAGATGACGTCAAAGACGATCACTGATCCGTCTAAGTCGTCGGACCCACGAAGGATCGATAGGTACTAACCCCCGCAAGAGACCCACGTAGGATCGGGCTCACACAGAACCTGTAGGCAGTGGCTCACACAGAACCGGTAGTAAGGACCCACGGAGGATCGGGCTCACACAGAACCTGTAGGCACTGATCCACACGGGATCGCTGAGTGCAGTAGTCGACGCAGTCCACTGAGGATATCTGCAAAGTCGTCGCCGCAGTCCACGAAGGATCTCTGCTCTGCCGTCGTCGCAGTCCACGGAGGATCTCTGCTCTGTCGTCGTCGCAGTCCACGAAGGATCTCTGCTCTGTCGTCGAAGTCACAGCCAGCGCTAGGGTTCCCGCACGTAGCGAGCTCGTTTAGGAGGGTCCGCTCCACGAGCCGAGGGGCTGATACATCAACTGACACGTAGTCCGAAGTTGATGTATCCAAAAGTTCCGTATCGACAACAGGATCTCAACGCGACAGACGGCGCGTCAATCGGACGCCCGGTCTGAGAGTTATTGGCATTTTCGTCCCAGGGGCCCGGTTGGTTTTTAGGGCAAAACCAACCCGACCGTACTCCGCCTGTATCCGATCCTCGGGCGGAGTATGCCAAAAGTTCCGTCTCACTTAGAGGAAACTACCACAGCTGACGGTACGTCGTTCGGACGTCCGTAGCTCAAGTTATGAGCGTTTCTGCTCCGAGGGCCCGGTTGGTTTCGTGTACGAACCAACCCGGCCGAACCCAAAGTCTTCCGAAACCTTGAGTATAATATACCGAAACGACCGTCTCGATCCAAGGATCGCGTAGCCGCTGACGGTTCGTCAATCGGAGGTCCCAGGCCCAAGATATGGGCGAAGGACCGAAGAGGGCCCGAAACGGGGGTTCCGGGCCCGGGGCGACACGGCCCGAACCCCCCCTGGGGTCGGCCGAACCGGGTCGGCCCGAACCGGGCCGGCCCGAACCGACTCGGCCGGGTCCGGTCCGGCCTGGGCGCGGCCCGGCCGACCGGACCGGCCGGCTCGACTTCGGCCGAGCGGCCGAGCAGGCCGCCGCCGCGGGTTTGACCCGCGGCATTTGGAGAAACGCGGCCCCCACGGGGGGCCGCCTGTCACGCGGACGCGGCCGGGCCGCCGCGTCCGTTCCCGGTTCCACGCGGCCGCGGAACCGGCCGCCGCCGCCGCGGCTTCAGCCGCGGCGGAAGATCTCCACGACGGCGCGCCGGGCGCCGCCGCCTCCGGTCGCCGGCGCCGCCGCGCCGGCGACCCGCGCCGCCGCCTCCTTCCGCGGGCCGCCGGAGTTGCTCCGGTGGCCCGTTTTGCCTCCCGTCTGCGCCATTGTTCCTCCCGGGACGCGTCCTCCACTGCGGAAACAACGGATTGCCCTTGCCGCACGGTTCGTCGTCGTCCGCCAAATCCGCACAAAAAGGGAAGATCGGCGGAGGGTTGCCGGGTCTTGTTCGTTAGACCCGCTCCCTCCGCGTTAATCATAAACAACGGGAGAAAAGAATAAGATGATCAACACATGATCCAACAATTTTATTTAAAGATAAAATTGTTCGCTTGAAACCGGCTTTTTAAATTTTCAGGAACGTTCACGAGAAAATTTAAAAGGGATAACTTTTCCAAAATAAATCCCTACCTCGAAGTCGTCGTCGGACGAGAGGTCGTCGCGGAATCGCTCGTCGCGGAAGAAGGAGATCGTCGCGTCGTCGCGGTATCCGGCGTCGCGTCGCCAATCTCCGGATCAAGAACAAACAGATTTAATTAATTAAATCTGTTGTTATTGAAATTAAGAAGGGAGAATTTAGAAGTTTCGATTCTCACCTTTAACCGCCGATCGCAGGTTCGTCGCGGAAGAAGAGGCACCGAAGAAGAAGAAGAAGAAGGTCGCGGAAAAGCTGTTGACGTCGCGGATCGTGCGTCGTCGGATTCCGGTTCCGGCGTTCTTCGCGTTCTTCGCGTTCTTCGCGTTCTTCGCGTTCTTCGCGGAGAGGGTGGAGGCTCAGAGGAATTGCACAACGATAGCAATCCTCCAAAATAGACAAGTTTGTCTATTTTATTATTTTGCCAACAAACGTAAAACGCATAAGTAACGACCCAATTAATTCAAGAAGAAACAGTCCATTTAATTCACGAAATAAACCGCCCAATTAAATGGTCTGTTAAGAATTAAAGAAAACGCGTCGGTTGACTTTTCAGTTACTTTGACGGGTTTTCGCGGGTGCGTTACTTAGCGAAAGAAACGGCGGGGCTCGTGCGGGTCCCACCGCACAAATATCCTACCAAGGGGTAGGATATTTCTGGATAGCATCCTATCCAGTTCAACTCAGTTCAAGCCGCCTTTAAGTGACTTTAAGTGGCTTCCAAGCAGTTTAAGTGAAATAAAATAAAGTTGTCGCACAAACTTTATTTTATTTCTGACTTAAAGCCGCAAAATTTAAAAACCACGTCTGAGCAAACGCAACTCCGGAAGAGGCGTTTCTAAGCAAATACCGGCGCTGCGATTTCATCGGTGCCCTCAGAATTTGATTCCGGGCACCGGTTCAAAAGATAGAAAAACCCGCTCGTCCGTTCACTGAACGTACCCGAGCCAAACTTCGGAAATTGATTCCGGGCACACCGGGCCTCGGAATCAGGTGCCGTCTGAAGCTGCGCTCTTGTAAAATTCCAAAGAAAATTAAGAAAAAAAATTCCTTGAAATTTGCGGGTCTTTACATTACTCCCACCTCAGGGCTTTACGTCCCCGTAAAGATACATCAAAAACTAGGGGAACAAATGGGGGTACTGAGCACGCATCTGAGCCTCCCGCTCCCAAGTGCTCTCCTGGAGGTTCCCGTGCTGCCATCTGACGCGCACAAGAGGAATCGACCGCCCACGTAGGACTCGCTCCTGTCGATCCTCGATCTCCACTGGGACCTCCGCAAAAGTCGCCCCATCGTCCACGTCCAGCTCCCCAAAGTCGATGATGTGCGTCGGGTCGTGCACGTATCTCCTCAGCTGAGACACGTGGAAGACGTCGTGCACCCGGTGCAACTGAGGTGGTAGAGCCAGGCGATAAGCCACCTCTCCTATCCTGCTGAGGACCTGGAAAGGCCCGATGAAGCGTGGAGACAACTTGCCGCCTCGGCCAAATCTCCGAAAACCACGTCGAGGTGAGACACGCAAAAAGACGTGGTCGCCATCCTCGAACTCCAGTGGCCTCCGCCTCCTGTCAGCATATGACTTCTGCCGGCTCTGAGCTGTCCTCATCCTCTCCTGGATGATCTGGACCTTCTCTGTCGTGGCTCGGACCATCTCTGGTCCCACGAGTGCTGACTCCCCAGGGTCTGTCCAGCACAACGGTGATCTGCAGGGTCTGCCGTACAACGCCTCGTATGGTGCCATCCCGATGGTGGAGTGGTAGCTGTTGTTGTACGCGAACTCCACCAAGGGTAGGTGGTCCTCCCAGCTACGACCAAAGTCGAGAACACATGCACGGAGCATGTCCTCGAGTGTCTGTATGGTCCTCTCCGTCTGACCATCCGTCTGAGGGTGGAAGGTTGTGCTCAGATGGAGCCGCGTCCCGAACGCCTCCTGCAACCCCTTCCAGAGCCGGGAAGTGAAACGAGCATCTCGATCGGAGACGATAGATGATGGCACACCGTGAAGCCGTACGATCTCCTGGACGTAAAGACGTCCCAAGCTCTCCACTGAGCTCTGCTCTCTGATGGGTAAGAAGTGTGCCGACTTGGTGAGTCGGTCGACAATCACCCAAATGGAGTCGTGACCTCTGGAAGTACGTGGAAGTCCAGTCACGAAGTCCATAGATATGCTATCCCACTTCCACTCCGGGACCTCCAAGGGCTGTACCAAACCTGCTGGTACCTGATGCTCTGCCTTCACCTGCTGGCAGGTGAGGCATCGTGAAACGAACTCTGCCACAGCTTTCTTCATGCCCGGCCACCAGTGCTGTCGTCTGAGATCCTGGTACATCTTCGCCACTCCGGGATGTACCGCCAAGGGAGAAGTGTGAAACTCTCTCAGCACCTCCTCTCGTAAAGCAACTGGTACGAAGGTACGCCCTCTGAAAAGGATGTCGTGCTCTGCTCCAAGGGAGAAACCATCAGGCGCCTGACCTGAGGATATCAGTGCACGCCGGGTCTCACCGTCAGCGTCCCCACGCTGAACCTCTCTGACCCGCTGTAGAAGTGGAGGAGAGACTGTGAGAGACTGAAGAAAGGCTGCTCCGTCTCTATCCACGAAGGATATCTGCAAGGAGGCTAGCTGCTCCGTCGCCTCCTCAAGCAGCTGAATGCCCGTCCTCCTGCTGAGGGCATCGGCTACCACGTTCCCCTTCCCAGGAGTATAGACTATCTCAAAGTCATAGTCCTGGAGGAACTCAAGCCATCTCCGCTGTCTCAGGTTCAGGTCCTTCTGAGAGAAGATATACCTGAGACTCTGGTGGTCAGAAAAGACAGTGAAGCGCTCGCCCATCAGATAGTGCCGCCAAGTCTTCAGAGCGAAGACCACTGCTGCTAACTCCAGGTCATGAGTGGCGTAGTTATGCTCATGCGGCCTCAACTGACGTGATCCGTAGGCGATCACGGCCCGCTCCTGCATCAGGACGCACCCGAGTCCAGTCCCTGATGCGTCGCAGTAAACTACGTATCCAACTCCCTCCTCAGGCAACCTCAAGATAGGTGCGCTGGTCAATCTCTGTCTCAGCTCCTGGAAGCTCTGCTGACATCTGTCTGACCACACAAAGGGTTTCCCCTTCTTCGTCAAGGCTGAGAGTGGTGCCGCAACTCTGGAGAAGTCTGGCACGAATCTCCGATAGTATCCCGCTAGGCCCAAGAAGCTCCGCACCTCTGTCACGCTCCTGGGTGGCTCCCAAGCTAGCACTGCCTCGATCTTCGCGGGATCCACTGCAACTCCCGCCTCAGAGATGACGTGTCCCAAGAAATGGACCTCACGTAACCAGAACTGGCATTTTGAGAGCTTGCCATAAAGCTGGTGCTCTCGGAGTGTGTCTAGCACAACTCGCAGGTGGTAGGCATGCTCCTCCTCAGTCGTCGAGTATACCAAAATGTCGTCAATGAAGACAACGACAAATCGGTCGAGGTATGGCTGGAAGATCCTGTTCATGAGGCTCATGAACACTGCTGGAGCATTGGTTACGCCGAACGGCATAACCAAGAACTCATAATGGCTATACCGACACCTGAAGGCCGTCTTCTGTACGTCCTCGTCTCGAACTCTGAGCTGATGATAGCCTGACCGGAGGTCTATCTTCGAGAACCACTGCGCTCCCTTGAGCTGATCGAAGAGGTCATCAATCCGTGGCAGCGGATACTTGTTCCTCATTGTCACCTGGTTCAGGCGACGATAGTCGACACACAGTCGCAAGCTCCCGTCCGCCTTCTTGGCGAACAAAATCGGGGAAGCCCAGGGTGAAACACTGGGTCGGATAAACCCCTTGCTCTGCAAGTCCTCCAACTGTACCCGCAGCTCTCGAAGCTCAGCGGGGGTCATCCGATATGCTGGAGTAGATATCGGGGCTGTCCCGGGGTACAAGTCGATGTAAAAGTCTACCTCTCTACGAGGAGGTAGCCCTGGAACGTCGTCGGGAAAGACGTCCACGTACTGGTCCACCACTGCAGGAAAATCCGGACTCCGCACGTCCACTGCTCCTAGGATGAGGCTAGCCAACTGATGAGAGATAGGCTGCACTCTCCTCCGCGGAAGTCCATCCTGTGCTGCAAAGGTTCCCTTCTCGCCGGTGAAGGTAAACCTGCTCCCGTCGGTACGAACACATCGCACCTTGCGCCTAAAACAGTCGATCTGGGCATGAACCGTGGATAGCCAATCCATGCCCAAGATGACGTCGTAAGGCCTCGACGCCGCTACAAGGAGATCCCAGCCGAAGCTCTCGCCTCCTAGAGTAAGCTCACACTGCCGGCACCAGTGCGTAATCGTCGAGTCTGCTCCCGTAGGAGTCTCTAGCCGTAAGGATCGAGCCAACGGCTCAGTCGGAATCTCCGAGCTCCGAACAAGGGCAGAGGCTATGAAAGAGTGACTCGCTCCTGTGTCTATAAGTACTGCAGCAAGGGTGGAATAGACACAGATCGTACCTCGAATCATCTCTGGAAAGTCGGGGTCGTAGGCCTCCACTGCCTGGAGCTGGGCCTGTCCCTGCCCGCCAGCTCCCTGTGGTCGAGGTGGCCCTCCTGGTGGTGGTGGGGGTAGAGCCTGGAAGCGTCGCCCACCACCCGCTGCTCGGCCAGCTCCTCTGCCTCGTCCGCCTCCTCCCTGCGGACCGCCACGGTCGACCCTCTGCCTCTGCCTGGGTGGCCCCTCCACCGTCTGCTGCTCCTCTGATCGGCGAGTCGGGCAGTCACGAGCCATGTGACCCTGCCCGCCGCAAGAGTAGCACAATCTGCCTCTCAAAAGGCTGGCACTCCGCTGTGTGCCTCGTACTGCTGAGCCGGTGTCCTGAGGCCGTCTGCGTGGGGGTCTGGTCTGCCTGGACCCGTGAGTCATCCGTCGGCTACCTGCTGCCGAAGACTCAGCTACCTGCCGCCCTGCGCTAGGTCTCGCCGCTGAAGAAGGCTCTGTCAGGAAGCTCTCGATCAGGAGGGCTCGCTCCAGCACTCCCGCCTGGGTCGGAATGCTGAGGGAGATCAGCGACGCCCGAATCTCCTGTCGCAAGCCCTGCTCGAAGGTCCGGGCCCGGAAGAAGGGGTCCCGTACCATGTCGGTCGAGTAGCGAGATAGGTCCGTGAACCTCGCCGCGTACTGAGCGACCGTCATGCTGCCCTGGCGCAGCTGGAGAAGCTCCTGGATGCGCACCGCTCGGAGGGTGGCCGGGACGAACTCAGAGCGGAAGAGGCTCTCGAAGTCCGTCCAGAGCAGGGATGCCTCATCGTGAACCTGGAGCATCAGGCTCCACCATCGTCATGCCGCCGCCTGCAGGAGGCTCGCTGCGAGAATCACCATGAGATCCGCTGGTGTCCTCACTAGTCTGAAGATCCGTACCACCGCCTCTAGCCAGTCCTCGGCGGCCTGGGGGTCCGCCTCACCGCGAAACCTGGGCGGTCGCTGGCTCTGAAACTCATGCAGTGCCCTGAGGCGACGTGCATCGTCAGCGTCTGGTACTGGTAGCATCGGTGGCTCGGCGGGTAAAGCTACCGCCGGTGCCACAGCTGGCAAAGGGCCCTGCACCGAGGCCTCGTCGCTCGGTGGGCTGCCGTCGCGCCCTACACTCGGAACCCTAGCTGGCAGTCGTCGCGGGGCCATCCTGAAAAGGAGAACAAGAGTACCACAGTCAGAACAGTATACCTGGTGAGCTGGCACAAGTAATCGCAAGGAAAACTTGAGACTTTCATAAAGCAGATCAGTATACCCGGTGAGCTGACACAAGTAATCACAAAGAAAACTTGAAACACACACACAATCAATGTTTTCATGCATTAAGTCGGAAATCAGGAGTCAGGGTCCTGGTGTACGGATACGTCGGCCGCCGCACCAACACTGGGCTCCCTGAACTGATAACCACACTCAATACACTAAACACTATTGCTTCACATAGAAAGAAATGACGATCAGAGTCCGCGGTAGAACCGACCACCTCTGATACCAATTTGTCACGACCCGTCCTCGGGGCCCGTGCCGTGACTACCCCAAGCCCGCCTTCCATAGGCCAGGGGCTGGCGACTAGCACCAAGGCGTAAAATCCCAGTAAACAGGGAAGGCATTGCCTTTATAAGTAACAACCACACAGAGTCAGCAAGCGGAAAGTAAAGTGCAGAAAAGTAAAGGGGCCGGAAATACAAGCCCAACTGTAAAGTACAACTGAAAAGTAAGGTACAGCAACTGAAGAAAAGACGGCGGCCTCGTGTCGTCCACTGGCAATCCCACCTGAAGGGTGGGTACAGATAGCCTCCAGGCTCCTCGGGTCCCACGTCCGCTCCGAGTACGTTCCGCCCTGTGGTCCACCTCCAGGTACCGTCCTGCTCCACGCCCCAACCGTGATCAGCGCTGTCCGTCGTCTGCAACCAACACAACAAGGTGCGGGCATAGCCCGTGCAAGGGTGAGTACAAGCTACTCAGTAAGGACCCCGAGACCCCCGAAGGTCTCCCGAAATCCACAAAGGATATAGCACAAAAGAAAGATGCAATCACGAAGTAACATCTGACTCGACTTAGGTATATGCCCATACATATACCTAAGTCCCCATTTCTAGCTCTGCTCACGAGCTCGAGAACAACTCAATCCACAAAGGAAAGCAAGACTCAAATCCACAAGGAGAGTAAACAGTAAATCCACAAAGGATAGTTCAACACAATCCACAAAGGAGAGTAAACAGTAAATCCACTTAGGATAGTTCAACACAATCCACAAAGGAGAGTAAACAGTAAATCCACTTAGGATAGTTCAACACAATCCACATAGGAGAGTAACATAAGATTCAGCTCAACCAGGTATACTTTTTCAGATGACGTCAAAGACGATCACTGATCCGTCTAAGTCGTCGGACCCACGAAGGATCGATAGGTACTAACCCCCGCAAGAGACCCACGTAGGATCGGGCTCACACAGAACCTGTAGGCAGTGGCTCACACAGAACCGGTAGTAAGGACCCACGGAGGATCGGGCTCACACAGAACCTGTAGGCACTGATCCACACGGGATCGCTGAGTGCAGTAGTCGACGCAGTCCACTGAGGATATCTGCAAAGTCGTCGCCGCAGTCCACGAAGGATCTCTGCTCTGCCGTCGTCGCAGTCCACGGAGGATCTCTGCTCTGTCGTCGTCGCAGTCCACGAAGGATCTCTGCTCTGTCGTCGAAGTCACAGCCAGCGCTAGGGTTCCCGCACGTAGCGAGCTCGTTTAGGAGGGTCCGCTCCACGAGCCGAGGGGCTGATACATCAACTGACACGTAGTCCGAAGTTGATGTATCCAAAAGTTCCGTATCGACAACAGGATCTCAACGCGACAGACGGCGCGTCAATCGGACGCCCGGTCTGAGAGTTATTGGCATTTTCGTCCCAGGGGCCCGGTTGGTTTTTAGGGCAAAACCAACCCGACCGTACTCCGCCTGTATCCGATCCTCGGGCGGAGTATGCCAAAAGTTCCGTCTCACTTAGAGGAAACTACCACAGCTGACGGTACGTCGTTCGGACGTCCGTAGCTCAAGTTATGAGCGTTTCTGCTCCGAGGGCCCGGTTGGTTTCGTGTACGAACCAACCCGGCCGAACCCAAAGTCTTCCGAAACCTTGAGTATAATATACCGAAACGACCGTCTCGATCCAAGGATCGCGTAGCCGCTGACGGTTCGTCAATCGGAGGTCCCAGGCCCAAGATATGGGCGAAGGACCGAAGAGGGCCCGAAACGGGGGTTCCGGGCCCGGGGCGACACGGCCCGAACCCCCCCTGGGGTCGGCCGAACCGGGTCGGCCCGAACCGGGCCGGCCCGAACCGACTCGGCCGGGTCCGGTCCGGCCTGGGCGCGGCCCGGCCGACCGGACCGGCCGGCTCGACTTCGGCCGAGCGGCCGAGCAGGCCGCCGCCGCGGGTTTGACCCGCGGCATTTGGAGAAACGCGGCCCCCACGGGGGGCCGCCTGTCACGCGGACGCGGCCGGGCCGCCGCGTCCGTTCCCGGTTCCGCGCGGCCGCGGAACCGGCCGCCGCCGCCGCGGCTTCAGCCGCGGCGGAAGATCTCCACGACGGCGCGCCGGGCGCCGCCGCCTCCGGTCGCCGGCGCCGCCGCGCCGGCGACCCGCGCCGCCGCCTCCTTCCGCGGGCCGCCGGAGTTGCTCCGGTGGCCCGTTTTGCCTCCCGTCTGCGCCATTGTTCCTCCCGGGACGCGTCCTCCACTGCGGAAACAACGGATTGCCCCTGCCGCACGGTTCGTCGTCGTCCGCCAAATCCGCACAAAAAGGGAAGATCGGCGGAGGGTTGCCGGGTCTTGTTCGTTAGACCCGCTCCCTCCGCGTTAATCATAAACAACGGGAGAAAAGAATAAGATGATCAACACATGATCCAACAATTTTATTTAAAGATAAAATTGTTCGCTTGAAACCGGCTTTTTAAATTTTCAGGAACGTTCACGAGAAAATTTAAAAGGGATAACTTTTCCAAAATAAATCCCTACCTCGAAGTCGTCGTCGGACGAGAGGTCGTCGCGGAATCGCTCGTCGCGGAAGAAGGAGATCGTCGCGTCGTCGCGGTATCCGGCGTCGCGTCGCCAATCTCCGGATCAAGAACAAACAGATTTAATTAATTAAATCTGTTGTTATTGAAATTAAGAAGGGAGAATTTAGAAGTTTCGATTCTCACCTTTAACCGCCGATCGCAGGTTCGTCGCGGAAGAAGAGGCACCGAAGAAGAAGAAGAAGAAGGTCGCGGAAAAGCTGTTGACGTCGCGGATCGTGCGTCGTCGGATTCCGGTTCCGGCGTTCTTCGCGTTCTTCGCGTTCTTCGCGTTCTTCGCGTTCTTCGCGGAGAGGGTGGAGGCTCAGAGGAATTGCACAACGATAGCAATCCTCCAAAATAGACAAGTTTGTCTATTTTATTATTTTGCCAACAAACGTAAAACGCATAAGTAACGACCCAATTAATTCAAGAAGAAACAGTCCATTTAATTCACGAAATAAACCGCCCAATTAAATGGTCTGTTAAGAATTAAAGAAAACGCGTCGGTTGACTTTTCAGTTACTTTGACGGGTTTTCGCGGGTGCGTTACTTAGCGAAAGAAACGGCGGGGCTCGTGCGGGTCCCACCGCACAAATATCCTACCAAGGGGTAGGATATTTCTGGATAGCATCCTATCCAGTTCAACTCAGTTCAAGCCGCCTTTAAGTGACTTTAAGTGGCTTCCAAGCAGTTTAAGTGAAATAAAATAAAGTTGTCGCACAAACTTTATTTTATTTCTGACTTAAAGCCGCAAAATTTAAAAACCACGTCTGAGCAAACGCAACTCCGGAAGAGGCGTTTCTAAGCAAATACCGGCGCTGCGATTTCATCGGTGCCCTCAGAATTTGATTCCGGGCACCGGTTCAAAAGATAGAAAAACCCGCTCGTCCGTTCACTGAACGTACCCGAGCCAAACTTCGGAAATTGATTCCGGGCACACCGGGCCTCGGAATCAGGTGCCGTCTGAAGCTGCGCTCTTGTAAAATTCCAAAGAAAATTAAGAAAAAAAATTCCTTGAAATTTGCGGGTCTTTACAGCTTTCAACTCTTCCAGCTCACAGCTCCTCCATTGAGACAGAAAACATATCCAGATTGTGACTTCAGATCATTCTGATCTGTTTGAAAACCAGCATCAGCATACCCTCTGATGACAAGCTCCTCGTCTCCTCCATACACCAGGAACATATCCTTAGTTCTTCTCAGATACTTAAGGATAGTCTTAACAGCAGTCCAATGTTGTTCTCTTGGATCTGCTTGATATCTGCCTACCATGCTCAGTGCATAGGCAACATCAAGCCTGGTACATAACATGGCATACATGATGGATCCTATAGCCGAAGCGTATGGGATCTTTCTCATCCTATCTTTCTCCTGTTGTGTCTAGGGACACATTTTCTTAGAAAGATGTAAGCCATGTGACACTGGAACCAATCCCCTCTTGGATTTTTCCATACTAAATCTCTTTATTATCTGGTCAATGTATGTACCCTGACTTAGTCCAAGCAGCCTCTTGGATCTATCATGAATGATCTTGTTCCCTAAAATGTAGGCTGCTTCTCCTAAGTCCTTCATGGAGAAACACTTGTTCAACCAGTCCTTAACTGACTGTAAGGCTGGTACGTCGTTTCCAATAAGCAATATGTCATCAACATATACCACTAGGATGATGACCGCATTCCCATTAAACCGCTTATAAACACATGGCTCACATTCATTCTTAATGAAACCAAATTCCTTTATGGCTTCATCAAATCGAATGTTCCATGACCTGGATGCTTGCTTTAATCTATAAATGGATTTCTGCAACTTGCAAACTCGTTTGTCTTCACCTGGTGTCACAAACCCTTCTGGTTGTGTCATATAGACATCTTCCTGAAGGTTCTCATTAAGGAATGTTGTTTTGACATCCATCTGCCAAATCTCGTAGTCATGGTAAGCTGTTATGGCAAGTATGATTCTTATGGATTTAAACATGGCAACTGGCGAGAAGGTTTCATCATAGTCAATTCTTTGACATTGTCTGAATCCTTTAGCCACTAGCCTTGCTTTATAGGTGCTAACTTGACCTTCCATGTCCAGCTTTCTTTTGAATACCCATTTGAATCCAACAGGCTTTACATCAACTGGCTCATCGACCAGAACCCAAACTTGGTTCTGATACATGGAATACATCTCAGAATTCATAGCTTCTAGCCATCTTGCATCTTCTGAGCTTTCTACTGCTTCCTTTTAGGAGAGAGGTTCATCATTGTCCAACAATAATGATTCACCATCCTCGGTGACTAGGAAACCAAATCTCTCTGGTTCCCTTACCTCTCTTGAGCTCCTACGCAGTACTTGTGTTTCTGGAACCTCTTCCACGGGGACCTGTGGAACTTGTTCCTGCACCAAATCCTTTGTATCTTGAGCATCAACTTCGTCGAAGTCAATCTTGCTCCCACTATCCTTCTTGAGGATTTTATCCCTCTCAAGAAAGACGGCTTGTCTGGCGACAGTCACTTTCTTGTCTTGGGGGTTATATAGGTAATATCCTTTTGTTTCCTTGGGATATCCTATAAAGATACACTTCGTGCCCCGGGGTGCTATTTTGTTGCCTGAGAAGGCCTTAACAAACGCCTCGCATCCCCATACACGTGTGTGCGACAAAGTGGGTTTCCTTCCATTCCATAACTCAGATGGAATTCCATTTTCCGCCTTAGTTGGTACTCGGTTTAATGTATATGCTGCAGTTTGCAATGCATATCCCCAAAAGGATAATGGAAGATCCGCATGACTCATCATCGACCTCACCATGTCCAACAAGGTGCGGTTCCTCCTTTCACTAACACCATTCCACTGTGGTGTATAAGGAGGAGTGAGCTGAGATAGAATCCCAGACTCCCGTAGAAGATCAATGAACTCTTGGTTCAGATATTCTACACCTCGATCCGATCTAAGCTTCTTTATCTTCTTACCAAGTTGATTCTCTACTTCATTCTTGAATTCCTTAAATTTCTCTAAGGAATCTGACTTATACCTCATTAAGTAGACATAGCCATATCTACTCAAATCATCAGTAAAAGTAATAAAGTAAGAATATCCACCTCTAGCTTCTACTGGAAATGGTCCACACACATCTATGTGTACCAATCCTAGAAGATCTGTGGCCCTTTCACCTTGTCCACCAAAAGGCGGCTTGGTCATTTTTCCTTGTAAACAAACGTGACATCTATCAAGTGGTTTTAGCTCAGTAGAGTCTAAATAGCCATCTTGGCAGAGCTTTGTCAAGCGCTTCTCGTTCACATGACCAAGGCGGTGATGCCATAACTGGGTGATGTATGAGTCATGTGAGTTTGTTTCGTTATCGATTTCCAACACTTGGTTTTCGTAATTTAATACATACAAACCATTATTCAAATGTGTCATACCATAACATACGTTGTTCTTATAAAAGAGACAACCCTTATTTCCAAACTTGAAAATAAATCCATCCATATCCAAACAAGATACAGAAATTATGTTCTTGGTAATACTAGGCACAAAATAACAGTTTTGTAAAACCAAAATCATGTCAGTTGGCAATGAGAGGTGATAGTCACCAATAGCTAACGCAGCCATCCTTGCGCCATTGGCAGCTCGAATATCCACCTCTCCTCTGGCGATCTTTCTAAATCTACTTGGTTCCTGCATTTGAATACAGATGTGAGCCCCACAATCTGTATCTAATACCCAATGTGTAGAAATAGAAAGATTTCACTCGATAACAAACGCACCTTTAGTGTCCCCACGCTTCTGGGTGTAGTTCCTCTTCCAGTAGCCCTTCTTGCCACATGAAAAACACACTGCTTCCCGTTCCTTGCCCTGCCTCTGGATCTTCCCCTTCTTGGAGGGACGGTGCTCGGGGGCTTCAGACCGTTTATAAGTCTTTGGCCCCTTTTACTTGTCATTCCTTTTCTTGTTCACCATAAGGACCGCGGGTTTGTCACGCCCCATATCATTATCTACCTGGATAATCAAGGTCAGAAGCTCTGATAGACTCTTCTCATTGTCGATCATGTTATAGTTGACAATGAAGCTAGAGAAGGTCTTGGGCAATGATGATAGGATGAGGTCTGTACGCAACTCATCTGGGAATTTAATCCCTAAGATGTCCAAGCATTCAATGTAGCCAATAAGCTTGACCACATGAGGCCCAGCTGGCACAGACTCTCCAAGCTTCGTGGTAAACAAAGCATTGGAGATCTCATACCTCTCCTATCTCTCCTTCTCTTGGTAGAGATCTTTAAGGTGAGACATCATGCTATACACATCCATGTTTTCATGTTTCTTCAAGAGCTCATTATACATGGACGATAGCATGAAACACTGGACATCTGTGGCATCATCCATGTGTTTCATGTAGAGAGATAATTCCTCATCACTAGCCTCTTTCCCAGGTGCAACTGGAATAGGCTCTTCCAGCACATATAATTTCCTTTCGTGGCGAAGGACGACGCGTAAACGCCTCTGCCACTCTTGGAAATTGGTGCCGGTGAGAAGGTTTTTTTTTCGAGTATGGTGCACAATGATATGTTTGAAGTCATTTTCTTTTCGTTTCTACAATTTAAGATGAGCAAAGGTTTAGTACTTTATTATAAAAATTGAGACAAATAAATAAATTAATACTTATTAGTCTCCCACTATTTTATCGAAATCCAATAGCCCTCACCATTGACTTCAGAATATTCTATTGCGTGAATATTCTAGTGGCAAGGATCCATATTGCCCTTCGCATTACCCCAACTAGGGTTGGTCAAGCAACTTGAAGGGTTTTAGGTAGGCATTCCAAATGCCAACTGCATTAACTCACAGTTCCTTGATCCGCTGAGTGGACTCCCTAATCCTGAAATCCTTTTTTTGGATTTCCTCAAACTTTGCCTCTTGGTCACACCAAGTCCTGCTGTGGCAGTCAACCCTTGATGCGAACCAAGTCAAGTCAACCCAAAACCTTGAATTAGAATTCCTCGATAATTGAAAGCACCCCAACTAGGGTTGGTCAATCACTTTGAACTATGGTTTGATTCTAACCAAGATTATGGAAGGCTATGCCGACTTAATATTTATTTTGAGGGATTTTATCCTTATACATAAATTTCCATTTTATTATCTTTGATTACATGCTTTTTAATATTAAGTGGTATATACTTAAGTGATTAACCATGTCTAAGATAATATTTACGTATAAGACAATTTTATTTTAGTTTCATCTTGCATGCTCGTTTAATTCATTAATTGTGTGATCATGACAACACACCCACAATAAATAAACCATGCAACTGACAGAAATAAAATAAATGGTATGATCATGAGATTTTCTATTGGTTAGTTTATCTAGCAGTTGATAAACTAACCCAAGACCTAGGGGAGAAACACCTTGAACCTTTTGGGTTCGTGTTTACAGCTTTCCACCTGTCCACCTTTGTATCTCCTTGGATTGGTTTCATCTTGGCTCCTGACTTGAGCTGCCTCCACTAGCTTGGGAGCTCCATCAATTACATATGTATTTATCTCACACGTAGGTGAGGGGAAAAAGGGGGTTTTACATAAAAGAATCCTTGGGCGCGCAGGCCCTACATATTAATGAGGAGATGGCTCGCAGGCCAACAAATTTAATTTAAATAAATAAATTAATAGAAACCATTCACATACAAAGGTCTCGGTCTAACTCATGATCATCCATACATGCAACGATATTTACGCATAAATAAAACTAGCATTCAATTCTTTAATCGTTCTTGTTTAAGATAAATCACGCTCGAATCAATTAATTATCTTTAATTAATCAATCCTTTTATCTTAAATCCCTTTTCTTAATTTCCTTGAGATTCTCATCCATCATAATTTTAAACAAATAAATTCATTTAAAATTATCCTTGTACACAACTTGTACCTTGGAGGCAACCCGGCGAATTCCCATTTATTACGCAGATGTTAAATTAAACACATATATATAAAACACCTATCACGTATTGTGCCTCAGCTTTACGCCTGCACCATGGTACACGTCTCAAGGGTTTGTATAATATAATAATAAATTTTAATAAATCTGTGTAATTTGGGTGAGTACACGGTGTGTAGTTCCGACTACACGGCGTGTACTTTTTCTTCACCGTCCATCCGAAGTACACGCCCGGGGATAGGGCGTGTTAATTTACTTCAGAAATTTTCGGAGTACACGGCGTGTACAGTGGGACACAATCCATGTAGTTTCCGCATTACACGGTTTCCAGTCGGGCAGGCTATGTACGGAGTACACGACCCAACCCTAACCCGAAGGGACTACACGCCGTGTTCATTGGACCACACGGCATGTATTCCGGAAACCGTGTGCCACTTGTTTCTGGTCAACACACGGTGTCTTAAATTCTTAGAAAGAATCCAATATACGGCCTGATTTGGCGGATCAGACAATGCATTGAACCTAGACTACACGGTGTGTACTTTCGAATACACGCCGTGTATTCTGGTGTTATATGGCCAGAAACATTTGGCTCCTCCGGATGAGTTTCTCTATTTTATTTTAATCAAAATTAAAAGAAAAATCCGTTTCTGTGAGGTGAACGAGAAACGAGAGAGGAGGAACAGATCTCGATATTCAGATTTCCAGAACGATTAAACATGAATTGAAATAACTAAATTATTAAATGCGTAAATCACCAACAAAAAAAAACTAAATAATTATAACCAACGATATGACCCGCTCTGATACCAATTGAAGGTTCCGAGCGCAGCGGAAGCGTGTTGGTAGGTTTTCCCAACTTTAATTTTAACGTTAAACAACGTTCAATCCGAGATCCGTCACGATATAAAACGCCGAATCTTCAAAATAGAACGAAGAACGAAAAGAAAAGAAGAGTCCTGGAACCCTTGAGGAGTATCATCATATGTTGATTATAATTAATTTAATTAATGCATAAGAATTACCTTGTTGGAATTCTTTCTTCGTTGATGTGTCCGGTCACGATTCGGTGATCCATCGTTGCGTCGTAGAATCCAAGTGTAGGATTCCTCTAGCGGTGATCCACACGTGTGTCACGTATCTCCAGACATCACCGAAGAGATCTCCGGGTGCTAGCGCGGAAGAACCTTCGCTTGCGATGTCCGCCTTTGACCGCCTTGATCTGGTGGAGGATCTTGCTCTCGTAACTTGAGGGCGTTCTTGGTGGAAAGGGAATTCTCTCTTGGCTTGAGAGTATTTCCAAATCCTTTGTGCACAACAATGGCTCTTCAAAAAATGTTAGGGTTGCGAGGATATTTATAATCAGGTTTGAGGTTAATAGAGTTATGACAATAAATAAACGCGTTATGCGTTTTATTTATTTCATTAACTCTTATTGAAAAACCTCCATGTCGAATTATTAATTCCTTGACATGCGCCCACGCTGATTATAATAAATATCATTTAATAAAACAATATTAAATCCTCAAAATCCCAATTGGAAAAACTACACGACGTGTAATAATTAATACACGGCGTGTACTTGTTTTCCATAAAACTACACAGCGTGTATATTTAATATACACAGCGTGTACTTTTATTTTCCATTTTTCTCCACCACATTTATTAGACCTTGAGTAATGACTATTTATTTCTTAAATAAATGTAACTGCATTACTCACTAATAAATATATTATTTTATCCACAGTATATTCTCTCGAATAACTAGTGTCAAAATAAATGCAATCAGACATCCTTAAATAATTATTAAACCACAGTCGGGAATAATATTTATTTAACTTGTTAAATTAATATTTAACTGAGATACATGGACACACTTAGTGTGTGAACCTCTATGCCTCTTTCTCAGTGGCATTAGGCTGAGCCTGCCTAAAGTCCAAGGTTAGTGTCTAGCAACACACCAAGGCACCCATAGAGAAAGAAGTTAACGCTACAATGATGTGTCACCTCCTACGAACGCTTACTGTGTAATATAATCCCTTTGTCTCGATATCTCCAATCAAGTGGGTTGCATGCTAGTGCAATCAACCCATGTGCTTGATTATTCTTTCTTTGACTTCCCGGAATTGAACTTGCCCATACCTTACCATGGCCATGGATTTATTTAGGCTATATCAATTCCATCAAAGGGCCTGAGATATCTACTTCCGTTATGGAGCGGAAGGGACAAATCCTTTCTCGCATTATCTATTAATGCGGTATTACTCGTGACGCACCCAACATATCCTACCTCGCTGCGAACAGTGTGTCGTCACAGTTTTCGTCAATACATCTAAGTGCGCGAGTTGTAATACCCATTAATAATAATCTTAAAGTCTAAGGATCAATACACACGTCCGTAGATAGGAACATCCAATGACACTATGAAATGTGGATTTCCTACTGGCGGGTCTCGTTCTCATAATATCCTCCTGGATATTACCAAGGGCGCACACCATGAGAAGGTGCCTCAAAGTTTTATGAGTCCTCACCCCTAATGACCTGTATTATTTTTGTCCCTCAAATAATATCATCCGTACATAGAACATACATTCAAGAACAGTGTTATGGCACTTTCGGGTTCTCATCATAGCAGGGATCCGCTATGACCCTTTAATGCAACAGCTGTCCTTAGGACATTATCACATGACATGTCACACAGAAGAACAATAAAGATGTGATAAGGCTTTTATTTAATGAATAAAGTACAAAGTAGTTGGTTCTAGACCACCAACTCCAACAGAGGGTTCCTCTGTTCTCGTGGGTTGACCGGTAGGGTTGAGTTTTCCCCTGGTTCTGTTCTCGATAGTTTGGCCAGTAGCGGTGCTAGTGGCACCCAGTGATGGAACGGGCGCTGAACCTCTATTAGGTGAGTTGTTCTGGAGTTGGGTGGTTGCGCGATACTCACTCCGTGTTCGGTTGTCCAGTGTTGTACCCTCCAGTAGAGATGGCCATAGCAGTTCTGAGTTTTACCCTCCAGCGGGGTTGGGCAGTGGGTCACCTGTTGACATTCCAGACTCAGTCCTTTCTACTAGGCTAGTCTTTGGCTTTACTCCATGACTACTGGAGCGGGACCCTCGTTTGTATGGGTCAGCGATGTGACAGCTTTGACTTTGAGGAGACCTCTCGACTGCGGGGCAGTGACGAGGTGTGGTTTGACTTAACCTGGAACCCTCAAGTACGAGGGGCGCTTTCCCCACCGAGACGCGTCCTTGTGAAGCAACCTAAAACCGTGTGGGCGAGTCAGTGCCTCCCAGAGCGGATAGTGTCGAGGTGCAGTGATTTGAGCCCCTTGACTTGTAGTTCAGGGTAGACGTGCGGGATGTTGGGCATCGATGGTGTTTTCTTCTGGGACTGTTGGCTACTCAGTTTCTTGGGCTGAGCTACGGGATAGAGATCCCCTTACGGTCTTGTTCGGGCTTCTTATTGAGTATATGTATATGTATATACCTTGTTCCGGTACCCACTTCTTTGGTTTGGTTACTCTCCTTCCAGGTGAGGCGAAGACGCGCGGGGTATGCCACGTGCTTTCCGTGTCTAGCTTCTAGTGGTTGGACGAGTCTACTCTCCTACTATAGGTAGCGAAGACTCAACGGGAAGTTCATCTTCTCCCCGTTTCCAGCTCCTGGTGTCTGGATGAGGCTACTTCCTTCCTCTTGTTGGGTTGATATGGACTCTTTGTTGTTACTTTACTACACTCTCGGTTGTACTCCTCTACTTTCCCTATTCAATCTATTGTTCATCCTTCGGTACCTCCTTTGTTGCTCCCTCGAGTCTTCGGGGTATCCTACTGAGTATTTTTATACTCACCCCTACTTGGGCTTTGCCCGCACTTAGTGTGCCCTTGCAGACGACGGACAGGTTGGTCGTGACGTCAGAGGAGCTTAGGAGTCGGGAGCTTGGACCGCGTGCGGTGGTCGTTGTCGGGTTCTAGGTGTGGGACTCTCCCAGCTGTTTGCTGTTGTTTTACCTGTTGCCGGGTTGTGGCACTTTTTGGTTGGGCGCGTGTTTTACCCCTTTTCTTTTCAGTTTACTTTCAGCTTGTACGTTGTACTGTTTAGAGGTCGATGCACATCTGTGGTTTATATATATAGCAGTTGCTCTTTTCTTTACTTTGCTTTTTTTTTACTCTGCACTTTTGCATTGAGTGGTTTGTGTGTGTGTGTACAGGTACTTAGGAAAAGGCATCCCCGAGTTGTTGTGCCTTCGGCGCTGGTCGCCAGCCCCTGGCCTATGGAGGCGGGCTTGGGGTAGTTGCGGCTCGAGCCTGGGTAGGGTCGGGTCGTGACAACATCGTACGTTCTGCCGCTCCCATCTCTTCGTATACCACACCGCCCCTCAAGCACGGTCACAACACACATTTCTTGTAGACACTTGGGCTCGCCGCCCCACAAGCACGACCACAACACATCTCATCCGCAGACACCTGGGCTCACCGACCCACAAGCACGACCACAACACATCTCCCCTGAAATGCCTGGACCACAACACAACCACCGACATAACTAGAGTAGTAGGGTATCTTGAACATGTAGGACATCAACCTCATGCCCTCCTCCTACCATGCACGACCCCCACTAGAAGTCTCCCCACAAGCATGGTCACGTCTCACCCGAAAACACCTAGGTTGTCTCATCTCGCCTACAAACACCTGGGCTATCATATCTCACCCGAAGACACCTGGGCCATCACAACCACTATCTAATGCACTAACAGCCCTCCACCCATCACAACCTATGCAATACCAACCTCCCCTGGAAGAGAGAGCGGGAAAGAGCGGGTACCTAGCCATCAGTACTCCTCACCAAATGTTGGAAAAAACACCCCTCGCGTGACTATGCGGGTGTCGGCACAAAGTGTTCAACATGGGTGGGGTGTGTATAGAAATCACAAGAATATACAAGTATATATATATAGTATCAAACACTCAAGCCCAACCTATGGGTTCACAAACAAACCAACCAACTCACAACACTGTCACTTTTACCACCACCTCTAAATGCATAACACCACACACCAAGCCACAACCCCCACTTCACATTTCCAACCAATTCCACTCAATCATTCCATTCTTTTCATTATTTAGCATCAACCACATTTAACCACACAACTCATCATTTAATTATCCATTAACCATTTTCATTCCATTAACCAAACCAACCCAATCCATTCCAAACATTATTAAACAAATATTTATTTATTTCATCACTACTCAAGCATCTAGAACAAAGCAATCACCACCTGACCACCCCAAAAGCACGACCAAGCAAACCACCTCCTCACCGCCCCAAATTGTCACGACCCCCTTCCATCAAAGATGCCCCTCCTGAGCTGGCAATGGTGAAAGGGAGATAATGACCCCCGAGTCCCGCCTCCAGTAGGCCCCGGGGTGGCGACTAGCACCAAGGGTATGAGTTTATTTTTTTTTTCAATCATGGGAGGCATTACCCTTTTTATAGTTAGGATCGGAAATAGGACAAGTCAACCACCAAAAAGGAAAAAGAACAAAGGTGCTGAAAAGAAACCCAAACCAGTCCCATATGCATGTATAAATAAACTGAAACAGGTACAAGTACAAATAAGCTTAAAGTACAAGTGAGTACAGTACCAAAAGAAAAACAAGAAAACAGCAACTGCACAGCTCCCACTGCCTGACTAGTAGGGTCCCGCACAGCCCTGGTAGTCCTCCTGAAAACCTGAAACAACGTAGGGTGAGCATACAAGTATACTCAGTAGAGAACCTAAAGCTCTCGTGCACAAGTGGGGAGACACCCTAAGGTCCCGTGAGAAAATAGAAGAACCAGAAACTAACAAGTAAAACTATCCACCCAGCCTCACTGGTCACACTCACCAAGTAACACAAACAAGTTTAGTATATATATAGAACAAAAGTATTGGGTACCCCGCACCATTTCCCACTTAATTAGATGCTGCTCTTCCTAACGGCAAACGTCCTGACGCTACCACACTCTTCCCGCCCGCACACACCTGGTCCAAACCACGCATCCCGCCCGCACACACCTGGGCCTCACAACCACGCATCTCGCCCGCACACACCTGGGCCACAACCACTAACCCGCCCGCAGACACCTGGGCCTCATCCCGAAGGTTCTTGGGAACGGTAAGCCTGCCCGAAGAGTCTTGGGCTAAAGGTCTCCTCAAGCCATCACAGCCTCCGAGACCTACCTGAAGAGTCTTGGGTGTAAGGTCACCTCAAGCCATCATAGCCTATGGAAGAAGGAGCAGGAAGGATCTAGTAACTAAGGGGGAACACCCTCTCCCATAAAATGGGAGTGTTCGGCACTAGGTGATTGACATGGGTGTGGTGCGACAAAACACAAAGATACAATTATATATATACATATACCAAACACACAGCCCAACCTGTGGCTTCTTAAAAATAGGAACTGAGCATGTGCCTCAGCACTGCTACCACGAAGCATGCATCAACAACCAAACAATCATCCCCCAACCCCATTTAGGTTTTCATGTTTCATGCAATGGTTTAACAAATTATTACTACTGGGCAACTATCATCCAGACAAAACCTTTCACAAACATATCCCTGCTATCCACAACCAAGGTTAGGTAAAACGCAAGCAACCACATGCCATTTCATTTACAAAAGATTATCACAACCATACAACATTCCATCATTCATTTATTTCAAAGTTCCACACATAAAACCCTTTCCACACACAAAACATTTCCGCATTTGAAAACACCTTTTACTTCCAAAACACTTTTCATAATCAAAACACTTTTCATAAATAAAGGCATTTTCCACAACCAACCACTTCCCATTTCAACCCCATCGTTTACAAAAACATTTCCCACAAAACAACCAAACCACCAACATGTTCATTATTCCAATTTTGTTCGACCGGTGTGATCACACAAGGTTTTCATTCTCATTTAATCAGCCAGTCTTTACGTGCTTATCCATTTTCTATGTTTTAACAAAACCAACCACAAACAATTCAGATATCAATTGTGCACGCAAAGGCCACCAACGGCCTTGATTTTCAGTAGGCAAAGGACTTTCAATCCAAAATCACAATCAGAAGATAAAGAAACTGGAAGGCAATCGAAACAGCACAAAACCCCAAACCCTTCTTTATCCGTTTATTATCTTTATTTAAAGTTCAACTGCATCCCATGGACCAAAAGAAAAATATCCCACCCCGCATGTTGCACCAAATAGAGAGACGAAGGTAAACCCCTACATCAAAAGGTCCCAATCACGTCGCTTCCGACGACGTCCTTCGGTGTCCTCTGCCTTCGCCAAACCCGACAAACGCCTCCCAGGATGGAAGCTGGAGAAGGAAGTCCAGAAGGAAAGGTGACAAGTCCGGGCTTAGAAGCTTCGTCTCGTCGCTACGATCCTGTGGCCGCTGACGGATCGTAATTGGAAGCTCAGACAAAGAAGTTAGAGGAGGAATACTTCTCGATTGTCCAAGAGCGTCGTCGTGCGACAAAGAAGCGATCGATATGGAAGATAAAACATGACTCGTTCTTATATAGGAAACGAATAGGTAAATCCGTATTCAGCATGCATTAATGAATACACGATGTGACCGTACATACGTTACATGTTTTGATTGGTTAACACACAACACGTCACGCGGTTTCCACGCGTTTTAATAATAATGATAATTCTATCAATATGTGGTGTTTCGTTGACCCAAGGAATGAGTCATAAAAGTAGCTCATTAATGGTCTTAAAATGACCGTCATAATTTCAGGGTTACGCTGTCGCTGACGGATCGTCAATCCGATACCGTATGAGGGAGATACGTTGGATACAAGATCCCGTAATAATAACAATATTAAATCTATTAAATCATGAGCGTTTCGGGTACCCAATCCGAAAACCCGAAAAATACATCCAATATTGGACTCATAATTTTCGTCTCGTAGTCAGGGTCGCACTGCCACTGACGGTTCGTGAAACCGAGGTCGCACGAAGAAGTTATTGTGAAAAAAGTGTTTTATTATCAAAAAAAATGATAACAATATTTTATTAATTATTTATTTATTTATTTCTCTAACTCCAATCAATCACCATTTGTCATTTTTCACGCTGGAAATTCATCACCAATTATCTCCTTTACTATTTATTTCACACTTAATTTTATTCCCATTAATATCTTATAACTCCTCCCTCTCTCCAATCTTTATTAATTCTTTCTCCCAAGATTCTCTCCCACAAAAAGTGGCGCCTCTCTCTTATATTTATTTTTCAATAAATTTTATTTTCTCTCTCCAATATTTATTTTGTTGGTGCGCCTCCCCTTTTATTTCATATTATTATATTTTTTCATCTTCTCTCTCCTTGTGGCACGCCCCAAATTTATTTTAAACCTTTATTTATTTATTTTTTACACAATTATCATAACATCTTTAATTTATTCTCATATCTCATTGCATTTAATTCAAAACATAATTCTCATTAAATCATTATTACCAGAGCTATCAAAAAAAAACCAACATTATTATTATAATTATTTAGTATAACACTTATAACAAAACCCCAAATAAAATTTATTAACACGTCACCATTTATTATTAAAAATAATTATTATTTTTGATGTTCGCCACATTGACCACATAAAAAAAACGTTTTTACAAAGTAATCGACCGGAGAGGTCCGGGCCATTACATTAGATACCTCTCAAAACATTCTCGTCCTCGAGAATTAAAAAACTGACCCAGAAGAAGGAAAGGATCTGAAGAACCACTCCACAAGATACCTCTCAGGGCTCTCGTCATGACAAGGGACCAACCAACAACTCTATGAGTTAGGAATTCCCTCTCCTATGTCAAGATACTATCCGCTTTAGGCGGCACTGACTCGCCTGCACGGGTTTAATCGCATCCTCATTAATGCGTCTTGATTAAGGATCAGGTTTTTCCTTTCCCATATATCCGGACAAGCCACACACTTCCCAAGAACAAGGAACAAAGATCTCACATCCAACAAGACAACATTTTATATATCAAAGGTACAGGGTAACACCAACAAACAAAGGAAGGTACAAGTCAAAACAACCCCGGGTACTGAGCGCGCATCTGGGTCTCCTGCTCCCAAGTGCTCTCCTCAAGGCTGCCATGCCTCCACAACACACGAACCAAGCCGATGGTTCGTCCACGGAGCACTTTCTCCTTGCGATCCTCGATCCTGACTGGCCGTTCCTCGAAGGTCGTGTCTTCTCCCACATCTATCTCTCCCCAGTTGATGACATGAGAGTCATCATGTAAGTACTGACGAAGCTGGGAGACATGGAAGACGTCATGGACCCTCTCCAACTGAGGTGGTAGGTCCAGCTGATATGCCACCTCGCCAACTCGCCTCAGCACCTCGAAAGGTCCGATGAACCTAGGGGAGAGCTTACTCCCCTTTCCGAACCTCCGCTGCCCCCGTCGAGGGGAAACCTTCAAGAACACATGATCTCCCACCTCGAACTCCAAGGGCCTCCTCCGACGATCAGTATAAGACTTCTGCCGATCCTGAGCTGCTTTCATCCTCTCCCGCACTAGCTGGACTTTCTCCGTGGTGCTCTGCACTACTTCTGGTCCAAGAGTACCAGTCTCACCAACCTCTGCCCAGCAAAAGGGTGAACGACATGGTCTTCTATACAAAGCCTCAAAAGGATCCATGCCTATAGTAGAGTGGAAGCTGTTGTTGTAGGCAAACTCTACTAAAGGCAAGTGTCATACCCATGATCCTCCGAAATCCATAACACATGCTCGCAGCATGTCCTCCAATGTCTGGATAGTCCGCTCTGTCTGTCCATCAGTCTGAGGGTGAAAATCAGTGCTAAGGCGTAGCTGGGTGCCAAAAGCATGTTGTAACCCCTTCCAGACTCGTGAGGTGAACCGAGTGTCCTGATCTGAGACGATAGTCTTCGGAACTCCATGCAAACGCACCACCTCATCCACGTACCTCTGTGCTAAGGTACTCACAGGTCCTGACTCCTTGATGGTCAAGAAGTGAGTAGATTTTGTCAGTCGATCCACCACTACCCAGATAGCATCATGCCCGCCCTGAGCTCTGGGTAGTCCTGTGATGAAGTCCATCAAGATGTCGTCCCACTTCCACTCAGGAACATCTAAAGGATGCAACAAACCACCAGGAACGCGGTGTTCAGCCTTCACCTGTTGACACACCAGGCATTTAGCCACAAACTCTGCCACTGCCCGTTTCACCCCGGGCCACCAAAACTGTCCCCTCAGGCCTTGGTACATTTTCGAAACACCTGGATGTACTGCCAAGGCTGAGCCATGGAACTCACGAAGGACTTCATCACGCATCACCTCTGGAACAAACAACCTTCCATGAAAGAGCATCCGATGTCGGTTGTCCTCCGACCATCCTTCCGGAGCGTTCCCCTGATCGACACGATCCCGCAACACTTCCACCTCAGGGTCTCCCCACTGAGACTCTTCCACTTGTTGCAACAAAGAGGATTGTACCGTCATCTGAAACAAGCAGCCTCTAGCACCTTCCACCCTCACATCCAAGTGCAAGGCAGCCAACTCCCCCATCGCCTTCCAAGCATCAGCAGATTCCCGAACCACTTCCTGATGCGGCTTCTTGCTCAGGGCATCAGCCACAACATTTCCATTACCTTCAGTGTACGAGATCTCAAAGTCGTAGTCTTGGAGAAACTCGACCCATCTCCGCTGTCACAAGTTCAAGTCACGCTGGGAGAAGATATAGCGCAAGATCTTGTGATCGGTGAAGACCACAAAGCACTCCCCAAAAAGGTAATGTCGCCACAGCTTCAATGCGAACACTACTACTGCAAGCTCCAAGTCATGGGTGGCATAGTTCCGCTCGTGAGAACGCAACTGCCTAGACCCATAGCAGATCACACCCTTCTTCTGCATCAGCACACATCCCAAGCCAAGGCCAGAGGCATCACAAAACACCTCATACAAGGATCCTTCCTCTGGCAACCTAAGGATGGGAGCACTAACCAACTTCTCCTTCAGGTAGTCGAAAGATTCCTGGCACTTCTCATTCCATAGGAAGACCTGATTCTTCCTAGTCAAAGCTGTCAACAGAGAAGCAACTTGAGAGAAGTCCGAGACGAACCTCCGATAGTATCCAGCCAACCCCAGGAAACTACGAACTTCTGCCACGCTCTTGGGTGCTGTCCAAGAAACAACTGCTTCTACCTTCGACGGGTCCACTGACACTCCATGCTGAGACACCACGTGCCCAAGGAAGTGTACTTCTTGCGTCAAGAACTTACATTTTGACAACTTTCCATAAAGATGATGGTGTCAAAGGACTTCCAAGACATCCCTGAGATGCTCAACGTGCTCTTCATTTGATCTTGAGTAGATCAAGATGTCATCGATGAACACAACGACAAACTGGTCCAGGAACTCTCGGAATACAAAGTTCATAAGACCCATGAACACAGCTGGTGCATTCGTAACCCCAAACGGCATCACTACAAACTCGAAGTGCCCATACCTGCACCTGAAAGCTGTCTTTGGGATGTCACTGTCTTTTACCCTCAGCTGATGATATCCCGACCGTAGATCAATCTTAGAAAACCAACATGCTCCCCTCAGCTGGTCGAAGAGATCATCTATTCTCGGAAGGGGGTAACGGTTCTTGACTGTTACCTGATTCAGCCTCCGGTAGTCTATGCATAGCCTAAGACCACCATCCGCCTTTTTCACGAACAGAACCGGAGCACCCCATGGCGACACACTGGGTCGAACGAAACCCTTCTCCATCAGATCGTCAATCTGAATCCGCAACTCCCGCAACTCCGAAGGTGCCATCCGATAAGGAGCCATCGAGATCGGACGGGCACCTGGCTGTAAGTCTATCCCAAACTCAACATCACGTCGAGGGGGTAGAGTCACAACCTCCTCGGGAAAGACATCGAGGAATTCCCCAACAACTTCTGGAACATTCATCATCTCCGTATCAGCTGGAACCGATGATATCCCACCCAACAAAGAAAATAGAGGCTTCACATGCCGGCTTCCAACCTGATAGCTCCTCTCGCCAACAAAAGTCACACGCTGTCTATCCATATCGGAGAACACGAATCTTCTCCGGAAGCAGTCGATAACAGCACTAACAGAGAACAGCCATTCGATGCCTAAGATGACGTTGTATGGCTGTATCTGTAGAAAAAGAATATCTCCAATGGACCGATGTGGTCCCAACGTCAGCTCGCATCCCCGACAAACACAAGACAACCGGGTCTGACCTCCAACATGCGTACTCAGTACCAGGGGTATAGAAAGTCTCTCTACGTCTAGACCCAAATCATGGGCTAGACTGGGTGCAACAAAAGAGTGTGAAGCTCCTGAATCGAACAAGGTAGAAACAAGAGTGCTGAACAAACAGATCGTACCTCGTACCACCTCTGGTCCTGCTGGAGCTGCCAACTCTGCTGCGTGCAACTGTCCACGCCCAGCTCCTCTGCCTCTCTGATGTCGACCGCCTCCCCGACCACGCCCTGGTCGAGGTCCCTGAGGAGCACCCTGAGATCGTCCTCCTCCTACAGGGTCTACCCTCGGAGGGCCCTGCTACTGCTGAAAGGGCCTCGACGGCAACTGCTGCTGAGGCGGGTACTGATCCTGACCACCTCCACCGTGCTGAGCTCTGGTCGGGAACTGACTCCGGACGTGCCCGAAACCTCCACAAGAAAAAAACTTCAGTCCAGGACTCGAGAAGGAAGGACGAGGGCCTGAAGACCTGAACTGGAACCGCTGGGGCCTACTCCCCACCGGCCTGAACCTGGAAGGTCCGGTCGCAGGAGGTCTGCTACTGACTGCCTTCCCCTTCGACGGACCCACCTGGATCCCTTCTCGGGGTGCACCTCCCTGCAAGTGCATCCTCTCTACAACTTCTGCCTTCTTCTGTACGGCTAAGTATGACGGAAGGGTGAAGGGGGTCACAACATACTGGAGCGAAGGACGAAGCGCCTCTTCCAAACGTCTCGCCCGAGACTCTTCATCCGGAAAGAGTTCCGGAGAAAAGCGTAGGAGATTCTTGAACTTAATTCCCAACTCTCGAACAGTCATACTCCCCTGCTGAAGGGAGAGCAACTCCTGACGCTTTTCCGCCTTGATCAAAGAAGAAAGGAATTCCTCTCGGAACTCCTTTTCGAAGTCAGCCCATGGAATCTCTGCCTCCTTCCTCTCCCCAAGGTAGAGCATCCACCATTGGCGCGCCGCGCCTCTCAGCTGACTGACCGCTAGGGGGACCCAGTACTCCTTCGGAGCATGGATCAAGGTAAAAGTGATCCCTAGCTCTTCAAGCCACCCCTCCGTCTCTAGGTCCGAAGTACTTCCCTCGTACTTCTTGAGAGTCTGACGCTGGAAAGAACGGAGGGTCTTCTGCCACTGGCTGTCTTCCTCCTCTCGATCGATCCTCAGTTGATCGATCGCCTGAACCTGCTGGGCCTCGGCCGCCTGAGCCACCTGGGAACGCCGTCCAGGTGCCATAGCTGTATGGTAAACAAGGAAAACCTAAGCCCGAGTAGTAAGGAGATTTCTTAAGGGTTCATTTTATCATTTTACTTTATTCCCAGAACGCCCCAGATCAAGTAAAACACAAACATGATGATGCATGTAACTTTACTAGGGTTTCTACCCTAAAATCAATGTAGCCTCACTTGGTTGTTCGGTAGGCTCAGAGTCCTTGCATCGGATCACGGGGGGCCCTAAAATCCCATGTCCTAGCCGATCTTCCCTGGCCTATGTCACACACCAAGATCAGCTAACACTGTTTCCCTACCATCCCATGCAATCCTCACTGTGCCTAACTCCAGACTCCATCCTATATCTCAACCATTCCTCTTATACCATTCTGTCACGACCCCCTTCCATCAAAGATTCCCCTCCTGAGTTGGCAATGGTGAAAGGGAGATAATGACCCCCGAGTCCCGCCTCCAGTAGGCCCCGGGGTGGCGACTAGCACCAAGGGTATGAGTTTATTTTTTTTTTCAATCATGGGAGGCATTACCCTTTTTATAGTTAGGATCGGAAATAGGACAAGTCAACCACCAAAAAGGAAAAAGAACAAAGGTGCTGAAAAGAAACCCAAACCAGTCCCATATGCATGTACAAATAAACTGAAACAGGTACAAGTACAAATAAGCTTAAAGTACAAGTGAGTACAGTACCAAAAGAAAAACAAGAAAACAACAACTGCACAGCTCCCACTGCCTGACTAGTAGGGTCCCGCACAGCCCTGGTAGTCCTCCTGAAAACCTGAAACAACGTAGGGTGAGCATACAAGTATACTCAGTAGAGAACCTAAAGCTCTCGTGCACAAGTGGGGAGACACCCTAAGGTCCCGTGAGAAAACAGAAGAACCAGAAACTAACAAGGAAAACTATCCACCCAGCCTCACTGGTCACACTCACCAAGTAACACAAACAAGTTTAGTATATATATAGAACAAAAGTATTGGGTACCCCACACCATTTCCCACTTAATTAGATGCTGCTCTTCCTAACGGAAAATGTCCTGACGCTACCACACTCTTCCCGCCCGCACACACCTGGGCCAAACCATGCATCCCTCCCGCACACACCTGGGCCTCACAACCACGCATCTCGCCCACACACACCTGGGCCACAACCACTAACCCGCCCGCAGACACCTGGGCCTCATCCCGAAGGTTCTTGGGAACGGTAAGCCTGCCCGAAGAGTCTTGGGCTAAAGGTCGCCTCAAGCCATCACAGCCTCCGAGACCTACCCGAAGAGTCTTGGGTGTAAGGTCACCTCAAGCCATCATAGCCTATGGAAGAAGGAGCAGGAAGGAGCTAGTAACTAAGGGGGAACACCCTCTCCCATAAAATGGGAGTGTTCGGCACTAGGTGCTTGACATGGGTGTGGTGCGACAAAACACAAAGATACAATTATATATATACATATACCAAACACATAGCCCAACCTATGGCTTCTTAAAAAGAGGAACTGAGCATGTGCATCGGCACTGCTACCACGAAGCATGCATCAACAACCAAACAATCATCCCCAAACCCCATTTAGGTTTTCATGTTTCATGCAATGGTTTAACAAATTATTACTACTGGGCAACTATCATCCAGACAAAACCTTTCACAAACATATCCATGCCATCCACAACCAAGGTTAGGTAAAACGCAAGCAACCACATTCCATTTCATTTACAAAAGATTATCACAACCATACAACATTCCATCATTCATTTATTTCAAATTTCCACACATAAAACCCTTTCCACACACAAAACATTTCCGCATTTGAAAACACCTTTTACTTCCAAAACACTTTTCATAATCAAAACACTTTTCATAAATAAAGGCATTTTCCACAACCAACCACTTCCCATTTCAACCCCATCGTTTACAAAAACATTTCCCACAAAACAACCAAACCACCAACATGTTCATTATTCCAATTTTGTTCGACCGGGGTGATCACACAAGGTTTTCATTCTCATTTAATCAGCCAGTCTTTACGTGCTTATCCATTTTCCATGTTTTAACAAAACCAACCACAAACAATTCAGATATCAATTGTGCACGCAAAGGCCACCAACGGCCTTGATTTTCAGTAGGCAAAGGCCTTTCAATCCAAAATCACAATCAGAAGATAAAGAAACTGAAAGGCAATAGAAACAGCACAAAACCCCAAACCCTTCTTTATCCGGTTATTATCTTTATTTAAAGTTCAACTGCATCCCATGGAAGAAAAGAAAAATATCCCACCCCGCATGTTGCACCAAATAGAGAGACGAAGGTAAACCCCTACCTCAAAAGGTCCCGATCACGTCGCTTCTGACGACGTCCTTCGGTGTCCTCCGCCTTCGCCAAACCCGACAAACGCCTCCCAGGATGGAAGCTGGAGAAGGAAGGCCAGAAGGAAAGGTGACAAGTCCGGGCTTAGAAGCTTCGTCTCCTCGCTACGATCCTGTGGCCGCTGACGGATCGTAATTCGGAGCTCGGACAAAGAAGTTAGAGGAGGAATACTTCTCGATTGTCCAAGAGCGTCGTCGTGCGACAAAGAAGCGATCGATATGGAAGATAAAACATGACTCGTTCTTATATAGGCAACGAACAGGTAAATCCATATTCAGCGTGCATTAATGAATACACAATGTGACCGTACATACGTTACATGTTTTGATTGGTTAACACACAACACGTCACGCGGTTTCCACGCGTTTTAATAATAATGATAATTCTATCAATATGTGGTGTTTCGTTGACCCAAGACATGAGTCATAAAAGTAGCTCATTAATGGTCTTAAAATGACCGTCATAATTTCAGGGTTACGCTGTCGCTGACGGATCGTCAATCTGATACCGTATGAGGGAGATACGTTGGATACAAGATCCCGTAATAATAACAATATTAAATCTATTAAATCATGAGCGTTTCGGGTACCCAATCCGAAAACCCGAAAAAGACATCCAATATTGGACTCATAATTTTCGTCTCATAGTCAGGGTCGCATTTCCACTGACGGTTCGTGAAACCGAGGTTGCACGAAGAAGTTATTGTGAAAAAAGTGTTTTATTATCAAAAAAAATGATAACAATATTTTATTAATTATTTATTTATTTATTTCTCTAACTCCAATCAATCACCATTTGGCATTTTTCACGCCGGAAATTCATCATCAATTATCTCCTTTACTATTTATTTCACACTTAATTTTATTCCCATTAATATCTTATAACTCCTCCCTCTCTCCAATCTTTATTAATTCTTTCTCCCAAGATTCTCTCCCACAAAAAGTGGCGCCTCTCTTATATTTATTTTTCAATAAATTTTATTTTCTCTCTCCAATCTTTATTTTGTTGGTGCGCCTCCCCTTTTATTTCATATTATTATATTTTTTCATCTTCTCTCTCCTTGTGGCACGCCCCAAATTTATTTTAAACCTTTATTTATTTATTTTTTTCACAATTATCATAACATCTTTAATTTATTCTCATATCTCATTGCATTTAATTCAAAACATAATTCTCATTAAATCATTATTACCAGAGCTATCAAAAAAAACCAACATTATTATTATAATTATTTAGTATAACACTTATAACAAAACCCCAAATAAAATTTATTAACACGTCACCATTTATTATTAAAAATAATTTTTATTTTTGATGTTCGCTGCATTGACCACATAAAAAAAACGTTTTTACAAAGTAATCGACTGGAGAGGTCCGGGCCATTACACAAATGCACGGCCAAAAAAACCACCTTCTCACCACCCCAAAAGTATGGCCAAACAAACCACCTCCTCACAGCCCCAAAAGTACAGCCAAACAAACCACATATCACCTCACACCCCATTGAAATCACGCATCGTCGTCCCACAAGTATGGCCACACATCACAACACATCAAGATCATTTCTACTAGTTTACAAAGGGTCTTTTATCACATTCCACTTTATTTTAGGGGTGTTATCACAAAAATCAAAATCATAGGGCAACAATTTCATTAGCCAAGTATAAGTAATTAACCAATTTTCATTTAGGGTGATATCACAACAATCACAACAAAAATAGCAATCACAACACATATATCCAGAGCAAACAAAGCCCCCAACGACCATAATTTTCAGTGGAGCATCAAGACCGTAAAATTCACAATATCCAAAATAATATCAAAGCTATAAAAGCATACGAATCAAACCTTGTTTTCCCCTTTCAATTCAATTAACCAATTCTTTATATTTGATTAAGTTGGCACAACCATAACCCATAGATAAATAAAAGTAAACCCTTCCTGCATGATACATAATAAGGAGAAATGAGGGAATCTCAACCTCAAAGAAGCTTTGTTGACTCGTTGTGCACCGTAGGGTGAAGAAAAACGCCTGCAAACCACAACCGCACCACGAGAAACTACGAATCAACATACACTGCAACCAAAGACCATCAAACACAACCCAACACACACCTCAAACCAAAGTAACATCGTCGCAGGGAATCCCCAGGAGAAGAATGGAAGAAAAACCACCAAGAAGGGAGAAGAACCTACCACGGATCAACCATGGATTGTCAACAAACAACCACTGGGACCAACAGATCAAAGAGGGAGGAAGAGGGCTCGAAGAACTCTTTGGGGCGCCTTGGGTTTGCCCAAAACGAGAGGAAGAAGAAGTCACAGCCGAATGAATGAAAATTCGGTCGGAAAAGAATTTTAAAACTACATTGGATCAGGGGTTTACACGACGTGTAATCCCCTTTCACGTCGTGTAATCCTCGGGGTTCAGTTTCGCCGAAAAATGCGTTGCCTTTTTATTATTTAACCCAAAAAATCTACACATCGTGAACCAGTCCTGGACAAGTCATGAAACCAACTTTCATGTTGTGTAATACACTTACACGGCGTTTATTTCCTGCAGTAGTTCTGTTGCACCCCCAGCTCTTACGAAAACTCCCGAAACCTCCCCCCGAACACCTCCAACAACAAAAACTGATAAAGTAACAGATCGGGAGGACACAGACCGTTACAAGGACAGTGGTTGTGGGAGCGCAAGCAGGAGCAAAGGCAGGACAATGGTGGTGGGATCAGGAGTGCGAAAACAAAAGCACAACGAGAGAACAAGTGAGGCGACATTAGTGCGTGGCAAGGTGACAACACAAGCAGGAGCAAAGACACGGGAATGACTTTTTGGTCCAAAAAAATGGCTCAACCACTGTGGAAATCCAATTCCATCATAGGGTGGAACCTTCTCTTCCCATGGAATCCATTTCCTTCATACCAAACACATAAAATCTTGTTTTCCTTCTCTTTCCCATTCCATCATGCCTATTCATCAAACATATTGATGAACACTTTGCATACATTCAATATAAGTGTTACGTTTTTAATTTCGATCTTAACATTTCCTTTCCACTGCTTTAAAAGTAAATTAGATATGTACAAAACCCATCAGTAATCATAAACAATGAAGTTCTAGTGGATTGTGTGTGACGCTAATGAGCAGTCTAAAATGTATTTTTTTTACTGAAAGTAAACTAAGCGATTCACGCATTTGATACAAACCTAAAGGAATGGGAATGTTCTTGTTAAAATTGAGAGCAAGATCAAGTGCAGAAGCTTTGAAGAAAAAAAGATTTTATTAGAGTTGTTTTTCTTGATTCACCCTGAGGACACAGTTTACGCATTCAAGATCTTTTCCACAAACACCTACATAAAGAACCATCAATGAGAGTATATACATTGATCATTACACATGAGTCATAGAAATGAGGCTCAAAGAATCTCCTGAAAAATTTCCACTACAGCTACGGTGCAACTTTAATTTTGACATTCACTTTCAATCTCCATGGGAGTCCATCTCTCCGCCATGCTGCATTCGATCCATCTGCCAACTGTGGCAATGCCTGCATCCATCTGCTACGATCTGCACTTGAGCTTCTCTGCCTCCAACTCTCGTCTCATTGCTTCCACCCGCTGGCGCAACCCTGCGTTCTCCTGCTCGCATTGAACAAGAAGCTTCCCACAAACACATCACCAGCATTAAACAAAGAAATAGAGAACATTAGCAGTCATCACCTTCCCAAGGAGTTGAAGATCCTCCCTTGCTCTTGTGGCATCCTCCAACTTCTTCTCAAAAGACTGCTTCACCTGCACATGAGACAGGTGTTCATTTAGGCTATGCTTGGTTGATAGAGTGCAATGAATCCAATGGGCGGTCAGATTTATACCCATTGTTGTCATATAAATGGAAAGTTGTTAACACAAGATTCATATGGTACAGAGTTTCAAAAGAAAGGTTTAGATGATCAATGGGTGTTGGCAAATGTATGGATGCCAATAAAGAAATTCATAGCATTTGTGAACTTATATGGCTATACATATCTCAACCATCACTATACGCCTCGGGAAAGATCAATCTGATCACAGCTTATAAATCAATCCATAAGCACTATGCTCATATGCACTGCACTCATATTTGAATGCATTAGCGCGTCAATTGCATGAATCAGAATACCTGCCATGGACATTCAAATATGCTTGATGGCCAGTAGATTCATGTTAGTATGACTATCATTGTTGAGAAGGCCACTACTTTTTGCAATCTGTTACAGTGGCTTATGTCTTGAATTGTGTTAATCTGTGAATCTCTTATCCCAAAAAAAATAGTCAAGAAGCTCTTAGGTTGAGCTAAACTTATATGTTGCATGTGGAAAAATACAGATGATATTCTTCGCCCAATCATAGATTCTTAAATACCGACTTCCATAAAGGCTACAGCCCTATTTTGCTCCTCTTGAATAATCAATCCTAATAAACAAATCAAAACACCATGTAACACATTCAGGGTATGTTTGGTAGAGAGAAAACATGGTGATGTAAGGGGAATGGGAAGTGGAGAATTAGCTTCGCATGTTTGGTATGTTCCATTCTCAATTTACTGGAAATTAAAATTCTATCATTTGAAGAAAACTCATTTCCCTTTCCCTTTCCCTTTCCCTTAATTCAACCCTTATTCAACCATTTGATCAGATTAAACCCACCATAATCATCATCAAGAACGTGCATGATGAACAGAAAGAAATACCTCAATCAGCTCCTGCAGACACTTAGTGGCGTTCTCGACCTCTTCATCAAATTTCAATCTCCACTCCGCAGATTCATCCATTGCTTCCTTGTTAGCGAGATCGAACTGTTGTCTGGAACGATCAGGCAATATTCAATGAAAATCAAAACTTATAACAAAACATAACAAAACAAGAGGGAGGAAAGATCAGAGAAAAACCGAATCAAATCCATTTCATTGGAGGAGATGGCGTAATCTATAGACCAGAGCTTGAAGTACACCGCTAAACCAATCGCCATTGTTAATACCAGTCCGACAAAGATATGCCTTCGTTCTCCCATTTCTTTCTCTGCGAATCTCTAGAATTCACGACTCCAGCCGTCGTCACCCCTCTCCGGACAGCGGTTCACCGATCCATTTTTTCCACCCGCGGCTCTGTTACGGTGGGCCTGGCTTATCAGGCCCGAAATTTGATGCCTGTCGCCCCAATTTCACCCCGAATTACTTTCTTCGGTTTATATGGAAACTCGAGAGATGATTTCATATGATCAGATAATAATTCATTTCATTCTATTTATCATCAAATTCTCAATCCATTGCACAATGTTATGTCACATGTATAGATTGTTGGATTTCACATGAATTTGATGCATTCAATTGAAAGAATGACAATAAAATGTTTGAGAGCATTTGATCCCTCTCTCCCACCTACTTTGATTTGTATGAAATGATTGTGAGTTTTTATTCAATTGGATGGAGTGGTCATTTAATGAAACAAAATGGAATGAAAGGACATAGAAAATAATGAAATTGGATGTTTCATTATTTGAGAATTTTAGGATGAGATGGAACAATTTACCATATTTGTTATTTATAAAATAAATAAATAAAAATATTTTTTATTGATAATTTTCATAACTACCCTTATTATTTTTATCCATTTTATTTTTCATAATTTATGTTATACATGTATTTTTAAAAATAACTTGTTTTTCGATCCACTCCATTAGTTACCCCTCAATTTGGAGGGATACAAAAAATGAAGTATAGGATAGCCAACGATGCCTTGAGAGTCCATTGTTGGGTTTGTGGAACCTCCCGATCACTGAAAGTTATCCTCCATAACTTACACACCAGAAACAAAAAATTAGAATGAACTTGCGATAACAATGTATCAGAACTTAGAAGACAAATTGCACCTAAGTCATCACACCGCAACACACACTTTGATACAACCTGATAAGAACTCATGAAAGGCAAACGAAAGAAACAAAGGAAAAGAACAACATAAGTATTTATGTGGTTTGGACAAAGTCTCAATCCACAAAAGGAACACTGCATACTCTTTTATTAAAGGAATGGAAGATAATTACAATGTCAATCTCTAAAGTTGTTAGTCTAATCACTTCACCATACAAAATATAGTAGAGTCCAACCAATGCAATACGTGTCATCACCTTCTGATCTTCGCAAAGAGTATGTACACTTGGGTCTTATCAATCCGAGAATCTCTTCATTTGGTCAAAGGCATCCACTGACTCAACTCCTCCTTCCGGTGAGTAGTGTGTACTTCAGGAAACTCTGTGACTTAATTGTTACGTAACATTTTGAAGAATCCTTATGTAATTCCTTTACAAAAAATTGTCAGGAAAAACCTTACGTATCTTTAACAGAAAAAACCTTACGCAAGCCCTTTGCATCTCCTAACTTCCTCCTTCAAGACTCATCAGTTGCTTCCAATTGCCTTCTTCCAACTGCACTGCTTTCGGTTTTCCCTCTTCCAGACTTCCGAACATCGGTCGCAATGCTCCACCATCTTCATCTGGTTTTAGAAATTAGACTCTCAGAATCACTCCTTCCATAAGTTCCCACACTTAGCCGGAAAATGGTTTTCATATGGCTGAACCTAATAATCTCCCACTTGAGAATTGTTTTCAAGCTTCACCACCAAGTCCTTCGTCAACATTCACAAAAATGTATTCCGCTCTTAATCTTCCTTTGCAGATGCATGGTCCCCCCAACACATTTCTGATCATCATAGCCCGACTAAGGCACAACACTGCCTCAATATATTTCAGACTAAAACCTTAATCGATATATTTTTCAGATTATGTACCTCATCAAACTTTCGTTGATCCAACACTTTGTCCTCCAATAACTTCTGGATAAAGCGATACTTCAGCTGAATATGATTTGTCATGGAATGAAACGTTAAATTATTCACCATGTGGACCACAATTTGTGAATCACAAAACAATGTCCCAACTTCATGCCTTCTTCTGAGATCTTCCATCAGCCCCTTCAGCCAAATTTAATCCTTCCCAGTATCCGTTAGTGCAACATACTCCATCTTCATTGTTGAAAGTGTAACTACCGATTGATGTTTCAACATCTAACTCACAGTTGTGCCTCCATATGTGAACATGTAGCTAGTGGTGCTCCTTTGTGTGTTCGCATCTCCACCAAATTCTGAATCAACAAACCCTTGCAATGATTCATTCATTCTAAAACAAATAAGCAGATTTTCAAAACCTTTTAGTTACCGAAGGATCCACTTTATCGCTTCACAGTGCTCTCTTTGGGGATTAACCATGAACTTGCTAACTACTCCCACTACATGTGCAATGTATGACCACATACAAACCATTAAATACATCGAGCTTCTGACTGTAGTTGCAAAAGGAACATTCACTACTACAGATCGGGGCAAGGGAAGCGCGTGTTTTTATCAGCGCTAAGCAGAAAGCGCTGATAAAAGACTCACCTTTATTAACGCCAGCTAAAAGCGCTGATAAAAGTTTTTAATAAAAAAAATATTATTAATATATATAAAAATATTATATTTATATTCAAAAATAATGTTTATTTATATACATTAACTAAAAAACACATGTTTATAATTAATATAAATATGATATATTAATATATATTTTTTAATAATTCAAATATGTATATATATATATATATATATAATGTTCTAAAAAGGTATTTATAAGATTATAAATAAATAAATATATATTTAAATAATTATAAAATTATAAGAATTTTTTAAAATAATAAATATATTTATTATATTTATAATTATATATAAATACTTGTTAAATATATTTATTTATAATCATAACTATAAATAATTAATTAATATATATTTAAATAAATATATGTCTCTAATGAATTTGGTCAATAATGTATATACATACATATATACATATATATATATATATATATATATATATATCATGAGATAATGATGATATTAATGGACATGATTGGTGTAACAACCCTAACCCCAGTAGCCCAGAGTCTGTGGTCGTTTTATTACAATGACATATATACAAGAGATCACATCACCAAGGATCGATCAGTTTAGTAGTCTTGAAGAAACTAGATACATGGTTCCCTTATTACATCGGTAATTAAACATAGTACATACCAAAAGAAAATAAACCGCTTCTTATCACCCAGTCAAAGATTTCTTCTTCAAAACATGGGGAAGGAAAAAAAATAAAAGGGTGAGTTCAAACGCTTAGTAAGGTTTACATGGAATGATAATGAGTGAAGTAAAGTCAATAAGGCATTGAAATTATGGCAAGGTAAATAATTTGAAAAAAAAACATGTCATCAATAAACTGAGAATGAAAATGAATCCATAGATTTTTTCATAGTGAAAATATCATGGAAAGTAATAAATGAATATTGAATGAAGGAAATACTTATTTATTGGACATAATGTATATGGCACATGAACCATTATACCATTAAGAAGATTTAAGTTTATGGGTAAAAACACGTCTGATTCTGTTTGGAAACAGACATGAAGGGTTTGTCGTCAACTATTTTATCTCATGAGACCTGTCGATGCATCGAGGGGATATCTATAACTGAGAACCACCTATCACTACAATTCCAAATCATTCTTCACACATAGATTCAATTCACGAACAATATGACTTATCAAACTATCCATATTGAGCAGAGGATACGAATTCATCGATATTTCCCCAATTAAAACATCATTCAAAGAAAACATCATATTTAAAAATGGTACATGGATTAGGAAATAATAATATCCATGATACAAGAAATATGTATATTTAATGAAATCTTCAATGAATGATGATCACAAATGAAAGATAAGTATACATACACCACACCACACACAAGGAATAAGTGGTGAATAAGGCATAAACAAAGAGAATATCATAATGGAGTCCATGAAAGAATAGATTTAAATCATACTCAGACATTAATAATAGAAAAAAGTTATATATAATGATAGATTATGTCCAAATTAAGTGAAAACATGTAAAAGGGGTGTTTAATAAACTTTAAAAATGAGCTTCTTTAGTGCAGTTTAAGGAAAATATTAAAGAGTCTTTAAAACAGAAAAAGTCATAATTATTTGTGTAAAACCAGAAATGAAAAAAGATAGTTTTTCATGATAAAATGAATGATTTTAGAAAAATATTGGTAGATTAAAATATATTATGGATGGTACTTGAAAATGGATAATAAATTAGGAAGTTCCTTTTAATCGGTCTTGCTTATCAGAAGGAATTGAAATGGAGGCCTTATAAAACATGAATTACCCATCAAAGAAAATTGAATTGATATGGATACATGAGTTTAGAAAATATACACATAATTTAAAATAATTATATAAAAATAATTAATGATTACATTAGGGTAAAGAGAGAGAAAACCTAGCCCGAATGAAAAATGGATGTTTGGGGAGAATCCCTTACCTTATGTTTGAATGTGTTCTGCATTTGATCTTAATGTCATCAAAAATCAGATTAAATTAATTAATTAATTAATTCAAAAACTTTTATACATGTATTTTATTTATTATAATTTTATTAAGTCCATTTATGGCCTTTTTATGAGTTATAAGATACAATTTTATCGTCTGAGAGCATTCGTTTCCTTGGTTTTCATGATCAGTTTACTTGTATACATGTATGGAAAATCCTATAAAATAAGAATTTTTGTCCAGAACTAAAATTATATGTTATTAATTAACTTATAGAATATTAAATGGTTATATATTTCATTCGGTTATATGGTATTAGGATGAATCATTAGATAAAATGTTAGTGCTGATCGTTAGATTATTTTGGCATTTTTTCGATCATCACGAACTAGTTTTGTTTTATTAATTAATATTATGTATATATACTGGTTTTAGAACTTTAAATAAGATTTAATACATATATTATAATCTATTTTAACCATAATAAATGTTTTTATGACCAGTCTTGAAGGTGGAATTGAAAAATGAAAACACGTCGTCCATGAAAGTGGTAAATCAGCACCTCACAAACAATGTTTTCATTTTTAGAATAAAAGGAATAAGAGAAGAGTATTGATGGTAGATTTTCCATTGAAATAATAAAAATATAGTATATATAATATACTGTATTTATCATAAATGTTTGGAAAAAGGATGTGAGTAGAGTATAAAAAAATAAAAGAAAATGAAAAGAAAATAAAGAAAGCGAAAGAAGATTTTACCTCTTGAATTCTTCTCCTTAAGAACCTCCTTAAGAAAATTGGTCTTGGTATTTTATTGAAACCAGAACCTCTTGGATGTGGGAAAGAGGATTTTTAAGTGTATTAGGTAGAAATTGGACAAGATTAAAGGCTTAAGAGGTGTGATGAGAAGAGGTGGTGAGGGGTGACATTTATAGTGGAGGAGAGAAGTTTATTTTTGATTATTTTATACATTTGTTTATTATTTTGGCTCAAAACTATCAATAGTGATGATTATTATGACTAAATAAAGTAAAATAAAGTAAATAATTCATGTCAGTCTGAACCAATGGATTATTACCTCATTCATACATCAACCATGACTCAATTATTTATTTATTTACGTATACCGTAAATTACCGTATTTCACTATTCATAAAAAATTCAACTATTTTAGAAAAAAAATTCACCATAACCATTTTTTGACATGTATAATTAAAAATGAACTCAATTTTTTGAAAATAATTTTCTATAAATGAGAAATTTAATTTTTAATTAATATCACCATTTATTTGAAAAATACCGATTTTAAAATTATAACTGATCTTGTGACACTTTGAAAAATTAATTAAGATCTCATAAAATTATCTTATAATCACAAAAAAATAAAATATTACTTTATTAATATATTTTATGAAAATAAATTTTCTTTTAAATCATTATATTAGTTATAAAATTGTAAATAAATATTTATTTTTCACAAAAATACCAACAATTAATATATCATTTTTAAAAAAATTATTTACTTAAACTATGATATAATTATATCATATTTCCATTTATAAGATGCCTAAATTTTATTTATACATTCATAGGTGAGGTTACTATTTTAATGGTAACATTACTATTCCAACGGTCAAGTTACTATTTAATAGTATATTACTGTTCGTTTAAGCTCGATGTTGTGTGCAACATTACCTATTTATTTAAGAAGATACATACCATAAAATCTTAGGGTGTTATATTCTTCCATTTTGGAGAATTTTGTCCTCAATTTTCTTAATGAATACTGCCTTTTAAACAAATGTGAGTAGTTCTTATTCATAACATCCTTAGGTTCCAACATTGCTTATTCCATTTTATGCTTTCTTCAAAGAACATTTACTAATAGAGTCATCCAATTTCTCAATACTTTCACTCTTGTGTTAAGAATCTTGATAAGCACTTCACAATAAGACTGTTGGAGTTGGTGCCCTAGAACCAAATTCGATGTACTTTATGATAACTTATATTCATGGTTGTTGAATATCAATTAATTTCTTTATAACATCATGATTGTTCTTTTGCGTGATATTGTATGCGATAATATCCCAAGAGTAGCTGTCGTACTAAAAGGTCATAGAAGTTCTCCGCTATGATGAGAACTCGAAAGTTCCATGAAAATATTCTTAGATATATTTTCACGACCCGTCCTTGGGGCCCATGCTGTGACTACCCCAAGCCCGCCTTCCATAGGCCAGGGGCTGGCGACTAGTACCAAAGGCGTAAATCACAAAGTTGGGAAGGCATTGCCTTTATAAAGTAAACAAACACAACAGAGTACGCAACAAGAAGTAAACACTAAGTAAAAAATGAATGCAAAAGAGTGTGCTGGAAAGTAAATGGGCCAGTATACAAACCCAACTGAACAACAAGTACAAGTAAAAAGGGGCAAATAGCTGAAAGTAAAGAGCAGCTCCTGGATCGTCCTCCGAGGTTCCTACCTGAAGGGTAGATACGGATGGCCACATTAGCACTCACATCCATCAGTCTCCTCCGTGTGCCGACTCGTCGCAAGGTCCACCTCCGGGTACCGTCCAGTCGTGGCGCTCTCGGCCTCCGTCAGTGCTGTCCGTCGTCTGCATCCAACACAACGAGCTGCGGGCATAGCCCGTGCAGGGGTGAGTATAACGATACTCAGTAGGTAACCTGAGACCCGCAAGGTCTCACAATATCCATTAAGGATAAACAAAATAAGAAAGATACAATCATTAAGTATCAACCAAACCTACTTAGGTATATGCCCATACATATACCTAAGTTACCAATCTCAGTCCGACTCCAACTCTCAAGCCCAAGCACAACCGATTCCATAAAAGAAGTAAAGTCAATCACCACGATGATAATGGTTGAAAGACATGACTCATCTCACACAAGTATGCCACAATAGTAGAGAGATATAAATGATCAGATGTAGCCACTAGATCATCTAAGCTGTCAGACCCACATAGGATACAGGACCAGCTAAGATGTCGGATCCTCATAGGATACAGGACCAACTATCTCGTCTAAGCTGTCAGACCCACACAGGATACAGGACCATCTATAATTCATCTGAGCTGCCGGACCCCCACAGGATATAGGACTAGCTATAATGTTGTACCCACACAGGATTTTGGTACAATAGTCATCATCGTCGAACCCACGGAGGATTCTAGTACAATAGTCATCGCAGTCACAACCAGCTCTAGGGTTCCCGCACACAACACGCTCGATTCTGAGAGGGTCTGCTCCTCGAGCAAAGGGGTCGATACATCAACTATCATGAAGTTCTGAGTTGATGTATCCTGAAGTTCCGTCTAATCAAAAGAAACCCAACGCGACAGACGACACGTCAATCAGACGCCTGGTCTGAGAGTTATTGGTTTTTCCTTTCCAGGGGCCCGGTTGGATTTACGCTCGATCCAAACCTGACCATTTTCCAAATTTGTCCAAAACTCACTTAGAGTATCGCAAAATGACTTCCTTGTCACAAGGGTCCCAGTTCTGTAGACGGTGCTTCGATCGGACGCGCGGTCTAGAAGTTATTCGCATTTAAGCGAAACGGGCCCGACCCGTCAAGCCCAGTGGGCTGGCAGGTCGGCCTGACTCGGTTCGGTGGGTCTGACCAGGCTGGGGGTCAGCCCGGCCCGCGGAGTGGGCTGTTTTGGTTCACCCGGCAGTGCCAAGTGGCGCCGCCCCTCCTGCCCGGCCGGCCGTAGTCGGCTGGTTCTGCTCAGCGCGCGCGGCCCGCATAGCGGGTCATGGTTCTCTTTTGTGCGGTGCCGAGTGGTGCCGCGGTCCTTCAGCTCGGCCAGCAGGTGGCCGACCGGTTCGCCTGCTGAGCGGCCCGCGGTTGTGGGCCACGTCTCCTCTATGCGGCACCTGTGGGTGCTGCGGTCTTCCAGCCCGGTCGGTTCTTCCAACCGAGCGGCTCGCGGATGCAGGCCGCAGTTTTTCTCCATGCGGCCGGTGCGATGGCGTCGGTCCACCACTTTCGCGGCCCGACCTGGCCGCGAAATTCAGTTCTATTGTGCGGCGCGACGACGCCACGCCTTTTTATCTGCCGTGGTTCTTCTCCGGCGCGGTGCGACGACACCACGCCCTATCAGCTCCGCCTTCGTTTCCATTACAATCAAGAATCAATAGAGGGTCGTCGGGCCGTGTTTGTTTGGCCCACACCCTCCATGTTAGGCGATAACAAATGGACAAAGACGAACCAAATCATTCATCAAGAACGAGGGTATAATTTTATTCATTTAAAATTATACAGAACCCCTTACCTTGATTCTGATGTCCGCTTGACGGTGTCATGGAAAGATGGCGTCGTTCCATTGACGTTGGAAGGAAAGACGTTGTCATTGGTGGTGTTCTTTTGCGAGCGACGTCTTCTCCCTTGACACGGAGGAAGAGGAAAGTAAGAAGACACGTCGTCGTTCTTCGGTGGAAATGGCATTCTTCATCGAGAGGATATTGTTCCTCGTGTTCTTCGTTGGAGAGGGTGATGTCCTCCAAAAGCTCCCCTCCTCTCTTTAGTTCTCCCGACCAGGTTTATGCCAACCAAATTAAAAGAATGTAATGTATTCTTTTATTGTTGGAAAAATAGATTCAAAATATTTCAAACACTCAAATTAATTAAGTTATTAATTAATTGAGTTGGCACCTTAATGAGAGAAGGTGGAAGGGTTAAAATTTAAAAAAGGGAGAAGTGGCTTCATTAAATCAAAGGGAAGTCCAAGAGTTTCAAAGGGGGGTTTAAAGGGAGATGAGGGGTTTGGTGTTCGTGTGGGCCCTACCACACAATATCCTCCCATTGGAGGTTATGTGGGGGCTGGGCCCCACCTCCAACTCCCCTTTGGAGAAATTAACCACCACTTAAAAATTATGTCACACATAATTTTTAATTTATTAAAAAAATCCCCAAAAATTAACTTCTCCTCCTGATAAAACGCAACTGCAGTAAAGGTCCCCTTAAGTGAATACCGATGCTGTGAGTTCATTGGTGTCCTCGAATTTCAATTCTGGGCATCGATTCAAAAGATAGAAAAACCTGCACGTACGTTTACTGAACATACCCGAACAAAACTTTAGAAATTGATTCTGGGCACACCGGGCCTCGGAATCAGGTGCTGTTAGAAACTACGGACTCGTAAAATTCCAAAAATTTAAGAAAAAAATTTCCTTGAAATTTATGGGTCTTTACATTACCCCCAAATCAGGGATTTACGTCCTCGTAAACCTACAACATGCACCAGGGAAACAAATGGGGGTACTGAGCACGCATCTGAGCCTCCCGCTCCCATGTGCTCTCCTGGAGGTTCCCGTGCTGCCAGCGAACGCACACCAGAGGAATTGACTATCCATACAGGACCCACTCCTGTCGATCCTCAATCCCCACTGGAACCTCTATGAAAGTCGCCCCGTCATCGATGTCCAGCTCTCCATGGTCGATAATGTGGTACGGGTCGTTCACGTATCTCCTCAGCTGAGATACGTGTAAGACGTCGTGCACCCGGTGCAACTGAGGTGGAAGGGTCAGGCGGTAATCCACCTCGACTACTATGATGAGGACCTGGAACGACCCGATAAATCACTGAGATAACTTTCCACCTTGGGAAAATCTTCATAGACCTCATCAAGGTGATACCCATAGGAAGACATGGTCCCCATCCTCAAACTCTAGTGGTCTCCGTCTCCTATCAGCATAGGACTTATGTCTGCTCTATGCAGTCTTCATCCTCTCCTGGATGGTCTACACCTTCTCCATCGTAGCCTGGACCATCTTCAGTCCCACAAGTGTTGAATCCCCTGGGTCAGTCCAGCATAAAGGTGATCTGCAAGGTCGGTCGTACAGTTCCTCATAAGGGGCCATCCTGATGGTGGAGTGGTAGCTGTTGTTGTACGCAAACTCCACCAAGGGTAAGTGATCCTCCCGGCTATGACCAAAGTCAAGGACACATGCATGAAGCATGTCCTCGAGAGTCTGAATGGTCCTCTGAGTCTGACCATCCGTCTGAGGATGGAAGGTGGTGCTCAAGTGAAGTTGCGTCCCAAAAGCCTCTTGTAACCCCTTTCATAGCCAGGAAGTGAAACGAACATCTCGATCGGAGATGATAGTAGATGGAACACCATGAAGCCGTATGATATTCTGAACGTAGAGGCGTCCCAAGCTCTCTACTGAGTCCTGCTCTCTGATTGGTAGGAAGTGGGCCAACCTGGTGAGTCAGTCTACAATCACCCAGATATAGTCATATACTCTGGATGTACGTGGAAGTCCCGTCACAAAATCCATGGATATCCTGTCCCACTTCCACTCTGGAACCTCTAAGGGCTGAACCAAGCCTACTGGAACCTGGTGCTCTGCCTTCACTTGCTGACTAGTGAGGCATCGAGAGACAAACTCTTCTACTGCTTTCTTCATATCTGGCCACTAGTGTTGTCGTCTGAGGTCCTGATACATCTTCACCACTCCTAGATGTACCACTAGAGGGGAAGTGTGGAACTCCCTCAACACATCCTCCTGTAGTGAAACTGGTACCATGGTCCATCCTCTGAAGAGTATGAAGTGTTCGCCACCTTCAGAAAATCCATCAGGTGCCTACCCTGAGGATATCTGAGCACGTCATGCCTCAAAGTCAACGTCCCCATGCTGTGCCTCTATGACTCACTAAAGAAGTGGATGAGTGACTATGAGAGACTGTAGAAAGTCTGCTCCATCTCTATCCACAAAGGATATCTACAATGCGGCCAACTGCTCTGTCACCTCTCCTAGAAGTTGAATGCCTGATCTCCTATTGAGAGCATATGCTACAACGTTCCCCTTACTAGGAGTATAGACTATATCGAAGTTTTAGTCCTGTAGGAACTCAAGCCATCACTATTGTCTCAGGTTTAGGTCCTTCTGCGAGAAGATATACCTGAGACTAGTGGTCAGAGTGGACTGTAAAACGCTCGATCATCAGATAGTGTCGCCACATCTTCAAGGCAAAGAGCACTGCTGCTAACTCCAGGTCATGGCTAGTGTAGTTCTGCTCATGCTCTCTCAACTGCCGTGAACCATACGCGATCACTACCCACTCCTACATCAGGACACACCTGAGTCCTCTCCCTGATGTTTCGTAGTAAACTATGTACCTTATTCCCTCCTCTGGTAGCCTCAAGATGGGCGCACTGGTCAACCTCTGCCTCAGATCCTAAAAGCTCTGCTGGCATCTATCTAACCACATGAAGGGTTTTCCCTTCTTCGTCAAAGCTGAAAGCGGTGCTGATACTCTGGAGAAGTCTGGCACAAATCTACGGTAGTACCCAGCTAGACCCAGGAAACTCCGCACCTCCATCACACTCCTAGGTAGCTCCCAAGAAAGCACTACCTCGATCGTTTCTGGATCCACTGCAACTCCAGCCTCCAAGATGACGTGACCCAAGAAGTGAACCTCTCGAATCTATAACTGTCACTTTGAGAGCTTACCATAAAGCTGGTTCTCTAGGAGTGTGTCCAGTACTACCCGCAAATGGTAGGCGTTCTCCTCCTCAGTGGTCGAGTAAATCAGTATGTCATTGATGAAGACTATGACAAAGTGATCGAGGTAAGGCTGGAAGATTCTGTTCATGAGATTCATGAACACTGCTGGAGCATTGGTTATGCCGAAGGGCATAACTAATAACTCATAGTGGCCATACTGACACCTGAAGTCCGTCTTCTGTACATCCTCATCTCGAACTCTGAGCTGGTGATAGCCTGACCTGAGGTCTATCTTTAAGAACCATCACTCCCCCTTGAGCTGATCAAAGAGGTCATCAATCCTCAGGAGTGGGTACTTGTTCTTCACGATCACCTGATTTAGGTGACGGTAGTCGACAGACAGTCGCAAGCTCCCATCCGCCTTCTTGGCGAACAAAATTGGATATACCCAGGGTGAAACACCGGGTTGGATAAATCCCTTCCCCTGCAAGTCCTCTAGTAGTACCCGCAGCTCACGAAGCTCGGCGGGAGCCATCCGATATGCTGGAGTAGATATCGGTGCTGTCCCGGGGTACATGTCAATGTAGAAGTCTACCTCTCTGCGAGGAGGTAGTCCTGGAACGTCATCAGGGAAAATATCTGCGTACTGATCCACCACAACAAGAAAACTCGGACTTCTCACATCAACTACTCCAAGGATGAGACTAGCCAACTGATGTGTGATCGGCTACCCCCTCCTCTGCGTAAGTCCATCCTGTGCTACAAATGCTCCCTTCTCACCAGTGAAGGTGAACCTGGTCCCATCCGTGCGGATACACCACACTTTGTGCCTAATACAGTCGATCTGAGCATGGACTGTAGATAACCAGTCCATACCCAAGATAACATCGTAAGGCCTCGACGCCGCTACAAGAAGATCTCAGCCGAAGCTCTCGCCTCCTAGAAAAAGATCACACTGCCAGCACCAGTGTGTAATCATCGAGTCTGCTCCCGTAGGAGTCTCTAGCCGTAAGGATCGATCCAACGGCTCCATCAGAATCTATGAGCTCCGAACAAGGGAAGAAACAATAAAATAATGACTCGCACCTATGTCTATAAGTACTGAAGCAAGGGTAGAGTAGACACAGATAGTACCTCAAATCATCTCAAGTGCACCTTGGTCATAGGCCTAGACTACCTGGAGCTGAGCCCGCCTCTATTATCTAGCTCCCTGTGGTCAGGGTGGACCTCCTGGTGGTGGTGGTGGTAGAGTCTCGAAGTGTCGTCCACCACCCGTTGCTCAGCCAACTCCTCTGATACACCCACCTGCTCCCGGAAGACCTCCACGGTCAAACCTCTGCCTCTTCCTGGGAGGTCTCTCTATTGTCTACTGCTCATTTGCATAACAAGTCGGGCAGTCTCGAACCATGTGGCCCTGCCCACCGCATGCATAGCACTGCCTTCTCCTCGTATAACTGACTCTATCTCATGTGCTCCGCACAACCGAACCTATATACTGGGATCACCCACATAATGGCCCGCCCTCAGACCTCTGTGACATCTGTCTACTACCGGATCTAGAAGAATCTACTACGTGTCACTCTATGGTGGGTCTCGCTACCGGTGACTGCTCAGCGAGAAAACTCTCCACTAGAAGGGCTCGCTCCAGCACCCCCGCCTGCGTTAGAATGTTGAGGGGAATCGTCGAAGTCTTAATCTCATGCCTGAGTCCCTACTCGAAGGTTTGGGCCCTGAAGAACGGGTCCCACACCATATCTGTGGAGTAGAGTGAGAGGTTGGTGAACCTCGTTGAGTATTGAGCTACTATCATGATTCCCTACTACAGATGTAATAACTCTTGAATCCACACTGCACGAAGGGTGGCTGGAACAAAATCTGAGCGAAAAAGACTCTTGAAGTCTGTCTAGAGTAATGATGCCTCATCATGCACCTGGAACATCAGGGTCCACCATCTACCTGCTGCTGCGTATAGGAGACTCGCGGCAAGGATCACCATAAGGTTGGCTGGTTTCCCTACCAATATGAAAACTCTCACAATAGCCTCCAGCCAATCCTCATATACCTGTGGGTCTGTCTCTCCCTAGAACCTGGGTGGCCTCTAGCGCTGGAACTCATGCAGTGCACTCAGGCGGCATGCACTATCTGCTGCTGGAGTTGGTGGTATTGGTGGCCCAGCGGGTAGTGGTACCTCTGGTACCTCCTCTGTGATGGGGCCCTGCACTGAGGCCTCTTCGCTCGGTGGGCTACCATCTCGTACGAAACTCGGAACCCTAGCTGGATGCCTTCGTGGGGCCATCCTGAAAAGAAACAGGTGTTCCATGGTTAAAACAATATACCTGGTGAGCTGACTCAAAGTAATCACAAAGAAAATTTTTTCAAAGGAAACACACACACAATCAGTGTTTTCGTGCACTGAGTTGGAGATCAGAAGTCAGAGTCCTAGTGTATGGATACGTCGGTCACCACACCAACACCAATTTCCCTAAACTGATAACCACACCCAAAACACTTAACACTACTGATGTTTAAAATAATTAGAGTCTAAGTTATATGGTAGAACCGACCACCTCTAATACCAATTTGTCACGACCCGTCCTCGGGGCCCGTGCCGTGACTACCCTAAGCCCGCCTTCCATAGGCCAGGGGCTAGCGACTAGCACCAAAGTCATAAATCCCAAAGTTGGGAATACATTGCCTTTATAAAGTAAACAAACACAACAGAGTATGCAAAAATAAGTAAACACTAAGTAAAACTGAATACAAAAGAGTGTGCTGGAAAGTAAATGGGCCAGTATACAAACCCAACTGAACAAAAAGTACAAGTAAAAAGGGACAAACAATAGAAAGTAAAGAGAAGCTCCTAGATCGTCCTTCGGGGTTCCTACCTGAAGGGTAGGTACAGATGGCCACCTAAACACTCATGTCCGTCAGTCTCCTCCATGTGCTGACTCGTCACAAGGTCCACCTTCGGGTATCGTCCAGTCATGGCGCTCTCGACCTTCGTCAGCGCTGTCCGTCGTCTGCATCCAACACAACGAGGTACGGGCATAGCCCGTGAAGGGGTGAGTATAATGATACTCAGTAGGGACCCCAAGACCCGCAAGGTTTCACAATATCAACTAAGGATAAACAAAATAAGAAAGATACAATCATGAAGTATCAACCAACCCTACATAGGTATATGCCCATACATATACCTAAGTTACCAATCTCAGTCCGACTCCAACTCTCGAGCCCAAGCACAACCGATTCCACAAAGTAAGTAAAGTAAATCACCATGATGATAATGGTTGAAAGACATGACTCAGCTCACATAGGTATGCCACAATAGTAGAGAGATATAGATGATCAGATGTATCCACTAGATCATCTAAGCTATCAGACCCACATAGGATACATGACCAACTAAGCTGTCAGACCCACACAGGATACATGACTAGCTATCTCGTCTAAGCTGTCCAACCCACACAGGATACAGGACCAGATATAATTCATCTGAGCTATCGGACCCACACAGGATACAAGACCATCTATAATGTCAGACCCACATAGGACTTCGGTACAGTAGTAGTCGTCGTCGAACCCACGAAGGATTCCAGTACAGTAGTCATTGCAGTCGCAGCTAACTCTAGGGTTCCCGCACACAACACGCTCGATTCCAGGAGGGTCTGCTCCTTGAGAAAATAGGTCGATACATCAACTATCATGAAGTCCTGAGTTGATGTATCCTGAAGTTCTGTCTCATCAAAAGCAACGCAACGCGATAGACGGCGCGTCAATCGGACGCCCAGTCTGAGAGTTATTACCTTTTCCGTTCCAGGGGCCTGGTTGGATTTACGCTCGATCCAAACCTGACCATTTTCCAAATTTGTCCAAAACTCACTTAGAGTATCCCAAAAGGACTACCTCGTCTCAAGGGTCCCAGTGCCATAGACAGCGCATCGATCGGACGCGCGATCTAGAAGTTATTCACATTTAAGCGAAATGGGCCCGACCCATCAAGCCCAGTGGGCTGGCGGGTCGGCCTGACCCAGTTCGGCAGTTTCGACCTGGATGGGGGTCGGCGCAACCTAGTTTGGCGGGTCCGACCCGTGTAGCGGGTTGGTTCGGTTCGCCCAGCGGTGCCAAGCGTCTCCACCCCTCCTGCCCGGCCGACCATAGCCGGCTGGTTCTGGCCGGTGTGCGTGGCCTGCACAGCGGGCCAAGTTTCTCTTCCACACGGCGCCGCGGTCCTTCAGCCCGGCTGGCAGGCGGCCGACCAATTCGCCCGTCGAGCGGCCCGCGGTTGCAGGCCACGTCTCCTCCATAAGGCACCTACGGGTGCCATGGTCTTCCAGCCCAGCCGGCCGGTTCTTCCAGCCGAGATGCCCGCGGATGCGGGCTGCGATTTTCCTCCACGCGGCCGGCGCGACGACACCGGTCCACCACTACCACGGCCCAGCCTGGTCATAGCCTTAGGTTCTATTGCGTAGTGCAATGGTGTCGCGCCTTTTTATCCGCTGCAGTTCTTCTCCGGCGCGGTGTGAAGACACCACGCCCTATCGACTCCGCCTTCGTTTCCATTACAATCAAGAATCAACGGAGGGTCGTTAGGCTGTGTTTGTTCAGCCCGTGCCCTCCGCGTTAGGCGATAACAAATGGCCAAAGGTGAACCAAAGAATTCATCAAGAATGAGGGTATAATTTTATTCATTTACAATTACACAAAACCCCCTACCTTGATTCCGATGTCCGCTTGACAGTGTCGTGGAAAGATGGCGTCATTCCATTGACGTCAGAAGGAAAGACGTTGTCGTTGGTGGCATTCTTTTGCGAGTGATGTCTTCTCCCTTGACGCGAAGGAAGAGGAAAGGAATAAGACGCGTTGTTGTTCTTTTGTGGAAATGACGTTCTTCATCGAGAGGATATTGTTCCTCGTGTTCTTCGTTGGAGAGGGTGATGTCCTCCAAAAGCTCTCCTCCTCTCCTTAGTTCCCCCAACCAGGTTTATGCCAACCAAATTAAAAGAACGTAATTTATTATTTTAATGTTGTAAAAATAGATTCAAAAGATTTAAAACACTCAAATTAATTAAGTTATTAATTAATTGAGTTGGAACCTTAATGAGAGAAGGTGGAAGGTTTAAAATTTAAAAAAGGGAGAGGTGGCTTCATTAAATCAAAGGGAAGTCCAAGATTTTCAAAGGGGGGTTTAAAGGGATTTTAGGGGTTTGGTGTTCGTGTGGGACCCAACACACAATATCTTCCCATGGGAGGTTATGTGGGGGGTGGGCCCCAGCTCCAAATCCCCTTTGTAGAAATTAACCACCACTTAAAAATCATGTCACACATAATTTTTAATTTATTAAAAAAATCCCCAAAAAATTAACTTCTCCTCCTGATAAAACACAACTATGGTAAATGTCCCCTTAATCGAATACTGACACTGCAAGTTCATCGGTGTCCTTGGATTTCAATTCTAGGCATCAGTTCAAAAGATAGAAAAACCCGCACGTACGATTACTGAACGTACCTGAACAAAACTACAGAAATTGATTACGGGCACACCGGGCCTCGGAATCAGGCGCCGTTAGAAACTGCAGACTCGTAAAATTTCAAAGAATTTAAGAAAAAAAATTTCCTTGAAATTTCTGGGTCTTTACATATATGTTCTATGGACAGATGACATCATTTGAGGGACACAAATGATATTGGCTATCAGGGGTGGAGACTCATAGGACTTTGAGGCACCTTCTCATGGTGTACGACCTTAGTGATATCTAATTGGATATTATGAGAATGTGATATGATAGTAGGAAATAAAAATTTAAAAGTTTCATTTTATGTTCCTATATGTGGATGTGTGTATTGATCCTTATACTTTAATATTATTATTAATGGATATTATGAGTCACATACTTTGATGTATTGACAAAAAATATGATGACAGATGTTCATAGAAAGGCAAGATACATTGGGTGCATCACGAGTAATATTGCATTAATGAATAATGTGAGAACAAATTTATCCCTTCTGTTCACTAATGGAAGTTAATATCTTAGGCCCTTTGATGGAAATGATATATCCTAAATAAATCCATGGACATGGTGTTATATAGGCAAGTTTTATTTCCGGAAAGTCAAAGAAAGAGATATCGAGCATATAAGTTGATGGAACTGACATGCAACCTAATATATTAGAGATATTGTGATAAAGGTATCATATTGTGCAGTAAACGTTCGTATAAGGTGATGTGTCATTGCAACATTAAGTTATTTCTCTATGGGTACCTTAGCGTGTTGCTAGATGCTAACCTTAGAATTTAGACTGCTTCGCCTAATGCCAGTGAGAAAGAGGTCTAGAGGGTCACACACTAAGTATATCCATAATCTCATTTAAATAATTTATTATTTAACAAGTTTAATAAATATTATTCCTGATCATGTTTTAATAATTATTTATGTATTCCTGATTGCATTTATTCCATCACTAGTTATTCAAGAGAATATATTGTGGGTGGAATAATTAATAAATATTGAGGAGGATTAGTGGACCGAGTTTAATAGTCCAATGAGAAATAATAACATTGAATATTATTTGATTAAATAATATTTAATTATAACTCACAAGTTAAACACATTTCAGGAAATAATAATATTGATGTTATTATTTGACATGGAGGTTTCTCTAGGATTAATGAAATAATTAAAGGCACTTGTGTAAATTATTTTATTATTACCCTAGTGAAATAAATGAACAGTTATATTATTTTATCATTATCCAAGGGAAAGATAAGAAAATCCAATTTAGTTATGCACAACATTTTAGAGAAAACTTCTCAAGCCTAGAGAGTTATTTCTTCTCAAAGAACTCTCTCAAGAACGAGAGCGATCCTCCTCCATCAGATCAAGGAAAATGCTTTGGAAGTGGTTCTCAAGGCGATTGAAGGCAGACAACGCAAACACAAGGCTCTTCCATGATAGCACATGTAGACTCCTTCGACAACATTCAGATATTTTTGGAACATGTGTGGATCACTGCTAGAGGAGATATACCCTTGATCTCTACAATGCAATGACGGTGCACTACAAATATATGGCTGAACACATCAATGAAGAAAGAATAAACCTTGGAGGTAATTATTATTTAATTAAATTAATTATAAACAATATATATTGATCCTCTCTCCTGGTTCTAGGTTTCTATTACTTTGTCTTATTTCTTTGATTCAACTCAGTGGATCATGGTGTTCATCGTCGCATAGATCTTAGATTGTTCATTGAATATGGAAAAAAATCAAAGTTGGGCATTGTCCCTCCCATGCTTCTACTGAAACCGAAACCTACAAGTGGTATTAGAGCTGGCATATTACTGTTTATAATTATTTAAATTATTTGGTGATTTAAGCATTCATAATTTATTTTTTCAATTAAAGTTGAATCAATATTTTAATATGAATTATGAGATCTATTTCTTCCTATATCCTTTATCACAGATCTAACATAAACAATGAATTTTATGATTAAAATAAAATCAAGGAACTCATCCAGAGGTGCCAAGGATTCTTCCCAAATAACATATCAGTACACAACATGTAACTGGAGTTACATGCTATGTAGTTGTGATTAATGAACTATGAGTTAATCAGATAATTACTCAACCTATGTTCATTAAATACACACAGTGAAGTTAATTCTTACACCATGCATTGACTGGGATAGACTGATGCACAGTCATCCAGACTACATGTTGGGTGGCCCACTAGACACGGCGTGTATTCCCTTTCGGTCCAGGGTCAGGCTGTGTATTCCATACATGGCTTATCCGACCATTGACCATGTAACATGGAGTCAACACGACATGTGGCCCAAGGGACACACTGTGTACTCCAAGAATTCTGAAGTACGCCTCACACACTGAGTCCCTAGGTGTGTACATCAGATAAATGATGAAGGTAGTACACACTGTGTAGATCAGATCTACACGCCGTATACTATTACCAAATTACAAAAAATTAAAACTTTAATATCTGCATAATGTTAAGATTTGCATATCATGTATAATTTTTATTACAGTTCTTATTCTACATGAATTAAATCATGACACATTACCAAAAAATCATGTAATTTTCATAATCATCTGTGAAGTACATGTCATGAAAGTACGTAATAAGTCATACATTCCATATGTCACAAAGAATAAAGTGTATACTAGTATAATACATATTGAGTAGATTTGGCTGGGTATTCATCAGGTCACCTCCAAGGTACATTTATGTACAAGGTTAATTTTAAATTAATTTCAATTGATTTAAAATTATAATGGATGGGGATCTCAAGAAAATTCAGAAAATTATTAAGATAAAAGGATTGATTAATTAAAGATAATAATTAATCGATTAGATCACAATTTATCTTAAATAAGAATGATTAAAGAATTGAATTATAGTTTTATTAAATGTTTAATTTGTTGCATGCATGTGGATGATCATGAGATAGACATGACCTTCGTATGTGATTGGTTTCCTTTTAATTTATTATTAAATTAAATTATTGTCATGTGTGCCTTCTATCCTCATTAATATGTAGGGCCTACGTACCCATGGTTTCTTTTATGTAAACCCTATTTACCCCTCACCCGCATGTGAGTAAAATCATATGTAATGGATAGAGCTCCCAAGTTAGTGGAGTTGGTTCAAGTTAGGAGCTGAGGTGAAACCAATCCAAGGAGAATCAAAGGTGGATAGGTGGAAAGCTATAAACACAAACCTTAAAGGGTTCAAGGTGTTTCTACCCTAGGTTAGAGATTAGTTTATAAACCACTAGATAAACTAACCATTTGAACAATCTCATGATCATACCCTTTATTTTATTTCTATTAGTTTTATGGTTATTTATTATGGATGTTTTGTTGTGATCACATAAGTAATGAATTAACAAGCATGCAATATGGAACTAAAATAAACTGAATTATACATAAATATTATCTAAGACATGGTTAATCACTTAAGTATATCCCAAATAATATTAATAATAATTATAAATTTATGCATAAAGGATAAAATCCCTAAATAAAATATTAAGTTGGTATATCCTTCCATTACTTCGGTTAGAATCGAACCATAGTTCAAAGTGATTGACCAGTCAAAGTTGGGGTGCTTTCAATTATTAGGGAATTCTAATTTGTGGTTTTGGGTTGAATTAACTTGGTTGAAATCAAGGGTTGACTGCCAAAGTAGGAATTTGTGTAACTAATAGGTGAAGGTTTAGGAAATCTAAATTAATGATTTTAGGATTGGGGAGTCCACTCAACGGATCAAGGAACCATGAGTTAATGCAATTGGTATTTGGAATTCCTACCTAAAACTATTCGAGTTTCTTGACCAACCAAAGTTGGGTAATGAGAATGGAATATGGATCCTTTCCACTTGAATGTACAATAAATAAGATATTCCAAATCCAATGGTGTGGGATATTGGGTTTCGATAAAATAGTGGGAGACTAATAAATATAATATTTATTTATTTGTCTAAATTTTATCAGATAAAGTACTAAAATTATGCTCATCTTATTTGTAGAAACAACATCAAAAATGACATCAAACATATTGCTATGATCCATAATCAAGAAGGAAAAAATTCTCATGGACACTAATTTCTAGGAGTGGCAAAGGTGCCTACGGGTCATCCTTCGCCGTGAAAGGAAACTGCATGTGCTGGAAGAACCTTTACCAGTTGAACCTAGAAATAAGGTGAGCGATGAAGAAATCTCTCTGTAAAAGAAATATATAAATGATATTACATATGTTCAGTGCTTCATGCTATTATCCATGTCCAATGATCTCTTAAAGAAACATGAGAAAATTTATGCTTATAGAATGACGTCTAACCTTCGAGATCTCTATCAAGAGAAGGTGAGACAAGAGAGGTATGAGATCTCTAATGCTTTGTTTATGAGTAAGCTTGGAGATTTTGTGCCAAAAGGGCCTCATATAGTCAAGATTATCAACTACATCGAGCATCTTGAAACCTTAGGGATTAAATTACTTAATTAATTTCATACATATCTCATACTTTCATCACTTCTGAAGGCCTTCTCTAATTTTATTGTGAACTATAATATGAGAAATAATGAGAAGAGTCTATTGAAACTTTTTACCTTGATTCTCCAAGTGGATAAGGACATGGGGCGTGACAAACCCACAATCCTTATAGTGAATAGGAAGAGGAAAGACAAGGCAAAGGGGCCTAAGACTTATAAATAGTCTAAATCCCCCGAGCACCGTCTGACCAAGAAGAAGAAGATCCAAAGGCAGGGCAAGGAAAACGAGGTAGTATGTTTTTCATGTGTCAAGTCAGGCCACTGGAAGAGGAATTGCACTTAGAGGCAAGGGGTGCATTCATTATCAAGTGCAATCTTTCCATTTCTACACATTGGGTATTAGATATAGCTTGTGGTGCTCACATCTATATTTAAATGTAGGAACCAAGTATATTTTGGAAAATTTCCAAATGATATGTGGATCTACGAGCTCCCAATGGTGCAAGGTTGGATGCTCTTTCTATTGGTGACTACCACCTTTAGTTGCTGATAAAAATGATTTTGGTTTTCCATGATTGATATTATGTACCTACTGTTACAAAAAACATAATTTCTGTATCAATTTTATATACAAATTGGTTTATTTTCAAGTTTGAAAACAAATGTTTATTATTTTATAAGGAAAATATATGTTATGGTATGGAACATTTAAATAACTATCTGTATCTATTAAATTACAAAAACCAAGTGTTAAAAATAGATAACGAATCAGGTTCACATGACTCATATAACACCCATTGTAGCATCAGCATCTTGGTCATGTAAATGAGAAGATCCTAGCAAATCTCTTTTAAGATGGTTATTTAGACTCTTCTGAGATAAAACCACTTGATAGATGACAGACTTGTTTACAAGGGAAAATGACCAAAACACCATTTGGTGGACAGGGTGAAAGGGCCACAAAGCTTCTAGTATTGGTACAAACTGATGTGTGTGGACCATTTCTAGTAGAAGCTAGATGTGGATATTCTTACTTCATAAAATTTTCTGATGACTTGAGTAGACATGGCTATATTTATTTGATGAGGTATAAGTCTTAGTCCTTCACTACCATAAAAACAGTTTTTCCCAGCGCCCCCCTTTATCAACGCTAATGAAAAAGTGCTGATAAAGGGGGGGGGGGCTTTATCAGTGCTAAAAAAAGAGCTGATAAAAGTACCCCTTTATCAGTGCTTTTTATTAGCGTTGATAAATGCCCCCCTTTATCAGCGCTTTTTTTAGCGTTGATAAAGGGACCCCCTTTATTAGCACTTGTTTAGTAGCGCTGATAAAGGGTTGAATTAAAAAAAATTAAAAAAATTAAAAAAAATATTAATATATTAATATATAAATATAGTTATATTGATATAGATATAATATATAATTTTTAAATATATTTTAGATAAGTATAAATGTACATTAACACTTAATATACTTAATATATAAGATATTTAGTGAAAATGGATTCTTAAAAAATTAAAAAAATATTTTTAATTAATAATTTGATAATTATTATGGAGTAGTAGTCATTTAATAACAATTTGAAGACTAAAAAAATTAAAAAAACTAAAAAAAGATCCAAAATAAGTTGAAAACGCAACTCAAACTTCAAACGGCCATAACTTTTGATCTGGGTGTCCATTTGAGCTCTACCACATATCAAATCGAAGCCTGCGACAAGATCTACGTCATTGTGACTTGGTATGACCTCAGTCAAGCATTTTTTGAGTCCAAAAGAGGCCCAGAAGGCCTCCAAAACTGAGTTTTTAGTCGGGTACCCAGATTTTTTTAACATTTTGTGGGTTTTCAGCTTCGTTTGAGGGGGTATTATTGGCTTTTTTGGTTGGGATTGAATTTATTCCAAGGTATTACATTCATATTGAAATTATGTCTTTGAAATTTTATCTTTTTTTATAATGCACTGCTATTTATAATCAAATATATAACTATATGTACATATTTTTTATATATTCACACCTAAAAATTAAATTTTTAAAATAAATAATTAAACATATTTACATATAAAATATATTAGCTCTATCTAAATAATAACTAATATCCATTTTATTTAAAATACCAATATATGAATATTTATATAACTACTATATATTAATATAACTATATATATATATATTAATCTAACTATACATATATATATATTAATATAACTTCACATATATTAATATTACTATATATATATATTAATATCACTATAAATATATATATTAATATCACTATAAATATATATATTCATATAATTATATATATATGTATATTAATATAAATATATATTACTATACGAATAAATATAACTAAATATATATATATAAATAGAGATATATATTAATATAACTATATATAGATATATTAATATAACTATATATATATATATATTAATATAAATATATATTACTATACGAATAAATATAACTATATATATAAATAGAGATATATATTAATATAACTATATATATATATTAATATCACTATATATATATTAATATAACTATATATATATTAATATAACTATATATATATATATTAATATAACTATATATATATTAATATAACTATATATATATATTAATATAAATATATATTACTATAGGAATAAATATAAATATATATATATATATATATATATCATGAAATAGCAAACAAATCAAATTAGAGTAGTGGTAAGGGCTTAGGCGCGCAGGGGGGAGGTCTCGAGTTCAAAACCTGCTGGAGGTAGAGGCGCGCGCATGGGGGTGGATGTTGGGGGCTAGTGCTAATAAAGGGTGGAGGGGGTGCGTGCGAGCGCTGGAGGGGCTAAAAAGCACTGTTAAAAGGGGGGATCAAGTGCTATAAAAGACCCCCCATGATTGACATGATTTTTTTTTTAATTTTTTGTATTTTTTTTTAATTTTTTTAATTTTTTTAAACTTTTATCAGCGCTTTTTTAAAAGCGCTGATAAACGAGTCCTTTATCAGCGCTAAAATGAAAGCACTGATAAAGGAAGTGCTAATATAGGACCCCTTTATCAGCGCTAAAAAAAGTGCTGATAAAGGGGTACTTTTATCAGCGCTGATAAAAGACCCCATTTATCAACGCTTTTTTTAGCGCTGATAAAAGGGGTCGTTATCAGCGCTTTTTTTGAGCGCTGATAAAGGGGACCCCCCCTTTATCTTTTCCAGCTTTAACAGCGCTTTTCCTAGCACTGTTAAAGGCCCTTTTTAGCGTTGATAAAGGGCGTATTTGTAGTAGTGCTTTAATAAATTCAAGAAATTCAAGAATGAAGTAGAGAATCATCTTGGTAAGAAGATAAAGAAGTTTCAATTAGATCAAGGCAGTGAATATCTTAACCAATAGTTCATCAAATTTCTACAAGAGTTTGGGATTCTATCTCAACTCACTCCACCTTATACACCATAGTGGAATAGTGTTAGTGAAAGGAGGAATTGTACCTTGTTGGACATGGTAAGGTTGATTGAGATTCATATAGATCTTCCATTATCCTTTTGAGGATATGCATTAAAAACTACGACATACACATTAAACCGAGTACCAAATAAAGCAGAAAAAATATTTCCCTTTGAGTTATGGAGTATAAATAAACCCATTTTGTCACATACACGTGTATGGGGATGTGGGGAGTTTGTTAAGGATTTCTCAGGAAACAAACTAGCACCCCAAGGCATGAAGTGTATCTTTATAGGGTATCCAAGGAAACTAAGGGATATTACCTATACAACCCCTTAGATAAGAAAGTGACTGTCACCAGAAAAGCCATCTTTATTGAGAGGGAGCACATCCTCAAAAAGGATATTGGGAGAAAGATTGACTTAGATGAAGTTGATGCTCAAGATAAACATGAGTTAGTATAGGAACAAGTTCCACAGGTCCCTGTGGAAGAATTAGTTCTTGAAACATAAGTACTGTATAGGAGTGTAAGAGAGCTAAGAGGACCAGAGAGATATGTTTTTCTACTCACCTAGGATAGTGACTCATTATTGTTGGATAATGATGAACCTCTCTGTTATAAGGAGGAAGTAGAGATCTCAGAATCTATAAGATTTCTAGAATAAAGTTATCCTATAATTTTACATATAAAATCACATGAGTTTAAGCATACTTATACATCAGAGTACAAGCCAAGGATTGTGAAGTCTAGTGTCTTAGAAGAATAGGCACATAAAAATGAAAACATGGAACTAAATAAAACATTTCTTTATTTAGTATTCATAAAGATACCCTAACTTCCATTGTGATCATACATCTTCATAGGATAAATTGGGGATAATATGAACAAAGGGATGATCTAAAAGCCCAGTAAGAGAATACGAATAAGAATAAATCCATATCACATGGGTTAGGAACATGACATAATGAAATAAAAAAGCATGTAACATAAGGGATAATAAAATATAAACATGGAGTCATATAAACATGGAATCAAATAAATGTGGTAGTAACTTAAAACACGACTATAGTACGATTCAAGGATAACCACCAAGATCGTTTCCCATAGTAGCACAAGCCAAGGCTAACCGCCAAGACCGTCGCACAGAACATCTCATGAGACTTAACTTTACCCAATACATTGGAGAACTATCTAGGTGCATCCATCTTAACATGTTCATGAATATTATTTCCACATAAATAATCATACACAATTCAATCATACATAAACGTAAGAGAACCCATGGAGAGAAATGGGTATCACATTCATGACCTAAAGCATAATGAATGAGCGTATCATAAAAGTTTCCATGAGATAAAGGAGTTAAAACATAATGTAAATTAATAAGTTAAAATATTCATATAACATGGTAAGTGATGTAAAACATAAGTGACAACATTTAAGAATATTATTTAGGAAATTCATAGCATTAAAACCTTTTAGTGCAGTTTTAAGGAAAACACTAAAGATATTTTAAAATAGAAAAGGGAAAAATATTTTATATAAAACCAGAATTGAACCAAAAAGGTTTTAATAATAAAAAGAATAATTTTATAAAGAAAATTATGGCTTAAAACATAGGATATAATGCACTTTAAATTGAGTAAAAATTTGGGAAGTTCCCTTAAAACAAGTTTGCTTACTGGGAAGTATCGAGGAGGGAATCACTTAAAAGCATGTATATACCTAAAAGAGAATGAGGGATGGATCTTGAAACACGAGTTTGAAGCATATAAAAAGTATTTAGAATTAAAAAAAAATAAAAGACAACTTCATTTGGGTAAAAAGAAAGATAGAGAAACCTGAAGGAATAAAGGCGGTTCGGGTAAAATTCCTTATGAATTATTGGTATGATATCGGGTGTACTTAAGAGGGATTAATGAGATATAAAGAAATTTATAATATTTTATCAATAATTATTACAGTATGGGGGAGGTTCATAATCACACCCAATCACTATGAATTACAAATAAAAGGGCATAGCATAGAGGACAATCTTGAATAAAAGTAAAATAGAGAGGATCCCTTACCTTAAATTCGATGGTGATCTTTGCTTGAACTTAATGACCTGAATAATAAATTTAGGTTTATTAATTAATAAATCCATAACCTATTATATATGTATAATATTTATTATAATCATTTTAATTTCATTTATAACCATTTTTATTGGTTATGAGGTTCAATTTCATTTTTCGGGTCCGTTTACTTGATTTTAATGATTGGTTCACTTATATTCATGTTCAGATAAACATGTAAGATGAAAGTGGTTGTCCAGAATTGAAGTTTTATGTTATTAGTTAACATAAAAAAGATTAAAATGTTATAAAAATTTATTTGGTTATTGGGAGTGAAGATTATTTATTATATAAAACCTTAGTGATAACCATTTTGGTTAATCAGTGGGTTTGATTATAAGGAACATGTTTTTCTTTATAAAATAATACCATTTTTAAAAAAGGATCACATAACCATAACTAGGATATATTACATATATAATAATATGGTTCAACCATAAAACAAATGGTTTCATGACCCGAATTAAATATGATAATAGAAATTGATAAACTGTTGTCCTTGAATGTGCTAAATTAACACATCTCAAACGGTGTTTTCATTTCTTTCAAATAAAAGATGGGGAAATGAGAGATGATAATGAAATATCCCATTAGAATAAAAAAATTACAGTACATGTATTTTGCTGTATTTATCATACCATTTTGGTTAAGGGAGGTGAGTAAAGAAACAAGAAAGGAAAAGAACTTAAAAGAAATTAAAGAATTGGAAAGAGGAATTTACGTCTTGAGTTTATCTCCTTTGAGAACCTATTAAGGGGAGAGGATTTGGTATTTTGAAGAGACTAGGGGATGTTGGAAGTGTGGAAGGATCTTGGGGAGAGATTTGGGCAGAATATTGGCAAGGCACAAGGCTTGAGAGGAGTGGAGAGAAGAGGGACTGAGGGGTAGTTTTATAGTAGAGGAGAGGAGGGTTTTCATAATATTATAATAATTAATTTATTATTTATTCACAAGAAAAGAAATAGTAAGTATTGAATGACTAAGAATAGTAATAAATGAATTTTATTTATAAATAATTGGGCTTAAATCATCATATCATCATCAATGACACAATAAATCCATTATTTATCATTTATCGTAAATTATCGTATTTTACTATTCATAAAAAATTCAAGTATTTCAGAAAAATCCCAAAAATTCACCCTACCTATTTTTTGATGTGTAGAATCCAAAAATGAAATCCATTTTTCAAAAATAATTTTCTAAATATGATTAATTTAATATTTAATTAAAATCATAATTTATTATAAAAAAACAAGTTTTAAAACATTCATTTACTTATTCTAAAATATAGGTACATCATACTTTCACTTGAATATTATTTTTATACTATCATAGATAAGGTTAATATTCATTATGTTATATCACTATTCATAAAGGTATGTTAATATTCATAAGGGTAGGTTACTATTTACTAAAAATTAAGTTTTTCTATCAGACACCAAATAACTTACCGATCGCAACCGTGTATGTCAGATATTCGAAATTCCAAACACAGAAGTGACAAACATATATTTAAATATCACATAGAACTTAGTAGTTCATTACGTTATGTTTTCATGTGATTTTATGACATAATTATAAGAATGAAATTTCTATTGAAAATATTGGGTCATTATATTCTTCCCCCCTTAAGAAATTTCACCCTCAAAATTTCGTTTTACATTCTAGACCATAAATAGGTGCGGGTACTTTTCCTTCATTGCCTCCTCCAGTTCCCATGTTGCCTCTTTGTACTTATGGTTCCGCCACAATACTTTTACCAGGTGAGTAGTCTTGTTATGTAGAACGTTATCTCTATGATCCAAGATCTTCACTGGTTTCTCCTCATAGGAAATATCATCCTGCAACTGTACCACCTCTGAAGAGAGTACATGTGAAGGGTCTGGTATGTACTTCCTTAAGAGGAATACATGAAATACATCATGTATTTTGGCCATGGTAGGTGGAAGTTCTAGTCTATAGGCCACATCCCCGACATGATCAAGAATATTGAAGGGCCTGATGTACTTGGGACTTAACTTCCCTTTCTTTCCAAACCTCATGAAATTCTTCCACAGAGATATGCATAGAAATACCATGTCTCCAAATTTGAACTCAAGGTCTCATCGACGATTGTCTCCATAACTTTTCTGTCAACTTTGGGACACCTTGATATGATGCTGAATGGTTTTCACCTTCTCCACCATTTTTTCAACCATTTTAGGTCCTAGCAGCTTATGTTCACCGACTTTATCCCAACACACCAGTGTTCTGCACCTTTTCCCATAAAGGGATTCATATAGTTACATTAAGATGCTTGATTTGAAACTATTTTTGTAGGAGAATTAAACCATTATAAGATGTTGGCCCCATCCTCCTTTAAATTCCATAGAACATGCTCTCAAAATATCTTCTAATGTCTGAATAGTTTTCTCAGACTGGCCATCAGTTTGAGGATGATAGGCCATACTGAAGTTCAGTTTAGTGCTTAGAGCATGTTAGAGACTTTTCCAAAACTTTGAGGTGAATCTAGGATCACAATCAAATACAATAAATAGTGGTAATCCATGCATCATTACCACTTCTTTGATGCAAATCTATGCAAGTTGATCCAATGAGAAGTCCTCCCAGATTATGATAAAGTGAGCTATGTTTGTAAGACGGTCCATAATGAACCATATAACAATGTTTCCTCCGAATGTCCTTAGAAGTCCAATGAAAAATTCCATGGTAATGTTCTCACACTTCCATGTTGGTATGGGTAGTGGTTGCATCATCCCCTTAGACTTTTACCTCTCATCCTTCACTTGCTGACATACCAGGCACTTTGATGTATATTCAACAATCTCCCTTTTCATATTGTCCCACCAAAAGTTTTCTTGGAGATCTCGATAAATCTTTATGCTCCCTAGGTGGATAGAGAAGTCTGAGCTATGTGCATAATTCAGAATATCCTTATTTATCTATGGATTGGATGGTACACATAATCGTGTCCCAAATATTACAACTCCATCCTTATCAACCATGAACTCTGAGGATTTTCCATTTCTGATAGCTTCCACCATTTTTAGAATTTCCACATCTTTTCTTTGAGCATCCTTTATTCTCTCCACGATGGATGGTTGGGAAATAATTTGAGAAAGGTTTGATGATGTTCCTGCCTTAATGATTCCCATGTCCATCCTCTGTAAATATTATAATATCAGATCCTTTTTAATTCTCATCATTGATAAAGATGCAAGATCCTTTCTACTTAGAGCACCCGCCACCTTATTTTCCTTACCGGGATAGTAGTGGATTGAGCATTAATAATCCTTGATGAGCTCTATCCATCTTCTCTGGCTCATATTAATCTATTTTTGTGTGAATATATATTTGAAACTATTTTGATCAGTATATATCTCACACTTCTCCCCATAGAGATAATTCTGCCAGATTTTCAACACAAAGATCACATCTGCCAACTCCAGATCATGAGTGGGATAATTTTTCTCATGGATTTTTAGATACCATGAGGCGTAAGCTATCACTTTATCATTTTTCATCATCAAAAAACCTAATCCCTTTTTTAAAGCATCACTGTACACCATAAAGAGTTCTCCACTTGTTGGGAGTGTGAGTACTGACACAGTGATAAGCCTCTTTTTCAACTCCTTGAAACATTATTCACATTCCTGAGTCCAGATAAACTTTACTCCTTTCCATGTCAGCTTGGTCATTGGGTTTGATAATCATAAAAATTTATTCACAAATCATCGATAATACCTGGATAGACCCAAAAATATTCAGTTCTCCGTTACAAAAGTTGTACTTTGCCACTCTTCAATTGCCTTTGTCTTGGAAGGGTCCATAAATATCCCTTTTCTAGTGATAACATGACCCAATAATGATACTTCCTCCATCCATAACTCACATTTACTATACTTTTTATATAGATTCTCCCTTTGTAAAGTTTTTAACACATTATTCAAATGCTCCTCATGTTCCTCCTTGCTCTTAGAGTATATCATAATATTGTCAATAAAGAATACCACAAATTTGTATAGGTAATATCTAAAGACTCTATTCATTGAATCCATGAAAATTTCTTGAGAATTAGTGAGTCCAGAGGTAATCACTATGAACTCATCGTTTCCACACCTTATTCAAAAGTTAGTCTTGGGAATATCTTCCTTCATCACCTTTAATTGGTGATATCCCGACTGAAGGTCCACCTTAGAGAAATAACTGGCCCAACAAAGATGATCGAACAAGTCATCTATCTGTGGTAGTGGATACTTGTTCTTTATAGTGATTTTATTGAGATCACGATAATCAATACAGAGATGCATTTATCCATCCTTATTCTTGACAAAGAGGACCATCGTACCCCATGGTGAAGCACTCGGCCGTATAAAACCCTTCTCCAAATTCTCTTGTAACTGCTTCTTTAGCTCCTCCTTCTCTATGGTGGCCATTCTATAATGTGTCTTTGATATAGGAAGAGATCTAGGAATAATATTAATTGAGAACTCAACCTATCGATCAGGAGGAAGACCAGGCAACTCTTCAAGGAATACATCAGTGTAATCCCTCATGATAGGCATTTGTTTAAGCATGATTCTCTCCTTTGTCTTAATAATTTGAGCTAGATATGCTTGCTCACAGGGCAACAATATCCATATTTGAGATGATGATTCTAAAGAAGATTCATCTTCTTCCTTACACTTGTAAAGAATCAGAGGATGCTTTGAGATGTGAAGAGTGACCCCCCTTTCCCGATAGTTGATGTTCTATTTGTATAAAGATATCCAATACATGCCCAAGATAGAATAGAACTCCACTAAAGGGAGTATGACAAGATTTTCTGGGAGGTTTAGTCCACAAATGTTAACTGAGGAGGAGTTATAAACCATGGACGCAATAATTTTCCCATTTTATGTTTTCACAGATAAATTTTCCTCCAAATTTTGAGGTGGTGTTTGAATAATTATACTAAGCTTGTAAGATATGAAATAATACATAGAACATGAATCAAATAGTACGTTCTCTATTCTTGAATGAATAACTAGCATACCTGTCACCACATTGTTTTTCGGCTCCACCTCAGCAGTAGTGATATAATAAGTCCTTCCTTGTTGCCTTGGAGGTTTTTGTTGATTTCCTTCGACGACCCTCAACTTAGGGAAATTGTTCGCATAACGCCCATGCTCCTTGTAGCTGTAACACTTCACCACTGGTGAATCATTGATATGAACCTTCCTTTATTCTTCCACATTAGATGGATTTTTCATATCTATTTGGAAGTTCTTGGCTAGATTTCCCAACTTTCCACATTTGAAGAAATTCTTGGTTCCCTTTAGATAGTTCCCAGGATGATTCTTCCCACAACTTTTACAAGTGGGATATTCGGGCTTCTTTCCACCATGGGATTTGTTTATTGAACCACCCATGTTGTTCTCTATTTTTCACTTCTTGTCACTGGGCCCACGAGACCACTGAGAGTCTCCAATATCCATTTCAAACTTGAGGGCATAACAGATAATATCCTCATAACTGTTAAAGTCTCAGATCACCAACACCTTCCGTAGACCCATCTTTAGCCCGCTAAAGAAGTGATTTTCCTTGATTTCGGTGTTCATGACAAAGATAGAGGTGTACCTTGAAAGCCTTGTGAAGTTTACTTCATACGCCCTGATGGACTCATCTTCTTTCTGCTTGAGTATAAGGAACCCTCTTTCCATCTTGAGATGGAGGGTTCAAGGAAAATATTTATTGAAAAACATCCTCTTGAATTACTCCCAATTCATGTAATCAATTTTCTCTTGGAACTTTGTATTCTTGACCAGTGTCCACCACTGATCAACTTCCCCATCAAAATGATAGACCACTAGTAAAACTTTCTCTTCTTATGAGCACTGGAGGATAGATAATATCTTTTCAATGGAGTTAATCCACTGTTCTGTGAGGAGGGGATCAGAAGATCCCTCTAAACATGGGAGTCCTTTACCGCATGAAGTATTCTACAACAACTTGCTCTTTACTTGTAGGAGGAGGGCGTTCCACATGATTTATGTTATTATTCATAACTTAAGCCAGCTGAGCAAGTACTTTCATGAAGTTTTGAGCACCTGCTCCCATCATACCAGGCATATAATTAGGGAAATCTTCACATTGCCTATCACATTGGTTGTTAGAATGTGTTCTTCTATTTTACGCCATTAAATAAGAAAAATAACATACAAATATAGGTCTTGAATACTTAGTTATTGAAAATAAAAAAGAAAACTTTTGAACATAAAAGGATAAACTTGCAGAGGAGAAGTATATCTTAACTTGTGATTCCTTAGGTTTAAATCTAGGTTATCCTTGATCTATTTCTTAACCTACATTCTTATGGGATTTTTTTATTCCTTTAATAATGGTTTGTACTAAGCTCATGAATTTACCAAAGAATATACCTTGGTAGTTTCAAACAAAGAGTTCAGCAAAGCCCATTGTCGTGTACCAGGATACCCCAGGTCAAGCCTGAAACTCCTTGTCGGAGTTTTCACTCTAAGTTATATCTGTGCTAGACCCATCTCTACCTATTTGTATCCAGACAGGGATGCATTTTCTTGATAAACCACTTACTCTATACTTACCAAAATTTAGTGATGTTTTCTTATACTTTGTCTCATCCTTAAGGTTCCTACTAAAGTTCTATATTCCTAATCTCCAAAAATAACTAGGCCATCCTCTGATACCAACTATATTGACTCTATCCTTTTACATATAACATTAAACGAGTTTAAGTATAATTATACATTATAGTACAAGCCTAGGATCATGAAGTCTAGTGTCTTAGAAAACTAGGCACATAAAACTAAAAACATGGAACTAAATAAAACATTTCTTTATTTCATCTTCATAAAGAGCCCCTAACTTTCATTGTGATCATACATATTCATAGGATAACCTAGGGATAACATGAACAAAGGGATAAGCTAAAAGCCCAGTAAGGGAATAAGAATAAGAATAAATCCATATCACATGGGTTAGGAACATGATATAAAGAAATAAAAAGGCATGTAACATAAGGGATCATAACATATAAAAATGGAATCACAAAAATGTGTCAGCAACTTAAAACATGACTTTAGTATGATTCAAGGCTAATCGCCAAGATTGTTTCCCATAGTAGCACAAGCCAAGGCTAACTGTTAAGACCGTCACACATAACATCTCATGAGACTTAACTTTACCCAATGCATTGGAGCTCTATCTGGGCATACCCATCTTAACATGTTCATGAATATTATTTCCACATAAATAATCATACACAATTCAATCATACATAAATATAAGGGAACCCATGGAGAGAAATGGGTATCACATTCATGACATAAAGAATAATGAATGGGTGTATCATAAAAGTGTCCATGATAGAAAGGAATTAAAACATACATGGAAATTAATAAGTTAAAATAGGTATATAACATGGTAAGTGATGTAAAACAGAAATGAAAACATGTAATAAGAGTATTTAGGAAATTCATATCATTAAAACCTTTTAGTGCGGTTTTAAGGAAAACTCTAAAGAGCTTTTAAAATAGAAATGGGAACAATATTTTATATAAAACCAGAAGTGAACCAAGAATGTTTTCATAATAAAAAGACTTATTTTTTAAAGACAATGGTGGATTAAAATAGAGGATATAGTGCACTTGAAATTGGGTAAAAATTTGAGAAGTTTCCTTAAAACGAGTTTTCTTACTGGGAAGTATCGAGGAGGGAATCATTTAAAAGAATTTATATACCTGAAATAGAATGAGGTATGGATATTGAAACATGATTTTGGAGCATATAAAAATCATGTATAAGTTTTACATAAAAATAAAAGACAAATTAATTTGGGTAAAAATAAAGATAGAGTAACCTGAAGGAATAAAGGCGGTTTGGGTAGAATCTTTACGGATTATCGGCATGATATCAGGTGTACTTAAGAGGGATTAATGAGAGAGAAAAAGATTTATCATATTCTATAAATCATGATAACGGTATGGGGGAGGTGCATAATCATACCCCATCATTAGGAATTCACATAAAAGGGTATAACATAGAGGAAAATCTTGAATAAAAGTGAAATGGAGAGGATCCCTTACCTTAAATCTGATGGTGATCTTTGCTTGAACTTAATGACCTGAATAATAAAATAAGGTTTATTAATTAATAACTCCAGAACCTCTTCTATATGTATAATATTTAGTATAATCATTTTAAGTTCATTTATAACCATTTTGATTGGTTATGTGGTTCAATTTCATTTTTTGGGTCCATTTGCTTACTTGGTTTTAATGATCAATTCACTTATATTTATGTTCGGATAAACATGTAAGATGAAAGTGGTTGTCAATAATTGAAGTTGTATGTTATTAGTGAACATACATTATATTACATGGTTATAAAAATTTATTCAGTTATTGGGAGTGAAGATGAGTTATTATATTAAACCTTAGTGATAACCATTTTGGTTAATCGGTGGGTCTGATTACAATGAACATGTTTTGCTTTATAACATAATAACATTTGTACAAAAGGATTACATAACCTTAAATAGGATATATTACATATATAATAATCTAGTTCAACCATAAAAAAAATGGTTTCATGACCAAAATTAAAGATGATAATAGAAATTGATAAATTGTTGTCTTTGAATGTGCTAAATTAGCATATATCAAATGGTGTTTTCATTTCTTTCAAATAATAGATGGGGAAAGGAGTGATGATAATGAAATATCCCATTAGCATAAAAAAATTACAGTATATGTATGTTACTATAGTTATCATACCATTTGGGTGAAGGGAGGTGAGGAAAGAAACAAGAAAAAAAAAGAACTTAAAAGAAATAAAAGAATTGGAAAGAGGAATTTACGTATTGAGTTTATCTCCTTTGAGAACCTCTTAAGGGGAGGGGTTTTGGTATTTTGAAGAGACTAGGGGATGTTGGACATGGGGGAGGAGCTTGGGGAGAGATTTTGGCAGAATATTGGCAAGGAACAAGGCTTGAGAGGAGTGGAGAGAAGAGGGAGTAGGGGGGTTTTATAGTAGAGGAGATGAGGGGTTTCATAATATTATAATAATTAATTTATTATTTATTCACAAGAAAAGAAATAGTAAGTATTGAATGACTAATAATAGTAATAAATTCATGTTATTTAGAATAAATTGGGATTACATCAGCATATCATCATCAATGACTCAATAAATACATTATTTAGCATTTATCGTAAATTATCATATTTTACTATTCACAAAATTCAAGTATTTTAGAAAAATCCCAAAAAATCACCCTAACTATTTTTTGACGTGCAAAATACAAAAATGAAATTAATTTTTCAAAAATAATTTTCTAAGTATGATTAATTTAATATTTAATTAAAATCATAATTTATTATTAAAAAATTAGTTTTAAAACATTCATTTACTTATTCTAAAATATAGGTACATCAGACTTTCACTTGAAAATTATTTTTATACCATAATAGGTAAGGTTAATATTCATTAGGGTATATCACTATTCATAAGGGTATGTTACCATTCATAAGGGTAGGTTACTATTCACCAAAAATTATGTTTTTCCTGTCAGACTCCAAATAACATACAAATCACAACCCTGTATGTTAGATATTTAAATTTCTAAAAATAGAAGTGACAAACTTATGTTTAAAGGTAACATAGAACTTAATAGTTAATTATGTTGTGTTTTCATGTGATTTTATGACATAACTATAAGAAATAAATTTCCATTGAAAACTTTGGGTCGTTACATAGAAGCTATGAATTCTGAGATGGATTCCATGTATCGGAACCATGTTTGGGTTCTAGTCAATGCACTAGTTGATGTAAAGCCTATTGGATGTAAATAGGTATTCAAGAGGAAAATGGACATAGTAGGTAAAGTTAGTACCTATAAATCAAGGCCAGTGGCTAAAGGGTTCAAACAACATCAAGTAATTGACTATGATGAAACCTTTTCACCAGTTTCCATGTTTAAATCCATCAGAATAATATTTTCCATAGAAAATTACCATGACTATGAGATTTGGAAGATGAATGTCATAACTACATTCCTTAACATGAGCCTTCTAGAAGATATATATATGACACAACCAGAAGGTTTTGTGACACCAGGTGATGAGCAAAGGGTTTGAAAGTTACATAGATCCATTTATGGATTGAAGAAACCATCCAAGTCATGGAACATTCAATTCGATGAAGACATAAGAGAATTTGGTTTCATTAAAAATGAATGTGATCCGTGTGTTTACAAAAGGTTTAGTGGGAATGTGGTTGTTATCCTAGTAGTATATGTTGATGACATATTACTTATTGGAAATGAAATACCAGCCTTATAGTCAGTTAAGGACTTGTTGAAAATGTTCTTCTCCATGAATGAATTAGGTGAAGTAGCCTACATTTTAGGGATCAATATCATTCGTGATAGGTCCAATAGGTTGCTTAGACTAATTAAAAGTACATATATTGACCAGATACTAAAGAGATTTAGTATGGAATAATCCAATAGGGGATTGGTTCCAGTGTCACATGGCTTACATATTTCTTACAAAATGTTTCCCCAGAAACAACAGGAGAAAGACATAATGAGTAAAATCTCATACACTTCAGTGATAGGATTAATCATGTATGTCATGTTATGTACTAGAATTGATTTTTTTCCTTTACATTGATCACGGTATGAAGATATCAATAAGATCTAATATAACAACATTGGACTGCTGTTAAGACTATCCTTAAGTATCTGAGAAGAACTAAGGATATGTTCCTGGTGTATGAAGGATATAAGGAGATTGTCATTAGAGGGTATACTAATGTTGGTTTTCAGATAGATCAAAATGATCTGAAGTCACAACCAGGATATGTTTTCTATCTCAACAGAGGAGCTGTGATTTGGAAGATTTCAAAGCATCCAGTTGTCGCTGATTCTACAGTGGATTATGAGTATATTGTGTCTTCTGATGCAGCCAAGGAATCTGTTTAGATTCATAACTTTATCCAGGATCTTGATGTGGTACCTATCAGTAAATACCCTATCACATTGTATTGTGATAATACTGTAGTGGTGTCTCTTGCAAAATATCCAAGGTCAAATCAATGGACAAAGCACATACTACAAATGTATCACCTCTTGAGGGATTTTTATCAGAGGGGTGAAGTTGTAGTAAGTAGAGTATCCACGAAATAGAATGTGGAGGACCCCTTGAATAAAGTCCTATCTCAGTAGAAGCATGCATATCATGTGAGAGCTAGTGGACTGAAGGTTTTTAGAAATTGGATTTAGTGAAAGTGGGAGTCTGTTGGAGTTAGTTCCCTAGAACCAACTTTTATGTACTTTATAATAACTTATATTCATGGTTTTTAATATAAATAAATTACTTATCTCATCATGATTTCTCTTCTGCATGACATTGTATGTGATAATGTCCCAAGATTAGCTGTCACACTAAAAGGTCATAACAATTCCCCGCTATGATGAGAACCCAGAAGTGCTATGACACTATTCTTAGATATATGTTATATGGCTAGATGATATCATTTGAGAGACACAAATGATATAGGCTATTAGTGGTGGATACTCATAGGACTTTGAGGCACCTTCTCATGGTGATATCCAATAGGATATTATAAGAATGAGACCCGATAGTAGGAAATCCACATTTATAAGTGTCATTAGATGTTCCTATCTATAAATATGTGTATTGGTCCTTAGACTTTAAGATTATTATTAATGGAAATTACGAGTCGCGTACTTTGATGTATTGAAAAAAACTATGACGACATATGTTTGCAGTGAGGTAGGATATGTTGGGTGCATCACGAATAATATTTCTTTAATAAATAATATGAGAAAGGATTTACCTCTTCTATTCACTAATGGAAGTTAATATCTCATGCCCTTTGATAGAAATGATATATCCTAAATAAATCCATGGCCATGGTAATCTATAGACAAGTTATATTTCTATAAAGTCAAAGAAAGAGATATCAAGCATATAGGTTGATGGCACTAGCATGAAAACTGCTCTATTAGAGATATTATGATAAAGAGATTATACTATGAGATAAATATTCATATGAGGTGAAGTTTTGTTTCAACATTTACTTATTTCTCTATGGGAGCCTTGGTGCGTTGCTAGATACTAACCATGTACTTTAGGCTGCTCTGCCTAATTCCATTGAGAAAGAGGCATAGAGGGTCACTCACTAAGTGTATCCATAATCTCAATTAAATAATTTATTATTTAACAAGTTTAATAAATATTATTCCCAATCACGGTTTAATAATTATTCATGTATACCTGATCGCATTTATTTCATCACTAGTTATTTGAGAGAATATATTATGGGTGGAATAATTAATAAATATTGAGGATGATTGGTGGACCAAGTTTAATGTTCCAGTGATAAATAATAATATTGAATATTATTTGATTAAATAATATTTAATTATAACTTTTAAGTTAAGCGCATGTCAGGAAATAATAATATTGCTGTTATTATTTGAAATGGGGGTTTCACTAGGATTGATGAAATAATTAGTCACTTTTGAAAATTATTTTATTATTACCCTAGTGAAATAAATTCTTGGTTATATTATTCTATCATTAGCCAAGAGAAATCTAAGAGATTCCAATTTAGTTGTGCACAACATTTTGGAGAATACATCTCAAGCCTAGAGACTTCTTTCTTCTCCATAAACACTCTCAAGAATGAGATCGATCCTCCTCCAATGGATCAAGAAGAATGATTTGGAAGTGGTTCTTAAGAAGATCAAAGGAAGACAATGTAAGCACAAGGATCTTCCATGCTAGAACCCAACGACTCCTTCGACAACGTCCAGATATTTATAGAACATGTGTGGATCACCACTAGAGGATATTTACCCTTGATGTCTACAACACAATGATGGTGCACTATAGATCTATGGCCAAACACATCAACAAAGAAATAATAAACCTTAGAGGTAATTCTTATTTAATTAAATTAACTATAAACAATATATGTTGATCCTCTCTCTTGGTTTTGTGTTTCTATTCCTTTGTATTATTTATTTTATTCAATTTCATGGATCACGGTGTTCATCATCGTATAGATCCTAGATTGTTAATTTAATGTAGAAAAAAAAATCAAATTTGGGCACCATCCCTCCCATGCTTCCACTATGCTCAGAACCTAAAAAGACAAGTTTGGTTCCAGTTATATTTCCTCATAGGTGAATACATGCATTGGGTATGACATGTACTTATTTAAGAATGATATTTGGAACAGATCATGAACTTTGGAGAGACTTGGTGGCATTTATACTTGATAATATACAACTATGATTCATTCCATATTTTTAAATAGTCCAATGTATATGGGGCTCAATTTCCCTTTCTTACCAGACCCAAAGACACCCTTCCATGAAGATACATTCAGAAATACATGATCTCCCACTGGAAATTCCAAATCCTTTCTCCGGTTGTTAGCATGAATCTTTTTTCTACTTTTATCCTCTTTGATATAATTATAAACAGTATTTAACTTTTTCATTTCCTCTTCAATAATTTTTGAGCCCATAAGTTTCCTATAACCAAACTCATCCCAAAAAGTTGGAGTACAAAATCTATTTCCATATAATGCGTCATATGGCACCATTTTAATACTATAATGGAAACTATTATTGTATACAAATTCCCCCGAAGGTAAATACTGATCCCACATACCTTGAAAGTCATGTGATCATGATATCAACTTGTCTTCTAATGTTTGAATAGTTCTTTTAGATTTTCCATCGGTTTGAGGGTGATAAGCAGTACTCTAATAAAGCTTAGTATCCAAAGCCTTCTGAAGACTCTTCCATAATTTTGATGTAAAACGGGGGTCTTGATCAGACACAATTGATAGAGGTTCACCATGAAGTCTTAAAAATTCATTAATATAGAGTCTTTATAGGTGATCAAGAGGAAAATATTCTCTTATAGTAAGCAAATATATTGATTTTGTAAGATGATCAACAATAACCCATATTGCATCATTACTTCTTGGAGTCCTTGGTAGTCTTGTAACAAAGTACATTATAATGTCATCCCACTTATACATAGGAATAGGTATATGTTACATTAATCCTATATGATGTTTTCTCTTAGCCTTCACTTTTTGACAAACTAGACACCTTGAAACATAATTAAAAATTTCCTACTTCATGTTATCCCACCAAAAATGTTTCTTCATATCTTTATACATCTTCATACTACTAGGGTTTATAGAGAAGTTTGAGTTATGAGAATCATCTAATAGTTCTCTTTTTAGATCAGGTATTAATGGGACACATAACCTCTTTCAAAATTTTAAAATTTTATCCTCATACACAAAGTCTTCCAATCTTCCATCCTTAATGACTTTAATTTTCTTTTGAATATTCTCATCATCAGATTGAGAGATTTTTATCTTCTCTTATAAATATGGTTTAGAAATCATTTGAAAAAGATAAATGTTTCCCTTTACTTAAAAATTACCATCTCTATTTTTTCTAAATCCATGAATATAGGATATTTCTCGATCCTCATTTGGGTCAAAAGTCCATGATCTTTACTTATTAATGCACCTGCTACCTTATATTCCTTTCCTAGGTGGTAGTGTATTGAGAAATCATAATCTTTGAGTAACTCAAGCCATCATCTTTTCCTCATGTTGAGTTATTTCTATGTAAAGATTTATTTCAAACTCTTATGATCCGTATATATCTCACATCTTTCACCATAGAGATAGGGTCTCCATATCTTCAAAGAAAATATTGAGGCTTCTAAATCAAGATCACGAGTTGGATAATATTTTTCATGAGTATTCAACTGACTTGATGCATATGCAATAAATTTATCATTTTTATTAAAGACACAACCCAATCCATTCTTTGATGTATCATTTTATATCACAAACCCATCATTTCTTGATAGAAGAGGAAAAATTGTAGCATTGACCAATCTTATCTTCAATTATTCAAAACATTTTGTACATTATTTTGTCCATAAAAACTTAACCCCTTTACACATGATCTTTTTTAATGGGTTAGATAATCAGATGAAATTCTAAATGAAACACTGATAATAATCTGCTTAACGAATAAAAATATGCACCTTGGTTATATTCATTGGTTTAGGCCATTCTTGGATTGCCTTTATCTTCATAGGATCAACTAAGATTCCATCCTTAGAGACAATATGGACAAGAAAAGAAATTTACTAAATCCAGAATTCACACTTGCTAAATTTACTATATAAATATTTCCTTATGAGAGTCTCAATAATGATCCACAAGTTATACTCATGGTCTTATTATGTTTTAGAATATATCAGAATATCATCAATTAATACCACAAAAAAATCATCAAGATATTCCTTGAATACTATGTTCATTAGATCCATAAAAATAGAGGGAGAATTAGTCAATAAAAATGAAATTACTGTAACTCATAATGTTAATACCTCATCCCATACTAATATAAAACTGGGTTTATCCAGTGCTAGGGATTAATAATTCCAGCTAAAAATGCTATTAAAGACCCCCTTTATCAATGCTAAAAAAGAACTGTTAAAGAGGGTTTTTTAACAGTGCTAAAAAATCACTGTTAAAGGGGGTCCTTTATCAGTGATTTTTTATAAGCACTAATAAATGGGGTCTTTTATCAATGCTTGTAAAAAAGGGCTGATAGGGGGGGGGTTATCAACACTTTTTGAGAAGCTCTAATAAAAGACCCCCTTTATTAGTGCTTTTTTACAATCACTGATAAAATTATACTTCAAAAAAATTATATTTCATTAAAAATAATATATTAATATATTAATATTTATATAAATATAATATATATATTTTAAAATATGTTTTAGATAAGGAAAATTGATATTTCCACTTAATATATAAAATATTTAGTGAAAATAACTTATAAAATAATTAAAAACTATTTTTAATTAATAATTTTATTATTATTACCAAGTAATAGTCATTTAATATGAATTTGAATATAAAAAAAATAAAAAAATCAATAAAATATCTAAAATAAGTTGAAAATGTAACTCGAACTTCAAATGACCATAACTTTTGATCCAGGTGTCCGTTTAGGTTATACCACATATCAAATCAAATCCTACGATGAGATCTATGCCCTTAATGATACAGGTAAACCTCTGTCACATTTTTCTAGGTCAAAAAAGGCCTATAAGCCTCCAAAACTGAGTTTTTAGCCAGCATACCCTGATTTTTTAACATTTGATGGATTTTTAGGCTCATTTATGGGGGTCTTTTTTCCCTTTTTTGGCGAGGAATGAATTTATTCCCTGGTATTACATTCATATTTATATTATGGATTTGAAAATTTATAATTTTTCACAATGTAATATTATTTATAATCAAATATATAACAATATATAGATATTTTTTATATATTCACACATAAAAATTTAATTTTATAAATAAATAATTAAACATGTTTACATATAAAATATATTTATTAATATATAAACATATATATAAAAACATATATATAAATATATGGATAAAAAATTTAATAAAATGTATATAAATATATAGATATATCGTAAAATGTGAAACAAAATAGTATAGAGGAGTGAAAAAGACTTTGATGTATATACTGGAGGTCCAGGTTTCGAAACTCACTTGTGGTAGGGGTACACATAAGAGAGTAGGATTATCTAAAGCGCTGATACAAAGGTGGGGGGAGAATTGATAAAGGGGTGGGGGTGGGGGTGGGAAGTACCGATGAAGGGGTGTGTGAATTTTTTTATATACCCTTTATTAGCGGAGCCTTTATCAGTGCTTTTTAGCACTGTTTAAGGCCCCTTTAACAATGCTAAAAAAGTGCTAATAAAAGGGGCCTTTAACAACACTAAAAAAAGAACTGTTAAAGGACCCCTTTAACAATTATTTTTAGCACTAATAAAAGCTTCAGGCCTTTAACCACACTCAAATTATCAGTGCTTTTTTAGTGCTGATAAATGTCTATTCTAGTGCTTTTAAAGGTCATTTTTGTAGTAGTTCCAAATTTTTTCTTTGTAATATCTTTCTTATTTATCCATAATTGATGATACCCAGAACAAAGGTCAATCTTCAAAAAATATTGAGCTCTATAAAGTTTATCAAATAAATCATCAATGTGATGCATATGATAGTTGTTATTCATTATAATAGCATTGATTTCTCTTTAGTAAATTCACAACCTCAAGGATCCATCTTTCTTATTAACAAAGAGAACATGATATCCCCATGGAGAAACACTAGGGTGAATAAACCCCTTAATACTCAACTCCACTAGATGTTTCTTCAGCTCCACTAATTTTGTAGTGGTCATTCTATAAGGATTATTTGATATTTTTCTTGTGTATGAGATTAAATAAATGGTAAACTAAACTTCATGATCTCAGGGGTGCCCAGGTAATTCCTCATGAAATACAACAATGTATTTCTGTACAATTGGCACACCCTCAATTTGAAGACGACTTTCCTCATCCCTAGATTTTGTTTTCTTTTCCTCCCTAAGAATTTCATTTAGTAGAGATACTTGGGGTGGATTTAGGTAAGAATTAGATTATGGGGTTTCTACTATAAATATAATGGATTCTACATCTTCCTCAAAAATAAAAATTTCCTTATTCTTGCAATAAATTCTCACATCATATTTTTAAATTTATTCTACACTAAGGATTATATAAAAGCCTACCATAGGTATGTGTCATGAACCGTCCCCCGGGGCCCTTTCCATGACTACCCCAAGCCCGCCTTCCATAAATCAGGGGCTGACGACTAGCACCAAAGGCATAAAACCCTAAACTGGGAAGGCATTTCCTTAATAAATTGAAAATGCACACAACAGAGTACGAGCTGGAAACAAAACACTAAATAAAACTGTATACAAAAGGAGAGCTGAAAAGTAAAAGGGGGCCGAAAATACATGCCCAACTGTAAAGTAAAAGGAAAATGAAAGTACAAGCACTGGAAAAAGGGGAAAAAACTCCTAGATCGTCCACCTGGAAATCCTACCTGAAGGGTAGGTACAGATAACCTCCACAACACTCCACGTCCGTCTATCTCCTCTGGGCACTATCACGCCGTGTGGTCCACCTCTAGGTACCGTCCAGTCCTGGTGCTCTCATCATCGGTCAACGATGTCTATTGTCTACATCCAACACAATGAGGTGCGGTCATAGCCCAAGCAGGGGTGAGTATAACAATACTCAGTAGGGACCCCGAGACCCTCAAAGTCTCACAAAATCCAACAAGGATAAACCACAAAGTATGAATTCAACAAGATAACCTCACTTAGGTATATGCCCATACTTACACCTAATTTATCAAGTAATCCATCTCAATCATGAGGTAAAAACAAACGTTACTAACTCAGCTCAACTAGGATTTTATTCTAGGGGTAGTATCAAGTAACACCCCCAGTCACACTGTCAAAACCTCGGTTGCTAGATAACTCCTCCTCTATCGAGTACAGTGGGCCTTTCACGACACCAAGGTTCTTCCCACTAACCTTGGACTGCTGAGGTACTCCTCCTGTCAAGTATCGTGGGTCTGCTGTGTCACCAAGGCGCTCCCCACTGGGGGTCTTCCTCATCACCAAGGTGCTCCCCCTCGTAGCCTGCTGAGGTACTCCTCCTGTCGAGTACCATGGGTCTACCACGACACCAGGGCGCTCCCCACTGTGGGTCTATTGCGACACCAATGCGCTCCCCATAGGTCTAGTCGAGTCACTCCGATTCGAGTCGGTCAGTAGTCGTCAGGTCTTAGCCAGCTACTAGGTCTCTGCACTATGCTCGCCCATCTACGGGAGGATCTGATCCAAAAACTACTTGTTGATACTCCAACTATCACAAAGTCCCATGAATAAGTATCTCAAATGTCCACCACATCATAGATGTCTCAACACAACAGACGACGCGTCAATCAGACACCCGTTCTGTGAGTTATTAGCTTTTTAGTCCTGGGGGCCCGGTTGGATTCATGCACAATCCAACCAGACCATATATCAACTATACCCTGAACTATAGTGGGGTATACTCAAAGGGACCAATGCGCTCCAAGAAGACTAGCACTGCTGACAGTTCGTCAAACTATCGTCCGGTGCCAAAGATATAGCCAAAGAAAGTAAAGGGCCGGTGGTGGGCTCGGGTCCGGTCCGACCCGGTCTGACCCAGTCTAGGTCAACCTGGTCTGGGTCGACCCATTTAGACCATTTGGGTACGACCCAACCAATTGGGTGGGCCAGCCTGTTAGGTTCAGCCCGGCCTGCTGGGCCCAGCCCAGCAGGCCGCGTGGGCGGTTCGATAAGGGCTCAAGGGCGGTTCGGCCTAGAGTTCCATGAGGGTGCGGCCCAGCGCGGCTCGGCCCGGAGGGCACAGCTGGGCTGGTTTGGCCAGGGCGCTGTGAGGGGGGCCGCGGGCCGGCTCGGGAGGCCGGCGTAGCCAGGGCACTGGTTCGGTCGGGTGGCGGCTCGGGTGGCTGGGTGGCCGGGAGGCAGCCGGGAGGTGGCTGGGTAGGCCGGGAGGCGGGCCGACGAGCGGCCAGGCAGGGGGCGACCAGGCCGGTAGGTGGATGGGTAGGGCGCCAGGCAGGCCGGCGGGTGGCCGGGTAGGCCGGCTGGGCACGGGCCGGCTCGGGGCAGCGGCTTTGCTCTGCGAGCGGCGCAACTGGTGGGGGATCGGCTGGGGTCAGTTCGGCCAGCGGCTGTGCAAGATGCTGCGGGGGTGGTGTGGATAACAGAGACCATGGGTAACATGGCCTTTGTCTTCACCACCTTCGTCGCCTCGTTACTTCATCTCCATGACAAAGATCATCATAAACAAGAACGACAAAGGAGTCAGGACATGTTGGTTTGGACCACACCCTCTGCGTTTAGGGTGGTAACATTTGTCTCATCAAGGAATAAGAAAGATGAACTTTAATTGCTTTACAACCTCTGCAACGATTCCTTTCCAACCGAAAAAGAGAATAAGGAAAGTTTTATTACTCAAATTAACCCCTACCTTGATCGTTGGTCGATAACGAAGAAGATCGTTGTTCGTCCTGTCCATCGCACACTTTCAATCTCAAGCTTGTGTGTCAGATTGTTGACGACGATGTGGAGGGAAGGTCAGTTGAAGATGTCCCACATTGGTAGAAGCTCCAAGGAATAAGTCGAAGAAGGTCGACATTCTTCATTCTATGTTCTTCATTGGCGGGAGTTCTTCCCTCTTCTCCCAAGTTTCCACCAAGATAAATATGCCAAGCCAAATAGATACCAGCTCTAAATAATAGATTGTCTAATATTATTTTAGATTTTTGGGTTTAAAATTCAAAATGGAAGGATTAATTAACTTGTCTCCCCTTGATTAATGTGGAGGATTTGGCACCATTAAATTAGGGGAGTTGGCACCAATAAAGGGGGGGGGGGGGTGGTGAGACTCTCCCTCATTAATGAGGGGAGTTTAGAGGTTTTCCTCTCCCACCATTAATAGGAGGTTTAGTCCCATGTGGTCCCCATGTCGTAACCTCTCATAGAAGGTTAGGTTCAGGTGGGATCCACAACCATGACCTCTCATGGAAGGTTATGGTGTAGTGGTCCCACCTCCAACTTCAATGAGGAGGTTTTAACCAATAGATAAAAATTAAGCCACACACTTTATTTTTATTTAATTAATTCTCTAAAAACCCAAAAACTATCTTTTATTCTCAACCCACTGCCATCGAAGTGAAAGTCTTCTTAAGCGAATATCGGTGCTGCGAGTTCAATGGTGTCCTCAAATTTCAATTCTGAGCACTAGTTCAAAAGTTATAAAAACCCACTCATGGGAGGTTAGGTTCGGGTGGGCCCCACCACCATAACCTCTCATGGGAGGTTAAGGTGTGGTGGTCCCACCTCCAACTTCAATGAAGAGGTTTAACCAACAAATAAAACTTAAGCCACACACTTTATTTTTATTTAATTAATTCTCTAAAAACCCAAAAACTATCTTTTATTCTCGACCCACTGCCGTCGAAGTGAAAGTCTCCTTAAGCGAATACCGGTGCTGTGAGTTAAACAGTGTTGGTTGTGCCCAAATTTACCCTACCAGTAAAAGCGGTCGTTGAAGTACAAGTAGGGATCGAATCCATAGGGACCGAAGAAGAAACCTTGAGACACTAAGATTATATACGGGATTGGCTATGCAGTGACCAACTTTGGATTGAATTGATTTGAAGAAATATTGATTTAATTTAAAGAACAAAACAAATAAAATTACTTGAATTAAAACAACTAATTAAGGTGAGTCGATCCTAGGTTGTCTCTTGGGCTTTATTCGATGTATTTGTTTTTCATTTGATTTTCTGTTCATCGGTTCAAGAGGTATCCATTAAATGAAATAATCACTCAATATCATTCTCCGATTTAATCCATATAAAATTTCAAGGCTAATCAACAATTTACTTAGAGGATCAATTAGATGAGTACTCCAAGTAATTGGATCGTACTATCACTCAAAATGTGTCATCGTTAAAGTCGGTGAAGACAAAGAAGAAGATAAATCAAAGAAAGGAACTCTTAAAATAAAGAACAAATTTAAGAGTTTAAGAACATCAAATAACATTAAATCCAACTCATGAAACTCCCTAGGATCAACCCATAAAAGGTTATCCCTCCATTGATGCTATTCTATCAATGGAAGCGGGTAATTGACTTAAAGAAGCGGGATTGAAGAAGAAAGAAAAAAAAACATTAATCAAAATGAACACTCCACCGTTGTGTGATGAATTCACAAGTGCGGGTGTGAATAAATTCACACTACGATTCAACGGTATCAACGTGTGAAGAAAAGGAAAATAAAAAGTGAAAAAGAATAAATTTTATTAAAATACTAAACGTGAATGAAAAACTTACATTAGAGAAATTGACGATGCCATTACAAAATGAAAGCGGGAAATTATAATTGAAATAAAAACTTGGATTCTAAGGAAAAATGTTAGATGACAATTCCCTTCACCACCATCTACTTATATAGGCATATTAGGAGCCTTAGTTCCACCCCCCACAATCAACTCACCCCCCAACAATTAATAGAGTCAAAATGAGGGTGAATAATCAAAAGGAAATTGACGTTACAAAGTTGACCACAAAACCATCCAGATTCATCATCCATTTTGACGTGTGCGTTTGACACTCCATACGGCCGAATCCGGAGGTGTAATAAATAGAACATATATTATTCCATTTGTCTTCTAGAAGCTCTCAAAAATTCAGGAAATTTGGCTTAGTCGTTTGGAAGTTATGGTCGAAATGGTGGGACGGATTTCTGTGCATTAATGTTGGGTCCACCATTTAAATCTCAACTTCAGATCCCTTTATCATCATGAAAACATCAGAATTAGCTCCGGCCAAAGTTGATTAAAATGATCCTAATATATTTTTATTTCTACTGTATAAATTTGAGCTTCATTGGTTTTGGTTTCTGGGCCCCACATTTGTTTGATGGGCCTTAGGCCCATTATGCTTTTTCCAGCAAGTTTCTGCCTTTAGGCGCAAAATTCTACATCTTCCTTTGGGATTCATCCATCGGACCTAAAAGATAAAATGTTCCAAACAAAGTGATCAATAATATCCCAAAATTTAAAATTCATAAAATTAATATAATGTTGTCCAAAAATAAATGAATGATTGGGCCTAAATTTTCATTTTAAACATGAATTGCATTTTTGATGAGAAATGAAGTTCTATTTATATAATGCACTAAAAACAATGTTTATAGACTTTGGAACAATGAATATAAAGATATTAAAAATTAATATTAGCCACTTTTAGTGACTAATAACACCCCCCAACTTGAGTTTTGCTAGTCCCGAGCAAAATAAATTACAAATATGAAATTCAAATCCCCTTTTCCAAAAACATTTTAAAACACATTTCTCACCCAAATATCTAATACCAAAAAAATTATGAAAACCCATAAAAATAATTAAAAACAAGCTAGGTCCATAAGCATATCCCAAGCCCAAGCCCATTCCATTTTTCAAATTCATCGCCACATTTCATCCAATTCCAATTAAGCATGATAAAGTGTTGTGCATCATAAAAGATATGAGGCACATTTTATTGTTCAAGGGGAAAAAATTGAAGCGTTAGGTCAGAATCACATTAAACCTTAAAATGAGTATCTATTTTTTTGATTTTTTTTCTTTTACCACAATAGATATGAAAAGACTAACTCTGGGCAAGACAACTATGGAGTCACGATCCCCAAGTGCCGGACGCCACACATATTGTCAATTTCATGCTCTACAATAGAGATATAAAGCCTAACTCTGGGCAAGACAACTATTGAGTCACGATCCCCAAGTGATGAACGCCACGCATTTGGACAAAACAGTGCTCTATGTGTTCATTTTTTTTTGTTTTTTTTGTTTTTTTTGTTTTTTTTTGTTTTTGTTTTTTTGGATACTGAAATTAAACTAAAAGTTACCTCAGAACCCTATGCTATAATGAAAGGGACCTGAAAACTCAAATTTACATCCACAATCCAGTAAACATGCATTGTGGCATTTTTATTAAGAGGATGAAAATGTAAACTTTGAAAAATCACATCGGACAACCGCACTTTCCAAAAACTATGCTCATGAACTTAAACTTGCATTAAAATCAGAATCAAGGCATATAAAATTATTTAATATCCAATTTTATAGTTTTCAATGTGTATTATCATGTTCAAGGTTAATGGAATTTTTCTTTTCATGTATGTTTTTATTCACAAAAAAAAATCATTTTTTATCTCCCCCCAACTTAGAATAAAACTATCCCTCAGTGTTTAAAGAAAAGAAAAGTTAGAAGGGGGTAGGAGAGGGGTTCAAAGAAGAAATTTAAAATGAAAATCATGGAATGAAGTCACCTGGTCGTTGATGATGATAGTTAATGCCATAGTCTCCCTTCAATCCTGGATTTGAGTCTCAGCGGCTTGGATGGTGGTGAATGGATTTTCCTTATGGCTTACGACATGTCCTTTTATTTTTTTTAACCTATAAAAACATAAAAATAAAACAAAACAAAATAAACTGATAATACATTGTCTTCTTTATATTTTTTGGGTAAGGTATTACTCAGAGATCACACCACGTGACACGGATGAATATGGAACTCCACTTTCATACCCATCCTTACTCATAAAATAAGAACAGGTCAACACCTTATGGTAATTTATTATATGAAAAAAAATGATTCAAAATAATTAGAAAACATGAAAACCATGGGTTGCCTCCCATGCAGCGCTTTTTTTTAACGTCGTTAGCTCGACTTGAACCCCCCAACTTATCCAATTCCAACTTTCAAAATTTTAATTAACCCATCTTTCTCCACTTCAACAAGATTGATATTGATTTTTTTTTGAAATTTGTTTCATATGAAATCTTATTTTCTACAATGGTTGGTAAAATCCAATGAATATCTAAAATGGTTCATCGTGTTTTATCTGGAGTATTTACTAAGATTTCAAGGTTCATTCCTAATTGGTGAGATTATTGATGAATATTGATGATAATTGAATGATCATGGTTATCATAAATAGAGGGATTATTGAGTAGGGAAGGAAGTATTAAAACATCGAGTTCAGTTTGATTGAATTTTGCTAAAGAATAATGATAATTTGAATCAAAAATTATTTATTCTTTAAAAACATTTGAAAGAATTAGTTCCTTTTGAAAAGATGATTCATCCCCAAAATATTCCATTTGAATTTCATGAGTGGGTATAGACACAATATTTGTTATATCTCCTAATGGTTCAATGATCGGTGATTCTAAAAAATTGTTATTGGAGCAATATTCCGAACACTCAATCCATGAAGACAAATTTTCCCCTTGTGAATCAAAAAAATTAATTTCCTCCTGATTTAAATACCCTTCAACAATTCCTTGATCTTGTTCAGTTATCCCATATCCAAAGGATAGTTTTTTTTTCAATTCATGGGAGGTTTTTTGGATAAAAGATTCATCTATCAATGATGAGGAAAGAACATCTTGAGTGGGAACAGGTTCCTCAAAAGTCTTAAAGCTTTGTAATTCTAATCTGAAAGATGAAACTTCTGAATTCATTTTTTCCATTTGTTTACACAATTTTTGAATAATTGTTTCAGGATTAGGATTGATAGATATTTGGACATCATGGACTTCCTCATTATTCATCTTTTCAATCATTCTTGATAGGTATGGAAATTGATCTTTTAAACATTCATCATTACAAATTTTGTTCATGTTATCGGGTGTGGGGTATTCATTCAAAGGTTGATTAAAAAAGGGTGGTGATTCCCAATGTGGATTTTCAAACTGATTAAATCTTGAGTTTGTGAAGGGATATTGTTGATGATACTCCATTGGAGTTGAATGAAATTTGGATTTGGATTTTTTTGGGCACATGAAAATAGAAAGGGGAAAAGAAAAGAGAAATATAGGTGAGAAAAGAGAAGTTAGGTGAGAATAGAAGGTGGGTGTCTAAGAAAACTTACTTGGGTCCCCGACAACTGTGCCAAAATTTGGTTGCACCCAAATTTATCCTACCGGTAAAAGCGGTCGTTGAAGTACAAGTAGGTATCGAATCCACAGGGACCGAAGAAGAAACCTTGAGACACTAAGATTGGGTACGGGATTGGCTATGCAGTGGCCAACTTTGGATTGAATTGATTTGAAGAAATATTGATTTAATTTAAAGAACAAGACAAATAAAATTACTTGAATTAAAACAACTAATTAAGGTGAGTCAATCCTAGGTTGTCTCTTGGGCTTTATTGGATGTATTTGTTTTTCATTTGATTTTCTGTTCATCGGTTCAAGAGGTATCCATTAAATGAAATAATCCCTCAATATTATTCTCCAATTTAATCCATACACAATTTCAAGGCTAATCAACAATTTACTTAGAGGATCAATTAAATGAGCACTCCAAGGAATTGGATAGTACTAGCACTCAAAATGTGTCATCGTTAAAGTCAGTGAAGACAAAGAAGAAGATAAATCAAAGAAAGGAACTCTTAAAATAAAGAACAAATTTAAGAATTTAAGAACATCAAATAACATTCAATCCAACTCATGCAAATACCTAGGATCAACCCATAAAAGTTTAGCCCTCCATTTATGCTATTCTATTAATGGAAGCGGGTAATTGACTTAAAGAAGCGGGATTGAAGAAGAAAGAAAAAAAACATTAATCAAAATGAACACTCCACCGTTGTGTGATGAATTCAGAAGTGCGGGTGTGAATAAATTCACATTAATATTCAACGGTATCAACGTGTGAAGAAAAAGAAAATAAAAAGTGAAAAATAATAAATTTTATTAAAATACTAAACGTGAATGAAAAACTTACATTAGAGAAATTGACGATTCCATTACAAAACGAAATCTGGAAATTACAATTGAAAGAAAAACTTTGATTCAAAGGAAAAATGTTAGATGACAATTACCTTCACCACCATCTATTTATATAGGCATATTAGGAGCCTTAGTTCCACCCCCCACAATCAATTCACCCCCCAACAATTAATAGAGTAAAAATGAGGGTGAATAATCAAAAGGAAATTGACGTTACAAAGTTGACCACAAAACCAGCCAGATTCATCCTCCATTTTGACGTGTGCGTTTGAAACTACATACGGACAAATCCGAAGGTGTCATAAATATAACATATATTATTCCATTTTTCTTCTAGAATCTCTCAAAAATTCAGGAAATTTGGCACAGCTGTTTGGAAGTTATGGTCGAAATGGTGGGACGGATTTCTGTGCATTAATGTTGGGTCCACCATTTAAATCTCATCTTCAGATCCCTTTATCATCATGAAAAAATCAGAATTAGCTCCGTCCACAGTTGATTAAAATGATCCTCATATTTTTATATTTCTACTGTATAAATTTGAGCTTCATTGGGCTTGGTTTCTGGGCCCCACATTTGTTTGATGGGCCTTAGGCCCATTATGCTTGTTCCAGCAAGTTTCTGTCTTCAGACGCAAAATTATCCATCTTCCTTTGGGATTCATCCATCAGACCTAAAAGATAAAATGTTCCAAACAAAGTGATAAAAAATATCCCAAAATTTCAAATTCAGAAAATGAATATACTGTTTTCCACAAATAAATGAATGATTGGGCCCAAATTTTAATTTTAAACATGAATTGCATTTTTGATGAGAAATGAAGTTCTATTTATATAATGAACTAAAAAAAATGTTTATGGACTTTGGAACAATGAATATAAAGATATTAACAATTAATATTAGCCACTTTCAGTGACTAATCACACCCCCCAACTTGAGTTTTGCTAGTCCCGAGCAAAATAAATTACAAATATGAAATTCAAATCCCCTTTTCCAAAAACATTTTAATACACATTGCTCACCCAAATATCTAATACCAAAAAAATTATGAAAACCCATAAAAATAATTAAAAAAAAGCTAGGTCCATAAGCATATCCCAAGCCCAAGCCCATTCTATTTTTCAAATTCATCGCCACATTTCATCCAATTCCAATTAAGCATGATAAAGTGTTGTGCATCATAAAAGATATGAGGCCCATTTTATTGTTTAAGGGGAAAAAATGGAAGTGCTAGGTGGGAATCACATTAAACCTTAAAATGAGTATCCATTTTTTTGGTTTTTTTTCTTTTACCACAATAGATATGAAAAGACTAACTCTGGTCAAGACAACTATGGAGTCACGATCCCCAAGTGTCGGACGCCACACATATTGTAAATTTTATGCTCTACAATAGAGATATAAAGCCTAACTCTGGGCAAGACAACTATATAGTCAGGATCCCCAAGTGTCTAACGCCACACATTTGGACAAAACATTGCTCTATGTGGTCATTTTTTTTGTTTTTTTTTGTTTTTTTTGTTTTTTTGTTTTTGTTTTTTTTGGATACTCAAATTAAACTAAAAGTTACCCCAGAACCCTATGCTATAATGAAAGGGACCTGAGAACTCAAATTTACACCCACAATATAGTAGACATGCATTGTGGAATTTTTATTAAGAGGATGAAAATGTAAACTTTGAAAAATCACATCGGACAACCACAATTTCCAAAAACTATGCTCATGAACTTAAACTTGCATTAAAATCAGAATCAAGGCATAAAAAATTATTTAATATCCAATTTTATAGTTTGCAATGTGTGTTATCATGTTCAAGGTTAATGGAATTTTTCTTTTCATGTATTTTTTTATTCACAAAAAAAATCATTTTTTATCTCCCCCCAACTTAGAATAAAACTGTCCCCAGTGTTTAAAGAAAAGAAAAGTTAGAAGGGGGTAGGAGAGGAGTTCAAAGAAGAAATTTAAAATGAAAATCATGGAATGAAGTCACCTGGTGGTTGATGATGATAGTGCATGCCATAGTCTCCCTTCAACCCTTGATTTGAGTCTCAGTGGCTTGGATGGTGGTGAATGGATTTTCCTTATGGCTTATGACATGTCCTTTTATTTTTTAACCAATAAAAACATAAAAATAAAACAAAAAATAAATAAACTGATGATACATTGTCTTCTTTATATTTTTTGGGTAAGGTATTACTCAGAGATCACACCACGTGACACAGATGAATATGGCGCTCCCCTTTCGTACCCATCCTTACTCATAAAAGAAGAACAGGTCAACAGCTTATGGTAATTTATTATATGAAAAAAAATGATTCAAAATAATTAGAAAACATGAAAACCATGGGTTGCCTCCCATGCAGCGCTTTTTTTAACATCGTTAGCTTGACTTGAACCCCCCAACTTATCCAATTACAACTTTCAAAATTTTAATTAACCCATATTTCTCCACTTCAACAAGATTGATATTGATTATTTTTTTGAAATTTGTTTCGTATGAAATCCTATTTTTTACAATGATTGGTAAAATCCAAGGAATATCTAAAATGGTTGATTGTGTTTTATCTGGAGTATTTCCTAAGATTTCAAGGTTCATTCCTAATTGGTGAGATTATTGATGAATATTGATGATAATTTAATGATCTTGGTTATCATAAATAGAGGGATTATTGATTAGGGAAGGAAGTATTAAAACATCGAGTTCAGTTTGATTGAATTTTCTTAAAGAATAATGATAATTTGAATCAAAAATTGTTTCTTCTTTAAAAACATTTGAAATAATTGGTTCCTTTTGAAAAGATGATTCATCCCCAAAATATTCCATTTGAATTTCATGAGTGGGTATAGACACAATATTTGTTATATCTCCTAATGGTTCAATGATTGATGATTCTAAAAAATTGTTATTGGAGCAATATTCCGAACACTCAATCCATGAAGACAAATTTTCCCCTTTTAAATCAAAAAAATTAATTTCCTCCTGATTTAAATACCCGTCAACATTTCCTTGATCTTGTTTAGTTATCCTATATCCAAAGGTTAGTTTTTTTTTCAATTCATAGGAGGTTTTTGGGATACAATATTCATCTATCAATGATGAGGAAAAAACATCTTGAGTGGGAACGGGTTCCTCAAAAGTCTTAAAGCTTTTTAATTCTAATCTAAAAGATGAAACTTCTGAATTCATTTTTTCCATTTGTTCACAAAATTTTTGAAGAATTGTTTCAGGATTAGGATTGATAGATATTTGGACATCATGGACTTCCTCATTATTCATCTTTTCAATCATTCTTGATAGGTATGGAAATTGATCTTTTAAACATTCATCATTACAAATTTTGTTCATGTTATCGGGTGTGGGGTATTCATTCAAAGGTTGATTAAAAAAGGGTGGTGATTCCCAATGTGGATTTTCAAACTAATTAAATCTTGATTTTGTGAAGGGATATTTTTGATGATACTCCATTGGAGTTGAATGAAATTTGGATTTGGATTTTTTTGGGCACACAAAAACAGAAATGGGAAAAGAAAAGAGAAATATAGGTGAGAAAAGAGAAGTTAGGTGAGAATAGAAGGTGGATGTCTAAGAAAACTTACTTGGGTCCCCGAAAACGGTGCCAAAATTTGGTTACGCCCAAATTTACCCTATTGGTAAAAGCGGTCGATGAAGTACAAGTAGGGATCGGATCCACAGGGACCGAAGAAGAAACCTTAAGACACTAAGATTGGGTAAGGGATTGGCTATGCAGTGGCCAACTTTGGATTGAATTGATTTGAAGAAATATTGATTTAATTTAAAGAAAAAAACAAATAAAATTACTTGAATTAAAACAACTAATTAAGGTGAGTCAATCCTAGGTTGTCTCTTGGGATTTATTGGATGTATTTGTTTTTCATTTGATTTTCTGTTCATCAGTTCAAGAGGTATCCATGAAATGAAATAATCCCTCAATATCATTCTCTGATTTAATCCATACAAAATTTCAAGGCTAATCAAAAATTTACTTAGAAGATCAATGAAATGAGAAATCCAAGGAATTGGATCGTACTAGCACTCAAAATGTGTCATCTTTAAAGTCGGTGATGACAAAGAAGAAAATAAATCAAAGAAAAGAACTCTTAAAATAAAGAACAAATTTAAGAATTTAAGAACATGAAATAACATTCAATCAAACTCATGGAACTCCCTAGGATCAACCCATAAAAGTTTAGCCCTCCATTGATGCTATTCTATCAATGGAAGAGGGTAATTGACTAAAGAAGCGAGATTGAAGAAGAAAGAAAAAAACATTAATCAAAATGAACACTCCACCGTTGTGTGATGAATTCATAAGTGTGGTTGTGAATAAATTCACACTACGATTCAACAGTATCAACGTGTGAAGAAAAGGAAAATAAAACGTGAAAAAGAATAAATTTTATTAAAATACTAAACGTGAATGAAAAAATTATATTAGAGAAATTGACGATGCCATTACAAAACGAAAGCGGGAAATTACAATTCAAAGGAAAACTTGGATTCAAAAGAAAAATGTTAGATGAAAATTCCCTTCACCAACATCTCCTTATATAGGCATATTAGGAGCCTTAGTTCCACCCCCCACAATCAATTCACCCCCCAACAATTAATAGAGTCAAAACGAGGGTGAATAATCAAAAGGAAATTGACGTTACAAAGTTGACCACAAAACCAGCCAGATTCATCCTCCATTTTGACGTGTGCGTTTGACACTTCATACGGCCAAATCCGAAGGTGTCATAAATAGAAAATATATTCGTCCATTTTTCTTCTAGAATATCTCAAAAATTCAGGAAATTTGGCTCAGCCATTTGGATGTTATGGTCAAAACGGTGGGACGGATTTCTGTGCATTAATGTTGGGTCCACCATTTAAATCTCAACTTCAGATCCCTTTATCATCATTAAAACATCAGAATTAGCTCCAACCACAGTTGATTAAAATGATACTCATATTTTTATATTTCTACTGTATAAATTTGAGCTTCATTGGGCTTGGTTTCTGGGCCCCACATTTGTTTGATGGGCCTTAGGCCCATTATGCTTTTTCCAGCAAGTTTCTGCCTTCAGGCGCAAAATTATCCATCTTCCTTTGGGATTAATCCATCGGACCTAAAAGGTAAAATGTTCCAAACAAAGTGATAAATAATATTCCAAAATTTCAAATTTAGAAAATGAATATAAAGTTGTCCAAAAATAAATAAATGATTGGGCCCAAATTTTCATTTTAAACATGAATTGCATTTTTGATGAGAAATGAAGTTCTATTTATATAATGCACTAAAAATAATGTTTATGGAATTTGTAACAATGAATATAAAGATATTAACAATTAATATTAGCCACTTTAAAGGACTAATCAAACCCCCAACTTGAGTTTTTCTAGTCCCGAGCAAAATAAATTACAAATATGAAATTCAAATCCCCTCTTCCAAAAACATTTTAATACACATTGCTCACCCAAATATCTAATACCAAAAAAATTATGAAAACCCATCAAAATCATTAAAAACAAGCTAGGTCCATAAGCATATCCCAAGACCAAGCCCATTCCATTTTTCAAATTCATCACCACATTTCATCCAATTCCAATTAAGCATGATAAAGTGTTGTGCATCATAAAAGATATGAGGCCCATTTTATTGTTCAAGGGGAAAAAATGGAAGCGCTAGGTGGGAATCACATTAAACCTTAAAATGAGTATCCATTTTTTTGATTTTTTTTCTTTTACCACAATAGATATGAAAAGACTAACTCTGGGCAAGACAACTATGGAGTCATGATTCCCAAGTGCCGGACGCCACACATATTGTCAATTTCATGCTCTACAATAGAGATATAAAGCCTAACTCTGGGCAAGAAAACTATGGAGTCACGATCCCCAAGTGCCGAACGCCACGCATTTGGACAAAACATTGCTCTATGTGGTCATTTTTTGTGTTTTTTTTGTTTTTTTTTTGTTTTTTTGTTTTTGTTTTTTTTGGATACTCAAATTAAACTAAAAGTTACCCAGAACCCTATGCTATAATGAAAGGGACCTGAGAACTCAAATTTACACCCACAATCTAGTAGACGTGCACTGTGGCATTTTTATTAAGAGGATGAAAATGTAAACTTTGAAAAATCACATCAGACAACCGCACTTTCCAAAAACTATGCTCATGAACTTAAACTTGCATTAAAATCATAATCAAGGCATAAAAAATTATTTAATATCCAATTTTATAGTTTTCAATGTGTGTTATCATGTTCAAGGTTAATGGAATTTTTCTTTTCATGTATGTTTTTATTCACAAAAAAATCATTTTTTATCTCCCCCCAACTTAGAATAAAACTGTCCTGAGTGTTTAAAGAAAAGAAAAGTTAGAAGGGGGTAGAGAGGAGTTCAAAGAAGAAATTTAAAATGAAAATAATGGAATGAAGTCACCTGGTGGTTGATGATGATAGTGCATGCCATAGTCTCCCTTCAATCCTGGATTTGAGTCTCAGCGGCTTGGATGGTGGTGAATGGATTTTCCTTATGGCTTACGACATGTCCTTTTATTTTTTTAACCTATAAAAACATAAAAATAAAACAAAACAAAATAAACTGATGATAAATTGTCTTCTTTATATTTTCTAGGTAAGGTATTACTCAGAGATCACACCACGTGACACGGATGAATATGGCGCTCCCCTTTCATACCCATCCTTACTCATAAAATAAGAACAGGTCAACAACTTATGGTAATTTATTATATGAAAAAAAATAATTCAAAATAATTAGAAAACATGAAAACCATGGGTTGCCTCCCATGCAGCGCTTTTTTTTAACGTCGTTATCTCGACTTAAACCCCCCAACTTATCCAATTCCAACTTTCAAAATTTTAATTAACCCATCTTTCTCCACTTAAACAAGATTGATATTGATTATTTTTTTGAAATTTGTTTCGTATGAAATTCTATTTTCTACAATGATTGATAAAATCCAAGGAATATCTAAAATGGTTGATCGTGTTTTATCTGGAGTATTTCCTAAGATTTCAAGGTTCATTCCTACTTGGTGAGATTATTGATGAAAATTGATGATAATTGAATGGTCTTAGTTATCATAAATAGAGGGATTATTAAGTCGGGAAGGAAGTATTAAAACATCGAGTTCAGTTTGATTGAATTTTCCTAAATAATAATGATAATTTGAATCAAAAATTGTTTCTTCTTTAAAAACATTTTAAAGAATTGGTTCCTTTTGAAAATATGATTCATCCCCAAAATATTCCTTTAGGCGCGTCTTTCCGGTGGATGCAAGCTGGCTGTAACTTCGGGGCAAGAAGTGGAAAAGTCTCTCATCATTAATGTTCCACCCACCTTTTCCCAACATAATTAATTAAAGGCATATGGGATGTTGGGGGCTCAGCCAAGGCTTCATTTTTTCCTATTTAAGGCATGAGTGGTGGTGGATTTAGGGAGTTTGGGTTCTTTCTTTTCATTATAATGTTATTATGTCAATTTGCCTTTGTAATGTTCTTCCTTCTCTTGTAAGTTGTTCGAATCACCATAGTCTTCAATAAAAGTTCTTCTTCTTCTCTTGTTCTGTTCTTATCCTTATCTCCTTGATACCTTTGCCTCAAGGTGTGAATTTATTCACACCAAACCTTGTGATTTTGTTCACACAACGGTGGAGTGATCATTTTTTTGTTGTTTTTACTTCTTCAATTCCACCCTCATAAGTCTACTTTCCACTTCCGTTGAGAACTTGTCATCAATGGAGGGCTAGCTCTTTTATGGGTTGATCCAAGGGAGTAGCAAGGGGCTGGATTGAATGTTATTTCTCATGCCCTAAATGTTATTAATTTCTTTTAATTGAGTTTCTTTCATTCAATGATTTTTATTCTTCCTCTTCCTTATTGAATTTATTCACCCCACTTTCATGTGCTAATTACATCCTTTACCTTGGAGTGCTCATGAAAATGATCCTACAAGTGTATAGGTGATTATCATATATTTTTAAGGTGTTTAATAAGTAAGTGATGAGGTTAGTTTGAATTCATTGCATGAATCTTTCTCGAGTTAATGAAATTAAAATCGTAAAAAAAAGGAATTCATTCAATCCACCCTGAGCAATAACCTAGGATCAACTCATTTTCTCATAATTTGAATTCACATAGATCTTTTAGTGCTCTTTCAAAACAATATAAAATCAACCCAAGTTGGCCACTTCATAGCCAAAAATCCATCTCTTTTTATTGAGTGTCTAAAGGTTCTTCTTAGGTCTCTGAGGATTCGACAACCCAAGCTACACTACAAACGACCGCTTGACCCTTAAAACTTGGGTAAATTTGGGCGAGACCAAATTTTGGCGCTGTTTCCGGGGACCAAGTAAGTTCCTTAGACAAAAACCTTCTTTCCTCACCCCCATTCTTCTATTCTCACCCCCATCTCTCTTATCTTTACCCCTTTCTGTTTGTGTGTGTCCTGAGAAACTAGAATCCAACTTTCCATATTCTCCAATGGAGTATCTTCCAAATTATCATGTCACAAACTCATGCTGGAATGAAATGGAAAATGAATATTGGGAAGCCCCTAAATTAGAAAATTTCTTTGATCAACCCTTGAATAATTACCACACACCCGATGAGATGTACAATCAATGGGATGATGATTGTTTAAAGGATGAATTTCCAGCCCTCTCGAGGATGATTGGAGAGATGAAACTTAATGAAGTTCATGATTTACAAACTCCTATCCAGCCTAATCCTCAAAAACTCTTCGAACAATTGTGTAATAAAATGGAGATAATGAGTTCTGAGGTATCATAATTGAGATTAGAACTAGAATGCAATAATACTTGTGAGGAACTCATCCATACACCAATTATACCTTCTGAAACCTTATGTGGAGTGTCTAGTTTCCCACAAAACTCTCATGAAATTATTGAAGAACCAACCTTTGGAATTAGGGTAGGCGAAGTGAATCAAGAAATTGTTGAAGGGTCTTTAAATCAGGAGGAAATTGATTTTTTGAATTCAAAAGATAATAACTTGACATCATGGATTGAGCTTCCTGAATGTGGCTCCATTAGTGAATTTTTAGGGCCACAGATCACTGAAAAATTAGAAGAAATACCAAACATTGAGCCCATACCTACTCCTAGAATTCAAATGGATACTTTTGGGGATGAATCATATTTTTACAAGGAACCAATTCATTATAATGTATTTGGAGAAGAAACTAATTTTCATTCAAATTGCCAATATTCTTTAGAAAATTTCAACCAACCCGAACTCAAAATCATTGTCCTTCCTTCCCCACTTGAGTATCCCATCATTTTTGATAAACAAGAGCTTGGGGTTTTCATTCATTCATCTCATGAAACCCACAAAGGGGGTTTGATCTTTGATTTATTAGGAAAGACTACAGAAGAAAAAAGATCAACCATTTCTGACATTCCTTGGATTTTCCCATTCATTTTAGAAAATAGGATTGTTCATGAATTAAATTCCAAAACTTCTTACCAACCACAAGGGATACGCATTCTCAGTCATGTTGAAGTAGAGAAAGATTAGGTCATTAAAATTTTTAAAGTTGGAATTGGCTAAGTTGGGGGGTTCAAGTCGAGCTAAAGACTTTAAATTAAGCGCTGCACGGGAGGCAACCCGCGGTTTTCATGTTTTATTTCATTTAATTAGTACCTCGGACTGTTGAACTGTTCTTCTTTTATGAGTAAGGATGGGTATGAAAGGGGAGAACCATATTCACCCGTGTCACGTGGTGTGATCCTTGAGTAATACCTTACCCAGAAAATTAAGAGAAGACAATGTATCATCAGTTTGTTTTATTTATGTTTTTGTAGGTTAAAAAAAAATTTAGACTGTTGACCTGTTCTTCTTTTATGAGTATGGATGGGTATGAAAGGGGAGCACCGTATTCATCCGTGTCACGCGGTGTGATCCCTGAGTAATACCTTACCTGGAAAATATAAAGAAGACAATGTATCATCAGTTTGATTTTTAAAATTAAAAAAAAGGGAAACCCATAAAAATGTTGATACTTGGTTTCAAATAAATTATTGTGTTGTTTGTTTTGTCTGGTTTGTTCTTCTTTGTATAGTTCAGGGACTATTTTGGGTGATACATATTCGATCAAGGAGGTTCATACATCTCCAAAGAGATCAAAAGAGTAATATGGATCATCATTAACTTCAACTTCAAAAATCAGGTGAATTTGTTCCATGTTTATCATTTTCAATTTCCCCTTTGAACTCCTCACCTCTACCTCTTCTAATCTTTCTTATCTTTAAACACTAAGGACAGTGTTATTTTAAGTTTGGGGGGGGGGGGAGATGAAAATTTGTGGAAGAAAAAATGTCATTAACCTTGAACATGATAACACACATTCCAAACTTTGAAATTGGATATCAAATAATTTTGCATGCCTTGATTCTGATTTTAATACAAGTTTATGTTCATGTGCATTGTTATTGGAAAGTGCGGTTGTCCGATGTGATTTTTCACTGTTATATTTTCATCCATTAAAAAAAAAACACAATGCACATCCTCTAGATTGTGGGGTTTTAGTTTGAGTTCTTGGGGACCCATAATAAATAGCATAGGATTGGCGATCATTTTAATTTTAACATGAGTATTCAAAAAAAAAAAAAATTTGCGCGTAGAGCAATGAATTGACCTAATGTGTGGCTTTCGGCACTTGGGGATCGCGACTCCATAGTTGTCTGGCCCAGAGTTGGGCATTTTATCTCTATTTGTTGTAATTTGAATTTGTTTTTGATCGAGTTAACTCGAGATGATGCCCGAGTATGTGAGCTTCACTTGGTGCCCTAAGGTCTTTGAGCCTGGGAGTCATCGGCAAAGTCTTGCTACATGGGTTGACTCGATTGAGTTCAATTTCAATTACCATGGAAAAATTAAAAAAAAACCTAAAAAAAGAGAAAATAAAAAATGAGTTCTCGTCTTATTATTAAAATTTGATTTCTCCTAGCGCTTCCATCTTTTCTCCCTCGAATGAAAATGAACCCCCATGTCTATTGTGACACACAACACTTCATCATGCTTAATTGAATTTGGATGGAATATGGCAATGAATTTGAACAAAGGAATGAGCTTGGGCTTGAGATATGCTTATGGACATAGCTTGTTTTAAATGATTTTTATGGGTTTCATAATTGTTTGGTATGTGATCTTTGGGTGAGAAATGTGTATTAAAATGTTTTTGGAAAAGGTCGTTCGAATTTTATTTTTGTGAGATATATTTTGCTCAGGACTAGCAAAACTCAAGTTGGGGGGGTGTGATTAGCCACTGTAGTAGGATAATATTCATTGATAATATATGTAGTTTTCATGTGCCTTGCTATTCATAAATACCATTTTAGTGCATTTTACATTTTGAACACTCATTCTCATCATTTGTGCACTTCATGCCTAATGTGCACCAATTTAGGCCCAATGTTTCATCTGATTTTAAAGAATGTAACTATACATGTTTTAATTTGATATTTTTGGAAATGTATATTCACTTAATTATGAACATTTTTTATTCAGGGATCAATGGATTATTAATAAAGTATGATGGAGATATTTGGAGATTAAAGGAAACAATTCTGGAGAAGGCATATTGTATATCATCCCACTGATCGGACTATGGATCCCACAATAAAAGTTCAATGAATCCCAAAATTTATGGAAGGATAGAAGAAATATAGGGGAACAAATAATTCTTCTGGATCCAGTGCTAATTCGTCCTAAATGGTGGTGATTAAGGCGGCCCAAGTTGACGATTTAATTTTGGGCCAGAGTCTGCGGTCCAGAAAAACAGCTCACCCTTTCAATCATAGCTCCCGAACCACAACGTTTTTCGGGCTGAAATTTTACATGGTGTTAGGGGACATCCGGATATTCATTTAAGTCTTCTAGATCCCACTCAAATTCGGCCTTCTATAAGGTCATTTAGGCGCGTCTTTCCGGTGGATGCAAGCTGGCTGCAACTTCGGGGCAAGAAGTGGAAAAGTCTCTCATCATTAATGTTCCACCCACCTTTTCCCAACATAATTAATTAAAGGAACATGGGATGTTGGGGGCTCAGCCAAGGCTTAATTTTTTCCTATTTAAGGCAGGAGTGGTGGTGGATTTAGGGAGTTTGGGTTCTTTCTTTTCATTGTAATGTTATTATGCCAATTTGCCTTTGTAATGTTCTTCCTTCTCATGTAAGTTGTTCGAATCACCTTAGTCTTCAATAAAAGTTATTCTTCTTCTCTTGTTCTGTTCTTATCCTTATCACCTTGATACCGTTGCCTCAAGGTGTGAATTTATTCACACCAAACCTTGTGATTTTGTTCACACAACAGTGGAGTGATCGTTTTTTTTGTTGTTTTTACTTCTTTAATTCCACCCTCATAAGTCTACTTTCCGCTTCCGTTGAGAACTTGTCATCAATGGAGGGCTAGCTCTTTTATGAGTTGATCCAAGGGAGTAGCAAGTGGATGGATTGAATGTTATTTCTCATGCCCTAAATGTTATTAATTTCTTTTTAATTGAGTTTCTTTCATTCAATGATTTTTATTCTTCATCTTCCTTATTGAATTTATTCACCCCACTTTCATGTGCTAATTACATCCTTTACCTTGGAGTGCTCATGAAAATGATCCTACAAGTGTATAGGTGATTATCACATGTTTTTAAGGTGTTTAATCAGTAAGTGATGAGGTTAGTTTGAATTCATTGCATGAATCTTTCTCGAGTTAATGAAATTAAAATCGTAAAAAAAAAAGGAATTCATTCAATCCACCCCGAGCAATAACCTAGGATCAACTCATTTTCTCATAATTTGAATTCACATAGATCTTTTAGTGCTCTTTCAAAACAATATAAAATCAACCCAAGTTGGCCACTTCATAGCCAAAAATCCATCTCTTTTTATTGAGTGTCTAAAGGTTCTTCTTAGGTCTCTGAGGATTCGACAACCCAAGCTACACTACAAGCGACCGCTTGACCCTTAAAACTTGGGTAAATTTGGGCGAGACCAAATTTTAGAGAAAAGGATGATGGTATATAAGGTAACTTACTTGGGTCCCCGGCAACGGAGCCAATCTTAAAATAACATCCAATCTTCTCCATGCAACTCCCTAGGACCAACCCATAAGGGTTTAGCCCTCCATTTATGCTATTCAATAAATGGAAGCGGGAAGTCGACTTAAAGAAGCGGGATTGGAGAAGGAAAATAAAACAATGAAACAATAACTCCACCGTTGTGTGAACAAAATCACAAGGTTTGGTGTGAATAAATTCACACCTTGAGGCAACGGTTTCAAGGTGATAAGGAGAAGAACAGAACAAGAGAAGAAGAAGAACTTTTATTGAAGACTAAGGTGATTCGAACAACTTACATGAGAAGGAAGAACATTACAAATGCAAATTGGCATAATAACATTATAATGAAAAGAAAGCACCCAACCTCCATAAATCCACCACCAATCCTACCTTAAATAGGAAAAAATGAAGCCTTGTCTAAGCCCCCAACATCCCATGTGCCTTTAATTAATTATGTTGGGAAAAGGTGGGTGAAACATTAATGATGAGAGACTTTTCCACTTCTTGCCCCGAAGTTGCAGCCAGCTTGCATCCACCGGAAATACGCGCCTAAAGGACCTTCTAGAAGGCCGAATTTGAGTGGGACCTATAAGACTTAAATGAAGCCCCGGATGTTCCCTAACAGCATGTAAACTTTCAGCCCGAAAAACTTTGTGTTTCGGGAGCTATGATTGAAATGGTGAGCTGTTTTTCTGGGCCGCAGACTCTGGCCCAAAATTAAATCGTCAACTTGGGCCGCCTTAATCACCACCATTTAGGACAAATTAGAACTGGATCCAGAATAATTATTTGTTCCCCTATATGTCTTATATCCTTCCATAAATTTTGGGATTCATTTAACTTTTATTGTGGGCTCCATAGCCCGATCAGTGGGATGATATACAATCTGCCTTCTCCAGAATTGTTTCCTTTAATCTCCAAATATCTCCATCATACTTTATTAATAATCCATTGATCCCTGAATAAAAAATGTTCATAATTAAGTGAATATACATTTCCAAAAATATCAAATTAAAACATGGATAGTTACATTCTTTAAAATCAGATGAAACATTGGGCCTAAATTGGTGCACATTAGGCATGAAGTGCACAAATGATGAGAATGAGTGTTCAAAATGTAAAATGCACTAAAATGGTATTTATGAATAGCAAGGCAGATGAAAACTACATATATTAGAAATGAATATTAGCCTCCTATAGTGTCTAATCAATGATTCATCCCCAAAATATTCCATTTGAATTTCATGAGTGGGTATAGACACAATATTTGTAATATCTCCTAATGGTTCAATGATCGGTGATTCTAAAAAATTGTTATTGGAGCAATATTCTGAACACTCAATCCATGAAGAAAAATTTTCCCCTTGTGAATCAAAAAAAATAATTTCCTCCTGATTCAAATACCCTTCAACATTTCCTTGATCTTGTTCAGTTATCCCATATCCAAAGGTTAGTTTTTTTTTCAATTCATGGGAGGTTTTTGGGATAAAAGATTCATCTATCAATGATGAGGAAAGAACATCTTGAGTGGGAACGAGTTCCTCAAAAGTCTTAAAGCTTTGTAATTCTAATCTGAAAGATGAAACTTCTGAATTCATTTTTTCCATTTGTTCACACAATTTTTGAAGAATTGTTTCAGGATTAGTATTGATAGATATTTGGACATCATGGAATTCCTCATTATTCATCTTTTCAATCATTCTTGATAGGTATGGAAATTTATCTTTTAAACATTCATCATTACAAATTTTGTTCTAGTTATCGGGTGTGGGGTATTCATTCAAAGGTTGATTAAATAAGGATGGTGATTCCCAATTTGGATTTTCAAACTGATTAAATCTTGAGTTTGTGAAGGGATATTGTTGATGATACTCCATTGGAGTTGAATGAAATTTGGATTTGGATTTTTTGGGCACACGAAAATAGAAAGGGGAAAAGAAAAGAGAAATATAGGTGAGAAAAGAGAAGTTAGGTGAGAATAGAAGGTGGGTGTCTAAGAAAACTTACTTGGGTCCCCGGAAACGGTGCCAAAATTTGGTTGTGCCCAAATTTACCCTACCGGTAAAAGCGGTCGTTGAAGTACAAGTAGGGATCGAATCCACAGGGACCGAAGAAGAAACCTTGAGACACTAAGATTGGGTACGGGATTGGCTATACAGTGGCCAACTTTGGATTGAATTGATTTGAAGAAATATTGATTTAATTTAAAGAACAAAATAAATAAAATTACTTGAATTAAAACAACTAATTAAGGTGAGTCGATCCTAGATTGTCTCTTGGGATTTATTGGATGTATTTGTTTTTCATTTGATTTTCTGTTCATCGGTTCAAGAGGTATCCATTAAATAAAATAATCTCTCAATATCATTCTCCGATTTAATCCATACAAAATTTCAAGGCTAATCAACAATTTACTTAGAGGATCAATTAAATGAGCACTCCAAGGAATTGGATCTTACTAGCACTCAGAATGTGTCATCGTTAAAGTCGGTGAAGACAAAGAAGAAGATAAATCAAAGAAAGGAACTCTTAAAATAAAGAACAAATTTAAGAATTTAAGAACATCAAATAACATTAAATCCAACTCATGAAACTCCCTAGGATCAACCCATAAAAGTTTAGCACTCCATTGATGCTATTCTATCAATGGAAGTGGGTAATTGACTTAAAGAAGCGGGATTGAAGAAGAAAGAAAAAAAAAACATTAATCAAAATGAACACTCCACCGTTGTGCGATGAATTCACAAGTGAGGGTGTGAATAAATTCACACTACGATTCAATGGTATCAACGTGTGAAGAAAAAGAAAATAAAAAGTGAAAAAGAATAAATTTTATTAAAATACTAAACGTGAATGAAAAACTTACATTAGAGAAATTGACGATGCCATTACAAAACGAAAGCGGGAAATTACAATTGAAAGAAAAACTTGGATTCAAAGGAAAAATGTTAGATGACAATTCCCTTCACCACAATCTCCTTATATAGGAATATTAGGAGCCTTAGTTTCACCCCCAACAATAAATTCACCCCCCAACAATTAATAGAGTCAAAACTAGGGTGAATAATCAAAAGGAAATTGACGTTACAAAGTTGACCACAAAACCAGCCAGATTCATCTTCCATTTTGACGTGTGCGTTCGACACTTCATACAACCGAATCTGAAGGTGTCATTAATAGAAAATATATTCTTCCATTTTTTTTCTAGAATCTCTCAAAAATTCAGGAAATTTGGCTTAGCCGTTTGGAAGTTATGGTCGAAACGGTGGGACAGATTTTTGTGCATTAATGTTGGGTCCACCATTTAAATCTCAACTTCAGATCCCTTTATCATCATGAAAAAATCAGAATTAGCTCCAGCCACAGTATATTAAAATGATCCTCATATTTTTATATTTCTACTTTATAAATTTGAGCTTCATTGGGCTTGGTTTCTGGGCCCCACATTTGTTTGATGGGCCTTAGGCCCATTATGCTTTTTCCAGCAAGTTTCTGCCTTCAGGCGCAAAATTATCCATCTTGCTGCTTGCTGATGTTTGCTTCAAGGCTGGGCTATTTTCTGGATTCTGTTACAGATTGGTGATTTTTATTTTATGGTTGAAAACTTTATAATGCTGCATTTTGGTTTGGAAAGTGCACTCTCTACCTGGTTTATCTTGTTGCTTGCTGTTGATTGCTTCAAGGATGGGCTCTTGTCTGGCTTCTGCTGCAGATTAGTGACTTTTACAATATGATTTGGCTCGGCTGGTTTGCACTTGCTGCTTGGATTTCAAACTGTTTGCTGTTTTGGTTTTTTCTCAGAATATTAGATGCTTTTCCTGCTTGGTTTGATGATTTTGGGACCTGTCTGCTCTCAAGAAATTTTGAAGGGATGGATTATTCTATTCACACTGCTTCATTTTCTGCTATTACGGTCACTTGCTGTGGCACATCAGGTAGTTCCAGATGGAAGGAAAGAGAGTGCAGGAGGCCCATGGCAATTCATTGGACTTCTACCTCTTTTTGACCCACCCAGACATGATAGTGCCGAAACAATAAGGAGGGCTTTGAATCTTGGAGTAAATGTTAAAATGATAACAGGGGATCAATTGGCGATAGGGAAGGAAACAACAAGAGGGAAGATGCATCGAGTTAGCAAAGGTGAACCCGAGCAGATTCTCCATCTTGCACACAACAAGATGCTGATATATGCCCTTGATGGAGCTTCTTTTTATTTTTTGATGGGAAGATCTTTGATGGCTGACCCTGGATGGAAGATCCCTCTGCATTTTGAAGGTGCTCTTTTTGGCTGTTGGCTTTGTTCTAGTTTGAGTATCATTGTAACCCTTAATTCCCCGCTGGAGTAAGCTCATTACTCCTCGTGTTTTGTATTGAACCTGTTTTATTTTAATAAATTCCTTTGATGGCATGAACTAGGAAACTAGTTCATGTCATCAATTTTCTCAAAAAAAAAACAATGTTTATGGACTTTGGAACAATGAATATAAAGATATTAAAAATTAATATTAGCCACTTTCAGTGACAAATAACACCCCCAAACTTGAGTTTTGCTAGTCTCGAGAAAAATTAATTACAAATATGAAATTCAAATCCCCTTTTCCAAAAACATTTTAATACACATTGCTCACCCAAATATCTAATACCAAAAAAATTATGAAAACCCATCAAAATAATTAAAAACAAGCTAGGTCCTTAAGCATATCCCAAGCCCAAGCCCATTCCATTTTTCAAATTTATTGCCACATTTCATCCAATTCCAATTAAGCATGATAAAGTGTTGTGCATCAAAAAAGATATGAGGCCCATTTTATTGTTCAAGGGGAAAAAATGGAAGCGCTAGGTGGGAATCACATTAAACCTTAAAATGAGTATCCATTTTTTTGATTTTTTTTTCTTTTACCACAATAGATATGAAAAGACTAACTCTGGGCAAGACAACTATGGAGTCATGATCCCCAAGTGCCGGACGCCACACATATTGTCAATTTAATGCTCTACAATAGATATATAAAGCCTAACTATGGGCAAGACAACTATGGAGTCACGATCCCCAAGTGCTGAACACCACGCATTTGGACAAAACATTGCTCTATGTGGTCATTTTTTTGTTTTTTTTTGTTTTTTTTGTTTTTGTTTTTTTGGATACTCAAATTAAACTAAAAGTTACCCCAGAATCCTATGCTATAATGAAAGGGACCCGGGAACTCAAATTTACACCCACAATCTAGTAGACGTGCACTGTGGAATTTTTATTAAGAGGATGAAAATGTAAACTTTGAAAAATCATATCGGACAACCGCACTTTCCAAAAACTATGCTCATGAACTTAAACTTGCATTAAAATCAGAATCAAGGCATACAAAATTATTTAATATCCAATTTTATAGTTTGAAATGTGTGTTATCATGTTCAAGGTTAATGGAATTTTTATTTTCATGTATGTTTTTATTCACAAAAAAAAATCATTTTTTATCTCCCCCCAACTTAGAATAAAACTGTCCCCAGTGTTTAAAGAAAATAAAAGTTAGAAGGGGGTAGGAGAGGAGTTCAAAGAAGAAATTTAAAATGAAAATCATGGAATAAAGTCACCTGGTGGTTGATGATGATAGTGCATGCCATAGTCTCCCTTCAATCCTGGATTTGAGTCTCAGCGGCTTGGATGGTGGTGAATGGATTTTCCTTATGGCTTACGACATGTCCTTTTATTTGTTTTAACCTAAAAAAACATAAAAATAAAAGAAAACAAAATAAACTAATGATACATTGTCTTATTTATATTTTCTGGGTAAGGTATTACTCAGAGATCACACCATGTGACACGGATGAATATGGCACTCCCCTTTCATACCCATCCTTACTCATAAAAGAAGAACAGTTCAACAGCTTATGGTAATTTATTATATGAAAAAAATGATTCAAAATAATTAGAAAGCATGAAAACCATGGGTTGCCTCCCATGCAATGCTTTTTTTTAACGTCGTTAGCTCGGCTTGAACCCCCCAACTTATCCAATTCCAACTTTCAAAATTTTAATTAACCCATCTTTCTCCACTTCAACAGGATTGATATTGATTATTTTTTTTAAATTTGTTTCGTATGAAATCCTATTTTCTACAATGATTGGTAAAATCCAAGGAATATCTAAAATGGTTGATCATGTTTTATCTGGAGTATTTCCTAAGATTTCAAGGTTCATTCCTACTTGGTGAGATTATTGATGAAAATTGATGATAATTGAATGGTCTTGGTTATCATAAATAGAGGGATTATTGAGTAGGGAAGGAAGTATTAAAACATCGAGTTCAGTTTGATTGAATTTTCCTAAAGAATAACGATAATTTGAATCAAAATTTGTTTCTTCTTTAAAAAAATTTGAAAGAATTTGTTCCTTTTGAAAAGATGATTCATCCCCAAAATATTCCATTTGAATTTCATGAGTGGGTATAGACACAATATTTGTTATATCTCCTAATGGTTCAATGATCGGTGATTCTAAAAAATTGTTATTGGAGTAATATTCCGAACACTCAATCCATGAAGACAAATTTTCCCCTTGTGAATCAAAAAAATTAATTTGCTCCTAATTTAAATACCCTTCAACATTTCCTTGATCTTGTTCAGTTATCCCATATCCAAAGGTTAGTTTTTTTTTCAATTCATGGGAGGTTTTTGGGATAAAAGATTCATCTATCAATGATGAGGAAAGAACATCTTGAGTGGGAACGGGTTCCTCAAAAGTCTTAAAGCTTTGTAATTCTAATCTGAAAGATGAAACTTATGAATTCATTTTTTCCATTTGTTCACACAATTTTTGAATAATTGTTTTAGGATTAGGATTGATAGATATTTGGACATCATGTAATTTCTCATTATTCATCTTTTCAATCATTCTTGATAGGTATGGAAATTGATCTTTTAAACATTCATCATTACAAATTTTGTTCATGTTATCGGGTGTGGGGTATTCATTCAAAGGTTGATTAAAAAAGGGTGGTGATTCCCAATGTGGATTTTCAAACTGATTAAATCTTGAGTTTGTGAAGGGATATTGTTGATGATACTCCATTGGAGTTGAATGAAATTTGGATTTGGATTTTTTTGGGCACACGAAAATAGAAAGGGGAGAAGAAAATAGAAATATAGGTGAGAAAAGAGAAGTTAGGTGAGAATAGAAGGTGGATGTCTAAGAAAACTTACTTGGGTCCCCGGAAATGGTGCCAAAATTTGGTTGCTCCCAAATTTACCCTATCGGTAAAAGCAGTCGTTGAAGTACAAGTAGGGATCGAATCCACAGGGACCGAAGAAGAAACCTTGAGACACTAAGATTGGGTACGAGATTGGCTATGCAGTGTCCAACTTTGGATTGAATTGATTTGAAGAAATATTGATTTAATTTAAAGAAAAAAACAAATAAAATTACTTGAATTAAAACAACTAATTAAGGTGAGTCGATCCTAGCTTGTCTCTTGGGCTTTATTGGATGTATTTGTTTTTCATTTGATTTTCTGTTCATCAGTTCAAGAGGTATCCATTAAATGAAATAATCCCTCAATATCATTCTCCGATTTAATACATACACAATTTCAAGGCTAATCAACAATTTACTTAGAGGATCAATTAAATGAGAACTCCAAGGAATTGTATCATACTAGCACTCAAAATGTGTCATCGTTAAAGTCGGTGAAGACAAAGAAGAAGATAAATCAAAGAAAGGAACTCTTAAAATAAAGAACAAATTTAAGAATTTAAGAACATCAAATAACATTCAATCATGCAACTCCCTAGGATCAACCCATAAAAGGTTATCCCTCCATTGATGCTATTTCATCAATGGAAACGGGTAATTTACTTAAAGAAGCGGGATTGAAGAAGAAAGAAAAAAAACATTAATCAAAATGAACACTCCACCGTTGTGTGATGAATTCACAAGTGCGGGTTTGAATAAATTCACACTACGATTCAACGGTATCAACGTGTGAAGAAAAGGAAAATAAAAAGTGAAAATGAATAAATTTTATTAAAATTCTAAACGTGAATGAAAAACTTACATTAGAGAAATTGACGATGCCATTTCAAAATGAAAGCGGGAAATTACAATTGAAAGAAAAACTTGGATTCAAAGGAAAAATGTTAGATAAAAATTCCCTTCACCACCATCTCCTTATATAGGCATATTAGGAGCCTTAGTTACACCCCCCACAATCAATTCACCCCCTAACAATTAATATAGTCAAAATGAGGGTGAATAATCAAAAGGAAATTGACGTTACAAAGTTGACCACAAAACCAGCCAGATTCATCCTCCATTTTTATGTGTGCGTTTGACACTTCATACGGCCGAATCTGGAGGTGTCATAAATATACAATATATTCTTCCATTTTTCTTCTAGAATCTCTCAAAAATTCAGGAAATTTGGCTCAGTCGTTTGGAAGTTATGGTCGAAACGGTGGGGCGGATTTCTGTGCATTAATGTTGGGTCAACCATTTAAATTTCAACTTCAGATCCCTTTATGATCATGAAAACATCAAAATTAGCTCCGGACACAGTTGATTAAAATGATCCTAATATTTTTATATTTCTAATGTATAAATTTTAGCTTCATTGGGCTTGGTTTCTGGGCCCCACGGTTGTTTGATGGTCCTTAGGCCCATTATGCTTTTTCCAGCAAGTTTCTGCCTTCAGGCGCAAAATTATCCATCTTCCTTTGGGATTCATCCATCGGACCTATAAGATAAAATGTTCCAAACAAAGTGATAAATAATATCTAAAAATTTCAAATTCAGAAAACGAATATAATGTTGTCCACAAATAAATGAATGATTGGGCCCAAATTTGCATTTTAAACATGAATTGCATTTTTGATGAGAAATAAAGTTCTATTTATATAATGCACTAAAAACAATGTTTATGTACTTTGGAACAATGAATATAAATATATTAGCAATTAATATTAGCCACTTTCAGTGACTAATCACACCCCCCAACTTGAGTTTTGCTAGTCCCGAGCAAAATAAATTACAAATATGAAATTCAAATCCCCTCATCCAAAAACATTTTAATACACATTGCTCACCAAAATATCTAATACCAAAAAAATTATGAAAACCCATCAAAATCATTAAAAACAAGCTAGGTCCATAAGCATATCCCAAGCCCAAGCCCATTCCATTTTTCAAATTCATCGCCACATTTCATCCAATTCCAATTAAGCATGATAAAGTGTTGTGCATCATAAAATATATGAGGCCCATTTTATTGTTTAAGGGGAAAAAATGGAAGCGCTAGGTGGGAATCACATTAAACCTTAAAGTGAGTATCCATTTTTTTGATTTTTTTTTCTTTTACCAGAATAGATATGAAAAGACTAACTCTGGGCAAGACAAATATGGAGTCACGATCCCCAAGTGCCGGACGCCACACATATTGTCAATTTCATGCTCTACAATAGAGATATAAAGCCTAACTCTGGGCAAGAAAACTATGGAGTCACGATCCCCAAGTGCCTAACACCACACATTTGGACAAAACATTTCTCTATGTGGTCATTTTTTTGTTTTTTTTTGTTTTTTTGTTTTTGTTTTTTTTGGACACTCAAATTAAACTAAAAGTTACCCCAAAACCCTATGCTGTAATGAAAGGGACCTGAGAACTCAAATTTACACCCACAATCTAGTAGACATGCATTGTGGCATTTTTATTAAGAGGATGAAAATTTAAACTTTGAAAAATCACATCGGACAACCGCACTTTCCAAAAACTATTCTCATGAACTTAAACTTGCATTAAAATCAGAATCAAGACATACAAAATTATCTAATATCCAATTTTATAGTTTGAAATGTGTGTCATCATGTTCAAGGTTAATCGGATTTTTCTTTTCATGTATGTTTTTATTCACAAAAAAAATCATTTTTTATCTCCCTCCAACTTAAAATAAAACTGTCCCCAGTGTTTAAAGAAAAGAAAAGTTAGAAGGGGGTAGGGGAGGAGTTCAAAGAAGAAATTTAAAATGAAAATCATTGAATGAAGTCACCTGGTGGTTGATGATGATAGTGCATGCCATAGTCTCCCTTCAATCCTAGATTCGAGACTCAGTTGCTTGGATGGTGGTGAATGGATTTTCCTTATGGCTTACAACATTTCCTTTTATTTTTTTAACCTATAAAAACATAAAAATAAAACAAAATAAAATAAACTGATGATACATTGTCTTCTTTATATTTTATGGGTAAGGTATTACTCAGAGATCACACCACGTGACACAGATGAATATGGCGCTCCCCTTTCATACCCATCCTTACTCATAAAAGAAGAACATGTCAACAGCTTATGGTAATTTATTATATGAAAAAAAATGATTCAAAACAATTAGAAAACATGAAAAGCATGGGTTGCCTCCCATGCAGTGCTTTTTTTTAACGTCGTTAGCTCGACTTGAACCCCCCAACTTATCCAATTCCAACTTTCAAAATTTTAATTAACCCATCTTTCTCCACTTCAACAATATTGATATTGATTGTTTTTTTGAAATTTGTTTCGTATGAAATCCTATTTTCTACAATGATTGGTAAAATACAAGGAATATCTAAAATGGTTGATCGTGTTTTATCTGGAGTATTTCCTAAGATTTCAAGGTTCATTCCTAATTGGTGAGATTATTGATGAAAATTGATGATAATTGAATGGTCTTGGTTATCATAAATAGAGGGATTATTGAGTAGGGAAGGAAGTAATAAAACATCGAGTTCAGTTTGATTGAATTTTCTTAAAGAATAATGATAATTTGAATCAAAAATTGTTTCTTCTTTAAAAACATTTGAAATAATTGGTTCCTTTTGAAAAGATGATTCATCCCCAAAATATTCCATTTGAATTTCATAAGTGGGTATAGACACAATATTTGTTATATCTCATAATAGTTCAATGATCGGTGATTCTAAAAAATTGTTATTGGAGCAATATTCCGAACAATCAATCCATGAAGACAAATTTTCCCCTTGTGAATCAAAAAAAATAATTTCCTCCTGATTCAAATACCCTTCAACATTTCCTTGATCTTGTTCAGTTATCACATATCCAAAGGTTAGTTTTTTTTCAATTCATGGGAGGTTTTTGGGATAAAATATTCATCTATCAATGATGAGGAAAGAACATCTTGAGTGGGAACGAGTTCCTCAAAAGTCTTAAAGCTTTTTAATTCTAATCTGAAAGATGAAACTTCTGAATTCATTTTTTCCATTTGTTCACAAAATTTTTGAAGAATTTTTTCAGGATTAGTATTGATAGATATTTGGACATCATGGACTTCCTCATTATTCATCTTTTCAATCATTCTTGATAGGTATGGAAATTGATCTTTTAAACATTCATCATTACAAATTTTGTTCATGTTATCGGGTGTGGGGTATTCATTCAAAGGTTGATTAAAAAAGGGTGGTGATTCCCAATGTGGATTTTCAAACTGATTAAATCTTGAGTTTGTGGAGGGATATTGTTGATGATACTCCATTAGAGTTGAATGAAATTTGGATTTGGATTTTTTTGGGCACACGAAAATAGAAAGGGGAAAAGAAAAGAGAAATATAGGTGAGAAAAGAGAAGTTAGGTGAGAATAGAAGGTGGGTGTCTAAGAAAACTTACATGGGTCCCCAACAACGGCGCCAAAATTTGGTTGTGCCCAAATTTACCCTACCGGTAAAAGTGGTCATTGAAGTACAAGTAGGGATCGAATCCACAGGGACCGAAGAACAAAACCTTGAGACACTAAGATTGGGTACGGGATTGTCTATGCAGTGGCCAACTTTGGATTGAATTGATTTGAATAAATATTGATTTAATTTAAAGAACAAAACAAATAAAATTACTTGAATTAAAAAAACTAATTAAGGTGAGTCGATCCTAGGTTGTCTCTTGGGCTTTATTGGATGTATTTGTTTTTCATTTTATTTTTTTTTCATCGGTTCAAGAGGTATCCATTAAATAAAATAATCCCTCAATATCATTCTCCGATTTAATCCATACACAATTTCAATGCTAATAAACAATTTACTTATAGGATAAATTAAATGAGCTCTCCATGGAATTGTATCGTACTAGCACTCAAAATGTGTCTTCGTTAAAGTCGGTGAAGACAAAGAATAAGATAAATCAAAGAAAGGAACTCTTAAAATAAAGAACAAATTTAAGAATTTAAGAACATCAAATAACATTCAATACAACTCATAAAACTCCCTAGGATCAACCCATAAAAGTTTAGACCTCCATTGATGCTATTCTATCAATGGAAGCGGGTAATTGACTTAAAGAAGTGGGATTGAAGAAGAAAGAAAAAAAACATTAATGAAAATGAACACTCCACCGTTGTGTGATGAATTCACAAGTGTGGGTGGGAATAAATTCACACTACGATTCAACAGTATCAACGTGTGAAGAAAAGGAAAATAAAAAGTGAAAAATAATAAATTTTATTAAAATACTAAACGTGAATGAAAAACTTACATTAGAGAAATTGACGATGCCATTACAAAACGAAAGCGGGAAATTACAATTGAAAGAAAAACTTGGATTCAAAGGAAATATGTTAGATGAAAATTCCCTTCACCACCATATCCTTATATAGGAATATTAGGAGCCTTAGTTCCACCCCCAACAATCAATTCACCCCCAACAATTAATAGAGTCAAAACGAGGGTGAATAATCAAAAGGAAATTGACGTTACAAAGTTGACCACAAAACCAGCCAGATTCATCTTCCATTTTGACGTGTGCGTTTGACACTTCATACGGCCGAATCCGAAGGTGTCATAAATAGAAAATATATTCGTCCATTTTTCTTCTAGAATCTCTCAAAAATTCAGGAAATTTGGCTCAGCCGTTTGGAAGTTATGGTCGAAACAGTGGGACGGATTTCTGTGCATTAATGTTGGGTCCACCATTTAAATCTCAACTTCAGATCCCTTTATCATCATGAAAAAAATCAGAATTAGCTCCAAACACATTTGATTAAAATGATACTCATATTTTTATATTTATACTGTATAAATTTGAGCTTCATTGGTCTTGGTTTCTGGGCCCCACATTTGTTTGATGGGCCTTAGGCCCATTATGCTTTTTCCAGCAAGTTTCTGCATTCAGGTGTAAAATTCTCCCTCTTCCTTTGGGATTCATCCATCAGACCTATAAGATAAAATGTTCTAAAAAAAGTGATCAATAATATCCCAAAATTTCAAATTCATAAAATGAATATAATGTTGTCCACAAATAAATGAATGATTGGGCCCAAATTTTCATTTTAAACATGAATTGCATTTTTGATGAGAAATGAAGTTCTATTTATATAATGCACTAAAAACAATGTTTATGGACTTTGGAACAATGAATATAAAGATATTAAAAATTAATATTAGCCACTTTCAGTGACTAATCACACCCCCCAACTTGAGTTTTGCTAGTCTCGAGCAAAATAAATTACAAATATGAAATTCAAATCCCCTTTTCCAAAAACATTTTAATACACATTGCTCACCCAAATATCTAATAACAAAAAAATTATGAAAACCCATCAAAATCATTAAAAGAAATCTAGGTCCATAAGCATATCCCAAGCCCAAGCCCATTCCATTTTTCAAACTCATCGCCACATTTCATCCAATTCTAATTAAGCATGATAAAGTGTTGTGCATCATAAAAGATATGAGGCCCATTTTATTGTTCAAGGGGAAAAAATGGAAGTGCTAGGTGAGAATCACATTAAACCTTAAAATGAGTATCCATTTTTTTGATTTTTTTTCTTTTAACACAATATATATGAAAAGACTAACTCTGGGCAAGACAACTATGGAGTCACGATCCCCATGTGCCGGACGCCACAAATATTGTCAATTTCATGCTCTACAATAGAGATATAAAGCCTAACTCTGGGAAAGACAACTATGGAGTCACGATCCCCAAGTGCCAAACACCACGTATTTGGACAAAACATTGCTCGATGTGGTCATTTTTTTTTGTTTTTTTTTGTTTTTTTGTTTTTGTTTTTTTTGGATACTCAAATTAAACTAAAAGTTACCCCAGAATCCTATGCTATAATGAAAGGGACCTGAGAACTCAAATTTACACCCACAATCCAGTAGACGTGCATTGTGGCATTTTTATTAAGAGGATGAAAATGTAAACTTTGAAAAATCACATCGGACAACCGCACTTTCCAAAAACTATGCTCATGAACTTAAACTTGCATTAAAATCAGAATCAAGGAACACCAAATTATTTAATATCCAATTTTATAGTTTGCAATGTGTGTTATCATGTTCAGGGTTAATGGAATTTTTCTTTTCATGTATGTTTTTATTCACAAAAAAAAATCATTTTTTATCTCCCCCTAACTTAGAATAAAACTGTCCCCAGTGTTTAAAGAAAAGAAAAGTTAGAAGGTGGTAGGAGAGGAGTTCAAAGAAGAAATTTAAAATGAAAATCATGGAATAAAGTCACCTGGTGGTTGATGATGATAGTGCATACCATAGTCTCCCTTCAATACTGGATTTGAGTCTCAGTGGGTTGGATGGTGGTGAATGGATTTTCCTTATGGCTTACGACATGTCCTTTTATTTGTTTTAACATATAAAAACATAAAAATAAAACAAAACAAAATAAACTGATGATACATTGTCTTCTTTATATTTTCTGGGTAAGGTATTACTCAGAGATCACACCACGTGACACGAATGAATATGGCACTCCCCTTTCATACCCATCCTTACTCATAAAATAAGAACAGGTCAACAACTTATGGTAATTTATTATATGAAAAAAAAATGATTCAAAATAATTAGAAAACATGAAAACCATGGGTTGCCTCCCATGCAGTGCTTTTTCTTAACGTCGTTAGCTCGACTTGAACCCCCCAACTTATCCAATTCCAACATTCAAAATTTTAATTAACCCATATTTCTCCACTTCAACAAGATTGATATTGATTGTTTTTTTGAAATTTGTTTCGTATGAAATCCTATTTTCTACAATGATTGGTAAAATCCAAGGAATATCTAAAATTGTTGATCGTGTTTTATCTGGAGTATTTCCTAATATTTCAAGGTTCATTCCTACTTGGTGAGATTATTGATGAAAATTGATGATAATTGAATGGTCTTGGTTATCATAAATAGAGGTATTATTGAGTAGGGAAGGAAGTATTAAAACATCGAGTTCAGTTTGATTGAATTTTCCTAAAGAATAATGATAATTTGAATCAAAAATTGTTTCTTCTTTAAAAACATTTGAAAGAATTGGTTCCTTTTGAAAAGATGATTCATCCCCAAAATATTCCATTTGAATTTCATGAGTGGGTATAGACACAATATTTTTTATATCTCCTAATGGTTCAATGATTGGTGATTCTAAAAAATTGTTATTGGAGCAATATTCCGAACACTCAATCCATGAAGACCAAATTTACCCTTGTGAATCAAAAAAATAATAATTTATTCCTGATTCAAATACCCTTCAACATTTCCTTGATCTTGTGCAGTTATCCCATATCCAAAGGTTAGTTTTTTTTTCAATTCATGGGAGGTTTTTGGGATAAAATATTCATCTATCAATGATGAGGAAAGAACATCTTGAGTGGGAACGAGTTCCTCAAAAGTCTTAAAGCTTTGTAATTCTAATCTGAAAGATGAAGCTTCTGAATTCATTTTTTCCATTTTTTTCACACAATTTTTGAAGATTTTTTTCAGGATTAGGATTGATAGATATTTGGACATCATGGACTTTCTCATTATTCATCTTTTCAATCATTCTTGATAGATATGGAAATTGATCTTTTAAATATTCATCATTACAAATTTTGTTCATGTTATCAGGTGTGGGGTATTCATTCAAAGGTTGATTAAAAAAGGGTGGTGATTCCCAATGTGGATTTTCAAACTGATTAAATCTTGAGTTTGTGAAGGGATATTGTTGATGATACTCCATTGGAGTTGAATGAAATTTGGATTTGGATTTTTTTGGGCACACGAAAATAGAAAGGGGAAAAGAAAAGAGAAATATAGGTGAGAAAAGAGAAGTTAGGTGAGAATAGAAGGTGGGTGTCTAAGAAAACTTACTTGGGTCCCCGGAAACGGCGCCAAAATTTGGTTGCGCCCAAATTTACCCTACCGGTAAAAGCGATCGTTGAAGTACAAGTAGGGATCGAATACATAGGGATCGAAGAAGAAACCTTGAGACACTAAGATTGGGTACGGGATTAGCTATGCAGTGGCCAACTTTGGATTGAATTGATTTGAAGAAATATTGATTTAATTTAAAGAACAAAACAAATAAAATTACTTGAATTAAAAAAACTAATTAAGGTGAGTCGATCCTAGGTTGTCTCTTGGGATTTATTGGATGTATTTGTTTTTCATTTGATTTTCTGTTCATCGGTTCAAGAGGTATCCATTAAATGAAATAATCCCTCAATATCATTCTCTTATTTAATCCATACACAATTTTAAGGCTAATCACCAATTTACTTATATGATCAATTAAATGAGCACTCCAAGGAATTGGATCGTACTAGCACTGAAAATGTGTCATCGTTAAAGTCGGTGAAGACAAAGAAGAAGATAAATCAAAGAAAGGAACTCTTAAAATAAAGAACAAATTTAAGAATTTAAGAACATCAAATAAAATTCAATCCAACTCATGCAACTCCCTAGGATCAACCCATAAAAGTTTATCCCTCCATTGATGCTATTCTATCAATGGAAGTGGGTAATGGACTTAAAGAAGCGGGATTGAAGAAGAAAGAAAAAAAACATTAATCAAAATGAACACTCCACCGTTGTGTGATGAATTCACAAGTGCAGGTGTGAATAAATTCACACTACGATTCAATGGTATCAACGTGTGAAGGAAAGGAAAATAAAAAGTGAAAAAGAATAAATTTTATTAAAATACTAAACGTGAATGAAAAACTTACATTAGAGAAATTGACGATGCCATTACAAAACGAAAGCGGGAAATTACAATTGAAAGAAAAACTTGGATTCAAAGGAAAAATGTTAGATGAAAATTCCCTTCACCACCATCTCCTTTTATAGGCATATTATGAGCCTTAGTTCCACCCCCCACAATCAATTCATCCCCCAACAATTAATAGAGTCAAAACGAGGGTGAATAATCAAAAGGAAATTGACGTTACAAAGTTGACCACAAAACCAGCCAGATTCATCCTCCATTATGACATGTAAATTTGACACTTCATATGGCCGAATCTGAAGTTTCATAAATAGAAAATATATTCTTCCATTTGTCCTATAGAAGATCTCAAAAATTCAGGAAATTTGGCTCAGCCGTTTGGAAGCTATGGTCGAAACGGTGGGACGGATTTCTGTGCATTAATGTTGGGTCCACCATTTAAATCTCAACTTTAGATCCCTTTATCATCATGAAAACATCAGAATTATCTCTGACCACAGTTGATTAAAATGATCCTCATATTTTTATCTTTCTAATGTATAAATTTTAGCTTCATTGGGCTTGGTTTCTGGGCCCCACATTTGTTTGATGGGCCTTAGGCCCATTATGCCTTTTCCAGCAAGTTTTTGCCTTCCGGCGCAAAATTTCCCATCTTCCTTTGGCATTCATCCATCGGACTTAAAAGATAAAATGTTCCAAACAAAGTGATAAATAATATCCCAAAATTTAAAATTCATAAAATGAATATAATGTTGTACAAAAATAAATGAATTATTGGGCCCAAATTTTCATTTTAAACATGAATTGCATTTTTGATGAGAAATGAAGTTCTATTTATATAATGCACTAAAAAAAATGTTTATGGACTTTGGAACAATGAATATAAAGATATTAACCATTAATATTAGCCACTTTTAGTGACTAATCAGGTGTCCTCACATTTTAATTCCAAGCACCAGTTCAAAAGTTATAAAAACCCACTCGTACGTTTATTGAATGTACCCAAAAAAATTTCAAAAATTGATTCCGGGCAAACCGAGCCTCAGAATCATGCGCCGTTAATTTTTAAGGACTCATAAAATTACCATGTATTTAAGAAAAAAAATTTCCATGGAATTTATGGGTCTTTACATTCTCCCCAACTAATGGATTTACATCCCCGTAAGCTACAACTTGAACTAAGGGAATAAGTGAGGGTACTGAGCACGCATCTGAGCCTCCCCTCCCATGTGTTCTCTTGGAGGTTCCTGTGCTGCCAGTGAATGCACACCAGAGGTATTGACCATCCACATAGGACCCACTCCTATCGATCCTCAATCTCCACTAGAACCTCCGTGAAAGTCACCCCATCATTGACGTACAGCTCTCCATGGTCGATGATGTGAGAAGAGTTGTGCACGTATCTCCTCAGCTAAGATACGTGGAAGACGTCGTGAACCCAGTGCAACTGAGGTGGAAGATCTAAGCGGTAAGCCACCTCACCAACTCTACTGAAGACCTGGAAAGGTCTGATGAACCTCGAAGATAACTTTCTGCCTTAGCCAAATCTCCGTAGACCTCGTTGAGGTGAGACCCGTAGAAAGACGTGGTCTCCATCCTCGAACTCCATAGGTCTTCGTCTCCTATCAACATATGACTTTTGTCTGCTATGTGTAGTCTTAATACACTCCTGGATGATCCGCACCTTCTCTGTGGTAGCTCATACCATCTCTGGTCCCACTAGTGCAGACTCCCCATGGTCATTCTAGCACAAGGGTGATCTGCAATGTCGCCCGTATAACACCTCAAAAGGCGCCATCCCTTTGGTGGAGTGTTAGATGCTGTTTTATGAAAACTCCACCAAAGGTAAGTGGTCCTCCCATCTGTGACTGAAGTCGAGGAGATAATCACGTATCATGTCCTTGAGGGTCTGAATGGTCCACTCAGTCTGACCATCCGTCTGAGGATGGAAGGCGGTGCTCAGACGAAGCTGCGTCCTGAATGCCTCCTGCAACCCCTTCCATAGCCGGGAAGTAAACCATGCATCACGATTAGAGATAATAATCGAAGGTACTCCATGTAGCCGCACAATATCCTACACATAGAGGCATCCCAAGCTCTCTAATGAACCCCACTCTCTAATTGGTAGGTAGTGAGCTAACTTGGTGAGTCGGTCGATGATCACCCAAATCGATTCATGACCCCTGAATGTTTGTGGAAGAACCGTCATGAAGTCCATAGATATCCCATCCCACTTACACTCTGGGACCTCTAAAGGCTACACAAAACCTGCTAGTACCTAGTGCTCTGCCTTCACTTACTAACAAGTGAGGCATCGGGAGACAAACTCTGCTACTACCTTCTTCATACCTGGACACCAGTGCTATCGTCAAAGGTCCTAGTACATCTTCACTAATCCTGGATGTACCGCTAAAGGGGATGTGTGGAAATCCCTCAACACTTCCTCCTGAAGTGACACTGGAACCATAGTACATCCTCTGAGGAGGATGACGTTCTCCCCACCTTCAGAAAATCCATCAGGTGCCTGCCCTGTGGATATCTGAGTACGTCGTGTCTCGCAGTCAGCGTCCCCATGATGTGCCTCCCTAACTCGCTGAAGAAGTAGGGGAGTGACTGTAAGGGATTGAAGGAAAGCTGATCCATCTCTATCCACAAAGGATATCTGTAAAGTAACCAGCTTCTCCGTCGCCTTTCCTAGCAGCTGTATACCAGATATCTTGCTGAGTGCATATGCTACAATGTTCCCCTTTCCAGGAGTATAGTCTATCTCGAAGTCATAGTCCTAGAGGAACTCAAGCCATCGCTGATGTCTCAGATTCAGGTCCTTCTGAGAGAATATATATGTGAGAATCTTGTGATTAGAGTACACGGTAAAAAATTCTCCCATCAGCTAGTGTCTCCACATCTTCAAGGTGAAGACCACTGCTACTAACTCCAGGTCATGGGTAGCATAGTTTTTCTCATGTTGTCTCAGCTTCCGAGAACCATACGCGATCACTTCTTTCCCCTACAATAGGACACACCTGAGTCCGGTCCCTAATGAGTTGTAGTAGACTACATACCCTACGCCTTCCTCTGGAAGCCTCTATATGGGGGAACTAGTCAGCCTCTACCTCAGATCCTAAAAGCTATATTGGCATCTCTCCCACCACATGAAGGGTTTCCCCTTCTTTGTCAAGGATGATAGTGGTGATACAAATCTGGAGAAGTCTAGAACGAACCTCCGGTAGTAACCAGCCAAACCTAGGAAACTTCGTACCTCCGTCACACTCCTAGGTGGCTCCCAAGCAAGTACCGACTCAATCTTCACTGGATCCACTGAAACTCCAGCCTCCGAGATGATGTGTCCCAAAAAGTGAACATCTCGGATCCAAAATTGGAACTTCGAGATCTTATCATAAATCTGGTGCCCTCGGAGTGTGTCCAGTACTACCTGCAAATGGTAGGCATGCTCCTCCTCAGTAGTTGAGTAGATCAGAATGTTTTCGATGAAGACTAAGAAAAAGAAATCGAGGTATGGCTGGAATATGCTGCTCATGAGTCCCATGAACACTTCCGGAGCATTGGTTATGCCGAAAGGATTAACCAAGAACTCATAGTGGATGTACCAACATCTGAAAGCCGTCTTCTGCACATCCTTGTCTCAAACTCTGAGCTAGTGATAGCCTGATTTGAGGTCTATCTTTGAGAACCACCGTACTCCCTTTATCTGATCAAAGAGGTTGTCAATCCTTGGGAGTGGGTACTTTTTGTTCACGGTCACCTGATTTGGGTGACAGTAGTCGACACAAATCCTCAAGCTCCCATCCGCCTTCTTGCCAAACAGAATCAGGGCTTCCTAGGGAGAAACACTGGGCCAGATGAATCCCTTCTCCTATAAGTCCTCTAGCTGTACCCGCAGCTCGTGAAGCTCCACGGGAGCCATCTGATATGCTGGTGTAGATATCAGTGCCTTCCCGGGGTACAGGTCAATGTAGAATTCCACCTCTCTACGAGGAGGTAGTTCTGGAACATCATTAGGGAAAACATCCGCGTATTGGTCCACCACTATAGGATAGCTCAGACTCTCCACATCAACTACTCCAAGGGTAAGGCAGACCAACTGATGAGTGATTGGTTGAACCCTCTTCTGAGTAAGTCTGTCCCGTGCTTCAAAGGCTCCCTTATCACTGGTGAAGGTGAACCTGGCCCCATCCATGTGGACACACCGCACTTTGCGCCTAATACAGTCAATCTGAGCATGGACTGTAGATAACTAGTCCATACCCAAGATGACGTCGTAAGGCCTCGACACCGATATGAGGAGATCCCTGCCGAAGCTCTCACCTCCTAGAGTAAGATCACACTACCGACACTAGTGCATAATCGTTGAGTCTGCTCCCGTTGGAGTCTCTAGCTATAAGGATCGAGCCAACGACTCCGTCAGAATCTCCGAGCTCCGAACGAGGATAGTGGAAATGAAAGAGTGACTGGCACATATGTCTATAAGAACTGCAACTAAGGTGGAGTAGACACAGATCATACCTCTAATCATCACTGGAGCACCATGATCATAAGCCTCAGTTTCCTAAAGCTGAGCTCTTGCCTGTCCACTTGCTCCCTGCGGTTGGGGTGGACCTCCTGGTGGTGGTGGCGGTAACACCTCGAAATATATCCCACCACCAGCTACTCAACCAGCTCCTCTCCCACGTCTGCCTATGCCCTTTGGATCACCTCGATCGAATCTCTATCTCTGCTTGGGTGGTCCTTCGACCGTCTGTTGATCATCCAAACGATGGGTCAGATAGTCACGAGCCACGTGACCCTACCCGCTGCATGAGAAACACGACCTGCTCCTGGAATATATGTCTCTGCCCTGGGTGCCCCACACAACTGATTCTGAGTCATTCGGTCATCCACCCGTGGGTCTGGTCCTCTTGGACTTCTATGACATCTGTCTACTATCAGCTGCAGAAGACTCCACTGCATGTCGACTAGTGGTGGGTCTCACTGCTGGAAACTGCTCATCAAGGAAACTCTCCACTAAGAGGGCTTGGTCCAACACCCCTGTCTATGTCGGGATGCTGAGGGAGATCATTGAAGCCCTGATCTCTCACATGATCCCCTGATCGAAGGTCCGGGCCCGGAAGAATGGGTCCCGTACCATATTGGTGGAGTAACATGAGAGGTCTGTGAACCTCATTGAGTACTAAGCTACAGTCATGCTACCCTGCTGAAGATGAAGTAACTCCTGAATACACACTACACAGAGAGTCACTGGAAAAAACTCTGCCCGAAACAGGATCTCGAAGTCTTACCAGAGAAGTGTCATCTCGTCGTGCACCTAGATCATCAGGCTCCACCATCTGCCCGCTGCTTCCTGTAGAAGGCTGGCAGCAAGAATCACCAGGAAGTCGGTTGGTGTCCCTACCAGTCAGAAAACTCTCACCTCAACTTCCAGTCAATCCTTATCCACCTGTGGGCCTGTCTCTCCCCTGAACCTGGGTGGCCTTTGGCATTGGAACTCATGAAATGCGCTCAAGCAGCGTGCATTGTATGCTGCTGGGGCTGGTGGCATCAGTGGCCCAACAAGAAGTATTATCACTGGTGCCTCCGCTGGAAAATGGCCTTGCACTGAGGCCTCATTGCTTGGTGGGCTATCTGTGTGTGCAACTCTCAGGACTCTCACTGGTCATCTGTGGGGAGGCATCCTGAAAGAAATAGATGTGACACAGTCAAAAGATTATACCCGGTGAGCTGACCTGGTTGAGATGACTTAAGGAAAACTTTTGAAAACACACATGCAATCAGTGTTTTTGTGCACTGAGTCATAAATTAGTAGCTAGGGTCCTGGTGTATGGATACATCGGCCGCCACACCAACACTGGAATACCTAAACTGAAAACCACACATATTACCCTTAACACTATTTCTTCACAAAAAAGATCAGAGTCCTAAGTTCTGCAGTAGAAACGACTCCTCTAATACCAATTTGTCACGACCTGTCCCCTGAGGCTCGTGTAGTGACTACCCCAAGCCCGCCTTCTATAGGCCAGGGGATGGCGACTAGCACCAAAGGCATAAATCCCTAAACTGGAAAGGAATTTCCTTTATAACTTGAAAATGCACACAACATAGTATGAGTTGGAAAAAAACACTAAATAAAACTGTATACAAAAGGAGTGCTGAAAAGTAAAAGGGGACCAGAAATACAAGACCAACTATAAAGTACAAGGAAAATGAAAGTACAAGCATTGGAAAAAGGAAAAACAGCTCCTGGATCGTCCACCGGGAAATCCTACCTGAAGGGTAGGTACAAATAGCCTCCACAGTACTCCACGTCTGTCCGTCTCTTCTATGCACCGTCACGCCGTGTGGTCCACCTCTGGGTACCGTCCAGTCCTAGTGCTCTCAGCCTCAGTCAACGCTGTCTGTTGTCTACATCCAACACAACGAGGTGCAGGCATATCTCGTGCAGGGGTGAGTATAATGATACTCAGTAGGGACCCCGAGACCCTCAAAGTCTCACAAAATCCAACAAGGATAAACCACAAAGTATGAATTCAACAGATATCATCACTTAGTTATATGCCCATACATATAACTAAGTTATCAAGTAATCCATCTCAATCATGAGGTAAACACAAAAGTTACTGACTCAGCTGAACCAGGATTTTATTCTAGGGGTAGTATCAAGTAACATCACCAGTCACACTATCGAAACCTTGGCTGCTGGAGAACTCCTCCTCTATCGAGTAAAATGGGCCTGCCGTGACACCAAGGTGCTTTCCAATAACCTTGGACTATTGAGGTACTCCTCCTGTCGAGTACCGTGGGTCTACTGCGTCACCAAGGTGCTCCCGACTGTGGGTCTGCCGCGTCACCAAGGCGCTCCCCCTCGTAGCCTGCTGAGGCACTCCTCCTGTCGAGTACCGTGGGTTTACCGCAACACCAAGGCGCTCCCCATTGTGGGTCTTCCATGACACCAAGGCGCTCCTCACTCATCTAGTCGAGTAACTCCGAGTTGAATCAGTCACCAGTCGTCAGGTCTCAGCCAGTAACTAGGTATCTGGGCTATGATCGCTCATCTATGAGAGGATCCGCTCCATGAGCTACTGTTCGATACTCCAACTATCACTAAGTCCCATAAAGAAGTATCTCAAAGGTCCTCCATGTCATAGAGGTCTCAACGCAACAGACGACGCGTCAATCGGACGCCCGGTCTGTGAGTTATTAGCCTTTTAGTCCCGGGGGCCCAGTTGGATTCGTGCATGATCCAACCTGAACGTATCTCAACTATACCCTGAAATCCAGTGGTGTATACTCAAAGGGACCACCGCACTTCAAGAAAACCAGTTCCACTGACGGTTCGTCAAACAGTCATCCGGTGCCAATGATATGGCCAAAGAAAGTAAATGGTCGGTAGTGGGCTCGGGTCCGGTACAACCCGGTCTGACCCAGTCTGGGCCGACCCGGTCTGGGTCGACCCGGTCAGACCAGTTGGGTCTAGCCTGGCCCATTGGGTGGGACAGCCTGTTAGGTCCGGCCCGGCCCGCTGGGCCCATCCCAACAGGCTGCGTGGGTGGTTCAGCCCGGGCTCGAGGCCGGTTTGGTCCGGAGCACTGTGAGGGTGCGGCCCGACATGGCTCGGCCCAGAGGGCGCGGCTGGGCCAGTTCGGCCAGGGCGCCGTGAGAGGGGCCACGATCCAGCTCAGGAGGTTGACGCAGCTAGGGCGCCTGTTCGGTTGGGTGGCGGCTTGGGTGTCCGGGTGGCCGGGTGGTCGGGAGGTGGTCGGGCAGGCTGAGAGGCAGCCGGGTAGGCCGGTAGGCAGGCCAAAAAGCGGCTGGGCAGGGCACGGCCAGGCCGTCAGGTGGCTGGTCAGGGTGCCAGGTAGGCTGGTGGGCGGCCGGGTAGGCTGGCAGGGTGCGGGTCGGCTCAGGGAAGCAGCTCGGCTCTATGAGCGGCGCGACCGACGGGGGCTCAGCTGAGGCCGGTTTGGCCGGCGGTGGTGCGGGATGCTATGGGGGCGGTGCTGATCACGGAGGTCATGGAGAGCGTGTCCTTTTTCTTCGCCGCCTTCGTGGCCTCATTGCTTCGTCTCCATGCCAAAGATCATCATAAACAAGAACGACAGAGGGGTCGGGCCATGTTGGTTTGGCCCGCACCCTCCACGTTTAAGGTGATAACATTTGGCTCATCAAGGAGTAAGAAAGATGAACTTCAATTGTTTTACAACCTACGAAATGATTCCGTTCCAACCAAAGAAGAGAATAAGGATAGTTGTATTACTCAAATTAACCCCTACCTTGATCGTTGGTCGATGATGGAGAAGATCTTTGTTCGTCGCGTCCACTGCACACTTTCAATATCGAGGTTGTGTGTCAGCTCGTTGTAAAAAATGTGGAGGGAAGGTCGATTGAAGACATCCCATGTCAGTAGAAGCTCTGAGGAAGAAGTTGAAGATGGTCGGTGTTCTTCTTTTTTCGTTCTTCGTTGGTGAGAGTTCTTCCCTTTTCTCCCAAGTTTCCACCAAGATGAATATGCCAAGCCAAATAGATAGCCCCCTCTAAATAATATATTGTCTATTATTTTAGATTTTTGGGTTTAAAATTCAAAATGGAAGGATTAATTAACTTGGCTCCCCTTAATTAATGTGGAGGATTTGGAACCATTAAATTAGGGGAGTTGGCACCAATAAAGGGGGGGGGGGGTGGTGAGACTCTCCCTCATTAATGAGGGGAGTTTAGAGGTTTTCCTCTCCCACCATTAATAGGGGGGTTTAGTCCCCTGTGGTCCCCATGTCTTAAACTCTCACGGGAGGTTAGGTTCGGGTGGTCCCCACCACCATAACCTCTCATGGGAGGTTAAGGTGTGGTGGTCCCACCTCTAACTTCCATGAGGAGGCTTTAACCAACAAATAAAAATTAAGTCACACAATTTATTTTTATTTAATTCATTCTCTAAAAACCCAAAAAATATCTTTTATTCTAGACCCACTACCGTCGAAATGAAAGTCTCCTTAAGTGAATACCGGCACTACGAGTTCAATGGTGTCCTTAGATTTCAATTCTGAGAACCGGTTCAAAAGTTATAAAAACCCGCTTGTACGTTTACTGAACATACCCGAACAAAACTTCAGAAATTGATTCGGGGAACACCGGGCCTCAGAATCATGCACCATTAATTTTTGTGGACTCGTAAAATTCCCATGTATTTATAAAAAAAAATTTCCACAGAATTTCCATGTCTTTACAGTATGATTATAAGTTCAACAAATACAGAATATTTATATGTCATAATGGGAACTTCCTGATGCATTTTTGTTGCAATGAAACATCCTTTATGGATTTTGGCTGACAACTCCCTTATTAAATCAAAAGGGAAATATCTAATTTTCTTGGAAAATTGGGTAGATATAAAGGAGTGTGATGACCCGAAATCAAATAAATAATTGGATAAATTTGAATATTGGATTATTGTACCTACCACCACGTCATTAGGTACTTCTACTTCATCTGTGGTGATTGCATAAGCTTGGTCATCTCCCTTTGGTCTATTATGTGGTATATTCCCATAATGTTTGGGATATTGATTTGAAAAATTACCTATTTCATTACAGTTTAATCATTTAACATCGTTGATTTGTTTCTTCCACTTACATTCATTTTCTCGATGACTATTTTCTATACACTTATATTAAACTACCATGCATTTCAATCATTTCCCAAGATGATTCTTTCTAAAATTTTTACATAATGGAAATTACTTCATTCACTTATTCTTCTTTGATTATTTACCTTTTCCATGGTTATCAAAATACCACATCTTCTCTTGATTTCCTTTGAACAAATAAGATCTAGAAAATTCCTTCTAGGTTTTGATGGAACATGATAATATTTCATCATATGATGAAAATGTTTGAGAAGATAGTGACCTTCAGAGAATTGGTTTAAGAGCATCAAAGAAATGATCAATCTTATAATCTGAATCATATATGTAATCTATAGTATACATGGATTGTCTTATTAAGTTATCCTCATACTCCACAACACTCTCTTCTTCTATTTTCTTTAAGCTAAGGTATTTTCTCTTCATTTCAATTCATTTTTCATGAGAGAAGTATTTTTTGAAGAATGTTACCTTAAAATTTCTCCATTCCAGGTATTCTATTTCATCTTCCTCCTTATTTTTCTTGATCAAAGACCACCATTAATCAGCATAAACATTGAGTCAATATACTACCAATACTACATTTTAATTTTCATTACATCCCAATGCTATAAATATCTTTTCAAGGGATGTGATCCATTACTCAAATACCACTAGATTGTTAGTCCCACTAAAATATGGGAGATTCTACTGCATGAGACAATCCAACATAGGTGTATCATGGTTATTCGTTATAACTTGAGTAAGTTGTCTTAATATGTTCATGATTTTCTCAGCACCAACACTAAATGTGTTGGATTTCTTAAAATGGAAATACCTACATTGTCTATAGGTATTAATTCCTTTTCTTCCATTAGGTGCCATTTTTAAACAATTACATATACTAAATTAGGTTATTAATAATAATGCATAATTTTGAACTAGAAAAACACTAAAAATAAAATGAAAATTTATGCATAGCTAATCTAATGAACATAGTTTCTTTGGGGACATATTTAATTTTAATTTTTTCATAATGGTTTGTAAGGAGAATGATAATTACCCTAAGCATATACCCTAGGAGTGTCAAACCTAGTGTGCAGTAAGGCCTGTTGTCATATACCAAGTTACGCCGGTTCAGGTTTGACACACCTTGTTGGAGTTGTTACCCCTAGGTATATCTATTCTAGAACCACATCCACTTGTAGTATACAGAGAGGGATGTATTTCTAGGAAGACCCACATAATATTTACCTTACCAAAATTCTAGGATGTTATTTTATGGTTATCCTCAAAGTCTATCATAGATTTGTGTTCCCCAATCTAGTTTTTGAGGTTTCTATTAAACTTCCTCTAATATCAACTGTAAAAACCCTGACCACAGTATCCCAGAGTCAATGGTCATTTTACAAAAATGGAATAAATACAAGAGATCACATAATAAAGGATAGATAAATTTAGTAGTATTGAAGAAACTAGATACATACATGGTTCCCTTATTACATTGGTAATCAAATATAGTGCCTTATAACAGAAAATAAACTGCTTCTTATCACTTATTCAAAGATTTATTTTTCACAACTTGGGGAAGGAAAATAAATAAAAGGGTGATATCAAATACTTAGTAATTTTTATATGGAATAATAATATGTTAAGTAAATTCAATAAGGCATAAACATTATGGCAAGGTAAATAATCTTAAAAACACATGCCATTAATAAACTAATAATGAAAATGCATCCATAGATTTTTTCATAGTGAAAATCTCATGGAAAGTAAAAAATGGATACTGAATGAAGGAAATTATTATTTATTGGATACAATTTATCTATCACAAGAACCATTACAATGTCTATATGATTTAAGTCTATGGTTAAAAACCCATCTGATTCTATTTGGAAACAAATATGAAGGGTTTATCACCAACTGTTTTGTTTCATAAGACCTATCGATGCATAAAGAGGCTATCTATAACTTGGCCCCACCCATCACTATAAGTCTAAATCATTCTCCATACATAGATTCAATTCATGAACAATATAAATTATCAAAATATCTGTATTGAGTAGAGGATACAGATCATCAATATTTCCCCAATTAAAACATCATTCAAAGAAAAACCATATGTAAAAATGGTAAATGAACAAGGAAATAATAATATCCATGATACAATAAATATGTATATTTAATTAAATTTTCAATGAATTATGAGAACAAATTAAAGGGAAGTATACATACACCACGTATAAGGAATAAGTAGTGAGTAAGGAATAACCAAATGGAATATCATAATAGAGTCCATGAAAGAATGTATTTAAATCATACCTAGACATTCATAATGGAAAAAAGTCATAGATCATGATAAATAAAATCTAACTGAAGTTAAAATATGTAAAAGGAGTGTTTAAGAAACTTTAAAAATGAGTCTCTTTAGTGCAGTTTAAGGAAAATATTAAAGAGTCTTTAAAATAGAGAAAGGCATAATTGTTTGTATAAGAACAGAAATTAACAAAGATATATTTTCATGATAAAATGATATATTTTTAAAAAATATTGGTAGCTTAAAAAATATTATGCATGGTACTTGAAAATGGGTAAAAAATTGGGAAGTTATCTTTAATTAGACTTGCTTATCGGGAGGAATTGAAATAGAGACCATATAAAACATGCGTTACCCAAAAAAGAAAAATAAAATCATCTAGATACATGGGTTTAGAACATATAAACAGAATGTATAAGAAGTATATAAAAATAATGAAGGATTAAATTATGGTAAAGAGTGATAAAATGTAACCTGAATAAAAAATGGAGGTTTGGGGAGAATCCCATACCTTATGTCTAAATGTGTTCTGCACTTGATCTTAATGTCCTGGATAATCAGATTAAATCCATTAATTAATTAATTAAGAACCTTTTGTACATGTATTTGATTTAGTATAATTTTTTTAAGTTCATTTATGGCCTTTTTGATGGGTTATAAGATACAATTTTATCATTTGGGAGTGTGTGTTTCCTTGGTTTTCATGATTGGTTTACTTGTATACATGTATGGAAAATCCTGTAAAATGAGAATAGTTGTCCAAAATTGAAATTATATGTGTTGGTATAAGTAGAGTACTCAAGAGGGGGTGTGGGGGGGGGGGGTGAATTGAGTATCTATAAGAATCTTTATTTAAAAATTATTGTTTGAAGTTCCCCCAATATTTGAAATTCAATTTCCCAGTTATCCAGTAGTGAATTTATAAGAGATTTATTTTTTGATTAATTTCTCAAAAGATTTATTAGTTCTAAGTTTTATTAATTTTATAATTAATATATATTTTGAAACTAACCTAATAAGTCAATACTGTTATAAACACTTTCTAAGACTAACTATCAGAGTTCAATTTAGTTTTATGAAATATGTGATAAAACAAAGTAAATCTAAAAGGTAAAAACACAGTGAAAATAAAACAAGAGGTTCAGTATCAAGTAGAAAATTAATTCTATCCACTTGGTGATCACCTTCCACAAAGTAGTTTAAATTAATAAACAGTTTTATCTGCACCCCTGGATCGGGGTTCACAACAACACACAAGGCTGTCTAGGTCACCCTTAACCTCTACCACTATTCTTCATAGGAAAAACAACAAAAAATTCTCACACGACCTCTTCCACATTTCTAAGTGGGATATAAATAGATAAAAAGAGTGTGATATTGAGGATATTAATTATCTTCCAATTATACATAGGAGTCAGTGTGTGTGTAATAGAAAAATACACACACTACTTAGAAATGTAAATCGATGAACACAATAGAGATAAGGATGTAGAGTAGGGTTTAAAAGTCTATATGTGTTATGCAATGGATATTTGGACTTGTTTGATGTAGTGGATTTGAAGTTCGAGTCCTCTTTTAGAAGTTGACACAAAATAGAGTGTCATATTCTGGATTCCAACTATAGGTATGGTTCTACAAGTGTATTCTTCTCCTTCTTTGATATGCTAAGATAGTTTTTCAATTCAATGTTCATCTTGATTGTGATTGCCTCATGTTTTCTTATATTCTTGAGTTCATAGTGGTTTCATGAGATTTACATATGTTCTTCAGTATATCATTCATAGTCATGCACCATCATCTCTATCGTTCTATCTATCCTCTTTCCTTTTAAAATACTTCTTATTTTTGAGGGATGACAAATAGAATGTAAATTCCACATGCATCGGCTCATCGTACCTCGTAATATCTGTTAAAATCCCTAAAAAATATTATTAAATGTGTCAGTATCATTAAAAGACACAAATATGACCATTATAAATAATATTAATAAATGTAGATTTAAATAGTCTATCGGTGACTCGTCTATTAATGTCTCCTTCTATAGGTGATACATATGATCTATCAGTGAGACAGTTGAACTATCTGTGACTCATATCAAGGGCGAGTCCTTCCTTCTATCGGTGAGATAGTTGAACCAACTTTGAGTCATTTCAACTGACGATGATTCCTTGCTTCAGTAACACCATGAAACGGTAGGTCACTTGGACTGACAGTAGGTCGTCTGCATTGGTGAGTCATATGGAATGGTGAGTCATATTTCTATCAGTGTCATGTCCAATAGTGAGTCGTCTGTTTTTCAGTGTTATCTCCAATAGTGATTCATCTATCTATTAGTGTCATGTCCAACAGTGAGTGTTTCCAACAGCGTCAACTTCACATACTTATAACACATGCCTATTTGAACTATTTGTTAGTGAGTCATATGTCTGTCGGTGAGTCACCTATCTATCGGTGTTAGTGACTCATACTTAGATAATTTTAGATGTTCTATCTATCTTACAATTCATCAAAGTCAGATAGTGTTAATGTACATAAACACATAGACAATCAGTTATAATCTTGTTTAGACTTAAACACACATAAATATTTATATGATTGAAATGATCTGATATTCAAGATAATGATTTGACATAATTTAGGATCTGACATGAGGTAAGATATATGTTATTATATGACATGATTTTTGATAATTAAAACCATTATAGTTGGAGATAATGACCAACAACATCTATGGGACAAAAATCTACCCCTTTTTTATAATAAAAAATCATGGCATTATTAAGTACCATTATAGAATTATTAAAGTAAAAAATTAATAATGTATCAGGGAGTAGATTAAAATAATGTATCAGAGATAATAATGCATAAACAAGATTAAAATAATTCATATAGAATTTTCTTATATAATTCTCCCCCTTTTGGGATTAGAAAAAAGTGGTAGGTGAAAAGAACACTAAAAATAGAAAAGTATAAACAAGGAAATAACATCCATAAATAGAGTAAACTGAGAAATAAAAGGTACAATGACTCAGCCCTATCAGAAAAGATCACTCCACACTATATGGTAGGGTCAAGTGGTTTCTTCCCCTTATCAGAAGGATTAATGAAGGGCTCATCAGGAGGGTTAGGCTGAGAAGCAGGAGGGTATAAATGGATTTTGAGAGGAGGTAGAGGCACTCCTTCAGGAACTATAGAAGTGAGGGTAGTTTTGTGCTGAGAAATAATTCGTGGCTGAACAATTTCTATAATGACTAGTCTGATCTGAGATAAAGCCTGAGAAACTGACATATGAGGTTGAGTAAGCACTGAACCAGTAGGGCCAAGTGGTTCTGTAGGAGGCACCACAATGGATTCCCTTTGGACAGGGATATACGGTTTTAACAGCTTGATGAACTCTTCAATTATCTCCCCACTATATTTCATTTCCTTTTCAAAATCATCTTTGTTTTTGATAAACTTTTCCAACAAGGAAGTGAATTCTCTTAGTTTCTAAATATGACCCTTAAAAGCCTTTATCACTGAAGGAGGAGTAATATTGGTGGCCAAATAATTAAATAGTATAGCATCCCACCTTTTTATTACATAACATTTCATTACATTTTACAAACAGAGTATCTTTAAAGTATATTGTCTTGGAAATCAGGAACATAATACTTGAAAACAATATAAAAATTATTCTAAACCACTTGTAAGGATTCATAAAAGGTTTATACTATGTGCATTTACAACATCTCATATCCTGGATACATACATCAAAGTAAAGGGTGAGCAGAAGTCCCAGTAAGGGTAAACAAGGGAGTCAGTGTACTTGTGATATCAACAAGAACTTGAATAAAAACAAGAAGACATGAGCAATGGAAGAATAGGAATATCATAAAGAAAATAACTTGGAAACATAACTTAAATATGTGGATACAAAATTTAACATAGACAATCATTTCCGTATCACCAAGGTTTATCTCCAAGGTTTCATTAAAAAAAATTACCAAGGTTATTCACCAAAGTATCGTTAAAATGGTCATCTCTAGAGATTAAGTCTTTACCCAATGCATTGAAGCACTATCAGGGAGCACCCTTAATTTGTATTTATTATCCTGTGAGACACATATATCATCATAAAAAATTTCATAAATAACCCATATATTATAAAATAAATGGGTTTCATTTCATAATCTTAACGTTTTAAAAACTGGTTTAAAGACATGATCTTTATGTCACTTTAAACCCACGAAAATGGAAAATGGGTTTCATGTATGTAACTAAAAGAATTTAAAATAGAAAATTTTGGTATATATGTGAATACCCATTTATAATAAAGAGTTTTGAGTATTCACTTAATAAAATAAAATAATTTGATAAAAAGAGAGAGACATTTTGAGACGAAAATTTGGCAGCATAACAGCTATGTTGCAAGGTTTTAGAAAATATTAAAAAGAGAGGGGAAATGGGTCACCCACTCATAAATTATACATAAAAAAATAGAGGGAAATAATATAAAAGATATAAGAACATGGTAATGAAATTTTAAGGACATACCATATGAAATGAAAAACTTGAAAGGAATACAAAAATAAGATTTCTCTTATGAAAATTCGGCAGGCTAACAACGTCACTTAAAACTTCAAAAAATGAATTGATGAGATAAAATAGGGTCTCTAATCATATGAAAATAAAGATTAAAGTATGATGGATATAGATATAATACCCCAACATAAGAAAAATGAACTCAAAATACTTGACATTAAAATAGAACTTTGAAAATGAGAAGGGTGAAAGAATCCCTTACAAAAAAATTCGGCAGCCTAACGACGCCACTTAAACATTTATAAAAAAAATGATGAGAGTAAGAGGGGATATATCATAATATGATCATGAAAAGGGAATTAATAGTAATATAAAATAACATACCACAACATAAGAACATGGGGCTTAAATGAAATGACCTACAAAAGAGTACTTGAAAAGAAAGAGAGAGGTAAGATCCCTTACAAAAAATCGGCAGCCTAACAGCCCCACTTAAACATTCATAAAACGAAATGATGAGAGTAAGAGGGGATATCTCATAATATGATAATGAAAAGGTAAGTAATAGGAATATAAAAGAACATCCCCGAACATAAGAACATGGGTGTTAAATGAAATGCCATACAAAAGAGTACTTGAAAAGAAAGAGAGAGGTAAGATCTCTTACCTTGAAGAGTAGCTTCGAAAGCTTGAAGGTTGGGAACTTGGGAGGCTTTAGGGAACCTTGGGAGGACTCCTTGGGAGGTAAAGAGACCAGAAATTCATTTTATAGGATTTGTAAATGAAATGAATGAGGTAAAGGCTTGGTATTTATAGAAGAAGTGAGGGGACAAAGCATTAATTGCCAAGGGACACCTCATTGGTGGTATTGTCAAAACCATGGGCTTGACCATGGTTTTTTCCCATGGTATTGGCCACTTGGGACACCTCATACCTTATATTACTATTAATAAGTCGACAAAAATTATTTCATAATTATTACATCCTTAATGATGTCATTAAACACCCGAAACACAAAAACTGTATTTTCACTATTCACTGAAAATTCACCTTTCTCAGAAAAAACCAAAAATTTCACCTTAACCAAATATCAATGCTATGATTTCAAAAATGAACTCCATTTTATGAAAATAATTTTCTAAATAATTTTAATTTAATTTTTAAATAAAAACACTATTCACTGAAAATTCAACTATTTCAGAAAAATCCCAAAAATTCACCTTAACCAAATATCAATGCTCTGATTTCAAAAATAAACTCCATTTTATGAAAATAATTTTATAAATATTTTTAATTTAATTTTTAAATAAAAAACACTATTCACCTGAAAAAAACTAATACTTAACCAATAATTTCGGAAACAATTATTTACCTATTTTATTGAATCACATTACTTAATGAAGGTACCTAGATTATATTAATACTTTCTTACGTGAAGTTACTTAATCCATTTGGTCACATTACTAATCATAAACAAAAAATCATTATTCATAATTTACTATTCATCAAAAATTAATTTGATCTTATTAGACTCAAAATTTCTTACTAAACATAACTGTAGAAGGCCATTTTTTGAAAATCATTACACATTATTAATTATTTAAGATTTACATAAATAGTTTTAAAATATCCTTTTCTAAAATTCATCAATAATATGAATAATATATTTATCCGGACATTTGAAAATTCACAAACTTCACTATAAGAAGAAATCACAATTTTTATTTAAATCAAAGGATTACACATGGTAGTTATGGTCTCGTTACATAGCCCCTTATAACACCATCATAGGACCTAAGAGTAAGGTGTGCTAGGCTGATAAAATCTGGGGGCGGCTCAGCCAACATTGCCCGAGTAGTGATTTCTATCAGCTTGAACTTCTCGCGAAGGTTATTCCATTCCAGCTTTACACGACGAAGTTCGGCTTGGGTTTGGTCTAGAGAAAAGCCCAAAGGTGCTACCTCCTACCCGAGTTCTATCAGATGGGCTTCGATCGGACCGAGACTGCTGGATGGGGCCATCAAATCTTCTTTCTATATTAATTAATCAAGATCACTTGTATTTTTATACAATAATCGAAAAATTTAGTTTCCAACGGTATTATTGACCAACGGTCATATAACAATCAAAAACCAACGGTCTTATTTTAATTATACCCATTTTATTAAATGAAATAGTTTTGTTGAGTATAAAATAAAATAACACACAAAGTTAGGAAACAAAATATATTCAAAATTTCAGGTCGTTACAATCTTCCCCCCTTAAGAAATTGCATCCTTGCAATTTTAGAATTGGGCTTGGAAATTTCATTGAAAGTCCCATATCAGAAAAAGAGTCAGTAAAACTATTACTTTAAAAGAAAGAAAGGGAAGTACAAAGGTCACCCGAGTTAACCCATACTAGGATTCCATGTAGTAAAACAAGGATATGGAAGAGAAAAAAGGGGTCAAGTTCTGATAGAGAGTGATATAAAACATGATTAGGAGAAAATTAACCACAAGAAGATCATAAACTTAAGATGTGTTAAACATTATTTGATTACCCAGTAGGAAACGTAAACCAACAATTTTTTTTTACATTCCTTTTCATAATTTTGAGGAATTCAATTACTACATAGAATAAAAACATAAGGAAATATACTTACCTTCAAGTAGAGTTTCATCCCTTAATAAGTTTCCACTATGACTAATATTTTCTCCAAACAATGAGCATTCAAAAAGACTTGGTCTCATAAAAAGCACAAGAATAATCTTCTAGAGAATCACATAATCCACAAAAGAATAACTATATTTTTCCTTGTCTTTAGTCATCAAATAAAACTAAAATGGTTAGTACGAGATCATATAATCCCCAAAAAGGATAATCCTTTATAAAAAAATATGACTATTAATCTCCAAAATTCAACAAAAGTATCCAAAGTTCTAGAAATACCATTCAATACACAATCATCCTTAAAATTCCTTAGAATAATCCAAACTAAGATTGGAACCCAAAACTCAGAAGGATTAAATCACATAGTCTTCCCCATTAAATCTTAACATTTATCTCCAAATAACATCGACTACTATTAAAGTATCATACTAAAGTGTAAATAACAAATTCACATATTCTCTATGCTAGGTTCATCATTTTCCAGAAATAACCCAAATCACCATATGTCCATAATAAATACATAAATTCTTACAAAAAAAATTCAACTATTCCTCCGCAATTTAAATCCTTTAGTATTTTATTTTCCCTAGGTATATAGTACTCCAAAAGAGAAAACATCTTCCAAAATAATCTTTATCATTTAATAACCAAATCATTTTCCTATACAAAGGATATCCATTTGACAAAACATAAGTTTCCAAAATCAACTTCTTCTTGATCCATAAAAACAGTAGGTGCATTAGTCAGTCTGAAGGGCATAACAACAAACTAATAATGCCCATATCTTGATTAGAGGGCAGTTTTTTGGAATATCATCATTCTTCACCCTCAATTGATGATAACCAGAAAAAAGATCAATCTTAGAGAGGAATTGAGTCCCACAAAGTTGGTTAAACAAGTCATCAATTATTAGAAGTGAGTATTTTTTCTTCACTGTGATCCCATTCAGTTCTCTATAATCAATGCATAGCTGCATTGATCCATCCTTCTTCTTCACAAAGAGAACTAGTGCTCCCTAAGGAGACACACTTGGTCTGATAAACCCATTCCCAAAAATATCTTGGAGTTGTTTCTTTAATTCCTCTACCTCCAAATTTTCCATCCTATAGGGGGTCTTTGACATCGGATGAGATCCAGGTATGAGTTCAATGGAGAACTCTACATCTTTTTTTGGGGAAGGTCTCGGTAACTCCTCAGGAAATACGTCAACGTATTCCTATATGATGGGGACATTTTCTAAAAGAATAAATCATTCGTGAGAAACTTATTTCATTTACGAATCTTTTAACTAAAAAGGATTTTATGTATTAAAACTTCATGCTTAGACAATTACATTTTTCTATAATTCCTTCATAATGATTCATAAAAAGATTGTGATTAACCAAACATATCCCCTGGGAGTGTCGTAAACAAGAGTGTAGCAATGTCCGTTGTCGTGTACCCATTCTCATTCGAGTCTAGCTCAAAGAGATGTTTTCGGGTTTTACCCCTATGTACATCTGGGCCAGAGCCACCTCTACCTGCTCGTATCCAGACAGGGATGTATTTGCTTTATAAACCACTTAATCAATACTCACCAAAATACCAGGAAGATTTCCTATATTTAAACTTTTCTATAGGGTTCTTCCTAAAGTTTTCATATACTAATTTCCATAAATAACTAAACTATCCTTTTATACCAACTATAGTATTCCAACTTTTTATTACATAACATTTTATTACATTTTACAAATAGAGGATCTTTAAAGTCTAGTGTCTTGGAAATTAGGAACATAATACTTTAAAACTGTAACACCCGAGACTTTTATGTGAAATATTTTGGTTTAATGTTATATAAATCATAAAAGGAATCTTTCACTACACACAACACTAGCTTGTCTTGCTTTGTACGCAACCGTGACCTTCCTCGATAGCTTGCGTCGTACGCAATACCGAGTTTCACTAAACAATGATATGCTATTAAAATATTATTAAAACTAGCCATTATGAATAGTAATAACCACTTTTTGAAATTTTATAAATTTTATTTATCAAAATTGGACTTCATTTTTGGATTCGGAATATCGAAATTAGCCTAGGGTGAAATTTTTGTATTTTTCTGAAAACTTTCAATTTTTGATGAATAGTGAAACCACTAAGTGGTAGTTAAAAAACTGAATTTTTCATAAAAATTAATTTTACCGCTTCTATGAGTGAAAATTTGAAAATCCGAGAGACACGGTTGATGTCAGTAAGTAAAATGTGGTTCAATGAGATGAAAATAATTTTTTGGTGAATAGTAACTTTTTACTTTTATTTACCACGGTTAAAAGTAAATAGGGTAATTAAGGGTAAAAATGATATTATTATTACCCTAAAACATGTCCTAATTCTATTGGAAAAGTGTAATTCGACAAAAAACAACCTTACAAATAAAATATGACCATTTAGGCCCACTTGGATTTGATTAGGACATTTATTATTAATTTATTTAAAGAAGGGTTAAAATAGTTAAAATCAGAGTTTAATAAGAAAATCATTTTTAATATAGGGTTATACATAAGATAAAATCGACTATAAATATTCATTAGAAAGATAAAAATATTTCCTACATAATGATATTTTATTTTTAATTTTTAGACGTTATATAATTTAATTTATTTATGACACAAATATGATGCAGTAATTATCTTATTAATGAAATATTGACATAATTGATGTTATAAATACCCAAATAAATGTAATTTGAGACTTTTTATGAATTTAAATAATTTTCTAGGTTAATATGACATGTTAGTATTTATTTAATTAACTTTTTTTGAACTAATCATTCCGTTATGATTTTCACAAAAATCAATTACTAAATAGTGTCAAAATTTACATAAAATAGTTTTTAAAACAAATATTATATTAGTAACTGTTATTTTATTCCTAAAAATATAAGGTTCGGCCGAATGACTCAGATAAGGTTATATATATTAATAATAAACAACTTGGGGTTCGTTTGGCAGCTTATAGTAAGTTTATTAACTTTATAGTATAAGAACACAAGAAGACATGGTAAAAGTAAAATTATTTAACTTAATGTTAAATCTAAATGATAAGGTTAAAATAGGAACCTAAACTTGTCTAAATTCTATTGGATGAGAGGATTTCGACCCATTCCCACCTTAGCTTCGAAATAAATCAATTTGGAGCTATTTAAAACCGAATTGGACTTTATAATAAAATAATAGTTTTAGTTATTCCAAAGGTGCCCCTCTCCTCCCTTATAAAAGGGCACCTCCTCCCCCTCTTCCTCACAACACTTTGAGCCTTCAAGCTCAGCCAAAACCTGCCAATTTCTCCTCTCCACTTCCCTAGAAACATCTTAGAGGTTCTGGTATTCTTCAAAGACCTATTTTAGTGCCCTAAAAGGAGGTCTCAAAGAAGCACTTCAAAGAAGAGGTAATGTCCGTTACCGATTATTTCATCTTTATTTCTTCTTCCACTTCTTCTTCTTTAGTTGTTTCATTATGAAGTAATAACATCAGTATCACTCATATACTTATATGTTATTATAAGTATGAAACAACCCTATTTCACCATCTATCCATCCTGCGAAAAAAGAAATCACCGCGCGTGCGTACGTACGGAATACCGTCTCCACGCTGTGGTGTAATCTATTTTCCACCACCACCTTACTTGGATGGGTATAATGGTGTAAATAATGACTATATATGACTATTATAAAGTGATATTGATTCTAAAATAGTATACATACACTCCAATACAATTCCACGATCATAGGAATGATATCATCACTCGTGCGTACGTACGGAATACCGTCTCCACGATGTGATGCGACTCATTCTACATGATATTCATTGCATAATGATTATATAAATGAATTGAATGAATGAATATGATATATATTACACTGATACCATTCTGGAAATAAGTTATCTATAACCTAAAGAGAAGAATAAGAATTTATTTGACAAAACACGCATAAGAACAAAAAGTGATAAACACCCGAATAACAAGTAGTAATGAAATATTACTAATAAGAAGCTAAGAATCTGACCATATATGATATCATAACAATAATTATGATTCTGTAATAAGTCAATAACATTATTTAAAACATTATAAAGGAGGTTCGGACACTTACGAATCAAATCGGACCTAAGGTAAGGGAAATATCACAATCTCATTTTTATCCCAGATTGTTTATACTTTGGTATTTAATGGGGTGTATTTTATCATCCAAATCCATGTTTCCTCAATATGTAATATTATTTCCATCCACTTAAAATTGTTTAAATCCAATTTTACCCTTAGGTGAGTTTTTAGTAAAAGATATGAAAGGAATCTTTTGTCGTTTTTCGTACGAGGTACTTTTTGACTTTTCTGACAAAAGGATGAGAAGAATGTTTTTTTAACTTATACGGCATGAATGGATTTTTAAAACATTATTTCCAAGAATCTTACCTTACAAGTTTTCAAGTTTATTTTTAATAAACTCCTTTTAGTTTAGAATTGTATGACATGTTAAGAAAGGAAAAGTGTTTTTAAAGTAGAAAAGATATTTTCCTCAAGAATGGAGTTCAAGAGTTTTATCAAAATTATTTTCCATCTAAGATAATATAGGGTTCTGTTTATATCCCTATTATTACATTGATATGATTATGTTGTGATGGAAATATTTTTATGAATTCATTTATATTATATGAATTGTTTTATGATGTCATGATGTTTAAGATTCCCATTTTTATTACATGGGTTATGCAATGATGTATGATTTATGATTTTGTGGCACACATAAGAATGGTATCATTATGAGATGGGTGGGACCTATATCTACCTCCAATTCATTGGGTAAAGATTTTATATCTCATGAGATATACATGGCTGGAACGGCAGGTTAAACCGGTTCAGTGAAACATGACTGAAATGAGGAGTGAACTCGGTTCAGAAATGGACTTTGTCCACTAAGATAGTCTTGGCAATGAGTCTTGAATAATAATAAATTATTCTCTATGATTATGTGTGTATGCCACAAAGTTTCATGTTTTAAGTTATGATTATTGGGATTACATTTCACTACTATGATTTATCCCATGTTATGAAATTACGATCTCTTTTGCAGGTTAAGATTCCCAAAAGTTATGTTCTTAAGTATATGATGTGATTAATATTTCTTTTGTTTACCCTTACTGAGCATTTGAGATCACCCTTTTGTATGTTTTATTTCCCCAGGTCAGGAAGAAGGTTATTAAGTATGATATGCCCAAAAGGGACTCTAGATATGATGAAATAAGTGGGAGACAATGTTGATGCTTTATGAACCAATTGTTTATGTTTCCCAGTTTCTAAAGACTATATACCTATACGGTACTTTCCCGGTTTTGTTATATGTTGTAATAAGTGTGCTTCAATTTTGAATTACTAATAATGTATGTAAAGTATGGGTCGTTATAGTTGGTATCAGAGGAAAGGTATAGTCAACCTTTGGAAACTAGGATGTAAAAGCCTTAGTAAGAACCCTAAGGATAAGTCTAAGCATAGAACACAATCTTAGTGTTTTAGAAATGGCCATGAATAACCTAGTATAAGACCTTAAGTGTGAAATTTTATTCTTGATTATGTGGTTTTCCTATTATAATTAGTGTTGCTCAGACTATTCTTCTTGGTTTTAGTCAATGGATGGAACCCGAAGGAACCGTGTTAATGCGGAATGTGATGGGAAATGAAATGATTGTCCCCCTGAGCAACCAAACGTTATGGGAGCTGGAATGCAAAATCTTGTAGCCATGCTCACACAACTTTCTCAAGCTATGAATCATGCAAGACTTCCAAACGATCAAAGGAAGGAGCAACATTCTGTTGAATCCTTCATGAGATAGCGTCCACCTTCATTCAGTGGGTCTACTGATCCATTAGTTGCTGAACAATGGATTAGTACTACTGAAAAGATATTTTCAGTTCTTCAATGTTCTGAGCATGATAAAGTCATCTTAGCAGTGTATCGTTTGGAAGGTGATGCTGATCAATGGTGGAATCTTATTAAGAATACGAGGAAAAGGGATGAAATTGAGTCCATGGAATGGGACGAGTTCAAGAACTTATTTTTCAATAAGTATTTCCCTCATATTCTCCAAAAAAAGATGGAGAAAGAGTTTCTTGAACTGAAGCAAAAGGATGATGAATCTGTTGGTACCTATGAAGAAAATTTTACAGGACTTGCAAGGTACGCTTCTGGTATTATTATCCAACCTGAGATTAAGATCGATCGATTCTTTAGTGGCTTAAAATCAAGTCTTCGAAGGGCGTTATCCATAAGGGACTTTAATAGCTACGAGGAAATCGTTCGATGTGCTCTCAAAGTCGAGATGGAGATTGGAGTAACCCATTAGTCATATGGGTTTGATAAGAAGAGGAAAATGGAATTCAAAGGAAAATCTAAAGAGCACACTGAAAAGAAGATGAGCTTTCCCTTATGCTCAAAGTGTGGAAAGAAACGTGGAGGGAGTTGTCTTAAAGGGACAAGTAAATGTTTCAAATGTGGAAAGGAAGGTCATCGGGCATTTGAATGCCGTAATGATGGGAAGAAGATGTCTAATGATGCAAACAAAGGAAGGGATACACAGAATGAACCTACTACACTTAAATGGTTCAAGTACAAGGAGGTGGGGCATTATTCCAATCAATGCCCAAATCCAAGGGTTGATGATGATGGTCGACATCAACAAAATCTTAAGGCTAAAGATAAAGGAAAGTCACATGAAATTTCTATCAGCGATGTGGAGTACGATAACGATGTGGTGAAAGGTACACTTACCATCCACTCTAAAGTAGAAAATGTTTTATTTGATTCTGGATCCACCCACTCTTTTATTTATGAAGAATTTTCTAAGGATATCACCGTATTACCTCAACAATTAGATGTTGATTTAGCTGTGACAACCCCTAATGGCACAATAGTCGCATCCAAAGTTTATAATTCTTCTCCGATCGAAGTTTGTGGGAAAGTGCTTCCTACAAATCTTGTGATCCTCCCTATAGTGGAATTTGATGTGATTCTTGGCATGGATTGGCTTTCTTTATATGGAGATCATATCAATTTCCAAAGAAGGGAAGTCACATTTTATATTATAGATCAATCTATGATCGTCTATCAATACAAAGATGAACATAACCTTCCAGTGGAAATTCCTTCCATATTATGGGTCTTGATTCCACTAAATGAAGGTTATTTATCTCAAATGGTTGGTGAGAAACTCATGATTAAGAATATGCCCATTGTACGGGAGTTTGATGATGTCTTTCCAGAGGAATTAACGGGTCTTCCACCAAATCGTGAAGTTGAGTTTTCAATAGAACTCGTACCGGGTGCTTTGCCTATTTCGAAGACACCTTATAGAATGGCCCCAATTGAGTTGCAGGAATTGAAGAAGCAACTCCAAGAGAATCTTGATAAGGGGTTCATACACCCTAGTGCGTCACCTTGGGGAGCTCCTGTTCTGTTTGTTAAGAAGAAAGATGGATCAATGAGACTCTGCATTGATTATCGAGAACTTAACAAGATCACTATCAAGAACAAATATCATCTCCCATGCATTGATGACTTATTTGACCAACTACGAGGAGCTCAATACTTTTCCATGATTGATCTTCATTCAGGGTATCATCAATTAAGGGTCAAAAGAGAGGATATACCAAAGACGACTTTCTGTACAAGGTATGGACACTATGAATTTATAGTGATGCCGTTTAGTCTTACTAATGCCCCTGCTATCTTCATGGATCTGATGAATAGAGTCTTTAGAGACTATCTTGATCAGTTTGTGGTAGCCTTTATAGACGATATTCTGGTATATTCAAAGAGCAAGTAAGAACATGAAGATCACTTGAGAATTATATTGAAGACCCTAAGAAAGGAGAAGCTTTATGCCAAATTTACCAATTGTGAATTTTTTCTTCAAAAAGTTGCATTTTTGGGTCACATAATCTCAAAAGAGGGGATATCTGTGGATCCAGCAAAAACAGAGGTTATCGAAAGATGGTTGAGACCAACAACAGTAACTGAGATCTGAAGTTTTCTTGGTTTGGTTGGATATTATTGACGTTTTGTGAAAGATTTTTCACGATTATCTAATCCACTCACCAAGTTGACTCGGAAAGGAGTTAAGTTTGTCTGGACAGAGGAATGTGAAGAGAATTTCAAGGAGTTGAAAAGAAGGTTATCCAGTGCACCTGTGCTCACACTGCCTTGTAGTGGAGAAAGGTTTGTGATCTACAGTGATGCATCCAAGAAGGGATTAGGGTGTGTTCTTATGCAAAATGATATGATGATAGCTTATGCCTCACGACAGTTGAAAATCCATGAGAAAAATTACCCAACTCATGATTTGGAGTTAGCTGTGGTAATCTTTGCATTAAAGATTTGGAGGCATTATCTTTATGGTGAAAGGTGTGATATTTATACTGATCATAAAAGTTTAAAGTATATTTTCACACAAAAGGAGCTGAATATGCACCAAAGAAGATGGTTGGAGATGATTAAGGATTATGACTGCTCAATCCATTACCACCCTGGGAAAGCAAACAAGGTGGCAGATGCATTAAGTCGACAAGACCATGCCAGTTTATCCATGATGAGGATCACAAAAGATCTAATATTTATGGATTTAAAAAGGATGGATCTTGGAATTATAATGGAAGGGGAAAAATCTTATCTTTCTAAAATGAATGTTCAACCATCTATACATGTGAAGATTAAATAGGCACAAAAAGAAGATGTCGAGTTACAAAACAAGGTGAGAAATGTTCCTGAATTCAACCTTGATTGTGATGGGATAATAAAGTTCAGGAATCGGGTTTGTGTTCCTCCCATCCCAGAATTAAAGAAGGAGCTACTGGATAAGGCTCATTGTTCTTCATTCTCTATTCATCCTGGAAGCATGAAGATGTATAGGGACCTGAAAGAGTACTTCTGGTGGGATGGCATGAAAAGAGATGTTGCTGAATATGTCTCTCGATGCTTGGTTTGTCAGCAAGTTAAATCTGAGAGACAGAAGTCTAAGGGGATGTTACAACCATTACCCATACCTGAATGGAAATGGGAAAACATCACTATGGACTTTGTCACAGGAATTCCTAAAACATCCAAAGGCAATAATGCTATCTGGGTCATAGTTGATCATCTTACAAAATCTGTACACTTCATCGCTATTAGAGAGGATTTCTCTCTGGATCAGCTTGCCAGGATATATGTGAAGGAAGTGGTAAGATTGCATGGAGTAACACTTTCTATTATATCTGATCGGGATCTGAGGTTTACCTCAAAGTTCTGGTGAAGTCTTCAGCATACTCAGGATACAAAGTTGAGTTTCAACACTGATTATCATCCTCAGATAGACGGTCAGTCTGAGAGAACAATTCAAACTCTAGAAGATATGTTGAGATCTTGCTCTATGGATTTGAAAGGTGGTTGGGATCAACAACTACATTTGGTGGAATTTTCTTATAATAATATCTTTCACTCCAGTATTCATATGGCTCCTTATGAAGCTCTCTATGGAAAGAAATGCAGGACTCCAACTTGCTGGGATGAAGTTGGGGAAAGAAAGCTATTAGGACCTGATCTCGTTGATGAAATGGCAGAAAAGGTCAGATCTATTCAACAACACATAAGAGCAGCTCAGAGTCGACATAAAAGTTATGCCGACAACCGAAGAAAAGACCTAGAGTTTGAAGTGGGTGATAAAGTGTTCTTACGAATATCTCCCTAGAAGAGGGTCATGAGATTTGGAAAGAAGGGGAAGTTGAGCCCTAGATATATCGGTCCTTTCGAAATACTGGATCGTGTTGGGAAGGTAGCTTACCGATTGGCGCTTCCACTGAATATCTCTCAAGTTCACGATGTGTTCCATGTATCTCTCCTGAGAAAGTACATACCTGATCCTTCACATGTACTTAGCTTAGAAGTTGTACCACTGGAGCAAGATCTTTCTTATGAAGAACAGCCGATAGAGATTCTGGATCGTAGCGAAAAAGTCCTACGAAACAAGACCACTCAATTGGTGAAAGTTTTATGGAGGAACCACCAATTAGAAGAAGCTACATGGGAGCTTGAGGATATGATGAGGGAGAGGTATCCTCATCTGTTTGTTACAAAGTGATGAATTTCAAGGGCGAAATTCATTTTAAGGGGGGTAGAATGTAACACCCGAGACTTTTATGTGAAATATTTTGTTTTTATGTTATATAAATCATCAAAGGAATCTTTCACTACACACAACACTATCTTAGCTTGCTTTACACACAACCACGACCTTCCTCGATAGCTTGCGTCGTACGCAATACCGAGTTTCACTAAACAATGATATGCTATTAAAATATTATTAAAACTAGCCGTTATGAATAGTAATAACCACTTTTTGAAAATTTATAAATTTTATTTTTCAAAATGGACTTCATTTTTGGATTCGGAATATCGAAATTATCCTAGGGTGAAATTTTGGTATTTTTCTGAAAACTTTTAATTTTTGATGAATAGTGAAACCACTAAGTGGTAGTTAAAAAACTGAATTTTTCATAAAACTTAATTTTACCACTTCTATGAGTGGAATTTCAAAAATTCTAGAGACACGGTTGATGTCAGTAAGTAAAATGTGGTTCAATGAGATGAAAATAATTTTTTGGTGAATAGTAACTTTTTACTTTTATTTACCACGGTTAAAAGTAAATAGGGTAATTAAGGGTAAAAATGATATTACTATTATCCTAACACATGTCCTAATTCTATTGGACAAGTTTAATTCGACCAAAAACAACCTTAGGAATAAAATATGACCATTTAGGCCCACTTGGATTAGATTAGGACATTTATTATTAATTTATTTAAAGAAGGGTTAAAATAGTTAAAATCAAAGTTTAATAAGAAAATCATTTTTAATATAGGGTTATACATAAGATAAAATCGACTATAAATATTAATTAGAAATATAAAAAGATTTCCTACATAATTATATTTTATTTGTAATTTTTAGACGTTATATAATTTAATTTATTTATGACACAAATGTGATGCAGTAATTATCTTATTAATGAAATATTGACATAATTGATGTTATAAATACCCAAATAAATGTAATTTGAGACTTTTTATGAATTAAAATAATTTTATAGGTTAATATGACATGTTATTATTGATTTAATTAATTTTTTTCGAACTAATAATTCCGTTATAATTTTCACAAAAATCAATTACTAAATAGTGTCAAAATTGACATAAAATAGTTTTTAAAAAAAATATTATATTAGTAATTTTTATTTTATTCCTAAAAATCTAATGTTCGGCCAAATGACTTATATAAGGTTATATATATTAATAATAAACAACTTGGAGTTCGTTTGGCTGCTTATAGTAAGTTTATTAACCTTATAGTATAAGAACACAAGAAGACACGGTAAAAGTAAAATTATTTAACTTAATGTTAAATCTAAATGATAAGGTTAAAATAGGAACCTAAACTTGTATAAATTCTATTTGATGAGAGTATTTCGACCCATCCCTACCTTAGCTTCGAAATAAATCAATTTGGAGCTATTTAAAACCGAATTGGACTTTATAATAAAATAATAGTTTTAGTTATTCCAAAGGTGCCCCTCTCCTCCCTTATAAAAGGGCACCTCCTCCCCCTCTTCCTCACACCACTTTGAGCCTTAAAGCTCAGCCAACCCCTGCCAATTTCTCCTCTACAATTCCCTAGAAATATCCTATAGGTTCTGGTCTTCTTCAAAGACCTATTTTAGTGCCCTAAAAGGAGGTCTCAAAGAAGCACTTCAAAGAAGAGGTAATGTCCGTTACCGATTCTTTCATCTTTATTTCTTCTTCCACTTCTTCTTCTTTAGTTGTTTCATTATGAAGTAATAACATCAGTATCAATCATATAATGATATGTTATTATAAGTATGAAACAACCCTATTTCACCATCTATCCATCCTGCGGAAAAAGAAATCACCGCGCGTGCGTACGTACGGAATACCGTCTCCACGCCGTGGTGTAATCTATTTTCCACCACCACCTTACTTGGATGGGTATAATGGTGTAAATAATGACTATATATGACTATTATAAAGTGATATTGATTCTGAAATAGTATACATACACTCCAATACAGTTCCATGATCATAGGAATGATATCATCACTCGTGCGTATGTACGGAATACCGTCTCCATGATGTGATGCGACTCATTCTACATGATCTTCATTGAATAATGATTATATAAATGAATTTAATGAATGAATATGATATATATTAAACTAATTCCATTATGGAAATAAGGTATCTATAACCTAATGATAAGAATAAGAATTTATTCGAAAAAACACCCATAAGAACAAAAAGTAATAAACACCCAAATAACAAGTAGTAATGAAATATTACTAATAAGAAGCTAAGAATATGACCATATATGATATCATAACAATAAGTATGATTCTTTAATAAGTCAATAACATTATTTAAATCATTATATAGGAGGTTCAGACACTTATGAAGCAAATTATACCTAAGGTAAGGGAAATATCACAATCTCATTTTTATCCGAGATTGTTTATACTTTGGTATTTACTGGGGTGTATTTTATCATCCACATCCTTGTTTCCTCAATATATAATATTATTTACATCCACTTAAAATTGTTTAAATCCAATTTTACCCTTCGGTGAGTTTTTAGTAAAAGATATGAAAGGAATCTTTTGTCATTTTTCGTACGAGGTACTTTTTGACTTTTCTGACAAAAGGATGAGAAGAATGTTTTTTTAACTTATACGAAATGAATGGATTTTTAAAACATTATTTCCTAGAAGCTTACCTTAAAAGTTTTCAATTTTATTTTTAATCAACTCCTTTTAGTTTAGAATTGTATGACATGTTAAGAAATGAAAAGTGTTTTTGAAGTAGAAAGGATATTTTCCTCAAGAATGGAGTTCAAGCATTTTATCAAAATTATTTTCCATCTAAGATAATATAGGGTTATGTTTATATCCCTATTATTAAATTGATATGATTATGTAGTGATGGAAATATTTTTATGAATTCCTTTATCTTATATGAATTGTTTTATGATGTCATGATGTTTAAGATTCCTATTTTTATTACATGGGTTATGCAATGATGTATGATTTATGATTTTGTGGCACACATAAGAATGATATCATTATGAGATGGGTGGGACCTATATCTCCCTCCAATGAATTTGGTAAAGATTTTATATCTCATGAGATATACATGGATGGAACGGTAGGTTAAACCGGTTCAGTGAAACAGGACTGAAACGAGGAGTGAACTCGGTTCCGAAATGGACTTTGTCCACTAAGATAGTCTTGACAATGAGTCTTGAATAATAAGAAATTATTCTCTATGATTATGTGTGTATGCCAAAAAGTTTCATGTTTTAAGTTATGATTATTGGGATTACATTTCACTACTATGATTTATCCCATGTTATGAAATTACGATCTCTTTTGTAGGTTAAGATTTCCAAAAGTTATGTTCTTAAGTATATGATGTGATTGATATTTCTTTTGTTTACCCTTACTGAGAATTTGAGCTCACCCTTTTGTATGTTTTATTTCCCTAGGTCAGGAAGAAGGTTATTAAGTAGGATATGCCAAAAAGGGACTCTAGATATGATGAAATAAGTGGGAGGCAAAGTTTATGCTTTATGAACCAGTTGTTTATGTTTCCCAGTTTCTAAAGACTCTATACCTATACGGTCCTTTCTTGGTTTTGTTATATGTTGTAATAAGTGTGCTTCAATTTTGAAGTACTAACAATGTATGTAAAGTATGGGTCATTATAAAAACAACATAAAAATTCTTATAAACCACTTTTAAGGCTTCATCAAAGGTTCATACTTTGTATATTTACTGCATCTCATATCCTGGAGATATAAATCAAAGGAAAGGGTGAGGAGAAGGCCCAGTAAGGGTGAACAAGGGAGTCAGTGTACTTGTGATATCAATAAGAACTTGAATAAAAACATGAATACATGAGCAATGGAAGAATAGGAATATCATAAAGAAAAGAACTTGTAACATAACTTGAATATTTGTCTACAACATTTAACATAGACAATCATTTTCCTATCACCAAGGTCCATCCCCAAGGTGTCATTAAAAAAAATTACCAAGGTTATTCACCAAGGTATCGTTAAAATGGTCATCTCTAGAGATTAAGTATTTACCCAATGCATTGGAGCGCTATCAGGGTGCACCATTAATTTGTCTTTATTATCATGTGAGCCACATATATCATCATCAAACATTTCATAAATAACTCATATATCATAAAATAAATGGGTTTCATTTCATAATCATAACATTTTAAAAACTGCTTTAAAGATATGATCTTTATGTCACTTTAAACCCACAGAATTGGAAAGCGGATTTCATGTATGTAAATACCAGAATTTAAAATAGAAAATTTTGGTATATATTTGAATACCCATGTAGAATAAAGAGTTTTGAGTATTCACTTAATAAAATAAAAGAATTTGAAAAAAGAGAGAGATATTTTGAGACGAAAATTCGGCAGCATAACGGCTGTGTTGCAGGGTTTTAGAAAATATTGAAAAGAGAGGGGACATGGGTCACCCACTCATAAATGATCCATAAAATAGTATAGGGACAGAATATAAAGGATATAAGAACATGGTAATTAAATTTTAATGACATACGATATGAAATGAAAAACTTGAAAGGAAGAAAAAAATAAGATTTCTCTTATGAAAATTCGGCAGCCTAACGACGTCACTTAAAACATCAAAAAATGAATTGATGAGATCAAATAGGGTCTATCCTCATATGAAAATAAAGAGGAAAGTATTATGGATATAAATATCATACCCAAATATAAGAAAATGTAACTCGAAATACTTGACATTAAAATAGAACTTTGAAAATGAGAAGGGTGAATGAATCCTTTACAAAAAATTCGACAGTCTAACGACGCCACTTAGACATTCATAAAACGAAATGATGAGAGTAAGAGGGGATATCTCATAAAATGATCATGAAAATGGAAGTAATAGGAATATAAAAGAACATCTCCTAACATAATAACATGGGTCTTAAATGAAATGACATACAAAAGAGTACTTGAAAAGAAAGAGAGAGGTAGGATCCCTTATAAAAATTCGACAGCCTAGCGGCGCCACTTAAACATTCATAAAAAGAAATGATGAGAGTAAGAGGGGATCTCTCATAATATGATCATGAAAAGGGACATAATAGGAATATAAAATAACACCCCCAACATAAGAAAATTGGGCTTAAAGTAATGACATACAAAAGCGTACTTGAAAAAAAAGAGAGAGGTAGGATCCCTTACCTTGAAGAGTAACTTTGAAAGCTTGAAGGTTGGGACCTTAGGAGGATTGAGGGCACCTTGGGAGGACTCCTTGGGAAGTAAAGAGACCATAACTTCGTTGGGTAAGATTTGGAAATGAAATTAATGAGGGAAAGACTTGGTATTTATAGGATAAGTGAGGGGACAAAGCATTAATTGCCAAGGGACACCTCATTGGTGGTATTGGAAAAACCATGGGCTTGCCCATAGTTTTTGCCCATGGTATTGGCCACTTGGGACACCTAATACCTTATCTTAATATTCATAAGTCTACCATAATTATTGCATAATTATTACATCCTTAATGATGTCATTAAACACCCGAAACTCAAAAACTGTATTTTCACTATTCACTGAAAATTCAACTTTCTCAGAAAAAACCCAAAATTTCACCTTAACCAAATATCGATGCTCTGATTTCAAAAATAAACTCCATTTTATGAAAATAATTTTCTAAATAATTTTAATTTAAATTTTAAATAAAAACACTATTCACTAAAAATTCAACTGTTTCAGAAAAATCCGAAAAATTCACCTTAACCAAATATCAATGCTCTGATTTCAAAAATAAAATCATTTTTATGACTATAATTTTCTAAATATTTTTAATTTAATTTTTAAATAAAAAACACTATTCACCTGAACAAACTAATACTTAACCAATAATTTCTGAAACAGTTATTTACCTATTTTATTGAATCACATTACTTAATCAAGGTGCCTAGATTATATTAATACTTTCTTAAGTGAAGTTACTTAATCCATTTGGTCACATTAATAATCATAAGCATAAAATTACTATTCATCAAAAATTAAGTTGATCTTATTAGACTCAAAATTTCTTACTGAACATAACTGTAGAAGACCATTTTTTGAAAATCATTACACATTATTAATTATTTAAGGTTTACATAAATATTTTTAAAATATCCTTTTTATAAAATTCATCAATAATATGCATAATATATTTATCCGGACATTTGAAAATTCACAAACTTCACCATAAGAATAAATCACAATTTTTATTTAAATCAAAGGATTACACAAGGAAGTTATGGTCTCGTTACATATCCCCTTATAACACCAGCATAGGACCTAAGAGTAAGGTTTGCTAGGGTGATAGAATCTTGGGGTGGATCGACCAACATTACCTGAGTAGTGATTTCTATCAGTTTGAACTTCTCTCGAAGGCGATTCCATTCCATCTTCACACGATAAAGTTCGGCTTGGGTTTAGTCTAGAACAAAACCCAAAGGTGCTACCTCCTTCCCGAGTTCTGTCAGATGGGCTTCGATCGGCCCGAAACTACTGGATGAGGCCATCAAATCTTCTTTCTATATTAATCAATCAAGATCACTTGTATTTTTAGACAATAATCACAACATTTAGTTTCCAATGGTCTTATTGACCAACGGTCATATAATAATCGAAACCCAACTGTATTATTTTAATTATACTCATTTTATTAAATGAAATAGTTTTTTTTAGTATAAAATAAAACAACACACAAAGTTAGGAAACAAAATTTATTCAAAATTTCAGGTCGTTACAAACAGGCTATTAATTTGATGTTTTGTGATGAGTTTGGAGAAAAACTCATTAATACTTTTTTTCAGATCTTCCTGAGTCTATGAAGCACTCCTCATATAATACTTCACATGATCATGCACCTTATTTGAAGTGTCCTCAAACTTGGACATACTAGCAATTAATGCTTGAAGCTCTTATTTCAAAACTTAACTAACAATAGTAATATCTTCAGATTGAGAAGACTGAGAAGGTGAAGTAGAGTTTGAAGCAAGATCAGATGAGGTAAGTTCCTTAACTTATTTTATTATCTTGGAAAACTTGAGATCTTTAAAGTGAGAAACAACATTCTCATAAACTTTCATGATAATTTTTATTATATTCCTATACTCGGTGGTCACAGTATTGATTCCTGTGGTTAACTTGTTCATATCATTCCCAAGCTTTGTGTTTCTTGTCACAATTGTCTATAAAGTTGTAATTAAATTTGGTTGAATTTATTTTATGAACATTTTGGAAACTAAAGCATCATCATCTTGAGATAGACTAGTTGAGGAAGGGTAAGAACTAGAGGAACCATCTTGCTTTACACCATCAACCATAGATTATATTTCTTTCAAAAATTTTGTCAGCTCAGTATTCTATCTCAATGATTCATCAATCTCATACCTTATTTGATATTATACTGAATGTCTTATAGAGGCACATATTTCTTGCTTAAATTGTTCAAAATTTTCCTTAGTGACATATTTAATAGAAGAGGTCTCATCCACTGGTTCTCTTGCAGAAAGTGCAAAGACTTCATCATTAAGATCTTCATAATCCAATCCCAGGGCCGCATACCCAGGATTTCTCACCCATTCTGCCAAAATATCAGAATCTAGAGGAGTAAGAGTATCAATTCATACTCTTCCAATTTGATGCTCTTCAACAGCTTGAGAAACTGGTCCTTGAGGCTCCCCATTAGTGTCATATTTCAGGGAAGATTTCTCCCCCTCAATTAAGGATTATTTCCCAAGTTTCTTTTCCTTATGTAGTGTTCATTTCCTAGAATAAAAAACTTGAGAAATATGTTCAACTAGAGAAACATTTTCATCTTGAACTGCACCCTCAATAGATACACTAGTATTATCTTTAACAACTTCCATAATCACAACATCTGGATTCTCATCAGGATGACCATATTAAATATCACCACCACTTTCAAAACTTTCTTAATCATCACCATGTTCATCCTTTCCATCCTCAACTTTATCATCAACTTGCTCATCTTCTTCTTCCCTTACTGATTCTGAACCACTTTCTACTACTAGATCCTTATTCTTCATATTCTTCTTCATTAGATTCACTGACATACTCTATAATGCCTTCAACATTTGTTTCTTCACTTCCATTATATTTGAGAATAGGTTCATGAGAAGGTAAGTACAGAGGTGGAATTTCAGGTCCAATAGAGACACTTTTTGTTGGTCCAATTGTTTCTGGGTCACTTATATTATCAATTGGTGATCCCACATCTTTGATAGGAGTAGTAGGATCCTTTTCCTCATATGAAGAATATGTTATTTGTTCATCTGGACCAAGGCCAGGATCCACTAGATTCCTTGGTCTAACTGGATGATCTATAGGATTGAACTTCTCATAAAATATATCTTCATCACCAACACATTCCTTCCTTCATGGGTTCCAATTAATTTTTATTCTCTTATAGATTTTAGAGCTTAAGCATATTCCACTACATTCACTAAATACAACATCATCAACTTCACTTACATATAATTTTTACTTTATCTTTGCAGAAATAATTCTAGAATGGAAAAGAGAATTTGAATTACAACCAGGTTTTATCATTTCATTAATGTGCACCATCAGATATCTGCATAGATTCCATTTAACTCCTTTATGCAGAAAATACACCAAGTATACATCTTGATACTTGAGTGAAGAAAAGTCCCATTTCCTGAAAAAAATATGGTTTTGAATAAACTTGAATAAAATTCTACATTCACCATTCAATTCTGATGCAATGGGTCTCCTATGTTTCTCATATCCATTTAGCTCTTTCAGAGCTATCTCATAGCAAAAGAATTCACTTGCAGGAGGAGAAATACCTTGGTACTCATCAAACCTTCCTTCATGAGGTGCCTTAAGACATTCATACTAATTTATTGAAGAGAAATAGATTCTCTTTCCTTTAACAATCGACTTCAACCAAGAAACATCAATTCTTTCCAACAAAAGTTCCATATTCAGGTAAAATTCATATACCAGCTTTGGGTAAAAGTCTCTGTCATTATTTGTGAACCAGTCAAGCCATCCATGATCTTACAACACCTTCAACAAAAAATACTTTCTCTCTAAGATCCATTCCACCATGGATTATTTATCTAAGGTTAAAACACAGTTTTCTAGACTAGGATTTACAAGACTTGAAGGTTTTCTCGATTCACCTTTTTATCTCTTGAAAGCATGAGACTCACCATCTTCTGGAGCTCGCTTCACACATGCCATTCTGGCTAGTTCAGTCTGGAGGTATGAAGGTGAAAGGTTGGGAGTAAAGAAAGAGAGCGAAGGCCAAGAGAGAGAGTAGTGGTAAAAAATTAGAGTGGTTCGATTCAAATTTATATCATTCAAGGCTTTTAAAAATACACAATCACGAAATCGTGAACCCGGTTCACTGGAATTAATGAAACAATGTCGTTTTGATAAAAACATAAAACTTACAAAAATAACGAGTCATCGGTGTTAGTATGAAATTTTTTGTAAAATACTAATGGTGTCAGCATGACAATGGTGTCGATATAAAAATAGTGTCAGCATGATAATGGTGTCGGCATGACAATGGTGTTGACATGACTACGGTGTCAGTATGACAACAATGTCAGCATGACAACCTCACTAAAAAAGACTAAAGGAAAGGAAAACACAGGGTCTTACTAATTGATCATTCCTAACTCATGTATGATGTAATTTATTCTTTTAGAGTTCAATGGATTAGTGAATATGTCAGAAAGCTGATATTCAGTGCCAATAAGTTCTAAAGGGATATCACCCTTTGATAATGATCTCTCAAAAAAGTGATATACTAAATCAATATGTTTTTTTCTAAAGTGAGAAACTGGGTTCTTAGAAATTTTAATATCACTTGTATTTTCATATTTTATAGGTACATGTCTAAATTGATATCCATAGTCTAGAAGAGTGTGTTTCATCCAAAACATTTGTGCACAATAGTTACCAACAGCTATATATTCATATTTGGTAGTAGATAATGCAACACAATATTATTTCTTACTACACCATGAAACCAATGACTTTCCCAAAAAGTGACATGTTCCAAAGGTTCTATTTCTATCTAACTTTCATCCACCAAAATCATTATTAAAATAACTCACTATATCAAATGACTGTCCTTTGGGGTAAAAAAACCTAAATTGATAGTATGTTTGAGGTATTTGAATATTCTTTTAACAACATTTAAGTGAGATTATTTGGGATTAGCTTGAAAATGGGCACACATACACACACTAAACATTATATCTGGCCTACTAGTATTCAAGTAGAGAAAACTTCCATTCATTATTCTGTAAGTGGTTTGATCAAAATATTTACTATCTTCATCAAGATACATCTTACAAGTAGTACTCATCAGAGTGTCACTACTTTTAATTCTGTCAAAGACAAATATTTTTAAAATGTATTATGTATATTTACTTTGATTTAAAATGATACCTTCTTTATTTTGAAAAATCTGAAATCCAAGAAAGAATTTGATTTCACACATCAAACTCATTTCAAATTCATTTTTCATCATATTTGAAAACTCAATACATAAATAATTTATTGAAGATCCAAAAATAATATCATCAAAATATATTTGAACTACTAAAACATCTTTATAAATTCGTTTTATAAAAATATTAGGATCAATAATTACTTTTGTAAAACCTTTGGAAATAAGAAAACTACATAATCAATCATACCAAGCCCTTGGAGCTTGTTTTAAACCATATAAGGATTTTTTTAATTTGAAAACATGATTTTGAAAGTGAGGGTTTTTAAAACTAGGGGGTTGTTCAACAAAAACATCCGCAACTATATACCCATCTAGGAATGAACTCTTAACATCCATTTGATACCGTTTGAAATTAAGATGGGAAACATAAGAAAGCAGGATTATGATGGCATCAAGTCTAGAAATAGGTGAAAAAGTTTCCTCATAGTCAATTCCTTCTTCTTGACTATAACCTTGTTCAACTAATCTAGATTTTTTTTAACAATATCACTATATTCATCTACTTTATTCCTAAACACCCACTTAGTGCCTATGGTCAAGGTGTCCTTGGGTCTATCCACAAGTTTCCCCACTTTATTTCTTTCAAATTGATTAAGTTCTTATTGCATATCCATTACCCAAAATTCATCTTTAATTGCATCATTGATGTTTTTAGGTTCAAGCTGTTATAAGAAAGTTTGATGTTCAACCGGATTTTTGAGAGAAGATCTAGTCTGTGTCCCTTTATCTAAGTCTCCAACAACATCATCTAAAGGATGGTTCTTGAGAGTTATAGTTGGTCTAGAAAATGAGGGGCTAGTAACTTCATTTTCATCTATAGGTTCGAGTTCATCATGTTCATATTCTGAACAATTTTCAGAACTGTTTGATTTAACATATTGTTTTATAGGAGGATTAGATGATTTTTCATTTATGTCCATGTTTGACATATCATCTTTAAGGTTGTATAGAGAGGTCTTAGGTTCATGTGGATCTGTTTCATCAAACTTTATATGCAAAAATTACTCCACATAATTTTTTCTTTTATTAAATACTCTATATTATTTACTAGAGGTTGAGTAACCTAGAAATATTCCTTCATCACTCTTGGATGTGAATTTTTCAATATTTTCCTTTGTATTAAGGATATAAACTTTGCAACCAAAAACTTTGAAATAAATAACTTTGGGTTTTCTATTATTCCACAAATCATAAAGAGTCTTCTTAAGGATAGGTCTAATTAAGACTCTATTAATTATGTAGCAAGATGTATTCACAACCTAATCCCAAAAGTAAACAGGTATATCATATTCATTAAGCATTGTTTGGACTATCTCTTTTAAAGTTCTATTCCTTCTTTCCATAAATCCATTTTTTTGAGGTGTCCTAGGGGCAGAGAAGTTAGGACTATATCCATTTTGTGAGAAAAAAGATTCAAACTATTGATTTTTAAACTCACATCCATGATCACTTCTTAAGGATTTTATTCTAAGTCCACTAAGATTTTCCACTGTTTTAGCATACTTGATGAAGTAAGCACAATATTCACTTTTGTGCCCTAAGAAATAAGTCCAAGTACACCTAGAATAATCATCTACAAGAATATAAACATAGTGCTTCCCATTTAAACTAGAAACTCGACATGGTCTAAAAAAGTCCATGTGAAACAACTCTAAAGGTTGAGAAGTTGAAACTTCTTTCTTTGATTTGGAAGATATCTTTTGTTGTTTACCTTTTTTGATAAGGATTATAGACTTTGTCATTTGGAAAATAAAGTTTGGGAAGATCCTTGACTAGTACTTTTCTAGTAATATTTCTAAGAGAGTGTACATTACAATGTCCTAATCTCTTATGATAAAGCCAAGACTCTTTGTCAAAGGCACTTAAACAAGAAACATTTTGAGAAGCTAAAGAATCTATGTTAACAGAATATACATTTTCATTTCTAAAAGCAGAAAATACTAATTCATTTTTAGATTTAAATACATTTCAAGAATCATTTTCAAATTTAACATGAAATCCATCATCAAATAATTGTGAAATACTAAGTAAATTATATTTAAATCCATAAAAAATTATTTTAGAAATTAAAACTAATTTAGAGTTACCAATTTGGCCTAAGCCAAATATTTTTCCTTTAGCATTATCACCAAAGGTGACATATCCATCGTCAATCTTAATTAGGTTCTTGAAGCTTGGATAATATTCTATCATGTGTCTTGAACATCCACTATCCAAGTACCATTGACTCTTGTAGGAGCTCTTCAAATAGTTTTCCTACATGATAATCAAACAAAAATAGATTTTGGTACCCAGACCAATTTGGTTCTAGCGATGTTAGTAATCAATGCTTTAGGTACCCACATTTTCCTTATGGTTTTTCTATAATCATTATGTAACATATTTGAAAAATAGAATCTATTTAGTCCAAAAAATCTATAGGTAGTAAAGGATTTTTCAGAACTGGTACTAGTAACAGAGTTTTGATTTTTAGGTAGAAGAACATATTTTCCAGATTTAGTTACAAAATGTGTTTTAGATAGGTTTCTCTATCTAGGATGATATCCAATAATAGAATTATACTTAGGATCTATCTGTTTACTAAATATTTGATTAAGTTTATCTTTTCCATTGGTAAAATTTTCTAAATCCTTCTTCAATTACTCATTAGAAAATTTTAATTCATTGTTTTCTTTGAGTAGTTAAGCATTCTTTTCCTTTTAAGTAGTAAGTTCAGATTTTATAGTTATAGTAAGAGCATTCTTTTTCTTTAAATATTTATATTTATCTTTTAGTTCATTACAAGTCTCTGACATCATGTTATAAAATTCAAATTGTTCATCACTTGTCATATTTTCAGACTCACTTTCAATTTCAGAGTAATAAGAATTTTGTGCAGGTAAATATAAGGTTACCTTAGATGTATTTGTCATAAAACACATATTTTCCATGTAATCTTTCTCATCATGAGATGATGCTGATTCACTAAAGCTATCCTCAGAGGCACTCCAGGTGGCCTTCATAGCTTTCTTATACTTCTTTTCATTGTTTTCATACTTCTTTTTGTATTTTAACTTTGGACAGTCATATTTGAAATGTACCTTCCTTTTTCATTAATAGTATAAAATCTCCTTTGATTTTTCATTTCTTTTACAGTCCTTTTTTCAGCTTCCCTTGCTATCATATCTTCCTTTATAATTGGGCTTCCTGAAAAAAATTATTTTTCCTATAAAATTTCTTGAATCTTTTGGTTAACTGAGCCATCTATTCATCACTATCTGATGTTGATTCATCATTACTAGATATTTCAACAGAGGATATAACCTTATCTTTTTCCTTATTCTTAGAGGTAGTAGTCTTGAAGGCTACATATTTTCTCTTAGGTTCATCCTCCTATTCTTTTTTGACTTTCATCACTTCTTCATACATCATAAATTTTCTAATGAGTTCTTTGACGGGTAATTTGATGATTCCACATGATTCTCTAATTGAGACAGAAGTTCCTCTCCATATATTAGGTAAGCATCTGAGAATTCTCATAATTTTCTCTTTGGCAGTAACATCTCTTCCCAGAGAGATCATTGTGTTCACTATTTCATTAAACCTGAGATACATGTTAGAAATAGGCTAATCAAGATTAATCTTAAATTTATCATATTTAATAGTATATGTGTTACGTCTCATTTCCTTAATACTTGAAGTTCCTTCATGTGAAACAGACAAAGTATCCCAAATTTCATGGGTTGTTTTAAAAGCAGATATTCTGTTAAATTCCTCATCTCCCAAATAATAGAATAATAAATTCACCGATTTGCAATTATTTTTATACGCACTCCTAGTTGGGTTATCCAAAGTGGTTCGAGTAGTAGTAGGAATCTTATAATTATCTACAATTGAAGACCAAATTTCAAAATCCATACTTTCAAAGTGAATTTTCATTTTAATTTTCCATTGGGCATAGTTTGTTCCATTAAATAATGGAGGTCTGTTGGTAGCAACACCTTCCAGTATATCATCCATAATAAAAATTTTAGAACAATATTTTAAAGAGATAAAAATTTGGTATTGATAAAAAATTTAAGATCTTTGAAATACAAATAAAATCACAGTTGATTTTTTTTGAAAAAATATTTGAAAACTAAAACTTAAAAAGCACCTATGATACCAAATATTGGTTGGAGTAGAGTACTCAAGAGGGGGGGGGGGTGAATTGATTATCTATACAACATTTTGTTTAAAAAGTATTGTTTGAAGTTCCCCTGATATTTAAAATTCAATTTCCCAGTTAGCCAGTAGTGAATTTATAAGATCTTGAATGTTCGGTTAATTTATCAAAAGATTGATTAGTTCTCAGTTGTATTAATTTGATAATTAATACAACTTTTGAAAATAACTTAATAAGTCAATACTATTATAAACACTTTTTAAGACTAACTATCAAAGTTAAATTTAGTTTTATGAAATATGTGATAAAACATAGTAAAACTAAAAGGTAAAAACATAACGGAAATAAAACAAGAGGTTCAGTCTCAAGAAGAGACTTAATCCTCCTCACTTGGTGATAACCTGTCACCAAGAAGTTTAAATTAATAAAAAGTTTGATCCAAACCCTAGATCAGGGTTCACAACAGCACACAGGGCTGTCCAAGTCACCCTTGACCTCTATCACTGTTTTTTGTGGAAAAAACAACAAATAGGTCACACATGACCTCTTCCATAGTTCTACATGGGATACAAATAGATAAAAAGAGTGTGATATTGAGGATATCAAGTATCCTATAGTTATACATAAGAGTCAGTGTGTGTGTAATAGAAAGAGACACACACTGCTCAAAAATGTAAATCAATGAACACAACAGAGCTAAGGATGTATAGTAAGGTTTAGAAGTCTTTGTTTGTTATACAGTGGAGATTTGGACCTTTTTGATGTAGTGGATTTGAAGCTCGATTCCTCTTCTGAATGTTGACACAAAAGAGAGTGACTTATTCTAGGTTCCAGCTATAGGTATGGTTTTGCAGGTGTATTCTTCTCCTTCTTGGATATGCTGAGATAGTTTTTCAATTCGATGTTCAGATTTATTGAGATTGCCTCGTGTGTTATTCTATTCATGAGTTCACAGTGGTTGCATGAGGGTTATAGATTTTCTTCAGTATATCTCTCGTAGGTATGATTCATAATCTCTATCATTCTGTCTATCTTATTTCTTTTTAAAATAATTCCTATTTTTGAGGGCCAACAAAGAGCATGTACATTCCACGTGAATCGACGCATCGTAACTTGTATTTGTCTACTATAATTCCTATAAAAGATTATTAAATGTGTCAGTATTATTAAATGACACAAATATGACTGTTTGAAATAATATTAATAAATGTAGATTTAAATAGTCTATCGGTGACTCGTCTATCAGTGTTTCCTTCTATTGGTGAGACAGATGATCTATCGGTGAGACAGTTGAACTATTGGTGACTCATATCAACAGTGAGTCCATCCTTCTGTCGGTGAGAAAGTTGAACCAACAGTGAGTCATTTCAACTGATGGTGAGTCCATGTGTTGGTAGCACCATGCAATGGTAGGTCACTTAGACTGATGGTAGGTCGTTTGCATTGGTGAGTCATATGCAATGATGAGTTGTCAGTCTATCAGTGTCATGTACAACGGTGAGTCGTCTGTATGTCGGTGTTATGTCCAACATTGATTCATCTGTCTATTGGTGTCACATCCAACGGTGAGTCTTTCCAATGGTTTCAGCTTCACATTCTTAGAACAAATGCTTGTTTGAACTATCTTTCAGTGAGTCATATGCCTGTTGGTGAGTCACCTATCTGTCAGTGTCAGTGACTGATACTTAGATAATTTTAGATGTTATGTTTGTCTTACAATTCAACAAAGTCAGAGAGTGTTAATGTCCATAAACACATAGACAATCAGTTATAAGCTTGTTTAAACTTAAACACACATAAATAATTATATGATTGAAATGATATGATATTCAATATAATTCTTTGACATAATTTAGGATCTGACATGAGGTAAGATATATGTTAATATATGACATGATATGTAATAATTAAAACCTGTATAGTTAGATATAGTGACCAAAAACATCTATGGGCCAACAATATGTTATTAATTAACTTATAGAATATTAAATGGTTATATATTTCATTCGGTTATATGTTAATAGGATGAATCATTAGATAAAATAATAGTGATAATCGTTCAGATTATTTTGGCATTTTTTCGATCATGATGAACTAGTTTTGTTTTATTAATTAATATTATGTATATATACTAGTTATAGAACATTAAATAAGATTAAATAAATATATTATAATCTATTTTAACCATAATAAATGGTTTTATGACCATCCTTGAAGGCAGAATTGATAAATAAAAACATGTTATCCACAAATGTGGTAAATCGACACCTCACAGATGATGTTTTCATTTTTAGAATAAAAGAAAGATGAGAAGAGGCTTGCTGTTGGAATTTACATTAACATAATAAAATTATAGTATATATAAGATAATTGAGTTATCATGCATTTTTGGATAGAGGATGTGAGAAGAGTATAAAAAAATAAAAGAAAGTGAAAAGAAAATAAAGAAAGCGAAAGGTGATTTTTCCTCTTGAATTCTTATCCTTGATAACATACTTAGGGAAATTGGTCTTGGTATTTTTTTGAGACCAAAACCTTCTGGATGTGGGGAAGAGGCTTGGGAAGAGTATAAACTTCAAGGCTTAAGAGGTGTGGGGAGAAGAGGTGGCAAGGGGTGGTATTTATAATGGAGGAGAGGGATGTTTTTTTTTTATTTTATTCATTTGTTTATTATTTTGGCTCAAGACTATCAATAGTGTTGATTATTATGAATAAATAAAATAAATAATGCATGTGAGTTCGAACCAATGAGTTATTAATTCATCTATACATCATCCATAACTCAATAATTCATTTATTTACTTATACCGTAAATTATCGTTTTTCACTATTCAAAAAAAAAATTCAACTATTTTTGAAAAATATCAAAAATTCACCCTAAACATTTTTTGACATGTAGAATTCAAAAATAAACTCTGTTTTTTGAAAATAATTTTCTACAAATGAGAAATTTAATTTTTAATTAAAATCATCATCTATTTGAAAATACCGATTTTAAAATTATAACTGATCTTACGACACTTTAAAAAATAAATTAAGGTCTCATAAAATGATCTTATAACCATAATACAATAAAATATTACTTCATTAGTCTATTTTATGGAAATAATTTTTTTTAAATCATTATATTATTTATAAAATTGTAAATAAATATTTATGTTTCAAAAAAATACCAACAATTAATTTATCATTTTTAAAACATTTATTTACTTAAAATATGATATAATTATATCATATTTCCATTTATAAGATGCCTAAATTTTATTTATACTTTCATAGGTGAGGTTATTATTTTAATGGTCACATTACTATTTCTAATTATCACATTACTATTCCAATGGCCAAGTTACTATTTAATAGTATATTACTGTTCATTTAAGCTCGATGTTGTGTGCAACATAACATATTTATTTAAGAAGATACACAACATAAAATCTTGAGGTATTATAATTGGTGTTATTTATGTTCATTAATTAATGCGTGAGTATAATCGATCTTATATGATCATAAGTTTATTTATGTACATGATTATGGGTTACGATGTTCTAAATGTTAATATGACCTATATTATGATGATGCATGCATAAGTTATGTATTCATGACTCATGAATGTTCATTTATGCATTAACACCCTTATTATTCATGCTTTCCATATATGTGATGACTCATTTTTTATGATCTATAAATACTAGGTATGATTCATTCATGTTATACCCATAAACTTATTATGTTTTCATAAATACTTATGAAATTAGAATAAATATATTTAATTAATAAATATATTTTCTATATTTATAATTATAAAATTTTAATTATATATAAATATATTTTAAATATATTTATTTACAATTATAATCATAACTATATATATATTTGAATAATTATAAAATTACAATAAATACATTTATTATAATTTTATAAATATATATATTTATAAATATAGATATTTATAATTATAAATATAAATAAATATATATATTTAAATGATTAAAAAATTATAATAAATATATTTATTATATATAATTGTAAAATTATAAATATAATAAATATATTTATTAAAATTTTATAAATATAAATAAATAAATATTTATTTATAGTTACAATTTTAAATAAATATATATTTATTTTAATAATTATAAAATTATAATAAATATATTTATATATTAATATATATATAATTATATAAATATATTCAGTATATTTATAATTATATATATATATTTAAATGATTATAAAATTATAATAAATATATTTATTATATATAATTATAAAATTATTAATATAATAAATATATTTATTATAATTTTATAATTATAAATAAATATATATTTATTTATAGTTATAAGTAAAAATAAATATATATTTATTTAAATAATTATAAAATTATAATAAAAATATATATATATATATTAATATATATATATATATATAATTATATAAATATATTTAGTATATTTAAAATTATATATTAATAAATATATATTTATACAAATATATTTATAATTATATATAAATACTTTTTAAATATATTTATTTATAATTATAATTATAAATAAATAAATACATATTTAAATAATTATAAAATTTTATTAAATATATTTAAATAATAAATATATTTACTTTATTCATAATTATACATTTATAATTATATATAAATAATTTTAAATATATTTAGTTATAATTATATATATATATATATATTAGGCATTTGAGAGTAAAATTACACTGAAACACACACACGCCACACACCCACAGAGCTGAAGAGGCAGGTCATAGCCCCTCCCAAGTGATAACCCACCCATCAAACCCCATTTTTATTCTTATTCTAGGCCCGCAGACCCTGTTACATAGAGGCCCAAAGACCCAACATTCAACTAGCCTGAAGGCCCACCTGTTCATAGATACATCTTCCTCCCCTTATCCAGTCGTCACACCCGAAGAATTAGCCAACACCGCCCCACTGCCACAGTAGAGCACACCGCCACTATCCCTCACCAGTCCCCATCGTTTACCCCCCGAAGTTCCACTCAAAGTGCACAAACCCTGCTCGATTCTTCTTCAATTGGATACCTCATCACCGCATCACCAACCACCACCATTTTTTGCCATGGGAGGCCAATATCTTCACCCATCAGAGGATCCCTTGAGGCCTCCTGCTCTGACCGCGCATTGTCCGCTGAACTCCACATCACACCATCATAGATCTATCAAAGACGTACATCCCTGGTCACCCCCATCGTCCATAAACCATCACACATCGCTTTTCCATCCTGCCGCAACATTGTCCTCTGTGCATTTTGTCCCCTGACAAAGCTGGCATGGTGCTTGGAGAAGGGCTTGTTGCATAATATGTATTTGGGAAGATAGAACCAACAATCCATACTCACAACGCCTCCACAGGCAACCTCTTCAGTCTCCGACTCCAGACACTCGCACTCCTCGCACCTGGGAATGTAGAAGTAGCATCCCAGGTAGGGTGTGCTAGCCCCCTCCCTCCTCCAGCAGCCCACCCTGGGGCACTCAAAAACCATCCTCACCTCATGAAAATGGGGGCGTCTTCGTGTAGCATGTAATGTCTCGGTTTTTCTGTGTATTATTTTTTAAAATATTATAGGGAATTATTACGAGACCAGGAATAGAGACGAAACCTCATTCTGAGGCCCAGTGATCCCAGAATGGTGGTTTGAACTTTTTTTAAGTTAAGTGACTCGGCACATGTGCGCGGTTGTGGTAGTTTCTAAACGGATGCCTGGATTAATAATATGAGGGCACCGTTGCATCAGGGATAAAGACTTTACCTATGAACGGGTCTAACCTCAACCAGCACGGGTCGAGGGAAAAAGATAATTTTCAGACGTTTTTAGTAAAATAAAATAAAATAAATGGAAAAGTTTATTTTATTTGGAAACATTCGCTGCAGCGCAGCGACGGGGAAACTTTCTAGTAATTAGTGTCATATCATAATGACTCAGAAACATCAACTTGACTCAGTAATGACCAACATAGTAGAACGCTGAATCACATTCCCCTTTTTAATGGGTTAATTGAATGGTGGTCATTGACAAATTTTTGAGAGTAATATCTGGAGAATCTGTGGAGCCTTGGAGAAAAACTCTCAGCAAAGAACGACGGCGAATCGAAGCCGTGAATCACTGTGCTAATAAAGTAGAAGGATTCGGCGACGACAACAGAATGAACCCTTCATCAGCGATCGATCCCTTCATGAGGTAGGGATTTTTTATTTAATTTATTTTTCCCATTTTTGATATAAACGACGAACGCAGATCAGCCACGAACAAGTTGATTCGCATATTCATGCGTTCTTATGGGAGGGTTTCTATTGGGATGTTTTTGGGGATTAATCCATGATTATTGCTTATTGTTTTGATCCTTCTCCGTTTGATCCTCCCAACGGGAGAGGATCGACACAATGATGAATGATGGCGGAGTTTCGTTCCTCGATTTTCTTTTGGATTTCCTCCCCCTTTTTCTTTTGCATGTTCTTCACATTCTTCATGGGGCAATGAACAATGGATTTTTGCACATCCATTTTGCAATGCAACAATCCCAAATTGAAGATCCGATGTTAGGACAACCTATCAGAGGTGCGACGACGATAGCGGACGATGAATCAACACAATATGGGAATTATCGTTCTTTGACCGTTCTTCATGCGGGTGGATCAAAACGCATTTTCGGGGCCGATCGTAAGCCCAAAAACAACAAAGACAACTTAGGGACATCAGGGTGACCTAGATTCTGGAGTTTTGTGGTGATTAGATGGCCAGATCGACGATCAGGGCAGCAAAAATGGCGCGACGGTGGAAGTCTGGGATTCTGGAAATTTCCAGAATACACGGCGTGTATCCCAAAGAACACGCTGTGTGGACCGGCTCAGCGGCAGCTAGGGTTTCGAGCATTAGGTGGGTATCACACGGTATGTGACCTTGGTCACACGGTGTGTTGGACCTTCCCCAAAGCCCGGCGTGTACTTTGTAAAGTACACGGACACGGGATGGACTACATAGCTTCCAAACACAGCATGTACTCTTTGCGCAACATGGCAGAGGTGTCTACGAGGGACTCGGAATTTATCCAAGGGATACACATACACAGGGTGTAGTACACGGCTGTATACTACACTACATGGCCAGGTGAGGTCAGTAGCGCGGGTCACCCCATGTACCAACTACACGGGTTGGTGTACATGGGTTGAGGCCGTGTACGGGCACATGGCCAGCGTACACAGAGCCGACCCCAGTTCCTCTGACACGGCCTGTAATCTGTACCACATGTTGTGTACTAACTTTTCCTACATGACCAACCTTACAACATAGGCCATCGAACATAGGCAGTACCTGGGTTCATAAGAGACGGTGTGTGACTTTCCTACATGCTGTGTACTTTTTTGGAAAACGGCTTGGTCGTCTTGTCCACCATATCTTGGACATGTTTCATTTGGTTTTTTCCCCTTCTTCTAGTTCCCCTGAAGGTTAGGCATCATTTCCTTTTATAGGGGTATGATCTCTTCAATAAGACTTTCTGTGATAGAGTCTGTAATCCCTCCGAGAGGCCTGGAGCGAGATCCTCTATCCATTCCTAACCCTAGGTAGAGTCAGACATCGACATGACCAACTCTACCGGGCATTGATCCTCTACCTAGCTGGTGAATCCGGATGAGTCACGGTATCTTCCAAATCCCTGGAAGTGATCCTCATCCGTGTATCGTGATCTTTCCCACTCAGGAGTGTGTCTCCCATAATTAGTGTATCTGTCCATTGTGATCTCCCCACTCAGAAGTGTGTCTCCCGTAATGAGGGTAATTACCTCTCGTAAATTTTCCCGACGAACAATACTTCTAATACAGACATCATCAGAGCTATCAGACTCGTGGAGTGTGTGCTCCTAGAATGAGTGCTTCGTGGAATCTTCGAACTGAATCCCTAGAAGGGGTATGCAGTTGTGTGACTTGCCTCTAGACCACGTGTCTGGGTATCAAGTATATATGGATTGTGTTTCACTTGATATATGTTCTGTAGACATATACTATGTAGAGCTGACTGTACCTTTACTTTGTGTATTGATTTGTGGTTTTCCGGGTCCTCTACTAAGTATTTTTATGCTCACCCCTGCACGGGCTTTGACCAAACATGTCATGTCTTGTGCAGACCAGCATCCTTTTGACAGAGTCCAAGGTGGACCAAGACAAGATCGAGCTTTCTGAGTTCCTCATAGGTCAAGGTGTTCCTACGGCTACGAGCAGCAGTCCCCGTACCTATTTTCATTATAGGTTGGACTTTGTAGTTTTCAGACTCTTATTTTGGTGGGCTTGCATTTTGGCCCAGTTTAATTTCTGCACTTTGCCTTCCATTGCACTCTGGTGGTTGGGTTTAGTTGTATGCATGCATTTTGTTCCTTGGCGTTCTTTTTTTAAATTCCAGTATTTGTGGGATTGAAGATGTTTGCATGTGTACAGGTACTTAGGCAATGCCTCCAATGTTTGTAATATGCCTACTCGGTGCTATTCACCAGCCCCTAGCCTATTGGAGGCATGCTTGGGGAGTCGCAGCATGGGGCCCACTAGGACGGGTCGTGACAGAGTGGTATCAGAGGTGGTTGGTTCTACCTTAGGACCAAGAGTCTATGAGATTAGTTTGGGGCAACAATGTTGAGTGTTTTGAGTTCGGATTTTAGGCTAGGGACTCCGGTGTTGGTGCAGGTGGCCGCTGATAACCTACTTTTCGACTCGATACACGAAAGCATTGGTTGCAGGGAAATAAAAGATAGGTACATGCATCATATAGGAATGAGTTTTGTTTTCCATGTCCTTTGTGTCAGCTATCCAGATATACTCATTAACCATGGTACATATTGTTTCCTTACAGGATGCCTCCGTGGTGCATACCTGCTAGGATTCAGCTGCGCGATCATGAGGATGACCCCATCAGTGAAGAGGCTTCGATATAGGGACCAGTTCCCCAGGAATTACCACCAGGTGGTGCACCAGCTATGCCACCACCAGTGGAGCAGCATGTGGTACCTGCAGTACTGACCGATGAGGAGCGCAGTCTGAGCGTGCTCCATGAGTTCCAGAAATAGAGACCCCTCAGGTTCCGAGGCGAGCCCGACCCTCAGGTGGTTGAGGATAGGCTTGAGGCAGTGACCAGAGTTTTCCATCTAGTAAGGAGACCAACAGACCAAATGGTGATCCTAGGAGCGAGCCTTCTTCAGGGTTCAGCTGGGCAATGGTGGAGTCTGACCACACAGACTCACGAAGATGAGACTCTTATGTGGATGGAGTTTGAGCGACTCTTTAGGAAGGAGTTCTCTCTGGTTACACTGAGAGCAGTACACATCTAGGAGCTTCCTCAGCTCAAACAGGGCAGTAAGGTAGCTGACTATTCATCAAGGTTCACCAACCTTGCCAGGAACTCAATGGATATGGTTAGGGATCAGTACTTCAGAGCTTGGACCTTTGAGCGAGTTCTATGACAAGATATCCGAGCTAGCATTGTGCCTCTATGCATTTTGACTTATGCTGGAGTGCTCGAGCAAGCCCTAGTGATCGAGAGCTTCTTGGTGGAGCAGAGGCAGCCGACGACAGTCAGCAGCAGAAAGACAAGTCCAAAGACCTCGGCAGTAGGGAGCTGACATCAGACATAGGGATTAGGACATAAGAGACGTCATAGGAGGACCCATGATAGGGGATTGATGGTCCAGGGCTCTCAGGATGGATCCAGTCATCCTAGGGAGAAGCGGTGCTACGCGTGCGATGGTAGGGGAAATCTCGCTAGAGATTGTCCGACCCATCGAGCTACTGATAGGGAAGTGGTGGATGGACCACTGAGGTAGAGGCAGAGAGTGGAGTAAAAAGACCCGCCAGGTGGCGGACCTCACATAGGAGTAGGGAGAGCTACTGGTGGTGGCTGATGCTTTAACTTACTTCCACCACCACCCCTAGGAGGTCCTCACCAGGCTCAGGGAGATGGGGGACAGGGGAAAGGACAACTGCAGGTGGTCGAGGCGTACGACCCAGGGACTCCAAAGATGATCCGAGGTACGATATATATCTTCTCTACCTTATCTTCTGTACTTATAGACAGAGGTTCTAGTCATTTCTTAATTGCCACATGTCTTGTGTGAAACCTTGAGATTCCGGTAGAACTGTTGACTCGAACCTTACGCTTGTAGACACCTATGAGAGGGGACTTGAAAATCACACACCTTTTCAGACAATGTGATCTTACACTTGGAGGTGAGAGTTTTAGTTGGAACCTCTTAGTGGTAGTGTCGAGGCCTTATGACGTCATTCTCGGTATGGATTGGTTATCTTCGGTCCATGCCTAGATTGACTGTTTTAAGAAAATAGTGCGGTGTTTCCGTAGTGATGGGACAAGGTTTTCCTTTTTCGGAGAAAGGGAAACCCATGCACCATAGAGTGGGATCATGCATAGGAGGGTGCATCCGGTCACTCATGATTTGTCTAGCCTTTCCCTCGGAGTAGTAGATGTGATGAGATCCTAGTTTCCAGCAGTAGTGGCGGAGTACGAGAATGTCTTTCCTAAAGATGTTCTAGGACTACCTCCCCACCGGGAAATCAACTTCTGCATCGACTTACACCCTGGGATGGCACCGATTTCTTCATTAGCATATCAGATGGCTTCTGCAGAGCTTTGCGAGCTGAGGGTACAGTTGGAGGATTTTTAGAGCAAGGGTTTCATAAGACCCAACGTTTCACCCTGGGCGGCCCCAGTCTTGTTTTCTAAGAAGGCAGATGGTATTTTGAGGTTGTGCGTAGATTATTGGCGCCTGAACCAGGTGATGGTGAATAATAAGTATCCACTACCGAGAATCGATGACCTCTTTGATTAGATGATAGGGGAACAATGGTTCTTGAAGGTTGACCTTCGATTTGGTTATCACCAGTTACGAGTAGGGGATGAGGATATACCGAAGACGGATTTCAGATGCCGCTATGGTCACTATGAGTACTTGGTGATGACTTTAGGTGTGACAAATTCCCCTATAGTGTTCATGGGACTGATGAACTAGATATTCCATCCGTACTTGGACCGGTTCGTAGTGGTCTTCATCGACTATATCCTTCTGTACTCGGCGTCAGAGGAGGAGCAGACAAGACACCTGCGGATAGTTCTAGATGTACTCCAAGAGCACCAGCTTTATGGGAAGCTCTCAAAGTGCCAGTTCTAGATTCAGAAGGTCCACTTTCTGGGACATGTCATCTCAACAGATGGTGTAGTTGTGGACCCAGCCAAGGTGGAGGCAGTGTTAGCATGAGAGCCACCTCGGAGCATGATAAAGGTGTGGAGGTTCCTTGGGTTGGCGGAATATTACCGGAGATTCATTTATGATTTCTCCCGAACATCAGCACTGATGACATCCTTGACCTGGAAGGGGAAACCCTTCATGTGGACAGAGAAGTGCCAGCAGGGTTTTGAGTAGTTGAGGAAGAGTTTGACGAGCGCCCCAATCTTGAGACTATCGGAGGAGGGTGTCAAGTATGTAGTTTTTTGTGATGAATTAGGGACTAGACTTGGATGTTTCCTTATATAGGGATAAGCAATTATTTCTTACGGTTTGTTCTAGATTAGGCCACATGAGAAGAACTATGCAACCCATGATCTTGAGTTAGCGGTGGTAGTCTTCGCATTGAAGATGTGGTGACACTACCTTATGGGAGAGCGATTCATCGTCTACTCTGACCACAAGAGCCTCAAGTACATATTCTCACAGTAGGATCTGAATATAAGACAGAGGCCTTGGCTAGAGTTCCTCCAGGACTATGATTTCGAGATCATCTATACTCCTGGGAAAGGGAACAAGGTGGCAGATGCTCTTAGTAGAAGGTTGAGCTCGCAGCTGTTGAGTGAGGCGACGAAGCAATTGTCCACGTTGCAGTTGTCCTTTGTGGACAGAGAGGATGTAGCTTACCTACAATCAATGGTTGTTGCCCCTCCACTCTTATAGTGAGTTAGGGAGGCACATCTTGGGGCTGTCGACTGTGAGACTTTACGTGCTCAGTTATCTGCAGGACATTCTCTTGATGGATATTCGTAATATGTGGAGCACATAATTCTTTTCAGAGGATGCACTATCGTACCAATGGTGTTGCAGGAAGAGGTTCTGAAGGAGTTTCATACATCCCCCTTGGTGGTACATTCAGGAGTGGAAAAGATGTACCAGGATCTCCGACGGCCGTTCTGGTGGTCAGGCATGAAGAAGGCAGTAGCATAGTTCGTTTCTCGATGCCTTACATGCCAGTAGGTGAAGGCTGAGCACCAGGTTCCAGCAGGATTATCTCACCCCCTGGAGGTCCTAGAGTGGAAGTGGTATGGAATATCGATGGACTTCGTGATAGGATTACCACAAACATCCAAGGGGAACGATTCCATCTGGGTGATCTTTGACCGACTCACTAAGTCAGACCACTTCCTAGAAATCAAGGAACAGAGTTCTGTAGAGAGATTGGGATGCCTCTAAGTGCAGGAGATGGTTCGACTTCATGGCGTACCTTTGAAGATAGTTTTAGATCGAGACGCTCCCTTTACATCCCGGTTGTGGAAGGGATTGCAGGAGGCCTTTGGTACTCAGCTACGCTTGAGCACGACGTTCCATCCCCAGACTGATGGTTAGATGAAGAGGACCATTCAGGTTCTGGAGGATATGTTGTGAGTCTGTATCTTGGACTTTGGTCGTAGTTGGGAGGACCACCTACCAATGGTGGAGTTTGCGTACAATAATAGCTACCACTCCACCATTGGTATGGAACCTTTTGAGGCTTTATATGGGAGACCCTTCCGGTCACCGCTTTGCTGGACCAACCCCGGGGAGTCAGCACTTATGGGTCCAGATTTGGTGCGAGCCACCACTGGGAATTTGCAAATTATCCAGGAGCGTATGAAGACTACATAGAGCCGACATAAGTCTTATGCTGATAGATGATGGAGACCCCTGGAGTTTGAGGAGGGAGACCACGTCTTTCTCTGGATCTCACCCCGACGTGGGCTACAGAGGTTTTCCTGAGGCAGAAATCTATTTACGAGGTTCATCAGACCTTTTCAGATACTACGCAGAGTCGGTGAAGTGGCATAATACCTAGCTCTACCGCCACAGTTGCACCAGATACATGATGTATTCCATGTGTCGCAGCTGAGGAGGTACGTGCACGACCCATCTCACGTCATCGATTGGGGCGAGCTGGACATCGAGGATGGAGTGACCTTTGCTGAGTACCTGATGGAGATCAAGGATCGACAGGAGAGGATCCTTTGTGGGCGATCAATTCCCTTAGTTCACATTTGGTGGCAGCATGGGAATATTCAGGAGAGCACGTGGGAGCGGGAGGCTCAGATCCATGCCCAGTACCCACATCTTTTTGAGTAGTCTTTGTTTTGGATTTTCGGGGACATAAAGCCCCAAGGTGGGGAGAATGCAATGTCTCAGTTTTTATATGTATTATTTTTTAAAATATTATATGGAATTATTACGAGACCAGGCACAGAGAAGACACCTCACTCCGAGGCCTGATGATCCCGGAATGGTGGCTTGAACTTTTTTTTAAGTTAAGTGAGTCTGCACATGTGCACAATTGTGGCAGTTTCCAAACGGATGCCCGAATTAAAAATCTAAGGGAACCATTATGTCCGGAATGACGACTTTTACTAAGAATGGGTTTAACCTCGACTGGCGTGGGTCAAGGGAAAAAGATAATTTTCGAACATTTTCATTAAAATAAAATAAAATAAATGGAAAAGTTTATTTTATTTGGAAACATTTTCCGTAGCGCAGTGATGGGGAAACTTTCTAGTAATTAATGTCATATCATAATGACTCAGAAATGACAAATTTACTCATTAATGCCGTAATGTAGTAGAATTCTGAATCACATTCCCCTTTTTAATGGGTTAATCGAATGGTGGTTGTTGATGAATTTTTTAGAGGAAGCTCTGGAGAATCCATGGAGTCTTGGAGAAAAAATCTTAGTGATGAACGACGACGAATCGAAGCCGTGAATCGCTATGACAACAAAGTATAAGGATTCAATGATGATGGAAGGATGACCCCTTAGTTAGTGATTGATCCCTTCGTGAGGTAATGGTTTGTTATTTAATTTCTTTTTCACATTTTTGATATAAACGACGAACGTGGATCAACCAAAAACAAGTTGATTCACGTATTCATGTGTTATTGCGGGAGGGTTTTTGTTGGGATGTTTTTGGGGATTAATCCATGATTATTACTAATTGTTTTTATCCTTCTCCATTTTATCCTACTAACGGGAGTGGATCGATGCCATGAAGAACGACGACGGAGGTTCGTTCCTCGATTTGCTTTTGGATTTCCTCCCCCTTTTTCTTTCACGCATTCTTCAAGTTCTTTGTTGGGCGATGAACAACGGATTGTTGCACATACATTTTGCGATGCAACGATCTCAAATTAAAGATTTGACGTTACTATGACCTACCAGAGGTGCGACAAAAATAGCGGATGATGAATCGACACTGTACGAGAATTATCATTCTTTGACTGTTCTTTGTGTGGGTGGATCAAAATGCATTTTTGAGGCCGATCGGAGGCCCAAAAACAACGAAGACAACTCTGGGATGTTAGGGAGACCTAGATTATAGAGTTTTATGGTGATTGGATGGCCGGATTGATGGTCGGGGTATCACGGATGGCGCGATGGTGGAAGTCCGAGATTCTGAAAATTTCTAGAATACACGGCGTTTATCCTGAAGAACACACCGTGTGGACAGGCTCAGCAGTGGCTAAAGTTTCGGGCATCAGGTGGGTATCACACGACATGTGACCTTGGTCACACAGCGTGTTGGAACTTCCCCAAAGCCTAACATGTACTTTGGAAAGTACACGGACACGGGATGGACTACATGGCTTCAGAACATTGCGTGTACTCTTTATGCAACATGGAAGAGGCGGCTACGCAGGACTCGGCGTGTATCCAGGGGATACACAGACATGGGGTGTAGTACACGGCCGTGTACTGCACCACACATCCAAGTGAGGCCAGTAGCGTGGGTCACCCCATGTACCGACTACACAGGTTGGCGTACATGGGTTGAGGCTGTGTACGGGCACATGACCAACATACACAGAGCCAACCCCAGTTCCTCAGACACGGTGTGTAATCTATACCACATGCTGTGTACTAAATTTTTCTACACAACCAACCTTGCAACATGGGCCGTTGAACATGGGCAGTACCTGGGGTCAGAAGACACAACGTGTGACTTTCCTACACGCCGTGTACTGTTTGAAAAATGGATTGGTCGTCTTGTCCACCATATCTTGGACATGTTTTGTTTGGGTTCATGCCCCTTCTTCTCATTCCCCTAAAGGTCAGGAATCATTTACTTTTATAGGAGTATGATCCCTTTAGCAGGAATTTCTGTTATAGAGTCAGGCATCCCTCCGATAGGCCCACAGTGAGATCCTTTATCCATTCCTGACCCTAGGTAGAGTCAGGAATCGACGTGACCAACTCTACTGGGAAATGATCCTCTACCTAGCTGGTGAATCTGGATGAGTTACGGTATCCGCCAAGGCCCTACCAGTGATCCTCACCTGTGTATCGTGATCTTTCACACTCAGAAGTGTGTCTCCCATAATGAGTGTATTTATCCATCATGATCTCCCCACTTAGGAGTGTGTCTCCCATAATGAGTGTAACTACCTCTCGTGACTTTTCCCAATGAATAGTACTTCTCAGACAGACATCATCAGAGCTACCAGACTCGTGGAGTGTGTTCTCCCAGAATGAGTGCTTCATGGAATCTTCGAACTGAATCCCTAGATGGGGTTTGCGGTTGTGTGACTTGCCTCTAGACCGCTTGTCTGGGTTTCGAGTATATATGGATTGTGTTTCACTTACTATATGTTCTGTAGACATATACTGTGTAGAGATGACCATACCTTTACTTTGTGTATTTATTTGTGGTTTTAGGGGTCCTCTACTAAGTATTGTTATACTCACCCCTGCACGGGATTTTCCCGCACATGTCGTGTCTTGTGCAGACGAGCAACCTTTTGACAGATTCCAGGGCGGACTAGGACAGGATCAAGCTTTCTGAGTTCCTCATAGGTTGAGGTGTTCCTACAACTATGAGCAGCATTCCCAGTACCTCTTTGCATTACAGGTTGGACTTTGTAGTTTTCAGACTCTTGTTTTGGTGGGCTTGTATTTTGGCCCAGTTTACTTTCAGCACTTTACCTTCCGTTGTACTCTGGTGGTTGGGTTCAGTTGTATGCATGCATTTTGTTCCTTGGCATTATTATTTTTTACATTTCATAATTTGTGGGCTTGGAGATGTGTGCGTGTGTACATGTACTTATGCAATTCCTCCCATGTTAGTAATATGACTACTCAGTGCTAATAACCAGCCCCTAGTCTATTGGAGGCGGGCTTGGGGAGTCGCGGCACGGGCCCCACTAGGACGGGTTGTGACATAACAGTGGTGATGGGGAAGGGTTGGGTGATGAGTTTGGGAGAGGAGGTAGGATCATAGGTATTCTATGTGGTACTTGTTGAAGCCATGGATATCACTAATCCCCAGGGCCTTCAGGCCGGGGCTGCATTCAGTTAATGCCATTGCCGCTCCATTGACCCCCTCTGGGGTTAACCCACTGCATCCTAGTAATTTGAGCTATGACCACCAAAAAGGAAGTACTATCCATATTTCTTCCAATGAAATGATAATTGGTTATTTATTCACCTCAGTGATGCGTAGGTTTTGGAGGACAAGACGTTAGAGTCGTCAGTTATGTCCTTGTAGCTGATGAGGGTGACGGGTCTAAGGTTTCCAGTGGATCTGGGCATGATATTTAGTAGGAGGTTATCAGAGGGCTTGGAATTTAGAGGGAATTCCACTATGATACACATCCACAATGACTCATCAAAGTTTGTGCCATCCTTGAGTGCTCTGCAGACACATCTCACAGTGAGGAGTTGGAACACGGGGAGATTGGGAAACACAAAGAAGAGGTCTTATCTGCACAACTACGATTACAATATTTAAATAATTATAAATAGTTTTTTTTAAAATTTGGGCAACCAGTGGGCTTATTCAAGGCGAGGAGGGCTTAAAATTTTTGTTTGCATTATATACGGGTTTTTTGCGGACAAACCCGTGCGGGCTTAGCCTGCCCCAGCCTGGTCTACCCGTTTCTCATTACTACCCCCTACTTACATGCCGCCCCCACCTTGCGTTCTTCCCCCTTGACATTCCACCCTTTAAAAAATTATAAAATTTTAATAAATTTATTTAAATAATAAGTATAGTTATTATATTTATAATTATATAGAAATATTTTTAAATATATTTTTTTTATAATTATAATTAGAAATAAATAAATAAATAAAAATAATTATAAAATTAAAATAAATATATTTAAATAATAAATATATTTACTATAATTATATATGTATATTTATATATTAATAAATATATATAATCATATAAATATATAAATATATTTATAATTATACACAAATATTTATAAAATGTTAATAAATATTTTTAAATAATAAATATATTTATAATATTTATAATTATATAAATGTATATAATAATATAATAATATATAATTATATAAATATATTTAAATACTAAATATATATATTTATTTAGATATTTATCAATGTTTTTTTAGCACTGATAAAGATTCCCCTTTATCAATGCTAAAAAAGAACTGATAAAACTATTTTTTATCAGCACTATAGTTTTAGCACTAATAAATGTCGGTTTTATCAGCACTTTTTATTTTAGCACTGATAAAACTGACCTTTATCAGTGCTTTTTGGAAAGTGTTGATAAAATCCTTTTGAGTTTTTATAAAATAACCCTAACAAATTTGCCAGCTCCTTACACCTTCAATCTTTCAAAAAACCATAGTTCATTCGCCCTGCCACCGCTCCCTACCTTTGACTTCACCTTTGCCGTCACTGTCACTGTCGCTCTCTATCATCATTGTCACTCCCTGCCATCCCTACCACTGTTGTTCCTTACCGAAACCTTTCCTCTCTTCATCAATGAATTATCACCTCTCTAAGGAATGATATTATTGATTATCCTCTTTAATTTCTTCTTCCATCGAGGTATTTACTCCCTCCAACCTCGATGCACGTTGTTCAGACCAGATTCACCCCCTTAGTTTCTTCCCCATCACCACACCCATTCGTGGATTAACCCAAGGGTAAGGGTTGACCCTATTTCTTGTGATTTCTTTGTGTCAAGGGAATTTCATTAATTTTTTGGACTCTGTTCATCCTATATTTGAATTTATAGACCATTCGCCATTGATTTGTGATAGGATACCCCATATGTTTTCCATTTATTTTGAGAACCATGATTGTTTTCATGTATAAATCCATGTTTTTTATATAAAAAAATATCATTAAATGTGTTTATGTGTTATTAGAAAGGAAAATCAAGCATTATGTGATTTTCATTTCAATTCCAAGGACTTCTCAATTGTAGAACTTGTTAAAAATATTTTTTAATCAACCATGCACACCATGTTTTTGAGAAATTACAAGAATTATCTTTATAAATAAATTTTAAGATTTTATAAGGTGTTTTTGTCATCAAAGTTAATTCTCAATAGGCATAATATTTTTACTTTTCATTTCAATAAATACTTGAAATGCCAATAATTGATAAAAAATTTCAAGATTTCTTTAAAATAAAATGCAAGGTTTAACATTTTTTGACCCTATTTGGTTTATTGGATAAGACAATCAAGACAACATTTTAATAAATAAAGTGATATTATAAAGGTGGACTAGTTTATAAATTGATTTTAAGGTTTGTTTAAGTTTAATGTTTTAATAATTTTTTTATAAATGATTCCAAATTATTATATATAGAATTGGACTCTTGGTAGGTTTCTAAAAGGCCCATTCAGACCTTTTAAATGGCCATTCAAACATGTGGGAGTGTGATACCCACTTATTTCCCCTTATTATTGTTTCCCTTTATGGGTGGTGTTTGATGTATGTGGTGATCGAGCGGTGGATAGAAATGGGTTAATTCTTGTGAGAGTGTTAAAGGTGTGGGTTTGTTATTAATTATACTTAATGATGATTGTTTGGATTATTGATTATTTCTCACCATTACTATTAATTTGTTCATGGGAACTTGGGTAACTAAGTGGGAAGTATTTATTTTTTCTACACTAGATCATTGCACACTTCTAGTCCCCCTAGTTATGCATAGGGTGAGTAGGGAGTGCCCCTGATTCTAGGATTTATGTAAGCTAGTCAAGTGACTTGTGTTAGAATGAAACATAAGACTGGAGTTGGTCCTAGTTTGATAAATTTTAGGATTTTCTCACATTAAATCCAAGGGTAGATCCCATGAAATCATTTCATTGGTTGGTGGTTTGGCATAGAGGGTTTTATTGATCTTCTTTAGTTCCTCTACTTAATTGATGTGTGTGGGACCTTGACATATTTCTTTTATTTCTTATTTTCATTTCATTGATTATGTGGTTCCATTCATTTGATCATTTAACTATGTAGTATGAGTGGGATTTATATAGGATTTTTGAAATGGTTTGAAAATCATGTTTCATTAAATCCAAGGGTAGATCTCATGAGACTTGTAAGGTACACCTAAAGGTTTTCTAATAACCATAAAATCAAGATTGATTATTTCATCAATAGACTAAAATTGAATAATTTTATACATTTATTATTGCATAATTTTTTTATATATTATAATTTTATACTTTTATAAATTTGTAAAACTATATACTTATATAAATTATGTATACTTTTATAACATATATGTACTTTTATATTTTTTAAAGTTATATACATTTATAAATTATGTATATTTATTTAAAATATATATTATTTTAAAAATTATTTATAATTTTATACTTATATATATTTTTATAATTTTATATACTAATATAAATATATATACATTTTTAATTTATACTTTTATACTTGTAAATGTTTTTAAATTTATCAATAGTTTAATACTTTTATACTGTCATAAATTCAATGTCAGTGTTGAAAATATTTTAAAACTTATTATAATTTCTTTTTTTTTATTTTGTGAAACCATTATTATATTAAATAGCCATATTTTTTTATTATGAAAAGGGTTTTCAAATAATAAAAATTTTATTTTTTTTATATTTCCATTATTATATCCAATAGCCTTATTTAATCAGTTTTTATAATGTAAATTTGATTTTATACTTCATATATACTCATAAAAAAGGTTTTTGATCATTCAAAACCTGAATTGAAAAATAGTTTTTAAAAGTAAAATCTCCTCCATTATATTTATAAATTTTCTTCACTAAGTTTCTGTTTTTGATCATGTGGGATGATAAACCATTTTCCATATTTCCATTTTCTTTCAAATAATTCATGATATCAATCTTCAATTGAACATCTTTTGTGTATTTATTTTGTTAAATATTAATATTACTGAATCAAATAGGATGGATATGAATAGAGAATGGATGGATGCCAATCAAATGAAAAAGGAGTATGAAGATGGGGTGAAAGAGTTCATCAAGTTTTCAAAATATCATGCATATGACCCTGCTCAAATCCTTTGTCCATGTTTACACTATTGTTATTCAATACTAAATACTCCAGAGGAGTTGGAAGAACACTTTATCTATCTCAGAATTGATTGATGTAATAAATGTTGGAATAAACACATGGAAAAAGAGAATGTATCTAGTGAATGGGATAAAACTTTATTTTATGGATCATATAATATGATTACAAGTATAGAAAATGAATAAGTACATATCTAGGATATGATTACATGTGTGGATGATGATGAAGATCATATTGAGAAAATGATAATGAAAGTTGAATATGAACTTTGTGATATTCCAAATTTTTTTGAGAAGTTAAAAAGTTGTGATAAGATGTAATTGTATACTGGTTGCACTAAATATAAACCATTTTCAACCATAATAAATCTCTATAATTTAAAATATGTCAACAGATGGAGTGAAACCAATTTTACTGAACTACTTTCTCTTTAATGATATGATCCTAGAAGATAATGAGCTCCATATCTGAACATATGATGCTAAACGAATGCTACATTTTATGGGTATGATCTTTGAAAGAATACATGCCTTCTCAAATGACTATATAATGTTTCTCAAGGAACAAAAATCACTTAAATAATATCCAAAGCATGGTGATTCTTGATACAATAAAGATTAACTGGTTCCTATGAATGTTTTATGGTACTTTCCAATCATTCCAAGGTTTAGGCACCTATATGGAATTAAGGAGACTGAAAGGAATTTGACGTGACATGCAGATACACGAAATAAAGATGGGAAAATTCATCACCTGATAGAATTGGCTCAATGGAAGAGAATTGATCATTAGTATCCTCAATTTGGAAATAAGTCAAGAAACCTTCGTTTTGCGTTATCTACATAGGGAGTGAATGATTATGTTTTTCAAAGAAGATATCATAGTACATGGCCATTTATATTGGTAAATTATAAATTTCCACTATGGTTATGTATGAAATGAAAATACATCATGTTTTCTATACTTATATTAGGACCAAAACAACTAGGTAATAATGTTGATGTTTATTTGGGTCTATTGATCGAAGATTTGAAATCATTGTGGGATTCAAGTGTTATGTTGTATGATGCTTATAGAAATAAAGATTTCACATTGAGATACATGTTGTACAGGATGATAAATGAATTTCCTAATTATGTAAATTTTTCAGGATATAACATTAAATGAACTCAAGGGTACCCCATTTGCAAACAAGGTACATAGTTAATTAGGTTAAAACATTCAGCGAATACTGTGTTTCTAGGAAATATAAGATTTTTACCCCGATGTTATAAGTAATAATATTGGATGACATCATCCGATGGAAGTTTATAAGCACATAAATCACCATATCCACTAATAGTAGATCAACTATTTGAGAAAGTAAAAGATGTGGACACTTCTTTTGGTAAACTATCTTTGAAGAACAATATGAAAACTGGTTTAAAAAAGAGATCTTTTTTTTAATTAGCATATTAGAATTGTCTATATGTCATAAATTTTCTTGATGTTATGCATATTGAAAAAAATGTATGTGATATTGTCATTGGGACATTACTAAATGCACACGACAAAAAAAGGCTAGGTTGTACATGGTTAACATGGGAATATGGGAAGATTTAGTACCAGTGAAGGGTGAAAAATGAACCATTCTTCCTCTAGCTACTTACACTATCTCCAAAAAGGAGAGATATCTATTTTAGAACTTCTTGAATGATGTAATGGTTCCATAGGGGTATTCATCGAATATCAAGAGTATCGTGTCAATGAATTATTTAAAGTTAAAGGGTATGAAATCACATGATTGTTATGTTTTGATGAAAGTTCTAATTCATGTAGCTTTACATGTCATTTTTCCCAAGAATTTCCATCATAATTTAACCAATATATATTTATTTTTCAAATCTATATGCAGAAAATTTATATACCTAGTGAAATTTCCAACTATGGAAAAGGAAATTGCAATCACATTATGTGAATTGGAAATGTTCTTCCCACCAACATTCTTTAACATGATGGTTCACTTGGTGTAACATCCCAGGTAAATAAAGAATATGGAAATTTCATATTTATTAATATTTTTGAATAAAATGTTAATATTACTTTAAAGGGAATTCTATGTTCGATGGCGTACCCAGTACACAACAATGAGTTTCCTGGAAATCTTACACTGCACACTAATAATATAATAATATTATTTTAAATGGTAGTTAACGCCTAGCCATTGTAATGGTAGGAATGAACAGAACTAACTACAAAATGATTATATATGTTTGTAAAATATTTTTACATTTATCCAATAAAATTTAGAGGCTTAAAATAAGAAAATAATTCGATTTTAAGCATAAATATTCTAATGTTCTTTAAAAGGTCGATTAAAGGCCTTTTGATGGTGAACCCTTTTTAAAACTAATTTTTTCAATTTTATATGTTATATTTGACAAAATAAAATCCTTCTTTAGAATCGGGAGATCAAAATTTACTTTGTATAAATTTTTGTTATTTTTCTGATAAAGTTCATTTTTTAATGAATAGTGAAAATGTTGTATTTTAATTAAAAACCTCATTTTAATATAATTTATTTATATGGTTAGATTATATTTTTAATTGGTTTTAAAGTTTAGTTGAAATATATTTTTACCATTTAATCCAATAGTGTTCATTGGAATTAATTTCACTTTGAAATTGGACATAAACAAGTGTCAATCTTTTGATAGATACTCTTTCATAAAAACATGCTATTTGTTTTGACCGCGGGAATTAATTATAAAATTAATTAATGCAACTTATATGTTTTGAATTTGGTAAAATGGAAATCATTTTTTAATTTGGAATATCAAATTTACTTTGGATAATTTTTTGGTATTTTTCTGACAAATGTTCATTTTTAATGAATAGTAAAAAATACTGCATTTTACTTCAAAACTACTTTTTCATTAAATTTAATTATATAGTTATATTGTACTTTTAATTGGTTTTAAAGTGTAATTTAATTATGTTTTTATCAATTAATACAATTTTGTTCATTGGAAGTAATTTAACTTTTCAATTGGATGTAAAAACAAGTCAATCATTTGATAAATTTTACTTCTTTAAAACCCATCTTTGGTTGTGACAACGAGAATTATTTTTAAATTAATTACTAAAATTTCTGTGTTTGGAATTTAGTAAAATTGATTCCATATTTGGAATCATAATTTCCAAATTATGTAATTAATACTCTTTTGTTTTTGGACATTATGAATAGTAATGAAGATGATTATCTTTAATTATCATGATTAATTAGTAATCGGGTAGTTAAGGGTAATAAAATAATATCATAATAAGATAAAATGACCCCAACATGTGTCCAAATCCTTTTTTTTGTGTCATGGAAGACCATGGAATTCCTTGTTCCAACTTACGGACCCCATGGAATCACTTTTGTGTGATAGTGACCTTTTATCATATTATTTTTAAGGAAAGGAAAATATAACCAAAAAATGTAACACCCAAGTAAAACAACTTTAATTTTGTTTACATAAATTATCTCTCAGACTATAAATAGTAATTGGAAAGATAAAACCATTTAATACATCATGGTAGTTTTTTTATAATTTTTAGACCTTAAATAAATAAATTTATTTATGACACCATGATGATGTAGTGATTACCTCATTAATGAACGATTTAAATAAAATGAAAAGATAAGGTAAAATATAAAACTTACACTTATCAAAAACCTATTGTATGGGTGGATTTAGAACCCTTATCACCTTATCCTAGAAATATATCATTGTGGGACCTTCAAAATCTTAAAATCATTTTATAATAAAGTAATATTTCAAGACTTTCCAAAAGTGACCCTCCTTCCTCTTATAAAAGGCCCCAACCTCTACCACCTTACCCACACCTCTGAATCCCTTGGATCATCCAAAATATGCTCATATTATCTCTCCACATCCCTCTATTACTCCTAGAAGCATCACTTTGGGCATAAGTCTTTCCAAGGAAGCCTTTGGCTCAAATAAAAGAGTTACCCGATTTAGAGGTAATGTCTTCTCTCGAGTTTCTTTCTTTTATTTTCCTTCTTTACTCACCACTATCTTCTTATTATTTTATCCCATAATAACACCAGTATCATCAATATACTAGGATGTTATTATGAAAAGTATTCTACCTACAATTACACACACCTCCCTCTAATGGTTAAAGAACATACTGTTTCTATGGGTGGCGAATTACTACCTCACGAAACGATGATTGTTCAATCTTATTTTAACACCTCTCATGGAGGACATTATGATGGAACTATATTTATATATGATATATATTATGTTTATGTTTTCTTTATGCTTCTATATTTTTTTTTTATATATATAAAACCATTATGGTTTCCATTATGTGTAAACACGATAATTCCATTTGAGGAAGTGCGGACTACTGCCCCCTCAAAGTGATATGAATCATTCATACCATATGTGGTATGTATAAAGGATAGGTTTAATGATATTATATATGATAAAATACTGGAATTATAAAACTACTATGTATCATTATGTTTTAATTTTATTAAATATGAAATAGAAATGGAAGTAGCGTTCATGCGTACGTACGACTTATCGTCTCCATGAACGGTGAATTTCATTTCTTACCTCTAAATGTTATGTACTATTATAAATACATGTATATGTTGGATATATATGATATATATGATATAAAAATCATGAATATAATTCTGAATATAATGAACCCTTGACCACATGAACAATATGTAATTATAAGAGGTCCATTTTTGACTTAAGTACCAAATATTGACAAAACAAACATTATTAACTTAAATGATTACATAATGTTTATAACATGAAAATAAGTGATATAAAAGGAATAATAAACTTAAAAAAGGTTCTTAAGCAAGTATAAATTAACTTTAGTTTATTATTCAAGAGATTAAAGAATGATCGAGTCAAGTCGGACACGAGGTAAACGATTTCTTATCTCACTTTTAATTCCATGAGATTTCCATTGTTGGCCACTTATTTGTTGCATGTGGTGTATTGTGTACTTCCATTTCATATATATTATCATGATTCTATTTATATTCATGGTATTATTTGATTCATTTGGTGTTTATTATCTTATGGTCATACGACTCGATTGATTACAATGAGGTAAGGGGTTTTTATCCAACTTTTTATTCCTCTGAGATTCATGCTACAATTGCCACTATTTTCTTTTGTGTGGTGTATGTACTGCCCATGATTGTATTATTTTTTTAATATACTTTAATTTATGGGTATTTACATCTTTATTGTATGATCCTTCTTTCATGGAGTGTACGTTTCGAAAGTTACCCAAATCGGTAAGGGAACCTTTCACTCTCCTCTTTTTAAAAGGCTTCTCTTTGTTAGGTATTTTAATTTACATCTTCTTATATTGGGATATGTTCCTATATATCCTTATTGCTGTAAATTTTATGTCCAAGTTATGAGATACCCTTTTTATCTCTCATCAACTCATTTTCTGAATTTTAAAGTGACGCTGTTAGGCTGTCAAATTTCTGTAAGGGGACTTCTTAACCCAATTTCAATTCTTTGGGTTAAACCTCTAATCCTTGATTATGTCATGCTATGAATACGTGTGGATGAAATATGATTGTTTTACACTTAATATCCACTTATATTGGGTGTATTTATATTTTTCACACATAATTATGTAATTGATTTATCCTTAATCTAAGGATACCGTCTTTGTACGGGACTTCATCTCAATCTCCTTTCATTGATGTATCTTTTGATTTCTACACAAAATTATTTTATAAGGTGCATAAAACCCTATTGAATTTTCATTTCATTCAAAGGAAATCTCTTTCTATGAAGCATTTTACTAAACGAAAAAAAGGAATGTTTCTTTTAACCTACGCAGTGACAATGAACTTTCCGCCGCCGCGAGTATTATTTGATCTTTGGCTTCCTCAACAAGCCGTAATGTTTTTTAAAAGAAAATAAATACCATATAATCTATTATGTATTTTTTTTTATTGAAAATGGTTTTGATAATGGATTTTTTATGTCAATATATTTAAGTGATATATTGTGTTTGAAATGTGGAAATGTTTTCTTTCCTTTATAATTGTTTTATGTCTTATGATTTTATAATGGTACTTGGACATTTAATGGGTGGTTACGTGATAAACCAAATGACGGGTGGTGCCGTGAATACCAGGATGGGTGGTTACATTATAAACTCTAATGCATTGGGTATGGAAGTCGGTCGTATGGCTATTCCATTTAGTGACATGTGTGGAAGTCGACCGTATGGTTATTCCATTTAATTAAGTTTATGTTCCAAGTTACCTTTATATATTATGTGTTCTTTATATGGGTAATATTTTGGTTACAAAAGGGTAAGGAGTGATCTTTTATTCAGTGATGAGTATTTAATACTTCATAAAGGTGAAAAGTATTACTTATGTTAAAGTATTCATGGTTTACTTGTTGTTTTGAAAAACTAATAGTTTCCTTCTTTGTGTATTCCTTACGGAGTTTTTTATGCTCATCCCAAGTTTTTGACGTATTTTTCACAGGAAATAAAGTGGAATAGGTTCAAGGATGGGATTAAGGAAATTAATTCTGTCTAAAACATATAATTGGACTTTACTTTTTTTAGAGTTTTTATTTTACGAAAAAATGGAAACTGAGTTGAAGTGTCTACTTTATAACTTTTAAGATGTAACAGTTATGGCCTAATTCTCTAAAACTCTAATACTGAAAGGATACTCAATGTGAATTATTCATTTAATTCAAAATTAAGTAATGTTTTAAGTCCGTGTCCTTATAGTTGGTATCAGAGGTCGGTTTAGATAACTTTAGAGGTTAGGGTATTCTTTAAGCACAAATGACATTACCATAATGGTTAGGATTTCAGAAAGAGTCATAGTTTTTTTTGATAAAGTGAATGAGTTTAAAATAACATGAATAATTATATATTAGTATTATATGATTATTTTAATGATATACTTACACTAAATTTTTTGTTTTAATAAATGGCTAGACCTAGCAGGAACCAAAGTAATAGTGGATGTGAAGAAAACTGTGATGGTTTTCCGAACGAGCAACTGAATGATATGGGAGCTGCAATGAGAACTCTTGTGGTTATTCTCAACCAACTATTTGGAGTCACGATTGAACACCTGAACCTTAGTGATTTTTATAAGGCATCATATATGCAAGAAACAAATCCCAACTGAAGTTCAGGTAATAATCATAAAGGTAAGTATGATAAAAAACCTATGTGTCAAAGATATGGAAAGAAACACATAGGAAAATGTTTCAAAGTGACAGAAAGATGCTATATATGTGGAAATGATGGTCATAAAGCAATAACTTTCCATGGAAAAAGGAAGCATCTAGTTGACTCTAGGAAATGGAAAGAAGTTCTTTCTGAAGGATCAATTGAATGTTCTAAATGTGGTGTGCAAGTTCATTATGCAAACACATGTCCTACGAAGAAGTTTTGGGAATGAGATCACCATGATCTTAAAAATATTCATTTACCAATACCCAATGCCATTCTAATTGAGGATGAAGAAACTGACAATGACCAATTAAAGGCATCAATTATTTCTTAACATATGTTTTCCTATTATTGAAATCTTAGGACATGATTCATGATTTTGTTTTTAGGAAAGGATTATTTCAGAATAAGTTGGAAAGTAATGGTTAATGGATCATGAAGAATGTTGAATGAGTAAGAAGTCAACATATAAGGGATTCAAGATTTATGGTATATTTCAATATGGTGAAATTCTTAAAAGTATTAAGGCTCTTTTGATGATGGGATTACATTAGAAGACTTTTTATAGTATGTGTAACCCTGATGTTTGAAAATTTTATTCAAGGAATAATTATATTTTCTTTTGTGGATATAGTTATAAAGAAACATTTTGGTGTATATGATACTTGAATTTGAGGTAATTATCGGTTAATACATTTTGGGATTCAAAACAAAAGTTATTAGACAACCTTTGTGGTTAAAATATGTTATGGTTATTTTTGATGAATTTATCTCTTTTTGTGGAATTTTATAAAATTATATAGTTTTTTAAAAGTGACAACACACAGACTGTGTGACAACCCACTGCGTCAGAGGAAGCTTCAGGAATCGAACCCACAACCAAAGTGCGACTGGTATTTATTGGCTACCACTGGACTACGTGAAGTCCTTGGTTAGTATGAATTATTCTTTTTAGTTAGATGATATTTTGAATTAGGAATAAGTTTATTTTGGGTTATCTATGGAAATTATTAACCTATCATGGAGGATATGTGATTAGGTTAATTACTTTTCAATATGATACTTTAAGAGTAACTGATGTTATTTGGAGATAAATGTTAAGATTTATCTTGGAAGACTATGTTATTAAATCCTTCATAGATTTGGGTTTAAATCTTAGTTTAGATTAATTTGAAGAATTTTATGGATAACTGTTTATTTAATGGTCTTTGATGAACTTTGGGTTTTATTGGATAAATTTTGGAGGTTAAGAGTAGTATTTCTTTTTATAAAGGATTATCCTTTTGGGGATTATTTGATCTTGTACTAACAATTTTGGTTTTGGTTAAGGTCTAAAGACATGGTAAATATATAGTTCATCTTTTGTGTATTATGTGATTCTCTAGAAGTTGATTATAGCGCTATTAATGTGAACAAGTCATCCTAAATACTCATCGTTTGGAGAAAATATGAGTTTGTGTTAGAAATATAGTAAAAGATGAAAGTCTACATGACAAGTAAGTAGGTTTACTTATATTTTAGTTAAAATAATAAATAAATTCCTCAATGAAAAGTAACTTAAAACAAAAATGTTAAATTTTCCTATTGGGGAATCAAATACCGTTTAACCCATCACAAGTTTGTGATTTTCTGGTGGTTAACTTTCTCCTAAACATGTTTTCTATCACTCACCATCAGAAATTGACCCTTTTTTCTATTACATATCCATGTTTTCATGGAATCCTAGTATCTTTTGTCCCGGGTGACCTTTGTACTTCTCTTTCTTTCTTTTAAAGTGATAGTTTTATTGACTCCTTTTCCGATGTGGGGCTTTCAATGAAGTTTCCGAGCCCTTTTTTAAAATTGTGAGGACGCAATTCCTCAAAGCGGGGAAGGATGTAACATCCCAGGTAAATAAAGAATATGAAAAATTCATATTTATTAATATTTGTGAATAAAATGTTAATATTACTTTAAAGGGAATGCTATGTTCGATGGCGTACCCAGTACGCAACAACGAGTTTCTTTGAAATCTTACATTGCACACTAATAATATAATAATATTATTTTAAATGGTAGTTAACGCCTAGATGTTGTAATTGCGGGAATGAACAGAACTAACTAAAAAATGATTATATATGTTTGTTAAAAATTTTTACATTTATCCAATAAAAGTTAGAGGCTTAAAATAGGAAAAGAATTCGATTTTAAGCATAAATATTCTAATGTTCTTTAAAAGGTCGATTAACAGCCTTTTGATGGCAAACCCTTTTTAAAACTAATTTTTTCAATTTTATATTTTATATTTTACAAAATAAAATCCTTCTTTAGAATCAGGATATCAAAATTTACTTTGTGTAATTTTTTTTATTTTTCTGATAAAGTTCATTTTTTAATGAATAGTGAAAATGTTGTATTTTAATTCAAAACCTCCTTTTAATATAATTTATTTATATGGTTAGATTATATTTTTAATTGGTTTTAAAGTTTAGTTGAAATATATTTTTACCATTTAATCCAATGGTGGTCATTGGAATTAATTTCACTTTGAAATTGGACATAAACAAGTGTCAATCTTTTGATAGATATTGTTTCATAAAAACATGCTATTTATTTTGACAACGGGAATTAATTATAAAATTAATTAATTAAACTTCTATGTTTTGAATTTGGTAAAATGGAAATCATTTTTGAATTTGGAATATCAAATTTACTTTGGATAAATTTTTGGTATTTTTCTGACAAATGTTCATTTTTAATGAATAGTGAAAAATACTGCATATTACTTCAAAACTGCTTTTTCATCTAATTTAATTATATAGTTAGATTGTCCTTTTAGTTGGTTTTAAAGTGTAATTTAATTATTTTTTTATCACTTAATACAATTTTGTTCATTTGAAGTAATTTTACTTTTCAATTGGATGTAAAAACAAGTCACTCTTTTGATAAATTTTACTTCTTAAAAACCTGTCTTTGGTTGTGACAACGAGAATTATTTTTAAATTAATTACTGCAATTTATGTGTTTGGAATTTGGTAAAATGGATTCCATATTTGTAATCATAAGGTCCAAATTATATAATTAATAATCTTTTGTTTTTGGACACTATGAATAGTAATGACGACAATTATCTTTAATTATCACGATTAATTAGTAATTGAGTAGTTAAGGGTAATAAAATAATATCATAATATTATAAAATGACCCCAAAATGTGTCCAAATCCTTTTGGTTATGTCATGGACGACCATGGTATTCCTTGTGGCAACTTATGGACCCCATGGAATCACTTTTGTGTGATAGTAACCTTTTATTATATTATTTTTGAAGAAAAGAAAATATAACCAAACTATGTAACACCTTAGTAAAACAATTTTAATTTTATTTACATAAATGATATCTTAGACTATAAATAGTCATTTTAAAGATAAAAATATTTCCTAAATCATTGCATTTTTTTTATAATTTTTATACATTAAATAAATAAATTTATTTATGACACCATGATGATGTAGTGATTACCTCATTAATGAATGATTTAAATAAAATGAAAAGATAAGGTAAAATCTAGAACTTACACTTGTAAAAAACCTATTGTATGGGTGGATTTCAAATCCTTATCACCTTATACTCTAAATATGTCATTGTGGGACCTTTAAAATCTGAAAATAATTTTATAATAAAGTAACATTTCAAGACTTTCCAAAAGTGACCCTCCTCCCTCTTATAAAAGGCCCCCACCTATACCCCCTTACCCACACCTCTAAAGACCTTGAATCGTCCAAAATCTACTCAAATTATCTCTCCAAATCCCTCTATTACTCCTATAATCCTCACTTTGTGCATAAGTCTTTCCAAGGAAGCCTTTGGCTCAAATCAAAAAGAGTTACCCTATTTAGAGGTAATGTCTTCTCTCGAGTTTCTTTCTTTTATTTTACTTCTTCACTCATCACTATATTATTCTTATTTTATCCCATAATAACACCAGTATCCTCAATATACTAGGATTTTGTTATGAAAAGGATTATACCTACACTTACACACACCTCCGTCTAATGGTTAAAGAACATACTGTTTCTGTGGGTGGCGAATTACTGCCTCACGAAATGATGATTATTCAATCTTCTTTTAACACCTTTCATGGTGGACATTATGATGGAACTGTATTTATATATGATATATATTATTTTTATGTTTTCTTTATGCCTCTTTATTTTTTTATATATAGAAAACCTTTATTGTTTCCATTATGTGTAAACACGATAATTTCATTTGAGGAAGTGCGGACTACTGTCCCCTCAAAGTGATATGACTCGTTCATACCATATGTGGTACATATAAAGGATTGGTTTAATGATATTATATATGATAAAATACTGGAATTATAACACTACTATGTATCATTATGTTTTAATTCCATTAAATATGAAATAGAAATGGAAGTAGCGTTCATGCGTACGTACGGCTTACCGTCTCCATGAATGGTGCATTTCATTTCTTACCTCTAAATGTTACATACTATTATAAATACATGTATATACTGGATATATATGATATATATGATATCCAAATCATGAATATCATTCTTAATATAATGAACCTTTGACCACATGAACAACATGTAATTATAAGAAGTCCATTTTTGACTTAAGTACAAAATATCGACAAAACGAACATTATTAAATTAAATGATTACATAATGTTTATAACAAGGAAATAAGTGATATAAAATGAATAATAAACTTGAAAAAGGTTCTAAATCAAGTATAAATTAACTTTAGTTTATTATTCATGAGATTAAATAATGATCGAGTCAACTCGGACACGGGGTAAGGGATTTCTTATCTCACTTTTAATTCCGTGAGATTTCCATTGTTCGCCATTTATTTATTTCATGTGGAGTATTTTTTACTTCCATTTAATATATATTATCATGATTCTATTTATATTCATGGTATCATGTGATTCATTTGGTGTTTATTATCTTTTGGTCATACGACTCGATTGATTACAACGAGGTAAGGGGTTTTTATCTCACTTTTTATTCCTATGAGATTCATGCTACATTTGCCCCTATTTCCTTTTGTGTGATGTATTTACTGACCATGATTGTATTATTTGTGTAATATAATTTAATTTATGGGTATTTACATATTAATTGTATGATCCTTCTTTCATGGAGTGTACATTTCGAAAGTTACCCAAATCGGTACGGGAACCTTTCACCCTTCTCTTTTTAAAAGGTTTCTCTTTGGTAGGTATTTTAATTTACATCTTCTTATGTTGGGATATGTTAATATATATCCTTATTACTGTAAATTTTATGACCAAGTGATGAGATACCCTTTTTATCTCTCATCAACTCATTTTATGAATTTTAAAGTGACGCCGTTAGGCTGTAAAATTTCTATAAGGGGACTTCTTAACTCAATTTCAATTATTTGGGTTAAACCTCTACTCTTTGATTATGTCATGCTATGAATATGTTCAGATGAACTATGATTGTTTTACAATTAATATCCACTTATATTATGTGTATTTATATTTGTCACACATAATTATGCAATTGATTTATCCTTAATCTAAGGATACCGTCTTTGTACGTGACTTCATCTCAATATCCTTTAATTGATGCATATTTTGATTTCTACATGACTTTATTTTATACAGTTCATAAAACCCTTTTGAATTTTTATTTCATTCAAAGGGAATGTCTTTCTTCGAAGCATTTTACTAAACGACAAAAAGGAATGTTTCTTTTAACGTACGCAGTGACAACAACCTTTCCACCACCGTGAGTATTATTTGATATTTGGCTTACTAAACAAGCCGTAATGTTTTTTAAAAGAGAATAAACACCATATACTCTATTATGTATTTTGGTATTGAAAATGGTTTTGATAATGGATTTGTTATGTCAATATATTTAAGTGATATATTGTGTTTGAAATGTGGAAATGTTTTCTTTCCTTTATATTTGTTTTATGTCTTATGATTTTATAATGGTACTTGGATATTTGAATGGTGGTTATGTGATAAAACAAATGATGGGTGGTGCCATGAATAACAAGATAGGTACTTACGTTATAACCTCCAATGCATTGGGTATGGAAGTCAGCCGTATGGCTATTCCATTTAGTGACATGTGTGGAAGTCAACCGTAGGGTTATTCCATTTAATTATGTTTATGTTCCAGGTTACCTTTATATGTTATGTGTTATTTATATGGGTAATATTTTGGTTACAAAATGGTAATCAGTGATATTTTATTCAGTGAAGAGTATTTACTACTTCATAAAGGTGAAAAGTATTACTTATGTTAAAGTATTCATGGTTTACTTGTTGTTTTGAAAAAATAATAGTTTCCTTCTTTGTGTATTTCTTACTGAGATTTTTATGCTCATCCCAAGTTTTTGAAGTGTTTTTAAGAGGACATAAAGTGGAATAGGGTCAAGGATGGGATCAAGGAAAGTCATTCTGTCTAAAACATGGAATTGAAAATGAATTTTTTTAAGAGTTTTTATTTTACGAAAAAATGGAAACTGAGTAGAAGTGTCGACTTTGTAACTTTTGAGATGTAATAGTTATGGCCTAATTCTCTAAAACTATAATCCTGAAAATATCCTCAATGTTAATTATTCATTTAATTCAAGATTAAGTATTGTTTTAAGTCCTGGTCCTTATAGTTGGTATCAGAGGTCGGTTTAGATAACTTTTGAGGTTAGGGTATTCTTTAAGCACAAGTGACATTACCATAATGGTTAGGATTTCAGAAAGAGTCATAATTGTTTTGATAAAGTGAATGAGTTTAATATAACATGAATAATTATAACTTAGTATTATATGATTCTTTTACTTATATACTCACATTGACATTTTTTCTTGTTTTAGTAAATGGATAGATCAAGCAAGCACCAAAGTAACATTGGATGTAAAGAAAATTGTGACGGGTTTCTAAACGAGAAATTGAATGATATGGGAGCTGTAATGAGAACTCTTGTGGTTATTCTCAAACAACTATCTGGAGTCATGATTGACCACCTGAACCTTAGTTATTTTTATAAGGCATCATATATGCGAGAAACAAATCCCAACAGAAGTTCAGGTAATAATCATAAAGGTAAGTATGACAAAAAACCTATGTGTCAAAGATGTGGAAAGAAACACATAGGAAAATGTTTCAAAGGAATAAAAAGATGCTATAGATGTGGAAATGAAGGTCATAAAGCAAGAACCTTCCATGGAAAAAGGAATCATCTAGTTAAATCTAGGAAAGGGAAAGAAGTTCTTTCTGAAGGGTAAATTGAATGTTCTAAATGTGGTGTGCATGGTCATTATGCAAACACATGTCTTATGAAGAAGTTTCGGGAATGAGATCACCATGATCATACAAATATTCATTTACCAATACCTAATGCCATTCCAATTGAGGATGAAGAAACTGACAATGTCCAATGAAAGGTATGGATTATTTCTTAACATATGTTTTCCTATTATTGAAATCTTAGGATATGATTCATGATTTTGTTTGTAGGAAAGAATTATTTTAGAATAAGTTGGAAAGTAATGGTTAATAGATCATGAATAATGTTGAATGAGTAAGAAGTCAATATATAAGGGATTCAAGAGTTATGACAGATTTTAGGATGGTGAAATTTTTAAAAGTATTAATGCTGTTTTGATGATGGGATTACATTAGAATACTTTTTATAGTATGTGTAACCCTGATGTTTGAAAATTTTATTCAAGGAATAATTATCTTTTCTTTTGTGGATATATTTATAAGGAAACATTTTGGTTTATATGATCCTTGAATTTGAGGTAATTACCATTTAATACATTTTGGGATTCAAAATGAAAGTTATTAGATAAGATTTGTGGTTAAAATATGTTATGGTTATTTTTGATGAATTTATCTCTTTTTGTGGAATTTTATAAAATTATATATTTTTTTAAATGGACAACACGAAGATCGTGTGACAACCCATCACGTCAGACGAAGCTGCGAGAATCGAACCCACAACCAAAGTGCGACTGATATTTATTGCCTACCACTAGACTATGTGAAGTCCCTGGTTAGTGTGACTTATTATTTTTAGTTAGATGATCTTATGAATTAGGAGTAAGTTGATTTTGGGTTATCTATGGAAATGATTAACCTATCATGGAGGATATGTGATTAGGTTAATTACTTTTCAATATGATACTTTAAGAGTAACTGATGTTATTTGGAGATAAATGTTAAGATTTATCTTGGAAGACTATGTGATTAAATCCTTTAGAGATTTGGGTTTAAATCTTAGTTTAGATTACTTTGAAGAATCTTATGGATAGCTGTTTATTGAATGGTCGTTGATGAACTTTGGGTTTTGTTGGATAAATTTTGGAGGTTAAGAGTAGTATTTCTTTTTATAAAGGATTATCTTTTTGTGGATTATTTGATCTTGTAATAACAATTTTGGTTTTGGTTAAGGTCTAAATACATGGGAAATATATATTTCATCTTTTGTGGATTATGTGATTCTCTAGAAGTTGATTATAGTGCTCTTATTGTGAACAAGTCATCAGGAATACTCATCGTTTGGAGAAAATATGAGTTTGTGTTAGAAATCTAGTAAAAGATGAAAGTCTACATGATAAGTAAGTAGGTTTACTTATGTTTTAGTTAAACTCATAAATAAATTCCTCAATGAAAAGTAACTTAAAAAAAATGTTGTCTGTTAACTTTTCCTACTGGGGAATAAAATACCGTTTAACCCATCACAAGTTTGTGATTTTCTGGTGGTTAACTTTCTCCTAAACATGTTTTCTATCACTCTCCATCAGAACATGACCCATTGTTTTCTCTTCCATATCCATGTTTTCATGGAATCCTAGTATCTTTTGTCTCGGGGGACCTTTGTACTTCTCTTTCTTTCTTTTAAAGTGATATTTTTATTGACTCCTTTTCCGATGTGGGACTTTCAATGAAGTTTCTGAACCCAATTTTAAAATTGCGAGGATGAAATTCCCAAAAGGGGGTAAGGATGTAACATCATAGGTAAATAAAGAATATGAAAATTTCATATTTATTAATATTTGTGAATAAAATGTTAATATTACTTTAAAGGGCATGCTATGTTCGATGGCGTACCCAGTACGCAACAACGAGTTTCTTTGAAATCTTACGTTGCACACTAATAATATAATAATATTATTTTAAATGGTAGTTAACGCCTAGCCATTGTAATGGCAGGAATGAACAGAACTAACTAAAAAATGATTATATATGTTTGTTAAATATTTTTACATTTATATAATGAAATTTAGAGGCTTAAAATAAGAAAAGAATTTGATTTTAAGCATAAATATTCTAATGTTCTTTAAAAGGTCGATTAACCGCCTTTTGATGGAGAATCCTTTTTAAAACTAATTTTTGTCAATTTTATATGTTATATTTGACAAAATAAAATCCTTCTTTAGAATCGGGATATCAAAATTTACTTTGTGTAATTTTTTTTATTTTTCCTATAAAGTTTATTTTTTTAATGAATAGTGAAAATACTGTATTTTAATTCAAAACCTCCTTTTAATCTAGTTTATTTATATGGTTAGATTATCTTTTTAATTGGGTTTAAAGTTTATTTGAAATATATTTTTACCATTTAATCCAATGGTGGTTATTGGTATTAATTTCACTTTGAAATTGGACATAAAGAAGTGTCAATATTTTGATAGATATTACTTCATGAAAACATGCTATTTGTTTTGACAGCGGGAATTAATTATAAAATTAATTAATGAAAATTATATGTTTTGAATTTGGTAAAATGGAAATCATTTTTGAATTTGGAATATCAAATTTACTTTGGATAATTTTTTGGTATTTTTCTGACAAATGTTCATTTTTAATGAATAGTGAAAAATGCGGCATTTTACTTCAAAAATGTTTTTTCATTGTAAAGACCCGAAAATTACATGGAAATTTTTTTCTTAATTTTCTTTGTAATTTTAGAAGAACGTAGTTTCTGACGGCGCCTGATTCTGAGGCCCGGTGTGCCCGAAATTGTTTCCCGAAGTTTAGCTCGGGTACGTTTAGTGAACAAACGAGCGGGTTTTTCTAACTTTCGAACTGGTGATTAGAATCGAATTCCGAGGGAACCGATTGAATCGCAGCACCGGTAATTTTTATAAACACCTTTTCTGGAGTTGTGTTTGCTCGGGTGTGGTTTTTAATTTTTAGGGTTAAGTTAAGAAATAAAATAAAAGTGGTGCGACACTTTATTTTATTTTACTTAAAGCTGGCTTAACCTAAGTTAAGCGGATTAGTTGGGACCCACAATATCTTACCCACTTGGAAGGATATTTTGTGAGGTGGGACCCACACGATCCCCACCTTTTCTTTCCTTATAAGTAACGCACCCGCATCCCCTTTTTTTAATGAAGTCAAACCTTACGTTTTTCTGGTTAAGAAACGCCTCATTAAATTGGGCGGTTAAATCGATACAATTAATTCATTGAATTAATTGTTCGTTTCGTTTCTTTTGAAATTCAAACGTGTCATGTGCATTAATAAAATAAGATAACTCTTATTTTATTTCTGTTGGAACTTGTGGTGTGGAGAGGATTTGGAGGAAAGCGTTCTTCTTCGATGAAGAATGCGAAGAACGTGAAGAACGCACCGGTCTCCGACGAAGAACGCCAAACCCTCGGAGATTGACGACGCGACGCCGTGTACCACGATGTCAATGACGCTTCTTCCACGATGCCCCTTCTGCGACACGATGACCCTCTTCTTCCGTGATGGTTAATTCCGTGAAGAACTCACGTTCGACGACAACGTTGAGGTAGGGAATTGTTTGGTGAATGTTAATGAACCCCATGTTACTTCCTTCTAAATCAAAGCACGCAGATCAACTAAACATCAAGTTGATCCGCGAAGAATATGTTGCGGGTTGGTAATTCTTGTTTGCGGGAAAACTATAGGGGTTTATTGCTTCTTGTTTGTGAAACATCTTTGTCGTTCCTCATCTTATTTGGGCCGCTTGTTATCATCTTAACGGGAGGAGGTCGGACCGCACGAACACGGCCGACCCTCCTCCCCTTATGTTGTTGTGTTGTTGGGGTTCGGAAGATGGCGGCATGGTGCGACGACACCGCGCGGGAACCTGGAGGGATGCGGAAAGGATGCGCGGCGCTGTCGCGCCGCACCGTCGAGGCCAAATGAAAGTGTGGTCGTAGTTGGGACCGCGAAGGCGAACAGAAGACTCCGCCGTTTGTTCTTTTGACGTGCGGATCGATGGGCATTGACAGAATGGGCCGCAGAGATGATTTGATGTTTCCGCAGTGAAGAACGGGACCCGGGATGAGCATCGGCGTAGGATGAATTGAAAACGGACCACCAGAGCAACTCCGGTGGCCCACGAACACCACCGGCGGCGCCCCGGCGTGCCGCCTGGAGAAACCGCCGTGGATGAAGGCGCGACGACGAGTTGATGGATCCCGCGGCCGCGCGAGATCCAGGGGGGATGCGGCGCCTGCCGCGTCTGCGGAGCCTCTGATCGCTGGCCGAGCCGGGCCGGGCCGCGCCAGCCGGGCCGGGTCGCGCCCATCCGGGTCGGACCCGGACCCGGGTTGGGTCAACCCATTTCGGGCCGATCCAGGGGGGTTGGGCCGGGTCGGTCCGGGCCCAGACCCCCCGTTTCCAGACCTCTTTCGGTCTTTCACCCATATCTTGGGCTACGGACCTCCGATCGATGCACCATCACCAGCGATGCGATCCTTGGACCGAGACGGTCGTTTTGACATATTAAACTCAAGTTTTCAGAGAACTTTGGGTTCGGCCGGGTTGGTTCGGATACGAAACCAACCGGGCCCTCAGAGCGGAAACGTTTATATCTTGAGCTCCGGACGCCCGATTGATGTGCCGTCGACTTTTTTGGATTCCTCTTGATGAGACGGAAATTTTGGATTACTTCTCTAGAGATTTCGATGCAGTTGGATAGTGGTCGGGTTGGTTTGCTCACGAAACCAACCGGGCCCCTGGAACGAAAAAGCCAATAACTCACAGACCGGGCGTCCGATTGACGCGCCGTCTGTCTGGATGATTTCCTTTTGATGAAACAGAACTTTTGGCATACTTTTCCAGAGATTTGGATGCAGTTGGATAGTGTTCGGGTTGGTTCTCTCACGAAACCAACCGGGCCCCTGGAACAAAAAAGCCAATAACTCACAGACCGGGCGTCCGATTGACGCGCCGTCTGTCTCATTGATTTCCTCTTGATGAGACGGAAATTTTGGCATACTTGGCCAAAGATTTGGATGTAGTTGTATAGTGGCCGGGTTGGATTACACCCGAAATCCAACCGGGCCCCTGGAACGGAAAAGCTGATAACTTTCAGACTGGACGTCCGTTTGACGAACCGTCAGTGGCGATGGTGATCACGTAGAGAAACGGTCCCTTTGAGTATACCCTATGAGAGTTCGGGGTACAGTTGAGATACAACCGGGTTAGTTCGCACACGAAACCAACCGGGCCCCGGGGACGAAAAGGCTAGTAACTCATAGACCGAGCGTCCGATTGACGCGCCGTCTGTTGCGTTGAGACCCCTATGACGAGGAGGTCCTTTGAGATACTTCTTCGTGGAACTTTATGATACTTGTAGTATCGTCCTGTAGCTCATGGAACAGACCCTCTCGGAGACGAGCATGCGGAGTACGGAGACCGTGTAGCCGGCTGAGACCTGAAGACTGCTTGACCGATCGACTCGGTGTGTTTCAGATAGTCCAGTGGGGAGCGCTTGGTTGTAGCGGCAGACCCACAGCGGAGGAGCGCTTTGTTGTAGCGGTAGACCCGCGGTACTCAACATAAGGAGTACCTCTGGAGGCTATGAGGGGGAGCGCTTGGTTGTAGCGGCAGACCCACGTCAGAGGAGCGCTTGGTTGTAGTGGCAGACCTGCGGTACTCAACAGAAGGAGTACCTCTTGAGGATATGAGGGGGAGCGCTTGGTTGTAGCGGCAGACCCATGGTGGGAAGTGCTTGGTTGTAGCAGCAGGCCCACAGTACTCGACAGGAGGAGTACCTCAGCAGTCTTAGGTTAGTGAGCAGTACCTCGGAGTCGTGACAGGACCACTGTACACTCCAGAGACGGGGCTCTTCAGCAGTTACGGTTTCGATAATGAAAATATTGGTTTGATCTGAGACTTATGACCTTTGTGTTTACCTCATGATTGAGATGGGTCACTTGATAACTTAAGTATATGTATGGGAATATACCTGGGTAGTGGTTATCCGTTGATTTCATGATCTTGGTGTTTTACTCATGATTGAGATGAGTTACTTGATAACTTAGGTATATGCATGGGCATATACCTAAGTAGAGGTTATTTGTTGAGATCTTCTTTGTGGTTATCCATGTTGGTTTTAGTGATACCTTGAGGGTCTCGGGGTCTCTACTGAGTATCGTTATACTCACCCCTGCACGGGATATGCCCACACCTCATTGTGTTGGTTGTAGACGACGGGAAACACTGACGGAGGCCGAGTGTTCGAGGACTGGACGGTACCCGGAGGTGGACCACACGACGAGTTAGTATCCGGAGGTGGAATTCATGATGAGACGACACATGGAGGAGGTTGATGGGCGAGAGCATTGAGGAGCTGCACTATCTGTACCTACCCTTCAGGTAGGATCCGTGGTGGATGATCCAGGAGCTGCGCTATCTGTTCCTACCCTTCAGGTAGGATCTGAGGAGGACGACCTAGGAGCTGCTTCCGTTCTTCCAGCTATTGTATTTTTCTATTTTACTTTTGTTCAGTTGTAGCTGTACTTTAAGTTGGGTTTCTATTCTATGCCATTTACTTTTCAGCACTTTCTTTTGTACTTAGTGTTTTACTTTCGCTTGTACTCTGTGGTATTTGTTTGCTTTTATAAAGGCAATGCCTTCCTAGTTATCGGGATTTACGCCTTTGGTGCTAGTCGCCATCCCCTGGCCTATGTAAGGCGGGCTTGGGGTAGTCACGACACGGGCCCCGAGGACGGGTCATGACGAATTGGTATCAGAGGATTCGGTTCTACCGCAAAACTTATAACTCTGATATTTTCTTTCTGTGAAGCAATAGTGTTAAGGTTACCGAGTGTGGTATTCAGTTCAGGGAGTCCAATGTTGGTGCGGGCGGTCAACGTATCCATACACCAGGACCCTGAAAACTGATTTCCGAATTTGTGCACGAAAACACTTGTTGCGCGTGTGTTTTCAAGGTTTTCCCTTAAAACAGCTCAAACCAGGTCATCTCACCAGGTATAATCATTTGACCATGTCACGTTATTTCTTTTAGGATGCATTTTCACGGATGACCAGCTAGAGCCCAGAGGGATGTGCGTACTGACAGCCTGCCGAGCGACGAGACTTTGGTATAGGGCCTTCTTGCAGTCGAGGCACTAGAGAAGGCACCAGTGGTACTACCATACGTTGGGCCACTGATGCCACCAGCCCCAGCAGTAGGCGATGCACGCCACTTGAGCACGCTGCACGAGTTCTAGCGCCAGAGGCCACCCAGGTTCCAGGGAGAGACAGACCCGCAGGCGACTGAGGATTGGCTGGGGGCTATGGTGAGAGTCTTCAGGCTAGTGGGGATGCCTGCAGACTTCATAGTGATCTTTGCTGCTAGCCTTCTTCAGGCAGCAGTAGGCAGGTGGTGGAGCAACTTGTTCCAGTTTTGCGACGGGATGAACTTCACATGGGAAGACTTCGAGACCTTCTTCAGGGTGGAGTTTGTGCCAGTGGCTCTACACCCCGAGCATGTACAGGAGATTCTGCCTTTGCCGTAGGGTTTTTGATCAGTAGCCGAGTCATCTGTGGGAAGTAGACAGATGATGAAGAGGTCCAAGAGGACCAGAGACAGCCGTACGAGGAGCAGGAAGTGTTATGAATGTGGCAGGAAGGGTCACCTGGCACGTGGCTGTCCGACTACTCGTACAGTTGATCCGCGGACTTTGGAGGAGCCACCGAGGCAGAAGCAGCGGCGGGTTCTTGAGAAAAATCCGAGCAGTGGACAAGGCAGTAGAGCTCCTGGAGCAGATGGACAGGAGCAGAACTAGTGGATACGTCCCTTGTACTTCTAGTTCCATGTTGTTGTTATATTCGTGTCTTTGTACTATGAGCTTTAATAATAAAAAGACACTTATATTTGTTTGCTTTCCTGTCCTTTTGTTTGGTTGATACTGAGTGGTCCCGATTAAGACTGTTGACTTGACACTCACTTTCGATATTTCTACTGGAGGAGAACCAGTGACCTCACACTGATGCCGACAGTGTGACTCAACCCTTGGAGGCGAGAGTGACAGTTGGATCTCTTGGTAGTTACGTCGAGGCCTTACGACGTCATCCATTGCATGAAGGCATCATTCATGTCAGGATTGACTGTATTAGGCAATGGGCGTGGTTCATCCAGAGGATGAGACTGAGTTTCTATTTTCGGCAAAGGATAAATTTTAGTAGCTCTTTCAGATCATAGTCAAAGAAGGTGCAGGTCATCCAGGAGCGGATAAAGACTGCACAGTGCAGTAAGAGATAGGAAACTGGCACCAGTCTTAGAGACTCGGGCATGTTAAATGTTTCAAGAAGTGGAATATTTAAGGAGAGATGAGTCTGCGAAGTAGCAGACGTAGAGGCAGAGCTAGGAGAGAAGCATGTGGTGGTGTACGTTTTAACATGCTACAACCACCCGCCTTAGTTGTCCCCGCCAGGCTCTGGGAGCTGGAGGGTAGGGGAAGAGAGTAGCTGCTTGTGGTCAGGGAGAGTGACCCAATGGCTCTAAGAATGATTCAAGGGATGGTCTGTATCCACTACTATCTGCCGTAGTAACATACATCGATATGAATCATTCCTTCCTTCCACGAATCTTGTCCCAGGCCTAGAGTTTCCGGTAAGCCGTAGACTTGACCCTCACATCTGGAGATACCTTGGGAGAAGACTCGATAATCACACTTATGCCGACAGTGTGGTTAGACCCTCGAGGTGAGAGTTTCAGTTGGAATCTCTTGGTGGCAGTGTCAAGGCCTTAAAACGTTGGTTTGAGTATGGATTGGGCAATCACAGTTCATACACAAATTGACGGTATTAGGCAAAAAGGTTGTGGTTTAACTACGACGTCGGGATGGGTTTTCCTTGGTCGGAGAAAAGGAAACCCCAGGAAGCACTGGATAAACTCATGCACAGGAGGGTGCGACTGATCACTCTTGAGTCGGTCAATCTTACCCTCGTGGCAGTAATCGTTTTGAGTTTCAGTTCAACCAGGAATTGGAAACCTCTAGAGTTCGAGGATGACGATCACGTCTTTATACGGGTATCACCTCAACGAGGTAACGAAGATGTGGACAAGGCGGCAAGTTATCTCTGAGGTTCAGTGGAACTACCTAGGTCCTCAGCTGGGTAGGTGGGGTGGTTTACCACTTGACCCATCCACCTCAGTTGCACTAGGTGCACGATGACTTCCACGTATCTCAACTGAGGAGATACGTGCGTGATCCTTCACATATCATCGACCATGGGGAGCTGGACGATGGAGATGGGGTGTCTTTCACGAAAGTTCCAGTGGGGATCGAGGATCGACCGGAGCAGATCCTATGAGGATGGTCAATTCCTCGGGTGTGCTTTCACTGGCAGTACGGGAACCTCCAGGTGAGCACATGGAAGCGGAAGACTCAGATGCGTACTCAGTACCGCTTTTGTATCCCTAGTTTGTGTTAAAGCTTTATGAGGACGTAAATCCCTGAGGTGGGAGTAGTGTAAAGACCCGAAAATTTCAAGGAAATGTTTTTCTTAATTTTCTTTGGAATTTTACAAGAACGTAGTTTCTAACGGTGCCTAATTCTGAGGCTCGGTGTGCCTGAAATCTTTTTCCGAAGTTTAGCTCGGGTACGTTCAGTGAACGAACAAGCGGGTTTTTCTAACTTTCGAACCGGTGCTCAGAATCTAATTCTGAAGGCACCGATGGAATCGCAACGCCAGTAATTGTTTAGAAACACCTTTTCTGGAGTTGCGTTTACTTGGGTGTGGTTTTTAATTTTTGGGGTTAAGTTAAGAAATAAAATAAAAGTGGTGCGACACTTTATTTTAATTAAAGCTGGCTTAACCTAAGTTAAGAGGATTAGTTGGGACCCACAATATCCTACCCACTTGGTAGGAAATTTTGTGAGGTAGGACCCACACGAGCCCCACCATTTCTTTCCTTCTAAGTAATGCACCCGCACCCCCTTTTTTAATGAAGTCAAACCTTACGTTTTTCTGGTTAAGAAACGCCTCATTAAATTGGGCGGTTAAATCGATACAATTAATTCATTGAATTAATTGTTCGTTTAGTTTCTTTTGAAATTCAAACGTGTCATGTGATTTAATAAAATAAGATATCTCTTATTTTATTTCTGTTGGAACTTGTGGCGTGGAGAGGATTTGGAGGAAAGAGTTCTTCTTCGACGAAGAATGCGAAGAATGCGAAGAACGCGAAGAACGCACCAGTCTCTGACGAAGAACGCCAAACCCTCGGAGATCGACGACGCAATGCCGTGTACCGCGATGTCAACGATGCTTCTTCCGCGACGCCCCTTTCGTGACGCGATGACCCTCTACTTCCGCGATGGTTAATTCTGCGACGAACTCATGTTCGATGACAACGTTGAGGTAGGGAATTGTTTGGTGAATGTTAATGAACCCCATGTTACTTCCTTCTAAATCAAAGAATGCGGATCAACTAAACATCAAGTTGATCCGCGAAGAATATGTTGCGGGTTGGGAATTCCTCTTTGCGGGAAAACTGTAGGGGTTTATTGCTTCTTGTTTGTGAAACATCCTTGTCATTCTTCATCGTATTTGGGCCGCTTGTTATCATCTTAATGGGAGGAGGTCGGACTGCATGAACACGGCCGACCATCCTCCCCCGATGTTGTTGTGTTGTTGCGGTTCGGAAGATGGCGGCACGGTGCGATGACACCGCGCGGGAACCTGGAGGGATGCGGCAAGGATGCGCGGCACCGTCGCGCCGCGCCGTCGAGGACGAATGAAAGTGTGGTCGTAATTGGGACCGCGAAGGCGAACGGAAGACTCCGCAGTTTGTTCTTTTGATGTGCGGATCGACGGGCATTGACGAAACAGGCCACAGAGACGATTTGATGTTTCTGCAGTGAAGAACGGGACCCGGGATGAGAATCGGTGCAGGCGGAATTAAAAACGGACCACCGGAGCAAATCCGGTGGCCCACGAACACCACCGACGGCGCGGGCCGCCTGAGGCGGCGGCCCCCCCAGCGCGCCGCCTGGAGAAACCGCTGCGGCTTCAGCCAGGGCGGCAAGCTGATGGATCCCGCGGCCGCGCGGGATCCAGGGGGGGGGGGACGCGGCGCGCGCCGCGTCCGCGGAGCCTCGGTTTGCTGGCCGAGCCAGCGAGCCACCCGGCCGAGCCGGGCCGGGCTGCGCCGGACGGGACGGGTCGCGCTCAGCCGGGTCGTACCCGGACCCGGGTCGGGTTGACCCGGTTCGGGCCGACCCAGGGGGGTTGGGTCGGGTCGGTCCGGACCCAGACCCCCCGTTTCCGGACCTCTTTCGGTCTTTCGCCCATATCTTGGGCTACGGACCTCCGATCAATGCACCATCTGCGGCGATGTGATACTTGGACCGAGACGGTCATTTTGACATATTACACTCAAGGTTTTGGAGAACTTTGTGTTCGGCCGGGTTGGTTCGGATACGAAACCAACTGGGCCCTCAAAGCAGAAACACTTCTATCTTGAGCTCCGGACGTCCGATTGACGTGTCGTCGACTTTGTTGGATTCCTCTTGATGAGACGGAACTTTTGGCTTACTTCACCAGAGATTTGGATGCAGTTGGATAGTGGTCGGGTTGGTTCGCTCACAAAACCAACCGGGCCCCTGGAACGAAAAAGCCAATAACTCACAGACCGGACGTCTGATTGACGCGCCGTCTGTCTCGTTGATTTCCTCTTGATGAGACGAAACTTTTGGAATACTTCTCCAGAGATTTGGATGTATTTGGATAGTGGTCGGGTTGGTTCTCTAATGAAACCAACCGGGCCCCTGGAACGAAAAAGCCAATAACTCACAGACCGGGCGTCCGATTGACGCGTCATCTGTCTCGTTGATTTCCTCTTGATGAGAAGGAACTTTTGGCATACTTCGCTAGAGATTTGGATGCAGTTGGATAGTGGCCGGGTTGGATTGCACCCGAAATCCAACCGGGCCCCTGGAACAGAAAAGCTGATAACTTTCAGACTGGACGTCCGTTTGACGAACCGTCAGTGGTGATGGTGATCACGTGGAGAAACGGTCCCTTTGAGTATACCCTATGAGAGTTCTGGGTACAGTTGAGATACAACTGGGTTGGTTTTCACACAAAACCAACCGGGCCTCGGGGACGAAAAGACTAGTAACTCATAGACCGAGCGTCCGATTGATGCGTCGTTTGTTGCATTGAGACCCCTTTGACGAGGCGGTACTTGGAGATACTTCTTCTTGGAAATTTGTGATACTTGTAGTATTGTCCAGTATCTCGTGGAGCGGACCCTCCCGGAGACGAGCGTATAGAGTACGGAGACCGTGTAGCAGGCTGAGACATGACGACTGCTTGACCGATCGACTCAGTGTGTTTCGGATAGCCCAGTGGGGAGCGCTTGGTTGTAGCGGAAGACCCACGGTGGAGGAGCGCTTGGTTGTAGCGGCAGACCCGCGGTACTCAACAGAAGGAGTACCTCTGGAGGCTATGAGGGGGATCGCTTGGTTGTAGCGGCAAACCCACGGCAGAGGAGTGCTTGGTTGTAGCGGCAGCCCGCAGTACTCAACAGAAGGAGTACCTCTTGAGGCTATGAGGGGGAGCGCTTGGTTATAGCGGCATACCCATGGTGGGAAGCGCTTGGTTGTAGCAGCAGGACCACAGTACTCGACAGGAGGAGTACCTCAGCAGTCTTAGGTTAGTGAGCAGTACCTCGGAGTCGTGACAGGACCACTGTACACTCCATAGACGGGGCTCTTCACCAGTTACGGTTTCGATAATAAAAATCCTGGTTTGAGATGAGATATTTGACCTTTGTGTTTACCTCATGATTGAGATGGGTCACTTGATAACTTAGGTATATGTATGGGCATATACCTGGGTAGTGGTTATCCGTTTATTTCATGATCTTGGTATTTTCCTCATGATTGAGATGGGTTACTTGATAACTTTGGTATATTCATGGGCATATACCTAAGTAGAGGTTATCTGTTGAGATCTTCTTTGTGGTTATCCATGTTGGTTTTAGTGAGACCTTTAGGGTCTCAGGGTCCCTACTGAGTATCATTATACTGAACCCTGCACGGGCTATGCCCGCACCTCGTTGTGTTGGTTGCAGACGACAGGCAGTGCTGATGGAGGCCGAGTGTTCGAGGACTGGACGGTACCCGGAGGTGGACCACACGACGAGTCAGTATCCGGAGGTGGACTTCATGATGAGACGACACACGGAGGAGGTTGACGGGCGAGAGCATTGAGGAGCTGCGCTATCTGTACCTACCCTTCTTGTAGGATCCGTGGTGGAAGATCCAGGAGCTGCACTATCTGTACCTACCCTTCAGGTAGGATCCGAGGAGGATGACCCAGGAGCCACTTCCGTTCTTCTAGCTGTTTTATTTTTCTATTGTACTTTTGTTCAGTTGTAGCTGTACTTTCAGTTGGGTTTGTATTCTGGCCCATTTACTTTTCAGCACTCTCTTTTGTACTAAGTGTTTTACTTCCGCTTGTACTCTGTGGTGTTTTTTTGCTTTTATAAAGGCAATGCCTTCCAATTTATCGCGATTTACGTCTTTGGTGCTAGTCGCCAGCCCCTGGCCTATGGAAGACGGGCTTGGGGTAGTCACGACACGGGCCCCGAGGACGAGTCATGACATTCATCTAATTTAATTATATAGTTAGATTTTACTTTTAATTGATTTTAAAGTGTAATTGAATTATGTTTTTATCACTTAATACAATGTTGTTCATTGTAAGTAATTTAACTTTTCAATTGGATGTAAAAACAAGTCAATCTTTTGATAAATTTTACTTCTTAAAAACCAGTCTTTGGTTGTGACAATGAGAATTATTTTTAAATTAATTACTGAAATTTATGTGTTTGGAATTTGGTAAAATGGATTCCATATTTGGATTCATAAGGTACAAATTATTTAATTAAGACTCCTTTGTTTTTTGACATTATGAATAGTAACGACGACAATTATCTTTAATTATCATGATTAATTAGTAATCAATTATTTAAGGGTAATAAAATAATATCATAATAATATAAAATGACCCCAAATTGTGTCCAAATACTTTTGGTTGTGTCATGGCCGACCATGGTATGCCTTGTGCCAACTTATGGATCCCATGGAATCACTTTTGTGTGATAGTGACCTTTTATCATATTATTTTTAAAGAAAGGAAAATATAACCAAACTATGTAACACCTAAGTAAAACAATTTTAATTTTGTTTACATAAATTATATCTTAGACTATAAATAGTAATTGTAAATCTAAAAATATTTCCTACGTCATGGTATTTCTTTTATAATTTTTAGACATTAAATAAATAAATTTATTTATGACACCATGATGATGTAGTGATTACCTCATTAATGAACGATTTAAATAAAATGAAAAGATAAGGTAAAATAATAAACTTACACTTGTCAAAAACCTATTGGATGGGTGGATTTAGAACCCTTATCACCTTATCCTCGAAATATATCATTTTGGGACCCTTAAAATCCGAATATCATTTTATAATAAAGTAACATTTCAAGACATTCCAAAAGTGACCCTCCTCCCTCTTATAAAGGCCCCCAACTCTACCCACATACCCACACCTCTCAAGCCCTTGGATCATCAAAACTATGCTCATATTATCTCTCCACATCCCTCTATTACTCCTAGAAGCCTCACTTTGGGCAGAATTCTTTCCAAGGAATCCTTCAGCTCAAATAAAAAAGAGTTACCCGATTTAGAGGTAATGTATTTTCTCAAGTTTCTTTCTTTTATCTTCCTTCTTCACTCACCAATATCTTCTTATTATTTGATCCCATAATAACAAAATTATCCTAAATATACTATGATGTTGTTATGAAAAGGATTATACCTATTCTTATACACACCTCCATCTAATGGTTAAAGAACATACTGTTTCTATGGGTGGCGAATTACTGCCTCACGAAATGATGATTGTTCAATATTATTTTAACACCTCTCATGGTGGACATTATGATGACACTATATTTATATATGATATATATTATGTTTATGTTTTATCTATGCTTTTGTATTTTTTATATATAAATCAAACCTTTATGGTTTCCATTATGTGTAGACACGATAATTTCATTTGAGGAAGTGCGGACTACCGCCCCCTCAAAGTGATATGACTCGTTCATACCATATGTGATATGTATAAAGGATATGTTTAATGATATTATATACGATAAAATACTGGAATTATAACACTACTATGTATCATTATGTTTTAATTCCATTAAATATGAAATAGAAATGGAAGTAGCATTCATGCATACGTACGACTTACCGTCTCCATGAACGGTGCATTTCATTTCTTACCTCTAAATGTTATATATTATTATAAATACATGTATATTCTGGATATATATTATATATATGAAATCCAAGTCATTAATATCATTCTGAATATAATGAAACTTTGACCACATGAACAACATGTAATTATAAGAATCCCATTTTTGACTTAAGTACCAAATATCGACAAAACGAACATTATTAACTTAAATGATTACACAATGTTTATAACATGAAAATAAGTGATATAAAAGGAATAATAAACTTGAAAAAGGTTTTTAAGCAATTATAAATTAACTTTAGTTTATTATTTAGGATATTAAAGAATGATCGAGTCAAGTCGGACACGAGGTAAGAGATTTCTTATCTCACTTTTAATTCCGTGAGATTTCCATTGTTTTCAACTTATTTATTTCATGTGGTGTATTGTGTACTTAAATTTCATATATATTATCATGATTCTATTTATATTCATGGTATTATGTGATTCATTTGGTGTTTATTATCTTTTGGTCATACGACTCAATTGATTACAATGAGGTAAGAGGTTTTTATCTCACTTTTTATTCCCGTGAGATTAATACTACATTTGCCACTATTTCCTTTTGTGTGGTGTATGTACTGCCCATGATTGTATTATTTGTGTAATATAAATTAATTTATGGGTATTTAAATCTTCGTTGTATGATCCTTCTTTCATGGGGTGTATGTTTCGAAAGTTACCCAAATCGGTAAGGGAACCTTTCACCCCCCTCTTTTTAAAAGGCTTCTCTTTGTTAGGTCTTTTAATTTGCATATTCTTATGTTGGGAAATGTTACTATATATCCTTATTGCTGTAAATTTTATTTCCAAGTGATGAGATACCATTTTTATCTCTCATCAACTCATTTTTTGAATTTTAAAGTGACGCCGTTAGGCTGTCAAATTTCTGTAAGAGGACTTCTTAACCCAATTTCAACTCTTTGGGTTAAACCTCTACTCCTTGATTATATCATGCTATGAATATGTGTGGATAACCTATGATTGTTTTACACTTAATATCCACTTATATTGGGTGTATTTATATTTGTCACACATAATTATGTAATTGATTTATCCTTAATCTAAGGATACCGTCTTTGTACGAGACTTCATCTCAATATCCTTTCATTGAGGCATATTTTGATTTCTACAAAACTTTATTTTATACGGTGCATAAAAAACTATTTAATTTTCATTTCATTAAAAGGGAATATCTTTCTACGAAGCATTTTACTAAATGACAAAAAGGAATGTTTCTTTTAATGTACACGGTGACAACGACCTTTCCGCCGCTGTGATTATTATTTGATATTTGGATTCCTCAATAAGTCATAATGTTTTTTAAAAGAAAATAAATACCATATACTCTATTATGTATTTTGGTATTGAAAATGGTTTTGATAATGGATTTTTTTGTCAATATATTTAAGTTATATATTGTGTTTGAAATGTGGAAATGTTTTCTTTCCTTTATATTTGTTTTATGTCTTATGATTTTATAATGGTACTTAGACATTTGACGGGTGGTTACGTTATAAACCAAATGATGGGTGATGCCGTTAATACCAGGACGGGTGGTTACATTATAACCTCCAATGCATTGGGTATGAAAGTCAGCCGTATGGATACTACATTTAGTGACATGTGTGGAAGTCAACCGTATGGTTATTCCATTTAAGTATGTTTATGTTCCAAGTTACCTTTATATGTTATGTTTTTTTTATATGGGTAATATTTTGGTAAAAAAGGGTAAGGAGTGATATTTTATTCAGTAAAGATTATTTAATACTTTATAAATGTGAAAATTATTACTTATGTTAAAGTATTCATGGTTTACTTGTTGTTTTGGAAAACTATTAGTTTCCTTCTTTGTGTATTCCTTACTGAGATTTTTATGCTCATCCCAAGTTTTTGAAGTGTTTTTCACAGGACATAAAGTGGAATAGGGTCAAGGATGGGATCAAGGAAAGTCATGCTATCTAAAACATGGAACTAGACATGATTTTTTTTAAGAGTTTTTATTTTACGAAAAAAATGGAAACTGGGTAGAAGTTTCTACTTTGTAACTTTTGAGATGTAATAGTTATGGCCTAATTCTCTAAAACTCTAAACCTAAAAATATACTAAATGTGAATTATTAATTTAATTAAAGATTAAGTATTGTTTTAAGGCTGGGAACTTATAATTGGTGAGATATATTTGACTATGTGGTCCTATAAATTATAGATAGATGTACCCCATTGAACCATATATGAATATTTTGAAAGGGTATACCAAAAATTAAACTCAACCAGAGAGTTTTATTGTAGATTGATATATTATTGAGGAAGCTATTGAATTCTGTACTGAATACCTATCATGTGTACGAATCATTGGTCTATTGAAATCTCATCACACTGGGAATCTTATGGGTGAATGAATTTTCGAAAGAGATGTTGTCACAATCAATATTACATATCAGGAGCATAACCAAATTTACATTTTTCATAACAGTTTAGGGGTTTCCCCATATGTTGAAACCCACAAATAAATTCTTAGGCATTTGAATCCATCAAGGGATGAAAAATGGATATTAGATACACATAATCAATAGTTATAAGATGGTTTCAAGACCATATTTTTAGGGATTTAGATGAAAATATAGATTCAATTTTAGAATGACTTTGATGGATATCCATAAGAACAAGTGTGTATGTATTATCTTATAATGATTATCTAATTAATGGTTATATGTTTTATAAAAATGAATATGATGAAGGCAATACCATGTAAAATAGTGGAGTCACACATGTGGCTAAAGTGACGCATGTTTCTGGTACTAAGAAAAAAAATCCAATTTATGTGAATATGTCATACTTTGGAATCATCAAACAAATCTAAGAGTTTGATTATACAACATTCCAAGTGACTATTTTTCAATGAAAGTGGGTTGAAAATAGAATAAATGTTAAAATAGATGAATTGGGATTCATGAAAGTGGATTTCAGTAAGGAAGGGTACAAAGACAAACCGTTTATAATGGCATCATAGATAGTATAAGTATTTTATGTTCTATATCCCACAAATCAAAAGTAGTCAATTGTTCTGTTATTGACCAAAACCACTGAAGGGTTAGATAAAAATTCAACTGAAGATGACACTTTCATTGGGATGTCACAATAATTTTACAAATATGACAATGTAGATGGGGTTTTTTATATCATAAAATGCCATAATGAAGGTACTTTGATACTCGATAGAGGGGTCAAATTCCTTCAACCTTTAAAAAAAGAGTGTTCAATAATCAGGTTTTTTTTAATATACATTGCATTACCTCATGCTATTATATATTTACTACTGAATTTATGTAATCTAAATTAAATTTTAATCCACTTCTAAATATATTTACTTTTGTACATTATGGTGCTCCCAATCCTGAGAAATAATAGGGTTTTCAACCTTTTTCTTCTCCCAGTGCAGAGGAAAAATGACCTTATGCATGTGTTGGTGCTCCCAATCATGAGGAATATTATATTTATCAACCTTATGCTGCTCCTAGTACATTGTTAAAATGACCTTTTTCACTTGTTGATGCTACTAATCCATATGAAAAAAATATTGATAATTTTGTATTTGAGTAAATAGTAGGACATGAAGAACTGATGATACATAAAAAACAGGAGTTCCGTAGTGTGAAGGTGCTAGGCGAAAAGTAAAGATATCAAATTCAAGTTAAGATGGAATGTGAAGGGCCATACTGTTAATCCCAACAAGTCACTGCTCAGTGGTTACATTGGTCTCATCACTCGGTAGTGCATGCTGATTGATTTAGATTTTTGAAACCATGTTGTTCCCACGCTTAAGACACTTATTTGGGAAGATATTACAATAAAAATATGATATCCTTTCTTTATTTTACTAAAAAAGAAAATAATGAAACATTGAAATACTCTTCATCATACTTTATGGAGTGAATTTATAATATATGAATCCCATAAGAAATTTGTATTAATGATTATTGGATGGATTCATAGAGTCTTTCACACAATTACAACAAGATTTTATCTTAAAGTTGATGAAGGGAAAATAAACCCGCACCCACCTCTTATGTATACACACCTGATAACCCAATAAGTGTGGGATGTTTTTACTAGACATCATGCAGAAATGTATTTTCAAGTACATTATGGATAGTAATACATTGATTTACAATACGTGTATTCATCACTTTGGTTGAGAATTTTTTATTTATGAAACAAAAGCTGAGTGCTAAAAATAATAAACATAAAACAAAACCAACATACCCCTACCATAAAGGATGTGGTATGATTCACTTGAAAAAAATTGATACGTATTTTAAATCTACCATAATTCTTTTATGTGACATGAAACAACAACATAATTATGCTCCTCTATTTATATACAGATTGATGAATCCAAAACCAAATCCACTTCCATCCCATATCATGTGATATGGAAGGAGGAACGTTTAAATATATACGAGATACTAATAGATGAAAACACACAAAAAGTGTGGGAAACATGTAAGTATGACATAATAATTTGTTTCTTTAAATCTCTATTACACAATGGTGATTACTTATTTTCCTATATTTTATATTCAATTTAGACATATGAATCATCAACACCTATACCATATGAACACATACTATTGGTGGAATTGAAGAGGCCAGAACAATATAGCTATGTCAAAGGTGCGGGTTTTGGGGTGACACCCCGAACATATTTTGAGATAAAAGGAGGATAAAGATAAATAAATGGTAGAGATGAAAGCAATATTAGATAACCCTGAAGAAAAATTTCATTGGTTGACTAAGTTTCTAGAAAATTTTATGGGGGGAATCAAATAGAAGAAAAAAATTAAGAACAACCAGTTTATGATGATCCAACCCACCCCTAATGGCTTTGATTTAAGTCATTCCCCTCAAAGAGTTATCTTAGTTGAGGTAATCAATATTCTAATAATTGTTTTTGTGAAATTTAAATTAGATAGACACTGATACATTTACCATACTAATATTCTATAGGGTAAAAATTATTATGATTTATATATATCAACACCCACCCATCACCTTATTGCGAGGGATACAATGTTAACTATCCAAGAATATAGTCTACAAAATAGAACACTTCCAATAGTTCATGTGAGAGTGTGGATTACCATAGCTCATAAGATAAGAACCAAGATACCTATTCTAATTGATGGTGTAGATATTCATACAATTGACCAATTTACTGGAATATTCATAGCGTGGAAGTAAGATATTGTAAAAAAACATGTCAATAAGGAGGTATTCATTTATAATTAATTTTTCATGATAAAACTTTTAAAAATTAATGAAAAAACGTATTAAATGATTAATGATATTAAATATGGAAAAAGGGAAGGGGGTGAAATGAAATTTTGACTTAAAACCATCTAAAGGATCAACCAACTGATCAAAAACATCTTACGAAATCACCTTTACCCCCAATCAATATCCACATTTACTGACATTGAAGGTTCATGAAGATACAAAGTTACAAAATGGTAGTAATCACATAATTTATTTTGAAGAACTAATGTATAGAGAGGATGTTAAAGAATACATTTATCTTGAAAATTTAAATGAAATCCTCAAATATGAATGGCTAGGAGGCTTAGTTGTAAATGTATACATGAGGTATGTTTTCATGATTTTTTTTCCAAAAACTGATATACTATATTAATTATGAATAAATAAATTTCATATTTTTTTTGTAGGAATATATATAAATAAAAATGGAAGGGATTAACACATGAACATAAATTTTGACTCATTAGTCCTCATGTTACTTCTACAGAATAAAAACAAATAGATTCAAAAATATGAATGAACTAGTGATAAAATTATCCAAATCATTTGAAAGAAAACTTTCAGATGAAAAAATCATATTAATAACAACATTTCAGGGGTAAAACTCTAAAATTTAATCATATCAAATATATTTTCATTTATTTCATTAATTATTACTTTTTGTGTTTTTAGGAAACTTTGGATGCTCATTATGGTCAATTTGGATACTCTAATGATTTATTTCTTGGATTCACTGCATGGATACCCAGCAAACCGACCACACATGATGATATTTTTCAATTTTTAATACACTAAATCCAAAAATTTAGAACTAAAATTCATGTTATATAATTGTTATTATGTTTTAATGAGAATTATGTTATGACAGGGTGGTGTATAAATATCATGAAAATCATGTCATGTGGACAACCCATACACACAAGGAACTTGAAAAGTTCTAAAAGTGGACAAGTATCAAGGTATATATAATAAGATTTCACTATCCAAACACATATAATAAAAATTACTTTTTTTTTCAATTTTTATACAATGTATGAAATAAAAAAATGGAAAATATTATGGTTATTATGTTGGTAAATTTATGTGAGAGATTATATTCCATCGACAAACTAGCATTATCAAAGAGGTATTTTCAAAGATAATTACCATTTCATTTAAAATATTTATTAATCCTTTGTGTATTTATATTTTTCCATTACTACTATGATTGCTAAAAATTATCGTATTAACATGATGACATATATTTGTTTAGAAATGAATGGACAACATACCTGATTGGAAAATGTACACAAATAACATAAAGGCATGACTTCTATAGAAGTAATGGATTGTTTCAAATTTATATATTTTTATTACTCATATAATATTTTTTTCTTATATTGGTGGGTTCCTTTGTATGAGTTGGGGTGGTTTTCTTGAAGCTGCTCATGATCATGAGTGATTGGACTTCAAGACTAAAACTAAAAGTTCAATGAGAAGGTAAAAGTCTTTTTTAATATACTATGTTTTTACACATAATATTATCTGTTCTCTAATGCATTAACATGATCTAAATTATATGTTTGACTACACATGAAAAAATGTCTTATGCACATGATGATGTTACAAATCGCATGAAAGATTAGACTATAATGAAGGAAACCCTTTGGGAAGATGTAAATGTAATTTTACGATATCATTTCTCTATTTTACTGAAAAATTATATAATGAAACATTGATTTAATTTTGATTATTACTTATAGAGTTAGTTAATTTTATAATATTTCTATCCATATTTCATGCCTTTCGGGACCAAATATTTCACATACTTATTCTCCCTCAAACCCTTTTCATGCATACAATGTTAAAATTTATCATTTTCCTTCAAGTTCCCTCCAATACCTTTGCAAGAAGATCATCGATGCCACCTCTACTCAATCACATTGGTAATCTTGATTTTTGCATAGGAAAATAATTATCTATAGAATTAATGAATTGTTTCATATTTATGCTTAATTTATTTCTTTTTAGTATTACTCATATAAGAATTATTTTCTTATATAGGTGGATTATTTTATTCAACTTGGTGTGGTTTTTTTGAAGATGCTCATGCCCGTTCGAGACTACAACTGAGATAATAACAAGAAATGGGTAAAGAATTTACACAAACATCCTGAAAAGTTTAGTTAACACTACTTATTTAATTAATTTTGTCATCATTTTATCTATAATTTTTAATTTATTTTCTTATCATTTATATCGAATACTTATTTAGTTTTTTCACAAATAATTTGGGAAGTCAGATTTTTATTTTAACCATCTACAACAATCCAAAAAAGCAACAACATGTTCCGTTTTTTGGTTGTTACCATGCTTTACATTTTCTTTATTTATCAAAATTCCAACACTATAAACTTTATTGACTAAGAACATCGACTCAATATACAGTTTTGTCAGTTAAAAAAGTAAATCCAATAGAAAGCATGGTAACATCATTATTTGTGATTGTTTTGATAATTTAGGATGTGTAGGAATCATATTCACCTCAATATAACACACAGTGTGATCGGTATGACTCCAAGTGCTTCTTTTAATTTAAAATTGACATTAATTTTAGTAAAAAAGACAACTAACATACTCAAAACAGAGAAAACACATTCAAATTGTTTTAATACTTTAGGAAAATTATTTATAAGTCATTTTTTATGTGTAGTAGTCATTCTCACCTCAATCCGATACATGATATGCCTGATACGACTCAAATTTTTTGTTATCAGTTTAAAATCAATATTTTAATTTTAAAAGTGCTGCTCACTAAAAACCAAGAATGACTCAAAGTGTTCGTTATCAGTTTAAAATCAAAATTTTAATTTTAAAAGTGCCTCTTACTAAAAGCCATGAAAACATGATCAGATTGTATTAATAATTTAGGAAAATGTTTCATAATTAATTTGTAATGTTTATGTAAAACCGATACATGATTTTACTGGTATGACTCAAAGTACATGTTTTCAGTTTAAAATGATGTTTTATTAAAAAACAAGTGATGTACTCAAAACTGAGAAAACACATTCATATTTTTTGATACTTTATGGAAATTAATCATAAGTCCTTTGGGACATGTAAGAATTAGATGAACCTCAATATGATGTATAGTGTGACTAGTATGAGTTCAAGTGTGTCTTTTTTATATAAAATTGATATTAATTTTAGTAAAAAAGACAACTGACATACTCAAAACCAAGAAAACAAATTCATATTGTTTTTATGATTTAAGAAAACAATCCATTAATAATTTTTTATGTGTAGTAATTATCTACACTCCAATCCGATACATGATTTTCCCAATAGGAATCAAAGTGCCCTTTATCAGTTTAAAATTGACATTTTAGTTTAGAAAGTTCCACTCAATGAAAACCAAGAAAACACACTATAATTTACTTTATAATTTAGTAAAATGATTCATAAGTCATTTCACATCAAAATAACACATGATGCGATCGGTATGACTCAAAGTGTGTGTTTACAGTTTTAAATGATATTTTAATAAAAAAACACAAATAGCATACTCAAAAATGATAAAAACGAATTCATATTTTTTTATACTTTATTAAAATGGTTCATTAGTCATTTTTGAAGTTTTTTAATCATCCAAACCTCAATACGATGCATGGTGTGTCTGGTATAATTCCAAGTTTGTCTATTTATTTAAAATTGACATTAATTTTAGTAAAAAGAACAAGTGACAAACTGAAAACCAAGAAAACATATTCACATTGTTTCGATAATTTTATATAAAGATTCATAATTAATGTATAATGTTTAGGAATAAACCCCTCTTCAATATGAAGTATGATGTGATCTTTATAACTTTAAGTGTGTCTTTTTATTTAAATTTGACATTAAATTTTAGTAAAAAGAAAAAGTGAAATACTAAAAACTAATTAAACACATTTGGATTATTTTTATACTTTAGTAAATTGATCCATAATTAATTTTGGATGTATTGGAATTAGGATCACCTTAATCTAATGCACAGTGTGAAAGGTATGACTTTAAGTGTGTATTTTTATTTAAAATTGACATGAATTTTATTAAAAATGAAAACTAACATACTCAAAACCAAGAAAACAAATTCGTATTGTTTTTATAATTTTATAAAATGGTACATAAGTCATTTTTTATGTGTATAATTTAGACTCACCTTAATCCGATATAGGATGTTCCGAATATGACTCATAATGTTCATTATCAGTTTAAAATTGACACATTAGTTCAAAAAGTATCACTCATTTAAAACTAATAAAACAAACTTGGATTGTCTTGATAATTTATGAAAATGATTCATAAGTCATTTTTGATGTGTAGTAAGAAGCCTCACATCATACTGACACATGATATGACCAACATGACTCAAAGTGCATGTTTATAGTTTCAAGTGAAATTTTAATAAAAAACAGAAGTGGCATACTCAAAACTAAGAAAAAGAATTCATATTATTTTTATATATTAGTAAAATGATCCATAATTTATTTGTTATGTTTAGTAATCAACCAAATCTCAATATGATACATGGTGTGAATAGTATAATTCCAAGTGTGTCTATTTATATAAAATTGACATTAATTTTATTAAAAAGAACAAGTGACATACTGAAAACCGATCAAATGAATTCATATCATTTTTATACTTTATAAAAATGATTAATATGAAATTTATAACATGTAGGAATCAACCCCACCAAAATACAATGCATAATGTGACCTTTAAAACTCTAAGTGTATCTTTTTATTTAAAATTAACATTAAATTTTAGTAAAAAGAACAAGTGACATACTGAAAACCAAGAAAACACATTCATATAGTTTTGATACTTTAGGAAAATGATCCATCATTAATTTGGGACATGTAGGATACATCTAAACCTCAATCCGATGCACATAGTGACCGGTATGACTTCAAGTGCATCTTTTTATTTAAAATTGACATGAATTTCAGTAAAAAATAAAAATGACATACAAAAAACTGAGAAAATACATTAGGATTGTTTTTATACTTTAATAAAATGACCCATAAGTCATTTTTGATGTTTAGGAATAATCCTCACCACAATACAACACATGATGTGACCGATATGACTCCAAGTGTGACTTTTTATTTAAAATTGACATTATAATTAGTAAAAAGAACATGTGACAAACTGAAAACCAAGAAAACACATTCAGATTATTTTGATACTTTAGGAAAATGATCCATGAGTCATTTGTGACATGTTTAAATCAAACTCACCTTAATGCGACACAAAGTGTGACTTGTATGACTCAAAGTGTCCATTATCAGTTTAAAATTGACATTTTAGTTAAAAATGTGTGTCACTCACTGAAAAACTAAGAAAAATCACTCTTATTGTCTTGATAATTTAGGACAGTGATTCATAATTCATTTGTGAAGTATAGGAAGTAGTCTCATGTCAATCTGACACTTGATGTGATTGGTATGACTCAAAGGGTGTGTTTCCAGTTTGAAACAACATTTTAGTAAAAAACACAATTGAAATAATGAAAATAGATAAAACATATTCATATTGTTTTGATACTTTAGGAAAATGATCCATAAGTAACTTTTGATGGGTATGAATCAGATAGACCTCAATCTGACACATGGTGTGACCAGTATAATTCCAAGGGTGTCTTTATTTAAAACTGATATAAATTTTAGTAAAAAGAAAAAGTGAAATACTCTAACCTGAGTAAATTAATTCTAATTGTTTTGATAATTTAGAAAAATGGTCTAGAAGTCATTTGTGATGTGTAGGAATCAAACTCACCTCAATACGATGCATGATGTGATTGGTATAACCGAAAGTGTGTATTTTTATTTAAAATTAAAATTTTATTAATGTATTCTTTCATATTAATGTTTAATTTATTTATTTATAGTATTACTAACATAATATTTGTTTTGTTATATAGGTGGATTATTTTTCTTAGTTTGAGGTTTTTTTTGGAAAATGATACCATGGATGGATTTTTTTGAGAGGGGATCACAGACACCAAAGAAGATGAAACATTAATATTTTTAAATGTTTGTGGATAATTGTAAATGTAATTATATAAAACATTGTTTGAAATGTATATTGTAGTGTTTTTTTGTATTTATGATTTAAAATTTATTTCAATTAAATTATAGATTTTTCATACATAGGTTATAGGGTTTTTTGTAGTGTGCTGTTATATAAATAACACATTGCCATAGGTTGGACCATTACCAATGCAAGAAATAGAACTGATAAAGGTGCCACTTTATCTGTGCTTTTTTTAGTGTTTATAAAGGGGACCCCCCTTAATGTATTTGAGGACAACAACAATTTTTTTGTTTTTTTAAAGGCCTTTTTTCACATTGTTAAAGGACATATTTGTAGTAGTGATTTTATATGTACCCAACCTTTGATTTTGTTCTATGTTCTTTCTCTTTACTCAACATGAAGTGTTTGGGTAGAGAAGTGGAAACGAGATTCATGTTACTCATTCTAAAACATTCCAACACCTTCCAAATATAGTGCTATTGAGTTAGGAAAAAAGTTCCATACTTTAAGTCACTTATTATCCACATCTCCAAAATCCATTTTGTTAGATCTGGGTCCTTCATCTTGAAACTTCTTGACTCTACAAATTTTAGATCATCAATACTTTCCTTTAGTGGTCTGAAAATAAGTATGTCTTCTACATATAAAAGTAATATGATGAAAATTTCATCTCTAAAAACCTTTTTGTAACATCAATTATCACTATTACTCTAAACAAACATCCATTATTTCATAAAGGAATTGAACATCTAGTTCCATCACTTAAATGATTTCTTCGAACTATAAAGGCTATGATTTAGCTAATACATAAGATTCTTGTTCTTTTATTCATGTAAATTCATAGATTCTATATGAAAATATCTTCAAACAAATCTTGGTAAATAAATTTAGTTTTTACATCCCACTATTCTAGATGTAATCCTTCTATGATAACTATACTTACCACGTTCAAAGTAGTCATGTGTTTAACAACCAGAGAAAAGATCTTGGAAAAATATATACCTTCTGTTTTTTAAAAACCCTTCATGATAATCCTTTCCTTGTATCACTTTTTACCATCCACTTCATCCTTTTACTAATAAAACCACTTATTTTGAAGTAATATCCTCCCAAAAAATAATTCCATTTTCTCCCATGCCCCAGAAATATATAAGGAATCCATCTCATCCTTCATGGATAAATCTCACTGATTCAAGTCTTTTAGAATTTCATTCTCTTCTAGTATTTTAGGTTCTCTATCTACCATGATAATAAAATAGTGAAAAGTCACTTCTATATCTATGCACTTAGACCTAAATATTGGTAGACCACTACAACTATCTTTGTAGACCATCTCCTTCTAGAACTACTACTTTTGGAACTTCACATTATAGATCTCTTCATCAAGCTCCCATGGTCCTTGAGATTTCTGGTACTTCTAGTCTTGGAAACACCATTAGAACTTGAATATCATCAAGAAATCCTTCTGAATAGTCTAGTATTTTCATAACTATCATACTACCTAATGTTTTTGTAACATATTCATTTTTTGGAATTCTATTTATTCGAACCATATCTTGTGATGGATATTTGATCTCATCTAAAACTTCCTCCTAGTTCTTCTATTTCCAAAATATCTCTTCATTGAAGATAATATTCTGGATTCTAAAAATCTTCTACCAATTGTTATCCCAAATATTAAATCTAAAGTCTTTGTCTCTATACCCTACAAAGAAACATGCTCGGGACATATCTTCCAACTTTTCCCTTTCTTTGGAATCAAAATGGATATAGGAGACTGAACCAAATAATTTTTGATAGGAAATTTTAATATTCCTTCGAGACTAACATGATTATGGAAGTTATTTCCCCAATGTAAAAGAATTAATTTTTTCATGATGTAGGAAGAACAATTCATATCTTATACCTAAAACTCCTCAGAAAACTAGCATGAATCCTCATGCTTATCTCCTTCTCTACTGATTTCTAATTCATCCTCTTCGTAACTCTATTTTATTCTGGTGTACTTGGTATAGTATTCTCAAACCATATTCTCTTATTCCAATAGAATCTTTATAACTATTTAATTTTATATTCCCCCCTATTTTTAGGCATAAAACATTTAAATTTTATTTCAGAAACCTTTTCCCCCCGTAGATATCCATTGAACAATGGTTCTGAAAACTCTAGACTAGTGCTTGAGAAAGAACACCCACACCTTTTGGGTCACTTCATCGATGAAGGATAAATAATACTTTGAACCTCCATGAGAATATACCAGAGCTATATCCCATACGTCTATATGAACTAGTGTTAACTTTCAATCATTGGTGTCTTACCTTTCATTTAGAACAACACCTTCCACTACTTCATAAGGATGTAATCCTAAAATATTCCATACTTCATAATTCTAATATTTATAATTCCTTTAGTAGTTAGTATTTTCATTCCATTATCACTTAAGTTACTAAGATTTTCCTTCCATAACTTTGAAAATATAGTTGTCCATTATGAATTTCATATTATCAAACTCCTATTAGGCACAATTTTCCATATTTCAATCCTTTGACCACCACTATGAAACCACATGTAACTTTATGCGCTTCACCTTAAAATGTTGTACAAAAACCCACATCATTTAATTGCCATACTAAAATTAGATCCTTCCTTAATCTTGGAATATATAACACTGCTTTAAATTCTAATAATCTTCTATTCTATGTCCATATAGAAACATCACCCCTTCCCACTATCTCAAGAGTTTTACCATCTCTAACATGTACCTTGTTTATCTTATGGAAGTATAACTTCTCATACTCATTTTTTCAAATGAAGAATGAAATGAATCTCCTCAGTTTATACTCCAATACTCAAGTGAACTGGCAATACTCAGCAAAAGATCACTCATACCTTCCGAAATGTAATTTACGGATGTACTTATGTAATTAACTCTTTACTCACTACAATATTTATTTATATATACTTTCTTCCCATAATGAAAACACATGATAATGAACCTTTTAGTAGAGATACTACAAATCATGTTTATTCTTACTTTTCCTTCCATACGACTCTTCCTTGTAATGAAACATCCCCTAACTTCTACACTATTGGAATTCACATTAGATAATGTATCTTCTTCCAGTGAATCCCATCATTTAGAATTAGATCCCTAAAATTCATAAACATAAGTCCATATTGCAGCTCAAGTTACTCACCATTCTATCGATCACACCCCATGATTCAAAAAGTGATGAAAGTAATAAAAAAACCACTCTGGATCTCTAGAACTTACATTCATCAATGCAAACTGACCATGAATCATATTGAATTCATTGACATGATTAGTATCTAGATTTTATACTGATATTATCATGCCTAATAACCTCCACAATAGGATTTTTTTTCATTTTAGATGGATTCTCATACATATCATTAAGGTTATTCATAAGTTCTAAAGCTATCTTCAATTCAAAGGTACTATAAGCCATGTTTTGGGCTAGTGACATCTTGATCATCAATAGTTATTTCTTATCCAACCTTTACCATTATTACTTCTTCATTACTTCTATCTTAGTACCATTCAAAAAAAATATAAAGATACTTATACAGTAGATAATCCCTTTTCTTCATCTTCTAGAATTTGAAATCCACCCTATAGATCTTCTACACCAAAACCATACCCTCATGTAACACAATTTCTTCCAAAATTAATGAAATACCACTAAATTATGAAATACATAAGAGGGATTAAAAACTACTTACCAGAATTATACTATAATGCTAAGGGTAGAATGATGCTACTAAACTTAGCTCTAAAACACCTTGGATAGGGCCTGTTCATATTAAAACTCTACAGATGAGCTCCAATACTACTTTTTGGGTATGTGAAACCTTATAATAACAAGAATTTATCCTTAGAAACTTACATAGTAGAAATAAATAACCATAATGAACCCACACTAATGATGCATCAAAACATAGAAGATAAACCACACCTAAGCCTCCACACCATAACACACACTGTAATGAAACCATACATGAAATTTTAAAAGAAAAATGGAATAAAGAAACAAAGGAAAAGAACAACACAATTATTTATGTGGTTTAAGAAAAGTCATACTCTATGGGGGTAACACAAAAAAATCTTCTATTAAAGTAATAAAAGATGATTACAATGTTGAGATCTGAAGTTGTTAGTATGATAACTCTACTATAAAAAATATAGTAGATCCCATATGGTGAAACCGGTGTCCCCACATTTAGATCTTCATATAGAGTATTCCCACATGGATGTGATCTTCTTGGTCATATTATCACTTGGTCAAAGGAATCCAATATTTAAAATCTTCCTTCCAATGAACAATTAGCACTTCCGGAAACTCCAGGAGTTAATCCTTACATAAAATTATATAGAATATTTACATAATTACCATGACAAAAATATCCAGTAAAAAAATACATGTATTATACAAAAAACCCTATGCATGTACTTTGTTCCCCAACACTTCCTCCTATTCGTCAGTTACTTATGACTTCCTTCTTCTGATTGAACTACTTCCAGTCTACTTACTTATGGAATTTTAGAAGTTGGTCATACAACTCCACCTTCTTCATCTAGTTTTATAAATTAGAGTTATGGAATAACTCATTTTATAAGTTCCAACACTTATCCAAAAAATGGTTTTCAAATGGATAATATTAATAATGATCTCTCCTAATAAACTATTCCATATTATTCCATCACATCTATTTTAAAACTCTCTAAAATACACTAAGATATTATACTATATCATGTGATGATGAAATATTAATTTTATAGATGGTAAATACCATAAATTAAAAAGAAAATTTTAATCAAAAGTGGGTTTCGAATATCAATACCAAGATGTATTTTTTAGTGAATTTATACCCTACTTGAAAAACATGGTGGAAATAATTTATAAAGAGATAAAAATGGCTATATTAACATTCTTGATGACGTAGAATAAAAATGGTCACCATTTATCATAGATTTTGGTGACATATGATCAAATATTTACCTTATTTACGACATTAAAAATAGTGAAAGCTCATTTTAGTATCATAACTCAAATGATAGTGTCATTCATATTTCTATAGTTTTGTAACTATATTTAATAAAAATGGTAGTGGTGTGTGATGGAAATTTAATTGTTTTAGTTTGGGAAAACCACTATAAAGACCAAATATCAACTAAGTCATCATAAATCTAAGGTTTAAGCATAAAATAAGATACAAATTTATCATTTAAATAGAGAAAACCAATATTATACGTCTAATAAATGAGGTTTTAAATTTTCTACTTTCAAGAAATTGATTTTTTAAATTATAAAATTATCATAGATTTCAGATGTTATTCTTTTTTATTGGTGTATAATAGTAGAAAACCATTTTAGTTGTCTTTGTTTATTAGTGTGGTTTTCCAAGTAGAATTTCATAGTATAAAATTATAGTTGAGTCTTTTTAATGTTGTTTTTAAGTGAATTAGAATATATTATATACTACCTATTTTATGATATAAACTTTTCATTGTAAATTTCACAATAAAAATTTTACACTAGAAAACTGACATGATTATTAACATACTCCCTTACAATGAATTCCTATTTCACACCAAAAAAATTAAACTATAACTCCTAAAAATTAAATTTGAAAGTGGAAGTGGTATAATATATTATAAGTTGTTGAAGTTTCATGTTAATGTATCATTTTTTGAGGTGTTTATATCAATGAAATATTAAAGGATGGATGTTATTCTGATTCATCCCATGATAATGCAATAGATGTTGATCATGCATCATGTCATGTCAATCTTCTAGTAGGGATAAAGTTAAAATTTCAAATGGATTGTCATTAATTTTATATTTTTTAAAGAGTTGTAAAGTATTTTAGGGTGAGTTGAAATTATTTAAATAAAGTTAAAAAAGAAAAATTATTTTATCTCATATATTTATTTGTGTAGAAAATAAAGTCAAATAAAAATGCTAAAACTTGATTTAGTTTTCAAATATCTTCATATAGGGGATTAGAAAGGGTGTATTATTCATATGGGTTTAAACATATTATCTTATGAGAAACATGAAGATAGTATATTAATGTAAAAACATAATCTAACATGTCCTAACCTAACAAGGCCCTACCTAGACTCTTAGTCAGGCTAAGTGTGCCATCCCAATCCTGATTCTAATAGGATATAGGTATGTGGCTAGCACCAAGAAGGAATATCACACATAGGAGGTTGTATCCTAATGATAATCCATGACAAACCAACTATATCCAATACAAAATATCACCAAAAATCATCGATTACATATGAATAAAAAAATATAGAATAATATACATGAATGATACATCAAGCATTTAAAAAAACCAACATAGGTAGACACCAACATAATTCATTGTATAAGGAATGTATCTTAAGGCATGATAGACCAACGATAGAGAGGGAATACACCTCCTCACTGCATTGAATCCTAGGTAAATTCTCCTCCACCAGTTTTCACTATCAAATACCACTAAAAACCTTCTCTATTAGATCTATATTTGATGAGGTCACCTCCATACCGTGCATCATCAGCAAAAAACCAAAACATGTGGGTAAAATTCCCATACTAGCATGTGTATAAAATAACAAATAGGACACTCAAAAAATAAGATAAAGGGATGGTAAAATAACAAATCAACTAAAAAACCAACATTAAGGATACAAAAAAGATAAAACCTAGATATTTTTTAAGGTTTGATACAACCAATTCCATAACAAAGTTCATAGTCATTGAAACTCATATTCACTAAGGTTGTATCTCATAGAAATCTATGGATACCTAATATGTAAAAATACCCACAATATCTGAACTACTAAAACTTCATAACTTCTATTTAATGTCCCAAACCAGTATCCACTTAACCCATGCCTCGATCCGATGGGTACATGGCATCAAGCACACCTTCCCATATGCCAGAGGTTTCCATCTATCAGTGAGGGTCTAAGGTGGTATAGTGGGGATACTATATCCTTATATCAGAGTGAAAAAATAAAATAGATAACAAAAAATAGTAGAATCATAATATAAGAATACACTATGACCACTGGTCTAGTAATCCACCTTAGTGAAATAATAATACAAACAGACATGATAAACTACTATGGAGGTGTAAATAATCGACAATAACCGTAATAATATCAAAATACAAAAGGTAGAGTCATATAGAATGATGTTATGTCATAATGATATATAAAAAATGGGAAAAAGGGAAAACATATAAAACATACTATACAAAAAAAGGAAAAAAGACTACTCCACTATCATCTCAAGAATATTATTAGTCCTCTACACCCATGACAAATACTTTAATAAAAAATAATCAAACATTTTTATCAGGATAGTTTCCCATATCCACACCTATAGATAAGTAATCTACTCAGGTACCAAAGGTTTCACAAGTAGGGTGTGAGATAAAATCTCAGTAGGCCACCACCAATGGTTCCTAAAAGTAATCCAAGCAATTTATATAGCTAAAAAGTGTGTAGATATAACTAAATAATAATAAATGCTAGAAATAAATAAGTAACAACCATCTCCAGTACTTACCGAACACCTAGATGGCTCTATCTGCTTTGACATAAGACAATAGAAGAGTCTGATCGATAACTATATATATAGTGTAGTTATATACTATATCCACCTATATTCACTAAGTATGTGAGGACATAAGTGTCTATATAACTGGATATAAGGTGTTGTCTGGACCCGAGGCGCAACAAAGGCATCCATAACTAGTCTAATGAGCTATAATCTCAAGCAGAGGGAACATACCCTAAATCTCATAGTGGATGTGATTCATCATGCTCAAAACTCAAGATAATTGGGGTGAGTCATCATACCCACCCATAACGACATAATGTGGAACATCATACCCATCACCCAGATAACTATATAATAATTAGAAAATTTATAATCAACACCTCATGTAAGGGATCATGAAATATCATGCTCAAAAAGTCTCTTAACCATTATTCCACAACTTATGTCAATGGTGTAATAATAATAATAATAACTTTAGGGATCACCTCATAAGCATAATAATAATCAATATCCAATATAACAATGGGTGTTATAGTTCATGTAAGACATATGAATAAATATAATAAGAATACATCATTAGGTGTGTCCTTGCCACCCATTTACTTTCATTAGAATTATCCCATTTAGTTAATTTAAAAAGGGAAATCATTTCCATAAATTCAATCAATCCATTTAATATATTCAGGCAAGTAAATACAATACCAAGGTTTAACTAAGTACTTTGAAGGTGCAATTACTAATTAGGCAATTACCCACAAGGGGTCAATTCCATTTTAAAGGAAAGAATAACACTTATAATATGTTCCAGTCATTTAAAAATTTATATTTAAAGGTAAATTAAGCCATTACACACAAAGGGGTGTCTATGGTTAATGTCAACATCCTTGAACTACATTTAAAGGGTCCATGGGAGTATAATAACATGGTTCAATTGATTTAAAATGAGAGAACACATTTTATGGAAACACACGACAACGTTCGGTGTGTGGCACAACATCAGAGCTATGAAAAACACTAAAAATTTGGGAATAAATTCTATACCACCTACCTTAGGGCCATAGATGACTCCTCATCAAATATCAGCTTTATATTCAAAGTATTTTGGAAGAAAAACAAATAACATTCCAACACCATGAAAATAGAGGAAAAGAGATTTCACCTAAATAGAAAAAGAGATATGAAGAGAAACCATAAAAGGATGAAAGAGGATTAATGATCTTACCAATGTAGATCCAACATGGAAAACAACATTATAATCAGAGAAAAGATCAATGATTTATCAAAATAACTAAGAGAGGCTTGAGGGAGAGCTATGAGAGAAAATGGAGGAGACTCATTCACTAGAGAATAAAAGAGGACAAAGAAAATAGGTTTAAGTGGGTTATTATGGGTAAAATTGTAATTTCACCCACAAAAATGGGGTTACATGGTTTGGATTCTTGGTTGGACAAACCATGTGCTAATCATGCATACCTCACTATCTAAGGAGGGACCTTGCACATTTTGTGCGTAAAATTTTCCAAACTGTGTGAAAACTATGCGATTTGGATCTATAAATATGTATTTGATTTTTTCATGGGTGTGCACCCCAGGTTGCATGATTATGGATAAACCATGCGGCCCCCTACTACTCAAAGGTTCTCTATATGGTTTCCCTATATGGTTAGTAATAATCATATGGTAACCATGCAACCTACCCTATTTTCCAAATTCTTAGAGCTCCAGGCTCCTAACAAACCCCGTATTCTCTTGTAACCTTCCTTAGCTTGTAACACATGTTTACCAAGAGAAAAAAATATTTAAGCTGAAAAACAATGAGATGTACCTTTAATAAAAGTCACGCCATTACAACCTCCCCTCTTTAAATTAACTCATCCTCATGTTTTCCTTCTGAGGGTAAAGAGGTATTGTATGAGATATGCTCCAACCATTGAGCTCATATATTAGCTTCCAATTCCTAGGTCTCATCCTGTACTCAGCCATGTTGTTATATCACTCATACCAAATGAACTAAATTCCCTAAAAGAACCTTCATGATCTGATCAACAATACACACTAGATACTCCTAAAAGGAAGCATCAATATCTAACTCAACCTCATCAGGTTGGAAAACATGGGATAGGTCTGGATAATATCAAGGAAGCTGAGATACGTGAAATACATCTTGCATAGATTGTTATCTCTGAGAAATTGATATCTAATAATCCACTGGTAAGATCCACTTAGAAACCTAAAATGATCTAACTAATCATGGTGAAATCTTACCCTGCCTCTAAATATGTCAATAGACCAACCTAGACAAGACTCGAAGGAAAGCCCGATCTCTGACCTCAATCTCAAGAGGTCGTTAGCGTTTATTGGCATATGAATTATAAAGACCCAAAATTTTATCAATATAAATTCCCTTATTATAATTATTTAATATAGTATAAAACACATAAAATTACTTTGTGAACACAATACAAACTTTATAAATGAATAATGAGTGAAATACGAGGTATTTCAAGAAATTAAGGAACCTATACCAATGGAATAGTAACTCGACCTATAGAATAGTAATGTGACCATTAGAAATAGTAATTTGGACAATAGAATAGTAAACTAATATATTAAATTACAAATAAAATTTAGTTATCTTATAAATGATAATATGATATAATTATATCATAATATAAGTAAATAAATGTTTTAAAAATTATCGATTAAGTATTGTTATTTTTATAAAACATAAATGTTTATATACAAATTTATAATTAATATAATGATTTAAAATAAAATATATTCATAAATTAATATTTTGTTTTCTTATGATTATAATATAATTTTATTATACCTTAATTAATTTTTCAAAATGTTATAAAATTAGTTATAATTGTAAAATCGGTATTTACCAACTAAATGATGATTTTAATTAAAAAATTAAATTTCTCATATTTAGAAGATTATTTTCATAAAATAGAGTTCATTTTATAATTCTACATGACTAAAAATGGTTATGGTGAATTTTTTATATTTTTCTAAAATAGTTGAATTTTTAGTGAATAGTGAAATATGATAGTTTATAGTATATAACAATATAAGTTAATTTCACAATTTCTTGATTAGTGGATTATGTAAGAACCTTAATATAGAATCATACTTCATTATTTAATATATTAAGTGATAAGTTTCAAACTATTCATAGTCTTGAGAAAAAATAATAAACAAATGAATAAAATAATCAAAAAACACCCCTCTCCTCCCCTATAAATACCACCCTCACCACCTCTTCCCCTCACACATCAAAATACTTGAATAATATCCAAATTTTACCCAATACTATTTACAATCCCCTCCCCCACATCTAGGATCCTTTGGTCTCAAAAAATACAAAAACCAATTTCTCCAAGGAGGTCCTCAAGGAGAATAATTCAAGAGGTAAAATCTGCTTTCATTTTCTTTTAATTTGTTTTTAATTTAATTTATTTTATTATTATCTACTCAACTCATATTATCCAAGTGGAATGAAAACTCCAATATATTATATATAATGGAATGTTATTATGTTAATGTAATAATTTATCATCAAGCTTCTTCTTCTCTCCATTTTATTCTAAAAAAATGGAATCATCATTCATAATTTGTCGATTTACTACCATCGTGGATGATGCATTTTCATTTTCTTTTACTATCTTCAAGGATGGTCATAAAAAAATTATAATTGTTGATATAAAATTTAAAATGTTTCTTATAAACTTTTTTTATGTTATGAAACTAACTTATACACATAATACAAAATGATAAAACAAAATGAGTTTGTTGTTGTTGAAAACCACCAAAATAAACCTAAACGATTATCATTAACATTTTATCTAATGAATCATCATAATATCTGGAAACAAAATAATATTTAAGTATAATTAAAATTATTTAATTTAATTAATAATATAAAATTTTAATTCTGGATAATTACCCCCATTTTACATGATCTTCCATACATGTAAACAAGTGAACCGATCATGAAAATCAAGAAAACGAACACTCACAAACGATGAAATTAAACACTATGACTCATCAAAATGGAAAAAATGAACTTAATAAAATTATAATGAATAAAATACATGTAAAATATGTTATGTATTTAGTAATTAATGAATATAATTCTATTATCCTAGATATTAAAGTGAAGAAATCATCATAAATAAGGTTAGGAGATTCTCAAACCGAATTTCCTTTATTTGGATTATTCCTATTTCGTGCCAAATTTTAGTATGGATGTTATTTTAATATTCCTCAAATGTAATTTCATTATACTTAAATTTTAATTTATGGTATATAAATTCTTCCAATATAATTTTATGACAAATGAAAAGATTTTACCAAAGGAACTCTTCTTTTTAAAAAACACATGAGTTACTTATCTTCAGATTGTTTCTTATTCACTCAATATTAATGATTCTTATACCAAGTATATTACTCCTTTTATTTTTAATTTTGTGAACCCCAATGTTTATTCATTAATGTATGCTTTATGAAATTCTCACTAAACCCATTTCCATTCCGTGGGTTGTTTTATGACTAAGATTGTTACATGCTCCATGTGGCATGCATGATTATGTAAATGTTATGATATGATGGGTGAAACCAGAATTATATAGTACTCTAATGTATTAGGTAATTCTATATATGTCATTATATAATGTTTAACATTCATGAACATGAATCTAGATTTGTTCAAAATAATTATGTTATGGTTATGCACATACGTTATGCATGAACATAATGCTATATTTGTTCACAACTATGTGTGGTAGTTGACTACTAAGACATGATGTTTCATTTTGATGCATTACCACATTCCATGAATTTACCTAATTCTTACTCTCATGATTATGATAATGATCCTATGATTATGTTATGATGATTATGCTTTCCCATGTTACATTTATTCATGTTATTATCTATCATCATACTAAGCTTTTAGCTCACCCATTTCTTTGTTGTATATCATTAAGTGAATACTTATACTAAGGAGTAAATGAGGGCCACTAATAATCTATAGAATAAGAAATTAAATAATGTTTATGTTTTATTATGTAAATGTTATGTTTGGTTCTAATTTTCCCAAAACACTAAACCTTTGGATCCTGGTTTTATAACACTATTATATTGTTTATAATTAAAATGATGTAATAATAATGTAAGAAAAAGCAAGGTTACTATATGGATGTTTTTTAGACTGAGCTATCAATATGATCTTTCTGATCAACTGGACCTACTCTGAAGTCTCCTAAACAAGATGAGGTCCAAATAAAGATGCCTCCCTTTCCTCTTTCCAGCACAGAGGTGAATGAAAATTCCTACCATATAAGGCCTCATAAGGTGCCATCTGAATGGTAGAATAAAATCTATTATTATCGTAAAACTCAAAAGGGGTATGTGTTTCTCATAATAACCCTTAAAATCAAGGAAAAATTCATGGAGCTTGTACTCTAACACCTGAATCATACACTCTATATATCTATTGGTTTGTGGGTGATAACCCATGAAAAGAAGCACCCATGTACCCAAGGCCCTATAAAACCCATAATATAAGCAAGGTGTGAAGTGAGAATCTATGTTAGAAATGATATAATTAGGAGCTCCATGAAGTTATACATCCTACCTGATTTATAACCTCCCTAGATCATCCACTGAGAAGGTCTCTCAAATAGGTAATAAATATATGACCTTCGTCAAATGATCAATGACTACCCAAACTATATTATTTCCATGAGATGATACTGGTAAACCCATCATGAAATCCATAGAGACATCATACCATTTCCACTCAGAAAATGGAAAATGGATGTAAAAGTCCCACCGGTCTTTGATGTTATGCCTTCACTTACTGATAGGCGGAACACTGAGTGATAAAGACAACAATATCCCATTTCACAATAGGCCACCAATACTAGTGAAGTATGTCTCGATAAATATTGGTGAAACTGAGATGTATTTCCCATGTTGAGGCATGAAATTCCCACATCATCTCCTCTATGTTTTCTGCTGGAACCCAAACATGGTCATGAAAGAATAAAGTCTCATCCTCATCCATGATCCAATCAGAAGATGAATCATCACATGAGATAATTTACCATATGAATAGGACTTTAGAATTAGATAAATCCCTAATTATTACCCATCCTAGAAGAGTATAGGTCACTAATAATTCAAAGAGGATAGTCTACCCATGATCCTCACGAACCTCAACGTCCATCTCTGAAAATAATCCATGAGCTTCCATTATCCACTGGACTCCTGAATAGCTTGTATCTAATCTTCTGGATTAAATCATCAGCTATATCATTGAATTTTTAGGCATATAAGCAAGTTAGAAATCAAATTATTGTAGATACTCGACACATCTAAACTGCCTTAGATTCAGATCACACTATATAAATATGTACTTGATGCTTTTGTGATCAGTGTATATCAAAAAACACTCTCCAAGTAAACTGTTTCTTAAAAAATTTAGAGCATGAACTGAATTATCTAGCTTAATTTCATGCAATGGTTAATTCTACTCATGAGGCCTCAAATGATGAGACCCATATGTGAGGAATCACTCTTCCAACATCAGAACAACTCCCAACCCGATACTTGATGTATCACTATAGAATGTATGGGTCCTTCCTGAATCCAGAAAAATTATTATCAGTGTAAAAGTCAATCTTTCCTTAAACTCATAAAAGGATGCTTCAAAATAATCTAACCATATGAATTTCACACACTTCTTATTCACATTAGTAATAGGTACTGTAAGGTATGATAAATCCTGGATAAAGCATTTGTAATATCTATCTAGCCTCAAAAAAATCTGTATGTTAAAGACATTCATAGGATGATATTATGAAACTAAAGCTCTCACTTTATCTAGGTATACTAAAACTCATTAATCTGAGATGATATGACCTAGGAAGTTCACTTTGTAAATCCCAAAAGTGTCATTTAATGATCTTAGCATAAAGATAGTTATCTCTTAGTGTATTCAGCATGATCTCAAGACAATTGGCATCATCGTGTCAAGAATATGAATATAAAAAGATGTCATACACAAAGAATACCATGAAAGAATCCATATAATGGTGGAAAAACTGATTCATTAGATCCATAAAAATAGAAAGTGCGTTCATGAGACTGAAAAAAATAAATAGGTACTCATAAAGACTATACCTAATAAAGAAAGCTTTAAGAGGTATGTATGAAGACATGAAACTCACTTAATTATAGGAAGACATAAAATAAATCTTTAAAAACATCCTCACTCCTCAAAGTTGATCAAATATGTCGTCTATTCAAGGCACTAGAAACCAGTTCTTAATTATCCATCCAACAACCTGAAGGCCTTCAAATATTTTTTTTGTTATTGATAAATCCTCCTTTTAAGGGAAGAAGGGGGAAACCCAAAAGGCTTTATAAACATAGGACAATCACACAAAAAGGAAAAAAAGAGTGAAAAAAAGACTAAAAAACTGATCAACCCCTCCCCAGCATAAAAACTTGTTGAAGCACTCCAACGTTGTAAGGAAAATCAGCAAGCCGATGTCCTGTGACAAGCACAAGACTGATTCGATGAAAAATTCCATACCCTCTCAAACAACCAGTTCTGAAAAGCACTGCAAAGAAGAACCTACAGCTCTGAATCATCCTCTAGGCCTGATCCAAGTGATTGAGTCTGGATGTACAAACTTCCCACCTCCAGGATCAAGCCGAACAAACAAAAAAACACCGTAGAACACATCAAAATACTTAACACATCTCCAAATCAAAGCATCAACCACAATATCTAGAAATCAACCATTCAAACTTGACCAAATCAACCATTACAACTTAATCAAATAAACCGCAAGAGATCCATAGAGACAAAGCACTAGTAGTTGAAGACAAACTTGACACTATAATACCTTCACCTATAGAAAAAAATTGTAGGAAACCCGAAGCCTCCCCCCTTTGAGGCACTGTAGATCAGACATGAAGCCCACTGGAAACCTGCTGGAGTCCTCACCTGAACTCTTTGGACAAACTGAGAAGCTAAAGTCTCTCAGTGGAAGTTGGAAAGACTACCGGAGGCAACTTCTATGAGATGGAGAGCTGAGTGGAGAAACCGAAGATGCCAAAAAGACAGGACGTTGTACCACCACTGCAGAACTGCACTAGGCCACGTCATCTCGAAGCACACTGATCCAGAGTGCTAGAGTGGAGCATCGTCACCAAGACTGTAGAAAATGCCGAACACCACCAGATCCCATCACGCCACACCAGATCAAGGTTCTATCCGAGACCAGAAGGAGATACTGTGGCTGATCTAGGACGAAGGGGGATGGAAAAAGGAAAGAGAGGGGAAAACCTAGACACCTTTGGAGAGAGAGTGGACACTGCTCAGAGGCCTCAAATCAGACCATCAAGACTCTATTATACTAGTTCTTAACCAAGAGTTAGTTCAACCATCGATAATCCACCCAAATCCTAAGGGTACCATCTTCCTTATTGGAACAATGGACTGGTGAACCCTAAAAAGATGTTCTAGGGCATATAAATCCTTTATCCTCCATATCCTCCAACTATTTCTTGAACTCCAAAATCTCTATAGGTTTCCTCCTATAAGGAGTAATGGACACTAGTGCCACTTCTATAACTAGATCAATAGTGAATTCTATGTCTCACACTGAAGGTAGCCTAGAAAATTCATCAGTGAAGACATCCCTAAAATGGTCCACTACAGGAGGGAAATAGCGGGTCGTAAGCCCTGATAATCTAAGAAAAGATTTGAAATCCGAGCTGTCACTCTACCCAGCCTCTACTGCACAGGAACCTCTGAGTCAAATAAACATCCTATCCTCCCTTATATACATACTTACCAACCTATGGTGATGTATTTTGGATATCAATATGAGTTATATTGATATTAGTATCAAAATAATATTCTCTTGATGACTCAATTACAAGAAGGGGGAGAATTTTAGTTTTAAAAACATTAGTTTAAAAGATTTTAAACTCAACCAATTCACAAACCACTTTAAGTAGAGAGATTGTATTTGTAATTCGCCCTCAGTACAATTACCAAAGTATCGTAATTATAATGATTTTGATATATTATAGTAAAATAATCATAATCATATAAGATTCAATTATAACAATGTAAACAAATCATATTTACAAAAGATCTAAATAAAAGATTAATGTTTATCATATTCAGAAATTTTATGATAAAACAATTACAAACAAGCACAACAAAATAAAATACTTGTAAGAAACTAGTAATTAAATAGCTATAAAAAAGTAGGAATGGATTAAAATTATTAAAATGAATAGATCTATTTAAACATTAAGAGTAAGGTAGGCACAAACCTTGTTTAAAGGTATCCTTTGTTTTATACTTATAAGAATGTTTTCCTTTCCTCAACAAAGAAATACCTTGATAAGAATATCTTATTCTCGGTCTACCTATACTAGATAGCCCTTGATTCGATGGAATGACTCCGACTTTTTATCCTCTCAAGCCCACGATCAGAATATCAGATTATATGTCCTACTATCCACACAATACCTCATCATAATCACAAATCAGACGCATGAGTACAATGCAAAAATAATTCTTAAGAGGAAAACCTGAAAAAGTTCCCTTAAGAAGAAAAAGCTCTAAAAACAATTTAAAAAGACTAGGAGAAATATTTCATGCTTTGTAATCTTCATAGCTCTCGCATAATGAGAAATTGAAATTGAAATCAATCAGCACTTTAAAAACTACTTCAAACTCTTTTAATGACCAGGTATTTATAGAAAAATTCCCAATAGTCATATTTCTTTCCAAATAATCATATTGATCTGAGTTTTTCGCAATGACTTGGAAACTTGGCACTCCAAAGAATATTTTGTAACTAATTGTCCAACATTGTATTAAATTACACCATTATAGTGTAAAAAGGTTTTCCTTCCATTAGAAATTAGTTTTCCATATTCAGAATTTAATCTTTTATCAGTCTGATGGACTTCCTTGTAGATTTAATTACAATACTCTTTATAAGTGTGATTCTGATGTTTATCAGTTGTATCATCAATCCAATTATATATTTTTTTCAGTATTAAATACAAGATAGAATGTCTTAAATATGATACAACAAAGGTAAATATGATGTTTATTAGATCCATACTCATTATGATGATTGTAATGAAAGATGTTAGTTTATATTAATGAATACTTTAGAACTAAATCCAAGTATGATAAAAAAAATATTTTCTAAAAAACGTTTCTGAATCACTTTACACAGGAAAAAGTTAGTAATCATGTTTTTAAGAAAGATTTTTTTATTTAAAAAAAAGGAATGGAAAAGTCATAAGTATAAATTTTAACAAAACAATCTACCCCTTTTTGGAAATCACAAACCCAAAAATTAAATGGAAAATAAAATTTTAAAAACTTACAGTCCATTTTCTTTTAGGTACTCTGTATTCAGAATTAAACAATAATCCTTATCTCCCCTAGAGTTTATGATTCATCTGAATACTATGATGAATATGATTAACTACCCCTTAGGAAAAAAAATCCTCCCTAAGGACCATATTCCCCTCTATTGAGATATTCTACTCCTTTAAGAAAAATTCTCCCCACTTATATAAAATTATTCCCATTTGTGATTTTCAAAAAGGAATGGGTAAAGTCTAGAGTTTTCTAAAAAGGGTTATAAATAAAGTATAAAATGAACTAGTTAATTATCCATAAAAATTATGAAAGAATATCGAACTAAAAAAAATTCAGAAAAAATTAAGAAAATTGTATTTAGAAGAAAAGAGTAATTCATTCATTGATCAGAAAAAATATTACAATAAGAGTTTAGAAAAAAAATCAGTGTTTCTTAATTAGAGTTTTGATAAAAGGTTTGATCTTCTTAAAATTGTTTATGTCCTACTCTAACTTCTCAATATTTTCATCATGAATCTAAATATTCTCTTCTTGATATGGAGACTTCTCTTATTGATTTCGAATATTTTTAGATAAATCTTCATTCTGAATTTTCAAGCTAATGATTTCATCTTTATAATATTTGAGTTTTGATAACTGTAAATAAAAATATTTTATCTTAATTTTTAATCCTTTCACTTCCTTATACCAGTTTTCAATTGAATCAATAAATTGTTCAATGAATTTTACCCTATATTTTATGAATTTGGATGACTGATTGAAGGATTATATGGATTCATTCATAATCTTCTTCATATATTCAAGACTCTATTCATGCAACTTGACATCGACATCAATATTATGAGGCTATTTCACAACCTTATTGCGTGATTTTTTTGAGTTATAAAATATTATTTTAAATATTTGAAATCATCATCTAACTAAATCAGCATATATTTTAAAAATTTGATTGATTTTGATTTTTCACATTAATTTTGAGAAATAAATTCCAACCTGGATTCAAGTCTTGGAAAGTTTGGTATTTTTCCTTAAAGCCTCTGTAAATCCTGTATGATATAATCAACTCCATGTTCAGTTATCATATTCATTGAATCTGATTCTTTTTCTATTTAATGAATTTGATAATGACTAGTTCCAATTTCATCTTATTTTGATTTCCCTACATCAAATTTATTTGATAGAGATTTCCTAACTTTGTCACCAACTTCATTTCCATCAGTTAATTCAATGATCTCATAAACATCATTATTATCTTTAGTACCTTATATCTTTGAATTATCATCAATATTTTGTTTTGATAAGGACTTATCTTTCTTTGATGAAAATTCTTGTGGTTCTTCATAACTTTTATCTCCACTACCCTTATCTATTTTGGAGGGTAATGCGAATGAGGATGACCATGTTGATGAATATTTATTTAATCGAACCTTTTATTTATCATAATTTTCATTAACTTCCTCTTCCAAATCCCATTCATTATCATCTTCTTTATTTTCATCATATTCCTCTTCTTATTATTCTATTTATTATTCAACCAAATTTTCTTCATATTCACTTAATTATTTTTCTTGACCTTATTTATCTAGAATATCAATTCCTATAACACCTTACTCTATTTATTTAAAAAACATCTCACAGAGCTGTGACTCTATTCTCGATTCACCTTTACTAGTTGGTACTAGTTCTAAAGGTTTTTCTTAAAATTTAGGTGGTATCAATTCATCAACTATTTTTTCCTTTTCTAGTTACCAAAGGAAAATCGACATGAAAAATTGCAGTTTCTTGAATGGATAATCTGGAATCCATATTTACTTGATTGGTATGGGATGATGGTAAGTCAACCTTCTCTAAATATCTTTTAACACCCTTTAAAATACTTTCACATAGTTGGGATTCTGATAACATCTTATTTTTCTTCTTCTTATTTGATTTTTCTTATAGAACATTGAAACCATGTATTCTTAAATCCATGGACACTGTAGGATCAATGACGATAACTGTATCCCCTTATTTCTTATCATACTTATTTCTTATCCACTCATCCCTTATCTCATCAGTAACATTCCTCTATTTATTTACTTTTTTAGGGGGTGGAGACTCAACCTTCCTTTTCTTTTCCTAATTACCCTACTCAGATTTTATTTTTCTTCTTCTCAATACCCTACTTGGGTTTATTTGAGAATTATACATCAGAGACTTTCTCAAAAAATAGATTTTAAAAATCAAAACTAAAACACATCCTCTTCAAAGTATCACCAGTAATGAAAATAATTTTCATCTTCTTTGGTATTGAATTATTTGAAATGTTGAAGTATTTCATGATCTATAGAATTAACTTCCTTAAGATATCTAGAAATATGATGATACGAGACTTAATAGAACCGGTCTTGATATTATTGATGGTAATAAAAATGAATTAAATAAGATCTATTTTTCTAATATTCATGAGATAATCCAAAATTAAAACATCAGTTACCTTTAAAGCATTATGATCCCTTTTTCTCAAAATTACAAAGCCTTGCATCTATAAAGTAATAACCCTCTTATCCGAAGTGATATGAGTCACTTTACTTATTTTTCATAATGAACAAATAAGGAATACTCTTCTTTTTTCTTATTAAAAGATCCAAGATCATCAGGTAACTTTTGAGAAGGATAATAAGATTCTCTATATGATGGTATTTTAAGTAAACTTGCAACTTTATTATATGAAATCTTGTACCATTTGTCATATATAATGAAGGATTTTTTTTGTTTTCCATCTTCTATGAAGAACTTAATAGTAGTATAGAATGTTCAAACAAGATCAAGGTAAACATAATCAAAAACCTTATCAGACTGACTACACATAATGACTCCCATACATGAAATTTTATAATATTTATCAATAAAGATTCATACTTCTCATAAAAATTTATTTCTACAAAACTTTCATGGAAAACAAACTAGTTACTGAAATATTTGGCAGAAGATATCATATTTGAAGAAGTGATTGGAGATTATGACATAAGGGAATTTTTTAAACGAGATAATTTTAAAGGAATCAAAAATTAGTCACAAGAAGTCTAAGATAACTGATGTGGGACACGGGGTCCCCCCTTTATATAGAAAATAGAAATATATGGTTTAGCTTCCACTTTTAATCCAACAAATAAGATTAATCTTATCCTAATTTGATGGTTGTAAACTATCTGAAAAAAGATTTTTTAAAATTTTAACTCTCAAGGATTTTTTTATAATATTGATATTGAATAAAATTTTGGGAGAGAAAAAAATTGAAAAGAAAAAGAAAATAGATTTTTTAATAAAAAATAAAATAATTACAATAACAACAGAGATGAACAATATTAATGACATAGTGAAAAAATTTAAAAGAAAAGAAGAATACATTTTTTAGTAAAAAGTATCATCGGCATGGATACCATGTTCTTCTTGAATTTTTTAAAATAATTATATTTAAATAGTTTTAAGAAACTGAATATGATAGTTAAAAAACTAAATAATTTTTTTTTAAATTTAAAATAGTTTTTAGGAATAAAACTGAATACTACATTTCAGAAATAAAAACACATTATGAAAAATTTTTAAGTAAGAAAATTTAAGAAAATTTGAGTCTAGAAAAGTTATAACATTTTTGATTCTGATTATCCTTTTAAGAATACTAACTCTGAAAATTTTATAAAGAAATATGAGTGCAAAACTTCATTATGAAAATTTTAAGATAATTAATTTTTTTGAAAAACAACAAACATATGTACTCCTCATATGAAGAGGAGTGACTTAATGTAAGGAGATGGGTAAAAAAAAATACATATGAAGAATACTTTTACATTAATCATTCATAGATTCTATTTAATATATTCAAATACAACATAAGGTAAAGGTTTTATAAAAATATCATGAAGTTGATCCTACATTCTAATGAATTTTAAAATGATATCTCCTTTTTGCATGTGATCCCTAAAAAAATGATGCCTAATATCAATTTGTTTTGCATGAGAGTGATGTGAAGGGTTATTATTAAGAAAATGGAACTAGTATTATCACATAGTATTTGAGTTTTTGTAAAACTCATTCCATAGTCAGTGAGTGTGGGTTGCATCTACAACACTTGAGCACAAAAACTTATAGCTGCCACATATTCAGCTTCAACAGTAGAAAGTGCTACCAGGTGTTGTTTCTTACATGAACAAGAAACTAATTAATCTACTAATAAATGATAAGTACTAGATGTGATTTTACTATTCATTCTACAACCACCAAATCCATCATTAGAAAAAAAATTAATTAAAAAACATTTCTAGAAGAATAAAAAAGTCCTAAATACATAGTTCCCTTTAGATAACAAAAAATTCATTTTACTAATTTTAAATTTAATTCCTTTGGATTAGATTGAAATATTTAAAATAAGAATATTGAAAACATTAAGTCTATTCAACTAGTAGTTAAGTATAGTAAACTTCCTATCATCCCTCTAAAAGTCTTTTGATCAACTGGTTACCCAGCCTCATCAAGATCTAAAGTATTTTAGGCACCAAAGGGAGTAATAATACTTTTTATAATCATATAAAAACTTTTTATGATGATATTTTATATACTTATGTTGATATATTTTTATGTTCCTTATGGTTTTTGTTATATTTGAAAACTGAGAATTTTTTTAACTCACCCATCATACTCATCTCAAACTCAGATTTCATAAGATCTGTAAAAGAATCTATTAAATATTTTTGAGTTGACCAAAATATAATGTCACCAAAATATATTTGAACAATTATAATATTTTTGTTAACATATTTTATAAAAATATTTGGATCCACAACTCCCTTAACAATTTTTTTGTACCAAAAATCTTGTTAATCTATCATACTAAGGTCTAGGGTCTTGTTTAATCTATATAAATATTTGGAAAGTTTATAGAAATTTTCAAGATGTTTTATATTTAAAAAAAAAGGGGTTGTTCAACATAAACTTCCTTATAAACATATCCATTAATAAAAACACCCTTCACATCCATTTGAAAAAGTTTGAAATTAAAAAATTCTGAAAAGGATAGTAGAATACGAATAGCTTCTAGTCTAGCTACTAGTGAATATGTTTCTTCATAGTCTATGTATTCTTGTTGGTTGTAAAATTTATCAATGAGTATTTCTTTATTTCTAATGACTATTCCATTTTCATCACATTTGTTTCTAAAAACCCATTTTACACCAATTATAGAAGTTTGTTTAGGTTGTCCAACCAAGGTCCAGACTTTGTTCCTATAGAATTCATTTATCTCATCTTGTATATCCATGATCCAATCCCCACCACCTAAAGCCTCTTCAAGATTATTTGGTTCAAATTGGTAAAGGAAAGAAACATTTTATATTTCATTCCTTAATGAACATTTAGTCTTGATGGGTTTACCAACATCACCAATGATACTATCACTAGGATGATTTCTAAGAAATAACTAACTTATTGGGTTTTGTAAAATGTATTCATCAACATAAGGAAAAAAATATTCCTGAGTAAATAATTCAGAAACTATTTCTTGGGTACTTTCCTTATAATAATAATTTTCTAACAAAGGTTGAAAATCAATTTTTTAAATGAAATCTGAGGAGGATGTATGTTGGGGTTTTTTGAAAACAAAAGGGTCTATTTTATTAAATTTAACATGTACTATTTTCTAAATAGTACACGAATTTTTATGAAAACTCTATAAGCCTTAAAAGTAGTGGAATAACCTAAAAATATTCCTTCATCAGATTCGGGTGAAAATTTATGTAAGTTATCTTTTGTATTTATGATGAATAATTTTCATCCAAAAACTATGAAGTAATAAAATTTTGGTTTTCGGCCTATCCACAATTTATAAGGAGTTTTATTAAGAAAGGGTTTAATTAAAAATTTATTTATAGTATAGTAGGTATTACTAACAACTTCATCCCAAAAAATGTTTAAAAATTTAGTATTCACTCAACACGATTCTTGCTATTTTTTTGAAGACTACAATTTCTTATTTAAACAACACCATTTTTCTATAGGGTTCTTTTTGATAAAAATTTATGTTTTATAAATTTCTTTTTATAAAAAGTTTCAAAATTAGAATTTACACATTCTTCACCATGATCACTACAAATAGTTATCAAGGTAAGGTTTTTATAATTTTTTACTTTGGATAAAAAGTTTTGAAATAAAAAAGGCTTCAAATTTCTTTATAAGAAAATAAACCCATGTGTATCTAGTGTAATCATCAATAAAGACATATACATAGTATTTTCTTCAAATTTTGTTAGTTTTCGTAGGATAAAATAATTTTATGTGCACTAACTAAAAATCATCAGTAGTTGAGACTTCAATAATACATTTAAAACTAGATTTATGTTTCTCACCATATTGACAAGGGTCACATACTTTTGAAGAATGAAACCTATGATCTGGTAGATCCTTAATAAGTATTTTCTTATTTAAGTTACATAAGTTTTGAAGGTTAAAGTGTCCTAACATTCTATTCCATAACCCATATTGATATTTCATTATAATTAGGCATGGTAAGTCTTGGCTCTTAAGGTCTTCTAAGTTATGCGTGTAAACATTTTCATGCCAATTGGAAGAAATAATGTATTCATCCTTGTAATTGTGTACTACACATTTATCATTTCTAAAATTTACAAGGTAACCTTCGTCATGTAATTGAAATATTCTTATAAGGTTTTTCTTAAGACCTTCAATAAAAAAACATTTGAAATTAAAGCTTTACCAAGAAAAACTATGTAACCTATACCAATAATATCTCCTTGAGAATTATCTAAAAAAGTAACCTTTCCACCTTTCATATTGATAATATTTTATAAAAAGTATTTATTAATAGTCATGTTCCTAGAATAGCCACTATACATATACCATGTATTCTTGTTGTTGTTACTTATCTTTCTTTTCTTGAAAGCAAAAACATTAGACATTGGGCACCCAAACCTTCTTGGGTTCTGTAATTTTAGAAAACAAAACTTTTGGAATCTATATTTTATAAAAAAATAGGGTTTTTGGTAACCTAGTGAATTTACTTTATTAAGATAAAATTTTCTTTCCAATGACCTCCACTTTGACACTTAGTAAAAAAGGGTTCATTTTTAGGAACAAAGTAATTGTTACTAAAAAATTGTTTTTGTATTAGTATATCCCATTCCAGAATTAGTTCCATGAGAAAAAAATTTGTTTATAAATATTATCAAAGTTTTCTTTACCAGTGGTAAATATTGACAAGAGTTTCTTCAAATAAGAAATTTCAAAATTTAGTTTAACTATTAAATTATTACCCTATTTATTAATAGTTTTATAATTGAGTTTATCAACACTGGTTTGTAAAATATCTTTCTCAGAAATTAATTTTTCTAAATCATTTGAAAAAAATATTATTATTTAAATAGAATTATAAATATATTTGGAAATATATGATATTTACTTTGTTAAAACAACTATTCTTGAATTGGTCTTATCAAGTTTTTTACTAACATTGCAATTTTCATTTTCTAACAATTTAGAAAATCAAGATACTTCATCATAAAAGGTAAAATTGATATCTAAAATATTTGATAAAGATTATTCATTTTAGTATTTAATTTTTTTTTCTCATTTTCAGATTGAGGATAAATTTCAGTTAAGGATATGTTTGTAAGATTCTCAATAGTGCATACCTTATCCATTAAACAAATATTTTCTTTAAGAATTCTGGAAAGAAGGCCAATGTTCCTCTATCCAGAAATATTATTTTCATAAGAGTTATCTAAGTATTCTCCTCCACTTTCACTCTAAGAATCATTATCTTTAATAAATTTCTTTACTTTTGACTTATAAAACTTTTTCTGATTCCTTTCAGAATGTATTTATTTTTTTCCTTTCCTTTTTAGATTTGGACAATATGATATGATGTGTCTAAATTTCTTATGATCATAACAAGTAACTTTAGAATATTTCTTATCACTTATTTCCTTATTAAAATTCTTACCAATATTGAAAATCTTTCTTACCAAATATCCTGTTCATACTTCAAGTAAGATTAGATAATTCATTTTCAAAATGTTCTAATGAACTTGAGTCTAATTATATAACAAATATTTTCTTTATGGATGATTTCACTAATTTCTCAGTAGACTAAACTTTAGGAGATAAGGTAGATGTTTTATCAAAAAACACACCACCATTTTTCTTTTTCTATTTTTTGGTATCTCTTTTCAATATTCCCTAATATGGAATAAGAGTTCCAATAATACCACCAAGAGTAAGATTTTTCAACCTTCTTGTATCATCAATAACTTTACTCTTAGACTCACATTCATTTGGAATGATATTTGTTATCTTTTCTACAAGGATTTCATCATATAAACCTTTTTCTACAAGGGATTGTAAACTATTTATGATAGTCATAAACCTTTTATGCATCTTGGAAATGGATTCTACAAGTAAAAATTCAAATTCTTAATAATCAGTTATTAACATAGCTCTTCTAGTTTCAACAACCTTAGAAGTACCAAAATATGTAACCTCTAAATTTTTACAAATACTATTTTCTACGTCACAAAAAGAAATATGACTATAGATACTTCGGGCAATTGATCATAGAAAAGTGTTTTTGACTCTGTAATTAAGTTGATACTCTTACTTTTATGGATTAGTGAAAGCTGTAACTTCCTAATTAGGAATATTATAATTTCTAGAGAGTATCACGAACTTGTCAACTACTATTTTTATTACAAAAGTATCCATTATGTCTCTCTAATATTCATAGCGAACACCATAAAAAACGGCGATTTATTAGGATTCAGATTGTCTATGGATCCAATATTCATTACTACCATATTAATAGAAAAAAACTTTCTTTTCCACAAACATGTTATTATAACAAATATTTATAAACAAAAATTTTATAACAAAACTTAACATACTTTCAATAATAAAGAAACAAAATTACAACAAGTAAATGAGTAGTGGAAACCGGCACTAATACCAATTTTTGGACATCAACATAATTTATATTGATATTAGGATAGAAAAATATATTCTTTATGGGTCAATTACAAGAGGTGGGGGGGTGAATTATAGTTTTAAAAACATTAGTTTAAAAGATTTTAAACTAATCCAATTTACAAACCTCTTTAAGTAAAAAAGATCAGATTCAGACTTGGACCTCTGTCCAATTACCAAAGTATCATAATCAGAATGATTTCAATATATCATAGTAAAAAACTCTTAATCATATAAGATTAAATTATAAGAATGTAAATATATCGGATTTACAGAAGATCCAAATAACATATTAATGTTTATATTATTCATATACATTACTGTAAAACAATTAAAAATAAGAATAGTAGAATAAAATACTTATAAGAAACAAGTAATTCATTAAATATAATAAAGTAAGAATGACTTACAACTATTAAAATGAATAAATCTCTTTTAACCTTAAGAGTAAGTTAGCCAAAACCTTGAATAAAAGTATCCCTTTTTTTATAATTACTAGAAAACATGTCATTCCTTAGTAAGGAAATCCCTCTATATGAATATCAGATTCTCTGTCTACCTAGACTTGGTTCCCTTGATCTGATGGATCAGATTTATCTTTCTATCCTCGTAAGCCTTCAATCAGAATATTGGATTCAATGTCCTACTATCCCCAAAATCCCTCAATCATAATCATAGATCAGACGCATGATTACAGTGTAAAATAATTATTAGGAGGGAAACCTGACATGGTTCCCTAAAGAATAAAAAACTCTAAAAACAATTAAAAAAATATAGCAATAACCCATTCATGCTTTATAGTGTTTAGATCTCTCACTTAAATAGAAATTAAAAATGAAATCAATAAGCACTATAAAAACTTCTTCAAACTATTTGAATGACTAGGTATTTATAGAAAAAACCCCAAAGATTATATTTCCTTCCCAACAATCATATTTCTTTGAGTTTTTCACAACAACTTAGAAACCTCTTACTTCAATGAATATTTTGTAATTGATTGTATGGCATTGTATTGAATTACACTATTATAGTGTAAAAAGGGGTTCCTTACATTAGAAATTAGTTTTCCATATTTATAATTTAAACTTTAGTCAATCTAATGAATTTACCTACACATTTCATTATGATAATATTTATAAGTGCGATTACGGTGTTTATAAATTCTATCATTAGTTCAATTATAAAGACTTTGTTGGTATGAAAGAAAAGATAGAAAGTATTACATCTGATCTAATAAAGGTGAATTCGATGTTTATCAGTTCCATACTCATTATGATGATTGTATTGAAATATGTTAGTTTATATTCATGAATAATTTATAACTAATTCCAAATATGGTAATATATTGTGTTTTCTATAAAAATATTCTAAAACAATTTGGACAAGAAAAATTTATTAATCAAGTTTTTAAGAAACAGTTTGTGATTTATAAAAAAAGGAATGGAAAAGTCATAAGTATAATATTTGACTCAACACTGTAAGCATCACCCTATGATAATATTAGTCAATATAATATTGATAAGGAACTAATAAATCCATCTTGATGATTACATCAAAACCTATTATGTCAAGGATGATGAGATTACATACAAAAATAAATCCTCCTATCCTAAGGGGACAATCCTTACAATGAATTACTCTCTCAAATCAGATACCCAATGGGGTATCAAGCATTATCACTCAATAGAAGTGTTCTATATTGAGGCCTATACAATCGATAATCATCTTATATATAAAGGAATGTGATTCACTTATGTCAAATAAATCATACACTAACATAGAGGATAATAGAATAGTACCTTGAACAGCAGGTCTGACACTATTGTCATATGGAATAGGCTACACTGTATGTTATTGGCTAGAACTATAGCCATGAGTCACAACCTAACTGCCCTAAGAAAGCCTGTTCTACTGGTGTTGAGAATCATGAGTCTGACTACCTCTTCCTCAACCACCACCTCAGCCTGAGTGACCAATGGTATTCCAGCTACCTGCCTAGAGAGATACTACTGGAACTACACTAGAATGTGGGGTAGGTGTAGATCCCTGATCAGTTGAAACAAATGGAAAGGTCCTGAAGAAGCACTGTATATGCCACATATTTTTATAGCCTCTATATTCACCTGTATACCATAAACACTGGGGTTTCATATGTCCCATCTTCCCACACTGGTGATAGATAAGAAAGATTTCAGTCTGAGCCATATTAATGTTGCTACCCCCATGAGAAAACTTGGAGCGACACTTGCATCTACTAAAATAACAACTTGTGGGTCATAGTGCTGAACCACCTTGGTTCCCACCATCACCATACCCCATATTTATATCAATAATAAAGGCATGGTTGACTGTCTCAGAATAACAGTCAGCCCAAAAACATTGACCAGTGATCGGATGTCATATACCATCCCATCCTTGAATCTTATGAAGGTTATAAGATCATCACCAGATAGAGTCAGAATTAACCATTTTTTCTTAGTAAAGATAGAATAATACTCTATGAATTACATGATTCCCTTTTGCATGTTCATAAAATCTCTTGACTGATAATCCCTCTGAGTCTGTGGAAAGAAGTAGTCATATAATTTTATCTAGAAATCTACCCAGACCATATATCAATGCCAATAAACCCGGGTAATAACATACCACCATCGATTGGAAGAATCAAATAGTTTATAAACATAAATTTTGACCCTATTATCTATAGGTATCTCAAGATGGTCAACAATAGAAAGCATGGCCACCAACCGTGACTCAAAAACATATGGTTTTTATCCCCTTAAAATGTGGCAAGATGATACTACTAGAACTCCTAAGTCAACTCTAACATATGCGGGATAGGTCGAGTGATATATTTCATATTTTTAATTAAAATTAAAAATCATTTTTAGAACTGGGAATCATTGACCATATCAGGAACAACAGGTAGTGCCATAGGTGGCGCTGCAGGAGGGATCAATGGCAGTGCAGGTCCCACCATCTCTGATGCATGGTCATCACCAACTTCTTAGTGTATGACTTGAGGCTATCGTGGTGGCATGATTCTATAATTAAAAATTAATGCTATATAATTTAATTTAACAATTTTAAATATTATATAAAGATATCTAAAATAGGTACATATTCTTCCTATGAACAGATCACACCGTTCTTTAGACTCCAAAATTTAGGTCTAGGTGAAGGAAAACACCATAAAAGGCCATAAGAATGTAAGTGAATCAAAAATACCCACTACTAATGATGATCTTGGGTCTAGGTCTCGTATCACATGTATAAGACAATCATTTAAGTTTAGAAGTTCTATTTATTTTAAATTTGTACTCATTTATATATTTAAATCTCTTTAAATGGTTTAATTAGATGGATCACTATTTCTAATTTACAAGGGCCCATACTCCTTATAAACTACAATATGGCATCCACTTAATCTTAATTATAACATGTTCCATCCCATGAGACCAATGATCCATAGATCAACATGCCATAACTGACTTCTCATGGTTTCTTCTTTAACCCATACAGGAAAACACTATTAGGTTAAAGAAGACATTTTGAGTGTCAATTATGTTTTCTCATCCCTACAAGAAATTTCATCACATCTCTATATATAATAATTAGGAACCAACTATATGGGATAATAAAATTCATGTTGAAAGTAATAATGACGTGAAAAAATTCATGGCATATTAGTCCTAAGGTGCCTATAATGATACATGAGATGTCGCACACTCATTTTATCAGGCCAAATTAAAAATAAATCCCATTGAAATAACACCAATAATAATAACATAAAAAGACATGTGTGTCACCCAATATTGAAGTCACATCAACTTTAATAGCTATAATCAATAACAACAATTACCCATCCTAGGTAATTTGTGTTTCCCCTGTACATGGGTTAGTTACTCCCAGAAACATTCTCATTACCAAATTACATAATCTCATAGTCTCCTATATAATACCCAAATAGTAATATAAAGGAAAATAAAACTCCTCTAATAACACTTTGTAACATCCCAAACTGGGATCCAATTAACCCGTACCCCAAGTCGGTAGGTCACATGGCCTTAAGCGCGCCTCCCCATACACCAGAGGCTTCCAAATAGAAAAAAGGCTCTAAGGTGGTACAATGGTTAGACTATAAAATCATATCAGAGTGGAACGACAGATACAATAGGTAAATGAAAACAACAAAAGCATAATATAAGAAGACACTATGACCACTAGACTAGTAACTTTCCTTAGTAGAAGAAGAATACAAACAGATCTGATAAATAACTACAAAGGCATAAATAAGTGATAGGAACTGTAATAATATAAAAATTTAAAAGTCAGAGTCATATAAAATGATTTCATGGCATGCTGATATATAAAAAGGGGAAACAAGGGGTAGGAATATACGATATTCCATATAAAAATACAAAAATTACAAAAGACTGATCTACTAGCATCTCAAGAATATGATCGGTCCTCTTCACCAATGATCCACATTATAATAAAAAAGAATCAGACATCTATAGTAGATCACTTTCCCTTATCCATACCTACATACATGTAATCTACTCAGGTACCAAAGGTGGTCCGAATAAGGTGTGAGATAAAATACCAATAGGCCACCATCAATGGTGTCTATAAGTAATCCACCATATGTACATAGCTAAATAGTGTGAAGATATAATTTAATTATAAGAAATGATGGAAATAAATTAGTAATAGTTGGATCCAGCTCCTACAAGACACCTAGCAGTCTCTACCTACTTCAGCATAGGCCAATAGAATAGTTAAATCGATGACTATATATATATAGTGTGATTATATACTGTATCCATCTATATGCACTAAGTAAGCGGGGATTTAAGTACCATATACCTAGATACTAGGTGCTAGCTAGACCTGGGGTGTAATAAAGGAATCTATAACCAGTCTAATGAGATATACTATCAAACAAAGGGTACAATTCTTGAATCTCCTAACGAATGTGAGTCATCATGACCAACAATCGAGATAGGTGGGGTGAGTCATCATGTTTAACACCCATAACAGAGGAACATGGAACGTCATTCCCATCACCCTGATAATAGTATATTAGTGAGAGATGTCATGATCAACACCTGATGTAAGGGAGTGTAAAACATCATACTCAAAAAGTCCCTTAACCATCATTCCACAACCAATGTCAATGGAATAATCATAATAATAATAATAACTTAAAGTATCACCTCATAAGAATCATAAGAATCATTCTCCAATATAATAATGGGTGTCACAGTTTATGTAAGCCATATGAATAAATATAAAAAGCATGCATCATTAGGCATGGACTTGCCATCAATTTCCTTTAATTATAATTATCCCATTTAATTAATTTAAGGAAGGGAAATCATCAAAATAAATTTAAACAAGCCATTTAATAAATATAGGAAAGGTAATACAATTCCAAGATTCATCCAAGCACTTATAAGGTGAAATTACTAATTATCCAATTACCCAAAAAGGGGAAATTCCATTTACAAGACAATTTGAACACTTATAATGTGTTATGGTTATTTAAACATTTATATTTAAGGGGAAATTAAGCTGACACACCCAAAGGGGTGGCTATAATTGAGGTCTAAATCCTAGAACTACATGGAAAGGGTCCACATGAGTATAATAACATGGTTGAATTGATTTAAAATGAAAGAAAACATTTTATGGAAATGTGCGCCAAAGGCCGACATAAAACACAACAATGGAGTAATGAAAAACTCTAAAATTTTGGGAATAAATTCTAGACCACATAACTTAGGGTCGTACATGAATCCTCATCCAATATCAACTTTAGATTTGAATTATTTTAGAAGAAACATGAAGAATGACCCAACACCCTAAATATAGGGAAAAAGAGATTGCACTTAAATAGATTAAGAGATACAAATAGAAACCACGAAAGGAAATAAGAAGATTAAATATCTTATCAATGTGTATCTAATGTGATCGATGAAATTCAAATAAGAGAAAAAAGGTGTTATCAAAATACCTAGGAGAGAATTGAGGGAGAGCCATGGGAGAAAATAAAGGAGGCTTATCCACTAGAGAAGAAAGGAGGAAAAGGAAAATAGGTTTAAGATGGTCATTTAAGGGAAAAATTGTAATTTCACCCACTAAAATGGGGTCACATAGTTTGGACGCATGGTTGGCCAAACTGTGTGCCAACAATGTGCATCTTAATATCCAAGGTGGGGACCCCACATGGTTTGTGCATACTATTTTCCAAACCATGTGAAAACCTTGTGATTTGGACCTGTCAAGATGTCTATATTTTTTTCATGAGTGTGTGCACCGGGTTACATGGTTATAGACAAACCGTGCAGCCACATACTACTTAAACGTTCCCATTATGGTTACCCATCATGGTTAGTACCAACCGTGTAGTTACTGTGTGGCCTACCATGTTTCCCAATTCTCAAATATTCGGGCTCTGAACAAACCCTAGATGCTCCTAGAACTTTCTTTATTCCATAAGGCACATTTACTAAGAGAAAAAATATTTAAACCAAAAAACAATGAACCGTAACTTTGAGAAAATTTGGGTCATTACATTCCAAATTACTTATCCAAAAATATAATGGGGGCTCTACACCTTACCAAGGATTTTATATCAGTCATGTGGGTACTGAATCCTATGAAGGACCTACACATCATCAAGGGAAATGTATATTAATTTGGAGGGAACCGACTCCATGGATATAAAAACTATTATAATATCCCTACCCCAAATCACTAGGAGGTGTAATCAGACTAGTTCATTACATGACCTCAGTCCTACCTCCCCATATGCTAGAGGCTATCTACTAGTAACAGGGGTCTAAGGTAGTACCATGGGGAGACTACACCCACATATTAGAGTGAAAAATGAAAGAATAAATTAACCAAAAATCATCCTCAACAATAAATAATCATCTAAGTATGTGGAAATAATAAACATATCTAATAGTAATAAATTAATATAGAAGTAATAATCAATAAAAAAATTGATTATTGATTCATAAGTTTTACTTCTTACTTTTCTATTCCTTTTGTTTTGGAAATCCAAAAATATTTCTTAAAAACATATTAATTTTTTTATATCCAAAGTGTTATAGTATGTTTTTATAGAAAGCATTATATTTTACCATACTTAGAATAAGTTTTTAAGAACCCATATCTTCATTTCAGGTATGTTTTTCTTTTCTGGTTGTTTTTGAGAAAAAGAGTAATTTTTGGAAATTTTCAAAGTACACGCCATGTACTTTATGAGTACACGCCATGTACTTTATGAGTACATTCCATGTACTTTATGGGTACACACCGTGTACTCGGTTACCATAGGTGGCCATGTGCTGGTCATGTAGCGTCCATGCACACGACCATGTGGGGGTGACCTAGAGGCCGCCTAAAGCGGAGTACGAAAAAGTAAAGTACACACCATGTAATTCAAAAGTACACACCGTGTATTTCTTTTTTTTCATTAAACGCACTGGGGTTGCGTATAATCACCAGAACGATCTTCTTCTAGGTATCGTTCAACCGAGAGCTCCCATACGACTGCAATCTTCCTACGAGCCCCTGAACGAGCATTCAAACTCCAATTTGACCATTTTCGATTGCATTGGGATTGCCTCGGTAAGCTCTCTCTTCTGCTTGATCTTCGTTTCATGATTCTTTCTCTTTCTCAAGTTATCCTTGGTTTAAACTTTTAAGTGTTTTTGTAGATCTTTGACGTTTTAAGGTTATTAAAGCCTTGATATTTACATATAGCGATCTCCTAATGTCGAGGTATGTGGTTTGTGCCTTTCGGTTGAAAGTCCTTGATTTTTATGTGGAAAATTACCCGATACCCATGAACGATGTATTGCATGATTACCGTTTTAGCCCTATTGTTTACCTGAAATGCTTGTATGCTTGAGTAGATTATAATTTATTATGAATAGGGTGAATTGATGTGCTTTAGCTGTGTTTCCCATGCATGTTTTTCCTATTTTGACCTTTGGGTATAGTTTTCCTGATAGGAGGATGTTTACTTTCCCATGCCTAGTATTGTAGGATGGTGTGACTGTTGTTCTGTTATGCTGTTATACTGTAGAATGCTAGCCAAGTAGTTCTTGAGGTTTACCTTGGCCGATATGAACTGCTACACTTTCTTAACTTACACAGGGCCATGAGAACCTAGTGTATAGACCATAGGGATAATGGACGTTGAGGGCTTATCTAGAGTGTATTTATAATATTACGATGCGAGACCATAGGGGGAATTGAAGTTGAGTTCTTCCTCAAAGTTTCTGTAGTTCATCTAAGCGGACCATAGATGGAATGTGACATAAGTTCTTCCCCAGAGAAACTTTAGTTATGATACGAGACTATAAGGGGGGTTGACAGTGAGTGCTTCCTCATAGAATTTATGCTTAAGCTGAACAGGAGGGGTTAGACTGAGTGTACTACCCAGAGGGTTACTTGAACTTGTTAGGTAGGACCAGAGGGGTTAGACTGAGTGTACTGCCCAGAGGGTTACCTTTGTGTTAGCTGCTTTCTTGTACTTGTTAGGTAGGACCAGAGGGGTTAGACTGAGTGTTCTTCCCAGAGGGTTACCAGTTGTATTTATCTACTTGTTTAGTTGTTGCTTGATATTGAAACTATGGATTGTTTACTATTGATTACCTTCCTGTTTACTGTTTCCTGTACTTTTACCTGTCATATACTCATCGACTATTAGGCACGAATCTTGTGGTGGTTGCCTAATGGAATTAGTCTCACACCCTGTTAGGGCCATGATTTTGGGCCCAAATAGATTATATTGTTGCAGGTATAGAGAAGGGAAATCACCCTTCTACTTCAGGTACTTGACATGCTATGGAGTTGGAGAGCACAAGACCAAGCTTAGGCTTGCGATGCTGAGGAGCTGATTACTATTTTTCTTTTTTACTTGGTTTAGTACTGTATTTCAGTATTGTGATTTGTTTCTCTATTTTCCTAGACATATGTATCATGCATCATTATATATATGTGCTCCAGTTTATTCTATCAATTTTACACTATTTATTTTTGGTATGATATTATTACTACTTCCGCTCTTGTGCGTATTTGTTTACTTCTGCTGTGTACTCTTCCAATGAGGGCATAGTTTCCCCACTATCACACCCAAGGCCCTCGCTGCTAGTCGGAAGCCTCTGGAATTCAAATAACATCTTTGAGGTGCGGAGTTTTCTAGGGTTGGATGGATACTACAGACGTTTCATACATGACTTTTCAGGCTTAGCATCCCCGCCGATGAGTCTGACTAAGAAGGGTGAGAAGTTCTTGTGGTCAGATTCTTGCGAGTCAGCCTTTCAAGAGCTGAAGGGGAGGTTGAATTTAGCACCGATACTAGTCTTTCCTAAGTTGGGAAAGAGCTATACTGTGTATTGTGATGCTTCAGGTATCAGGCTGGGAGCTATGCTTATGCAGGGGGAAGGAGTCATTACGTACGGGTCTCGGCAGTTGCAACCACCTAAGAGGAACTACATGATGCATGATTTTGAGTTGGATACGATTGTTTATAACTTACGTTGTTGGAGACAGTATCCTTTGGGAGATTATTTTGTGGTTTTCACTGACCACAAGAGTCTCAAGTACATCTCCACTCAGTGTGACCTGAATTTGAGACAACGAAGGTGGGTTCAGTACCTACAATCCTTTAATTTCGAGATTGCCTATACGCCTGAGAAAGGAAATGCAGTGGATGATGCATTGAGCAGGAGGACTCTGTAAGAACCCAAGTTTTGAGCCTGTAAGACTTTGAAATTTCCTTGATGTTATTCCAGATCAGGGCATTCAGATGGCATGTGATTCCGAGCCCCGGTGTGGCCCGAATTAAATTTTTAAGTGAATTCACACTAGACACACCAAATAATTAGAATAACTCCTAAAAAGTTGCTCATATTGGAAAACTGAGTGCACCATTGAATCCGAAGCGTGCCGTTTACCCTAGGAGGGGTGTAACTTTCGCAGGCGCGACCCTTCTGTGGAAAACGCCACCAGGGGTGTTTTGGTAATTTAGCGGCCTCAGGCGTGAAATTTATAACTTATGAACGAAGGCTCAGATTAAAATTACGAGACCTTCATTACACTCAGAACGTGGATTTTACCCTAGGGGCGGCTTAACCCCGACCCTGTCGAGAGTTCGGGTACAGGCCTGTTGGTGGGTGTTTAAGAATTAATAAATTTTAATTAATTCTTTTCCCTACTTAAACACCTCCACCCCTCCCTTCTTCCCATTAGAAATTCTCCCTGGTGGAATCTCTCCCAACAAAGGATCCACCTCCCTTAAAGATCCCCCTCCTCCCCAACGAGGTGTTTGCGGCTCCGACGGGTCGTTTGTGAAGCGACAGGCTACGCCCTGCGAGGTAGGTTCATTGCATTTCATTTTATATTTTTCTGCATCTTCTTCGAACTCATATTATACTGTAAAATTGCAGTTTATTCATCGATAAAAGTCCATATATGTATAGGGTTCGATCCAAGATTCTGAATGCTCTTTTCGGATAAAAAATCTGAGTCCCGGGGCGTCCGGGGTGGCCCCGGGAAGTTTTTTGGCCCAAAACCCCTATTTTCCAGTGGTTCCAGGGCGGTTCGGCAGCTCCGCGCGATGGTCCGATGAGTCCAGGTGACAGTCTGGCGAGCCCCAGTGGCGACGATGGCTTCTCAGGCAGTCCGGGACGGTGGTGGCGGCAGCTCCTCAGGCGTCCGGAATGGTGGGTGAGCGGCATCGGGAGGCGACGGTGGCGGCGCACGCGGGAGCCCAAGGGCACGGGTCGGTCGGCTTTTCCGGTCGGCGTGCAGCGGAAGACTGGTGTCTTCATGACCCAGGGTGCGGACCGGGACCCGCGAAACATGGGTCCCATGAAAAAGGATCCAGACCGGCTTAAGTTGGTCCGGGCGAAGCGCTGCGGCCCGCACGGTGAACCGCGGGCCGCGGTGGACCGAGCAGTCTAGGTGCCCGAGCCGCGGACTGCCGGTCTGAAGGGGTGGACCGGCCGAACCGGTCCGGCCCACCCCGTCTCTGTCTGTTGGCATTAAAATGCCTCTAACTCTCAAACCGAGTATCAGAATTACGTGCCATCTGTGACAAGGCGATCCTCGGATCGAGAAGGAGGTTTTTAGATGGTCTCGGGGATTTTTAATTCCTGAGATGAGGGCTCGGTGCTGCGACACAACCGTTAAGTGTTATTTAGCGCCTCGCTAAGATTCTTGTTTCGGATGGCGTGAGCACATCCAGACTTCGTTTTAGGAGATGTCAGCGGCGTTGTGACCCTGGCGTCGAGAAAAAGTAGTCCAGGGTGGTTTCAGGCATTGAAGCCGGAGTTGAAGTGGGGGCCCCATGGGCCGTCTTTTAATCTGTGTGCAGCGTACTATGACTTTTTCATCAGACATCCATTTGGGGAGAATGAATAGTCTATTTTGCGTGTTTTTCCATGAGTATTGGAATGGTGTAACCTGTTTGGGTGTGCGGAGCCTCTTTCAAGATCTCATTAAATGTGGAAACATGAAAGGGTGTTGTTCGAAGGTTCCTTTGACGCACTCCAAACCAACGCACGATAGCGATGTTAGTGGCACCTAGTGATGACATGAGCAATGGAGAGTTATCAGACCAGTTTCGGGTTTACCCTCCAACAGGGCTAGACAGTGGGTTACCCACCTGCATATTAGGGTTTACCCTCCAGTGGGGCTGGGTAGTGGGTTATCCGTTGACCTTAGGGTTTACCCTCGAGCGAGGCTGGGTAGTGGGTTACCCGTTGACCTTAGGGTTTACCCACCAGCAGGGCTGGGCAATGGGTTACCCGGCGACCTCTTAGGGTTTACCCTCTTGCTGAGCTGGGTAGTGGGTTGCCTGGAGACTTCTTTCAGACTCAGCCCTTCCTATGAGGCTAGTTAGTGACTTTTCTCCGTGATTACTAGAGTGGGACCCTTGGTTGTATGGTTCAACAATGAGACAACTTTGGCGTGTGAGACTTTTTGGCATCAGTGACAGATATCCTTATAACTGTTGGATACTTTTCCTGGGCTGAGTTTGGAGATGGAGATCCCCTTACACACTCGTTCGAGTTTCTTGTTGAGAATATATATATACACACCCTACCTTTTTTCCCACTCCTTGGGTTCAATTACATTCCTTCTAGGAGGGGTGAAAATACACAGGGTATGCCACGTGCTTTCCGTGTCAAGCTCCTCTTGGTTGGACGAGTCTATTTCATTACTTTTGTTGGGTTGAGCTGCACTCTCCCTATTGTACTCTTACACTGTTCTTTGTTCTGTCTACTGCTCACCGTTTTAGTGCCTCCTTTTTTTCTCCCTCGAGCTTTCAGGGCATCCTACTGATTATTTTTATTCTCACCCCTTCCTGGGCTTTGTCCGCACTTGGTGTGCCCTTTCAGACGATGGCCAGGTCGATTGAGACTATGGAGGAGCATAGAGGACACAGGAGCTTGTGCTGCATTCAGTGGTCATATTAGGAATTTTAGGTGTGAGACTCACCAACTGTTTACTCTCATTACCTGATGCTGGGTTGTGGAACCTTTCTTGTTGGGCATGTGTTTTTCCCTTTACTGTTTAGTTTACTTGTCAGTCTACTTTTTAGCACTTTACCTGTTCTTTTTTAGAGGTTGATGCATGCTTTGGTTGGGATACTGGAGTCCATACTTTGGTTTCTTTTTCACTATGCAGTTCTTCATTGAGTGGGATGTGTGTGTGTGTGTGTAAAGGTACTTAGGTTAAGGCCTCCCCGAGATTGTTAGTCCTTAGACACTTTTCACCAGCCCCTGGCCTATGGAGGCGGGCTTAGGGTAGTTTTGGCTCGAGACCGGTAGGGCCGGGTCATGAAAAAGTGGTATCAGATGGTGGTTCGTTCTTTGGGGCGTTGTTCGGACATCACTAAATAGGAATTGGTTGGGATTTAGGGAAATAATGTCGATGTGTCTCGAGAGCGGCTCTAAGGATAGGGAGTCCAGTGATGGTATGACGTCCTACGTATCCATTCACCAGTATCCTGATAACCCACTTGTCGACTCGGCACACTAAGACACTTTTTTCATGGAACTTTGGAACATGAATTCGGTAGGATTGAGTCTTTGATGGTCCTTTCTATGCCAGCTACCCTTTTTAATTATTGTTATACATATATGCTCATCTAATCACAGAAATCCTTGATAATTTTTAGGATGCCCCCACGATAGTAGCTAGCTTGGTTACCCTCTCCAGTTCGTGATGACGACCTACCGAGCGACGAGGCATCAGTTCAGGGACCCTCACATGATAACCTTCCACCTAGTGGTTCAACAGTATCCCCTACATCTGGAGAGCGGTGGTTAGTACCGGTATCACATGCCGAGGTTGAGCACAAGCTGAGTGTGCTCTGAGAATTCTAGCCACAGTGGCTGCAGAAGTTCCACGAGGACCCAGATCCCCAGGTAGTAGAAGACTGGATAGAGTTCATGGACTGACTTTTCTGGTTGGTATAGACACCAGCGGACCATATGGTAGCCCTAGCTGCCAGCCTTTTCCTCAGGATGACCGGGCATTGGTGGGGGTTGGTTACACAGACCCACGACGAGTCGTCTCTCACGTGGGATAACTTCCAGCAGCTCTTCTAGGAGGAGCACTCCCCCTCTTGTTTATGCTCTATTCAGATTTAGGAGCTTCTGGAGCTAAAGTAGGGGGGTTGACCATGGCCCATTACTCAGACCGGTTTACCAATCTGACATGCTACTCGCAGGATATGATCCACGATAGTTACTTCCAGGCGTGGAAGTTTGAGCAGGGTTTTCACAGGGAGATCCATGCTAGTGTAGTACCCCTGTGCATCCCTACTTAGGATGGGGTTCTAGAATGGGTTCTCATGATAGAGAGATTCTTGGATGAGGGATGCCAGCTGGCAGGGCCTAGTTGTGGCCGCTTCAGAGCAGAGTCTTCGGTAACAAGCAGGCGGCAGAGAGCGGAGCCTCAGTCGAGGATACCCTTCCATGAGCAGACTTAGGGGAAAGTTCGTACACCGTAGTGGCGCCATAGAGCACTGGGGCAGTTAGGAGAGAGCCAATATTATTCTTGTGATAGATAGGGTCACCTAGCATGGGACTGCCCGACCAGGAGTACCGAGCAGCTGTGGAAGGAAGTGGGTGCACCAGAGCGGTAGAGGCAGCGCCGTGACCAGGGATCTCCCAGGAGAGGACATGGTGGTCCTTAGGGAGGCAACGCAGGCGGAGTGGCAGGACCTAGAGGTGGGGGATGGTGTTTCGAGGTCCTTCCACCACCACCACCGGGTGGCCCATGCCAGGATCAGGGAGCTGGTAGTAGGGGCCACAGGCAGCTTCAGGCTATGGGTGTTCGTGACCCCCCAACACATGAGATGGTCCGAGCTACGCTTTGTGTTTACTCTATGCTTACTTTGGTACTATTAGACACAAGAACCGACCACTATTTTATATAGCTGCTTTTTTTTACGGGAGTTGGAGCTCCCAGTAGAGGTGCTGACACCTGCGCTTAGCCGTGAGGTTCCTACGGGAAGTACCTTGTTAGTGACCTTTGTCTGCAGACAGTGCGAACTGTCATTCAAAGGAGAGAGTTTCACATGGTACCTACTCGTCATCATGATGGAACCTTATGACATCATCTTGGGCATGGATTGACTTTCCATGGTTCACGCCCAGATCGACTGTCATCGCAGACAAGTCAGGTGCATGCATTCTGATGGGACGAGATTCACCATCCTCGGTGAACGAGACCTCGTGGCAGAGCAAATGGGTACTCTAAGTAAGAGACCATGGCCTTTTTTTCATCAGTTGGTGAGCATGGATCTCAAAGAAGTAGACTCTACAGGCACCTGGATCCGTACCATTATAGAGGACTACATGGAAGTCTTTCTCGAGGATGTCTCGGGACTAATTCCGAGGCGAGAGATGGAGTTCTGCATTGACTTGCAACTAGGGACTGCCCCGATATCATGTGAGGCTTATCGGATGGCACCCATAGATCTTTGGGAGCTATGAATTCATTTGGATGACCTTCATGAGAAGGGATTCATCATGCCCAGTGTGTCCCCCTGGGCAGCTCCAGTTTTGTTTATGAAGAAGGAATATGGGAGCCTACAGCTTTTTGTGGATTATCGTCACTTGAATCAGGCCATGATAAAGAAAAAGTACCATTTGTTGAGGATTGATGACCTCTTAGACCAGTTGAGAGGTGCGAAGTGGTTCTCTAATATTGATCTTTGATCCAGTTACCACCAGTTGCGGGTTCATGAGGCTGATATCCCGAAGTTGGCTCTTTGTTATCGTTATAGGCATTAAGAGTTTCTAGCGATTCCCTTTGGCATGAATAATTCCCCTGCCATCTTCATGGATTTGATGAAATAGATTTTCCAACCGTAATTGGATCGGTTTGTGGTCGTCTTTATTGACGACATACTAATCTACTCTATGACAAAGGAGGAGCAAGTAGAGAATTTGAGGATGGTTCTGGACTTACTTCAGGAGCACCAGCTGTATGGGAAGCTCTCAAAGTGTCAATTCTAGATTCATGAGGTTCACTTTATGGGGCATGTCATTTTGGAATCGGGTTTATCCATAGATCCCGCAAAGATAGAGGCAATACTTTCTTGGGATCCACCCAAGAATGCATCTGACGTGCGAAGCTTCCTTGGTTTGGAAGGGTACTACAAAAGGTTCATGGAAGACTTCTGTAGGATTTCTGCCCCTTTGACTGCATTGAAACAGAATGGATGACCATTCACTTGGACTGATCAGTGCCAAAAGGCCTTTGAGGAGTTGAGGTAAAGGATGACTAGTGCTCTAGTGTTGAGGCTGCCCGAGGAGAGCATTGAGTTCGTGGTATATTGCGACGCTTCATAAGCTAGGATTGGGTGTGTGCTGATGCAGCAGTGGGCAATGATTTCATATGGGTCAAGGCAGTTGAGGCCCCATGAGCAGAATTATGTGACTCACGACTTGGAGCTGGCAGCTGTAGTCTTTGCTTTGAGGATCTGGAGACACTACCTTCTAGGTGAGCATTTTGTGGTCTACTCAGACCACCAGAGCCTCAAGTATATCTTCACTCAGTGGGATCTGAATCTGAGGAAGAGGCACTGGCTGGAGTTTCTATAAGACTATGATTTTGAGATAGTCTAAACTCCAGGGAAGGGCGATATAGTATCAGATGCCCTTAGTAGGACGTCCCAGGCTCGTCTAGTGCGGGAAGCTTCAGAGCAGTTGGCTTCCCTACAGCTGACCTTGGTGGAGCAGGAGGGTACGACTTTTTTGTAGTCGATGATGTTGAATCCTTCGCTCCTTGATCATGTGAGAGAGTCACAATTGGGGGATTTCTATAGTGAGGTACTGCGTGATCAGATATCCATGGGAGATGCACTCGATGGGTATTATGAAGGAGGGAATCATGAGATCCTATTCCAGGGGCGAGCTGTAGTACCAGTGGAGATGCAGGAGGAGGTGATGTGGGAATTCCACACTTCTCCCTTGGCTGTACATCCCGGTGTGGGGAATATGTACAAAGACCTTCAATGACAGTTTTGGTGTTCTGGCATGAAGCAGAGCATAGTTGAGTTTCTTTCCCGGTGTCTTACCTATCAGCAAGTGAAGGAAAATCATCAGGTTCCAGCAGAGTTGTTGTAGCCCCTTGATATACTAGAGTGGAAGTGGGATGAAATATCTATGGAATTCATCACAGTACTTCACCGCATAGCGAAGGGCCATGATTCCATTTGGGTGATAGTGGACTGACTCATGAAGTCAGCGCAGTTCCTTGCCATCAAGGAGCAGAGCTCGGTGGAGAGTCTACGACAGCTGTATGTTCGGGAGATCGTTCGCATTCATGGATTACCCTCAATGATCATCTCCTATTGTGACACATGGTTTACGTTGTGATTTTGGCGAAGCCGGCAGGAGGAATTCGGGACTCAACTATGGATGAGTATAGCTTTTCTCTCCCAGACGGATGGGCAGATGGGGCGCACTATCCAGGTGTTGGAGGATATGCTCAGGGAATACATGTTAGACTTTGGCCTAATCTGGGAGGATCCCCTGCCCTTGGTGGATTTCGTGTATAATAACAGTTACCACTCTACTATCGGCATGACACCTTTTGAGTCCCTCTATGGGAGACCCTACAGGTCACCATTGTGTTGGACGGAGGTTGGGGAGACCTCCCTCGTGGGCTCAGAGTTGGTACGGGCGACGTCGGGGAAGGTGCAGGTCATTCGTGAGCGGATGAGTACAGCTCAGAGAAGACATAAGTCCTACACAGACCATCATCGCATGCCTTTGGAGTTTGAGTAGGGGGACCATGTATTTTTGAGAGTCTCCCCATGGCATGGAACACAGAGGTTTGGCTGGGGAGGCAAGCTATCCCTGAGGTTCATCAGGCCTTTTGAGATTGTGCACATGGTTGGCGAGGTTTCCTACCATCTTGCTCTATCCGTATAACTGGAGAGGGTGCATAACATCTTCCATGTGTCGCAGCTGAGAAATACATGCATGACCCCACACACGTCATCGACTGGGGAGAGCTAGAAATTGAGGATGGAGCCACCTTTGTGAAGCACCCAGTGGCGATTGAGGACCACCAGGAGTGGAGTATGTGTGGATGGACCGTTCCTTTGGTTCGTGTGCTGTGGCGGTACGGGAGGGTGCAGGAGAGCACCTGGGAACGTGAGAGCCAGATGCGAGCTCAGTATCCAGAGTTGTTTTTGTAGTTTTGTTTTTCATGGATGAAAAACTTTAAGGAGGGAATGATGTAAGAACCCGGGTTTTGAGCCTGTAAGACTTTGAAATTTTCTTGAAGTTATTCCAGAGCAGGGCATTCAGACGGCGTGTGATTCCAAGCTCTAGTGTGGTTGGAATTAAATTTTTAAGTGCGTTCACAATAGACATGACAAATAAACAGAATAACTCCTAAAAGGTTTCTTGGATGGGAAAACCGAGGGCACCGTTGAGTCCAAAGCATGTTGTTTACCCTATGAGGGGTGTAACATTCTCAGGCGCGACCCTTCTGTGGAAAACGCCACCAGGGGAATTTTCGTAATTTAGCGGACTCGAGCGTGAACTTTATAACTTCTGAATGGAGACTCGGATTAAAATTCTGAGACCTCCATTGTGCTCAGAACGTGGATTTTACCCTAGGGGCAGCTTAACCTCGACCCCGTTGAGAGTTCAGGTACGGGCCTACTGGTGGGTGTTTAAAAATTAATTAATTTTAATTAATTCTTTTCCCTACTTAAACAACTCCACCCATCCCTTATTCCCCTTAGAACTTATCCATGGAGAAAGCTCTCCCAGCAAAGGATACACCTCCCTTCAAGCTCCCCCTCATCCCTAGAGAGGTGTTTGCGGCTCCAGCGGGTCGCTTGTGAAGTGACGGGCTATGCCCTATGAGGTAGGTTCATTGCGTTTCGTTTTAAATTTTTCTGCATCTTCTTCGATCTCAAATTATAGTGTAGAATTGCTGTTTATTTGTCGAGAAAAGGAAATAAATGTGTAGGGTTAAATATGAGCTTTCCAACGCTATTTTCAGATCGAAAATCCGAGTCCGGGGCATCCGGGGTGGCCCTGGGAAGTTTTTCGGCAAAAAAACCCTGTTTTCCGGTGGTTTTAGGGTGGTCCGACAGCTCCGCGCGGCGGTCCGGTGAGTCCAGGCGGCGGTCCTGTGAGCCCCGACGGCGGGGACAGCTCCTCAGGTGGTCTGGGATGACTGCAACGGCGGCTCCTCAGGCGTCCAAGACGGCGGGTGAGTGGTAGCGGGATGCGGCGACAGTAATGCACGTGAGATCCCAGGGGTACAGGTCGGCCAGATTTGTCGGTCGGCATGCAACGGAAGACTGAGGTCTTTGTGACCCCGAGTGCAGACCGGGACCTGTGAAATGCGGGTCCCATGTAAAAGGAGAGGGACCAGCTTAAGCCGGTCTGGGCGAAGTGCTGCGGCCCTCACGGTGAACCGCGGGCCGCGGTGGACCGGGTGGTCCAGGCGGCCGAGTCGCGGACTGCAAGTCTAAAGGGGTGGACCAGCCGAACCAGTCTGACCCACCTCGTCTCCGTCCATTGGCATTAAAATGCCTCAAACTCTCAAATCAAGTATCAGAATTGCATTTCATCTGTGGAAACGTGATCCTCAGATCGAGATAGAGGTTTTGAGATGGTCTCGGGCATTTTTAATTCCTGAGATGGTGGATTAGTGGCTCGCCACTCCTGTTAAGTGTTATTTAACGCCTCACCAAGATTCTTGTTTCGGATGGTGCGAGCACATACGAAGTTCGTTTTAGGCACCGTCAGTGGATTTGTGACCCTGGAATCGAGACTAAGTAGTCCAGGGTGGTTTCAGGCGATGAAGATGGAGTTGAAGTGTGGGCCCCATGGTCCGTCTTTTAAGCTGTGTGCAACGTATTATGACTTTTTCATCGGACATCTGTTAGGGGTGAATGAATAGTCTATCTTGCGAGTTTTTCCGTGAGGATTGCAATGGCGTAATCTATTTGGGCATGTGGATCATCTTTCAATATCTCATTAAATGTGGAAACATGAAAGGGTGTTGGTCGAAGGTTCCTTTGACGCACTCTGAACCAACGCACGATAACTATGTTAGTGACACCCAATGATGGCACGGGCAGTGCGGAGTTATCAGAACAGTTCCAGATTTACCCTCCATTAGGACTGGGTAGTGGTTTACCCACCTGCATATTAGGGTTTACCCTTCAGTGGGGCTGGGAAGTGGGTTACCCGTTGACCTTAGGGTTTACCCTCGAGCGAGGCTGGGCAGTGGGTTACCCTTTGACCTTAGGATTTACCCTCCAGTGGGGCTGGGCAGTGGGTTACCCGACAAACTCTTAGGGTTTACCAACTAGCTGAGCTGGGCAGTGGGTTACCCGATGAATTCTTTTAGACTCAGCCCTTCCTATGAGGCTAGTCAATGACTTTTTTTCTGTGATTACCGAAACATGACCCTTTGTTGTACAGTTCAGTGATGAGATAGGTTTGGCGTGCGTGGATTTTGGGCATCAGTGACAGATATCCTTAGAACTGTTGGCGACTTTTCCTGGGATGATCTTGGAGATAGAGATCCCCTTACACACTCTTTCAGGTTTCTTCTTGATCATATATATATATATACACCCTATGTTTTTTCCCACTACTTGGGTTCAGTTACTTTCCTTCTAGGAGGGGCGAAGACGCACGAGGTATGCCATGTGATTTTCGTGTCTAGCTCCTCTTGGTTGGATGATTCTATTTCCATACTTTTGTTGGGTTGAGTTGCACTCTCTCTATTGTAATCTTAAACTGTTCTTTGTTCTATCTACTGCTCACCATTTTAGTGACTCCTTTGTTTCTCCCTCGAGCTTTCAGGGCATCCTACTGAGTATCTTTATACTCACCTGTGCTTGGGATTTTTACGCACTTGGTGTGCCCTTGCAGATGATGGACATGTCGATCGAGACTACGGAGTAGCATAGAGGACACAAGATCTTGGGCCACGTTCAGTGGTCATAGTAGGGATTTCAGGTGTGAGAATCACCAGCTATTTACTTTCATAACCTGTTTCTGGGTTGTGGCACCTTTCTAGTTGGGCGTGTGTTTTTCCCTTTACAGTTCAGTTTACTTGTCAGTCTAGTTTTCAACACTTACTTTTTCTGTTTTAGAGGTATATGCATGCTTTGGTTGGGATACTGTAGTCCATACTTTGGTTTCCTTTTCACTCTGCACTTCTACATTGAGTGGGATGTGTGTGTGTGTAAAGGTACTTAGGCTAAGGCCTCCCCGAGATTGTTATGCCTTTGGTGCTTGTCGCTAGCCCCTGGCCTATGGAGGTGGTCTTGGGGTATTTGCGACTCGAGACAGGTAGGGTCGGGTTGCGAAAGACTTAGATACATTCAGTTCAGGAGGCCAACAGTGAGTGGCAGTTTATGGTTTTGTTTTCTGAGATGCATTTGGAGGTGCACGACAGACAGGGGAAGACTTTCCTTTCTTCTGTAGCTATTACCTCTACCCTTCTTGATCGAGTACGAATTAAGAAACTATTAGATTCTAAAGGCCTATTCCTATGAGAGAGCATGTCAGAAGGGGAACCTATTCCTGGATGGACCATAGGTGAGGATGAGATCTTGCGTTTCTAGGGGTGCGTATGGGTGCCAACAGACATAAGCGAAGAGCTGATGCCGGACTCTCATTCATCAGTTTGGGTAGTTCATCCTGGTGTCACCAAGATGTATCGTGATCAACACCGTCAGTATTGGAGGCCAGGTATGAAGAGGGACGTTGAAGGTTTCATCATGAGGTGTTCCACCTGTCAATAGGTGAAGGTGGAACATCAGCGACCAGAAGGGATTTTACAGTAATTGCCTATTCCTGAGTGGAAGTGGAATGATGTCGTGATGTATTTTATGACAGGTTTACCGAGGTCGCCTCAAGGGAATGATACAGTATGGGATGTCATTGATAGACCCATGAATGTTGCTCACTTTTTTCCGATCAAGGAGACCTTCAGTGTTGATGAGCTGGGACAGTTGTACATCTATGAGATTGTACGTCTGCATGGAGTTCCACGCTCCATCGTTTTAGACAGGGATGCACGTTTTACTTCTCGGGTTTGGTAGGGGCTTCAAAAGGATTTGGGTACATAGGTACTTTTGAGTACATCTTACCATCCCCAAGATGATGGCTAGTCTGAGCATACAATTCAAGTTCTTGAGGACATGCTCCGAGCATGCATCTTGGATTTTGGAGGTTCTTGGGAGAATCATATACCTATTGTGGAGTTTTCCTATAACAATAGTTTTCAAGCAACTATTCAGATGGAAGCTTATGAGGCTTTGTAAGGTAGGCCATGATGATCACCCTTATGTTGACTGGAGGTAGGAGAGACAGTTTTGCTGGGACCTCGTCTTGTCCAAGAGACCACAGAGCAGATAGAGTTGATTTAGAAGTGGATGGCTACTGCACAGTCTTGATAGAAGTCTTATGTTGATCAGCAAAGACGACCTCTGGAGTTCGAGGTCAGGGATCAGGTTTTCCTGCGCGTCACACTGAGGTTGGGACACAAGAGGATTAGTTTATAGGGTAAGATTTCACTGAGGTACATTGGGAAGTTTGAGGTGTTGGAGAGAGTTGCCCTGGTTGCCTATCAGTTGCAGTTACCTCAGAGGTACCTGGCTATGTACAACATTTTCTACGTTTCTCAGCTTCGACGTTACTTCTCAAACCCGTACCATGTTTTACAACCCGAGGAGGTTGAGTTGGAAGTGGATGCATCATTTGAGGAGCATCCTATCCGGATTTTTGATCGTAGTACAAAGGTTCTCCATGGACGGTCTGTTCCTCTAGTATGTGTTCTATGGCAGCATGGGTAGGTACAAGACGAGAGTTGGGAGAGGGAAGCCAATATATGAGCACAATGGTTGGAGTTTTTTGGGCTTTCTACTTATACACCGCGATATGGAAATTTGGGGATGAATTTCTTTAAGGGGGGAAGTTTGTAAGAACCCGGATCTTCTTTTCAGGTATGTTTTCCTTTTCGGGTTGTTTTCGAGAAAAAGAGGAAATTTTGGAAATTTTCAAAGTACATGTCGTGTACTCAGTTACCATAGGTAGCCGTGTTCTAGCTGTGTAGCAGACATGCACATGACCATGTGGGGGTAATCTGGAGGCCTTCTAAAGCAGAGTATGGAAAAGGCAAGTACACATCGTTTACTTTAAAAGTACACGTTGTGTATTTTTTTTCCATTAAACACACTGAGGTCGCGTCTAATCACCAGAACGATCTTCTTCTAGGTCTCATTCGGCCAAGATCTCCCGTACAACCGTGAACTTCGTCGGAGCCCCCGACCGAGCATCTGAACTCTGATTTGACCACTATCGATTGTGTTGGGATCACCTCAGTAAGCTCTCTATTCTGTTTGAGCTTCGTTTCATGATTACTTCTCTTTCTCAAGTTATCCTCTATTGAACCTTTTAGGAGTTTTTGTATATCTTGGACGTTCTAAGGTGATTCATGCCTTGAGATTCACATATAGTGATCTCCTAACGTTGAGGTAGGTGGTTTGTGCCTTTCTGTTGAAATTCCTTGAGTTTTATGTGCAAAATTGCCCAATACCCATGAATGACGTATTGAAAATTTACCGTTTTATCCCTATTGTTTTCCTGATATACTTGTATGCTTGAGTAGATAATAATTTATTCTGAATAGGGTGAATTACTATACTTTAGCTATGTTTTCCATGCATGTTTTTTCTGTTTTGACCTTTGGGTCTAGTTTTCCTGATAGGCGACTATTTACTTTCCCATGCCTAGTATTGTAGGATGGTGTGACTATTGTTCTATTATTATATTATGCTATAGAATGCTAGACAAGTAGTTCTTGAGGTTTACCTTGGCCGATACGCGCTTCTACACTTACTTGAATTACATAGGTATATGAGAACCTAGTGTATAGACCATAGGGAGAATGGACATTGAGGGCTTCTCTAGAGTGTCTTTATAATTTTTCGATGTGAGAACACAGGGGGAATTGACGTTGAGTGCTTCCTAAAAGTGTTTGTAGTTCCTCGATGTGGGCCACAGAGGGAATGTGATGTAATTGATTTCCTAGAGAACCTTTAGTTACGATATGAGACTATAGGGGAAATTGACGATGAGTGCTTCCTCAGAGAGTCTATGATTAAGCTGAACCAAAGGGGTTATACTGAGTGTACTGCCCAGAGGGTTGCTTGTACTTGTTAGGTAGGACCAGAGGGGTTAGACTGAGTGTACTACCTAGAGGGTTACCTTTGTGTTATCTACTTTCTTGTACTTGTTAGGTAGGACTATAGGGGATAAAATGAGTGTGCTTCCCAGAGGGTTACCTATTTTATTTATCTTCTTGTTTAGTTGTTTCTTGATATTGAAATTGTGGATTGTTTACTGTTGAGTACCTTCCTGTTTATTGTTTCTTGTACTTTTACCTACCGTATACTCATTGACTGTTAGGAATGAATCTCATGGTGGTTGCCTACTGGGATTAGTCTCACACCCTGTGTGGTCCATGCTTTTGGGTACAAACAAATTATATTGTTGCAGGTATAGACAAGGGAAAGCACCATTCTACTTCAGGTACTTGACATGCTATGGAGCTGGAGAGCACAGGACCGAGATTAGGCTTGCGATGATGAGGAGCTGATTACTATTTATCTTTTGTACTTAGTTTAATACTGTATTTCAGCATTGTACTTTGTTTCACTTTTTTCCTAGACATATGTATCATGTATCATTATATATATGTGCTCCAGTTTATTCTATCAGTTTTACGCTATTTATTTTTGGTAAAATATTATTACTACTTCCGCTCTTGTGCGTATTTGTTTACTTCTATTGTGCACTCTGCCAATAAAGGCATATTTTCCCCACTATCACACCCAAGGACCTCGATACTAGTTGACAGCCTCTGGCATTCAGGGAAGTGCGCTTGAGGCCTTGTGACCAACCGGGTACGGGGTGCCTCTGGGTGGATTCTGGAACCAGGATGTTACAAAGTTTTTAAGTATTATGAGTATAAAATTTATATTATTCATTATGATTATCAGAATGATATTGTTTCTAATAAACATTAGACTCAAATTTATCAGTATTGGGGTTATACTTTCTTTTTTTACTATCGTAATGACAAAGTATTGACAATAGGACTGATACTAGTACCAATAACATCAAATTGACACTCACAAAGGTTATCGTATTTACATTATTAAGTAATTCCATCAGAATGAATTATATATACAATTGGAACATGGAAAACTTATATATAATATAAGGAACATATTTTACACTATAATGGTTTAAATAAATTTGATTTCATACATTCAGTTATGACAGATCGTTATGTGCAATCAAGTGCTAGGTGTCCAAGTCATTGCAACAATCTCAGAGAAATATGACCGTTGGGAGATCAGTATGAACATTGGGAAGATGATTATAAATAACAAGTTATTCAAAGAGTTTTAAGGTGATTAATTTAATTTTAATTTCTTATTTTATGATATGTCTGAAGATTTATTAGAGTGAACGTATTGTTCTTAGTCTTTGTAATTTTTTAGAGTTTTGTAGTTATAAGGAAACCTTGTCAGGTTGTATCTTTATGAAAATTTTCATTATATTCTACATTTTATCATCATAATGATTGAGGTATTATATGGATAAGAATATAGAGAATCCGATATATTGGATTGAGGGATTATGAGGATAGTAAGATAGAGAATCTGATCATCATATCAAAGGCATATGAGGATATGAAGACATAACCATTCCTATCATCGTATCAAGGGATTCCCTAGTAAGGGAAGACATACTTTCCTATAAGTATAAAATAGGTGATAACTTTAGTCTAGGTTATAGGATACCTTTCTCTTAAGGTTTAAATAGGTTTACTATTTTAATATCTTATAATTCATTATTATATTTTTTATCTATTATATTACTTTTTTGTTACAAGTTTTATATTCTTATATACATATAATATAAAGTGAAACATCATACTCATCTTTCTATTCCATTTGTTTTATCTATAATATTCTGATTACAATAAACAAACTCTTATTAATTAGATCCATATTGATTCTGATTATGATTACATAACTTTGTTCATTGGAATGAGGACCGAGTTTGATAATCTTACTTAAAGAGGATTTGGGTTTGTTTAGTTTAATACTTTTAAAATAAGTTTTTTAAAATAAAATTCACCCCATCGGGTAATTATATTCATATGAACATATTCTTATGAACCTAATTAGTATTATAGATATAATGATCCAACCATTGGTATTAGAGAAGGATTCCACTGATCATATTCTTGTTTAATTTTTTACTTTCTTTACTATTGCAAGTGGTAGAAGTTTTGTTATAAAATTTTTGTTTATAAAACTTTTGTTACACTAAAATGTTTTGTGGAAAAGAATATGTGAAGGAATTTTTTACCAACACAGGAGTTGAAAATTTTGTTATGTTTAATGGAGATTATAAGATTCTAGATAAGAAAGTAACTTATGTTACTCATCAAGATAAATAATAATATTAGTTAAACAACAGAGTAAGGAACACTTTGTTATGTTCTATGTAAAGAAGCATTTATAGTTATATTTCTTCTTGTGAAATGACCAAAAATATTTGGAAAAATCTTGAGATCACAAATTTTGGAACATCTAAAGTTTTTGAGACTCAGAGAGATATGTTAAGAGAAGACTACCAAGCCTTTGAATTCTTACCAAATGAATCTGTTTCTAAGATGCATTAAAAATTCATGAATATTATAAACAATTAACAATATATTTGTGAGAAATGTATTGATGATGAGATAATTATTGATAATATAATAGATATCATGGTCAATGAGTGGGAATCAAAGATAAAAATAATTTATGAGGCTAGAAAGTTAAATAATCTTACTTTGGATGATCTAATTGGTACCATTATGCAGTACTGGGGTAGGCTCAAGAGAGATGTTGTGAAAAATAAAAATAAAAATAGTGGTGTTTACTTTAATTAAACATCCACCTTACATTCTAAAGAAAAATCTTCTGAAAAATCCCATAAGACTTCAAGAAAGAAGAAAGTGGTTATTCAATCCGATTCAAGTGTATCTGAATATTCTAAAAATGAATTAGAAAACTTGGTAAGAGGGATGAATAAAATAGTCAGTAATAAAATTTTTAATACCGATATAAGAAAGGTAATAAGGAATGAAGTGATAAGAAAGATGAAGTTACTTTTTATGAATGGAAGAGAGCTGGATAAATCAGACTAGATTTTTCAAATCTTAAGAGGAAAGATAGAAAAGAAAATAATTTAGGGAGGAATGCTAAAAATTATTATAAATATAAAGGTAAGAAAGTGATGAAAGATATTGACACAAGGAGTGCCATTGGAGGTGATTCTTCAGAAATTTATACTGATAATGAATGTTCCAGTTAGAGGAACATGGGTATTTTTTCTAATGTATCTAAAGTAAATCAAATTTTCATGGAAAAGGTACGAACAACTAAGAACCTTAACAATATGTCATTAATTTATAATTATCCTGATGATAAAAATTATACATATTCGAATGAAGAATCTTCCTCATATAGTAATTATAATTCTTTACCTTCTTATGAATAAGTTTCATGACTTTCTAAACTTTTAAAAAATGAAAATAGTAATTTTTTTTGAAAAAATTGATAATGCTAAGGTTTATATTACTAAGGATGATTCAAGAATATATGTTTTTAAAAATGAAATATCATATCTTTCTAAATATTTTGGTAATACTAATTCTTAATATGAAACCATTTCAAAATATTTTGAAAAGATTTTCTCTCAGAAAAATGTTTTAGAAATAAAAATTTGTTCTAAAAACAATGTTGTTGAGGATAAAAATTTAGTTATAAAACTAAATTATGTAATTCATTATTTGAATAAATTTTTTTAAAAATTTAATACTGGTAAATAAAATTTTGATAAAATTTAAAAATAAATACATTCTCATGGTAGTATTTTTGGAATGGGGTTTCCTTATAAAAAACCAGTTTTCAATAACAATTTCTTTATTCTAAAAAGTACACAATTTTTCACCAAGTGTCAAAGTAGTGGCAATTGGAAAAATAATTCTTTATTAAATAAATTTAAATATCTAGGTTTTCCAAAATCCTATTTTTCAAAACAAATGCGTATTCTTAAAGTTTTTTTTCTTACATTACCAAACCCAAGAAGGTTTGGGTTCCAAAAGTTTAATGTTTTTGTTTTTAGGAAAAAAAGAAATTACTAACAATAAGAATACATGGTACATGGATAGTGGATGTTCCAAGAAAATAAATGATAATAAATAATTTTTTTTAAATTATTATCAGAATGAAACATTGAAAATTTATTTTTGAACATAATGATAAAGGAGAGATTATAAGAATATGTAACATTGTTCTTCTTTGTAAAGATTTAATTTCATTTTTTTTGTTTTTCAAAGGACTTAAGCACAAACTTAAAATAATAATTGAATTATGTGATAAAGGTTACCATATAAAATTTATGAATGATAAATGTTTTTTACATAGTTCCAATGATGAATTCATTCTTTCTGCTGATTGAAAAGAGAATTCTTACACTCTTAACTTAGAAGACCTTGGGAGCCAGGACTTACCTTGACTTAGTGAAATGGAAGATAAATATTGATTATGTCATAGATGTTTGTATTATGTAACCTAATAAACTTATTTAATTTGACTAAGAAAAGTCTTGTTAAGGATATACCAGAACATCAGTTTGATACAAAAAAAGTCTGTGACCCTTTTCAATATGGTAAGAAACACAAGTCAAGTTTTAAATATATTAGTGATGTGTCAAATTATTATTCTTTATAGTTATTTTAAATGGACTTACTTGGTCCTAAAAATATGGAATTATTGGTGGAAAATACCATTTAAATGTCTTAGTTTATGATTACACTATATACACGTGGGTTTATTTTATCACAAATAAATACTAATCCTTTTGTTATTTTAAAACTTTTGTACCCAAAGTTAAAATTGAGAAAAATTATCCCTTTATAAATATTTTTAGTGATTATAGTGGATAATATGTAAATTATGACTTTGAAACTTTTTTTAGTAACAATGGTATTGAACATAAATTATCATCTCCATGAACTCCTTAGGAAGATGATGTAGTTGAAAGAAGAAACAAAGTTCTTAAAGAAATAGCTAGTACTATGTTGAGTGAATATTCAATTGCTAAACATTTTTGGGATTAAGAATTTAGTAATGCCTACTTTACTTTGAATCAAGTTTTAATTATAACTTTTCTTAATAAAAATCCTTATGAGTTATAGATAAGAATAAAACCATAATTTTCTTACTTTAAAGTATTTGGTTGCAATTTATTCATACTAAATATGAAAAAAAACTTACATAAATTTTCACCCAACTCTGATGAAGTTATATTTTTATGTTATTCCACTACTTATAAGGATTATAGAGTTTTTTATAAAATTAGTGTACTATTGAGGAAACAATGAATGTTATGTCTGAGAAAACATACCCTTTTGTTTTTCAAACAATCCCTACCAACATCCTTGGATGTGATTTCTAAAACTTATTTTCAACCCTTGTTATAAAGTTCTTATCATAAAGATATAACTCAAGAAATTGTTTATAAATTTATTCCTTAAGAATATTTTCTTCATTTTTTTTGAACAATAGACTTTTCAAAACCCAAGAAGTTAGTTGTTTCTTAGGAATCATCCTAGTGATAGTATCATTGGTGACGTAGATCAATTAGTTTGGACTAAAAGTTCCTTAAGGAATGAAATTGAATATAAATATTTCTTATCCCAATTTGAACATAATAATATTGATGATGCTTTAGGTGATGAGGATTTAATTAAGGCTATGAAAGATGAGACTAATTAATTTTTGAAGAATAAAGTATGAACATTATTTTAAAGACATTTAGAAACTTCTATAATTGTAGTAAAATGGGGTTTTTGGAATTAGTGTGATAATAATGACATAATTATTAGAAATAAAGATAGAATTTTTATTAAGGGTTATAATATATAAGAAGGTATATATTATGAATAAAACTATTCACCGGTAACTATACTTGAATCTATTCATATACTTATAGGCTTCACTGCATTATTTAATTTAAAACATTTTCAAATGGTTGTGAAGTGTGATTTTCATAATAGATATGTTTATGAGGAATTTTATGTTGAACAAACCCTTGTTTTTGTATAAAAAACATCCCAAATAAATTTATAAACTTACCAAAGATATATATGGACTTAAAAAAGACTCAATAACTTGGTAAGATTGATTAACATGATTTTTGTTAGATTTTTTTTTGTTAAGGGAGATGAAGATACTAATTTTTTTATAAAATAAGTTAATAAAAATATTATTATTGTACAAATTTATGTTTATGGCATTGTATTCAGATCAACTCAATAACATTTAATAGATTCATTTATATATCTTATGAAATATGAGTTTGAGATGAGTACGATGGGTGAATTAACATATTTTCTTAGATTTCAAATTTCACAAAAACTAGAAGGAAATTTTATATCTCAACATAAAATATATTCTTATGAAATTTGGATATGAAAATACTAAAAGTATTAGTACTTATATTGGTACCTCCAATACCCTTGATCTTGATGAGGCTGAGCAACCAGTTGATCAAAATACATTTAGAGGTATGATAGTAAGTTTACTTCAATTAACCTCTAGTCTTCCAAATATAATGTTTTTTGCATGCCTATATGAAATATATAAAGAAGATAAAAGTATCCCATTTAAAATATGTAAAATGAAATTTTCATTATCTTAAGGAAAATATGGGTTTTGGAATTTTCAATTATTTTGGAAATGTTTTCAAACTAAAAAGTTTTTCAGATGATGAATTTGGTGGCTATATAATGGATAATGAAAGAACATACACAACTTCTCATTTCTTAGAAGATTCATTAGTTTTTTAGTCATGTAAGAAACAACAGGCAGTAGCACTTTACACTACTGAAGACAAATATGCAGCAACTAGAAGTTGTAGTGGATGCAACATGCACTCACTGATTATGGATTGAGTTTTAAAAAAACTCAAATACTATGTGATAAAACAAGTTCCATTTCCATAAGTAAAAACCTATAACATCACTCATGTTCTAAACACATAGATATAATACACCATTTACTTTGGGATCACACACTTAAAGGAGATATAATTTTATAATTCATCGAAAAACAAGATCAACTTACTGATATTTTTACAAAACCCATTCCTTTTGATATATTTTAATATATTAAACAGAAGTAGGAATGATAAATTTAATTTAATCATTCACATATACTTATTGTTTACCCATATCCTAACATTAAGTTAATCCTCTTCGTAGGGGGATTACATATGTTTATGGCTTTCCAAAACTCTTCGTTTTTTGAAAAATTTCATTTTCTTAAATTTTTTATCATAATGGGTTTCCCAGACTCATATTTATTTATAAAATTATTAGATTTAGAATCCTAAATATTATTATAATACATTAAAAATGTCATAAAATTTTATAGACTCATATTTTCTTAAAAACTTTTAGGATTCAAAAGTGTTCATAATGAGTTTCTATTTCAGAAATATCTTATTTCGTTTTACTTATAAAACTAACATAATCATAATTTTATTAAAAAACTATAATAATTATATTTTGAACTATAAAAATCATATTTATTATTTTTAAGACTATAATTATCTATTTGATTACAAAAACCAAGAATAACATATTATTCATACCGATGGAAGTCTTTACTTTGAAAGGTAATTCTCTATTCTTTTATGTTTTTTCACTATCTAATTACATTGGTTCTTTATTTTTTGTCATTATACTTATATTTTTTATAATTTTTTTTGATTTAAATATTTTAATTTTTTTAATTGGATTCATACTCAATTTGATAAATGGTTTTAAAACCTCAAGAGTTCAAATTTTTTAAAACGTTATTCAGTTTAATTTCAACTATCAGATCAGAAAGCTTTCAATATCAACTGTTGGATTTGTTGTGGAAGGTGAACCATCATTTCAATCACCTATATAATGGAGGGTGTCCCCAATACCACATCATCTATCTCAGTGATTTGTTCCCTAGATACTGATGCCTTTTAGTCGCTCAGTCCAATAAGATACCTTTTCATCCATTTCACCAACACAAGTACAAATCTGATGGTGACCAAGGAGGATTTTGATAAATGGTATATTTTCAATGAAATATTGATATAAAGATATTTTTATGATAAGTAAGATTATACATTTAATAATATTATTTATTTTCAAGGTTGGGAGTCTATCTGTATCAGAAAAGTTGATAATAACTTTGATTTATTTTATCTTGATATCATTTTTGAGTTTTATGCCTCTATTAAGTTTTTGAAAGATTATGGTAAAGATAAAATTATTTCATTATGTATGGAAAGAGATATAATATTTCACATAATAAACTATCATATTTGATTGGAATAACTTCTATGGGAGAAGAGTATTATCCATCTTATAAACTTCATGATATTATTGGTATTTCTGATCAAATAAGAGTTGAGGATTATTTATTTTCTGAATATGAGAATATTAGAAAAGTTTCTCCTCTTTCACCAGGAAACCATGATGTTTTATTATGGATACAAGGATTCCTGATACCAAGAAAAGGAGATCTAACACATTGAAAGTCTAGACTATCTAGTCAATATGATAAAAATTGATATTATTAAGTTTGTTCTTCTCACATTTGATAATATAAAAAAAACAATAAAATATAATATCATTATGTTTCTTACATTCCTAATAAAGATATTAGTGGAATGCATGAATATTTTCAAAGTGTAAAATTAGTCAATTTCGATGAGAGAAAATTTTTATTTAATCAGTGACGATACGATGAACTAGATGAGTCTATTTTTTGATGAAAATTTTAAGAATTTATTTGATAAGGTTGATGGAGTGGAATAATAAGAAGAACCATTAAATAAACCAGAGAAAAATTATAAGGAAAATAAAAATATGAAGGTTGAAACCTCACCACCAATGAAATAGAAGAAACAAAAGAGAGTTCATGATGAAGTTTATGAGGAATGGATGAAAAATAAAGAAGAAGAAAAACCAAGATATACTCTGATAAAACTTGAACCTATTGAGGTCAAGGAATTGAGAATTCATTTTTATGATATGTTAGAAAAAAAATTAAAAAAACCAAAATAATAGGTTTCTTGAATTAAAGCTTTGTGAGAATCTTATAAAAGGGGTAGAAAGAGCCTCTGAAAAGGTTGTACTAATAACTTCCCAAAATGATCAAGTTAATCTAGAATCATGGTTAATATTTTAGGTAACATCTATTGTGCATTATGATATTTCATCTATGGTAGAAAAAGAAAAAAGAAAACATAGTTGATGAGGAATCAAAACTAGTTGTTCAAGAAAAAGAATCAGTACCGAAACCTACTAGGAAAGGTTATTTAATAACAACCATACATCTTGAGAAGGATATTGATAAAGAATTTGATGAATAGGTTGAAGGTAAGAATAAATAAGGCAAAGATAAATAAGATTAAAAACGTGAATGTGAAGAAATTAAAGGTTTAGTTGAAGAAGAAGTAAAAGAGGATGATAATGAAAATAATGAGAATGAAGAGGATAATAATGAAGAGGATGAGAACGAGGAGGATGAGAATGAGGAGGATGAGAATGAAGATGAAGATTTAAATGAAAAAACTCAATCCATTAAGTATTTATTGGAATAATCATCGAAATCATCATAGAAATTACCCTTCAAGGTTGATAAAAAAGAGAAATCCGGAAGTTATTAAGAATACTCACAAGAAGGACATGCACAATCATCAAATAAGAAAGATGAAGATGATCAGAATTCAAAAAACAAAGGCTGATGATAAATTCGACACTGAAGATGTAGACATCATGTAATTTTATGCTGATAAGGAAGATGATAACAAAGTTTATAAAAAATTTCAGAAATTAGTTTAAAAGAAAAAAAGAATAAAGTCAAGGGATCTAAAGTCAGAACAAGCCGTATTAAACCTCCTGAGGTTTATCAAGAACAATTAGACTCAGTCAGATCCATTTATTTTTATGGAGTTGACAATATTATTCCTAATTTGAAAATTATTTAAGGAAAAATTACTTATTTTATAAACCATGAATCTTAGTTTAAGTTGATTAAATAAATTCCAAATGATAAATCAGAATAAATAAATATTTTAATAGAGAAAGTTATTCAGCTTGAATATAAGTTAAACTTTTTTCAAGAAAGTTCCCAGGCTCACAGAAAGGCTTGCAATCAGATACTCAAATGGTCTCATCAATTTGATGATAATATAAAATTTCATGATAATAATATTTATGATGTGAAGAAGTTCATGAAGGAATCATATGAATCTTTCAATAATTTATCTAAATACATGGAATATAGGGTGAATTTTGTGGAGGATTTTATAAATGAAACTGATGATCATTATATGGAATTTTATGGTTTGAAGAAGAATATCTGAGATATGGAATTATAAATATCCAGACTCCAATATTGTGAAGGTGAAGTTATCATACTCAAAGACAAATTTTTTTTTTTTGAAAAATTTAAGATTCTAGAATTAAAGGTTGAGAAGCTAGAGAAAGAAAAACATGAGTTAAATAAGATTAAGGTATTTGTAAAAACATTGATGAAGAAAGACTGATTTTTTTTTAAAATATCATTGTATTGGGGAGAAGTTTTTAGAAAGGGGGAGATATTTCTTTAAAAGGGAGAATATAATCCCCAGGGGGAGATATTATCCTAAGGGGGAGTTTATTATATTAAAACATAATAATATCCATCACATTCGTAAGAGTTATAAACTCATGAGAAGTTAGGGTTTCAAATAATAATTTTGAATACAAAATACTTACATGAAATGCAATTTAAGTATTTCAAAGTAAAATTTCAATTAATTCTTGGGGGTTTTTCTTTACAAAACAGGGGATATTTTTATTCAGAAGTTTTACTTATTACTTTTCCATTAATTTTGTTTTTTAAATCATAAAATATTTCTTAAAAACACATTTAATAACATTTTTTTGTCCAAAGTGTTTTAATATGTTTTTGTATAAAATATTATATTTTACCATACTTAGAATAAGTTATATATTATGAGCATAAACATTATATTATTCATTATGACTATTGAAATGAGATTGTGTCCAATAAACATCAGACTCACCTTTATCAGCACTAAAAGTTATACATTCTGTAATGGCTGTTGTAATGAAAAATTATTAATAATGAGATAGATATTGTTATCGATAATATCAGAGTGAAACTCATAAAGATTATTGTGTTGACATTTTTAATGAAGTCCATCAGACTGAATTATTTTTATAATAGGAATAAGGAAAAATTATTTATAATATAAGGAACATATTTTTCACTATAATGGTGTAAATAAATATATTTTCAAACATTCAGTTATACCATATTTTTATGATCTTTCAAGTTCCAAGTGTTCAAATCATCACAACAAACTCAGAGAAATATGACCATTGGGAGATCAATATGACAGTTGGGAAGATGCCTAAAAATGACAAGTCATTTAAAGAGTTTATATCTGCATAATTTCATTTAAAATTTCTATTTTTTCAAGAGCTATGAAGATTTATTAGGGTGAACATCTTGGTCTTAGTCTTTGTAATTTTTTAGAGTTTTGTAGTTATAAGGAAACCTTGTTAGCCTACCTCTTTAAAAACGTTTTCATTGTAATGAGTGACTGATCATCATAAAAATCAAGGGATTCCTGGGATAAGAAGATCGAGGGATTATAAGGATAGTAAGATAGAGAATCCAATCATCATATTGGGAGATTTTGGGTATATGAAGACAGATCCATTCCGATCATCTTATAAAGGGATTCCATAGTAAGGGAAGAAATTTTTTTCTATAACTATAAAATAGGGATACATTTAGTCTATGTTATAAACTAAATTTCTCTTAATATTAAAACAGGTATATTTTAATATATTATAAATCATTCTTATATTTGTTATCTATTTTATTACTTGGTGCAAACAAGTTTTATATTCCATTGCACATATAATAGAAAGTGAAACATTGTATTCAACTTTATATTCTGTTTGTTTTATATGTACTATTTTTATTATGATAAAAAAATTTGATTAATTAGACCCACAATGATTTTGATTTTTTACACTCTAATTTAATCATATTTATTCTGATTAAAAATCTGTGACTTTTTTCATGAGACCGGGGACTGAGTCCAATAATATTACTTAAAGAGGCTTAGTTTTTTTAGTTTAATTATTTTTAACAATGTTTTTTAAACTACAATTCACCCCACTCTTGTAAGTATATCCATATGAGCATATTCTTATCATCCTAATCAATATTATAGATATACTAATCCAAAACTGACTGCCCATCGATCCGAGCACATATACATGATAAATAAAATAAATTAAAATACATGAGCCTCTACTTATATTCCCAAGACTTTTCAAAATATTCAAGTCCCATATGAGTAATACCACTTGATCAAGCTACCTTAAGCCTCTACCCAACCCGAACCTATGATTAGTGAAGTCTGCTTGGGTACTCAAGTGTCAGGGCCACCCAAGTAATGTGTGAGTACAAATTAGTTGGGAAACACCAAAAAGTTCCCATACATAACTCATAAATTCCATTTACACACATGATACGATCTTATGATTAAATAAACAAAACCATATAATTGTAAATCAATAACCACTATTGATACGTGAGTCCAACCGTGGTTCTCAGGATTGACCCAAACTTTATTCATCTAGTTCCAAAGTGTCTCTGAGCATATTTTTAGCACCCCAAAATTTTAAAACAATAACATTGTATTTGATAGTGTATGTGGCACACAACACTAAGATTAAATAACCCACACAATATATTTCTTTAAATATAATCTCTTTGATATCTTGTGGAACACGCAACCCCAAGTCTAAATGAGTTGTAATATAGTATACCATTATAAAATAGATGTTAAATTAGAATTTCGGAATTTAACTAACTAAATTATGAAAATTATGGTTGTATATTAATTATAAATAAAATAGGATTCATTTAAAAGTAAAATAAAAGTTTTCTTAAACACCGTTTTTTCTAAAAGATGGTTTAGTCTCTCTTTTCACACCTAATTTATAATTAATTTTTATCACTTTTAGTAAAATTATTTGATAAAATTAACTTATTTTTTAAAATCATAATATCAACATTAGTTTAGGAAGAATTTTTTGTATTTTTCTAAAATGTATCATTTTTGATGAATAGTGAAAAATTATGAATTCTAATTCATAACTACCTTTTCATTTAAATTATTTATAAAGTAAAATTATATTTAAAACTTGTTTTAAAGTATAATTAGTTCAATTATATATCAATTAATCCAATTTAGGTTATTTTAATAATTTTAATATTGAATTTAGATATAAAATCCATGTAAACTATTGAACACTTTCACTTTTGAAAACCCACTTTCTCATTGCATCTATAAGATTAATTTTAAATTATATTTTTCCACTTATGTGAATGAAAATTTTAAAAATATATTCCATATTTGGAACCAGAATAATTTATATTATCTAATAATTTTAACTTATTTTTTGAACAAAATGAATAGTGAAAACAGTAAAAAATATTTACCACGGTTAAGGTTAAAATGGGTTTATCGGGGGGTTCAACTAGGGAATAATGATTAAAATGACCTAAAAAATTTTCTAAAATTTATTTCATGACCATATTTATATCTAATAATGTATAATTGTTGATAATAATCCATTTTGGACCATTTTGTCTTATGAAAAAAATGTGGGTGCACCTTTTTCTTTTAAAAAATTACAAGTGTGCCACTCGCCTCACTTATAAAAGGCCACCCCTCTCCTCTATTAGTCACAACTTCAAACCATTTTGGTTCATTAAAGACCTATAAAAATCACTTTAAACTTTAATCCTCTAATCCTATAATCATTATTTTATGAAAAAATACAACCTAGTAATGATTTTGGTGCAAACCTAAGAAGGTTACCCGGAGAAGAGGTAATTTTATTTAACGAGAATTTTTATTTTATTTCTTCCTATATATTACTAAATTATTATTAAAAAATTATGATATAATAAAATAAACATATTATATATAATTATATATTTTTATATAATGGAATGACCTACAACTATCCCCACTTCCATCAAATGGGTTACAAAATCTTTATTCGTGTGTATGGAGGACTACCGCCTCGTGAACCAATGTCATTCATTTTTCCATTACCACCTATAACTGTTGGGGATGATGATGAATATATAGCATATATATGATATTTATAACACAATTATACCTATTTAGTCATTATATAATATATACCTTTTTTACTTTCCATTCCACAGGGGATATGATAACATCGCTCATGTGTACGACTGACTATCACCGCATGAAGCGATGTGATTCTTTTTTCACTAACGCTTTACATGGAAGGTAATAAGGATAAATTTAATGAATATATATGATATAAATGAAATAATTATGATATTAAGTAAATATTTTTCATTAGGAAAATATAATATATCATTTTATTTCTTACCTTTTTACTCTCTTAATGACGATAACATCATTCATGTACGTGTGGACTACCACCTTTATAAAGCGATGTGGCTATATTTTCATCACTAAACCACATGGATGATATATATAAGTTTATTTTATGAAATAATAAGTTATTTATTATATTATAATAATTATGTAAAGATGAAATATTACTTATATAGTTTCCATAATGATCAATGAAAAATGGAAACGTTACCCATGCATACGTAGGACCAACCATCTCCATGATTGTAACATACTTCATTTCTCAAAACCGTCCTTCATAATAGGTATTAAAAGTATAATTGATGTATAAATATTATAATTATTTAATTATTATAATTCTGGATATTACCTAACTATATAATACATATAATAACCATAACATTTATGAAAAAGCATGAATGAGAAAATAGGGAAATTGAACGAGTGATAACATGTTATAAAGGATAATATATGATATTGTAAATATTAATATGGTTCTATTATAAGTTAATAACATTTTTATAACCACTATATCATAGTTTAAATCATGTTCATCCAAAAGGAAGTGTGGGGTAAGTGACTTCATCTCAATCTCCCTTCATCGAGGCATATTGTATTGTTATGAACCTAATTTTTTTTAATATGGTGTATATACTTCCCATTTAAAAAGTAATATCATGATTTGTTAATAATTCATGGTATTTTAAGTTTCAATTTGAATTATTTCAGCCAAGGTTATTTGACTTAAAAGTTACCACATGGTAAATAATTTCATAACTCAATTTCCACTCATTAGGTTATATTACTTTTTCATAGTCTTTGATATACTAATATTATGTGTGTAATGAATTTTGATTATATTATGTTATATTTCCACTTATTTTATGTATATTTATAGTTGATACACATAATCAATTCATTGATCAATTCTCACTTCAATGTTAGGATCCTTATAAGGGTTTATTTCATAATCTCATTTTAATCGAGATTATTTATACTTGAGTTTCCATTGAAAGAAATTATTATATAATTGTCTAATAAAAATATTTAATTTTATTATACTTTGGTTATTAATGATATTTTCAAGTAATATTACCATTTTATCACTCTTTTATACTTAAAATAATTGATAAATTTTTTTTATGAAAAGCTGACTTCATTTTTCTCTTCGGTCGGAAATCAAATTTCTTTCAAAACCACATTTTCTAAAAATGTTTTCAAAAATGTTTTAACATTTTCCAAATGATTTATTATTTTTTACCCATTTTTAATATTTTAAAAATGTTTTGAATGGAATTGTCAGCTCATTCTGAAAATAAGGACCATTTTGATTTTACTAAAAATGTAAAAGGAATATTTTTTTAACATACTCGACATGTATGAAATTTACGATCACCCTAATCACTCAATGTTTAGAAAATTATATTATGATTTTGAAATATTATTTTCAAATAAAATCATTATCAAAATGTTTTTTGAACTTTTAGTTTTAAAATGATTAAAAAAGGATATTTTCCTGAAGAATGATTTTAAAGATATTTTTGTGGTATTTCTATTTCATCATCGAAAAAACCCTTTATCCTTATATAGATATATGTTGGATTGATAATATAATTATTCTTTATGTGGATGGTTCATAATAATTTTAACCTTGGAAATCATTGACATTAACTTTCTTAATTCATTTTTTTAGTCATTAACTTTCCCTTAAAATATTCAATTACCTATTGTAACATACCCAACCCAGTGCCCCCTCATGTGACCGAGCCGGTTGGCTACATGACCTCAATTGTACCTCCCCATATGATAGAGGCTGTCAAATAGAAGCAAGGGTCTATAAAATATAGTGGGGATACTATACTCTCTGGTAAAGAGTTGCAATGAAAGAGAAAAATAATTGTAGAGTAGAGGAAATAATTGAAATAATACATTTAAATAAATAGGAAACCAAAGTTGAGAAATGACTAACTGAATAAATCAAAATAAATAAAGAATAATGTAATGATAAAATTAATGAAACTAAATGATATTATTAAAGTCATATAGATAAAAGAATAAGCATACTTAAATAAATACTCTAAAGAACATGGTCTCGAACCCCATATTAGTCCTGTATCCAAGAATAAACCCATCTAGCAAGCCACAAATCAACAACAGGTTCCCTTGACCCTATCCAAACCTACATCCATGAAATCTTTCTGCGTACCAAATAAAATCCAATCCAAGGTGTGATTACAACTCAATAGGTCGACACCTCCATCTCTAAACATATATAGTATGAGAAATATAGTGTATGAAATAAATTTAATAATAGGAACTAATAAAAATGCAGGAAAGGGAAATACTCGAGTTTTATCAGTGCTAATCAGAAAGCCCTAATAAAAGGGGGGATTTTATCAGCACTAAAAAAACGCTGATAAATCTACCCTTTATAAGCGCTACTATTAGTGCTGATAAAGGCCCCCTTTTATCAGTGATAACAAAAAGCACTAACAAAAAAGAGACTTTATTAGTTCTAATAATAGCACTGATAAAAGTTTTTAATAGAAAATATAATTAATTTATATAAAAATATTTTAATTATATTCAAAATAATGTTTATATATATACATTAAATAAAAAACTCACATTAGTTATGTTCATGTTTTATTTATTTTTATTATGTTTATTAGTTTTAGTTATATATTTATTATATATTTATTATACTATATGTCTATAAAATTATATATAAATAATTTTTAATATATATATATATACAAATACTTATTAAACACACACACACACACAAACACACACACACATATATATAAATTTATGTTTCTAAATGAATGTGTCAATTGAGGTATAATGGATGTTTATATTCATTTCATGAATATGTTCATTATTTACCCTAATGTTGGCCAAATATGTTATAGTACTATACTTGGTGTATTAATTCATTTCCTATATATATGAAGCTTTATGTTCTCATAAATACTTAAAATCACAATAAATATATTTAAATAAATAATAAATATATTTATTATATTTAAAAATATAAATATTTAGTTACATATAATTACATACTTTTTAAATATATTATATATAATTATAATTATATATAACTAATTAAACATAAATATGTTTAAATAATTATAAAATTACAAAATATTTTTTAACTGATAAATATATATTTACGAATAGATTTTAAATATATTTATTTATAAATATATGTCTTTAATGAATATATACACAAACACCAACATATATATATATATATATAATTGTAATTTACACACAGACACAGACACAAATATATATATTTATATATTTAATTATAATTTAAATTATAAAATTATAATTATTTAAATATAAATATATAGTTATTTAAATATACCATGAAATTATAAAAAACTATATAATTAATACATATATATTTAAATAATTATTAAATTATAATAAATATATTAATTATATATATTTATAAAATTATAAGTGTAATAAATATATTGGTTATAATTTTATAATTATGAATAAATGATATGTTTTATCAGTGCTAATTAAAAAGCACTGATAAATGTATGTCTTATTAGTGCTTTTCAATTTAGCACTGATAAAACATACATTTATTAGTTATTTTTACTAGCTCTGATAAATGTTCCCCCTGATTTTATAAATGAACCCTAATTGCATCCCCTTCCTTCCGCACCCCTCAAGCTCTCACAAAAGCCTAACGATGTGCCACCCGATCTCCTCCTCCACTGCTTCCTCCTCCTCCTCCTCCTCCACCGCTGTGGCCATCAACATGTCATCATCCTCCTCCTTCTCCTCCTCTAGCGCCGCTGCTATGAAAGCGTCCTCCTGCTCCTACACCACCATTTCCATCTTCTGCTCCTCGTCTGCCACCACTGTCGCCTCCTTCTCCTCCTCCTCCGCTGCCACCACCGCTACCTCTACTACTGCCTCTACCTCTAACTCTACCACCTCTTCTGCCGCTACTACTTCTAGTAAGGGTACTCTTCCTTCTAGAGTAACTTTATTTCTTCTTCTTATTCTTGAAATAATAATATCCATCACTGTTTGGTTGTTCTATATTTTTTTAATATTTATTCTCAATGTTTTTGGATATTATATTATGGTATTTTGATCTATATTGAGTGTATAGGTGATTTTGGGGTCACTCTGATCTTTTAGGGTGAAAATAGGAAAAGATCCCAAGTTTTAGGGCTAACTCGCATGGTCTAGAAAACTATGTAGACCCCATACAGTTGAATCTATAACTATTGTGATGGTTTTTTCATGGTTAGTTCATGGTTATATAACCCATGTGGTCAAATCATGCAAAATTATTCTTCCCCTGATATTTTTACTTTTGAATCCCTTGCATTTTTCATTAATCTCAGCGGTTCCTACCATTGGTGTGTGGTTTATTAAGGGATTTTTATGGTGGTTTTACATTGTTGGGTGATGTTTAAATTAATTTTTAAGTCCTTGTTATGTGGTCTTGTGTTTTGAAAAGTTGGTTTTATGTTATAGAAAATTTTATTTTTTGGATGAAAAAGTAGATTTTGGTGTTCATAATTTTTTTTGAAATGGTAGTCTTCCTCTTCATTTTAAATTGGGAGATTTTTTTGAATATAATTTTTTATTGCGTCTTGATTTTTAAAACTAGGCATAATGGTTTCTTTGTTAGCGAAATTTTTATTATCTTAAAGTTTATAAAAGGTGATTGATTTCATTATGGAAATTTAAAAAGAAATTAGAATTGATAGAAATGTTTTTGAAATGATTTAAATTGATTAAAATAATTATATCTTAAATTGGGTTTTTATTTTGAATTAAAATGAAATATTTTCAAATCAAGTGTGTGCTTTGGGTGGAAAGATTCCTTAGACTCCTTTTAAATGTGAAAATCTTAAGGAAATTAATTTTTGTGAGTGTTTAAATTTTAGTGAATTTTTTTTACAAGGGTTTGGATTGTTTTCCAAGAGTGTCTGTGTGTCTTTAAAAATAATTTACATGGAACTTTTATAGAAGGGGTATTGTTTATAGAAGAGTGAACATATTTAAATACTTTTTTTGTATGTTTTGTGCTCTATAATTGTTTTTTGTATTTGATTTATTTACTTGGTGTGCATTAAGATTCTTTGCTTTAGCTTGTAAAACATGAATGGGATAAATTAATATTTACTATGTGGTATTTGATCCACTTAGAATTTTTTTGAGAATATGTGAAGAAACATACCCTAAGGTGAATTATTTTCATAGATATGTATATCTATTTAGGTTGTGGGATTTAACCAAACTTCAGATGGGGTGGTGAATCTAGATAATCATTTTCTTTATAGTTTCTTAAATTTAAATCCTTACTTCCATGGTGATTATGGTCATCCTAAGGTTGTGAAGTGGTTAGGTTATTTTCTATAATTCTTTGAGTTGAATTACCCAAAGTGGTCTGGGGTGGTTATTTATTTTGGAATATGTGCTTGTTGAGTTAGAATGTCTTAAGGCTTTGAGGTAAATTCTATTTTTTGCATTATTTATTGTTTTTAGGTTCCTCTTACATGAGGGTTTGTTTATGGTGGTTGGTAATATTCTTTAGTGTTTTATGGATCATTATTTTTTATCTTCTAGGGTTCAACATGAGATGGTTCTCTCGTGAGGTGATGTCCTAGATTGCCCCTTTCCTTAAATTTTGTGACCCAAGGTTATATTCACTCCATAAGGATATGGTAGGAACTACATAAGGGTATAATATAATTACAAATACTTCATATGGGTTACCCATGAATAAAAAATGATGTGTGATGGTTTTATTGGTGTTTTATACGGGTACCTAGGGTCTACATATGGATTAGAAGGAGTTGAATAAGAAATGCTCTCATAAATATGGAATGCCTTGATTATGTTGAGAAATAATCCACTAATGAAATTTAATCCCACATTATCCATTATCAGTGTGGGAAATAGATAGTATATGAACATTAACTATGTTATAAAAGATATCACAAATGTATCAAATGTGTTGGGGTTGGAATGAAATATTGGCCAATAGAGGAATCCTAAAAAATTGGGAGGTTGATTAGGGAAAGACCCTACAAGAATTACTTGATTTACTAGTTTGTATAGTAACTTGAGGGGGAAAGGCTGAGGGAATTTGAATTCTAGTAGAATAAAGGAGAGTGGAAAAATTACTCCACCATGAATTATGAAATTCATTTGGAATTTTAGTATAAGTGAGGGTTAAACCTTTATAGAGGATCACTGTAAGAGCATTAATCATGGGGAGGGAACCCAATAAAGGGGGATCTAACATAATTTATCAAGTATAATTTCAAAGTTAGGACTGAAGTTTGTATAGTTTAACAAAATTTATAAAGTGTCTCTCCTGTGATTTATGTCTTTTTGAAAATGTCTAAGTGACTCTTTTAAAATGAATCAAGTGTTTTGAAATGTTTCTTAAAAAATTATATGTGTTCAATATACCCTTTTTTGGTTTTAAATAGATTTAAAATGGTTTAAAAAAAGGAATTGGGATTTTGAGAAAGGATTTTTGGAACTAATTTTTTTATTTTAAAAAGGTTGTGTTATTTTAAATAGGAATATGTGTAAATTGTTGGTTTTTTAATGGCATTTCAAAATTTATTTTTAATGGTATTTTAACTATTATTTTTAAAGAGTGTGCTTTTTTATAAATAGTTTTTTTTGGGTTTTCAACTGTGTAGATGGTTTTTCTAAATTATCTCTTTGTTATTTTATAAATAGTTTTAAAAAGGGTGTGTTATTTTAGACCTGGTTAATTTTTATATCAACATTTTGTGTATTTATTTTGTTAAATATTAATATCACCGAATCAAATAGGATGGATATGAATAAAGAATGGATGGATTCTAATAATTTGAAAAAAGAGTATAAAGATGAAGTGAAAGAGTTCATTAAAATTTTAAAATATCATTCATATGATCCTTCTCAAATCCTTTATCTGTGTTTATGCTGTTCTTATTTAAGATAGGTTTTTCCAGAGGAGTTGGAATAACACTTGAGTTGTCATGGAATAGATCGAAGTTATAAATGTTGGAATAAACATGGGAAAAAATGAATGTAGCTAGTGACTGAGATAACACTATGTTTTAGGGATCATTTGATATGATTACAAGTGTGGAAAATGAAGAAGACCGTATTTAGGATGTTATTACAGATGTGAATGATGATGAAGATCATATTAAGGAAATGACAAGGATAGTTCAAGACGAACTTCATGATTTCACAAAATTGTTTGATCAGTTAAAGAGTTGTGTAAAGATGCCATTGTATGATGGTTGCAATAAATATACAACATTGTTAACCTTAATGAAGCTACATAATTTGGAAGAAGGCAATAGATGGAGTGATTCCAGTTTTGTGGAATTACGTTCTCTCTTTAATGACATGATCCTAGAAGATAATGAGATCCCAAGATGAACATAAGATGCCAAATGAATGCTACACTTGATGGATATGATCTCTGAAAGAATACATCCCATCCCAAATGAATGTATACTATTTCTCAAGGACCAAAAATCACTTAGATAATTCCCAAAGTGTGGTGATTCTTGATATAAGAAAGATGAATCCGGTCCTATGAAAGTTGAATGGTACTTTCCAATAATTCCAAGGTTTAGGAGCCTATATAGAAGTGAGGAAACTGTAGGGCAATTGACGTGGTATATAGATAGAAGAAATAAATATGGAAAACTACGACACCTGATAGACTCTTCTTAGTGGAAGAGAATTGACCATGATTATCCTGACTTTGGAAATGAGCTGATAAACCTTCATCTGGCGTTATCTATAGATGGAGTGAATCCTTTCAGTTTTTAATGAAGCAGTCACAGTACATGGCTGGTTATGTTTGTAAATTATAACTTTCCACCATGGTTATTCATGAAATGAAAACACATCATGTTATATATGATTATATAAAGACCAAAACAACCAGGTAATTATATTGATGTTTTTTTGGCTCCATTGATCAAGGATTTTAAATTATTTCAAGATTCAAGTGTTATGATGTATGATTCTTACATAAATGAATATTTCAAGTTGAGATCCAAGTTGTATGGGATGATAAATGAATTTAGTTCTTATGTAAATTTTTCAGGATATAACATTAAAGGAACTCTTTGGTGTCCCATCTATGAACATAGTATATAATCAATTAGGTCGAAACATTTAAAGAAAACTGTGTTTCTAAGAAATTGTAGATTTCCACCCTAATGAAATAAGTACCGGTCTTTGATGACATAATTAGATAGAATTTTAGAAGAACATACAACACCGTCTCTACTAAAAGGTGATCAAATGTTTGAGAAATTTAAATATGTGGACACTTCTTTTGGTAAACCGTTTTTGAAAAACCTTATGAAAAATGATTGGTAAAAGAAATCCATTTTTTTAATTACTATACTGGAATTGTTTGTACGTTAGACATTTTCTTAATGTTATGCATGTTGAAAAAAATTTATGTGATAGTGTCATCAATATGTTTCTAAATACACCTGGAAGAACAAAGGATGGAATTTGGGATAAGTTGTACATGGTTGGAATGGGAATACGAGAAGAGTTGGCACCAGTGAAGGGTGAATTACAAACATTTCTTCCTCCTACTACTTACACTCTTTCTAGGCATGAGAGATATCAGTTTTTTAAACTTCTTTAATGATGTAAAATTTTCATAGGTTTATTCATCAAATATCAAGAACATCATGTCAATGCACAATTTAAAGTTAAAAGGTATGAAATCACATGACTTCCATGTTTTGATGAAAGATCTAATTCCTATAGCTTTACATTGCATTTTTCCCAAGAATGTCCATCATTGATTAACGAAGCACTATTTCTTCTTCAAATATATATATATAAAAGTTATAGACCTGGAGAAATTTCCGACTATGGAAAGAGAAATTTTCGTCATATTATGTGAATTGGAAATGTTTTCCCCGCAGAAATTATTTGATATGATTGTTCATTTGATGGTTTATTTGGTGAGATATATTCGGATATGTGGTCCTATTCACTATAGATGGATGTACCCCATTGAATGATATATGAAGATTTTGAAAGGGTATGTCAAAAATTGAAGTCAACTAGAGGGTTGTATTGTGGAGTGATATATTATTGAGGAAGCCATTGAATTCTGTACCGAATACCTATCTGGTGTGCAAAGCATTGGTCTAGAAAAATCTCGCCACACTGGGAGACTTATTGGTGAGGGAATTTCTGGAATCGAGGTTGTCATAATCAGTATTAGAAATCGGGAGTGGGCCCACCATTAAGTTTTTCATAACAGTTTGGATGTTGACCCATATGCTGAAACCCACAACCAAATTATTTGACATTCAAATCCATAAAGGGCTGAAAAATGGATGTCAAATAAACATAATAAATAGTTTATAGGAAGGTTTTAGGACCATATTTTTAAGGAGTCATATGAAAATCTATTCTCAATTTCAGAACAACTTCGATGGCTAGCTGGAGTACTAAGTGTTTATGTATTATATTATAATGATTATGTAATTAATGGTTATACATTTTATACTAATGAACATGATGAAGACAATACCAGTCATAATATTAGAGTTACACTTGTGGCTAAAGAGATGCATGTTTGTAGTGTTAAGGACATAAATCCATTTTATGCAAATATGTTATACTTTGTCATCATCCAAAAATTATGGGAGTTGGATTATACAATATTCTGAGTGATAATTTTTCAATGAAAGCGGGTTGATGACAAAAGTACTGTTAAAAGAGATGATTTGGGATTTGTGAAAGTTGATTTCAGTAAGGAAGGGTATAAAGACAAACCGTTTATAATAGAATCACAGACATTACAAGTATTTTATGTTCTAGATCCCGAATACTAAAACTGCTCAATTGTTATGTTATTGTCCAAAAGCACTGAAGAGTCAGACGAAAATACAATGGTGGATAACCCTTTCATTGGGACGTTGCAATAATATTGTAGTAGTCCCAGTGTAGATGGTGTTTGGAATGTTAGAGGAGACCACAATGAAGGTATTTGGATAGTCGATAGAGGGGTCAAATCTCTTAAAAATTAAAAAAAAAATAGATTTCAATAATTAGGTTATATATTTTTTAATATACATCATGTAACTTTATGTTAATATATATTCACTACTACTTTTATGTTATCTAAATTAAATGTTAAACCACTTTTGGAGATAATGAATTCTGCATGTGATGATGCTCCCAATCCGTAGGCACAATAGTTTTCTCAACCTACTGCTGCTCGAAGTGAAATTGAAAAACAGGTATCTCAGCCTGTTTCTACTCCCAGGGTAGAGGTAAAACCACCATCGACACATTCCAATGCTATCCCTCCAGATCCGGAGTAACATATTGATGATGGTGGATCCAAGGAAATTAAATGTGATGAAACACCAACGATGCAGAAAAATAGGAGCTCTGTAGTTTGACAGTATTAACAAAAATCATTAAAGATAAAGAGAAAGATATAAAATATGATATTGGATGGAATAAGTGGGGCCAACATGTTAACTCCAATAAGGCCATGTTTAGTAGTTACATTGGAATCATCAGTCAGCAACGCGTGGCGATTGATGTAACTTCATGGTACCATGTTGTGGATAAGATTAAGACACATATTTGGGGAGATATTATGGTAACATTTTGATATCATTTTTTTAATTTACTAAAAATTAAATAATGAAACATTGACTTACACATCATCATCTCTTATAGAGTTCATTTATAGTAGATAAATCTCACAAAGAATATGTCTTAAGGGTTGATGGAAGGATTCAAAAGGTTTTTTGCACACTTTTAATGAAATATAATTTTAAAGATGTTGAAGGGAAAATAAAACCACACCCACCTCTTATTTATGTACACCTGATGACCCAAGCATCATGGGATGTGTTTAATAGAAGTCATGCAAAGCAGTCTTTTTAGGTACATTATGTCTGGTAATACGTTGTTTGAAAGTACATGAATTCATCACTTTGATTGACAATATTTTATTTATGAAACAACAACTGAGTGCTAAAAATAAACAATGGCCATCAAAACCAGCGTACCCATACCATAAAGCAAGGATGGGGTACACATTACTTGAAAAAAATGGTACATATTTTAAATCCACCATAATACTTTTATGTGACATAAAAAACACAATAAATATGTTCTTTTTTATATGTATATTGAAGGGTCTAAATCCAAATCCATTTCCATCCCATGCCATGTGTTATGGAAGGAGGCTCTTGTAACTAAAGATGGGAAAATCATAGATGAAGACACAAAAAAAAGTGCGGGAAACATGTGTAAGTATGACATAATAAAAATTTGTTTTTCTTTAAATTGCTATTACATAACAATGATTAATTATTTTCCTATATTTTATATTTGACATAGTCACAATAATAAACAACATCCACATTGGATGCATACATACTTTTAGTGGCCTTGAAGTATCCTGAAAAGTATGGCCACGTCAGAGGTGTGGGTTTTTGGGTGACACCCCAAAAATATTTTGAGAAACAAACAAGCATAGGATCAAACTAAGGAAATGAAAAATATGATAGAAAGAGTAGATATATTTGAATATTAATTACAACACTAGTGAGAGATGATATAATGTTTGATGGGGGGAGGCAAAGAGAAGAAACAACTCAAGAACAACCCGTGCGTGAAGATCCTGCCCTACCCCCACCAGTTTTGAGGTGAGTCAATCCCAAAAAAAAAACAATTTTTAACCGAGGTACTCAATTTTCTAATAATTGTTTCTTTTAAATGTGAATAATATAAACACTAGAAATTGATACCTTTCCTATATTGATATTCTATAGGGTTAGAATGACTGTGATTTATATCTATCAACACCCACCCATTGCCTTGTAGCGAGGGCTACATTTTTCTATATCTAGAACAACATGGTACACAACAGAACACTTCCAAAAGGCCATGTTAGAGTGTTAATTACTGTATCCCTAGAGATGTGTTCCAAGCTACCTATTCCAATTGATGATGCACATATTCATACGGTCGAACAATACCTTGGAACATTCATCACATGACCATCACATCTTGTAAAAAACATGTCGACAATGAGGTATTTATTCCCAATTTAATTTTCAATATAAAACTTAAACATTTAATGAAAAAAGGTCTAAATCGATGCATGCTATTACAAATAGACAAAGGGAAGGGGGTGAAATGAGAGACCAGTTAAAAAATATCTCAAGGATCAACCAACCGATCAAAAAAATCTACCAAAAGCACCTAAACCCCCATTCTATATCCACATTTATTATCATTGAAGGATCATGTGGATATGAAGTTGAAAGATGGTGGTACTCACATAATTGATTTTTTAGAAAATATGTATGGAGGGGAATATCCATACTTCATTGGTGTTGAGAGTGAAAATGAAATTTTTGACTATGAATGGTTAGGAGGTTTAGTTTTAAATGTATACATGAGGTATGTTTTCATGATTTTATTTTCCAAAAGCTGATACACTGTGTAAATTATGACTAAATACATTTCATATTTTTCACAATCATATATATGAAAAAAAATTATAGTATTTATCCATGAATATAAATTTTCACTCATTTGTCCTAACATCACTTCTACAGAACAAAAGGATATAACTTCTAAGAAAGAGGGTGAAATAGTGGAAGGCCTACTCAAATCATTTAACATAAAAATTACAGATGACGAAATCTTCTCAATACCAAAGATACATAGGTAAAACTCTACAATTTAATCATATCAAATATATTTTAATTTCTTTCATTTCTTATTCCTTTTTGTGTTTTATGAAACATTAGATGCTCATTTCTGTCAATTTGGATACTCCAAAGATTTATTTTCTGGATTCAATGCATGGATATCTAAAAAAAATACCACACATGATGGAATTTTTCAATTTGTAATACACTACATCAAACATTTATGTTTTAAACATATAGTTATATAATTTATATTATCTTTTAATGAGGATTTTATTATGATAGAGTGATGCATGAATATCGTCTACATCATGGAATGAGGCCAGGGGAAAAGGACAAGCAACCAGACAAGTACTACGACTGGATAAGTATCAGGGTTTATATAATAATATCTCACTATCCAAAGACATATAAATTTTTTTACTTATTTTCTCATTGTTTCTACAGTGTTTGAAATAATAAAACCAAAAAGAATGTGGCTATTATATTTGTAAATTTATGAGAGAGATCATATCCCATGAACAAACTAGCTTCCCAGAAGAGGTATTTTTGAAGATAACTTCTATTTCATTTAAAATATTTATTAATACTTTGTGTATTTATATATTTCAATACAACCATGACTGAAAAAAATAATTATGTTCACAAGATGATATAGATATGCTTATAAAAGAATGGGAAGCATACCTTATGGATGAATGTACAAAAATAGCATAAAGATGGTAAACTTCTCAAATAATTTAAACTTTAAAAATATTTTCTACCTTATATTTCTCTTAGTTTGATGGTAATGTTTTGATTTATATGGGATAAATTCCATAATGAAAATCATGGCCATTGGTGGTCTTTATTTTTACACTAAATGAATTGCATGTTGTTTGGTTTTTGAAAAGAAATTAGTGGTCCTCATTTATAGGGTATGTGTGTCGATGATAAAACTAAAAAGATAACGAGTATACAGAAGGGGTTTCCACATAACTTAAGTTTTTTTGTGATTTCTTGAGACATAACGGGCACATGATCTTACCCCACTCTTCCTGTTTTAAACAAAGAGAATGGTTTTCTCCAAAAAACATTGATTCAATCTGCAATATTGGCAGTTACCCTCTTTAGTCAACCTAGGGAAGAACCAACTATCATATATTAATTTGGAGGTCCTAAATATATGAAAGTTGGTTCTTCACTGGTCCGAATAAAGCTATCCTATAGAAGGAAGATGTTATTCAGTGACAAACATACAAGGATCAAAGGTTTTTCCATAATCCTTATAAACTGGGTAGATTGACCATATTGAGCAGGTCAAGTCTCTTTGTTAGGTTTTAGAGGCAAGGGTGCATTAATTTTGAGGCAGAAAAATGTACTTAAAATTTGTTCTAATACTTTAGCAAAATAATACATGAGTCATTTTTGATGTGTAGGAATCAACCACACCTCAATCTGACACATAGTGTCACCGGTATGACTCCAAATGTTTCTTTTTTTTAAAATTGACATTAATTCAAGTAAAAAAACACAACTGACATACTAAAAAATGATTAAATGAATTATGATTATTTTTATACTTTATAAAAATGATCTATCAATCATTTTTGATGTGTAGGAATCAACTTCACCTCAATTAGATGCTTAGTGTCACCAGTATGACTAAAAGTGTTCGCTATCAGTTTAAAATTGATATTTTAGCTCAAAACGTGTCACTCACTAAAAACTAAGAAATGAACTATGATTGTATTCAAAATTAAGTAAAACTATTAATCAGTAATTTTTTACATGTATGAAGTGGTCTCACATCAAACCGATACACGATACGACTAGTATGACTTAAATTGCATGTTTTTTATTTGAAATGACATTTTAGTAAAAAAACACAACTGACATACTAAAAACTGAGGAAATGAATTCCAATTGTTTTGATACTTTAGGAAAATGATCTATCCATCATTTTTGTCATGTAGGAATCAACCAAACCTCAATCTGATGCACGGTGTCCCCGGTATGACTCCAAATGCGTCTTCTTATTTAAAATTGACATTAATTCAAGTAAAAAAAACACAAGTGACATAATAAAAACCAAGAAAACGCATTTGGATTGTTTTGATAATTTATAAAAATGATTCAAAAGTCACTTTTTATGTGTAGGAATCAACACCACCTTAATCTGACAAATAGTGTGACCGGTATTACTAAAAGTGTCTGATATTAGTTTAAAATTGACATTTTAGATCAAAATGTGTCACTCACTAAAAATTGAGAAACCCCACTCTTATTGTATTAAACATTAAGGACAACGATTCATCAGTTATTTGTGGTTTGTATGAATTAGTCTCACATCAAACTGATGCATGATGCGACCGGTATGACTCAAATTGCATGTTTTGAATTTGAAATGACATTTTAGTAAAAAAAAGATAACTAACATAATAAAAACTAAGGAAATGAATTCCAATTGTTTTGATACTTTAGGAAAATGATATATTAGTAATTTTTGATGTTTAAGAATCAACTATACCACAATCCGATTCACAGTGTCACCGATATGACTCTAAATGTGTCTTCTTATTTAAAATTGACATTAATTCAAGTAAAAAAACAGAACTAACATTCTGAAAACTGAGAAAATGAATTCATATTGTTTTGATACTTTAGGAAAATGATCCATGAGTCTGTTATGATGTGTAGGAATCAACCCCAACTCAATATGATGAGCGGTGTGACTAGTATAACTAAAAGTGTCTACTATCAGTTTAAAATTGACATTTTAGCTCAAAACATCACTCACTGAAAACCAAAAAAAACGCACTATGATTATCTTAAAAATTAAGTAAAGTGTTTTATAAATTATTTGGGACATGTATGAAGCAATATCACATCAAATAGATGCACTATGTGACCAATATGACTCAAATTTCATGTTTTCAGTTTGAAATGACATTTTAGTAAAAAAGCATAACTACCATATGAAAAACTGAGGAAATGAATTCAAATTGTTTTGATACTTTAGGAAAAATATATATCAGTCATTTTTGTTGTGTAGGAATCAACCAAACCTCAATTTAATGCACGATATCACCGGTATGACTCCAAATGTTTCGTCTTATTTAAAATTGACATTAATTCAAGTAAAAAAAGAGAACTAACATACTGAAAACTGATCAAATGCATTCGTATTATTTTGATACTTTAGGAAAAGGATCCATGAGTCAGTTTTGATGTGTAGGAATCAACCCTACCTCAATCCGACAAATGGTCTGACCAGTATGACTAAAAGTGTCCGCTATCAATTTAAAATTAAAATTCTATCTCAAAACGTGTCACTCACTAAAAACTAATAAAACACACTTTTATTGTCATCAAAATTAAGGAAATCAATTTTTTAATTATTTTTGATGTATATAAAGTAGTATCACATCAAACCGATTCACGATGCAACTGGTATGACTCAAATTACATGTTTTTGGTTTGAAATGACATTTTAGTAAAAAACACAACTAACATACTAAAAACCAAGAAAACACATTCCAATTGTTTTTATATTATAGGAAAAAAATATATCAGTTATTTTTATTGTGTAAGAATCAACCTCACCTAAATTCGATGCATGATGTCACCGGTATAACTCCAAATGTGTAATTTTTATTAAAAATTGACATTAATTCAAGTAAAAAAATCACAAATGACATACTAAAAACCATGAAAATGGATTCTGATTGTTTTGATTCTTTAGGAAAATTATCCATGAGTGAGTTGTAATGTGTATGAATCAACCCCAACTCAATCTGGAAAATGGTGTGATCATTATGACTAAAAGTTTCCACTATAAGTTTAAAATTAACATTTTAGATCAAAACGCATCACTCACTGAAAACCAAGAAAACCCACTCTGATTGTCTTCAAAATTAAGAAAAACGATTAGTCAATTATTTTTTTATGTGTATGAATTATTCTCATGTCAAACTGACGCACGATGCAACCAGTATGACTCAAATTTCATGTTTTTAGTTTGAAATGACATTTTAGTAAAAAAACACAACTAACATTATAAAAACCAAGGAAATGCATTCCAATTGTTTTGATACTTCAGGAAAATGATCTATCAGTCATTTTTGATGTGTATGAATCAACCACACCTCAATCTGATGCATAGTGTCACCGATATTACTCCAAATGTGTCATTTTTATTAAAAATTGACATTTTTTAAAAGTATTCTTCATATTAATGTTTAATTTATTTCTTTATAGTATTACTAACATAATATCTGTTTTCTTATATAGGTGAAACATTTTTCTCGAGTTGGTATGATTTTTTCAGTGACTATTACCATTAAAGGACATTTTTACAGGGGACCACATACGGAAAAACCAAAAATATTAATATTTTTAACTATTTGTTTGATAATTATAAATGTAATTTTATAAAACATTATTCAAAATGTATATATAAGTGTTTTTTAGTATATAACATGAGTGAATATTTTTGTTTTCATGATTTCAATTAAATGTATAAAGAATTTTTTGCTAAACCTTTTTGTGTGTTTCTTTTTTTTTCATCATTTTCATCGTGTATATAGTTATTTTTTATATACTGTGGGTGGTTCTTTTTGAGCATGGTTTTTCTAGTTTTTGTAAGTTATTTTTGCTGGTTTGGTTACTTGGGTATGCTGTTTGGTTGCTGTTTATTTTTTGTATGTTGCTGGGTGTGCTGTTACATTAACAACACACCTAGGCAGGGAAGCCTTTATCAGTGCTAATTGAAGCACTCATAAATGGGGACTTTATCAGCACTTCAAAGAGCGATGATAAAGGACAACCTTTATCAGCGCTTTTTGGAGTTTTGATAAAGGATACCCCCTTTAATAGTGGCTTTATTATCAGTGCTTTTTTTAGCGCTGATAAAAGCCTTTTTTAACACTGATAAAATCCTATTTTATGGTAGTGAGTGTATTAATTTAATAAAATTTTACTCCACATAAAATAAACTTATTGACACTCAGGTTCCAGGGGGTCACCCAGAGCTATCCCAAAACCTAATTCAATGCTCTACTAGAAATCTCTATCCCAGGAAGGATATTGTTGCATCAGGATGGATCACCCAATCATTGGAAGATTCTCCTATAGAGGATAAATCCCACAAACATCAAATTCTAAAATAGCCTTTTCCTATAGGCTATCCAGAATCTCACCCTTAGGAATCCAAAATCTCACACTTGGGAATATAGTGACTGCTTATATGGTCATAAAACATTTGATATAATCATATAATCTACCCTCAGGTATCAAGTACTTGTGATCCTATCCCTCAAGAATCAATATAAATCACGAGTCATATCATGAAAAACTCAACATGCCACAAAGCATCCCACCCATAGGAACCAATCACATCAATTTCACATAAACACAAAAGATATTCAAGATATTGGAAGGATAAAAAAAACAACTTCTAGATATATAATCATAAGTCATAATGATCAATTTATAAAATTATAATTTATCTATCCAAGTATATTTCATTAATTCAGGTTTCCAATTATCATCATAATTATATCAAACCTGTTTCATTTATCAATTAATCCTAAGGACATTAACAAATTAGCTAAGCCAATTTAGCCAATGTGATTCTACTATAAGGCATCATAAAATATAAATGTTATTCCAATTTAAAATATTAATAAAAAAACCAATCAAATTTTCCAATTTATTATGAGTCTCAAATGTCAAATTGAACACATCTTAATAATGTTTAAGTATGGTATACCAATCAGGTGACTACAAGTCTCAGTCTTCACACTTATGAACCCAACAGGATCCCATGGATGGTCTAGAATGAAAAATTATAATTTAATAGGGATTATACAATTTATTTGTTTAAACATGCAACATGATGACACAATTTCACATATTACACATACTAAGGATAATTAAATCAGACCCATGGGATGAGTTTTAGAACATGCACCTTTAAACGACAATCAACACAATACTTCCAATGATAAACACCAACAATAATGAAAGAACAAAATATTGTAAGAAAAACCTAGATCATACTAGATAAAGATCAACACCCAAAACAACCATGGTCAAGATATATACACCACAATGATAGAGAGAAATGGAGGAGAGGGAAAAACTAAGAAAAAAACTCATTGAAGATTGATCGCTTGAACGAGACATCTGGAATGGAAGAAGGTGCTCCAACATTGCCTGGAAATAACCTGGGGATCGATAGAGGAGGGATTAACATGAATATAATGAAAACCTAAACTCACCACATGGATTATAACCACTTGGATTGATAAATACAAGGTGTGTAATCCCCTTTCACATTATGTATTTTTCTATTTTTGAGTTATGTTGAACAACCTACCGCATTAGCTTAATATAAACATAATCTATTACTACATGAGGAAACTAGGTTCATGAAATGTATTCCTTTCATATCATGAACATATTTCATGGATTCTACCTGGTGATGATTACATAGTGTGTAAATTTCCTTTAGGTAGATGTAATCCCTACTTCTATAAAAGACTCCGAACCACCTCTGAAGCCTTCCAAAATCATGGTAAATACATCATAATACACTATTATAAATTTATACCCAAACTCCATTAATTGAAACAAATATTCATCCCTAAAATTTATGTTACTTCCCCATAAAAAGTTCTTTTCCTCTGAATGAGACTTGACCACCAAGGTTCAAAGTCAAAGGAAAACTCAAACGAATAGGTTCTATGAAAAAATCAAAGAGGGACATACTTGGAAAAAAGATGAGGTCTTAAAACCTTCACACCATATGACATATCATCACCAAGATACTCCAAGCATCACTATAGGGTCATAGTGAACAAGTATATCCACTATTCTCATATATCAGATTCCCTCTCCCAAGTCTCCTCTTGAACACATCCATGTTGTCACTGCACTCAAACTAGTTTTATAATCCTTCCTTTAAGATACTTCTCACTACGGTCCACAATCCATATTGTATGCTCCTCGAAGGAAGAATCTAAAAAAATATCGACTTCATCAATATATACCACATGAGAAGGGTCATGTGATATATTTAAAGCTACAACACGTGAAACATGTCATACATGGCAAAGTAGCATCGTGGAAGGGTTTATAAAAACACCACTGGAATGAATCTTTCTACTATATCAAATAGACCAATAAACCTAGGCTCAAGATTTCCCTATTTCCTAATACATTATTTCCCCAATCTAGGAAACACCCAAATGAAAACATGATGACAAACCTAAAAATACATAGGTCATATCCAATGGTCTGCATGTGATTTTTTTCGGCTTTATGTGGTCACTAATCATGTACTAATCAATTGAACCTACTCAAATGTCTCCTACATGAGACTAGAACCAATAAGAGATGACTCACCCACCTTTAACCAACAAAGAGACAAATAGAATGAACTACTATAAAAATCCTCAAAATGTGACATTTGGATTGATTCATGGATGCTATTATTATAAGTAAACTCCATGATTTCCATATGATACTCCCATAAACCATAAAAATCCAAAACATTAGCTCATAACATATCATACATAATCTGAATAGTTTACTTAGATATGAAATTAGTATGAGGATGGTAGGCTATTATTAGAGGAACTTTCTATCATAAAACCTTCTGAATACCCTACCAAATTTGAGATGTGAATTGAGGATCTCTATCTAAAATGATACTCCTCAGAACACTGTGAAACCGAACTATCTTGTATATATAGAGACTACCCAGATCATCTAAGGTGAAGGTATCTGTAATAATAAATATGTGGGATACCTTCATCAATCTATCTAAAATCTCCCATACAACATAATTCTTGAAAGTTTTCCTGGGTAATCTTGTCACAAAATCTATAGTGACATCATCCTACATCCGCTCCGAGATTTACAGAGGCTACAATAGCCCAAAAAGCCTCTAATTATCATCTTTCACATGATGATAAGTGAAGAATATCTCCATGAAGCCTGCTATTTAAATTTTTATCCCTATACACCATTACTATCTATGGAGATCATGGTACATCTCTATCAGGCCCAGATGTACCACCCATCAAGAAGCATGAAACTCTCTCATTAGCTCCTCGCACAAACCCTTAGGAACCCATACTCAACTAAAAAATAAAAGAAAATAACTACCACCTAAAGACCATTCTACCAGTGAATCCCCACCATATAAGTTGTCTCACGGAACTAAGACCTCTAGATTAGATAACTACTCTGTCTTGATTCAGACTAAAAGAATGTGTAAAAAAGACATTGAAGTTAGTGATACTCATCACTAGGACTCCTGAACATCTAAATACATGTGGGTAAAGAACTTCCACTCCTTATAAGACTCCCTCACTACCTCTTTAAATGTCCTCTAGCTCAAGGTTTTGATAATGACACTACCCTTTACTGGTGTGTAAACCATCTCAAAGTCGAAATACCGTAGATACTTAAACCATATCCTTTGCAGAAGGTTTAGGTCTCACTAAGAAATTATGTACTTCAGTATATTTTGGTATGTGTACACCAGAAAAATCTCACCCAAAAGATAGTTTCTACACCATATTGAGGTTTATACCACTATAAATAACTCCAGATCATGAGTAGGATAATTCCTCTCATGTTGTCTTAATTATTTGGATCCATGATCAACCAGATGGTCCTTCTACATCAGAACAACTCGAAGTCCAAATATAGATGCATCAAAGTACACAGTATATGCCTCAACCAACACTAGAAAAGTGAGGATTTGTGCTTAAGTTATCTGTTCTTTTATCTCCTAAAAATATCTCTTGCAAGCATCTTAACAAAAAAATGTCACCCCTTTCATGGTCATCCTAGACATCGGTGCTTCTAGTTGGGAGAAGTCCTAGATGAAACATCGGTAATAACCTATTCAAGATAGAAAAATCTGAATTTAGAAGACATTATTAGGTAAATCTAAAGAAACCATAGATTAAACCTTCTTTGGTTCCACTAATACTCCATACTCTAAGATGACATGGACCAATAAGTGCATGCTATTAATCCATAAACTAAAATTGTATTTCTTGTCATAAAGATGACGATCTCTCAATGTAATTTATATGATGTCAAGATGTTGGGTATGATTATCTAAACATTGGGATTGAACTAAGATTCTATTGATGATAATAACCACAAATTGGTCTAGTAAAGGATGAATTATTTGATTCATCATGTGTATGAATACTGCTAGTGCATTCATCAAACTGAACAACATCACTACAAATTCATATAAGCCATAATAAATATTAAATGAAGTTCAAGGTATGTATTATGGTATCACACTCCACTGGTGGTACCCTAACCTCAAGTTGATCATAGAGAAAATCTTGGAACCTTTAATCTAATAAAATATATCATAAATGAATGGAAGGGTATACCAGTTCTTGACCGTTATCTGGTTCAGTCTCTGATAATCCACACATAAACGCAATGTCCCATAAACCTTCTTGAAAAAAAGGACTAGAAAACTACATGGAAAGGTACTAGGTTGTATGAAACCATTGTATTATAGATCTTATTGCCAAAATTTTAACTCATGAAGCTCTATTAGTTACATACTATAAGGTGGGATAAAAAATTTCTCAGCTGTTAGAACTAACTTGATCACGAACTCAATATCCCACTCGGGTGGTAAGCTAAAGAAATCTTCAGGAAAGACATCCTAAAAATATTCCAACACTAGAGTAAAATTATCCTACCTCATTCCACTATCATATATATTAAGGATTTCTATATAATCTATGAGACAATCCATTATGCACTAAATTGGTATTGCATAACCATCCTAAAGATCCCACTCACCCTAGTGAGTATAACTACTTCCTTTTAGAAATAGGAAGGTATCTATCCTTTGATAACATTTTATATTAACCTGGTATAAAACTAACCAATCCATACCAAGAATAAAATCAAATTATGTCATTTACAGCCAAAAAAATTCCCAAAGGAAATGATGGCCACTAATTTCAAAAGAACACTCCTTGAAGCACTTGATATCCTCTGATTGCACTTCCAACAACGTGTTAATGATCATAAACCCATCCAAGATCTCCATATCCAAACAAAAACCATTTCAATAAAGAGTAGATATAAGGGAATTTGATTCTTTTATATCAAACAAAATTCAAGATAAAGAAGATGATATAAGAATCATACCTTTGAAAGTAGAATGTTGTGCATCCAAATCGATCTGAGTAGACTGTATATAATGAAACTAGCTCGCCCCACTACCTTGGGCTCTAGTACGATTCTCCTATACTATTTCCTCTGAGAGGTACTACCTCTCCTATACTAGGGAACCACATCCCATGTATCATCCTAAATGAATAGTGGAAATCTAATTACTGGTCTATTGAGGGGTATCTGAGATCCTACTAGACTCATGTTTTCATCTTGATCGCCTTCCAATACTCTTTTATGGAAAGTTCCCACAAAAATTCTGAACATTTCCCAACCTGATATAGACATGACACTCCACTATGGAGTGAGGACACTACAGGAACTAATGGACCGATTTTCTACACTAAAATCTCTACATTGAACCATAGTCATGAGGTGGAAGTCCACTCACTTAACTACTCTTCATGTTACTTCATTAGTTATAACTGTTATAGCAGTGCTTATTTCCACTCGAAGAAGAATTACCAGACCACCCTACCAAAACTACCTAGCCACTACTCGAGACCTCTCTCAGATTACCTTCTATGATGAGAGCCAAAATCATCATGTATTCAAGGTTGATCAAGCTTAATATATTCATATATAACCTGATATCATAATGAATCCCATCCTGAAAATTTTGCACCTAGGAAATATCATCATTTTCTAAGGATGGAGAAAAGTGCTACAGGTTGGTTAAGTATCCGACATAGTCTATCACTGACATTATCTCATGTTTTAGGTGCATGAACTCAAAATCCTTCTCATCCCTCAATGTATCAGGATAAAAATGGTTCAAAAACATTACCTCAAATTCCTTCTAGGATAACTCCTCTTACTATCTAGCTTTCTCTAGTATGTCTGACCAATGCTTGGATGGTCCACAAAGCATGTATGTAGTAAGATTAACCCTCCTGTATGTGGGTGTCTCAAGGTTCTTAAAGATCATTTGGACTAAATAGGTCTAGAATTCAGCTACCTAGGGGCCTCCATCCCTAATGAATATATGAAGATGCTATATCTAGAACTCTCTCATCAGCTCAAAAATAAAAGGCACAATGCGAATAATATCCCTTTCTATGGATCTTATGACCCTCAGGAAGATTTATTGAAGATGTAAATCCATATATTCCTCAGGAGCTATGTGAAGCTATAGTTTACCTGTGTCAGGAGCATTATAATTTCCACTATCATGACACTCAATTAGAATATGATGTGGAGGAATTTTCTCTATAAGACAAACACACTCCTTAGAACATTGGATAACAATAAGGTCAATCTCAACAGGTCACACAAAAAAGAACCACGAGATCATGGTCTCTCTATATGTGTCTTAACAAGTGAATTGGTATGAAATAAAAATTTATTTATTCCATTTTATATTAGATATAATAGGAATGTCATTTCACAATTCATATCATAAAATTTATTTCATGTAATAAATAGGTCTCTATCATGAACAATTCATGTCACTATATATCCATATTTTCCTATCACGATGCATGTATTCATGCACATCTCATCCTATACTGGACCATGAGTATAAATCTCAAGAAAAAATTACATCACACAACATGTGAGTCACCCAAGGTAAAATAACATCAAACCACAACTAGTGAAAATCATGAACAATAATCCCATCCCTAGGCACTCAAATTTCCCTCTGTACATGGGTTAAATAATCCCATGAAAAAAATCATTACCAAGTCCCTACACATCCTAGTGTTCGTTATAAATTTCCCAAATATTAAATCCATATAAAATAAACCTTAATTGCTCAGATACCTCTTTGTAACATTTTCAACCTAGTACCCCCTCGTGTGACCGATATGGTTGGATATGTGACCTTAGGTGAACCTCCATATATGCCAGAGGATTCCAAATATTAGTGAGGGTCTAAAGAATATAGTAGGGAGAATATACCCTCTAGTAATTAGTTGCAATAAAATAGGAAAATAATAGTAGAGTAGGAGAAATTACCGAAACAATATAATAAAAGAAACAAGAAACAAAAGATGAGAAAGAACTAATTATATAAATCCAAATAAATAAAGAACAATGTAATGACAAAATGAATGAAACTAAATGAAATGTTGAAAGTCATATAGATAAAAGACTAAGAAAAATCAAATAAATTCTCCAAATACCCTGGCCCCGAACCCCATTTTGGTCCCATCTCCAAGATCCAACCCATCCGACAAGCCACAAATCAACAACATGGTCTCTTTCCCTTATCGACATCTACATCCCAAAAATACATCCAGGTACCAAATGATGACCCATCTAGGGTGTGTATACAACTTAGTTGGTCAACACCAATACTTCTAAACATATCCAATATGAGAAATATATTTCATGAAATAAAAAGAATAATAGGGTATTAATTTAATAAATTAATAATGCACATGAAATAAACATGTTGACCCTTATGTTTTGGGGTGACACCCAAGGACAACCCAAAACCTGCTTCAGAGCATTAATAGAAATATATTTCTAGGGAATCATCCTCATAAACCAGGAAGGATCACCCAATTAGTGGAATATTCTCATACTGAGGATGAATCACCCAAGCATCAAATTCATAAATGACCTCTACCGATAGGCTTTGCAGAAACTCACCCTTGAGCATCCATAATATCACTCTCATACATCCAGTTAATTTGAATATAATCCTCATAAATCTTATATAATCATATAATCTACCCTTAGGAATCAAGTACCTATGTGCCTAGCCCTAATGTGGTATGAAAACATGCACCATGCCCTTAGGCATCAACATAATTCATGAGTCATATGCCAAAAAACTCAACATGCCATAAATCATCCCACCCTCATGCATTAATCACATCAGTGTCACATAAACAAAAAATATATGAAATAAGCCATAAGAAAAAACACGTGATAGATATATAATCATATGACACCATGATCAATTTATAAAATTATCATTTTTCCAGCCAAATATATTTCATTAATTTCAGTTTCCAATTATCATCATAATTATATCAAATCTATTTCATTTATTATTTAACCTTAAGTTCATTAACATATATGTTAACCCAATTTTGATGAGGTTATTCTACTATAATAAATCACACAATATACATGTTATGAAAATTCATAAGATTAAGACAATAATCAGTCACTTTATCCAATTTATTACAAGTCTCTAACATTAAATCAACCAAGTCTTAACAATGTCCAAGAATGGCACACCAATAGGGTGAAAATAGGTCTCAATAATCATTCATATAGACCTAATGAGATCCCATGGATGGTCTAAAATGAAAAATTATAATTTAACAAGGATTATCCAATTTATTTGGTTTTACGTGCAGTGTGTCAGCATGATTTTACATATTTCATATAATAGGGATAATTAAATTAAACCCAAAGGATAAGTTTTATGCCACCCTCCTTTAAATGGAAATCAACACAATAATTCTAGTAGAAAACACAAATAAGAACGAAGGTGCTGAAGATCGAAAGAATAAACAAGATCATACTTGATCAAGATCAACACCCAAAACAACCACGGTCAAGAGATTTACATCCCAGTGATAGAGAGAAACATAAGAGAGGGGGAAACCAAAGAAAAACAACTCATTGAATATTTATTGCTTGAATAAGATGTCTAGAATGGAACAAGGAACTATAAAATCACCTAGAAACCGCCTAGGGATCAAGAGAGGAGAGCTAAACATGAATGAAATTCAAACATAAATGAACAGAATAGATTATAACTATTGGGCCTAATAAATACAAGACATGTAATCCCCTTTAATGTTGTGTATTTGTCTATTTTCAAGTTACACCGAAAAACCTATCACATCGGCTTAAAATAAACCTTATTGATTGTTACATGACATGAGATAGGTTCACAACATGTATTAATTTCACATCATGAACATGTTTTATGGATTATTCCAAGTAATAGTTATATATCGTGTAATACATTTACATGGTGTGTAAATTTTCTACATGCATCTTTAAGTCTTGCTTGAATAAAAACTATAAACCACCTCCAAATCCTTCAAAACTCATAAGAAAATACTCATAATCACATTTTATACATTTATAGACATACTCCATCAATTCAAACAAACATATATCCCTAAACTCTAGGTCATTTACCCCAGTAAAAGATCACAGTCTCTGAACAAGACTTTACCACCAAGATTCAAAGACAAAGGAAATCCCAAATGAATATGTTCAATACCAAACTCAAAGAGGGATGTACCTGAAAAAATATGGGATCTTACACCTATGGTCTTTGGACATTAATTTTTCCCTAAATATATATATTATTTATCATGGATATATTTATTTCTTAAATTGTACATCACTTCTACATACACTGTACTACATTGAAAGTTATTTTTTATCTAGGAAAATATTGATAAATCCATATTCTTTACTGAATATAAATATTAGATAATAAGATACATTTTTCATGAGTTAAATCAATTATTTTATATATGAGGAATGATTTGGACATGAAAATATGGGTGGAGTCTCAGTTATAAATAGTACTTCGATGCATGAGTAGTCTCATGGGATGAATTAGTTGGTTAGCCTTAGTAAAATGAGTTTTTTGTGTATACCTACCCATCGATTTTAAATAGTCTTGTGAAAGGTCTTGATGGTAGAGGTATCTTTATTCGTGAGATCATGATGTCCAATAATTAAGCATTTTCTTCATTAAGAATTCAATTATTATTATCGATGATATTTTCACAATGAAATTATCTATGGATGAATTTCATTATAATTTAATTGATTAAATGGATTGAGTTTTCATTTATTTACCTTTACATATTTATTATTCCTTACCAAATTATAATAACCAAGTTATTGATTAAATGACATGTGTGTTCAATAATTTAACCTTCTATATTGATTATTAATAATTGATTCTTGATAACTTCCACTATTCTTAACCCTTAATAATAATTTGAGCACACCATTTTTTTATTTCCTTTCTAGGAATCCATGAAGTGTACTATGATTGATATGTAAGGACATGTTATAGGTAATAATGTTATTATCAATTTTTTTTTCAGATTTAATATGAGAATCATGTATGTATCTAGTTTACCAAGATAAATAAACTATTCAGTCCTTTGAGATATGATTCCATGTATCTTATGCCAATGTAATAAAGGAGACACTGACTCTGGGGTATTGGGTTCGAGGTTATTATAGTTGATATTAATGAAATTTCATTATAAACCTTGGGAATTAGATTTAGGAAAACATAGATTAGTTATCATAATCCAATGATATAATTTGAGGATAAGTATATAAGAACATCCTAAATTTTTTATAAGATAGATATTATGGTGTTTTTCTTATAAATAAATCCCTTTATGGATACTAAAAGTAGACATGGCTCTGGAACATATATACCTAGGGGTAATAACACTGAAAATGGAACACTAGGCTTAATCTCATCGTCACCTGGTGCATGGAAATGGGCCTTATTGTGCACCTGGTTTGACACTCTCAATAAATATGCTTAGGATGATTCAAATTTTCTTTACAAACCATTATGAAGTATTTGAATATATTATAACAATGAATAAACTAGATTAAACTTAAGGTTTCTTATATCAAAAAAAGGATACCATGATTTAAACATTCTATAAATGATTATATGGTTTTCCCATTATGATTATTGTTGATCACACTATTATTTTTGGTTTTCTTCAATGGATAGAACATAAAAGAATCATATTAACATTGAAAATTAAGGACAATGTGGTGACTATGAGAAACCAAATGGGTTGATGATTAGAGTGAAATATTTTACGATTATTCCTAATAAGTTTTCCCAAAATATTATTAGAAACCTATACCTTAACCAAATCTTGGAATTGTAAAATCTGAGATGGATAGAGTATTATAAGATCTCAAGCGATGAAGACCATATAAGAAATAAGGATCAATTTCCATCATGTAAGAAATATGGAAAGAGACACCCAAGAAATTTTCTCAATGGAACATGAAAATATTAATGCATGGAAAAAAGGTCATAAAGGAAATAATTTCCATGGAAAAATAAAGGGTACAATTGAAGGATATAAATACCATCCTAGGTATCCATTTATAGTTTGTTTTATTAAATGTGGTGAACCTGGGTATTATCCGAGTTAATTACATCTTCTAAAGGTTAACCACAAGACCAAGGAAAGACCCATGTTGACATAAAATGGTTGAATTATTTATGTTTTTTGAATCAAGAATTAAATTGTTGAATTATTTTTACTAATGGAATTTTTATTATAATTATCATGAAAAATCTAAAGATTTTGTTAAATTTTATAATCATATATGTCTTAATTAACTTAAGAGTTATGGATACCATCATGGGTTTGTGAGTTTAAGATTGATCATATGATCAAAGTCTTAAAAACCCCCTTTATGGTTTTATGTTATAAGAGTCTACCATGATTTAGTATATTTTGGAAGAAAATTATGGAAATACAAACCATTGGTTTAGTATATGTTTTAGTGAAAAATTTATTTTTATGAATAATGCCTTTACATTTTATAGACACAAGTTTAAAGGTATTGATAAAATTTAGGGTTGATATGATCATTAATGAAATTTTAATAATAATCAAATAAGATTATTAGAAATTTTAAAAATAATAATATTAAAAATCAGTTCTATTCAAAACCATAAAAAAAGGTTATTTAATGATTGATTTTATTTCTAGGATATCCATAATATTGTTTTTGGGAACGTTATAGGAATTATATTAATATAGTTTTAGAAAAAGGAAAACCCCCATGCCTAGTGAAAACCTGTCACTTTGGAAAGGCCATGGGGCTTGAACCCAGAACCAAAGGATGATAAGGGTTTAATACTTAACAGGGAGTGCATTTTGGCCTCTCAAGTTCACCCTGTAAACCTCGTTTCCTATTTGTAGTGTTATTGTATTCTTCTCATTTTTTGTTCATCGGGAATCTCTTTGAGCTGAGAAAGATTACCAGTTATTTTTTGAATCAAACATTAGGATGTGTTTCTATGAGAATAATGAATTATGGTGGGGAGAATTGTCACACACAACTTTCTAAATTAACCTTTTTTCTGGTTTGGGTTTAGTTATCATTATTTTATTGGGAATGAGGTGAGATGAGTTTGAATTTCTGAGGTATTATCTTGGGTTATTCTTGGTCTTATACTTGTCATTGGGTTCCCTATCGAATTTTCAAGAAAAAATGAATAAATGGATGGAAAAAACATGGAACATGGTTGGTGCACAATTAGTGGTAATCGTGCACCCTGCCCAGGTAACCATGCGTTAGGTTAGGGTCTCATCCAAAAGTGGCTGCATGAATTTCTCATGGTAAGTTTGATCATATGAACTAACTATGTGGGAAATATAATACTCAGAAGATATGTGAACATATTCATAGAAAAATTTTACAAACTGTACGAACTAACCATGTATCCTGTCTAAGATATTAATTTTTGGTTTCCCCCCTTTTCTATCTCCATGATTTTAACTACTAAACCCCATTTTCTTCCTCCATTGGAATAGTACACCCTAAGTTCTTCATCCCCCTATATGTCTCCCTCAGATCTCCCATTTATTGGTGGTTTTTTCTTTTATTCTACTAGGGAACTCCATGTAAGTCCCTCCTTCCCTCGATTTATCCTAATTTTTAGGATTTTTTGTATTTTCCTTTGGGGTTTAGTTTTCTAGTGGGTAGGTTGTTCATTTTATGATTAATTCTTAATTAATATGGTTTGGTATTGATATTATTGGTTCTATATTTACTTTATAGGGTCTCGTGGTGGTTCAGATGGAGTTTTACACCCTTTTCTGGAAGTTTCTCCCCAAGAGGTAGGTGGTTCCATGCTTAAACATAGTTTGATAAATTTAATATTCTTGTTTTGTTTGTTATTCATGTTCTATGGATTATATATGTTGTGAAAAGTGTGTTTTGAAAATATTCAAGTTGTTGGAGTATTGAAAGGTGGATTTCTAAATAAATGGGCTATGTCCATGTGTGTTGCTTGTGTTCCATTTGATTTCATGCCTTGAATGTGTTTGAAAAAAAGTATAGATGATACAAAACCCATTTTTTGAAATGTATTTGATGTGAATTTCGATTAAAATGGTTTTTTCTTAAAGTAATTGGGCGTTGTTAAGTGTAAAACCTCATTGTGGATGTTGGAGATGTTTTATAAATTATGAAAATTGTTTATTAAATTGTGAAAGCATTGGGAATATTGTTTTGGAATGTTTTGGATGTGAATTTGGTTTCAAAAGAGGTTTTTAGTTATACAAGTGTTTGTATATTTTGAGGGTCACATTGCTTGGCTTGAGTGTTATGGAAATGAATTTTTTCATGACATGTGTAACATAATTGAGCACAAGGGAATCCCAGGTATCTAGGTGGGATGAATAGTTCTAGTATGTTAGATGTTTTGGAAGTGGTTCATCTCAAATTAATCTAGAAATATTGACACTTATATCATTAACTAAACTATGATGATTATTGGAGACCACTAGGCCCATGGGGTGTCCCCTCCCAGTGGATCATGCACAAGAATTCTATTAGTCATGGTTTCAAATCCACTTTTCACTGAGTTATGGGGTTATATTTTCCCACTTAGGCTAGATTGACCCTAGGGATTTACCCACGATTCTCACTTGAAACTTAAGTGATATAGAACCATCCATCAGTATATGGTGGACCTTGAGAGTATTTTGTTTTAAAGTATGTTTATTTTAGCAAAATATCCCTTTTTGGTATATTACCTTTAAAAGTGTTGTAGTAAAAAATGTTTCTTTATAGAAATTATTTCTTTTGAAAGTAGTTTTCCTTAAAAATGTTTTCCTTGAAATGATTCAAAGTTTTTTTTATATAAATGATGATATTGGATTGTATTTTAATGTTAAAGCATGGAATTTTTTTATCTGGGTGACAACCTACTAGGATTTGGCTCACACCCTACACACACCCTTGGGTGTAAAAGAACCTAGTCACTCACTCTAACCCATATTACATAGAGTACTTCACTTCCTATCTACCTTACACCCTGAAACTAGGGATGTAATGTACTCATACCTTCAAAATATAGAAAATAAATCATAAGAACTCAAAGAGGATTGAAAATGACATTTTCAACTATATAGGTTCAAGTACCATAGATATGACCCTTTCTAACCCTTAGATATAAAGTAGCTGAGACTCAAATAGTGATATTTTTATAACACCTTGTTCTATGTTTGCACAGGTAAAGGAAAGATGTGTCATAGTGATGTTATTGGTTTGGGATGCTAGTTCCCCTTTTTTATGTTTTTGGTGATGGTAGCTTGAGGGTGATGTACCTTATGTTGAGTGGAGGATATTAGGTTATTTTTGTTTTCTCCTTCCCATTGTAGTATTTTGGTTTTTGATTAAAACTACAAACCTTAAATCTGGAAATCGGTTATTCCATTCTTGGTTATGAAATTTCAATTTTAGTTTATATATTTTTTGGCTATTTATGTTTATAAAGTCAATTGAAATTATTACCATGCTACATTATTGATGTTTGGGAAATTGTTTCTAGCCCATGGGGACTGTGAACACCCTTCAGACCATACCACAGACTGGGTCAGGTTCTAGTTTGGATGATGACGTGGCTTGGTTCGTGATAAAATGGTATCAGAGCAGGTCACACTCTTTTAGGTCATGTCCCTTGGGGAAGAGTCTGGTAGACTGGAGCAAGGGTTTTTGAGACTTGATGTTCTAGTTAAGAGTATGGTGCCTAACCAACACACCTTATAACAATACTCAAGTTACCTAGGGAAGTTGGATTTTATTTGGCTCATTTGGTTCTTAGGGTTTTTTGTAATTGGGGAAACAAAAAGGGAGTGGGGCCAATGGTCTCAGTGAGCTCATAAGGCCTAGAAATCCATGTGAATCCATGGTCTTAGAACACTCTATGTGATGGTAGAGTAACCAGAATATAAAATCCATACATATTTTTGAGTCACCCATCAACACTAGTTTCCTATTGAATTGTATTTTGTCTCCTTGGGTTCTGAAAATTATTTAAAAAACCCTTGATTTAGAATTGAGGAAAACTAGATTTTAAACCTACAATTGTTCGATTTTAGAAGGTGTAAAATGGGTTTTGTAATTTTTTTAATGAAGCTTTGGTAAAGTTTATTTTTTTATGAAATGTTTTTGAGTGAATGGGGGTGAGTTTATCAAGATTAGATTTTCATAGTCTAAACTTGTGGTTTGTTGAAATTAATTGTTTGAAAATCATGAATTTATTTAAAGCAGGTTTTAGAATTATATTTTCAAAGGGATTTTCTAAACTAACAAGAGGTGTTTTGAAAGGGATGAAATGTTTTGAAATTGTTGTGAAAAGGTTGAAAATGGGTTTTATTTGAATGGTTGGTGTTTTTTCTTAAACAAGTTTTTTGGGATTTGAAATGGTTTTTGGGTTTTGTGGTTAGCAATGTTTGAAAAAGGGAAATCATGGGATTTGAAATGGAAATATGGATTGAATGTTTATTTTGAAAAGTGGAAAAGTCTTATTTTAAAATTTAGTGTTTCCTTGAGTGACCAAATGCATGAGTATTTGTGGTAAAGTGGATAGATTCCTGGTGTAGCATGAGAATATGCTTGTGTGAGGCTCTATGAGATACCATTGGTGAGTATGCCACCCACTAATACTGTTTTATTTTAAAAATTAATTTTTAATGGAAAATGCGGTGTTATGATAACCAGTGATTGTGGGATGTGTATCTTTTGTTTTTATGAAGGTTTTTGTGAGTTGTTTTGATCTTGAAAACCCTTTTAGGTCTATTTTTGTTTCATGTTGAGTTCTTCTCAGTGAGTTGGTTTTGGGATAACGGTTAGTATTTTCGTGACGATGGGTTGGAAAAGACTTGAGTTGTTTCCCTCTATGTGATCAGTTATTGTTTGTAGTATGTTTTGGCTAATGGAAAAATTTGATTAGGTCCTTGGTTTTTTATTGATTAGTGTACACCCCCATTAATAATTAATGCATGTTTCAAGTGCATCCATGAGTGGTTCACTATTAGAAGATCCACCAGTTGATCAAAGTAAGGATGTTCTTCTTAGGTTTCAGAGTTGAACCATCTGTCCTTTCTGATTAAGTGGATCCTCTTGAAGTGGAAGAACAAATGTAGGATATTTAAGGAAACCTTATTCCCTTGAGTTTCCGAAGTTGTTCAAGGTGAAGTTTAACAACTTTGAGCCTGAAGGTCCTGCTTGGAAGTGGTGAAAGGAATTCTAGTGAAGGAATTGGATAGTTGGTCTGAATTTATTTGTTACTTCCACTATTTTAAAAGTTATTTGGATATCTCATTTGTTTATTTTAATCAAGGGATCATTATAGGACACAAGTTTGGAGAATCTGGTCATAAGAGGTTGTTAGGGCCACTTGCAAAAATCTTGTGCTATATGGTACTTAGTTTAAAGTCCCTTTCCATATGAGGTCTGTTGGTCTACAATGTTCATGTTAGGTGAAGTATTTTAGTGTTAGATTATTGTTAAAATGTAAGGGTGGATGTTGTGGATCCTTTTGAGAACTTCTATTTCAACATAAGCATATTTTTCTTTCAAAAATTCCATAATTTTCTATTCTAAATGAGTGTGTCTTACATCTATACTTTCTTACATTGTTTCCTAATCAAGGTGGAAAGGAAATATAAGTGTTAATCTTCTAAGTCCTTATCACAATAAAGTGACAGGTTGAAGAAGAGTGGATTCTAGGGTGTGTTATGTTCTGTTGGTGCTAACTAAATCGCGATATGGTTGCTTGTGGAGCCAGAAAGAGAATTTCCATTTGGGGTTTTGAATTCATAATGAGAGGAATGAGATGCTTCAAATATCAAAGCTCTAGCCATAGGTCTCATAGTGAAGCTGATGCGTAGTCAAGAACCCCTAGGGGTGTTAGGGACCTTGGTCTAATTTCTATCTTCAGTGTGGGAAATAGAGATAGTTTAATCCTCTAGGGTAATTGTTCATTTCAAATGGTAGCATTTGGAAAAAAAAGGGTTGGGGACCTTGTTTCCATGCTATGAACTACGAGGTTGGAAGAGTTAAACCTTGGTTATAAGGAGGTTTAATTATATCGTTTTCTTAAATCCCCGATGGTTTTGTCTCACCAGGTGTGGGTCTCTATTTAACATCCACTATATAGTCATCCTCAGGAATTGATCTCTATTTTGGTTTGGGATCAAATAAGGATGATAGCATCCCATGTGGATAGAGAACTACGTGGTATTCTCTATTTGGTTTAGAGTCTTTTTTCCAGACACCTTATAGTGGGAGTTTGGTCTGGGTTGGGTTTCTTGCGTTAGTTTGTGTTGGTTGGTGAGGGAAGTACCTATGTTTTCCCATGTCAGGTTTCTCTTATTGGTATATTCTGGTTGGGTAGGATGGCTAGTTCTTATTCTGGGGAGGACCACGGTGGGATTCATTGAGTTTTTTTTGGAGTAAGTCATTGTTATCTTATTCCTTATGGTGGGGAGTCTGTTCGGGCATCCTCATATTGAGAATTTGATAGAGTTTCTGGTGTTGGATGGGTAGTGGATAGTCTCATTCAGAGCTATCTTATTTGAAGTCCCCTACTTGAGAAAGTTTTGGGTTGGAGAGAATCCAATGGTTTTTGGAATAAGTCTATGGATATGTTTATCAAAGTGTGGTTTGGGTTCATTTTCTTGCGGTAAGAGACCTGAGTTTCATTTAGAAATGTCTAGGGTGTTTTAGCTTATTAGGTTGGATTTTATGTTGTGGGAGTTCATTTACTTTGATAAATCAACTAGAAGTTTTTTAACTTTTGGGGGTTGGTGGAACATAGCGGGGAGTCCATTTTGGTATCTCGAGTTCTGCCTATAAACCTCTTTTCCTATTTGTAGTATCCTTGTATTCTTCTAATTTGTTATTTGTTAAAAATATCTTTGATTTGAGAAACTGTAAAAGTTGTTTTTTTCAAATAAAACATTGGGATGGATTTTCAGGGGCATAAAGCGTTATAGTGGGGAGAATTGTCACACCCAGGTGTTTGAATTCACCTTTGTTCTGGTTCAGGTCGGGTTGTCCATTATTTCTAGGGAACTAGGTGTGATGGGTTTGAATTTTTGAGGTATTATCTTGGTTTATTATTGGTATAGTAATTTTCCTAGGGTTAACTCTTGAATTTTCAAAAAAAATTGAAAAAATGGGTTGACATAACATGGTTTATGGTTGGCGCATGGTTAGTGGTAACCGTGATCCCTGCCCAGGTAACTGTGCATTAGGTTGGGGTCTCATCCAAAAACAGAAGCATGGATTCAACACAGTAAGTCATAATGTGTGGACTAACTGTGTGGTAGGTATCCTCCTGATTAGTGATGTTTTCATGGTCTTAGTACAACTTTACAAAACATGTGGACTAACCATGTGGCATGTCCAGGTCATTAATTTTGATTTCCCCCCTTTTCTCTCTCCCATATTTTTGACTCTTAAACCCCATTTTTTCCCTCCCTCATCCTTTTCCACCCTAGGAACCTCCTACCCCCCCATGTATCTCTTGGATACCCCCTTTCTTGGTGGTTTATCTTATATTATTCAAGGGAACTCCATGTAAGTCCATCCCTCGATTTCCCCTTCTTTTTAGGGTTTTATCTCTTATCCTTTTGGGTTTAGTTTTATATTGGATAGGGTGTTAATTATAGGGTTAGTTCTTGTTTAATAGGGTTAGATATTGATATTATTGGCTTGATCTTTCCTTTTTTAGGGTCTCGTGGTGGGGAGGATGGGGTTTTACACCATTTTTTGGAAGTTTCTTCATAAGAGGTTGGTGGTTCCATGCTTAAACATTGTTTGGTAAATTTAATATGCTTATTTTGTTTCTTATTAATGTTCTATGGATTTATAAGTGGTGAGAAGTATTTTTTTTAAAATATTCAAGGTTTTGGAGTGTTGAAAGTTTTTTTTATAAACAAATGGGCCATGTTTATGTGTGTTTCTTATGTACCATTTTATTTAATGCCTTGAAAGTGTATGATAAAATGTGTAGATGATGAAGAACCTATTTTTTGAAATATATTTTATGTGAATTTGTCTTAAAAGGAGTTTTTTAAAAGGAATTGGGTTTTGATAAGCTTAAATCCTCATTTTGGATGTTGGAAATTTTTTATAAATTATGAAACTTGTTTATTAAGTTGTGCAAGCAGTGAGAATCATGCTTTGAAATTGTTTGGATGTGCATTTGGTTTCAAAAGATTTTTTTTGTAAAAGTGGTGGTATATTTTTTGGGTCACATTTCTTTGATTGAATGGTTTGTAAATGATGTGTTATGTGACATGTGGAACATAATTGAGCACAAGAGAATCTCGAGTATCTTGGTGGGATGACTAGTTCTAGTACACTAGATGTTTTAGAGGTGGTTCATCCTAAATTCGTCTAGTAGGATTGACACTTAAAACACTAAAAAAACTATGATATTTATTTGATAGCACTAGGCCCATAGGGTGTCCCATCCTAGTGGCTCATGCATGATAATTCTATTAGTCATTGTTTTTAAGACACATTTCACCAAGGTACAAGGTTCTACTGCCCCACTCAATCTAGATTAACCCTAGGGATTTACCCATGGTGCTCACTTGTAACTTATGTGATATGGAACTATCCATCAACATATAGTGGAAATTGAGAGTATTTTTTTAAAGTAAGTTTATTTTAGAAAAATTTCCATTCTTTTTATATTACCTTTAAATGTGTTGTAGTTACAAATGTTTTCTCATAGAAAGGGTTTCCTTTGAAAGTGGCTTTCCTTAAAAAAATTTCCTTAAATTCTTAAATTTTTTATTTTATATAAATTATCATGTTGGATTGTATTTTAATATTAAATCATGTATTTTTTATCTGGGTGGCATCATCCTGGGATTTGGCTCACACTCTATATACAAGCTTGTGTTTATGTAGACCTTGTTCTGTGTTTTTTCAGGTAAAGGAAAGATGTGTCGTGGTGATGTTAGTGGTTTGGGATAATAGTGATTATTGTTTGTGGTTTTGGTGGTGGCATATTGAGGGTGATTTCCATTATGTTGGTGGAGGTTTATAGGTCATTTTTTCACCTTCCCATTGTAGTATTTTGGTTTTTTATTAAAATTATAAACCTAAAATCTGAAAATTGGTTATGCCATGCTTGGTTGTGAATTTTCAATTTTGGTTTATAAATTTTGTTGGATGTTTATGTTTATAATGTTGGGTGAAATCATTCCCATGATTCATTTTTGAACCTTGAGAACCTGTTTCTATCCCGCGATGATCTGGAACGCCCTTCAGGCCATGCCACATACCGAGTTGGGTGCTGGTTCAGATGATGTTCCAGCTCAGTTTGTGACACTTATTTTATTCCTATGGGTGGTAGTGTATTGAGAAATCATAATATTTGAGTATATTGAGCTATAAAATTTATCTCATGTTGATATCTTTGTTGTGAAAAGATGTATTTTAGGACCTTATGGTCTATATATATATCAAAACATTCACTATAGAGATAATTTCTCCATATCTTCAAAGAAAATATTACAACTACCAACTCAAGATCATGGGTTGGATAGTTTTATTCATGAGTATTTAACTAAATTGATTCATATGCTACAAAATTATCATTTTATATAAGAAAAAAACCAAGTACCTTATTCTATTAACCAATATATATCCAAGTCAATCAACTCCTTATGGTAGAGTAAAAATTGGAGCATTATAAAATCTATGCGTCAATTAATCAGAACATTATTTACATGTTATCTTGACAAATGGGTTAGATAATTGGAAACAATTATGAAAAAATTACTGATAGTAACCTGCTAAACCAATGAAACTTTATACCTTGATTATGTTCATTGGTTTAAGACATTCTATGACTTCCATTTTCTTCATAGGATCAACTAAGATTCCATCCTTGGAGATAATATATCCAGGATAAGAAATATCCTAATGCCATAAACAACACTTAAAATTTTTTCTATATAACTCGTTTCTTATAAGAGTCAATAATGATCCACAAGTGATTATCAAGGTACTAATAGGTTTTTGAATAAATTAATATATCATCAATTACTACCATAAAATATAATCAATATATTCATTGAATACTCTTTTTATTAGATCTATAAAAACTAATAGTTCATTATTCAATCCAAATATGTCCATACCTTTTTCATAATGTTGTATTTGGAATAAATTCCTTCTATAATCGCAATTGATGATACCCAAAAATAAGGTCAATCTTTTAAAAATATTTATCCTCATGAATTTGATCAAATAAGTCATCAATGCAAGGTAGAGGATCCCTGATCTTTATTATAATAGAATTTATTTTCCTATAATCAATACACAAACTCATGAATATATCTTTTTTATTAATTAAGAGAATATGGTATCCCCATAGCGAAACACTAGGGTGACTAAATATGTTATCACATAAATCCTCTTGTAATTTCTTCAACTCCACTAAATCCATAGTGTTCATTCTATAGGGATACTTTGATATTGTTCTTGAATCAGGGATTAAATCAATGGAGAACTTGACTTCATGCTTTGGTGGATGTCTATGTAATTACTCCTGAAATATATCAATATATTCTTATAAAATAGGCAAATACTCAATTTTAGGATTACCTTATCCATTAACAAGAAATTTTTTCTCTCCTTACTCAAGAATCTCATTCAGAAGAGATATTGTGGGTAGATTTATACATGAATCAAATAATGAAACCCCCAATATAAAGATAAGGAATTCTATATCTTCATCATGAATAATAATTTCCTTATACTTGAAATATTTTTTTCATCATATTTTGAAATCCAATCCATACCAAGGATTATATAAAATTAAACCTTTGGTATAATAATAATTTCTACAAATAGATGTTTATGTGTAATAATGGGGACTTAATGATGCATCCTTATTTTAGTGAGACTTACATAAGGAGTTTTGACTGAAAAATCCCTTTTTAAGGTGCTAGGGAAGTATCTAACTTTCTTAGAAAATAGAAGATATAAAAGAGTGAGAGTATGAAGAATCAAATAAAGAATTGGATAAATTTTAAGCTATGATTAAAGTACCTATCAAGTACAAACTTTTATTTTTAATTACATACCAAGGCTAGAAATATCTTTTCAAGGGATATAATTCATTTCTTAGATACCATTGGAATAATATCCCCTATAAATGATGGGGTCTTATGTTACATGAAGTAACCCAATATAGGAGAATAATGCTATGGAACAACAGATTTCTCCATTCGAGCATGGTTATCTGTCATAACCTGATTAAGATGCCTTAATATAGCCATGATATTCTTGGTTTAAATAATATATGTATTGTATTTTTGAGTTGGGAAATTTCTATATTGACCATGAGTATTTATAAACTTCTTTATTCTAGGTTCAAATTATAAATAATGACATATACTATATTATCTCATTAGATTTTCAATTTCAAATCATAATGTATAATTATAAATTTGAGGTAATTCTTAACATAAATTAGAAATTTATATAATATTAATCTTGGAATCTTAAACTTGGTTTCCTTGTGGATATATTTATTTTAAAATCCTTCATAAGGGTCTATATAGAAAATTTTAATTAACAAAAGAATACCCCTTTGTAGTGTCAAACAAGGTGCATAATGAGGTCTATAATCATGTAATAGGTGATGATCAATTCAAATCCCAATACATCCTTTTTGGGGATATTACTCCTAGGAATAACTATTCCAGAACCACATTCACTTTTAGTATCCATAGATGGATGTATTGCAAAGAAAAAACACATAATATCTTACTTAAAAAAACTTTAGGATGTTATTAATAATTATCCTCAAATTATACCATATAGTTATGTTTCCTTTTTTGTGTTTCCCATAATCTAGTTCCCAAGTTTTCTACTAAAATTCCTTTTATACCAACAATAACAACCTTGACTCCAATAAACAAGAGTTGGTTATTACTTTATTACATTAGCATAGATAAAAGGGGTTAAATACTTAAGGACCAATAAATTTAGTAGTTTTGGAGAACTGAATACTTACATGATAACCATTTTAATTTAGTAATAATATATAAAACGTAATGAAAAAAAATCAGCATCCTTGAAACTCATTCAAAGAATTCATATTCATATCTTAGAGAAAGGAAACAAAATAAGAGTGAGATCAAATGATCAGTAAGAGTTACATATAGTGGGAGATATCATGAATCAATAAGGAATAATCAATTTGGAAAGGTAAATAGTTGAAAAATCAATAACATGAATATCATGATGAGATAATTTATTGTAAATATGGAAAAGTAAATAACTAAATACACATTATGTTTAATGAATAAAATGAGCACAAAAAGGAATCCATGGATAATATCAATGAAATAATATCATGTTAATAAACACTGAATTCTCAATGAAGGAAATTATTAATATTGTATATAAAAATATAATACATCATGATATCTACACAGTCAAGACCTTTCATAAGATAGCTTAAAACTATAGGTAAAAACCCATTCAATTTGGCCAATTGATTTGTCTCATGTGATCCACCGATGCATCGAGGGGATATATAATTCTACGCCCCACATATCACTTCATGTATAATGAATTCTTCATATTTTTAATGATTTATTTAATTCATTAACAATATTACTTCTCAATAAATATCCAAATTTAGTAAAGGATATAGATTTATAAATATTTCCCCTATTAATAAAATGACATTCAATGTAAACATTATATGTAAAAATGGTAAAAAATTTATGAAATAATCATATCCATGATACAATTAATATGTATATTTAATAGAAATTAAATTTCTATTGAAAAATTATCTTAATAAATTTTTTTTCTCAAGAACATGGTAATAATCACAAAAATTAATCAAGAGATGAGAGGTGACCATCGGTTCATCAGGAATATAGGGTTTGCAATAAAATAATGTTATTTGGAAGAATAAAGGGAATAAAAGTGAAATATTAAAATAATATTTTAGAAAAGAGTTTTATTTTTAAAACCATTTAATTTTTTTTAAAATAAGATACATTTCATTAAATGGTTATGGTAGCAGAGAAGTCCTTTATCGTCGTATATGTTAAAAAAATTCCTTTTGGATTTTTATAAACAATGTACCTATCTAAAATAGTATAAAGATTCCTCTAAACCAATTTTTAGAATTATAAGATAAATTAAAATCTCTATGATAAATTATTTTATTAAATAAATGGATTTTGTAAAGTAATTTTGGAAAATATTTACATGGAAGAAAGTATAGCCAATTTAAGGAGAAATAAAATCAGTTTTTATTTTAAACTTTTATTTTCATGATTCAAATACAAAATAGATGAAAGTTTGTTTTATAAAATATAGGAATTAATTTAATATCTATTTTATAATAAAATTATTAGTCATTATTAAGGATAAATGATATGATTCCTTCAACAGGAGTTAAACCATTCCCAAATGAAAGTGAGATTATAAAATAGATTCTTAAAAATTTGGTAAATTTAAAATTATACCCCACTGAAAGAATATAATTTAATTTAAACATTAAATATCATTAATAAATAGATATTCATGGTAAATACATAAATGTGTAATTATATACACCTCATGAATGTGAATAGGTTTGTATTAACAATTATGTCAATGGAATAGAAATTAAGACGAAATCAATTACGCGATGCTTCCCTTTGATTAAATAAAATTTAACCTACTGCATATTGGTTTTAATCATGTTATTACTTTTTATTAGAACCTAATTAATATTTATAATATAATATATTTTCTTCTTATAACATATTTCCACCTGTTCATTAATAATCTATTATTACTACTATTGTTTCGGGTGTTAATTGGCTTATTTTCTCATGCATGTTTTATCATGAAGGTTCCAGTTATTATGTATGAGATATATATCTATCACATAAAAAATTATATTAATTATATAAATATCATATTTTTTCATTATATATCTTTATATAACTATTCTATAAAGTTTTACATGGAAAATGAATCACATCGCTTCATGGAGATGGTAGGCTGTACGTATGCACCAACGATGATATCATTCCATTAATGGGAGAAATGGTAAGGAATTGGATGATATATTAATTTTAAACAATTAATATAATTTAATATTTATAATATATATTCATTATTTCAATCACTATGACTATCCATGTGATTCAGTGATGGAAAATAAATTGTATTGGTTCATGAGGTGGTAGTGTGTCGTACACACAAGTGATGACTTTGTTTCTCATTTGACGAAGAAGAGGATGGATAAATTTTATTCCATAAAAAAATAGAATATTATTATATGGGAAATAATGGTGTTATTATATTATAGTTTTTAAGATATAATTGAAGGTTTTAAAAGAATAAAGAAAAACAAAGATCTTCATTAAGATGATTACCTTCTTTTAGAGAAAAATCCTTTGGATCCCTTCTTAAGAACCATAGGTTTGGTATTTTGGGAAGACCAAAACCTCTAAAATGTGTCTAATGATGTTGTAGAGAGATTTATTCTGTTTTTTTTAAAATGGATTTACATTTATGAATAAGTTAGGGGAGGGAACACACTTTTTTAATCGAGGAGTAATTTTTTTAAAAATATCCAAAACTATTCAATAATGGGAAGTAAATGTAACCTAAAGTGACTCCAAAATTTATAAATAATATAGTTTATGGAATATAAGGTCTATAAATACTTATATAAAAAAAATCAAAATATTTTAAACATGTTATTTCCTTATATTATAAATTTAATTATTTTTATGATTTTAGTTTTCCACACGGTAACTAATTTTTTAACATAGGTAATTAATCCATGAATACTAAAATAAAATGAGAATTACTATATAATTTAGACCCAATAATTAGAAATATGGAATAAAATATATAAAATATAAATTCTATATGTTTCAAAAAATATTTTAAATACAAGTTCATGAAACGCACAAAACCTCATTTGAACTATAACTCAAGTAATTAATTTTTAATTCCTTTACTAATCCTTATGATAAAAAATTAAGTTTAAATTATTTCCTAATATTAATTATTATGGTAAAAATTATGAAATATATTTTATCAAATTCAAATCATATAATTTTGAGAATTTAGTTTAAAAACAAACCCACAAATCGTGTCTAAAAAATGGGTTTTTAAAAAAAATTCTTTTTTCATGTATAAGATAATATTATATAAAATATACGACTAGTGATCACCATTATATGGATTTAAATTATTTTATTTATTTATATAATATAGAACATTAATTTTAATCATTAATCATTAAATATTATTTTAATTAATTAAAATGGATATAAATTATGCCTTTTTAAACAATTTTTTTTTTGGAAGAAAACATTTTTATAAAAATACCCATTTTTATCTCCAAATGATATTATATTTATTTATAAAAAATTAAAATTCAATAAATTATTAATTATAAATATTTTTACACATTATTATAAATAAAATGTTGAATAGTTAAATAAAACATTTTTTATTTTTAATAAAATATTATTTCCAAGGGAAAACTTCAAAAATCACTTAAAGGATTATTCTGAACAAGTATGTTCAATATCATTATTCATCCAATCAAATTATAATTTTTGTGCCCTGATATATTAAAATATTCCTTATATTATGGTTTTATTAAGATATAATGTTCATTTTCTATAATTTATGCTTGGGTTTTATAGTATTACCTGAAAAATTCATGGATAACCATTGGAGAATAAATCCCATGAGATTATTTATATGGAGATGATAAAATTTCATCATTAAAAACTTAATCATAAAAAACCTGGTGAACAATGAGATTGTAATATAAAACCTATACCACATTGGAAACTTTTAAATCAAATCCTCAGGAAATAGAGAACCATAAATGGATATGTAAATCCAAATAGTTTTCATAAGAATAATTATAAAATACATTCATTGGAATTATATACACCACATATAAGGCACATGTTTTGAATATGACATGCATCGTGCAAAAATAAAAGTGAGATGAAAATACCTTACCTCAAGTTTGAATTTCATCTAAGGAGCTATAACATTCTATATAATAAATTTAAATATATTATATTTCTATACCAAAATAATTTACATACTTATAATATAATATATGATCCAATTATAAATTTTTAGTATAATTTATTAAAAATTCCTTATTAAATCATCGTTTTTGGGTGTTAACTGTTTCATTTTTCATGAGAATTTTAGTTAAGTAGTTCTAATCCTTGTAATTTTGATCATTGTTATATAATCTGTTGAATGTTAATAATTATATAAAAATACTATATATTAGTTACACAAACACACACAATATATATATATATATATAGTCATCAATTAAAGTTATAGACAAAAAAAATGAATTATATCAATCATGGAGACGATAGATCATACATACACATGAATATTGTTTTCACTTTTAGATGGATGGAATAAAGTAAAGGTAAATAATTTTTCAGAATTATAAAATCATTATTATGACATATATATATATATATATATCATATTTATTCATTAAATATATCTACATTACAATCCATGTAAATAGAAAATGAAAAAAGAATCACATCGGTTCATGGAGGTGGTAGTCTACATGTATGCACAAGTGATGTTATCATTTTACAATTAATTATAAGGAAAGTAAGTAAATATTATATTATAATTATAGAAGAATAATTATGAAATAAATATAATATATTAAATTTAAACCCATTACAATAACCATCCTTGAAAAATGGTGATGGAAAATGAATTGTATCGCTATGTGGAGGCGGTAGTCACGTAAGCATGAGTGATACTTTCACTTCCCATTTGATGGAAAAGAGGATAAATAATGGTGGTTAAATAATCATAATAAAATTTTATTATATTTAGAACACTTTATTTATTATTTTATGATGAATAACATATATTTATATGAGGTAAAAGAAGAAATAATTTGAAAGAGGTATGGTATGATGATTACCTCTTCTTCAGTAGGCCTCCGTTAGATCTCTTCTTAAGAACACTTGGAATGTTATTTTATGATAAATATCACCTATTATTAATGGATATTATAGTTTATTATATTATTTGGTAGTTTTTTTTCGATCTACATGGATCAAATTGGTGTAAAGAAGAGAAAAGAGTGGTGTCATTTTTTAAGTGGGGGAGTGGACACAATTGGAACTTCTTAAAAGATTAAAATATAATAATTCCATAGTAAAAAAAAGATTCAAAATGGAAATATCATTAAAGGATATATAGTATTAGTTATAAATATGGCTATAAAATTGGATTTATAAAATATTAATTGAAAAAATTACCCTTATCTCTTGGTTTAACCCCCAATAAACATATTTTCACCTTAATCGTGGTAACATATTTTTATTATTTTTTCCATTCATTATAACCAAAAATTAAGTTTAAATTATTACCAAATATTAAATATTATTATTTCAAAATTTTAAACAATTTTTTTTTCAAATTAAATTCACATAATTTATAGAATTTATTTTGAAATAAAACCAACAAAATGTGATAAAAATTAGTTTTCTAGAAAAAATATTTTCTTATGTATAAAATGTTTTTATACAAAAAATAAAAAATAAAATAAATTAAAATTACATAAATTTTATTTTTAATAATATAAATGATTATAAATAGAACAAGTTTATCTCTTCCAACCCTATTTTATCTATGAATAAAAAATCTTCATCATATCATCCCGATTCTACCATGCTTTGGTGGAATTGGTTGTAAAATACCCAATTCCAATATATAGGAATCAAAGAACATGGAGAGTTGGATCCAAGAGGAGGAATAATAAAAATGAATACAAACCCTGATCAATGAATAAACAATTTGTAAACATCCCAAATCCATAGAGGGAAAGGAGGGCGATGAACAAGAAATGGATGCCAAATCCCATTTGTGTGACCTTCTTGGGAGGAATAACCCTATGTTTGGTATTAAAATAGAGGGGGAAGAGAAACATTATAAACCTTAAAAAAAAATAAAAACTTGGGATTACCAAGGGATATATTCCCCTTCATTATCTATTTGGTTCCCCACCAAGTACTCATTGCATGACAATGGCTAACCAGTAGACTTAACTAGAAGATACTTCCCCTGGCTACCTCACTGGATACTCAGTTCCAATAGATTTGGTAACCAGTGGTTCACTATAACATCCTCCATATATTCTAAACTCACTGAGATTCTATAATATCACCGATGAATTTTCCACCTGAACATCCACCTTAAAAAATTCATTTAATGTTTTAAAACACATATACCAATAATAATTTTTGATTGTTGGAACTAAGGCTGTTCTTTGTTGAATATAGAGCATGGTTTGTGTTTTTTGTCAATCCACATTGGGTTGATCAAGGATTTTGAAAATAATGTGTCCTTATGATTGAAGTTAAAATTAGTATTGAAGGTGGAACAGTTTCCCAATATTTTCAAAATTTTTGGGCCTCAAAATTAGAAGTTTGTTTTTTGAAAAGGATGCATTTCTGCATAGAAGTAAATGAGATGCAGAATGTAAAATGAAATTGGTAATTTAAGGGAACCGTGTAGTATGGGACATGAACCACATACCATGTACTTAGAATGGTTTGTAGATGATGAAGGGCTCTATGCGGACCAGACAAAAATGGTTCGCAGAATGGAAAATGGTTCTCGCTGAAGGTTTGTAGTTTGTAGGAGGTAAACTATTTGTGGGACGGTGTGCAATTCGTGAAAAAGAGGCAGAGTTTTAATAAGCCTATAAGGGTTTAATTTTTAGAAACGAGTCCAATATTATTTCCTCAACGTAGGGATAATGGTGGTATGTAGATCATGTATGGAATATGGTTCATAGGAGATACATGGTACGCAGTAAAGGTGGCGTCGTATTGAATATTTGGTAAATCTCAGTTTATAGGATTTTGTAGATCTATTTTCTTATATAAGGATCAATAATATCTTCATTATAGAGTGAAGACTCTGAGATTAAATATTTGAGAGGATTTTAGAAAAATATATAAGTAGTTCATAGGAAGACAACCTTATAATGACTTTAATTAGAAATATGGAAGGAATTCGATAAATTATAGAATAGTTCCCGAAAGATAGTACACAGGGGAAGAATACCAGTTCATGGAAGATAGTTCATGGAGGATGAGTTTGGTATGTAGAGAAGAAGCAGTACATGAATGTAGTTTTCAAAGGCAGCATGCATTCGTGGTTTACAGAGAAAGTATGGGGAGGAAGCCTCGCAGTACGTAAAGTAGGGAAGTACATGAAGGAAGCCTCACAGTATGAGGAGCAAGGTAGTACATAGTGTAAGCAGTGTAGTACATGACGAATTAGAAGTAGTTCATGGAGGAAGCACTCACTGTATGTGGTGCAGTACAGTTTGTAGAGGAAGGAGGCCGATACATGGAGGAACATTTCACGAACTAGAAGTGTACAAAAAAGTGAAATACATCTACAGGTGAAAACATGACTTCAAAAGACCATCTATCTACAGTTGATGATGCATGATTTAATACCAACCCATTTAAGCAACCTTCTAGTAGAGAAAATGTGTTCATATTCTTCCCAATGTAGTGATCAAGGGGGAGTTAGTGGAAGTGATCTGAGGGACTTAGTGTGCTATCCTTAAAACCTTGTAAATTTAGTATGCTTGGCATAAAGTGACCGTGATAAAATTTTGTACTAAATAACTAGTGAATATTAGTATACTTCGGTATGATTGAAAACCTTTCGGTGTATGCTCCTTGGACATATCCCTTTGTGGTGAACCAAGTAAAATTGCTGCGTCTTCACTTTGCATGTGATTATTTTTTTTCACTTTCTCATTAGAATGGTTTAACAGGTTCCTACCAATTTGGGAACAAGATCCATCAGTTTAAAAACAAAATTGATACCCTGATTCACCCCACCCATCTTAGGGTGTTCTAGGTTCCTTCACTAATAGAAATTTAAAAACTAAATAAATTATAGGATTTACTCTCATTGAAGCCTAACTTTTATCTCACATCATAAACATATAATAGTGTAGGTATTTACAACCTCCACACTATAACATTTTTAATAATTGGGAAATTTCTTCACATATCTTTTATGAATTGAATCAGTCACTGATATCAAACACATTCTCTAATATTAAATATACCATTGTTTATAGTCATGCCAACACTAAACTTGAATTAGAAAAACTACTAAACATCTTAGATACCTCCCACTATACTCCACCACACACATCAATATTCCCATGGTTTACATGTTGTTATCAATTTCAGTTCTATCATACTTGATCATGATCAAAATACACTAGTAAGTTATCCGTCTCACTAACTATATCTAAAAACTCTATGGTTCTCATAGAGATCTATCGACTCAATCCACCAATTCCATGATGATATTATAATTTGTTGGCATTTATAGATTTCTAATTATATAATATCATACACCTATAGTTGATATCACTGATCTAAATCAAACCACCACCCACTCAAAAATACACCAGAGAACCCTCCATTAACTATGTCTTAAGTTACAATATCATGGCCGAGGATCAATCAACATCATAGATCCTCACTTAATTATATAGGTTATCATACTATCTAAAAGCACCAAAATTATATAGATCAAATCCACATACCAGTCTATTTCCTAAAATTTATACTTGGTCATCCCACATGACCGTGAGCTACAACCCATATCATTTAGTTACCAAATGTACTAGATTTACCTAATCCTCATTGATTGATACATATATCTGAGAAATTCCAATTTTACAGTAATAATATGGTCACTTATCTCTAAGTGACGATTTGGATCCATAAATAACCTAGGTTGGGTTCTATTGTTTACATCATCCCCAATGTTTATTGTCAATTCTCATAATGATGTTTATATCCCTAATAATTCAATAGATAAATCCTCACCATAGGGTTCCATTATAATTTCTACATAAGGACTAACCTTCCCACATTCCATCACTATATGAACAAAAATACTTACAAGCCTCACTATTACCATTGATCAATCCATAATTTTTTGAATTTTTTAGAATTTTATGGACCCTTTACCTTTATATTCCTTAAATTCAAAATATATTCATTTACTCTTGTATTTTTATTGATTTCATAATTTATTAAAAATGTTCTTAATATTCATGATTGTTTATTTATTATTTTATTTTGGAATTAATTTAGCTTAATATTAAACTAATTTTCTAAAAAAATTTCTATTTTAAGGGAAGAACCTGATATATGGATATCCCATATGTAAGTTTCATAGACCAATTCATAAGGGTTATATGATTGTAATTGATATGGATTGGGATAAATTGTAATAATACTAGAATTAATTATGTTTTCCTATTGATTTATAAGAGTATCCCATAAATAAAAGGTAGATATAAGAGTCAATTCTATGAATGAGTGATACGTAAAGTTATTTCTTTTTCTATGAGGATGAAGCTAGGTGATGTGTAAATATAACCTCGCGACCCTGGTGATACATAAGTGTACATGACTTTGTAACATGGATGAAACACCTGATATATTAGAGTCATTTTGAGATGTGTTCCATTTGTAAGGGTCATTTTTTTGACATTTAAAGGTTTTTCCCTTTTTAAATCATGTTGTGCTCATGTGTGGAAGGATAAATAAAGTTTATATAATGGGAGTATTTACTTGAATGTCCCGAAGGGAAAAATAAACTATTTCTCAGAAATTCATCTCGAATACATGGATCAAAGAGGAGGCCATGTGGAGATCACATGTGGCATGAGAGATGATTAGAATATTCCATTTTCATTTCCTAGAAAAATTGGGAAAATGAGATTGAAAACCCAAATATGAATAAGGATTCGAGAGAGAGAGATAGAGAAAATTATTTATTTTTGATCAAGAGAATGTATCATTCACTTAAGAATTCAAAGGAGGTCCATTCCATCCATGTGGGGGAGATTGAGTTTTCTAGATTGGGAGGAGACAATCCCAATTTTAGAATTATTAGTGAAAATTCATCCTAATCTAATAAAAATAAATGAAACACACAATGATGTTAGTCTACTATTTATTTTCTTCTTTATTAGTGTATTTTATCTAGTGACAGAATACTCGGCCGATCATGGTCAAGTTAAGAAGATTTTACCTACCTCTACTAAATAATTATCTTTATTATTATTCAATACTATATTTCTTGATCTTTTTAGAAGTGTTTGTTTGGTATAGAAAGTAGAATATTTTTTTATATTGTATCTCAATTCATATTCCTTCACTTATTTTTGGTTTTTAATCACTTCTACTGAATTTTATTCACCCCCTTATAGTATAAGGAAGTGAGGCTTGATTTAGGAGTGATTAGAGGTATTTGATTACTTAGACATGAAATAGTAGAGAACATAGTAGTTGTTTAATATCTTTTTTTTGAGTTGAACACACTATGTGAGCATAATCAGTTGAGGTCTTGGATAATTAGTGTGGAATTTTTTGAGTTTCACTTGAGTGAATTATTATTTAGTAGGTTAAGTATGGGAATATAAAAGAGATGAAATTGTTATCTCATAAATTTCATAACTCAAACTTAGTTTCACAAAAACACTCAAAACTAGTTATTATTTTTCTATTACTACCCAAAAAAACTCACCCACACATAAACAAACCTCTGAGGATTCTACATCTTCATGAGATAACTCAATTCATAAACTATACTAAATTTTAATTGGGCTCAAATTTTAATTTATTGATTGAATCATAATAACTTCATTAATCATATTGATAAAACCATACCATTAGCCTCACTCAAGGGTCTCTATATCATCATAGTTACCGATGTTAAAATATTCTAATGAAATCAACAATCTATTACCAAAAGTTCCAAATGTTGATAAATACTCTCAAAACTAGCGACCAAACTTGCTATCATGTTGATATCATGTTCCAAATCAATGCAGGCCAAACATTGTTCCCACTATACCATAATAATCTCATAATTTACCAAATCACTATATTTTAGGCACTCTAAAAACTCTTTAATAATCACACTGATCTATTGTAACACCCCAGATTCAGTTATAGAAGGTAATATTTTTCTTCCATAAGAAATTACTGTATAATGCACTTAGATTTATTCAAATATATGATTAAATCATAAATTAATTTTTTTATAAATTTAATTTGAATAAATTAATTTCAATTTTAATTCATCATTTCATAATTATATTAGGTTGAATATTTTATATTTTTTAGAAATAGTTGATTTTTGGGTGAATAGTGAAAATATTGATTGTATATAAAATATCACTTTTATGACATTATAATGATGTAATAATAACATGAATGTTTATAAAACCATTTTTTAGACCAAATATACATTAAATACGTAATATAATTCGTATAAAAATATAATGTTGAACTTAGAAATATATTCTTAAAATTTTGGAAAATGTAGTAATGTTTTTGTTCAAATAGAAACTTCTTTCAGTTATTTTATCTTAATAAATTATTTTCAAGGTACCTTTCTATTTTGGGTTGGTTTAAAAAAAATAAGTATCCATTTATTTAATTGAATTAAATTATTTCCATCATAATCAACAACATACATTATTTTTCTGTAAAATCATTTTTATGCTTAAAACAAATATTTTTATAAAAAATATTTGTGTTATATCTTGTAAACGTTTATTAATAGTACTTTATTAAATTTATATTATTTAAATAATTTAAAATGGATTATATATTTTGAATTCTAAAAACTATTATTGGGAAAAAATCCCCCATGTTATCATTAAACCATTTTTGAGGTGATTGTGTTTGTTGACAAAGAGGGTTTCCATGGTGAGTTTTCGAGTTCTAGAGATATTGTTGATAGCCTATGTTGGAAAAGAATGATTGAAAAGGAATGAATGATCTGGAGGTGGTACAAAAATAAAATATCTCAAGTGGTTCCATTTTCTAGTGTTTGCCACATTTTTGGGCCTCAAAATCGGAAAACGGGGATACATGTTTTTTGAAAAGAAAGTTGCACACAAGATATAATATTATTTGGAAACTAGCATGTAAGGCTTGTTTTGGGATTAGAATGTCGAAAAATGGAAAAGGAATGAAGTGTGTGAAAGATTTGGAGTTGCGTGAACGATGAGGTTGCACGAAAGAAACTTGCACGCCTAATGCGACGTCAAATGGGGTTTTGTGCGCTCAAAGAGAATCTTTCATGACATGATAATTCTTATGCACAGATGTACGAGAAGCCTATACATAAGAGGTTACCCCCTCATTCCAAACATCTCAACACTTAGAGAAAATCTAAGCTCTATATCATGTAATAATTCTTTTCTAAGGGATTTTCACAAAAGATCTTGAGCTATGCGCAAGCTAAGAAAGTTGCGCGTAAGATTTAAGTTGCGTGTGAGATTGAAGTTGTGAGAAAGGGGTGTTTCGTGACAAAAGTGGAATCTTGAATGCAAGGAATTAAAGTTGTGCACAAGATGTGGTAAGTGTTGCGCGAAATATTTGAGGTTTCCTAGTAATACCATGGTAAAGGTTCATTCATCATTGGATGAAGGTGGAATATCAGTAGAGCATCTACATACCGAGAAATATGCATTCAATCGTGATAATGAAGGGACCTAAAAGTCTTTAAACTATGAGTGGATATTCTGAAGAAGTAGCGAGAAAACTTCAGTTGAGAGAGAAATGAGCTTTCATATTGTGAATGGTTGTAAACAAGAAGGGATAGTGAGTTTTCTTTGAACATTGTAGACAACAATGAACTTTTAGTGAATTTGGTACATTAGCACATTGCCGGTGTATGCTCCTTGGATGTAGCCCAGTGAGGGTGAACCTAGTAAAAATTTATATTTCCCGTGTTCAATATAATTTCTGTTTATACTTTTTTACATGGAATAGAGAGAAGAGAGTTTTTCTTAACATTGAAACAAGATCAATAGGGGCAGTTGTTTTAATCTGTCATACCCTAATTCACCCCCCTCAGGTATCTAACCTAGTGGACCTGACATTTAAATAATTTAAAATGGATTATATATTTTTAATCATAAAAATTATTATTAGGTGATAAGTTTAACTTAATTTTTTATTATAAGGAATAATAACCATGGTAAATATCATTTACCATAGTTAAGGGTAAAATGGGTTAACAGGGTTAAAAATAATGGGACTAGGATTCAAGATAACACAAAAAAATTTATTAAATCTAATTGGTTTGTTTTATCTATAACCTAACATTATCTTATTTTAATCAATGATAATTTGGATCCACTTTCATGATAAAATAACTTCATATTATTAAAATCATTTAAGAAATTACTTGTGTGTCCCTCCCCTCACTTATAAAAGGACACCTCTTACCCACCCTTATTCTAAAAATATTGATCCCTATAGATCCTAAAATCACAAAACAAAAACCTTCATAGATTCCTTCTAATTTTCCTTAATATCATTTATTTACCCTATGAAAATCCTTACAAGGATTAAGGTGTATGCCAAAGGATGTCTCTCAAAGAAGAGGTAATCATTTTAACCAACCCTTCAAAGTTTATTTAATATTATAATTCCTATAAATATGATTTTAGCATAATAAAATAATGAATCCAATATCACCAATATAATTAGATATCATTATTATTATGATATACCCAATTTACCCCTCCTTTCCGTTTTATTGAAAAATAAAAACACAGCTCATGCGTACATTTGACCAACCATCTCTATGTTGTAGTTTAATTAGTTTTTCATCACTATTTTAACTGAATGATTTTAAATGTGGAGTTAATTAAATATATATGATATTTATAAAATAATTATTATTATAGAAATATAATATATCATCTAAATTTTTTCCATTCTATCTATTGGAAAATGATAAGTATCTCATGCGTATGTGTGGACTACCACCTTCACGAAGCGATGTGATTTGTTTTTATATTAATAATAATCATGGAGGATTATAAAATTGTATATAATGAATAAAAATTATATTCATGATATTATTGAAATTTAGGACTTGATGAAACAATTTCATAACTCATTTTACCATGGATAATATATCAATGTATTTTTTGAGAAACTAACTAAAAAACCTTAAAGTGGTAAATATATAAAAAAGAAACATTCAATGAATAGATTTAAAATGATTATAAAAGGACATTAAAAATGTGATAAATATTAAATATTTCATAATAAAGGATTTAATAAATTATAATTCATTATATCATAGGACCAAACACATAATACTAAGAAAAGACCCATGGTAAGGGATTTCTATTATAATCTCATTTTATTTCGAGATTGATTATATTTTGTTTTAATTTCAGAAAATTATATGATCAAGATTTCTTAAAACCCACATATTTTCTTCTAATATAGTTAGTTTTGGTGTTTACAAGTTTATTTTCCATTTATTCTCCATTTGGATGAAGAATAAATACCTCTTTTATATGTAAGGGAATTTATTTTAAAAATCCTGTTTTGAAATTTTCCTTCCATATATTTTTCTTCAGTGTACATATTTTATTTAAAATGTTTTCACGATTTTTTTTAAAATCATCCAAGTATTTATTAAATAAATTTTTACCAATTTTTTACTTTCTATAATTTTTTTTAAAATAAATCCTCTTATCATTTTCTGAATGAAGTAATTTTTACCAAATGTGTTTATGAAATATTTGGTTTAACATACAATGAATGAAATAATTTTACCACCATGTAGAATAATAATTAATTTGAATAATAATTTACATGTTTCCATGGGTATATTCAATTATTTTTCTCTCAATATTTTGATAATTTTTGTTTAAAATTATATCAAAAGAAAATGATATTATTTTCTTAAAGGAATGAATTTTTTTGGACAAGTGATTTATATCTCTATTCCTACACAAATTTAAAAGGAATTTATCTTTAATGTACCACTTATATTTTATTTTATAAATTATTGGTTTTACTATAAAAACCCATTTATAATTAAGCAATGCTCTTCTGTCATAATTTACTGATAATTGATTATACCTTATTTTGAGATCATTCAATTTCTCGTGATCATTTTATCTATCACTCTCCCCTATTTTTTGACATTATTTTTCTACTTAATGTATATATTTTTAATATCATGGATGTATTAAAAATTATTTATATTACTTTGATGATCTTTTTACTATAAACCATTTCTATAAATCCAACAAGCCAATACCTGAGTGGTAAAGGCTTCTACTTGGCATCCGAAAGACCCATGATCAAATCCAAGAGGTGTGTAATTTCTAAGTTACTATAGAAATAATTTAGAGGGTAAAATAAATCTATTTAGAATCCATAAATATTTATTCGATTTGGGAATTTGGGCCACTTTTTTGGGCCTATGGTTCTTAGGGATTTCGGTCTACAGGGCCTTCGGTCCATATAGAATTTAGGCTAGAGGGACTTTGGGCCTCCTTAGTCTTCTATGACACTGTATTTCAGGCCATAGGACCATCAAGATATCTAGGTAAAAAATAGGAAAAATCCCCTGAAGTGGATTCAGTGTAAGAGTATCCCCCAAAGTAGAGATAACTATATTGGAAGAAAAAGAGGGTATGTTAATTTTCATTGGTACCGGGCACCATGTAGATTTTTATGGGGAAATGATAGACGATCAGCTAAGAAAGGTGGGGAGCTAATAACCCTTATTCTGTAGATACCAAGGAGGTGTATTTTTAGTATAGTCGGGTCATGGGAATTTGGGTCATGTATTGTTCATTATGACTTTGTGCCTTCGGGTCATGTAATGGGCCTTGTGCCCCTAGGACTACGGGTCTTGTTAGGGTTCCCCCTCAACCAACAAAAGGGGGGATTATTAAAAAATAAATAAAAATATATAACGATTTCAGGTTGGGTTCCCCCTTAATTTCTATTAATGGTATCAGTTAAAGGAATATTATTGAGTAATTTATTTCATTTACTAAGTAAATATTGATGTTTTCCATTCTTGATTCAACACAGATAATTATTAATTTATAAGAATTTTTGAGAATGAATTTTATTGATCAATAAAAATATGAGTAATGCATAGTATGTTCAAGTAATAGGTATGGCCCAAATATATGTATCACCATGATGAATTGATAGTTTTTATAAGAGGAAAAAACATACATTCCATATTAAACGAGTACTTGGTTTACACCTACCCATTTTTTATGAATGATGAATTGATTGAGATACCTTGATGGTAATATTATTGATAACTTGGAAAATGAATTGATGAAAATTTCATGAATATATGGATTTATATATTTACTTTATTAATAATAAAGTTTCTATTTTTCATGTAATTTTTATGTTGATATTATCCATGGATGTTCATTGAACTCATTTTTTTGATTGAATGGAATGTGTTTTGATTATCTACTCTTCCATGTTGAATATTTCTTATTTTTAAATGTTAGATTCCAATGTACATAATCCTTACTAATCATCAGATCTCACCCTTTATTTTTTTCCTTTACATAGGTAGCGTGGATGGATAATATGAATGATTTTCAAGGATACAAGAATATTTATTATGATATTATTTTTTATTTCTAATGTAATATGGGAAAAAATATATATCTAGTTTTCCAAGATTTCTAAACTGATCTATCATGTGTTGTGAGATCCCTTGTATGTTATACAAATGTGATAAAGTAACAACTGACTTTGGGTTACTAGAGTCAGGGTGTTACAGTTGGTATCCGATTAAGTTTACTAGGAACCTTGGGAAATAGATTTTAAATGAATATAGATAACTTGGAAATCATGATTACCTTTTAGGGTATTTGATAAATTTTACTATTATAGAGATTTTAATTTTATGGATCAAATTTTATTATAATTTTTATCTAACTTAGTGTATTCCATTATTTAGATATTTACCTTAATAGAAGAAAGGGAATCAACACCTGTAGTAAATATAGGGATTACCTAGTAGAGAATGCCAATGTATATGGTGTTGGAGTTGAGAATATCAGGGGAATATTAGGGTATATAACTAATGTTATGATGAATAAACTTTCTCGTGTGGGGAAAACTATTATTCTAAAACACAATTAACCTATGTTCAATTGATTCATGTGATATAATCCTTCATCTTTAAATGAAACTAGTAATACATTGATAGATGAAATTGGGATTATGTCCCTTGGAAATATATTTATGGACCTGGGAAGTATTGAAAGGGAAAAGGTTATTCTGGTAGTGTATTTTCTAAACATAGATACTGATCAATTTTGTTCATTGATTGAGAACACTAAATTGGTTTTTGAAATTGAATTTATATAATGGAGAAGTTTTAAAGTTATTTTCTTTGATAAATAAGTTCCTTAAGAACAATAAGATAAAATGTAGAGAAACTTACTTAATTTAAAGTATAATGAATAAGAATGTGTTTCATGGAATAGTGATAGCTTTACAAGATTTTCTAGGCATAATATAGAATAAATATATAATCCAAAAATAAATATTGATCATTTATTTAATAGGTATAATACGAGTCTCTAAAAGGAACTGGTTTCTCAAAAATTTTCATCATATTTTTATATTTTATCAAGTACCATCAATACAGAGAAATATTTTTCTAGGTCTTATAAATTTAAAGTAAATTAAGAAAAGAAGAGGTTAGTTGAGCATCGAGAAAAAAAGAAATGTGTCAAAAAAGAATAAGTGGAAGTTGAAATTTAAAACTTGTGATAATTATGGAAAGAAACATCTAGATAATTACATAATGGGAATAATAGATAATTTCATGTGTGAAGACAAGGGTTATAATGCTCATTGATACAAGGGGATAATGGAAACAACTACTATTTAGTGCTTCAATTGTAAATATTTGATACATTATTCAAACAAGTGCCCCAATCATTAAGTGAAGTTTCCTAAAAAAATGGAATGTGAGAAAGGCCAAGATTATATGATCACTACAACTGAGATATAATTTCCTAAATATGTAGTTTCATGTAATTTGATTATGAAATAAAATTTAAGTAATTATATATGTGATTATAGATCATTACACTCTTTTATATTATATATGTTTTCTAAGAAAATTATACATTTCCCTCCAACCATAAGAAGGGAGTTATTAATGAAGACTAATAGTGTAAATATTGTTGCAATATGTATATTTCAGTTAGTTCCCATCATGATACATATAAATACCTTATTTAAAAACTTGATTATTATATATATAGTTTACTATGTATAATCCTTGGAATAGATTTACATTCAAATTCAAATAAAAAAATATATTTCCATGAGAAGGAGATTATGATTCATGATATAGATGTGGTATCTTTTATCTTCATAGGGGGGAATACATCATTTTAATCATGTCTATATACACCTCTAGTAGTTCTCATTAATGAAATTCTTATTGGTGAAGAGATGATACAACCTATTAATATAAAATGTATCCTTAGAATATAGAATTTAAATATTGTATAGTAATATATTTATGTGTTTCTTGATGTCCTACCAAGACATCCACCTGATAATGAATTTGAGTTTTCTATTGATCTCATCCCTGATACAAAAAATATCTACAAGGCTCTCTACATGAAGACTATAGTGGAGTTAATGGAATTGAAGAAACAACTAAAAGAGTTGTGTGATGAGAGATTTATATTACCTAGTATTTCACTATGGGGATCCCCTGTTCTTTTTTAGAAGAATGATTGTTCTATGAGAATATACATTGATTATAAGAAAATAAATTCTATTACCATAAAGAACAAGTATCCTCTACCCCACATTGATGGAATTTTCAATTAACTAAAAGGAGATAAATATTTTTCAAAGATTTATCTTCATTATGAACATATTAAACAATAATTAAAGAAGGATTATATTCCATAGAAAACATTTTTACAAGGTATAAGTATTATGAATTTATATTAATTCCATTTAAGTTGACTAATTCACCCTCTTTTTTTATGGTTTTTATGAATAAAATTTTCTCTCATTATCTAGATAATTTATTTGTGGTATTTATTGATTAATTATTAATATAATCTAAAATATATGATGAGAATAAGAGTCATTTATGAATCATTCTTAAGAATATTTTAGAAAAGGAGTTATATGATAAATTTATAATATAAAAATTATGGCTTCAAGAAGATTATTTTTTTGTCCATATTTTCTCTAAGGATATAATATCAGTTGATCCCTAAAAGAAAAAGGAAGTGATGAAATGATCATTTCAAATGAGTATAACTAAGGTATGTAGTTTCCTTTGTTTAGAAAATAATTTTCATAAATTCATTCACAATTTTTCTTGATTATCCAACCTATTAACCTAGTTGACATGTAAAGGGGTTAAGTTCTTATGGACAAAAAAATGTAAAAAATGTTTTGAATAATTAAATGGGATATTTTTAAATTCACCTATATTAAAATTTCTATCAAAATAGGTTGTATTTGTGATTTATAAGGATTCATCAAATAAGGGACTTGGATGTGTCTTTATAAATAATTATAGATTCATTATATATATATCATGGTAGTTAATTATTCACGAATAGAATTATTTAACCCATAATCTAGAGTTTGGCAACATAATCTTTTCATTGAAGATAAGAAAGTATTACCCTTATGATGAAAAATTTGAAATATATATGTATATTTTTTTTGAAATACATATTCTTAGAAAAATATATCAACATGAGGAAAAATAAATGGCTTGAATTACTCAAGGATTATGATTTCTCAATATGCTACTACCCTAGGAAGGAAAATAAGTTGGATGATGAATTGAGTAAGAAATATCATAGAGTTTGGAATAAAATGTGGAATGAAAAATATCCTATTTTAATGTGTTTTGTAATTTTGGATATGAGAGTCATTAAAGAAGGGGAAACAACAAATCTATTCCAAATTATTAAAAAATGATCCTTACTTAAGAAAATAAAATATTCCCAACTTGATGATAAGAATATTCGAAGAAAATAAAATAATTAAATGATTGGAAGATGCTATATTTAAACTATAAAGATGGTATATTGAAATTTTGAAGGATTCTATGTGTTACATCCATGAATGAGATAAAAATATAATTATTTTATGATGCGCATAACTCAAATTTCTCTATACACCGTAGTAGTATGAAAATTTATTAGGATTTGAAGGAACATTTTTGGTGGGATAATATGAAATGGGAAACTATAGTCTATGTTTCAAGATTATTGTGTTTTAAATAGCTAAAGGTTTAGAGAAAATATCCTAAAGTATTCATGAAACCTATACATATTCCTGTGTGGAAATGAGATGATATTACTATGTAATTTTTCACTAGATTCCAAAAGGCTTTGAGAAATAATGATTCCATTTGGGTTATTATTGATATACTTACCAAGTCTACAAATTTTATCCAAATAATGTAATATCTACCTCTTGACCGCCTCAATGGACTCTATATTAATGAAGTTATGAGGTTTTGTGGTGTATCACTTTTAATTGTATTTGATAACAACACACAGTTTACATAAAAATTCTAGAAATTTTTTCAAAAGGCTCTTAACACCAAAATATGTTTGAGAACGAATTATCATCCTCATATAGCTAGATAGTCCAAAAAGACTATTAAAACATTATAATATATGTTAAGGTCATTCTCACTTGATTTTAAAGGTATGTAGGATCATTATTTACCATTAGTATAATTTTCATATAATAATATATTCCATTCAAGCATCCAAATGGCACTGTATGAAGCATTATGTGGGAGAATACTTCTCACACCAACTTGTTTGGATTAAGTTGGTGAAAGGAATATTTTAGTCACATAACTTATTGGTTATACAATAGGGAAATTGAGATCCCTTTAGGGCCATATTATGGTAGCTCAAAGCAGGAAAAAGTGATATACTGATAATTGAAGGAAGGATTTCGAATTTTAAGAGGAAGATCGTGTTTTCTTAAAGGTATATCCATGGAATGGTATTATAAGGTTTTTAAAAAAATGAAACTAAGTCCTAGTTATATCTAGACTTTTAAAATTATTGAATAAATTGGAGCTGGGGAATAGAATTTAGAAATTCTACGCAGCCTCTATAAAGTGGATGATGTGTTTTATATCTCTTTATTGATAAATTACATGCTAAAACCAATTCATTTTATCACCTATGAGAAAATAGAAATGAAACATTATTTATCTTACTATAGAGATACTATCCAAATTATTGATGCTAGAGAAAAAGTGTTTTAGAATTGGATGACTCAATTGGTGAAGGTAATTTAGAGAAAACATGGAATAAAAGATACAACATGGGAACTTAAATAAGTAAAGATAAATAAATACCCACATCTATTAATGAGGTGGAATTCTATAAATTATTATAATGAAATTTTTATGGAGGGAATAATGTAACACCTGGGATTCAATTATTGTATGTAAGCTATTACTTCTATGGAAACAACAGCATAATGCACACAAATTTATTCAACAATGCGATTAAGAAAAATTCCAAATTTTTATAAATTTAATTTGAGTAAAGTAATTTTGTTTTTTAATTCATTATGTCAAAATTATCTTTGGATGAATTTCTTACATTTTTCAAAAATAATTGATTCTTTGGTGAATGGTGAAAAATACCGATTTTAAAAAAAGATTTCACTTTTATAAAATTATAATGATGTAATAATAAAATTAATGTTTATAGAACATTTTTTATAGAACAAATATATATTAAATATTTAATATAATTAATAAAAAATATATTTTTTACTTAGAAATATATGCTTAACCTTTTCAAAATATAAGTAATGTTTTTGTTCAAATAAAAACCATTTTTAGTTATTTTTTTAATCATGTATTTACAAGGAACCATTAAGGTTTGGTTTGATTTTAAATAAAAATAAGTCTCATTTTACTTAACATAATAAAATTAATTTCATTTGAATCACTATTATTCATTATTTTTCATTAATATTTTTATGCTTAAAAAACATGTTTCTAAAAACGGGTTTCATTGTGTTTTTAAAATTATATTAAAAATAAATTATAAAAAATATTGTATTTAAATAATTTAAAATGGATTTAATGTTTAGATTATTCTTAATTAAAATTATTTACTAATTTTAACTTAATTTATGGCCAAATTTTATAGTAACCATGGTAAAAATTTATCACCATGGTTAAGGGTAAAATTGGTAAAAAGGGTTACAAATAAATGGATAAGGATTATAGATAACAAAAAAAACATGATTAAACCACATTGGTTGCTTTAATTTCTAACTCAAACTTATAATATTTGAATATATGAAAATTTGGATCCACTTTTATAAGAAAATGACTCCACATTATTTAAATCTTATAAGTAATTCCATGTGCATCCCTCCCCTCACTTATATAATGGAAACCATTATCCTACCTTATTAACAATCATAGATCCATATATCTCAGACAATACCTACCCAAAAACTATCTTGTATTCCTTACATTAATTTTTTAGCATTTGGTCTTACCCTAATACAATCCTATGAAGGCTTAAGGTGCAAGCTAAATGAGGTCACTCACAAAAGGTAGTCATCTTACCTAAATATTTAAAAGTTTATTTCTTATTATAATTCCTCTAAATATATTGTATAAATCATATAATAATGAATAATTTATCTCCAATATACTTATATTTTATTATTATTATGGTATAACCTTTTTCCACCCCATTTTCATCATCGATAAAATTAAAACATCACTTATGTGTATGTACGGTCTACTGTATCCATGTAGCGATGTAATTCATTTTTAATTAGCTTTTTACATGGAAAATTATAAATATATATTTAATGAATATATAGGATATTTATTAAATAATTATTATTAAATAAATATAAGATATAATATACCTTCTTACCCTTCCATCCATTGGAAAATGATAACGCTGATTGTGCATATATGTGGACTACCACCTCCACAAAGTGATGTGATTCATTTTTTTATTAACATCATGAATGGATGATTATAAAATGGAATATAATGAATAAAAATTATATTCATTATATTATTATAATTATATACATAATTTAGCTATTTTACAACTCTTGTAACCATAGTCAATATAACAAAGTAATTTTGGATAATTTTTACCCAACAACCTTAAGTTATTTATTCAAGTAATAACTATTCAATAAATGGATTTAAAATAATTATAAGATGACAATTAAAATTGGAATATAGATGAAAAATGTTTTTTAAAATAATTTAATAAATTTAAATTCATTATACAGGAGGATCAAACACATACAACTAAATAGAGACCTAAGGTAATGGTAATTTTGTCTTATTTCATCTTTAATGAGACATGTCTTACATTACACACATAATTTATTTTATATGGGGTGAATAATACCCATTTTTCATTTTATACCATGAATATGAATTTATTTATGGAATTCAAAATTTTTTATCAAGTTTTCACTTTAAGGGTTTTTGATTGAAATTTTACCAAAGTATTAAGTGTTTATGTGAAAGTCTCTAATATTTTTGAGATTATCTATGCTAAATTTACATTTAAAGAAATTATATGGATATTATACTTTAAAATAAATTTATTTTATTTTACTATGGTAATTCCTATAATTTTTATGTATTATTATAATTTTCCCCCTTTGGTACTTAAAATGGATGAGATAATGTTTTGAAAGAAAAGTTGAACTTATTTCCTATTTGGTCGATAAAAATTTCTTCCATGTACTTTTCAAAATTGTTTTCATTTTTTTTAAATTTTATTAAAATGTTTTAAAATGGTAATTTTCATTACATTTGTAAAGACCCGAAAATCATGTGGAAATTTTTTTCTTAAATACTTGGGAATTTTACGAGTCTGCAGTTTTTGATGGCGCCTGATTCCGAGGCCCGATGTTCCAAGAATCAATTTCATAAATTTTGTTCGAGTACGTTTAGTAAACGTACATGCAGGATTTTTATATCTTTTGAACCGATTCTTGGAATTGAAATATGAGGGAACTGATAAACTCATAGTGCCAATATTCGCTTAAATAGACCTTTACTATAATTGCGTTTTATCATGGATAGAAGTTAAAGTTTTGGGGATTCTTAATAAATTTAAAAAAAATATGTGTGACATAATTTTTTATTTAGGTGGTGGTTATTTTCTCCAAAGAGAAGTTGGAGGTGGGACCCACCCACACATAACCTCCCATGGGAGGATATTATGTGGTGGGGCCCACATGAGCTCAAACCCCTCAACATCCCTTGAAACCACTTTAAACTCTTGGAATTCCATGGTTTAATTATTGCCAACTCTCCACCATTAATGAAGATAATTAATTCAATTTAATTCAAATCTTTTTGAATCCATCCCTCCACAATTAATCTATGTGTTGTCATAGTTAATGAAAGAAAACTCTTGAGTTGTTGTTACATAAATATAATAGAGAACAATCTCTATTATTTTGGCTTAACTTTCGTTGGGAAGATTTCTTGGAAGAACACTTTTTCTCTCGACGAAGAATGCCCTTTCCTCTGAAGAATGACAATGCCTCTCCTTCCCTTCCAATCGGGGCAAGAAAGGGAAGACATCTCCCACGAAGAACGTCGCCAACGACAACGAAATTTCCTCCAATGTTGACGGAACGACACCCGTCTTCCACGACGTGTGTCTTCCGCAACACGTCAATGTACAACGACAAATACGAGGTAGAGGGATTTGATTAATTTTAATATAGGAATTATATCCTCATTTGTCGACGTTTGTTTTTGGTTGATGATGACCAAGTTGTTATCACCTAATGCGGAGGGCGCAGGCTGAAAAAACACGGCCCAATGTCCCTCCATTGAACCTTGTTTGTGTTGGTGAAGAAGGCGGAGCCGGTAAGACGTGGTGCCATCGCACCGTGCCAAAGGAAGGGGGGCGCGACCATGCAGGCCGCGATGGACGCAAGAGGCGCCAACGATCGGAGGCAGTGGCGACCGCGTGCCAGCAGCATGGAGGGTCTGGTGGCCACTCGGGCAACCCGGACCATAGGATGACCAACCAGCCTGCTGGAGTAACTGCGATGCCTGCAGGTGCCGTGTGAAGGTGTAGGAGGTGGCCCGCGTCCGTGGGCTACTCAGCCGAACTGAACCGGTCGGCTGCTTGTTGGCCGGGCTGGAGATCCGCGACGCCCGCATGCGCCGCGTGGAGAAGACCGTGGCCCGCTTCCATGGGCCTCTCTACTGGGCAAACCAACCGGCCGCTTTCTGGCTGGACTGGAAAATCGTGGCGCCCACATGGGCCACGTGGGAAGAACCACGACCCGCTGCACGGGCTGCGTGCGCTGAGCAGAACCGACCGGGCAGGGGAGAGGCGGCGCCGCTTGGCGCCTCCGGGCGAATTGGAAAGGCCCGCAGCATGTTACGAGTTCGTAGGTGGGCTTCTCCCCACCTGGTTGGGCTGACCCCCTAGCCGGTTCGGACCCACCGAGCCATGTCGGGCCGACCCGCCAACCCACTGGGCTTGACGGGCTGGGCTGACTTCACTTAAATACAAATATCTCCTAGACTGCGCATCCGATCGATGCGTCGTTTGCGACACTGGGACCCTCGTGATGAGACAATCCTTTTGCGATACTCTAAGTGAGTTTTGGTAAAATTTTTAAAAATGGCCGGGTTTGGATCAAACGTAAATCCAACTGGGCCCTTGGAATGGAAATGCCAATAACTCTCAGACCGGGCGTCCGATTGATGCACCGTCTATCACGTTGGGTTCCTTTTGATGAGACGGAAATATGGGATACGTCAACTCAAGAATTCTTGGTAGTTGATGTATCGACACTTGGCTCGAGAAGCAGACCCTCTCAGAATCGAGCATGCTGTGTGCAGGAACCCTAGGGATGGCTGCGATGACTACTATACTGGAATCCTACATGGGTTCGACAATGATGATTACTGTACTGGAATCCTACATGGGTTCGACAATGATGATTACTGAACTGGAATCCTACGTGGGTTCGACAACGATGACTACTGTACCGGGATCCTTCGTGGGTCCGACAGTTCTGAATTCTGTTCCTGTATCCTGTGTGGGTCTGACAGAGTAGCTGTTCCTGTATCCTATGTGGGTCTGACAGCTTAGCTAGTCCAGTATCCTATGTGGGTCCGACAGCTTAGATGAATTAGTGACTACATTTTATCATCTCTATCACTCTACAAAAGATGTATACCTGTGTGATCCGAGTCTTGTCTTTCAACCATTTATCTTCGAGGTGGTTGAATTTCTTCCTGTGTGGATTGGGTTGTGCTTGGGCTCGAGAGTTGGAACCGAACTGTGATTGATAACTTAGGTATATGTATGGGCATATACCTAAGTAGGGTTGGTTGATACTTCGTGATTGTATCTTACTTCTGTGGTTTATCCTTCGTGGATTCTAGGAGGCCTTCTGGGGTCTCGGGGTCCCAACTGAGTATCGTTATACTCACCCCTGCATGGGATATGCCCGCACATCATTGTGTTGGTTGTAGATGAAGGACATCACTGATCGAGGCAGAGAGTTGTAGAGATGGATGGTACCTGGAGGTGGACCACTTGGCGAGACATACACGGAGTGGATGAACGGGCCTGGGGTGCTGAGGATTCCATCTGTACCCACCATTTAGGTGGGATTTCTAGAGGAAGACTCAGTAGTTGCTGTTTACCTTTTTGCAGTTGTACTAGCTTTACAGTTGTTATACTTTACTATTGGGCCTGTATTTCTGGCACCTTTCCTTTCAGCACTTTCTTTTGTATAAAGTTTTACATAGTGTTTACTTCCAGTTGCGTACTCTACCTGCTTGTGTTTAGGATGTGTGTGTGATACAGGTTAAAAGGCAATGCCTTCCCTTTTTTATAGGGATTACGCCTTTGGTGCTAGTCGCCAGCCCCTGGTCTATGGAAGTTAGGCTTGGGGTAGTCACGGCACGGGCCCTGAGGATGGGTCGTGACAAATTGGTAGAAGAGGAGTCGGTTCTACCACAAAAATTGGATTCTGATTCTTTTAACAGCAATAGTGTTAAGTGTTTTGGGTGTGGTTATAATTTTAGGGAAATCGGTGTTGGTGCGGTGATCGACATATCTATACACTAGGACTATGACTTCTGATCTCCGAATTAATGCACGAAAACACTGATTGCATGTGTGTTTCCTTTGAAAAAGTTGTTTTTTCATGATTTCTTTGTGTCAGCTCCCCAGGTATACTGTTTTTACAATGGAACACATTTTTCTTTTCAGGATGGCCCCACAAAGGTAGCCATCTAGGTTTCTGAGTTTTGTACTAGATAGTAGCCCACCGAGCGACGAGGCCTCGGTGGAGGGCCCTATCACAGAGGAGGTACTAGCGGTACCACTATCCACTGGGACACCAATACCACCAGCTCCAGTAGCAGAGATTTCATGTCGCATGAGTTCATTGCATGGGTTCCTGTGCCAGAGGCCACTCAGGTTCTGGGGAGAGACAGACCCACATGCAGCGGAGGATTGGCTGGAGGCTGTCGTGGGAGTTTTCAGATTGGTAGGGACACTAGCTGACCTCATGGTGATCCTTATCGCAAGTCTCCTGCATGCAGCAGCAAGAAGATGGTGGATCCAGATGCTCCAAGTGCATGATGAGGCATCATTACTCTGGACAGACTTCGAGAGTCTATTTCTCTCAGATTTTGTTCCAGCCACCCTTCGTGTGGTGCAGATTCAGGAGTTACTTCATCTGTAGTAGGGCAGCATGATAGTAGCTTAGTACTCAGTGAGGTTCACCAACCTCTCATGATAATCCAAATATATGGTGCATGACCCATTCTTCAGGGACTGGACCTTAGACCAGGGACTCGGGCATGATATCAGGGCTTCTACCATTCCCCCCAGCATTCCGACGTAGGCGGGGGTGTTGGAGCGAGCCCTTCTAGTGGAGAGTTTTCTTGCTAAGTAGTCACCAGTGGTGAGACCCACCACATGGCGACACGTAGTGGAGTCTTATGTAGCCGACAGTAGACTGATGACACAGAGGTCCAAGTGGACTAGGCCATCAGGTGGGCGACCCCAAGATACAGGTTCAGTTGTGCGGGGCACATGAGACATAGCCAGCTATACAAGGAGCAAGCAGTGCTATGCATGCAGTGGGCAGGGCCATATGACCCGTGATTGCTCGACTCTCTATGAAAATGAGTAGTAGACAGTAGAGGGACCTCCCAGGCAGAGGCAGAGGTTTGACCATGGTGGTTCGCTGGGAGCTGGAAGATGTGACAGAGGATCTGGCCGAGCAGCGGGTGGTGGACGACGTTTCGAGGCACTACCACCACCACCACCAGGAGGTCCACCCCGACCACAAGGAGCAGGCAGACAAAGGCAGGCATAGCTCCTGGAAGTCGAGGCCTAAGACCAGGGTGCACCTGAGATGATTCGAGGTACTATCTATGACTACTCCACCCTTGATGCAGTACTTATAGACACAGGTGAGAGTCATTATTTTATTTCCACTGCCCTCGTTCAGAGAATGGATATTCTGACGGAGCCTTTGGATTGATCCTTATGGCTAGAGACTCCTTCAAGACTAGACTCAATGATTATGCACGGGTGCCGGCAGTGTGAGCTTACTCTAGGAAGCGAGAGCTTCGGCTAGGATCTTCTTGTAGCGGGGTCGAGGCCTTACGACGTCATATTGGGTATGGACTAGTTATCCACAGTTCATGCTCAGATTGACTGTATTAGGCGCAAAGTGCAGTGTATCCACATAGATGGGACTAGGTTTACCATCACCAATGAGAAGGTAGCCTTTACAGCACAGGATGGACTTACACAGAGGAGGGGGCAGCCGATCACACACCAGTTGGCTAGTCTCATCCTCAGAGCGGTTGATGTGCGGAGTCCGAGTTTTCCTATTGTGTTGGATCAGTATGCAAATGTTTTCCCTGACGACGTTCTAGGACTACCTCCTCGCAAAGAGGTAGAATTATACAATGAACTGTACCCTGGGACAACACCGATATCTACTCCAGCATATCGGATTTCTCCCACTGAGCTTTGTGAGCTGCAAGTACAACTGAAGGACTTGTAGGGGAAGGAATTTATCCGACCCAATGTTTCACCCTGGGCATCTCCTATTTTGTTCTCCAAAAAGGCGGATGGGAGCTTGAGACTGTGTGTTGACTACCGTCACATGAATCAAGTGACCTTGAAGAACAAGTACCCACTCCCGAGGATTGACGACCTCTTTGATCAGCTCAAGGGAGCACGATGGTTCTCGAAGATAGACCTCAAGTCAGGCTATCACCAGCTCAGAGTTCGAGATGAGGATGTGAAGAAGATGGCCTTCAAGTGTCGGTATGGACACTATGAGTTCTTTGTTATGCCCTTCGGCATAACCAACGCACCAGCAGGGTTCATGAGTCTAATGAATAGGATCTTCCAGCCTTACCTTTATCACATTGTCGTAGTCTTCATCGATGACATACTGATTTACTCGAATACTGAGGAGGAGCACGCATACCATTTGCGGGTAGTACTGGACACACTCCGAGAGCACCAGCTATATGGTAAACTCTCCAAGTGCCAGTTTTGGATTCGAGAGGTTCACATTCTAGGGAAAATCATCTTGGAGGCTGGAGTTGCAATGGATCTAGTGAATATCGAGGCAGTACATGCTTGGGATCCACCCTGGTGTGTGACAGAGGTGAGGAGTTTCCTAGGACTAGCTGGGTACTATCAGATATTTGTTCCAGACTTCTCCAGAGTTGCAGCACCACTTTCAGCTTTGAAAAAGAAGGGTAAACCCTTCATGTGGTCTTAGAGATGCCAGAAGAGGTTTCAGGAGCTGAGGCAGAGGTTGACCAGTGTGCCCATCTTGAGGCTACTGGAGGAGGGCGTAGGGTACTTAGTTTACTGCGACACATCAGGAACCTGACTCGGGTGTGTCCTGATGCAGGAGCAAGCAATGATCGCGTATGGTTCACGACAGTTGAGATAACATGAGAAGAACTACACTACCAATGACCTGGAGTTAGAAGTAGTGGTCTTCAACTTGAAGATGTGGCGACACTATCTAATGGGTGAGCATTTTACAGTCTACTCTGACCACCAGAGTCTCAGGTACATCTTCTTGTAGACGGACCTGAACCTGAGATTGCGGTGATGGATCGAGTTCCTCCAGGACTATGACTTCGATATAGTCTATACTCATGGGAAGGGGAACATTGTAGCAGATGCTATCAGCAAGAGATCAGGTATTCAGCTGCTAGGAGAGGCGACAGATCAGCTGGCCGCGTTGCAGATATCCTTTATGGATAGAGATGGAGCAGCCTTTCTACAGTCTCTCACAGTCACTCGTACACTTCTTTAGAAAGTCAGAGAGGAATAACGTGGGGACGTTGACTGTGAGACGCGACGAGCTCAGATATCCTCAGGGCAGGCGCCTGATGGGTTTTCTGAAGGTGGGGATCACTTCATCCTCTTTAGAGGACGTACCATGGTACCAATTTCACTACATGAGGAGGTGTTGAGGGAGTTCCACACTTCCCCTCTAGCGGTACATCCAGGAGTGATGAATATGTATTAGGACCTCAGCCGACAACACTAGTGGTCGAGTATGAAGAAGGCGGTAGCAGAGTTTGTCTCGCGATGCCTCAATTTTTAGCAATGAAGGCAAAGCACCAGGTTCCAGAAGGCTTGGTTCAGCCCTTAGAGGTCCCAGAGTGGAAGTGGGATGGGATATCCATGGATTTCATGATGGGACTTCCATGTGCATCCAGATGAAATTAATCTATTTGGGTGATTGTCGACCGACTCACCAAGTCGGCCCAGTTCCTACCGATCAACGAGTAGGGCTCGATAGAGAGATTGGGAAGCCTCTATGTATAGGATATCATACGACTTCATGGTGTTCCATCTATGATCATCTCTGATTGAGATGCTCGTTTCACTTCCCATCTATGGAAGGGGTTGTAAGAGGCTTTTGGGATGCAACTTCACTTGAGCACTGCCTTACATCCTCAGATGGATGGTCAAACTGAGAGGACCATTCAGACTCTTGAGGACATGCTCCGTGCATGTTTCCTTGACTTTGGTCACAGCTGGGAGGATCCCTTATCCATATTAGAGTTTGCGTACAATAACAACTATCACTCCACCATCAGTATGACACCTTATGAGGAACTGTATGACCGACCATGCAGATCACCACTGTGCTGGACTGACCCAGGGGAGTCAGCACTTGTAGGACCAGAGATGGTACATGCTACGATAGAGAAGATGCAAATCATCCAGGAGCGGACAAAGCCTGTATAGACTAGACAGTAGTCCTATGCTGATAGGAGACGGAGACCACTGGAGTTTGAGGATAGTGACCACGTCTTCTTACGTGTCTCACCTCGACAAGGTCTATAGATATTTGGATGAGGTGGAAAGTTATCTCCGCGTTTCATTGTACCATTCCAGGTCCTCAGTAGGGTAGGCGAGGTGGCTTACCGCTTGGCCCTTCCACCTCAGTTGCACTAGGTGCACGACTTCTTCCATGTATCTCAGCTGAGGAGATACGTGCATGACCTATCCCACATCATCGACTATGGGGAGCTGGACATCAATGATCAGGTGACATTCACGAAGGTTCTATTAGAAATTGAGGATTGACAAGAGAAGGTCCTTTGTGGATGGTCGATTCCTCTAGTGCACGTTCACTGGAAGCACGAGAACCTCCAATAGAGCACATGGGAGCAGGAGGCTCAGATGCATGCTCAGTACCATAATTTTTTTCCTTAGTGTGTATTGTAGCTTATGAGTAAGTAAATCCCTGAGGTGGGGAGAATGTAAAGACCTAGAAATCCTATGGAATTTTTTTTCATAATACTTGGGAATTTTATGAGTCCGCAGTTTTTGACGGTGCCTGATTCTGAGGCCCAGTGTGACCAGAATCAATTTCTGAAGTTTTGTTCGAGTAAGTTTAGTAATCATACATGCGAGACTTTTATATCTTTTGAACCGGTGCTCTGAATTGAAATCTGAGGGAACCGATGAACTCACAGCACCGGTATACGCTTAAGGAGACCTTTACCGCAATTGCGTTTTATCATGGATGGAAGTTAATTTTTTGGGGATTCTTAATAAATTAAATAAAAATTATGTGTGACATAATTTTTTATTTAGGTTGTGGATATTTTCACCAAATTGAAGTTGGAGGTGGGGCCCACCCCCAAATTAACTCCCATGGGAGGATATTATGTGGTGGGGCCCACACAAAGTCAAACCCCTCAACTTCCCTTGAAACCCCTTTAAACTCTTGGACTTCCATGGTTTAATTCTTACAAACTCTCCACAATTAATGAAGATAATTAATTCAATTTAATTCAAATATTCTTGAATCCATCCCTCCACAATTAATCTATGTGTTGTCATAATTAATGAAAGACAAATCTTGAGTTGTTATGCCATAAAAAATAAAGAGAACTATCTCTATTATTTTGGATTAACTTTCATTGGGAAGAACTCTTGGAAGAAAACTTTTTCTCTCGACGAAGAACGCTGTTTCCTCCGAAGAACGATGACGCGTCTCCTTCCCTTCCAACCGGGGCAAGAAAGGGAAGACATCGCCCATGAAGAATTTTACCAACGATAATGAAATTTCCTTTAACATTGACAGAATGATGCCCATCTTCCGCGACACCTGTCTTCCGCGACACATCAACGTACAACGACAAATACAAGGTAGGGGGATTTGATTAAATTTAATGTATGAATTATATCCTCTTTTGTCAAAGTTTGTTTTTGGTTGACAGTGACCAAGTTGTTATCACCTAACATGGAGGGTGTGGGCCGAACAACCACGACCCGATGTCCCTCCATTGAACCTTGTTTGTGTTGGCGACAGAGGTGGATCCGGTAGGGCATGGTGTCATCGCACCGCGCCGAAGGAAGGGGGCCGTCACCATGCAGGCTGTGGAATACGCAGGAGGTACTGGTGACCGGAGGTAGCGGCGGCCGTGTGCCGGCCGCGTGGAGGGTCCGGTGGCCACTCGGGCTGCCCGAACCGCAGGACGACCGACCGACTGACCAGCCGGCCCGCAGGAGGAACCACGACGCCTGCAGGCACTGCGTGGAGGTAGAGGAAATGGCTGCATCCGCGGGCACTCGTCCGAACTGAACCAGCCGGCCGCTTTCTGGCTGGGGTGGATATCCGCGATGCCTATAGGGGCCGTATGGAGAAGACCGCGACCCCCTTCCGTGGGCCGCTATGCTGGGCGAACTGGCCGGCCGCCTGCCGACTGGGTTGGAAAACTATAGCGCCCATAGGTGACGTTATGAAGAACCATGGCCCGCTACGCGGGCCGCATGTGCCGAGAAGAACCAGCAAGCTACGGCCGGCCTGGAAGGGGAGAGGCAACACCATTTTGTGCTGCCGGGTGAACCGGACCGGCCTGCAGCGCGGGCCGGGTCCGCAGGTGGGTTGCGCCCCACCGGGCCGGGCCGACCCCCTAGTTGGTTCAGACCTACCGAGCCGGGTTGGGCCGACCCCCCAACTCGGTCAGACCCGCCGAGCCAGGTCAGGCTGACCCACTAGCTAACTAGGCTTGACGGGCCGAGCCGACATCGCTTAAATACAAATATCTCCTAGACCGCACTTCCGATTGATGAACCATCTGCAAAACTAGGACCCTCGCAATGAGTCGGTCCTTTTGAGATACTATAAGTGAGTTTTGGTCAAATTTTGGAAAACGACCAGGTTTAGATCAAGCGTAAATCCAACCGGGCCCCTAGAACAAAAATGCCAATAACTCTCAGACTGGGTGTCCGATTGACACACCGTCTGTCGCATTGGGTTCCTTTTGATGAGATAGAACTATGGGATACATAAAATTGAGAATTTGTGATAGTTGATATATCTAAACTTGGTTCGAGGACCAGACCCTTCCGGAATCGAGCGTGCTGTGTGCGGGAACCCTAGAGCTGGCTGTGACAACTACTGTATCAGAATCCTATGTGGGTTTTCCAACGGTGATTACTATACCAGAATCCTATGTGGGTTAGGAAATGATGATTACTAAACCGGAATCCTCTGTGGGTTCGACAACGATGACTACTGTACCAGGATCCTCCATGGGTCTGACAGTTCTGACCTCTGTTCCTGTATCCTGTGTGGGTCCGACAGAGTAGTTGGTCTTGTATCTTGTGTTGGTCCGACAGCTTAGCTGGTGCAATATCCTATGTGGGTCCGACAGCTTAGATGAATCAGTGAATACATCTGATCATATCTATCACTCTATGAAAGATGTATACCTGTGTGAGCTGAGTCTTGACTTTCAATCATTTATCTTTGAGGTTATTGGCTTTCTTCTTGTGTAGACTAGGTTGTGCTTGGGATTGAGAGTTAGAGCCGAACTATGATTGATAACTTAGGTATATGTATGGGTATATATCTTATTTGGGTTGGTTGATAGTTCGTGATTGAATCTTTCTTCTGTGGTTTATCCTTCATGGATTCTGGGAGACCTTCAGGGGTCTCGGGGTCCCTACTGAGTATTGTTATACTCACCCCTACACGGGATATGCCCGTATATCGTTGTGTTGGTTGCAGATGACAAACAACAATGATCGATGTAGAGAGTTGTAGATATAGACGGTACCTAGAGGTGGACCACTTGGAAAGACGTACACAGAGCGGACAGATGGGCCTGGGGTGCTGAGGAGGCCATCTGTACCCACCCTTCAGGTGGGATTCCTGGAGGACGACTCAGTAGTTTTTTTTACCTTTCTACAGTTGTACTAGCTTTGGAATTGTTGTTGTTTACTGTTGGGCTTGTATTTCCGGCCCCTTTCCTTTCAACACTTTCGTTTGAATATAGTTTTACTTAGTTTTTACTTCCAGTTGTGTACTCTACTACTTATGTTTAGGTTGTGTGTGTGATACAGGTTAAATGGAAGTGCCTTACCTTTTTAATAGGGATTGCGCCTTTGGTGCTAGTCGCCAGCCCCTGACCTATGGAAGGCGGGCTTGGGGTAGTCACGGCATGAGCCCCGAAGATGGGTCATGAGAAAAGTTTACTTAATTTATAATGGATTAAAAGGAATATTTTTAAATAATCATTTTTCAAACATTCTGTTTTTGATTTTTTCATAGTGTGAAAATAATAATCACTTTTAACATACACAATATGAATAGATTTTCCCACGACCATGTTTGTTATTTTTTTTGAAACATCCTTTACATGTTCCATAGTTATTTTCAAAGAAAATATTTTTTTCTCAATATTCTAGGAATTATAATTTTAATTTTAATCCAAATAGATGGGTTTTATTTTATTAAAGGGGAAAAAGAATTTTGAAAGTAATTTATAACTCTATCCTTACATAAAGTTACAAAGAAGTAATTTTAATGTGTTTCTTATAATTTATTTTCTAGGGGATTTTTTTTAAAAGAAACCTTTATTTTTGATGAATATATTGTCTTATATCATCCTTTTCTAATAATAGATTATACCTTATTTTTATCTCATTAAATTTCTTATGATCATGTTCTCTATAACTCTCCAATATTAATTATACGCTATTTTTTTCATTTATGTTAATATTTTAAATATCAGAGATGGATTAAATATCATTTTTAATAATTTGATAATTTTTCAAATGTATAACATTTATATGTATGGTATTAATTGAAGGAATAAAGATATTCCATTTAATGAGGAAATAATTATTATTCATGATTAAAAATGTATACTTATTGATTTATAAGAAATTTTGAGAATGAATTATATTGATAATTAAATATATATAGAATTAATAGGATATGAAGGTGACAGGTGGGTCCTGGTTATAGATATCCCCTTAATTCATCGACAAGTCTCTTGAGACAAAACAGGTGGCCGCATTAGATGGGTATTTGGTTCACACCTAACCATTTATTAAGAATGATGTATTGGTCAAGAGGTCTTGATGGTAAGATTCATGATAACATTAATTATGAATTAATGGATAGTTCAAAAATGTCAGTATTTATGAATTTCCATTATTGAGAATTTAGTTCCAATTATCTATGTGATTACTATGTTGATATTATCCATGCATGTACTTTGAAATCATGTTTTTTAATGAATGACTTGTGTATTGGTTATAAAATATTTCATATTGGGTATTCTATATTTTATTACAATAGATTCCACTATACAAAAACATTACTGATTATCTAATATCACCCTTTACATGTTTTCCATTCCCAAGGGTGTGGAGAAAGATATTATGAATTATTTTAAAGGATTAAATAATATTTAGTATAATATGTTTTATTTATTTCTGAATTCATATGGGAATCAAGTATGTATCAATTTTTCTAGAATTATAAACTGATATATCCTAGGTGGTGTGATCCCTTGCATCTTATACAAATGAAATAAAGTAAAATTCTACTACGAGTTCCTATAGTTGGGGTGTTATAGCTAGTCAACCCCTTGGAATCTCATAAAACACAATGATCATCCATCATATTTCATATTCCTCAAAAATCCAAAACTCATCTACCACAGGATCAAACTATTTATGTATAATTGTAATTCAAATAACCCCTCATTCATTTCACTATTATACTCTAAATTCCCCATCTCATACATTAATTATCCCCATGAACTGGTTTTGGATAGTCAATTTACAATTGAAAATAATTAAATCCCCTCTCAATCAACTAATATACCACATGATATCTCAATGATAACCCCCTTAGCCAACTTTCAATAAAATTTCGGATTCTTAAACCTTTCAATGAGATATCTTGTACCCAATAGAACCCCCACCTGTGGCCAAAAAAATAAAACTAGTAACATCCTATGGCCTAAATCTACCTAGTTGGGGAAAACTAAGGAGTTAAAGAAACCATAACAATGTAAATGCACCTCTTAAGGTTCCACACCCCATACATGTCTCAATGAACTAAATATATATACTAATTGACCTAACTATTGCACTAGGAATATATTGCACACAATCAGCATGAATAGTTAATATTTTCAACCCTTGAATTTTAATAAAAAAAATTCCACCAATGATTCATAAAGATCGAATAATTTTCAATAGGTGGAATCTAATTTTCTACTCAAACATCCCATGCCCAATTTTATAAGGTCCACACATTGTGCATTGCACCCAATCATTCTCAGTGTATAATATTTTTCTATTCCCACACTGCTCTCCCAATTCAAATGGGCTGGGAACATTGAGCAGTTACCGATGGTTACCTAGGTACCCAAATCTATTTTCCTATATAAGGATCCCATAACCCCCAATTTTGATACCAATATTATAATAAATATAATAAATGTTCAATAAAAATATCTAATCATAATGAATCTACACCAAGATTCCAATTTAGGTTATTTTTTAATCCAAATTAATGGGAAAAGGAGGGGAATAAATGGTAATTGTTTATTTTGATGACTATGATCTTTGTAATACCAATTCATCTAGTCCATCCCAAAGACCATATAAAATTATCTATTTTAGGAGTTACTCTCAAGAGAATATGGAATTCTATCAAGTTTCTATGTTTTTCACAAAAGGGATGAACCTTTTATGTTCTTAAAGGACCACAACCAGTTCTCAAAGTTTACTAAACTTATAACCTATTTTCATAGGTCTCTAATTAATAATCATTTTTAATGTATAATCTATCCTCCACATGTCATCCTGTTATTCATTATCAAATCCATTCCAAGTTAACATAACTTTCTGATAAACCACCCATTCCACCCAACTTGGTGAACGCCCTCCCAATCCACTTAACTAGTTACGCCATCACCCAGGTACTCTTCTAGGGGCCATTCCTAGTTTCCAATATTATCCCATCATGAAACTTATATAGGTTATACATTCAATCAAGTTATTTAATTGTACTAAATTAATTTACCAAAAGACCTTTCCATAATTATGTACCCCAAACTAACCTTCTACTGATCCCTATCTGTTGAGCCCCCCTCAATTGCCTCTAGAGATTCATGAATAGGTTGCACACACATTCACACTACCTTTTGATCATATATTACTTAGATAATGGGAATCATGCACTTTCCATAATATTCACCATGGGCTTTCCTTCCTAAATGATAAGACCCTCAAGGTTTTAACCACTATAAGAAATATTAAATTTAGACATGTTTCATTTATTTCATTACAAAAATTTGAAAAAATATCTAATTTCATTACCTATATTTTCTAAAAACTAAGGGAATCATAATTTCCCTAATTAGAAACATTTATAAAGATCACCAATTATCTCTATTTAATTTTTTTTGTGAATTATCCATTTTTGAAAACATCTCCAATTAACCGTGTTTACAAATGTCTTCAATTATAGAAATTTATAAACATGGATAATTAGTGAAATTTCTAAATGTGGATAATTGGATATGTTTCTAAATGTGTATACATAGAGACACAATAGTTCCATACATTTTTTGAAAACATGGGTAATTAAATTAACTACATTTTAGAATAATTCTAATAAAAAAATTTCACTAAAATGATACTTTAATTATTTAATTAATATCATTTTATAATTGATTAATTATTAATTTAAACCATTATATGCGTATAATATTTATTTAAAAACTATAATTATTATTTATTGAAAGTTAAAATTATAATAAATTGAAATAAATAGAATACTCATACCAAAATAAATGCACAAACATCATTTTTTTAATATTTTGAATAAATCCACTTGCAATCACAAATTCCTCCGTTATAGGTACATGATACCAATTTTTAGTAAACAAAATATCAGAATAGAAGAAAATAATCAACAAGATCCATTTGAATCCTTATAGGTCCATCGTACAGTACCTGAACACCCTCCCAAAATACCTCTCCACTACAAAAAAGTGAGGACTAGATTTAATAATAACACCAAAAAATGAACATGTTGCATTTTATCAATCAAAAATAGACATATAATTCATAAATCATTATTCTTATCAACTTGTTAAAGAATTATTTTCATCCCCATTATAACAGGTCAATCTATATCTACATCATAGACAAGTTATCAGGAAAATTAAGGATACAATAATGTAATTTAAAAATATAAAAAATTTATAATAAAATATGAACACAATTTAATTCATAAATAGTAATAATGATGTTTGAAACATGGGAAAATTTTAGGGGAGATATCACTGGTGATTATGCATTAAGAACCAAATAATTACATTCATTTGTGTCTTTAATTAAACAAAATCAACTTAAAGATTCCTAGTTTATATAGAAGATGAGGTCATACCACCATATGCATGAGAAATAAAACTAGAAATTGTGAAGTTGAATGACCAAAGTCCAACCCTTAAACACTAACCATGCATTCTTCATAATGAAAAGATCATACTAATAAATCATCAATTGAAATATATTATAAAATAAATTTATATTCATATTCTTTAATTTGTTCCTAAAATAATTAAAAATAGAGATAAAGTTTATATTTTTAAAATGATATAACTATAAAACATTAAAATCCAAAAAACTTATATCACTTAAACATATGTTTCTAGTATCATTATTAAAAAATATTTTATCAACATGTTTATGTGTAATGATCCACAATTCCACTCTAATATGTTTTTGGGGATACTCTGATTCCTAAATAATAATATTAGATTATAATATGTATAATAATATTAATAATACAAATTTTTTGTTATTAATAATTTAGAATTACCATTTCTACCCACCATTGTCGAATTATTTTTGATCCAAAAGCATGTGGAAGCCAATTTAACTTTTTAAATTCTTTATTTTTTAGATTTATACTATAAAATGAACAAATAATAATAATAATTTTAAAAAATTAATAATAAATTCATTATAATACCAAACTCTCTAGCCTTAAGAAATGTTTGAAGAAAACAAACCAATGATCAGGATTACACCTATTTGAAACAATGTTGATCAACTCAGACCAAGTATGTGTTCAATCATTTCATGTATTCCATAAATCATAATAGAACTCCTCCATTTTTCATCAATTGATTTCATAATTTAACTCTTACAAATATTTTCCTCAACTAAGAACTTTGCCTATGAATAAATTTGGAAGGGTCAAATTTTATTTTCAATAATTAAAATATTATCATGCATATAGGAAAACATTCTCAAAAATTGTATATGAATGATATTTTTATAGAAATCAAATTTATATGTATATTTAACTTTTCTCCAACTCCTATAAAATACTGGTAATAGTTTATAGTGTATAGTCAAACAATCTAAGAACCAATTAAATAAACAAGAACTCCCCCAAATAGATTTTCCTATATTAATCCACTATAGAAAAATATTATCATCATTTAGTGACCGTAAAACTTTGTATGTGATGTGTTTTGTTTTTATATGTTATTCTTATTTGCAAAAAACTAATGCATAAATAAAGTTTAATTTTTTATAAATACATTATTTTTTTCATCCTTACCAATAAATTCAACATCTATATATCTCCTAATTATAGAGGAAACTGTGAGTTGTGTATGTCCTATATGAATTTCATTTTATTTATGACCCTTCTCTTGGTTTTCAAAATCATATGGGGATTTATGGGGTTCCTTAAGCGGATTTTTATAAAAAGAGACCGAATAGAATTATTTTATATATTGTGAAGAGAACATTTGATCATCATGGATCTTGAAAGTCAATGAAAACATTTATAAATCAATAGAAAAAATTTAAGTAAAATAAAAAGTAAAATTATAATATAAATATTAGACTTAGAAAACAGTATATCACCCTCCTAAATAGGAAATAACTTTCCACATTTTTTTGTTAATGTGGTTCACATTCATGATAATTTTATTTATCCTCCCCACCCATGTCAAAAAGTTTTCAAGGCTTCAAATTCACATGGATTATCTAATTTTTATCCAAATAATATTCAACATAATATACATTTGGGATTAAAAATCTTGGATTTATATCTCATCACTATCATCATCCCCTGTTTCGATTAACCATCTATTGTTTACCAATTTAAATCATAATTAATAGATTAAAATTCATTTATGAATATTTTCCTCTACCCACATGTATTTTAATAATTTTATATTAATTTTTCCATGATATTTTATCTCAATAATATCTACCATATTTCTATAGAAAGTAACACCTCCAAATTTCATTTTATCATCACTTCTACTTACATTACTAATTGTTCCAAATTCATCATATAATCCATGATTTTTAGTTTGAAGACCTTGATCACATTACAAAGTGTGAAAACTAAATCCATTAACATCATATGAAGTATATCACTTTACATATTTAATAGGACCCACAACTAGATACTTTATGTTAACTGAGATGTCTTTAGGTGAATTTGGAATATTCAAGGAAAATATTATGAAAATAATTATACCAATGGTGAAAAAACCATTTTGATGAATAAAAATCCAAACATGTTGAGAAAACTATTCAATAAATTCTTTATAGACCCACTTGTCAATATCAGTTGAATACCAGGTGTGAATTATTAATTTTCCTCTCAAAAAATTTCTAAATTCCCTATATAGAGTATAAAAAGTGATTATGTAGTTTTGATTTTTAATAAATTTACATAGTAATAGTAAAATTAATTAATGTAATAATGGATCTAAAACTACATAATTTTTCAATACATGACATTATGCTTCTAAGTTTTCTATTGGAGAAAGGGTAAAATAATTTAAACCAATATGGGGATTTCTATTTATAGAAAATTTATTGTGAGCATAAGAACCACAATCAGGTAGATCAATGATATATAAAACATGACTGAAATCCTTATAAATTCCATATAAATACCATAAGAAATAAATTAAGTCCACTTAGGCCATGAACTTGTCAGCTATTGAAGCTTATGGTTTAACCCCATTATAAACATAACACTTCAGTATCCCGAAGTTCTAGTTGAAAAAAAAATAATCAAAATTAAAAACATTTACAAAATAAAATAAAACATATAGAATAAACATTGCGATTTATTTATATCTCTATGGGATAAATACATCGATATTGAATGGTTACTTATAATTTAAATTCATCAACCAGGTGTATGATTTAATAAACCACCAATATAAAAAAGGAATGTAGAAATAACATTTCCAAATGACATAAGAATGAAAAAACTGAGCCTAAAGAAGATAAATTTCATTGAAATTTATCACCTTATTATATATTTTCATGAAGAACAAACATAATTCAATTAAAGATATAGAAATTTTCTTAGGTAGTATCCTCCTCATGAAAAAAGGTAAAATTTATTCCATCAAAATTTGTGGGTCATGAATTTTTAGTCCACCAAACTATATTTGAATCACATAAATGTGTCTAATGGTGTAACTTAAATAGACATATAGAGTAGTTAAATTATGTAATACATTGAGAAAAATATCATTATTTTCATTTGTTATGGTAAACATGGTAGGAAAAAATCAACTATATTTTTTGGACAAAGATTGAGCATAATGTCCATATCATGTATTACATTTTACCATTTAAGTGATCTCTTTTTTCAAAGAATAATTCAGCAATGTAAATATAAATTTATCACAAATTTTGTCAATATTCATTACATCCATATTGTGGGGTAATAAATTCTTTACCCAATATGGAATTTGAAAAAAATATACTCTTTTTTCACCACTATTGGGTTTGAAATTGAATACTATTATATATCCATGGTATTTTCACCCTATTTCAAATATGTCTGTTTCCCAAATATAGTATTAATATTCTCAATTTGGATAAATATTAAAAAATCCATTAATGAAATAGATGAAATTATACTTTTTATTATTTCATCAAATCACTTTTGGGATCACCTAAATTTATGCCCATGATTCAAAAATTAGCAATAAACCATAAAACATTAATTTATACTATATGGAATTTATAAGGGTGTTGTTTCAAAATTTCAAGATGGACAAGACATTCTAGTATGTCTGTTATATATATATAAAGTAAAAAACCTAGGAAAATTATTAATATCTTACAATAAATATTAACACATATTAAACACCTCATTACTAAAATAATCAAATGTTTTAACATCTGTATCACATAAAAATTTCAATTTTTTTATTAATGGACAATTATATAAATCAATATCAATTCTTGGATATTTGTTTACCATGAATTATCATTGAAATCATGAATGATATTTGTTTTATACACATCCTAGATGGTAAATTATAATTAACTATTACAATTGGAAAGATGATATAACTTGTACTTAAACTACCGAATGGATTAAATACCTTAGTATATAACCCAAGATGTATATTTTGAGGGTCTAAATAAAATTTAGGATTAATTATTTAAAATTTATTTGATACATCATAGTATCATTGATGTCTTAAAACCCCACCATCATTCATTTCTGATGCATTCTATTATATCTAATTGGCTACTTAGTTGACATAAACTATATTTGCAATCATGGATTCAAAGTAAAATATCTCAAAACTTTTGGTAGGAAATGTATTACTTTTTTCAATTCTATGTTTTCTATTTCCCCATAGTTTCCATTTAGATATTCCACACTTATTATAAGTTTCTCTATCAGTATCATCTCCAAAATATAACTTAATATAATTAGTACACACACAAATATTTGTGTAATTATGTATGATTATTTAAATTATTTTCTTAGATTCACCAAAAAATATTGAGCATTATCATTCTCAAAAGAATATCTCAATAATTAAAATTTCATAGACAACCGATTAAAAGTAATACTTGACAAAAATTTTATATGAATTAATTTTACTAAGAAATAAATCCAGGAATATTTTTTTCACCCTTCATACCATATTTTTTGCTCGTCCTTCAATATTTACAAATATACATCGGATTTATAAACCATTTTTTGTATAATATCAAGTTCCTATGATCTCACATAGTTTTCATTATCAATAAAATGGACAAATTCATTATTAACCATATCAAATATAGAGTTTATATAAATTTTTTTATCTTCGATCACATGTAGTGAAGAAGGTGTTTCAACTAAAATGTTTAAATAAATTGTATCTCCATACCTAAAAAAAATAGTATAACTAATTAGAAATGACTTAACAATCAAATGATCATATAAAAATTATCTAAATTCTTTTTTTAAATCATTCATTTCAGGCATGGAAAAATTATCTTATCCCCATTACTTTGTTTATAAAATGAAAGAATAAAAATTTATTTAATCCTTTTTATTCTCAATAGAGTTATGCGGATTTTGAATCTATGACCTATCCATTTTTTTGAGTGATTTTTTTTAAAAATATATGTATAAAAGGTAACAATTTAGTTTAATATCTACATATAAACTATTAAAAAAATTAATTAGAGAAACAATAACAATAAATATTATTTTATGTAAAAGTGATTTTGAAAATAAATATTATAATTTTACATTCTAATAAAAAATCTTGTTCAACCAAAATATATCAAAATTAATTGTCATTAAAAGATAAAAAAATGATTTTTTATACACAATCACTATATAATTTTGATTGAAATCATAAATTTTTTAAAATAACCAACACAAAGATAAGTTTAAAAATCAAAACTCAATAACACAAAAAATTGAATATAAAATATTTGATGTTAAATTATGTGATAAAAATTTTCTTACAACCAGATATGAGGTATAACTTAGTCTCAAATGGTTCATATCTTGAAGAAACTAAAACATAAATGGGATGAAATAGTGGGTCTAAAAAAATAATAATAGAAAACTCCATGACATGTGAAGCCCTGAATTATGATAGAAATGAGAAATTATAGAAAACCCTAGAAAGATTTAATGTTTGGGATATAATTGTTGTAATGGTCAGCCCTGGGGAGAGATCTTCACTAAGGGTCACTACAGAGACCCTGTTGATGTGAGGGTCTTTGAAATTATTTTATTAGTATTAATTTGGAAGAATATTTAATCAATTAAGCATGATTAATTATTTTATATTAATACTAAAACTCACCTAGATAATTATAATTAAGATATGATGTCGACCAATGACTATAATCTAGGAATCAGAACCGAGGTAGGACTAGCTCAAAATATATTATTTCGCAAGATTTAAAATGATTTTTTTTTAATTTCATTTAAAAGTAATCACAAACAATAATAAAATTTTTAAGTCAAAAATATACTTAAAAAACATAAAAAATAAGAAAAGTGTTATAAGAATTATGATTGAAAAAATAAATATTTTGATAAACCAATATAAAAAAATTATAAGGAAAGTATAAAAGAGATGAGTGTTGAATAATTCATACAACAATTTGGTCCTCCCTATAAGTACAAGATCATTTGATTATTCCATTTCTATCATTATCACCATTGAATAAGATGAGGAACCAAAATCATTGGAAGTGTTTGGGAGGTTATGTGAGGAGTTGTGGATCTACGACGTTGGTCAGTGATTTCAAAGGGGAGTTGAGGGATTAAGAGGAAAAAGATGGACATTCTAGGAGATGGGGAATTATGGCATAACAAGGAGTCTGAAAAGGTAAGAAAGTTATAGAGGTTGGATAGATTTACAAGGATGTGGTGGGAGAAGACAAGGTATATAGAGACCACCATGTGGAGTGGAGATGATCATACAATTCGTTATTTATGAATATAGATTGACTGTGTGAGAGAGGGAAGATGGTTTACCCCTTCTTAATGGTTTTACTGGGTTAGGGGCCTGTCTAGGATTTCGTTGGGATTACATTGAACTGAAAGGAAAAAGCATTGACTGAAGATTGTAACAAGGGAGATCTGATAAATTCCGGGTGAGGAGGTGTAAAGAAAATCTGATGGTGGAAAGGGGAGGCAACATCAACTATAATATGTGATGTGAGGTGGATTTGATGGAGAGAGTTTTTAAGGGAGTGATGGACCGAAGGAGAAGAGAAGGTAAATGGAAGGGATATAAATGTCTCACAATTAGTGGGAAGCTATAGATCATGGAAGATGATGTGGTTTCTCATTTGTGGAATGAGGAATGGGGAAATGTCCAAGTTTTTTTATATTTTTTCTGATTTTTTTTAAAAACTTATAAGTTATTTTTTTAAAAATGTGTGTGAAAGGTAGAAGGGATCCTTCTGTATTTCAATCCCCCACCACCTTTTCCCCGGATCGATGACATGAAAAATGTATGTGGGGGCCATGGCACCTTCCTCCTAAAGACAAAGTGAAAGGTGGCAGAGGGGCATGTTCCTTTCGCCTAACTTAAAGAAGAAAGGAATGAACACCCTTACACATTTCCTTTAAATCCCTATAAAAGGGAACCCACCCCACCCCTCTTCTCCTCACTTAAAATTTCACTCATCTCTATAAATTCCACAACCTCTATCTTTAGAAGAAATTTTCTTCCTGTGCGGTGGATCGGGTGGTCTAAAAGAAGTCCTGATTTTTTTGAGAGACATCATTTAGAGGTATTTTTTCTTATTTAATTTCAAGTTATTTATTTAGTTAATTGAAGTATTTTTAGTTAGTTATAAATATTTTATTTATTATGTATTTTAGTTAGTTATATATAGTTTATAAAAAATAGTTATTATTAGTAATCATTAAGTATAGATTAACTATTTAATAAATTAGGATTAAAAAACGATTAAAAATAATGATTAGTTAATTATAATTAACTAATGAATATCATATTATTAAATTTTTATTATGACATAATTAATTAAGGATTAAGTAATTTTTATTTAAAGATTATATAAGGTTTAAATAACGATTTAGTAATGATTAGATAATGATTAAGTACTGATTAAACAATGATTAAAATATTATTAAGGGATAATTGAAGGATGATTAAAGGATTATTAAGGGATGATTAAGCAATGTTTAAATAATGGTTAAGGAATTTTTAACTAATGGTTAAGTAATGTTTAACTAATGGTTAAGAAATGTTGAACTAATGGTTAAGAAATGTTTAAATAATGGTTAAGAAATGTTTAAATATTGGTTAAGAAATGTTTAACTAATGGCTAAGAAATATTTAACAAATGGTTAAGTAATGTTTAACTAATAGATAAGTAATTTTTATCTAATGGTTAAGTAATGATTAGTGTCATCTTTTAGGATATAAGAAAACATTCTAAAAAATTTGGTAGCGAAAGATTATGTGTTTATCTATGCAATAAAATCCATGTATGGATACAAAAAAGTGGATGTGGCTATAACATAGATATACCTAGGAGAAACAAATCTAACAAGGTTTCTTAGGCCAGACTCAGGGCAACCCGGTACATGAAAATGGGCCTTGCTGCACACTTGGTTTGACACTCCCAGGGGATATGATTTAGATGATTCATATTTTATTTATAAACTAATGAAATACCTTTAGGATGATTAAAAACATATACAAAGAAATATTAGTATCATAGTTTAGGATACTAGAAGATGTTCTAAAATTTTAGAATCATAAAGACTATATGGTCAACCCTCATTGTCAATAGTATTCATAGAATGTTTTGGAAACCGAGGTAAAAAGAAGAAAACACTAAATCAGTTTATTTATCATCAATAAAATGAAAACTATGATCATATAAAGTGAAGTGGAGAAGAAAAAACCCATTAAATAATACACGAATTCTTTGCAACATACAAGAAATACCTTGAATTGTTTTAATATAGTATGCTTTGGATGACATGAGCCTCACTTAAAATGTGAGGTAAAGTACATATTATTTTCAATTGGTAGTCAATAAAATATTTTAATGGTATGTACTTAACTTTGTAATTTTAAAAATATTTCAGCCTTCTAATGACATATAAGATAAAATATAAGATATGTTATCAGATGGCCGAATGATTTTCAAAATTAAAAATTTTATTACATCCCTTTGAAAGAAGTTATTAACATATCAATTGAAGATAAGATGGATTTTACCTCACTTCTAAATTTAGGATAATCTCATCCAAACTATGTTCTATTAAATAATGTCAAGGTATTTCTTGTATGTTTTAAAATATTCATGTTTTATTTAATGTGTTTATTTTTATTATCCATTTCACTTTATATGATCATAAATGTCATTTAATCATTGATAAATAAAATGATTTATTGATTTCATCTTTTTTACATTAGTTTCCAAAACATTCTATTCCTTATATTTGAATAAACTTTTATATAACGAAACATTAGGATCATATTTTAGGGTATAAAAAGAAATTCTAAAATTTCAATATAATAAATATTATCTATTCAACCATCATTATCAATATTATTTACACTATCAGAATCTTGATAAAAAAACATTTTTGACATAGAGAGTCATGTTTGCCTATGTATATTGCTACATGGAGTTTATTCAAACTAAGTAAGGAGATTCTTATAGTACACAACCAACAATAGTGGTTAGTACAACTGATTATGTAACCCTAAGTGAACTTGAAGATAGATTTTCTTGTTCTTTAAATCTGGTACCCAATCAAGAGATCAAGTTTATGATCTATAGAAATTTTCAATTCCTAGCTACACTGTGGCATCTAGTATGTCCATTGGTTGTTGATGCACAATGGGTCCAAGTAATGAATTTTTTTCCCAATGGTTATATGGTATCATAATAGAGTTGTATATTGATATTTGTATTTTATAATAACAACATCCAATTATAAAAAGGATTATACTTACAAGAGTGGTTGAAGATGGCCCCCCAATAAATTGAGGCTATTCTATATGATGAAATTGAGGAAAACCTAGATAATCTCCCAGATATACATGATAATTGAACTTCTTATAAGGATTTTTGTAATGATGGAATAGATGGAGACAACATTTTGATGATGAAGGATCAATGGAAGTTGGGGAGGATGTTTCTATAAATCCATTAGTTGTACAATAGCCTTGACCCACAATAAACCATCCACCAAGTTTTTTATCTTGGTCAGAAGCAATGACACGTGTTCCTATATTCAACTATAATGTTCTCACACTTGAAACTGAGTTTCTCAAAGTTGTACCAGATATGTTTAGTGAATTGGAAAAAACCTTATTTGTTGGATGGAATTATCTAAGTAAAGACGAATTAAAAAAACATGCTAAAGAGATTTCACATTGAGAGGAACTGTAGATATATAGTTCAGGAATCAAGATATAAAAAAGAACTCATATGGTGTGAAAAGTATGGGGATGATTATAGATTCTTCTTGAGGGTGATTCTAGATATTTCATTTGGTTGTTGGAGAATCTCAAAGATTGAGGCTGCTTATACTTGCGTTCATCCAAACCTGACACAATATCATATCTCATTGGATGCTGAATTTGTGTCATCCATTATCATCAATATGATTAGAAAATTCCTATATGTTCCTATAGACCTTGTACAAGAAAAGATACCAAAAAATTTAGTTATAATATATCCTATAATATGTCATGGATGGTGAAACAAAAGGAAATTGTGATGGTCTATGGTGATTGGGATGACTCATATTGAGTGTTTCTATTATTTCTAGCCATAACAAGACAAAAAAAACAAATTGTCTTCCATATTCCTAATAACTAACATGTGTGTCAATATAAATAACTTTATCAATCTCATGTTCAATTTCATTGTTTTTTCTAGGCATTCCTCCCCTATATCTCGGCATTTTGTTTCAGAAAATAGTTCATATAGATTGATGTAATGATTCTATATGGAGAATAAAATGGAGTATTTTTGATTATGGAAACCTAAGATGGAAATCGTTCACCTCTTATTCTTTCCATTTCCATCGCGGAGAATGAAAACTAAGAATTACGGAGTTGGTTTTTAGTATGTATAACAAACCATTTCACCTACATTCACAGTGTTTTTTTGATATCTGATTATCATCGGTCAATCAAAGAGGAAATTAATGTGGACCCTGATACATAGAGACCACAAAATTCACATCATCAGTACTACATCAGACTCATTTCTAGAAATTTGTGGAAAAATTCCATAATGAACCTAGAAATAAGGCAATCATGAGGCTTGGTATTCAATGTCATTTTTTTTATTTTTGACTATTTCAACATAAATATAAAATCAATTTGTGTAAAATATGATCACTTCTGTGTATAATTTGATCATGATCAATGGAGGTTTAAAGAAAATTTCAAAGAAATCCATAAGGCTAATGAATAAGTTTATGATTATATGATACATATTCTAAAAGGAAAATAGACATTGGCATATGATGAGGGGAAGAGGTAAAAACACATGACCACAAACATTGTGGAGTGAATTAATGGTGTCATCAAGTGGATTCAAAGGTTACCTATAACTAACCTAGTACCTGATAAATTATATTGTTGAATGAAGTACTTCATTTATAGACAAAAACTTGCCTCATATGGGATTCAATAGGGGAAAAGGTATGAAAAGCACTTTCAATGAGAGATTGAAAAGAACATTGAAGAATCTTCTAGTTATCATATCTTCCTTTTCCACCGAGAAGACTCTTGATTTGAAGTTCAAGACCATTCATAACCCATCAAAAATAGAATCAATAAAAAAATTGTGGTATTAATGGAAGCTAGACAATGAAAATGTGGAAACTTTCAGGCCTTAAGGTTTCCATGCGCACATGCTATCGCAACATGTGCCTTTGTCAACATATCACTGGATGCATATTTTGATCCAGTGTAATAGATGAACACCATTGATAACTGTTATGTGGAACCATGGATGCCTATTAGGGAGTTTCAATATTTACCAATGCTCTAAGGCTATCTAATAGTGATACCTGACATCAAATAGTTGCATAAATGAAAGAGAATGAAGGCCATCAATATGCGGAATAAGATGGATTATTCTCAAGAAAAAGGTTCATGTTTGACATGCAGTATAAATCATTAATAAGGCCATAACCAGAAACGATGACCTCACATTTATAGGTTGAGTTCACACTCTTAGTCACAATGATGTATTGTCTCCATTGTGATCTTCTCATATTGTTAATTATATAGTGTTAATATAATATCCTTCATTTTTTATAATTTCTTGACATTTTTGAAAGATTTTCAAAATTCAAAATTTAATTATATTCTTTTGGAAGATGACATTAAGCTAACACTTGAAAATAAGCGGCATTTTACCTCACTTCTAAAGTTAGGCTCATCTTATCCAAATCATGACTTATATTATAATAAAATATTATATAAAAAACAATAGTATCATATTTTAGGGTATAAAAGGGCATTCTAAAATTTCAGTATAATAAAGAATACATGATAAACCATCATTGTCAATATTGGTTACACTATCATAATCTTTATCAGAAAACATTTTTGATGTAGAGAGTGATGTTTTCTTATGTGTATTGCTACATGGAAGTTATTCAAATTGAGAAAAGAGATTATTATAGTACACAAAAAAAATAGTGGTTAGTAAAACTCATTATTTAACCCAAAGTGAACTTCACGATAGAATTCATGGGAAATGAACCACGACATAGGAGTCTAGGAATTTTTTCTAGGTCTTAATATAGGGTGGTGAGGTTCGATAGATTAGGGTGCATTGAGTGCACCATTTTTATCACAAGCTGCCTCCACCCACCATTATACCATACCTACATAATGATGTCTTCTATAGAGTTGTTGTATTTAATTTCACATTTGTTAACCATAACATTATTTTTACCCACCTGGAGAGGTGGAGACCAGAGACACACACATTACACCTTCCCGAGGGAGAATAAACATCACCCTCGAGGATGTGGAAGTCCTTATATCTCTTCTTATCCAAGGGGAATCTCTTATTAGACCCAACCATGCATACTAGCATGAACGTTTTTAGAGATTTCTAGGCATAAAATTTTTTCCCGACCCTAGGGCTGCAGATGGCAATGTGATTTCTATGATCTATCTTGAGGGTCACTATCTACATTTAATTGACGAAGTTGATGAGAAAAATATCATGTGTCCTGCCCATTCATATATATTACAGATCATTGGAGGTAAGTAATGCACTAATTACTTAGGTATGCATGTGTACATGATGTATCTAGGGCTTCTAGAGGACTTTGACTGGGCCGATACGTATAATTGGGGATCTACATGCTTGGATTACACTTATAGAGCATTATGCACAACATGTCGCAGAGACTGCAAGGATATCAGGGGATGCATCATATCTATTCCGATGTGGGCATGGGAGAACATTCCAAAACTCTACTATGGCCTTTCTATTCATTCACTGCCTATAGGGGTGCTTCATGATGCTCTCCGTGGATGCTTGTATGATCACTCATCTCTATTGGTTTCTAATTCTAGTAGGAGTTATTGAATTTAATTTCTTATTATTTATCACTTTTGATGTTTTATTTTATAAATGGGCTTAGAAACACAACTTCATCAGAATTCTGACACACCACTTGGGTGCATATCATCTCAATTTGGATAGTATCCTACTCGATGAGGTAAGTATATGCAAACTATCATTGTCTAAATTTTTTAATAATAGAATCAATTTTGGTTTTTAGAAATGAACTTTTTTGAGAAATATGACATGTCATTTAAAATTTCATGGATTCTATATTGGGATTTATTGGACAAATTTCTTGCATAATTCACCATAGGAATTCATGATTCTATGTCTATAGTTCCACTCATTCACTTTCATATTATTAAGTGGCATTATTCAGATAAAGTCATGCACCAATTTTGATTTGTTTAAATGATTCCATTTCCTCCAAGATAGACACATGAACTTCTTGACTTGAAGCTAATAGGGATACATAATGAGTATTTTTACCAACTATATTTTGACTATCTTGACCTATGGGAAAGATGAGTATACCTTCGTATCCAGGGTGTACCTATGATGCGATTCCATATTTCAGATCATGCCAAGTTGGAGCCATGGTGTATACTGAATTCTATAATATGTCTTACTTGACATGACATAATGCTTCATGATATGGATAGTTAATAAAATTCCATTAGTTTGTTTGTTAAACTATTTACTAATTTATTTTGAATCTATTTACAACATACTCAATCAAATCATCTTATTCGCATGAGTGATCCAGAGGATGAGGGGATCTCTATCCTGGAAGTGATAGATACTGTAGCACTGGCATAGAGGACAACTTATCAATTGATTCATAAGATCATATTCGACAGTCTAAGCTAGAGAGTGGTGGTTTCTGCCCATGGAGTGGAGGTTCCTGCTCAGGAACCTCCTCCAGTAGCTACTGATGTTGCGAAACCACGATGATGACGAGGTAGACTATATCATCCTGCACGTGAGCCCTCACATGTTCCACATGCAGAGGTCAACCCTTTAGAAGTTCAGCCTTATCTAATGGTGGATGTGCATTAGGAAGCATGAGATCTATATTTCTTGACAGAATATCCATAGTTTTCTCAAACTTGGGGGTCCAGATCCTTCACAACTTATATAGTTTCCCCAGGCGATGATGGAAGGTCCTTCTTTGACACTATTGGGGGAAGGATTGGGTGCACAATACGACATCCAGTTGACACCTATTCTCATTGACACACAGGAAGATCATGTGGTGATTGATATTCCAGTTCCTGAGGATCATCCCTCTCTAAGTCATTAGACTCCACCCAAGCATGGAGCTCGGTGATCTTGATACGGGTGTCCCATTCACAAACCACCATGTGGGACAAAATCTTTCAATATAAATTGATTGTAATCATTCATGAATTTTTAAGTGTTGGTTTAAATACTTCATAACATATATTAACAAATTTAGTTGGTATGTTTAAGTGTTTATGATGAGGCACAAGTATGAAAATTATGAAAAGTTTTAATAGTTTTAGAATTAATTACATAATCCATTGGGAAAAGGTATTAAGATTCACTAATAAAATAGAGGTGTTGAATACATGAGCTAGGAATTCATTGGTCATATGAGAGATTTTGGAATTGTTTCACAATTCACTCCTCATAGAAAACCACAGTTGAATAGTGTGTCTAAGATAATGAATCATGCTTGATTGGATATTGTTCAATCAATGATGAGTTAGTGTGATGTTATTATTTCATTATGAGGGTATATTATGAAAATAGTTTAATTTCTACATAACGATTTTCTATCTAATGTGGTTATAAAGACACTATATGATATATTCACTGTTAAATTTCCCAAAATATATTTTATTAATATTCTATGTTGTGAATCAAGCGTATGAAAATTGGTTTCTAATAAACATAACCCTAAATTAGTGAAGTGATTAATTGTTTTCTATGTCAAGTAAACTATGGGATTTTATTTCTAAAATGTAACAGAACACAAAATGTTTGTTGATGAAACAAAAAGGGAATGATTATGAAGAATCACTTAAAAACATGGAATAAGAGTAATATATCATAAGATCATGGTAAACTTAAGACAACCTAAAGTGTGACACAAACATAGGACCTTCCTTTGTAATGCATATATTTATAAATAATAATAATATTATAGTTATCTAATAATGATAAAAAGTAGTGTTTAACTAAACCAAATGAAGAGTAAAACCATATATAAGTTATTTATAATAATATAAATATAAATAATAATATACAAACCAATATGTTTATAAATATAAAAACATGTATAAATATTGTTTTTCACTGAAAGGTCGTAGGCCACCTACCTCCTTTCAAAAACATTTTTAATTTTTTCCCTATACATTTTTATTTTTTTTCTTCACAAAACATATAAAAAATCTCAATGACGTCCATTAGATGGGAGAAGCAATTTAGGACCCTAATGATGGACATGAAAATGGGTTTTAAAAATATATATCAGCTTCTATTTTTTAAAACATGAATAAAAATTGGAATGATGCACGCAATCAATAAACTACACCACAACACCACAACACCACACCAAACCACTAAAAAAATAGTCGAACTTCCCTTCACCCATGATATTTTAATAAGTTGGGCTCTCCCACATTGGTTTTCCTATGTGGGATGGTTGTAAGCCATTTTACTAAGTATACGTATATAAATTAATATATATATATAATATTAATATATATTTGTTTATATATATACATTAATATTTATATATAAATAAATATATAATATTTTGATATTTAAATATATATATGTAATGTATTTATATATATATATATATATATATATTCATATATATTGTAACACCCCAAGATTTTATAATATTTTTTTTAATAAATAAATTATTTTGATAGCTTTTGAAACATTAACCCTTGAAATTAGGTGAATAATACTTATACATTGTAAAATGAAGCACATTATGTGTTATTAAAGTGAAATATAATTATTGAAAATAATTTCTAATTCATTTAGGAAATACTTTTGATCCCAAAGAAAAATTATGATGTATTTTGTTTATAAGAATTTTTTTCATATATTTTTAATTCATAATTTTAAAATTATAAAAAATTATATTTTAAACATGAATGATATGAATTCAATGGTTATAAATTGGTTATAAATGAAAATAAAAATATTTGAAGGTAAAAAAGAGATGTTTTTTATTCTGAAAAACTTGTTTTTAGCACACAATGTGTTTTAATTTTATTAAATTAAACTAATAACTATTGATGATTGATTTTAATTAAATTTAATTTTAATATATTAAATAAAATTTTTAGGATTCATTTAATGTTTGTTACTATTAAAATATTGAGAATAAATTTAGTTTTATGTTTTAAAATGTATTTTTCTAAAAAACGTTTTCATTGCATTATGAATGAATATTTTAGAATTAATTTCTTCCAATGATTTAATTTGAAATTGATAAAATAATTTCCATATTTTTAATTTTAAAGTCCAAATTTTTCAATGAGGAACTTTTATTTTTGTGTCATAATGAATAATAAATATGGTAAAAATTTGTTATTGCTGTCAAGTTTAAAACAGGTTAAAGAGGGGTGTAAACTAAATGGTAAGGTATAACATATCACTTAAACCTTTATAAATTTTATTGGTTGAATATATTTCAACCTTACCATACATTATTAGGAAACATTTTCACATAGTTCCATATTCACTGTAATATGAATTTACTATATTTTAAAGTTTTAAATATTTATAAGAGTTTCACCCACTACACTTATAAAAGAGCACCTCATCTCTTTACTTAAAATATTTCAGACCTCTAGTTTAGAAAAACCATAACAAAATATATTCATAATTTCCTTCCTCATGTATTAGAGATTATTATATTTCTCTAATAACAAACCAAGAAGGATTAATGCGTATTTCAAATTAGGTTTCTCAATGAAGATGAAATTTTCTTTACTAATCTATTTTGAGTTTCTTTCTTTCTTTAATTCCTAAAAATATTCTATAAACATATTAAAATTTTTAAATAAATATTATTACTACAATTTTTTTTATAATAATTGAATAAATATTTTTTACCTCCTTTACATCCTATAAAAATGATAACATCATTCATTCTTATATGTGTACTACCACGTCCTTTAAGTGACGTGATTCATTTTTCATGCATGCCACACATGGATGGATATTTGTATGAATTTAATTAATATATAATATTTATGACATTATCATTATTCCATAAATATATACTATTATTTCTCTTCTTTATTTGAATTTTTTGGTATATGAAAACATTACTTGGGCGTACATACAAACTGCCATCTCCACAAAGTGATGAAATGAATTTTTATAACCATCATAAATGAATGGTTATAAAAGTTTATTTAATAAATAAATATGATAATTATAAAATTATTAATTTTATAAAGATGATGACACCATGAATAATGTGAAAGTATCAAAACTTTTGAACCAGAACATGCATGGGAAACATAATAGTTTCCACCAAAATATTGATTTTAATATATAATTGTTAATGGGTGGGAAACAAAAAAATTATAATGGAATGATATAAAGTAAGATAAGTATGAATATGGTTCTTTTATAATTTTATAATTAATATAAATTTATTTTAAAATATCCTAAGAGTTCATATAAAGAAAGTCAATACCTGAGATAAGGATTTGTGTTACAATATCATTTCTTTTTGGGATTTCCCATGTTAACTTTACATCATGGGAAAACATATGATCCATAAGATCCTAATTTTTCATATCAGTTATGGATCGTATTAATTTTCTATTAAACACTTTTTAATGTTCCTTTTCTCAGGATAGACCTTGAAGCCGATCCCTTAGGCAAGTTGGTGTGTTTTTGAAGGAAGGTTATATGGGGGGGGGGGTGGAGTATGTATGTAGGCCAAATAGAGAAAATGTATTTAAAAACATAATGTGTATTAAATACAAGATGTTTATTAGTATTTACAAACACTTTTCATGATGTGTATTGGTTTTCCCCTAGAGGTAAAAACTCAAGCATTACATGGTCTATAAAGTTTACACACCATGTAATTGCCTTGGGTCAGTTTGTTATTAAAAAGATAGAAGGGCTTATTATTTTGATATAATACCCTTATCTTTCTCTAGTAGGGATCCATTGAAGGAGAGGTTACCAATGATGCTTTTATGAAGACTAAATCTAGGATTTGATTTAGTTTTTCCATCCAGACTCCATTTCAATATCTGTTTTTCATATAGATAGCCACCAGTAAGTTGTCCACTCATTTAGATCCTTTTGTCATTTTCCTTTTTGCTGATAAAGCAATTTTGGTGCAATATCATATGCCCTATTTTTAGGGAGTTTTTCTATTTTATTAGTTCCTTCCGATATGGACCAAACCATAGGATGATAGTATATGAATTTTTCTTTAATGTCATAAGGTATGTGGTGTAGTAATTATTCCTCAATTATGGTTGCTTTATATTATGCGTTGTGATACCAAATTACAGATCTTCCATGTGTTTCCATATAAAAACCCTTAACCATCATTTAAATTTATATCCCTGATAGATATGACTCGTTTCCCCTTATTAATTTATAGATGAGTCCTCATTGAATGTTTCCATCCCTTGAGGTGTGCCTTCTGAACCAATCTTAGTATTATAATTTCTTATGTGACCAAAACATAATTTATATGGTTATTAATTGAATATTAAATGTAATTACTATAAGGAATTAATTGAGAAGTGAGTGGTATAACCACACCACATGTTTAAATGGAGATAATAGTTATGCCCTTGTTAAAGTGAAATATTAATAGTTATAAAGCCTATTTGACTGCATATACTTGTGATACATATGAATGGATTCCCTTGTACTTGTGATATATTATAATAGAGTATCTTATACTTATGGTACACATGAATGATGTCCCATATACTTGTGATAATCAGGAATGGTGTCCCTTATACTTGTGATAATCAAGAAAGGAGTCCCTTATACTTGTAATATATGGGCATGTAATCCCTTATAAGTGTGATACTCAGGAAAGGAGTCCCTTATACTTATGGTACTTGGTCCTAAAATACCTTATAGTTATGATAATCAGGCATATAGTCCCTTGTACTTGTGATACTTGATAATGAAATCCCATATTATTATGATACTTGAACATGGATTCACTCATTCTTGTGATAAATAAGTATGGAATCTCTTATACTTGTGATACATGGTCATAGAGTCCCATGTAAATATGATACTTGGGGATGACATCCCTTATAACTTTGAATCATGGTCATGGTGCCCCATATACACATGATACTTGGGCATGGAATCCCTTATACTTATGATAATTGGGCATGAAACCCTACTATTTTTATGAGACTCCAATGACTAGACATGGACACCTAAGTTATTCCTCAGGTCTTGTATAACACTAAATAAGCATATATATGGCCTTAAACATCACTATGTATATAGAACATATAGATACATACATACATACAAACACTTATATTTATATTTTCATGATTATATATATTCAAAGGTTATATTGGTATGCATTAAAGTGGCTAGTGTCAGCCCGATGTCCTTTAGGAACCAGAGATGACCCTTAACAATTTATTTACTACTTTCCACTATTACATCTTGAAACTGATCATAATATAAACACTGACTTGATACATATATACACCATTAATGGTTTATTACTATGTATATATCACACCCTATTCATAATTATATTTGGTAACCATATATACTTCATGGATTCAAGAAGGGAATGGTAAAAGCACCCAATTATTTATGGTTGATTTGATTATTACATGGGATCAAGATATAAAAGACCGAACTATAGATTGGAATGCTATATTTTGATATTATTTTGGTCCTTCTGGTTCTTTTCATATACAAATATGTATGTGTGACTGCTTCCATGTTTTTCAATACCTTTGATTAGAGACATGAAATTAGATCATTGTTTATATGGTATTAAATATTTATGCTGATGAATGTATAGTTTATCTGGATGATATACCTTCTGCTATTAGTTTATGTTTCTCTTCTACTATTTATTATTTATTTAACCACTATGATAATATGATTATGATGGTATAGTATCCCCAATATATCATCATGTACCCTTGCTACTAGTTGGTATCCTCATGTGTATATAGAAGCCTTCTTGGGGCCATGCGACCAATTAGCTCAGGGCACCTGTTAGTGGATTCTGGACCAGGATGATAAAAATTAGTATAAGGGGTTTCTTTTAATTACATTACTATTTTGGGATAGTTGAAAGGAGTCTAGGGTGATTTGGAATTTGGTAATAAGATTGTGCTTTAGAGTAGCTGACCCATGTATAGTGTAAAGAGAAATTTCCAGGAATGGGAATTATTGTTTTGGATTCTTCTCAGTATAGTTGATTTGATTCTACTATTGAGTGATGAACATGATATACGATATTTCTTATTATTATTAATGAGAATTAAATTTTACCCCTAGCCTAGTATTTCAAGGGAGTGTTGAATCATGAATCATTATAGGGATATATATATTCACATGTCATGAATTATACCATTCTATATTGGCGAATATAATTTATACTATATCCTATGACTGCTATGAATTACTATACTACTATATATATAATTTTTCTAACATTTAATGTAGGTTAATGAGAAACATGATTGGTTACTTAAATTTCTACATGAACTTAATAGTGTTTTCATGCATAGATTAGGAAGACACCTTAAGTAGTCAATTATAGAATATTGAATTATAGATCATTTATCAAATGCGATGGAAAACGTTTATGGTTGGGATTAAATGGATTCCATAATTTCAATATATAAAGTGTATGGGACTTTATAAATTGGTAGTGTCAATATATATAATCCAACCATTAATTTTTTTATACAAACAAAAATTAATTTGAATAAATTTAAATTCTAAAATGAAATTGTCACCGTTAAATAGAGATGACAATTAAAACTTAATGTTTTTTCCTCTATAACTTGAAATTATCACTCTATATACCGAGACACCTGACTTATATCATATAATTTGACTATAATCGAGTTTAGTAGTGGGTATTAGGTAGTGTATCATTCATTCATATGATCAGTACATCCCCCAGACTTGGATTCAAAAGTAGGTATATGCGTGTGATTTTTATATGGAAGATATTTTTCCCTATTTTGTTATTATAGCTATGGATTATGCCATTATGAAATCCAATCCGTGGCATGTGTTTGTAATTTTTAGATATATTCCAATAAAATATCCTTAATTTATGTGTGAGGAGGGTGACAATGAATATACTCTAAAGGTGGTGGTACACCTACTGTTAGACAATATTTGGATGTAAATTCCTAGTTTTGTTAGTGTTTTCTTCAACTTATGAAGACTATTTAGGGTGATCTACAAAATGATCCTTCTATGGTAGAGATTATGTGAGAGTTTTAGCAGTAGAATAAACCCAAATTTTTATGGTATGGAGTCCCTCAGGCAGCAGAGTCATGGATGGAGGCCATGCTAACTATCTTCTATAACATAAAGACACCTCCTAAAAGAAGAGTGGATATCACAACATATATATGATATGAGACTATGAAAAGTGATGGTGGGATTTTATCTACTAGGAATATCATAATTATGGTATGGCATGGTATAAGATAGTTTTAACAGTCTTAGATGAATTTTTTATTTCATCATAGGCTTATAGAAGAATATAATAGATATTTTATGCATCTACAATAGTGTACTAGGTCCGTGATGGACTATTTTACCTAGTTAAAAGAGCTCTAGTTCTTTGCACTAACTATTAATATTGTCACATTGGTGACAATAAGACTCCTTGAGGATGGGATCATATATGCTATCTGATCTCTTGTAAATGTCTTTCAGTTGACCACTATATTTGAAATAGTAAACCAGTCCCTCACTATATTTTAGAATCCGAGGGAAGTTGACCATGTGGTTATAATGACCATTTCATTCCATACATAGTTATTTAATCTAAATAGATGAATATTAGTTACATAACATAAGAAAACCATGCCCATTCCATATGGGTTTAGTTTCTTAGAAAAAATGGAAACAAAAAAATCTCATTCATAAAACCTCTACATCATCTCCCACTTATTCCTTCATAAATAGAAAACTTTTGATATTTCATATTTAATAAATTCCTTCATACCCCATGGAAATTAAAAATAATTAAAGGGTGAGATTAGATGATTAGTAAGGGTAAAAAAAGAGATATATTACATAATCATAAGTAAATAAGATCATAACATTTGAAAATTATACCCTACATAACAAAGATCATAATATTGGGTCATGGAATTAATCATACAAGTTCATAAGCCATGAATCATAAAATAACATGAGATAATAGGATTGTAATATGAAATTTATTGTGTCATACACATAATAATATAAAATTATTTCTTTACTAGTCATGTTTATTTTTCTAGACTACCATAGTGGGATGGGTTCACTCCCCAAACCATCATAGTAGTCAAAGTTCACTCCCGAGAACATCATTGTGGAAAAAGTTCATTATTGAATTGGTTTAACTTTATCCACTTTTATTATTAATATCATGAGATATAATATAAATACAAAATGAATTATAGGGATATATAGCCCCCACTTGTCACATAATTAAACCATACATATGTGCTTCAGAAGAACGTAAATCATATCAGAACCCATGAAAAGAAATTGGGTTTTATAAACATATCATAACTCATAGAAAAGAAAAATGTTTCATAAATATCATGAAATAGTAAACATAAACCAAAAATAAACAATATAAGGATATTATCCTTGAATAATATCCCTTTTAAACAATAAGTAACATCAAATAATGTTATCTTAGAGTGAAATTAATTTTGAAAGATCACTTGCAAATATTCTTGAAGAAAATCTATTTTCTTCTTTAAAAACATTTTTTTTAAAATATCATGTAATTAGTTATGAAAATATTTTCATTGAAAATATACTTATAATATTTTAAATTAAGATTCAATACATTAAGATTCCATAACGGTGGGAAACATCTCTAATATCGTATAAAATAAAAAACAATCCTTCAGTATTTTTGTCACAAAATTTAAAAAATATGACAAAAGGAATCCTTTAAAATCATTGTGTAAAATGTAAACCAGGATTAAAAATGACTATAAAAAATATTAATAGAATATTAAAAAAATATTTGGAAACTATTTTCGGATACATGGACAAAAAATAAAGAGGGAGTTTTAAGGTAAATTTTAAAAAGATATTTTTTTAAAAGAAAGTCCTTTATAAATATCATATCATTAAAGTGTGAATAAATCTAATGAATCAAATAAATGTATTTAATATAAATAAATATTAAAAATTGGAAATAAAAAATATGATATTAAAAAGTAATTTCACAATTAATCTCAGTATGATATAATAAAAGAAGTAAATGTTTAACCTAAGGAATGGAAATTGGGTTAAGAATTCTCTTACCACTTTGTAATAAGTCAAATTGTATGACCTATAAAGGTAATAATTATTAATTAAACATTTAATATCATGAATATAATCATATTAATGGTATTATATGTCAAATTTAAATACAACACACAATAAATAAGTAGTGAATAAGGCATGCATCTCATTGATGTAAAAATGAGATGAGAAACCCTTACCTCATGGGTCCCTTTAGTTTTTATACTTTAACCTCTTGTATAAACGTTTAAATAATTTTATTAATGAATTATAGAATAATATTCATATTCATAATACCTAATATGATGCTTTTATAACTTATTACCACCCTTTCATTAAAAATATTTCATTATTTACATTATTTTAGGGGTGTATGTCTTATGGTCGGTTCGTTTGTATATAATTATGGATTTTCTTATAAAAAATAAGTAAAAATACTTAAGTGAAATGAAATAATATTCATGAAGTTACATAATTTTACATGTTCCCCTATATCATTTTTATTTCTGACATGATGATGATTCATTTGATAAAATGTTAATGATAAATATTTAGTTTATTTTTCGCGGTATTCCGACTATCACGAAATAATACCATTTTATTTAATATTATATATATATATATATATATATATATTAGTTACAAAACATTAAATAGGTTATAAAATAAATTTTATAACCTAATTTAACCTGGGAAATATTTTTATCTCCATCCTTGAAGACTGTAATGGAAAATGAAAAATTATTATTCACAGAGATGGGTAACCGCCATAATTTGGACAATGGTTTCATTTCTATAAATAAGAGGAGGTAATAAAAGAAATAGAGATAATGTATTACATTAGAAACATAAAATGATAGTATTTAAATGATTATGGAATTATTAATCCTTGATGGATAAAGGATTTGAGGATAAAGTAGAAGAAGAAAAGAAAATAAGAGAGGTGGTTTAAGAAAATTACCTGTTGAATATCATTTCCTTGAAGGATCCCTTTAAGACCTTGGAATTTGTATTTTATTGAGAAAATTATAAATTGGATGTATTTAAAGTGTTTATAATAGGTATTTTTAGATATTTTAGGATATTAAATTTCTATGAGGATAAAGGGGGTGGTGAGGAGTGGTATTTATACATGAGTAGGGGTGGTTTTAATTGATCAAATAATGATTATTTTATATTTAAAGCCAACCACCTTTGGGTGAAATTAATTATAATGAATTATATTGAAAATTAACGTTTTAAAGTATTTTTATAGTTTATAAACACATAAAAATCAATTTATATATATAGTTTTTAGTTATTTTAAACTTTTACTTTTTTATATTAACCCGGATCATTATTTTTCCTATACTGTGGTACATATTTTTTTTACCACATAAAATTTTTTAATCCCAAATATGAAAATTACCATACAATAAAATTTTTACCATTTTATTACAAATATTTAATACATTTTATCAAATTTAATTCGCATAATTTGGGAAATTATATTTAAAACAAAACTCATAGATGCGGCGAAAAGCAGGTTTTTGAAGTAATGTATTATTTAAGAAAAAAATGTTTTTTTATTAACTCTATGATGAATAATTATCATTTTATGAAAATAAGTTAATATTTAATGATATATAATATATAAATTTCATTTAAAACATTCCCCATTATGGGTTATTTTAATTAATTAAAATGAAAAATATTATGCACATTAAAACTATTTTAATGAAAATCCAATTTTTAAACCCCAAAAAAATTATTTTAAAATTAAATAGAAGGTTTATTAAAAATAATCAAGTAGTTTAAATATTAAAAAACAATTATATTGTTAATTTAAACCATATTAAAAAGATAATGGTACTTATAAATTACGTAGTTTATTGAAAATAAATGACATTTTTACAAAAATAGGTATTTTGACTATTCACTGAAATATTAATCTTTTCATAAGATTATCAAAAATTCATTATAAGATAATTTTCACATTATGAATCCAAAAATTATTTTCATTTTATCAAATAAATTTTATAAAATTGGAAGAAATAAAATATATTTATTATCTTATAGAAATAAATACAAATAAATTTTTGAAGAAATCCTATATTTGAAGAAAAAAATAATTTTACTAAAAATTATGTGTCTATTTCCTAAGAATAAATTAATATATTATAAAATGAGTTGGAAAATTATATATTTGATAATGTGGTTAATACTATTCATTCCCACCAATTTAATGGATAGGTTACAATGGTGCTGTTAAAATAATAATATTTTGGAGTTCACTTATGTTTAGGGTTTTGTGCAACATAAGATATCCAAAATATTAAATTTATTTAAAAAGTGTCATACTGTAAAATATTGGGTGTTACATTATACCCCCTTAAAATGAATTTCAACCTCAAAATTCATTACTCAGATATAAAAATATGATCATACCTCTACCTCATCACATCGTTAGGTTCCCATGTAACTTCGAAAAATTAGGGATTTTTCCACTAAAATTTAACCAAATGAGTAGGATTTTTTCTTATAAATTTTTCTCTATGATCCAAAATCTATACCAGTTTTTCTTTATATGAAATATTTTGTTCTAATGGGATGACCTATGAGTTTAGTGCATGTGAAGGACCAGGTATGTACTTTCTCATGAAAGTTACATGGAAAACGTCATGAACTTGAGAGATATTTGGTGGAAGCACCAATCAATAATATACCATCCCGATACGATATTTTATTTTAAAAATTATGTCCTCACAATTTTGAAATTTCACTTCAAAAATATAAGGTGTATATTTGAAAATTACTTTTTGGGAAACCCACATCGTAAAAAGGGTCAACAAAAATTTATCATAAAAAGGGGGAAAGTAAACAAAGTATATCGCCACAAAACTAGTATTATGATTAGGATAATATTAGTAGAAACTGAAAATATGGACAAGGAATATAATTATAACTATAAATTTCTTATGGAGAATTATTGATAATATGGTCATTATAAGGTTAATGAACGCAAAACCATAGAATAAATAGGTCTAAAAAAGGTCATTGAGATCATTAGAAATGATGGTAACTGGATAACATTTTATTTCAAAGTCATTTTAGAAGATATACTTATTTTATTTCATCTAATATATACAATCTCACTATTTATTTGTGCCTTGACTAATATATGATTCATTTAATACTCCAATAAATGATGTTAAAGTTGTAATAACCATGAAACTAGTAGATCATAAGATCCAAAATGGGATGATAAGTCATTCCTTATATCTCTAGTTATCATAATAAAATGGTTAGAATAGATTATCTGATACACATAAATATTCATATGATTAATTAATAAATTAATCCCTAAAACCTCATCTGAAGTTGAGTATCAAAAATTTCATAAATGGTTACCATTATTAACCTTCCAAAAACAAAAAACAAAAAGCATTCGCATAAAGTTCACTAAATTTTCAAAATCAACTTATAATTAATACTTTAAATAACAAAATGTAGCTCTTAATTATCGCACAAAAAACCTAAGAATATCATAATCATGTATTCTATTGAAACATGGTAATAACATGGATTACTATAAAAACTTAGTGAAAACATGAATTATTTTAAAAATTAACTCTTTTATCATACCATATATCTACAAATTCCTTAAAATAAATCCATAAACCACCTTTTACTTATATATCTAATTAGTTACTTGGTAATAAATATTATCCCATTTATTTTATCACAATAAATTATCTATTTATCTCATTACTATCCTAATATAATGTATATATTAATGGTTGTACTTCCCTTAATCATGCATTCTATAAAAATATCACCTTTTTAATTCAATAACTTTTCATCATTACAAATACAATTCAAAATATACTTTCAAATAATTTAGGAAAAACTATAGTGGATAAATATTTAGATTTTTCATTATTCAATAATACCATAAAATTTATTCAACAACATTATTCTTGAATTCCAATACATAAACACTCAATAATTCCACTTCCTTCTTAAACCATTAACCATGCTGTATTGTTTTATTCATTAACTCTTTTTTCATATCATATGTCATATGTAATATATTCACTAACAGAAATAAAAACATTAATCATACAACCATACCAATTATCTTCATGATCATTCCCCCTTAGGAATCAATTTTCATAATTCCCATACATTCCATATTTAAAACATTTAACTGTCTATGATGCCTTAGGAATACCATTATTCTAATCCATTAAATTAACTAAAGTATTCACTTTTCCTTTGCAATTAATTTCTTTGTGTCCTTTTCCACATCCAAATAATCTTAATGTTTTTTTGAAAAATTATTTTTATTACCTCATACCACATGCTTTAAATGAGGAAAATTTAACTTTCTTTCCTCTGAGGTCACCATGAAACTCCATCTGTCTCTTATTAGATGGGTCAAGAAACTCACAAAAGTTGAGATTATTGATCATTTTATGAGATTGATGATTAGGAATAATAATTTTTTTTCAACTAAATCATATTTAATTTTGTTGTTAATAAGGAATTTAATTCCAATATCCATCACATTCTCAATTAACACAAGTCATCATGGTTTCATCTATTATCTAAATCAAAAACAATCAGAGTGTTAGGAACACTAATAATAGTTGGAAAACAAAATAATAAAGAGAAATTTCTTATCAAATTTTATTCTATGAAACATTAGGGTTAATCCTAGGTTATTAATGATCATTACCAAAATTATAGGATTATAACCTATACTTAGACTTATTGTTAGGTATCTTACTTAATGTTTTCTCATACTAGTTTCCAAAGGTTAACTAAACATGGATTTTATACAAACTATAGAGAACCATTATTTTCAAACAAAGATATTACATCTAAATAGAATAATATTTATTATAAAACATAAAAAACACACTCCTCAACCATATGGTTTTAGTGTCTTTAGAAACATGGAAACAAAAAAAATTAGTTCATAAGACATTTACATCATCTCTTGATTATTCCTTCATAACTAGAAACCTTTTGACATGTAATATTTAGTAACTTCCTTCATATCATGGGAAAAATAAAAGTAAGAAAATTTTGATATTAGAAGCTCAATAAGGGTATACATGGGAGATATAACATAATCAAAGGGGATAATATCATAATATTTGAAAATTATACCCTACATTACAAAGATCATAACCTTGAGTCATGGAATAAATCATATTATTTTATAAAATATGAATCATAAAAGAACAAGAGATAATATGATTTTAATAAGAAATAGAAAGTGGAATACAAATAAGAAGATTATATAATTTTTTATTAGTCAAGTATATCTTTAAAGACTATCAAAGTTGAATTAGTTTACTCCCCAAACCATCATAGTAGTCAAGGTACACTCCCCAGACTATAGCAACAAAAAGAGTCTTTTTCTCAATTAGTTTCACTTTTTGTTTCAGTCTTGTATATATCATGAGATATAATATCATTACCCAAATCATTGTATGGATATATAGGTCCCACCTATGACATAATTAAACTATATATATGTGTTCTAGAAAAACATAAATCATATTATAACCCCTGAAAATAAATTAGGTTTCATAAACATAACATAACCTGTAGAGAAGAAAGATGTTTCATAAATATCATTGCATCATAAAGATAAAATAAATATAGAAATAATAATCATAGTATCCTTGAATAATATCCCCATTAAATCATAAGTAACATAAAATATTGTTATCTTATATGTAAATTAATTTTTAGAGATCAGTTGAAATAATTTTTGAGGAAAATATCATTTATACTTCAATGATTTTTAAATTACACAAAATTATAGAAGAAATTATTTTATTATAAAATAACCTTTTAATATTGTAAATTAATATTCAAATCATTAATTCTTAATGATAGCATGAAATGATTCTCATGTTTTATAAGTTAAAAAACATTCCTTCTATATTTTTATCAGAAAAGTCACCAAAAAATGACAAAATGAATCCTTTAAAATCATTCTTCCCAAAATTAAAACATGAGTAAAAATAAAATTTAAAAAACATAAGATAATATTAAAAAAATTGGAAACAATTTTAGGAAACATGGTAAAGTAAGAAAAATATATTTTTAAAGGAAATTTTAAAATTTTTGTTTTAAAAGAATATCCCTTATAAATACCATATCATTTAAGTGAGAATTAATAAAATGAATATATTATGTTAATCTACTGTAAATACAAATATAAAGTTGGAAATACAACATAATATATTCAAAAGTCATTTTATAATTAAGCTTAGTATGAAATAATCAAGAAAGTAGAAGTTTATCCCAACGAATGAAAATTGGGTTAATAATTTCCTTACCACTTTGTAATCAGTCAAATCGTATGACAAATAAAGGTAATAATTATCTAATTAAACATTTAACATGATGAATATAATTAAATTAATGATATTATATTGTAATTGGCATTACCACATACAAGAAATAAGTAGTGAATAAGGCATATATCTCAATGAAGTAAAAGTAAGATGAGTAATACTTACCTCACGATTACCATTAGTTTTTCATACATTAACCTCCTATATAATGGTATAAATAATTTTATTAATTAATTAATGAACTATAATAACATTTATAATACCTTATATGTTCCTTTTATAATATTTTATAACCCATTCACTGATATTATTTCATTATTTTCATTGTTTCAGGTGCGTTTGTTTCATGGTTAGTTTGTAACGACCCAAACTTTAATTAATGAAAATTACTCTTGATATAATTAAATGTATTATTATGGTTATATAAAATGTTAACTTAATTGGTTTTTTGTTTCTGGATTTTAAAATACGGTTAATAATTGTGACCATTTCTAATATAGCTATTGAACAGTGATCACATGATTAGTATAAATATAGGGCTTTAACAAATCCAATTTACTCAGACAAAGGAAGCGATGAACTCATCTAGTAAACTTTCCCCTTATGAAGCCCATTTTTCAGTGATCGTAAAGGATGTGGCATCATTGGGCTTCACTATTGACTAATCCCAAGACGATCTTGAACATGTTAAGCTTGAGCGGAACCGGCTATGGGAGAAGTGGAAGTTAATAGAGATTACCACCCGCGTGATGTTATCCAAGCCACCCCAAGAGTATGTCACCATCACACACCTTACCCTTCAATCTTATACGAGTGTTATAAAGGGTTATGTAACGAGACCCTAGCACTATGACTATGTACATTATTCTTTTTATAAAGAATGTGCATTCATTTTATTATTGTTACTTTGTAAATAGTTTCTAAATCACAACTAGTACTTTTAGTTAATATTCAACTAAGAAATCTATTTTGACGAATTAATGGATTTTTTAATTAAATAATATTTTAATAAAATGTTATTAATAAAATAATTTTTATTAAATATAAATGATCGTACAATTTTTATGAATATAATTGTAATTTTTATTGAGGTTTGAAAGATATTTTTGTCAAAACCCATGAATTTCCAATAAATATTGATTTTTATTTTAAAAGTAAAAATTCACATATTTGGAAAATTATTTAGATAAAATGACTATTATTTTTGTAATCAGGACGTCAAAATTATCCAATGATGAATTTTTCATAATTTTCAGAGATATTCGAATTTTTGGGTAAAAATTAAATACCATTTAAATATATAATGTGTTTTATGACATCATAATGACCCAATATTGATGTAATACAATAATTTAAACATTATTTTCCACCAATATATGATTTAACATTAAAATAATTTGATTTTATATTTGTTATATTTATTTTACAAAGCTTTAGTGGACCCTCCAAGACTTATAAAACATTTTGTCTTTTTAAATTGTTTTCCTTGAGAGTGTGACTCACCTCCACATAAGAAACCCTATTATTTTAAGAAGTTAAGCAATTGGTCTCATAAAATATTGTTTTCCACTCCCCTTTGGAAAAATACATGGGAAAAAACCATGGGCTGGTTTGTGGTTTTGATTAGTTTAATGTGTGGTGTCCCAAACCTAAATGATAAAGAATTATCTCTCCTTTCCTATATAAACCCACCCAAGATCCCACTTCCTCTTCACTCAAAGACTTTGGAGTTTATCCAAACTGTGCCCTCATCTCTCTATAATCCTCTCAAGGAGCCCCAATCTCCCAATAATCCTCTCTTAAGCCTCTCCCAAGCCTTTGGAAGCACACTTCCAAGTAAAGGATTTCTTCCTTTGTCATTTTTGTACAATTTTATTTAATTTGTTATGCCATTTTTTTCAATTAAAAATGCTGGGTTATAATATCAAACCTCCCCCATTCTTCCATATTTATGTTTGGATTATGGGATACCCCTTTCTCTCTCATTAATTACTCCCATGTACACCCGTTACCATGCTGATATTCCGTGAGATATTTCTCTCTCCTCATTTACATCCAAGTAATTATTTTGTAATATGAAACAAAATTCCATTATATTTGTTGGGACATGTATCTATATGACCACCATATTTCAATTTCATGTAAATATTATGAGACACCCCTTTATCTCTCATCAACCATTTTTATGAGTTCTTATTTCACGCTGTTATGCTGTCGAAATTGAACTACGATTTTTCAAGACAATGTCACTGTGTAGTGAATACCATGACCATTTATCTATCAATGGTATTCACGTTTATGAACATTTACTTATTGATTATAAAGCTTAATGTGTGTATTTCACATACCTTTATCATGGAATAAATTATGATGATTGATTCCATTTTGTATGATCCATGTGGTACACTTATGCATGAAATGAAATGTTTAAGAAGGGTGCGCCCAGATAGCACTCTAATGCATTGGGTAAAGTATAGTATCATGATACATCTTGTGAAATGAGTGTTGAATCATGATAATTTAAGTGAAATGAGGGTTTACTCATGATTCATGTGCAATGAGGGTTTACTCATGCTCTATGTGCAATGATCCTTGGATGATGTTAATTCCATGTTAAGTGTTGTTGCCACATTTCCATGTTATGATTATCATGCTTTATCATGAATTTATTTTCGTGTTTCTATTTTTCTCCATTGATATGCCTATTTCCTAACATGTATTTTAATCTATTTTTTTTCTTTGTTTACTCTCTTACTGGGCTTTATAGCTCACCCTTTTCTTATGCATGTCCTTAGGTTATCCCATGCAATGCTAAGTACGAGGGAATGTAGTAGTCATGTAAAGGAAGTTTTTAATAAGATGTTGAAATCCTTTTTTCTAAGTTGTTATGTAACGTTCCTAATCCCCAAAGACACTATACCTCTCAATATTCTATGTTTTATCACGTGACGATTTTATGTAACAAATCATGTTTAAGTATGAAATAAAGAGCATGGTTTTTATAATTGGTATCAGGGGATAGGTTTAGTTATTTTTTTGGGATTTTGATTAGAAGACCCTAGTGAAGCCTTAGGGATAAGAATAAGTATAATAAAAACATCCCCATGTTTTGGTGAGTATTGAGTAAGTGGTTTATTAAGAAAATACATCCCTGTCTGGATACGAGCAGGTAGAGGCAGCTCTGGTACAGATGTACTTAGGGGTGAAAACATGAAAAAGAGTTTTGGGCTTGACCCAAGGCATCCTAGTACATGAAAATGGGCCTTTATAAACTCTTGGTTATGACACTCTTTGGGGATATTCATTGGTAAATTCACCAGCTTAGTATGAACCATTATTAAGGGAATAAAAAAATTCCCCTAAGAATATATGTTAGAAATTAGATGATGGATAACTTAGATTGAAGCCTATAGATTCATAAGTTAAGAAAGTAAAATGTATTTATAAGTCATCTGTTTTGTACTTGGATTACCCTTTATTTGTTACCCCTAACTTTCCTTTTATTCTAGCCAATGTTCGGTAATAGGAGGACTTGGGCTAACAACTGATGTGAAGACCAATGCGATGACTGTTCTAGTGAGATTCCCAATCCGATGGGATTGGGAATCGTGAACTTTTTCATAATACTCTCTCATTTAACTCAATAATTTAATAGAAACATGGGTCAAGAGGAATGTTCAACCCCCCTAATTAAGAACAAGTTTCTATCGAGAGTTTCATGAGATAAAGGCATCCTAATTTTAATAGATCATTCGATACCTCAATCAATGAACAATGGATCAACTCCATTGAAAAGATCTTCTCCATCTATCAATGTTTTGAAAAAGAGAAGGTTCTTCTAGATTCTTATTGTGTGGAGGGTGAAGCCGATCAATGATGGACATTGACCAAAAATACAAATCCTGAGGAGGAGATTGAGGTGTGGGAATGGAAGAATTTCTAGAAGATGTTTTTTGATAAATTTTTTCTGCGCACCCTCTAACTTAAGATGGAACGATACTTCCTTTACCTCAAGAAAAAAGATGACGAATCTGTCAGAGCATATGAGGAAAAATCCACAAGGCATGCACGATATGCTTCTGGCTTTGTCAGTACCCCTGAATTCAAGGTTGAATGCTTCTTTGGTGGGATGAAACCTAACCTGTGGAAATCCCTGGAGATCCACAACTTCAACAGCTATGAGAAGATTGTTCGATGTGCCCTCAAGGATGAAATAGAGACCAGAAAACCTCAGGGGTATCATGGGGATAAGAAGAATAAGGTGGAATTCAATTCTGGCTATCTGATGGATAAATCCAATGGTGCTAAGAAAATCCATCACCCCACTTACCAAAGCTGCAGAAAGAAGCACCCTAGAAATTTCCTGAAGGTGAAGAGGAAATGGTTTAGGTGTGTAATAGAAGGGCACCTTGCCATTAACTGCCAAAAAGAAAAACACGTGGCTGTGACAGAGGATATGAACACTCCGTTCGACTCTCAATCCATTTTTCATTGCTTCAACTACAAAGAACCATGGCATCTTAAAAATCAATTCCCTAAGCAAAGGGGTTTTAGAGGCAATAAATAACCTCCAAGGTAGCAAGGGTGAGCTTTTTCCATCACTACTGCGGAAGTGAATCTCAAAAATGAAGTGGTGAAAGGTACGCTAGTTATTCATTCAAGAATAGAGAACTTAATTTTTTATTTAGGTTCTACACATTCTTTTATATCTCGAAAGTTTAGTATAACATTCTTTACACCACCAAAAATCATGGAAGTAAAGATGTCGGTGAGTACGACAAATGGGGAAATCATTGCATCCCATGAATATAAATCCTCCCCTACCTTAATCGGTAGATTTAACTTCCTTTATAACCTTTTCATACTCCCTCTGGTGTAATTTTATGCAATTCTTGGTATGTATTAGCTTTCCTTATATAGAGCCTACATAAATTTCCGTGAGAGGGAAATCACTCTCCATGTAGAGAATTGACCCCCGATTCTATACAAGTTCAAGGAGGAAGATAAATCTTATTTATCTCCATCATCTCAACTGTGGATATTACTTCCCTATGAGAATGTGTATCTAGATCAAATGATTGAGTATAAGGAAGAAACCATCCTTGAAGACATGCCTATTGTGAGGGAATTTGTTGAAGTGTTTCCAGAGAAATTTCCTGGTCTTCCTCCTAGAAGAGATGTTGAATTCTCAATTGATCTTATACTTGGGGAATTTCCAATATCCAAGACTCCGTATAGAATAAATGTTATGGAGCTTGATGAGCTCAAGAAACAACTACAAGAGAATCTTGATAAAGGTTTTATACACCCAAGTGATTCACCATGAGTGCACCAGTCCTCTTCATCAAGAAGAAGGAGGGTCAACGTGCCTTTACATCAATTATCGTGAGATTAAAAAAATCAAGATAAAACACAAGTATCCTCTCCCAAGAATTGATGACTTGTTCGATCAGCTGCACAGAGCACAATACTTGTCCAAGGTATATTTTCAGTCAGGATATTATCAAGTAAGGGTGAAGAAGGAAGATATCCCTAAGACTTCTTTTCGTACAAGATATGAGCACTATAAATTCATAATAATGCCTTTTAGACTCACTAATTCTCTATAAATCTTCATGGAATTGATGAATATATTCTTTCGAGATTACCTTGACAAATTTTTGGTAGTCTTTATAGATGATATTCTAATTTACTCCAAAACCAAGGAGGATCATGAGGAACATTTAAGAACTGTACTAGAGACCTTGCGAAAGGAGAAGCTCTATGAAAATTACAACAAGTGTGAGTTCTATTTGAAGGATGTATCATTATTGGGAAATATAATCACAAGAAATGTGATATCTTTATATCCCTCCAAGATAGCTACAATAGAGGTATGGATGAGGCCCACATCGGTAATGGATATCCGTAGCTTCTTGGGGTTTTCTGGATATTATTGACGATTTGTGAGAAATTTCTCATGATTTCCCAACCCTCTTACTAAGCTATCTTGGAAGGGTGTAATGTTTTCTTGGAGTGATGAATGCGAAGAAATCTTCAAGGAGTTGAAAAGGAGGCTTATCACTACACCCATGCTCACATTACCCACAAGTGGAGAACGTTTTGTGGTATTTAGTGATGCTTCAAAGAAGGGCCTAGGATGTGTGTTGATGAAAAATGACAAATTAATTTCCTATTCTTCAAGGAAATTGAAATTTCATGAGTAAATTATCCAAAACATGATATGGAGTTGGCTGTGGTGATCTTCACTTTGAAAATTTGGCAGCATTATCTCTTTGGGGAGAATTGTGAAATATATACGAACCACAAAAGCTCCAAGTATATATTCACCCAGAAAGAGATGAACATGTGCCAACGAAGATGGTTAGAGCTGATCAAATACTATGACTACTCAATAAATTAACACCCTGGGAAAGCGAATAAGGTGGTGTAATGGATCGGACCCCTCCGGTCCATTCCTTTGTTGAAATCGATCTGGTCAACACAACGCACGTTATAATGATATTTTTTTTAATAATAATTGGTGACGATTTAATAAATTTTAATTGGGGTTTTGTTATAATTGTTATACTAAATAATTGTAATAATAATGTTGGCTTAAATTTTGAAAGATCCGTTAATAAAGATTTAATGAGATTTAAATTTTAAATTCATTGCAATGAGATTTGAGATATAAGGATAAATAAGAGATGTTATTATTTATGATAATTATGTTTAAAAAATAAAATAATAATAATAATGATAAAGATTTAAAATAGGTGTGTCATGTGGGTTTTGATGGGAGGTGATCTTGCATGTTTTTAGGGAGATTTAATCATTATTATTGAAAATAATTATGATAAAAATAATGGAACTAATGGTGTAAAATCAAGGGAGGCGCCACTTTGTTGGGGAGGAATGAGATTGGAGAGAGAATATTAACAATATATTAATAATGATATGAAATAAAAGGAGAGGCGCACCAATAAAATGAAGATTGGAGAGAGAATTAGATTGGAGAGAGAAAAGGTTTAAATGAAATAAATATTTAATATTTAAACCAATAAAATAAATAATTTAAAGAGGAGTCAATCATGGGACGTGTTGAACATGGAGAAAAGAAAGTGGGAGGCGCCACTTGTGGAGTGAGTTAAAGATTTGAAATAAATTGGAGAGAGAGTGTGAGAATTAAAAGAGAAGTAATAAAAGAAAAGAAAAAGAAATCAATTAAAGAGAAAAGGAGAAAGGCGCACCAAATTGGAGAGAGAGGGTTGGGTGGATTTAGGTATTTGAAATAAATCAATTAAAAATAATAATATAATAATCATGTTAATGTTTTTGTAGGTAAAACACTTTTCCGACAATAACTTCTTCGTGCGACCTCAGTTCCACAAACCGTCAGTGGCAGTGCGACCCTGACTACGAGACGAAAATTTTGAGTCCAATATTGGATGTCTTTTTCGGGTTTCCGGATTGGGTACCCGAAACGCTCATGAATTAATAGATTTAATATTGTTATTATTACGGGATCTTGTATCCAACATATCTCCCTCATACGGTATCGGATTGACGATCCGTCAGCGACAGTGTAACCCTAAAATTATGACGGTCATTTTGAGACCATTAATGAGCTACTTTTTATGACTCATGCCTCGGGTCAACGAAACACAAAGTATTAATATAATTATCATTATTATTAAAACGCGTGGAAACCGCGTGACGTGTTGTGTGTTGACCAGTCAAAACACATAACGGGTGTACAGTCACACCGTGTATTCATCAATACACGCTGCATATTGTTTTACCTATTCGTTGGCTATATAAGAAAGGGTTGCGGATTATTTCCAGACCAATCGCTTCTTCTTCGCACGACGACACTCTTGGATGATCAAGAAGTCTTCCTCCTCTAACTTCTTTGTCCGAGCTCCGAATTACGATCCGTCAGCGGCCACAGGATCGTAGCGACGAGAAAAAGCTTCTAAGCCTGGACTTGTCACCTTTCCTTCCGGACTTCCTTCTCCAGATTCCATCCTAGGAGGCGTTTTTCGGGTTTGGAGAAGGCAGAGGACACCGAAGGACGTCGTCGGAAGCGACGTGATCGGGACCTTTTGAGGTAGGGGTTTACCTTCGTCTCTCTTTTTGGTGCAACATGCGGGGTGGGATATTTTTCTTTTGTTCCATGGGATGCAGTTGAACTTTAAATAAAGATAATAACCGGATAAAGAAGGGTTTGGGGTTTTGTGCTGTTTCTATTGCCTTCCAGTTTCTTTATCTTCTGATTGTGATTTTGGATTGAAAGGCCTTTGCCTACTGAAAATCAAGGCCGTTGGTGGCCTTTGCGTACGAAATTGATATCTGAATTGTTTGTGGTTGGTTTTGTTAAAACATGGAAAATGGATAAGCACGTAAAGACTGGCTGATTAAATGAGAATGAAAACCTTGTGTGATCACCCCAGTTGAACAAAATTGGAATAATGAACATGTTGGTGGTTTGGTTGTTTTGTGGGAAATGTTTTGTAAACGATGGGGTTGAAATGGGAAGTGGTTGGTTGTGGAAAATGCCTTTATTTATGAAAAGTGTTTTGATTATGAAAAGTGTTTTGAAGTAAAATGTGTTTTCAAATGCGGAAATGTTTTGTGTGTGGAAAGGGTTTTATGTGTGTAACTTTGAAATAAATGAATGATGGAATGTTGTATGGTTGTGATAATATTTTGTAAATGAAATGGCATGTGGTTGCTTGCGTTTTACCTTACCTTGGTTGTGGATGGCAGGGATATGTTTGTGAAAGGTTTTGTCTGGATGATAGTTTCCCAGTAGTAATAATTTTTTAAACCATTGCATGAAACATGAAAACCTAAATGGGGTTGGGGGATGATTGTTTGGTTGTTGATGCATGCTTCGTGGTAGCAGTGCCGAGGCACATGCTCAGTTCCTCTTTTTAAGAAGCCATAGGTTGGGCTGTGTGTTTGGTATATGTATATATATAATTGTATCTTTGTGTTTTGTCGCACCACACCCATGTCAAGCACTTAGTGCCGAACACTCCCATTTTATGGGAGAGGGTGTTCCCCCTTAGTTACTAGCTCCTTCCTACTCCTTCTTCCATAGGCTATGATGGCTTGCGGTGACCTTACACCCAAGACTCTTCGGGTAGGTCTCGGAGGCTGTGATGGCTTGAGGCGACCTTTAGCCCAAGACTCTTCGGGCAGGCTTACCGTTCCCAAGAACCTTCGGGATGAGGCCCAGGTGTCTACGGGTGGGTTAGTGGTTGTGGCCCAGGTGTGTGCGGGTGAGACGCGTGGTTGTGAGGCCCAGGTGTGTGCAGGCGGGATGCGTGGTTTGGCCCAGGTGTGTGCGGGCAGGAAGAGTGTGGTAGCGTCAGGACATTTTCCGTTAGGAATAGCAGCATCTAATTAAGTGGGAAATGGTGCGGGGTACCCAATACTTTTGTTCTATATATATACTAAACTTGTTTGTGTTACTTGGTGAGTCTGACTAGTGAGGTTGGGTGGATAGTTTTTCCTTGTTAGTTTCTGGTTCTTCTATTTTCTCACGGGACCTTAGGGTGTCTCCCCACTTGTGCATGAGAGATTTAGGTTCTCTACTGAGTATACTTGTATGCTCACCCTATGTTGTTTTAGGTTTTCAGGAGGACTACTAGGGTCGTGCGGGACCCTACTAGTCAGGCAGTGGGAGTTGTGCAGTTGTTGTTTTCTTGTTTTCCTTTTAGTACTGTACTCACTTGTACTTTTGAGCTTCCTCGTACTTGTACCTTGTTATAAAAATTGTTTAAACATGCATGTGGGCTTGTTTTGGGTTTATTTATGTACACTTGTTCTTTTCCCTTTTTGGTGGTTGACTTGTCCTATTTCCCGATCCAAAATAATAAAAAGGGTAATGCCTCCCATATTTGTGAAAACTCATACCCTTGGTGCTAGTCGCCAACCCGGGGCCTACTGGAGGCGGGACTCGGGGGTCATTATCTTCCTTTCACCATTGCCAGCTCAGGAGGGGCATCTTTGGTGGGAGGGGGTCGTGACAGGTGGAAAATGCTCTAAGTAGAAAAGAGCCAGCAATTCTAACGTTGATGAGAATTGAAAAGGATCCAATCTTTTTAGATTTGATGAAGATGGACATGTGAATCATTAATAAGGTAACATCATCAATCCTTTCACAAATTATTTCTCAAACATATCTTTTTGAAAGGTTAAAGGATTCTCAAAAGGATGTTGTGGTAATTTAGAAGAAAGTGGAAGCTATCATGAAAGGGAAATCCTCAGAGTTCAATGTTAATGAAGAAGTAATTGTGATATTTGGGAAAAGAATATGTGTTCCATCAAGTCCGGAGATGGAGAAGGAAATTTTGGATAATGCACATAATTTTAATTTCTGAATTCACCTAGGAAACACAAATATGTATCAAGATATCTAGGATCATTATTGGTGGGATAATAAGAAGGAGATTGATGAGTATACATCAAAGTGCCTGGTGTGTCAGTAAGTGAAGGCAAAGAGGCAGAAGTCTAAGGGTATGATGCAACCATTTCCCATACCAGCATGGAAATGGGAGAACATCACCATGGGCTTTGTCATCAGACTTCCGAAGACATCCAAAGGCAACAATTCAATCTAAGTTGTTGTGGATTATCCTAAACAATCTGCACACATCATTGCAATTCAGGAGGATTTATCATTGGATCAACTAACACAGATATACATAAGAGAAGTGGTAAGGATGAATGGAGTACCACTATCTATTGTATCCGATAGAGATACAATATTTACCTATAAGTTTTGGAAGAGTCTTCAACATGATTTGGATACTGAACTAAACTTCAGTATGGCTTATCATCCTCAAACGAATGGCCAATATGAGCAAACTATTCAGATATTGGAGGATATGTTAAGATCATATTCTATGGACTTCAAAGGAGGGTGGGACCAACATCTTCCACTGGTTGAATTCTATTAAAATAACAGTTTCCACTTGAGCCTCTGAATAGAACCTTATTAAGCCCTATATTGGAAGAGGTAAAGAACACCGACATGTTGGGATGAATTTGGTGAGCGTAAGCTGTTAGGACCAGAAATGGTTGAAGAAATGGCAGAGAAGGTGAAAACTATTTAGCAGCATATCAAGGAAGTCTAGAGTCGACAGAAGAGTTATGCAGATAACCATAGATGAGGCCTTGAGTTTAAAGTTGGAGACATGGTATTTCTATGCATATCTCTGTGGAATAAGTACATGATGTTTGGAATGAAAGGGAAGTTAAGTCCTAGGTACATCGTCCTCTTCAATATTATTGATTGTGTCAGAGCTGTGACCTATCGACTAGCACTTCCACCTACCATGGACAAAGTACATGATGTCTTTCATGTATACCTCTTAATAAAGTTCATAACAGACCCTTCACATGTACTCTCTTCATAGGTAGTACAATTAGAGGATGATCATTCTTATGAGGACCAACTAGTGAAGACCTTAGATCGTAAAGAAAAAGTTCTACAAAATCAGACAATACCCCTCATCAAGGTGTTGTGGTGAAACCACAAGTTTGAAGAAGAAATGTGGGAATCATAGGAAGTGATGAAACAGATTTACCCACATATTTTTTAGTGTGGGAAAATGAAATTTCAGGGTAAACAATTATTAAGTGGGGAAGATTGGAACAACCCAAACATTAATTAATGAAAATTCCTATTGATATAATTAAATGTCTTATTATAGTTATATAAAATGTGAACTTCATTGGTTTTATGTTTCTAGATTTTAAAATACTATTAATAATTGTGACCGTTGCTAATATAGCCTTTGAACAGTGATCACATGATTAGTATAAATATAGGGATTTAACAAATCCAATTAACTTAGACAAAAGAAGTGATGGAATCATCTAGTATACATGAGCCATACGAAGCACATTTGTCAGATCTCAGAAAGAAGGTGGCATCATTAGGCTTCTCTATTGACAAAGCCCAATCCATGCTTGAACACGTTAATCTTGAGCAGAACTAACTATAGCAGAAGTGAAAGTTAATAGAGATTACCACCCGAGCGATGTTATTCGAGCCACCCTTGGAGTCTATCAGCATCGCACAACTTACCCTTAAGTCTTATGTGGGTGTTATAAGAGGTTATGTAACAAGACCATATCACTATAACTATGGACATTATTTTTGTATAAATAATGTGTATTCATTTTATTATTGTTACTTTGTAAATAGTTTCTAAAGAAAAAATAGGATTTTTAGTTAATATTCAACTAAGAAATCTATTTTGATGAATAAATGAATTTTTTGATTAAATAATATTTTAATAAAATTTTATTAATAAATTACTTTTTATTAAATATTAATGATCGTACAATTTTTATGAATACAATTGTAATTTTTATTGAGGTTTGAAAGATATTTTTGTCAAAACCCATGAATTTTTAATAAATATTGGTTTTTATTTTAAAAGTAAGAAATTAAAAAATTTAAAAAATTATTTAGATAAAATGAATATTATTTTTTGAATCAGGATGTTGAAATTATCCAATGTTGAATTTTTCATAATTTTATGAGATAATTGATTTTGTGGGTAAAAATTAAATACTGTTTAAATATATAATGTGTTTTATGACATCATAATGGACCAATAGTGATGTAATAAAGAACTATAAATATTATGTTCTGCCAATATATTTTTTAACATTAAAATATTGTGATTTTAGATTTGTTTGATTTATTTTACAAAGCTTTAGTGGACCCTCCAAGACATATAAAACATTTTGTCTTCTTAAATTGTTTTCCTTGAGTGTGTGACTCACCTCCACATAAGCAACCCTATTATTTTAAGAATTTAGGACATTGGCCTCATATAATATTGTTTTCCACTCCCCTTTAGAAAAAACCATGGAAAAAAACCATGGGCTGGTTTGTGGTTTGGATTATTTTAATGTGTGGTGTCCCAAACCTAAATAATAAAGAATTCCCTCTCATTTCCTATATAATCCCACCCAAGATCCCACTTTCTCTTCACTAAAAGCCTTTTGAGTTCATCCAAACTCTTCCCTCCTCTCCCTATAATCCTCCCAAGGAGTCCCAAGCTCCCAATAATCATCTCTCAAGCCTCTCCCAAGCCCTTGGAAGCACACTTCCGATTAATGAATTTCTTCCTTTCCCAATTTTTTCCAATTTTCCTTAATTTGTTAGGCCCTTTTGTTTTCAATTAAAATTTTTGGGGTATGATTTCGCACCTCTGCCATAATTCCCTCTTTATTTTTGGATTATGGGAGACCCCTTTATCTCCCATTAATTCCTCCCATGTACACCCATTACCATGCCGAACTTTCATGAGGGATTTCTATCTCCTCATTTACATCCAAGTAATTATTTTTTAATATGCATCCAAATTCCATTAAGTTTGTTGGGAAATGTATCTATATGAACCAATTACTGTAAATTTCATGTAAATATGATTAGACACTTTTATATGTCATCAACCATTTTTATGAGTTCTTATTTCATGTCGTTATGCTGCCGAAATTGCACTATGATTTTTCGAAGCCAATGTCATTATGTAGTGAATACGAAGCCCATTTCTCTATCAAGGGTATTCACCTTAATGAAAATTTAATTATTGATTATAAATATTCATTTATGTATTCCACATCCCTTTATCATGGTATAAATGATGATGATTGATTCCATATTGTATGATTCATGTGGCACACTTATGCATGAAATGAAATGTTTAAGAAAGGTGCACCCTGATAGCGCTCCAATGCATTGGTTAAAATATAGTGTCATCAGACATCATGTGAAATGAGTGTTTAATCATGATAATTCAAGTTAAATTAGGGTTTACTTGTGATTCATGTGCTATGAGGGTTTACCCATGCTCCATGTGCAATGAGCCTTAGCTAATGCTAATTCCAAGTTAAGTGTTGTTGCCACATTTCCATGTTATGATTATCATGCTTTATCAAGCATTTATGTTCATGTTTCTCTTTTGATCCATTGATATTACTATTTCCTAACATGTATTATAATATTCATGTTATTCCTTGTTTACTCCCCTATTGGGATTTACAGCTCACCCTTTTCTTATGCATGTCCTCAGGTTATCCCATGAAATGCTAAGAATGAGGGAATACAGTGCTCATGTAAAGGATGTTCTCAATAAGATGTTTCATTCTATTTTTTAAGTTGGTATATAATTTTTTAAGCCCCAAATACACTATACCTCTCAATATTTTATGTTGTATCAAGTGAAGGTTTTATGTAATAAATCATTTTTAAGTATGAAATAAAGAGCAGGGTTTTCATATAGTTCATTTGTGTATGATTATGGATTTTATTGTCAAATAGAAATAAAACTACAAAAGTGGAATGAAATTTTATTAATTCACATCCATATGTTTAAATGGTCTAATAAATCATTTTTATTTCTAAAATGTGTATGATTCCTTGGATAAAATGTTAATGATAAATGTTTAGATTATTTTTTGTGGTTTTTCTGACCATCATGAACTAGTTTCATTTTATTTAATATTATGTATATATATTAGCTCATTAAAATTAAATATTTTATAATACACCTTTTAAAATCTAATTTAACCATTATAATATTTTTATGACCATCCTTGATGTCTGTAATGAAAAATGAAAAATCATTATTCATGGAGATGGGTAACCGCCAAAATATGGACAATGGATTTGTTGCCTTGAATAAGAGGAATAATTAAAGGGGATGGATAAAGTATACTCCATTAGAAACATAAAATTAAAATATTTAGATAATTTTTGAATTATAATGAATTTATGTATGAAGGAGGTGTGAATAAATTAGAAGAAGAAAATAAAATAAGAGAGGTGGTTTGAGAAAATTACCTCTTGAATATAACCTCCTTAAAGGATCCCATAAAGATATTAGAATTAGAATTTTGGTGAGAAAATATAAACATGTAAATGGGTAGAGTTGGGAGGAGAGGTTTTGGTAGATATTTTATTATATTAATGTATTTTGAAGAAAATGGGGGTGGTGAGAAATGGTATTTATACTTGAGGAGGGGTGGTTTTAAGTGATTAAATAAATATTATTTTAATTTTAAATCCCACCACCATTGGGGGAATTAATTCCAATGAATTAGAATGAAAATTAATTATGTAAATTTTTTTATAGTATATAAAAACATTAAACATCCATTTAATTTTTTAGTTTTTAAGTATTTTAACCTTTTACCTCTTAACTTTAACCTGTTTCCTTATTTTACCTATACTGCGATAAATATTTTTTACCATGGTAACTTTTGTATGGATAAAAATGAAGATGAACATAAAAAATAATATATAAAATATGATTCAAAATATGTAATACATTTTACACAATTAAATTCACATAATTGGAAGAATTATATTTAAAACAAAACCTATAGACACGATGGAAAATCGGGTTTTCAAAAAGTGTATTTCTTAAGGAAAATATGACTTTATATTAACTCTCTAAATAATAATTATCATTGTATGAAAATGTATTTATATTTAATGATATATAATATATAAATTTAATTTAAACCCCCCCATACAGATGATTTTAATTAATTAAAAAGAAGAAACATTATGTACTTCAAAACAATTTTAAAAAAAATCCCATTTTTAAACCAAAAAATAAACTTATTCTAAAATACTAAATAAATTTTATTCAAAATAATTAAAGTGGATAAAATATAAATAAATAATAATTATGTTAAATTAAATTATATTCAAAACATAATGGGAGTTTTAAATATTTTAATTTAATGAAAAGAAATCACACTTTCACAAAAATCGGTATTTTTCAGTATTCATTGAAAAATTAATATTTTATGAAGATTATAAAAAATTAATACTAAGGTAATTTTAACATTAATAATGTAAAAATTATTTTCATTTTATCAAATTTATTTTCTAAATGAATTTAAAATCAATTATATTTATTTCTTAGAAAAATAAGTAAAAATGTCTTATTGAACAAAACATAAATCTGAAGAAAAAATGATTTTACTAAGAATTATGTGTTTATTATCTAAGAATAATTTAATATATTAACAATGATATGGATAATTATGTATTTAACTACGTTCGTAATACTATTCATTCCCACCAATTTAATGGATACGTTGTAACTGTCCTTTTAAAATAATAATAATTTGGATTTAACTTAAGCTTAGTGTTCTGTGTAATGTAAGGTATCAAAAAGATTAAATTTATTTAAAATGAGACATACCATAAAATACCGGGGTTTTACAGTGTTCTAGGGTGGTTCATAGCTGAGATAGGGAAGTGGTTTGACTAGCGTCTAGAAACATCGCTTTGAGACTGCACATAAGAGTAACCGCAACCAGATGACACCCACTGATGGTTACATGGTTTGTCACTAGTATTTAATCATAGCTAATAAGAGTCCACAATGTCCTATAGGTCCTATAGAGTTATTTGGAAAGATAATTTAGGGGAATATTAAACATTTTTTAGAACCTTCCTATCTATTCCTATTGGGAGAGGATCCATATCAGCTCCGTCTTCATGAGCAGGATCTTTAACTCTACATCAGGTAGAAATCCTGTATACTAATGGCCATACAGGCTAAGGAGGTTGACCTAATTGAGGTATCCATGCTTTAGATACACAAAATTATTAGAGTGGACTCACTCAGGGAAGTCAGGATGTAGTATGTGGCCATGGATCATGCTAGATTTATTCAGTTCAACTTACACTTATGGAGATGTGTGCTAGGCCATCAACAGTTCGAGTTACTATTCTGGTAGCCTCTATGATCATGCCTACCTTATTCAATAAGAGTGGTTAATAATCCTTTATCTATGTGAATGTTGTGGAAATCATTGGCCTTAATATTTATGATTTCTATGGCGTGATGAACGTTGATACTCTGTGGGGATTCATTCAGAGAGTTTATGATAATGAAATGAATCCCCCCTTGAGGTAGGAAGCTATTGTTTTTTATGGGACCTCTTCATCCTTGAGATGAAGATTTTTGATTTCATTATCAGGATGGACTATTTGGTTCCCTATCACACTTATGTATAATGATATATCTACAAGGTATCTTTTATATCACTAGAGGGTGGTAGTTACCTCTGTAAGGGATAATGGGAATGTAAAAGAAAGTAGAGCTAGACCAGAGCATCATGGGATGTGTGGAGTGAAAGCCCATATTTCTAGCCTATATATGTAGGATCAGGGATCCCATTACATGGTTTCCCTTTAGTAGTGGATTGGTTCTGATATATATTTCCTAATAATGTTTCTAGACTACCTCCAGAGATATAGGTGGATTTTACAATCGAGCTCGTGCTAGGAGCTACACCAATGTACATTCCTCCATATAGGATGAATACTAGTAAGTTGTAGGAGCTCTAGAATAAGCTACATGATTTAGAGGCTAAGGGTTTTATATGATCCAAAAACTCACCATGGGGGTTCACCTATCCTTTTCACGAATATGGTGTATGGTACCCTCATAATTTGCATGGATTAACATCAGTTAAACTAGTTTATGGAAAAGAACTAGTATTTATTACCTCATTTCGATGAACTATTCTACCAGTTCTGTAGAGAAATGGTTTTATCCAAAATCAATTAGGGGTTAGCGTACCATTAGGTAAAATTATAAACTTCAAACATAACTCATACAATGTTTCATAAAAGTTATGGTATTTATGAATATATCGTTATTCTATTTAGTTTTATGAACATACCACCTCTTTTCATGGATTTGATGAATTAGGTCTTCCACCGATATTTGAATTCATTTGTGGTAGTATTTATTGTTGATATCTTAGTGTATTATCATATTGTACATGAACAAACTAAACTTCATGATATCATTTTGAATACACTATTCGAGCACTAGTTGTATGATAATATCAATAAATCTTACTTTTGGATTGACCAAGTTCACTTCTTGGGTCATATTATTTTAGAGGATAGAGTGTCGATTGACCTAGAAAAGGTGACTGTCGTAGTTACCTAGAAGCATCCCAAGAACATCTTTGATGTACATACTTTATTTGTGATTTCAGGTTATTATAATAACTTTATACATAAATTTTTAGTCCTAGAATAGCGTCTTAAAAGTTTTACTTAGGAGGGTGCTATGTTTTTATGGTTACAAATCTACAAGACAACCTTTAAGTAGTTGGAAGTGTAACAACCTATAATTTTATTAGTGGAATTTCTATTCTAATAAATATTTCATACTAAGAAAACAAAAAAAATTCTCATAACTAAATAATGATACATTATTCAAAAAATAAACCAATAATAATGCAAAATATTAATGTGGGACAATAAATATAAAATAAGAGAACCAAAATAAAATAACTTGGTTCTTCTCAGTCCACCATAATGACTACAGTCATGAACAAAGATGTAGAGATAAAACATAATGTTAATAATAAAATATTCATGTTGAAGATGAAATTATATATATAAACCTGAGAGAAAGTATAATTTAATGAATAATTAATGAAATAAACATTGGAATAACAACTTGACCTTTAGAATAGTAATCTAAAAATTAGGAATAGTAATATGACTAATAGAATATTAATCACACTGATGGAAATTTAAAATAAATTTTAGGTATCTTATAAAATGAAAATATTATATATTTGTGTCAAGGTACAAGTAAATAATTGTTTTAAAAATGATAAATTATGTTTTGATATTTTTGTAAAACATAACTTTTTATTTTAAATTTTATAATGAATATGACGGTTTAAATGAAAATTTATTTTCCTAAAATGGATTCATAAATTAATATCATTATGTGTTATAATTATAATATAATTTTGTGAGACCATAAGTAACTTTTCAAAGGTTCATAAAATTGATTATACTATTAAAATAAATATTTTATTTGAATAAATGATGACTTTATTTAAAAATTAAATTTATCATATTTAGAAAATTATTTTCTTAAAATGGATTCCAATTTTTAAATCTAAATGATTAAAAAATTTTAGGGTGGTTTTTTTGGATTTTCCTAAAATAGTTGATTTTTTGTTTAATAGTGAAATATAGTAATTTATGATATTTAACATTATAAGACAAATAAATGAATTTTTGAGTCATTCATGATTTAATCACCCATTATCTAAAACTCACATGAACTAGTTACTTTTTATAGTCACAATAATCAACACTATTTATAGTCTTGATCCAAAAATAATAAACTAATGAATATAAAAATAAAAAACACCTGTCTTCCCCTTAAAATACCACCCATCACAACCCCTTATCCTCACAAATTATAAGACATGAAGCATTAAATATATCTAAAAAACAATCTCCTCACCAATATTCTTTCGTTAAAGTGATTTTGGTCTCACAGAAAGGCCAATTCCATGTTCCTTAAGGGGTCCTTCAAGGATGTGATATTCAAGAGGAAACATTCTCAAACCACCTATCTTAATTTTTTTCTTCTTATAACTTTTAATCACCTACTTCATCAATAAAATAATAATAACTCTAGTATCATGTATATAATGTAATTTTATATTTCTAATGTATAACCTTCTATCCACCCCTTTTATCATCTCCTCTTATTCAAAGAAACAAAACCAATTTCCAAAATATGGCGGTTAACCATCTCCATGGATAATTATTTTTTTTTTTGTTTTCAACCACCTTAAAGGCTAGTCAACAATGTATTAATATATTAAAATATTAGTTTAATAGATATATTATAACTTATTCCATGTTTTTGAACTAATATATAGATATAATATTAAAAAAAAAACTAGTTTGTGATGGTCAAAAAAACTGCAAAAATAAACTAAACATTTATCATTAACATTTTATCTAGTGAATCATCCACATATCAGAAAGAAAAATGATATATTGGACCAATTATTCTTCTGTAATTGCATGAATATCATATAATATCTCTTATGGTGTACTATTACCATTTTAAAAGAACATACATAAATATACACAAGTTAACCGACCAGGAAACTGGGAAACAAACGCTCCTAGAATGAACAAAATAATTCTTATATCTCATTAAAATGGCCATAAATAAAATTAATTAAATTATAACAAGAAAAATATAATCTCAATAGGTTATTAATTAAGTAATTAATGAATCTAATTTTATTACCCAATATATTAAATGTAGGTGAAGAAATCATTCCGACATAAAGTAATGGATCTCTCCGAAACTCCATTTTTTTTATTTGGGATGCAATTTTTCTCTCTTTTCCACATTGTATTTATTCATTATTATTAAATTAATATACTAAATTATATTTATATTTTCTAGAAAAATGTATCTGCATCAGGTTTTCTTTCTTGGATGGGGGAATACAAGTTTCAAAAGGTTCCCTTATGAATTCCGCATGATAAGAAAGCCCTATTAAATGGAACTTCTCTATTTCTTTCCCATTTTAAAGTATAACCAATAAACTATTTTAAGCCACCATTTTTTTCTAAAATCCCTAATTTTATCAGTAAAATCTATCTTAGTTAATTTCTGGGTTAATGTAAACAATTATTCCTTTATCCTATTTAAATACTCTTTATTCTTTTCTCTAAAATAATGCTTAAATGAAACATCTCTAATGTTACCTAGGAACTATTTTTCATGTTTTCACTTCGGTTGGACTTCATTATTCATGACCCATTATTATATTTCATTTATTAAATTAAAATAATAATTTAAATCCCTTCATTCATGGATAACATTGTGGTGTTCCCTTTGGTGTTTCCTTATGACATGATTACAAAACCCATTTCTTTCTATAGGAAACACTTATGATTATTCCCTATTCTTGATTATATATGTGGGACACATATGCATGAACATGTTATAATGGGTGTTCCCAGATGGCACTACAATGCATTGGGTAATGTTATTGTCTAATGAGACATTATATATGGGATCATGGAGTAAACATAACCCATTATGGGACTCAATCCACCATGTGATACAGTCTTGGAAGTTAGCCTTGACCCATGTTTAGGTGATGATATATGTTTGTTCCAAATTCCTATTTTTCTATGTCACGAACCAGCCCGGGTCAACCCTGAACCGGTCACCCGAGCCGGTCCGCGGAAAGTCCCGAGGGGCGTTCCCAATCCCCCCGGGATGGCAACAAGTGCCGGGCATTGAAACTTTAATCGTTGGGAACGATTTCAGCCCAAGCTAAAAACAGGATCGAAAGAATGAATATAAACTAAACAAACAAACAGACACTAAAGACATAAACAAACCTACACCACGACATACCTCCACGTGACCTCGCGGTCACCACCCAACTACAACCAACGTCGCTCCCACACTGAGCGACTCAAGCCAGGAAAACCTGAACACAAGGAACCTGCAACTGAAAAGGTAAAAGATAGGTGTGAGCACAAAAGTACTCAGCAGGTGAGCCCCACAACAAATCCCAATGCACTGCCAGTAAATAAAGAATCTACATAATCTAGGTTTGAGCTATAATGTATAAAAGTAAGTTTTCACAATTCTTTACTTGAAAATCAAACACGAGACATTTCCCTTATTCCTTTTCGAAAGTTAGTTCCATTCCATTAGTTTTAAACTCATTCTGATAAGAAAAGTGTTACATTTTCAAATCTAACCCAAAGAGAATAAAGCATTTTCATTTGAAAACCATTTTTCCCAAAGTCTAACAGTATAGGCTGTGAAATATGACTGAAGGCAAACAAGGAGGGAAACAAGTGCATGTAAAGGTAAACATGCAAGGAAAACCAAGTACAAGTAAAAATAAACCAGAAGTTATCAGCAATAACCATGGGCACACACACACACTCACACTCACACACACACACACACACACTCACACACGCACACACTCACACCCAAGTGGTCCCCCGTATGCCGACGGAAGGCACCACGCCAGAGATGGTAGAGCACTATGGGTAAATCCCCTAAGGTTCATCTAGCTCGCGTGGGACCCTAGAACCTCGTGTCTCGGTGAAACGTGGCTTAGAAGGCCACGACCCTCAAAAAACGTGGCTTAGAAGGCCACGACCCTCAGAACACGTGGCTTAGAAGGCCACGACCCTCAGATATCATATGTTTAGTTAGTGTTGCAATCGTCAATCCAGCTAAGTGAAACAGGGACGAAACCCATCCGGCTCACTAGCGCACTAGTTCTAGTCCGCCCACCTAGATACCCAGGGTCTCCCCGTGTGCTCAAACAAGTTTCACATTCACATAGTATGTTTCTTCCTCATATCGCAGGCCAAACAAGATATTGCACACAAAATTCACCATTTCCACACCCAAACAATATTTCAATACTCACGCACGCCAAAAATAACTTTCTAGAAATATAAATGTCATTACCTAATCATTTCGCAAAACCCCCTTTTTGGAAACACTCAAACAAGAACATAAACAACTTTCACAACCCAGAAAGCATTATTTTTAATAACACAACAAGGGAAAACATATTTCGTCAACCAAGAACCACATGTAAAGTTTCCAAAAACAATTTCAAAGGGTCACACGACGTTTTCTCTAATCAAGGTTATAAGAAAACACCATTTTCCATAAACAGTGCATTTACTAATTTACACATGCCAAAAACATTTCAAAACCAAATTCAACATGTCTTTCGTTACTCAGGAAGAACCATTTAGCGACATTACTATGAAATCCCACAATTGAAACCAAGAAAACACTTTTAATGAAATGCTAGAATTAAACAGTTTGCATTATCAGCAAATCACCACACTATAAAAACTACTTAATATTATTTTTTTAAATTTACTGAAATTCAATAAAAGGACAAGGAATAAATAAATTCTTAATTTAGAGGCAAGTGCATAGGGAGACCTACCTCAAGATCCAAGAGCGACGGTAAAACGACCTTGGGACCAAGGCGCGATGACACGACGTGTGTCCGAAGCCACGTGATAAAGTCCAACACTCTCGAAACTGGGGCACGGAGACGGCGGAACCTCGGAACCAAGGCGCAGCGATGGCGCTCTCTCAGAAACGCCCTGCGCGGTCCTAAAATCCTAAACCTACCAAAAACAAATATAAATTGATGAAGAAAACCCCTGACAAAGCACAAGTGAGTGCCAGAGTAATAATAATATAATAATAATATATAGTAATACAATAATAATATTAATAAAATAAAATTAACATAATAATAATATAACAGTAATATAATCACAATAATAATAATATAATGATAATAATAATAATAACATAATAAGCATAATTATAATATTAACGTAATCATAATAACAATAATAATATAATGTTAATATTAATATTAATAACATAATCATAATGATAATAGTATATTAATAATAATAATAAGAATAATGTAATCTTATTAACATAATAATAATAATTAACATAATATAATAATAATAATAATAATAATAATAACAATAAAATAATAACACAATATAATAATACCAATAATAATAATATGATAATAATAATAATAATAATAACAATGATTATAATATGATAATACTATTAATATAATAACATTAACATAATAAATAAATAAACTAATTAATTAACAAACAAATACTTAAATGAATTGAATAAATATATGAGAGAGAAATAAATAAATAAATAACCATATACCGGAGTGGCTTGGACAGGGAGCAGGGGGTGCCGGGGTTGGCCGCGGACGCGGCAAGGCGAACAGGCAGGCACGGCGACGGCGCGAGTCGCGCGAGGGAGAGCCGGACGGCGCCGGTTGCGCTGCGAGGGGGGGGGGGGGGGTGAAGGCCGAAGGATGGAGAGCAGGTGCGGGGAGAGAGGGAGGTCCGCGGAAGACGGGGAAAGACGGAGCAGGGGGTCAGGTCACTGGGACGGCGACGGAGAGGAGAGGAGTGGCCGGGGCGGCGGCTGGGTGCGGCTGAGAGGAAGGAGGAGGCGCGGCGCGGGGAAGCCGGGACGGCGGCGCGGGGTCGGCGCAAGGCGGAGGAGCAGGGCGGAGCGCGCCGGAGCGGGGTGAGCCGGGAGGTGCGCAGGACGGGAAGCAGGGGGGTTCGCGGGTGAAGCGGGGCGGCGGGGCTGGCCGAGGGCGAGCAGGGGGTCTGGGCTGGCCGAGGGCGAGCAGGGGTCGCGGGCTGGCCGAGGCGGCGCGACGGCGGTGCACAGGGGAGAGAGCGGCCGGGCGCGGTGCGCTGGACGGGGAGCGGCGGAGAGACCGCTGGGTGCGGCGTGGTCGGGCGAGGGAGACAGCGATGGCCGGTCGTCGGAGGAGGAGGGGGGGTCACGCCGGAGGGGAAGCTGGCGGGTGCGGCAAAGAGGCCGAGACGGCAGGGATGGTGCAGGCTGCGCACGCCGGTTGTGCGGGAGGAGAGGACGACGCGGGGGAGAGAGAGAGAGAGCGTAGGAGGGCTGCGGGAAGAGAGGAGAGAAGGGAGAGGGAAGAGTGGCGGCTAGGTAGGCTTAGGGTTAGGGGGTTAAACAAAAACTATATATATATATATATACATAATCAATAATAATAATAATAATAATAATAATAATAATAATAATTGTAATAACCTTATAATAATTGTAATAATAACCATAATAATAATAATAGAAGACTAAATAAAAGAATAAAATCTAATCTTCATAATAATAAAAATATATAATAATAATTTTAATAAAACTTTATAATAATAATAATAAATAAACTTTATAATAATAATGATAAAATAAATAAAAAAAAATAATAATAAAATGACAACATAAAATTCTCAAATTTAAACGTCGGGCGAACACGTAGTCACCCGGGCCAACCGCACGGTCACCGCTAACGATGCGATGACCGCGCACTGGCGCGAAACCCTTCAACACAGATAAACGTTAAAAAAATTCAGACCGAGACCAAGAAAAGAGTAAGATAAGGGTATCTGCGGTCGGGGTGTGACAATTCTCCCCACCACAGACACTTTCTGCCCCCAGAAAGTCACCAAGCCACAAGTTAGTCAAGATTCAGGTCCTTGCCCCAAACGGAACTAAAGGAACCAGAGAGAACTGGGAACCTTGGGGATGACCTTACTCAGCACAGGTCACACCCGACCGATTCAAGAGAAAACTGGGGTCCGAGATTGAGGGGAGAACACGAAGGGGTTCTCCCCACCACAAGAACTTAACTAGTGCAGAAAGTTGACCATCTAAATAGACAACCCTAGGATAAAAGGGGGGTCGACGCGGGAACTCCCAACTGGTTTAAACCAACTCTTATAGCACGAGTGAAAAACAACACCTTCGTCGAAACCTTGAACCCTCGACTAGAGTCAACAACTTCAACACCAGGGAAAACCCATAGAAAAACACTTAACCAATATCAAATTGGAGATATGATTCACCGAAGTCCACGAAACATAACCACATCCAACAACATAACTAAAATGAGGTCAACCCACACGAGAGTCAAACACACTTTTAGGAAGGACACCCGATTCAGAATATTACATTCACACAACAAGTCCGCTTAGATTATCATAGAGGAAGCCCATCATCACTTTATAGAAAAACAATGCATTGACAACGCTTTTGAAACTTTAATAGCAGGAAAAAATACATGAAAGAGGTTTCTAATGGTTCCACCATCAATACGGAAAACAGAACCGGGACCAAGGCTTCACAACCCTGGGAACTCCTGACTGTGCGCGAGCTTCACCCCGAGACTTGTGGCTGGGGCTCTGATGGCTGAAGCATCTTCTGCCTCACAGTCAGGTACTGACATTCTCCCATCACAGCGTCCTCTTCAAGCGACGCTTCTTGCAAAACTTCTCCAGATGACCCAGACAACCACATCGACGACACGTCTTCGGAGGGTTGCGACAAGATGGTTTTAAATGCCCGAAACGACCACACTGATAGCACACCACTGAATAATCTGTTGAACTGGAAGTTGGGAACAAAGGGAATAACTCCTTAGGAACAGGTATCTTGGGCGCCTTTTCCTCACCAGAGGGGGAACTCTTACGAACAACCGGGGATGCTGAAGTATTAACCACCCGCACAACAGAAACCAACTCAGCCAAGAAAGCTTCCTCCACCAGCTTCTCGAAACAAAGGTCTTTATAAGGTAGGACTCGCTTCTTGATCTCTGGACGAAGACCCCCAGAGAAAAGAGAGACCTTCATGAGCTCATGCGACACTACCTCTGGAGAAAAGGGAATCAGTTCCTTGAAATGGTCAACATACGTCTTCACCATCCGTTGACCTTGTTGAATATTCACAAGCTCCCCCTTTTTCTCCAGCTTCACTTCCTCAGGTACAAACCATTGGATGAAAACGGTTCTGAAGACATCCCACGTCATTTCACCTTGCATTGATGATGGGGTAACCCTCTTCCATTGGTCCAGAGCTGGACCCTCAAACAACTCCATAATTGCACAAACCTTAACATTATCGGGAGTTCCCAACATTCTAAATACACGCTCCACTTCCTCGAGCCATTTCACTGCCTCTAACGGACCCTGATCACCACGGAGAATATGCAGAGTCTGAGGAGGACTAAAAACTGGGCATGACATATCCGAATCCTTAGAGACCTTTCTGGGCGGCATTTCCCGAGCGATATGTAAAACACAAGGCCAAAACCAACATCAAACCGAAGCGACATCAATAAAAGTGTCTTCATCAAAACAAGTAGCACAAGGATCAAACAAATACAACACAACCAAATATAAAATCTCCTCTTTAAAGTTCCCTTTCCATTTTAGATTTCAAAACCACCCTTTTTCAAGATCACTTTCCAAAACCAATCCACTTTCAAACCAAAAACTTTCCAAAACCGTTTCCCCTTTAAAACCAATTTAGAAAACAAAGTCAAGCATTAAATTTCAAACACACCCAGGTAATCTCATGAACCGTTGCACATGTCTTTATCCACATTCCATTCATACGTGCGTCAACACACACTTTCCATGCATTCTCACACATGTGCAGACGTTCATAAAGAGGAACTGAGGTTTCAACCCAAATCATTCTTAACCGGTTCCAAGAAAACAACAGATTTCCAAATCAAGAGATTTCAGTTTTAAAACCCATTTCATATATTTAAAGTCCTTTAAAAGAAACCAGTACAATTTTCAAAAACCCTTTTTCATTTCAAACAACGTACTTACACAGACCAAAACAAAAGCAGCAACCAAGATTGCATCAATCACTGAAATGAGGGACTAGTAGTCACGCTCAACCTGGCGACATGGTAGTGGGCCATGTCCCAAGTCAACATCGACCACTAGGAGGAATTCAAACCATGTACTCGGACTTCACATGGGTCACTACTCCATGTGAAATCACGATGTAACGTCTGCTTGCCTCCATTATCATCTCTCAATCCAAGACAAACCAAAAAAGGCAAGGACACAATTCCCGAACTACCCCTGGTAACTCGAAGATCAGTGCGAGCAAGAGTTCACGACGCTCTTCCCGTACCTACCCCTCGAGTTTTGACAGTCCTAATCTCCTTCTACCGGACAACCCAAATAACAAGAACCTCCCTTTGATACCATTTTGTCACGAACCAGCCCGGTTCAACCCTGAACCGGTCACCCGAGCCGGTCCGCGGCAAGTCCCGAGGGGCGTTCCCGATCCCCCCGGGATGGCAACAAGTGCCGGGCATTGAAACTTTAATCGTTGGGAACGATTTCAGCCCAAGCTAAAAACAGGATCGAAAGAATGAATATAAACTAAACAAACAAACAGACACTAAAGACATAAACAAACCTACACCACGACATACCTCCACGTGACCTCGCGGTCACCACCCAACTACAACCAACGTCGCTCCCACACTGAGCGACTCAAGCCAGGAAAACCTGAACACAAGGAACCAGCAACTGAAAAGGTAAAAGATATGCGTGAGCACAAAAGTACTCAGTAGGTGAGCCCCACAACAAATCCCAATGCACTGCCAGTAAATAAAGAATCTACATAATCCAGGTTTGAGCTATAATGTATAAAAGTAAGTTTTCACAATGCTTTACTTGAAAATCAAACACAAGACATTTCCCTTATTCCTTTTCGAAAGTTAGTTCCATTACATTAGTTTTAAACTCATTCTGATAAGCAATGTGTTACATTTTCAAATCTAACCCAAAGAGAATAAAGCATTTTCATTTGAAAACCATTTTTCCCAAAGTCTAACAGTATAGGCTGTGAAATATGACTGAAGGCAAACAAGCTGGGAAACAAGTGCATGTAAAGGTAAACAGGCAAGGAAAACCAAGTACAAGTAAAAATAAACCAGAAGTTATCAGCAATAACCATGGGCACACACACACACTCACACACTCACACACACACACACACATACTCACACACGCACACACTCACACCCAAGTGGTCCCCCGTATGCCGACGGAAGGCACCACGCCAGAGATGGTAGAGCACTATGGGTAAATCCCCTAAGGTTCATCTAGCTCGCGTGGGACCCTAGAACCTCGTGTCTCGGTGAAACGTGGCTTAGAAGGCCACGACCCTCAGAAAACGTGGCTTAGAAGGCCACGACCCTCAGAACACGTGGCTTAGAAGGCCACGACCCTCAGATATCATATGTTTAGTTAGTGTTGCAATCATCAATCCAGCTAAGTGAAACAGGGACGACACCCATCTGGCTCACTAGCGCACTAGTTATAGTCCGCCCACCTAGATACCCAGGGTCTCCCCGTGTGCTCAAACAAGTTTCACATTCACATAGTATGTTTCTTCCTCATATCGCAGGCCAAACAATATATTGCACACAAAAGTCACCATTTCCACACCCAAACAATATTTCAAAACTCACGCACGCCAAAAATACCTTTCTAGAAATATAAATGTCATTACCTAATCATTTCGCAAAAAACCCTTTTTGGAAACACTCAAACAAGAACATAACCAACTTTCACAACCCAGAAAGCATTATTTTTAATAACACAACAAGGGAAAACATCTTTCGTCAACCAAGAACCACACGTAAAGTTTCCAAAAACAATTTCAAAGGGTCACACGACGTTTTCTCTAATCAAGGTTATAAGAAAACACAATTTTCCATAAACAGTGCATTTACTAATTTACACATGCCAAAAATATTTCAAAACCCAATTCAACATGTCTTTCGTTACTCAGGAAGAACCATTTAGCGACATTACTATGAAATCCCACAATTGAAACCAAGAAAACACTTTTAATGAAATTCTAGAATTAAACAGTTTGCATTATCAGCAAATCACCACACTATAAAAACTACTTAATATTATTTTTTTAAATTTACTGAAATTCAATAAAAGGACAAGGAATAAATAAATTCTTAATTTAGAGGCAAGTGCATAGGGAGACCTACCTCAAGATCCAAGAGCGATGGTAAAACGACCTTGGGACCAAGGCGCGATGACACGACGTGTGTCCGAAGCCACGTGATAAAGTCCAACACTCTCGAAACTGGGGCGCGGAGACGGCGGAACCTCGGAACCAAGGCGCAGCGATGGCGCTCTCTCAGAAACGCCCTGCGCGGTCCTAAAATCCTAAACCTACAAAAAAAAAAAATAAATTGATGAAGAAAACCCCTGACAAAGCACAAGTGAGTGCCAGAGTAATAATAATATAATAATAATATATAGTAATACAATAATAATATTAATAAAATAAAATTAACATAATAATAATATAACAGTAATATAATCACAATAATAATAATATAATGATAATAATAATAATAACATAATAAGCATAATTATAATATTAACATAATCATAATAACAATAATAATATAATGTTAATATTAATATTAATAACATAATCATAATGATAATAGTATATTAATAATAATAATAAGAATAATGTAATCTTATTAACATAATAATAATAATTAACATAATATAATAATAATAATAATAATAATAACAATAAAATAATAACACAATATAATAATACCAATAATAATAATATGATAATAATAATAATAATAACAATGATTATAATATGATAATACTATTAATATAATAACATTAACATAATAAATAAATAAACTAATTAATTAACAAACAAATACTTAAATGAATTGAATAAATATATGAGAGAGAAATAAATAAATGAATAACCATATACCGGAGTGGCTTGGACAGGGAGCAGGGGGTGCCGGGGTTGGCCGCGGACGCGGCAAGGCGAACAGGCAGGCACGACGATGGCGCGAGTCGCGCGAGGGAGAGCCGGACGACGCCAGTTGCGCTGCGAGGGGGGGGGGGGGGGGGTGAAGGCCGGAGGATAGCGAGCAGGTGCGGGGAGAGAGGGAGGTCCGCGGAAGACGGGGAAAGACGGAGCAGGGGGTCAGGTCACTGGGACGGCGACGGAGAGGAGAGGAGTGGCCGGGGCGGCGGCTGGGTGCGGCTGAGAGGAAGGAGGAGGTGCGGCACGGGGAAGCCGGGACGGAGGCGCGGGGTCGGCGCAAGGCGGAGGATCAGGGCGGAGCGCGCCGGAGCGGGGTGAGCCGGGAGGTGCGCAGGACGGGAAGCATGGGGGGTTCGCGGGTGAAGCGGGGCGGCGGGGCTGGCCGAGGGCGAGCAGGGGGTCCGGGCTGGCCGAGGGCGAGCAGGGGGTCGCGGGCTGGCCGAGGCGGCGCGACGGCGGTGCGCAGGGGAGAGAGCGGCCGGGCTCGGTGCACTGAACGGGGAGCGGCGGAGAAACCGCTGGGCGCGGCGAGGTCGCGCGAGGGAGACGACGATGGCCGGTCTTCGGAGGAGGTGGGGGGGTCGCTCCGGAGGGGAAGCTGGCGGGTGCGGCAAAGAGGCCGAGACGACAGGGATGGTGCAGGCTGCGCACGCCGGTTGTGCGGGAGGAGAGGACGACGCGGGGGAGAGAGAGAGCGTAGGAGGGCTGCGGGAAGAGAGGAGAGAAGGGAGAGGGAAGAGTGGCGGCTGGGTAGGCTTAGGGTTAGGGGGTTAAACAAAAACTATATATATATATATATACATAATCAATAATAATAATAATATTAATAATAATAATAATAATAATAATAATAATAATTGTAATAACCTTATAATAATTGTAATAATAACCATAATAATAATAATAGAAGACTAAATAAAAGAATAAAATCTAATCTTCATAATAATAAAAATTTATAATAATAATATTAATAAAACTTTATAATAATAATAATAAATAAACTTTATAATAATAATGATAAAATAAATAAAAAATAATAATAATAAAATGACAACATAAAATTCTCAAATTTAAACGTCGGGCGAACACGTAGTCACCCGGGCCAACCGCACGGTCACCGCTAACGATGCGATGACCGCGCACTGGCGCGAAACCCTTCAACACAGATAAACGTTAAAAAAATTCAGACCGAGACCAAGAAAAGAGTAAGATAAGGGTTTCTGCGGTCGGGGTGTGACATTCTATGATCATATGATTCCATTACCTATATTTTAGGATTATTTGTTTTTATTCATGGTACATTTCTTTTATGTTATCATGTTATGATTTCTAATTCTTGTGTTATCCTTAAATCCCATGTTTATTCCCTTATAGGGATTTTATATCATCCCTTTTTTCTATGCATTCCTTTGGTTATCCTATGAAGTTATAGGAGATAAAAGAGAGTGATGATATCACTATGAAGATTAATAAAATACGGTTTATTCTGGTTTGAATTATGTACAAAATATTCCAAATATAGTAGGAATTTTTAACCTTGGTTTGTATTTAATGGATATTTATGCTGAAAATCATGTAATAATATGTGTAAAAGGCTTTTACAACTATAGTTTGTATCAGTGGATGGACAAATTATTTTATGAGATTAGGAATAAGAAACTTTAGTAAGAACCCTTGGGATAATTTTATCACCATGAATAAACTAGATTAAAACCTAGGGAATCATAGGTTAGGATATAGTTTTCATTTATAAGTTTATTCATATATGTTCACAATTTCATTTTTAGATTATCATTAGCTAAGAATTAAAAACCCCTTAATTTTATTTTTCATTTTCTAGTTAATGGATGGAAATAGAAGAAATCATGATAATAAACAATGTGATATGCAATGTGATGATTTCCCTAATGATATACCAAACTTTATGGGAATCAATGCTCAGAACTTTATGACACTATTGGATCAACTGGAACAGGTTATGAATAATAAATTGAATTGCATACAACTCCCTACTTATCTTAAGAATAATTACATTGTGTTCAATCCTTTATGATACAAACTCCTCCTATATTTAATTGATCTTGTGATCCCCTCATCTTGGAACAATAGATTATATCCATTGAGAAGATATTCTTTGTCTTCTAGTGCTTAGACGAAGAAAATTCATACTGCAAGTCTATCATTTTGATTGGGAAGTTGATCAATGGTGGAAACTGATCGAACAAAAAGTCTAAAGATAAAATTGATTCCATGGAATGGGAATGATTCAAGAAAATATTTTTCAATAAATATTTTCATGGAACTCTTCATCTTAATATGGAGAGGGAGTTCCTCAAACTAAAGTAGAAGGAATATGATTCTATCAGAGTGTGTGAGAAAAAATTTACAAGGATTGTGTGATAAAACTCTACCTTTTTCCTAAACACCAAAATTAATTTGGATCATAACTTTAGTGGATTAAAGTCAAGTCTATGAAAGTATTTGAAAATTTGATACTTTGGAAGATATGAGAAGATTTTCCATTATGAACTTAAATTTGAGATGGATATTAGAGACTCTAAGTGTTCTCATGGGAAGAAAGAAAAAATAGGAAAATGGAGTTTAATATGAGAGGTTGAACAGGTAAATCCCATAGAGGAAAGAAAAACCACATCCCACATGTCAATAGTGTGGGGATAATAATCATTGTAACTAACTAAAGGGAATTATGATATTCTTCAAAAGTAGAAGACATGGGAATCATGATAATCATTACTGAAGGGATTTGAAGAATCCCTCTAATGTGGAAGAATAAAGGATGCTTTAGATCAGCACTCAACTTGTAGTGTGGTGTTTCAACTGCAAGTTGTAAAAACCTGATCCCAGAAGCCTGGAGCCGGTGCATTATTTTAATACATTGACATGATTAAAACGAATCAAGTCTCGATGGACCGATCAGTTTAGCAGGCTTGGAAAATAGATTACATACAAAAACATTACATTAGACATTAGAAAAATAAAAAACAACATAAATGATCCTCTTAGAATGACATTAATCCCCTAGATTAACCCTGCTTATCAATCATAATACACTTCTCAGATTCCTGGGAAAATAAAATATAAGAAAGGGGTGAGCTCAAACGCTCAGTAAGTGTAATAAATACAGTGGAAGATAACATAAACATTAGGCATAGTGAATAATTTAAAACTCATGCCTTTACAAATAATAAACATGAAAAATTTATGGAAGGAATATGATATGAGTAAATAACGCCATAATAAAACATAGTCATGGGTATTATACTAGTAGAATAACCACATGAACCATTAATAATATTTTCATAATGATGTAATGTATAATGCCAGACATTTTGAATCATTTTTTCAAGGCCTCAGCAAAGACGTCTAAAAATGATTAAGGGCTCAGAAAAAACTATATATCAAATTGGGAAAGGCCTCGAAAAATTCCACATCTAATTGTCTCATGAGACCTACTGATGCACCGAGGAGCTATAGTGGATTCCACTCGTCAATTTCTTAGTCCAATACATTCCTCACATGAAAATGTTGAAACATAACATAAACATTCATATTAAAACTAGCATATGAAATGTAAATACTTTAACCATAAACCATGAATGGTATAAAAATAATACATCCATAGTAAAAAATATCATAAATCTTTCAATACAATATGGAAGATTTGTATCATAATAAATAAACTTCAAACAAGTTTAAAATCTATCAAAGGATGTTGACATAGATAAAAATGATTTGTAAAACTCTTTGAGAGAAATATAACTTTTTCATGAAAAGATTTAAAAGTCACACATTTATAAAGAAAGTAATTTAAAATAGATTTTTTTAATAAAAGTGTCCCATACGACTTTGAAACTTATGAAAATAATTATCATTACAAAACATTCCTGTTCATATAAAAAAATCCTTAAAATCATTTTGAAAACATGGACATTAATTAAAAGTATTTAGAAAGATAAATCATTAAAACATTTAAAATAAGGATCTACTGAAATAGAACCTCCCATAAAACCTTAAAATATTCCTCTTGAATTTTTTTATGAAATATGGGTATCAATGACAAATATGTACCAATAAATACTTACACATAAACAATCTCAGATAATAATGATATTGAAGATATAACCCTTACCTTGCACTTTCCTTTGGTGGAGGGTATGTTTAACCTCCTGTATAATGATCATAGTATATTATTAAATTATACGAAAACCATATTTATATTTATTATATCATACATGATTCATTTATTACTTTATACTACCCATTTAATATTGATTTCCATGTTAGATTAACATTTGGGGTAATAATCGCTTTCTATATCGTACGTGTTTTAACTTGTTATTCTTGATCATATCTTTTAGATAATGATTTCAATACTTATATAATATAAACCTTGACTTATATATCATATATATTTAGAATATAAATATGTATAATAGATAGATATATGAAATTAAAGGCACCGTTTATGGAGATGGTAGGCCAAACATACGCATAAACACTGTTTCCGTTTTCATATCGTATTGAACAGAAGTAAGTGAATAAGATATTTGTAAGTACATACCTACATACCTACATACATATATATATATATATCTCATGTAACATTATTATATCATATATTACATACTTATTAATAATATATATTTTAATAATCATTATTGAATGGTGAAAGTGGCAATGAATCTCATCACGTCGTGGATACGGTAATCCGTACATACGCACAAGCGACAATATCATTATATTGATGGTGAAGTTGTATGTAATTGGATGGTATATCATATATAAAAAATAATTTACATGTTATATTTATTATTTACATCAGTTATACTCATTATTATACCCATCCAAACAATAAAGTGTTGGAATAAAAAACTACACCACGACATGGAGATGGTAAACCGTACGTACGCACATATGGTGACTTTGTCATTTAGAGGATAGATAGAATAAAGAATATGGTTGTACCATATTTATAATAAAATCAAAATATTTAGGAGGTAATGGAGTTGTTATTTTGGTATGGAAACAAAAAATAAAGAGGAAGTGGAAGATGAAAAGAACTTGAAAGAGGGTGGTGAAATTGTTACCTCTTCTTTGGGTGTTTCATTTTTAGTTGATCAAAAGGGCTCCTTAGGTTGGCTTTATGATCAAATTATGGACTATAGATTTATTTGAGGGAAGTTGGGAGGATATTTGGGTAGGGTTTGGCTGAGCCAAATGGATTTGGAGGTGTGATTTTGAGAGAAGGGGAAGTTCCCTTTTATAAGAGAGGTGAGGGTCACTTTAGGAAAATATTGAAATATTATTTTATAATAAAATAATTTTCTATTTATAATGGCTCCAAAATTATTTATTTTGAGTATAAGGTTTTTATGGGTTGATATACTCTCAACCAATAGTTTTTAGACAAGTTTAGGTAACCATTTTAACCTTATCTTTTAGATTTAACTCTTAGTTAAATAGTTTTACTTTTACGGAGTCTTCTTGTATTATTACAATATATTGTTAATAAAATTACACTACTATAAAAATAACCTATACCAATGGTTTGTAACCATTGGTAAAGGCCTCAAAACCATTGGTTTAGGCTATACCAATGGTTTGGAGAGCTGTTTCCAAGTAAGCCGTGAGGATAGGTCTATACCAATGATTTTTGGAAAACCATTGGTATAGACCTATACCAACAGTTTTGAAAACTGTTGGTATAAGTAATATGAAAATCTATACCAACAGTTCCATAAACCATTGGTATATGTAATTCAAAAAAAATCATCTGGTTGGTTTTGATCCCAACACCTCTCGATTGTGATTGAATGACCTAAACACTAACCGAACTTACTTTTGTGAACATAATTTCATAAATATATATATGTACTATCATAAGTATTTTAAAGTTTGATTTATTTAATGTCTACTGCAATAAGATTCCATTAAAAATACATGTACCTATACCAACGGTTCTCAAAACTATTGGTATAGACCTATACCAATGGTTTTGAGAACCGTTGGTATAAAGTCTTTGATTTTGGGACCTATACCAACAGTTTTAGACAAACCGTTGGTATAGGGATGGGGGGGACCTATAGCAACAGTTTGGCAAAAACTGTTGGTATAGGGTCTCTATAATGTACCTATACCAACATTTTTGGCCAAACCGTTGGTATAGGTCCAAATTAGTGAACCTATACCAACAGCTTGGCCAAACTGTTGGTATAGGTCCCCCCTATACCAATGGTTTGTCCAAAACTGTTGGTATTGGTCCATATAAGTGACCTATTCCAACAGTTTTGGCCAAACCTCTGGTATAGGTCCAAATTAGTGAACTGTACCTACGGTTTGCCCAAAACTATTTGTATAGATCATATTTACAGTAGTGTTACTCTAAACTTCCATGAGAACCTCAAGTAGTTCATTAATGAGATATATAATATTATTTATTCCCTTTGGATGAACCTTTGATTTTTAGGATTATTATATCAACCAATAATATAGTATTTGTTTTAAAAATTGATTTATGTCAATTTTGACACTATTTGGTATTTGGTTTTTGTGAAAGTCATCACAATGTGATTACTTCACAAACGATACATTGAATCAACCCTAACATATCATATTTACCTAGAAAACTCATTTATGTCATAAAAACTTTGAAATTATATTTATAATACCTTTTATGTGATTCTTTCATTAATAAGGTAATTAATGTATCATCATTGTGTCATAAATAAATTTAAATATTTGATGTCTAAAAATTATAAATAAAATACCATGGTGTAGGAAATCTTTTTAGATTTCTAATAAATATTTATAGTCAAATTTATTTTATGTATAAACATATATTAAAAATGGTTTAGTTATTAAATATTGAATTTAACACTTTTAACTCTTCTTTAAATAAAATAATAATAAATGTCCTAATATAATTCAAATGGACCTAAAGGATCATATTTTATTCCTAAGGGGTTTTTGGTCAAATTAATGTTATCCAATAGAATTAGGACATGTTTTAGGGTAATTATAATATCATTTTACCTTTAATTACCCTATTTACTTTTAACCGTGGTAAATAAAATTCAAAAGTTTCTATTCACCAAAAAAATTATATTTATCTTATTGAACCATATTTTAATTACTAATATTAATCATGTCTCTCAGTTTTTTGAAATTCAACTCATAGAAGCAGTAAAATTATGTTTTATGCAAATTTGTAAATGATCCTAGATGGTGGGTAAAAAAACGTTAAAAAGTGAACAAAATTTCATATATATAATTTTATTATAAAATGACTCCAATGAATTACATTGAACTTATATAGGTATTATATATCTTTTTTTACTTAAAATAAATTCATATAAAATAAATAATTATTTTAAGAAAAAGCTGGTTTTAAATAATTACACAATGTTTTTCACTATTCATCAAAAATTGAAAGTATTCAGAAAAATACCAAAAATCCACTATAAGCTAATTTTGATATTCTAAATAAAAAAATGAATTCAATTTTACCAAATTAAATACATTAAAGTTGTATTTATCAATTTAAAACTAATTTACGATGTCAAAACCAAAGTGTGTTTTTTAAAAGTAAAAACTATCAAAAGATTGACAAGAGTTTATGTCAAATTTAAATGTAAAATTACTTATAATGACCTAAATTGTATAAAATGATAAAAATATAATCTAATTATAGTTCAAAACCTTTAAAATTAATAATTTAAGAGCACATGAGCCTTAGAACAGTTGGTGATGTATACTTAACTGCATCCACAAGACCCAAGTTCAAAACCAGGTAGAGGCATATTTCCAGGTACTGTAGCAGGTACTGTAGCAAGCACTGTAACAGTATTGTACACTGTGTAGGTACTATAGCAGAACTGTACACTGTATAGGTACTGTTGCAGAACTGTAGTCTATGCAGGCATTGTATCAGGCACTGTAGTAGTTACTGTAGCAGGTACTGTTCGGTACTGTAGCAGTTGGAACTATTCACCTTGGGCCACCGGTTTGGGCTTGGAGTCCTCAAGGATTTCAGGACACCTTGGACTTTGGGTCATTAGGGATTTTGGGCCACATTTAAGTCCCTTGGGCCACCTCAAGTCCTTCGGGCCACATGCAGTTTCCCTAGACACACTACAAAAAAGGATCAGCCCCAGAAGAGGATTCAGAACAGGAACACTTACCAGAGCAGAGCGAAATAGATTTGTCAGAATGAGAGGGTATTACTATTCCATCGGGACCAGCCTGTTCTTGTATGGGAAGCCTAGCTAGACGGTCATGCAAAGGTGTAGAGCTACTATCATGATGTAGATGCTGTGGAGGGTCAGTTTCTTGTTGATAGTTTGGTTGAATTCCCCAAGACCTTCAGGTCAGGTAATCTTCTAAGACTACATGCCTTGTAATCTCTGAGCCTATGGGAATTTTAAGGGTTCCCCATCATACCTTTAATGGGGGGTTATAAAAAATCAATAAAAATGAAGGCCTTCGGTCTATTCGAGTGGGCTAATTTAAGACTATAAATTATTTCGATTAAAAAAGTTGTTTTCTATTAAAACATAAAATTTTTCACTATTAGTCCAAATATGAAAGTTATCAGAAAAGTACCAAAATTTTATACAAACTAAATTTTTATGTCCCAATTCTAAATAATAATTTAATTTCATTAAATTTAATAATTAAAAGTTTCAAATATTAGTTTTAAAAAGGGTTCGCTATTAAAAGGTGGTAAAATTTCATTTTTTGAAAAATACTTATTTTATCTGAAAAAAGGAATTTGTTCTTATATTATATCTAAGAAACACATAATATGGATGTTAAAATTTTATAGAGTATATAAGATCCAAAATTCCGTTAATACTATTCATAACCGCTTTTTGAACAGCTAGTTTGGTAAGTTGTGGTGTGCTCGAACTCAGTGTTGCATGTAGCACAAGTAATTGAATTACTTTAATGAATAAAAGAATAAAAATAGAAAAATTCCTTTGTGGAAAACCCATATTAGAAATTGGGTTAATAAAATTTAGTCTTAATAAGAGGGAAAGGCAATGAAAAATTCACCATGAAATTGTGTTCTCAATTAGGAGAACATTTGTGGAAATTAGAGATATGTAATTGGAGAAGAAATTTAAATATTTATAGGGAGTGATTTAGGTCATCAATAACAAACAAGTGTATAATTGAGGGCCTCGAAGCCATCGATCTATGATGATTTAAAATATCATCAGTTCAAAAAACATAAGGTATTAGGATAACACATTTTTGGTTTTAAGATATCTTCCCTAAAGTTTAAGAATTAATTTCTTCATAGAATAAGAGAAAAAATATATATATACTTGAAAAGTAGAGTTTCATCCTTCAACCAATTCCTACCACAAATTCATCTTTTACTTCAAAAGATAATATAATTCAAAAATATTCTATTTATACTAATCAAATAGGGTTCCAAAAATAATGAATTTATATTTCATTTGTCAGACTATTTAAAAAAACTACATTATACAGATCGGGACATCACGTAGGCTAGTGGTAGGTGATGAACCCTTGTCGCTCTTCAGTTGTGGGTTCAAGTCTCATGCCCTTGCTGGACGCGATAGGTTGTCGCCCGAACTCCGGGTTATCCTTTTTATAACAATCCAAAAATAATCTTAAGAAATGATTTAACCTTAATAATAGTATCCAAATTCAAACTTAATCCATTCCAACCTTTATACTTATCCAAAATAATTCTGTCCAAACTCACAGTCCACAATTTATAAGGAAGGTAAACAAAATGAAGATCTCTTTTTCCATGTAATAACATATGAATACCTTCATCATGTGTTCATTTAAAACATGTTAACACCCTGAATTACCATAAAACCTTATTGATTAAATTTATGCTCCCTTATTACTTATAGAATAACATATATATTTCTTATAACCAAATTTTTTGAATATTCTAACAATAATGGAATAAACAAACCATTAATTACTTCAAAGGTAGTCAAGAGTATCCAATATAATTTATCCAAATAAACCATATCTTATTCCAAAATCACTACCTCATTAAAATGACCATATTATGGTTTAACTTTCCTTCAACCATGTATTTTCCAAAAAATTTAACCTGAAACTGTGTCACTTTACTTGATACCATACAATCTCAAATCCTTAATTTAATAGTACTACAGTACAATCCATATTTATTTCCATAATTCATATAACCAGTACATCATTGATACGACACTCAAATGAAGTAATTATTTTATAAAAACATAGTAAAACTATTCATTCATCTTCATCTGTGGTAGTATCATAACTTGATTATTATCCAATAAAATCATTTGGGGCATACTCTGATGATTTGGACATTGATTCACGTAGTGTCCTAAATCCTTGAAGATGAAGCATTGTACATTTGAAACCTTTTTCTTACCCTTTCAATCACATACTTGGTGTCCTTTTTCTCAACACTTATAATAAACTACCATTCTCTTCAATCATTTACCAAGGTGATTATTTCCATAGTTATCACATATGGGAAAATCCTTATTTCCACTATTCCCTTTATCCATCTTTCTCTCTACCATCCTTTTCTTCTATTGCTTCCCTTCAAAGCCACTGGACTCTGAGAATTCTTTACTTATCTTATTAACACATGATATTATTTCTTCATATGATTAGAATAAATGGGTTACTATTTACCATTTAAATGTTGGATTAATACCATGAAAGATATGATCCTTATTAACCTTTCAATCATGCTTATTTCTAGAATTCTGATTCCTTCTACTAGGCTCCATTTCTAAATAATGGAATACACTAGGTTAGTTTATGAATCAAAATTCATAATTTCAATCTTGTAAAATACCTAACATAAATTGAAGTGATTATGCATATAATCTAAAATCATAAAATGTTTTCTTTGTGGAATTATTTACTTCTAAATCCTTTATAATGGCTTGTAATGAAAATTTGAATTATCCTAAGCATATCCCCCGAGAGAATCGTAACCAAGAGTACGGAAAGGCCCGTTGTCATGTACCAGGATACCCTAGGTCAAGCCCGAAGCTCCTTGTTTGAGTTTTCACTCATAGGTACATATGTGCCATAGCCACCTCTACCTGCTCATATCCAGAAAGGGATGAATTTCTTGGAAAATACACAAAATATCTACATTACCAAAATTCTAATAAGTTATTCAATTCTAATTCTCAAAGTCTATCTTAGGGTAATGTTATCTAATCATAGTTTATCTAAATATATTTCCATGGTTGTTGCTAAAATTCCTCTGATACCAACTGTAACACCCCAACCCCAAAGGCCCAGATCCGGTGCATTATTTTAATACATTGACATGACTACAAGGAATCAAGTCCTGAAGGACTGATTATTTTAGCAGTCTTTAAAAATAGATTACATACATGAACGCTACATTACACATTAGAAAAATAAAACACAACATAAATGATCCTTTGATAATACCATTAATCCCCTAGCTTAACCTTACTTATCAATCATAATACACTTCTTGTAATCCTAGGAAAATAAAACATAAGAAGGGGGTGAGCACCAATGCTCAGTAAGGGTAAGAAATACAGTAGATGATAACATAAACATTAGGCATGGTTAATAATTTAAAACACATGCCTTTACAAATAATAAACATGAACACATTATGGTAGGAATATGAGATTAGTAAATAAATATATAATAAAAAATAGTCATGGGTATTCTACTAGTTGAATAACCACAAGAACCATCAATAATATTTTTATAATGAGGGAATATATAGTGCCAGACATTCTGAATCATTTTGTCAAGGCCTCGACCAAGACGTCTAAAAATGATTAAGGCCTTAGCCAAAACCATATATAAAATTGGGAAATGCCTCAACAAATTACATGTATAATTGTCTCATGAGACCTACTGATGCACCGAGGAGCTATATCGGGCTCTACCTGTCACTTTCTAAGTCCAATAAATTCCTCACCTAAAAAGGTTGAAACATAACATAAACATTCGTATTAAAACTAGCATACGAAATGCCAATACTTTAACCATAAACCATGAATGCTATAAAAATAACACATCCACAGTTAAATATATCATAAAACATTCAATACAATATGGAATATTTGTATAATAATAAATCAACTTCAAACAAGTTTAAAATCCATCAAAGGATGTAGACATAAATGAAAATGATTTGTAAAATTTTTTGAGAGAAATATCCCTTTTTCATGAAAACATTTAAAAGTCACACATTTATAAAGGATGTAATTTAAAATATATTTTCAAATAAAAGTGCCCCATATGACTTTGAAACTTTTGAAAATAATTATCATTTCAGAAAACTCATACCCATATAAATAAATCCTTAAAATCATTTTGAAAACTTGGACATTAATTAAAATGATTTACAAAGATAAAAGATTAAAAAATTTAATGTGATGATATAGTTAAATAGAACCTCCCATAAAACCTTAAATGATTCATTTTGAAAATAGTTTTATGAAATATGGGTATCTATGATAAATATTACCTATTAAATACTTACACATAAATAATCTCGGATAATAATGAGATTGAGTAAATAACCCTTACCTTGCACTTTCCTTTGGTCGAGGGTACATTTAACCTCCTGTATAATGACCATAGTATATTATTAAAATATACCAGAACCATATTCATATTTATTATATCATGCATGATTCATTTATGACTTTATACTACCCATTTAATAATGATTTCCATGTTAAATTAACATTTTGGGTAATAATCGCTTTATTTATCGTACATGTTTTAACTTGTTATTCTTGATCAAATCATTTAGATCATGATTTAAATACATCCATAATATAAACCTTGATTTTTATATCATATATATTTATAATGTAAATATTTATAATAGATAGATATATGAAATGGACGACACCATTTACGGAGACAGTAGGTCGTACGTACGCATAAACGCTGTTTCTGTTTTCATATCGTATTGAACGGAAGTAAGTGAATAAGATATATGTAAGTACATACATACATACATACATACATACATACATACATACATACATACATACATACATACATACATACATACATACATACATACATATATACATACATACATACATAGATACATACATACATACATACATACATACATACATACATGTATATATATATCTATCTTCTTTAGCATTATTTTTTCATATATTACATACTTATTAATAATATATATTTTAATAATCATCGTTGAATGGTGAACGTGTCAATGAATCTCATCGTGTCGTGGAGACGGTAATCCGTACGTATGCACGAGCTACAATAACATTATATTGATGGTGAAATAGTATATAATTGTATGGTATATAATATATATAGAATAATTAACATGTTATATTTATTATTTATATTAGTTATACTCATTATTATACCCATCCAAATAATGAAGTGTTTGAATAACAAACTACACCACAACGTGGAGACGGTAATCCGTACATATGCACGTATGGTGACTTTGTCATTTAGAGGATGAATAGAATAAAAAATATGGTTGTACCATATTTATAATAAGATCACAATATATAGGATTTAATAGATTTATTATTATGGTATGGAAACAAAAAAGAAAGAGGAAGTGGAAGATGAAAAGAACTTGAAAGAGGGTGGTGAAATTATTACCTCTACTTCGGGTGTTTCATTTTTAGATGATCAAAAGGGCCCCTTATATTGGATATATGATCAAAGTAAGGAATCTAGGTTGATGCGAGGGAAGTTTGGAGGATATTTGGGCAGGGTTTGGCCGAGCCAAATGGCTTTGGAGGTGTGATTTTGAGAGAAGGGGAAGTGCCCTTTTATAAGAGAGGTGAGGGTCACTTTAGGAAAAGTTTGAAATATTATTTTATAATAATATAATCTTCGGTTTCTAAGGGATCCAAAAATATTTATTTCGAGGATAATATGGTTATGGGTCTAAATACTCTCAACCAATAGGTTTTAGACTAGTTTAGGTTACCGTTTTAACCATATCTTTTAGATTTAACTCTTAGTTAAATAGTTTGACCTTTACCGTGTCTTCTTGTATTGTTATATTATATGGTTAATAAGAATACTATAAACTTACATGAGAACCAAAAGTGGTACATTAATGTGATATATAAAATTATTTAATCGCTTTGGGCAAACCCTATATTTTTTGGATTATTATATCAACCAATAATATAGTATTTGTTTTAATAATTAATTTAGGTCAATTTTGACACTATTTGGTATTTGATTTTTTTAAAGTCATCACAACGTGATTAATACACAAAAGATACATTAAATCAACCCTAACATGTCATATTCACATATAAAACTCGTGTATGTCATAAAAACTTTGAAATTATATTTATTTTAATATTTATAATACTGTTTATTTGATTCTTTCATTAATAAGGTAATTACTGTATCATCATTGTGTCATAAATAAATTTAATTATTTAATGTAAAAAAATTATAATTAAAATACCAAGATGTATGAAATATTTTTATATTTATAATGAATATTTATAGTCAAATTTATCTTTTGTATAACCCTATATTAAAAATGGTTTAGTTATTAAACTTTGAATTTAACACTTTTAACTCTTCTTTAAATAAAATAATAATAAGTATCCTAATCTAATACAAGTGGACCTAAAGGATAATATTTTATTCCTAAGGTTGTTTTTGGTTGAATTAGACTTATCCAATAGAATTAGGACATGTGTTAGGGTAATTAAAATATCATTGTTACCTTTAATTACCATTTTTACTTTTAACCGTGGTAATTAAAAGTTAAAAGTTACTATTAAAAAAAATTATTTTCATATTATTGAACCAAATTTTGCTTACTGGTATTAACAGTGACACTATTATTTTTTAAATTCAACTCACTGAAGCGGTAAAATTAAGTTTGATGCAAATTTTCAAATGCTCCTAGAAGGTGGGTAAAAAAAGCGTTAAAAAGTTCAATTAAATTTTATACATCTAATTTAAATATAAAATGACTCCAATTAATTACATATAACATATATAGGTATTATATATCTATTTTGACTTAAAATAAATTCAAATAAATAAACAATTAATTAAATAAAAAATCGGTTTTAAATAATGACGCAGTGTTTTTCACTATTCATCAAAAATTGAATGTATTCAGAAAAATAACAAAAATTTACCCTAAGCTAATTTTTATATTCTGAATACAAAAATGAAGTCTATTTTACCAAATTCAAAACATAGAACTTTCATTTATTAATTTATAATTAATTTCTGTTGTCAAAATCAAAAAGTAGGTTTTTAAAAAGTAAAAACTATCAAAAGATTGACATGTGTTTATGTCAAATTTAAATGTGAAATTACTTATAATGATATACATTGTATTAAATGATAACAATACAATATAATTATACTTCAAAACCTTTAAAATTCATAATTTAACACCATAAATATTTTGATTTAAAAAGTTGTTTTCAATTAAAAGACATTATTTTTCACTATTCGTCAAAATATGAAAGTTATCAGAATAGTACCAAAAACTTATCCAAACAAAATTTCTATTTCACTCTTCTAAAGAATAATTTAATTTCCTTAAATTTAATATATAAAAGTGTCAAATATTTTTTTTAAAAAGGGTTTTCCATTAAAAGGCGGTAAAATTTCATTTTTTGAAAAATACTTCTTTTATTTGAAAAATGAATTTGTTCTTATATTATGTCTAAGAAACACATAATATGGATGTTATAATTATATAGAGTTTATAATATTCAAAATTTAGTTAATACTATTCATAACAGCTTTTTGAACAGCTAGTTTGGTTAGTTGTGGTGCGCTCGAACTCGGTGTTGCGTGTAGCGCAACTATTGAATTACTTTAATGAGATAACATACTATGAAATCTTGGGGTGTTACACAAGTAGAATAGGGATTATGCAATATAACTCCCTAATCCAAGGGTTTTTGGAGACAATCAATGAAAAAACATCCCATTCAACAATGAAGGGTATTTTTTATCACTACAACTAAGGTGGAGTCTAAAAAAGAAGTTTTAAAAGGTAAATAGATCATTCATTAATGAATAGTGAACTTTCTATTTGATACTTTTTCTAAAAATTCTATCATATCATTCATTTTTTTCGAAATATTCAAGCACCACCTAAAAATATAGAGATTGAGTTATCTGTGAGGGTAGAATATGGGGATATTATTTTATATAAAGTATATAACTCCTCCCTAGTCAATGTTTGTGAACCATACCTCACATAAAATCTCATATTACTTCCTTTGGTGGAGTTTTATTCTATATTGGTTATGGAATTTCTATCTTTATACAAAGGAAACATCAACTGTTGGGGGAGGGAGATCACACTTCACATCCCGAGGCATCCTATAATTCTATACAAGTGTAAGGAGGATGAATCTCCTTCAAAATAATCAAATTAGGTGTTTATATTATGTCCCTATGATCAATAATATTTATCTCAAATTATTGATACAAAGGATAAGATTATTCTTGAAGACATGCCCATTTTGAGGGACTACCCCATTGTGTTCCCTAAATAAATTCCAAGTCTTCGTCCTGATGGGGAAGTTGAGTTCTCAATTGAACATAAACCTAGATCCATGCCTATATCAAAGAATACCTATTGGATGTAGACCATTGAGTTAGAATAATTGAAAAATAATTTACATGATAATATAGACAAAGGTTTCATACACCTGAGTGCTTCATTGTGGGGTTCGCCGACCCACTACATCAAGAATAAGGATAAATCAATACAATTATGCATTGATTATTGTGAGAAAAAAATCACAATAAAGAACATGTATCCCCTTATAAGAATACATTTATTTTTTTGATCAATTGTGTGTGGGAAAGTATTTATTTAAGGTGGACCTTTGGTCGGGATATCACTAATTAAAGGTGAAGAAGGGTGATATTACCAAGACTAACTTTTGTACAGTGTATGGACACTGTTAATTCATAGTATTTCCCTTAAAACATAGTAATACCTGAAAAATGTTTATGTAATTAATGAATAGAGTCATTAGATATTATGTCGATAGATTTTTGGTAGTATTTATAAATGATATCATGATATACTCCAAGTGAATGGAAGAGCATGAGGAGAATTTGAATATTGTACTAAAGAATTTGCATAGTGAGAAACTATATGAAAGGTGTAGTAAATGTGAGTTCTAAATGGAGAAAGTATCATTATTGGGCCATGTTATCACTAGAAAAGGGATATTTGTGGACCCATATGAGAAAGAGGAAATATATAAGTGGATGAGACTAGAATATGTAATATATTTCTATAGTTTCCTTTGACTAGCTAGCTATTACCAATAATTTGTGAGGAACTTATCATTATTATCAAACCCAATAACCAAGATAAATTGAAATATAGTAATTTTTTTCTGTACACGTGAATGTGAACACTTATTCAAAGAGTTGAAACTGTGGCTTATCATGGAACTAGTACTTACACTACCCACAAGTGGAGAACTTTTTGTGATATTCAGTGATGTATCAAAGGAGGTATTAGGATTTTTACTAATGAAAAAATGATAAATTAATATCCTAAACCTCAAGGCAGTTAAAATTTCATGAGAAAAACTATCCCTAGTATGATATGATGTTGGAAGTTGTGATCTTCACATTGAAAATATAGTGGCATTATCTTTATAGGAAGAAGTGTCAGATATATTCTGATCACAAGTTTCAAAAACATATATTCACATAGAATAATCTTAATATATGCCAATAAATATGGTTAGATATCATCAAGGATTATGAATTATAAATCCTCTTCCATCTTGGAAAAGAAAATAATGTTCTAGATTCTCTAAGTAGAAAGGATCCTATAACTTTATCAATGATAAGAATTGAGAAGGATCCAATGTTCTTAGAAATTAAAATTTAAACATGGAAATAATAATGGATGGAACATTATCATTCCTTTATAAAATGATTCCTCAACAACCCCTTATGAAGATGATAATGGGTGACTGAAAAAATGATGTGGAAATTTAGAAGAAGGTGGAATATATTAGAAATGTTAAATCATCAATGTTCAAAATTAAAGAGTCCTAATATTTGGACCATGAATATGTATACCCTAAAATCAAAATATAAAGAGGAATATTTTTAATTATGCACATCTCTTGACTTTCTCCATCCACCCAGGGACCAAAAAGATGCATCAAGATATTTGAGAGCACTAATGGTGGGATAATATGAAGAATGAGATTGGTGAATATACATCCAAGTTCTTGGTATTACAAAAAGTGAAGGATAAAAGGAAAAAGTATAAAGGGATGATGAAACCATTACCTATACCCATATAGAAATGGGAAATATCCCCATCTACTTTTTCATTGGAATTTAAAATACATCCCGAGGAAATTATACTACATGGGTTGTTGTGGATAATCTTAAAAATAAAACTCAATTTATTACAATTTGAGAGGAATTATAGCATGATAAAATTACATAGATATGCATCAGAGAAGTGAGGAGGCTACATGGATTTACATTGTTGATTTTATCTGATCAAGATTCTAGATTTACCTCAATGTTCTAGAAAAGTATCCATCATTCTCTAAATACCGTACTAAACTTCAGTATGGATTATCACCTCAAAATTGATGACCAGTCAGAGAAGACCATTAAAATACTAGAATACATGTTGAGTTTATGATCAATGGAATTAAAATGAGTATGTGACCAACATCTTCCACTATTTTTGTTCTATGACAATAATAGTTTCCACTCGAGCATTCAAATGGCTCTATATGAATCCCTTTATGGGGAAAGATGTAGAACACCTACATGCTGGGATAGAATTGGTGAATGAAACATAACAACAACTAAAATAGTTAATTAAATAGTATAAAAGGTGAATAGTATTTAGAAATACATTAGGGTATCCCAATGTACATAAAGGATAAATGCTGAAAAGCTTTAATGAGACCTGGGGTTTTTGGTTAGAGAATGATATTCCTTCTCATATCTCCGTAGATGAGAGTCATGAGATTTTCAAAGAAGGTAAATAATTGTCCCAAGTATATTGACCCCTTTTAGATTATTGATCACATCATTGTTTTTGACTATTGAGTGGAACTTCCACCAACCATGTCTCTTGTACATGACATATTCCAAGTATTTCTCTTGAGAAAGTACAAATTATACCCCTCACATGTACTGGATTTAGAGGTGGTACAATTTGAAAATAATCTCTCTTATGAGGAGAAACAGGTGAAGATCTTAGATCATATAGATAAATTTATATGCAAAAAGACTAATCACCTATTCAAAGTACCGTGAAAGAACTATAAATATAAAGAGGTGACATGGGAACCAGAGTAAGCGATGATGGAGAAGTACCCTCACCTCTTTTTATCCAAGTATATAAACCGAAATTTTGATGAAGAAATTTTATATAGGGTAATAATGTAACGACGCCGAATTTTATCAGTGGAATTTCTCTTCTTATAAATATGTCATAAAGAGAAAACAATAAAAAATTATTATCATAAATGAATAATGATATATTATTAAGAAAATAAACCAAAAATAATGATAAACATTTTAGTGGTACAATAAATATAAAATAAGAGAATAAGAATATGATAATTTGTATCTACATGATTGACTAGAATGACCACAGTTACAAACAAAGCTGTAGAAACAAAAAATAATGTTAATAATACAATATTAATTTTGAAGATGAAATTATATATATAAACTTGAGACAAATTATAACTGAATGAATAATGAATGGAATACAAGGTATTTTTAGCAATTAGGGATCCCATATGAATATTATAAATTTGACCATTGAAATAGTAACATGACCATTAGAATAGTAATATAACCATTAAGAATAGTAATCTAACTGATAGTATAGTAACCTCCCCTATAGAAATTACAATTAAAATTTAGGTACCTTATAAAATTAAATTATGTTATATTTATGTCATGGTACATGTAAATAAATATTTTAAAACTCATAAATTAAGTGTTGGTATTTTTTAAAAATGTAACCGTTTTATTTTGAATTTTATAATTAATAATATGGTTTAAAAGAAAATATATTTTCATAAAATGGATTAATAAATGAATATTATAATGTTTTATAATTATAAGATAATTTTATGAGACCATAATAAAAATTTCAAAGGGTTATAAAATTGATTATAATATTAAAAACAATATTTTCTGAATAAATGATGATTTTATTTAAAAATTAAATATATAATATTTAGCAAATTATTTTCATAAAATTTATTATATTTCTAAAATATACAAATATAAAAATTTTTAGGGTGAATTTTTGGGATTTTTTAGAAATATTGGAATTTTTGGGGAATAATGAAATACAATAATTTACGGTAATTAACACTATAAGTGAAATACTTGAATTTTTAAGTTATGCATGATATAATCACCCATTATTTGAAACTCAAATGAACAATTTAATTTTATAGTTACAAAAATCAACACTATTGATAGTATTAATCCAAAATAATAAACTAATGTGTATAATAATAAAAAACACCCCTATCCCCCCTTTATAAATACCAACCCCCACCACCCCTTCTCCTCACACCTTATAAGACTTGAAACCTGAAAAATATCTAAAAAAACCTATCCTACCCATTAAAACCATGTCCAAGTGATTATGATCTCACTAAAAGACCAGTTCCATGTTCCTTAAGGGGAAATTTAAGGAGGTGATACTCAAGAGGTAACTTTCTAAATCCCCCTCTCTTAATTTATTTGTTTCATCTACCTTCTCCTCACCTCATTCATAAATAAAATAACAATAAATATAGTATAATTTATATTATGAAATTTAATATTTATCATGGAAAATATTATATCCACCCCTTTTCTCATCTTCTCTTATTCAAAGAAACGAAACCATTATCCAAATTACGGCGTTTAACCATCTCTGTGTATAATGATTTTTTGTTTTGCATTACCGCCTTCAAGGATGGACATAAAACTATTATTTTGGTTAAATAAGATTTTAATAGGTATATTATAACTTATTTAATGTTTTATAACTATTCTATATACATCATATTAAATTAATCAAAACTAGTTCATGATGGTCGGAAAAACCACCAAAATTTAATAAAAATTTATCATTAATATTTTATCAAATGAATCATCCCCATATCAAAAATAAACATGATATATGGGATAATTTATAATTTTTGAAGTTTATAAATACCATTTAATTTCACATCTATAGTATTATTTACATTTGATAAGAACATCCACAAATATACACAAGTTAACTGACCATGAAATTGTGAAACGAACGACCCCAGAACGATGCAAATAATCCTTATAACTTCTCAAAATGGAAATACATAGAGATAATAAAATTATAACAAGTAAATTATATCTGGAATAAATTTTTAATTAAGTAATTAATAAATCTAATATTTTTTATCTTGTACATTAAGTAAAAGTGAACAACGCATTCAGACATAATGTATGGGATCTATCCAAACCTCTATTTTTTCCATTTGGTTAAACTTTTTCTCTCTTTCCACAATGAATTTATATATTATTATTATATAATTAACCTTAATTTTGTTTATATGCTCCAAAAATATGTATCTAGATTAATTAATCTTTCTTTTATGTGGAAATACATGTTTTAACAGTATCCCTTCTATATTCCACCCGTTATGAAATCATGATTAATGGGAACATCTCCATTTCATACACATTTTCTAGTAAAGTCCATAAGATGTTTTAAGCCATATATTTTTATAAAATCACTAATTTGATCATGAAAAAATATCATAGTTCATTATGGGTTTTTTTGAAAAAATTATTCTTTTATCCTCATTAAGGACTCTTTATTCTTTTCCATAAAACTATCTGTTTGTGGAACACTACTAAAGTTAACTAGCCACCATTATTCATGTTTTCACTTCAATCAGGCTTCATTATTCATGATTAATTATTATATTTCCTTTATTAATGACTAATAATAATTTAAAAACCTTATTTTATGGATAACACTATGATAAACACTTTAGTTTTTCTTTATGGCATGATTATGAAACCCATTTATTTCCATGGGCAACCCTTATGATTATTCATTGTTATTAATTCCTTATGTGGAACACATATGCTTGCACATGTAATGATGGGTGCACCCAGATATCACTCTGATGAATTGGGTAATGTTTTAGTATCATGAGACTTTATGTATGAGATTAGCACTACCACAAAAAATGTTTTTCCCAGTGCTAACCTTTTCAGTGCTAACGAAAATGAGCTGATAAAGGGGGGGTGACTTTATCAGCGCTAAAAAAAGTGCTGTAAAAGCACCCCTTTATCAGGGTTTTTTTAGCGCTGATAAAGGGTCGACTTCAAAAAAAATTAAATATAATATATTAATATATAAATATATAAATATAGTTATATTGATATAAATATAATATATAATTTTTAAATATATTTTAGATAAGTATAAATAAACATTTACACTTAATATACCTAATATATAAAATATTTAGTGAAAATGGCCTATAAAAAAATTTAAAAAATATTTTTAATTAATAATTTACTAATTATTATGGATTAATAGTCATTTAATAACAATTTGAAGACTAAAAAAATAAAAAAAATAAATAATGGATCAAAAATTTGTTGAAAACACAATTCGAACTTCAAATGGCCATAACTTTTGATCCGGGTGTCTGTTTGAGCTCTACCACATATCAAATCGAATCCTGTGACGAGATCTACACATAAATGATCTAGGAAAATCCTTTTTCACTTTTTTAGAGGCCAAAAAGACACAAAAGGCCTCCAAAACTGAGTTTTTATTCGGGATACATCGATTTTTTAACATTTTGTGGATTTTCAGCCTCATTTAAGGGGGTATTATTATCTTTCTTTGGTGGGGAATGAATTTATTCCAAGGTATTACATTAATATTGATATTATGTCTTTGAAATTTCATCATGTTTTATAATGCACTACTATTTATAATCAAATATATAACAATATATACATATTTTTTATATATTCACACCTAAAAATTTAATTATAAATATAAAAAATAAAATATATTTACATATAAAATATATTAGATTTATCTAAATAATAACTAATATCCATTTTATTTAAAATACAAATATATGAATATTTATATACCTATATATTAATCTAACTATATATATATATATTAATCTAACTATATATATATTAATATAACTACATATATATATATATATTAATATTACTATAAATATATATATTAATATCACTATAAATATATATATTAATATCACTATAAATATATATATTAATATAACTATATATATATATATTAATATTACTATATATATATATTACTATACGAATAAATATAACTAAATATATATATATATATAAATAGAGATATATATTAATATAAATATATATTACCATACGAATAAATATAACTATATATATATATATATAGATATCATGAAATGAAAAACAAATCAAAATAGAGGAGTGGTAAGTGCTTAGGTGCGCAAGGGGGAGGTCTTGAGTTCAAATCCTGGTGGAGGTAGGGGCGCGTGCGCATGGGGGAATATGGGAGCAAGCGCTGATAAGGGTGGAGGGGGTGCGTGGGGCGCTATAAGGTGGTGGAAAAGCACTATAAAAGGGGAGGGGGGGATCAAGTGCTATAAAAGCCCCCCCGATTTGAAGTATTTTTTTAATTTATTTTAATTTATTTTAATGTTTTCCTTTTATCAACGCTTTTTAAAAGCGCTGATAAAAGGGGTCCTTTATAAGCACTAAAATGAAAGCGCTGATAAAGGAAGCGCTCATAAAGGGGTCTTTTATTAGCGCTAAAACAAAGCACTGATAAAAGACCCTTTTATCAGCACTTTTTGGAGCGTTGATAAAGGGGACACCCCTTTATCTTCACCAGCTTTAACAACGCTTTTCTAGCACTTTTAAAGGCCATTTTTAGCACTGATAAAAGGAATATTTGTAGTAGTGTAGGGAGTAAACCTAATCCATTATGAAAATCTGTCCACCATGTGATACAGTCTTGGAATTTAGCCATGACTCATGTTTATGTCATGATTTATGTTGATGTCAAATTACTATTTTTCCATGATCATATGATTCCATGCTCTATATTTTATTCTTACATGTGTTTATTATTGAGACACGCCTTTTGTGTTATCTTGTTATGCCTTATAATTCATGTGTTATGATTCAATCACAATATTATTACCTTACTAGGATTTTAGATCACCCCTTTCATCTATGTGTCCCAAGTTATCATATGCAGTTATAAGATCTCAAAGGGAGTTAGGAGCTCAATATAAATATTTATAAAATATGTTTTATTTAATTTTCATGTTTTCTAATTACATACTTTGTCTTCAAAATACACTAGGATTTTTAAATCTTGGTTTGTATTTAATGTATATTTATACTTAAAATCATGTAATAATATGTGTAAAAGTCTTGGGTCTCTATAGAAAGTTAGATTGACTTCAACACCAATACTGATTCTACTAAATTTGGGAATAATCAATAATGTATATTCTGATGCATCAAGTATCAGGATAACATCAGTTCTAATGAAAAATTATTGAGTTGTGGTGAATAATTCCTGTTAGTTGTGAACACATGAAATGAATTAACAAATAAAAAATCTTAATTTGGTAGTTTTGGTTTAGATCATGAATAGTTTGAGGGGTTATCTTTTAGAAGAGAATTTTGCGGTGTTCATAGGCCAAAAATTTCTCTGGTATATTTTCACACAGTGTGACTTGAACCTTTGGAAGAGGATGTGGGTTGAATACCTACAATTACTCTTGGGAAAGGAAATGTTGTAGAATATTATATGAGTCTGAGGACTAAAATAACTGGCAGTTTAGGAGGCCATCGATGAGTGGAAGCTTATGAACCTATTTTATAAGATGCACTTTGAGGTTTAGGACCATCATGAATAGTCTATACATGAATCATTTTCGGTGACCTATTCACTTTTGGAGGGTGTGAAGGTGAGGCAGTTATCAGATCCCAAGGGCTTAGTCATAAGGGGGAGTGTTTTAGGTGATGACCCATCTCCTAGTTGGGTCATGGATGGGGATGAGATCTTATGCATCTATGGACCCATCTAGGTTCCTATAGTCATCTGGGAGGAGTTGAGGAAAAAGTCTCATGATTATACATGGGAAATATACTCTAGTATTAAAAAGATGTATCAATATATACATCACATATATTGGATATTTAGTGTGAAAATGGAGATAGTTGGTTTTGTTACTCGATGTTCCACCTACATTCAATTGAAGGCATAACAATAGCCACTATTTGGGCTTCAACATCCATTTTCTATTCCTGAATAGAAATGGGATGACATAATGATTAATTTTATGACTGGATTACTAAGATTTCTAAGTGGCAGTGACATAGTATGGGTGATCATTAATAGACTCACCAAGGTCACTAAATTCTTACCTATCAGAGAGACCTTATCAGTTGATGATATTGGGAGACTGTATTTACAAGATATTATATGAATATATGGGGTCCCTCACACTACAATTTTAGATAGGGATGTTCATTTCACATTGAGGTTCTGGCAGTTGTTATCGAGGGTTTTGGGAGACCAGGTATGTTTGAGAATATCCTTTTTCCATTTGACTGACTATAAATCAAAATAGATGATATATTTATTAGAGGACATCCTTAGATCTTGAAAACATTATTTTAGAGGTTCTTGGTAGGAACATGCACCTCTTGGTGAGTTATCCTACAATAAAAAATTTTAGGTGACAATAAATATGGATCCCTATAAAGATTTATATGGTCATCCATGCCATTCATTATTGTTCTAGTTATAGGTTGGTAAGGTATCCCTACTTGGACCTCGTCTCATTCAAAATACATCAAAGAAGGTTTAGCTAATTAGGAAGTGAATGGATAGGGATCAGTATAGGAAGAAGTAATACACAGATCATCACCATCGACCAATAGATTTTGATGTTAGAGATTTTTTATTCTTATGTGTTTTGACTAGATAGGGGAATCAATGCTTTAGACGGTAAGGGAATATTTCACCTTGATTCGTTGGAAATTTGGAGTTTGTAGAGATAGTCGTGCCAATAGACAATAGATTGTAGTTAAATTATAGGTATTAGGCTATACACAATGTATTTCATGATTCACAGATTCATCGGTACTATTTAGATCCGTATCATATGTTTCATCCTAATGAGGTTGAACTGGAGGTAGATGTGTCCTTTATGGATAATCCAATCTGTATTGTGGATCATTGTAAGAAGGATCCACATGACAGGTTAGTTCCTCTAGTATATGTGCAATGATATTATGACCATCTATATGACGAGTCTTAGGAGAGAAAGTCTGACATATGTGATAAGTGGTCAGAGTTTTTCTCAAAAGAAGCTTTACCACCCATAGATGGGAAAATCAAGGTTTAGTTTCATTAAGGGGACAATATTTTAAAATATTTATTTTTCATATCTGGTATGGATCCTTTTATTTTCTTGTTTAACCCTTGTTAAAACTCCATTTTGGAATTATAGCTTGAAGATAGTCCCTTAGAATGATTGGAGTATTTTAAAAGGAAGGTTTCAGGGGGGATATAGCCTAGATACGTGCCAAATATATGGAATGTATTAAATACACAACCTATATTGGTCTCTCCAGACCCTTTTCATGATGTGTATTGGTTTTTACCGAGAGAAACAAACCCAAGTATTACATGATGTGTAATGTTGAAATGTCGGGTTAATTACTGGGGACTATTTTTTAAGAAAAGGATACAAGACCACTTATTTTGAAATAAGACCGTCCTCAATTTCCAATAGGGAGTCTCCATAAGAGATCCTCACTTTGAATCTTATTTCTAGCCAAAATATATGATTTGATTCTGTTCTTCTACCAGGACTCTTAATCAAGATATTTCTATCCTTTTGGATAGCCACCAGTAATATCTCCACTGAATTATCTCATTTTCACTTTTTATTACTATCAATGAAGATATTTTGGTGCAATCTCATATTCTCTATTTTTTTCGGTGTTTTTATTTTAATTCTGTTTCCTTCCAATCTAGACTAAAGAATAAGCTGATATTGGATGATTGTTCCTCTATAGGCATAAGGTATGTGATCTAGTAATTATCCCTAAAGTATTATTTCTTTTTTATTATGTTTGATATTCCATGCATTTCCTTAGAAATACACTAAAAATTTGTTTAAATTTATTGCCTCAATAGATATAACCTTGTGTACACTTATTCATGCGGGGATAAGTCACTTTCGACAATTTCCACTCCTTGAGGCATGCCTACGGATCATCCCTTAGTATTACAATTGCTTACATGACCAAATAATATTTTATATGGTTATGGATAGACTACTACTTGCAATGACCATAATTATTTGATAAAGAATTGAGTGTTAGGACCAAATCACATGTTTAAATGGAGATAATGGTTATGAACATGTTAAAGTGAAATTTTAATAGTTGTAAAAACTATTTGACTGCTTATACTTGTGATACTCGGGCATGATTTCTCTTATACTTGTGATATACGGGCATGAAATCTATTACACTTGTGATACACAGACATGGAGTCCCATATATTTGTGATAGTTGGGCATGACATCCATTATACTTGTGATACTTGGGCATGAAATCCCTTATAATTATAATACACGAGCATGATATCCCTTATACTAGTGATACTATGGTATGTAATCCATTTTACATGTGATACATGGGTATAACATCCTTTATAATTATGATACTTGTTAATGGAGTCCCTTATACTTTTTTTACTAGGGAATTGCGCCTGTTATAATTGTGATACTCAAGCTTGGTATCCCTTATGCTTTTGATACACAGACATAAATTCACTTATACTTATGATACATAGGCATGAAGTCCCTTATTCTTATGATATTAGATAATGGATTCCCTTATACCTATGATAAATGGGTATAGAATACCATATGCTTATGATACTTTGGAATGAAATCCCTTATACTTATGATACTTAGGAATGGAATACCCTATTATTTTAAGAGACTCAAGTGACTAGACATGGACACCTGAGTTGTTTCTCATGTCATGACTGGCACTATGTAAGCATATAAATGGATATAAACATCACTAAGTATATAATGAATATATATTCATATATACATATACACTTGTATGTATATGTTCATAATGATACATGTTTATAGGTTATCCCAGCATGGGCTGAAGAAGGTAGTGTCAACATAGTGTTCTTTAGGAACCAAAGCTGACCCTTTACAATTTTCTTTACTGCTTACCATTCTTATATCTAAAGACTAATTATACTATACACACTGAATAGATACTTTTAGAAACCATTGTTGGTGGCCTATTGAATATTTCTCACACCCTATCCAAGACACTATTTGGTACCTATATAGACTTAATAGATATATTTAAGGATAAGGGAAATCATCCAATTGTCAATCCTTGATTGGTTTATAGCATGAGAGTGGGGATCACATGACTGAGCTATATCTCATGATGCTATCTTGAGATAGTATTTTGGTATTTTTGGTCCTTTTCATGTACCTATATGTATGTGTTCCTACTACTATGTTTTTCTATACATTTGACTAGAGACATCATATTAGATAATTATGTATATAGTACTGGATATTTCTATTGATATATACTTAGTTTATCTGGATAATTTACCTTTTAGTATTATTTGATGTTATGATTTTGATATTTATTCATTATTTTACTATTGTGATACTTTGATTATGATTCTATATTCTACCCACTATATAAGAATGGACCCTCACTTATAGTCAGAAACCTCTATTATATGAAGATGTGTGCTTGAGGCCATGTGACTGACTGACTCGAGGAACTCTTAATGGCTTTTAAACTAAGACGTTACATGATTCTTATCTTATAAACCACATATATTTTATTCTCGTCTGTTTATTTTGGGGATTTTGTTTTTTTTCTTTCATTCTAAAATCCTTGGTATATAAAATTATCTAATTAATTTTTCATGAAAAATATAACTTATTTTCACTCTGGTTGATCAAAATTTTCTTCAATATCCCTATTATTTAAAAACATTTCAAGACTATTCTTTTATATGATCCAATGATCATTTAAATTCATTTTTAACTATATTTGAATTTATTTTCATATAATTAAAAATTATTTTTTACAATTTTTTTTTCTGAATAGGTTATTTATGATTTTTTATAAAATGTGTGAAAGGAATATTTATTTTAACGTTTACCACATGAAAAAATTATCACACTATCATGCCGATTTATTTATTTGAAATATCATTTACATGTTTCCATGGTTATTTTCAAATAAAATATTTTTCTCAATATCGGTAAGTTTTTTCATTTTAAAGATACCCAAGTAAAATGATATTTTCCCCTATTTTCAAAGAAATTTTTAAAATTCCCTTTTAAATTTATTTTTAATCCTTATCAAAATCCTTTAATGATATTTATGCTTCAATAGGGTTTGGTTTTAATTAAACAATCTATATTATTTATTTGGATGACATATTATTTTTTGATAATGGGATGTTTAGGAAACCCATTTCTTTTGCATGGGTTATTCTATGGTGGAATGATGAATGTTTCTATGATTTTATGGCACATATATGTTTGATTTTCATCAATAATATGGGTGGCACTATAGTTAAATATATTTAGAATTTTTTTGGTAATGATTTTTATCTCATGATATAATATAAAATAGGATGGGTAGTGAAATAATTATAGTGATGAAAATAGGTTATGGAGTGAACCTTTTCCCAGGTTGAAAAGAGGTTAGTGAGTGAACCCAATATAATATGGGACTTTATCCATATGTGATGATGGTCTTGGTAGTGAGAAAAGATTAATGAAATTATTTTTTGTTTTTTATGATTGTTATATAATTCCTTTGACATGTTCTTATTCTTATTATATGTTCTTATGGTTCATGAATGAAAAATAGATATTCCACATTCTTATGAATCATGTCTTTTTAAATTCTAATAGTGTTATTACAAGACTCAAGATTTATGATATATAAATTATTGCATATAAACTTTATATTTTATGATCATAATATCATACCATTACTCTAATATTATGATTTAATATGATTATCAATTGATATCTCCCATATTTATCCTCAATATACATTTGATCTCACCCTTTATTATGTTTTCATTTTACCCAGGTTATGAAGAAAGTCTTTGATTATGAAATTTATAAGAATGGTATTATGCAAGAAGAATATATGGGATATATTGAATAAATTTCATGAAATAAATTTATTATGTATATAGTATTCAAATACAATATAACTTTATGAATATGAGGATATATTATTGTGAAGTGTATTGACTATTCATAAAACATGATGCAATATTTATGTATATACCACATGGTTAAACTTAGTTTGTATCAGATAAAAGTTTATTTTGTCTGGATATTATCTTATGAATAACATAAGGATAACAATTAAGGAAAAATATACTAAATTTAATGTGATTTAGGGTGAATTTAAAAGTTTCATAGGTTGATAAGAAAGTATCACAATTTAATACATTTAAGAAATTATTCTCAGGAATATATAATTTATCACTATAATTATTGTATCTTGATAAATAAACTATGTTTTTTGAGTTGTAGTGAATTTTTGGAACAAGGATGAATCATGTTATTAAATAATATGGTAGACAATGTAATGATTTTCCAATTGATAAACTGAATGAAACAGTAGGTGGAATGAAAAATCTAATTGTTATGGTTACTTAACTCCCTAAATCTATGAATCACACTACAATTACTAATGTGAAAATTGGGGACCAAAACACCATTGAGTCTTTCATGTGGAAACATAAATATTCCTTAAGTGGGTCCTCTAATACACTAGTTTCCATGTGATGTATTTGTATCATGGAAATGATATTTTTCCATTATATAGTTCTCATAGAATGAAAAATTTGTATTGGTGATGTATCATTTGGATAGTGAAGAAAATAAATGATATAATCTTAATAAAAATACTTATAAAGAGGAATAAATTGAATCCATTTAATGATATTATTTTATGAGGGAATTGTATAGTACATACTTTCGCTTACCTATTTATCTGAAAATAGAAATATAATTGATTCAGCTTAAGTTGAAGTATAATGAATCTATTGGAACCTATGAGGAAACTTTTACAAGACTTGTGAGGTATGAATATGGTTTTATCATCAATTGTAAATGTAAAATTGGTTGGTTCTTCAATGTATTGAAACCAAATCCAAAAAATAAATTAAATATAAGTTACTTTAGTGGCTATGAATAATTCATTCAAGGCTCTCTCAATTTAGAAATAGAGAGTGATGATTCCCATCGTTCTCATGGTTTTGATAAGAAGATAAATATGGAGTTTTGAGTAAATTATAATAATAAAACCCTTGGAGTAAAGGAAATAAATCTTTCTTAATACCATAAGTGTGTAAAGAAGAATGGGTGGAAATATTTTAATCTAATTGGTAATGTTTTGATTGTGTAAATGAAGGTGATAAAGCAAGTGAAAACTAAAGAGATATAAATAAAAAAGTTAATGAAATGAATGTGTATAGAGATAAACCAAATGAAAAACCCAAAAAATAAGGTTATAACTATAAGGAGTATGGGAATTATGAAAACCAATTCAAAAATACAAGGGCCAATGATTAAAATTTGCATCAATAAAATATTTAGACATGGTATAAAGGGAAATATAATGAAATCACAATCATTGAAGAGGGTCACGAGAATGAATTGGGGGAAATATATACTCATCATAAATACAATATTTCAAATATCATATTTGATTATGCTTTTACCCACTTTATTATATTTTTAGAGTTTACTACGGTTATCTCATCGCCAACTTAATGATTAGATATTGAATTATTGGTGAAAAATACTAATGGAATGATGATTTCATCTCAATTATATAGATAATGTATGATAGAATTTTGTGTTAATATAATTTCTATAAATATTGTGATTATATCTCTAGTTTAATTTGATGTTATTTTGGGCATGGATTGAATTTATTTATATAGAGCCCATATAAATTTCCAAGTAATGGAAGTCACAATTGATATTTCAATGAACCAATGATTTTATATTGGTTTAATGATGAATATGAACATAAAATAGAAATTAATTCCATTGTATGGGTCTTTTTACCTATTCATGAGGCATATATATCTCAAATGGTTGGGGAGAAACTCAAAATTTATGATATTCCTATTTTATATGAATACCCCAATGTATTTATTGAAGAGTTTCCAAGTATTTCATTTAATCATGAAGTTTAGTTTTCAGTTGAGGTCATAATTGGTGGTAAAACTATTTCAAATAATTATTATAAAATGGACCTAATTGATTTGTAGGAATTAAATAAGAAACTAAATGATAATTTTTAAAATTTATTAATTTATCAACATGAATCACCATGGTGTGCACCTATTCTTTTTATTAATAAGAAAGACATGTCAATATATCTTTTTATTGACTATCAAGAAATTATTAAGATCACTATCAAGAAAAAGTATACTCTTCATCATATTGATGATTTGCTTGATCAACTATGATAATATTAATACTTTTCAAATATTTATCTATGATATGGTTATCACTAGTTCATGGTAAAAAAAGATGACATATCCAATATAACCTTTCGTATGATGTAAAAACACTTTTAATTTTGAGTGATTCCATTTGGACTTAACAATTACCTTATTATCTTAATGGATTTAATTAATAGAGTCCATAGAGTTTACCTTGACAAGTTTTTGGTAGTCTTTATAAATGATATTATTATTTTTGACAAGGTTAAGTAAGACCTTGAATATCATTTTTGGATTGTATTTATGACATTTTGGAAGCAGAATCGATATGAAAAATTTAAGAAATGTGACTTTTAGATATATAAAGTATCATTATTGGTTCATGTAATTATAAGAGAGTGTATATTGGTGGTTCCTTAAAATACAAAAGGTTTTTGAACAATGTCCCAAAACAACCATATTGAATGAAATCCATAGTTTTCTTTTGTTGGATGGATACTAAATACAATTTGTGGGAAATATTTCATGTCTATAATATCAACTAACCAAATTTACTCGAAATGGATCCAAGTTTCTTTTGACTAATGAATGGAAGGAGAATTACAAGTAAATAAAGATAATGTTGATCATAAACCCATGCTGACACAACCATGTTGTGGAGAAGGGTTTTTGATCAATAGTGAGGCATCAAAGAATGGGATATTATGTGTTATCAGGAATAATGATATGGTAGTCTCTTATTCCTCACACCAATTGACAGTTTGTGAGTAAAATTTCCTAACTCATGATTTGGAACTAGTAATGGAAATTTTTTATTTAAAGATAAGGATTCCTTATATTTATGGTGAAAGGTGTGAAATATATAGAAATCATAAAATATTGAAGTATATATTCAAAAATAAATATTTTCATGTGGAAAAAAGAATATGGTTAGAACTAATTAAATATCATGAATGAGAAATACATTACCTCCCTGGGAAGACAAATTAGGTGGTCGATGCTCTGAGTTGGAAGGACCATACTAGTTTGTCATTGACATAGATTGATAGAGATAAAATAATTATGGATTTGTAAAGGACATGTATTTAAATAATAATTAAATGTGAAAGATATTATATTTCTCAGATGGATGTTCAACTACTTATTCATGTGAAAATTGATGAGGCACATATGGAAGATTTGGACCTAAAATAGAAGGTAAGGAGTGTTCCTGAGTTTAGTCATGATATAGATGGAATGATAGGGTTTAAGAATAGGGTATGTGTCCCATTAACACCACAATTAAAGAAGCATATATTGGATGAATCACATAGTTCATAATTATCTATTCATATAGCATGTATGAAGATGTATAAATATATTAAAAAGAGTTTCTTATTGGAAAATATGACTAAAAATTAATTTTTGATTCAGAAAGGACATGAAAGCATTAAAAAAATTACTCATGGTGAATGAAAATAGTATAGACAAAGAGCATCATTCAGAAAAATAAACTTACCATCATTCGATAAGTACCCAAAACTAGTATAGAGAATCAAACTCACTCTCAGAATTCATTTGTTGGCTAACACATCAGCCGCACAATTCCTTTCATGCCATGTGTGCTTTATGAAAGTATCCTAGTTGATGAAGCATATTTAATTTCGGATAGTATAAATTAGGGCCCAAGGTAAATGAACCTTCTCTTGGATATACTTAACCAACACCACATAATCTGATTAGGCTTCCACAATTTTGATATTGAATTGACGACATAAGGAATAACCCATGTCCATGGATTTGGTCTTTCCTTCGATAGATTTATCTATACCAAAAAAGGAGTTGAAACCTAGGATCATCGAATCCAAACTATATTTTACCAAGATAAATACTCTTATTTCCCATCAATATGAAGATATATATTACAGATTATGAGTCTCTATTCTTGGTATGCCAACAAGTTAAGGATTTGATGCTGAAGTATAATGACATGTTACAACCCTTAACCATACCTTATTGGTAATTGAAAAAGATCACCATGTATTTCTTTTGGGGACTTACCAAGGAATCTTAAAGGTACAATACTATTTGGATAATAGTTTATTGGTAATGACTCAAGTTATAGTAAAATATTTCTTTTTAAATAATTACTATGTTAGATTGATTGATCCACATGCAACAATGAAACCTTAAAAATATAAACCATTTTAAGGTAACTGTAGAATTGGTTGGTATAAAAAGTTATAGTAGAATTATGAAATATATATAAATATATAAATAAAAAAAACAACAAAAACACAATAAAGTTTATTTTAAATATCGACTCAACTAGTGTAGATTACTAACTAAAAAAATATTTTTTCTAAAATTTTAATTATTTAATGTATAATATATTTTTATATGAATAAATTATTAACACTAGTTTAATTAATAATTTTTAGGAAATGAGAAGAAGAATACAAAATACACCAAAATTCATTTTCTTATAAAAGAGTTTTTCTATATATTTTATGTTTTTTTTAAATTTAAAAATTATAAAATTCAGGAAGTGAATTTGAGAAAATTAAAATAATTTTTGGATTTATCATGGTGCAATTTATTGAGATGAGTTTTTGATATTTTTCTAAAAAATCAATTTTTAGGTGAATAGTGAGCTCTAATGTTTTTACAAATATCATGCAATTTATATCATTATTAGTTTATAAGAATGATTTGGAAATTTATTAAACCATTTTATAGAAAAAATATTCATTTTAAGAGTCATATTATAAATAAAAAAATATTTATTTTAGTTTACATACCTATATTTTATGTTTTATAACTTAAGTAACATTTTTCTTAAGAAATGGTTTTTAATACATTATATAATTATTATTTTAATTTTTTTTATAAATTTTAGAAATTGAATAAAATTAAATTGATTTGAAATTTTGAATTAGTAGGTCAAAATTATATAATATAGACCATTTTATTTTTAATCATAAATAATAAGTAACATAGGTAAAAACTAGTCACCGTAGTTAAATAAAAAATTATATAAGTAAAAATATGAGAGTAAATAAACTCAAATCTGTTTAAATGATGTGAAATAATATGTGGATGAATTATTTATCTACCCTATAACTTATCCTCTCCAATATTTATGATGTTTCTAGTGGCTTTACTTGAGACTGTCTTCCAATTATTTAAAAGTTTTGGGTATTTATGAAAATATCGTCCCTTTTGAATTATAAAAGGGTCCCCCTTATCCTCAATTAACCTACCCCAAAACGCCCTAATTTTGGCCCAAAATTTGATCAAACATCTCATAAACACTCCCATACACAATAAATTGGGTTTGTTCTTCTCCAATGACCATTCCTCAAAGGTTTAACCCCATTCACACATGAGATAATCTAAGTAGTGTGGTATACATATCTAACCTCTTATTCAATTTTCTATTTATTTATGTACAATTATTATTCCTAAAATTACACTATAGAATATTAAAATTATAACATCAGTAATAATATAATACTTATATTTTATTATAATGATGGTACAAGAATTGACCATGCCCTTCTTTTCCATTTAAGGAAAACAAAAATATGAGTCGTGCATGTGTGTGGATTACCGCCTCCATTAATAAATGTACATCGTTTTACATAAATTCCTAAAATGTATGGTATAAAATGTTACTTTAATATATAATTATGATATATATTACATGTTTAAGAGTCTCAAATAAAGAAATATATTTCTCCTTTCTCTTATTCTTTGAAAAATGAAATCATCTTCCAAGCATACATGTGGACTACTGCCTCCATGGAACAATTCATTATGTTTATCTCTACCACCTTCATGTATGGTTTTAGTTTATATTTTATGAATATATTGTATATATAAGAGTAATATATATCATTTAAATGAATCATTATGGCCAATCAAATTAATTAGTGATCGTTATAAGGTAACGTTTCAAAACAGATAAATAAATGGAAACTAGTTTGTCACTGAATTATTTTTTATGAAATATAAAAAACTCTAATTTAAGGGAATTATAAAATTATAATAAATTTTATAACATAAATTTAAGTACATATATTTTTTTTAATGATTAACCTTGGGAAAATAAGAAAGGATGACACTGCTTTTAAAAAATTAGTACAAACGATATACACCTATTCATAAAAATATATTACAGGAAGAGAATTATTAAAAATTAATGTTATAAATAGAAATTAATAAGAATAAGTTTCTTAAATAAGTAAGTAAAGGTTTATATTTATGATATAAGAGTTTTAAGAACTTTTTTTAGAATTATGATTAAAGTTAAGGGACTTTGATAACTCAAATATCATTCTTGGGGTTATGCAGTTTCTTTTGAACTTAGACCTTCAATGTTTCCATATATTCAATGATATCATTTTTATATAATTTCCACTATTTTCACTCTTAGGAAATTGATTTCTTAATTCTATTCCCCATTCATGAAAGATTTTCTTTTCTATAAAATTATAACATGTTTTAAATAATTCCCATCATCTTAAGTTTTTATTATATAAAATAGATCTTTCTTTCAATTCTTTGTTTTCACTTAAAGAAATTATAATTTTTTATTTTGAAAAGAAAATATGTATCAATTCATGAAATCTTATTAGTACAATTTTAATGATATTATTTTTTACGATATTTTATGGTTTTCTCTTTCATTTTCCAATTTATCTAAAAGGGGATGTATTTTCCATGATGTTATTATTTATAAATCAACATCTAAATGATTTTATGAAGTTCCTATTTTAGATAATTGAATTTGGTATCAATTGTTTGGATTTATGTGGTTACTTATGTGATAATTTTTTAAATATAATATGAACCATATTCCTATTCCTATGTTTTAAAGATGTGACAATTTTATGTTTTCTGATGGAAAATATGTCACCATAAAAAATCAACTGATATAGATAATTTTTTTTTAATTTTGTGATAGTTTAAAACACTTCCATATGGTTCTATGATAGTTTCAAAAAACAACCAAACAAGTTGGAGTTGGCATCCATATTTCATTGGTTCCATCCATTTAGTTGTAGTTTTTGGGAACCATCATAGAACATTTATTTTGTGGTAGGTTTTTTATTTTAGTGGCAGTCCCCCCTCCCAAAAAATGTGCAGGAAATAGTGGTAGTATAAACCGATAATATCAAGCCACTATTTTTTAGGAGGGGAAACTACCAATAAAACCAAAAAACCACCACTAAAATTTTGTTTTGCATATATATCAGTGGTTTAAACAACCGCTATATATACCTTTTCAAAAAATACAACTGCATAATTTACAGACCCAAAATAACTAAACAAAACACATAGATATAACAATACAAAAAACAAAATAATAAAAACAGTAATAATAAAATAATTATAATCGTAATAATTATAACAAAAAAACATATTTGACAATATAAACAGATTGATAATTATATTTATAGTAGGAAATCTATAGATTAAGATAATAACTATCTATAACCAAGATTGGGATTACATTGTGACTGAACCAAGTAAAAACACATGTGCAATTTTAATTACATTATATTCATATAACATAAGTGAATGGATAGTAATATTACTAGTGTTATATTTCACATAATATAAAATAAATGTTTAATTACCAAAGTTATAAATTTTTAAAAATAATAAATTAGTACTTTTTAAAAATTAGTCACACCTAATTTACCCCACACCCAGGTATATCTACAAGATCCTTATAGGACTCTAAATTGGTATCATTTCCAAGGTTTCTTCAAGATGTATCAACTATATGATTCCAATTTTTAATTGAATATATGAATTTTTTATTTTATATGTTTTATGAAGTTCCCCATATGGTTCAATCAATATCTATCTTATTCAGAATAGATTAGGACGTTTCCACAAATTCCTTATTAAATCATGAGTACAAAGAGTGTATAATGTAGATAAATACCTTAATTAAGAAAATAAAAAAATTATTTATATGAATTTAATCAGAATGTTAAGGTTTTATTTTGTTAAATTATTTGAAAACGAGTCCTCTAATTTTACATATACAATTAGTGATAAATAATTTTATGTAAAATATATTGATGGAATTTACATTAATGTTTGGGAATAAAAGAATAAAATCTCTAGTGATGTAATAAAATATTTATTTGAGTTCTTCCAGGAGTTTTTATAAGGAAAAATATTAGTTAATAGATGAAATATAAGAAGAGAAAGTGGAAATAGTTGAGAACTAACAAAAATGAAACATTTTCATCAAAGTTCTCGAAGAAAAGTCTAATAATTAAAAATAAGTGAGTAAAAAATTTAGATCCTTTAAGATAATTTAAAACTATAAATTTATGAGAAGGAAAGGGTTAGAAAATCATAGAGGAGATAATACATACTCTAGAATAAAGTAAAAAAATCATCTATTAATGTCATGGATTTGGAATCAAGTATCAAATACGATAGGATAAATTATCATAACAAGTCTTTAATGAAAAAAGATGCATGATGAGTGAATTCAAATAGTGAAGGAGGATTAGGATTAAAGTCTATAATTAGTTATGTCTTAATGAAATAATATCTATTTTATGTATATAGATAAGTATGTTAGTGTTGTTGGAGATTCTAGAATAGGGCTATTAAATATTATCACAACCTGTCAGCCTATAAAAATTATATATTTCTTAAAAAAGGGAAAAAATAAAAATTCAATAGAAATATATTAGACTAATTAAGACTTCATGAAATATGATAAATCTATCTATGTAGAATAGAATTTAATAATTTTAAAAATTATTTGATTCTTTCAGAAAATGTGGTCACTAATATGGAGAGTGCTAGTGTCTCCCAACCCAACATAACTCTCTTAAATTTTGAATTATTTTCCATGATAGAGTGTCCAAAATCTAAGGCAAAGTGGTGATTATATATTGGAAAACTACCAATGAAATCAAGGAATAAGTGTTCACCCATGAAAGCTGTGAAGAAATATCATAATGATATACAACCTACGAGGGAAATATTCTTTTACTATAGAATGAGAGTCTAAAAAATTAATCATTTCATGAATTACACACATTTTAAATCAATTAGGATCAAGATGTAATTGAGAAAACAATACATCCAAGAGAGACATAGATATACTATATAAGTTGTTTATACTCCTTTTGAAGAGGTAGAGAGGCTTTGCAAAAAAGACAGGCTAGAAGATGAAAATTATTTGTGTATAACGTGAAAGAATATAAGAAATAAGGATTTTAGATATATGATTATTCATCTTTAAAAATTATAATCCATGAAAAATAATCATTTAATCAATTTTCAATGAATTCTACTTTTACTAGAATATAGTATATAAACAAAATGAAATAAGGGCATGAGGCTAATGTTTTTCTGATCATATGGTTTGAAAATTTGAAGAGTTTATGAGAATAAATAAAGATAAAAAACCAAACTATTGTAGTTTTTCAATATAAGAAACTTATTTACCCAAAGTAAATAGCTAAAAATAGAAAAAATACATTATTACATGTAATGAATATATTAATAAAATCAATTAAGGTGAAATAATAAAGATGTCAAAACATTTTAGACATTCAATAAAAGGAGTCACTAGGTTGATAATACTATCTTAGCCATGTTTCCCAAGATGATAAGCTATTGGAGGACCCATATAATCTCATCTATATATAATTTCCATAAAATGATAGGAATTGATAGCATGGGTGATAAATTAAGTGTCCACCCAGACAAAGTGATGAAAATATCCATAAGTTTTGGGTAAAGGAAATATACAAGGGATACTACATATGACAATCTACTTGGATAGATTCTAGGTAGTATCAGTTACATTTGATGGTTGGAGAGATATTTCTCATGTCCAAGACTAGTACTGAAGAGTTGAATGTTATCTAACATATCCATAATAAGTTTAAAAAGACAACACATGGGAGATTTAAGTGATATAAAATTAGAGAAGCCATCCATTGTGCATTAATTGTGATGGTTATTGAATTTTGAGTTATAAAACTATTGGATGAATTTAGGTGATAATCTATGTCTATTTAAAGAGTGCATGAATTAATTTTAACTATTTATGGAATTCCATAGTTGAGAATGAAAAATGGACAGTTCTAATAATTTATTTAAGCATAATCTCTAGTGCTACTTAACCATAATATTATATCAAGTATGAATTTTTTCTACCTATGTAGCCATTATTTTCCTATATATATGGATTAAATTACCCACATTAAAATAATTTTTTCTCTATGAAACCTTTAAATCCCATATGTGTATCCATTAACAGAGGTGTTTAAGCCATATTTTTATCTGCACTGAGATGATTCTGATCTTTGTAATCATCAACCCATGTATTCATAGGAAAAATTCCTTTGGGAAATTTCAAGTTCCATAAATAATGAAAAATGCAGTTTTTAGGGTTTAATATTTAAAGACAAAAATTAATTTTAATGATGTAGTAAATTTTCTATCCATATTTTAAAAAATCAACATTAAATTAAAAAACTCATAAAAAATTTAAATACTAGTAATTATATCATATTTAATATATAAATGGCATGGTGGTGGCATAATTCATCACCTACATAATATTAAAGGAAAACAAATCCTTTGGTAATCCTTGAAATAAAACATAGATAATGAACCAAGCATATAGATTTTCATGAAATGTAAGGGAAATACAAATATCCCTACAAGAAACCACAACATGGTTTCTAAGTCACCATTTTAGTGTTTGTATATCATAGGTTAAGTTAAACAACATATTCTAATCCAAAGTGAACACTAATCACTACCCAATGAACATTGATCAAGACCCTCTCTATCTCTGTATCCACTCTTTCCTAATTGAACCTGCATTAAAATTTGGTTGAAAATCAAACATTTTTTATATTTAAATTTAAACTGAAAACGAATAACATTTTGTATATTAAATGATTTTTATGTTTTGTGATTTACCCAATATTTACCATTTGTTGATGTAATATCACCAGGAAAAAATCTAGCTATCTTTTAATATAATTCAATCAATACTTTATGTAGAGAAACAACTGTTTCATAATACATATTTATTTGTATCCCATGTTCCTTAATTATTATTTGCATTGTAATAAAATACCTTTGAGAAACTCTAGGTAGGGAGTAACTACATCCCGGGGTAGATGGTGCTGCAATCCTTGGTTGCCTTCCAAAGATCTTTTTTGGTAATAGTTCCATACCCATTCCATGCATGAGTCTAGGATGATCCTTCCCAAGGAATTGACCAATGGGATCATCCTGGGACACCGAGAAGGACATCGAGGGATTGGAATCCAATAGTTCTTTTATTTTTACCGATAAATAAAATATTAGACATATGGGAAGTAATACATATTAACATAGTGAAAACTAATAATAATTTTTTAAAATGAAAAAGGAATTCATTCCCCAACTTATTTGGTGGGCTCATTAACATAACTCCCATCAGATTTTGTTTGAACATCTAACCGAAGTTTTATTTGGGAGACTTATTGCCCTAAATTATTTGACTTTATTAAAAAATATAGAACAAAAACTTAATATATGAAACAAATAATGAAATCTTATAAATATTTAAGGTAATGAAAATATTACCAGAGTCAATCTATTTTTGGAAAAACTCTTTGACCTGATAGTGTGGGGGAAGATTTTTTTATCTCAATATGATGTATTTTCCTTGAAACATATTAAAGTAAATAAAATGTAATTTAATATTAATGATTTTAATTTCATATCCTTGTCATATTAATGTATATATATAAAATGATATTAATATTATATTATACATTTCAATACCACATGCTTCTCAGAGAGTGAAAAGGAGGATGGCGAGAGCGGGAAGCTCCTTCTTTCAACCTAGTGATTGTGAATCGTCATTACACTATGATCTTGCTAGGTCATGGAATCTTTCAACCCAAACTAGAAAATATATTTAACATCTCCCCAAAATGAACCCAATAGAGGCTCTGGCTCCTATAATCTACATCAGAAAGATCTCTTGGTCATAGAGGTTCTTTCTGTTCCCCCGAATGCATCATCTGACCTATGTAAACGGCCTATGCTTAAGTGTTCTGGGGGATGTCTCTATTATAGTTGTCGTGGATCTAGAGGCATTCAAACAAAGGATGTATATTTGAAAATATTCAGTGCTTGTTCATATATCCTAAGAAAAAGTTGTGAATCCCTGGTCCAATGTAGATCTGAAAGATTGGATCTCACACTACTAGAGCTATTCAAAATGGAGACTTCCTCCGATCGACAATGGATTATTCCATGTCATCCTAGAGAAATAAGAGGAACTTGATGAAGTTTGGTGTGTTGGGAACCTCAATATAAAACCAAGGTTCTTTCGAATCTCAGGCTGGGATTATAACTTCAACCCCTTTAACCAAATGTATTTCTTTACCTAGGTCTGGACAAGGATCCATGGGCTCCCATGGGTATATTGGAATCCCAAATCCTGAATGACTTGACTTCTGTAATTGGAACTCCACCAATGATTTCCCATCACACTATTAGTGGGTATCATTGTCTTTATTCAAGGGTGATAATTTAAATCAATATGGAACTACCTCCACCTAAACGGGTCTCTGTAGATTCAAATGATCACCAAAAGGATGTAAGTTTCAAATTTTAGAATCTGCCCATGTTTTTTGAACACTAAAAGATGGTGGGGAATTATTTCAATAAATTTCTAGTGGTTAAAAAGTTGGTTAAGCCAGTAACTAGTACCAAATATTTGAAGGAAGTATCAAGGGGAAAGAAGATCAAACCGATGGTCAAAGGAAGAAAATATGCCTCTGACATAGTGAAAGGATTGAAAATATACAAGGCTACTGCTACAAGATCTTCATGGGAAGCTCTAGTTGAAGAAGAGAAAAATAAAACTAATAATGTGGTGACCAAAAGCACCCCATATAGCATCAATATTCAGTGCACCTCTACAAAGGAAATAACCAATAATATTTTTATCATATCATGAGATGTTTTTTCAACTGATCTTACTATGCTTGATGAAGAATATTTACTTGATCTCATCTCCTACAAAATAAGTGCAATGACACAATCATATATGGCCCTATTTATTCCAGTTAAAGTCTAGCATGTTCTGATTTAGGAGAATGAGATGGGTGAGCAGCCTGCCCAGATTATAGATGACACTTCTGTGGATGACACTGATTTTTAAAATACTAGGAAAGAGGAGACCACTACTTCTACAAAGATTCAGGTAAGTGACTCTTTAAATGGATCAAAATATGAAAGAAGTTCCACAAAAGCAGGGACTGCTAGTAAATCAATAAGAAAAATGGAAATGAATGAAAAGGGGGAATCACCCTTAAAATAAAATCATAATGAAGATACTCTTTTGGAACTTCGAGGGAATAGCCAATCCTAGCACAAAAGGTTCCATCAAGCTCCTTACAGGTAGGTACAAACCTGATATAATTTTTCTCACTGAGCCAAAGACCAATTCCTCAAATTATTTAACTTTTTTACTATTAGAGGATACTCTATGATAATATTCACTAGGAAAGTTTCCATCACTGACAGGCTTTGGATTCTAGTCCACAATATGGTTAATGATCTGCCCATCATTTATGAGGATAACTAGATTGTCTCCTATAGTTTTCTAGATTTGGTCTAGAGAATGATTTGTTCAATAATTCGTTACTCTAATATCTATTTGGACTATAGATAATTATGGAGGCACATAAAATATTTGTCCAGTGTTATCATGGATTCATGGGATATCATTGGATATTTCAATTCAATTCTACAGGCAGATGAGAAACTTGTTCCAATTTTTAGCACCCCCACAATTAGATACTTTAGAGCATGTTTTGAGGAGGTAATGCTAACTAAAATTAACCTCATTAGAGCCAAATTCACATGGTATAAGAGACAATTAAATGGAATTAGATACAGTATAATTGATAGGGCCTTTTCCAAAGACCTCTTTCGTGGTAATTGGAGATCAATATCATGTGTCACCCTGGAAAAGCACAACTCTGGTCACCACCCATTCCTAGTAAGTATTTTGGGTAATGGGTAAAGAAAACCTATTCCATTCAAGTTCAATAATGTATGGGATTGTCTCCTAGAGTGCTCAATAATTTTATAGCAATATTGGGAATCCTACAAATGTAATGTTAATCCTCTAACATGATTTTACAAGCTTAAAATGCAAATGGTAAAATTGAAAGAATGGAGCAAAGTGAACATCAGATCACTCAATGTTGAAATTGATGCTCTAGAGTGATCCCTTCATGAACTCTAGGATTCAATTACCAAGAGAAACTTCTATGGAGACACCTCATAAAAAGATGAAATGTTCTACAAGCTTCATAACCTCATCAAAATAATAGATAACATTAAAAAGGGCCTTTTCAAAATCAGGTGGATCACTGATGGGGATAGAAACACCAAGTTCTTCAACACTCTACAAAGGGTATAGAGGTAAAATAGGCCCCTCTCATTGCTCAAATATGGATACCAAATCCAAGAAGAAAAAATGAGTTATCTAACCACATTGTCTCCTTTTACATGAATCTCTTCAATGGTACACCAAGAAATGTTGTCATTAGTGAAAAAATAATTATTAAATGGATAATTGAGGAGGTAAAATATTTTATAATGTCCAGCCCTCTAAATATTTAAATTAAGGAATAATTTTTGTGGTCTTAAGAAAGAGAGTTCTCCAGGACCAGATGGGTGCACAAATCACTTCTTCCAATCATATTGGGATGTTATTCAGAGTGATGTGTGCAAGCTGTTCAAGAATTTTTTTAGAGGTGGTTCCTTCACCAAAAGATTAAATGATCCGTTTATTTATTTAATCACAAAAGTGTACAATTATAGTGACATAATCCAATTAAATCTAGTTTCCCTTTTCAACATAATTCACAAAGTCATCAAAAATATCTTTTCCAATAGGCTTTCTTGAGTCTTGGATAGGATCATATCCTGGAACGAATTTGGATTTGTGAAATAAAGGAACATATAAAATTGCTTACTCACTAATTCAGAATTTGTTGACCTCCACTAGAAGTCTACTAAGGGAGGAAATATTTATCTTAAAATTTACTTCAAAAAGTCGTTTGAAACAATGGACTGGGGCTTTATAAGCAACATGCTACATAGTTTTGGCAACATGCAGTTTATCCTTTGGATTAAAGATATTCTTGAATCTTTTCATATTTACATTCTCATTAATGGGTCCCCTTAATAATACTTCAAATAATCCATTGGAGTTAGATATAGGTATCCCCTTTTTGCTATTATCTTTTCAATTGTAGAGGAATATCTAAGAAGGATTCATTTTCACACGGTGTATAAGGGTGAACAGGACATTATTAGAGTGGATAGAGGTATTTATACTCCTTCCCACCTTTTATTTACTAATAAAATCATCATCTTTACTCAGGGGAACATTAATAACATCAAAAACATAAAAATTTCCTTCTTCATTATGAAAGTGTATCTGTCCAAGAAATAAATTCGGGAAAGTCCTTTATTTACATTGGCAAGAATATTGCAGATTCAAGAAAGAATTATATCATCAATGACTTGGGAATATGGGATGCGTCCCACCCTTTCATATACCTTGGATTTCTATTTTTATGTGGAAGACCATGTGCATCTCACTTTTCTAATATCATGAGTCAAATCATAAGGACTCTTGCCTTGGGGAAGGGAAAATCACTTTCAATAGAAGAGATAATTTGACTTGTAAAGCATGTGGTGGTATCGAAGATGGTCTATTAATTTATGATATTCATATAAAACATATCTTTCATTAAATAAATCAAATCTATAATGCAAAATTTTTTCTAGATAGGCATCATTCTGAAGAGTAAAATAATCACAACTTCTTGGAAATAATGTTGCATGCCTCATCCTCTAGGTTGTATTGGCATCTAAAATCTAGAATTCTTTAATTAATCCTTGAAATCCCAGTTCAAGTGGAAGTCAATCAATAAGAAATCTCTCTCCTTGGAATTTTATAGGTCAAGAATCCTTTCTAATTTCATTGTAATGAATTTAATATACTTTTAATCCTCCATTTGGCCACGCTTGAGATCTATATTACAAAAGATTTACAGGCCCTCACATTGACTAGCTAGTATGTACTCCTCCCTCAGTTTTTGGCATGATAGATGGAAATGATCCCCCCTAATTGATCGGTTTAGATCCTTGAATCATGTAAATTATTTGAATATCTCAATTAAATAGAAACTAGATAATATATACCTTCTACCTAATGAAATTGGAACATCTATTTCCACTTATAACTATATTAACCAGGAAAGTATGATTATATTGGAGAAGTATTCAAATAGACTACTCGAATAAAATACAATCTATAATAAATTTTTTCAAGGAGAATGAAAATATATTGGTAGCTTTAATAAAAAGTGGATACTTCCTTATAGGTTCACCCTCCTCTAGAGACTCTCCTGCAACAAGGTCCCAGTGGATGATAACCTACAGAGAGTTATAATTTAATAATTCTCCAAATGCATCTTATGTCATCAACATATAGAGGATGTAAATACCCTTTTCTTACGTGGAAAAACATTCTTATACTTATGGAATTATTTCCTTGATTTTTTTTGTAGAAACCTCCTCAAACCAACTATCTGTAAAAATTTTACCCTCTCTTCTTAGTATTAAACTTTCCTAATAGATCACTATTATTCTTAGGGTGTCCAGTGCCAAACTAATTCACATTATATAGAAGGTAAGGAACAAAGTCATCCATATCTACAAAACATTCAATTCTCACCTAGATCTTGCTGACATAATTGCAGCAATGTAGAATTCTAATGTGTTGCACTTTGAAAAATATAGAAACTCAATGGGAGACATTTTGGTTCTGAAATGACTAAAACTTGTAGGAAAAATCTCTCATTCTCATAGTACACTCGAAGTATTATGGATATTTACATTTGATCAATCGATAAAATTTAATAATGATAGGGCCTTGAGGGGTAACCTAGGGAAATCTTGTTTTTGTATCATCTTTCGGGACAACAATGGGGATGTTATGGAATTACTCTATGGTTCTTGTAGTCATTTCACTGCCCTGGAAGCGAAAATGATGGGATTTATTCGGGTGTTTGATCTTACATGTCAAAGAAGATGGAATAACATCTGGTTCGAGTGTGACTCAACCATCACTATTTAAGCAGTAAGGATGGGAACGATCCACCTCTCATGGAAGCTAACTGAAAAATGGGCCAACTGTCTTGAAAAAATTTCTTCCATGAATTATATTATTATTCACACCTTTTGGGAATCCAACCATATTACTAATAATATTGCAAACAAAAGTGTAACTGAATAGAGGAATATATTCTCTAGAAAAATTCCCTATTACATTCTCCACACTTTTCTCTGGGAAAAATATAAAATTCCTTCCTTCAGACTCTTGTAAACATTCTTTTCTTTGATATAAGATCCAATGTGCTGATTTTTCTCTAAAAGATTACACATGATTATCATGATTATGGCTATAATAAAACCTTCCATTTCTCTCTTGGTATCCCTTTGAGTTCCTTATTATATAGCTACTGAGGGGTCAATAAAGCTCTATTGAATTCATTTCATAATCTCCATTTAAAATTGTTCTATTTATTACACAAATTTTTTAATGCTAACTTTTGTTCAATAATATCTACAATGGTAAAGTTTAATAACATATGTACATATAGATTCATCTTTAAAATACTAGAGTTTAATAACATAATAATAATAAATTACACAATAATGTATTAAAATTACCATTATATGGGAATCAAAGTCTTCATTTTTCCATGATTGAGGCACATGCCTCCAATCAACATAAGTAATGGGAAGGGTAACCGGCTTTGCCACAAGTTGGCCTATAATTTGGCCAAATAATCCAATGGAATAATCCGTGGGGACCCCATAATTTTCAAATTAGTCAACTATATTTATTATGTTTATATTCTAGACATTTAAACTATTCATATTTCTTTATGTAGTAACATTTTTTTAATATTTTATGAAAAAACAGTTAGTTTTATAAAAAAAGGGAAATTAATATATCCACATTAAAATTTGTACTTATAACTTTTACCCTCCAATATTCTCATGAAGAAACAAAAGTGATGAATTATTCCCTTATTAATGAACCTACTAAATGGGGATGCACTATCTCAGATAATGATGGGCCAGAGAAGGAGGGTGTTCTAGATGTTGAAAAAATTGAGGGTGTGAGATTCACTAAAGGGGGGAAAAAGAGGGTGTCTCAGATACTATTGGTATGGAGACTGATACACCATTGTCTATCTTTGTGGTCAAGGTGACCCCAACTGAGAGTCAACTGGGATTAGTGAAACCATTATTCCATGTAATTACTTTCATTTAATCAAATAAAATTAACTTCCAAACATATATTTCAAAAAATTATTGCTGAAAAAATAGATATGATAATAGATTCATAGTGCTAACAGACAAAATATACATAGCTATGATAATCAATTAATTTACATATAACATAATTGGTTGATAAATTAATGGATAAATGTATATAAAATCTTTTTTTCCTTCAATAATTTCATTGAACTACTCTATTATTACCCCATCTACTTCATCCACCCTTTTAAGACTAATATTTTATCTACCAAGATAAGTTTGTTTCTTACTCTTTATGGGATTAAAGGATAGATGAAAAATATTTCACTTCATCACCTATATCATTCATTCCCCTTTTTATGTGAAAAAATAGACTCCATCCTTTATCCACGAAATATTTTAAATAATATACCATTTTAAATTATGATGAGAAGATATATGGGTCACGTAATTCATGGTCATCGAATCCATAAAGAGAGATATGTTCACAGAAGTAAATTTCAAAGAATATATTTTAATACCCCTAGTAATATCTACCCACACACATTTAAATAAAACAAATAAAAAATGACCATGGTAGTTTAATTCAATAATATTAGTCAATTTTCAATAGTATCCCAATTCATTAACTATAAATATACCACTATTCTATGTTTTTAAACCTTCTTCCCAATCACCTCTATGTAATTTAAATCCATTATCATTATAAGCATCAAATTTTATTGCCAGTTTTAGAGGAGCTTCATCCAGAAATATCAAATCTTCTAACAAATCAGCCTAAGTGTCAGTATTAATGATCTAAAAAAATTAATATAAATTATTAGATTTAAAAAATATTTGTTAATATAATGTTCATATTGATTGAAATATTTATCAACTTACATGATGTGAAAACCATTCTACCAAATCTTAATTAACATATTTTTTAAAATATTTCTCATTTTGTGTTCAGACTCTCATACATCTATTTTTTTGTACCATGATCTCTTCAATAAATAGATCTTAAATTCCATTATTTAGTAATACATATCTATGTGATTTTAATAATTCCATTTATGTTAGTGTAACATTTTAGATTCTTCCAAATAATTTGCTAATAATTGAAATGATTTTTGATTTCCCATGCAGTTAAAATTTAGTTAATGTGTCTTCAACAAGTCCAAATCGATTGAATCTTGTCTCAACATCATCCAAGTATTTAGAACAAAATTTAATACAATACTCTGAAAAATATACTTTAGAAATAGATTATTCATGTTGATATTTCCTTTTCCCTTATGATTTCAAATGTACTAGATATATATGAAATCAAATAAATAAAAAATACTTCTTTTTTAATTAAGTTCCAATAATTGTTTACTTAAGATGAAAAACATATAAATGAAGTAACTATCAATTGGATACATCCATCGATAATTTATGGGGCCTCCTAATTTAGTTTCCTCAACCAAATGCATAAATAAATGCATCATGATAGTAAAAAATAATGGAGAAAGGTCATTTACATTGCACAAAGTATCAATAAAAATCACTCCTAAAGGTTTTCAAGATCAGATTTTTGTAGAGTTTTATCACAAATTATTCTGATGAATGTAAAAAATTTGAGTACAAATATAGTAACCTTTTCACGTAATAATTTACAAAATTCCAATTTTAGTAACTATTGTAAAAAAAATGTAAGAAATACCAATGATAATAACTGTTATAACAAAATATGTGAATCATGTCTTTTCAATCCATGTAACCTATAATTATTTTTGTTGAAAATCCTTATTATGTTACCTGAATACCCATTGGAGACCTTAAAATAATTTCAAATTTGAAGAAATGTCTCTCTATACCAATTTTTCATTGCAAAAATCTCCAAAGCATACTTTTTATTCTCATCTGGCTAGAGATCACACTTCATGTTCATTGTTTGTAAGTCCTTTCAATCATTGAAATGATATTTAATTTTCCATTCTCCATAAGAAATGTGAAGATAAAATTATCAGAATCATTTTTTTCATTATTAATAACAAAAATATTATTCTACAAAAAATTAAACTCCCAATATAAAAGTTTGAAGAATATTATTTTTCTTCTTCTATTATTGCATTTCAATTTAACTTGATGATTCAATTTGAAATAATTTTCCACTTTAATTTAAATGATGCACCTTCCCAAACCATGTTTCAATATTTAAATGTTGTGAAAATAATTAAAACCTTTCAATTACTTTGGTGGTGGTTTGTGATCAAAAGAACCATTGGATTTTGACTTGTTCAACTGAAATCGATGAATGCATCAAGAAATATTCAATGAAACAAGAAGCACCATTTTTTATTATAAGGTAGTCATTTGGGAAAGAAATAAATGTAAAAAATAAGATAAGACAAACCAATTTTAGTGTTCCATAAAGAGAAGTTACCATGTATTGGGAAGTCACTAATGGTCTATATTAGATCAATGTGCATTTTGAGCAATTTTCTAGAATATGTATCATATGTCTGAGTAATGTTGCTCCATAAATCCTATAATTCTTCAATTATTGGATGAAAGAATACATAAATATCAATTATTGAGTTTTTTCCAAGAATATGTATTTAAATGAAATAAGATTTTTGTTTCATACACATCCACAGTGGTAGATTGTAAGGGATCAAAACAACCATCCAAATGCTATAACAGGTTCTCAATGTCCAAAATGCATTGAATCCATTGACAACCAATACCAATCACACATTCCTAGGATCTTATGATAAATATGGATGTAATTAATCAAATTAACTCCATGATTATTAATCTCTTAGATTCCACATTAAACCATCATTGTTATTATCTATAGAATTCCACTATATGTGCTCAGTGGTTTTTGATGACATGAATAGTCTTTGTAATTGAGGCTTCAAAGGGAAGTAATGGAAAACATTTTTATTTTTGTTTTTTATTATTATTAATAGTATTATATTAATTTAGACTTCCAATACCATCCATTTACTTCCATCTAGAAGAAGAACATTTCTTATAATCCTATCTACTTGAATCCTTACACAAATAAAGCATACAATCATTAAGACAAGCCTTATTTTTTGTAAAATTTAGACAAATATTGCTATTTTTTTCACATCATAAAATGAATCATGGATATTATCTTCAAAAAATTAATCATTCAACTATTACAATATCATGTAAATTTCTTTATTTGTAATTCAAAAGAGGAATTTGATATAATAAAAATTCAGCAAAAAATCATTTTTTGAATATTTCAATCATCCACCATATAGCTCTTGATTTCCATAATCAACTAAATCATGAATCAAATTTTTTTATTGGTGATTTTTTGTAATAAATTAGTCTCTATATACTTAAGAGGAGTATCCAATGATATGCTACAGTCATCATATAGTAGTTCTATAGTCTAAAACATCACTTGTTAAGTTACTATTTATATCACCCTGAACTAGTTATTCTGTTATGTTTTAATGTTGATATTTTTCATCCAATTTCTAAATAATAATTTATAAGGTTTTTCATTTCATTTTACATTGCTGAAAAAGTTGGGATATCATTCTGTTGATTAACATAAATGCACAGACATTATGTATCATTTGCTTCTCCATGCTAAATCTAACAAAAACTATTGGGCTTAAAATTTATTCAATATCAAGTGTTCATAAAATATATGTCTCTTTAACCATATTATTAATTTACATTTAAGACATGAACATCTTCTTTTCCGATCAACAAATAAATTGGAAATTGAAAAATCTAAAATCTACCCAAACCCTTAGCATAATAAGGTGTGTTTCTATGTAATGTGATCTAGATTTTATCAACATATAAGTAAATGTGCCTAAACATTATTAAAAAAATTAAAACACATAAGTTTTACTATATAGGAAAACATATAAATGGAAGTGAAACAAACAACCCAAGTAGTTAAAAGAAGAGTTATATAACTACTAAAAAAATTAAAATTAAAAAAGGAAATCAATCATGGATAATGTTATATAAAATCAAAGCAAGACAAAAATCGTACAATCATTAAGAAAACTACATTTTTTAATTTTCATTCAAAACTAATTATAAAATGTACATTAAAAACCAATTTAGAAATCTAAATATTTCCATAAAATCATTTTGAAGGCTATAAAACCCTCTTTAAAGGAAGTAAACTAGTGTCAAGAACCCATTTTTCAATGATATAATAAATCATATATACACATTTGAAAAAATGAAGAAGATAAATTTATAATTTTTAGAGTTATTTAATAAAATAAACAATCCATTAAGTACTCATTTTCAAAAATAAATAAACTTTTTACATGGTGAATCAAATCATCAAATAAAAAAAGTAACCATTAAACATGATTGGAAACTCTCACGGTATTAATGATAAAATCTAGTACTTTACTCACACATAACCATCTCACCAGGGTATGATGAAATACTATTGGGAAACCCCACCACATACTTTCGTGGTTGATACATTATGGTCTTCATGGTTGATAATACTAAAATAAAGAAATAAAAAATAAAATTTTTTCAAAAGAGTTCTCCATGTGACACCATAAGTCCCCATCTGACCTTATAACCATGAACACTGTACGAGTGACCAAAAGTTAAACCAAAACATGATGTTTATGCTGAAATAATAATGATAGGTGTGAGAATGAATCTTAATAGGTATGATATAGATAATATATATATATATATATATATATATATCCAATTCATAACATTTAAAGAAAATATCTAACTCATTTTGGATAGAAATAAAATTTAGATACATTGGTTTTTCTCCTCTAGTTTTTGAAAAACAACCATAATATGTTTCCCTTACTATTTAAAAGTATTTCATTTAAAAGGTGATATTTAATTAAATTTAAAAATATTTTTAATTTAAAATTCATATTTGAAATATTGGTAAAAAATAGTTATAAACCTTACAAAACATTTTACCCTCAATTTAAAAGTAAAACACCAGATATTTGAAGAAGATAGAAGTAGTAGATAATGATTATAATAATAAAAAAAATAATTTCTATAATGGAGATGTAAAACAAGAGAAACATAAGCAGTAGAGAACTATCATAGAATAATATAAACATTATCCATATCATAAATTCAAGTACTAGTGAATATGGGAGTGCCTACAATATTATTTAAAAGTGTATCATATACTAAACATCTTCAATCATATGGACATGTTTGATGTAATCAGACCACTCTAATGCTTGGTCATACCTTACCTGGACCAATTGAGGGAAAAATTATCAAATAATGGAATATTCATACTAAGTATCACTATTGATACCATAATATTAAACTAGTACATCATATGTTCTAGGAGTTTCTACTAGCTACAATTGGTTCCCATGGTATAAAAAACTAGGGTGAGTAAACAAATAGTAACCCACAACAATATAAAAATAGATACATGTTATACAGAAGATGAATCATTAGAAAGACTCACCTATAATAACCCCTCTTAAGAATAAAACCTTACTCAAAAAATTATAAACGTGTCTTATACTAGGGATTCTCTCATCCATTTAAAACAAATCAAGTTAGGGGTATATTTCAAGGGTGGTTTCATTAAGAAAACTAATATTCCAAAGTGTAAAATGTGCCTCATAACCAATATTTAATGAAACAAGATCACCTTTTTTAATTTTTGAATGAAATTTAGAAACCCATTACAAAAAAATCCATTTGAAATCTAAAAATTCAACAATAAAGTATATTTGACAGTCTGTCAAACATTAGTTATGAATAGTCTATTAAAAAACATAAAAAACATGAAAATAATGGAGTGACCATCATGTCAGATGAAAGGTACGATAAAACATAAATTTCCATTCCAATACTATCAAATATTTTTATTATTATCATTTTATATCTAACACATGAATTAAAATAAGAAATAAATCATGATTCTAAAATTTAAAGGTTAATACAGAGGAAACTATACTTCAAACCGAAGGTGAATAGTCTACATCTTTGAATGAAAGATAAAAATAACCTGAAAGATCATATGAACACCATAAAAATGACTAATAAAAAGTCATGAAGTCAAATCCTAACCCTTGGGTTGGGCTGAATAGGAACAAAAGAAAGGGATAAGATGAGAACCAGAATAAAATGAAGTGATGATGAGCATAGGCAAGGGAGAGGTCCAATGAGGATCGAGCACTGGTGATGTAGAGGTTTAATGGGGCTTAGGGAAAAAACGAGTTCCGAGGAGCACTTGAAATGGCTGGGGGGATTAGGGAAAACAAGAGCATCAATGCAGGGAAAATGAATAGAGAGCTAATGATGGGTGGAATTCCACGATGGTGAGGGATTGGGGCGGGGGGTGGGGGTTCTCGAGGGAGATGCAGGGGTGATTAGGGGATATATGGAGAAACTATCTTTTATTAAATAAATGGATAAAATTTAACAATGGTTTTTAGAAATATACCTCTAAATCCTTGTAGGTTTTTAGCAGCAATTTATTAAATCGATGCTAAAAACCTACTCGTAAAATATGAATTTGGTGTAGCGTGTGTATGGTTAATATTTTAGTGATGAGTGGGACCTATATAGACCAATAATGCATTGGTTATAGATTTACATCTCATGAGTTAAGGGTTAAATAGGTAGTGATTCCTGATCTGAAATTGGAAACATGTTGTGATGAATTATCCTCTATGGAAAATTGGTTTGGATGGTTGATATGCTATGAGAAATAAGTTTTGATGCTGATACACTATGGGAGACATGCAGTGATTCCATATCCACAATATCATGTTTATATTATTATGCTGGTCTCATGGCCCTTTGATATATGACTATTCTATAATCCCTAACTCATGATTTAAGTCTCATGTTTTCCAAGTTGTTACATCATGTCATATGTTTGAACATATGGGATTATTTATTATCTTATCTCGCCATATAAACTAATTTATATTGGTGACATATGATTATGATTCCACAAAATGGGATTTTCAGCTAACTCCCTTCTCATGTTTTCATTTCATAGGGCATGAAAATGATTTTAACTTGGGATATTTTTAGAAGAAGATCCAGTATGATGAAATTATAGGAAAATGTTCACAAGCATAATAACATGAGTAGATTATGTAGCTTGTATCCAATGATAGTAAACCTCTACATTATCAGGTTATTTAGTTTATTATCTAATTCAATGTTTTTATTATAAAAATGAATGACAATAAATGTATTTTATTCTATTCACCTCATTTGGTATTAGAGTGATTGTTTAGTTATTTTTGGTTATTAGTTTAGTTTACCATAGGTATTAGTTCCCGAGTACCTTAGTGAAAACCCTAGATATGATTCTATGTATAGGATGATATACTGAAGTATTAATAAAGTATTGAGTATATGGTTTCAATAGAAAAATATCCCCATCTTGATACTATATGTGGATGCTAGCTCTGGAAAAGATATACCTAGGGGTAGTAACCAAAAAAAGGTGTGGTGGGTATTTTTTTTAAGGTGAAGTCTTATCCAAAAAATTTAGGATTTATTTATTTTGAAAAAACAATGGGTAATATGAGTCTAAATAAAGGGACTTTACAATATTATCTTTCATGAAGATGAAGTAAATCAGAAGAGAGATCATCCGACTAAGTGATGTCATTGGTGATTCATTTGTTGGAATGCCCACATAACAGATAATTTTCCTCCTGATATACATGGATGATAATTTGGTAGATATTGGACAGAAAACCTTTCACTCCACCAATCAATATGTGAGATTTCACAAGATATTAATCATTATATTTCTAATGGATTGAAAAAAAGCTATTCAAATCACCTTCAATCCATAAATGGTTCTAACCTCTCAGATTAGAAGATGATACCATATTGATGACTTCATGAATTTCAGCTTTGAGGGATGAATCAACCAACATGTACCATAAAATCATCCAATCACTTTCACCTTGTGATCTTGAAAAATATAACAATATCTAGAGGGGATTGGGTTCCCCTTCAATGATCTAGTCCAATTGAATTTCAACCATTTATATTGAAGAAGTTTATAAACGAAATTAAGATTTATGGAAAATGTTTTGTAGTTTAAAACAATGAAAAGTCTCCGAGAAATAGTGATGTATTGAAAATTTATTTGGTAGTAACCATTTTGGTGTTAATTAGACTCCTAGATAAAGTTAATAATATTTTCAAGAGAATATTGAATATTTAAGGAATCCAAGTGATGAAATAAATTATTGTATCCAATCCAAATTGTGTGTAGTAGTTCCCCCACCACCATGTGGAATAGGTTACAAAATTGAAGAGATAAATAAATTCCAATACAATATTGGAGAATAAGATCTAGGGAGTCTATTTCTGGATTTGAGATTTCGTAAATATCTAATATATAAATATACAAGACTAAATCAGTGTAATAACTAAGGAAGAGTTGATTGCTGTCCTCCCTATGTTGATTACAAAGACAACACTTCAAATTGAGGGAAACACCAAAAGTTTGTAAGAAATAATTTGTGGTAATTATTTAATGTGAAAGACTCTATATTTGAGTCAAGTATAAGGGCCTGATCTAAGGCTTGGGAAATCTATTAATCCAATTATAATCATGGTTCAAATTAGAAATAATGAGCTGATAATAAAACCTACTATTACAGATTACAATCATGTATGGTTCCTAGAAAAGGATATCCCCATGAAGGGAGAATGATTAATTGTGGATAATACTTTTGATATCATCCTGAAAGTCTAATTGGGTTAGTATAATGAAGTATTAAATAGACACCTAAAGATCTAAAGGAGAGTCACAAGGATGCAAGGAATCAATAAGTGGAGAACCGACCAAGTTATTGAGATAATCTTTAAGTTCAGATTCCTCACTGGAAATCCATCTTGAGCTGGTCATGATGTTTGAGAAGGATTTATTTACTAGTTATATTGATGGATTATGTGAATAATTATAATTTAAACCAAAATAAATTAACTTAAGTTAATCTAAGATTGATATATGTTTAACCAAAGAAATTTTACTCTAATGTGATGATGTAAAAGTGTATAGGGTTTTGAGGTTGAATCCATTTTATGTTATTTATTATGATTATACTCCTATGATATTAAATGGTTTTCACCCATGTTAAACCCTTTTGGATTTATAGATGTCTAGAACTAGAAAGAACCAAATTTACACTGCATGTGAGGCATAATGCGATAACTTCCCTAATGAACAATCAAATGGAATGAGGGATGAAGTAAAAAACCTCATGGAAATTCATACCTAATTCTCAAAAGATATGAATAATAATGTAAATCATGTTGAGCTCCCAAATGGGAAAACATGGGATCTAATTTCTATTGAGTACTTCTTTTATCAATTTCCACCCTCTATAATGTCTCTTCTAATCCACTTATTTCTAATTAATGGATCAATGAGATTGAAAATATATGATTTATTCTCTAGTTACCAGAACATGAGAATATTTTTTTATATCTATTAGTTATAAGGTGAGGCTAAATAATGGTGGAATCTGATTAAGAATACAAAAAGGAGGAAGTCGACTCTATGGTTTGTGAAGAGATCAAGAAATATTTCTTCACCAAGTATTTTACTCAAACTCTTTTCATAAATATAGAGAGGGAATTCATGAAAATTAAGAAAATATATTTTTAATCCATTATCACATACTTAGAAAACTTCACATGAAATATAATTTGCGACTAAAGTTTTGTTACCAATGATAATAGAAAGGTCCAAGGTTTTTTTAATGGACTAAAACCATGTCTTTGAAGGGGACTAGCAATAAGATATTTGAGTAGCTATGAAGATATTTTCTGATATTCAATTAAGGTGGAGATGAAAGATAGAGAATATCATTACTCCAGATAAAAGAAATAGAAGATGTAGTTTTAGGGGAACAAAAATTAAAAATCTCAGGAATGAAAGAGGATATATCTCAGTTTATTCCACAAGTGAGTGATGAAACACCCAGGAAATTACATAAGAGGGTTATGAAAATGTTTTAAATGTTGTAAATCTATCCATAAAGATCAATAATGTCAAAAAATGAAAAAATGAAGATGGATGATAAGAAGTTCCCTACTAATGCTCCACCAACTTTTCAATTTTTCAAATGAAAAGAGTTTTGGAATTATGTGAATCGATTAACTAACACCAAATCTAATGAAGAAAATAGGAACAAAAAATCTCCCACACCTAAGGAAAAAGGGAGAGTATATATAATTACTACTGCTACACTGAATCAAAATAATGGAGTGATTTTAAGTAAATTTATCTTTTATTCTAGATCTATCACTGTGATATTTGATTCTAGTTCATTATATTCTATTATATCACAAACGTTTTCTAATAATTAAAAATCATCATCTCAATATTTTTATATTTAATTATATATGAATAAAACAAGATGAATGATGGCCATATATAAGATATATAAATCCTCTTCTATACAAATTTTAGTGAAGATACATATTATAGATCCAATTCTTCTCCTATTGGTTGAATATGACATAATATTGGGTTTAAATTGGTTATCCCTACATAGAGACCATATATCATTTCACAATAAGGAGATCTCAATTAATATCCTAGATCATCCTATTCCCATGTATCAATATGATAATGATCTATAATTGGAACAAAGTTCTGTTATATGGGTTATGCTTCCATGAAATGGGTGGATTATAGATCAAATGATCATAAATAAAGTTAGCATTGATGAAATTTCCATTGAATGGGAATATACTGATGTATTATGTGATTAACCAGCCTATCTTACTGTAGAGTGTTAGGTTGAGTTCCTGATTAAAATTATTCCTATCTAAAAGAGTCCATATAGGATAGATTCTATTAAATTGAATGAATTAAATAAGAATCTAAATAAGATTTTGGAAAAGGGTTTTATTAACCCCAATATTTCACCATGGGGAGCATCAGTTATATTTGTTAATAAGAAATATGAATCAATTCATTTTTTCATTGACTATCATGTTCTTAATAAGATCAAAATTAAGAATAAATATCCTTCACCCTATATCAATGGCCCATTAAATCAACTCAAAGTTCTAATTAATTCTTAATGATTAACCTTCAATATGGTTATAATTATTTAAGGTTCAAAAGGGAGGGTATCTCCAAAATAATTTTTTGAATGAGATATGGAAATTATGAATTTGTAGTGATTCTATTCGGACTAACTAATGCTTCCACCATATTCATGGATCAAATGAATAATGTATTTAGAGAATACTTTGACCAATTTGTAGTCATATCTATAGCTTATATTCTTATATAGTAAAAAATAAATTAATATAATTAAGATCATTTGAAAATTGGGGTAAAGACACTGAGAAATGAGATACTATATGAAAATTTTTTAAAGTGTGAATTATGTCTATAGAAAGTATCATTATTGGGTCATGTAATCACTTAAAAGGTCATATAAGTAGATCCATCAAAGATAGAGGTTATCAAGAAATGGCCCAGACTAACCATTGTAAACTATATTTTTAGTTTTCTTAGGTTAGTAGGATAATATCAACGCTTATTGAGAAATTTCTCATGGATATAAAATATACTAAGTTAACACCAAAGGTATTATACTTTAAAAAGGATATTGGTGACCGCTCCTATAGTAAAATTAAAATTCAATGGGGTTGATTTTTTTAAAATACAACGATTATTTGAAAAAGGGTTTTGTTTGAGTATTGATGTATAATGATATAGTAAGTTATTATGGATCATTCCAATTAAATACTCATGATTAATTTTTTTGAACAAATGATTTGGAGCTAGAGATAGTGATCTATGCATTAATGTTTTGGATACATTATCACTATAGGGAAAAGTGTGATATATATATATATATATATAATGATCAAAAGATATTGAAATATATATTCACATAGAAGGATTTGAATATTCACTAAAGGAGATGGTTGGAGTTGATAAAAAAATATGACATCTCATTACATTACCACCCTAGGATGGTAAATAAGGTTGTTGATTCATTGATTAGAAAAGATCATCCTACACTATTTGTGATAAGGATTGAAAGATACATAGTAGTCATGGATTATAAAATTTTGAATCTTGAAGTTATAAGGGATGGTGATAAATATTTTCTTACCCAAATGAATATTTAACTATACATTCATATATGAAACAAGGAATCCAAAAAAGTTCATGTAGAGATGAAAAAATGGATGTGAATATTATTGAGTTAAAATTTCATAAATATGAAGTTATATGGTTTGGAATTCAGATATCTGTACCATAAAAACTAGTTTTGAAGAATGAAATTTCAGATTATACACTTGGAACATCCTTATCTATTCATATAGGAATTATTCTGATGTATAAGGAACTAAAATAAAACCTATTAAGGGATAATATTAGGAGAGAAATTGAAGAATATGTATCTCGATGCTAGGTATGTAAACAAGATAAGGATAAATAAAAAATATTTGATGGTATGATGAAACCATTTCCTATACCAGCTTGAAAATGAGAAAACATCAAACTAGATTTCATCATAAGACTCCCCAAAATGTCTAATCTCCAAAATTCGGTTTGGGATTTAGTCGGACACCTTATGAAGTTAGCACATTTTGTTATCATAAATGAAGATTTTCCCATAGATGAAATCTCCATGATATACATAAGGAAAGTGGTAAGGCTATATAGTGTACCACTATCTATTTTATTTGATCAAGATATGAGGTTTAACCCAATATTCTTGAGAAGTATTCAAAAATAATTGGATGCGATGTTGAGTTGTATCACTTTTTATCATCCATAGGTGGATGGCCTGTTTGAATGTACCATTAAAAATCTATAGGATATGATGGGATATCATTGAATATATTAAAAAGGTTGTTGGGTTTAAAACATTACACTAGTAGAGTTATCATATAACAATATTTTTCATTCTATATTTTAGATGTCACTATATGGGGAACTTTATGATATGTAGGAATCCAAAAAGCTGGGATGATGTTGGAGAGAGGAAGCCAAGAGTTCATGAACATATCTAAGAAATGAATGAGATAGTTGAAATCATTCCATATCATATAAAATAGGACAAAGCAAATATAACAATTATTCATATAATTGTTTTATGATATATATAGTTTGAAGTTGATGTAAAGGTGTTCCTTAAAATATATCCATGGAACCAAGTTATGACATTTGAGAATAATGGATAGTTGGGCCCAATATACATCTTTCTCTTTGATATCCTTAATCATTTTAGGGTAGTATCCCAATTCATACCACTACCTTCACACATCTATCATGTGTATGATATATTCCACATATTTATTTTGATGATGTACATACCAAATTCATCACATATATTAAGCTCTAAAGTTGTACAACTAGAACAGGACCCTTCCTATGAGGAAAAACTAGTGAAAATCTTGGATAAAAATTACAAGGTTCCAAGAAACATGACAACCAATGTTGTAAAAGTTATGTAAAGAAATAGTAATCTTGAGGAGGCTCACTATGATCCCTGGGATGCCACTTTTTTTCTTCCATGTAATGAAATTTTTAGAACAAAATATTTTCATGGGTGGGTGGTTAGAATGTAATAACCTGTGTATTAGTAAAATATTCCTCCCTAAATAAATAATGCGTCTCACAGATTTATCAACATGAAACAATAAAACTAAAAAAATATAGACCATTTCATGATGGTCTTGTAATTGGAAAATGTAAATAGTGGTAATAGAATTATAATATATATATAAAAAGGAACAAAGAATAATAAATTTCACTTTAAAATTTTAATCAACTAGTGTAGCTAAAAAACTAAAAAATTAATTTTTATAAAATTTACATTATTTATCTATAATATATTTTTGTATGAATAAAGTATTATGACAATTTTAATTATAATTTTTTTGGAAACACGAAGAAGAATAGATAATATACCAAAAGTCGTTTTCTTATGGAATGGATTTTTTCGATATATTTTATGCTTTTAATTAAAAATATAAATTATAAATTACAGTATGTGAATTTGAAATAATTTAATTAGTTTTTTATTTATCAGGGAAGTATTAGAGTAATATTAATTATTGTGATTTTTCTAAATAAAATGTTTTTTAGGTCAACAGAGTAATATACTGTTTTTACAATTACCATGCGTTTTTTTTGAATTATTAGTTTATAAGAATTATTTTGGAAAGTTATGAAATTTGATTACAACAAATTATGAATTTTATGAGTAATATAATAAATGTAAAAATATTTAAAATATTTTGTAAACCTATGTTTAATGATTTATAACTTAAGTAATATTTTCCTCCAATTTTTTGAAATACATTATATACTTATTATTTTAAAATTATTTTTTATTAATTGTTAAAATTGAATAAAATTAAATTTATTTAAAATTTTTATTTTATATTTATAAATTATATAAAATGTTCCATTTTATTTTTATGTATTACAAATAATTTACTTTGTTAAAAGGTAGTTGTCACAGTAAAAACTATAAAAATAAAAGTAAAAATATATGAGTAAATAAGCTAAAAAATATATAATACATGTTTAGGAATGTATATTTGAGACCTTTTTAAAACCCTATCACTTCAACTCTCTATTATTTCTCAATTTGGCAACCAATGTTCTTTAATATTGACATCACATTATTAAAAAGTTATGGTTATTTATAAAAATTGCATCAATTCTCACTTATAAAACAAGCACTACTCTGCTCACTTTCCATCACACCAAACACCCATATGTCCAGACCAAAATCTTCAAAAAACAATCATAAACAATTATATACACCTTAAAGATGTTTTTTATTCTTGAATGACCATCCCTTAAATGTTTAACCCATTTATAAAAGAGATAATCCATGTATCGAGGTATAAATTTCTAATCGCTACTTTCTTTTTATATTTATTTTTGTGAACTTCTTCTTCCTAAAATGTCATTACACCATCTTAAAATGAGAAAATAAATATCACAAGTATATTTATATGTTATTATAATGATTCTACAAGAAGAAACCACTCTCCCTTTTCAATTTAAGAAAAAAGATAATGTGAATCGTGTGTGTGTGTGGACTACTGCCTCCACGGATAAACATGGTTAATTTTACATCAAATACTATAATTGATGGAATAAAATGTTAATTTAATAAATAATTATGATTTAAAATAAAAGTCTAAATTTTTTAAATAAATAACCACCTTCCTCCTTTATCTTGTTCCTCTAAAAATAAAATCATTATCCATGCATATGTGTAGACTACCGCCTCTATGGAATGAGGGATTCCATTTTTCTCTACCACCTTAATGGATGGTATTAGTTTATAACTGATGATTATATATTATAAAAATGATTATTATAAGTTACTATTATAAATATTCTTGAAAAAATTAATTAAAGATCATTATAAAGTAATATGGTGATACCGATAGATAGCACAAAACTAGTTTGTCACTGAATTCTCTTTCATAAAACACAACAAAAATCTAATGTAAGGAAATTATAATTTCTAAACACAGTATTGGAAATCAGCTCAAGTAACTTAAATGGTTTTTTACTTATGACCTTTAGGAAAATAATACTTTATTACAACGCTATCACAAAATTTGTACAAATGAAAAAAACCTATCCAGAACAATAAAATACACAAAGAGAATAGTTACAAATTAAGTGTATATGTGGAGATGTAGATGTATAAGGTTATTAAATTGGTAATTAGTATATTTATATTTATGATATAGTTTGTTGACTAACTTCTTTGGTAATAAATATTAGAGGTAAGGGACTTTGGAAACTCAAAGATCTTTCATTGTGTTATGTAGTTTCTTTTGAAATTAAACCTTCAATGTTTCCCTACATTTAATGTTCACCTTTTTAATATTATATGAACTTTTATATCACTGGTAAAAATGAGTTCTTAATTTAAATTTCTTTCCATGAACTAGTTTCTTTTCTATAAAATTTTAATATGTTTTGAATAATTCCCATCATCTTGTGATTTTATTTCTATTAAATTTATTTTCTTTCAAGTCCATGTTTTCAGTTATAAAAGTTCCCCTTTATTATTTTGAAAACAAAATATGTATCAATCCATGTAATCATCATAATTTCATTTTAAATATAATATTTTTTACTCACTTTTATGATTTGTCTTTGGTTTTCATCTTTTTATCAAAATGGAAGTATTTTAACAAATGTTATTCTTTATAAATAACCCTTTAAATGATTTTATGAAGTTCATATTTTGTGTGATTGAATTTAGTATGATTATTTTTCTTTACAAGGTGATTTATGTGATACCCTTTGAAATTTCATGTGAAAACCATTCTTATTCAGGGGTTTTAATGATGTGATGATTTGTTTTTTTTCTTACAGAACACTTATGTTTGACTAATATTTAGTTTAATAGTGGTTCTAATAATCATTCCAATGATTTTGGTAAATCTTTAAATATAATGAGATAATGGTGAAATGATTGGTGATTCATTATCCAAAATAGAAAATAAGTTTGGATTCCAGGTCCACTATAGAAAACAAATTGTGATGCCTGATCTGCTATGAAAATAATGTTATGATTAATAATACACTATAGAAAATAGGTTGTGATGCATGATCCACAATTTTGTGTTTCTATGCTTATATTAATGCCAAAATCCTTTTATATGCAACAATGATATACTCTATAGATCATGATTTAATTTTCATGTTTTCAGAGTCTTTATTTCTTGTTATATGTTTGATCATATGAGATTATTTGTTCTCCGATCTTTCCATATGATCATTTTTATGATTATATATTCTTTTGATATAATATTTCTCTTATTCTAACATTTTTTTCACAATCTTATGATCTCATCCCGAGTAACATGTTGATATGTTTATTTTTTCTTTACTAGGAATTTGAGATCTCCCCTTTCTTATGTTTCCATTCCCTTGGGAATTAGGACAAGTTTAAATTAGGAGATATATAGGAGATGAAATATAATAATGAAATTATTGGGAAATGTTCACTAGAATTTTGATATTAGTAGATTATGTATTAGTTTACAAAGAAACTAACAATCTCAATTTTCTGGATGTTTATTTTATTATTTAATTTAATGTTTTAATTATGGAAATTAGATATAATAATGGAATGATTAGTCTGAGTCACATCATGACCGCCTTAAAAAATTAGCACATTTTATTACTATCAGAGAAGAATATTATCTTTATTATATTTATAGGTTATATGTTAAGCTAGTGGTAAGGATTCATAGAGTACCACCCCCAATTATATCTAATCAAGATTTGAGTTTACCTGATGTTCTACATATTTATTCTAAATGATTTAAATATGGATATTATCATTAGGAGTAAATATACTTCTTAGAAATATGTTCAGTATTATGGGACCATTCAAACCATAGAATATATACTGAGATATTGATTTTTGGATTTCAAATGAGTTTGGGATCAACCCATTCCTTAAGATGAATTTTATTGCAACAAAAACTTTCACCTGATCATTTAGATGGATCCTTATGAATCTCTATATGAAAATATGTACATGAATCCAACATGGTGGGATAAAGTTAGGGAATAAATGATATTGGGACTTGAAATAGATCATGAAACGGTATAGAAGGTTAAATAAATTTAAAAAAACATAATGGAATCGCTGAATTAAAATAAAAGTGATGCAATGAATCTTTAGTGGGTTTTTAGTTCAAATTTACTACTAAGGTATTACTATTAATATATAATTTGAATTCTAGTATGACATTTGGAAATACGGGAAAGATAAGACCCAAATATATTAGTCCCTATGAGATTATTGATTGAATCAAAATTAGAGAAAATCATTTGGTTTTTACTCCAAACCTATAAAAAGTTGTAAATGTGTTCCATGCATCTCTTTTGAGAAATTAATAACATATCATTAAAATGTACTAAACATAGAGGTCATTCCATTAGAGTATAAAAATTCTTATGGGGAGAAACATATAGAAATATTGGATCATAGAGACAAAGTGATATAAAAAGAATACTACTCAACTAGTTATAGTTCTCTATAGGAATCAAATGGTCAATTAAGAAACATGGTAACTTGGGTATTTGATGGGGAAAATGTATCCCTAGTTATTTTTATTAGAGTGAAGGAATTTAATGAAAATATTTCATATAAGGGAGGTATAATATAACTCCCCTATATTTTAGAATATATTTTTCCTTAATAAATAACCCCGTTTGATAGATTTTTAAGTAAAAAACCTATAATTATTTGAATCATTGTTATAATTATGAAAATTTAATACATTATATTATATTTAAATAAAATATAATTGTTGAATATAATTTCCAATTCATTTAATAAATACTATTGATTCTAAAAAATAATTTTGATATTTTTTTTTATGATATTGTTTTGATATATGTTAAATTTAGAGTATTAAAATAATGATAAAATAATTCTTAAACCTGATTAAAATTAATTTATTGGTTACCAATTAGTTAGAAATGAAATAAACAAATTTTAATGTAAAAAATAGATGTCTTTTTCTTAAAAGATTCTTATATGCATGCAATGTGTTTTTATCTCACTAAATTAAATTAATCACTATTAATGATTCAAATAAATGAAATGTGAAAATAATATATTCAATAAAATATTTTAATGTTTATTTAATTTATATTACAAGATAATAAATGATAATAAATTCATTTTTATGATTAAAAATGAATTTTTTTTTCTAAAAATGGCTTTCATTGAAATTTTATTTTTTTTAAAAAAATTAATATCCACCACATAGAGAAATTTTATTTAATAAAATTATTTCAATATTTTGAATTATAATTTTTAAATTTTTTAATATGGAAACTTTTATTTATTTTTCGTAATAAACAGTAACTATATAAAACATTTGTTACCCAAGTTAAGGTTGAAATGGGTTAATGAGGAGATTAAGATAAAAGATAAGTTCTAAAATATCACATTAAATTGTCTAAATTATATTTTATCAATATTTTTAGACCATTAATTATCTTATATTTGATCCTTTGTCCACTTGGTGAAAACTAAACTTGAATATGGAATTATTATATTTTAATGTTTTAAGTATTTACTAGAGTGCCACCCACCTCACTTATAAAAGGAAACCACCTCTATTTAATTATTCACATGCTTTGAGAACAATTGTTCTAAAAAAACTACTTAAATATCTCCCTAAATTTCATCCAAATTTTTTAGATATTGTTTTTGTTTCCCAAATACCAAACCATGAAGGCTTAAGGTGTAACCCAAAAGTGGTACCTCAAAAAAGAGGTAACTGCATTTACCTATCTATTTGAATTATGTTTCTTCCTTAACCTCCTATAAATATTCTATAATTATATTAAAAGGATGAAATATATATAATTACTACACTAAAATGTTTTTATGTAATGTTACTACCATTTTCTACCTTCTTTCAATCCCATGAAAAGTTATAACACTGTTTGTGTGTACGTGTAGACTACAACCTCCAGGATGTTATGTGATTATTTTTTCATATATTTTGGACATGGATAGAAATATGAATTTATTTAATGAATATATATTATATTCTTGAAAATATTAGTATTTTATATAAATATTTTATTATTTAACATTTTTATTTCAATTAATTGGAAAATGAAAATATTACTTATGTATATTTATAGAAAACCATATCCACGAAGTGATGTAAATAATCTTTCATATCCACCTTATATGAATGGTTAAAAAGTGTATAAATTGGATAAATATGATACTTATGACATGAATAATATTCTGGATATGATGAAACCATGAATAAGTTACATTGACTGAAACCGTCGAACCAGAACATGTAGGGAAACAGACAAGTTTCTACCCTAATGTCGATTTTAAGGAAGAATTATTAATTTATGTGTACTTGGAAATTATAATGTATTGATATATAGTAAGATAATTATTATAAAAACTGGATATTTAACTTCACATTTTCCTTAAGTAAACAATGTGTATTTTATCTTGCTCCACAACGAATACCGAACTAAAACAAAACTATGAAATATTTGGATTGTTAAAACCAATTCCTTGAATTATAAGGTGTAGATACAGGTAACCGTATTATGAAATATATATATTGAATATAAATGTAACATTAAATCCTAATTAAATTAAATTGATATAGCTAAAACATATAATAAAATAATTTATTCTTGAAAATTCAATTTTCTAAAATTGTCTTTTTATGAGATAAGAATTTATCTTTAAAAAAATGATGATTAATTTATTGTATAATAAATCACTTTTAAAAAATTATTTAATAATTAAATTATAATAAATAATAATAATTATAGTTGGTATTCTTAAAAGTTAATTCCCTATAAAAATAGGTGTTTATTATATTTCATAATTTTATTAAAAAGATTAACATAATAAATTTCATAATTTGAATTAAATAAAATAAACATATTTTTTTTTAATAATCATTAAAATATTAATTTGGATATTTTTTTTATTTTTCTAGAAATATTTATTTTAATGAGAATAATAAAATATAATGTTTTTACAAATACCGTTCCTTTTATGAGATTATTAGTATATAAGATGATTTGGAAATTTATAAAACATTTTTTTTCAAAAAATATTTTTTTAGAAGTGAATTTAGAATTTCTAAAATATTGGTTTTAGCTTATAAAAATATAATAGATATTTTATAAAATTAGTTATATTTTCTAAAAAATTGTTTTAATAATTATACAATTATTATTTTATAACTAATTTTAAAACTTTTATAATTTGAATTAAAAAAATTAGATTTTAAAATACCCAATCACTAGGTCCAAATTATGCAATTTAAAACCTTTTATTTCTCTGAATAATAGACAATTTATCTCAGGAAAAAATTGTTACTATGATAAAACCTAATATGGTAAATGTGAAAAATATATTGGTAAAGAGATGAAAAAATGTTTAAAAGATATTTATAAATGGGTAGTTGATGAAATTATCAACCTTATCACTTATACTTCACATTAATTCTAAATTTTGTAATCACTTTCATTAATAGTGACTTCCCATTATTGAAATAATTTGGGTATTTAAAAAATATTCCACCTCTCTTCACTTATAAAATGGGATCTTCTATCCTCAATTATCCTCACACCATATCCACCATAGTTCAACCAAAAAACTATCTAAATCTAACATTAAATATCATATCCACCTTAAATTGGTTTTGGTCTTTTTAAAAGAACATCCCTCAATTGTTTAACCCATTCAAAAATGAGAAAGTCCAAGTTGTGATATATAAATTTATAAACACTCATTTCTTGCTAAAATATCTATATATGGACCTTTTCTTCATTAAATTGAATTAAAAAAACATAAAATTACAAAATCATTTCAATATTATACTTAAATGTTATTATATAGAGGGTATAGACATTAACCACCCATCCATTTTATATTAAGAAAAACCAAAATGTGAATCATGCTTACGTGTAGACTACCACCTCCACAAAGAAATGTGTAAATTTTCCATCCCACCTAGTATATAAATCTAAAAAGGTACTTTAATGTATTATTCTTTTATTTATGGATTATTTATGATTATTAAAATTTAAAATTTATTACTTCACTGTCTTATTCTATGAAAAAATAAATCCCCATCTATCTATATGTTCAAACTACCCCTATTTAGAACAATGTGTACTATTTTTCATATTACCATTCATCTATGATTTTAATAATGGGTTTAAAAGAAAAAATTTTATGTTTATGAAATAATTAATGTCATTTTATGAAAAAAATGGGAGATCCTATGAATTATATGATCAATAAACGAACATTATGAATTCAATCATTCAAAAGGATCATACTAAGAGGAAAACAATATCTTTATTCTAAGTAATATATTTATATGAATTATATTATTCATATAATTATTTAAAATTATTATATATCACAGTAATTAAATCCAAATAATTTCATTATTCTTATGATATAATGGCATGGAAAGTAAACCTCTGTATAATCATACATTTATCATGGTATATTCATGTTTGGGTCGGTTTAACCACCCAATTGAAAAATGATGTGAAATTATATCTTCAATGACCATAGAGACATAATAAATGGTATAATATGATATAAATATTTTATTTATGATTTATTTTTTGTTTTATAAAGGTTATGTAAATATTCAACTAGTTAATTAAGAAATCACCTTTCGTTCGTTAAGAATCCCTGAAACATGAACATTCTTGATTTCATCTTCAATGAAAAAATGAAAACCTCATGAAATGAGTTTTAAACATCATAAATCAATACAAAAAATAAACTTTAGTACCTTTAATAATATAGGAATTAATATATTTTGATAAAAAATTAATACCAACACCACTCTTATGAAACTAACACAAATGATTGAAATTATAAACATCTGAAATGGGGTAATATGTAAAAAACTAACTAATATATATGTAAAGATTTATTATATATGAATTTTATAAATGTATATAGGTATTAATATAGTTATTAAAAAATTTATTATGATTGTTATTTTTGTTATACATGAGTTTATAGTGCATTCATATAAGTTAGTATGTATGGTAGGGGTTTTTATCTCAAATTCCCCTCTTTGAGACATGTTTTGTATTATGCACCTAAATCCATTTATTTGGTGTATATACTTCCTATTTGTGATGTTATATAATTATTTTTCCTTTATTAGTTCAAATTTAATTTTAATTTAAATAACCCTCTTTAATAAGGATTTGATTTAAATTCTCCTCAAGTTGTAAGGGTTTTTCAACTTAATACTCATGCATTGTGATACAATTAATCTTAGTGAAATTTTTTAATATAACTTGGGTATGTTATACCATATTTATTAATTATGTTGTATTTTCTCTTGAATTATATTGATTTATATTTTTACCACATTAATTTCTCTTCAAAGGTTTTTTACTTCACAGTCTCTATTTCTCACAAGGTATATTTGGTAACTCCAACATCATTCTTTGAGCTATAAGGTTTATTTTTGAACTTAGTTATTATATATTATCTATTTTCATCTATTTACCAATTAATATGAAGTTATATATTTTTTCTCACTTGTTAAAATTATTTTTTATACAAATATCTTTATATGAATGAATTCTCTTTTTATAAAATTATAATATGTATTAATTTATTATCATCCACATTAAGTAGTGATTTCTCTTCCATATCCTTATTTTTAATTTTTGAAAGTACTGTCCTACTATATTTTTAAATACTTTTATAAACTAAATCATGTGACTAACAAATTTACCTTTACCATTTTCTAAAATAAGTTTCTCTTACTCCTTTTACAATATGAGTTTTCAAAAAAAGTAATTTCAAAATATCAAAATGTTTTTACCATCCATGATCAAATGTTTTTATTCGAAAAAAATCATGTGACACCATTATGTCTCCTTTAAGGATCCATTTTTTGGGAATCCTTTTAATGTAAAATTTTTCAAATTTTTTCACTTCCCCTTTATTTTTTTTATGAAAATGGCCTGTAACTTCATCCCCTTAAAAAAGGTTAAAAAAGCTTTATAAAATACCCTTTTATTTTTTTCCATTTCCTACTTGAAATACTAATATATTTATTCAATGGTGTTATATTTGATGAATTAAACTTTAATTAACTTTATGATATAAATCCCTTCGGTTCTATAGTTTTTGGTATCAATCGGTCAAATTTTTGAAGTAATTTTATGGGATATTGTTTGGAAATTTTACAAAACCCATTTTATTTTATGAGTTATTTTTTATATATTGAATGATTTATATCTTAAGGATAAAATATTTAAAGATGATGATGGATGGGGTCCTATACCTCCCTCTAATTATTTATTTAATGTCTAATATCTCATAAGATCAAGAAGGTATAACATTATTTCCCAAGCCTAAAGAGGCACATGAGTTATTTCCCAAGATTAAAGAGGTATATTAGTTATAAGCCAAAAATAAATAAGTACCCACATTGTTTCCAAAAAATAGATATATTGTTCATAGACCAAACCAGAAAAGGTTAAACTATTTTTTAGCCTAAACCCACTGTGATATGGGAATCAGTTTGTGATTCCTACTACAGAAAGTGATTTTACTTTCTTATGATTATATTTGTACCAATTTTACAGGATATTCCAAATAATGTAATTATTTACATGATATAAGATTATGTTTTTATTATTCAAATATGTGATATTATTATTATTCCTCTTTTATGAGATTACCATGTCCATATTTTCCTAAATTATTTTTGTTAGATATTTATCTCTTTATCCATGTTGTCTCAAATGATTATTATCTAACCGTTATGAATCATTAAAATGTTTCTCTTATTAAGAACATGAGGTCAAAAATTTATTATAATTATGTTACCCAAGTTACGACGTTGATATTAGGTTATTAGAAGTTTATAATGAGGTCTATTATGGTTTTATTATGAAGTAATTATCACATTTATTTTAGACTGAGATTTTTATATAGAGGATATCCAATGACACAAAACCAATTGGTTATCAATATGTTGATATTTTTATGAAAATTAAGGTTTTAGTTATAAAAATGATGTAAAATATTAACATGTTTATCTTGGGTATCTATATTTGGTATGAGAGTGAAGGTTTAGTAATTTTTAGAGATTAGTTTAGTTACCTTTAGTATTAGGGATAGAGAACCTTAGTGAAAGCCCTAAAGATGAGTATATATATATATATATGATTATGTCATGAAATGTTGGTAATTTCTTATGTATGTGATTTTCCTAAAAACAAATTCCTATTTAGATACTGGAAAGAGAATGAAACTTTGAAAAATATGGACCTAGAGGAAATCACATCATAAAGGATTTGTTGAGAATTAACTTAATCATCACTCAAATACACGATGAGTAGGACTAAGACTGCACAAATGGATATACACTCAAACTAGATGTTATTTGGTTGATTATGTTCTCTTTATGAACCATTATAAAGGTTTTATTTCTTAGTTACATTATCAGATTAAGACAATAATTGTGAGACACCTCAACCAAAAGTAAATTAGGTTGAATCATTAATGATATGAGATAAATTGTAAATGATATCGGTTAAATGAATAGTGATATAGCTTGAACAAAATTAATTATAGGATTGCAATATGGTAAGAAAATTTAAGGTGAAATTTTATGTGGTTATTAATGGAAATACAATTATGATTTTGTTAAGAACTTATGGTGAACCTTTTGGTTATTGTGACAAATGGACCTAAAAGTAATCAAAACAATAATTGGAAAGATAAAAAACATGGTGATGTATATAATGAGCAACCCAATGGGATAAAATATGGTGTTAAAAATCATTTGGTTGTACTAACCCAACTAACAAGATTTATAATTAACAAACTAAACCATAAAAAACTTCGTGACTCATTAAAGAATAAAATGATTATCTTTCCTAGATGTTCTATATATAAAGATCATATTGAAGGGAATATTAAATTTCTTATATGTAAGGAATATGAAAATAAGCACCAAATATATTTTATAAAATAATAAATAGGATGTTTTATGTGTATAAAGGTTGGTCATAAGGCTAAATAATGTCAGAGAAATTCAAAAAGGCCAATATAGGAAAATAATTTTCCAAGTATTTCATTTCACATGCTTTAATGGTTTATGTGAAAGGAGTTTGGGAATTATTTAAATTGATGCCCAAATACAATCATGATAGATAAAATGATAATTATCTAACTCTAAAACCATGATAATAATGAAAATACTATATAATAACTACTACTATAGTAGATAGTGATACATAAGTGGTACACTAACCCACCACTCTAGATTTTTGGATGCTTTACTAGATTCGGGTCTCACCTCCCTTATATACCTAAAAAGTTTTCAAACCCAATTGAATTGTAACCTATATGTTTTGATTATTAATAAAAACTTCTTGAAATAATATTATTTTATTTCTAAATTATATTTATGGGAATGAGAATATTTTTATTCTTCTATTATATTTATTTGAAAAGGTATTAGTTATTTCCATATAGACTATATACCAAATCATGTATCAAACTAACCTAAAGAAATATATCACTTCAAGGAAGACTATCAAATTTAATGTTTTTTTACTGATATAGGTACTACTTATCAACCATGAAATATACATATATCTCAAATGTATATATAAAAAAATAAATTTATATTTATGCTTATAGGTGATTTTTTAGTCTACCCTTGGGTTAATACCTCATTCAAAAATTAAATATATAGTTATTTACATGTTATAGATATCCTAATATATCTTTCACTTGTACATAATATTTAAAATTTTGAGGAAAAAATTTATTTAGGGGGAGTGGGGAGAATTTAAAAACCAGATATTTCACTATATAACTTCTTTAAAAAAAAATTTTGTTCGATTATTTTCTCCATATAAAACACCGAACTGAAATAAAATGATGATATAGTTAGAGTATTAAAACATTTCTCTTGAATTAGAAGGTTTGAATATAAGTTTCTATATTATGAAATATATTTATAAGAAATAGAAATGTCAATTTTAATTATAATAAAATTCAATTTATTTGTCTGAAACAAATAATAAGGCAATTTTATTCTTGGAATTTTTTTTCTAAAAACATTCATTTTATGCGATAAAAATTTTTATTTCAAAAAAACTGTTATTAATTGATGATAAAATGAATATTTTTTTTTGATAAAAATAAAATTATTAAATGATAAGAAATAAAATAATGTATAGTTAGTATTATAAAAAGTCATTTTCCCTATTAAAAGAGTTTTCCATTATATTTAATATATTTATTAAAAAAATAAAATTTATAAATATTAGAATTTGAATTTGATAAAAATATTTTTTTTGGATTCAGAATAACAATATTTTATTAGGATTAAATTTTAGTATTTTTCATGAAATATTGATTCAAAGTGAATATTGCAATATATAGTTTTTACAAACACCGTACCGTTTATAGAATTATTTGTATATAAGTATGACTTGAAAGTTTATAATACCATTCTATTGAAAAATATGAATTTTATATGTGAATTAATAATTTTTCAAATATTGTTTTTTATTTAAAAAATGATACTTGATATTTTAAAAAATAATTAATAATTAAAAAAATTAATACATTTTTCAATTATTATTTAAAAATTAATATTTATCACTTTTATAAATTGAATAATATAAATTTGATTTAAAATTTGGAATTTGTGATCTAAATCATATATTAATGAAAATTTTATTTTTATGAATAAAGGAAAAGCTACCTTAGTTAAAAACTACATACTACTATAAAAGCTAATATAGTAAAAGTGAAATTTCTAATGGGAATGATTTTAAAACATGTTTAAAAGATGTTTCTAGGGGGGATATTGAGGTCTTTATTGGACTAAACTCTTCCCCGATCCATTATTTCATAATTTCAGATCACATTTATTTCATATTGACCTACCCTTATTTAATAATTTTGGATATTTACAAAATAATCCATCCTTTTTCACATATAAAGGGGGATGTCCAATCCTCACTTCCCCTTACACAAAGACCCACATAGTTTGACACAATTTCTTCTCAAACCTATCCTAAACACTCATATAAATTTAAAATATGTTTTGGTATTCTAAAAATAATGTTAATCTATATTTGAAACCTTTTTTAAAAGAAGATAATTGAAGTAGTGAGGTTTAAATGTTAACTAACCTTTTATAGTTTATATTTTTTTATGTGCACTCCATCTTCCTCAAATTCTATTATACCATCTTAAAATCACAACATCAGTATCAATAATATACAAATATTTTATTATAATTATGGTACAATGTAATACCCTATGATTTTAGTTTATATTTAATTTTTTGAAAGAACACTATATTCGATTGTGTGTAGCACATGCAACACCGATCTTAAACAAATCTTAAAATAATATTATTTAAATTTGGGTGTTATATCCTAGACATTAGGTTGGAAGGTATAAATAATAATAACCACATTATGAAGTATATTTAAATTTTTTTCCTTAACTCATATAATGAATTAAATGAATAAAATTAATATTCGTGTAATTGTTATTATTAGTCGAATAATAGGAATAAAGACATTTTATGATTCAAAATACTTTTTATTTGAAATTTGTTTCTATTAAATTTTGTGCATGGATATTGTAATTAATTTATAATTATTTTATGAAATTTATTTTACAAAATGAATATATTTTTTAAAATAACAATGTCACAAAAATAGTATGAGTTATTTTTAAATATTTATAAAAAGATTGATTTTTGAGTGAATAATTAAAAAATTATGTTTTTTGTAAAACTATTATTTTTCATTCCATTTATATTTTTAATTTTTTTAAAGTAAAATAATCCATATTTAGTTAAAAAAATATACTTAATAAAATATAAATAATTATTATACTTGATTTTGGTATAAGATTTTTTTTTGTGTTTAAAAACACTTTAAAAAAACTACTTTTCATTGGGTTTTACACATTTATATTAAAATATGATTTCTTTAAATTATAAAAATTTAATATTTAAAAAAGTATTATTTGTTTGGAATAAATAGGTTCAAATTTATAAAATAGTACTATTTTTCTTATTTCTGGTCACAATGAATTGTAATAATGGAAATGATTTGTCACCACAATAAGGATAAAACGTGTATAACAATGCTAAACCAATGAGATAAGGCCCACAAATAACCCTAAAACTAGTATTTGTTTTATTTAGTGAGTTATTTTGACTATAAGTATCCATAAATATAAATTATGGAAATTTTATTCCATTTTCCTTTGAATATAACATTCATACTATTTTAAGAAATAGATAAAAACAAAATGTAACACTATTGATTTTAGTTTATCTTATATGTAGCCATAGTGATATAAAGATGTTATGAATGAATATAAAAGGGTATTTTTAAAATTAATAAATTATTTTTTATAGTAATTTATTTTTAATTTGCGGTGAGGGTATAAATACCTTAAATTCTTATGCAACGCTCACTCCGTGGTCCAATAAATAACAGGAAAAATTGAGTAAATAATCATAAAAAATTAGTAGAAATATGTTTTTATGAATTTAGATATTAAAATAATATAATATATAATTATAAAGTATAATTATTTGTAAAAAATTTTATATATGAATTAAATTTCTTTCTTGATGGCTGTTAAGTCAAATTAAATGAATAGTGCCAAAATGAATTTAATGGTATTTTATGTTGAATAATATTTTATTGAATGGTTTCAAAATAAAAAAAATATTTCATGAGGATATGTGGAATTTTAAAGGATATAAAATGTAATAAATGAAATTTTTTAGCCACTTTTCACCTTATAAGTGAATTTATGACCCTTGAAGGCTAAAAAACATGTTACCCTTGTCAATGTAAAAAAGGTTTAACAATGAGGTCAAACCAAAATATAAGCTTTAACATGACAAAAAACCTATCTAAATTTTATTGAATGATTATATTTTTAACCTATTCTATTTATTTTCAAACCCTTATCCATTTTAAATTATTTTAGTTGTAAAATAAAATAATTATATTTATATATTTTATGTAATTTTAATTGTAAAATATCCTCACTTAAAAAAGGAATCCTATTCTCCTTTTTTATTCAAAATATTTAAGCCTTTTATATTTTACAATAAGTAATATAACACCTTCCTAGATTCATTAATTTCATCTTAGATTCCGTGTGATTCCCTTCAGACTAACCTAAGAAGGATTATGGTTTAAACCAAATGAGCTCTCTCAATGAAGTGGTAATCACCTTAACCGACACTTTCAAGGATTAATTATTTTTATACTTAATATAAAAATAATATATCCATTATAACATAATTAATAAATTAACAAAAATATACTTAGATATTATTATGATTATTATAAAAAAATTCCCCCTCATTCCATCCTATGGAAAATAAAAACATTGGTAATGCGTATGTATGGCGTACCATCCTCATATAACAGTGTAATTTATTTTTCATCACCGCTTTAAATGGATGGTTATAAAGGTGTAATTAATGAATATATATGATATTTATGAAATATTTATGATTCATGAAATATAATATATCATTTACCTTCTTACCCTTCCTCCTCTTGGGAAATGATAATGTCACTCATGCATATGTGTGGACTACCACCACCAACACGAAGTGATGTGATTTATTTTTCTATTAAAAAAATGCATGGATGATTCTAAAATTATATAAATTATTAAAAATTATATTAATCTAATTATTAGCATTCTATAAATTATTTAACTATTTCATGACTCCTTTGACCACAATCAACATACCAAATTAATTTTGGTGACTTTTAATGAAAAACTTTTAGTGGTCAATGTAAGCAAATACTATTCAATGATTAAATTCCAAATTATTAAAAAATGACCTTAAAAATATAATATAGATGAAAATGGTCTAAATAAAACAATTAATAAATTTAAATTCACTATATAGAATACTAAAACATGTATAATTAAGAGAAGGTTCAAGGAAAGGGTAATTTTTTTAATCATTTCTACTTCAATGAGACATGTTTTACATTATGCACCTAATTTATTTTACACAATATATATTATCACTTTTAAACATTATTTAATGAAACCAAATTTATTCGTGTTAATAAATATAATTTTTCAAATTTTTCACTTTATGGGTTTTTATTCAAAAGTTACTAAAGTAGTAAGAGTTTATGTTACAATCTTATTTATTTTCATGATTATCTACTATAAATTTCCATTAAAGGAAATTATATGTATATTATACTTTAAACCTAATATATATTATTCTACTATAGTTATTCCCAGAATATTTTATTTATTATTACCATTCTCCTCTTTTTTTTCTTAAAATTATTGAGAATTTTTTTAAAGAAAAGTCTATTTATTTCCACTCTGTTCAATAAAATTGTTCTTCCATATTCATGATATTCAAAATTGTTTAACAAATTCATTCTTACTTTACATGAAATGTTTCAAAAAGGTTATTTTCATCACCATTTCCATTATATATAATTTTTAAAATCTATATTTGCAATTAAATATCTTCTAAACATGTCATTTTCTACTTTTTACAAAGCTTTAAAATAATGTTTTCTTTTAACATTCATTGTATGAAAAGATTATCCCTCATCTATGACTTTTATTTTCATTAAAGATTCCTTTAAAATTTACATGGTTATTTTAGAATTATTTTTTCATAATATTCTATAAATTATTAGTTACAATTTTATAAAAATAAAAATATGTAATTTTCGTAAAGGAATGAAATGAATTTTGAAATTGATTTATAACTCTATTGTTAGAGAAAGATAGAAGGAAGTTATTTGTAAAGTTTTTCTTTTAATTTTTTTCAATAGTTTTTATTTTACAACAGAAAATTTATTTTTGATGAATTGATGGTCTCCAATTATCCTTTTGTGATAATTGATTATACCATATTTTGAGATCATTCCCTTTATTGTGATCATGTTTTCAATCACTCTTCTTTATTTATTAAACATTTTTTTATTTTTCTTGTACATATTTTAAATATCATCAATGAATTCGATATCATTTATATTAATTTAATTTTGTTTCAACTTTAAACCTTTTCTATATAGGGTATTAGTTGTTGGAAGAATGTTATTTTATTTAAAACAGAAATATTTCATATTATTGATTAAATATAGATAATTATTGATTTATATGGAAAATTTATAATGAATTATATTGATCATTAAATATATGTGGAATATATAATCTATGAAAGCAATTGGTGGAGACTAGTTATAAATAGCCCCCCAATGCATCAATAGGTCTCATAAGACCAAATCGATGGCCACCTAAGAGGTGTATTTGGTTTAAACCTATTTATTTATTAATAATAATATATTTTTTGAGAGGCCTTGGTGGAAATATTTATGATAACATGGATAAGGACTTGATGTAAAGTTCATAAATGTCATGATTTATTAATTTACTTTATTTTGAATTTACTTCCCATTATCCATGTGATTATTATGATGATATTATATATGGATATAATTAAAACTCATTTTTTTTGATTGAATGGAACATGTTTTAATTATCTACTATTTCATATTGATTATAAATTATTTGATCATGATAACTTCAGATATACCTCAATAATTCCAAGCATCTGATATAAACCCTTATTTTTTTCTTTTTCCTAGGATATAAAGAAAGAACCATTGAATGATTATAAAGGATGCAAGAGAGTTTTAAATACCATGTTTTTAATTTAAAATGTTATGTAGAATTAATATATGTATCTTATTTTCCATGACTGCTAAACTAATCAATCATGCTTTGTGAGATCCATTATATCTTGTTCTAATGTAATGAGTATGCACCAGGTCTTTGTTTTTGGATTCAGGTTGTTATAATTGGTATGATCAAAATTTTATTAGTACCATTGGGAACTATATCCTAGATACACAACTTACATGATAATTATGGTAATACCATAGATAATTTGATATGATTTCACGTATTTTTATTCTATATCTCAAATTCATGATAAATTTGGACTAAGTGAGTTCCATTGTTTAGGGATTATTCTTAGAGGAAGTAATAAAATCAACACCCATGCTATATATAGGTATTCCATAATATTTTATTTAATGTTTATTGATGACATCATAAGATACACTATGGATTATAAAGATCCTGGGAATCACTTGAGAATACTTTTTGAATATTTTTTTTATGAAAAGTACTTATATGAATAATTTACCAAGTGTGGATTTTGATTTGAGGAAGTTTATTTCTGGGAAATATTGTGTATATGAATGGATTATGTATTGATATTTCTTAGGAAAAATGAAATTAATGAATATCCCTCATGGATGAATATAATATTTTAGGATTTGAATTTAGGGTAATTGTGGTTAAATTAGAGAATATATGTTTAGAAACCCAAAATCCAGTAACATAGAGATAACTTCTACTTTATCACGTTGGTATAAGAAAAAAACTACCTCATACCGATGAAATACTTGATTTATTAATACTAAAGATCCTGATACATGCATGATTCCCATATTACATTGGAAATATAAAATGCATAACATAAAATGTTATTAAATCTTTAATATTATTCATAATACCCTTCATCATATCCTAGGTAGAATAAAAAAATAATGTGTGAGCTTATATTCTTATTAAGATTTATATAAAATAGAATATACTGTGAATAAACATGGAATAATCAATATGGAAAGGTAAATAATTGAAAAGAGATGTTATTTAATCAATAATTTTAGTATCAAACGCACCCATGGATAATATCACTGGAGGAATCTCATGGATAATAATAACTAAATTCCGAATCAAGGATATTTTTAATATTGTAAATCATGATCTCATACAACATGATATCTATACTTCCAAAATCATTATTCTAATAAAGTTTTATCGATGGGTAGCTATACACCACAAACCCATTTAAACTGGATAACTGATTAGTCTCACAAGACATGTAGATTCCTAAAGGGGATATATTTAACCACTTCCCACAAAAAATGTATATAAATTTGTTTCCCCATATATTTAATGATTAATTAAATTCATAAACAATATACATTATCAAAACACATCCATATTGAGTATAGAATACAGATTTCTGAAGATTTTCCCCAGTCTATCAAATAACAATAATAGTAAAATACCATATTTAGAAATGATATATGGTTTACAAAATAATCATACCCATGATGGACGTTTTGGAGAAATGAAAATTACTATGACAAATTATCATAAAAAATTTAGTGTTTCAAGATAATGTTAATGACCACAAAATTAGAAAGAGATGATAAATAAAATTCAATTAATCCAAAATATAATCTTTAAAATAAATTCATGTCTTTTGGATAATAAAAGTAAATGGATGAGAAAAACTAAATTATTATTTATTAAATTATTTGTATTTTAATATTTTTTAAACATGTAGAAAAATATAAATAGAGTAAAATGGTTTTTATAGTGGGAAAATCTCTTCACTCGGTATACATTAAAAAAAATCTTTTTTATTTTTAGAAAAAAATTCCAAAATGAACCTTTAATAAAAAATTATAAATATTTATTTAATAAATTTTAAAAACTCATGGATAACATAAAATTTACTTTATAAATAATTTTAGTTAAAAAATGAATTTTTTAATATAATTTTGAAAAATATGGACATGAAAGAAAACTATTCCTCATCAAAAAGAGAAAAAAATAGAAACATTTATTTTAAGCATTTATATTGAAAGAGTAACTTTATTTGAATCATTAATCATCAACAATAATTATATATTATTCTTAAATACCTAAAAGGGTAGTATATACACCACATAAAACATAATTTGTGTATAATACCAAATATGTCTCAATGGAGTGAAAACTGAGAAGAAATCCCCTACCTCACATTAGACTTGCCTCATAGGTTCTCTAACCTCTTATATACAAAATTTGAATTTATTTTGTCAACATAAAAGAGTCATATTCTTATATAATATCATATATGATCCTTTTATAAAATTTTATCACCCACTAATTAATAATATATTTTTATTATCATTATTTTGGGTTTTAACTACCTTATTTGTCATGTTTGTTTGGAATTTCTAGTCTTAGTCCTTGCATCTTTCTTATAGTTAAATCATATCCAGATAATTAGTAAAGATATAAAAAAATATTCAATATATATATATTTATAATCATCATTAAAGGATAGAGATAAAAAATCAAATTACACTATTTATAGAGACGATAAGTCTCACGTACACATGAACACTACTTTTACTATTTGATGGATATAAGAAAATAAATTTAAATAATAACTATAATTTATATGATATTTATTATGTTATAAATATCGTATATATTTATTAATTCTATCCTTATTACCAAACATGTAAATAAAAAATGAATAAATGGATCAAATATCTTCATGGAGGTTGTAATCCACACATATGCATGAGCAACATTATCATTTTCCAAAGGAATGTAAGGTAAGATGGTAAATTTGATATTATAAATGTAGAAAAATAATTATTTCATAAATATAATATATATTCATTAGTTTTTTCTTTATAACAATCCATGTAAATTGTTGATGAAAAATACATTACACCGCAACATGGAGAGGATAATCCTTACGTATACACGAGTAGTATTTGATCTTTTAATATGATGGAAAAGAGATAGAATATGGTTGTAACAAAATAATCATTACACCTTAGTATATTTATGATGTGGTAATTATTATTTTTTGGATCGGTGCGACTGATTTAGATGAATTATAAGAAGAAATTATCTTCAAAGAGTTTGTAAATAGGATTACATCTTCATTGGAAGAGTTCTTTTAGATCTCCTCTTAAGGGACTTAGGTTTTGAATTTTAGGAATAAAAGAAACTATAGAACTTAGAGATCGATTTTTAGAATATAAATGGTCAGGTTTAATTTGATATAGGTTTCTCACAGTGGTATATGTAAAAGGACGAAGGGGTGACCTTTTATAAGTGAAGAGAGGGGCATTCTATGAATTTCTTAATGAATTAAATTAATATAAATTATTTTTCATGTAGAAATAGATCCAAATTGATATAATTATAATATAAGACAAGGATGAGTCTAAATAATATCATCCAATAAAATTTTTACCTATTTTTTGTTATGTTTTCATACTTATGTTTTAGTTTTAACCCATGTTAACCCTTTTTACAGTTACCACAATAAGAATGTTTTCCAAAATTTAAGTGTCAATAAAGTTTCCATAAGAGTAAAAACATCCCATAAATGGACTATGATTGATCATTTCAACCATATATCATTCAATTGGCCTAATATATTATTTTTTTAATTCTATATACTTAAATTATGTTTTATTTATTACAAAATAACATTAATGTTATTTTTTATACTACTCAATTAATTTAACGTTAAATACATCAAGAAAACGATTAAAATTGAATATTATCCTTAAAAAAGTCCATAGAATTTCATATTTATGTATAATTTTTTTATAAAACTATATTTCAACTAATTTATATAAATTTTAATATTTTTAAAATAATTTACATTATTTTTCTCTTAATTGAATAAATACGATGACAATTATGTATATGAATTAAAAGTAATTATTCAATCAGTAAAAATTAAAAATAAATTAACATGATAAAAAATTAATTTATATTTCAAATTAACATTTAAAATTGAACATAACTTATTTATAAATTTGGAAAAAGTTTATATATATTAAAGTCAAGAGCGTCACATTTTTGTTTTTATTCTTTTCTTAAAGTAATATATAGGTCAAAAGTAAAGGAAAATGGCACAAAGAAGCCATATTTTAGAGACCTAGACAGAAATATCAAAACTAAATTAATCCAATAATATAAAGGAATGTTTTAGAGATATTTAAAATCTTTAGTAAATTTTTTTAACCTTAATCACACAATTTACCCTTTAGAAATGTGATAAATTTTACCATTATAACTATTCATAATGAAAAAAATAAAAGATTCCCATTTAATAAATATTAACCTCATTATTAAAAATATATAATAATTTTTTTCATATTTAATTCAAATAAGTGGCATAAATTAATTTAAATATAATCTTGAAGAATGTGATGAAAAATGGTTTTCCAAAAAATACATTTCTTTGGAAAAAAAGGAATTTAGACTAAAATTATGTATAATAGAAATTAAAATGAAATTAATTATATTATTTATAACTAATAGAGTCTAATTTAAATTTAGGATTGAATATAATTAATTATGTAGATTTGTTTCAAAGAAATGAAAACTTTAGAAAATTGGTATTTTTACTATTCACTGAATAATCAATGTTTTATGGAAAATCCCAAAATTTAAAACTAAAATAATATTGAAATTATGAATTAAGAAATTATTTAATTATCACATAATAATATTATAATAGTGTATCATAGTTTTTTATACTTTGTGTTTTATGAAAATCATGCGATCAATAAAACTTATTTAGAGATAAATATATCATATCATCTGAGGATGTAATATTCTATCCCCTTATAAAAATTTCTCCCTCAAAATTATGTCACTCCAACATGAAAATCTATATATTCTTATACATAATAAAACCATTAATATCTGATATAGCTTCCTTAATTTTATTATTTCACCTGAAAATATTAACCATATGAGTGGTATTATTTCATTACACTTTCCCTCTATGATCCATAATATTCACCGGTTATTCATCATAGGAGAAATATTTCTCTATTGGTAGGAAAAATTATTTCATTATATTTGAGGGATCATGTATATAATTTTTCAATAGAGATACATGGACACATTGTGAAATAAATAGACATTAGGCAGAAGTACTAAGTGATAATATACCATCATGATATGATCAAGAATTTCAATAGGACTGATACATCTATGGTTCAATTTTAACTTTATTTAGAATATGATAACCTTATTCCAAGGATATATTAATTGAAATATCTTATTAAAAACATTGAAATCCATACCTCACTGATGATGGTCATTATAACTTTTTTTGGACTTGAGCTATCCTTAGGAGTTTCTTAATAGACAAAAATTTCTTTTCCAATTACCTAGATAGATTATGTCCCAATATATTTCTTTCTCAAACTTCATCCCACCATGTTATATTTACACACATCCTCACATATAGGGTTTTACAAAAATCCACCTAAATGCTTGAGTGAATGATATTGTTGTATAAAAATTCAAATAACGGATGGTGTTGATCCCAAACACCATTGAAATCCATAAATAAAGCTCTCAAAATGTATTTAAGTGTTTCAATTTTACTCTCAGACTAACCATATCAATGAAGTATTGAAACTCAACTATTCATCAAAAGACAAATGAATTCTTCTCTTCTACATTGAGGTAATCCTTGGATCCCAATCATATACAATTGTGAGTGGTACTTCTAGAAATATCATTACTTCATTAATTTATAACTATGTAAGCTGGTCAAGTGACAAATCTTCTATAATAGCGATAAATTGTGCTAATTTCATAATGTGATCAACTACAACTGAAATAAAATCATTCCATTTAGGTATTTAGGGGAATCAAATGATGGAATTCATAGTAATGTTTTCCTATTTCCATTTTAGTATTAGTATTAGTTATAAAATATCATTAGACTTCTATATATTATCCTTAACCTAATAACGTAATATCCCTTAGGATATATACTAAAAAATATCCATTTTCATGCTATCTCACCATAAATATTATTTCATATATCTATATATCTTTATTTTTCCATGATTAATAGATAGTATTGAACTATGATTTAGGTAAAATATATCCTTCTTCAACTCCAGTATTAATGGGACACATACTCGGCTCATAATACTTTTCATTTTAGTAAGATCAAAGTTAAACTCTAAAACATTTCTCACCTTCTTCTATAATTCTACAATTTTCTTATGCGCCTTCTTAGTACTCTCATTGATGGATGGTTGAAATTTTATTAAATAAATATAATAATTTACCCCTTTTCTAAATATTTTAGGATCCAAAATCTATAAATCCATAAATATTACATCTCTTTGAATCTTTATCTTGGACACTCTATCCTGATATTTATGACACAGAGCATCAATTACCTTGTTTTTCTTCCCATGGTGGTAATGTATTGAGTAGATATAATATTTATTCGACTCCAACCATATTATCTGGTTCATATTAAAAATTTTATATATAAATATACACTTCAAGATTTTATGATCAGTATATATATATCATACATTTCACTATAATGATAATTTTTTATATTTTCAATGAAAAAAATTACAGCTTCTATCTTAAAATAACAAGTTGGTAAATTTTAATCATTGATTTACAATTGGAGGTAGGCATAAGCTATAACTATATCATTCTACATGAGGATTCATCCCAGTCATTTCTTTAATGAATCACTATAGATCAAACCCTCTTCTATGCTATAGGGTAGTGTAAACATAGGTTCACCATCCAACCTTCTCTTCATTTCTTTGAAATAACCTCATATTCATCTATCCATAAGAACTTAACCCCTTTTTGAGTCAACATGGTGAGTGGATTATATAGTAATGAGAAATCCCTCACAAGGATTCTATAGTATCCATCCAACCTAAAAATACTATGGAAATTAGTTACAATTATTATTGTATGAATTTTCTCAGTAACATATGTCTTTGAAGGATCCACTCATATACCCTCACATGAGATTATATAACCCATGAATGAATCCTTCTAGAACCAAAGTTCATAAATGGTAAATTTAGCATATAACTTCTCCTTTTGTAAGATCTTCAAGATGAACCTGAAATGTTCTTCATGCTCATCTAGGATCTTTAGGAATATAATATTATCATAAGATTACCTCAAATGTTAAAGGTAAAATATAAAGACACAATTCATTAAATCAATAAATATGGATGGAGAATTAGTAATTCCAAATGGAATTTCTATAAATTCATGATGAAAATTCATCATATGGAAGATATTTTTTGATATATTCTCCTTTTGGACCCTTAATTGATAATATCTATATCAATGATCAATATTAGAAAATTATTGGGCTTCTCATAATTTATCAAACCAATCATTAATATGGGGTAGATGATATTTGTTCTTAATATTAATTACGATAAGTTGCTGATAATCAATGTGAGGACACATTGAAACATATTTATGCTCAACAAAAAATAGGTTCACCCTTTCATTATACAATAAGATGATGAATCCCTTATCAAGATTCTCCTTGAGTTACTTCAATTCTAGAACACAATTGGGTCCTTTATATATAGAGTCTTTAAAATTGGTGTAGCTCTAGAAGTGAGTTATATTGAAATAAAAAATTCTTGATTTAGGGGAAGACTAAGACACTATTATTGAAATGCATCAACGAACTCTCATAATGTAGGAAAATATTCAATATTGAGTTCCTCCCTAACCATCTGAGATAAATAACTATAATGAAATGGTATTGAAACCCATTTAATTGAATTAATTTCCATTGTATGTTCAGGTTCATCCTCACAATGATATACCCTCACATGTTGATTTAGAATATCAAATATAACTTATATTCCTCAAAATTTGATATTGTCTCTATAATGAGAGATCCAATCCATTACAAATATTACATCAAATTTAACTATTTGAAGAATAAAAATATTTATAATAAGTGAATTCCCAAAAACCTCTATTGGAGATATGCTGTGGACTTGAGATGAAATCAATCTACCGTTGGTAGTTATCACTTCCAACTCAACATCTAATCATTGAGGTGGTCAGAAGATAAAATTATAAAACTATTTTGATATAAAATAGTGGGTAGAACCTAAATAAAATAAAACATTTTCAGTTCTAGATTAGATGATAAATGTAACAAGGTGGATGGAAACCGACTGACCACTGGAGGATAGCAGTGCCGTCGCGCTGCTGGAAGGAGGGAGCCAGCTGAAAATGCCAGTCGACCACATCACACCGAGTGGGACTGCTTCAGTGGGCCCCACGTGCTAGAAGGAGGAACCACATAACACCGCTGTGTTGTCCAAGCTGATTAGTCTGATGGATCATTCAGAATACTGGGGGGTGCCTCCCCTCGGTGCGGCTAGGGTGGGCCCCGCCATGACCGATCGCTCCCAGCCAGGCGGACCACACCTAGCCGGGCGGACTGCACCCATCCGGGTGGACCGCACCCAGTAAAGTGGGCTATGCTGAGCAGCCTGCACCGAGCGGTCTGGGACTCCCCCTTTGTTGGTCAAGCCAGGTCGACCCAAACCAAGTCGAGTTGGCCCAGGTCGAGTGGGTCTGACCAGGTCGGACCAGACTCGGGCCTATCTCAACCTAGATACACCTTTTGAGCCATATCTTGAGAACTTGGCATCCATTTGACGAACCATATACGATTCCAGAACCCTTGGATCGGGACAGTCCTCTTTTTATAATCCACATGAGTTTTGGATAAAGTTTGAGTACAGTTGGGTTAGATCGAACCCGAATCCAATTGGGCCCTCAGGACTAAAAGTCTAATAACTTACAGATCGTGCATCTGATTGACATGCTGTCTATCGTGTTGGGACCCTTAAGACACGACAGACCTTCGTGATACTTCTTCATGGGTCTTCATGGTAGTTTAAGTATCATTCAGTGGATTTAGGAGCAGAACCTACCATAATCAAGTGTGATTAGTACAAGGAACCCTGTGGATGACTATACTTGAGGAGTCTTCAAATCCTGTGTGGTCATCTTCGGATCCTGTGTGGGTCAGTGCTCAGTGATCCTGTGTGGGTCCGTGCATACTGATCCTGTGTGGGTCATCTCCAGATCTTGGGTGGGTCATTTTCAGATCCTGTGTGGGTCATCTTCGATATTGTGTCGGTCAACAACAGAGCTTCTCAACCAAGTAGGATGATCTAGAAATACAAATAATTATCTATACTTACGTACTTAAGTTATACCTGGTGTGAGATGAGTCTTTACCTTTGTGGTATTTGTATATGTGGTGATAACTTTGTTGTAATCTTCTATGTGGCGTTAGCTTGTGGTACTTACCTTCACGGTGATACCTATGTAGTATTCTTCTGTGTGGAGTTACCTTTTTGGTACTTACCTTTGTGGTGTTACCTTCATGGTATTATTTCCTTCGTGGGACAGTTGAGCTTTTGGATAAAGAGTTGGGCCTTGTGTTTCCTCATGAATGAGATGGGTATACTTGATAACATAGGTATATGTATGGGCATATACCTAAGTAGGGTTTATTATTGTTTCGTACTTTATGATTAAGGTTTTGCTTTGTGGCTTATCCTTGGTGGATTCTGAGATACCTTAGGGGTTCTCGGGGTCCTTACTATGCATCGTTATACTCACCCTTGCATGGGCTATGCCCGCACCTTACAGTTTCTTGTGTAGATGACAGACAACATTGATCGAGGATGAGGGTACCAAGGTTAGAGGCTGCTCGGGGGTGGACCTTAGATGATGCGTACTGCAGAGACGACCATTCGAGAGATGTTCCTACCCTTCTAGTAGGGTCCTTGGCGGGTGTTCACAAGAGATGTTTTTAGATTTACTTGTACTTTCTTGTTGGGCTTGTATTTTGGCCCCCTTTACTTACTATACACACCCTATTTACTATATAGTTTAATTTGTGATTGTATATTTCTATGTGCTTGGTTTGTGTGAGTTTACAATTTTAAGGACAATGCCTTCTCGGTTTTAGGGACATGCCTTTTCGGTGCTAGTCGCCAACCCATGGCCTATGTAAGGTGGGCTAGGGGTTGTCACGACACGGGCCCCGGGGGATGGGTCATGACAAATTGGTATCAGAGGAGTCAGTTCTACTAAAGAACTTGGACTCTGATATTTTGATTCAGTAATAGTGTTAAGTGTTAGGAGTGTGGTTATTAGTTTGGTGAATCTAGTGTTGGTTTTGCAGTCGATGTATCCATACACTAAGACCCTTACTTCTGATTTCTGACTTAGTGCATGAAAACATTGATTGTGTGTCTATTTTTGAAACATTTTCTTTGAGATCTCTTTGATTCATCTCACCAGGTATAACTTATTTACCGTGGTGCACCTGATTATTTTCATTATTCCTCCACGCAGATAGAAATCCAGGGATCCAGGTAGAGTATGCAATGACAGCCCACTGAGCGATGAGGCTTTGGTACAGGGACCCCTTTCGACAGTTGTACCATCGAGTGGTGCACCAGTAGCACCACTACCCATTGAACAACTGATGCCACTAGCCCCAACAGTAGAGGGTACATGCCGCTTGATCACGTTGCATGAGTTTCAGCGCCAAAGGCCACTGAGGTTCCATGGAGAGATGGATCCACAGGCGACTGAGGACTAGATAGAGGTTGTGGTTAGAGTTTTTCAACTAGTAGGGGCACTAGCTGATCTCATGGTGATCCTTTCCACTATAATACTTCATGAAGAAATGGGTAGATAGTGAAACTTGATGCTCTAGGTTTACGACAAGGTCACTCTCATCTAGGAAGATTTCAAGATCCTTTTAAGGGTAGAGTTCATACCAGCGACCTTACACTCAGTGCGTATACATGAGCTTCTCCACTTGCAGTAGGGAAGCATGATCATGGCTCAGTATTCAGCATGGTTCACTGACCTCTCATAGTACTCCAATGATATGGTGTGTGACCCTTTCTTCAAGTCTCGGACCTTCGAGCAGGGGCTCAAATGGGATATTAGAGCTTCGATGATTTCTCTTAGAATCCTGACGCAGGTGGGGGTGTTAGAGCTAGCACTCTTAGTGTGGAGATTCCCTGTTATGGAGTCACCATCAATGATACCCACCACCAACAATCACGTAACAGAGTCATCTATAGCTGACAACAAATAGATGATGCAGAGGTCCAATAAAACCAGACCTATAGGTGGAAACCTACAGGATACATGTTCAGTCGTGCGGGGTTCTCGAGATAGAGCAGGACAGGCGAGGATCATTTAGTGTTACTCATGTGGCGGTCAGGGTTACATGGATCACGAATTCCTGAAATACCATACAGAGGAATAATAGATAGTCGAAGGACCTACTGGGAAGAGGCAAAGATTCGATCAGGGAGGTCTATAGGCAGCAAATAGACATGGTAGAGGAGCTGGCTGTGCAGTTGGCGGTGGTGGCGATTTGTGGTTCTACCACGATGAACACTAGGTGGTCCACCCCAACCACAAAGAGAAATTGGATAGGGATGAGATCAGCTCCAAGAAGCTGAGGCCTATGACCATGGCGCTCTGGAGATTATTCAATGTATGATCTATGTCTACTCCACCTTAGCCGCAGTACTTACAGACACATGTTCCAGTCACTCATTTATTTCCACAACCCTCGTTCGAAGCTCAGATATTCCAATGGAGTTGTTGGGTCGATCCTTATGGCTAGATACTCCTACAGGAGAGTATTCGACGATTACACATTGGTGCCGACAGTGTGATCTTACTCTAGGATTCGAGAGCTTCAACTGGGATCTTCTAGTAGCAGCATCAGGGCCTTATGACGTCATCTTGGGTATGAATTGGTAATCTATTACCCATGATCAGATCAAATGTTTTAGGTGCAAAGTGCTGTGCGTCCACGAGGATGGGACCAGGTTTTCCTTCACTGATGAGAAATGAACCTTTTCAGTACAAGATGGAGTTACCCGGAGGAGGGTGCATCTGATCATACATCAGATGGCTAGACATACCCTTGGAGCGGTTGAAGTTGAGAGTCCGAGCTATCCTATAGTGGTGGAACAGTACACTAATGTTTTCTTGATGATGTTCCGGGTCCACCTCCTTCCATAGAGGTGGACTTTTACATCAACTCGTACCCTGAGATGACACTAATATCTACACTAGAATATCAAATGGCTCCCGTAGAGATTCGAGAGCTACGAGTACAGCTGGAAGACTTGCATAGCAAGGGGTTCATTAGGCCCAGTGTTTCTCATTGGGCAGCCCCGATTTTGTTCACCAAGAAGGCTGATGGGAGTTTGATACTCTGTGTGGAATATTGGTGCCTGAACTAAGTGACCCTGAAGAACAAGTACCCACTAACTAGGATTGATGATCTCATTGATCAGCTGAAGGGAGCATGATGGTTTTCGAGGATAGACCTCAGATCAGGCTATCAATAGCTCAAGGTACGAGACAAGGATGTATAGAAGATGACATTTAGATGTCAGTATGGACATTATGAGTTCTTGGTAATGCCATTCAGCATGACCAATGCCCCAGTAGTGTTCATGGGACTCATGAAAAGAATCTTCTATCCATGTATCGATTGTTTTGTTGTTTCCTTCATTGATGACATCCTAATATACTTGGATACTGAGGAGGAGAATTCCTATCATCTTTAGATAGTTATTGACACACTTTGAGATCACTAGCTTTATGGTAAGCTCTCGAAGTTCAATTTCTGGATCTGAGAGGTTCAATTTCTGGGACACATCGTCGCAGAAGTAGGAGTTGTGGTGTATCCAGTGAAGATTGAGGTTGTGCTTGCTTGGGAGCAACCCAAGAGTGTGACGGAGGTGCGAAGTTTCATGGGTTTGGACGGTTACTACCGAAGGTTTGTGCCTAACTTTTCCAGAGTTGTTGTACCCTTATAAGAATTGATGAAGAAGGGGAAACTCTTTTTGTGGTCAGAGAAATTCTAGTGGAGTTTCCAGGAGCTGAGGTAGAGACTGACGAGTGCCCCCATATTGATGCTACCAGAGGAGTGTGTTGGGTACATAGTCTACTGCGACACATCAGGGACGAGGCTCATATGTTCCCCAATGCAAGAGCAAGTAATGATCGCATATGGTTCTCAACAGTTGAGTCATTATGAGATGAACTATGGTACCCATGACCTACTGTTAAGAGCAGTGGTATTCACCTTTAATATGTGGAGACATTACTTGATGGGCGATCATTTTATAGTCTACTTTGATCACAAGAGTCTCAGGTATATCTTATCTCAGAAGGACCTGAACCTAAGACAACATGGTTGGCTTGAGTTCCTATAGAACTATTATTTCGAGAAATTCTATACTTTTGGGTAGGGGAACATAGTAGCATATGCACTCAGTAGGAGATGTAGTATATAGTTGCGGAGTGAGGTGACGAAGAAGCTAGTCGCTTTGCAGATATCCTATATGGATCATGATGGAGTAGCTTACCTTCATTCTCTGATAGTCACTCCCCCACTCCTTCAGCGAGTTAGGGAGGCATAACTTGGGTACACTAACTACGAGGCTTGACATGCTCAGATATCCATAGGACATGCACCTGATGGATTTTCTAAAGTTGGGGAGCATGTCATCCTCTTCAGAGGGAGTACTATGGTACTAGTGGTGCTATGAGAGTAAGTGTTGGGGGAGTTCCATACATCCCCTCTAGCGGTACAACCAGGAGTGGAGAAGAAAAACCAGGACCTTCGACATCAGCACTGGTGGTCGGGAATGAAGAAAGCAGTAGTAGAGTTTGTCTCTTGGTTCCTCACTTGTCAGCAAGTGAAGGCATAGAATTAGGTTCCAGCAGGCTTAGTTCATCCACTAGAGGTGCCAGAGTGGAAGTGGGATGGAATCTCCATTGACTTTGTGACATGACATCCACACACGTCCAAGGGACATGATTCCATCTAGGTGATCATTGACTGACTCACCAAGTCGGCCCACTTCCTACCTACCAGAGAGTGGGGATCAATAGAGAGGTTGAGACACCTCTACATGCTGGATATTGTACGGCTTCATGGAGTTCCATATAAAAATTTCCTTCGATCATGATGAACTTTTTATTTCCCGACTATGGAAGGGGTTGTAGGAGTCATTCAAAACACAACTTCGATTGAGCACTGCCTTTCATCCTCAGACGGATGGTCAGACAGAGCATACCATTCAGACCCTTGAGGACATGTTGCGTGCTTACATCCTTGATTTCAGTCATAGTAGGGAGAATCACTTTCCCTTGATAGAGTTCACATACAATAATAGTTATCACTCTACTATCGGTATGACACCATTTGAGGCGTTGTATGGTTGACCTTTTAGATCACCTTTGTGCTAGAATGACCCAGGGAAGTCAGCCCTCATGGGACCAGAGATGGTATGAACTACCATGGAGAAGGTGTAGATCATCCAAGAGTAGATGAAGACTGCACAGAGTAGGAAGAAGTCTTATGCTGATAAGATATGGAGACCTCTGGAGTTTGAGGATGGGGACTATGTCTTTCTACAGGTCTCACCTCGATGAGGTTTTTAGAAATTTGGATGGGGAGAAAAGTTGTCTCTGAGGTTCATCGGACCCTTTCAGGTCGTCAGCAAAGTTGGTGAGGTGGCATACCATTTAGCTATTCCCCCTTAGTTGCACTATGTACATGATGTTTTCCACGTATCCTAGTTGAGGGGATACATACATGATACTTCACACATCATTGACTAGGGTTAGCTGAACATTGAAGATGGGGTGACATTTTTGGAGGTTCCAGTGGAGATTTAAGATCGACAGGAGAGAGTCCTTCATGGGTGATCAATACCTCTGGTGTGCGTACGTTGGCAGTACGAGAACCTCAAGGGGAGCACATGGGAGCAGGAAGATCAGATTCGTGCTTAGTACCTCCACTTTTTTCTCTAGTTTGTGTTATGGGAATTCGGGGATGTAAAGCCCAAATGTGGGGAGAATGTAAAGACCTGGAATTTTCCATGTAGTTTTTTAATTATATGGAATTATTATGAGTATGCAAAAATTAACGGTGTGTGATTCCAAGGCCCAGTGTGCCTAGAATGAATTTCTAAACATTTTTTTGGGTATGTTCAGTAAACGCATGAGCGAAACTTTTTAACATTTGAACTGGTGCTCAGAATTGAAATCCAAGGACACCGTCGAACTCACAGCACTGATATTCACTTAAAGATACCATCAAATCAACTGCATCAAGATGAGGGTGGAAGTTGGTATTTCAGTTTTTTTCATGGGAGAAGAAAAATAAAATAAATAACTTTTTATTTTTCTTTTTTGAAACCTCCATTTTGAATCATGGTGGTGGGGACCACCTTAACTCCCCTTTAATGTGAGGAAACCCTTGGTTTTTCCCCAATTTAATGAGACAACATTAATTGATTTAATTTAATTAACATAATTAATATTGGCTCCTCACCTCTCGTGGGAGAGCTCATTGGAAAAGGAGAGGACTTGGGACATCCTTTGAGAACATGGAAGAACATAATTCAATGAGGAACCTCCTTCAATGAAGAATATCCTTTGGATTAAGAATAAGGAACCGTCTTTGGAGCATGTTACGAGAGAGATGGATGTCAGTGCCTTTATTGTCTTCAACTCCTTCCCCATGCCACCTCCAATGATCAAAAAAGGTAGGGAAGTGTTTATATTGTCCTTTGTGGTTTTACGTTGATTCAAATCCTCTTGAACCACCTGCTATAGATCTAATGTGGAGGATGTGGGCCAAACAAACATGGATTGATCCCTCAGCTCTTTCTATGTTGACGTGTTCTTCACCGACGGATCAACGATTGAGCAGAACCCGAGCATGACGCCAGTGACTAACGTCAGCAAGGTATGGGTGGTGGTCAGCACACAGACCAGCCACAATGATGGTGGCAGTGCAACCACGTCACCAAAGGAGTTCACGACCCATCGGCTGTGGTATAGGAAGATGACGGCCGGAACCTTGACTGGTATCGAGGAACTGGGGTAGCGTGTGTCTGCACCACCTCCTGATGAGGAGGTTGTGGCTATCGAGCCATGACGGTGCACCAGGGCAGTTGGAAACCGACTGGCCGCGGGAGGACAATGATGAAGTTGCACCGCAGGAAGGAGGGAGCCAACCAGAACTGTCAGCCGGCTGCGTCTTGCTGAGTGGGACTGCTCTAGTGGGTCCCGTATGCTAGCAGGCGGCGCCACATGGAACCACTTGGTTGGCTAAGCCGAATGGTCTGTTGGACTGTTCAGAATACTGGGGGGTGCCTCCCCCCGGTGTGGCCAGGGCGGGCCGCACCATGGAAAACCACACTCAGCCAGGCAGACTGCACCCAGCTGAGCAGACCACGCCCAGTGGGCCGAGCCACCCCCTTTGCTGGTCAGGCCAGACCTGGGTCAGTCCAACCAGGTCGGACCGGACTCGGGCCTATTCAGACCTAAATACACCTTTTTGATTAAATCTTGGGAACCAGGTGCCCGTTTGACGAACCTTCTCCGGCAAAAAAATTCTTGTATCAAGCCAGTACTTTTGGTACAATCCACTTGAGTTTTGGGTAAAGTTGGAGTACAGTCGGGTTGGATGAAACCCGAATCCAACCGGGCCCTCGGAACTAAAAGGATAATAACTTATAGACTATGTGTCCGATTGACGCTGCGTCTATCACATTGGGTCACTTATGACATGATAGAACTTTGTGATACTTCTTCATGGGACTTAATGGGTGTTGAAGTATCGTCTAATGGCATTAAAAGTGGAACCTCTCGGAAACAAGCATGCTTAGTGCAGGAACCCTGTGGCTGACTGCACTTGAAGAGTCTTCAGATCTGGTGTGGGTCATCTTCGGATCCTGTGTGGGTCAGTGCTCAGCGATCCTATGTGCGTCAGCACATACCTATCCTATGTGGGTCATCTCTAGATCCTGTGTGGGTCATTTTTAGATCCTGTATGTGTCATATTAAATCATGTGTGGGTGAAAAATAGAGCTTCTCGATGAAGTAAGATAATCTTGAAAATACAGCTAATTATCTATACTTCCGTACTTAAGTTATACCTGGTGTGATATGAGTCTTTACCTTAATGGTATTATTCTGTGTGGTGATACCTTTGTGGTAATATTCTATGTGGAGTTACTTTGTGGTACTTACCTTCATGGTGGTACCTATGTGGTATTATTCTGTGTGGCGCTACCTTTGTGGTACATACCTTTGTGGTGTTACCTTCGTGGTATTATTTCCTTCATGGGACAGTTGAGCTTTTGGATAAAGATTTGGGCCTTGTGTTTCCTCATGGATGAGATGGGTATACTTGATAACTTAGGTATATGTATGGGAATATACCTAAGTAGGGTTGACTATTGTTTCATGCTTTGTGATTACGGTTTTGCTTTGTGGATTATCCTTGGTGGATTTTGAGAGACCATAGGGGGTCACTCGGTCCCTACTGAGTATCGTTATACTCATACCTGCACGGGCTACACCCGCACCTTGTTGTGTCTTATGCAGACGACAGAAAACGTTGATCTAGGACGAGGGTACTGGGGCTGGAGGCTGATCTAGGGTGGAACTTTGATGAGGCGTACTGCAGAGAAGACCGTTTGAGAGCTGTATCTACCCTTCAGGTATGGTCCATGGCGGGTGTTCATAGGAGCTGTTTTCAATTTTACTTGTACCTTCCATTTGGGCTTGTATTTTGGCCTTTTACTTATTGTACACACACTGTTTACTATATAGTTTACTTTGTGGTTGTATCTTACCATGAGCTTGGTTTGTGTGAGTTTATAGGTTTAAAGGAAATGCCTTCCAAGTTTTAGGGATATGCCTTTCTGATGCTAGTTTCCATCCCCTATCCAATGGAACGTGGGCTTGGGGTAATCACAACACAGGCCTTGGGGGTCGGGTTATGACAAAATAGTTCATTATTTATAAATATATTTCCTTCTATCATACTTTACTGAAAATGGATTATACCTTATTTTTAGATCACTGACTTTATTATGATCAAGTTCTATATCACTCACCATTATTAATTAGACATTAGTTTTCTCCATAATGTCCATAATTTGGATATCATGAATAAATATAAAATAATTTATTTTGATTTTTTGATTTTTCAACTATATTCCATTTCTATATAGGGTATTGGTTGAATAAATAAAGTTATTTAATTAACTAGGGAAAATTCCATATTCTTGATTAAAAATAGATAATTATTGATTTATAATAATATTTTAGAATTAATTTTTTTATTAATTAAATATAATATGGATTAATATGAATTCAAGTGACAGGTGTGGCCTGATTATAGATAACCCTTCGATATGTGATTGATGTCATGAGATAAAATAGGTGGCCACATTAGATTGGTATTTGGTTCAAACTAACCAATTTATTAAGAATAGTGCCTTGATTATGAGTCTGTGATGGTAATTTTAATTATAAAATAGATGGAGTCTTGATAGAAATTTCATGAAATTTCAAATTTTTTCATTTAATTTATTTTTTAAATTTTTTTGCTGAACCCTCGTTTTATTATGAAATAAAAAACATCTTTTCAATATGGTTAGAGGGAGACCCATTACATAACCTGAAGGCCCAAGACTATAAGGCTCATGAACATGGCCCAAATTCCTAGTGAAATATCATTCTTTACTTATCATTCCTATATCACTAGACCTACATCATTCCTGCGTCACTGCTAGTATCCATCATACATGCATCACCACCTGAACAAAAGTTATTGTTTTAATAGATTTTTTGGATTATCCACTATTCCATATTAATTATTACTCATTTACTCATGATATAATCCACTATAAATAACCCTTACTAAGTATATAAGATCACACTTTTATATTTCTCCTTTAAATTGTATATAAAGAAGTAATATTTCAATGATTATCAAGGCTACAAGGGAATTTTTATGCTATTTATTTAAATTTCCAATTTAATATGAAAGTTATTGATGTATTTTCCATGAATTCTAAACTAATTTATCCTATAAGGTATGATCACTTTTATCTTATATCATTGTAATAAATATGAAATTTATCTATGTTACTGTATTTAGGGTGTTATATACAAGCATTAAACACCTTTTCCTTTTCCAGTAAGAAAAATAAAAATGCAAATAATGTGTACGTGCGGACTACCGTCTCTATGGAGTAACATGTTCATTATCATTAACCACATAGAATGGATAGTTAAAATGATAATTTAATGTATGATATTTATATTTATGTATTATTTAACATTATGAAATGATAAACTATATTTATTCTATTTTCTATTCTATGAAAACTAAATCATCATTCATTTGTACGCGCAGACTACCACCTCCATGGAATAATGTGTTTCATTTTTCATTACTACCATTTTTGAATCATTCTCAAAATGGGTTTAAAAGATAAAAACAATTTTTATGTAATCATTAAGGTATAATTATATCAAATTGGAGAACTTAGTAATTATATGATCGATATATAAATGAATATTATAAATTCAACCATTCCAAATAAGCATACTAAGTGGAAATGATCTCTTTGTTCTACACTATAGATTTATATGAATTATATTTTTATTATAATATCATCCAATTATTATATATCACATTTATGAACACTAAATAATATCATTATGTTTTTACAATTATATTACAGCTAATCCAACTCATAATCACCCATTAATCATCGTTTGTTCGTGTTTGTGTTGATTTAACAACCCACTTGAACAATACTTTGTAATTATTTCATTGAAAACTACAACAACTTAATTATTGGTGTAATATGATATAAATATTTAAATTATTATTATTTTTGATTATGTAAAGGCTATCTAAATATTCAACATTTTAATTAAGAAAACACCGTTTTTTTGTTAAGAATCTCAAAAACATGCCCACAGTTGATTTCATCTTAAAGGATAAAAGAACCATCATGAAATGAATTTTAAACATTATAAATAATTAAAAACCATAAAATTTATTAACATCAAAAGTCCATTAATTACTATCTTTTGATTAATAATGAATACTAACACCTCTCTTATGAAACAAAAACAAAGATTTGAAATTATAAAAACCCGACATATTAAAATATGTAAAAAATAAGAAATATTAATATAGTTATTAATTATAGATAATGTTTATAAATGGTTATAGTTCTGAATATAGTTATTAAATAAGTGATTATGATAGTTTTGTTTTTAAGATAGGATGTTAGAGTACATTCAAGAATGTAAGGATATAAATTTGGGGTTTTTGACTCAAATTCCTCTATTCGATGAATGTTTGGTAATATACACATAATTAAATATAATTGGTGTATGTACCATATATTTGAGATATTATATCATAAATTAAATTATATTCCTGAAAATTTAATTTCAATTTAGATTTTCCACTTTGAAGAGGATTTGATTTGAATGCTCCTCAATTTGTAAGGGTTTTTGTTAACTCAATTCACACACATTGAGTTATTATTGATCTTGTTGAACATATTTAATATTAATTGGGTATATTATAACATATTAATGAATTATATCTTATTTTATATTAAATTATAGGGATTTATATTTTTTCAATAGCAAACCCTCTTCAAAATTTTCTTAATTCATGAACTATGTTGCCTATAAGGGATTTTTGGTAACTAAAACTTATTTCATTGGGTTATATGGTTTCTTCCTGAAATATTTTTATATGTTCTACATGTTCTTAAATTTAAGAATTAATATGATATTATCTATTTTATGTCACTGGGGAAAATGGTTTTTTTAATAATCTATTTCTATGAATGAATTTATTTTTCATAAAATTAAAATATGTTAAGAATTACTCTCATCCTCCTTATGTTTTGATTTCAATTCTATATACATGTTTAACATATGAAAAATTATTATAATATATTATTTTTTAACACTATTATACATCAAATCATTTTCAAATAATTTTCCCCCTTAACATTTTTCACAATAATGTTTTACTACTCTTTTTACAACATTGATGTTCAACAAGGATACTTTGAAAACATCAAAGAATTTTTAATTTACATTATCTAATTTTTTTCATTACTTACCAAATTTCATTGGATACCTTAATGTAAATTTCAAGTCTATATTTTTGGATAATATTTATTAAGTTAAAGATTACAAAAAATTTCATTACCCATTTATAAATCTCTTCTAAAATGACCTGAAGCATCATCTTCTTACAAAAGGTTTACAAATATTTTATAAAATTCCCTCTAATGTTTTATATATTTTTAAATTTTCAAAATAGAAAGGTCATTCATTAATGTGGTTATTTTTGATAAATGAACCTCTAAATTAATTTATAATTTATTTCCTTTGGGTGATTTGGTTTTTGGTACCAATTGAACTGATTCTTGATGTTGTTGTATGTGATACTATTTGAAAATGTTATGAAAACCATTTAATTCAGAAGCTATTTTTGATATGATGAATGATTTATATATTTCAAAACACATATTTAAGGATAATTATTAGTGGGGTCCTATATATCCCTTAAATTAATTGGTTATTGTTTAATATATCAAGAGCTTAAGAAGTTACATGGGTTATTGACCCATCAAAAATAGGTACACAGGTTTTTCCCTATCCTAAAGAGGTACATAGATTTTTACTCACTCCTAAAGGGGTTCATGGAGATTTTACCAATCCTAATGTGGTTAAAAGGTTGTATACCAAGAATAAATATGGTACACTAGTTGTAAGACCAAGCACACTATGATATGGGATTCATGTTGTGATACTAATTCCACAAAGATATTTTAATTTAATAAACATATTCTTGTTTCATTTTTCCATGATATTCGAAATTATTTTCATGTTTCCATTATTCAAGATTATGGATACATGTTTCAAAGTTACAAAATTATTTTTATTCCTTTTTTATTACTTTACCATGGTTTTATGCTCCTATGATATTTTATTTTATATTTCTATATTTATCCTTATTGTATCACATGTTTATGATCTAACCCTTATGGTTAATTGAAATGTTTCAATTAATGAGTGGTTGAGATCAAACCCTTCTTATATTTCTATTATCTAGGTTATGAGGATGATCATAGCTTGAAAGATGTTTTGAATAATGTATGGTATTGTGAAACTATGATGTAATGTTCATAAGTATTTTGGACTGAGATATTTATATAGCTGATCTATAAAGAACTTAATCTTATCTATTCTTTGAATATTAGTATTATTATGTAACATAATTTTTTAATTATTAAAATGAAGTAAAATAAATACATATTTATATTTTTTGGAAATAAGTATGAATATTTTTGGCACACACACACACACACACACATATATATATATATATTAAATCTAACATTATTATAATGAAGCTTAAGAATACAGACAAAGAAATATATCACATACAGTAAGGGTTTATGTTACAATATCATTTCTTTTTGATATTTCCTATATTAAATTCCTATTAAGGGAAAGTATATGATACTTATATTTTAGACCCCATATATTTTCTTCACCTATGGTTATTTCTAGGGTTTTCATATTCCTATTTTATTATCCCCACATTGGTTTTTAAAATTAAAGAGAAAAAGATTTAAAGAATAGATGATCTTATTCTCTCTTTGGTTGATTTTTTTTCTTATATATCCATGTTTTTAAAATTTTTCCAATATTTTAATTTTATATGATCTAGTGGTTATGGAAAGTCATTTTCTACCATATTTGGATTTCTTTAAAAATTTTAAAAAATTAAATTTTACCATGTTTTTTCCATATAAGTTATTTATGAATTTATCAAAATACCTAAAAGGAATATACTTTTAATGTTTACCCCATTTATAGATTTCCCAACTACCAAGACCATTATTTTTTTAAATATTTATTCATAGGATTCCATGTTATTTGCATAAAATATTTTTTCCCAATATTATAGAATTTTTTAGTTTTAATGGTACTGAAGGAAAATGATATTTTGAAATGTTTTCAAAGAAATGTTCAAATTCTCTTTTAAATTAATTTTTAATAAATTTCAATTTAATTTTATGTTTTTTATGATTCACTAGGGATATGATCTAATGATAAAATTGATGTACTTTACCGGATATCTTATGATTTTGTGATGATGAAATATTTTTGAAACCCATTTATTTTCCATGAGTTATGCAACAGAGTGATGAATGTTTCTGTAATCCTGTTGTACACATATATATGGTTTTAATTAATGTGATGGGTGGATTGAAAATTATATATCCATCCAATTTATTAGATTATTATTGATATCTCATGAGATAATATGAAAGTGGGTGTAGAGTGAACTCATTCATGGGATGAAAAGAGGTTGGGGAGTGAACCAACTCCATTATGATACTTTGTCCACAACATGATAATAGTCTTTTTAGTGATAATTAAATAATGAAATATTTTTTATAATTATGATTGTGATATAATTATGATGAAATTCTCTTATTTTTATGATATTATCTCATTCCACATGATTTATTGTTGATTTTCCTCACTCTTATGACTCATTACTTTCTGAATTCTAAAATATTTATTCCACGACTCATGATTTATGATTTATGAGTGAATACATATGAAAAATATAAGTTATTATCATGATATTATACCATTATTCTTATCTTATTATTTCATATGATCATCAACTTGTGTTGGAAAAAATACCCCAAGTTGTACTCTTTGTGTGTTTTGGGTGTGGTTGTGTTTGTTGAAAAATCCAGATGAACCACAAATGTGTATGGATGGTGTTCGCCGATGATAGGTTTTTAAGGTGGTGCAGTTTCCCAGTGTTGGCCAAATATTTGGTTCTCAAAATCGAGAGTTTGATGTTGATAAAGGAAGTATTTCTTTATAGGAGTGAACTGTATGAATAACATTGAAGAAAATTATAAAAGGATGAAAACCACGTACCATAATTCATGGAAAGCGTACCATGTTTCAGGAAAAATATGTGGAACTGTGGGAATGGTATGCCATAGCGGTTCAAAAAACCGAAAACGGTTCATGGAGGAAGGCAGTGCGGTACATGGATGGGTTGATGTCAGCGTAGGAGATCAACCACATTGGAACAAAGACAGTACATGGAGCGCGTATGAGAAATTGTTTGCGGGTGGCTTCCTATTTGCGGTGGAAAAACGATTGGTATACAGTGAAAAATGGATTGAAGATTGTGTAAATCTTAGATCAGTATATTTTTCGGGTATCTTTTCCAATATAATAATTGTTAATATCATTGAGTAAATGTGGATGCTTGGAATTTTGATCTGAGTTTTTAGGAATGATAAGTGCAATCACATTGCTTGATAGATGGAGTCCTTCAACCCAGAATGGGAATGGTCCTTCAAATCTTCCATGACCCATAATGAGTCAGTCTTAGGTGAGGACATAGAATTACATAAAACCCTCTCATTTGAATAAGTAATCGCTAGCCCTAACTCTGCAACCAATAATTCACCACTTCTCAATAGAGTGGGTGATGGTTCGGTTACAATTTTTGCAGACCTAATTGCGCTTCCCCAAATACAAGAGCAGTGAAAGTTCTCTGTGCTCGATCATGTTTTCTACAAGAAAAGGACCAAACCCTGGTCATATGTGGAACTGAAGACAAGAATTTATCACTGTTGGAACAATTCCAAGTTGAGACTCTTTCCAATAATGAAAGTATTTTTTCATGTTATTCTAGAAGCGTAAGAACATCTAAATGCGGTCTGAAACAATGGAAACATTAATCTCATGCTAGGTTTTTTAGAATCTCAAATTAGGATCCAAACTTTAATCATTTTCTACAAAGACATTCTTTTGAGTAGGTTTGGAATGAGATTCATAGACTACCATGGATCTATTGGCCTTCAAAAATTCTCAACGATGTTGCCTATGAACCCAGCACCCCCCGCAAAATTAATCAGTGCAAACATAATGGGGTCATTGGCCTTTGTTCATGAGTACACATTAAAATAAACATGAAGATGCTGCCACCAATTTGGGTTTCCTTGCTCACTGATGATCATCAAATGGAGATCATGTATGAGTTTGAGAATCTCCCTCAGTTCTATGATCATTGAAATGTGGTGGGGGCATGCCATTAATAATTACTAATTGGTCAAGAAAATAGTTCTCCCAACTGCCAACACTTCCTTCTCGGAGGTAAGTCACTAAAGATATAAAATTGAAGCAAGTGACCTACAAGAAAAAAAGATACTTCTAGCTATCTACAAGATCTCAAGGTTGCTAAAGGAATACCTACTCACTCTTAATGGGCTGCCCTTGTGGAAGAAGAAGAGAAGAGTACTAAAAATCCCATGTTACATGTTACCAATAATGAAGAATGAGGGTCACATGAATACAAAAATGATTCAATTTCTCTTGACCTCACATTGGACATTCTGATCATATCATTTTCCTCACAGTTTGAAGAATTTTCATTAGACCTCATTTATTCAGACCTTGTAGTGGCCACCAATATGGATGATCCTAAGGTTCAACTGCCCCTCCTGCTTCCAGGTGCTCAAGAAGATGAATTTGGGCACAATTTCAATAAAGAAACTCTATTCTCCAAAGAAGATGCTACAATCCATGAGCCTATATCAGAACATAAAAGTTACTTTGAGAATTCTCAGCCTTCACTAGAGAGAAAGGGAGGACCTAATGAGATCCCTGCCATATCAAATGATGACCAAGATGGGTAATTCCTAACTCATACCCCCATGATGGTTGTGAGCAGGGGAACCACCCGAAATGTTGAAAAATTGAAGGATCTTAATCCATCTTCAACTTCTATGGAATAGGAAATAATGAAATCCCAAAGACAGATGGATAAAAACAAAGGGTGTCATACCTCACAATCCACTACCAAAATAAAGACTCTCTTCTATAATTGTTAGGGAATATCCAACCCTGACATAATAAGGTTCCTCAGGATACTTTTAGGTAGGTACCAACCAAATATTATTGGAAACTATAATCGAAAATGTATAGCATCACATCCTATTATTCTCCTTAGCAATAGGGGCTATCAAATGTTGAATACGACCCAACACTTTTCTAGTCTTGATAGAGTTTGGATACTGTATCACAACAGAGTTGAAAATATAAACATTATTCATGATGAAAACAAAGTTATTACCTGTATCTATGACATAATTAGTCAAAATGTGTTTTGTTAATTTGTTCATGCCTCCAATATCTATCTGGACAAGAGATCCCTTTGGTTGGAAATAAAATACCTCTCCATAGACAACTCAGAGTCATGGTTAATCATTGGTGATTTCAATGCTATTCTTCATGAAGATGAGAAACTTGGACCAGTGCACAACTCAATCTCTTCAAGGAAATTCAGAACATGTGTTTATGAGGAAAGCCTTACCAAAGACAACCTCATTGGGGCCAAATTCACCTAGTACATGAAACATATCAATTTAATGAGGGATATCAAGAGTGACAGGGCCTTTGATAATGATGAATCTCTCGGTAAATAGAAGTCAATCTCATGTATCACTTTGTTTAGGGAACATTTCGATCATCACCCCATCCTGCCTTTTTATGAAAATATAAGGAAACAACCTATTCCATTCATATTCAATAATGCATGGGAAGATCTCACTTACTATTCTAAGATTGTTCAAGAATCTTGGAAACTAAACATCCATGCTGCTAACTTGTTATCTTGCATACCCAATCTCAAGGTGCTTAAATCTAAACTCAAAGTGTGGAGAAAAGAAAATTTCATCTCTATTTAGGTAGAAATTAATGCCCTCAAATACGCTCTGTATAAAATTCAGAAATCAATCACTCAAAGAAACTTTACTGACAACCTTGACCAAGAGGTTGAGATTTCATTAAGGCTAAAAAAGCTGGCCAAGGTTAGAGATAACATTAAAAAAGATATCTTTAAATTGAAATGGATTACAGATGGGGATTGAAACACGAAATTATTTAATGACCTCCAAAGGGTTCGAAGAGTTAATATTCCCCTTTCCCTCATAAAGGATGGGGACCAAATCATTGATGAAATTTTGGAGCTTAAAAATCACATTGTTTCCTTATACATGGACCTTTTCAATGGTGCCCAAAGTAATTGGATTCTTAAAGAGGGAATAATTCCAAAGCTGGTCACTACAGAAGACAAATATTCTCTCACATCCTTTCCACTTGATACTGAAATCAAAGAAGCTGTTTTTGGCCTCAAGAAAGCCAGATCACCTTGACCAGATTGTTTTAAAAACTCATACTTTCAAGACTATTGGGAAGTAGTTCATCACGATGTCTGCAATCTTGTCAAACACTTCTTCAAGGATGAGACCTTTCCTTAAGGCTTCAATTACCAATTTGTAGACTTAATCCCCAAAGTAGAGAATTCCAGTGACATCACCCAATTTAGGCTCGTGGATCTTGTCAATAACATGCATAAAATTATTAAAAAAATTATTGCCAATAGACTCTCATGGATTGGAATCAAAATTATTTTTTTGGAACCAATTTGGATTTTTGAAAGGGAGAAATATCCAAGACTTCTAACTCACAACCTCAGCGTGTGCCAACCTCCATCTAAATCCCACCTGGGGAGGCAACATTGCACTTAAAATCGACCTAAAAAAATCCTTTGACACCATTGAATAGACCTTCATCAATAATGTTCTTTTAAAATTTGTTTTCAACACTCAATTTACAAGATAGATCATAGTCCTTTTGGAATCTTCCTGTATTTCTATTCTCATTAATGGATCTCTAGAAGGGTACTTCAAATGTACAAGGGGGGTCATATAGGGGGACCCACTCTCAGCCATTATCTTTTCCATAAATGAAAACTATCTTAGAAGGATTTTCCTTCACATTGTAGAGAAAAAAAATTAAAACCATCAGAGAATATAGAGGCTTGTATACCCCCTTTCATATCTTTTTTGCTGATGATATTATTATTTTCACCCAGTAGGATAGAAGGAATATCACCAACATAAAAAATCCTCTCTCCCACTATACAAGATTCCCTATGCAGAAGCTCAGCTGAATAAAATCATTTATTTACTTTGGGAAACACATACTGGATGCAAGAAAAAGATCTATTATGAATGAACTCAACATAAAGGAAGGATACATCCATTTTATCTACCTTGGTGTTCCCATGTTTTTGGGAAAACCAAGAGCCGCATACTTCGCCAACACTATAAGTCAAATTAGCAAAACCATCTCTTCTTGGAAGGGAAAGTCTCTCTAAATGGAAGGACATATATGCCTAGTCAAACATGTGGTGGTTTCAAAGATGGTTTACTCTTTCATAGTGTACATGTTTCCTACTTCGGTCATCAAATCTATTAACTCTATGTTGAGAAATTTTTTTGGAGTGGAAATGTGATGGAAAGAATGATTATTACGACCCCTTGGAAGAAATTCCACTTTCCCCATGATCTTGGTGGCCTTGGAATTAAAAACCTATATCTTTTTAACCAGTACCTTCAGGCTCATTTAATATGGAGGTTAGTAAAAAAGAACTTTCCCCCTTGCAAATTCTCAAATCCAGATTTGTTCAGAATCTCCTTGCAAGAAAATTTAACTACATCAGATCTTCCATCTAGTCTGAGCTAAAATAGATCTTCCAGACTATGTATAGTCACTCCCATTGGTATGTTAGTGCTAGTTTCTCTATGAATTTATGGCATGTAAATTATTTGAGTGAACCTCTGATAAACTGGGTCAACCCCTTGAACATGAATCTTAATTAGAACATAGAAATCAAAGATCAGCTTGAAAGAGTTGATTTACTTCCTGATGATGTTGCTAAAATTGTTGCATCCCATGATTTCATCAATCAAGATAACATTATTATTTGGGACCACTCAAATAATGGCAAGATTGACTCCAAAAAAATTATAAAAATACATGCTACGGGGAGAATAGAAATGTATTATAAACTTTAACAAAAGGTGGATCACCCATTCTAGATTTACACTTCTTTGGATACTTTCGCTGAACAAAATACCAATTGAGGCGGACCTTCATAGAGTTGGAATTTCTCTTTGTTCTAGGTGTTTTTTAGGCCATAAACACTGTGAAGATGTTGAACACTTGTTCTTGAGAGGTAAAAAAGCCTCATCACTCTAGTAGGCTATTTTCAACCTCTTTGAGCTGCATTCACCCCATATGGACTCACTAACATCTTTCATGTAGGTGACTATATAATTAAGACTTTTAAAAAAAATCATGATCTTCTCATATTACCATGTACTGAGCTGCTGTATGTGATCTATAAGGGCCAAAACGATACAATACAAAACAATTCTCACTTCCACCCATAGATAGAAATAGAAAATATCATCACGACTGTTTAGAATGATTCTTTGCCTATTACCGCTCACTGAAACAACTTAGTCCTGGACTTCACAATTTTAAGGTGACTGAATGTTCAAGGTAACTACCCCAAACCTCTAAGCACTCTTGAAACTTACTGGTTACCCCCTTCACTGGATGGTTTAAGTGCATCACTAAAGGCGCCTCGAGGGGGAACCTTGGACCATCTGGTTTTGGTGCTAGTTTTATAGATCACAATAGGGACATGGTTGAATGAATTTATGGTCAATGTGGTAATGAAATAGCTTTGGAAGCAGAAATTTTGGGATTTATTGGAGTTTTCTCTCTTGCATATCAGTAAGGTTGTCACAACTTATGGTTAGAATGTGACTCATACACAATTGTTCAAGCCACTAATATGGGGATTAACCATCTCTCACAAAATCTAATTAAAAAATGGGTAATCTTCCTAGAAAAACTCTCTACAATGAATTTCATAATCACCCACATCATTCAGGAGGCTAACCGACTTGTAGATTGACTTGAAAAAAAAGTTGTCTTTGAGGCAAGACACATATTCTCTACTAACCTTAATTTCGATCTCTTCCCAACTCTAGTTATGAAAAAATGTAATATTCCCTCCTTCCAACTATTGTAAATTTTCTCTATTTTTAATAAAGATCCCTCATGCTCACTTTTCTAAAAAAAAGAAATTCCAAATCTCACCAGTTAATGTAGAGATCAAATATCATTAGAACAAATTTTTGATCTAGGATTTCAGAAAAGTCAGAAAAAGGTTTGTGAGGAAGAATTTTGTGAAAGCTAAAGTGGTTCATGTTGAAGAAATTTCATTGAAGGTTTTTGTGAATAGATGTAACCCGCATAAGACACAGTACATGGAGGAAGAAGGCACAATATGTAGGCGGTTAGTGAAGGCATTCCGTGAACAAAGAATAGTTTGTGGAAATAGGGTGTTTTACAGAGCCAGTACACAAAAAAATAATTGTTCATGGATATAGGGTGTTTTGCAGAGGTAGTCCGAAAACAAAGATCAGTTCACGGACAGGAGGGGTTTCTCAAAGGAGGTTCACAGAATTGATAGGTGATAACAGTATGAAATAAATAAGGAAGAGGCAGTCCGCAGACGAAGAGCGGTTCATGGAAGTGGCAGGAGTACGCATGGAGGGTGATCTATGTACCAAACTTGGTACTCAATATGCGGGAGGATCAGGGGGTTCACTATTTTTACAAGTAATCTTGAGAAAGCTTCAAATTAGTTTCTGAAAGTATTTTATGTTATCTAGTAGTAATTAGGAAGGTGGGCGCCATCTATGGGGGAAATATGAAATTCAACAGAGAATCTACCCACAATAGAGGATGTAGTATTCATGAAAACGAAGGGAACTACATGTCCATAAACCGTGTCTGACCTACATTTCAATAAACTGTGTTTGGATTCCTTTCTAAGAGTAGTGAGAGAAGGAAGAGGAAGACGGTGACCCTTTCTACTAGTAGTGATCTAGAGAAAGAGTCATAGGGAGTAATGCTTGGAAATGCAGTGAGAAGACCCTAAACTTTTTAAAGACAGTGATCATGGGAATAGAAGATCTATCCAGAACATTGTACTCATTATTGGTAGTGATCCTTAGTTAATTTGGTACATTATCACATTACCATTGTATGCTCCTTGGACATAGCCCAGTGAGGGTGAACCAAGTAAAAATTGTTGTGTCCTGTGCATCATTTCATATCTGTTCATATATTGATATGAGAGGAAGATAGAATTGTGTTTTATCTAACAATGCAATAAGATATGAATGGGAGAAAGTGTTAATTTGTCATACCCTGATTCACCCCCCTCTCAGGGTATTCGACCTAGTGGACCTAACAATTGGTATCATAATAAAGGGTTGGAAGTCAGTGTTTCTCTCTTAAGAAGACAAAATTGAGGTGATCAATCATAAAGGAATTATTAGTTTTGATGGAAATAATTTTCAACTTTGAAAAAATTGAATGCAGCTCTACTTATGATTAGAAGGGATGGATGTCTTCTCAACAACTATGCATGGAATATCAGCTAACATTAATAGTGGTGCATTATCATAAGCTGGAAAAAGAGAATTGGATGATGAAACTAAAGGAATATATGCATTAGGGGGATCCCTATGAAATGAAATTTATACAAAGGTGATGTCCTGTAAAACATAACCTAAAATGTAGGAAAAATTGTTGAACATTTATGAGGGATACAAAAAAGCCTGAGTAGAAAAGCTTCATGTTCTATGAAACATGTATAAGGATCTCAGAATGAATCTAAATGAGACAGTTGATGCATTCTTCAACAGGATAAATATTATTGTAGAAGGAATGTGGGGTATTTGAGAAGTCATTGAAGATATAAATATTGTGAATTGTATCTTGAGAAAACTTCCACCATGGTTTAATTTGAAAGTTTCAGTGTTGGAAGAAAATGTCCTGAAATAGATGACACTACATAACCAACCCAGCACCCTTGTAGCATATGAAATGAGAAACGATGATTATGATGCAGTGGAAAAGGGGAATTTTAAGGAAGTGGAATTCAAGGCCATGAAGAATATATCTGTTGAAGATAGTCATGAAGAGGAAAATATGGACGATGCCATGTCATTGCTCTCCTCCAATCTAAAAACTGGAAAGGGTAAGTTCAAAGGTAAACTTCCATTATCATGATTCCGATGCGGAAAGATAGGGATTTTTTCAAAAAAAGTGTCTAATGAAGTTTGATGATGAACATGATGAAATTACCAAAAATAAGTATCCATCAAATGAGAAATGGAGGAGAAGTACTAGGAGAATGTTATTCAAAAAGAAGAATGTGATTTCAAAATAGGAAGATATTTGAGAAGAATATGAGGAAAAAAAGTTGGAGGACTGAAAGTATTATAAAATAGATACTTTGGTGGCAGTTGTCAAAAATTAATTAACAAGAGAGGAATGTGACAATGAGAAGGATAAATTGATGGAATGTTTGAAATTTAGGTTGAACTAGAATCCATGCTTAACGAAGTAGATATTTTGAGAGACAAAAAAAGGAATACAACAAAGTTATTTGTGAAGACAAACTCTTTATGCAATGATAGGTAAAAGAGAATTCTAATATTAATGTAGAAATTGAAAAATGAGGTCTTCAATGCTAGAAAACTCTGAGAACGTGGTTGAGTACAAACTGAAAATTGAAGAACATAAAATAGAAATTAATATTTTGACTAAAATTGGAATAGATCAAATAAAATGTATTGAACAAATAGAAGAGGAAGTTGCCAGTATCTAATGAAAAATTGATGATTAGGAGAAACTACTAACTATAGATTCAAAATCAGGAAATAATATCATACATGAAAACATAGGATGGAATTTGAGGAGAGTGTTCCATCAGAACATAAGAAATAATCAATTCTGAATGATAAGGATAGTATCGGGCTTGATATAAAATAGAATGTCGTTATGGTTCAGGTCAGACCACAAGAACCCACTCCATTATTGAATATAGACTTGGGTACAAAGTTGAATCAAAATATTTATAGAACCCAAGGCACAACTAGTGGTTCATTTCCACACAAGAATGTACCTCATATAAGATTCTATTGTTGGGGTAAGATGGGACATTCTCAAAATGTATGTTCCATAGAAAAGAGGTACCAAAGGGAAAATGACCAACACAGGTGGCCGTATAGAGCTCAAAATTCCAGGTCATCATTTGATGGTCATTGTTTTAGGTGGAAAGGACTCAGGCATAGGGAAATATATTTCACATAAACAATGCAGAGGAATGTGCTGAGGTAGACTGAATTTATTCATAAGAAGCATCCAAATATATATTCAAGAGAGCTGGAAAATCAAAATTGATTTGTAGCTCTGTAGGTTGAAGTTGGAACGTCATATACTGAGAAAGATCAATATTATCACTGCATGTCAGAGAATTGTGTCAAAAAGAAAAGGGCAGAGCAAATAGTTGTTGTAGAAATTTCATTCAAGGAATTAGATCACACAAGGATATGGATCATTGATTGTGGATGCACATCCCATATGATAGGAAATAAAGATCTAGTGACTGAAATCAAGAATGAAAAACAAGTCATTGTAATATTTGGTAATGATGAGGGATTGGAAATTATTAGTTCTGTAAAATGCCATGTTTGGTGGAAAATACATTAGATGAGAAGATGTCTTGGTTGTTGGGGGTCTTAGTGACAATATTCTTAGTGTTAGTCCATTTCGTGACTCAGGACATGCCATAAGTTTTTCCAAGAAATTATGTATCATCAAATAAAATGATGGTGCTGTTGTGTTGCAAGGAAAGTGTATGAAAGGGAATATCTACCTCATGAGTGGAGAGGAATCTATGTGCTTTATATCAAAGGATGAAGAAAGAACGTTATGGAATAAGAATCATGGCCACATAATCCAAGGTTTCTTTGAAGATCTGGTGAAATATGATTCATATGAAAATATCCCTAGATTATCACGTGATCGTACTGATATGTGTGATGCCTTTCAACATGGGAAGATCATTCAAAAGACTTATAAGCCAAAGGAGAAAAAGTAAACAAGATTTCTTTCATTGGTGCATATTGATGTATGTGGTCCAATTTCGCCAAGGGCTATTGATGGAAGAAGATATTATGTTCTCTTCATTGATTACTATAGCAGAATGGAATGGGTTTCAATAATCACCCACAAATATGTAGTGTTCAGTTGCATTACAAGATATCCATGAGAATGTGAAATGATGCTTGGTCAGAAAATCTGAATGATTCAAACATATAATGGAACAGAGTTCATAAATTTCCAAGTCGAGGATTATCTAGAAAAGCATAGGATAATGCATCAAGTTTTAGTAGTAAAAACTCCACAATAGAATGGAGTAGTTGAGAGAATAAATTGTATTGTCAAAAACATGCCTAGAACAATGCTCATTGAGAAAGACCTTCTGAATAAATTTTGGAAAGAAGCAGTGATAAAATTAGTATAAATATCAAATAGATATTTACTTTGTCCAAAACCGGAGAAGACTTTATATGAGTTATGGTATTGGAAGAAGCCATCATTAAAGTACATTTGAATATTCAGAAGTAAAGTTTTCTTTCTCAATAAGGTGAAACACAAGGAATTTGAATACCGTGGGGATTAAGGAATATTTCATGGATACTCAGAGAAGAAAAAAACATAAAAACTATTTAATACGTTACTAGGAAAAATAGTTGAAAGTCATGATGTAACTACAGTGGATAATTAAAATAATCTTCAGAAAATAAATAATCAGAATATAAATTACAATGATGAAGAGATGAGCAGGTCTAAAGATGCTCCAGATCCAGAGGTTGATTTAGAAGAAGAATCAGATGATGAGAACCAATCTGTGCCTTCTCAAAGACCAACAAGAAGAGCTACAGTTGATAGGAATATCATAATTGGTGATCAGATAGCACAAGTACACAAAAAATTATGAAGTATCAATAGAAAGTATCATAATTATCACAAGTTAAGCCAAAATGATTTGATGAAGTAGTTGGAGATAAGAATTGGGTTCAGGAAATTAATGAATAGCTTGACCACATTGAGAAGAATCAGACATGGGAAATTGTTTCGATGCCAGATGAAAAAAATGTCATAGGGACAAAATGTGTCTTTCACAACAAAATGAATGAATATGGTGTTGTGATTTGAAACAAAGCATTCCTGGTGTGAAAAGGATACTCTAAGATAGATGGTATTGATGTTGATGATATGTTTGCACCTATTACAAGTCTGGAGCCAATCAAATTATTTTTGTCTATATCTGTGCAATGAATGTTTAATGTTTTCCAGATGAAAGTCAAGTCAAAATTTTAAATGGAGTTCTAGAAGAAGAAATTTAATCTAAGAAGCCTAATGGTTTTCTCATTCATGAATATGAGAATAGATTCTATCAGATAAAAAAGGCTTTATATGGTTTTAAGTAAGCACCAAGGGCATGATATTCAAGGTTTGGTCAGTTTCAAAAGAATCTCGATTTTTAGTGTGGTGGAGTTGATTGCAATCTGTATTTCAAAAATGGAAACAATAAAAATTTGATGGGGCTAGTTTATATTGTTGACATAATATTTGGTGGATCATATGAAGCACAATTCAGACAGTTTTCTAAATTCATGAAAAGTGAGTTCGAAATGTCAATGATTGGTGAGATGATAATTTTCCATGTCTTACAGGTGATGCAAGGAAAGAATGGAACTTTTATTTCTCAATATAAATATGACAAGGAGGTTTTGAGAAGATTTGGAATGGATAATTCCAAAGAGATAAAGACTTCAGTTGATACTCATATGAAACTATCACATGATGATGAAGGCAAGGCAGCTAATATCATGGAATATAGGTAAGTCTTTGGAAGTTTGTTGTACCTGATATCGAGAAGACCTGATATTGTATTTTACACATGACAATAATCAAGGTATCAAAGAAATGACAAGGATAGCCACATGATTTCATTAAAAAAATTATTCGGTATATCAAGGTAATATAGGACTTTGGCCTAATGTATAATGAAAAATCTTAACCAGAGTTATTGGGATATACAGATGCTGATTGGGATGGTTTGACAGATGATAGGAAATCTAAATCAGGAGGTTCCTTTTATCTTGGAGGGTTTTTTATTGGTTAATCAAAAAAAATATTGTATTTCATTGAGCACTGCAGAAGATGAATACATTTTAGCTACTCATGCTTGAACATATCTATTGCGGATGAAGAAGCAACTTAAAGATATGGTAATTGAAGTGAAAACTCTGATCAAAATCCATTGTGATAATTCATGTGCTATAAATCTGGGAAAAAATATAGTCCATCACTCAAGGACAAAGAACATTGAAATCAAATATAATTTTATCAAGGAGAAAGTGGGATAAGGTCTTGTGAAGTTGGAGTATGTGCCTACAGAACAACAAGTTGCAGATATTCTTACAAAGGCCTTACACAAAGAAGCACTTGAAATGAATCAACTAGATCTGGGAGTCTAGCCAACTTCCCACACCTGAAAAAGTGTGGATTTGTCCCCCCTGTCCCGGAGGTACAATTTGTCTTTTCCTAACGTGCTGATATGTGTTATTTACCCTGTTAAAGAAAACATTGAAGTGCCCTTTTGTTTTTTGACAAAGGGGGAGAAAGTGTGACTACTCTAGGGGGAGAAAAGACATGAGGAGAAGTGGAGTAGTGAGGCAGGGGGAGTTGAATCTGAGATGAAGCTATTGGAGGAGTGGTGACTTAGGGGGACCATTAAATCTAACAATTCTAGAAGGTATCGATCGATGATTAGATATCACGATAGCTGAGGTTCGTGATGAAACTAGTTCATTGGTATCATTATGGTATCATCAATTGATGATTAGAAATGAAGTGGATCATTGATGAACTTTTCATTATTCTACTGTTTCTTACATGGAGCATGGCTCATGTGGGCTTAGAGTATGTGTTGAGTAAATCCTTGATCACTATCTTTATCGTATAAAGTGAATTATGCTTGAAATTGGAAGGAGTATTAATGACGTATCAAAATGTACAATGTTGTTATGAGAAGAGTTGTCAATAAATTGAAAGGGGGAGATTGTTGGGAAAAAATCCCTTAAGTTTTCCTCTTGGTATGTTTAGGGTGTGGTTTTATTTTTTGATAAATTCAGATTGCCACAAATGAGTATGGATAGTGTTTTCTGAAGATAGGTTTTTAATGTGGTGTAGTTTCCTAGTGTTTTTCAAATTTTTGGTTATCAAAATCAGGAGTTTGACATTGGAAAAGGATTGATTTTTTCTTAGGATTGAACTGTATAAAAAAAGTTGAAGACAATAGGCAACGGATGAGAACCACATACTATAATTCATGGACCACATACCATGTTCTTAGAACGGTACGCGGAGCTTCGGGAATTGTACGCCATAGCGGTTTGCGAAACCAAAAAATGGTTCATGGTGAGAGGTAGTGCGGTATGTGGATGGTTTGATGTCGGAAGAGGAGATTAACTATGTAGGAACAATGATAGTACATAGACCATGTATGAGAAATGGTTTGCGGGAGGCTTGTGGTTCATGGCGGCAGAAGGATCTGTACACAGTGAAGGATGGATTGAAGATTTGGTAAATCTTATATTATCGGATTTTGAGTGTATCATTCCCTATATAAGAATCACTGATCTCACTGGTTACTATGGAGATTGAATGTCATTAAAATATATTTTTGATCTAGGATTTAGGAATAGTTTGAAGGAGGTTCACAAGGAATAATTCCACAAAATCTAAAGTTGTTCGTGGAAAAGAAATTCCATCGAAGGTTTTTGGGAAGTGCTATAACCCACATATGAAATGGTACACGGAGGAAGAAGGCACGGTATGCGGGCGGTTAGTGAATCCAGTCCACAAACAAAGAAAAGTTCATGGACATAGTTTGGTTCAAAGTGGACGTCTATGAAAAGAGGACAGTTCAGGGACATATGGTGTTTCACAGAGGATGTCCTCAAACAAACAATAGTTCACAGATAGGAGGGGTTTTGCAAAGGAGGTTCGCAGAATCGGTAGGCGATAGCAGTATTCCATAGCAAAGGAAAAGGCAGCCCATAGATGAAGAGCAGTTCATGGAATTGGTAGCAGTATGCAGAGAGGGTGATCCACATACCAAACCCGGTACTCAGTATGTAGGAGGAGCATGTGGTTCGTGATTTTCACAAGGAAGCTTGTGAAATCTTCAAATTAGTTTATGAATGTATCTTATGGTATCTAGTAGTACTCGAGTAGGTGGAATTTATCTACAGGTGAAAACGGAACATTAAAAGAGCATTTACCCATATTTGAGAATGTAGTATTCATGAAAATGAAGGGACCTACATTTCCGTAAACTCTGTTCGACCTATAAGTCGATAAACAGTGTGTGGATTCCATTCCAAGAGTAGTGAGTGAAGGATGAGGAAGACAGTGACCTTTCTACTAGTAGTGAGACAAAGAAAGAGGCATAGGGAGTGACCCATGGGAATACAGTGAGAAAACCCTAAACTTTGTAAAGGCAGTGAGCATGGGCATATAAGATCTCTCCCAAACATTGTACTCATTATTGGCAGTGAGCCTTAGTGAATTTTTTACATCCACACAATGTCATTGTATGCTCCTTGGATGTAGCCCAGTGAGGGTGAAGCAAGTAAAAATCCATGTATCTTGTGCATGATTTCATATCTGTTCATATATTGATATGGGAGGAAGAGAGAATTGAGTTTTTTCTAACAACAAAACAAGATCTGAATGGGATAATGATTTAATCTTCCATACCATGATTCACCCCCCTCTTAGTGTATTATACATAATGGACCTAACAGATGATATCTCCCATGTTTAACGTTATTGAGATTTTGATCTAACCCTTTCTTATATTTCTATGTTCCCTAGGTTATGAAGAATTTAAATATGTAAAAAATTTCTAAGAATGGTACTATGATAGAAGAAATTTAACTGATATATTGAATGTATTTCCTGAAATAAGATTATTATGTATCTTGTCTTCAAGAAAACTAAAACTTTATGGTTTATGGTTATGTATTATGGTGATATGTATTTTGTATTCTGATAAAATGTTATAATATTTTTGTATGTTATACTCATGTCACTTTATATATAATTATAATTATAAATTTTTATTATATATATATGTAGATTAATATAATTATGCTGATATATATAGATATATATATATATAATTATCCAAGGTAAAAAGTCACTAAAATACCCTTTTTTTAAAAAATGTAAATTAAATTTACATATTTTCAATAAAGTATGGATACATTTTAAATTATAAACTTTTAGAAACACTTCTAAAAAAAGTGCTAAAATAGCCATGTTTTTTTGAAAAATGTGGCTAAATTCAAAATTATCTGTGTTTTAAAACATAGCTAACAAAAATTTACTAAATTAGAAAATTTAATTTTGAAAATGTGACTATGTTAGTCACATTTTCCTAAAAAGGTGGCTAAATTTTAAATTATACATGTTTTTGAATGTTTCTATGAAAACATCTTTAAATAAGGCAATGTTTTGAAAAACATGACTATTTTTTTTCTAAAATTTGGTTTTTTTGTAGTGAAAATTCATGTATTATGATAATAATGATGGTCTCTATCCATAGGTAGAAAACTAGCTAAACTATTCCTATAATTGGATTACAATCCATTTTATGTCCCAACTCTTTATCATTAGGTTATATCAAGAATGAGTCTAGTCTTCCTTCTCCATCTATTTACCAAAAAACAAGAGGTGGACATTCATATATGAGAATCCTACTAGGAGTAATCCCACACCATGTTCTCATTAATGATCTCACCCATGTGACCTATTAACGAGTCATAAAAATCACAAGCCTTCACCTAGGCATAATCTCTAACCATACCAACTCTAGTTTAGTTGCCAAAAAAAAGGATGAAACAAAAAGGGAAACCCATGTGTAACTCCCACATAAAAAATTAACAGGTCCCCTTCATATGTTCTTTATCACATGATGTTAAACTACATGAATTACAGTCTTTATCACATGATGTTAAACTGCATGAAATATTGTTCATTCTAATTAATGTCAAATAGATGAAAATTGGTCTTATTCACATGAAAATGAAAAATAATAAGTTATAAACCTTATCAAATGACCTTAAAAGGAACATAATTGGTCTTAGTTTCATGGCCTTAAAAGGTGCATCTTTGGTATTGGAATATTGACATTAAAAGGAGCCACATGGGTCATTTTATCATGACATTAAAAGGTATTAAATGTCCTATTAGGTAATGGTGAAATGCATGGGTTCTAATTCCCATCATAAGGATATGTAGAAATCCACTACCCTGGGTCCGATCCGAACTCCAAAACACCTATTACACCCCAAAATTATGATAAATTATAAAGTTACAAACTATATGGATTTAAACTATAGTGTAACAAAAAATAAGGGAAGGATGGAGAAAATATGGTATATATATAAATATGAATCCAACATTATTACTAATATGTATTTCATGAAAATGTATTAAATATAAAAGGAGTAACAAACTAAGTAATAATACCCCTTAAGGGAGGTAATAATACTCTTTAAGGAATGAGACAAGCTCCCATCCTATCAACCTCTATGTGAACTTTAGAGTTTAATTGGAATATCCCGATTAAAACCTACCTTTAAAAAGAATGTCATCAATAAAAAATGTGAGTGTGAAAATTTGAGGGAACAAAAATATTGAACCCAATATTAAATCCTCTCCCTCCAAAAGAGATTTATAGGAAATTACCTTTTTTCTTATAATGATACACTGATGGGATCATTGTTTTTTTTGTTTTACCCCTTAGAATCTCCCATAAAATTCAAATTAAATCACTAGATGCATCATCAAATTTCATGATTCCTAGATAGGATAGTGGAAACTGCATGACATATCAGGAATCCTCACACCACCATCTAATGAACCATATATATTCTTTAGATACAATGGTCGCTACATACTCATATCCCAAAATGAAATTATTTCCATCCTAGTTCCTTAAAAAGAAGAAAATTAATGCATTGGTGTTGGAATACAATCTCGGTGACTTTATTATATCTTTTTAGGAATCTCTTGAAAGAATCTAGATGATAAAACCACATAGTTATTTCTACCAATGTTGTTCCACTAGGAAGTATGTTTACCATATTTACCGATTTAATCCCTTTGGGTGCCTATATTAGGAGTGTAATAAAACTTATATCCATTATATTATGTTGGTAGAAAAGGATATCATTTATGTACCAAACACTATTTGGGATCATCATAGGAGGGATCATGCTAGTATCCATTATCTTTAGTGATGTACAACCTCGACCCCTCAAGAATATGCTAAAGAAGTCCCCCCCAAAGATCATGACCATGGTTTTCCAATTCAGGACATCTGAGAGGATGAATCACCCTAGATAATTGACTAACATAGATCAGGTGGTGATTCCTGTTCCAATTCCAAATAACACCCATGAATCCCATTGATAGTGTTATAACCCATACTTCCTTGGGCCATGAACCTAGTCATCTGAACACATGTGTCTCCTATAATACTATGGTTTCCTTCCCAACATACAATATTCTATTTCTCACTAGGATCAGGTATAAAAACATTGACTATAACCATAGGCCTACACATGCTATTTTTATATTTCTTTCCCACCACTCTCACACACCCTAGAAAACTTCCCCATAGGTCACCTATCCTAATCACTACTCAAGGCCAGTCACACTTAACTATAGAGTTATAATCATGTAGGCTCTCGAAAAGAAAGGTACATGATGATGAAATAGGTAGTAAAATTTACCATTTTTAATTATAAATTTAATAGAGGTGTTACAATCTCCACCCCTTTAATCAATAATGCTCTCATTGTGGACCCCAAGCCTTATACTTAGGCAGTGCCTCTGCACTTCCAGCTGGGTATTGGCTCTGATACCATTTTTCATGAGCTAAACTTCCCTAGGTCATGACCCTAGTCATATAACCCCTTTTTTCCTATAATACCTTGGTTTCTATCCTATAACAATATTGGATATTACTCAATGGGTTCTATTATCAGAATAATGACTATCTCTATAGGCCAACACATGTTATTTTTTATGTTTTGTCTCCCCACTCACACTCACCCATGGAAAATTCCCAAGAGGTCACTCATCCTGATCACTACTCTAGGAAAGTAATTCTTAAATGTAGATTTATAATTAGGTAGGATCTCAAAAATATAGGTACACCTTATTGAAATTGGTAGTAAAATTCATTCTTTTGAGGTATCACTTTTCTAGGGGTTTTATAGATATATTCTGTCAAATAATAAGGAGATGACTCGAATGTCTACCACTCCTGAAATAAAATTCCCATATTACATTATCCAAGCCATGATTGATGTTATGAACCTAGTTTATTGAAAAAATAACCCATAATTAATGACCTCTTGGGGAAATCCACAATCCAAGATTGAATCCCTACTAATGTGGACCATAATATCCTAGAGGCTCATCAGAATATCAAGATAGTAGTTTAAGGTAAAGAAAAAAATAAAAACAAATTTAATACTCATAAAAACATAATAAATAACTCTAGAGATCCTCCAAAGAGAATCAACTATAAAGGCCCGACCTGTATTACCATAATTAAAGACTTTAGAGGTCCTCAGTAGTGTTCCCTCCATAGAGATCCTCCAAATAAAATTGAATGTATTTTCCATGATGACCATATTATAGATAAAAAATAAGAATTCATCAGCTACATAGGTTCTGACCATATACAATTGAATCTATTAATCTTTTGAGGTTTTCCCAAGGAACCTTTTATGGAGGTTTTCCTCATAGAGATGTGAAAATAAACTATGAACGTCCTCTATAAGACATAATGAATGTAGTTCCTCCTTACCACGTGAATATTGGCCCACACAGATTCCATTCCTTCACTAGTTCATCTTAAATTGGTAACAAAAAATTTAATCCTTATCGAAATAAAACTAAATATTTTATAACTTCTCCCAAGGGTATACATTATAGAAATCCTTTTTATAATAAAGAAAAAACTGACATGGTGATTCTCTCTATGAAGGTAGCTAAAAAATATATAACCATAAATTCCTTCAAATGGTAACCAAGAAAAGAAATATGGATTTAACCCTATATTATATATTATATAGATCTTATTTGAAGAAATTAAGTCATTTGGAGTGGTTGTCATCTCCAAAATGGATAATAAAGAAGAACTCATGGAGTTCCTCCTTATAGTTCTCATTGATAAGGCCCTCACAATGCAACAATTTCTTAGTATGAAGTTCATTGTTTTTCTAGGTTACTATAAATTTACTTTATATTTAGAGGAACTTGAGAAACCAAGGCCAGCTATACTAGGCACCTCATCATCAGTTAGTGAGGTTTCATCTTGATCGATGGGAAACTGTAACAACCCAAAAAAGTATTCATTTTATTAATGGATATCTGGAATCCTAGTAACATTTTTATTATCTTTTAAAGAATTTTTTATATTTCATGATAAATTTATGAATCACACATAAATTTGGTCTAGTAAAAATAGGAAAAATAATGGGATATTCACATTAAAGATTAATATATTCACTAAAAAAACTCCATAGTCTTGAAATCCCCCATGAAGATCACCCCTACCATAATGATTGTAAAAAGTAAAATAAGCATTAGGAAAGAAATATAAATTATAAAAGGATGTGTAAGAACATTTTTATGTGAATTAATTAGTAATTATGAAATTATTATAGTATATTTATATGGATATATGACCATTTGGAAGGATAATAATTGGCCAATACAATTGGTGCGAATTATAAAAATTAATTAAGAAGACGATTTGTCAATATTTTGTTACTGGAACAATAATGTTATAAATGGGATTATTTTAGTGAAAATATATAGTTATTTAATTTTAATTAAAAGTATGTAATATGATAAATTTATATGTTTTAAATCAATTTAATTTTCTTGAAATTATCTTATAAAACAATTTTATATGATAATATAAAATAGTGAAGTCCTAATAAAATTTTATAACAGTCAAAAATTTCATTATGTCATAAAAATGGATAATATTCAATATGTAAATAAGTTTTTTTAATACAATATTGTCATATTTATAGTATTATTTAAAAATTTATTTTTATTTTTCACTTCATCACATCATAATTATCTTTTGGTAAATTTATAGAAATTTTCTAAAAATGTTGATTTTTGGGTTGAAGAGTTAAAATACTATTTTTATGATGTAAAATAACTATTATGATATAATTACTACATGATCAAGATTTAATTTTTTTAATATCCATAATTAATCATAAATTATTTGAAGAACAATATAATATATAATTTGTTACATTTATAAACACATGCTTAGCATTTTTGAAAAAATTACGATTTTAACCTTTAAAAAAACTATTTTTAGGAGTTATATATATATATCAAGTTAGAATTTAATTTTACCAATTTTATAAATTTAGTTATATAAAATGGATTCCATATTTGTGATTATAAGTTCCAAATTAGTTAATATGGTGAATTTCATTTTTAGACACAAAAAGTTACCATTGTAAAAAAAGACTTACTGCGGTATATGGAAAATAATACAATGGGTTAAAGTTAAAAGGATAAAGCATAAAATACAAAAAAACAACATTAAATGGGTGTTTTAGGTTTTTAATGACATTAAATATCATTAAAAACATTAATTTTCAACCAAATTCTTTTTAATTAGTTCCATCCAATAGTTGTTAGCTATATATATAATAATAATTTTTATTCACATGAATCCAACCCTCCTCATGTATAAATATGACCTTACCACTCCCACTATCCATTGAAAATGGAACATCCTTGATGTTATGATATATTACCCTTTCTAGTAATTATTCAAGGTTATTACAAGGTTTCACTAAGGTCCTATGGTTTTACCCTTCCATGATGTAGGTTTCAAATGTTTAATGTAAGGGAAATTTTCGTATTCTTATTTTTTAATTAAAGTGACTCATTTTTGTGAGTTTAATTAATATAAAAGATTATTTTTTCTCATCAACTATAAATCTTACTTCTACATTCGATTTTTTTATCAATTGTAGACCTCAAATATATCTCATTATTCATTTTCTTAGTCAATGTTATGTACTATTATGCTGCCTAATTTATTAAGGTATGTTTTTCTATTCTTTTCCAATCAAGACTATTCTTTATATTTAGACATTTTAATCTAAATTGGATTAGTTTTTTTATAATAATCCCTTCACTGTTAAATTTATATTATAAGGATGATAGGTCATTTATCCCATCTCATTATAACATATTGCTATGTTATTACTACCCTGAAGTAAGGGATTTATCTTCCTCTCCTTTTTCATTACAATACATCCTTATTATATGTCTTCTAAGTTACCAGGTGGTTTTTTTATTCATTAAAATATTCTATTTAATATAATTCTAAAAATAGTTTTTTTACCAATAGGGTACCCTCATACCCTCCTATTATTCCCTTTTCATAAGCCATGGTGTATAATGTTTTTCTTTAAAATTAATTTCCTGAAATTTTTATTCTGTACATTAGAAAATATCATATTACGAATACACAAATCTCATCCATGAGTATTCACCAAGATATAAAAATGTCTTATTAATTTTTTTATTTACATATATAAAACACATGTTACCTTTTAAAGCGTAAAAACATTATGTTATATTCATGTATTTAATAACTTTTATGAAATGATTTTGATATAAAACCCATTCTTTAATTTCAAAAGTTTATTGATGAAATTATTTCTTATAATCAATGAATTGGGTAAAGAATGATATTTAATTAGATAAATAAGACTGTAATGGGGAGCGAACCCAGTTTAGTAAAGGACCTTGTCCACTATGATAGTTTTAGGAGTCAACCTTGACTACTATAATGGTTTGGGGAGACAAACCATTCCACTATGATAGTATTGGGAGTAAACCTTGAGTAATATGAATGTTTGGGTAGTGAACCCATTCTACTCTGATTTTATTATAAATGATCCTTGAGAACTATGTAAATTAATTTATATGATTTTGTGTATGCCACAATTCCATGTCTTATTCCAATGTAATCCTTTAATTGATCATGTTCAATTATGACTCATATCCTATGAACTACCAAGATTTATTCAATATTCTCATGAATATATATTTTTATGTTGTAGCTACATTCCCATGTTATGTATCATGTATTTCTGATTATTATCTCATGATATGACTCATTTATTATCCATGGTTATCATTCATATTAAATTTACTTAATTTCCCCTTAATGGGATTGTGCTCACCCATTCCTTTTGATGTATGTTGTTAGGAAATTACTTGTAGTGAGATGAATTAGGATGGAATAACAAAGGGTTTTCCAAAAATACTTGAATAATGTTAATTTTTATGTTATCCTTATGTAATTCATGTAATATACACCTAATTTCCTAGACACTGAACCTAAAAGGAAACTTTTAGTTTTTTAATTTAATATTTTGTCAAGGATTTTTGAAAAAGTTGTGTATTTAAATGGTAGGTCTCTATAATTTGTAACAAAGGGTGGTTTAGTTTTTGGTGCAAATTAATATTAGAAATCATTAGTAAAAACCTGAAAGACAAGTCCAAATATAAGAAAACATCCCAGTATTTTGGTGATTCTTAATTAATTGGTTTTCAAGAAAACACATCCTTGTTTGGATACTATAAGTGAATGTGGCTCTGACACAAATATACCAATGAGATAACACCCAAACACATCACATCAATCCAGACTCAGTTGATAATTGGGGCATAACAATGATCCCTGATGCACACATTCTTTGACACCCCCAGGGGATATTCTTTGGTTAACTACAAGATTTTATAAACCATTATCAAGGATATAAAGATAAAATAAAACTGTTTTTAATATTATAGTGTATCATCCCACAAGCATGATATTAGTAGATATTAAGATTACACATTCCTTTATAATTGTTTTTATAATATTAACAATAGTAACAACTATTTATCTTAGATTTTATACTTCTAGAAAAAAGGTAACAAAATATAAGGAATTCTATAATAATTTTATGAAACAAAAATGTGATGAATAAATTCCCAATATGATGGGATTTGAAGTAAGTAATCTCATGATTATTCTAAACATGTTTTTGTTTATTTTGATTATCAACTGGAATATAGAAGAGTTTCCAGAAATAACAATTAAGATGTGGTTGTAACTAAATTCTTAGAATAATCCAAACAAGAAGAAATTATAATTCCCCAAGAAAAAAATGAGGGAAAGAATTTGTGGAATTTTTTATAAGGAAGTGGAATGTTCTACAAGAATATAAGAGATGTCCATAAAGTGCAGAACCATTGTATTAAGGTAATGAATTATATTCTCAATAATAACAACATAATATGATTGGTGTAGGACTATCCTAAAGTTCAATGATTTAATTTTGGGTAGGTTTGGCACTTTTCCCATAATTTTTCCAAATCATAAGATAATGGAGGAGAAAATTTTAAAGCAAAGGCCCTATTAACATTTATATGTTTTTTATGCGGGGAACCTAAAAATTATCCTAGTCAGTTGCCTATTCCGATGGCTAATAAGGATGGTGAAAACATGTACTCTCTAAAAAAAGAGAACTACATTGGGAATATATTATGATGATTATGATCCACTACTCTAGACTTCTATTTTTCTTGTTGTGAGTCTAGTTTATATGGGATGTTTTCTAAAATTATAGAGTCAAAAAAATTAATTGATTTCATCAAGGGAAAAATTTCATGATGTTTTTATCACATGTTAATGCTTATGGGAATTTACTTCTTAGAAGTCATATTATACCTCCTTTAATGAATTTTTTATTATTAGAAATATATTTATTTATATTTAAGGTTTTATTTTTATTCAATGGATAGAAATAGAATATTTTTTTACACATTTTATAATTTAGTGAGTGATAATTAATTATTTATTTTAACATTGTATTTTAAATAGGAATATTATTAGATGTAAGGAAGTAAATCATGTAAAACATTATTATCCCTTACAGAAAATTTAATAATCAATATTTTTTCAAAGACTAGTATTAATTATTTCAAAATATTTTCAAATATTCAACTCACCTATAAGAAACAATTTGATATATCCAACACAATTTATTTTCTTCTATCATGGATTATTTGTGACATGAATTCAAAATAAAAGTTATATAATATCATTTGAGAAAGTAAGAATCACCATGGACTTGACCCTTTCTATATTGGAGTTATAGACTTCTTGATGAAGGATGAACTAAATATCAGTAATGTTGAGGAAGACCCTGGTCTTTTGAATTAATTGTATCAATAAATAAGTGAAAAATATGAGGAAAAAAATTATATATGGGGGGCAAGAGAATGTAACAAACCAAAAAATTTACTTTTTTTATTAAATGAACTCTTTCCTCCAAGTAACTTTTTATTACGTTTTATAGTAAAATCACATAAAAATGATTTAACATTTCATGAGAAAGTTTTTTATCATACAAAATTTTGGACTAGTAAAAATAGGAAAAACAATGGGATATATAAATTAAATTATAGTACATTCACTAAAACAAACTCCACAGTCTTGAAATTCTACAATAAGATAACCCCTTCCCAAAAGATCATAAAAAGGAAAAAAGAGTGTTAGGAAAACAATAGACATTATCAAAGGATGTGTAAGAACCTTTGTGAGTGAAGTAGTTAGTGATTATGGGAGTATGATAATTTATTAATATGGAGATATGTCCATTCAACAAGATGATAATTGGCCAATATGACCATTGGGAAATATGAAAATTAATTAAGAAGACAGTTGGTCAATATAATTGTTGTTGGAACAATATAGAGATTAATGGGATTATTTTATAAAAACTATATAATTATTTAATATCTATGAAACGTTTGTAATATGATAAATTTATATGTTTTAAATAATGTTTTTTAAATTATCATATAATACACTTTTATATGATAATGTAAAATAGTGAAGTCCAAATTAATTTTTATAATCGTCATAAAGTTCTTATATCAAAAAAATGGTTAATATTCAATAAATAAGTATTTTTATTTAAAATCAAAGATTTAAATATTTTGGTTATTATTTTTATAACATAAGTTTCATTATAATTCTAGTATATTATAATTATCTTTGGGTAAATTTATGGTATTTTATTTTAAAAAAGTTTATTTTCAATTAAAAAGTAAAAATAATGTTTATCCGAAAGACAATAACTCTTAAGATATAATTATGAGATGAAAAAGATTTAATTTTTTTAATCCCAATACTTAATAATAAATTATTTATGTAACAATATAGTATAAATTTTTTTAAATTTTGAAAAACATGCTTGTAATTTTTGAAAAAACCACAATTTTAACTAAAAAACAGTTTTATGTGTTATATGTGTAAAACATTAGAATTGTTTTTTAAAAATTTATAAATTTAATTAACTAAAATTTATATAATATTTTAATTATATTGTTAATTTTTTTAATAAGGTCAATTTAATTAGTAGATATAAAAAAGTTACCGTGGTAAACAAGAGTTTTGACGGTACAAGTAAAATAATGTAGCAGGTTAGTGTTAAAAGGTTAAATCATAAAAGACCTAAAAAATAAACATTAAATGGGTGGATTATTTTTTGAATGATATAAAAAATAATTTTAAAAATTAATTTTCAACCAAAATAGTTGGAATTATTTCCACTCAACAGTGGTTATCTTTAAATAATAAATGATTTTTATTCCCATAAAGCCACTCTCCTCAAGTATAAATACCCCCTCCCCACCCACACTCTCCAATTCAAATTCAAAAGATAATAATTTTTTATATTATAACCTCTATAAATATCTTATAAGGTTTCTAAAAGGTGTATCTATGGTTTTATGGTCTCCCATTCTGTGACATAGAAAGCGACTCTTCATGTTATGGGAAATTATCATCTTCATTTTTTACCTTCAAGTACCTATTTTGTGTGTGTTTAATTAATGAAAAATATTCATTAATTTGGTGTTATTTTTATCTTACATATACATCTTATGTAGTGTTTTATCAATGGGAGACCTCAAACCCCTACCATTATTCCTTTTCTTAGTCAATGTTATGTACTGTGATGTAGCCGGAATTTAGTAAGGGATCTCTCTCTCTTCTTTTCCATTCAAGATTATTTTTTGTGATTTCCTTTTTAATCTCATTTTGATGTGTTTTATTGTCTTTATAAATATCTCTTTAATTTCCAATTTATATTCTATATATTAGATATCATTTTTCCCCTGCCATTATAACATATTCTTAAGCTGTTACAATGAAAAAGTAAGGGATTTATCCTCTTATCCTTTTTCATTCAAGTATATCCTTATTATGTGTATTCTAAGTAAAAAAGTATCTATTTTTATTCATGATATCTTTTTCTTCCCTCTAATTTAAAAAATGTTTTTTAATAATGGTATACCTTCATTCCCTCTGATTATTCCCTTTTAATAATACACAGTGTTTGTTGTAATTCCGTTGAATTTATTTCTGGAAATTTCTCCTTTCTCTATGAGAAACTATAATATCATGAATCCAAAAACATATTCCATGTTTATACACCAATATTTAAACATGTAATATTTTATATATTATTTACATATTTAAAACACATATTCCCTTTTCAAACTTAAAAAATGATGTTATGTTCAAGTATTTAAGAACTTGTATGCATTGATTTTGATACGAAACCTATTATTTATTTTCAATGGGTTATTAATGGAATGAATTCTTATAATCAATAAATTTTTAAAATAATGATATATAATGAGATATATATGACTATAATGTGGAGAAAAACTAGTATTGTAAGGGGGCTTGTCCTCCATGATATTATTGGGAGTGAACCTTAACCACTTTGATGGCTTGGGGAGTGAACCCATTCCACTATGATAGTCTTGGAAGTGAACCTTGGCAGGTTTGATGGTTTGGGATGTGAAACCATTCCACTATTATTATCTTGGAAATTATCCTTAAATATTAAGGAAATTATTTTCTATGATTATGTTTTTTCTATAATTACATGTGTTATGTCAATTTTATCCTCTCATAGATCATGTTCCTTTATGATTTGTATCTTTTAAAATACCAATATTTATCCCATATAACTATGAATGTACAGTTTTATATTATATCCACATGACCATATAATCTATCCAGAATTTTTTTTCTCTCATGATATGTTTCATGTATTATACATGATTATCATTCATTTTATGTTTCCTTATTTTCCCCTTACTGGTCTTTATTATCACCCTTTCATTTTGATGCATGTCATCAAGAAATTAATTGTAGTGATATGACTTAGTATATAATAAAAAGTTTTCATCCTAATTGAATTGAATAATTCATATTTTTATTTTATCCTTATTTAATTCATGAAATATGTACCTAATTTCCAAGACATTAAACTTAAAAATATCCTCCGAGTTAGTTAATGTAATATTTTGTTAAGGATTTATGTAAAAGTCATGTACTTAAAAGGAGGGTCACCATAGAAATATTTGGTAATGATCAAAATTTATGATTCCCCTAGAAATTTCACCATAGGATACGATTGAGTATTTTTAGAATGATATAACACCACTTGATAAGGTGATGGTGAAATGGTATTTATGGGAAGATCTGGTGGAATAACCACTTACTGATAATAGGAAGAACTCTATTTTCATGTGAAAAGGATTATCTTGAGACATAGTACCAATAATGTTTTGGGCCATGTTCACTCCTTAGTATTATAGTACCGATATATTGACGAAGGGATGAATACCTTACCTTCATCGAAACCTATTAGAAAATCTCCACCATCTCAAGACTAAATATATATCTTATGAGGAGTATGATAATCATTTCAATGTACTAGATAAACTATGTGACCCTATTAAACTGGATTCTCTTTATGTGGTCTAAAATATAAAATCAGGAAAATAATGTGATTTTATCCAACATACTGACCATAGAAGTTTTAATTAACTCTATCTGTGAGTCATCGTTACACCCCATGACATATGTATTAAGGTTGGGGTGAGTACGAAGATATGCATTTCACTCCTCTCATTGGACAATAATGTTCTTTAGGGAAAGTGTCTTGGAACATTATTGATTCATTAAAAGTATCAAGTGTTGGATATATATATATATATATATGGTTTTTGGGATATCCAACAATGTCTCACCATTCCAAAATCCTATGAATGAAAAACTCGATTGGAGTGAGGCATTGAAAAACTCTTGTATCAGACTTCTATTAAATAAAAATGCCACCTTCTTAGGCAAGGTAAACCATATAATTTTAAATTAACCCTTTCTGATGATCTCCAATCACCTATAAAATTTAAAAATTTGGTTCATCATATGACAAGAGACATAAAGGATAAGGAGTACAAAAAATATTCCTTATGGTAGAACAAAAGCATCCCTAGTCTGCACAGATGAGGAAATTTTTACCCCCAATACAACATATGGAATTATAAAATTTGTAGTGGGGAATGACCATGATGGTAGCAGAGTGAAATAAACCCTATACTATAGAGATATGGGTATTTTATCCCTCATATCTTCCAAGGAATTAATGAATTTCCATAATAGTAATAGCTTCACATGGAACTCCCCCATATTTTCCTACATTGATGTTTGATGATTCGTCTCCTTTATTAGATTCATGCTCTATGAATGTTTTTGTGGATTACCTTATGATTAATACCCATACGATAATTCTATGGGAGCATTAATAATAGGGTGAAGAATTTCATATGGGACACAATATAAAAGTTATTTCTAATAAAATAGAAATCATGGTGGATTGTGATATGTCCATCGAAGAATATTCAAAGGTTAATGAATCACAATATTATTATGAAATGAATGTGGATTTAATTCCCACTATATGGTTCACATTATCTAATTTTTTGATTCTATACCCCCAGATAAAGTAGAACATGACACCAACATATAAGGACATTATTTGGTGGCATCAATTCAAAATGTGGTTCCCACCATGATGTGTAAAGAGGATATAGACATCTGACATCATAGGAAGATTCATGATTTAAGATCTCTTATAAATATATATATTATTACTACTAATAGAGGTTAAACTAAGGATATTGGAAAAGGTATATCTATATTCAAACCCACTCACCAAATAAATAATGTGATCCACTTTCTGCTGAAGAAAACATTGGTCAGAATGAAGTAGAGTTTGAACAATCGAGGAAACTAAATAGTAAATTGGTCAAAGGTAATATAACCATTGAGTGAAATTACAAGGTCAAATAAAATATCTATCCTCTAGGTAATCCACTTTAATAAGATGGAATTATTCAACAAGAAAGAGCATATTCCAATCAACTAACAAACTCATGACCCAAACAACTTGTCTATCTAACCTTTGTGAAGATTTATAATCATGAACTACACTCACTAGGAAAATAACTACCACAATTTAAACTGATTTACCCCATGAGAACTCAATATAGTTATCAGTAACTTGTACAAATATAAAAACCTTTTCAGGCTCTACCAAATACCTCCGACTAGGCATCATCCCTGGTGACAATGACACTAGATCTCCATGAATCCATTGAGTCTCATACTGCTTGAATGGAATTGATGGATGGTCGACACACACTGATTCAACTTTAGAGGAAACCATATCCTAAATTGATTGACTTGACTAATCCTCTTCCAATATTTTGGAATACAACATTTCTAATTTCCAACTTAATGGATGGTCTAAAGTAACATCTCATTCACAATATGTCTCGATGAAACCCCATGATTGGAACACTGGAGAAATAAGAGGTGAAAAAACTTATGTTTTTTTTGAATACTATAGAAGGAGACACATTTTTCTATTACAAAAATCAACTATATTGGTTTTTAAAAAATTAAGAAGATATTTTATGGTATTTCATTTACCTATTTAGCTCCACACCAAGAAATATGATTGTAATTAACCTCTTGCATTGTAAAAATTGTGAAATTGAAAAGGTTTCAGACTTTAACATCAAGTGGAAAGGAATATCCAATTATCTGAATATGAAAATTTCACAAGATTAGTTGTAGGATATTTTCATATAAAATCTATTAGATGAGTTACATACACAACTCATTCTATTTTAAAACCCTAGTCGGTTTTTAGATTTTTTATCCGTAATGAACTGCCTAAATGATTCCATTCATCTTTCCAAATCCAAATATAAATTAAAACCATTAATATAGGAAATATGTTCTATTAATTTAGGTACTAAAACCATAATACTCAAACCAGTGTCAATGTTAACTCCATCCCTTGATCCCACTCACTACCATACAATGCCTCCTCCAAAAAAAACCAGTACAACAATAACACCATCATTAGTAAGGGAAGAAAAATAAAAATCACATTAACATAATAAAAGGTCTATTCCTTCTAAAATTAACAGTTTAAAAGATTTTTAATTGCTTTCCTAGAGAAACCATGTTTTAATTACCTAATATCAAGACACACAATAATGTATATTGAATACTCACCATAATTAATTAACCATACTGTTTGGGGTATAATATACACAAATGTTTCATATATAAGGACATGATATAGAAGATGATTGAATATATGAATAAAATTTTGATTATACCCATGGTGTTGGGGACATGTGTATCTTCTACTTCTCCAAAAGAAGAAATGGAATCAAAATATGTATTTAACAAGTATGTGTAGAAATTTGATGTTTCGATGACTAGAAAATTATTTAGTTGGTACATGAAATCATCATATCATGTTTATATCATCTATCTATGACACTAATTCCTTTTAAATACTATAGGTGGCATATTAAAAATCATTGTTTTCCTATACTATGTGTAATCAATGTTGGTAGAATAATTCACGAGAAATAAATCCCCCATGGGTACATAATGTTGTCGAGAATCTCTTTGATTTCTTACCCCCATCAATGGGAGGGATAGAACCAACTCACAAAATGGAATTTTTATCAGATGAGGAATCCTGATTAGAATTAATCAATTTTATCTCCCAAATAGAGCCCATAACCAATGGGTAGGAATTATATGCATTGGAGTTCCCCATCAATAATAGGGGAAGAGGCTGTATAAGATGAGGAAGATGAGGTCATGGTGGATCCTAATGGTTATGTTACCTTTTGACTAAATCTACATATGGATCATAAACCCAAATATCGGCGATTTAACAAGATTAGTGAGAGAATATATTATATATTGAATACTCTAGGTATCATTTCAATATGATTATATAGGTAAAATTATTAGTAGGGAAACATTATACAGATTAATTCTAGGGAGTGGGAAAGTCAATGTAACCTAGCCACTGGATATTAAGAAAAACCACTATTTTGGTCAAAGAAATAAGCTTTTAACATAGCCAACTAGGGTTTCCAACCCTTAATCTAGGGACCCGCCTCAAAGAAAGAAGAAAATAACCTTGTTCCCAAAAATCAATTTTTTAAAGAATATATTTGCTTTCACATATAGTATCTCAATCTTGGGTTACATTAACCTTTTAAAATAACTTAATGAATCCCTTATTGATGAACTTTCAAGTCCTTGGAATTTTGAGGATAACTTCAATGTAGCTGAGATGTACTGTGCTGAGAGTAGCTCATCTGCGTGTTATGCAATCATTTATTTCATAGAATAAGAACAACAAATAACCATATAAGGGAACATTAGGCCTTTTATAGATATGGAAACCTTAATGATATCAATATTTTTCAATCTCAAGTTGATAATGGTGTTGGGGTCGACGTCACCATGATTCTAAGCCTTTGATGTCTAGGTAATAGTGTAGATGATTTGTATCCTTCTAACAGGAAAATTTATGTGTATAAAAGGATTGAGAAAATACCACTCCGAATAATTGAATTGAGAACCCAACTTGGAAATATCCATTATGATTTTGAATTCATGATGGTTCATCTAGATATGACATTCAACATATTTCTAGGATGGACCAAGCCCCTCATGAAAACTAAAGTTTCCTATCTATATCATCAATGAGTGAAATATTATTTTGATAGGAAATTTGGGGTCATATATAATGATAAATCCCATTTTAAGTTTTATGAAACACAATAAATAGATATTGGGCACTAAAAAGGGAGGAGAATTGACTGCTAATAAATAATTCCATGCAAATTTTTACCTTTAATATCTTGGAAATCACCTTTATGAACCCATGGGAAAAACCCAATGAAGGTATTTCATTTACCATCAAAAGAATTGAGGAAAATCTATAGTTTTAGAAAACCATTGGTTTATATTCTCCAATTTACTGATCACTCAAATTAATTAACACTCATATAAAGGTCAAATAGATGTTTCCACTAAGAATCTATTGCTAAAAGAAAAAGAGGCCACTATGAATTCCATTCATATAAATCATTTCAATGCACATATTTACTCCAGAATAGGTCTGAATGCTATTTAGAAAAAAAATTCAAGTCACATTGATAGGATCAAAATGAATCATAGAATAATAATATATCATTTATGAATATTTTCCTATGTTCTAATGGTGTCAACAATATTGGATGTACCCAGTCACTCCATAGAAGGATGTGATCACAATAGAGATTATGAAACCTCTATAACACCATATATATCATAGATTACTAGTCAATATTATACTCTATAAAATAGTGAAGAGAAAGAGAAAGGAATCATAGTTTCTCCTCTATTGATCAAGGAAGGATTTTCAAACACCATTAATGAACATAAATAAGCGATTATTGGTAGAAAAAATGATATATTACCTATGTTGATTAGTTACAACCTGGAACCTGAAGATAAAGATAGATACATATTATTCCTTAAGTATATCTTAGATGTATTTTCATGGAATTACATGAATATTCATTTGTTGGATATTTACCTATCATTTTAGTCAACTAGAAAACCTCCATGGTTATAAATAAGGAGCATAGAGAATGCATTAGAACCATGATTTTGTGGTAGGATTCAAAGTTGATAATTTAATGAAGTTTGACTTAATCCAGAAAGTTTAATTCCAAAAGTTATTGTAAATCATTTTCCTAGTTTGAAAAAATAATATCCCCCAAATATGAATATTCCTCTACCATTAATGAAACCTAATGTGTATAATTTTACCAAATAATTCCCTTTAGGTTGAATAATGTTGGACCTACTAACCAAAATTCCATATACCAAATTTTCATATCTTTTTAGGTAAAATTTTAGCATTCCACATAGAAAATTTGGTGATTAAATCTTAAGAGCAGTATGATTACCTAGTTGATATTAAGGTAATTTTCAAAAAATTAAATCAATATATCCTGGATATGAACCCAATGATTTTTTAGGGAAAACATTATAAAATTAATTAGCTTTATGCTATACCAAACCGACTTTGAGGTTGACCCTAAAAGACTATGGATCTACTTACGGTGTCACCTCCTCAAAAACATATGTTATTGAGAGGACTCTAATGATCTTAAATAGTACCTCATTCATCAATTAATCTTGATTCTACCTCCATATGTAAAACACCTCATAATTTCTATATCAATATTGGAATGATTTCTTAGTGCCTTCATGCCCAAATTAATGATGTTGGAAAGGAGAATTGTATTTACTATCTTAACAAGATAGTGTTGAATGGTGAGACCCAATATTCTATTATTGATAAGATATAACTTACTTTAGTTTTCATTAGGTAGAAAGTAATAGTTTATTGAAATCACCATGAGATCTAAATATTATTTTGGGATGAATATCCTAAATATATCATCAATAGTTTAATTCTATCTAGACATATAGAGTGACGGGTAATCATTATATAGTATTTTGACATCCAATTCATGTCTCAAATGGTGATTAAGGTACATGAATTATTAGATTTTCTTACACTAAACCCTATCCTATAGTGTCTATTATTGGACATGGAGCTCCCAGAAAAATAGTTCTTCCCCACCCTTGAAATTTCCAAGGATAGGGAGATTGAAATCAACAAAACAGATTCAAATAGATAATCCACTTGTGATGGCCCATCACATAAGTATGTACAACAAGATAAAAAAAATACTCATATATAGAAATAAATACATACAACTAGAGTACATGTGGACAAAAATAAGATAAAACCAGATTAACACAATCTAATCCAAGATGACAGAACCAGAAAACATGAATAAAATAAGACCAAAAAGTCTCCATGTGACCAATAGTCACCAGGAAACCAACCCAAACCGAAGGAAAAAAATATGGAAATACAAAATGATACATGATTCCCTTACCTTTACCTAAATATTATTATATAAAATCTAAAACCACCCAAATGAAAAAGTAGTGTGTGAGCCGAAATCCCATAAGGATACCACCACGCAGTCTATACGTGGTCTAATACCAAGAATTCATTTGTTCAATATTAAAAAAATGGGTTTTGAAATCATTTTCTTAAATCCAAACCCATTTCCAAGTAATTTTCCTTTGTTTTCAAAAAGGTATTTCATATTTTAAAAGATTTTAATATGAAAAATAAAAGTGATAAAATAGGGATTTAAATCCATATATTAAGAAGTAAGAAGAAAAACACATATTTATGAAAAAACCTATCAGGGAAATCTATGTGATATAACCTCATATAAAATCTTATGAATGATAATACATTATTAAAAAAATCATGTGATAAATAACCATAAATAAAAAATAACCCCATATAGGTCCATAGCCTATAGCAATATGTACTAGACATTAAATAGGCTTAAAAATCACAACATTGGTACCAATCAATATTGATTCCTGTCACAGTCCATCGATATCCCAAATGTTACCTCATAGTGCTTCTACACACACTAAGGATACCCATGTATATTTCATGACTCACCCATTCTTCCCATTGTGATAATTTTTTAAAATAAATTTTATATCCATGATAACAATTTTATAAAAAAGTTTCAAAGATAAGCCAATTCACTTTGGTAATTTAAAAACCATCTCAAAATCAAGCTTATTTGTTTCCAAAGAATACCCTTTTTAAAAAAAATTTACTTTCCAAAAATCCTATATAACCACATATCACTTCAATTTAGTGAAAAAACTAAAATAATTTTTCAATAATGATAATAAATTCAATGAATTAACCCACTGAATGGAAACACTGACCTTAAAATGGTGTTAAACAAGACGAATTTGACAATAGTTATTGGAAACCATGAGATTGTCCTTGGAAAGAAAAATAATGGTAAAAAATTAGAAAGGATCACTATAAAGACAAAATAGATCATGAATATGGTACATAAGGATAGAATATGGAACTATATTAAAAAATGACATGGAAAGAAATATGGAATGATTACTTGGAGAGGCGCACCGTAACAACCCTTAAGATTGATCGCTAAATGAATCAATCCGTAAGGAAATAAATCACCCAAAATCACCTTAGGTGAACTCTGGATCATTAGAGGGAGAATTCACAGTTGAATGAAATGAAAAATCATTCACAAGGTTCCCTAAAACCACATCTCAATATTTTTACATGATGTGTAATCCCATTCCACACTGTGTATTCCATGAATCCTTAAAATAGTCAAAAATGTGTCACCATTTTATAAAAACTATATTTTTTTCATTTCATGATGTGAACACTTTACATGGAATATAAACCTTTCATGAACTTAACCTAATTCACATAATCTTACAAAGTAACACTACATAGTGTTAAATCCCATTACACAATGTATAATCTCCCAACAAACAGAAAACATGATAGTTCTCTTTAGAAAACCACAAAGGCACTTGAGATGTTCTCTAAACATTGGGAGAATCCCTCCAAACCATTAAAAAATTTATTGTTAAACTCCACTTATTAAAAAATACATACATCTATGAACATTAGGTAATTTCACTCAGTAAAGGCTCTCCATCCTTGAGAATCCCACAAACACACCCAAACAAGGATGATTAAAAGGATAAATAAGGGAGTACCAGAAAAGAGTAACATGGTGTTATAATATCCCCACCATAAACTGTTTATGTACCTAGAAAGTCATCAAGATCCTAGCTCCACAAAAATAGAAGGCCAATTCTACCTCATCAATGATTCCTACTCCCATATCTCATGGATGTCCTATATACACTGCAGAAGTACTTAAACCAAAGGAATCATTTTACCATGAAGTATCTTATCCGACAATCCATAATCTGAACTAGCTAGTCAACTATAGTGGTATCCATCTTAAGATAAATATCCTATAATTTTCTTACATTTTAAAGATCTTTTATATACCTTCTCAATTTAGGTACATGAAACATGTCTTGGTTGGAAGTAAAACATGATGGAAAGCTTAAATGATGGACCACATTCCTCATTCATCCAACAACCTCAAAGGGGGACAAAAAATCAGAGCCAACTTACCCTGCTTATCCAACTAATAATATCCCAAGTGAGGTGAAACTATGAGAAATACTTGATCACCAACGTCAAAATCTAGAAACTACCCATGATGGCTCACATAATATTTTTGATGAATTTGTGCCAAGAACAATCTCCTTTGGATCAGTTTCACACTCTCTATCGTCTCCTTAATAAGACTCGACCTAATTTGGGACCTCTCTCCCAACATTACCTAAAACAAGGGGGATCCTCATCACCTCCCATATAAATCCTCAAAAGAAACAATATTTATTATTGTAGGATAACTATTATTATAGAAAAATACAACCAAGGCCAAATTAGTTTACCAAGATCCAGAAAATCAAGAAGAAAATATCAAAGAAAATCCTTATGAACCTGGATATACTACTCTCTCTATCCATCCATATATGGATGGTATTCCATGATCAATTTCATATGGGAACCCATTTTCGGCTAAAAACCTTTCCAAAATCTGGATGTTATCATTGGGTCCCTTTTAGAAATGATTTTAGAGGGAACCCCATGAATTATTACAATCTCTTAAAAATACAAGCCCCAAGATATTGTACTTTTATCATCTCCTTGATGGGTAGTAAATGCAGAAACTTTGTGAGTCAATCAATAGTACCCAAAATCACGTCCTTCCCTCTAGGATTCAGTGGAAAACCATGATGAAATCCAGGTAAATATCATCCCACTTCCTTATCAGAATGAGTAAGGGATTTGAAAAACCCATAGGTCTCTGGTGTTCTACCTTAATTCTATGACAAGTAATGCACCACAATAAAAAATCCACAATCAAGAGTATCATCCCATGCCACCAATATCATTGTCTAAAATTACGATACATCATGGTAATAACTTGGTGCATCAAACAATAGGAATATTTCCCACTATTCAAAAACTTATGACTAAGGGAAAAAGAAACAAAAAATATACCATGGAAGCAAAAAAGCTCTATTGGGTGACTGAGACAACTCAAATGAGGTCTCCCCACTATAAGGGGTTTTACCCAAGAATTGGGAGTCAATGTTTATCACCTAATCAATACAAACATGCTCAGGAATAGATGATTTAGATTTCATTCAATCGAAGAACACCTATCCACCAACCTCTTATACTTCCTAGCCCATCTCAAGAAAAAAAATCATCAAAGAACACTCCTCAACTGATTCCTTAAGTCTTGTGTTGGTAGTTTTTTTCTAAAAAAATTAAGAGCCACATTCCATTTACTAATAGTGTATAAAATATCAAAATGGAGATACTCTACCCAATTCCATTATTATGAGTTCATATCCCTCTGAGTAAAAATATAACTCAGGATCTTATGATTAGAATACATAGTAAACTAATTACCAAAGAGGTAGTGACACCATGTTTTTAGTGCATACATAATCGCTGGAAACTCATGTTCACGGGTAGGGTATTTCTTCTAATGTGGGAATAAATGGTGAGAGACATTAGACACCACCTATTTCAACAACATCAAGAAACATCCCAAACCCGCACCAAAAGCATAGAAACAAAAATCATAACTTAAACTCAGTTCTAGAATAATCAAAACCAGTGATAAAGTAAACCTTACCTTCATCTTCTCAAAATATCTATGATATTTTTCAATACATTCTAACATAACACCCTTATAGGTTAAATCTTTCATTGATGATTTGATATTGGAGAAATGTTGAACAAACCATTTATATTAACTAGATAAACCCAAGAATATCTAGATCTCAAAAATATTTTCAGGGATGATCCCAAGATATTACTTCTTGCACCTTTTTAAGATCCACTGAGATTCCACTCTTCCATACCACATGCTCCCAAAATTTTTCTTTTCAGATTCAAAATTCACAATTGGAAATTTACCATAATGAAGACATTTCTTAAAATTTATAATAAAGATATCAAAATGGTCCCTATGCTCCTCCTATGACTAAGATTAGAAAGAAAATATCACCCATGAAAAAAAATATATATTACAATAACAGATAAAAGATCTGGTTCATCAAATACATGAACACCACTTGAAAATTAGTGAGACCGAATGACAAAAATAGAAACTAATAAAATCCCATACTAGCTCCAAAATAACAACTAGAAAAATGGTCTATTTCCACAGTTCAAAACCGTGGCAATAGAGCCCAAAACTGTGGCTATAGCCTATGGCCATAGTTTTGACCAACCGTGGACGCAATCATCATATTAGTAGGGTCTGACCTATGGAAAGGGTTATAACCATGGAAATAGGTGGCCTATTGCCATAGTTTTGAAAACTATGGCCATAGGTGTCTCTATTGTCAACCATGGAAGTTTACCTTTGGCCATAGTTTTAACCATGGAAATAGGTGGCCTATTGCCACAATTTTAACCATGGCTATAGCTTTAGAAAAGCATGGCAATATCCAAAAAATAATGTGTGTCTATCCCTATTTGATCCCAGCACCTTCCTTTCACGTTCCAGCAACCTAACCACTACACCAGCAAGGATTTTGTGTAAATAAATATATAATATGTTATATATATTATTAAAAAACATGGTAGTATCCTAAGAACCATGGAAATAGTTCTTCCTGCAATTTTTTTGGTGGGGAATTCTTTCTCCTGTGCAATGGTGGGAGACCTATAGCCACACTTTTCAAAACCGCAGCTATATCCCTTCGAAAAAGGCCTATAGCCATGGTTTTGAAAACTGTGGATATATACCACATAACCATGGCAATAGGTTTGGTCTATAGCCACGATTTTGAAAACTATGGCTATTGGCCATGAAAAAAGACCTATAGCCACAGTTTTAAAACATGGATATAGGCCACATAACCATGGTCGTAGCCACCTGTAGCCAGGGTTTTAAAACCGTGGCTATTGGTCAATGGTTGTAGCATGTTTTTCTAATAGTGAATGTTGTCTTAGTAATATCCTCTTGTTAGAATCTCAACTGGTGGTACCCTGACTGAAGGTAATGCTTTTAAAAACAACGATAACCTCTAAGATGATGAAAGAGATCATCAATCTTGGGAAGGGATATTTGTTCTTAACTATCACCCGGTTGAACTTTTAATAGTCAAAACAAATTTTGAGGCACCTATCTTCCTTCTTAGTGATGACGACATGCAATGACCATTATGACACACTAGGATAAATAAATCCCTTTTACTATATATCCTCAAGCTGGGCCTTAATTTCAACAAACACAATAGGATCCTTTCGATAAGATAATATATAAATGATAATCATACCAAGAATCGAGTATAATGTAAAACCGGCATCTCTCTATTGTGGTAAACTAGAAAAATAATCCAAAAATACCTTAGGGTATGCACACACCACTATAGGAAGTCCACCAGCCCAATAAGTGTTTACTATATCAAGAAACATCTTTGACAACTGGAATGAGATTACCCTGGAATATGGAACAATAGGCCCCACCCTTCCCTATCTATAGTCCCACTCACCCTAAAAAACATGAGTGATCCCATCAGAAGATAAGTAATAAACTTATAAATGATAACAGTCTATTAGGGATTTAGCACTGATCATCCAATATTGTCCAAAAATCTTGTTTATGATGTTAATATCAAAAACTGAGATGTCCCACTCCACCTTAATTTTTTTTATCATCACCCGACAAGATGGATATTTTAATCCTTTACTAAAAATCCTTCCCAAAGTCATGGAAAGATCCAAAAAGTATGAAATAATATCCAAATGTAAAAAAACACATCGAATAAATTTAAAAAAAAATTAAATATTGATTAGAACCTATATCAAACAAATTTAGAACCATAAAAGATGAAATAGAGATTGTACCTCTAATAGTAATTGACACTACATCTGATTATTCTGATGCATACTCCTCTACATAGTGATTTATGGTCTCAACTACTCTCTATTTTTTCTTAGACACATGAACATCCACCATAACCTATGGATAATACCCACAACCCTTGGAATCATCTTCACAAATCTACGATCCCATCGTGAATGTCGATCCTACCTTACTACCTTGGGATATCCTATCACAAAACCATTTTAGATGGATATATCATCCATAAAGATGATAAGTCTTGTGTATCACAACATAGTTAGGTTTGGTATAAATACTCCTTACACACTAGTAGTAGAAAACCTATTGTTACCCTAAAAAATCCTCTGATACCAGTCCTGAAGAAAATATACCACCTTTGTGCTTCCTATGATTGATAGAACGAACACCCTAGATAACAACTAAACCAATTGAGGACCCACCCAAACATATCATTCCATCCATGTATAACTAAACCAATGATTCTTTTTCAACAAACTACACAATTGTCAGAAGGAATATGAGTATTAATATCAACTAAATATCAGGCCTGAGTCCCAACGCAAACCTACGATCCTTCATTTAATCATTAGTAACAAGATATGGTTCCATATGCACAAACATAAAAAAATGGGTAAAATAATCCAGAAAGGTATGCCCCTCCTACTCTAAGGTTAGAATCTCTTGTGTCTTCAATTCATATAATGTATCAGGGTATAACTAATGATTAATTATTTTCTTAATGGAGTCCTAGGTAATATCCTCATGAAATGTTACTTGCATAATAGAGTCCAACCATATCCTTCCTGTTCTAAAAAGCATATATGTGGAAAATCTCTCTTAGAGTCATAAATCCACTCAATCCCATCCACAGATTCCAATGGTCCTTTATCACCAAGTAATATGGGTGGATTCTACTTAGTGAATTCAAGGCCATGATCCACCACACATCCTGAGATCCTAACACCCAGTGGACCCACGAGCTAAATAGTACAGTTAAATTCTTCAACCAAGGGTCCATTGAAGGATTCACATATGGAACCTGTATCACTTCTTCATCTATGATATTTGGAATAACTCTTCTCATAGTAATTATCTTTTAATCATAAGAAAATAACCTGTTAGATCATGATAAAATTCCAGAAAATCTTAAGACCACTTCTAGAATTCAGACCAATGCTATAAAATAATATGAATTTAAATAAATTATGAATTGTACTAATGAAAGACCATAATTTAAATTTAATAGGACAATTTCAATAAACATCCCATAAAGTTCACTATAATTATCTCAAACACAAAGTCTCTAACCGAGTAAAAATCTATTACCAACCATAATAACTCAGGTTCATTCATAGAAGTGAGATAGATATGCCCCTTTTTCAAAAATACTATCTGAATTTTGATATCCCAAAATTATGTATACCCGAGACATGGAAGAAAACATAGGAAGTGTAAAAAAATTCATGTTGAGTATCCATATGATACCAATTTTTAACAAAAAAACACGATTCAACTAGATAAGCCACATGAGCCAGCCCATCACATAAGGAGGTACAATCGAATAACAAAAAAAAGTCTCATATATAGAAAACTAAAACATATAACAAGAGTAAAAGTGCAAAGAAATGAGATATAAGTAGGTCCATACAATCCATGGAAAACTAGAAAAATAAGAAATTAGGAATAAAATAAGACCAACAAGTCTCTATATAAAAAATAGTCACCACTAAACAAATCCTAACCAAAGGAAATAGTAATAAGTGAAGCCCCCATGCAACATGATGCTATTACCATTACCCATATCCTGTAATACAACATCTACAACCACCCAAATTCAAAATTAGGGTGTGAATACAAATCCCTTTAGGATACCATAAATGATTCTATAGAAGGTCTAATATTGGGAATTCATCAGTTCTAGGTTTAAAAGAAAAATATTTTTTCAATTAATTTTCAAAAATACACACCCTTTTTTAAATCATTTTCCTTTGGTTTTCAAAAAATTATTTCATATTCTCAAAGAAAAAATATAAAAATTAGATTTGATAAAATAAGGTATTTCTATCCATACATAAAGAAGTAAGAAGGTAAACACATATCCATGAAATAACATGTCATGTGATGCTATGTTATAAAACCTCATATAAAATCCTATGAGAAACAATCCACAATAAAAAAATCATGCGATAAATAAACATAAATGATAAAGCACTACATATTGGGCCCTAGAATATAGGAATACATATGATACATTAAAGAGCCTAAACGTGAATAATGTTTATACCAATGAATATTGATTATTTTCATCATCCTTTAATATCCAAAAGGTTACCTCCTAGTGGTGGAACACACACTAAAGATACGCATGTCTACTTCCCAATTTACCCACTATTCCCAATGTTCCAACTATAATAATACAATTAGAAAAGTATTATCACAATTTTAAAAAAAATTTTAAAATCTAATCCCATCCAATTTAGTGTTTGAAAACCCATTTCTAAATCAGTAAAATTCACATTCAATGAAAAAACTTTTTAAAAACATTTTTTTCCTAGGAAATCATTTTTAATTACATATATCTTCAATTAAATGAACATTACAAAGGAATTTATCAAGAAATATAATAAATTCATCAAATTAACCCATTTTATAGAATTCCCTACTTCTAAATAGTATAAACCAATAGGCCTTCGAAAATGGTGATTGGAATCCATGAGATTACCATTAGAAAGACAAGGCAAAATAAGAAACTCTTAAGGATCTATAGAAAACATCAATAAATCAAAAATATGGAACATAACCAGGGCCTAGTCTACTACCATGACAAAGAAAAATTAAATAAAGATGGAACACTTACTCGAAGAGGTGCACCACAACAACCCTAATGGCCAATTATCAAATGAATTGATGGGAAAAGAAAGGGATCACCCAATATCAACTTAGGTGAGATATGGGTTGAGGGAGGGAGGTTTTATAGTTGAATAAAAAGAAAAATCATTCACACAACATCCAAAAACCACATCTTGTAATATTTATACATCTTGTAATCCCGTTACATATCATGTATTCAACAAACGGTAAAAGGTATGAAAAATGTGTTACATTTTATACAAAACAGATTTTTCCCCATTTTACAACATGAACCCATAACACATCATGTAAAACATTCACTCCATGAACTTATTTATCAAATATACACAGTGACTATTACAAATCATGTAATACTTTTATAGGGAATTTAATCACCCAGTAGACAACAAATAAGAATGTTCTTATTAGAAAACCACCAGGGCACCCAGGATGTTCTTCAAACTTGGGGATAATACCTCCAAGCCATTAACACATTTACTACAAGAATCCATTAATTCAAATAAACATACATCCTATAACATTAGGTCATATCCCGCAGTAAAGTATATCCATCCTCAAGAAGCCAACAAACACACCCAAAAAAGGATGATTAAAAGGACAAAGGAGGGAGTACATGAAAAGTGTAATGGGTTGTTATAGAGATGTACAATGATGGTTCCTGGAGAATATCAACATTATGAAGGATGGAAAATATAAAGCTCAACTAAATAAACTTGGTTATTTTGTTCAGTTATAAAACAAAAAAGATTGTACTATACTTCATTTAGAAATTATAGTGATATACTAATAATGAGGTGGAATAATAGGCCCTCATCATATGTTTGGACCTCACCCTTCAAAAAATAGTTACCTGATTAAATATTAAGGGATATTAAGAGTTAGTAGAAAAGTAAATCAAGGGATAATATTCCATTATGATGGAAAATTTATTCCATTACATGACTATATATGTTTTTTTATGGATGAATTCACTTTATATTTAAAAATGTTGACATCTCACATTCATGTAATGACCGGTGGGATGCATAGCCAAATGGAATTAAAACATTTGAAGATCCATATTAGGATGAGATAATCATTTTCATCTAACATCATAAGTTGGAATCTTTATTTATCCGTAATAATATATATAGAATAAATTTATTCAATACCAATATAGATAAAATTAATCATTTACCATCACTGAGTGATTCTAGAATAGAACTAATGCCTCCTAAAGTGGAGTACTATTAAAATCAGATTCTCCCAAATGAATGATCCAAGAAAGAATAGGTCCACAAGTGGGTAGAAATTTTCAACCTTTATGATGGACCAAAATTTCAGAAATCTTTCTAAAAGAAATGACTTAATGGGGTCCTCCATAGGTGCATTGAAGGGGGAGAGACCCTCATCACTATAAAGTAAGTCCACGGTGGTGCCTCCAGTTACCTCAGTTAAGAACCAATATTTTACATCAAATAAGGATAATTGGATAGTCATAACTATCAATGATTGACAACAACCTAAAAATCTTGAATAAATTACTTCCTTGTCAGATTCAGTATAATTTTAGTCATTAAACAACATTGTTATTTCTCACCAATAAATACTCTTGAATATTTTCCTTATGGGGGGTAGATTTCATGGTTTATTACTATCTAACCACATCCAGGAAGTTTATGTTCTTTCTAACTGTCACTTATTTCCTCTCCAAATGGTCTAACATAGTTCCCCTCAATGAAGTCTAAATGAAGTTATCATTAATTTCATCATATCGAGTATAATTACTTTATCTTGATTCCCTCACACAATATTTATGGAAAATGGAAAAAATTCAAGTTATTTTGAATTGGAGAGGATATAATAGAAGTACCATAACTAGTCTAAACATTCACCTCACTACGATTTAGTAAAAAACGGATAGATAAAGGCCTTCAACAAAACTCTACCCAATATCATTCATATGATGGATGAAAGAAACTAGAAGTCTTTTCAAGTAAACTCCAACTTGATTTATGGGATTATAATTTTTTTTCCTATACTACGACACAAGATATTATATACTTTCTTATGTATGGAATAATGGTAGTTATACCCAACAAAGTTCACTTTACCTCCCTTTACATTACAATATGAAATCAAATTTATGAAAATGATAAATACTAGATATTTCTTGATGAGATTGAAAATCTTGATGAAAAAATGTGACAGAAACTACAAAACCAAGAGATTCATAAAAATCAAGTTCCATGGTAATTCGACAAGATGGCCCACCTCTACTCATTAATCCATGGAGAACTAGTATTGGATCTATGAACTCCCATGATACTAGGGAAGAAACCCCCAAAGGTAAATCACAAATTTAAAATACCTTATTCCATAAAAAAATTATGCTCTAATAGATCATACTCACAAATGATTATGTATATAGATCATGTTTCAGCTTCCTTCAATGAAATATTTATCATGAAATACTTTTTATAACTTCGCATTGGGTTATTCAAAGTCTTTTATACATGGCAATAAAATTCTTTGAGATTCTCTTAGTTGAATGAACATAATATATAATACATGAATATCCTCATAGTTTGAAATTAAACTAGATGGAACTTGAATCCTTTTAACATGATGTTAAATTGAATGATATATGGTTTACCACATATGATCTTTAAACTACATAGATTTTTCCATTTTATATGAACTTATTTCCTTAAACGAGAGATATATCTATCAAAGAGTCTCCTTTGTATGGTTCTTTATCCATAAACCTACACTTGGATAATGTTTTTCTCATATCCATGGATTATATGATAGTATATTAATGATGAGGATTCCATTTCATTGCTTGACACTGAGACATGATAATAATATCTTTCCCTTGTACATAAGATAGATCTTTATAGAGTCCTATTAAGAATTATGTATACCTATATTTATATTATATATGGATACATAGTGATTCCCAAATTTCTTATGTTGGGTCTAACTATAAACCCCATATATTTTAATACTCATTGGGTGGGGATTTAATAATTCATGTTGGGTTATCTACTTTAGCCATAAACTGTGAAAGTATATAGAAAAACCCAGATATCCTTTATTGGCTATAAATATAAGGCCTACATCTGGTCTTAACCTTACAGTAGAATAAAAATACCTCCCATAAGAACTACATGGGGTGTGAATCCAATTACCATAGGATAAGAATGGAGTTACCCAATCCGGATCTATGTATCAATGAGAGGGGGAGGGGTTAGTTAGTGATATATTTTTTATTTTATGTTTCCTTTCTTTTTGGAACAAACTTCACCTCCTGTTAAAGAGTTATTTCCCTACTAAACACATAGAACCATAGGAACACAAGATTTACAAGGTTCACTACTCAACAAGAGTATCTACATCCTTGGTATGGTATGGAAATAATCCAGTACCACACAATCTACTAGAAAACAATCCTTTGATGTGAAATACAATGATTAGGATATACCCTTACACTTGTGTATCACTTAGAAGAAAATCTGAAAGTGTGTGTGCACCCTCTTAGCACAAATAGGGCAATACAATGTTTCAGTGCTTCTTTACAATTCAAAAAGTGTATTCTCTGAAGTACAACTCTTCACTTTCCTACCCAAAAGCTTGTAAGAGCTCCCATATGAAAAACTAAATACATGAAAAGTCCCCAAAAGTTTACGTGAATCCTTTAGGGTATCTTGAGTGCAATTCAAATTACTAGCACATAAAAATTCATTTTTGGAACCGAAAACCTATTTCACGCAACTTCCTTTTCATGTGCAACTTTTTACTTTTTTGAGAAACTCATTTAGCATATATTTTTATGTGCTTCAGATCTCGAGATATCTCTAAGTGTCAAGCCCCCCCTAACAAATGAGAGGGGGTCACCTTGTATTTATAGAAATTTTTGTCCCTATGTGAAAAACACTATTCTTCATGTAAAACCCTCTTAATGAACATAAAAACTCTATCACGTAACATCATATTTCGCGAACTTTCATGAGTTTTTCACGCATTTAATTCCTTTTCCATTTTTCTCCATTATGATCTCAAAACACCCCTTGCAAAAAAATATTGTAAACATCATTCCGTATTGAGCGCAAAAACCAATCACTAACGCAATAACATTTTTCGCGCACTTTTCCAATTTTTTTGAGCATTTCATGCCTTTTCCAAAGTTTGATGTTCTGAACCTGAAACATCAATTTCACACAACTATTCAAACCCCCTTGAATTTATCATGAAGCTTTCTCTACCAAAAACAAATATCTTCATCTTCCGATTTTCAGACCCAAAAAATATGGAAAACACTGTAGAACAACGTCACCTTCAATATATTCTTCAGCCAATACTTTTATGAATATTTTCTATGATTGGTATTATTCAATAACTCTTATTCTTTCATAAAAAACTCAGCACCTTTACCCCTTTCTTTCATAATGCTTGAATCTTATGTTTTCCTAACTTATGATATTTGTGAAATAAAAATCAGTAAAGCATCGTCTGATTTAACCAAGGATCTTACAAAGTGAATTGATTTATCCTCTATAACAATAAAAGACAACACTCTATAGAAGAAAAATCTTTAAACTCATATATCCATCCAACTTGGTCTCAAAAATACACCCCTTTGGATTTTGTTGTCATCCAAGATTCATAAATCATAGAACTTGGTATCCTTAAGAAATGGATTTCTTATCAACAATTTTAAGCCTATGTGTGCTAAGTCATTGTAAGAAACATGAATTATGGATAGCCAAAACCCTATTTTCCAAAACCAGAGAGTACGAAATTTCATTATCATATATCCTCAACCTTCTTCACAACATCCTATAAGCATCTACCTCAGCATTCTTTACTTATTCAAATTTCTTGGAATACAAAAAAATGATTCCAATAACCACTCAAACAAATAGTTAGAATAGTTCACACACATACATGTTGAATTCACAACATACCCATAACTCCCCCTTTATGCATGCTTCCATAAGGGTAGATTTATGAAACTATTATCCCCCTTGAAAACACTATCCAATTGTAAGATGAGAGTGGGGATAGATACCCATACCTCAACCTTGATGAGAAAGAGGTTAGACACCAATTTTCAACTAATATTTAACAAATGGTTCCTTAGGTAAAAGATTTTTGAATATGTCAGCAACTTGTTCTTATGTAGCAACATACTACAACCTCAGTTCATTATTCTACACCTATTCTTTGATAAAGTGGTATTTATTTAAATGTTTTTTGAACAAGAATGTTGTACGAGATTTATTGTATGATTGATTTCACTCTGATTATCACATCCAATGAGTAAGGGTAGCTTTACTTTAACAAGGAGATCATCCAACTGAGTCTTCATCCACATGAGTTGGGTAGCAGATTGAGTAGTTGCAACATACTCAGCTTAAACTATTCTAAGAGTCACTGAATTCTGTTTCGTTAACCCAACCAACACAAATTTTCCCCAGAAAGAAAACTCCACCAGATGTGGATCTTCTATCATCAACGTTTCCTGCCCAATCAGCATATGAATACCCGAATATATCAATAATTTTTGAGCCATCATACCTGATTCCAAAATTTTTTGTACCTTTGATATATTTGAGAATTATTTTTATAGCAATAAAATGTAGTTCTTTAGGAGAACTCTGAAATCGTTCACATAAGGTAACAACATAGACGATGTCGGGTCCTGAGGCAGTCAAATATAATAGACTTCCAATAAAATTTTGAAACTCTTTCTGATCAACTTCCTTTCCTTATCTAACTTTAGATAGCTTGGTTCCTACTAAAATTGGTGTTGACACTTATTTATAATTTTCCATGCCAAACTTTTTCAGAAGTACCTTAGCATACTTTTCTTGAGACAAAAAAATGTTATTCTTCTTCTGTGAAATTTGTAGCCTAGGAATGTATTTCAATTCTCACAGCATAGAAATCTCAAATAACATCTTCATCTCCTCAGAAAACCATTCACATGATCTTTCATCATTCATAGAAAATATTATGTCATTGACATAAACAATTATGATCATAGAAAAATCCAGACACTCTTTGATGTAAAGATTGCTATCAACCCTACCTTTAATAAAATTCATCTTCCTCAAGCAAGAATACAATTTACAATACCATCCCCTCAGAGATTTTTTTTTACCATACAAATCCTTCTTCAACCTAAACACATAACTTTCATCCCTACCAATAACAAATCCACAATGTTGATCAATGTAAACATCCTAATCAAGATCACCCTTCAAGAATGAAAATTTCACATCCATTTGAAATATTTTGTAACTTCTATGTGTAGCAATAGCAAGAAATATTTTGAATGTTTCTATACTTATCATTGGAGAAAATATTTTATCAAAATCAAGGCCATCAATTTGTGAAAACACTTTTTAAACCAGTCATGTTTTGTTGATTATCACTTTACCTTCTTCATTCAAATTTTTCCTAGATACCCACTTTGAACCAATAATGTTCTTGTTTTTTGGCTTGGGTACAAGTTCCCAAGTATCATTCTTCTCTACCTAATCAATATCTTCATTCATAGCCAGAACCCATTCTGGATTCTCAAATGCTTTATTTACATCATTCGGTTCAACATTCTAATAGGGAAAAGTGTGAGTAATAGCATTCACTGTTCTTCTTGTTTGAACCCTCTAATGTTGATCTCGAATAATGTTCTGAGCCCCCACTTGTTTCCTCAGCCTAGGATGAGCTGGTAAAATTTCATCCTCATCACATGAGATTGCGAAGTCTAATTCCTCATCTCCGGTAGGATTAACATAGTCTGTAGCATTATCAAATTTGTTAACAAAATCTTCTCTATTCTTCTCAATGTACACATAGTCATATGATTTCTTTTCTTTATAAAAATTTTCAAAAACATTCACATATTCTGAATCAATAATTCTTCCTATTTATTTGTGGATAAATCTGTACCCTCTTTCTTTTAGAGCATATCCAAGATAAATTACATCATCTCCTCTTTTCTCAAACTTTCCAAGGTTTCTTCCTTTATTCTTTATAATGCATGGAATCCCAAAAACTCTTATGTGTTTCAGACTTGGAGTTTTTCCATTGAACATTTTGGATAGAGTAATATCAAATTTTGGCCTATAGAAACATTGGTTCTGAATGTACACAATAGTTCTCATGGCTTGCCTCCAATAATAATAAAAAAGACTATGTTCAAGTAACATAGTTCTCCCCATTTCCATCAGACTTCTATTCATTCTTTCAGAAACCCAATTTTTTTGAGGTGTGTATGGTGAACTGAACTCATGAATAATTCCATGCTTCTCAAGATAACTTTCAAACTCTTCATTTTTATTATCACCACCATTACCTGTGCTCAAATTCTTTATGGAATACCTGTATTCCTTCTTTGTTTTCCTCCTAAAACTATTCAATATTTTTAGATCATCTGACTTATGTCTCATGTAAATAACACATGTAATGAGAGTAAATTCATCAATAAAATCAATAAAGTAATAATCTCCATTTGTTTATTTATTTCTCATTGTTCTATATATATCAGAATATATAAGCTCCACGGTTCTTTTTGAGTGAATTTCAACTCTCTTATGCATAGAGTTTGTAATATTCCATTTCTCACAAATAGTGCAACACCAATCTCCTTTTCTAGATAAATCAAGCATATCTCATACGCCCTCTTACATTGATAAATTACACATGTTTCTCTAGAACATATGCCCTATAATTTTATGCCATAATCTATTTTCTTCCACCACAACCATGTAGGAAGAGTTATATACTTCACAAACTTGGAACAAATTCCCTTTCGTACATTGGCCTATTGTAACTACATTTCCATTATTTTCACTTTTCACAAAAAATCCTTATTTTCTAAAGATAACTTTTTTACCATCATCACAGAGTTGTGAAACACTTATTAGGTTGTATTTTAGACCATCAATATATGGTGTTTTTCTTGATATCATCTTTTCTTTTCCAATTATGGATGATCCAACAGCTTTGATCCTTAGAGATTCATCGTTTACACATGTCACTCTTAATTCTTTGAAATCTATCACATTATTTAACAGATTTAAGTACCCTATCATATGAGATGAAAAATCACTATCATGGATCCATGGTTGTTCTCCTTTATTATATTTAAAAGTATTTTCAACAACAAGAACATTTTGTTCAACCTTCTCTTCCACTTTTTGTTCTGCTTCTTCCAATATCCTAGCCAATTCAATGTGTTCTGGACAGACCACCAAGAACTATTTCATTTCAGACCTAGCAGATCTGTCTTTGTTAGACTTTAAAATATCCAGCTTCTAAGAATTTTTTAAAAGTTTATTGTTCTGGTAGCACAATCAGGAAACCCATAGTAAGATGTCCAGGTCGATCACATCTTTTACAGATAGTATCCAATGGTTGGAACTTATTTTCAACTTTCACACCAACCTTATCTGATGTATTCTAGACTTTCTTTTGATGTTTTTTACTTTTGAAAATGTTGACTCCCCCAAAATCCTTGTCTTTCAAATCATGTAGAATAGTAGTAATGTTGTAGGTTGAATCAACACATATTTTCCATGTGACCAAATCTACTATAATACCAGAAATATCCAAAGAATGGATATTTACCTATGAAACTTCCATAATGACCGGAGTTGTGAACATGATTCTCAGCAATATTCTTACAAGAATTATGATGACCATTGAACTCCATATTCTCATTTTTAACTTTATTCTTCAGCTTAGTTTTTTGTTCAGACTTACCAGAACCAAAAGTAGTAAAAATCTTTCTAGACATGGAATTTTTCGAGTCTTCTAATTTTTCAGTATTGTTAACTTTGACCACATACATATCCTTTCCAAAATTTTTCTTATCAAAACTAGTTCCAAATTTCTTTTCAACCTTTGAAGGTATCTTTATTTTATCCTTTTTAGGTTCATTCTTAGCATAATTTTCACCAACTTCTGTAATAGTGTTTTTGAACCATGTGTCCCTTTCCCTGGCTTTAGAAATTTTATGTTGGAAAAGTTCCAACTCATCTTCTTTTTCCTTCATCCTTACTTCTAGATTATCACTATGATTATTTTCACTCTCAAGAAAAATTTTAAGATCATCAATATCCCTTTAATTTTTATTCTTATCAGGAAAACTTTGTTAATCATTTGATGAAGAGTTTTCTTTTTTCAATTTCCTATTTTCATTCTCAACCATTCAATTCTTTGTCAAACATTCCTTCAACTCTTCTTTCAGACACTGTTCAATTTTAGTTTCCTCTTCTTTAGTACTACTGCTCTCATAGTATTCATTATTCACTGTTGATAAAAGGTACTCTCTATAGCTTTCTCAGCAATAAATTTTTTAGATTTAGTATGGTTATCATTATCTTCATCATTTTTGGACAAAAAGATTATTCTTTTTCATTTAAATAAATTTTTATCTTTACCTATCCCAGAATATTTATCTTTATCAAACTGTTTCTTCCTTGACTTTATGGTTCTTCTATATTCTTCATCACTGTCTTCATCTTTCCCTTTTTTGAGGGAAATTAGCCACAAAGTGGCCAATATATCCATATTAAAAACATTTCAAAGTGTGTTTTTCCTTTTCATTTCTCTATGCCTCTTTTCATATTTTTAGAAAACAAGGATAAAATTTCATCAAAATTTTGACATACCTCATTTTTAGAGTTAGATTCATCATCTTCATAATCAATAATAATTTTCTTCAGTATCTCTTTATTTTTAGCTTTGAAAGACATTTCTATATTATATTTTTCTAGGCTCTTCATAGTCTTCTCCCATATCATTTCATAAGTGATGAGTGTGCTATGAAAATAAAATTGATATTACATTTCAGGGTCTCTACCTTCCTATGATGAAAATTTAGCATCATATTTTTCTAGAAGAATTCTCAAGATCATTCTAACTATTGTAGAATACTCTAACTTTTCACCAAGACATCTGATTATATTGAAAATGTCTTTTATCCTAGTAAAAACATCCCCAACTAATTTATGCTCACCCATAATTATGTCTATATACTTCAGCCTCCAGATTTGACGTTTTCCATCTTCAATTTTGTATTTCCTTCATAGATGTTTTTCACTTTTTCCCAGATTCCATTGTCTATAACGACACATTTCACTCTTAAAAATTCACTCTCAGAAAGAGATGAGAGTAATGCATTTTTATCTCTTCCACCGATATCAAGATTCTTATTATCAATAGGAGTAAGAGGAACCTTGTCATAAATAGTAAGAAATCCATCCATTGTAGTTTCAAGAACTTCATATCAAAGAAACATAAGATAAGACATCATTATATCATTCCAGATTTGATAATTATTCCCATCAAATATCATAATCCCTTACTGTTCATGCAAATCAGATTCTCTATCAAAATTTCTCATCAAAACATCAATAAAGAACAAACGAAGGAAACTTGCCCCTCTGATACCAATTGATGTTACCCAATCAGGATCCAAGTATCAATGAGAAGGGTAGGGGGTGAATTAGTGATATCTGTTTCTTTTATGTTTCTATTATTTTTGAAACAACCTTCACCTCTTGTTAAAGAGTTATTTCCCTTATGAACACTCCCAACCAAAGGAACACAAGATTTACAAGGTTCACTACTCAAAAAGAGTAGCTATGTCTTTGGTATGTTACAAAAATAATTCAGTACCAAATAATCCATAAGAAATCAATCACTTGATGTGGAATAAAATAAATAGGATATAACCTGACACTCATGTGGAACCTGGAAGACAATCTGAAAGTGCGTCTGCACCCTCTTAGCACAAATAGGGCCATACAATGTTTCAATGCTTCTTTATAATTCAATAAGTGCATTCTTTGAAGTAAAAATATTCACTTTCCTACCGAGAATCTTGTAAGAACTCCAATATGAACAACTAAATACATGAAAAGACCCCAAATTATTCCACGCATCCCTTAGGGTATCTTGCGCACAATTCAAATGCATTGCACGTAAAAATTCATTTTTGGTGTAGAAAACCTATTTCATGAAACTTTCTATTTACATGGAACTTTTTTACTTTTTCACACAACTCAATTAACATATAATTTTATGCACTTTAGAGCTCGGGATTTCTCTAAGTGTCAATCCCCCTTAACAAATGAGAGGTGGTCACCTTGTATTTATATACATTTTTGGACCTGCATGAAAAACTCTATTCTGCACGTAAAACCCCCTTCATGTGTGTAAAAAATCATTCACACAACATCATATTTCTTACACTTTTACTATTTTTTGGAATCTTATGCATTTTTCTTTTTCTCCTTTCTGATCTCAAAACACCCCTTGTGCAAATTTTTTTAACATCATTTCATATTGAACACAAAACCAATCTTTCACGCAACCTCATTTTTTATGCACTTTGCCATTTTTTTGCACATTACATGCCTTTTTTAAAAATTTGATGATCTAATCCTAAAACATCAATTGTGCACAACCATTCAACCCCCCTTGAATTTATCATGCCACTTTATCTAAAAAAATGCTTGTCTTCATCTTCCATTTTTTCAGACCCAAAAATTTGGATAACACTAGAGAACAACACCACCTTCAGTATATGATTCAACTTTAACCTTCATGTTTCTTTTCTATGATTTGGATTCTTCAAAAAATCATCTTCTTTCATCACAAAATTATAACCTTTACTACCACTTCCCTTCATAAGTCTTGCATCATAAGTTCTTATAACTTATGATCTTTGTGAAATTAAAATCAACAAAGCATCGTCAGATTTAATCAATTCTTTTACAAAGTGAATTGATTTATCCTCTTTAACAAAAAAAGACAACACTCTGCAAAAGAAAAATCTTTAAGCTTCTTTCTCCATCAAAATTGGTCCCAAAAAATAAGTGGTTGTTTAAACTCTCATCATAGGAAAATCCAAAGATTCCATTTGCATACCTAATTTAGACATTGCGATGAGACCTTTATCAATTCATATTGGGTTTCATTCAGCCCCTTCCTCTAGGGAACCCATACAATTATCCATTTCTCTCTTGCATAGAAGATATATTTATATTGAGACATATTTTCCTAGAGTTGTGTATGGAGTAATTCATTTTACCATGAGATATATAGTAAAACCAAAATCTCATATCCTAATCTCAGTCAAAAAATATCATTCCTATTTAACCCTATAATACCTTCTATTGTATGGGTTCTCCTCATTCCCATTGGGATTACATTAATATACCTTACATGAATTTAAAACTATAATATATTAAAAACCAATTCTCAGGTTTCCCATTCTAGTTCTAGCCATAAATATCATCTATTGAAAACCACTTCCAAGAGAATGGGTTATCCTAATTCATGTAAGTTATATATACATATGGATCTATACATTGAATAAATATTTTCCTCATGAACTACTTATGGCTTGAGTTCTCTTATCCCAATATATATAGTGACATTCAGATCATTTATCTTAAACCTAACCACTAATATCATTGTAATGAAATTATAACCTCATCTTGGTGTTTGAGACTTCATTTATTCATTTTGGGTTTTCATCCATTATCCTTGAACCAGTATACCAAATTCCATAAGAAAATTATTCATCTTGGAAACCTGAATGCCTTGAGTAGAGATTCTCATCCAAGAAAACTCTCATGGGTTATATTTTACCTTTAAAATAATACTAAACCATATGATTTGATTTTATATCATATAAGAATAATTATTAGAGTGATATATTCTATATGATCTAATTTTATTACATATGATTTATATGTACATAAAAGTTCATAGAGAATGATTTTAACAATTCATGTTGAGTGTTATCCATTATCCCTATAATTGGATGAAACCATTTTATTATCTTATTCACATGAGACTTATTTACACTGATACCTTATAAGAACTATTAATATATTCATTTTGATTATAAAAGGATATGCAGTTATGTTTAGTATACTTATCATCTGAATTAAAAAACAACTCATTTACACCCTATCCATGGTGTTAAGACCTATATCAATTTAAATCGAGTTTTATTCATTCTCTAACCATGATAATCATCAATTTAACTACCATGTATAGTTTACATGAGCTATATCTATATAGATACTATTGGGAAAAAATACCTCAAGGTATCATTGAAGCATTTTTGAGGAGATTGTGTTTGTTGACAAAGTGAACATATGTGTTGTGATTGTTGACAATACAAACCAAGACATACATTTTTTTTGGAAAAGGGGATTTCATGATGGAATTTCAAGTTCAAGAGATGTCGTTAACGATCAATGTTTGATTCAAGAACTTTGACAAAGGAATGGATGATCTGGAGGCGGTACAAAAAGAACAAATACAAGGTGGCGCCGTTTTCCAGTGTTTGCCAAATTTTTGGGCCTGAAAATTGAAAAATGAAGAAAAGTAGTTTTTGGAAAAGGGACTTGCATGCCGTGTACTTGAAGGCTTGGAATCTTGCGCGCCAATATGTTTTTCAAGATCACATCATCAAAATATGGAAAAGGGATAACTGTCACGCAAGTATTTGTGGTGTCACGCAAGTGACTTGTGCACCTGAAAGAGACTTGCGTGCCGATGCATTGGAAGCTTGAGAACTTGCACGCCTATTATATTTCAAGATCATAAGATCAAAGTATGGAAAAGGAAAAAGGGTCGTGCTGGTATTTGGTTTGGTCGCGCAGGTGTCCAGGGGGACCGAGGACTTGCACGCCGAGACTTGCGCGCCGAGGGGAGACTTGCGCGGTGTCGCACAGTTTATCCAAAATTCCTATAAATACTAGACCACCCCTCCTAATTTCTCACCGGAGTTCAAAACTTTGAGAAATCAGAGCTCCCGTCACACAAGTGTGGAAGTCGCGCAAGTGGTAGTGTGTTGTGCAAGTGGTACTTGTGCGCCAGATTTGAAGAAGGGATATTATTGGTTGTTGCGCACCAATATTGGATTGGGTGTAAAAGGAAGTGTGTCGTGCATGTTTGGAGTTAAAGAAGCTTGTTTCATGCATGTGTGTGAGGTGGACTTGCGCACCCATTGTGACTTGTGCACCGATACTTGCGCGCCGAGGTAGACTTGCATGCCAAGTAAGGTTTATTTCCGGCAGTGATTTTCGGGCTGCGTGGAAGCTGGAAGTTTTCCCGATACCTTTGGTACAAAAAGATATTCATCTACGGGTTAAAGTTGGACTTCAAAAGAGCATTTACATATAGAGGAAGATGCATTCCTTCATGAAAATGAAGAGACCTATAGGTCTATAAACTCTAAGTGGATCCTTTCCAGAGCAGTAAGCGGAGGAAGAGGAAGATGATGATCCTCTCCACCGGCAGTGAGCCAGAGAGAGAGAGAAACAGGGATCAGCCCTTGGGAAAGCAGTGAGCTGACCCTAAACATTGTAAAGGCAGTGAGCCTAGGCATAGAAGTGATCTAGCCCAAACCTTGTAATCCAAAGCTAGTGAAGTTTAGTGGAATTAGGTATGACCGAAAACCTGTCGGCGTATTCTCCATGGACGTAGCCCTTAGCGGTGAACCAAGTAAAATTTCTATATCCTATGCATGATTTACTTTCTGTTTATATTGTGCAATAGGAAAGAGAGAGAAGAGTGTTTTTCTTAACAACAAAACAAGATCAGAACGAGCTTGAATTTTGAATTAGTCATACCCTGATTTACCCCCTCTCAAGGTATTCAGCCTTATAGACCTAACAATTGGTATCAGAGGGAAAGGTTGATATTTTTTCTTCTATCAATGAAGGTAACTAATCATAACGGGATTATGACCTTCAACAGATGTAATTTTTAGATATGGAATAATAGGATGCAACACTATTTCCAATCTTTGGGAGTGGATGTGTTTTCAACTTCTATGCATGGTATCACAACTGATATTAATAGTGGTGAATTATCAGAAGCAGAGCATAGAGATTTGGATGCTGATGAAAAAAAATCAATTCCTTAGGGGGAGCCCTTTCTAATCCCATCTACACAAAGGTGATTTCATGCAAAACTTCACATGCCATATGGGAAAAACTTTTGAATATATATGAAGGAGATACAAGGGTCAGAGAGGCAAAGATGCAAGTGCTGTGGAATAAGTATGAAGATTTGAAGATGAACCCAAATGAATATGTTGATGCATTCTTTAACAGGGTAAATATTGTTGTGGAAGATATGTGGGGACTTGGTGAAGTTATTGAAGGCATAAAGATCGTAAAGCACATCTTGAGGAAGCTTCCACCTCGGTTCAATCCGAAAGTTTCAGTACTAGAAGATAAAGATCCCAAAGAGCTGACATTGGACAATTTTTACAGTACCTTGGTTGCATATGAGATGAGGAATGATGATAACGAGGCTATGGAAAAGGTAAAATCCAAAGAAATGGCATTTAAGGCCATGAAGAATCTCACCATTGAAAATTTTCAGGAAGAAGAAGAGACAGATGAGGTGATGTCATTCCATTCTTCAAATTTACAAATAGGAAAAAGAAAGTTTAAAGAGAAACTTCCACTAGCATGATTTCTATTTGGAAAGGTTGGTCATCTTACAGAAAGGTGCCCTAAAAAGTTTCAAGATAACGATAATGATGATGACAAAGTTGAAATTCCCAAGAAGAAGTCTTCATCATTTGTAAAAGAGAAGAAAAAATTCAAGAGAAATTTCTTCAAGAAGAAGAATCTTCTTTCAAAAGAAATAGACAGTTCAGATGAGTCTGAGGATGAAGAGGTTGAGGAGTTTGAAAATTGTAAAGATCATGGAAAAAATGAAATGGTGGATGTTGTTGGTAGTGCTCATGAAAAGGAAGAAACCGAAGCTGATGAATAAGAAAAAGAAATTGAAGGTAGAGTTGATATGGATGCTGAATTAGAAGTAGCTCTTGAAGAGATAGATATTTAGGGAGCAAAAACAAAGAAAGCTAACAAGGTGGTACATGATGCCAAACTCTACATGCAACAGCAGGAAGACAAGAAGTACGGGCTTGTAAATGAAATAGAAAACCTTAAGTATTCAAGTCCATAGAGCACAAAAAGGTTGATGAGCATAATCTCATGATTGAAGAACAGAAAAGGGAGATCAATGGATTGACCGGAAAATTGAAAGATCACGTCAAGCGTATAAAAGAGCTTGAAGAGGAAGTTGTCAGTCTACGAAGAAAAGTCAAAGACCAGGAAAAACATTTAATTCCTAACACATTACTGGGAAGGAAGGTTGTTACAAAGACTAAAAAGATGAAAGAGGAGCCTAGTAGTTTAGCAGGGAAGAAGTAGCAATTGGGATCAGTAGTTAAGGCTGTTTCAGGGCTTAATCATAAAAAAAATCTGTGACAATTGAAGTCAGACCACAAGAACCATTCCCAAGATTGAAGGTTGATTTGGGAACAAAGTAGAATCAGATTATTCAAATATCCAAAGTGGAAAATTGTAGTACTGAAGTACCAAGAAAGAATGCACCATATATCAGGTGTTATTGTTGCGGGAAGATGTGACATTCACAGTATGTGTGTTCCATATCCAAGAGATATCGAAGGGAACAGAAACAGAGGTGGCATCCAAACAGAGAACGATTGTCCAGAACATATTTTGAAGGACACTGTTTTTGGTGTGGAGGATTTGGACACATGGCTAGGTACTGTACTTCAACCATACAGAGAAATGAGCCAAAGAAGAATTAAAACATTCACAAGCAGTAGATCAATAAACCCACAGGTGAGTTAAAAATGAAGAATATATTTGCGGCTTTGCAAGATGAAGCTAGTCCATCATACTCTGATGCAGAACAGAAGTCTCAATCTATGCTGAGTGTAAAGGAAAAAGTATGGACCAAGAAGAAGAAATAAGAAAAGGCAGTAGTTGCGGAAATTGCCCTTAAAGCATCAGATCGATCTGGTGTGTGGATCCTTGACAGTGGTTGCACATCCCACATGACCGGTAATAAGGATCTTGTTATAGGCATAAAATATGACAAAGAAGGAGTTTTTCAATTTGGAAATAAGGAAGGCCTGAAGATTGTTGGCTCAAGGAAATCCAAGTTTGGGGGCAAATAAATGAGATGTGATGATGTCTTGGTAGTAGAGGGTCTTAGTCATAACATACTCAGTGTCAGTCAACTATGTGACTCTGGGCACTCTATCCGATTTACCAAGAAGATGTGTGTTGTGAAAGGACAAGATGGAGCAGTTGTTCTGTAGGGAAAAAGGACAAAGGGAAATCTATACCTTGTAGGTGGGGAAGAAGATACATGCCTTTTATTCAGAGATGAAGAAAACCAGCCGTGGAATAAGCAACTTGGTTATCTATGCCAACCATCTATGGAGGATCTAGTAAAGTGTGATGCTGCTAGAGACCTTCCCAAACTATCACGTGATCGTACTCATACATGTGATGCTTTCCAACAAGGGAAGATCATCAGAAAGACATACAGGCCAAAGGAACAGAAATCAACTAGAGTGCTCGAATTGGTTCATGCTAATGTATGTGGACCTATCTCACCACGATCTTTAAATGGGCAAAGGTACTATGTTTTTTTCATTGATGATTATAGCAGAATGGCCTGGGTATTATTCATTACCCATAAGACAGAGGTGTTCAGTTTCATAAAGCAGTACAAGAGTGAATCAGAAAGGATGTTTGGCTAGAAAATTTTGATGTTCCATACAGATAACGGTACAGAATCTACAAACAGGCAAGTGGAATAATATCTCCAGAAACATGGGATAACGCATCAAGTTTCATCATTGAGAACTCCCCAAAATAATGGAGTTGTTGAATGGAGAAATCGAATAATCAACAACAAGGCCAGAACAATGCTTATTGAAAAGGACCTACCAGAGAAATTTTGGAAGGAAGCAGTTTTGACATCGGTTTGTATTTCGAATAGGTCTATATTGAGTCCAAAATAAGGGAAGACTCCGTATTAACTATGGTACAGAAAGAAGACAACATCGAAATACTTTCAAATCTTTGGAAGTAAGCGTTTCATTCTCAACAATGAATATCACAGGAAGTTTGAGTCCTGAGAAGATGAGGGGATATTCCTTGGCTACTCCGGGAAAAGCAAATAATATAAATATTTCAACAAAATGTTGGGAAAAATCATTGAGAGAAATGATGTCACTATAGTTGAAAATTAACAAAATACTCAACAACCCAGTGAATAGTTATGGGATGAAAGTGATGATGAGGTAAACAACACAGGGGGAGCAGAAGTGGCAGATGATGACTCAGAAGAAGATACTGATGATGAACAAGAAAGTGCCAGGTCTGTGTCTGCAAGGAAGCCAAAGAGTCGAGATGAAATTGATAGGCAGAATATCATTGGTGATCAGATAGATCCCATTCAAACACTAAGAATGAAATCATTACATCAAACATCGTTTTTGTCTTAGGTGGAGCCGAAATGTTTTTCCGATGCAGTTGAAGATGAAAACTGGGTTCAGGATATGAATGAAGAGCTTGATCAGATTGAGAAGAACCAAACATGAGAGATTGTTTCGAGGCCAGCAGACAAGAATGTCATTTGGACTAAATGGGTTTATCGAAACATGATGAATGAAGATGGAACAGTGATTCGGAACAAAGCACGACTAGTGTGCAAGGGATACTCCCAAATAGAGGGAATATATGTTGATGATACATTTGCACCGGTTGCAAGGCTAGAAACGATCAGACTATATTTGGCCATAGCACTGCAAAGAAATTTCAAAGTGTTCCAGATGGATGTCAAATCTTCATTCTTAAATGGAGTTCTCAAAGAGGAGGTGTATATTGAGTAGCCAGATGATTTTCTCATTCATGAGGATGAGAACAAAGTCTGCATGCTGAAGAAGGCGTTGTATGGGCTGAAACAAGCACCAAGGGCATGGTACTCAAGGCTTGATCAGTACTTGAAGAAGATTGGTTTCCAACGTAGAGGAGTTGATTACAATCTCTATTTCAGCAATGACAGTAATCAAATGATGATGGTGCTGGTGTTTGCCGACGACATAATTTTTGGTGGATCAGATGAAGCTCAGTGCAGACAGTTATCCAAATTCATGAAAAATGAGTTTGAAATGTCAATGATTGGAGAGTTAACATTTTTCCATGGTCTACAGGTGACACAAGGAAGGAATGGAACATTAATTTCTCAATCTAAATATTCCAAGGAGGTTCTGAGAAGGTTTGGATTGGAGAATTCCAAGGATATGAAGACTATAGTTGCTACTCGGATGAAATTATCAAAATATGAGAATGGAAAGGTAATTAATATCACAGAATACTCGAAAATTATTGGAAGTTTGTTTTACTTAACTGCAACAAGGCCTGATATTGGTTTCGCCACATGCCAAGCAGCGATATATCAGAGTAATCCCAAGGAAATTCACATGCTTTCAGTGAAAAGAATACTTCGGTATATCCAGGGCACATTGGATTTCAGCTTGACATATAGTAATAAATCTCAGATAGAGTTATTGGGATATACTAATGCAGACTAGGCTGGATAAGCAGATGATAGAAAATCAACGTTAGGAGGTGCATTCTATCTGGGCGGATTGTCTATTTCTTGGATAAGAAAGAAGCAAGATTGCATTTCATTGAGAACCATGGAAGCTGAGTATATTACGACCACTCAAGCATGCACACAATTATTGTGGATGAAGCAGCAAATTGAAGATATGGGAGTTGAAGTGAAGTCTCCAATCAGAATCCAGTGCGATAACTCAAGTGCTATCAATCTTATCAAAAATCCTGTCCATCACTCAAGGACCAAGCACATTGAGATCAAGTATCATTTCACCTAGGAAAAGGTTGAGCGGAGAATTATGAAGTTGGAGTATGTGCCTACAGAGCTACAGGTTTAATACATTCTAACAAAGGCCTTACCCAAGGAAGCTTTTGAGTGGCATTGACTGGCTCTGAGAGTTCAGTCAACGCCCCACACTTGAAATAGTGTGGATGTGGAACCCCCCCTCTCCCCGAGGTATGATGTGTTATCCATAATGTGCTGATATGCGTTCTCTACTCTATTATGGACTGCAAAGGAGTGACCTTTGGGTTTGTTGACAAAGGGGGAGAAAATAGTGATTGTTCAAGGGTGAGACAGTGTGGAGATTTGATAAATCATAAATGATATGGGGAGAAGCTGACAGGTGGAGCATCCAGATAGGGGAAGTTGAAGCTAGTTGAACATTCTTAGACAGAGCTCAGCTTCGACAACACAGGAAATAAGGATAAAGAGGTTTTGAAGCTGACAAGGGTTGAAGCTATGAACATAAATGGGGAGCGTATTAAATCAAACGATGCTAGAAGTGATCGATCAATGAATAGATATCACGATAGTTAATGATCATCATAAAATCAAAAGAGAGATGTTGGAATGTGGTAAGAAGATTTCCAACAATCGGTATCTGTTTGGTAAAAATTGGTATCAGTTTGGTGTCAACAGTGGATCTAAGAGTTGAAGCGATTCATTGATGAACTTTTCATTTACTCTTGTTTCTCATGCCAAGCATTGCTCATGTGGGATTAGAGTAAGTGTTGAGTAAATCCATGATCGATTTCAGAATCTCAATGAGGCGAATAGTGGATGAAGAATCAATGATGTATCTTTTTATGGAAGAGTTGTCAACAAACCCAAAGGGGGAGATTGTTGGGAAAAAATACCTCAAGGTATCATTGATGCATTTTTGAGGTGATTGTGTTTGGTGACAAAGTGAACATCTGTGTTGTGATTGTTGAAAATACAAACCAAGACATACAAATTTGTTAAAAAAGGGGATTTAATGATGTAATGTCGAGTTCAAGAGTTGTGGTTAATGATCAATGTTTGATTCAAGAACTTAGACAAAGGAATGGATGATCTGAAGGTGGTACAAAAAGAACAGATACAAGGTGGATCCATTTTACAGTGTTTGCAAAATTTTTGGGCCTGAAAATTGACAAATGAAGAAAAGAGGTTTTTGGAAAAGGGACTTGCGCACCGTGTACTTGAAGGCTTGGAAAATTGCGCGCCAATATTTTTTTCATGATCAGATTATCAAAATATGGCAAAGGGATAGGTGTCCCACAAGTATTTGTTGTATCATGCAAGTGACTTGCGCGCCTGAAAGAGACCTGCATGCCGATGCCTTGGAAGCTTTAGAACTTGCGCTCTTATTGTTTTTCAAGATTAGAAGATCAAAATATGGAAAAGGAAAAAGGGTCGCGCAGGTATTTGGTTTGGTCATGCAAGTGTCCAGGGGGACAGAGGAATTGAACGCCGAGACTTGCGTGCCGAGGGGAGACTTTTGCGGTGTCGCGCGGGTTGTTGAAAATGCCTATAAATACTGGACCACCCCTCCTCATTTCTCATCGGAGTTCATAACTTTGAGAAATCAGATCTCCCGTCGCACAGGTGTGGAATTCACGCAAGTGGTATTGTGTCGCACAAGTGGGACTTGCACGCTAGATTTGAAGAAGGGAGATTGTTGGTTGTTGCATGCCAATATTGAATTGGGAGTAAAAGGAAGTGTGCCATGAAAGTTTTTAGTTGAAGAATCTTATGTCGCGAAAGTGTGTGAGGTGGACTTGCACCCCCGTTATGACTTGTGCACCGATACTTGCGCACCGAGTTAGACTTGCACGCCAAGTAAGGTTTATTTCCGGTAGTGATTTTCGAGCTGCGTAAAAGCTGGATGTTTTCCTGATACCTTCAGTGCAAAATGATATTCATCTACGGGTGAAAGTTGGACTTAAAAAGAGCATCTACATACAGAGGAAGATGCATTCCTTCATTCAAATGAAGATATCTACAGGTCTATAAACTGTGAGTGGATCCTTTCCAAAGTAGTGAGCGAATGAAGAGGAAGAAGGTGATCCTCTCCACCGGTAGTGAGCCAGAGAGATAGAGAGAAATATGGAGTGACCCTTGGGAAAGCAGTGAGATAACCCTAAACTTTGTAAAGGCAGTGAGCCTGGGCATAAAAGTGATCTATCCAAAACCTTGTAATCCATAGCTAGTGAAGTTTAGTGGAATTGGGTAAGACTGACAACCTGTCGGCGTATGCTCCTTGGACGTAGCCCTTAGCAGTGAACCAAGAAAAATTTCCGTGTCTTGTGCATGCTTTAATTTCTGTTTATATTGTGAAACATGAAAGAGAGAGAAGAGTGTTTTGATTAACAACAAAACAAGATCAGAACAAAATTTAATTTTGAATTATTCATACCTTGATTCATCCCCCTCTCAGGGTATTCAACCTTGTGGACCTAACAGATACCTACTAAGAACTATATATGGTTTGATTCTTGTTTTTTCAGGATACATAGTGATTTAAAATTTGTTTGGAATCATGAATCTTGTTTCAAGTAAAAATTCAAAGAACTAGAAGGACTATACCTAAAATTTTGTTCGACTTTTTTTTAGCACAAAGACAATGAAAATATTCAATTATGGAAGGTTATTCTAATGATACTATCCTCTAATGAGTGTATTGGTAAGTGCTCAAGGATCTAATTGTTTTTGGAATGGAGGTTTAATATGTAATTTTTTCAGTATTTCATGTATTAAGAAACATATGATGTTGTACTAGATGATAGAGGCTAGGTGATGTTTCATATTGGAAATTAGAAGTAAAAAAGGTTTAATTATGGGACTACCATGAATATCATAGGTCGATGAAACTTGAATAATAGTTAGGAACCACTACAAAGGTGGGGTGGGACCACTTTTACTAGGTATTGGGATATGAAAAATGATGTATTCTAATATCAGTTGTATATAATAATTGGGTTTTTAAATCTTTTTATAATTTTATTGTAATGAAAATGGTATCAATGTTCTATTACATATATTAGAATCATTTTCAAACTATGTAAATCCAATGTGTTCGTTCCTTACTCTATTAAATTTTCTCTTACCAAAATTTTTGTGTCGTTGAGTGGAAGATTGTGTAAGGAGTTCAACATGGTGTTATGAGTAGGGTGTGAAGAATGTTCTACCTTTCGATATATAAATTTTAGTAGATTATATCTAATAAAAGATATGCTATCATTTTTGTTTTCACGACATGATACATATAGTGGAGAACTCCTATAATATTGGTGGTCTTGATGATTCCTAAAAAGTGGTATCAATGCTTGTGGTTTAGGACTCAACAATGCACAACTGATAGAATTATGTAATATTATATTTACTGGACATTATTTTAGTTTAATTAGGATTTAATTTTTATATGGAGGTATGAAAAAAAATATGGTAAGGTTTAGATAAAAAATATTGATGAGATGGATTTTTTTTGAGAAAATATAGATTGAATATTATATAATTTAAAATGACATATATGTTTGATCGAATGGGGTCATACGAGATAAGATAGAGAAAGAATAATGTGAATGAATGATAGAATGGAAACTAGGTCTTTTGGTATATCATTAGCACAAAAAATATCTTTTAATATATTTGAGAAGTGGGCCACAAAATAACAATTGGAATATTTGATAGACATGTATGGGAAACAAAAATCTTTGAACAAGGTGTTTATAATACAAACGTTGTTCAACATGAGAATATCGAAAGGTAGGCCTATAGATAATAATGTGAATTAATTAAATATGATTCAAGGGTATGTTGAATAAGTCAATGGAAGATGATGTGTGGTAACCAATATTATGATCATTTATATTAAAAAAATTGGGATGCGATGGAAACTTCTATAAGAAAATATTATGGGGAAACTGACTTGATGTTTGTGGATGTGTGAAATATAACATAGAATAAATAACAAAAATATAGGTAAGTCTAAGAAACTTCATGAAATGTGCTAAATTACAATGGAATAATAAGATCACCTCAATAAGAAATTAAGAGGAAATTAGAAGATAACTAACGAGAAAGGTTCTAAGGAAAATCAGCTAGTCCTGGCCCAACATGTTGGAAGTGTGGGAAGGAATGATAAATTAATAAAGACTCTAGGAGTAACATAGAGAGTTATAGAAGTATAGTTTTTTGAATTTCATATTATATGAATTCTATTTAGGGGGGGTCATAACTTGTTTCTAAGTGTCCAAACTCTATTGGAATCATGGGTGATTGATTCTAGTGCATACTTTTAATCAATAGTAGATCAAGGGTGCATGGTCAATTATATATATGGTAAATTTAAAAATTCACTTGTGTATTAAGAGTCTCTTAATTTCATGGTTAAATTGATGTTAACATCCATATATAAAACTATTGGTTCACTAAATTGAAAGAAGTGAGGCACATTTGATGGCTATGGAAGAATCTAATTTTTGTAGGATAACTATATGAGCTAGGGTTTGGTATAATAATTACTAACATATTATAAAAGATTACATGAGGATCCATGGTAGTGGAAAGAGGAGTAATATTCGTGACCCCATATATAATTAAAAATATTTTATGTAGAAATAATTATATATGCAACCACATTTAAAATATGGAGGTGCGACATTGTCGACTTGAACATATCAGTGAGAAGAACACGAAGAATCTAATGTAAAAAAAGAATACTAAATCTCAATCGAACATAATTTGATGTTATAATTATTTGTTTCATGTGAAATAAAATATGTTTTCATTTAATATTAATGATAGTTATAACATATCTTGAATAGAAGATCTTTTTCATCCAAAAGTTTATAGGAGAACCCCAGTATAATAACAAGAAGGATCCCTTCACTTCATTAATTTCCATGATGATGAAATAATTAAATGATGATTTAAATTTCCAAAAAACAACTCCAAATTATTGGGATAGTTTATTTAGTGGATGGAAATGGTGGAAATGGATACCTTTTATAATTCAAAATGACTAAGATATAACATTGGTGGTGACTACAATAGAAGATAATTCTAGAATTTTTTTTTAAAATAAGGGTATTTGGAAAGAGAAGGTTGTTCCTGATACACCTTAATAGAATGATATAATGGAAGGAATTAATCATACATTGATAGTTAAGGTACGTGGAATCAGTTTACACTCATGAATGATAAATTAAAGTTGGTTATATGAATTAAAAATGACAATATTATTTTTAAAAAAATGTCCATCTTCTCTATTGGGGTAGAAAATTATAGAGTAGTAATGGTTTTCTAAAACATTTAATTCTATCCACCTTATTTTTTTGGAGTATAACAAATTTCAATGTTGATACTAAGCATATGGAAACACTTTAGTAAAATTATAAGATTTTTTTGTGGGACATGGAGGTAAACATTATGCATTATGGTCGTGGGATAACGAAAAATGCCAACTCATTTAATGTTAAGATGTTCTCTTCAATGAGAAATTCTTTTGAAAGGACCATAACTTTTATGGGAAGGAATTTGAGATTAATGAATGAAATTTAAAAGTATATGTTGATTTGATCAAGAATATTTAAAGAACATAGTTGCTAAAGCTTTTGGATGGAATCATTAAAATTTTGGTAGATAGACTACTGGAAGATGTGCCTAAACTATCTATGCTTAACAAAGATATTAATAGAACATAAGAATTTAGGGATCTAGAATATATATAATTGGAATATGAAATTCCAAAATAGATATTCTACAGGTCTATTTTCCAAGATCTACCAAAGTCAAGAGTCTGGTCTGGTTCGATGTTTTAGAGATGAAATGAACATATTACTTCTAAGGGATTGGGGGACCCAAAATACCAAAAGAGGAATCCATGTTCAGGAACCCTAGAAAATGGGATTAACCATACAATATGAAATGTATTTAATGGATTCTAATAAAAAAGAATCTAACTGAGTTACTATAGAGGAAGAAAGAACTGGACTATAAGTGGGTTTTCCATTTGAAGGAGGCGTTTAATGGTGGGAAAATGTACAAGGAATGACTAGTGGTGAATGTTTTTCAATAAAAATAAGGTATTGATATATCAAAACTATTTTTAGTTGTAGATAAACATTTTACCCATTTTATTATGTAGAGCATGGTTTCTACTGATAATCTACACTTAGATAATATGGATGTAAAGAAAACCATTGTTCATTATGCCTTAATATAATAGATTTGAATAAAACAAATGATGGATTTTGAGAAAAATTAAAATGAGAACATGATGTGTAATATAAAGATAAGTCTTTATGTATTTATGTAGACACCATTTTAGTGGAATCAATAATTTAATGCTTTCATGGACGAGGGTTGTTACAATCAGTGAAATATAGATCCCTTTAGCTAATGGATGTCACCAAAAGATAAGATTTTAATATGTATTCTCATATATGTGGATGAAAGGTTTCTATATATTCTAGAAAGTAAGAGGATTTAGTAGAAGAATCATGATTTATACAAATTATTTGATATGAAAGATATCAATTTGGACAAGAAAATCACAGTGATAAAGATTTAGTGATAAAAAATATTAAACTTTTGTTCTATCTAAAAGGGAATTTATTATGATTATTTTTAATGGTTTCCAAGATTTGAATATAAGTTAGAATCTATTCCATTTTCTAGAAACATAAAATTTTCCCAAGAGAAATAATAAAAAATGGAAGATGACACGAAGTGTTTGGAGAATATTTTGTTTGAATCAATGGTAGTTAGCCAAATATATGCTATGGTGTGCACTAACCTGAAAAATAAATTTTCAATGGGAGTTGTGATAAATATATAATAAAATCCTAAGAATAATGGGGGTTTGTGAATTGGATAATCATGTATCTAAAAGGATTATAAGGTAGATCTATTTGCTTCCAGATAGATGATCCATTATAAGGGTATACTGATTATAAATTTTCCAATGATTCAGAAACATGGAAGAGTAGCACTAATGTTGTATTCATCTATAGAAGAACAATATTTATCTAGATTTCATGGTTGTAACCAATAATTAATTTTTCAATAAAAAATTGATTATGTGGGAGTAACATATGTAGAAAAGAAATTGGTTTGTTTAATGATCTTGTGGAAGGGTCTATAAAGGATTTAAAAGAGTAGAGTTCTATTATATTGCAATTAGAATGGATTTCATTTGGCTTGGAATCCAGTGATTCACTGTCGGATGAAACATATAAAACTCAAATTCCATTACATAAGATACATGAATGAGTATAGAGTACTGGAGTTACTAAATATTAATGGAATGAAAAATCCAGTGGACATGTTTACCAAGACATTAGTCCAAGAATGTTTGAGATAATATTGTACTTCAATGGAATATGGGTTAATAGATAGAGATGGAGACACAAATTTATTTCTAATTGGATTATTGTTTTTCCTATGTACCAGATAGTTTCCATAGATTCATTAAATTAACCTTTATGTGAGATATCTTTAGTACTTGTGAATCTTGTTTCAGGTACCAATTAAAACATTTAAAATGAAAAGATATGAATGTTACATAATCCTTGTGTTTTAAAGCATAAGAAATGAAAATCTCTATTATAGGTATGTTACTGATAAGAAATTATCTTTTGTAGGGTGTACTTATCAGTGGTCATGGATACAAAATTTGTGAAAATGGAAGGTAATATCTATGTTTTTAGGATGTTTTGAATTGGGAATCTTTTAATTTTATACCAGATTAAATAGGTCATGTTATTATTGATATAGGCTATATAAATTCACCATGGTACAATGATGATACATTTTCAAAGATTTTAGGTTGGTGTAACTATATGGATAAATGGGACCTACTAAAAACATGTTTTGGGATGACTTCTATACATGGATTATTATGTGAAAGATAAAGATTTTTTATATTGATAGTATCTACAAATTATGTGTTTAAATATTGTTTTTATACTAATAGAAATTAAAATGGAAGAAGTGTTCTCCCATGTATGTTGGACTCAAATATTTTCAATATAAACTAAATTTATTCATTCCTTTATTTTTTTTAATTTATACTTGTCTAAATGTTTTTTAATTCAGTGAGAGTGTGTGTGAGGAGGTCATGTGGATTTAGTGAGTAGCGTGTAATGAACTTCCTATATTTTGGTAAATCAAGTTCAAGGGAGTCATTTTGATCAAGAATATACAATAATTTTAGTTTATACTACCACCCTTTTCTAGTGGATAATATGTAGAATATTTATGGTCTTGTAGATTTCCCAACACTAGACTCCCACCATAGACCCAACCATAAATTATATTTCAATAACATTTTAACTACCACACTAACCCTTGGATCCATTAAGTCATGAAGGGGTTTCCCTCATTTACCCTATGTCAGGATAATAAATTCCCATGAACATTGATTCAACTCTACATCATTGTGTTTAGGCTCCCTCATTTATGTCAAGTTGTTTGATGACCTTTCACTAGGATGAACCATTATCATTTTCCACTATTTATGAACTAGATATGTATATACTATTTTTATAATAACTACATGTGTCTTGATTGTTATTCATAGAATATACATAGTGACTTCTAATCCATCAATCTATTTCCTAGATGAAAATAATTATCCACTTCCCCTCCCAATAAATGTTTTTAATACCCCAATATTGGCCAAATTTTAACTAGAGTGTTCCAACCACCTTCTGAATATCATTTTCCCATATCCAACACCTTGTAACATAAGTGTTTGAATCATCATTAAAAATTCATGTCTATTGTAATTTATGTATTTTATTATTAAAATAATCCCTCTTCTCGATAATGAAATTCATACCACATATCCAACATGTTAACTAGAGGAATAATTTCGTATTGAAGAGATGGTCCTCTAACCCTATACATCAACAATAGTATTTCAGTGTAATTTTTCTTTCAAATTTGGTTAGATATCATCCTTAGTATTCATATTTAACTTTTTCCCCAATCAAATCAAATAACTCAAGGTGTAATTTACATCATTCGCATTCCTTGTTCAAAGTTGTTGAAACACTCCTAGCTTTTCAACCCAACATAGTTTTTCACACCCCTCCTCACATTAGTCTAATAACTATTTCCTTAAACTACGTGTGTCAAATCCATCATAAGGTTCATTTTATTGGTTTTGAGACCTCATTCTCATCGAGTAATTTATACCCCTACTATAAGATACTGATCATTATTTTTAGTCAAATATATATGACCATAAAAATTATGTTGATTAATCTAAGAACTATGAACTTAAACTACATGAACCACTCCTTGAGGTAATATATACCGGTATGGGACCTTACTCATTCATGCATGGTTTTCACCTTTCCCTTACATCCAAATAAAATACCTCACCTTTCTGTTTCACACATGGTCATCACATCATTTCACTATAGTCCAATATTTCATATATTCAAAATATACAACCTCATACCTTTTTTAGTCAAATATATATGCTCATAATCCTTATAAATTTGTTTTCCTAATCATCATGACCTTAAACTAAATGAATCCATCATTTTTTTCCTATATTAGTATTGGGCTCTCAATACACAACATTTTTATCTTATCCTTATCTCTATCTACATTGGATCAACCTTTAGTCAAAGATATATGACCTGAAGCTTAAACATTGTTTTGGGTAATGCTGATTCAACTTAAACATCATCCATATCGATATATCTTACAAGAACTTAAATTTATAAAGGAAAGAGACATGTAACTATACAGGATGAAAACCCATAAATAGAATCTTGGAAAAAATTAATTATATGCTATGTAGGAATGTATCTCACTTATCCTATAAATTAATTTTAATCATTTGAAATAGGAAAATCACTAATAATTTTAGGTAAAAAACACTTAAAAGGGAATTATAATAAAAATATGGGTTCTTTCTTGTAAATCCCCTCTCATTTGATGTATTATGGAAAATTAAATCCTAACCTAGAAAAAAATTACTCTTTTAGGGACTACTATTACAATGTGGAAAATGTCAATTTATACTCACTAGTTCCATCAACCTATGAAAAATTTAGATAAACATTCTATTCCTCAAACATATCTGGTCATAATAACTGTACGGAATTCAGAAAGATGTGGTTTTGGGGTACTTGATCCATGACGAGCATTAATCCTCATGAAAATACCCCCTTTATAATATTTCTTATGATAAGTCAATCAATTCTACACATCCTAATGGGCTAAACATAGATTATTTTGATAGAAATTATAATATGTATCTAACCTACCTATATCTATTTCATATTATAAGTTACATATGAAGTCAAAATAACGAGTTAACCTTGAATTATTGTAATGAAAATTAAACCATATATCTAGCATGTCAATACACATATAAGATTACATGTTTATGAGGAAACCAAAATTTTTAGTTCTTTTTTTACATAATTTCCTTGACATATGTTGATGGTTTTTTACACTATATAAAACTCACATGGACCCATAAAAAAGAACATGAATTAATGATTATAAATTGATTAAAATAATTTCTTCATCAACTATAAAATATAAGAATTATTATTTACAAAATCCATTTCCTTGAAATGTTCAGATGGATTCATTTACAATGATATTAATCATGGTGATTTTCATATATTATCCTGAATAGATAGTCAACATAATACCAAATTTAGAAAATTGATATCAATTCGAGATGCAATTATTTTTCACTCACTATGAATAGAGGGATGGATATTCAAAAGACATTGGATACCCTTGACAAGAAGAAAATAAATTAATGGAATACAACAAAGAGTGATATGGTAGTATCTGATTGGATGAACATTACAAATAAGATAATATTTTATGGGAAGATTCAAATTATTTCAAATTATCTAATCATCTAGAACCATCATATTCAGTTAATAGACTTGTATATTCAATTTGTGTTACCAGTTATTAATTATTTATCTAAATAGTCTCTATTCTGACAGACACTTCCAAAAACTGTGTTGTCACCCTTCTTCTATTTCTCTATGTTGAGTAGCAACCTAGTCATGAAGTCATCATTCCTTAGATGTTTGTTGATTAAGCTACTATATATCTCACCCCATAGATTCCAAATGACGTTATGTTCTTTTTAATGCATATAGATATCTTACTTGAATCACTAATTTCTCTCATATTACTATGATTCACAAGATGATATCATAAAATTATTGGTAGTCAAATCCTCCTATTCCAAAACCCACAAATATTTGATAGAGTGAATCATAATTACTCTCTATCTCAACTATGGGATTCTGAGTGATTAAGACCTATATATTTAGTTTTTATTTTACCATGTTATTTAGATTATAGTGAAATCATTAACACTAATGCCTTCATTATCTTCCAAAACTAGATGTTACTCTTGGAGAAGGATGTTTTTTTAAAGCTACTATCTCTTAATGAAGATGTGATCAGAAAAAAATCCAAGGATTCTGTATCAAGTGGATCCTACTTTAGAGAAGTATGAACATAATAGATTTCATGAATATATTGGTATAAATATAAATCATGTGGGTTTATATGGTAATTTTATTTCCATACTCATAAACTAAAATACCAAAATAAACAATAGGAGTTTCCTCTTCATCATTCTTGGGATCAATCTTGATGGAAATATTTCCCAAATCTAATTCCTCTAAAACTTCACCATTCACCTTGAAGGGTGAATAAAATGTCTATGGGGTGACTCCTATCAGTACTACACCATGATAATGGTATGTTTATGATATATAATACATCAATGGTAGAGCAATTGGTTTATATCATATGGTGGTAGATTGATTGGAGCACTGATGGCCAGTTGCATCAACATAAACTAGAATTTTTTGTAGGACCATGGGATGTTTCCTTTCCTATACCCCATGATAGGAAGATAAGATCAACTCCCATACACACCAGTATTAGAATCCAAATCAATAATAAATACAAGGCTCACAAATGGAAACCAGATTAAAACTCACTCAAAACATCTCATCTCAAGGTTGGATTTTGTAGACGTGGGAATATTTCAAGACAATAATATGATTCGTCATTGTTTTGATAGGATACTTGTAATGAGTAATGAAAATTGTAAATGGATATCTATAACATGGTATAATACTTGAGAATCCATATTTCTTGGTTGTATTCATAAAATATCTATCATTTTGGCATGAAATAATTCATGGGGTAAAAAAGTGTTCAAAAAGATTTAGTTTTCAAGATGAATTATTATTCAACCACGAAATAATTGGATTGGTATATATGTACCATGGGGATTACTACCCCATTAAACATGACCCAATGCATGTTATAGTCTCCCCAAGGTTGGTAATTTTTATAAAAGTGAATTATGTTTTCATTTTCTAATTTAAAAAATTCGAGAATGAAAAAATTTAGAACATATGATTTGTATTTAAGAATAAGAAAGGTAGAAAGGGTAATATGGAGAAATTGGTCTGTGAGTTTTTTTTCTAGACTTAGGTGTAATGTTTCATTGGATGAGTAAAATTTCTGAAATACATACTTTTTTTCTGAAGAGATTATCTAAGGGGTTTTTGGTTGTTCAATTTCAAAGTTATTCTATAAGATTTTTTAGAATGATATATAAGAGTAAATTTATCATTTCATTGGACGTTAATGACTAGTTTTATGGTTAAAATAAGAAATTAGAGGTAAGTAAAGAAACTAATGGGTCCCCTATAAATCATAGAAGGTGGTGGAACAAGTTTACTTGTTGGGCCACACTATCATGGTGGGGTGGGAACACTTTTGCAAGTTTTTAGTGATGTATAATCTAATTGGATTATTTTCTAATTGAGATTGTAATATTCATAACATTAATTAAGTGAAAGAAAACATAAGTGATCTCTACTAGATGTAGGAGTAGACTGCAAACCATATATACATTTTTAGTTTATTTCTTATTTGATTTATTTCTAATGAATATTTGTTACCATAAGTAATGGTTATTTTGAGTGTGAGATAATGAACTCCGTATAGTTACATAGGTTCAACCTAACATTTAATTTCTAGTACATCAATTTCACATGGTTCTTAAAATTTGTTATGTTTTGTAGATTTTTTCTACACTAAATGATCTTAGTTGTTTTTAGTGATTTTCTCTTCAAAATCAAAACAAGTGGTATTCGAGTTTAGGGTGATGTAAGTCTTTCAATATTGGTAGTATATTCTTTAAGTAAAATTATTTTTCTTGATATTTTTATTCGGTGGGTGTTAACTACTTCAAATGGTATGGTGGCAGAATAAAGAATTATCTAGATAGAAAAATAAAATGGGATGAACTTTAGCTTCAGGAGGATTTAGATATAGGAATAGAAGATTTATAAAGTCATTGAGTTTCGACTAAAGGGGAAAAAATTAGATTCAATCGAAAAATAAAAATGAGAGAGGAATAATATAAAGGAACTTAGATTGATATATATGTCACTAGAATGGAATATTTCCCATCAGACCCAAGATATAAAGACCACTATGAGGATAATAAATGATATAGAAGAAATATTTTTGAATAAAAGAACTATGAAAATGTGTTGATGATGTAGAGATTATTTGGTATGAAGATTCTAGAGGGAATACCAATAATTTGTTAAATGACATATTTTAATATGATTCAGAATCATCTAAGATTAGTTAAGGTAATGTTCACAGGAAATGTGTGGGATCTGTTAATGTTTTCATCACTATTAGAATTATGTGATGTGATGGACACCACGATAAACAAAAATTAAGTTAAAAGTGTATTTGATTTTGAGGATTTTAAATATCTCACTATAAACTATGATCTTACATAGAGGGGAGTCTAGGAACCTACCAAAAATACACTCAAGGTTAAAGGTAAGGGATGATAAATTTAATAAAGTACTTAAAGTAAATCAAAAGTCTAAAGACCCCAACCCTATTAGCCTAGAGTTGGGGGTAACTTTATTCCATTGAAATAATATTCAAGGAATCAAAGCCTGAAGGACTGAACAATTTATTAGTTTTGGAAAACTAGATATATACCTAAATCATACATTACAATTGAAAAATATAAAATACAACATTGAGAATACATTGAGAACATTATTATTCTATTAGATTATACCTGCATATCAATCACAATAAACATTATGAAATATTAGGGAAAAATAAAACCTAAGAAAGGGGTGAGTTTTGATTCTCATTAAAGGTATGTATACAAAACATGCTATAATAAATAAGAAATATAAATTATGGCAATGTAAATAATTGAAACACATTCCATTTAATCAATAAATTGAGAATAATATGTTCAGAATAAAATATGATAAAATAATTCTATAAAAATAACTTCATTATATATAAAACTTAACAAAAAATATTCTACTAATATGAAAATTACATAGAAATCAATTGAGAATCGCATAATTGTAGAATGCATAATTCTGTACTTCTGAAACTTAAAGTTTAGTCCTAGAAAAATTCATATGAAAATAAAAGAAAATGTAATCAGCCAAAATCCAGTCTAGCTTGCCTTATGAAACCTACCAATGTATCATGCGGCTATATCAGACCCCACCCATCACTTACCAAGTACAATTCAATACTTATATGAATAAGTAATACAACCAAATCAACACGCCAAAATAATATCAATAACTATTTGGATTGGAAAAACTAGTCATATAAAATATCAATAAATCCCTAGTAAAACTGATCAAAACCCATCCAAAGGAATATGATGAATGTTTTTATTAGATTAAATCCTTATAAAATGATTGAAAATGGATATTTACATAGATTAAAACACTTTAAATATATTACTGAATTATTTTTTGAGGAAAATACGCTTTTTCATTTTAAAATACTTTTTTGAAATATAAAAATAGTAAAAAAATAAATAAATAAATTTCATTGAAAATAACCTTGCAATATTTTAAATAAAACATCAATGTCTTAAGGTTACAGGATGACAGAAAAATCTTCCCATTCCGTATAAGTTAGAAAACATTCTTTCTATATTTGTTTCTGAAAAATATCAAAGAAACTTGTTTATAAAATAAAAAAAATACCTTTAAAACTATTTTGTAAAAAGTTAAATATGTGTCAAAATGAATTTAAAAAATCATAGGTTAATAGTAAATAGGAAACAATTTTACAAAACATGGTGATGGAATAAAAATACAGTTTTAAAGAAAAATTGTAAAAATTTATTTTTTAAAGAAAGTCTATTAAACATATTATGTGATTGATATGAGATTTAATAAAATTATTTGATTATATATACCAGGTATTAATACACATAAAAAAATTTTAAATTAAAAATAATATAATCAAAATTCATTTAATACATAATCATATCATTAAATAATTAATAATGTAAAAGTTTAACCCAATGAATAGAAATTGAGTTAAGAAATCCCATACCACTTGTAATCGGTCGAAACTTATGCCCCATAAAATAATAATTATCAAATATAAAATTAAATACCATGAAGATAATTATATTATTGATATTATATATCAGAGGGAAATATATACAACACACAAAATAAACAAGGGGTGAATAAGACATATATCTCACATAAGTAAAGTGAGATGAGAAACCCTTACCTCAAGATTCCCTTTAGTTTTGCATACTTTAACCTCACGTATAAAGTTTTAAACAAAGATATTAATTAATTACATAACCATATTTTTATCTATAATACCTTATATGATACTTTTAGAAAATATTACCACGTTTTCATTAATAATACTTCAAAATTTTTATTTTTTGCATTCGATTCATGGTCGGATCACTTCGGTAAAATTATTGATGTTATTGTTAAATTGAAGAATAACTATAGAAGTATAATATAATGGTATTAATTAAAACATAAAAGTCTAAATGGTCCCATATATCATTTTTCTTTCTTACATGAGTATGATTCATTTGAAAAAATCTAATGATAAATGTTTTGTTAATTTTGGTGATTTTTCTGACATTCAAGAACCAATTTCATTTTATTTAATATTATGTATAAATATTAGTACCAGAACATCAAATAGGTTATATTATAATTATTAAAATCTTATTTAACCATAATAACACTTTTATGAATATCCTTCAAGGAATTAATGTAAAACAAACAAAACCATTATTCACAGATTCAATTAACCACCTTAATTTGGACAGTGGTTTTGTTTCTTTGAATAAGTGGAGATGAGAAAAGAGTTGGGTAGAAGGTATTAAATTATAAATATAAAATTTTTGAATTTAAAATAAACATTATTTATTATTATTTTATGTATAAAATAGGTGAAAAGAAGGTATAATAAGAACAGAAAATAAATGTGGTGGTGTGAGAAAGACACCTCTTGAATATCACCTCATTAAAGGACGCATTGAGGAACTTGGGATTGGTATGTTTGTTAGACCAGAAGAACTTATATGTGGGGAGAGTTGGCAGGATAGGGTTTTGAAGATATTTTAGGAGACTCAAGTATTGTTAGGATAAATGGGGTGGTGAGTGTTGGTACTTATACTTGAGCTGGGGTGATTATAAGTGATTAAATAATGATTACTTTATATTTAATGCCAACAACATTTGGGTGGAATTAATTAAAATGAATTAGATTATTAATAAATGTTGCAAATTATATTTAAGATTTAGAAAGAATTATACATAAATTTTAATTTAGTAGTTTTTTAGTATGTTAAGACTTTACCATTTATCTTAAACTCACTACATTATTTTACTTATAGTGTGGTTAATCTTTTTTTAGCACGGTAAAATTTTTATGCATAATGAAAATAAATTTATAACCTAATTTGGACTTCTTGATTACAATTATGTAATCTAATTTAATTTATTAAATTTATTAAATTAATAAAACTCAATTCTAAACATGGTACGTGTATAACTTATATTTTTTATGGTTGAAATTGTGGTTTTCAAAATTTTAAACACGTATTTATAAATGTAACACCTTATGTGTTATGTAATTTATTAAATACAATTTTATTAAGAACAAGTTTTAATTAATTTTAAATCATTATTGTAAAATTATTATATCATTAGAGTTATGGTATTTGATAAAAATGATATTTTCACTTTTTACCCCCCCAAAAAATTTATTTTTCGAAAATTACAAAAAAACCCTAAGAAAATTCTAACTTGAAGAGTCCAAAATGAATTTTATATTGAAATATAAATTTTTTAAAATATTAATAATTTTAATATATATATTTTATAAAAAAAATTATTTTTGAAGAAAACATAACTTTGAAGAATAAAATGAATTTACAAAACATTTTGTGTTCATTTATTAAGAATAAACTAAATTTTATTGAATATTAACTTCATATATATTTCCTAATATAGTTAATGTTATTAAAACCCTCTAATTTAAGGGTTAGTTTATAATGTTCATATAAAAAAATAATATCTTGGAGTTTGTTTAACCTTGGTGTTCTATGTGACATAAGCTATCGAACATAGTATTCTTTTAAAATATCTAGGTGTTATATTCTCACGCCTCCTTTCAATTTAAACTTATGATTGGTAAAAATGGAGTTGATATTTTAAAATAAACTCATGAAAATCCCAAATTGTTGGTTAGGTTAAAAATATTTCTTCTTAAAAAGAGGGAAAGGAAAATGCAAAAGTCACCACAAAACTAGGTTTTATGATAGGGGAACATTTGTGGGATGTGAAAAAACGAGCATTTTAAGGGAATATGAAAATCATATTCTGATGGGGAGTGATAGTGATCATGGTCATTAGAAATTTTACCATCACCAAACTGTAAATATCTGATGGGTAAAATTCCATTAATTACTCCGTAAAAAAATTAGACAAAGAACGTTTTTATGACAAAATTATTTTTAAATAGTTGAGGAATCATCTTAATTCATAGAGTAATAACATAAGTAAATATACTTACTTGAAAGGTAGAGTTCAATCCGTTAATAAATTTCCACTATAATCTCAATTTTTTTCTATAAAAGTTAATAAAATTAAAAAATATTTTATTTATCTTAATCATATAGGGTTCACAAAATGAACTTATCCTTTATCTTTTATACCATTTAAATAAATAAAACTATGTTATATTAATTAAGAAATAACATTGGCCAGTGGTAGGTGATTCACCCTTGCATCCATTCAATTGTGGGTTGATGCATTGTAGCCTTTCTGGATGAGATGAGTTTTCGCCCCACTCACGGGTTTTACTTTTTCAAAAACAATATTAATTTTAAATTTTTCTAATTAAACATAATATATTCAACATTAAAGAAACGTTTTTAATATCAAATTTTATGTCACTAATTTCATTTTGAATTCCCATATTGCATCATTCAATCCTGGAGTAATTGCTAAATTAGTGACAGAGTCCAGAGTAAGGTCATCCCTTTATCCAAGAAAGTAATATCAACAATTTTTTTCCCCGAAGCACTAAAATTCCCATTTAAAGGATCATAATATCCATAAAGAGTTAATATTTTTTCTTTTTGAAACTAATTTTCAAAACCAACATGGTTGGCACAAGATATCCTATATGTATAAACACATTAATCAATAAACCTTTTATAAGGCACAACTTAAACCATTCTAAAAAGCAACAACTTTATAATTATACCAAAATATTAAGATGTGAAACATTATATATAAGCTTACTAAATTAAAATAATGAACTTACCAATAATCTCTCAAACAACCTGAAATAGATCTTAATCATCACATACCAAACATGAGAATACCACCTTTATGTATTCTCTTAAAACATGGTAACAATATGAATGATCATAAAACTATATTGAAAACAATAATGGTTCCTTATTACTTAAGTAAAAAATATATTGTTGGATATTTTACATAAATCAAAAAAAATTCAACTCCATAAATGGTCGCATAAACCACTATGTCCAAAAATCCTTAATCATCTCTAATGGAGTTAGTACCATCCAATTTAATTTAACCACGTCAATCATATCATCATCCCAACATTAATATCTAAAAATTAAGAATATATTACAAGTTATATCTCATTCAAAACTTACTTTTAAAAATACTAAATTTCCACTAAATCAATTTTCTTGGTTATTCGAACTATTTTACATATTCTACCAAATACTTAAGCAAATGTACTACAAAACAATCCTAATATATCTCATTATCATTAATATAATACTTTTACAACATAATTATTGAATACAAACACAATAATATTAATCATTACTATTCATCTATGGTAATATAATAAGCTTTACTATGATCCATTATCTACTTTTTAAGTACATTTCTTTGATACATGGGGCATTAATTTGCATAGTACCCCATATCCTTACAGTTGAAAAATAGAACATTGGAATATTAATTATCTCCAATGAAATCATGATCATTGTGGACAATTTCACCATAGTTTAATCTTACTCTCCTTTTATTAAGAGTATGCCAAGGTGTTTCATTCCACAATTATAACATTTAGCAAAATCATACTTTCCCTTCTTCAATTTATTTAAATTTCTATCTGTCATCATCTTCTTCTATCTATTTTCTTTGAATCGATATGACTTGAATAATTGTTTTTCTATCTTATTGTCACATGATACTATGTTTTCATATAAGGATAATGTTTTGTAGAATAGTTCCCTTCAAAATATTATCTTAAAACCATCAAAGAAATGATGGTTCTTATTATTTGGAGTATGTGCATTGATACCATTTTCATTCGTTCAACTAAGATCTATTTATAAAAAATGTAATACTCTAGATTAGATAATAACATTATGAAATAAAATTTATAATCTCAAAACTATAGATACACTTTAAAAATTTAAAATTTAGGTAAAAATAATCCCAAATAACATTATTAGTTTATTTGGATTTATTTTTAAATTCAATCATAGGGTTTCATTCTGAAATCTATGTTTCCCTAAATCTAGTTCCCTAGGATTTTAATAAACTTCATTTGATATAAACTATAAATACCCCGACCCTAGTATCCCATAGCCAGTTGTTCTTTTTTAAGATGGAATAATATACATGGAATCATATCCCATAGGTCCAACCAATTTATATGTTTCGGAAAACTATACACATACTTGAATTTTACATTACAATTGATAATATAAAAAACAACATAATGATTCCTTTAGGAGCACCATTATTCTTATATATTATCCTTGTATATTAATCATTATAAACTTCTTCTCATCCTATGGAAAAATAAAATATAATAAAGGGGTGATCTCAAATGCTCCATAAGGGTATTTATATAGTTTAAGCTATCATAAAAAATAAATAACAATTATGTAAAGGCAAATAACTGAAAAAATTCTACTTAATCAATTACTTGAGAATAATATTTCCAAAGTAAAATATGACCAAACAATACCATATAAATAATAACATGATCTAGAAAACATATCCATTGAAATTATACTAATCGAATAATCACATAGAAATAAATAACTAATCTCATAATGATATAACACATAGTTATAGATATCTGAACATACTGTCAAGGCCTAGACTAAGTTATTTGGAAAATAAATGTGTAAGGCTTCAGCTAAAACCTAGTCTGATTTGTCTCATGAGACATACCGATGAATTTAGGGTCTATAGAGGGCCCTTACTGTAACTTACTAAGTCTAATAGACTGCTCACATGACTAAATAATATAATATAATCAACACTAACTAAAAAAATATATAACTATTTATATTAGAAGAACTAATCATAAAACATATCAATACTCCCCAATCAAACTGATCCTAAAATATCCAATGAAATATGATTAATGGTATTATTAGAGTTCATAATTAAAAAATATTCAATAAAGGATGTTGATGTAGATGAAAAAACTTTAAAGAGATTACATTAATATTTCTTTAGGAAAATACCCTTTTTTAGTTTGAAAATAAATTTTTAAAATATAAAAGTTGTACACATAATATAAAAATTAATTTAAATAAAAATAAAATTATATAATTTTAAAGAAAGATTCAAATTTTTAGGTTATATTAAGGTGTAAAATATGTTGATTCTGTATAAGTTATAAATGACATCCCTTTTATATATTTTATTAGTCGAGTTTCAAAGAATAATTTTTAGAAAATGATAAATATACAATTATTTAAAAAAAATAAAAAATTGACTAAAAAATGACAATATAAATCATAGGATAATATTAAAAACATTTTTGAAAACAATTTTAGAATACATGGGTGTGGAAGAAAAAGTGAGTTTCAAAGAATTTTTTTAAAAAGATAATGTTTTTATAATAATATCTGTTAAAAATATTATATCATTGAAGTGAACGTTAATAAAATTATTCAATTATGTGTATCAGCTAAAAATACATTGAAAAAACTATAAATGAAACATAAGATAATAAACATTTATTTCACACCAAATCCTAGCGTGGCATAATCAATAAGGTAGATATTTAACCCAATGAATTGAAATTTTGTTATGAAATTTCATACCACTTATAATGAGTCAAATCATATGGACCATTAAATTAAAAATTATAAAACGAAACATTAAATACCATGAATGTAATTAGATTCATGATATTATATATCAATGTGTATTATATACACCACACAAAATAAAGAGGTGGTGAATAAGGCATATATCTCACATATGTAAAAATGAGACAAGAAACCCTTACCTAACAATTTTCTTTAGTATTGCGTAGTTTAATAACATTTATAATGGTTAAATTAATGCAATTGATTCATTATAGAACCATATTAATATTTATAATTACTTATATGATACTTTCATAACATATTTATTCCTTTTCATTAATAATATTTCATTATTTTCATTGCATCAGGTGCGTTCATTTCATGGTTTCATGGTCAGTTCAGTTGTGTAAAATTATTAACATTCTTATAAAATAATAAAATAAATATAGAAGTTAAATGGAATGGTAATCATTAATATAAAAAATTTGAGATGGTCCCATATATCATTTTTCTTTCTTACATGAGGATGATTCATTTGATAAAAGTTAATGATAAATCTGTAGTTTATTATGGTGGTTTTTGACTATCATGAACTAGTTTAGTTTTATTTAATATTATGCATATATATTAGTTCCAGAATATAAAATAGTTTTTAATATAAATATTAAAATCTTATTTAACCATAAGAATACTTTTATTACCATATTTGAAGGTGGTAATGGAAAATGAACAAAAGCATTATTCAAAGAGATGGTTAATCACCATAATTTGGACAATGGTTTTGTTTCATTGAATAATAGGAGAAGAGAAAGGTGGTTGTTATTAGATATTAGATTATAAATATAAAATTCAGGTATATAAATGATACTAGAGTTATTATTCTTTTATATATTAAGGAGTTGAAGAAAATGTAGATGAAGAAAGGAAATTAAGATAGGTGTCTTAAGAAAGTTACCTCCTAAATATCACTGCCTTGAAGGACTTCTTAAGGAACATGGAATTGGTGTTTTAGTGAGAAAAGAAACAATTTGATTTTTGATTTAGAGAGGATGAGATATTGTTTCATCTATTTTTGGTGATTAAATTATTTTTAGGAGAAATGGGGTGGTGATGGGTGGTATTTATACTTTAGGAGGGGTGATTTTAAGTGATTAAATAATGATTATTTTATATTTTAAGCCAACCACATTTTTTATAATTAATTAAATTGAATTATATTGTTAATTAATATTTTAAAGTATGTTTAAGATATATAAACACATAAAAATCCAATTTATTTCTTTTCTGTTTAGGTTTTTATACCTTTATCTTATAACTTTAACCCCTGCATTATTTTACATATACTCCGGTAAATCTCTTCTTATCAGGGATACTTTCTTATGATTAAAAATGAAAATGATCTTATAAAATAATTTGGACCGCCTGATTCCAAATATGGAATCCACATCAATGTTTTCAATTGTTAAATGTTATAAAAATCAATTTTAAATATGTTACCCATATAACTCATTAAAACATTTTTTAAGGTTAAAATCATGGTTTTCCAAATTGCTGAACTTGTGTTTCAAAATTTAGCACCTTATGTATTATGTGATTACATAAATTATTTTTTATACATAATAAGTGTTAATTAATTATGTACATATGATTACTATTTCATAATATTTATGGTATTTAAAAAATTATATTTTCACTTTTTACCCAAAAAATAAGTTTATTTAGAAAATTACAAAAACAATAACCTAAGATAATTTTGATGTAATGATAAAAAATATTAAGTTTATAAAATCATATGAATTTTATAAAACTTTCAAAAATTAATTATATTTATTTTATTTTATAAAAAAATATGTTTTTTTAAGAAATATATATTTGAAGAATAAAATGACTAATAAAAATTCTCTGTTCATTTCTGAAGCATAATTAAATTTCTATTGAATATGAAATTATTATTTATTTCAAAAAATAGTTAATCTTATTAAAACCCTCTAATTTAATGGCTAGTTTATAATGGTCATGTTACAATAATAGTATTTTTTAGTTCGATTAGTCTCGAGGTTCTATACAACGTAATCTATCAAATATAGCTCTCCTTTAAAATATACATGTGTTACAAGGAGAAATTAAAAGGGAAAGTATTTTAGGTAGATTAATCAGTCCCATAACCATATTTTGGCACAAATGGAAGAAGGGGAACCTGAATAAATATTTTAGAGTTAGTATAGTGAATTTTAGAAGGATTATTATAAAGTTTCTGTTCCTCCAACACTATAGATGAAGGGGATAATGATTTAGTTTTAACTGTTAATATTACATTATAATCATGGATCATTGATTCCTATTATTTATTCCATTCTATATATGATATAGGATGTATGTATAATTATATGTTTGGAAGGATAAAAAAGGTTCATATTTATAATGAAGAGTCTCTTGAGATCATAAGGAAGGGAAATGTGAAATCACAAATGTAAAATAGAATATTCTTGACATATAAAGAGTTCTAAATAGACCATGTTTATATAAGAACTTAATTTCTACTAGTAAGCTATATAAAATAGGGTTCAATATGATATGAAAAAATGGATTATGGAAAATTACTGGGGGTTCTATGATTGTGAAAAATGGTGTCAAATAAAAAACATTATTTTGGATAAGAGGGTCAAATATAAAAAAACATTACAGAATAAAAACATCCAAAATAATTGAGTTTTTGAATTTCTATCTAAAAAACCTTAGTAAGAATAAAATGTGAGCCTTGTTAGATTAGTTTATAATGAATCTTATTCATATGAAGTTCAAAATTTGTAAGATTTATATAATCCGAAAATAAAGAAATGAATTATTTAATCCCAATATAATGATGCTTATTTTTTAAGGGTAGATATTGTGTACATAGATTTTTTAGGGGCTACACCATTACATTTTATTATTGGGTCAATATACATTGTTATTTTTATTAATGATTCAATTAGGAATGTATGGATTTACTTCCTTAAGGAAAAATATGTTCTGTTCAAAGTGTTTATTTGATGAAGGAACGTGGTAGAAAATGAGAAATAGAATAAGATAAAATTTTGGAGGATAGATAATTTTATACAATAAATCAGTAAGGAGTTTTGGATTTTTTAATGGATAAATAGAATTATATTGGAAAATAAATTACCTAGAACACTAGAATATAATAATATAGAAAAATAGAAGAAACTGATGTTGAATAAATGAGATGAATCATTAGACTAAATTCTAGAATGTACAAAACAAAATTGGTAGAATATAGTAATTTATTCTATTTACATATTTATAGGTCCCTTATAAATTGATGGGGAAGGTGATTTTTGTAACCGATTTGGTCTAGAATACAAGTGAAAGTTGAATACCTCAACTTTTTTTAATGTCTCACTTATATCCACATTGATTCCAAGGCTATGTAAAAACATGAATAAAATTTACAAGAAGGTTTATTTAGGGTTTATAATGGGGGAATGTTTTGATTTTAGTTTTCAGATAATGAATATAAAATGATCCTTTGAATTTGAAATATTCTCTTCATGAGAAGGTTTTATGAAAAGACTCAAACATAGGGGAAAAAGAGTTGAAAAAAAGAATCAACATGACACATATTAGTTGATTTGAAGAGAAATTATTAAATAATATAATTTCTAGAATGGTCAGTGACCATAATAAATATGGATGAATTAGTAAGTCCAATAGAAGATATACATGAATCTTCAAGGACTATGTAATCTCTGGTTAGAGATCTATGAGGATAAGTTTTATAAGATGTTGTTTTATAAAGCGATAGACCTAGAGTGAATTCCAGTGGTATACTAGAATAAAATATCTTGGTCCAAGGTTTAGAATTTATTTTTACTACATGATTCTTTGGGATGGTGGAGATCCTTAGAGCTTATATGAAGCAACAAAACATAGTGATTCTAGTAAGTGGTAGTTATCCATGAAAGATGAGATGAATTCATTGGATTCAATTTTATCCTAAGAGATAATACAACTTCTATAAGGAATGAAATAAAGGAAAAATAGAACTACTAGTTGTAATAAGACTGTAATGGATGTATGAGTTATAAGTCTAGGCTAGTTGTTTAAGGGTTGTAATAGAAATAAATTGAGGAAATACCCAAAATTTTCTGACTCATTTTTAAACATATAACTATTTGAACAATGTTGAGTCTTATTTATTTTGAAAGATTTATTCCTTAATAGATAGATGTGAAGAAAAAGTCCTTCTTGGGGATATGTAGGAGAAAATAAATGTGAATAAACCCACTGGTTTCATAGAAACAAATATGGACACGACATGTATGATAAAATAAACTCATTTATGTATTAAAACAAAATCCAAGGTAGTGGAACCAGAAGCCTTATGAATTTATCACTGTCGATGTATTTTTATAGAGAAACAAAGATAATTATTACTATGTAAAGGAGTTTAGGGATGAGAGTTTCATCACAGTAGATTAATACATGGTTGAAAATATCCTAGAAGTCCTGGACATGAAATGGATTTTAGAGGTGAGTGATTATTTTTCTAGAAGTTTTGATATGATATATATTGCAATATCCAAGAAAATTTTAGGTATTTAAATGGAAATAAATTGGATGGATGAATATTTTGTTTTTTATTAGAAGGAGCACATATAGAAGGTTAACAATAGAATAAAATTGACTTGATATAAACAATCATCAACCATATTGGCCAGACACTTCAAATTATCTATGGAAAAAGAAAAAAAGGAACATGTGGATATGCATGTAAAATGTTTTTTATTTTATTCAATGTTATAAAGTTTGATATATTCAATTGTATGTAAAATGATGGATATTGAATTTTTAGTGGGAGTTTTCAATAATAATTTAATGAATCCAAAAAAGGAAAATTTGGAAGATTTGAAGTGTATTATTTGGTATCTCAATAGATTGAAATATATAGTATAGTGTTTTGGAATGGAATATACATTGTAGGGTTATGCAGATACATAATTTGGAGGACATATGGATACACATAAGAGTATCATATGGTTTTATATTTACCTTTAATGGAATAACAATAATCTAGATATTGAGGTTTCATCTGGCTTTATAAATTCAAACAATAAAATATGAATATGTGTTCATCATGAAAGTAGGGAAACCAGTAATATGTAATGAAAAAAATTATATCAATGAAATATATCTTCTTATGTATATATATTATTAATCATATAAAACCACATAGAGAACATAATAAAATCTTTATAAATGAATAAAATTATATAATGGGTATCTTTAGATGATAAGGGACCTATAATGATGAAATAGTAACATTCCAATAGGAATAGTAATTTGAACCTTATGAATAGTAAATCATCCGAATGATTAGTATATTCACCAATTAATGTATAAATTAAATTTCAGCATCTCATAAGTGAAAGTATGATATAGTTATATCATAGTAAAAGTAAGTGAATATTTTCAAAAATTAATATTTAACTATAGTTGTTTTTATAAGTGATAAATATTTAATAAAAATTTTATAATTAATAAAATTATTTAAAATAAAATTTATTTTCATGAAATGGATTAATAAATAAATTTTTTTTTTCTTATGATTTTATGATAATTTTATGAGACCTTAGTTAATTTTTGAAAGTGTTATAAAATCATTTTTAAATTTAAAATCTATATTTTCCAAGTAAATAATGATTTTATTTAAAAATTAAATTTCAAAAATTTAGAAAAATATTTTGTTAAAATGGATTACATTTTTTAATTCTAAACATAAATAAATGGTTAGGGTTAATTATTATTTTTTGAAATAGTGTAATGTTTAGTGAATAATAAAATATTGTAATTTATAGTATAAATAAATTAGAAGCTAAATAAACTATCCATGGAACCATGGATGATGTGAAAACCATTGGTTAGAACTCAAATTCACTTATTACTATTTCTTCACAATAATCAACACTATTTCTTATCATAAAAAATATAATAAAATAATGAATAAGATATTCAAAAAGCACCCCTCTCCTCCAATATAAAAACAACCCACACTCCTCTTCTTTTCAATCCAATAAGCCTTGATGATTTTAAAATTTCTTCCCAAATCCTCTTACCTAGTCTCCCCCACGTCTAGGAGCTCTTGGACTTTCCAAAATACCAAAACCCTTTCCCTTAAGGATGTTCTCAAGGAGGATTATTCAAAAGGTAAAATCCCCTTATTTTTCCTTTTTGTTTCTTTTCAAGTTCGTTCTTATTATATCCTCACATCCTATATCAAAATGAACACGATAACACAAATATAGTATATATACTATAATTATATCATGTTAATGTAGGATCCATAATTAATATCTTTACTCTCTCTCTCTCTCTCTCTCTTTTATTTTAGAAATGAAATCATTGTCCCATATGTGTCGATTTACAACCTTTGTGGATGACGAACTTTGGTTCTTCAATTTCTTCTTAAAGGTATGTCATGATACCATTTTTAAGGTTAAAATAGATTATTATATAAGTATTCTAAAATATTTAATTTTCTGAAACTACTATATATGCATAATAATAATTCATAAAACAAAATGAGTTCATTATGATCAATAACCACCGTAATAATGCAAACGATTATCACTAAATGTATTATCTAAGGATTAATTCTCATATAATATAACTAAATGATATATATAACCATTTAAACTTATGTATATTCATTAATATTATAAAAATTAAATTTGGGAGAATTCTACCCTTTCCACATGAAGTTCCGTACTCATATACAAGTATACCAATCGTGAAAACCCGGGAAACAAACGCTCCCAAGCAATAAAAATATGTATTATAAGGCATAAAAAATCCATAAATTAACTTACTATAATTATAATAAATCAAATAAATGTACATAATAACTTTAATTAATTAAATAACATATTTAATTTGACTATCTACAATGTTAATTTCATGTGTAAAACTCATTCATACATAATGTAAGGGTTTTTTACCTAAACATGATTTTTAGGCTACTCTTCGTCTATCTTAATCCCAATTAAATTAATAATTATTATTATTTAATCATGATAATTTTTTTAATTATATATATATGTGTACCAATCATAATACTTATTTATTTTATGGAAGGTTAAATGTTTTATAAATATATTTCTTGTTTTTTCCCGATAAACAAGCCCGATTCAAGTGAATTTATCAAATTCATTCCTATTTTAAAAAACACTCTATAATATTTTTGAAGACAAAATTATTTTTATAAAAAAACTAATTTCATCATGGAAAAACTAAATTATTTCATTTTTGGTTTTATGAAATGATTTTTCCAAAATAACTCTTTTTTTCAAGGTAAAAGTGAATTTCTCTCCAAAATTCCTCGATGATTTTATTAGATTATTTTTGTTTATTTCAACACCTCTAATTAATTTTATCTCCGATCTAGGTTAATATAAATCTTTTATAATCTACCATATTGTATTAAATGGTTTGTTATCATTTTTACAATGGATGTACTATCTTGATACCATTCACAATACTACTAAGAATGGTTAGTGTTTATATGTACAAATTGGGGAAAGTTATTTCATATGTTCATGTTTTTTATGTGTATCCCCTTTCATATGAGGAATGAATTGGAATTATAAAATAATGGTTGGGTCCTACTATATCCTCTACATGCATCAGTAGGTCTCATGAGAAAAAACAAAATTTTGTTTCGGCTGAGGCCTTACCATAGTATTTTCAAACATCTTGGCCGAGGTCTTGACAATACATTTCAGATGTTTGACATTATGAATTCCATAATTATGACATTATTAATTCATAAAACATGGGATTATTCAAATAGTAGAATATAAATGGTTATGTTTCATTCTCTTATGATCATTTATATTACTTTATTTAATCATCTTTCATTCCTTTCATTTAATGCTAAAGTATATTTTTAATGGAATGTGTTTTTAGATGTTCACCATGACTAGTGTCTATTTTTATGATAAATTCCTCTGTATTACTTACCCTTAATGAGAATATGAGCTCTCCCATTTCATATTATTTTTCCCTAAGTTGTGTAGATAAGTATTATTAATTAATTTTAGGGATAATATATGACTCATAGATGTTTCCAATGGTATTATTATTATTTATTTTATTCAAAATTTTAATGTTGAACTTATGTGTATATTTTTTTTCAAAACTACTAAAATATTCATTTCTTTGGGATACAACTTTCTTTTAATCATTCCAATGTATTAATATAAAGCACTGGCTCTAGGAAACTGGGGTCTGGGTCCTTATAGTTGGTATTAGATGATGTTTTGTAGAAGACATGGAAAAAAGGTTTAGAAAATGTAGATTATGGAAAAAAACCTAAGAGGGAATTTGAGGATTTGTATACAAGAACATCCAAGAATTTTGGTAAGATATCGATTATGTGGATATTTTTTGAAAATACATCATTTTATGGCTACAACAATTGGATTTGGTTTTGGAATAGATTTACCAAGGAGTAAAAAATTAAAAGATGTGATCCAGGCTTGACTTGGGGTAACCTAGTACATGAAAGCTAGCCTTACGACACACTTGGTTTGAAACTTATATGGGATATACTTAGATAATTCAAATTTTATTTATAAACCATTATTAAGGACATGAATTTTAATATGTCCTCAAAGTAACCACACTTATTATTCTGATATTGTACTTGAAAAAAATTTCAATTTATACTAAGTATTTTTCTAGTCTGACATTATACATTATGATTCATAACCTAATTTAGTGCATACAATTATTTAGAAATAAAACCTAGTAGAAGGAATGGAAACCACATTAATGAATGTATCCCATATAGGGATTTCCCTCCTAAAAATGATGTTGGTTCAAAAGATGAAACTGTTTCTAAGAAACCAATAACTATACATGGAAAATTGAATCAGTTTATAAACAATAAACTTACCCCTATGAAGCATCCTCATCCACAATGTGAAGGAGAAAGGTTATACCTATTTATGAAAAAAGAGTCTATATCATTAAATAGGACAAAAACACATTCATAGAGGATAATTAAATATGTTAGAAAATATATTTCTCTACTTGGGATGTAATAAAATTGAGAAGGTTACCATGGTGGTTTATTACCATCATGGGATGCAGATCAGTGGTGGTAATTAATTTAAAACATGAAGGGGGAGGAAGAAATATAAGAAATGGAATATATAGACATTAAATAAATGTTGTTATAAAAATATTTTCCTTAAAAAGAATTAAAATATATGGAGAGGAAATTATGAGTTTGAAACAAAAAGAGGGTGAACACATTGTGAAGTGTTAAACTAATTTTATATGGTAGAAAGGCATTCCAGAGAATACATATGTAATCTGAGGAGCAAGATTGATCAATTATTTTATGGCTTAAAACCACTATTATTAAGGGCACTAGTCTCCCAAAAATTATATTCATCTTAATTTATAGTCTCATGTTCTATTATGATAGAGAAATAATTCTATAAGTCATATGACTTTAAGGGAAATCAAGATAATAACATGGTAGTAGAGGAAATAATGGATAAAGGGAATAATAAAAAAGTTGAGTTTTATATTTAAGATAATTTTAATGACCAATTAAAAATTATTACATGAAGGTGATTGTTTCAAGAGAAAGATAAAAATTCTAAAAGAAAGTGTGATTTTAAAGTAACTTTTACAACCCAGTAATGTTCAAGTAAAGTACCCATGGATTAAGTAATACAAATTGAAGCATCAAATACCATTAATTATAAATTAAACATAGTGTTAAATGTCAAAGGGGATGTATATACACCACATAAATGTTAATTGGTTCTAATAAAAAATAAGTATCAATGGATTGTAAATTCAGATGAGCTACATTATATAACACCTTTTTTGGTTGAACATGATTTAAACTTCTATATAATGGTTTTAAACATGTTATTAACATATAAAAATACCATATTAATATTTATAATATCATATATGATCATTTTATAACTTATTATATCCCATTAATTAATAATATTTCATTATTTTCATTGTTTTGGGTGTTAATTGCAGTGTTTTCTCATTCGTTCGTTTTCAATAATGTTCATGTTCTTATGCATATTATATAGACCCATCGTCTCCAAAATAATAATCATGAAATAATAATCATATTTATAAAACAATTATACTTTTAATACCAATCATGGATTTTGTTTTCCAGAAATTATTTCCGTTACAATCATAGAGATGGTAGGTCATACATACACATGAGAAATGTTTCCATTTTTGAAAGATCATTATGGAAAAAGGTATGCAATTTATTATATTTATAGAATGATAAAAATATCACAAATATATTATTATTTCTTTAAATATTATTATATATATCATTTTTCTTCTATGGTGATGAAAATAGTGTCTCATCAATTTCTAAAGACGATAGTCAACAAGTACATGAATACTGTTATCATCCTTCCTCGAGTAAAAAAATGAATGAATTCAGTTTACGAGGCGGTAGTCATCCGTACACTTAAACAATGATTTTATATCCCATTTGATGGAAGTGGTGATAGTTTCTGGTCTTGAACTTAATATAAATGCATATAAGTATATGGATGATACTGATTTTTTTATATCATCATGGTTTAATAATAGTTCAAGGAGTAAGAGGAAGAATCAAAATAAAAACTCTCCTTAAATAACGTTACCTTTTCTTTGGGTATCCTCCTTATATTTGCACCAAAATCATTACAAGGTTGGATTTATTTCAAAAATATGTCTTCAAGGATAATTTGATTAAATATATAAATTTATTTGGGTAGGTATTGGTCAAAAAAATATTTTTGATGGTATTTAGAATAGAGGAGAGTGAGTGAACTATTATAAGTGAGTTGAGTGGAACACTTGTAAATTTTTAAAAGAAAAAGTGAGACCCATGTTTTTAAAATTCAAAAAGGATACAAAATTAAGTATTATAGAGAATTAAACATTATAGGTTCTAAATGATTCCATAAAATATATTTTTAGCATTTTACTATGTCATTTTAGTCCTTATAATTTTAGTTTAACCCCTAGTAAATCCATTTTTACCCTGACCACAGAAAATAATTTTTAAATTTTTTTATATTAATTATGAAAAAAATTTAGATTGAACTTACAAGATATTAAAAGTAATTGTTATTAAAAATATTGAATCTATTTTTATAAATTCAATTCTCATAAGAGTAAAATTTTACTATATAATTAATCCTACATAAGTTATGAGAAAGTGGGCTTTCAAAGAGGAAATGTTCAAATGTTTACAAAGTTTATATATCAAAATAAAACATGAAATTGGTTCCAAAGAGAAAAATTAGATTAATTTATTTATTATTTAAATAATTTTACCCTTAAAATAATTAAAAATATAATTTTAAATTATAAATTATTTTAACTAAAAGTTAGTTTTCAATTAAAATCCAAAATTTCACAATATTAATTGAAAAATGAAACAATTTAGAGGAATCCCAAAAATGCACCCTATGATAATTCTGAAATTTTGATTTAAAAAATAAAATTTCTAAAAATGGTAAAAAGTAATATTAAATTATTATTAGAAAGCGTGACAAAAAATTCTTTTAGAATAAAATAAAGATTTCTCTAAAACACTACATTTTTTAAAGGATTGTTTTTTTTATTTATAATCAATAGTTAACTATAATTTTCATAATTTATTTTTTACTATTAAAAAATTATAATATACAATTTATATTATAATGGTGTAGAATATTAAGGTTTTTTATACTCAGGGTTTCATGTTCCACAATCTATCAAAGAAGATAAATTTTAAAAATATACTTTGTGGGTCATTCAACCTCAGGGTTTCATGTTGTATAGACTATCAATTTTTCTATTTCCAATCATTGGAATGTTACAAAGACTTATTATCAAAAATAAATTATATATAACTATTTGATTATAAAAAACTGTAATATATAATTATCAAAACATATCACTGATAAATTTAAATATAAGTGATTAAGAATATATAATAACTAATAATTAAAACATGCATAATTTTTTGAGAGAATATGTTTCTGAAAAAAAATTAAAAATAAAAGAAAAGTTAAAAAATAATCTTGAAGTAAAAACCATTATATTGAAAAAAGAAAATTATAAATGAAAAAAATAAAGGAAAAAATGATTTGAAATATAAAACAATTATAATAATAACAAAATTATATATAAAAATAATTATAAATAAAAAATGTAAAAATGTTAAAAACAATTTAATATAAAATATTTTATAAAATTAATCAAATTTTCTCAAAAAAACATATAAATGATAATGTAATGCATACAAATAAATTAGTGGATGAATAAAATTTATAACTGATAGATAATTAATTTATTTTCAAAAAATAACCAAAAGTTAGAGGTCTATAATGAAAAATATATCCTAAATTCTCATCAACTCACTCTATGTTTTTGGAAATTGGGTAAAAACTACAATATTAAGGAAAAGGGTTTTCCAAATAAAGTAAAAAAAGGACAAAAACATTGAATTGTAGTTATGGGTCTATAAAGATATCTTGAGGATCATGAAGGAAGGATGAGAGATGAATGATTAATAAGAAAAAGAAAGTGAAAATATGTTAAAATTGACTACAATACAAGATCTAGTGTCTTCGAGGGTTGTCGGGTTCCATATGTTTCTATCATCAGTCTAGAGGATGGGTTTCGATTGAAAAAAATGAGGGTTTTTGGGTTATGATGTTCTTTATACTCTTTTAAGATCATTTTTTTACAAAACCAATGTTAAAAGTTATTTTAAAATCCATTTAATGGATATTTTATAAAAAGTATATGTTAAAAGTCACATACATCAGTTTTAATGTCAGTTTCAAAATAATCATTATTAAAACCTTAACATCAAAGCCTCTATTTATAAAAGGTTATTACTCCCAATATTATATGTTACTATGGTCCTACGAATGGAAAATCATTCAACCATAGGGGAGGTCCTTCACACAATGAAGAAATAATAATCGACCATGAAGGTCCTCCTCATTATGATCATTACCAAGGACCTATTCACAATGACAGATCCTATTGACATAGAGGTTATCTTATTGCCAGTGTTACAATGAATATTCCTTCATATTAAAAGGAACTCAAGAAAATGAAACAACTACACTGGGGGCCTTATAGCAAATTAGAGGGGTCTCATATTTATAGATGGGAAATTGAGGAAACAATCACTATATATGCCTCCCCCAAACCATACACCTTTGGATGTGACTAATGATGTTTAGAATGATACCACTACTTTTGATAAGACTAGAGTGAAAAAAACATTGTAGTCAAATTAGGTTTAAGATCACTTAAAGTGGATGAGGATAAATCCACTATCATGGGGAATGAATTAGAACAAGGTAGAAAACCTATCATTTTCTATTCCATACACACTCCTTAGGTTGACATTCTCTTGAAATTGAAGGAGGAAATCATGACTTACACCAATCACAACCTCTGGGTGAATCAAAAATATCCCAAGACCATATACCTATAATATATAGAGTATGATTTTCCACTTCAGGTAACTAGATGAAATAAGACCCTATATTGTCCTATAACCCCTTGAAGTGGCCTAAAATATAAAAATAGAGAAAGAATCATGAGTATACCCAACACACCTCCTTCATAATTTGAAGAAACATTATAAGAGAGTTATAACTACCTCACCAAATATATGTATTAGAGGGGGGAAAAGTATGGAGATTTTAATTTCACTGTACTAATGGGATGAAATGGTTTCTTAGGGAAATAATCTTGAAACATCATCACTTCAGGCCATGTATTATGTTCTCAATTCGTATAGCCTAGTTGGTCTATCCAAAAAGTCCCACCATTCCAAAAGTCCACAAAATCCACACACAACGGTATCATCCCATTGATATGATCCTATATTTTTCTTCATGGAAGGTAAAATATGGATCATGTTTGAGGAAGGTAAATTCTATAATCATAGATAATACTTTAATGGGGAGATCCATTCACAAGGAAAATTTATTATAAGTATATCATGGTATGATTTGATCCCAAATGGATAATAATTCTTTAAAAAATCCAGAAAATTGTATAGAATCTTCCCCATTCCATAGATATGTGAGATTTTTTACCACCATCATGGACCCTAAAATCATGAGATATGAATTGAGGCACAAAATGGTTGTATCAAAGAAAAATAAACCCCATCTCATTAGGAAGTGATAATTTTTACATCACTCCTCTATGGAGGAAGGAATTTTCATCTTCTAAAGTAACTCCCATTTGGTTTCTTATATTGATGTTTCATGATTCATCTCTTTCAACAGAAGAATGATTAGTGAAAGACACTAGGGAAGGCTCCAAGATTACTATTCATGAACAAGTTTTGAGGGAGAATCAATAAGGATAAAAACATCAAAGGGGAATTTTTTTGAAATGAAAATCTATGAAATAAAAAATTAATGAGGATTATAACCTATAATAGTAATTATATTCATAGGATGATGAATACCCTTAATACCATAACGTGAATGAGTATTTTTTTATATATGAAGAATTATCATATGTGAATGTTGTTATGGAATCCATATTGATAAAATGGAACATTATGCTAACATAAATTGATGTGTGTGTGTGTGTGGGGGGGGGGGGGTTATCTATTTAAAATGTGGTGGACATACAGATGTGTGAAGAGGAAATGCGTACCCAACATCAGAGGAAGAATTAGGATTCAAGAGATGTTCCAAACAATCGACCACTGATTACTTGATTGTATTTATCTAATGATAAAGGTAATGGTGTATGTGTATCCACATACCTCCCTCCTCCAAAAGAATCTGAGGGTTTTTATATTGAAGAAAAAAATTTCCATTATAATTTTGAGTTGTAATAATTAAGGATTCTAAATGTTGAATTTATCAGATGTAATATAAATATCGAGTGAAAGTATCATCCAAATAAAATATAACTACTTTAAATAATCCCCTTCAATAGTAAAAAATATCTCAACTAAAAAGAGAATAGTCCAGTCATATAACTAAAATGGGACCTAGAAAACACGTCTATTTAGAATAAATGGACATGGTTTATTAGAAATTAAATCCATTGGGGGAACAATTCCATCGTTTCTAGATTTTTTCCCTTAGATGACTCAATTTGGTTATCAATATATATCAAGGATAGATCCACCATATCATGAATCACAAAATACCTCCACCTAGGATTTATCCTAGGCAGTTGTGCCTTTAGATCCCATTGACTCCATCGAGTCCTTTTCTTCTTAAATAGAATCCATATGGGGTATATGCACACTAATATATCCATATAGAAAACCATTTCTAGAATGGGTAGAATTGAATCCTCCTAATACAAACTATTCATTTACAAATATTAAAGGAGATCAAGATAAATATCTCAGACCCATTGTGTCTTGATTCGTCCCCATGAGTGGAATGACACAACATAAAAGAAACGGCATTTAGTAGTGTTTTTTGGATTACATGGTGATTTTAACATTCACTATTTTTTTCAAAAAAAACTATTAAAATTATGTAGTTTACTAAGTAAGATATTAATTAATAGTGGTCTTGGGGAACCACTACAAATACATAATTTGTGGTGGTTTTTAACCTCTAATATAATTAATGAATTAGTTTAAAATTTGATATTATTATAATATTTATTGGTAGTTATAATGACTATGAAATATTTTTATTTCCATTAGTTAATTTTTTTTGTATAAATTAGAAGAACTTATGACCATTGTGTACCAATTAGAGGTAGTTTAGTAGCATGTAACACTAATTAGAGGTAGTTTAGTAGTAGGTCTTAGTGGTTAAAACCACAACTAAATAATTAGTGACACATTTTTAAAAAATTTAGTGTTTTTAAAATACTCTAAAAAATATAATAATTTAATAGTAAATAAGAGTAATATGAATATGCTACTACTAATAATTTAAAATATAGATATATCTATTACATAATTTAGAAACATTAATAAATTAAAAAATCCCAAAAAATACTCCAATTATAAGCATTATTCCCAAAAAATTTTAAATAAATAAATATGGTTGTTTTATACCAGTGCTACAAAGTCAATATATAAAAGTTTACTGAAAAATATACAACACATGAACAAGGGGATTAAATATAAACTCTACCCCTCTAAATCAGGTTAACTACTGTAATAAGATCCACTCTTCTTATGTTACTATTTAATAATAGTCTTTTTCACATCTGATTCCTATGTTAAATGTAGTTTTCAATATAAATTAGTTTTAATTATATTTTTTGCACAAAAAAATATTTATTATATTTATAATAATAATATAAATAATATTGAAATAAATTTAACAAAATCAGAACCACTCATATCATGGATGTAATTTTTGGAGGAATGATCCTAGTAAATCTCTAAAGTAGATAGGAAAAAATAATTAGAATTATATTTGATTGGAATATTAAATAAATAAATTATAAAAATTTATATTGAATTAATTTTTTTAATAAAAAATATATTTCTTCCTAGATATTATAATGTGCCTCTAATCAAGATGTTTTAGGGAAGGGATTACATCTCATATGAGAACTACCACCAATATCTTGTCATAAAATGATTTGGCATTATATGTAGGCACTCTATACATGTAAAACAAAACAAATACTTTAAATTGTCTCATCCTCCAAAAATATGATGTGTAACACGCAAAATTACATTTTTAGGTCTGAAATAATTTATTTATTAGTTTTTATCATTACAAACCATTTATTGGTATCTATTTACAAAATTATAACAAAATGGGGTGGGGGGTGGAGTAGTGACAATCACATGGCCGTCATATGGTTAGAGATAAGCATGAGAAACCTATATTTTTCTATCAGTTTCATTTTTTATGGTAATAAAATGGTTTGAATAATAGTGTGGCCCAACCATATAGTTGTCTTATGTGAGATAGTTCCATAAAAATTGTTTTCATATTGTTTCTCAAACCATGCAGTTGAACTGTACAACTTACCCAAGGTTTTAATAATAGGAATTAATCTTTCTATCCCATGCCGATAAAACTGTATAACCCTATAATTTTTCTCCCACTAAAACCCCAAATCCATCCTCTCATGTGAAAATTTTCCCATTTATCTACAAAAGGAATTTGGATTTTATTCTTCTACTTCCTTCAAGAAATCAATAAGTTAATACTCCAATAATATTTGGTACATTTATTCTCTTACTCATTGATTTAGCTCTTACCATATGGTTTTGGAAAGCTAAGGTTTGTGTTAATTGATTTTTGTGTTATAGTTGTTATATGTAATGCCTTTATATTGCTTTTATTATCCTTTCCCTTCCTTTATTATTGATTCACACTATTTAAATGAGATTTAACTTGATTAAGGTAGATAGTTTAATAAGTTCCCTTTGTTTGATGAACCATAAATGATTTCTATGTTTTAAAAGGGAGATTAAATTATTTTATTATATTCTATAATATTTTATGGATTTATTATATATGAGATGGTCATTTTGGTAGTTTTTTCTTTGATTTGAGAAAATGAAATGGTATAAAAAATATTATTTTCATATTGAAATGGGGACTTCCCATTTGGTGTTCGATAAAATTATAATTTATAATGAAAAATGGTTATAGATTATGAAATGGTTATTATTGGAAAGTGGATAACACATGGTAACACTTTGTATTTATGTTATAGGAATAATATAAGAAAGACTATGTATGACACATCATACCCAGCTTTGGTGCACACTACAATACTAGCTAAACACTTTTATGACATGGATATGGATCCATATTCAAGGGTGTCCCCTTCCCACTAGAAAGTGAAATTTATCTCCCTTATTTCATGCTCATAATTAATTATGTTGGTTTGATATCTAAGATAATTTTAGGTTACATGTATTCCAATTAAATTATATACCTGAAGGATTCCCCATGAAGCTTGATTTAAAATGTTTATTCACACAGAATTTGTATTTATATTTTGAAATGTTATAAATATTATTCAGGATTATTAATTCAAAAATGTTAAAATGTTATTTTTTTATGGATTATATTCAAACTAGTATTTCTGGATTTATATAATAATTATTTATTAAGAAAATAATAGTGGGATCCTAATGTAATAGTTTTTCCCACATCATACATAAACCCAATGGGTATATATAGGCATTATTATGATAGATACAGGTAGAGGAAATACACTTATTCATGAAATAAGTAATTCATGTTAGTGAACCATGAGTTGATGTTTGTGACATGGTGGGAACTGAGCCCACATATCAAAATAATATTGGGACTAGTTTCTTGATTTAATTTTGGATCTTCATGTAAACATATACATATGTATTACATATTCTACTTCTCATTCCATAACATTTTTATATTATTTTTTGATTACTAATTTTGGTTATTTTAATTTTTATGTTCATATTAATATATGTTTTTTCATTTTTGAATTTGTTTCTATAATCAAATTTAAATTAATTTTTTCTTTAACCTTATCTACTTGATTGCATTACTCACCAGAGTATGTTGAGGTTATGATGGGTTGAAATCATAGAACCTATCAGTGTATTTAGTGGTAAAAACCATTCCAGAATAGTTTCCTTGATTCAAAACAAAAAAATATTTCTCTTCCCTTCAAGATTAAGAACATACTTTGGGGCATTCCACGGATAGGATTGGGCACTAGGGATTATGGTATCCGAAGATTCTTTATAAAGAAACTATATCAGAGCACCCGTTTTGTGATTTATGATATTTGGGATGTCTTGGTATATATTAAATGTGATATTTAAGACTCTAGGGGTAGTTTATGAGGGAGTGTCTAGATATCACTCATTTTATGAGAATTTAGTCATGATAGGATATCATGAAATGAGTATTTTTAATTGTATTTTCATTTTATTTTGTATTTTTAGGATTTTTGAGATAAAAATGGAAATCAATAAGAAATTTTTAGGGCTTAATGGTTTAGGTTAATGATTAAAAAAATATTTAAGAAAATATATGAACCTTATTTGATGTTGATTTGAGAGATCCCTACATGGTTTCTATGTAGTTTTGAAAAAACCATTTCCAAACACATTGAGGTGTGTATTATGAGATTTCATGTGTTTTTGCTATTATAATTGATTTAATATTATTTATAATGCTTTTAAAAGGATATTTTTTTTATTTTAATTGACATTATTTACTTATTTTAATGGTACAAAAATTCTTTTTATTTCTTGTATTTTCATTCCCCCTTGATGGCCTCCTATAAACCCTCTAGATCATGGTGTAGATATTTTTCTATAATCAAATCCTATAGTGGATTCGAATTTGAATTAATTGGTAATGAATTTTCTTTGGGATATGGAATGAAAAATGAGAGTTTCCTAATATTATATTTAGGATATATTTTATGGATCATTTTGTGGTAGTGATCGGAATTGAGAATTTCCTCACCACAAGCCTTTATACTCTTGAGGAACTGACCATACTCAATAGGTAGATAATTAGATGGAGAATAATAATAATATATTTGAATTTATTGAGATTATAGATTATATAAGTTTTAAATTTTATTCATTTTTTATAGAGGGTTTTTTCTAATATTAGTGGGAGAGATTTTTTTATTGCTAGTATTATGAAAACATGAAGTGAATGGAATTTAATCTAATTTTCACTAAGAAAACCAGCCCTGATACACTATTGCTTGAATTTTTTTTAGAGTTTTTGTGGATTCAATAAGTTAAATAGAAAATCATATAGTATATTAATTTATTCAATGATATTATTCACTTTTCCCTTGAGATAATTTCAAAATAAGAGCTAAAATCCCATTATATTGAAATGAGCTTTTCACTTGATATTAAATCAAAAATCATCTCAATCACGCATTAAACTTATAATGATCCATTTAATCAAGCCTTAATGGTGGAAATTGTCAAGGATGAAATGTTAGGACTAATCATATTTACTTCCATGCCTTTTTTTTGAATCTCATTCTTAAAAGAAGATGAAGAAGCGATATGAGACTAGAAAAGGAGGTGGTAATAGTTTTAGACATCCATATCAGTGCTCAATGTTTTTAGTAAGGATTAGAGAGTCTATACTTATTATTAGTGATATAATACTGGGAATGTGAAACATTAATTATTATAATCCCCCAAGGATTGTCACTCTTTTGGAAATGTAATCCATTTTGTATATATTTATTAAGAAATCTTCATTCTTTGAAGTTATGAATGTTCCTTCAACTATATGGGATTAGAAGTGCAGTCTGTTTCATTTGAGGTACTAAGGTTTTGACCTAATGGGAGAGGAGTAAAAAATATTTTATCTTATAGGTAGTTTTATATGAGGACCAATCCTTAGCCTAGTGTCATATATTAGGCCCACTCTGAGGTGTGAGTTTTTATGGTATCATAATGATTTTTGTGGATATTGAGTTACGTCCAATAACGCTGAGAGGAACTATTGTTATTGAATCATTTATAGATAATGTTTTATTTGGAATAGGTGCCTCCAATTTTTTATATATACTAGTGTGTTGTAATTTTTGAATCTTCCATCTGATCTCAGTCCATATCATATAGATATATCAACACCACTTGGGAAAAAGAAAGGGAACAAACTTCATTGACATTATTGTGATATATCGATTATAGAAGTGGATCTAGAATGGGATTAAGAAACTATTGAAATGGGTTTATTTGAATTACTTTTTGATATGGTTTGGTTGACTACCTTTAAGGATTTGGATGGTTGCTGTGATTGGAGGGTGTCCTTCACTACTCCTGATGGAATCTATCATCTGTTTCAAGGAGAGGGGGACTAGTGTTCTAGCTGGGTCAGACATCATATTATTTATTATGATATATTAATAAGTTATGTATCACCCCACTTTATATATGATAATGAATTAAACATTAGGAATGATGTTTCACTTTTTTGTGGGAGTTTCTTGATGTATTCTCTGATGAATTTATTGGCTTACCCCTAGAGTTGAAATTCAAATTTTTGATTGATTAGGTCCCCAGAACACAACTTTTCCCATTTCCTTCACAACATATGGTTCCCATAGAGTGTAAATAATTAAATATTAATATATATTATTTGGATTAAAATGTATTAATTTATACGAGTGTGTCTTCTTAGGCTATCCTAGTTATTTTATATAAGAAATAAGATGTAACACACTCCTTATGTACCAATTAGAGGAAGAATAACTTGGTGAATATTATGAATAAGTTTCTTCTCACCCATTTCTATAGACATTATTATTATTCAAAAGTGGTGGTATGGTATTCAAATATCAAACTTCGGTTAGGATTCCATCAAATCTTGGGGACACTGGCTGATGTATATAAGACATATATTTTAAGAAACTATATGCATTTTGAGTACACATTGTTGCTTTTTGGGTTAACCAATAATCCATTAGTCTTTATGGAACTCATGAATCATATATTCCATTTATACATTTATTCTTTTGTTGTGTTTTTTTAGATTATATCTTAGAATATCAAAGGATGAAGAGGAGGAATCAAATAATTTGATAGTTACATTAGTGATTATATTTGATTGTCATATTTATGAAAAGATATCAAAGTGTGATTTATTAAGTAAAGATTATTGGAGAATTAGTTTTTAGAATAGGGTATATCAGATGATTTTCAGAAGGCTTGGGCTGTCATATAATGAAAAGAACTATTGAATATATTTGAGATATAATGCTACATGGGTTTATCATGATATTATCAATGATTTATGATGTATTTATCTCATATTTCATCACACTTGGTAGATCTTACCCCAAAGGGGGTGATATTTTTTAGTGATATGAGTGCTTATAATCCTTGATGAACTAGTGAAAATATTTAATTTAGATCCTATTTTGATTCTACCTAAGGTTAAACAAGGATATATTGTTTACTGTAACACATCATGTATGTGTATTGGTTTTGTAATCATACATGGTGATCATGTGGTTGTGAATGGGTCTTTAAAACGTTATTAATTTGAGAAACATTACCTGGCCCATGAAATTGATCTTTTAGCGGTCATATATGAACTTATATATTATCGAAACTATATTTTTTTGGGATAGATTCATATTTTCTTATAATCTCAAATATTTATGTTATATATTCTCAGAAATGTAATTGAACCTTAAGAAAAGGTGTTGGGTAGAATACCTTTATAATTTTTACTTTTTTATTTCATGTATGTTAGAGAAATGGAATCTGGTCTCTAATACTATCAGTAATATGTTTCCTAATAAATTTCTAAAGGAGTCCCTTGAGGAATGGAATCTCTTGGGTTTCCTTGTTAGGATTCAATTAGAAGAAAAATTAGATAAAGAGGATTTGTTTTTTATACCATTCATTTTCTTATTTTTATTATTTAGTTCATAAACTAAGAGAATATGATATATGGGAAACTCTAATAGATTAAGTGGATATTAAAAGCAGGGGAAAATACTGATGATTGGTCTCTATTTTCCAAAGATATTATTTAATTTAGGATCCATTATATGGTTCTATTGTATATGAGGTATATCGTGATGTGATATAGTTATCATTCATAGTGGTCTGGTCACCTTGGTGTCACTGAGATTTATTATGATATGTGATGATGATACAAGTGTTTAAGATGGAGATAAAACATAGTAGATTCCGTGCCATGCTTCTACACCTATTAATAGATATAGTATGGGCACAAGAATCCCTATAGTTTGATAAATACCCTTTTAATGAGTAAATAAATGTGTAATGATATATCCATGAATTATATCTTTGTATTTACTCATGAACCATAGGTAAATAAGTCTATTTGAGTTGTGATTAATCGATTGAAAAAATATTCCCATTTTATTATAATGATGAATTCCAAGAAGGTAGAAGATTGTGGAAAGATATACGTTCAAGATATTGAGAGGTTTAAGTGGTAACATCCACTATCCTTTTTCATTAGTACCCATGATTCACTTATCAATTATGGAAAGGACATCAAGAGGCAATGGGGTCCTAGGTAAATATAATTACATCCTACCATAAATAGAAAGATAGATAGATAGATTGAGAGATCTATAACATGTAGGATATGATTCATTCCCATGTCTTAGACATTAGAGGGTTTTCGGATAGCCATGTGGGAATAGTAGAGTTATCATATAATAACAATTATTAACCATCCATAATGATGAATCATTTTGAATCATTGTATGGTTGGTTGTGCCAATTTCCCCTCTTTTGGGATGAAGAGGGTTATGCTTCTCTTATAGGGTAGAGTATCATCCAGGAGATCATGGGGATTATTTAGAATATATGATAGTGATTAGTGACATATAATAGTCTACATAAGTTTTATACTGATCATTGTCATTATCTATTAGTGTTTTCAGCCAGTGACTTGGTGTTATTATTGTTATCACCCTTTTTAGTTCATCAATAGCTGAGGGGTAGGGTAAGATCACTATCAGGTATGTATGACCTTTTTATACCATTGAGAGGATTATAAAATTTTCATTCAAGTTGATATTTACTATGAAATTTAGGTTGATCAATAATGTGTTTGGATTTTCTCAATTATAGAAGTATAATATTGATCCATCCCATGTTACAAATTGGGAAGAGATAGAAATGGAACAAGAGGTATCAATGTTTAAGAAGCTAGTTTAGTTTATTTAATATTTGGAAAAAGTTCTTAATGATAAATCTATACCATTGTTTTTGGTTTTTTGGAAATAAGAGATTGATACTCACAATACTTGGGAGTGATAATATCTACCGAGGGAGAAACGAACTCACATCTTCTTTGATCATCGATTTCCAAGATGACATTACGGGGGTCTAAAGTGATATGGTGGGGAGAATTATGACACCCCAAATTTCATTTCATGGTAAATTTTTTTATCATTTACTAGTTTTTATAACTAAAAATACTTTGTGGGCCTTTCATTTTGAATTTTAAAAAAACCAAAGGATAGTGACTATTGCACAGTTAACACATGGTTAGAGAAAAATATTTGAACATCATGAAAAACCTAAAATTTTCTATTAATAGAGATTTACATAGTTATAACATGGTTTTCTCAATCATGTGGCCAAACCATGTGGGATGCCAAGGTGAGATAGTTCCATCCGCACGATTGACACACAATTTTCCAAACAGTGTGGCTTAACGGTATATACGTCCAAGAAAATTAAAAATGTGATATTACATTATTACCAATTAATTATTAAACCTCATAACCCTATAATTTATACACCACTTGAACCAAAATCCCTTAATCTTAACAACACCCATAAAACTCCCATCAAGTCTCGATTTTTGTGGGAATTATTTTACATCCTTCATGAAATCACTATGTAATTGCATCCTCTCTTTATTTTTGGGTATTTCCATCTATTATTCATAAATTTATCTCTTACCCTATGGTCATGGAGACTTGGGGTTCATTTTAATCAATATTTGAGTGTGGTTAGTGATGTGTACAACCTTTCCTTTCCCTTTGGTATATATTTTCTTTATTTATTATGGATTCAAATCATTAATAAGTGGTTTAACATCATTGTGGATGGTGTTTTCTTAAGTTACCTTTCTTTGATGAACCATAAGTGCTTGATGCATTTTAAAAAGGATTATTAAATTGTTTTAAATTATTTTATAGTATTTTAAGGACTGATTATATGTGATAGAGTCATTTTGGAATTTTTATATTTTATTTCAGAAAATTAATTGTTTTAAAAGGATGTTTTTATGATAAAATGGGGACTTCCCATATTATGTTTGATAAAATTCCCATTTGAAATGGATTTTTTTTGTAAATTATGAAATGGCGATTCTTGGTAAGGGGATACCACATGAGAACACTAGGTATTTAGGTTGGATGACTAGGAAACTATAACTAGGAATGGTGGACCCTAACTAGTTTTGGATTTCACTAAAGCACTAATATAACACTTTGTTGGCATGGATCTGGTGTTAGTTTTTTGGATGTGAACTTCCCACTATGAATTGAAGAAACTATCCTTAGTGGCATGCATATAGTTGATTATGATTGTTCAACCATAGATTTAGTGTGAGGATACTTTGATTACCTTAATCCTATATACCTTAGGGGTTCCACATAGTGAATTATTTAAAATGTTTATTCCCATAGATTTTTTTTCAAATTTTATAAATTTTTTTCTTGGTTCTTACCTATAAAATATTAAAATACTATTTTCATATAGTTTATCTTCAAAATAACATGATTGGTTTTATAAAATAAATGATTCTTATGAATCTCTTGGGGGGATCCAATAAGGATAGTTTTGATCACACAATATATAAATCAAATGGGTGTGTCTGGACATTGATTTATTGGATATAGGTAGACATAATGCACTTCATTTTTGCAACATATATCAATTTTTGTGGATTGTAAATTGTTGTTAGTTTTAGTATTTATATTTTTTCCCTCATGTCAGAGAGATATGGGTAGTGGAATTTTGATTTTTTGGCACGTTTTTAAGACTTGTACATTTTTATAACCTATTTGGATTCCCATCTCCCCATTTTTATATTCATGTTGGATTACACATTTTAATTATGTAATGGTTTATGTTCAAATTGATCTATGTGTTTTCATTTTCAATTTTTAGATTTTTGTTATATTATGGAATATTAATACGTTGTTTCTTTGAATTTATTTCCTTGATTGCATGAATCGCCAATGCATGGAGAGGTCATGTTCGATTCTTAGTTAGAATGATCTTAGTGTATTTATCGGGTGAAACAATTAAAAATGCATGTTATTGAGGATAGGAACTTGTTTCTAGCTCGTGGGGACATAGAACACCAATCAGGGATTACTATATATTGTATTAAGTACCCCAATTAGGGGTATACTATGTTTGTTCATGGTCAGATGTATTCATACTCATTTCAATTATATTATTATGTAAACGAGTTTAATAAATATGATTAAAAATTATTACATAGATTTAATAAATTATTTTTCAAAATTAAATATCACACACCAACCACATTCACCCTATAATACCATCATGATGGTAACTAGGAAATCATCTGCTCAATCGATGATATATCATCAGCTGCTCCATCTAACCCCCTTGACACCATCGAATCATAACGTTATTCAATGGAAGTAAAGAGAATTATAGATTAATATGAGAGAACAAATGATGGCATAAAATGGTAGAAATGGGGAATAAAAAAAGTAAATAGTATACCTAATGGAGGTGGAAGCACATAAATGATTATAAATGGATAAATGATATGTAATAACTACTTGTATATTTAAATTGACTGGTATTTAGTATTTATGCATAAAAAATAATATAAAACAAGTTATAAGTTGATTTAAAATATAAAGTAATAACATATTTTCAAATCATAGTACATAACTTAATTGAATCCATGTATTGAAAATAAAAAAAATAATATATACATTATATTAGTTCTAATCATGAAATCATTTAATTCATAAATTGCTATATTATTTTCATCCTCCACCATTAACATTATTTTGTCATCTTCACCCTCTATTTATGGAATCAAATTTCCAATATTATCATAGATAGATAGATCAATGTATTATTTTTAATGGGGTTCACCATCACAATATAATGCAATAAATTCATCAACCATATTAAAAAATTCTCCATGATTTACATGGAATTGAATAATACACCCATCATAAACTCCTACAGCCACATAATGGCCAATTTTATATTATGAATACAAAATATATGGATCATGTTCTTCATGCTCACTAGTGTCAATAAAATGAGATAAATTATCATAATCAAATTATAATGAATATTTCCATATAACCCTATAATTATTAATCTAGTTTCATATGAATAACACAAATAGAAAATTTCCTTGGTAATTTAATTTAAATATTAGATCCACTTTCCATAAAACATAAGTACTATGTTTTTTAATAATTACCTTTTTTATGTATTCAATCTTTCCTCATGAAAAAACTATATGAATCATGAATCCATTTATATTATAAGCATAAAATCTCGTACAATACATCAAAATAACATTGAGAAAAAAATTCAAAACATTTTGAATCATATCTAGATTACTAACATTCATTATCTATATGTATAAATTAAAAAATTTATTAGTTATATAAGATAATTTTTTCCAAATTTTTGAATATGAACATTATGATGATATTTTTTGGGATACAACCAATTAATAATGTATTTTTTAATGGATTTTGATTATCTATTTATCATTTCATATTCTACTAATAATTATTCTATTAGTTTACGTAATCAATTTTTCAATAAAAGGGACTCAAATATCTATGTTGTCTAAAATATATCAATGTCATTATATGAACATTATTTGTGTTAATGAAATTAATGATATTTTACCAACATAATGACCTAACACAAGATTGTTTACTTATTTATTATAGGACTACAATTGATGTGTGTTAACATAATCATATTTAAATTGATTTAATTTTATTACATTTTTATCCAGATACCTTGAATAAAAGGTGACACACTAATAAACCATAAAAATATCAATGTTAAAGATTTTTGGCTAAGTTTTTTTTTCAAAAAAATCCTAAATATTACCTTGATACCTAATTAAAAAAAAGTAACATATTAGAATAAACCATATAAATTATTGTTTGGAAAATTTTAATATAGTAATGATAAAGAAGTATGTTAACAATAAATATCTATGGGATAAATCCATTGATAATGTCTGAGCCCTCTAAATTTAACATTCTTTTTCAAATGAATAGTTATATAAACCATAAAAATGAAAGCATATGGGGAAATATCATTATCAAATTAAGAATTATTATTGAAAATATATCTTGAAGCTTTTCAAGAATAATGGGCCTTAAATAATTATTTTAAATATATTTGAATAACATGAAAAAACCAATTACTATTGCAATTATATTTCCCAATAAAAATATACAAAATTATAAAGGTATAAATTTATCTATCAAAATATTTGATTCTTGAATTTTAATCACATGAATCTTTTGATGTTTTATATCAATAAATATAGAAATATTTCATTAATATTCCTCATGTACATCTTAGTTTTGCATTCCTTGAAGGATAACATTTTACTATTGTTTTTTCAGTATAAAATCTCTGCAAGATACTTTCTATATTCATTTTATACATATCATGTTGTATATTAATTTAAATTAAGTATTTAAGAGTGTTAATATAATATTTTTATTTTCCCATCTCATTAAATATTAAAAAAATAAAATTCCCACATATATTGTTTTTAATATGTATAACAAGAATATTATACTGTAACAATAGAAATTCATGATAAGGAAGTTTAAAAAACAATAATTTGTTTCTTAAATTATTTTGTACCAACTATATCAGATGATATTTTAAGCCTTTTCATGATGACATTCAAATGATACAATTTTCAAAAATTTTCAAATATAGTAATTAGTTATGGTATGATTTTTAAACAAAATAATAATTTTTCTGGTGGACTCCAGTCGTTTCATCCATTGGATCATGACTTGTTTAACTGATATCTATGTGATTCAAATAATAATCGATGATAGCACTTAAAAAAACTTTATAATATATATTAATCTTCTAAGATTAAGTTAAATCATTCAAATTAGGCTTTTATAGATATTATGAGTGTTTATAGCATATTTTTTAATCTAGATAAATCCCTAATTGTATACCATTTATCATCACACTTTTTGATCATTTTGGTGGTGAATTCATCATATATATCTACACCATTATTCCATATGTATTGAAATTTTTATGTGAAATGATAAATGTATATATTGATTTCATTTCTAGGAAATTTATTTTCTACAATGATTACTGTAATAATGAATGAAGCTTGTCTCATAGACATCCACATTTGAAGATTGAAAGGGCACAAGAAAAATGGATAAATCTTATAAATTTTATATAGAGTCATGAATATTTTAAATCCATCAGTATAAAATCCCAAATAAAAATTACTAGGATCTGAATAGATATTTATATATAATTAATAAAAGAATTTCCCAGCTTTTTAATCTCTAAGATGGTGTATAAAATTGTAGTGTTTATTCCTTCACATGTTTTTAATATTTTCTTCCATTGTTGAAGGAATGGACAATATATATAATTAAGTGTTTAATTTGATATTATATAAAATCTTTATTATAGTTTTACTCATATTACTCTTCATATTATTTTCATTAAAACTTCTATCATGGTTCTCTAATTTAAATGTATAAATATAAATTATTTTACAATTTTCACTATCTAAATATTACCCCTAATAAAACATGCAATCATTGATACATGCATGTATCATTTTGTAACTGAGACCATTTGTTTCAAAAACTCTATCTAATTTGTAAAATAGTATATAAATTTAAGTTTAAATAAAGAATAATTTAGAAAAAATTTCATTGAAATTGATTTATCTATAATCCTACATAATCACCTGATATGGTACAACATCGATCGATTGTAAAATTTAAATATTTTCTATATCTTTTATACTACTCTATATTTACATCATCAATTAATTCATAAAACTCATTTTATTTCTCAGTTAACTTCTATATTTTATTAATCTTTGGAAAATTATAATACGACACCACTGATATGTTTCAAACATCATTATGATGTGATGTGGGGCTAAAAACATCATTAACCAAGTTTTTAATTCAATTCTCCACTATTTGGGAATTAGGTTGTTCATTTTGTAGATGGTCACACATAAAACATTCTAAAATGTTCAATTCCCCATGAAAAATCCATCTCACATATTTAGAAAGAAGTTGTATCAATTTCAATTTCTCACATATCATGTCAATTCAACTATAATATAAAATTATAATATGAATATGAAAATTTTATTATTCCATATACAGATCGAATTGAAAATGAAAAATCTAAAATTTTCTTCAAACTATTAACATATTTAGGTGTATTATAAGGTAAAATAATAAACATTTTATCCATTTTACACAATTTGTAAAAAATATGTAAAAAATATTCCTTAAATAAAATAATATTAAAAATAAAACAAAACCATGAATAAAATATAAAAACATATAAAATTTAACTAAGAACAAATCATCAATAATAATATTGTCATAATCAATTTATATTTTGATATCACATTTTCTAATATAAATATATCAAATAACATTTTGTAAAATCCATATGAAATAATCAAATAAGTATTAATCTGTATTTTAATAAGAATTAAATTAAGAAATGAAAACAAAAAAAATAATTCATGAATTAATTAAAATAAAATAATTCAAAACCAAAAAAGAAAACTAACCCTAATACATTACCCTAAAAATATACTAAATATTAACTATATATTATATAACCAATAAAATGAACAATAAAATAAAATTTAAGCACACTATTGGATCAATGGAGTTAGATTATAAGGGGGAGAAGAGGGAATAAAAGGGTGGATGTGAGACTTCGAGTGCTTTATAATTTCTTAATATGTTAGTTTCATAAAATTATCCAATAACATAATAAAATAGAGCATTAATATCCTAATAAAAATCACTAAATCCATAATTCGAAAATTTTAAGTAAATGTCATAAAAGCCATTTATATCATAGAACAATAGAAAGTGGATAAGAGTAGATCTAAAAAGAACCAGGCTTCTCATACATGGTTATTAATTATTTTTTATGAATATTCATTACATTACCAGAAAACACACCTAAGGACCATAATAGTTTAGTTCCATTGGAATCATGGGACACAATATTATTAATTCATAAATGATCTTCAATGTCTCCCATAATGATCAAACCCTTTAGTACTCCAACTTAAATACCATTATTCATAACTTGAGGAATGGAAACATAAGAAAAGGTGAGATTAGACTCTCAGTAAGGGTAAACAATAGAGATATGTATGAATGGCATAAGAATAAGGGTATGAGAACATGGGCATAAAATTTTAAATCATACCCTGCATATACAAGATCCTAATCTTGAGTCAAGTAACACTGATTAACAGTTCATAAGACATGGATAATAATTGAATCAAATAACATGATGCATTATAGCATAAAATTTTCATAGGACATAATATTGTGGAATAAAAATTAGTATAAAAAACATATTTCAATGATTCCCAAAAAAAATTCATAACATTTTAGGATTGGGATAACCACTAGTGTACCATATTTAATTTTAGGATAACCATTAATGTACCCTATTGTTCAGGCTTAGTCTAACAACCTGGGTACCCTTTGAGCTTATAAAACATTTATCAATACTCAATTTATTAGAGGGTGATATAGGTCCCACACATCACATAATCCATAAAATTATGTTCCATAAGATCATAGAACATTCATTATATCATTACCCCTGACAATAAATGATATTCATAAACATTTAATAATATCATAACCTATGTAAAGGTGATAGGTTACCTTATCATTTAATCATGTCATCAAAGTGTAACCTAAGGAAAATGAAACAAGATTTATAGGCATTTTGTTATGGCATAACTATAAATCCCTGACCTTAGAAGCCTTGAGTTGGTGTATTATTTTAATACATTGGAATGATTAAAAGGAATTAAATCCCAAAGGGCCAAGTAATTTAGATGTTTTGTAAATTCATATATATATACATTGGTTCAACATTACAACTTTAAAATAAATACAACATATAAGTTTTATTAGGAACATCCACAACATAATGTTTGTCCCTATAGGTCATTCATAATAAACCCCTTCATGTCCGGAGAAAATGAAACATAAGAAAGGGGTGAGCTCAGATGCTCATTAAGGGTAAGAAATATAGTGGAATATATCATAAACATAATTATTAGGCATGGTGAATGACTAAAAAAACATACCTTTAAAAATAAACTTGATTATAATATGGAAGAAATATGAGTTGAGTAAATATTTCCATAATAAAACATAACCATGGGTATTATATAGGTCAAAAAACAAAATTATATTTCTTTTAATAGTTTCATGATGAGGGAGTTCATAATGTGGGACATAATAACCATACCGTTAAGGCCTCATACTGAGACCATAAATATCCGTTTATTCAAGGCCTCATCCCAAGACTATAGTTTGTCTCATGAGACCTACCGATGCATTAAGGGGATATAGTGCGGCCCACCCAACACTTACTAGGTCCAATTAATTCCTAATATTAATGGAGAAAAGTATAAACAATATAAACATTCATATTGAAACTAGTATATGAAATGTGAATAACATTCCCAAATCATTAATCATAATCAATCAGCATTCAGAGTAATATGGTGATTGGTTTCAAGATACCACATGCACAATCAAAATAATAATAAACCATTCAGTAAAAAATGGTGTATTATATCATAGGAGATAAACCTTAATTAATTATAGGATTCAAAAAAGTTTGTTGACCTCTATTAAGATACTTTTAAATGAGACAATTGAAAAATCCTTGAGGAAATAATCCTTATATGACAACCCTGATATTTTATTACACAATTAAACATAATTTATTACAAAAAATTCACTTAATAAAACAAAGAAGATTGATATGTATAGTTTCTTTTGGGCTTAGGATCATTAAATAACAACTTAAAACATGAAAAAACATCTTTATTGAAAACTTCCTTTACATGACCATTACATTCCCTTGCACTTAGCATTGCATGGGATAACCTGAGGACATGCATAAGAAAAGGGTGAGCTGTAAAGCCTAGTAAGGGAATAATCACAATATAAAATGAGAAATAAAATACATGTTAGAAAAAAGGCATATCAATAGAGAACAAGAGAAACATAAATGTAAAGGAATGATAGAGCATGATAATCATAACATGGAAATGTGACAACAACACTTAGCATGGAATTAGCATGAGCTAAGGCTCATTGCACATGGAGCATGAGTAAATCCTCATTGCACATTAAGCGTGAGTAAAAACTCATTTAACATGAATTATAATGAGTAAACACCCATTTGATATGACGTATCATGATACTATGCTTTACCCAATGCATTGGAGCAATATAAGGGCACACCATTCTTAAACATTTCATTTCATGCATAAGTGTGCCACATGGATCATATAATATGGATTCATAAAACATAATCATTTATTCAACGATAAAGTAATGTGGAATTCATACATGAAACATTATAATCAATAAGTAAATGTTCCTAAAGGTGAATGCCCTTGATAGATAAATGGGCATGGTATTCACTACACAATGACATTGTCTTGACAAAATGGTGCAATTTCGGCAGCGTAATAGTGTGACGTAAGAATTCATAAAAATGGTTGATGAGAGAGAAATGGGTGTCTCATCATAAATACATGAAATGGAAAGTAAGGGGTTCATATATATACATGTCCCAACAATTTTAATATAATTTAGAGTCATGATACAAAAGAATTTCTTGAATGTAAAAGTGGAGAGTGAAATTCCTTTCAGAATTTTGGCATAGTAACGAGTGTACATGGGAGGCATTTAATGAGAGAGAAAGGGGTCTCCCATCATTCAGACATAAATAGGAAAGTATGGGGGAGGTGAGAAACCATACCAAACCATTTATAATTGAAACTATAAGTGAATAACAACATTAAGAAAAATGGACAAAAATGATAAAGGAAGAAAAACCCTTAATTGGAAGTGTGATTTCAAAGGCTTGAAAGAGGCTTGCGATAGGATTATTGGGAGCGTGGGGAACCTTGGTAGGATTATAGAGAGAGTAGGGCAGAGGTTGGAATAACTAAAAAGGATTTGAGTGAGGAGGAAGTGGATTCTTGGGTGGGTTTATATAGGAAAGGTGAGGGAATTCTGTATTATTTAGGTTTGGGACAACTCACATTAAAATAATCCAAACCACAAACCAGCCCATGGTTTTTTCCAATGTATTTTTGAAAAGGGAAGTGGGAAGAAATATTTTATAATCACAAAGTCCTAAATTCTTAAAATAATGGGGTTTCGTATGTGGAGGTGAGTCACACTCCCAAGGAAAACAATTTAGGAAGACAAGATGTTTAATAAGTATTGAAGGGTCCATTAATGCTTTGTAAAATAAGTCAAACAAACCCAGAATCACATTATTTTAATGGTAAATAAAATATTGGCCGAAAATAAAGCTTATAGTATTTTATTACACCACTATTGGGTCATTATGATGTCATAAAACATATTATATATTTAAATGGTATTTAATTTTTACCCAAACATTTGACTGTCTCATAAAATTATGAAAAATTCACCGTTGAATAATTTCAATGACCTGATTCAAAAAAAAAATTTATTTTATCCAAATAATTTTCTAAATATGTTAATTTTCACTTTTAAAATAAAAAATGATATTTATCTAAAATTCATGGGTTTTGACAAAAATGACATTCAAACCTAAAAAAAATTTCAATTGCATTCATAAAATTATACGTTCATTTATATTTAATAAAAATTAATTTTATAATAAAAATATTATTATTTTATTAAAATATTATTTAATTCAAAAATCCATTAACTCATCAAAAATATTTCTTAGTTTAATATTAAATAAAAACACTATTTGTGCTTCAAAAACTATTTAAAAGGGACCAATAACAAAATTAAAGTATATTAATTAATATATAAAAAAATAATGTACATAACCATAGTGCTCAGGTCTTGTTACATAACCTCTTATATCACATACATAAGACTAAAGAGTTAGGTGTGCAATGGTGACAGACTCTTGGGGTGGCTCGGATAACGTTGCTTGAGTGGTAATCTCTATCAACTTCTATTTCTCTTATAGGAAGTCCCGCTCGAGCATAACATATTCAAGCTCAACTTGGTCTTGGTCAAGAGAATAGCCCAAAGACGCAGCCTCCTTTCCGAGCTCTGAAAAATGGGATTCATATGGCGCATGTCTACTGGATGAGGTCATCTCTTCCTTTGTATGAGTAAATTGGATTTGTTAAAGCCCTATATTTATACTAATCAAGTGATCACTGTTCAACAACTATACTTACAATGGTCACAATTATTAACAATATTTTAAAATCCAAAAACATAAATCCAAAGAAGTTGAAATTTTATATAAACAATTTACATTAAGAGACATTTAATTATATCAATAGGGACTTCCATTAATGAAATTTTGGGTCATTACAATCTTCCCCCCTAAAAAATTTCACCCTTGAAATTTTCTTTTCGCATACTAAAATAGATGTGGGTAACTATTCTTAATCATTTCCTTTGATTCCCACTCCGCTTCTTCAAACTTGTGGTTTCAGCACAACACCTTGATGAGGGTCATTGCCATATTTCATAGAAATTTTTCTCTACGATCTAAGATCTTCACTGGTTGCTCCTCATAATAAAGATCATCCTCTAACTATACCACCCATTAATAGAGTACATGTGAAGGGTCTGGTATGTACTTCCTTAAGAGGGATACATGAAAGACATCATCCACTTTGGGCATAGTAGGTGGAAGTGCTAGTCGATAGGCCACAACCCTGACATGATCAAGAATCTCGAAGGGGCCGATGTTCCTTGGAATTAACTTCCCTTTCTTTCCAAATCTCATGAGCTTATTCCAAAAAGATATGGGTAGAAATACCTTGTCTCAAAAATTAAACTCAAGGTCTCATCGACGGTTATCTGCATAACTCTTCTGTCGACTCTAGGCTGCCTTGATATGCTGCTGAATGGTTTTCACCTTCTCCACCATTTCTTCGACCATTTCTAGTCCAAGCATATTATGATCACTGACCTCATCCCAACATGCCATTGTTCTGCACCTTTTCCCATAAAGGGCTTCATATGGTGTCATTTGGATGCTCGAGTGGAAACTATTATTATAAGAGAACTCAACCAGTGGAAGATATTGATCCCATCCTCCTTTAAAGTCCATTGAGAATGCTCTCAACATGTCCTCAAGTGTTTGGATAGTCCTCTCAGATTGGCCATCATTTTGAGGATGATAGGCCTGACTGGAGTTCAGTTCAGTATTCAAAGCATGTTGAAGAATCTTCCAAAACATAGAGGTGAATCTTAGATCTCGATCGGACACAATAGATAGAGGTACTTCATGCCGCCTTACCACTTCCCTGATATATATTCGTGCCAGTTGATCCAATGAGAAATCCTCCCAAATAAAAATGAAGTGTTCAACCTTTATAAGATGATCCATAACAACCCAGATTGCGTTGTTTCCTTTGGATGTCTTCTGAAGTCCAGTGACAATGTCCATGGTGATGTTCTACCATTTCCATTCTAGTATGGTAAATGGTTGCATCATACCCTTAGAATTATGCCTCTCTGCCTTCACTTGGTGACACACCAGACACTTTGATGTATATTCAGCCATCTCCTTCTTCATATTATCCCACCAGTAATGCCCTCAGAGATCTCGACACATCTTTGTGTTTCCTGGGTGAATAAAGAAATTTGAACTATGTACATCATCAAAAGTTCATTCTTCAGCTCCAGACATGATGGAACACATATACTTTTCCCAAATCTCAAAATTTATTCTTCATTAACATTAAACTCCATGGATTTCCCTTTTCCAATAGCTTCCACTTTTTCCTGAATTCCCACATCATCTTTTTGAACATCCTTTAACCTTTCCAAAAGTGATGGTTGAGCAATCATTTGTAAAAGGATTGATGATTTTCCTTTCATTATGATTCCCATGTACATTTTCATCAAATCTAGGAAGATTGGATCCTTTTCAATTCTCATCAATGATAGAATAAGTGGGTCCTTTCTACTTAGGGAATCCGCCACCTTGTTGGCTTTCTCAGGGTGGTAATGGATTGAGCAGTCATAGTCTATGATCATCTCTAACCATCTTCATTGGAACATGTTCAAACATTTCTTGTGTGAATATATACTTGAGGCTTTGTGGTCCGTATATATTTCACACTTCTCCCCAAAGAGATAATGCCACAAAAATTTCAAAGAGAAGATCAATACATCCAACTTGAGGTCATGTGTTGGAATGTTTGGTTCATGAACATTCAATTGATTTACAACATAGGAAATGACTTTTTCTATTTACATCAACACACATCCCATTCCCTTTTTTGAAGCATCACTGAATACCACAAAAAGTTCTCCACTTATGGGTAATGTGAGCATATGTGTAGTGATAAGCCTAATTTTCAACTCCTAGATGATTTCTTCACATTCATCACTCTAGGAAAAAAATAGTCCCTTCCAAGTTAACTTGGTAAGAGGGTTAGAAAATTGTGATAAATTTCTCACAAATCATCGATAATATCCTGCTAACCCCAAGAAGCAATGGATATCCGTTACTGATGTTGGCCTCGACCATCCCTCAATTGCATCAGTTTTGGAGGGATCCACAAATATCCCATTGCTTGTGATGATATGGACCAAGAATGAGACCTCCTTAAACTATAACTCACACTTTCTATACTTTGCATAGAGCTTCTCCTTTTTCAAGATCTCTAGTACAGTTCATAAATGATCCTCATGATCCTCATTAGTTTTGGAGTATATCAGGATATCTTCTATGAATACCACCACAAATATTTCGAGGTAATCTATAAAGACTCTATTCATCATGTCCATCAAGATTTCTAGAAATTAGTGAGTCCTAAAGGAATTACTATGAATTTATAGTGCCTGAATCTTGTATGAAAACCAGTCTTGGGGATATCTTCCTTATTCAACCTTACTTGATAATATCTTGATCGCAAATCCACCTTGGAGAAGTATTGTGATCCACACAGTTGATTGAACAAGTCATCTATTCATGGGATAAGATACTTGTTCTTTATCGTGATTTTCTTAAGCTCACGATAATCGATGCAAAGGTTCATTAACCCATCTTTCTTCTTGGCGAAGAGGACTAGTGCACCCCATGGTGAAGCACTTGGGCATATAAAACCTTTATCCAGATTCTCCTGTAGATGTTTCTTCATCTCCTCATGCTCCCAAAAAGCAATTATATACATAGTCTTTGATATTGGAAATTCCCCAGGTATAAGATCAATTGAGAACTCAACATCTCTTCTAGGAGGAAGACCAGACAATACCTCGAGAAACACTTCAGATAATTCCCTCACAATAGGCATTTCTTCTAGGATGGTTGCCTCCTTAGACTCAATCATCTGAGATAGATACACGTTCTTATAGGGATTTAATATCCAAACTTGAGATGATGGAGCAAAATATGATTCATCTTCCTCCTTTCGCTTGTAAAGAATCTGGGGTCGATTCTCCACATGGAGAGCGATTTCCATCTCACGACAATTTATGTTGGATCTATATAAGGAAATCTAATCCATGCCATGAAATGTATCAAATTCCACCTGAGGGAGTATAAAGTGGTTCTTAAAAATGTTTAATCCTCATATTATGATATTGGATGAGTTATATTAATGGGATGCAATGATTTCCCCATTTTCCGTACTCACCGAAATCTTCACTTCCATGATTTGTGGTCATGATGGGATTGTTCTACTAAAATTTCGAGATATAAAAGAATGCGTAGAAGCTGAATCTTAAAGTATGTTCGCAATTATTAAATGAATAACTATAATACCTATCACCACTTTGTTATCAGGGTTCACTTCGGCAGTAGTGATGGAAAAAGATCACCCTTGCTGCCTTGGAGGTTGTTGGTTGCCTATGAAAACCCTTGGCTTAAGGCACTAATTTTTAAAATGCCCTGGTTCATTGTAGTGGTATCAATGAAACAAAAATTGAAGTTCAAATTTAGCATTCCTCTCTTCTATCACAGAACCGGATCTTTCTTGATGATAGTTAACAGCTAGGGGCCATTCTCTTCCACACCTAAATCATTTCCTTGTCCCCTTCAGGCAATTTTCATGGTGCTTATTTCCACACCTTTGGCAAGTGGGGTGCTAGATCTTCTTAGCACCATTGGATTTATCCATAAGACTGCCAACATTGAAGTCCACCTTACACTTCCTATCCCCGTGATACCCCTGAGATTCTCCAACCCCCATTTCGACCTTGAGGGACATCAAACAATTTTCTCATAGAAATCGAAGTCGCGGATCGCCAATGCTTTCTTCAGGCTAGTTTTCACCCCACCAAAGAAGCGGTCAAACTTGCATTAAAGGGTAACGAAAAAAAAGATGCGTATCTTTCAATCCTTGTGAAGTTTTCCGCATACGATCCAACAGATTCGTCATCTTTTTTATTGAGGGAAACGAAGTCCATTTCCATCTTAAGCCGAAGGGTGCACATAAAATATTTATCAAAAAACACCTTCTGGAAATCCTTAAATTCCAAAGCCTTGGTCTCCTCCTCAAGCTTCATATTTTTGATCAACATCCACCATTGATCAGATTTACCCTCAATACGATAAGTAGCCAGGAGAACCTTCTCTTGTTCAAAACATTGAAGGATGGAGAAGAACTTTTCAGTGGAGTTAATCCATTGTTTAGCGATTGAGGGATCAGATGATCCATTAAAAGTAGGAGGCCTTTTTCTCATGAAGATATCTATAGAGACTTGTTCTTTATTAGGGGGGAGGGGGGTTGAATGTTCCTCTTGACCCATGTTTCTATTCAATGCTTGAGTTAGATAAGAGGGAAGCGTGACAACGTTCCTGGTTCCCGCTCCCATTGGATTGGGAATATCATTAGTACAATCATCACATTGATCTCTACATCAGTAGTTATCTCGAGTCGTCCTATTACCGGCCATTGGCTAGAATAAAATGAAATTTAGGGGTAACACATAATGGGTAATACATGGAACAAACAGATGACTTATAAATAACTCTTATTTGATTTACATATGAATCTATTGGCTTCAGTCTATGTTATCCATGATCTACTTTCTATTATATATTCTTTGGGCATTTTTTTGTCCCTTAATAATGGTTCTTACTAAGATTGTGAATTTATCAAAGCATATTCCCTGGGAGTGTCGTAATCCAGAGTGAATCAATGCCCGTTGTTGTGCACCAGTTCCTGTTCGAGTCTAGCTCAAAGTGGTGTTTTTGGGTTTTACCCCTAGGATACATCAGTGCTAGAGCCTCCTCTACCTTCTTGTATCTAGACAAGGATGTATTTGCTTGATGAACCACATAATCAATACTCACGAAAACGTAGGAATGATTTTATTATACTTTTTCTTGATTCTAAGGCTTCACTAGGGTTTTATAATCCTAATTCCAAAAATAAGTAAACCTATCCTCTGATACCAACTATGACAACCCAGATCTTTTATTACACAATTAATCATAACTTATTTAATAAACATCACTTAATACAATATAGAATATCGAAAGTTCTAGTGTCTTTGGAGATTAGGATCATTACATAACAACTTAAAACATGAAAAAATATATATTTATTGAATACTTCCTTTACATGACCACTACATTACCTCGTACTTAGCATTGCATGGGATAACCTAAGGACATGCATAAGAAAATGGTGAGGTATAAATAACAGTAAGAGAATAATCACAAAATAACATGAGGAATACAATACTTGTTAGACAATAGGCATATCAATAGTTCACAAGATAAGCATTAACATAAAGGCATGATAAAGTATGATAATCATAACATGGAAATTGGAAACAACACATAACATGGGATTAGCATGACGAAAGGCTCATTGCACATGGAGCATCAGTAAATCCTCATTGCACATGAAGCACGAGTAAAACCTTTTTGCAATTTAATTAGCATGAGTAAACACCCATTTCACATGATGTATAATGATACCATACATTACACAATGCATTGGATTTCTATAAGGGTGCACCCTTCTTAAACATTTCCTTTCATGCATAAGTGTGCCACATGGATCATATAACATGGATTCATAAAACATAACCATTTATTCCACGATAAAGGAATGTGTAATTAATACATGAAACATTATAATCAATAAGTAAATGTGCATAAATGTGAATACATTTGATAGAGAAATGGGCATGGAATTCACTACACAATGACATTGGCTTGGAAAATCGATGCAATTTCGGTAGCGTAACGGCGTGACGTAAGAATTCATAAAAATGGTTGATGAGAGAGAAAAGGGTGTCTCATAATATGTACATGAAATGGAAAGTAAGGGGGTCATATAGATACATGTCCCAATAATTTTAATATAATTTAGAGTCACGATACAAAGTAATTTCTTGAATGTAAAAGATGAGAGAGAAATTCTTTTCAGAATTTCGACATAGTAACCGGTGTACATGTGAGGAATTTAATGAGAGATAAAGGGATCTATTGTAATTCAAAAATAAAGAGTGAGGTATGGGGGAGGTGAGAAAACAAACCCCAACATTTATAATTGAAATGAAAAGTCTATAACAACATTAAGAATATTGGACAAAAATGAGAAAGGAGGAAAACCCTTACTTGGAAGCGTGCTTCCAAAGGCTTGAGAGAGGCTTGAGAGAGGATTATTGGGAGATTGGGGCACCTTGGGAGGATTATAGAGAGAGTGGGGAATAGGTTGGATTAACTCCAAAGGATTTTAACGAGGAGAAAGTGCAAGCTTGGTTAGGTTTATATAGGAAAGGTGAGGGAATTCTTTATTATTTAGGTTTGGGACACCTCACATTAAACTAATCCAAAACACAAACCAGGCCATGGTTTTTGCCTATGGTTTTTGGAAAAGGGAAGTGGAAAAAAATATTTTATAAGGCCAAAGTCCGAACTTCTTAAAATAATGGGGTTGCTTATGTGGAGGTGAGTCACACTCCCAAGGAAAAAAAATTAAATAGACAAGATGTTTAATAAGTATTGAAAGGCCCATTAATACATTGTAAAATAAGTCATAAAAGTCCAAAATTACATTAATATAATTATAAATAATATATTGGTGGAATATAAAGCTTATAGTATTTTATTACATCACTATTGGGTCATTATGATGTCATAAAACACATTATATATTTAAACGGTATTAAATTTTTACCCAAAAAATTGACTGTCTCAGAAAATTATGAAAAATTCACCGTTGAATAGTTTCAACATCCTGATTACAGAAATAATATTTATTTTTATCTAAATAATTTTCTCAATATGTTAATTTTTACTTTTAAAATAAAAACTGATATTAATAAAAAATTAACGGGTTTTGACAAAAACGGCTTTCCAACCTTAATAAAAATTACAATTGCATTCATAAAATTATATTTTCATTTATATTTAATAAAAATTAATTTAATAATAATAATAATATTTTATTAAAATATTATTTAATTCATAAATCCATTAATTCATCAAAATAGATTTCTTAGTTGAATTTTAACTAAAAACACTATTTGGGCATTAAAAACTATTTACAGTGTAACAATAACAAAATGAAAGTATATTCATTATAATATAAAAAAATGATGTACATAAACAAAGTTCTAAGGTCCTATTACAAAACCCCTTATAACAATGGCATAGGACCAAAGAGTAAGGTGTGCGATGACAATAGACTCTTGGGGTGGCTCAGATAACATTCCTCTGGTGGTAATATCTATCAACTTCCATTTATCTCGTAGGCGGCCCTGTTCGAGCTTAACATATTCAAGCTCAGCTTGGGCTTGGTCAAGAGAAAATCCCAAAGATGAAACCTCCTTTCCGAGCTCTTACAAATGAGCTTCGTATGGGGAACGTCTACGGGATGTGGCCATCACTTCCTTTTTCTGGGTAAATTGGATTTGTTAAAGCCCTATATTTATACTAATCATGTGATCATTGTTAAATGGATATATTAAAAATGGTCACAATTATTAACTGTATTTTAAAATCCAAAAACATAAAACCAAATAATTTGAAATTTTTTATAAAATATTCACATAAAGATACATTTAATTAGTTCAAGAGGGTTTTCCATTAATGAATGTTTGGGTCGTTACGCCTTAAACATTCCAAAGTGTCACATACAACCTTAAAACATTCAAATAATAACCCCTTAGAATATCATGAAAATAAGGAGGCTATTTTACTGATATAACCAAGGGTATTACATGCACCAGTAGAAATAGCTATGTGGTGAACAAGTCTTATATCTCAAAAAGTCAAAGCAATATGAGAAAAATCCTTTTTCACTATGGAATGAAGATTAATTTTCAAAAATCATTTGTATTTGTTTTGAAATTGTATAGTAAATGTTTATATCCCATAAAATAAAAGTTAGTTTCCTTGAAATTATATTTTAGGCATAAATAAAGTCTTATTTATGTGAAATCAATTATAATAGTTTTTAATGAATCTTTTGGAATGAAACATTTTAGAGCGGTTTAAGGAAGATGTTAAAGGATTTTAAAGTGTAAAGGAATGCTTGATTTCATAAAATCATAAATGAAAAAAATATATTTTTAATATTATTATTTTTGATTTTATAACGATAAATATGGATTAAAAAATATTTTATAATGAACATAAAAATAAGTAAGGATTCGAAAAGTTCCTTGAATCAGGCTTGCATTTCAGAATCATTTTTTTGAAAGACTAATTTAAAACATGTGAGTATGAATAAAATAAAAAAGGATTCTGATTGGTAAACATATATATAACATTAAAAAATAATTTTTTAGGATTAAATGTGAATAAATAATAATATAATTCAGGTTAGTATAGAATAAGTGCAACCTGAATGAAAATGGATATTTAGGTAAAAAATACATAAAACACCATAATCAATTGAATCGTATGAACCAAAATTAAAAATAATAAAATGATACATTTAATTTCATTAAAATAAATATATTAATGATATGAAACATTAATGGTAAGTATACATACACCATACACAAGTAGTAGTAGAGAATGCAAAATATCTGACAAAAATGGGTGTGAGATGAAGAAGCCCCTTAACATAAGTCTGAAGGTGTTCTCCACATGATCTTTGTGTACTAGATAACCAAATTAAATCAATTAATTAATATTTCCATAACATATTATTTATTTAATGGATTTATTATATCCTTATTTCGTTCATTCATGGCCTTCTCGATGGGTTTAATAGGTTCAATTTTATTGTTTGTGAGCGTTTTTTCCTTGGTATTCATGACCGGTTTACATATATACATGTAAGGATAAACATGTAATATGAAAGTGGTTTTATAGAATAGAAGTTTTATTTTATTTTTTACCATCTATATGATTAAATGGTTATAAAATTTATTTTTTATTAGGAGTGAAAGTGAATCATTATATAAAATGTTAATGATAATTATTTGGGTTAATTGGCGGTTCTTGATCACAAGGAACTCATTTAAATTTATAAATTAATATCATTTGTGAAAAAAGATTCCAGAAAATTAAATAAGTTGTAATACATATATTATAGTCTGGTTCAACCATAAAAATTGTTTCATGACCAGAATTGATTATGGTAATAGAAATTGAAAACCCGTTGTCCTTGAATGTGATAAATTAACACATCTCAGATGGTGTTTTCATTTTTAGTATAAAAGAAGGGGAAAGAGAATATAATAATTAATTATCAAATCATCACAACAAAATTATTGTATATTTAGGTTACTATATTAAAAATAAAATTTTTATGAAATTGAGTGAGTAAATAAAGAAAAAAATAATGGAACTCAAAATAAAAGAAAAGTTGAGAAATCCCTTATGAAAATTCGACAGCCTAGTGACATCACTTAAAAATTCCTAAAATATTTTGTCGATAGTAAAGGGGTATCTAAAAATTATTTAATAATATGGAAAGTAAGGGGGATATGGAATTAAATATCCAAATATAATCCAATTTAATGTAAAATATAATAACTTAAAAAGAGTTCTTGAAAAAGATAGAGATTTTGAGATGAAAATTCTACAGCATAACGAATATATAACATGGTTTTAGAAAAATATAAAAGAGAGGGGACATGGGTCGCCCATTAATAAAAGAATCATAATGTTGTGTAGGTATATAATTAAATGTAAATAAGAACATAGTATGGAAAATTGATATACATACCACATAAAAGACAACACGAATGGAAAAGAGAAGTTGAGAATTCCCTTACGTTGTAGAGTAACTCCTAAAACACGAAGGTTGAGACCTTGGGGGATTGAGGACACCGTATAAGGAATAATAGGGTGGTTAAACTACTAGATATTATATTATTATTGATTTTTAATGAAGTAAAATGAAGGAATTATTGTGTATTTATAGTAAGATAGAGAGTTTTTATTAATTTCAAAGGACACCTCATGAGTGGTTTTTGAAAAAGCATGGCCTTTCCCATGGTATTTTCCAATGGTATTGGCCACATGGGACACCTAATATCATATAATAACGTACAAAAGTATAAAATAATTTTATATTAATTATTACATCATTATGATGTCATTTAACATACAGAAAACAAAAAACTATATTTTCACTATTCACGAAAAATTCAAGTTTTCATGAAAAAAACCAAAAATTAACCCCAACCATTTTTCGACGTGTAGAATTAAAAAATGAAATCCATTTTTAAAATATAATTTTTTAAATATTTTTAAATATTTTTATTAAAAAATGTAATTTATTCCAAGAAAAATAATAACTCATTTTGTAACACCTTAAAAAATTAACCAAGGTCTCATAAAATTCTCGAATACCCAAAAGACAGTAAAATAAAAATTTATTATGAAATTTTTTGAAAATAAATTCCCATTTTGAACTATTAAATAAATCATAAAAGTTTAATTATGACATTTATGACTTAGAAAATACCAATACTTATACTATTATCATTTTGTCACCTATATGATGTCTGAAATTTATTTATACATTCTTGGGTGAAGATAATATTTTTTTGACTGATTTAGTATTCATAAATATTCATAAGGGTATGTTACTATTCACCGAAAACTATTTATGCCTTATCAGACATTATATCTCTTACTGAAAGAAACCACTTATGTTAGTTTTTAGAAATTCAAATCACAGAGGTGGAAAACTTATATTTACTGGTTAGGTTATAACAAAGTGGTATTTAGTAGAGAATCAGTGTTTCATGAATTATGTTTTAAATATATTTGTAAATTCTTGGTGTGTTACATTATTCCCCCCTCAACAGAATTGCATCCTCCCAATTCTAAAATGCACTTTGAATGTTAAAGGTTTACGCTTGAAAATTTCAAGAGAAACCCACATTAAAATAGGTTTAATAAAATATCTTCCTAAAAAGTGGTTAAGGGAAATGAGGTGGTAAACCCAAAAATCATTCTTTAAAATGGGGTGACATTAGATGGAAGTAAAAAACTTGAAATGGAAAAAAATATATACCTATGAAGTTCTGATGGAACATGATAGAGGACATGTTCAGATGAATGTTTATTACTACAATTCTATAAACCACTGTAAAAAAATCACTAATATTAAAAAAAATATGATAATAAGAAGACATTTTATTTGAGGATACTTTCCTTAAATTGAGGAATTATTCCACTATATAAGAGTATAAATATACATTTCTATTTTAAACTCATCCTTTTATTTCTCCTTGAACTATATATACATCATCACTTAGCACATATTATGCCATATGGTAAAGTAATACATTAAGTTATAAAACCTCATAAAATGATCAACTTAAACAATTTATTAAATGGTTAAACATTAAAAAATATAATTATTCAACACTTTATAATGAAGGTCTCTAAATTCCCAAGATGAAATTATCATTAAAACTTAATCGATATGAAGCAGCTCTAAATTTTCACATTCCAAACATGTGAATTACTATATCATGTATGCTTTTCAAATATGGTAATAACATGAATTATCATAAAAACCATTTTGAAAAAATGAATTCATTCATATTAATTAAGATATATGTTGTTAGATATATTTCATTAATCCAAAATTATTGTAAACTCTATCGATGATAGTGTAGTCCACTTCTCAACATGTCAATAATAATTTCCAAGGTAGTCGGTACTTATCCAAAACAATTATTTATTCATAAATATATTAACATCAAATATATATTAAGGGTTGTATTTACCTCAATCCTGAGTTTTCTAAAAATTCTAACTTTCCAATGAATATCTTTTCTTGGTACCATTCAACTTATGGTTTCAAATCCTTAATGAAAAATTATTATAGTATAATCCCCATATATTTCATAATTCTTATAACCAATACATTGCATACACAATATTCAAATGACATGATTATGTACTAGGCATATTAATCATTCTACTTAATCTACTACAACATCATTAGTTGATCATTATCTATAATCCTCATTTGGTGTATAATCCTTTGACATGTGGGACATTGATTTACGTAATGTCCCATCTCTTTACAGTTGAAGTATTATACATTGGAAACTGTTATCTTACCCTTGTAACCTGAAATTTGTGTCTTTTTTCTCTTCACTTATAACAAATACCTATTCCCTTCAATAATTTACCAATGTGATTCTTTCCATAGTTGTCACATGTGGAAAAAAACTTTCTTTCCCTTCATCCCTTTATCCATATATTTCTCTACCATACTCTTCTTATTTTTCTTCCCTTCAAATCCATAGGACTTAGATAATTATTTACATACCTTGATAATACATGAAACAATTTCAAAATATGATGAGGAAACATGGGATACTATCTTCCTTTGAAATTATGGTTTAAGACCATGAGAGATATGATCCTTCTTACTATTTACAGCATGTGCATTGGTGATCATCTCATTCCTTCTACTAGGTTCCATTTCTAAATAATGGAATACACTATATTAGATTATGAATCATAATGTATAATTTGAACAAAGAAAAACACTTATCATAAATTGAAATGCTATTCATAACTAATATCATAATCCTAAACATGGTTTCATTGAGGAAAAAAATTACATTTAGTTACTTCATAATGGTTTTGTAAAAAAAATGTGAACTGTCCTAAGAATATCCCATGAAAGTCTCAAACCAAGTACATAGTAAGGCATATTTTCATGTACCAGGATACCCTGAGTCAGGCTCGAAACTCCTTATCAGTGCTGTTAGTCCGAGGTACATCTCTTCCAGAACCATGTCCACTTGTACTATCTATAAAGGGACTTATATTCTAGAAATATTCACATAATATAGATCTTACCCAAAATCTTGGATATTCTTGTATGTTTTTCCTCAAGGCCTATCTTAGGGTTTTTTCGACAATCTACATTTTCTAAATATAGTTTCCATGCTTTCTACTAAACTTCCATTGATACCAACTATAATACCCTGACCTTAGAAGCCTAGATCTGGTTCATTATTTTAATACATTGGCATGATTACATGGAATCAAATCCAAATGGACTGATTAGTTTAGTAGTTTTGGAAAACAATATACATACATAGGTTTAACATTACAACTTGACAATAAATAAAACATATAAATTCTTATTGGGAACATCAACAAATCTATGTTTATCCCTTCATGTCATTCATAATAAACAACTTCATGTCCTTAGAAAATGAAACATAAGAAAGGGGTGAGATCAAATTCTCAATAATGTAAATAAATACAAATTATGGTATCAAAATCATAAGTATTATACATGGTGACTAACTAAAAAAACATGCCTTTAAAAAATAAACTCGAACATAATATGGTAGGAATATGAGTTGAGTAAATATTTCCAAAATAAAACCTAACAATGGGTATTCTACTAGTCAAAAAACCATATGAAATTTAATTTACTAGGTTCATAATGATGTAATACATAATGTGGGACATCCTAAAAATACCATCAAGGCCTTCATATAAGACCATAAATATCCATTTTGTCAAGGCCTCATGCCAAGACCATAGTTTGTCTCATGAGACCTACCAATGCACCGAGGGGATATAACATGCCCCAACTGACACTTACTAAGTCCAATTTATTCCTCATATTAATGGGGATAAATAAAAACAAAATATACATTCATACTGAAATTAATATATGAAATGTAAATAACATTCCCCAATCATTAATCATAAACACTAACCATTTGGAGTAATATGGTGAACGATTTCAAGATAACACACCCATAGTCAAAATAATCATACACCATTCAATAAAATATGGTGTATTATGTCATAAGAGATAAACCTTAATGAAGTAAAAAATTCAACAAAGTATTTTTACATAGTTAAAGATACTTTTAAATGAGACCATTGAAAAATCCTTGAAGAAATAATCCTTAAACATTCAAAAGTGTCCCATACCTCCTTGAAAAATTCAAATCATAATCCCTTAAAAAATAATGACAATAAATAGACTCTTTATATTATATACCAAAGGATAATTCATACACCACAATAAAGGAATAAGTGGTGAACAAGGCATATATATCCTTAATGTTAAAGTGAGATAAAAAAAATATTTACTTAAGAAAGAAGAGTTCTTATGGAAAATAATTTGTATTTTTAATGAAATTAGATTTTAAACATGTATATCCAAGAAAATAAAAAATAATTTCATTGAAATTATATTTGAGGCTTAAATAAAGTCTTATTGAGGTGGAATCATTTAAAAAGTGTTTTTAAAGAAGATTTAGAAATAAAACATTTTAGTGCGGTTTAGGGAAGATATTAAAGGATTTTTAAGAAAAAATGAATGTTTTCTTTAATAAAACCAGAAATTAACCAAAATATATTTTTCATTTAAATATTTTTAATTTAATAATGATAAATATTTATTAAAAAATATTATAAAATGAACATCAAAACAGGTAAGAATTTGGGAAGTTTGTTGAACCGGGCTTGCATTTCGAACCAATGTTTTTTGAAAGATTCATTTAAGACATGTAACTACCCATAAAATAAAGAAGGATTATGATTGGTACGGATATATATAACATTAAAATAGAATTTATTAGCAGTAAACGAGAATAAATATTAATTTCATTGAGGTGAGTAGAGAAAAAGTGCAACCCAAATGAAAATGGAAGTTTGGGTAGAAAATAGTTAAAACATTATAATCAATTGAATCGTATGCCCCAAAATTATTATTCATAAAATGATATAGTTAATATTATTAAAATAAATAGATTCATGATATGAAACGTCAATGGTAATTATACATACAATATACATAAGTAGTAGTACTGGATACATAATATCTCACATAAATTGATGTGAGATGAAGAAACCCCTTACCTTAAGTCCGATGGAGTTATTCACTTGATATTAGTGTCCTGAATAACCAAATTAAATTCATTAATTAATACTCCAATAACCTATTCATTATGTAATTGATTTATTATATACTTATTAAGTTCATTCATGGACTTCTAGATGGGTTTTACATGTTCAATTTTTATTATTTGGTGGTGTTTTCTTCCTCGGTATTCATGATCAGTTCTCTTATATACATGTAAGGATAAAGATGTAATATGAGAATGATTTTCTAGAATAGAAGATGTATTTTATATTTCAAAATTCATAATATTACATGGTTATAAAATTCATTATTTTATTGGGAGTAAAGGCGAATCATTATATAAAACTTTAATGATAATTGTTTGGGTTAATTGGCGGTTCTTGAACACAATAAACTTATTTTAATTTATCAATAATTATCATGTGTGAAAAAATATTACAAAACATTAAATAAGTTATAATAAATATATTATAGTCTTTTTCAACTATCAATATTGTCATGAACCAACATGATTCGACCCTGAACCGGTCACTCGAGTCGGCTACGACATGGCCCAAGGGGCGTTCTTGATCCACACGGGCTGGAAACTAGTGCCGAGCATCAACACTTAACCATTGGGAACTATTTGGCCCATGAATAAAAGATAAAATCAACAGTAGAAACAAAAAAACATAGAAAGATAAATAAATGATAGGAAAAGAAAAGGATGAACAACAACATGACTCACCTTCCACCATCTAAAACCCCATGTAACCGTGTGGGTTGCTCTATAATACTGAAGTCAAATATCGCCCAAGGCGATTTTAACCAGAGCTGGAACCTGCAAGGTAAATTAAATAAAAGAATACACTATAGGCATGAGTATTAAAACTCAGTAGGTAGGTCAGACTAATCTTTTCCCAATGCGCAACCTTTAAATAAAAAACATTGATTAATAAGTTTGAACTATAAATATAAAAGTAAGTTTTTCTAAATATTTTACTTAAAAACAAAGTACGAAACATTTCCCTTAACCATTTTTAAATCTAGATTCATTCCATTAGTGCCAACGGCATTTTTATAAAGGGAATGTTATGTTCATATTATTTTATTTGAACAAAGAGGACATGAAACTTTCATTTGAAAACCATTTTTAGAAACCTACTTAAAACCATTTTGCCTCTTTCCAAAGAAAGTAGTGCGCAAAAATGAAAAAGAGTAAGTACACAACAATGGAAATGTAGATATGCATACAAGTACTATATTTATCAATGCAAGTAACTGAAAGTCAATAGACATGGGTGAACCAAGGAGATCAAGAATAATCTAGAAGACACCAATACATGAGACCTTATCCTCATTGACATGTCACACACGATGAAATAAAAACACCCAATATGATCGACCATCCTTTCTCAGGAAGTCTGAGGGAAAATACCATAGTAATAAACCCAATATATCCACCTACTATGGGCCACTGGTCAGTACCATAATCTACCAGTGCAACAATCATTATTAGAGTATTCTATCAATATTCTAGATTCCCATATATTAAGTATTAGGAATGTGGGTGAGCCAACAGATTCCAGCCGAGCATCCAACCACACACACACACACACATAATAATAATAATAATAATGCACAACATGCATCACCCCAAGCCACTCCAAGGACTGATCTCATTCCATTTCTCAAATAACATAAAGAGTCCAACATTAGAAACTCTCATAATGGAACCTAAGGATTCTTTAGTATGGACATCCCATCTATTATACACATGAAAGTATGGCATGAGAAACATCCATAGGAGGTTTTCATAATAAAAAATTTTCACTAATTTGTTTCCGCAAAGTGGCCAAATGGGCCCTTAAACATTCTCTAAAAACAATCTTTCTCAAAGATGCAAACCAACTTCTAAAGAGGTGCAAGACACATCATTTATCATATAAAAGCACTTGAAAAAACCCCATCAAAACATTTCTGACACACTTTCAAACAAAACAAACTTTTATAAAAACACCAATTGGGGTATAATTCCTTTTCACCAAAGAAACTGATTTTATAAAAAACTAACATCACACTTCACTTAGCTTAAAACATTTGAAACCTTTTCAAGAACACCAAATTCTATTATTTCACAAGAAAAACATTTTATATCAGAGCCAAACCACTTTGGGAATCCATAAAAAGAACCCAAAACATAATTCTACATACTAACAATACATTAAAAAAATAGAAAAAATATTTTATATCGTTTTTAACACATAAGATCCAACCGGGCATTTAATAAACACTTGGTATGCATGACTTGAAAAAAAATGAACCACATGTTAAAATTTACATTAAAAATTATTCGCACTATAAACCGTTTCCAAAACATGATTTTCAACATTTATATTATTTAAATAACCAATTAAAATTTTATAAACAATTTTTTAATGAGTGACCACAGCTTTATGTAAACAAAAAATCATTCCAATAACCACGTTGCACCAAACTAAATAATCTCAAAGCATGTCAAAACAACTGAGCGAGTAAAATAATTAGCTAAAAAATGACTATCTACAAAGCCAAATAATTTATATCCCAATATAATTATTATAATAAAAAATCATAACTAATTAATATTCAGAAGATGTGATAAAACAAGAAATCAATGAATATCAAAATTTAAAGGTAAGGCGAAGGGATCCTACCTCAAAGGAGAAACCAGGCCAAAAACTTGGCGCTTGAAACTTATCGACAACCACCAAAAACCAAATGCACCGTAGGGTTCAGCAGACTACATAAAAAATTGAATCCTTAAAACACCCATTGAATTCAACTTATCAAGTGTGAAACAAAACAACGGGTATAAAACTATACCTTGGATGTCGGCAACAACCTGTAACAGAGTCAATCCTCTTTGCTATCGGTGGAAGATATTAGAACATGCCAAAATAAGTCCCAAGGTGGAATTTGCATACTCAGAGAGGTGTTTGGGCCAAAGTAGTGAGGGTGTCCTGCATCCTGGATGGTCGCGTGCGAACAAGGGGGCTGTTGTGCAAAGGGATGAGCAACAGGGGCGAGCGGCTTCATCGGGAGAAGGGGCGTCAGGCAGCGGCAGTTCGAGGTGAGGGAAACAGAGAGTTTTTTGGTTCATGAGGCCGGTTCTGTGGAGGGAACATCCAAGGTAAGGAGTTTTCAAGGTCAGAGGTGCGGTAGGGCAAGGCTGACAGGAGAGGAGGACCTGGGCGCAGGAGCTGGCCAGGGAGGCAGGGGATGTCAGAGCACGGCGCGGTGGGAGGCAGGCTGAAAGAGGGTGGTGTAGGGGTCCGAGAAAGGGATGTAGTGGGGAGGCGGGATCCAGATGGTATAGGGGAGACAAGGAAGACCGCCCGGACAAGTATGGATGACCTGGGGGAGACGACGCGATGAGAAACTGGGAGGGGGTGGCGACGAGATAAGCCTAGGGTTTTGAGTTTTTTTTTCATTTTATTATATTAATAATAATAGTAGTAAAAATAATATTAGTATTAATAATAATAATAATAATAGTAAAATAATAATAATAATAATAATAATAATACCAGAATAATAACAATAATAACAAGAATATTAGTAATAGTAGTAATAATAATATTAATTTAAATTTGATAAAAAAATAATACCAATTGAAATTTAATAAGAATAATATTAAAATAAATTTAATGATATTATTATTATTATTATCTTCAAAAATAATATTATCATGATGGTTTAATAATTTATAAAAAATGTTATCTTAAGTATCGGGCAACCGCGCATTCACCACAGCCAAACACACAGGGACCGCTAATGGTACTGTGACTGCGTGCCGGCTTGAGACCCACTGAAAACACCAATGTTTCAAAAACTCAAACCTGGACCCAAACCAATTATATCCAAAAGACACAGGACTGAGATAAGAGTAAAATAAAATAAAGAGACTTTCATGATTAGGGTGTGATAATTATCCCCACCACAGACACTTTCTACCCCCAGAAAGTCATCAAGACAACAGTTGACACAACTAGAGTCCATGCCCAGAACAACCAGAAAAAGATGAGAGGCTCGGGGTGACCGTTACCCTCACACGTCACACCTGAACAACTCAATGAAAATCACTACCAGAGGATGATGGGAGAACATGAGAGGGTTCTCCCCACCTCAAGAATTTACTAATACAGAATCCCTTAAAACCCGAACCCCCCGGGGGATTACGGGAACTCCAAAACCTAACTCATCCAACTTTCTCAATGCTAATAGAATAAATCCACCACTAGGAATAAAACCATTATATGGAAAATGAAGACACTAGGGCACTAGGACATAGGAATGCCCTGAAAAACTGAAACACACTAAAGGGAAACACATGGAGGGGTGCCCGAACTAAGAAGATGCCTAGAGACACCACCCATAAATTCATGGAACCAAATATTCCCCTGAAGAATGAAATTGAGACCCAAACTCAGAATTAGAATGGGTATACTTATTCACAGTCCCAAAACCCCTGAAGAAATAAAAATAATTTGAAAGCCACATTTAGAGTGGATGAGGCCACTTGGATTGCGATACAACATGGTCATCATACCACCACAACAAGGATGATTTTACGAAGGAAAAAAGAAACGAATGAGAAAATCTGGGATATTTCCATATGAAGATGAAAATATGATCCGAGCTAATATTCCAAACAGCCTCGACAACTCCTGACAGTGTGCGAGCTTCACCCCGAGACCTGTTGCTGGGGCCCCAATGGCTAAAGTGTCTCATGCCTCATAGTCAAGACTTTGTGCCCTCCAATACCTAACTTATTCTTACCGAACAAACCTTCTTTCCAAACTCTTCCAGGTGGCCCGAACAGTCGCACAGTATATAGACTTTGGAAGGATGCAAAAATATAGCTTTGAATGCCTGAACCAGCCACATTAGTGGCATACGAGAGAACGACCCAACAAATTGGGAGTCAGTACCGACGAAGATACTTTCCAGATGGGGAACCTTCAAAAGTGATGACCCCCACTAACTACACCCCAGAACCTAAAGATAATGAGACATCCCACCTTTATGAGTCTATAACTGATCCCCAAAATAACTCTCGGTCAGTACAAACCTTAACTACCATGGGAGTTCCCAACAAACTGAAGACGCACTATCTTTTTGAATTATACAACTGCCTCTAATAGACTTCAATTACAACAATAAACATGCAACAAAAAAAAGATCTGGGAACTGGACTAACTCATTAACAACTTTTGGAGTATTTTTAGGTGGAATAGTCATAACACAAAAAACACCATCAAAACCGATCGTCAAGCCAAAATTCAATCAAAGAAACAACACAAACCAATGGAAATAGGCCCATAAGCCAAACACATACAAACGCAAGAAAAAATAACTTTCTTAAAACCATTATTTCATTAAAAAAATTAAAATCACTTATGGAACCTTATGAAACATCACATGTGAATTTACTCAATCTCGTTCACATCATCTGCATACAAGTGCCCCACACACTCTCCGTACATACCCACACACGTGTGAACCTCCATAAGAAGTTCCAAGGTTCAAAAAATTATTTTTCTTACGAAATCCAAACACATACCATGTTTTTACAAACCGATTCAGTTTCTATTTAAAACCCGACTTTACTAATTTCAAAAACAATTTTGAATAAACCCCTTTTTTCATTTCAAAATCACTTGCATTTTTAACACATGCTCACATCAAATGAGTTTAGAAAAATCAAAAGGAACTATAAGAAATCTGAGTGATGAACTAGTGTCTGTGCCTAACCCGACGACATGGTAGAGAGCCATGCCCTATGTAAGGCATAACACTATGAGGGCCTTAAACTGGGATCTTGGACTCCACATGTGTCACCACCCCATGCGAGGCCACAACATGAACCAATTTTCCCCTATTGTCATCCCTTAATCCAATACAACCAAAGAAAAAATACTCAAATCTAGGAATACCCCTGTTAACTCAGGTCTCGTCGCGAGTAGTGGTGACCTGGTACCAACCTGTAACCTACCTCCTGAGCCCATACAGTCCTAATCTCATTTTATAGGACACCCCAAATATCAAGGGCCTACTCTGATTCCATTTTTTCACAAACCAACTCGGGTCGACCCTGAACCGGTCACCCGAGTCGGCCTGCGACATGGACAGAGTGGCGTTCCCGATCCCCATGGGCTGGCAACTAGTGTCAGGCATCAACACTTAACCGTTGGGAATGATTTGGCCCATGAAAAAAAGTTAAACTCAACAGTAGAAACAAAAAAACATTGCAAGATAAATAAACATCAGGGAAAGAAAAGGATGAAAAACAACATGACGCACCTACCACCGTCTAAAACCCCACATAACCCTGTGGGTTACTCTTTGATACTGAAACCAAACATCTCCCAAGGCAATTTGAACCATAGCTAGAATCTGCAACAGAAACTAAATACAAGAAAACACTATTTTCTTGAGTATTAAAACTCAGTAGGTAGGCACAACTAATCTATTCCAAACGAACAATCTTTAATTAAAGGAAAAATTGATTAAAAGGTTTTAACTACAAATATAAAAGTATGTTTTTCTAAATATTTTACTTAAAAACAAAGTACGAAACATTTACCTTAACCGTTTTCAAATCTAGATTCATTTCATTAGTGCCAATGACATTTTTTTAAAGGGAAAGTGATGTTCATATTATTAGGTTTGAACATAGAGGATTGGACACTTTCATTTGAGAACCATTTTTAGAAACCTACTTAAAACCAATTTACCAATTCCAAAAAAAACAATGCGCAAAAATGCACAAGAGTAAGTAAACAACAAGGGCAATGTAGATATGCATACAAGAACAATATTTATAACTATAAGTAACTGAATGTCAATAGACATGGGTGAACCCAGGAGATCAAGAATAATCTAGAAGACACCAATACCAGAGACCTCATCCTTATTGACATGTCATATGTGAAGAAATCAAAACGCCCAATATGCTCAACCATCCTTTCTCAGGAAGGCCGAGGGAAAATCACATAGTAATTAACCAAATATATCCACCTACTATGGGCCACTAGTCAGTACCATAACCTACTAGTGTAGTAATCATTCATAGAGTATTATCTCAATATGCCAAATTCCCATGTCTCAGGTATTTGGAATGGGGGTGAGCCAACCGATTACAATCGAGCATCGAATCACATATATATATATATATATAATAATAATAATGCACAACATGCATCACCCCGAGCCACTCCAAGGATTGATCTCATAACATTTATCAAAGAACATAAAGAGTCCAACATTAGACACTCTCATAACGGATCATAATGATTCCTTAGTAAGGATATCCCATCCATTATACACACGCAAGTATGGCATGAGAAACATCCACATGAGGTTTTCATAGTAACCAATTTTCACTAATTTTTTTCACAAAGTGGCCAAGTGGTCCCTTTAACATTCCATAAAAAAATTATTTATCAAATATTCAAACCAACTTCTAAAGAGGTACAAGACACTTCGTTTATCATATAAAATCACTTGCAAAACACCTTCAAAACATTTCTGACACACTTTCAAACAAAACAAACTTTTATAAAAACGCCAATTGAGATAATATTCCTTGTTACTAAACAAACTAATTTTAAAAAAACTAACTTCACACTTCACCTTGCTTGAAACATTTGAAACCTTTTCAAGAACCCCAAATTCCATTATATCACAATAAACCCATTCAATATCAAAGCCAAACTACTTTGGAAATCTATAAATGACCCCAAAACATAATTCTACATGCAGAAAATACTTTAACAAAAAAACAAATTTTATATCATTTTTAACACATAAGATCCAACCAGGCATTTAATAAACACATGGTATGTACGACTTGACAACAAAACACACCACATGTTAAAATTTACATTCAAAATTATGCACACTTCAAAATGATTCCAAAACATGATGCACAACATTAAAATTATTTAAATAACCAATTAAAATTTTATAAACAATTTTTAAATGAGTAACCATAGCATTATGTAAACAATGACTCATTCAAAGAACCATATTTCACTAAACTAAATAACCGAAAATCATGTCAAAACAATCGAGCAAGTAAAATAATTATCCAAACAATGACTATCTACAAAGCTGAATAATTTTTGTCCCAAAATAATTATTCTAAAAAAATAATCATAACTAATTAATATTCAGGAAATGTGGAAAAAAACAAGCAATCAATGTACTTATAAATATAAAGTCAAGGCGAAGGGATTATACATCAAAGGAGAAACCAAGCCAAAAACTCGGTGCTTGAAACTTATCGACAACCACCCCAAACCAAATGCACCGTAGGGTTCAACACACTACATAAAAAAACAGAATCCTTAAAACACCCACCAAACACCACTTTACAAGTGTGAAACCAAACAACGGGTATAAAACTATACCTTGGATGTCAGCAACGAACTATAATGGAGTCAATCCGCTTCTCCATCGGTGGAGGATATCAAAACACACCAGAATAAGACCCAAGTTGGTCTTCGTATACTCAGATTGGGGTTCGTGCCAAAGCAGTGAGGGTGTCGTGCATCACAGCTGGTCACGTGTGAACAAGGGGGTTGTTGTGCAAAGGGATGAGGAGCAGGGGCGAGCGGTTTTTTCGGGAGAAGGGGCGTTAGGCAGTGACAGTGCGAGGTGAGGGAAATAGAGACTTGATGGGTGCGTGAGGCCAGTTTTCTAGAGGGCGTGACTGAGGTATGGAGTTGGTTAGGCCAGAGGTGTGGTAGGGTGAGGCCGAAAAGAGAGGAGGACCTGGGAACAGAAGCTAGACAGGGAGGCTGGCCCTATCAGAGCATGGCACGATAGGAGGCAGGCTACAAGAGGGTGGCGCATGGCCCTAGGAGAGGGATGTAGCGGGGAGGCAGGAGCTATAAGCTAGAGGGGAGACCAAGAAGATAGCCCGCGCAGGGAGAGAGGACCTGGGGGAGACGATGTGATGAGAAATTGGGGGGAGGGGGGCGACGAGATTAGCCTCGGGTTTTGAGTTTTCTTTCATTTTATTATATTAATAATACTATTAGTAAAGAATTAATAGTAATTATAATAATAGTAGTAAAATAATAATAATAATAATAATAATAATAATACCAGAATAATAACTATAACAATAAGAATATTTATAATAGTAGTAATTATTATATTAATGAAAATTTGATAAAAAAATTATACCAATAGAAATTTAATAAGAATAATATTAACATAATGTTAATGATAATAAAATTATTATTATCTACAAAAATAATATAATCATGATGGTTTAAACATTTATAAAAAATGTTATCTTAAGTATTGGGAAACCTCACATTCACCAAGGCCGAACACACGATCAACGCTAATGGTATTGTGATGACACACCGGCCCGAGACCCACATAAAACATCAATGTTTCAAAAACTCAAACCCGGACCCAAACCCACTCTATCCAAAAATTTGGGACTGAGAAAAGAATAAAATAAAATAAATAGGTTTCCGTTATCGGGGTGTGACAAATATGGTTTAATAACCAGAATTGATGATTGTAATAGAAATTGAAAACCCTTCGTCCTTTAATGTGATAAATTAACACATCTAAGATGTTGTTTTCATTTCTATTATAAAAGAAGGGGAAATGAGATATGATGATGAATTACTCCATTATAAAAAAACCCTATTACATGTACCATATTGAAGTTATCAAAAAATTTGGATTAAATTTGTTGAGGAAATAAAAAAATAAAGGTAATTGAAATAAATGAAAAGTTTAGAAATCCCTTATGAAATTTCGGCAGCCTAACACCATCACATAAAAATTCATAAAATATTTTGATGAGAGAAAAGATGTATATCATCATTCTTAAATAATATGAACTTAAAGGGGTATATGGAATGAAATATCCCAACATAATACAATTGAAAATAAAAGAGAATAACATAAAAATAGTGCTTGAACCATAGAGGGATTTTGAGACGAAAAGTTTTCAGTATAATGGCTATGCAACATGGTTTCAGAAAACATTTAAAAGAGAGGGGACATGGGCCAAAAATTAATAAAATAATCATAATATAATATAAATATAGTATAAAATGTAAATAAAAACATGGTATGGAAACATGAAATACATACCTCATAAAAGAGAACATGAATGGAAAAGAAAAGTTGAGAATTCCCTTACATTGTAGAGTTACTCCTCAAACTTGATGGTTGAGACCTAGGGGTATTGAGGACACATTGGGAGGAATATTAGGGAGGTACAAATACCATAGATTCTAGTATTATGGATTTGGGATGAAAGAAAATAAAGGAATCATTGGGTATTTATTGTTAAAGAGAGAGAGAGTTTTTTATTAATTTCATAGGACAACTCATTATTGGTTTTTTAAAAATGATGTTCATGAACATGGTATATGCCCATGGAATTGGTCACTTGAGACACCTCATATCATATTTTAATGTACACAAGTAAAAAAAAATATTTTAGTTATTATATCAATATTATGTCATTAAACCTATCAAAAACTCCAAACTATATCTTTTACTATAAAAAAAGCAACCATGTTATAAAAATCCCAAAAATTCAACCCAACCATTTTTCGACGTGTAGAATTCAAAAATGAAATGATATTTTTGAAAATAATTTTCTTAATATTTTTAATTAATTATTTAAAGAAAATCAAAATTTATTCTAGAAAAACAACATTAGAACTATATCTTGTTTTATAACACCTTGAAAAATTAATTAGGGTATTATAAAATTCTCTTATAACTATAAGAAAATAAAATAAAAATTTATTTTTAAATTTTATGAAAATAAATTTCCATTTTGAATTATAAATTAAATCATAAAATTGTAACTAAAATATTTAATACTTAAAAATACCAATACTTATATTATGATGACTTTGTAACTTCTAAGATGTCGAAATTGACTCTATACATTAATGGGTGATGTTTCTATTTTTTTGGCCAATTTACTATTCATTACTATTCATAAGAGTAATAGTAATATTCATAAGGGTATGTAAGTATTCATAAGGTTATGTTACTATTTGAAAAAATTAATTTTTTCGTATCAGACTCTAAATATCTTACTGAACACAACCGTGTAAGGAAGTTTTTCAAAATTCAAATCATAGAGGTGAAAAAATTATGCTTACTTGATAGGTTATAAGAAAGTGGTGTTTTGTAGAGACTCAATGATTCATGAATTCTGTATTATCTCTTTTTGATAATTTGTGGGGTGTTACAATAACCCATGGAATAGATATAGGTTTCATAAACATCTTGTCCTCATAAAAAATTCAGATAAATAATAAAAAGGGTATCCTTGGTTTATATCCATAATAAATCATATTCTACATTATGAGATTTCATCGTAGAAAAAATTATTTTGATGATAAAAAAATTTTAAAATTTCTTAAAGAAGATATTTTTTTCTTGAAAAATCACTTTTTAAAGATAATAATAATTTAGGAAACCATTTCAATAAAAACATACATGAAAAACTATAAAGGAATCTCTAAAAAATCATCTAAAATCATTTCTTGTGGAAGATATCATTTCATATTTCAAAAAATCATTTCAAAACATAAAACATTTTTAAATTCCATTTCATGACAATGAACTTGAAAAACAATAAATAAATCTTCAAATAATAGAATTTTCAAGAATGTAGTAAATTCCTCCCATTCCACACATGCTAAAAAAATATTTCATTCATATTTTCAATAAAATCGAAACAAATATTGTTTTTGGAAAATGACATGAATATCACTTTTTTTGTGAAAATTCATGAATGGGAAATAAGGTTTTAAATAAATAATTTTAAGAATTTTAAACACATTTTTGAAAACATTTTTATATAACGATGTTTTGGAAGAAAAAATGTTTTCGATAGAAAAACAATTTTTTATTAAAATCATTGTCTTTAAACTATTTATTAAATAAAGTGAGGAAAATGAAGAAAAAAATGTATTCTCATGACATAAGAATATGAAAATAAAATTCATGAGATTATTTAGAGATGTATCATAATATTTTATTATCATAAAAATAATCATAAACAATCATGATAAACCATGATATTATAACAAAAAACATTTACCTCATTGGTAGCATTGGAACGTAATCCCCATGAATGAAAATAATTAAATGAAACATGAAACATGAAACATGAAACATGAAACATAATTATAAAAAATAAATTTATGATATTATATATAAAATTAGATTTATATACACCTTATAAATGAAGATAGGTTCATAATATAACATATGTCTCAAAATAATTAAAATTGAGGCAAACATCCCTTACCCATTTGGCAACATTTGACACATAAAACCCTTGAAAAAGATATCAAAAAATATAAATTTAAATCAAAACAATTTTTTATATAAAAATCATAAAATTAATTAGGGGGACATATATACACAAAATAAAATAAATTGGTGGTGAATTTGGAATGTGTCTCATAGAAGTAAAAAGTGAGATGAAAATCCCTTACGAATTTACTAATAATTGGAATCATAATCCCATGTAAAGAATAAAATAAAATGAAACATTAAATACAGATTACATAATCATATTAATGATTTAAAATTATAGAATTGAAGTATATACACCACACAAAGGAAATGAGGGGTGGTTTTTTCATATGTTTTCCAGAAATAAATGAGATACTTGAAATCCCATACCTTAAGTCATGAATTTCTTTGTACATGTTCAAAACTCCTATATAATTAATAAAAGTTCATTATATATTTATTATAAAACCTTTACTATATATATATCCTACAATATAAAATTTTCTTATGACCTTTTATTTCCCATTTGATAACAATTCAATGTTAATGTTATATTTTAGGTAATAAATGATTGGATTTTCATATACATTTTTATTTTATTTTTTTGGTCCTCTTAATTCGATCGCAATATAATCATATATAAAATTTTAAACATGATATAAATATCATATATATTCATTATATTTGTATTTAGATTAATCCATAAAATTTAGTGATAGAAAATGAAATGCAACATTCATGGAGAAGGTAGGCCATACATACTCATAAATGCTATTTCCATTTTAATGTTAGTTTTAATGAAATAAAGATAAATGATATATAACAATTATATAATCATTTATACATCACATGATTTCGCCAAACCCATCCTTATTACCTTCCATGTAAACTGGGAATAAATCACATCACTTCACAAAGTGATAGTCCACTGTACACATAAGTGACATTATCATATTCCCAAAAAATGGAGAGAATAAAGATATTTGTGATATAATAATTCTATAATAATAATATAATAAATTTCATATAAAAAAAGTAAATCCACTAATATTTCCAACCACAATAGGTTATAATGGATGAAGGAATGACATCAGTTCGTGAGGTGGTAGTCTGCAGTACACACTAATGAGGATTTTGTAACCCATTTGATGATAGTAGATATAGTTGTAGGTAATTACATTAACATAGAAAATACCATTATAGGAAATATAATGATGTTATTATAATATCATGGTATATTAATAATTCAAAGAGGTGTGTGAAGAAATAAAATAGAAATGATCATTGATGAACTTTAACTCATTTTCGAGTATCCTCTGTAGGATTGCACCAAAATTATTCCAAGGTTTGTTTTTGGCCCAAAATAAGTAATATAAGATTATAAGAGGGAATTTGAGAAGTAATTTCTACTTTTAGTATAAAAAATATGGTTTTACAATGTGACATGGAAAGGATAAGGTGTCTCCTTTTATGAATGAGGTGAGTGGCACACTAGTAAGTTATTGAAAGAAATAATTAACCCATCATTTTTTCATATAAAAAATATTAGATAAAGAACCATTATAGATAAAAAAAGGTATAAATTCTAAATATGTCCATAAAATTAGTTTTTTACATTTTTTGGGGAAATTTTTACCCTTATATTTTTACTTTAACCCTTAATAAAACTATTCTTACATTAACCACAATAATTAATTTTTACTATTTTCACAATTTTTTATGGTCAATAATTAATTTTAACTTATTAGATAAAATAAATTATTATTATTAAAAATATTTAATCCAAATTTATAAATTATATTCACATTAGTTGAAAATTTTAATTTAATTTTAATCCTAGAGATGGGATGAGAAAACGAGTTTTAAAAGAAAAAATATTCTAAGGTTTAAAATGATTTAATATCAAAATAAAATATAAAATTGATTATAATGAAAAAAAATATATTAATGGATTAGTAATTCAAGTAATTTAAATTTAAAAGTAATCAGAAATTTATTTTTAATATATAAATAAATTCAATGAAAATGTTGTTTTCAATTAAAATTGTGTAATTTTCACTATTCATCATGAAATATAACATTTTGTAAAAATATAAGAAAAAAACCTAAGATAAAAATGGTATTATGATATTAAAAAATAATTTTATTGTTTAAAATAAAATATCTAAAAGTGGTAAATACTATTTTTAAAATAAATTTTCAAAATGTGACGAAAATGTCTTTTTTGAAAATACAGTTTAAATCATGAAATTTAATTAATTCTTATATCTTGACAAGAAAACACAGAAGAAGAATGCTAAATAATTGATTAGATATATAGTATATAAATTTCAGTAGAAACATTCCCTAAAATTTAGTCCCTTAATTTATTAAGGTAAAACCTATTTCTATGCATTAAAATAGTTTTTTAGAAAATGATTTCTTTTATTTTCAATATTTTTTATTTTCATTTCTAATTAACTGGCCACCAATGAATTCATTATATATACATGTTAAACCATATATTTTTAAAATTAAGGTATTCCTATTCATAAAAACTGTTAAATTGGAATTGTGATAACTATCATATTAAATAAAAATATCTCAATAGTATGTCATGTTTCAGTTAAACCGGGGGTTGAATGTAACACAATATATATACATTATATTGTGTGCAACAAAAGGATAGATATTTTTTGTGTGTAACATAAAATAAACTAAGATTTCTGTGTTATGCAAAATATATAAATTATTAAATTTATATGAAAAAAAAATAATTTCACAAAATATCGGGGTGTTGCATTCTACCCCATTAAAATAAACTTCTCCCTCAAAATTCATCATTTTGGTACAAAAATTGAGGGTAATTCTGGATCATTAAATTATAAGTCTCCCTTGTAGCTTCCTTAAGACGATGGTTTCACCATAAAACAATGACCATATTATTGGTATTTTTTCTATAACATTCTCTATTTGATCCTGAATATCCACAAATAACTCCCCATAATAAAGCTCATGTCCCAGCAGTACGAAATTTGTTATTAGTAGATGTGATGGATTGGGTATTTATATCCTCATGAGTGATATATGGAACACATTATTAAATATATATAGGTTCATTGGAAGCATCGAATGATAAGTTACTATCCTTATATGGCCTAGTATTTTAAAGGGACATAATTACATATTGATAAGTTTCACCTTTTATATTCTACAATGAAATTCATATAAAGTGCTTCTTACCAACATCCAATACTACATATCATCAATGATTATCAGCATAAAATTTCTATAAACATTTATTAATACCTAGATGTTACTAAATGGATCTAACCATGACTTCTATCTTATCATATAGTTTTGTTCCCAATAGAATTCTTTAGGAAACATCAGTCCAGTACATATAAAGGGCTTCATAAGGATCCATCAAAATGACTGATTGAAAGCTATTATTATAAGGAAATTTGATTAGATTATGGTGTGATCCCAAACTCCTTTTAAATACATTGAATAATATCTTAACATATGCTATAGGGTTTGAATTTTTCTCATAGTTTTTAAACTCAACACAATATCAAGATCTTCCTGAAGAATTTTCTAAAAAATTGAGGTAAACAGTATATCTCGATAATATAGAATTTATTGTTTTACTCCATTTAAATTTAACACTTAATTAATGTATATCCTTGAAAATTTATCCCAATATAAATAATTTCAGATATATATGAAAAGAAATGAATCTATACAATGATAAAAAACAATCCATTTAGAAATATTCTATTTAGATGTTTTAGGGTATTTGAAGAAAAAACCCATTGTAATATCTTCCCTTTTCAATTCTCTTATGAAAAATGGTTGAAACATTTTTTTAGAACATTTTCTCTTAGACTTTACCTGACTACTTACTAATCATACATAAAAAAATACCAATGTTTATATTTTACCACTTGAATTAATATTTTATATAGGCCAATAGTAGGTTCTCTGACCTTGTCTCTCTTCAGTTCAGGGTTCATGCCCCACAAACATTCCAAATGAAACTGGATGTCGACCAACATGTAGGTTATCCTTTTTCTGAAAGTATGTTAATGAAAACCTAATGAAATTAGAAAACCCATAATTACAATAACATCAGGAATAATATTAAACCTATCTATTTCCAAAACCTTTAATCTTATGTCCACAAAAGGAATTCTTCCTCGAACTACAATGTTGTATTAACCTAAATGTAGCATGAAATACCCTTAATATTGGTAAACTCTAATCACATAAATCCTATTGAGGGGTTTCTATGACTTTGAACATATGATCTACCTCAATATTATGAACCCATGATAGAGTCCATAACTCTAATGTTAATCTTACATGGAGACTTATATGATTCCAAAAATAACAAAATCCTTAGATATTTCATGATTCTTACAACCCAAATACCACTATGAAAATAATTATACTATATAATCATTATATACCATACATAAATACTTATATACATTCAATTCTATGATTTACATGGAAAAGATCTTTCATTGGTTTAGATTTTAATTCTTTTCTCAGTGAACTGAGTTGGAGAATTCCCATGGTTTGCTCACATAAAACACTAAACTCCACAAAACATTATATCACTCTATGACCTTAATTTCCACAAAGAAAACACATTCCCTTAATTTTAACATATAATCCGTGGTTATTTTCCCCACCTTCATTACATTTATTAAGATTAATATCCATTCCTATATGTTCATTACCACACGAACATTCATAAAAATTCACCCTCCTCTTATTTGATGCTTCAGAAATCTCATTGAAGTTAACTTTATTATTCACATATCATGAAATATGATTAGTCACGATCATGATAAATATCTCTTCAGACCTAATCCAATTTGGTTTCTCAATGTCACCAAATTTTCCATCAGATTCAATGTTATTATGATTCCTTCTAGTTTCATCCCTTAACTAAAACAAAAAAGCATTGGGTGAGAAACAATAATCATAATGGGAAACCAAACGATCTTGAAAATCACTTTTAGGATGTCTAAATCATGGCACCTTTTTTTTAATCTATGAAAATATAGGTTTATCCTAGGTCATTCACATTATTTATCTATTTAAATCAACCAAGATGGTTTATAAAGAGTTTGTGAATTTTCAAATCATATCTCCATGGAGTGTCAAACCAGGAGTGCAGCACGACTGGAAGTCATGTACTTGGTGATGCTCGAGTTACAATCAATGAACCATTTTCAATGTCATTACCCATAGGAACGTCTATTCTAGCGCAACATACACTTGTGATATCTAGAAATGGATGTAATTTCTTGAAAACCACATTCATAACCCTTGTCCAAAATTTCAGGACATTTCCTAAACTATGAATAATCCTTAGACTTACCCTTAGAGACATCCCTAGGCATATACATAAAAATATCCCCAGGTATTTCTCTAAAATTTTCTGATATTAGTTTCTAAGGTATAAATAATCCTTTCCTCAGATACCAACTATAGAGACCCAGGGTTCTCACACATGGATATTACATCTTTTAAGATGAATATTCATTACATTACCCAATCACACACATGAGGACGGAAATAGTTTGCTGAATTTGGAAACATGGAACACAATATTGTTTTATTAATTAATGATCATAAATGTATTTAATAATGATATTACCATACAGTAATTCTAATTAAAACCTTTCTTCATAACCTGGGGAAATTTAATATAATAATGGGTGAGCTCAGATACTAAGTAAGGGTAAAAAAGGAAATACACAAGCCTAACATGAGTATACAGGTATGATGAAAGATCTTGTCTTTTTCCTGGTATGCCCTTTTTGAGTTTTTCATTTGACCCTTGGTGGATGAGCCTAGTTCAAAGATGGAAATACTTTATTTGGGAAAATGACCTAAATCCTAAATAAGTATGTTCATCTAAGTTTATGGAGTCAAGGTGTAAATGAGTTCAGTGTTATCACGGGTTCTAGGTATGTTGAGAAGCAATAATTGGTATTTAGGTTTTTGAAAGGGAAAATTGTATTAAAAACATATACAAAACATTTACATGTCTTGTAAATATATTATACATCATGTAATGTTCATCTTTCCTAATAAAAATATTCAGAGGTGATGAGTTTTTTTGCATATCCCATTAAAAAGATTTACACCATGAGTAACTGAATTATATTCCATGTAATTCCCCAACATGCTGTTTTAAATTATTATGTTTGGATAAATTTCATTTTATTCTATAATATCCTTCTCTTATTGACCTAGGGAAACCCTCTAGGTGATCTTGGAGTGCCAACCATCCTTCTAGATGTTCTATTTATATGGTAAATCCTAGGAAAGTATTTTCGGTTGGGTTTATAAATTCTCTACCTTCTTATTCCTACTATTATGGTGAAATACTTTGACTATGTGTGTTTTTGGTTTTGATCTTGATCAGTTTTGATCTAGTAACCTCTTTGAAATGATCTACACCTTCTTCAACATGGTTAATTTTTTGGATGTGTTGTTCGATTGTCAGTTAATGGAAGGGGGTCTAAATCTTAACCCCATGGGTTGATAATTTTGAAGTTCATGAAATATTTTGATTGTTCCAACTTAATGTGATCTATATTAATTTAATTAATGAATGTGGTTATTCCTGGGATTAATTTATTTTCAATTTTCTTCTGACCAATCTTATGTCTACTCATTGGGTGAGTGAAACTTAAACCTAATTAAATTGGCTAATGGGTTAAAGTGTATTTAGCATAACATGACACCTTAAGCAATTTCATGATATAATATCCATAATTTGTGGCTTAATGATTATTATTATGACTGTTAATTAATTTGGATTTAATTGAATGTGGTATATGAAAGATAAATTGTAATTATCATAATTATCCATTAATATTAATAATGGGATATTGTGATATCCACCGTATATGATTAGACTTGTGTTCCATGATAAACTAACTTTATATTATGCTTTGCCACAAAACTAACACACTTATATGTTGTAATTATGATATTGATCAGGTTTGGCCTCATCCTATACTGCATTTCTTATAGAGAGAAGGCTCTTCCCAATCCCATGTTTTTTTTTCTTATATGGATTTGACCAAGATTCTTTAATGCTTATAGGGACTTTACAATGATTTTTGGGACAAAATAATGGTTATATATTTGTGGTTGACATGGTTATAAGACATACTTAGAGATAATTATGCACAAATTTGATCTAGGAAATTTTACAACGGTAATATGCTTGTGGTTGACATGGTTGTAGGACATTCTTAGAGATATTCCATCACATAACCGAAGTTTGTTGTTGTTGTATTTTATTAATTATTGAACTAATTTATACAACTGTTTATCAATTTATTGAGTACACTTCTTATCATATTGTTTAGTTTAGACATAGAGGAGTTGACCTACTGAGTTATACTCATACCATATTTGGGACTCCATTTAGTGCCCTAGAAGATTATGTGGATGTAGGTTTGGAAATGGGAAATAGACCCTATTTTTGATTACATGTTTGCAAGATGGGATGAAGTTTGGAGGTGGGATTGATGTGGGGTTTTGGATAGGATGATTTGTTTTTTATTTTATTCTTCTATTATTTTACTTTTATGGTTTATAGCATCATATTTTGATAAAGTATAGCACCTCATTACATTACTCCATTATTATTTTTCGGATTACTTAGTTGGATCTTATTATTGTCTCTCACTATGTCTATAATTTGATTTCTTTCATATTAATGGTGTATTTTCTACTACAATGACACTTTATACTCTTGGGTTTTGTATCCCTACTATATATTTAACACCCCAATTCTTTTCAGTAGACTCTATCATATATGGAGGTTTTCTTGAGGTCTCGTAACAATCCCTTTTTGGACATGTGATAGAGTTCTATATTGAGGGACATTGTAAAGTGGTAATAAAAGTATTAGGTTTTATTTTCTTCTACTTTACTATTTGGGAAAGGTAGAAAGGATACTAGGATGTGTTAGGATTTGGTAATTACTTTGTTCTTTGGTGTAACTATCCCATGTACAAAGGAAAACCTGAGTTCCCATGGATGAGATTTCTATTTGTGTTGTTTCCTTATTACAATTGATTTTATTTAACCTTGGGTGATTCACATGTTGGATGATTCACATGTTGGGTGAGGTTATTATTATATTATAATACCATTTTTTGAGATTTTTACTCATGTATTATCATGAAGGAATATGATAATACATTCATCATAATAGGCACATAGTAATATATTTACATTCATTGTTCATGATAGGGGAAAATCTTTTTTTTTCATGTGATATATACTTTCCTACTGAATTGTGATATGTGTTATCTATTTCACTAGATAAATGAAATGAATTTATGTGTGCTATTAAAATAGTTGAAAACCATGTATAGAGAGACTAGCATTCAGTGATATTTATTTTATTCACCTATTGAGGTTTTCCTTGTATCAAGATTGCTATCTAAGGTGTGAATTTGTATCATACATGAAATGCCTCTCAGTTATCATCAACATGAGCATTAGGAGAGTAGAAATATGAATGTACTTAAATATTTTAACTAGAGATTAATTTATTCATTAAGGGTCATATAGACATTCATCCTCATCACAACTTCTTGAGGGTCATGAAATCCATGGAAAGGTAGATTGTTCATACAGTTCTGTTGATGTGTGAGCTGAAAATAGAGTTTTAACTACAGAATCCGCCAATTTTTACTACGGAAGGAGGACCACAGGTCATAAAGTTCTTGATAAATTCATTCCAGATGATATTCAATCATATCAAAAAACCTATATATATAAAGGTGAAGCTAGCTTCATATATGCATTGTGGCCCTATGAAGAGTTGGTGGAATATTCATTAGGAAGATTGGAAACAAGATGTGCTATCTTGGATGGGATTCAAGATGACGTTCTAGATTCATTTCTATCCCAAGATGGTTAGGGATGATAAAAACCACGATTTCATGTGTCTAACATATAAGTTAATGATAATGATGGATTATGGTGGCTGTTCTACCGACCTACAAAACATTGAACCATATTTTACATTTGATGTGATCTCATGGTCGATATTTCTTCATGAAAATATTTTCTATGAAATTTGGTCATAGGTAAAGATTTTTAGCTTTACAATTTTTGAGTACATGATAAACTAGGCACTCATATTAATTGGTAATCTGATAGAGGCAATGAGAAACGGCTAGGTTGTTTATGTGGGGTGATCTATGAGCTCTTCATCAAGTGGAAAGAAGCACCGCTACACCAGTTTTTGCCAAGTTAGTAGTCAAAAGAGTAGTTAGGGATGTTGAAATCCATCTAAAGACAGTCTTCTCTTCCAATACCATTGACGTGGAAAATTTATCCACAATAACTCACAATGTCCTTACCCCACATTCAAGTGTCATATCTGTGGCACAATAGGTTATCTTCAAAGGTTTTAAGAAAACATCCCATAGTAGGATAGTGGCAGGGGATCAGGACAAGAACTTGAGTTGGGGAGGGGCTCAAATATCCCTTAGCCAGATCATAGCTAGAGTTCCAATGGTCGTTCATGCAAAGGTAGGGGATATGGTACCCATGTTCATTAGAACAAGTACCAGGAAAAGGAAATAGATCATGGTAATCAGATATGATCCAAGGGTAGAGGGTCAAGTTAGCTTCACATTATGGAAACTACTCTAGCTATCATGGATATACAAGCATATACCAATAGAGGTATGATTCATGTATCTTCTAGATTAAATTGTGTTTTGTTTGATTTGGTATCATCACATTCTTTTCTATCTTATCTCATAGTAACTAGTTTGGGATTAAATTTTAAATCATAGAGGGTGCCCTAATCATCAAAACAACATTGGGAGTGAGGTCATAGAATATTAAACATTGGAGGGATTATTCTATAGAAAGATTTTTTTCTCCAGTGGTACAAAATTTCCATGATGAATTTCTTGATGAGTTCTATAGCTTACCACCCTAGCGAGAGATTGAGTTCATAATCATGTTGGTGTTGGGAGCAGAGTCAGTTTATATTGCACATTATAGAATGGAAACAGTAGACCATAAAGAGTTAAATATTTAGTTGGAAGATCTAGAATCTAAAGGCATTATATAGACTATTATATCTCCTTAGGGTTCTACAGTTTTCTTTTCCAAGAAGGCTGATGGGTCTTTATGCTTATGTGTGTATTATCATTGGTTTATCCATATGATGGTCAAGAACTAGTAACCTCTTCCATGAATTCATGATGTTCTCAACTAGTTTAAATGTGGTAATATCATCTATAAGATTTATTTCAGTTCAGGTTACCAACAGTTAAGTTTGAGTCTCTCATTCATACCTTTTATTTCTTTTAGAAGTAGATATGACTTGTATGAATTTTTAGTGATACTGGTTGGGTTGAATAACACATCGATGATATTCATGGACTTCTTGAATATGATCCATCAACGTTTTATAGACCAGTTTGAGGTGGTTTTTTGATGATATCTTATTGTTCTCTTAGTCATTAGGTGATCATTCCAAACATATTAACATCATGTTCAGTACATTGGGAAAGAATTGACTTTATTCCATGCTATACAATTGCTATTTACGTATTAGTAAAGTTCCCTTCTTCGTCCATGTCATCTCAAAGGAAGCATTGTTAGATCACCCAGGGAAACTTGAACCCATAGAATCATTGTAACATCATAAGTACATCTTTAAATTTTTTATTTTTATGGATTTATCATGTTTTTATAGATGGTTGTTCTAGGATTTATCCCATTTTTATGAAAAAATGCCAGGGATGAGAAAGAAATAGTTGCAGTTTGTTTGGTCAGATTGTTTCCAGAGATATTTTCAGGAGATGAAAGGTAGGATGACCTCCGCACATACCATCAATTTACATGTACTAGGAAAATCATATACCATGTATAGTGATACAATTGAAGATAGACTCTAAGAAGTTCTAATGATTGAGGATTGATTGGTTGATTATAACTCTACGAAGTTGAGGCCACATGAGAGGAATTACATGACTCATGATCTAGAGTTATAATTAGTGGTTCATACCTTAAGATGTTAGAGATAATATCTCATGGGTGATAGTTTTATGGTATACACAGACCACAAGATCTTCTAATAAATATTTTCTCAGTGATATCTGAACCTTTTGTAGAGGATGTGGGTCGATTATCCACAATATTTTTATTTTTAATTGGATTATACATTAAAAATGTGAAACATATTTTCCAACAACTTGAGAAAAAATTCATAGACTGAGGAAGTTTGTGAGTGTTGTGAGAAAATGGTGGATAATGGAACTCTTTAAAGATATTCATCCCGATTTACGTGAGTCTCAGGTACATGTAGTTATGGATTGAACATATATTATAGACATTATTTTGGACCATATAAAGAATGAGCATTTTTTTGATCCAAAGGGCTCAGTTCTGAGAGAAAAATTATATTGTGGGGTGATACTATCAGGATGGTCTCTCAGTATTGGAATTTCTATTCTTTTACATTGATGAGTATGCATTCATAAAAGCTTATAAAAGTAGATAATGATAGAGTTTCATGAATATATAGTGTTAGTGTATCATGGTTTAACAAATTTGTATCGTGATCTTCAAAAACAGTACTGGTGCTTAGGAATGAAGAAGGAGGTGTCAAGATTCATGGATAGATTCTATAGTTCTCATCATGTGAAAGCTGATCATCAGAGGCTAGCTAGGATTTTTCATCCTTCTCCCATTCTTGAGTGTAAATGGGATGGCGTCACAATGGATTTTATAAAGGGATTAACTAGGACATACTCTATGAATGGAAATTTATGGGTTGTTGTTGATCGACTGAATAAGGTTTCCCACTTATTTCCTTTCAAGGAAACCTTCGTAATTGGTGATCTGGGTAGTCTTTATGTACGCTAGGTAGTTTATTTATACGGTGTTTCAAGAAGTATCATTTCAGATATAGATACTCATTCCACATCATGTTACTATAAGGGTCTCTATATGGCTCTAGGATCAATTTTTATTTTAAGCACAACATATCATCCTTAGACTAATTGTTAATCTATGTAAACTATTCAGGTTCTGGAGGATATGTTATGAGAATGTGTTTTTTATTTTTGTGTTTCATGGGAGAAACATATCAAAGTAATTAATTTTTCATATAATAATAGATTCTAATCATCAATACAAATGATAAATTTTTAATTTATTATGATAGGCCATTACATTCACATATTTTCTAATTAAAGGCAGGTCAGTCAACACTTGTTGGTCCTAAGAAAGAGACAACTGAGTAAGTTCAGTTGATCTGAAAAAGGTTAGTGATCTCATAAAGAAGGAATGAGTCATGTGCTGACCAACAAAGATGACCTCTATAATTCTTGGGGAGCCATCATGTTTTATTGAGTGTTTTATATGTTGGGGAAATAACATATCAAGAAATAGGGAAAGATAATGCCCAATGTTAAGGCCATTTGAGATAGTGGAAGGGGTTTGTCCTGTGGTGTACAGTTTAGGACTTCTATAATTCTATAGTTCCATGAACGATGTGATCCATGTTTCACTTATAGAAAGTTATTATCCAGACCCTTCCCATGTGATATATGTTACAGACATAGATATTTGATATGATGTATCATTTGAGGATCATCTTAAATGGGTTGTGGGTCGTAGTGAGAAATATCTTTGGGGTAGGAAATTACCATTTTTAAATGGAATCATGGGCATGTTTATGAGGAGGCATGGTAGATAGAGTCTGATTTACAAACACAGTTGTCAGTCATTTTAATATAGATTTCATAGTGATGCATATAACATCTTGGGGAAGATATTTTATATGGTGGAGGGGTTTTAAGATCCCATATTCCTCCATGTACGTCCCTATTTGAGGTTTTCATTTGGGTCTTGGGGGACTAGCCGTGTTTGGATATGGGGAGCCTTTATTTGGGAAAATGATCTAACATCTAGGGATGTATGTTCATCTAAATTTGTGGATTCTTGGGGTAAATGGGTTAAATATTTTCATGTGTTCATGGAAATTTTAAGATATTTAGATTGGGTTCATGTTGTTAAAAGGTAAAATGGTATGACAAACCATTTTTATAACATTTAATCATGATGCAAATGCATTAGATGTCATGTAATGTTTGGGTAGTCTAATAAAAATAATATGACGTGATGGGTTTTTTAGTGTATCCCATTAAAAAAATTTACACAATGTAAATATACATTAAATGAAATGTAATTCCATGAAATTATTTTTTAAAATATGTTATGTGGATGAATTTCAATCTGTTATGCCACAACATTCTCCTATCGACCTGGGGAAACCCTACATGTGATTTTGGAGTGTTAACCTCCCTTCCAAACATCTTATTTGTGTGGCAAATATCTGGTATGTATTTTTGGTTAGGTTTCTCCTTTATCTCTCTTATTAGTCCATCCATTTTAGTGAAATTCTTTTGACAATGTATAGTTTTTGATTTTAACATGACCAATTTTGATATAGGAACCTATTTTCGATCATCTTAATCTTCTCCCTCATGGGATTTTTCCATTGGAAGAAATGATGGATCATTAGTCAAAGGTAGGGTATCTAAATATTAACCTTTTGGTTTGAATATTACCATGTTTATGGAATATTGTGATTGCTTCAATGAAACATACACCCAAATGAATTTAAATAAAGAATGTGATTATTCCGTTTATTTATTTGGTTTTTATTGGATTTTGACCTAGATTATGGCTACCCATTGGGTGAGTGAACATTAAGCCTAATTAAATTTTATAATGGATTAATGTGTGTTTATAATGACATGAAGCCTTAGGTGATTGCATGATATATAATCCATAAGTTATGGATTATTTCTTAATTTTATGACTTCTAATCAATTATCATTTAATTGAATATTGTATATAGAAGATAAATGGAAATTCTCATAATTAACTATTGAGATTTATGATGTGATATTATGATATCCATTCTGTATGATAGTAATTGTGTTCCATGATGAAATGATTACATATTGGGATTGGATGTAACACCGCAAGATTTCATAGTGCATTATTTCTTCAAATTAATTCAATAACTTGCACTACAGGTAACATTGAGTTCAAGCGCACCACGACTTACCAAACTAGCTGTTCAAAAATAGGTTATGAATAGTATTAACTGAATTTTGAACATTATATAATCCTTAAAATTTTAGAATCAATATTATGGGTTTCATAGAAATAATATAAGAACAAATTCATTTTTTTCAGATAAAGAAGTATTTTTCCAAAAATGCAATTTTACCCCCTTTTAATGGTGAACCCTTTTTAAATACAATATTTGGAACTATTATATATTTAATTTGACAAAATAAACTTCTTATTTAGAATTGGGACATAATAATTCTATTTTAATTAATTTTTTGTGTTTTTGTGATAACTTTCATATTTGGGTGAATAGTGAAAATACTATATTTTAACTGAAAACAATTTTTTTAATCATTATAATTTATATTGTAGAATTATAAATTTTAATAGTTTGGAAGTATAATTAGATTATATTATTACCATTTACACTAATTATGGTCATTTTATGTAATTTCACTTTGAAATTGGACATATATAAGTGTCAATCTTTTGATAGTTATTATTTCTTAAAAATACGCTTTTTGGTTTTGACAATAGGAATTAATTTTAAATTAATTAATGAAACTTCTATGTTTTGAACTTGGTAAAATAGAATCCATTTTTGAATTAGGATTATCAAAATTAGCTTAGGGTGAATTTTTGCTATTTTTTTGAAAACTTTCAATCTTTGATGAATAGTGAACAACACTGAGTTATTGTTTAAAACCGACTTTTTATTTAAATAATTATTTGTTTTATTTAAATTTATTTTAGGTCAAAATAGATACAGAATACCTATATTAGTTCAATGTAATTAATTGGATTCAGTTTATAATAATTTTAGATACATTCAAATTTTATTGAACTTTCCACCGTCTTTTACCCACCTCCTAAGAGAATTTGCAAATTTACATAAAATATAATTTTACCGCTTCTGTGAGTTGAATTTCAAAAATCCGAGAGGTACTATTGATATCAGAGAGTAAAATTTGGTCCAATAAGATGAGAATAATTTTTGGCGAATAGTAACTTTTTACTTTTATTTACCATAGTTAATAGTAAATAGGGCAATTAAGGTTAAAAATGATATTATTATTACCCTAAAACATGTCCTAATTCTATTGGATAAGTATAATTCAACCAAAAACAATTTTAGTAATAAAATATGAAACTCTTTGGTCTACTTGGATTAGATTAGGACATTTATTATTATTTTATGTAATGAATATTTGTTGTTTTTGTTTTTTAATGGTTGGGGCTGAAGCCTCATTTATTATTAAAGGAAATCAAAGACCTATTAAAACTAGAAGAAGAGTTAAGAGTTAAAATAAAAGTTTAATAAATAAAAAACTTTTAATATAAGGTTATACCTAAGATAAATTAAACTATAAATATTCATTATAAAGCTAAAATGATTTCATACATAATGGTATTTTATTTATATTTTTTTGACATTATATAATTAAATTTATTTATGACATAACGATGATGTAGTAATTACCATATTAATGAATGATTAAAATAATTGACATTGTAAATATCCCAATAAATGTAATTTGAGAATTGTTATATATTACACTAATTTTCAAGATTAATATGACATGTTAGGGTTGGTTAGATGATTTTTTTTATGTAATAATTCTGTTATGAATTTAGAAAAAAATAAAATACCAAATAGTGTCAAAATTGACAAAAAAGAGTTTTGAAAACAAATATTGTATTATTAATTTGTATTCTATTCTTGAAAATATAAGGTTCGGAAAAAGGTCTTAAATAATATTATATATTTCATTAATTAACCACTTGAGGTTCGTTTGGATGTTTATAGTAAGTTTATTAACCATATAATATAAAAATACAAATAGACATGGTAAATGTCAAACTATTTAACTAAGTGTTAAATCTAAAAGATAACGTTAATATAGTTACCCAAACCAGTCTAAAACCTATTGGTTGAGTGGATTTAGATCTATCCCTACATTATCATTTAAATAATTCATTTTGTAGCCATTTGAAACGAAAATTATTTTATTATAAAATAATATTTCTAGCTTTTCCTAAGGTGCCTCTCACCCCTCTTATAAAAGGGCACTCCCCTTCTCTCTAATTCACACTTTCAAAGCCATTATGCTCCACCAAACCCTTCCGAAATAATCTATTAACTCTCCTCCCTTCACCCAAGATTCCTTAATTTTGTCAGAAAGCCAACCTATGAAGCCCTTTTGATCAAATCAAAAGGAAGAACCCGAAGAAGAGGTAAATATTTCGTCACCTCTTTCTAGTTCCTTTCTTCTTCCACTTCTTCTTTACTTGTTCTTTCCATTATAAAATAATAACTCTAGTATATTCTATATACTATTATGTTATTACAAATATGGTACAACCATGTTCATTATTCTATCCATCCTTTGAATTACATGTCACCATACGTGCGTACGTACAACTTATCGTCTCCACGTCGTGGTATAATTGTTATTTAATCCATTATTATTTGGATGGGTATAATAATGATGTTTAATTGATTTAAATAATAAATATAACATGATAATTATTTAGTGTATCTGATATACCATCAAATTATATATTATTCTAATATCAAAAGAATGATATTTTCGCTTGTGAGTACGTACGGATTACCGTCTCCATGAACGTGATGAGATTCATTTCCCATCATATCCATTCAAGAATAATTTTTATTAGATGATTAAAAATAATTTTTAAAGACTTAATATAATTATGAATATAAGAAAGATACATCCCATCCATAACAATCATTACTTATGTAACAAAACTTATAAAGGAAAACAAATCAGTTAACACCCCAAACGACGATAATACTAAAATATTATTAACAAAGCAATATTAAAAGATTATATATGATATCATATTAATGTATACGATTCTTGTATAATTTAATAACAATTATTTCACCATTATACAGGAGTTTAACCTACCCTCGACCAAGGAAATGTACAATGTAAGGGTTAATTTCACAATTTCATTATTATCTGAGGTTGTTTTTATGTATGTATCTACCGGGACATATTTATCATCCATGTCCATGTTTCATAAAATTGTTTTCAAAGGGATTATTTTAAGGAACTTTCTTACTAAAACATCATTTTAAATGTTTTAAATATTTATTCTACTAAATCGTTCTCATTAATATCCATGTTTTCTAAATGGTTTTTAATGATTTATTTATATGGACATGAATGTTTTTAAAATGTAAATTCCTTTCAAAAGTTTCAAAGTGGTATTTGATAATTTTATTCAAAAACGTCTTTAAATTTATTCCTTTCTCAATTGTGTGACTTTTAAATGTTTTCATGAAAAGGGGATATTTCTCTCAAAGAGTTTTGCAAATCATTTTCATATATTTCAACATCCATGGATGGATTTTAAACTTGTTTGATGTTGATTTATTATGATACAAATCTTCCATATTGTATTGAAGGTTTTTTGATATGTTTTAATGTGGACGTGTTATTTTTATACCATTCATGGTTTTTGGCTAAAGTATTGACATTTCATATGATAGTTTTATTACGAATGTTTATGTTATGTTTAATCCTTTTTTTATATGAGGAATGAATTGGACTTAGTAAGTGATGGGTGAATCCCGCTATAACTCCTAGATGCATTGATAGGTCTCATGAGACAAACTAGTGTCTTGTCACAAGGCCTTGAAAAAATCTTATTTGTTGTCTTGGAACCAGGCCTTGACTATGTGGTTATGAAAGTCTGGCATTATGTATTAAATCATTATAAAAGTGGATATTGATATTTCATGTGATTATTCAACTAGTAGAATATCCATGTGAGTAAGTAAATTACATTATTTTGACTTGTATTTTCCATATTATGATGTTGTTTATGTTAAAAAGGCTTTTTTTAGTTCTATACATTTCCTTAAAAATTTATGATTATATTTAAAAGTTTTCGCTATATTGTTATCCTTATTAGGCATCTGAGGTCACCCCTTTCTATGTTTTATTTTTCCCAGGATTCCAAAAAGTATATTATGAGTGACCAAGAGGGATAGTCTATGGGATCTCAGTCTTGTCTATTGAAACTATGCTGTTGTAGTTTCCCATTTTTTGATGTAATGTAAACCTTATGAATTTATCTAGTACTTCTAATGCTACTAATCTAATCAATCTTTTGAGAGTTCATCTTTTGTGATCATGCCAATGATACGTAATAATGCACCGACTCTGGGATTCTGGGGTTGGGGCATTACAGTTGGTATTAGAGGAAGTTTAGTACACATCTCGGAATCTAGATTTAGATAAAGACTGATTAGAGCACATTACCCTAAGATAGACTTTGAGGATTAATATAGAATAACTTCCTAGAATTTTGGTATTGTAGAGATTTTGTGAGTTTTCAAAGCAATATATCCCTGTCTAGATACGATCAGGTAGAGGTGGTACTAGAGCAGATGTACCTAGGGGTAGAACTCAAAAACACTGCTTTGAGCTAGACTCGAACGAGAATTGGTGCACGGCAACGATCCATACTACACTCTTGGTTACGAAAATCTCAAGGGATATGCTTAGATAATTATCATTTTATTTACAAAACATTATGAAGAGTTTATGAATATATAATTCCTCAAAGAAAACATTTTTATGATTATGGATTATATCTATAAACTGTTCAATTTATGTTAAGTGTATTTCTTGTTTGTATTTATGTATTTTGATTAATAAACTAATCTAGTTTATGACATTGTATAGAAATGGTGCCTAGTGGAAATAATGGAAGTAAGGGGAATAAGGGAAAAGTTGAATATCCATCCTGTAGTAAATGTGGGAAGAAACACCCTGGTACTTGCTTGAAGGGAATGTGAGTTTGTTATAAGTGTGTAGAAAAAGGACACCACGTAAGTGATTGGAAGGGTATGAAAAAAGTTTCAAATGTATAATGCTTTATCTGCAAGGTGTTGGGACACTACACGAATCAATGTCCCAGTCATCAGAATTACCTTAAATGATGCTATTGGATAATAACCAAGTTATCATAAAACCTCAGATGAAGGGGAATGACTAGTGTTCTTATGTTGTCATCATAGAATTATTTCATTTGAGTGTTGTATCAACAATATACTGGTTATATGAATTATGGAGATAAATAAGGATTGTACTGCAGTACTATTTTGTTGAGGATTTGAGATTATATGGTTCTAAGAAAAGTGACTAAATAGTAAGATACACTTTTTGTAAAAATACATGGTTGAAGGAAATATAATCCTTAATAGGGTCTTGATAATGAGGTAGTGATTTTGGAATAAGATATGGTTGATTTAGATAAATTATATTTGATATTCTTGACTTCCTTGGAACTGATTAAAAGTTTGTTTATTTCAACATTGTTGGAATATTAAATATTTTTGTATATAAGGAATATATCAAGTATCATATAAAGGATAAGGGATCATGAATGTAATCAATAAGGTTTTATGGTAATTTAGGGTGTTACCATGTTTTAAAATAATACATGATGAAGGTGTTAACATGTTATTACACGGCAAAAATGATCTTCATTGTGTTTAACTTTCTTATAAATTTCGGATTGTGAGTTTGGATAGAAGTATTTTGGATAAGTCTAAATGTTTGAATGGATAATGTTTTAAATTAGATACTATTGTTATGGTTATTTTTGGATTTTTATAAAAAGGACAACACACAGACCGTGTGACAACCCGTCATGTCAGCCAAAACTATGGGAATCGAACCCACAACCATAGTGAGATTGGGATGTATCACCTACCACTGGACTATGTGAAGTATATGGATTATATAATGTAGTATATTTTTTTAAAGGGTATGATTGGTGAATTATAAAATCATTTTTTGGAACCCTTTACGAATAGGATAAATAGAATATATTTTTTAAGTTCTGTTATCTTTTAGAGTGAAAGATGAGATTATGGTAGGAATTAGTTATAGGATGGAACTTTACTTGTCAAGTATATATAATTTTTCTTCTCTTATTCTATGATGAAATTAATTCTTAATCTTTAGCTAAGGAATCTTAAAACGAAAAATGTGTTTTCCTAATACCTTATGTTTTGTTGAACCGATGATATTTTAAATCATCATAGATTGATGGTTTTGAGGCCCTCAATTCTACAATTTTTTTGACTGATGACGTCAATCACTCTCTAAAAATTTTTATGTTTTCCCTCCAATTATGTGTCTCTAATTTCCACCAATTTTCTACTAATCGAGATCATAATTTGGTGGTGATTTTTTCATTCCCCTTTTCCTATTATTAAGACTAAATTTTATTAACCCAATTTCCGATGTGGGTTTTCCCACAAAGGTATTTTCTATTTTCAAAATTTTATTTTTGAAGAAAAATTTCAAATTTTGAGGACACAATTTATTGAAGGAGGGAATAATGTAACACCCCAAGATTTCATAGTATGTTATTTCTTAAAAGTAATTCAATAACTTGCACTACACGCAACACAGAGTTAAAGCGCACCATGACTTACCAAACTAGCTATTCAAAAGAGGTTATGAATAGTATTAACTGAATTTTTAACTTTATATAATTTTTTTAATTTTAGAATCCATAATATGAGTTTTTTAGACATAATTTAAGAAAAAAATCATTTTTTCAGATAAAATAAGTATTTTTAAAAAATATGCAATTTTACTACCTTTTAATGGAGAACTATTTTTAAATCCAATATTTAAACTTTTATATATTCAATTTTACAAATCAAACTTCTTCTTTAGAATTGGGACATAAGAATTTAGTTTCAATAAATTTATTGTGTTTTTCTGATAACTTTCATATTTGGGTGAATATTGAAAAATAAAATATTTTAACTGAAAACAATTTTATTAATAAAAATAATTTATAGTGTTGAATTATACATTTTAATGGTTTTAAAGTATAATTAGATTATATTTTTACCATTTAATCCAACCATGGTCATTGTAAGTAATTCTAATTTGAAATAGGACATAAACAAGTGTCAATCTTTTGACTGTTATTATTTCTTAAAAATACATCTTTTGGTTTTAACAAGGGGAATTAATTTTAAATTAATTAATGAAACTTCTATGTTTTTAAATTGGAAAAATAGAATTAATTTTTGAATTCGGAATATAAAAATTAGCTTAGGGTGAATTTTTGGTATTTTTCTGAAAATATTCAATTTTTGATGAATAGTGAAAAACACTAAGTTATTGTTTAAGACCAACTTCTTATTTAAATAATTATTTATTTTATTTGAATTTAGTTTAGGTAAAAATATATACATAATACCTATATAATTTAAATGTAATTCATTGGAGTCAATTTATAATAATTTTAGATATATAAAAAGTTTATTGAACTTTTCACCATCTTTTACCCACCTCCTATGAGCATTTGAAAATTTACATAAAACGTAATTTTAATGCTTCTATGAGTTAAATTTCAAAAATCAGAGAGACACAGTAGATATCATAATGTAAAATTTGGTTCAATAAGATGAAAATAATTTTTGTTGAATAGTTAATTTTTACTTTTATTTACCACGGTTAAAAGTAAATAGGGTAATTAAGGGTAAAAATGATATTATTATTACCCTAACACATGTCTTACTTCAATTGGATATGTATAATTCAACCAAAAACAACCTTAGGAATAAAATATGAACCTCTATGGTCCACTTGGATTAGATTAGGACATTTACTATTATTTTATTTAAAGAAGAGTTAAAAGAGTTAAAATCATTGTTTAATAAATTTTTTTTAATATAGTGTTATAAATAAAATAAATTCGACTATAATTATTCATTAGAAATATAAAAATATTTCATACATAATTGTATTTTATTAATAATTTTTAAACATTATATAATTAAATTTATTTATGACACAATGATGATGTCATAATTATTGTATTAATGAAATATTAAAATAATTGCGATTATAAATATCCAAAAAAATTTAATTTGAGACTTTTTAAAATTTACACTAGTTGTATAGGTTAATATGATATGTTAGGGTTGGTTAGATGAATTGTTTTTGAAGTAATAATGTTGTAATGAATTTAGAAAAAACAAAATACCAAATAGTGTAAAAATTGACATAAAAGAGTTTTTAAAACAAATATTATATTATTAATTGATATTCTATTCCTAAAAATATAAGATTCAGGAAAAGGTATTACATAATATTATATATATCCTTAATTGACCACTTTAGGTTCTCTTGGAAGTTTATAGTATGTTTATTTACCACATTTTATAAAAATACAAAGTGACATGATAAGTGTGAAACTATTTAACTAAGAGTTTAATCTATAAGATAAAGTAAATATAGTGACCCAAACCTGTCTAAAACCGATTTGTTGAGTGGTTTTGGACCCATCCCGACCTTAGAATTTAAATAATTAATTTTTGAGCCATCATAAACCGAAAATGATTTTATTATAAAATAATATTTCTAGCTTTTTCTAAGGTGCCCTCACCCCTCTTATAAAAGGAAACTACCCCTTCTCTCTAATTCACACCTTCAACGCCATTAGTCTTGGCCAAACCCTACCCAAATATACTCCCAAATTTCCTCCCTTCAACCTAGAGGCCTTACTTTAGTCAAAAAGCCAACCTAAGGAGACCTTTTTATCAAATCAAAAGGAAGGACCCGAAGAAGAGGTAAATATTTCATGACCTCTTTCAAGTTCCTTTCTTCTTCCATTTCTTCTTTCCTTGTTGTTTCTATTATAAAATAATAAATCTAGTATAATATATATAATGTGATGTTATTATAAATATGGTTCAACCATAATCAATATTCTATCCATCCTTTTAATGACATTTCACCACACGTGCGTATGTATGGCTTACCGTCTCCACGTCATGGTGTAATTTTTATTCAAAACATTATTATTTGGATGGGTATAATAATGATATTTAATTGATGTAAATAATAAATATAACATGATAATGATTCTGTATATATGATATACCATCCAATTATATATTAGTCTAATATCAAAAGAATGATATTGTAAACATTAATATTTGGATGCGTACGTACGGATTACCGTCTCAATGAGCGTGATGAGATTCATTCCCCATCATATCCATTAAAGACTAATTTTCATTCATGATTTAAAATAATGTTTAAATACTAAATATAATTTTGTATATGTATAAGATACATACTATACATAATATATATTACTTACATAAAAAACATATAAAGGAAAAAAAATAAATTAGCACCAGAAACGACGATAATACTAAAATATTATTATCAAAAAAATATTAAAAGATCATATATGATATCATATAAATGTATATGATTCTTGTATAATTTAATAACAATTATTTCACCATTATATAAGAGTTTAACCTACCATCGACCAAGGAAAAGTAATAGGTGAGGGTTAATTTCTGAATCTCATTATTTTCTGAGGTTGTTTTGATGTAAGTATATACTAGGACATATTTATTATCCATTCCCATGTTGAATAAAATAGTTTTCAAAGGGATTATTTTATTGTAATTTTTTACTAAAAAATCATTTAAAATGTTTTAAATATTTATTCTTCTAAATAATTCTCATTAATTTCCAAGTTTTCAAAATGGGTTTTAAGGATTTATTTATATGGACATGAATGTATTTAAAATGTTAATTCCTTTAAAAAGATTCAATGTGGTTGTTGAGTCAATATGGTTTTCCTTATGAATTTTCCATACCTTCATACGTAAGGGAGATTGTTAAGTCAATAAGGTTTCCTTATGACTTTACCATTCCTTCTTGTTTTGAAAATCACAAACACCTTATGTCAAGGAAAATTTCATTTGACCCTATGTTTTAATTCTATGAGGGAAAATTTCCTTCCCTAAGGAAATTTATACTTACCATGATTTCATTGTTGTTATCATTATTTTACTAAGGGTAAAATTCGGTTTGTAACCAAAACCTCAGAATCTTATAAATACCTAGATATGAAGCATTCTATTTTAGGATTCGAATTATTAGAATTCTAGTTACGAACTCTTCTGAGTTCTAACTCTGAATTCGGATTACGAATTCCGGTTATGAACTCTTCTGAGTTCTGACTCATAATTATTATTACAAATTATTCTTACAAAATCTTCTGAGTTCTGACTCCAAATTATGTATACAAATTCTGGTTACAAACTCTTCCGAGTTCTGACTCCAATTTCTCTGAATACAGACTCCGAACTCTTATGAGTTCTGACTCCGAATTCTCATGAAATCTGACTCTGAACTTTGTAAGTTCTGGTTCCAAATTCTTGTGAATCTAGATTCAGAATTTTCTTGAAATTCAGAATCCATAATTCTATAGAGTTCAGGTTCCGAATTCCATGAAAAAACAATCTGAATATCCTTGTATTATAGACTCCAAATTCATTTTTTGTTAGACTTCGTACTTTAAATTTCTTACATTCCAAATATTTGATTTTAGTTATCTAACCATACATTTTCTTACACATGTTTTTTTATAAAATGATGTCATACATTCAGTTACTAACTAACTGTTGTTTGAGTGACACCTGTACAGGTCCATCCAAAATTCAAGGAAAAATATGACAATTGGAAGAGGACGCCGACCATTGAAGCTGTGTCTATAAATATGATCTCCTTTGAAAGAGCTCATAACATTAATTTTTAACACGAAGTTTATCAATCTAGAGATTACATACTGCTGAAGTGATTTCTAGAGAAAGAGGATTTAAATCTTTGTGTGTACTGAACTTCTTGTTGAAATTAGCTTTGTGTGACTCCGAATTTTGCTGAGTACATTCAAGGGCTTCCGGGGATAGGAAGACAGAGGTGCTGACTACCTTGAAGTTGAGGGATTCTAGGGATAGGAATATAGAGTTTCCGACTACCTTGAATTTGAGGGCTTCCTTATTGAGGATGACAGAGGTGCCGACCACCTTGAAGTTGAGGGCTTGTAGGGACAGCAAGAGAGACTCTGATCTTTGTATTGAGGGCTTACCTTGGTGTGGGTAAGACAAAATTTCTTGAAAGTATAAATCAGAAGGCCTTTATCCAAGGTTGTTGGATACCCTTCTCTTTGGGTTAAAGGATTTATTACTTGTTACTTGTCTTGTTACAAGTTTGCCACTGCATTTTGTTTATTGAGTATATTATAAATATCTTATACTTCCTTATATTTGTATACTCTCATTTAGTTTGATTCTATACAATTTATTATAGAATATTTATTCTTGTAAACTTTTATTAAGTTTCATTTTCCGGAGCCATCTTTCCAGATTCACTTTCCCGGAAACATTTTTCCTGAATCAAGTAAGCGTGTAGAACTTAGAGGTTTTGTGAATTACCTTGTTTAACCTTGTTAAACAAAACCATCTTTAAATGATCAAAAGGAATTTTTTAATGTATACAATTCACCCCTCTCTTGTATTTCAAGCATTATTAGAAACTTTATTTAGTATCTTTATTATTTCGATCATATATTTGGTATTATAGAGTATATCATACTCACACAAACCATCTCAACAATTGGTATCAAATGAGGTGACCGTGAATCCTAAACCAATCTAACAATTGGATTCATAATTTTAGTTCAATCTAAATTAATCTCACGAATAGATTTAGATGATAAATCTTCTTCTTCTATTTTTTCGGAATCATATTTCCGGAATCATAATGTTTGGATTCGTATTTTGCTTAGAGATACTCTAGTTTTATTTTCCTTGTTGAGGATTATTTTCATTATTTACAAACTTTTACTACTAACAATTTTGTGTGGAATGATTTTTCGATAAGATGGCAGGAATCAATGTTGGTTCTACAGACAATATCAATCCCACTAGACCACCTATTTTTGATTGAAATGATTATGAGTATTGGAGAGATCACGTGAATAAATTCATTATCAATACTGGTGTTGATAATATTGTTATGCATACTAGAGGATTTAAAATCCCTGAAAAGAAAGTTAGTACCTTTACCAATCAAGAAAAGCATGAATATCAAATAAATTATAAGGTACACAATACATTGCTTTGGTCCATGACTAGAAATATATATAGCCAAATTTCATCTTTTGAAGTATAAAATTGTATTTGGAATAAACATGAAGTTACTCACTTTGGAACTTCCAATGTTATTGAAATAAGGGGAGCCATGATAAGAGTTGAATATCATGGTTTCTTATTTTCTTATGGAGAACCCATATGTAAGGTGCAACAAAGGTTTATGACAATTTTGAATAGTTTACAATCCGTGGGTGAGAAAGGATTATATGATGAATCTCTTGTTGATAAGATCATTGAAACCATTCCCAATGAGTGGGAATCCAAGAGAACTGTTGTTGATGAGAACAAAAAGGTTACTCAGATTACTCTTTATGAACTCTTTGGAACTCTTCTTCAACATGAGACTAGAATCAAGAGAGATGATAATAATGTAAAGAATAAAAATGCGAATGTAAGTGTTTCTTTTACTATATATTCAAATCATATAAAAGCTAAGACTCCTAAGAGAATTTTTAGATCTAAGTCTAAGAAGGTTGTTATCCAATACGAATATAGTGGAAGTGAATCCTCAGAGAATGAGTTAGAAAATCTTTCTCGAAAGATGAACAAGATAGCTGGATAGTGGAAATTTCAATACAGATATAAGAAAAAGGATAGAAAAGACAAGAATGATTCCGAAGTAACATGTTATGAATGAAAGAGAGTTGGACATATAAGGCCTTATAATCCTATGCTTAAAAGAAAGGAAATAAGGGAAAAACATTATGAGAGAAACAGAAAGAAGTATTACAAGGCTAAAGCTAAAAATGTCTTGAAAGATAATGAAAACTGGAGTGCCAGTGGTGGTGACTCTTCAGATGAATCATCGGATTATGAATCTTCTGGACAGAAGAATCTTGGTCTAATAGCCAAATTACCTTTTGAAAATCATTGTTTTATGGCTCAGGTACACAATACTATATGTATGACCAACTTTTCTATTAATGAAAATTACAGTATTGATAAATATTATAACTCTTTTGATGAAGAATCCTCTTCTGATAAAGATGATAATTTACCTTCCTATGAAGAAGTTTCTAGGTTTTACAAACTTCTTGAGATTGAGAATTCAAAACTCATGAAAAATATTGATAAGGAAAAATCTAGGAATACTATTCTTTATAAGGAAATATCAGATCTTTCAAAATATCTTGAAAAGAAAAATGTTGATTTAGAAAGAATTTCAAAAATCTCGAGGAAGTAAATTATGAAAAGAATAAACATTATAAAGATCTAGAAAACATAATTTCAAAGAAAAATGTTTTTGAGACTAACTCTAGTTCAAAATCAAATTTTTTAGAAGACAAGAACTTGGTTATCAAACTGAAATCCAAAATATTTTCCGTGAAGAAGTGTTTTTTGATCTTTAACATAGTTAAGGAAAATTTTGATAAAATATATTCTCAAATCTGACCTCTAAATAATAGTTCTGGTTTTGGTTAGACTAGTTCTAAACCAATTTTTAACAATAATTATTTTGTTTCTCAAAGTGATCCATTCTGTACTCAGTGTTAGTGTGGTGGACACCGAGAAAAGAATTGTTCCTTAAACAAAACCCAATCTTTAGGATTGCATAAAGCCTTCATTTCTAAGAAAATATGGGTACCTAAAATTTTGCTTTCTGAAATTTCTAGATCCAAGAAAGTTTGGATTCAAAAGTCGAACTATTTTGTTTTCAGGAAAATAGAGAGTGTACCAACAAAAATACTTGGTACATGGATAGTGGAAGTTCCCAACATATGACTGGTAACAAAAACTATTTTTAAAATATTATCAAGAAGAAAGGAGGAAAATTAACTTTCGAAGATAATTCTTAGGAAAAAATTATTGGTATAGGTAAGATCATACTTCTTGAAAAAACATTGATTTCAAATGTATTATTTGTTAAGGGTCTTAAGCACAACCTCATTAGAATAAGTTAGTTATGTGATGAAGGTTACCCTGTGTATTTTAGGAATGATAAGTGCTTAGTAAAAAATTGCAAGGAAGAGTTTGTCCTTTCTTCCCATAGGCAAGAGAATGGTTACACACTCAAAGACTATGGTATGAGTTTTACCAAAACACAAATTTTGTGTGATAATGCAAGTTCCATTTACCTTACTAAAATTCCTGCAAATCACTCTCATGTAAAGAACATTGATATTAGGCATCACATTCGTAGTGATCACAAAAAAAGAGATATCATTCTTCAATTTATCAGAACGAAAGATCAACTTGCTGATATTTTCACAAAATTTCTACCCTTTGATAGATTTGAATATATTAAACAGAAGATAGGAATGATAAACATAAGGTAATCCTTCTTATTAACTTCCTGTTGAACCAATATCCTTACATTAATAAACTCTTTTTCATAGGGGGGTACATTTGTTCATTAGTGTTTCATGTTTTTTGTAATGATGTTTTTCATATTTTTCATAATGAATATTTTCATATTTTTCCTAATGAAGTGTTTCATATTTTTCGTAATGAAGTTTTTTCATATTTTTTGTAATGAAGTGTTTCATAATTTTCATAATGAATATTTTCATATTTTTCGTAATGAAGTGTTTTATATTTTTCATAATGAAGTGTTTCATAATTTTCATTATGAAGTTTTTCATATTTTTCGTAATGAAGTTTTTCATATTTTTCATAAGAAATCTTTTCATATTTTTCATAATGAAGTTTTTCATATTTTTCATAATGAAGTTTTTCATATTAATCGTAATGAAGTGTTTCATATTTTTTGTAATGATGTTTTTCATATTTTTTTTAATGAAGTGTTTCATATTTTTCGTAATGAATTTTTTCATATTTTTTGTAATGAAGTGTTTTATATTTTTCGTAAGGAAGTGTTTCGTATTTTTTGTAATGAATTATTTCATATTTTCCGTAATGAAGTTTTTCATGTTTCTTGTAATGAAGTTTTTCATATTTTTCGTAATGACGTTTTTCATATTTTTCGTAATAAAGTTTTTCATATTTATCGTATTGGAGTTTTTTTTTTCAAAATTTCTGTAATGAAGTTTTTTTTTCATAATTTCCTTAATGAAGTTTTTTTTTCAAAATTTCAATAACGAACTTTTTAAAATTTCCATAATGGAGTTTTTTTTAAAAAAAAATTCTGTAGTGGGGTATTTCAAAATTCTTAATAATGAAGATTTTCTAATTTTCTTATCGTAGTCTAAAATTTTTGTAATGAAATTTTCCATAATGAATATTTTCATAATGAAGATCAGCGTACTCAATTTTTTTTCGTACTGAAGTTTTTTTTGGAATCTAATGTCCTTCAAGAAGAATTTTCCTCAATATAAGTAATTTTCCTAGAAATCTGAAAGGTACGATTCTTTCTTAAGTTTTCATAATGACCTTTTACTTACTTGTAGTTTCTTTGTTATTAAAATTTTTTAGATTTTAGTTTCCATAAATCCTAATGTTCTCCTTTAAAAACATCAAAATATTGGATCCTACCAAATTTTCCTTGTGGCTATCATTTCAACCGTCAGATCTAACAGGGAGGATTTTCAGCTGTTAGATCGAGTTTGGAAGTTCAACCGTCACATCTACGCTTATATAAAGGACCCCTGGAGGGTTTTCCCACATCAGTTTTCAAGCCTCTACGTGCCGAAGATTTGCTCCTATTTCAAGAGGCTGTTCTGAACCCCTCAAACATTTCTCAAATTCGAATGTCTGGTGACGTTCCTTCCCATGAAATGTCAACTGTCAAGTCCATTTCAGAGTGGTAGATTTACAGAGAGAGGTTGGTGCATCCCAATTTCTTCACCATGTATGATTCAATAATCTCGAAGAATATCAAATTCATTGTATAGGAAAGAGTTTGTGTTTCAATGCCAGGAGATCAAGAATTGGTGTATTCGGATATGATTATTGAGTTCTATGAGTTAGTAAGTTTCTATAATGAAGAAGGGAGAGAGAATTTTTCATTCAAATGTTATGGAAAAACCTATGTTTTATCTTACACTAAGGCAGCCAGCTTAGTTGGAGTTCCATTCGAAGGGGAAGCTAAATTTTTTCCCCATAAGTTGCCCGATGTACAAGGAAGTTTCCTCAAGGTAAAATCTATGGAGTGTCTTGGAAATTCAGATGTCAAGACTCCGAAGATTGCTAATATGTATACAAATAATAAGATCCTTGAGTTGTGGGTTCAAGGGTTTATCATTCTGAGGAAGGGTGACAAAGACACGCTGAAGAAGAGTGATATGTATATCTTGGATTTTTTTGGTAAATCTAAGGAAGATCTATCTGATGAAGCATATTATTATTAAAATTGAGAATATCAAGAATGGGAACTTGAAATCCTAGATTCTTATATACCCAGCCATTCTTTCAAATCTTATTGTTCAGTGCTTGGAGTCCTTCAAAATCCCTTGCAGTTCAAAGTCAAGGAATTGAAAAGTTATGATAATCAGTGATGATACTCTCAAGAGGATGAAAGTTGGTTTCTCTAAGGAGATATGAGAATTCTATGACTTACTAGATGAAGACTCTGAAGCTACTCTGAAGTAATAAGAGGTTCCTGAACCATCAAAAAAATGAGGAAAGAAGAGGAAGTTGAAAGAAGTGGTAGAAGAAGGAAAAATCTTAGAAGCTAAGGAAACTCAATCCTCACCTCTAAATCCCAAGAAGCAGAAAGCTTATCTGGATGAGGTGGTTTTAAAGTGGAGGGAAGACAAGAAGAATCAGAAGGAAGGAGAGAAACAATTTGTCTTGGATCCTGTAGGGGCCAAATCATGGAATGAGAAGGAAACTGATGAGCTTGAGAAGCAAGCCAAAGAAAAGAAGAAAAAGAAGAAAATCTCTGAGGTTGAAATCTATCAATCTCTTCTGAGGGACACTGAAATAACATCCAAAAAAATTCCCTTACCAAAAAATTTCTTGGTAGAATCCTTACCTGAGACTCGGAGGAAGAAGTTTATGAATCTGGACAAAGCCCAAGAGTAGTTTGTTGATGAAAAGGAAGTTGTCGAAGAAGTGTATGAAGAAAAAAGTAGTGGTGGAACAAAAGATCTCATTATGAATGTATAATATTATCATGAAAAGGAAACCCCTTCTAAGAAGCTATCAATACGAACATCTGAAGAAGAGTCTTCAAAGATCCCAACTCCTAGGAAGGATGAGGAAGCTAAAGATGAGAAGGGTGAAGAAGTGGTTAATAGAGTGTAAGAGGAAGAAAGCTATAATAATCACTTCCGACATCCTGAAGATGTTAAGGCTAGATCTGAGAAGGTGAATGTAGATGAAGATAGAGTTGTTCAGCTGTCTGGTAGTGAGCATGAGTCTTTGGATGAAGAATCTGTTCCGAGAACCAATAAGGGAAAACATGTGGTTTTTGAGACACCTACTAAAGTTGTTTTAAGGAATAAGGAAGATGGTATATCTTCTAATAGGAACTTGTTGAGATATAAGAAAAACCATCATCTAGAAAAGTGTCAGATTCAGAATCATCAGCTCTAGGACATGATTTTGTCATTCAATCACTGAAGAAGCTTGTTGAAACCATTACGATCTTTCCAACCATTGACTCCAGATGTCAGATCCTACAAAATAGCTTGAATCAAAAATTAGATTCTGTATCCATAGTGATGGATTGGTGGGTAAATATTGAGGATAATTACAAGAACATCCTTATCAAATACGATGCCCACATAAAATCTTATATGAAAGTGGTCAGCTGGTCAAATAATATAGTTGAATATTTGAGAGAGCTTGATTAGTTCTAAGATGATGTTAAGGAAACTTTTGACACACAACATAGAAAAATCAAGGATCTCACAAATATCATTGAGGAAAAGATAAATCATGAGAAGAATACATGGATTCAAGAGGTCAAGGATTTGATTGGAAAGTTATACTCTATTGCTCAAAGCTGGAAGAGAGAAAAGGATCTTCAGATCAAGATCAAAGAAATACTAGTCAAGCAAGATGACTTGTTGAATGTTCAGGCAGAGGATATGAAGGCTTATGATGATAGGATAAATGCCTTAGAGAAGAAACCAGAGGAAGATCACAAGGAGATGAAGAAGCTGAAAACCATTGTGAAGAAATTGATACCCAAGGAAAAGGAAGGAAAATAAATCTGATCCTTTTTTGTAATTTCTTTCCTTGTACAAATTCTTCCAATCATAATGAAATTTTGGTTTCTTTTTTTTTGTTTAGATGTTTGTACTAATATTTCAACTTCCATTTTTTCCATTCCCTCAAGTTTTTTTTTGTAAATCACAAAGGGGGAGAAAGGAAAAACAATTCTAAGCAAGGAAGAAATATCCCTAATAAGGGGGGAGTTTATCTACGTGGGAGTTTTCATTATAGAGATTTATGTACTCATGATAATGAAAAATCTCCTTCCAAAAATCTAGAATACGATCCTTAGTGTTCCAAACCCTAAGGGGGAGTTAGTCATATTCATCTTAGACAATGTGAAAAGGGAGATAAGTTTTATTTCAAAATATTGAAAAAAATTTCTGAGTCCTTATATTCTTTTTTCGTAAGGATGTTTGTGCTTTCCAAAAAGGGGGATATTGTTGAGTCAATAAGGTTTTCCTTATTAATTATCCATTCCTTCATACTTAGGGGATATTTTTAAGTCAATATGGTTTCCTTATGACTTTACCATTCCTTTCTGTTTCGAAAATCACATACACCTTATCTCAAGGAAAATTTCATTTTACCCTATGTTTTACTTATATAAGGAAAAATTTCCTTCTCCAAGGGAATTTATCCTTACCATGTTTTCATTGTTTTTATCATTATTTTCCTAAGTGTGAACTTCAGTTTGTAACCAAAACCTCAGAATCTTATAAATATCTAGATATGAAGCATTCTGTTTTAGGATTCGAATTCTAAGAATTCTGGTTACGAACTCTCCTGAGTTCTGACACTGAATTCTAATTACGAATTCTGGTTATTAACTCTTCTGAGTTCAAACTCCGAATTCTATTTTTTGAATTCTGGTTACGAACTCTTATGAGTTTTGACTTTGAATTCCATATACGAATTCTGGTTACGAACTCTTCTGAGTTCTGACTCCGAGTTCTCTGAATACAGACTCCAAACTCATATTAGTTCTGACTTCAAATTCTCAAGAACTCTGACTCTGAACTTCGTATGTTCTGTTTTCGAATTCTTGTGACTCCAGATTCTGAATTTCCTTGAAATTCGGACCCTATAATTCTATAGAGTTCAGGTTCCGAATTCCTAGAAAACAGAATCCGAATATCCTTGTATTATAGGCTCCGAATTCATTTTTGGTTAGACTCCGAAATTTCATTTTCTTACATTCCGAACATTGGATTTCAGTTATGAAACCATATTTTTTCTTACACTTGTTTTATTATAAAACTATTTTGTTCATTCAGTTACAAACTAACCGTTGTTTGAGTGACACATGTATAGGTCCCTCCAAAATTCAAGGAAAATATGACCATTGGAAGAGGGAGCCGACCGTTGAAGTCATGCCTATAAATAGGATCTCATTTGAAAGAGCTCATAACTTTAATTTTTAACATGAAGTTGATCAATATTGAGATTACATGCTGCTAAAGTGTTTTCTAGAGAGATATGATTTAATGCTTTATGCGTACTGAACTTCTTGTTCAGATTTTCTTTATGTGACTCTGAATGTTTCTGTGTACATTCAAGGGCTTCTAGGGATATGAAGATAGAGGTGCCGACTACCTTGAAGATAAGGGCTTCCAGGGATAGGAAGACAGAGATGCCAACTACCTTGAAGTTAAGGGCTTCCTTGTTGAGGAAGACAGAGGTGCCGACTACCTTGAAGTTGATGGCTTGCGGGGATAGCAAGATAGACTCCGATCTTTATATCGAGGGCTTACCCTGGTGTGGGTAAGACAGAATTTCTTGAAAGTATAAATCAAGAGGACTTTATCCAAGGTTGTTGGATACCCTTCTCTTTGGTTTAAAATATTTATTACGTTTTACTTGTCTTATTACTAGTTTTCCATGACATTTTGTTTGATGAGGAAAGTATAACTATCTTATACTTCCTTATACATGTATACTCTGATTTAGTTTGATTCAATATGCTTTAAGGTAGAATCTTTATTCTTGTAAACTTTCATACAGTTTCATTTTCCAGAAACATCTTTCCAGATTCACTTTCTCGGAATCGTTTTTCCTGAATCAATCAAGTGTATAGAACATGGAGGTTTCGTGAATTAACTAGTTTAACCTTGTTAAACATAACCATATTTAAAAGTTCCAAAGGAATTTTTAAAGCATAAAATTCACCCCCTCTTGTATTTCAAGCATCATTAAATAATTTATTCAGTATCTTTATTATTTTGATCCTATATTTCGTATTATAGAGTATATCATATGAACACATACCATCTCAACAGTGGTATGTGAAAATTTTATTAAAAAATGTCTATAAATGTATTCCTTTATAAATTGTGTGACTTTTAAATGTTTTTATGAAAAAGGGATATTTATCTCAAAGAGTTTTACAAATCATTTTCATCTATGTCAACATCCTTTGATGGATTTTAAACTTTTTTGAAGTTGACTTATTATGATACAAATATTCCATATTGTATTGAAGTTTTTGTGATATGGTTGATTGTGGATGTGTTATTTTTATACCATTCATGATTTGTGGATAAAGTATTGAAATTTCATATGATAGTTTTAATTATAATGTTTATGTTATGTTTAAACCTTTTTCATATGAGGAATACATTGGACTTAGTAAGTGAGGGGTGGATCCCGATATAGCTCCTCGATGCATGGGTAGGTATAATGAGACAAACTAGTGTCCTAGTACAAGTCCTTGACAAAATATTATTTGTATTCTTGGAACAAGGCCTTGACTATGTGGTTTTGAAAGTCTGGAATTATGCATTCTATCATTATGAATGTGTCTATTGATATTACATGTGATTATTCGATTAGTAAAATATCAATGTGAGCATGTAAATGGCATTATTTTTATTTATATTTTCCATATTATAATGATTTTTTTGTTGAAAAGGCTATTGTTTTAGTTTTATACATTTCCTTAAATGTTAATGCTTATTTATGAAAGTTTCCTCTATGTTGTTATCCTTACTAAGCATCTAAGATCACCCCTTTCTATGTTTTATTTTTCCCAGGATGCGAAGAAGTATATTATGGCTGACCTACAGGGATAGTCTATGGGATCTCAGTTTTGTCCATGGAAACATTGTTTTTGTATTTTTCCATTTTATGACGTAGTGTAAACCTTATGAATGTATCTAGTACTTCCAAGGCTACTAAACTAATCAATATTTCGACACTTGATCTTTTGTGATCATGCCAATGATATGTAATAATGCACCGACTCTGGGGTTCTGGGGTCGGGGCATTACGTTCACCTTAGAACGTTCTCACTTATGTGATATAATACTAATATTGAGCGGGTTCGGATGAGTCCCATTCTATAATGCTTATATAGAGAGGGCTACGCCCAGTACCATGTTGTAATGCTTACTAGGATTTGTAGCAAATGTTATAATGCTAATAGTTCATTAAACTAGATTGTTGTGTCTATACCATGGTTATATGGTTATTGTTGTAGTGGTTTTAATACATGCTCAGAGATATTATAGAATGATGATGAAGCCAATTATTTTACCATGGTTATATGTTTTTTGTTGGAATTGATGTTATACATGATTAGATATATTTTGGAACAGAACAAAAATAGGTTATTATAATATTTTATTAATTTTCCAATTAATTTATACACATGTTAATATCTTTATTTCATATACTTATGATCAGACTAGTTAGTCTAAATATAGTGGTATTGGCATAATGAGTTATACTCACACCCTATTTTGGATTCCATTTGGTACATGAGAATATTTATGTGGATACATGTTTGGACAATGTAAAATGACCTTGTTGTTGATTTCTTGCTGGCTGGATAAGCTAGAGTTTAGAGGCGGGATCAACATACAATTCATTACATGGGACATTTGAGCCTTTAATTGTCTCTTCTTGTATTTTTCTGGAATAATTTATATCATGACATTTAGATACATTCCAGAATGTCCTTACATTATTCCATATTTATTTTTAGGATTCCTTAGTATTCTATTATTATTTTATTATGTTATTTCTATACTTTTATTTCTTTTCTTTATATTGTTTAATTTATACTTCTATGAAACATAATATTATGGGGTGTATTCTCCCCACTATACATTTCAGACCACTGCTACTTTTCAACACCCTATGGTATACAGGGATATGTTCTTGAGGTCTTGTAACTAATCCTTTTTGGAAATGTGAGAGAGTATTGGATCATGGGATGTTACATATGATAACATGATAATAATATTTGAAAATCATATCCTATAAATCAAATATCATAATCCTAAGTCAAGGTATAATGATTGGATGTTCATAAGACAATAATCATATGAGAATCAAAGATCATGAGTGATGAGATCATGAATTTGATATAATATATAATAATGCAAAATACACATAAGAATATAAAATATTATGTCAAGGCTACCCATCAAGACATTCATAACATGTTAGTATTAGGATAACAACCCATGTACCTGCTTCGAGCTTCGGGAAACCACCAGTGTACGCTATTTTTCAGGTTTGGGTAACCACTAGTACACCTTTTGAGATAATATAACATTTATCATTACCCAATACATTGGATGAAGATATAGGTCCCAGTTTTCAAATAATCCATACATTTGTGTTTCACAATATCATAGAAAATTTATTAGTCATAACCCTTTAAAATAAATGGGTTTCATAAACATTTCAACATATCATAATCTATAGAAAAGAGATAGGATTAATTATATTATCATAATATCATCAATAGAGATCCAATGTAAAATAAAATGAGCATCATTTTCATTTTATCATGGTATAACCCCAAGAAGAGAAATGGGTTTCATATAAATCTTTTCATCATTAACCATTTATAGAAATAATAATATTTGTATGTCTTATGTCCCCAGTAATGAATAAGATACATCAAAGGATGTAATATTATATGGAAAATGGGTTTGAATGATAAATAACTTTTGATATTTCTAGAAGAAGATAAATGTTCAGTGAAAATCACTTTATAAAATTAATATATTTTGGGAATTATTTTCATTGAAAATAAAATTTAAAACTTCTAATAGAAGATATAAAAATTAATTGAAAAAAATTTCATGCAGAAAATATCCTTTCCACATAGAAACTATTTTTAAAAAAATTATGAATTATAAAATAATTTTATTTGAAAATAAAAATGAAAAAATATGAATTAATATTCGAAGAAATAATGGTCAAAATGGTATAAAACTCCATTCATACATTATACATTAAAAAAATATTTCTTTCAGCTTTTTGGTTAAAGGAAAATGAGATTTTTTTTGAAAAACAAAAAGAATATATATTTCAAAATATTTTTTGAAATGTTAACTATGGGATAAAATGTATTTGAAAAATAATTTTAAAAACGATTAAATTATTTTTTCAAAAATTTATAGAAAACATATAATTTTAAGAAAAAGTGTTTTCGAGCGAGAAAGGGACTTTTCATAAAAATAATATTTCTAAACTCTTGAGTACATAAAGAGATGAAAATAAATGGAAAACATGTATTATCATAAAACAACAATTGGATAATTAAATTATTATGTTTTTTGAGATATGTATCATAATATTTAATTATCAGAAACATAATCATAAACAATACTAATAAATGATGAGATTTTATCATAGAACTCTAACCACTTCTATAACATTGAAACGTAAGCCCAATGAGGGAACCCAATTTAAAAAAACCTAAAAAATAATTATGATAAATAAATGAATGATATTTCATGTAAAAGGGTGTATATATACTCATCCTAAAGTAAGATAGGTGCATAACATGACATATGCATCAATGAAAGAAAATTGAGAAAAAAATATGTTACCCCTTTCATGACATTTAAACTTAAAAAACCTTAAAAGAGAGAACTGAAATGGATATTTAAGTATCCGAAACATTATTTATAATAATCATAAAATAAATTCATGTTCAATATATACACCACATAAAATAAATAGTTTGTGAATCTAGCATATGTGTCACTGTTGAAAAAAGTGAGACTCAAATCCCAAAAAACAATAGTAGTATTTTGAATCATAATCCCCAATAAAGAATAAAATACAATGAAAATTTAAATATCCTTAAAATAATGAGATTAATGATATTACCAGTCGAATGATGAGTATATACACCATAAAAGAGAAACATGTGGTGAATTATCTTATGTCTCCAAAAAACAAAATAGAGACTAGAAATCCATTACATTAAATATTGACGTCATTCATACATGTTCAAACCACTTTTATAATAAATATATGTTTATTATATATATATTATAAATTTTTTAATATATATATATATATATCATATCATATCATATATTATTTTTATATGTTCTCTTATTACCCATTTTTTAATAATTCCATGATAATGTTACATTTTAAGTAACAACTACTTTGTTTTTTTGTATATATTTTGACTTTTAATTTATTTTTTCATATTAATTTGATCATGATTTAATAATATCTATAATATTAAACATTATATTAATATAATAGATATTCAGTTTTTATTTATTTATATTAATTCATAAAATGTAGTGACAAAAAATGAAATATACATTTCATGGAGATGGTAGGTCATACGTACACAATAATATTGTTTTCATTTTTTTTCAGATTGAAATAAATGAATGTAAATTATCTATTATCATAATATAATAATATTTATGTTATATATATCAAATATTTTAATTAAAATCAAACTTATTATATTTTATATAAATCGTGAATGAATCACATTGCTTTACGAGGTGGTAGGTTTCATTACACAGTACCGACATTATCGTATTCCCAAAAAATGAAAATAATGTATATATGTATGACATAAAAATTATATAAGAATATAAATATCATTAATTTCATTAATACATATAAAATATATCACAATTTTCTTTTGTGAGAGGTGTTAATGGAAAAATTAATGACATCAGTTCGTAAGGTGGTAGTCCGCCGTACACATGAACGATGATTTTGTAACCCATTTGATGGAAGAGGAGATGGTTGTAGGTAATTACATTTACATAAAAAAATCTAATAATATGTAAGATAATGAGGTTATCATGGTCATATGATATAATTATAATTGAAATAGGTGGAGGAATAAATAATAAAACACTCGCTGATGAATGTTACCTATTCTTCAGGTATCCTTCATAGGATTGCAATAAAATAATTCCTAGGTTAAATTTAAATGAAAAATAAAGCTTATTTTACTATAGGAAAGATGTTTTACTTTTATTTTTTTAGGTATTTGATCAAAATGGTATGAATCTGTGAAGAGGATAAGGGAATGTGTTTCCTTTTATAACTATGACAAGTGGCACACTTGAATTTTTTTGAAAGAATGAATTGCACCCTTGTTTTCTTTCATATCACAAGGATAATATAGTGAAAAATTATTGAGAATAGAACATATAAGTTATAAATATTTATAAAAAATAAGTTTTTTAAAAATTTGTATCATTTTTCATCCTTATCATTTTTGATTAACCCCCGATGAAACCATTTTTACCTAAACGACGGTAATAAATCTTTGCTATTTTTATTATTAGTTTTGGTAGAAATTTAATATGACATTATTAGATAATATAAATTGTTATTATTATATATATGGGATTAATTCTTCATATTTCCATACAAATAAGTGTAAAATTTTTATTTAAAATTAATTCTTTGTATAAGATGAAAAGGTGGATTTTAAAGCGAAATATTCAAATTTTTGAAAAGTTTTTATAAAAACATTCATTATGAAATTTAGGAAAATGAAATAAATTTTATTAATTTAAGTATAATTGAAGTAATTTTACTTTAAAAATACTATAAAATATAATTTATCTTTATAAAAAATTAAATTAAACATCAGTTTCAATTAAAATTCAGTATTTTTCAATATTCATAAAAAAATTAATATTTTTAGAAAAATATAAAAAAATCATCTATAGCTAATTTTGATATTCTTATTTAATTTTTTTTGTTTATTTAGTGAAATAATGTTTCTAAAATTAGTGAAATATATTTTAAAAGAAGTGCACTAAAGGTGAGAAAATGTCTTTTTAGAAAATAATGTTTTATAAGAAAAAATTACATTTATCACTTTCTTTTTTATTAAAAATAGATAATATAAATGTTAAAAATTATACTAGATATATAATATATAAATTTCATTAAAATAATTCATCCAAAGTGATTCCCTTAATTTATTATTGTTAAATTCATTTATGTGCAAAAGTAACCTACCGACACACACCTGGGCCTCAAACCTTACACAACTACACCCAGAGACACCTGGTCTAGAACAACCATTGCCAAAATCGAAGACACTTGGGGCCCAACAAACACAAAAATCACCCAAATACACTTGGGCCTCACCCCGATGGTACTTGGGAAAACATACTTGGCCCATAAACACATAATCCCCTCATCAAAAACAAACCTTTTCCTGAAGAATATTGAACTATGGTAAGCCTAAATCCATTAAATACAGCCTAGATAAGAACGAGCAGTGAGATCCTGAATTGGGTGTGAGGGCGAAAATTAGTAACCATCCATCCATCCTCCCCCCAGAAGGATAGGAAGGACACCCTCCCCCATGAAACAGAGGTGTTCGACACATAATTCTCAACAATGGTGGGGTGCACATAGAAATAACAAGGAACTAATATATATATATATATAGGTGATCAAACACTAATCCCCAACCTACATGTTTCACACGAATAGATGAAAATCCCATACCAGAACCACTTGCTACCCCTATATGCACATCCATACAACAACCACTGCCAACCATAAACCCAACCCCATTTTTTGGATTTCCATTTATTTATTTAAGGGTAATTACATTAATTTATTATAACACTTCTGGGAAACGAACAACTGTAACCATAACAGAAAACAAACCTAACTAAACTATAGTCCCACAACACAACATCACAAAACTAGACTTGCAGTCCCACCACACATCACTATTCAACTACTTCCCACTGTCATTATTCAATGTAATAACCCCCATTACTTCTCTCACAACCCATACCCATAGCCCCACTTACCAAACAATTCCCCATTGTAGTCCCACTACATAACGAGTTCGTGACCACATCATGATCCCACTACTCGATGTCACTACACGACCGTAACATAATAGAAAGGAAGTTTGGCTGCGTAAAAGTTCATCCATTACACAATAAATCAAGATCTCAAACTATGACACCAACACACAAGTGGAAATCCCACTACCTACAAGATTATCCATTCCGCAATCAATCAATCACTCAGACTGAGACACCAGCACAAACCCCTATACCACAACACATAGCAAACCCACATAACCCAGAATATAAGACAAAGTACATAACCACAACCATAAAACCAAGCATGTTCAAATTTAACCAACAAGGGTTCTTTAATTTCCACTTTAATATAATCGGGGTGATAACATAAGAAGTTTGATCTTGGGGCATAGTTTTTTTAAATGATTTTACATGATTAATCATATATCGTGTTACATATGTGCATAAAAACTTCACATTGAAACTGAACACTAGTGCACAAGAAATGCCCACCAACAGTTGGGATTTTCAGAAGGCATATAGCCGCAACAAAAATAAGAGAAATGAAAGATAAAAAAATAAAACAGGTGATGAACATCAAACCACACCCTACCCATTATTTTATTTATGCGAGTTATCCTTTGATAATATTAAAATCTTGTGTAATTCTTGTCCAAGAAGAGTATCAAGCCATTCATTACAAGGAAAAAATTAATATACCCACCTCACATGATGCACAATAGAACCGAAAGAAAATACCTACCTGGACAATCAAATATCGATGTTCCTTATCCTGCCAAGAATAGGGGATGACACGACTTGTAGGAAGAACTCCATGAAGGATAAGAGTGAAGTGATCCAATATGAGTGCATGACTCATCGTGGGAGGAAGTATTTAGTAATACCAAGAGAAATGGAAAGGAAGAAGGAAGAGAGGATATCAACTTAAGAATAGGAGAGATCCTAAAATCAGGGAGACCATTTCAAAGTACATGAAATTCAACACGTGGCTTGACCACACAGCTGGTCAGTTTCACACGTTGGAATTAATTTTGATTTAATAATTCTACTTGGAAAAGGTGGATATATTCCAGAAGACTACTATTGGTTGATAGATTAACTTTAAATCGATAAAAAACATAACATGGGTGAAACGGGGGAAACTCATAAAACTGGGCAAGGGGGTGTGTAACGGTTTGGTGAGACACCATAACAGGGACAATGTAAACATTGTGACCTTGATGGTGTGACTGTGATGGGGAGATAGTAAAGGTGAAACCATTATAGTTCTGCCGTAATGGTGCTAATGTGATGGTGTGACCACAATAGTTCCACGATAACTGGTGCCACCATTTTGGTGGAATCATTTAGTGGAGCTGTTTAGTGGAACTGAGTTTTTGGGAAACTCCCGAGAAAGAAGCTACATTGATCCCTACAAACAATACAACCACTGGATTTTCAAAAATGAATGGCCTAGGGAAATTTAGGTCATTATATCAAATACCTCTAAAACTATTCTCGTCACCAGGAATCAAAAACCAAACCTGAAGAGAGAGAGTCCGAACATCCACCTCTTAATATACCTCTCAAGGATAAACTACCATGCGTTGGAAACTGAAGAGGAAACCTGAACATCCAGGAACAAATATTTTACTTCTATCTCTTGAAAAACTTGGGATACAGTAAGGCTCTACTACTCCAACAAATCAAACAAACAACAAAGGTCACACTGTCCAGACACAAAGACCAGGGAGCTCATTCCCCTTGTTAAAATAATATCTACTTTCGGTGATAGAAACTCACCCTTATGGGTTTAATATCACATGAATTAATGAATATTTATTTTGTATTAGGTTCTCCCTTCCCACATGTTATGACTCTTCACACACATTCAGATAACAAAGAAAATAACTCATCTCATAGAAAACAAGGTCATGTATCAAACAAAAACAAGGAACACAAGAAAAACATAAGGGAAAATTTTAAAACAACTCTGGGTATTGGGAACACATTTGTGCCTCTCACTCCAAAGTACTCTCTTTGAGGCCACCATGACTCTAGCGTACACAAACCAATGGAATGGCGCATCCACACAACACCTTCTTCTTACGGTCTTTGATTCTAACCTATCGCTCCACAAATGTCGCATTGTCCTCGATATCCAACTCTCCCTATTCTAGGATGTGGGAGTAATCATGAAGATATTGAAAGATCTGAGAGACATGAAGTACATTGTGGATCATCTCCAACATTAGTGGTAATTCTAGCTGGTACGCCACCTCACAAACTCGTCCGAACAGCTCAAAGGGTCTGATGAACATGGAAGAATGCTTACCCCTGCCAAACCTCTACTATCCACAGTGAGGGGAGACCGTTAAGAACACATGGTCCCCAACCATGAACTCCAAGGGTCTCCTCATATGATTGGAAGATGACATCTACAAGTCTATAGATACCTTTATAATTTCACACACAAGCTGAACCTTCTATGTCGTGCTCTACACTAACTTTGGGCCAAGAAAAGCCACCTCCCAAACCTCTGTCCCGCACACGGGTGAACAACATGGTATTTCATAAAAGGCATCAAATGAAGTCATTCCAATGTTACAGTGATAACTATTATTTTATGCCAACTCCACTAGAGGAAAGTGTTGTACCCCTGATCCTATAAATTCTAGACCACATGCTCACAAAATATCCTCCAACATCTAGATGGTCCTCTATGTCTCCCCATCCGTCTGGGGTTGGAAAGTAGTGCTAAGGAATATCTGGTTTCCAAAAGAATGCTTTAATCCCCTCAAGATGTATGATGTAAAGAATGTATCCCAATACAAAATGATGGATCTTGGAACTCCATGCATCTACACCACTTCACCCACGTACCTTTGTGAATAGGAATCCACTAATTTTGACACCATAATCCCCAAGAAGTGTGTTTATTTCATCAATTGGTCCACCACTACCCAGATGCAATCATTGCCTCCCCCATCCATGGGAATCCCTATGAAGAAATACAATGAAATTTCATCCCACTTCCACTCGGGAATGTATAAGGGCGACAACAGTCCTCCAGGGACATGGTTCTCAGCCTTCAGTAGATGACACACAAGGCACCTTTCCATAAACTCTACCACCGGACGCTTCACTCCAGGCTGCCAAAACAAACCTCTCAAGTCCTGATACATCTTGGATACTCTTGGATGTACCTCCATGGTTGAGTTATGGAACTCAAAGATAACTCCCTCACACATCTCCAATGGGTCAAAAAGATTCCCACATAACAACATCTGAGTCTAAAAATACTCAATCCATCCATCTGATGCATCACCCTGGAAAACATGACCACACATCAAATTATCATCTATGTCTCCCCACTAAGACTCCTCGACCTACCATACCAAGGAAGACTACACAGTCATTTGTAATAGATAGACTCTATCATCCCCACTCAAAAGCCCAGATGTAAGGTAGCCAACTCCTCCATTTCTTTCCAAGCATCTGGAGACTCCCAAACTACAACATTTTGTGAATTCCTACTCAAGGAATCGACCATCATGTTCCCCATTCCTAATATTTAGGAGATATCGAAGTTTTATTCCTAAAGTAACTCCATCCAACACCGCTTCTGCATGTTCAAGTATTTCTGGGAGAAGAAATACCTCAGGATCTTGTGATCCATGAAGACCACGAACCATTCTAGATGAGGTAATTATGCTACAAAATTAGTGCAAACATTACCATTGGATGTTCTACGTTAAGGTTTGAATAGTTATATTCTCAGGGATGTAACTACCTAGACCCATAAGATATTACTCCTCACTGCTGTATTAGAAAACACCCCAATCCTAGACTGAAAGAATCACAAAACACATAGAACATTACCCATTCCTATGGAAACCTTAGCACCAAGGTATTAACCAGCTTCCCTTTCAGATAAGTAAAAGCTACCTGGAACTGATCACCCCAAAAAAATGCCTTGTCATTTTTGGTAAACGCTTCCAAAGACAATAGAACTAGAGAGTAGTCAGGTACTAACCTCTGATAATAACCTTGCAGACCAAGGAAACTATGAACCTTATCAACATTATTGGGTGATTCCCATGAAAGAACCAAAACTACCTTCGATGGGTCCACTTCTATTCCTTTCTAGGACACCACATGCCCAAGGAAGTGCACCTCTCTCATCCAGAACATTCACGTGGAAAACTTCTCATAGAGCTGGTGGTGTCAGAGGACCTCCAAAACTGTGCTTAGATGCTCGACATGATCCTCCTTTCATCTCGAGTTGATCCGGATTTCATCGATGAACACAACCATGAACCAGTCTAGATACTCACTCAAAATAGAGTTCATCAGTCCCATGAACCCAATAGGTGAATTCGTAACACTTAACGACATGACCACGAACTCAAAGTGCCCACACCTACACTTGAAAGCAGTTTTCAGGATGTCAACCTCCTTCACCATCAACTGGTGATATCCAGACTGTAGGTTGCTCTTAGAGAACCAACAAGCTCATTTAAAATGGTTAAAAAGGTCATTTATCCTTGGGAGGGCTTACAGATCTTTTCTATTACCTGATTTAGTGTTCGGCTGTCTATGAAATACTAGAGACCATTGTCTTCCTTCTTTTAAAACAATATTTGAGCACCCCATAGAGACATTATTAGTTTGATAAAATCCATCTTCATCAGTTCATCAACCTGAATATGAAACTCCCAAAACATAGAGGTTTCCATCTGATAGGGAGCCATTGAAATCAAATGGGCATTGAGTTGTAAGAATATCCCAAACTCAACATCACATTGAGGGGGTAGAGTCACAACCTCTTCTGGGAATATATCCAGGAACTCTATGAAAATCCCTAGAACATTCACCATATCTGAGTCTTCTAATTCCACTAACAAATCATCTAACATAGAAACAAGGGGATACAAACATCGACTGACCTCCTAGAAACTTTGTTCACCATCAAAAGTCGCACACTAGTCGCCCATATCTGAGAACACGACTTTTTTTTGGAAGGAGTTGATAATAGTGTGAATGGAAAATAGCTAGTCGATGCCTAGGATGACATCGTATGGTTTCATATTTAGTAGAAGAAGACCCCCACTAGACTGATGTGGCACCAACATCAGTCTACATCCTCGTCAAACATCAAATAGGCTGTCCTAAACTCTAACTAGCATACTCAACACCAAGGCATGGAAATTATCTCTATATATAGATCCATGTCATTGGATATACTAGGGGAAAAAAGGATTGCGAAGATCCTGAATCAAACAAAGAACATATATGAGTACTAAATAGGTTGATCGTACCTCGAACCACTTCTGGCCCCGCTGAAACTACTATATCTAAATCATGAAAATATCCACACCCAACCCCTATACCCCTCGGCAGTCGACTTCCTCCCCAACCACACCCTAGTCGTGATACCTAAGGAGAGGCCGGAGGTCGGCCTCCTCCAGTACCTTCCTCCCTCAGTGAAGCGGGAGATCACTGCCCCTGCTGTTGGAAGGGCTTGGCTGGAAACTGCTGCTGCTGTGTTGGGAGATGATCTTGCCCACCCCCACTGTACTACACTCGGGCAGTGAACTGATTTTGATGATGCCCACAACTTCCATAGATAATGAAACTCGGTCCTAGGCCCATGGGAAAAGGGAGAGGACTGGGAGATCGTAACTATAATTATTGAGGCCTACTCCCCACTGGCCGAAACATAGAAGGCCTTGATGCCAGAGACCTACCGCTAAGGTACCATCCCTTTGACTAACTGAACTAGCTCCCCTCTCGCAGAACACCTCCCAATGTTTGAATCCTACCCACTAATTCAGCCTTCTTCTGAACATCTGGGTACTTTAGTAGAGTAAAGGGAGTTACAAAATTTTGAAGGGATGGTTGGAGTGCCTCTTCCAAGTGCCTTTCCCATGACTCCTCATCTAGAAAGAAATTTGGATAAAAATGAAGGAGATCATGAACTTGATCCCTAGTTCCCTCACCATTATACTCCCTTACATGAGGGAGAGCATCTCCTACCTCATCCTGGCCTTCATTATAGAACAAAAGATTTCTTCTTAGAACTCCCTCTCAAATTCAGCCCACAAAACCTCAGTTTCCTTCTTCTCCCTGAGGTAAAGTGTCCACCACTAATGCACCACTCTACACATCTTGTTCATATAAAGTTTAACCTAGTACTCTATCGGAGCCTAGATCAACCAGAAAGAAATCACTAGATCCTTGATCCATCTCTTCTTCTCTATGTCTAAGATGCTACCCTCATACATTCCCAGTTCCTTCCAGTGGAAAGCATGAAGCAACTTCTATCAATGTTCTTCCTCTTCTTCATGATCAGCCTTCTGCTGATAAACCAGATCAACCTGCCGGGACTCCATTTCTCATACCACTCATGGATGATGCCCATGTGCGATAACTGAAAAAGCAATAAAGAAACTTCTAAGCACGTGTAGTGTGGATAATTCATTTTTAAATTTATGTTTTGACTCATTATTTATTTTAAATTCCTAAAAACAACCAAGACACACTATAACACATCTCATTAAGATGCATGTGCCTTTCCTAGGGTGTCTACCCTATAATAATTGTTGCCTCACCTGGTCGTTCAGAAGGTCTAGAGTCCTTGCATTGGATCATGGCCCCCTGAAAATCCCATGTCCTATATAGTCTTCCCTGTCCTATTTCACATGCCAAGATTTCCTAACATGGTTCCCTACTATCCCATTCATATATCTCAATACCTAACCCTGAAAGCCATCCCATCTCTCAACTATCACCTTTAATACCATTTTGTCATAGCCTGGCTTCTTCATGATGAGGGAAGGGATGGAAAAGTGCCCAACCCTTCCTTCTTCATGACGGAGGGGAGATAATGTTCCCATATTCCTCCTTTAGTAGTGTAATGACCTGATTTTTCTGTGTAATTTTTTAATTATATGGGTATATTATGAGTTAGTGAAAATTTATGGCACGTGATTCCGAGGCCCGATGTGCCCGAAATGAATTTATGAACTTTTTTTCAGGTACCTTCAGTAAACACGCGAGCGACGTTTTTTAAATTTTCAATTGGTGCTCAGAATTGAAATATGAGGACATATGTGAACTCATAGTGCCAATATTCACTTAAGGATACCTTCACCTTGAGTATAGTTGGTCGAGGCTGAATGTTAGTTTTTAATTTTTTCCAGGTAGAATTAAAAAATAAAATAAATGACATTTTATTTTACTTTTTGATGCTTACTTTTTGACTTGTAGAGGCAGCGACCACACGATGGTGGTTGGGAAATTAAGTCTGGGAATTGAATTCCCAGTTACACAAATTATGTAACCACAACCCTCTTTAATTATTAGGGTTTAGTAAATCTAAATTACTGAAACAAATTGTTAATTAAGAGTTATTTTATTTACTCCTCTTGAGATAATTGTGGGTTGTTTCTCCATCGGAGAAAGGGAGAGGATGCCTCTTAAAGAAGATCCGCCAACAAAGAAGATCCTCCAATGAAGAACCACCCCCAACGAAGAACGAGGACGATGCCTAAGCCAGGATTAGAAGCATCTTGTGAGAGTAATAAATGCTAACGTCACCATCATCGTCTCCCTCCTCACGACACCTCCAATAGACGATCGAGGTAGGGGTGTGTTTTATGATTGTTCTTCGTAGATTCATGGTGATTCCATCCTCTTGAACCGTCGACTATCGGTCTAACATGGAGGGCGTGGGCCAAAAAAACATGGTCCAATCCCTCCACATCTTTGATGTTGACATGTTCTTCACGGGCCGTAGGGAAAACGACAACACAACCGCAATGACGAAGGAGTCCGTAACCCGTCAACTGTTGAGGAGAATAGTTGTGAATGACACCCAACCGGCTGTGTGGAACCGGCATGGCGCATCTGTACCATCAGAGTGAAGGAGGACGCGGATCGTATGCCACAATGGTGGGAGGATAGCAGTCAGAATCCAGCCGGCCACGTGGAGGTAGGGAGGCACCCATCTGTGCCGTCAGTTGAGCATGATGGAACAACAGAGAAGGGTGGTGGCCGGCATGCCAGCCGACTCTGTGGTGAAGCGGAAGTGCCTGTCTGCGCCCCCAGAGCTGGAGACCGCAACCACTTGGCCGTGGTGGTGATTAGAAGGTGCCCTGCATCCGGTTGACCGTGGAAGGCCAGCGGCGCAGTCGCGCCGCTGGGAGGATGATCGACCAGGAATCCGGCCAGCCATGACACATCAAGCAGGACCGCTTGGAGGGTCCTGCATGCCACCCTGGCAATCTGAATGCTCCAACGGACCATTCGGGTGACCTGGGGGGAGCGCCTCCCCTCCCGAGTTTCGATTAAGGCGGACCCCACCATGGCAGACCACCCAGTCGAGCGGGCCACACTGTAGTGGGATGCGCCCAGGGCGGGTCAGGCCCACTGTGACCTAACCCATCTGGGCTGGACCTGGACCGGGTCAGATAGGGTTGGACTAGACCTAGGGCCATCTATACTCAGATACGTCTTTTTGGCAATATCTTGAGAACCGAGCATCCGTTTGAAGAACGGTATATGGAACTAGGATACTTGGATCGAGACGATCCTTTTGGTATACTCCACTTCAGTTTTGGATAAATTTGGAGTATGGCCAAGTTGGATCGAAGCTGAATCCAACTGGGCCCTCGGAATGGAAACACTAATAACATACATACCTATCATTCGATTAACGCACCATCTATTGCATTGGGTCCCTTATGACATGAATGACCATTGGTATACTTCTTCATTGGACTTAGTGGTAGTTAAAGTATCAACTGATGGATTGAGGAGCGTAACCACCCAGAATGAAGCCTGCTTAGTGCGGGAACCCTGTGGCTGGCTATACTTGAAGAATCTTTAGATCCAGTGTGGGTCAGTGTTCAGCGATCTTATGTGGGTCAGCGCATACTAATCCTATGTGGGTCTGCACTCAATGATCCTGTGTGGGTTATCCCATACCGATACTTTGTGGTTTAGAGCTCATCGATCCTGTGTGGGTCAGCACATACCGATCCTGTGTGGGTTAGTGCTCAGTGATCCTATACGGCTTAGCGCATACCGATCTTGTCTGCGTCAATGCTCAATGATCTTGTGTGGTTCAGCGCATACTGATCTGCTATTTGTCATACTTAGATCCTATTTGGGTAAAATTCAGATTCTGTGTGGATCATCATTGATCCCGTGTGGGTCAACATCAAAGCTTCTCGACAAAGTAAGATGATCTATAATTATATCCAATCATCTCTATTTCCATACTTAAGTCATACCTGGTGTGAGATGAGTCCTTAACTTTGTGGGGATACCTTTTTCATATTATTTTGTGTTGAATTACCTTTGTGGAACTTACCTTTTTGGTGTTACCTTCATGGTATTATTTCCCCCGTGGAATAATTGAGCTTTTGGATAAAGAGTTGGGCCTTTTGTTTCTTCATGAAAGAGATGGGTATACTTGATAACTTAGGTATATGTATGGTCATACACCTAATTAGCATTGACAGTTGTTTTCATGATTTGTGGTTTATCCTTTGTAAATTCTGAGGGACCTTAGGGGGTTTTGGGGTCCCTACTGAGTATCGTTATACTCACCCTTGCACGGGCTATGCCCGCACATTGTTGTGTCTTGTCTAGAAGACAGACATCACTGATCGGGGTAGAGGGTACCAGGATAGGAGGCTACACGGAGGTGGACCTTAGATGAGGTGTACTGCAGAGACAGTCGTTCGAGATCTGTACCTACCCTTCATGTAGGATCCTTCGCGGGTGTTCTACAGAGCTGTTTTTCAGTTTACTTGTACTTTCTAGTTGGACATGTATTATGTCCCCTTTACTTACTATACACACAATTTTTACTATATAGTTTTAATTTGTACTCTTATCATCCTGTGTGTTTGGTTGTGTGATTTTATCAGTTATAAAGGCAACACCTTCTCAGTTTTACGGATATGCCTTTCCGGTGCTAGTCACCAGCCCCTGACCTATGGAAGACGGGCTTGGGGTAGTCAAGACAGGGGCCCTGGGGGACGGGTCGTGACAAGTGTGCCCCAAAGGAGTTTGATTCTATCGAAGAACTAGGACTTTGATCTTTTCTATGTAGAAATAGTGTTATATGTGATGAGTGTGGTTTTCAGTTTGGTGAATCCAGTGTTGGTGGGGCGGCCGATGTATCCATACACAAGGACCCTGACTTCTGCTTTCCGACTCAGTGCATAGAAACACTGATTGCATGTGTGTTTTGGAAATTTTTTATTTGTGATCACTTTGAGTGAGGTCACCAGGTATAACTTATTAACCATGGTGCACTTGTTTCTTTTCTGGATACCTGCACACAAACATCCAACCATGGTTCTTGGTAGAGTATGCGATGACAGCCTACCAAGCAATGAGGCTTCGGTACAGGGCCCCCTAATGGAAGTAGTACCACCGAGTGGTGTACCAGCTGCACCACTACCTGTTGGACATCCGATTCCACTAGTCTCAGCAGCAGAGGATGAAAACTGCTTGACCGCGTTGCAAAATTTCTAGGGCCAGAGGCCACTGAGGTTCCGGGGCGAGACGAATCCAAAGGTGGCTGAGGACTGGCTAGATTCCGTGGATAGAGTTCTCCGACTAGTATGGACACCAGCGGATCTGATGGTGATCCTTTCCATCAGTCTTCTTCAGGCAGCAACAAGACGATAGTGGAGCGTGATGCTCTATGTTCACGATGAGGTGACTCTAATCTTGGTGGAATTCGAGATCCTTTTCAAGGAAGAGTTCATCCAAGAGACTTTACGATTAGTGTGTATACTGGAGCTTCTACACTTGCAGCAGGGTTGCATGACTGGGGATCAGTATTATGTGTGTTTCACAGACCTATCATGCTACTCCACTGACATGGTGCGAGACCCTTTCATCAGGGCCAAAATCTTCAATCAGGCGCTCAGATGGGATGTTAGAGCTTCGATGATGTCTCACAGCATCCCAACATAGGTGGGGGTGTTAGAGCGGGCACTCTTAGTGTTGAACTTCCTTACTGAGTAGTCAACAACATCAAGACCCACCACCAGACGATATGTAGCAGAGACATCTGCAGTAGGCATCAGACAGATGATGTAGTGGTCCAAGAGGACCAAACCTACAGGTGGAAAACCACTAGATACATGGTCGGTGGTGAAGGGATCTCAAGATAGAGTAGTATAGGCATGGAACATGCAATGTTACTCATGCAGCGGGCAAGGTCACATGGATCACGACTGCCCGACCCACTTTGCGGACAACTAGCAGACAGTCGAAGGACTGCCTTGGTAGTGGCGAAGATTCAATTGAGGTGGTCTGCAGGCAGGAGGTGGATGTGGCAGAGGAGTACGCTGTGCAACAGGTGGTAGGTGGCGATTCGAGGTTCTACAACCACCACCACCACCAGGTGGTCCACCCCGACCACATGGAGAAGGTAGACAGGGATGATATCATCTTCAGGCAGCTGAGGCCTATGACCATAATGCTCCAGAGATGATATGAGGTATAATCTATGTCTACTCAACCTTAGCTGCATTACTTATAGACATAGGTGACAGTCATTATTTTATTTCCATGGCCCTCATTTAGAGATCATAGATTCTAGTGGAGCCGTTGGCTCGATCCTTATGGCCAGAGACTCCTATAAGAGAAGATTCGATGATTATGCATTGGTGCCGGCAGTGTGAGATTACTCTAAGAGGTGAGAGCTTTAGCTAGGATCATCTAGTAGAGGCGTCGAGGACTTACAACTTCATCTTGTGTATGGAAGGGTTATCTATAGTCCATGCTTAGAGAAACTATATTAGGAGTAAAGTGCGGTGTTTCCACACAGATTGGACCCTGTTTTCCTTCATCGGTGAGAATGGAACCTTTTCCATTCAAGTTAGACTTACCCGGAGGAGGGTACAGGTGATCACCCACCAGTTGGATAACATTACCCTCAGAGCGGTTAATGTTGAGAGTTCGATTTATCCTATAGTGGTGGATCAATACACTGATGTTTTCCCTGATGATGTTTCAGGTCTACCTATATGTAGAGAGGTAGACTTTTATATCTACTTATACCCTAATATTACATTGATATTTACAATAGCATATCAGATGGCTCCCACGGAGCTTCATGATCTGCTAGTACAACTGGAGGACTTGCCAAGGAAGGGGTTCATTAAGCCTACTGTTTCTCCTTGGGCATCCCTGATTTTGTTTTCTAAGAAGGTGGATGGGAGTTTGAGACTCTCTGTGGACTATCGGTGCCTTAAATTGGCGACAGTGAAGAACAAGTACCCACTCCCAAGGATTGACTATCTATTTGACCAGTTGAAGGGAGAAATGTGGTTTTCAATGATAAAACACAGATTAGGATATCACCAGCTTAGAGTACGAGATGAGGATGTGCAGAAAACAACCTTATGATGTTGGTATGGACATTATGTGTTCTTGGTTATGCCATTTGGTGTGACCCAAACCCCAGTAGTGTTCATGGGACTCATGAAAATGATCTTCCAGCCATACCTCAATCGATTTGTGGATTTCTTCATAGAAAACATCCTGATATACTCAGCGATGGAGGAGGAGCATGCCTGCCCTCAGCAGATAGTTCTAGACACACTCTGAGGGCACCGGATTTATGGTAAGCTCTCAAAGTTCTAGTTCTGGATCTGAGAGGTTCTCTTTCTGGGACACGTTATCTCAGAGTTTTGAGGTGCAATGGATCTAGTGAAAATTGAGGCTGTGCTTTCTTCGGAGCCACCCATGACTGTAACAGAAGTGTGGAGTTTCCTGGAATTGGACGGATACTACCGGAGGCTTGTGGCTGACGTTTCCAGAGTTGTGGCTCCCTTATCAGCATTTATGGAGAAGGGGAAACCCTTCGTGTGGTCATATAGATGAAAATTGAGTTTCCAAGAGCTGAGGAAGAGACTGATGAGTTCCCCCATCTTGAGGCTACCAGAGGAGGGTGTTGGATAAATAGTCTACTACGACACATCAGGGATCGGGCTCAGATCTCTCCCGATGAAGGAGCAATAAGTGATCATGTACGATTCTCGACAGCTAAAGTAGCATGAGAATAAATACGCTACCCATGAGCTGGAGTTAGCAGCAGTGGTCTTCTCCTTGAAAATGTGTTGACATTACTTGATGTGAAAAAAATTTACAGTCTACTCTGATCACAAGAGTCTCAGGTATATCTTCTCTCGGAAGGACCTAAACCTGAGATAGCAGAATTGTCTTGAGCTATTCTAGAACTATGACTTCGATATAGTCAATACACCTAGGAAGGGGAACGTAGTATCATATGCACTTAGCAGGAGATCTGCTATACTATTTCTGAGTGAGGAAACGGAGAAAATAGCATCTCTAGGGATATCCTACGTAGATCGAGATGGATTAACTTATCTTCAGTCTATAATAGTCACTTCCCCACTCCTTTAGAGATTCAGGGAGGAAAAACTTGGGAACACTAACTAGGAGGCTCGAAATGCTCAGATATCCATAGGGACAGGCACCTGATTGATTTTCTGAAGGTGGGGAGCACGTCATCCTCTATTGAGGACGTAAAATGGTACCAGTGATGCTACAAGAGGAAGTGTTGATGTAGTTCCATACGTCCCCTCTAGAAGTACATCCAAGAGTGGCGATGATGTACCAGGACCGTCGACGTCAGTACTGGTGGCTGGGAATGAAGAAAGAAGTGGCATAGTTTGTCTCACGATGCCTCACTTGTCAGCAAGTGAAGGCAGAGTGCCAAGTTTCAGCAGGCTTGGTTCATCCACTAGATGTGCCCGGAGTAGATGTGATATATAATTCCCATAGACTCCATGAAAGGACATCCACACACGACAAGGGGTAATGATTCTATCAGGGTGATCGTTGACAGACTCACCAAGTAGGACCACTTCCAACTTATCAGAGAGCATAGAACAATAGAGATCTTGGGAAGCCTCTACGTGTAGAATATTGTATGGCTTCATGGAGTTCCATCTACGATTGTCTCTAATCGTGAATCACGTTTTACTTCCTCGGTATGGAAGGTGTTGGAGGAGGCGTTCGGAAAATAGTTTCGGTTGAGCACCGTCTTCCATCCTCTGATAGATGGTTAGACAGAGCAGACCATTCAGACCCTTGAGGACAAGTTGGTGACTTACGTCCTAGATTTTGGCTGCAACTAGGAGGATCAGTTGACTTAGATGGAGTACACGTACAACAATAGCTTTCACTTCACTATCACTATAGCACCATTTGAGGTTTTGTACGGTCGACCTTGCGGATCACCTGTGTGCTAGACTGACCCAGGGGAGTTAGCACTCGTGGGACCAGAGATGGGACGAGCTACCACAGAGAAGTTGTAGATCATCCAGGAGAATATGAGGATTGCATTGAGTAGAAAAATGTCTTATACTCACAAGAGATGGAGACCTATGTATTTCGAGGATGGTGACCATGTCTTTCTGCGGGTCTCACCTTGACGAGGTTTGTAGAGATTTGGTCGAGGTGACAAGTTATCTCTGAGGTTAATCAGACCCTTTCAGGTCTTCAGCAGAGTTGGGAAGGTGGATTACCACTTTGCTCTTCCACCTTAGTTGCACCGAGTGCACAACAATTTCCATGTATCCCAGCTGAGAAGATACGTACATGATCTTTCACACATCATTGACTAGAGAAATCAGGACATAGAGGATGGAGCGACGTTTTCAAATGTTCATGTAGAGATTGAGGATCAATAGGATAAAGTCCTTTTTGGGTGGTCGATACCTCTAGTGTGTGTACGTTGGTAACATGGGAACCTCTAGGAGAGCACATGAGAGTGGGAGGATCAGATTGGTGCTTAGTACGCCCACTTGTTTACCAAGATTGTGTTATGGATTTTGGGGACGCAAAGCCCTGAGGTGAGGAGAAGGTAAAGACCCAGATTTTACATGTAATTTTTTTTATTTATATGGGAATATTAGGAGTCTGTAAAAATTATCGGTGTGTGATTCTGAGGCCCGATGTGCCCAAAAATAATTTCTGAAATTGTTTTGGGTACATTTGGTAAATGCGCGAGAGACTTTTTGTGAGTCTATAGGTTATAAAGAAAATACCTTCTCGGTTTTAGGGATATGCCTTTCCGATGCTAGTCGCCAGCCCCTGACCTATGGAAGGAGGGCTTGGGGTACTCATGACATGGGCCTCGAGGGATGGGTCATGAAAAGTAGGCCCCATAATTGTGAATAGTACCAAGGGTATAGAATCTCACACATATAGAAGGCATTACTCTTTTTCTGGAACACAATCGGGAGACACAATGGTAAATACCTACAACACCAAGACTAAAAGTAAATGTAAAACCAATAATCCATTCCCACATGCATGTTAAAAGTAAAACTGATACAAATCATGAAAAAAAACTCCCATATAAGGTACTCGAAGAATGGAAACTAAATAGAAACAACAACTATCTTGATGCACAAGCTAATAAAGACCAGAACAGTCCTCAAAGTCCTCCTATAAACCTAAAAATAGTATTACATACATATGGTGAGTATAAAAGTACACTTCTTAGGAAACTAATGCTTCTTGTGAAAAAGTGAGGGAACATAATAATGCCCATATGAGGGGATTGTAGAACCTCAAGAATCTACCAAGGAATACTAACCATCCCATCCTCACCAAGGAACACTCACACAAGTAACATAAGTTATGTAAAGTAATAATATAAGCACATCGACATTTGGGTACCCTGTAGCCCACTTTCCCACTGTTTAACTACTAATTCCTAATGATATGACTTCTTGATGCTGCCAATATTTCCACATGTAGTCCCACTATTACAACTTAATTGTACACACCTGGGCCTCAAAATGCACACAATGACGCCCGCAGACACTTGGGCTTGAACAAATATCGCTATTCCTGAAGACACCTGGTCTCCAACAACCACACACCGCACCCGAAGACACCTCGGCCTCATCCTGAAGGTACTGGGGAAAACATAAATGGCCTAAGAACACCAAATTCCCTCATAAAAAACAAACCTTTGCCCAAATAATCTTGATCTATGGTAAGCCTCAATCCATTACAACCTACCTAGATATGCCCGAGTAGGGAGATCTCAATGAGGGTGTGAGGAAGAAAATATCTATCCAGCCATCCATCCTCCCACTATGATATTGGGAAATACACCCTCCCATATGAAATGTAGGTGTTCGACACATAGTGCTCATTAGGTGTGGGGTGCACATAGATATCAAAAGGAACTATAATATATACATATATACATATATTTATATAGGTAATCCAAAACTCAACCCTAAATTACGTGTTTCACACGAACAGATGACAAGCCCATACCGAAACTGCTTGATATACCTATATGAAAAAACATACAACAACCACTGCGTAGCATAAACCCAACCCCCTTTTTGTTCAGTTTAAATTTATTTAGTTAAGGGGATTCACTTTAAATTATTCCAAAACTTCCAAGAAACTAAAAACCATAACCATACTAAACAACAAACAAAATTAAACTACAGTCCCACTACACAATAGAAAAATTCTAGACTTGCAGTCCCACTACACTTCCCCATTCAACTATATCCAACTATCATTCATCAAAGTAATACCACCCATTCCTTCACTCACAACCCAAACCTGGATCCCCGCTTCGTAAAAAAATACCCATTGTAGTCTCAATGCATAACAAGTTCGTAACAACCCCATAACCCCACTTCGAGAAGTCGATTCGTGACCACAACACAACATAATAGAAGTTCCTCCACCTATAAGTTCATGCATTCCAAAATCAATCAAACTCTCAGACTGATACACTGACACACAAGGTATTGTCCCAGTGCTTATAAGTTTATCCATTCCTTAATCAATCAATCTCTCATACCGAGATACCGACACCACCTATACTACCCCACATACCAAGCCTACCGAACACAGACCAGAACACACATCACATAACCACAACCATCAAACCAAGCATATTCAAATTTAATTGACAAGGGTTCTTTAATTCCACATTAATATAACCGAGGTTATCATAGAAAATGTTTGATCATGGGGCATCCTTTTATTTAATCGAGTGTATGTGATTAATCGGATTTCATGTTACATTTGAGCATTAAAACATCACAACAAAACCGAACACCAATGCACATGAAAAGACCTCCAAATGTTTTGATTTTCAGAAACCATACCACCACAACATCCATAAGATAAATTAAAGATAATAGAAAAATAAAATAGGTGACTAGCATCAAACCACACCCTGACCATTATTTTATTTACGTGAGTTATGTTTTGATCATATTAAATTATTGTGTAATTCTTGTTTCAATAAGAGTATCCAGACGTTCCTCATAAGGAACCATTAATATACCCACCCCGCATGACGCACAATTAAGATAAGAAAAATAGAATCCCCACATGGATGATCAAATATCAAATTTCCTTCTCTTGACAAGAACATGGGATGACATGACTTGTAAGGAGAACTCCATAAAGGCTGAGAAGGTAGGGCTACAACATGGGCCCACAACTCATCTCGGGAAGAATCCTCTAGGTGCAGCAAGATAAAAAAAAGTAATAGAGGCTTTTGGATTAAGAAGAGGCTAAATCCTAAATTAAGGGAGACCATTTCAATGTACTTGAATGTCAGATCATGGGTTGACCATGCGGATTGGTAGTTTCACATGTTGGAATTAATTTAAATTTAATAATTCACTTCAAAATTGGTTGAGATATACAATAGGATGACTGTGAGTTGATATATTAACTATGAATGGAAAAAAAACACGTAATAGGTGTAAAACTGGGTAAAATCAAAAAATTTGGAAAGGGGTGTGGTACCATTTGGTGAGACATCGTTATCGTGCCATCAAAAATGGTGCTACCATGATGGTGTGACCATAACGGTTCCACCATAACAGTGACGTTGTGAAGGTGCAATTGTAAACAGTGTGACCCTAAAGGTGAAACCCTGACAGTGTGACCATGATGGTGCCCCCATAATGGTTCCACCATAACTAGTGACATCGTAATGGTGTGACAGTTACAGTGCCATAATTTTGGTGGAACTTAGTTCATGGAAAACTCTTGGGCAAGAATCCATGTTGATCGCTACAAACACTATGACCATTGGATTTTCACAAATGAAAGGCCTAAGGACATCTGTGTCATTACAATGACTATCTGTATAAAAACATTATGGATTTTAAATCCAACCCCTAAGCATAATAAATATTATAAGGTTCCACATACAAAATAATGACACCAATAAAAGCTTACTCACCTTGACTAGAAAAAGGATAAAAATCACCCAAAATTTAAAAACATGAAAATTAAATTTTTTCACTTATGAAAATTGAATGTTTCAGGATATTTCATAGATTCCCTAGAGAAATTATTAGTTATATTATTAGGGACCAAAAGACCTAATGAATTCAGTCTAAATGATCATCATGATTACCACCCCTTGTAATATATTTCGAGGAAATAATGTTTTATATTCAAGGACAAGATCGAAAGATGATTTTATATAGGAATATAAGGTTGGGTAAACCCCTAGTGTTTATGAAATTTTTTTTTTTACTCCTCTAGAAGAGGAAAGAGAGTGAGAATAATTCACAAACAAGAAATAAAAAAAATTGTTAAGTATTTGTCCAAAAACATAATCAATCAAGAATAAAAAATGAAAGGACATGATTTAATAAACCATCAATGAACCAAATTCCATCAACGATACTATAGGTGAAGTCTTCATCATAAATACATTCTAAGAGTTGGTGTAATCAATTATGGAAGAATAAGGCACATAAAGTGGAGTACCATGGTATCCAATATGGCATACTTCATCCTATATTTATTACTCCCACATTGGGAGGACTCACACCACCCCTCCAAATGGAATTATCATTAGATGAGGAGTCATGATATGACTCAGTCAATGTGATACACTCAGCAAACCCATTATCCAATTAATATGACTCATATGAAACTGATTTCTACATAAATAACCAAGGAAGATATCATAGAGGTTATAAAAGGTGAGGATATGGTGGAACTTGATGGTCAAGTGTCATTTCCACTAAATCTATATATAGAGGTGAGATCTAAAGAAAGGTGATACAATAATCTCAGTGTGAGGATGAATTTGACCCCAAACCATCTAGGACATTTATTTAACGAATCAAATTAGTTTACTAATTATAATGATATAGTCACCTAATAAAAAAATATTTGAGGAAGTTAGTGGAACCTAATTTGTAAATAGTGAGAACACCCCCAATTCTAGTCAAGAAAAGGATCCTTCGAAAAATTCATACTAAACCTCCAATCCTCAGGCTTGGGAGTATCCCAATGATATGATATATATTCCCTTGGTCACAAAATGTTATATTTTTATGAATATGTATATTTTTCTTTCATGGATTTTAAATTTTGGTTACCTTAACCTTTTAAAAGAACTTAATGAAACCTATATTGAGTCACTTTCTTGTCCTCAAGAGTTTATGGCTAATGTCACAACAATTGAGATGTAATATTTAGAGACTTGATAAAATGACTATCATACAATCATTTATTTAATAGAACAAGGCCAACCAAAATATATACAATATAACCTGAATTAATTTTACATATCTTCAAATCTTGATTATACCAACATTCATCAAGAAACAGTTGTTAAATTTTCTATTATTAACCTCTTCTAGATCTAGACCACTCATTATATAGGATCCATATTAGTTGACTTGTATCGTTCCAGCCTAAATTTTTTGGGTTATGACAAAAGTAAATAAATTCAACTTAGAATAACTAAATTGAGAACCTAATTTATAGATCTCATTTCTGAATCTGAATTCATAGTAGTCCACCATGACATTATTTTCAACATCTTATTAGGAATACTTTGGATCCATATGCAAGTAACAATGCCCTTATCATATCATCAATGATTAAAATATTATATTGTTTGGAATTATGGGCTATGTTATGGTGGTAGACCCCCATTAGAGTTTTGTGAATCTAAATATATAAATGGAGGGTACTACAAAAGAGATGTGAAGGATGTACTCATAAATAATCACACACAAATTACTATCATTAATTATGTAAAAATTAACTCTATAAACTGATAAAGTCAACTCGATAAATATTCCTCATTATCCATTGACTACATTGAGGTGAAAAATATTTATATGGGGAACCAATATGTCATATTTAGAAAATTAAGTGAACCACAAACTTACTTTTCTCTCATATGGTGGTCAATAAGATGTTTATACTGATCAGTCACAACTAAAAGAAGAATAAGACCCCATGTAGTCCATTCATACCAATGTTTCCCCCATGAGTTCATTTACTCAAGAAAATTCATGAATGATATTCATATGACACATGAAAGGATGTTTGATTGGTTTTAAATGAATCCATATAGAATAACTTGGGGGTTTAGAAACATTTTTTTCTATTTGAAATGGGTCTGATACACCAGAAAAACATGAACATTCTTAGGAAGGATATAATTCCAATGGAAATGATGATTAAAAATATATAATTCCATAGGACATAGGGTTATATATTATATTTTACTCCTGAAAATAATGAAGATGTAGAAGAATAAATCTAGGATAATACTCCAACATTTGAGGAATGTGTATTGACCAGCATTGATGAAATCATAAAGAAGAATATGGGTAGGTAGAAAAATCAATGACCTAAATTGATGCGTGTTTCCATGAATCATAAAGAGATGAAGAAATAGACCTCCTTAATAAATAAGAGCTGATATGTATTTATGTGAATTTACATGGAGATTCATCGGGTGGATATGGTATTAAATACTCATCGTTAGAGTTATCTGGATGAAAAAATTGTTATAAATAAGTAATAAGGAGAATGAATATAACCCTTTATACCATGCGGTAAATAAAGGTTGTTAAGTTAATAAAAAATAAAATATTTTGGGATGTTCAATATATGATGTCTCTCTCCAATATTTTCCCCATAAATAAATAAATAAACGAAAATAAATGTATTTCTTGGATTTAGGTATGTCAACAAGAACTTCCTAGTGGATGATTTCATAGTCCCAACCACTAAATTATTGATTTATGAAATAATGAGTTTTTAATACCTCTCATTTATTGAAAGGTATTATAGTTATAATAAACTCCACAGATCCCTCAATGTTTTATGCACCATATTTGGATGTGCTTTCTATATATGGTCATATAATTATAGGTGGATGATATGGTGGTCAAATATCTATAGTGCTATAATCATCTTTCTGATCATGATGAGGTTTTTAGAAAATTTCATTAATATAGGTTGAATTTGAATTCAGAAAAATGTTATTTTTTTATATCTTTATTAATGTTACTTAGAATCATGGTATGATATTGTGACATCTTGGTTGGCCTTGAAAAGTCAAAATAGGTACTTGATAATCATTCTCCATGAAACATCAAGAAATAGATTAAAATCGATGAAATTACACATATATAAGGAACTTATTAGAAAACCTAACTGATAAGTGTTTTCCCTTTCCAAGTTTAGTGGAAAAGGGGACTCCTATTACTATAATTATTTGTTTCAAAATCCCATAAATGATCTCACATTGTACATTATGCATCCCCTAGCCATGATTCCACCCATAGAAGAAAATGTTTTTCTCCTTTATGTGCAAACACTAGAATTATCAGTTAGCACCATTATTTATTAGAATAAGGATGTAGGGTAGATGAATTGTCTCCATTATCTCAATAGAACAATATTAGATGATGGTACTTTGTATTATGATATGAGAAGAAATAACCTTCTTTGGTTCTTTATATAAAAAGTTAAGAAATTATCTATAGCAAGATGATATCCACTTGCTCTACTGTGTTGATCATATCAAATAAAACCTTAGTCATATGATGTTAACTGGATATCTAGTGTGTTTGGAAGTAATTTTTCAGTAGTCTAAAATCCAATTCGTGTCTCAGAATGTAGTTAAGGGACAACCATTAATATATTTCCTCATAGTGAACCCTATCCAAGAGATGTTTTTCTTAGACACACATGAACCCAAAAAAGAGGTATTATCCATCCATGATACCACCCAGGCGTGAGAGATTTACTTTGATAGTTACTTAAACAGACTAACACATATAATGATGGAAAATATAGAGCTCAATTTAGTAGTCTTGGAGATTGTGTTCATATCTCTAAAAAATAAGTTCTTCCATACACATTTATGCAGTTATATGGATTTACCTATATCGATGTGGAATATTAGTCGCTCATCACGGGATAGTAAATCACTATAGAAATACTATTTACTGAATTGAATATTATAGTTGATTCATAGTTTCAATCAATAAAATCAATTAAGAATATTACATTAAGAATAAATAGTTTAATCCCGTGATTAATTATTTATTAGTGTTGATGGATGAATTACCTTTAATTCCAATGATGTATCACATCCATAATCCATAAAAAACCACAAGGGATGCACTAGATGATGGAGTTCCATATTTAATATATTCATATCTGGATGAGGTGGCCATTCAAAACACACACCATAAGGTGGAATCTACATTAATTAATAATTATATAGGAAAAATCAAGGATATCAATAAAATAACATATCAATGTGAGCCTTTACCGTGACCCCCTAATTTCATAACAAACTGTATGTCTCCCATAGTTGTGTACCTTCAAAAAAAAATATCTTATAAGATCAATCCCAAAAGGAACATATCCATATATGGGAAATAAATTTTAATCATTAAAATTTAAAAAATACCCAATATATTCATGAAAAGAGATGCTTTTATGGGGCCATACTTAGGTTTATTAAAAGAGGGGATGCAACAAACTGAACTATAATAAATGAAATTTAAATTTTATCTCAATGTGATGATAGACCCCTTTATCTCTTATCAACCCATTTTTATGAATCTTTAAGTGATGGTGTTATGCTACAAATATATCATTGCGATTTACCATGCCAAAAATTTTTTTTTCTGAATATCGTACCCATTTCCTATCAAGGGTGATCACCTTTATGAAAATATAATTTTGGATTGGGGACTTACATGTATGTATTCCACACTACTTGATTATGTATTAAATTATTATGATTAATGAGCACATGTTGTATGATCTATGTGGTACACTTAAGCATGAGAATGAAATTAGTGTGATATATGCGCCCATAATTATATAGCGCGCCAATGAATTGGGTGCTGTTTAATATTAGGATACATCATTTTGGGATTTGGAGTGAACCAGATTTCTTTATGGGTCATTGTCCACCCTGATTTCTTAGCAGTTTATCCTTGACCTATGTTTATGATCCAGTTATTTAAGTAGTTTCCACACTTCCTTTGTTGGGATTTTCATGATATATCATGTCACATTGTTCATGTTTATGATTCCTACTCTTTTAATGCCCCATTTATATGCCTATTTTCTAGAATGTATCAACTTATTCCATGTTTATTCCCATACTATGATTTTTAGATCACCTTTTTTTATTTTTGTCCCCATGTTATCCTGTGTAGTTATAAAAGCCATTGAATTTAATAAAAATGTTAATTATGTTTTTAATAATGTTGTTGTATCCAATGTTTAGAATGTTATGATATGTAACTAATTACTAAATAAAAAATATTTATTGATCATCATGGTTGTTTTATGTCTACTTTAATGTAATAAATCATGTGTTAATGTGTAATAAAAAGTTGGGTAGCTGTAGTTGGTATAAAAGGAAAGGTTTAGTATTATTTTGGTATTAGGATTAGAAAAATAAATTGAAAAACATAGGTATAAGAATAAGTATAAGAAAAAATCACTAAATTTTGGTATGTATTATAAGGAACCAAACTTAAACATTACATAATCTTGAATTAAGTTTATAATTAACATTGAGGACCTCTTTAGGTTTAGAGCTATATTGAATTAGGTCACAACTTCTATATAACAACTGGAATATTACATGTAGACACTTCTACTCCGTATCCATATTTTTTGTAAAATAAAAAATATTAAAAAAGAAACTTGATAAGTTCCATGTTTTAAATAGAATGTCTTTTCCTTGATCTAATCCTTGAACCTATTTCACTTTATATCTTGTGAAAAACATTTCAAATACTTGGGATGAGCATAAAAATATTAGTAAAGGATACACAAAGAAGGAAAACTATTAGTTTTCAAACAACATGTAAACCATGAATACATTATCATAAAGTAATAATTTTCACCTTAAAAAGTTGCAAAAAAACTTCACTGGATATAATATCATTTCTTACCTTTCATTTTTAACCAAAATAATACCATAAAAACATATAAAGAAACATATAGTATATAAAAGGTAAACTTGGGACATAATGATACTTAAATTGAATAACCATATGATCAAATTTCACAAATCATTCTTACAAATAGAACATCCATAGGGATGACTTCCATACCAAATGAAATGGAGGTTATAACATAACCACCCATCTTTGGTTTATCACAGAACCACCTGTCATTTTTTTTATCACATAACCACCCATTAAATTTCCATGTACCATTATATAGTCATCCCCCATAAAAGATTGAAAATATCATCATTTCAAATATAGATTTCATTTTCAATCACATAAAATAATTCCAGGATATTGAAATAGTAAATCCAATTCGAAAACCATTTTCAATACCAAAATATTTAAAAATGGCATATGGTATTTATTTTACATTTAAAAGCATCATAGCTTGTTAAGGAAGCCAAATATCAAATAATGCACACAGTGGTAGAAAAGACATTGTCGCCGCATAGGCTAAAAACATTACATGTGTCATTTAGTATAATTATACATAGAAAAAAGATTCCCTTTGAATGAAAATAAAAGTCAAAGGGGTTTATTTTACTCCTCGTAAAAGAAGGAAGTGTATATTATCAAAACATGCCTCAGTGAAAGGAGATTGAGACAACGTCCCTTACCTCGAGTTGGACTTTTCTTGTATGATCCTTGTTCATCCATAATAATAAACTTAAGTTAATTTATACTTTATTAAGAAACTTTTTGAAGTTTATTATTCCTTTTATATCACTTATTACCTTTATATAACAATTAGTTAATTATTTGAGTTTATATCAGAATTTTTGTCGATGCTTGGAACTTGTGTAAAAAATGACGTTGTTATAATTACAAATTGTACATGTGGTAAAAATTATCTTATATCTAGAATGATATTCATGATTTAGATATCATATATATCATATATATTTAGTATATAATTTTTTATAATACTCCATAAAATTTGGATATAAGAAATGAAAAGCACCGTTCATGGAGATGGTAAGCCGTACGTATGCATGAACACAACATTCATTTCACTTTCATATTTCAAGGAATGAAAAATAAAAGATAAAAAGGTATATAATAATTATATTATAAAATATATTTTATATTTGTTACATAATTTCACTAATTCCATCTTTTATACATTCCATGTATAGAATGAACCAGTCAAATCCCATTGAGGGGGCGGTAGTCCGCACCTCCTCAAATGAAATTATCATATTTATACAACATGAAAAGCATAAAGGTATGTTATAAATGAGAATTACAGAGGCATAGAGATAAAATAAATACAATATATATAATATATAATTATAGTTCCATAATAATTTCCACCATGAGAGGTGGTAGGAGAATATTGAGAAATCATTGTTTCGTGATGCAATAGTTCGTCGTCCCCAAAAACAGTATATTCTATACCCATTAGACAAAGGTGTGTGTAAGTTTAGTTTACATAATTCTCATAAAAACAACCCAGTATATTGAGGATAATGGTGTTTTTTATATAAAAATATAATAATAAGAGCGTAGGTAGTGGAGAAGGAAAAATAATGGAAAATAACTTGAGAGACGACGTTACCTCAGATCAGGAAACTCCTTTTGATTTAAGTTAAATAGCCTTCATGAGTTGCCTTCTTCCAAGGGTAAGTCTTCTAGGAGGAAAGGAGGAATGTTAGAAACTTATTTAGGTAGAGGTTTGTGGATCCAAGGGTGATTTATAAGTGTGTGTAATGGGTTAGAGGTGGTGTTCTTTTATAATAGGGAGGAAAGGCAATTAAAGAATATCTTGAATTATTATTTTATTATAAATTTTCTTTCAAGTATAAATCAGTAAAAATTCAGATACTTAGAATATTTTATGAATATAAGTCTAAAAAAAATTTTCTAAGAAGAATTAGACACGTTTTTGATATTTTTTAATCCTTACCTTTTTCATTTAACCCTATTTTACTCATACCGTTTTATCAAATAGTTAACACTTTGAGCTTCAAATTCTTACCAAAACATGAAATATATCTAATTAAAGAGTAAATAATAAAATTTTATACTTATTATAACTATTTTTTTCGAATGTTATATTTTTTCAAAATTTTATAATATTTAATTAAATATATAATATTTTAAAATATGAATTATGTTTATTTTTACCCTATTCATATCATGACTATTTCAAAAATCCATGAAAACCTGATTGATTCAAAAAATCATCATTAATTAACATATAACATGTAAAAATAATATATAAATTTTTTGAATGACATATAAATAACAAAATTGCATTTATTTTAACATTTATAATATCATTTATCAGAATACGTTATTAATGAGGCAATCACTGCATCATCATTGTGTCGTAATTACATTTATTTATTTAATCTCTAAAAAGTATAAATAAAATACCATGATTTAGGAAATAATTTTATCATTATAATTAATATATATTTTCGAAAATATAACTTATATAACCCTATGTTTTGGTTATATTTTCCTTAACATTAAATTAAAAGTAATTAAAATTCATTTTCAAATATAAGTGGATCCATGGGGTCCTAAAATCAACACAAGGATGCCCATTGTTGGATATATCTCATACAATAGTATTATGACACGTTTTAGGGTAATTTAAAATTATTATAATATTATTTTTTACCCTTATATAGAATATTTACCGTTTAACCATGGTAAAAAATATATTTTCTAGAGTTACTATTCATAATCTCTAAAACTAAATGTTTTCTATTTACACAATTTGGACATCATGATTCAAAATATGGAATCTAATTTTCGAAATTCAAAACATATAAGTTGCAAAAATTAATTTAAAATTAATTGTTGTTGTCAAAATAGAAAAGCGTGTTTTTAAGAAATAATAACTATCAAAAGATTGAAATGTGTTTGTGTGTAATTAAAAAGTAAAATTGATTCAAGTGACATAAATTGAATTAAATGTTAAAAATATAATCAAATTACACTTTAAAACCAATTTTAAAATATTCTATCCATATAAATAAATCAGATAAATAGACATTTTTGACTTTAAATGCAGTAGTTTTCACTATTCATTAAAAAAATGAACATTATCAGAAAAATACAAAAAATTTACCCAAAGTAAATATTGATGTCCCTATTCTAAATAAGAAAATTATTTGGTCAAATGGAAGATATAAAAGTTAAAAAAACTAGATTTTAAAGAGGTTCTTCTATCTAAAGGTGGTAAAACTACCTTTTAAAAATATTATAGTATTTACGCTTGAAATTGGATTAATTATAATTTTAATCCTCCTAATTTTATTGGATAAATGTAAAAACATATGACAAACATGTTTACTCAAAATATGGTTAAATTTTTTAATTCTTGCTAATACAATGACTAGGTGTTAACTACCATGTAAAATAACAATAATAATATATTATTATTTGACTTAGTATGACTGACTGTTGGGGGAAGCATAAGATATCAGAGAAACCCATTGTAGCATGTCAGGTATGCCATCTAACAAAACATCAAATATAAAGTAAAATTAATATCTAATTAAAAAATATTAAAAAATATTAAAATGTAATATTATTTATTAACTTGGGTTGTTACATACTTCTCCCATTTTGGAAATTGCATATCCGCAATTTTTTTCACTTATCAAATATGTTTGGGTATTTATCCCATATAGCATTTTTATATTCTTATATTGCCTCTTCAACCATATGTGTTTTCCAAAAAAACTTTACCTGATGAATTACCATATTTTTCAATACATGCTCTATTCAGTCAAGAATCTCAACTGTTTGTTCCTCATAAGAAAGATTCTCTTCCAACTGAACTACCTCTAGACTCAAAACCTGAGATGGATCTAGTATATACTTTCTCAACATTGAAACATAAAAAATGTTTTGTACCTGGTATAAAATTGGAGGTAAAGACACTCTATAGGATATTGATCCAACTTTTTCTAGGATTTCATAGGGTCCAACGAAACTCAGACTCAGTTTTCCCTTCTTACCAAAACAAATCACATTTTTCCATGGAGAAACTTTGAGGAAGACATGATCACCTACCTCAAAATAAGGATCCTTCCTCAAATTATCCACATAACTTTTCTGCCTATTCTGTGCTATCCTCATGTGCTTCTGAATTAACTGAACTTTTTTTACCATCTCTTCTACCAATTCTGGTCCCGTCATCTTTCTTTCACATACATTATCCCAAAAATCTAGAGTTCAACACCTCATTTCATATAATTACTCAAATAGAGCCATCTATATATTAGAATTAAAAATGTTATTATAATAAAACTCCACCAAATAATGATGTTGGTACCAACATCCCTGGTAATCCATTGAATAATCACGTATCATATCTTCTAAATTCTGAATTGTTCGTTCTGACTTCCCATCAGATTGAGGATGAAAAGCTGTACTAAAATTTAATTTAGTACCCGAAGACTTATGAAGGACATTCCAAAAGTTAGAAGTGAACCTCAAATCAAGATTAGATACAATGTAGAGAGGAACTCTATGTAACCTGACTATTTATTTTAAATACAATTGAGAAAGTTGATCAAGAGATAGAGTATATTGAATATGAAGGAAATGAGCAGATTTATTCAATCGGTCAACAATAACCCAAATTGCATTATGACCCTGAGATGTCTTTGATAATCCCATAACGATGTTCATGGATATATTTTCCCATTTCCACTCTGGAATCGTTAAAGGCTGAATCATCCCTTTTAGTAACAACCACTATTCTCTAACCTATTGACAAGTCAAACAATTCATAGTAAAGTCAGAAATATCTCTTTTCATTCCATCCCACCAGTAATACTCCCAAAGATCTCTGTACATCTTAGTACTTCTGGGATGAGATGAAAACAAATAACTATGAGCTTCACATAACAAATATTTCTTCATCTATGATTCCTAAGGCACACATAATATCTTCCCAAATCTCAATATACAATCATTATCAATGTTAAATTATGGTAACTTACCCTTCTAAACCAACACTCCCTTTTTTACATCAAACTGTCTTATTTCTGCGCTTGCTTAATTCTGTCTGATAGAGATGATTTCACTGACACCTGAAACAAAATAGGGTAATATTCTTCACCAAAAACTACTTTTACAATGTTTATAAAATTGTTAAACTAAGGATCTTTTTCCAAACATATCATGGTTAATGTACCATTACTCTTTCGGCTCAAAGCATCATCAACCATGTTATCCTTTCCTAGATGGTAATGCATCATGAAATCATAATAATTGATTAATTCAAACCATATCCTCTGTCCCATTTTTAATTCCTTTTGATTGAATATATACTTCAAACATTTGTGATCAGAATATATTTCAAACATTACACCATATAAATGATGCCTCTAAATTTTTAATTCAAAAACAACAATAGCTAATTTTAAATCTTGTGTAGGGTAACTTTAATGATGAGGTTTCAATAGGTGTGAAGAATAAGAAATTACCTAATCCTTATACATTAGGACACAATAAATTCCATTCAACGAATAATCACTATAGATAACAAACTCACCATTTATTAAAGGTATTTCCAATACTAGAGCATTCAAAAATATTCTTTTCAATTCTTGAAATCAATCATCACATTTTTTGGTCCAGATAAACTTAACACTTTTTTGAGTTAACTTAGTCAGTGGGATAGATAACTGTAAAAAAATCACAACAACCGTTCTATAATATACTTCTAATACAAGAAAACTATTAATCTCAATTATATTTTTTGGTCTTGGCCATTTTTCAAAAACTTTTGTTTTATTAGGATCAATAGTTATTCCATTTCTTGAAATAATGTGACCATTGAATGAATTTTTTGTAAACAAAACTCACACTTACTAAATTTACCATAAATTTACTTTACTTTTATGGTTTGAAAGAAAAATGTTAAATGACTTTCATGTTCTTCTTTACTTTTGTAATATACCAAAATGTCATCAATAATCCCAACCAAAAACGTATCCAATAACTCATGGAAAATTCCATTCATAAGATCCATGAATATAGTAGGATCATTGGATAACACAAAAGGCATGAATAAAAATTCATAATGGCCAAATATTTTATGAAATGCAGTCTTTAGAACATCCACTTTCATTATATTCAATTAATGGTACCCTGACCTCGAGTCAATATTCAAAAAAATACAGAGCTCCCTAGAGCTAATAAAAACAGTCATTGATTTGAGGAAAAGGATACCTATTTTTAATAGTGATATTATTCAAGGATCTATATTCAATGAAAAGTATCATTGAACCATCATTATTTTTAACAAACAAGACTGAAGCACCCAATGGTGATGCTCAAAGTTGAATGAAACCTTTATCTAACAACTCATGCAATTGTTTCTTTAATTTTAAAAGTTCCAATTGAGCTATTCAATAAGGGTGTTTTGAAATTAGCTTAGTATCAAGAACTAAGTCAACAACAAATTCAAATTTTCAATTAGGTATAAGACTAGGAAACTCATCAGGAAAAACATCCAGATAGTCATTTACTACTGGAACATCATTAATCTGAATAATTCCTTTTTCTTCAGCAATATGAGAAAGGTAAAATTCATTTACATATTTCACTAGTTTCTCATATTATTGATATGTTATCAGAGATAAGGGTTCATTCATGTACAAAACTGGAAGGGTTTCTAAAAAGAATCCTCTTTAGCTCTACAGTCAATCCTTATATGATAAACAGAAAGCCAATCCATTCCCAAAATAATATCAAACTCCACTAGAGGGAAAAAAAGTTTTAAAGGTAAATTATTTCCACAAATAAGGATAAGAAGACTCTTATGATTTATTTTTCCATCAACATTTCACCTTGGTGTTTTTACTCCAATTTCAGGATTCATATCTTGAGATGATATCCCCAATTTACAAAAACAAATTCAGGAATAAAAGAATGTGTAGATCCTGAATCAAAACAAAATTGTAATAATCTGAAAAAAACAAAAAAATGTGCCTAATACCACTTAATTTCATGTTCCAACATCGGCCATAGTATATGCAAAATATTTTCTCCACCTTTCTTATTTTTATCTGTCTAGTTTACGCCTTGGGTAATCAACTTTGTACACAAATTGGAATAATTTAAAAACTCATTACAACTAAAAAATCATACTGTTGGCTTTTAATTGACTCATTAATAATCTTTCTTATAGTTATGAGCAATATGTCTAGTATTACCACACTAGAAGCACTTTCAAAATTTTGAAAGACTTTCTCCAGGATTCTTTTTACCAAAATTCTCACAATATTGAAATTTAATCTTCTTTATACCATGATTATTTGATGAATTATTTCCCTTTTCCTATCAACTAGACCTCTTCTTTTTCATTCCCTATTGTAACACATGATCATTCGAAAAAATAATTTCTACCATATAAACAAATATAAAAAGTTTTTCATTTCTTTTAAATTAACGAGAGGATAATGCTCTTCGATATCACACATTAAGTCCTAATTAAAATTGATCTATATAAATATCAAGATATTGGATGAAATTTTGATCATACTATGTTGTTAGAGTGAAATTTTCTTTGTAAGTAGTGACTGAGTCATCCTCCTTCCTCAATTCAATGAATTGTTTTTCCATCCTAAGTCAAACCACCTTAGGAAAATATTTCTCAAGAAACATACCATTGAATTAGTCCCAACACAGAGCATCAATATCCTCTATATCCTTTATATTTTTAACCATCGACCACCACTGATCTGCTTCTCCTTCAAAACGATAAACAAAAAGACTGTCCTTTTGATTGTCTGTACAAACCAAGACATCAAAAATCATTTCTAGTGATTTGATCCACCCTTTAGCTTGAATAAGGTCAGATGATCCTATGAATGATGGAGGATGTTGCCTCATGTAATGATCCACTATTGAAATGTTCCTTTATGGTTTATATGGATGATCTAATGCATGGATACCACCACCATTTATATCCTAAGTCAACTATTCCATCACTGCAACAAACTATTCAGTTCCAATTATGACCATCTCAGGTTGCTGATTTGGAAGGTTATTTTCCTCCTAATGGTGTTCCATCATAGCTGCCATGTTTCTTATGTTGAAAACCTTTCTGAATATAAATAATATATTAGGTGAAGAAACATGGTAACCTTCAAATTCTATATCATTTCAATATTACCATAAATTAAAAAACATTATGGATATTCTATTAACAGAATTATAACTCCTAAAGTGATCTAAACAGGCCTTTGATACCAACTATAAGGCCCCATCCTTATGCATTACATAATCTTGAATGAAGTTAATAATTTAAATTGAGGATATTTTCTGGTTTAGAGTTTTTGATAATTAGGTTATAACTAATACATATCAACTTGAATATTACATGCAGACACTTCTACTCAGTATCCATTTTTTCATAAAATAAAAATGCTTAAAAAAAGAAACAAGTTTAGTTTTATGTTTTAAACAGCATGAATTTTTATTGATCCCATCCTTGTACTTATTCCACTTTAATTCATGTGAAAAACATTTCCAAAACATGGGATGAGCATAAAAATATTTGTAAGGGATACACAAAGAAGGAAAACTGCTAGTTTTCATTACAACATGTAAATCGTGAATAATTTTTCATAATGTAATACTTTTCACCTTAATAAAGTTGCAAAAATACTTCACTAAATATAAGATCATTTCTTACCCTTCTTCTGTGACCAAAATATTACCATAAAACCCATATAAAGTAACATATAGCATAAAAAGGAAATCTTGGGATATGGTTATACTTAAATAGAATAACCATATGCTCGACTTCCAAAATCCCCTTTTATAAATAGAATAGCCATACAGAAAACGTCCATACCTAATTCATTGGAGGTTATAACGTAACCAACCATCCATAGTTTTTCATGGAACCACCCATAATTTGGTTTATCATGTAACCACCCATTAAATGTCCAAGTACCATTATATAATTCTCATAAAAAAAGATAACAAATATCAACATTTGAAGCATAAATTTGATTTGCAATCACAAGAAATAATTTCATGATATTGAAATAATAAATCCACTTTCAAACCCATTTTCAATACCAAAATATGTAAAAAGGGTATATGATATTTATTTTCCACTTAAAAACATCATGTCTTGTAAAGGAATCCCAATATCAAATAAGTCTCGCGGTGGAGGAAAGGTCGTTGTCGTCGCATACGTTAAAAAAAATTCATTTTTTAATTTTGTAAAACGTTACATAGAAAAAGATCCCCTTTGAATAAAAATAAAATTAAATGGTGTTTATTTTACACTATTTAAAAGAAGGAGGTGTATATTATCAAAACATGCCTCGATGAATGGAGTTTGAGACAAAGTTCCTAACCCTGAGTTTGACTTGTCTCGTATGTTCCTTGTTCTTCCTAAATAATAAATATAAGATAATTTCTCATTTACTCAGAACATTTTTCACGTTTATTATTCCTTTTATATAACTTATTATCACGCTATAACAATTATTTAATTATTTGAGTTCATATCAGACATTTTGGCAATATTCAGAACTTGAGTAAAAAAATGAACTTGTTATAATTACAAATTGTCCACGTGGTCAACATTATATTATATTCAAAATGATATTCATGATTTATATATCATATATATCTAGTATATTTGAATTTATAATATTACATAAAATTTGGATATAAGAAATGAAAATCACCGTTCATGGAGACGGTAAACCGTACGTTTTCCTAAACACTAATTTCATTTCTTTTTCGTATTTAATGGAATGAAAAATAAATGATAAATAGGTATATTATAAATCCAGTATAATATATATTTTATATATGTTACAGATTTTCATTAATTCCATCTTTTATACATTCCATGTATAACCTGAATGAGTCATATCACATTGAGGGGGCGGAAGTCCGCACTTCCTCAAATGAATTTATGATATTTAGACAACATGAAAATCATGAATGTATGTTATAAATGATAAATATAGAATAATAGAGATAAAATAAATAAAATAAATATAATATATAATTACAATTCCATCATAATTCTCACCATGATAGGTGGTAGGATAAAAATGAATAATCATCGTTCCGTGAGGTAGTAGTTTGTCGTCCATAGAAACAATATATTCTATACCCATTAGACGGAGGTGTGTTTAAGTGTAGTTAGAATAATTATCATAACTATAACCTTGTATGTTTAGGATATATGTGTTTTTATATAAAATAATAATAATAATAGCATAGGGAGTATAGATGAAAAAATAATGGGAAGGAACTTGAGAGAAGACATTGCCTCAAATCAGGTTACTCCATTTGATTTAAGCTAAAAAGCATTATTGGATTTCCTTCTACATAGGGGAAGGCTTATAAGAGTAATATAGGCATGTTGGTAGCTTATTTAGGTAGAGTTTTGATGATACAAGGAGGCTTGAGAGGTGTGTGTAATGGGATAGAGGTGGTGTCCTTTTATAAGAGGGAGGAGGGGCACTTAAGGAATATCTTGAATTATTAATTTATTATAAACTGTATTTAGAGTATAAATGAGTAAAAATTAATCTATTTATAAGATAAGTTTAATATAAGATGAAATAAAATATTCCAAAAATAATTACACAGGTTTTTGATATTTTTAAATAATTTTCTTTTTTATTTGAACCTTTTTTACCCTTATTGTTTTATCAAGTATTCAACACTTCGAGAATCAAAATAGTTACCAAAACCTGAAAAATATCCAATAAAAGAGTCAGTAATAAAATTCTAGATTTATTATAACAATTTTTGTAAATATTATAAATTTATTGGAATTTATTAATTTTTAATAATATATTTTATATTTTAAAATATGAATTACGTCAATTTTGACACTATTCATATCATGACTTTTTTAAAAATCCATAACAACTTGATTGTTTCTAAAAAAACCTTTTTATTATAAAAATAAAATGTAACTATCATCCATAATATTTGTGGATGACATCAAAATAACCAAATTTCATTTATTTTAACATTTATAATATCATTTATTTTAATCTTTTATTAATCAATCAATCACTGCATCATCATTTTGTCATAATAAAATATATTTATTTAATCTCTAAAATTTATAAATAAAATTCCTTGATTTAAGAAATATTTTTATATTTCTAATGAATATTTATAGTTAGAAAGATAGCTTATGTAACCCATATAAAAATTGTTTTACCAAAAGATACATGTTTAGGTTATATTTTCCTTTACATTAAATTGAAAGTAATTAAATGTTATTTCCACACACAAGTTTCTCCATGGGGTCTTAAAATCGACCCAAGGATTCCCATATTCAGATATATCTCATCCAATAGAACTAGGACACACATTACGGTAATTTATTTTGATTATAATAGTATTTTTTAACCTTATTTACCAGATTTATATTTTAACCATGGTAAATAAAATATTTATTGACGATACTATTCATAATGTCTAAAAAATAAAAGTTACCTATTTACACAACTTGGACCTCCCGATTCCAAATATGGAATCCATTTTTTGAAATTCCAAATACATAATTTTCTGAAATTAATTTAAAATTAATTCTCGTGGTTAAAATTGAAAAACATGTTTTTATGAAATAATAACTCTCAAAAGATTGAAAAGTGGTTACGTATAATTAAAAATTGAAATTACTTCCAATGAACAAAATCATATTAAATGGTAAAAAAATAATCTAATTAAACTTGAAAACCTATTAAAATAATAATCTGACCTTATAAATAATCCAATGAAAATAATTTTTTGACTAAAATGGAGTATTTTTAACTATTCATTAAAAATGGTATTTATTAGTAAAATACAAAAAATTTACCAAAATATTTTTTTGATGTCTTACTTTTAAAGTAGAAGATTATTTTTTCAAATGGAATATATAAATGTGAAAAAAAATTAGATTTGAAAGGGGTTCACAATCAAAAGGTCATAAAACTACCTTTTATAAATATTAGAGTATTTATGCTTAAAATTAGATTCATTCTCATTTTTCACCTCTAAATTTTATTGAAAAAATGTAAAACATTTTAACAAACATGTTTAATCGTAATGTGTTTAGTTTTATTCAATCCTGTAAATAAAATGGGAAGGTGTTAACTACCATTTAATAATAATAATATTATATTATTACTATTTTTCTCAACATGACTCAGCCTTGTATGCAACATAATATTTTGGAGAAACCCATTGTTATGTGTCAGGTATGCTATTGGACATATAATACACTTTAAATTAAAATTGATATTTAATTCAAAAATATTAACAAATATAAAAATTTCATACTCTTTATTTATCTAGGATGTTACAAGAATAGAGTAAGTGGATTATCAAGAAAATACATAAATGTATTGATAGTACAAGTGGATGTGGTTTTAGGACAAATGTACCTAGGGGTAACAACCCTGACAAGGTGTGTTAGGATTGACTCACTATAACCTGATACATGATAACAATCCTTACAATGAACATGTTTTGACACTCATGAGAATATGATTTGGAAAATTCATTATCTCATTACGAACCATTAATAAGGGAAAAATAAAATCCCATAAGATTATATGTTTTTAAATATATAAGGGATAAAATAGATTAAAGACCTATATCAGAAGAGGTGAAAAACACATGTATGATGGGATGAAGTGGGGGAATGAAAGCTGATAGGTTCTGAAATGGTCAAAAAGGTTAAAATCATTCAGCAACACATCAAGGATATCCCGAGTTGACAAAAACGATATGTTGAAAATAATTGATGATACCTAGATATTGATGTTAGGGAGATGGTATTTATCCTTATATATCAATGCAATAAAGTTGTAAATTTTATTAATAATGTAAATCTTATTCCAAGATACATTAACCCCTTTGAGATCCTTAATCGTATTGGAGCGGGGGCCTATCGACTAGAACTCCCACTTAGCCTGTCTCATGTACACGATGTATTTCATGTATATCAATGGAGAAATTAAATAATAGACCCATCACATGTACTCAATCTAGAGGTAGTACCATTAGATAATTACTGTTCCTAGGAAGAGTAACCATTGAAGACATTAGATTGTAATGAAAATGTTATATTAAATAAGAAATTTCCCTATGCCAATGATTTATAGAGAAAACTAAAGTTTGAAGATGAAATTTAGGAATAAGAGGAGGTGATGAAACATAGATAAACTCATCTATTTTGGTGTAGGGGGAAAAAATTGGTGGTTGAATTTCTGAAGTGGAGAAGGTAGTAACTGCCCAAACTGTTACAAATAAAACTCCACTTTCAATTTAAATAAATGTCTTATTATACAATATGGTTACATGAAACACATTAATTTTTTTATTAAATCTAATTGTATTTAATTTATTGTTATGTACCATTACCATTGATAATTTATACATTTATCATTGATCACATGATTAGTATAAATATTGGGTTTTAATAAATCTAATTGACACCAAAAAAGGATGTGATGGCCTCAACCAATAAAATTGTACCCTATCAATCCCATTTATTAGACCTTTTAAGGGAGATAAAACTTCTAGGATTTGACCTTGAAAAAGACTAACCATAGATCCAACAACATAAGCATGGTAAAAAACATTTACGGGAAAAGTTCAAGCTCATAGAGATTACCGACCAAACCATGTTCTTCGAACTATCTCATAAAAGTCCCACCATCACACACCTTACCCATAGGGTGTTTGCTGGTGTATTAAAGGTACATGTATCAATACGATATAAATATGAGTATTTTACATTATTTTTTATATAATAATGAACATATTTTCATCCTATTATTGTTTCTTGATAAATGTTTTTTTATTTTGATTCAGTGACCCTCAACTAATATTTTTGATTAATATTCAAATTCAATTGAAGAATTTAATTTGATTAATTAATGGATTTTTGAAATAAATAATATTTTAAAAAATTATTATTATTAAATAATTTTTATTAAATAAAAATTAGCATATATATTTTATAATGTCAAATTTAATTTTTGTAAGTGTTCAAAAACTGTTATTATAAAAAAACATCATTTGTTAATAAATGTCATTTTTTTTAAAAGTGAAAATTAACATATTTAAAAAATTATTTAGATGAAAGAAATTCTATATTTTGATTAATAACATCAAAATTATCCAATGGTGAATTTTTTCAAAACTTTCTGTGACAGTCGAGTTTTCGGGTAAAAATTAAGTACCATATAAATATAATAGGTGTATTATGACATCATAATGACCCAAAAGTGATGTAATAATTACTATAAATTGGATCCACGACAAAATATATGTTTTAAATTTAATATAATGTAATTTTCATTTTAGTTTTTTTATTTTGTACAGCTAATATGAATCCTCCAAAACTTATCATATATTAAGATATTTTAAAATGCTTTCTTTAAAAGTGTGACTCACCTCGACACATTCAATGGAATTATTTTATTAATTTAGTAACTTTTCCATATAAAATAATGATAACCAATCCCATTTTATAGAAAACATGGGTAAAATCAATGGGATGGTTTTTGGTTTTGGATGTTTTCTTATGTTGAGTCCAAAACCAAAATAATAAAGAAATCTCCCTAATTACATATATAAACACACCAAATATTCAATTTATCATCATTAAAACTCCTTGGAGAACATACATACTCATCCATATACTCTCTATAGTCTTACCATGGTTCCCCTAATCTCTCAAGAATCCCATCCCAAGAATTGGGGTCTAGCACTCTAGTAAGTGATATTCCACTCTCCTCTTTTTATCTGGGACTTCTTTTGGATTATTTTTGTGAATTTTCTTTTACTTTTGTTGAGATATGTTCTTAAATATCACATATAATGACTATTTTATGTATAAATGATGATTTATTACTTATAATTTCATTAATCCTTAAATGACCCTTTATGTACATCTGTTACCTTACAAATACTTAGTGATGGATTTCTCTCTTCTCATTTCCATACAACTACATATTTTATGTTTAGTATCATAAATTACATTTTATCAATTTCTGATATGTTCATCCATACTAAGAATAATTTAAATTTAATTTAATATAATTATATTTTCCTTTCACTATCACTAATCCTCCCATGAGCCTTTATGTACACCGATTACCATATAGAAGAACAACTAGGATTATTTTCTTTATTCATGTTTATTCACTAGCTTAGGCATTATATTTAAAATTTATAATATTAGGATATTTTTTTACATGTCCCAACTGCATCCCATTTTATCTCAATGTTTTGATAAATCCATTTCTCTCTAAAAAATCTAATTTTTGAATATTTTAGTGATGTCATTACGCTACTGATATTTCACAGTAATTATCTATACCAATCCAACTATGTAGTGAATACCACACCCATTTTCTATCATAGATGTTCGTATTTTTGAAAATATATATTTTTAGTGAGGAATTACATGTATTTATTTTATAATCCTTGACCATGTTATAAATTATGATTATGAACAATTATATGTTTTAAGATCTATGTGGCACACTTAATCATGAGAATAGAATGAATGTGATGGGTGCACCCAGAATGATATAGTGGCCCAATGCATTGTGTAATGTTTCGTATCATTATACATCATGTTGGGATAGGGAGTGAACCAAATTCCATTATGGGAATTTTTCCACCATGATGTTTTAGCGATTTATCCTTGACCTAGGTTTATGATGCAATGTTTTATGTTTTTACCAAATTTCCCATGTTATGATTATAATGTTATATCATGTCTCATTAGTCATGTTTATGATTGAAACACTTTTTATTCCATATTTATATGCCTATATTATAACATGTATCACCTTATACCATGATTATTACCTTACTAGGCATTATAGCTCCCCCCTTTATTGGCTTTATCCCTTTGATACCCGGTATAGTTTTAAAATCCATGGAATTTTAGAAGAATGTCAAGGATTTTTTAATAATTTTGTTGTATACCCTGTTCAATATGTTTTTTCTATATACCTAATTCCCAAAGAAGCTACACTTCTCAATCTTTTAGGTTTTTTATGTGTAATTTACGGTAGTAAATCATGTATTAATGTGAAATAAAGAGTATGGTTTTTAAAGGGGAGACCCTATTCTTTATGTAGGATGTCCATGATAGTTCTAGAAATACCCACCAATCAAAAACAAAATTGTTTTATAAAATTAGGAGACACAGATAATTTTGGACATACACAACACATGATTACATGGGATTCATGATGGGTTTCTATGATTTTAAGATTCTTGTAAATTTCATTCATGAACACACACTGTTTTTTACACCACTAAATATTAATTCCTAATTTTGATGTGAATGATATATAGAAATGGTATATACTCTATATCCAAATATATTTAATTCAATTATAATATTAATACCACAAAATGTTTCTCTAAATGGGTTGAAGCGATGCTCCTCAAAGAATTTAAAGAGAAGGCTTCCATCAGTTTCATGAATTCCAATATCATTATAATATTTTGAGTCTCACATATAATATTGAAAGAACTAAAAAATATTTAACCTTTTTAAAATAGGAGAATATCTATTGATAAAGTGTTTTAAAAATATTTGTGTCCCTGTCACTAAATTATTGGTAAAAACTATGTTGATATATTTTATTGTAATATACTTAATAGTTACATAATGATTATAATATTTCAAAAAAATATTATATTTAGTTTTCTAAGATTTCAACAACGTATTCATATGAAAAATTTACCAATTGAGAATTGAAATATAAACAAATACTATCAACTTATAATATTGTGATTATAATTATTATATAATAATTATAAACTTAACTTGCATAAAACTATACTAAAGTGATATAGAAGATGGTATAGGAGAACAAAATAAATTAGTTTTATTTTTCCAAATAAATAATGATATGTTTATCAAAATCCAATATATCCATTTAGAAAAATATTGAAATGAATTTAATACCAAGATTTAATTTCATTCAACACACTAAACCTTGATAATAGGAAAATACATGGTACACAATTAGTTTCCACTGATTTTTTTATATAAACCCAAAAAGGGTATAACAGTTACAACCAACCATGAATCTACTTCATGTAATGAATCTGACATCACACAACACATAGAAAAAAAATGTCATCTTTCCCCACCATCATTTCAAGAGAAAATACTTGAAAATGGCCAACCACATGAAATAAACAGTGTAAATGATGATCCAAAAAATAATAAATCAATAATCGAAGGATGGTCTAATATATTATACAGAGTCACAAAATGCAATAATTATTTCTCCAGAAACTACCTAAATTTTATGTGGTTTGAAAAAATGGGTAATTTTTATAACTATTTTGTAGATTGATCGGTTTACAATATAAAATAGTGAAAAAATCGTTTACAATATGAAATTAGTGTTTAAGATAACTGGATTTTATATTGAATATAGTATGGAAAATAATAAATTATGTAATTAGATTATAAAGTATGAAATTAGGTCATACTATAAAATTAATATCCATAAATAGTATGAAAAATAATATTTAAAGCTGATAATTTATCAATAAATTGAGAATAAATTCTTAAAACATGAAACTTTTATAAAATATGTGTTAATAATTAAACATAAATAACTCTGTACAGTATGAAAAGAGGAACACAATATGAAATAAGTATATAATATAATGTATTATATCATCTTATTTAGTATGTAATTAGTTTACTTGTGAGATATAAATACAAAGACTAATATAATTTGAAATTAGTTTATATGTGAATTAAATATGACATTAGTTTACCTTATCTAAAAGAAACTTCACCTAATAATTCATCACCATCTTTTTCTAAAATAAAAAGACCCACATAGCTCAAACAATTAATAAAAACATACACAATATTAATAGAAAATACATTACTATTTCATAATAAAATTATAATAAAAAATCATTGCTCTACCTACTAAAAAAGTCTCATTCACAATTTCTAATTACCCAAAAAAGTACCAAATTGACTATTGTATCAGGTCCCAAAATCATTAGAAATAATAATTAAAAAAAATAATGAGAGAAATTAGTCAACTAAAAAAAGACATGGTGTGGAAAAATAAGATATGGGAATAATGTGACCTAAATAAGATAAAAAACAACAACAAAATAAGGAAACATAATATTGGGAAGTAAAATTTAGTAGGATAAGGGGTTAATGCATAAAGAAAGATAAAAAATTTGGAAAAATAGAAATATAGGTGGAATAGAAAGGAGAAGAAATAATGGAATGAAAGACATGGGGACATAACACTAAAACTAGTGGATGGGATTATGAAAACAATACTTAATTTTATGATGTATAATTAAGAGAAAAAAAGGATAAGGACATAATATAAAAGAAATTATATCAAATGAATTAATATTGAGAAGGTATGAAAAATAATTATAAGGAAGAAGAACTAGAATTTAGTAAACAGTTCCCTATTATGCGGATTATGATTAAACATGCATAATCAAAATATTTATAGAGGAATGGAAGAGAGTTTATTACATTGATCCAAGGTGGTAGTGGTAGATTCCTTCCTCTTAAACACACTAATAGACCCCCAAACTCTATTTTATTTCTACATTTTCAAATATACATTCATGTGTTCAAGAAGATGGATTTTTGAACTTGGTGTATTTTTATAGAAATGTTGGAATTTAGGTAGTTGGTCCTGGGAAACATTTATAAATGGATGGACTTTAATTCAATGTTAGGAATGGGTTATATAGAAAGGGTACAGAAAAAAATGTTTCTAGGTGGGGTTCATAATTTTTAAAGGCCCACATTGCCCTTTAATTCCACCATAATGAACTCTGGCTCATCAAAACACTCCATGATTGTTGTTACAGGACATGCAACCAAGGAAAGCAGATCCTCAAATTAGACATTTAGTGGTAATAAAATAATCCTTCATGTGTATAACCTATATAGAATTAACATTGATTTATGAAGATTGATGCATAAATAATATATATCTAAAATTCATCAAATGTAGTGAAAAAGTATAAAAAAATCTATAAAATATTATAGATCCAAAAATTTAGGTCATTCTACAAACACATTGTGAGTAGCATACCCAATTTCAGACATGTATTCTTGAAATAAAACCTTTTTTATAGCCTAAATCTATCTAAAATGAATATTATTCATTAGTATAACGTAGTAGCGATACCAACTCCCTTGTATATTAGTATAACCAATACACAATTTATGAGAAACCAAAAAGATAAGTGTTTACTAAAAACCCCTGAGTCAACAACCTAAATACTCAAATATATTTTACAACATCAAATCCCATGGTAAATAACATACATGTTATAACCCCAATGTGTTATGGTTTAATGATGTAGTGCATACCCATCTTAAGCCCACTTCCATGACATGACCATCATAATTAGTCTCTAATAAATTTCACTATGAAAATTATTTTTTAATATAAATATTCATAGATTTATACAACCCTAATAGGCATAAGGTAAATTATAAGGTAAGAGAAAAAAGATAACACTCTAATAATAAGGATTAATATTTTATAGATCAATAAATATATTAATAATAACACATTATCACCAAAATTATTCTTTTATAAATCGTTTATTATCATTGTAGATATTACATAACATTATTATTATTTCTCAGCTTCACTATTGTCTTCTAGGAATCAAGGTTTTCCAATAACTATTATTTTTAGGCACTTTTCAGGATTTCCATCAAAATTAATTTCACTATAATAAGCTAAACACACATATGGTATTAAATCTTATATCCTATGGTGAAAAAATATACCTCATTTTTTTAGAGACTAGAATAGGTAAGATATGGACAGGATAATAAGGTAAATGGTATGCTCAATTATCAATAATAATATCATGAGAGTTTTGGTCTATGTAATAGTATTGCATTGTTATTTCCATTTATATCTAGGAGGTATAGACCAACATCATCCTTATGAGTTATTTATATGAATTCACATAGTTTTTTCTCTAAATAATCAATTCACCTTAGATGATTTTTTATTACAGATTTAGAAATTTGTATGGATTGAAAATTTATTTTATTAATACACAACATAACACATATTCAAAAAAATATTGTTTAATGGCATCCATATAGTAATGTGATTCTGGGGGTGTAAAAAATATTCTCTTGCACCATTTTTTTACTAAAAACTAGGATTATTTTGAGAATGGAATTTAAGATCAATAGTATTTTAGAACCCTTTTTTCACTCAGGTATGGATCCTTTTGAATTTGGTCTAATTTTTTATTTTGAATGTAATATGGATTCCTAATGAGTTATGAATTATTTTGGGGGTGTCCAGGAATTTCTAAGAGATCGAAAACCCTAGAAATAGAAAATTTATATTGGCCACATCATTAATAGAAACCATGAGATCCAAGACGCACAGTCTCTCACAGTCATGTGGGGCTGGATAGAGGGGTGAAGTAGGGTGTACAATTTTTCCTAACCATGTGACAGGGTCCACACAACTATGAAAAAACAATAGATATTGTTTTATAGGTGTTTTAAATGGTTTGAGCATTATTACTCTAACTCTGAGGCCTAACCATGCATGTGGCCCCACAACATAGAAGATGTCACACAATTGGTGCACAATTTGGCCAGTAGTGGGGCAAAACTATATAACCCCTATTTTTTGGTGATTGTATAAAAAACATTAATGAGTGTTTTAACTTTCATCCATCCAAAAATTTTCACTCCAGAGGAATTACCTCACACATTTTGAGCTCTCTGAAGCTCTATTATAGATTTTGATCTCGTTAATCCTTCTAGAGTCCTATCAAAGCACCGTTCATATTGTTTCAACATCGTAGGTAAGATATTAATATCTTTTTATAAATTAATTTTTCTTATTTCTATTGAAAACTCAATTTATCTGCATGCTCATATGACCCATTTTCAAATAATTGATCTATTCTTTATATCTCTTCTAATCTAGGAAAATATAGAGGATGATACTAGAATAAGGGAGTCATATGAGAATGAGTTAGGTAGTCTATAACCCATCCCTCATGTTTTATCATTTTATAAATTGTTTCTTTGTGTGCATTGATTTCATTGATCTTTTCCTATAAAATTCACATACATTGCATACATTTATCATGCTCATAATCTATATTTTCTTAATAATTTTTATTCATATCGTTAGAGGTTATAACCTCAATTATATCCATCCAATGTAAAGAGTTTCCTTAAATATGACTATCATTGTGTGACATGTTTTAATGTGGCACTATTTGAGTGTGCCTTGTCTTGATCCAACTAATAGAAAGCCCTTACATTGTTATCTGACTATTGAATTAGTGCTTACTAGCCCCATATATGTTATTTCCACTTGAACCTTAAAGCCAAGTGCTTTAAATTAATCAATGAAACTTTAAATGGTAAATTAGAAAGTATAATATTAATATCACTTGGCCAAGTTTATTATAAATGAATTTCACATGGTCCTTCATACATAGCTCACATTATCATGAATATGAATGGTAATGGAGTAAACTAAGTACTTAAACATCAAATATAGAAATAGTTTCATGTCTTATTATCCTTTTTACACTAATGAACGGTATATAATGAACCCCTTTGTCTTATTACAATTCATGACTATTACATAGAATAATTAATTAAATGAATCAAATATAAGGTGCCTATTGTATACAGAACATGACATTTTTATGAGAGTTGTTAGAATCAAGACCACCCTGGATTCCTGAGAGAATTAATTGAGCACTCATGAAAATTATTCTGATTTAGGGATGTTGATTTCCATGGTTGATACACACCTTGGAACCAAATCCTTGTCTACTTGTGGATTTTTAGAATAACACCATAATATCCCTCCATTATTATTACTGGATTCCTCTGATATAGACCTTGGATCCAACGTAATGTCTATGGGGATGAGGCACATTGGATACACCATTGGTCCTAGTTAATTATTATCCCATTTGAACATTAATAAATTTCTTAGACTCAGTTCAAGTCATTATTATAGAATTCCTTTGGAGATACCCCTTGGATTACTCTATTACACCTTGTAGCTAAAATATGGTTTATTACCTGAGTTGGATCGACCCTTGTAGTAATGTTTTCCTGGGTCATTATTTTTATACCTATTTGTTATTATAATTATAAAGGATGCATTTTATACATTGGATCCTTTAACATTATTATTATCATGTCCATATGTGAGTGTTTGTAATACCTCATCTGATCTATATATAAACTGGAAAAAAATTATCAAATGAAATGGTCACATGTTCAAACACTTGATAAGGATGAAGTAGATAATTAGGTACTTAATTTAATATACTTCTTTAATTTTTTATATGGATGATTCCACATGATTATAGTTTATTTTACATGGAATGTATGTTATAAATGCTATTGGTTGTGGTCTATTGAGATTAATCTCACACCTTTTATAGGATACCACTAGTACTTGGGATGGTTACATGTATGAAACTGTTGAAAAAGGTATTCATCCCACTTTGGATAGTTTATTTATTGCTTTCTTAGGATGGAGCTTATTTATAGATGATATAGCTGGAGATTGGGGTGCTTGGTTATTTTTTTTGGTTTCTCCTTACTAGATTTGTAAAGAATGTATTTCCTGCAACCTTGTATCAATGTTTTATAGTTTTATAGAGACATGACATGTATCATCATCATTTTATATCATTATATAATGTTACCAATGTTTATTATTCTATATACTTATGCTACAAAAACAGATTATTCTACTTACAATATTTAGATATAATTATATTTATCTGTTGTGCTACACTCTAGTAATGAGGGAATAGTATCCCTACTGATAAACACTTGGAATTTCAAGACTATTATGAGGAGTGTTAAGAAATTGGTTTAATATAATTTTTTCTTTAGGAATGGATATTTCTAGTGCTGATTTAATGCTTTTGTTTTATGTCAGGTCTAGTATATAGACATCCTCTAATACCATTGGGGTTTTCTCTTACATATGTTAGAAAATGTTTTTTGGTTACCCATTATTTGTAATCTAAATGTAATTGTCCATGAGAAAAAAAGAGTTTTTGATGGAATGAGTTTACCTTGAACATTGGAATCACTAGGACCCAATTCTAATGACTGAATGACTGTTAATTAATTTTTTATGCCTTTTTATCCAATGAACCTAGACCCATTACTTCCAAGAAACCTTTTTATATTTTCTTCACCGACATCACTAACTAATTAAATTCTCATTAGATTAGAATAAATTGATTAAAATAAAAATTAATTTCAGTCTTCATTTTTTAATTAATATTTTCTCCAACCCATTCTCTGTGGGTTCAATTGAACTTTTATATCGTATACTAACCTATATTTTAATGGTTTTCTTGATTATTTTTCTAAATTTATAAATTAGATAACCCTACATGAATTAATGATCACCATAAGGTAATAAATTTTATTGCACCATTAAAAGGGATATGAGGAGATAATTTAATGGTTGAATAATTTAGATTAATTATATTATCATCTTTTCTTTTTCATTATTTTATCTTATGTTTTTTATTTAATATTTTATATTCCTTTTTACCACACAGGTTAGTTTTAGTTGTGATGGAAGGTCGTAAGGCCATGATGACTTCTAAGTATTGGTATTCCTTCCACATGGATGATATGAAATAACTGATCAACAATGTTAGAATGATGAAAATTCAATTTAGTAAGTTCTCATAACCATACCCTCAAATTTAATGAACAACAGACTATATCATAGTTCCGTAATTCTATGGGTAGTGTCATGAAAAATGAATAATTGATAATAAAGAATAGATATACACCCCTTCTGAAGTTTATTTTAATACGAATCATGGTTCCCTTGATTTGGTTAGTTTAAAATATGATGAATATGGTATCCATAATGCACAACTTGAGTGGGATGAAACAAAATTCAACAAAAAAACCATGAAGATGAGAGCTTAGCTATTGAGATTATATAATGCTTCCTCAAGAAACTAGGACCAAAACCAAAAGAAGAGTAAGAATAAATGAATAAAGACACATTAATCATATAAATTTTCAAAAATACAAGTGTGATGCAATATGTGGATGAAGAATAAGAGACACCCTACACTGACTAGACAAATGAAAAAGTAGCAACAACAGAAGATGTTGAAGAGAAAGAGGATGAACACAAAGAAATAATTGAATAAATTCAACACATGTAGCCACTATTTGAGAAGGAATTTTTTTACTAACTCTAGACCAATGTTGATATAATTTTAGTGATACTAATACTATTCAGACTCTTTTCACCACCACAGAGTTCCATGCTAATTTCGATGAGGATAATTCAAGTTAAGATTAGTGGATTTCAAAGTACGAATTGGGTGAACATGATATTTATAGATATATATCACACTCCAAACATCCAACCTAGTTATGGTTGAGCTAAATGACCATTAATAAAGAGAAACTATTGGGATAAAACCCAATTCTTAATGATTTAATTGAAATTTAGATTTATTTTTTCTTGACATTTATGTTTATGTTAGGATTTAATTTCCATTATCATATTATTTTTTTAACATTATTGAAATATATTGTACTTTAACATTATATATATACTTTTCTAGGTACATTAAATTCATAGGTTGGAGTAGTAGAAAAAATAGAGGTTACTGCAGGGCTATTTAGGGTACTGTACACCATTAATGTCAAGAGAAATACAGTGTAAATATCTTGAAGATCATACATGTCATGATTACGGTACAAAAGGATTATGTAAATGATTTCAAATAATAAATAAAGGGGGTTTAATAATTTTAATTCTAAAATTTTCTACTCTATTCCCCATATTTAAATTATTTTAAGCTTTAACTACCAATTTAATTTCCACACATAATTATTTTTTCAATCAACTAAACTAGGTGACATAAACTACCACAAATAGTTAAAATTCCATGAATTTAAATTACATTTTCAATAAATTTGAATGATCAAAATTTTTAGAATAATTTTTAAAGATAAAAAAGTGGTTTTGGATGTGAAAATCATTATTTAGGGGAGCATGTTAAATTTTTAAATGAATTTATTTATAATATTTGAACCTGATTTGAATTTATAATATTTTCATTAGTTTATTTAGATATTCCTATGAATTTACATCAATAGTTATCCCAACCCTAATTCTAATTCTAGAGACATAACATGAGTTGAATTTTTTCTTATAATTTTGTAGTATATTTATTTTGAAACTCAGGCATGTTCACATCTAAAAAACTTCACACATCTTTTAAAACCAGTGATTGAAAAAATGAATTTTAATATGGTGGATTCATCTTTTTTAACCCTTTATCTATGAACCCACACGACCGTTATTATTTTTAGTCTTGTAGTCTCTTTGAAGAGAATAATAGTAAATGATCTATGTTACAAGCCTATCTAATACATTTTTACCTTCCTACAAATATATTAGATGATATTTAAAAGCATAACTACATGGGAGAGATTGTACATAGTCGATAGAGATATAAATTATTGATTATATTATTCTAGGGGATTATCCATTTTTATTTGTTAAGTGGCTGTGTAATTTTAATTTAATTTTATTATTCACATCTCTTGATAAAAAAAATTCAATACAAAACTCTTGAATAGAATGTGAAAAAATGGGTTGTGACTTAGGAGGATATAAAATAATAATTTTCTAGAATGATGATATTTTGATCATATGTTTTTATGTGGTGGATGTGATATTTTATTCAATCATAGCTTTTGAAAAAAGAAAAAAAATAATAGAATGGGAGGTTGATTCATTCATTGTTCTTACATGTATCAGGAGAGCACTTTGATCTTTTGGGGGAAGATGGAAATAAAATTGGTAAAAAGATATTTTTTTTGAACATATCTTTTTATATCATGAAAAATTATTATATTCAAAATTCATTTTTGATATTTACTTCTTAGATCATTTACCTACCTACATGAGGGACTCAGATTCATTTGATCATAACAAACAATACCTCCTGATTACTTGTGATCTCTATCTTTATGTGATTTAGTTGCAATATTCATTTAAATAGAATTGTAAGTGACATGTTTTTATGGTATGTGATGAATTATGCTTAAAATTTTACCTTTATGATGAGTGGAAAAACTAATGTGAGGTAAATTTAAAATGGAATGTGTATTAATAATGAACTGAAAAATAAAAATGTATGAATGAATAGAATTTAATATTTAAAAGGAGGAAAATAAAATACAAGGTTTATTTGTATTATTTTGAAAAATGAGGCATCGATAAATTTTCCACATTTGATTATTTAAAATTTTATATTCCATTTTATGACTTGTTTTTGTTGACATTAAATTTAATACATGGTATTTTACGTATCCATTGAAGTAAGATATGATTCCGTTCATAAGGACTAGTCCGAATTTAGGTTGTGGGGGTATTTGGTATGTCAACTTCATGAATTTATTTAACGATATTTTAATATATTTTTTTTATAATTAAATGATGATTATTTCTAATTCATAGATATTCGACTTGTTTTTTATGGAAGAATGCAACCTATATTTTGAAAAGAAACTAATATGGCATGAAAATAGAAATTCGATGATATATAGAAGTAGATAACATGGAGAAGAAAATTTACACATCATGTATTTCAAAAAAATATGTTAGTCCATCAAGAGGATACAACACCACTAATTTGTGTCCTGAAATATTACACACTATGAAAATCCAGTCCATAATGTGAATGTTTGACACAAAAAATATGCAAAAAAACTAGAAATGTTGCAAAATACTTGTAATATGAAATTACTCCTATTAAATGTTTTGGGGAAAAAACAATTATACATGGTATATACCAATTGTGAGGGTTTAACCCAAAAATAAATTATTCACCTTCAGCCGCACAAAAGGAGGTGATATAAAAATTGATCCAAGATGTGAGACAACCACTTCCAGACGATGCAAACCAACATGGAGCCCTGATTCACCACTGTTCTTTAGGTTTTTCATTATTCTTTTTTGACCATTCTCATGATTAGAATTACTGGTTGATTTTATTGTGCCATAGAATGTGTGGCCAATGGGGATTGATTTTATAAGGCATTATATTCCTAATTGTAATTTATGTTGTGGTTTCATATTATCTCTTTAATTCTATCCCTTCACTGAATCCTTTTTTCATTACCATTGTATGAAAGGTTTACAAATTGGATTAATTTATTTCTTTAATTTGGAATTACCATTTCCCAAGTTGATTGAATTATATTTTTAATGTGAGGACTATGGTATATAATTCTTGCAGGACCATTTTGTTTCTCTATGTCCTATGTTTAAATAAGGTTTTCTATTTCTAATTATTTTCAATATAAAGTTCCTAACCATGATAAAAGGATTATTTTAGATATATCATGTTTAAAATGACCATTGTATTTTATAGGACCAGAATCTAATGATTGGAATATTTTTAATTAATTTTTTCAATCCATCTTATCCAATGAACTGAGATTTATTTCTTCCCAAACAATATTTTTATAATTTTTTCTCCGACATTATTCACCAATAAAAGGATCAATAACATAGATTCAATTTTTTTCAAATAAAAATTAGTTTAGGCATTCACTTTTTTAATTAATATTTTATCCAAAACTATATCAGTTGGTTTAAACTAAAACATGTATATCCTATTCTACCCTTTATTGTATTGTTTTGTTTTATCCTTGTTTTAAATTTCAAAATTATTTAACCCTTTGGAAATTAACTATGCCTAAAAGGATATCACCCATCCTTAATATAATTAAATTTATTAGAGTGTCCTATTATACATAACCATACTCCCTTACACACAAGACATATCTACATAAATGTTTATAGGTCACATGTTTAGTTGTTCACATCAAGTCTTATCCATAACTTCTATACTAGGAATAAACCATTTAATTATAATTTCTAAAAAATATTGATAAAAATAGTCACTTTATAATAAATGCACATGTAATGATTATTATTATTATAATATATGTACTGATATTTATTTTACCATTATTGGACCCAACTGTAAAATGTTATTTTTACAATATCACTAGTTTTGAGACCTTTATCAATTCTCATTGAGTATTCTTCCATATCACTATAGGACAATCATATATTTCACTACCTTTTCCTATACACATGAGATGATATTTTTGTACATAAACTAATAAATTCATATAAATTGATTCATTTTAGTTTATGATACACAATCACATATTGGTCTCCCACTATGGACCTAACTAAAAAATTCCATTTCTATCATATTTTCCCTACAACCATAACATCCAGGTCCCAAATTAATGAAATTTTACCCTTATTTAACCTATGTTAGGATAATAAATTCCAATAAACATTAATTTACCCCTCTATCCTAGTGTTTTTCTATCCCCATTCATATTGGGTTATTTTACAGCTTGGTAATAGGATTAGTCCATATTCATTTCCCCTAAACATGAACCAGAATAGTAAGAATATATTTTAATAAGAATAATTTGTGGTTTGATTCTTTATTTAAAATGATAAGTTGTTACATTTTAACCATCTATCTCATTCCCAACTGAAAATATTTTTCCACTTCCACTGCCAATCAATATTCTATAAAACCCTATTGTTTTTAAACTTTGGGATATAGGGATTTGATCACCATATGAATGTCTTGTTCTATATGAATTAATTTGAAAATTAAGTATTTATATCATCATATAATTTTCTTAGATATTGGTAATGAGTGTATTTAATTCTAAAAAAGGCCCTAATTTTTTGAAATGACATAATTCCACGTTTCCATCCTGCAAACCAGATGCATGTCACTGTATTGAGAATTTATTGTAACGACACACAACCTCTTTAATACATAAGTGGAATAAATTATTTTAATTTTATTAATGATCATTCATGGGATTCATGTTGCACTTTCTCTCCAAAATACTCAAGAAAATAAAGGCGTGATTTGGATTTTTATTATCCCATATTAAGAGGTGTTGAATAACTCTTATCTATGGAACTATGTAAAAGTTATCACACATTTCTACACTTAAATCACAGAACTATAAACTCAAAAAAAGTAAAAAATTATGCTTACGGTTTTTCATATTGGTGTTAGTACCTCATTGATATCGAGTCACTTCTAACCTTAGAACCAGTTATACTTCCTAATTATTGGTCAAATCTATATGACCTTTACCATTGTATTTCATGGTTAAAGAACTATATAATCAAATTATGTAAAATTATCCTTAAGGTTATCTATAGATAGATTTCCCCTTACTCATTCATGTCATGTTGTAACCTTTAACTTATAGAAAAAATACACCTCACCATTTTTCATAATGTCAGGTTGCAAAAACAATTTACTATAGGTTAATGTTTTTATATGGATCATATTTTACCTTGAAACTCCTTCTGGAAGTGATGTATAAATTGAAACCATAATTTTTTCCAAGGATCATGAACAAAAACTGCATTCTTCCATCACTGAGGGTGTCTATATTAGCATTTGTCTAACTATAAAACACATATTTACTTTTACCATATTTCCATATAGATCCGATAATCCTTTGGTTAATGCTATATAACCTTAAGATTCATCCATTTTTATGAATTTTGTTTTACCTTAAAGAATAGCTTCATTTTTAGGGATGAAAATAACATAAATTTTCAATTGATAGAGACATACTACTCTCTAGGTTGAATGATGATAATAGTAATCATAACAAAAAGTAATGTATCTTCTCATAATGGTCACACCTTGTGTTACCAAGCAATGAATTATTATAATATGAAAAAGGAAAAGGTAAAAATCATATCTGGTTGAAAACTAGAAATGGTCTGGCTGAGAAGAAACCATGTTCTAGCATATCAAGGCTCTTCCCACTCACGACATTATGAAAAAGGTTGGTCTAAAATGAAAATAAATAATGATTATAAGGACCACAATAGAGCCTTATAAAAAGTAAATATATTATATTATGTTTATTTAATTTTAAAACAGTTATATAACCTTTCCAATAATCATAAATATTTATTTAGAGGATTTTTGAAGAGTGAATTGAGTATAATTTTTGGGTACATGATCCATTTTTAAAATTGATCCACATAAAAATCTACCCTTCATGATTTCTTCTTTTACTGATTCATTCACTTCTAGAAATCCAAATTTAAAATTTTTGTATAATTAAAATGATAATTGTGGAACATATCCAGCCCGACTATATCCATTCATATGTAAATTTTTAAGTGGAAGTAAAATGAATTTCTTAAACTTTTATGGTAATGGTAATTGAGTAGTTTCCCTAAAATTACGATATCTATATTATATTAAATAATTATGAGAAAACAAAATTTTATATTCCTTTATATCATATAATTTCCCCAATAAACATTTTGTAATAAAAGTTTTGCTGTGTATTAAGGTCACCTCTACTGATCAAAGGTAACATGACTTTAAGATAATGGATTGAATGAGAAAATATAATAATTAAATCTTTTATTTGGAAATTATGATTTACCTTTTCAATTTCTATTCATTTCTCAAAATCGATTCTGTTACTGTGATACTTGTAATGATTCTAACTTTTTAAATGATAATGGGTTCCTAAATAAATGTGTTTCAAATTATATTATATACATAGAGTACAGAGAGAGACAAATAAAAATTAAATTCAATATTGAAAATAACTACATTGGTTAATGGAGAAACCCATTAAAAGGACTAATATTATATGGGGGATAAAATATAAAATAGAAAATAGAAAAACTACAATAGAAAAAATTAGATAACCTCTGTTGGCTAGAATCAACCTCACACAAACAATACTATAGAAAAGAAACAAAATATTAGTTAACCAACTGATATTTTTTTAAAAAAATATATAAAAAACATGATAGAAATTAACGTGTGTAATTAATGATGTAATTAAATATTATTTATATGATTTAATGTGACTATAATTATAGAAATGTAACTGTTGTAATAATAACATGGCCATTGAGAATAATAACACGACTATTGGGAATAGTAACATGATTATTGGAATAGTAATTTGGCATCAAAATAATAAAATATAATAATAACTCTATTTATAATAAGTAATTTAAGTAAATATAAATATTATACTTTCTTAAAATAAATATCACATATGAAAAACTAAAATAAATTATAAGCACATTTTTAATAAACTATATTCGATCGTATTTCCTAAAAATGAAAATTATTACGTAAAAAATTAAAATAAAACCTGATTGAAAATTATTTTTATAGCATTAATTTCATTTTTGAAATCATAATTTCTAAATTGTCTATGTTCTATTTTTCTTGTAATTTTTTAAAATACATCAATTGTTAGGTGAATAGTAAAAAATAGTTTTTATATAATTGGTGTATCTTAAATTTCAAAGTTCATGATATAATAAAGAAATAATCATTTATATAACTTGATTATAGAAAGGAATATTAAATCTAATAAATAATTCTATGAAAAAAATGAACATTAATTCCAAATATAAATATCAATTTCCAATGTCTAATGTCAAAAGTATTTGTTTAAGAAAACAATATTTTCATTTTTTCCACTTTCCTTTTTATGAAACAATTGAATTAGAATTATGATTGGGTATAATGTACCAAAAATATGTTATTTTATTTATATATGATTCACTATATAAAAAATATCACTATTATAATGTTTACCTTTGATATAGTATTTTATTTAAAAATACCCCTATACCTATGTATAAATTACCCATCACCATTTCGTTGAAAAAAAATCCTCCCTCACCTAACAACAAAATATATCTTCCAAAATTATCTCAATTAATTCCTTATATATCTTAAGGATGGTCTATAGTAAACTAACTCCATTAATCGTGGAATTCTAGTGTCGTACAAGAGATACAACACTGAGAAAAGAGTAAGTTTTATCAACTCTTCTATCGTTTTCCAACAATGTTCCCTATTCAATTATGTATTTAAAAACCGAACTCTCTAATACAAATTATTACGTTTTTTTGAATTATATTAATTATTATAACCTAACAAAAAAATTATATTTTAATGTATTTATATATTATAACTCTCATTCTTCTTCATTGGACAACAATTCCATTAACGATCGGTGAACCGCCAATGGGGACATTTCCAAATCCTTCATTATCACCAAACTAATTGATGGTAATACTAAATTATTTATAATATATAAATATATAAATATATTTATCCATTATTTTATAATTAATTATACTTATGTTCAAATGACCTTGAACAGAAATATCAAAATCGAAGGAAGAAAATTTTGTTTTGAAAAAAACATGATATAAAAAATTCTTTACCATTGAAAATTGAAATTAATAAGAGTAATTTCATTATTACAAGTGATAAATACAAACAAAAATTAACATATCTAAATTTTGGACAATTTATTAAATATATATATATGTATATATGTTTATTATTTAGGTTGAGTAAAAGCATTGAAATAAACTAGGATTTACAATATGAGGATTCTCAAACCCAACTCATTTTTTTCGCATTGTCCAACATTATTATAATTTTAAGTAAGAATATTATTGTAAAATTCATTAAATATCATTTTACTATTATTAAATTTTTAATTAGGGAATATACATGTTTTTTTCATTAGAAAAATAAATTTTAATCCAAATATTTTTTGGTCAAAAATACTTATCTTTCAAAAAACATAGCTTTGACTCATATTGATTTGTTTCTTCTTCACTAAAGAATTTTTATTTTTACGAAAGATATTTTTTCACATATTCATTTTTAAACTCCAATTTTTATTCATGGAAGTGTTCATTATGAAATATTTTATAAACACATTCCATTCTAATGTTTATTTTCAGATCACAATTGTTATATGTTGTATGTGGAATGCATGATTATGAACATTTATTATTTTATAGGTGATCTAAAAATTTTATATCACTCCAATTAACATGGGTAATGTGATATATCGTAGGGTTTAATGTTTCTTATGTGCGACCATGATGATAGATTTTTTCACAATGATCATATTAAGATTTACACAAATATGTTATGCATGTGCAATATGTTAGTTTATTCAAAACGGTTTGTGGTATTTGAACACTATGTTAGGATTGTTCATAATTATTCATATGAAAAATTAAATTACTTTATAAAATGTTTCCATAATGTCTACGATGATGATCATATTATTATGATATGATAATGATTATTATTCTCACCAATGTTCTATTGATTCATGTCCTTTATTCCTAACCATACTAGTATTTTATCTCAATCCTTTATTTGATGTATGTACTTAGGTGACTATATGTACAAAAGTTATTGTGAGATATTTAGATGGAAAATTAAATAATAATTTAAATAAATATTTATGTTTTATTATGTATAAGCATTCCAGGAGACAAATTTTCCCAAGATACTAATCCTACTGATCCTAGTTTGTAGTAATACTATATTATTTATCTTAAAAATGAAGTAATACTCTATAAGAAAAATTCAGGTCACTTTAGTTGGTGTAAATAATGGTTTAGTTAATTTGGTTATTATGATTCGAATATATTAGTGAAATGAATATATATATGTTTACATATAGGTAAAGAACCTTGAATAAATTTTTAATATAAACGATAAAGGTAAATATCCTGTAAGATATTTATTTAGAGTTAATTTTCATATAAGAATTAATAATTTATTATTATTTTATTGATATGTTTTGTTCAACTATTTTATATTTTATAAAATGATGGGAACTAGGAGAAACCAAGATAACAACATGTGTGAGGGACAAGGCCATGTTTATCTGAAAGATATACCAAATTCCAATGGAAACCGAGTTCAAAACATTATGTAGATAAATACCCAATAGTACTAGGCTATTAAAAATAACCAAACCTTATGCAATTTCTTCCTTCATGTAATAAGTATTAACCTTCCATTAATTCATTTATGCAGAAACAACCACTGATGTTTAGCAGGTCATCTAAACTAGTAATTTTGGAATAATGGGTTAACTAAAAGGAGACGATATTTTTTTTTGTTCCACTATTAAAAGAAGGATTAATTGAATCATAATCACTATTGTTTATATCTATAAGTTTCTCAATGGTCGTTTTTTGATAAAGAACACCAAGGCAAAGGATAAAATAAAAGAGATGAAGTGGGAACAAATTTACAAAATATTTCCTAATAAGTATTTCCCTAAAACTATCTAAACAAATATGGATAAAGAATTATTATATATGAATAAAAAGGAGGGTAAATCTATTGTAGTATATATGAAAAAATTAAAAGGCTTTCAAGATACACATCACATTTTTTTCAATAATGAAAAGATAGACAATTTTTTAGTGGTTTAAACCCATAAATTAGAACAAATCTAGAAATATGAGACTCTAAGTGTTATGAAGAAGTAGTTGAATATTCCAAAAAGTTTGAGATGGAGTTTAGAAAATGGTCTCATGGTTACTAAGACAAGATGATAATAATATAGTTTCAAGAAAGGGAGGTCAGATGAAAAAAGAAGAAAGAGGTTCCAACCATACATAGAGTTAAAAATCTAAGAGGAAGCATCATGATAATTACGTCAATGGTATGGGAATATTCTTCAAGTTTGGGATATAAGTATTCCAAGATCATTAATGTTTAATATACATGAATAATCTAAAAATCATGATCGAGGAAAATAATACCCCACATAATACAACACCCACGGTTTAATGCTTCAATAGTAGGGAGTAAAAGAAATATACAAGCTTGTACCCTTATCCATGGGACATTCAGGGAGATCTACATGAGTCACCCAATAATCCGAAGGATCTTGGGACAACTTATTTTATCAGTACTACTAAGGCGGAGTGTGAAAATGAATCCTTATATGGTACACTTATTAATTACTCAAGAATATAAAATGTTTTATATTATTTTATTTCAACACATTTCTTTATATCCTATAAGTTTTCTTGGACTATTGAATTGATGGATTGGTACCTTCAAGTATATATATCTATAAAAACACCTAGTGGAATGATCATTGAATCCCAAGTGTTATAATCTCCTCATATTTTCTTATTTGGGATGATTCTTATAGTGAACAACACAATCCTTCTCTTGGTTGAATTTGACACAACACTGGTCATGGACAGACTATCATTATATAGAGTACACATCAACTCTCATGAAAAGGAAATAACATTATATATGTTTTAACATCCCATGATAGTATAAAAATTAATGGAAGATTCTGAATCTATATGGTAAAATCCATTAATTGTGTGGGTGATGATACCCTATGGAGAATCAAAACATTCCAAATGGTTTTTTCAAAGGATAATATTTACCTGGAATAAATTACCATTGTAAGAAACTGTATTGGTGTATTTATAAAGAGTTACATAGACTTTCCCCATTTTATGTGGTAGATTTTTTAAAAGAAATACTACAGGGAGCCACTCCAATCTCCAAATTGTCATTATAGAATTACCTCAATTGAATTTGAGGAGTTAAAGTCAACTACAAGATAATCTAGACATATTATTCATACTCCCAACTACAACCCCTTGGGGTTTACCTATTCACTTTATCAACAAAAATTATGGATAAATTCTTCTATGAATTGATTATAGGGAGCACAATGAGATCACAATAAAGAAAAACTATCCAATGAAAAGGAATGATTACTTGTTTAATCAACATAATTAATATGGATATAATTAGTTGATGGTGAATAATAAATATATTTGGAAGATAACTTTTTATACAAGGTACAAGCACTATAAGTTCATAGTGATTCCCTTCAGACATACTAATTACCCTATAATGTTCATGGATTTTATGAGTAGTGTATTTATAGACTACCTTGATAACTGTTTTTTCATTATCAATTACATTATCATTTAATCTAGGAAAAAAATAAGAAAATGGATTGAATAAAATGATTTTACTAGTGATATTAATAAAATAGAAGATATAATCTATGTTAAAAAGTGTGACTTTTGGATGAAAGAAGTCACATTATTTGGTCATGTAATCATAATATAGGGAATTTATATGAACCATTCAAAGACAAATGTATTTTAGGAATGTCCTAGACCCCCTAGTGCCATAAAATTCGATAGTTTTGTTGTCATATAAGGGTACTACATGATTTTTTGTGAATTTTCCCATGATTTTATAGACTTATTAGTATGTTAACATGGAAAGGGGTAAAGTATTTCTAGATAGAGGAATGTGAGGATATATTTATTTAACTCATGAAGAGGAAAATAACTTAACCTATTCTCACACTACTATCATGTTGTGATTATTTTGTGGTATATAACACCTCATCAATGAAAGTATTATGTAGTTTATTGATTAATAATGAAAAAGAGATTGAATACACCTCACATTAATGGAATATCCATGGTAAGAACTACCTAACACATGATGTAGATCTTATAGCTTTGGGATTCTCTATGATGATTTGGTGAAACTACCTCTATGGTTCAATGTGTGATGTATATACCGATCATAAGATTCTAATATATATAATTATATTGTAGGATATCCACATATGTCAATAAATATGGTTAGAGATAAAAAAGAACTACTATTTATTTACTCACTACCATCTAGAAAAGGAGAACAAGGTAGTTGATTCTCATAGAAGAAAATAATTATCTACCCTATCCATGATATGGATTGAGAAATAACATATTTTCATGGATATAAAAAGGATGGATCTAGAAATAATGATTATAAAAAAGACATTATATAGTTCCAAAATCATTTCCCAACCATATAACTTGGGGAATATCAATGAGTAGTAATTGGATGATATGGATATTAAAATAAGAGTGAAAAGAATAAAGAAAGAAAATCATAATGAATTATATATCAATTATGATGGTTTGATTTGGTTTGGAACTAAATATTTCAGGCCTTTATAACATGAGATAAATAAGGAGGTGTTGGATAACGTTTATAGCTCATTATTCTCCATCAATCCTAGAAGCACTAAGAAATTGTAATGACCCAAAATTTCATTAATGAAAATTCATCTGGATCTAATTAAAAATTTTATTTTGGTTATATAAAAGGTGAACTTCATTGCTTTTATGTTTTTGGATTTTAAAATACTGTTTAGAATTATGACCATTTCTAACATAGCTATTGAACAGTGATCACATGATTATTATAAATATAGGGATTTAACAAATTCAATTTACCCACACAAAGGAAGTAATGGCCTCATCATGTAGACATTCCCTATACGAAGCACATTTTTCGGAGCTCAGAAAGGAGGTGGCGTCATTGGGCTTCGCTCTTGACCAAGCCTAAGCTGAGCATGAACACATTAATCTTGAGTAGAGTTGACTACAGGAGAAGTGGATGTTAATATAGATTAACACTGAAGTGACTTTATTTGAGCCACCCCAAGAGTCTGTCACAATCTCACACCTTTCCCTTCAGTCTTATGCTGGTGTTATAAGTGGTTATGTAATAAGACCCTAGCACAATGACTATGTACATTATTTTTTATAAATAATGTGAATTCATTTTATTATTGTTACTTTGTAAATAGTTTTTAAAACACAAATAGTATATTTAGGTAATATTAAACTAAGAATTTTTTTTGAATTAATGGATTTTTGAATTAAAAAATATTTCCATAAAATATTTTTAATAAGTTACTTTTTATTAAATATAAATGATCATACAATTTAAATGAATACAATTGTAATTTTTATTAAGGTCTGAAAGCTGTTTTTGTCAAACCCATGAATTTTCGATAAATTACTGTTTTTATTTTAAAAGTAAAAATTCAGATATTTAGCAGATTATTTAGATAAAATAAGTATTATTTTTAGAATCAGTACATATAAATTATCTAATGGTGAATTTTTCATAATTTTCTGAGCGAGTCAAACTTTGGGTAAAAATTACTTACTGTTTAAATATATAATATGTTTTATGACATCCTAATGACTCAATAGTGATGAAATAAAATAAAATAAACATTATGTTTGTAAAATATATGTTTTACTATTAAAATTTTATGATTTTAGATTTTTATTTATTTATTTTACAACGCTTTAGTTGACCCTCCATTACTTATAAAACATTTTGTCTTTTTAAATTGTTTCTTTGAGAGTGTGACACACCTCCAAATAAGAAACCCTATTATTTTAGGATTTTTGGACATTGTTCTCATAAAATATTGTTTTCCACTCCCCTTTGGAAAAATCCATGGGCTGGTTTGTGGTTTTGATTAGTTTAATGTGTGGTGTCCCAAACCTAAATAATAAAGAATTCCCTATCCTTTCCTATATAAACCCACCCATGATCCCACTTCCTCTTCACACAAAACCTTTATAGTTCATCCAAACACTGCACTCCTCTCTATAGAATCCTCCCATGGCACCACAATATCTGATGAATCCTCTCTCAAGTCTCTATCAAGCATTTTGAAGCACACTTCCAAGTAAGGGATTTCATCCTTTCTCATTTTTCTCCAATATTTATTGGGTTGTTATGCCCTTTTGTTATCAATTAAAAATGTTGGGGTATGATTTCTCACCTCCACCATACATCCCTTCTTATTTTTAGATTATGGTATACCCCTTTCTATCTATTTATTTCATCCCATGTACACTCGTTACCATACGGAAATTCCGTGAGGAATTTCTCTCTTCTCTTTTACATCCAAGTAATTCTTTTGTATTATGCATATAAATTCCGTTACATTTGTTGGAACAAGTATCTTTATGACCCCTTACATTCTATTTCATGTAAATATTATGCGGCACTCCTTTATCTCACATCAACCACTTTTTATGAGTTCTTATTTCGCGCTGTTATGCTGTCGAAATTGCATTACGATTTTCCAAGCTAATGTCATTATGTAGTGAATACCATGACTGTTTCTCTATCAAGGATATTAAACATTATGAACATTTAATTATTGATTATAAATATTCATTCATGTATTCTACATCCCATTATCTTGGAATAAATGATGAATATTTATACCATGTTGTATGATCTATGTGGCTCACTTATTAATGAAATGAAATGATTAAGAATGGTGTTCCCTAATAGCGCTCCAAGGCATTGGGTAAGTATAGTATCATGATACATCTTGTGAAAAGAGTGTTTACTCATGATAATTCAAATTCAATGAGGGTATACTTTTTATTCATGTGCAATGAGGGTTTACTCATGCTCCATGTGCAAGGAGGCATGGATCATGCAAATTCAATGTTAAGTGTTGTTGCCACATTTCCATGTTATGACTATCATGATTTATCATTCCTTTATGTTCATGTTTATCTTTTTATAAATTGATATGCATAATTCCTAACATGTATTGTAATCTTCATGTTATTCCTTTTTTACTCCCTTAATGGGCTTTATAGATCACCCTTTTCTTATGCATGTCCTCAGGTTATCCCTTGCAATGCTATGTACAAGGGAATGTAGTGGTCATGTAAAAGTTGTTTTAAATAATATATTGTGTTATATGTTTTAATTTGTTATGTAATGTTACTAAGACTCAAAGAAACTATACCTCTCGATATCTTATGTTGTATCAAGTGAATGTTTTGTGCAATAAATCATGTTTATATATGAAATAAAGAGTAGGGTTGTTATAGTTGGTATCAGAGGATATGTTTAGTAATTTTTTGGGATTAAAATTAGAAAACCTTAGTGAATACTTAGGTAAAGACTATGTAGAATAAAAATATTCCAATGTTTTGGTGTGTGTTAAGTAATTGGATTATCAGGAAAATAAAACCTTCTCTAGATATGAGCTGGTAGAGGCAGCTCTGGCCTAGATGAACCTAGGGGTGAAAACCATGACAAGGAGATTTGGGCTTGATCAGGGGTATCCTGGTACACGAACATGGGCCTTTCTACACTCTTGGTTATGAATCTCTTGGGGGATATGCATCAGTAAATTCACAAGAATAGTATGAACCATTATTATGGGAATAAAAAAATTCCTCTAAGAATATATGTTATAATGTAGATCATGGTTAACATTGATCGAAACCTATAGATTCATAGGTAAAGGAAATAAATGTTTTTTATAATTCATCTGTTTTTGGATTACCCTTTATATGATACCCCTAAAATTACATTTATTCCAGCCAATGGACAATAATTGGAGGACTCGGGCTGAAAACCAAGGTGAAGGTATATGTGATTGCTATTCTAATGAGATGACTAATCCGATGGGAGTGGGAATCACGAACTTTGTCACGATACTCTCTTAGTTAGCTCAACCATGGAATAGAATCATGGGCCAAGAGGAACGTTCAACCCCCCCCCCCCCCCAAGAAAGAATAAGTGACTATCGAGAGCTTCATGAGGCAAATGCCTCATACTTTTAATGAATCATCTTATCCCTTAATCACCTAATAATGGATCAAATCTATTTAAAATATATTCTCCATAATTAAATGTTATGAAATAAGAGAATTTTCTTCTAGTTGTTTATCATATGGTGGGTGAATCCGATCAATGGTGGAAACTGGTCAAAAATACAATGCCTGAGGAGGAGATCGAGGCATTGGAATGGAAGGATTTCGGGAAGATGTTTTTTGATAAATATTTTTTATGTACCCTTTGGATTAAGATGGAAAGGGTCATCTTTTACCTCAATAAAAAATAAGACGAATATGTTGAAGAGTACAAGGAAATCTTCACAAGGCTTTCATGGTAAGCTTCTGGCTTTGTTGTTACCCTTGAGTGAAAGGATGCCTGCTTCTTTGGTGGTCTGAAAACTATCATACGGAAAGCCCTGGAGATCCGTAACTTCGAAAACTTTGAGGAAATTGTCTGATGTTCCCTCAAGGTTGAAATGGAGATCGGAGAATCTTAGGGGTATCATAGGGATACAAAGCATAAGGTGGACTTCAATTCTGGTGCTCTAATGGATAAATCCAACAGTTCTAAATAAATTCAGCACCCCACTTTCCAATGGTGTGGAAATAAGAATAATTTAAATTGCCTGAAGGGAATGGGGCAATGCATTAGGTGTGGAAGAGAAGGGAACCTAGACATTAACTACTGATTAGAAAAACCCACGTCGGTGACAGTAGAGAGGAAAACTGTTTTTGAATCTCAATGTGTTGTTCATTGCTTCAACTGAAAAGAACCAAGGAATCTTGAAAATTAGTTCCCTAAACCAAGGGTTTTAGAAGGCAACCAACAACCTCCAAGGTAGAAAGGGTGATCTTTTCCATCACTACTGCCGATGTGAACCTCGACAACGAAGTGGTGACAAGTAAGCTAGTAATTCATTCAATAATAGAAAAAGTACTTTTTTATTCAGGTTCTACGGAATCTTTTATTTCCCAAATGTTTAGTAGATCAATCCTAGAACCACCACAAATCATGGAATTAACTATGTCAGTGAGTATGACAAATGGGGGTATCATTGCATCTCAAGAATATAAATCCTCCCCTATCTTAATCGGGGGATTGAACTTCGCATCAAAACTCATCATACTCCATCTAGTGGAATTTTAATCAATTATTGGAAAGGATTGGAATTAATTATATAGAGAAAATATAAATTTTCGTAATAAGGAAATCACCCTCCATGTGGAGAATCAACCGAGAATTCTATACAAGTGAATGGAGGAAGATGAATCTTCTTAATCTCCATCATCTCAATCATGGATATTACTGCCCTACGAACACACATATCTGGCTCATATTGTTGAATCTAAAGAGGAAACCATCTTTGAAGACATGCCTATTGTGAGGAAAATCTATGAAGTGTTTCCTGAGGAATTTTCTGGTCTTCCTCCAAGAAGATATGTTGAATTCTCAATTGATCTTATACACGGGGTGATGACAATATCCAAGACTCTATATAGAATGGAAGTTGAGGAGCCTGAGTAGTTGAAGAAACAACTACATGAGAATATAGATAAAGGGTTTATATGCCCAAGTCATTCACCATGGGGTCCACCAGTCCTCTTCATCAAGAAGGATGGGTCAATGCGCCTTTGCATCGATAATCGTGAGCTTCACAAAATCATGATAATGAACAAGTATCCCCTCCCACAAATTGGTGGCTTGTTCAATCAGATAATTGGAGAACAATAATTCTCCAAGGTATATTTGTGGTCAGGATATTATCAAGTAAGGGCGAAGAAGGATGATATCCCCTTGAATGCTTTTCATATAAGATTCGGGCACTATGAATTCATAGTAATTCCTTTAGGCCTCACTAACGCTCTATAAATCTTCATGGACTTGATGGATAGAGCCTTTAGAGGTTACCTCGACAAATTTATTGTTGTCTTCAATGATGATATTCTAATATACTCCAAAACCAAGGAGGATAATGAGGAGTATCTAAGAACTATACTAGAGACCTTGAAAAAGGAGAAGCTCTATGAAAAGTACAACAAGTGTGATATTTGGTTGAAGGAGGTCTCATTCTTAGGCAATATCATCACAAGAAATGGGATATCTCTGGATCCCTCCAAGACAACTGAAATAGAGGGATGGACAAGGCAAACATTGGTAATAGATATCCATAGATATTTGGGGTTTGCTGGATATTATCAATGATTTGAGATAAATTTTCTCACGATTATTGAACCATCTTACCACACTAACTTGAAAGGGAGTAATGACTTTTTGAAGTGATGAAGAAAATTTTCCCACATCTATTTTAGTGTGGGAAAAGGAAATTTTTATGGAGAAATTTTATAAGGGGGGAAGATTGTGACGACCCAAACTGTCATTAATGAAAATTACTCTTGATATAAATTAATGTATTGTTATGGTTATATAAAATGTAATCTTCATTGTTTTTATGTTTCTAGATTTTAAAATACCATTACAAATTGTGACAGTTTCTAATATAGCTATTGAACAGTTATCACATGATTAGTATAAATATAGGGCTTTAACAAATCTAATTTACCCAGAAAATGGATGCGATGGCCTGATCCAGTAGACTTTCACCGTATGAAGCCCATTTGTCAGAGCTTGGAAAGGAGGTGACATAATTGGGCTTCACTCTATACCAAGCCCAATCTGAGCTTGAACTTGTTAATATTGATCAGAACTTACTACGGGAGAAGTGGAAACTAATAGAGATTACCACCCGAGCGATGTTATCTGAGCCACCCCAAGAGTATGTCACCATAAAACACCATACCCCTCAGTTTTATGTTGGTGTTACAAGGGGTTATGTAATAAGACCCTAGAACCATTACTATGAACATTATTTTTTTTGATAAATAATGTGCATTAATTTTATTTTTGTTACTTTGTAAATAGTTTTTAAAGAACAGATAGTATTTTTAGATAATATCCAACTATAAAATATATTTTCATGAATTAATGGATTTTTTAATTAAATAATAATTTATTAATAATTTGTTAATAAATTAATCTTCATAAAATATAAATTATAGTACAATTTTTCGAATAAAATTGTAATTTTTATTATGGTTTGAAAGCTGTTTTTGTCAAAACCCATAAATCTTCAATAAATGTTGGTTTTTATTTTAAAATTAAAAATTCAAATATTTAGAAAATTATTTAGATAAAAATAATATTATTTTTGGAATTCGGATGTCAAAATTATCCAATGGTGAATTTTCTAAAATATTCTAAGACAGTCGAATTTTTGGGTAAAAATTTAATACTTTTAAAATATATAATGTGTTTTATTACATCATAATGACCCAATAGTGATTTAATACAAAACTATAATCATTATTTTTGGCCAATATATGTTTTAAAATTAAAATAATGTTAATATAGAATTGTTTGATTTATTTTACAAAGATTTAGTGGACCCTCAAAGACTTATAACACATTTTTTCCTTTTAAATTGTTATCTTTGAGAGTGTGACTCACCTCCACATAAGAAACCCTATTATTTTAAGAATTTAGGACATAGGACTCATAAAATATTGTTTTCCACCACTCTTTGGTAAAACCAATTGGCAAAAACCATGGGATGGTTTGTGGTTTTGATTATTTTAAGGTGTGGTGTCCCAAACCTAAAAAATAAAGAATTCCCTCTCCTTCCCTATATAAACCCACCCAAGCTCCCACTTCCTCTTCCCTAAAAGACTATTTTGTTATTAAAACTCTGAAATACTCTCACTATAATCCTATCAAGGAACCCCAAGCTCCCAATAAGCCTCTATCAAGCCTCTCCCGAGCCTTGGGAAACACACTTCCAAGTAAGGGACTTCTTCCTTTCTCATTTTTTTCCAATTTTCATTAAGTTGTTATTCCATTTTTGTCAACTAAAAATGTTGTTGTATAATTTAGAACCTCTCCCATACTACCATCATTATGTTTGGATGATGGGACACCCCTTTATCTCTAATTAATGACTCCCATGTACACCCGTTACCATTCTAAAATTCCGTGAGAGATTTCAATATCCTCTTTTACATTCAAGTAATTGTTTTGAATTATGCATATAAATTCAATTATGTTTGTCGGTACATGTATATATATGACCCCTGTACTATCCATTTCATGTAAATGTGATGAGAAATCCCTTTATCTCCCATCAACCATTTTTTATGAGTTCTTATTTAATGTCGTTATGCTACAGAAATTGCACTATGATTTTCCAAGCCAATGTCATTGTGTGGTGAATTCCATTCCCATTTCTCTATAAAGGGTAATCAACTTTATGAACATTTAAATATTGATTATAAAGTTTCATGTATGTATTCCACATCCCTTTATCATGTATTAAATGATGATGATTTATTCTCTGTTGTAATATCTATGTGGCACAATGATGCATGAAATGTAATGATTATGAAGGGTGTGCATTAATAACACTCCAATGCATTGGGTAAAAGATAGTATCATGATACATCAAGTGTAATGAGAAAAAAATCATGTTAATTATAGTGTAATGAGTGTTTACTAAATCTTCATGTGCAATGAGGGTTTACTCATGCTCTATGTGGAATGAGCCTTGGCTCATGCAAATTCTATGTTAAGTGTTGTAGCCACATTTCCAGGTTATGATTATCATGATTTATCATGCCTTTATGTTCATGTGTATCTTGTTCTAAAATGATATTCCTATTTCCTAACATGTATTATAATCTTCATGTTATTCCTTGATTACTCCCTTACTGAGCTTTATATCTCACCCTTTTCTTATGTATACCCTAAGGTTATCAAATGAAATGCTATGTACTAGGGAATGTAGTGGTCAGGTAAAGGATGATTTCAGTAAGATAATGTGTCCTAGGTTTTATGTTATTTGGTAATGTTCATAAGCCACAAAGAAACTAGAACTCTCGATCTTTTATGTTGTATCAAGTGAAGTGTTTATGTAATAAATCACGTTTATGTATGAAATAAAGAGAATGGTTGGTATAGATATACCTTGAACTTTGAGAGAACTTTTTGTGGGAATATATAAGGAAGAATAATTATAATTACACATTAACTTAATTAGTGTGTAAATAATTTAAATATGTGAGATATAATAACAATGGGTTGATGAAACCATTAGCCATAGCCATGTAGAAATGGGATAACATCACCGTAGACGTTTTAGTGGTCTCCTAAATAAATCCAATTGAATGAATGTGATATGGGTTGTAGTGGATTGACTCACCATGAATACCCACATCATAACTATTTTGAGAAGGTTTCACACTTGAACAAAATTCCATGATACAGGTAAAGGAAGCAGTGAAGCTGTATGGAGTTCCAATTAGGATCATATTTGATCATGATCCAATGTTCACTTTTAAATTCTAGAGAAGTACTCAACATGATTAGAATACATAATAGAATTTCAGCATGGGCTATATCTTGTAAACTAATAAAAAATATTATAGGATCATTCATAAAATCTAAAGAATAATGAGATCCTTCTCAATTGAATTTAATGGTGTATAGAATCAACATCCCCCATTAGTTTTGTTCTCATACAACAACATCTTCCACTAGAGTATCAAAATTGATCCAATTAAAGCTCTGTATTGGAAGTATTTAGATTAATTACCTATTGGGATAATGTTTTTGAATGAATGATTCTTGGAACCTATCTTGTACAAGATATTTTAGTGAGGGTTCAAGAAATAAAACCGTATATAAAAGCCACATAGATTCAGAATAAGAGAAATTCCAAAAACTATGGAAGGGACTTGGATTTTTTAGTTGGTGAAAATTTAGTCCTTTGAATATCACTATGAAATAGAGTCATGTGGTTTGAAAAGAAATTGAAGCTTATCCCTTGGTATATTGACCCATTTTATTCCTTAATCACATTGGATTAGTGACTTATCTTCTTTCACTACCACCAAATATGGAAAAATTTACCGATGTCTGCCATGTTTATCTCTTTGGGAAGTACATACCTGGTCCTTCGCATGGGATGAATCATGAGGTTGTACAACTGATGAATGAAATCTCATATAAGAAGTAGTTAGTGAAGATATTATATTATAAATGTAACATTTTAAAAAACATGACAACACACCTTATAAAAGGATGTGGTGTAACAAAAAATATGAAGAGGGAACATGAGAAATAGAAGAAACAATTAAACGGAAGTACCCTCATATATTCTCTATCGAGAATATGATTTGAAATTTTAGTGAATAGATTTTGAAATTGCAGAATAATGTAAGGACCCATACTTTTTAAATGATAATTATTTAATAAAAAATTTGTGTAATATTTTGTTATATAATTATTATAAACATAGATCTCATAGGGATAAAAATGACACTATAATTAATAGATGAAAATAATTACATATTCAATGAGTAAAACCGTTTAAATGACAAATATTATAAGTGGAAACAAAATTGGAAATTGAAATACTATAATTGGAAAATCATATCACCAAGATTGGCTAGAGTCATACCTCTAATGAAAAATCTATATAAATGAAAAAAGGTAAACCATTCAAAATGTTAAAAAATGAAAATTTAGAACCTTGAGAAAAATTTATGTTATTAATGAATTAAGGAATTTAGTAGTATTAATAATATGTAATGTAACTACTGGAATATTAATTTGATGATTGGAATAATAACATAATCATTGGGAATAGTAACCTGACTGTTGGGAATAATAACATTACCATTGGAATAGTAATTTGATATAAAAATAAGAAAATGTAATAAAAATAATATTAATAATGACTAATTTATGAAAATATAAATATTATAATTTCATAAAATAAATATCATCAGTGAAAAACTCATATAAATTATAAGAATATTTTAAATAAATTGAATTCAATAATATTTCATAGAAATACTATTTTTATATTAAAAAGTAAAATATAATATTCTAGAAAAATATTTTTTTAAAAATAATTACCCTTTTTATATCATAATGTGAAAACTATCCATTGGTGATCTGTTGATAATTTTATAAAATAAATAAATTTTTAGGTGAATAATGAAAATACTATTTTTGTAGAAAAGAAGTATCTTAAATTACATAATTCATTATGTAATACAGACCTAACATTTTAATGAACTATAGGCACGAAAAATAATATTAAATTTCATAAATGAGTCAATAAAATTCAATAATCAAGAGTTTCAATCCAATAAACTTCTTTCCAATGTGAAAAGTGAAAAGTATTCCTTTATAAAAACAATTTTTTCATTTTTGACTTTCATTTTTCATTAATTACATAATTATAATTAGAGGTGGTTTTATGTCCGAAAATAATTATATTTTATTTATAAAAAAAATTTATTTCAAAAATATAATTATTACAGGGTTTCCCATTAATATAATTTTTTATTTTATATTATATTCTAAAAAATCCCTCAATTAATGTATAAATAACCCCTCTCCCCCAATTGAAAGACCAATCCTCTCTAAAAAAACCCATTATCTAACTAAATACTCTCTAATAATCTTTTATCAACATTAGGTGTGTTACAAAATAAACAAAATCCATTCATTAATTTTTTATTGTGATATACAAGAGAAGAATCACTAAGAAAATAGTAAGTTATTATCAACATTTTTCTAATTTTCCTTATCTTATCTATTTTTCTAAAGATCTTTTAAAACAAAATATTTTATGATTAATTAGCGATAATTTTACCATTATATTAATTATTTCTTCATAGTATAAAAAATATTTATTTTTTATACCTCACTTTCTTCTTCTTTGGACAATGCTCCCATTAAGAGTCAGTTATTCGCTAATGAGGAAATCTGAAAATTTTATGTAGCAACTAAGCTAATGGTTATTGATAAATGATTTTTATAAATAAATAAATTGATAATTAAATATTTTTAATATTATAGAATTAATTATATCTATATATAAATTATCCTGAATCAAAATATTAAAAATAGAAGAAAATGGGATATTTTAAAGAAAATATATTGTCAAAAGTGATTCACATTTAACAAGAATACTAAAAAAATATAATCAAATTATTTTGAGTGATTAATAGTGAAATAAATTAACATAATTACGTTTTAGTTCAATTATTTAATAAAACTATTCTTATTATTCCAGAGATGTAAGCACAATGAAAAAAACAGGATTTAAGGTATTGAGATTCTAAAACCCAAATCCATTTCTTAGTGTTATCCATCATTCCAATAATTTTCAGTATGAATATCCCCATAATATCCCTTAAATATAATTTCCCAATTATTTTATTTTATTTTCAGGGATTTACATGTTTTATTCCTTTCTAAAATAAATTTTTTGTCTAATACATTGTTTTTTTAGAAATAATTTTATTGCATAAATACATATTTGACTCATCTTGAGTTATTTTTTCTTCAATAAAGAATGATTATTTTTGGAAAAAATATTATTTCCCTTATTCCTTTGGGAAGACAAAGGCCTTTTATGAAGGAATTATTTAAAAAATACTTATAAAATCTATTTTTTACGTGGGTTATTTCATAACCAATATTGTTATACATTCTATGTGGCATGCATGATTATGAGTATTAATAATGTGATAGGAGTACCCAAAATCATATGTCCCTCAAATGAATTAGGTAATTTGTAATATCCTATGATACACCGTGTATTATTCATCAAAATGAAGATTTCTATTTTCACATTTATGAATTTATGATTTATGTACATATGTTATGAATGAAAATCATACCAAATTTGTTCACAACAATGTGTTTTGTTTGACCACTATTTTATGGTGTTTCATTATAAATCACATTCACATTCCATGCCATTATTAAATATTTCTGTCATGAATATGATGACGATTATATGCTTATTATATTACGATGATGAATATTCTAACCCATGTTATATTGATTCATGTCTATTATTCCCCCCTACAAGGATTTTAGATCACCCATTTATTTGATTTATATCGTCAGATGAATTCATCTAATAAAAATATCATGAGAGATTTACAAGGATATTAAAGATGAATTTAAATAATTATTTATGTTTCATTATTTATAAGTGTTTAATGAGACTAATTTCCTCAAGAAACTAAACCTTTGGATCATAGATTATATCACTATTATGGTGATTTACCTAAAAAATATAACAATCATTTACAAAAAACTAAGGTCACTATAATATTACTCTGATTTTCATAGAGGATACTAAATTTATATTTATATAATATAGAATTTAGTAAATTTAAATTAGTTCAAAACATTGTTTTTCATTCATTGGGTAATGTGGAACAGATATACACAAGATGAAGCCTTACCAAGACAAGATGATAATAGATTTATAAAAAAAGATATGGTCCATTACAAGATCTTGTGGTAAAGACACATCAAATTAGATAATTTCCAATAGGAAGCCCCATCTTACTAATAGATATTTTCTCACCTATAAGATAAATCTTTACCTAACATATGCATCCATTTGATTCATGTGGAATGTTCTTGACTCTTACTATTGACAGTGTTTATTTTGACTACATCATTTGACAATAACACTCTCAAAATTTCTCTAAAATACCCATATTTATATATTTATATATATTTTATAGCCACCCAGTCATCAAAATACGGTTTATTATCATTTTACCAATTTTTCTCCCAGATATATGACTCTATATACTCCAATGGATGGTTTGTTATTTTAATATATCGATATATATTTCATGATTTTATAATTTATCTCAGACATATATGATTCATTGGATGTTATAATAAAATTTCCAATAGTGAAATTTACCTACTCTTAGACCCACTCATAGCTGATAGAGTCCATATTCCTTACTCTCTATACTATCTATGGGTGTCTTGTTGATTAAACCATGTAAATTTTTCCATTCCCTTTCTTGTGTTGTTTAATTCATAGAGATTACTTCAAAACCAAAGAATGATAATCATGTTGAATTTTAATGTACTCAAGAAGAATTATTTTTGATGGGATGGTTTGTAAAGTTGAAAAATATGTGATCAGAAAAAAATATGTGGCTTTAATATGAATAGGGGAATACTTTAGAGAAGTCTAACTTGAAATTCTTCCATGAGTATCTTAGGTGAAAAATAAATGTAGTGGTGTTTTGTGTGAAGTTTGTTCTAGATGTTCATAAGCTAAAATAAAATGATTATAATTAGTGTTATCACATTTATCCATCATGGAAGGTATCTGTAGGAAATAATCTCGATATTTCTATTCCTCTTGAGCTTCTCATTTCCCTTGAAGAGTGGGTCTCATTTTCTTGGGGTTACTTATCTTACTACTACCCCATGATAATGTTCAGATCATAATCTAGCATACTACATGGAAAGATAAATTGGAGAATTACCTAGTAGAAAATTGACTATAGTACGAATTTCTACATGTACCAATATAATCAATAATTTCTATAAGACAAAATGATATTAACCTTTGAACATCCCATGATAGGGAGATAGGCTTAAGACCTTTAAAAAATATAACATACATCTAAATCATTATGAATATAAGGCTCACAAATGGAGATTCCATCTAAAATTTCTACAAGATTCCCCTTATAGAGTTAGATTTTGAATAGGTGGTCATCCTCCATGCTAGAAACATAACCATATTTTGTTAAGATAGGAACCTTGTAGGGAGAAAATAATTATGAATGGCTCCCAACAATGTTGGGTATGAAATGGGAATTAGTATTTATTTTCCATAACCCAAAGTATCCATCAACATGGGTCTAAAATAAAATTTATTTTTTAAAATAGTGTTCCTATTGATGAATAAATGAGATTCAAAATTATCCAAACATGTATGAATTTAATCTAAATACTAGTCCTTTGAGGAGTTTTCCTCATTGTACTAGACATAGAATTTAGTAGATTCTTCCAATGGTTGGTTTGAAATGGTTTTCTTATATCCATGGTGATAAATTTATATCCATAATAATAGTGGTATCCCTTACCCTAGTATGAGCATAATGGGATGATAATTAAATCCCACTAAGAAAATTTTCTAAATTGATTTCCACCAGAAGATCTAGATTAATTCCTAAAATGAATTGATAACCCCATAATTTATATTCATCATCATATAAAATGGACTCGTATTTATTTCAAATCCCTCTAGAATATTGGGATGGAAAGGTCCTCAGTATTTTTCACATGGGTATTGACCCATGGGATCATAGAAATATCGTTATCCATTTGTTAAAAGTGATATTTAAAAGTATATTAACTGGTTTTTTCAGATAAACCTTCACCAAATTTATTTGATCCCATTACCAAATGGAATTACAATGAATCATTTCCAAAATATTATGGGTAGGGAGAAATTTATTTTACATCTCAATAAGGATGGGTTCCCCAATTCTATTAATGCTTGGGAGAGTTATTCTAACTTTCCCATATGGTAATTGAATGACATTTATCTCATAGCACAGATACTAAACCTACATAGGGACCATATTAGGATTATGGTAAATAGAAAATTTAGGAATTCAAATGAACTCTTAATTCCTAATGACACTGTGATGGTAATTGAACTAAATAAATCCCATGTTCACCAAATATTTACATGGAATATCTTTATAGAAATTTATTAAAGGATTGTGATCCCATTTAAGACTCCATCCTCTTTATAAATTCTCTTTAAAGAATATAAATATGGTAGAATATTATGTAGTGGTATTATGAGTTATTTGGGACTCATTATTCACAAGATAATTTACTAAATATGTATGATTCCTTATCACTAATTTCATGAATGATTTAACCATCAAAGAAAATATATATCTAAGTGATGATATTCAATTCAAAATGCTGATTGAATGGAAGATCAACATATAAGTATAGATTTATCACATCATTGGGGAGACTAAATATCTATATAGAAAGTATATATAATAATTAGTAATTTAGTTTTTATAGTCTAAGGATTCTTGAAATTTATTGAAAATATGATTTTATGTGATGTTATTAAATAATTTTGATCTAATCAATCATCTCCTCAACTCAAGTGGCTACAACCTCATCAAGATTGTTTTGTTTGAAAATCAATAAATTTTTGGAAAGACAACGAAATTTTTTAAAATCCATTATAACATGGAATATAAAAGAAAATTTTATGGAAGATGATTGAATGAGATAATGAATTAAGATAATAAAGAATTGTTTTTACTATGTGTGAACATTTAACCCAGATCATTGCTCCCATGTCACAATTCCTAGTTCAAATTTCCTAGATACTCATTCCCACGAGCATTTAACCCATCCGTAATGTGAATTACTCAATGAAAAAAATTTCACATAGGAAGTGTGTGTGTGTGTGTTACACTAATCCCTATATCTTGTTTCATTTAGCCACACCCTTCCTCACGAACCTAGTGCAAAAAATTGGAACCCAAAATATACCAAAAAAATTAAAGACTTGGAAAATATAAAGACATTTCATTTACAAGATTCACTATGTTAGTTTATTCACATTTATGTGGTGGTCCACTCTTCTTTATAGGAAATGATCATTTTCACAGTGGAAATCAGATGATAAAAAACATGAAAATACACATTTTAGATAGATTACACACTATTTTTCCTCCTAGGTACATGACCAATACTTAAACATGAGCATGTACGATAAAACAAATTCATTCCCAATCACATTTACTTCCAAATTTGGTAATCTTTTGGATGATTAGATCTAATTATAAGGGCCAAGGAACTATTAAGAACTTGAATCATACCAAAGGAACAATTCTACCAAATAATCAAGAAGATAAATGATTTTTTAAATTGGAGGGGGTGCTTACTAGGTTATAGGTCATGCCCTTCCCGGTATTGTATAATAATCATGTGTATTGACCACATGGAACCCAAACAGGCTATCTTAAAATGTGCCACACTGAGCCCCTTACCCAATATTACTGCATGATCACATTGTACACCCTATTCAAAATATTTAGGAACCTTGAGTGGTTAATGAGAGTTACTTGGGACCCCATATCTAATTTTTGAAATAAAGAATCCATATGTCCTAATTTCAATTCCAATTGTGGAAGAGTTGTATAGGAGGAGTTCAAAATTTATTATATTATAAGGAAACCATACCTATCATTCCATTTCAAAAACATTCAAATCCTTATTAGATGAAGAAGGTGGGGAGTGAATTATATTTCTATATTTAAATGATTATAATCATTGTCAGACCTTTTATAGAAATTCATTACTAAGACTAGGGCGGAGCATTGTTTCTATGAGGAGTTCTCAATTTATAAGGCCACACCCCCCGAGTTCCCTATCTATCCTAGAGAGTCTACATCTATTGTTTCCTTAAAAGATTACACTCACTTCCTATTGGCTACAAAACTGAGTTCCTATTTTCTTAGGTCTCACATTTATGATGGGTTATAAATTTAGATATCTCCACCAGAAGTCTCCTATATCATTATTGTTAGATTCATGACTAGTAAACCTAACTATGTACCCAAACACCTATTCCACCCAACTAGAATTATGTCAACACAATCCACCCCTTCACCTAGATATTATACTGAGGAATATACCTAGTTCCCAAAATTCACCATACCATAACTCAATCTGGGAACCCCATTAAAGCTTGTCCTTTAATCAGGCTAAATTTATTTCCCAAAAGGTCTTGATAACACACTACATCTGAAACTACCCTACTATTGAGTCCTATATACCAATGCCTCCTCTATAACCTCATAAGATTCATGAATGATTTATCTGCACTAGAATACTCCTTTTAAATCATGTATTTTATTTTTAAGGGGAATTAGGGAATTATTGGAAGAGATACCATGGGTATTACACATAACCGATATGATCCAAAGGGTTTTAATAGTAATGTATTTCCTTGATAAAATTTTTATATATTGATTGGAAATAAAATTTTCAGAATCATACAAGAATGGGATTATGATCTAGTGTAAGTACCAACTCTTCCTCATTGGGTTATATAACCCATGGGTTCAAAATGATTTCTTTAACTAGTTACCAATTAACATTAGGTGTACATGTATATATGAGCCTCATTAAAAATTTAATCTCTTATCATGTTCTCATTGCCGATCTCAGACCTATGACATATCAATGAGTTATACATATCATAGGTAGAATCCCCAACCATTTCCTCAAATATATAGTTATCATTAAACATGATGATATAGAAAGGGTTGTTCTTATATATGACCCAATAAAACTATTTTAGGTTCCTGTCACCAAGTATTCCTTATCATAAGATGTTAAACTGAACAATATATAGTTTTTTTAAAATGATTTTAATCATTAATATATATTTTTTATTTCACAAAACATTAAAATATTTAAAGTATTTCATAGTTGTATGGCCATAAAATATAAACAATTATGGTCCTTACCATGTGATATTAAAAGGAATATCATTGGAATTTTATGATAAGAGAAAAAGAAAGCATCATTGGACATGGCTTAACAACCAGAAATTGAACTGCAATTTCCCTTTTCACATGAATATAAAAGTAAAAACATACCCTATTAAGTAGAAGTGAATAATGTGGGTTCTAATTCATTTCATAGAGATACATAGGAAGCCCCTCTCTTAGGTATGATCCCAACGCCAATATAGTTACTACCTCTATTTATGGTGTTGAATTATATAGATAAAAAATATGTTTCTTCAAAATAGAGTGTAATAAAACAGTAAGGGAATTATATACAACCACTAATACATACACATGGTTATATCAGTACATTGTATCATTCGATCACTCTTAGGTCCAAGGTGACTTTAATTATTACAAGTAAGTATTTTTGGAATATTCTTTTAAACTATATGATAGTCTTATACGTGAAAATAAGACACCATAAGGGATTAGTTTGAATACTATCATGTTGAACTCGATGTGAAATTAAAAGTGTTTTTGAAATATCTCAAAACCACATACCTCTGAAAAATAGATCCATAACCAAATAAAATGTATTAATGAATGCAGGGGGAATGAACATCCTCATTATTTAAGACCATGATTCACATGTATTTCAAACAAAATCAACCCTACCTAGAGAGTTTCCAAAATCCATTAATCGATATATCCCAAATTCCATTCCTTGGAGATCATGTTTAACCAAAAACTAAGCTCACTTATCCATATTCAATATTGGGATACAATATCCCACTTATATCATTTGTAGAGAGATTAATAACTCATTTGATTCCAAATTATAATTGTATACAAAAATACATTCATAATGGTACATTACTACCTCCATTATTAAATAAAATATATTTTTATATGTGTGCACCCTAACACTACGTTTAAAAACAAGGAAACTCATTTCAACACGATTCATATATCAATAATCAAAAGCTCACCAAGTTAATCAAAAATTGAGTATATGTAAAATATATATCAGTCATATCCCTCACATGATGTATTATTTGGGATCTCGTTCCTAATATATAACAAATAAGTCCCTGAAATTCCTTTAATATGCATTAAATTAAATATCACCATGTGCATTCTCATCACATGAATTATCTATATATGTTTTTTGAATAAATGGCATCCAAGTGGTTGGTATAATCCATATCTCTTGGGTTACCCTAATATATTACAACTCATCACGAGTAATATTTTATAAAGAAACATGTTATTCTCATAAGGGACTTAAATCAATAATGTTACATGTCATATCTCATATAAAATGGGTTCTCCCATATACTCCATATTCCATATCCCACACATTTTATAAATGATGAATCAAATTTCATTATTCAATCTCAAATATATTATTGAAACTCATAAAATATCACGCCATCCCAAAACCATATTCAACTTTGGGTATCCTTATACCAACACCAACGACCCATCCAGGGTTCCGAACATTACCAGATATCAGTGTACAAGAGTACCACCTTAGGAATCAATGTCACATACACATGCAAGTCAATGATATCTCTCTATAGTGTTCAAATTTAGGAAATCAGAACTATGTAGTTTGGTTTATTTAATTTCCACCAATATGTATCTTAATAAAACATTGAATATGTTATTTTTGATGAATTAAATAATTGAACAGCTTTATTCAAAATCATAAAATAAATACCAAAAAACCATACACATGTAATGTAAACCAACATTCCAAAATAAGGAATGAACTCATGCCTCTTAACACATTAGGATAATAAAAAAACCCTAAATCAATTACCCAAAAACATCATACATGGAAAAATCAGAATAATTGAACTATAACATTGAACATCATGAAAATCAATCAAAAATATATGGTGACATTGATCTCAACTCATGGAGGTATTGACAAGGAATTAGTATAGAAATAACCAAATTTATTGACTAGACCCATCTATAGTTCTGATGTCAAATTATTTTAAAACATCAAATTAAGGATCTAATGCAAAATTTTAATTCCTTATCCGAGTTCACTTGAATGGTGGCCAAATTGAATTGGAAACATAATCTCAAGCACAACTCCCCATATACCAAAGGCTATTAAATAGTGATGAGAGTTTGATAAACCAAATGGGAAGAATATTCCCTCTAGTATTATTAAAAAATTTAATACTATTCTAATAGAAATTTATAAATATATATATAATAAATGTATGTGGATGGATTTATAGTAGAATGGAATATTTTAAATAACATCTACTGTGATATAAAGAGATGATACAGACTAAAAAAGACCAAAATACATCCAAAAATGATTTCACAATCATCCAATAAAATATAGTTTGTGATAAAACAATAATAAAAGAAAATTTCGTATGACTAAAATCATCATCGTCACCTTAGAACCATATCCACATCCCCTATGATTTCATCTAGATCATCCACTTGTACTAGGGAAATCCCTCGATCCAGCTTATAAGACATAATATCTACATGCACCTAAAAGTTACGACACAAAGTGTGAGTTTAATACTAAATATCCTTGTGCAGACTATAAAAAGACAACTCAATCTAATCAACCCTTGGATCCCAAATTGGTTCAGTACAAATCCTAATTAACATTCCGGATCACCATGGGTCGACATAAAGTGAGAATGGGTATCACATGCATGATGGGAATGATTTTTCATCTATATAATATAAAGAATAAATAATAATAATTTAAATTTAATACGTTATAGAATCAACATATAATATTTCCTATCACCACATTCACCAATAACACTATAGAACAGTATAATGATATACATGGAATGAAGAATTTGAAATAAAAGTCCCCACTATCTCTACATGGAACATGACTCTCTATATGACACCACCTCTATCACATGATATCTGATACAAAAATCCACTACTTTTCCAATTATAAATAACATACCTACAAGGAAGATCTAAATTATGTAGAACTACATACACACTGAGGTGTGTTTGTGGGCTGTCTGGATGGAGCATAGTTGGATACCACCATGGGTCTATGTGGGAACCACGGTGATCTATAATTAAAATATGATATTATTATTGTTATTATCAATCTTATTCTAGTAATATATTATTGAATGAATCAAAAAGCTGTTTATGTTTGTGAAGTATAAGGTCAGTTTAGACCATGAGGAATATTGGAAAAAATTCTATAATTTTCCATAATTTTCCATATTTTTAATCCAAATATCTGGACGTGATAAAGAAGATTTATAATCCATTACCGATCATGTGATCAGATAAGATCATATGTATCTTTCTATCATATAAGATAAAATGGATCAATAACTCACTTAAACTCAATTTAATCATGTAATGGATTCTTAATATTGAAAGAAGTGAGGACTTATGGGTTCATGTGATCAAAGATATCTCATGATGTGATCATAGGAAGCATATAGCGTATGAGATACATTAAATTAAGGAATTATCTTGTGTATGATCGAAATTATATAATCACATGAGAAGATTAGGTGGTGCACATGTTCTTCTCAAATTATGAGGATCATGTAACCAAGAAGGAATCACCAATGGAATCCAAAAGATAATGTTCTTTCGTGTTTATGTGGTTGGGTCAGTCAAAGACAAAAGTGGTTTTTATAAATTGGTTTACATATGAAAAAATAGTTTTCAGATGATTATATCTAAAAAATACCAGTGATCACTATTAATGAAACTGATTTGGAATTAATGGGAAATATTGAGCTAAAGTGTTTAAGAGTTTGATTAGTGAATTAATCATGTGATCAAGGTTCATATAAGAATTTTACATTTCTTGTTCAAGAGATCTCACAACCAGTGAAGTGATATGTGACCAAATACTTGAATCTAAATTAATTTAGAGCAAGTATCATCAATATTATAAATGTATGGTGTGTTGTGTATAAAATAATAGTGGTTTATAAGATTATATTATTATAAATAAATATAAAACAACTAAAACAAGGATTATGTTGAGTATTAAAGATGTTTATCTACTATCTAGAGTGTTGCCAAATAGATTTGATGAAATAATAAAAGTTGAGTAATTGATTAAATTCATGTATAAAGAAAAAATTTATATTTGAAAAATTAATCATGGTAAATTTTGAATAATTAAGAACATAATAACATAATTTAGAAAAAATTAATCTTTAAAAATATGTATGATGAGAATGATAATGTAATTCTATATAAGTCATATCTTCTTTGAAATTATTATAAAACAATTGAAGGTTTTGATGTTAAAAAATATTTGGTTTAGTGGAATGACTTGTGTACATAAAAATCTTTTTCACAATGGTTATTCAAATATGTTTCAAGGTGTATCTAATGGTTTTAAAAACAAAATTCTTGAATGGTATAATTTAATAAGATGTTTATTTAAAAAAACATACAGTTTTTGTGATTGGAAGTAATGAAACAAAAGTGTTCAAATTGAAAATTGAATTTTATTATCTAAATTGGGAATGATAGGAATGGTATGCACAACATGACTCATATTTTAGAAATATATAATTCAAAATTGGTGGAGTAGATCGAATTATTTGTGCAAAATCATCCCTAAAAGAACAATTCATTGTTATTTTCTATGATGATGAAATCATATTTAGTATAATTAAATGGAATTTAGTAAAATAATTTAGAAGAATTTGGAGAACATAATTTTAGATGTCTATGATTTGTGAATTAAAATATTCCCCTAGACTACATGTTATTTATATAGATAAATAAACATTTTTCTCCTAATAAAATTATGCAAGATAGATGCTGAAAATGTTTAACATGTATGACTCCAATCCAACAATGAATCATATTTTTATTGGAAAAAACTAAAGAAGCATGAGAATGAATTTTTTTTGGATTGCATTTTATATAAGATTATAATTGTAATATTTAAATAATATATTTCAATATGAACATATATTAGCATTGTAACAAGTTAGAATATCAATTTCATGTCAATTTTTTGGAAGATAATCTAATAACAGTTAAATTATTTATGAGATACATCCCATGTACTCTTATTTTTTTACTACTCTTTGATGTAGGTAAGGATCATGAATTATCCAAATTAATGATGAATATTTGTCCAAATATGTGTTTAATCATAAATTAATTGGTAGTGTATGTTTCTATATTACCAAACAATATCTGGGATGGATAAGTAAAAAAAATAAAACACTTCAATGAGAACCGTATAATTATAATCTGTATTGATAAAAAAATCATGTACTCAATTTATATGGATGAAGAAATGTATAGATGATATTGGTGAAGTATTCAAATATTTTAGGATGAGAATTTGTAATAAGAAGGGTGCAATTGATCTCATGTAAATTTTTGTACAACCCACTCATAGAAAATATTTTTAAATTCTATATGATTTTTAATGTAAAGGTTGAATACTTGATTTTCATAATTGAAAATGTTAGATCTAATGATCAGGTAGATGATATAATGAAAAAACATTGTCCACTATAGTTTTTGAGAAGCATAATATGAACCCTAGACTTTACGTACCTCTCTTAGCTAGAAGAGGTTTGGAAGCTCCACTATCTCCATTTTATATATTGATTTAACTATTTTTTTTCTTGTTGGATAGGCTCTAAAACATTGGGTTTATTTTCAAAGGGGGAGAATTAATCTTTCAAATTTATCAAGGGGGTGTTTATGTTTTTTATGTTATACAGGGATATGATTTATTGGGATTTGATGTGTGTGCATGGAATGGATATAGTATGATTAACGTGGATATAGTGAGTTTATGGAATATCTCATTGAATTGATTTCACTTTTTTCTTTATAGAGAATATATTACGCATAATAATAGTGAGTAAATAGATATTTGGTTACCATATTATGGGTGTGAAGATGATAATTTTACATTGCATTATCAACAAATTTAAAGGGGGAGAATGTTGTTATGAAGGTGATATATACTGAAAACATGATATTCTGTTGGTTATAAATACTTTTTTAGTATGATATTTATAATCGATTCTTATTATACATGAGGTCTATAAAGTGTATGGTTAGTTTAAAACATAAGTAATGATATAAAAAATAAATCATTTTCTATAGTTTTCAAACATCATAGACCTAACATATTTAGGAATAGAATAAAATCATGTAAGACTTTACATATCATCCGACCATGTAAGTTCAAATTAGTATTTCACTAACATAAGTGTAAAAGGAATATGGGATCACTTAATTTTTATTTAATCACACATTAATGTCTTTTGATTGTGGTAAGTAATGGCTTATGAGTTATAGGCCCAAATATATATCATGATGTAGCCATGCGAAGAATATAAAAGGTGAGATTGTTGAAAAGACAGATGGATCTTAAATATTATAGAATTTGTATAATAAATGGAGGATATTAGTGGTGCGTAAATGCTATTCAAATTTGGTGGATTGAGAAAACTTGATGGAAACATGTGATGAAATTTAAGAGATCATGTTTTAGAAGGTTCATGTGGTTGAGTCAGTGAAATATGCAGCCAATTATTACAAATTTATTTATATGTGTTAAGTGTGGTTTTTGGGATTATTACTCCTATATAAATACATCCAATCACTATATTTAGAACTAATGAGGAATTAATTTTAAATCTTGATCTAGAAATTCCATGAGGTAGTTCAGTGACAAAGTCATTCGATGAGGGTTTATGAATTGATTTTTGGTACCATAGTTAAGATATCTCCGGACCAGTGAAGTCATATGTGATGGGAGTAACATGAAATTATTTTTATATAGCTGGTCTTGCAAATGAATCATGTTCTTTGAGTCTTTTCCAAGTTATCATGCTATTGGATATACCGTACAAATTTTATGATCTGGTTATGCATCAATGTTATGAAATGAATAATGATTCAATATCCGTTTAATTAGATTATAAATGAAGTATTAAGAAATGAAATTATTATTTTGAATGATATTATCAGCGAATAATATTCAAACTTTAACTATAAAATATGTTCAAATTTTTTTAATTATGTAGTTGAAAACATTCATGTATTTATACTGAAGAAGTCAGATACCAAGGCAGTGAGAACAGAGAAGTCGACAGAAGTGATCCTAGAGTGATTATGTATGATCCTTGATTATAATAAAGGGTGTGAGATGATAATGGTGTATCAATGGATGAAACATTATACTACATTAAACTTAGTGAACCATTAATATATTATAGTATGGTCAAAATAACATCAACATTTTCTCCATCCACTACCCATTATTGGGGAACCTTGTAAAAACTGTTGTATTCTATTTTATTTTTTATTATTTTTCATGGTAAATGAGAATGAAAAATTAGATAGGTTCAAAATTTTCCTACCAACATGGAGAAAAAAAATAAAATAAAAATTTAACTCCTTGATTCACTATTCCCCTCTCTAGGTGTCCTATAATATAAAAATCTACTTAATTTTTTTTAATTCATACTCCTAGTACTATATTGAAATATTCAATGAAAATACAATAGTCACTTTTATGAATTAGGGGATCAAATCACAATACCTTTTTTCTTTAAAAAATACAATTATATGATAAAATCATAGTGAATTAACAAATAAGAGAATATTACTAAAAGAAACATTAAATTCAAGTATTGATTACATGAGAAAGAGTTGCATATAGTAATATACAACATAAATTGAAAAAAATATGATTTAAATAATGAAATAAATTAGTCACAATACATAATAAAGTAAATTAGGGAAAAAATTAGTCATCAGAGAAAATAGACCATAACATGAGATCACAACCTCAATACTATTTGGGAAATATTGGACCTCACATAGGGGAACACGAAAAATCCATTCTATCGTGAACCTAATAGATTCCAATCCTTGAATTAACCACCTAGCCTCACTGGGTGAAAATGTCATATTTAGTGCATGAACTACACTAGAGGATCTAGCTGGTGTACTAATAAAATATAGATAATCTATCATAATTAATACCAAAAAATCAATAGAATGTTCCCATGTGTTCTTAACAAAGTACAAAATCACTACCCCATTATGAATTCCATAATATACGAAAAAACAAAACAACATAAATCATATATCCAAAATATAAGGGGCATGATCATTATTGCTTCTAAAAATTAATAAAGAGACAAAACATAAAGTATGCCTCCTCAAAATACAACACCATGCAAAAACATGAGAAATTTCTCTTATAAGGAAAAAACATATCTAGAACTATTCTTACTTTTATTAAGTTCAAATAATTATAAATGGAATATTATAAAAACATCCTTTTTATACATGAATATACCTATTATGGAATAATATTTGGTCAGTATTATAAATTCTATTTATTTAAATAATGATCTATTAAAAATATTATATAATTTTTTATATATTCCAACGAAAATTAATCAAACACCTTACTTGTAAAAATCCAAAAAAGTTTAATCTACACACTATGATTTCAAAAAACTCTAAAAAATAATATAAATTGGATAAATATCCATGAAAAAATATATAAATTTATAAAGAATTCATTTTATATGGTATAAATGAATTTAGAATGCTGATGCAGCAAGATGATATCAAAATGATTATGTTTACCATGATTTACCTACTTCAAGGGGATCAAATCTTTCTGACAATGAAAATAAGAACTATATAAGGCCAATAATAGAGCATCACCGTCAATTAATATTGAAAATTTCAATATTATACAAATCATAGGTATTAGGATCAACCACTATGATTATTAGGTATATGGTAAAAGAAATAAAAGTAAATGAAAAATGAAGATATAGAGGTAATAGAATATTTATCTCAAGAAACATGATGTTATCATGGTGATAAATCCCAACATCCTTAATGAAGGAGAGATGATACATGGCATGAGTGATAAGTAAATGAAGAGAAAACACAGAAAATAGGGTTTTTATTGACCAAGGGTGAAATGGGGAAAATAAATTATCAAATTTATTGGAAAGCCAGATGGTTTGATCACACAGTTTACCAAACAATACAAAACCATGAAACTGTCATGAAAAACATCTTGGAACTACAACAGAGTTTACCTAAAAATGTGCCAACCATGAAAAAGAAATAAAATATGGAAACCCTATAAAAATTTGATTCACACACTTCTAGTAACTATGCTACAATCATTTACATTTACTTATACATATGAATACGTATGTACAGACAATACTAGACATGTACAATTTGATGCCCTGGCCTTGTGTCACCCATTAATCGAAATCCCACCTTATGTAATGTTATTATTGAAATGTTTAGCTAACCACTCATATACCACTAACACTAAACCCTCTATATGTATGAGAATATTACCTGTATACTATTATTTGTGTGTTAATCATGAATAGGCCATGTAACAAGAAAAATTATCAATATTCATATTTTTTTTGTGAATTACAGAAATCATTATTATTATTATATTTATCCAAATGGAAAATTTTGGGGGTGTATTAATTTTTACCACTCAAATGGTTCCCTTTAGGGTTATATTTTTAAGAAATTGACCTCAGTCTGAGTAAGGGAAAAGTTTCCAATTTGAAATAATTCACTTTTTATTCAACATAACTTTCCCATTTATAAAAACCATTTATATTAAAATAGATTAACCCCATATTAACTTCTCCAAATTATTAATCCCCACCTTAATGAATCTAAATAATTCTCAACAAATAGTTACTTTGGTTTCACCACCAAACACATTATTACTGTGGGTACTCCCTATCATAAGAAATTCCATATAATTCATGAATTCAATATGGTGGAACCATCAACCAACTTTCTTAGTCATTTTCCAAAATTAGAAAAATAAGTGTCTTTAAACCATCTATTTTTTTTCTAATCACTCTTTTATTTTGAAAATAACACATTTTATAGAATAAAAAAAAATTCAAAAACCTCTTTGATTTAAGAAACCTTAAAAGAAGGACAAAACCCATGTTAAAAGAAGTAAGGACGATAAAAAATTAATTTAAACCAAACATGTAATGTTTGATACCTAATATAAATATCATATTCTCTTAGGACAATCGAGATGTATAACGACTATAAAAATTGATTAAAAATGGTTATTGTGCTAAAGGTATTGTAAATAATATTAAATATTGTTACTATAAACAACATACATTATTGTGAACTGTTTCCAAAGCCATACCCCATCCTTGTGAGACCAATAAGACATGTTTTAGGAATACATGGTTTTGGAAAAAGATTTTAAAAATCATGCATAGACCATGAATGTTATTATATCCCTATATGAATGCTTTACTATAAAACATGTAAACATACCAAATAATCTTTAAGGATTTCCCAAGTGAACATGCCTCCTAAGAAATGTGTTATTTTGACACCAATTATCTTTAATGTCAACCCAAAATAAAGGTTTTTATTATATTAAAAATTATTTATATATAAATTCCATTTCTAATACTTATTTTGGAAATCATTTTTGAATTAAAATTATCCTGAAAAAATTTCATCAAATGATTTAAAGGTATTGTTTTTTTAAAATTAATATCATATGAGAACTGGAAAAAACACCCACTTCTCAGATCATGGGATTATGTATCAAATTAACCATGGATATTCAAAGAAGTTGTCCAATAAATTGGTTATCAACATCATATGATGATTCCATTAAAACTTTTAATTGAAATACCAAATATAAATGATAAAAAATAATGTATTTTAATAAATATTGACTTTAAAAATACACCAATCCAAACAAAACATTTAATTTTCATGATGTTTAAAAGTGGTATAAAATTACATAAATTAATCTCAAAATCATTTTTGTTTCAATACCATAACATGAATTATAAAATATCCATCATTCTAAATCACTTTATTTATTTTATATTTCATTCGGTAATTCAATTATAGCTAGTGAACAAGGAAGATGTTTTTTTGAAATCAAACAATACATAATACTACAACTGATCTCAACAACACAAATAAAGGCAAAACCCAGAATCATTCCATAGAGAATTCATATGTGAAAAAATATCATCAAATTTTCCCTTACTTGATTCTTCTCAATTTAAATTAAAAAACAAATTTATTATTTATAACCACTTTTCATTATATAAAATTATTTTGAGAAACTAAATTATTATGTAACACACCAACTTATTTGGTTCTAAAACACACCAAAAATAATTCAAAGGAAATATAATTAGATGTAATAATTACAAGAAAATTATTTCATTTTAATTGGTATATATATATAATGTATCCATTTAGAAACCATATTTAAAAAAGAACATAATTTTTTTCAATTTAAAAGTAAATGATGGTTTTATAAATATTTGAATAGTCACTTATTATAATCTAATATAATTGGATTCATGAAACATCATTGTACCAAATATTATTTTGGTCACCACATAAATAATCAATTAAACATTGTTATTAAAAATTATTTGGTGACAAATAAATTTATATAAGGCCTTTACCACTTCATAGAATAATGTCATAAGAAAACATAAGATAAAATAAATAAACTTACTCTATAAATAAAAACTCACATCAGAATACATATAAAAATCCAGTTCAGGTTTGAAAAAATGCAAGGATCAAAAATTTATTTATATCAATATATTATGTAAATATAATAACATCATTGATTTTTAAAATAAATAAAATTTCATGGAACATTTAACTTCAATATAGAAATAAAATTCAATAACTGTAGGATCATTAGAAAAAACCTTTAATAGAAAAAACTATATTATTTTACAATAAAAGTTCTAAAAGAACCATTTAAAAACCCAAAACCATTCGAAATCAATGTAATTAAATTTATTTTAGTTAACAAACAATATATATTCTTAATTGGGACTTTATATTTAATATTTTTAAAAAAATTATAAAATCACTATACATATCATCATATAATCCTTTCAATATGTAAATCATGTATCTATATTAACATGATATGAAACAAACAAAAAAAAAATGAAAAAATATCATGGATTAATGTACCAATTTTGTGATTTTCCAAAACTATTAAAAAACCACCTAATACTCAAGATAATCCTCCTATAAATGAAAAACATTTCATGATATTTAATATTATAAATAACCTCATTATTCTTGATCAATAAAATCTAAGAGTCCCCAAAATAGTGAATGTAATTGAAAATCAACATATTAATGTTTTGAAAGATCAAATCAACTGATAATTCCTATGATAACTAGGTTTTCCATCATAGATGGGTTGATCAAGTCCATATATGAATTAATTCCCATATTATGAGAATCCTACATCCACTTACCAACCAACTTCTACTCACTCTTTGAAACCATTTTGTAATGAACCAACCAAAGATATATATCCCCTAGTACCAAAATCTTCTAAAAACAAATCTCTAAGCACATTAATGAAATCCACATGTCCGATAAAATCCCCAAAGTCTATCACAAATATGATTATAATTATATATAATTTATATTATATAAAAATTTAATAAGAATAATGAAAACTAAATATGAAAACAAAAACCGAGTTATATAAATAATTGTCATAACATAAAACAAGAACACTAAAGGAATGTATAATGGGATAAATAGACCCAGGAATTTGAAATAAAAGACCCAACTATCTTCAGATGGCACATGAATCTCTATGTTCCACCATCACCATCGTGCTTCATCTGAGAAAATTGTCCACCCCATAGTCAATTCTAACGAACACACCTATAAGATAGATCAAGAGGATACAAACTAGGATTTCACTAGTGCATAATTTTGTTTTAATTAGTTGTTTTTTTATTTTTTTACATTGGTTTTTGGCATAATTTATTAATGGAGATGTTATAAGTATTGTTTTTTACATCAGTTCTTTTAAAACCAATGTAAAAAACATAAATGTGAATCATTTTTTCACATCATTTCCTAATAAATCGATGCGGTAAAAAAATTGGAGACATGATTTATTAAAATATTTTTTAAATAAAGAATGTGGTATATAGTTTATTATTCTGATTATTACATAAAAAATTTAAAAAACTGCACCTCTGAATCGTTTTTTGCATTGGTTATTAAAAACCCGATGTGAAAAACAATTTTATCATGTCTCTTATTTTCATAACAGACATGATAAACAAATATGCGAAGTGATTTTTCACATCCGTTATTGTTTACCAACATTAAAAAATATATACTACCTCTATTATTAAATAACAGATGGAAAAACCACTCCCAGGCATTTATTATGTCTGTTATTTTATAACCGATGTAAAAAGTAGTCTATGAAGAGTTTTTCACGTCGATTATTATTTAACAGATGTGAAAACATATATACTATATTGGTTATTAAATAACCAACTTAATAAACAATTCCCATGCATTTATTACATAATTTATAAAATACCCAACATTAAAACCAATTTTTTTTAATAAAACTATTCAACCATTACTATGCTCTACCAAAGAAGACAAAAAAAAAACAGAAAACAGACCAAAACCAAACTATAATACATACAAGAAAAACATAGGAACTTGGCCAAAGTGAGAAGAACCAAAACAAAATTAAACATTCACATACATAACATTAAAAAATTACCATGTCAACTAAAAAAAACCTAACACCCATGGGAAAACCCCAACCCCCATGTAGATCCCCCACCCCACTGGACAACCCCCACCACACTGGACAACCCCCCACACCCAGGACACCCTCCCACCCCCTGGATAGCTCCCATAGACAACCAGCACCCCCTGTACACCCCCTACCCCCATGGACACCCTCCCACCCCTGGACAGCCCCAACCCCCTAGACACCCTCCCACCAATTGGACACCAGCCCACCCCACTAGACAACCCCCACCCCTGGACACCCTCCCACCCCCTAGACTACCCGCAACCACTAGACACCCCACCCCTTGGACAACCCCCACCCCATGGACAACCCCTACCCCCAAGGACACACCCACCCCACTGGACACCCCCACTCCTAGACATCCCCACCCCCTAAATAGCCCCCACCTCACTGGAAAACCTCCCATCCCTGGACATAGCACCCCCTGGACACCCTCCCACCCCTGGACACCCCCACCCCCTCGACAACCCACCCCATGGATAACCCCCCTACAACCCTGGATAGCGCTCGCCCCCCCAGACACCCCCAGCCCCTGGACACCCCTACCCACTAGACAACCCCAACCCATAGACACTGTCCCACCCCTGGACACCACCACCCCCTAGATAGAATCGACCCCCTAGAAGGCCCCCACCCCACCCCAGGACACCTCCACCTCCCTGGACACCCCACCCCTAGAAACTACCCCACACAACTGGACAACCCCCACCCCTAGCCACCCCCACCCCACTATACAACCTCCACCCTCCTAGACAACCCCCAACCCCCTGGACTGCCCCACCCCCCTTGAGAGCCCCACCCCTGGACACCCCCACCCCTGGACACCACCACCCCGTGGACACCCCCTACCCCTAGGATAGCCACCCACCCTTGCGTACTCTCCTACCCCCTGGACACCCTACCCCATGGACACCCCCACCCCCATGCAACCAATACTATGCTCGGCCAATGTATGAAACCAGCATAAACCAGACCAAAAATAGACCACAACCATCCTAGAATCCATATCAGAAAAATATTAGAACAAGACCAAAAAAAGATGTAATAGAGAAAAATTAAACATCCACATATATAACGTTCAAAATTTACAATCTCAACTAAAAAACCTAAAACCAATTGAAACATCTACCAAATATACAATTATAATTAAAATATTCAAAATTACATTTTACACTATAAACAAAATCAAATCCAACCAATCCTATAAAAAATTTGACTATTCCACTTGTATGTGTTTGACCTCTTGAGCACTATAGGATTGAGTGTCCTGAAAGTGTTAAAAATATAATGGAAATTAGTTAACATCTATAATGAATATATCAAATGAAATATTATGGAAACATTTATAAGGAAATATTACCAGTGAAACTTCACAAGTGTCCCAGTTGTAATTATTTCATACATAAATCATAAAATATAATATCTTTATTTGATGATTCTTTTTTTCATGAAAATTCGGATTAAATGTGTGTCCATTCAATATATCATTTTTATGTAATACATCGAAATGTAAAAATTATTACTTGATATTTACCTTTACTTTTACATATTTTATCACGGCACAATTTTTCATCGCGTTTTCTAAAAACTAGACCCATACCCTGGTAGAAAATAAAATGAATGGGAGGAATTTAAAATTCATTATAATATAAAAAAATATTATGAAATTTAATCTTACTTTTCCAACATACTCCTAAAAATTCCCCGCACTTCTCCATTGATAGACAATATCCAATAAAGTGTTTTCTCCATTGGAAAAAACTCTTAACACCCAATGATCACTAATATAAAAGAAAATTTAAGGTTAGTGGGTTTTTATGTCAAAATATAATGATGACATTTCCCGATATATGTTTCATACCTCTCACAAAAAGGCCTCATCCAACACTGTGTTATTACATTTGGTTCAAATATTTCAACACTATAAAGTGTTCTTTGTTCTTCATCCAATGAATTTTCTTCAGGGGAAATCAAATGTGCATCCATTAATCCTTATACATTATTCCTCTCATTAGACTCACAAATTTTATAGATATACCTAATAATAAACAAACATAATTATACATTTTTAATAAATATAATCCAGGGAAAGGTGTTTAGACTTACATGGAAAAAATATGCACCACACTGATGCAAAACTTATCTCCAGTAACAAGCTTTATGATATCAATTTTTAAAATCCCCACATTTATTGCACATCCAAAAACATGGGCTTCCATTAAAAACGAATAATTATCCACCAAAAAATTTGAATATCTTGACAATCTATAAAACCTACTAGAATATGTATCTAATGTCATACACATTTTTCTCCGTTGTTGTTTATATAGTATTTCATTACATTTGACGTATTCTTGAAAAAAAATATATATTAGTTTTCAAATGTTTAAAACAAATTAAATTAATATAAAATAAAATATATAACAAACATACCTCTACGGTAATGAGTCATAGAAGTCTAGATGGAAAACTAAAAAGTGACTGATACTATGTCCAACTGTCATCACCTCATCTTTAGGTAATGGTAATTGAGTTAATCTATTTATAATATCTTGTACAATGGCCCTATGATGATCTACCTATAACTGTTGATGATGAACTATATCTTCTATACAATATACCATCCCATATTCAACTATATGATGGTGAATATCCTCAATGTAAAACCCACAATAAGTATGATGTTGTGGGGGAGGATTAGGATGAATAATAGAGTCCATATGATGAGGTAGATGATATATAATAGGGTTTGGAGGTGGGGGAGTGGGGGATTCTAGTGGAGGTGGAGGATAAATAATGGGGTCTACAGAGGGAGGTGGAAGAGTGGGAGCTACAATCAGAAATTTTCTTTGCATTTTTGCAAACATAGACTATACCGACACTCTAATATTTTCAATCATCGTCACATTGATATTAAGAACTTCACCCTCTAGGGATTCTATTTTTTTATAAACACCCTCAATTCAAGATGTTTAAAAACATGGAAACAATTTTCTTACCGATAACATTTTTAGGTATCCTCATACACCACCAGGGTTTTCGGGCTTTCCCAATGCTTCAGATAAATTATCTTACCTTCTAGTACTATTAATACCCCATTTGTGCTCTGCTCCTCAAGAGAATCATGTATTAATTAATAGAAAATTTTCTTAATGACTCAATGTATATAAAGAATATAATTAACATAAATAAATAAAATAAATATATTAAAATCCTCTAAACTATGATTCTTGATTCTTTCAAAACATATTTCCCCTTTCGGATCATTCGAGATCTCTTCCATTTTTCATGTCTAGATGGAGGGGATGGAGGGGAAACCCCTCTAGAGCCTGAAGACTCAACTCTATGTTTTTGTAATTTGTCCTCCATGATTTGTTCTTCCAATAAACTATAACCTACCCATGATAAACCATGGGGTATACATTTTTAGATTGGATTTCGTGATGATATTCCCTTGTTTTCTTTAAATTGAGAATAATAAATCATTAACAAAACATTAATAAAACCATTTATATAAGAAAAATTATAAAAATTTAAATTTCACTTAAAAAATGAATCTTTTCTTCTATTGTCAATAAATTGTTTCCTTGTGTATTCATCTACGAATTGATTTATATGACATAGACTGTCATGTTGCCTATGAAAAAAATAAAATCAGATGTATGGGTTGATTTGAAATCCATCCATCTTCAAGTGGCCATCGATAAAAATTTCCTCCTGACTCCTCTAGTTTTAGTAATATCAAATGTCATCTGATAAAGAAGAGGTAAAACATATTATACTATAAACATTTAATGATTAGTCAAACAATAGAAAAATATCTTACCAAAATAGCCTCCCATAACTGAGATATTATATCTTTGTCCACACTTCTCAAATCATTATACAAAATGCTTACTTTGGTTTTACCCAAATTTGATACAAAACTCTTAAAATCTTTTGCATTTGGACCTCTAAGAATATCATTTTCATTAAACTCAACAATCATCCTTTAGTAATGGATACATGTAAGTGATAAATTTGGTAAACATGTGCAGCCACATTTACTAACTCTTGAAATCATCATTGTTGTTATGGGAGCGCATGAGGAAGATTGGGGAACATCAAGATCATGTGAATGTTCCTACCTAGAGGTATGATCATGATTCTCATCTACAGAATCATGTGGTTGATCAACTGATTGATCTGTCATTATAATTCGAATAATAAAAATAGAACATTAGTTTACAATTATACAAATTCAAATATCACAATACTAATATAAAAAAAATGAAAAACTGAATTATGTTACATAATAATAATCATGGTAAAAATGGTAAGCATGTTAAACAATAGTAAAAATAGAAAACATGGTAAACATGGTTGTGTAATTTTCATTCAACAAAATCAATAAATTTATATGTTACGTAATGGTAAACTATGGTAAACTATGGTAAACATGGTAAACATGGTAAACATGGTAATCATGGTAAACATGGTAAACATGGTAAACATGGAAAACATGGTTAACATGGTAAAGTTATTTTCATTCAAAAAATTAATAGATATATAAGTTACGTAATGGTAGACATGATAAACTAAACAAAACAAAATTAAAATAAAAAATTATTTCTACTTATTTTTTTAATACATATTTTAATAAATAATAAAATAACAATATATAATGTTTTATAAAATTAATAAATTAAAAAAAGAAATAAACATATGTTAACTTAAATATTATGAATGTATAGATGGATTTTTTTCCAAATTCCTCCATCATGATCATTCCTTATGGCACAAACCATGTCTGCACACATGATCATCATTATTTCTTCCTAATCGTTCCATGGAAGTAGGGATATCACATAAATCAACATCTTCATTAGGCTGATCCCCACAAATATATTGTTTTTTTCCTTGTAAAAAAATAGACCACTACATTTCAAATTGAACAACAACATAGAAATTATGTTTTTCATGTGTTTCTATTATAAAATAATCATATGTGTCTTCCAATAAATTCAGATTAAAAGAAATCATTCCAAATTTATCGTTTCTAACAATTTTTTTATTGATATACCATTTTTAGTTAAAAATAGGAAATTTTATTTTAAATTAATCAACCTCCAATATTTATTCCATGACTCCATAATATGCACTTGATGTATAAATATGGTTTTTTTCTTTAGAACTCGAAAAATGAATTGCCTCTACAAACACTAATACACCACTATTCTGAACTGCACCCCTATTGTCCTGATGTTTTGTAGGAAATGTATAGCCTTCAATTTCATAGCTAGACCATGTTATGACATTTAAATATGGACCACCCACTAACCATCTTAATGCCTCTGATACATATGATCTACCAAGAAAGTTATTTTCAAACCATCAAAAAAATGTTTTGTTGTACTCATTCAAAATATACATTTCTTTTTTCTTTGGATGAAATTTTTTCAACTCATTAATATTCTATGTGATATACTTTTGAGCTTCAACTATGTTATTCAAGATGTATAATTATACCTTCTTCATCTATTATACTGAACATGATTTCAATTTAATTCCATGAATCCCCTTTTCCTCAATACTAAACCATTTATGGTGATATGGAGGCAAACCTATGTGCTATACCGTAGCCAAGTAGCTCGTACAAAACTCCAAAAACACCTGAGAAATATATTTTCGAATAATGGATGATTCAGGTTGATATGTATTCTTAACATACCCCTTCAATATTTTCATATACATTTCAAAAGTATACATCCCAATAAGATATACTGGTCCACAATGAATTATTTCTCATACCATATGAACCATTAAATGCACCATTATATCAAAAAATGAGGAGGAAAATACATTTCAATTGATAGTGTATAGAAATTTCATCCTTTTCCAAAATGGTCAAGGAATTCACATCGACCACCTTATTAGAAATTGAAATGAAAAAACAATGCACCTTTATTATAGTCTTTTTGACATGGATGGGAAATATTCCACGCAATGAAATGGGTAGATATTTTTTCATCATGACATGAAAATTAAGAGATTTCATACCTATGAACTTCAAATCCTTCAAAGATACAATATTTTTTACCTTTTAAGGATAACCTTGTGGTAATTGTATATCATGAAGAAACTGAAAAAATCTAATTTTCTCCCTCTTGGATTATGTATGACAGGCCAGGGGGAGAAATTTTTTTCATTTGTTAGGAGTGGGAGATAACTCCAAATTTATTCCCATTGATAGCAAGTATAATCTTGCATTATACACATATTTACTATTTCTTTTAATATCTAACAATGTTCCAATCTAACTATCAAAGATATTCTTCTCTACGTGCATGAAATCATGATTATGTTTCACTTAAAGATATCTCCAATATGGTATCTCAAAAAATGATATTTGCTTCCCAATATGTCTATCATTACCATATTTATGGGTCATTTCTAATGTCACGTCATAGTTTTTTCACCCTCTCAAAATATACATTAGGGGATAATGGTTTTAGAGAAATATCACATTATTGTGAGCCATTGAATGTATTTTTTAGTCTTCTATAATAGTTATCCATAAGGAAAAACATTCGATGACCCATGTATACTATTTTCCACCCCTGATGCAATTGACAATATGACATCTGTTGTTCTCAAATTGTACATGCTTTATTCCAATTAACACTGTATCCAGAAATATTTCCATACGCTGGGATTTAATTTATAGTGAACATAAGCACTACATATAGTTGAAAATATTCTATTTTATAATAATAATACACCCTAATACCATCCTCCCATAAAAGATTCAAATAATAAATGAATTGTTAATTGAAAACTTCAATATCATTTCCAGGTTTCATCAGACCAGAGATCATTATACTCAACATAACAAATATTTGCTTCATAAAAACTTCAGGGGAGAATTTTTAGATTACCAATAAAATATTCCATGAACGATGTATGCTCGTGAGGCTTTGATATGGATTCATTCCGTCTCTACACAACCTAAGTCTGAGAATTCAAATTTTATTTATGAATGTAGGATAATACTCTCAATTTTCTTCCACTATGGAAAATCAGCTAGATGGCGTATTATTCCATCACATATCTACTCATCAGCAATCCACCAAAACCATTTTTCATCATGTAAATTAGAAAATAGATTTTTCAATTGAGGAATTATTGGAAGATACCAGAATACCTTTGTAAGGATTTTTGTAATCTCAACAACAGCCTATGATTTTTCTTTCAACTTATACTGTGGTGTCCCAAATTTTGGACACTCTGATAGAAATTCATAGTCCTTCCTATATATCCTACATTCATTCAGACAGTAATGTATTTTCTTGTGTCCCAATCCCATTAGGCATAATATTTTTTTGGCCTTATAATGTGAATCTAGAAGATCGTCTTCTTTTGGAAGAATGTATTTCATCAATTATAGCAGCTCTATAAAAAATCTGTCACTCTTTCCATGTTTCACCTTCAGGTTAATCAATCTTAACACCATCGACAAAACTGTAAATTCTATACAACTAGGATATAATGGGTTTTCAACATCACCATATAGATGCCCAAATGTCACTTCTATCTCAATTTTTTCTCCTATAATATCATGAATCATTTCTTCAATTCCATAGGTGTTACCATCATGCAAATCATCATCATCAGTAGATCTGACATTCTGTCCTATTTCACCATGCCAAATCCAAGGGATTTTACTCAGATTAAAACCATTACAAATTAGATGATCTTTGATCTCTTTACTTTTCAACATCTTTATATTAAAATATTTCAGGCATGGATAGAAAAAAAATGTCACTTCTTAGAACATTTCGTTTAGAAAATTCCAAAAATGCATCAACATATTCCTCATATTCATTACTCATTCGGTGCATCGTAATACAAATTTTACTCATTATTGCCAATAAAAAATATCAAAATAATAAATCTTGTTAACATAAAGTAATTTTATATATATGAAAAATATCATAATTTGAGTGTAAAACAATTTTAAAATATAAAACAAATATATGCGTATTTGAAAAAGATATGCATGAAAATGATTTTAAAAAGAAAATATAGTTAGATATAATGGCTTTAAATTCATCTTGGATCCCTTATTCTTTATGTACACAAATAATACATCCCAGTGCAACTTGATACCAAATTCACCCTTATGTGAATAATAAATAAGAAGTATAAACATTAAAATATGTATACATCCACTTCTGAAAATTAGAACTTTCATAACGATTTGAAACCACTGGGATAGCTTCTGAAACTCAACAGTTTCACACACTATTGGAATGAAGACTATTAAAATTGCCATAAACCAATGGTTCTATAGGAAACATTGGTATAGACTACCTGAAGTTAATATATGCCAATAGTTTCAATGAATCTACTGGGATATATATACAAACAGTTCTAGAAATCTTGGAATACATGTTGTCCAACATATAATATATTCTAACGGTTTCATGGAAATTTTTGGGATATGTGTATACCAACGGTTCAAGAACTGTTGGCATAAACTCTATAGTATATAATATTTTTCAACAAGGGTGGGGGGGTGTTTTCCTAGGGGTGGGGGCTGTCCATGGGGGTGGGGGTGTCCCGGGGGGTGGGGGAGTCTGGGGGGACTGTTCAGGGGGTGGGGGTGTCCTGGGGGGGGGGGGGGGTTTCCAAGGGGGTGGACTCCCCCGACCCCATTGGATATCCCCCTCACCCCATGGACACCACCCCACCCCCTTGGACACTCCCCTAGACAACCCCACCCCCTTATATCGCCCCCAACCCTAGACACCCCCACCCCTTGGACGTCCCCCATCCCTGGACATCCCTCACCACCCCCAGACACCCCCACCACCATTGGAAAACCCATACCCCTAGACATCTCCCACCCCTCAGACATCCCCACCCCCTAGACACCCCCTACCCCCTTGGAAAGCCGCCTCACCCCATGGACTCCACCCCCACCCCTTGTACACCCCCTAGACACTACCACCCCCAGTACAACCCCCACCCCCAGGACACCCCCACCCCATGGACACTCCCACCCCCTAAACCCCCACCCCCTGGACACCCCGACCCCCGTGTACAACCCCTCACCCCCTAGTCCCCACCCACTTGGATAGCCCCTCACCCCCATGACACCAACCCCACCCCCTTGGACACCCCAGGACACCCCACCCCCTTGGACTGCCCCCACCCCTTGGACAACCCCACCCCCTGACACACATGAAAGTACACACACATATACATTACAGAACACACAAAAATCATAAACTTTCATGATATCACTTCCATGGTTTATTTTACAAGAAAAGAATTTATCATGGTATAAAATGACACTATAACACTTACCATGATAGTAAGAACAAACATAGAAAAATAACATCTCAAAACAAATTTTTAGGGCCTTGCGAAAAAATTGAAACAGTGGCATTTAGAGCTTAATTTAGTGTTGTGAGTCAACCTGATAGATCTGGTGATAAAAAATATTATTAGGTCCACTAGGCTAGATACCCTGGGGGTGAATCCACATATGACAGATTAATACAACTGCCCCATTTGATATTGTTTTTCTATTAGGAAAAACCCTCTTCTCTCTCCTTCCTGATGCAGAGTATGAATAAAACGTAAATCATGCACAAGACACAACAATTTTTACTTGGTTCACCCTCACTAGGCTACATCCATGGAGCATACACCGATAGTGTGCTGATGTACCAATTCCACTATAAGAACAGTACTGTTTAAAAGTTCTAAGTGGAATCACTATCCCTCTTGGTTTACAACCACTCACAATTTGAGAACTCACAACTCTCTCAACTGAAGTATGCTCATTGCTTCATTAGAATATCAACTCACAGTTTATAGTCCTGTAGGTCTATTCATTATCACTAATGAATACATCCTCCACTCTATGTATATGCCCTATTAAAGTCCCAATTTCATGCACTGATGAATAATGATTTACCACAGATGTTCTGGGAAATTTTTAACTTTCACGCAACCCTAGGTTGACTTGTGTGCCCCTTTAACTAGTGCACAACCTCTTCCTTCGTTTCGGAAAAACCAACTTGCATGACACACTTGAGCACCACACTAGCGCGTCAAACTTGCATGCCACACAGCTTGCGTGACACACTTGTGTGGTACACTAGTGTAGTACACTTGAAAAATACACTTGAGTGGTACACTTGCGTGGCCCACTTGCGTGCACACTGAACTTTACACGTCACTTTAACTTTCACGTTCAGAGCTCGGATTTAACTAAGTGTTGAGCTCATTGATAAATGAGGAGAGGAGCCGTCTATTTATAGGAATTTTGAGGACATTCGCGCCACACATGTGCACCTCTCTCTTTCCTTTGTCATATTTTGGTATGATGATCTTTGAAATATGACTTATGTGCCACACTTGTGTGCCATACTTGCGCGACACACTTGCGATCCACTTTAAGACATGCACACCCCACTTGCGCACCACTTTTGGACTTGTGTGCCAAACTTGCACACCACTTTTGGACTTGTGTGCCAAACATGTGTGCCACTTTTGGACTTGCACACCACTTTTCCTTTTCCAAACTTTTGATGTTCTAAATTCCAAAAATTCCTAGCGTACAACATTAGCAACCTCCTTAACAAAAGATAAAAAATTCCTTTTCCAAAAACACTTTTCCCCATTCTCTAGGAAAACCACATTTGTCAACAGTTTGAGTCATTGAGACTCACTTTGTCAACAAACACCACATGGAGTCTTGCATTGTCAACAAACACAATCATCTCAAAAATGTTTCAACGACACCTTGAGGGATTTTTTCCTAACAATCTAGCCCTTTGGGTTTGTTGAAAACTATTCTCAAAAAAATTATACATTCTTTGATACCTCAATAAGGTATCATTCATCTTTAGCCACCATTTGCTCTTGCGATACAGATAGCTATCAAAGATTTACTCCACAAATACTCTAAGCCCACATGGGAAATGATGGATGTGAGAAACAAGAGTATGATGAAAAGATCATCTATGATTCACTTTGTTTCTGACAGAACTATTGATACTGACCTGACATCACTTGGTATTTTCATACAAACCTGATACCAACCACACTTCAGCTTTTATCACGATCCTCAACTGTCATGATATATATTCTTTGATCGATCAGGTCTAGCAAAGCCTAATTTAATTATATCCCCTATCTCATTGATACCGCTATCACGTTGATCCACATGTTAGCTTCTCCCCATGTCTTGACTATGAAATTTTCTCCCACTTGAACAATCACATTTTCTCACGTTTTCTCCCCCTTTGTCAATGAACCCAATGAAAACTCCTTTTTAGTCTATAGTAGGGTAATAAAAAATACCAGAACATTAGGGAAAAGCACACCATACCTTAGGAAGATGGGAGTGGTCCCACATCCACACTTTTCAGGTGTGGGTAGTCGACTAGACTCCCATAGCCAGTTGATGCCTCTGAAAAGCATTTTTGGGTAAGGCCTTTGTCAAAATATCTACAACCTATATCTTTGTAGGCACATACTCCAACTTCACAAGCACTTGCTCCACCTTCTCCTTGATGAAATTATATTTGATCTCAATGTGCTTTGTCCTTGAGTGATGAACTAGATTTTTTCTAAGATTGATAGAACTTGAGTTATCACACTAGATTTTGATCGGAGACTTCACTTCAAATCCCATATCTTCAAGCTGTTACTTCATCCATAATAACTGTGTGCATTCTTGAGTGGCCGAAATATACTCAGCCTCTACGGTTCTCATAGAAATGTAATCTTTCTTATTTCTTAGCCAAGAAATTCACAATATACCAAGATAGAATTCACCTCCTGATGTTTATTTTCTATCTTCTTCTGATCCAGCCCAATCTAAAACTGTATATCCCAATAACCTTGGATAAGATTTGTCATTTTCCATTAGACCGAAATCCATAGTGCCTTTGATATACCAAATTATTCTTTTTTTTATGCGAGCGTGTGGATTTCTGTTGGATTGGTTTGGTAACGTGCTGCTGGCATGTGGTGAAAACTATATCAGGTCGTGTTTCTATTAGGTATAGTAAACAGCTAATAATCTGTCTGTATTCAGTGATAGTAACTGCCCTGCCACTGTCATATTAAAATAATTACATCCGGGTAGCAACCAGAGTCTTCATGTCAATAGAATTATCCATTCCAAACATTCTCAGAACCTCCTTGGTGTATTTGTATTGAGAAATGAAAGTTCCATTACTTCCTTGTGTCACCTGTAAACCAAGGAAAGATGTCAGCTCACCAATCATGGAAATTTCGAACTCACCTTTTATGAATTCAAAAATCTATTTTCATTGATCTTCATCTAATCCACCAAATAGTATGTAATCGACATAAACTAGCATCATTGTCCTTTAATTATTGTTGTTGTTGAGGTAGATATTGTAATCATCTCCACCACATTGAAAGCCAAGATTCATTAAATACTGATCCTGCCTTGAGTACCATCTTTATGGTGCTTGTTTCAACCCATATACTGCTTTCTTCAACCGACAAACATGATTATCATTTTCATGAATGAGAAAACCATCTGGCTGTTCAATGTACACCTCGTCTTCTAGAAACCCATTTTGAAATGCAGATTTGACGTCCATCATGAACACATTGAACTTTATTTGCACTTATTTGGCAAAAAAAATCTGATTGTCTCTAGTATTGCAACCGGTGAAAGTATCTCCACAACATATGTTACCTCTATCTGGGAGTACCCCTTGCACACTAGTAGTGAATTGTTCTGAATCACTATGCCATCTTCATTAATCTAGTTGAGATAGACCCATTTATGCTGGATGACATTATTATCTACTATCTTCAAAACAATCTCCCATGTCTGATTCTTCTCAAGCTGATCGAGCTCTTCATTCATTGCCTGAATCTAGTTTAAATCTTCAGTTGCATCTGTAAAGCATTTCGGCCTATCCTGTGATAGTAAAGATTTCTACTGCAGTGATTTCATTCTTCTTGTCTGAACTGGAGCTGATTGGTCACCAATGATATTCTTCCTATCAATTTCAGTTAGACTCCATGGCTTTTGTGCAGATATAGATTTTACTTCCTCATGCTCATCACCAGTATCTTCTTCTAGATCAACATCATCCACTTATAATCTCCCTACGTTGCTTTCTTCCTCATCACTCTCATCAAGAAATTGTTCACTATGCTGTTGAATGATCTCCTCATTCTCTACTACAGTGACATCATTTCTCGCAAATACGTTTCCCAGCCTTTTGTTAAAGCATTTATATGCCTTAATTTTTCCTGAGTATCCAAGGAATATCCCTTCATCTCCTCATGACTCATATTTCCTATGTTTTTCAATCTTAAGGATAAAGCACTTAATTATAAACATTCAAATGTATTTCACCATTGGCTTCTTTTTATACCACATCTCATATGGAGTCTTTCCTTATTTTAGACATAACACATCCCTGTTTAAAATGTAGACAGATGTGAAAATTGATTTATTCCAAAATTTCTATGGTAGGTATTTTTCAATGAGAATCGTTCTGGCCATGTTATTGACGATCCAATTTCTCTTTTCTGCCACTCCATTCTGTTGGGGAGTTCTTACTGAGGAAACTTGATGCCTTATCCCATGTTTCTTCAGATAGCCTTCCACTTGACTGTTTGTGAATTCTGTTCCATTGGCAGTACGAAGCTTCAAAATTTTCTATCCAAGTATCTTTTCACACTCCCTCCAGTACTGTTTTATGTAGCTGAACACATCCGACTTATGGTAAATAACAAATACCCATGCCATTCTGCTATTTTCATCAATGAAAAGAACATAGTACCAATACCCTTCAATTTCTCTTGGTGTGACAGGACCACAAACATAATCATGCACCAATTCGAGCACTTTTGTTGACTTCTTTTCCATTGCCTTATACATCTTTCAGATAAGATTATTTTGTTGGAATGCATTGCATGTGTGAGTACAATCACGTGATAGATTAGGGGGATATCTTACTGCAAAACACTTCACCAAATCATCTAGGGTTGGTTGGAAAATATGACCAAGTCGTTTATTCCACAACTAGTTTTCTTCCTCTCTGGATAGAAAACACATATATTATTCTCAACTTACCAGGTAGTGATTTTCCTTTGTTCTTTTTCCCTATAGAACTACTACCCCATATTTTCCTTTTATGACACACATCTTTTCAGAAAACCTTATAGAATTTCTTGAGTCACATAGTTGAATAACGATGAGAAAATTGTGTCTAAGGCCTTCTACTACTAAGACATCATCACATCTCATCTATTTTCCACTAAACATGGCCTTTAATGCGCCAATCATCTTCAATCCTTCATCATTTAAAAACTTGAAAACACCTTTTTATCATATTTTACTCATGTAACAAGATTCATATTACTTATCATGTGAGATGTGAAACTACTATCAAGGATCCACACACCAGAGCGATCTAATGATTTATGGGAAATTTCTGCCACCACGGCCTTCTCATCCTTCTTCTTTTTAGTCTATATTTTTTCATTCACACTTGGAATGGATTGAGACTTTTGTTCATTTTTAGAGTATGATGGACTAGCTTCATCTTACAATACTGATAATCTATTTGGAATTTTTAACTCACCTGTTGGTTGATTGATATGCTTCTTGCGAACATTTTGATTATGCTTTGGCATATTCCTATGTACGGTCGAAGTGCAGTACCTATCCATGTTCCCAAATCCTCTGCACCAAAAACAGTGTCCTTAGAAATATGTTCTAGAGAACCATTCTCTGTTTGGATTCCACCATTTTTCTTATTCCCTTCGATATCTCTTGGATATGGAAGACACATACTGTGAATGTCCCATCATTCCACAACAATAACTCCTGATATAAGGTGAATTATTTCAGGTTACTTATGCAATACGAGTTTCCCATTGGGATCTCTGAATATTCAGATTCTTCTTTGTGCCAAAATCAAATTATGATCTCGGGATGGGTGCTTGCGGTCTAACTTCAATTTTCATAGATTTCTGTTTCTGATCAAGCCATTAATCTGCCTTAATGTCTGAGCTCAATTGCTGCTTCTTTCATGATAAACTACTAGGATCCTATTTCATCTTTTCAGTATTCATAATGACCTAATTTCCAAAAAATGTGTTGGGAATTAAAGGTTTTTTTATGGTATTTAACTTTTCTCCATAGACCGACAATTTCCTCTTCATGCTCTTTGATACGCTTGATGTGATCTTTCATTGTGTTTTTCAGGACATCTATATCACTTTTCTATTCTACAATCATGATTTTATACTCACTAAATAATTCTGAGTTCGATGGGGTTGATGACTTGTGTTTCTCAATTTCATCCATCAAATCAGACTTCTTTTCTTCCTACTGCTACATATAGAGTTTGGCGTCATGAAAAACATTGTTAGATTTCATTGTTTTGGATCTCCAAAAATCTATCTCCTCAAGAGCAGCCTCTATCTCAGCTTTCATATCTATTCATCCTTCCACTTAATATCCTTCATCACCACCTTCAGTTTCATTCCTATGCTGAGAACTACTGACAACTGCCACCATAGCATTTTTCCACAATCTTTGCAGTTTTCTATCTCTTCAACCTCCTTAGCCTCAGACTCATCCGAACATTCACATTCTTTTGAAAGGAGATTTTTCTTCTTAAAGAAATTCCTCTTGAACAGTTTCCTACCTTTCCCATAGGCTGATTACTTCTTCTTAGTAATTTCGACTTCATCGACATCATCATCTTCTTGGAACTTTTTGGGACACCTTTCCACAAGATGACCAACCATTCCACATCGAAAATAGGATAGTGTAATTTTCCCTTAAAACCATCCTTTTCCTATTTGAAGATTTGGGGAGAGGAATGACATCACCTCATATTTCACTTCTTCTTCTTGAGAGTCTTCAATGTTGAGCTTCATCATGGCCTTGAATTCCAATTCTTTATATTTCCCCTTTTCCATAGCCTTGTTATCATCGTTTCACATTTCATATGCAACCAAGGTACTGTGAAAATTGTCCAATTTTTTGTCCTTTGGATCTTTATCTTCTTGTACTAAAACCATCGGATTGAACTGAGGTGGAAGTTTCCTCAAGATGCACTTTATGAGCATTATGTCTTCAATGACTTCTCCCAAACCTCTCATATCTTCCACAACAACATTTACCCTATCTAAGAATCCATCAATAGACGTATTCTAGTTCATTCATAAATCTTAATACTTGTTCCATAATACTTGAAGCTTCGCTTCTCGGAACATTGTATCTCTTTCATATATGTTCAATAACTTTTCCCACATAGAAAGTGATGTTTTTAATGACATCACCTTGGTATATATAGAATTGGATAGGGCTCCTCCCAAAGCATTTATTCCCTTTATGCCAGCATCCAATTCTCTATGCTCAACTTCTGATAATACACCACTATTAATATCAGTTGTGATACCATGCATTGCTGTAAACACATCCATTCCCAAAGATTGGAAATAGTGTTGCATTTGATTCTTCCATAGCATAAAATTGTTCCCATTGATGATCGGAATCCCTTTAGGATTAGTGACCTCCATATGAGAGAGAAACACTGATATCAATATTTCCCTATAATACCAATTGTTAGGTCCACTAAGCTAGATACACTGAGAAGGGGGGTGAATCAGGGTAAGACAGATTAAAACAACTACCTCATTTGATCTTGTTTTGCTATTAGAAAAAACCATCTTCTCTCTCCTTCCTGATGCTTAGTATGAATAAAATGTAAATCATGAACATGACACAATGATTTTTACTTGGTTCACCCTCACAGGGCTATATCCAAGGATCATACATCTGCAGTGTGCCGATGTACCAATTGCACTATAAGCACACTATTGTTTACAAGTTCAAAGCAGACTCACCTTCCCTCTTGGTTTAAAACCACTCACAATTTGAGAACTCACTGATCCCTCAACGGAAGTGAGCTCACTAATTTTTCAGAAGATCTTATCACAGTTTATAGACCTTTAGGTCTCTTCATTATCACTAATGAATACATCCTCCACTGTATGTAGATGCTCTGTTGAAGTCCAAATTTCATCAACTGATGAATTCTGCTTTACCATAGATGTTCTGGGAAATTACTAACTTTCATGCAACCCTAGGGTGACTTGTGTTCCCCTTTAACTAGTCCACAACCTCTACCATTGTTGCGAGAAAACCAACTTGCGTGACACACTTGCTTGCCACACTAGCATGCCAAACTTGCGCACCACACAGCTTGCGCGACACACTTGCACAGTACACTTACGCGGTACACTTGCACAGTACACTTGCACAGTACACTTGCACAACCCACTTGTGCACAAACCGAAATTTTCATGTCACTTTCACTTTCGTGTTTATAACTCAGATTTTCTCTATGTTTTGAGCTCGTTGATAAATGAGGAGAGGAGCCATCTATTTATCGGAATTTTGAGGGCTTTTGCGCCACACTTGCATGCCTATTTCTTTGCTTTTTCATATTTTGATATGATCATCTTTGAAATATGAATTTCATTCCACGCTTATGTGCCATACTTGTGCACCACACTTGCGCGCCACTTTAGGACTTGCACGCCACACTTGCACACCACTTTTGGACTTGCGCACCACACTTGCGCACCACTTTTGGACTTGCGTACCACTTTCCCATTGCCAAAATTTTTATGTTATGAATTCAAAAAATTCCTAGAATACAACATTAGAAACCTCCTTAACAAAGGAGAACAACTCCCTTTTCCAAAGAAACTTTCCCCCATTCTCCCAGAAAACCCCCTTTGTCAACAGTTTGAGTCATTGAGACTCAATTATTCAATAAACACAACATGGAGTCCTACATTGTCAACAAATAAAATCATCTCAAAAATGCTTCAATGATACCTTAAGGGACTTTTTCAAAACAAAGATGATGAATGATATTGGAAAAATGATGTTGGAGGGCACAACTATGAAGAATATTTTCCAGGGTTTCCACATGAGAGAGATAAGTCATAGGTCACCCGATCGAAGAAAACAGAATAGCAGAATATGAGGCACAATAAATCATTTAAAATATTTATCACATAATTTTTTTAATAACCGATGTGATAAACTGTTTTTTATGTTTATAACATCGTGCATTTAATAACTGATATAGGAAATCCTATAAAAACTTTGTTATTTAATAACCAATGTGATAAATGGGTTTTATCACATCAATTATAAAATAACCGACTTGATAAATCTCAATGATTGGATTTATCATTTCAGTTATAAAATAACAGACATAAAAAATTGATTCTTGTGATTTATCAGCTCAGTTATTTTATAAATGACGTGACAAAGAAAATTTTCCAGCTTTTCACATCGATTATAAAGAACCGACGTAAAAAACACCAATGTGTTAAAAGATTTTTCCATAGTGTGTGTATATAGGTTGTTACGAAAAATACAAGTACGAAAACATTATGAATCATTGTAATTTATTTTATAAATAAAACAAATAACTCTCGTTTTAAATGTAATTATAAAAAACCATAGTTTTTTATATATATGAAATTCTTGATCACATAATATTTTTATAAGAAAACCCACATCCCAAAATAATATCATGGTGAGGTGGCATACGAGTGAATGTTCAAAAAATAAATGTTAAGGATTAATAAATGATAACATGAGAAAAAGATATATAAGGAAAGATACATCATAAATAAAAGATAAATGTGAAGTAAATAAGGATATAAAATAGTCACAAAAATCTATAAAGTAAAACATGGAACACATATTTCATTTAAAAAATAGACCAAAATATGGGATATAATACTCAAGAATAAAGAGAAAATATAGGCCTCACTCACAGTACACATATAGCCGGTGAGATATGTAGAACATGATAGTTCCCAACCCCAACATACCCTTTTAGCATTGTTGGGTGACAATCTCTTAGTCAGTAAATGAAATCTAATAGGGGGATCTACCATGTGTAGTTATCTATGCTATAGAATAACTCATCCTTTATAATAATATATATTCCCAAGGTTCCAATTTTTCCATACCCATGTACATAATCATTACAATTTTATCAATTATGTAACATAATGAAAATCGTAAAAATAACAATTATGTATCCAAAATCCATGGGGCATGATAAAATTAACTTCCCAAAAATCAATAATGACACAAAACATAAAGTGTATCTTTTAAAAGCATAACACCAGGTAAAAGCATAAGAAATATATCTTAATTATTCTAAACATATATTACAATATTGTACTATCATTAGGATCAAATAATTCTAATTGATCTTTTTTCAAAATCATTTTTTACATAAAACATACTCCTAAGGGAATAATAATTTTTTACAAATAGAAAGTATCTTTATGGAAATAAAATTATATTTAAAATAATATTTATAGTTTTTATAAGTATATATGGTCATAATGGAAATTTATCAAAAATAATACATGCCTCAAACCATACAATTAAAAATTACTAACAAATATTTTAATAAAGTCTTTGAAATAACAAGAATTTGATAAAAACTATGGAGAACCTTTTAGGGATATAATATAAATTAACAATAAAATTTTTTAATTAGATATATATATATATATATATTTAGAACTAAAAAACACCAAGCGGATGTAAATTCATAGAATTTTATATAAAGGCACCTACATTATGTGGGTGAAGTCAATGGACACAAAACAATGAGGAATAGATTAGGTCAAGAAGGGAGATTCACCATCAATAGGTATTGAATATATTAAGACTAGGTAAACCGTAGATAATAGGTTCAGCAAACCTAGAATCTAGGGATTGAATAAGTGGAATAAAAGTAGAGAAAAGGTATGATAATGAAGGGAGGAAGAGGTAACATCATATTTACCTTAAGAAAAATGATGGAATGAAGGTGATGTAATAAAAAATTCTCAATATAGGATAATATATACATTGATAGGAAATATATCAGCTGTTATGTACACAAATGAAATTAAAACACCAAAAATGAAGGTTTTATTTGACCAATGTTAATATGTGAATACAATTTTTAAATTTCTTGGAAAGCCATAGGTTTTGGTTACATGGTTTAACAAAACATTCTTTAATAACAGAACTATTATTCAAACCACCAGGGATCTATGTCATGGATAAGTTTCATGGTTTATAAAACTATGTTCTAACCATGTTCATGCTATTGAATAATCAACCCCTACATAATATTGATCAATATGGTTCCCCTAGAAGTTTAGAAACTGTTCATGGTTAATAATTTGTAAGAATAATGATTCATGATTACTACTTGACTCATGCAAAGCAGTGAAATGATTTTATGGTTTCCAAAAAAATGAAAACCCTCTATATATAAGTTTATTCCACATGGTTTACCAAATAGTTCTTAGACTACTAAAAAATCAATAATCATAAGGGTATCCTACATAGTTACTATAAATCACGAAGACCATTATCAAATCAAGCTTCATGCAATGTCTTGATAATTAAAATTTTCAACTATATAAAATTGAATAATCAATATTAAAATAATTATTTATCAAAATAGAAATTGTGGGTGAGTCCCTAATAAAAACTATTATATATGTGGATGAATTGGTTGAATTAAATGGAATCTATCAAATAACATGGATACAACTATCAAGACATGGGCACTCAAAAGCCACCTAGATAGTCAAATAATAATTTCATTGTCTAGTTCCACTTCATGGTATAAATATATCATATGTTGTATCCAGGGCTCATCATAAACATACACTTAATAACAATTCCATTTATAATTTTTTGATGATATTCCATCTTATAACACAAACCAAGGGTGAATGGGAATAACATCCTATGATATAAAATAATAAAATAATAGGGAACAAAAACCCAGCATATTGTAATAACATATGAATTTTTCGATTTTTTTTCAAATTAATTTAGTATTTTTTATATTTTGCGTTACACATGATCCCATGTTTAGTTTGCGTTACACACAACACTGATCTTAATTGAAACGCCTCATATTATAAAAATAGTATTATATGATTGATATCACCTATCCATTGGAATGGAGTGTATAAATAATATTAATTACAACATGAAAATATATTGTTTATAAATTTATATAAAATGAATTATTTTGGGACAATTTAATTACAAATAAAAATAGAGGAACTCTTTTTCTGAAAAATAATTTTTTTTTGAAATAAATATTTTTACCTCAATAAAATATACAAAACAATTTTTTGTGAAGTATTTTAACTAAATTATTGTAATATTTATTAAATTAAACTATTTATCATTCATATTATGTGTTTATGAGACATGAGATTAGAAAAAATCCAATTGAATTCTTAGAATCTATAATTTTAAAAAAAGATGCTTTATCACCTTTTTTTAATTATATTAAAAATAATTTATGATTATTTTAAAAAATTTATTTGAAAAAAGAAAATTCATTTTTTAAATCATAATTTTATCATTATCTGTAGTTATTTTTTTACAATTGTTTGGAAAATATTTTTTTTGATGTACAGAAAAAATAATTAATGTCAATAGAAAACATGCTTTTCATTTAAATTATTAATAATGATAAAATATATTTTTAATTAGTTATATGTTAAAATTAATTCAATTATATTTCTATTAATAAAATTTAGGAAAATTTAATTATATTCATATTGATTTTTTTATCAAATCTTTTTAAACATTCGAATATTTTCTCTTTGAAAAACTCTCTTTCCTATATCATCGACAATATTTATTTTAAATTAAAAATTTTCATTTATGTTAATGGAATTGGGAAAAATTTAATAAATATTTGTAAAAATAATTATTTATATTACATAATGTGTTCAACTTAATTTTTTAATATAATGAATAGTAAAAATAGTAAAAATATTCTACCCTAGTTAAGGTTAGAATGGATGGGTTACACTGAAATGATACATGATAAAATTATCTAAAGAAATTCTCTAAGATATATTTTATGGACATAAATAGACCATATAATATATAAGTATCAATAATATTCCATTTATGGGACTTTTACATGATAATAACATGGTTACAACTTTTTATTCTCAAAACATTACATGTTTTCCACTCACTTAACATATAAAAGGTCACCACTCTCATCTCTTAATGACGCCTTCAAAACATTTTGGTTCTACCAAAAACATTACAAATACCATAAGAAAAAGCCAATAGAGACCAAGAAGCATTATTTTTGGATTAACTCTAAATGTGGAAGTCTTTTGGAGAAAACCTAAGAAGGATACCCAAATAAGTGGTAACGTTCTAAAACAACAATTTTAATTTTATTCCTTCATCCACCATTGTAAATTTTTATTTAACCATGATTATATAATAAAATCAGAATAAAAAATATTCTTAGTTGTTTTTATATTAATACCACAAACTAAATCAAATGGCACGTCCATCAAGTGTTTTACAAAATTGTCATTCTTGTGTATAACAGACGACCTCCTCTCGAACTGATGTAATTCGTTCTTCCCTTACCACTCTCCAGGTTGGGTATGATGATTTATATAAAGTATATATATGATATTTATTACATAATTATAAATATGGATTCATTATATCAAATATATTGTTTTTAATTTCCATTGCTTAAGGGATAATTTGATGTCATTCGTTTGTATGAAGGTATACTACCTCATGAAGCGATGTGATTCATTTTTACCAACTCATTACATGCAAGATAATAAGGATAAAATTAATAAATATAATTGATATACATGAAATAATTAAGATATTAATGAAAAAATTATCATTCTTAAATGATAATATATCAATTTTGTTCTTATATTTTCACTCACTGAAAGATGACAACGTCATTCTTGTATGCGTCGACTACATCCTCCTGGAAGCAAAGTGAATCTATCTTTTCATTACCAGACCACCTGGATGAAATATATAAGTATATTAAAAAAATGAATATGTTATTTATTAGAATATGATTATTATGTAATGATAAAATATTACTTACTTATTATCTATAATTATCATTTAAAAATAGAACCTTTACATATGCGAACATATGACCTACTTTCTCTGTGATCATAATGTACTTAATTTATAGAAAACATATTCGACGATTGGTAATAACATATAATTTATGTATAAATATTCTTTTTTGTTAATTATTGTTATTCATGATATTATGGATCCATGATTAAATTAATATGACTGAAAAACAGAAATCAAAACAAATATGAAAAATAAATCAATTATTACCCAAAGCGTGATTTTTACATGGAATTATTAATAAATGGGAAATTAATGGTATAATGTAAATAATATATGGTATAATAAATATAAATATGATTATATAAAATATTTCTAATAAACATATATTAATTATACATGATAATCAAATATGTATAAAAGAATACAATACTTAAGGTATGGGATTTGTGACTCACTTTATGACTTTTGTGAGACACATTCAATATTCATCATCTATTTATTTTATACGGTGTATATAATACAAAACAACGTATTTTATTATTCTTCTTGTTATTTTTATTGATATTTAAACATCCATTTTAGTATCTCTTTTAAATGAGGTTATAATTCAAAATTCACCAAATTGTTAATGTATTTTTGTTTCAATTTTCATTCCTTGAGACATATGTTATTTTATCAACCTATATTCTATTAAGAGGTGTCTATACTTCCCATTTTACATGTAATATCATTAATTAATTTATTTGAATTATATTTTAGTTTTAATATAATTTCATCCCTTTATAGATTTTACAGATCAATGTTACTATAATGGTAATTATTTTTTGTTACTATCTAATAGTTTATCAAAATTGTTTATTATTATTTTTCTGATGATGAAATATTTTTATCTATTCCAAAAGAAGCTAATGATTTTTATTCTGCTATTTTTGTGTGAATATAATATATTTTTCCTTTATTTTACTCTCTTTATGCATTTAATAATTCAAAAGTGGTTTTCAAGAGATAACCCATCTTTATTTATCTCTTTAGTGGAAAACCAATTTTTAATATATGAAAAAAGTTCTATTTTTTTAAAAAACAATTTTAATATTCATTAAATTCCTTATTAAAGAATTTTTTATTAATTTTTAATTTTTTAAAAAATTATTAAAGGGAAATTTTGTGTCACTTTCCAAAGAATGTGTATTTGTGTCTTACCAAAAACATACAAGGAATCATTTTTTTATTGTGTAAAACATGAACAAAAATTCCAACTATTATGAACATTATTTTATTTAAATATTATATTATAAGTTTAAATGGTTATTTTAAATGAAAATGTTTTCAATTTTTTTTAAAAAAATGCATTCAATGTGGAATAGATATTTTATCCATTAATGTTTTTAAACAACTTTGAAAAATTACTTTAAAAGTTTTTATATTATTTTTAAAGAAAATCATTTCCAAAAATGTTTTGTGAATTTTTTGTTTTAAAAAGGGATTTTAAAATAAATTTACCTTCTTTAATAAATATTCAATGTGATCTATCTTTGATAATAATTTTCCATAAAAATGATATCTTTTTATATTAATTTTAATTTACTAGGGATATGATCCATGGATAAAATTCTAATTATTTATATGAATGTTTTATGTTTATGTTGAAAATATGTTTATCAAAACCATTTCATTTTATGAGGTATGATATGATGAATGTTTTATGATATTATGACTCACACATATATTATTTTCATTATGTGATGGTGGTGATTTGGTAACTAGGATGGTGATTATGTTATAACCAAAGAAATGCCAGACCTATATCTCCCTCTAATGCATTGGGAAAAAATTTATATCTCACAAGATAGAAAGGAATAGAACAGGGATTTAACTGGGTTCATTAATGTAATTTGTCTACTATGATGGTATTGTGAGTGATCCTTGACTACTTTTAAGGTTTTGAGAGTGAACCCATTTCACTATGATAACATTTGAGCAATCCTTGAATAATATGGAAGAAATTTTCTATGCTTATTTTTATGCAACCATTTTATATCTTATGCCAATAGTATGCTCTCATGGATTTCATTCTTCAATTACCTTATGGTTAATGTATTATGAACTTTAAATAATGATTAGATGACTCATGATTATATCATTAATGTGTAGGGTATGGATTTCAAATGTTATTCTTAGGTTCTCAAGACATTATGATAATGTAATTTTTACGTATCTTCTTCCTTTACCCTTAAAAAACATCTAATCTCACCATTTATTATTGTTCCATTACACAAGATTTTATGAATGGTTTAACATATGTAATCCTTGTTAAGATTACTAAATAATAATATCATTAGGGTAGATGTTAAAGATATTTAACCAAATTATGTGATTGTGTACCTAGTCCCCTAATTCACTAAACAATTACAATCTAGAGGTGTATGTTTATGGAATGTACTGAATATACATATACAAATATCTAATATATATGTATTAAGATCCTAGGTCTATATAGTTGGTATTATAAGAATATTTTAGTTACCCTTTATAATATAGGATGAGAAAACATTAATGAAATCCCTAGGTATATTTTTAAGGATATTTATCAGGATACGTCTGAGGATAACTCTAATGAAGAATCAAAGTATTGGAAAATGTCCCATAATCTAAGTAATTGATAGGACATGTGAATTCCATCTAATAAAATATATATCTAGATACTAAAAGTGGATATTCCTTTGGCATGAATGTACTTGGGGATAATAACTATAAAATGGGAACATTAAGTTGGAATCAGTCATCACCTAGTGAATGAAAATGGGCTTTTCTCCGCACTTAGTTTGAAACTCCAAATGAATATCCATTAGAAATTCAAAATCCCTTTATGAAACACCATGAAAGATTTAAAAATACTATGACTATTAATGACCAAGGATAAATATATGGTTTCCAATATTAAGAAGAATGTGTCTGGATTTAGATATCTTATAAGCCATTTTCATGATTTTGGGGTTTTCCACTAGGATTAGTGTTTCTCGCACTATACTTTTTTATTAACTATTGGGGACTCTAATGATCATGGTAAAAAATTAAGGTGATATAAAATTTTTATGATGAGTATCTATATGGGATGATGACTGGAGTGAATTATATTATAATTATTCCAAATCACTTATCAGAAAACATAATTAACAACGTCCACCATAACCAATTCTCAATCATAGAAAAGAAGAGAATGATAGAGTTTTTTTGAGATTTATAGTGGTGGATACCATGGAAAAATTAGATTATGTTTCATATATGTTGACAATGTAGGAAGAACAACTGAAGGGAATGTCTTAGAGGAATGAGATGATATTTAATGAATGTAATAGAAGGACACAAATAATGTAACTACCAATGAAAAATGAATCATCCAGTTAACTAAATGGATGTGAATATTGGTCTAACTAATGTATTATCCAAGGATGGATGTTTTAAGTGTGGAAAGTATATAAATTATGAAAATATATGTCTTATTGGGAATGCATGTGAAGTGAATCAACAAGGTGGTATAAGTGGGGATTATATTGCTGATGAGGAAGAGACTACAAAAGGAATATGGATGGAAAGTGGTATTAAGGAATACGATGATGAAGCCTACTTAATCGATTAAGGATGAGGTGGAATAATTTATGTGTTTATGTATTTTAAATCCATAAATATGTTATTTGAGACATAATATATATAAGTATTGTCTATAAAATTTTCCTTTAAATATTTTATAAAACATTTTAAATGGTATTGATGAACTAGAAATTATATTGTTTGGTAAAGTGATATTTTGTGAAAACACATGATTAAGGTAACGATAACACATAATTTTTTTTGATGCAGAGATAATGATGTTGGGATAAATATATGACTAACATGCATATATTAAATTATATTCTATTGATATATTGGGAATATATTAATGATTTGTTAAAACAATTTATTGTGCTACCATTAATAGAGTTTACAAAATTTTTATATTTAAAGAATATATCCAACAATCTGTGATTTATGTAAGGTTGGGGAAGCAAGTATGTTTTCAATGAGGTTTGATGATAATTTGGGTAATTAACATGTTTTAAGATAATACATGATGAATGTATTAATATATTTATCATGTGACAATAAAGAGACACATTATGTTATATAGGGGATGAATGTTAAATATATTTTGATTAAATGTGAACTTGTTTATTAATTGTGAATATTTTAAATGTTATAAGATTAACTATTTATATAATGGTTTATGTTATATCTTGGATAATTTTTTTGAGATTAAGATATTGCTTCACAAAATGATGATTTAAACAAATTGGTCATCCATTTTAAACCATTATTAAACGAGAGATAGAATAGATGAATAAGAATTATGTTATGGATTTCATTTTGAGCTTTAGAAATGAAAAATTCATCTCCTAGAGAAATATATAATGTAATAAGTAATCATGTCATGACCAAAGGATGAGACTTTTTCTATGAAATAAAATGATATAAAGTAATTAAATATTCATCTGTTATTTTTCTAGATTGAAAAGGAATTCCCCAATAATACTAAATTTATCTTTAAATAAAAAATTTCCCTTTTATCATTATTTTTCCTAATATCAATGGCCTTTTTTAAGCCTCTTTGGTATATGAGTTTTTTTCATTTACCTTCCCTGTATGAGACCCTTTTTTGTTATCAATGATATTTATCACTCTATATAATAATTTAATACTTCTTCCATGTCCATATCTCCACTTACATCATATTTTACCCTATATGGAAACCTATTATATTTTATTAAAAATTACATTTTCATATCCATCTCTCTTTTTGAAGAGTATGTCTTATTAACTATTTTTACTATTTGAGTTTCTATGAAGGAATTTTAAAATCATAAAATATTGACGAATGAGAGAAATATAGATAGTTAAACAAAACACATATTTTATATTTCATTACACACAACCCTAGGTTTAAATGAAACCATTCATATAATTAAAATAGTATTATAGGATAGATATCACACAACCATTGGAATGGATTGTATGAATAATATTAACTTAATTATGAAAATATATTTTTTAAACATGTATAGATAATTTATTATTTAATAAAAATTAAATTTAAAATTAAAATAATGGAAGTATTTTTTTAAAAAATCATTAAATGAAAGCAAACATGTTTTACATAAATAAATTAAACTAAAAAATTTAAGTGAAATATTTTAAAGAAATATACATATTTTATATTCAATAAAATATTAAATATTCATCTTATGTGTTTTAATTGAAAATAGATAAGAATAAATCCAATTTTCTGCTTAAAAAAGTGTTTTATAAAAAACCTTCTTGTCAAACTTTTGCGAACATATATTAAAAATATTTTTTTTTCAATTTTCGAAAATATATTTTGAAAATTTTTTTGCTTTTATAAATATTAATCTCAAAATTATCATAGGGTTAATTTTTTATAATTTTATGTAAATAGTTCTTTTTTGATGAATATAGGAAAATACAAAATTTTAATTGAAAATTTCTTTCTCATTTAAAATTTTTAAAAATATAAAATGTATTTAATGTTGATATTAAATTAAAATATGTTCAATTTATACTTTTTTAATACAACATATTTTATTCAAATTAATTTCAAATTTAATTTTGATATAAACACATTTTATTCTTTTGACAATTTTTTTATTGAAAAATATGATTTTTCATCACGTATGTGTGATTAAATTAAAATTAAACTTTTCCACTAATTTGAACCGAATTCTTAAAAATTCATTTCATAATTTCAATAATAATAATAATATATATTATATAAAAATATTATTTTAATTGTTTACCATTATTAATATTAAAAAAATTAAAAACCATTTACTAAGGTTTAGAGAAAAATTGGTATTACTAGTGGTTAAATTAAAAAGATAAGTGTTAAAATGACCTAAAATCATATCTAAAATATTTTTTATGGAAGTATTAATACCTTATATTGTGTAATTATCATTAATTATCTATTTAGGATCCTTTTGGAATGATCAAAACGTTGGTACATAATTGTCACTTAAAAGAATTAGTAGTCTTCCACTCACCTCACATATAAAGGCCACCCTCTATCTACTATTAATCACACCTTAAAACAATGTTGTTTCTACCAATACCTGAAACATATTTCTTTAAAAAATCCATAATATCATCCAATAATCCCTATTGGGTGCATAAATACATCCTTTCATGTATTTTTATGCAAACCAATAGAGGTTACCCAAAGTAGTGGTAACGTTCTTCAACGAGCATTCAAATTTTAGTAATACCTCCAACTCATTAAAGTATTATTAAAAAATTATGATAAAATAAAATATGTATAATAAATATAATGAAATTTTTTATGTTAATTTAATATCTTTAAATAGTATCCAATTCTATAAAATGGGTTACTAAATCAACATTCCTGTTTACAGTGGAATAGTACCTCGCGAACCGATGCCATTCATTTTTCATTTCCACCTCTCATCATTGGATACGATGATGGGTATAAAGTATATCTATTACATTTATAACATAATTATATCTATTTAATCATTATATATTATATTATTTTTTTTAAATTTCATTCAATTAGGGATATTATAATGCTGTTTATGTGAACGACCCTCTACTACCTCGTGAAGCAATGCGAATCATTTTGAAAACGCTTTAACAGAAGATAATATGAATAAAATTAAAAAAAATATGCAACATAAAAAAATTAATAATTATAATAATTAAATAATTTTCATTATTAAATAGAATATATCATTTTCTTTTTTTCCATTTCAGTCACTGAAAGGTGATAACATCATTCATGTACGTGCAGACTACTGCCTTCACATAGCGATGTGACTCTATATTTTTTTTTCACCAAACCACATGGTTGATATGTATAAGTATATTTAAAGAAATAAATTTTCATATTTGATAATATTATAATAATATAAATATAATATATTACCAACCTCATTTTTATAATGATATTTGAAAAATGGAAAAGATACTCATGTATACGCCTCACCTACCGTCTCCATAATCATAATAGGCTTCATTTCTCCAAATATCATTCATGATTGATATTTAATGTATAATTTTAATGTAAATATTATAACCATTTCATGATTATTATTATTGATATTATGGAACCATGATTAATGTACTAGTACCGAAAATAAAAAATCAAAATATACATGAAAAACAAATAGGTTATTACCTGAAACATGATTTTTACAAGGAATTGGTAATAAATGGGTAATGAATGGTCATAAGTAAATAATATAAGTTATAATATATATAAATATGGTTCTATAATTTATTTATTATTATATAATATTTATGAAAAATGATTTTCAAATGCGTATGAAAGAAGTTCATACTTAAGATAAGGGATTTTTATCACACTTTTTACTTTAGTTAGACACATTCCACATTCACTACATATTTGTTTATGTGGTGTATATAATTCAAATGAATTTATTTTAGGATTCACATAATTTATTTTTTTATAATCTATATTTCCATTTTAGGATCTCTCTTTCATGGGGTTACAGTTCATGATTTACAAAAGTGGTAATGGATTATTATCTAAATTTACATTCCTTGAGATGTAAGTTATATCATGCACCTATCTTCTCCTATGTGGGGTATATAAAAACCCATTAATATATAATATCATGAATTTATTTATTATCATTATAAATTATATTATATGTATTTTTATTTATTAATGGGTCTTACAGTTCAAAGTTACCAAAGTGGTAATGATTTTATGTTAAAATCTCATCATTTATTGAGTTTTTTTGTTATTATGTTTCTAATGATAAAAAATTAAGAAATATTTCAAATGAATATCATGAATTTTATTCTACTAAGGTTTATTTCAGGAGAAAACATTTTCAATTTCATTCTACACTCATTATCTATGTAAGAGTTCAAAATAATGTTTTTAAAAAAATATAGTCTTTAATTTTTCTCTAATACCAGAAATCTGTTTTTCTTCCAAAAACAATGTTTTATAAAAAAATTTCTAATTTTTTTTCGAAATTACTCAAATAATTTATAAAAAACATTTATTCACAAATTTTACCTTTAAAAAAGTATTTTGAAAGAATTATTCATGTATTTTTCTAGACAACATTTGTATGGGTTTAAAAAAATTAAAGCAATCATTATTTTAACATGTATGAAATGAATAGAAATTAACATCATCATGAACATTATTTTAATTGAACATTTATTTTTATGTTTTCATGGTTATTGTAAATGAAATTAATTTTCACGTTTTTTTAAGAAGTTTCATTAATTATGAAGAGTTATTTCCCTCATACCAAATTTAATACTTTTTTATAAATTCATTTATAAATATTAATGATTATTTTTAAGGTAAATAATATCCAAAACTATTTTTGAAATTATATTTTTAAAAATATATTTTAAAATATTATTCATTTTCCTCCAAAAAATTTCAAGGTAAATTATCCTTCAAAAAAATTTCTCATCTATGATGACATCCTTTAATGAAACTTTTTTTTACTGGAGATATTATAGAGACCCGAAGCCTGACGTACATGGACATTACATTACTTTTGCGGAATACTTAGTACATAACAAAACACACACACAAGGACCGTAATAGTTTAGTATCTTTGGAAACTCGGAATATAATCTTCTAATCGTGGTGAAAGATCTTCAACATCTCCCATAAAGATCTTTTTTTTATACCTAAAACCTTTCTTTATACCCTGGGGAAAAGAAAACATAAAAGGGTGAGCTCAAATGCTCAGTAAGGGTAAACAAAAGAAATATCAATCACATCATATACATAAGAACATAGCTTTTGGAAATCTTAACCTGCAAAAGAGCTCATAATATCATAACATGGGATAAATCATAGAAGTGAAATATAATCCCAATAATCATAACTTAAAACATGAAACTTTGTGGCATACACACATAATCATAGGGAATCATTTCTTGTTAGTCAAGACTCATTGCCAAGAATATCTTAGTGGACAAAGTCCCTTTCTGAACCGAGTCACCCTCGTTTCAGTTCTGTTTCACTGAACCGGTATAACCTACCATTCCAGCCATGTCTATATCATGAGATATAAAATCTTTACCCAATGCATTGGAGGGAGATATAGGTCCCACCCATCTCATAATGATACCATTCTTATGTGTGCCACAAAATCATAAACCATACATCATAGCATAACCCATGTAATAAAAATGGGATTCTTAAACAACATGACATCATAAAACAATTCATATAAGATAAAGGAATAAAAATATTTCCATCACAACATTATCAAATCAATGTAATAATAGAGATAAAAACAGAACCCTTTATTATCTTAGATGGAAAATAATTTTGATAAAACACTTGAACTCCATTCTTGAGGAAAATATACTTTCTTCTTCAAAAATATTTTTCCTTTCATAACATGTCATACGACTTTAAAATAAAAGTAGTTGATTAATAATAAACCTGAAAACTTGTAAAGGAATATTCTTGGAAATAATGTTTTAAAAATCCATTCATTCCATATAAGTTAATTAAAATACATTCTTCGTACTTTTGTCGGAAAAGTCAAAAAGTACCTTGTACGAAAAACGACAAAAGATTCCTTTCATATTCATTAATAAAAACTCACGGAAGGGTAAAATTGGATTTAATCTATTGTTAGTGGATGGAAACAATATTACATATTTAGGGAACATGGATGTGGATGATAAAATACACCCCAGTAAATTCCAAAGTAAAAACAATCTCGGATAAAAATGAGATTGTGATATTTTCCCTTACCTTAGGTCCGACTTGCTTTGTAAGTGTCCGAACCTCCTGTATAATGATTTAAATCATGTTATTGACTTATTAAAGTATCATATTCATTGTTATTATATCATATATGGTCCACTTATGACTTTATATTACTCATTATTTTGTAAATTCATGTTAAAGTAGCGTTTTGGGTAAAATCGTCTCATTTGTCGTTCGTGTTTTTAACTTGTAATTATTAATATGATTACTTGGATCATGATTACTTCATTCCAGAATATAAAACATGATTTATATATATATATATATATTCATAATATACATATATATAATAAATCAGTAAATGGAAAGAAATACACCGTTCATGGAGACGGTAGTCCGTACGTACGCATGAACGCTATTTTTGTTTCCTTATTGAATTGAATGGAATTAAGTAGATGAAATAAATATAAATTTAAATAAATCCAGTATCATTATTATGTCATATATTTCATTAGTACTTATTATATATACTTTATAATCATTCATGAATGGTTAATCATTGAGAATGAATCTCATCGCGTCGTGGAGACGGTAGTCCGTACGTACGCACGAGCGATGATATCATTCCCATGGTCATGGAATTGTGTTGAAGTGTATGTATACTATTTCAGTATCAATATAACTTTATAATAATCATATATAGTTACTCATTACACCATTATACCCATCCAATTAAGGTGGTGGCGGAAAATAGATTACACCACGGCGTGGAGACAGTATTCCGTACGTACGCACGCGCAATGATTTCATTTTTCCGTAGGATGGCTAGAAGGTTAATTAGAGTTGATTCATATTTATAATAAAATATAAGTATATAATAAATACTGATGTAATTAATTTATCTTGAAGCAACTAAAGAAGAAGAAGTTCAAGAAGAAAGAAATTGAAAAAGATCAGTAATGGATATTACCTCTTCTTTTAAACGCCTCTTTGAATCCTCCACTTAGAGAACTAAGATTGGTCTTTGAAGAAGACCAGGACCTCTAATATTATTCTAGGGAAGTGGAGAAGAGATTTTGGAAGGGTTTTGCCGAGCTTGAGTGCTCAAATTGGTGTGAGGAGGAGGGGGAGGAGGTTCCCTTTTATAAGGGAGGAGAGGGGCGCCTTAGGAATATCTCAAAATATTATTTTATATTAAAGTCAAAATCGGTTTATAATGGTTCCAAAGGGTCTTATTTAGAAGGTAAAGTTGGGATGGGTCGAAATACTATCAACCAATAGGATTTAGACAAGTTTAGGTTATTATTTTAACCTTATCAATTAGATTTAACTCTAAGTTAAATAATTTAACTTTTACCGTGTCTTTTTGTTTTCTTACACTATATGGTTAATACACTTAATATAACATGCCAAACGAACCCCAAGTTGTTTATTATTAATATATATATATCCCTATCTAAGTAATTTGGCCAAAACTTAGATTTTTAGGAATTAAATAACAATTAATAATATAATACTAATTTATGTCAATTTTGACACTATTTGGTACATGATTTTTATGAAATTTCTAACAGAATGATAATTTCTAACCAAGTTACTTAAATCAACAATAACATGTAATATTAACCTATAAAATTAGTGTAAGTCATAAAAAGTATCAAATTACATTTATTTGGGCATTTATAACATCAATTATGTTAATATTTTCTTAAAAAGGTAATTACTGCATCATCGTTGTGTCATAAATAAATTAAATTATTTAAAGAATAAAAATTAAAAATAAAATACCATTATGTAGGAAATCTTTTTATCATTCTAATTAATATTTATATTTGAAATTATATTATGTATAACCCTATTTTAAAAATGTTTTAGTAAATAAACATTGATTTTAACTCTTTTAACTCTTCTTTGAATTAAATAATAATAAATGTCCTAATCTAATCCAAGTGGGCCTAAATGATAATCTTTTACATTTAAGGTTGTTTTTGGTCGATATACACTTGTTCAATAGGATTAGGACATGTGTTAGGGTAATATTAATATCATTTTTACCCTTAATTACCCTATTTACCTTTAACCGTGGTAAATAAAAGTACAAAGTTACTATTCACCAAAAATTATTTTCATCTCATTGAAGCACATTTTACTTACTGAAATCAACTCTGTCTCTTGGATTTTTGAAATTCCATTCACAGAAGCGGTAAAATTAAGATTTATGAAAAAATTAATTTTTTTAACTACCACTTAGTAGTTTCACTATTCATCAAAAAATTGAAGTTTTTCAGAAAAATGCCAAAATTTCACCCTAAGCTATAATTGATATTCCAAGTTCAAAAATGATTTCTATTTTACAAAATTCCCAAAATATAAGTTGCATTAATTAATTTTATAATTAATTTCCGCTGTCACAACAAATAGCGTATTTTTAAGAGATAATAACTATCGAAAGATTAACATTTGTTTATATCTGGTGTAAATGTGAAATTACATCCAATGACCAACATTGTATTGAATTGTAAAAATATATTGTAGATATATTTTAAAACCACTCAAATTAATAATTTATCACTATTAATTATTTCAATTAAAAAAATTGTTTTTAATTAAAATTTAGTAATTTTCACTATTCATCAGAAAATGAAAGTTATCCGAAAAGTACCAAAATTTCACCCTAAGCTAATTTCGATATTACGAATCCAAAAATGAATTCCATTTTAAAAAATAAAATATACAAAATTTAAAAAAGTGGTTATTACTATTCATAATGGCTAGTTTTAATAATATTTTAATAGCATATCGTTGTTTAGTGAAACTCAGTATTGCGTACTACACACGCTATCGAGGAAGGTCACGATTGCTTGCAAGGCAAGTCAAGGATGTGTGTTGTGCAATATCCTTTTGGTGTAGCGTACAACACAAGACATAAATTAAAAAGAATATTTTTCATAAAATCTCGGGCTGTTACATTCTATCCCCCTTAAAATGAATTTCACCCTCGAAATTCGTCGGGGTTATAAATGGTTTACTATTCAAAAATTTCTTTAATAGAAACCCACATCGTAAAAAGGAATACCAAAACTTGGCTTTAAAAAATAAAGTATGAAATGTAACGATTACCCAAATAAACTAATCACTGGGTTTCCACATATGTGAAAATATGGATATGGAAGAGAAATCTAACCATCATGTTCTGATGGAGAGTGGTAGAGAACATGGCTATGGAAAAGCCAGTAATCACAAATCCATAGATTTGTGATGATATAAGGTACCATCTGATTCATCAGGTATAAGATCACTAGGACAACATTTTTGGTTTTCAAGATCATTTCCCTAAAGTTGAAAATTTGAATTAAAATAAATACTTACTTTATTTTGGTACAATCTCACTGTTGTTCGTGCCTTGAACAATTTCCACTTCATCTCTTAAATAAATGAAGTTGAATTTGTTATTCGTGACGTGTTAGCAGATCGGGTCATTCCATCTGTCTCAAACAAAAGGTTAGAAAAAATTATATACATAAGTCGATCTATAGTGAGATTAATCATATATGGTTCCTAAAATGGACTTATACTTCATATATCATACTGCTTAATAAAACTAGTTTCTACTAAATAGGGACTTCCTGTAGGCCAGTGGTAGGTGATAAAGGCCAGTCGCACTTCGGTTGTGGGTTCGATTACCACAGCCTTGTTCAACGCGATGGGTTGTCGCCCGTCCTGCAGGTTGTCCTTTTTCTAAAGCTATATTACTATAACATCCATCAATAATATCGAAAAAAAACAATACTAACTTATGTCCAACATAATCCATTCCAATCTTTAGGCTTATCTATAATACTTCAGTCCACTCTCAGAGATTTAATACCATCATTGATACCCATATATCACAAGATATATCTTGTTGGTCACATTCCAAACATTCAAAGGCCTTAATCATGTACTCTCTTGAATACCCATTGAACCTTAGTGAAAACATGAATGCAGTTAAAAGTTAACACCTTCCACATACCAAAATCCTCAAAATTCTATATACTCAGACCATGATATCACTTAGTCCTTATATCAATCATGAGCTCATGAATACTATCAAACATTTTATTTTCTCCTTATCGCTTCATTATGCGCATATCATCTACATTCCAAAAATATCTGAATAACCTTTCATGGATACTGGTAACATTAATCATACACTTTCAAAACTCAAGGAAAGACAACAATGTAACAATCCTTAGATGTCCCTTTATTCCATAGTACCATGATATTCTTTATACAACATTACACTTGATAAACATGTAATCATTCCACTACCTTCTTAAACCATTGACCAAGCTTCAACAATTCTTTCATATCACATATCATTTGTAGTCTCTTCATCATCATCAACATAAATACTAACCATATGGCCGTACTGATTCTCTTTATGAGACTTTCCCTTAGGGCATTGGTTTGCATAATGCCCGTACATTCCACATTTAAAACATTTAACCATTGTTGATGTCGTAGCAATACCATTATCCTCATCCCTGGTGTTAACTAAACCTTTTCCTTTTCACTTACTGGCTTTGTGTCCTTCTTTTCCACACCCAAATCATCTTCTAGTTCCTTTGAAACATTCTCCTTGATGCCTCTTCCCACATGATTTACATAGGGGAAATTGAACTTTCTTTCCTCTATGATCATCATGAAACTCCATCTTTCTCTTATTAGCCGAGTCAGGAAACATACCAAATTTTACTTTATTGATCATATTATGAGATTGCTGATTCGGCATAATAATGATGTTTGGAATTCCAAATCCCATTTCATTTGGTTGCTCATAAAGAATATCATTCCATTGTCCATCATATCCTCCATTATTGTGAATCATCTTGTTTCCAGCTATTTTCTAAAACCCAAAAAGAATAGTGTGAGAGGCAAAAATCATGTTAGGGAAAACAACATAATAAAGGGGGAGTACCCTTGATATCTAACATCTTAGATTAAATTCTAAGATCGTTAACATAGTTCTAGGACTATATCCTATACATATACTCATCCTTAGGGACATCCCTAGACATACCATAGAAATATCTCTAGGGATCTCACTAATGTTTTCACATCCTAGTTTCCAAAGGTTGACTAAACCTTTCCTCTAATACCAACTGTAACGGTCTAGAATTACTTCCAGTGGACAATAGTTGATACCTATCAGGGCACTCCATGGGTGGCTACACCCCCTGGGCGGGACACACCACCATCCCCAGTGGCAGCCATTTCCACATGAATCCCTTGGGCGGAGAGCCATGCTTCGTCCAACGCTCACATGTGAGAGTTCCCAAGGATCGGATACATTCCTACCTCCTTTGCCTTTGATACCAACTGTAGAGACCCGGAGCCTGACGTACATGAACATTACATTACTTTTGCGGAATACTTAGTACATAACAAAACACACACACAAGGACCGTAATAGTTTAGTGTCTTTGGAAACTCGGAATATAATCTTCTAATCATGGTGAAAGATATTCAACATCTCCCATAAAGATCTTCTTTTTTTTTTTATACCTAAAACCGTTCTTTATACCCTGGGGAAAAGAAAACATAAAAGGGTGAGCTCAAATGCTCAGTAAGGGTAAACAAAAGAAATATCAATCACATCATATACATAAGAACATAGCTTTTGGAAATCTTAACCTGCAAAAGAGCTCATAATATGATAACATGTGATAAATCATAGAAGTGAAATGTAATCCCAATAATAATAACTTAAAACATGAAACTTTGTGGCATACACACATAATCATAGAGAATCATTTCTTGTTAGTCAAGACTCATTTACAAGACTATCTTAGTGGACAAAGTCCCTTTCTGAACCGAGTCACCCTCATTTCAGTTCTGTTTCACTGAACCGGTATAACCTACCATTCCAGCCATTTCTATCTCATGAGATATAAAATCTTTACCCAAATGCATTGGAGGGAGATATAGGTTCCACCCATCCCATAATGATAACATTCTTATGTGTTCCACAATATCATAAACCATAAATCATAGCATAACCCATGTAATAAAAATGGGATTCTTAAACAACATGACATCATAAAATAATTCATATAAGATAAAGGAATAAAAATATTTCTATCACAACATTATCAAATCAATGTAATAATAGAGATAAAAACAGAACTCTTTATTATCTTAGATGGAAAATAATTTTGATAAAACACTTGAACTCCATTCTTGAGGAAAATATCCTTTCTTCTTCAAAAACATTTTTCCTTTCATAACATGTCATATGACTTTAAAATAAAAGAAGTTGATTAAAAATAAACATGAAAACCTGTAAAGGAAGCTTCTTGGAAATAATGTTTTAAAAATCCATTCATGCCGTATAAGTTAAAAAAAATACATTCTTCTTACTTTTGTCAGAAAAGTCAAAAAGTACCTCGTACGAAAAATGACAAAAGATTCCTTTCATATTCTTTACTAAAAACTCCCCGAAGGGTAAAATAGGATTTAATATATTTTAAGTGGATGGCACCAATATTACATATTGATGGAACATGGATTTGGATGATAAAATACACCCCAGTAAATGCCAATGTAAAAACAATCTCGGATAAAAATGAGATTGTGATATTTTCCCTTACCTTAGGTCTGACTTGCTTTGTAAGTGTCCGAACCTCATGTATAATGATTTAAATCATGTTATTGACTTATTCCTGTATCATATAAATTGTTATTATATCATATATGGTCCACTTATGACTTTATATTACCCGTTCTTTTGTAAATTCATGTTAAAGTAGCGTTTTGGGTAAAATCGTCTCATTTGTCGTTCGTGTTTTTAACTTGTAATTATTAATATGATTACTTGGATCATGATTACCTAATTCCAGAATATAAAATATGATTTATATATATATATTCAGAATATACATATATATAATAAATCATTAAATGGAAAGAAATACACCGTTCATGGAGACGGTAGTCCGTACGTACGCATGAACGCTGTTTTCGTTTCCTTATTGAATTGAATGGAATTAAGTAGATGACATAAATATAAATATAAATAAATACAGTATCATTATTATTTCATATATTTCATTAGTACTTATTATATATACTTTATAATCATTCGTGAATGGTTAATCATTTAGAATGAATCTCATCGCGTCGTGGAGACGGTAGTCCGTACGTACGCACGAGCGATGATATCGTTCCCATGGTCGTGGAATTGTGTTGAAGTGTATGTATACTATTTCAGTATTAATATCACTTTATAATAATCATATATAGTTACTCATTACACCATTATACCCATCCAATTAAGGTGGTGGCGGAAAATAGATTACACCACGGCGTGGAGACGGTATTCCGTACGTACGCACGCGCAGTGATTTCCTTTTTCCGTAGGATGGATAGAAGGTTAATTAGAGTTGTTTCATATTTATAATAACATATCAGTATATAAGAAATACTGATGTTATTACTTTATCATGAAACAACTAAAGAATAAGAAGTTGAAGAAGAAAGAAATTGAAAAAGATCGGTAATGGATATTACCTCTTCTTTTAAACGCCTCTTTGAATCCTCCACTTAGGGAACTAAGATTGGTCTTTGAAGAAGACCAGGACCTCTAGGATTATTCTAGGGAAGTGGAGAAGGGATTTTTGCAGGGGTTTTCCGAGCTTGAGTGCTCAAATTTGTGTGAGGAGGAGGGGGAGGAGGTGCCCTTTTATAAGGGAGGAGAGGGGCACCTTAGGAATATCTCAAAATATTATTTTATATTAAAGTCAAAATCAGTTTATAATGGTTCCAAAGGGTCTTATTTCGAAGGTAAAGTGGGGATTGGTCGAAATACTATCATCCAATAGGATTTAGACAAGTTTAGGTTATTATTTTAACCTTATCAATTAGATTTAACTCTAAGTTAAATAATTTAACTTTTACCATGTCTTTTTGTTTTCTTACACTATATGGTTAATACACTTACTATAACATGCCAAACGAACCCCAAGTTATTTATTATTAATATATATATCCTTATCTAAGTCATTTGGCCTAACCTTATATTTTTAGGAATTAAATAACAATTAATAATATAATACTAATTTATGTCAATTTTGACACTATTTGGTACATGATTTTTATGAAATTTCTAACAGAATGATAAGTTCGATCCAAGTTACTTAAATCAACAATAACATGTCATATTAACCTAGAAAATTACTGTAAGTCATAAAAAGTATCAAATTACATTTATTTGGGCATTTATAACATCAATTATGTTAATATTTTCTTAAAAAGGTAATTACTGCATCATTGTTGTGTCATAAATAAATTAAATTATTTAATGTATAAAAATTACAAATAAAATACCATTATGTAGGAAATCTTTTTAGATTTCTAATTAATATTTGTAGTCGAAATTATATTATGTATAACCCTATTTTAAAAATGTTTTAGTAAATAATCTTTGATTTTAACTCTTTTAACTCTTCTTTGAATTAAATAATAATAAATGTCCTAATCTAATCTAAGTGGGCTTAAATGATAATATTTTACACTTAAGGTTGTTTTTGGTCGAGATACACTTGTCCAATAGGATTAGGACATGTGTTAGGGTAATATTAATATCATTTTTACCCTTAATTACCCTATTTACCTTTAACCGTGGTAAATAAAAGTAAAAACTTACTATTCACCAAAAATTATTTTCATCTCATTGAACCACATTTTACTTACTGACATCAACCGTGTCTCTCGGATTTTTGAAATTCAATTCACAGAAGCGGTAAAATTAAGATTTATGAAAAAATTAATTTTTTTAACTACCACTTAGTAGTTTCACTATTCATCAAAAATTGAAGTTTTTCAAAAAAATGCCAAAATTTCACCCTAAGCTATAATTGATATTCCAAGTTCAAAAATGATTTATATTTTACAAAATTCCCAACATATAATTTGCATTAATTAATTTTATAATTAATTTCCGCTGTCACAACAAATAGCGTGTTTTTAAGAGATAATAACTATCAAATGATTAACATTTGTTTATGTCTGGTGTAAATGTAAAATTACATCCAATGACCAACATTGTATTGAATTGTAAAAATATATTCTAGATATATTTTAAAAACACTCAAATTAATAATTTATCACTATTAATTATTTCGATTAAAAAATTTGTTTTTAATTAAAATTTAGTAATTTTCACTATTCATCAGAAAATGAAAGTTATCCGAAAAGTACCAAAATTTCACCCTAAGCTAATTTCGATATTACGAATCCAAAAATGAATTCCATTTTGAAAAATAAAATATAAAAAATTTAATAAAGTGGTTATTAATATTCATAATGGCTAGTTTTAATAATATTTTAATAGCATATCGTTGTTTAGTGAAACTCAGTATTGCGTACTACACACGCTATCGAGGAAGGTCGCGATTGCGTGCAAGGAAAGTCAAGGATTTGTGTTGTGCAAGCTCCTTTTGGTGTAGCGTACAACACAAGACATTAATAAAAAAGAATATTTTTCATAAAATCTTGGGCTGTTACAGATATGATCAAAGGATAATTTAATTGTTCTTCATATGAATAGATAATGTTTATGGAGAAATGATGCTTATGAAACCCATTTGATTTCATGGGTTACGATCAGATGAATGTTTTATGATATTTTAGTACAAATATGAATAATATTCATTATAAGAAACTTGTTACATTATAACCAAGGACTGTGGTCACATTATAACCAAATATGAGTGGGATATATATATATATCCATCAAATGAATTAGGTAATGATTTATATAGATGAGATCGATAAGACTGGAATTGGGAGGGAACCTAGTTTAGTATGTGAGTTTTTCTACTATTCTAGTCTTGGGAGTGAACCTTGACTACTATAATGGTTTGGGGAGTGAACCCATTCCACTATGATAGACTTGGTTGGGATCCTTGGCTAGTATGGAAATGATTTTTTATTCTTATGAGCATGCTACAATTTTAGGACTTATTCTAATGTTTTTCTCTCATTTCTGTTGTTCGTTGATTCTCTTATGATTATTATCTTATGAAATGCCAATATTAATTAGATTATGAACGATTATTATCTTTAATATATAATGTATGGATTTAAAATGATAGGATCAGGTTCTCAAAAAAATATGTTCATGTTATTCTTACTTATCTTCCATGTTTACCCTTACTGAGTATATGAGTACACTGTTTATTATTTTTTATTTCCTCATGTTTTGAAAAAATTATTTATTTAGGTTTTTTTTGTGAATATTACTATAAGAGAAGATATTTATGGGAGATATTAGATATCTTTTAGAATATTAGGAGAATATGTACCTAGTATCAAAAGACAATAAACTATAAGGTTATTTAGGTGTCTGTTTATGTAATGTATAAAATATTCATATTAAAATATGTAAAATCTTAAAATGAAAATATTATTCCATTGTAACTATCACATCATGTTTTGAGAAGGTAGAACATTCCATATCATAAAAACATAATGGTAATTGAGTATTCTTTTTTATACAATGGAGTTATGAAAAAAAAAGAAAATTCATATTGTTACATCATCATCTCATCATTCCATAAAAATAGTATTAAGCATAGCAGCTTCACATCATATTTTTGAAGGATGCATATGACCATCCAAACCTATTACGTATAGTGAAGTATCAATATTTATGCATATCATTGATGATAAGATTTGAACATCTCAATATATAACTATTCTTCGAATAATATTATATTTCAATATCGAAAACAACATCAGATAATCATCTCACCTTTCACATGAGGTGGCATGTCCATATCATGTCCTATCACTAACATTAATGTATCAACATCTTTATAAATAGAAATTATGTTGGATGAATATTTATTTTTGAAACTGGATGTTGTGTATTAAAATCTCACCATATTGTTAGTGGTTAGGTGTTATCATATTCCTATGTCATTGTCAGTTGTGTATGATTATCTCTTCATATCATTATCAATAATATATGAACATCTAGACATTTCACTAGAAGTGTCATATCAATTTTTTTCCATATCATTGTAAGTGGGGTCTCAACATATCACTATATTAATTATGGCGGTGTTTCAACAACTAGTCAAATCATTGAATATAGTGTGTAAATATATGGCCCCAGCCTTAAACCTTACTTAATCTTGAGTTATTACAATATTACACATTGAGGATCTTTTCGGGTTTAGAGTTTTAGAGAATTAGATCATAAAACTTGCATTACATTCCACCTATAAACAAAGTGGTTACATAAAGATAGTATTCTTCATTCCCATATATGGAAACACATTTAAAATAAAACATGGATTATTTCTTGACACATCCTTGACTCTATCATCTTATCATGTACCTTTCCCTTGACCTGTGAAAAACATTTCAAAAACTTGGGATGAGCATAAAAACTCAGTATGGGTTATAAAAAAAACCATGGAAAGGAAACATGAGTTCATATATACATAAGAATGAAATCATAATTTACCCATAAAACATAGGCACTTTAACATACCTCATAAAATCATGAATAAATCATAGAAATCATAAGACATAAAGGTAACTTGAGGCATTCATAACATTCTTACGTAGGGAGTAACCCTCTTGGTTACGTTTGGAATACCCATCACAGTATATTCCCCAAAATCTCATCGGAGAAACCTTAACGTTTCACTCCTTCGCGTTACCCAATGCATTGAAGAGCTATAACGGGCTCACCCGCCCTTAGTTTATCACGGAACCACCCGTCTTCATAATAATGCCCAAGAACAATAACATAATCATATCACATAAAACATGCATAAAGGAAACATAAAATTTACACATTTCAATCACGAGATATCAATACAACACATTGATATAAAAATATTATGAAAACCATTTTCAATACCAAAATAGAAGAAAAGTAAAATATGGTATTTATCTTTCTTTAAAAAAAGAAGGTATGGCTCGTAGAGGAAGCCGAAACTCAAATAACGGTCACGACGGCGGAGAAGTCATTGTCGCCGCATACGTACGACAAAAACATTCCATTTTTTCGTTTAGTAAACGCTTCGTATAAAAAAAGATTCCTTTTGAATAAACGTAAAAGTCAAAGGAGTTTATACACCGTATAAAAGAAAGTTGTGTATAAAACGAAATATGCCTCAATGAAAGGAGATTGAGACGAAGTCCCTTACCTCGGGTCTGACTTGACTCAATCATTCTTTAACATCCTGAATAATAAACATGAGTTAATTTATACTTGATTAAGAACCTTTTTAAAGTTCATTATTCTTTTTATATCACTTATTGCCATGTTATAAACATTATGTAACCATTTAAGTTAATAATGTTTGTTTTGTCAATATTTGGTTCTTAAGTCGAAAGTTGACTTCTTACAATTACATGTTGTTCGTGTGGTCAAAAGTTCTTTATATCCAGAATGAAATTCCCGATTTGGATATAATATGTATCATATATATCCAGCATATACATGTATTTATAATATTACATAATCATTTAGAGGTAAGAAATGAAATGCACCGTTCATGGAGACGGTAAGCCGTACGTACGCATGAACGCTACTTTCATTTCTATCTCATACTTTAATGGAAAGAAATAATAATGATATAGAGGTATATTATAATTACAGTACAACATCATATATAATAACTTTAAATCCATCCTTTACACGTCCCACATATGGTATTAACGAATCACATCACTTTGAGGGGGCGGTAGTCCGCACTTCCTTAAATGAAGATATCGTGTTTACCCATAATGGAAACCATAAAGGTATGACAAAAATGAAAAATACAGAAGCTTAAAGAAAACATAAACATATTATATATCATATATAAAAATAGTGACATCATAATGGCCACCCTTGAAGGTGTTAAATGAGTATTGAACAATCATCGTTTCGGGAGGCAGAATTTCGCCATCCACGGAAACCGTATGTTCTTTAACCATTTGATGTAGTTGTGTGAGATTGTAGCTCAAATAAATATTATAACAACATCCTATTATATTGAAGATACTGGTGTTGTTACAAAATAAGTAAATAAAAAGAGTTTATAGGGTTGGAGAAGAAAAATAAAACAAATGAACAAGAGAGAATGAATTACCTTTAAAAGTGTATCTCCCTTTTGATTTGAGCCTAAAGGATTCCTTTGAAAGGATTCTTCCCAAAGGGAATCCTCTAGGATGAGGAGAGGGATGTGGAGAGAGTAATTGGGCAGGGGTTGGCCGAGCCAAAGGCTTGAGTAGTGTGTGAAATGAGGTAGAGGTGGGGGCCTTTTATAAGAGGAGAGGAGGGGCACTTTTGGAATGTAAAGAAATATTACATTATTTGAAAATGTTTTTCTGTTTTAAAAGGTCCCAAATTGATATAATTCGTGGATAAGGTGATAAGGGTTCGAAAGCCACTCATCCAATTTGTTTTGGCCATGTGTAGTTCATAGATTTTACGTTATCTTCCCATTTTATTTAAATCGTCAAATAATGATGTCATCGCTGCATCATTATTATGTCATAAATAATTTAATTTATTTAATGTCTAAAAATCATAAAAAAAATAATATGATGTAGGAAATCTTTTTATCTTTCCAATTATTATTTATAATCAAAATTTGGACTTTTATAACTCCACTTAAAAATTATTTTCGTAAAACATATTATGTTTGTGTCATTTTCACTTTAACATTAAATAAAAAGTAATTTATGTCATTTCCCAACAAAAGTGGATCCATGGGGTCCCCAAGTTGACCCATGGCATTTCATGGTCGGCCATGACACAACCAATGAGGTTGGGACATGTGTCTAGGTCATTTCATATTATTAAAGCATTATTTATACCTTAAACTACACTAATTACCACTAATCGCGATTAAAAACTTAATAAGTTACTATTCACCAAAAAATTATTTTAATCTCATTGGACCACATTTTACTTATTAATGACAACCATGTATGTTGGATTTTTAAAATTCAATACACATTATTGGTAAACTTTCATTTAACTGAAAAATCAGTTTGCTTGATTACCACTTAGTGGTTTCACTATTCATCAAAAATTGAAGTTTTTCAGAGAATTACCAAAAATTCACCCTAAGCTATATTTGATATTCCGAATTCAAAAATGAAGTCCATTTTACAAAATTAAAAACATATAAGTCAAATTAATTAATTTAATAATTAATTCCCGTTGTCATGACAAATAGCGTGTTTTTATGAAACAATAAGTATCAAAAGATTGACACTAGTTTAAGTCCGATTTCAAAGTGAAATTAATTCCAACGACCACTATTGGATTTAATGGTAAAAATATTTTCCAATTTCACTTTAAAACCAATTCAAATAATAATCTAATCATATAAATAAATTAGATCAAAAAAAGGTTTTGAATTAAAATACAACATTTTACACTATTCATAAAAAAATGAACTTTATCAGAAAGGTACCAAAAATTTACACAAAGTAAATTTTGATGTCCCGATTCTAATGAAGAGTTATATTTGGTCCAAAATAAATTATAGGAGTGATCAAAACTATATTTAATGACGGTTCACCATTAAAAGGTGATAAGTGAATCTTTAGTGAAAATTAGAGTATATATGCCCTAAAATTGAACTCTTTCCGTATTTTAAGCCTTTATCTTTTATTGGGTAAATGTATAAACATTTAAAAACATATCTAATCATATTTTAGTTATTTCTATCCATTCCCGCCAGTACAACGGCTACTTGTTAACTAACAGTTAAAATAATATTATTTTATTACTAGTGTGCTACGTAAGTTTCAATGAAACTCATCGTTGCGTATCGGGTACGCTATCGAACATAGCAACCCCTTTTAAAATAAAATTAATATTTAATTCATAAATATTAATAAATATGAAAATGTCTATTCTTTATTTACCTGGGATGTTACATCCTTCCCCCCTTTTGGGAATTGCGTCCTCGCAATTTTATTCACTTATCAAAATAAGTGGGGGTATTTATCCCTCATAGCATTTTCAGATTCCCACGTTGCCTCTTCAATCAAATGGTTTTTCCACAAAACCTTTACCTTATGAATCACCTTATTCTGTAACACCTGGTCCCTGTGGTCAAGAATCTGGACTGGTTGTTCCTCATAAGATAGGTTCTCTTCCAGCTGAACTACCTCTGGGCTCAAAACATGAGATGGATCTGGAATATACTTCCTCAACATTGAAACATGAAAAACATTGTGTACCTGAGATAAACTCTGAGGTAGAGCCACTCGGTATGCAACTGATCCAACTCTTTCCAGAATTTCGTATGGTCCAACAAACCTTGGACTCATCTTTCCTTTCTTACCAAATCTCATCACACTTTTCCAAGGAGAAACCTTGAGAAAAGCATGATCACCTACCTCAAAAGATAGATCCTTCCTCCGGTTATCTGCATAACTCTTCTGCCTGCTCTGAGCTGTTCTCATGTGTTTCTGAATCAGCTGAACTTTTTCTGCCAACTCTTCTACCAATTCTCGTCCCATCAACTTCCTTTCACCAACTTCATCCCAGAAAGCTGGAGTTCGACACCGCTTCCAATATAATGCCTAAAATGGTGCCATCTGTATACTGGAATGAAAGCTGTTATTATAAGAAAATTCAACCAAAGAAAGATGTTGGTCCCAACTTCCCTGATAATCCATCAAACAAGCTCGTAGCATATCCTCCAATGTCTGAATTGTTCATTATGACTGCCCATCTGATTGAGGATGAAAAGCTGTACTAAAATTTAATTCAGTACCCAACGACTTCTGAAGGCCTTTCCAAAAGTTAGAAGTAAACCTGGGATCACGATCCGATACAATGGAGAGAGGAACTCCATGTAACCTGACTATTTCTTTAAGATACAAACGGGAAATTTGATCTAGAGAGAAAGTATCTCGTATAAAAAGGAAATGAGCAGATTTGGTCAAGCGATCAACAATAACCCAGATTGCATTATTACCTCGAGATGTCCTCGGTAATCCCACAACAATGTCCATGGATATATTCTCCCATTTCCACTCTGGAATTGGTAAAGGCTGAAGCATCCCTTTCGGTAACTGTCGCTCTGCTTTAAACTGTTGACATGTCAAACACTTCACAGTAAAATCAACAATGTCACTTTTCATTCCATCCCACCAATAATACTCCCGCAGATCTCTATACATATTAGTACTGCCCGGATGAAAAAACAACTCATTCTCCAACTGTGAATCACAAGGCACACATAACCTCTTCCCAAAACTCAAAACACAAACACAAAATTATCCAAGAACTCATGGAAAATTTTATTCATAAGGTCCATGAATACAGCAGGTGCTTTGGATAACCCAAAACGCATGACTAAAAATTCATAATGGCCATATCTAGTACGGAATGCAATCTTCAGAACATCTGCTTCTTTTACTTTCAACTGATGGTACCCCGACCTCAACTCAATCTTCGAAAAATACTGATCTCCCTGGAGCTGATACCACTTCATTCGATGGCCCAACATCTGCTGAAGTTGTTGCAAAGGATTTTACCACCCCTTTCTTCTTGTAGTCTGGCTGCATTCCCCAAGTTGAGTTCTTCTTTGGACACTCGTTTGCATAATGACCCATTTCATTACACTTAAAACATCTTACCGTTGGCTTTTCATTTCCTGCTTGATCATCTTCCTTACAGTTACGAGCAATATGACCAGACTTACCACACCGAAAGCACTTACCAGACTTGGATAAACATTCTCCAGGATGCATTTTACCACACCTCTCACAGGATGGATATTTGGTTTTCTTACCTCCTTGCTTCTTTGATGAATTCTTCCCCTTTGCCTGCCAACTAGACCTCTTATTCTGTTGTTTTTCATAGAACACCTGATCATCGGAAAACTCCATTTCCACCTTCTCCGCACATCGAACAAGTTTTTCATAACTTTTGAACTCACGAGAAGCTAAAGCCCTTCGATACTTTGTCTTTAACCCTGAGTAAAAACGGTTTATTTTACTATCAAGATCTCGTATGAAGTTTGGAACATACCTTGCCAATCGAGTGAACTTTTCTTCATAAGCAGCCACTGAATCATCCTCCTGCCTCAATTCGAGGAACTTTTTTTCCATCCTAAGACGAACCACCTTAGGAAAATATTTCTCAAGAAACATACCTTTGAATTCGTCCTAGTGAAGATCCTCAATCTCATCACTATCCCTTATATTTTTCACCATCGACCACCACTGATCAGCTTCACCTTCAAAACGGTAAACAGCAAGACTAACCTTTTGATGTTCTGAACACCCCATAACATCAAAAATCTTCTCCAGTGCTTTAATCCACCCTTCAGCTTGCACAGGGTCAGATGATCCTCTGAATGATGGGGGATGTTGCCTCATGAAATGTTCCACCACTGACATGTTCCTCTGCGGTTGATCTGGCTGATCTCGTGCATGGATACCACCACCATTTATAGCCTGAGTCAACTGTGCCATCACTGCAACAAACTGTTCAGTTCCGATTCCGACCATCTCAGGTTGCTGATTTGGAAGGTTGTCTTCCTCCTGATGTCGTCCCAACATAGCTGCTTCGTTTCCTCTACGGAAAACCATTCTGAACACAGAAATATCTTAGGCGAAGCAACATGGTAATCTGTAAATGCTATATCATTTCAATCATATTATAATTTAACACTTTTCTAACTCCTAAAGTTGTCTAAACCTCCCTTTGATACCAACTATAAGGCCCCAGCCTTAAACCTTACTTAATCTTGAGTTATTACAAGATTACACATTGAGGATCTTTTCGGGTTTAGAGTTTTAGAGAATTAGATCATAAAACTTGCATTACATTCCACATATAAACAAAGTGGTTACATAAAGATAGTATTCTTCATTCCCATCAATGGAAACACATTTAAAATAAAACATGGATTATTTCTTGACACATCCTTGACTCTATCATCTTATCATGTACCTTTCCCTTGACCTGTGAAAAACATTTCAAAAACATGGGATGAGCATAAAAACTCAGTATGGGTTATAAAAAAAACCATGGAAAGGAAACATGAGTTCATATATACATAAGAATGAAATCATACTTTACCCATAAAACATAGGAACTTTAGCATACCTCATAAAATCATGAATAAATCATAGAAATCATAAGACATAAAGGTAACTTGAGGCATTCATAACATTCTTACGTAGGGAGTAACCCTCTTGGTTACGTTTGGAATACCCATCACAGTATATTCCCTAAAATCTCTTCGGATAAACCTTAACGTTTCACTCCTTCGCGTTACCCAATGCATTGGAGAGCTATAACGGGCTCACCCACCCTTAGTTTATCACGGAACCACCCGTCTTCATAATAATGCCCAAGAACCATAACATAATCATATCACATAAAACATGCATAAAGGAAACATAAAATTTCCACATTTCAATCACGAGATATCAATACAACACATTGATATAAAAACATTATGAAAACCATTTTCAATACCAAAATAGAAGAAAAGTAAAATATGGTATTTATCTTTCTTTAAAAAAAGAAGGTATGGCTTGTAGAGGAATCCAAAACTCAAATAACGGTCACGACGGCGGAGAAGTCATTGTCGCCGCATACGTACGACAAAAACATTCCCTTTTGTCGTTTAGTAAACGCTTCGTATAAAAAAAGATTCATTTTGAATAAACGTAAAAGTCAAAGGAGTTTATACACCGTATAAAAGAAAGTTGTGTATAAAACGAAATATGCCTCAATGAAAGGAGATTGAGACGAAGTCCCTTACCTCAGGTCCGACTTGACTCGATCGTTCTTTAACGTCCGGAATAATAAACTTGAGTTAATTTATACTTGATTAAGAACCTTTTTAAAGTTCATTATTCTTTTTATATCACTTATTTCCATGTTATAAACATTATGTAACCATTTAAGTTAATAATGTTTGTTTTGTCAATATTTGGTTCTTAAGTCGAAAGTTGACTTCTTACAATTACATGTTGTTCGTGTCGTCAAAAGTTCTTTATATCCAGAATGAAATTCCCGATTTGGATATAATATGTATCATATATATCCAGCATATAAATGTATTTATAATATTACATAAACATTTAGAGGTAAGAAATGAAATGCACCGTTCATGGAGACGGTAAGCCGTACGTACGCATGAACGCTACTTTCATTTCTATCTCATACTTTAATGGAAAGAAATAATAATGATATAGAGGTATATTATAATTACAGTATAACATCATATATAATAACTTTAAATCCATCCTTTACACGTCCCACCTATGGTATTAACGAATCACATCACTTTGAGGGGGCGGTAGTCCGCACTTCCTTAAATGAAGATATCGTGTTTACCCATAATGGAAACCATAAAGGTATGCCAAAAATGAAAAATACAGAAGCTTAAAGAAAAACATAAACATATTATATATCATATATAAAAATAGTGACATCATAATGGCCACCCTTGAAGGTGTTAAATGAGTATTGAACAATCATCGTTTCGGGAGGCAGAATTTCGCCATCCACGGAAACCGTATGTTCTTTAACCATTTGATGTAGTTGTGTGAGAGTGTAGCACAAATAAATATTATAACAACATCCTAGTATATTGAAGATACTGGTGTTGTTACAAAAGAAGTAAATAAATAGAGTTTAGAGGGTTGGAGAAGCAAAATAAAACAAATGAACAAGAGAGAATGAATTACCTTTAAAAGTGTAACTCCCTTTTGATTTGAGCCTAAAGGCTTCCTTTGAAAGGATTCTGCCCAAAGGGAATCCTCTAGGATGAGGAGAGGGATGTGGAGAGAGTAATTGGGCAGGGTTTGGCCGAGCCAAAGGCTTGAGTAGTGTGTGAAATGAGGTAGAGGTGGGGGCCTTTTATAAGCGGAGAGGAGGGACACTTTTGGAAAGTAAAGAAATATTATATTATTTGAAAACGTGTTTCGGTTTTAAAAGGTCCCACATTGATATAATTCGTGGATAAGGTGATAAGGGTTCGAAATACACTCATCCAATTGGTTTTGGCCATGTGTAGTTCATAGATTTTACATTATCTTCCCATTTTATTTAAATCGTCAAATAATGATGTCATCGCTGCATCATTATTATGTCATAAATAATTTAATTTATTTAATTTCTAAAAATCATAAAAAAAATAATATGATGTAGGAAATTGTTTTAGCTTTCCAATTACTATTTATAATAAAAATTTGGACTTGTATAACCCCAATTAAATTTTTTTTTCGTAAAACATATTATGTTTGTCTCATTTTCACTTTAACATTAAATAAAAAGTAATTTATGTCATTTCCCAACAAAAGTGGATCCATGGGGTCCCCAAGTTGACCCATGGCATGTCATGGTCGGCCATGAAACAACCAATGAGGTTGGGACATGTGTCTAGGTCATTTCATATTATTAAATCATTATTTATACCTTAAACTACACTAATTACCACTAATCGCGATTAAAAACTTAATAAGTTACTATTCACCAAAAAATTATTCTAATCTCATTGAACCACATTTTACTTCTTAATGACAACCATGTATGTCGGATTTTAAAAATTCAATACACCTTATTGGTAAACTTTCATTTAACTGAAAAATCAGTTTGCTTGATTACCACTTAGTGGTTTCACTATTCATCAAAAATTGAAGTTTTTCTGAAAATTACCAAAAATTCACCCTCAGCTATATTTGATATTTCGAATTCAAAAATGAATTCCATTTTAAAAAATTCAAAACATATAAGTCAAATTAATTAATTTAATAATTAATTCTCGTTGTCATGACAAATAGTGTGTTTTTATGAAACAATAAGTATCAAAAGATTGACATTAGTTTAAGTCCGATTTCAAAGTGAAATTAATTCCAACGACCACTATTGGATTTAATGGTAAAAATATTTTCTAATTTCACTTTAAAACCAATTCAAATAATAATCTAATAATATAAATAAATTAGATCAAAAAGAGGTTTTGAATTAAAATACAACATTTTACACTATTCATAAAAAATGAACTTTATCAGAAAGGTACCAAAAATTTAGACAAAGTAAATTTTGATGTCCCGATTCTAAAGAAGAGTTATATTTGGTCCAAAATAAAGTATAAGAGTGATCAAAACTATATTTAATGACGGTTCACCATTAAAAGGTGATAAGTGAATCTTTAGTGAAAATTAGAGTATATATGCCCTAAAATTGAACTCTTTCCGTATTTTAAGCCTTTATCTTTTATTGGGTAAATTTATAAACATTTAAAAACATATCTAATCATATTTTAGTTATTTCTATCCATTCCCGCCAGTAAAACAGCTACTTGTTAACTAACATTTAAAATAATATTATTTTATTACTAGTGTGCTACGTAAGTTTCAATGAAACTCATCATTGCGTATCGGGTACGCTATCGAACATAGAAACCCCTTTTAAAATAAAATTAATATTTAATTCGTAAATATTAATAAATATGAAAATTTCTATTCTTTATTTACCTGGGATGTTACAATAAATATATTATAAAATCATTAAAAACAACATATCAATACCTCATCATATTGATAACGATAGCATATCAACATTTCTTTATATCACTGATGGAAATGTTTCAACTCTCATCATATCACTAATGGAATAAGATCAACATCTAATCACATCAACAATGGATGTCTTTAATTATCTTATCCCATCACTGATGAGAGTGGATTAACATCTCCTAATATTACTGATAGAAATGTATCAATATATTCATATATAAATCATTGTAGCATATTATTATCACATTATATTTTTTATGGAATATGATAAAAATATCATCATATCACTGATAGTAGTGCATTAATATATCATCATCATTCCAGCGGAAGTGAATCCATATCCTCAATATCATAAGAGACAACACATCAACTTATAATCATTTTTATAGTAATGGTGATCAATATATCCCCAATAAACATAATAAAAAAATTTATGAATTGATAATTTCTTACTCCCATAAAATGCATCAATCACAACCATAACCATGGTAATCCATTCAACACCCTAAGTATTAATTCAATTTAACCAAATACACTCACAAGGTTATCCATGCCCATTGAATTATACATCATTCACTCATATATCTATCCTAGTTTCTACAAACACATATTGAATACATATAACTACCAATACTACATGTTTTATGCCACTATAGGCACTCATCATACAAAATTCCAATCACGATGGCTAACTCACTACCAAACCTAATAGGTATCTGTTTTATTATAATCAAGGAACACTTAAGGATTCCATATGAGATTTGCAACACAATTAATGGAATAGAAAACCTCTCATAACACTATTCGCAAAGTAGATCTCCAATAACTAATTAAAAGATGACTATTTATTGTATTATGTTTATTTCATAAGGTTTTTGGTCATACTATACTGTATACAGTTTTTATCCTCACATAATAAATTGTAAAACCACATTTGGTTCCATAATGAGTCATCTTTATTTGACCGCTCCTCAGATGATTAATAGAAACATTCCCCAATAATGAATACCCCTCATAGTTTCAATTACACTTTAATCAAGCCTTAAATAAATGGGACACATCCATCAATGGATAAGTAATAAAATAAATAAATTCAAGGACTCACTAATATCCCAACGAACTCAATACCTTGTCCCACATCAAATATTTCACTTAAGTATCATTCATGAGTCACTTTCATGTAGTTAACCAACCTTACACTATATATAATATATTTATAATCATATAAATATGAATTTCCATCGACCACATACCTCTAACATGGAGTTATATTATATAGAAATGATTGAAATCCATTTTTAAATCTTACCAAATCCCATACTAGACATCAACCACATCTATGAGGTCCTTACACTATCAAATATTAAATTTAATTAATTTTAGAACCCTTATAATTAATTAAATAATAAATTAATTTATATTCATCTATATTAGGCATAATTGATGTAAAATCCCCGAGTAATGTATCCTCAATGAAATATTGAACAACCTGGTGTAATCCTCTCCTTACATAGTCACTTGTCCACATCATACACACAATAAATAAATTGGAATTAATTCACAAACCAATTTCACCGAAATTTTATTAAAAACCCAAATAATTCTTGTAAGTGATTTACTTATAATGAAACAACTCACAAAATTTTGTGTCCACATTTTTGAAGCCTATTATATCCATGATATGTAAAATCCCAATCTCACTAACCATATTCCACCAAGATCTAATTGATTTATAAATAAATTACCCAATTCTATTCTAAAAGATTTTAATAATACAGAGATGAGGATGAATAGAATAAAAATCCAACATTCATATATATTAAAAAGGAATGAATTTGATTTAATTTTAATATTGTCAATGATTTTATATTTATCTCTTTCTTAAATAATGTCATTGCAATATAATTCATTAATTACTCAAGTGGGTATATTTTTCCATTATAGATTTGTTTTATTCTAATATATCTTATGAAGACACATGGTTCTTTCACAATACCTGTATATGACTAATACCCTTATTCTATAACACATGATCTCTTTGATTAATAATTTGATCAAGTTTTTGATCATATAAAATATTCATGTCGAAATATACTACTTTATGGCTCCAAATATGATATGAATCCAACAAATATATCCTTAATAACGAGACATTAACAACATCATGTACATGGAATAAACTCAGTCGGAAGGTAACTCGATAAGATGTTTAACAAAATTTCTCTGGAATTTCATATGGTAAAATGAACATCGGACATTACTTTTCCATTCTTTGAAAACATAGAATTTTTTTCAATTGATATACTTTAATAAAAAAATTTACCGATTAACACGAATGAATGTTAACTCATCCTATTATTTGCGTAACTATTTTTTCAATTCCACGATGACCACAAATGAGGATGAATCATCGCTACCTTCTCTTCAATCTCCTATATCAGATCTTTTCTGAACAACTAATTATCACCTACATTATCCCAATATGATGGAATTAAATTTCATTTTCCCTAAAATTCTTCCATAGGTTCCATCTCTATAGTGGATAAAAATTTGATATATTATGTCCGATATTCTAATGAAAGATTATAATTATTAATTCCCTATTAATATATAGAATAATTTGAAATATTGTCTTCTAAAAATTTAATCTTTCATTCTAACTATCCATCAAATTGAGGATGACAAGATATACTAAAATTTAATTCATTTCCCAGTGAATACTAAATCCCATTCTAATATTTAAAAGTAATTTTCATATCATGGTCTGATATAATAAATAGAGGAACTCCATATAATTTGAGTATTTTTTATGATACAATTAATAAATGTGATCTAAAATAATAATATGTTGAATTGGAAGTAAATTTTTAAATTTTTTAAATAAATTAAAAATAAATCAAAATTCATTATTACATTGAGATTTATTTTGAAATCACACCATGAAATATATAGATATATTTTCCAATTTCTACTCCATAACTAGGAAATTATGAAGCAATCCTTTTTGTAAATTTTTTGATTTAACCATTTGAAAAGTAAAAATCATTCATGGTAAAATATATAATATATTTCCCCATTCCATCCCCATAGTAATACCCCTAAGCTATTAGTAAATATTAGTACTATTGGGATGAATTGAAATGGGAGAGATAATAGAATCACTCAAAAATCCATTTTTCAACTGAGTGAGAGTTGAAATACACAATATTTTTCCCAGTCTCAAATATCCTTCCTTATCAATGTTAAATTTAGGAAACATAAATTTATTTATAAGTCAAAAAATTTATTTAAAATCTAGTTCTTCCTTTTGGGATTTTTTAATTCTATTAGAATTATAACTTTCTACTGAATCATAATGAAAAAAGAAGAATTTCCCACATGGATAATTTCTAGGAAAACATTGATCAAATAATTTACTAATAGACCATTCTATAAATGTATAATTTTCAGTGTTAAATTATATTTTTTACTAAAAGAATCATATTTTTTGTATTATCTTCCAATATTGTTTTGAATCATGAAATCATAATCCTTTATTTGTTAACTAAATCTTCCTTGTGTCATGTTCAAATATTTTTATGGGAAAATATAATTAAATATTTGATGTCTAATATAAATTTCACATTTTACTATATATAAATGATCATTTAATATTATTAAATAAAAAACAATAGTATCTACTTCTAGATCATACTGAAGAAAATTTACATCTTGGGGTTTCAATTAGTGTGAATAAAATGAATATTACTGATCATTATATATTAGAACACAGCTAAGTCCGTTCAATAAAGCATCAATATAAATGATAAATTTTCTATTTCTAGAGGAAGGGGAAAAACAAAGGATTATCCAATATTTTTTTTATAGTTACTGAAAATATTTGTCACTATTTTTTCAAGATGAATTTAAATCCTTTCTGAGTGAACATAGATATTAGGATATATAACAGAGAAATGTTTTCAACAAAACGCTAGTAGTAACCCAATAATCCAAGAAAACTATTAATACTTGTATAATTTTTAGGTATTGGATATTATTAGAACATAATAATTATATAAATTTGAATTGTAATTATATCTTTACAATCAATATATTTATGGAATGAAAATTTTTAAATCCTAAATTCAGATTTACTTAATTTACCAAATAATTCATATTTATTCAATGTTTACAAAACAATCCTTTGGTGTCTTTCATGATCCTCAGGAATTTTAGAAACACCAAAATATCATCAATAAAAATGAAAAAAACATATACATATAGATATGGTAAACACTGTTCGTAAGATCTAGTTTTACAACTAGTGCATTAGAAATCACAATGGTTTTAACCAGAAACTCATAATGCCCATATCTACTTCAAAATTTCATCTTAATATCATTTTACCCCTTCACATTCAACTGGTAGTTTCCTATCCTGATATAAATATTCTAAAAATATTTCACACTATATATATGAACAAATAAGTCATTAATACGAGTCAAAAGATACTTTTAATTAATATTTATGTTAATCTAGGCTCTATAATCAATGAAATTCCACCTAAAACCATATTTTTTTAAAAATAAAACAGTAGTACTCTACGGTTATTTTTAGGATATATCAAGAAATTACCATGAAATTAATATAACTAATTTTTTAATTACAAAAGTTCTACATGATCTATTTGATAATAAGGATGCATCTACTATTCTCTGCCTGATGAACTATTTTTGACACACAATTTCATGAGACAAAATCATTTTATTCAGAACATGGATTTCCAAGACTCTAAATGAGATAGAAATATAGACTCATTATCTAAAATTATATTATTATTATTTGAATATAAATAACTTATATTGGATTCTATGTATACTATATAATATATGTTCAATGGTTTGACAAAAATTTCTTTCACCTTTGAACAAAATCACCTACAATTTTCTCTATCTTTCTATGGGGAAGATCCAATTATGTTTAATAAACCATATATGAATTTTATAAATCCTAAATTTTTTATATTTTGTATTTTTACTCATAAAATATTATAAAATTTTAAAAAATATCATTATGTGGAAAAATCATACACAATTGACATCCAAAACATATACACTTTCCTTATTGACATCTAAGAAACTTACATCCAATTTTCCAGAAACTTATTTATATAACCATGTTCATTATTCCATGATTATGTTGAGTTATTAATTAATGTGATTAAAAATTCATGTCTTATACAATGAAATATAACAGTACCATGCTTCTTTAGTCCCAATTACCCCACCTTATAAATTTACAATACCATCTTCAAAATGTGGTCAACCCATTCACATACTCAGATATCAAGTGAAACTAGAAGTGTAATGCATGTGAAAACACAATATCCTATCCTCAATACCATACAAAAAATGTAAACATTCCTAATATTTTATAGAGTGAAGATCACACCCATTGAAGGGACTCAATCCCTTATGAAACAACATATCATTATAATTTATTGTCTTATATAATATTTTATTCAACCATCATATACACATTCAATATAATAATTACATAGAAAGTAATCATCATGAAGGGAGGGGGTAATTGATTTTTTAAAAAACAAAAAAAATTACCTCACTCAAGATAATAAGTAGTCTTGATGTTATATCTTCTAAACTATAATAATAATTATTTTTATGAAATAAATAACAAAAATATATTTCAAATATGTTATGAAATACAAGAATAAGAACACAAAATAATGATAAAATTAGGTTCTAGATAAAAATACATATATCTACAAAAAAATATAAATAAAGGGTATCTTAGTTCAAATAATAGACACTCTTCAATTTTAATCCAAAGTGATTGGAGGAACAATACCTATATCCAATAGATACATATGATCAAAAACTAAAATAATATTGTATCTAAAATATTAAAAACTAAATTAATATTTCTAAACTTCGTTAATTGATACTGGTAGTAGAAAAAAATTACCCTAGATATTTATGATGATCAAGCAATCAGAAATCACCACATTCTTATCCTCAGGAATTATTCATAGAAGAAGTTTGAAATCCCCGATTACAATATCTATAACACTTTCATCATAGTCTGATATGAGGATAATTATTAAAAGGTGAAACATATATCCTTCGAAAATAACATAAAAAGCTATAATATTAAAATGAAAACTAAAATAACCAAAATATATCATATCACTAAGTTAGTGAACAACATTCAGAAGTCAAAAATTTAGAATGTTTCAATATATGTTCCTCAAATATTTGATATTATAATTATATACATTTATCATAAATAAATCAAATTGTTTAACCCCATAAACATTGGGTATGACCATCTGTTGAATGAAAATACGAATCCACAAAACAGCCTTCTATTATAAGTAGTTTATGAGACATTATAATATTTTAGAAGGTAAAAGGTCTATAATTAGTTCATCTATAATATAGTGATTTTATTGTCATATATATATATATAATTCATCAAAAATATCCAGGGAAATATAATAAAAAATATAAGTGTAATAAGATTTTAAAAATGATTTTATATATAATAAATAATTTTGTAAATAAATCAACCATATGACCCTTTTGAAAATCACATGTAACACAAAGAGAGACACATTTTCTGGGAAGGAAATAAAACAAACACATTTATACTTACAAGAAACCACACTACAGAATATGATTCTAGATGAAATCATTTATCCCTCCTATATTATGAAAAATAAACCCCACATAATGGTTTCAAAATTTCTGAAAGGAAACATTACATATAATATTTACCCCCACTGTTATTTTCAAAAAGAAAAAAAATAAGAGTTAATAAAAAATAATTAGTTTAAAAGTTAAATGGAAGCGATTCCATTTATAAAAAAACTTAACAAAAATTAAATTTGAAATATATTTCATTGTTTTAGTTTTTTTGAACAACCCATTAACCTTATTCAAACATTTTTATTATTAATTCAGTATTTAACATTGATCTATCAACCATTATTCCTCTTCATTTTATTTTTTAATATACCCCTATGAATTATTTATTAGGTATTCATTCAAACATTGTAATTTTTGAATAGTAATATACTTCTTATTTATATATTTCCTTATTCTCTCTATTTTTTTAAAAAAATTCATGACACTCATATTTGAAATTAAATAGTATGATCACAATCTCTATATCCTATTCTAATATCTTTTTTTTTCATCCATGAATCTTGTGAATGAATAATTTTATCTTTCCAAAACATATTCTTGAATTAATTTATTGAAGTATTAAAACATCCTTATAAATTATATCCATATGTTTTGTTAATAAACACAGGTTATCTTCATAGTGGCATAATATTTAAATAAATTAAATCCATGGATCTTCTTTTTATTTTCTATGTAACATATTTTTTACATATTTTTATTCTATGCTAACTTCAATTTGTGTTGTCTTATCTGGAGTAACATTATTAAAATCATTGGGATTTTCATGAATTCCATCCTCCACTCCTTATTCATATCTATCACGATTTATGTATTTATATATGACAGAACTATGCTTACTCAATTCACGAATCTCTTCTACCTTTGACATTTTAGAAGATTCTTCTAAAGTAGATTTACATTCCTTTTCTATATAATTGGGTTCAATTTTTTTGGAGTCTTTTCTTCTAATGAGCTTTTAGATTCTAATATTTTCTAATATGTCATATCTATATAAGTTAGTGAAATAGATACTTCATATGGGGTTTGTATCATAGATCAAAATTCTGCTAATACTTATTTTGATTCACTGACTATTTATCTTTTTTATTATAGTGGTTAAGAAAGTGATCAAAATATTGTTTAATTTCTACCTCAAATCATTAAATTTCCATTTACTAGTTGGTGTTTCAAAGAAAAACAACATTCTCAATGGTGTTTGAACATCCTGATTAACCTATTTAATCTTTAATAGTGTATGAATTAGTCTATAATGCTTTAACTTTAATGAATAATTCTACTTATTTCTATCCTCCTTCAATTTCTCATATTATTCTCTAATAACATTAACATCCCCTATGGTTAAACCAAAGGAATATTTCCTACACATAGATATTTAAATATTACTTCTAAATAATTCTACAATCTATTCAACCTATTCTCTACGCATAGTTTCTAACATCCTAAACCTCACATTAAGATATTCCATAATTGTTATTTTTTATTCATTGATGACTTAACCCGAATTTCCTCTATTTAATTCAACTTCATTTATTTCTCACTCTTGAAAAACCTTTTATATACCACATTTAAATATTCTGATCCCTTCTCATAAAACTTATTCCAATAGAATTATATATTAACATCATCCTTATTATAGTCTCATCATTCAATGACATCTCATTCAACCTTTATGTAATGTTCCAATATATATATACTTATCTCTCCAAAATCGTAACGACAATCCAATTCAGTATACATAAATATGAAAAAAAATTCATATTCTCCATTCTGTTATAGATAAGTATTGTATAGTTCCATATGAAATCAATAATTTTTATCTTTATCAGACCATAATGTAAATATAAAACAAAAACATCATGAATATTTTTAGTAACCTTATATATTATCAATGATAGTAGGAATCCTTGGATCCCCAAAGACACTTTCCTTGTTTCAATATCTAGATGTTTCATCACATGTAATTTATATTTAACATTATATATTTCATTTATATATATTTCATTATTGAAAATTACAAAAAATAGAATATTACGTGATATAAATAATGAATAATCATTATATAGTTGACCAATATGTTTAGCAAGTTTCATCACTAACATAACATAATAATATACTTTTATTTCAAGCTTTACTCTTTTCTCTCTACCCACTTCCCCAAAATACACATTTGATTAAAAAGAATAGATAATAAAAAATTAGAACAAATGAAATTTACTACATTGAAATAAAATAGAATCCCACCAGGGATATTTAATAACCCTATTTAGTAATAATTCATGTTTATTATACCTACAATCACGATTCATCATTTTTTTATTTATTTTTCGTGATGAAAAATATTCAAAAGATAAAATGATTGAAGATATTTTATAGAAAAATATTCATAAGAACTGATGTAAATATAATAATGCTTCCAAAAAATGATGAAATAGAGAATGTGATGAGGGGGGGCTCTTATCATTATATTGATAACAATGGAGATCCAATACTATTGATATTAAAGATGATGAGAATTTATATACAATTCCCCTAAAAAATTATGATTATAAAAATAAATAAGATTAAAAATATAGGATTTCATGGAAAACAAAGTTAGTTAACTAGAATTAAAAAAAATAAGAAAAAAGTGAAATTAAATTATAATTTGTTACATTATTGTCATAATCATAAAGGGTAAATTTTAATGAAATACCCTTTCGAATGTTATCTTAAAAAATGATATTATTAAAAAGAAGTCAGTTCTAAATGACAAGTTGAAAACAACTATAGCTAATATGTATAAATTTTAGAAAATATGTAATTCTTTTAAGAAGTTTAGTATAATAAAAACTACTAATTTATAAAGGAGTAAAAAAAACTAATAAACCTTGTTTATTAAACATTTTTAAAACTACAAAGGTATTTTATATTTATATTTAATTTTATATAACATGTCAAAATTAATCTCACATATGCATTTATTAATTATTTCAGTTTAATTTACTCAACTCTCATACCAAAAGTGAAATTAAGAATATGGTACAGAATCCTTTTTTGGTATGGAAATGATGGAAAAAAAATTAGGAACCCAAATCTTCGTAACATAGTAATGTTGAAAACCTAGTAGTTCCTTAAAATTAAAGTCCTTAAGGTTATAAATTATTAAAACTTATTTAATGTACATTTTTCTCTTTAGTGTCCTTACATAATATATTCAATATATAAATGTTCACTCTTTTTAACAGAATACATTGGATCAAAATTTCACTTATGAGAATAATCAATAATAATTTCATATTGAAATTTATGTTGTTTTATTAATTCAAGTATATTATAAAAATTATCCCTTAAATATTTAATATTAGAAAGCATATTCTTAAGACCATAACATTTATACTAATGTCTAATGAACACATTCAAATCCTTAGGTAATGAAATTTAAATATGTTTATCTTTCATTTGTGAATTAAGTTTAAATATTTGAAATATGTGTTTAGAAATATTTTCCATAACCTTATGTATTATATGAAATTTTTTGATAGGTATTCTCTAATTCAGTTATATAATTTTATATTTGAACAAATAATTTATGAATACCATCTGAATTATCTATAGATTAAGAATAAAGAATGTTTGAATCCAAATAAAAGTTTATAAGAGACTTTATAATTACCATATCTAGAAAAACGGATTAAATACAAGCTGTATTAGCACAGAAATAAGTTAAAAATAAGTTATACATCACTATATGAAGAACTATGAAAATACGAGACTTCACTTATACTCATGTTTTCCAAAGCCTTTAAAACATTATTTTATTTTTATATAGATTAGATAATAATCATCATATACTTATTTTTAAGTCTAAAAATATATGTATTGATGAGTTAATTTTTTATGTACTTATAAAAAATAACATCCCATGAATCCTTTACATTATATCTTCTAATAGAAATATAATTTTTAGAACTTTTTTTATTTTTTTATTATTCCAAATTTTATTCTAAAACATTCACCTTGATAGTTGGGTATTTATTTTCTGGTAATCTCTTTATTTAAATCATTTGAGATATTCTTATAATTCATAGAAGTATTCAATATACAGGTATTGGCTTCAAAAGTAATAGTAGAAAATAAAATTTCATTCTTCAACTTCTTATTTTTAGTATATCTCTTCAACCAATTATCACATTACTTTAGTGTTATGATGAGGTCATCATGATTTATCTATGTAATATATTTCGCATAATAAATCACCTTCTTATTTGGTTACCACTCTTTTAAATGTATGTTACTGCAATCTAATAAAAATTATACTAAGTCTTTGATGGATTGATACAACTGATTCTTTTGGTATGAAATCAAAAGCATGACAATCAATCTACTATATATTTATTCTAGCCTAAAATGTAGTGGTTATTACAAAATGATTAATATAATTTTTTATAATAAATTATATCATCCATATATTATTATGATATAAAACTTTATATATTCATAGTCATATAATACAAAATAATATTTTATACCACATAATTATCTTGATACTTATCTGGTGATGCCCTGAACCTATACACCAATATCTGGTGATAAAAAAATCTCTTACAAACCAACAATGATACCATGTGAATTGACCCAAAATTAGCCAACCATAATTATGGTATCAATAACTAAAAATTAATCACTTATATACCCAATACCATTTAGTACTTCAATTTTTGATAATTAGTAAAAACAGTAATTAAAAAAATAAATATATTTTTCATTTAATGGATATATCTACCACTATTGTATGAATTTATTATTAAATAATTAGTCTTTAAAATTTCCCAAAAATTAGAATACACATTATAACCTTATGGTTATATCTTACAAAACCTTGTTATACATAAATTGGAGTCTAGAACATTAGATGAAAAAACAAAAATGAGTTTTGAGGGTCAACATAAGATATAATAAATGGAAATAATAAGTTTTCCAAAGATAATCACATGGGAATCAGAATTTAATCAAGAAACATGATCATAGAATAACGAAATCGTACCAAATTAAATATGGGTAATAAAACCCGAGTCATTATATGGCATTTTTCATATAAATGAGTAAAAGGAGTGTTAAGGAATGAATCAATACTCATGATAAATTAAAAATAATACAGATACATTTCTTCTTATTAGATCACGAATTAAATAAAAAATATCATAATAAATCATCAAAGGGAAATAATAACCATTTTGGTGATTGGGAACTTATATTAATGTTAATCTTACAATATTTTTTACAACAACCCTTATAAATAAATAACTATAGTAGTTAATTCCAATATAATTTTACCTAGAGGACAAAATAATTACCCAATATGCTGGATAGATATAACGAACAAATCCATAATCATATATAATTTCTATGAACTCTGACATGAATAAGAAACATTTTTATTTTTCGATTCCATAATAAAACCAATAAATATATTTATTTGAATCTATAATCATATAAACATATTGTTATCAAATAAAATAAGAGAAAATACCATTATCTTTCATAAATAATTAAAATAATAAATTAATAGAATACTGGTATTAATTTAATTTTTAAAAAATTAAAAATTAAAACGGTAAATTTTTAATATTTAATACATGTGATGGATGGAAAAAGATATCAATGAGTAAACATTAAATACATTCTTCCCATAACATTATAAATACAGTAAAAAATGAACAATACAAAAATATAAAAAGGATTACATTAATAAAATTTCCTAAAATGTGAAATATAATATAAAATAACATTAAAAATTATTTTAGGTGTATATAAAAACATTATTTAATGAACATATATTTGGAATATAAATATTTTAAAATAAATCTTCAAAAAAGTTAATATAAATTTTTAAAGAAAAACCCCTTTCAAAATATCATGTAAAAATACTTAGAAATAAGTATAATTAAATTTATCATAAAATTAAAATTAATAAAAGAAAAAAATTATTGATACATACAAGAGGAATCATATACAACATATAAATATAGATAGATGTATAATATCAAATATTCCTCGAAGTGATAAAAATGAGACAAATAACCTTTACTACTTTGGTATCCTTTAAGTAAGAACACCATGAAGGAGAGGGCATGAAATAGAATATCAAATTCCAAGAATAAATTTTGAATCATTATATAATATAGAATATAGAAAATTTATACACCATGAAAGATAAAATTACTACATAACTTGAAATATGTGTCAAGAAATGGAAATTAAGAAATTGAACCCTTATATATTTTATTATACTTGATTCAAAATCAATTGGAATAAATAAAATGATTTGGATATATAAATCCAATGAATTGAATTAAATATATAATTTAATATATTCATGTAATTTTAATCAAAATAAAACTATATAAAAGAAATTTTTTCATAAAGTATAACACATCTTTGATAATTTAAATGGACACTATAAAACCCTTAACTTGGGTTCCTAGTTGAATAGATATTTTAGAACCTAATAAATTTCAAAATAAGACACATTATCTATAAATTTTAAATCATTATTCAAATTTTTAACCATTTATATTAATATTATATATTCATTTAGTTCATTTCTATTATGAATTTTTAATTAATATTGATCATTGGTGTTATTATTTTAATTGTTCTGTGTATTTTTTGCATAATTATATTCATAATCAATACAATATAACAAGTCCGTTATTTATATAAGATTAAATTTATTTTAATTTATGATTAAAAATTATTTATGATGTTCTAGGTTCATTATATTTGACTTGTTGGTATAGTCATTAATGTTAAAACTTAGAATTAGCCAGTTTTTTGTAATTTTTAACAAACTAAATGTGGAATAATAAAAAAGAGGTCAACAATAATATTACAATTAAATACCATAAAAAAATATTTAAATATAAATTTAATATCATATTATTGGTTAAAAAAATATTTAGTTCAATAGGTTTTACAAAATAAATTCAAATAATGAATGGTGCCTAAATATGCTCATTTTATGCAGTTAAATTTAATGATTACGATTTATTGTATATATTATAAATAAATTGGTAATATTATGTTTAAAAATTTAATATACTTTTTAAATATCATTATTAATCATTAAATTAGTGTTCTAAACCATCCATGTAATGTAGTGATGAAAAATGATAAACGTCATTCATGGGGGTTGTAGTATGTATGTAACACGTGCAATGATTTCATTTTCAATGGAATGGAGGAAGGTTGAAAACTATTTATCTCAGAAGATAATAAAATTTAAATAAACATATGATAGTTGGTTAATTTCTATAGTATGGTTACAAAATATTTGGATTTTTTTTAAGAAGAATGAAACATGAACGAACATGATTAAAACAACTACCTTTACCTTGGATATCCTTCTTTAAGTCACAACTTAAGCCTTTTATGTTATGAATTTTGGGGAGACAAAACCCACTATAATGTGGTCAAGGGGATTTGTGAGATTTTCTTAAATATATGGGTCTATCTAGGTTATTTTAAATTTGCGGTATAGTGGGGGGGGGGGTGGTGAAGTGGTCATTTTATAGATGTGATGGTGACATTTTTATATTATTAATTTCTTAATATTAAAAAATCCATTATCAAAAAAAGTTGATCAAAAAATGGATAAAAATTGAAAATATATAATTTTAAGGTTTATAAATTCTCTATCCACCCATTTAAGGATTGGGTGTTTAGGTATTTTGTGATCTTATCCCTTAATTTAACTATTTTACGACATTTTACCCTTTAGCGTGAGGACTAAATTTAACTACAATAACTTATTTTGGTGGATAAAAAATAAAATGAACGTATTATCTAATTTGATCTTGCTGAATCAAATTATGAAAACCATTTCATGTGATGTAATTTAATGAGTCGTTATGAATTAATTGTTATAAAAACATGGCTGATAGAAAACAACAAATAGTTTTTTCAAAATAAACACTTTTTTAGACTAAAACTATGTTTACACCAAAATAATATATATTACTATTTACATAAAATATATTTAATTATTATAAAAAAATACGGGTTATTTAACATGTATATCATGGAAATACCAAAAACAATCTTATAATCACTCAACATAATGTGAATAAAAAAATATTTTTTAATATAAAACATGACTAACATTTTACAATATCAAATATTGTTTTAAAAATTAGAAATAATAATTAAATATTTATTATATTTCACCATAAATTCCTATTTGGTCATGAAAATGGTTTAAAACATTTGTATGCCTTGATTATACCATGATGATGACATGAAATGTATGGTATTTGTAAACACATAATTTTCCACTATTCAACCTAAAAGAAACCTTCTTATAAAAGAACAAAAAACTCACCCTATTATACATTTATCATAAATAATCCAATAATTATGATCAATTTATCAATTTAAAATTCTTAAATTTTGAAAACAAATATTTAAAATATGACTATATAATATATAGGGAATCTGTTTATAAAACATTTTTTTATACAAATAGAAAACCTCTATCACTGTTTCAACCACCATAAAATATTTTATAGGACTGTAATAATGAATATATTTTTATATAAATAAAAATAATACAAATTTTAATAATTAAATAATTCTTTAAATATTTCGTAATAAGAAATTTGGTTACAGATATTCACATAAAAATTAAATAAAACATCCCTTAGGAGATGAATTAGTAATAATAATCTTAAGTACATTATATGTATCCAATTGAAAATATAATATCTTTTATGAAATGATATTAGTATATATAACTATTTAATTAATATATTTAAATTAAAAATCCATAAAATTTAAATACAAAAAAAATACTTGGGTTTTCATTGTAAATCCCACTGAACGGTTAGGTGCCACTGAGAGGGGAGGTGAAACCGGTGGTACAATCCTTTTATAAACACTTTTACATTTGAATCCAACCTATTTAAATTATTATAGATCTTGATCTACCCTCTAATATATCTTTATATCACCTCATGTGCAATAATAATAATTGGGAGACCATCACATAATATTTATAAGTTTTTTGCAATGACCTACTCCTTTTAATGTTGGTTATAACCCCCCACAAGGATTCTGTACTATTATCTTATACTCAATTATATATGTTCAAACAAAGGATAGTAATAAACCTCAAAATTTGATCCACTAGATAAACCTAGTTATACCCTAAATTATAAAACTCTCTATCCTCTGTTGTTTATAACCCCAAAAATTTTATTCTCCTCAAACATATAGAATAAGTGGTTATTCCCCCAGTCACAAGCTTCTTTTAATTATTCTTCTTCAGATGATTTTATCCACTATAGAATGAACTATTTATATTCCACATTATGTTTAATGGATCACCTTTACTCATTCACATCCTCGACAACTTCAACAATTCTGGTCTTGACACTCTTTAATGATGCGTTTACAATTTAGATTATCCATAATCTTCGAGTACTTATAAACTCATAACCTCATCACACCATCTTCCTCCAATAATTTTATATATCCAGTTATTTAAAATAATATGAGTATTGTTCTGTTATATTTTTTATAATATTCGGGAAGAATTTATCCACACCAAAATAATTTTTCATGTTATAATATCTCATTTAGTTTCCCCAATTAAATTCATTAGGAATAACATATTTGTTCATCCTTAATGAAATTTAATACCCATGGGATGTTGGTTATTCATTTCCATAGTTATATAATTACATGGATACTATGGAATTTAAAATATCTCCATAGGTATGTATCCTATAAATTTCCATATCCAAAATAAAAAGAAAATTCTTTATAGAATAACACCACGCACTAAAGCATAGAACATTTTAGTTCAATATTATGGATTCTATTAATTTTGACCCTTACATAGTGTAAAGAAACATTACAGTGTGGCCACATGATATGGAAATAGTGAATAAAGTGAGTTGAACAAACCCTTAATCATGATTATTTATCTTATAAGTAAATTTATGAAAAAGACCTCATTTATTCCTCACTTAAATTCCCACATGATTCAGGCTCTTTAATCATCACATTACATATAAATATACCCATGGATTTCTCATCATAACCACATGAATGATTGTTCTGTTTATTCAACACATGGTGGAAGACTCTACGGCTTACCTTTAACGCAAGAATAATTAAATATATAATCATTAAAATGCTTGGAGGCTCATGCATAACACATTATTCATCATGTAAATGTATAAAACCAATATATCAAGTTTCGTTTATTCTCCATGGATAATATATAATTTTATCATTATATTATACATACAAGAAATGTGTAACATCATGTATATGAATATATCTGTCTGATTACTCATGATTATATATCAATCATGTATTTAATATGAAGGATCGACTTCATCATAGTCTACATAATGGATCACATTCTTCTTATTCATGCATGTAATAAGAATAAAAAATATTCACCAAATACTAAAAAATCGCTTGGATCATAGGTCTTCAATGAGGACTAATTAAATGTGGACATGAAATTGGAAAATCATTCTAAAATCTCACCAATATAAGAATTACCATGATCTACCAAACTCTCAAGTGAGGGATGAACACAATGAACATTAGAAGATATCAGAAAACACACATATTATGGATATGATGGATAGTGTTACATGAGAATCATATTAATATATATTATCATTACCTATATATGTCACTTTATCACATTTAAAATTCACCTAGTTGGGCTAACCCATTTATAATTTTGTTTATAATTAGACACATGATGAGTAACATAGGGTCTTCTCTCATACACACACCCAACCTCATGGTCCACATCGATAGGCGTTTCCCCACCAAAACCTCTATGGGAGTTATGTATAACTCTTTAAAAAACCCATGTTAATTTCATGGATAGTATGAATACCCAATCAACTACCCCTAACATTTTGGGTTGTCTAGGTTAATTTACTCTCAAGTGCCTAACCCATATGTTCCCATATGTTCTTGAAGTGGTACTTGGATGACCTACAGTTAACCAATTTTTTATAAATTATTAGAAAAGTATCTAACTAAAATATTACATATTATAATCCATTCAGAACAATAATATCAAGACCTGTAATTTCAAATTAATATTCCACCAGAAAAATAATATTTTATAGGGACTTCGTTTATTCTCCCTGAAAATAAATATTTCCAAGGTGTTATGATAATTAATTTACAACTTTTGGTGATCATTGTGAACTTCATGAAATTAAAATTTCTCAAGTCTTTAAGAATTATGAATAGTTTAAAAAATAAAAAATTAATGATAAAGAATTATCAATATTGAAATCCAAATACCTCGAATAAATCCATAACAATTCTCCAAGCATCACCACTTCTCACCATAAACTCACCAATCAGACATTGAGAGATCATTGTAAACAAATGTAACCATATGTCCAAAAATAACATTATTCACCCATTAATATAATTGAATGATTTATATTTTATAATGATTCTTATGAAAAGAGGTTTATAATGTTTATAAATAAAGTAAAACATTTTAATAATCAATTTTAAATGGTAAAAGTGGACATCCCGAATTGTAATTTTCCATTGAAGAACCTATAATGATATATAGTAAGTGAATAATTATAAAGATAAAAAAATATCAGTGGAAGATAAAATAAGTATAGATAAGTATTAAGAAATACCTTATATTTATTTTTAAATATGTTCCACATGTTTCTTACCAATTAATTAACAAAAAAAATTTAAAGAAGTTTTGATAAAACTCAATAATATATAAATAATTGATCATATGAAGAAGTAATAAATTAATCTCCAAACCCTCATTATTAAAATAGTAACCCCTGTAAAAATTAAATCATTACAAAAATAACTAGACCCCAAATTTATTCCACACTTTCTTAACAGAAACTGAAACCACAAAATCTGAAACGTTTGATCACATGTTCTTCTGAAATCTGCATAACATTTTTCCCCAAACAAATAACGTGACATCCCAAACTCATATGTACCATAATCCTACATTTTCTAAAAATATATTTTTTTCCCAAAATAAATTAACAAATTATTTAAATTTATTATAATAACCACAATATATAAAAGAAGTTAACCCTAAATGATATATAAAACTATCATCTCTTATATAAAAAGATATAATAATTTTTTTTAAATAACATTAAAACAAAATTATTTCCTTAAACTATTGGTTATAATTATATCAACCATTTATTCATTATAAAATCCATCAAATATATCCAAAAATATTCTTAATCACATTAAAATCCAATCACATGTGACCTTAATTTTTTTCACAACTAATATATGAATACCCATAATATTTTATACCCATTATTGTATATAAAAGTCTTAAATTACACTTTTTTGATAACATCCATGCCTTTAATGGAATCCAAAACCATCTTTGATACAAATTATGATGTCCCTGACCCTATTTTGTGGCTCTAGTGCTAAATAAACCCCATACATGCTGGAATTGATATTGAATGAATTGACCCAAATTTATCCATTCATAATTAAATTATCAATCACAAAAATTGATTCACTTATAAACCCAATAACCCCTTGGATTTATATTTTACAGAATTAGGAAACACCATTAACTAATAAAACAAATACTTTTAAAATTAAATATAAATTATCAACACTTTTCCAATAATTTATTATTTCTTAATAACTATATAACATCTCCCAAAAAATTATCAAAACATGATAATACTATAGAAATATCTTAATTAACACAATTCTTTATAAAAAAGTGAAATTGAACATAATTAGCGGGATAAAACATTAAATAAGGGTAGATATAGGCATTAATAATCAAAGATCATAACTCATCAAAATATAATCATTTTATCATATGAATTTAATCATGTTAAATGAACATAACATAACAAAACCATATATAAGAAAACATGGATCATAAATCCTTAGTTATAGAATGATGTTTTCCATTAGATAACACTAAAATTAGTGTGAATGATTGAGTCAATAATCATGGTCCAAAGAAATATAACACATATACGTTTCTATTTTGTAACTTTAAAATTCCACAGAAAAATATTCTTTGAAATAATGATTGAAAAAGAATAACCGTGAACTCTACATTCGATATCATATTGATATCAGTCTTATAATCACCCTTATGACCACCCTTATAATGGAATAACATATCCACTTAATTCCAACAAACATTCATTCATAGGATAAATAATTATCCAATTAATTGTACGACTATAATGGACCCATAAATCATTATATATCATTCTCAATAACCATAACATGAATAAAACACATAAGGTCCTTCAATTTCATTATAAAACAAAATTAAATTCATTTGAAGAAAAAATAATTAGAAAATATAGTTACCACCCCAAAATAAATTGAAATATCATTTTATTTGATATATTGTAAAAAAAAGAATAATAAGAATTTAATTTAATTTATAAATAATGTTAATTTGAAAATTAATCATTTTAATATAGAATAGATATGATGGTGGGAAAATGTGACCAATTGGTAATGGTTAAAATACTTTATTTCTTCACATTTATAAATAATGTTTGAAATGGCACATATAAAAAGATTAAAAATATTATATTAAACCCTCTTTAATGAAATAAAAGTTAATATAAATTGAAATTAATATATAATAGATTTTTAGGGAAGATAATTTTTGAATTAATAATGTACTTCAAGAATTAGAGTTTGAAATAAAAAATCAAAACTTTTAAAATTCATTTTGAAAGAAAAAACCATTTAAATTTTTAAATGAAAATTCATTAATATAATTCAATTGAAAATAACCATGAAAATAAATAAACAAAATGGAAACATTATCTAATATGCTAATCTGTAAGTATATACACTATATAAGTGAATATAAGGGAATAAAAAACACATCTCGTAGAAGGAAATCTGAGATGCTGAATTGTCATGACATTCTAAATATTTTTATCAATACCCCCTGATGAATATAAATATAAATTTATTAGTTAATATATTCATGAATGATATAATAATTTAACTAAATTTTAAATAGGAATATTATAAACCCTATAGATTAATATCGTTGAATAAGTCAAAATATGTCTGAAGAAATGGGAATTGAGACTAAGATGAATTACAAAAATTGATAACGATTGAATCAAAATATGTTAAACAAAATAAAATTATTTATATTTTTAAATCCCATTAAAAACTTAAAATATATAACATAATATATTCATGGGTTAGTGAATAAAAATAATACCATATTAAAGGAAACATGCTTAACTAAATGGTACATGTCTCAATGAATTGAAATTAAAACAAGGAAACCGAGACCTCAGATTCCCACTTAGTCGAATGTGCTCTAATCAACCATTATTTTATATTAAGTCTTATTAAAAATATATTTATTAACCTAATTCATATTTAAAACCATTCATATTAATATTTTATAACAATTTACTAGATTTTAATTTACTATTTGTGGACAATATTTATCATTGGGGTTAATAGTCTTAACTATTCCATGACTATTTTAGTATAATGATTTCAATTATCATTCCATATTCATGATAATTATTTCATGAAATTTTTATTTTTTTATTTCAATGTTCCATAGTTATTTATGAAGTTCCCATTTCATTCCACTAGTGTTTTAGGTTTTATTATTAATGGCGAAACCCATGAATAAATTGTTTTCTATAAATTTTAATGAAATAATAATGGTATACTAATGACAAGTTAAAAATTATTATTAATGTTATAAAAAATAAAAATTATTTATATATTAACATCATATATTAATATTAGATCAAAATTTATACAAGTAAATTTGGTTTTTTAAATAGTTTAAAATAAAGAAAGGTGTCTTCAGAGGCTCATTTTATGTGGTTAAATTTTATGATGACCATTTAGAGTTTATATTATTAATATAATGGAAAAATTATCTATGAATAATAATGACATTGTAAATATCATATTTATTAATTAGATTAATATATATAACAATCTTTTTAATTAATTGATTAAAAATAAAATTTGTTGTTGATGGAGGTGTTAGTGTGCATGTAACATGTCACCGTTTTCATTTTCCTCAAGATAAAAGGAGGTTGATAGTTTATTTTACATAACCACAATAAAATTTTAGAAAACTATTGATAATTATTTTTTTATCATTATATATGTATTTTTGGAAGCATAAGAAGAAATTAACATGATGGTACTAGGTTAAAATAATTACCTCTTCCTTAAATATCTTCAATTAAGTCAAAAAATAATCATTCATAGATTGGTATTATGGGAAAAAGTAAATATCACCTTGTTAAACATTTCACATATAATAAATTATTCTCTTAATTTATGTAATACATCTCTTAAGCATTCACACAACTCAAAGACCTAAGTATTTAGTATATTAGTTATTATAAATGTGATGATTTTATTTTAGTTCAAATTAAAACATATTTCCATAGTCATTCTTCTATAGAACCTATCATGTAATCCCACATGATATATTCATATTCCTCACCCAAGGAATGTAAATATAATAAAATAACGAGCACAAAAAAATATATGGGTGAAACATATCATTATATATTAGTTCTTAAACAAGATAGAGAACATGAGGAATAAATAAATATCATAATGAAGGTTTGGAAGGATTTAGATTATAATAAAAAAATGTTAGAGTAACATAAGACCATAAATATATAATTAAGAAAAAATAAAAGATTTTACATGGATTGAAATACATATAAATAATCATAAAACATGTGGGGTTGATTTAAGGGTGAATAAAACAAAAAAATAATATTTAATCATAAATACATGGCATTTCTTGAAAATGAAATGAATCCTGATTTTTTTCATAATTCGATAAAACATGGAAATGCTGCACACCAATTTTCATAGGAAACCCTTTTATAAATACATATTATTCCTATGCCTTTTAGAATAAATTCAGCTTATCCATACTTAAAAATGTGAGGAAACCAATCATCTTTATTCTTGTGTGGAATAATTCATCGTTTCGAAGCCCCAATATCTCATGAGATGTTAGATTAATCCAATTCATTTTATGATAATATATGACCCCAACCTTCATCATCAACATACATGTGTTACACTTAACTTCAATCCTCAAATTTTATTAATAAACCCATGGTAAAAATTTAGAGATATAATTTTTTCATTTTAAACACTGAAATATTTACATATAAATTTCCGAAGTTATGAATTAATATCGCATGTGATTCCAAGGCCTAGTATTCTGGGAATTAATTTTATAAAAATATTAAATATAATTTATATTTCCACTTCACGATTTCTCAATGAAAATAGGAAAAATATTTAACCGTTGACTATATCAGATATCAGATACCATGGTTGAGTCTAGAGCATGGTGTTTACCCTCGGTGAAACATAAAGTGAGTCGGCATGGGATGTTTGGACACTTCCCGCATTGGAAGAATGTTAAGTGACATTATTTAACTATTTAATTAATTAAATTAATTCACATAACCTAAAGGTAAATTTTTATAAATATATCATTATAGAAAATTGTCCATGGTTAGCTCACAATCTTATAATCTCTTGTGAATATCTCTCCCTATTCTATTGAAAAACCCTTTGGCAAAAACCAATTGGATGTCCAAAATAAATGGATAAGTATTCGATGAACGTAAAAACTTCTCTCGATTAATGGTGAATGAATTATTCACCAACGAACAATCATAATAATTTTAGGACTCATAAATTGATGTTTTTATACCCTTTATTAAATAATTGAACATTTCATTAGTTGTTCTTCAGTCTACGCCTTGTTGAAGCCTACTCATGTACTTAAGTACTAAAATCTCAATTTCTATTAGTATTTTTCTAATCTAAAATCCATTTTCTTGGTCCTAATCCAAGAACTCTTGGACGGAGATGTTTAAACTTTGTTTTGGGTGTTTGCATCCATATATTGTTCATGTTCTTCAATAGGTGGATCCCTATGGTCCTAACAAGACTTTTCCAGGAGGTACCGAGCTCGATCAGACCCTTCGATTCTTGGTGAATCAATGAAACAACAATGGTTTGACAAACTGATCATATATACCAGATCTTAGGGAGGTGAGGATGAATGTTTTGGTGATTTGAGATCAAAGAATCATGTATCCGAGGTGTGGTGGCATTAATAACAAATGATGCTTCACCAAATCATCACCGACGACGATTTATGATGAATGATGGCCAGCATCTATTTGATCTATTCAGATCAAAATATTTCAGATTGATTCTAGAAGATATCTATAGTGGTTGGAGTAGAATCACATGTGGGAATACAATATGTAAAAATAGTGAACACCCATACTAAATTACGTGTTCAATGAGGAGTACACGATGTGTAGCCCCCCCAATGGTAGTACAGGGGTTTTTAAAAAATTGTGGGTAACATGGAGTGTAACACACTATCACATGTTTTGTAACCTACCCTCGTTGGATAAACCATGTGGTGGAACACCTTTATTAGAGTCTATATAAATGTTAATGAAAATTCATTCCAAAACACAAATATGGAGAGAAACACATGGACTGATCTCCCGATAGCTTGGACACATCGTGTTATCCAACTACATAGTGTATAGTCTTACACAGTTGGAATCTATGTGACAGTTAGGGACACAACCATGTTGTGAAGTGGGACCACATATTATGTGAGTTCTATTACATGTCATGTAACCCTTGAGCTCTTCTGAGAAAACTTTTAATGTACGTATATCTTTTGTTTGAACTCATATTTTTAATTATGGGTCGCCTATATTGAGTGTTTTATACATAGAACACAATGGTTTCATCAGTAATAATATTCAAGATATGATGTAATATGTTCTAGTAATGACACATTTGGAGGAAACTCTAATGACAATAGTGATCTTGCAAGATCACCAAGACTTCTTCTAGGCATTAACCACCAGTGGGGCTTGATATCAGAGTTACCTGATGAACTCTTTTTTGCATTACCCACCAGAAGGGATGGACAATGGAGTTCCCTGATGACCTCTTCCAAGAATTAACCTATATTATTTTTGGGAAGTGGAGTTCTATGGTGACATCATTCAGGAAATTTCCTCTATTAGGGAAATGAAGTGGAGTTCCCTAATGACCTCATTTGGTTGTTACCCTCCAGTGAGGTAGGGTAGTGGAGTTCCCTAAAGAAATTCCCTAGAATTACCCTCCAGAATTACTAGTTAGTGGAGTTATTCAATGCCTACTAGAGTGGAACCATCATATTGTATAAGGGAATGGGTCCTTTATCTAGAAATTGTGGGCCCTCGACTGTGTCATACAATGATTAGGCATAGTTTAACATAACTTTAGACTCATGAGAAACATGGACTCTTTCCCCACCAAAATGTGTTTTTTGACTCAACCTAAAACCATACGAGTGAGTCAGTGCTACCCAAAGTGGATATTATTAAGGTGAGATGGTTGATTTCGTTATATTTTTCTATTATGGGTAGAAACAAGGGATTTTTTTCCATCATTGATGGGATATTTGGGTTTTTGGATTGCCATAATGGGATGAGATGTCAGATAGAGATCCCCTAACACTCATGGTTAGGCTTCATTTATTGAGAACATATATATTTATCTTTTTATGGTATCCTCACCTAGTATTTTATTACTCTCCTTGTGAAAGAGATGATGATGTATGAGGTATTCCATGTGTAGTCTGTGTCTATATTATCATGGTTGGATAAGTCTACTCTACTTATATAGGTGGAGAAGGCTTGACAGGTATATCATCTACTCACTACTTTTAACTCCTTCTGCTCGGATGAGGTTACATTCACTCTTGTTGGGTTGATCTATACGCTTTCATTTTACCTTATTCTATCTACTAATTTTTTCTTCTATTGAATCTCTAACTTTCAATACATTATCTTTTAGGTTGTCCTACTGGGTATTCTTATATTTTCCACTGAACAAGATTTCTCTATACATGTTGCGTCTTATACAGACAACAGATATGGAAAACGTGACAATATAGGATCTTAGGGATACTTGGTTCTTGCACCATGTTTGGGGGGGGGGTAGAGATTATGATTTATGATATTGTCCTTTTTAGCTATTTACATTCTAGTTTTCTATCAGGTTGGGAAAAATTCTGGTCGGCCATGTATTTTTCCCATGTACATTTCGATTTACACTATCATAAAATTTTAATGTCCAGAGGTTCATGAATGATTTGGTATATTTTGTAGAAGCATTGAATCATTATCCTTCCCTCTTCACTGTTGCATTGAGTTGGATGTGTGTGTGTGCATACATGTACTTTGTAAAATGCCTCCATGTGTTATTTATGCTTTTAGTACTTGTTTCTAGCCCTAACCAATAAAGGAAGGCTTGGGGTAGCTATGGCTCGGGCGCCAGAATGGTTCTATTCATTACATATTGGTATATATGAATTTTCAATCATTGGGACCTTGTTCATAGGTATTCCCCTTAATAGGATTAGTTGGGTTTTGGAAAAAACATTTATGTTTTCACAAGTGCAGATCTCATGCTAGGGAATCTATTGATGGTGCAGCGGCTGATGTATCCATTCACTAGAACCATGACTACCATCTTGACCACTTAGAATGCTAAGAAATTTTCCGCAGGGATAAATTATACATGAATCATATAGGACATAGTATTTTATTGCACTTCTTTAGTCAAATCCCCATTAATTTCAATATATATATATATATATATTCGAATCTGACCATGTTACTCATTGATAAATTTCAGCATTCCTCTATGATGATATCTATCCAGGATACCATCTCCGATTCGTGATGAGGACCCTATGAGTGATGAGGCATCTGTTGAGGGACCATCCTGTAACCCCTTCCTCCAGGTGGGAATATAGAAGCACCTCCATTAGTCGAGTAGTATATCATGATAACAATGTAGGCTTTGGATGTGCATTGGATAATCACACTATGTGAGTTCTAGTTTCAGAGACCACTATGGTTTCAAAAGGAGCTAGATCCCTAGGAAATAGGGTATTATTTGGATTCAGTGGTCTATATCTTCATTGTAATTAATACCCCTATAGATCAGGTGGTGGAACAAGAATCCAACTATTTTCTATGGAGTAGTTGTGCATCAGTGAATCCTAGTTATGTAGATGCACAATGAGTCTACACTCTCATGGGAAAACTATTTATTGTTTTTCCATGAGGATTTTTACCAATCATACATATGATTATTCTAGATATTGGAGATTCTGGATCATTATCTTGGAGGGATGATAATAGATCAGTATGTCGAATGTGCTGTAGACTTTACATGGAACTCCGTTGACATGATTTGAAATGGATAGTTTTGAGAAAAAAGTTTAAGAACTGACACCATAGAGATATTCGAGAAAACATTGTTACCTTTTGATTTCCCACCTAATCCGGGATACTAGAGCACGCACCGGTGATAGATAAATTTTTCTCAAATGGACACTAGATTGTTGGAGTTGGTAGTATTTATTCCAGAGCTGAGTCATCTACAGCAGCTATCTAGCGCCCATTGGAGGGATCTCGTAGTAGGAGTCCCTTTTGGGATTAATCTTAGGAATGCATTCGTATTTCCAATAAAGAGTAGTGTTTTAGGTAATCCAAGAGAGGTAATTATTTTACTTGTGATGTGTGAGGTCATATGTCATGGGACTGCTCAACCAGGCTTGCCGAGAAACCCTGGGAGATAGCTGAAGGACCACAATGGTAGAGGCAACAATTTGATCCGAGATCTCCCAGGAGGGGATAGCGTGGTACCCATGAAGGTAGAGCTGGATTAGGAGAAGAAGGATCTATGGGTGGTGGATGCCGTTATGAGATCCTTATACAACCACCACTAAGAGACACACGTCAAGCACTAGAACCAAGAGGTCAGGGCCATAGACAACTACAGTGCTTGGTTGTCTATGATACCATAGTGCACAATATGATTCGAGGTATGATATGTGTTTATTACAATCTATCCTTAATATTGGTAGAAATGATTTGTAGTTAATCATTTATATATTGAATCACATTTCAAGAGATAGAGATCTTAGTTGAGTTGGTAGTTAAATATCATCATCTTGAGGTTCCTACAGTGAAATATTATTTTTCTATTTTTAATATGCTGTCTGTGAGAGATATCTCTTAGAGGAGAGATGTTCTTGTGGGACATTTTGGTCATCATGATAGAATAATATGGCATCATATTGGGTTATGATTTCAATTACATGGTCCAAGTCTATATTTATTATCATCAGAGATAGATCAGATGCCTACACACTAATATCTTTTACAATTTATCATACAGAACCAACTACTCTAAGAGAGCTACGGTGGTATTTGGAGGACCTTTGAGATAAGGGTTTAATTAGACCCGATGTGTCCCACTAGGTAGCTCCATTATTGTCTGTGAAAATTATAGAAAAGAACATACGACATTGAATGGATTATCATCATTTAAACTAGTCCACAATTTTTAACATGTACACATTACTGAGGATTGAAGACTTATTTGATATGTTTTGAGGTGTAAGATGGTTCTTTAAGATCTATCATAGGCCTGACTAATAATAGTTGGTGATCTGTGAGGCTAATATTCCAAAATTTGAATTTCATTATCACTAAGGACACTTTTAGTTCCTAGTGATTCCCATTGCTACGACAAGTTCCTCCACCATGTTTATAGATATTATGAACCAAGTCTTCCAACCATTATTGAACCATTTTTTTTCGTCTTGATCGTCAAAATATTAGTTTAATCTGTAATTGAGGAGGTGCATTCAGAGCACATGATGATGGTTCTTGAGTATCTTAGAGAGAACCAACTTTATAGAAAGATATCGTCAGTCGAGTTCTGTATATATGAGTTTCAATTTCAAGGCAATTTCATTTTGAAATAAGGTCTAAATGTTGATCTAGAAAATACAGAGGTAATTTTATCTTGATATCCACCCAATAATGTGTCGTATGTTTATAGAAATCTTGTATTAGTAGGGTAATACAAGATGTTTTAGGTAACATTACCTTGAATTTTAACCCCTTTGAATTTCCTAACACAAAAAGGATATAATTCTACCAAGTCTGAGTAGTTCCAGAGGGCCTTTTAGGAGTTGAGGAATAGGATGACGAGTGCATCACTGTTGAGACTACAAGATGAGGGGGTGTTGTTTGTAGTGTATTGTGACCCCTCAATAACTATCATGAATTGTGTGTTGATTTAGTAGATGTAAGTTATCAGATACGTGTCGAGGTTTTTGAGAACCCAGTAGCAAAAATACATGACTCAAAACCTAGATATGATATTTATACCACCAGAGTCTTAGGTATGTATTCACTCAAAGTAAACTAAACCTAAGATATTAATGTTGGTTGGAATTCCAATAGTGATATGAATAGGAGATAATATATATTACCGAAAAGGGAAGCATTTTAGTAGATTCCTTAGGTGGGAATTTCTAGGAATTCTTAGTGAATGATGATTTGGAGAACATGGATTCCATGCAGATGACCCTGGTGTATCAAGAGGGTAATACTTTTAACCAGTCGATGGTGTTGACTCCTTCACTTCCCAATAATGTGAGAGAGTATCTTTTGGGAGACATTAACAACACAGTCTTTCATTATCAGATATCAAAAGATGACACATGAGATGGATATTATGAAAGAGGTAATCATGTCATCTTGTTCTAGGGGAGAACAATATTTCCATTCATGTTAGGAGAGGAGGTGATGTGGAAGTTCCACACTACTCCCCTAGTTTTACATATTTTCAAGGGGATTATGTATAGAGAACTGTAGTGGCCATTTTTATGGTATGACATGAGAAGAAGTATTTCTATGTTTTCCAGTTGGTGCCTCACTTTTCAACATCTAAAGGTTGAGCACCATGTCCCAACAGGTTTTTTTACAGCCTCTCGAGATATCAGAGTGGAAGTGGGATGACATAACCATTTACTTTGTTAGAGTGAATCCATACCCAGGGAAGATCTGTGATACCTTATAGGTTATTTTTATAGACACACAATGTTAACACACTTTCATTCCATCAGGGATAAATGTTTGGTAGTGGGTCTGTGGTAGTTATATGTATGTGAGATCATCCACCATCATGGGGTACCCTTGAAAATTATCTCCAACAACGACATGACATTTAAACCATGAGAGTAGAGTGTCATTTAGGAGGAATTAAAGATTCAACTGTGTAGGAGGACAACTTTTCACCCAAATACCAATGTATAAACCATGTGCATTATATAGGAGTTGGAGTATATTCTAAGGGATTTCATGTTAGAATTTGTGGAGATTTGGGAGGATCAACATATTTTATTAGAGTTTTCATACATCAATATCTACAACTCCACCATCGGCATAGATTATATTGAGGCCCTATATGAGAGACCCTATAGGTCACCCTTATGCTGGCCGTAGATTTGAGAGTCAACTATTATGGGTCCATAGATGCTATAATAGATGATGAATTATGTTCTGGTTATACATGAGAGGAAGAGGATGACCTAGTGAAGAATGAAATCATACATACATCATCGTCATGTGAATATAGAGATTGATCATGAAGACCACATTTTCTTGATAACCTCCCACTGACATTGATCTCAGTAGTTTAGCTAGGGAGGGAAGATATCCCCGAGGTTCCTTAGGCTGCTTGAGATCATATTGAGGGTAGGAAGGGTTGCTTAATACCTATCCCTACCCCCAAATCTATAGTGGGTGTATGAAATATTCCACACGGTTCAATTAAGGTGATACATGCATTAACCTATTCCAGTCATCGTATAGGGAGACCATGACATCGACGATGGAGCCACCATAGAGGATATCCCAGTGGCGATAGAGGAATATCATGAGCGGACTCTGCATGGATTGACTATCCCTTTGGTTTTCCTACTATGATAGTACAGAAATGTGAAATAGGGATCATGGGAGTGGGAGAGCTAAGTGCAGACTCCATATCCTGAGTTTTTTTCCAAGTTTTTTTTGTTTTCGTGTGTAACACCCCGACCCCAGACACCCAGAGTTGGTGCATTACTTCGTAACATTGGCATGATCACAAAAGATCAAGTCTCGAAAGACCGATTAGTTTAGTAGCCTTGGAAACACTAGATACATTCATAAATGTTACATTACATCATAAAGTGAAAAACTAATAACAAAGTCTTCATAGTCCACACTCGTATCCCTTTCTGACTACCCCTGCCGGTCATTCATAAAATAATTCTTCACATCCTCTAAAAATATTAAAACATTGAAATGGGTGAGCTCAGATTCTCAGGAAGGATAACAATATAGCGGAAGCTTTCATCAATAAACATAAACATTTAAGGCAATGTATAACTAAAACAAAAGCCTTTTAAACTTGAACTTCAACATAATATGGCAAAAGTAAAATGAGATAATTCCATTCAATTCTTCACATGGATATTCTACTGGTCGAATAATCACATGAAATATCAATAACCACTTTCATAATGAGGGAATGTGTAATGTCAGACATTATGAAACATTTTTTCAAGGCCTCGGCCAAGACGTCTAAAATGATTAAGGCCTCGGCCAAAACCATAAATCAAATTGGGAAAGGGCCTCAGCCAATTCCACGTCTAGTTGTCTCATGAGACCTACCGATGCATCAAGGAGCTATAGCGGGCTCCAACCGTCACTTATTAAGTCCAATACATTCCTCATATGAATAGTTTTAAACATATCATAAACCATAACATAATCGTATCACATAAAACATGCATAAAGGAAACATAAAATTTCCACATTTCAATCACAAGATATCAATACAACACATTGATATAATAAAAACGCTTTCAAAACCATTTTAAATACCAAAATAAAAGAAAGTTAAAACTTTGTATTTGTTTTTCATTAAAAAAAAGATGGCTTGTAGAGGAAACTGAAACTCAAATAATGGTCACGGCGGCAGAGAAGTCGTTGTCGCCACATAAGTAAGGAAAGAGAAACATTCCCTTTTGTCTTTTAGCAAAACGCTTCATATAAAAAAGATTCCTTTTGAATAAACGTAAAAGTCAATGGGGTTTATACACTGTATAAAAGAAAGTTGTGTATAAAACCAAATATGCCTCAATGAAAGGGGATTGAGACAAAGTCCTTAAAAAGATCATTTTTAAAATAGAATAGATCTATTATGTGTATTCACTATATGAACACATAAAGAAAGTAAAAATACAAAATAGGACATAATAATATCATGACATAATTTGAAAGTAGGAGATTAACCCAAAGAATGAAAGTTGGGTTAAGAAGTTCCCTTACCCTGCATCTTGTCCTGACTCGACCGTTCTTTAACCTCCTGAATAATAAACTAGAGTTAATTTATATTTACTTAAGATCCTTTTTCATGTTAATTATTCCTTTTATTTCCCTTATTACCATGTTATGAACATTATGTAATTATTTAAGTTAATAACGGTCGTTTTGTCGATCTTAGGTACTTGAGTCAAAAATAAAATTCTTATAATTACAAGTTTTTCATGTGGTGATATATCCATTATATCCAGAATTATATTCATTTTATAGATGTCATATATATCATATATATCCAGTAAATACCTTCATTCATAATATTACGTAACATTTAGAGGTAAGAAATGAAATGCACCGTTCATGGAGACGGTAAGCCGTACGTACGCATGAACGCTACTTTCATTTCTATTTCGTATTTAATGGAATGAAATAATAATAATATAAATCTATAATATAATTTCAGTATAATTTAGTGTGTAATACCATTTACTCCATCCTTTATACATCCCACATATGGCATTAACGATTCAAATCACTTTGAGGGGGCGGTAGTCCGCACTTCCTAAAATGAAATTATCGCGTTTACCCATAATGGAAATCATAAAGTATGCCATAAATGAGAAATACATAAGCATAAGTAAAACATAAACATATTATATAGCATATATAAATATAGTGACATATTAATGGCCACCTTTGAAGGTGTTATATGAGTGTTGAACAATCATCGTTTCGTGAGGCAGAAATTCGCCTTCCACATAAACAGTATGTTCTTTAACCATTTTATGTAGGTGTGTGTAAGTGTAGCTCGAATCCTTCTTATAACAACATTCTAGTATATTGAGGATACTGGTGTTGTTATAAAAGAAATGAATAAAAAGAGTTTAGGGGGTTGGAGAAGAAAAATAAAACAAAACAACATTAGGGAAGACATTACCTCAAAATCGGGTAACTCTTTTTGATTTGAGCCAAAGGCTTCCTTGGGAAGAGTTCTGCCCAATGTGAGGCTTCTAGGAGTAAGAGGGGAAATTTGGGAGAGTATTTGGGCAGAGTTTGGCTGAGACAAATGGCATGAAAGTGTGAATGAGGTGGTATAGTTGGGGGCCTTTTATAAGTGGAGAGGAGGGGCACTCTTGGAAAGTAAGGAAATTGTACATTATTATACAATGCTTTTCTCATTCTAAAGGTCCCACACTTATATAATTCGAGGATAAGGTGATAAGGGTTCGAAATATACCCATTCAATAGTCTTTGGACAAGTGTATGCCTTGGATTTTACATTATCTTTTCATTTTATTAAAATCGTTAAATAATAGGGTCATAGCTGCATCATAATGATGTCATAAATAATTTAATTTATTTAATGTCTAAAAAAATATAAAAAAAATAATATGACGTAGGAAATCTTTTTATCTTTCCAAATAATATTTATAGTAAAAAATATGACTTGTATAACCCCATGTAAAAATTGTTTTAGTAAAATATTTCATGTTTGTGTCATTTTTACTTTACCATTAAATAAAAGGTATTTATGTCATTTTCCAACTAAAGTGGCTCCATGGGGTCCCCAAGTTGACCCATGGATTGTCTTGGTCGGCCATGGAACATCCAATGAGGGTAGTACATGTGTCAAGCTCATCTCATATTATTAAAACATTATTTTTACCTTAAACTACACTAATTACCTCTAATCGTGATTAATTAAACTTAAAAGTTACTATTCACCAAAAAATTATTTTTATCCCATTGAACCACATTTTACATCCTAATGACAACCATGTATGTCGGATTTTTGAAATTCAAAACACAGAAGTTTTAATATTTCATTTAAATGAAAAATTAGTTATTTAACTACCACTTAGTGGTTTCACAATTCATCAAAAATTGATGTTTTTCAGAACAGTGCCAAAATTTCACCCTAAGCTATAATTGATATTCCGAATTCAAAAATGATTTCTATTTTAAAAAATTCCAAACATATAAGTTACATTAATTAATTTTATAATTAATTCCCGCTGTCACAACAAATAGCGTGTTTTTAAGAAACAATTTATATCAAAAGATTGACAATTGTTTATGTCCAATTTCAATGTTAAATTAATTCTAATGACCACCATTGGATAAAATGGTAAAAATATATTATAATTATACTTTAAAACCACTAAATAGTATAATTTATCACAATAAATTATTTTGATTAAAAAAGTTGTTTTAAGTATTTTTCATTATTCATAAAAAATTGAAAGTTCTCAGAAAATTACAAAAAACTCAACTTAGGATAATTTCGATATTCCGAATACGAAAATGAAGTCCATTTTGAAATATAAAATTTATATAATTTCAAAAAGTGGCTATTACTATTCATAATGGCTAATTTGATTAGTTGCGGTGTGTTAGAACTCGAAGTTGCGTACAATGCAAGCTATTGCGTTATTGAATGAGAAGCGTATCGTGGAAGCTCAGGGTGTTACATTCTCCCCTCCTTCAATAAATTGCATCCTCGCAATTTGAAATTTTTCTTTGAAAATAAAAGGTTAAAAATAGAAAATACCATTGTGGAAAACCCACATCGGAAATAGGGTTAATAAGAATATAACATTAAAAGAAAGAAAGAGAAGTACAAAGGTCACCCGAGATAGCCCATACTAGGATTGTATGAAAATATGGATATGGAGGAGAAACAAACTATCAAGGTCTGATGGAGAGTTGTAGAAAACAGGATTAGGAGAAAGTTAACAATAAGAAAATCACAAACTTGTGGTTGGTTAAACGATCATTGAATCCCCAGTTGGAAAAGTTAACCGGCAATGTTTATGTTTTAAGTCACCTTTCATAAAGTTGAGGAATTCATTTAAGAGATTTACTAAGAATGTAAGGAAATATACTTACTTGTCATGTAGACTTTCATTAATAAATTTTTACCACAAACCATTTAGAATAGGAAAACAATTTTGTAATAACCAGGGACATCCTGTAGGCTAGTGGTAGGGAATAAAGGCCTGTCACACTATGGTTGTGGGTTTGATTCCTGCAGCTTTGTCCAACGCGACGGGTTATGCCCCACACTGCAGGTTGTCCTTTTCCTAAAACAATAGTATTATAATATTCCAAAAATAATCTTCATAAATGTTTTAACCTTAAACAATACTATCCAAAGTTCAACTTAATCCATTCCAACCTTTATAGTTATCCAAAATACCTCTGTCCAAACTTTCTCTAAAAGGTCTCTAAATTCCAAAATCAATTGTAACATCAGATTCCCCAAACAAAGAAAATTTTCTCTTATTGTCACATACTAAAAATTTGATTACCTTAATCATATTAAAACCTTAATGAAATCAACACGTACAGCAGTACAATCCTTATATATATATATCACATTTTTTTTATAACCAGAATATAATCCTTGAGTCTAAAAGCACAAATACATTAATTATTCTGCTTCAACTGTTGTAACAACATAAGATTGTCCTTGATCCCTTGGCCTTTTCTGAGGTAAGTTTCCCTGACGCTTAAGACATTCATTTGCATAATTCCCCATTTCCCTACAATTATAGAATTCGACATTGATAGCCTCTTTCTTTCCCTTGCAATCACATGCCTGGTGACGTTTTTCTCCACATTTATAACAAACTCCCATTCCTTTTAGGAAAGTACCAGGGTGATTCTTCCCACAATTATCACATAATGGAAAATACTTCTTTCCCTTTTTCCCTTTATCTGTCTCTTGTTCCACCGTTCTCTTCTTCTCTTGCTTTACTTTGTTGTCATAAGACTTATAGAATTCCATTTCTGTCTTGATAGCACATGAGACAATATCTTCGTATGATGAGAAGGTTTGTGAGACTAATGCTCGACGGAGAAATGGTTTTAACCCATCAAAGAAAAGATCAATCATACTTCTTGGGTTACGTATATAATCTGCAGCATGCCTCACTAACCTTGTAAAGTTGGCCTCAAACTTTGCGACATTCTCATCCTCTTTTTGTCTCAGACTCAAAAATTGTCTTTCCATATCTGCTCGATGGTCATGAGGAAATTATTTTTCTAAGAAAATATTTTTGAACTCCCTCCATTCCATATTCGATACATCATCATCTTCCTTTGTATTTTGAATCAATGACCACCATTGATCGGCATCTCCAGTGAGGCGGTAAACTGCCATGATAAGCTTCTCCCTTTCGCTACTGACCAAGGTGTGGAATATTTTCTCTAAGGAATTTATCCATTGCTCAGCTACTAATGGATTTGTACCCCCATTAAATGTTGGCGGTTGTTGCCTCATGAAGCGGTCTAACATTGATCCTCCACGTTGCGGATCATGTTGCTCCATATGTGTAAGGTTATTATTCATAACCTGAGTGAGTTGTCCCAGTATAGAAATAAGTTGATCACTACCTGTTGTATCTCCAGATCCACAATAATTATCTTGAGCAGGAGGGAAATCCCTACACGGAGTTCGTGCATTGATACGGTTTCCATTCCTTCCACTAGGTGCTATTTCTAAACAATGGCATAAACTAGATTAGTTTATGAAATAAAATACATAATTCCATACTTGTAAAATACTTAATATAAATTGAACTATTTATGGATATAATCCATAATCATAAAAATGTTTTCTTTGAGGAAGTATATAATCATAACCCTTCATAGTGTTTTGTATTGAAAATGAGAATTATCCAAAGCATTTCCCCCGGGAGTGTCATAACCAAGAGTGCAGCAAGGCCCGTTGTCGTGCACCAGTTCCCATTCGAGTCTAGCTCAAAGAGGTGTTTTCGGGTTTTACCCCTAGGTACATCTGTGCCCGAGCCACCTCTACCTGCTCGTATCCAGACAGGGATGTATTGCTCGGAAAACTCACAAAATCTCTACAATAACAAAATTCTAGGAAGTTCTTCTATACTAATACTCAAAGTTCATCTTAGGTCAACGTGCTCTAATCAGAGTTTATCTAAATATAGCTTCCAAGGTTTGTACTAAACTTCCTCTGATACCAACTGTAACGCCCCGACCCCAGCTACCCAGAGTCGGTGCATTACTTCGTAACATTGGCATGATCACAAAAGATCAAGTCTCGAAAGACCGATTAGTTTAGTAGCCTTGGAAACACTAGATACATTCATAAATGTTACATTACATCATAAAGTGAAAAACTAATAACAAAGTCTTCATAGTCCACACTCATATCCCTTTCTGACTACCCCTGCCGTTCATTCATAAAATACTTCTTCACATCCTGGAAAAATATTAAAACATTGAAAGGGGTGAGCTCAGATGCTCAGTAAGGATAACAATATAGCGGAAGCTTTCATCAATAAACATAAACATTTAAGGCAATGTATAACTAAAACAAAATCCTTTTAAACTTGAACTTCAACATAATATGGAAAAAGTAAAATGAGATAATTCCATTCACTTCTTCACATGGATATTCTACTGGTCGAATAATCACATGAAATATCAATAACCACTTTCATAATGAGGGAATGTATAATGCCAGACATTCTGAAACATTTTGTCAAGGCCTCGGCCAAGACGTCTAAAATGATTAAGGCCTCGGCCAAAACCATAAATCAAATTGGGAAAGGGCCTCGTCCAATTCCACGTCTAGTTATCTCATGAGACCTACCGATGCATCGAGGAGCAATAGCGGGCTCCACCCGTCACTTATTATGTCCAATACATTCCTCATATGAATAGTTTTAAACATATCATAAACCATAACATAATCGTACCACATAAAACATGCATAAAGGAAACATAAAATTTCCACATTTCAATCACAAGATATCAATACAACACATTGATATAATAAAAACGCTTTCAAAACCATTTTCAATACCAAAATAAAAGAAAGATAAAACTTTGTATTTGTTTTTCATTAAAAAAAAGATGGCTTGTAGAGGAAGCTGAATCTCAAATAATGGTCACGGCGGCAGAGAAGTCGTTGTCGCCACATAAGTACGAAAAGAAAAACATTCCCTTTTTTTGTTTAGCAAAACGCTTTGTATAAAAAATATTTCTTTTGAATAAACGTAATAGTCAAAGGGGTTTATACACTGTATAAAAGAAAGTTGTGTATAAAACCAAATATGCCTCAATGAAAGGGGATTGAGACGAAGTCCTTAAAAAGATCATTTTTAAAATAAAATAGATCTATTATGTGTATTCAATATAGGTACACATAAAGAAAGTAAAAATACAAAATAGGACATAATAATATCATGACATAATTTGAAAGTAGGAGATTAACCCAAAGAATGGAAGTTGGGTTAAGAAGTTCCCTTACCTTGCGTCTTGTCCTGACTCAACCATTCTTTAACCTCCTGAATAATAAACTAGAGTTAATTTATATTTACTTAAGAACCTTTTTCATGTTCATTATTCCTTTTATGTCCCTTATTACCATGTTATGAACATTATGTAATTATTTAAGTTAATAACTGTCGTTTTGTCGATCTTAGGTACTTGAGTCAAAAATAAAATTCTTATAACTACAAGTTGTTCATGTGGTGATATATCCATTATATCCAGAATTATATTCATGATATAGATTTCATATATATCATATATATCCAGTATATACCTTCATTCATAATATTACGTAACATTTAGAGGTAAGAAATGAAATGCACCGTTCATGGAGACGGTAAGCCGTACGTACGGATGAACGCTACATTCATTTCTATTTCGTATTTAATGGAATGAAATCATAATAATATAAATGTATAATATAATTCCAGTATAATGTATTGTATAATACCATTTACTCCATCCTTTATACATCCCACATATGGCATTAACGATTCAAATCACTTTGAGGGGGCGGTAGTCCGCACTTCCTAAAATGAAATTATCACGTTTACCCATAATGGAAATCATAAAGTATGCCATAAATGAGAAATACAGAATAATAATTAAAACATAAACATATTATATATCATATATAAATATAGTGACATCTTAATTTCCACCTTTGAAGGTGTTATATGAGTGTTGAACAATCATCGTTTCGTGAGGCATTAATTCGCCATCCACTGAAACAGTATGTTTTTAACCATTAGATGTTGGTGTGTGTAAGTGTAGATCGAATCATTCTTATAAAAACATCCTAGTATATTGGGGATACTGGTGTTGTTACAAAATAAATGTATAAAAAGAGTTATGGGGTTGGAGAAGAAAAATAAAACAAAACAACATTAGAGAAGACATTACCTCAAAATCAGGTAACTCTTTTTGATTTGAGACAAAGGCTTCCTTGGGAAGAGTTCTGCAAAAAGTGAGGCTTCTAGGAGTAAGAGGGGGAAGTTGGGAGAGTATTTGGGTAGAGGTTGGCTGAGCCAAATGGCTTGAAAGTGTGAACGAGGTGGTAGAGGTGGGGGCCTTTTATAAGTGGAGAGGAGGTGCACTCTTGGAAAGTAAGGATATTTTACATTATTATACAATGCTTTTCGGATTCTAAAGGTCCCAAAATTATATAATTCGAGGTTAAGGTGATAATGGTTCGAAATATACCCATGCAATAGTCTTTGGACAAGTGTAAGCCTTGGAGTTTACATTATCTCTTCATTTTATTAAAATCGTTAAATAATGAGGTCATCACTGCATCATAATGATGTCATAAATAATTTAATTTATTTAATGTCTAGAAAAATATAAAAAAAATACTATGATGTAGGGAATCATTTTATCATTCCAATGAATGTTTATAGTAAAAAAATATGACTTGTATAACCCCATGTAAAAATTGTTTTAGTAAAACATTTCATGTTTGTGTCATTTTTACTTTAACATTAAATAAAAGGTATTTATGTCATTTTACAACTAAAGTGGCCCCATGGGGTCCCCAAGTTGACCCATGGATTGTCTTGGTCGGCCATGGAACATCCAATAAGTTTAGGACATGTGTCAAGCTCATCTCATATTATTAAAACTTTATTTTTACCTTAAACTGCACTAATTACCTCTAATTGCGATTAATTAAACTTAAAAGTTACTATTCACCAAAAAAATATTTTTATCCCATTGAACCACATTTTACATCCTAATGACAACCATGTATGTTGTATTTTTGAAATTAAAAACACAGAAGTGGTAATATTTCATTTAAACGAAAAATTAGTTATTTAACTACCACTTAGTGGTTTCACTATTCATCACAAATTGAAGTTTTTCAGAACAATGACAAAATTTCACCCTAAGCTATAATTGATATTCCAAATTCAAAAATGATTTCTATTTTAAAAAATTCCAAACATATAAGATTCATTAATTAATTTTATAATTAATTCCCGCTGTCACAATAAATAGCGTGTTTTTAAGAAACAATTTATATCAAAAGATTGACAATTGTTTATATCCAATTTCAATGTTAAATTAATTCTAATGACCACCATTGGATAAAATGGTAAAAATATATTATAATTATTCTTTAAAACCACTAAATAGTATAATTTATCACTATAAATTATTTTGATTAAAAAAGTTGTTTTAAGTATTTTTCATTATTCATAAAAAATTGAAAGTTCTCAGAAAATTACAAAAAACTCAACTTTGGATAATTTCGATATTCCAAATACAAAAATGAATTCCATTTTGAAATATAAAATTTATATAATTTCAAAAAGTGGGTATTACTATTCATAATGGCTACTTTGATTAGTTGCGGTGTGTTAGAACTCGAAGTTGCGTACAATGCAAGCTATTGCATTATTGAATGAAAAGCGTATCGTGGAAGCTCGGGTTGTTACATCGTGTATGAAAATATCGAAGGATGTAATAATTTAGAAAAATGATTATTTCTTTTTAAGACTTTAAAATATTTAAATATATATTTACATAGTTAGGAATTGAGAAGACATTAGATTCCATTGTTTGGAATGCCGAAAATTAATTTTTAAAAAATAGTAAAAATATATTATACTATGCGCACATAATAACTCAATGAAAATGTGATAACTCTAAATTATATTATCATATTAGTAATCCGAGACCACACTTGAGCCTGAAATGAAGGTTTAATGCCAGGAATGACATGAATTGAATCGACGTAAGATGTAAAAATGCCTCAATAATTTGTGGAATCTTATGTAATTTTATAAAATATTTTATTTATTAAATTAATTCATTTAACTTATATACACACCATTTTAAATATATCATTATACATATTTATCTTAGGTTGGACTCAAAATCCTGTAATCTACGAAGAAGCCCCCCCACCCCTATTGATGAACCCTTCGGAAAAAAAGGATGAGATGTCAGATCAAAACACATCAAGAAACGATGAAGGAAAAAACATATTCTGATCATTGGTTATTACATTTTCCACCAATTAATGATCTAAATTAATCAAGGAAACATAAATTGGTTTTTTTATTCACCCAATTAAATTATTGAGTAGATCTTTAATTGACCATTGATCTATGCCTCCATTGCATCCTCCACATGCCCCTAATTACTAAAATTTAAATTTTGTTAGTTGTTTTCTAATATGAATTACCTCTTCATGGTTATCAACCAAGAAATATTAGCTCTAGACAAATCATATTTGGTTTATAGTTATTTTCACCCTGGATTATACACTGTTTGGATCCCCACAGTCCCGACTCAACCATGTCAAGATCTTCCAATTTCGATTGAACCCTCCAATTCCTGACGAATTGATGAAAAAAATGGTTTAACAAACAAAGAATCGATCAAGGATTGTTTCATCTAGAGGATGAATGCTTTTGTGATTTTGGATCATGTAATCATGGATCCTAGGTGATATGGAATGCAAAAAAACTACTGGTTTTTCAAATCTTCATTAGAGCTGAATTCTGAGGAATGATGGCCGACAAGAGTTTGATCCGGTAAGACCCAGAGGTCTCAAAACAATTCTATCCAATATATATTATTGTTAGAGGAGATTAATGTGTGTGAATAAGATCTTAAAAATATTCAAAAAACCCAACTATATTCCATCTTCAATGAAGAACATGTGTCATGTATCCCCCTCAGCGGTAACGCTTGGGATTCAAAAAAATTGTGGGTAACAAGGTGTGTAACACACTCTCACACACTATGTACCATATCCTAGATAGTTAACCCATGTTGTGGACCCCATGGGTGCGAGTCCATGTAGAATTACATGGAAATAGGGTTTGGTACCTGCCTATAAAGAGCAGCACATGGTCCCATCTCTTGGTAGTTTGGACACACCGTATAGTCCCCCTGAAAAATATGTACTCTTAGAAGGTGGAAATACATGTTCCTTTCAAGGACATAGTCATGATTTGAAGCAAGACCAAACACTGTGTGGGTCCCCCCCACACCTTGAACCCTAGGAGATCTTCTAATAAAACATATATCTCACTTATATCCTTTATTGAAACACGAATTTTGACTAGTGAGTAGCCTATCCTATGTATTTTTCTACATATAAAATGATTATTCTTTCAGTTGTGAATTTCGAGATAAAATGTAAAATTTTCAAGGAATTACACACTACGAGGAAACTTTGATGAAAGAATCGATCAAGCAAGATCAACCCAACATCTTTCTGGCATTAACCTCTATAAGAGTTGTGTAGTGGAGTTACATGACAACTTCTTCTGGGAATTGCCCTCTAGCACGGCAGGGTAGTGGAGTTCCATGATGATTTATTTCAAGTGTTACTATCTATAAGTGATGAATAGTGGTGTCCCTGATGACCTCATATGGGCATTACCATCTTGAAGGGTTGGCCAGTGGAGTTCCTCGATGACCTCTTTCAGGTATTACGCTGCACCGGAGTGGGATGTGGAGTTCCCCAATGACCCTAAAAAACATTACCCTCTAGTGGGACAGGGAGTTGGATTTCCTTGGTGACAACTAGAGTGGAAATCTAGTGTTTTATTTGGTCATGGGTTTTCCATATTGAAATTTTTTCCCATTAACTATGCCAAAAATTTAAGTGATATGCTTTGATGTAACTCCAGACTCAAGAGGAATAGAGTCGCTTTACCAACTAAGACTCATTTTTGTGATGTGACATAAAAACCTTCAAGGGAGTTAGTGCCACCCAATTTGGACAATATCTAGGTTGGATGATTGAGTTCCTTATGATTGTGTGTTCGTGGAATACATGTGGGGTCTTCAACATCATTGATGGACTTCTGGGACAATTGGATTCTCTTTCTAGGAAGATCCATGAGATAAAGATATTATTACTCTCCCATTTTTTCTTATTCTACTGAGAATATATGTATTTATTATTTTACTATATCCACTCATTGTATTTGGTTAATCTCTTTCAAGGATAGGTGACGATGCATGGGGTATTCCACATTGTTTCTGTGTCTATCTTATCATGGTGGGATGAGTCTACTCTCCTACTATAGGCGGTGAAGGCTCGATGGGTATTTTATCCACTCACCATGTTTTGTCCCTTTGGGATTGGATGAATTTTTGTTCACTATTTTTATGTTGAGAGGTACTATTTCACTGTACCTTGTTTTGTTTACTTATTTTCTCCTATATTTTATCTATTACATATCTCCGCTTAAACATTTGGGGTGTCCTGCTGGGTATGATTATACTCGCCCCTTCAGGGGGATTTCCCACACATGTTGTGTTATATGTAGGCAATTATCAGGTTGACAATGGATAAAGAGGAGATTAGGAATTCTAGATTTGTTGGACTATGTATGGTGGTCATTTCATGGGATTTTGGAGCTAGGATCTCTTTCAACTATTTACATTCATGTTTCTTGTCATGTTGGGATACATTCTGGATGGGAATTTTTTCCCTTTAATTTTCAATTTACATTACTATAAATTTGTATGGTCTAAATTTTCATTCATTACTGGTTTATTTAATAGTAGTATTGCATCCTTTATCCTTTTCGTACCCAAATTTTCATTAAGTTGGTTGTGTGTGTTCGTTCAAGTACTTAGGTGAAGGCCTCCCTAAGTTAGTTAAGAATTATACACTTGTTTTCAGCCCTAGAATATGGAGGTGAGCATGAGGTAGTTGCGGCTTGAGACCCAACATCAGTTGGATCATTACAAAAATAATGGTATTATTAAATATACAAATAGAAATCATTCACTATTCATAATGAACACATAAAAATAAATTGGATTTCAGAAGACCTGAAATTGGTATAAAATAACATCATAAATTAAATCATCAGAAACAATAATCATATTAACCCTATAAAATAGATAAGAATAAGAAAATTTTGTGAAACAAGAAAAATCACTCCATTTTCAATAGAACATTTTTTTGATAACAAAAACCAAATCATTAAAAGATAATTTTGAAAATATTGTACATCCATCGTAAATCTCATAATTATGAGATACTTTTCAATAATTTTGTTTTTTAAAAACGTAAGTGAATATAAAATGTATCATGAAAATGGATTTGGATAAAAAAATATTTTTCCCCCGAAATAAATATGTGATATAATTCAAAATGTATTTTTTTTGGAAAAATGTAGTTCAATAAAATAATTTATATCATTGGGAAATGATTTTGAGTTACAAAGTTCCTTAAATTCATATTTCATTTCCATGGAAGTAATTTAACCTCATATATCGTAAATAGAAAGATATTAATTACATATTTTCAAAACCTTATTAAAATATTATTACATTAATACTGTTTATTAATATTAATTCTATTCATGAATTATATTTTTTAATCTATTTTCAACATCAGGAGTTAATAATCTCTAACATTTTCTACTAGTCTGAATAAAATTGTTTTCAATGATTCATATTCTAAAAATATCATTATTTAAAAAATATTAATGGTTCTATAATTAATTATTTATAATGTATTATGATGATATAATTCCATTATATGGGAATTTTATTTATATTCCATAAAAATTAAAATTTTGATGAACTAGTTATGGGTTATTTTCGATATCGATGGATTACAATATAGAGATCCTTAAATTGTTTTATAAAAAATGAAATGAATAATATATATGTGTAATATAAATCATTAAATATATACTGAAACAATCTATTCTTGTATGAAAATAAAAAATAAAAATGTTTATTCTTTGAGGCAATAGTTCAAACAACACACAATTCACATTTTCATTATTGTTTAATTAAAAAGTGGGTTGTGGATAAATATTGTACCATAATTATAATAAAATAATAGTGTAAAAATTATAATCATTTTATCATAATAATATGGTGAAATTAACTTTAAAGATGAATAAGTGCCTATAAATAAATATAAACTTCAAATAGAGGTTAGGAATTTATACCTCACTTCTTGGATTATCTACTCTATGAATAGGATTAATCCGTTAAGGGATGGTCTTCTAAGAAGACCATAAACTAATTAAGGTTCATATTTGTGTCCATTAAAGGGATAGGTATACTTTTGGGGGAACATAGGGGGTCTTTTTTGTTGATGTGTGGAGAGGTTTTTCCCTTTTATAACTGAAAAAGAGTGTCATTTTTATAAATATGCAAAACATTTCAATAAATGGAAGTCACTTTAAAGGAAAGTGGATCCAAAATTGGGAAATAATAGAGTGGTGAAGAGATAAAGTCCAACTAGACTTCCGCCACTCAATTATTTTGTTAATCAATTTATTCTATTTACCTCTTAGGTTACTCCTTTTTATCATTATGGTTTTCACTACAAAAATTAGTTTTTACCAACATAATTCATCCTTTTTAAAAAAAATAAAATGCTCATTAAATTAAAATTTTACCCTAATTATTCAATATTTTAAATATATTTTAATTCAATTTTTTTAGCGATAAAAATTAATTTTAAGATAAAAAATGTATAATGTAATAAAATAATTTCTCTAAAATACTTTAATTTAAATTAAAAAATATAAGATATGTGTTTGTATATTTTTAAAATTATTTATTAAATTATAAAATATATATTTTTGAGATAAATTTTTTTATAAATTACTAGTTCATTAATATACTAATAATATCAAAATGTTGTGTTATTTAACAAAACCACATTTAGAACAATTCACTTAAAAATATTCCTTTTTTGAAAAATCTAGAAAATTTATAATAAGTTAATATCAAAATGATAAATCAAAAATTTATTTTAATTTTTAAAATTCACTTCCTTCAATTTAAAAATTGAATTTTTAATTAAAATCATAATATATAGAAAAAACTATTCTTATAGGGGAAAACTTATTTTTATTATCTATTATTATTTGTTTTTCCTTTAATTTAATACCTAAAATAGTGTTAATAAGTTATTCATATAAAAATATTTTATGATTGAATGTTATTATATTTTATAAAAAAGCTTCCTTTAGTTACTCAAATTCACTAGTTGAGTTGACATTAAAATTGAACATTATTTTTTATTTAAAAAAGATTTAATTATTTCACAAGTGTTTAAACTATCATATTCAGTGGATACCATAAACAAAATAAATATATTTTGTGGATGTAGTGTTTCTTGTAGAGGAATCCATCATACATTGTATTAACTTAAGGAAGAAAACTTGGAATGTTATATTCTACCCCCTTAAAAATAAATTCATCCTCGAAATTTCATTACATGATGAAAACATGTGAGGGTACCTTTTTCTCAAAACATCGTCATGTTCCCATGTAGCCTCCTCAAACATTTAATTTTTCATTGTAACATTGACTAAATTAGTGGTATTGCTCATATCCTCTTGTTTATTTGATCCATATTTTCCATTGGTTGTTCCTCATATGAGAGATAATGTTTATGTTGAACAACTTCCAAGCAAAAAACTTATGAAGGGTATGGTATTTAATTTCTCAATAGTGATACATGGAACACAAAAAAACATGGAAGAGGTGTGGATGAAGTTTTAAAGTATATTATAGAAGTAACATGATCAATGATCTTGATAAGACTAGTGAATCTAGGGCCCGACTTCTATTTCTTTCCAAATATCATAACTCACTTCAATGGTGAAATTTAATGGAAATTATTAACATGAATATAAAAAAGTTGATCAAATTAGGGATTTTCTACATAACTCATATTTAATTTTTTTCTAATTTAATATTCAGTTGAATGGTTTTAATCTTCTTCCTTATTTCTTGGAAATTTTCATAACCTATCTATTTACAATGTAAAAATTCATCCCAATATGCTGAATTCCTATTTCCCTTCACATATAGAGACACATATAGGTTTATATGAATGTTAAAATGGTAACTATTGTTATATGAGAAATCTACCCAGTGATTTGTTAATCCAAATATACATTGAAATCCATCAAAATGATCTTTGTATATTCTCTAGATTATGAATTATCATCTTAGATTGTTAATCTGTTAGAGGATTATATATTGTGAATAAACTCATCCATGTATCCAAATAATTATGGAGAATTACCAAGAATAATATGGTAAAAATCAAATCCAAATCAGATATAATGTATAGTGGTACTCAACACAGCCATGAAACTTCACTTATATATATCCTCGTGAGATTGTTAAGGGATAAATATTCTTCTATTGAAATAAAATTCCATGAAAGAATATGGTGATTAACTAAAACCCAATATAATTATGAACTTTAAACATTTTGTGAATTACCATGATGAATTTAATTGTGATTTTTATACATTTCCAAACTGGTATACTAATAGTTTGAATATACAATTGCATTTTTTTTCGACTATAACTTACTCACATAGCAACAATAAATATGCATTTTTTTTAAATTTCTCTCAACATACTATCCCACTATATGTTTTTCGTTATATATTTATACATCATACAAAATATTATATGAATATTGAAGGATGATCTACAAACACTAATATAATTTTCCTTCCTCAATTATCACTTTGATGGGAAATTTATCTAGGTTCCATCAAATATAACCACTTCTTACTCAATGTTGAACTTCAGAATACTCAATAAATTATTATATTGATCAATATAATATATCTAGGAATATTTAATTATTATGTTAATTTATGTTTTAGAAGGACATTGGTCATGATTAAATTTATCTCCTCCCATTATGAAATCAATATTTATCATTTATATATCAATTAGTATTGAGTATTTTTCAATCCTAATCATGGACAGAGTAGTAGGGTCTTTCCCTCTCAAAGCATCAACCCCCATAATTTCCTCCCCTATATTGAAATGTATTGAGTAGTCATAATAATTTATCAATTTCAACTATCTCTATTAGTGCATTTTAAATTCAATATGTTTGAATATATATTTTAACATCATGTGATAATTATATATACCACTCTATTCATTATATAGATAATGTCTCTAAATTATTTATACAAATTTCATTAATACAATCTCTAAATAATGCATCAGGTATTTTTTATGATGATTCTTTAATTGGAATGATGCATAATAAAAAACAACTTCATTTGGAAGGAGGAACCATCCCAATCCCATTTTTGATGAATTTGTGTATATTATAAATCTTTCTATTTAATAGGGTAATATAAGTAGAGGTTCATTGACCAAACTCTTCTTCAGTTCATTAAAACATCCTTCACACACTTCTGTCAAAAGGAAAATTACACCCTTAATTGTAAAGTATGTTAGATTATTTGATAGTTGTGAGAAATTTATCACAATGTGTTAGTAATATCATTATATGCTAATAAACCTATATGTGTTGGATATAGTTATTGATCTAGGACACTCCTATGTAAATACTATAATTGATGGATCTGTTGATATTTAATTTCATATTATTATATGACTTATGAATGATACATTCAAAAGTCAGAATTCACATTTTCTAAATTTGGAATATATTTTTTCCTATTCTTTAGATTATTAATGAAATACGAAATTTTTTTAATTCTCTTAATTACTCTTTCAATATATGTTTATATAATCTATAGTGGAAAACAAAAAATGATCAAGGTTGCCTTTAAAGATTCTATTCAATATATCTGTGATGATTTTGGGGAAATTAGTAAATTCGAATAGCATCACCTCAAACACATAGTGTACGTAACACATTTAAAAGGTTGTATTTCAAATATACTCCCTTTTAAACTTTAAATGATTCTATCTAGATCAAATTTAAATCATCGATATGTAATAAGTCCCGAAATTTGATAATATAGGTCCTTGATATGATTAATGTGATACATGTTATTGATCGTTATTTTATTAATAACTTGATAATCAATACAAAGATGGATTGATCTATCCTTCCATTTGTTAATGAGGACTGGTGTACCCTATAGTGAAGAACTAGGGTATATAAAACCATTGTCCAAATTTTATTATGATTTATTACTTAAAATTCTCTAATTCAACAGTATCCATTCAATATACCCTCTTTGAGAAAGTCATGGATATTGGTATTAGTTCAACTGAAATATCGATATGATACTCTAGGTAAGACCATGAAGATCATCTAGAAATATATTACTACATTCCCATAAAATTAGTATACCATCAATATTGAATTCCCCACTGGTCATTTGATATATGAGTCCCTCATTGTTGGGCATAATCTCCCATATTATATAATTTTATTCCACAGGGAGTTCTAAATTCATGTCCTATATTTACATGACACATACTCAGTTACCGAACCTTATTATTCTAGCACAGTCATGGATGAAATCAGGAACATGTCTTTCATTTTTCTATAGTTCCACATCCTCCTTCTATGAATCCTTAATACACACATTTATTCATTGTTGGACATTAATATGAGAAATATACTATATATCCCCATTAATCAGTATTTTAATGTCCATACTCTATGAATACATAATTTTCTGTTATATTTCTATCCTTATCCTAGAAATACTATCATTTTTCTATCTACTTAGTGCATTAGAAACCTAGTTCACTATCCCAATGTTAATGTGTATTGAGCAGTCATAATCATTAATCAATTCCAATCATCTCCTTTAGTAAAATTTTTCTTATATTTGTTTGAATATATACTTCCTGATTTTATAATAAGTATATATATCCCATTTTCACAATAATGATAATTCATCCAAATCATCAATGTTAATATTAACACTTTTATCACCAAATCACGATTCAAGTAACTTTTTTTGTGATTTTTATTGGAAATATTAATAAGCTATCACTATGAAATTAAACATAAGGAAGAATCTCTATACACTATTTAATGTATCACTATAGATGAAAATCACCTATCCACTATAGGGCAGTGTATACACTAGTTCATAGAAAAACCATTATCATAGTTCTTTTAAATTTTCCTCACATTCATCTATAATAGAAACTTGGCCCCCTTCCTTGTAAACCTGGTTATTTGATTAGATATACAAGGAAACATCTTAAAAAAGAATCCATAATATCCATAAAATAATTGAAAACTATAGATATGAATTACTATTGTTGTTATGGTCTATTGATTAATATCTTATGTCCTTGAAGGATCTTCTAATATATCATCACATGAAAATAAATGGACCAAGGATGAAACCTTAGGCATCCAAAATTCAAAATAAGTAAATTTCAAATAAAATTTATCATTTCTGATAGTATTTAAAATAATATTCAAATGATATTCACTCTATTAAATAGTTTATGAATATATAATAATATCATATACCACAAATATATAAAACCGATCATGGTAATATCTAAAGAATATAATCACCGGATCCATAAATATAGAGTGGTTACATTTATTTTCCAATAGAATTACTATAAATTCATAATAACCACACCAGGTTCGAAAATTGTTTAGACACACACAGTTTTTCCAATAAGTCATCGATTAAGGATAAAGGTACTTTTTATAGATTGTGATCAAGATATTTTCATGATATGAAATGAAATGATGAATTGAACAACATTTTTATCATTATAAACTAAATTTCTGAACCCTAAGGTGATGCATGTTGTCATTTGAATACATTTTTTAAATTATATAAGTTTTGTTTCAGAAATTCCTACAACTCAATAGGGGTCATTATTTAGGTGTCTTTTAAAATAGTCATAGCAAAGGGTATATAATCTATTGAAAATTAAAATTCACAATTTTGGGTAATACTTGACAAGTCTTTCGAAAATACATCAACACATTCGAAATTATAATATTATCAATATTGTGGTTTTAAACAACAACTTAAGATAAATACCCCTCTAGAATATGTATTAATACCCATACAATAGAATTAATTCCCATTAGAAGTTCATTTTCATCTTCACATTGATAGAAAATCAAAATTTGATTCTAACTATCAATTGTGACATCCATTCTTTAGTAGTTACTATGTGATAAATATAAATAAGTTGACTACCATCCCAATATTAAATAAAATTCAACTAGATGAAGAGTAATAGGATTTTCATGAATCACATTTTAATAATCATCGATCATTGAGGGGTTATAAAAATGAAATGGCATAATCATGCATATATAAGTTTTTTACTACAGTGTCTACTATTAATCAGTGAGGTGTGGATGTGAAACTATTATCATGTTAATTATATATATTAGGGTGAGTATATCTAAAATAAAATAAGATATATTATAGTTCTATAGTGGATGGTATGTTTACATCTCACCACATCATTATCTTATCCCACTCCAGTTGTGATATAAAAGGCCCAACCATTATCTTATTTTTAGGGTTTTATGAGTCCTACTATGCTCAATAAAAAATGGACTAGTGAATTGATTCAAAAAACCCCATCTCCATGAATTAGACACATTGAGCTTCATTGGTTGAATATTTATTAATTGTTTTATTTATAGAACATTTCACCCCACATCAAAAATAACTATATTGGTGGTTTACAATGAAATAATTAATAATTTTCCTAATCTTTTTAGACTTTTCTTCGAGTGCTTTTACCAAATATTTTTTCCATGCTGGTAGTTGTAATTTCATTCATCTATGGATTTTACAATTAAATTATCCATAAACCTCTATCTTCATCTTATTTTCAAAAAATAAAAAATAAAAATTTGAGCTCCCACCTTTAATTTTTATATTAAGATGCCAATTAATTATTTATTCATTTTTACCAGGTCTCTAATAGCTAACACCTTACAATGAATTGTTTTTGGGCTAATAAATAAATGATCCGTGTTTCTAACATGGTCTATTTTAATTAAATTGTTATATATTTAATGTATTTTATATTTTTCTTCTTAGGTACTAATGGATTCATCATGCCCCTATTGCATATCAAAAAAATAACATTTTTAGCTGATTTCAAAGAGTTTAGGGAAGGTATTTATTCTGAAATACCCTCTCAAAATCCTCCCACACCATGGATTTTATTTATTCCACATTCCTTGGGTTCTTAATATGATTTGAACACTTATCATATTCACCTTCCAAGAGATTGGATTCTTAGAAAATTTTCTTCATATTCTGAGCATTGGAGAATAAAAAATATCTTTTCTATCACACTGATCTATTAAGTGAAAAATACTGGACTACAATACACACTAATGGATGGTCAAATTTTCACATAAAAGTCTCAATGTCTTGTTTCTCCCACATTGGTGGATTTGGAATAACAACATGGTTTATGTTATTGATCATGTATTGAGAGAGTTTGGTGAGTATAGAAATGTTATCTCAATCCCATCATTAAATTCAATAGTTTTCATATGAGGATATTTAATACATTTCGTGTCACATTAATTACTAAAATTATTCCTTCCAATCAAGATATTTAATAGAACAATAAATAACTATTAAAGGATTTGATAAACACAAAACAGAGTAAGAAATCATATGAAAATCACTCCCAATATGTCCTAATTTTTTAATAATCGTATAAACCTACGAAACATTAGGTTTATCCCTTGTTATATTTGGTTCACTATAGGGTTCTTAGGATAAATCCCAATATTTACTGTAAATTAATTCTAAAACTATATAAACTGATCATTAATACCAATTGATTTTATGGAATAATAACATATATACACATATATATTTTATCTTTTTAGATTAATATTTATACATATCATAATAATACACACCCATGGACAATAATGGGTATGTTTCTTTATATATTAGATACAAAATCAATTTTTTTAAAGATCCTCTACAACCCCCTTAAATAATGTAATATTTGAACCATTAAATACATATCATATTTAGATCCTTCAATCAAAAATGGTGTATGTAAAACAAAATAAATGGGTGATCCTAAAAGATTGATAAGGGTTAATATGGTAGATATCACTCAAAATGATAATAAGATGATCAGAAGGGATTGAAAACATAGTCAAGTGCATGATAGAAATATAAAAGATTCATACAGTTAAAATATAATATCATTAACACGAAAGCAAGCCTTATCTATAAGAATTATTAATAATGGGGTTAAAGGAGTAATCATCATTCAATAGTGATGACATAGGAACATGGACTCATAATCATAGGAAATCATAGTCATGTGAATATAACTGATCAAAGTCATTTTCACACATAAAATTGTGATCATCAGTAGAATAAATCATTATAATGCATCAAAAAGTGAACATATGTATGTGCCAACATGTCTACAAATATTATTTTCAGAATTTCTAGTAGAAATCATACTCATGCATGAAAAACAGGACATAACTATCTGTAATCAAGTTAAGACTTATCATTATCATATCATGAGATATATATTTTAAGTTCCCCACTAAATGAGAGTTCTATAATATAAACAATTGTCACATAATCATAATCTATTAATATATTAGTCAAAATTTCTTTTCATATATGATAATATACTTAAAATATAAGAAGATAATTTATTAAGGAAAATTCACTTTTAATTTTGTAAAAACATACTTAAAATAAAAAAATAAATAGACTGTTTTTAAAATAATATTAGTTTAGTATTACTATGGAATCATATATGTTATTATTAAAATAAAATAGTATCCTTGAATTTTGGAAATGTTTTTCATGATGTATATGTTAAAATAAGGATTCTATTCAAACCATTGAAAAAATTACAACATTCAAGATAATAACCCTAAGATGAATTTTAACTTTTTTTATATAAAGTGAAATAATGGTCATAATTACATAAATAAATAATTGGAGAATATTAAAAACATTCATGGAAATTTTTTTGAGGAAAATATAAATATTTAAGAAAAATAATCCAAACCAATGAGTATATAATGTTGAATTTTATAAAAACATATTTTGAATTGTGTTATATACCATAGAGATGATATTGAATGGTATATATGAATACCAAATAAATAAAACAGTTAGAAAAAAATATATCTGTTTTATAGGATAAGGTTCATATAAATTCACAAAATGTAAACTTAACCAATGCTATACAGAAAAGATGTTAGATTAAAACATAAATCCATTACCTGAAATATCAATATGATTCATACATATTATAACAAAATTTATATTAAATATTGATTTATGATAACTCAATTACAGAAACATAATCATTTAAAACATAAAATGAACCATTCCATTATAATTTCCGATTATCTTTTTTTAAATAATTCTTCATTAAAATGATTTTTTTTATTAAAACTAATTTGTTTTCCATGCATGTTTTGGTTTAATGGTATTAGTACATTCACCATGATAACAGTTTTATCATATAAATAATATTAATCATGAAATAAGTTTGACAATTGTTCATTATTATCACAACCCACCTTCACCGAGGTGTGGGAAGGGACAACAGATTTTCCATACCCTTCCTTATTTATGTTGAATGAGAGATAATGACCCCCGAGACCCACCTTGAAAAGGTCCTAGAGTGGAGACTAGCACCAAGGGTTTGGAATCATACGCAAAATGGAAGGCATTACCCATTTTATTTAGTAGGATCAGGAGATAAGATAATAAGTCTCAAACAACACCAAAACTGGACGTAAAAGTAATTCACAAAAAATCCTTTCCTATATGCATGTCTCAAATAATAAGTACTACAATACAAGAAAACTCCAAAGATAAATACCAAAGAATGGAAAACAGCAAAAAAACTGTCCCAATGTACAAACTAGTACGATCTCTCATAGTCCTCAATGTCCTTATGGAAACCAGTAAGTAGTTCAATATACGTAGTGTTAGTATACAGATATACTCAGTAGGGGAAACCAAAAGCTCTCGTGCACAAGTCGGGAGGCGTTCTAATTCCCTATGAGAAAAGGATATAACCAAGAAACTAATAAAGAAACCATCCACCCAGACCTCTACAAGGAACACACCCCAAATAACACAAGTCATATAAGGTGAATTGTAATAACACATCATTGCTTGTGTACCCCACACCACTTTCCCATTGGTTATTGAATACATCCTTTGCATCAGACCTTTCATCCATTTTAACCAAAGTCCTCCTACTATACCCTGAACACACACCCCATGGATTCCACAACCACTACATCTTGTTTGCGAACACTTGGGATATAACCACACGTAACCACACCCACAGACACCTCGGCCAGAAGAACTACCTCCATACCCAAAGAGACTTGGCCCTTATCCCAAAGACACTTTGGAAACGACCTACCCCCCCACACCTGGGCTAACCACCATAACATTCGCTGCCTGAAGAATCTAAGGCTATAATGGACCTCACTCCATCATAGCCTACCCAAAGAGTCTTGGGATCCTTAGGAAAGGGATTGGGAAAGGGGATAATAATCAGCCACTAATAAAAGTGTTGAAAAAACCACAATCTCCCATTGAAATGGTGGTGATGGGCACAATTTGCTCAACCTGTATGGGGTGAAAATAAGAATTATAAGAACTAAATTATACATATAGGTTAGAAATCACTCTTAACAACCAAGGGGTTCCAAAACAATCCCATACACAAACACCCTAATTACAATTCATTCATATGAAGCACCACATCCACAACCAAGTCCCAACTCATTCCAAGAAAACAATTTCCCATTGAACCCATTCGTGAATTCAAATTCAAGTGATTCCATTTAAATAATTATTCACCACTAAGAAACTAAGAGGCATATCTTCAAACCAAGGAAGGAAAAAATAGCCAAGCAACAATTTAAGCATTCACAAATTGTTCTCTTGTAATGTCACAATAAAAAAACGGATCCATGAGATCCCTCAATGCGCTCAAAACAAACCAATCCCCACCATACGGCCCCACGTGACCTTAGATCCACAAAACATTGACTAAACCAAAATAGGGGATTCATTCCCCACCAATTCCACCCCACAAGAATCAAGAAGATAAACTAATCATGTTACAAAGACAAAGAAAGGGAGGTTTCATATTCACTCACATCTTTCATTAATTTTTCTTCTTCCGTTTGGTTAACCGGGCTGACCACAGAAGGATTATTATTCTATGGGAATCTATTTAATCAACCAGATTTACGTGATTAAGTAGTTCCCATATCATAACCATTCAATAAAATAATTAACTTGAAAATAGAGGATCATTAGTGCACAGATAATGACCACCAATGACCATGATTGTTTGTGGATATAAGACCATAAAATCCAAAACATATAATCAAGGATAAAAGAGTATGGCAGAAACATCAAGCTCACACCTTCATTATTTAAAAGTCTGTTTTTATCTTTAATAAGGCTTGGTTTCATCCATACCATTGAAATATTAGCTTCCATGCCACGAATGATACAAAGTAAAGAGAGACGAAGGAATAACCCTGCTTCGAGGATCAATAATTGAATTTTTTCTCCGTGCGCCAAGAACTGGGGATGCACAACTTACAGGGGAGGAACTATGAGGACTCCAAGAGTGAGCAGAAAAGCTCTAGTAGAGGTACACCACTTTAATTGGGAAGGGGGTCTCAAAACACACCAAATAAAGCAAAATAATCCAACCACGAAGAAGAAGGAAAGAAAGAATTCTTGTGCAATAAAGAGGCAAGATCCTAGAGTTATGAGATAAGAATATTGAATGGATTTAAATACGGATCATGGTTAAACCATGCAGTTGGGTGGTTACACACGATGGAAATAATTTTCATTTAACAATTATCATCAGAGAGGTGGTTATAATTACTGTGACTAAAAGGGTTTTTTAAGTAGAGGAAAATGCCCAACGGGGGCGAAACTAGAAATTATGGGAAAAGGGTGTGACACTGAGGAATAGCCACATGTTATGGTAAGTCAAGGGTCACCCGAATCATGGGGGATTATAGATATCATTTATTGACTTTTAATGTATTTGAAAGGGGCTATTAAAACAATCTTACATCAAAAGATACCTTACAGGATCTGAACTGGAAAAAGAACGAAGGGTGGGACATCGTTCGTTGAGACATTGTAACAAGTGACACGGTCACAATGCCAATGTCATGGTGAGACCGTCACAGTGCGACCGGTTTAGTGGAATAGCGTAAGGGTGCCACTGGTTTGGTGTAACACTATGAGTAGTGCCACCATCACAGTGCCACTATTTCAGTGTGCAACCGTGACTGGTGAAACCATCACGGTGCTGCCGTTACTGGTGCTACCGTTTTGGTGGTACTATTTGATGGAACTGAGATTTAGGAAAGGTCCTTAATGGGCCACTACATGGGCCATTACATCAGATATCTCTCAAATTATTCTCACCATGAGAATTTAAACTAGCCCTAAAGAGAAGAGAGGGTTCTAAAAAACCACCTCGAAAGATACCTCTCAAGAGTAAACCCGATCGACATCAAAGAACACATCTCCCTCATGTAACCACAGAAACAAATAAACATGTCACTTTATAGACATATTAATCAAGGAGTCCTTTCCACCAAGTCAAGACACTATTCGCTTTGGGCGGCACTGACACACACACACAGGTTTAATCATATCCACTCAAATTTGTCTTTATTTGGGATCAGGTCATCCCTTCCCCACCATCAGGACCCTTCACCAACATTCAAAGAACAAGGAAAATGAAATATTCATTTTTAACAAGGATAAGAACTACATCACGAACATGTATGAAGAAAAAACGAACAAAATACCATATAGCTCTGGGTACTGGGCGTGCATCTGTGCCTTCCACTCCCAGGTATTCTCCTCGAGGCCAACATGCCTCCATAACACACGAACCAAGGGAATGGTTCATCCTTGAAAAACCTTCTCCTCATAACCTTCCATCATCCCTGGTTTCCCTAAAAATGTCATGTTTTCCTTCATATACAGCATTCCCCAGTCGAGGATGCACGAATCATCATGTAGATACAAACAAAGCAGAGACACATGGAATATGTCGTGAACTGTCAGTAGCGGTGGTGGTAGTGCTAGCTGATAAGCCACTTCACCAATCTGCCACCACACCTCGAAGGGTCTGACGAACCTGGGAGAAATCTTACTCCCCTGACCGAACCACCATTTTCCATGCTGAGGGGAGACCTTCAAGAAGAAGTGGTCCCCAACCTCGAACTCCAAGGATCTCCTCCTACTATCAGCACAAAACTTCTGCCGGTCATGACCCACCTTCATCCTCTATCATATAAGCTGAATCGTTTCCATTGTGCTCTACACCACATTTGGGACAAGAAAACCAACTTTCCTATCCTTAGTCTAGCACACGAGTGAGTGACACGACCTGTCATACAATGCTTTGAACGGAGCCATATCAATGGTAGAGTGATAGCTATTGTTGTAGGAAATCTATACCAGAGGAATGTTTCTCACCCATGATACCCAATAGTCAAAAACACAAGACTGTATCATATCCTACAATGTTTGGATGGTGCGCACTATCTTCCCATTTATATGGGGGTGGAATCAACTACTTAGGAATAGCTGGGTGCCAAAAGTATGTTGCAATCCTTCCAGACCCATGAGGTAAACCGGGTATCCCTATCATTTACTATGGACCTTGGAACTCTATAAAGCCTCACCACCTCATCCAAGTATAATTTTGTTAGGGAATCCACCACACTCGATTCGTTGATTTCTAAGAAGTGAGTCGATTTCGTTAGTTAGTCCACCAATACCCAGATTGCATTGCAACCCCCTTATACTCTAGGTAGTCCTGTGACGAAATCCATCGAGATGTATTCCAAATGACATTCAGGGACATGTAAAGGGTGTAATAGACCTCCTGGGAAATCGTTTTCGGCCTTCACCTACTGACATATTGGGTACTTCACCACACACACTACCATTGCCTGCTTTATCCTGGGCCACCCAAACTAACCCCTCAATCCCTTTTACATCATGAAAACTCCTAAGTGCACCACTAGGGGTGAGTTGTGAAACTCACCAGGAACTATCTTGCACATTTTCATCGAGATGAAAAACTTCAAATGAAACATCATCTAATTCTACTTGTCTTCTGACCATCCTTCCAGAGCATTTCCTTGGATAACATGATCGCACATCACTTTCGCCTCTAAGTCCCCCCACTGAGATTCCTCCACTTGCTGCAACATAGAGGAGTGCACTGTCATATAAAATAGATTGCCTCTGCCATCCCCAACCCTTGCATTGAGGTGTAGGGTAGCCAACTCCTCCATCACCATCCAAGCATCTACCAACTCTCTAACTGCATCCTTCTACAACTTCCAGCTCAAGGAATCTACCACCACATTTTCCTTACCTTCAGTGTAATAGATCTCGATGTTGTAGTATTAATGAAACTCCATCCACCTCTTCTACCTAATGTTTTGGTCCCACTGGAAGAAAATATACCTCAATCTCTTGTGATCTGTGAAGACCACAAAGCGCTCCCTCATGAGGTAGTGTTTCCAAAACTTTAGTGTGAACACAACCACTGAGAGCTCCAAATCATTGGTGGCATAGTTACACTCATGGGGATGTAACTCCCTAGACCCATAAGAGATAACCCCTTACTGTAGAATAAGACCACACCCCAATCCTTGGCCCAAAGCATCATATAAAACCTCGAACATCACACCTTCTTCTAGAAACCATAGCACTGAGGCACTAACTAATTTCCCCTTCAAGTAACTGATGGTTGCTGGGAATTGATCCCTCTATACAGAAGTGTTTTCCTTCTTAGTGAAGGCTATAAAATGTGCTACATCTCAGGAGATGATGGGTACGAATCTCCGATAGTAACCTTCTAGTCCCATGAAACTATGAACCTCTACTACGTTCTTGGGTGATTCCTAATATACAACTGCTTAGACCTCTTTTGGATCAATTGATATTCCCTAATCGGACACCACCTGCCCAAGGAAGTGCGCCTCTTGTGTCCAGAACGTGGACTAATACAATTTCCCATAGAGATGGTGCTGTCGGAGGACCTCTAAAACTGTCCTTAGATACTCAGTGTGATCATCTTCTAATCTTGAGTAGATAGGGATGTCATCAATAATCATGACAACAAACTAGTCCAGATATTCCAAGAAGGCTGAGTTCATGAACCCCATGAACATGGCTGGGTGCATTCATAATGCCGAACAGCCTGACCATGAACTCAAAGTGCCCATATCTACACCCGATGGTAGTCTCCGAGATGCCCATCCTTCTTCACCCTCAATTGGTGATATCCTAACAGCATTTCAATATTGGAGAAGCATCATACTACCTTAAAATATTCAGAAAGGTCATATATCGTCAGGAGAGGGTAATGATTCTTGAAAATTTCCTGATTCAGCTTCTGGTAGTCTATGCACTTCCTAAGACCACCATCTGCCTTCTTCGTGAACACGACTAGAGCAACCCATGGTGATGATGTTGGTCAAACAAATCCCTTCTTCATTAGATCATCGATTGGAATCAGTAACACCTGCATCTCAGAGGGTTCCATCCGATAGGGAGCCATCAAAATCATACATGCACCAGGTTGCAAGTCTACCCCAAACTCAACATCACATGAGGGGGTAGAGTCACCACCTCCTTCGAGAAGATGTCAAGGAACTCACTGACAATCCATGAGACACACACCATCTCTGTATCCAATGAATCTACAGACCAACTTGGAAAACAATGAACGAAGGGGATTCACTCGCCGGCTACCCTCCAGGAAACCCCGCTTGCTGACGAAGGTTACACGTCGTCTACCCACATGTGAAAACATGGTCCTTAATTGGAAGTAGTAGATAACAACACATATATAGAATATCTAGTCGATGACTAGAATGACATCATATGGATGCATCTGTAACAAAATAACGTCCTCACTAGACAGATGTAGTCCCAATATTAGTTAACATTCTCAGTAAACATGAGACAAGGTGAACTTACCTCTGGCTGACGTACTCAAAACCAGGGGTACGGGAAGCCTCTCTACATATAAACCCAATGAATGAGAAATATTGGGTGCAACAATGGAGTGAAATTCTCCTGAATCAAATAAGGCAGATACAAGAGTGATGAATAGATAGATTCCACCTCGAATGACTTCTGGGCCTGCTGGAACTACTTCCTCTACGACGTGTAACTACCAACACCCATCTCATATTCCCCTCATCTGTCAGATGCATCCCTGACCATGCCCTAGTCAAGGTTCCTAGGGAGTGACCTATGGTCAGCCTCCTCCCGCAATATCTGCTCTCAAAGGAGTGGGAGCTCGCTATTCCTGCTGCTACTGCTGAAAGGGCCTAGCTGGAATTTATTGCTGCTGAGGTGGGTGATGGACAGGCCCACCCCCAATGTATAGTAATCTGTCCGAGAACTGATTCTGAAGGTTCCCAAAGCATCCAAAGATGAAGAATATCATTCATGGGACCAAAAGGAAAGGGCAAGGACTTTGATATTGAAGTTGGAACTGCTGGGGCCAGCTCCCCACTGACCGAAACCTAGAATGCCCAGACTCTGGAGGCCTACTGTTGACAGCCTTTCCCATTGACGAGCCCAACTTGCCGCCCACTCGTAGCACACCTCCCAGCGTGTGCATTCTAAACATCACATCAGCCTTCTTATAGACTTCCAACTATGTCGGTAGGGTGAAGGGAGTAACTGAATTATGAAGAAAAGGCTGGAGTGCCTCCTCTAAACATTGTTCCCGAGACTCGTCATCTGAAAATAGGTCCAAAGAAAAGTGAAGGAGTTCCTTGAATGTGATCCCCAACTCCCTCACTGACATACTCCCCTACTGAAAGGAGAGTAGATCCAGCCTCTTCTCAGCCTTCATCATGGAAGAGGGGAATTTCTCTAGGAACTATCTCTCAGAGTCCGCCCATATAACCTCATCCTCCATCTTCTACCAAAGATAGAGCATCCAACACTAACATGCTACTCCCTACATCTATCCCAGTGCCATAGGAACCCATTACTCTATCGAAGCATGAATAAAGCAGAAAGCTATCACAATTTCTTCAATAAATCTCTCTGTCTCTAAGTCTGAGATGCTTCCCTCATACTTCCTGGGGGTCTGCCGCTGACAGGAACGAAGAATCCTCTACCAATGATCATCCTCCTCCACTCTTTCATCCCTATACCAATCACCAAATCAACCTCATGGTCCTCGATAACCTGCACTACTCGTGGTTATCATCCCGGTGCCATAACTACAAGGTAAACAAGGAATGCCTAATCTAGAGTAGTGTAGAAGATTGATTTCAATTTTTCTTACACTCTTTATTCATTTTAAATCACTATAATATCCCAAACACACATGAAAATAAGTCATTATGATGCAAGTACATTTCCCAGGGTATCTACCCTGTAAACAGTGTATCCTCACATGGACATTCGGTAGACCAGGGTCCTTTCTTCAGATCACGGGGGAGCCAAAAATCTCATGTCCTAGTCGGTCTTCCGTGGCCTTTTTCACAAACCAAGATTGCCTAACATAGCTTCCCTACTGCCCTATGAAATCCTCACTATGCCTAACTTCTAACTCCATCCATTTTCACAACTTCTTCCTCTAATAAAATTCTATCATGACTGCAATCACCCTTGTCAGATAAGGGACAACAGATTTGCTAGACCCTTCCTTCTGCAAGTTGAAAGAGATATAATGACCCCCCGAGACCTACCTTCAATAGGTAATGGAGTGGCGACTTTCCCCAAGGGTGTGGAATCATACACAAAATGGAAGGAATTACCCTCTTTACTTAGTAGGATCGAGAGATAAGAAATTAATTCTTAAAAAACACCAAAACTGGTAGTAAACGTAAATCCCAAACAGTATCTCCCATATTCATGTTTCAAATAATATGTACTAAAATATAATAAAACACACATGATGAATACCAAAGAATGGAAAATACCAATAGAAACTGTCCCATCATCTGAACTTGTATGGTTCCGTAATGTCCTCAATTTCCTCCTTGAAACATGAAAACAGTTTTATTTATGTAGGGTGAGTATACAAGTATACTTAGCAGGGAAAACCAAAAGGTTTCATGCACATGTGGGAAGTCATTCTAATGCCCTATGAGAAAAGGATATAACCACAAACCTAATAGGGAAACTATCAAACCAAACCTCTCCCAGGAACCCTCCTCAAATAACTCAAGTCAAATAAGGTGAATAGTAATAACACATAGATGTTTGGGTACCCTGCACCACTTTCCCGCTAGTTATTGAAGAAATCTTTTTCATCAGAAATTTACCGCTATTTTCATCACAGTCCCACTACATTACCCTACCCAAACATAACTAGGTTACCAAAACCACAACATCCCTCCAGAAACACTTGGGCTACAACCACACATATCCATACATACAGACACTTGAGCCAGAAGAACTCCCGCCACGCCCGAAGGTACCTGGGCATCATCCCAAAGACACATGGGAAACAACCTGCCTACACACACCTGGGCTAACCACCACAACATTCCATGCCCAAAGAATATTGGGCTATAATGGACATTAGGCAATCACAGCCTTCCGGAAGAGTGTTGGGATACTTGGGAAAGGGAGAAGAATGGGATCTAATAACTAGCCACTCATAGGAGTGTTGGAAAAAACACCCATCCAATTGAAATGGGGGTGTTTGGCATGAAGTGCTCAACTTGGGTGGGGCGTAGATAAGAAAAATAAGAACTAAATAATACATATATGTAATCAAGAACTCTTCACAACCTAGGGGTTCCAAAACCTACCCATACAAAAACACCCTCATTACTATTCATTCATAAGAAGAACCACAACCACAACCATTCCACAACCCATTTCCATGAAATAATTCCCCATTAAACCCATTCTTGTTTTCATATTAAAGTGATTCTATTTAAATAATTATTCACCACCAGGAAACTAATAGGCATAGCCACATGACAATGAAGGAAAAACAACCAAAAAACTATTTAAGCATTCACACCCGATTCTCTTGTAATGTCACAACATGAAAAGGGATTTGTGAGATCCCTCAATGTAATAGAACCAAAACAAGATCCACCATATGACCCCACATAGCCTTAGATCCAAAAACCAATGACTGCACTACAACAAGGAATCCCTTCCCCACCCATGATACCCCAAAAGCATCAAGTAGATCAACTGCACATGTTACCAAGATATAGCAAGAGAGGTTTCAGATTCCAACACATCATTCATTAATTTTTATTATTTTTTTGGTTAACTGGGGTGACCACATAAGAATTATTATTCTATGGGAATCAATTTAATCAACCAGGTATATGTGACTAACTAGTTTCCATATTAAAACCATTCAATCATATATTTAACTAGAAAATAGAGGATCATTAGTGAACACAGAAGGACCACGAATGGCCATGGTTTTCAGTGAACATAAGACCATAAAATCCAGAAAACATAATTCAGGATAAAAGTTTACAACAGAAACATCAAACTCACACCTTAATTATTTCAATGTACGTTTATTATCTTCATTAATATTTGGTTTCATTTATACCATAGAAACATTAGCATACCCACCCTGCATGATACACATTTAAGAGAGACGAAGGAATAACCCTACTTGGATGATCAATGATAGAAGTTTTTCACCATGTGCTATGAACTGGGGATATATGACATGCAAGGGGGAACTCCGAGGACTCCAAGAGTGAGCATAAAATCTCCAGAACAAGAACACCACTTCTGTTGGGTAGAGGGATTCCAAATGAACCAAGGGAAGGAAAAGAATACAACCAAGAATAAGGAAGAAAGAAATAACTCTTGTGTGATAAAGAGGAGAGTTTCGGGAGTTATGAGATAATAAATTTTAATAGATTTAAAGGCGGATCGTTGTTTCACCATGTGGATAGGTAGTTACACATGATAAAATTAATTTTCATTTAATAATTCTAATCATAGAGGTGGTCATAATAGCTATGATTGAAAGGGTTTCTTTTAAATAGAGGAAAATTACCAATAGAGGTGGAACTAGAAAGTACCGGAAAAATTGTGTGACATTGAGGAAAAGACACACATTTTGGTTAGTCAAGGGTCGGACGAATCTTGGGGGTTTTTAGATATCATGAATTCGATTTAAAAGGCATTGAAATGGGGTATTAAAACACTCTTATATCAAAATGATATGGTGAAGTAGTGGAATATGAAAAAGAACAATGGGTGGATAGGTGGTTACACATCATAGGAAACATATATTTCATTATAGGTAGTGATAATTAATGAAACAAATTCATATTAGAAAGATGAACTAAGACCTAGTTAAATTTAATGTTGAAATGAAAGAGTTTTATTTTTAAATTCGAATTAAATAAATTACGATGGTCGGAATAATCTAAATATTAATTATTTGATTTCTTTAATTAATACATTGTATTATTTGTTCAAATTTCTTAGAAAAGGAAAATAAATTAGAATGGATTAAAATTTAGTATTAATAAAATTGAAATTACATTGGATTGACTTAAATTTAGTAATATTAATTTTTTTCTCTATATACCATAAATAGTTTTAGGGTACGATTGTTTTTTCAATACAGGTTCAATACTACGTTTAACATCTATAGAATTTTTTTGGATATCTTTAATGATAATTAACACTAAACCTATAATTATAGTTTTATGTATTATAATTAATATTAATAAGTTATGGAATAAATAAATACTAGAGGGAATGGAACATGATCAATGAATGATTAAAAAAAATTAAATAAAAAATATAAATGGAAAAAGGGAAAATTAAAATTTAATTTTTATCATGTTTATGCGTAAGTGTGGATTTATATGATGATTTATAAAAATTTCCACTCAAATGAAATTAGTGGTTTTTATAATCAAGAATGTAGATTGAAATGAGGTAAAATTTTAATATATAACATATTTACCTAGTTTATTTTGGAATAAATGGTGTTATATGGAATGGATTTATTGATTTAAAAATCATAAGTTTATTTTGTTTACTTTTATAATTAATTATAATTTTCCGCTATCAAGATATATTTAATTAAGTTAATTGATGATGTTTTTTATAATAAAAAAAATGATTAATTGTGGGGTAATTTTATTCGTAAACATTCAAATATTATATAGTGTAATATTCATGTAAAAATGTTTTTTACATAATGTAATTATTTTTTTATTGTTTTTATGATATTTTGAGAAAAAATGATTATTTGAATTAATTTAAAAAATTTCAAATATAATAATAAAAACATTGATCTAAAAGGGTAATATTTATGGAATGGTTAATTTTATTAGGGAATGTGATGATAATGACCAAAAAACCATGTTTGAAATGATAATTTATAGGGCAGAATCCATGGATGGAATAAAAAACTTCTATGTCATAGTATGAGATGATAAAAACAATATTCCAATATCATGCATCAATGATATATATTGATATTAATTTATGTATATATTATTTATTTTATCTTAATAGTGGAAAAATATTTATAGAAAACTAGTTAAAATATAATTAAGACAAAATGTAGGGTGACCTCATTATTGGTGATTAGCATTGTAATAGAAGAAAATTTAATGTTTTCTATAGTTCGAGGTTAAAAGATAAAATATTTTTCTATATATATAGAGAATCTATGTTTTAGTTAATATTATCATGATTTGGTCCATTATATTGAAAAAAAATATTTATTTTAGTCACTTTTTAGAGAAATTGTGTATTATAGAATTTTTAGTCTCATTTTCCATTACATAAGATGTACATGAAGCTATTATTTCATATAACTGACAACACATTGATTTATATTTTTTATTTTATAAATTGTAATTAAATAATTTCATTCATTATTTCATCAAAATTATTTCCTATATTATTTTTACCCTAGTAGATATAATATCATTCAATAATTAGTGGGAATGTCTCCTCAAAAGTAAAGAGTTGGGAGTAAAAGGACGAGAGACTGGTTTTTTCATGATCTTTTATAATGATTTTCTAGGGGTAGTATTCTATTATGAATTGATTAGTGTATTATTCCATAATAATTATATGAAAAGTAGATTTATTATAGGAGTTTATGCAAGATTTGGAAGAAAATAAATTGTATTTCTCTTTTTTTAGTATTGTTTAAAATATAATTTTCTTTCGGTCCTAATATTTATTATTTATTGGTACTTATTTTTTATATATTATTTCCTAATTACATCATATTGAAATACAACACAATATATAACTATTTTATGAAGTGATTGTACATTATTATTCCACAGGGATCTCAACCCACTGAGTGATATGGAAGTCTCCCATATGTTCTTCCTTAATGGATGCAAGAACTACAAATCACACATATACTAGGATCACATAATTTCCATCTAATGTAAAACTAGAATGCTACATGATATCAATTCCTATATCATGACATGATATGAATAATTCTCTTGTGTATACATTACCCTTTATACTAAAGAATATTTTACCACCAATATATTCCAGGTTATCAATCACTGGTCCCCAAAAGTATCCATCCTCCAATTGACTAATAATATGATTAGATTCATTATTCCTCCGAAGGATATTGACCAAGATCATGAGCCACCTGTGTCTTAGAACTAAGAGAATCTAAAACAAGGTTACCATTACCTAATGTATAGGCCATCTCAAAATCAAATTTCTATAAATACTCAAACCTATTCCTTTTCATCAAGTATAGGTCCCACTGTGTTTATCTGTAAATAATTCTATTGCGTCTCATTTAGAATAAAACATATCTATAAAAAGAAATTGTCTCTAAAAACTAATAGTACAAACCATGGATACTAGATCCAAGTCATGTGTATAATAACTCTTCTTATAGGGTCACAAATGATGTGACCCATATGCCACTACCCACTCTCTCAGTATCAGACAACTCTAAAACCAATGCCTGATGCATTGTAGTATACACAAAAAACAATCCCTAGATAGAAAAGTATCCACATAAGAGGCATATTAATCATCCTCTTAAACATAATAAATGACTCTTGAAACTTGTACAAAAACTAAAACAACACTCCATTATTCATCAAAAAAATCATGGTTGTTTATTAAGTGGAGAAGTACATGATAAAATGCTAATAGTATCCCCATAAACCAATAAATATCCTGATATCAAATAAATTTATAGGAAATTTCCATAACATCACAACCAAAACATTCTCTTGGTCCACATATATACTTGTCACTAACACCAAACACCTCAAAAATTTCTCCTCATGAATCCAAAATTTACACTCTGATACCTTAGAATAAAGATATTGCTTTTGAAGTGTACAAATTTTTTTCTTGATATCTAGAATGATACTATAGGGTCTATGAGTATATGAGGATGTCATTTGAAAACTACCCATTGAATGAGTAAATATATGAGTGGATTATTTTTTTAATGAGATCTATGGACACTAAAAACACATTTTAGAGGTCACCCAAAATTATCATGTACTCATAAAGACCATAACTACTCTGAAATTAAATGTTGAAGATGTCCTCCATTATAAGAAACTATAACTGATAGTCCAATTATAGACATGTCTTTCAAGAGCCACCGAGCCCGAATAACTAATCTATGGGACTTCCAATCAAAGAAAAAATTTATCTATTATTTACCATCAACTAATTCAATATCTGATTTTCTACGAATATTTGAATTCTACCATACTCCATCATGGAGAACTAGTCATGTACAACCCTTAGAAAATTATTTGAACAAATAATGCCCTTATTCTCTACATCATTGATATGTATAATATGCTCCTGCAATATGTATGGTGACATACAATAATTTGGTATGAAACTAGGTTTCACACCATGATTATGAACTATCTCAAATTCAATTATTATATAATATGTAAGCCAAATTAAATCATCAATTATTTTATTTTTTAGAGATCTATAATGGTAGAAAATGATTATGGTTCTTCCAATGATCTTGCCGATGAAGACACACCCACAATATACACCCTGGTTATCTCAAGGTTACTCTTGTTTAGACCAAATCTACCTACCCCAAACTCCCATGCTCTAATAATATCTTTATTTTCCTCCCTTGTGATATATAAATGATACTCATCTATTATATAAATCGTTGTGATTTACAAAACTTTCCTTCCAGTCTATACCCCGAATAACACTAATGATCTTCATCCTTATAATCATGATGTCCCATTTTTGTGCACAAATGAAAATAGTGATAGGAATTTCTGGGGATCATTAAAGAGAGTCCACCTTCATGCCTAATAGTGTATCTATAGAAAGTAACATAGAATAATACATGACCAGTAAGTCATTTATAATTACAAATTATGTAGATATAATGGAATATGAATAACTAGTATCTAACAGAGTGGTAGAAAGTGTAGAAGTAATCCAGAGTGTACGTAGAATAGTAGACTGTCCCACACCACCATTTTTTGGAGGTTGATCCACTGGATATACAAAGAATTACTAATGTCTATGACCATGTACCTAAGATGCTTGACCCATCAGAGTCACCATCATATGATTCTAGTACTAAGGTTTTCATCACGATCCCAACATTTTATATCACATATCTTAAACCCTACAGGAACCTAGAGGTTGGATCTCTAGAGTAGAACTACTAGAGATGCCTCATCATTCCACACTATTGAAACTTGTTATGAGGTACTATATTTAACATGAGATAATATAACAACACCCCATAGTTGAAGCTCTATGAAACTCATAGGGAGTGGGATGATGAAGTCATTATCTATTAAACCTATATACTACTACCAAACAATATTTATTTATCTTACTCTTCACAATACTAGAAGAGAAACTGACCATAGAAGTTATAGATTCACCCACCTATGTATTTAAGGGTGGAAGAATACCAAAAACATAATCTTTCACTAATACCTTAACAATATTCAAGGCCTTGCGTAGAACCTTTGGGTATGTCACTATGTTAAAACTCTTCAACAATCACCTGATGTGAGGAAGAAGATATAAAATGAATGTCCTATCGTTATTTGTATCATTTTTGTCCATGATAAGATAAAAACATAGTAAATCATTGAAACAAGTAAAATATTAAGTTACCATCAGGGAACCTATCTATAAATCCATTTACTCCCAAAATATGTAATATTTAGAAAATCTAGAACAAATTAATTGATGAATAGGCCCTTAAAATCCTCCTAGGTTACACCCCCTCACCTTCCATCCTATCCCATCATGCCCAAAACCTACTAGAGGGTCCCTATAAAATGGTCATTTCCAAATTCACCATCTTATCCTCATGTGTCTCAATGAGGTCAAAGACACCATTGATCATGTATATCTAGTTTTATTCATATTACAACCACTTTTATACTAAATATGTAGTGTATTATGTTTTTGTAAATCTATTGAATAGTCAAATGTGGACCTAAGCACCACTCAGTTCTATTTAGGAATAATAAAAAGGACTCCTAACTAAGGTAGGCCAACATCCTGAATAAATAGTGTAGGTGATGGAGCATTCCCTTATGCAACATTTGATATAGCATGTGATGGAATTTGGGAATCCTCCCTAGTGAGAGTATCATCGATCAAGTTTTTTGGTTTTACAAGCCGTATGATTTGAGGAGATATCTTCATAATGGTGAAGTAAACATTTTTAAAAACTGATTTCCATTGGAAAGTTCATAATCGGTCTATGATATCACACACAACTCTCATATGAGTCTACCCATAAAATAAGGTACACCACTCCAAGATCTAAAATTGGTCTTTAGCCAAACACATTTTCATCATCAAATATATAAAAAATTAATAATTGAATTATTAAGTTCATGTAATTAATTCCAGAAAATTTATCATAAAGGAATGAAAAACTAATATATCACTCATTTAAATGACACATGTCTATTTTGAATAGATTTCAAAATCAAGGAATTAAATTTAGGTACTAATATGAAGCACAAAATACGTATATATATATGTTTCATGTAAACCTATGATCCTGATAATGATCCATGAACACAGTAAAATCCTATAAAATAATAACATCAATCCAATGAAAACTTCTTGGATGTGATATAAATCTTGGTATGTTTCTTTCCTTGTTTTGAGTTCATGTATAAATGGGTTATGTGTTAATTAAATTGTTGGTGAGATGATAAAATTTAAAAGGGGTTTGGTTTTTAAAATTAAAATGGGATGAAAGATCTACTATAGAATATTTAAACACCATGAAAAATAATTGCACATAATGAAATTGTTCAAGGGGTTTAATGAAATAAATTTGAGGCCATGAGTATTTTAGAAGATTCCAAAAAACATTATGTGATGTGTAATCACATTAAACACTCTGTAAATTCTCAACATACTATTTTAAACTTTTTTTGAATCTAATTTTTTGTTTTTTTGGCTACAACTCTTCTCATCAGACCCTGTGGTGACTCTTAACTGGTTTGGATCGATATGTGCACATTTTATTTGTGGGGATTGGTTCTAGATACCTGGTTTTATCGTTATTCTCTGGTTAACTTCCATTCCATATTATTTCGATGAATTGGTGGAACCTCTGATTGCTATGGGTTTGGGGGATGATAGGGATCATAGGTTTTGTTCTAGACCTATTATTCCATTATTGATTTTCATGTCTTACATCAATTGGGGTTTTTCATTTTTCAGCGTTCATCATCAATTTTGAAGTATGTGGTCTATAATTCAAACCCTAGAGTCCTAATTTTCAATTATGTGTAAGTAATTATGGAATTTCTAGGGTCCGTTTAGAAATTGAAATTTCAAAATTAGATTAATTAATATGGTTAACTTGTTAGTTTTTGGAAATTGATGTCTAAATAAATAATTAATGGATTAATTATAGGTATATTAAAATTATGGATTTAGGAATTGTTAATTGTTGATTTGATTATCAAAGTACTGAGATGGAGTATTTTGAACGATTAATAGTTGATTTAATAATGGGGATATTGGGATTTCATATTCTTTGTTAATTAATTTTTAAATTTATTAAGGGAGATTATTGTGCAAATAAAAATAATTAAATTGGATTAATTAATTAATGAAATTGATTAGAATAATTAATTTTGGGATTTATGTGACAAACAATTTGTTGATTTAGTACCAAAATTGATGTAATTAATAAATTATTAAATTAATTAATTTGATGATGTGAGTATTCAATTGTTTGATTTTATTAATTAATTAGTTAATTAAAGATTTGTAATATTTGATGAAATTAATGATGAACAGTAACAAATGAATTCAGTCATGTACTATAAAATATGAATGGTAACAATGGAATTCAATTATTTAATGATTAATTATAAAAAATGCATTCAGTCATGTATTATGAAATATGAATGGTAACAATGGAATTAAATTATGTAATTATAAATTGAGACAATTGAATATATGCATATATTATGAAATATAAATGGTAAAAATGGACTTAAATAATGAAATTATAAATAGTTACAATGTAATTAAATCATGTATTGTGAAATTTGATTTTTACATTGAAATATAGAAAATTGATATGGTTTATGTGTCTTCCGGAACCCGAGGGTGTTATGTGGATAAATAATGAGTAGTTGAATAAATGTAAAATATTTACATTGTTTCTGGTACATTATTCTTTATAAAAATAAATACACTCTTTTGATTGGATATTTTTTTAGATGCCGCTACTGGTGGCCTACATAGTTATACTTACAACCACCTCGGGTTGCACCATTAGTACCCAAATAAACATCATGTTTGTATAAAATTATTAGGGAAAATCCCTACAGTAGATGGATAATTTGGTTTGGAATGTGGATAAGGTAAATAGAAATAGTTTAGGATCCTCTTGGGATTTTATAGTGTTTTTACTTTTTGTATTAAATGATTACATGTGGAATGTTCTTTGGCATGGAATATCTACAATTCAATTTTGATATTGTATTTATATTTTTAGTAATCCTATGAAATAGGTTTGGTTTGATCAATTGGTTATTCATATTTATTTCAACTATTGTATAACATTTAAAATAGGGTATAGTCTCCACAGGTTCGATATTATACCCTCTCTATTATTTGGTAGACTCTATAATATGGGGAGGCATGCTTGAGCTCCCATAAAAAATCCGCTCGAGGAACCGGGGACAGGATGTTAGAAAGTTATATCAGTGGGTTTATTATTTACTTTTTTCATTTATCTTAATATTTAGGGAATGTTATAATGGATAATTGGATGACACATGTCTTTGTAAAGAAATTTTTGTTCGAGTAGCTGCCACATGTATGAGTGTAAAAGCCATGTACCCACGGTGGGATTATTGTTGTTGATATGTGTTATTAGAGTTGATGTTATTCAACATTGGGTGGTGCACTTGTTCAATATTGAGATTACCATTTCTAAGACTTTCTCGAATTTCACTTATTTCCTAATATGTAATGAGAGTTGAGTGTATAATAATCATTTAGAATGACCCATTCATTTATGAATAAAATTACATTTCTTTTGATTTAATTAAATTTCATATGGAAATATAAAACACATGCACACTTTTTTATCAAATTAAATTTAAATGACCATTTAGAATCATTTTCATTGATAATATACATATTGAATATTGGTCAAATGACTTGAATAAATATTGGGTTTTAACAAATCCTTCAGAAATAAAAAAATGAAGTGACGTCCATAACTATTAGGATCATACCGAACGAATCCAATTTATCAGATATTCCATGGGAAATAGTATTTCTTGGCATTTCCCTAGACCAAGCCCAAGCTGATATCTAACAACTTAAGAATTAATGAAACCAGTTATGTAATAAGTTTAAGCTCATTGAGATCACAACCCCAACTATGTTCATCGAACTGCCCCAAAAAGCCCCATCATCGCAAACCTTACCCTTAAGGTGTATGATGGTGTAATAAAAGGATATGTAACAAGACCCTATAATTAGGGATATTTAAATTATTTTTTATAGAATAATTAATATATTTATCATATTATTGTTACGTTATAAATGGGTTTTAATGCACAAATAGTATTTTTGGTTAATATTCACATTCAATGAAGAAATATATTTTGATGAATTAATTTATTTTTGAAATAAATAATATTTTAAGAAAATATTATTATTCAATATATATTATTAGGTATAAATGGGAATATAATATTTTGAAGTCAAATAAAATTTTTTGTATGGTTTGAAATCTATTTTTTTCAAAACAGGTCAATTTTCTATAAATTACAGTTTCTATTTTAAAATTTAAAATTCAAATAATTATAAAATTATTTAGTTAAATGAATATAGTTTATGGAATCATGATATTTAAATTATCCAGTGGTTAATTTTTCCAAATTTCGTAAAGCAGTCGATTCTTTTGGAGGAAATTAAATACCATATAAATATACAATGTGTTTTATGACATAATAATGACCCAATAGTGATGTAATAACAATGTAAAAGGTATTTTAGTCTAAATAAATGTTTAAACTTTAAAATATTTTGATTTCAGATTTATTTAATTTATTTAATTAATCCTTTGTGAACCCTCCATGACATACTTTTTTTTGATTTTAAAATCATTTCCTTGAAAGTATGATTCACCTAACCATAATCAAGGGATATATTTTAATTTCATTGTAACATTACCTTATAAAATAATTTACTCCACTACCCTTTTCTAGAAACCATGGGAAACCACCATGTTATGGTTTTTTGATTTGGATATTTTTTGGGTAGTGTCCAAAACCCAAATAATAATGAAATCACCATCCTTTCCTATATAAACAAACCCAAGATTCCATTTCTCTTCACAAAAAATATTTGAATCTAGATAAAAATCAAAACCACACTCCCAATAGTACAACTATGGTGCCCCAAATCTCTTAATAATCCTATCTCATGACTTTGGAGTCTCACATCTCTATAAGGGATTTCTCACATCACATTTCTATTCAAGCACTTATTTTATATTATGCTTCTTCAATTCAATTTTTATAGGTTGGGATGTTATTTTACATAACCCCCTTACATTAAATTTAATTTTTAAATGATTGGATATTCATTTGACTCATATTAAGTTCCCTTAATAAACTTTATGCCCACCCGTTACTATGATGAAATTACGTAAGGGATCTTCCACTCTCTTCTCTAATGAAGCACTCCTTTTCTTGTATGTATTTTAATTTCTATTTTAATATGATGGGATATGATAAAAAAATTATAATTATTATTGATTTAGATTTATAAATTATTATAGCTTCCATTAACATTCATTAATCCATCCATGATCCTTAATATACACCTATTACAATGTTGAAATTTCGTAAGGGATCCTCACTTTTATATCTTCCTTTCAATTCAATAACTGTTTTGAAACTAGTATTGTTAATTTCAATTGGTCATATTTTCATCATTATATTATCAATTCCATAATTTCTGTTTCATGTTATTTTAACGAGGGATCATTTATCTTCTCCAATTGGGACCCTTACCTAAGTCGTTACAATGCCAAAATTCCTTAAGGGATTTCTCTCTCTCCTATTTATATCATGAACCTGAATTATTATATTCCCTTTAATTTAAAATTCCTTAACTTGGTTTAAATTACTACATACCCCCCCTTATATTCAATTTCTTTAATAAATTATGAGATAACCCTTTCTCTCTCATTAACCCATTTTACGAATTTCTATTGGACGCCATTATGTTACTGAAATTGCATTATGAATTTCCATGCCAAGGTAATCATGTAGTGAATACCATACCCATTTATCTATCAAGGGTATTCACCATTATACTTTTATATTTATTTATTGTGTAATTAAATGTACGTATTCCACATTCCATGATCATGTAATAACCTATGATATTGAATGACCTTAGGTTATATGATCAATATGGCACACTTATGTATGAAAAAATGATTATGAAGGGTGACCCATGATAGTGCTCCTATGCATTGGGTAATATTTAGTATCATGATACGTTAGGTGAAATAAGATTTTAATCATGATAATTCTTGTGAAATTGGTTTTTACTCATGATACTTCATGTCCAATGAGGGTTTCTCAAGCTAATTCACGTGTAATGGGTTTTCACTCAATATAATATCATGTTGTATATTGTGTACACATTTCCATGTAATGATTGTCACGTTATATCTTGCCATTATATCCATGTTCCTTTTATTCTCTATTGATATTACTATTGGATAAAAAGTATTTTTTTCATGTTAATCATTTTCTACTTCATTACTGGGCTTTATAGCTCACCCCTTTGCTATGTTTATCCTAAAGTTAAACCTTGTAGTGTTATGAATGAAAAAATAGTATGGTTATGTAAAATAAGTTTTTAAAAATGATTTCCCTTTCCATATTTTATGTTGTTATGTAATGTTATTAATTTCCCAACGATAGTAGAACTCTTTATATTATGAGTGGTATTAAGTGATTTTTTATTTAATAATTTATCTTCGATATGAAATAAAGGGAAGGATTTTTATAGTTGGTATTGGAATATAGGTTTATTTATTTTTGGTATTATGATAAGAAAACCCTAGTAAAAACCATTAAGGATAAAACTACATGTAGGAAAACATCCTTAAATATTGGTAAGTATACAGTAAGTGGTTTATCAAGAAAATATATACCTTTTTAGAAACTATATGTGGAAGTGGTTCTAGAACAAAAGTACCTTGGAGTAAAAACTACAACAAGTTTTTATAGGCCTGACTTAGGGTAACATGGTATATGACTATAACCTTACTCCACACCTAGATTGACACTCCTAGGGGATATGCTTTGGTAAATTCCTAAGCTTATTACCAACCATTATTATGTGAATAGTACTGCCCATAAGAATATATATTAGTATGTAGACATAGAAAATATAGATTGATGCCTAGAAATTCGTATGTTAAAGAGATAAATGTAATTTATTTGTGAACACTTTAATGTCATTTGATTCCCCATTATGTGTTTAACTATTTACGATACTCATCCCTAATTTTCCTTTTATTCTACAAAATGGTCAGTAATATGATCGGTCAGGTTAAGAAATGATGCAATGGGAAATGTGATGATTGAATAAACGAGATTCGTAATCAAATGGGAGCTTAGGTTTTTCATATCATGATTTTTACAAAAAAATTAAAAATAATGATTAACACTTTTTACTTTTTTGAACGCCCAAGAAAATGAAGACGAAGATGAATTCCCATGAAAGACCATATGATAAAATTAATAAGGGAAAGAAGTCTCAATTTTCTTTTGTGTAGCACGTGTGGAATGGAGCACTAATGGAAATCTCAAAAAGGGGTTGAGAGATGTTTTAAGTGTGTAAATAAAGTGCACAAAGAATCCAATTTAGATGAAAAGAATGGTTAATCTGTTGGAAAGAAACAAAGTTCATTCTATGGCATCGTACACAGTTCTATGTCATAAATGTGGAGAAGTAGGGTATTATCTATAGAAATTATTTATTGTAAGTGCTGAGAAGCATGATGAGGATAAAAAATCTCCATGACCAAGAGATCATGAAAATTTTTATTGTAAGATGGATAATGATTAATTAATTACATGTAAACACTAATTAAATTGAGTTTATGTCATAATGTATTTCAATTCATGTACTATTAGTATATATTTTATGATTTCTAGGAACATTGAGCTCCCACATGAAATTATATTAAATCATCAGAGAATACATCAGTTAATATTATATCACATGTTGAATTTTTTTAGAATGTTATTCAATAAAATATTATAAGTATTCTTTTGGTGGAATTTTATTTCAATTGAAAAAGATATTGCATACACCTCTTGGTAGTTGAAAATTAAATAGAAAAATAGTCCCATGCAATATATGGAGGAAGTAGTTGTGATTATTGCATTGAAAAGCTGCCAACATTATCCCTTTGGGGAGAAGTGTGATATATATACCGACCGAACGAGCCTCAAATATATATTAACTTATAAAGAGATGAACATGTTCCAATGAATATGGTTTGAGATAATCAAGGGTTTGGAAAAATCAATCCACTACTATCACGGGAAAGTGAACAAGATGTAAGATGCTCTAAGTAGAAAGGACCCATCAATTCTATCATTGATTAGAATTGAAAAGCATCTAATCTATTTAGAATTGAAAAATATAGACATTGTAATCATAAAAAAGGGAACATCATAATTCCTTTCATAAATTACTACTCATCCAACCTTTTTGGAAAGGTTAATGGATGCTCAAAAAGACAATCTGGGAATTCAGGAGAAATTAAATACAATTAGAATAAAGAAATCCACATAGTTCAATTTAAATGAAGAAGGAATTGAACGATTTTGGTCAATACTATGTGTTCCAATAAATAATGAGTTAAATAAGTATCTTTTTTATGATTCACATAGCATAAATTTATCTATTCTTCTAGGAATAAAAATGATGTATCAAGATCCTTAAGAGTACTAATTGTTGTATAACATGAAGAAAAGGATTTCAAAAAATACATCAAAGAGTCTGGTATGTCAGCAAATGAAGGATGAAAGGTAGAAGTATTAGGGGATGATCCACCAATTACCCATACCAATATGGGAATGGAAAAACATCACTATGGACTTTATCCCCATACTTACAAAGTCATCCAAATGAAATAATGCAATCTCTGTTGCTGAGGATAGTCATATAAATAATACACATTTCATTGTGATTTGAGAGTATTTTTAACAGGATCCGGTTGTATGGATATACATATGAGAAGTGGTAAGTCTATATGGAGTACCACTATCTATTGTGTCTGATTGATATCCAAGATTAACCTCTATGTTTTTGAAAAGTATCCAACATGGTCTGAAAAGTACACTGAACATCAGTATGATGGCTAATCTGAGTAGATTATCCAAACACATAAGGACATGTTGAGAGCTTTCTTAACAGACTTCAAAAGATGATGAGACCAACATCTTCCTTTGATGGAGTTCTCTTAGAACATCAGTTTCCACTCAATAATCCAAATGTCACCCTATGAATACCTTTATGGGAAGCTGTGTAGAACATCGGCATGTTGGGATGTAGTTGGGGAACCAAAATTTCTTCATCCTAAAATGGTCAAAGAAATGGTGGAGAATGCTAAGATCATATAGAATAAAATAAAAGCAGCATGGAGTCGACAAAAGATCTATGATAGAAATCATCTATATTACATAGAGTTTGATGTTGGAGATATGGTATTCCTACTCATATCTCTAGTGTAGAGAGTGATGAGATTTGGGAAGAAGGGAAAGCTTAGTCCAAGGTACATTGGTCCTTTGGAGTTCCTTGATCAATCAGAGTAGTGGCCTATTGACTAGCACTCCCAATGAACATGTCTCATGTACATGATGTATTACATGTAGCCCTGCCAATAATATCCATACCAAACACCACACATATACATAATCCAGACAGGGTACCATTTTAGAATGATGTTTCCTTTGAGGAGCAGCTGGTGAAGATATTAGATCATAGGGAAACATTTATAGGAAATAAGATGATTCCCCTCATCAAGTTATTGTGGAAGAACTAAAAGTTTGAATAAGAAACATTTTAACCATAGGAGGTGGCGAAGAAGAGTCACCCTCATCTGATTTATAGTGGGATAATAGAATATTGAGGGTGAAATTTCTTAGAGGGGGAAGTCTATAATGACCTGATCATTTATGAATAAAATTCAATTTATTTTGATTCAATTAAATTTCATGTGGATATTGAAAGTGCATGAACTCATTTTTATCAAATTACATTTCAATGACTATTTAGTATCATTACTATTGATAATATAACCACTGAATTGTTCTAACAAGAAAATTATAATTATAGGGTTTTAACAAATCCTTTTAACATGGAAAAATGCTATGATGGCCTCAACCAGTAAGATCATACACTTTTATACTATTTATCTAAGATTATAGGGAGAAATAATTTATTTCATTTTTCCTATACCAATTCCAAGATGAGATCCAACAACTTACGTATGAGAGAAACTGTTTACAAGAGAAGTTAAAGCTTATTGAGATCACGACCCAAATCATGTTCACCGAACGACCCAATGAAATCCACACCTTCACACACCTTAGTCATACGGAGTATTCTTGTGTAATAAAGGGATATTTAGTAGGACCCTATCATTAGGAATATGAAAATTAAATTTTTATAGAATAATAAATATATATTTCCAATTATAGTTACTTTTTAAATTCTTTTTGAAGAAAAAATAATATTTTTGGTTAATATTCAAATTCAATTAAGAAATCTTTTGTAATGAATTAATATATTTTTGAAATTAATAATATTTTAATAAAATATTGTTATTAAATTAATTTTAATAAATATAAATGATCATATAATTTTTATGATGTCAAATTCAATTTTTTAGTAAGGTTTGAAAACTATTTTTTCAAAACCAATTTTTTATTCAATAAATAGTAGTTTTTATTTCAAAATTGAAAAATAAAATTTTTAGAAAATTATTTATGTAAAATGAATATTAATCTTTTATTCAAGATTTTGAAATTATCAAATTTCGAATTTTTTATAATTTTTCGGGAAAATCAAATTTTTTGGTGGAAATTAAATACCATATTAATATATTGTGTGTTTTATGAAATCATAATGACTGAATAGTTATTTAATAATCAATATAAAATAAATATTCAGAAAAATACATTGTTTAAATTTAAAATAATGTAATTTTAGATTTATTTGATTTATTTTATAAACATTAGTGAATCCTCTAAGACCTGTAAATTATTTTATGATTTTAAAACCATTTCCTTGAATATATGAATCACCTATAAATATTAAAGGGAAATATATTAATATATTTATCCCATTACATTATAAAATAATTTATTCCACTCCCATTTTCCCAAAACCAAGGTTGGTTTTTGGTTTTGAATATATTATTCTCCAGTGTCCAAAAAAATAAAGATATCCCACTCATTTCTTGTATAAAACCTCCAAAGAAACCATTTATATGTAGTCAAAATCTTTCAAGCTTAACCACCCTCTTACCCTACACCCTATTTACCTCCGAAGTCCCAAAAATGTCTTATGACTCCTCTCCAGACCCTTTTGAGTCACATATCCTTGTATGGGATTTCTCTCTTCAAGTTTCCATTCAAGCGTGCATTTTATATTATGCTTCTTAAATTACATTTTCATATGATGGGATATGATGTTCCTTGATACCCTTATTGAAAAAATTATGTATAAATTATGGGATATTTCTTTCACTCCCATTAATCCCCTTGTGATCCTTTAATCCCACCCATTAAAATACTAAAATTCTGCAAGGGATCTTTCACTATCCTCTTTTATTAGGCACTTTATTTTTGGTATGCCTTTTAATTTAAATTTTCATGTATTGAGATATATTCACACATAATCCCCATACTATCCATTTTATATATAAATAATTATATCTTCCCTTCACCCTAGTTAATTCATCGATGATCCTTTATATACACCCGTTACCATTCCGAAATTTCATAAAGGATCCTCACTTTTCTATATTCCTATCAATTCAATAACCTAGTTTTAAATCAATTTTGTTAATTTAAATTGGTATTGTTTTCATCATTTTATGATCAATTACCTACTTTCCATATGATGTTATTTAAATAAGGGATCATTTATCCTCCCCCATTTGGGCCCTTAAGCCATTACTATACTATAATTCCATAAGTGATTTCTATCAGTCTCTATCATCTTTTTATAAAGCACCTTAATTTTGATATTCCATTTATTTTTTAATTAAATTAAGATGTTTTACATTATTACCTATCCCAATACAATAAATTTCATTAATAAATAATGGGAGACCCCTTCTGGTTACATCAACCCATTTTACAAATTTTTAGTTGACATTGTTATGCTACAGGAATTGAACTACTATTTTCCATGCTAAAGTCATAATGTAGTGAATACCATCCCCCTTTCCCTATTAGTGGTATTCAAATTTATACTCGTATAATTATTTATTAGTGACGCACATTACGTATTATTCATTCCTTGACCTTGGAATAACCTATTATGTTGAATTAATTATTGTTATATGATCTATGTGGCACACTTATGCCTGAAAAAAAAATGATTATGAATGGTGAGCCTTAAAAGTGTTTCAATGCATTGGGTAATGTTTAGCATCATGATAAGTAATGTTCAATGAGGTTTTACTAATTATAATTTATTCTCAATGGTTTTTACTCATGAAACATGATTTCCAATGAGAGTTTACTCATGCTAATTCATGTGTAATGGGTTTTTACTAATGTTAATATCATGTGGTATGTTGATGCCACATTTCCATGTTATGATTATCATGATATATAATTCATTTAAATTCATGTTCCTTTTATGATTAATTGATATGCCTATTGTCAACCACGTATTGTCATCTCCATGTTATTCCCTATTTATTCCCCAACTGGGATTTATTGATCAGCCTATTCTTATGTATGTTCCTATGTTATCCAATGCAGTGTTAAGTATGAAGGAATAGTGTGGTCAGGTAAAATATGTTTTCAATAATTTTTTTTATTTCACGTTTGAAGTGGTTATGTACTTTTTCAAATTTTTTAAAGACACTAGACCTCTCAATCTCTTCAGCTCTATTAAGTGAAATTTTATATAATAAATCATGTTAAAAATAAACTATATAGAAATGTTTTTATATATTTCTAGGGAGTAACGATTATTTTTTGAAATGCCTCATCATAAGAACACATGGAAAGTAGGTTTTGGGTATGTTTATGAACTTGAAATATTATTAATTTCTTATGATACTATACTGAAAATAGTGATTAATATGAAATTGGGAATTGTGAAATTCTATAAATGATAAATAAATTATGTCTAATGTGAAACTTGAGTAATGAGAATGAGTTTACCCTTTGATAACAATATACTATATGTGAGATGGTAAAGGTATTGATAATGCATCTTTTTAGATTGTGTGGTGGTGAAAGGGATAATTGAATTGTTATTGAATATTGATAATTCATGTAATTGTGTTACTATTGTGTTATGTGATATATGGTGAGTGGTTGTATATATATGGACACACCACCAGGATGAAGCTTGTTGGGAGGATAATAGAAGGAAATGGTTGGAGATGATCCACTTTTAATGTACCAAAATGGACCAACAGTTCTGAGTGGGGATTTTGGTGAGTATTTTCAATTGAACATTTCTCACTTCATGAAATACATGGATTGATGCCTAGGGAGGGTTGTTAAAATCATGTATGATCTACTAAAGGAGTTTTAGTTGCATCACCGTCCACCTTTTTCAGGATAGGGTGGAGTTGAATATATTACTTTCTAGTTCAAGTCCATCTAGAATGTACATGGCCCTCTAGAGACTCATTCTATGATAAGAGTCACATTGGATACATATATGTTTTTTTGACTGGAAATGAATTGGAGAGACATCAAGACATGGAATGTATATATGTAAAATATGTAATGGAATTAATTTTAAGATATTTTCATGGATAACTTCTATAATGAGATGATTAGGAATGGGAGAGTAGGTGAGTTCATGAGACTGACTCATGTGGAATATGTCTCTGATGGACTACGCTAGACTCTTGAGAGATTTATAGTTATCTTTTCCAGCATTTATAAGAGATGATGCTACTATGGAAAAGAGATTTTAGGATGGAATTCAGTTTCAAAGTTTGTCACATGTGAAAATATTTAGTGTGAAGATGTTTTCAAAAGTGTTAAACGATCCTCTCATTTTTGATGGGAACTAAAAATAGGCTTATAGAGGAGGAAAAGTGTTTCAATATTGATGGTTAGGAGGTACAAAATCCAAGATTAGGAAGCATCGTTATAGGAATGTTAGTCATGGTAGTGGAATGAAATGTGGCGAGACAAAGAGGTCAGTTACATAAGAATATGATGGAGTTATCTATCACCAGTGTGGTAGGATTGGACACTATCATAGACACTGTACCTAACCAACTATTGAGTACAAATCAGTTAGTAGGATGGTTCATCTATAGAGGTTCTGTAGGAACCTGTGAAAAATGGGTAGTGATGGAAGAGGTAGATAGAAATAGAGTGCATGAAGTGGATCTTCTGCAATATATCACTCTAGCAGCTGGAGTTCCACTAGCCATTGTCTTAGAGGTAGTGGACATGGATATATAGGGCATGGGTTCCCATATTAGTGTAGTGGTGTAGCACAAGGGACTCATACTACGTCATAGGGAAGAGAGGAAGGAAAATTATATTCCATTCAGCCTACAGTAATAGATTTAAAGGCCAAACCATCAACATCGAGAGGAACTATTCATATAGCTTCTATATTATCTAGTTCCTTATATGATACCAATTCCTCTCATTCCATTATTTTTTTACAAACATAATGTAATTGCAGATCATTATTGGGGTGTGGAAAAAAATATGATTTTTAGAGTACGGTCAAGAGACATATGCTTGTGTAAAGTTTGTTCGGTCGAGGTTGGGGAGTACCGTTTTCTATGGGATATTTATATTATTGATATGTCATGCTTTGAAAGTTATTTTATAATGGATTTTATTGTATCATATCAATCCCAAAATGATTTTTACAATAGGAGACAAACCATTACATCTCCTATGGGTGAGAAGTTAATTCACCATGGAGTGTAGGACATAACAGGGGGATTTGTAAGTCTAGTTCATCAGCAACAAGGGGATCTCACCACACATGTTTATTTGATGCTGCTAGATGATATATGTGGGGAGAATTATGTATTTTTACACGTATTGGATAGGATTGAAAATGCTTTACCTAGATAATTCTCAAGGATTCCACCTTAGAGAGATGTGGAATTTGCTATTGAGTTATTGTTGAGGGCTGATAGAGATTCTATTCCACCATATAGAAACAAACCAAAAATGCTTAAAAAGAACAAGACTCAACTAAAATATTGTGAAGGTTACAATTTTATCAATCTGAGTAAATTTATTTAAAGTTTTCTAATTTTGTTTTCAAGGAATACTGATGGGGCTCTGTACCTATTTGTTGATTACCGTAAGTTGAACTAGATGACTATAAAGAATTAGTATCGTCTTCCACATATCAATGATATTTTTGACTAGTTGTGGGTATATTTTGTATTCTCAAAGATTGAAATGAGATCATGATATCATTACTTTGGATTTTGAAGATATGATATACTGATGATTACTTTTATAAGAATATATGGCCTTTATGTGACTGTCATAATGTTGTTTTGGTTCATGAAGGCATCGACTTTATGGTGTTAATCATCAAAACCAACCCTCCATAACTAGATCAATTTGTATTTGTTCTCAGGGATGACATCTCTGTGTACTCCAAGACTCATGATGATCAATCCCATTATCTTTAAATCAACATAAGTACAGTGAGATAGAACAATATATACACCAATCAATCTACGTGTCAGTTTTGGATTGATCAAGTACACATCTTATGTCACATATGCTCATAGAAAGGAGTGTTAGTGGTCCCAAAAAAGGTCTAGTACGCTGTAACTTGGGAGAATCCCACAAATGATTTTATATTCATATTGTTCTAGGGTTAGATGAATATTATTGGAGGTTTATAAAATAAATTTCCCAATTGAAAGCACCACTAACAGGATTGACCAGGAAGGGGAAAAGGTTTTTATGTAAAGAAACATGCAAGAAGTTCTTCTAAGAGTTGATGAAGAATTTGACATCTGCACCAGTCTTGATCCTACATATGTAATTTGAGGAGTACATAGTGTTTTTTTGACACTTCCTAGATCAGAAGTGGAATAATGTTGATACAGGGTGATTGCGTTATGGTGTGTGGTTCTTAACAATTGAGGAAACATGAACAGAACTACCTTACATATGGCCGCGAGTTAGATGTCATGGTTAATGATTTAATGTTTTGTAAACATTATATATTGGGAGAAAAGTGAAAAATATGTTAAAATAGTAGGATCTTGGGTCATATAATTTTTCATTGAGATCTAAATATCTAGTCCTGGAGGTGGGTTGAGTATATGAAGTAATTTTATTTCAATAAATCCTACATGACCAGAAAATGAAAAGGTGTTTTTTAATGATATAAGAAGGAAAAATCATACTCTTGATGATCAGGAGTCTAGTTTGTGGTTTAATATGATGACCATGTTAGATGAGATGCATATTTTAGTTGAGGAGAGTCCAGTATATATGTATCTTGTATTAGTTTTAGTGGATTCTGCACTCTTGAGGTGGACCAGAGACATGAAGTATGAGGATATAGAATGTATATCCTTAAGGGAAATCCATGAAGGTGTGGAATAAAATTTATATTGAACCATATACGAGGATTATATCATACATTTTAGGTATTTTTATTGTGTTTACGAGTATACTAGAGGAGCTGATGTGTGAGATTCATGCATCAATGTGGACCGAACATTTAGTTGTGACCAAAATTTATCATGAACTATATCAATAGTTTTTTTGGCTGGACATGAAAAAAATAGTAGGTTTTGTGAAATGTTTCTACACATATCAGTAGGTGAAGGTTAAGCATCAACAACCTAGTGGTTTGTTGCATCCGTTGCCTATTTCATAATGAAAGTGGGGAGATTTTATTATATAATTTTTGGTGGGTCTCCTATGGATTCCTCAGAAGAACGAATCTAATTGGATGGTAAGAGAATGTTTGAATAATGTGTCACATTTCTTACCATTTTCGGATAACTTCTTAGTGGAGTGGTCAGGATAATATTATGTTCAAGTGATAGTCTATCTGCCTGGGGTTCCATAGACTATTATTTCATACATTGACTCATGATTCACATCATGCTTCCAGAATGGCTTACATAAGGAACTTTCTACACATGTTTTGTTTATTATAACTTTCCATCCACAAATAGATAGATGTCAGATCATACTATAAACGTTATTAAGGATATTCTATCAGTGGTAGTTCGTTACTATGGTGGGTCTTGTAAGAAACACCTATCATTAATGGAATTCACCAATAACAATAGTTATTATGTGATTATACATATGAAACCATATAGGGCACTTTATGATATGGAATGAATGTTAAATCTACACTAAATGATGGTAGATGAGTCAGATCTTCAGGGATCAACTCTCGTTCAGGAGACATTGGCGCATGATCATCATATTCAAAAGAGTCATGCTACAACTCAAAGTAGACAGAAATCATATGAAAATAGTCATCAATGAATCATATAATTTATATGGGTGATCATGTATTCTTTCAGGTGTCAACTAGATTGGATTACCATAGGATACATAGACAGGGTAAAATATGACCCAGTATCATTGGACCATTTGATATTGTAAAGAGAATCAGGTGAGTGGCATACCTATTAACTATTCCACACAGATACAGTGCTAGGGATGAAATTTCCATGTGTTATAACATCGAAGATATCAACCTAAAAATTGTAGTGTAATATATGTAGATTATTTTGAGTATTGCATAGATTTTTCCTTTGATGAGAATATAATATGCATGTTGGATCATACTGAGAAAGGATTTCTGGAAAAAATGTTCCCATAGTTCAGGTATTGTGGAAACATGGATGGGAATATTAGGGAAAATGGAGAGATAATCAGATACAAGGTAATAATGGATGTATATTGATTACTTGTGATCTTAGAGAATCGTTGGAGTACATCCTATGGATGATCTATTATAAGGTGGGGTGATTTTAATATCCTGTCTGGTCTTAGGTACATCTCTTTCAAAATTTTGAGTCCACTTATAAAAAAGTTAAGTGCTTATTGGGTTACTAGTGAGTTTAGAAAATTTTACAGAGGTTTGGATTTAGTTTAATAGAAAATGGGATGATAGATCTATTAAATAACATTTACATGCCATATAAAGGGTTTAAATTTCATGTATTTGTTCCACAATTAAAAAAATCTAAGGTGACTTGTTTTTTTTAGAGTATTCTATTAAATAAATTTACACAACATGTAACCACATTACACACTATGTAAATACCCAACCTATTGTTTTAGACATGTAGTGTGGATTTATTTTAATTTTTTTGTGGCTAAAACTCTCCTAATCCAACCCTAGGGAAAATCTTAGTGATCATGGAGTGATTAATTCATCTGTGATAATTTTAGATTGGTTCTGGATAATTTGTAAGCCCTTTTTTACTTCAGGTTCCCTCCTTTCCTCCTTCTTCTGATGAATGGGATTATCCTTTGACAGTTTTGAGTTTGTGGGTTGATATTGATCCAATGTTTTAGTCTATATATATTATTTCATTGTTTGTTCTGCCATCTCAAATCAACTCGGATTTTTTATTTACGAGCATTATTCATCAAATTTTATGTAGCTGGTCTATAATTCAAATCTTATAAACATTATTTTCAATTATTTGTATTTAATTTTTGAATTTATATTATTCTTATAGAAATATAATTTCCAAAATTGAATTAATTAATTTGGTGAATTAATTATTTTCGGGAATGTTAATTTTGGGAACGTTAATTAATGGAATACTTTTAAAATATTAAAATTGTGGGATTTTAGAATACTTAATTTTCAAATTGATTATCAGAGTATTGAGATGGTGGAATTGGAATTATTACTTATTTGTTAAATTATGGGAATATTAGTATTTTAGATTCCTGATTAATTAAATTATAAATTAATCCAGGGAGATAATTGTGTTTTTGAAAATAATGGAATTGGATTAATTAATAGGTGTATTAATTAATGTAATTGATGGGATTATATAATTTGGGAATTAATTAATGGTATCGATGCGATAAAATAATTGTTCAATTAGTAATAAAATTAACGTGATTAATTAACTTTTGAATTATTCTTTGGGAATATGTGAGCATGTTTTTGTTATAATTTATTAACTAGTAAGTGAATTATTTAATTGCAATACTTGAATTATGAAATTATTAATGCTAACTATGTAATTAAGCCACGTATTAGGAAATCTGGATAAAAAATGGACATTAATTATGAAATGATTAATGAAAAAAATGTAATTCAGTCATATAATATGAAATATGTATGGTAAAACGTGATTTTAATTATGTAATGATGAATGGTAACAATGAAATTCAGTCATGTATTATAAAATATGAATGTTAGAAATGGCGATCAATTATGTAATGATAAATGGTAACAATGAAATTTAATCCTGTGTTATTAAATATTAATGGTAAAAATGGTATTCAATTTTGTATTGATGAATGGTAATAATGTAATTCAGTCATGTAATAGGATATATTAATTGTAACAATCGAATTTAGATATATGATACGGTTTGGGGGTCATTGGAAACCCGAGGGTGTTATGTGGTTTAATAAAGAGTAAAAAAATTAATGTAAATTAATTTCATTAATTTCATTACTTTATTCTATCTAAATCCTCATACAATGTTTTGACTAGATATTATTTTAGAGACTATTGGTAGTGGCCTGCTGAGTTGTACCCACACCCTACTTGGAGTGCGTGATCAGTACTTGAATAGATTTCATGTTTGTAGGATAAAATAATAGAAAATTCCATGTATTAGATAGCTCCTTTGGATGTAGTGTGGGTGATGGAAATTAATTTATATTAGGACCCACTTGGGACATATCACTTTCATTACTTTTGTTTCATTTTGACACATGGCACGTGATTTGACATTACATATCTACTCTTTAGTTTTGATATTGTATTTTCTATTTTTGTCATCTTGTAATGCTAATTTGGTTCTCCAATTTGGTTATTATTATTTATTTAACTATACTGTGCTACTTTGAATATGAAGCTATAGTTTCCCTAGGATTGTTATAAGACCCTTGATGTTGGTCAGTATCCTATGCTATTTCGGGTGGTTTTCCTGTGGTCACATAGAGAACCAACATGAGGAACCTGTGTCTGGCACTAAGGATGGGATGTTACACAACCACATCCCCAGTATCCCATAGTTGGTGCATTACATTATTACATTTTTAATGAAATATAAAACATAAAAAAGTAATGTAATTGCAACCTTGAACTAATTTAATCATTTCATCTATATAACCTAAGGAAAATAAAACAAATAAAAGGGTGATATTAAATGTTAAAAAAGGATTAACTAAAATATAAGATTTCATGAATCATTAATAAATGACACACAATCAAAATGGAATTGTATAAACAACTAATATAAATTCCATATAATAAATAAAATTTCAATCATTGAAGGATAATATATAATCATTATGAAAATGTAATTGATGAGAATCAAATTCTATTTTATCAATAAAATTAGAACAATTTGAATCCATGGATAATATTACAGTAAAAATATAATAGATAATAATGTTTAAAATATAAGTTAATTAAATGATTAATAATATATATTAAATGATATAAAGCATCATATTACCTTTATCATTAATACCATTCATGATATTATTTAATAATTATGGGTAAAAACACATTTGATTTGGCCAATATTTTCATCTCATGAGACTAATAATGTATTAGGGGGATATATGTAACTAATCCACAGTAATTTATGAATTTCTAAAGCATTCCTCAAATATCAAGATGATAAATTAAATTCAATAGTCAATAGTAAATATCAAATAATATCAATATTGAATAAAATATACGATTTTAACATTATTTCCCTAGTCAATCAAATAACATCCAATGTAAACACTGTGTGAAAAATTGGCATACAGATTAGAAAACAATAATATCTATGAAAATATATATATATTTAATGAAATATATAATTAATTATTTTCATTAACAAAAATGGGTAGTATATACACCATAGAAAAGGAAATAGGCACATAACATCGAAATTATGCCTCAATTAATGAAAATTGAGATGATGTCCCTTAGAAAGATCATATCATCAATAAAATTAATAGATTATGTGTATTAAATGAAAATACTCATAAAAAAGTGAAAATTGAAAATATGATAATAAAAATTATGTTTACACATAACATCATCCAGACATAATAAATTTAATAGATGTTCCACCCAATGAATGGAAATTGATTTATGAAATTTCTTACCTCTCTGTAATCAGTCAAATAATATGCCTTTAAAAGTAATAATTATGAAATAAAAAATTTAAAACCATGTAAATATTGATATTATATATCAAAAATAATTACGTAAACCACACATAATAAAGAAGGATTGAATAAGGAATATATATCTGCAATGAAAATGTGATATGAGAACCCCCTTACCACTTTGTAATCAATCAAATTATATGACACATAAAATTAAATTTTTAAAAATGACGCATATAATAAAATTAAAATAATGATACTATATATCAAATATTATCATACCCAAAAATAATTATTTTTTAATAAGACATATTTCTTGTATAAATAAAAATCTAGTGAAGAAAACCTTTACCTTATATTTGAAAGCATTGTACACTTAATATTAATGTCCTAGATAATAAAAATAAATTTATTAATTACGTAGTTAAGAACATATAAAACATATATTTTATATAGTATAATTTAAATATGTTCATTTATGGATATTTAGATGTGTTATAATTTTTACTTTATTTGTTCAAGAAGCGTTTGTTTCAACATTTTATGGTCGTTTCCATTATGTATAAATGTGGGAGTTATTATTAAATTGTATAATAACTATATATGTGGAAGGAAATTTTAATTATATTTTTCCAAAATAAAAAATGAACGAATATTTTTTTGTTATATTTTCTCGATTCTTTAGACCAGACATTAATGATAAAGGTTTGGTTAACTTTTGGAGGATCTTCTAACCATCACAAACTAGTTTCCTTTTTTAATATTTTTCATAAAAAAGTGTTATAGAATATGATAAAGGTTATTAAATGTATATTAACAACTTATTTAAACAAAATAATGGTTTTATTACCATCTTTGAAGGTGGTAATGGAAAATTAAAACACAATGTCCACGTAGGAGTTGAATTGACATGTCACGGATGATGTTTTCATTTTTGGAATAAAAGGAAAAGAGAAGAGATTTTATGTTGGATATTACCCTAACATAATATCATTATAGTACATATAATATATTTTTTGTATCATTACTCTTTAAAAATGGGATTATAAGAGAGGATAAGAAATTAAATGAAATTAAAAGATAAAGGAGGATTTTAACTATTGGGTATCATCCCCTGGAGAACATCAATATGGAACTAGGATTTGGTCTTTTGGTAATAAGAGAGGGTATCAGACATTGAGAAGAAGCTTGATATTTAAGTTATGAATAATTTAGACAAGATAAAAGGATTTTGAGGTCTGATGAAAAGGGGTGGTATTTATAGGGATACGAGAGTGGTGTTTTGAATTATTTTATTTTTTTGTTTATTATTTTGGATCAAGATTATTAATAGTGATAATTATTGTTACTAAGTATAGTAAATATTTATTCTGAGTTATAAATAATATGTGATTAACGCATCCATGCATCACCCATGGCTAAAATATTAATTTATTTATGTATAATATTTAGTACCATAAATTTTATTTTTCACTTTTCACCAGAATAAAAACTATTTTAGGAAAATAGATTCATTCACCGTAACCATTTTTTATGTGTACATATCAATAATAGAATCCATTTTATGAGAATAATTTTTTAAATTTTATAAAAATATTTTTTTAATTAAAATATTCATAAATTAAAAAAATATCAATTTTAATATTATAACATATTTTATGACACTTTATTAAATTAATTATGGTATCATAAAATTGTTTTATAATTATAAAACAAATACTAAATTGTGAATATATTTTATGAAAATAAAATTTCCTGTGGATATTTAATTTTAAAATTGTAAATAAAAAGTTTCGATTCACCAAAATACCACCACTTAATTTATAATTTTTAGATAGATTATTTATTTATTACTTTATATAAATATATAAAATTTTCATTGACAAGATACCTAAATTTTATTTATACATTCATTGGTGTATTTATTATTCTAATGGTGAAATTACTATTCCAAACATTAAATTATAATTCAAATGACCACATTAATGTTTAATAGTATATCAAGGTTCATTTATGCATGAAGTTTGATGAAATGTAAATTATCAAATAAAATGAATTTATTTAACCAGATACATACCATAAAATCTTAGGGTATTATATTATTATCTCATTTGAAAATTTCATTCCACAATTATTCCATGAATATTACCTACTAAACATATGAGGGTGGTTCATCTTTATAACATCCTCAGGTTCCCACATTTCTTCATTTGAGTAAGAATATTCGTTATAATGTGAGATAGGTATCCTAATATGTCTATGTTCATATCAACATTAACACAAATTGTGTTGAAATACATAGTGGGGAAATCACTACATTGACCGTGGGAATTAATTACCTTAATTCAATCAAGAACCATACCTATGTAATGGAAAACACTAAGTTATATCATAATAATCATGAGTGATGAGGCAAAACCTTCACTATAAGAATTATTATTATTCTTATGTTAGCTTTGTTTATTTAAAATCCTTTTACAATGGTTTATAATAAACATCCCTCTGATACCAATTGTGAAAAACCTAACCCCAATATACCAGATATGGTGCCTTATTATATTAAATTTTACATAAAATATTATACACAACAATGGAATGTAATGGAATCCTTGAAATGTTTCAATAATTTTTATTTTAAATGCCGGGGAAAAGAAAAAAATTATATTGGTGATATCAGATGCTCATTAAGGGATATATACAAAGAAATATTTCATGAATAAATTATAAATGAAACATGATAAATATGGAAAGAGATGTATAACATAAATAAATTCAATGTAATCAGTAACTTTTAAATCATGAGAGGATAATACGAAATCATTGTGGTAATGTAAATGATTTGAAACATATTCCATTATATCAATAACTTCAGATAAATATCAATCTAAAAATAATATCACAGTTAAAATATAATGTATAATAATTACTAAAATCATAATGAAGGAAATGTTTAATAATTTGGATACCATGACCTCATGAATCATGGAACTTCTACTGTCAAAACCATTCAAAAGGAGGTTTAATAATTATATGTAAAAACCCATTTAATATTCCCAATGTTGTCATCTCATGAGAGTACCGATGAATCAAAGGGATATCGATAAATAGGCCCACATATGTATGCATGTCCAAATAATTCATTAAATATCAATATGATTGGATTTATTAATGAATCAATATTCTTAATTAATTAATATATGTATTGAATAAAAGATACATATTTAACATTATCTCCCTAGTCAATCAAATTTAATCCAATGTAAACACAATATGAAAAGTTGATATATGATGAAAAAATAAATATAGATATTTAATGAAATATATAATGAATGATGATCATAAATAAAATGGGGAAGTATATACAACATAGAAAAATAAATAGGTTTATAATATCAAAATCCTTCCCCAATGAAATAAAATTGTGACGAAGTCCCATCCAAGGATGATACCATTAATTAAATGAATATATTATGTGTATTTAATGTAAATACACATAAAAAGTGTAAATAAAACATAATAGTAATAAACTCATTTGACACATAACCATAACATGACACAATTAATGAAATAGAAGTATGAACCAATGAATGGAAATTGAGTTATGAAATACTTTACCACATTGTAATCAGTCGAATCGCAAACCCCATGAAATTATTAATTATCAAGGGAAACATATAATAACCTAGAGATAATTAAATTCGTGATATTTTATATCAAATAGAAGTATTTACTCCACACACAATAAATAAAGATTGAATAAAAAATATGTATCAAAAAATTAAAAGTGAGATGATAAAACCTTTACCAATTTGTAATCAGTCGAATTGTATCCCCCATAAAATTAATAGTCATCAAATTAATCATATAATACCATTAATATGTTAATATTAATGACATTATATATAATGGCAGTATACAAAGCACAAAGAAATAAATAAGTGGTGAAAAATATACATTTCTTATAGAAATAAAAAATAAGAGGAGGAAACCATTACGTTATGTACAAAAGAATTATTTACATGAAATTAATTGTAACACACAGAGATTTTATGAAAAATATTTTTTTTAATTTAATTAATGTCTTGTGTGGTACTATACACCAAAATGATCTTTAACAACATGCATCCTTGACTTGTCTTGCATTACACGCAATCGCGACCTTCCTCGATAGCATGTGTAGTACGCAATACCGAGTTTCACTAAACAACGATATGCTATTAAAATATTATTAAAACTCGCCGTTATGAATAGTAATTACCACTTTTTGAAATTTGTAATTTTTATTTTTCAAAATGGACTTCATTTCTGGATTCGGAATATCGAAATTAGCTTAGGGTGAAATTTTGGTACTTTTCGGATAACTTTCATTTTCTGATGAATAGTGAAAATTACTAAATTTTAATTAAAGACAACCTTTTTAATAGAAATAATTAATAGTGATAAATTATTAATTTAATTGGTTTTAAAGTATATTTAGAATATATTTTTACAATTTAATACAATTTTGTTCATTGGATGCAATTTCACATTTAAACCAGACATAAACAAGTGTCAATCTTTTGATAGTTATTATCTATTACGAACATGCTATTTGTTTTTTACGATGGGAATTAATTTTTTTAAATTAATTAATGAAACTGATATGTTTTGAATTTGGTAAAATAGAAATATTTTTTGAGTTCATAATATCAAATATAGCTTATGCCTAATTTTTGGTATTTTTCTGGAAACTTTCATTTTTTGATGAATAGTGAAACCACTAAGTGGTAGTTAAGAAAAATGAATTTTTCATAAAAATTAATTTTACCGCTTCTGTGAGTAGAATTTAAAAAATCCGAGAGAGACAGTTGATGTCAGTAAGTAAAATTTGATTCAATGAGATGAAAATAATTTTTGGTTAATATTAACTTTTTACTTTTTTTTACCACGGTTAAAAGTAAATAGGGTAATTAAGGGTAAAAATGATATTATTATTACCCTAACACATGTCCTAATTCTATTGGACAAGTTTAATTCGACCAAAAAAACCTTAGGAATAAAATATTACCATTTAGGCCCACTTGGATTAGATTAGGACATTTATTATTAATTTATTTAAAGAAGGGTTAAATAGTTAAAATCAAAGTTTAATAAGTAAATCATTTTTAATATGGGGTTATACATAAGATAAATTCGACTATATATATTAATTAGAAATATAAAAAGATTTCCTACATAATGGTAGTTTATTTGTAATTTTTAGACATTAAATAATTTAATTTATGAATGACACAAAGATGATGCAGTAATTATCTTATTAATGAAATATTGACAAAATTGATGTTATAAACACCAAAATAAATGTAATTTGAGACTTTTTATGACTTACATTAATTTTCTAAGTTAATAGGACATGTTATTGTTGATATACGTAACTTGGTTCAAAATTATCATTCTTTTATGAATTTCATAAAAATCATGTACCAAATAGTGTCAAAATTGACATAAATTAGTTTTTAAAACAAATATTACATTATTAATTGTTATTTAATTCCAAAAAATCCAAGTATCGGCCAAATGAAATAGATAAGGATAGATATATTAATAATAAACAAGTTGGAGTTCGTTTGGCTTGTTATGGTAAGTTTATTAACCATATAGTGTAAGAAAACAAAAAGACACGGTAAAAGCTAAATTATTTAACTTAGAGTTAAATCTAATTGATAAGGTTAACATAATAACCTAAACTTGTCTAAATCCTATTGTATGGGAGTATTGCGACCCATGCCCACTTTATCTTCAAAATAAGACCCTTTGGAACCATTATAAACCGAATTTGACCTTAATATAAAATAATATTTTGATATTTTCCTAAGGTGCCCCTCTCCTCCCTTATAAAAGGGCACCTCCTCCCCGTCTTCCTCACACCACATTGAGCCTTCAAGCTCGGACAACCCCTGACAAATTCTCTTCTCCAATTCCCTAGAAACATCCTATAGGTCTTGGTCTTCTTCAAAGACCAATTTTAGTACCATAATAGGAGGACTCAAAGAGGCACTTCAAAGAAGAGGTAATGTCCATTACCGATTCTTTTATCTTTATTTCTTCTTCCACTTCTTCTTCATAGGTTGTTTCATTATGAAGTAATAACATCAGTATCACTCATATACTGATATGTTATTATAAGTATGAAACAACATTATTTCACCATCTATCTATCCTACGGAAAACGAAATCCCCGTGCGTGCGTACATACGGAATACCGTCTCAACACCGTGGTTAAATCTATTTTCCACCACTACCTTACTTGGATGTGTATAATGGTGTAAATAAGAACTATATATGATTAATTTAAAGTGATATTGATTCTTAAATAGTATAAATACACTCCAATACAGTCCCACGATCATGAGAACGATATCATCGCTCGTGCGTATGTACGGACTACCGTCTCCACGACGTGATGAGATTCATTCTCTACTTTAACCATTCATGAATGATTATAAAGTACATATAATAAGTAATCATGAAATATATGACATAATAATGATACTGGATTTATTTATATATATATGTATTTCATGTACTTAATTCCATTCAACTCAATAAGGAAACGAAAACAGCGTTCATGCGTACGTACGGCCTACCGTCTCCATGAACGGTGTATTTCATTCCATTTACAGATTTATTATATATATGTATATTATGAATATAAATTATATATAAATCATGTTTTATATTTTTGAATTAAGTAATCATGATCTAAGTAATCATATGAATAATTACAAGTCAAAACACGGACGACAAATGAAACAATTTTACCCAAAACACTCTTTAACATGGAATTTACAAAAGAACAGGTAATATAAAGTAATAACTGTACCATATATGATATCATAACAATGAGTATAATTCTGGAATAAGTCAATAACATTATTTAAATCATTATACAGGAGGTTCGGGCACTTACGAAGCAAATCGAACCTAAGGTAAGGAAAATATCACAATCTCATTTTTATCTGAGATTATTTATACTTTGGTATTTACTGGGGTGTATTTTATCATCCACATCTATGTTTCCCCAATATGTAATATTTATATCCTTATACAATAGTTTATATCGAATTTTACCCTTCGGTGAGTTTTTAGTAAAGGATATGAAAGGAATATTTTGTCGTTTTTCATACGAGGTACATTTTGACTTTTCTGACAAAAGTATGAGAAGAATGTTTTTTTAAAACTTATACGGAATGAATGGATTTTTAAAACATTATTTCCAATAGGCTTCCTTTACAAGTTTTAAAGTTTATTTTTAATCATGTTCTTTTAGTTTAGAATTGTATGACATGTTATGAAAGGAAAAGTGCATTTTAAGTAGAAAGGATATTTTCCTCAAGAATGGAGTTCAAGTGTTTTATCAAAATTATTTTCCATATAAGATAATATAGGGTGCTGTTTCTATCCCTATTATTACGTGGATTTGATTATGTTGTGTTGGAAATATTTTTATGAATTCCTTTATATTATATGAATTGTTTTATGATGTCATGTTGTTTAAGAATCCCATGTTTATTACATGGGTTATGCTATGATGTATGGTTTTCTGATTTTGTGGCACACAAAAGAATGGTATCATTATGAGATGGGTGGGAACTATATCTCCCTCCAATGCATTGGGTAAAGATTTTATATCTCATGAGATAGACATGGCTGGAACGATAGGTTATACTGGTTCAGTGAAACAAGACTGAAACGAGGAGTGAACTCGGTTCAAAAAGGGACTTTGTCCACTAAGATAGTCTTGGAAATGAGTCTTGACTAATAAGAAATGATTCTCTATGATTATGTGTGTATTCCACAAAGTTTCCTGTTTTATGTTATGATTATTGGGATTATATTTCACTACTATGATTTATCCCATGTTATGAAATCATGATCTCTTTTGCAGGTTAAGATTTCAAAAAGATATCTTCTTATGAATATGATGTGATTGAAATTTATATTGTTTACCCTTACTGAGCATTTGAGCTCACCCTTTTATGTTTTATTTTCCCAAGTATATAAAGAAAGGTTTTAGGTAAGAAAAAAAGGGAAGATCTTTATTGGGAGATGTTGAGGATCTTTCACCATGATTAGAAGATTTTATTCCGAGTTTCCAAAGACACTAAAATATTACGGTCCTTGTGTGTTTGTTTTTCTTATGTATTAAGTATTACGCAAAAGTAATGTAATATTCATGTACATCAAGCTTCGGGTCTCTATAGTTGGTATCAGAGGAATGGTTTAGTCAACCTTTGGAAACTAAGATGCGAGAACTTTAGTGAGATCTCTAGAGATATTTCTAAGGTATGTCTAGGGATGTCCCTAAGGATAAGTATACGTATAGGATATAGTCCTAGAACTTTGGTAACAATGTTAGATTAAACCAAAGATGTTAGATATTGAAGTTACTTCCCCTTTATTATGATTTTTTCCTCTCACACTATTCTTTTTAGGTTTTAGAAAATGGATGGAAACAAGATGATTCATGATAATGGAAGATATGATGGACAATGGAATGATATTCTTTATGAGAAACCAAATGAAATGGGATTTGGAAGTCCAAACATCATTATTATGCCGAATCTGCAATCTCATAATATGATCAATAGAGTAAAATTTGTTATGTTTCCTTACTCGGCTAATAAGAGAATGATGGAGTTTCAGGATGATCATAGAGGAAAGAATGTTCAATTTCCACTATGTAAATCATGTGGGAAGAGACATCAAGGAGAATGTTTCAAAGGAACTAGAAGATGATTTGGGTGTGGAAAAGAAGGACACAAAGCCAGTAAGTGCAAAGGAAAAGGTTCCGTTAACACCAGAGATGAGGATAATGGTATTACTACGACATCAACAATGGTTAAATGTATTAAATGTGGAATGTACGGGCATTATGCAAACCAATTCCCTAAGGGAAAGTCTCGTGAAGAGAATCAGTATGGTCGTATGGGTAGTATGTATGTTGATGATGATGAAGAGACTACAAATGATATGTGTGATGAAAGAATTATTGAATCTCGGTCAATGGTTTAAGAATGTAGTGGAATGATTACATGTTTATCATGTGTAATGATGTATAAGTAATCTCATGGTACTATGGAATAAAGAGACATCTAAGGATTGTTACACTGTTGTCTTTCCTTGAGTTTTGAAAGTGTATGATTAATGTTACTAGTATCCATGAAAGGTTATTCAGATATTTTTGGAAAGTAGATGATATGCGCATACTGAAGGGATAAGGAGAAAATTTAATGTTTGATAGTATTCATGATCTCATGACTGGTATAAGGAGAAGGTTATATCACGGTTTGAGTATATAGAATTTTTTGGATTTTGGTATGTGGAAAGAGTTAACTTTTGACTGCATTCATGTTTTCACTAAGGTTCAATGGGTATTCATTCTTCAAGAGAATACATGATTAAGGTATTCACATGATTGTAATTTGACCAACAAGATATATCTTATGATATATGGGGGATAAACGATGGAATTCACGTGATCATTTTTTTTATCCTATGAGCTTGGACCAAAGTATTTTAGATAAGCCTAAAGATTGCAATGGATTATGTTGGACATAAGTTAGTATTGTTTAAGGATAAAACTGTTTTGATATTGTTGATGGGATGTTATAGTAATATAGCTTTAGAAAAAGGAAAACCTGCAGGACGGGCGACAACCCATCGCGTCGTACCAGGCTGTGGGAATCGAACCCACAACCAAAGTGTGACTGGCCTTTATCACCTACCACTGGCCTACAGGAAGTCCCTGTTTAGTAGAAACTAGTTTTATTATATTAAACAGTATGATATATGAAGTATAAGTCCATTTTAGGAACCATATATGATTAATCTCACTATAGATGGACCTATGTATTTTTTGATAACTTTTCTAACCTTTTGTTTGAGACAGATGGAATGACCCATCATTCTATCACATGATCTGCTAACACATCACGAATGACAAATTCAACTTCATTTCTTTAAGAGATGATGTGGAAATTGTCCAAAGAACGACCAACGGTGAGACTATACCAAAATCACGAAAGTATTTCTTCTAATCCCAATTTCATCAAATTTAGGGAAATGATCTTGAAAACCAAAAATGTTGTCCTAGTGCTCTTATATCTGATGAATCAGATGGTACCTTAGATCTTCACAAATTTATGGCTTTGTGATTGCTGGATTTTCCATAGCAATGTTATCTACCACTCTCCATCAGAACATGATGGTTATATTTCTCTTCCATATCCATATTTTCACCTATGTGGAAACCCAGTGATTAGTTTATTTGGGTAACCGTTACCTTTCATACTTTTGTTCTTAATGATTGGTTTTGGTATTCCTTTTTACGATGTAGGTTTCTGTTAATGAAACTTTTGAATAGTAAACCATTTATAACCCCGATGAATTTCGAGGGCGAAATTCATTTTAAGGGGGTAGAATGTAACACCCCGAGATTTTATGAAAAATATTCTTTTTAATTTCATTAATGTCTTGTGTTGTACTCCACACTAAAATGAGCTTGCACAACACGCATCCTTGACTTGTATTGCATTACACGCAATCGCGACCTTCCTCGATAGCGTGTGTAGTACGCAATACCGAGTTTCACTAAACAACGATATGCTATTAAAATATTACTAAAACTAGCCTTTATGAATAGTAATAACCAATTTTTGAAATTTTTAATTATTATTTTTTAAAATGGACTTCATTTCTGGATTCGGAATATCAAAATTAGCTTAGGGTGAAATTTTTGTACTTTTCGGATAACTTTCATTTTCTGATGAATAGTGAAAATTACTAAATTTTAATTAAAGACAACCTTTTTAATAGAAATAATTAATAGTGATAAATTATTAAATTTATTGGTTTTAAAGTATATTTAGAATATATTTTTACAATTTAATACAATTTTTTTCATTGGATGCAATTTCACATTTAAACCATACATAAACAAGTGTCAATCTTTTGATAGTTATTATCTATTAAGAACACGCTATTTGTTTTGATGACGAGAATTAATTTTTTTAAATTAATTAATGCAACTGATATGTTTTTAATTTGGTAAAATAGACATCATTTTTGAGTTCATAATATCAAATATATCTTAGGCCTAATTTTTGGTATTTTTCTGGAAAATTTCATTTTTTGATGAATAGTGAAACCAATAAGTGGTAGTTAAGAAAAATGAATTTCTCATAAAACTTAATTTTACCACTTCTGTGAGTGGAATTTCAAAAATCCAAGAGACACAGTTGATTTCAGTAAGTAAAATGTGGTTTAATGAGATGAAAATAATTTTTGGTGAATAGTAACTTTTTACTTTTTTTACCACGGTTAAAAGTAAACAGGGTAATTAAGGGTAAAAATGATATTATTATTACCCTAACACATGTCCTAATTCCATTGTACAAGTTTAATTAGACCAAAAACAACCTTAGGAATAAAATATGACCATTTAGGCCCACTTGGATTAGATTAGGACATTTATTATTAATTTATTTAAAGAAGGGTTAAAATAGTTAAAATCAATGTTTGATAAGTAAATCATTTTTAATATGGGGTTATACATAAGATAAATTAGACTATAAATATTAATTATAAATCTAAAAATATTTCCTACATAATGGTATTTTATTTGTAATTTTTAGACATTAAATAATGTAATTTATGTTTGACACAATGATGATACAGTAATTATCTTATTAATGAAATATTAACATAATTGATGTTATAAACACCACAATAAATTTAATTTGAGACTTTTTATGACTTAAATTAATTTTCTATCTCAAAATGACATGTTACGGTTGATATAAGTAACTTGTTATGAACTTATCATTCTGTTATGAATTACATAAAAATCATGTACCAAATAGTGTCAAAATTGACATAAATTAGTTTTTAAAACAAATATTATATAATTAATTGTTATTTAATTCTTAAAAATCCATGGTTCGCCTAAATAACTTAGATAAGGATATATATATTAATTATAAACAACTTGGGGTTCTTTTGGCTTATTATGGTAAGTTAATTAACCATATAGTGTAAGAAAACAAAAAGACACGGTAAAAGGTAAATTATTTAACTTAGAGTTAAATCTAATTGATAAGGATAAAATAATAAACTAAACTTGTCCAAATCCTATTGGATGAGAGGCTTTCGACCCATCCCCACTTTATCTTCGAAATAAGACCCTTTGGAACCATTATAAACCGAATTTGACCTTAATATAAAATAATATTTTGAGATTTTCCTAAGGTGCCACTCTCCTCCCTTATAAAAAGGCACCTCCTCCCCCTCTTGCTCAAACCACTTTGAGCCTTCATGCTCGGCCAAACCCAGCCAAATTCTCTTCTCCACTTCCCTAGAAACATCCTAGAGGTCATGGTATTCTTCAAAGACCAATTTTAGTATCCTAAGAGGAGGACTCAAAGAAGCACTTCAAAGAAGAGGTAATGTCCATTACCGATTCTTTTATCTTTATTTCTTCTTCCACTTATTCTTATTTGTTTTTTCATTATGAAGTAATATAAAAAGTATCATTAATATACTAATATATTATTATAAGTATGAAACAACCTTATTTCAACATCTATCCATCCTACGGAAAATGAAATCACCGCGCGTGCGTACGTACGGAATACCGTCTCCACGCCGTGGTGAAATATATTTTCCACCACCACCTTATTTGGATGGGTATAATGGTGTAAATAATAACTATATATTATTATTTTAAAGTTATATTGAGTCTTAAATAGTATAAATACGCTCCAATATAGTCCCACGATCATGAGAATGATATCATCGCTCGTGCGTACGTACGGACTACCGTCTCCACGACTCGATGAGATTCATTCTCCAGTTTAACCATTCATGAATGATTATAAAGTACATATTATAAGTAATCATGAAATATTTGACATAATAATGATATTGGATTTATGTGTATATATATTTATTTCATCTAATTAATTCCATTCAACTCAATAAGGAAACGAAAACAGCGTTCATGCGTACGTACGGCCTACCGTCTCCATGAACGGTGTATTTCATTCCATTTACAGATTTATTATATATATGTATATTCTGAATATATATTATATATAAATCATGTTTTATATTCTGGAATTATTTAATCATGATCTAAGTAATCATATGAATAATTACAAGTCAAAACACGGACGACAAATGAAACAATTTTTCCTAAAACGCTCTTTAACATGGAATTTACAAAAGAACGGGTAATATAAAGTAATAAGTGAACCATATATGACATCATAACAATTATTATGATTTGGGAATAAGTCAATAACATTATTTAAATCATTATAAAGGAGGTTCGGACACTTACGAAGCAAATCGGACCTAAGGTAAGGAAAATATCACAATCTCATTTTTATCCGAGATTGTTTATACTTTGGTATTTACTGGGGTGTATTTTATCATCCACATCCAGGTTTCCTCAATATGTAATATTTATATCATTATACAATAGTTTATATCCAATTTTACCCTTCGGTGAGTTTTTAGAAAAAGAAATGAAAGGAATCTTTTGTTGTTTTTCATACGGGGTACATTTTGACTTTTCCGAAAAAAGTACGAGAAGAATGTTTTTTTTAAAACTTATACGGCATGAATGTATTTTTAAAAAACTATATCCAAGAAGCTTCCTTTACAAGTTTTAAAGTTTATTTTTAATCAACTTCTTTTAGTTAAGAATTGTATGACATGTTGAGAAAGGAAAAGGGTTTTTGAAGTATAAAGGATATTTTCCTCAAGAATGGAGTTCATGTGTTTTATCAAAATTATTTTCCATCTAAGATAATATAGGGTTCTGTTTCTATCCCTATTATTACATGGATTTGATTATGTTGTGTTGGAAATATTATTATGAATTCCTTTATCTTATATGAATTGTTTTATGATGTCATGTTGTTTAATAATCTCATTTTTATTACATGGGTTATGCTATGATATATGGTTTTCTGATATTTTTATCACACATAAGAATGGTATCATCATGAGATGGGTGGGACCTATTTCTCCCTCTAATTCATTGGGTAAAAATTTTATATCTCATGTGATAGACATGGATGGAACGATAGGTTATACCAGTTCAGTGCAACAGGACTAAAACGAGGAGTGAACTCGGTTCAAAAAGGGACTTTGTCCACTAAGATAGTCTTGGCAATGAGTCTTGACTAATAAGAAATGATTCTCTATGATTATGTGTGAATTGCACAATGTTTCATGTTTTAAGTTATGATTATTGGGATTACATTTCACTACTATGATTTATCCCATGTTATGAAATCATGATCTCTTTTGCAGGTTAATATTTCCAAAATATATGTTCTTATGAATATGAGGTGATTGAATTTTATTTTGTTTACCCTTACTGAGCATTCGAGCTTACCCTTTTATGTTTTATTTTCCCCAGGATATAAATAAAGTTTTTAGGTAAGAAAAAAAGGGAATATCTTTATTGGGAGATGTTGAAGATCTTTCACCACGATTAGAAGATTTTATTCTGAGTTTCCAAAGACACTAAACTATTACGGTCCTTGTGTGTTTGTTTTTCTTATGTATTAAGTATTCCGCAAAAGTAATGTAATATTCATGTACATCAAGCTTCGGGTCTCTACATTAATGTCCAAGATAATCAAATTAGACTAATTAATTAATTAATTCATAACCTATTAAACATATATAATTTTTATTATAATTTTATTAAATTCACTTATGTACATTTTTATTTGTTATAATTATTAATTCTATTTTTTCTGGAAGCATCTGCTTCATGGTTTTACGGTCGGTTGCATTGTGTATAATTATTTGAGTTACTTTAAAACAAAATAAAAACTAAGGAAGTACAAATAAATGGTATTTTAATGATTACATAATTATAATTTATCCCATATAACATTTATTTATGATATGAGGACTATTTGTTAGATAAAACATTAATTATAAATGTTTGGTTTATTTTTGGTGGTTTTTACGACCATCACAAAGATGTTTCATTTTATTTTGTATTATTCCAATAAATTAAATCAATAGTATAATAAAATTTATAATATTTATATAAAAATTTTATTTAAAAATTATAATTGTTATATGACCATCCTTGAAGTCGTTAATGGAATAATAAAAATCATTATACATGAAGGCATCGAATCGACATCATGGACGATGTTTTCATTTTTATAATTGAAAGAGAAAAGAATATATTTTATGATGGATATTAAATTAACATAAAAAAATTATTCTAAATATTTGATAAAATAGTTATAACCCTTCTTTACATAATGGGAGTTTATGAGAGGATAATAAAAAATTTAATTAAATGAGAAAGGGGGATTTTACCTCTTTGGTATCGTCTCATTGAGAACCTACATAAGGCATTTGTCTTTGGTCTTTTGGTATGAAAATTAAGAATTAGTCGTGGGGAAGAGGCTTGCGATGGAAATTGGGTAGAATTTAGGCAATATACAAAGGATTTGTAGGTGTGAGGAGAAAGGGTGGAATTTATTAGAAAAAAGAGGTTTTTTGGGTTATTTTATCCATTTATTTATTATTTTTACTCAAGACTGTCAATAGTGATCATTTTTGATACTATGTACCATAAATAGTGCATCTGAGTTCGAACTAATGAGTGATTACCTCATCCATTCAACATTAATGGCTCAATAATTCATTTATTTACATATAAATAGAAATAACTTAAAATAACGTATTTTACTTTTCACCAAATATAAAACTATTTATGAAAAATAAAAAAATTCAACAAAGCTATTTTTGATGATTATATTTCCAAAATTGAATCAATTTTAACAATTAATTTTATAAATATTTGAAATTTAAATTTTTAATAAAATCTTCAATTAATTCAAAAAATACTGATTTTATTATTAAAACTGATTTTACGACCCTTTAAAAAATGAATTTTAGACACATAAAATTAACTTCTAATTTAAATAAAAAAAATTAATTTATGAAAATATTTAAGGAAAATAAATTTTCCTTTAAATAATTAATTATAGAATTGTAAATCAACATTTACTTTTCACAAAATTACACACAACTAATTTTCCATTTTGGTAAAATTTATTTATTTTTTCCTTGATATTAAAATATCACATATTAAATAATTAGATACCTAAATTTTATTTATATTTTCATAGGTGAGGTTTTTATTGGAATTTCTAAATTACTCTTATTATTGGCCATATTACTATTCCAATGGTCATTTAAATTTTTAATTGTATATAATGCTGCCTTTAATCTTAGTGTTTCATGCAATGTTATCTATCCAATAAATTTAATTTATTTAATAAGAGAGAAGCTATAAAATATTCAGTTGTCATAAATTCAGAGAATTTTATCTCAATGTTTTATAATATATAATCTATCTAGGTACATTGAAACTCACCTACCCATGTCCCACATATCCTATCTCTATCCTACTACATTGCAGGTTTGTTAAAAGAAAATATGAAAACAATGCTCTAATATTATTTTTTTAATTTTCTATCCCATACCATCAAGTCTATGAACGTGATTCACAAAACATCGTACATGACTCTCCATATGTAAGCAGCTACTGAAATTTTGGGGGTGTCTGAATTCCATCATTAGGGAGACTATACCCTAAATAACAAATCCAAGATGTAAAAATATAAATAAAATTGAAAAATCTGAGTAAAGATGGTTATAGATCGAAAATTCGTAATGTACTCACAGATATTATAAATGTCATCAAAATATATAATGATACACAATAACATTCATTTAGTGGAATTCCAATGAAGAGATATTTTCAAGATGTCAAATAAATAAAAACCATGTTATCCTCTATAGCACATCACAATACCATTACCAAAATCTATGATCATCATATCAACCATCTTCCACATGATTATTTTAATTGCATGGAACATAATAAATGATATTTTCATAAGCCTTAATATTAATGTAATGTGTGTGTAATAAATCCTAAAAACACAGCAACAATGAATCCCTAAAAGTTGTTCACATGTAAAATATGGTTTTTCCATGATAATAATAAGTGTGTATGATAACATAAACAATCATCTGTTGAGGACATTTGTGGAAACTAGGAAACCACAAGCCTCGACAAAAAAACCAAGAAAGAACCCCTTAATAGAATGTTAACACACATAAAAATATAAAGAATAAAAATATAAAAATAGAACATCATTTATTTTCAAATGGTAGAAACATATAACAGTATGTGATCAAAATCACATATTAAATAATTATACTTTTGAATGTCAAATGGAGATAAGGATATTATATAAGTATAATGACTACACATGCACCCACAAGTGAAAACCACCAAACATGGGCAACAAGCTACACCAATATGATTTCAATGCAGAAAAAAAGTACACAAGGGACTCAAAAGTTTAGAAACTTCTTACCAAAAGGTTAAAAAAAAGTAAATCAAGGTTCACCAATTGATCAAAGAATAAATCACGTGACACACACATAAGGAATGACCAATCAAATTAATGATTCTAAAAAAGGGTAACAGTTCATTGAGAAAGAGGATTATAAAGGAGAATCAATTTGTTTCAATTCATAATGGGTGGTCCAAGAATATCAGAGAAAATTAATTCCATAAATGGATCCAATTCCAAGGTATATCATACGATATTTCAAAAATTCACCGGATCCTAGTATCTATTCAAGAATGAATAATAATTTCATTTCCAATTCCAGAAGAGATCCTTAGGTATAACCAATGAATATCCACTAACAAATAGTCCATAAATGGAATGATATTTTAGATGAAATCCAATAAAAGAAGTGTCAAAAGTTGACTGATATAATTTGTCTTACAAATAAATTTCATAAATCCATGAGTAATCCTGATCCAATAGAAAGGGATTTCATTAACATGTTAAAACCACTATCGATCTTCAATTGATTTAATAATATGTCATTGTTATTAGTAGAATCAATATAAATAACATCAAAATGATATATATATATGAATCAACTAATGGGAAATGATGGATCAAGAAGGAAACATTTTTAATAGATTTTTTTTCTATTATACATTAATTCAAGATCCTCAGATAAGTTGGATTTTTCAAAATATATATTTAGAGGGATGGAATTCATCATTGAAGGAAAATGGTGTCTCTAAAATCAAAATATCTTTATATACAAAGTAGAAAAGTAAAAATTGATCATAAATAACCATTAAGGATTAATTTATATCATTAAATTTATGCAGACATTGTTTTCCTACATTATTTAAAAATCCATGCACCAACTGCACACACTTTCTGGTCTTTTGGGAAAGCCACACATTTTGTATTCACATTTTATAAAAGTATGCACCAAAATTAATGTTTTCTAATGAAGACCACCATATAGTTTTAGAAAGAGTTCATGGATTTTCAGACAGTGCACCGTAAACATGCACCATCCTTGAGACTCTACCTCTAATGGCACCTTTTCTTAGAGAATATTAATTGTTTTATAAAACCATACATAAAAACATGAATCACATAAAAAGATAAAAAATAATTTTCAAACGATTGGAAAACACACATAATATATCCAAAATAATTCATAGCTCATGAAATATCATTAAAGGAAGTAATTAACTTATAATACACCTAAAAAATGTGAGTTTGTTAAATATGTTTGAAATATGAACAATCATGATGTTATAATATGTTTATTAATATTGAAAATAATTAATAGAGGTATGATAAAATATAGATAAGTTCATTCAAGAGAAAAAATACAAAAATTGTGTCATATAAACAATGTGGAACACTTAATGATAGACATTTGAAAGGTTAAATCTAATATAAATCTAATTAAATGGGTAATATTATCATATAATGAGATACCATGTACAGTTTACATGTTGTTATACTAAGAAAACTATGTTATGATGTCTTTATGTTTAACTATAACTTATTCTCTTTATGTAACATTTTATGTGCTCACCATATTTCAATGAAACCATGATTTTATGGTGTAATTCTTTTTACAATACCTCCATATGAGAATGTTTGATTCATATATATTTATTTTATCATTATATGCCTCTTGACTAATATTTATTACTTATAAACATTTGATTCATATATTATTCCTTTGTTGGGAACTATATCTCACCACATTGTTTTTATGTCCCTAGATTGTACAATAAATAATTAATTATTCAATGGAAACTAAGAAGGAATTGCAAACTTCTTAATAAATATAGAGTATTTTATTATAAGGTAATGTTTTATGTATATAATTTCCTAATGAAACTTAGCCTATAAATCTCATGGTATTGTATTATATGTCTTATTATGTTTTAAATAATTATTTAATGTTTTTTATAAATATGTATTGTTATATTTGGTACCAAATCATGGTCTACATATTTTATGTAATTTGGTTAAGAAAACATTGGGAAAAAAACGTCAGATATGCGTAAATTTGGGAAACAATCCTCAATTTTATATAAAGCATAGAGTGACTCTTTTATATGAAATAAAACACTGACTTAGATACTATAATTAAATGTGTCACATGGAAATATATACTATGGAATAATTACACCAAAAGAGATTGTGGGTTATTAAAATGACATATTATTGGTGCCTAATAAAGAGGCCTTTCTGTTCACCTGATTTGACACACTCAGCGGGATATTATTCATAAAATTCACTAACTATTTACAAACCATTATGTAGTACATGAATTGATTTTTATAATACAAAACATAATAATAAAATTACCTTGGATAACCTATATTAAATTATAAAAAATCACAAGACAATGTGAATATGTTTTTATAGGTTATCCCATTTATGTTCATAATTTTCCTTTTATATTCCAAATACTATGAAAATTATCACCCTTAAATTTTCATTATTTTATTTAATGGATGGAAATAGGAGTAATAATTTCAAAAAATAATGTGATAAGAAATGAAATTACTCTACAAATGGGATTTATAACGAAAATATAATTAAGAGTCAAAAAAATCATATTATTTCCTTCTAATTTAACTTGGGTTTTGAATAATAACATAAATCAGTTGGAATACACACTTCCTGTTAAGAATGATAACTTTATAGTAAATAAATTTACGAAAGAAAGTATTCCAAATTTTATTGAATCCTTTGACCTTATAATTGTGAAATAATAGAATTACTCAATTGGGAAAATATTCTATTATGTTCAATTTTTTCAACTACTGAAGCTCACACTGGTCAATTATTAATGAGAAGGAGAAAATGATCAGTGGTGGAACCGGTCAAGAATAAAAATCCCATAGAAGATATTGATCCTATTTATTTGGATTAATATTTTAAAATACTTTTCAATAAATATTGTCCTCACACCCTCCATCTCAAAATAGAGAGGTAATTATTTAAACGTAAGTAAAATGAGTAATAATACATTGGAGTGTATGATGAAATATTCAAAAGTATTTCTTGATATTGTTTTGTTATTATCATAGACCTAGAAAATAATTGTGAACTATTATTTATTTGGTGAAAGATGAGTGTATGAACAGAAATTGTGATTTGAGACATTGAAATCTATATGGAAATTTTCTGAGGTAACATCAAATTTGTAATGGATATTGGTGAATCATAAGGGTATCTTGGGACTGGATAATAGAAACATATAATAGACTCCATGTTTGAGGATGAAATTGGTAAATCATGTGGTTTTAAGAAAGTAAAACTACCCATGTATGAAAAGTGTAGGAAGAAGCATCCCAGAAATTTCTAAATAGGGGAAAAGAAATTCTTCATGTGTAGAAAGGGTCATAAAATAAATTAATTCAGAAGGGAGAGGAATAAGCCCAATGATGTGATGGTTGAAATGACTGTTCTGATCAATCCTTAACATATAGTCTAATTTTTAAACTATAATAAAAATGGACACCATGAAAAACAATTACCTATGAATGGGGTTGAAAAATATAACCGCAAAAAAAAACCATTGAGGCATAAAAAGAAATATGATTATATATTATCATAAATAATGAGGTGAGTCATTAAAATTAATTAGTTATAATCACTCGAGTAATTAATTCAGGAATAGATAATGTATTATTTTATTCCATTTCTACTCATTTTTTCGCATCATAAATGTTTCATAGAACTATTTAACACCTCCTCCAAATATGGATGTTTAGTTATCAATGAAAATAAGTAATCGGAAATTATTTCATCCATAAAATATAACTCCTCCCAATTAATATTTTTTGGGGTTAATTTAAAAATGAAACATCTAATCCTCCATTTATCATAGTTTCTTTCTATTCCAGGCATGGATTGGATTTCCTTGAATAGATATATTATAAATTTTTATGAGAATGAAATCAATTTGTGAAGCCCAAATTGACTAGAAATCCAATTAAATATTTGGTAGGATTTTTAGCCTCTGCTAAAAACCACATATCAATAAAAGATATTATTTGTATATGAGAAATAATATCAGTATTATATGACTTAGCTCAAGGAATATATCATCCTTAATTAAAATCCCCTAATAGGAGAGCAAGATAATGTCTTCATTGAAGAGTATCCTATTATTCCTCATTACTAAGAGATTGAGTTCCAAATCTCACATATACCCATAGATATGATAATATAAATAACTCCATTTAAAATAACAACTATTACAAATAAAAAGAAAAATCATATACTACATGTGAATCTAAGTAAAGGGTTTGTGTGCCTACGTCGATTAACTTAGGGGTGTGTTGATTGAACTCTTCAAGGAAAATGATATATCAATGTTTATTTGCATTGAATATCATGAACTAAACAAGATAATGATAAAGGAAATGTTCCACCAATGATATATAGATGACATATTTGGTCAAATATATGGAACCACTTATTTTTAAAAGTTAGATATTTGGATTGGATATAATAGGTAAAGGTGAATTACATGTATATTCCAAATACTAGATTCCATAAGAGATACATATACCATGAGTATATAGTAATTCCATTTGGTCCCACTAATTATTCATCAATATATAGAGATTTCATTAATAGATAATTAAAATAATACATTGAAATTTTTTTATAAGACATGATAGATGATATTCTCATATAATTCAATATTTTGGATGAAAATGAGGAATATTTTTAAACAATGATAAATAATTTTAGAAATGATAAGTTACATGTGATTTAATATGAATGTGAGTAATATATGTAGAGAGTATCATTATATGAGTATGTTATATCATTAAATGGGATACTTATGGATCCCTTAGGAAAAGTGTACCTGTGGAATAAACCATAAAAAATTTGTAACTATGATATATTATATCATTAAATTTTACCGGTGATATATAAAATTTCTGTGAAAATCCTTTATATTTTTAAACAACTTACCCAAATAAATAAAAAGAGAGTGATGTATTTTATATTTATAAATGCGTGGAGATAATTAATTTGATAAAGAATTAGCTAATAAGTACACCAACAATAAAAAATCTACATGTGGGAATGAATTTTTTATCTATAGTGATATTTCGATGATTGGACTTGATTTTTTAATCATCCTAAAAAATAATGTGATCTCTTATACCTCCTTCTAATTAATAATCCATTTTTATAAATACCAATCGCATGTTCTGATGATCGATATATTAATATTGTCATTAATGATTTGTCAACATTATATATCTTGGAAGAAGAGTAACATATATACAGTTCATAAGTGCCTCATATATATATTCAAAAAACGAGCTCTATATTCATCAATAAATGTTATTAGAGATGATTAAAGATTTTAAATGATCGATCAATTTCTGTCCTAGAAACTAGAACAACATGGTTATTTCTATGATTAGAAAATATCCTACAAAATTATCCCTACTTTGGATTGAGAGGGATCCAAATTTATTTGAAATAAAAAGGATGTACATAGATATTATAAAAGTGAAATCATCCTACATTTATAAATAAAATTCAAATCCACATACTCTAAATGTGATCAAGGTGAACCAAAAAGGAAATATAGAGTAATATAGAATTATAAAACATATTTTATTTTTTATCATTTATTAGGATGGAATAATAAGGATTTCAATATAGATATGTGTCCAAAAAAACCATACCTAAAGAGGGAACTTATGAATGATTCATATAACTCATCATTAATTATTAATATAGGGAGGAATAATATGTATAGAGATTTGAAGAAAAACAATTGAATGGATAACATAAAGAGAGATATAATATAATTTGAATATAAATTTTTGGATTTTGAACAACTAAGGTCATGTTAGTAGATGTCTAAGTGTATGCCGAAACTATATCCTATACCAACATGTAAATGAGGAAACATAAAAATGAATTTTTTTTCATAAGAATCCCAAGGTAATCTAAATTCCATAATTCAATTTGGGAGTTACTCAATCTCTTTACTAAGTCAGTGCATATCATTAATATTAAGGAATATTTCCATCTTGACCAACTAGAAATGTTATAAATGTGTGAATGGGTAAGACTATATAGAGTACCACTCTCCATTGTATATTATTGTGATATGAGGTTGACCTCAATGTTCTGAAGAATCCTTCAGAAATAATTGGATTCAAAAAAATGTTTTATTACTACATATCAACCTTAGATGGATAGTTTTTCTGACAAAACCATTCAAAATATAAGGGATTAACTGAGATCATGTCCAATAGATTTCCATGTATGTTTGGATAAATATAATCACACGATAGAGGTATCATATAATTAAAATTCCTATAATACCATTCAAATGAAACCTTATGAGCCTCTATTTTTGAAGTATTTATACACTCTACCATTTTGGGATGATTATGGGGAGAAGAAGATTATAGAACCCAATCTGGTCTATCATATGATAGAAATGGTTCAAATAATTCATTTTGATTAATAATCATTGAAAAGTCTAAAGAAATAATACACATTAAATAATCAATGATACCTAGATTTTGATGTTTGGGATAAAGTGTTTCTTCATATATCACCATGGAATGATGTCTTGATGCTTGGGAAGAAGGGAGATCATAGTCCAATATTCCACAACCCCTATTATTATTTTTGTGTCAGAGATGTGGCTTATCGAATAACAGTCTCACTAAACCTATCCCATACACATGATGTGTTCCACATAGCCCTATTAAAGATGTGTATACCAGAACAATCACATTCACTAAATCATATTTATGTTCTATTATAAAAAGATATTTCTTATACGAATTCATTGTTGAAGATATAATATCATATCTATTGTTTTTATGAAACAAGACAACTCATTGGGTCATTATATTATGGTGGAATCAATAACATGAGGAGGAAACAAGGGAACTAAAAGAAGCAATGAAACAGAAGTAACCTCATCTATATTAGTGTATGAAATGTAATTTCTAGTGATATATTTCTGAATCCTGGAGAATTTATTGACCTTGATTTTTTAAAGTAAAGTTTTTTTCTTAAATAAGATATTTTTTATTATGTAATCTAGTTATAAACAACTCATGATTTATATTTCATTATTATCTATCTCCATTATTAATTATATCAATAATATCACTATTAGGAACAAATTCCATCAAGAGTGGTTACCATTCATAATATTTACATTATACAGTGATCATTATGATTACTATATGTTGAGGGTAATAATAAAATCTAATTGATATAGATGGAAGAAGTGATTTCCTCGACTAATAGGATCCTACCTAAAGAAGATCATTGATCTGAGCTTCTAAGGGAGATTCCATCACCAAGTTTAACCCTTGGAAAATTTTAATCTAAGATTCAACAACTAATAATTGATTTAAAATATTGATGGGATATTTCAATGCTAATAGATATCACCACCCAAAATATGTTCATCAATGAAGAACAATAAAGTAAAACCATCGCATTTCTTATGCTTATGGAATATGTGGGTGTTATAAGGGGTTATAAATAAAGACCTTAATTGAATATAAATTTACTCATTAAATGAAATTTTGTTATCTTTAATCACATTTACATCATATAAACCTTTTATATTTAATAAATTCAACACAACCTATGGGTGTAAATGATAGAATACTTTTATGACACATGGAGACCAAAATTGTATTTTTGTAAAAATTTATGTTTTTAAATTTTATATAATTTATTTTTATGATAAATTTTGGGAATTTGAAATAAAATTTCAAATTCATATACATTTTACAAAAATTATTGTTTATTATTTTATAAATTTAAAAAGGATTTTATGAAATTAGATGTTTTTTAATAAAATATTATAAATTCAATAATAAATAAAACTAGTACACATTATCAAATTAGAATGTAGTTTTATAAACTAAAATATTTATATATAGAAAATTATTTTGATAAAATAAATATCATTTTTAAATTTATCATGTTAAATATATAAAAATATTTACTATTTATAATGAGAATTGACAGTCAATTGTTTTGGTAAATGTTAAGAAACATTTAAATATAAGTGATTTATTATCAAATTACAACGATTGAAAATTTATCTAAAAAAAATTTATAAAGGACTAGATATACCAAAATATATTTTTCATTCAAATAATGTATTGTAATGTGATAATATTATTTTCCAAAATCTATAATTAACCTTCCAATAACAAAATGATATTTAAATTTTTTTTGAAACATTTTATTATAAAAATGAATCAATTAAACTTAATCAATTTTATTATTTAATTATTTACAATCCATGAACAACTAAAATACATAAATACACTTCTATTTAGAAAACAACTATGGGTTATGTCCATGGGAGATGAAATAGTGTGGAATATTTTATTACATGGTGTCCAAAACCTATGTCTAGAAATTAATAGAGAAATCTCTTATATTTAACAATAAATACTCAATCCCTATTACATTAATTTCTACTATAAACCAATTAACCATGATTTTCCTATCCCTATCCCACTCTAAATTCATACCATGGTGTTTTATTGGTCTTAAGGATCCCTTCCCAAGCCTTGACAAACACCCTCCCAAGATATGGTGTTCTCTATATCTCTCTCCCAATCCACTTTTCCATTCAAGAAATATTATTTTCTAAGACATTTAAATTATATATTGGAGGTTTCTCAATGTTTTTAAACATATTAATTTACTATTTTATTATTTCAAATGATTAGGTACCACATTTCACTCTTAGTAATACATTCCAATAACGTTCATGTACAACTGTTATGTAGCTGAAATGATCCTGTCATTTTCTTGGTCAATCTTTTGTGTTGTGAATACCCTTACTTATTACCATTAAATTATATTAAAGCATATGTAAAAATAATTCTTTTTTTATAAATTATATATATATATAACCCTCATTCTTTAAATGTTGTATTTATATAGTGAAATGGAATCTTATGTTATATTATCAATTTGGAATGTATAAAGTTATAAATATGAACTATGCACCCTAATAGAAATCTAATTCATTGGGAAATGTTTACATCTTATAAGATACCATGTGTGGTGCATTGATTGTTATCCTAAAAAAAAATTTTATGATGTAGTATTTTTTATCCTTGACTTATTCATATTATGTCACATTTCATATATTCACCACATTCTTATGATGCTATGATTTTGTGGTGTAGTATTCTCATTTCATTCCTCTATATGATTATATATGATTCTTACTACATTATGTTTCCATGATATGCCTCCTGCCTCCCATATATTATTTATCATCATTCTATGATTTTATTTTTTCCCTTACTTGGATTTATATCTCAACCCTTTATTTCGTATATCATCAGGTTATCATATATAATATTAAGTGGTCAATGAAACTAGAATTAATTTATGGCATTATAAATAATGGCGATGTATATTATTTTAAGTGAATATTATATGTATGTAATTTAATTTCATTTTTTCCATGAATATCTTTAAAATATATATAATAATATTTTTCAGAGATAAGTGTTGAGATGAGATGATATTTTAAGGCCCGGGGTGCCTAAAATTTATATTCAAATAATATTAACTATATTAAAATCCGCATGTGTAGTTTTCCTGAAAAATTGGAATAACTAAAAAAACGAGACTCCAATCAGAAATCTAAGAAAATCATTGAGTTTAAAATGTGGGTTTTACTATAATGTCAACATAATCTTTTTCATCATCAGGCATTTTGAAAGAATAGGTCACAGGTTCTAAAAAATAAATAATTAATTAATTTTATTCCCTTAAAGTAGTGACTAAACGCCATCACCTAATAATAACCCATTAGGGGTAAGTCTCAAAGGTATATTTATAACCCCGGGTACCTAGAGAGGATCTATTGGAGTAATGTTAGAGAATGAAATTAGAAGGATCATATTTATAGAACATGGTTCATCTATTACAATAGAGTTCTTTGATATGACTATCAATGCCAATGAATAATTGTTTTTCATTATGAATTTAATCTATGTTCTAGCTAGGACAGTTGATTTATTTGGATTTATCAAGCTTATTTATTCTTTATAAAAAATAGATCAATTCCATGAAAATGAATTTATTTTTTTGTCGATCATTGATATTGTTGTTTGTTAGTGATTATTTCTCCTCATTCAATTGTTTTAAGATAACACCTCTTGGGAAAAATGAAAAACATAATGAGTTTTTTTCTTCATGTTTATGGTTTTTGGATTTCACCAAATATTATTTTAATTTTTATAATGTGTAATTTCTATGGCCCATTGTTTGATGAATATCAGGTATCAGATCATTGAATGATTGTTCTGTAGTGTGATGGTTCTATAGGATTGTTTCAACTGGTGATCGAGGGTGAGATAATGTTTTGATGATGTAGGATGACATGAAATTGATAAAGATCAGAACTACATATTTTCTTTTCTTATTAGATACATGATGACAGATTACTGTGTTGATAGTTCATTTTTATTAGACATTTATTATGAGGGTATAAAGGAATTGATACAAGTGACTGGTGATGGAAATGGTTTTCTAACCCTAAATCCAAAATTCCTTGCAAGACATTAGATAGTGGTGGCATTAATGAATGACATTAATAATGTTCATTCATATCTATAAAATCCCATGGTACAGAATGTTTAAATTGTAGATACACAACATATGGGGCCCTAGTAATGATGATAGGGTTTTAGTAAAATTTTTATGGATGACACGACATGTGGTCCCTACCACACGCCACTGGATGGAATTATTCTATGCATCTTAGTGGATAAATTGGAATGATTCAAGTACATTGATTATTCCATGAATGAAGGAATAGAAAGGGTACTCAGGTAGTGCTATGTACTTGGAAACATCCATCAGTATATGGAATAGACTATCAAATAATGGGAACATGTATCGAAATATATAAATAGGCAAGGTAAGGCCTATATCTAGCGCTACATGTCATATAACATTTTTACAAGATGTGTACTACCTTTGAAAATTTTTAAATCCTTTGATTTCTTTAGTTTATACAATTATTGTTTTTGAGAACTACATGGATCCATCCTCTTGAGAGAACAATGAAAAAGTACTTCCTGATATCCGGATTATAATTCCTTATCGAGGTAGAGTCCCAAATATCATTCACGGTGTCCCTATAAGAGACCAGGGTATGATTCTATATCATTAATTTTTATAACATATGTAGGGTTCATGTAATTCTTACTATCTTATATATGGAATTATACCCCCATCCATCATTCTATTTCAAAAGGGTTCATCGTATCATTGGGCATACAATCCCTTACATGGAAGGTGATCAATATTGGGTTTTTGGTGTCCCCTATCTTTTCTGGGTGAGATCACCAATTTCTGTATCAAGATATGTTGAGATCGAGTTATTAATTTGTTATCGGGGCTTAATGATCAATACATCTTAGACAAGAATAACTAGAGATATCCTGAATTTTGGAGTGATTACTACCGGAATTAGCTTTACCCCAAATCCAGGAGCTTTATCCTATGAATGATAGTTTTGGATGAGACCACTTGAAATAGTTTGATTATTATGAGTTCATCTGGGATTAGTTTAATACTATATTACAGTTATGAGAGGAATATTCTTGATCATTTATTCTTAGTGATTTTTGGGTGTCCTATAATGTATTTTTATACTCACTCCTATATGGTCACTTCCCACATGTGTCATTGTTTATAAAGATGAAGAAACTATTAACGGTGTCCTAATATGAAAGGTAGTAGGTGGAGCTTAGTTGGTCTTGATATACCAAGGTATTTTTCCGGGAAGTTTAATTTGATAGCAATCACAAACAATTTTAGTAGTTTAGACAATCTACTATTTTGGATTAGTTTGTATTTGGGCCCCTCATCACTTCTAGTACATTTTTTATACTCTATTTTGGGAAAGATATTGTGAATGAATTTATTGTATAAGTTATTTTTTACACTCTCAAAATTGTATGAGATTGAATATCAGTGTGTGTGTGTACGAGGACATTTTGAAAATTCCTCCCATGTATGGGTTATGACTATCCAATGCAGGATAGTAGTGTTAGACCTATTTGAGGTGTGATTTAGGTAGTGACTCTCAGATTATCGTTGGCTATGTGGGCCTCGGTGGGTTGGTTCTTGATAGAATGGTATATAAGGATTTATTTATACCTAATGAGTGGTGTATGTATTTTTTTCTAGTTGTGATATTGGATTGAGATTTATGGAATAAATGATAATGTTTTTTGTGTTCTTATTTAAGGACAAGGTGTCTAGTGTTTGTACGTTAATCAATGTATCAATTTTGTAGGACTCTGATAATCATCTTTTTAACTTGGTAAATGTTGAGATTTATTAGAGGTGGGAAAATTGGTACATGAAACATATCATAATGGATTTTGGTTTCTATGTCCTCATTGAATTAGATATCAAGATATAGATGTTGACCATGATGTGTCTTGTTTATTTCAGGATTCCTCTATAAAGACTTACATCAAAGATTATAGTGCATGGTCATTTGGATGATCCACTGAGTGATGAGTCATCAATATAGGGGCATGTATAAGAGGTGGTACCTCTAGGTGGTTTTCTAGTTATGCCACCACCTGTTGGGAAGCAGTTAGAACCGAAAATAGCATATAAGGATGAATAAAGGTTGACTGGAATTCTTTAGTTATTTTGGAAGTGAATTCCTTGGTTTCAGGGTAATATAGAGACCCATGTACTTGAGGAATGTATAGAGGCAATCAACTAAATCTTTCTTTACATGATTTCACCTATAGATTATATGATAGTCATCATAGAGAGTCTTGTCTAGGGATCCTATTAGTGATGTTGGAGTCTAGTTAATTATTCACATGATGATATAGATCTCTCTTGGTAAGACATTGAGTTTATATTTTTGGAGGATTTTTATATGGTCACTTTCCTATTAGTGAAATTCTACGATATTCTCCATCTATATTAGGAAAATATGACCATGGAATATTATACAACATAGTTTATGGATATCTCATGATACTCCCTTGATATGGTACAAGTTCTATTTTTAACTGAATAGACCATTGATTTGGAATTAATATATGATAACAATTATTTTATGAAATATGTATGAATTCCCACCTATTATGGTGTATTCAATCAAGCATTAGTTCTAGAGTGTTTTTTGGAAGAGCAGACAACAACAGTGGCTGTCAGTACTGGGAAACCAAAAGAGGTGACATCAGTATTAGGTAAATGATGATAGTCATAGGGATTTTGGTGTATCAAAAAAATTTAAATATAATCCTAGGATGAAGAAATAGTAGTTAATGGATCATTGGATGGATTAAGTCAACAATGTGGGAGGTTGTGTTTCTGATGAGATGGTTTGGGGACATCTTGGATGGGATTTTTTGACCCATCATACATTTGATAGAGATAGTCAAGGGACTACCTAGGTAAAGGTAAAAGTTGTATAAGGAAGTTCCATAAGACATAGTACGTGTAAGCGGACTGAGTAGTGCAGTAGGAGCTGGAATATGGTTTTTCCTACTACCACCACCACCCACACGTGGTCTACATCTGGCTTAGGGAGATGGTGGATAGGGATATGGATATCAATAGGTATATGAATCCTATGAACATGAGGATAAATTCATTATTAGAGGTATTATATATGTCTACTATAAATTATACTCAACACTCATATAAACGATTTCATGTGACTAATTTCTTTCTACTTATCTAGTTCATGACTTAGAGATTCCTATTGATCCCTTGGATCGTCCTTTTCACTTAGAGACTCTTACTCGAGGAGACTCAGCGATCATATACATCTTCTAACTATGTGACCATATTAATAGAGAAATGATAGTTTCTAGGATCTCTTTTTATTGTTGGTGAATCTTTATGAAATTATCGTGGTAATTGACTGGTTATCTGTACTTCATTCATAGATTGACTATTTTAAGAATAGGATTCAATGTATCTACTATGAAAGATCAATTTTTATATTTTTCAATGATAAGGAATCCCAGGAAGAGTAGTATGGGATAATATTTATGTGATTTTAGCCAATTCCTCCCTAGTTGTCTATCCTGAATCTTGGAGTAGTGGAAGTTATGAGGTAATAGTTCTCTATTGTGTTGGAGGAATCAGAGGGAATATTTTCTGAAAAAGTAATAGGATTACCTCTATGTCGTGAGTTAGAATTATAAATTGAAATAAACCATGGAAATTCCTAGATATCAGTACCCTTATATCTTATGGTACCTGTAGAGCATTGAGGGGTGATGGTTCCATTAGAGGACTTGCAGAGGAAGCACTTCATGAGTCCTATAGTTTTTCCCCTTGGATAAGTCCAATATTTTTCTCCATGAACATGGAGGGGGAATGATGTTTTATGTGGATTATTGGTGCCTAAGCCAGGTGACTAGGAAGACCAAGTATCCAATACCAAGGATTGATGAAATGATTTATCAATTAAGAGGGTTTCAACGGTTCTCAAAGATTGACCTTAGATTTGAATATCACCAGTTTCTAGTACGAGATGAGTGTATAATAAAGATGGTATTCAAATATATATGTGATCAAAATTAGTAAATGGTGATTCCATTTGTTGTTAATAACTAAAAAATAGTGTTTTTGGGACTTATTACCCAAATCATTCATCCATTGTTATACATGATTGTGGTGGTATTAATCGGTAATATCCTTTTGTACTCAGTGTTTGAGGTAGAGCAAAAAAGGCACATGAAGATAGTTCAAGATAGACTATGTGAGAAGATATTTATGGGAATATATTAAAGTGTTAGTTTTATATTTATGAGTTCTAGTTCCTAGGACACAACATCTTAGCTGATGGGGTAGTAGTAGATCTGGAAATGGTTGAGGTAGTGTTAGATTGGGAGCCACACAAAGGAGTGATAGAGGAGTAGAGGTTCCATGGGTTTGTAGGATATATATAGACACATTCATCTCATAAATAACATTGAGTAAATAATAAGATATACACAAGTGTGTTAGAATGTGAGCATAACAATTTATAACTATAACCATCATATAAAATATCATAATCTTAAGACATGGAATAAATATTGAAAATTCATAAGAGATGAATCTCAAGTAAAATAATTATGATCCACAAGAGGATAACATTATAATAATACATAATATTCTAACATACATAAAATAATATTAAATAAATTAATTAGTAGTTAATGATCATTAACAAAAATGTATAATGGCACCCTAGAAAAGTTGAACCTCCTTGGTGGGACACACCTCTATCTCCAGTGGCATACCACTTCTCATAGTGTAATGGGTTCACTCCCCAAACCATCATAGTAGATAAGGTTCACTCCCAAGAGCCTCATATTAGAAAAAAGTCTCATACTAAACTATGTCCACTCCCCATTCTAGTCCTATATATATCATGATATAGAAATCATTACCAAATGCATTGGAGTGAGAAATGGGTCCCACCAATCTCATAAGGAATATTGAAATTTGGTGTTCCATAAGTGATTAAAATTCATCAAATCATAACACATGAAATTAAATGGATGTTATAATTATTTCGTTATATCTTGTCCTATTGAAAAGAGATAGGGCTCATAATCATTTAATCATAGCAAAACCTATGAAAAAAGAAACAGGTTTCATAAGATTTTATCATGGTATAATCCACAAAAATGAAACTGATATCATAATAATATTTTCATGATAAACCACTAGATAAACAATAAGAATAGTATCCCTAGTTATTGTCCCCATCAAATCTTATTTATCCTCAAATAATATGATCATAGATGGAAGATGATTTTGATATATCAATTGAAAAACCTCTTGGGAAAAATAAACTTTCATTTTTAGCCAATAATTTTTAAAACATAATAAATTTTGATAATATTTTTATTTGAATATATACTTCAAAAATTAGAAAGGAATATTCAAAAAAAGTTCATGATGATGGGATGTTTCATTCCTGACATACACATAAAATCAAAAATTCCTTTTAAATTAATGGTAAAATCCAAAAAAAAATTATTTTTAGAAAAAGTCATGAATATTTTTGTAATATCAATTTTTTAAATTAAAACATTAGTAAAAATGACTTCCAAAAATCAATATAGGATAACAAAACACATTTGATTTTTTTAGAAAAACATTGTTTTGGAGGAAAAAAGATTCCCAACTTTTGAGAGGATTAATTATGAATTTTATAAAAATCATTTTCTCAATTATCTTAAATATAAAAGATTTGAAAAATGGTAATATTAATTTAAAATATAATTAATAACAATTATATTATTAAATTAATGTGTTTATTGAGTTACAAATCATTGGATTTTATCAATAGAAACATAATCTTAAAAAATCCTAATAAATAATGAGAAAATAAAATAAAATCAAAACAAATTTGTATCCTTAATTTTTTAATTTGTCTGAACGTATAAATTAAAATGAAATATAAAATATAATTATGAAAATTAATTCACGATATTAAATTTAATGTGTCAATATATACAACTTATGAAATATTATAAGTGCATAATATAACCTACGTCTAAATGAAGGAATATTGAGATTGAAAATTCCTTAAAAATTTGGTAACATTGAACAATAATCCAAATAATAGAGAGCTAAAAAAATGGATCTAAAAATAAAAAAAACATTCATGATATTAATCATAAAATACATGCATTGGGGGGGGGGTACATACAATAAAATATATAAACATGTGGTGAATATTGCTTTTGTATCATAGAAGTAAAAGCCCTTTTTTCTTGTGTAACTTTTGAATCGTAATCCCTATAAAAGATTAAAATTTATATTAACTTTAAATATCAGGTAATAAGGTATATTTATGATATATAATTTCATATATAATTATATAAATCCCAAAAAACAACCAATTGTTGATTATGGAATAAGTCTCTTAGAAATAAATGTGAGATAAGAAATCCCCATACCAGAGTCCTCAAATTCCATTATTCTCATTAAAATAGCTATTATAATAAATATAATTCAATTATAAATATATTAAAAGGAAATAATTTCATATATCTCACAAGATTGTATATTATTATTCTGTTTTATTAACTATTTAACATCAATTCAATTTTAATGTCACATTTTGGGTAATAAACACGTTGTTTTTATAAAGTTTGGGGCTGAAGGCTCGAATTGATATTTTAAAGCAACGACCTCTTTAGATAGGGTAGAGGGAGACACATTATATAGCCTGAAGGCCTAAGGCCAAGTGGCCTAAAAACAAGGCTTGAAATCCCATTTTTTTTTGGCCCAAAGGACCCATCAGTGAACAGTACTGCTACAATACCTATGCTTCTATAGTACTTGTTATAGTCTCGAAGATGCTATAGTACCTACTATAGTCCCTCTGCCGCTACAGTGCTGCCACTGCTGCAGTTCCACCGCTACTATAGTACTACTATAGTGCTTTGTTACAGTTCTATGATCATGGATACATCATATCCATAATATTAATTGTGATGTAATTATCATAATTATACATAAATTATACAATTAAAACAAATCATTTTGTGTGGTTATTGAAAACTATGTATGTTACGTTAATGGAGACACTAGCTCTTATGTACACATGTGTAATGCTTCCATTTTCCAAGGATCATTGTGGAATGAAACGAAGTAATATATAATAATAAAATTATTTTCATAATATCATATATTAATGTTTTTAAATATACATATATATACAATTAATTTGGTGTGGTGATGAAAGTGGAGTCACTTGCATCATGAAGTCGGAAACCCACACAAACACAAGAAGAATTATAATCTTTCATTAAGTGAAAAAGATTGAAATAAAATGTTATATATTATATTTTAATAATTTTAAATATCTCATTAATGTCATTAAAATTAAATTTCTATCACATATAATAATTAATATTACCCATATCACCTTTTATGAAAAATGTGAATGAAACACATCACTTCATGAAGAAGTTGCCTTTCGTACACACGAGAGACATTATATTATTCTAATAAAGGGAAATCATAAGGTTATATAAGATAAAATATTTCTATAATAATAAAAATTTTATAATTATCATATATAATCAATAAATACAACATTATATCCAACTGTTATATGATGTAATGGAAAAATGATTGACATTCTTTTTTGAGGCGGTAGTATTCTGTACACATGAATGATGATCTGATAACCAATTGGATTGAAGTGGAGATGGATGTAGAAAACACATTATCAAAAAAAAATAATTATATTGAACATAATTATGTTATTATATAATAAAGTTATAATAATAATTCAATTATGTTGAGGAAGAAATAAAACAAAAAATTATCATTGATGACTGTTACATCTTCTTCGGGTATCGTCCTTAAGATCACATCCAAAGCCTATATTTTTTAGTTATTTTAACAAATTATTCTTGTATAATAGGGTTTAATTTTTGATGTAATTTTTATCAAGAATGGTTGATCATAAATGGAAGGAAGGTGTATATATGAGATGATAATTAAAGGCATTTTAAAAGTTAGGTGACTTGCAAAGATGATTTTTTTAAAATACACCATAATACAGACAATTTTATAATTATTATGCTTAGGAAATGTTTAATTATACATAATATAAGATATAATTCCCAAATATGTCCATTAAAAGGGTGTTGGACATGTTTGGAGTCATTTTTACCAGCATCATTTTAGTTTATCCCCCTTGTAAAACCATTTTTAGCTTATGAGTGGTAATTATTTTTTTTACTGTTTTTAATATTCATTTTGTTAAATAAAATTGTTGAAATTATTGGAAATTAAAAATTATTATGATTATAAAAATTTTATTAATTTATCTAAATTTATTTCACTGAAGTGGAAAATGTGATTTTAAATTAATGTCTATAAGCTACGAGAAAGTGGGGTTTTAAAGAAAAAAATTATAAAATATTAGAATGTTTTTCATATCAAAATTAAATATGGAATCTATAAAAATTAAAAATATTTGATTAATGGATTTATATTTGAAATGATTTTTATTTGAAACCAATTTAAAAAATAATTAAACATTATAAATATATAAAATTAAATGGTAGTTTTCAATTAATGTTTAGTATTTTTCACTGTTCATCAAAAAGAAATTTTTTAGAAAAATTGAAAATAATCACACTGAGATAATTTTGTTATAGTAACACAAAATGTTATGTTTATCTTTTCAAGTAAATTTTATTAAATTTGTAAAAATTTACATTAATAAAAGATCACTAAATTCAACCGAATTGTATTTTTATAAAATATTTTTTCAAGCATAGGTTATGATCTATTTTTATCAATAGTCTAAAAAACACGGAAGATGAATATTAAATATTTCATTGAATATATAATATATAATTATTTAAATAATTCAACATGAATTATTCATTTACATTTTTAATGTAAAATACATTAATTTTCATAAAATTTTTATTTCGTAAAATGATTTCGTTTATTTTTAAAGGGATTTTATTTTCATTTATAATTAATAGGTCAATAAAGAAAAAATTATATTTATATAATATAAAAAGTTTCAGAATTTATTTAATCCAATTCAAACCCTCCATTCCAATGGCTTGGTGATAAGTATTATATTAAATAATAAAATATTAACAACATCCAACATTTGTTTTAATCAATGTGTTTCATGTACTGCAAGCTAATCTTAGTTTTATATGTAACATAAGAAAAAAAGTAGTGTAGTATGTAAATAAATATAAACATATTTTTTCATGTAACACAATAAGAACTCATTTTTTTCATGTAACAAATTCTACAATTGGGTTTTCCACAAAATTAAAAATATTTTAAAGATTAAATTAATTACAAAAATATTTCATAAAATATTGGGGTATTAATTTTGTAATATCCCAGATAAATAAAGAATATTAAACATTCATGTTTTTTTAATATTTTTGAATTAAATATTAATTCTAATTTAAATGGGTTTCTATGTTCGATGGCATACCTGATACACAACAATGAGTTTTTTGAAATCTTACGTTGCACACAAGGTCGAGTCACACTAAAAAAAGACTAATATAATATTATTATTTTAAATGGTAGTTATCTCCTAACAGTTGTATTGGCAGAAATGAATAAAATTAACTAAAATATTTTTATATATGTTTTTAAATGTTTTTACTTTTATCAAATAAAATTTAGAGGCTTAAAATGTTAATTAATCTCATTTTAAGCATAAAGACTCTAATATACTTTAAAAGGTCGATTTACCACCTTTCGATGGAGAACCTTATTTAAATATAGTTTGGGGCACCTTTATATGTTCTATTTTAAAATATAAAATTCTTCATTAGAATTGGGACATCAAAATTCACATTGGGTAAAATTTTGGTATTTTTATGATAAAATTCAATTTTTTATGAATAGTGAAAAATACTTTATTTTAATTCAAAACTGCCTTTTAATATAATTTATTTATATGTTTATATTATATTTTTAATTTATATAATGTTTTATTAGATTATATTTTTAACATTTAATCTAATTTTGGTCATTGGAATTAATCTCAAATTGAAATTTGACATAAACAAGTGTCGTTCTTTTGATAGTTATTATTTTAGAAAAACACGCTTTTTGTTTTAAATACGGGATTTAATTCTAAATTAATTAATTCCACTTCTATGTTTTTAATTTGGTAAAATATACATCATTTTTTAATTTGGAATATCAATTATAGCTTAGGTTTAATTTTTGGTATTTTTGTGAAAAACATTAATTTTTGATGAATGGTGAAACCACTAAGTAGTACTTAAAAACAGAATTCTTCATTTAAATGAAATTTTACAACTTATATGAATTGAATTTTGAAAATCCGACATACATGGTTGTTATTATTAAGAAAAATGTGGTTCAATAATATAAAAATAATTTTTTTGAATAGTACCTTTTTACTTATTTACCGCGGTTTATGGTAAATAAGTTAATTCAAGGTAAAAAGAATATCATAATAATACAAAATTACATTAACACTTGTCCTAACCGTATTGGATGAGTCATGGCCGACCATGGGCATCCTTGTGTCTATTTTGGGACCCCATGGGGCCACTTACGAGTGATAATGACACTTTATATTAATTAATTTAAATTAAGACTATAATGACTTAAACTTATATCTTTTAGTAAAAAAATTTTACATAGGGTTATATAAGTTATTTTTGGACTATAAATATTCTTAGGAAAGATATAAATATTTTCTACATCAATGTGTTTTTTTATAATTTTTAGGCATCAAATAAATAAAATTATTTAGGACACGATAATGATGCAATGTTTATCTCATTAATAAATGATATAAATAAATAAGATTATAAAGATTAAAATGTTATCCAATACCTATCCAATTCATATAGGATTATTTTATTTCATCAATCAGTCATCTTATCTTCATCTTTAATGATTTCTGGACTTTTAGAGACCGAAAATCATTATATAATTAAACAATACTTCCACACATTCATAAAGAGCCCCCCTTATAAAAATCCCTCACTTATATCCCATTCCTCACACTTCTCAAACCCCTTGTCTTGTACAAACTCTACCCAATTAATCTCACTACATTTCTATATTTTTCTAAGAGGCCTTACCTTAGGCACAAAGCACATCAAGAAACCCATTTTGTTCAACTAAAGGGAGTTACCTGATTTAAAGGCAACATCTTCTCTCAAGTTCTTTTTTTTATTTTACTTCTCCAACCCCCTATACTATTTTTATTCCATTATTTTATAACAACTCCAGTATCCTACATATACTAGGATGTTTTTTATGGGGAGGAATCAAACTACTTATACACACACCTCCATCTAATGGGTAAAGAACATATTGTTTCGGTGGATGGAAAATTAACACCTCACGAAACAAATTTTGTTCAATTATCACCTACCACCTCTTATAGTGGCCATTATGATGAAAATATATTATATATATTATATATATTATATATATTATGTTTTTTTTTCTTTAGTAGTTTTTATTTTATATTTATATCTTAACTTTATGGTTTCCATTATGACAAAACGTGATAATTTTATTTGAGGAAGTGCGGACTATCGCCCCCCTCAAAGTGATATTACTCGTTCATACCATACATGAGAATTATAAAATATGGATTTATTGAAATTATATAAGATATTACACTGTAATTATAATATAACTATGTATCATTATATTTTAATTCAATTATAAAACGAAATAGAAATGAAATTAGCATTAATGCGTACGTATGACTTACCGTCTCCGTGAATGATGCATTTCATTTCTTATCTTCATATGTTATGTAATATTATAAATAAATAAATATAATATATATATATATATGATATATATGATATCTAAATCATGAATATCATTTTTCAGATAATGGACTCTGGACTACATGGACAACTTGTAATTATACGGTGTTTAGTTTTGACTCAAGTACCAAATATCGACAAAATGACCATTATTAACATAAATGAATGCATAATGTTTATAAGATGGTAATAAGTGTTATAAAAGGAATAATAAGCTTGAAAAAATGTTATTAATCAATTATAAATTTACTTAAGTTTATTTTCAAGAGGAATAAGGAACAAACAAGTCAAGTTCGACACGAGGTAAGGGATTTCTTATGTCACATTATTTTCATTAGAATTCCATTATTCACCAATTATTTATTTCATGTGGAGAGTTGTGTACTTCCATTTTATATATATTATCATCATTCTAATTATATTCATGTTATTCTTGTCACGACCCGTCCTCGGGGCCCGTGCTGGGACTACCCCAAGCTCGCATTCCTTAGGCCAGGGGCTAGCGACTAGCACTAAGGCGTAAATACCGGTAAAAAGATAAGGCATTTCCTTTGCAAAGCAGACAAGCACCAAAGAGTAAGCAAGCGGAAAAAGTAAACACTAAGTAAAAACTGGTACAAAAGTAAGTTCAGAAAGTAAAGGGGGCCGGAAATACAAGACCAACTGTAAAGTACAACTGAAAGGGGAAAAACAGCAACTGAAAAGTAAAAGCCTCTACGCCGAGATGTCCACTGGAAATCCCACCTGAAGGGTGGGTACAGATAGCTCCACTGCTCCTCGGGTCCCACCGTCAACTCCGAGTATGTCCTGCCCAGTGGTCCACCTCCAGGTACCATCCTGCTCTGCAAGCCTTGACCACGATCAACGCTGTCCGTCGTCTGCAACCAACACAACATAGTGCGGGCATAGCCCGTGTAGGGGTGAGTATAAGCCACTCAGTAGGGACCCCGAGATCCCCGAAGGTCTCCCAAAAACCACAAAGGATAAACCAAAAAGGAAAGATACAGTCACAAAGTAACAACTGACACGACTTAGTTATATGCCCATACATATACCTAAGTCATCAATTCCAGTACCCTCCAACCTCCGAGCCCAAGTACAACCCAGTCCACACAGGAAAAGTATACGTATTCCTCACAGGAAAGCAAAATGTAATCCACACAGGGTAGCACAACACAATCCACATATGAAGGCAAATAGGTTTCAGCTCAAACAGGTATACTTCTTCGAATGATGACACAGATGATCACTGATCCATCTAAGTCATCGGACCCACAAAGGATCGATAGGTACTAACCCCCAGAAAGACCCACATAGGATCGGGCCCACACAGGACCTCTAGGCGCTGGCTCACACAGAACCGCTGAGCGCTGACCCACACAAGATCGGACCCACACAGGATCGGTAGCACTGATCCACACAGGATTTCTGAGTGCTGTAGTCGTTGTCGTCGAATCCACTGAGAATCTCTGCACAGTCGTCGCCGTCGTAACAGTAGCAGTCGCAGCCAGCTCTAGGGTTCCCGCACAGAGCAAGCCCATTCGGGAGGTTCCGCTCCATGATCCGAGAGGCTGATACATCAACTGAAACCTAGTCCAGAGTTGATGTATCCAAAAGTTACGTATCGTCAACAGGAACTCAACGTCGCAGACGGCGCGTCAATCGGACTCCCGGTCTGCGATTTATTGGATTTTTCATCCCAGGGGCCCGGTTGGTTTTTAAAACAAAACCAACCCGACCGTACTCCACTAGCATCCAATCCTCGAGCGGAGTAAGCCAAAAGATCTGTCTCACTTAGAGGAATTCAACAATGTCGACGGCACATCTATCGGACGTCCGAAGCTCAAGATATGAGCGTTTCCGCTCCGAGGGCCTGGTTGGTTTCATGTACGAACCAACCCGGACGAACCCAAAGTATTCTGAAACCTTGAGTGTGATATACCGAAACGACCGTCTCAATCCAAGGATCTCATCGCCGCTGACGGCTCATCGTTCGGAGGCCCGTAGCTCAAGTTATGATCGAAAGACCGAAAAGTGTCCGGAAACGGGGGGTCTGGGCCCGGACAGACCCGGCCCAACCCCCCTGGTTCGGCCCAAACCGGGTGGACCCGACCCGGGTCCGGGTCCGACCCGGTTTGGCGTGACCCGGCCCGGCGGGTCGGCCCGGCTCAGCTCAGCCGAGCCGGTCGAGCGGAGGAAGCCGCAGGGTGGGCGCTGCCCCCGCGGAATTGATGTGTGGTGGCCCCGCGTGGGGCCGTGCTGAGTCAACGGACGCTGCATTGCTGCGTCCCGTGAGTACCGGACCCACGCAACCGCGGGTCCGCTGGCCGCCACCGCCTCTGGCCGCCAGTGCCGCCTGTTGGTTCTGCGGGCCACCAGAGTTGCTCCGGTGGTCCGTTTCGTTTCCGCCTGCACCGAAGCTCCTCGCGGGTCCCATTCTTCACTGCCAGGCCGTCAAATTGCCTTTGCGGTTCGTTTGTCATTGTCCGCCGTTTCTCGCACCAAGAACGTAAAAGTGCACTGGGTTTGGACATGTTTGTTTGTCCGCACCCACCACGTTAGTGGTTTTAAAAGAAATCTTACACAACTAATGTTTAACAAACGTCATGGGTATAAATCACAAAGATTTTTAAGAATCAAACCCCTATCTTGTCGTAGTCGTCAAGCATGCATTCTTCGCAGAATTGATCTTCGTAGAAGGAGATGATCTTCGCATTGCGGAAGGGTGTCGCATCATCGCGGAAGGGCATCACGGAATACAGTGTCGCGTTGACGGACTCCGGGGTTCAAGAACATATAGAGTTAATTAATAATAATTAAATCCATGTTGTTGTTATAATCCAAAAAGAAATTAAAAAGGAGTGGAACCCCCTACCTTGTCATTTCCGATCGAAGGTTGCCACGGTGTTGGATCGTTGCGGAAGAAGCGCCATGAAGGGAGATTCATTGGCGTCGCGGTACAAGGCTTCGGGTCGTCGATATCTGCAGGTTCGGCATTCTTCGTTGCCTTTCGTCGAAGGCCGGTGTTCTTTGCGTTCTTCGTGTTCTTCGCGTTCTTCGCGAAGAAGGAGGAAGAACTTGAGGTTTCTATTAAATCCTCTCAACGAACAACACTTAAGAAGAAAAGTGTTGGTCTTATTTTATTAACATGCCAACAAACGAAAAAAGTGATAACTTAAGTAACGACCCATTAATTCGTATAATTAATTCAACTAATAATACCACCCAATTAATTGGTGCCTTAAAAATATAAGAAAACGCGTCAGTTGACTTTCATAATGACGGGTTTTCACGGGTGCGTTACTTAGCAGAAAAGAAACAATGGGGATCGTTCAGGTCCAACCTCACAAATATCCTACTAGGAGGGTAGGATATTTCAGGTTCTACCCTATCCGCTTCAACTCAGCTTAAGCAGCTTAAAGTGGCTTTAAGTGAAATAAAATAATATTTGTCGTAAAATTTATTTTATTTCTTAACTTTAAGACCAAAAATTAAATACCACACCCGAGCAAATACAACTCTGGAAGAGGAGTTTCTAAGAAAATACCGGCACTGCAATTCCATCGGTGCCCTCAGAATTCTATTCCAAGCACCGATTTTAAAGATAGAAAAACCCACTCGTCCGTTCACTGAACGTACTCGAGCCAAACGTCGGAAAATGATTCCGGGCACACCGGACCTCAGAATCAGGTGCCGTCAGAAACTGCGTTCTTGTAAAATTCCAAAGAAAATTAAGAAAAAAAAATTCCTTGAAATTTACGGGTCTTTACAATTATATTATTCATTTGGTGGTTATTAACTTTTGTTCATATGACCTGATTGATTACAACATGGTAAGGGGTTTTCATCTCACTTTTTATTTGCATGAGATTCATACTATATATTCCACTATTTCCTTTTGCGTGGTGTATGTATTGCCATATACTGTATTTATTGTGTAATATACTTCAATTATTTGGTATTTACATCTTCATTTTATCATCGTTCTTTCATGGGATGTATGTTTTGTAAGTTACCAAATCATTAAGGGAACCTTTTAACCCAATTTCTATTCCATTGGTTAATCATCTAATTCTTAATCATATCATGCTATGATTATGTGTGGAATCACTATTTATTTATTTATGATGTAATTTCCACTCCCTTTTGTGTGGATATCTTTTCATACACATAATCACTCCATTGATAAATTCTTATGTCATTGATATGAACTTGATAAGAGTAATATTAACTCAATTTCAATTCATGGATCTAAAGATCAAAGTCATTGGTTTTGTCTTAAAAACAACATGTTTGAATTTCCTAATGTTGTTTTACACAGAATATCCAATAATAGTTAGTGTATTTATATTTTTTACACATTATTATGTAATTGATTTAACCTTATTCTAAGGATACAGTTTTTATAATGGATTGCATCTCGATTTACATTCCATTGAGTCTTCATTGTCGTTATGATCCAATTCACTCTTATATGGTGTATATACTTCGCTATGAAATATTAAATCATGAACCTATTTGTTCTCATGATATTATAAAGTTCTGATTGAATGTTTTTCCTCAATTATTTTTATTCAAGTGTCTCTCATTTTGTTAAAAATTCTTTTGATAAAATATCATTTTAATGTTTTAAAGATTTTTTCTTCTGAATATTTCTCTTCAATGTCCATATTTTCAAAATGGTTTTTAGGATTTATTTATATGAACATTTATGTTTTTAAATTAAAATTCATTTAAAATCTTCAATGTTGTATGGGACACTTTTATTCAAAAATATATTCGTTAAATGTTTTAAATGGTTTTGAAAATTGTTTGATAAAGAAATTTTTATTTCAATATCCTAATTTCATATTTTTTGATTGGAATGTGGTAATGTTATCTTTACTTTATGCTTGTTTTGTGTTTTATGATTATGTTATGGTTAATGGGGATTGTTTGTGTATATGGGTGGTTTTGTGAAAATCCAAGGGTTGGTGAGACTGAGATAACTCTCCAATGCATTGGGTAATTTGAAGGAGGTAAATATTAATGTTTCTCGTATGAGATTTACGGTATATAATGTGATGGGAATTCCAAATCCGACTCCCTATGTTTCCATGATATCTACAATTTATGTATTTTATGAATTCCATAATTTACTTTTATGATTTATTATTTCTGTGTGTTATTCATAAATCTTATGATTTCATAATGTATGTTATGATTGAAAAGTATGGTTTCATTGATTTGTATTTATTTATGGGCTAATGTTTTCCTTCCTTATTTTATAACCCTTACAATTTTTTTTATTCTCATACCAATTTTTTAAAATGATTTCCACATTACATAAAGATGAATAGGGTCAAGGATTGGATCAAGGAAAAGTCATACTGTCTAAAACATGGAACTATACATGTTTCTTTTTAAAAATATTTATTTGGTGAAAAATAGATACTTAGTAGTAGTGTTTATTATTAATATTCATGTTGTTATGTAATAATTATGGACTAATTCTCTAAAACTATAACCCTAAAAAATCCTCAATGTGAATTCTTGATATAATTTAATATTAAGTAATGTTTAAGGCCTGGTCTTTACTGTTGGTATCAAAAGTTAGTTTAGATAACTTTAGAGGTCAGGGTGTTATTTATGCAAAAGTGACATATCCATAATGATAATAATATTATAAAGATCCATAGTTATTTTAGAGAATTTGAATGAGCTTAAGATGACATGAATAAGTATATCTTATTATTTACCCTCCTCATAAGATATTAAATGATGATTTTACTGATATACTAACACTAAACGTTTTGGTTTTAGTAAATGGTTGGATCTAGCAGGATTCAAAGTAATAGTGGATGTGAAGAAAACTGTAATGGTATTGTAAATAAGAAAATAAATGTAATAGGAGATGCAATGAGAACTCTTATGGTTATTCTCAACCAACTATTTGGAGTCATGATTGACCACCTGAACCATGGTTTTTTTCATAAGGCTTCATATATACAAGAAACATATCCCTTCAGATGTTTAGGTAATAATAATAATGGTATGTATGCTCAAAAACCTATGTGTCAAGGATGTGGAATGAAACAACTCGGAAAATGCTTCAAATGGACCGAAAGATGCTATAGATGTGTGAATGAAGGTCATAGAGTATGAACATTCCATTGAAAAAGGAAGAATCCATTTGACTCTAGGAAAGGGAATGAAGTTATTTCTGAAGGGTCAATAGAAAGTTTTAAATGTGGTGCTCATGGTTATTATACAAATAGATGTCCTACGAAGAAGGTTTGGGAATGGGATCAGTAGGAATTTAAAAATATATGTTTAGTAATTCCTAATTCTATTCCAATTATCAATGAGGAAACTGAAAAAAAGAAATGAAATGTATGAATTATTTCTTAGCTGATATTTTGACATTTTTGAATCTTAGGATATGATTAATGATTTTGTTTATAGGAATGAAGTATTATAGAATATGTTGTAAAAGAATAGAAAATGGATCAAAAAGAATATTGAAAGAGTTAAAAGTCTATATACATGGGATTCCAGAGTTATAGTACTTTTTAAGATGATGAAATGCTTAAAATTATCAAGGATCTATTCCTAATGAGATTACCATGGAAGAATGTTTCTTGTATGTATTGCTATGATGATTGATATGTGGAAATGTTATTCAAAAATATTTATGTTTTTTTTTGTGGAGTAAGGGTTGATATATTATTTTGGTTGAATCAATGTTTTTATTTTGGACATAAGGTGATTATGGTTTTTTATGGAAATGATTAAATTATCATAGAGAATATGTGTTTAGGTTAATTACACATTAGTATGAGACTTTAAGAGGTGTCAATGTTTTTGGAGATAAATGATAAGATTTACTATGGAAGACTATGTGATTAAATCCTTCTATTTTTTGGGTTTAAATCATAGATTGGATAACTTTGAATAATTTTAAGGACAACTGTATTTTGAATGGTATTTCTTGAACATTGGGTTCTTTTTGTTGAATTTTGGAGATTAAGAGTAGTATTTATTTTTATAAAGGATTATCCTTTTGAGGGCTATCTAATCTTGTACTAACAAATTTCCATTTTTTATGTATAAATATAAGTAAATATATAGTTAATATAATTTAGAATATTTGATACACTAGAAGATGATTCTAGCACTTAGGGTGTGTCCAAGTCATCTTGATTACATACCGTTTGGAGAAAAGATGAGTTTTTGATTGAATTTTACTAAAGGATAACACTCTACAATAAAAGTAAGTATATTTCTTTATGATATTGGTATAGTTATTAATAAAATTCATCCACACTATGAAAAGAATCTTGAATCAAAAAATTTAGAAGAACTCTTTAATCATCAGACTTTTTTCCAACCACAAATTTATGGTATTTTTGTGGTTAACTTTTCATGATCATGTTATCAACCACTCTCTATTAATCCGTGAGAGTTAGTTTCTCTTCCATATCCATGTTTTCATGGAATCCTATTATCTGTTGTTTTGGGTGAGATTTTTACTTCTCTCCATTTATTTTAAAGTGACAGTTTTATAGACTCTTTTTCTGATGTGGGAATTTCAATGATGCTTCCTAGCCCAATTTTAATATTGTGGGGACACAATTCTGAAAAGGGGGAAGGATGTAACATCCAAGGTAAATAAATAATATGATATTTTCATATTTAATAATAATTGTGAATTCAATAATAATTCTACTTTAAATGGATTTCTATGTTCGATGGCGTACCCGATACGCAACAATGGGTTTCTATAAAATCATACATTACACACAAGGCTGAGTGATACTAAAAAAATATAATATGATTATTTTAAATAGGAGATAATAAATAGACATTGTATTGGTGGGAATTCATAGAATTAACTAAAAAATTATTATACATGTTTGTTAAATGTTTTTACATTTATCCAATAAAAGTTAGAGGCTTAAAATGTGAATTAATCTAATTTTAATCATAAAAACTCTAATATATTTTAAAATGTCGATTTACCACCTTTTGACATAGTAACATCTTTAAATATAGTTTTCATTACATTTATATGTTCTATTTTACCAAATAAAATTCTTTAATAGAATCAGGATGTCAAAATTCACTTTGGGTAAAATTTTGGTATTTTTCTGATATAATTCAATTTACGATGAATAGTTGAAAATACTGTATTTTAATTCAAAATTGCTTTGTAATATAATTTAATTATATGGATATACTAAATTTTTAACTATTTTAAAAGTTTAATTAGATTATATTTTTTACATTTAATACAATTTTGGTCATAGGAATTAATTTCACATTGAAATTGGACAGAAACAGGTGTCAATGTTTTGATATTTATTATTTCTTAAAAACACGCTTTTTGTTTTGATAGCGGGAATTAGTTATAAATTAACTAATGCCACTTAATTTTTGTGAATTTATTTAAATTAAAATCATTGTTGAATTCAGAATAACTAATATATATTAGGCTGAAATTTTGGTATTTTTCTAAAAAACATCAATTTTTGATGAATAGTGAAACCACTAAGTAGTAGTTAAAAGCCGACATTTGCATTTAAATAAAATTTTATAGCTTCTGTGAATTGAATTATGAAAATATGACATACATGGTTATTATTAATTTGTAAAATGGGGTTCAATAAGATGAAAATAATTTTTGGTAAATAGTAACTTTTGACTTGTATTTAATGTGGTTAAAGGTAAATAGAGTAATCAAGGTAAAACGAATATCATTATAATAAAATATTACCTTAACACTTGTCCTAACCTTATTGGATGAGTCATGTCTGACCATGGGATTATTTGGATGTATTTTGGGACCCCATGGGGCCACATAAGAGTGATAATGACACTTTATATTAATTAATATAATGTAAAGACAAAAATGACTTAAACATATATATTTTAGTAAATCAATTTTTACAAAGGGTTATATAAGTTATTATTTTGACTATAAATATTATTTGGAAATCTAAAAATATTATCTACACATTAATATTTGTTTTATAATTTTTAGACATCAAATAAATTAAATTAATTATGACACAATAATGATGCAGTGTTTACATCATTGATAAATGATTTAAATAAATAAGATAATCAAGATTAAAATAATATCTAAAACCAATAATATTCTTATTAAATGATTTTATTTCGACCAGGAGGCATCTTATCGTCTACTCTAATATGTTATGGACCTTTATAAACTGAAAATAATTGTATAATTAAAAAATAATTTCACACTTTCTTAAAGAGCCCCTCCTCCCCTTATAAAAATCCATCACTTCTAACCCATTCCTAACACTTCTCAAGCCCCTTGTAAAATATAAACTCTGTCCAATTAAGCTACATAAACCCCTATCTTCCTCCTAGAAGCCTTAAATTAGGCAAAAGTAACTTCAAGAAACCCTTTTGGTTCAAACCAAAGGGATTTACCTGATTTAAAGGTAACGTCTTCTCTTAAGTTCTTTTGTTTTATTTTACTTCCCCAACCCCCAATACTCTTTTTATTCCTTTATTTTATAACAACACTAGTATCCCCAATATATTATGATTTTTTCATTAAGTTTATTTAATCTATACTCACACACACCTCCATCTAATGGGTAAAGAACATACTGTTTCTGTGGATGAAAAACTAACGCCACACGAAACAATGATTGTTTAATTATCTCCTACTGCCTCTTATGGTAGCCATTATGATTGAACTATATTTATATATTATATATATTAGTTTTATTTTATCTTTATTCTTTTATATTTTTAATTTATATCATACCTTTATGGTTTCCGTTATGAGTAAACGCGATAATTTCATTTGAGGAAGTGCGGACTATCACCCCCTCAAAGTGATATGACTCATTCATACCATATGTGGGAAGTATAAAGGATGAAGTTATTTAAATTATATATGATATTATACTGTAATAATAATATAAATTTGTATCATTAAGTTTTCATTCAATTAAAATAAGAAATATAAATGAAATTAGCATTCATGCGTACGTACGACTTACTGTCTTCGTGAACAATGTATTTCATTTCTTATATTGAAATGTTATGTACTGTTATAAATACATATATATACTGGATATATTTGATATATATGATATCTATATCATGAATATCATTATGGAGATAATGGACTCTGTACCACATTGACAACTTGTAATTATAAGGTGTTCATTTTTGACTCAAGTACCAAATATCGACAAAATGATCATTATTAACCAAAATGATTACATAATGTTTATAAGATGAAAATAAATGATATAAAAGTAGTAATAAACTTGAAAATATGTTCTTAATCAATTATAAATTTACATAAGTTTATTATTCAGGAAGAACAATGAATAAACAAGTCAATTCAAACACGAGGTAAGAGATTTTTATCTCACTTTTAATTTAATTAAAATTCCATTATTCACCACTTATTTATTCCATGTGGTGTGTTGTGTACTACCCATTGATATATATTATCACGATTCTATTTATATTCAGGATATTAAATTATTCATTTGGTGGTTATTATCTTTTGGTCAAATGACTTGATTGATTACAGCGTGGTATGGGGTTTTCATCTCACTTTTTATTCCCGTGAGATTCATGCTGAATTTGCAACTTTTTTATTTTGTGGGGTGTATGTACTGCCCAATATTGTATATATTGTGAAATATAATTCAATTTATGGGTATTTAAATCTTCATTTTATGATAATTATTTCAGGGGTTGTATGTTTCGTAAGTTACCAAATCAGTGAGGGAACCTTTTTACCCAATTTCCATTCCTTGGGTTAATATTTTAATTCTTTATTATGGCATGCTATGATTTTGCGTGGAATCACTATTTTTTTATTTGTAATTTACACTCCCCATTGTGTGGATATAATTTTTATACACCAATAAATCTATTTATGAATTCTCAAGTCATCGATATGAACTTGATTAGAGTAGTTTTAACTCAACTTCCATTCACGGGGTTAAACATCCATGTCATTAGTTTTGTCCTAAAACGAACATGATTGAATTCACAATGATTGGTATATAATTAATATCCAATCATATTGAGTGTATTTATATTTTTCACAAATTATTATGTAATTTATTTATCCTTAATCTATGGTTATAGTTTTTTATAAGGGATTTTGTCTCAATTTACAATCCATTGAGACTTCATTGTCGTTATGCACCAATTTACTCGAATATAGTGAATATAATTACCTTTGAAATATTACATCATGAACCTCTTTATTATCATGATATTATAAAGTTACGATTGAATGTCATTCCTAAATTATTTTTATTCAATCATCTGTCATTTTATTAAAAACTCAAAAACTAAAATATTATTTTAAACATTTTAAAGATTTATTCTTCTGAATATTTCTCATCAATGTTTATATTTTCAAAAAGGTTTTTTAAAATTATTTATATAGACATTAATGTTTTGGAATGATAATTTATTTAAAAGCTTCAATGTGGTATGTGACACTTTGATTAATAAATATATTTGTTAAATTTTTTAAAATGGTTTTGAAAATGGTTTGATAAAGCATTATTTATTTCAATATCGTTATTTTATATATTGTGATTGGAATACAGAAATGTTATATATCATTTATTCTTGTGTTATGTGTTATTATTATGTTATGGTTATTGGGCATTGTTTATGTATATGGGTGGTTCTGTGATATACCTAGGGTGTGTGAGCCTGAGATAGCTCTCCAATGCATTGGGTAACTTGATGGAGGTAAATATTAATGTTTCTTTTAAGATATTTAGGGAACATAGTGTTATGGGTTTTCCAAATGTGACTCCCAATGAAAATGTGATAGCTACAATGTAAGTATGTTTTGAATTCCATAATTTACCATTCTGATTTATGATTTCTGTGTGTTATTCATAAATCTTATGATTTCTTAAGGTATGTTATGATTGAAAAGTATAGATTCATTAATGTGTATTTTTTGATAGGATAATGATTTCATTACTTATTTTAAAACCCTTACTGAGCTTTTTATGGAAATCCCGTGTTTTTGAAATGGTTTCCACTAGACTTAATGATGAATAGCGTCAAGGATTAGATAATGGAAAAGTAATGTTATCTAAAATAGTGTACTAGACATGTTTCTTTTTAAGAGTTTTTCTGTTATGAAAAATTGATACAGAGTAGTATTGTCTACATGTAATATTAAAGTTGTTATGTAATTGTTAAGGCTTAATTCTCTAAAAATCTAAACCTGAAAAGATTTTCAATGTGAATTCTTGACATTATTCAATATTATGTAATGTTTATGGCCTGGCCCTTATAACTTTTTATGCAATTTAAAAGGAATTTTCCCTTTAAATTCATCTATTTAATCATAGTTTTATCATTTTAAAACTCATTCAAAGAAAACCACATCATAAAAATGAATCATATAACATCCATTAAAAATGAAATGTTAGAAACATAATAGAACCCAAAGTAACTCATAACTAGGTTTCCTAATAAGAGAACATAGGTGGGAAGTGAATATTTATACATGGAAAATAAGTGAAAATTTTATAGAGTGCAATAAATATCACTAACCCTAAGAAATAGAGTGATCCAGATAAAATTAGTGACTACAAATCCATAAAAAATGGTTAGAAAAAGATCATTGATATCCTAAAAGGAAATGATAATGTGATAACATTTTATTTCAAGATTACCTTCCCTAATTTTTCATAATGTTCACAATAATATATAATTATTTTATTTCATTCCATTTCATAAAACCAATCATTCAATTTGGTTATTCCCTGATAATTTTTTACATCACCTCATACTCTAATAAATAAAAGGGAATTTTTTATTCCTAAAGTACAAACTGATCTTAAGAACCATAGATAGATTCATAAGTAATTTCATCCATCAGTATTTATCACCATAAAAAATGGTTAACAAATTTATCAAATAATATTAAATCACTATACTGTTAAATATTACATTCATCTCTAAAGCTTAATTTAATGTTCAACATAAAGCATTTCATAAATCACTAACCATATAACTCTTACGAATGGTTAAAATAGAAAACATTATAAATCAGGTTGCTAAATTTATAAGTTGAAGTTATAATTAATCCCCCAAACATCATGAAATATATCTTAAATGTCACATTCCAAACATTTAAACACCTTCCTCATGTATTCACTTGAAACTATTATTACCATAAAACCTTAATAAAAACAAACGTTCTTCTTAATTACTTACAAAAAAATAGATTATTAGATTTATTACCTAAATCCCCAAATGATATTAACTTTATAATGATACTATAAAACACATTTTTAATAAATCATTAATCAGTTCCAATCTAATTAGTACTATCCCATTTACGTATTCATATACAACATCTCTTTATCCCACCGTAATTATCACAACATCCAGAACATATTATGGGTTATATTAATTTAATCAAATTATTATCTTTCTATTAATTATCTTTTCTACTCCTTCAATACCATTTAACATATTCTTGAAAATACTTAACAAATAATGTATTCTGAACAATCCTTATATATTTCATGATATATATAGTATACTATTTTAATTCTAATACGTAAATAATTCATTCACCCAACTTCCATATCCAACCATTATCTATGATTCATAGTATTCTTCCATAATACCTCTATCTTATCAAATTTCAGCTGTAGTCACATCATCATCATCAATACAACCCTTAATCATAGAAAAATTATGATATTCTTCATGAAATTTTTTCATTAGGACAAAATATTTCTTAACTCCCAAACCTTCCACATTTTCAGAATTCAATAGTCTATGATATCATTTGGGGACTGATATTCATATCCAATTTGTTAAAAATCATTTAATTTTAACATGTATGTTATGTGATTTGTTTCCATCTTTTCCATAGAAAAAACATCATCTTGTTCATCTAAGACATTCACTTGGGTGTCTCTTTCCATATTCATAATGTATAGGAAAATAAATCATCATTCATCCATAGTTACCATCATCTGAACTCACAACAAACTATTACATTTTTTTCATTGGTGATTCTTTGAATTTATTAAGGTTTATGTTCTTAATAATGTTTTTTGAAAAAAAAATTAGAATAATCAAAACATCCTTCACTAAATTCATTTCCCATTTGGATGATCATCATAGAATCATACATGAAATTCAATGATAATATAATTTCTTCTTTTTCTCACCAATGAAATTTACCACAAATCATAGTGTGAGGAATCATAGTCATAATGGAAACTCACATAATCTAAAAATTCATTTAAGTGGTAAAAATAAATACAACTTATGTTTATTCACTAACACATTAAAATTTTTCTTGGTTATTCATAGTTTTTATCTATATAAATCTATTACGTTGTTTGATAAGGACTTTGTGAATTTACAAATCATATCACCTAGGGGTTTCAAACCAGGTGTGAAGAAAGAACTATTGTGGAGAAATGGATCCCAGTAGAGTCTAGAACAATATGAGGGGATCATTGTTATTACCACTAGGTATATCATTGTGAGAGTTTGCTCCACTTTATGTATCAACATATGATTGTAACCTACTAGAAAAAACTCCCTTTATCATTTACCTAAATTCCTGGACATTTTCCTAGACATTAACTAATACTTATAATTATCATTAAATATATCCATATACATATCATTATATATATTTCCAAGGATCTCACTAAATCAATTTCATCATTGTTTCAATATTTTGAAAAAAATTCTTTTCATACCAACTATAATGAGCCATGATTATCATAAATGGATATTACATCATTGTTATTAATGTTCATTAGATCATACAAACAAACCCCTGAGGATTATAATAGTTTAGTTCATTTTGATATTAGGAACACAATTTTAAAAAACGATTAAAGACCATAAATGTATCTAGTAATGATATTCACATTATGTACAATTAATCAGAATACTCTACATAAAACCTATCTAAATAACCTTGTGGAATGAAATATTAGAATCATAGAGATCAAATGATTATTAGGGGTAATAAAGGAAGATATGTAAATATAACATGAATAAAAGGTACACAAACATGCGAAAAACAATTGAACACCATAACCTATATATCAAATATCACAATCATGAGTCATTAAATAAATATTTGAAGTTAATGTGACATGAATCATAATAAAATTAAGAGTCATGGTAAATGAAATCATAACATTAGTATAAGATAAAAAATTGTGGTATACAACTAATAAAATAAATTAATTTTCTTATTATTCAAGGTTCATTTCAAAAAAAAATTAAGGGAACTCTATGGGTGGATACACCTCCTTACTGGGAAACACCACCATCACTAGTGGAAGAAAATTTATCATAGTTAAATGGATTTAATCCCCAATCCATTAATGTATTCAAGGTTAACTCCCAAGACCATCATAGTGGACAAAGTACCTTATTGAACCCAGTTAACTCCCTCTTCCAATTCAAGCTATCTCATGAGATATAAATCATTACCCAATACTTTGGGGGGAGATATAGGTATCATATATATCAGAATTGAAACCATATTTATGTGTGCTGAAATATCATAAATAATTCATCAAAAAATTACCTATTAAATGACAAGTGTTTCCTAAACATTTCACCATATCCTAACCCATGGAAAAAGAAGAAGGTTTTCAGTAATTTTATAATAGTATAACCCATGGAATATAAATTGTTTTCATAAAAATATTTTCATTTAAAATAATTCATATAATGAATATAAATGTTATCCTTGGTTCATATCTCTAAAAAAATATTACTTACATAAAATTATTTCGTATTATATGGAACATGTTTTTGATTGATCATTTAAATAATTTTTTGAGGAAATTATCCATTCATATTTGAAAAATAGTTTTTAAAATTTAATTAGTTTTGAAAATAATTTTACATTAAAATAAACATAAATGATAATAAAATAAAATTCCAAAAAAAAATTCATAAAGTTGAATGATTCATTCTGTTAATACATGTAAAAACAATGATTCCTTATATTTTTTAATAAAATCCAAATGAGTAATTTTTATTGTAAAATGAAATTGATATTATATTGAATATTTTTATAAAAGTAGAAAATGATTAAATATATATTTTAAAATTCATAGTAGGATAGGAAAAGATTTTATAAAAAATATTTTTTGAACATATGGTTTTTGAAGAAAAAAGATTTCTGAACGAAGAGAAAAATAATTATGGATTTTTTTTAAAACATTTTATCAATTAACATAACTTCTAAAGAATGTAAAAAAGAACTATTACATGAAATATCAAGAATAATAATAGAATAAGACAATTCATGTTTTTCTTGGGATATGTATCATAATATTTTATCATCATAAAAATAATGATAAAAAATTTCTATAAGTGATGACATTGTTGCATAAAATCTAACCACTTTGGTAAATGTGATTTGTAAACCCTATAAGAGAATGACATAAAATGAAACTCAAAAATATAAATAGAATAAATAAATTCATGATATTATATATAAAAGGTTTTTTATAAACACCTCATTAAATAATATAAGTGTATATCATAACATATATCTCAAAGAATGAAAATTGAGACAAATAAATACATAAATAATTTGGTTACTTTTGAACCAAAAATCCCTTGGAAGTGAGATATTAAAATTGATATTTAAATCCACATAAATTTAAGAATAATAATCATAAAATACAGTCATGGTACGTATATACACCAAATAAAATAAATAGTTGGTGAATATGGAATGTTTCTCGCAGAAGTAAAAAATGAGATAGAAATCCTTTGCCACCTGAGTAACATTGGAATCGTAATCCCCTAGGAAGAATAAAATAAATATAAACATTAATTATCATTAAATATTATATATATGTTAAATATCATATAATAGTGAATTATATAATCCAAAAAGAGAAACTACTGATGAATATGGAAGACGTCTCTTAAAAATAAAACTGAGACAAGAATTCAACTTGCCATAGTTCTCAACATCCTTCTTACTCATTAAAAACACTTGAATAACAAAAATAATAATATTATAAATATATTAAACAACCATGGTTAAATTTTTTCAAGAATATATTTTTGACTTATTCTCTTTTCTTACCTATTTATTATCAATTCGATGTTAATGTCACATTTCGGGTAACAACTGCTTTTCATTACGTATATATTTTGATTTGTTATTTTTGTTCCTTTTACATTGATCATGGTTAAATTATATAAATAATAATTATAATAAAATAATTATAATATTTATAAATAAATTAACTTTCGAAATCAATCTTGAAGTATGGTTATGAAAAATGATGCAAGTTATGATCATCGAGACGGTATGCCGTACATATGCATGTGTAATATCTCTATTTTTCAGTGATCATTATAGAAATAAAGTATGTTATATATTACGATTAAATAATTATAATAATATCATATATAAAATATTATTTCTTTAAATATACCTATATATTCCATTATTGTGGTGTGGTGATGAAAATAGAGGCACATCGCTTCGTGAGGTGGTAATCCATATGAACACGAGCGATATTATCATCTTTCATTGAGTGAAAAGGTTATAAATAAAAAGATATATTTTAACTTTTAATAATTATAAATATATCATTAATATCATTAATATCACATATAATAAATAAATTTTTTCTTATCAACATTCATGTAAATCACGAATGAATCATATTTCTACATAAGGTTATAGTCCACCATACAGAGGAGACATGTTATCCTACTCCCAAAAAATAAAAATAATTAATATATGTTTGATATAATAATTAAAAAAATATTCAGAATATAAAAAATAACATATGTTAATTCCAAATCCATCATTATTTACAACTATTAGAGAAGGTAATGGAAAAAAGAATTACATTGGTTCGTGAGGCAGTACTCCTCTGTACACACGAATGATGACTTCATAGCAAATTTGATGGAAGTGGACATGATTTTAGGTAATTAAATTAAAATAAAATTATATCCATATATTAAATATGATTAGGATATTATATCATCATGTTATAAAAATAATTTAAAGATGTGGAGGAATAATGGAAAAAAATGATCATTGATGAAAATGTGTTTTTTTAAGGATAAAATGTTAAAATGTTTACAATGTTTTTATATAAATATTAAAAAATAATTTGATTAATATTAAAGAATTTAATTAATGTATATAAAAATTTTACTAATTTTACTTAAAAATTGAAATATTATTAATCTTTTTAGAAACATTAAATGAAATTTAGGTTTTCAATACAAATTCATGATTTTTATCTAGTCATCCAAAATATAATATTTTTTGAAAACAAAAACAAATAACACTAAGGTAACTTTAGATATTAAAATTTCAAAAATCATGTTTATATTTTACAATATTGTTAATAAAAGTGGTATAAATTTATTATCAATAAGTCCACCAATAGAGATAATAATTTTTTAAAAGAATACGCATTTAATCGTAAAATATGATTTACAATTATCAATTTCCTAGAAAAAATAAATTTTATATTAAAAAAATTATTAAATAAAACACAAAAACATATATATCTATATAATTAATTTAAATTATTCCCAAAGTGATTTGTTTAATTTATTATGGGTAATTTGCATTTATTTTCATAAAAACTATTTTTCAGAAAATAATTTCCAATATTTTATGATGGTTTTTTATTTTCATTGTGATTTAATTGAAAAAAAATCATTATATATAAATGTGAAAACATATATTTTTATAGTTTAGTTAATATTATTCATACCCTTCTTTACAATAACTAGGTTATAACTAAAATATTAAATAATAGTATTTTAATATAATGTGATGTTTCGTTTATACTTGGTGTTGCCTGTAATGAATGATAAACTCAACATTATGTGTAACACAAGAGAAAATTAGTATATCATGTAATGAAAGGTAAATATAACTGTCTATATATTGCAATCCAAACTTAGTGTCTTATATTTACTTAAGATAAATTTAGTTTTCCCTAGACTGAAAAATATTGAAATGATTAAATAAATTCAAATAAATATTTCACAAAATATCAAGGTTTTATAGAAGACACCAAGATATTTTTTCCCAATTTATCAATGATATTTGATAATATGCAAGCATTAATATAGAATGGGTTCCATTCATTTGGCCAGAAATGTGTTAGCATGACTTTTAGGAGAGTAGAAGTGGTTGATGAGTGTACCCATCATGTGATTTCTATATTAGTTTGTCGAGTATATAGTGTATGGAAATTCCTAGACTAGTATTTGTTTTATTATTACATAGATGATGGTTTTTATTACTTATATATTCTAGTAGTTTAAACCCTATAGGACTAACTACATGAAGCATTATGTTGAGATAGAAATGGTAGTATTTTCCTGGATGATGTGGTGATACCACATTATGAAAGAATGGTTTATCATCTACTCTGACCAGGAGACTCAGAAGTATTTCATACATCCAAAAGATCATAACTTGAGAATGGGTTGATGATTATTTTTTCTCTAGGAATATAAACGCGAGATTGAATTTACACTTGGGATGGGGAATACGGTGGAATATTCTCCCATTAATAGATTTTTCCCACTTGTTGTATGAGGCGTTAGAGTGGTTAACTATGTTAGATATTTCCATTATAAAGAAGGATGGTGCTTTTTATATGTATTAGAGGGTTTTTCCCACTATTTTTGAATCCTAGTATGGAATTTCAACATGAAGAAAATAATTGTGATACCTTATTTAATCTGATACCCACAAGAAATTATCTTGATGGATTTTAGGATGGTGGAAGCATGTATTCTATTTTATAGGACTAAATATATTACCATTGATGTTTCTAGATGTGGTGATAAGGGAGTTGTATACATACCATTTGGAGATACATCTATAAAAACCTAAACATACATTAATGAAAATTCCTCTTGATATAAATAAATGTCAAATTATGGTTATATAAAATGTGAACTTCATTGGTTTTATGTTTCTAGATTTTAAAATACAATTACGAATTATGACCGTTGATAATATAGTCATTAAACAATGATCACATGATTAGTATAAATATATGGCTTTAACAAATCCAATTTACTCAGAAAAAGGAAGCGATGGACTCATCCAGTTGACTTGCCCCATAAGTAGCCCATTTGTTGGAGCTCAAAAAGGAGGTGGAGTAATTGGACTCCATTATTGACCATTCCCAAGATGATATTGAACATGTTAAGATTAAGCATAACTGACTATGGGAGAAGTAGAAGTTAATAGAGATTACCACCCGAGCGATGTTATCCGAGACACTCTGAGAGTCTATCACCATCACACACCTTACTATCCAATCTTATGTGGGTGTTATAAGGGGTTATGTATAAGGCCCTAAACTTAAACATTACTTAATATTGAGTTATTTCAAGAATACACGTTGAGGATTTTTTCAGGTTTACAGTTATAGAGAATTAGAGCATAAATCATGCATTATATTCAACATTTAAACAAAGTGGTCACATAAAAGATAGTACTCATTTTTTCCATCAACATAAACATATTTAAAATAAAACATGGATTATTTCCTGAAACTTCCTTGACACTATCATCACATTATGTACCTTTCCCTTGACCTGTGAAAAACATTTCAAAAACATGGGATGAGCATTAAAAGCTCAGTAAGGTATATAGAAGTACGAAATGAAAACATTAGTCCATGTATGAAATTATACTTTACTCATAAAACAAAAGCATTTTAACAGACCTCATCAAATCATGAATAAATCATAGAAATAATAAGACATAAAGGTAACTTGAGGCATTCATTGCATTCTTACGTAGGGAGTAACCCTCATGGTTACGTTTCGAATACCCATCACAGTATATTCCCTAAATCTTTTCGGAGAAACCTTAACGTTTAACTCCTTCGTGTTACCCAATGCATTGGAGAGCTATATCGGGCTCACCCGCCCATAGTTTATCACGGAACCACCGATCTTCATAAACAATGCCTAAGAACCATAACATAATCGTACCACATATAACATGTATAAAGGAAACATACCATTTCAACATTTCAATCACAAGATATCAATACAAAACATTGATATAAAAAAATTATCAAAACCATTTTGAATACCAAAATAAATGAAAAGTAAAACCTTTTTTTATTTTACATTTTAAAACAAGTTATGGCTTTTAGAGAAATCCGAATCTCAAATAATGGTCACGGTGGCAGAGAAGTCATTGTCGCCGCATACGTACGACAAAAACATTCCCTTTTGTCATTCAGAAAAATGCATTTTATAAAAAATATTCATTTTGAATAAAAATAAAAGTAAAAGGGGTTTATACACCATATCAAAGAATGTTTTGTATAAAACAAAATATGCCTCAATGAAAGGAGATTGAGAGGAAGTCCCTTACCTTGTGTCCGACTTGACTTGATCATTCTTTAATCTCCTGAAAAATAAAATTGAGTTAATTTATACTTTCTTAAGATCCTTTTTCAAGTTCATTATTACTTTTATGTCACTTATTACCATGTTATGAACACTATGTAATTATTTATGTTAATAACAGTCGTTTTGTCAATCATTGGTACTTCAGCCAAAAATAAACTCCTTATAATTACAAGTTGTTCATGTGGTAAAATATCGATTATATATAGAATTATATTCATCATTTATATATCATATATACAATATATATATAGTATATAAATTCATTTATAATATTATAAAACATTTAGAGGTAAGAAATGAAATGCACCGTTCATGGAGACGGTAACCCGTACGTACGCATGAACGCTACATTCATTTCTATTTCGTATTTAGTGGAATGAATTTATAATGATATATAGGTATATTATAATTCCAGTACAATATAATATATAATATCATTAACTCCATCCTTTATACGTCCCACATATGTCATTAACAAATCAAATCACTTTGAGGGGGTGGTAGTCCGCACTTCCTAAAATGAAGATATCGCGTTTACCCATAATGGACACCATAAAGGTATGAAAAAAATGAAAAATACAGAAGATTAATGAAAAAATAAACATATTATATATCATATATAAAAATAATGACTTCTTAATGGCCTCCTTTGAAGGTGTTAGAAGAATATTGAACAATCATCGTTTCGTGAGGCAGAAATTCGCCATCCACGGAAACAGTATGCTCTTAAACCATTAGATGAAGGTGTGTGTAAGTGTAGCTCGAATCATTCTCATAACAAAATCCTAGTATATTGGAGATACTTATTTTGTTACAAAATAAGGGAATAAAAAGAGTTTATGGGGTTGGAGAAGCAAAATAAAACAAAAGAACACATAGAGAAGTCTTTACCTTTAACTCGGGTAACTCCTCTTGGTTTGAACCAAAAGGGTTTCTTGAAGAGATTTCTGCCTATGGTAAGGCTCCTAGGATGAAGAGAGGGATGTGGAGAGAGCAAATGAGCAGATCTTGGCCGATCTAATGGCTTGGGAGGTGTGTGTAAATAGGTAGAGGTGGGGGCATTTTGTAAGAGGAGAGGAGGGGTACTCTTGGATAGTTATAATATGTTACATTATATTAAAATGAGTCTCAAATTTTAAAGGTCCCAAATTGATATATTTCTAGGTTAAGGTGATGAGGATTCGAAATATACCCATTACATAGGTCTTTGACAAGTTTAAGTCTTAGATGTTACATTATCTTTTCATTTTATTTAAATCGTTCATTAATGAGGTAATCGTTGCATCATCATGATGTCATAAATCATTTAATTTATTTTATGTGTAAAAATTATGAAAAAATAATATGATGTAGGAAATATTTTTATATTTCCAATGACTATTTATAGTCCAAGATTTCATTTATGTAGTCAAAATTAATAATGATTTACTCGGGTGATACATTCTTCAGTGATATTCTCCTTTAAAAAATAAAAAGATAAAGTGTCACTTTCACCAAAAAGTGATTCCATGGGGTCCCTAAGTTTGGTACAAGGCATCCCATGGTCGGATATGACACAACCAGTAACATTAGGACACATGTTGGGGTCATTTGTTATTACTATGATATTATTTTATTTTTCCTTAACTACCCGATTACTAATTAATCCAGATAATTAAACATAATTACTGTTGTTACTATTCATAATGTCCAAAAACAAAAGAGTATTAATTAAATAATTTGGACCTTATGATTCCAAATATGGAATCCATTTTACCAAATTAAAAACATAGAAATTTAAATAATTAATTTAAAAATAATTCCCGTTGTCATAACAAATAGCAGGTTTTTTTAAACAATATCTATGAAAAGACTGGCACTTGTTTATTCCCAATAACAATGTGAAATTAATTCTAATGACCACCATTGGATTAAATAGTAAAAATATATTCTAATTACACTTTAATACCAATTAAAAATATAATCTAACCATATAATTAAATTAGATGAAAAAGTTGTTTTGATGTAAAATGCAGTATTTTTTACTATTTATTAAAAAATGAACATTGTCAGAAAAATACCAATAAATTATCCAAAGTAAATTTCATTGTCCCAATCATAAATAATAAGTTTATTTTGACAAATAGATCTTATAAAATTGTCAAAATGTTGATTTAAAAATGGTTTTCCATCAAAAGACAGTAAAATAATCTTTTAAAAATATTACTGTATTCCATGCTTAAGATTGGATTTATTCTAATTTTAAGCCTCTAAAACACAATCTAATTAATAAATAGACATTGATAAGAAAACATATTGTTCCTTACATACTTGGGTTGTTACATCCTTCCCACCTTTCTATAATTTTTCCCCACAATTTATTTACATATCGAATAAGTGGGGGTATTTATCCCTCATTGGATTTTCAGATTCCCATGTTGCCTCTTCACTCATGTGGTTTTTCCACAAACCTTTACTTGATGAATCACCTTATTCTGCAACAATTTCTCCTTGTGGTTAAGAATCGGGACCTGTTGTTCCCCATACGATAGATTCTCTTCCAACTAAACTTCCTCTAGACTCAAAACATGAGATGGATCTGGCATGTACTTCCTTAACATTGAAACATGAAAAAAATTATGTACCTAAGATAAAATTGGAGGTAAATCCACTCTATAAGCAACTGATCCAACTCTCTACAGAATTTCATATGGTCCCATGATCCTTGGACTCATCTTTCCTTTCTTACCAAATCACATCACACTTTTTTATGGTGATCCTCTGAGAAAAACATTATGGCCTACCTCAAAGGAGAGATCATTCCTCCTATTGTCTGCATAACTTTTATGCCTGCTCTGAGCTGTTCTCATGTGTTTTTGAATCAGCTGAACTTTTTTTGCCAACTCTTCTACCAATTCTGGTCCCATCAACTTCCTTTCACCTACATCATCCCAAAAATCTGGAGTTCGACATCTCTTCCCATATAATGCCTCAAATGGTGCCATCTGTATACTGGGATGAAAACTGTTATTATAAGAAAACTCCACCAGAGAAAGATGTTGTTCCCAAGTTCCCTAATAATCCATTCAAGAAGCACATAAAATATCCTCCAAAGTCTGAATTGTTCATTCTAACTGCCCATTTGATTGAGGATGAAAAGCTATACTAAAATTTAATTCTGTACCCAATGACTTCTGATGGCCATTCCAAAAGTTAGAAGTGAACCTCCGATCACGATCAGATACAATGGAGATAGGAACTCCATGTAACATGACTATGTATTTAAGATACAAATGGGAAAGTTGATCTGGGGATAAAGTATCTCGTATAGAAAGGAAATGAGCAGATTTAGTCAAAAGATCAATAATAACCTAGATTGATTTATTCCCTCGAGGTGTCTTCGGTAATCCAACAACAAAGTCCATGGATATATTCTCATATTTCTACTATAGTACTAAGCATCCCCTTCGGTAACTGCCACTCTGCTTTAACTTATTGACAAGTCAAACACTTCATAGTAAAATAATCAATATCTCTTTTCATTTCGTCCCACGAGTAATACTCTCAAAGATCTCTATACATCTTAGTATTTCCAGGATGAACTGAAAACAGAGAACTATGAGCTTCACATAACAACTCTGGCTTCAACTGTGAATCACACGGGACACATAATCTCTTCCCAAATCTCAAAACACAATCATTATCAATGTTGAATTCAGGAAAAATACCCTTCTGAACTAGATCTACCTTTTTCTGCAACTCACTATCTTGCATCTATGCTTGCTTAATTCTGTCTGATAGAGAAGATTTCACTGATACCTGAAAAAAAATAGAAGAACATCCTTCAGCAACAACTTCTATTCCAAAGTTCATCAAATCCTTAAACAAAGGATCACGTGCCAAATGCTACATTGTTAATGAAGCACTACTTTTTCGACTCGAAGCATCAACCACATTATTTGCTTTTCCCAGATTGTAATGAATTGTTCAATCATAATCCTTGATTAATTCTAGCCATTTCCTCTGTCTCATTTTCAAATATTTCAAAGTGAATATATACTTTAAACTTTTGTGATCAGTATATATTTCACAGTTTACTCCATACAAATGATGCCTCTAAATTTTTAAAGCGAAAACAAAAGTAGTTAATTCCAAATCATGCGTATGGTAATATACCTCATGAGTTTTCAACTGACGTGAAGCATAAGAAATTACCTAATAATTCTACATTAGGAAGCAACCAAGTCCTTTCAATGAAGCATCACTGTAGATAACATACTCACCATTCCTGGATGGTAGTGCCAAAACAGAAGCATTCACCAATCTTCTTTTAAGTTCCTAAAAACAATCATCACATTATTTTGTCCTGATAAACTTAACACCCTTATGATTTTGCTTAGTCATTGGACTAGATTACCAGGAAAAAAGTTTAACATCCCTTTGGTAATAGCCTACCAAACCAAGAAAACTAAGAATCTCAGTTACATTTGTGGGTCCTGGCCATTATTCAACAACCTTTGTTTTTGCAGGATCAACAGTTATACCATCCTTAGAAACAATGTGACCATGGAACGAAATTGGTTGCAACCAAAACTCACAATTTCTGAATTTCCCATACAATTTCTTTTCTTTTATGGTTTGAAAAATAACCCTTAAATGACTTTCATGCTCCTCTTTACTTTTAGAAAACACCAAAATATCATCAATGAAAACAACCACAATCTTATCGAAGAACTCATGGAATATTCTATTCATAAGGTCCATGAATACAACAGGTGCATTGGTTATCCCAAAAGGCATAACTACAAATTCATAATGGCCATATCTTGTATGAAACATGGTCTTTGGAACAAATCATCGATATGAGGAAAAGGATATTTGTTCTTGATAGTGATGTTATTCAAGGCCCTATAATCAATGAAAAGTCTCATTGAACCATCTTTCTTTTTAACAAATAAAACAGGAGCACCCCATGGTGATGGGCTAGGTCGAATGAAACCTTTATCTAATAAATCTTTCAATTTCTCATTCAAATCTAAAAGTTCAATTGGATCCATTCAATTAGGGGGTTTTGAAATTGGCTTAGCATCAGGAACTAAGTCAACAATAAATTCAATTTCTCGATCTGGTATTATTACAGGAAAATCATCAGGAAAAACCTCAGGATACTCATTTACCATTGGCACATCATTAATATGAACAGTTCCGTTGTTTTCAAAAATATGTGCAAGGTAACATTCATTTCCATCTTTTACATGTTTCTCAGCCTCATGATATGTTATCAATAGTAAGGGTTCATTCCTATACACAAACTAAAATTATTTCTTAAAATAAACTTCTTTATCTCTATAATAAATCATAGCATGGTAAATAGAGAGCCAATACATACCCAGGATAACATCGAACATTTCTAGAGGTAAAACAATAAGGTTTTCAAGTATGTTCTTTCCACAGATAAGGATAGGATGATTCTTATAAAATTTTTTACCTCAACATTTCCCCCAGGTGTTTCTACCAAAAGTTCAGTAGTCAACTCATGAGATGAAATTCCCAATTTATTAGAAATGTTTTTAGATATAAAATAATGTGTTGACCCCGAATCAAACAGCACATTAGCATAATATGAGAAAACAAACAAATTACCAGATACCACCTCATTTGATGGCCCAACATCTGCTGAAGTAGTTGCAAAGGATTTCACCACACCTTTCTACTTGTAATCTGTCTACATCCCATCATTTGAGCACTTTTTTGGACACTCATTTGCATAATGACCCATCTCATTGCACTTGAAACATTTCACTAATTGTAAATCATTTTTGGTCTTATCATCGCCCTGATCTATTTCAGTGCAATGACAAGCCTTTTGTCCCATCTTACCACATCGGTAGCACTTTCCAGAATTCCAAAGAAATTCCCTATCATGGCTTTTACCACATTTATCATGAACTGGAAACTTAGTTTTCTTACCATCAGACCTTTTTGAATAATTCTTCCCTTTCTCCTTCCACCTCAGTCTCTTCTTCTGTTGGTTGTCATAGAACACTTGATCATCAGTGAACTCCATTTACACCTTCTCAGCACATCAAACAAGCTTTTCATAACTCTTGAACACAAGAGAAGCTAAATACCTTCGATATTTTGGCTTTAATCCTCAGTAAAAATGATTGATTTTACTATCAAGGTCTCGGATAAAATTTGGAGCATACCTTTCCAATTGAGTGAACCATTCTTCATAACCAGCCACTGAGTCATCCTCTTGCCTCAATTCTAATATTTTCTGCCATCCTAAGTCAAAAAACCTTAGGAAAATATTTCTGAAGAAACATACCTTTGAATTCATCCCAGTCGAGAGCATCAATCTCATCAGTGTCCCTGATATTTTTAACCATCGACCACCACTAATCTGCTTCACCCTCCAAATGGTAAATTGCAAGACTAACATTTTGATTTGATGAACACCCCATGACGTCAAAAATCTTCTCCAATGATTTAATCCACCCTTCAGCTGGCACAAAGTCAGATGATCCTCCGAATTATGGGGGATGTTGCCTCATGAAATATTCCACCACTGACATGTTCCTCTGCGGTTGATGTGGATGATCTCGTGCATGGATACCACAACCATTTATCAGTTGAGTCAATTACGCCATTACTGAAACAAACAATTCAGTTCCAATTCCGACCATCTCCGGATGCTAATTCAGAAGTTAATTTCCTTCTGTATGCCTTCCTAGCACTGCTTCCCTATTTCCTCTGCGGAAAACCATTCTGAACAAACATGTCCCAGATGAAGAAACATGGAAATCTTTAAATTCTATATCATTTTAATTTGATCGTAAAAAAAATATTTTTGGATAATAATTTAATAGAATTATAACAACAAAAATTATCTAAACCCACCTATGATACCAACTATAAGGACACAACCTTAAACATTACTTAATCCTGATTTATTTCACGAATACACATTGATGATCTTTTTAGGTTTATAGTTTTAGAGAATTAGAACATAAATCATGCATTAAATTCCACATTTAAACAAAGTGGCTACATAAAAGATTGTACTCATTTTTCCCATCAACAAAAAAATATTTAAAAAAACATGGATTCTTTCTTGACACATCCTTGACACTATCATCACATCATGTACCTTTCCCTTGACATGTGAAAAACATTTCAAAAACATGGGGTGCGCATAAAAAGCTCAGTAAGGGATATAAAAGTACAAAATGAAAACATTAGTCCATGTATAAAATCATAATTTACTCATAAAACATAATCATTTTTACATACCTCATCAAATCATGAATAAATCATTGAAATCATAAGACATAAAGGTAACTTGATACATTCATAACATTCTTACGTAGGGAGTAACCCTCATGGTTACGTTTGGAATACTTATCACGATATATTCCCTAAATCTCTTCGGAGAAACCTTAAAATTTAACTCCTTCGCATTACCCAATGAATTGGAGAGCTATATCGGGCTCACCCTCCTTTAGATTATCACGGAACCACCCGTCTTCACAAACAATGCCCAAGAACCATAACATAATCATACCACATAAAAAATGCATAATGGAAACATAGATTTTCCACATTTAAATCACAAGATATCAATACAAATAATTTATATAAAAACATTATCAAAATGATTTTCAATACCAAAATAAAAGAAAAGTAAAACATGGTATTTATTTTTCATTTAAAAAAAGTTATGGCTTGTAGAGGAAGCCGAAACTCAAATAATTTTCACGACGACGAAGAAGTCGTTGTCGCCACATACGTTTGACAAAAACATTCCCTTTTGTAGTTTAGTAAAATGCTTCGTATAATATTTTTTTTTGAATAAACATAAAATTCAAAGGGGGTTATACACCGTATAAATGAATGTTTTGTATAAAACAAAATACACCGCAATGAAAGGAGATTGAGACAAAGTCCCTTAACTTGTGTCTGAATTGACTCGATCGTTATTTAATCTCCTAAATAATAAACTTGAGTTAATTTATAATTTCTTAAGAACATTTTTCAAGTTTATTATTCCTTTTATATCACTTATTACCATGTTATGAACACTATGTAATTATTTATGTTAATAACAGTCGTTTTGTCGACCATTGGTTCTTGAGTCAAAAATAAACTCCTTATAATTACAAGTTGTTCATGTGGTAAAATATACATTATTTATAGAAATATATTCATGATTTAGATATCATATATATAATATATATCCAGTATATACATTCATTTATAATATTATATAACATTTAGAGGTAAGAAATGAAATGCACCGTTCATGGAGACGGTAAGCCATACGTACGCATGAACACTACATTCATTTATATTTCATATTTAATGGAATGAATTCATAATGATATAAAGGTATATTATAATACAAGTATAATATCATATATAATATCATTAACTCCATCCTTTATACATCCCACATATGGCATTAACAAATCAAATCACTTTGAGGGGGAGGTAGTCCGCACATCCTAAAATAAAGATATCATGTTTACCCATAATGGAAACCATAAAGGTATTCCAAAAATGAAAAATACAGAATCTTAATGAAAAAATAAAAATATTATATATCATATATAAATATAGTGACATATAAATGGCCACCTTTAAAGGTGTTAGGATAATATTGAACAATCATCTTTCGTGAGGCAGAAATTCACCATCCACAGAAACAATATGCTCTTTAAACATTAGATGAAGGTGTGTGTAAGTGAAGCTAGAATACATATCATAAAAACATCCTAGTATATTGGATATACATGTGTGGTTATATAAGAATGTAATAAAAAGAGTTTAGGGTGTTGGAGAAGCAAAATAAAACAAAAGAACACTTAGTGACGTCTTTACCTTCAAATCGGGTAACTCTTCTTGGTTTTTAACCAAAAGGGTTTCTTGAAGAGATTTCTGCCTAAATTAAAGCTTCTAGGATAAATATAGAAATTTGGAGAGATAAAATGAGCAGAGCGTGGCCGAGCCAATTTCTTGGGAGGTGTGCTTAAAGAGATATAGGTGGGGGCCTTTTATAAGAGGAGAGGAGGGGCACTCTTGGAAAGTTATGAAGTGTTACTTTATATTAAAATGTGTTTCAGATTTTAAAGGTCCCACATTGATATATTTAGAGGGTAAGGAGATAAGGATTCGAAATATACTCACCCAATAGGTCTTTCACAAGTTTATTTCTTAGATTTTACAATATCTTTTCATTTTATTTAAATCGTTCATTAATGAGGTAATCACTGCATCATCATGATGTCATAAATAATTTAATTTATTTAATGTTTAAAAATTATAAAACAAATACTATGATGTAGGAAATATTTTTTTCTCTCCAATTACTATTTATAGTCCAAGATATCTATTATGTAGTCAAAATTAAAAATGTTTTACTTGGGTGATACATTCTTTAGTGATATTCTCCTTTCTTTAAAAAATAAAAACATAAAGTGTCACTTTCACCCAAAAGTGATTCCATGGGGTCCCTAAGTTTGGAAAAAGGAATCCCATGGTCTACCATGATACAACTAGTAGCATTAGAACAAATGTTGGGGTCCTTTGTTATTATTATGATTTTATTTTATTATCCTTAACTACCCGATTACTAATTAATCAAGATAATTAAAGATAATTATTGTCGTTGCTATTAATAATGTCCAAAAAACAAAAGAGTCTTAATTAAATAATTTGTAACTTCTGATTGAAAATATGGAATCCATTTTACAAAATTACAAACATATAAATTTCAATAATTAATTTAAAAATAATTCTCGTTTTCAAAACAAATAGCGGGTTTTCTTGAAACAATATCTATAAAAAGTTTGGCACTTGTTTATGCCCAATTCCAAAGTGAAATTAATTATAATGACCACCAATAGATTAAATGGATGAAATATATTATAATTACACTTTAAAACCAATTAAAAAGATAATCAAACCATATAATTTAAATAGAGGAAAAAGTAGTTTTGATGTAAAATGCAGTATTTTCACTATTCATTAAAAAAAATGAACATTGTCAGAAAAATACAAAAAAATTATCCAAAGTAAATTTAAATGTCCCAGTCATTAATAATAAGTTTAATTTGACAAATAAAGCTTATAAAATTGTCAAAAGATTGATTTACAAATGAATTTCCATCAAAAGGCAGTAAAATAGTCTTTTAAAAATATTAGTGTATTCCATGCTTAAGATTGGATTTTTTTCTCATTTTAAGCCTCTAAAACACTATCTAAAAAATAAATAGAAATAGATAAGAAAATCTATTATTCATTACTTAATTGGGATGTTACATTATGTAACAAGACCAGAGCACTAGAACTATGTAAATTATTTTTTGTATAAAGAATGTTGATTCATTTTTTATTGTTACTTAGTAAATTGTTTCTATATCACAAAGAGTATTTTAAGTTAATATTAAACTAAGAAATCAATTTTGATGAATTAATGGATTTTTTATTAAATAATATTTGAATAAAATATTATAAATAAATTACTTTTTATTAAATATAAATGATCGTACAATTTTTTTGAATACAATTGAAATTTTTATTGAGGTTTGGAAGCTGTTTTTTTCAAAACCCACGAATTTTTTATAAATGTATGTTTTTATTTTAAAATTAAATATTCACATATTTAAAAAAATTATTTAGATAAAATGAATATTATTATTTGAATCAGGGCATCAAAATTATCTAATGGGGAATTTTTTATAATTTTCTGAGCCAATCGAATTTTTGGTTAAAATTAAATACCGATTAAATATATAATGTGTTTTAAGACCTTATAATGTCCTAATAGTGTTGTAATAAAATACTATAAATATTATGATCAGTAAATATATGATTTAACATTAAAATAATGTGATTTTAGATTTGTTTGATTTATTTTACAAAGCATTAGTGGACCCCAACAATGAAGTGGTGACATGTACTCTAGTTATTCATTCAATAATAGTGAATGCTATTTTTGATTCAAGTTCTACACATTATTTTATATCTTGAATTTTTAGTAGAAAAATCCCAACACCACCAAAAAACATGTAAGTAAAGATGTGGGTGATTACAGAAAATGGGGCAATCATTGCATCCAAAGAATATATACTACTCCTCTGTCATAATAGGTGGATTGAACATCCTGACAAACCTCGTCATACTCCCTATAGTGGAATTTGATGAAATTATTGGAATGGATTGGATTTCCTTATAGAGATCCAAAATAAATTATCGTGAGAGGGAAATCACTCTCCATGTATAGATTCGACCCCCGATTCTATACAAGTGAAAGGAGAAAGATGAATCTTATTTAGCACCATCATCTAAAGAATGGATATTATTGCCCTATGAGCATGCATATCTGGCTCAGATGATTGAGTCTCTGGAGGAAACCATCCTTGAAGTCATGCCTATTATGAGGGAATTCACTGAAGTGTTTCATGTGAAATTTCCATGTCTTCCTACTAGTAGAGATGTTGAATTCTCAATTGATCCTATACATGGGGCATTGCCAACATCCAATAATCTGCATAGAATGGTTGTTGTGGAGCTTGAGGAGCTGAAGAAAAAACTATAGGAGAATCTAGATAGAGGGTTTATTTGCATAAGTGCTTCACCATGAGGTGCACCGGTCCTCTTCGTCAAGAAGAAGGCTAAGTCAATGCAAATTTTCATTGATTATCCTGAGCTTAACAAAATCATGATAAAGAAAAAGTATCCTCTCCCATGAGTTGATGACTTATTCAATTAGCTGAATAGAGCACAATACTTATCCAAGGTAGATTTGTGGTTCGGATATTATCAAGTAATGTTGAATATGGATGATATCCCCAATACTACTTTTCGTACAAGATACAGGCTCTATGAATTTATTGTAATCCATTTAAGACTCACTAATGCTCTAGAAATCATCATGGACATGATGAATAGTGTCTTTAGAGATTACATCGACAAATTTTTGGTAGTATTTATAGAAGAAATTTTAATATAGATAAAATCTAAGGAGGATCATGAGGAGTATGTAAGAACTGTACTAGAGGTGTCCTGAAAGGAGAAGCACAATGAAAAGTAGAGAAAGTGTGAGTTCTGGTTTAACGAGGACTCATGCATAGGCCATATCATCATAAGTAATGATATATCGGTGGATCCCTCTAAGGAATCAATAATAGATGGATGGATTAGGCCAACATCAGTAACATATATCCATATCTTCTCGGGGTTAGCTGGAGATTATCGATGATTTGTGAGATATTTGTCACGATTGTCCAACCCCCTTACCAAGATAACTCGAAAAGTAGTAATGTTTTCTTGGAGTGATGAATGTTAAGAAATCCTTAAGGAGATGAAAATGAGGCTTATCAATGTGCTCGTGCAAACATTACCCACTAGTATAGAACTTTTTTAGGTATTCAATGATGCATCATAGAAGGGTCTGGGCTGTGTGTTAATGAACAATTACAAAGTCATTGTCTATGTATCAAGGAAATTGAAATTTAATGAGAATAATTAGCAAACACATGATCTGGAGTTTTTTGTGGTGATCTTTTCTTTAAAAATTTTGTGGCATTATCTCTTTGGGGAGAAGTGTGAAATATATATTGTCACACCTGGTTTTTTGTATTTGTATTGATCCAAACCATTGGAAATCCTGATCCTTTTCAAGGGTATTTAGTGAGATTAATCATGAGTTATAAAGTTTCATATATGTATAATCTCCTTAATTTGGGTTCCCCATTTTTTGTTTAGGAGGTTTTGATGAAAGGGTGGTTACTTCATGATTTGAGCCAACCATGAGCCCACATCCAGTTTAAAAAAAACAGAATTTGTTTCTTTATAACTCATTTTTTTCATCCTTTTTCACCCATTAAAATTCCCACATGTCCAATAATGACATATTAAAACTTCCTTATCATTTTTAACCCCATAGAAATTCATAATCATGGTGAAATTGGGTTACTTTTTTAGGCATTGGGTCAGCCCATGGGCCCATTTCTAGTTTTTTAACAAATAATTTGATTATTTTATATCTAATTAAATATTTAATATTTTTAGGTAATTCCATATCCCCCATGAATCCAATAACCCTATAGTCACCCCCAAAGTCGATTTACCCTCTTTGGTGCTCATATGGGTCGCATATTAGGTCGAATGTTCTCAGGATACCTCAAATCGCCCCAAACTGATATGGTAAATAATTTTATACATAACTCATTAAATTAGTGATATTATTCCCACTAATCTTATTTACATGGTTCTTCCAGACCTCATGCACCTCTCTAAGAAGTTTCACCCCCTCACCTTTTCTCTAGGGTTGCAGATCTAATGGAATACAAAGAGTTTCTAGTGGAAACAGTGAGATGTCATCTCCTTTATCCTCCCTCTTCTTCCTCCTTTCATTATTTCATGGTTTTATAATCTCCACTAGTCATGATAATCATAGGTTTCAGTTATCCCATGGTTTTTTGATAGAGTTTATATAAATTTAGGTCTGTTATTTATTGTTTTAGGGTTTATAAACTCGCGATGGGTGATTTCGGGTGTACGTTTCCGTTACGCCATCGATTTGAGGTAGGATATCCCCTGCACAAAAATTTATAATTTATGTATAATAATTTTAATTATGTTATAACATTATTTATATGATATTTTCTGCTGTGAAACATTAGTTCTAAATGTTTTGTGTGAAAATTATGTTTAATGACTTTTTTTGTTAAAAATATTGTTGTTTTGGTATAAATGTGAACTCCTCTTGTTTGATAAATTATTCCATGAGCATTCACACTTGTATTATGGTATTTTGAATATTTATAATTATCTTGAATATCTTTATGGAATGAAAATGGGTTTTTATCAATTTTTACGTGCATAACATAAGTTGTTTTTTAAAGAGTGCACGCCATGTGTTTAGTAAATTGCCAGGTTGGCTTTTATGTGTCTAGTACAATTTAGGAATTTTTTTTGGATTTATAAATATATTTGAAGTATGTAAGAAAATTATTTTGGGATCCTTTTATGGATTTTAAATTTGGATTTAGTTTTACAAACAATTGGTTTTTTTGTTTACAACATGTTTTGGCCCGAACTGCTGGAAAATGGCCCGTTTCACATTCGTATAAAAATTGTTGTGTTTTGAATATGTCACCTGGTTGTTTTAAGGGATTTATGAATGTTCTTGTATTCTGTAAATTGTGTGTACACCCCTCATTAATAATATTGAAATTAATAACTTTTTCAAATGTTAGTTTTGAGAAAATGTTTAATGGCCCATTTGGCCTTTCCTAAAAATGAATAATTCGTGTTTTACTTGTATATACCATGTTGGGCAATTGGGATAGTTTTGTGATCCATGAAATGATTTTATTAAATGTTTTTAGGGATTAAAATATATGGTTTGCAATTTTTTATGTGTTTTTATAATTAAAAGAGTGTTTTTGAATGAGTTTTATGTGGAAAGACTCAACACACTCCTTGAAATTGTTTTACAAAAATATTTAGTGGTTTGTTGATTTGTGAAAGAAATGTGAAGAAATTTTGTTGTATGTTTGTGTGTTTATGGTTTGGGAATGGACTTTTGATGTGAAATGTGTATTTTATAATATGTTTAACTTGATTGATCACTAAACGGAATCCCGGGTATCTCGGTGGGAAGACGTGTACTAGTATGCTATTGATCCTGTGGGGTTTGTCCCCTGTTTCACAAAGCAAGTTTGACGATGAAAACACTAACTAAAATATGATGATGATGTTGTTGGTGGGACACTAGGTTGTGGGTATTCTCCCAAATAGTGGCTCGTGTGCATGAGAATGAATATTTATTATGGTTACTTTCACTGAGATACGTGGTACCTGGGGCTCACAACTAACTAGTAACTAGGGGTGTTCCCCTAAAAAGTGCTCATTGGATATTTTGTACTCACCGTCGGCATACGGTGTGTTTGGTTAGTAAATTTAGTAGTGTGTGTTATTTATTTAAATGTTTAAATTCTTTGAATCATCCCTCTTGAATACTATTTTCATTTTGAAGTTGCAACTATTTGAAAAATGTTTACTTGCATTGTTGTTTATTAAACATGCTTGTTTATGTCTGATAATTATTATAGTATGGAACCTCATTTAAAAAACATTATTTTATATCTTTTATTTAAAAATATAAATTGATGTTTCTTTTATTTGAAAGTAAGTGAATTTTTAATAGAATATCGGACCATCCTACTGAGTTTTAATACTCACGCCTATAGACTTCTTTAGTTTTTAGCCCTTGTGCAGGTTTCAGCTCGAGTTTGATCGCCTTGGGAGATGTCTGATCATTTTTTTGGAGAGTGACCAGTGGGGTCCCATGGAGTTCGTTGGTTAACTGGTTTGGTTAGGTGCGTTTTTTGGTTTAGTTGTACTTTCTGTTTCTTTTACAAATAATGTTCAGTTCAATTTTTATATAAATGTATTTTGGGCTGTCCATTTCTTTCCACTGTTTGTTTGATTATTTAAATATGGGAGAAATTGTTCCGTTATGTACTCTATTGATTCACTTGGTGCTTTTCGCCATCCCAGGAGGATCGGGAACACCTCTCGGGACTTGTCGCGGGGTGGCTTGGGTGACCTGTTCAGGGTTGACTCGGGCTGGTTCATGACAAAATGGTATTAGAAGAGGTCATATCTTAGCAGACCATTCTTTTAGAGTGCCCTTGTTATTTGGGGATGTCAAGGTAGATGGAGTAGGATTGTTGGTACTTGAGGGGTAAGTTACAGAAGCGTGTCACAAACTCTTTCTTGTTCTAATACACATGTTACCATGGGATGTCTGGTTTTATTAGTGTCCTTTCTTCTGGATGATTGTTTGGTGTTGGGATATGACAAGGGGAGTCTGACTAATGGCCTCCATGAGCTTGCAGGGCCTGTAAAGCCATGTGAAGCGAGGGAATGGTCCTAATAAGTCTCTTTGTGTTGGTGTTGTGTTTGACATATGGCTGCCAACCATAGGGTCAAGTCACCCACCGACATTAATTCCCTTTTTTGGGTCTCTTGATCCTTTCATGAATTCTGAATTTTTGTTTTCAAAATCCTTGTGTTAGAATTGTGGAAATGGGTTTTAAAGGAAGGATTGAATATTGAAAAGTGAAAAAGGTGGTTTTAAAAAATTAAATATAAGAATTATTTTATAATATTGTGTTCTTGTGAAAAAATTGGAGGGAAGTGGAAATGATTTAATGGGATTAGATTTTCTCTTATCTAAACTTGAGGTTTGTGGAAATAATTTTTTTTGAAAGTGTGAATCATTTTAAAGTAATTCTAAAACGTTGTTTTAAATGGTGTGTTTTGGGCTATTTAATTTTTTTTGAATATGATGAATAGGTTTTCAAAATTCGTTTTTGTGTGGCTTGAGTTTTTCTGGAAAGGGGTTTTGGCTTTTGTGGTTGTCAGATTATGAAAAGAGACCTTTCTGAATTTTTTTCAAAAATGGGGAAGGTCTATTGGGAATATAATAGTTGTTTTTATGTTCTATTAAATTAAATGGTTTTTTTTTCTATCAGGTGGTTCTTGATGATGTGTGGACTGTTTTGTGGAATATGAAAATAATTTTTGACTTGGTGGTTGGTGATCCTTTTGACGATACATGATTGTTGGAATGATGTTGTTTTGTTTTAGCCTCTGGTGTTTTTATGGGTTCTAACATGCATGGTTTAACTAATATTGGTAAGGATGGCCAATATGGAATGGTTTTTGAGTGCCTGGGGTGGCACATAAATGTTCAGGTGAGTGAGACTTGATGAAGCACCATTGGTTAATGTGAAAATACACCTAGTTAGTTTTTTTTCAAAATTCTTTTTAGGTGAAAAATGTGGTGTTTGTTCTGAACCAAAGATTATGTGGATGGTTTATCCTATGTCGTAGAAAAGTTTTCTATTGATTATGATTCCTTGTGATCTAGAAGTCATACTCTTTTTGTATCTTAAAATTATCTCTTGTTGGTGGCTCGGTTTTAGAGTAATGATCATTGGGTTCCTAAAGATGTGTTTGATGTTGTGATGTGACCATGGATAGTTCTCCGTTGGAAATCATTCCCACTGATCAACATAAAGAATAATTTAAAATGTCAAATCCCCCTTTTTGGATGATGTATCGACCTATTTTTTGGAATATAGGGCTATTTGGGATCGAATAAAAGTGCTTCGAGGTCATGATAATTCTTCTGAACATAGTAGTTGTTTTTAGTGACATTGATGTGCCTCACCGTATTCCTAGTTTATTCTTCCCCTCGTTCAGAGTGAGATAAATTTTGATATGTACCTATGAGTTCCTATATAGATAAAGGTTTTTCCTTGGTGAGAAAGTGAGTTTTTTTGAGTGGTGTGATCCTTATCACCTGACCGCGGTGTAGGAGATGCTTCATGAATCAGGGCTCCAGCCATAGGCCTCGGAGTGAAGCTTTTTACGTAGTTAGGAAATCGACAGAGGTGTGGAGTGCTTTATTAGGATCCTACCTCCTCTGTTTGCGTATGTCTATTTCTATGTCAATGTTTTGGTTCCTCATTTATGTGAATTTCTCTTTGTCACAACAAGTGTGGTGGACTTACCCCTCACATTGTGTCTATGGTTACGTCTTCATGGATGTGGGTTTTCAATTAATGTCCTTGTATGGACCGCCTATGAAAATCAGGCATGGTCATGGTGTTACCTTTTTTTTTTTTGGAGATTTTTGGGTAGTTACTTTATTTCTTTTGTGGTTTCAGTGGCCAAATTATTCGGTCCCCTTCCCTCCCATCCCCGAGTGGTGGGGGTCCAGATCTGTGATGAATGTGTTAGCCCAGTTCTTATCCCCTTCGTTTCGGAGTGAGTAGTTTATATGTTCATGTTGAGACCCTATTAAAATGTTATTGTAGGTTTTTAGGAGATTTTTTTTGGGTTTGTGTGAGTGAGGCCCAATTCTAGCACATGTTTAATTCTTGTCTGTTCGTTGCTAGTTGGTCTCTAATAGTGGGGAGACCCACTATGGGTCACATGGATTTTTCATCCAAAAAACCTTTCTAGTGCTAGTTGTTTTATAATGGTGGGGATTACAATCTGGAATCCCCTGGAATATTTGGTTTTTGTGAGTTTTTTTTGGTTTGGGTGATGGTTGGGTTCATTGGGAGAAGGTCCAATAATTGGGTTCTTGGCTTGGTTGTGTAGGTGGTGGCTAGATATTTCCAATGACTTTCTGAAAGTGGTTGTGAGTAGTGTGTTTTTTAGCAAGAGGATTAACATCCATTAATGGTTGATGATATTTCATTTCCTTGATAGGTTGTATCATGTTGATATATAATCCTTAGGTGTTGTTTTTTTCAGCTAGAAAGTGTTATGGCTTTCTAGGGGCGGAAAGCTTTAATGGTGGGGAGAAATGTCACACAAGGTTTTTTTGTATTTATATTGATCTGGTCCATTGGAAATCCCAACCCTTTTCAGGGGTATTTGGTTATATGAATATTGAGTTTTTAAGTTTAATATATGTCAAATCACCCTAATTTGTGTTCCCCGTTTCTTGTTTTGGAGTTTTTGAAGAAAGGGTGGTTACTTCATGATTTGGGCCAACCAAGAGCCCACTTCCTGTTTTTAAAAAACCATTTTTTTTCTTTTATAACTCTTTTTTTCATCCATTTTAACCAATTGAAATTACCACTTGTCATATACTGAAATATTAAATCTTCCTTATCATTTTGGACCCCATATAAATTCATAATCACTGTGAAATTGGGTTGCTTTTTTATGCATTGGGCCAGCCCATGGGCCCATTTCCAGTTTTAGAAAAATAAATTGATTATTTTATATCTAATTAAATATTTAATATTTTTTCGGAAATTACACCTCCCCCTCGAAGCCAATAACCCTATATTAAACCCCAAAATCGATTTACCCTCTTTGGTGCTCATATGGGTCGCGGATTAGGGCGAATGTTCTCAGGATACCTCAAATCGCCCAGAATTGATAAGGTAAATCGTTTTATACATATCTCATTAAATCAGTTATATTTTTTCCACTAATCTTATTTAACTGGTTCTTCTATACCTTAGTAACCTCTCAAAGATGCTTCACCCCATTCCCATTTCTCTAGGGTTGCAGATCTAATGGAATACGAAGAGTTTCTAGTGGAAACGGTGGGATTCCATCTCCTTTATCCTCCCTCTTCTTCCTCCATTCATTATTTCATGGTATTATAATCTATCCTATTCATGAACAACCTAGGGATCTGTTATCCCATGGTTTTTATGGAGTTTATATTAATTTAGGTCTGTTCTTCATAGTTTTAGGGTTTATAAACCCGCGACAGGTGATTTCAGGTGTGTGTTTCCATTACGCCATGGATTTGAGGTATGATATCCCCTGCACAAACCCTTATCATTTCAATTTCATCATTTGAATTCTTTTATAACTTTATTTATATGACATTTTCTGTTGTGAAACATTATTTCAAAAGGTTTTGTGTGAAATTTATGTTTTGTGACTTATTTTGTTAAAAATATAGTTGTTTTGGTAAAAATGTTCACTCCTTTTGTTTGATAAATTATTCCACGATCTTTTGCACTTGGTTTATGGTATTTTGAATATGTATTAGTATCTTGAATAACTTTATGGCATGAAAATGGTGTTTTATCCCTTTTTAAGTGAATAACATGAGTTTTTTTAAAGAGTGCATGCCATGTGTTCTGTAAATTGCCCAGTTGGCTTTTATGTGTCTCGTGAAATTTAGAATAATTTGTCTGGATTTATAAATATATTGGAATATTGTATGGAAATTATTTTTGGATCCTTTATGGATTTCAAATTTAAATTTTGTTTTACAAACAAATGGGTTTTTTGTTTACAACATGTTTTGGCCCGAGTTGCCGGAAAATGGCCCGTTTTACATTCTTATAAAAATGGTTGTGTTTTGAATATGTCACCTGAGTGTTTTAAGGGATTTATGAATGTGTTTTTTTTCTATAAATGGTGTGTACACACCTCATTAATAAAATTTTAATTCATAACTTTTTCAAATTTTAGTTTTGAGAAAATGTTTAATGGCCCGTTTGTCCTTTCCTAAAAAAGAAGAATAAGTGTTTTACTTGTATATACCAAGATGTGCAATTCGGATTGTTTTATGGTCCATGAAATGATTTTATTAAATGTTTTTAGGGCTATAAAATATTTTTTGGTATGGTTTTTATGTGTGTTTATAATTAAAAGAGTTTTTTGAATGAGTTTTATGTGCAAAGCCTCAATAAAATCCTTGAAATTGTTTTATGAAAATATTTAGTGGTTTATTGATTCGTGAAAGAAATGTGAAGAAAGTTAGTGGGATTTTTGTGTGAATATGGATTGGGAATGGAATTTTGATTTGAAATGTATATTTGATAATATCTGTAACTTGATTGAGCACTAAAGGGAATCTCAGGTATCTGGGTGGGCGAACGTGTACTAGTATGGTAGGGATCCTGTGGGGTTTGGCCCCTGTTCCACGTATCAAGTTTAACGAAGACAATACTAACTAAAATATGATGATGATGTTTTTGGGGGAACACTAGGTTATGGGTATTCTCCCCACTAGTGGATCATGTGCATGAAAAAAAATATTTATTATTGTTACTTTCACTGAGATACGAGATATCTGGGGATCACAACTAACGAGTACCTAGGGGTGTTCTCATGACTAGTTCTCATTGGGTATTTTGTAATCACCATCGTTATATGATGTGTTTGGTTAGTAAATTCAGTAGTGTGTGTTATTTATTTAAAAGTTTACATTCTTTGAAGCATCTATCTTGAAAACTATTTTCATTTTGATGTTGCACCTCTTTGAAATATTGTTACTTGTATTGATAATTATTAAACATGCATGTTTTTTCTGATAATTATTATATCATGGAACCTCATTTGAAAAAAATACTTTTATATCTTGAATTTAAAAATATAAATTGATGTTTCTTTTATTTTAATGGAAGTTCCTTGGGGAGAGAATATCATGCTAACCTACTATGTTTTAATATGCATGCCTATAGTCTTCTTCGGTTTTATCCCTTGTGCAGGTTTCAACTCGAGTTTGATCACCTTGGGAAACGTGTGATCATTTTTTGGAGATTGAACAGTGGGGTCACATGGAGTTAGTTGGTTAACTAGTTTGGTTAGTTGTGTTTTTGGTTTAGTTGTACTTTTAGTTTCTTATACATATAATGTTCAGTTCAATTTTTATAAAAATGTATTTTGGGTTGTCCATTTCATTCTGATGTTTGTTTGATTATTTATATGTGGGAGAATTCATTCTCTTTTGTACTATATTTATTCCCTTAGTGCTTGTCGCCATCCTGGGAGGTTCGGAAACGCATCACAATACTTGTCGCGGGAAGTCCTGGGTGACCTGTTCAGGGTTGACTCGGGCTGGTTCGTGAAATATATGGACCAAAAAATACTAAAGTATATATCCACACATAAATAGTTGAACATGTGCCCAGAATGATGGTTAGAGCTGATTAAAGACTATGACTGCACAATACATTACAACCCTAGGAAAGTGAATAAGGTGGAAGATTCTCTAAGTATAAAGGACCCATCTATTATATCATTTATGAGAATTGAAAAGGATCCAATATTTTTAGTTTTGATGACGATGGACTTGGTAATCACAAAGAATAGAACATCATCAATCTTTTCTCAAATGATTGCTCAATGATATCTTTTGTAAAGGTTAAAGGATTCTTAAAATGATGATGTTGGAATTCAGAGGAAAGTGGAAGCTATCAGAAAAGGGAAATCCTCAGAGTTCAATGTTAGTGAAGTAGGAAGAGTGAGATTTGGGAAAATACTATGAGTTACATCATGTCCGGAGCTAATGAAGTATCTTTTGGATGATGCACATTGTTTGAATTTATCTATTCACCCAGGAAACAAAAATATGTATCGATATCTGAGAGAATTATTGGTGGGATAATATGAAGAAAGGGATCGCTGATTATACATCAATGTGCCTGGTGTATCAGCATGTAAAGGTAGAGAGGCAGAAGTCTAAGTGGATGATGCAACCATTGCCTATACCAACATGGAAATGGGAGAACGTCACCGTAGACTTTGTCACTGGACTTACAAAGACATCCAACAACTACAATGCAATATGGGTTGTTGTGGATCGTCCTACCATGTATGCACACTTCATTGTAATTTGAGAGGATTTTTATTTGGATCAAATAGCCCAGATATATATCAGGGAAGTGGTAATGTTGTACAGAGTACCACTATCTATTGTATATGATCGAGATCTACGATTCATCTCTATGTTTTGGAAGAGTCCTCAACATGATTTGGATACTGAAGTGAACTTCAGTAGTGCCTGTCATCCTCAAACAGATGGCCAATCTAAGCGAACTATTCAGACACTAGATTATATGTTAAGATCATGTTCTATGTACTTCAAAGGAGTGTGGGACCAACATCTTCAATTGGTTGAATTATCCTACAACAACAGTTTCCACTCAAGAATCTGAATGGCACCTTATGAATCCTTATATGGGTGTAGGTGCATAACATCATCATGTTTGGATTAATTCGGTTAGCATATGATTTTAGGACTAGAAATGGTGGATGAAATGGTGGAGAAGGTGAAAAACCTTTCAGCATCATATCAAGGCATCCCAGAGTCAACAAAAGAGTTATACAGATAACCTTCAACAATACCTTGAGTTTAATGTTAGAGATAGGTTATTTCTACATATATCTCCATGGAAGAAGGTCATGTGGTTTTGAAATAATGGGAAGTAATGTCCTAGGTACATTTACCCCTTCATGATTCTTGATCATGTTGGGATTGTGACCTATCGACTAGGACTTCCACCTACCAAGGCCAATGTACATGATTTCATTCATGTATCCCACCTAAGAAAGTACATTCCAGACCCTTTAAATGTACTCTCTTTAGAGGTAGTATCGTTAGTGGATGATCTTTATTATGAGGAGAAACCATGGAAGTTCTTAGATCATAGAGAAAAAGTTCTACAAAATGAGACAATGCCCCTCGTCAAGGTGTTTTGGCGAAACCAAAAGTTTGAAGAATTGACATGGGAATCAGAGGAGGTGATGAAGTAGAGTTACCAACATCTTTTTTAATATTAGAGAAAGAAAATTTTTATGGAGAAATTTTTTAAGGGTGGAAGATTGTAATGACCCAAACATTCATTAATGAAAATTTCTCTTGATCTAATTAAATGTCTTATTATGGTTATGTAAAACGTGAACTTCATTGGTTTTTTGTTTATGGATTTTAAAAAACCGTTATGAATTGTGATCATTTCTAATATTGATGTTGAATAGTGATCACATGATTACTATAAATATAGGGCATTAAAAAATAAAATTTAGTTAGACTAAGGAAATAATGGCCTCATCTAGTAGACGAGCCCCATACAAAGCTCATTTTTTGGAGCGTAGAAAGGAGGTGGCATCATTGGGATTTGGTCTTGACCAAGCCAAAGCCGTTCTCAAACACGTTATTCTTGAGTGGGACTGACTATAGGAGAAGTGTAAGTCAATAAATATTACCACCAGAGCAATGTTATCTGAGCCACCCCAGGAGTCCATCATCATCACAAAATGCATTGGGTAAAGTATCGTATCATGATACATCATTACAATGCATTAGGTAAAGTATAGTATCATTATACGTCATTACAATGAGTGTTGACTCATTTTAATTCAAGTGAAATGACATTATACTCTTGCATCATGTGCAATGAGGGTTTACTCATGCTCCATGTGCAGTGAGGCAAGGCTCATGATAATTCCATGTTAAGTGTTGTTGCCACATTTTCATGTTATGATTATCATGCTTTATCATTAATTTATGTTCATGTTTCTATTTTTCTCCATTGATATTCTTATTTCCTAACATGTATTGTTATGTTCATGTTATTCTGTGTTTACTCCCTTACTAGGCTTTATAGATCACCCTTTTCTTATACATGTCCCCAGGTTATCCCATGGAATGCTAAGTATGTGGGAATGTAGTGGTCATGTAAAGGAAGTTTTCAATAAGATGTTGCATTCTATTTTTTATGTACTTATGTAATGTTTCTAATCCCTAAAGGCACTAGACCTCCTGATCCTCTATGTTGTATCAAGTGAAGGTTTTACATAATAAATCATGTTTACGTATGAAATAAAGAGCAGGGTTGTTATAACATCAATGGTTATAAAATATGTACCAAGACCTCCAATGTTAGTAATGGTTGCCTGGATAAAAAAGTTATTAGAAGATTTTGTCTCTCCATGCCATAAATATCAGTAGTTGAAGGATGAAAACCTAGTTCAAGAAGGTCTTTCTCAAAACATTGAGGGTCCATAGTGAACGTTGTATGAGATATATATGGATTATTTAAGAGGTTATCAAATATATCTAGATAACATGATGATATCTATGTGATCATAAGTAGACTCACTATGTTAGATTATTTACTTGATAAACGAGATTAATTTTTAGTTGAGATCATGTGATTCCTATATGTTTATGATATATTCTGACTGAATAGTGTTCACTTGATGCTTATTTCTGACTATGATTCTAACATCACATAAAAATATAGAGAGGATTGTAGGAGTTCTTTGGGACTTCGTTTGGTTTTAGCATGAAGTTTCCACCATATACTAGTGGAAAGACCGAGTTGACCATTCGTGTTAGATACGACTTTCTATTGTATTTCAGGATATAATTTGGTGATAGAAGGGAGTATTTGGTACCCTTGGTGGATTTTTTTCATCATAAAAACTAATATTCCTTCATCGGAGTGAATCCATTTGATTCTTTTTATAGGGGACCCTACAACTCAAAAATTTATTGAACTCATCCAAGTGAGTCAATACTCATGGACCTAGATTTGGTAAGAGATACAACAAAAAAGGTTTATATCATCCATGAGTGTATGAGGGTTTTACTGAGCTTTCAGAAATCCTATGTGGACCGATGAAAGATTCCTTTGGAGTTTGTGGAGGGAATCCATGTGTTCCTTAAGGTCACAACAATACATGTATTATATGGCCATTTTAAAATATTACATAGGGTGGGTGAGGTTTCATTCCACTGGGACCTAAAATTGTAGTTAGACTAAGTGCATGATGACTTTCTCTTGTTGCATCTCAGGAGGTATGTTCACTTCATTTAACATTTTATTGAATGGATTTTCTAGATATATAATATGGAGACCCCTTTTTATATTATCCAGTATAGATCATAGATTCACGTGATGGGATTCTTTATGGGAGAGAGATTCTATTGGTCCATGTTTTCTATCATCATGAGAATATTTAGGGGATCACATGGGAGTAGGATACCTAGATATGAACTTAGTACCCAAATAATTTTGAGTAGTATTTTTATCTTGTTTTGATGAAAATACAAAGGATGGGAAGAATGTATTCTATTAGTTTTTTCCGCAAAATTATTTGAAATATATCTAGTAATTATTTCAGAGCCATATGTTGAGACCGTTTATGATTTTGAGGCTTGGTAAGTTCATAATGGATATTTAAATAATATAATATATATTAGTCTCAAATGAATTATTTTTTACCAAAAAAGTCGTTTAACTCCCAACAAGAGTCTAAGAATAAAACTTTTAAGCCACTATTGAGTTCAGAATGCATGTTTTACCGTAGGGACAACATAAACCTTTTTAGCATAATGAATTTGTGAAACATTCACAATAGGTTCTAAAAAAAATTAATAAAATAGTTAATTTATTTATTTTATTTCATTGATGAAATAAAATACACTTATCTTCTATAAATTCACTATTATGGGAGAGTCTCAGTGTTATCCTCATGTCCTTGGAGACTAGAGATGTGTTGTTTGGGAGAAATTGGTGAAAACATCGTAAAATAGGATCATAAGTATCAGTGTTATCCTCATATCCTTAGAGACTAGAGAGGGGTTGTTTGGGAGAAATTGGTGAAAACATCAGAAAATAAGATCATATCGGTACCATGTATGCTGTTTTTGAAAATGGAGTTTATGGATCCCACAAAAAATATCAACAAAGAATAATACTTAATCACAAATTAATCCATACGTCATTTTGGATGTTTCATTTATCTATATTCATATTTTTAGTTTATCGTGTTCCATATTTGGATCAATTACTTTAATATGAATTGGTTAAAACATAGAGATTTCATTTATTTTTTGGTTTATTTATTTATTTATTTCTGATTCTTCCTACTCATTAATATATTCTACAAACAAGTATCAATTAAAAAAACAATGATGATCTTCATTCATCTTGTTGATGATTAATGGTTTTCTCCCTTGTTTTTTCATAATTCCATCACATGAAGTTTCATTGGACACAAGTTCGATGAATAATGTGTATTGTTTCCCTGCATGACCATTAATTGACACAAAAAATCCATACTGTGGGTGTGATTCATTATTAGTGGTCTGATACAGTTTTGATGTTGGAGTAAAACCATAGATTCCTTGGGATCAGACCGAGGGATTCTATTTTACTGGTGGATACATGATGACGGTTTGACTTAGTGATGGTTTAGATTGAAAAACTATTTTCCAAGATAATATATAAATGAATATTGGTGATCAGTGACTACATGTGATGAATAAACCTAGTTCCATGACAATCTAATTAACTTGTGGCGGTGACATGGACACATGATGTGGAGAATGATCTACAAGATCTAGAAAATAAAAATTAGAGGTGGTTAAATATGTAGATACACACCTTGTGGGTCCCTAAGTTCAATTACATTTCATTCATGGAAGATATATTGATCACACACTATGTTGTTCCATCAAAATTAAATATAAAATCTAGCTAGTATCATTCTATGTTGATCGGTTAATACAAAAACATTGGTCGTGTACATGGGATAAACAATGTAATCCGAAATTTTTAGGGTACATGAAGTAAGCCATGTACTACGAAATATATAGGTGTAAATAAGAACAATATAATGTACATGTGAATGAGTAAAGAAACATAGAAACATACACAGGATGGTCAATATGTAGTGGTACACACTGTGTACCCTATGTATACGCTATTTACTCCAACTAGGATGGCTTATATCACTTTAGAAATTTTTTTTAGTTTAGTATATCCCTTCGTCCATCCCCTTAAGTGTAAAATGAATAATTATGTTCTCATATCTAGATTGGGATTCCCTCTTAGGGAGGAACCTCAGATAGTGTTCATGGTGTCCCTCTAAGAGACAATGGTGTGATCATATATCATTACTTCTTATACAGTAGGTGGGATTTTTTTTGAATCAGTGTGATTAACCTATAGGGAGAAATGATCTTCTACCAAGAGGTACATATTATTAGTTTCATGGAAATCCCTTATAATAAAATCACCAATATTTATGATTATCCATATTGGTTATTCAATTTTCCCCAATAGTTCTAGGCAAGAAACCCAATCTGTTTATCAATATATCTAGAGGCCCATTGATTAATTATTCAGAAGGGCCAAACTATCATGGAATCATGGATGAGAAACACCAGATAAAGAATGGATTGTGGAGTGAGTACTTATAGAATAAGTGTTACCTTAATCCATCTTGTAGAATCCTATGGGTGAGAGTTTTTTTTGAGACTACTTGTTACTTTTTGACTATTATGCATATATATTGGACTATTTCATTTATGCATTACTTTTATTACTATACTACTCTTGATTTTTTATCCTTACGAATATTAGGGTGTCTTAGTGGGTGTTGTTATACTCACCCATGCTTAGGATCTTCCTGCGTGTGTCATGTCTTATGTATTTGAAGACCATTTTGATGTTGTCCTAGAAGGATATAGAGTGGGAAGAGAATAGTTGGGATATATAGTAGGATGTAATTTTTAGGTGGATTAATTTGATAATGGTCTCATAATTCTAATCATTTTAGACTCTCTTTAGTTTTTTCGGGGTTTTACTTGCCCTATTTATCGCTTCCAGTATTTTTATCATATTATGATGTGGGATAGATGTTGTACATGCATTTATGGTATCAATTGTTTTTAATTTATTACACCATTATGGGTATAGAGACATGAGTGTGAGTATAGGTACATTAGTATAACTCCTCACATGTATGGGTTATACTTACTCAGCACTGGTCTCCAGTACCTTTACAATTGGAGGTGGGATTGGTGCAGTCATACTTAGACGATCACGGGCGAGAAAGGACATGGTGAGTTGGTTCATGCTATCTAATTTCCCAAAACCACTAGGTCTCACATTATGCTATGAATTTATTATTTTGATCATTATATTAAAATTAATGAATTTCATTTTTTATAAATATTATATGTCATAATTCATCATTGATCCCCTCAAGATATCTCTACAAAAATACATTGGATTGATCCTCTAGTTCTAGATTAGTATTTTTATTTTATTTCACATACATATAAAATTATTCATTTAATGGAATTCCAAAATCCTAAAATATAACCTTTTTAATTTTTAAAAAATGTTTTTTCTGAACTATAAATACATAGACTTGTAGTAATGAATTTTTACCCATAGTCATTGCGTTTTCTTGTCGAGATTTAATTCAATTCTTTGTAGTGTACCGGTGGATCCTCACACCATTTGATGAACATATGTAACGGTTCTAGAGATAAACAGACATAACCATTGATATAATTAGCATAGCTATTTGATACCAATAGTAATTATTCCATTTTTTGGGTTTCACACATCGATTTATTATATAACCCATCTATTAAGTGGTAAATTTATTCCTCTTGTTTATACCAGAGTTCAAGATATCTAATTATTATAATACATAATCATTTTATAATGAATCTAGAGATCAATAAACTATTTTTTTTCATCATATTAAGAATATTCAATTTTTACTTCATGATGACCCTTCCCTTTATGACTTGGATTTGAATATATATAATGAAAAAGATTCCTTCTGTTTTTAAAACCCACTAGTTTCCATCCACCGCCCTCCATTTCCATTATATACCCATAAATATATTTTATTTTTGTAGATAAATTATTAATTGGGAATACTAATCTAGATTATTTTCTGCACTTACCATTCATTGTACATAGTCCCCAACTACACACTTTTGGATTCCTATCCACTTAACTATTGCATACAGTCTCATTACATGATGATTTTAACACTATAGAAGCATAAATTTTGTTCCAATTCCTTGGGAGGCTTCAAAAATTATCTAAAGACAAATCATTAACAAAAATACAACACTAAGATGCATAAAATGAATTTTACGATCTATAAAGTCTCATTGGACACTAAAACATCATATAGTATGTTGTTCCACTATTGGGGATCAAATCTATTTGAATAATTATAATGAATATTCTATTAGAATCTCCCTCCACATAGTAATTATATTCATTAAGATAACTATTAGTTATTTGGTCTATTATATGAAAGTAAAATACTTTTTTGATCTTAATATGATAGTCTTTATCTATTTCATTGAAATAATCATATTTTATAGTTATTTAACTTCCATAAACAAGACACTCTCCATTTTAAATATGATATTTATAGTACATATTATCTAGTTGATTACATATAATTTAGTAATCAGACTGTTATTTTTAGTTCATCACTTCTCTATAATTGTACTACTCTTTAATTTTAAATCCTTATAAAATTGAATTATGGGTTCAGAACATAATCATCAACATATTTCTAAGGGGAAATACGGAAAAAAGTTATTGGGTTCATATATCTAATAATATGAAATTTCCAAATAGGTTACCTCTCATAAAAATGATGGATAATTTCTCGAAATATAGGGTTAAAATAAAAATCCATACCCATATTGAAAAATTTGGAAGAGGATTTATTAAAGTTTAGAATCCACCTGAATAAGTATAATTAGATTGATTAAGGTACTGAGGGGCCTAAGACCATGCGTTAATCCTATTTTCATAATATTTTAATCAAATGATAATATTACAATAGGTTGTAATACATTAAAATTAACGAATTTTTAATTTGTAAATTGCATTGATGAATATGTCAAATAATTCAACTCTAGGATTATGCTATCTAATTCATTCTACCCAAAAAAAATAAAAATGTAAAAATTCACAGTAAACATTTATAGAGAAATAGTCTGTGATGAAGATCAATTATTTTACCATAACACCTTAGGGAAATGAGAATTAAATATAAATATAATTATCTAGTTAAAATTCGTGAATGGATTTAGAGAGTTGGAATAGTTACATTGAGGATATTTAGTGCCTTTAGTGAGTGACCCCTTTTTTTAGGTAGGACAATTGAGTCATCCATGGACAAGTATGAAGTCTAAAAAATATATCCCGGAGAGATAGAGTGAACATTGAGTGGAAAATATATATCTATTGTAATCAAGAATACATTAACAAACCATAATAATCCATTTATTTAAATGATTATAAATTATTAATAATAAATTCTTGTTTTACCTATATTGGGATAATTATCATATTATACTACATGTAATAAACAGTACTAACATTAATTAATGATAATTTTCTTAATAATAAAAATTTTATTAAAATTTTATTTATAAAATATATAATCCATGAATATATTTTAGAAAAAAAACTAGGGAATGCTTATAAACAAATGACAATACCATATATATCCTATAAAAATATACCTTTTATGTTCCTTGGGAATCTATTATTTAATTGGTTTTTAGAAAACGAAGACAGTAAATTATAATCCATGACTACTTATAAAATCTTTACATTTATACATTAATGAATTATTTTAATAAGATATTTTCAAAAAATGTAATTTTAAATGATTTTCTCATATTATCAGTCCTTAAAATGATCAATAAACTCAATATTGTAAAACCAGAATAGTAGAAAATTATTAAGGCATGAAAATTTATATTTTTATATTTAAGTTATATATTAAAAAATATTTCTTCATTTCATATAATAATGTTGTATATAAATATTCTATTATATAATTAACCATGGTAGATTTCATAAAACACTTCCAAATCTATGCCCCTCTATTTATGTAGAATAAAAAATTTGAATTAGATTTGAATTCAAATTTCTTAGTTTAAAAATTATAATGAATATTAAGGAATCTATGGTGATAATATTATAGTTTTCATTATAAATGGAAGTCAATTTATGAATATAATATTTAAATTATTAATTTATTGTATCCCTATTTAAGAATTTTTAAAAATGAGAAAAAGTTATATTCATGTAAGAAAGTTATGTGTGATCATAGTCTAATTCTATTGGATGTTTTTTAATAGGTAAGTAAATAAATTTAAAAAAATTTAACAATATAAAAATTTAATGTTTTAAAATATTTAACTAATTTTTATACAATTTTAATCTTATTTGAAGACTAATAAGATATATTAGAGATGATGTAGAAGGATGCGTGGAATAAAAATTCTAGTATCCATTCACTTAACAATGGTATCCAGGTGGTATCTATAAAATAATAACCATAAAACCAATTGAACTCTAGTGGAATGCATCATATGTTTGGAGGATATAAAAAATTATTTATTTTTCATCAATTTTTTTACTTCAAAACATTGATGTTTCATAATGTATATTTTCGGGGATTATTTTCTTGGAAAGAAAATTGTCTAACATGTATTGATTTCTTCAATTGATACCTCATTAGTGTCGCATGGGAATTGTATATTTCAACACATTACTCTAAATATTTTCTTTGGAAATGGGTTTAAAATGACTTTTTTATAATCATGGAATGAGATTCAATTTAGAGGAGAATATTTTATGGAGTGGTTAATGAAATTAAAATTCAAAAGGCATGTTAGAGACATTGATATTTATAATTTGTGTAAAATACATATAAATTATTTTTTAGAAATTAATAAAATATAAAATATTTATATTATGTAATATTATAATAAAATAATAATTGAAATTTAAAATAAATATAATTGGGAATAATTACTAAATTTTTAATTCATGATGATTGATGTGTCACTCCAAGAATAAAAATATTTTTTTATCAAGAATAATATTTCTCTTGAAATATATTAAAAAAATGTTCTTAATTTATTTGTATGAAAAGAAATATTTATATTTTTTATAAGAAGGATACTAATAAAAAATAAGGGATATATTTTTATTGAAATGTGTTTTCTATTATATAATTCATGATCTTAAATAATCATTTCAGCCAAATATGTTAAACCTATATAGTTGAAATAATGATATAAATTATTTTAATTTATTAATGGGATAACAATTTTGTCATACATAGTTGAATTTGTTCATGAGAAACTTTTAATATATACATCATTATATAAAAATAGCTTGTAAATGTTGAATTCATTCCAAATTTAAGTTGGGATACTACATATTGTTATTGTGTTCACCATATATTCCATTCATGATAAATTGTTCCATAAATTAAAATAGTAAAATTTTCAAACATAGTGTAATATGTTCATACTAAGGATCCAAACAAACACATTGTCGAATAACAATATAATATAATCATGTTTTTACTATATTTTACTATTCACATTACAAACCTCTATAAATGAATATAGAATTTAAAATGAATAAAATGGATCACTCTATCTTAACATTTATGATGGTTTTTTAATTCTAAATCATAAAATATTTTTATCATTATGGTTTTCATTGAAAATCCTATTTATCACTTAATTATGATAACATATTAATTTTTATCAATGTTTTGGTTCCTTTTTTATGATCTATTATAGTTTCAAATTATTTGTAACTATTTTCAAAAAATTAACAATTTTATGAACCAATTTTATTTTTTTCAATGTTTTTAACAATTATAAATTGATTGAATTAATTAAAAAATAAATTATTTCTTGTGTTTGGTTAAAATATCATCATATTTGGATAAAAACTCTATCATCATATCTTCATTCAATAATCCGTTAAAGGATAGATATTATAACAATTTTTTTATTTTGATATTAGAATGAAAAATAATGAAAAATTTTGATTTATGGAATTGAAGAAATTATAACATATTGAGTAATTATATCCTAAAAATAGTAACATTGAATTAATTTAACAATTATGTTGTTTTGAAGAAGAAAAAATTAAAATTAATGAAATATATTTAATTATATGGAATTGATTAATGAGACAGACATGAAAAAATTAAAATGTTCCATATAGTGATTTATAATGTGTTTATGTTAATAAAAATATTAGTTAAATAATTGCATTATCATATAAATATATTAGTAAAAAATATCAATTATTTTTCTTGATATGATGTTGGAAATTATAATTATTATGAAAATGATAAAAATATTTGTTGAAAAATATGATATATATTCAACAAATTATATGAAAATGCTTATAATTTTTGTTAACAAATCTGATTAACCAAATTTAAAAAAAAAATATTAATACTGAAATTATATTACACTTTAAAATTTCTTTAAAATTTTCATATATTATAAAAATACTCAAACTTCTCAAACAATAATATTACCTCTCAGTAAATGAATATTTATTACATTATATTACAATCCAGGATAGAATCATATAGGTATAGTGATGTTATAACCATGGAAACATAAACAACATGTCCATAATTGAACTACATCATATCATACTAAGTTATTTATAATTAGAATCCATATTATACATGTCATACAAAATAAATTTCATCATATCCTATGGAAAAGAAGCATAATAAATATTGATATTAGATTATTATTAAAGGGTAAAAAAGGGATATATCAACTTTCCATTAGAATATGGGTCTGAGAACATGAGATTATTATTTGAAAATCATACATTGTAAACCATTCATAAAAAACCTGAGTAACGGTATAAATCGTGGTGGTTCATAAGATATAAATAATAAAGGAATCATAGAACTTGATCGATGAGTTCTTAAAATTAGCATAAGATATTGAATTTTGGAAGACACATAACCATAAAAAATCAGATGTCAAGGATATCCTCCATGACCTTCATAAAATCATAGGATTTCTATAAGAACCCATGTATCTACTTTTGTCTTGGGATAACCTCTTATGATTCGTTTTTAAGGCATGGTATGAATTTTCGGTACCCTATTTATGTATTGGGATAATCTATTGTGTACTCCTTTTTGTGATTGGAGTAACCACCCATGCACCCTTCGATCTCATATATCATTAGTTATTACCCACTACATTTGATGGAGATATAGGTCCCAATGATCACATTATGAAAATCATACATACAGATGAAAAAATAATATAAAATATTAATCATATAAGAATCTATGAAAACAAATGTGTTTCATCATCATTTCATCACATAATAACCTGTGGGAGAGAAAAATATTTACATAATAATTTTACCATTTTACCATAAAACAAGAAATGTGTTTTATAAGAATTTTATCATGGTATAAAACATATAATATTTAAATATTTCATAAAAATATTTTCATTATAAATATAGTCATAATAGAGAACGAATATGAATTGTATTGTTTAATTAGATCCTGAATAAAGCATATCTAACCTCAATGGATTCCATTCTTGATGTATTTTTTTTGAATAATAACTTTGAACATTTCTTGCTGAAAATATTCATTTATATTTGAAAAAAATATTTTGAAAAGATAAAAAATTTCAAAAAATGTTTCTATGAAAATATCGATGGAAAATCTTAATGGAAGCTTTAAAACAATGATTTTTCATGATAATAGAAAATAACATTAAAACTTTATGGGTAAAATTATAGATTTATTTCTTATATGCGGTAAATGAAAAATTATCCTTGTTTTTGAAAACAACATGAAGATTAATTTTTAAAAATTTTATAAAAAGTCAAACCTTGGTAAAAGTTTATTTAATAATTCATTTAGAAAAATTTTAAAAAATTATGATAATAATTTTAGGAAACTTGTATATAGATTAAAAATGGATTTCCTCTGAAGTGATAAATAATGTCAGTTTTCATTTAGAATTTTATTTTTGAATCGTGAGTATATAAAGAGATGAAAATGTATATAAAACTTGTATATTATTTAAATAAACAATTACGTAGTAAATTGATGATGTTCTTGATATGTAGATCAAGAGATTTCATCAACATAAGAATAAACACCAACACTCCCAATAACCGATGTGTTATTGTCAAAAAAGCCTTATAAATGCTGTAACATTTTAAAAATAAGATCCATGAAATAAATAAATTAATTAAAACATAAAATATCAAGATAATAAATCAATTAATTATGTTACAGTCCAATGGTGATTTATATACACCTCATTAAAGATAATAGGTTCATAATGTAACATATGTCTAAAAGGAGACAAATTGAGACAAAAACATATATTAATACTTTGGTAAATTTTTTATCCATATACCCCATTAAAGAAGAATCCTTTAATTGTTAATTAAATCAAAATTATTTTTAGTATAATTTTAACACTGCATGATTTTAAAAGAGAATTATGATAGATAACTTATGTTTCACATATGACTAAGCCTAAATGAACTCTTAAAAACAATTTTTTTTTTCATAAAATGAGCATTATGACTTAGCTAATAAAATTGAGGGAATGAATGGTATCAAGGTAATTATAGAACAAATAATTTTCATACTCATTCTTAATTTATTAAATATTTCTTTTATTAATATACACCTAATTTTTAATATGGTCATCTTATTCTTTAATTGTTTTTTCGTTCAAAAACCGATTTTATTACATTCCATGAGAAAATAAATATAATTATTTCTTGAAACATTCATAAAATTTATTTTCTAAAGTGAAAATAATATTAGGATTCAAAATATTTAAATTATCTTAGAAAAAATTCTTGATATTTTTTTGAAATGTTTAATTTTTCAGAGAATATTAAAAATTCCGATTATTATAAAAGCCGCATTTTATTTATAGTTTTAAGTCATTTTTTACATTAAATTTATCTCAAAATAACATAAGTACATTTTAGAAACATATAATATAAATATTTAAAGAATAAAAATATTTATATATTATTTTTTATAAGTACATTTTTGGGATTAAAAAGACATGTTTCCAAAAAATTGTATTTCATTGATTTTGGATTGTTTAATATTAAATGCAATTTTTAAAAGTAAGTGTTTTTAATTTTTAAACATGGATTCCATATTTGGAATCAGGTGGCCCAAATGATGATTTAATGATATTTTACATTTATTCATAAAAAATTTACGTTGGTAAAAAATAAATTTATCACAGTATAGGGAAAATAATATAGCAGGTAATGGTTAAAATGTAAAAGTTTAAAATACCTAAAAATATGAAATTAAGTGGTTTTTTGATGTGTTTTTCAGCCTTAAAAATCACGTAAAACTATGATTTTCTTCTAAATAAATTGTAATTAATTCCAACAAAATTTCGATGACTTTAAATATATAAAAAATCAGTATATAATAACAAAAAACCACTCATCCTCAAGTATAAATACCAACCTCATCAAAATGTTTCTACTAAAATTCCTTGAATATCATAAAAATATTCAATAGACTATAATATATACTATTGAAAACTCATAGTACTACTGATATCACCAAAATTCAAATTCCATGTTCTTTATGGGGCCCACAAAAGATGTGATATTCAAGAGGTAAATTTCTCAATCAACATCTCTTATTATCTTTTATTTATCTTCCGTCTCCCCACCTCCTCCATCTATAAAGGTATAATTAATATGTTATTATATAAATGATATAGATTCATAATAATTGTAACACCCCAGGTAAATAAAGAATATGAAATTTTCATATTTATCCATATTTGTGAATAAAATATTAATATGACTTTAAAGGGGACACTATGCTCGATGGCGTACCCAACACGCAATAACGAGTTTATTGGGAATCTTACGTTGCACTCTAATAATAAAATAATATTATTTTAAATGGTAGTTAACATGTAGCCGTTTTAATGGAGGGAATGGATAAAAATAACTAAAAAATAATTATATATGTTTTTAAATGTTTTTACATTTATCCAATAAAAGATAAAGGCTTAAAATACAGAAAGAATTCAAATTTAGGCGTATATGCCCTAGTTTTCACTAAATGTTCACTTATCGCCTTTTGATGGCGAACCGTCATTAAATATAGATTTGTTCACTGTTATACATTCTATTGGAGAAAATAAAACTCTTCTTAAGAATCGGGACATCAAAATTTCCTTTGTGTAAATTTTTGGTATCTTTCCGATAAAGTTCATTTTTTTAATGAATAGTGTAAAGTGTTGTATTTTAAGTCAAAACCTTTTTTTAATCTAATTTATTTATATGATTATATTATCTTTTGAATTGGTTTTAAATTGAAATTAGAATATATTTTTACCATTAAATATAATAGTGGTCGTTGGAATTAATTTTACTTTCAAATCAGACTTAAACTAGTGTCAATCTTTTGATACTTATTGTTTCACAAAAACACGTTATTTGCTCTAACAGCGGGAATTAATTATTAAATTAATTAATGTGACTTATATTTGTTGAATTTTGTAAAATAGACCTCATTTTTGAATTTGGAATATCAAATATAGCTGAGGGTGAATTTTTGGGATTTTTCTGAAAAACATCATTTTTCGATGAATAGTGAAACCACTAAGTGGTACATATAAAAACTGATTTTCTGTTTAAATGAAATTTTTCCATCTTTGTGTTTTGAATTTCAAAAATCCGACATACATGGTTGTCATTAAGAAGTAAAATGTGGTTCAATGGGATAAAAATAATTTTTTGGTGAATAGTAACTTATTATGTTTTTAATCGCGATTAGAGGTAATTAGTGTAGTTTATGGTAAGAATAATGTTTTAATAAAATGAAATGACCTAGAAACATGTACTACCCTCATTGGATGTGTCATGGCCGACCAAGAAAATCCATGGGTCAACTTGGGGACCCCATGGAGCCACTTTGGTTGGAAAATGACATAAGTATCTTTATATTTAATGTTAATGTAAAAATGACACAAACATGAGATGTTTTACTAAAACAGTTTTTACATGGGGTTATAAAAGTCATATTTTTGACTATAAATATTCCTTGGAAATATAAAAAGATTTCGTACATCATAGTATTTTTTTACAATTTTTAGACATTATATAAATTAAATTATTTATGACATCGTGATGATGCAGCGATGACCTCATTATTTAACGATTTAAATAACATGGAAAGATAATGTAATATCTAAGACCTAAACTTGTCTAAAACCTATTGTATGAGTGGATTTAGAACCCTTATCACCTTATCCTCAAAATACATTAATGTGGGACCTTTAAAATCCTAAACGCTTTTGAAAATAAAGTAACATTTTGTAACATTACAAGAGTGCCCCCCCTCTCCTCTTATAAAAGGCCCCCACCTCTACCTCCTTACCCACACTCCCAACACCTTTGGCTCAGCAAAACCCTTCCCATTTTGTCTCTACACTTCCTTCTCTTACTCCTTGAATCCTAACTTTGGGTAGAAGTCTTCTCAAGGAACCCTTTGAGCTCAAACCAAAGGGAGTTACCTGATTTTAAGGCAATGTCTTCACTTGTGTCCTTTTGTTTTATTTTTCTTCTCCAACCCCCTAAACTCTTTTTATTAATTTATTTTGTAAAAAATACAGTATCATAAATATACTAGGATGTTGTTATCAGAATTATTAGAGCTACACTTACACACATCTACATCTAATGGTTAAAGAACATACTGTTTCCGTGGATTGCGAATTTCCGCCTCCCGAAACGATGATTGTTTAGCATTCATCTAACACCTTCAAATGTGGACATTAAGATGAAAATATATTTATATATGATATCTAATATGTTTATGTTTTACTTAATCTTCTTTATTTTCCATTTATGGCGTACCTTTATGGTTTCCATTATGGGTAAACGCGATATCTTCATTTAAGGAAGTGCGGACTGCCGCCCCCTCAAAGTGATTTGATTCGTTAATACAATATGTGGTACGTATAAAGGATATATTTAATGATATTATATATGATATAATACTGGAATTAAAATACTATTATGTATCATTATGTTTAAATTCCATTAAATATTAAATAGAAATGGAAGTAGCGTTCATGCGTACGTACGACTTATCGTCTCCATGAACGGTACATTTCATTTCTTATCTCAAAAATGTTATGTAATATTATAAGTACATATATATAATGGATATATATGTAATATATTAAATATAAATTATGGATTTAATTCTGGAATTATAACATATATATATCTCTCTCATTTTGTTTTAATTCCATTAATATGACAAAAAATGAAAGTAGCGTTCATGCGTACGTACGGCCTATCATCTCCATGAACGGTGCTTTTCGTTTTTTATCTCCAAATGATATGGAATAGTATAAAATGAATATTTACTGGATATATATGATATTTTAATCATTAATACTATTCTGTAATTTATTTACTTATAACTACATGGGCAATCTTTTTTCCAACATGTTCATTTTTGACTCATGTACCAAACATCGACAAAAATGTCTGATATGAACTAACATTATTAAACAATTATTATAATATTATAATATGTGATATGAACTGAATAATAGTCTCTAAAGGAGGTACATAGGCAATTATTAATTGACCAAAGTATATTATTTAGGAATATAAAGAAACAAACAAGACAAGTTGGACTTGAGGTAAGGGATCCTACTCCATGCTTTCTTTTTAAGTACACTCTTTTATGTAATTCCTTTTAAAGTTCATATTTATTGTTATTGGGATGTTATTTTATATTAATATTACTGTAATTTTTATGTTAATGTGATTAGAGACCCTATTCTCTCTCATCAATCCATTTTTGAAGTTTTGAGTGGCGCCGTTAGGCTGCCGAATTTTCGTAAGAGATCTAACCTCTCTCTTTCTTTTTAAGTACTCTCTTTATGTCACTTCTTTTAAGCTCCTATTTGTTATGATGGGGGATGTTATTTTTTATTCCCCTTTCTATACATTTTATTGTAATGTGATGAGATACCCTATATGATCTCATCAATCCATTTCTGGAAGTTTTAAGTAGCACCGTTAGGCTGCCGAGTTTTCGTAAGGGATTTTTCATCTCACTTTTTTTTCTGTGAGATTTATGAAACATTTGCCACAATTTCCTTTGAGTGGTGTATTTACTGACCATTATTTTACTCATTGTGTAATATTCTTTCATTTATGAGTTTTTACATCAATGTTGTATTGTCCTTCTTTCACGGGGCGTATGTTTCAAAAGATACCCATGTCGGTAAGGGAACCTTTCACCCTCCTCTTTTTAAAAGACTTATTTTGTTATGTCTTTTATTTCACATAATATTATTTTGGGATATGTTCTTCTATATCCTTATTGATGTAAGTTTTATATCCATGTGATGAGATACCCTTTTTATCTCTCATCAACTCTTTTTCTGAATTTTGAAGTGGTGCTGTTAGGCTGTCGAATTTTTGCATGGGAACTTCTTAACCCAATTTCGATTCTTTGGGATAAAATTGTACACCTTGAATATGTCGTTCTATGATTATGGGTGAATGTCCTCTGATTTTTTTACAATTAATACCCACTTATATTTCGTGTATTCGTTTGTCACACATAGTTACGTAACTGATTTATCCTTAATCCAATGATACCGTCTTTGTATGGGACTTCGTCTCAATCTCCTTTCATTGAGGAATATTTTGTTTTATACACAAATTTCTTTTATACGGTGTATAAACCCCTTTGACTTTTACGTTTATCCAAAAAGAATCTTTTTATACGAATCGTTTTACTAAACGACAAAAGGGAATGTTTTTGTCGTACGTATGCGGCGACAACGACTTCTCTGCTGCCGTGACCATTATTTGAGTTTTGGCTTCCTCTATAAGCTATACCTTCTTTTTAAATGAAAAATAAATACCATGTTTTACTTTTCATTTATTTTTGGTATTGAAAATGGTTTTCATAATGTATTTATATCAATGTGTTGTATTGATATCCTGTTATTGAATGGTGGAAATGTTATGTTTCCTTTATGCATGTTTTATGTGATAAGATTATGTTATGGTTCTTGGGCATTGTTATGAAGACGGGTGGTTCCGTGATAAACTAAGGGTGGGTGAGCCCGATATAGCTCTCCATTGCATTGGGTAACACGAAGGAGTGAAATGTTAAGGTTTCTCCGAAGAGATTTAGGGAATATACTGTGGTGGGTATTCCAAACGTAACCAAGAGGGTTACTCCCTACGTAAGAATGTTATGAATGCCTCAAGTTACCTTTTATGTCTTATGATTTCTATGATTTATTCATGATTTGATGTGGTATGTTAAAGTGACTATGTTTTATGGGTAAAGTATGATTTCATTCTTATGTATATATGAACTCGTGTTTCCTTTCCATATCTTTATAACCCTTAATGAGCTTTTTATGCTCATCCCATGTTTTTGAAATGTTTTTCACATGTCAAGGGAAAGGTACCTGATAGGATGATAGTGTCATGGATGTGTCAAGAAAGAATCCATGTTTTATTTTAAATATGTTTCCGTTGATGGGAAGAATGAATACTGTCTTTTATGTAACCACTTTGTTTAAATGTGGAATGTAATGCAAGTTTCATGTTCTAATTCTCTAAAACTCTAAACCTGAAAAGATCCTCAATGTGTAATCTTGTAATAACTCAAGATTAAGTATTGTTTAAGGCTGGGGCCTTATAGTTGGTATCAAAGGTCGGTTTAGATAACTTTATAGGTTAGGGTATTCTTTAAGCATAAGTGGCATTACCATAACAGTTAGGATTTTAGAAAGAGTCCCAGTTTTAGATAAAGTGAATGAGTAAGTGTATCTTAGTGTTTACCTTCCTCATTAGTACATGATGGTTTTGTTGATATACTCACACTGACATTTCTGTTTATAGTGAATGGATGGATCTATCAGCCACCAAAGAGACAACAGGTTTGAAGGAAACTGTGGTGGTTCTATGATTAAGATAATAGATAAAATGTGGGATTCAATGAGGAAACTCGTGGTTATTCTAAACCAACTATCAAGGAGTCATGATCAACCACTTGAACCTGGGTATTATCTTTAATGCATCATGTATGAGATGACCAATCGATGTGGAAGTTCAGGTAATAATTATAAAGGCAACCATTAGAGTTTATATGATCCTTACTTTTGAGGTAATTATGGGTTACTATATGTTATGATGGAAGTGAAAGGCATGAGATAAAATTGAGTTTAAATTATGTTATGGTTATTTATGATGATTTTATCTCTTTTTGGGGAATGATTTTAGAATTATATAGTTTTGGAAAAAGGACAACGTGCAGACCGTGTGACTACCCGTCGCATCGGACAATGCTGCGGGAATCGAACCCACAACCAAAGTGTGACTGGTATTTATTGCCTACCACTGGACTACGTGAAGTCCCTGGTTAGTTTGACTGATTCTTTTTAGTTATATGATTTTATGAATTTAGAGTATGTTGATTTTGGGTTATTTATGAAAATGATTAACCTATCATGGAGGCTATGTGATTAGGTTAATTACTTTTCAATACGAGACTTTATGAGCAACTGATGTTGTTTGGAGATAAATGTTACGATTTAACTTGGAAGACTATGTGACTAAATCCTTAAAATATTTGGGTTTCAATCTTATATTGGTTTACTTTGAAGAATTTTATGGACAAATTGTTTATTGGATGGTCCTCGTTGAAATTTGGGTTTTGTTGGACAAATTTTGGAGATTAAGCATAGATTTTATTGTTAAAGGGTTATCCTTTTCTGGATTATCTGACCTTGTACTAACCTTTTTGGTTTTGTTTTTGGTTAGGTCTAAAGATATGGGAAGTACATAGTTCTCTTTGGTGGATTAGGTGATTCTCTAGAAGTTGATTATAGTACTCTTAATGCGAACAAGTCTTTCAAAATACTCGTCTTTTGGAAAAAATACGAGTTTGATTAAGGAATCTAGTTAAAGTTGAAAGTCAACATGATAAGTGATTATCTTTCCTTATTAATAAATTCCTCAATAGAAAGTAACTTAAAAAAAATGTTGTCTATTAACTTTTCCTACTAGGGAATCGAATACCGTTTAACCCATCACAAGTTTGTGATTTTCTTATGGTAAACTTTCTCCTAGACATGTTCACTATCACTCTCCCTCAAGAACATGACCATTTTCTTTTTCTTCCATTTCCATGTTTTTCTACATGGAATCCTAGTATGGGTTAACTCGGGTGACCTCCTTACTTATCTTTATTTTAAAGTGATTATTTTACCGACTCATGTTCCGGTGATGGACTTTCAAGGTTGTTTCCAAGCTCAATTTTAAAAATTGCGAGGACGCAATTCCCAAAAGGGGGGAAGGATGTAACACCCCAGGTAAATAAAGAACATGAAATTTTCATATTTATCCATATTTGTGAATAACATATTAATATGACTTTAAAGGGGACGCTATGCTCGATGGCGTACCCAACACGCAACAACGAGTTTCTTGAGACTAATAATAAAATAGTATTATTTTAAATGGTAGTTAACATGTCGCCATTGTATTGGAAGGAATGGATAAAAATAACTAAAAAATGATTTTATATGTTATTAAATGTTTTTAAATTTATCCAATAAAAGATAAAGGCTTAAAATACGGAATGAATTCAATTTTAGGCATATATGCCCTAGTTTTCACTAAATGTTCACTTATCGCCTTTTGATGGCGAACCTTCATTAAATATAGTTTTTTTTTCACTCTTATACATTCTATTGGACCAAATAAAACTCTTCTTAAGAATCGGGACATCAAAATTTTCTTTGTGTAAATTTTTGGTATCTTTCCGATAAAGTTCATTTTTTTAATGAATAGAGTAAAGTGTTGTATTTTAATTCAAAACCTCTTTTTAATATAATTTATTTATATGATTAGATTATCTTTTTAATTGGTTTTAAAGTGATATTATAATATATTTTCACCATTAAAACCAATAGTGGTCAGTTGAATTAATTTCACATTGAAATCAGACTTAAACTAGTGTCAATCTTTTGATACTTATTGTTTCATAAAAACAAGCTATTTGCTCTGAGAGCGGGAATTAATTATTAAATTAATTAATGTGACTTATATGTTTTGAATTTTGTAAAATATACTTCATTTTTGAATTTGTAATATCAAATATAGCTTAGGGTGAATTTTTGGGATATTTCTGAAAAACATCAATTTTTGATGAATAGTGAAACCACTAACTGGTACATATAAAAAATGATTTTTCCGTTTAAATGAAATTTTTCCATCTTTGTGTTTTTAATTTCAAAAATCTGACATACATGTTTGTCATTATGAAGTTAAATGTGGATCAATGGGATAAAAATAATTTGTTGGTGAATAGTAAATTATTAAGTTTTTAATCGCGATTAGAGGTAATTAGTGTAGTTTATGGTAAGAATAATGTTTTAATAAAATTAAATAACCTAGAAACATGTCGTACCCTCATTGGATGTGTCATGTCAGACCCAGACAATCCATGGGTCAACTTGGGGACCCCATGGAGCCACTTTGGTTGGAAAATGACATAAGTATCTTTTTATTTAATGTTAAAGTAAAAAATGACACAAACATTAGATGTTTTACTAAAAAAAATTTTACATGGGGTTATACAAATCATATTTTTGACTATAAATAGTCATTGGAAATCTATGAATATTTCCTACATCATAGTAGTTTTTTTAATTTTTAGACATTATATAAATTAAATTATTTATGACATCATGATGATGCAGCGATGACCTCATTATTTAATGATTTAAATAAAATGGAATGATAATTTAATATCTAAGACATAAACATGTCCAAAACCTATTGGATGAGTGGCTTTCGAACCCTTAACACCTTATCCTCCAAATACATCAATTTGGGCTTTTAAAATCTGGAACGCTTTTGAAAATAAAGTAACATTTTGTAACTTTACAAGAGTGCCCCTCCTCTTCTCTTATAAAAGGCCCCCACCTCTACCTCCTTACCCACACTCCCAAAGCCTTTGGCTCAGAAAACCCCTACCCATTTTGTCTCTCCACTTCCCTCTCTTACTCCTTGAAGCCTCACTTTGGGGCGAAGTCTTTCCAAGGAATCCTTTGAGCTCAAACCAAAGGGAGTTACCCGATTTTAAGGTAATGTCTTCACTTGTGTCCTTTTGTATTATTTTTCTTCTCCAACCCCCTAAAATCTTTTTATTCATGTATTTTGTAACAAATACAGTATCTTCAATATACTAGGATGTTGTTATTAGAATTTTTCTAGCTACACTTACAAACACCTACATCTAATTGTTAAAGAACATACTATTTCCATGGATGGTGAATTTCTGCCTCCCGAAACGATGATTGTTCTGCATTCTTCTAACACCTTCAAAGGTGGACATTAAGATGAAACAATATTTAAATATGATATCTAATATGTTTATTTTTAACTTAAGTTTCTGTATTTTTCATTTATGCCGTACCTTTATGGTTTCCATTATGGGTAAACGCGATATCTTCATTTAAGGAAGTGCACACTACCGGCCCCTCAAAGTGATTTGATTCGTTAATACCATATGTGGTACGTATAAAGGATATATTTAATGATATTATATATGATACCATACTGTAAGTAAAATACTATTATGTATCATTATGTTTTAATTCCATTAAATATGAAATAGAAATGGAAGTAGCGTTCATGCGTACGTATGGCTTACCGTCTCCATGAACTGTCCATTTCATTTCTTATCTCAAAAATGTTATGTAATATTATAAGTACATATATATAATTGATATATATGTAATATATTAAATATAAATTATGGATATCATTCTGGAATTATATCATATATATATCACTCTCATTTTGTTTTAATTCCATTAATATGACAAAAAATGAAAGTAGTGTTCATGCGTACGTACGGCCTACCGTCTCCATTAACGGTGCTTTCGTTTGTTATCACCAAATGATATGGAATAGTATAAAATGAATATTTACTGGATATATATGATCTTTTAATCATTAATACTATTCTGGAAATTATTTACATATAACTACATGGGTAATCTTTTTTCAAACACGTTCATTTTTGACTCATGTACCAAACATCAGCAAAAACGTCTGATATGAACTAACATTATTAAACAATTATTATAACATTATAATATGTGATATGAACTGAATAATAATCTCTAAAGGAGGTACTTAGGAAATTATTAATTGACCAATGTTTATTAGTCAGTAATATAAAGAAACGAACAAGACAAGTTGGACTTGAGGTAACGGATCCTATCCACGCTTTCTTTTTAAGTACACTCTTTTATGTCATTCCTTTTAAAGTTCATCATTATTGATATTGGGATGTTCTTTTATATTAATATTACTGTAATTTTTATGTTCATGTGATTAGAGATCCTATTCTCTCTCATCAATCCATTTTAGAAGTTTTGAGTGGCGCCGTTAGGCTCCCGAATTTTCGTAAGAGATCTAACCTCTCTCTTTCTTTTTAAGTACTCTCCTTTTTATCACTTCTTTTAAGCTCCTATTTTTTATGATGGGGGTTGTTATTTTATATTAATCTTTCTGTAAATTTTATTTTAATTTAATTAGATACCCTATTTAATCTCATCAATCCATTTTTGGAAGTTTTAAGTGGCGCCGTTAGGCTGCCGACTTTTCGTAAGGGATTTTGCATCTCACTTTTATTCCCGTGAGATTTATGCTACATTTGCCACAATTTCCTTTGAGTGGTGTATGTACTGATCATTATTTTACTCATTGTGTAATATTCTTTCATTTATGAGTATTTAAATCAATGTTGTATTGTCCTTCATTCCCGGGGCGTATGTTTCGAAAGATACCCATGTCGGTAAGGGAACCTTTCACCCTCCTCTTTTTAAAAGACTTATTTTGTTATGTCTTTTAATTCACATAATATTATTTTGGGATATGTTCTTCTATATCCTTATTGATGTATGTTTTATTTCCAAGGGATGATATACCCTTTTTATCTCTCATCAACTCTTTTTATGAATTTTGAAGTGACGCCATTAGGCTGTCGAATTTTTGCAAGGGAACTTCTTAACCCAATTTCGATTCTTTGGGATAAACTTGTACACATTAAATATGTCATTCTATGATTATGTGTGAATGTCCTATGATTGTTTTACACTTAATACCCACTTATATTTCGTGTATTCATTTGTAACACATAGTTATGTAACTGATTTATACTTAATCCAAGGATACCGTCTTTTTATGGGACTTCGTCTCAATGTCCTTTCATTGAGGCATATTTTGTTTTATACACAACTTTCTTTTATACGGTGTATAATACCCTTTGACTTTAATGTTTATCCAAAAGGAATCTTTTTATATGAAGCGTTTTACTAAACGACCAAATGGAATGTTTTTGTCGTACGTATGCGGCGACAACGACTTCTTCGCCGCCGTGACCATTATTTGAGTTTTGGCTTCCTCTACAATCCATACCTTCTTTTTAAAAGAAAAATAAATACCATGTTTTACTTTTATTTTATTTTGGTATTGAAAATGGTTTTCACAATGTATTTATATCAATGTGTTGTATTGATATCTTGTTATTAAAAGGTGGAAATTTTATGTTTCCTTTATGCATGTTTTATGTGATAAGATTATGTTATGGTTCTTGGGAATTGTTATGATGACGGGTGGTTCCATGATAAACTAAGGGAAGGTGAGCCCGATATAGCTCTCCAATTCATTGGGTAACACGAAGGAGTGAAATGTTAAGGTTTCTCCGAAGAGATTTAGGAAATATACTGTGGTGGGTATTCCAAACGCAACTAAGAGGGTTACTCCCTACGTATGAATGTTATGAATGCCTCAAGTTACCTTTAATGTCTTATGATTTCTATGATTTATTCATTATTTGATGAGGTATGATAAAGTGCCAATGTTTTATGGGTAATGTATGATTTCATTCTTATGTATATATGAACTCATTTTTCCTTTCCATATTTTTATAACCCTTACTGAGCTTTTTATGCTCATCCCATGTTTTTGAAATGTTTTTCACAGGTCAAGGGAAAGGTACATGATGGGATGATAGTGTCAAGGATGTGTCAAGAAAGAATCCATGTTTTATTTTAAATATGTTTCCATTGATGGGAAGAATGAATACTGTCTTTTATGTAACCTCTTTGTTTAAATGTGGAATGTAATGCAAGTTTCATGATCTAATTCCCTAAAACTCTAAACCTAAAAAGATCCTCAATGTGTAATCTTGTAATAACTCAAGATTAAGTAAGGTTTAAGGCTGTGTCCTTTTATTAATAATGTAATATTTTATATACATCCCTTTTATTTCCTACTCTAATTCAATGAAACGTACCCATGGTCCAAATTTAGGAGGTTAACTGTCTCTATGGATAATTATATTTATTTTTCTAATACCCAGACTTCAAGGATGGACACAAAAGTATTATTATAGTAAAATAAGATATTAATAATTATAAAATACCATATTTAATTTTTTTTAAATAATATATAAAAATAACATACAATAAAATAAAACTAGATCTTGATGGTCCAAAAAACATCCAAAATAATCTAAAAATATATCATTTAATTTTATCCAATGAATCACCCTCATGTAAGAAATAAGAACGAAATATTGAACGATTTTTAATTAAAATTTTTAATTAATACCATTATACATATTTTATGTTGTTATGTTTACATTTTATAAAAACATCCATAATTTTTCTGAAGAGAACTGACCATAAAAACGCGAGATGAACACACAACAAATAATGAAAATAATGAAGTATTATAAGCGAATGGGGGTAATTATTTTATAGAAGTATAATATATGTTATTATTAATATGAATATGTTTTTATGTGGAATTAATAGCACTATTTGGACCTCTACATAGTTTGTTAATGTATCAAAAACTAAAGGGACGTGTGAGGTATGGGTTCCTCGACTCACTTTTACTTTTGTGATATATATAACTTATTAACCACTTATCTCTTTTGTATGGGGTATATACTAACCATTGATATATATTATCATGAATCTCATTATAATTTTATTTAATGATTCATTTAATAATTAACACATTTATATAGCATACAGTTTTACTGATCACATAGTGGTAATGTAATTCGAATCCCATTTTCTGTTCCTTGGGTTAAACTTATACATCCATGGAATATCATAATAAAATTAATTATGAAATTAATATTGAAAATAGTATCTTTTATTTAAACTTTTCTATGTGGTTTTACATCAAATACGCATAATCAATTGATTTTATTAATTATCACTTCAATGATATGTTATTTGTAAATGACTTTCATTAGAAAAAATGTCTTTTTAATATTTCCCTTCAAACTAGGTTTTTCTTACATGTCTGTGTTTTTTAATGTTGTTTTGAATTTTTAAAACTATTATCCCTTGATTATGTAAATTAATTTTTATCAATTATAGTATTTTTTAAAGTGTTTTTAATTCAATGTCTTATGATTTTTTGAAAAAAGGTTATTTGATAATTGTTCAACGAAAACAAATATTTTTTTAACTTACAAAGTTTGAAAAGTTTTTCCCACATTTATGAGACCTTAATGTTGTGAAGAATACCTTTCATATTTATTTTTTTATTTTAAATGATATTTTATAATTTTTCAGAATATTAATAATATGTGAATTTCAATGTGGAAAATATTTGTTTCCCAATTAATTTTCCAATAATCTCAACTAAAGAATTTTTATCTATGTAAACATAATTTGTGGAATATTATGCTATGTTGAGTTTGATTTGAAATGATATAATTTTACATAGTTTATTAAATGTATTATGATTATTTATATTGGGGATATACTATTTGATATAATTTAACAAATTTATAATGATGGTTTTTGATTATGTGTACTGATTAAGGAAGGTTATTTTAAATTTATATTATAGTTTTAGTAAAATGGTATATATCGATTTTGTTTTAGAATTTTAATAAGATTAATTAATTGGAATTAGTATGTGATGGTAGGGTCCTACAATAACCCCTCATACCATTAGTAGGTCTCATGAGAATCACTAGTTTGGTTATTGAAATATGTGTTACCCTTTATATATGGTGTCTTGGAAGAAGCCTTGATGGTATGTTTATGATGTCCAACATTATAAATTCTCTAATTATGAGATTATTTATTTATATTCAAGATATTATTCAATGTGTAGAATATCCATGTTAATTTTTTATAGACCATGTGATTATTTATAAGGCACAATTTTATCATATTATAATATTGTTATATTATGCTCAAGTTATTTATTAAGTGAAACGTGCTTATAATTATTTTTGATATATTCTTCTTTAATTAACCCTTATTGATCATATATACTCACCCATTTATTATTCTTTATTTTTCCCCTTGATTCCAAAACATTTGTTATGATTTATATGTATGTTCAATCTTGTAAAATAATGGGGTACCTGAAGTATTTACATTGTTTTATTTTATTTTTTCAGCTATAATGTAAGATTAAATAATGTGACGAGTTTCCCAAAACTAATAAACAATTTAGTCCTTTGGGATGTGGTTACGTATATATTATTCTAATACAAAATGTATCCACTGACTATGCGATTCTAGGGTTTGGGTTTTTATATTTTATATCAATGTAAGTTTAGTAGAAACCATGGGAAATGTATCTAGGGAAACACAGATTTGAGGAAAAAATCAATGATAGAATGATTAGAAATATCCAAATAAACTATGATTATTATTTAGAGATTAGTTATTCCTAAATTTTTAATTTATGCAATGTGTATCACTTGTTTTTAGATTATAAAATATTTTTCATAATGTTCTGGTCATATCTATTGTATGTAGGTTTTCAAATGAATCCTAGAGTATGTCTTGAAAAGAGTACCCATGACCATAATCCAAAGAGTAAGAATAATAATTTTTTGATGGGTTTATGAAAATATTTTGAAGGGAACTAATCTCCCTAAAATTCTCATCATATGAGGACATAATATCATTTTATAACAAGGTATGAAGGAATAATTAATATCTTATGGCTTTGAGGGGAAGTGAGAGAAGAAGATGATGACAGACAAAATTTTAGATATATGGAATAAGAGAAAAATGTTTTTCCTATATTTGGAAACAGTGGAAGTGAACACCATAGTATATGGTTAAGTGGAAAGTGGTTTTACCAAAATTGTGGAGAAATATCCACCACAATAATTATTTTAAGGGAAATAATTAATTTTTTAATGTTTAGTGTCTCACTTTCAATGATATGGGGCTCTACACAAATGAATTCCCCAAGCATCAAGGAAATACACATAAAATGCCAATAGATCATGGAGATGATTATTATATTACCATATAAAAAGAGGAATGATAATTGAGATTGTGTTTTTTGGATACAAGAAATACTATGTATTACATTATTGTTATAATTTTATGAAACATTTTAGGATTTTAGTACAGGAAAATTTCATAATGGATTTAAAAGTAAGAATTTAATGGTAACAAGATAAATGATTCAGTAAAAATCACAATACCTTTGAAAATATATTTGTTGAGGAAATATAACCCTTAATTTTTCTCATGTTGAGATAATGATGTTTGTATAAGGAGAAAATTTTTACGGGGAAATTAAACTGGATTGTGCTGACTAATTTAGAGCTGAATAATGACTTATTGAAAAAGTGGTTGATGATACCATTTATTGAGTTGAAAACATATTCTAAGGAAAATATCCTATAATATTTTTTTACTTATTAAATAATTGTGAAAACATTTTTTCAATTAGTTTTTAGGAATATTTAAAAATTTACTATATTACAATAAAATCATGATGAAGGTATTCATATGTTTGGTATGTGATGATTAAGATAAACTTCATATTGTTTGATCGAAGAATAGTAAGTTAATTATATAAATTTATTAACCTTATTTATAATGTTTTGGTTGCTGATCCATTGAATGGTTCATAAGGAAAACATTTATGAAATGGTTTATATCAAACATTGGATGAGGATTTAAGATTATGTTTTTTATGCATATCAGATAACTTGTCCGAACCATATTGATTTTGGAAAATAGTTTCAAATATAATGAACTAATTGTTTCTATTTATATATATTAAAAGTCAAATGTATGTTCTACGGAAAAAAATTAGTTTTTTGATGTTCATTTCCTGGAGTATTTTTTAAAACATCAATAGACATTATCATATATTTACCATAGGCTCCATGAAATAATGATACGATATGGGAAATGAAAAGTGAAACATATGAGATATCATTTTAGGTTACAATTTTCTATAATGTGGAATATATAAAGGCTATTTATAGAATTTCGTAATGACATTATTGATATACTTTTAATAAAGGGACAACCCATAGGTTGGTAATTAACCAATCACATCCGACAAGGCTTTGAGACTTGAACCCAAAAACAAATTGCAAAATGAGTCCATCACCTACAACTGGACAATGTGATGTCCTCGTTAGTATAAAACAGTTTTTTGATTTTAATTGATTGGATAATAATTTATGAGTTCATTTTAGAAACACCTTATGATTAATATAAATATAATATTTTGGAATTATATTAACTTTTGGAAAAAAGACGAGTTTTTGGTATAAATTTTTTAGAGGATGAAACACTACATCTCATGTTAGTATATATCTTTAAATTCTTACTCATATAAGTTAGATAATTCCTCAAACCTAATAAAAGTATTTTATAATAAATAATTTAGTAGTTAAATTTTATCAATGAGAAATAATTGGCCTTTTTACCAATCACATATTTATTCATATCTAATGGTAAAAATTATAATGACCATGTTATCTATCACTATTCATCAGAAAATGATAGTTATATTTATTTTTTATGTATACCATTTCACTTACCAATAATTTTATCTATTTATAATACTAGTTTTATTGGAAACCTTCACATTTTACATTCCCACTTTTTAGAGGGCGTTTTATTAAATATTCACACAATGTGGGTTTCAAAGAAAGTAATTTAAAATTAGAAACCATTTCTTAGAAGTGTAACATAAAATTATAAGAAAAGAATTTATTAAAGGAGGGGATAACATAACACGATATGGTTTTAAAATAAAACTATGTTTGATAGCCTATGTTTCACAAAACACCAATATTTGAGAAAAACTAAAAATATTTTTTTGATAAAACCATTTTAAAATATCTATTACATTAGAGGGAATGAATAGTATTAAATACATTTTCAAATATATAAATTTCCAAATCATTTTTAATCCATTAATAATTGTTCTCTATGAATATGAACATAATTTAAATTAAATTCATTTTATTCATCAAATGTTTGTTTTCTTAAAAGAAAATTTTATTGGGTTCTAAGATAAAATAAATATAATAAATTTTATAACACTTATAAAAGTAATTTCATAAAAATAACATAATTTCTTTATTCAGAATATAAAATTTATCTTAGTAATAATTATTTATAACACTATGATATTTTTAAATTTTCCTTTGATATTAAAAATAATAATTTTTTCAAAAGAATAATTGATATTATTTTTAAGTCACATTAAAATTGAGAATTTATCTCAATTTATCATAAGTAATTTTAATTTTGATATAATCTATATAATTACAATTAATTAATATTTACATCACATTTATTATAAGTACTTTTTTGGGATTTAAAACACATTTTTTCCAAAAAACTATTTTCCATTTCTTTTTTATGGTTTAATTTTAAATATATTTATTCAATGTATGTGATTTGAATATTTAAAATCATCTTACATATTTGGAAACTAGAGGTCCAAATTATTTTATAATTTCAATTTAATTTTTATTAATAGTAAATTTACCCTGGTGAAAAAAATTTCCACGGGATTGGCAAAATAAAGATACAGGTTAAAGTTAAGAGGTAAAAGAATAAAATACCCAAAAAATAATATATCAAATGAAGTTTTGATGTGTTTCTAGACATCAAAATTATATTGAGAAATTAATTTTCATCCTAATTTATTGGAATTAATTCCATCAAAATGTGTTTCGCTTTAAATATAAAATAATCATTATTGAATCACTTAAACCCACCCCTTTGTAATCTTAAATACTAACCCTAACCACCCTATTTCTCCTCAAAATTCATGAATCTCACCAAATATATTCTACACCCTCTCCTAACCACTATCTCCATCTCTATTTTTTCTATTATGACCCAATGAACAATTTCAAGATCCTTAAGGGACCCATAATGGTGGTGTTATTCAAGGGGTAACATTCTCAAATAACATCTCTTAATTTCTTTTATTTCTATACCTTCTCCTAAGCTCCATCGTCTATTAAAAATAATAATAACTCTAGTATCATGTATATAGTGTAATTTTATATTTATAATGGAATATAATATATCTATTCCTTTTATTACCTCATCTTATTCAATGAAAACAAACATTTTTTAAATTATGGTAGTTTTCTGTCTCCGTGGATAATGATTTTTTTATCTATTACAGGATTCAATGATGGTCATAAAAGTATTATTATGGTTAAATAAGATTTCAAAAAATATATTATAAACTATTTCATGTTATGGAAAAAATATATATACGTAATATTAAATAAAATTAAACTCGAATGTGAATGGTCTGAAAGTCATCCAAAATAAACTAATCAATTATCGTTAACATTTATCAAATGATTTATCCTCATGTAAGAATTAAAACTAATATATGGGAACATTTAATATAATGATTTTTCATTAATTCCCTATAATTTCACTTCTATAGTTCCATGTCCATTTTATAAGAATATCCATAATTTAATAGAAACTAATAGAATGCAAAAAAATTAAAGAGACACACCCAAATCATTGAAAGTGATGAAATATTTTTATTGAATAGAAGGAAAGATGTTATAATGGTGTCATATAAGGTGTTATAAATATTAATATTGTTATATAAGTTATTAATAATAGTCTTAAAACCTTTATACATGATAGTAATGTATGAAAAAAAAGAAAAGAATGAGGTAAGGGTTTCTCGTCTCACATTTACATATTTGAGATATATGCCTTATTCAGGACTTTTTTCTTGTTTGTGGTTTTTATATATCATTTGATATATCATACAATTATTTCAATTATCATCAATTTATTAAATTTTTCTTTTAAGATCAATTAATAATATGGGTAATAAAATCTATTTGATTAAAATGTTGTAATGTAATTCTTAACCAGTTTTTCATTACGTGGGAAAACTTCTACTTCCATGATTATATCACAGTAATTTTACTTTATAAATAAATATTGAATATTTATGAGTTTATTTTAAATTCTAATATGGATTTTTATAGAATACACCTATTTTATTCGTTTTATTAATCCCACTACATTGATATGATTTTTATAGAGGATTTTATTTAAAATGTATCATCATTTTTAATGTTTCCTTTAAAACTCTCTTTTTATTCCATATCCATGGTTTCTAAAATTGTCTCAAAAGATGTTTTTGACGTTTTCCTATTTTCTGTTAATGAATTTTTATTTATTATTATAATTTTTATAAAATGGATGAATGGTATATTTTTTTGTTCTCGAAAAAAGGTTTGTAGAGGATTTTTACAAAAAAATAAAAATAATGTCTTTTAACATATATGGGATGAGGATATTTTCCTAATATCATGGAAACATAATGTTTTGAAACATAATTTTAAATTTCAAATCATTGTTTTCAAATAAAAATTGTTCTATTAAAAAAATGTAGAATTTAAAAATCTTGTGATTTTCAAAGTGAAAATGAGTATTTTCCTCCAGAATATTCCAATGATAAAATTTAAAGTATTTGGATCCATGCTAATTTTTTTAATATGATTATTTATTGATTTATATATCTTATGGTCTCATCTACTGTACATTATTAAAAATTTTATTATCTTTTTGACTACTAGTATACTATTTTGATACCAATAACTATATTACAATGGATGGTTTGTAATTAACTTTACTAATTGGGGATGTTATATAAATTTTGTATACTATTTTAAATACAAAAGTATATATTCATTATGTTTCACCATGTTTTTAATGGGAATGCTTTTTATTAATTATGTGAAGTTTAGTTCCCATTAAATCTCCCTGTTGCATCAGTATGTTTCCTGAGATAAACTAGTTGGGGTATTTGAATATGTTTTCCCCAATTATATTTTGTTTCTTGAAATCCTTGAAGGTATGTTAAGGATGTCGGGAATTATTTATTCCATCATTATGAAATTATTTATTGATTTCCATTTGATTATTAAATTAATATAATGTCTAATTTTATGTTTACTAAATCAAGTGCTTATTTATATAGGATTATTTAATAATTTCTTATTATGGCCATTTTAATATCATGATATTGATCAAATGGAATGTGTTTTCATTTCCATAATTTTCTATGCTTATTTATGATTGCTTTCACTATAAAAAACCCTTATTGAGAATCTAATATCACACCTCTCTTATGCTTTATTTTCCCCCATGATTCCCTGATTTTTATTAAGATTGATATAAAGGGTTTAGATATGAGAATAATTGTTTCCTAAAAGGAATTTGTGTGTGTTTTATTTTATGTTTTACTTATATAATAAGGTTTGAGTATATATCAAGTTTTCTAAAACAAATAAACAAGTCCACATTTCCATAGGTGATTACTTATATAGTGTACTATTTTAGTAATGTGACCACAAAAAATAGGATAATATGATTTTTATTTACAAGAATAATCATAATTTACAATAATGGGTAGTATATATAAAACAAAAAATAAATATGTGTTGAATATGATATGTGACTCAATGTTAATATAAGTGAGACATAAATCATGTACCCAAGTCTTTGAGACATTATTTTAGATTAGAAAATCATGAATAATGTATTTATATTTATTATACATATATTATTTTACAATATATATTTATCTTACCATATATTATTTAATTATTATTATTATTACAAATAGGTTAACAATTCAATGTTAAAATCATTTTTCGCGTCAAAACGACTTAGTTTTTCATGTATATTTTGAATTTTTATATTAATTACCATAAATATGATTATGGTTGATTCATATTCAAAATTATAACTAATATATATGTATCTCATATATATATATATATATATTCATTATATATTTATCAACTATAATTCATAAAAGTTATCGATATAAAATGAAATATAATGTTCATGGAGATGGTAGGTCGTACTTATGCATAAACGTTATTTCTATATTATTGATGGATTAAGTAAATGATAGTTAAATAATATATTTCCAGTATAGAATAAATATTAGTTCATATATATCAAATATATTAAATAAATTTATCATTACAACCTTCCATTGAAATCCTTCGTTAAAAACAAATTGCATCACTCCACGTGGTGGTAGTCCACCGTATACAAAAATGTCATTGCGGTATCCCCCCAAATGTAAATTAAGAAGGTATATATAATATAATAATTAAAAAAATAACTAAATTAATATTATGATAAATATATATATTAATTTAATCTATTAATATTACCATCCAAGTAAAATAGAAATGGAAAACACATGACATCAGTTTTTGAGGCTGTAGTCAATCCTACAAACAAGAAACATTACTCTTTTCCAAGGGGTTGGTAATTAAGTGGTTATATGTGGTATTATAATTCCATAGGAAAAATAATATCAGAAATATTATAGATAAACATTAAATCTATCTTTATGTCAAGCCATGAGAGGTGGTGATGGAAGATGAATAACATTGGTTTGTAAGGATGTGGTCTACCATAAACACGATTTATGTTTGGTTGAAATTTTATCCAAGTGAAAATGAATATATTAATTACATTAACATAGTAACATATAAATATATTGTTTATACTAATGTTGTTATATCCTCCCAATTAAATAAGATTAAATTAGGTCTAAAAAGAGATAAAACAAAAAATTAAGGTACATGAAATTTACCTATTCTTTAGAGATACTATTTAGGATTACTAATAATGAATTCATAAGTGGGGTTCCTTACCGAATATATAAAATAAAACGAGTATTAGAAAGTATCAATTTTATTTCATTATTTTCAGGTGAAACAAAATTTTCTGTAAGTTTAATATGGGAGGAGAGTGAATGACCTTTTATATGTAGGGGAGAGGGAACATAATTAGTTTTTGAAAAGAATAAAGTGTTCCCATGATTTTAAAATTCCAATAGGATCCAAATGAGTTATTATCTAACATTTTATGTGATATAAAATTGTTTTATAGAAAATTGGTGTTTGAAAGGTTCCTAGGTTATTCTCCCACTTAAATCTATAGTTTAAACCATTGATAAATAATTTTTAACGTTAACCGTTGTAATTTGGTTTTAACTTATTTAACAATTAATTATTATCAAAAACCATGCTGACCATAAGATATTATTTAAATTATTTTCATTCTAAATATGGAATCCATTTTTTCAAATTTCATTTCTAGAAGCGTCAAAAAAAATTATAAAAATAATCTCACATAAGTGATAGGAATGTTTTCTTCCAAACTAAAAGGATTTAAACGTTTCTTAAAAAATTATATAGAAGTTAGAAATGAAATTTATTTCTATATAATTTAAGAGTATATAAATTATTTAAAGAGGTGGGAGGTGAAGTATAGCCTTAAAACGTAATCTACCTAACTAATTTAATACTCTTAATTATGATTTATTAGACAAATACATCATCTAATACTTAGAGTTTATTAATCAAACATAAATATAATCAAATATATATTAGAGTTTAGTATTGTTACTAGAAGTAAATCATTTTAAAAAGTGAACTATAGATATAAAAAAAATTTAGAAACAAGTAAAATGAAATTTTACAAATTTCAAATATCAATCCAATAAAATCAGTATAAAATAAATAATAACACTTTAAACATCAATATGAAATGAGTTTATACTATTTTATTAAGGTTTACATAGGATTAACTGAATAGTAATTTCAATATTACATAAAAAATAAATTCCAAGATCACAATGATTGGAATCTCTATTTCTCTATATCATTCTATGACCTTGACTAGCCTTATCAGAATGAGTAGTCCAAATATACCTTGAATACCTTGATCTAATACTAAATCAGATAAAATGAATAGGAATGAATATGATTAAAATTATTTTAAATTTTTGTATCAATTTACCGTGAAAAGAAACTATTAAATATTTACAAAGTGTATGTAATAAAATTTTAAAGTAGACTAATCATCAGATGGGTTGAGGTACAAAAACAATAGCTTATACCTCATTAAATAGACTTATATTTGTAGGCACACCTCTAGTAGTATAAATCCATGGTTCAAGGAGTTCTTTTTAATGCTCTTGGACATGGTCCCACCTAATATATCAATATGCAGTCTATACCTTTTGCTGATATCATTTTTATGGAATCATTATAATAAAATAAAAGTATTCCCTCTCATAGAACTAATTCTGATCATCCGACAATGAACATTATTCTTCTGATATAATAATTTCTACTTTTTCCAACAAATGAAAAAATCGTTAGTCTAATGGAATAGACATGGTTAGACCAAAATACTAAAACCAACTAGTCATATTGAAAAAAATCAATAAAAATGATATAATAAACTCAATCTGTTAGATGGTGTAATCTAAATGATTTTTTGGAAACATACTTCATCAATCTGATCGACTAAACACATTCATTTCGAAGAACCACACATCTTCAATGTTATAGACTAATCATAGTAAATCAGATAAACTAGAATTAGTCAATCCGATGGAATAAAATCAGTCAGTCTTATGGACTAGAATTATTCTATATGATGGACCAGACTTAGCATAGATTTATTTATATCATTTAGTTTTGAATGATTTCTTTGTCTATTAGAATAAATAATATTTCACAAAAAACATTCTAAAATAATTGGGAAATATTACTATCATAAAACATATTATTTAAGAATGTGTTTTGTGATTTTCAAAAATATGGATAGAAAGTGTAGAAAGTATAAATTTTAACTCAATAATATCCTCACTTTTGAAAATAAATAAAAAAATAAAGTGAAAAAATAATAACATTGAATGATATTTCAAAAAACATATAAAACAATTTTACATTTAAGAACACTATTTTATTAATATTCATGAAAAAATTTCCCCCCTTTATTTTTTATCTCCCAACCTTTTTAAAAATCATTTTTTTCATCAAACTCTATTTGAAAAAATTATTATAAAACATGTAATATAAGACAATCTTTAAGAAAATTATTCTTTAATAAGTTCTCCCATATTTTGTTTTCAGTAATAATATGCGATTTAGAAATTATAAATGATATTTTTCAAAATAAAAACTAGGAATCGACTATTTTTTTAAAATATACCACAAATAATATTGAAAAACAAATAAACCAACTATGCATTGGAAAATATTGAAGCCATATATTGAGAATGATTCCTCCAAAAAAATTTAATCAAATTTTTTTATTTTTTTGACATAATGAGTTTAGAGAAAATAATAATTCATTATTTTGTAATATCTTTACATTGTATTTTATCTTTCTAGGTCATCATTATTTTCCTATTACTTTATTGTCAATTATTCCAAATTATAAATCTTCTATTCAATAACTTGATACATTCAATTATATAATTTTATCTTGATAAGTACTTATTTATGAAATTGGTATTTTTGTTGTTGTAAACAATCACTTTTAAAATGTCTTATTCTGTTAAAAAAATTATTTAGTTATTAGATATTTTCATATTGGGACTATATTTTCTTCAACTGATTAAAAAACAAGGACTTTTTAGAAACATAATAATAAAATGTTTGAAAACAATATTCAATATAAAAATATGAATTCTTAAAAAATATATTTTCTTATTAAGAAATTAAATATTACCCAATATATGTTTCAGCCATATAAAAAATTTATTTGTTGTTTTTATTTCTACCATTGAGTCATATCGGAAAGATTTGAATATAGTTCTATTTTATAGAATTGAATTAGATAAATTATTTAACACTTCAAAATTTTATAAAAAACTCAACCTTCGTTGAATTTTATTAGAAATAGATTAAATAAAAAGAAAATATAGAATTTAATTATTAAATTTTCTCCAAAATTCCTTAAAATAATTAAATATAATTTCAACCGTTTGATCAGACTCAATATATGTACAGTATATGTAGTTAGAGGAAGAATTAAGAAAATTTACATTGAGAGGTACTAGAATATAATTTCTCTTTCTATTTATCATTCAAATCATCTGATACTACAAATATATAAACATTATTATATAACTCACACTTTTTTGAAATAATTTTATGAGATTTATAAATTTTTAATTTCATGTGATAACATAGTTATTTCATGGAAACATCCAAATTAGTTTCTTTTTTAGAATTGGGAGTTGAAAAAGGAGTTATTTTAAGAACTTCATTTTACTTCATGTCATTCTTATTCTTATTCTGGTGTTTCTTTTGATTAATATACTTTTTTTCTAAATATCATGAAAAAATATCAAAAATCAAATTGTTCACTTTCCTATATTTCATCACACATTCTTAAAATTATTCTTCAACATGTCCCAATATTGAATTGTCCACTTACAAAAATTTACTTTTTATCCATCTCGATCTGAAATATGAAAGAAAACAAAAGCTCATTAAATATCATTCATTAGATTATGAATGAATATATCTTCATCAAATGACTTTATTTTCTTATCCTTTTTCTCCTCATCCATTATAAAATCATGGGTATCATCCTTCAAAGCTAAGTCCTTTACCTTATTAAGGCCAAACTATGGATCATGGTTCTTTTTTTAATATTTTCACATCACAAAATCCGTATACGCCTCATCAAACAGTAACTTTAATTTTATCATCCTTCTTGGATAAGACTCAACTTTTCTTTTCTTTTTGACCCTCTTCATGGACTAATGATGTTATATATCAGATCCATTATAGTATGATCTGTAAAAACATGTTTTCATTACATTCAAAAATACTGAATTCATTTTAAAAATAGTTTATTATCTAGTAAAAGAAACCTTATCTTTGAACTCAAAATATATATTATTAATTTTTGTTAAAACCATTAAATTTTATAAAAAATTGTTGATAAAACAAAGAGAAATATCCTCATTATCAAAGACTTTTTTCTAACATCTATTATTGATAAAAATAATTATTTTTCTAAATTATACTTTCACATATTCACCATGAAATATAACACACAGATATCCAAAAAAATCAACATATATCTGTCCCATTTTCATTGAATATGATACACTTTCATTTAATGAATCAAAAATATTTAATTTAACACTAATGAAAAAATTTCAATATCCTTTCATAGGAATGAAATATGAAAGTATCAACCATTGATTTCCCAAACTAACAAGATTACAAAAGGATTAAGGGTAACTAGATATTCTTCTCCCCAAAAGGAACCTCTACTAAATCAACCATTTATTGAATATTAAACATATAGAAAAAATCAAAAATAATGAATGTAATAACCTATATATTATTTTAAAAATAGATAAAAATAAAATTGGTTCACTATAACTGGATAACGAAAAATAAAAATATTCTTTTTTGAAAAAATATTTTTTCCCATGTATGGGTTATACCTACTTGGCACTAGTCGCCAGTACCTGGACTATTGGATGTAGGTTTGGCGTAGTCATACTCATCCTATAACTAGCGAGGTGGGCCTTGATGATTCAGGTCATGAAATCAAATTTCCAGAATGAACTAGGACTCTCGTTATACTATGAATATTATTATTAAATTCATTATATTAAAATTCACAAATTGAATATTTTTAGAAAGATTTTATTTCATAGTTCATCATTGATACCCTCATGAAATATCTCCAATGATATATTGGATTGATCTTATGGATCCAGTATAGTATTTGTGTTTTATTTCATAGATATATAAAATTATTTAATTAATTAAATTAAAACATCATAAAATATAAATTTCGTCATTCTAAAAAATTTCCTGGATGAATAATAAATACAAGGACTTGAACATATTGAAATCTACCCATATTCATTGAGTTTTTTTAGGTTTTTTCAAAAAATATTTGTAGTGTACCTAGGGATACTCACATAAAGTGAAGACCCCATAGGATTGTTATATTGATATAATGAACATAACCAATGATATAATCAACATATGCATTAAATACCTAAAGTAATCATTCCACTTTTGGGGTTTCGTACATGAATTCATTGCATAACCCGTTATTTATATTGTCAATTTATTCCCATTCTTTATTCTCAAGTGGAAAAAAATATAATTCATTTAGTAAATACTTAGCTTACAATGAATCTACAGATCTATAAACTATTATAAATTCATCGTATTAGACACATTAAATTTTAACTTTATGATGATCTTTTACATCCCGGCTTGGATTAGAATCTATAGCATGAACATTATTCCTTTTATTTATAGAACCCACTATTTTCCACAAACTATCCTTATTTTCCATTATACCCACTTAAAAAAATTTATGTTGTCTTTTAGATAAATTATAACTGGGGAATCCTAATATACATTTATGTTCTCTACTTATGCTTCATTGTATAAAATGTCTAACCACACACTTTTGGATTCATGGTCACCTACATGACCATTGTAAACAGAACCATTTCTAGAGGATATTAACAATATAGAATAAAAAATTTGGTTCTTCGTCCTTGGGATCCATCAAAATATAGAAAATGATAAATAATTAACAACAACTATGCACTTTTATTAAGATTTATAAATTAATTTTAAGATCCCTATAATCTGATTGGCCACTGAAACATCATGCTATATATTATTTAACTATTAGGGATCAAATATTATAGAATAATTACCATAAAAATTATAATATCATCTCCCTTGAGATAATAATTAGATTCATTAAGATAATTGTTATTTTTATGGTATACTATAATTATCATGAATAATTACCATCATTCTGTAATCGATGACCAATCTGGGATCAATACAATGATGAATTATAGTATCCAGGGATTATAATAAAAGATTAAGGCAATTGATGAAAGGAACAAGATCCAAAAGAGGAAGGATCTTGAAAATTATGTTTATAATTAATTTAATTAATTTTATAATTAAAAAAATACCTGGATCTTTGGTACATTCTTTGTTGATGATTTTGATTTTCTTGAGTGACCCTTTAGGATTGAATCGTCATGCTTTTAGGATCCAAACTATAATTCCATTAGCGGTGATCCACACATGCTCTGATAGCCTCCGATAGACAACACTTGTTCTCTAAGTGATAGTGTAGTGAAGCGAGTGTCTTGTGTCAGTCATTTTTCATAACCTATTATTTGGTCTTGAAGAATGTATATCATTCTATAGAGGGGAGGGAAGATGATTCGAGAGAGATATTGGTTGGATGAATAATTATCAATTAACCAGGCCTGTAGTTCGGTATATAGAACAATAGACATGAATGTATATTTATCGACACGGGGATTCAATCACAGCATTTAATAACATAATAGAAATTAAATAAATTCATAACAATAGATAAACCCTGTACAATTAATAAAAATATAGCATCATTATTTATGATGTCACAACTTTCAGAAAAAATAATAACAAATAAAATTTTTATAAAAAAATAATAGAATCATTATTATTATTATTTTAACTTTTTTCCATCTAATTAAATAATTATTTACCATCTTGAAAATAATTTATTTACTACTGGACCATCCATGGTTTACTCGATCTCCAATTCCATTTATTGAACACCCGACTAAATGAAAAAAATAATTTATTCTCTTAAATAAATATTTTATTTACAAACATTTACATAAATATTTATTAGATATTCAATAATATAAATAAGAATATTTTATTTATTTTTTTCAATAATTATAACTTGATGAAAATTATTCCAAGGTCTTGAGAATAATATTTAATTCATTAAATAAATTAAAATATAATTTAACCAAGACCACAAAAAAACTTATTATGTGACCCTCTAGGATTCATTCTAAATTTCATTAGGTGGGCTTGCATAAAGTCCAAGTGTACTATCTAGAAACAGTTTAAGGTACCAAAGAAAAAGAACATTAATTACCAATAACAACATCCATATGTGAACAATCATTTTTTAATATAATACCATTGTCTCAATATCTAATCAAATAGGTTTCATGGTAGTGTCATCGACCATTATGCATGATACGTTGTCCTTCTACTAACTGGAATAAACGTGTTGTTACATCATGTACATGGAATTTCATGTGACATTTCTGTTTCAATCTATGGTCCAAGATATTAAGTTCCATAAATGGAAGGGTCAAATATTTCCTTAACATATAAATTAATAACATGCCAGTGGTGATGTACCCAACTCTCCCTACTTCTCGCTAACATATGAAGTGATAGTTTTTGTCAGTAAATCCAATTTCATAATTCCTGACATGTAATAATGATAATATTAAATTCTAAAGACCATTATTCACACTCAAAGATAGGAATATTAGATGACACTCCATCATCTCGAATTCCTATTGGAAAGTCTTTTCTCATAATCTCCTATCTTAGATATTACCAAGTGATAAATTAATGGGAGTAAGTATCATAAACTTAGAAGTACTTTCACTTAAATGTCTGTATATAATGTGTCCCATCATATTATATCATCAAACCGCACAACTATATTTAACAATATTATTATATAATTTCAAGTTTATCTCCATTCTAGGGAACTTCCATTACATTATCAATGAGGAAAATAATCTATGACATTATTACATCATAGTCTTGTAGAACAATGATCAATAAGTAATAAGATGTATACCATTTAAATTCAATACATATCCATGTAATCAATGTACGAATTGATTTTTCTGAGGCACTAACTCTAACAGTTTCCACCCACAATCCCCATTTTCCATTATATCCACTTAAATATTTTTAAATAGTTTTTTAGATAAATTATTACATGGGAATCATAATCCATATTTATATAACCTACAAACCCTTCATTTTACAAAATGTCTAACCACATAATATTTGATTCCTGGTCACCTACATGACCAATAGATATAATACCATTACAAGAGGATATTAACCCTATAGAAGAATAAATTTTATTATCCTTCCTTGGAATCCTTCAAAGAATATTTAATGATAAATAATTAACAACAACTATACAATTGTATTGAGATGTATAGATGAACATTAAAATCTCTATAGTCTTATTGGCTACTGAAACGTGATGTTGTAAATTTTTCCACTACATGGGATAAAATATAATAGAATAATTACCATGAATATTATATTAGAATCTTAATCTAGTTAATAATAAAATTTATCAAGATAACTATTATCTACAGGGTCTGTTATAAGAACATAAATTACCTCATTGACCCTATTATGATTGTTATTATCAGTTTCATTAAAATAATCATGTATTACTTTTTTTGACCTTCCATAAGGAAGAGAATATCCATTTTTTCTAATTAAATTAGTAGTAGAAATTCTCTAGTCAATTACAAACAATTTACAAATTAAACAATTATTTTTAGCTCATACCGTGTCAATATTGGTAATCCAGTTTAATTTCTAATCCTTATAAAATGTAATTATATAATCAATATGTAAACCACTATAGAGTTGGGAGGGGAAGTAGGGGAAAAGTGATTGGGGTCCTTGATCTTTGAATATGAATTTCCTGATCAATTTACCTATCATCACATGGTTGGATGAATTTGGGAAAGGGAGTGTAAATCTAAGAAGGCATACCTATATTGAAAATTTTGATAAAGGATTTATTGATATCAATAATCCACAAGAATAACTATAATAAGAATTATTGTGGGGACTGTAGGGCCTATGACCTCTAATGACTCATATCATGTAAATATTTGATTCATATGAGAATATTCCAATAATAGAAAATACCAACCAATTAATGATTTTAAAATTTCAAAATTGCATTGTTGAATCAGCCAAATGATTCTACTGGCAGACTGTCCTATATAAATCATTCCACTAGAAATCCAATAAAGGGAAAAGTCATAGTTAATATTTATTAAGAAACCATTAGTGATATAGATACATGGTTGAACCATAATACCTTATGAAAATGAGAATAAATATTTAGAGAATGGTCTAGTTAAAATTAGAGAAAGGATAGAGAGAGTTGGAATTATCCCATTGATTATATCGAGTACATTTAATGAGTCCCCCCTTGGTATACGTTAGACCATTGAGTTATCCCTAGAAAACTGTTACTTTAAAAAAAACCTATTTAGGAGAGATACATTAAAAATTATGTGTAAAATACATATCTATAGTCATCATGAATATATTAACATACCATAACAATTCATATATTTCAATTCCTATATCTTATTAAAAATAAATTCTAGTTTTACCTTTATGGGAAAATTATCATATGACACTCCATTAAATAATCACAACTAACCTGAATGATTAACAATTTTATAATATATAAAATTATTAAAAAAAATTTAATCATAAAAATAAAAAATCTTGAATATATTTTGTAAAATTAAAATAAATAACACATATAAACTAATGTATGTCCCTTATATATTATCTACCTATAAACATTACATGTTCCTTGTAAATATTTTGTGTGAGTGGTTTTTGTCAAAGAGATCCACTAAATTATCATATTTAACTATCTATAAAATTGTTTTAATTATACATTAATGAATAATTTTAATGAGATAGTGTAGAAAAATGATATTTTAAATGAATATTTATACTATAATTCCTTATCTTGATTAATAAATTCATAATTTTCAAAATGGTTTAGTACATAATTAATTATGATATGAAAACATATATTTTAATATTTAACTTATATATTTATCTTTTTTTCTTTATTCCATATTATAATGTTATATATAAATATTCAATTATATAAATATCAATGGTTGATTACATAAAACACTTCTAGATTAATGGTAATATATTTAGGTAGAATAAAAATTCACAATGAGATTTGATTTCATATTTCTTAGTTTAGAAACTAGAATATCTATTAAGGTTTATATTGTGATAATTTATATGTGTTAAAGATAATTTTATGTCAATTTTTCAAATTCAATATTTAATTTATTTATTTATAGTATCTCTATTAAATATGTTTAAAAATAAGAATCTACTTTTTTCAAGTAATCATGTTACTTGTGATCATGTTCTTATCATATTAGATGTTTTTCAATATGTAAGTTAATAAATTAAAAACATATAATGATTTATCAATTTATTATATTTGAACATTTAATTTACTTTATATACTCTGTGAATATTAATTAAATAATAAGTATTAATATTGGAGATGATGTGGAAGGATGTATGAGATCAAAATTCTAGTATCCCTCTCCATAATATTGGTATTGAGGTGGTATCTATAAAATATAAATCATAAATGCAATTGAAATCCAGTGGAGTTTATATTATGTTTAGAGGATCTTAAAAAATAATAGTTGTGCATTAGTTTTTTTTTCATTATAAAATCATTGTTTGATAGTGTATATTTGGCAGATTATTGGCTAGGAACGAAAATTCATTGACATATATTAATATGATAAATGGATACATCATTAGTGTCTCATTTGAATTGTATCTTTAAGAAGATGACTATAAATATTTTCTTCTGAAATGGGTTTAAATGAGATTTTTAGGATCATGGAATGACATTCAATATAGCTTATTGAATTATATGGCATGGTAAAAGAAATCTAATTTTAAAAGGCATATTATAGGCTTTGAATTTTATTATTTTTTTAATATACATATATATATTTTTTAAAATGTAATAAAAGTTAAATACATATATAAGGTAATATTAAAATTAGATAAAAAATAAAATTTAAACTATAAAAAAAAGAAAAAATCCATTGATTCAATACTTCATAAGGATTGGGGTGTCTGTTAAAGAAAAAAATAATTTTATTATCAATAAAAATATTTCTTTTGAAATGTATTTAGAAAATATTCTTAGATTTAGTGTAAGATAAAAATATTTATAGTTTACATAAGACATATACTAATCAAAAATAAGAGTTATATTTTTAGTGAAATTTTTTTTATTATATAGAATTCATGATTTTAAATAGTCCTTTCAACTAGAGAAGATAATCTTATATAGTTTTGGTAATTATATTAATTATTTTAAATTATTTATTCACTAAAAATATCATCATACATAATTTAGTTTCTTCAGGAGAACCTTTTACTATATAAAAATTCTATAAAAATGGTTATCAAATGTTTAATTCATGAAAAATATAATTTAGGATAATATATATTGTTATTTTGTTTACCATATATTTTATTCATGATATCATATTACCAAAATAAAAATAGGGACTTTTATGAACATGGTGTAATATGTTAATTCCATGGAGGAAACTAGACACATTGTGGAGGTGAGATATAAAATAATATTTTGTTTACTACTTTTGACTATACAAATAACTGACCTCAATAGATAAATTTAGAATTCAGAATAAATAATACAGATATCTCTATCTTAAGATTGATGTTTTTTTAATTAAAAAATAATAAAATATTTTAATCAATAAGGTTTCACTGGTAAACCAATATATCAATGAATTATAAGAATATATTAATTTATATCATATTTGGTTCCTTTTTTATGATTTATTATAGTTATAGGCCTATTTTAATTATTTTCAAAAAAAATTTATTTTATCATCCATTTAGAATTTTTAATATTTTTTTAATAATTATAAATTAATGGAATTAATTCAACAATAAACAAGTTCCCATATTTTATTAAAAAATAACTGTATTTAGAAGAAAATTTTCTCTGCATATCTTCTTTCAAAAATATTATTATTGTTAGATATTTTCAAAAAAATGTTATATTTTTATAAAAAAGGGAAAATATTGAGTATTATTGATTTATGGAATAGAATAAAATTTTAATATAGTGATTAATTAATTCATGGAAATGCTTCCACATAAATACTTTTATAAATTTTTTATTTTATAGAATATAAAATTTAAATTAATGCTATATATTTACTTACATAGAGCTAGTTACTGAGGAATAGTGGAAAAAAATTAAAATATTACAAATAGTGATTTATAATGTCTTTATGTGAAATAAAATATTAGAAGAATAAATACATTATAATATTAATATATTATTAAACTCTATCAATTAATTTTTTTAGAAAATTTGTGGGATTCAATAATTTTTATGAATATGATAATTATTTTTCATAAAAAATATCATATTAATTCAACAATTTATAATATGATTCTCAAAACATTTCATAACAAATATGATAAAAAAATTCATCATTTATAATGTTCATTCCTTAAATTTTATTACACATTAAAATTCCATTAAAAATTTAAATGAATATGTAGAGACTCAAAAAATAACACATTAATATTACATATTATTATATTTATATTAATTAGATTATATAAAAATCCTTGATAGAATAGTATAGGTATAGTGTCATTAGAAACATGGAATCATTAACAACTTGTTTATAATTGAGCTACATCATCTCCCACTATACTATTTATAACTATAACCCATCTTAGACATGTCATATGTAATACCTTTCTTCATAACCTAGTTAAAGGAAACATAATAAATGGGGATATTACATTATCATTAAGAGTAAACAAGTGAGATATCAACATATAATGAGGATAAGGGTATTAGAACAAGAGAATATAATTTGAAATCCATATCTTATATATTCTACATAAAAAACCTGAGTCATGACATAAATCATGGTGGTTCATTAGGCATAAATAATAATGGAGTCAATGAACATGATCTATGAGTTCATAACATTGTAATATGAAATATATTTTTGGAAGAAACTTAATAATAGAAAATCTTATGTCAAGGATATCCAATATGACATTCATAACATGTTATCCTTTGGATAATAACCCGTGCACCTACATCTTGCTTGAGATAACCTATTTTGTATCCTATGTAATTCTTGGGATGACCTCCCATATACCCTCATTATGTCTTCGGATAACCTCTCATGTACATTTATTAGTTTGGGACAACAAACCATGTACCCTTTGACCTCACATAACATTATTCATTATCCAATGCATTGGAGGGAGATATGGGACTCACTAATAACATAATGAAAATCATACTTATGTGATCAAAAAAATATAAAAAATTTATCATATTAGAATCCAAGATAAGAAATGTATCTCATAATCATATAATTATATAATAACCTATGAAAGATAAATAGGTTTTCATAATTATTTCATCATGTCATCATAACATGTGAAGAAAACTGGTTTTGTAATCATTTTATCATTTTATAACATATAGAAGAGTAAAAAAGTTCATATAATTTCTTTAATTATCAATATAAAAAATAGACAATGAATAAGAATAATATACTTCTTCTATATCTATAGTAACGAATATTTAATAGAAATGGTTGTCATTTTAGATGGATTTTTTTGAAAGATCAATTGGAATATTTCTTGTTAAAAAAATTCCATCTCACTTGAAAAAAATATTTTAGAATGATAAAAAATTTCAAAAAATATTCCTTGAGGGTATCCTTTGAAACTATCAATGGATTTTTTAAAACACTGAGTATTCCTGAAAATGGAAAATAAGTTTCACTCAGTATGGGTAATGATATAGATTCCATTCATTATGTTTCTGGTGAAAGCGAAATGACCTTTGTTTTAGGAAATGGCAAGAATAGTACATTGAATTTTTAAAAAAAAATCATAAATGGGTAATAATTTCTTTTATAATTCATTCAGTGAATGATAAAAAAATATGAATCTTTTTTAGGAAACTAGTATATGTATGAAAAAGGGATTTCATCTGAAGAGATAAATAAAGTTGGTTTTATTTTAGAATGTTCTTTTGAATTAATGAGTATAGAACAAGTGGAAATTCAAGGGAAAAATTGTATTTTAATCCAATAAGAAAAACATAAGAAAAGTAATTATGTTATTTAGATTCATATCAAAGTATTTTATCATTACCAGAGTAAACATAAATAATCCCAAGAAATGATGAGTATGTATTATAAAAGTGACTTCACAATTGAAACTTATGAATCATAAGACCCTTAAAATTGTAAAATTATCTAAAACATAAAATATCATGATTATAAATATATTAATTATATTCAAGTCAATGGGGATGTATCTACACGTCATAAAAGTTGATATGTACATGATGTAACATATGTCAAAACAAAGAAAAATTTATATAAAAACATATATCACCTCTTTGGTAAATTTTGAACCATAAAACTCATTAAATATAGTTCCTTGAATAGATTTATAAATCCACATAATGAGAAAGATAATTTTAACACAACTATATTATAAAATAGAACTATTTTATATAGCTTATGTTTCATAGAAGACTAATCTTAATAAACTAAAAATGAATTTCTTTTTTTTACATGACCTGTATGACTAAGTAATTAAATTTTATGGAATTAATAGTATTAACCAAATTATGAAATATATAACTATAAAAATAATTTTTAATGTCTTAAGTAATTCTTTTGTTAATATTCATTTTATTTTAAATAATATAATTTTATTATTCAAATATATGTTTTCCAAAAAAATTATTTTATTTATTTCCCTGAGAAAATAAATATAATTATTCATTGAAGAATTTATAAAATTTATTTAAGAAAATGGATATACTTTTTGGATTCAATATTTTATATGAATTAATTGTTGATTTTTTCCATAAAATGTTAAATTATTCGGGGAATATTAAAAAAACTATTTTTTGTAAAATATACAATATTATTATATTTGGGAAATTTTTTAAATTTCAAATTGATCTCAAAATAACACAGTAAATTATTTGTTATATATAAAAATTTAATTAAAATAAAACACTACTTATATCTTATTCTTGTTATAATTACCTTTATTTTAATAAAAAGAAAATTTACAGAAAAACATTATTTCATTGATTTTTATGGTTTAATTTTAAATAAAATTTTTAAAAGGCTGTTTTTTTATTATAAAAAATGGGTTTGAAATTTGGATGAAGAGGTAAAATTTTTTATATAAGCTTATTTTAATTTTACACATAAACAAGTTATCATGGTAAAAAATATGATTTATCATGATATATGTAAAATTATATTGAAGGTTAAATTTAAAACGTAAAAGTTTAAAATACATAAAAATAATGCATTGAAAGGTTTTTTGATGTGTCTATAGGAATTAACCATCCTTTACAACATTAATTTTCATAGAAATGCATTGGAATTAATTCCAAACGAATGTGGATGACTTTAAATATAAAATAATCTATAATTAATCACTTAAACCGCCCATCCTCGAGTATAAATACAATACTTGATCAATTAATTTATCCACAATATCCTGGCGTATCATAAAATATATTCCAAATACTATAATATCAACTCTTACCTACTAAATTTAATATTGGTGTCACCCAAAATCCAATTCCATGATCTTTTAGGGGCCCTTAAAAGAGCTGATATTCAAGCGGTAACATTCTCAAACAACATCTCTTAATATCATTTATTTTTTTACATTCTCCTCACTTACCTGATACATAATATAATAATTAATATGCTATCATTTAAATTATGGTATTTTATATTTTTAAAGTAATATCTTTTGTACATCACATTTTTTACATAATCTAATTGAACTAAATGTACCCTTTGTCAAAATAATGAAGGTAAACTATCTCTATTGATAATGAATTTTCATTTTCTATTACCCTTCATGGATAGTCATAAAATTATTATTATTGTTATATAAGATATTAAAAATCATATTTTAACCTATTTCATTTATGGAACTAACATATATAAATAATATTAAATAAAATAAAACTAGATCTTGATGGTCAGAAAAACATCCAAAATAATCAAAGAATATATCATTAACTTTTATAAAATTAATCATCCTCTTAAATGAAATAAAAATTATATTTGGTAAATTTTTAACTTATATATGTGAATTAATTCTATTACACTTATCTTATGTAGTCATTTATGCTTTTTCTATGTTTGGGTTAAACATTTACTTCCGTGATAATGCCATAATAAGATTATTTATAAAATTACAATTGAATGTCATATGTTGTGTTTACACTTTCATATGTGGTTCTATAGAGAATAAATATATTCTATTGTTTTCTATTAATTCTCACTTCAATGATATGATATTTTTAATGTACTCCCATTTCAAAAAATATCTTTTTAATGTTTCCCTTCAAACACTCTTTTTCTTACATGTCTGTGTGTTCTAAATTTTTTTCAATTTTTTTACTATTCAGCTATGATTATGTAAAGCTATTTAAAATAATTGTTTACCTTTTATACAAATTTTTTGAATGATATATCTTTCCATTTTCTAATAACATATTTTTTGGATTTTTCATCAATAAAATAGATGCGATGTTTTTAAAGTTATGCAATATGAGAAGATTTTCTCTCCATCATGACACCTTAATGTTTTAGAGCTTCCTTTACATATTTAGTTGGATATTTTTAATGAAATTACAATTTTTTTATACATTTTAAATGTTTTAATAATTTTTAATTTTTGATGAGAAAACAAGTATTTTTCTAAATAATTTTCAAATAATCTCATTTAAATAAATTTCACTAATGTCTACATCATATGTTTAATATTATGACTCATTGAGGTTGATATCATATGATACAATATTCCATAATTTATTAAATAGACTAAGATTTGTTCAATTGGGGATATGCTATTTTGATACCATTCAATATATTACTATGGATGGGTTGTGATTATGTTTACTGATTGGGGAAGGTTGTTTTCCATTTGTATTCTATTTTAAATGCAAATGTGTATTTCTATATTTTTAACCCCTTTCAAAAGTTGAATTCATTGGGATTAGTATGTATTTGAAGGGACCTACTATATCCCCTCAATTCATCAATATGACTCATGAGAAAAAATATTTTAGTTATTGGAACATGTGTTACCCTTTTATATATAGTGTCTCGGAAGATGGATTAATGGTATGTTTATGATGTCCAAAATTATAAATTCCCTCATTATAAGATTCGTTATTTATTTCCATGATATTATTGAAATAGTAAAATATTAGTGTTTATGTTTTACAGAACATGTGATTATTTATAAGGAATTATTTTATCATCAATTATTATGGTCATATTATGGTCATATTATGATCAAGTTATTAATTAAATGAAATTTATACAACTTGAAATAATTCATTATTCTTATTTGTGATAGATTCCTCTAAACATAATCATTACTAAGAATCTGATCTCACCCATTTATTTTGATTTATTTTTCCCATGGATTATAAGAAGTTTATTATGATTTATACGTTTTGTTAATCATGTAAAATTATGGTGTCCAAAATGTATTCACTTTTTTATTTTATATTATCAGTTGTAGTCTAAGAATAAATTATGTATCTAGTTTTCTAAAACTACTAAACTATTCATCCCTTCACGATGTGATTACATGTATATTGTTCTAATGTAATAATGTAACCACTAACTCTAGGATTCTTGGTCCAGGGTATTTATAAATTATTTTGGAGGGTTATTAGTAAAATCCGTTAAAACTAGAATAAAGGAAACCTAGATTAGAGGAAAAAACCAATGATGTAATTTTAAAATATATCCAAATAAACTATGATTATTATTTAGAGAATTGTTATACAAAAATTTTGAATTTATGTGATGTGATTCAATAGTTTTTATATTATAGAATGTGCTTCTTAATTTTGTCATCTAATCTAGTATATTCCATCTTTATATAAATAGATCCTAGAGGAAGGATCAAAAAGTGTATCATTTAACATAATAGAAAGAGAATGAATAATAATTTTTTTTTCACATGTTGAAGCATTTTTTTTGAAAGAAACTAGTCTACAATTTTTTTTATTATATGAGCACTTAATAAAATGTTATAACAAGACAAAAAATGAATTATTAATATCTTATCACATTAAGGGGAATAGAGAGAAGAAGTGGATGATAGAGAAAAATAAAAATAAAAGGAATAATAGAATTATATAATTTCCCATATTTGATAATTGTGGACGTAAATTACATGGTATATGCTTAATAGGAAATGTATTTTACATAAAGTGTGTTGAAAAAATCCACTACCCACTTGTTATTAAGTGAAAAATGATTTTTTCTATGTTTAGTGATTCAACTTCATGGATATGGGGCACTATGAAAGTGAATTCCCCATTCATCAATGAAATATACCTCATATAAATCTAACAGATCATGTTCATGATTATGATATTAAAATATATGAATAGGGATGAATATTGTGATCGTGTTTTTGGATCTATGGAATATGTTGTATTACATTATCTTTATAGGAACTATGAAACATTTAAGGATTGTACAATTGTAAAATATATTAATGTATTTGAAATTAAGTGTCGAATGGTAACATGCAAAATGATTCAGTGGAAATTTTATCTTATTTGATAAGTCATGTTTGAAAGAAATATAAACATTAATATATTTAATATGATTACGTAATGATGTGGGGATGATAAACTAATTAGGATGGATAAAGTAAATTGGAAAGTACTAACTACCTTGGAGATGATTAATTATTTTTTGACAATGTGTATTATGCTAAAATTGATAGAGTAGATAACATTTTTAATGGAAATATCCATTAACATGTGTTCCAAATAAGAAATATTTAATTATACATGTTCTAAATTTTCATTTTTGAGAATTCATAATTATACCGTGTTATAAAAAAACACATGATGAAGTTATTCACATGTTTGGTATGTGACAAGTAATATTTACTTCATATAGTTCAAGAGATTAAATGTAAGTTAATTTTTGAAATCTATTAACCTTATTTCAAAAGAATTTGATTCTAATACTTTTAAAGGGTCATGAAGATAACCATTTGAGAAATGTTTTTTTTTCAAACATTGGATGAGGATTAAGGATTCCTTTTTTATGAATATTTGATAACTTGTGCCAACCATGTTTTTTTTGGAAAATATTTTGAGATATATGGAACATATTGTTTCTTTTAATATATATTAATAACTAAAAATTATTCTTTAGGAATAAAAATTTTATTTTTTGATGTTCATTTATTAGAGTATATTGTAAAATTAATATGGAATTTGTCATATATTTACCAAATAATCCATGATATAGTCATGAAATATATAAAATGAAACATCCATTATATAATATATTTATTTATATTAAATGATTTCAAAAAAATTAATATATTTAGGTTATTTTTTTGAATTTTGTAAGAATTATCTTAATATACTTTTAGAAAAAGGAAATCCTCATGGTCGATTGATAACCCGTCACATCTAGAAAGGCTATGAGACTTGAACCCACAAACTAAGAGAAACAAGGGAGAATTTCTTTATAAGGCCACAACCTTAAACCTTACTTGATCTTGATTTATTACAAGATTACACATTGAAGATATTTTCGGGTTTCGAGTTTTAGAGAATTAGATCATGAAACATGCATTACATTCCACATTTAAACAAAGTGGTTACATAAAAGACAATATTCATTCTTCCCATCAACATAAACATATTTAAAATAAAACATGGATTCTTTATTGACACATCCTTGACACTATCATCACATCATTTAACTTTCCCTTGACCTGTGAAAAACATTTCAAAAACTTCAGATGAGCATAAAAAGCTCAGTAAGGGTTATAAAAATATGGAAAAGAAACATGGGTTCATATATACATAAGAATAAAATCATACTTTACCCATAAAACATAGGCACTTTAACATACCTCATCAAATCATGAATAAATCATAGAAATCATAAGACATAAAAGGTAACATGAGGCATTCATAACATTCGTACGTAGGGAGTAACCCTCTTGGTAATGTTTGGAATACCCACCAGAGTATATTCCCTAAATCTTTTCGGAGAAACCTTAACATTTCACTCCTTCTCATTACCCAATGCATTGGAGATCTATATCGGGCTCACCCAACCTTAGTTTATCACGGAACCACCTGTCTTAATAGAAATTCCCAAGAACCATAACATAATCTTATCACATAAAACATGCATAAAGGAAACATAACATTTCCACCTTTCAATAACAAGATATCAATACAAAATATTTGATATAAATACATTATGAAAACCATTTTTAAAACCAAAATAAAAGAAAAGTAAAGCATGATATTTATTTTTCTTTTAAAAAGAAGGTATGGCTTGTAGAGGAAGTCGAAACTCAAATAATGGTCACTGCGGCGGAGAAGTCGTTGTCACTGCATACGTATGACAAAACATTCTCTTTTGTCATTTAGTAAAATGCTTCGTATAAAAATATTCCTTTTGGAAAAACATAAATGTTAAAGGGGTTTATACACCGTATAATATAAAGTTGTGTATGAAAAAAAATATGCCTCAATGAAAGGAGATTTAGACGAAGTCCCATACAAAGACGGTACCCTTGGATTAAGGATAAATCAGTTACATAACTATGTGTGACAAACGAATACATGAAATATAAGTTGGTATCAAGTGTAAAACAATAATAGGACATTCACACATAATTATAGAACGACATATTCAAGGTGTACAAGTTTATCCCAAAGAATCGAAATTGTGTTAAGTAGTTCCCTTGCAAAAATTCGACATCCTAACGGCGTCCCTTCAAAATTCAGAAAAAGAGTTGATGAGATATAAAAAGGGTATCTCATCACTTGGACATAAAACGTACATCAATAAGGATATATAGTAACATATCCCAAAATAATATTATGTGAATTAAAAGACATAACAAAATAAGTCTTTTAAAAAGAGGAGGGTGAAAGGTTCCCTTACCGACATGGGTATCTTTCGAAACATACGCCCCGTGAATGAAGGACAATAAAACATTGATGTAAATACTCATAAATGATAGAATATTACACAACGAGTAAAATAATGGTCAGTAAATACCCCACTCAAAGGAAATTGTGGTAAATGTAGCATAAATCTCACTGAAATAAAAGTGAGATGAAAAATCCCTTACGAAAACTCGGCAGCCTAACGGCGCCACTTAAAACATCCAAAAATGGATTGATGAGATCATATAGGGTATCTCATCACATTACAATAAAATTTACAGAAAGAGGAATATAAAATAACATCCCCCATCATAACAAATAGGATCTTAAAAGAAGTGACATAAAGGAGTGTAATTAAAAAGAAAGAGAGAGGTTAGATCTCTTACGAAAATTCGGCAGCCTAACGGCGCCACTCAAAACATCAAAAATGGATAGATGAGAGAGAATAGGGTCTCTAATCACATGAACATAAAAATTACAGTAATATTAATATAAAATAATATCCCAATGAAAATAAATATGAACTTTAAAATGAATGACATAAAAGAGTGTACTTAAAAGAAAGCGTGGAGTAGGATCCCTTACCTCAAGTCCAACTTGTCTTGTTTGTTTCTTTATATTCCTGAATAATAAACTTCATCCAATTAATAATTTACTATTTACCTCCTTTAGATACTATTATTCAGTTCATATCACATATTATAATATTATAATAATTGTTTAATAACGTTAGTTCAAATCAGACATTTTTGCCGATGTTTGGTACGTGAGTCAAAAATGAACTTGTTTGAAAAAGATTGCCCATGTAGTTATAAGTAAATAATTTACAGAATAGTATTAATGATAAAAATATCATATATATCCAGTAAATATTCATTTTATACTATTCCATATCATTTGGAGATAAAAAACGAAAAGCACCGTTCATGGAGATGGTAGGCCGTACGTACGCATGAACGCTACTTTCATTTTCTGTCATATTAATGGAATTAAATCAAAATGAGAGAGATATATATATGTTATAATTATAGAATGATATCCATAATTTAGATTTAATATATTACATATATATCAATTATATATATGTACTTATAATATTACATAACATTTTTGAGATAAGAAATGAAATGTAACGTTCACGGAGACGGTAAGTCGTACGTACGCATGAACACTACTTCCATTTCTATTTCATATTTAATGGAATTAAAAAATAATGATACATAATAGTATTTTAATTCCAGTATGATATCATATATAATATCATTAAATATATCCTTTATACGTACCACATATGGTATTAACGAGTCAAATCACTTTGAGGGGGCGGTAGTCCGCACTTCCTTAAATGAAGATATCGCGTTTACCCATAATGGAAACCATAAAGGTACATCATAAATAGAAAATACATAAGATTAAGTAAAACATAAACATATTATATATCATATATAAATATAGTGTCATCTTAATGGCCACCTTTGAAGGTGTTAGAAGAATTCTGAACAATCATCGTTTCGGGAGGCGGAAATTCACCATCCACGGAAACAATATGTTCTTTAACCATTAGAGGTAGGTGTGTGTAAGTGTAGCTAGAATAATTCTGATAACAACATCCTAGTATATTTACGATACTGTATTTGTTACAAAATAAATGAATAAATAGAGTTTAGGGGATTGGAGAAGCAATATAAAATAAAAGGACACAAGTGAAAACATTACCTTAAAATCGGGTAACTCCCTTTGGTTTGAGCTCAAAGGGTTCCTTGGGAAGACTTCTACCCAAAGTGAGGATTCAAGGAGTAAGAGAGGGACGTTTAGAGACAATATGGAAGGTTTTGGCCGAGCCAAAGGCTTTGGGAGTGTGGGTAAGGAGGTAGAGGTGGGGGCCTTTTATAAGAGGAGAGGGGGGGCACTCTTGTAAAGTTACAAAATGTTACTTTATTTTCAAAAGCGTTTAGGATTTTAAAGGTCCCACATTAATGTATTTTGAGGATAAGGTGTTAAGGGTTCTAAATCCACTCATCCAATATGTTTTAGACAAGTTTAGGTCTTAGATATTACATTATATTTCCATGGTATTTAAATCGTTAAATAATGAGGTCATCGCTGCATCATCATGATGTCATAAATAATTTAATATATTTAATGTATAAAAATTATAAAACAAATACTATGAGGTAGGAAATTTTAATAGATTTACAATGAATATTTATAATCCAAAATATGACTTTTATAACCCCATGTAAAAATTGTTTTATTAAAACATCTCATGTTTGTGTCATTTTTACTTTAACATTAAATAAAAATATATTTATGTCATTTTCCAACCAAAGTGGCTCCATGGGGTCCCCAAGTTGACCCATAGATTGTCTTAGTCGGTCATGACACATCCAATGAGGGTAGGACAGGTGTCAGGGTCATTTAATTTTATTAAAACATTATTCATACCATAAACTACACTAATTACCTCTAATCGCGATTAAAAACTTAATAAGTTACTATTCACCAAAAAATTATTTTTATCCCATTGAACCAAATTTTACTAATTAATGACAACCATGTATGTCGGATTTTTGAAATTCAAAACACAAAGTTGGCAAAATTTCATTTAAACAGAGAAATCAGTTTTTATATGTACCACTTAGTGGTTTCACAATTCATCAAAAAATTGAAGTTTTTCAGAAAAATCCCAAAAATTCACCCTAAGCTATATTTTATATTATGAATTCAAAAATGATGTCTATTTTAAAAAATTCAAAACATATAAGTCACATTAATTAATTTAATAATTAATTCCCGTTGTCAGAGCAAATAGCGTGTTTTTATGAAAGAATAAGTATCAAAAGATTGACACTAGTTTAAGTCTGATTTCAAAGTGAAATTAATTCCAATGACCACTATTGGTTTTAATGGTAAAAATATATTCTAATTTCACTTTAAAACGAATTAAAAATATAATCTAATCATATAAATAAATTAGATTAAAAATAGGTTTTGAATTAAAATACAACATTTTACACTATTCATTAAAAAATTGTACTTTATCGGAAAGATACCAAAAATTTACACAAAGTAAATATTGATGTCCCGATTCTTAAGAAAAGTTTTATTTTGTCCAATAGAATGTATAAGAGTGAAAAAAACTATATTTAATGACGATTCGCCATCAAAAGGCGATAAGTGAGCCTTTAGTGAAAACTAGGGCACATACGCCTAAAATTGAATTCTTTCCGTATTTTAAGCCTTTATCTTTTATTGGATAAATGTAAAAACATTTAAAAACATATATAATCATATTTTAGTCATTTCTATCCATTCCCACCAATACAACGGCTACATGTTAATTACCATTTAAAATAATATTATTTTATTATTAGAGTGCAATGTAAGATTCCCAAGAAACTCGTTGTTGCGTGTTGGGTACGCCATCGATCATAGCGTCCCCTTTAAAGTCATATTAATATTTTATTCACAAATATGGATAAGTATGAAAATGTCATATTCTTTATTTACATGGGGTGTTACATCCTTCCCCCCTTTTGGGAATTGCGTCCTCGCAATTTTTAAAATTGAGCTTGGAAACATCCTTGAAAGTCCCACATCGGAACAAGAGTCGGTAAAACAATCACTTTAAAATAATGGAAGATAAGTACAGAGGTCACCCTAGTTAACCCATACTAGGATTCCATGTATAAAAAAATGGACAAGGGAGAAAAAGCAAAGGGTCATGTTATTTTGGGAGAGTTATAGTAAACATGTCTAGGAGAAAGTTAACCATAAGAAAATCACAAACTTGTGATGGGTTAAACGGTACTCTATTCCCCAGTAGGAAAAGTTAATAGACAACATTTTTTGTTTTAACTTAATTTTTATAGAGGAATTTATTCATAAGGAAACATAATCACTTATCATGTTGACTTTCAAATTTTACTAGATTCCTTAATCAAACTCATATTTTTTCCAAAAGACGAGTATTTAGGGAGACTTGTACGCATTAAGAGTACTATAATCAACTTCTAGAGAATCAACTAATCCACCAAAAAGAACTATATACTTCCCATATCTTTAGACCATAACCAACACCAATGCCAAAAAGGTTAGTACAAGGTCAGATAATCCAGAAAAGGATAAACCTTTAAAAAGGAAATCTATGCTTAATCTCCAAAATTTGTCCAACAAAACCCAAAGTTCAACGAGGACCATTCGATAGACAATTTGTCCATAAAATTTTCAAAGTAATCCAATCTAATATTGAAACCCAAATATTTGAAGGATTTAGTCACATAGTCATCCATGTTAAATCGTAACATTTATCTCCAAACAACATCAGTTGCTCCTAAAGTCTCGTATTGAAAAGTAATTAACCTAATCACATATCCTCCATGATAGGTTAATAATTTTCATAAATAACCCAAAATCAACTTCTTCTTAATTCATAAAATCATATAACTAAAAATAATCATTCAAACTAACCAGGGACATCACATAGTCTAGTGGTAGGTGATAAATACCAGTCACACTTTGGTTGTGGGTTCGATTCCCGCAGCTTTGTCCGACGCGACGGGTAGTCACACGGTCTGTGTGTTGTCCTTTTTCCTAAACTATATAATTCTCAAATCATTCCCCAAAAAGATATAAAATCATCAAAAATAACCATAACATAATTTAACCTCAATTTTATCTCATGCCTTTCACTTCCAGCAGAACATATAGTAACCCATAATTACCTCAAAAGTAAGGATAATATAAACTCTAATGGTTACCTTTATAATTATTACCTGAACATCCACATCCATTGGTCATCTCGTACATGATGCATTAAAGTTCATACCAAGGTTCAATTGGTTGATCATGACTCCTTGATAGTTGGTTTAGAACAACCACATGTTTCCTCATTGAATCCCCCATTTTATCTAGTATCTTAATCATAGGACCACCACAGTTTCCTTCAAACCTTTTGTCTCTTTAGTGCCTGCTTGATCCATCCATTCACTAAAAACAAAAATTTCAGTGTGAGTATATCAACAAAACCATCATGTACTAATGAGGAAGGTAAACACTAAGATACACTTACTCATTCACTTTATCAAAAACTAAGACTCCTTCTGAAATCCTAACCATTATGGTAATGCCACTTATGCTTAAAGAATACCCTAACCTCTAAAGTTATCTAAACCGACCTTTGATACCAACTATAAGGCCCCAGCCTTAAACCATACTTAATCTTGATTTATTACAAGATTACACATTGAGGATCTTTTCGGGTTTAGAGTTTTAGAAAATTAGATCATGAATCTTGCATTACATTCCACATTTAAACAATGTGGTTACATAAAAGACAATATTCATTCTTCTCATCAATAAAAACATATTTAAAAAAACATGGATTCTTTCTTGACACACCATTGACACTATCATCACATCATCTACAATTCCCTTGATCTGCGAAAAACATTTCAAAAACTTGGGATGAGCATAAAAAGCTCAGTAAGGGTTATAAAAATATGGAAAAGAAAGATGAGATCATATGTACATAAGAATGAAATCATAATTTACCCAGAAAACATAGGCACTTTAACATACCTCATTAAATCATGAATAAATCATAGAAATCATAAGACATAAAAGGTAACATGAGGCATTCATAACATTCTTATGTAGGGAGTAACCCTCTTGGTTACGTTTGGAATACCCACCACAGTATATTGCCTAAATCTTTTCGGAGAAACCTTAACGTTTCACTCCTTCTCCTTACCCAATGAATTAGAGATCTATATTGGGCTCACCCACCCTTAGTTTATCACGGAACCACCCATCTTCATAACAATTCCCAAGAACCATAACATAATCTTATCACATAAAACATGCATAAAGGAAACATAACATTTCCACCTTTCAATAACAAGATATCAATAAAAAACATTGATATAAATACATTATGAAAACTGTTTTCAATACCAAAATAAAAGAAAAGTAACGCATGGTATTTATTTTTCTTTTAAAAATAAGGTATGTCTTGTAGAGGAAGTCGAAACTCAAATAATGGTCACGGCGGTGGAGAAGTCGTTGTCGCCGCATACGTACGATAAAAACATTCCCTTTTGTCATATAGTAAAACGCTTCGTATAAAAAGATTCCTTTTGGATAAACGTAAAAGTTAAAGGGGTTTATACACCGTATAAAATAATGTTGTGTATAAAACAAAATATGCCTCAATTGAAGGAGATTGAGACGAAGTCCCATACAAAGACGATATCCTTGGATTAAGGATAAATCAGTTACATAACTATGTGTGACAAACGAATACACAAAATATAAGTGGGTATTAAGTGTAAAACAATCAGAGGACATTCCAACATAATCATAGAACAACATATTCAAGGTGTACAAGTTTATCCCAAAGAATCGAAATTGGGTTAAGCTGTTCCCTTGCAAAAATTCGACATCCTAACGGCGTCACTTCAAAATTCAAAAAAAGAGTTGATGAGATATAAAAAGGGTATCTCATCACTTGGACATAAAACTTACATCAATAATGATATATAATAACATATCCCAAAATAATATTATGTGAATTAAAAGACATAACAAACTATGTCTTTTAAAAAGTGGAGGGTGAAAGGTTCCCTTACCGACATAGGTATCTTTCGAAACATACGCCCCGTGAAAGAAGGACAATAAAACATTGATGTAAATACTCATAAATGAATGAATATTACACAATGAGTAAAATAATGGTCAGTACATACACCACTCAAAGGAAATTGTGGCAAATGTAGCATAAATCTCACGGAAATAAAAGTGAGATGAAAAATCCCTTACGAAAACTCGGCAGCCTAACAGCGCCACTTAAAACTTCCGAAAATGGATTGATGAGATCAAATAGGGTATCTCATCACATTACAATAAAATGTACATAAAGAGGAATATAAAAGAACATCCCCCATCATAACAAATAGGAGCTTAAAAGAAGTGACATAAAGGAGAGTACTTAAAGAGAAAGAGAGAGGTTAGATCTCTTATGAAAATTCGGCAGCCTAACGGCGCCACTCAAAACTTCCAAAATGGATTGATGAGAGAGAATAGGGTCTCTCATCATATGAACATAAAAATTACAGTAATATTAATATAAAAGATCATCCCAATAACAAGAAAGATGAGCCTAGAATAAATGACATAAAAGACTGTACTTAATAAGAAAGAGAGGAGTAGGATCCCTTACCTCAAGTACAACTTGTCTTGTTCGTTTCTTTATATTCCTAAATAATAAACTTTGTTCAATTAATAATTTACTAAGTACCTCCTTTATAGATTATTATTCAGTTAATATCACATATTATAATGTTATAATAATTGTTTAAAAATGTTAGCTCATATCAGACGTTTTTGCCGATGTTTGGTACATGAGTCAAAAATGAACTTGTTTGAAAAAAGATTGTCCACATAGATATAATTAAAAAATTTCCAGAATAGTATTAGTGATTAAAACATCATATATATCCAGTAAATATTCATTTTATACTATTCCATATCATTTGGAGACAAAAAACGAAAATCATCATTCATGGAGACGGTAGGCCGTACGTATGCATGAACGCTACTTTCATTTTTTGTCATATTAATGGAATTAAAACAAAATGAGCGAGATATATATATGTTATAATTCCATAATTATATCCATAATTTAGATGTAATATATTACATATATATTCATTATATATATGTACTTATAATATTACATAACATTTTGAGATAAGAAATGAAATGTACAGTTCATGGAGACGGTAAGCCGTACGTACGCATGAACGCTACTTCCATTTCTATTTCATATTTAATGGAATTAAAACATAATGATACAGAATATTATTTTAATTCTAGTATGGTATCATATATAATATCACTAAATGTATCCTTTATACGTACCACATATGGTATTAACGAATCAAATCACTTTGAGGGGGCGGTAGTCCGCACTTCCTTAAATAAAGATATCGCGTTTACCCATAATGGAAACCATAAAGGTATTCCATAAATGAAAAATACAGAAGATTAAGGAAAACATAAACATATTATATATCATATATAAATATATTTTCATCTTAATGGCCCACTTTGAAGGTTCTAGAAGAATGTTGAACAATCATCATTTCGGGAGGCAGAAATTCGCCATCCATGGAAACAGTATGTTCTTTAACCATTAGATGTATGTTTGTGTAAGTGTAGCTCGAATCCTTCATATAACAACATCCTAGTATATTTAGGATACTGTATTTGTTACAAAATAAATGAATAAAAAGAGTTTAGTGGGTTGGAGAAGCAAAATAAAACAAAAGGACACAAGTGAAGACATTACCTTAAAATCGGGTAACTCCCTTTGGTTTGAGCTCAAAGGCTTCCTTGGGAAGCCTTCTGCCCAAAGTTAGGCTTAAAGGAGTAATAGAGGGAAGTGGAGAGACAAAATGGGCAGGGGTTGGCCGAGCCAAAGGCTTTGGGAGTGTGGGTAAGGAGGTAGATGTGGGGGCCTTTTATAAGAGGAGAGGAGGGGCACTCTTGTAAAGTTACAAAAGGTTACTTAAATTTCAAATGGGTTTCGGATTTTAAAGGTCCCAAATTGATGTAGTTCGAGGATAAGGTGATAAGTGTTCTAAATACAATCATCCAATAGGTTTTGGACATGTTTAGGGCTTATATATTACATTATCTTTCCGTTTTATTTAAATCGTTAAATAGTGAGGTCATCACTGCATCATCATGATGTCATAAATAATTTAATTTATTTAATGTCTAAAAATTATAAATAAAATACCATGATGTAGGAAATATTATTATCTTTCCAATGAATATTTATAATAAAAAACATGACTTGTATAACCCCATGTAAAAATTGTTTTAGTAAAACATCTCATGTTTGTTTCATTTTTACTTTAACATTTAATAAAAAGATATTTATGTCATTTTCCAACCAAAGTGGCTCCATGGGGTCCCCAAGTTGACCCATGGATTTTCTTGGTTGGCCATGACACATCCAATGAGGGTAGGACATTTTTCTAGGTAATTTCATTTTATTAAAATATTATTCTTACCATAAACTACACTAATTACCTCTAATCGCGATTAAAAACTTAATAAGTTACTATTCACCAAAAAATTATTTTTATCCCATTGAACCACATTTTACTTCTTAATGACAAATATGTATTTAGGATTTTTGAAATTAGAACACAAAGATGGAAAATTTTCATTTAAACAGAAAAATCAATTTTTATAAGTACCACTTAGTGGTTTCACTATTCATCAAAAATTGAAGTTTTTCAGAAAAATCCCAAAAATTCACCCTAACCTATATTTGATATTCTGAATTCAAAAATGAAGTATATTTTACAAAATTCAAAACATATAAGTCACATTAATTAATTTAATATTTAATTCCCATTGTCAGAGCAAATAGCGTGTTTTTATGATACAATAAGTATCAAAAGATTGACACTAGTTTAAGTCTGATTTCAAAGTCAAATTAATTCAAATGACCACTATTGGATTTAATGGTAAAAATATATTCTAATTTCAATTTAAAACCAATTAAAAATATAATCTAATCATATAAATAAATTAGAATACAAATAGGTTTTGAATTAAAATACAACATTTTACACTATTCATTAAAAAAATGTACATTATCAGAAAGATACCAAAAATTTACACAAAGTAAATTTTGATGTCCCGATTCTTAAGAAGAGTTTTATTTGGTCTAATATAAGGTATAATAGTGAACAAAACTATATTTAATGAAGATTCGCCATCAAAAGGCGATAAGTGAACCTTTAGTGAAAACTAGGGCATATACGCCTAAAATTGAATTCTTTCCGTATTTTAAGACTTTTTCTTTTATTGGATAAATGTGAAAACATTTAAAAAAATATATAATCATATTCTAGTTATTTATATCCATTCCCACCAATACAACGGCTACATGTTAACTACCACTTAAAATAATATTATTTTATTATTATAGTGCAATGTAAGATTCCCAAGAAACTCGTTGTTGCGTGTTGGGTATGCCATCGAGCATAGCGTCCCATTTAAAGTCATATTAATATTTTATACACAAATATGGATAAATATGAAAATGTAATATTATTTATTTACATGGGGTGTTACATCCTTCCCCCCTTTTGGGAATTGCATCCTCACAATTTTTAAAATTGAGCTTGGAAACATCCTTGAAAGTCCCACATCGGAACAAGAGTCGGTAAAAAAATCACTTTAAAATAAAGGAAGATAAGTACAGGGGTCACCCGAGTTAACCCATACTAGGATTCCATGTAAAAAAACATGGACAAGGGAGAAAAAGCAAAGGGTCATGTTCTTGTGGGAGAGTGATAGTAAACATGTCTAGGAGAAAGTTAACCATAAGTAAATCACAAACTTGTGATGGGTTAAACGGTACTCGATTCCCCAGTAGGAAAAGTTAATAGACAACATTTTGTTTTAAGTTACTTTTTATTGAGGAATTTATTCATAAGGAAACATAATCACTTATCATGTTGACTTTAAACTTTTTCTAGATTCCTTAATCAAACTCATATTTTTTCCAAAAGACGAGTATTTGGGGAGACTTGTACGCATTAAGAGTACTATAATCAACTTCTAGAGAATCACCTAATCCACCAAAGAGAACTATAAACTTCCCATATCTTTAGACCTTAACCAAAAAAAAGCCAAAAAGGTTAGTACAAGGTCAGATAATCCAGAAAAGGATAGACCTTTAAAAAGAAAATCTATGCTTAATCTCCAAAATTTGTCCAACAAAACCCAAAGTTCAACGAGGACCATCCGATAGACAATTTGACCATAAAATTGCCAAAGTAAACCAATCTAAGATTGAATACCAAATATTTTAGGGATTTAGTTACATAGTCTTCCAAGTTAAATCGTAACATTTATCTCCAAACAACATCAGTTGCTCCTAAAGTCTCGTATTGAAAAGTAATTTACCTAATCACATATCCTTCATGACAGGTTAATCATTTTCATAAATAATAAAAAATCAACTTACTCTTAATTCATAAAATAATATAACTAAAAATAATCATTAAAACTAACTGGAGACTTCACATAGTCCAGTGGTAGGCGATAAATACCAGTCGCACTTTGGTTGTGGGTTCGATTCCCGCAGCTTTGTCCGACGCGACGGGTAGTCACACGGTCTATGGGTTGTCCTTTTTCCAAAACTATATAATTCTCAAATCATTCCCCAAAAAGAGGTAAAATCATCAAAAATAACCATAACATAATTTAACCTCAATTTTATCTCATGCCTTTCACTTCCATCATAACATATTGTAACCCATAATTACCTCAAAAGTAAGGATCATTTAAACTCTGATGGTTACCTTTATAATTATTACCTGAACTTCCACATCCATTGGTCATTTCGTACATGATGCATTAAAGATCATACCAAGGTTCAAGTGGTTGATCATGACTCCTTGATAGTTGGTTTAGAACAACAATGTGTTTCCTCATTGAATCCCCCATTTTATCTGGTATCATATTCATAGAACCACCGCAGTTTACTTCAAACCTTTGGACTCTTTAGTGCCTGCTTGATCCATCCATTCACTAAAAATAGAAATGTCAGTGTTAGTATATCAACAAAACCATCATGTACTAATGAGGAAGGTAAAAACTAAAATACACTTACTCATTCACTTTATCTAAAACTAGGACCCCTTCTAAAATACTAACCATTATGGTAATGCCACTTATGCTTAAAGAATACCCTAACCTCTAAAGTTATCTAAACTGACCTTTGATACCAACTATAAGGCCCCAGCCTTAAGCCTTACTTAATCTTGATTTATTATTAGATTACACATTGAGGATATTTTCGGGTTTAGAGTTTTAGAGAATTAGATCGTGAAACTTGCATTACATTCCACATTTAAACAATGTGGTTACATAAAAGACAATATTCATTCTTCCCATCAACTGAAACATATTTAAAATATAACATGGATTCTTTCTTGACACATCCTTGACACTATCATCACATCATTTAACTTTCCGTTGACCTGTGAAAAACGTTTCAAAAACATGGGATGAGCATCAAAAGCTCAGTAAGGGTTATAAAAATATGGAAAAGAAACATGAGTTCATATATACATAAGAATGAAATCATAATTTACCCATAAAACATAGGCACTTTAACATACCTCATCGAATGATGAATAAATCATTGAAATCATAAGACATAAAAGGTAACATGAGGCATTCATAACATTCTTACGTAGGGAGTAACCCTCTTGGTTACATTTGGAATACCCACCACAGTATATTCCCTAAATCTCTTCAGAGAAACCTTAACGTTTCACCCCTTTGCTTTACCCAATGCATTGTAGAGCTATATCGGGCTCACATGCCCTTATTTTATCATGGAACCACCCTTCTTCATAACAATTCCCAAGAACCATAACATAATCTTATCACATAAAACATGCATAAAGGAAACATAACATTTCCACCTTTCAATAACAAGATATCAATACAACACATTGATATAAATACATTATGAAAACCATTTTCAATACCAATATAAAAGAAAAGTAAACCATGGTATTTATTTTTCTTTTAAAAAGAAGGTATGGCTTGTAGAGGAAGCCTAAACTCAAATAATGGTCACGGTGGCAGAGAAGTCGTTGTCGCCGCATACGTACGAAAAAAAACATTCTCTTTTGTCGTTTAGTAAAACGATTCGTATAAAAAGATTCCTCATGGATAAACATTAAAGTCAAAGGGGATTATACACCGTATAAAATAATGTTGTGTATAAAACAAAATATGCCTCAATGAAAGGAGATTGAGACGAAGTCCCATACAAAGATGGCATCCTTGGATTAATGATAAATCACTTACATAACTATGTTTGAAAAATTAATACATGAAATATAAGGGGGTATTAAGTGTAAAATAGTCAAAGGACATTCAATCATAATCATAGAACGACATATTCAAGGTGTACAAGTTTATCCCAAAGAATCAAAATTGGGTTAAGAAGTTCCCTTGCAAATATTTGACAGCCTAACGGCGTCACTTGAAAATTCAGAAAAAGATTTGATGAGATATAAAAAGGGTATCTCATCACTTGGACATAAAACATACATCAATAAGGATATAGAAGAACATATCCCAAAATAATATTATGTGAATTAAAAGACATAACAAAATAAGTCTTTTACAAATAGGAGGGTGAAAGGTTCCCTTACCGACATGGGTATCTTTCGAAACATACACCCTGTGAAAGAAGGACAATACAAAATTTATGTAAATACTCATAAATGAAAGAATATTACACAATGAGTAAAATAATGGTCAGTACATACACAACTCAAAGGAAATTGTGGCAAATGTAGCATAAATCTCACGGGAATAAAAGTGAGATGAAAAATCCCTTACAAAAACTCGGCAGCCTAACGACGCCACTTAAAACATCCAAAAATGGATTGATGAGATAAAATAGGGTATATCATCACATTAAAATAAATTTTACAGCAAGAGGAATATAAAAGAACATCCCCCATCATAACAAATAGGAGCTTAGAAGATGTGACATAAAGGAGAGTACTTAAAGTGAAAGAGAGAGGTTAGATCTCTTACGAAAATTCGGCAGCCTAACGGCGCCACTCAAAACTTCCAAAATAGATTAATGAGAGAGAATAGGGTCTCTCATCATATGAACATAAAAATTACAGTAAGAGTAATATAAAAGCACATACCAATAACAAGAAAGATGATCTTAGAAGGAATGACATAAAAGAGTGTACATAAAAAGAAAGAGAGGAGTAGGATCCCTTACCTCAAGTCCAACTTGTCTGGTTCGTTTCATTATATTCCTAAATAATAAACTTTGGTCAATTAATAATTGCCTAAGAATCTCCTTTAGAGATTATTATTCAATTCATATCACATATTATAATGTTATAATAATTGTTTAATAATGTTAGTTCATATCAGACGTTTTTGCCGATGTTTGGTACATGAGTCAAAAATGAACTTGTTTGGAAAAAGATTGCCCATGTAGTTTTAAGTAAATATTTTCCAGAATAGTATTATTGATTAGAATATCATATATATCCATTAAATATTAATTTTATACTATTCCATATCATTTTGAGATAAAAAATGAAAAGCACCGTTCATGGAGACGGTAGGTCGTACGTACCCATGAACGCTACTTTCATTTTTTGTCATATTAATGGAATTAAAACAAAATGAGAGAGATATATATATGTTATAATTCCAGAATTATATCCATAATTTAGATTTAATATATTACATATATATCCATTATATATATGTAATTATAATATTACATAACATTTTGAGATAAGAAATGAATTGTACCGTTCTTGGAGAGGGGAAGCCGTACGTACGCATGAACGCTACTTCCATTTCTATTTCATATTTAATGGAATTAAAACATAATGATACATAATAGTGTTTTAATTCCAGTATGTTATCATATATAATATCACTAAATATATCCTTTATACGTACCACACATGGTATTAACGAATCAAATCACTTTGATGGGGCGGTATTCCGCACTTTACTTAAATGAAGATATCGCGTTTACCCATAATGGAAACCATAAAGGTATTCCATAAATGAAAAATAAAGAAGCTTAAAGAAAACATAAACATATTATATATCATATATAAATATATTTTCATCTTAATTTCCACCTTTTAAGGTGTTAGAAGAATGTTGAACAATCATCGTTTCGGGAGGTAGAAATTCGCTATCCACGGAAACAGTATGTTCTTTAACCATTAGATGTAGGTGTGTGTAAGTGTAGATCGAATCCTTATTATAACAACATTATAGTATATTGAATATATTGGATTTGTTACAAAATAAATGAATAAAAAGAGTTTAGTTGGTTGTAGAAGCAAAATAAAACAAAAGGACACAGGTGAAGACATTACCTTAAAATCGGGTAACTCCCTTTGGATTGAGCTCAAAGGCTTCCTTGGGAAGACTTCTGCCCAAATTGAGGCTTCAAGGAGTAATATAGGGAAGTGGAGAGACAAAATGGGCAGGGTTTGGCCGAGCCAAAGGCTTTGGGAGTGTGATTAAGGAGGTATAGGTGGGGGCCTTTTATAAGAGGAGAGGAGGGGCACTCTTGTAAAGTTACAAAATGTTACTTTATTTTCAAAATATTTTCGGATTTTAAAGCTCCCACATTCATTTATTTCCAGGATAAGGTGATACGGGTTCTAAATACACTCATCCAATAGGTTTTGGACATGTGTAGGTCTTAGATATTACATTATCTTTCTGTTTTATTTAAATCGTTAAATAATGAGGTCATCGCTGCATCATCATGATGACATAAATAATTTAATTTATTTAATGTCTAAAAATTATAAAAATAATAATATGATGTAGGAAATTTTTTTTCTTTCCAATTACTATTTATAATCAAAAATATGACGTGTATTACCCCATGTAAAAATTGTTTTAGTAAAACATCTCATGTTTGTGTCATTTTTACTTTAACATTAAATAAAAAGTTATTTATGTCATTTTCTAACCAAAGTGGCTCCATGGGGTCCCCATGATGACCCATGGATTCTAGTGGTCGGCCATGACACATCCAATTAGGGTAGGACATGTGTCTAGGTCATTTAAGTTTATCAAAACATTATTCTTACCATAAACTACACTAATTATCTCTAATCACGATTAAAAACTTAATAAGTTTCTATTCACCAAAAAAAAATTTTATCCCATTGAACCACATTTTACATCTTAATGACAACCATGTATGTCAGATTTTTGAAATTCAAAACACAACGATGGCAAAATTTCATTTAAACGGAAAAATCAGTTTTTATAAGTACCACTTAGTGGTTTCACTATTCATCAAAAATAGAAGTTTTTCAGAAAAATCCCAAAAATTCACCCTAAGCTATATTTGATAATCCGAATTCAAAAATGAATTCTATTTTGCAAAATTCAAAACATATAAGTCACATTAAATAATTTAATAATTAATTCCCATTGTCATAGCAAATAGCGTGTTTTTGTGAAACAATAAGTATCAAAAGATTGACACTAGTTTAAGTCTGATTTCAAAGTGAAATTAATTCCAACGACCACTATTGGATTTAATGGTAAAAATATATTATAATTTCACTTTAAAACCTATTGAAAATATAATTTAATCATATAAATAAATTATATTAAAAATAGGGTTTGAATTAAAATACAACATTTTACACTATTCATTAAAAAAATGTACTTTATCGGAAAGATACCAAAAATTTACACAAAGTAAATCTTGATGTCCTGATTCATAAGAAGAGTTTTATTTGGTCCAATAGAATGTATAAGAGTGAACAAAACTATATTTAATGACGCTTTTCCATCAAAAGGCGATAAGTGAACCTTTAGTGAAAACTAGGGCATATACGCCTAAAATTGAATTCTTTCCATATTTTAAGCCTTTATCTTTTATTGGCTAAATGTAAAAACATTTAAAAACATATATCATCATATTTTAGTTATTTCTGTCCATTACCGCCAATACAAAGGCTACATGTTAACTATCATTTAAAATAATATTATTTTATTATTAGAGTGGAACGTAAGATTCCCAAGAAACTCGTTGTTGCGTGTTGGGTACACCATCGAGCATAGCGTCCCCTTTAAAGTCATATTAATATTTTATTCACAAATATGGATAAATATGAAAATGTCATATTCTTTATTTACCTAGGGTGTTTCATTCCTACTACTAGATTATGTGATAACATGGTTAGTATAACATAGTATTTATTTATTTTAATGGTATAGTAGATATAGGATAAGTTCATTTTTGGAATGCATTATTATTAAGATAAATAGGATATTTGGGAATTTTGTTGACTTTTAGAGAAATTGATGAGTTTGTGGTGGAAATGATTTAGCATATGAAACTCTACCTCTCATGTATTTATATTTCCTTATGTTATACTATTGTAATTAAGATAATTCCTCAACTCTAAGAAAATCATTTTTGAACAAAAATGATATTTGTTAAATTTTCTCATTGAGAAATCTATGGACTTTTAACCCATCACATATTTATGAATTTGTGATGGTAAAAATCTTATTGACCATTTTTTCTATCGCTCTCCATAATAACATGATAGTTATATTTATTTCCATGTCCACATTTTCACTTCGCACTAAATTTCTCTATTCAGAAACATATTTTTTAGGAGACCTTCATATTTCCCTTCCCCTATTTCTAGATGATGTTTTACTAACTCGTATTATAACATGTGTTTCCATAAAAGGAATTTTAAATTATAATCATTTTTTTAAAAGATCAATGTCAAATAGTGAAAACAAAATTTACTGATATAGGGGATAATGTAGCACTATATTATTTTAAATGAAAACTATGTTTGATATCATATGATTCATAGAACACCAAGCTTAAATGAACACCAAAATAATAATTTTTGAACACAACCATTATGAAATATCTCTTAAAATGAATGGAATTAATATTATTAACCAAATTATGAAATATATAAATTTAAAACTCGTTGTAAATATATTAATTAATTTTTTCAATAAATACTCTGATATTTTTTAGTAAATTAATTTTATTATTAAAATAATTTTTTTCCTCAAAAAAAATCCTTTCATAGGTTTCCATGAGAATTTTGAAACATTTATAAAATTCATTTTATCAAAATAAAATATGTTTTTAATTAAATACTTCAAATTTTCTTAGTATGAATTTTTGGGAACTTTCAAAAGAGTTTAAATTTTCATTAAATAACAAAAATAATAATTTTTATAAAACCATAATGTTTCTTATATTTAAAACAGATTTTAAAATATTTATCTATTTTCAAATTATCATAAGTAATTTTTATTTGGATATAAAAAAATTAATTACAATTAAATAACATTTTTATCACATTTTTATAAAATTAAAATTGTAGGCTTAAATGAACATTTATGAAAACAACTATTTTAATTGAATTTTGACGGTTTAATTTTACATATAATATGTCACAACCCGTCCCAGTGGGGCTCGAGCCGCAACTCTCCATGCCCGCCTCCAATAGGCCAGGGGTGGTTACTAGCACCGAGTAGTCATGCTACTAACATGGGAGGCATTGCCTATAAACGTGTACACAAGCACACACATCTCCAATCCCACAAAGCTGAAAAGTAAAAACTACAAAAAGAAAAGATGCATGCATACACTAAAACCAAACCACAGAGTACAACAGGGTAGTAAAGTACAGTAATGTAAAACCATGCGCCAAAAGTACAAGCCCACCAAAAAGGAAGTCTGCAACAATGTCTAACCTGTAGAAAAAGGTACTGATACTGCAACCCGTCGCCGAAGGAACACCCCTCGGCATGTCTGATCTCACTGAACACCGTTCGGTCCTGGTCCGCCTAGAATCCTGTCAATGGCTCCCTCGTCTGCACATGACACGACACATGCAGGCAAAGCTTGTGCAGGGTTGAGTATAACAATACCTAATAGGACATCCCGAAAACCAAAAAGGAATTACAACAACGGAAAATACTACAAAGAAAGGTATAGTCAGCTCTACACAGTATATGTCTACAGAACATATAACAAGAATATCCAGATATACTCATACACAAACGACCATCGTGAACACCCCCAATAGGTTCCAGCTCGATGATTTCACTAAGCACACCATCGGGAGGACATACTCCTGTGTCTGAAGAGAGAGGCACATAGTAATCATTCCAGGAGAACACACTCAACATGTACCGTGGGAATAAGATGCTCAGAATAGGATCACAGTCAAGTCATGGAGTGATTCCGACAACTCAATATGACCTAATCCACTAATAAGAGGATCGGCACCCGGGTAAAGTTGGTGACGTCGATACCAAGAACTCTACCTAGGGATCCAGGAATGAATAGAGGATCCTAATCTAAGTCTCATAGAGGGGATTCCAACAACTCTATTTAGGGAGGTCTGCTCAAGGGATCATACCCCTGTATAAAGGAGTTGATACAAGAACCTTCAGGGGATTACCAAGGGTATGAACTCTAAGAACTATTCTAAGTCACAGAAGGCAAGTGGCTCAAGCCATGAAGAAAAAGTTTACACCGCATGTATTATGGTTACATGCTGTGTTCCTTGACCCTGGGTACTGCCCATGTGAATGGCTCGTGTCCTTCATTAAAGCCATGAAAAACCAAACTACACGACATGTAGAAATGGTACACGCTGCATTCCTTGACCCCGGGTGTTTCCCGTGTAACCGGCCCGTGTCACTCGTCTTGTTGAAAGAAACTACATAGCGTGTAGAAGAAATCACATGCCGTGTTCGAGCACCTAGGCTCGCTCCTTGTACGCTGGCCATGTGCCCGTACATGATCTCTGCTCATGTTCGTGTCGCATGCTCGTGTACCAGTACACGGGGTACCCCATGTATCTGGCCGGGTCTCGCTGGAGAGGGGTATACATGGCGTGTCCATGGCCGTGTGCCCTTCCCGTGTCCGTGTACTCCTAGAGTACACACCGAGTTACACTACCGATGAACACAGGCCATGTAGCCCATAACACAAGGCGTGTAGTCGGGAAAATTTCCAGAACCGCGTCTTCTTCCATGCACCTTGGCTGATCTTCCGGATCTCGATTCTATTATCCGTTCACCATGAATGTCCAGATACCGGGTTGCCTCGTCTCTATGAAGCCGAATCTGTGGGTTTTGTGTCTTCAATCGGCTCCAAAATCCGATTCCGGCCATCCGATCTGAAATCGTCTGAAAAACAATTTTTTACGATCTTCTTCGATCCGTCCACCGAAACCGTCATCACACCTCCGCAAGACTGCTGCAGTGTTGATCCTTCAATTTGGGATAGTTGCGTCGCAGAACGGATGTGCAATGATCCATTGTTCATCACCCCGCAAAGAACGTGAAGAACGCTCATGATGAACGCGATGAATTTAGTGGATAACACACAACAAAATGATAGGGACGAACCTCGATCGATGTGCGTGTAGATCTTGGTTCGTCGCCATTAGAAGGATCAATGAAAGCAAAAAAAATTCAAGAATCAAGTCCCCACAAATCCCCCGAAAAATCCCATCATGCAAGAATGATCGATCCACGGGATAATTTGTTCTTGGATTAGTCCGCGTTCATCGTGGAAATCAATAACGGGTAATGGAAAATCAAAATCAACATCCTACCTGGATTCGCTGTGTTTTCTGGCAAAGATCTGCTCGTCGTGTCGTCGTCACCGTCGAAATCTGTTAAAAATGTCCCCGCTGCCGCATTGGGGGTTTCCTCCAAAGCCGCCAAGGGATTTCTGAGTTATGGGGTTTGTAACCCTGTACCCTGGCGCAAGCCTCTATTTAAAGAGGATAAAAGAAAAAAATTTAAAATACCTCACTACAGAAATAAATTTTTTTTATAAAATATTGTATTACCGTTGCGTCTAAAAAATAGATTTCACCACCGACCCGCACCGGCCGAAGTTAGGGCTCAACTAAGGTAAAATTGTTGTTTTGAACACAACGGTTCCCTCGTATTTTTTATTTGAGCACCCGTTCGGGTGTTATTCAACTTTTTCAGGAAAAAACGCACGCGTGCGTAATTTAATTATTAAATTAAATTCAATCACTTGTTCCAGGATCAATGGGCCTCAGAACTGCTTGCCATCTCAGATCCTGGTCTCGAAATAATTCCCATATAATATTAAAATAATAAATGGAAAAATTAGAGACATTACATCACACCCACCTTACAGCTTTTACGTCCCCCAAAATCTAAAACAATGGCTACTCAAAAAGATGTGGGTACTGCACGTGAATCTGAGCCTCCCGTTGCCACGTGATCTCCATGAGATTCTCATGCTGCCACCGGAGACGCACCAAGGGAATATCTCGTCCACGAAGGATCTTCTCCTTCTAATCCTCAATCTGCTTTGGGTACTCAGCAAAGGTCGCTCCATCTTCGATGTCCAGCTCGCCCCAGTCTATGGCGTGCGATGGATCATGCATGTACCTCCGTAGCTGCGACACATGGAAGACGTTGTGTACTCGGTCCATCTGAGAAGGGAGAGCCAAGGGATACGCCACTTCTCCAACTCAAGTCAAAATATGAAAAGGGCCAATGAACCTCGGGGATATCTTGCCGCTCCGGTCAAATCTCTGAAATCCCCATCAAGGTGATACCCGAAAGATCACATTGTCTCCCTCCTCGATCTCCAAAGGCCTCTACCTCTAGTCGGAATTAGACTTTTTCTGACTCTGTGCAGTCTTCATCCGCTCCTGGATGACCTACACCTTCTCTATAGTAGCTCTCACCATCATCGGGCCCATGAGTTCTGACTCTCCCGGGTCAGTCCAGCAAAGTGGCGACATACAAGGTTTCCAGTATAGTGGCTCAAATAGTGCCATACCAACAGTGGAATGATAACTATTGTTATAAGAAAATTCCCCCAATGGTAGGTGATCCTCCTAGCTACAACTAAAGTCAATTATGCTAACTCGTAGCATATCCTCTAGGACTTGGATGGTCCGCTCTGTCTGACCATCAGTCTGGGGATGAAACAATGTGCTCAAGTGTAACTGAGTCCGAAAAGCTTCCTGAAATCCCTTCCACAACCGGGATGTGAAACGAGCATCACGATCTGAGACAATCTTCAATGTTACTCCATGAAGCCGAACTATCTCCTGCATGTAGAGGCATCCCATGATCTCTACCGAACTCTTCTCCCGTATGGATAGGAAGTGGGCCGACATGGTGAGTCGATCAACAATCACCCCAATGGAAACATGTCCCCTCTACGTGCGTTGTAAACCTGTCATGAAGTCCATGTATATCCCATCCCACTTCCACTTTGGCACCTCAAGGGGATGAGTCAAACCTACTGGCACCTGGTGCTTAGCCTTTACTTTCTGGCAAGTAAGGCACCGAGAAACAAACTCTGCCATAATCTTCTTCATCCTTGGACACCAGAACTGACGTCAGAGGACCTAGTACATCTTTTCCATGCCTGGATTCACCGCCAAAGTGGATGTATGGAACTACCCCAGAACCTCCTCCCACAACGTCACTGGTACTACCATGAGCCCTCTGAAAAGGACAACGTGCTCCCCTCCTTCTGAATATCCATCAGCAGCATCACCTACGGATATCTAAGCACGTAAAGTCGCACAGCTAGTATCCTCACACTGTGCTTCCTTGACTTTCTGTAAGAGTGGAGGGGTAACAACCATCGACTGAAGGTAAGCTCCCTCATCTCCATCCACGAAGGAAAACTACAAAGAGGCCAACAGCCTTGTCTCCTCATCAAGCAACAGCGAACTGGATTTCCTACTGAGAGCATCTGCCACCACGTTCCCCTTCCCAGGAGTATAAACGATCTCAAAGTCGTAATCAAAGAGGAACTCAAGCCATCGCCTCTGTATGAAATTCAGATCATTTTGAGAAAATATATATCTAAGACTCTTGTGATAAGAGTAAACGGTAAATTGCTCACCGATCAAGTAGTGCCGCCACATCTTCAATGAGAATACTACCGCTGCCAACTCAAGATCATGGGTCACATAGTTCTGCTCGTGTGGCCTTAACTGATGTGAGCCATAGGCAATCACCGCTTGCCTATGCATCAGGACACAACCAAGACCAGTTCCTGATGCGTCGCAGAACACTATATACTCGACACCCTCCTCAAGTAATCTCAAGATCGGGGCACTCTTCAGACTCTGTCTCAACTGCTGGAAAGCCTGCTGGCATTTCTCGGTCCATATGAAAGGCTATCCCTTTCGGGTCAAAGCTATAATGGGCGCTGCAATCCTGGGGAAATCATGGTTGAATCTCCGATAGTATCCTGCCATTCCAAGGAAACTCGGCACCTCCGTCACGCTCCGAGGTGGCTCCCATGCTAGCATTGCCACCACCATCGCTGGGTCCACTGCTACACCAACCAATGAGATAACATGTCCCAGAATATGTACCTCCAGTAACCGTAACTGACACTTCGAGAGTTTCCCATACAACTGGTTCTCTCAGAGTGTGTCCAGAACCATACTTAGGTGTCTCGCATTCTCCTCCTCAGACGCAGAGTACACAAGGATATCATCAATGAATACCACCACAAACTGGTCTAGATAAGGCTGAAAGATCTGGTTCATGAGTCCCATGAACTCTGTCAGGGTGTTCGTCATGCCGAAGGGCATCACCAAGTACTCATAGTGACCGTAGCGACATCTGAAATCCGTCTTCGGTATATCCTCTTCCCGTACTCGCAACTGGTGATAGCCTGATCATAGATCAACCTTCAAGAACCATCGTGCCCCTCTCAACTGGTCGAAGAGGTCATCGATCCTCGACAGCGGATACCGGTTCTCCACGGTCACCTGATTCAAATGCCGGTAATCCACACACAACCTCAATCTCCCGCCCGCCTTCTTGGGAAGCACCACTGGGGCCGCCTAGGGTGAAACGCTGTGTCTCACAAAGAGCTTCTTCTAAAAGTTGTCCAGCTACATCCTCAGCTCATGAATATCTATAGGAGCCATCCGATAAGCTGATGCTGATATCGGGGTCATCCCGGGTTATAACTCCATGCAGAAATCTATCTCCTGATGGGGAGGTAGCCCGGGGACATCATCCGGAAAGATGTCCTTGTACTCAGCCACCACTGCTGGAAACCGGAAACTCGTAACATGTGCCCCGCCAAAGGCTAGGCTAGCCAACTGGTGTGATATCGGTTGTGACCTCTTATGCATGAGTCTATCCAGCACTACCTATGTCTCCCTTTCACCGACAAAAGAGAACCTCATTCCATCACTACGGACAAACCGAACCCTTCGTCTAAAACAATCAATCTAGGAATGAACATTGGATAACCAATCCATGCTAAGAATGAAATCGTATGGCCTCGACGCTACCAACAAGTGGTTACAACCGAAACTCTCACCTCTAAGGGTTAGGAAAAACTACCTTCAATGGTGTGTGAACTCTGAATCTTTTCCAGTCAGTGTTTCTAAGCGTAAGGGTCGAGTCAACGACTCAACTAGAATCTCAAGGTCTCGATCAAGATAAGTAACCAGAAAGGAATGACTAGAACCTGTGTCTATCAATATGGAATACAAAGTAGAAAAGACACAGAGAGTACCTCTAATCATTCCGGGAGTACCTGGGTCATAAGCCTCTGCCACCTGCAGCTGTCCCTGCCTCTGTCCACCAGCTCCCTAAGCCTGGGGTGGACCTCCTGGGGGTGGTGGTGGTAAAGGGTCGAAATGCCGACCACCTCCAGCTGCTCTCCCAACTCCTCTGCCATGTCATCCACCTTGTGGATCTACCTTCTCCACATGTTCCCTGTACCTCGGTGGTCCATCCACTACTCCTGGGTCTGTAGTACGGTGGGGCGGACAATCTCGAGCGAGATGTCCCCTACCGTCACATGAGTAACATAGCCTCTCTCGAGGGTGGCTGGAAGAACCCTGTAAACCATGCACGACTGATCCCATGTCCTGGTATCTCCTCTGGAAACGTCTCCCACGCCTAGGTCCATGATGTCGGCTCCCTGCCACTGAGGTCTCTGCTCCAGTTTGCCCACTACTGACAACTGTCGGCTGTCCCTGCTCCGCCAGGAAGCTCTCAACCACCAAAGCCCGCTTGAGAACCACGACATAAGTAGGAATGATCATTGGGATGATGCTAGCTCATATATATCAGCGCAAGCCCCACTCAAAAGTCCGAGCTCTGAATTACTGATCTCTGACCATATCCATCGAGTACCGTGAGTGGTCGGTAAATCTCGATGAATAGTCAGACACCGTCCTGGTTCCCTACTGGAGCTCAAGAAGCTCCTGTATACGTACTGCTCTCAGGGTAACTGGTGAATACTCCTCTCTGAAGAGATGCTCAAAATCTGAACATGCAAGAGTCGCCTCATCGTGACTCTGGATGACCAAACTCCACCATGTCCCTACCAAGCCCTACAGAAGGCCCGCTACCAGGATCACCATCTGGTCTGCTAGCGTCCTGACCAAACAGAAGACTCTAGTCACTGCCTCAAGCCAGTCCTTTGCTACCTGAGGTTCAGGCTCACCTCCAAACCTGAGGGGTCTCTGTCTCTGAAACTCGTGGAGCACGCTCACCTTGTGCTCCTCCTCCACTAGTACAGTAGGCGCTACACACTGCTCCATAGGGGGCGAGATAACTGGCACACCACCTGGTGGTAGATCTGGGGGATCTGTTCCCTATATTGAAGTTTCATCACTGAGGGGGTCATCCTCATGATCGAGCTGCTGGATCTTATCAGGTGCGCGTCACGTAGGAATCCTGTTCAAGAAACAAGATGTATCACAGTCAGTGAGTATATCTGGAGAGCTAACTCAAGAAGGACATGGAAACCACAACCCATTCCTATAGGATGCATGTACCATTATTTTCCCCCATGCAACTAGTGTTTTCATGTTCCGAGTTGAAAATCAAGTTATCAGAGTCCTGGTGTATGGATACGTCAGCCGCCGCACCAACACTAGGGACCCTAGCCTGAGAGCTAAACTCGAAACACTTAACACTGTTGCCCCAAACCAACTCACAGACTCTCAGTCCTAAGGTAGAACCAAACTCCTCTGATACCACTCTATCACAACCCTTCCTAGTGGGGCCCGAGCCGCAACTCTCCAAGCCCTCCTCCAATATGCCAGGGGCTGGTGACTAGCACCGAGTAGGCATGCTACTAACATGGGAGGAATTTCCTATAAAACTGTACACATGCACAAACATCTCCATGCCCACAAACCTGAAAAGTAAAAACTACAAAAAGAAATGATGAATGGATACACTAAAACCCAACCACAGAGTACGACATGGAAGTAAAGTATAGTAATGTAAGACCCTGGGCCAAAAGTACAAGCCCCCAAAAAGAAAGTCTACAACAAAGTACAACCTGTAGAAAAAGGTACTAAGACTGCAACCCGTCGCCGATGGAACACACGTCGGCCTGTCTGATCTCACTAAACACCATCTAGTCCTGGTCCACCTAGAATCCTGTCAAAGGCTCGCTCGTCTGCACAAGACACGACACATGCAGGAAAAGCCCATGTAGGGGTGAGTACAACAATCCCTAGTAGAACACCCTGAAAACCACAATGGAAATACATCAATGAAAAATACCACAAAGGAAGGTACAGTCAGCTCTACACAGTATATGTCTACAGAACTTATAACAATAATATCCAGATATACTCATACACAAAAAACCATCACGAAAACCGCCACTAGGATCCAGCTCAAAGATTCCACTAAGCACACCATCAGTAGGACATACTCTGAGGTCTGAATAGAGAGGAACGAAGTACTCATTCCTGGAGGAAACACTACACAACCTTGGGAACAAGATTCTCAGATGAGGATCACAACCAAGTCATGGGGTGATTCTGACAACTCAATATGAGCTAATCCGCTATGCAGAGGATCAGCGCCCAGGTAAAGTTGGTCACATCGATACTAAGAACTCTACCTAGGGTTCCAGGAATGAATAGAGGATCCGGCTCTATGTGTCAAAAGTGGGGATTCCAACAGCTCTATTCAGTGAGGTCTGCTGAAGGGATCATACCCCTGTATAAAGGAGTTGATGCCAGAACCTTTAGGGGATTACCAAGGGTACGAACCCTAAGAACTTGTCCGATTCATAGAAGGAAAGTGGCTCAATCCATGAAGAAAAAGTATACACTACATCTAGTATGGTTACACGCCGTGTTCCTTGTCCCCGGGTACTGCCCGTGTGAATGGACCATGTCCTTCATTCATGCAGTGAAAAATGAAACTACACGACGTGTAGAAAAGATACATGCTCTGTTCCTTTACCCCAGGTGCTGCCCGTCTAACCATCTTGTGTCACTCTACTTGTCGAAAGAAACTACATGGCGTGTAGAAGAAATCACACGCCATGTTTGAGAACCTGGGCTCGCTCCGTGTACGCTGGCCATGTGCCCGTACACTGTCTATGCCCGTGTCCGTGTCGCCTGCCCATGTACCAGTACACGGGGTACCCCATGTATCTGGCCGAGTTTGGCCGGGGAGGGGTATACACGGCGTGTCCATAGCCGTGTGCCCTACCCGTGTCCGTGTACTCCCGGAGTACATGTCGGGTAACCCTACCGACGAACACACGCCATGTAGCCCATACTACATGGCGTGTAGTTGGGAAAATTTCCCGAACTGCGTCATCCTCCGCGCGCCTCGGCCGATCTTCTGGATCTCGATTCTGTTGTCCGTTCACTACGAAACTCCAGATACTGGGTCGCCTCATCTTTGTGAAGCCGAATCATTGGGTTTAGTGTCTTCAATCAGCTTCAAAATACAATTCTAGCCATCTGAGAGGAAATCATCCAAATAATGATTTCTTCCGATCCACTTCGATTCGTCTGCCGAAACTGTCGTCGCACCTCCAAAATACTTCTGCGATGTTGATCCTTCAATTTGGGATCATTGCATCGCAGAACGGATGTGCAAAGATCCGTTGTTCATTGCCCCGCGAAGAACGCAAAGAACACTCACAAAGAACGCGAAGAATTCGGGGGAGAACACATAGCAAAATGAGAGAGACGAAACTCGATTGATGTTCATGTCGATATTGGTTCTTCACCGTTAGAAGCTTGAACGAAACCAAACAAAATTCAAGAATAAATTCCCCAAAAATCCCCGCCAAATCTCATCTCGCGTGAAAGATCGATCCGCGAGCTAATCTGTTCGTGGATTTGTCCGCGTTCGTCGTGGAAATCAAAAACCGGGAATGGAAAATCAAAATCAATATACTACATGGATTCGATGCATTTTCTGGTGATGATCCGCTCGCCGCATAGTCGTCACCGTCAAAATCTGTTAAGAACGATGCTGCAGCCGCATTGGGGGTTTCCTCCAGAGCCGCCAAGGGTTTTTAGAGTTATGGGGGTTGTAACCCTGGAACCTGGCGCAAGCCTCTATTTAAAGATGATAAAAGTAAAAATGATTTAAAAGATCCCACTATAGAAATAAAATATTTTTATTAAATATTTTATTACCGCTGCATCCAATAACAAGATTTCACCACCGACCCGCGCCGGCCAAAGTTAGGCCTCGCCTATGGTAAAATCATTGTTCTGAATGCAACGGTGCCCTCAGATTTCTTATCTAAGCACCCGTTCAGGAGTTATTCCACTTTTTCAGGAAAAACACACACACACACATAATTAAATTAATAAATTAAATTCAAACACTTCTTCTGGGCTCACTGTGCCTTGGAACTGCACGCCATCTCAGAGCCTGGTCCCGAAATAATTCCCATATAATATTAAAATAATACCTGGAAAATCTGGGACATTACATAGTATTTCAACCAATGTGATTTTAATATTTAAAAATGGATTCCATATTTAAAACAAATAGGTATATATTATTTTATAAGTTCAATTTAATTATTATGATTTATAATGTGACCATAGTAAAAAAAAATATGTACCATTGTATAGGTAAAATAATGTTGCAGGTTAATGTTAAAATGTAATAGATTACTGTTACAAAAAAAATAATAAATTAAATGTTTGGTTGATGTGTTTATAATCCTGAAATTTTAATTAATATATTAATTATCAACCAAATTAATTTGAATTAATTCCACCACAATGTGGTTGGATTTAAAGATAAAATAATCAATATTTAATCATTTAAACCCACCCATCCGTATGTTTAAATACTAACCCTAACAACCTCATTTCTACAAAAAATCCATAAAAATAATAAAATATATTTTCAAACCTCACCTTCACACTGTATACTTGTCTATGAAATTTCTTCTCTGACCAAAAAAAAAATTCCATGTTCCTTAAGGGCCCCTTCAAGGGGGTGTTTTTCAAGATGTAACTTTCTCAAACAAAATATCTTAATTGCTTTTATTTTTACACCTTCGCCTCCACTACTTCATTAATAAAAAATACTAAATCCAGTATAATTTATATAGTTGAAATCAATATTTATAATGTAATATCTTATATCTACCCATTTTATAACCTCCTATTATTCAATAAAAACAAAAAATTTCAAAATTACAGTGGTTAACCATCCCTATGGATAATAATTTTTTATTTTCTATTATCATAACACCCCAAGGTTTTGAAAATAAATATTGAATACATGAAACAAAATGTCCTAAAAACAACATATTTTATAATCTTTCCATTATAAAAAAATTTTCCTCTACTATGTTATTAATTTCGAAAAATAGTCATAAATAGTTGTGATCGGTATATCGTTTAGACTCTGATCGAACCAACATGATTATTTTGTGAATAGTTAAATACCCTTATAAATAGTAATATTAATAGTAATATTAAACTTATGAATATTAAATCATATTATTATTTTATTTTCTTAAGGATATAATACAATTACATGTTGTGTAATGTTTAAAGGTGATATAAATTGAGTAATAGTTTTAAATTTTTTAATTCTTGAATAATGAATGATTTTATTTAAAAATTAATTTAATTATATTTAGAATAATATTTTCAAAAAATAGAGTTCATTTTTTAATTCTAAATGTTGAAAAATTGCTAGGGTGAATTTTCTGTATTTTTCCAAAATTCTAGAATTTTTTATGAAAAGTGAAATACTATAAATTATGATATATACAAATTAGAAGTTAAATATAGTATTATGGACATCATAAGTGATGTAAGCCCACTTGGTTCGAACTCACATTATCTTATTACTATTATGGGTCACATTAATAACCAATATTGGTTTTTGTGAGGAAAATAATAAAATTATGAATATAATATTCAAAATTCACTCCTCTCCGCCACTATAACCTCCCATCACACTGTCTTCTCTTTACTCCTCTCAAACCATGTGACTTGTCTATGTTATTCCCAAATATACTTCCTCAGTCACTAACCACGCCCAATAACTCCTTTTCATTCCAAAATACCGAATCCCCTTCCCTTAATGAGGTTCTCAAGGAGGTTATTTCAAGAGGTAAAGAATCTTTGTCTTTCATTTAGTTTCATTTCAATTTATCTTCTTTCTTATTCTCTTCTATCCTCCTCTAACCAATTGATCCTTACTACTCCAGTATCATCTATATATTAGAATTATACCATGTCATTGTAATAACTAATATCATTATTCTTACTCTATCTCTTTTATTAATGAAAACATCGTCCGTGAGGTTCCAATTTACAATCTTCATGGACGCCAATGTTCCATTCATCACTTTCTTCAGCAATACTGGTCATGAAGCCATTTTGAAAGTTAAATGGAATATAATTTATATATTATAACCTAATTAATATTTAGTATCTAGTATATGTACAAATTATCAGTATATATGAACAAACTAGCTCACAATAATCCAAATACTGCCAAATAATCTAAGTGATTTTCATTAATATTTCACCTATTGGTTTATCATCATTAAATGTATCCAAATGATATAAATTCCCATTAACACCGATGTATGTTCATAAATAATATTTAAATTCATTTCTGGAGATTTAATTCTATTCCACATGAACACCATCACTCAAAACCTAGTCAACCAATTTTGAATATGAAGAAAAACAAATACTTCGGAACGTCATAATTCAAGATTCTATCTTATCAATAATGAAATAAATGAACAAAAAATTTATTATAAACTAAATAATTTTCTAATAATTTATTAATTGAATTATTAATGAATCTAATTTCATATTCCATGATTATAAGGTAAAGATCAGAACATTCAGACTTAAGGTAAGGGTTTCCACCCAAACCTCCATTTTCATTCTGGTTAATTTTATTGTCTAATTTTCTCAATAAAAATCATTATGTTTTATTATGTACTCATAATAAATTTTGTTTTATTGTTAAATATATGTTTAAAAACCATTATAATTCATTATTTTATGGGTTGTTACATGTTTTAAAAAGAATCATTCAAAATTATTTCGGAAATACAATCCCGAATCAAGGGAATTTCTCAAATTCATACATATTTTCAAGAGAACATAAGAATCTGTTTTTAAACAAATTTCATTATTAAATAAATAATTATATTATGAAAATAATATCTTACATATTTTTTGGTTTTATTAAAATAATTTTCCTAATGAACCCTTCCTTTCAAATTATAATAATATTTATCTCAAGAATTACTTGATGATTTTATATGAGTATTTTCATCTTTTTTAATAAATTTGTGGATTATTAATGTTTTGGATTAATGTTCTAGAAAAGATATTTTCATTTAATATGTTAGTTTCAATATTAATGTATATATTGTTTATGTTTATCCAAAATCATATAATGAATTCATTGGACTTATTATGTGATGGTTTGGGCACACTATTACCCCTCGATGCATCGGTAGGTCTCATTAGACAAATAGATGTGAAATTGGTCGATGGCTTTCCCATTTTGAGATATAGTTCTGGTCGAAGCCCAAATCATTTTAGACGACTTGGCCGAGGCCTTGATACTATATTTTAGAATGTATTTTGTTTTCATTTCCCTAATTACGTAGATATAAATTGATCGTTCAGGTGGTTATCCAACTAGTAGAATACCCAGGATTATGTTTTATTGTGTACATATTTACTCGTCTCATATTTCTTCCATATTATGTTCACATTTTTCATTTCAAGGCATGTGTTTTCAATTATTCACCATGCCTATGTTTTATGTTATCTTCATCTTTATTGATTACTGTTACAGAGCATTTGAACTCACCCCTTTCTTATGTTTCTTTTCCCCACGATATGATGTAGTAAATTATGAATGAATTTCAAGCATAATCTATAAGGCATGGATATTTCTAATGGAATAAATTAGTGTTTTTTCCTTTTAGGATGTTACATTGAACATATATATGTATCTTGTTTCAAAATATAAGAATATATTCATTCATTTGGGATGTGACTTTCCTGTAATAATTCCAACATAATGTAATAAGGCACCAGCTCTGGGAAACTAGGGTTGGGTCTTTACAGTTCGAATCATAGGATGATTAGTAGAAAAATAGAAACAAGATTTTAAAAACATAGAATAGGGGAAAACCCTAAGATAGTATTTGAGGATAAAAATAAAAGATCATCATAGTATTTTGGTAATTAATATATTATGTGGATATTTCGGTTAAATACATCCACGTATGGACACAACAAGTGGATCTGGTTCTAGAAAATTTGTTCCCAGGATTTAATACTATAAAAAAGAGTTTTGAGCTTGACCCCTGGTATCCTACTACACAATAAAGAACCTTATTGTGCACCTGGTTTGACACTCTCAAGGGATATTCTTATGTATAATTCACATTTTATTTACAAACTATTATGAAGGATTTAAATGTAATATTTTCCTCAGAAAACCATTTTTGTGATTATGGGATTAGCGATGCATATGATTTCAATTTATGATATGTATTTTTATAAGTTATTATTATAAATTATAATTCAGAAAAAAATTTAGGGTATTCTATTTTCTAGAAATGGTGACTAGTGGATGAAATCTAAACTTCATGAACACGCATATCCCTTATAGGGATTTCCCTCTAACGTAAGATAATTATGTTGGCCCTGGGGCTGAGACTGGTGCAGGGAATCTTATAAATATATTGGGACAAATTACTCATTTTATGAAAAATAACTATACCTGTATAGAGCATTCCGATCCATCATGTAGAGGAGCATTGTTTGATTTCATTATGGGACAACATTCTCCATAATTCAATGGGACTACCAGCCTATTTATAGGTGAGGATTGTATATGTTCCCCAGAGAAGATATTTCTTGCTTTGGGATGTAACAAATGAGATAACGGTTCCATGACAGTTTATCATCTATCCAAAGATGCATATTAGTGGTTGCCATTAATCATAAAAACAATGGAGGAGGTTGAGATAGAAGTGATTTAATAGAGTGAATTTAAGGAAATATTTCTATATAAATATTATCTTCATTAACAACAAGAAAATATGGAAAGGTTGTTTCTAAATTTGAGGAAATATAAATATAAGAATGTTTCAAAGTATGAATCTAACTTCAAAAGGTTATAAAGACATTATATGGACTACATACAAAATCCTAGGAGCAAGATTGATCAATTAATTATGGACTAAATCCTTTCCTATAATGAGCCCTGGTCTCCCAATGTTTCTTGTCATATGAAGATATTTTTTCATGTGCTATCAAGATAGAAAAGGAATTTTCTAATTCTTATACTATTAAATGAATTAGGATAAGAACAGGTTTGCTGAAAACTCTAGTAAAGGAAATAAGGAAATGGGGAATAAGGGAAGAGTTGAATTTCTTCGCTGTGATAATTGTGGAAGGAATGACCCTGGTTCAAGATTAAATGGGAAAATTGTATGCTACAAATGTGGACAGAAAGGACATATTTTCTAGTAATTTCAAAGGGAAGAATGAATCTATTAATTTTAAATTCTATATTTTTATGGACACGGGAAACTATTCTAATGATTTTCCATAGATTCAAGGAATCATGCCGCAAAAAATCCATGGTAGAAATAAAAATCTTATGTGATTAAAACATTTGATATTGGTGTTACTAATAATGTGGTGGAAAGTACTTTAATCATTTTCTGAAACATATCCAATGATTTATTTTGTTTCTGGATCATTACATTCTTTCATATCTTCCCAGTTTTCTATGAAATTTAGATATTTCCAATTTTATTTAACAAGGGAGTGTTTAATAAAAACTGCTAAGGGAAGTATGATAGCGACAAATTTGTGTCAGGGAATACCCGTTATGGAATATAAACATGTATTATTGGATTAATTTAATTCTATACCCATGATTTTATTTGATATAATCCTTGGTATGGATTGGATATCAACCCATGATGTAAAAACATATTGAAAGAGGAATGAGGTTATACATTTTTAAGATGGTGTGGAAACCCTTATCTTTAGTGAATAAACACCACACTATGATTCTCATCTAGATCCACCCTCAGTAGCTATACAGAATTCAATTATTGGCGTGGAAGGGAATTAAAAAACTATTTTTTAGGAAGGGAATTTTCAGATAGAGGATGCACCGATTGTCCAAGTATATGTTGATATGTTTCTCGAGGATTTATGGGGACATCCTTCAGAGCGAGAAGTTTAGTTTTCCATTGACATAATTACTAGTTAATGTGCCATATGAATGACCTATTATAGAATGAACACTATGGAATTAGTTAAACTGAAGAAACAACTACAGGAATTGAGTGATAATGGATGTTTTCCACCAATTTTCACTCTATGGGGAGCCCTTTTTCTTTTCATTATAAAAAAATTGGGATCCAGGAGGTTGTTCCTTCACTATAGGGTGATCAACTCTTGCATTGATAATTTATTTGATCAAATTTAGGGAGGTCAATATTTTATATAGATTTACCTTTGATATGGATATCATTAGTTACTTTAGGAGAAGTAATACATTCCAAAAAACCACATTTAAAACCTGTAAAAGGAATTATGGGATTATAGTAATTCCTTTCGAACAAACTAACGTACTATCTATTTTCATGGATCTAATGAATAGAGTTTTTAAGGAATAGATTGATGCACTGTTGGGGGTATTTATTAATGAAATATTTATATAATCAAAAAGATATGAAGATCAAAAAAATCACTTTCACACTATCCTGAAGACTTAGTGATGAAATAAATTCTATGGTATGTTTAGAAAATATGAATTTTTGCTTCAATATGTTTCCTTTCATTGCCACAATATCTCTAAGGTTGGAATATCTTTTTATCTTGTGAAGACAATGGATGTGCAGGAATGACCTACTCCAATGAACAAAAATGAGGTACATAGTTTTAATGTTTTAGTAGGTTATTATCAGTGTTTCAATTTTAAATTCACCCATTTAGCCAACCCCATGAAGAAGCTTACACATATAATAGTTATGTTTGTATGAACAAAATCATGTGAGGACTGTTTTGAAAAATTGAATAATATATTAGTGAATTCTTCGATCCTAACTCTTCCTTTAGGGAATGATAGGTTTGTGATCTCTAGAGATACATCAAAGAAAGGGAAATGATGTGTCCCTATTCTAGATGATTGTGTTTTTCCCTATGCATCATGGTAGTAAAATATTCATGAACAAAATTATAATACTTATGATCTTTAGTAAGAATTTGTAAATGTTTCACTGAAGATATTGAGACATTATATCTATAGAGAATAATGTGATATATATATATATATATACAGATCATAAGATTATAAAATATATATTCTCACAGAAAGGAAACAACATGGGGAAAAGAATATAGATCTAACTACTCAAGTATTATGATTGTACTATACACTACCACCCACGAAAGGTAAACAAAGTAGCAGATTCATTGAGCAGAAAGAATCACAGATTTCACAAAAAAATGAATATCTAAAAGGATCCTTTGTACATGGATCGCGTGAGGATGGATATAGGAATTATTAAAGACAGTGAAAAATCTCTAATTTTTATTTGGTTTCCCAACAATATATATTATAAAAGATTAAAAGTTCTCATCCTGGTGATGAGAATCTTCAAAAGAAAAATAATGATGTGAATGATGGGAAGATGGAAGACTTTGTGTATGAAGATGGTGTTCTAAAATTTTGGAATTGGATATGTGTTAAAACTGTAACTGAGCTAATAATTGAGTTATTAGATGATTCCAATAGTTTAATTTCTCTATAAATAATTGTAGTGCTAATATGTATAAATATTTGAAGGAACATTTTTGGTTGGATTACCTGAAGAGGGAAATTGCAGATTTTGTATCAAGATGTTTAGTCTGTCAATAAGTGAAGGTCAAATGACAAGGTCCCAAAGAATTCATGAAACCTATACATATTACTACATGTAAATGGGATGAAATCACCATGGGTTTTCTCACTAGATTACAAAAAACTCCATGAATGAATGATGCAATGTTGGTAATTCTGGATCGTCATACAAAACCATTATATTTCTTCCATATAAGGGAGGATTTTACCCTATAGTTCCTAGAAAGACTGTATATCAATGATTTTGTGATACTTTATCGAGCACCTCTCTCAATTGTGTTTGATTTTGAACCGCGATTTACATCTAAATTATACAAAATTATTCAGAAATCATTGGATCTTGAGCTTTGATGGAGTACTGTGTACCACCCAAAAACTGACAGGCAATCAAAAAGGACAATCCAAACCTTAGAGGAAATGTTGTGATAATTTTCACTTGAATTAAAAGGTATTTAGTATCAATACATACCTTCTGTGGAGTTTTAAAATAATAATAGTTTCCATTCATGTATTCAAATAGACCCCTATAGATCATTGTATGGAAAGAGATGTTGTACAAAAACTTATTGGGATGAAGTTGGAGAGAGGAAGATTGTTGGCACAGAGCTTGTGAAGGAAACACCAGTGAAGGTAAAGAGTATTCATGGTCATTTCAATCAATCTCAAAGTATAAAAAAGTGCTATTTTGATAATCTAAGAAAGGATTTGGAATTTCAAGTGGGAGATCTCATTTTCTAAAAAGTATCATCATGGAAGGGAATCATATTATTTGTAAAGAAAGGGAAATTGTTCCCTAGGAACATTGGTACTCATATTTTTTTTGGGAGAATTGGAGTTGTTCCATATAATATAGATATTCAACCTAGCGAGTCTAAAGTACACAATGTGTTCTAAGTCTCATTACTAAGAAAGTACATCCTAGACCCAACACAAGTCCTCACATCTGAAGGTATAGAGATGGAACCAGACCTAACATACTGTGAAGAGACTATCTAGATTCTAGACACTAAAGAACAATTGTTGATGAACCAGACGACTCATCTCATATATATATATATTAGAGAAATCATGAACTTGAATAGGCAACATCATATCCTGAGGAACTAATGAGGAAGACCTACCCAAACCTTTTTGTGAGGTAACATTAAGTGAATTTCAAGGACAAAATATTAGTAAGGAGGGGAGAATTTACCACCCAAATGATTGGAAAATAAATATTGAATGCATGAAACACTGAGTCCCTTTAAAACAAAACATTTTATAATATATCCATTAAACACATCTTTTCCTATACTATGTTTTGAATTTCCAAAAATGGTCATCTAATGTTGCGATCATTAAGTTGTTTGGAGTCTGAAAGATTTAACAAGATTTTTTGGTAATCGGTAAAATAACCCTTCGAATAGTAATACAAATATTGATATAAATCTTATGAATAGTAAATCATATTAATGTTTTATTTTCTAAGGATATAAGCTAATGACATCGTGTTTAAACTTTCAAGGTGATATAGAATGTGATATAGTATTATAATTTTATTTTTTGAATAAGGTTTAATTTTATTAAAAAATAAAATTAATCACATTTAGAAAATTATTTCCAAAAAATGGAGTTCATTTTTTAGTCCATCATGTATAAAAATTGTTAGGCTGATTTTTTTGGATTTTTCTAATATTCATGGATTTTGGATGATTAGTGAAATACAGAAAAATACTGTATATAAAATTATAAGCTAAATACACTATTTTATGTCATAATAAGTTCTGTAATCCCACTTGGTTCAAGCTCAAATGAACTTATTTCTATTATTGGTCGCATGAATTAATACTATTGGTCATCTTGGGGGAAAGAGTAAAATGATGAATAAAATATTTAAAATTCACTCCTCCCCTCCACTATAAAATCCCCACTCACTCCCTAATCTATTCACTCATATAGATCCTTGATACATGTCTATGTTATACCAAAATAACCTTCCATAGTCACTACCCACATTCAGGAGCTCTTTGTCTCTCCAATAGACCCAAACCCATTCCCTTAAGGAGGTTCTGAAGGTGGCTATCTCAAGAGGTAAAGCATCTTTCTTTTTTATTTTGTTTCATTTAAATTTATCTTCTTTATTATTATCTTCTAACCACTTAGAAACAATTTATCCTTATAACTATAGTATCATCTATATACTTTAATTATAAAATTTCAATTTATTAACCATTATCTATCTTTTTCCTTTCTCTCTTTTATTAATAAAATCATCTTCTGTGAGGTTCTAATTTATAACTTTCTTGGACAAAGATGTTCTGTTCTTCATTTTCTCCTTCCTTAATGGTAAAAAAACAATTATGATGGTTTGACCAGAGTATAATATTTTTATTATATCCTACATAATATTAAGGAAACAATATATGTACAAATTATTAATTTATATGACCAAACAAGATCATAATAATCCAAATACCGCCAAATAATCTAAGTGACTATAATTAATATTGCACCGAATGATTTATCCTCATTCCATGTAAAAAACATTATATCACCATTAACACATATTTATGATCATAAATAATATGTAATTTTTATTCTGTATATTTAAATCCATTTGACATGCACTCCATTACTATAAAACAAGTGAACTGATTATGAAAATAATGAAAAAAGAAGACTTCAGAATGACATAATTCAATATTATAAATTTTTAATAAGAATATAAATGAACGAAAAATAATGATAAACTAAATACATCTATAATAGGTTCTGAATTGATTTATTAATTACTCTAATTTCATGTACTAGGACCAAAAGATCAAGAGAGGAACATTCAGACTTAAGGTAAGGGTTTTCCACCCAAAACTCCATTTTCATTCGGGTTACTTTTTTTTATCTAATTACCTCAATGAAATACTTATGTTTTATATTTTACTCAAATTAAATTCTATGTGAGAGTTACATATATGTTTTCAACCCAAATCATTCCTCAATTTATGTGGAGTGACAAGTTTTAAAAGGAACTTCCAAAATTATTTCTGAAATAAAAGATCAATTTAAGGGAATTTATCAAATTCATACCTATTTTCAAGAGAAATCCATACTATAATTTTAGAAACAATTATCTTTATTAAATAATTAATTTTATTATAAAAATACTAACTTACTTTCTTTCAGGTTTTATACAAATACTTTTCCAAAAGAATCCTTCTTTTCAAAATAAAAGAGTATTTATCTTATATATTACTTGATAATTTTATAATAGTATTTTTGTCTATTTCAACACACTTATTGATTATTATGTATTATTGGGATTAATATTTGATGAAATTTTCTAACATGTTTAATTTTATGGTTCATTACATGTTTTATTGTGGATGTGTTATCCTAAAACCATTCACTAATTTACTCTGAATGGTTAGTGTTTAGGCTTAATTTTGGGGGAATGTTATTTACATTTCAAATGTTATTTCAATGTGGATGTATATGTTTTATATGTTTATCCAGGATCATAGGAGGAATATATAAGACTTATTATGTGATGGGTGGGTCCTCTATATCCCCTGGAATAATCATTAGGTCTCATGAGACAAATAGAAGTGGACTTTGTTGAGGTCTAACCCGTTTTGAGATATGGTTTGGGCCGAGGCATTGATCATTTTTAGAAATTTTTTCCGAGGAATTGATCATATATTTTAGAATTTCTGACATATAAATTTACTCCATTATGAAGCTAGAAATTGATATTTCATTGGCTTATTATACTAGTAGAATACCTATGATTATGTTTTATTATAGAAATATTTACTCATGTAATATTTATGCCATATTATGTTCACATTTTTCATTTAAAGGCATGTGGTTTCAATGATCCACCTTGACTAAGGTTGTTGTTATCTCATATTGTAGCACTTACTCTTACTTAATATTTGATATCTCCCCTTTATTATGTTTCTTTTTCCTAACATATGAATATGTAAATTATGAATGACCTGCATGCATAATCAATGAGTCATTGATGTTTCTATTGGAATAAATTAGTGTTGTATTTTTCTTCTAGGATTTAATTTTTTCAATTATATTTGAATCTAGTTTCCAAAAGTACGAAACATTTTATTCCTTAAGGATGATACTTTCTTGTAGTCATTCCAATGAAATGTAATAAGGATATAGCTCTCGGCAATTGGGGTCGGGTCTTTACAATTACAACTTCAAGGATGGTCATAAAAGGATTATTCTGGTTAAATAATATTTTAAAAACTATATTATGAACTATTTCATGTTATGGAAATAATATACATATATATATAACATTAAATAAAACTGATCTAGACCATGAATGGTAGGAAAAACCTCAAAAATATACTCAAAATTTATCATTAACTTATATTAAATGAATCATCCCCATATAAGAATGAAAAATGATATATGGGAACATTTATAATTTTTAATCCGCATGAATTACCTTCCATTACACTTATGGATATATCTTCCATTTTACAAGAACATCCATAATTTTACACAACTGCACCGACCATTAAACCATGAAACACACACACCAGAAACAATGAAAATAATGATATAATATTAATGAACATGTGGTAAATTGTTATAATGGTATAATATAATGTATTATAAAAATATATATTTATATATAATGAATTCATAACATTATTTAAAACATTATACATGATGATAAATTATGAAAAACTAAAGGTAAGTATTAGTAAGGGTTTCTCATCTCACCTTTATATATTTGAGATATATGCCAAATTCATAACTTATTTCATGTGTATGGTTTATATATACCCTTTGATATATCATACCATGATTCTAATTATCTTCACTGTATTCAATGATTCTTTTGTAATTATTTATTTTATGTGGATTTTTTTACAGATCAAAATGTTATAATGTAATTTGTAACCCATTATCCTTTATTTGGGAAGGCTTCTAATTCCTTAATTATGTCATAGTAAGATTTTTTTAATTAATATTGAATAATGTAGGTTTTATTTTTAATTTTTTATTTGTATTTATAGAAAATACACATATTCAATTATTTTTATTAATATCACATCATTTATATGATATTTATAGAGGAATTTTTTTAAAAATACCATTTTTCTTAATGTTTCATTTAAAACTCTAATTTTTTAATATTAATTTTTTATAAATCTGATTCAAATGATGTTTCTTAAATTATCCTCTGATTCTTGAATTCAATTTTACTCGATTTTTACTTTTTTTACAATAATAATTTGAATGTTATATTTTCTTTTCTATAAGGAAGGTTTCATGAGATTGTTTTTGAAAGAAATAGAGAATAAATGTGTTTTATGTTATATGTTTTGAGTGGATTTTCCCACTATCATGTAAAAATAATGTTTTAAAACCTAATTTAAAAGTTTACATTATTATTTTTAAATAAATTTTTTTCTTTTAAAATATTGTAGCATTTAAAAAACAAGTATTATTCAATGTGACAAAGAGTATGTTCCTTAATAAATTTCTAATGATCTAATGGAATGTATTTCCATCCATGTCATAATATTTTATTTAATATTATTATTTATTGAGTTAGATTTTTTTGATAGCATATAATATACATTATTAAATGTATTATGATTTTTTATACTGGGTATATACTATTTTGATACTAATCACTATATTATTATGGATGGTTTGTAATTATTTTTTTCTGATTACAGAAGATATTTACATATTTTATGAGAGTTTAAATATATATTTATATGTTGATGATGATTCTCCTATATCAGAAGTGTAATGTGTTGGACTTATTAAGTGACAGTCAGTGCCTGTTATATCTTCTAATGAATCATTAAGTCTCACAAGATAAAATATATTGGGTATTGGTATATGACATTCTCATTAATGTGTGGTGTCTTGGAATAATCCTTAAATGTATGTTTATGATATCTACCAATATGAATTCCCTCATTATGAAATTATTTATTGATTGCCATGTGATTATTCAATTAATAAAATGGATGGGTTTATTCTTTCTAATTTATGTGATTATTTAAAAGGAAATATCTGATAAAATTTTATTGCGGCATTATTATGATGAAGTTAATAATTAAATGTAATGTTTTTACATTTCAATAATTTATTATGCTTATTTTTTACAACTTTCACTAGACATAACCATTATTGAGTATATAAGATCACCCCTATTGAATGTTTTATTTCACCCATGATGTACAGAAGAATATAAAGATTTATAAGAATTATTGAGATATGAGAATAATATTTTCCTAAAAGGATTTTGTGTTTTGTATTCAATGTTTTTATTTTTAATATAAGGTTCATGTTTTAGTTTTCAAAAAACTATTAATCTTTTTAGTCCTTCAAGATGTGATTCATTATATATCATACCATTTTAAAATTGTGGATAGAAACACTAGGTTATTATGGTTGGGGTTTTTTTCCATAATAACCATAAAATAAATTCATGGGTAGTATACACACCAAAAAAATGAAACACATGGTGAATATGGCATGTGTCTGATAGTAAATATAAGTGAGATGAAAATTCCGTACCTAAATTCTCATCTTTCATAGTACACATCAGATCCTCATGTACAATGTATTTATGTTTATTATACATATATTATTGAACCATACATATAGAAAACATACCATACACTATTTAATTAATTCCTTTTATTACCCATATATTAAAAATCCTTATCGAAATCATGTTTCGTGTAAAAACATCATAGTTTTTCATGTGTATTTTGAATTGTAAATTTATATCCACTAAATATCATTATGTCTGAACCATATTAATAATTATAACCAATGTATAAGTATCATATATATATATATCTATATATTCAGTAAATATTTATTATGTTTAATTCACAAATTATATCTATATAAAATGAAATAAAATGTTTATAGAGATGGTAGGTCATACATATAAATAACTATTGTTTCCACCTTCTTGATGGATGAAATGAATGATAGGTAAATAATATAATAGTTTTATATAATAATTAATTTGTAATATATATCAAATATTTTAACAAAATTTACCCTTTCTATCTTTTATTGAAATATTTTATTAAAGAAATATCACATTGCATCGTTAAGCATTAGTCCACCATAAACATAGATGATATTACCGTATCCCCCACAAAATGGAAAGTAAGAAGATATATGTTAAATAATAATTATAAAAAAATAAAAATTTCAAAATTATAATATATATATATATATATATTAATTCAATCTATATTTATTACCACTAATTTAAAGCAGTAATGAAAAACACATGACATCTGTTCACGAGGCTGCAGTCTAACGTACACATAAGTAGTATTACTATTTTACAATGGGTTAAGAAATAAGTCGATATATGTGGTATTATAAATCTATATCCATAATAATATCATAAATATAATATATAAACACTAAATCCATCATTATATCAATTCATGAGAGGTGGAAATGGTAGTTGAAAATCATCGGTTTGAGCAGCGGTGGTCTGATGTACACACGATTTATGTTTGGTCTCAATTTTATGGAAGTGAAGATGGATATTTTTTATTAAATTAACATATAATTATACATTATATATTCATGTTATTACATAATCCCAATTTCATAATATTAAATTAGGTGAAATAAGAAATAAATCAAAGGTTCATGTTTAAGAATTTTAGCTATTCTTCAGAGAGACTCTTTAAGTTTACATATAATGTCATCATAAAAGGGGATCCATACCAAATAAGGCCTCTAGGATGAGAATAAGAAAGTATCAAAGAAATATTTCATGTCTAGGTGAAATGAATGGATTTTGGATTTGTGATTATTGGAGGAGAGTGGCTGGCCTTTTATAGGTAGGGTAGAGGGAATACAATTAATTTTTATAAAGAATAAAATTTACTGACGTTTTTTTACAATCCAAAAGGATCCAAGTTGTCAGGCCCTATCCCCTAGGGATAATACTGTAACTTCCCAAGCCTGACTTTTATAAACTAGGGGATGGAAACTAGTATCAAGTAGGCAGATCTCAAAAAGGGAAGGCATTGCTTTTAAACATACACACACACACACACAAAAAGCTCAAAATCAAAATGTAAACACAATGTAAAACATAACTATCACAAATAAAACTACAGAGAGTACAATAAAATATAAATGTACAAAGGGGATAAAATATAATCTAAAAACAACAAAGGAATCTATAACTTCTAATGTTTATTTTCTCCAGATCCTACCAGAAGGATAGGTGAAGGGTAGATGCCTATAATCGTAGAAGTACGCATGCCCGTCCTATCTCACTGAGAACCACCTGGTCCCGGACCACCAATGTCTCTGTCAATGAGTCGATCACCTACAAGAGACATGTCACATGCTAGAGAATCCAGTGCAAGTGTGAGTAACACAATACATAGTAGAGACCCCGAACCACAATGGAAATTCCACAAAGAAATACCCCAAAGAAATGACATCTCACACCAGGTTAAAATCATAGAATGATATATAATACTATGAGTCATAAAGCTAAATCATCATGTACTACTAAGGGACTCATCCCTAATGAGTCACTAAGTCTAGCCTAGGTATTGGACCAATGAGGGGCACATTGTTACTGGACCACACAAGTTTTCTATGCTACTGTATCACTGAGGTCCACTCTGTTACTAGACCACTAAGGCCTACTAAGATACAAGACCACTAAGGGCCACTCAGAAACTAAAATAGAGAAGTATTCAAGGCTACTAGACCATAGAGGTCCATTCTGCTACTAGGCCACCAAGGTCCCGCTCATCATGTCCTTTGGGTCACAACTAATCGTAGGATTCCCTCTCTATAGTGCACTTGATTACAAGAGAATATACTCCCCAAGCCCTCAGAAATATTTTAATTTCTATGAAAACTCACATAGAGCATACCCGAAGTAAATTCTCATTACAAGGGTCCTAATTCCATAGACGATGTGTCAATCGAACGCTCATTCTGAATGAAATTGGATTTTTAGAAAATAGGAGCAGGTTGCATTTGGTCCTAGTCTTACTTGGTTGGACCGAGCTGACCAACCTGGCCCTGGGGTCTAAACCAGGTTCAGCTAACCTGACCAGACCAGGTTGGGTCAGAGCCAAACTTGTGTGGTGGCCGGCCCATTGGGACTTACTAGACCCGGCCTAATTTTGTCATGGGTCCAGCCCAACAGGTCCCCGAGAAACACTGCTATCTTCCAGTCTACTCTGATATAATCAGACTGGTTCTAACTATAAGGGCTTCCCATCGGCCTGGTTTCTCATCTGGAATGAATTGTAATTTGGAGGTCCACTACTCCTCCAACCTACGATACCCAATTCCATAGTTTACTAAATCAGGTCGACATGCATCGGCCCAGCCCGCATTGGTGGGCCATCTTGGGTCCCACCCAGATGCCCGCAGGTATTCAGTTCACATAGCCACATGACCAATTGAAGCCGAACGCATCCCTATGAAGGAAAACCATTGTGGGAAACAAGCTAGTTCACACATCACCCTTACCCATTAGCCACTCCACCTAACTTCATGCCAAAGTGTCACTACCACTATGCACCTCTAATACCCTTGGAGGCCTCCATCATTTCCACTATGATCAGTCTTCTCTGCGGTCCACCAGCCATGCTTCAGTGGTAATTTCCCTATTCGTATATGTTTCTAGGATTCATAGGGCTTCACCATCACTGCTGCATACTCTTTTAGTTTTCAATCATTTTGGGTGTCCAACCTATATTGGAATCTCCTCGGTAGAGATCTGACACGACCTCATGGGTCTGGCTGCAAAGAACAAGGAGAGTAGGAGATGGGATCATAGAAAAAAATCCAATTAACAATCCCACCTTTGTTCGTTGCACCACATAATTTTTCTTGTCAGTGGGATAATTAAGCATAAATATAAATCACTAAGACTTGATCTGGAAAACCATTTCCATAATAAATATTTCCAAATATTACAAGGAAAATACATCTGTAGATCAACTTTTTAGAGATTTTATCCACATTATTCATTTATAATGGATAATTGGATAAAATAAATTACTGAGATTTAATCCCCTACTTGGGAAAAGAATACCGATCCAGGAAGATCACATGTCACCATCCATAGATCTCTGGTTCTGATAAGATATCCAAGGGTATTTTCAACCCAATTTGATTGTTTGAGGTTCAGCGTTGGAGAGGTTTCCTTGATCGATTGTCAATGAAATTCCAAGTTTGTTCACCATCCCTAAATCCATTTTTAATTAAATAAGGAATATGTGTTGTGTGGGTAGAATGACCACACTGATTCATTAATGAGGTTCACTAATGGACTATGTGTCACCTCATTGTGATACCACAATGTTGAAGAGTTGATGTATAGAGATGAAGAGAAAATAATAAACTAATATTTTTAAGATATTTTATTTTTTCTTCTCAACGTCCCTAATGCAATATTTTTTAATCAACCCAGGATGGTAAATGTTAGTCCCTTTGTATGTGAATCCCATTGATCTTTGTTCAATGGTTCTCGTAGACATTTTATATGGTCCCCACATTAAATGTATGAAAAACTGACTCCCATGATTATTTAATAAACATGAATAATAGTTCTAAAATAAATTATGGCCACTCTAGGCCTCAGAATCATCGAACATCTATGTGTATGGTCTCCAAATAATCCCATTTAATTTTCAGAAATTTTACATGGGATTAAAATTAACTAAATTCCCCCACCATAGGGTTTTATGTCCTCAAAATCCTAAACACGGATAATGAAACAAATGGGGGTACTAAGAACGAATGTGAACCTCCCCATTCCATATGACCACTTATAGATTCCCATGATACCAATGAACATGCCAAGGAGGAATCAACCATCAGCAAATGATCCTCCACTATCAATCCTCTATCTCCACTGGTTACTCAGCAAATGACACCCCATATTTAATCTCCACCTCACCATGGTCGATGATGTGAGAATAGTCATACACACATCTCTTTTGATGGGATAAGTGGAATACATCATGCACCCTCCCTATCTATGGCTATAGATCCAAGAATTATTCCACCTCCCCAACTTTTTGTAGTATCAGGAAGGGTCTAATGAACCTTAGAGATAGCTTCTCGCTTCCATGAAATCTATGTATCCATCATCCAGAGAGACCCATAGGAATATGTGGTCCCTCTCCTCGAACTCTATGTTTCTCCATCTCTTATCAGAATAAGAATTTTTTCATCTCCATGTAGTATTAATCTACTCTCAGATGACCTACATAGTCTCAGTGGTAGATTGTACCATATATGGACCCACGAGTGTTGACTCCCATGGGTCTATCTAGAATACCAGTAACCAACATGGTCTCATGTACAATGCATCGACCAGTGCCATACCAATAGTGGATTGGCATCTATTATTGTGTAATTACTCTACTAGTTGTAGGTGCTCCTCATAACTATGAACAAATTCATTCACACAAACACAAAGCACATCCTCCATGTTCTATATGGTCTGCTCTATCTGACCATCTTCAGTGGGTGAAAAGGATGTGCTGTAAGAAAAGCTGAGTCACAAAAGCCTCCTCCATCCCTTCAACAAATTATATTTAATGCATGCACCATGATTTGAGACTATAATTTATGGGTCTCCATGGAGTCAAACTATCTCCTTCACATAGAGGCATCATATTAACTTTACTAAACCTTTCTCTGAAATGGGAAGGATGAGGGATGACGTAGTGAGTCTTTCTATGATCAACCAGATGACATCGTTCCCCCTAGACGTACTTGGTAATCCTGTAATGAAGTCCATCAATATTTACCGCCACTTCCACTTGGGTACCTCGGGGGGTTGTGTAAGACCTACTAGAACCTAGTGATCAGCCATCACTTGCTGACTAGTGAGGCATCTCGAGACAAACTCTAACACTAACTTCTTTATCCCTGACCACTAGTACTAATGTCAAAGGTCCTAGAAATATTCTCTACACATGGATTTACCACTAATGGGGACGTATTAATCTCCTAAAATACCTCCTATCGCATCACTACTGGTACTATGGTGCTTCCTCTAAAAAGGATGATGTTCTCCAAAACTTTTGAATGACCATCCGGGGAATACCTTGTAGAAATCTGGGTACATGTATCCCCGCAGCTGGCATCTCTGAGTTGTGCCTCCCCGACATTCAGTAAGAGTGGAGGGGAAATTACCATCAACTAAAGAAAATATGTCTGATCTCTACCCATGAAGGATATATGAAGGGAGTCCAACTACTCTAAGTACTCGTTCCATAGATGTGAACACGAAATTCTATGGATAGCATCTACCACCATGTTTCCTTCCCAAGAGTATAGACTATCTCAAATTCATAAGACATGAGGAATTCTAGAAAACATAATTGTCTTAGACTCAGATCCTTTTGAGAAAATATATACTTGATAGTCTTGTGGTCAAATTAGATGATGAATCATTCTCCCATAAGGTAGTGTTTCCACATCTTCAGCTCAAATACTAACACTACCAACTCTTGGTAATGAGTGTAATTGACATTCCCATGTGGTCTCAATTGTTATTATCCATATGAAATCACTATTTTCCCCTGAAGCATGACATAACCAATCCCATTTTAGGATGTGTCACATAACACCACGTAGTCGGTGCCCTCCTCTCACTGCCTCAAGATATGAGCACACGTTAAGATCTTCTTTAGCTACTAAATGCTTTTCTAGAATATTTCTGTCCACTTGATTGGTTTCCCATCTTTTTCAACACCTTCATAGGTGCATCCCCTCTAGCGACGTGAGGTAAAAACCACCGATAGTACCTAGAAAACCCATGGATTCTTTTGACCTCATTAATGCTATGGGGTGGCTCCCTAACAAAATCCATCTCAATCTTCATTAAATCCACAACAAATCCATCCAATGAGAATAAATTTTTCAGGAAGTAGACATTTCATATCTATAACACACACTTTGAGAGCTTTCTGTAATGATCATTATCCCGGAGTGCATCTAGAACCATCATCAGGTGTATCACATTTTCCACCTCGGATGCTAAATACACTATGTTTTCATCAATGAAAACCTCTACAAACTGGTCTATGTATGGATAGAAGATTCTATTCATGAGTCTCATGAACACTTTTGGGGAAATTTTCATGAAAAATGGCATCATAAAGTACTTTTAGTAGTGGCAGAGACATCTGAAATCGATCTTCAAGATGTCATCATCTCGTACTAGAAGTTAGTGATAGCCTGATCTGAGGTCTATCTTCGAGAACCAACTCTCTCCATTCATATGATTGAAGAGTTCATCACACCTTAGTAAAAGATACTTGTTCTTCATGGCCACCAGGTTTAATTTCTGAAAGTCCACGTAAAACCTCAAGCTCACGTATGCCTTCATGGAAAACAACTCTAGGGCATCCCATGGTGATATTATGGATCTTAGAAACCCCTTACCCTACATGTCCTCCTACTATAGCTTTAGCTCCCAGAGCTCTGTGGAATCCATCTGATATGCATGTATAGATATCAGTGCTGTTTCAGAGTACATATCAATACAGAAGTCAACCTCTTTTCAAGGAGGTAATCTGGGAACATCCTCTGGAAATATGTCCTCATACTCATCTACTACTATAGGAAACTATGGATTCGTCTCATCCACTACATAAAGGGACATTATATCCAACTGGTGAGTGATTGGATACACCCTACTATGTGATATTCCATCCCACACTATCCAATTTTCATTTTTTCCAAGAAAGGAAAAAAATTTCCCATCTCCATGGATACACTACACTGTGTATCTATAACTGTCGATCAAATCTTGAACAGATAATAACTATTCCATAACCTGAATGAAATCATAAGGCCTTAACAATTTTAATAATAGATCCCATCAAATGATCTATCCTCCTAGAGTAAGATCATACTCTGGGAACCAGTGTGTGATTCTATAATCCCCTCATGTAGGAGTATCTAATCAAACGGAATGGGACAAAGAATCTATTAGAATCTCCAAGATATAAAAAAGGTCCACAAAATGGAAAGAGTGATTGTTACCTGTTTCTATAATAACTATATCTAAAGTGGAGAAGACATGGATTGTACCTCATATCATCTCCATGAGGTCGGGACCATAGGCATCGATTTATTGAAGCTGAGCCCATCGCTGTCCACATACTCCTGGAGCCCATGGTGGACCACCTGGTTATGGTGGTTGTAGTCTCTCACACCTAGTACCACATCATACTAATCTTTCCACTCATCTTCTATATCCAGTGCCTAGAATACCACCTTTTTCTTGTTTCTTCCACTTCCTCGGCGGTACATCGACCATTTATCGGTCCTCTACACAGTGAGTCATGCAATATGAAGCCATGTTCCCATATCCATCACACGTGTAACACATTATTCTCATATTAAGACTCCCTATACACCAAGAGACTCGTACCTCCAACCATGAGTCCTAGGGTCTCCTTCAAATCATCTAAAATATACGGGCCTTTGCGACATCTGTCGGCTACCCACCATCGATGGCTCGACCACCTATCACTCGGTTGTAGTTCCCACCATTAGTGTTCCCTGCAAAAAATCTCTCCACTAGTAGAGCTCACTGCATCACAATATCCAATGTAGATATGATGAGGTAAATAATTGATGCCCTGATCTCCCATTGGAGTCCCTATCTAAATGACTAGGCCCTGATGAAAGGGTCTCAAACCATATCCATAGGGTAATGGGAGAGGTTAGTGAACCTCATAGAATATTCTGTCACCATTAGGCTACCTTCCTATAGTTAAAGCAGCTCATGTATTCACACTGTACAACAAAAACTCCAGAAAGAATTCATTCTTGAAAAGTCACTCGAAGTCTGAACGGTTGAGGGTCACTTCCTCATGCGTCTGGATCGTCAAACTCCACCTTCTCTATGTCGATACCTACAAAAGGCTTGCAGCTAGTACTACCATATGGTTATGTGATGTACCCACTAAGATAAAGAATCATGTTACTACCTTTACCTAATCCATATCAACTTAAGGATCTGTATCTCCCCTGAACATGGGCGGTCATTGTCTCAAGAGCTCATGTAAGGAACTGAGCATACATGTTTCCTCTACTGGAAGTGCCAGTAGTAACAGGTGAACAAAGAGTTCTGGTAAAGCTAGGATACTGCCCGGAGGAGCCATCTCGGGCAACAATCCATGTATCGAAACCTCATCGCTCTGTGTACTATGCTCTTGGTCACACATTAGGATCAGGGTAGGCTGGCTGCCTAGAGGAATCCTGAAAGTGAATAAGAAGAATCATGTTTAATAGATTATACTTGGTGAGATGACTCTGGCTCAAAACAATCATGAGAAACATTAAAATATGAATTCAACTAGTGTTCTCATATACCGACTTGAAAATTAGAATTTAGTGTCTCGGTGTATGGGTATGTCGATCGCCACAATAACATTGGGCTCCTTAGCTTGAAATATAGACTTGAAACACTTAACACTATTTCCCCCAAAAACATTTACAAACTCATAGTTCTTATGGTAGAATTGACTTCCCTTTGATACCACATTTTCATGACCATAGACCAAAAGGGAAGGAACAAAAAAGAAAGGCCAAAAATGAAAGACCAAAAAGGAAGACCACAAAGAATGGCCCCAAACCAAATACAAGTCACACCAGGTATTACTACATTTATAGAAAGTAATATTATCTGTCGTTAAGCTGAATCATCTTGTACTACTAAGGGAAACATATCTGATGAGTCACTAAAGTACGCTCGGCTATTAGACCACTGAGTTCCATATAAAAACTAGATAAATGAGGACCACTAGCTACTATACCACTAAGTCCACTTAGGTACTAGACCATTGAGGTCTGATCAGATACTGGACCACTCAGGTCCACTCAGCCACTATACCACTATAGTCCCCTCATCTACTGGACCACCAATGTCTGCTCTGCTACTGGTCCACCGAGGTCCCAATTGTCATTTCATTTAGTTAATAACCAATAGTATGATTATCTCTCTCCAATGCACTTGATTTTGAGGGAATCTACTCCTAAATACATTGTTAATATCTCAACTTCCACAAAAAACTCACATAGATTATACCCAAAGGACCTTCTCATCACAAGGGTCCAAATGCCACTTACAAAATGTCAATAAGGCCCCTGGTCTGAATGATATTTTTTTAGTAAATAGGGGATGGTTGGATCTAGGCCCAATCCGAATTGGTTGGACCGACCCGACCATCATAGCCTGGGGGTCATGCATGCACCGACCTGGTTCGACCAACCAGACCCAATCCGAGTTGATCTGGACCGACCCCATTCAGACCGACCTAGTGGCTAGGACCATTGGACCTTGCTAGAAGAGGCCTGGTTCGGCCCTAGGTCATGCATTTCAGGTCGCACAATGTCTTTATTATCATCTAGTCTAGTTCGACTTAGTCAAACCGGTTATGAAAAGTTGGGCTGCCCAGTGTCTGGGTTTCCCAGCCAACCCGGCACACAATTTGGGTTGACTATTCATCTATAGCCTAGGCCACTCAATAGCCCGATTTACTTCATCGTACCATCCTTCATTGGTAGGCCGACTTTGTTCTAGCCTGGATGCCCTGCTGGGGTCTGGTTCATGCAGCCACGTGGCCGGATGAGGCCGCCAGCTTCCCTTCGCACACAGTCTAGTGTGTACCGCAAGCCATTACATGTTGTGGCCCGACACGTAGGCTCCTCCACCTGATGCGACATGAGATTGAAACTGCCACCCCAGTCCTCTACGAACTCTGGTGGCCGCACCCTCAACCATTGGTACCGACGTATTGGAAGTCTTCTTTACAGGCCACCAGACATGTTCTAGTTGTATGTTTATTGATTAGTCTGTGCATTCAGGCTTGTTAGAGTGTCATCATCACTGTCACATACTCCTCATCATTTTTACACAGATCTGGTGGATAGACCTTATTTTGAATCCCCCTAGAAAATATCTGACGTGACATCATGGGTATGTCGGTAAAGAACAAAGAGAGAGAGAGAGAGAGGGATCATAGAGAAAATCCAATGAACAAACCAGACTTTGTTTGTGTCGGCCTTGAATTGTTATTATGAGAAATGATCAAAAATCATTAATATAAATCACTAATATTTAATCTCCATATCCAATCCCACAAAAAATATTTCCCAATAGGTTAAGTAGAATCCATCCATGGATTAACTTCATAGAGAGTGGATCTGTATTCTTTGTTTGTAGGGGAGAGAGAGGAAACAAAATCATAGATATGTGACCCCATGCCTAGGAAAATGAGATCAATCAAGGAAGATCACCCATCTCCATTCATCAGTATCTGGTTCTGATTCTCTCTCAAAACATATCATCACCACATTCCAATTCGCTGACATTTTTTATTGGAAAGGTTTTCTTCACAATTCGTTAGATGAATTTCATGTTTTCTTGTCAACCCAGAATCCCTGTTTAATTAATGTAGGAAGAAACCATGTGCATTGCGTCGTCACGACCTTGATTCATTAATGGGGTTAATTGATGGATTCATTATTTCTTCATTCCCATACTACAAGAATGAAAATTCTATGCATAATGGTAAAGATAAAATAATAAAAATTACTATTTTTAATTTTTTTTCAATGTCTTGAAAAAATTTATTTTTGATCAACCCACACTGGTCAATGTTAGGCCCTTTATAGGTGATTCCCATTGCTTTGTGTTCAACAACGACATCATATTTTTTTATTCATGCACTATTTTAGAAGTTATAAAAACCCACACACATGATTATTTAATGAACTTTAAAAATAGTTCAAAAATACATTCCGACCACTCAATGCCTTGGAATCACGAGTCATCTTAGTGCCTGGTCTTAAAATAATCCTATTTAATTCTATTAAATTTTACATGTAATTCAGGGGTATTACAGAAGTGATTTATTATTTAACAATGGACATAATATGTTTGAAATACATATAGAATATGGGTGTTTGATACGTTTCTTGGTCATTTTACCACTTATATTTTTCTATATTAACCCATATATATACTGTTTTTATACTTAACCTCTATAAATAGATATTAATTTTTGGAAGATTAATGATGGTAAAAAATTAATGTGACCATACTATATAATTTATATTATGATTATTCCAAATATCTATCCAATTTTTTCTAATTAAATTCATATATGTGTGAAATTTTAAAAGAAAATTAACCCAATACAAGAATTGAAATGATGTTATCAAAATGAAAGGCTTAAAAATATTGAAATGTTTTTATGTCAATGTAAAATATGAAATTTATTTCAATAGAATTTAAGAGTATATAAATTGATAAAAGAGGGGGTGGGGTGAATTATATTTTGAGAACATAATTTTACTAAAAAACTAACACCCCTTAATTAAACTTTATTCGACATAGATATTATCTGACATTAGATGTTTCATAATGAGACAAAAATATCATACAAGATATTAGAGTAAAGTAATGTTACAAAAATTTAAATATTTTAAAAAATGAACAACAAAAATAATAAACATTTAACATGAATTAAAAGAAAATTTTATAATTTTGTAAAACTAAAAACGGTAGAATATTTATAAAAGAAATAATAACATATTAATAATCAATTTAAAAGAAGTCAACAAAATGAATTTAGGTATCCAAAATTTTAAATAAAATATAACATCTATATTACTTGAAAAATAAATCCCTAGATCACAATGATTGGAAGCTCTATATTCCTATACATGTATTCCCTTGAATAGCCTTATCAGAATTCATAGTCTTAATATCACATTAATACCATCATCTAAAACTAGATTATATTTAATGAATATGAATGAATAGTATTTTATGAAAGTTAAAATCCACTCTCAATTTCTATAGAGAAACTTTTAATGATTTACATAGTGTTTTTAAGAAAATATTTTTGTAGAGTTATCAACATATGTTCTGTGGTAAAAAACATCAACTCCTACCTCATTGAATGCACATCTATTTATAAGAAGAACACCAATAGTCACATTCAATGATTCTAGGAGCTGATTTCAATAACAGTGGACATGGTCCAACTAGATAGATCAACATTTTCTTTAAATATTTGACTAATATCATTTTGATTCCATCATCACATTCCAATAAAAGACTAAAATCTTGTATAAATAATTATATTCACTTAATAAACTACATTATTATTCTGATGGGATAAATTATTATTAGTCCAGTGGATAAAAACATTGTTAGTCTTATGGATCAGACATGGTTAGTCTGATAGAACAAAACCAATCAGAACTATGGAAAAAATTTAGTCAACATGAGGGGTTAAACGTAGTCCGTCAGATAATGTAAACAAAGTAGGTATGATGAAATAGACTTCATTAATCCGATGTAATAAACTAATTCATTCCCAAGAACATGACATCTTCAATCTGAAAGGCTATGCTTAGTGAGTATAATAAACAATTATACATCAATCTGATGGACTAAATATAGTTATTATTATGAACTAGACTTAGTATGTCTGATAGACTAGACATAGTGTAAAAATTTTATATCTGTCAGTTTAGAAGGATTTTTGCATCTGGTATAACAAAAAATTTTCCTTCAAAAACATTATAAAATTATTGTAATATAAAATTCATGTAAATTATATATTTTTTTAAGAATGTGTGTTTTGATTTTGAAAAATATGGAGAGAAAGTGTAGAATATAAAACTTTCAACTCACCAATATCACTCTTTTTGAAAATCAAAAAACAAAAAACCTAATTGGAAAAGCTAATAACTTGGAAAATTCATTTAAAAAACATAAAAACCATTTGTACATTTATGAAATCTATTCTATTCATATTTATAAAAATTCCCCTCTCATTATTATCTCCCCAACCTTATATGACTAATTATTTTTTCAAAAAACCCAATTTAATTTTTTTTTGATAAAACTAGTAATATAAGAACATAATAATAAAAATTCATCCCCAATTAGTTATCCCTTTTTTGTTTTTTCTATAAGAATATAGGAGGTATAATGTATAATTGATATTTTTTAAAATATGGACTATGAAAAAAATTAAATAAAAATACATCATATAATATAAAAAATACTCAACCACCTATTCTTGGGAAAAAATTCATATCATATATGGAAAATGAGTCATCAAATATATTCAGTAAATTTTTCTGATTTTTGTGACATAATGAGTTTAGAGAATATATAATTCAATTTTATATAATTTATTTATATTTAATTTTATCTTTATAAAGTCATAATTATTTTTCAATGAATCTACTACTGATGAATCCATATTATAAAAATTCTCATCCCAATCTATAAAAACACAATTCTCTTACTTAACATTGATAAAAATCACCTATAAGAAATTTCCATTTCTAAACCTTGATCCTAAAAACTTCTTCTTCAAGAGACAGATTATTTTTCTTTTGTTATGAGATATCATGATCTTGGGATTATGAAAAAATATTCTACTGATAATAAATAATGGACTTTTTAGAATAATTATAAGTAAATTTGTTTATAGAATTTTCAATATCACAATAAGAAATTTTAATATATTTTATATTATCATTATGAAAATTTATGTTACCATTTATTTATTTAAACTATCTATCAGTTTTTATTATCATTATTATTTCTTCCATTGAATAAAATTTGAATGGTCATAATAATGTTCCACTTTATATAATTATATTAGAAAATTTTTTAACACTTATAAATTTTCAAAAAATAAAAAACCAATCATTAAATGTACTTATAATTCGATTAAATACAAGGAAATATATGGAGTTTCATCAACAGGATTTTTCTAGTGCATCTTTAAAATAATTATACATAATCTCAACCCTTTGACTAGACATACTAATTGGATAATATATTTAGTCCGATGAAACATAAGTACATTATATTGGGAAGTATTAGAATCTAATTTCCCTTTTTATTTGTCTTTTACATCATCTAATACTATAAAAAACATCAATATTAGTATCTAACATACCCTTGTATGATATGTTTTTATGTGATTTTTTATTTAATTCTTTCTTATCATAACATTTTTTTGTCATAGAAACTTCAAAATCATTATTTTTTTCTATCTAAGAAGTGAAAATCTATTTCTCAGAAAAATATTATTCTTCCTCATTCAATTTGTTTTTAAAATTAGGTGTTTAATTTGAATATTAAACTATTTGTTTTGATAAATATATTTAAAAATTATACCAGTCATAATGTTAAATTTACCATATTCCATCACAATTTCTTTAAATAATCCGTCAACATGTCCCAATAATGAATTTTCATCTTCAGAAAATTTTCTCTTATCCTTACTGATCATCAATAAATAATTATACATAAGGTCATTCCATACCTTCTATTAAAATTTGAATTAATTTATCTTTATTAGATTACATAATTTTTATCTTATTTGTGTCACCAAAATTTAAAAATTAACTAGTATCCACTTTCAATGCTATGGCCTATTCCTTATCAAGGAAAAACTATACATCAATAAGCTACTTTCCATATTTGTGCTGCACCAAATCCTTATACGCCACATCAGACATTACCTATAATTTTCGTTCCTCCATAGGGAAGAAGAATCAACTATGATTTTTTGTTGGAACCTCTTTTTAAACTATTTACCTTCATCATTAGATGACAAATTTCCTAATTTGTTAAAAATATTTTTCATCTCATGCACAATTACCAAATTTATTTAAAAAATAGTTTCTTCTCTAATTAACTTAACCTTATCTCTAACTATAACTAATAAATTGTTTATTTTCATTACAACCATTAAATGTTATATCATTTTTTGATGAATCAAGGAAATAAAAAATCTCCTCAACATCATAGATATTTTCCCAATCTCTTTAATAGATATAAAAATTAAATTTACTAAATTGGGCATCAATATATTCACCATGAAATATAACATAGAGATATCCAATATAATCAATTTATCTCAATCCCATTTTCATTAGATATGAAAACACTTCATCCAAAGGGTTACAAATATTTAATTCAGTTTTAAATGAAAAAAATTCCTCATCCTCTCATTTGAATGAAATAACGATGCCTCAACCATTGATTTCCCAGAAGTACCAAGATTGACTAAAATATTATGGGTATCTAGTTATTATTATCCTTAAAAGGGAACCTCTAGTAAATCAAACACTTCTTGAATATTAAATATATATTACTCATAAAAAATATTTAAAGTAAAAACCTCTATATTATCTTCAAAATAAAAAATGCATAGGAAGAAAATAGTTTCACTGTCATTATATATTGAAGATCAAAATATTATTATTTTTAAACAAATACCTTTTCCCATACCTAAAATATAATAAATTATTTCAATAAAAATGGATTGATCAAACCAAACAATTTCAATAACAAATTCCATCACTATTAATCTGTTTGAAATTTCTTTAAAGATGTCATTTGGTAATGATTAATGATGAAAATTATTGGATAAGAAAAAACTGATTAGACCAATGCTAAATAATCAGATGCATGGGGGAATTTAGGTGAATATTTAAGACTAGTTTAAGAGATAAATATGGGATGTGGAGACCCAAACATTTATTTATAGGATTAGAGGAGACCCTTCTACTTCATGAAATTTAACAGCTCAAAATAAAACCCATTTCTAATATGATGACTAAAATTTATGTTTGACAGTTTAAATATTAATTCTAAATTCTTAATTTTCTTCACTATAAAACAAATTTTCAGATGAAAATCTTCTCTAAATATAATTTCTAAAAACATTAAAAAATTAGATATATTTTAAACATTAAAAAAATAATGAATAAATAGATAGTAAAGAGTAAAGATTACAAATTACCTATCGAAGTAAAAAAAGTACCTATTGGTGACATTATTTTTATGGTAATTATGATTCTTATTTTTCAGAAAAAACATTTTCAGATAATTTTTTAAAAAACATACAAAAAAAGTCATATTTGTTTAAGAAAAATACAATTTTTCGGAGAAACCAAAGTGTTTAGAAAAAATAAAAATAGTAGAAATACCAATGTCACTAGAAACAACTAATAATTAAAAAATGTTTTAGAAAAACATAATTTTTAAGAATGAAAATGATTTAAAGAAAAATTTCTTAAAACCCCAATTTTTTTATAAAATAATAAATTCTTATAAAGTACAATTTTTGTAGAAAAACTGAATTTTTTTGGAGGACAATTTTTTTAAGAAAATATAAAAACCATAATTGTTTTAAAAAAAATTAAAAATATATGTACTCTTCCATTTTGAAAAGTCGTTCATTATTTTACCGACTGGTAAATACGATGTGTATATGAATTATGATTTTATACTGACCATACAGAGATTCTATTTAATGAATTCAAATATTTAATTATTTATAATTTATTTAAATTTATCATCAAGATGTTATTTCATTCCAATGAATTGTAAAATAATATATGGTATTTGATTCTGGACCTAAGGTAAACGTTGTCTTATATTTATGTTATTATAAAATGTGTGAATGTGATTGAATTTTACATAATGTTATTTCATTTGTGAAATCACACAAAATTCTCCTTTTACTAATACTCTATCTAGAGTTCGTGAGTGAGTGTCGCATCCACCCCACTTAAGCACAAAAAAATTTGCTATCACATATTCACCTTCAATAATAGAATATTATATAACATGTTACTTCCTACAAGACAAGGAAAATAAATATTATCCTAACAACTGAAAAGATAAATATGTAATTTTAATATACATCTTACATCCACAAATGAAAATATCTAAAAAAATAATGTTGAAAACCAATTATAGAATAGTAAAATAATCCAAGTTCTATAGTTCCCTTAAGATAAAAAAAACACTTTTTATATCCTTAATATGGGAACCTAATGGATTTTATTTATATCTTTCCAACAATAATATAGATAAAATTAAATCCACATAAATAGATTAGTTTAGCACCAATCATTACTCTAGATATCTTTTGAACAACTCATTTCTCATATTTATAAATATTAAATGTTTTGGTAATTCCAATAAGAGTAATAACTCTTTTACCATTTCTAAATAAAAATTTATTAATAATATCATTGATGTACTTGTGTTGGTATATAAAATATCCTTATGGTTATTGTTAAATTTGATAATAATGGAAATACACCAATCAACCCTTCATTCGAATCTCAAATTCATATTTCCCAAGATCCAAAAAGAAATCTAGAAGAGACTTTTGAGTGGATAAATATATAATATCAATGAAATGAATTTGATAAATGATGGTCTTATTACAAGGCTTTTTAATAAAAAGTGGTGTATCTTGAGCCCCATTAACATATTTTTATGTAAAAAAAAATCATGTTAATCTATCATACCTCTGTATATAGGATTATTTTATACCATAAAGTTACATTATATGTTTAAAAACATCATTTATAGATTCCTTATTTTCAAAACCCGGGGACATTTCTTCATAAAAAACTCATGTACATATCCATTAAGAAAATCACATTTCACAACCATTTGAAATGGTGTGAAATTGAGAAATGTTGAATATGACAGAATAATAGAGATAAATTCAAGTTAGATGCTGGAGAATCGGTTTCTTCATAGTCTATTCCATCATGTTTATTATAAGAAATTTCAACAAGTATATCTTTATTTATAACTATACATCCACTATTATAGAATTTAAATTCAAAATTACATTTTAAATGAATAATTGGTAAATCTTATTTTCCTTTAACTAAAGTCTAAACACGATTCATTAAAAATTCAGGGAGTTTATATTTCATATCATTTATCCAATCACCATCACGTAATTCTTTATTAAGAGTCTTATGTACAAATTGTGGTAGAAATGAACAATATTTAATTTCATTTCATAAAGAATTTTCTAGTTATTATAGGTTTATCTACCCCACCAATGATATTATGACTAGGATGAATCGTAAGAATCAATTTATTCCATGGGTTTGTAAAAAAATATTTTTAATTTTTTTAGAAATTATTATTGAGATAGATCTTCAGATAAATTTTCTTCTTTGGTTTTATAAGACGAAGAACTTTCCAAAATGGATTGAGAATATTTTTTTGTATCAAAATATGATGATGTGAGTAGAGGTTTTGTGAATACAAAAGGACTTGTTTCATCAAATTTTACACACATTGATTCCTTAATAATACTTTTTTATTAAATTCTTTATTATCATTATTAGTTACAAAATTTCTAAGAAATATTCATTCATCACACTTTGGAGTAAATTTATATAAATTATATTTATTGTTTATAATTTACACTTGGAATCCATAATCATGAAATTAAGAATGTTTCTCAATTATTCATGACTATAAATAATGATTAGTTTTAATAATAAAAAGAAATATTAAAAAACATTTATAAGATATTGTGCAGTACTAACAACTTATATAGAAAAAAAATAGCAAATAATTATTCTTTCAACATGGTTCTTGTAATCTCAAAAATAATTCCGTTTTTTATTTTAGCTATATAATATTTCTATAGAGTTATTAGTGATGAAAAGTTATTTATAATAATTGTTTTACTAAATAATATATGGAAAGATGAATTAAAAAAGGCTCCACCATAATGACTATATATAGTTATAAATGGTTAATTTTCCCATAATTAAAATAGGCTACAAGGGTTCGCAAATATTAAAATTCGTTCATCTTTTTTTTCTAGAAACTGGAACCACGAATATCTAGTGTGGAAATCTAATAAAATATATAAATAGTATTTTCATAAAATACATATAGTTTATTTAGTTCCATATAAATCTATATGAACTAACTAGAAATCATCAATAGTTGATTCATTAATAATATATTAAAAAAAATTCATATATTTTGTTTCTAATTGACAAGGGAAACAAATTGAGAAGAATCAACCATAAGATCTTGTCGATATTTATCTATTCATTTATTAGTGATTTTATATAATGTTATAACATTAAAATTGCCCTATCTTGTATTATATAAAAACGATTAGTATTTCAAAACAACAAGGAATGGTAGATCCTGGATCCTATTGTCTTTTAAATTATACATATAAACATTTTCATGGTTGTTGTAAGAAATCATAAATTTATCTTATAGTTTATGAAAAAAATTATCTTTTCCATAGTTCACAAGATAAAAATCATTTTATAATTGAATTATACTTATAATTTTGTTCATAAGACCTATAAAAACATTTCATTTGAAATATATTCCTAGAATTACAATGTCACTTATTAAAATAATTTCACTATGATAATTGTCACTAATGGTAAAATTTCCACCTTAGATTTTGATAATCTTATAGAAGAAATAATTATTCTATGTTATAAATCTAGAACAACAAAAATAAATTTTAAAATATATTGATTTTGGTACGCATCCTAGTATTATAAATGTAATAAGATTATTATTTTGGAACCCATACCTGATTGGGTCAAACATTATTATAAAATAAATCTTCTGAATCTACATATGTCTAAAATTAAGATGATGCGCGGTTGATAATTTATTAGAAAACTAATTGTTATGAAATCAAAATGGTTGTACTTTATTTAAAGATAATATATTATTCTAATATTTTTCATAAAGTCATTTTTTATATAATTGGATACACATCTAAAGAAAATATTTATTTTTAAAATTTGGGTCTTTATTAATAAAATCCAATCTATAAAAATCATGTTGAGGTTTTATCAATCTGAAATTTTATCAATATTTTCTTTTCGAGTAGTAAAATTTTATAGAAATTTTTACAGGCTTGAAGTCTCATTATTTGGTTTCACATGTAAATTTTTATTTTTAAAAGATGTTTTACATGATTTATGATTTTAAAACTCTATTGAAATGTCAGTTTTCTCTAGATAATATTTAGTTAACACTTTTGAAAGATTATAAATTTTAATAGTATGGGTAGAAATTATTTAGTTTAATTTAGAATTTTTCTACTCAATAGAATCATGTTTTTTAGAAAAATTACAAATTTTTCCCTCAAAGTTAAGAAAACATTTAATTCCTTAATGAAATGTGACATATTTTTCTATTCGAATGAAGTAGACATAATATATGAATATTAGTAATTATTCTCAATTTATCTATCAAGACCCATAAAATTAAAATTAATTTTAGTAAATTATTTATCAAAAACCATATCGATAAATGTTTGTATTCATTGGAATTTAATTAGAGAAACTAACAATCTTTTGATTATAACATTCACTATATAATAAATTATTTTAACAGATATAAAAACAACAAGGACTATAGGTATAAGATAATTTAAGAAATTTCTTACCCATATGTCCATATGACATATTAAAATTTATTTGAGAATCTATATCCTTCATATCTTATATCCAAATATAGGGAATATTTAGTAATATATGACCATGTATCTTAAACTTAGAATATGTCATCTGAAGAACAATATTTTTTGTCACTATTATCATTAAAATCCCTCTTATTATTATATCTAAAAAAATTGTTCCCAAAAATCATGTTCATTCTATTTGTAATATTATGAAAATGATTATAATACTATAAATAAGAAACTCTCTATATTCCCAATTGAACATTCTTGTTCACTGAAATTAAAGAATCTTTCTCTATAGAGAAAATATTCATAGAAAAATATTAAGTAAAAAAACTACTCTAATTTTATTTTTAGATTATCCTTTTTCTCTTTTCAATATAACTTTATACAAATTTAGAGATTAAATCAAATCAACTAAAATTAATATCATAATATTATTTGAATAATTAAGAGATATCCTTCAGGATTCACACTCCTGAAATATAATGTCCATGATCTAATAAAAAAATATCAAAACTAATATCTTTATTATCTATAGAATGTATAATATAAAGAATTATCATGATTTTATGATTCATCTTAGAAATATATTCTCTAGGTATGAAATAAAATTATTGATAATCTATTGTAAGGATTTCAATTCCTGTTTCTGTAACTTTAGAAGAATAATAATGTGTCATCCTAAATTTCATTGAAATATTTTTCATGGATTCATAAGAATATATATATATATATGTACATAACGTTTAATATAATATACAAAATAATTCATTAAATTATAATTTAGTTTATATTGAAGTGTATCTTTATTTTTAAATCATACAAATTCCTTCTATGGTATTTTATAATTCCCAATAAGCATAACAATTTTATTGAATCCAATTTTAGTTACAAGATTTTACATTCGTTCTTATAATATTTATAATCACCCCATAAAATATTTGTGGCATGTTAGGGTTCATAATCTCAAGTGTTCTGATACATGAATCTTTCATGTTTATAAATAATAATTTTTTTTAAAATACAAATTAGTGTAAAACACATTATAAAAATGTACAAATAACAGTTTATAACAAAATTCATAATAATTTGGAAAAATGTTTAAAATAAAAAAAATTTAAAAATATAATTTTAAGAAGCAGAACCTCCTCTAATACCATTTTTTTGGAATTTATTGTATATTAATAGTTACAGGTTGTGGTGGGGGTTTGGGTGAATTATATTTAAAATGATTAAAAATTAATAAATAAATACCTCCTAATTATGATTTATCAAACACATATATTTAATGACATTGACAGTTTTTAATAGGAAACAAAGATCATTTTATATATCAGATTTTAGAAATGATACCTGAGATAAAAATTTCTAAAATAATAAATAATTAATAAACATTTAGAAATAAGTAATATAAAAATTTAATATTTTCTAAAGTAAAACTAAAATATACATTATAAAATAAATATAATCACCTTAATATTTAGTGGAAGTGGAATTATTATCTTGACTTAAGGTATACCTAGTTTTATGAAATCTAAAATGACTATATTTATTTAAAAATAAATCTGTTGATCACAATGTTAGTAATCTCTATCTTCCATGTGCTAGAATCCCTTGATTTGTCTGATTAGAAATAACATTCTTCATATCCTTTGAATATTCCTTTCTAAACTGAGATAAAAAAATACAAATTTTTATGAGGATATTAAATTCCTAACTTAAATTCATTTGAAGATAAAATATCTATCGATTTACGAAGCATAGTAACAAGATGTTATAGAAGACTATGTTTCATACTTTTTCAGTCATAAAAGCATCATCTACCACCTTAGAATATGAATGTCTATTTCTAGGAAAAAATGGCCATATTTCATGATTCTTAGTATTGGTTGTAATATCCTAGAACAAGATCCATCTTGACAGCTTATAATACGATATACATCTTCAAGGAAGGTCTTTTTGATATCCTAATGATAATACTATAAAATTAATCCATAATGAGGACATAATTCTGACATCTGATAAAAAAAATTAATCTTCCAAAAGAATACATTATATTGTTTCAATAGGATAAAAACTAAATTAGTCTGATGGAGGATACATGGGATGTTTTATTAACTAAACACAGTCAATCTGATAGACTAAACTCAATCGGTCTGGTGGACTAAACATTTTTATTTGAATAGAATAAACATTGTATGACTTAAGAATTACAATTCATCAATATGATGGTCAAAACTAAACTATTTTAATGAGATAGATTTCAAAATTTTGATACAATAAACATAGTCAGTCTGATGAATAAAACATAGTTTTTCTAATGGACTAAACAAAAGCAGTTTAATGGACTATATTATATTAGTTCGTTAGACCAGATATAGTAAAAAAATAATATATTAATAAATTTATAACTATTTATTATTAAATTAGAATTAAATATTCACTACCAAAAATGTTTTTAAAGTCTTGGGAAATATAATTTCACTAAAATGTAGTTTTTAAGAAAGTGTGATGTGATTTACAAAACAATAGATAAAAAGTACATAAATATTAACCGTCAAATAAAAAATTCTAATGACATAAATTGGATTAATATATATATATATATATATTATAAATTTTATTTTAATTTTAAAATCATATAAATAATAAATGTATCTTGAACATACCTTTAATGAAATGATTGTTTTTTTAATAAGAATTATTATTTTATATTATTTATGGAAAAATTATTCTTTTAAAAAAATTAATAAAAATTTACTCCAAGATAATTTTGAAATATTGATCTAAAATATTAAGTAATATTGTTCAAATAAATTTTCTATAAATTGTGGAATTTTTTTTAAAAATACCTACACTAGCTATGATAATACTACTTTTTAGAAGATTTCAATTTTTAAGTGTAAAACCGGATCTCTTATATTTTTTTCAAGGAAAAATACAGTTATTATTATCTCAAATTGAATAAAATAACATGACCATTAGACATTTTAATTAATATATATTATATAAATTTCATTTATATCATTCAATAGGTGTAATTTGTTTAAATAATTTTTTTAAAAATATTTTATTCAAAAAAAGGTTTCTAGAGAAATATTTCCTTTATCGTAATTTTATTTAAATTTTTGTACCTAGATAATTAGTAACCATTGATTTAAATTTATATACATTTGTGAACCATATCTGTTATATATACTAATCCTGGCTTTCCAACTACCATGTGTCACTCTAATATTCTTCCACGTCCTATTTTCAAAACGTTTCATACATCCAAGCTTCTGCATCCCACCTACACTCCTTTTCTCTACCATTATCGTCATCCCACCCCCTCTCCTGATCTCCCAACTTATCACCATTTCCCTCTCCCTAATTTACTTTTTCCACTCATTCCTCGTCATCCAGCTCCCTCACGTTCTTCCCCCAATCACGAATTCCCTCCTCACTTATTCCTTCCACGACGTCACCTGCTTCCCCTCCTCGACCTCCTCTAAATCCCACTCCAGTTTAACCTCCTCTCTAGGTTTTCCAGTGCTCTTAAATCTACCTTATCCTCCTCATATCATTCCCTCTGCATCAGCCATATCCAATTCGTGATTACCATCTCACTGTCCTAGGGTTACAGTTGAAACTCAATTCCTATCCCAAACTCTGATTGTTCCATCATCTTCGACGACTTCTTCTCCTACACTTATCCCCTCTCCGAAGTACCTTTCCCTAGATCTAGGGTTCCCGCTACCTCCGTAGGCTCGCTCTCCCTCAAAAACTACCATCGCCCCCTCTAGTTTCTAAATCCTCACCTTCGCCTACTCTGCCACCACATGTTTGATGTCATGCTCCTACGGCTCCTCTACCAACAACTCATTTGTCGCTAACTCCTCTACCTCCACTGATTCTATGACAGCGACCACGAATCACAATTTATTTCAATATTCAAAGTAGCTATTTTTGGCTTGACTCCGTAACCCATTCTCGATCATTGATATTTTCATCTGATTTCATCTTCATGCTATGTTTCAGTTTGGAAATCCTCATCAACACTCAAATTTAGGACTCCAAATTCTAGCTTGGTCGACACCACCTTCTTCATCATAAAAGCTATCTTCAGGGATTTGCAACATTGGTTGCAGAATATATCAAATCATTCAAATAATTTTTGTTTAGTCTATCATCATATTTCAAGAATCTCTTTCTCCATTGGTTTGAATATCGATTTCCTTTTCAAAAGGGACCACCATGATCCATTGTCGAGCTTCTCTCAGAAGATGCAGCTAGCCTCCACCTCTCTTCATTCGGGTGCTATCTTTAAATTCATACTTTTTGTCTTGTTTCATAACAATAAATGTTCTTTTCTAGTTCAGAAATTGCAACAACTTTTTCAATCGGTAAGACTATATTTATTCAACTATTCATTTTTTGGGTCCAAACATTAATCAACCACTTCAAAATGAGTTGCAGTTTAGGTATTCCAAGATTACACAGTTAATTGGACAATATATTTACTTTTCTCTCCAGTATATTGTATGTAGTGTTTATTATTAATTATAATAGATGTATTAAATTTCATAAAATATGTAATCTTTGTCTACCATTAGAAATTATATTATCTGCTGTATACTCGAGTTTTTTTGCTTCCATCTTTTTTCTCATTCAAATGGAAACAAAAATCCATTATTATATTATCGTAATTCATTGATTATCTTAAGTTTGTGTTATTTTAGGTGATTGTTGATAAAATGAATGTAGCATAATAAAAGAATTTAGGGATATGAAGGGGATCTACTATGGCGTGTCATTCGATGACCGCTTGATTTATGTCACTGAAGAATCATCAAGTTATGTTGTTTGTATGTTTTATGATATTTGTCAACTACAATAATTACATTCATTAAAATATAAAATAATTTTGTTGTATTAGAATAAATAGTGATTATTTTTTGTTACAAATAATTACATACATTCTATTTTACCCCGCTATTATTCCACCACTTCAAAATGAGTTGTCGTTTAGGTATGCCAATCTTAATTTCTTAATTGGAAAATATATTTATTTATTTGTCCTGTAGATTGTAGGTACTCATTATTATTTATTTTTATAAAGGTTTTACATTACGTGCATTATGTAATATTTTTTTTGTTAAAAATTAAATTATATTATGTATAGTCGATAGTTTTTTTTCTTCCATCAGTTTTTCCAATCAAATGAATATTACCTTAAATTATTATATTTTCTTAATTAATTGATTTTCCTAAGTATTTTGATTTTAGTTGATGAGAGATAATACAAAGAGAGATCAAACATAGAATAAAGGGTTGTATAGGGGAGCTACTAATGTATGCGATTGGATAACCGCTTCATTTCTACCACTGAAAAAATCATCAAGTTATGTGGTTTGTATGTTTCACGGTAATTTTCAACTCGGAGAATTACAATCATTAACATATGAAATAAATTTCTTATATTAGAAGCAATACCGATTGTTTTTTTACGCATACCTATATACATTCAAGTTTACCCATCTATTAATCCACCACATCAAAATGAGTTGTAGTAAAGGTATACAAATCTTACATTATTAATTGAACAATATATTTAATTATCTGTAATGCAGATTGTATATACTATTTTTTATTGGTTTTTATAGAGGTGTTACATTACATGTATTCTATAATATTTTCTTGCAGTTGCTAATTATATTATATACTCTAGAATCGATATTATGTTAGGATGATTATCCTAATTTTTATTTGATTTTAGGTGATGGGAGATAAAATGAACAGAGCTCAACAAGAGACTGATGGGCTGTGAAGGGGAGAAAATAAGTTGTGCCATTTGATGACCACTTGATTTCTATCACTAAAAAAACATTATGTTTGCTGTTTGTATGTTTCACAGTATTTGTAAACTAAAAGAATTACATTCATTAAAAAATAAAATATGATTATTGTGTTAGAATCAATATAGATTATTTTTGGTTTTGCACAGTAACATATAGTCGAGCTCACCCATCTATGATTCCAATTCGATACGCACCATTTTTCATACATTTTTTTTGTTTGGAATATGTATATCATATCATCCACTGCACACATTCATGTTTACCCAGGTTTTATTTCAATAGTTATTATGAACAAGAAAAATAAAAATATTAGGCATTGTATATGTTCAGATACATGAATCAGTTTTTAGAACATGTATTAACCATCTCAATTCTTCCAAACTAGCAACCTATATGCATGGTATTTACAGATAGACGAAATTAGGAACGTATTTAATAAAATTCATGATGGTTCACATTACCAGGTATGTTATTGAGCAGTTTTACATGAAACATTGTATTATTAGATGTCTAAAAATATATTATTTAGTTTCTAGTAGTATATTTATATATTTATATTATTGTATAAAGATTTTTTATAGAAACATTCTTCACTATAAAATCATGAAACTCATATGATTTGAATATTATAAATTATTGATTTAGGTATTAGTGAATGGAATAAACACCATTGATTAATAGAATAAACACCTTTGACAATTGTGAATTATATAGATTTTTTCATTTTCTAAATGATAAAAAAACTAAAAATTTTTATTTTCAAATATTTTGAATGATGTTTTTCAGCTTTTTGATACTAGAATACAATACTTCATTTCTGTTATAACATCCTTATTTAAATTTGTATATTATGCTGATCTGATTCTGTTGATCTGATTCTATTTTTATATATTGTTTTATGTTTGTACAAGAATATACCCATGCATTGATTTGGGGACTACGGTTTTAGGTTTGTAGTAGGAAAAAACTGGAAAGGACCTCTCTCCAGAAATCCTATTGATCCATTTCAAACCTCTAGGTGGCTCCAATAACATATTTTTCAAGAATATGTATTAGAGGTAAGATATCCCTCTTCATAAAACCTATCCATGTCTACTTCTTTTCCTGGGTATATCGTGTCTTCCATGGACATCTCTGTTCATAAGATGCATCCCAGGTGTTCTTAGGTTGTCTTCAACACATGTTTTTCAGTATTCTAAACTATTTTCCTCATTACTTTTCTATATAATAAGTGAATGATTTTAGTAGTAGTGTTAAGTCACCCTAGCTTCAGTTTCCATAATCAAGTGAATCAACTGTTGATGTGTTTCCAGTATGTATGTTATGTTCCCTCATTTCTCATGGATGGAATGATATGTTCTGTTCACTATTAAGATGTTGCATTCACTGAAAATTGATTCCACTATATATGTGTTTCTAATAACTTTTATAATATAGTGTTCACTATTTGTTAGTTAGTTATTAATATTTTTTTGTACTATTCTGTTATGTAGTGGACATAATGTGTAATAGAAGTCACATCTTAGGTTAAGCAATTAATGTCTAGTGCATTAGTGCTGTGGGAAAATAGATTAATGTTTTCTTATAAGGATACATACATTTTTTTAATAAATTTAATGTAATGTCACATTAAACGGTTAAAGATTTAATAAATTTATTGGATTATTACATCACCTACATAGTATACATTTTCACATCAATTACATTCAAATCCACTATCAAAAAACCATCAATACTTTATTCAATAGTAGGTGATATTTCAATATCGGGTTTCATTACTAATATGGATATACTTTTAATTAGTATGAATTAGTGGTAATTTGAATCTATTCTCTTTTTATACTCTCTATAATAGGTTCATAAATATTCTATTGATTGGATTCTTGGCAGAAGAGAGGCATGGGTGAGAAAGCCTTGCTCTGGAAGTTGAAGTCGCATCCCCCTCTAATATTTAGCTGAAAACGCATAACAACAATCTGTGCTAGAGGAAAAAATAAAAAACCCCTTGAACAAGTAGAGGAACTTTGAGAATATAGAAAAGTGGATGCAGTATAGACACTCATGAGAAATGTGTAGGTACTTAATGCTGGGAAAACACTGATGGTTCAACAGCCTTAGACTGACAATGGGTTGATGCTTTCACTAGATAAAATTATTGCTCTTAGTAAGATCCGTGGACCTTTTTTTGTGGGAAATTATGAAACAGAGAGAACTCAATCACACATCAGAGGCAAGAAACATATTGGTTATGGCATGGTAAGGTATTTCATTATGAGGTAAGAATTTTTATGATTTTTATGGCATTAAATTTATACTTCAACAACAACAATGATTCTAACTGATTCCCCTTTCATACATATATATGCAAATACATGTTTTAGTTAATGATTTGAAAACCTAACGATTTGTATATTAATGAATATATATACTCTTTTTAGCAGGAAACTGGTGATGCTGATATTTTTTCTTGTTAATGTAATTCCACTGACCTATATTGAAATAAGGATGTCATGTGGTATACTACTACTTCCAGGTGATTGATTTCCTTACATCCTTTAAGAAAATGAAAGTATCAACAGGGCATTATCCATTATTGATATCATGTCACTGTAAATGATATAGAATATGTGTTCTACAAATAAATCAGTAGTTTTGTTTTAGTTTCTATAACGATCTAACTTTCTGGGTCCAACAAAATTAAAATATTATATATCGATGTTCCTGTTCATGTATGTGCTATCTGGGAATCTGGTATGAGGAAAAATATTTTTGGAGTGAAGATTTGTGGTAAGGTTGATGTCTGGGTCCATTACTCTTTGCATGTGGCATTTGTTTTGAGCATATATGATTCTGTATTTTAAGGTACCATTTGGACATCGATTTCAAAGGAATATTGATTATAGTGAGCAGAAATGATTTTTTATTTTCATGAATGGATGGATCAACTTACTCTATTTTATTTTAGTTAACATATTATGTTTCATGTATAACTGGATCGATTTATTCTGTTTTAATAATAATTTTTCTTTTCTCATCAGTCACAGCTACCTTTTGATGATGATCTATTCAAGATACCAGGGGAAAGATGCTTTTAAGGTATTGATTTTGTGATTTTTTTCAGTTATTATAGTTTTGGGTTAATAAGGGGTTGAAATTTATACATTCCATTTGTTTACAACTGTGTAAATGAAACAGGTTAAATTCATTATTTGTGCATGTGATTTTATCGACAAGTTCTGTCAATCAATATTTATTTCTCACCTAATTATCATTTGGTTTTTTATGTTTTGTGTTGACGAATTTATTGGCAGTCCTTTTAAATAACTTACACAAGTACGATTGAATCTATTTAACTAATATAAATCTATGTGTAGAGACCCGACGCTTTAAATACATGGACATTACATTACTTTTGTGGAATACATAATACATAACAAAAAAAGACACACAAGGACCGTAATAGTTTAGTGTCTTTGGAAACATGGAACATAATCTTTTAATCGAGGTGAAAGATCTTCAACATCTCCCATAAAGATCTTCCACTTTTTGTTTCCTTATCTAAAACCTTTGTTTTGATCCTGGGGTAAAATAAAACATAAAAAGGGTGAGTTCAAATGCTTAGTAAGGGTAAGCATGGATAAAATAAAACATACCATATACATTTGAACTTAAAAACATGAACAAAATGTTTAAACATCAAAATCTTGAGCAACGACATAAAACATGGAATTACATAAGGCATAAATGATAATGGAACATAAACCATGATGAAATAGCATGGGAATAAAACATTTAATTGTGGAATCCATTAAGCACATGTTATGATTTCTATAGTAGCCAAGGCATTGCTGCCAAGACCATCTTAGTGGACAAAGTCCCATTCTGAATCGAGTTCACTCCTCGTTTCAGTCCTGTAACACTGAACCGGATTAACTTACCGTTCCTTCCATGTCTATCTCACGAAATATAAAATCTTTACCCAATGCATTGGAGGGATATATAGGTCCCACCCATCTCATAATGAAATCATTCTTACTTGTGCCACAAAATAAACTTAAAACATTCATCATAACCCAAAGCATAAAATGGGTTTCATAAACATCATCCCATCATCACATAATCCATATAAAACAAATGGATATATCATCATAAGAAAATTAAAACCATGTAAATAATAGAGAAATTATACTCGAAACATACATATATGAAATAATGTTATCTTAGATGAATAATGGTTTTTGATAAAACACATGAAATGAATTCTTGAGGAAAATATCCTTTCTTCTTCAAAATCATTTTCTTTTCACAAAAGTACATGAAATTTTAAAAGAATAGGATTTTGTTTAAAATATTCATGAAATATTTTGGAGTAATCTTCATGAAAATAAGGTGTTATAAAACCGTAAAAATCCTTTCATTCCGTATACGTTATAAAAACATTCTTCTCGTACTTTTGTTGGAAAAGTTAAAAAGTACCTCGTAACGTTAACAAAAGAATGATTTCTTAGATACCATGTAATAAAAGTAAAAAATGGATAAAAAGAACTTTAAACATACATGAATAAACAATTATAAAACATGGACATGGATGATTGCAATAACCCCAGTAAATACTTACGAATAAGCATTCTCGGATAAAAATGAGATTTTCAAAATTATCCCTTACCTTAGGTCTGATATGCTTCGTACGTATCCAAAACTCCTTTATAATGATTTAAATAATGGCATTGAATTTTTAAGGAATCATATTCATTGTTATGATATCATATATGTTTCAATTATGACTTTATATTACCCATTCTTTTATAAATTCCATGTTAAAGAGCGTTTTGGGTAAAATCGTTTCATTTGTCATTCGTGTTTTGACTTTTAATTATTCATATGATTAATTAGATCATGATTACATAATTCCAGAATATAAAACATGATTTATATATAATATATATTTAGTATATACATATATATAATAGATCGATAAATGTAAAGAAATACACCGTTCATGGAGACGGTAGGCCGTACGTACGCATGAACGCTGTTTTTGTTTCCTTATTGAGTTGAATGGAATTAAGTAGATGAAATACATATATATATATATATATACATAAATACAGTAGCTTTATAATGTCATATATTTCATTATTATTTCTTATATATACTTTATAATCATTCTTAAATGGTTAACATGGAGAATGAATCTCATCACGTCGTGGAGACGGTAGTCCGTACGTACACACGAGTGATGATATCGTTCCCATAACTATTGAATTGAATTTGATAGGATGATACAATATATCATAATCAGTATGATGTTATAATAACTATGTATAGTTATTATTTACACCATTATACCCATCCAAGTATGGTGGTGTTGGAAAAACAGATTACACCACCGCGTGGAGACGGTATTCCGTACGTACACACGTGTGGTGATTTCGTTTTCCGTAGGATGGATAGATGGTGAAATAGGGTTGTTTCATAATTATAATAACATATCCGTATATGAGTGATACTGATTTTATTAGTTCATAATGAAACAACTAAAGAATAAGATGTATAAGAAGAAATAAAGTTGAAAGAATCGGTAATGGACATTACCTCTTCTTTGAAGTGCCTCTTTGAGACCTCCTCTTAGGGCACTAAAATTGGTCTTTGAAGAATACAAGGACCTATAGGATGTTTCTATGGAAGTGGAGAAGATAATTTGGCAGGGTTTGGACGAGCTTGAAGGCTCAAATTGGTGTGAGGAAGGGAGGGGGGAGGTGCCCTTTTATAAGGGATGAGAGGGGCACCTTTGGAAATCTTAAAAATATTTATTTATAATAAATCTAACCCCACTTAAAAACCTCCAAAAATGACTCATATTCAAATATTATATGAGATGGTGTTGTAATATCTTCATCCAATTAAATTTCTAAATGTTTTGATTTTATTTTAAACCTTATGATTTTGATTTATCCAAATTTAATCTATTTAATTTTATTTGTGTTAATAAAATTATAAATTTAAAATTATAACAAATAATTACTTATTTTTGGTGAATTGTCCATAATTGGATAATTTATTACATTTTTTACCATATAAATTTAAATTTATATTTTTTAAATATTTTCGTGATTTTTAAACAATTTTATAATATGTTATTTTTTTAACATAACAAAAGTGTCAATTGGACACTATTCATTTATTTGAATTTAAAAAAAATATATACAGAAGATATGTTCAAAATAAAAGCTTTAATAGATTCAGAAAAGGTCATTTGTATCTATCAAATTATTGGATAACATTAAACAATTCATATAATATTTAGTTTATTATTTTTAAAACCATTTATTTGGTTTATCTCTTAATAAATTAATTACTAAAATATTTTTGTATAATTATTTAATATACTTATTTTTGCATAAAAATTAAACATAAAATACTATTATGAAGAGAAATCTATTAAATTTCACAATAATACTTTTAATCGAATTTATCATCTTAAAATTACAATATTTAAATTGTTATATTTATTAAATTATGAAGGTGACAACTTTGGCATAATTTAAAATAAAATAATATAAGTGTCATAATCACTTTTATAAGGCTCCAAATGTTCAAATATTCGACCATTGTATGGTTTTGTTTTACATTTACATGAAAAATAAGTTTTGGTCAGGGTTTTGTGCCTTTTATGGTCACTATTATTTTAATAAAAACTATATTCTTGATTTTTCACTAGATACACAATTTTCTACATCACTATTGTGTCACAATTAATGATAATTATTTAATCCCTAAAAATTATAAATAAATTCATATGATGTATATAATTCATTATATTTCTGGAGACTATTCATGTTCGAAGTTTCATGAATTTTATCACTAAATTAAAATTAATATACTTATAAGATTTAAGAGAGTGACATGTTGTCAGTTTCTTTGGTTTTAATAATAATTAAGTTATTTTCATGGAAAAAAGTCCATTAAATGATTCTAATCCGACCTTTGGGTGATATGGGTTGACTATTAGTCATCCAATAGGATTTTTACAGGTGTTAGGGTAACTTTATAATCTTATATCTACCCTTAATTACATGATTTAACTTTAACTATGGTAAATAAAATTTACCGTAGTTACTATTCATAATGCCCAAATATAAAAAGTAGCTTATTAACATAATTTAGACCCACTGATTCTAAATATGGAATCCATTTTTCAAAATTCAATACACATAAGTTGCAGTAATTAATTTAAAATTAATCCCGTTGTCGAAAGAAAATGAGTTTTTGTTTAAAACATTGCAAAAGATTGAATTGATTTAACCTACGAATTCAAAGTAAAATCAATGAAAATGACATACATTGTATTAAATGGTAAAAATCTATTCTATATATACTTTAAAACCATTAAATATTATAACTTTACCACTTAAATTATTATGATGAAAAAAGTTGTTTTTAATTAAAATATAGCGTGTTTTTACTATTCATTAAAATATGAAAGTTATCAGAAAAGTATCAAAACTTTTTCCAATGTAATGTTTTATATCCTGATTCAAAATAATAAGTTTTTTTTTAAAAAATTGAACTTATAAAAATGTCAAAAACTAGATTTAATGTGGGTGCGCCATCAAAAGGCGGCAAAACTGCATTTTTTGAAAAATACTTATTTTACCCGAAAAATTTATTTTGTTCTTATACCATGTTCTAGAAAATTTGTACGATGAATAATAATGTTATAAAATTCAAATTTTAGTTAATACTATTCATGACAGCTAGTTCATAATAATATTATAATAATATATCGTTGTTTAGTGAAACCCTGTATTGCGTACAACACACGCTATCAAGAAAGGTCGTGATTGCATGTAATGCAAGCAAAGTCAGGGTTGCATGTTGTGCAAGAATCCTATATTATTTCGTATAACAGAATCCAACCATATTTCATTTATACATTGAATATATATATATATATATATATACATTCAATGTTTCATAAAATCACTATTATAAAATGAACTTGAAATTGTGTGTAACACAATATATGAATAGTGTTGCGTATACATCAAGATAATACAGTGTGGCGTATAGCACAAGATAATCTTGTTGTAGCATAAAACACATGACATCAAATAAATTAAAAAGAATACTTATCATAAAATATCGGGTTGTTACATTATACCCACTTAAAATGAATTTCGCCCTCGAAATTCGTCGGGGTTATAAAGGGTTTACTACTCGAAAGTTTCTTTAATAGAAACCCACATCGTAAAAAGGAATACCAAAACTTGTCTTTAAAAACTAAAGTATGAAATGTAACTGTTACCCAAATTAACTCATCACTGGGTTTCCACGTAGGAGAACATAGGTTAAAATATGAATATGGAAGAAAAATCTAACCATCATGTTATGATGGATAGTGGTAGAGAACAAGGCTATAAAAAAGTCATCAATCACAGAGCCATAGATTTGTGATGATCTAAGGTACCATCTGATTCATCGGATATAAGAGCACTAGGATAACATTTTTTGTTTTCAATATCCTTTCCCTAAAGTTGATGAAATTGGAATTAGAATAATTACTTTCGTGATTTTTTTTACAGTCTCACGGTTGGTCGTTCTTTGGACAATTTCCAATTCATCTCTTTATGAAATGAAGTTGAATTTGAAAGTCATGAAGTGTTAGCAGATCATGTGATAGAATGATGGGTCATTCCATCTGTCTCAAACAAAAGGTTATAAAAGTTATCAAAAATAAAAATATCCATCTATAGTGAGATTAATCATATATGGTTCCTAAAATTGACATATACTTCATATATCATACATCTTAATATAATAAAACTAGTTTCTACTAAACAGGGACTTCCTGTAGGCCAGTGGTAGGCAATAAAGGCCAGTCACACTTCGGTTGTGGGTTCGATTCCCATAGGCTTGTCCGACGCGATGGGCTGTCACCCGTCCTGCAGGTTTCCCTTTTTCTAAAACTACATTACTATAAAATCCCATAAATAATATCGAAAAAAATATCTATCCTTAAACAATACTAACTTATGTCCAACATAAACCATTCCAATATTTAGGCTTATTCATAATACTACAGTCCACTCCCATATTATAGTGAAAACGACTACCAGAGATTTCATATAACAAGCATGTTAATTCCATCATTGATCCCCATATATCATAAGATATTTCTTATTGGTTACATTCCAAACATTTGAGGGCCTTAATCATATATTCTCTTGAAAAATGAATACCCATTTCATCTTAGTGAAAACATGAATGCTGTCAAAAGTTAACTCTTTCCACATACCAAAATAAAAAAATTCTATATACTCAGACCATGATATAACCTTCTCCTTATATCAGTCATGAGCTCATGAATACTATCAAACATTTAATTTTATCCTTATACCTTCATTATGCCCATATCATCTACATTCCAAAAATATCTGAATAACCTTTCATGGATACTAGTACCATTAATCATACACTTTCAAAACTCAACGAAACACAACAGTGTAACAATCCTTAAATGTCTCTATATTCCATAGTACCACGAGATTACTTATACAACATTACACTTCATAAACACCTAATCATTACACTACCTTCTTAAACCATTGACCGAGCATCAACAATTTGTTCATCTCACATATCATTTGTAGTCTCTTTATCATCATCAACATAGATACTACCCATACGACCATACTGATTCTCATTATGAGACTTTCCCTTAGAGAATTGGTTTGAATAATGCCCATACATTCCACAATTAAAACATTTAACCATTTTTGAAGCTGTAGCAATACCATTATCCTCATCCATGGTGTTAACTAAACCTTTTCCTTTGCACTTACTGGCTTTGTGTCCTTCTTTTCCACACCCAAAGCATCTTCCAGTTCCTTTGAAACAATCTCCCCGATGCCTCTTCCCACATGACTTACATGAGGGAAATTGAAATTTCTTTCCTCTATGATCATCATGAAACTCCATATTTCTCTTATTATCTGAGTTGGGAGACATACCAAAGTTGAGATTGTTGATCATATTATGAGATTGCTGATTAGGCATACTAATGATGTTTGGACTTCCAAATCCCGTTTCATTTGGTTTCTCATGAAGAATATCATTTCATTGTCCATCATATCCTCCATTATCATGAATCTTCCTGTTTCCACCCATTTTCTAAAACCGAAAAAGAATAGTGTGAGAGGCAAAAATCAGGTTAGGGAAAACAACATAGTAAAGGGGGAGAACCCTCAATATCTAACATCTTAGGTTAAATTCTATGATCACTACCATAGTTCTAGTACTATATCCTATACGTAAACTTATCCTTAGGTACATCCCTAGACATACCTTAGAAATATCTCTAGGGATCTCACTAACGTTTTTGCATCCTAGTTTCCAAAGGTTGACTAAACCATTCCTCTGATACCAACTATAGAGACTTGAAGCTTGACGTATATGGACATTACATTACTTTTGCAGAATACATAACACATAAAAAAAAGTCACACAAGGACAGTAATAGTTTTGTGTCTTTGGAAACTTGGAACATAATCTTCTAATCGAGGTGAAAGATCTTCAACATCTCCCATAAAGATCATCCACTTTTTGTTTCCATACATAAAACCTTTGTTTTGATCCTGGGGGAAAATAAAACATAAAAAGGGAGAGCTCAAATGCTCAGTAAGGGTAATCATGGATAAAATAAAACATACCATATTCATTTGAACTTAAAAACATGAACAAAATGTTTAATCATCAAAATCTTGAGCAACGACATATAACATGGAATTACATAAGGAATAAATCATATTGGAATATAAACCGTGATAAAATAGAAAGGGAATAAAACATTTAATTGTGGCATCCATTAAGCACATGTAATGATTTCCATAGTATCCAAGGCATTGCTGCCAAGACCATCTTAGTGGACAAAGTCCCATTCTGAATCGAGTTCACTCCTCGTTTCAGACCTGTAACACTGAACCGGATTAACTTACCATTCCAGCCATCTCTATCTCATGAGATATAAAATCTTTACCCAATGAATTGGAGGGATATATAGGTCCCAACCATCTCATAATGAAATCATTCTTACTTGTTCCACAAAAAAACATAAAACATTAATCATAACCCAAAGAATAAAATGTGTTTCATAAAAATCATCCCTTCGTCACATAATACATATAAAACAAATGGATATATCATCACAAGAAAAGTAAAACCCTGTAAATAATAGATACATTTTACTTGAAACATACACATATGAAATAATGTTATCTTAGATGAAAAATGGTTTTTGATAAAACACTTGAAATGAATTCTTGAGGAAATTATCCTTTCTTCTTCAAAATCATTTTCTTTTCACAAAATTCCATGAAATTTTAAAAGAATAGTATTTTTTTAAAATATTCATGAAATCTTTTGGAGGAAATTTTCATGAAAATTAGGCTTTACAAAACCGTAAAAATCCTTTCATGCCGTATACGTTAAAAAAACATTCTTCTCATACTTTTGTCGGAAAAGTCAAAAAAGTACCTCGTAACGTTAACAAAAGAATGATTCCTTAAATACCATGTAATAAAAGTAAAAAATGGGTAAAAAGAACTTTAAACATACATGAATAAAATTTTATAAAACATGGACATGGATGATTGCAATAACCCCAGTAAATACTTACGAATAAGCAATCTCAGATAAAAATGAGATTTGCAAAATTATCCCTTACCTTAAGTCTGATATGCTTCGTACGTATCCGAACCTCTTGTATAATGATTTAAATAATGTCATTGACTTATTAAGGAATCATATTCATTGTTATGATATCATATATGTCTCACTTATGACCTTATATTACCCGTTCTTTTGTAAATTCCATGTTAAAGAGCGTTTTGGGTAAAATCGTTTCATTTGTCGTTCGTGTTTTGAATTTTAATAGTTCATATGATTAATTAGATCATGATTAAATAATTCCAGAATATAAAACATGATTTATATATAATATATATTCATAATATATATATATATATATATAATAGATCGATAAATGGAAAGAAATAAACCGTTCATGGAGACGGTAGGCCGTACGTACGCATGAACGCTGTTTTTGTTTCCTTATTAAGTTGAATGGAATTAAGTAGATGACATACATACATATATATATATACATAAATACAGTAGCTTTATAATGTCATATATTTCATTATTATTTCTTATATATACTTTATAATCATTCTTAAATGGTTATCATGGAGAATGAATCTCATCGCGTCGTGGAGACGGTAGTCCGTACGTTCGCACGAGCGATGATATCGTTCCCATAATTATTGAATTGAATTGTATAGGATGATACAATATATCATAATCAGTATGATGTTATAATAACTATGTATAGTTATTGTTTACACCATTATACCCATCCAAGTAAGGTGGGGTTGGAAAAACAGATTACACCACGGCGTGGAGACGGTATTTCGTACATACGCACGCGCGGTGATTTCGTTTTCCGTAGAATGGATAGATGGTGAAATCGGGTTGTTTCATATTTATAATAACATATAAGTATATGATTTATACTGATGTTATTACATAATAATGAAACAACTAAAGAATAAGAAGTATAAGAAGAAATAAAGTTGAAAGAATCAGTAATGGACATTACCTCTTCTTTGAAGTGCCTCTTTGAGACCTCCACTTAGGGCACTAAAATTGGTCTTTGAAGAAGACCAGGACCTATAGGATGTTTCTATGGAAGTGGAGAAGAGAATTTTTCAGGGGTTGGACGAGCATGAAGGCTCAAATTGGTGTGAGGAAGGGAGGGAGGAGGTGCCCTTTTATAAGGGAGAAGAGGGGCACCTTTGGAAATCTCAAAAATATTAATTTATAATAAATCTAACCCCACTTAAAAACCTTCAAAAATGACTCATATTCAAATATTAGATGATATAGTGTTGTAATATCATCAAAAAATCAAATTTAGACGTCTTTTGATTTTATTTTAAACCTTATTATTTTGATTTATCCTAATTTACTCTATTTAATTTTATTTGTGTCAATAAAATTATAAATTTTAAATTATAACAAATAATTACTTATTTTTTTGTGAATTGTGCATAATTGGATAATATATAACATTTCTTACCATGTAAAATTAAATTTATAATTTTTAAATATTTTTGTGATTTTTAAACAATTTTATAATATGTTATTTTTATAAGATAACAATAGTGTCAATTTTGACACTATTCATTTATTTGAATTTAAATAAAATATATATACAGAATATATGTTCAATATATAAGATTTAATAGATTCATAAAAGGTCATATGTATCTAAAAAATTATTGGATAACATTAAATAAGTCATATAATATTTATTTTATTGTTTTTAAAACCATTTATTTGGTTTATCTCTTAATAAAATAATTACTACAATATTTTTGTATAATTATTTAATATACTTATTTTTGAAGAAAAATTAAAATTAAAGTCTTATTATTAATATAAATATATTACCTTTCCCAATAATACTTTTAATCTAATTTATCATCTTAAAATTACAATATTTAAATTGTTATATTTATTAAATTATGAAGGTGACAACTTTGGCATCATTTAAAATAAAATAATATAAGTGTCATAATCGCTTTTATAAGGCTCCAAATGTTGACCATTGGATGATTATGTTTTACATTTACATGACCAATAAGTTTTGGTCTGGGTTTTGTGCCTTTTATGGTCACTATTAGTTTAATAAAAACAATATTCTTGATTTTTCACTAGATAATCAATTTTCTGCATCACCATTGTGTCACAATTAATGATAATTATTTAATCACTGAAAATTATAAATAAATTCATATGATGTATATAATTTCATTAGATTTCTGGAGACTAATCATGTTTGAAGTTTCATGAAGTTTATCACTAAATTAAAATAAATATACTTATAAGATTTAAGAGAGTGACATGTTGTCACTTTCATTGGTTTTAATAATCATTAAGTTATTTTCATGGATAAAAGTCCATTAAATGATTATAATCCGACCCTTAGATGACATGGGTCGACTTTTAGTCATCCAATATGATTTTGAAAGGTGTTATGGAAATTTTATAATCATATATTTACCCTTAATTATCTGATTTACCTTTAACTATGGTAAATAAAATTTACCGTAGTTACTATTCATAATGCCCAAAAATAAAAAGTAGCTTATTAACATTATTTGGACCCACTGATTCCAAATATGGAATCCATTTTTCAAAATTCCAAACACATAAGTGGCAGTAATTAATTTAAAATTAATCTCATTGTCGAAAGAAAACGAGTTTTTGTTTAAAACATTGCCAAAGATTGAATTGATTTAACCTACGAAACTCAAGGTAAAATCAATGCTAATTACATAAATTGTATTAAATGGTAAAAATATATTCTATTTATAATTTAAAACCATTCAATATTATAATTTTTCCACATAAATTATTATGATGAAAAAAGTTGTTTTTAATTAAAATATAGCGTGTTTTTACTATTCATTAAAATATGAAAGTTATCAGAAAAATATCAAAACTTTATCCAATGTAATGTTTTATATCCTGATTCAAAATAATAAGTTTATTTTGTAAAATTGAACTTATAAACATGTCAAAAACTAGATTTAATGTGGGTGCTCCATCAAAAGGCGGCAAAACTGCATTTTTGAAAATTACTTATTTTACCTGAAAAATTTATTTTGTTCTTATACCATGTTCTAGAAAATTTGTAAGATGAATAATAATGTTATAAAATTCAAAATTTAGTTAATACTATTCATTATGGATAGTTCATAATAATAGTATAATAACATGTCGTTGTTTAGTAAAACCCTGTATTGCGTACAATACACGCTATCGAGAAAGGTCGTGATTGCGTGTAATGCAAGCAAAGTCGGGGTTGCGTGTTGTGAAAGAATCCTTTATTATTTCGTATACAGGAATCCAACCATATTTCATTTATACATTGAATATATAGAAATACACTCAATGTTGCGTAAAATGACTATTATAAAATGAACTCGAAATTGTGTGTAACAAAATCTATGAATAGTGTTGCATATACATCAAGATAATACAGTTTGGCTTATAGCACAAGATAATCTTGTTGTAGAATAAAACACATGACATCAAATAATTTAAAAAGAATACTTATCATAAAATATCGGGTTGTTACATTCTGCCCCCCTTACAATGAATTTCTCCCTCAAAATTCTTCGGGGTTATAAATGGTTTACTTCTCAAAAGTTTCTTTAATAAAAACCTACATCATAAAAAGGAATACCAAAACTTGGCTTTTAAAAACTAAAGTATGAAATGTAACTGTTACCCAAATTAACTCATCACTGGGTTTCCATGTAGGAGAACATAGGTGAAAATATGGATATGGAAGAAGAATCTAACCATCAAGTTATGATGGATAGTGGTAGAGAACATGGCTATAAAAAAGCCATCAATCACAAATCCATAGATTTGTGCTGATCTAAGGTACCATCTGATTCATTGTATATAAGGGCACTAGGACAACATTTTTGGTTTTCAATATCATTTCCCTAAATATAATGAAATTGGAATTAGAATAAATACTTTCGTGATTTTTTTACAATCTCACCATTGGTCGTTATTTGGACAATTTCCACTTCATCTCTTTATGAAATGAAGATGAATTTGAAATTCGTGAAGTGTTAGCATATCATGTGATAGAATGATGGGTCATTCCATTTCTCTCAAACAAAAGGTTATAAAAGTTTTCAAAAATACATAATTCCATCTATAGTGAAATTAATCATATATGGTTCCTAAAATTGACTTATACTTCATATATCATACATCTTAATATAATAAAACTAGTTTCTACTAAACAGGGACTTCCTGTAGGCCAGTGGTAGGCAATAAAGGCCAGTCGAACTTCGGTTGTGGGTTCGATTCCCATATCCTTGTCCGACGCGATGGGTTGTCGCCTGTCCTCTAGGTTGTCCTTTTTCTAAAACTACATTACTATAACATCCCATAAATAATATCAAAAAAACTTCTATCTTTAAACAATACTGACTTATATCCAACATAAACCAATCCAATATTTAGGCTTATCCATTATACTGCAGTCCACTCTCATATTATAGTGATAACTATTTCCAGAGATTTTATATAACAAGAATGTTAATTCCATCGTTGATCCCCATATATCATAAGATATTTCTTATTGGTCACATTCCAAACATTCGAAGGCCTTAATCATGTATTCTCTTGAAAAATGAATAACCATTTAATCTTAGTGAAAACATGAATGCTGTCAAAAGTTAACTCTTTCCACATACCAAAATCCAAATATACTATATATTCAAACCACGATATAACCTTCTCCTTATATCAGTCATGAGCTCATGAATAATATCAAACATTTAATATTTTCCTTATCCCTTCATTATGCGCATATCATCTACATTCCAAAAATATCTGAATAACCTTTCATGGATACTGGCACCATTAATCATACAATTTCAAAACTCAACGAAAGACAATAGTGTAACAATCCTTAATTGTCTCTTTATTCCATAGTACCATGATGTTACTTATACAACATTACACTTGATAAACATGTAATCATTACACTACCTTCTTAAACCATTGACCGAGCTTCAACAATTCTTTCATCTCACATATCATTTGTAGTCTCTTTATCATCATCAACATAAATACTACCCATACGACCATACTGATTCTCTTTATGAGACTTTCCCTTAGGGAATTGGTTTGAATAATTCCCATACATTACACATTTAAAACTTTTAACCATTTTTGATGTCGTAGCAATACCATTATCCTCATCCATGGTGTTAACTGGACCTTTTCCTTTGCACTTACTGGCTTTGTGTACTTTTCCACACCAAAAGCATCTTCCAGTTCCTTTGAAACAATCTCCCCAATGCCTCTTCCTACATGATTTACATGAGGGAAATTGAACTTTCTTTTTTCTATGATCATCATGAAACTCCATCTTTCTCTTATTATCTATGTCGGGAAACTTACCAATGTTCAGATTATTGATTATATTATGAGATTTTTGATTAGGCATAATAATGATGTTTGGACTTCCATATCCTGTTTCATTTGGTATCTCATGAAGAATATCATTCCATTGTCCGTCATATCCTCCATTATCATTAATCTTCCTGTTTTAGCCATTTTCTAAAACCCAAAAAGAATAGTGTGAGAGGCAAAAATAATGCTAGGGAAAACAACAGAGTAAAGGGGGAGCACCCTCAATATCTAACATCTTAGGTTAAATTCTAAGATAGTTACCATAGTTCTTGGACTATATCCTATACGTAAACTTATCCTTAGGTACATCCCTAGACATACCTTAGAAATATCTCTAGAGATCTCACTAACGTTTTTGCATCCTAGTTTCCAAAGGTTGACTAAACCTTTCCTCTGATACCAACTGTAGAGACACAAAGCGTGACGTACATGGACCTTACATTACTTTTACGGAATACATAATACATAACAAAAAAAAGACACAGAAGGACCGTAATTGTTTATTGTCTTTGGAATCTTGGAACGTAATCTTCTAATCGAGGTGAAAGATCTTCTGCATCTCCCATAAAGATCTTCCACTTTTTGTTTCCATAATTAAAACCTTTGTTTTGATCCTGGGGGAAAATAAAACATAAAAAAGGTGATCTCAAATTCTCAGTAAGGTTAAGCATGGTTAAAATAAAACATACCATATACATTTGAACTTAAAAACATGAACAAAATGTTTAAACATCAAAATCTTGAGTAACGACATAAAACTTGGAATTACATAAGGCATAAATCATAATGGAACTTAAACTGTGATTAAATAGAAAGGGAATAAAACATTTAATTGTGGCATCCATTAAGCACATGTAATGATTTCCATAGTAGCCAGGGCATTGCTGCCAAGACCATCTTAGTGGACAAAGTCACATTTTGAATCGAGTTCACTCCTCGATTCAGTCCTCTAACACTAAACCAGATTAACTTACCATTCCAGCCATGTCTATCTCATGAGATATAAAATATTTACCCAATTCATTTGAGGGATATATAGGTCCCACCCATCTCATAATTAAATCATTCTTACTTGTGCCACAAAATAAAATTAAAACATTCATCAGAACCCAAAGAATAAAATGGGTTTCATAAACATCATCCAATCATCACGTAATCCTTATAAAACAAATGGATATATCATCATAAGAAAAGTAAAACCATGTACATAATAGAGACATTATACTTGAAACAAAAAAATATGAAATAATGTTATCTTAGATGAAAAATGGTTTTTGTTAAAACACATGAAATGAATTCTTGAGGAAAATATCCTTTATTCTTCAAAATCATTTTCTTTTCACAAAATTCCAAGAAATTTTAAAAGAATAGGATTTTTTTATAAATATTCATGAAATCATTTAGATGAATCTTCATGAAAATAAGGCTTTATAAAACTGTAAAAATCCTTTCATGCTGTATACGTTAAAAAAACATGCTTCACGAACTTTTGTTAGAAAAGTCAAAAAGTACCTCGTAACGTAAACAAAAGATAGATTACTTAAATACCATATAATAAAAGTAAAAAATGTGTAAAAATAACTTTAAACATACATGAATAAAATTTTATAAAACATGGACATGGATGATTGCAATAACCCCCGTAAATACTTATGAATAAGCAATCTCGGATAAAAATGAGATTTTCAAAATTATCCCTTACCTTAGGTCTGATATGCTTCGTACATATCCGAACCTCCTATATAATGATTTAAATAATGTCATTGACTTATTAAGGAATCATATTCATTGTTATGATATCATATATGTTTCACTTATGACTTCATATTACCCGTTCTTTTGTAAATTCCATGTTAAAGAGCGTTTTGGTTAAAATCGTTTCATTTGTCGTTCGTGTTTTCACTTTTAATTATTCAAATTATTAATTAGATCATGATTAATTAATTACAAAATATAAAACATTGTTAATATATAATATATATTCAGAATATACATATATATAATAGATCGATAAATGGAAAGAAATACATCGTTCATGGAGACGGTAGGTCGTACGTATGCATGAACGCTGTTTTTGTTTCCTTATTGAGTTGAATGGAATTAAGTAGATGACATACATATATATATATAAACATAAATACAATATCTTTATAATTTCATATATTTCATTATTATTTCTTACATATACTTTATAATCATTCTTAAATGGTTAACATGGAGAATGAATCTCATCGCGTTGTGGAGACGGTAGTCCGTACGTACGCACGAGCGATGATATCGTTCTCATAATTATTGAATTGAATTGGATAAGATGATACAATATATTATAATCAGTATTATGTTATAATAACTATTTATAGTTATTCTTTACACCATTATACCCATCCAAGTAAGGTGGTGTTGGAAAAACAGATTACACCACGGCGTGGAGACGGTATTCCGTACGTACGCACGCGCGGTGATTTCATTTTCCGTAGGATGGATAGATGGTGAAATAGGGTTGTTTCATACTCCTAATAACATATAAGTATAGGAGTGATACTGATTTTATTACTTCATAATGAAAAAACTGATGAATAATAAGTATAAGAATAAATAAAGTTGAAAGAATCGGTAACAGACATTACCTCTTCTTTGAAGTGCCTCTTTGAGACCTCCTCTTAAGGCACTAAAATTTGTCTTTGAAGAAGACCAGGACCTATAGGATGTTTCTATGGAAGTGGATAATAGAATTTGGCAGTATTTGGATGAGCTTGAAGGCTCAAATTGGTGTGAATAAGGGAGGGAGGAGGTTCCCTTTTATATGGGAGGAGAGGGGCACCATTGGAAATCATAAAAATATTAATTTATAATAAATCTAACCCTACTTAAAACCCTCCAAAAATGACTCATATTCAAATATTAGATGAGATAGTGTTGTAATATCATCAACCAATAAAATTTATACATGTTTTGATTTAATTTTAAACCATATGATTTTGATTTCTCCTAATTTAATCTATTTAATTTTATTTGTGTTAATAAAATTCTAAATTCTAAATTGTAACAAATAATTACGTATTTGTTGTGAATTGTCCATAATTGGATAATTTATAACCTTTTGACCATATAAATTTAAACTTTTAATTTTTAAATATTTCTGTGATTTTTAAACAATTTTATAATATGATATTTTTATAACATAACAATAGTGTCAATTTTGACACAATTCATTTATTTGAATTTACATAAAATATATACAGAAGATATGTTCAAAATAAAAGCATTAATAGATTTATAAAAGGTCATATGTATCTATAAAATTATTGGAGGACATTAAATAATTCATATAATATTTATTTTATTATGTTTAAAACCATTTATTTGGTTAATCTCTTAAAAAAATAATTACAACAATATTTTTGTATAATTATTTAATATACTTAATTTTGTATAAAAATTAAAAATAAAATCCTATTTTGAAGATAAATATATTACCTTTAACAATAATACTTTTAATTGAATTTATCATCTTAAAATTACAATATTTATATTGTTATATTTATTAAATTATGAAGGTGACAACTTTGGCATCATTTAAAATAAAATAATATAAGTGTCATAATCGCTTTTATAAGGCTCCTAATGTTCAACTATTAGACCATTGGATGATTATGTTTTACATTTACATGACCAATAAGTTATGGTCAGGGTTCTGTGCCTTTTATGGTCACAATTAGTTTAATAAAAACTATATTCTTGATTTTTCACTAGCTAAACAATTTTCTGCATCACTATTGTGTCATAATTAATGATAATTGTTTAATCCCTAAAAATTATAAATAAATTCATATGATGTATATAATTTCATTAGCTTTCTGGAGACTAATCATGTTCGATCTTTCATGAAGTTTATCACTAAATTAAAATTAATATACTTATAAGATTTAAGAGAGTGACATGTTGTCACTTTCTTTGGTTTTAATAATAATTAAGTTATTTTCATGGAAAAAAGTCCATTAAATGATTCTAATCCGACACTTAGGTGATATGGTTCTACTTTTAGTCATCCTATTGGATTTTGAGAGGTGTTAGGGTAATTTTATAATGTTATATTTACCCTTAATTACCTGATTTACCTTTAACCATGGTAAATAAAATTTACAGTAGTTACTATTCATAATGCCAAAAATAAAAAGTAGCTTATTAACATAATTTTGACAAACTAATTCCAAATATGGAATCTATTTTTCAAAATTCAAAACACATATGTTTCAGTAATTAATTTAAAATTAATCCTGTTGTCGAAAGAAAACGAGTTTTTGTTTAAAACATTGCAATAGATTGAATTGATTTAACCTACGAATTCAAGGTAAAACCAATGCTAATGCATACATTATATTAAATGGGAAAACTATATTCTATTTATACATTAAAACCATTCAATATTATAATTTTACCACATAAATTATAATGATGAAAAATGTTTTTTTAATTAAATTATAGCATGTTTTTACTATTCATAAAAATATGAAAGTTATCAGAAAAATATCAAAACTTTATCCAATGTAAAGTTTTGTATCCTGACTCAAAATAATAAGTTTATTTTGTAAAATTTAACTTATAAATATTTCAAAAACTAGATTTAATGTGGGTGTGCCATCAAAAGGCGGCAAAACTACATTTTTTGAAAAATACTTATTTTACCCGAAAAATTTATTTTGTTCTTATACCATGTTCTAGAAAATTTGTAAGATGAATAATAATGTTATAAAATTTAAAATTTAGTTAATACTATTCATGACGGCTAGTTCATAATAATATTATAATAATATATCATTGTTTAGTAAAACCCTTAATTGCGTACAACACATGCTATCGAGAAAGGTCGCGATTGCGTGTAATGCAAGCAAAGTCAGGGTTGCGTGTTGTGCAAGAATACTTTATTATTTCGTATAATAGAATCCAGCCATATTTCATTTATAAATTAGATATATATATATATATATACACACTCAATGTTGCGTAAAATGACTATTATAAAATGAACTTGAAATTGTGTGTAACACAATCTATGAATAGTGTTGCGTGTACATAAAGATAATACAGTGTGGCATATAGCACAAGATAATCTTGTTGTATCATAAAACACATGACATCAAATAAATTAAAAAGAATACTTATCATAAAATATCAGGTTGTTACACTATGCATCTCTAAAGTTGTATAGAGTGATTTCATCTACCTGTGTCCAATCATCTTGCGATTCATATATGTTGACATTGTCATTATTTTGATCTCAGTTGATGGATCTATGAGTGATATAATTAATATATAAGGTGGATATATACACTGCAAGAGTGAGACAAATGGGAGGGACTTGATTTTTTTTGGAGGAACAACATAATTTCTTGAGGTCCTGTTTCTGAGATGATAGGAGGGAAACAAATTCTAGGCCTCAATTGCAATACTGTGGAGATGCAGATGATACTCAAAAGTCCAGCACAAAAGTTTCCAACATGTCCTTTCACTCCATCAATATTACATTAATACATTATGTAATTAAATTATTTTATATTTACATCTTATTTCCCAACTCTTTGACTCTAATAGTTTGTATATTGAAGGATTGCATTTTAGAATAATCCTGCATTTACACTAAGAAATACAGTTCATTTACCATTAACACTGTATGTATATTTTTTCAGTTGCAGGAATACATTTTAGGTAATGAATTTTCATATATGAGAGACTGACTATTCCAAATTAATTACATTATACATAAGACTTCAATATTAATATTAATTACTTTATGCATAAGGCTTCACTCTTCATATTAATAAATTTATGAATAAAACATCACTTTAGAGTTTGAAATACATAGTTGTTTCAATTTTCGTTAATTTAAATATTTTTATCGTATAATACAATATTTCTTATGATCAAATATAATGCTAAGTGACTTTATACAAAATGTCATGTTTATTCGTATTATATGATAAAAATTTGTATGTATACAATCACTTTGTCTCATTAATTTATCATGACATGTATATATACATGATGTATTTTATAGTCATGTATATCTATATATAATTTGAAATTACATTCAAATTTCATACAATACATCTAGAAATAATTCCATTTATTTCTTAATATTATGTATTAACATTTCATACAATATATCAATTTGACATTATATATTTTTTATTCAATTTCATATTGTCATTTATTATGTAGTGTTTGTTGACTCTCTATCTTCATCTATTTATTTTATTCAATTGAATCATATGTTTCATCTTTGTCTCTGATACTACTTCCCTTTATTCCATATTTTTCTATATACATGATGAATAGTTTCAATCAACATTTCTTTTTTCCTGAACATCCCACTAATTCAATTTATTATTATTCCATTTTTTTCATCTTTCTAGTTTTTATTATTACAACCATTGACTTATATTTTATTTATTTATCACTTTTAATTTTAGTTTATGCATTATAGGTACTATGATTGAAATTGAAAATGATTTAAAATATTCTTCCACAATATTTAAAAATTCATTTACTTTTACTATATCTTTTTTCTTTGTCAACTATTTGAATGGTGTCTTAAGATTCTATGAACCCTTATTCCATTATCATAAGATGTGAATTTCTAATAATATTTTTTCAACATTATTGTTTCTTCTCAACTTTTATTAATATTATTCTCTTATTAAAAGAAAACCTATTAATCGAATCAGTTGTGCAATAGCTTGGGCGAGTAGTAGTATATTCATAATTTATTCTATCTCAGTCATTCCCACTTGTCCATAGAATAAGATATAAATAACATATTAAATGATAATATTTCATTATTATGTTACATTTCATTAAAACTCTTTGTTGTGTGTAATTCAATCAATTGAAGAGGTAAAATTAGGTTGAAAACAATATTTCATAAAATATCATGTTTTTAAATTCATAACGCTTTAATACAAATATATCCCTCAAATTTAATCACACTAATAAATAAAAATAAGGATACTTATACATCTTTATATCTTCAATTTCCCATGTATCATCCTCAAGATTGTAATTTCACAAAAAAATGAGTAACTAATTAGTCTTTTTTCATATGGAATTCTCTATATGATCCATAATATCCAAAAAAATCACAAATAAAAGTTAATGATCCTAGAGTATGTACAATGAGTTTTGTACATGTGAATGATCATATATGAACTACCTTATAAGAGATACATTGAACACATTAGGAATAGGAGAGTGGTTTAGTTTAAGAACTAAGTCGTAATCTGCAGTCCCAATATGGTAAAAATTTGAAAAATGGACACATATATATAGGGAACAATATTTATTTATATCATAATTATACTTTTATCCTTTGGTTAGAATTTAAACAAGTTTTTCATCATGTATCAATATGTGAAATGAAAATTCATGATGAATTTTTGATGTCTAAAGAACTAAAACTATCATAAAATTGTTAATTAATTCCTTCAGCCACTAAATAATTACAAAATCCAAAATAGATAGCACTAGTTATATAAACAATTATAATTTTCACCATAATTCATTCCATGAATAGTTAACCTTATGGATCCCATCAGTATGATATAAATTGAAATAAAGAATTCATAAAGAAGGACACCAAATTTCTAAAATTAACATATCATTAATCCAACAAACAGTATGATGCATATCTTAATGTACAAAATTATTTTTATAAAATTATCATATATTCTCTTGAAACATGTTAATATACTATATTAGCCAAAAAGTAAAATAAAACAAAAATTATTTCCAAATTGAACTCTTCCCTCATTCCTTAATTGAAAATATAGATTATTGAATATAATCCATAAATAAAAAATGTGGTAAACACCATTAATGATAACAAAAAACACTTAGACATCATATCATTTACCAGTTCTATGTTAATAAATAATATCCAATTATATTTATCCGTAGAAATCACTTCATTATCTATACTGAAACCCATTATCTTAGTATTCCAAAAAAATTAAGGGTTTTTTCCCTTAATCATGTGTTTTTTTTAAAATACAATCAATCCATTAAAACAAATTTATAGGTCATAAAAAATGTTTAACATATATTTGAAAATCATCAATGAAAAATTTTTATCGAAAAATAATTATATCAATCATGATTCATGTAAGATAATTCATGAATTACTACACATAAATACTTCAATCATTACACATCATTCTTAATTCTTTATCTAAAATTCATAATCATATTCCAAATTCCCACATTCTTACAATATTTAATTTGTATCATATTTTAAAATTCATTAACAATAATTTAATCATGCATTTTATGTTTAACATAAACAATGATTTTTGAATAACCCATACCTATTACATGTCATTCTTAGCCTCTTCATCATCAGTTGTAGAGCCATTAATCATACCACCTTACCTACTTTAATTATGATAATTCTTTCAAGTAAATTAATTTACATTACATAATTAATTTCCATATGTAAAATATTGAATCGATGCTAATAACTTAAGGACTAAATTATTCTCATTCATTCGATCAACTGAAATTTTCATTTTACATGGAAATTAAATTCTTAAATTTACTTATTTCTTTCACACTAAAAACATCTCCCCATTACTCAATGAAATTCACATAGGAGCTTCTTCCCATATTCTCAACATATATGAAATTGAATCTATTTTCTTCCATGGTCTCCACCCCATGAATACGCAATAACCTTTATCCTACTCTTCTTTAGTGAGGATAATATTTCTATAAGGTGAAATGTTTTAATAATATAAGTTGATAAATAATTATACATAATCACAATATCATTCACTCCATTGATCATCCCATTTGGATGCTCATCAAAAAATTGTTTATCATATTGAACATTAATCAAGTTACTTCCAAATCTATCTATTGAATAAAACCAAAAGGGAAAATTATGAGAAACAATAGTCATATTAAGAAACCAAATAATCAAAGAAATAGATCATAGTATTTCTAAATCATGACACTTTATTTTAAATATATGAAGCATTAGGTTTGTTGTAGGTCTTATGTGATTTTCTTATACCAAAATCAGTTAATATTTTTTTGTAAATTGATTGTGAATTATAATATAATATCCCCATGATAGTAAAAAATTGTGTACAATAATGATTATTTTCACATACCAGATATCTCTTATATCAATCCCTAATGCCTTTTTCACATTTATTACCTTTTGTTATATCTGTGCCACACCCATGTCCAATTATAGTACCAATAGAGGGAATAAATCTTATAAACCTCTCCATCTATCCATTAATAATATTCCATAATATTTTCATATACATATAATTATCCTTATTTTTCTACTAACACATATCACTAGGGATCTCACTAATGTTTTACATAATATTTTCCAATTATTTTAACTAAATCCAACACATATAAAAACTGTAAAGAACCAAAATTATCATTAATATATATTATGTCATAGTATATTAAAATTAATTACATAACAAAATGATCCCTGGATGAATCATTTAGGCCTAGTGACTTTGGAAACATGAAAACATAAATAATTGTTCTATAATTGATTTATGTTATCTCCCAGTAATTTCTACATAATATGAACCATTCTTTAAAATATCATAAATAAAAAATTTAATTAAATCATGGGGAAAGGACACATAAGAAAGGGCCATCTTATATTTTATGTAAGGGTAAATAAGGGTGATATTAATATATCACGAGAAAAAGGGTATGATAACATGCGAATTAACTTTTTAAAACCTGACCTTGCTTATTATAGATCATAAAAATGAGTTATGGAATACATCTTAGTAGTTCATAAGAAATTATTCATAATGGAACAAAATAACATGATCCATTAGATAATAAAATTGTCAATAGATATAGTTTTTTTCATACAAATAGGAATATAAAATCTTATTTCAAGACAAATAACCAAGAAATTCATAACATGATATTTTATGAAAAACCACCCTTGTACCTAATTTGATCTCAAGATAACCTCCCTTATACAATATTTTGGGCTTTGTAACACCTCATATGTACCTCATTAAGACATCAAATCAGCTCTCTTATACCCTTTTTTGGATAGGGATAACATCTCTTTTAGCCAATGATCCCAATTAACAATAATCATTTTACAACTAATTGGAGGGAGATATAGGTCCAACTTATTAAAGAATGAAATTTATTCATATGTGTTCCACATGATCACAAATCATTCATCATAACCTAAAACACAATACTAATTGGTTTTCATTAAAATTTAATAATTGTATAACCTATTGAAAAGAAATAGGTTTCATAATAATTTCATCATCTCAACATATCCGTGGAAAGAAAAAGCACATTTCATAATCATTTTATATTGATATTCTATATACAAGATGAACTTGTTTCATATGACTATTTTAGTAGTAAACATAAACCATATATATAGGTAATAAGAATTGTATACAATAGTTGTATCCATATTAAATGATATGTAATACCAAATAATTTCATATTTTATGGAAAATGATTTGGAAAGATCACATGGAATATTTATTGGGGAAAATATTTGTTCTAATATGAGAAATACATGTTAATGCGTAAAACATTTTCCAAATACATTTTTTGAAAATAATCTTGTAAAATTTTGAATTATTATTTAACACACTCTTTAATAATGATGGTGGAAATTTCTATTCATTCTTTTAAAGTTAAAATGATGATTCCTTTCACAATTTTTGTTAAAGACAAACTGGACTTATATTTTTTTGGAATTCCTAAATATTCATTCATTTTTTTAGAAATTAAAAAATCGGTCAAAATACATTTAATAAATCCATTTTATAATTTTAAGAAAAATTTGAATTTTTTTTTGAAAACATGGGTATGGATGAAAAAGGAATTTCGACATCAGAGATCAATAAATTTAATTATATTTATGATATTTATTATATAATAACGACTACATAAATAGATAAAAATGAAGGGAAACATGTATCCTACTTATATAACAATAGTTGAATAAAATTAATGAATTTATTTAGAGGTATATCATAATATTTCTAAATCATAAGTGTAAATATGAAAAATCCTAATAAATGATGGTATTTTATTATAAAAGATATACCATAATATAAACATTTGAATCGTAATACCAATGAAAGAATAAAATTAAATAAAATATAAAATATAATTTGAAAAAATTAATGGAATTACATGTAAAAGTATATTTATATAAACATCAAAAAATAAGATAGGTGCATAACATAATGTATGTCCAAAAGAATAATAATTGAGACAAATAAATAACTTACTACTTTGGTAAAATTTGTACTATGAACCCCATGAAAGATCAATAATAAAATGGATATTGAAATCAGAATAATTTTGTGGATATTATTTATAAAACACATTCATGGTATTTATATAAACCACATAAAATTAATACATGGTGAATAGGGAATGTGTTTTCTAGATATAAAAGTGAGAGAGAAATCCCTTACCTTATGTATTAACATCCTTCAAACACATTTGATCCTACCGTAAAATAAATATAATTTAATTATAAATATATTAGTGAACCACACACACACACACACACACATATATATATATATATCACACCATATATGATTTACTTATGTCCTTTTATCACATATTTGTTAACAATTCCCTATTAAAATCACATCTCCAATAGTAACCGCTTGGTTTTTCATTTATGTTTTGATGTGTTATTTTTTATCATGATTATACCATATCCCTAATTTCAACCAATATATATATATATATATTTCACATATATTTAGTATATATGTATTGAGAGTATTCCATGAGGCATAGATATAAAAAATGAAATTCTAAATTAGTGGTGATTATAGGTCTTAACTATGCCTAAAAAGTGTTTCCATATTCTCAACTAATGAAAACTATATTAAATAATATATTACCAGTAGTGAAATTTTTTTATCTCTTATATATAACATATATTAATTAAATTAACCTCTAATACTATCCATGAAATTATTTATAGAAAAAAGAAATCACCTTTCTTCACGAGGCGGTAGTCCACCTTACAAATGACTGTCATTATCGTATCCCCCCTTGGAATGGAAAGTAAGAGAGAACATGTGATATAATAATTCAATAAGTATAAATAAGCATAAAATATTATATATATATTAAATTAATCTATCCTTATTACAATCTACGTAAATATGATATGAGAAATACATCACATCGGTTCACAAGTTGGTAGTCCTCCATACATAATAATGATGTTATTGTTTTCCAATAGTGGGGAGGTATGAAGTTAGGTAAAATAATATAATTATAGATATAAAATAATATCAAAAATATTACATATAAAAATTTAATCCATAATTATATCTTACTAATAGAGGTGGTGATCGAATATGAATAACATCAGTTTGTGAGGTGTCAGTCCGTTGTACACATGATTAATAGTTTTGTTTCCCATTTGATGGAAGTGTTTATGGATATATATTATTTAGTTAAAATAATAAAAATTATGTATATTTTATCAAATTGTGAAATTATATAAACATATTTTAATATTATTAATAGAGGTGTAAGTAGAAATAAAAAAACTCATGTTCAATAATTATAACACTTCATTAGAGTGACTCCTAATGTTTACACCAAAAGCCTTATTTAGAGGCATTACTAATGAAAAAATGACTAAATTATGTGTATAGGGAATTATGAATTATAAATTTGAATGATTTTTCAAACTAAATGTTTTTGGAATTGTGAATAGGAGAGGAGAGGTGGGGGCCTTTTATAACTGGGGGAGGTGACACACATAGAATTTTTTAATAAAATAATTTGTAACAAATTTTTTCACATTTTAATTGGCCCAAAAATGTATCATTATCAAACCATGGATTTGATAATGTCTATATAATTTCATAAATGTTTTTTATAAAATTTTCCATGTAATTAAACTTCTAATCCTATTAATTTAACTAATTCAATACCAATTTTAACCATAATCAGTGTAATTAATGTTTACTATTTTACAATTCATTACAATAAAATGTTTAGTTAAACATGTTATATAAGATAAATTTTTATTATTATAAATATGGAATCCCTTATTCTAAATTCCATTCATAGAACAAAAAAATTGTAATTTTAAACAAATCCCGCATATACAATGAAAAAGTGAAATTCCATAATGAGTGGTTTCAAAAGTTCAAGAACTTTTCATATAAAAATTAAATATTGAATTGATTATAATGAACTGAATTTTTTTAATATATATATATATAATTAGAAATAAATTAATTTAAAATTTTTTTAAATAAATTATATCTTGTATATCCATTGAATGAAAATGTAGTTTTTTAAGAATAACTAGTATTTTTTAGCATTCACGGAATAAAATATATTTTCAAAAAATTCAAAAAAAATCAAAAAAAGTTAATTTTAAGATAATTTGTTATGAAAATAATATTATTTTTTAAATTTTATTTTTTCAAAATTGCTAAAATTATATTTAAATCAGTATGGAAAAGGAAACAAAACTATTTTTTAGAAAACTACTATTTTTAAGATAAAAGATCGATTGTGCTTATCTACTATATAGAAAAACATAATATGAATGTTAATTTTTTTAGAAAATATATAAAATATCTATGCCTTTAAAATCTACAAGAAATAGTCACATATTTAATTTATTTTGATAAAAAATGATTGTTTGTATAAAAAAAAATTTCTATAATTTATTTATTTATCTTAAACTGGTTTTTTATTTTTTTTTCATTAGTTAATTTGTGTTTATAGATTTCATTTTATATAAATTATAAAAAACGATTTTTTCATAAATTAGAAAATCTAATTTATACTCACCAGTCATATGGCTTGGTTATAACTATAACATTAAACTATAATATTTTTTATTACTTTTTGTTTCATTAAAAATAAACGTTGTGTGTAACATTTGAGATAAAATCAAATAAATTTATATTAAAAAAAATAAATAAAATTTCATGGGTTTATAGTTTATGATATTAAAAAATGTGTAAATATCTATAATGATGGAAATAGTGATAAGAAAATTTCATTTAATGTAATAAATACTCTCATTATATATAATATGAAAAAAATCATCATATCCTGAAATTGAAAATCCAGATTACAAATATATTTAGTTTATGTCATTTATATCAAGAAATATGTATTGATATAAATATGGTAAAAAGGGATATTAACGAAAAAATTATTATAATATAGTGGTATCATTTGATTCTTTTTTTAAATTACTAAATAGTGGGTATGATAATGATAGTGATGAATATGAGTCACATGTATACTCATTATGAAGGAAACATTCAAATTTTGATAGTTTTAGAATGTCAAAAACAAATTATAAATTCAATTAAAATGATTCAAGACATATAATCAAATAATTTATTTATTAAAAATGAATTTACAACGTGAAAAATGATTATAAAAATTATTTTCTCAAACACTATAATAAAGAAACATATTTTCTTTTATTAATGAATATAGTTAATTTTAGGGCAGGATGATGGAAGTCATACAAATGAAATAGAAAAGAAATTATAATTCATGACTGAGTGATATTTGAAATAATTTTAAAAGTAAATACATTTATATAAAGGGTTTTGATAGGATTTTAGGGAATCATATATATGAAAATTAACTACAATTATTCTTTTCAAAGAAAGAACTGTTGATTATTTATATGTTGGATATTTTAGTCTACTATTAATTGAAAGGATCAAATATTTTTGTGAGATTAACAGAAAAAAATATTCAATTAAAAAATAATAAATGTGTTTTAATCAATGTATTTGGAATATATAAAAATGGTTAAATAAATAAAATGTAGACATATGTATTCATAAATAGGTGTTTGAATAGAAAAAGGAATGAATATTGAAAAAAATTGGATTTGTTAATATTTATTTTTTGGAAAATATAAAATATTTTATTTTGTAATGATCCATTAATTTAGTATTTTTGGAACCTTGATGTACTATATTATATTATAGTGAAACATATAATAATGTTAAAACTATAGTATATGAAATTATATGAGATGTAATTTGGTGTATTTAAAATTTATAAAGGGGTTTCATAGAGTTTTATGTGTTTGAGGGAAAGACTCAAGGTGGAGTTTTAGGTTTTTTGTAAATTTGGAATTCTAGGTGATTGTTTATATAAACCACTAAAAAGTTGGTTCAAGTCATCTACAGTATCAATGGGTTGGGTAGGGGGAAAATCTAATGATTATAATACTAGAAACATGATTGAAGGACACCAAGTGCCTAGTGTTATCATTGTGAGTCAGGTTAGGTATTCCTAATTTTTGTTGATGACCCTAGAACTAACTTTATGTGGTGTATTTGTTTTTAATTTTATGCAACATTATTTGAGAAATCCCTCATCATATTATTTCTCCCACATGTTTAATAGAAGATGGGGCCTTATCTTATTCCCCACACTCCCTCTATTGGTCCTGCACTGAATTGGGTTTGTTTGGGCCCATGTTTATACACAATATTAAAAATTATATATTGTACTTCTCTTAATCATTTTTCTTACTTCTATATATATATTTTTTATTTTCTAGTCTTGGTATTTTTTTCATATATTGTTAGTTCATATTAAAATAGTATTGATATTATAATGAATTTTCGTGTTGGGGTAGGGGGATTGAGAATGGTGATTACCCATAATTTAATAAATTTTCCTTATATGGTTGTATTTTGAGTTGATAATTTAATAGAAAAAAACAATCATGAAGTATTATTAATATTTTAATTTAGTTTTAGTGGATTTCATGATGTGATGCAATGTGAACATGAATCTTAAATCATATTTTGGTTTCACAATCAATAATATTGAAATGAAAAATGTCATTCTAAATTCTGATTATTTTTATAATTTACTTGAAGTACCATTCTGAAACATATTTATTCCATAAAAAATTCATTAAAAGTTTTTTTGACTCTTTTTATGAATTATATGATAATTCAATATTTTATTCAATTTATTATATTTTATTTTAATCTGAAACTGGGATTATATTTTTAATTACATATTTATAAGGATTGACTTCCCTTTGAGTGTCAGGACCCCCTCCCCACAAAGAGTACCTCTCCTGGGCCGACAACGTGAGAAGGGAGATAATGACCCCCGATTCCCACCTCTATTAGGCCCTAGGTTGGCGACTAACACTGAGGGTACAAAAGACACACCAATGGGAGGCATTACCCTCTATGAGAACACATGCAGCAGAGAGGGATAAGATAGACACCAACCAAATCCAACATTGAACTGAAATATAAAATAATACCCAAATACACATAAGTAATGTCATGAAAAAGTAATACAACTGGAAGGGGAAACTGCAAGTATCCGAATGAAATAAAAACAATAGCAACCACAAGCCCGAACAGCTCCTACAACCCCAAGATAGTAGAAACCATATCAATCTCTAACCTACTCCAAGTTACCTAAAAAACAGTTTATATATACATAGGGTGAGTATAACAGTATACTCATTAGGATCCTCTCTGAAACCTCTCGTGCAAAAGTAAAGAAATAATGTTAAAGAATAGTGACCAAAAAGTTAAACATAATCATCACCAAAATTGATATACTAAGTTCCCATTATCACCATGGATACTCTAATCAAGTAATACATACAAGAATATATCATATAATAAAGAATATCAAGGGTACCCCACTATTACTTCCCCACTTGTTTTCCGCTTTTCCCCAATGTCGGACGTCCTAAGAATCTCTCTCCAAAAAAGGCTTCCCCACATAAACCAAGGCGAGGCACCACAATATGCACCTCATGCGACAAAAACACCATGTCCATATAATAAAAGTAACCAGGTAGTTTCTAGGATCCACCACATCTCACATAACATGTAACATATGTCAGGTATTATACCTCTAGCCATTAGAGCCCATACACCATGTAAGGATCCTCGAGCCATCACAACCTATACAGGTTACACCGATAGTAGTTCATAGGATAATATATCCAAAATATATGGGTGTGAATAACCACATTCCATTACAGCCCTCTACACACATATATTAGGAATACTAAACGTTGTTCCTACCAGCCCAAGTAACTACCAAGAGAAGAGAGTGGGGGAAAAGGGGGTTGTTAGCCACTCATCCTCTCACCGGAATGTTGGGGAAAACACCCCTAGGGCTTAGAATCCTCAGGGTGTCAGTTTCCCTTACAGACATGGTGGAGTAGCATATTGAAACACAAAAATTACATGATATACTATAGCTCACAACCACAATAGGGGCATAACCTAGTCATAGACTCAACTACAGCTAACATCTCTCATACTTCGGGGTGGCACATCTAAGATTAGGTATCCTATAAGCACACAACCATTTAAAGAGCATTAATACATTATTTAATTCACTTTTTATCATTTTCCCTTTACATTAATTAATTCCTGCAACATTAATTAACCAATACCATCACCACATTAAAGTTCATTAGCATCACACCCAAAGTACAATATTCCTTCAAAATTACTACCTCATCATTATATTATAGAAAACACTAACCTCATCTGTTAACACCATTTATTCAACTTATTTATTCACAGCATTACTTTTCCATAATCTCAGGCATTCTAGAAAAACAGTTTATGCTACTGAACATAAGGGGGGTCAATATGGTGAGTAGATGTACTACCCGTCGGGTCTTTTCCACTTATATCAAGATCATAGAACCATCCTTCCTTGAGAAGATAAACACGGAAAGAACGTGGTATACCCCAAGCGTCTTTGCCTCTTTCAGATGAAAGGTAAGTAAGACAAGCTGCCTTGAACTGTGGGGAAAAGGAAAGTGGATAATCAACTAAAAATAATTGGCAATCATCCAACAATCCAATCCATCCCATTCCATCATCCATGGTCTCCTCCCTGACACCCACATGCATAAACTGATGCATCTCACCACTCTAGGCATCATCCTCTACCACAACCAAAGGTCTCCAAGCCCCTACATATCATAAAAAACATCCATGCATACATTACAAAAAAAGAAGTAGGAAAAAAACATCTTAACAATTTGTCTCTTGGCCCTTTAACAATGAAGACGGTAACTCAGAACCCTATAAAGAATGATCTTTTATCAAAAAAACTTGTTCTTTAATCAATCTAGTGTTAACAAATTATTATTCACTGGTTCCAAACTTGGGAAACCTAATCATTATATTAACACAAAAAATTAATCATGCTTACTCCACCAATTTGATTAACATCAAATAAAAATATAAAGAACTAGATTCCTTTACATGGATATTTATCCATATCCAATAGTTATCAATTAATTACGGTTTAGGCTCTTCACCAATTTCCATCAAGAATGAAATGTTAAACAAAGCATGCTTGGATATCCCACCATCTAGAAAACAAGGGGCAATAACAAACGATGAATATCAATTTATTTATCCAGTTCAAATATTTATTATGTCAATTCCATTATGGTCTAGTGGGATAAAACATGCTAATGATACATATGCAGATAAATGAAAAGAGAATCAACAAATCCCCTAATTCAAATAGTTCTTGTCATTCTTTATCCACACCACAGGTCAAGATCCTCCTCTTGCGATAACTGCATCCACCCGAGGATGCCACAATACGACCGCACCAACCGAACCCCAAGAAAACACCATTAAAAGTATAGATATTAAATTCTATAAAATGGGAAGAAGATATAGAAGAATATGAAACCCAAAAGAACGACGATAAAACATACATTATATTGATGATGGATCGATAATGCTTGGTTGGCCAGAAATAGGGGGTGCACTCTCAGCAAGTTGGACGTCGAGGAAACCAATTCACGGGGAAAAGATTGATCTCTTGATTCCTACAGGAAGGAGGGAAAGGTTTTAACGTCTTTCACCAGAGAAAAAAGTGGATGATATCTCGTCCCTTTAGAAGATTTAATAGAGCGGCAGTTTATGATACCCTTGATTTCGATTAGAAGTTGATTGCATTAAACCACATGTTTTGACCAAGTAAAAATATCCTGAGCATTAGTAATAATTAATATAGGAGTTATTTCCATTTAATCGGCCTTAGTGTCTTTAAAATGGGGCTTTAAATGCATTTTACGTCAAAGGAAAATGCTAAAGGGGAGAAATTGTATGAAGCTGGAAACACTGTTCATGAATGCCAAATTTGGAAAAGGATAAACACTATTCATAAACCTCACCGTTAGAACCTCACGGATAGAACAATGTTCATGAACCTCACTAATAGAACATTGTTCATGTACCTCACCATTAGAACACTGTTCATGAACCTCATCGTTATAACCTCAACGATAGAACATTGTTCATGAACCTCGCAGTTAGAACCTCACCGATAGAACACTGTACCCCTACCTTTCTAGAAATGATGTTCATAGAACATAAAATTTGGAAAAGGAAAAAAGAGATTACCATTAGAGGTTACAAATTGAACTTTTCACCAATGGAACTATTCATAGAATTTGAAATTTGGCAAATGAAATAGAGGTTACCGTTAGAGGTTATCGAAGAACTCTTCACCGATAAAACTGTTTATAGCATTGGAAATTTGGAAAAGGTAATAGGGGTTACTGTTAGAGGTTACCAATAGAAATGTTCAATGATAGAAATATTCATAGAAATAAAAATATGGCAAAGAAAAGAGAGGTTACTGATAGAACTATTCTGGAATTGGAAGTTTGTAAAAGGAAATAGAGGTTACCATTAGAGATTACCGATAGAACTGTTCACAATAGGAACTGTTCATAGAAGGTTACTGATGAAACTGTTCACCATGGGTCACTAATGACACTGTTCATAGAAGGTTACCATAGCACTATTCACAACATTCTACCATTGGAACTGTTCATTGAGGGTCACTGATGCTACTGTTCACAGAAGGGAAAAAATTTGCAAAGTGTTGGGTAGGTCACCTTGAGCTCCCGAAACATATCAAACACCGTATTTTCATAAATTAATGGACCATAGAGGTCTGGTCCATTACATAAGATACCTCTCAAAACATTTTCAACCTCGAGAAATCAACACCCACCTAAAGGGAAAAAGAAACGGGTTCCTAACAACCACCCATAGAGATACCCCTCAAAAGAGAGCAAGCCACAAGAAGCAATAAAATAAAGCTGTCACATAAACATAGAAGGTTTATAACCAAAAAGGGTGCATCGATACATGAAGAAAAAAGTTAAACATCAAACAACACTAGGTACTGAGCCTATATCTAGGACTCACGTACCTAGGTACTCTCCTCCATGCCACCGTGTCTCCACAAGACACGAATCAATGGGATAGAACACCCATGAAACACCTTATCCTTGTGGTCTTGGATCCCCAAAGACCGCTCCTCAAAAGTTTCATCCTCATCAACAACGATCTATCCCCAATCGATGATGTGAGAGTCATCATGAAGATAACGACGGAGCTGTGATACATGGAAAACGTCATGTATCTGACTCATCTATAGGGGAAGTGCTACTCGATATTCCAAAGTACCAAAATGAGCTAACACCTTGAAAGGCCCAACAAACCAGGGATAAATCTTACTCCCACAACCAAACCTTCGCTGCCCCCGAAAGGGAGTCACCTTCAGAAACACATGATCCCCAACATTAAACTCTAAGGGTCTCCTTCTTAAATCAACATATGATTTCTTATGATCTTTCATGTACTTCATCCTCTCACGAATGACCTAAAACATCCCTCTTGTATTATGCACTATTTCGGGTCTAAGAATTATGGACTCTCCGACCCCAGTCTAGCACAACGGAGAACGGCAAGGTCGACCATAGAAAGCTTCAAATGGTTTCAAACTGATGGTGGTGTGAAAACTATTATTGTATGAGAACTCCAACCAAGGTAATTTCTTCATCCATGGACCTCCAAAATATAGGTTACCAGAGCGTACCATGTCTTCAACAGACTGAATGGTTTGCTCTATATGACCATCCGTTTGAGGATGAAAAGTAGTGCTAAGGTATAGTTGTGAACCGAAAGCATGTTGGAGACCTCTCCACACCTTGGAGGTAAAACAAATATCTCAGTCGGAAATGATCTTCCTAGGGACTCCTTGAAGCCTTGCCACTTCTTCTAGTTATTTCCTTGATAAAACATCCATTAAGCTTGACTCCTTGATTGCAATTAAGTGGGATGATTTTGTTACAATAACCACTAACACCCAAGTAGCATCTTGTCCTCCCAAATATTGAGGTAAACCAATAACAAAGCCCATTGAGATGTCCTCCCACATCCACTGTGGAATCTCTAATGGATGGAGAAGACCACTAGGAACATGATGTTCGACCTTCACCTTGTGGCAGACCCAACATCGAGACACAAACACCACAAATGAATGCTTCAGCTGAAGCCACCAAAACTAGCTCCTTAAGGCTCGGTACATCATTGTCACGCCAGGATGAAATGATAAAGGTGGAATATAAAACTCTCTATGAACCATCTCATGCATTTTCAAAGGAAAAAAAGCCTTCCATGATAAAAAAACTTGGTGTTGTTCATCTTCATTCCAACCATCAAGGGCCTCACCACAAAAAAACTTGGTCTCTCCAGAACTCCATCTCAAGATCCCCCAACTGGGACTTTTCTAACTTATACACTAGGGATGACTGTACCATCATCTGATTAAGACAACCTTTGCCCCCAACTTCTCCCATAACAAGAATTAATGCTGAAAGTTCTACCATTATTCTCTAAGAATCACCAGATTCACACACAACATCACAACGCGACTTTAGACTTAACACATCAACTACAAAATTGCCTTATCTAGATGTATACTATATTTTGAAGTCAGATACCTATATGTACTCCATCCACCAATGCTATTGTATTTTGAATTCATTCTAGGAGAAAACATACCTCATACTCTTACGATTAGTGAAAACCACAAAGTGCTCTCTAATGAGGTAGTGTCTCGACTTCTTCAGAGAAAACACTATGGATGAAAACTCAAGATCATGGGTGGCATAGTAATGATCATGGGGATGCATCTACCATGACCCATAAGAAAAATTGTCCTCTGCATCATGAGAACACAACCTAACCCTAGATGCGAAGCATCGCAGAAAACAACAAGCTGAACTCTATCAGTTAGAAGACAGTGAACTGGAGAACTTAATAACATCTAATTTAGATACTCAAAAGAATCATGACACTTATCCATACAAATTAATACCTGATCATTCCTAGTAAATTCTTTTATAGGAGTCAGAACTGGTGAGAAATTGGCTACGAATGTCCTGTAGTATTTTGCGAGACCAAGGAAACGTTGCACCTCTGGAACAATCTTGTGGGTTTCCTAAGACACAAATGCTTTTATCTTTAAGTGATCCATAGATACTCCCTGTTGGGACACAAAATTCCCCATGAAACAGACATATTGAGCCCAAGACACACACTTAAACAACTTACCAAATAGATGATGTTGTTGAATAACTCCCAAAACTGCATGTAAATGCTATGCATGCTCCTCTTTAGACATAGATTATACAAAGATGTCATCGATGAAAACCACCATGAACTTGTCCAGGAACTCACAGAACACAACATTCATCAATCACATGAACATAGTTGGAGCATTCAACACAAGAACGACATTACAACAAACTCATAATGCCCATGATGACAACGAAAAGCAGTCTTAGGTATATCCTCATCCTTCGCACCCATCTAATGATATCATGACCACAAGTCGATCTTTGAGAACCAACATTAACCCTTCTGTTGATCGAATAAATCCTCAATCCATGGAAGAGGATAGTGATTCTTTATTGTCACTTTGTTTAAGCGACGATAATCAACACACAATTGTAAACTGTCGGCAACCTTATTCACGAACAAATCTAGTGCACCCTATGGTCACACACCTGGCTGAACAAAACCAAAATGTAACAGACCATCATGTTTTATACATAGATATGGTAACTCAGAAGCATTAATCTTATATGGAGACAAAGATAGAGGATACAGTCATGGTTGTAGCACGATCCCGAAATCAATCTCTCATAGAGGGGGTAATGCTACAGCCTCTTCTAGAAAGACATTAGGGAACTCTTCTATGACCTTAGGAAACACCAACTGCTGAAACTTTGAAGAACTCAACATCATCTCAGACATTATAGGTAATAAGGTTGGAATGTGCCTATGACCCATCCGAGGATCTTTCTCACCAACAAACACCATCGGAACTCCATCTGCACCAATGAAAACAACAATCTTCCTAAAATAATCCATGATAGCCCACACCGAATACAACCAATCAATGCGGAGGAAAAAATAATATGTTTGTATTCATAAACATAGGAAATCTCCCCAGGAGCGGTGCTACCCCAACCAGGGCTCACAATGTCTACATACTTCTAACAAGTCATCTCGACCTCTAACTGGCGTAGTCAACGCCATGGGCACTGGAAGCCTCTCTACCTCAAGTCACCAAGCATGGACAAGGGTAGGTGATATGATGGTGTGTGTCACTCCTGAATGAAACAAGGCATACACCATGGTAGAAAACAAGTAATGGGTACCTCAAACAATGACTAGCTCGCCTGGAGCTTGCAATGATAGAGAAAAAATCTGACCACGACCTCCTCAACGGCCTCTCAGACCCTGATGGCGACCACGACCCTGGCTGTGCTCTGCTATCTGAGGATGGGGAGCATCATGGGGCTATCCTCTGCCTACCACATCTACCCTCTATTGATCTAAACTGGTGCCTCCTACTGCTACTGCCTTGGTTGGAACTCCCTCAACAGAGGAACCTAGAGCCTAGCACCGGGTCCACGATGAATACTCTGAAAGGTTGGGTACTCCCACTACTGATGACCATAACTAACACAAGGAAAACAAGAACCCGATTCCTTGACATAGGCCTCAGAGTTGCTGCCTCTGGAGAAATGAGATTTGAAGGGTGGGGACTAACCCCCGGTTGAATAGAAACACTTCATCCATGAAAACAGGGAACCCTGGACTAAAGCTCTACTCCGTGAGTAATCATGAAAATTCCTATCTCGTGATGATCCAGTCCTGGAAAATGTCATCTCGAAATCCTCTACCCTTTCCAGCACCTGATGTTATGTTTCCACCATTGATGGGGTGACCTGGAACTAGATCTCAGGACGCAAAGTCCCCTCCAAATGCCTCACCCTGACCTACTCACCTGGAAATAGGTCCAAAGCATATCGTAAAAGGTTCCTGATATGGATTCCAAACACTCACACACTAGAGATCCCCTGTCAAAGGGTATGAAAATCATGGTTAATACATGCCTTCGTGGTGGAAGAAAGAAACTCGACTCTAAACATGACTCGAAACTCCTCCCATGAGATCGCCGACTCCTCACGATCCCCCAGGAACAAGAACCACCACTTCCTCGCTGCTCCAAGCAGAATCATTACAACCAAGGACACCCAGTTCTCCTTCCGAGCACAGATCGAATTGAATCCTATCTTGAAATCCTCTAACCAGTCTTCTGTGACTTCATTTGAAACGGATCCCCGCACTTCTGCAGACTCTGGCGCTGAAACTCTCAGAGTGTCTTAAGCTAAGTGTCATCATCGTCAACCTCTACCCTGTAGTGATTTTCTGGAACATCCTGCAGGGCATTTTCTGGGAAATCTTAAAGAGGACGTCGATATGGGGCTATACATGTAAAATAAAAAATCGTTAGAGTTTGTAAACCTGGAATATGGAAGAATCTAAATTAATTAAGTAATTGTTTTCTTTCATTGATTTTTGGTTAACATATCCCAAGGTCTACCCATTCAATCACCAGCACAAAGAAGAATAATGCATGATCCTTTCCTAGTCTCTACCCTGCAGCTAGTATTTCCTTGTTTAATAGCCATTATAAACTTATAGTTTCGTACATCAGATCATTGGGGGCCCTAAACGCCTATGTCTCAGCTAGTCTACAGTATTTACATCACTTTCTAATCATGAATGACACCATTTCCCTACCAACCCATGTAACCTCACATGTGCCTAACTACAAACTCCATCCTATCTCTCAAACAGACCTCAGATACCACTCTTTCACAACCACCTCCCCACAAAGAGTACCCCTCCAAGGCTGGCAATGTGAGAATGGAGATAATAACCCCTGAGTCCCACCTCCAGTAGGCCTCAGGCTCGCAACTAGCACTGAGGGTATATAAAATACACAAATGGGAGGCATTACCCTTTAAGAGAACTCATGCAGAAGAGAGATATAAGATAGACACCTACCAACTGCAACTCAAAACTGAAATATAATAGAATCCCAAGTGCACATATGTAATGTCATGAAAAAGTACTACAACTGGAAGAGGAAAACTATAAGTACCCAAAAGAAAGTAAAAACAATAGCAACCATAAACCCAAACAGCTCCTATAACCCCAAGATAGTAGAAACCAGCTTGATCTATAACCTACTCTATGTGACTTGAAATATAGTTTATATATACATAGGGGGAGTATAACAGTATACTCAGTATGATCCTCTCTAAAGCCTCTCATGAATATGTAAATACACATGATAAAGCACAGTGAACAAGGAGTGAAACTAACTCGTTATCTAAAAAGGTATACTAAGTTCCCCAACCTCATCGTGGTGACTCTCACCAAGTAATGAATACATGAATATATAATATAATAATGAATATCAGGGGTACCAAACAACAACTTCCCCCCTAGTTTTCTGCTTTTCCCCAACGTCGGAAGCCCTCAGTATCTCCCTCCAAACAAGCTTTCCCACGTACACCTGGGAAAAGCACCACAACATGCACCTCATAGAACAAAACTGCCATGTCCACATAATAAAGTTAACCAGGTAGTTTCTGGGTGCCACCATAGCTCGCATAATGTGTATCATACGTTGGGTATTATACCTCAATACATTATAGCCCATACATAGTGTAATGATCCTCATGCCATCATAGACTATACACGTTACACCTATAGTATTCCGTAGGATCCTATATCCTGAATATATGTGTGTGAATAACCACAAGACATTATAGCCCTCTACACACATATATGGGGAAAACTAACTGTTGTTCTTACTAGAAAAAGTAACTACCAAGAGAAGAGATTGGGGCCAAATGGGGTAGTCAACCATTCATCCGCCCACCAGAATGCTAGTGGAAACACCCCCTGGGGCTCAAAATCCCTGGGGTGTCAGTTTTCCTTACTGATAGGGTGGAGTAGCGTATAGAAACACAAAATGTACAAGATATATTATAGCTCACTACCACACTATGGGAATAAACTAGTATTATAATCAACTTCAACTAACATATCTCGGACACTGTGATGCCACTTCTATTACATTGTATCCTCTAAGAACACAACCATTTAAATAGCTTTAATACATTATTTCATTCCCTTTTTATTAGTTTCACGTTACGTTAATTAATTATTTAAAAATTAATTAACTAGTACCAATTCCACATTAACGTTCATTAGCATTACACCCAAAGTACAACGTTCCATCAAAATTACAACCTCATCATTATGTTCTAGAAAAATGCAACCCCATGGGTTTACACCATTTATTCATAGCCTTAATTTCTCGTATTCCCAAGAACTCTAGAAAAACAATCTATGCTAATAAACACAAGGTGCATCAACACATTGAGTAGATGTACTACCAATAGAGTCTTTGTAACTTATAGAAAGAACATATACACATCCTCCCTTGAGAAGCTAAACACAGAAAGCATGTGGCATACCCCGCACATCTTTTCCCCTTTCAGAAGAAAGGAATGTAAGACTAGCTACCTTGAGCAGTGGGGAAAAGTAAACTAGATAAATAGAAAAAAAGAATCAGTAAGCATTCATCTATCACAACCATCAAATTCAATCTTACCTAGTGTCCGCCCCGACACCCACATGAATAAAATGATGCATCTTTCCACTATTGGAAATATCTACTACAGCAACCATAGGTCTCCAGGCCTCCACATATCACAACAACCATCCATGATCACATTACCACACAAGAAGAAAGAACACAAACATCTTAACAGTTTGGCTCTGGGACCTTTTACAATCAAGAGGATAACTCAGAACCCTATAAGGAATTATCTTTTATCAAACAACTGGTTCTTTAATCCATCTTAAGTTAACCGATTATTTTTCATAGGTTCCAAATTCGGGAAACCTAATTAGTAAGTTATCACAAATAATTAAACATGCTTACTGTACAAATTTTATTAACATCAAATTAAAATAAGAAGAAACAGATTCATTTACATGCCTCTTTATCCATATCCAACAGTTATCAATTATGTCTGCTTTGTGTTCTTTACCAATTTCCATCAAGAGAAAACATTTAAACGAAGAAAGCAAGGATATCACACTGTCTAGAAAAATTGGGTTAATAACATACGAGCGATATCTTTTTATTTATCTAGTTCAAATATTTATTATTTCAATTCCATTGTGGTCCAGTGGGATAAAACATGCTAACAATATAGTTGCATGTAAAATAAATTAGAAGAAACAAGTCACCTACTTCAAACAGTTCTTGGCGTTCTTTATCGACACCATGGGTCATGATCCTCCCCTTGCGATAACTTCATCTACTCGAGAATGCCATGGTATGATCGCACCAACTAAAACCCAAGAAAACTACATTAGAAGCATGGGGATTACAAGATATATAATGGAAAGAAGAAACATGAGAAGATGACCACAAAAAGAATGATGAGAAAACATACATAATATTGAATATTGATCGATACAGCTTCGTCGCATAGAAACAAGGGGTGCACTTGCAGCAAGAAGGGCGTCGGGGAAACCAATCCATGGGGAAACGTTTGATCTCACGGTTCTTATAGGATGGAGGGAATGGTTTGGGAATCTTCCTCTAGATAATGAGGAATAATTGGGGAGGAAGATATCCCATCCCTTTAGAAGATTTAATAGAGCAGTAGTTTATGATTCACTTGATTTCCCATTAAAAGAAGATCACATTAAACCATGCGATTTGACGAAGTAAAAACATCATGAGCCTTATGAATTATTAATATAGGAGTTATGGAATTTGAATCGGCCTTAGAGTACTTTAAACGAGGCTTTAAATGCATTTTATGTCAAAGTTAAATGATAAAGGAGAAATCTGTAGGAAGTTGGAAACACAATTCACGAACTCAAAATTTGGCTAAGGAAAAACATTGTTCATGAACCTCACCATTAGAACCTCACTGATAGAACCACATTCATGAAACTCACTAGAAGAACACTATCCATGAACCTCACTGGTAGAACACTCTTCATGAACCTCACAGATAGAACACTATTCATAAACCTCACTAATAGAACATTGTTCATGAACCACACTGTTAGAACACTGTTCATAAACCTCGCTGTTAGAATGTACCCAATAGAACACTGTTCATGAACCTCACCATTAGAAACACACTGATAGAACACTGTATAACTACTGTTCTGGAAACACTGTTCATCGAACTCAAAATTTGGAAAAGGAAAAAAGAGGTTACCGTTAACGGTTACCGATAGAACTATTCACAGATGGAACTATTCATAGAATTCAAAATTTGGAAAAGGAAATAATGGGTACCATTAGAGGTTTCCAATAGAACTGTTCTCCGATAGAACTATTCATAACAATGAAAATTTGGTAAAGGAAATAGAGGTTACCGTTAGAGGTTACAGATAGAACTGTTCATGGATAGAACTATTTATAGAATTGGAGATTTGGAAAAGGAAAGAGAGTTTATCGTTAGAGGTTACAGATAGAACTGTTCACCGATGGAACTGTTCATTGAATTGGAAATTTGGGAAAGGAAATAGAGGTTACCATTAATGGTTACTGATAGAACTGTTCACTGACGGAACTGTTCATAGAAGGTTACCGATGGCAATGTTCACCATGGGTCACTGACGATACTATTCATAGAAGGTTACCGTTGCACTGTTTAGAACTGTCTACTATTGGAACTATTCACTGAGGGTCACATATTCTACTATTCACAGAAGGTAAACAATTGAAAAAGTGTTGGGGAAATTCACCTTGACCTCCCAGGACACCTCAAATACCATATTTTTACAAAGGAATGGACCAGAGAGGTCTGGTCCATTACACTGAGAATTATCATAGCCACAAAGAAACTCTCTTCATTTCATTCTGTAGAAAAAATTGTTTAACATCAATTATTTATAAGGCATTAACATAAAAATGAACCATATATAATGTCATTGAGAATTAATCAATAGGGGAAAATTGACCCCTTTCCAAGATAAATAATATCACCGGAGGTAAATTAACTTCTTGGAAAATAAAATGCACTAACTATTGATAAATGATAAATTGTAGATAAACCTCATACTATTTTTCTACATTAATATATACTTTTAATGGAAGAAAAAAGTATGTAACATAACCAGTGTAGATTGTAAATAATACACACACAACAATGTTTTCTAAGTCATCTGATTTGTATGGCATAAGAGTTGGGGATGTTTGATTTCCACAATGTTGTATCTAGGGAAAAACTAACGGATCCTTAAACATGAACATGATTTTACAAATATTTTTTAATATATACTCAAAACTCAATTCATACCATTTTATTAATCAAAAAGTATCTAATGATAAATCACCTCATTATTTTTTGAACCCAATACAACACTACATCTTGTCCTAGAATTATATTGTGTAATAATATAACCACTTTTGATCAATAATTCTTCTAGAAATTCAATATTTTTCATTAGCTAAATCTAGGGGCTTCTATGATCCTTATCGAATAGATTAGATTATTTTTTACGATGGATGAAACCCCTATATGAGTTATAATTCCCCTAAAAATGATTAAATTAATTTTTCACATGTATTAAATGAAAATTTAGTTGGGAAAAAATATTCTTCCATAGTAGTTATTTTTTCGTAAAATACCAAACAAACCAAAAAAAATAAAAATATATTATTGAGAGTTGGGGAATCAAAAGGGAATAAATATTATCACAAAAAATAATAAATTATGAATTATACTATCAATGTGGATACATTTCATTAATATTCCATGGTCTTGTGGTTGAGATCTAGGAGTCCAAGGAAGATTCCATATGTGGGATGAATATTTGAAGATTACGAATAGCTAGAGGATAATATTGAATCTTTAAGGATCACATATCAATTGGGATAATAAAATTGGTAAGAGGAGGATTGATAATTAAAGATGAGATATATGAGTGATCCACATTATAGGAGCTCATCATCATCTGGGGGTGATAGATATAGTAATTAAAGCCACATATCTTTCATAAAAATTACTTTATATTTTATTATTTGACTATTTATATATTATGATATTATTAAAGAATTATTGGGATTTTGTTTTAAATTGGGTTGTGTACTATTAATCTGTCGTGATTGTTTTTCATGGTATTGTTATTGATTTATAAATGTTGTACCACTATAGTTCAGCATATAGTAGATTGGGTACTACTGAATTTGGAGATGGGGTAGTGGCTTATAGTTAGAAAAAAAATAATTTTATATCCCTAGTAATTTCTCCAATTGATTATACATAATCAATATTGAATATGTTGGAGTAAAAAATAAAAATCGAGTGGAAATAAATATACCAGATAATAAACATAAAACCACATAGGGTCATGTATAATCATAATATATCATTGAATAGATATATCATTGAATATATTTACTGATTTTTTCATCCTTTGGGAACTATTACAAGGTACTCAAATTCTATTATGTTTATCTTGCCCATTTGAGTATGCTATATGAAATACTATAGGAACCTAAAACTAGAAAAATCAAAACAATAAAAACTTATTTTAAATAAAGTTTAATTATAGATGCGTTTTGATTTAAAAATTCTAAAAATTAAATATTTACCAAAAATATATCCCCTTTTAAAAAATAAATATCAATTAGAATATTATTTTTTATGGAATTCCAAAAACAAAATCCTTGCAACTTATAATGGAAAAACCAAATATCCAAAAACATTTAAAATCCATTCAAATCATTCACTTTTGAAAAAATTTACACACATTGAAATATATCTAAAACACATAGATAAAATTATTAGATAAAAATATATAAAATTACAATAAATATGATCACCCCAAATGTGACCCCATTATATTTCTCAAAAATAAAGCTGAGGAAAAGGAATCATGTGTATGATTAAGTTATTATGAAATTTTTGTATAAGTAAAACAATATAAATATATTTCATTAATTTTAGATGAAATTTCCATAAAATAAAAAAATACTCTTACATTGGATGATCATGGAATAATAGGGTGTATAATTTCTATTTATTTCCATGCATCTAAAAAATCAAAGATAATGATTCCTCAATGGAAAAAACGTTGAGTACGACTGATAAATTTTAATTAAAAATAAAACAATTATAGTGTCATTAATTAAAATATCCTAAATCATAATCATAATGTAAGAGTATTTTCTTCAATATTTTTTAATAGTGTACAATAATTGAAAATATATATGTATTTTGGAAATATAAACATTCCTTGATTTTTTGGTAATCTGTTTTCTCAAGCCTCTTCTATCTCATTTAATTATCATTTAATGACCTCTTCATAGATTCCACCAAATTTATTAATCCTTCATAAAATATATTAATAAATAATTTACTTCATTAATAAAATATATTTTCTATTTGTAATTTCATTGTTTTTGTTCTTGGTCATTTAATTTCCCATATTTCCAGGCACAATGATAGTAAATATCATCAAATTCATTCCTATAGTTGAAAAATTGATTCAGGGGATACATAATTTATAGTTTTCATTAATTTTAATACATAATAATTTATTGAATGTTATGGAAAATAGCTTTTCAATATCCTGTGACAATAGATAAATCATACATCCACTCTGATTACTGGTTAATGAAATGGTTTAGTTTTTGATAAGCATGAGTGTCTAATATACTGGATTAAATATGAATTAATCTCTAATAAATTTTACAATGTTGTGAAATAAATTTAAACATCCTAAACATTTGATAATTTTTTATTTTTTTATACCGCTAAATCATCTCAACCCAAAAATATATTTGAAGGACTTAATTTTGATGACCCAGTGGAATCAAATTTATCACATTACTCTTCTTCAGTACATTCAAAAAGTTATTTCTTCTTAGGTGAGATATTGATGATATCCATACAAACAAATATGGGGAATCCTCAAAATTTTAAACCTATATTGATGTTCCCCATGTATCAACGATATTTCATAGTTTATCAACGATGAGTGTCTCTACTATCTTATATTATTAAGAATAATCTTCCATTGATTAATTTTTAGATTTATAATCATCACATGAAAAAGTAATTTGTCTATTCTGAGTATCACCTTCTATTGGGAAGAAAATTCATATATTTCAATTGTTATGAATATATTCTTGTTGATAATGGAAAAACAAATTCAAGAGTATTTGGAGGTCGAGTGTCTCTTATAATCGTATTCAATTGTTATGAGGTATGAAAATTTTCTTTAATATGAGGTAGTAGTGATCCATAATTGAAATATTTATCCTCCCTATATTCAATTAATATTTTCCTTACATATCCGGATTTATATTTTGATAGTTTTATCATCCTTTTAAATGTTTATTATGCATATCCAGTATATATATTTTTTATCTTCCTTTCATTCACCAATTTTACACATTAGAATTCAATCTAATGATTCAAATAAACTAATAAATGGTTTTATTGAACTCATTTCATCAACATATTTCCTTATTTCTTCCAAATTATTTTTCCTTTCATCACCATAACTCCAAATAGACTACATAGGTTTCTAATTAAAAAAAACATTTTATTTTCAAAATGGGTTCAATATTTAGAAAAATATTCTTTCTGTGTTATCATTATCTTATCAAGGGGTTTTTCATCTTCTCAGCAATTGCTTCTAGAATATATATATTCATTCCTTTTTAGGAAAACCACTTATTATTCATTTTATATAATAATACCATTCATGAAATACTTCTATAATTGATCAAGTTATGTTTAATCATCTCAATAAATATAAAATTCAAAATTCATTACTCCTCCAAATTCATAGAAAAATATATTATTCAATTATATAGAATTTGGAAGTATCATACAATCCACTATTATTGTACATATTACATCAATGTACTCCAACATGAACGTAACATTTTAAAACTCCCTCATTCCATATAGGAAATTAAAAACTTTAAAATCATGAATTTTTAATATATGATGATACATATTGATTGTATGTGAAAAATAATGAATAAAATAAATAATTATTTTACCCTCTATATGAAGATGATTCATTTTATAAAAAATATATTTAATTAGGAAAAGGATTTCCTTAGAACTAACACTATAAAATGTTTTATAAGATTCATGTGGATATATCTGAAATAAATATATCCTCAACATCCAAAGGTAAACCTATATCTTCGAAAAAATAATTCATGTAAATAATATACACATGATTACAGATTTTATTGAAATTCTTTAGTTCATAAGTGTCAAAAAAATGTTGATCCATATAACACATGAATATTTCTAGGATAAATAGGTTATTAGGTTTTTTATAAAATACTATATTTTCCTAACCCAGAAACATGATGAATTCATTTATCATATAATCATGTTGATAGAGTCAATATGTGTTAATAATCCATTAAAAAAGTCTCTATCATTGTAATTTCACCAAAATATTCTATAGATTCTTCATAAATAAGTAATATTAAAATAGAAGATAAAGTATTAAAACAAAAAAAATTCATAAGTAAAATTAATAAATTATCAATATATTCACTGAGATCTATATATTAAACATTCATTATCATATTACCGATGTGATTCGATGATTCAGGTAAATTGATGAATAAAATGATAATGCTAATTGTCATAAAAAATATGATTGTAAATTTTCAAAAAAAAAATTGGGTTCCATATAAAGAAATTATTGAAAAAGATAATTATCATGAGGTTATTAGAATGGAAAACGTGTGTAACATTATTTGATCATAATTTTATAGATTTACTACGATACTAGTAAATATAAAATATAATCACCCAAATGTTATCTTCCATTATAATGACATGATATTCTTCTTAGAAAAGATGGTTCTAGAATATCTTCATGAATAATTTTCCTCTATTTCCTTAAATATAACATATATTGACAATCCAATTAAATAAAATGTAACAAAACAAAAAATCCATGTCCCCTTAACGATGAAGAAAATGTATTAAATGTACTTCTGAAATAAAACTGTTTAATAACTAAGGTATAATAATTTGATTTCAATGCTATAAAAAAGTTACTAGGTACTCGATATTAGATTATAGATTTTGGTACCGAACAACATCATTCAGTGTGAAATTATATACATGGATCATAGACATTATTATGATTATAAGTATTAAAAAGATAAAATTAATACTCAAATATATCAAGTTCATTGATGCTCAAGGACTATAAGTTCCATTAAAATATATGTTTTATTTTTTAAAAGTCTTCTAATTTATCTAGAGAGACCAAAATCATCCCTTATCCTCATATCTTAAATTTTGTTATGAATGATTCACTAATGTGAACAATGTAGTTCATTTGATAATTTTCACTTCTGGGGGAGTAACTTCCTACTCCAAAAGATGTTTAGTTAGGAATCATTTAATTATAAAAATTATCAAAAAAAATATTCTGGTGGTAAATATAGTAAATAATTTTTTAAACGTTTAACTTCTTATTGAATCATTAATAAGTCATTTTTATCATCTATAAAAGAAATATACACCTATTTTTCTAAAGAAGTTAAATGTGACTATTTTTCCTTTCATGTCCAACCCAAATTTGAGTTCAATATTTTCATTACAAATATTAACCATAATAATTTCACACATATCAAGATCTAATTAATTATTAAAAATAATATATTTTATTTTAGTAAAGATATTGAATAAATTTTAATAATTATCATAAATTTCTGTAATATATTTATTTATTTCATCATTATTTGATAAATATATTCCACATAATGATCATATTATATTTCATGTTCCATTAAAAAAACTCTTTTAAGAATAATTAAGATAGATTATCTTAGACCACCATTCCCATTTAAAAGTCTTCTTTTAAATTGAATAAAATCATCAGAGTATCCAATACTCTTATAGCTATCATCATTTTTTTCTGATGAAAATTTTGAACTTCATAGATCCTCACACACACTTTATATACATTTGGTATAATTAAATGATTTCCTTAACATTATCCAAAAAATTCTAAAAAATTATTTTTCAGTACATTTAAGTAATTGATATTCTAGTCAAATGGTTCAAGATTTTATAAACACAAAATATATTTTGTTTGAAGAACCCTTCTTGTTATATTTTTCATAAAAAAAATTTAACCATCATAATCCTTTAAAAAATTTCAACTTCTGAGAATCAGTTTTTAAATTTAGGGAACCTATCCTTTTGTATAATTTTGGCAACTATTATTTATGAATCATTTAAAATATACTCTCTTAGACATATTATTCATTGAAGTATTATATTCTACATTTAAGGATCAAAAATTAATAAATTTCGACTACTTTTAAAATGAAACTCGAATCATTTTTTTTTTCATTTCATCATGTATTACTTAAATGTATTGGATTATTAATTAATTCTGAGATTTATGAAATGGTTCATATATTATATCAATAAAAATTAGGATTCCTACACTGTTAGTAGGATATCATTAATTATTTTACTGGTTGATCACATGATATTTATTTTTATCTTTGTGAATTAAATAAATTTAAAGTCTCCATACACCACAAGTTAATTTTACATATATTTTTTTTGGAATGGAATATGTTCATTGAAACTAAATATAAGAACAAAAATTTCTAAATAACTATTGATGTTCTCATATTTTTGACTTCCAACATCTTTCAAATACTATTAAAAATCCAATAGGAAGATAATTTACTATAAATGGTCCATTTAATATCAAACATAAGAAAATTACAAACATTAATATTGTGTTGAAACATTTTTATATAATATTGAATGAATAAAATATCTCCATTCTCTATAATTATAAAAAATTTGATAATTAGATTATTTTATATTACAAAATTAATCACACATATCTTTATTTATTATATCCTATAATAATATTAGGTACAAAAAATTTAGTTGTTTGTAAATAATTAAATTATATAAGCTTAAAAAATTATTAAATCCATCCATATATAAAAAAAAATAACTTTTCACTATAATAAATCACTGTAATGGTATTATTATAAATTCTGATAGGAAAATAAAAAATGTTTAACATTTATTATAAGTAATTATAAAAGTTAAATCATAGAGGGATACTCTCTGCTATTGTGTGTTGGTATGAGATAAAAATAGAAATAATTTTTTAATATGTGAATTCTATATATAAAACCAATTTTTGTTCTAGTATGGTAACAATGAATTCAGGTTATGTACTATAGGTGTGAATTGTAGTCAAAAGACAGTAACCATTTTACTCCCATTGTTATATTTTTAATTGATAGAATAAATAAATTAATGATTAATATATAACACTTCATAGAAATCCACAAAACTTTAGTGGAAATATATCTATTACACAATATATTATATCTAATAAAAAAGTATACATAATAAAAATAAAAATAAAAACAAATAAAAATAAAAATATTTATCATGGTATTAATTAACAACTCATATACCCCCATATGATATTTAATTCCAAAATAATTCCAATTCAAAATAACCTTTTAATTTTATCCATTATGATAGGTGGATCTATAGACCACATCATAGGTATCCTCATTGTAATCTAAAAATTTCCTTGAATTCAAAATAAATCTGATAATGTAAAACTTTTTATACATGGATTCCCTTGACCATATTTATCAAACACATAGAGTCTCACACACCCGAAGATTCATCAATTTTAACACTATTATTAGGGATACTAATTTCAATTAATTAAATATATCAGTAGGACAAAATATATTATCCCGCTTCCCTCCCCAAATTCTCATTTATAAGAAAGGACCATACATAGAATAAATACAACTAAAAAACAGATAGCATTATAATGAAAACCAAAAAGACAATATCAATTAGAACACCTAAAAAAATATTAACAATGTGAAAACAAAAAATTATTATGATTCATGAGGAATTTACTAGATATGAAAATTAAATATCATATAATTATGTATATTCATCAATGTATCAATATCATTTTAAATACATTCAAGATATAAAAAAACTACATATTAGATTTAGAGTTCCTTATGATTATTTTCTATAGTATAATACAATATACTCTATCATCTGAACCATTTTGTACTTCTCATATTATCTAATTTATTCATCATATATATGCTATTATAATAGTATCATATTTTTTATTTATTTTTCATCTCACTTGAGTTGATAAATTCAAGTATTTAAATAACATTAAAAAAACTGGAAATAACAACCAATCAAGTTATAATATAGTTAATCACAAATTTATTGCGATTTTGAAGATATATGATAAAGGTTATCCATTAATTTAACATGTGATGACCAATTAGATTTATTTTTAATGTGAAATTAATGAATTTGGGTGATTTGGAGAGAATATATGATAAAAACTATCTTTTGAATTTTTTTAGCTGCTTCTCATTAATTGTTTCTGATTTTTTATAAATATATTTGAGTTGATCATAAATAGATAACCTTCAGGAAAATATTTTTGAATGTAGTGAGGTATTTTGGAGAGTGAAACCCCCAAAAATGGGTTTAACAACATGAAACTTTTAGGGATTGTAACCCAATATGAACACCAAAATATGAGGGAGGTGGTGTCCAGGTTACACTATGGAACTAAAAAAATCATTTTTTGTAATTTTATAAGTTATATACACTTATAAAGACATAAATTCTCATTAATAGGGATATGGAAATTAAATAAATGATACTCTATACGAATTAGTGTGGTTTCTTTTTGAAATTTCATGATTGATGGTGGATTATGTTAAACGGGATGGTTTTTATCCACCTTTGAATGTTATTTTATACTCTAGTGATGGTGAATCCCATGGTTATCCAATATTGTTATGTAAAATTTTAGTTTTTAAAGTATTTATATCTCCATAAACATCCCTTCCATTATGTTTTTTGATATTTTTTCATTCAAAAAACCCAATTGATTGAATGGGTGGTCACATATCAATGTGTTCATCCCAAAATCCAAGGAAAAATATATTTATTGAAAAAATATTAAAAGGAAATTATTTATGTGTTTTAATAAGAAATAGGTTTGATGAAAAATCATTAAATTGAGATGTTGGAAAAATTTATCATTGGGGGGGGGCTCATTTATGATCCATTGATGGAATATTTTACACAAAATTGGTGTAACTATTTAATGTGGTGAGACATAGATGAATTATGGTAATTAGAGTTAATTATATAATTTTATTATTAATGTTTTCTGAATAAAAAATACAATTATTTATAAATAGGGGCCCATTGTAATCATTAATTTCTTATACATGTAATGATAAAAATTATAAAAATTCTCGAGGATTTTTTCCCCATGTATTTTCATCTTTTGTTTGTAGAAATCAATTTTACATTCTATGAACGAGTAGGGATATCACATGTAATATATCAAAGTGTGATCTAGTGGAGGTCACATATATTAGAAAAAATTGGTTTTAACTATTAAGTCAATGAAACATGTTATAGTTACCTAACCCCAGTGACCATAAGATGGTGTATATTTTTTTAAATTGACATGAGTTACATGGGATCACATTGCAATGAACTATGTTGTTTAATAGTCTTGTTATACTAGATACATATTTTTAATTTACATGATACTTTAAAACATAAAAAATCAAATAAAAATTCATTTAGATTCTTATTATTCACCATAGTGTATCCCTATATATCAATCAAAAATACTTCCTCGTATGCTAGGGAAAATAATACATAAGAAATGGGTGAGCTCAGAAGCATTGTAAGGGTAAACGTACTATAGAAGATATGAATAAATTGGGAACAATAAATATGGGTATGTAAATAATAGAAACCCATTTTATTTTACGATTAACTTGAACATAATATTGATTTAATAAAAAATGAACAAATAAAGTTGTGTAATATAAGCTAGAAACATGAACATTTACACCCTATCTAAATAAATAATCACATGGAATATCAACAACGAAATTGATAATGATAGAATGTATAATGATGGAATCATAAAACATAATATCAATAAATTTTCCAGGATTTCTAATACAATTGAGTATTGTTCTAATACATCTATATAAAGGGGTAAGGAATAAACTTGAACTATATATAGTTTTTTCCATGAGACATAGAGATGCATGTATGGGTTATAGAAGGACATTACCATCACATATAATGTCCAATTCATTCCCTATATGAAGTGTTAGAAACATAATACACATAAAAATTGGAATTTAATCTAGAAAATGAAATGTAAATACATTCCACAATCAATAAACATAATCATAAACCATCTATTATAAATTTAATTTTATCAATATAGTACATCCATAGTAAAAATTTTCATGATCCATCCAGAGAAATGATAAGGGTATTATCATTAGATTATATCCCTATTAATATATAATTAACATCTAATTACCAATTTATTAATGTAAATTTATTTTAAAATATCACATGGAATATTAATTGAAGAACAGAACGTTTATTTGAAAATGGACAATTTTTAATTCAAAACATGAAAATTTATAAAATATTATGAAAGTAATTTTCTATTGAAATATCATTAAAAATAAATGAAATTATATATGATTAAGAAATAATATTCAATATAAATACGCTTTTAATCATATAAATTATGTTTGACTAAAATGAAATTCCTGATAGTGGATGACTCTGTACATGTCGTAAAAGATAAAAGGATCAATTTTTTCACCGTAAAAATTGTTATAAAAGTGAATAATCCAGAAATTGGCATTAATATTCCATCCATTTTTAAATATATATATCAAAATAAGAAAAAATTTGTTTAATTAAATCCTTTGGATAATGCAAAAACATTTTTAAAATATTTTTTGAAATGATTATTTTGGAAGGAATATGATTTTCGAATGTGGAGAAAAATGATGTTGAATTTTATTAATGCACATTATTAATAAATTTACGTTCCATAGAGATGAAAAAAGTAAATATTTATCAAAATGGAAATTTATTTACAATAATATAATAAAATATATTCAATTTACTATTGAAATATACAAATAATAACCCCATATTATACTTAAACAGAAACAATACTGAATAATGATAATATTGTGAAATAAACCCTTACCACTTTTGTGTGTATTGAATCATAAGACCCATGTAAAAAATAAATTAAAATAAAAAATTAATATAGTGAAGATAAGTTAATTTATTATATAAAATTCAAAAAATGGTATTATATACACCACATAAAATAAATAAGGGGTGAATATGGGGAATGTCTCACAGATATAAAAGTGGGATGAGAAACCCTTGCCTCAAGTTTTTTTTGGATGAATATATTTTTACATATTTAATAGTGGTATTAGAAATGTGATAATTTTATTCTAGAACTACATTAATATTTATAATTTCGTATAAGGTCCTTTATAAAAATTTTATCATATACTCATTAATAATTTTTCATTATTCTCATTGTTTCAGGTGTCAAATGTATTGCTTTTACTTACATGCTTTTCCATGAGAAATCCCATTAATTTAAATATTATATACTAAAATTATATCTAGAATAATAATACTGAAATAATTCGCATTTCTATACATCAATTATTATTTTCAAACGAATCATGAAATGTGGTTGTGAAAAATGAACTACATTACTATGAAGGAGATTGTACGTCGTATAAATGCATGGTTACCATTAAAATTTTCAATGATCGTTATGGAATGAAGTGATGTAATATTTTTCTATTAAATAACAACAGTAATATCATATGTTCAATATTATTTCTCTATCTCTCTATATATAATATCTATGGTGTGGTGATGTAAGGGAGTCACATTGCTTTTTAAGGGGGTAGTCCATACGTACATGAAAAATATAATCAATTTTCATTAAAATTGATATATTATATTTTTATATTGAAAAATATAAAATTATTATAAAAAATTTTCATTAACATCACATATGTCAATTAAAACTATCCTTATTAATTTTCATTTTATGCGTTCATTAAAACGATCACATCGCTTTAGGAAGCTATAGTCTGCTATACACACAAGATATGTGATCTTATCTAATAATTAATTTAATTTAAAAAATTTATATACGTTATAATGAATAAAATGGTATAATTATATTATAAATATCAATATATTCTTTATATACATAGTCATAATAAAATCAGAGAGGTGGTAATGGAAAAATGAATGACATCAATTCATGAGGCAATAGTCTTCCGTACAAATTAATGATTATATAATAACATATTTTATGTAAGTAGGGATGGTTTTATGTAATGAAATTAATATAATAAAATTATATGTATATGGATGATATTTTCTTATATCATCATGTTTTAATAAGATTTTATGGATGCATAGGATAAACATAAATAAAAATTCACATTTAAGAATGTTACCTCATCCTTATGTATCCTCTTAGGTTTTTACTGAAGCCTTCTTTGGTTGGACTTTTTCCCAAAATAATTATTATATTACGAGGTTTAGTAATTTGGTATGTGTCATTCGGTAGTTATTGGCTGAACCAAAAGGATGTGAGTGTGTATAAAATATAGGAGAGTGTGTCCTTTTATAAGCATGGTTAGTGGTACTCTTGTAATTGGTTTTGAAAAGATTAAATAATACAAATATTTTTTCCTAAAAGATTATTAAAAATATTCTATTCATGAAATTTTAAGATATATACTCTCTAAATGTCCATAAAATTGGATTTTAACATGTTTTAAAGTCATTTTTACCATTTCTTCTTAGTTTCAAACATATTAAATCAATTTTAACCTTAACCGAGATAATTAAATTTTATTTTCTCACTATTCATTTAATTGAAAAAATTATTTTAACTTTATTAGATAAAATAAATTATTCTAATTCAATATTTGAAATAAATATGAAAATTTTCATTAATATAAGTGGAAAATATTAATTTAAAATTAATCATTAATATTCTATGAGAAAGAAGCATTATAAAGATAAACTCATTAAAACTTTATAGCATTTTTATGACAGAATTATATAGAAAAATTATTCAACTGTCCTAAATAGTAGTCATAGATATAAAATTTACCTAATATTACTTTAAAATAAATCAAAATATAATTAGTATATTTAATAATTTATATGAAAGGGGGGATTCCAATTAAAATTATATAATTTTCTCTATTAATAAGGATTGAAACATTTCATAAAAATACAAAAGATACAACTAAATATAATTTTGATATTGTAAAGTCCCGGAAATCCTGTGGAAATTGTTTTCATAAATACTTGTGAATTTTGTGAGTTTACAGTTTTTGACGGTGCCTGATTCTGACGCCCGGTGTGCCCAAAATCAATTTAAGATGTTTTATTCGGGTAACTTCAGTAAACGTATGTGCGAGATTTTATATCTTTTGAACCAGTGCTCAGAATTGAAATTCTAGGTCACCGATGAACTCACAGCATTGGTATTCGCTTAAGGAGACATTTACCGCTGTTGTGTTTTATCAGGAGTTGAAGTTAATTTTTGGGGATTCTTAATAAATTAAATAAAATTTACGTGTGACATAATTATATTTAATTGGTGATTTTATCCTCCAAGCAGAATTTGGAGGTGGGGCCCACCCCAACATAACCTCCCATGGGAGGTTATTATGTGGTGGGGACCACATGAGCACCAAACTCCTCAACTCCCCTTGAACCCTCCTTTTCACAGTGGAACTCCCACTTTATATTGAAGAATTTCCACCTTCCCTCATAGTGGTGCCAATATAAGGATTAATTAACGGCTTAATCAATTAATTTGTGGTGTTATTAATTCTATTCAATTCTTTTGAAATTCATGGCATCATTACAAATATATAGAGACTATTATTTTATTTTTAGTTTGGTTTGCATAAGATTTGTTTGGAGAACTATGGAGAGGAGGAGAATCATTCATCTAGCGAGGAACGTGAAGAACACAAACAACGCCCTATCTCTCCAATGAAGAATGACAGACTTCTCTTTTATCTTCTTCAACTGATGTAAGGGAAGCACCGCCTCCCATGAAGTACACCGAGGGCGTTTTCTCGACTCGACTTCATTGAGCTCTACTCCCTCCGACATTGGCAGAATGACATCCGTCGTCCACGACACCCATATTATGTGACACGTCATTGTACAATGACAAATACGAGGTAAGGGAATTTGTTTATTTTTAAATTAATAAATTATACATTCGTTCTTTGATGAATACTTTGGTTCATAGTTTGTCATTTGTTTTCTCTTAACGCGGAGGGCGTGGGCCGAAAAAACACGACCCGGTGTCCCCCCATTGAACCACATTTTTGTTGATGAAGGAGGCGAAGCAACTAGGGCATGGTGCCTTCGCACCAGGCTGAATGAATTGGGTTGCGGCCATGCGGCCTGTGGCAGACAGAAGAGGTGCCGGTGAACGGAGGCAGCGGTGGCTGCGTGCCAGCCGCGTGGAGGGTCCAGTGGCCACTCGGGCTGCCCGGACCACAGGATGACCAGCTGGTTGACCAGCCAGCCCGCTGGAGGAACCGCGGTGCCCATAGGCGTCGCGTGGAGGTGGAGGACAGGGCATGCATCCGTGGGCCACTCGGCCGAACCGAACCGGCCGATCGTCTGCTTGCCGGGCTGGAGATCCGCAGTGCTGTAGGCACCGCACGGAGGGGATAGTGGCTTGCATCTGCGGGCTGCTCAATAGGGAGAACTGACCGGCCACCTACTGGCTAGGCTGGAGAAACACGACTCCTGCAGGCGCCCCATGGGAAGAACAGCAGACCGCTGCGCGGGCTGTGTGGGCCGGGCAGAACCGGCTAGCTATGGTAGGCCGGGCAGGGGGGAAAGTGGCGTAGTTTGATGCCGCGGGGTGAACCAGACCGGCCCGTAGCGTGGGCCAGATCTACAAGTGGGCCATGCCCCACCAGGCTGGGATGACCCCCCAGCCAGGTCGGACCCGCCAAGCCGGGTCGGGTTGACCCGTCAGCCCACTGGGCTTGACGGACTGTGCCGGGTTTCTCATAAATTCGAATAACCCCTAGACCACACGTCCGATCGATGCGCCGCTTGAGTCACTATGACCCTCGCGATAAGGAGGTACATTTATGATACTATAATTTAGTTTTTTACAGTTTCAGAAAATATCCTGGTTTGGATAGAGAGTAAATCCAACCAGGACCTTGGAACGAAAATGCCAATAACTCTCAGACCGGGAATCTGATTGACGCGCCGTCTATCACGTTGGGTTACTTATGATGAGATAAAACCAAGATATACATCAAATCTAGACTTATTTATAGCTGATGTATCAACACTTAAATTGAGGAGTGGACCATCACAGAATCGAACGTACTATGTGCGGGAATCCTAGAGATGGCTGCGACGCTTTTGTATTGGAATCCTACGTGGGGTCGACATCGAAGACAATTGTACTGGAATCCTATGTGGGTTCAACATCGATGACTATTGTATTGGAATACTACCTGGGTTCGATAGTGATGACTACTGTATCAGGATCCTTTGTGGGTCCAACAGTTCTGAATTCTGTTCCTGTATCATGTGTGGGTCTGATAGAATAGCTGGTCATGTATCTTCTGTGGGTCCAACAGATTACCTGGTCCCATATCCTGTGTGGGTCCGACATCTTAGATGAAATAGTGACTACATCTTATCATCCCTATCACTCTACAAAAAGATATATTCCTATGTGAGATGAGTCTTGTCTTTCAATCATTATCATCAATGTGCTTGACTTACTTCCTATGTGGACTGGGTTGTGTTTGGGCTCGAGAGTTGGAGCCAGACAGTGACTGGTAACATAGGTATATATATAGGCATATACCTAAGTAGATTTGGTTGATACTTCGCTACTGTATCTTTCTACTGTGGTTAATCCTTTGTGGATTCAGGGAGACCATTGGGGGTCTCGGGGTCCCCTACTGAGTATTGTAATACTCACCCCTGCACAGGTTTCACCCACACCATGTTGTGTTCTGTACAGATGATAGACGATAGTGATAGAGGCTGAGGGTGACAGACGGGAGACTTCTCGGAGTTGTACTAGACGGTACATACCGTAGGGACATGTTGTTTGAGTTCTGTACCTACCCTTCTTGTAGGATTTCCGGATGGACAATCCATGAGTTGTTTTCCATTTTTACATGTACTTTTACTTATTGTTCAGTTGGGTTTGTATACTTTCCCACTTACTTTCACCACACCTTACATTTATATTTTAGTACCTTTTCCCTCTACTACTTGTGTTTTGACTTTTTGTGAGTTAAAGGTTAAAAGGAAATTCCTTTTTTATTTTTCGGTATTACAACTTTAGTGTTTGTCGCCAGACCCTAGCCTATGGAAGGCATACTTGGGTTAGTGACGTCATGGCCCCCGAGGATGGGTCATGAAAAATTTGTATCAGAGGGAGGTTCTACCGTAGAACATGGACTTTGATTCTTTTAACGAAAATAGTGTTAAGTGTTTTGGGTGTGGTTATCAGTTTAGGGAAACTGGTGTTGGTAAGGCGGCCGATGTATACATACACTAGGACTATAACTTCTGCTCTCTGACTCAGTGCACGAAAACACTGATTGCGAGTGTTTTTCCATTGAAAAAGAGTTATTCGTGATTACGTTGTGTCAGCTCACCATGTATACTATTTTATCCACGACGCACCTGTTTCATTTCAGGATGGCCCCATGAAGGCATCCATCTTAGGTTCCAAGTTTCATATCAGATGGTCCACCGAGTGATGATGTCTCGGCGTAGGGCCCCATCACGGAGGAGGTACTAGAAGTACCACTACCGGCAGGGCCACTGATACCACCAGCTCCCACAGCAGAGAGTGCACGCCGCCTAACTACATTTCATGAGTTCCAGCGCCAGAGGCTGCCCAGGTTCCAGGAAGATATGAACCCACATGCAGTTGAGGATTGGCGGGAGGCTGTCGTGAGAGGTTTCAGATAGGTAGAGACATCAGCCGACCTCATGGTGATCCTTGTCGTGTGTCACCTACATGCAGTAGCAGTTAGATGGTAGAGCTTGATGCTCCAGGTAAAAGATGAGGCATCATTACTCTAGAAAGACTTAGAGATTCTATTCCACTCAGAGTTTGTTCCAGCCACCCTTCGTGCGGCGAGGATTCAGGAGTTACTTCATTTGCAGCAGGTCAGCATGATAGTTTCTTAGTACTTAGCGAGGTTCATTGAGCTCTCACGCTACTCCATGGATATGGTATGAGACCTTTTCTTCAGGGCCCAGACCTTCGAGAAGGGACTCAGGAATGAGATCAGGGCTTCGATGATTCCCCTCAGTATTCCGACGCTGGCGTGGGTGTTGGGGCGAGCCCTTCAAGTGGAGAGTTTTCTCACTGAGCAGTCACCAGCGGTGAGACCCACCATAGGGCAACATGTAACAAAGTATTCTTTATCCAGAAGAAGACAAATGACAGAGAGGTCCAAATGGACCAGGCCATCAGTTGGGTGGATGCTAGGATACTGGTTTGGCTGTGCGGGGCACATGAGACAGAGCCATCTATATGATGAGAAGGCAGTGTTATGCATGCGGCGGACAGGGCCACATGGATCATGACTGCCTGACATGCCATGCAGATGAGCAGAAGATGGTAGAAGGACCTCCCAGACAGATGTAGAGGTTAGGCCATGGTGGTCCACCAGGAGTAGGTGGATGTGGCAGAGGAGCTGGCCGAGCAGTGGCTAGTGGATGACATTTTGAGGCTCTACCACCACCACCACCACCAGGAGGTCCACCCCGACCATAGGGAGTTGGCGGAAAGAGGCGGGCTTAGCTCCAGGCAGTTGTGGACTACGACCATGGCGCACCTAATATGATTTTAGGAACTATCTGTGTCCACACCACCCTTGCTGTAGTATTTATAGACATAGGTGTGAGTAATTCTTTTATTGACACTTCCCTCATTCGGAGCTCGGAGATTCCGACAGAGCCGTTGGCTCTATCCTTATGGCTATAGGATTATACGGGAGTGGACTATATGATTACACACTACTGTCGGTAGTGTGAGCTTACTCTAGGAGGCGAGAGCTTCGGCTGGGATCTTCTTGTAGCGGCATCGAGGCCTTATGACATCATCTTGGGTATGGACTGGTTATCCACAGTTCATGCTCATATTGACTGTATTAGGCACAATGTGTGGTGTATCAGCATAGATGGGACTATGTTTACCTCACCTGTGAGAAGGAAGCCCTTGAAACACAGGATGGACTTACGTAGAGGAGGGGCAGCTGATCACACATCATCTAGTTAGTATCATCCTCAGAGCGGTTGATGTGCGGGGTCTGAGTTTTCATATTGTGGTTGATCAGTACGTGGATTTTTTCCCTGAAGACGTTCCAGGACTACCTCCTCACAGATAGGTAAATTTCTACATTGAATTATTCCCCAGGACAACACCGATATCTACTCCGACATATTGGATGGCTGTCGTCGAGTTTCGTGAGCTGCGGGTAAAGCTAGAGGACTTGCAGGGGAAGGGATTTATCCGACCCAGTGTTTCACCCTGGGCATCTCTGATTCTGTTCACCAAGAATGTGGATGGGAGCTTGTGACTGTGTGTTTACTACTGCCGCCTGAATCAGGTGACCTTGAAGAACAAGTACCCACTCCCAAGGATTAACGACCTCTTTGATTTTCTCAAGGGAGAACGATGGTTCTCGATGATAGAACTTTGGTCAGGAGATCACCAGCTCAGAGTTTGAGATGAGGATGTGCAGAAGTCGGACTTCAGGTGTTGGTATGGCCACTATGAGTTATTGGTTATGCCCTTTGGCCTAACCAACGCTCCAGTAGTGTTCATGAGTCTCATGAACAGGATATTTCAGCCTTACCTCGATCACTTTTTCATAGTCTTCAATGATGACATACTTATTTACTCCACTACTAAGAAGGAGCATGCCTACCATTTGTAGGTAGTGCTGGAAACACTGTGAGAGCACCAGCTTTACAGTAAGCTCTCAAATTTCCAGTTCTTGATTCGAGAGGTTCAATTCTAGGGACATGTCATCTCAGAGGCTGGAGTTGCAGTGGATCCAGCAAAGATCGAGGTAGTGCATTATTGGGATCCACCCAGGAGTTTGATGGAGGCGTGGAGCTTCCTTTTATTGGCAGGGTACTATTAGATAATTGTGCCCGACATTAGTAGAGTTGTAGAACCGCTTTCAGCATTGACTGAGAAGGAGAAACCATACATGTGTCAGATAGATTCCAGTAGAGTTTTTAGTAGTTGAGGCATAGGTTGATGAGTGTTCCCATCACGAGGATACCAGAGGAGGGCATAGGGTACATAGTTTACTGTGACACCTCAAGGACTGGACTCGGGTGTGTTCAGATGCAGGAGCGAGTAGTGATCACATATGGTTCATGATAGTTGAGATATCACGAGCAGAAATATGCTACCCATGTCCTGGAAATAGCAGTAGTGGTATTCACCTTGAAGATGTGGAGGAATGATCTAATGGGAGAGCGTTTTAAAATCTACTCTCACAACCAGAGTCTCAAGTACATATTCTCGCAGAAGGACCTGAACCTGAGACAACGAAGATGGATCGAGTTCCTCCCGAACTATGAACTCGAGATAGTCTATACTCCAGGGAAGGGGAAAATTTTGGTAGTTGCTCTCATCCTGAGATCGGGCATTCAGCTACTAGGAGAGGTGATAGAGCAGCTGGCCACGTTTTAGATATCCTTTGTGGATAGAGATAGAGCATCCTTTCTGTATTCTCTCACAGTCACTCCTCTACTTCTTTATCGAGTCAGAGAGGCACAACATGCAGACGTTAAATATGATATTGTACATACTTAGATATCCACATGGGAGGCACTTGATGGATTTTCTGAAGGTGGGGAGCACATCATTCTCTTCAGAAGATGGACCATGGTACCAGTTGCACTACATGAGGAGGGGTTGAGGGAGTTCCACACTTCCCCTCTAGTAGTACATACATGAGTGGCGAAGATGTATCATGACCTCAGATGATATCACTGGTGTCCTGGTATGAAGAAGAAGGTAGCAGAGTTTGTCTCACGATGCCTCCCTTGTCAACAAGTGAAGGCAGAGCACCAGGTTCCAGCAGGTTTGGTTCAGCCCTTAGAGGTCCCAGATTGGAAGTGGGACGGGATATCCATGGATTTCGTGATGGGGCTTCCATGTAAATCCATGGGTCAGGACTCTATCTGGGTGATCGTAGATCAACTCACCAAGCCATCCCACATCATACCGATCAGAGAGATGGGCTCGGTAGAGAGCATGGGATGCCTCTATATACATGAGATCGTATGGGTTCAGGGTGTTCCACCGACAATCGTCTCTGATCGAGAGGCTTGTTTCACTTCCTGGAAATGGAAGTGGTTACAGGAGGATTTTGGGATGCAGCTTCTCTTGAGCACTGCATTCCATCTTCAGATGGATGGTCAGACTGAGAGGACCATTCAGACTCTCGAAGACATGATCCGTGAATGTGTCCTTGACATTGGTCATTGCTGGGAGGATCACTTACCCTTGGTGGAGTTGCGTACAACAATAGCTACCACTCCACCATCAGGATGGCACCTTATGAGGCACTGTACGAATGACCTTGAAGATCACCACTGTGCTGGAATGACCCAGGTGAGTCAGCACTTATAGGGCCAGGGATGGTATAAGCTATGAAGGAGAAGGTGCATATCATCAAGGAGCAGAAGAAGACTGCATAGAGCAGACAGAAGTCCTACATTGATATGTGACGGAGACCACTGGAGTTCGAGAATGGAAACCAAGTCTTCCTATGGGTCTCACCTCGACAAGGCCTATGAAGATTTGGCTGGGGAGGCAAGTTTTCTTCCCTATTCAGTGTACCATTCTAGGTCCTCAGCAGAGTAGGCGAGGTGGCTTAACGCCCGAACCTTCCACCTTAGTTGCACCGGGTGCACGAAATCTTCCACATATCATAGCTGAGGAGATACGTACATGAATTTTCCCACATCATCGACCACGGGGATCTGGATATCGATGATGGGGTGACTTTCAAGGAGTTTTCTGTGTAGATTGTGGATCGACAGGAGTGGGTCCTACATGGACGGTCGATTTCTCTAGTACGAATTCACTGGTAGCACGGGAACCTCTAGGAGAGCACATGGGAGAAGGAGGCTCAGATGCATGCTCAGTACCCCCATTTGTTTCCTTAGTGTGTGTTGTAGCTTATGGGGACGTAAATCCCTAAGGTGGGAAGAATGTAAAGACTCGGAAATCCTGTGGAACATTTTTTCTTAAATACATGGTAATTTTGTGAGTCCATGGTTTTTGACGGCGCCTGATTCCGAGACCCAGTATGACTAGAATAAATTTATGATGTTTTTTTCGTGTACATTCGGTAAACGTACATGTAGGATATTATAACATTTGAACCGGTGCTCGGAATTGAAATCCAAGGACACTGATAAATTCGCAGCGCTAATATTCTCTTATGGAAAGACTTAATGTAGTTGCATTTTATCAGGAGTGGAAGTTAATTATTGGAGATTCTTAATAAATTAAATAAAAATTATGTGTGAGAAAATTTTATTTAAGTGGTGGTTTTATCCTCCAAGGGGAAGTTGGAGGTGGGTCCCACCCCCACAAAACCTCTCATGGGAGGATATTATGTGGTGGGGCACACACGAGCACCAAACTCTTCAACTTCCCTTGAACCCACCTTTTAACTCTTGAACTACAACTTTATGGTGGAGCCTTTCTACCTTCACTCATAATGGTGCCGGCACAAGGATTAATTAATGCCATAATTAATTAATTTGTGGTGTTATGAACTCTTTTAAATTATTTTCAAATTCATGGAATCATTAAAAATATATGGAGGCTACTATTTTATTTTTATTTTAGTTGTCATAAGATTTGTTTGGATTACTAAGGAGAGGAGGAGAATCATTCATCCAACGAGGAACGTGAAGAACACAAAGAACACCCTTTCACTCTAATGAAGAACGATAGAATCATCTTCTTCCTTCTTCAACCAGAGCAAGGAAGGGAAGCACCACAGCCCATAAAGTACACTGAGGGTGTCGTGTCGACATGAATTCAATGAGCTTTACTCCCTCTGATGTTGAAGGAACGACATCCATCTTTAGCGACACCCATCTTTCGTGACACATCAATGAACAACGGAAAATACGAGGTAGGGGAATTTGTTTATTTTTAAATTAATAAATTATACCTTTGTTCTTATATGAATTCTTTGGTTCTTCAATGGAATTTTTTTTTCAACTAACGAAGAGGGCGTGGGCCGAACAAACATGGACCGATGTCCCTCCGTTGAACCTTGATTCTGTTGATGATGGAGGCAGGGTGGATAGGGTACGGTGCCCTCACACCACACCGAAGGAAGGGGGCCGCGTCCATGTGGGCCGTGCAGGACGGATGAAGTGCCAGTGACCAGAGGTAACCGAGGATGAGCGCCAGCCACGTGGAGGGTTCGGCGGCCAGTCGGGCCACCCAGACAGCAGGAGGATTGGTCGGCCGACCAGCTGGCCCGCTGGAAGAACCGCGGTGCCCGTAGGGGCCACATTGAGGTGGAGGAAATGGCACGTGTCTGTGGGATACTCAGCCGAACCGAACTGGCCAGACACCTACTGGACGGGATGGAGAACCACAGCGCCCACAGGCGCCCTGTGGAGGAGACCACGACCAGCTTCCACGGGCTGCTCAGTAGGGCGAACCAACAAACCGCATGCCGGCCGGGCTGGAGAAACGCGGTGCCCGCAGGCGCTGCTTGGGAAGAAGTGTGGTCTGTTGTAGGGGCCATGTGCACCGGCCAGAACCAGTCGGCTATAGCCGATAGGGTAGGGGGAAAGCAATGCTGCTTGGTGGAACCAGGTGAATCGGACCGGCCCGCACAGCGGGACGGGTCCGCAGGTGGGCCGCGTCCTACTGGGCCGGGCCGGCCCCCCAGCAAGGGTGGACCCACCGGGCTATGTACGAAGGTGTTCCGCACCCCACTGGGCTGGACCGACCCCCCAGTCGAGTCGGACCCACTGAGACAGGTCGGGCCAACCCGTCAGCCCACGAGGCTTGACGGACCTGGCCTGTTTTCGCTTAAATGAAAATAACTCCTAGAATGCACGTCTGATCGACGCGCCGTCTGCGGAACTAAGACCCTCATGATGAGGCAGTCCTTTTGAGATACTCTAAGTGAGTTTCGTAAAATTTTAGAAAATAGCCAAGTTTGGATCGATTGTAAATCCAACTGGCCCCATGGAACAGAAATGCCAATAACTCTCAGACCGGGCGTCCGATTGAGGCGTCATCTGTCCTGTTGGGTTCTTTATGATGAGATGGAACCACAGGATATATCCAATCTAGAATTCATGATAGTTGATGTATCGAAACATGACTCGAGAAGCAGACCCTCCCAAAATCGAGCGTGCTGTGTGCGGGAACCCTAGAGCTGGCTGTAATGCTTTTGTACCAGAATCCTAGGTGGGTTCGATAGTGATGACCATTGTACATGAATACTACATGGGTTAAACAGCGATGAATAATCTATAAGAATCATAAGTTGGTTCGACAGCAATGACTACTTTACTAGTATCCTCCGTGGGTCCGACAGTTCTGATTTCTGTTCCTGTATCCTGTGTGGGTCCGACAGAATAGATGGTCCTGTATCCTATGTGGGTCCGACAACTTAGCTGGTCCTGTATCCTATGTGGGTCTGACAGCTTAGATGAATCAGTGACTACATATGATCGTCCCTATCACTCTAAAAAATATGTATACCTGTGTGAGATTAGTCTTTTATTTCAATAATTATCATCAATGTGATTGATTTACTTTCTATGTGGACTAGGTTGTGTTTTGGGATCAAGAGTTGGAGCCAGACTGGGACTGTTAACTTAGGTATATGTATGGGAATATACCTAACTAGGGTTGTTTGATACTTTTTGATTGTATCTTTCTACTGTGGTTTATACTTTGAGGATTTTGGGAGACCTTAGGGGGTCTCGTTGTACCCTACAGAGTATTGTCATACTCACCCCTGCACGAGCTTTGCCCGCTCCTTGTTGTGTTATGTGCAGACGACAGATGGCAGTGATCGAGGCTGAGGGTGACAGACGGGGGACTGCTCGGATCAGGACTAGATTGGACGTACCACAGGGGACGAGTTTTTCGAGTTCTGTACCTACACTTTAGGTAGGATTTCCGGACAGACGCTCCAGGAGAGATTTTCCATTTTTACGTGTACTTGACTTGTTGTTCAGTTGGGTTTGTATACTGTCCCACTTACTTTCAGCACACCTTACTTTTCTATTTTTGTACTTGTTTCCTCTGGAGCTTGTGTTCAGATTGTGTGTGTGTTACTGGTTAAAAGGTAATGCCTTCCCTATTTATCAGGATTAGGCCTTTGGGGCTAGTGGCCATCCCCTGGCCTATGGAAGGTAGGCTTCGGGTAGTCATGGCATGGGCCTCGAGGACGGGTCTTGATAGATATTATAAAATAAGTATGAGATTTATTTTTTAAAATATATTTTTAAATTTTTTTAAAGTATATTTATAAATTGTGTGGGAAAATCATATCTAAAACATAATTTAGAATAAACAACAAATTTTCAAAAAACATTACATTTATATTCGAAATGGTTCTAATTTTTTCTCTAATCAATTTATATCCATTTTGGTTATGTGTAAATAATATTATTTTCATAATTTAGTTGTTACAATTAAAACCCTAAAATTTTATTTCTAGTTTGTTATGGTAATTCTTATAAAGTAATATTTTAATTTATTATTTAATTTCATTCAGCCTAGTGTTCTGTGCATTAAAATCTATCAAAGATATTGAATTCATATAAAATTAATAAATATGTCATATTATTTGGGATGTTATATTCTGTTCTATTTTTTGAAATTAATTTATTACATGCTATGAAATTTTATTTTCTTATTTTAAAATAATGGGGTGTAATATTCTACCCCCTTAAATATATTTGATCCTCGAAATTGAATCTTTATTACAGAAAAAGGTGTTTGTCATTTGAAAATACCATCTTCAAACTCCCACATCATAATAAGTGTTAATAAAACATACATTAAATTGAAATTAATAGAAATAAAATTTACATATAGAGTAACACATTAAACTAATTCAATGTAGGAGAACATTGGTGGAAGGTGATGATATGGACATGAAAGAAAAGTGTAAAAAATTATTGAGGGTGATTGAGAGGACTAATCACAATAAAGTGAATTACCAATTTTGGTGGATCTTCAATAATTTTCCAGATCATTTATTACCAAAATAAATAGATATCAATGATGAATTGTTTTTCCAAAATCACTAAAAATCACTTTTAATAGATCATAATATCCATAAATGAATGAAAACTCAATCCATTAATATCTAGTTACTATTATAACTAAATATTTAGAATATGTTATCTAATATTAATAAATCCATATATAGTGATGTAATTAATTATTATCTAAAAACTCATTCAAATTTATAAATAAACCATTTCATAAATATATAAAATTATGAACCTTAAAAAAGATTACGATAGAAAAAATTAGACAAAGCATTACTAAATTTCCAAAATGAACTAATCATTAATCAGTTCGGAGATAGTAATAAATATCCAATTTAGTTTTACAATATCTGTCATCTATTTATCCCAAAAAAATCATCTCAACATTATGAACATCTTTTGGGTTATATTTCCCTCAAACATTATTTTTCCAATAATTTTCACATTCAACTACATCATTTTTCTTAGTCATCAATACCGTTCAAAATATGCATCCAAATCCATAATAAAAAATTACTATAGAACTATCCTTATATGTTTTTAAAATTATATTAAAATAGATTAAAAATAAATTTCATTAACCCAATACATAATAAAAATGATTAGTTCACTTCACTAGTAGTTGTATAATAAGTTGGACAATGACCCATAAACACAATTTGGGTTATTTTACAATTATAGTTGGGAAATCATTTTTTATGTTATCCACATCCTAAATATTGAATCATTGAACCTCAAGAATATTATTTTATTCCCCTGTAGTCATTTTCATAGTTTATTTCTCTCCACAATTTATACATACTCCTTTTATATTTATGAATTTACCTATGTGTTTCCTTCAACAAGTATCACATGTTTGAAAATACTTCCTCCCATTCTTCTATTTAACTATATTTTACCCTTTTTTACTCTTCTTATTCTTCATCCCTTCAAACCCAAAATACATAGTTAATTATTTATCTATCTTGTTAGACCACGATCATATGTCCTCTTATAATTATAATCATCGGGAGACTAGTTTGGTTTGAAATATTATCTTTATCCAATTAAAGTGATTATCATTATATCTATTTATATTAATGAATTGATTTGGTTCCCATTACTTCTTCTATGAACCATTTATAAATGAAGGAATACACTATATTAGATCATATCATAAGGAAAAATAATCTATAATCAAAAAAATAAAATATTTAACATAAATTCAATAAATATCCACATAGAAAATCTCATAATAATAAATTGGATTTATTTAATACGTATCTATTTCAAATCATTCACAAAGGGTTGTCTTGAAAATGTAATTTATTCAAAGAATATACACTATTTGTGTCAAAATATTTCAGTAGTGAGGTTTCTTCTCATGTACAAATTGATGATTGGTTTAAGACCAATTCCCCCTTTTTAGAGTTATTACCCCAAGGTACCTCTATTCTACAATGATGTACTCTTTTAGTATACACAAAGATGTGTATTTCTAGGAAAAGCCACATAATATATTCCTTAAAACATTAGGATTTTCTTTTGTACATGTCCTCAAATTCAATCACATGGTTATGATCCCTAATCTATGTAAACCTAAAACTAGATCTGATGGTTTGTAATAAAATTCCTATGATATAAACTGTAGTTTCCAAACCCCAGTATCCGAGTTCCAATGACTAACTTATCACATTTTAATAAGATATAAGGAATCACATATTGTAGGACTATTTATTTTAGTATCCTTGGATAATATATACATATTTGAAATTACCATCACATTTTAAATCATAAAATACACAATGCTTTTTTTTAATAAGTCAATTATTCCCCACTATTTAGCCTTATATATCAATCACCAAAAAACATCATTGTATCCAGGGAAAAATAAGACAAAAGAAAAGTGTGAGCTCAGATGCTCATTAAGGGTATGTGTATAGCATGCACAATGAATAAATAAGGAATAATCAATTTGAAAAATTAAAAAACATAATGCCATGAAATTTAATCAATAACATTTGAATAACGTTTAATTAATAAAATATGGTAAATAATTCCATATAAATAACAAAATTATCTTGAAACATGACCATCAATATTCAAACTAATCAAATAATCATAAGGAATATCAAAAACTAAATTCTTAATAATGGAATAAATAATACTCAATATCTAAATCATGCTGATGGGTATTAAGAAAAGTCATCTAATACCATTGATGCATGTACTAAGACATCATTATAAATGGGAAAGTCCACAAAAACCCATATCTAATTTATCTCATGAGGCTTACTGATTTATGAAGGGGATATTGTAGACCCCACCAACAACATTAAAAATCTAATGCATTCGTCAAATGAAAGGGGTCAAATATTGTAAACATAAGAATTAATATTTAAACCAACATAATAATTTTAAATAATTTCCCAAATTAGTAATCATAGTCAAAACCCTATAGATTAATGTTAATGGTATTAAAATAGTACATCCCCAATATAAATGAACATAAACCATCTAGAGAAATCATAATAATTATATCATTGTATTATATCCCCATAAAATGACATTTAACACCAAAAAATGGCTTCTTCGATAGAAATTATATGATCAATTTACAATTTCATGGGGGGAAATAACCTTTCTTTTAAAATATTAATTTTTTTATTTTAAAACTAAAAAATTCATAAAATATTATTAAAACCCTTTTCATTTAAAATCACATTTTAAAACAAATAATCTATATAATATTAAAAAATATGTTTTTTTAAAATATCCTTCTAAACATTTGAAATATGTTTCAAAGAAATTATGGTCATGATGGTTGGTAATTTCATATATACTGTATATGTTAATAGAAAAATTTCTTTTACATTTTTAAAGGGTTAGAAAAATTCCCATTTAGAAAATGAAAATAATATTCCATCCAAATAATTATTTAAAGATATTTAATAATGGTTAAACAATTATTTTTTATAAATGACATTAAATATGATAAAACATTATTCAATAAATTTTTTTAACATATTTTTGGATGAAAATGTATTCTAGTCTTATGTGTGAAATAATGGAAAATTTTCATAAAAACAACTTCTTAATCATTTTAAGTTCAAGTGATAGGTAAAATGATAATATTACATGAATAATTTGATGAATTACCATTGGAGAAGAAAATATAATGATTTTATGATATAAATATCCAATAAGTTTGAAAATATAGATTTAAACAAAAATAATCCAAAATAATGATGAGTTTGTGAAATAATCCATTACCAATTTCTTAAAATTTAATTTTAACTATCCATGGAATAAATATAATTAAATGAAAAATTAAATACAATAAAAATAAATGAATTTATAATGAAACATATAAAAAGTTATGTATATGCATCACACAAAATAAATAAGTTGTGAATATGGTGTAATATCACAAAAGTAAAAGTGATTTAAGAAACCCTTATCTCACACATCCTTTTGGTTTAATGTATTTTAACCCCTTTTATAGTGGTTTTAATTTTTTTTTATTTACTTATTTTAAAACCATATTAATAGTTATAATATCATATATGATCCTTTTATGACATCTAATCTTATATTCATTAAAAAAAATTCATTATTCTCACTGTTTTATAGGATAATTATGTTGTTTTAGAAGGCATGTTTTGTCATGAGATATCTAGTTCATGGAAATATTATATAGATAAATTATCTATATAATAATAATTAGTATATATTTAGTATTTTTATATATAAATTATATTTTTAAAACCAATTAAGAAATGTGAATTTGAAAAAACGTGTTGTTCTACAATCATGAAAATTTTACGTTGTGTGTACACATGAGTATCATTTCAATTTTTCTATGATAATTATTGAATGAAGTTATTTAATATTGTATCATTTTATAAATATAATAATATCATATATAACATTTTATTTTTTTAAACACACACACACACAAATATATATTATACGTGGTGTGGTGATGAAAGAGGGTCACATCGCTTCCTGATGGCGGCAGTCCTCACATACAAAAACAATGTTATCATTTTTTAGTCTAAAAAACAAAGGATATGTTATATTTTAATAATATTACATAATTAATTAATGTTATAATTACTTCACCTATATAACATATACTCATTACATTCCATGTAAAGCATCATTGAAAAACGAATCACATTACATCATGAGGTGTTATTCATCCATAAAAACGAGTGGCATTATTATATCCCATATGATATGTATAGTAAAAAATATATATATTAGAATCCAATTTAATGGAAGTAGGTATTTTTTCATTTATGGACAATAAATATTACCCAAATTTATATCAAGTTAAAAGAGTAAAAAATAGACCATTATAGAAAATATATGAGATAAGGTCGAATTATTTCTTCCAATTTGTCTTAGAAAATTTTATAGGTCATTTTAAAACATATCTTTTCAGTTTAACCACCTGATAAATTATTTTTTTACTTATCAATGGTAAATAATTTCATTTATTTTGACTATTAAAATTAAAAAAATGAAGTTTACCTTATGATATATTTTATTTTCCTTATAAATAATATTAAATTTATTTTTTCATTTTCCATTCTAATAAGTATAAAATATTAATTTAAAATGAATCCTATATAAATGATGAGAATGTATGTTTTGAAAGAGTAAATGTTCAAGTGTTTACAATGTATTATGTAAAAATTAAAAATGAAAATAATTCCAATGAACTAAATTGGATTAAAATATATAATATAGTATTAATGTTTCATTAAATCCTTATCAAAATATAATTTACCATTATAAATAATATAATCAATACAGATGTCTTCAAACAATATTCAGTGTCTTTCACTACTCATGGAAAATTAAACTTTTTAGAATAATTCCAAAAAATAACCCTATGATAACATTGATATGATAAATTTAGAAATTATGTTCACATTTTCAAATAAATTGTATAAATTTGGTAAAATGTTATTTTAAATTATGTGTGAAAAATGAATCTAAACGACCCATGATAAAATTATTTTTCTCAAAAATCCTTTTTTTAAATAGATCTAATATTATCTCTAATTAATTGATACCCATTTTATTTATGTGTAAACCATAAAATATTAACAATTTTCGTTTTCTAATTATTCTAAAAAATATAATTGGTAGGATATATGGGTAATGTTTATAAAATAATACTTTAGTAAGTTATTATGTTTCATTAAATCCCTATGTTGCATGTAATTCATGCTATGAACGAGATAGAATTTATTTTTAAAAAATAAATAAATATTAAATATTTGGGATGTTATATTTCCTTTTAATATTTCTTGGTTTCGTGCACATTATCAAAAATGATAATCATTTATTAAAATCTGGGGGTGTTACATATGTTCTCTATGTGATCCCTTAAATTATTATCACTTTGAAGAAACATTAAGTATATTTTTAAATGTATAATTAATAAAAGAACCCATGGTTTATTTCCAATGTTATGTTATTAAATTAAAAACATATATCGTCATAATGTAATGTAATATTCCATTTTATATTGAATAGAAATATATTTTTGAGTTAAGTAATTGATTTTATTATGTCAATTTTTCGGAATTATGTTAATAAATTGGGGGAAACTAAAAAATCATGTTTGGACAATCCGAATCGATCTTGTAATGTATAATTTGATTGATAGAGGAATTCCATCAAAAGAATATTATCTAGTTAGTTAATATATGATCAGTTAACATTGGGTATTCAAATATAAAATGAATTAGATATGATCCTTATCGTTTTTTTGATGAAATAATATGTGACTTATATGGTGAATGTCTATTAATATTTTAGACCAATGGTGGTCCCATATATTTTTGTAAAAAGATTCAATAAGGTCAGTGTATAGTGTGCATGATGAATATAAAGCTCTATCTTATGACCATTGTAAGATAAGAAATCATTATTTAATAAATTTTCACATCATTATAATAACCACTAACCATTCAAGACATTTGTTTTCATAATAGTAGTAAAATACAGTGTATATAAATACACTCATAGAAATTTATATAACTAGAATTAAAAAATGACATAAAAATATTGGAAAACACAATATTCTTAATCTCTAAACGATACTATTCTACAAATACAAACAAGAAAAAATATAAATTATTATTGTAAATAAGAAAATAATTAATGCAATGAACATGAATTAGAAACTGAGAGAACTCTATGAATTATCCTATAATATAGAATAAATTGTATTGATATAGAGTGAGATAAACATTTTATTGGTATGGTATGTATTATAATAGTAACTTCATTACATGACCATTGTAATTATAATGTGATTGTTATGTGTGAGTTATTGATGTTTAATAAGATAAATAAAATAATTTTTAAGAGTATAGTCATTAATTAAGAATATTTTATATTCTTAGTTTATAATTATATAATTATATAAATAATTATTAGAATAAAATAAAAATTATTAAAATGGGATTTTTTTATTTTTATGAACTGACCACATGATTTTAAAATATAGTAATAGATTTTTTTAAAAATAAATATCTCATATATATATAAATATACTTATTTATATAAAAAGTAATTACATTTGAGAATCAACGGTTAAAAATTATATATTTTGGAATTACTGATTATTTTCTTAATAATTTTTTTTATAGTGAATAGGTATTCGCCATGTAGGAAACTGTAGTGAAAGGGGGTTCAAGGTTGGGGGTGGAGAATATAGGGTAGAGTCCCCTAGACAATTTTATCTAATGCATGAATTATATTAACCGAATAATAAATGTATTAATTGTTAATAGTAAAATATTTTTTTGTATATATTTTTTGTTCTGAATTAATTTTTATATATAAAATATGTCAAAATTAACCTAAATTATTCTATGTGAAAATATATTAATTGTTTAATATAATGATTTCTACATTATTGAAACGAATTTCCACACCCATATTGCACATTTCAATGTCTGATATGGATTTAATATTTTAAATGACATTATCTAAATCCCTATATATTCTATGTATTTTTGGTATCATGAAAATATTGTTTATAACTAGGGTAATTTATCTATGGTTGGATGATGATTATAAACCAAGTGGACTTTCTATCTAGTATGCAGTGGATTAGAATAAAACATTCACATATTATTACAATTTATATTAAAGAATGATGTACTGTATATTTCTATTTATAATTTTTTTCATCCTACTATGTCGCAAATAATTGTATCACAATATTATAATTTTTGTAGGGGACATTTCTATAATGGTTTTGTTCTCCAACCCTTATAAAAAAAAATTGATCAATCCTTATTGATATACTTATACAATGATGTTTTTTCAACTATATTATTCTATTATTACTCATTTGATAAAAGTACATTACATTGAATTTTTAATATCCAATATTTTTTAAGATTATATATTTTATTTCATTAATTTGGTTATATTATTCCATTGACTAGATGAAACACGATTATTTCTATATAATTTTTGTATATATTTAAAATTATTGATTACAAAGAAATTTTTCTGAATGATTTTATTTAAGAAACAAATATGAAATATATTTTAAGAAATTATTTCCAAATTTTGGTTTCATTAGATATATCCTTTGATGGGTTGTAAATAAAATAATATATCCCCTCAACATATTAGTAGGTATCGCGAGGCAATGTAGCTTGAAAAATTGGTGTATACCAAACAATTTATGTGTGATTCCATAAAATGTGTCCTTGGGGAATGATTATATTGTATAAAATATGAATTCCAATATTTTGAGGTTGTTTATTATTTTTTGATCACATGAAGGGTGACACACACTGGTGGAGTTAGTGTTTATATTAAATATGCACCCTTTCACTCTAATGATTTTTCATCACCATTCAATCAAGAAACTAATTGATTATAAAATAAGATATTAAAAAATTATTATTAATGAAATTCACATCTTTGTTGATGAATATGTCCCTTGTGACATGTTGTTGACATCATATGAAGATCATCCACTTCATTTTATTAAAGGGTACTGTAGTAACGTTATGAATTTTAAATCTAATAATATTATAAACAACCACCAATAATATTTAATTCGTAGAACATAAAAAATCTTCTGATGAATGATCCCTTATTTTCTTATAAGCCTTCACATGGAATCTAAAATATGATCATATTCATATCTATTGAACAATAATATTCTCTGTATATTCCTAGTGTTTCTTATTGTTATTTGATATAGCATTTTAATTGTTCTTACTTCTCAGAATACATGATCTTTTTTTCCTCATTTCTACATATATAAATAATATAGGATCACTTGGAAGAAATAATTTTCATATTATCTATATAATACCCCTTGATTCATGGATCAATGATCAACTCAGTCAAATTCACCTAACTCAGAGACCCCACATTATTAAAAATAATCTAAGAAGTTTGAACAAAAACTTGGATATATCCATCAAATGTCCTTTTAAATATCATATTCACCTTCAACATTTAAAATATCTATAGAATATTGGGATTTTAATTCTTATTTATATTTAAATAAATGCATTGAATAATGTGTCTATGGATGTTAAAAGACATGATATGATGAAAAACACATCTTGTTACCCCCAAATTCTCCTCAAGTAGGTTCTACTATTATTTTAGCTTGATTCATTAGCATAATTTTTGCCAATATTTTTGACCCTAAAGCATATAAAGACACATCATTAAATACAGTCTCAATATATTTAATAAATTAGATTCCTTTTTTTAACTATATTAGATCCTCAAAAATCATATTTTTGTTGAATCCTAGTCATTAGTGACATAGTTTTATGATATAACAAAAAGGTTATTATTAATCCTTACGACAATGAATATTTATGATCAAATTCATACAATCAACTCAATGGTTTATGAAGAATCTTTTTGATCAAAGGTTAAAGACATAAAATTATGTATATTTAGTTTTTCACATCTCAAAGCAAATCTATAAATTAATTAATGAATTACGGTAAGTATTAATATTCATTTCCAGAAAATTATTATGTTTTTAAAAATATATAAACATAGTTTATTTCAAACTAATTCTTTTTCAATTCATTTTTTGGAAGTCTGAACACTAAAATATTGTTAAAAAAATCTCAGACAAAATGTTGAACAAAATCCAACTAGAGGTTTAGTTATTATTCTAAATTACTAAAAGTAGATGATAAAATGTTTGGAAACTACATGTTTCTACCATATTCTTTACATAACCGGAAAGAGTCTACTTATAGAACATATTATACAAAATATGTATACTTTGCTTTTATAATTACCAAACATGAAGAAAAGATTATCAATTATTACACTAAACATGTATTGAAAATAAATAATAAATCATACTTGATAAGGTTCAAAAACTAAACACTTTTTATTTGTTATAAATACATAAAACTTTTCAACCCTTGTTTAAAAAAAACCAAATAGTATAAACTTTGGATCAACACAATCTTTTATTAGGAAAGGAATTATGATGTAATTATCTCTAATTCTATGTGAGAAAGTTATTTGTAGAAGAAATATTTATTATTTCAATAATAAATTTAGTTCATAATATTAATCAATTAACCCCTATTATATTAGAAATACCCTAAATTTTCAAGGAATTTTTTTTTTCTTAATTTTCATTGCAATTTTACAAGAATGCAGTTTCTAACGGCGCCTGATTCAGAGGCCCGGTGTGCCCGGAATTAATTTCCGAAGTTTAGCTCGGGTACATTCAAAGAACGAACGAGCGGGAATTTCTAACTTTTGAACTGGTGCCTGGAATCAAATTCTGAGGGCACCGATGGAACCGCAGCGCCATTAATTTCTTAGGAACTCCTATTACAGAGTTGCGTTTTCACGGGAGGAGTCGTTAATAAATTGTGGCTTAATTGAGGAATGAATAAAATTGTGAGACAATTTTATTTCTTAAGTCTAAGGTAGTTTTATCCAACATGGGGAAGATGGGGTGGCATCTAACTACCCATGTGAGGATAAATGAGAGGATAATGGGTGGTGGGGCCCATACGAGCCCCCACCTTTTCAAATTCCCCATTACTCCCTAACCCCTTAAACTCCCCATTAAACCTCCCTTGTAATTAAGTGAGTGACTTATCCTCTCCCCACTTCCCCCCATTAAATCATGCCAACAATTATTCAATTAATTGAATTATGTATTTTATTTTTGTATTTTGAACCCATGGCATGTTATGATAAAATAAGAGGAGCTTATTTTATTTTTTGGGGGGTTTGTTTGGCTGTGTTGTGAAAAGGGTGGAGAGAGCTCTAGCTTTGGAAGAACTTCATTCTTCAACGAAGAACGACGCCTCTTCGACGAAGAAAACGAAGAATGTCTCTTCTGCCATTGATGCACGACGACGCCATCTTCTTCATCGTTCTTTAACCGAGGAAAGGAATGGGAAGCGACACCCACAACATCTCCAACGATGATTACCCTTCATCCTTTTCGACGCATGAGCATGAGAATTGGGAGTGTATAACGAATGCGGTGAAAGACGAACTTCATCGTCTTCTTTCCGCAACACTGTCGTCGATCGACGAATCAAAGGTAGGGAATTGTTTATGAAATATTAATGAACCCCATGCTACTTCCTTCTAAATCAAAGAACGTGGATCAAATAAACAATAATTTGATCCACGAAGATTATGTTGCGGGTTGATATTTTATTTTGGTATTCTCTTATCTTTGGAGAAAAGAATGACGAGCGCGGACCAACCAATTCCGAGTTGATCCGCAGATCGTTCGTACATGTGGATCGATGTAGGGGTTTAATTTTAATTTTATTTATTTTGTTCGTGATTACCTACTTGACGATCTTCGTGGATTTTAAAACCAATTGTTATCGAATAACGCGTGGGGGCCGGACCGCAAAAACACGGCCGACCTTCCTCCTTATTTTTTTCATGTTGGTTCTTTGTGGATTGAGACGGGAATGGCGCGTGTCGTCGCACCGCGCGGAAACTTACGACAAGGAATGCATAGTGATGTCACGCCGCGTCATGAAAAACAAATAAGGGCACAATGCCGTCGCATCGCATCGGAGAAACCCGAAAACATCCGCGGTCGGAGTCGGGCCACGGCGAAGGGGCGCGGCGCCAGAGCGCCATGCCGAAGAACCAAGAAGACGGTGCGTGTCGTTTTTGACGTACGGATTGACGGGTGATGACAAACGAGGCCGCAAGATAATTTTGAGGCCTCCGTAGTGAATGTCGGGTCTCGGGAGGACCATTGGCGAAGACGACAGGAGAAACGGACCACCGGAGCGTGTCCGGTGGTCCGCGGAAGGCAGCGACGGTGCGCCGCCGGAAGTTGCTGGCGGCGGTTGCCACTGACGTAAATCAGTGGCGAGGGGGGGGGGGGGGGCGCACCCCCACCGCTCCGCGGCGACCACTCTGCTGCGGCCGGCCGGTCGGGCCGGGTTGGTCCGGGCCCAGACCTCCCTTTTTCAGACCACTTTCGGTCAAATACCCATATCTTGAGTTATAGACCTCCGATTGATGCGCTGTCAGCGGAAACACGATCCTTGGATTGAGATGGTCGTTTCGATATATTACGCTCAAGGTTTTCGAGAACTTTGGGTTTAGCCGGATTGGTGCGTACACGAAACAAACCGGGCCCTCGGAGCAGAAACGCTCATAACATGAGTTCTGGAGGTCCGAATGACATGACGTCGACTTTGTTGAATTCCTCTAAGTGAGACGGATCTTTTGGCTTACTTCGATCGAGGTTTGGATGCCGTCAGAGTACTGTCTGGTTGGTTCGCTCATGAAACCAACCGGGCCCCTGGAACGAAAAAGCCAATAATTCACAGACCGGGCGTCCGATTGATGTGCCATCTGTTTTGTTGAATTACACTTGATGAGACAGATCGTTTGGTATTCTTCACCTGAGTTTTGGATGCAGTTGAAATATGGCTGGGTTGGATTGTACCCGAAATCCAACCGGGCCCCTGGAACGGAAAAGCTGATATCTTAGAGACAGGACGTCCGTTTGGCGAACGGTCAGCGGCATTGATGATCACGTTGAGAAACGGTCCCTATGAGTATACCCTATGAGAGTTCGAGGTACAGTTGAGATACGGACGGGATTGGTTCGCTCACGAAACCAACCGGGCCCCTGGGACGAAAAGGCTAGTAACTCACAGACCGGGCGTCCGATTGACGCGCCGTCTATTGCATTGAGACCCCTATGATGAGGCGGTCCTTTGAGATACTTCTTCATGGGACTTTGAGAAACTTGGAGTATTGACTTGTAGCTCGTGGAGCGGACCCTCCCAATGATGAGCGTGCGGAGTACAGAGACCGTGTAGCCGACTGAGACCTGACGACTGCTTGACCAACTCGACTTGGAGTGAGTCCACTAGCCCAGTAGATGGAGCACTACTGTGTGAGGTGCAGACCCATGGCGGACGGAGCACTACCTGTGTGACAGTGCAGACCCATGGTACTCGTCTGGAGAGTGCCTCAGCAGGCTACTAGGGGGTGTGCACTACTGTTTTTGGGTGGCATACCCCAGCGGGAAGCACTACTGTGTTTGGGTGACTGGCCCACGGTACTCGACAGGAGAAGTACCTCAGCAGTCTTAGGTTAGTGAGCAGTACCTCGGAGTCGTGACATGACCACTGTACAATCCTGAGACGGATCTTTTCAGCAGTTACGGTTTCGTTAATGAAAATCCTGGTTTGAGCTGATTCAATGATCTTTGTGTTTCCTCAGGATTGATATGGGTTACTTGATATCTTAGGTATATGTATGGGCATATACCTGGGTAGTGGTTATCCATTGATTTCATAATCCTTGTGTTTCCTCATGAATGATATGGGTTACTTGATAACTTAGGTATATGTATGGGCATATACCTAAGTAGAGGATATCTGTTGAGATCTTCTTTGTGGTTATCCTTGTTGGATTTAGTGAGACCTTAAGGGTCTCGGGGTCCCTACTGAGTATTTTTATACTCACCCCTACACGGGCATTGCCCGCACCTCGTTGTGTTGGTTGTAGATGACGGGCAATGCTGACGGAGGCCGAGTTTTCGAGGACTGGACGGTACCCAGAGGTGGACTACACGACGTGTCAGTACCCAGAGGTGGACTACAGGACGAGTCAGTATCCGGAGGTGGACTTCACGGTGAGACGACACTCGGGAGAGGTTGACGGGTGAGAGCGTTGTGGAGGCTATCTGTACCTACCCTTCAGGTAGGATCCGAGGACGACATCCTTGGAGCTGCTTCCGTTCTTCCAGCTGTTGTCTTTTCCTGTTGTACTTTGTTCAGTTGTAGTTTTACTTTCATTTAGGTTTGTATTCGGGCCCATTTACCTTTCAACACTTCTCTTTGTACATAGTGTTTTTATTCCGCTTGTACTCTATGGTGTTTTGTTACTTTTATAAAGGTAATGCCTTCCCAGTTATCAGGATTTATATCTTGGTGCTAGTCTCCAGCCCCTGGCCTATGGAAGGCGGGCTTGGGGTAGTCACAACACGGGCCCCGAGGACGGGTTGTGACAAATTGGTATCAGAGGAGTTTGGTTCTACCGAAGAACTTATGACTATGACCTTTTCTTTTCTGTGAAGCAATAGTGTTAAGAGTACCGAGTGTGGTTTTAAGTTCAGGGAGTCTTGTGTTGGTGCGGGTGGCCGACATATCCATATATCAGGACCCTGACAACTGATTTCCGACTTTGTGCATGAAAACACAGATTGCGTGTGTGTTTCCAGAATGTTTTAAAGTCATCTCAAACCAGGTCAGCTCACTAGGTATAAACGTTGACCGTGTCACATCTGTTCAGGATGTCTCCACGCAGAAAGTCAATTGGTGTTCTGAGAGAGTACTCGATGATGGCTCACCGAGCAACAAGTCTCTGGTGCATGGCCCTTTTAACTATGTTGGTACCCTCGGGTGGTGTACCAGCAGCACCACTACCTATTGGGAAGTAGATTCCAACAGCTATACTAGAAAATTGTGCACGCTGGCAGAGCGCATTGCATGAGTTCCAGCAGTAGAGGCCTCCGAGGTTATGAGGTGAGACAGTTTCCCAGACAGTAGAGCAGTGGCTGGAGGCGATTGCTAGAGTTTTCTGCTTAGCTGAGCCATCAGTAGAGTAGATTGTGGACATGGCCACTAGTGTTTTCCAGTGAATAACCATGAAGATGGTCCGTATTGCTATGAGGCTTCAGTACGTGGACCGATGCCTGAGATAGTGCCTTTGGGTAATGTGTTAGCTATACATCACTACATGTTGGTTATCCGTTACAACTGGTGGTACCGGTAGGTGACACGTGTAATCTTACTGCCTTACATGTGATCTAACATCAGATACCCTCAAGTTCCGAGGCAAACCTGACCCATAGGCGGCTGAGGACTGGCTTGAGGAGGTGGTCGAGAATTTTCTAGAGCTTATATGGTTTCGACGGGACGACATGTTTATAGTTGAGAATTCATCGAGGCGTACCAAACATACTGGGTACGTGATGAATGTGTATTGATCAGTGCATTAGAGCTCAGACCTCTGAGCGTGGTTTGTTTAAGGAATTCTGAGCCAACACCTTTTCTCTATGCATTCCTACATAGGCTAGGGTGATAGAAGGAACCTTTGTGGTTGAGAATTCTTTGCTGATCGAATACAGCCAGAGAATGTTTGAAGTTTGGAAAGTAGGAAACTGACGCCAGTCTCAGAGACTTGGGCGTGTAAAATGTTTCCAGAAGAGGAAATGTTATGGACAGATGACTCTGCAGAGTAGTAGACATGGAGGCAGATCTAGGAGAGCAGCTTGTGGTGGTGTACATTTCAACATGTTACCATCACCCGCCTTTGTAGTCCCTGCTAGACTCAGGGAGTTGGAGAGAAGGGAAAGAGAGTAGCTGCTTGTGGTCATGGAGTGCGTTCAAAAAGGGCTCTGAGGATGATTCTACGTGCATAATTTCTCTTCTACTAGCTTTCGAAGCCACAGACATCGAAACGAATCATCCCTTCCTTCCATGAATCTAGTCCCAGACCTAGAGTTTCCGGTTAATCCGTTGACATGACCCTCACGTCTGGAGATACCATTGGGAGGAGACTCGATAGTCACACTTACACCAATGGTGTGATCTGGCCCTTGAGGCGAGAGTCATAGTTGGGACCTCTTGGTGGCAGCGTCGAGGCCTTACGACGTTAGTTTTAGTATGAATTTGGCGATCACTATTCATACACAAATTGAAGGTATTAGGCAAACGTCGGGATGGGGTTTCCTTGGTCGGCGAAAAGGAAACCCTGGCCAGTACAAGTTAAACTCATTCACGGGAGGGTGAAACCGATCACTCATGAGTTGGCCAACCTTAACCTCATGGCAACAGTTGTTTTTAGTTTCAGTTCTAATCTGAAAAGGGAAGACCTCTAGAGTTTGAGGATAGAGACCACATTCTTATACGGGTCTCACCTCGACGAGGTTTATGGAGATGTGGCCAAGGCAGAAAGTTATCTCCAAGGTTCAATGGACCTATCTGGGTCCCCACCATGGTAGGTGAGGTGGTTTACCGCTTCACCATTCCACATCAGTTGTACTAGGTGCACGATGTTTCCAAATATCTCAACTAAGGAGATATGTTATTGATCCTTCACACATCATCGAACTCAGGGAGTTAGACGTTGATGATAGGGCGACATGCATGGAGGTTCCAGTGGGGATCGAAAATCGATAGGAGTAGATCCTACGAGGATGATCAATTCCTCAGGTGCACTCTCTTTGACAGTACGGGAACCTCCAGGTGAGCACGTGGGAGCGGAAGGCTTAGATGCATGCTCTGTACAGCTTTTGTGACCCTAGTTTGTGTTTAAGCTTTACGGGGATGTAAAGCCCTGAGGTGGGAGCAATGTAAAGACCCAGAAATTTCAAGGAATTTTTTTTCCTTAATTTGTTTTGGAATTTTACAAGAACGCATTTTCTGACGGCGCCGGATTCCAAGGCCCGGTGTGCCCAGAATTAATTTCCGAAGTTTAGCTCGGGTACATTCAGTGAACGAATGAGCGGGAATTTCTAACTTTTGAACCGGTTCCTGGAATCTAATTCTGAGGGCACCGATGGAACCATAGCACCGATAATTTCTTAAGAACTCCTATTCCAGAGTTTCGTTTTCACGGGAGGAGTCTTTAAAAAATTGTGGCTTAATTGAGGAATGAATAAAATAGTGAGACAATTTTATTTCTTAAGTCTAAGGTAGTTTTATCCTACATGGGGAAGATGGGGTGGCACCTAACTACCCATGTGAGGATAAATGAGGGGATAATGTGTGGTGGGGCCCACACGAGCCCCCACATTTTCAAATTCCCCATAACTCCCTAACCCCTTAAAATCCCCATTAAACCTCCCTTGTAATTAAGTGAGTGACTTATCCTCTCCCCACTTCCCCTCATTAAATCATGCCAACACTAATTCAATTAATTGAATTAAGTATTTGAATTTTGTATTTTAAACCCATGGAATGTTATAATAAAATAAGAGGAGCTTATTTTATTTTTTTGGGGGTTAGTTTGGTTGTCTTGTGAAAAGGGTGGAGAGAGCTCTAGCATTGGAAGAACTTCATTCTTCAACGAAGAACGACGCCTCTTCGATGAAGAACACGAAGAATGTCTCTTCCTCCATTGAAGCACGACGACGCCATCTTCATCATCCTTCTTTAACCGAGGAAAGGAAAGGGAAGCGACGCCCATGACATCTCCAACGACGAGTACCCTTCATCCTTTCCGACGCATGAGCATGAGAATTGGTAGTGTATAACGAACGCGGCGAAAGATGAACTTCATCGTCTTCTTTCCGAAACACTGTCGTCGATCGACGAATCAAAGGTAGGGAATTTTTTATGAAATATTAATGAACCCCGTGCTAATTCCTTCTAAATCAAAGAACGCGGATCAAATAAACATTAATTTGATCCGCGATGATTATGTTGTGGGTTGCGATTTTATTTAGGTATTCTCTTATCTTTTGAGAAAAGAACGGCGAGCGCGGACCAACCAATTCTGGGTTGATCCGCAGATCGTTCGTACATGTGGATCGATGTAGGGGTTTAATTTTAATTTTATTTATTTTGTTCATGATTACCAATTTGACGATCTTCGTGGATTTTAAAACCAATTGTTATCGAATAACGCGAGGGGGTCGGACCGCACAAACACGGCCGACCATTCTCCTTATTTTTTTCATGTTGGTTCTTTGTGGATTGAGACGGGAATGGCGCGTGTCGTCGCACCGTGCGGAAACATGCAACAAGGAATGCGCGGCGCCATCGCGCCGCGTCATGAAAAACAAACAAGGGCGCGACGCCATCGCTCCGCGTCGGAGAAACCAGAAGACATCTGCGGTCGGAGTCGGGCTGCGGCGAAGGGGCGCGGCGCCAGCGCGCCGCGCCGAAGAACCACGAAGACGGCGCATTTCATTTTTGACGTGCGGATTGACAGGTGATGAAAAATGAGGCCGCAAGGTAATTTTGAGGCCTCCGCAGTGAAGGTCGGGTCCCGGGAGGACCATAGGAGAATATGACAGGAGAAACGGACCACCGGAGCCCGTCCGACGGTCCGGGGAAGGCGGCGGCGGCGCGCTGCCGGAAGTTGTCGGTGGCGGTTGCGGCCGACATCAATCAGCGGCGAAGGGGGGGGGGGGGCTGCCGCCGCGTGCACACCCGCCGCTCCGCGGTGACCGCTCGGCCGCGGCCGGCCGGTCGGGCCGGGTCGGTCGGGGCCCAGACACCCCGTTTTCGGACCACTTTAGGTCAAATGCCCATATCTTGAGCTGTAGACCTCCGATTGATGCGCTGTCAGTGGCAACGTGATCCTTGGATCGAGACGGTCGCTTTGATATATTACACTCAAGGTTTCGGAGAACATTGTGTTTGGCCGGGTTGGTTCGTACACGAAACCAACCAGGCCCTCGGAGCGGAAACGCTCGTAACTTGAGATCCAGAGGTCCAAATGACGTGCCATCGACTTTGTTGAATTCCTCTAAGTGAGATGGATCTTTTGGCTTACTCCGCTCGAGGTTTGGATGCCGTCGGAGTACGGTCGGGTTGGTTCGCTCACGAAACCAACCGGGCCCCTGGAACGAAAAAGCCAATAATTCACAGACCGGGCGTCCGATTGACGCGACGTCTATTTTGTTGAATTCCTGTTGATGAGACGGAACTTTTGGTATTCTTCACCTGAGTTTTGGATGCAGTTGTAATATGGCCAGGTAGGATTGTACCTGAAATCCAACCGGGCCCCTGGAAAGGAAAAGATGATATCTTATAGACAGGACGTCCGTTTGACGAACCGTCAGTGGCATTGATGATCATGTTGAGAAACAGCCCCTATGACTATACCCTATGAGTGTTCGCGGTATGGTTGAGATACGGCCGGGATTGGTTCACTCACGAAACCAACCGAGCCCCTGCGACAAAAAGCCTAGTAACTCACAAACCGGGCGTCTAATTGACGCGCCGTCTGTTGCGTTGAGAGCCCTATGACGAGGCAGTCCTTTGAGATACTTCTTCGTGGGACTTTGAGATACTTGGAGTATCGACTTGTAGCTCATGGAGAGGACCCTCCCAGAGACGAGCATGCGGTGTACGGAGACCGTGTAGCCGACTGAGACCTAACGACTGCTTGACTGACTCGACTTGGAGTGAGTCGACTAACCCAGTGGACAAAGCACTACTATCTGAGGTGCAGACCCATGGCAGATGGAGAACTACCTGTGTTACAGTGCAGACCTGCGGTACTCGTCCGGAGAGTACCTCAGCAGGCTACTAGGGGGTGTGCACTACTGTGATTGGGTGGCATACCCCGGTTGGAAGCACTACTGTGTTTGGGTGGAAGGCCCGCAGTACTCGACAGGAGGAGTACCTCAGCAGTCTTAGGTAAGTGAGCAGTAGCTCACAGTCGTGACAAGACCACTGTACACTCCAGAGACGGAGCTCTTCAGCAGTTACGATTTCGTTGATCAAAATCCTGGTTTGAGCTGAGTCAATGATCTTTGTGATTCCTCATGATTAAGATGGGTTACTTGATAACTTAGGTATATGTATGGGAATATACCTGGTTAGTGGTTATCCATTGATTTCATAATCCTTGTGTTTCCTCATGAATGAGATGGGTTACTTAATAACTTAGGTATATGTATGGGAATATACCTAAGTACAAGATATCTGTTGAGATCTTCTTTGTGGTTATCGTTGTTGGATTTAGTGAGACCTTAAGGGTCTCGAAGTCCCTAATGAGTATTGTTATACTCACCCCTGCATGGGCTTTGCCCGCACCTCATTGTGTTGGTTGCAGATGATGGGCAGTGCTGACGGAGGCCGAGTGTTCGAGGACTGTACGGTACCCCGAGGTGGACTACACGACGTGTCAGTAACCAGAGGTGGACTAAAAAATGAGTCAGTATCCGGAGGTGGACTTCACAGCGAGACGACACTTGGAGTAGGTTGACGGGCGAGAGCATTGTGGAGGCTATCTGTACCTACCCTTCAGGTAGGATCTGTGGTGGAAAGTCCAGGAGTGGAGCCATCTGTACCTACCATTCAGGTAGGATCCGAGGAGGACGTCCCAGGAGCCGATTCCATTCTTCCAGCTGTTGTCTTTTCCTATTGTACTTTGTTCAGTTGTAGTTGTACTTTCATTTGGGTTTGTATTCTAGCCCATTTACCTTTCAGCACTTCTCTTTGTATATAGTGTTTTTCCTCCACTTGTACTCTATGATGTTTTTTTACTTTTATAAAGGTAATGCCTTCCCAGTTATCGGGATTTACACCTTGGTGCTAGTTGCCAGCCCCTGGCCTATGGAAGGCGGGCTTGGGGTAGTCACGACACGGGCCCCGAGGACGGGTCGTGACATATATTCTCATGAATCCATACAAATTATAAGAATGAAAACCATTCCCATATAAATTCCAACACAACTCCACATCCACATAAAAATAACTCATCACAAAATGGAAAAAATTATCCCCCAATAAAAAAATCTCCCAAATAATTTTAATAATATACAGTCAAATTGGACAGTCAAATAGAACATACCTCCTTAAGATTGGGCAGGATTCAATCCCTTTTATAGCCCTAACTTCTAGAACTATTCACTTGTGAGAGGATTTGATAAAATATCAGTAATATGTTCTTTGGAGGGAATAAATTATATCTTTATAATTCCTTACTCAAACTTATCTAACAACATATGATAGATTTTATAAAAATTATATTTCCTAGGGTTAGGTACATGATTTTTCAATATGATTAAGGAACTCTAATTTCCAAAACCCATGATTGGAGGGTTTTTTCATTAACTCTCAACTCATAGAAATTTTTATTCATTTTTATCATCTGCATAGATTATAATGATATAACCATATATTCTATCTATTTGGATTTTAGATCCATTGATTGTTTTCTTCTTTTCATGGAATGGAACAAATCTTATTACAATAGAAAAACTACTTCACCAATTCTTTATTTCCATTCATCAAAAACTCTAGCCCAATCACCATCAATAAAACCAAATAGTTTATAATATTGTATATTAAAATTAATTATCCTAAAATTGAGAGTGTGTGTCTTGTATATCAAGATCCTTTACGTCGAAAAGATATTTCACCTTTATATTTTGTTGTTATTGGGAAAAACGGGTGGAATCAAATACAATGATCAGGCATGAATATGTCAAATACAAAAGGCATTCAATAAAAAAATTTGAACTACTCCTCATTAAAGAATTTCAAAAATTGGTCTTTTCCCAGGTTTATGCCCACTTGGATTTTTGTAGACACTCCTCTTTCCTCCTTAATATCCAACTCCATCATGAGTTCTTTTGTAATATTTCTCTTATGAGAGAAACCTAAAACCTGTTACATGAAAAATTTTCCCCATAAATATTTTCATATCTTGTCATATTGAAATTTAAATACTATATTTCATATTCTTTAATAACTCACATGTAATCATTCTTCATTACTGGAAAAATTATGTCATAAAAATATATAATCATAAAGACTAAATTAATTTTGGTCTTTTTAGTTTATATATTTCCATCCACATCACCATTCTAAAAAATTTTGCATTTTAGATACTCATCTTAATAGAAATAACATGCACACATAGCTTTATTCAAGACATATAATGATATATTTAACAAATATATCATTATACCATCGGAATCTAGTATAAATACATAACATAATTCCAATAATTTTATTTCTTAAATAATACATTTTGTGTTCAAAAAAGTGTTTTACTACATTTTTTGGATGGATAAAATAATTAAAATATGATTTTTTTACATTTTATTTAAAAAATGGATATCATTTATTAATAATTATGTTATAATAATATTAGGATCAATATTTATATTTTATTAAAATATTTATTTTTTTTGAATAGATAAAAAATACAGACCATTGACTATATATAATTTAATTAATGTAATTTAAAATTAAAATTAGATTTTAAATTTTAAATTAATGTAACATAACTATCCTTTAATTAAAAATTATTTAACTAATTATATACGAATAAAATTATACTGGATTTTGGTATACGATCATTTTTGTTACTAAAAACTCATTTTTCTATAAATTATTTTTTATTGTCTTTTATGAATTTATATACAAAAGTATTTCTATCAATTATAGAAATTTAATCCATAAAATTGTGTCTTATATATGGAAGTAAGGGGTTCAATTTTTTGAAAACAGTCTTATCTATTTTGGTCATTGTGAATGGAAACCTTGGTAATCATTTTTCGCTATGTTAAGGAAAAAATTTATAAAACAAGGTTGAAACTATGAGTTAATGCCTATAAATATCCATAGAAAAATGTATTTATTTTATTGTATGGGTTTTTTTTGAAAATATCCCTCCTAGATTAAAAAATATTTTAATTTTATTCAACGTTACTTTGATTGAATCATTTATATTATCTCATGAAAAGGATAAATACAACAATGTGAATCTATTTATTTTAATATCACTTATATGATTTCATAGGGATAAAAAGATATTATGAATGAATCAAAAAAGATAATTTATGTTTAAAAAATTATATTGGGGAAGATAATTTATTTAAATTTTTTTGAGATTCTATAATATTCATAAATGATTTTGGAACATGGATTAGTTCTTTTACAAACAGTAATGAATATCATGTAAATGTTTTTGAGACATTAAAAGAAATTTATTTTTAGTGGGTTTTTGTATTAATATTTTTTAATAGCTAATTATAAAATATAAATTGGTCTAATTTTTATATATATTATAAATTGATTTTTATCTCAATAGATTTAAACTAAATTAAAATGAATTTCCTTGAAAATCACCCTATGTTTTTTATGTTAAATAATATTTCATTAAATGAATTAAAATCCGAAAAAATGTTTCAGGAGGTTATAATGGATGGGAAAAGGTCTAAAAATTCATACATGGATTATTGTTGAACTAATATTCTCCACATAAATAAATCTATGACCCTTTAATAGAAAAAATGGGTTACCACCGATCCGGTGAAAAAGGTTTAAAAAGGGGGTTAAACCTAATGATAATGTATAAGATGAAAACAAAACATGTTTAAATTTGACTAGAGGGATATATATCGACTATAACTGCTTATTCATCGAATACAAGGCCATTTAGAGGTATTTTATTCGAGAATTCATTAATTATCATTAAATATTTTATGTAACTCTAAGTGTGTCATATTCTCACTTATAAAATGGTTTCTCCACACATAATATATTTATAATATTTGAGACTTATAGGTCTACTATACCCTTATATGATAAATTTATTGCTTATTTCCATTCATATTTTCTCCTCTTTTCTTAACATATGACCATCCTATATAGGATTAATGTGTAATAAAATTATTGTATCTATAAGAAGATTAGGATCAAACATCATTGAGTAAGTGAAGATCAGAGGTAAGGTTAATTTTATCTCATTTACACCTCAAATAAAAGTGGTATACATTATGCACCAAATTTATTTTACATATTTAATATACTGCCCATTTTAAAATTGATATCATTAATCCTACATTATTCATGTCATTCAATATTTTTAATTTATGTTTCTACTGTAATGGGTTTTCATTAAAAAGATACAAAAGTAGTAAGATTTTATTTTATAATCACATGTGATTTTTAGTTTGTCTCTGATATATATTCATTTAGTGAAATCATATTGATCATTTCCATTAAATCTATTATCTTTTATTATCAAATGGTTAATACATGATTTGTTGGGTATTAGAATGATTTTACTTCATTTAGTGGATAATAACATCTAGAAAACGTATTTAAAGAAAAAGAATGCTTATTTATGGTTTGGTCGATGATTTTTTCCATATCTATTTTTAGGAAAAACAATGTAAGTTTTTACCTACCCTTGAAATGTTTTTTAAAATCTATTTCCATTAACTTTTACTTTATTCAAAATAATTTAAGGGAAATATTTTTTATTTAATTTTCGCTAAATAATTAATTTTTGAATTATTTCAACGTGAAAAGAAATTTATCTTTTTGAATACATTGTATGAACAAATTTTCCTACCCGCAAGATGATTTTTTTATTTGATTCATAGATAAGAATATGATTTCTAAAATATTTGAAGAAAACTCAATGTTTTGAAAATGTTTGTTTCATTAATTATAAAATAAAAATGTGATTATTTTACTAAAGGAATGACTATAAATATTTAATTTATTTACAACTCATATATTGTAAAATTTTATAATAAATGTTATTTTAGTGGTTTTCTTCTAATTTATTTTATAGAGGTTATGTTTTAACCCATAACATCATTAATGATTACAAACTGATCATATTTCATGCTTTATTAATAATAGAATATACCTTATTATAGATCGTTCACTTTCATATGATCATGTTATTAATAAATCATTAATATTAATTAGAAATTATTTTTCTACATTATTTGTTAATATTTAATATCATAGTTCAATTCAATATAATTTCAATTAAATTATTGTTTTTTCAACAATATAAAATAATATATATGGTATTAGTTTAGGGAATATTGTCATTTCATTAACTTGATTAATAATTTGTATTGTGGATACACTATGTTAAATTATAGATTTATAAGGACTTCTGAGAATTAATTAAATATATTTTTAAATACATGACGAATGAATAAGACTTGAATATGATATGTGGAGATGGTTAAAAATTTATAAAAGATATATCAATAGGTCTTGTGAGATAGAATATATGGACACATTAGATGATTATTTTGTTTATAAATACCCATTTAAAAAATTTAATATATGGGTTCAATGTCATAGATGATAAGACTCAAGAAATAGTTGATGATACCTTGTAGAAAAAATCACAAATATATATATTTATGCAATTACTTTTCGACAATAGTTTTTCTATTTTCCATGTGATTGATACATATATGTTATCCATGTGTGTATATTAACTTATGTTACTTATGGAATGAAATATTTTGTCATTATACACTACTCTATATGGATTATTTCTTATTTACTTATGATTAGTTTTTATAAGTAATCTTTACTAAGAATATGTGCTTATCTTTTATTTTTTTTGCTTTCCATATTATATGATGAAATAACCATTGAATTATTATCAAGGATTAATGTGTTTTTTATATTCAATTATGTATATATCCTATAAAATATGGAAGTTATTAATTTATCGATTTTATCAATAATTATAACTGATTGGTCATGTTTGGTGGAATCCATTTTATTTCATAATTTTTAATGAAGTATGAAACAACTTGATTTCACTTGATTAATAATGTTATAGTTAGTATTTACGATTTTTTTAATTATCTGGTAAACTAGATTTTAGATTAACATAACTAACATGTTTATTATGATAGAAACATAAATTAATTGAGAATTCTTAGGGATTTTTATTCCACGTGTCAACATTCCTGATGAATTGAAGAATAATAAATAAGTGAAATTTTTTGTAAAGTATTGATGATGTCATAGGTTACAATTAGGATTATGAAGACAATGGGAATCACTTAAAAATAATTATTTAATTTTTTATAGGAAAATAAGTTCATAATCATTTCAATAAGTGTGAATTCTGATTTCTAGATGTCACAATCCAAGAATTACAGGCTCCATGAATGAAATATTTTTTTATACTTCGTAAAAAATTTCAGTCAATGAATAACCCATGTGTATGAATGCATATTTTAAGGATTTGAATTTTGGGTAATTATTTTAAAATGAAGCATATATGATTATGGTTTAATGGTATTTATAAACATTATATTAGTATGAGTATGAGGAGGAAAACTCTATATGTCCAATGTAATAATGTATTATTTTATAAAAACATCAGAAAACGTGAATTTTAGAAAACATTAATGGATGATATTAATCACCGTGAAAATAAATGTTATTCTTGTAGAGATATTAATTAAATAATCAATTAATGAATTTAAATATTATTATGTGATATTAAAGGGTGATCCTAGGTGAATTTTATTACAATTTATTATATTAAATCATTAAAATTATATTGAATAATATTTAATTACGGTATATACATATATGAGTGATTTCGATTATTTGTGGATAAAAAAGGACTAGATCAATTTGGAAGAATAAGTGATCAAACCATTCCAATTTTTTTCAGATCAGATTTATTCCATCATATTTTAGGAGATTAAAATTGATTAGTAGATTATATAAATATTTTTGAGATTTATTTTTAATAATGTTTATTCATATTGGTTATTTTTATAGTATGTTCTGTCCATTTCAGTTTTATTGAGGACAAATAACATTTATTCATTTTACAGATCTTATCATTAATAAAATAATTATTTAATTGTCTAATGAATAATAATTTCTTTATAATCATGATTATTACAATAAAAATATTAAATAAATCTTATATATTGTGAATAAATCAAGTAATTAATTTATATCATATTATTTTTCTAGTCGTAATAAATTTATCGAAGTCGTGAAAATTTATAATAAATCAATCAGCTAATATGTTGAAAGAAACAATCAACTATGATGTTTTTATTTCATGAACTCATTTAAAAGTACGATTTTAATAGAGGTACATATATAATAATTTTCAAAGTCATGAGATAAAAATAAAAGCTCATTATAAAACCCAAATCTAATTATATTAAAATACTACAATATTATGTGTCTAAAAATACGAATTAATATTTTTAGGTGAAATTTTTGTATGGATGGGAGAATATAATTCCCCATGATTTTATTTTATTTTTTATTTTAAAAATAATACTAAGATCTTTAGTGTGTTGTTAAGGAAATATTGACCATAAAAAATCATAAAATAATAGAATTTAAATATGGTAATTATAAACTAGCTTTTAGGTTGGTGAGTATGAATAAAAATAACCACATTATGAAATGTGTTTAAAATAATTATTCCTTAATGAATATAATGAATTCAATAAATATTAATAACATTCTTCTAACTGTTATTAATAATAACTGAATTTGAATGAAATAATGTTTTCCTTTGAATGTAAATATTTTTCAAAAATTGTTTTTATTTAATATTGTGTGTAGATATTATAAATATTTGTAAAAAATTAATATTCTGCATTAAAAAAAGTTCATATAATGATTTAAATCATAAAATCATAAATTGCATAGGATTTTTTTTAGAATTTTATGAAAAGACTGATTTTCGAGACAGTAGGGAATTAATACAAAATTCTATAAATTTTTTATTTATTTTCTTTAGATAAACTAATTTATAAGTACCATTATATTATAAATTTCTTCCTAATGTAAAATAATTCTTATTTAATTTTAAATAATACAATAAATTAAAAATTATTCAACATTACACATTTTTTTACACGAAGTTTATATTTAATATGACTTAATATAAAATATTATACTAAACACAAATAAATTATTTCTGTGAGGCTAGTTTAGTTTTTAGTTTCTTCTAAATGGTATAATTACGTTAAATTCATTCACAACACTAAATCGATAATTATGAAAACTTATAAAAATATATATTAAAAATTAAAAGAAATAGTTTTCTTTTAATTATGGTATTACAAAAATTTATTTAATTATTGTAAAGTATAGTAAATTTTTTATTTTTTACATTTTATTTCCATTTTTTTGGACAAATTTAAAGTTAAATTAAATAACCAGTCTCAATAAATGTTTTCACTGATGGTTTTTCATGAAAAAATTTAATAAATGATTTAAATATAAGAAAAATCACAAAAGATGAAATGTAAAATTTTAAATGGTATAAAATATCATCAATATACCATTTTGCACCACTTATCACCTTAGAAGTATATTTAAGACCCATAAAGGCTAAAATGTTGTTACCATGGTTTAAGGTAAAATGTGTAAATGATGTGGTGGATTCAAAATAAATCATTTAAAATGAAATTAAAACCATACTAAATTTGATTATATTGTAATATTCATTCCATAACTACTTTTTATTTTAATATATTTCTCTTTGAAAGTGTTTTACTTGAGAAATATATCAATTATATTAAAATATTTAATGTAATTCCATGTTTTTCCTATCATAACATATAAAATGACACCCATATCATTTTTTAAATTTTTTTTGAGCCTTATAGTTCATCCAAGATCAATCCTAAACCCATTAGTTTTTTATACCCTTAAAACTAGAGTTCCTGGTTATCACTAACAGGTTTTGTATTCAAAATTTACAAAAGAAGTAAGGATTAATGTTTCAATATCATTACTTTCAATATCGTACATTAAAAATATCGGTTGAATGAAATTATAGAGATATTATACATTAACCCCCACTTGTTTTAATTATATATTTTTATTCTTATAATTTTTAAATATTTGTACCATATTAATCTATTTTTTACTTAAAATGATTAAGAAAATGTTTTTATGTAAAAGTTAAATTTTTTTCATATTCAGTTGATCGATATTTTCTTTTACGATAATGATATTCAAAAGTGTTTAGTAGACTTTTTTATATAAATATAAAACAATTTAAAAACATTACATTACATAAATTTTAAATTATATAAAACCTCATAAATGAATCTTTTTGATGAACCGTTTTCCCAACATGTCCTTCCATAACATTATGAATATTTTAAAATAATGTATAATTTTAACAAACCTAGAATTAATATATTTTTCAACCATCAGGACCATTTATTAATTTGATTATTACATTGATAATCTCCATTGTAATTTTTAAAGAGAATTTTTTCTCAGAATTTTACAATTTTAATTTATAATTTTATCAAAATAATTGTGATTTCTTTTCTAAATGAATTAAATGAATTGTTAAAGTGATTTATAACAATGTTTCAAAAAATAAAAAGGAAATTAACAATAATTTTTTATATAAAATTTATTATCTAAAGGTTTTACCCTTCTATAGAACAAGAATTTATTTTAAATCAATAGTCTTCTCTCATCCATTCTAGATAATTGATTATAATTTATTTTGAGATCATTCACCTACTTTTCATCGAGTTCTATATCACACTGTATTATTAATTGATTATTATATTTATCAATAATGTAAATGTTTTTTAGTATGATGGATTAATTAAATATCATTTCTATTAATTTTATATCATTTGAATCATTTAAAAATTCTATAAATAATAAAAGTTGAATGAATTTTTTTTCACTAACCGAGAAAATATTATTTATTCATGATTCAATATAAATAAATGTTGATTTATATTTTTACATTGAATTATAATAATCATTGAATAATTAATTAATTCATTGGATGTGAATATGATAGGATTGGCTTAGTTATAGATAACCCCTTAAGGCATCCATATGTCTCGAGTGGAAAAACAGATGGCCATATTTTATTTTATTTTGTTTACACATTCTCATATATTAAGAATGATTTTATAGTTCAGATTCCTTGATGGTTAGATTCACAATCACATAGATTAGGTGTAGATAGAACATTCATGAATGTATAGATTTAACTATTTCTATTATTATGAATTTAGTTTCCCATATCAATATTACTACTATGTTGATATTAGTCATGGATATATGTTGAACTCATGTTATTGATTGAATGAGATGTTTTTTGAGTATACACTCTTCCATAATGATTATATCATATTTTATCATGATTTATTCCAATATACATTACCATTACTAAGAATTTTAACTCACCATTTTTTTCATTCAAAATGATATGATGAAGAAAAAATGATATTATATTCAATATTACAATTTAATATACTATTTATATTTTTTTCATTCCAACACTTCTAAATTTATGGATCTTTCATGGGAATAACCACTATTTCATGTATGAATAATAAAATTAAGCACTTACTATGGGTTATCAGTTTCTAGGTGTTACATTCATGTTGATCCATGTATGCTTTATCAACAACGTAACTATTTATAACATATCATTTATCATCCATAAAAAATATCATGAGGATTCATTGATATACAATTCCATGGAATATTATGATGTATTAATATCTCACACGTGGAAAAACTATTTCTCTATAGCAACCCCCATTAATTTGTGAGTATCCTTTGAAAACCAAACATACATTTTTTCTTTCCAATTCAACATTATCATGAATTTTTTCTAATAACCCATTTTTATAATAATAATATTCACACTATGTCTGGGAATAATTTAGGATGTTTCATTATTTTTTATCTGGTCAGGATTAGAATTCATATCCAAGATCCTATATTAACAAATGATTCCAAAATCATTCAAGGTTCAACTATGGAAATTAAACTAGTATGATAAATAATATTAATATTTCATCCTGTTTTTTCAACATGATTTTGACTCCAAATGATATAGTCAACATCAATATGTTTCCTCAATCTCTTATTTTTCTATTGGGAATTAAATTATCTTTATTCATTATTGGAAAATGATTAATATCTCTATTCAATTTTGTTAATTATATATTATATCCTATATGTTTGGAAATGAAAAAAATTTCTTCCATATTTTCAATGATAGTATGTATTGTTCCATATTCATTTCCAGAATATATTAGATAACCACTATCAATAAGACGACAAATTTTTTATTGTAACACTTCTAATGCTATATATTTGGTCTATACATGTAAAAAATACTATTTTCAACATTTTCCTTAATGTTTAAAAAACTAATGTAATTTTTATTTGATAAGGAAATGAATTAAATTATCCATGAAATATTTATAATTTGGTGTACTTTTACACCACATCTCATTGTGGGTCAAATTTATGTTTTTCCTTAACATACATCTATTTCAAATTATTATAGTAGTTGTATTAACTAGTAAATTGTAATACCTTGAGTTTTCATTTTCTAGATTCATGGTTCTAACTATATTAATAAAACTCCAATTATTCCTTTAAACCACACATTTTTATTGGGGTGTTTATAGAGAATTGTACTGATGTTTGATGCCATATTTTTAACACACCCAGGGGACTATTTTTTCATATTCCCATCCATTATATGACCTCAATATTTTCATGTAAAATCTTTATTTATTCTGGGTATGTCATATGAAACTCTTGAATCTATACAAATATAGTAATTTTTGTGGAATGAACATGATGGAAGTAATTCTTGTAACGTTGCCTATAAAAGTATAATTTTTTTTATTTTATGAATTCATAATCATAAAGACTTGAGAAAAAAAAATTAAAAAAATAAAGAGGATATGATGTTTAAATTTCAACTCCCACAAGTGCCTAGTTAACTATTTTACAATTTGATAATGTTTTATAGATAATAATGGTTTCTTTTTTTAGTAAATGTAAATTTCTCAGATTTAATTCTTGGATTGGTTCATTTATATTGTACTGTCTAAGGATGAAAATTTTTCTATTCCATAAATAACTTTTTATATGATTACTCATTGTAAAACTGTATTTGATTTTATTACATGAAATAGATTTTATCATCTTCTTAAACCCCTAGAAAAAACAAACTGATGTTTCATTATTTTGACTATGGATCCATTTTTCATAATAAGAAAATAATTTATATAATAAAATATTTGTGATACATTTTACAAACTAATTCAGTCTATCTCCGTCCTATGAGGCACACTCACCATTTTATCAATATTATTTTTGTTTTACTTCTTCTTATTTTGATATAATAATTCTTTAGGATACATATATAGGAACATCATCATTAGCCCATTCTTTGATATCATCCACAACTTCTTCAACTAAAATGAAATTATTTTTGAAGGAAATAAAAGATAATTTTGTTTTTCCATTTTATTGATCATATTACATATCATTATTGTCAATATTTACTAAAGACTACAAACACTAACTTTATATTGAATTTTTTTATGAAAGTTAGTCCAAAAATAAAAAATATTTGAAAATAAAAACATTTAATATAAAGTTTAACTTAATACATTTATCTTAAATACTTTGATAAATTTACTAACATAACATAAAGGGTTTCTTCATAATATTCCATGTTTTCTCTAATATCATTTTTTTCATGTTTTCCTTCTATAATATATAAAAGTAATTTACATTTCATTCATTCTATTTATTATAGGTAATTGTTCTATTCTCATTTAATAGTTAATATGAACTCAATAGAATTCATTAATGGAGGATCCATTAACATATACATCTTCTAGAGATATGATCATATAACTGAGTTTATCTCGTAGGATTATTATTATAGTTTTGAACCAAATTTGAGACTTTAGGAGTTTCTAAAAACATAATGATAATACTAACAATAAATTTTATCCTATTAAATAATGAATCCATTTCTTTTTATCAAAGAAGATAATTACAATCCCTAAATAGTAATAATGATGGAATTTGGTATAACCTATGACACATGTCCACGTATGCCAATGTCATCAAAATAGTTTTGTGTTCCTATTAAAATAATGTGGGGAGAATATTCCATAATGTAAGAGTGAAACAGAATAAGAAGATAAAATTAATATGTGACATTTTTATAATAAAAAAAACATAGAATGTGATAATAAATATACCAAAATCACATGAAATATTAAATTAAATTTTCATATATACTGAGTAGATATCTTATAGGTAGATCATACATTAGAAGTACATAATGAATAAAATTCCAAGGTACATATCCTATCACCATACAGTCCTCATTCCTTCCCATTCTGATCATCTATATCCAGTCTTAGAAACTACGAAAACAAAAACAACGTCGAACATTCAATTATTCTTACATGTGTGGGAAAAATAGTTTATATTGAGTACCCATGTTACATATATTCCTGAGGAGGTAGTGGGTATAATATAGTAGGCCAGCTTTAATTGTGTCCCAAAATATAAAAATTCTTCCATGTAGTTATTATAGAGGTTCATAATTAATGTTTGTCAATACAATCATTTATAATAATTTAATGACATTGTCAAAAACAAATAATGTACCTAAGGACCGAGTTTACCGTATGAATGATACGTTCCATCTTTGGCTAGTTCCTTGGTGTCTATGTGAACATTGAGAATACTGTTACAACCATATCCCAAAAGGGATAATATACCCATATCTTGCCCAAATTGTAATTGGGGGGGGGGGTAATATACCCATCCTTAGATCCACAAATTTCACACAGTTTCTATGTTTACCTTGGGTTTAACAATAATTGGTACTCCACACATGTTCCATGTTAAATCTAGGAAAACAGTAATTACTGCATCCCCTTGGGGCCATGTTCACCATATATGACAATAATCATTGCATCCCCCAGGGTACATGTTCCCCATAGGCTAGCTATGCATAATATTAATATGAAATAAAAGAATAGTGTACATGTAAAAAATCAAATAGAACTAAAATAATAAAATAAATACTTGAATCAAGTGGTAGTTAACAATAAATCACAAAAAAATTATTCAATTTACATTATCCAAAACTATTTCCAAACACATTTTTAATATCAGGGATATTTTTAATTTTCCAAAATATTATTTCCCCATTCCAAAAAATTATCAAAAATACCAATTAACATCCCAGACCAAAATCTAACAGATTAACCTTTTTCAAAACAAATTACACTTATCATCTAAAATTAAAATCCTAAGAAAATTATCATGTACCATTTCATATTATTACATTCTCAAAAACACCATATAAATTAAAAATTAAATAAAAACCCATTTTATTATATAATTAACATTACATTTACATAATATTTCATTATTGAGGGATAAACATTTACAAATTTCAACGGGTGTTAAATTCTATTCCACATCAATACAATATATCCAAGGATTTTAAATATCATTTTAGAAGAAAAAAAACAAAGTAATTTAATGAAATAAAACCACTATAATTTTATTTCCCCGTGAATCATCCTCTTGAATTACATCATAGTGGGGTACAAGATATACTAAACACAGATTTAAATAATATAAAATTGACCAAGAAATTTTAATATTATTTATATTTAGCATGAAGAATCCAACACAAAATCCCATGAACCCAGAAGGAAAATTGGGAGAACTAGTGTTTAATTTACTTTTACCACATACCATATCCTTGAGATAGTCCAAATACTTGGAATCACCATTTGGTTCAAGGTAAAAATAAAAATATAGAGAAACTAGACAAATGCACTAAAAATAAAGAACAACAAGCATAAATGATAAATTTTTTTGTTGGAAAGATAAAATAATAATATAAGATGAGGGAGTGATATACTAACCACATGATTTTCAAAGAATATGATATAATATAATCATCCCATGAACCAATGGAGTTCTTCCATGGAAATGGAAGAGGATGAGATGGCTTCTCCATGGGATAAAATAGCCACTATAGTAGCCATTATTAGGCTATGAAGTAAGGGATTGAAGGGGGAAACAACCATATTTACCCACATTATAAAAGGTAGTATGAGTCCAAGAGATGTATTATGGTTCTCTCAGCAATTCCCTAAGCTTGAATAGAACAAATATCCTACTATACATCAACCATCAAGTCAGTTGGCCTATATCGTTTAGTCATGGGGTGTGAAACAACATGTTTCGGTCTTAGGCCTTTCCCCAGGCCGAAAGATCACTCATGTCACCTCATTGAGACCATATTCATTTAGATAAACATGATTTATATGTGTTAAAACTAATAAAAGATAGTTTCAATTCCATAATAAAAATTAGTCCTATACACCAGTTTGAAAATTAAAACACTTACTAAATTTTTAAACACCATTAAAGATTATATGTAATAAAAAACACCCAACATATTACTTATCATCCTCAAGACTTATTTTGGGTCATTAATCCTTTCATCCCACCCAAGGATAGAAAAGATTTCAAATGAAAAATACCTTTTTCTATTCCTTAAACCAGAGGCGTTCCCAATTCACATCTTATGAGTAATGGTTTCCCAATAGCCAAAACCAATGTGAACTCCAATCATAAAAAATAAAACTAAATCACAGTGATTATCGGATATTATATATTTTGAGATACTGAGGTTTTTGACTTATGACAACATGATATTACTACACTGTACACCACCAAAATTTTAGCTCAAAACAAAGAAACTCAAAATCACTAGTTTCTACACCATGATAATTTCTTATTGAAATAGATATCATTCATTCAAATGATGTTCCTGTTGTATATTACTACTCACCAAACCCAATCATGCATAATTAAACTAATTAAACATTGGTAACCATCCTCATTTTTGAAAACCATATAATGATGGATGCATACCTTCCCTCAATGTGCAAGCCAGTGACAAACAATCCTTTCTTATAGAAGCATAATCAGATCTCCAAAACACATCTATAATATCTAAAAGGACATAATGGATGTAAATTTGTTCTTAAAACATTTTCCTCTACATGTGAAGGAAATATAGATCATCCTCGAAAAATTATTCATGAAAATTATAAGCTTTAACTATAAACATGTGCCCAAATTTCATGACCCTAAGGCCATAACAACCAAATTTACCCAATTACCACCAAAAAAGGTAACCAGATTCCATAGTCCAATTAGGTTTAGATTCCATCGTTAGACAATAAATATCCCAAAGTAATTGTGGTTCCCTGATCCACACATAGACACAGCTCTGATCTGAGATCCCTTAGATAACATAAATTCTTCTTGAGCTCAAATCTGAGGCACAATTAGATTTTCCATCAAATCCAATTTCACTTTTAGAATTCCATTCAGAATCCAAAAAATCATCCTTTTCCCCACTATTATCCCAATATCCCCATGCCATTCTACAGTAAACTACATATACCTAATACTCTTATTAAAAAAGTGTAATATAACAATGACTGATAGAGAAATCCCCAATATAATAGTTTCATTATAGTTTCTTAACAAAGTTAAATTCAACACATTGTATATTTCATCCCATCCATAATCAGAACAGAAAGGCAGGATGTGACTATCTATATATCACCTGATTCACAAAATGAAAACCTCCTACCATCTATATGAGGTTCTTGAGAACTACCTCTATGTCATTCTCTAAAAATTAACACAAAACGAGGACCTCACACTTTTATGGCCTCTGGTGCACTCTCCACCATACATATTTAATAAAACCACTAATCATTTTTAAATCTAGTCATGCTTAAGCTATCTATTGTCCCATAACAACTATGAATTATTTTATCAATAATTTCCATGCCACAACTCTTTGATTCATCCTAAATTTCACATATTAATGTGGGGAAATCTCAAAAAATATCTCATGGGATAAAGAATCCTTGTTCACATGCTCCTCAAAAACTCCTGACCACATAACTCTAGGAGGTTCCCATCAATTGAGACACACTATCACAACATGAATATCTTCTATTTTAGGAGATAACATTTACTAAGGCACTAACCCCACAACTCGGATAGATAAATCTCAGAACTAAAATGTCTCTCAGAAAAATTAGAACTACCCATTTTAACCATTATATTTACAAATAGGAATTGCAAATAAAAAACATGTACCACCAATATCACCAAAAAACTGGTAGTTTTTTCTCAAGAAAGATGATTTCATAATCAAATGACACTATACATCTCCAACATGAGCATGATATATGTATCTCATTAGAGATTTCAGGGTGTAAACATCCTAGAGACCATTTATCTAACCTATGGACTCCTTTATTCAAGTATATTGTACCTTCCCGGTCATTTGACTATACCTCCAAGTCTATCAGTATCACTGGACTCATTGAATCAGTGTAGCATTCACTATTAAATATGAAATTTATCATGATTCAAATGTAACATAATGATGACCAATATTCATTGGAATCATTTTATGATCAAAATAAATCACCCATGATCTATCATACATAGAACCATCACCCAAGTTCATTAATAAATAATTTATCATAACATTTTCTAAATTGTAGTGTTATGCATCTGAATGACCCTAACTATATAAAACTAGATTTATAACTGAAAGAAAACACTCAATATGCTATTCTTTATAATATCCGAAGAATAGTAATTCATTCATCATCAAATCAGTATAACCTTCTATGCATCAATCCCTTGAGAAAAAATAATTACCCACTACTCATATATCTAGGCACACACAACACTAGGATAACCCCTCACATAGATTACCTTCATCTCAAAAACCTCAACCCCTACACTATATCCCCATATTAGTTTGCAAATACCTCTAGTATTTTACACTTACCCACTTATTACATTCATCACACAAACCACTACATATTTGTAGTATTCCTAGCCCCATTCCAAAGAACATGGTTTCAAACATGCTACAGAAAAATGCTTAATATTGGCCTAATTTACATAGAGACACACACTAATACTACAACACAATGATCAAATAAAACCATTATAAAATGAAACACAAGCTAAAAAGTAAAAACTCTAAAAGGGTCACATGAGATGTTGATGTGAGGATACACCTAACCATCTAATGGTTACAACCTAACACCATAAAGGTATACCGACCCAATACCAAGGGCCTCACCACTCAATATACCTCTAGAAAAAACAATACAAACAAAAGTTCAATCAATAAAACAATCTATAATCAAAAACATTTCATTGTTCAAATTAATTAAACAATAAAAATCTAATCTGAATGATTGAAATATTAAAACTACTCCTTAACCAACATTTTTCCAAATTTTTTATATGTTATTAAATTTTAAATATATTTTTTTTGAAAAATATAATTTCATTAAAAATTTATTGAAGAAAAAAATATAATTTTATAACAAACATATTTTTTAACCCAAACCTCCACATTACATTTTGTTTATACCTTCATATTACCCAAAATTCTCTTAAAAAGTCATTTAGGTAGAATTACACTTGACACTCAAATGTAAACCAAATTAATGGAGGAAGAATACATAAATACCATCCCATATCTATTATAAATATATGTGATGATATAAACTAGTACAAGACATAAGTCATAAGTAGTAAATAAAATACTACCCTAAGTGATTTATAGGAAAATAAAATCTTAGGGAGTAGGAAAATTTCATATGAACCCAATTTTCTAGTCTTGATGTGTGAACAGACACACCCTATTTTCTATACCAGTAAAAGATATTCCTATATGTACAAAATTCAAAAAAATGTTAGAAACTCAATGTTGAGATCATTTAACACTAAAATGAAAAAGGAAGAAGAAAAAATTCCATCCCTTACCACATAGTTTTCCCCACACGTGTGCAACTAGGCACTAATAATTGTGATTATTACTATTTTGTGACACTTTGATAGTCTAATATATACAATAATAAATTAGTAAGATAAAATTATAAGGAAAAATACTAACCTAGATCACTAACTAAACAACAAATTTACTAAAACACTATATGACTACCGGATGATCTCCACATACACCCGTGGTTGTAGACTTGCGTTGAAGGCCTTTGATAGGACTATGATTTACTTTTGTCTCGCATTAGAGTGAAATATTTGTCAAAAACCCAAATAATAGGTGAAATATATATAATCATCACAAAATATGAATGTTATGAAAAATAAACCAAACAAAACATGTGATATCAAATGGATGTGTCATACCTACCAAATCGATCTCCCGTGGGTCGGTCATAACCAAACAGTAGTAAATAAATAATTTAATACCAATTTTCATGGGCTATACCTATATTTTCTCATGTAATTCCTACAAAAATTATAAAAATATATTCGTAGAAACCAATGAAACAACAAAAAATCATCCTTATCATATACATATCCCTCTGACAGATATTAGATTCTTCACATATACATAAGGGCCATGGAATCCCAAGAAGCATTTAACTATAACAGATTTGGACACCACAAATGTTGTCCCAAAATATATAAAATTTTATATTCAACATGGAGATGTTCTCAATAAAGTATTTTATTTATAGAAAATTAAAAACAATAATATAATATCATAAAAAATGACTAACCTTAGTGATGAGTTCTCCATGGACGTGGTGCATACCGGCATCATCCAGTACTAGAATACCTTTGATAATAATATGAATAAAATTCCAACCATACCCAAAACAAGTGTGATATACCCATCCTAGATCGAAAATAGTGTATGAGGATAATATAACCATCCTTAGAGCACTAAAATTCACCCAAGGGATGAGTTCACATCGAGTTTAACCATAATCCCTATGTCTCCCAGATATCGATTTCAACCAAGAATAAACATAGTTTATGAATCCCCTATGGTCCATGTTTTTACAGGGTTAACCATAATCAATTTCTCCCCTAGGGTCTGTGCCAACCCCAAGATAACCATAATGAAATTTCATACATGATTAAATCATAATATAAATTTTCACTAATTCTATTACACGAATATTAATAAAACTATATATTAAAATAACTTTTACATATCCACATAAAAATTATCAATAAGGAAAAATAATTTCAAAATATATTCCAAATACTATGGATATTTTAAAATTTAAAATCACATTTAAAAAATATAATTTTCATATAAAAAAACATTTCATAAATTATAATTCACATTTCCAATAAAAAATCCAACTAATTAACAACATTAAAATAAAATTCAATTTAACATTTCTAACTACCAATCCAACATACCAATCCATGAAATAACATTTATGTAACATCGAAAAATTTAATATTCTACAAACGTCCTTCAAAAATAAATTTTAATGAAAACACAATTTGATTATTTATTATTCATTTCAATCAAAATAGATTTAATTGCACATACAAAATAATTTAAATAATAAATGGATTTGAAATTCCATTTATCAATAATAAATTATAACCAATAAACTTCATTACTATTTCAAAAACACAACATATGAATTTAATAACTGTAACAAACTCTAATGTAATTTAAAAAGGAAGAAAAATAATTATCATTCACTTCTTAGGGTCCAAAATATGATAAACATGGAATTAAATACGGAAAACTCATTTAATATATTTTAGGTTAAGTTATATCATTCAAGGGGAAGCCGAAAGCACTGCCTCTGAATGGAAGTAGAGTGCATCGAAGACTATGGGTTAATTTAAAGGGACCACCTAAAATATCCTTAAGAGAGTCCACAAATTTGTTATTGACCTTTATCATGTGCTAAAATTTCTGAAATTTAGAAACCATAATGATTTATCTAAATTATGGGTATGATCTATATAAATGATTAAATAGATTTTGATGACATGTGAAAATATAAAAATTAATAAGTGGAGTTATATAACCACTATGGGAATTTTAATTCATTTGATGGAATCCAAAACAAACAAGAACCAAGGTAGTTCCTCTATGGAGAAGGGAGGGGGATCCTATATGAAATGAAATGGAAAAAAAATTGAGAATATTGGAGATAATATTTGAGTTGGTAGAGGGGGTATATAACCCTTTCTAATCATGAGAAAATAGAATAAGAGCCTACTAGCTATATGGTGATGGGATCATTAACTAGCTGGTGAGCCTATGTAGAAATTAGAAGATACAGGATGCCCACCAACTAGGTAGTGAGACTAAAATAGTATTCATATATCCCAATCCTTTCGTTGATCCCAAGGATCTTAACATTAACCTCTCAAAACCCCCATTTGTTATGCCATAATCTCACATTATTGGATTTGGGGCTCATAGACACATACATTACATATATGTTTTGACAATAAATATAAAATTATTGATAAGTCAATCCATAATTACTAAATCATTAATGATAATTGAATCTCTTACATCATAAGGAATTTTCACGGTTTGATATTATGATAAATTGGTCACATTAAAATCTAATAAATATAATTTCTTTCTCAACAAAGGGGAAATGTTTCTATTGTATATTAGAAACTCTTTAATTCATGTTATGTCTTCATCATCATACATAAATTATAATACATGTTAAATCATTAAAATAATTTCTCATGTACTACTTTTCATCATTATACAGGTAAATTGAACATTATAAATGGTCGATCTCAAATGATATGAAAGGAAAATTGATATCTAATGAAATCATGAACTAAATATGGAATTAATATTATAGAATTTATAATTATCCCAAATGAATAAATTATCAACATGAAATTATGATCATGATAAATAAATGAAATTAAATTAAAATATATGTATAAATAATAAATATATCATATAGATTGATTTTATAAAGCAGGACGTAAAAAATTGTTTTTATATCCTTATTCCCAGATACATTAATTTTCACCGATTTCGATGTCTAGAAATTATGATGAATTTGGTAGGAATACCACAAATACCCAAATTAATTTTTTCTCATGATACTGTCATTGAATTAAGAGTATAATGAATTCATGTCCCCACCAGTCTCTTGATTATGTCTAATTCATTCACCATATGAGTCAATAATATCATTAATATGAATGCTTAAGGAAATAGTGGGTAAATAAAATATTGTGTATCAACATATTGAATAATACCTGAATGAAAATATATGATAATAATGTGTTATCATCCAATAATCATCAATTACAATAATATATTTCCCCATGTTAAAATATAGTTTACATGATCATAACTAATCCAGATAAAGACAGTGGATAAACAAACAATATATACATAACATTCCAATAATATTTTATATTGGGACAAAAATGTATTGAATTTCAATAAATTTTTACATATAATTAGAATAAAATTATTTATAGATGAAAATTATCAAATATTTGTGACGATAAATTATATGTATATATATTAAATATTTATTCATAAATAAATATGTCAATACATGAATAACACAATCAAAATTCATGTAATGGATTAAAGTAGTTGGTTTTAAAAGAACATAACCCATAAAATGAGGTATATTAAAAATAGATATTATTTGTTTACATTTTATAACCATAAGAAATAATGAATGTATACATCATAATATAATCAATGTAAAAATTGAACTAAACATATTAAATTTGTTCAATAAATGATTATAAATGAATTAATGAAAAGTGAGAAACCAAAATACTCACCCCTTAGGTAAAATTTAATAAATATCCACTTGAATTAGAGGAAATTATTTTTATTATTAGAAAAATTAAATAAAAATACTGAGATAAAAACATATCCATCGTAATTGAATAGACTATATAATGAAATCATTGCGAAAAAAATATTATGTATCAACGAAACTAAATTTAGACCAATAAATCTATTATGACGATAGACACATTCAAATAAAAACACATTTATAGATTTCTATTTAAATTTATCAGAAAATTATATTTTTAAAATATAATTAATGATATTATATCTCAAAAAGAAATGTGTACCCCACAAAATATAAATTAGGATCATAATACCAAACATATTTGATGGGGAAGAATTTGAGATGAAACCCCTTACCCATTTTCATTAATTCCATGAACCTACCATAACCTACTATATAAAACATAGAAAACATAGTCACATAACTTATTGTATTACATATATCCATTTATAGTCATAAATTTTATAGATATTATTTCTCTATATGAATTCATTATATTATCCGCATTTGGGGTTTGTAGTATTTTTTACTGAACTAGTTTCATAATTACACTTCTCATATTCATTATTTTAGAATGTTTCATAATTAATATGTCATTAGGTTTATTATATGTATATTATCATTTTTTATATATTCCAAAATAAATATATTATTTTTTCTCATTATCCATGATGGTGAAATTTATACCAATAAAATTTTGGTGATTCCTAACAATCAAATTTTGTTTTCTTAATTAATGATTTCAATATTAATATAAAAACACTAGAAACAAAAGAATAATATTTTACTCCAAAATAATATAAAATTATTAATATAATAATGTTTTAGTAGTAAATCAGGATATATATCCATATTATCATTATTTTTTGTTTTATATGCGACCATAACATAAACCTTCACTAACTTAATTTCTAATCTAATTTGGTTTTGTTGAACTATCATTATAGTATAAGAATAATTCTCCTATAGAGTGTTTATTAACATGATATATCATAATTTATGGGATATAAAGAATACATCCTTGAAATAAAAACACATCTAAATTTGAATAAATAATTATCCTCTTATTATAATGTTTTAACTGATTAAATTACCAATTATAATTTTTTGATCCAATAATTTCTAGGTTCCATATTTTTTCATACCATATCCTTAATAATATCATAAAATATAATTTATCCTTTCATTAAATCCTTATATTCAAAAATATAAGTTGTTTAAGGAAAAATTAAAAATATTACATCAGGAGTCGATAGTTTGCACATCACAAGAACACCGATTTTGGTTCTATTTATAAATTACATATATAAATAAACAATTATAATTAAATTAATATTGTAAAATTATAATATGGAAATTATAATAATTTTAATGTATGATTTTATTTATAATTTTTTTAAAAAGTGTAATTATTAAGAAAGACTTAATAGTTGGTAATACTCATGTCGGGGACTTGAATTTTTCAGCATTGTCTCATTAAAAATGAATGATATATGCTAAATAATGTTGCCTAGAATCATATAAATAGGGAATAAAGATATATATAGATAATATTCGATGATTTTAATGATTAAATTCAATTTATTGGTTAATCTTGATGTTATGGATATGTTACACTTCTATATGTGAAGAGATTTATTACATTTTTGAGAAAGATTATCAATTTCAATAATATGATAATACTTGACCAAGGTAAATGGATTAAATATAGAAATACTAGGGTAGAAATTTATTTTGGTTCAAAACTGACCATAAAAATTCATTTTTTGGATATTTTCATGAGGCATATGTATTTAATATTCTCTTTTATTATTACATAAAAACATAGTATTTCAATGGTAATATATTTTTATCACTAGTAACCTATTTTTTTAATAAATAAAATATAAAATAAGATTTAACTTAATTTTATATGTTTTATTTGTATCTTGAATATGATTTTACCAAATAAATTTTCACTTTTTTGAATAGTCATTTTTTAAAAAGTCACAATTAAGCGTTAAAAAATAACTTTTCAAAAAATAACTTTTTTATGATTCAAATTTATATAAGGGTTTAAATTATATAGGATACTAATTTTAGTACCCTAAATTGATTTATAAGAAAAATATATGTTATGAGAAACTAAAGTAAATCCAAAACCAAATCTCTTTTGAAACTAATTTTTTCAATGAAATAATTTAATGTAGTGTTTTTATAAGAGTAATATTAAAATTAGTTATGAAAAGGTTTGACATAGAATTTATAAGAACTAATAATATTTTAAATTCCAAAATTTATTATATATATTTATATCTAATAACCTAAAAAATTTTATAATCACATGGATTATTCTTTTATAATAATAAGAGAAATTACATGTTCTATGAAAACATTGTCTTCTACTAAAAGATAACCATTTTAGAAAAATATAAAGAATTCATACAAGGATTGATTTTAAATAAATAATTTATTAAATTATGTTCGTTATTATTAGTTTCAATTTATATAATTTTAAAACATATATTTTTAAAACTATAAATAAAATAATGAAAAAACCATTTTAATTGGAAGTTGGTATATTCAAATATTACCTTTTTATTCTTATATTATATAAATTACCTACTAAATTTGGGTTAAGAATTTAATAATATATAACCTAATTTATCATCTATCTTGTGATTTCTAAAATAGAAATTCATATCGCATTTTTTTTTGAAAAATAATAATGAAACAAAAAATTATTATATTAGTGATTTTTGGTAACCTAATTTTTTTAATTCACATTTCATCATGGAAAGAAATTTTATATACATATAAATCATTTAGAATATAATCATACTAATGAAGTCTAATTTAATGGATATTTTTTATGATTTATAGTTAAAAAATTATATTTCAACTCAATATATTGTGGTTCTATTTATGTTTTTTATTTCATATAGAAAATGGTATTAAACAAGTTATATTTTTAAAGGAAATCATATATAATAATTTAATTGTGTTACATTCTGTGACATTAAATAGATTTAATAATATTAATTTACCTCTAATGATTAGATTATGTTTTATATGGAAATAAAAAATAATTATAAACTTCTAGATGATCATTGTTTTTAGTATGTGATATGGGATTTGACTATATGAAAAATATTATAAAATCTTTATAAACGGGGCTAACTCATTCTTAATTCCACATAGAATTATTTTATTGAAATTAAATCTTGATCCAGTAATAATAAATAAAGTAAAAAATTATTTATATTATAATTATACCACTAGCGATGTTTATTTAATACTCATTATCATATAGATAGTAATAAAATAAAGGGCATAGGACTCTAGATAAAATGTAGTGAAAAATAACTACCAGATTAATTATTATTAGTTTCATATGGTTTTTCATGTTTTCATTGTTTTTTGTGAGTATCTCCCTCATTGTCCCTCAGATTTGGATATCGAGTCACATAATGGTGAATATTATTACAATTGAAGAAAATATTTTTCTTATCTTCTCTGGTTTCAATAAAATTGTGAGTTTTCTAACTTTTGACACTATACTTAAATAATTTCCCCACTTTTTATAGTAATTTTCCACATGTTTCTTCCCACATTCTTGACACATCGGAAATAATTTTTTTTCCAATCCTTATTTATATGAAATTTTCTTCCTAAAGGATCCAATTTATATTCATTAGTGTGTTTGGAGATTTGACTATGTTATCATTGAAAATCATATTTCAAGATTTATTGTTTGGATGAATCGTTAGGTTTCTTAGTCTATCTCATATCCATTTATGTTGTTATTTGAAAGACAATTTTCATTTTAAATTACATCCATTATTTCCATTGTCCCATTGTTCATAATATATTATAAAAAAATGTGTTAACCTAAGTTTTGATAATTATTTTTTAATTATATAAAATAACATGTAGAATATTCAACCCCAAGATTTCATACATTATAAAAATTTAATGTTTTCTTATATTTCATACAAATAAACTTTTTTCTGTCTTGGTTCAACATATATCTCTATCTATTAAACATTTATTATTATTAATTCAACCTATGTGACTATTATTTGGATTGTATTATATTTATTAACATAATTCATAAAATTGTAATCCCAAATTACCATGATATTTCATATAATATTCTCAAACTGTTAATCATTAAAACTAATGCTCTAAAAACCAACTTATCCTTTTTCAAACAACATTTATATTTCCAAAAATCATATAAATATTTGTGTATGTATTTCTATAATATAATATATATATATATAATAACTTTACAAAAACTAATTTGAATCTTCAATACATTAATCCTTAATGAAATTAGATATTCTCTAAAAAGTTACTAAATATTTAACCATCAAATTGAATTACCCACTAAATCACATGTTCTCACACTAGTCACTATATATCATAATCCAAGAAATGATAAGGAATTATCATGAAATATTAAGAATCAATTATCAATAATTGGGATACCAATTTATATGTAACGTAATACTTTGAAATCAAAACAATATTTATTTTTTCAACACTATGTGTATATTTTTCAAAAGGGTAATCCTTATATCAATTCCATTATATTTAATTTTTATCCTAATTAATATAAAAATTTTATAAAATCACTTTTCATGGTTTTAAATACTATTTCATTTCAATTTTCATATCATAAAAGTAAAAATACTAAATCAACATCATTAAAATTTTCCCACAACTCTCCTAATATTTATAATATACTATAATATCAGAAATAAATATCACTCACTAATGATGAAAGATAATTTTTCTCCAATAACTAATATCATAATCTCATCATCTTAGATATGTATATAAAAATATACATTTCCATAATAAAATGTATAAAATTAGATTATGTACCATTTAAATATGTTCCACTATTAGGCTAAAAGGGAAATTTGGTTTCTATGTACCTAGCATTCACAAAATCATTTTTCCAATTTTTAATAGATTATAAAACCAAAATGGTTATGATTATATAAATAATATGAATATGAAAAACTCAAACTGAATTTTATTTCCCTTACAATTTATGGTATCATATGATACTTTTAGATCCACCCATGACACTATTTTTTAATCATTGGTTAACCATGATATTATTTTCTATTAGATTCTATAACTAAATTAGATAACATCATTCTTAAATCCTAAATAATTATTCAAACAGATAATGTGACTATCATAAGAATATCCCCTTAAGAGATTGTATCCATATGTGCTTCTTTTTTTCCACACATCAAACATAATAGTGACAAAATAATCAATATTCCACCAACCATTTCCTAGGTGATTATACCTTAGTGCATTTTTAGAATAACCATATCCATATTCCAAAATCCAAATATGGATGGATCGATAAGAAAAAGGACATAATAAATAGTTTAACAAAATAACATGATTTTATATTATATTTTGATTAATTACCATTATTTTCTCTAATGTTCTATTAGCCCAATCGATAAATAAAATGTACAATAATAACTTTAAAATAAAGTACATTCATATCATGAAGGGTTACCTTATATATTGAAATTATGAACAAAATTAACTTAACAGACATAAAAATATCTTAAAAAATATCCAAATCTAAAAATTATTCTAAAAACATCCTTTAATATCATATGTGACACCATGGACCTGCACACATATATGCTCATAGAGACATTATTTAAATGGTTTCTTTGAACAAAAACTATATAAACCTCAATAAAACCATACATAATTAAAAAACATAATGATTATTTAATCACATACATTAAATAGATTATTTCCTATTTAGATATTTGGAGAAATAAGACACATCATAAATTGATAAATCTCATGACTTTCTTAACTAATGGAATGATTTTTTATATATATAAGATACTACTAATTTTTTTATATGTATTCATTATCTCCCTTAAATTCATCCACATGTTCTATAATTATTATTATTTTCCCACAAACTACATTATGTCATATCCTATGGAATAGAATCATTATAATGTGGTGAGATTATATGGTTAGTAATGTAAACACCAAAATGAGTAGGCATGTCATTTTCATTGAATAAAGTATGTGGAATGAATCACTAAACAACAAGAATCCATAATAAAAATGAAATTGAAAAAATTATATACGGATTATAATTAAATATAACTTCGATATTAATAATACTGATCTCATACTAAGGGAATTAAAAATTCTTAAAATCTAAGACCTAATTTGAATTCCTTACGCTAATACACGTTACTTTAAATAGAGGCCACAATCAAGGAATCTTGATGTATTTGATGGGAATTCATGAAATAAAAAATATTTTTTATATCAGAATAATTATCAATGAATTGGGCACTATATATCTCTAAGCCATATTGTTCCCTTGAATAATTCAAATGCATTCATATTATTTTTCAACGAGACATTCAATACAATTCCCTATAAAATCATTTGATAAATGTAATCGTGGGTATATATATCATAAATAACAAATAATATGAATATATGAAAAAAATTATTTATTAGATAATAATCATAAAAAAATTCAATTAATTTACCCATTTCAATAATGTGTTAACATGACCATCAATCACCCAATGGAAGAATGCAGACGGTCAAACTACATATAGTCACTTTTTCAGTAATAATCTATATTGGGATAAAAATATATTGTACACTAAATGTTTTCACCATGTCAATAAAATAAAATTATTTATAGGTGATACTAAACCAATATTAATTATGTAAAATGTTATATTTACACCTTATATTGAAGTCTTTATATATTTATGAAAATACTATAATAACTTGATCACCAGCCTTCCAGAGAATAAAAGTGGATGGTTTCAAAATAATATGACCAAATAAATGGGAAATACTCATTAATGTGTAATTTGGTAATAATTTATAACCTTTAAAACAATTATATAATACCACATAAAATAATCAAAGGTAATAAAGCACCCAAATTATTAAAAGATCAATGAAAAATTAAAACTCAATGAATGAATATTATGTTAAAAAACCCCTCAGTAATGGAAATAATAACCACAATGGAAAAAACTTCTTTTGGAATATAAATATGATTATGTATATAGAGTATGAATAAAATATATCAATGGGATGTGAATACACTACATATAATAAAATGTAGGGAAAATATATTTTTTATTATAGAATCAGAACTGAGACCAGGAAAATTCTTACATCTTAAGAATATTTTGTATAAAAAATATTGAAAGAAATGGATTGACATTTAATGTAAAATTACAAGAATATAAATAAAATTCCTGACATGAAATATCAAAAAGGAAATACATACACCACAAAATTGAAATTTGTTGTGCAATAAAAAAAAGTCTCAAGGAGATGTATTTGGGGGAAAACCCTTACCTCTTTTTCGAATATTCACAAATATACATTATACTTGTATTTCAGCAACATATATTTCAATTTTACTTAATTAAATATCTTACACATAGTCAATTTAAATTTTAATTTTCATAAAAAGAAATTCTCAACATGGATTCTTTTTTTTTCACGTCTATCATTTGTTATTTTGATCCTTTGAACTAGTTTCATAATAAAAATGTGCATATTTATTCATCATGTAAATTTCATCATTACTAGGAAAATAATGTTACATTTATGGATGTATTATATTTATTTATGATGTTAAAAATCCTTTCTTGAGTTTTTAGACTTTATTAATAATGATAAAAGTGGTAATGATCATGTTTTAATGATTCTTAACAATCAACAGATGGTTTATTAATTGAGGATTTAATTATTAATATAAAAACTATAGAATAAAAAGATAAAAATTTAAAAATGAATATCATATTATTGTATTTATTATGTTAGAATATTCATTCATCATATAAATTCATAGTATCATTTAATTATGTGGTTCAACCAAGCTAAACATTAACAACCCCTAATTTAATAAATGAATATGAATGTTTTTTTATTGTAACATCATAATTTAAATATAATAATAGAAATATATTTTTATTAATGTGTTATATTATAATTTTATGTAATTATATTTTTATTTAATTGAGATGAAAATATCAAATAATTTGAATAAGATATTATCCTCTATTTTCTCTTACTTTAAATTATTAAATTAATAAGGATAATTTTTTTATCATATCATTAATAGGTTTTATAATCATTCATACTAGAACCATAATGATATCAAAATTATAATATTTAATATTTAATACCATCCATATATCGATCGTTGAATTTTGGTGATATAAAATAAATCACATAATGTTGTGTAGGCGTTAATCTGCACAATGAATGAACAAAATTTTTTTCATAATCGATGGGTTATATGTAATATAATTATAATAAAAATAGTGTAGAAAATTTAATATTTATTAATTATACTAATATAAATATATTTTTTTTGTTATAAAAAAACATTAAATAATGTAATTTTTAATTAAAAAATTAGTTGATAATATACACATCCTTGACTTGAATTTCATTGGAAGTCTCTATAGAAGTCATGTCCTTATGTTATAATAGTGGAAATATGATATTTAATGTTATATAGGGTTATAAGAATATAATTGTTTTTAGTTTAAAGATGAATTTATAAGGGGAGGTGATTATTGAGGTGCTGTAGATGCTACCCTTTTATTAGTGCAGAGAAGGGTTTTTTGGGAGTAACCAAAACATTTTAAATAATGTGATATTACCAACCATAGTAAAATGGAAAAAATGGATAAAAGTGGAGTGTAATTTGTTTTTGGGTCTAAAAATTATCATTTCAAGTAAATATTTGAGTGTTTTATGGATTTTATTTTTTCTTTTTCCATTTTGACCAGACATTATTTTATCTAGGTTATTAATTTGTTAATAATACTATTCAATTTTAATGGAAAAATTTTATCTCACAATTTAACTAATATTTTAATAATGTTTTGAAAATTTAATATCATTTTATCAAACTAAATTTCATTATTTTTGTATTGCTTATTTTTAAATTATCTCACTGATTGTGTAAAAGCATTTATAAATAATAATGTTTTATTATTTAAATTTATACGTCTTATAAAAATAAATTGGACACTAAAGTTTTGGAAATAAATTGACATTTGATAAAAAATATAATTTAAGATGATTTCAAGTAATGAAAAGACAAAATCCCAAATAAAAATAATTGATTCCAAAAAAAGATGGAATGTGGTAATTTTATAAATGTATCATTATATTTAGTTATAAAAATATGAGCAATATGACTTATAAGAACAAATAATATTTATAAATGATTTTTTATTTCATATATTCTTATTTAAAAACATAAATTTCATTTTAATCTTATTATTAATTCTAATGAAATGATAAAAACATAAAATTTTATATTTTTTGGAAACTATATTTCCAAATAAAAACCACCCTTTTTAGAGAAATATTAATAATTTATTCTATGGTAATTTTGATGTTAATAATGAAAAATTATTCTCATTTTTATTAAATTAAATTTAAAATAATTCAATTATTTTAAATAAATCATAAAATAAAATGAAAATAACCCTTGGAATTTGAAAAGGAAATATAAAAAATTACATATTAATATTCTTATTCAATATTATTTACCAAATACAGTTGTGTAACTAATTAAAAATATCGATATTAATTTATCAATAATCATATATTCTTGAAATATAATTTATAATTTATAATGAAATAAATGAATATTTTTAATAAAATCTATTTTATAGAAAACTAATAGCCACATTTTTAAATTTAAGTATCATAATTTAATTTAATTAGAATTAATTAGGTCCTTTAATATATATATATATATATATATATATATGTCTATAATTTATTAAGTGGTTACTGTTATTTATTCCGAATAAATAAATGTATATGTTTTAATGGTTGTACTTATACATTTATATCTCTTATATAAATTTCATAGTTTTGTTTATGTTTGGGTTTGCATGTAGATAAATCTATCAAGCATATTAGATAATTTCAGAGCACTGATATATTGTAATTTGAGTGTGTTAAACTACTCATTTCTAGAAACATGGGTTTAAGGTGCTAAAACTCTAAAAATACTTTTCTAACACCTTTATCAAAATCATGCCCAACCACCAGCATGAAAATTCAAACCCTTCCCAAATTTCAAAACACTCATATGGACATGGGAAATTACATGTTTCATCCTCAAACAGTATAACACCTTCATAGTATTGATGAATAATTTTTATGTCTTATTCTTACTCTTTTTTATTTCCTTCATAGATCTTATGTAGCTTATTCTAGATAACATTAGAAGTTATATAACTCATTAAATTTTTCTTATCTTTTTTTTATTTGAATGATAATAAAGAACATATATCCTTCCTAACATTTCAATGTTTCTTTTTTCAGTCAGTTTCCATGTAAAGGATTCAACTAAAAAATGGAATCCATAATTAACATAACAATAAAAATCATGACCAAGAGAAAGAATAGAGAGTAACATATTTTCATTCCATGAATGAAAACTATTTCTATCAATCATTGGAATAAGATTTCTGTTAAAACAATTATGACGATCCATATCATAATATTAACAGGAATAAGATATTAGTCTTGAATCTATTTCCAATTTTTCAATATCAAAAAGGATTATTAACATTGAGTGGGGGATTATTTTGTCCATTTTTTTAGATCTTATCATTATCATTTGTTTTTTTATCACATTTCACCTTATAAAACTCACTGATTCATAACAAATGAATGATTAAAATTTCTGTTAATGAGTTTTTATTCATTTTTGATGACTATATCTCTAATGAATCATAGTTTTTATTCAGTTGACATTATCCCCATATTATAATCAAAAGGAACTCAAGTATGGGTATGACCTTGAACATGTTAGGCTCATGGATCCCAAATGTTACATTATTATATCATTCAATCTAATGAAGCCTTTTGACGAATGGTCAATGATTAGTGCATGAGCCTCCACAAAGAGTATAGAGTATGACCACATTCCATATAGTTGTCACAAAATCCTTATGGGTTGTCCTTAATGATTGTTATTTTTCATTAATGAAGTAGTGTGTCTATTCATTCATCTCATAATTCATACACTTTTTCAATATTGTTACCATTATTTACATTTAAAAACTCCACAAAACATGGCTTCAAATTAACATTGATTTTTCCATGTGAAAACGGATTCATACATATTGTGATGTGGCAATTCATTATATGATGAGGTACTCATTTTAGTACCCAAATATTCTCCTCATGTTTTTTCTCCTTTTATTTGTGACTGAATCATAATCATGTGTTTAATAATTATTATTAATCTTGAAAAATATAACAAGAATATTATCTGATATAATATCATTTTTTATATAAAAATATATGGGAAATCAATTTTTATTTTTGCAGGATCCTCAAAAATCTATTATGTATTGAAGGCATACTATCTGTGAAAAAGTATTATGATTGTATATAATGATATATAATGAATCCTCATGATGATGAATCTTTATGGTAAGCTCAATGATTTATAATTCTTTTTTTATCTTCGTCAAAATTAATTATAATAATTCATTTTAGATTATTCATACCCCAACACAAATCAAAACAAGTATAATTTTTTTGAAGCTTTATATTCATGCCTAAAGAATTATATTATTTAATGTAATATATATACATCAGAAATTTAAAACTAGAGATTCTTGAATCAATCATAGATAACATTGGACATTAAAAAATGAACAAAAATATTATTATACAAATTTAAAATAACCTTTATTAAAAGCATTAATTTCGGTTCATAGATGCTATAATGTGATAATCAAATGAATATAACATTTATGCTTTTGGAATATTCATCATACAATGGGAAACATTTAAATTCTACTGCCTGATGTTGAACGTAATTCTACATCACTAGTATATGTATTTAACCTGAAGACTAGTTTGTTGGTTGTCACACATAATACTTTTTTACAAATAAATATTAAACAAACCTAAAAACCGATTAAAAATTATTATTCATGTCAATGATTATTTTTGTTTTTACTCCATATAAGTGTATATAATGAATATGTTACCATTTATTTGGAAATATTCGATTCTTTATTCCATCTATATTATGTTTCCCATACATATTATATGTATCTATTACTATTAATTTCCCATAGTATCACATGAGATCAACCATTTATATCATTTTCCTAATACCAAAGACCTCTATAAATATTTATCAGTTTTCATTATTGATACTCAATGAAGAATTAAAATAGTCTCTTACATTCATATGATGTATTTTATGTTTCCATTACATAAAAATTATCATTTATATATGTAGTCTCATAATACTATTAAAATATTGAATATTATGAACGTTGATATTATAAATTCTAGCCTCCAAACCCAATCCAGCTACTCAAACAAAATGTGATGTAAATTGGAAATATACTCAACCCATAGTGACATCCCCAAGAGAAAAAATCTCATGAGGTAAATAAGTAACTAAAAATATATAAAAATAAGAGTGTTATCAATTAACTCACTTTAAAATATTATCCCAACAAAATAGTACACCATTTTTATACTATGTATGTAATGAAAAAATATATCTATTATTAATAATGCACCATAATTAAACACCTGATACAAATAAAACCTAATAAAAATTAGATGATAATAACTATGGTTCCATCCTACACAGGTATCCTCCATATGTACACCACTTATATATATATATAATATCAATGTAAAGATCAATGAATTCAAAACTGAAATCAATATCGTCTACAATGGCACCGAGCTTTCTATGAAGGGGTTAGTATATAACCAAATAGGATATATGTAGCATTTAAAATTGACCCCATTAAAGTAAAAACACAATAATAAAGAAATATAATTTTATAAATCATTCACTAGGAACATGATATTTTAGAAAAATAACGAGAATAATTTTATATTTATACATAATAAAGGAAATTCAAAAAATGACAATAATTTTTTTATCAAAACATAATCAACACCACTCCCACCATTAATAATTGATTAGATACACACACTTTATATTAAAAAAAATATTTTAATTATTGGACAATGAGTAAAAAATGATATAATGAACATGTGAGTAGATTGAATACGCCATATACTCACATTATAACTACTGAAAAGGTCCCCACACCCAGGGAAATGTATAACACATCATCTGGTAAATATTATCAATATAGTCCCCACACACAACTATTTGTTTTAATAAATATAACCTCATAATTATGGAATCGGTTACCAGATCATTATTGTGTTGACCAACATTGTTATGTGTTAGTATTTTTTGGGGGAATTTGGATTATGAGCTTCAAATTAAGTATTGTTTTTATAATATTGATTTGTTTTATAATCCAAAGAGTTTTTAAATTTTAATATAATTTTTTTCATGAATGCAACTATTTTTTTCTAGATGCATTTCTAGATATGTGGGTTTCATAGAGATGTATAAATGATAAAAAAGAATAATATTATATCAGATGATGAATTTGTTGGGGGGATCAGCTACTCTGAGTATATTGGTGGATCTATAAAAAACATATGATTATATCTTCTAATAAGTATAGTGGTATAGGGTAACTAGTGGAGAGGACGGTGCTGTGACTTATCTTTTAAGGCCATCAGGTACATGGTGGGTGTGTTGTGGGATCCTGATGGGGCTTGGCCTAGTTATTTTATTGATGGTTTTTTTCATTTTAGTCCCCTTATTTATTTCTCCACTCTATGATTGTATTTCTTATATGATAAATAGGGGATTACTCCCATCTCCCCAACTCAATCTCTCCCATTTACCTAATGGATCTACAAATATCTAATAGGATTTAATCATTTACGGTGTTTAGTTACATACCTATTGTCCCCTATAATCCCTTTCTTTTCCTCCCTTACATTTTTTGAGGACTTATAGTGGAGTTATAAAAATTATTTCCTGACATTAAAAAAGAATAATCTCCAAATCAAGGGGTTTTATTGTGTGGTTAATTGAGGAATGTCAAAGGATGATGTACCCCACAAGTTACTCACCATTTATATAGAATTATAAAACATTATTATTTTATATATTTGTCTATGAGTTAGTGATTCTATATGTTTAGGTCTGTGGGGATTTTTTCCACAATAATTTCAAAGGTGTTGTGTGAGTCTTCAGCACACTATTAAATTATTATTTGGGTCTAAAAGGCTTTTTGATGAGTTTTTAATGAATTTTTTATATTAAATTTAATATAATTATTAATTACAAAAATTAATTTTATTTTTGGATTTGTTTATATTATTATTGGATAAAACTATCTTGAGGATGTTTGATATGATCATGTGTGAGTCTTGATGAATGATATGGTGGTGATGGTGAAAATAACATATAGATTGTAACATTGATTTTTAGGTAGGTGGTCCCTTTAATACTAAACCATATTAGTGGACGAATGAGAAATTGTTATTTTCTTATTATGGTATATGTTTTTTTATTGAAACACATCTAAGGGGTTTAAGTGAGTCCCAAATGGGAGTTAGTCTAGTGTTATAAAATATAGTATTGAATTGAATGTGATATATATCATTTGTAAATATATAGATGCATGGAATATATTCCCCTAAGGAAGTGTGTCCACTAGTTTTATTAAATATACGAACAATAGGCTGAATAATGATAAATTAATGACAAATCAAATAGATATATCTATGGTGTGTCAGTTAAGTGAGTACAATTGGATGCCCCATGAGTAATGGACCTTATCAGTGTTTGGCCATGAGAATTGTAAGGGAAAATATATGAGAATTGAATTTGAACCTAAAAATTCCGCAAATGATATGAGTCAGGTTATGGGAATGAATATAGAAACTATGATGATAATTTTATATTGAAATTATATTTCTATTGGATGAAAATGTTGAGTAAACACTACTCATATTATTCACTTACGCATGTGGTGATATTAAATTATATGTGTGGAATCCGTTGAGTGTATAGATCTAGATGTTAAAAAAAGAACCATATATGTTTGTTGATAGTTATCATTGAGAATCAGGAGAAATGAATAATTCTAGAATGGGTTATTCTTATGGTTTAACTGATTATGTTGTTTGTTAGTCCAAGTGATGACTTTGTGTTTGGTATGTTTGGATGGACCCTGGATATCACGTGAGGATCCTTTTGGTATTATTGTTTATTAATAAAATATTAGGTATGTGGGTACGTATTTATATTTGATCCCTATAGAGACTATAGAGTAATGTGTTGCATGATATAGGCTTAGTGATTTAATGTGGTCAGGTATTAACATGGGGCCCTGCTTGTGTGTTTGATATGAAATAAGTGAATGAGAAATATTTTATGATTTTCAATATAAAATCTAAGTTGTTAAATTCCAACAAAAATAGGTTTTTATAGTGGATTATGTTGAGATATATGTGACATAATATTTCTAATGGATATTTATAGATATATAGCTATCTTTTAGCTTGGGAATATGGGTTTTCCTCTATGTTTTATTTGTTGCATACTCTGACCATGTTTTAAAACAATGACGAGACCCACCCTAATTAGAATTTTGTTAGTTGATATGATCTACTAGAACATCAATAGAGGGTCCCCAATTTATATGTTAAAAGGATCACTTATATTCGATCTGTCGTTGATATATTACATTTTAAAAAAGGATGGAGGGTCCCTAAATTATATATTCTCAAGGACCACCAATAGAGGATCCCAAGTTGGTATGAGTTAGGGGACAACTGATAGAGTATCACAAGATGTATGATGTATGGGGCTCACTAAGAGAGGATGCCAAAAATATTTTATATACTCAATATCAATTATATTATTCCATTAAATAATGGATTTTGAATGTGATGTTTTATCGATGTATAAAATATAAACATCAGTTGAAGTAGGTAGGGTAAGGTATTCTGGTTTTGTGGATGGTAGATAGTGACCTAATGTGATGTACTACTTTATATATGTTTATTGTTTATTAATTTTCATAAAAATATATACATTATATAATATATCATATATAAGGGATTCATCATTGGTTCACTACTTATTTACATGAAAACACCCAAAATAGTCACCCATGTGAATGAGAAGACCTTATGTTTCATTTTAACGAGTATGGTTATTAGGAAAATATATTCGGTGTAATTTGATAATGTTTTATTTTATTATTTTGAGAAGTTAATTGGGAATTATAGTTACCTCATCAATGTATTTCATCCTCATTTCCTGTATTTTTTATCCTAGTGGATGATCTTTTTTGAAATACAATATGATAATCATGGGAAAACTGTTTTTAAACATGTTAATTTTTTATATTATTGATGGTGGATCTTTCGATATAGTTTATTATGAATAATTTATTTTTTATATGATGATTCCATTAAAATATATTATTAATTTTTTTTATTCTATGTGTATAGTGTTTTTATATTACATATAGAATCTCACTGCTAGTTAGAAGCCTTTGGTCTATAAAGATTCATTCTCGAGGCCCTACTGAATTGTCGAGTAACATACCACACAAATAAATTTATTTTGGTCATTATGAAATGTTGTCAATAAAATTTTTTGGTAAACTTTTCTATTTTTAATATGGTATTTGGTTATGGGATGTTGTCATTTCTTCAAATGGATTTTATTATTCGGCGTTGCTAACCCCTTTTATAAATTAAATGTAGGATTCTATGGATTGGTATACTATTCAAATGTTTTAATTATTATGGTTGTTATTTTTATTCAATTTTGATATCTCATGTGGATGTGTTTATTTAATGTTTATTCTATTGGTTATGGCTGGAAGGAGGGATAGTTTTCATGCTTCAAATTAATTATATAGGTATCCTTGACATGTGCATGATTTATTGTGAATTTGAAGCATATTTTCAATGAAATTAATTGTTTTTGAAAATGGATTTATACAAATAATGTTATGATAAACTGGTTTTATACAAGATGTTCCAATTAATAAAAGAATCAACAATAACCTTTTTAGAATACTCCAAAAGAACATACTATAGGAACATTAATTATTTGAGACTACATTATTGATTATAAAATATTGTTGTGATGATATTATGATTCTCAAAATTATGATCATGGTAGAAAAAATACATATAGTGAGATGGTCTGGTATCAATGATGTGTATTATTCATCTAATAACTGTGTACTTGGAAATGAGATGTTAGGTATAATAGGTTCTCATAGATGAGAGACCATTGTGATTCTAAAAATGTGTACTTTTTTGTTCATTTATATGGTGATATATGCATCTTTATATTAATAGTCGAGTTCGTAATGGGGTGAAGAAGGTTGTTACACCTGTTTGTGATATTGGAAATAGTTTTGTAGTTTTTATTGGTGATTATTATTGTACTAATGCAAGAATAATAGGATGAATATTATATTAAATAGACAGATAATAGGCTTAAAATAAACTGAAGATTGATCAAGCTCATGATTATTTTTAGTCATTTACTTCGAAAGGTTTAAATTATGGGACAATTGATTCATCATTAAGGAGGTGTTTTATTTATTGTAATGTGTGTTTTTTGTTGTTTACAGGTTTTAGGTTTAAATGTAGAGATATGTGGGGGCCTATTGTTTCCTCAAAAATAATCTAGTACCGTGTGTGGTATGGATTCTTTTATGGGTAAAATAATGCAATATTAAAGGAAAATATTTTTTTGGACAATATTGGGTCATGGTGGTAATGGATTGAGGAACATTTTAATTTGTTATGAATGATAGATTAATAAAGTATTTATTAGAAACTAAGACATGACCATTAGAAGGGTAGCTTGAAATTAAGGGATAATTCCCAGTAAGTAATTTCTATTGAATATCTATGTGAGGTAAGTGGAAATGTATCAAATCAGGTTTTTAGTAGTGAAATATCCATGTTAGATTAAATTGGGTGAATTTTCAAGAAACATGGGGTGGGTTAAAAATTAAATATGGATGATGTGAGTATTTTATGTTTTCTAGTAACACTATATGGTGATATATTATGCTAATTCCTTAAAAGAGTTAAGTTCAGACTTTGGTTTATCTCTCCATGAACTCCAAGAGAAAAATGTGGTAGAACAAAGTGTGTTACGGACAAGTTTTACATAACAATTAGAGGTCATTATAACGAATTAAAATTTTATTTCAAGAATAAAAGGTATAATCCCAGAGGGGTTAGAATGATTCAATGATAGACTTTAATGAAAAATGGCTATAATAATCAAATGATGGAATATAATGGTTGGTAATATCAAAATACTAGAAGGTAGTGCTCGTAATATGACATTCGTAATGGATGAGAGTGTTTTGGTGAGATTGAATTTGTTGGAAGGAAGTATATGCAATCATATAATGGATAGAATCATATTGATATCATAGAAGGTTTTATTGATTGGTGTGAGTAGTTTTTTACATATAAATCTATGATGATGTTATTTGTACCATGTATATGGGTGAGTTCGGTGATTAGTTCATGGAAAATATCTAGTTTAGTAAATCAGCTACATGGTTTTCAAATGATTGGGTATTAAATAGTGGAAAAGCAGTTAATTTTAGTGAAATTTATTGAAATTGATTTTTGAATTTATGATGTAATCTTAATTAAATAATCTCGTTATATATTAAGTGTTAGTGTTAGAGAAGGCCATAAGTTGTTTTGATGAATTTAGGGAATAAAGGATCTGAAATTCACTTTTTCGTGGGTTTGGGTATATTACTATTGTTTTGGAATTGGTAAGATCATTAAAATTATTATGGATTAATTTTGGGCACTGTAATGAGTGTTTTAAAGAAAATTCAAGTTAGGTTGTAATGGATATATGGTTAGAATATCCATAACCAATAGAAATCAAGAATTAGCATTGGACTTTGATTCCTATAGTAAAATAGAGTCGTGGTGAATTGTACCAGATTTATATCTAGTTTGAGAATACTTATAATGGAATAATTTTTGACGAACCCTGTCATTATATTTTTTTAATACCAAGGGGAAATTGAATTATGGGCTCTAGAGAAGTGGGATTTTAAGGAATTGAATTCAAATTGAAGTCCTCTCAGTTTAGACATATGTAAGTGATTTTTTCCTTAAGTGTAAGGGTTATTCAAATTCTCATAGTTATTTTGGAGGTTTGTGTGTTATAGAGTGGATAAATAGAAAAGTTTAGAGGAATATGGTATCCAAAAGGATTCCTAATATGGTGTACTAGGTATAGAGTGACTATTAGTAGATTTTTAGAACTCGATAGACACCACTAGGTACCTTTATAAATGGTACTGTGTAACTGGTGGAGATTCCAATGGTGTGTCCCACATATGAGGGCCATAAAATACCATGTAGGTTTATGGTGAGTACCGAGATGGTATGGAACACATTTTCTTGGGTAGGGGTAGTAGGTAATTTTATAACCAATAATTCATTCTCCCTTGGGTTTTTATCCTTACCTAATTATACCTGGGGGATAAATATCATCCCCAAAATCATCATCACATTCCCCACTGAGAATTAATTCAAACTGGAGAGGTTATTATTTATCTAATTAGTTGGGTTCCTAACATACAATCCCCTTTTATTTTTATTCATTCCATCTTGTTGATTTTTTGTTTCTCTATGTAGGTTTTAAGGTTGATTCCACTAGAGAATAGTGGAATCATCCTCATAACATGGGAGTTCAAGTTGTGGTTCATTTAGGATGAAAATGGAATATCATTTTAATCCATTAAATGCCATTTTAGTTGGGGATTTCAGATGGTTATCTTTATCAATATAAAAAAATTTAATACATCAAAATCACAACATTTTTAAAATAATGACAAATATAATAATACATTCTAGAACTGAATATATTAATATCATTATAAAATTAGGTTTATTCACTACGCTTATATAATAATTCAAAAATATTTTTAAATTAATTCATTATATTCCTTTAAAATCCCTCTGGTAATCCATATTACATAATGTTAGTTGAGGATATACATTAATGAAATGGGTGACCTAAATGTCCAATAAGGGGACAAATAAATATAAGGAATATTATATGTGGATGATAATAATTATTATTTTCATATCATAAGCATATGATCAATATAATAGTCATGAGTTAATAATTTGAAAACTACCTGGAAGGTTCAGTATTAATAATAATGAAACATCATACCATATTGGTTAATAAAATACATAAGTTTTCAAAAACGATAATGTCATGTTAACACATAACAAATGATAAGAAATCATAACAGAATAACTGTGAACAAAGATATAATTTTTTTCAATAATACTAGACATAATATAATGGGATATATTATAATACCCAATACATTGGGGGGAAATAAACATTTTTAATAGCCGAAAACATTATAAAATGACCACAATTATGAATTCTAGATTGAAATCGAACAGATTCCAATGATTGATGTGAAATTAACCCACATGAAGTGAATGAGTTTTATATGGGAGTCCACAATAACATATTGGGTGAATAATATTTGCGGTTACAAAAAGAATAACAGGAAAATATTGTTTTGGATATCGAATGTTTTCCTAAAAAATCCATGATTATGGTTATAAGATGAAATATTTTAATGTGAATCAACTTTTTTTTTGAAAAATAATATCTTTTTGGAAAATAATTATTTTCCAGAATTAAATTATAAATTTTATAAAGAGTGGAATGGATTATAATAATTAATTAACAATATTTTACATTTAATATAAAGAGAAAGAAGTGATAAAACTAAAAATATGGAAACAGGTTCAAGATTCAACATACCATAGGTCGTGTGTTATTCAATCACTTTTTTTCCTCTTGGGTAATTAGAATATTTTTATTAAAACATGAAAAATAAGTAAATTATGATAAATTTTATCACTCTTGATCAATTATAATTATTGGATATTATTTATTTATTACTTTTTTAAATGTGAATGTTTTATTTTTAATTTTCATTAATTGATAAAACATTTCTTCAATACCACGATTTAATTTTTTACTAATTATACAGTTATGAAATTTACACCAAATGATTAGAAAAATATATATTTATATATTAATATGCTAAAAAATCTATTATAACGATCCATAAATGATGGGATGAGTATAGAGTTTCCAAAAGCCTTATAGTTAATTAATTGACAGTTAATGAGATCTTTTCAAAAAGGAGGTGATGGATTTATAATACATGACTACAATATAAATATATTTTTTAAACTATATTACTATTTTTATTATCTTGATAAAAAAATTAATTTGTTTAAAAATGTTCTCTTTTTTATGGATGATAAGGAATGATAATTAGAAAATAATGAATGAAATGTAATGATTAAAGGACTTTACCTAATTTCTAATGTTTTTCCTTGTCTAAGACCCTTAAAATATTGAATTATTATTATTTTATAAGTTAATAACATCCATAAGTAAGCTAAGTAAAATAATATCTGGTTATTTGTAAGATATATTTATCTATGAAATTTATGAGAAGTGGGTTTCTTAGGGGTGGGAGAGGCTGTACATAAACATAGTAAAAGGTTTGTTTTTATGATAAAATATTTAATCAAATATAATTTCCATGGTAAAAATATTTAGAGTGGTATTTTTTAATAATGAAATAAATTTGATTAAAAATATGTTTGCAAAATTTTTATACAATTTATTCAACTAAATTATTAGGTTATTAAATAGAAAATTGAAAAATTGAAATTTTTTCTTTTTAAAAGAATAAAGAATAAATTATAATTTTTAAAATAATTTTCAGGATTGGAAATTGAAAATATGTAATTATTTAACGTAAAAAAATTTAGTTGATCCCAAAGTTATATAATCTATTTTTTTATTATATAATGAATAATTTAATATAAACAAGCCTTTAATAGAAATACTTAAATATTAAAATTCACTAAAACATTATTATTTATCAGAAAATTATTAGAAAATCACCACTATAAATTGATATGTGATATTTGTATAAAAGAAATTAATTCTACAAAAATAATTTTTTGACATAATTAATTTTATTTAGTAACATAAAAACTATAATATGTATAAAAAATTATAATACTGATTATTTAAAATGTTCTGGAATTTATTGGAGTTTTTAACGTTGATATAAAATTTATATAATTTAAATATATATATTTTCATAAATTATTCAAGCAATTTAGTATTAATGTGACATTTTCCAATTTTATGGTCAACTATGTATTCAAATAGTCGAGTTACTATTCCTAACTGTGAGGTTATTATTCCAATAGTAATATTATTATTAATGTTTTCAAATTAAATTTCAAATAGTCTTATTAATCCCTATAAATACACATTTATTATTTCAATCAGCATTCACTGAAATTCCTATCCTGTTTCAAATTTTTGAATATTTATATTATTGATTAAATTGGTGATTTTTAGGATACATTTTAATGTGTTTTTCATTGTTGCATTGATTATTGTAGATACATATGATATTAATTTTTGTATTTTTACAATTTTATTTTATTTCATTTTTTTCCATATATATTTTTCGAATTATAATGGATATATCTATTTTTTACACATAAATTTCTTGTTAAATGAATTAAATCATTATGTTTTCTTATTTTTAAACTATAATAAAAACCTATTTTGGAAAAATGATTTAAAAAAAGTAAATCCAATATATTAATTTTTTTAGGTTGTTATATATTTCTCATCTTAATAAATTGCATCCCTAAAATTTCAAATCATACCCTAGGATTATAATCGTGAGGGTACTTTTGTTTCTTTTCTCCTTTGGTTCCTATGTTGCTTCATTATACTTCTTATTCTTTGAATGCTATTTAATGGGGACTTACTTTTGAAGTAGGAATTTATATCTATAGTTTATTTTCAACCATGTATGATCCCTCTAAGAGAAGATAAGATCTACTTATAAAGCATCTAGATTCATTTTATATGAAGGATTTGGTATATACATACTCAAGAGTGATCCATGGAATGCATCAAGATCATGAGCCCTGATTGGTGGAAGATAAAAAGGATACACCATATATCATATGTGATCAATGATCTAAAAGGGTCTAATTTATATTGGGATAAAATATTACTTTATTAAAAACCATATAATTTTCATCCAAGATGATATTTGAAAGAAAATATTTTCTATGAAATCTTCCTCCAAGTACCTTCGATGAGTCTCGCTCTAACATTTTGGTATACTTTTAGTAGTATTAATGTACTGTTGAGAGTATTTAAATTTCCCTTTCATTTATTTAACATGATTATGTCCAAGAATCATTCATTAGGGAATATTGTTCTATGTTATAAGAGTTCAATATCACATCCCATATAGAGCTATATGTGAGGCTATTTGAAATCTCATGTGGAATCATTTATTTTTTGAGAACATGAAAAATGGGAGTTATTGATCCCATTATCCTTCAAAATACAAGTGAGAAAGAAGATATAATATTTTAGATTGTTTTATTAGTAATTTTATATCATCCATAATTATAGGGTTGATATTATGTATTGAATATCAATTATTTTTTTGGGTCATGTTGTAGACTTCTCTAGAATTTAGAGGTAAATCATGGAAATTAATAAGGGATGATTTAATGTGGTAATGAATGAATAAAAAAACTACTATTTCATATAATTTAGATAGTTTTTAGGATTTAATTCCATATAAATAAATATGATTTGGTATTTCATGGGAAGGTTATAAACATAGAAAAAAATCAATTTTATTCCTTTTGACGTATTTGGGAGAAAAGTCACAATGAACATAGTTAAATTCTCTCATTTTCATATGGATATGGGTAATAATTCAATCATCCCTTCAGAATTTTTGCTATTTTCTATTACATGATAATATACAAATCAATTTTATGTATAATTAGATATATAGTTTTTAATATTTTCCCACTAGATGTTTTTTGGAAGATCACGATGCATCTTGGTACATAATGGATGGTTGTTGAAAGAAGAGAAATGGGCATTATCAAATAAATATTTGATTATATTTGGATATAAGGACCTAAAATCTAGATCAAACCTATATTAAACCATCACGTTCAATGTGTAATAATTAAATCTTCCATTTCATTAATATATTTTCCTTCTTTTGATGCTCATAATCATTTGTTTGTGCTTCTTTGATCCACTCATGGGATGATGGTTTTATAAAGAATTTTGAAAGGATTGATATCTACCAAAATAATATTATATCCACATCCATCCTAAAAATATCCTTGAAGATAGAGAATTTTTCAATCCAAATCAGGGATAGGGTAGCGTGATCCATTCTTCTATGAGAATATGGTACCTTATATTACCTTATAGGATGGTAGAAAATAGAGAAATAATAGTACATGAAAAAATCTAAAAATATTCAAGGTCATGGGACCTTTTTCTGTGAATGTAAAAAATATTCTATTTTTACTTGTACATATGTCACAGTTATCAACATAAAGGTTGTGTTTCCAAATCATCAACAAGAAGATCATGACTGGAAATTATGAATCATGCATATGGTAGATTTTTAATGCATATTTGGATATTATGAGGCCTATGTTATAACCATATCTTTATACATGAGTAAAAAGCCCAATACCTTCATATAAGAGTCACATTATATAAAACACTCCTCACTTAAAGAGAGTTATATGAGTATATAAACAATGAATAAGCTCTTTTTTGATCTCTATAAATCTTTTCTTGCATTATTTCATCCAGAAATAATTCACCCATTTTTCTGGTAACATATTTAGTGGGCTAGAAAACCATGAGAAATTTCTCCAAAACCATTATTAGTACCCAGCAAATCAAAGTTGAGTATTAATTTCCATGCAACTTATGGTTATTGACCATTAATCAATTGAATTATTCATTGTGGGGTCTATAATATCCTATGAAAACATAGCCCTACAATGTGCCTTTTTTACATCCAAAAATAAATCTTGATGAACTTATCATAATTCATAGAATTTCTTAATCTCATAAGAACAATCTTTATATTATCTACAAATTTCACCTTACTCTGAGAGAAAATGATAATTTCAAAAATAAAGACTATAATTTTTTTCAGGGAAGTCAGTAAATAATCTATATATTAGGACAATTATGATTGCAGGTGAATTATTAGTTTTTAAGCCACATAATATGAATTAATATTTTCTATAACTCATAAGGAAGGTTATTTTATGATTTTTTTCTTATAAAGACTCTTCCCCAATTAGCACAGAGTTAGTGGATACTTTGTTAAATTTTAAAAACATACCAGGAATCACACCCCAAATGGAAGAATAGTTTAGTTGTCTTAGTAAACTAGATACATACATGAAATTTACCTTAAAATTGAATTTTTTTAGAAATTTCCATTTTTTTCATTCATAAATTCATATTTCCCCTTATTATATCCCTATATATCATTCATAAAACACATCCTACTATTCATTGTAAAACAAAATATACAAATTGAGTGAGTTCTGATGCTTAGTAAGATAATTCTTATAGGGGAAGGTATCATGAATTTATGATAATAATTAATATATAATGGTAAAAAACTAAAATTAATTATTTTTAATCAATTACTTGACCATAATATGGTCATCATTTTTCTTATTAAATTATTACATATAAATTATAACATTAGATTGAATATTAACCATGGATATTATAAATATATAATAATCAAAATGATCCTCAATAACTAATCACATGATGAGGAAATATTATTTTTAACATCATAAAAATACATTTAATCCCTATAAGACATCATAAATAAATGGGTAAGACCTCAACTAAAAACCCTAGATAGTTTGAATCAAGAGATTTACTTATGCATCAAATGGATAAAGTGGGATGCAACCCTAACTTATTTTTTCCAAAGAATTTATCACATGATAGGGCTGAAACAAAATAAAAATAAATTTTCATATTGAATGTATAGAATATTAAATGATAACAATTACAAAATTTAATAAACATAACTATAAACCATGAAATGAAATACGAATGGTATCATATAGGTATATTCCCAATAAAAATAGTAATAAATCATATGAAGAAACAATTAGGATGGTATCATTACAAAATATTCCAAATGGAAAATAATTACTATAATGGTTTGATTTCAATGACGAATAGAGACACCATAAAAATTTCATTAAAATTGTTATTGAGGAAAATAAAATTTTTAAATTGAAAATATTATCAAAACTAAGAGATCACAAAATATTTTGAAACTAATTTTCCCTAAAACTAAAATTTGGAACATATAATTTAATATTTAGTACATTATTTTGAAAACCAAAATCCCTTACACAATGTACATGTAAAATTATATATTACATTAATATTTTTAGTAAAATCCAAATGAGCCTTTGTTAGAAAAATAAACGAAGATTCCATTAAAAAAATTAAAATATAAAAGGATTAAAAATATATTGAATAAATTATTTATTTAATATAAGAAACAATTTTTAAATCTTTTTTTTATAAAAAATGTTTTGGAAGAAAAATAATTTTCGACCGAAGTGAGAAATATTGTTAAACTTTATCAAAAAAAATTTCACAATTATTTTATTTAAAGATAGATAAAATTATTAATATTACATGAAAATAACATAAATTACCATAACATAAGTAAATATATTTATCTTAATATTTACGTATCAAATAATTACCCCAAGGAGAAGAAAAACAACCTCGAATAATGATAATATAGTGAAATAAACCCTACATATTTGGTCATGTTTGAGTCATATGTCCAATAAATGAAATGACCTCAAAATGAACATGAAATACCATTAATATAAACTTATTCATGATGTAACACAAAAAAAGGTTAGTATAAGCACCAAAAATTGAATAAGTTGTGAATTTTTCATATGTCTCATGGAACTAAAATTGAGACGAGAAACCAATAACTCGATTTCAACATCCACAATATTTGTGTAAATGTTTAATATAATAAATATAGGTTTATTATTAATATATTGAAAAACCATAATAATATTCCCCATAAAATATAAGATTTAGTTGTAAACTTTTAAGATCCTTTAAATAACAATTATTTGTTAAAATCATTATTTTAGTTGGTAATTTCTTCATTTTTCATTTACATTTTGTTCGATAATTTTTTTTCATTTTACATTAGTCATGGATATATAATATCCTAGATATTAAAAATTATATAAATATAACATATACATAATATAAATATATAGTGTAACCTATAGTAGTTATAGATATAAAATAGATCACACTATTTGTGGAGACTGTTGGTTGTATGTATGCATGAACATTGTTTCCATTTTTGTAGATTAATATAATAAAATGGAAAAAATATTAACACAGCATTAATGAATAATTATTATTATATATATAACATATTTTAATCAAATTAATACTTATTATAATTCATTTTGAAATTAAATTAATAACATTTCACATCACTATGTGGTGGTGGTAAAGCACACATACCCATGAAGAACACTATTGTTTTCTAAAAAATGTAATATTATAAATTAAATGTTATATAATATTTATATATATATTTTTTTTCATAAAATAAATATTCATTAAATTTATCCTTAATAACATCCATGTATAGAAAAATTGGGAAATTAATTTGATCGCTTCACAAGGTGGTGGTCTGCCTAAAAAACAATTGATGGTATCATATCCCCCATAGAGTGGTGGGTAAGAAATTATATGTGATATAATAATTTAAAATATATAATTATGATTAATATATCATATATATTCTATTAAATATATCTTTTTTAACATCCAATAAAATTTAAATGGTAAAAACACATCACATTAGTTAGTGTGGCGGTAGTCCTTTGTACACACGAGTGACATTATTAGTTTCCACCATGATGGAAGATAAGATGGTGTATGTGAAATTATAATTAAATAATTAAATTATTTTTATAAATATAATATTAATATGAGAAATAAAACATCATATCCAACTATGAGAGAAGGTGATGGAAAATAAATAAATTAGTTCATGAGGAGGTATTTGACAGTACAAACAATCAACGAATTCGTTTCTCATATTATAGAAGCGGAGACAGATATTGGTTGTTAAATTTAAATAATAAAATATCATTATATTTTAGGTACTGGATTTATTATATTATAATTACTGAAAAATATTTTAATGAGGTGGAAGAAGAAATATAATAAAATCACTCATTTATTAAATTTACCTCTACTATTAAGAGAATTTTTTATGTTTATACCTAATGTATTATGAGGAGGGATTCGTAGTAATAAAAATTAATATAGTATGTTTGTATGGTTCTAAGGAAGAAATTTTGGTAGTAATGTGATGAACAAAAGGGTTTATTTAGTCCGAAGAGAGGAAGATAGAGGGTTTCCTTGTATAAGTAGGTGTGGGATGAAAACAAACGTTGAATTTTTTAGAAGTTAATTATATACCCACATTTTTCCGATGAAAAATGGGTAAAAATTGGTAATTATGGATCGTTACATTTTAAATGGTCTAATATGTCAATAAAATATGTTTTGTAGTTGTTTTGTTTCACTTTAAACCATTATCTTTATAGTTTAACTCCTTTGTAAACCAATTTTTATATTTTCTAGGGTAATTAGTTTTTGCTATTTTTTTATTAAATATGAAAAAAATGAAGTTAAACTTATTAGATAATATTAATTATATTTATGTCATATAAGGAATAATTTTTTAAAAAATGAATTCAATGAAGTAGAATAATATAATGTTAAAATCCAACCCATAGATGTATTAAAATACATTTTTTGAAAAGAAAAACATTCAAAAAAATTATGTCTTTTTATTTAATTTTAATATGAAATTTATTATAATGACATAATTATTAAAAATTTTATATTTTTTATCTATTTTAAATTTTATAAAAAAATTTATTATATAATTTATTATTTTAGAAAATAAAAATGAAAATTTAGTTTTTAATAACAATCTAAAATCATCATTTTAAAAAAAATATTCTTTTAAAAAAATTACTACAATAAAAACACAAGAAAATTTCTTCATGTAGATATCAAAATTAATGTTTATTTTTTAAATTAAATACTTTATTATTTTTAAAAAATAATTTTAAATTATTTGTCCAGTGGGCGACTAATATACCCTTTAGAAAAATGAATTTTCTTAGAAAACATTTCATTTTCCTTCAAACGATTATTATTTTATTTGTAATAAATATATAATTATTGTATTTATTTTATAATTTTTTAAACTATATAATTTTATTAAATTATTTTATCATGTTTGTACCCTTTAACATATTGGCTGGATTATATTTTATATTTTGAATACTAATTTTTAATAATTTATCATGTTTTGTTTAAAACTCGCATTTCATCCATCACACACTATTAAAGAGAATGAATCTATTTTAAAACAATTATCACCTAAATTATTAATGAGTTAAATTATCTTCTATGTTTGTTTTTTAATTTCATATACTCTTTTGATGATGATGTTCGTCTGTTAAAATATCAAGACTTCATATTCATTCCGGTTAAATAATATTCATCCCAATAATTTTATCATGATCTTGAAAATTAAGGGTTTTTAAATTTAAAATAAAATTTTTAGATAAATGAAATCCTAAAAAGGTTTAATAAATAATACAATAGATAATATAAAATGTAATGTTAAAACATAATTTATAATAACGCATATCCAAGTTTCTATATAAGAGAACATTACTGGGACATGGAGATATAGACAATGAAGAAATATGTAAATAATAGTATTAAAAGTCATTTGTTTTGTCTCTAACGTTTTTCAAAAAAAAATATATTTGAAAAAATTTATATAATACATTAATCTCTTTTCCACATTAGTTAGAGCACTTGATTAAAGTTAAAATTTATCTATCAAATTTTGTATATATAAAGAATGGCGTACAAATCGAAACATCAGGTAGGCTAGTGATATGCACATCACCATTATCATTGTTCAGTTGTGAGACCAAGCCCAATGGACCTTATGAATGTGATGGGTTGTGACTTGACATATAGATTATCCTTTATCTAAAATTTTATTAATAAAATTCTTATAATTTTACCAAATTTTTAGGACCCATAATTACCTCAACATAATTAGTAAGATAAAACATACAGTTTACCCATACCTTCATAAATACCTATTTATCCATATTATATTTTCATTGGTAAAATATTAATGCTTCTCATAACTGAATCATGTGTTTTTTTAGTTGCTAAAATTTCAATAGAATAAATTATCCAAGTCATTGGTACAATTCAACATAGGTCTTAAAATCCTTAAAGAAAAACTATTGAAGTACAGTCCTTACACATTTCACAGTTCATATAACAGGAATATCATTGATAAAATACTTCATAAACATAACTATGGAATCCATATATATGATAAAATTAATAATTAAACTTCAACAATATCAAAATCATACACTTATCCATTATCTTGTGTCATATTCTATGGTATATTCCATTGACTATTGTGGATTAGATAGTTATAGTTTCTCGTCTCTTTATAGTGGAATAATTTTATAGTTGAATATTCTTATATTCTCTTATCTCTCTCAAAGATCCATTTTTATTTAAAAGAGAAAGAGAAACAAGGGCAGTAAGATAAACTAGAACAACAAGAAACACATCTAGCCAAAGGAGGCCTGAAATGGTGCAACCTGATGGAATCCCCCCTAATCAAAGACATTCCCTCTAAATTGAAGAAATAGATATTTGGAGTACTGGTGACTAAAAGGCCTAGTTCAGACTGGGATGCAACATGGTCTGCTACCTTATTTCCATATCGCCATGTGTGGATGACCATTCTTCTATGGTTGAGAAGATATTTTCATTTTATGATTATGTAAGAAATCAACCATGGTATTTGACTTTTACCTTGTAAAGAGCTATGGGTAATCATTGAGTCTATCTCTAATTCAGATATATTGATATTTTTTTGGATGCTCAATTTGATCCTTGTAAACATTGCATTTTCCTCTTCTTGGAGGCTTGTTCAATTGCCATAGTGGGCCTTAAAAGCCATGATGACACAACCTCTCCAGCCTTGAACAATTCCACCACCGCGAGCAATAACCTTTTTTCTAGAACCATCCTTGTTTAGCATAAATCCTTCATCAGGGGAAACCACCTTACCCCATGCCCTTGTACCCTGGTGTAGGAATAAATGGCCACTCTAGGCGGAGCACATATGTACATCAGAGGTGATGCTTCTTGCCAGTTTTTTTAAAAAGAAAACATGTATTCTAGTATGTTCCTGATCCTAGTTATGATTGACCGCTCAGACAATGGTGTCCCCTCATACTTCACCATGTTCTTTTCTTTCCATAAGCACCGACAGTCTACAATGAGAAGAATGTAACTATCCATCCTTCCTGAACATGCATTTTCCATCCCATGAAACCATCTTCCAAGGAAAGGTTCATGCCGGTGGGCCTGTAAATCATACGCTGTAAACTTTCTAAGAAATCACCAGACAACCTTCGCCCATTCCCCTTTAAATAAGATGTGACCCATATCCTCTTATATTCTATTAAAACAATAGTGGCAATAGGATGTAAATCTAACGCCCAGCTTCTTGATGTAGTCATCGGCTGAAATGTCGTTGTTTCTAATGCTCTAGAAAAGAATGCAGTATTTGGAAGGGATCATGATGCACAAGACCTCCTTACACCATCTAACATTATGGGCTCGAGGATAATGAATCCTATGAAAAACCATAGAATTAAAATTCCCAAAGGAGGATGGAGAGAAGACACTTTTATCTGGTTTATAAATGGTTTTAATAAGATAAAATTATTCTTCCTTCATTTTGTCCAAATCCATCGAGATAAATTAGGGGAAACGGCGCACTTTTTTGAATGAAATGGTGTGTGGGGGGGAACCCAGGTACCCTAACACCTCGCATGACCAGTTTTCAAACCTTAACTGAATGTTCCCCTCTTCAGCAATCCACTATGAATTCTAGATAAGCGACTGGATGAAGGGGCTGATCGACATCCAAAGAGGAGATCCATTCACGTTTCAGTTATCCACACTATACTGTTGTTTGCATGGCATGATATTTCCCCATAAGGTTCTCCCTTCAATATATTCACATGCGAGCCTCACATGCATGTATTGAATATTAGATTCTAAGCTCTTCACAATAATTCACCCCTCCAGGATAGGCCTGGCTATCCGATCCCATGAAACCCAGTTTTTCTTCCCCTCTAGAGCCGCATATCAGATAATTCCCACCAAGATTTTATTAATATATTTAATTACCCATTCTGGTACATTCTTGGATTCCATTGCATGAACTGGGATCACAGTTAGCAAACTATTAACTAATGCGATGCGACCACCAAATGATAGAAGATGGTTCTTCCAATTGAGGATATGTTTAGTGATCTTACTCGCCACCTTATCGAAATACCTGATGCACATTCTTCCTGGACAAACTGGAATTCCCATTTATGCTAGGGGAAACTGTCCTCTTTTCATGCCCAGCCATATGCCCAGGTGACTTTCCCTATTTGACCCTCACTTTTTTCAGAAGTAAAATCTTATTTTATCTTTATTGATAGCTTGCCCACTCCAATATTAGTATTCCTCTAGAATTCTGTTATTCCACTATATCGATCTCCAAACTGCATTCCTGAATATTATCGAGTCATCAGCAAACAAGATATAAGAGACCGATGGTAGGCTCTATTTCCTTCGGTAACGGAGGATTTCTCCCTCCTCTATTCCTCTGTTAATCCATCGTCTAAGCACCTATTACATAAGGATAAATGTTCTCAGAAAGATCAGATATCCATGAATCATCCCTCTAATGGATATGAAAAACCCATAGGATCTGCGCATAAAAGGGAATGAAAGCCAAGGGGTACTTGAGTAGTGAAATTTAATAACACATGCCTTCACTGAAAACCCCATGTGAATCAGAACTCTATTAATAAGTCCCCATTATATCCTGTCAATTCTTTGCTCTTATCCAAATTGATGATGATATTAGACCCATGAAACTTGGTGGTTATGTCTCATATCATCACTTAGGTAAGAGCCATTACAACTTGAATTGATCTGCCATTTCCTAAAGCCATGCTGCTCAAGTGAGATTCACTTGGGGAGAAAACTAGATACCCTCTGATTAATAATACATGCAAAAATTTTATATGGAAAATTGCACAGACTAACCAGACTGTAATGAGATATTTAGGAGGGATCTTTGATCTTTGGAATGAGAACCAATAACGTCTTTCAAGCCACCCGTGGAAGGCCTCCACGCCAAAAGAAATCATGAATCACCCCTATGATAACATTCTTAATGATTCCCCGTGAGTCTCTGTAGAAGGATCCTGTGAATTTTTCTGGACCCGGGGCTCTCTCCGGATTTAAGATCCTCATGGACTCAAAAATTTCTTCCTCACTTGGACTAATACCCATGAATTCATTCATTTGGAGAGTAACAAAGTTCAACGGCTTCCCCAAGAGCTTTAAACCCCTTACAGGGTAACCATCAGGCAAAGACAAGCATGGCCTAGCCAACAAGTCTCTAAAGAAGTTGTGTGCCATCCCCCTTAAAAAATCATTGTCCCCTGAGTAGGATCCATCCTCTAACTCAATATTTGGAATGATATGCCTCTTCTTCTCTTTGATATATGCATGAAAGTAAGCAAGATTTTTATCTCCCTCTCTTAGCCATTTCATCATTGATATCTCCCTGGACTTTCTCTCCTGATATAGGAGCATTATTTCCATTTCATTTTTATTATCCATTATTTCTACATAAACATGTTCCTCCAAGGTCTCCTCCAAACTCATCTCCAGTCTCTGAACTGCATGTTTAAGTTCCTCCATGAATAGGTCTGATGGATCATGGTTTTTATGCCACTGGTGTAACCTCTGATCGAGCCTCTTCAACTTGTAATGCAAGGCCACCCATGTGTGACCTTGGATAGTTTCCTCCCACGACACCATAACCACCTCCTTATATACTGGATTCTCCCTCCACTAACTATTGAACCTGAAGCTATCGTGGCTAGAGTGTGACAGAGATGGAGAGAGAATCATTGGAGAATGATATGAAACCCCATAAAAATGACTAAACTTCACATTGGGAAATATTGTGAGGCTGTGAATATTGGCTAGACATCGATCTAGATGACTTCAATAGCGGTTTCACCCCTTTTGATTGTTACACTAGGTAAACCTGTCTCTTATGTAGTCCATGCGCATAAGCCCATTTCCCGCAACAAATTGATTAAAGTCTATACTGTACTTTCTGGGAAATTTCCCCCAACCTTTCTTCTCCTATGGGTCTATTATAACGTTGAAGTCCCCCCTATGAACCAAGGAAGACCCCCTGGGTCGAAGATAGAAAGATCCTGCCACAAAATCTCCTGAAGGTGAGAGTCGTAGATTGCATAAACCACTATCATGAAGAACAAACTTGTGTTGAAAGTGATTTTGATGGTGATATATTTCTCCCCAGCCTGTACCATGTCCGATTCAATGTCATTATTCTAGAAGAGGAATATGTGTTCATTTTCGGGAGCGACGTACATGGAATTTCATTTTCAGATCCTGCGAGAGAACTCTCCATTCCTATCAGAATCTTTTTTGTGTTCAATAATGGCAACCAGCTCAACCATGTTATTTTTGGATTCCGATGCTACGATTTCTGATTTTACCCAAACCCCAATCTGTGGGCATTCCATATGAGGATACATATAATTGGGAGTCATAGGGCCCAGTTTTGGGCCAGGCAAAGAGGTATCTGAGAAAAGGAAAGGGATGCACTGCAGAGATAACTGTATATTTGATCTTGATCATGTAAAATTCCCATACTGATATATGAAGACCCCTGCGAGGGAGAAGCATGTTGATGAAGGAGTATGGAGGACCTTCCCTTCGCTTCTCTCGGTGGGGTTCCATACGATATGATAACCTCCAACGCGCCTTCATCTCCCATAAAAGACTGGGCAGGAGCCCTATAACGACCCATACTTTACAAACATTCTTTGTACATCAAAATTGAAGCACACTTATTACAACATATAACAAAACCCGGAAAGGACCGTATAGGTATAGAGTCTTTAGAAACTGGGAAATATAAACAACTGGTTCATAAAGCATCTACTTTTCCTCCCATTTATTTCATCATATCTAGAGTCCCTTTTTGGCATATCCTACTTAATAATCTTTTTCCTGATCTGGGGAAATAAAACACACAAAAGGGTGATCTCAAATGCTTAGTAAGGGTAAACAAAATAAATTTCAATCACATCATATACAAAAGAACATAACTTTTGGAAATCGTAACCTGAAAAAGAGATCATAATTTCATAACATGGGATAAATCATTGTAGTGAAATGTAATCACAATAATCATAACTTAAAACATGAAACTTTGTGGCATACACACATAATCATAGAGAATCATTTCTTATTATTAAAGACTCATTTCCAAGACTATCTTATTGGACAAAGTCCATTACTGAACCGAGTTCACTCCTCCTTTCAGTCCTGTTTCACTGAACCGGTTTAACCTGCCGTTCCATCCATGTCTATCTCATGAGAGATAAAATCATTAACCAATGAATTAGAGGGAGATATAGGTCCCACCCATCTCAAAATGATACCATTCTTATGTGTGCCACAAAATCATGAACCATACATCATAGCATAACCCATGAAATAAAAATGGGAATCTTAAACATCATGACATCATAAAACAATTCATATAAGATAAAAGAATTCATAAAAATAATTCCATCACAATATAATCAAATCAATGTAATAATAGGGATAGAAACAAAACCCTATATTATCTTAGATGGAAAATAATTTTGATAAAATACTTGAACTCCATTCTTGATGAAAATATCCTTTCTACTTCAAAAACATTTTCCTTTCTTAACATGTCTTACAATTTTAAACTAAAAGAACATGATTAACAATAAACTTGAAAACATGTAATCGAAGCGTCTTGGAAATAATGTTTTAAAAAATCTATTCATGCCGTATAAGTTAAAAACATCATTCTTCTCATACTTTTTTCCGAAAAGTCAAAAAGTACATCGTACAAAAAACGACAAAAGATTCCTTTTATATCTTTTACTAAAAACACACCGAAGGGTAAAATTGGATTTAAACAATTTTTTGTGGATGGAAACAATATTACATATTGAGGAAACAAGGATGTGGATGATAGAATACACCCTAGTAAATTCCAAAGTATAAGCAATCTCGGATAAAATGAGATTGTGATATTTTCCCTTACCATTGGTCCGATTTGCTTCGTAAGTGTCCGAACCTCCTGTCTAATGATTTAAATAATGTTATTGACTTATTCCAAAATCATAATTATTGTTATGATATCATATATGGTCATATTATTAGCTTCTTATTAGTAATATTTCATTACTACTTGTTATTCGGGTGTTTATTACTTTTTGTTCTTATGCGTGTTTTGTCAAATAAATTCTTATTCTTCTCTTTAGGTTATACATACCTCATTTCCAGAATGGTATTAGTGTAATATATATAATATTCATTCATTAAATTAATTTATATAATCATTATGCAATGAAGATCATGTAGAACGCGTCGCATCACATCGTGGAGACGATATTCCGTACGTATGCACGAGTGAAGATATCGTTCCCATGATTGTGGAATTGTATTGGAGTGTATATGTACTATTTCAAAATCAATATCACTTTACAATAATCATATATAGTTTTTATTTACACCATTATACCCATCCAAGTAAGGTGGTGGGGGAAAATAGATTACACCACGGCGTGGAGACGGTATTCTGTACGTACGCACGTGCGGTGATTTCTTTTTCCGTAGGATGGATAGATGGTGAAATAGGGTTGTCTCATACATATAATAACATATCAGTATATTAGTGATACTGATGTTATTACTTCATAAGGAAACAACTAAAGAAGAAGAAGTGGAAGAAGAAATAAAGATGAAAGAATCGGTAACGGACATTACCTCTTCTTCGAAGTGCGTCTTTGAGACTTCCTTTTAGGGCACTAAAATTGGTCTTTTAAGAAAACCAGGACTTCTAGGATGTTTCTAGGCAATTGGAGAAGAGAAATTGGCCGGGTTTGGTCATTCTTGAAGGCTCAAAGTGGTGTGAGGAAGAGGGGGAGGAGGTGCCCTTTTATAAGGGAGGAGAGGGGCACCTTTGGAATAACAAAAAATATTATTTTATTATAAAGAAAAATTCAGTTTTAAATAGCTCCAAATTGATTTATTTCAAATCTAAGGCGGGGATGGGTCGAAAGCCTCTCATCCATTATAATTTAGACATGTTTAGGTCATTATAAGAACCTTATCTTTTAGTTTTAACTCTTAGTTAATTAGATTGACATTTACAATGTACATTTGTATTTTTATATTATATAGTTAATAAACATACCATATACATCCAAGCTACCCCCAAGTGGTCCATTAATGATACACCTATCGTGATATAAGTATCTTGGCTGAACCTTAGATTTTTAGGAATAAAATAACAATCAATAATATAATATTTGTTTTAAAACTATTTTATGTCAATTTTGACACTATTCAATAGTTGATTTTTGTGAAACTCATAACTGAATGATTACTTCGACCTAAGTTAATTAAATAAATCTTAACATTTAATATTAACCTAGAAAATTAGTTTAATTTATATAAAGTCCCAAATTATATTTATTTGGGTATTTATAATATCAATTATTCTAATTTTTCACTATTATGGTAATTACTGCATCATCATTGTGTCATAAATAAATTAAATGATTTAATGTCTAAAAATTATAAATAAAATATCATTATGTAGGAAATATTATTATCTTTCTAATTAATTTTTATAATCTTATTTATCTTATGTATAACCCTATATTAAAAATGTTTTAGTAAATAACCTTTGATTTTAACTCTTTTAACTATTCTTTGAATTAAATAATAATAAATGTCCTAATATTATCCAAGTGGACCTAAATGATAATATTTTATTCCTAAAGTTGTTTTTGGTCGAATTAAACATACCCAATAGAATTAGGACATGTGTTAGGATAATAATAATATCATTTTTACCCTTAATCACCCTATTTACTTTTAACCGTGGTAAAAAAAAGTAAAAAGTTACTATTCACCAAAAATTATTTTCATCTCATTGAACAACAATTTACTTACTGACATCAACAGTGTCTCTCGGATTTTTGAAATTCCACTCACAGAAGCAGTAAAATTAAGTTTTATGAAAAATTCAGTTTTTTAACTACCACTTAGTGGTTTCACTATTCATCAAAAATTGAAGGTTTTTAGAAAAATACCAAAATTTCGCCCTAGGCTAATTTCGATATTCCAAATCCAAAAATGAAGTCCATTTTGGAAAGTAAAATTTATAAAATTTCAAAAAGTGTTTTTTACTATTCATAACAGCTAGTTTTAATAATATTTTAATATCATATCGTTATTTAGTGAAACACGGTATTGCGTACAATGCAAGCTATCGAGGAAGGTGGTGATTGCGTGTAAAGAAAGCCAAGCAAGTGATGTGTGTAGTGAATGATTCTTTTGATGACTTATATAACATTAAAACAAAATATTACTCATAAAATTCTTGGGTGTTACATTCTACCCCCCTTAAAATGAATTTCGCCCTCGAAATTCGTCACTTTGTAACAAACAGATGAGTATACCTCTACCTCATAATATCCTCAAGATCCCATGTAGCTTCTTATAATTGGTGGTTCCTCCATCAAACTTTCACCAAGTGAGTGGTCTTGCTTCATAGGAATTTTTCGCTACGATCCAGAATCTCTATCGGCTGTTCTTCATAAGAAAGATCATGCTCCAGCGGTACAACTTCTGAGCTGAGTACATGTAAAGGATCAGGTATGTACTTTCTCAGGAGAGATACATGGAACACATCATGAACTTGAGAGAGATTTGGTGGAAGCGACAATCGGTAAGCTACCTTCCCAACATGATCCGGTATTTCGAAAGGACCGATATATCTAGGGTTCAACTTCCCCTTCCTTCTAAATCTCATGACCCTCTTCCAGGGAGATATTCATAAGAACACCTTATCACCCACTTCAAACTCTAGGTCTATTATTTGGTTGTCGGTATAACTTTTTTGTCGACTCTGAGCTGCTCTTATGTGTTGTTGAATTGATCGGACCTTTTCTGCCATCTCATCAACAAGATCAGGTCCTAATAGCTTTCATTCCCCAACTTCATCCTAGCAAGTTGGAGTCCTGCATTTCTTTCCATAGAGAGCTTCATAAGGAGCCATCTGAATACTGGAGTGAAAGCTATTATTATACGAAAATTCCACAAAAGCTAGGTGTTTATCCCAACCACCTTTGAAATCCATAGAGCACGCTCTCAACATATCTTATACAGTTTGAATTGTTCTCCCAGACTGACCATCTGTCTGAGGATGATAAACAGTGCTAAAACTCAACTCTGTATCCAGAGTATGCTGAAGACTTCGCCAGAACTTTGAGGTAAACCTCAAATCCAGATCTATATAATAGAAAGTGGTACTCCATGCAATCTTACCACTTCCTTTACATATGTCCTGGCAAGCTGATCCAGAGGGAAATCCTCTATAATAGCAATTAAGTGTGCAGACTTTGGAAGACGATCAACTATGACCCAGATAGAATTATTTCCTTTGGATGTTTTAGGAAGTTCTGTGACAAAGTCCATAGTGATGTTTTCCCATTTCCATTCGGGTATGGGTAACGGTTGTAACATCCCCTTAGACTTCTATCCCTCAGCTTTAACTTGCTGAAAAAACAATCAACGAGAGACATACTCAGCAACATCTCTTCTCATGCTACCCCACCAGATGTACTCTCTCACGTCCCTATACATCTTCATGCTTCCCGGATGAATAGAGAATGAAGAACTATGAGCCTCATCCAGTAGCTCCTTCTTTAATTCGGGGATGGGAGGAACAGAAACCCGATTCCTGAATTTTACTATCCCATCACAATCATGGTTGAATTCAGGAACATTTCTCACCTTCTTTTGTAACTCTACATATTTTTTTTGTGCCTCTTTAATCGTCACATGTATAGATGGTTGAACATTAATTTGAGAAAGACACAATTTTTCCATTTCATTATAATTCAAAGATCCATCCTTTGTAAATCCATAAATATTGGATCTTTTGTGATCCTCATCATGGATAAGCTAGCATGTTCTTGTCGACTTAATGCATCTGCCACCTTGTTTCCTTTCCCAGGGTGGTAATGAATTGAGCAGTCGTAATCCTTAGTCAGCTCCAACCATCTTCTTTGGCACATATTCAACTCCTTTTGTGTGAAAATATACTTTAAACTTTTATGATTAGTATAAATATCACACCTTTCACCATAAATATAATACCTCCAAATCTTTAATGCAAAGATTACCACAGCTGACTCCAAATCATGATTTGGGTAATTTTGCTCATGGATTTTCAACTATCGTGCAGTATAAGCTATCACCATATCATTTTGCATAAGAACACACCCCAATCCCTTCTTGGATGCATCACTATAGATCACAAACCTTTCTCCACTAGAAGTAAGTGTGAGTATAGGTGCACTGGATAACCTTCTTTTCAAATCCTTGAAATTCTATTCACATTCCTTTGTCCACAAGAACATAACTCCTTTTCGAGTCAACCTGGTGAGTGGATTAGATAATCGTGAAAAATCATTCACAAAACGTCGGTAATATCCAGCCAAACCAAGAAAACTTTGGATCTCAGTTACTGTTGTTGGTCTCGACCATCTTTCGATAACCTCTGTTTTTGCTGGATCCACAGATATCCCCTCTTTTGAGATTATGTGACCCAATAATGAAACTTTTTGAAGCCAAAATTAACACTGTAAATTTGGAATAAAGCTTCTCTTTTCTTAGGGTCTTCAATATAATTCTCAAGTGATCTTCATGTTCTTACTTTCTCTTTGAATAGACAAGAATATCATCTATAAAGACTACCAAAAACTGATCAAGATAGTCTCTAAAGACTCTATTCATCAGATCCATGAAGATAGCAGGGGAATTAGTATGACCAAATGGCATCACTATAAATTCATAGTGTCCATACCTTGTACGGAAAGTCATCTTTGGTATATCCTCCCTTTTGACCCTTAATTGATGATACCCTGAACGAAGTTCAATCTTGGAAAAGTATTGAGCTCATCGTAGTTGGTCAAATAAGTCATCAATGCACAGGAGAGGATATTTGTTCTTTACAGTGATCTTGTTAAGTTCTCGATAATCAATGCAGAGTCTCATTGATCCATCTTTCTTCTTAACAAACAGAACAGGTGCTCCCCAAGGTGACGCTCTAGGGTGTATGAATCCCTTATCAAGATTTTCTTTGAGTTGATTCTTTAATTCCTGCAACTCAATTGGGGCCATTCTATAAGGTTCCTTTGTAATAGGAAAAGCACCCGGTACAAGTTATATTGAAAACTCAACTTCACGATTTGGTGGAAGACCCGGTAATTCCTCCGGAAAGACATCATCAAACTCCCTTAAAATGGGAATATTCTTAATTGTGAGTTTCTCACCAACCATTTGAGATAAATAACCATAATTTAGTAGAATCAAGACCCATAAGATGGAAGAAATTTCCACTGGAAGGTTATGTTCATCCTTGCATCGATAGACTATCATAGATTGATCTGGAATATGAAATGTGACTTCCCTTCATTGGAAATTCATATGAGATCCATATAAAGAAAGAGAATCCATGCCAAGAATCACATAAAATTCCACTATAGGAAGGATCACAATATTTGTAGGAAGCACTTTCCCACAAACATCAATCGGGGAAGAATTATAAACTTTTGATGCGACAGTTGTGCCACTATGAGTTGTCACACCCAACTCAACATCTAATTGTTGAGGTAATACGGTGATACCCTTAGAAAATTCTTTAGAAATAAAAGAGTTGGTGGATCCAGAATCAAATAAAACAGTTGCTACTTTAGAGTGGATGGTAAGTGTACCTTTCACAACATCGTTATCGTACTACACATCGCTAATAGAAAATGCATGTTACTTTCCTTTGTCTATAGCCTTATGTGTTTATTGACGTCAGCCATCATCATAAAACCTTGGATTTGGGCATTGATTGGCATAATGCCCCATCTCTTTGCACTTGAATCATTAAAGTGTAGTAGGTTCATTCTGTGTATCCCTTCCTTTGTTTGCATCATTAGACATCTTCTTCCCATCATTGCGGCATTCAAATGCCCGATGACCTTCCTTTCCACATTTGAATCATTTACTTGTCCCTTTAAGACAACTCCCTCCATGTTTCTTTCCACACTTTGAGCATAAGGGAAAGCTCATCGTCTTTTCAGTGTGCTCTTTAGATTTTCCTTTGAATTCCATTTTCCTCTTCTTGTCAAACCCATATGACTGATGGGTTACCCAAATCTCCATATCAACTTTGAGAGCACATAGAATGATTTCCTCATAGCTATTAATGTCCCTTATGGCTAAGACCCTTCGAAGACATGGTTTTAAGCCACTAAAGAATCGATCGATCTTACTCCGAGGTTGGATAATAATACCAGAAGCGTACCTTGCAAGTCTTGTAAAATTTTCTTCATAGGTACAAACGGATTCATCATCCTTTTGCTTTAGTTCAAGAAACTCCTTCTCCATCTTTGTTCGGAGAATACGAGGAATGTACTTATTGAAAAATAAGTTCTTGAACTCGTCCCATTCCATGGACCCAATTTCATCCCTTTGCCTCAAATTCTTAATAAGATTACACTATTGATCAACATCTCCATCCAAACAATACACTGGTAGGATGACTTTATCATGTTCAGAACATTGAAGAACTGAAAATATCTTTTCAGTAGTACTAATCCATTGTTCAGCAACTAATGGATCAGTAGACTCACTGAATGAAGGCGGACGCTGCCTCATGAAAGATTCAACAGAATGTTCCTCCTTTGCTCATTTGGATGTCCTGTATGATTCATAACTTGAGAAAGTTGTGTGAGCATGGCTAAAATATTTTGCATTCAAGCTCCCATAATGTTTGGTTGCTCAGGGGGACAATCATTGCATTGCCTGTCGCATTCCTCATTAACACGGTTCCTTCAGGTTCCACCCATTGACTAAAACCAAGAAGTATAGTGTGTGAAACAATAATTATAATATGAAAACCACATAATAAAGAATAAAATTTCACACTTAAGGTCTTATGATAGGTTATTCATGGTCATTTCTAAAACACTAATATTTTGTTATGTGCTTAGACTTATCCGTAGGATTCTTACTAAGGCTTTCACATTCTAGTTTCCAAAGGTTGACTATACCATTCCTCTGATACCAACTATAACGACCCATACTTTACATACATTGTTAGTACTTCAAAATTGAAGCAAACTTATTACAAAATATAACAAAACCAGGAAAGGACCGTATAGGTATAGAGTCTTTAGAAACTGGGAAATATAATCAACTGGTTCATAAAGCATCTACATTGCCTCCCATTTATTTCATCATATCTAGAGTCCATTTTTGGTCAAATCCTACTTAATAATCTTCTTCCTGACCCAGGGAAATAAAAAATACAAAAGGGTGAGCTCAAATACTCAGTAAGGGTAAACAAAAGAAATATCAATCCCATCATATACAAAAGAACATAACATTTGGAAATCTTAACCTGCAAAAGATATCATAATTTCATAACATGGGATAAATCATAGTAGTGAAATTTAATCACAATAATCATAACTTAAAACATGAAACTTTGTGGCATACACACATAATCATAGAGAATCATTTCTTATTAGACAGGACTCATTTCCAAGACTATCTTATTGGACAAAGTCCATTTCTAAACCGAGTTCACTCCTCGTTTCAGTCCTGTTTCACTGAATCGGTTTAACCTGCCGTTCCAACCATGTCTATCTCATGAGATATAAAATCTTTCCCAATTAATTGTAGGGAGATATAGGTCCCACCCATGTCATAATGATACCATTATTTTGTGTGCCACAAAATTATACACCATACATCATAGCATAACCCATGTAATAAAAATTGGAATCATAAACATCAAGACATCATAAAACAATTCATATAAGATAAAAGAATTCATAAATATAATTCCATCACAATATAATCAAATCAATGTAATAATAGGGATAGAAACAGAACCCTATATTATCATAGATGGAAAATAATTTTGATAAAACACTTGAACTCCATTCTTGATGAAAATATCCTTTTTACTTCAAAAACATTTTCCTATCATAACATGTCATAAAATTTTAAACTAAAAGTATTTGATTAAAAATAAACTTGAAAACTTGTAAAGGAAGCTTCTTGGAAATAATGTTTTAAAAATCCATTCATGCTATATAAGTTAAAAACAACATTATCCTTGTACTTTTTTCAGAAAAGTCAAAAAGTACCTCGTACGAAAAACGACAAAAGATTCCTTTTGTATCTTTTACTAAAAACTCAACGAAGGGTAAAATTGGATTTAATCAATTGTTGGTTGTAACACCCCGAGATTTTATGAAAAATATTCTTTTAATTTCATTAATTTCTTGTGTTTTATGCTACACCAATATTACCTTGCGCTATACACAACACCGTATTAGCTTGCTGTATACGCAACACTATTCTTGGATCATGTTACAAACAATTTTGATAATAGTTATTCTACACAACATTGAGTATATATTTGTATATATATATTCAATGTATAAATGAAATATGGTTGGATTATGTTATACGAAACAGCGAAAGATTCTTGCACAGCATGCAACCCTGACTTGGCTTGCATTACACGCAATCGCGACCTTCCTCGATAGCGTGTGTTGTACGCAATACCTGGTTTTACTAAACAATGATATATTATTATAATATTATTATGAACTAACCGTTATGAATAGCTTTAACTGAATTTTGAATCATATAACATTATTATTAGTCTTACACATTTTCTAAAACATGGAATAAAAAGAAAATAATTTTTTCGGGTAAAATAAGTACTTTTAAAAAAATGCAGTTTTGCCGCCTTTTGATGGAACACCCACTTTAAATCTAGTTTTTTACATGTTTATAAGTTCAATTGGACAACATAACATTATTATTTGGAATCATGAATTAAAAATTTACTTTGGATAAATTTTTCATATTATTATGGTAACTTTCATATTTTGATGAATAGTAAAAACACGCTATATTTTAATTAAAAACAACTTTTTTCATCGCATTAATTTAAATGGATAAATTGTAATATTGAATGGTTTTAAAGTATAAATAGAATATATTTTTACCATTTAATATAATTTATGTAATTAGCATTGATTCTACCTTGAATTCGTAGGATAAATCAATTCAATCTTTTGCAATGTTTTAAAGAAATACCCATTTTCTTTCAACAACGGGATTAATTTTAATTTAATTTCTGCAACTTTTGTGTATTGAATTTGGAAAAATGGATTCCATATTTGGAATCAGTGGATCCAAATTATGATAATAAGCTACTTTTTATTTTTGGGAATTTTGAATAGTAACTACGGTAAATTTTATTTACCATAGTTAAAGGTAAATCGGGTAATTAAGGTTAAATATAATATTATAAAATTACCCTAACACATGTCAAAATCTTATTGGATGACTAAAAGTCAACCCATATCACCTAAGGGTCATATTATATTCATTTAATAGACTTTTTTCCATGATAATAATATAATTGTTATTAAAACCAAAGAATGTGACAACATGTCACTTTCTTAAATCTTATAAGTATAATAATTTTAATTTAGTGATAAACTTCATGAAACTTAGAACATGAATAGTCTCCAGAAATATAATACAATTATATATATCATAGTAATTTATTTAGAATTGTTAGGGATTAAATAATTATTATTTATTATGACACAAAGATGATGCAGTAATTGTCTTATTAATGAAATATTGACATAATTGATGTTATAAATTCCCAAATAAATGTAATTTAAGACTTTTTAAGAATTAAAATAATTTTATATGTTAATATGACATGTTATTATTTATTTAATTAACTTTTTTAGAACTAATCAATCTGTGATAAGTTTCACAAAAATCAATTACTAAAAAGTGTCAAAATTGACATAAAATGGTTTTTAAAACAAATATTATATTAGTAATTGTTATATTATTTCTAAAAATCTATGATTCAGAAAAATGACATAGATAAGGTTATATATATTAATAATAAATAACTTGGGGTACGTTTGGCTGCTTATAGTAATCTTATTAACCTTATAGTATAAGAACACAAGAAGACACGGTAAAAGTAAAATTATTTAACTTAATGTTAAATCTAAATGATAAGGTTAAAATATGAACCTAAACATTTATAAATTATATTAGATGAGATTATTTCTACCCATCCCCACCTTAGACTCGAAATAAATCAATTTGGAGCTATTTAAAACCGAATTTGGTTTTATAATGAAATAATATTTTTAGTTATTCCAAAGGTGCCCTTCTCCTCCCTTATAAAAGGGAACCCCCTCCCTCTCTTACTCACACCCCTTTGAGCCTTCAATATCAGCCAAAACCTGACAAATTATCTTCTCCACTTCCCTATAAACAACATAGAGGTTCTGGTCTTCCTCAATGATCAATTTTAGTGCCCTAAAAGGAGATCTCAAAGAGGCGCTGCAAAGAAGAGGTAATGTCCGTTACAGATTCATTCAACTTTATTTCTTCTTCCAATTCTTCTTCGTAGGTTGTTTCATTATGAAGTAATAATATCCATATCACTCATATAATTATATGTTATTTTAAGTATGAATCAACCCTATTTCACCATCTATCCATCCTACGGAAAACGAAATCACCACGCGTGCGTACGTACGGAATACCGTCTCTACGCTGTGGTTAAATCTATTTTCCACCACCAACATACTTGGATGGGAATAATGGTGTAAATAATAACTATATATGATTATTTTAAAGTGATATTGATTCTTAAATAGTATACATACACTCCAATATAGTCCCATGATCATGAGATCGATATCATCGCTCGTGCGTACATACGGACTACCGTCTCCACGAGGCGATGAGATTCATTCTCCACTTTAACCATTCATGAATGATTATAAATTATATATAATAATTAATCATGAAATATATGAAATAATAATGATACTGGATTTATGTGTGTATATATATTTATGTCATCTACTTAATTCCATTCAACTCAATAAGGAAACGAAAACAGCGTTCATGCGTACGTACGGCCTACCGTCTCCATAAACGATGTATTTATTTCCATTTACTGATTTATTATATATATATGTATATTATGAATTTATATTATATATAAATCATGTTTTATATTCTAGAATTAAGTAATCATGATCTAAGTAATCATATGAATAATTACAAGTCAAAACACGGACGACAAATCAAACAATTTTACCCAAAACGCTTTTAACATGGAATTTACAAAAGAACGGGTAATATAAAGTCATAAGTGAACCATATATGATATCATAACAATGTGTATGATTCTTTAATAAGTAAATGACATTATTTAAATCATTATATAGGAGGTTTGGTCACTTACGAAGCAAATCGGACCTAATGTAAGGGAAAATATCAAAATCTAATTTTTATCTGAGATTGTTTATACTTTGAAATTTATTGGGGTGTATTTTATTATCCACATCCATGTTTCCTCAATATGTAATATTTATATCCTTATAAAATAGCTTATATCAAATTTTACCCTTCTTTGAGTTTTTAGTAAGAGATATTAAAGGAATCTTTTGTCGTTTTTCATACGCGGTACTTTTTGCCTTTTCCGACAAAAGTACGAGAAGAATGTTTTTTTAACATATATGGAATGAATGGATTTTTAATAAATTATTACCAAGAAGCTTCCTTTACATGTTTTCAAGTTTATTTTTAATCAACTGCTTTTAGTTTAAAATTGTATGACATGTTAAGAAAGGAAAATGTTTTTGAAGTAGAAAGCATATTTTCTTCAAGAATGGTGTTCAAGTGTTTTATCAAAATTATTTTCCATCTAGGATAATATAGGGTTATGTTTCTATCCCTATTATTACATTTACTTGATTATGTTGTGATGGAAATATTTTTATGAATTCCTTTATCGTATATGAATTGTTTTATGATGTCATGATGTTTAAGAATCCCATTTTTATTACATGGGTTATGCTATGATGTATGGTTTATGATTTTGTGTGCACACATAAGAATGGTATCATTATGAGATGGGTGGGACCTATATCTCCCTCTAATGCATTGGGTAAAGATTTTATATCTCATGAGATAGACATGGCTGGAACAGCTGGTTAAACCAGTTCAGTGAAACATGACTGAAACGAGGAGTGAACTCGGTTCAGAAATGGACTTTGTCCACTAAGATAGTCTTGGAAACGAGTCTTGACTAACAAGAAATGATTCTATATGATTATGTGTGTATTCCACAAAGTTTCATGTTGTATTTTATGATTATTGGGATTTAATTTCACTACTATGATTTTTCCCATGTTATGAAATTATGCTCTCTTTTGCAGGTTAATATTTCCAAAATTTTATGTTCATATGAATATGATGTGATTGATATTTCTTTTTTTACCCTTACTGAGCATTTAAGATCACCCTTTTATGTTTTCCTTTCCCTAGGATATAAAGAAAAGTTTTAGGTAAAAAAATGGAAGATCTTTATGGGAGATGTTGAAGATCTTTCACCACGATTAGAAGATTATATTCTGAGTTTCCAAAGACACTAAACTATTACGATCCGTGTGTATGTATTTTTGTTATGTAAAAAGTATTCCGCAAAAGTAATGTAATGTCCATGTACGTCCGGCTTAGGGTCTCTATAGTTGGTATCAGAGGAAAGGTTTATTCAACCTTTGGAAACTAGGATGCGAGAACTTTAGTGAGATCCCTAGAGATATTTCTAAGGTATGTCTAGGGATGTCTCCAAGGTTAAGTATACATATAGGTTATAGTTCTAGAATTACGCTAATGATCATAGAATATAACCTAAGATGTTATATATTGAGGGTACTCCCCCTTTACTATTTTGTTTTCTCTAGCATGATTTTTGCCTCCCACAGAATTCTTTTTGTGTTTTAGTGAATGGAGGGAACCAGAAGGAATTCGGTTAACATTGAATCCAATGAAAAAATTGTTGACTATGAGCAACAAAATTGTGTAATTCCTAGAGAGAATGATATTGTGATTATGCCGAATCAGTCATCGCGATATATGATTAACAAGGTGAAATTTAGTGGTATGCCTAATTCATCAAAGAAGAGGAAGATAGATTATTATGCATGTTCGCATGTTGAGGAGCATAAAGAAAGGAAGATTGAGATTTCTAAAGAAGGGAAGGAGAACCTTGAGGAATTCCTCAAATGGAGGGACCAATGTTATCTGTGTGGAGAAAAGGGTCATAGAGTGATAGACTATTATAGAGTTCAACGTATTATTTGTGGATAACATGGGCATTACCCAACTCAATGCCCTGACCTAAAAAGTTACTTATAAATCAAGGAAGGACTTATTCCAGGATAATAATTGAAGAGGATGGATTGAAGTGTTTATGTATTGGTATTCAAGAATAATGTTTTTGAGGTACTTTTATTGTGTATTAGAATATTTTGTATTATTCTATTGTGGTTTTCAATAATTTTAAGGTACCAGTAACCATTAAAAGTGATTCAAATATTTTTGAAAGCAGATGATATGTGCATAATGAATGGATAAGGAGAAAATGAAATGTTTGACAGTATTAATGAGCTCAAGATTGATATAAGGACTAATTATATAAAATATTCAGGATTTTTGGTATGTGGAAAGAGTTATCTTTTTACAGAACTCATGTTTTCACAAAGATTCAATGGGTATTCATTTTTCAAGAGATTATATGATTATGGTATTCACATGACTGGAATGTGACAAACAAGATATATGAGGGATAAATGATGGCATTCACGTGATCATTTTCATTATACTATGAGCTTGGACCGAAGTATTTTAGAAAATCCTAAAGATTGGAATGTATTATGTTGGACATAAGTTAGTATTGTTTAAGTATAAAACTTTTTTTTGATATTGTTGATGGGATGTTATAGTAATATAGATTTAGAAAAAGGGCAACCTGCAGGACAGACGAAAGCCCATCGCGTCAGACAAGGCTGTGGGAATCGAACCCACAACCGAAGTGCGACTAGCCTTTATCCCCTACCACTGGCCTACATGAGGTCCCTGTTTAGTAGAAACTAGTTTTATTATATTAAGCAGTATAATATAAGAAGTATAAGTCCATTTTAGGAACCATATATGATTAATCTCACTATAGATGGACTTACGTATTTTTTTGATAACTTTTCTAACCTTTTGTTTGAGACAGATGGAATGACCCCTTATTCTATCACATGATCTACTAACACACCAAGAATGAAAAATTCAACTTCATTTCTTTAAGATATTAAGTGGAAATTGTCCAAGGAACGACTAACAGTGAGACTATACCAAAATCACGAAAGTATTTCTTCTAATTCCAATTTCATCAACATTAGGGAAATGATCTTGAAAACCAAAAATGTTGTCCTAGTTCTCTTATATCTGATGAATCTGATGGTACCTTAGATCATCACAAATCAATAGCTTTGAGATTGTTGGATTTTTCATAGCCATGTTCTCTACCACTCTCCATCAGAACTTGATGGTTAGATTTTTCTTCCATATCCATATTTTCACCTATGTTCTCCTATGTGGAAACCCAGTTATGAGTTAATTTTGGTAACCGTTATATTTCATACTTTAGTTTTTAAATCCATGTTTTGGTATTTCTTTTTACGATGTTGGTTTCTATTAAACAAACTTTCTAGTAGTAAACCATTTATAACCCCGATGAATTTTGAGGGCGAAATTCCTTTTAAGGGGGGTAGAATGTAACACCCCGAGATTTTATGAAAAATATTCTTTTAATTTCATTAATTTCTTATGTTCTATGCTACACCAAGATTACCTTGCACTATACGCAACACCGTATTAGCTTTCAGAATACGTAACACTATTCTTGGATCGTGTTACACACAATTTTGATAATAGTTATTCAACGCAACATTGAGTATATATATGTATATATATATTCAATGTATAAATGAAATATGGTTGGATTATGTTTTATGAAACAATGAATGATTCTTGCACAACACGCAACCCTGACTTGGCTTGCATTACACGCAATCGCGACCTTCCTCGATAGCGTAGGTTGTACGCAATACCAGGTTTTACTAAAAAATGATATATTATTATAATATTATTATGAACTAGACGTTATGAATAGTATTAACTAAATTTTGAATCTTATAAAATTATTATTCATCTTACACATTTTCTAAAATCTGGTATAAGAACAAAATAATTTTTTCGGGAAAAATATGTATTTTTAAAAAAATGCAGTTTTGCCGCCTTTTGATGGAACACCCACTTTAAATCTAGATTTTTACATTTTTATAAGTTCAATTTTACAAAATAAAATTCTTCTTTGGAATCATGAAATAAAAATTTACTTTGGATAAATTTTTCATATTATTCTGGTAACTTTCATATTTTGATGAATAGTAAAAACACGCTATATTTTAATTAAAAACAACTTTTTTCATCGCAATAAATTATTGTTAAATTATAAAATTGAATGGTTTTAAAGTATAAACAGAATATATTTTTACCATTTAATATAATTTATGTCATTAGCATTGATTCTACCTTGAATTCGTAGGATAAATCAATTCAATCTTTTGCAATGTTTTAAAGAAAAACCTGTTTTCATTTGACAACGAGACTAATTTTAATTTAATTTCTCTAACTTTTGTGTATTGAATTTGGCAAAATCGATTCCATATTTGGAATCAGTGGATCCAAATTATTTTAAAAAGATACTTTTTATTCTTGGGAATTATGAATAGTAACTACGGTAAATTTTATTTACCATAGTTAAAGGTAAATCGGGTAATTAAGGGTAAATATAATATTATAAAATTACCCTAACACATGTCAAAATCCTATTGTATGGATAAAAGTCGACCCATATCTCCTAAGGGTCGGATTATATTAATTTAATGGACTTTGTTCCATGAAAATAATTTAATTATTATTAAAACCAAAGAATGTGACAACATGTCACTTTCTTAAATCATATAAGTATAATAATTTTAATTTAGTGATAAACTTCATGAAACTTCGAAAATGAATAGTATACAGAAAGATAATACAATTATCTACATCATAAGAATTTATTTATAATTTTTAGGGATTAAATAATTATCATTTATTATGACACAAAGATGATGCAGTAATTGACTTATTAATGAAATATTGACATAATTGATGTTATTAATACCAAAATAAATGTAATTTAAGTCTTTTTTTTGAATTAAACCAATTTTATATGTCAATAGTACATTTTAGTATTGATTTAATTAACTTTTTTCTAACTAATCAATCTTTTATGAGTTTCACAAAAATCAATTACTAAATAGTGTCAAAATTGACATAAAATAGTTCTTAAAACAAATATTATATTAGTAATTGTTATTTTATTCCTAAAAATCTAATGTTTAGCCAAATGACTTATATAAGGTTCTATATATTAATAATAAACAACTTGGGGTTCGTTTGGCTTCTTATATTATGTTTATTAACCATATAGTATAAGAACAAAAGAAGACACGGTAAAAGTAAAATTATTTAACTTAATGTTAAATCTAAATGATAAGGTTAAAATAGGAACCTAAACTTGTCTAAATTATACTGGATGAGAGTATTTCGACCCATCCCCACCTTAGATTCTAAATAAATCAATTTGGAGCTTTTTAAAACCGAATTTGGATTTATAAAAAAATAATATTTTTAGTTATTCCAAAGGTGCCCCTCTCCTCCCTTATAAAAGGGCACCCCCTCCCTCTCTTCCTCACACCACATTGAGCCTTCAAGATCGGCCAAACCCTGCCAAATTCTCTTCTCCAATTCCCTATAAACATCCTAGAGGTTCTGGTCTTCCTCCAAGACCAATTTTAGTTCCCTAAAAGAAGATCTCAAAGAGGCGCTTCAAAGAAGAGGTAATGTTCGTTACCGATTCATTCAACTTTATTTTTTCTTCCACTTCTTCTTATTAGGTTGTTTAATTATTAAGTAATAACATCAGTATCAATCATATAATGACATGTTATTATAAGTATTCAACAACCCTATTTCACCATCTATCCATCGTACGGAAAACGAAATCACCGTGCGTGCGTACGTACGAAATACCGTCTCCACGCCGTGGTGAAAACTATTTTCCACCACCACCTTACTTGGATGGGTATAATGGTGTAAATAATAACTATATATGATTATTTTGAAGTGATATTGATTCTGAAATAGTATACATACACTCCAATACAATCCCACGATCATGAGAACGATATCATCGCTCGTGCGTACGTACGGACTACCGTCTCCACGAAGCGATGAGATTCATTCTCCACTTTAACCATTCATGAATGATTATAATGTATATATAATAAGTAATAATGAAATATATGAAATAATAATGATACTGGATTTAAGTGTATATATATTTATGTCATCTACTTAATTCCATTCAACTCAATAAGGAAACGAAAATAGCGTTCATGCGTACGTATGTCCTACCGTCTCCATGAACGGTGTATTTCATTCCATTTACTAATTTATTATATATATGTATATTCTGAATATATATTATATATAAATCATGTTTTATATTCTGAAATTAAGTAATCATGATCTATGTTATCATATGAATAATTACAAGTCAAAACACGGACGACAAATGAAACAATTTTACCCAAAACACTCTTTAACATGGAATTTACAAAAGAATGGGTAATATAAAGTCATAAGTGAACCATATATGATATCATAACAATGATTATGATTCTGGAATAGTCAATGGAATTATTAAAATCATTATACAAGAGGTTTGGACACTTACGAAGCAAATCGGACCTAGGGTAAAAGAAACTATCACAATCTCATTTTTATCGGAGATTGTTTATACTTTGAAATTTACTGGGGTGTATTTTATGATCCACATCCATGTTTCCTCAATATGTAATATTTATATCCTTATAAAATAGTTTATATCCAATTTTACCCTTCTTTTAGTTTTTAGTAAAAGATATAAAAGGAATATTTTGTCGTTTTTCATACGAGGTACTTTTTGACTTTTCCCACAAAAGTACGAGAAGAATGTTTTTTAACTTATACGGCATGCATGGATTTTTAAAACATTATTTCCAAGAATCTTCCTTTACAAGTTTTCAAGTTTATTTTTAATCAACTTCTTTTAGATTAAAATTGTATGACATTTTCAGAAAGGAAATTGTTTTTTATGTAGAATGGATATTTTCCTCAAGAATGGAGTTCAAGTGTTTTATCAAAATTATTTTCCATATAAGATAATATAGGGTTATGTTTCTATCCCTATTATTACATTTACTTTATTATGTTGTGATGGAAATATTTTTATGAATTCCTTTATCTTATGTGAATTGTTTTATGATGTCATGATGTTTAAGATTCCCATTTTTATTACATGGGTTATGCTATGATGTATGGTTTATGATTTTGTGGAACACCTAAGAATGGTAACATTATGAGATGGGTGGGACCTATATCTCCCTCCAATGCATTGGGTAAATATTTTATATCTCATGAGATATACATGGCTGGAACGGCAGGTTAAACTGGTTCAATGAAACAGGACTGAAACGAGGAGTGAACTCGGTTTAGAAATGGACTTTGTCCACTAAGATAGTCATGAGAATGAGTCTTGACTAACAAGAAATGATTTTCTATGATTATGTGTGTATGGAACAAAGTTTCATGTTGTAAGTTATGATTATTGGGATTTCATTTCACTACTATGACTGATCCCATGTTATGAAATTATGCTCTCTTTTGCAGGTTAAGATTTACAAAATGTTATGTTCTTATGAATATGATGTGATTGATATTTTTTTTGTTTACACTTACTGAGCATTTGATCTCACCCTTTTATGTTTTCTTTTCCCCAGGATATAAAGAAAGGTTTTAGGTAAAAAAAGGAAATATCATTATGGGAGATATTGAAGAACTTTCACCACGATTAGAAGATTATATTCCGAGTTTCCAAAGACACTAAACTATTAAGATCCTTGTGTGTGTGTTTTTGTTATGTACTAAGTATTCCGCAAAAGTAATGTAATGTCCATGTACATCAGGCTTAGGGTATCTACATTTTTTGATGGAAACAATATTACATATTGAGGAAACAAGGATGTGGATGATAAAATACACCCCAGTAAATACCAAAGAATAAACAATCTCGGAAAAAATGAGATTGTGATATTTTCCCTTACGTTAGGTCCGATTTGCATCGTAAGTGTCCAAACCACCTGTATAACGATTTAAATAATATTATTGACTTATTACAGAATCATACTTGTTGTTATGATATCATATATGGTCATATTATTAGCTTCTTATTAGTAATATTTCATTACTAATTGTTATTCTGGTGTTTATTACTTTTTGTTCGTAAGAGTGTTTTGTCAAATAAAATTCTTATTCTTCTCTTTAGGTTATAGATACCTCATTTCCAGAAGGTTAATAGTGTAATATATATCTTATTCATTCATTCAATTCATTTATATAATCATTATGAAATGAAGATCATGTAGAACGAGTCACATCACATCGTGGAGACGGTATTCCGTACGTATGCACGAGTGAAGATATCATTCCCATGATCGTGGAATTGTATTGGAGTGTATGTATACTATTTAAGAATCAATATCACTTTACAATAATCATATATAGTTATTAGTTACACCATTATACCCATCCAATTAAGGTGGTGGGGGAAATAGATTACACCACAGCGTGGAGACGGTATTTCGTACGTACGCACGCGCGGTGATTTCTTTTTCCGTAGGATGGATAGATGGTGAAATAGTGTTTTTTCATAATTATAATAACATATAAGTATATGATTGATACTGATGTTATTACTTCATATTGAATCAACTAAAGAAGAATAAGTTGAAGAAGAAATAAAGATGAAAGAATCGGTAACGGACAATACCTCTTCTTTGAAGTGCTTCTTTGAGACTTCTTTTTAGGGCACTAAAATTGGTCTTTGAATAAAACCAGGACCTTTAGGATGTTTCTAGAGAAGTGGATAGGAGAAATTGGCAGGAGTTGGCCGAGCTTGAAGGATCAATGTGGTGTGAGGAAGAGGGGTAGGAGTGCCCTTTTATAAGAGAGGAGAGGGGCACCTTTGGAATAACTAACAATATTATTTTATTATAAATCCAAATTAGGTTTTAAATAGCTCCAAATTGATTTATTTCAAAGATAAGGTTGGGATGAGTCTAAATCCTCTCATCCAATAGAATTTAGACATGTTTAGGTCATTATAATAACCTTATCTTTTAGTTTTAACTCTTAGTTAATTAGATTGACATTTACCATGTCACTTTGTATTTTTATATTATATAGTTTATAAATTTACAATATACATCCAAGAGACCCCCAAGTGGTCCATTAATGATACATCTATCTTGATATATGTATCTTGGTGAACCTTAGATTTTTAGGAATAAAATAACAATAAATAATATAATATTTGTTTTAAAAACTATTTTATGTCAATTTTGACACTATTCAGTAGTTGATTTTTGTGAAACTCATAACAGAATGATTATTTAGACCAAAGTTAATTAAATAAATCCTATAATTTCATATTATCCTATAAAATTAGTTTAATTCATAAAAAGAATCAAATTATATATATTTGGGTATTTATAATGTCAATTATTCTAATTGTTCACTATTATGGTAATTACTGCATCATTATTATGTCTTAAATAAATTAAATTATTTAATGTCTAAAAATTATAAATAAAATATCATTATGTAGTAAATATTATTAGATTTCTAATGAATATTTACAATCTTATTTATCTTATTTATATCCCTATATTAAAAATGTTTTAGTAAATAAACTTTGTTTTTAACTCTTCTAACTCTTCTTTGAATTAAATAATAATAACTGTCCTAATCTAATCCAAGTGGACCTAAATGATAATATTTTATTGATAAGGTTTTTTTTGGTCGAATTAAACTTATACAATATAATTATGACATGTGTTAGGGTAATAATAATATCATTTTTACCCTTAATCACGCAATTTACTGTTAACCGTGGTAAAAATAAGTAAAAAGTTACTATTCACCAAAAATTATTTTCATCTCATCGAACCACATTTTACTTACTGAAATCAACCGTGTCTCTCGGAATTTTGAAATTCCACTCACAGATGCAGTAAAATTATGTTTTATGAAAAATTCAGTTTTTAACTACCACTTAGTGGTTTCACTATTCATAAAAAATTGACGGTTTTTAGAAAAATACCAAAAATTCACCCTAGGCTAATTTTGATATTCCGAATCCAAAAATGAAGTCCATTTTGAAAAATAAAATTTATAAATTTTCAAAAAGTGGTTATTACTATTCATAACGGCTAGTTTTAATAATATTTTAATAGAATATCATTTTTTAGTGAAACTCGGTATTGCGTACGACACAAGCTATCGAGGAAGGTCTCTATTTCCTATAAAGAAAGCCATGCAAGTGATGTGTGTAGCGAAAGATTCCTTTTATGATTTATATAACATAAAAACAAAATATTTCTCATAAATGTCTCGGGTGTTACAAGCCCTCTTGCTCCCCTTCTCAAACATGGACCTTGGAGCGATCTTCATTGAAACAAGTTGCTCCCTTCCCTTGCACGACTGGGTATGCCACACTTCAAGGGGAAGGGATGAAGAACCACCGGAGACGAAAGGTGAAAATAGTGCCTTCCCAGAAGGATCCCCTCCCCTAACCTCCAAGAAGTTGAACCAAAGTTCCCCACATCTGAATGAACTAGAGAAAGATAGATTTTTATACCTGAAGACACTATCTCCTCACAAGAGGGGATCTCTCTGACTTTTTTTTGAAGAAGAGTGAAATTATGTATTTCAGGAGACTGGAGCATGTATGTCACTTGTGCAGGGAAAAACTGAGAGGTCATACTGGATGGACTCGAAACCCACCATATATGTCGATGGATCTAGATGAATAATAACTAGGCCATCACGAAAAGCCTGACCCCGCGAATCCACAAAACTCCACCTATAATTATACAAGTAGTGGCCCTGAAGGAGGAATGCTGAGAAAAACTAGGGAAATACAGGGAAAACAACATCCTGCAACCACTCAAACGAGTCCTTAACCATCACCGAATACTTCTCCGGAACATGCATAAATAGATCCAGCTTGATGAAAATCCTAGATTCCATGGTTTCTTCACCCTTCTGTATATGTTCATCCCTGTAGAGAAACCATCCAAGCAAATCTCATATGGCCTGAAGAAGGGCTATGTTCAGAAAAGGGAGGGGAATGCCATTAAGGAAAATCCAAACTACTGCGAAATGGATCTCCTTCCCCTTGTGAACATCTATGGACAAACGAACAAGATTAAAACGCCATTGACCCCATGAACGTGTGGGTGAGGACCAAGCCTTTACAAAGTCTAATTCTGATGCAAAAACTAGGCAAAACAAGGAAAGATGAAAGGATGAGACGCACACGGGGGATGAAACACCCCAAGACGCCACAAAATGTTTGAAAACCAGGTAATATGGTTTTTTTTAAACAGAAAGAGCCACAAGGGTCCGTTTCATGCTGGAGACAACATCATCAGAAGCAGAATCTGTGATCTCCAAAGAAACCTGATTTATGGTCTGAGAAACTAAAGGAGAGAAGGCTCCCGATTTAACATCCCAAGTAAGTAATGAATTATTTATTTTCATATCTATGTCTATTTATGAATTATATGGTGTATTAATGACTTAAAATGAGAATAAATCTAATCTTAAGCATAGAATTCTCTAATGTTTTTAAAAGATCGTTTTACCATCTTTTGATAGCGAACCATTTTTAAATATATCTTTTGACAATTTTATAAGATCTATTTGTCAATATAAACTTATTCATTATAATTGGGACTTTGAAATTTACTTTCGATAAATTTTTTGTATTTTTCTGATAATGTTCATTTTTTAATGAATAGAGAAAAATACTGCATTTTACTTCAAAACTACTTTTTTATAAAATATAATTATATTGTTAGATTATCCTTTCAATTGGGTTTAAAATGTAAATAGAATATATTTTTACCATTTAATAAAATGGTGGTTATTAGAATTAGTTTCACATTGGAATTGGGCATAAACAAGTGCCAAACTTTTCATTGATATATTTTAAAAAACCCCGCTATTTGTTTTGACAACGAGAATTATTTTTAATTTAATTATTATAATTTATATGATTGGAATTTGGTAAAATGGAATCCATATTTGGAATCAGAAGTTCCAAATTATTTTCTTAAGACACTTTTGTTTTTTGACATTAAGAATATTAACTACATTAATTATCTTTAATTATCTTGATTAATTAGTAATCAGGAAGTTAAGGATAATAAAATAATATCATAATAATAACAAATAACACCAAAATGTGTCCTAATGCTACTTTATGTGTCATGGCCGACCATGGTATTACTTGTGCCCAACTTAGGGACCCCATTTAATCACTTTTGGGTGAAAGTGACACTTTGTCTTTTTATTTTTTAAAGAAAGGAGAATATCACTAAAGAATGTATCACCCAAGTAATTTTTTTTTAATTTTTACTACATAAATTATATCTTGGAATATAAATATTCATTGGAAAGATAAAACTATTTCCTACATCATACTATTTTTTTTATAATTTTTACACATTATATAAATTAAATTATTTATGACATCATGATGATGCCGCGATTACCTCATTAATGAACGATTTAAATAAAATGAAATGATAATATCAAATCTAAGACTTACACTTTCCAAAGACCTATTGGATGAGTATATTTGTAACCCCTATCACCTTATCCTCGAAATATATCAATGTGGGAACTTTAAATTCTGAAACTCAATTTAATATAAAGTAACATTTTATAACTTTCCAAGAGTGCCCCTCCTCTCCTCTTATAAAAGGCCCCCACCTCTACCTATTTACACACACCTCCCAAGCCATTGTCTCAGCCATGATCTGATCATTTTCTCTCTCCAAATCCCTCTATTCATCCTATAAGCCTTACCTTAGCCATAAATCTCTTCACGAAATACATTTGGTTCAAACCAAGAGGAGTTACGCGATTTAAAGGTAAAGACTTCCCCAAGTGTTCTTTTGTTTTATTATGCTTCTCCAACCCCCTAAACACTTTTTATTCCCTTATTTTGTAAAAACACTAGTATCTCCAATATACTTGGATGTTGTTATGAGAAGTATTCTAGCAACACTTACGCACACCTTCATCTAATGGTTAAAGTGCATACTGTTTCTGTGGATGGCGAATTTCTACCTCACGAAATGATCATTGTTCAATATTCTTCTAACATTTTCAATGGTGGACATTAAGATATCACTATATTTATATATGATATATAATTTGTTTATGGTTTCCTTAAGCTTCAGTATTTTTCATTTTTTGCATACATTTATGGTTTCCAATATGGTTAATCGAGATATCTTCATTTTAGGAAGTGCAGACTACCGCCCCTCAAAGTGATTTGATTCGTTAATGCCATATGGGGGACATATAGAGGATGGAGTTAATGATATCATATATGATATAATACTGGAATTATAATATACCTTTATATCATTATGAATTCATTCCATTAAATATGAAATAGAAATGAAAGTAGTGTTCATGCGTACGTACGACTTACCGTCTCCATGAACGGTGCATGTCATTTTTTACCTCTAAATGTTATGTAATATTATAAATTCATGTATATACTGGATGTATATTATATATATGATATATAAATCATGAATATAATTCTATATATAATGGATATTTTACCACATGAAAAACATGTAATTATAAGGAGTTTATTTTTGACTAAAGTACCAATGATCGACAAAACGACTTTTATTAACTTAAATAATTACATAGTGTTCATAACATGGTAATAAGTGATATAAAGCAAATAATGAAATTGAAAAAGTTTCTTATGAAAGTACAAATTATCTCAAGTTTATTATTCAGGAGGTTAAAGAACGATCGAGTCAAGTCGGACCCGAGTTAAGGGACTTCGTCTCAATCTCCTTTCATTGAGGCATATTTTGTTTTATACACAAATTTATTTTATAAGATGTATAAACCCATTTGAATTTACGTTATTCAAAAGTAATCTTTTTTATATGAAGCATTTTAGTAAATGACAAAAGGGAATGTTTTTTTCCGTACGTATGCAGAAACAATGACTTCTTCACCGCCTTGACCATTATTTGAGTTTCAGATTCCTCAACAAGCCTTATCTTTTTTAAATGAAAAATAAATACAATGTTTTACTATTATTTTATTTTGGTATTGAAAATTTTTTTCATAATTTTTTTATTATATCAATGTGTTGTATTGATATCTTGTGATTGAAAATTGGAAATATTATATTTCCTTTATGCGTGTTTTATGTGATACAATTATGTTATGGTTCTTGGTTATTGTTTATGAAGACGTGTGCCTCTGTGATAAACTAATGATGGGTGAGCCTGATGTAGCTCTCCAATTCATTGGGTAACGCGAAGGAGTTAAACATTAAGGATTCTCCGAAGAGATTTAGGGAATATTCTGTGATTGGTATTCAAAACGTAACCATGAGGGTTACTCCCTACGTAAGAATGTTATGAATGCCTCAAGTTACCTTTATGTCTTATGATTTATATGATTTATTCAAGACTTGATGAGGTGTGTTAAAATTATTTTTTTATGAGTAAAGTATGATTTCATACATGGACTAAAATTTTCATTTCTTACCTTTATATCGTTTACTGCGCTTTTTATGTTCATCCCATGTTTTTGAAATGTTTTTCAGAGGTCAGTGGAAAGGTACATGATGTGATGATAGTGTCAAGGATGTCTTAAGAAAGAATCCATGTTTTATTTTAAATATGTTTCTGTTGATTGGAAAAATGAGTACTATCTTTTATGTAACCACTTTGTTTAAATGTGGAATGTAATGAATGATTTATGTTCTAATTCTCTAGAACACTAAACCAGAAAAGATCCTAAATGTGTATTCTTGAAGTAACTCAAGATTATGTAATGTTTAAGGATGGGGCCTTATAGTTGGTATCAGAGGTCAGTTTAGATAACTTTAGGAGTTATAATTCTATTAAATGATTATCAAAATATATATTTTTTATGGTCAAATTGAAATGATATAGCATTTGAAGATTACCAGGTTGCTTATAACGAACCATACTTTACATACATGGTTATTACTACAAAATTTATGTACACCTATTACAACATATAAAAAAACAATGAAAGGGCCGTATAGGTATAATGTCTTTAGAAACTGGGAAACATAAACAACCGGTTCATAATGCATCTACACTATCTCCTATTTATTTCATCATATATAGAGTCCCTTTTTCCATATCCTACATAATAACCTTCTTCCTAACTTGGGGAAATAAAAAATACAAATGGGTGAGTTGAAATGCTCAGTAAGGGTAAAAAAAGAAATATCAAACATATCATATTTATAAGAACATAAATTTTGGAAAATCTTATCATTCAAAAGAGATCATAACATGGGATAAATAATAGAAGTGAAATGTAATCCCAATAATAATAACGTAAAACATGATGCTTTGTGGCATACACACATAATAAAAGAATATAATTTATCAGTAGTCAAGACTCATTGCCAAGACTATCTTAGCGGAAAAGTCCATTTCTGAAGCAAGTTCACTCCTTGTTTCAGTACTGTTTAACTATTACGGTTTAACCTATCGTTACATCCATGTCTATATCATTAGATATAAATCTCTACCCAATTCATTGGAGGGATATATAGGTCCCACCCATCTCATAATAAAACCAATCTTATGTGTGCCACAAAATCATAAATCATACATCATAGCATAACCCATGTAATAAAAATGGTAATCTTAAACATCATGCCATCATAACATATTCAATATAAGATAAACGGACATCATAAAAATAATTCCATCATAACATAATCAAATCAATGTAAAAATATGTATAGAAATAGAACCCTATATTATCTTAGATGGAATATTATTTTGATAAAACACTTGAACTCCATTCTTGAGGAAAATATCCTTTCTACTTCACATTTTTTTTTTCATTTCTTAACATGCCATACAATTTTAAACTAAATGAATTTGATTAAAAATAAACATTAAAACTTGTAAAGGAAGCTTCATGGAAATAATGTTATATGAATCCATTCGTGTCGTATAATTTTAAAAAAACATTCTTCCCGTACTTTGGCCTGAAAAATCAAAAATTACCTCGTACGAAAAACGACAAAAGTTTCTTTTCATATATTTTAATAAAAACTCACCGAAGGGTAAAATTGGATTTAAAAAATATTAGGTGGATGGAAATAATATTACATATTGAGGAAACATGGATGTGGATGATAAATATTACCCAGTAAATTCTGAAGTATAATCAATCTCGGATTAAAATGAGATTGTGAGATTTTCCCTTACCTTAGGTCTGATTTGCTTTGTATATGTCCTATCCTCCAGTATAATGATTTAAATAATGAAATTTAATTATTCCAGAATCATACTTATTTTTATGATATCATATATGGTCATATTTATAGCTTATAATTAGTAATATTTCATTGCTACTTGTTATTCTGGTGTTTATTACTTTTTGTTCTTATGCGTGTTTTTTGAATAAATTCTTATTATTCTCTTTATGTGATATATACCTCATTTAAAGAATGGTATTAGTGTACCATATATCATATTTATTTATTCAATTCATTTATATAATCAATATACAATGAAGATCATCTAGAACAAGTCGCATCACATCTTGGAGACGGTATTCCGTACGTACGCACGAGCGATGATATCATTCCCATGATCATGGAATTGTATTGGAGTGTATGTATACTATTTAAGAATCAATATAAATTTAAAATAATCATATATAGTTATTATTTATACAGTTATACCCATACAAGTAAGATGGTGGTGTAAAATAGATTACACCACGGCGTGGAGACGGTATTCTGTACGTAAGCATGCACGGTGGTTTCATTTTCCGTAGGATAGATAGATAGCGATATAGGGTTGTTTCATAATTATAATAACATATAAATACATGAGTGATACTGATGTTATTAATTCATAATGAATCAACTAAATAGGAATAAGTGGAAGAAGAAATAATGTTGAAAAAATCGGTAATGGACATTACCTCTTCTTTGAAGTTCCTCATTGAGACCTACTCTTAGGGCACTAAAATGGGTCATTCAGGAAGACCAGGACCTCTAGGATGTTTCTAGGGAAGTTTAGAATAAGATTATTCAGGTTTTGGACGATCTTGAAAGATCAAAGTGGGGTGAGGAAGAGAGGGATGAGGTTCCCTTTTATGAGAGACGAGTGGGGCACCTTTGGAAAAACTAAAAATATTTTTTATTATAAAGTCATATTCGGTTTTTAATAGCTCCAAATTGATTTATTTAGAAGATAAGATGGGGATGGGTCGAAATCATCTCATAAAAAAGAATTTAGACAACTTTAGGGTTCTATTTTAACATTATCATTTATATTTATCTTTATGTTAAATAAGTTTACTTTTACCGTGTCTTTTTGTTTTCTTACACTATAAGGTTAATAAACTTACTATAACAAGCCAAACGAACCCCAAGTTTATTATTATTAATATATATAACCTTATCTATGTCATTTTGATGAACGTTAGATTTTTATGAATAGAATAACAATTAATAATATAATATTTATTTTAAAAACTATTTTATGTCATTTTAACACTATTTGGCAATTGATTTTTTTGAAAATCAAAACAGAAATATTAGTTCGAGAAAAGTTAATTAAATCAATACTAACATGTAATATTGACATAGGGAATTATTTTAATTCATAAAAAGTCTAATATTACATTTATTTGGGTATTTATAACATCAATTATTTCAATATTTCGTTAATAATATAATTACTGCATCATCATCGTGTCATAAATAAATTAAATTATTTAAAATATAAAAATTATAAATAAATTACCATTATGTAGGAAATAGTTTTATATTTCTAGTGAATATTTATAGTCGAATTTATCATATTTATAACCCTATATTAAAATTTATTTAGTTATAAAACGTTGGTTTCACCTATTTTAACTATTCTTTAAATAAAAAAATATTAATCTCCTAATATAATACAAGTGGACCTAAATGGTCATATTTTATTCCTAAGGTTGTTTTTGGTCGAATTACACTTATCCAATAGAATTAGGACATGTGTTAGGGTAGTAATAATATCATTTTTACCCTTAATTACCCTATTTACTTTTAACCGTGGTAAAAAAAATAAAAAGGTACTATTCACTAAAAATTATTTTCATCTCATTGAACCACATTTTAGTCCTTGATATTAACCATGTCCCTCTGATTTTAGAAATTCTACTCACATAAGTGGTAAAATTATGATTTTTGTGAATTTGGATATTTTCATAGGAGGTGGGTTAGAGATGGTGAAAAGTTCTATAAAATTTTTATATATCTAAATTTATTATAAAATGAATCAAATGAATTGCATTGAACTTATATAAGTATTATGTATAAATTTTGAACTAAAATAAAATTAAAATAAATAATTATTTAAATAAAAATTTGGTTTTTAAATAGTAACCCAGTGTTTTTACTATTCATCAAAAATTGAATGTTTTCAGAAAAATACCAAAATTTCACCCTAAGATAATTTCGATATTCCGAATCCAAAAATGAAGTCCGTTTTGAAAAATAAAAATTATAATATTTCAAAAAGTGGGTAGTACTATTCATAAAGGCGAGTTTTAATAATATTTTAATAGCATATCGTTGTTTAGTGAAACTCGGTATTGCGTACAACGCAAGCAATCGAGGAAGGCTGCGGTTGCGTGTAAAGCAAGCCAAGCTAGTGTTGTGTGTATTGAAATATTCCTTTGATGATGTATATTACATAAAAACAAATTATTTCTCATAAAAGTCTCCGGTGTTACATTCTACCCCCTTATAACGTATTTCACCCTCGAAATTCGTCACATTGTAACAAACAGATGAGGATACCTCTCCCACAACATATACTCAAGCTCCCATGTAGATTCTTCTAATTGGTGGTTCCTCTATAAAAATTCTCCAAGAAAGTGGTCTTGTTATGTAGGACTTTTTTGCTACGATCGAGAATCTCTATCGGCTGTTCTTCATAAGAAAGATCTCGTTCAAGCGGTACAACTTCTAAGGTGTGTACATGTGAAGGATCTGGTATGTATTTTCTCAAGAGAGATACATGGAACACATCGTGAACTTGAGAGAGATTCGGTGGAAGGACAGTCGGTAAGCTACCTTCTCACCACGATCTAGTATTTCGAAAAGACAGATATACCCAGGGATCAGCTTTCCCTTCTTTCCAAATCACATTACTCTCTTCCAAGGAGATATTCGTAAGAACACATTATCAACCACTTCAAACTCTAAGTCTCTTCTTCGGTTGTCAGCATAACTTTTTTGTCGAATCTAAGCTGCTCTTATGTGTTGTTGAATAGATCTGACCTTTTCTGCCATCTCATCAACAAGATCAGGACCTAATAGCTTTCTTTCCCCAACTTCATCCCAGCAAGATGGAGTCATGCATTTTATTTCTATAGAGAGATTCATAAGGAGCCATCTGAATACTGGAGTGAAAGCTATTATTATATGAAAATTCCACCAAAGGTAGGTTTTGATCCCAACCACCTTTGAAATCCATAGAGCAAGCTCTCAACATATCTTCTAGAGTTTGAATTGTCCTCTCAGACTGAACGTCTGTATGAGGATGATAAGCAGTGCTGAAACTTAACTCTGTATCTAGAGTATGCTGAAGACTTCGCCAGAACATTAAGGTAAACCTCAGATCCCGATCAGATATAATGGAAAGTGGTACTCCATTCAATCTTACCACTTCCTTTACATATATCCTGGCAAGATGATCTAGAGAGAAATCCTATCTAATAGCAATGAAGTGTGTCGACATTGTAAGACGATCAACTATGACCCAGATAGCATTATTGACTTTGGATGTTTTAGGATGTCCAGTGACAAAGTCCATAGTGATGTTTTCCCATTTCTATTCCGGTATGGGTAATGGTTGTAACATCCCCTTAGACTTTTGTCTCTCAGCTTTAACTTGGTGACAAACCAAGCATCGACAGACATATTCAGCAACATCTCTTTTCATGCCATCCCACCAGAAGTACTATTTCAGGTCCTTATACATCTTTGTTCTTCCAGGATGAATAGAGAATGAAGAACTATGAGCCTCATCCAGCATCTCCTTCTTTAATTTGTAGATGGGAGGAACACAAACGTGATTCCTGAACCTTATTATTCCATCACAATCAAGGTTGAATTCAAGATCATTTCTCACCTTTTTTGTAACTCTACATCTCCTTTCAGTGCCTCTTTAATATTCACATGTATAGATGGTTGAACATTCATTTCAGAATGATACAATTTTTCCCCTTCCATTATAATTCCAAGATACATCCATTATAAATCCATAAATATCGGATCTTTTGTGATCCTCGTAATGGATAAGATAACATGGTATTGTCAACTTAATGTATCTGCCACCTTGCTTGCTATCCCAGGGTGGTAATGAATTGAGCAGTCATAATCCTTAATCACCTCCAACCATCTTATTTGGCGTATATTCATGTCCTTTTGTGTGATAATATACTTTAAACTTTTATGATCAATATAAATGTCACACCTTTCTCCATAAAGATAATTCCTCCAAATCATTAATGCAAAATTACCGCAGCTAATTGCAAATCATGAGTTAGGTAATTTTGCTCAGGGATTTTCTATTGTTGTGAGGCATAAGTTATCACCATATCGTTTTGCATGAGAACTCACCAAAATCCCTTCTTGGATGCATCACTTTAGATCACAAACCTTTCTCCATTATAAGGAAGTGTGAGCATAGGTGCACCTGAAAACCTTCTTTTAAACTCATTGAAATTCTCTTCACATTCCTCCATCCACACAAACTTAACTCCTTTTCGAGTCAACCAGGTCAGTGGATTAGATAATCGTGAAAAATCTTTGACAAAAAATCGATAATATCCATCCAAACCAAGAAAACATCGGATCTCTGTTACTGTTGTTGGTCCTGACCATCTTTCGATAACCTCTATTTTTGCTGGATCTACAGATATCTCCTCTTTTGAGATTATGTTACCCAAAAATGCAACTTTTTGAAGCCAAAATTCACACTTGGTAAATTTGGCATAAAGATTCTCCTTTCTCAGGGACTTCAATATAATTCTCAAGTGATCTTCGTGTTCTTCCTTGCTCATTGAATAGAAAAGAATATCGTATATAAAGACTACCACAAACTGATCAAGACAGTCTCTAAAGACTCTATTCATCATATCCATGAAGATAGAAGGGGCATTAGTAAGGCCAAATGGCATCACTATAAATTCATAGTGTCCATACCTTTTACGGAAAGTCGTGTTTGGTATATCCTCCCTTTTGACCCTTAATTGATGATACACTAAATGAAGATCAATCTTGGAAAAGTATTGAGCTCTGCATAGTTGGTCAAATAAGTCATCAATTCGCAGGAGAGGATATTTGTTGTTGATAGTGATCTTGTTATGTTCTTGATAATAAATGCAGAGTCTCATTGATCCATCTTTCACCTTAACAAACAGAACAGGTGCTCCCCAAGGTGATGCACTAGGGAGTATGAATTTTTTATCAAGATTCTATTATAATTTCTTCTTCAATTCCTGCAACACAATTGAGGCCATTCTATAAGGTACCTTTGAAATAGGCAAGGCACCCGATACGAGTTCTATTGTAAACTCAACTTCACAATTCGGTGGAAGACCCGAAAATTCCTCTAGAAAGACATCATCAAACTCTCGTACATTGGGAATATTTTTAATCATGAGTTTCTCCCCAAACATTTGAGATAAATTACCTTCAATTAGTGGAATTAAGACCCATATGATGGAAGAAATTTCCACTGGAAGGTTATGTTCATCCTTGCATCGATAGACGATCATAGATTGATCTGGAATATGAAATGTGACTTCCCTTGTTTGGAAATTGATATGAGCTCTATATAATGAAAGCCCATCCATGCCAAGAATCACATCAAATTCCACTATAGTAAGGATCACAAGATTTGCAGGAAGCACTTTCCCACAAACTTCAATCGAAGAATAATTATAAACTTTTGATGCAACCGGTGTACCATTAAGAGTTGTCACAGCCAACTCAACCTCTAATTATTGAGGTAATGCGGCGATAACCTTAGAAAATTCTTCATAAATAAAAGAGTGGGTGGATACAGAATCAAATAAAACATTTTCTACTTTATGGTGGATGGTATGTTTACCTCTCAGTACTTCGTTGTCATACTACACATCGTCGATAGTAATTGTATGTGACTTTCCTTTGTCTTTGGCCTTAAGAGTTTGTTGACATTGGTCATCATCATCAACCCTTGGATTTGGGCATTGATTGGCATAAAGCCCCATCTCCTTTCACATGAAACATTAAAGTGTAGTAGGTTCATTTTGTGTATCCCTTCCTTTGTTTGCATCATTAAACATTTTCTTCCCATCATTTCGACATTCAATTTCTTGATGACCTTCTTTTCCACACTTATAACATTTACTGGTCCCCTTAAGAAAATTTACTCCATGATTATTTTGACACTTTGAGCATAATGGAAAACTAATCATATTTTCAGTGTGGTCTTTAGATTTTCATTTTAATTCCATTTTCCTCTTCTTATCAAACCCATGTGACTGATGGGTTACACCAATGTCCATCTCAAACATGAGAGCACATCGAAAAATTCCTCATAGCTATTCATGTCCCTTATGGCTAACTCCCTTCGAAGACTTGGTTTTATGCCACTAAAGAATCGATTGATCTTACTCTCAGGTTGGATAATAATACCAGAAGCGTACCTTGCATGTCTTGTAAAATTTTCTTCTTACGTACCAACAGATTCATCATCCTTTTTCTCTAGATCATGAAACTATTTCTCCATCTTTGTTCGGAGAATACGGGGGATGTACTTCTTGAAAAATAAGTTCTTGAACTCATCCCATTCCATGGACTCAATTTCATCTCTTTGCCTCATATTCTTGATAAGATTCCACCATTGATCAACATCACCTTCCAAATGATACACTGCTAAGATGACATTATCATGTTTAGAACATTGAAGAACTGAAAATATCTTTTCAGTATTAGTGATCCATTGTTCAGTAACTAATGGATCAGTAGACTAGCTGAATGAAGGTGAACGATGCCTCATGAAGGATTCAATAGAATGTTTCTCCTTCCTTTTCTCATATGTAAGTCCTGCATGATTCATAGTTTGAGGAAGTTGTGTGAGCATGGCTACATGATTTTTCATTCCAGCTCCCACAACATTTGGTTTGCTCAGGGGGACAATAATTTCATTTCCCATTGCATTCCACATTATCACAGTTCCTTCGAGTTCCAGCCACTGACTAAAACCAAAAACAATAGTGTGAGAAACACTAATTATAATAGGAAAACCACATAATCAAGAATAAAATTTTACACTTAAGGTCTTATCATAGGTTATTCATGAACACATCTAAAACAGTAAGATTGTGTTCTATTCTTAGACATATTCTTAGGATTTTTACTAAGGCTTTCACTTCCTAGTTTCCAAATGTTGACTACACCTTTCCTCTGATACCAAATATAATGTAAAGACCCGAACAATTCAAGGAAATTTTTTTCTTAATTTTCTTTGGATTTTTACAAGAATGCATTTTATGACAGCACCGGATTCCGAGGCCCAGTGTGCCCAGAATCATTTTCCGAAGTTTGACTCGGGTACGTTCAGTGAACAGGCGAGCGGGTTTTTCTAACTTTTGAATCGGTGCCCTGAATCGAATTCTGAGGTCACCGATGGAATCACATCACTGATATTTTCATAGAAACGCCTCTTCTGAAGTTAGGTTTTCTCGGGTGTGGTTTTTAATTTTTGGGCTTAATGTTAAGAAATAAAATAATTGGTATGACAAACTTTATTTTATTTCACTTAAAGCCACTTAAAACCCACTTTATGCTCCTTAGGCTGAGTTGAAGCGGATAGGGTAGAACCCGAAATATCCTACCCTCCTGGTAGGATATTTGTGAGGTGGGGCCTGCACGATCCCCACCATTTCTTTTCCACTAAGTAACGCACCCGCGAAAACCCGACATTATGAAAGTCTACTGATGAGTTTTCTTAATTTCTTAACGCACAAATTAATTGGGCGGTTTTATTCATTGAATTAATTCTATTAATTAATTTAATCGTTTCTTAACCTTCATACAATCTGTTGGTGTAATAATAAAATAAGACCAACGCACGACATCTTAAGGATTGCTCGTTGAGAGGCTTTTGACAGAAATCTTGTGCCTTCATCCCCCTTCGCGAAGAACGCGAAGAACGCGAAGAACGCGAAGAACGCGAAGAACACGAAGAACGCGAAGAACGCCATCACCCTCAGAGATCGGCGATGCTTTTTCCGAGTCTTTCTTCCCTGCAACGATCTCTGATCACCAACTGCTTGAGGTAGGAGATTTCAGGTTTCTTCTTTTAAATATCTTTGTGGGTTATAACAACAGCATGGATTTAATTAATATAATTAAATCTACTTGTTCTTGAACCTCGAAGTTGGTCGATGCGACACCCCTTATGTGACGACGCGATGCCCTTCTGCAACGCGACGATCGCCTCCTTCCGCGACGATAAATTCCACGAAGAACGCGTGTGCGACGACTTGACGAGGTAGGGGTTTGTTTGTGAAATAATTTATATTCCCGTGATTGTTTCTTTTAAAACAAAGAACCCGGATCAAGTTCAATTTTAATTCTATTAACATTGTTCCTTGCTTGTTATTCATGTGTGGAATAATTCTTCCCGATTGTTATCACCTAACGCGGAGGGTGCTGGCCAAACATACACGACCCGAAAACCCTCCGCAGTTCTTCGTTGATGTGCGGATTGGCAGGCGACAACAAAACATGCCGCAGAGGAGATTCGTTGTTTCCGCAGTGAAGTATGGGACACTGGAGGAGCTACGGCACAGACAGAAACGAAATCGGACCACCGGAGCAACTCCGGTGGCCCGCGTAACCCACCGGCGGCCGAAGGTGGGGGCGCCCCGGCGCGCCGCCAGACAGGCCCGCCACGGCTGAAGCCGCGGTGGCGACGGCCAGCGGACCCACGGCCGCGTGGGTTTGGCACACACGGGACGCGGCTTTACTGCATCCGCTGATCCAGCGCGGCCCCACGCGGGGCCACGACACCTGCATCCTACGGGGGCTGCGCCCAGCGGCTCCCTTGCTCGTCCGCTCGGCCGAGCCGAGCCGTGCCGACCCGACCGACCGGGTAGCGCCCTGGCCGGGCCGGGTCTCTCCGAACCGGGTCGGACCCGGACCAGGGTCGGGTCGACCCAGTTCGGGCCGACCCAGGGGGGGTTGGGACGGGTCGGTCCGGGCCCATACCCCCCATCTTCAGACCGTTTTTGGTCTTTTTCCCGTAACATGAGCTATGGGCCTCCGAAAGACGCGCAGTTAGCGGCGATGCGATCCTTGGATCGAGACGGTCTTTTCAGTATATTGCACTCAAGGTTTCAGAATACTTTGGGTTCGGCCGGGTTGGATCATACACGAAACCAACCAGGCCCTCGGAGCAGAAACGCTCATATCTTGAGCTTCAGACATCCAATTTACGTGTTGTCGACTTCGTTGAATTCCTCTAAGTGAGACGGATCTTTTGGCATACTCCGCCCGAGGTTTGGACACAAGTGGAGTACGGTCGGGTTGGTTTTTCCTTAAAAACCAACCGGGCCCGTAGGACGAAAAAGCCAATAACTCTCAGACCGGGCGTCCGATTGACGCGCCGTCAGCGACGATGAGTTCCAGTTGACGATACAATAATTTTGGATACATCAACTCAGGACTATGTGTCAGTTGATGTATCAGCCTCTCGGCTCGTGGATCAGACCATCCTGAACAAGCTTGCTGGGTACGGGAACCCTAGAGCTGGCTGCGACTGCTACTGTGACTGCGAAGATGACTGTGCAGAGATCCTCCGTTTATTCGACGATGACGACGACAGCACTCAGCGATCCTATGTGGATCAGTGCTACCGATCCTGTGTGGATCAGTGCTACCGATCCTCTGTGGGTCCGATCCTGTGTGGGTCAGTGCTCAGCAGTTCTGTGTGAGCCAACACCTACAAGTCCTGTGTGGGCCCGATCCTGTGTGGGTCTTTGCGGGGGTTAGTTACCTATCGATCCTTTGTGGGTCAGATCCTTTGTGGGTTATTGCGGGGGTTAGTTCATATCAATCCTTTGTGGGTCCGACGACTTAGATGGATCATTGATAATCTCTATCATCATTTGAAGAAGTATTCCTGTGTGAGCAGAAACTCTGTTTTACTTTCCTTTGTGGATTGTGTCGTGCTATCCTGTGTGGATTTACGTTTTACATTCCTTTGTGGATTTTGTTGAGCTATCCTGTGTGGATTTATGTTTTACTTTCCTTTGTGGATTGTGTTGAGCTATCCTATGTGGATTTTACATTTTGCTTTCTTGTGTGGACTGGGTTGTACTTGAGCTCGGATGTTGGAGCCGAGCGAGAATTGATGACTTAGGTATATGTATGGGCATATACCTAAGCAGTGTCGGATGTTACTTCATGATTGTATCTTTCCTTTGTGGTTTATCCTTTGTGGATTTTCGGAGACCATTGGGGGTCTCGGGGTCCCTACTGAGTAGCTTATACTCACCCCTGCATGGGCTATGCCCGCACTACGTTGCGTTGGTTGCAGACGACGGATAGTGCTGATCGTGGTGGAGGCTTGCGGACCAGGACGGTACCTGGAGGTGTACCACTGGGTGGGGTGTACTCGGAGCGGTAGGCTGGACCCGAGGAGCAGTGGAGGATTTCTATACTCACCCTTCAGGTGGGACTTCCAGTGGACAGCTCGACGATGCGGCTTTACTTTTCAGTTTCAATTTTTTCCCTTTCAGTTGTACTTTACAGTTGGGCTTGTATTTACGACCCCTTTACTTTTCTGCACTTACTGTTGTACTAGGTTTTACTTAGTGTTTACTTCTTCCTCTTGCTTACTCTGTGGTTCTTGTTTACTTTACAAAGGAAATGCCTTCCCTTTTTACCAGGATTTTACATCTTGGTGCTAGTCTCCAGCCCCTGTCCTATGGAAGGCAGGATTGGGGCAGTCACGGTAAGGGCCCGGAGGATGGGTCGTGACAAATTGGTATCAGAGGAGTTCGGTTCTACCGCAGACTCTGATATTTCTTCTATGTGAAGCAATAGTGTTTAGCGTATTGGGTGTGGTTATCAGTCCAGGGAGTCCAGTGTTGGTGCGGCGGCCGACGTATCCGTACACCAGGACCCTGACTTCTGATTTCCAACTTAATGAACGAGAACATTGATTTCATGTGTGTTTCAAGTTTTCTTTGTGATTACTTTGTATCAAATCACCTGGTATACTGTTCGGACCATGGCGCACCTGTTTCCTTTAGAGGATGGCCCCACGACGGCAGCCAGCTAGGGTTCGGAGAGTGGTACGTGACGATATCCCGTCGAGCGACGAGGCTTTAGTACAGGGCCCTTTGATAGCAGATCCACCAGTGGTACCTCTACCAGCTGAGCAACCGATGCTTCCAGAACCAGCCGCTGACGATACATGTCTCCTTAGTGCACTGCATGAGTTCCAGCGCCAGCGACCGCCCAGGTTCTGCGGGGAGACATACCCCCAGGCAGCCGAGGACTGGCTGGAGGCAGTGGTGCAAGTTTTCCGGCTAGTGAGGACACCATCAGACCTCATGGTGATCCTCACAGCGAGCCTACTGCACGCAGCAGCAGGACGATGGTGGAGTTTGATGCTCTAGGTGCATGATGAGGCATCTCTCCTCTGGACAGACTTTGAGGGCCTCTTCCGCTCAGAGTTCGTCCCGGCCACCCTCCATGTAGTGCGCATCCAAGAGCTTCTGCGGCAGCAGCAGGGCAGCTTGGCGGTCGCCTAGTACTCGGCGAGATTCACCAATCTATCGCACTATTCGACTGACATGGTAGGGGACCCGTTCATTCGGGCCTGGACCTTTGAGCAGGGATTGAGACACGAGATCAGGGTATCGCTGATCTCCCTCAGCATTCCAACTTAGGCAAGAGTACTGGAGCGATCCTTTCTGATCAAGAGCTTTCTTGCTGAGTCCACAGCGAGACCTACCGCAGGGCGGCAGGTAGCGGAGTCTTCAGAAGCAGGTAGCCGACGGATGACTCATGGGTCTAGGCAGACCAGACCCTCATGCAGATGGCCTCAGGACACTGGCTCAGATGTGCGGGGCACACAGCGCGGAGCCAGTCTTTCGAGAGTCAGGCTGTGCTATACTTGTGGCGGGCAGGACCACATGGCTCGTGACTGCCTGACCCGCCGTACGAGGAGCAACAGACAGTTGGGGGCCACCCAGGCAGAGGCAGAGGGTCGACTGTGGCGGTCCGCAGGGAGCAAGAGGACGACGCAGGGGAGTTGGCCGAGCAGCAGGTGGTGGGAGACTCTTTGAGGGTCTGCCACCACCACCACCAGGAGGTCCACCTCGACCATAGGGAGATGGATGGAAGAGACAGGCACAGCTCCAGGCAGCGGAGGCCTACAACCACGGCGTGCCCGAGATGATTCTAGGTACGATCTGTGTCTATTCCACCCTTGCTGCAGTTCTTATAGACACATGAGCAAGTCACTCATTCGTAGCCTCTGCCCTTTTTCGGAGCTCGGAGATTCTGACAGAGCCGTTGGCTCGATCCTTACAGCTAGAGACTCTTATGGGAGCAGATTCGACGATTACACACTGGTGCCGGCAGTGTGAGCTTACTCTAGGAGGCGAGAGCTTCGGCTGGGATCTTCTTGTAGCAGCGTCGAGGCCTTACGACGTCATCATGGACATGGATTGGGTATCTACAGTCCATGCACAGATTGACTGTATTAGGTGCAAGGTGTGATGTGTACACACCAACGGGAGCAGGTTCACCTTCCCCGATGAGAAGGGAGCCTTCACAGCACAGGATGGACTACCGGAGAGGAGAGGAAAACCCATCACTTATCAGTTGGCTAGCCTCATCCTAGGAGCTATTAACGTGCGGAGTCCTAGTTTTCCTGCAGTGGTGGATCAGTACGTGGATGTCTTTCCCGACGACGTTCCAGGGATACCTCCTCACAGAGAGGTAGACATTCATATTGATCTGTACACCAAGACAGCCCCGATATCCTCTCCAGCATATTTGATGGCCCACACTGAGCTTAGAGAGCTACAGGTGCAGTTGGAGGACTTGCAGGTCAAGGGATTCATCTGACCCAGTGTTTCACCCTGAGCTTCCTCGATATTGTTCGCCAAGAAGGCAGACATGAGCTTGCGACTTTGTGTCGATTATCGTCGCTTGAACCAGGTGACAGTGAGGAACAAGTATCTGCTACTGAGGATTTATGACCTCTTCGATCAGCTCAAGGGAGCACTGTGGTTCTCGAAGATAGACCTCAGGTCAAGCTATCATCAGCTCAGAGTTTGAGATGAGGACGTGCAGAATACGACCTTCAAATGTCGGTATGGCCACTATGTGTTCTTTGTTATGCCATTCGGTGTAACCAATGCACCAGCAGTGTTCATGGGCCTCATGAACAGGATCGTCCAACCATACCTCGATCGATTTTTCATAGTCTTCATCAAAGAAATTTTGATATACTTGACGACTAAGTAGGAGAACGCCTATCACTTACATGTTGTACTAGACACACTCTGAGAGCACCGGATTTATGGCAAGCTCTCGAAGTGTCAGTTCTGGATACGTGACGTCCACTTCCTAGGAAATGTCATTTCTGAGGCGGGAGTTGTGGTGGATCCCACAAAGATCGAGGTAGTGCTAGGTTGGGAACCACCCCGGAGCATGATAGAGGTGCGGAGTTTCTTGGGACTATCTGGTAAATATAGAAGATTTGTGCTGGACTTCTCCAGAGTTGCGGCACCACTCTCAATTTTGACAAAGAAGGGGAAACCCTTCATGTGGTCAGACAGATGTTAGTAGAGCATCCAGGAGCTGAGACAGAGATTGACCAGTGCCCCTATCTTGAGGTTTCTTGAGGAGGGAGTAGGGTACGTAGTCTACTGCGATGCATCAGGGACCAGACTCGGATGTGTCCTGATGCAGGAGCGGGTAGTGATCGCCTATGGATCACGTCAGTTGTGGCCGCATGAGCAGAACTACGCTACCCATGACCTGGAGATAGAAGCAGTGGTCTTCGCTCTGAAGACATGGCGACAATATCTGATGGGCGAGCACTTTACAGTCTTTTCTGACCACTAGAGTCTCAGGTACATCTTCTCGCAGAAGGAAATGAACCTGAGACAGCAACAATGGCTCGAGTTTCTCCAGGACTATGACATGGAGATATTCAACACTCTAGGGAAGGGGAACGTGGTGGCCGATGCACTCAGCAGGAGGACGGGCATTCAGCTACTTGAGAAGGTGACAGACCAGCTAGCCGCTTTGCAGATATCCGTCGTGGATAGAGATGGATCAACCTTCCTTCAGTCTCTCACAGTCACTCCTCCACTACTGCAGCGGGTTAGAGAGGCCCAGCGTGGGGATGCTGACTGTGAGACACGGCATGCACAGTTATCCTTAGGACAGGCACCTGATGGCTTCTCCTTTGGAGCAGAGCACAACATCCTTTTCAGAGGATGTACCTTGGTACCAGTCACTTTACGAGAGGAGGTGATGAGAGAGTTTCACACTTTTCCTTTGGAAGTACATCCTGGAGTGGAGAAGATGTACCAGGACCTCAGACGACAACACTGGTGGCCAGGCATGAAGAAAGATGTGGAAGAGTTCGTTTCTCGATGCCTCACCTGCCAGCATGTGAAGGCAGATCATCAGGTACCAGCAGGCTTGGTACAGCCCTTGGAGGTCCCGGGGTGGAAGTGGGACGACATATCTACGGACTTCGTGACAGGGCTTCCACGCACTTCTAGAGGTCACGACTCCATCTGGGTGATTGTCGACCGACTCACCAAGTCGGCTCACTTCTTACCCATCAGAGAGCAGGGCTCAGTGGAGAGCTTGGGGCGTCTCTACGTTCAGGAGATTGTACGGCTTCATGGTGTGCCATTATCTATCGTCTCCGATCGAGATGCTCGCTTTACTTCCCGGCTTTGGAAGGGGTTGTAGGAGGCGTTCGGGACGCGGCTACGTCTGAGCACCGCCATTCACCCTCAGACGGATGGTCAGACGAAGAGGACAATTCAGACCCTCAAGGACATGCTCCGCGCATGTGTCCTCAACTTTGGTTGTAGCTGGGAGGACCACCTACCCATGGTGGAGTTCGCGTACAACAACAGCTACCACTCCACCAACGGGATGGCACCATATGAGGCGTTGTACGACAGACCTTGCAGATCTCCTTTGTGCTGGACAAACCCTAAGGAGTCAGCAATTGTGGGACCAGAGATGGTCCGGGCCACGACAGAGAAGGTCCAGGTCATCCAGGAGTGGATGAGGACAACTCAGAGCCGTCATAAGTCTTATGCTGATAGGAGGCGGAGGCCACTAGAGTTCGAGGATGACGACCACGTCTTCTTGCGTGTTTCACCTCGACGTGGATTACAGAGATTTGGCCAAGGCGGAAAGTTGTCTCCACGCTTCATTGGACCATTCCAGGTCCTCAGCAGGATTGGCAAGGTGTCTTATCTCCTGGATCTACCAACTCAGTTGCCCCAGGTGCACGACGTCTTCCACGTATCTCAGCCGAGGAGATACATGCATGACCCGACACACATCATTGTCCATGGGGAGCTAGACGTGCATGATGGGGCGACTTTTGGGGAGGTCCCGGTGGAGATCAAGGATCAACAGGAGCGAGTACTGCTTGGACGATCGATTACGCTTGTGCGCATCATATAGAAGCACGAGAACCTCCAGGAGAGCACTTGGGAGCGGGAGGCTCAGATGCATGCTTAGTACCCACATTTGTTTCCCTAGTTTATGACGTATCTTTACAGGGACGTAAAGCCCAGAGGTTTGAGTGATGTAAAGACACGAAAAATTCAAGGAAATTTTTTTCTTTATTTTCTTTGGATTTTTACAAGAACGCAGTTTCTGACGGCACCTAATTGCAAGGCCCGGTGTGCCCGGAATCATTTTCCGAAGTTTGACTCGGGTACGTTCTGTGAACGGGCGAGCGGGTTTTTCTAACATTTCATCCAGTGCTCGGAATCGAATTCTGAAGGCACCGATGGAATCACAGCACCAGTATTTGCTTAGAAATGCCTCTTCCAAAGTTGTGTTTGCTCGGGTGTGGTTTTTAATTTTTGGGATTAAAGTTAAGAAATAAAATAATTGGTACGACAAACTTTATTTTATTTCACTTAAAGCCACATAAAAGCCACTTTATGCTACTTAAGCTGAGTTGAAGTGGATAGGGTAGAACCCTAAATATCCTACCCTCCTGGTAGGATATTTGTGAGGTGGGGCCCGCACTATCCCCACCGTTTCTTTTCCTCTAAGTAACGCACCTGAGAAAACCGGTCATTATGAAAGTCAACTGACACGTTTTCTTAATTTCTTAAGGCACCAATTAATTGGGAGGTTTTATTCGTTGAATTAATTCTATGGATTAATTTAATCGTTTCTTAACCTATTTACAATCCGTTGGCGTAATAATAAAATAAGGCCAACACACGACATCTTGAGGATTGCTCGTTGAGAGGCTTTTGACAGAAAGCTTTTGCATTTATCCTCCATCGCGAAGAACACAAAGAATGCGAAGAACGCAAAGAACGATGTCACCCTCGGAGATCGACGACGCTTCTTCCGAGTCTCTCTTCCCCGCAACGATCTCTGATCACCAACTGCTTGAGGTAGGATATTTCAGGTTTCTTCTTTTAAATCTCTTTGTGGGTTATAACAACATCATGGATTTAATTAATATAATTAAATCTACTTGTTCTTGAACCTCGGAGTTCGTCGACGCGAAACCCCTTCCCCGACGACGCGACACCCTTCCGCGACGCGACGATCGCCTCCTTCCGCGACGATCAATTCCGCGAAGAATGCGTGTGCGACGACATGACGAGGTAGGGGTTTGTTTGTAAAATAATTTATATTCCCATGATTGTTTCTTTTAAAAAAAGAACCCGAATGAAGTTCAATTTTAATTCTATTAAAATTGTGCCTTGCTTGGTATTCATGTGTTGAATATTTCTTCCCGATTGTTATCACCTAACGCGGAGGGTGCGGGCCAAAAAAACACGGCCCGACAACCTTCCATAGTTCTTCTTTGATGTGCGGATTGGCGGGTGACAATAAAACATGCCGCAGAGGTGATTCGTTGTTTCTGTAGTGAAGTACTGGACCCGGGAGGAGCTACGGCGCAGACGGAAATGACATCGGACCACTGGAGCAACTCCGGTGGCCCGCGGAACCCACCTGCGGCCGGAGGCGGCGGCGCCCCGGCGTGCCGCCAGAAAAGGCCGCCGCGGCCAGCGGACCCGCGGCTGCGCGGGTTCGGCACACATGGGAAGCGGCTTTGCCGCGTCCGCTGATCCAGCGCGGCCCCCCGCGGGGCCGCGGCACCTTCATCCAGCAGGGGCAGCGCCCCGCGGCTCCCTCGCTCGGCCGATCGGCCGAACCGAGCCGGGCTGACCCGACCGGCCGGGTCACGCCGAACCAGGTTGGACCTGGACCTGGGTCGGGTCGACCCGGTTCGGGCCGACCTAGGGGGTTGGGCCGGGTCGGTCCGGGCTCAGACCCCCCCGTCTTCAGACCGTTTTCAGTCTTTTGCCCGTAACATGAGCTATGGGACTCCGAACGACACACCGTCAGCAGCGATGTGATCCTTGGATCGAGAAGGTCGTTTCGGTATATCGCACTCAAGGTTTCGGAATACTTTTGGTTTGGCCAGGTTGGTTCGTACACGAAACCAACCGGGCCCTCGGAGCGGAAACGCTCATATCTTGAGATTCGGACGTCCGATTGACGTGTCGTCGACTTCGTTGAGTTCCTCTATGTGAGACGGATCTTTTGGAATACTCCTCCCGAGGTTTGGACGTAGGTGGAGTATGGTTGGGTTGGTTTTGCCTTAAAAACCAACTGGGCCCCTGGGACTAAAAAGCCAATAACCTTCAAACCGGGCGTCCGATTGACGCGCCGTCTGTGACGATGAGTTCCTGTTGACGATACGTAACTTCTAGATACATCAACTCTAGACTATGTGTCAGTTGATGTATCAGCCTCTCGGCTCGTGGAGCGGACCCTCCCGAATGAGCTTGTTGTGTGCGGGAACCCTAGAGCTGGCTGCGACTGCTACTATGACTGCAACGACGACTGTGTAGAGATCCTCAGTGGATTCGACGTCGACTACTACTACACTCAGTGATCCTGTGTGGATTAGTGCTACCGATCCTGTGTGGGTCCGATCCTATGTGGGTCAGCGCTCAGTGGTTCGGTGTGAGCCAGCGCATACAGGTCCTGTGTGGGCTCGATCCTTTGTGGGTATTTGCGGGGGTTAGTTACCTATCGATGCTTTGTGAGTCAGATCCTTTATGGGTCATTGAGGGGGTTAGTACCTATCGATCCTTTGTGGGTCTGACGACTTAGATGGATCAGTGATCCTCTCTATCGTCATTTGAAGATGTATTGCTGTGTGAGCTGAAACTCTGTTTTACTTTCCTTTGTGGATTGTGTTGTGCTATCCTGTGTTTATTTACGTTTTACTTTCCTTTGTGGATTGTGTTGAGCTATCCTGTGTGGATTTATGTTTTACTTTCCTTTTTGGATTGTGTTGAGCTATCCTCTATGGATTTTACGTTTTGCTTTCCTGTATGGACTGGGTTGTACTTGAGCTCGGATGTTGGAGCCGAGCGAGAATTGACGACTTAGGTATATGTATTGGAATATACCTAAGCAGTGTCGGATGTTACTTTGTGATTGTATCATTCCTTTGTGGTTTGTCCTTTGTGGATTTCCGGAGACCATCGGGGGTCTCGGGGTCCCTACTGAGTATCTTATACTCACCCCTGCACGGGGTATGCCCGCACTACGTTGTGTTGGTTGCAGACGACGGACAGTGCTGATCGTGGTTGAGGCTTTCAGAGCAGGACGGTACCTGGAGGTGGACCACTGGGCGGGGTATACTCAGAGCGGTAGGTTGGACCCGAGGAGCATTGGAGGCTTTCTGTACTCACCCTTCAGGTGGGACTTCCAGTGGACGGCTCGACGCTGCGGCTTTACTTTTCAGTTGCTGTTTTTTCCCTTTCAGTTGTACCTTAGAGTTGGGCTTGTATTTCCATCCCCTTTACTTTTGTGCACTTACTGTTGTACCATGTTTTACTTAGTGTTTACTTATTCTGCTTTCTTACTCTGTGGTGCTTGTTTACTTTAAAAAGGCAATGCCTTCCCTTTTTACCAGGATTTACGCCTTGGTGCTAGTCGCCAGCCGCTGACCTATGGAAGGCGGGCTTGGGGTAGTCACGGAATGGGCCTCGAGGATGGGTTGTGACATATAACGACCCTTACTTTACATACACGGTTAATACTTAAAAATTGATGTACACTTATTACAAAATATAACAAAACCATGAAAGGACCGTATAGGTATAGTGTATTTAGAAACTGGGAAACATAAACAACTGGTTCATAACGCATCTACACTGTCTCCCATTTATTTCATCATATCAAGAGTCCCTTTTGCAATATCCTACTTAATAACCTTATTCCTAACCTTGGGAAAGAAAACATACAAAAGGGTGAGCTCAAATTCTCAGTAAGGGTAAACAAAAGAAATATCAAACATATCATATTTATAAGAACATAACATTTTGGAAAATATTATCCTGCAAAATAGATCATTACATGGGATAAATCATAGATGTGAAATGTAATCCCAATAATCATAATATAAAACATGAAGCTTTTTGGAATACACACATAATCATAGAAAACCATTTCTTAGTAGTCAAGACTCATTTCCAAGACTATCTTAGCGGACAAAGTCCATTATTGAACCGAGTTCACTCTTCGTTTTAGTCCAGTTTCACTGAATCGGTTTAACCTACCATTCTAGCCATGTCTATCTCATGAGATATAAATCTTTATCCAATAATTGGAGGGAGATATAGGTCCCACCCATATAATAATGAAACTATTCTTATGTGTTCCCCAAAATCATAAATAATACATCATAGCATAACCCATGTAATAAAAATAGGAATCTTAAACATCATGCCATCATAACATAATCCATATAAGATAAAAAAACATCATAAAAATAAATCCATCATAACATAATCATATCAATGAAAAAATAGGGATATAAACATGACCCTATATTATCTTATATGGAATATAATTTTGATAAAACACTTGAACTCCATTTTTTGAGTAAAATATCCTTTCTACTTCAAAAACATTTGTCCTTTCTTAATATGTCATACAATTTTAAACTAAATTAATTTGATTAGAAATAAATTTGAAAACTTGTAAATGAAGCTTCATGGAATTAATGTTCTATGAATACATTCATGTCGTATAAGTTGAAAAAACATTCTTCCCGTACTTTGGCCGGAAAAGTCAAAAAGTGCCTCGTACGAAATACAACAAAAGATTCCTTTCATATCATTTACTAAAAATTCACCGAAGCGTAAAATTGGATTTAAACAATTGTAGGTGGATGGATATAATATTACATATAGAGGAAACATGGATGTGGATGATAAATATTCCCCAATAAATTTTGAAGTATAAACAATCTCGGATAAAAATGAGATTGTGAGATTTTCCCTTACCTTAAGTCTTATTTGCTTCATAAGTTTCTGAACCTCCTGTATAATGACTTAAATAATGTCATTGACTTATTACAGAATCATAATTATTTTTATTATATCATATGTGGTAATATTATATGTTTTTTAGTAGTAATATTTCATTGCTACTTGTTATTCGAGTGTTTATTACTTTTTGTTCTTCTGCGTGTTTTGTCAAATAAATTCTTATTCTTCTCTTTAGGTTATATATACCTAATTTCCAGAATGTTATTAGTGTACTATATATCATATTTATTCAGTCAATTCATTTATATAATCATTATGCAATTAAGATCATGTAGAATGAGTCACATCACATTGTGGAGAAGGTATTCTGTACGTACACACGAGCGATGATATCATTCCCATGATCGTGGAATTGTATTGGAGTGTATGTATACTATTTCAGAATCAATATGACTTTACAATAATCATATATTGTTATTATTTACACCATTATACCCATCCATGTAATATGGTGGTGGAAAATAGATTACACCACGGCCTGGAGACAGTATTTCGTACATACGCACGCGCGGTGATTTCGTTTTCCATAGGATGGATAGATGGTGAAATAGGGTTGCTTAATACTTATAATAACATATAAGTAAATGAGTGATACTGATGTTATTACTTTATAATGAAACAACTAAATAAGAATAAGTGGAAGAAGAAATAAAGTTGAAAGAATCGGTAACCGACGTTACCTCTTCTTTGAAGTGCCTCTTTGAGACCTTCTCTTAGGGCACTAAAATTGGTCTTTAAAGAAGACCAGGACCTCTAGGATGTTTCTAGGGTAGTGGATAAGAGTATTTTTCTGGGTTTGGCTGAACTTGAAAGCTCAAAGTGGTGTGAGGAATTGAGGGAGGAGGTTCCCTTTTAAAAACGAGGAGAGGGGCACCTTTGGAAAAACAAAAAATATTATTTTATTATAAAGTCATATTCGTTTTTTAATAGCTCAAAATTGATTTATTTGAAGATAAGGTGGGTGTGGGTCGAAATAATCTCATCCAATATAAGTTTCACAAGTTTACGGTTCTATTTTAAACTTATCATTTGGATTTAACTTTAAGATAAATAATTTTACATTTACCGTCTCTTTTTGTTTTCTTACACTATAAGGTTAATAAACATACTATCACTAGCCAAACGAACCCCAAGTTGTTTATTATTAATATATATATCTTTATCTAAGTCATTTGACCAAATCATAGATTTTTATGAATAAAATAACAATTAATAATAAAAAATTTGTTTAAAAAATTATTTTATGTCAATTTTGACACTATTTGGTAATTGAATTTTTTGAAAATCAAAATAGATATATTAGTTCTATAAAAGTTAATTAAATCAATACTAACATGTCATATTAACATGAAAAATTATTTTAATTCATAAAAAGTCTCAAATTACATTTATTTGGGTATTTATAACATCAATTATGTCAATATATCATTAATAATATAATTACTGCATCATCATTGTGTCATAAATAAGATAAATTATTTGAAGTCTAAAAATTATAAATAAAATACCATTATGTATGAAAAATATTTAGCTTTATAATGAAAATTTATAGTCAAATTTATCATATGTATAACCCTATATTAAAAATGATTTAGTCATAAAACATTGATTTTGAATATTTTAACTATTCTATAAATAAAATAATATTAAATTTCCTAATCTAATCCAAGTGGACCTAAATGGTCATATTTTATTATTAAGGATGTTTTTGGTCTAATTACGGTTATCCAAAAGAATTATAACATGTGTTAGGGTAATTATAATATCATTTCTACCCTTAATTACCCAATTTACTTTTAAGCATGGTAAAAAAAATAAAAAGTTACTATTCACCAAACATTATTTTCATCTCATTGAACCACATTGTAGTCCTTGATATTAATCGTGTCTCTCGGTTTTTCGAAATTCTACTCATAGAAGTTGTAAAATTATGTTTTATGTGAATTTGGAAATTCTCCTAGGAGGTGGGTAAAAGACGGTGAAAAGTTCAATAAAATTTTTATATATCTAAATTTATTATAAAATGACTCCAATGAATTGCATTAAACTTATATAGGTATTATGTATCAATTTCGACCTAAAATAAAAATAAAATAAATAATTATTAAAATAAAAATCTGGTTTTCAAATAGTAACCCAGTGTTTTCACTATTCATCAAAAATTGAATGTTTTTAGAAAAACACCAAAATTTCACCCTAGGATAATTTGAATATTCCAAATCCAAAACTGAAGTCCGTTTTGAAAAATAAAAATTACAGAATTTCAAAAAGTGGGTATTACTATTCATAACGGCTAGTTTTAATAATATTTTAATAGCATATCCTTGTTTAGGGAAACTCGGTATTGCATACAACGCAAGCTATCGAGGAAGGTCGCGGTTGTCTGTAATGAAAGCGAAGATTGTGTTGTGTGTTGTGAAATATTACTTTGATGATGTATATAATATAAAAAAAAAATATTTCTCATAAAAGTCTCGGGTGTTACATTGCTTCATATAATACATGTTTGTTCAGAATGGTTTTCCACAGAGGAAACAGGGAAGTAGTGCTAGGAAGGAATACAGAAGGAAATGACCTTCCGAATCAACATCCTAAGATGGTCAGAATTGGAACTGAACAGTTTGTTGTAGGAATGGCGCAGTTGACTCAAACGATAAATGGTGGTGGTATCCAAGCATGTGATCAGCCTGATCAACAGTTGAGGAACATGTTGGTGGTGGAACATTCCATGAGGCAACATCCCCCATAATTTAGAAGATCATCTGACCCTGTGCTAGCAGAAGGGTGGATTAAAGTACTGGAGTAGACTTTCGATGTGATGGGGTGTTCAGACAATCAAAATGTTTGTTTTGTAATTTACTGTTTGGATGGTGAAGCAGATCAGTGGTGGTCGATGGTTAAAAATATCAGGGATACTGATGAGATTGATGCTCTCAACTGGGATGAATTCAAATGTATGTTTCTTGATATGTATTTTCCTAAAACATTTCGACTTAGAATGGAAAAAAATTCTTGGAATTGAGGCAAGAGGACGACTCAGTGGCTGCTTATAAAGAAAGGTTCACTCGATTGGCAAGGTATGCTCCAAATTTTATCCGAGATCTTGATAGTAAAATCAATCATTATTACACATGATTAAAGCCAAAATATCAAAGGGCATTAGCTTCTCGTGAGTTCAAGAGTTATTAAAAGTTTGGTCAATGTGCTGAGAAGGTGGAAATGGAGTTTTCCGATGATCAAGTGTTTTATAACAACCAACAGAAGAAGAGACCGAGGTGGTAGGAGAAAGGGAAGAATTATTTAAAAAGGTCTGATGGTAAGAAAACTATATTTCCAATTTGTGATAAATGTTGTAAAAGTCATGTTGGGGAATGTCTTCTGAATTCTGGAAAGTGCTGCTGATATGGTAAGATGGGACATACGACTCGTTATTGCACTGAAAAATATCAGGGTGATGGTAAGACCAAATTTTATTTTCAGTTAAGGAAATGTTTCAAGTGCAATGAGATGTGTCATTATGAAAACGAGTGCCCAACAAAAAGCTCGAATGATGGGAAGCAGTCAGAATACAAGCAGAAAGGTGTGGTGAAATCCTTTGCAACTACTTCAGTAGATTTTGGGCCATCAAATGAAGTCGTATCAGGAAATTTTTTTTGTGTTCTCATATTATTCTAATGTGTTGTTTGATTCGGGGTCTACTCATTCTTTCATCTCTAAAAGCTTTTCTAGTAAATTGGGAATTTCATCTCACGAGTTGACTCCTGAACTTTTGGTAAATATTACTATCCTTATCCGTGGAAAGAACATACTTGCTAAAGTTATTGTTTTACCTCTAGTAGAGTTTGATGTTATCCTGGGAATGGATTAACTCTATATACCATGCTAAGATTGATTGTAGATCTAAAGAAGATTCTTTTCAGAATGTCTTTCAGTTTGTGTACAATAATGAACCCTTACTATTAATAAAATATCTAGAGTCTAAGAAACTTGTAAAGGATGTAAATGAATGTTAACATGCACATATTGTTGAAAACTTAGATTAATGATGTGCCAGTGGTAAATAAGTATCCTGATGTTTTCCCTGATTAGTTTACTGGAATAATACCAGATTGGGATGTTGAATTTATTGTTGACTTAGTTCCTGATGCTATGCCAATTTCAAAACCCCCTTATCGAATGGTTCAAATTGAACTTTTAGAGCTGAAGGAGAAACTTCATGATTTATTAGAGAAAGGTTTCATTCGACCTAGCACTTCACCATGGGGTGCTCTTGTTTTATTTATTAAAAATAAAGATAGATGAATGAGACTTTGTATTGATTATAGGGCCTTGAATAACATCACTGTTAAGAACAAATATCCTTTGCCTCATATCGATGATTTTTTTGATCAGCTCCAGGGAGCTCAGTATTTTTCAAAGATTGACCTGAGATCGTGGTACCATCAGTTGAAGGTAAAAGAAGAAAGATATTCTGAAAACTGCGTTTCGTACAGGATATGACCATTATTAATATGTAGCTATGCCTTTTGGGCTAACTAATTCACCTACTGTATCATGGACCTTATGAATATAATTTTCAATGAGTTCTTGGATATTTTGTGGTTGTTTTCATTGATGATATTTTGGTGTTTTCTAAAAGTAAAGAGGAGCGTGAAAGTTATTTAGGGGTTATTTTATAAACCTTAAAAGAAAATAAATTGTATGGGAAATTCATCAAGTGTGAGTTTTAGTTATAAAAAATTTGTTTCCTTGGTCACATTGTTTCTAAAGATGGGATAACTATTGATCCTGAAAAAAACAAAGGTTGTTGAAGAATGGCCAAGACCCACAAATGTAACTAAGATTCATAGATTTCTTGATTTAGAATGCTGTTACCGAAGGTTTTTTAGAAATATTTCTAGGTTATATAGTCAAATGACTATGCTAACTCGGAAGGGTGTTAAGATTATCTGGACAGAAGAATGTGATGATTGTTTTCAGGAACTGAAAAGATGAATGGTGAATGCTCCAGTTTCGGCACTATCTTCTAAGAATGGAGAGTTTGTTATATACAGTGATGCTTCATTGAATGGACTTGGTTGCGTCCTAATGCAGAATGATCAAGTAATTGATTATTCTTCATGTCAATTGAAAACTCATGAGGTAAATTACCCTACACATGATTTGGAATTAGCTGATGTTGTTTTTGCTTTAAGAATTTGGAGGCATCATTTGTATGGAGTAAAGTGTGAAATATATACCGATCAAAAAAGTTTAATATATATATTCACTCAGAATGAATTGAACATGAGACAGAGGAGATGACTAGAATTAATCAAGGATTATTACTGTATAATTAATTACCATCTGGGAAAATCAAATAAAGTGGCTGATGCTTTGAGTCAAAAAGGTAATGCTTCATTAACAATGTTGCATTTGGAATGTGATCCTTTGGTTAAGGATTTGATGAACATTGGAATAGAAGTTGTAGGTGTAGTATGTTCTTCTATTTTTTTCCAGGTATCCATGAAATCATCTCTATCAGACAGAATTATGGAAGCACAGAAGAAAGACAGTGAGTTGCAGAAAAAGGTAGAGCTGGTTCAGAAGTGTAAGTTGCCTGAATTCAACATTGATAATGATTGTTTATTGATATTTGGGAAGAGATTGTGTGTCTCGTGTGATTCACAGTTGAAGCGAGATTTGTTATGTGAAGCTCATATTTCTCTGTTTTCAATTCATCCTGGTAGTACTATGATATATAGAGATCTTTGGGAGTATTACTGGTGGAATGGAATGAAAAGAGATATTGCTGATTATACTGTGAAGTGTTTGACTTGTCAACAGGTAAAAGCAGAGCATCAGTTACCGATGGGGATGCTTCATCCTTTACCAGTACCATAGTGGAAATGGGAGAATATATCCATGGACTTTTTTGTTGGATTGCCGAAGACACCTCGAGGTAATAATGCAATCTGGGTTATTGTTGATCGTTTGACTAAATCTGCTCATTTCCATGATATACGAGATACTTTTTCCCTAAATCATCTTTCATGTTTGTATCTTAAAGAGATAGTCAAGTTAAATGTAGTTCCTCTATCCATTGTATATGATCATGATCCGAGGTTCACTTCTAACTTTTGGAAAGGCCTTCAGAAGTCGTTGGGTACTAAATTAAATTTTATTACTGCTCTCCATTCTCAATCAGATGGGAAGTCAGAATAAACAATTCAGACTTTTTAGGATATGCTATGTGCTTGTTCTATGGATAATCAGGGAAGTTGGGACCAACATTATTCTCTGGTTGAGTTTTCATACAATAACAGTTTTCATTCCAGTATACAGATGGCACCATTTGAGTCATTATATGGGAAGCGATGTCGAACTCTATATTTTTGGGATGAAGTAGGTGAAAGAAAGTTGATGGGACCGGAATTGGTAGAAGAGTTGGCAGAAAAAGTTCAGCTGATATAGAAACACATGAGAATAACTCAGAGTATGCAAAAGAGTTATGAGGACAACAGGAGGAAGGATCTCTCTTTTGAGGTAGGTGATCATGTTTTTCTCAAAGTATCCCCATGGAAATGTGTGATGCGATTTGGTAAGAATGGAAAGCTGAGTCCAAGGTTCATTTAACCATATTAAATTCTTGAGAGAGTTGGATTAGTTGCATACCGAGTGGCTTTACCTCTGAGTTTATCTCAGGTACACAATGTTTTTCATGTTTCAATGTTATGGAAGTACATGCCAGATCCATCTCATATTTTGAGTCCACAAGTAGTTCAGTTGGAAGAGAATCTATCTTATGAGGAACAACCGGTCTATGTTCTTGACCACAGGGAGGAAGTGTTGTGGAATAATGTGATTCATCAAGAAAAGTTTTTTTGGAAAAACCACATGATTAAAGATGCAACATGGGAATCTAAAAATGCAATGAGGGATAAATACCCCCACTTATTTGATAAGTATATAAATTGTGGGGACTCAATTTTCTAAAGGGGGAAAGGATGTAACATCCCAAGTAAGTAAAGATTTATGTATTTTCATATCTATGTCTATTTATGAATTATATAGTGTTTTAAAGACTAAAAATGAGAATAAATCTAATCTTAAGCATATAATTTTCTAATATTTTTAAAATATTGGTTTATCACCTTTTGATGGAAAACCATTTTTAAATCTATCTTTTGATAATTTTATAATATCTATTTTTTAAAATAAACTTATTTATTATAATAGGGACATTGAAATTTACATTGGATGAGTTTTTGGTATTTTTATGACAATGTTCGTTTTTAATGAATATTGAAAAATACGACATTTTACTTCAAAACATTTTTTATCTAATATAATTATATGGTTAGATTGTCTTTTTAATTGGTTTTAAAGTGTAAATATAATATATTTTTACCATTTAATCCAATGGTTGTCATTATAATTAATTTCACTTGGGAATTGGGCATGAACAATTGCCAAACTTTTCATAGATATTGTTTCAAGAAAAACCCTCTATTTGTTTTAAAAACGGGAATTATTTTTAAATTAATTATTACAATTTATATGTTTGGAATTTGGTAAAGTGGATTCCATATTTGGAATCAGATTGTCCAAATTATTTAATTAAGAGTATTTTGTTTTTGGACATTATGAATAGTAATGATAGTAATTATCTTTAATTATCTTGATTAATTAGTAATCGGGTAGTGAAGGATAATAAAATAATATCATAATAATAAAAAATGATCCCAACATGTGTCCAAATTCTACTGGTTGTGTCATAGCGAAACATGGGATTCTTTGTGCCAAACTTAGGGACCCCATGGAATCACTTATGGGTGAAAGTGAAACATTATCTTTTTAATTTTTAAAGAAAGAAGAATATCACAACAGAATGTATCACCCAAGAATGAAATTTTTAATTTTGACTAAATATATGATATCTTGGACTATAAATATTATATGGAATGATAAAATTATTTCCTACATCATAGAATTGTTTCATACGTTTTACACATTAAATAAGTTAAATTATTTATGACATCATGATGATGCATCGATTATCTTATTAATGAACGATTTAAATAAAATGAAAAGATAATGTAAAATCTAAGACATAAACTTTTAAAAGACCTATTGGATGAGTATATTTCCAACCCTTATCACCTTATACTTGAAATATAATAATGTGGGACCTTTAAAATTAGAAAGGCATTTTAATATAAATTAACATTTTATAACTTTCCAAGAGTGCCCCTCCTCTCCTCTTATAAAAGGCCCCCACCTATACCTCTTTACACACACATCCCAAGCCATTGGCTTGGCCAATATCTTCTCATTTTCTCTATCCAAATCTCTCTATTAATCCTAGAAACCTTACATTTGGTATAAATCTCTTCAAGAGACCCTTTTCGTTCAAACCAAGAGGAGTTACTCGATTTTAACGTAAAGACTTCTCTAAGTGTTCTTTTGTTTTATTTTGCTTCTCCAACTCCCTAAACACTTTTTATTCACTTATTTTGTAACAAAACAAGTATATCCAATATACTAGGATGATTTTATGATATGTATTCAAGCTACACTTACACACACCTTCATCTAATGGTTAAAGAGCATATTTTTTCCGTGGATGGTGAATTTCTGCCTCACGAAATGATGATTGTTCAATATTTTTCTAACACCTTCAATGGTGGCCATTAAGATGTCACTATATTTATATATAATATATAATAAGTTTATGTTTTCCTTAAGCTTTTTTATTTTTCATTTTTGGGATACCTTTATGGTTTCCATTATGGGAAAACGTGATATCTTCATTTTAGGAAGTGCGGACTACCGCCCCCTCAAAGTGATTTTATTCGTTAATGCCATATGTGGGACATATAAAGGATGGAGTTAATGATATTATATATGATATTATACTGGAATTATAATATACCTTTATATCATTATTAATTCATTCCATTAATTATGAAATATAAAAGAAAGTAGCATTCATGCGTACGTACGGCTTACCGTCTCCATAAACGGTGCATTTCATTTCGTACCTCTAAATGTAATGTAATATTATAAATACATGTATATACTGGATATATATTATATATATGATACTTACATCATCAATATAATTCTAGATATAATGGATATTTTACAACATGAACAACTTGTAATTATAAAGAGTTTATTTTTGAGTCAAGTACCAATGATCGAAAAAACGACTATTATTAACTTAAATAATTACATAGTGTTAATAACATGGTAATAAGTGGTATAAAAGGATTAATGAACATGAAAAAGGTTCCTAAGAAAGTAGAAATTAACTCAAGTTTATTATTCAGGAGGTTAAATAATGATCAAGTCAAGTCGGACCTGAGGTAAGGGACTTCATCTCAATCTCCTTTCATTGAGGCATATTTTGTTTTATACACAAATTTTTTTACGGTGTATAAACCCCATTGACTTTTACATTATTCAAAAGGAATATTTTTTATATGAAGTGTTTTAAAAAACCAAAAAATGGAATTTTTTTTGTCGTACATATGTGGTGACAATGACTTCTCCACAGTCATGACCATTATTTGAGTTTCGACTTTCTCTAAAAGACATAACTTTTTTAAATGAAAAATAAATACCATGTTTTAATTTTATTTTATTTTGGAATTGAAAATGGTTTTAATAATGTTTTTATTATATCAATGTGTTGTATTGATATCTTGTGATTGAAATGTGGAAATGTTATGTTTCCATTATGCGTGTTTTATGTGATACAATTATCTGATGGTTCATGGGAATTGATTATCAAGACGGGTGGTTCCATGATAAACTAAGGGAGGTTGAGCCTGATATAGCTCTCCAATGCATTGGGTAACGTGAAGGAGTTAAGCGTTAAGGTTTATCCGATGAGATTTAGGGAATATACTGTGTTGGGTATTCAAAATTTAACCATGAGGGTTACTCCCTATGTATGAATTTTATGAATGCCTCAAGTTACCTTTATGTATTAGGATTTTTATGATTTATTCATGATTTGATGAGGTATTATAAAATGCTTATGTTTTATGAGTAAATTAGGATTTTATACATGGACTAATGTTTTCATTTAGTACTTTTATATCCCTTACTGAGCTTTTTATGAACATCCCACGTTTTTGAAATGTTTTTCACAGGTCAAGGGAAAGGTACATGATGTGATGATACTGTTAAGGAAGTGTCAAGAAACAATCCATGTTTTATTTTAAATATGTTTCTGTTGATGGTAAAAATGAGTACTATCTTTTATGTAACCACATTGTTTAAATTTGGAATTTAATGCATGATTTATGATTTAATTCTCTAAAACTATAAACCTGAAAAGATCATCAACGTGTATTCTTGAAATAACTCAAGATTATGTGATGTATAAGGATGGGTCCTTATACCCAACGCCTTGAAGCATGGATCTTGGGGGGAGTAGGACGACCCTGCCAGGACTTCCTTGAAAGAGTGGTTCATCCATCAGACCGATGCGATGAGAACAGGAGGCCCCTGTAGAGACAGAGAGCCTGCGACTGGGAGAGGGGAGCCTGGATCGAATCTCACAGGGGATGGAGGCACCGCTGACTAGCAAACGAACACATGCTTAATGGTCAATGTTTTTTGAAAACCATCTAGCATGTGGGGGTGCGTTCTCAAGCACTACAATAGAATCCATTCTTTCTTGCATATATCATTATTTCCCATTACAATATCTTGTAATTCAGTCTTTCTACAACCAGTTATATAATACTTCAATTCCCATCAATAATTTACTAGAGTGTTTTTTCAACAATAATCACATGGGGGAATTTTTATTTACCTTCTTCCATTCAACCATTTGTTACACTTTTATCTTCTTCTTCTCTTTATTCCATTATAAATATTAAGACATGATGAATTATATCTCTCTTTAGATGCCACATGATTCATTGGCCTCCTTTTTTGAGAATTTTTGAGAGATTAGTTCCCCTATAATAATTGTCTTATTCCCATAAAATAATTAGAAAATCTTTATCCTTAGATTATGTACACAGTCTGTAGCATACCATTATTACCCTATAATATTGGATTAATTCACATCAACATTTTCATAATAGTTTTGTCTTATATTAAGGAATTATCTATTCATATTAGCTAGTTATTCACAAGGAAAATTCTTTTCTGAGGAATATATCATTAAATCCTATCATTACATGTTTTATATTTCTCATTCAACCATAGTGTTTGAATCAAATACCACTATTGATTAGAATATCATAGGGATTAAAATTTCCCATTAAATCATTATAACATTTATTATTTCCTAGAGATAAATATCCTCTCTATTTAGTCTATAAATATTTCATCTAGAATATAATTTTTATCCCCATTTTACAATGATGGTTTATGATTAATAAAGAGGAATAACATTTGTAAAACACACGGTGGATTAGAAAATATCATCATATAGGAATGGATATTTCTTTTAATCATAGTACATTTCAAAAATACTGATATTAATACGATCAGTTCCACTAATAATGTTATTATTATTTCTTAGAGGGAAATCCACATATGGGTTATGTGAATAAATATATTTTCCTTTCCTCTTATCGGTCACCATTTCTAAAAACCAGAATACATTATATTTTTTCATAACATTATGAAACATTATTTATAATACCATGAGTAGTTATAAAAATAACATGATTTGAAATAAAAATTTATTGGTAATCTCAAAATAATAAACATGATTTCTTTGGGAATTTTTTTAAATCCAAATATATTTTAAATTCCCTAATAATAATTTTGGTAAATATTTATTATTTATCTAGATAATATCCCTTGATATATTTGAGAAAGGTGTGAATTAAGGTCCAATTTAATTTAAAAGGTAACACTCAAGTCATCCCAAAATGATTTATTTAGTGTATTTACCTCTACATATTTATGTGAAAGTACAATATTTACTAGTACTATCCAGACCTGGATATCTTTATAGGTAAACTGTATATTCTCTTCCTCTATAAAACATTAATGTGTTATTATATAACTGTCCTAAAAGATTATCAAAAGATTATTTTCCCTAATATGTGATTTCATAATTATTATTCCAGTGGTTTATACTAATGTTTATCTTATACAACCTATAAAGACTCTAGCCCTAGTATATCATAGTCAATGGTTACTTTATTACATTGAAATACAAAACATGGAATAAAATCATTACGGGAAGAGTCTTTTAGTGTTCTTGGTAATCTATATTCAATCATTAAATTCAAATTCAAATTTTAAATTTAAAATACACAATGTATTTTCAATGAAAATTTTATATTTCACCTTAGAATATCACTAAATATGAATCCTAGAACACCTCATGATATCCAGGGAAAACATAATCTTTAGAAATGGGTGATATCATATTCTTAGTAATGGTATATTTAAATTAAATGTCATCTTGAATAAATGAAAATAAATAACATGGAATTTTTAATTACAGAAACACATTCCATTCATTCAATTACTTGAGCATAAAATAGTAGGAATAAATCATGATAAAATAATTGAAAAAAATAGAATATATTGAATATTAACCATGTAAATTATAACTAATCAAAAAATAATAATGAATAAAATTAAATAATCTCATAATTAGGTAATTCATAACTATGAACATCATAACCATTCCGACAAGGCCTCAAGTCATAACATCTTATATTAGTGGGTATGCGCTTGAGAAAAACCCTAAGCTATTTTGAATCATGAGACATTCAAATGAGTCGAGGGGATATATTGGGACCCACCCATCACTAGTTAAGTCCAATTCATTTCATATATGTCAGGGATAAATATAATAAATACAAATATTCATATTGAAAAACTACTAGGTAAAATGTAAAAAAGTATCCCAATCAATAAGAATAATCACAAACCATAGAGAGAAATATTAATCCTACTAAAGATATACATCCCCAGTCAAAAATATCATAAAAAATATAGATACATAATAAAGAGTTTATTATTAGAACCTATCCTCATTGAATCATATGTAGAATAAAGCATTTATTTATTTTAAGAATATAAAATCCTTAAAAATTCTAATAAATATTTCATGTGGAAAATGAAATTTTTGGTTGAAAATATATTTAAAACTAAAACATAAAAAATAATTTCTGTAATTTTATAAATTAAAATAAAATTTTTAAATAAAATTGATTCTTTAGAAATTATTGTTTATGATTGTGGAAATTTCAAACATTTTTACACCCTAAAAATACACCTCATACACATTTTTGGTAAAATAAAAACAATATATTTTGAAATTGAAATAAAATTTACATTTATAATATCTCTTAAAAAAATGGGATAAAATTTATTTCAAAAATATTTTCTATAATTCAAATAAATTCTTTTTTAAGTCTTGGTTTTGGAAGGAAAATATTTTTGACGAAAGAGAAAAATAATATAATATGTTATTGAAAAAATATTTTTCAATAATTATCTGAACCAAAGAGAGTAAAAATTTTAAAGTAACTAGAAAAAATTATGAATAACTAGAGGATAAGATAATAAATTTATTTTTATAAAATATAATTTAAATAATACATCAAAATGAGACATAAACGAAAAAAATCTTGAATAATGATGGGATTTTGAAGTAAACCATTGACACTTTGGTAATATTTGAATCATAAGTCCCAAGAATTAAATAAACTAAAATAAAACATTAAAGTCCAAAAATATAAACATATTCATGATTTAAAATATAAAAAATTTTATTATATACCCCATATAAATGAATAAATGGGGAATATGGCATATGTATCTTGAAAGTAAATGTGAGACGACAAACCCTTACCCATGTTTCAAATTCCATTATATAATCTAGAACATCCATTATAGTGAATTTAGGTTTATTTTAAATCTACAATAGTACCATATTCATAAATTTAATATCATATACTCTTTAATTATTATCTTTTATGATCCATTTATTATCAATTCAATTATAAAATCATCATTTCATTTGATAATTACTTCATTTTCATGTATGTTTGGTACAATAATTTTTGAAAAAATATAGTGACAGTAGTTACCTAATATTATGAATTTAAAAAATGATATAAATATCATATAAATTCATTATATGTGTATTTAGATTAATCTATAAAATTTATAGACAAAAAATTGAGTACACCTTTAGGGGAAATGGTAGGCTAAACATACACATAAATATTGTTACCAATTATCTCGATGGACAGAAATATAGGAACATAAATATTAATTATATATTATTTAACAATTAATATTTCATATATATAATTTATATTAATAAAATAAATAATACTTAACAGACATATTAAAATAGAATGAAAAACATTTCACATTACAATGTAAGGGAAGTAGTCCACCCATATACGAAAGCGATGTTGTTATTTTCCAATAGATGTGAAGTTAATTCAATGGAATGGATAATATATTTCATGAAATATTTTCAGTTCATAAATATAAAATATATTACTTAATATTATCATTAATACCATCCATATAAATTATATGTGGAAAATTAATCACATCACTTTGTGAGATGACAATCCACTGTATATACAAAAAATGTTATCATACCCCTATAGAATTGAATTTAATGAGTTTTTTGTAATATAACAGCTATCAGAATAATTATTTTGAAAATATCATATATATTCATTTAACAATTCATTACTACTATCCATGTAAAATTTGAATGGGGAAAACAAGACACATTGGATTGTGAGGCAGTAGTCCACCGTACACAAGAGCAACATTATTTTCTTCCAATGGGTTGGAAGGCATTAATATTGAAGTGATGTTATATTTAAATATTTATTTTAATTTCCTAATTATCATATAAAAACATATAATACATATTTATACCCATCCATGATAGGCGGTGATGGAAAATGAATTAAATCGGTTCCTGAGGCTGTATTGTATCTTACACATGATTGATCGACTCATTTACCATTATATGGAAGAGGATATGGATATATGTTACGAAAGATAAACAATTATTCTAATTATTTGTGATATAATATAGTAAATTTATTATTTTTAATTAATAAAAATTTAATTTTGTGGAAAAAGAACTAAAATAAAAAAACTGTTGTTTAAGAATATTATCTCTTATTCAAAGAGCCTCTTTAGGTTTCTACATAAATCTTTAGTGGAAAGAATTTATAACAAATAAAAGGACTCTAGTATATGGGTATATATTTATGTAAGATATTTGAGTAGTTATTTTTATAACCAAATTTTTTTGAATTTGTTGAGAGGGGAGAGAATTATGTGGCATTTTATAAGTGGGGGGGGGGGGTGGATGAAACACTTGGAATTGTTCATATGATGAAATTATTTTAATGTTTCTATCATAATAAAATAATAATAAATATTTAATTATCAACACATGGATGTTATATGATCTAAATATGTACATATAATGGGTTTTAAAATATTTATAGTATATTTTTAACAATTATAATCATAGTTTAACCTCATAGTAAACCCATTTTTAATATAACCATGATAATTAATTTTTACAGTTTTGCATATTTTTTATTGTAAATCATTTCAGTTGATGATATTAGATAATATTAATTTGTAGGATTCAAAATATTAAATAAATTTTCCTATATTTAGTCCAAAGAAGTATTAGAATATAAATGATAAAATTAAACCTATGGACACATAAAAAAAAGTAGGGTCATCAATGAAAAACACTTCCATGTGTAAAATGTTATTATATTATAATTCTTCATGAAATTTACTCGAATAATAAAAATTTACTAAACTGTAATTTAATTAATAGAAAATTACTCTATAAACAATTTAAAATATATTTTATCCTTTTGTATAATTTAATCAAATTAGTTTTTAAATAAAAATCTACATTTTCCAATATTAATAAGAAAATAATATATTTAAAGTTATCCAAAAGATTCACCTAAATATAGTTTTGATTAATTTATTTAAAAAAATTATTTTATTTTTTAAAATATATTTCCTATAATTTTTAAATAATAATTTTAAATTATTTATGGAAATCACAACGAAACTGCATTTAGAGAAATTAAATTTTTAGTAGACAAGATTAATTTTTATAAAAGTATATTTATATTATATCTAATCACTAGATAAAAATTTAATTTATTTAATACATTTATAAGGTTTATAATTTATAAAATCTTGTTTTTCCTATTCATACCCTTCAACAAAACGTTAATGTTATATTGGTCATATTTCAATAATAATATTTTAATAGAGTATCATGTTTCATTTAAATCTAGAATTGCATGAATGCTAAGTTGTCGAAGAGATTGAACGTATTTAAATAAAATATATTTTAATGTCTTTTTGTGTTAAATACTCTTATATGAATAGTACTATTTGTCATATATACCATCAAATATGTTGTTACCCTTTTAAAATATCGGGGAGTTATACTTCCCACTTCACGTTTCATTGATGATATTTAGAATTAAGACCATCCTTTGAAAATTACAGTGCTCCTTATAGTTTTTTAAATATTTCACTAATACATTTAAGGATATAAATTTTATTTATATTGATCCCCTATGAGTTCTGGATAATCAATGTAGAGAAATGTGGTTCTATTCTTCATTTTCATCAAAAGGAGAATTGGTGTACCCAATGGTGATGCACTAAGGTGTATGAACACTCTATCCAAATTTGATTACAACTACTTATATATATCCTATATTTACATTGGTTAATCCTTTATTGTAATTTTAGTATATTATTAGATTATGGTTTGATTTATATTAATAAATATACCACATGATTATAGGGAATGAGGAAATCCAAGTATAACATACAAAAATATCACATGATTCTTGATGAATATTTTATACATAGCACAATTATACAAGATCATGTACTATAATTTATTAGATTATTTGGCGACATTATATGTTATAATACTATTTAATTACAAATATTCAACATGTCCCACAAATATCTTTATCTTATTACCCTTCTAAACATATCATACGTAAAACATTTCCTCCAAACCTGGGTAAGGGAAACACATGAAAGGGTGATCTCATATGCTTAGTATGGGTAAACATGTGTGATATAAATCATAGGAGTAAAAGAGCATCATAAGTGTATGATAAAATAACCACTATCATGTTCTCAACATAAATGTTTGATACCCATAAAACCATAGATCAAAAACACAAAAATCAAGTAATATTTAGAATCAATATTAGTAATGGTTATCAAGAAATACCTTTATAAAAAATTCTTAAAAAATGCATGTTGAATTATAATCATTGGAAATAATAATCATATGAATATATACATTCACAATTATTCCCACTTGTAATATTGTAAAGATATTAAGAATTAATCATAGTAACACATGAAAAATGTGAATGTATCCATTAATAATCATATCCACACATAATATTTTGGGAATAACAATAAGGAACCAAAATCAAACATAAAATGTGAAAGTATCTATTAAAAATTATGTACATTATTGTTATTGTCATATAATGAGATATTTATGTCAAATTACCTAATTTATTAGAGTTATATAATGGATCCAACATTCACATAATCATAATTCATTCATATCTTAGTCACTATTAAATAAAAACATTTAAAATTTAATTATAGTATAACCTATTAAAAATAAAGTAGGTATAATCATTATTTCATCAAAACAATCAGTATACTCCCAATGAAATAACAAGTATGGTATCAGTGGATTGTGTTTGTGGTGAAGCATAAATATAATCAAAGGTTTTTAACATAGATGTAAATGAATATTAATGATCACTATAACACTTCATAAAGAAAAATCCACAGTTATTTTGAAATCAACTATTTTAAAACATAAAATTCCCATAATATTAGGAATAATAAAATATTTTCAAAGAAACATGTAAAATTTTGTAGGAAGCTCCAATGAAAATGGTATTCATGATGGTAAAAACATGTTAATTCAATATATGATAAAAATATATTCCATTCACACTAATGGTAAAATTTATATTGTTTGGAAAAAATAAGAGATTAAATTTAAACCATTTATTGAATGTAATTTTTTTTTAAATAAATTTAATTAATAATTTAGGTATATTAAAAACCTTAATTGAAAATTTTTAATGAAAATAAGGATATGTAAGGTAAATATTCTTATTCGATGACTAAATATAAGCGGTTTTTCATAAAAATGCTTTCTTGATCATTTTATGTACCTTAATAGGAAAATTTATAGGAAAACATGTAAACACAAAATAATAATAAAAATAGAATAAAATATAAAGTGTTTTAATTATGGGGATCATATAATTTAACATAGTGGAAGTTTAACATAAATAATCCTAAAAAGAAATGAGATTTTATCATAATTCCCATACCTCAAGTATTATCGAACATTATAAACATTTATATATACTGTAAAATAAAATTATATTTAATAGACATATATTCCATAAACATATTCATAAAATAAACATAAAATTTACTAATCATTTTTAATTTCTAGTTATCCTTTTATTAATAACCATCCCTTAAAATGGACTTTCGGGTGAAAAGTGATCCAATTTCCATTATTGTTTTAGTTTGATGGTTCTGGTACACAAACTATAGTCATAATTTTATCATATATATAATATTTATAATGAAATGAGTATATTATTTATTAATTATATATAATTTTATAATCATTCATAAAAATAGGTGATGAAAATGGAATTGCATTACTTCAGGGAGAAGTCATTTCGTACATATGCACAGTTGATGTTTTCGCCTTTTGATTGATGGGAAAAACATTAAATTATAAATAAACATTACTGAATAATTAATATTTCATTAATATTTCACATATATATAAAAAGTATTTTTATTACTATTCATGTAATGAAGAAATAAGAATGGATCAAATCGCTTTGTGGAGGTGGTCGTTGACACAAACACATGATCAACATTATTAATTTTCAATGGATCGAATAGGAAGAAGATTAATAAGATATTATAATAAAAACAAAAAAATTATTTCATTGATATCATATATAAATATTAAATCCATCATAGTATCCATCCATGAATGATGGATGTTGAAGATGAATCATATCATTCAATTGAGGAGGTTGTACACACATACGCATGAGTGGTACATTCATATATAATTTCATGGAAATGAATTTTAACATGGTTATCCCATAATCATAATAACATATTAATACATTTAATATATTTGATTCATTTTTTTGTATGGATAAATTGGTTTTATATGAATTATAAGAGGAATAAGACTTAGGATAGTATGAACATAGACCACTTCTTCAGTCAACCTCTTTATGGTGATACCTAAAGACTTATTTGAATGGTATTATGATAAATCTATGAACATGAGAACAAAAGTAGAAATGATTGGAGTGAATTTGGGTATGCATTTCTAAAAGAATAAGCTGTATAATCTTTGGAAAAAGATGATATGTGGCATCCTTTTATAAGTTTGGGAGAGGACATACCAGAAATATATCATAAATAATAAAATATATTAAGGTCTAACTCAAATCAAATGAATCAGAAATTATTTTTATTATAATAGGTGATAATATATAGTAAACATATGAACAACACATTGGATTTATAAAAATCATTTGGTCATTTAACAACTTCTCTCTTTAGTTGAACCACTAATTAACTACATTTAAAATTTACAATAGTATTGAATTTCTTAGTTCATTTACTATTAATAAAGGAAAAACTGTTTTAAATATATTTTATTTTACTAATTATGATGATAAAAAATATGGAATTTATTTTTATCAAATTTTATCTCTATAATTGGTTGAAATTCATTTTATAATAAGTTCCACAGAAAAAACAACCCAATTTGTTTTTACCTAAAGTCATTTTTAATACTAAAAATGAGTTTATCATTAATAAATTTTAGGAAAACACTATTATGTGAATGTGAAATATTTTTTTGAATACATCATATGAATTTTTAAATTCATTAGTCAATATATATTATCTAAATTTTTAAATATTAAAAAACATTGTTAGCATAATCTTTTTTTTAGAAAAAATATTATTTTTTTTACTTTCAAGATATTTTGTTTTAATTTATAATAATTTGATAAGAAAATAAATCATATTCTACGAATATAATTTTTTTCATAATTTAATTATTCTTATTCATATCCACTAATCCAAAAACTATATGATAATTATCACAATAAAAAATGATAATTAAATTATATATCCTAGTTTTTTAAACATGATGTTCCATTAAAATAATGAGGTCGATGATATAAATTTTATTTAAAGGGAAATAAATCATAAAATCTAGGTTTTTTACTTTATTCCCCTTTATAATAAATTTTTCCAATAAATTCCGTCACATCAATTCATAAAACTGAGGATTCTTCTACCTCATCACAACCATAGTTTCATAATTAGATTCTTGACATTTATGGTTTGAAGAAAAATATTTTACATGGATTGTGGTCCAGGTCCATATCACTTTCTAACTATGATAAATTATATCCATAATGTTTTCATCAATGGAGATATCATAAACTTGTGGTATAAGCTATATCTTCATTAAATGTAAAGGATCAGGTATATACTTCTATAAGAGAGATAATAGAAAACATCATTAACACGACATTAGTTTGTTGGAAGCCCCATGGGATAATAAACTATCCATATAGGATTATAGGATTCAAAGTGATTGATATATCTATGGATCAACATTCCATTTATTTTATAAATCTCACAACCTTCTTTATTGATGATGGCCATAGGATAAAATTATCCCCTACTTTGACCTCTAGATATTATGGAATATTTTTAGTATAACATATATCTTGAATCTCAACTTCCATAATTTGTTGTTGAATGTATCTAATATTCTCCAATATGTCTTTATCTTTCTTATATCACAATATATTTTTCTCTTTAACTTGATCATAATAAACTACAGTCCAAAACTTCATTCCATAGAGGCCTTCCCATATATCCATCTGAATGCTTTTGTGGAATTTACTTTGATAAGAACATTCCCCTTAAAGAATGTGGTGATTAAAAAACCATTGAAACAAATATAATAGGATCTAATTTTATTTATATTTTTTGAATAGTCATTATACAGTGAGAACCTATTTAAAATTTATATTCATTTTTAATTTAATACTCCATATTCAAATTCTATTGAAGGTTTATCCAAAAAAATCAAGGCAAACCGTAAATCTTGATTAGAAACAATAGATTTTGGCAGTCCATTCCATCTTACCACTTCCTTTATTTATATCCTATCTATATGATTGATAGATATATATTATCTTATTATAATGAAATGTTCTAACTTCATAAGTTGATAAAATAAAACCAAAATAGTATTGTTCCCTTTATATATTTTCTAGATTAAATGGATGAAAGCATTGGTATTGTTTTATAATTTTTATTTGAGTAGGGGTAATTATTGTAACATTCATATATAAATATATCTATTGGAATTAACATATTAAAATAATAGTAATTTAGATACATACATTAGAATATCCCTTTTCATATCACCCAACATCAAATACAATTTCATATCCCTGTAAAAAAATTACTTCAACAAGGAATAGAGAATTTTGAACAATGAGCTATATCAAAAAACCCACTTTTCATGTTTGGTATTGATGGAAAAAATACCATGGTTCTTAACCATATAATTATATCACATTCATGAAATAACTAAAGAACATTCCTCAAATTATTATGAATTGAAACATCCTTGTTTTCATCCTATTTAAAATTTACATGGATGGGTGGTTGAACATTCATTTGATAATGATATGATATATTCCCATTTCAAATTGTTTCATTTTCTATATTATAAAAATCCTTAAATTTATTATATCATTCAATGATCATCATTGCCAAAATAGCATGTTCCATCCAATGTAGAGCATCAACCATCTTGTTCACCTTCCCATGGTAGTATTGTATTGAACAGTCATCATCATTAATCAATTATAACCATATCATTGTGATAATATACAACACTTAATATGTGAATATATACTTCATAATTTTATTACAATTATATCTTTATATTTCACATATCTCACCATAATGAAAATCAGTATATAAATTAAAACTAGAAACACTAAATCATGAGTTAATTAATTTAGATAATGATGTTAAATCTATGTGAGTCACAATATATTATTATATATTTATTAATGAGTATGCATAAAAGTACCTTCTTCAACACATCAGTATATATCACAAAACCTTATCTACTATAGGGTAGTGTGAGAACATTTGTTCTGAAAAAACATTTATTCATATCCATAGGATTTTATTTACATTCATTTATCCAAACTCATTTTTCTAAATTTCATGTCCATAAGGTTAGTGGATTATATTATCAGGAGAAATTAGTTACAATATACTGATTATGTCCATAAATTCCAATAAAATAATTGATCTAAATCATAGTTTTTGGTATGCTCCATTGTTCAATAAATTCCATGTTTGATGGATCTAATGATTTACCCTCCCTTGTGATTACATGAAATAAAAATAATTTTTTTATATAAAAGTCACATTTTTTTATTTTAGAATACATCTTATTCTTACTCAATGTCATTAAAAAATACACCAATTTTCTTCATATTCATTGATTTTCATTGAATATATATGAATATCAACTATATTGTCTTCCAAAAAATGATTATTGTAATATATAAATGCTATAATCATTATATCCATAATCATAGAGGGGTTATTGGGAATTTAAAATAGAGTTACTCTAAATTACTAAGGACCAAACCCTACACCAGAGTCTATCTATGATATGTCCTCTATAATAACCCTCAATTGATGGTATTTAAATTGAAGTTCAATCATTGAAAAATATTTATATCCAAAAAATTGATCAAAAATATTATCATTACATGGTGAATGATACATTTTCAAGATAGTGGTCTTTTAATGTTCTCATAAATCAATTAAAAGTCCTAATGACCCATCATGATACATAAAAAAATAGTATATATAGCGTGTGATGAGGAACATAGGAGAGTGGATCCTTTATCAAGATTCTCTTATCACTACTTCCTAAACACCTGTAACTCAATTTCATAAATTCTATATGAAGTCAATGAAATATATGTAGCACAATGTTTTTGTTTTATTGAAAAATAATCATCAGGACTCAAGGTAAGACTAGGAATTTCTTTAGGAAAAACACAAACATAATCCTGAAAAATTGGAAAATTTTCATTGTTGAGTTTCTCCTCAACCATTTTTAATAAATAACTTCATTATTTTATAGTGAGACTTGTAAGATGGATATAATTTACAAAGTAATTTCACATTCACACTTACATCGATAAGATATAACAGGATATTTTAGTACATCAAATGTTATTTCATTATCCTAGAAATTTTTAGGGAATCAATTCAAAGAGATGTAATTAATGATAAAAATAAGAAAAATATTACACTAATGGATTAATAATATTATTTTCATATTTATCATTTTTACAATCATTAACATAACACCAAAACTCTAGAGTAGTGGATATGTGTGACTTCACCATAATGACTCACTATGATGATTGATATATCATTGTTATTTCCTTGGTGTATAAGTTAGCCCCTATATTAAGACATTTACTGTAATAATTCCCATTTCACCAAACATAACACATTGACCAATTTTTGGTACCATGGGTTGAACTTCATTTACATCATTGAACTCTACCATTTTCCTTATACAATTTTTTCTCTATTCCCTTCCTTTCCACACATAAAAAATCTTCCCATCCATTTCTAACATTCCCCTAGATGCTTCTGACAACATTATTGAAAAATAGGAATCTTAATCTTCATTACTCGATATTCACAGTGATACTCTATTTTTATATTAATTGGTGTTTTATTAGACTCACAATATTTTAGTTTGTTAACAATATATTGAGATAGTCAGTTTGGAATAATTTATAACATTCACATTCTAGCTCCCATTGCATCGGGTTACTCATGAATACAGTCATTCTATTGTTTTTCACTCACGTTGTACATTTGATTCCCACTGGTTCAAAATAGTATCTATAAAAAAATATATGGCTGTGTATAAAACATCAATAATTTTAAAAAAAATCTCATATGAATATAGAAATAATTCCTCATTCCTTAATGTTTAACACCATCTTTCGGCCCATGAAAAATTATTTTGTCTTATATAACTTTTAATTATCATCATTTTTCATAGTTTTATCAATTTTTTATGATAATGGTTTATTATGTGAATGGTAATTAACCAAATATTGTCCCCTTGGAGTATATATCTAGTTTTAATTTCTTAGGACCACTCACCATACACCATTAATGATTAGTCTAATACCCAATCCAATACTTTTAGAGATTTTACCCCTATGTGCATCAATGAGATATCTATATCCAAATTACAATGTATAGATAGGGAGGAAATTAATAGTAAACCAAATTATATATACTTTTCCAAAAAACATGATGTTATTAAAGACTAAAAAATAACTCTAACGTTTTCACCAAATGTTCCCAATACTATTTTATAAAAACAACTTAACTCACATGTGATACCAACATATGTTACCCAAGAATAATGTACATAATTATTACATCATTCCAGATGATGATCAATACAGATGAAATTATAAACACCCTAATACTATAAATTATTAGTGACTTTAGATACTATATATATAATCATCTTATTACTTTAATTGTCTTTAATAACTATTATAATGATATATATATTAGTACCCCTATTAACATATGATATTTACAAATTTCATTCAACCCATGGAGAAGTAATACAAAATAAAGGGCGAAATCTGATCTATAGTAAGGGTAAACATGGTAGATATAATTTATAATACTCTAAGATATGATTACATAATCACATTCACGTTCTAGACACAAATTATTAATTCCCAATAAATATTAGATCATAAAATCCAAAATAATGTCCTATCTAAAAGCATGATTAATAAGGTTGTTGAATAATCATCATCATTTTGAATTCATAACGTAATATCCCAGGTAAATAATGAATATGACATTTTTATATGTATTAATATTTTTAAATTAAATATTAATTTTAATTTAAGGGGGTTTTATGTCTGATAGTGTACTCGACACACAACAATTGGTTTTTTTAAATCTTATGTTGCACACAACTTTGAGTTATACTGAAAAATAATATAATATTATTGTTATTTTAAATGGTTGTTAACTCATAGTCATTTTATTTTTTGGGATGAATATGACTAACTAAAATATTATTAGACTTGTTTTTAAAATGTTTTTTCAATTTTACAATGAATTTTATAGCCATAAAATGTGGTCGAATTTTAAGCATAAATACTATAATATTCTTTAATGGGTCAATTTACACCCTTTTGATTGATAACCCTTCTTAAATCTAGTTTTTTCACTTTTATATGTTATATTTGACAAAATATTATTCTTATTTAGAATCGGGTCATCAGAATTTACTTTGGATGATATTTTTGAATTTTTCTCATAATGATTATTTTTTAATGAAAAGTGATAAATATTTTATTTTAATTCCAAACTATATTTTAATATAATTTATCTATATGTTTATAATATCATTTTAATTGGATTTAAAGTTTAATTAGATTATTGATTCACCATTTATTCTAATTTTGGTCATTAGAAGTAATTTAACATTGAAATTGGACATAAAAAAGTGTCAATATTTTGGTAGTTAATATATTTTAAAAACACGTTTTTTGTTTTGACAATATGAATTAATTTTAAAATAATTTCTTCAAACTATATGTTTTGAATTTTGAAATTGGATTCCATATTTGGAATTAGGACAGTCAAATTTTTTAACTAGGTAACTGTAATTTTTAGACATTATGAATATTTACTTTAATAAATATTTTATTCATCATGGTTAAAGGGTAAATCTGGTAGATAAGGGTAAATACATAATATTATAATAATATTAAATTACCCTTACACTTGACATAATCACATTTGATGACATATTTCTGTCAAAGGTGATCCTTGGGTCGATTTTGAGGACCCCATGGAGCCACATGGGAGTGATAATGACACTTTATACTAATTAATTTAAAGTAATGGAAAAAGTAACATAAACACATATCTTTTAAAAAAAGAATTTTTATATGGGGTTATGTAAGTTATCTGTTTGAAAATAAATATTACTTTGAAATATAAAAATATTTTTTTACATCATGGTATTTTATTTATAATTTTTATACCTCATATAATTAAAACTATTTATGACACTTTGATGATGTAGGGATTACCTTATTAATGAATGATTTAAATAAATATGATTACAAAAACTAAACAAAATAACAAAAACCTATCCAATTAGTATTAGATGACATTATTTAGAACATGAATCATCTTATATTCGAATTTAATATGTTGTGTGCCTTTTTAAACCGAATATAATTTTATAATAAAATAATAATTTCAAACTTTCCTAAGGAGCCCCTCCTCCCCTTTATAAAAGGCAATCACTTCTAACCCATTTCTCACACCTCTCAGGCTATATGGCTAATTCAAAATCTGACTAATTAATCTCCCAACATCCCTAACTTCCTCATAGAAGCCTTAACATAGGCATAAGGAACTTCAAGAAAGGCATTTTTTTCACACCAAAGGGAGTTACCCGATTTAAAGGTGACATCTTATCTCTAGTTGTTTTACTTTATTTTCTTTCTCCAACCCACTAAAATATATTTATTAATTTATTTTATTACAAAACTTATCATCTATATACTAGTTTGTTGTTATGAGAATTATTCGAACTAAACTTACACAAACGTCCATCTAATGGATTTATAACATACTGTTTTTTGTAGACAGTGAAAGACTGCCTCACGAAATGTTGATTTATCAAACTTCTAATACCACCACATATGGTGGAAATTATGATGGTTCAGTAATTATATATGATATATATGATATTTATTTTATCTATATGCTTCTGTATTTTTCATTTATAGCATACCATGATGCATTCTATAATAGGTAAATACTATAATTTCATTTAAGGAAGTGCAGACTACCGCCCACTCAAACTGATATGACTCATTTATGCTATAATTGGAACATATAAAGGATATAATTTATGCAAAAATGTAACAAATATAACATATATACTATACTATAATTATAATAATCATATGTATCATTTATTTTTAATTCCTTTACAAATGAAAAAGGAAATGAAATTAGCGTTCATGCGTGCGTACAACTTAGCATCTCTATGAACAGTGCATTTCATTTCTTATGTCCTAATGTTTTGGTCTATTATAAACACATATATAATGGATATATATGATATATATGATATCTAAATTATGAATATAATTTTGGAGATAATGTACTTTTGACCACATGGACAATTTGTAATTATAACAAGTTCATTTTTTACTCAATTTCCTAACATTGTCAAAATGTCCAACATGAAATAAAATAATTAAATAATTGTTCTAGAAAGGTTATAAGTGATTTAAGACTAATAATAAACTTGAAAATGATATAAATCATCAATAAATTATCATATGTTTACTATTCATGAAGAACAAGTAACAAACGAGTCATGTCGGACACGAGGTAATGGGTTTTCATCTCACTTTTTATTCCCATGATATTCATGATATATTTGACACTATTTAATTTTTGTGGTGTATGTAATACCCATGATATAATTTTCATGTAATTTATTTTATGTTTTGGTTGTTTACATCTTTATTGTATGATCCTTATTTCATGTGGTGTATGTTTCTTAAGTTACCAAATTGTTAAGGGAAATTCTACACCCAATTTCTAATCTCTGGGTTAAACATATACTTATTAATTATGTAATTATATGAATATGTGTGAATGAAATTTCATTGTTTTTCACTTAATATATACTTATGTTGGTTTTATATATTTTTTTCACACATAATTATGTCATTGATTTATCCTTAATCTAATGGGACTATCTATGTAAGGGAATTCATCTCAATTTAAATTCCATTGAGACTTAGTTATTGTTATGAACCAATTATCTTTTATATGGTGTATATACATCCCTTTGAAATATTATATCATTTATATCCTTATTCTCATGATAGTATATGTTTTGTTCCATTTTATTCTTTATTAGTTTTAGTTAAGTGTTTCTCAAGTGTTACGAGCCTATTTAACTAAAACAATAGTTTAAAAGATTGGAAGATTAATTATTTTAATTTTTTCATTAATGTAAATGTTTTCATAATGGTTATAAATATTTATTTATATTGATATTAATTTTTTTAAATTTTAATTCCATTATAATATTCAAAGTTGTATAGGAAACATTGAATAGAAAATCTCATTATTAAATGTTTTAAATGGTTTTGAATATGGTTCGATAAAACATTGATCAAGTAAAAATCTTGAAATGATATATATAGATTATAATGTGGAAATTTTATATTTCCTTTATTATTGTTTTTTGTGTTATGATTATGTTATTGTTCATGGAAATTGTTTACGTATACAGGTTGTTCTGTGACAACCCTAGGGTGGGCGACCCTGAGATAGATCTCAAATGAATTGGGTAATGTGATAGAGGTAAAATTTTATGTTTCTACTAAGTGATTTAGAGAATATACTGTGATTGGTTTTCCAAATGTAACTCCCTTCATAGTTGTGAATTCTAGAACATAATCATGTTCTGTATGCCATAATTTACCTTTATGATTTTTTGATTTCTATGTGTTATTCATAAATCTTGTGATTTCATGAGGTATTTTATGATTGAAAAGTATGGTTTCATTGATTTGTATTTATTTATGGGTTAATGTTTTCTTTTCCATATTTTATAACCCTTTCTATGCTTTTTATGCTAATTGAAGGTTTTGAAATGTTTTTCACAGTACTAAAATTTGAATAATGTCAAGGATGGGATCAAGGAAATTTCACGATGTATAAAACATGGAAGTATAAATGTTTGTTTTTTAAGAGTTATTTTTTGAAAAAATGGAAAATGCGTAGAAGTTTCTACTTTTTAATTTTTTAGATATAATGTAATATTTATGGCTAATTCTCTAAAACTGTATACCTAAAAAGATCATAAATGTGAATTCTTGAATTAAATCAAGATTAAGTAATGTTTAAGGTTGGGGCCTTATAGATAACATTGAAATATATAATTAATAACATACGAATTTATTATTTTTTTAATAGAGATATTCAAAATCATGTCCCCTAGTAGTCTTATAATCATATCTGAAAACAATCATACTCAAAAATCAAAATATAAATAAATCATTTGGAAATAATTTCCATTCATAATATTATGTAAATATATAGAATCTAATAAACCAAACTTGTCATACATGGAAATTTCATTTCGTTTTCAGATTACATAATAAAATATAGAAATATATACCCAATAAACGGATTAGTTTAGGGTATTTTAAAACTCAAAACATAATCTTCCAACATGGTTAATGATCTTCAACATATCCCATAAATATCAACCCCTTTTTTCCTACCTAAAAAAATTATTTATATCTTGGGGAAAATAAAACATAAAAAGGGTGAGCTCAAATGCTAAGTAATGGTAAACATGGAGAGCATAAAACAAACTGTAAACATTTGAACATAAAAACATGAACATAATGTTTAAACATAAAAATATTGGGCCATGAAATAAATCATTGTATTATTTAAGGAATAAACCCTAAATTAACATTAACCATAATAGAATAGAATTGTAATGAAACAGTTTATTATGGAAAAATAATAAGAAAAAAATATAATTTCTATAGTAGCCAAGGAATTGATTCCCAGACCACCATAGTGGATGAAGTCCATTACTAAACATGTTTTATTTGATGTTGCAGCCATGTACTACTGAACTGGATTTACTTTTCATTCTAATGATTTATATATCATGATATATAAATATTTACCAAACACATTGGAGGGAGATATAGGTCCCACCCATCTCATAAAAAAATAATTCTTACATGTACCAAACAAACGTAAATCATTTATCATATCCTAACCCATGAAATAAAATGGGATTCATAAACATGATTTCATCATAAAATAATCCACATAATATAAATGGTCATCATAAAAATAATTCAATCATATAAAAATTAAAATCAAGGTAATAATAGGGATATAATCATAACCTTATATCATATTAGATGGGAAATAAATTGGATAAAACAATAGAACCTAATTGATGAGGAAAATATGTTGTCTTTTCCTGAATTTTTTTCATTTCAAAAAATGCCCCACAAATTTAAAATGAAGTATTTCAGTTGAAAATAATCCTCATATTTTGTATAGTAATATTCATGTAAATAAGGTTTCATAAAGGCGTAAAAATCCGTTCATGTTTTATAAGTTAAAAAAATTTCGGCTCGTACTTTTTTCGAAGAAGTCAAAACGTAACTCGTATGGTAAAAGAAAGAAATAATCCTTCCAAACCATATAGTAAAAGTAAAGGATGGGTATAAATTACATTAAACATACATAGAAGAATAGTAAACATTTTATGAAAACATTTTTCAAAAACATGGACTGGGTTGATAAATATACCCAAGTAAATACTAACAAATACACAATATTTTATAAAAATGATATTGAAAAATTGCCCCTTATATTGTAACTTTAATTATTAAAGTGTTTGTTAACCTCTTTTATAATGGTTAAATAATGTTATTTTATTATACCAGGACCATATCCATATTTATGATATCATATAAGATCATATTATATCATTTTGTTAATAGTATTTCAATATTACCATTATTTCGAGTGTTAACTGCTTCATTTTCCCATTCATATTTTCCATGTAAATAATGTTTATTTTTAATAGGATAATGTTCATAATTATTATTTTTACTCGTCGAATTAATTTTATAATCATTTTTGAATTTTTAACGTGGTGAAAAAATCTGATTGCATCGTAGGGACGGTAGGCCGTATGTACGCATAAGCAACGATATCATTCTCTATATGGTTAAATGGTATGTAATTTGATGGTATATTAATAATAAAGAATATTTATCATGTTATATTCATTTTTTAAATCTATTATAATCATAATTATACCCATTCTAATAAATAATTTTTGAATAAAAATTTACACTATTGTGTGGAGATGGTAAGTCGTACATACGCACACTTGGTAAAATTGTTATCCGTAGGATAGATTAAAGGAGGTGTAAGGTTTTACCATAATTATAATAACATATCATCATGTAAAATATTCTATATTTATTACTTTATTATGGAATCAAAATAGAATGATGGTGTAGAAGAAGAAATGTAATTGAATTGAATTTGTAAATCCATAACGTCTTCTTCGTTGGACTTACATTGGATTTCTTCTTAGGGACACTAGGGGTGGAATTTTAATAAAACCCGGACCACCAGAAGTTGTCTAATAATGTTTATAAGAGAATTTGGAAGGATTTTGATGAGATAGATGGATGATGGAGTTGTTAGGAAATGTGGGAGGAGATTATTTTTTATAAGTAATGAGAGGGGAAATTTGGGAAGCATTCATAATATTTAAATATAATAATAATATTCTAGATCAAAATAATAAAAATGGTTTATAAATGAAATTTATAATCAAAATTAGATCATATATTATCCACTATTGGTTATGTATCATTTTTTTGATTTTAATTAATTTAATAATAAAATAATCCAATAAGATATTATTATTGTCAAATTTAATACTATTAATTTAATTTGACACTGAAGACAACAATAAATAGTGGGAATTCGAATAATTTTTTTTCAAAAATATATAATATATATTATTGATATTTTAAATATTTTATAAACATTATCTAATCCAAAATATAAAAAATTGATATTATTAAAATCATTTATTCTATTTTTATTTTAATTCAATATATAATGTTTTTTAAATGAAGAGACTTTTACAGTAATTTTATAACATCAAAAAATTATATATAAATTTATATAAAGAAAATTGTATCATTTATATCCAAATAGACATCTATATTCATTCATAGATTGATTTTGGCCCTTTGTAGACAAATAAAAATAATAAAATACAAGATATGGATATTTTTTAACTATCATTAAATTCAATAATATATTATTTATTTTCTCATTCAAGGGTCTATTAAATGAAAAAGTTTCCATAAGTAGAATATTCATGATAGATTTAAATTCATCCCACTTATTTTTCCAAGTTTTATATTTTTATGAATTTTATATAATTTAATAAAATATTATTTTTTTAAAATTTCAATAGTGTCAACTTTGACATTATTAATTAGTTGAATTTTTAAAAATATCATAACATAATTATATATTTGAAAAAACTCATTTAAACCATCAATAAAATGTCATAGTCATCCATAAAATTATTGGGTGACATTATTTCACTCAAATTATATTTATTTTGAAATTTGTAATATCAATTATTTGATATCTCTACTAATAAAATAATTTTAGTGTCACTTTTGAGTCATCATTAATTATAATTATTTAATCTCAAAAAATTGTAAATAAATAAATATTTTGTAATAAATTCTACTATCTTTCGAAATAACACCTACATTATACTTTATTCCTTGGTAATCCCTAAATTTAAATTGATATACATATATAAAATTAGAGTTTGACATTTTATCACATTCATTAAATTTTTTATATTCTTGTCATATTCCCATGAAAGTGCCCATTAAGTGATTCCATTTTGAATAACTAATGATAAGGGTCTAATTTATTCATAAAATAGTATTATTATTGTGGTAATGCTAGTTTTATAATTTAATTTTTACCATTAATTAATTGTTTTACCTTTAACCTTGGTAATTAAAATAATTACTGAAGATTCTATTCATAATTCCCAAAAAATAAAAGTAACCTATTAACATAAATTGGACACACATCTTCAAAATATAGAATCCATCATACATAATAAAAAACATTTAATTGGATGAAATTAAGTTAAAATATATTCCTGTTGTAAAAAAAGGGTTTTTAATAAGTAAACACTTATCCAATGATTGCCATGTGTTTAAGTCCAATTGAAATGTGAAATTTAATCCAATGAACAAAATTGAATTAAATGATAAAAAAATAATACAATAACGCATTATATCCTATAAAAAAAATATAAGTATATAAATAAATTAGATGAAAAATTAGTTTTGAATTAAAATACAGTATTTTCACTATTTATTAAAATATGAATTTTATCAGAACAACACACAAAATTCTGAACAAATTCAAATATTTTACGTTTCTCTTTGAAAGAATAATTATTTTCTCAAATTGAATATATAAAAGTGTAAAAAATAAATGTAAAATGGGTCTGCTATCAAAAGGTGGAAAGAACTCATTTTTTTTAAAATGCGTCTTTTATCTGAAAAATTGAATTTGTTCTTATCTAATGTCAAGAAAATTAACAAAAATAATGTTAATGTTATATAAAATTAAAAATGTGTTCAATAATATTCATATTTTATAGTTTATATTCCAGTATATAATAATATTTTAATAATATATCATTGTCTAGTGAAAATTGATATTTTGTACAACACAATCTATCGAGGAAGGTCACTCTTACATGTAATACAAGCCAAGAATAGTGTGGTGTCTATTACAAGATAATATAGTGTTGTGGGTATCACATGATAATATTTATTTAATTTAAAACATAAGACATCAAAGAAATTAAAATGAATCTATCTCATAAAATCTCAGGGTGTCACATTATAACCTGTTTAAAATGAATTCCTCTCAAAAAATTCACTAGTGTTAGAGATTGTCTACTAAATTATTGTTTCTTTCATGGAAACCCTCATTATAAAAATAATACTAAAAAATACTTTTTAAAAATAATGTTATATACATAATGGTTATCGAAATTAACTCGTCACAGGCTTTCTACTAGTATGATCACATGTGAGATGTAAAAACATGGATATGGAAGATAAATCTAACCATCATATTTTACTGAATAGTGATAGAGAATAATGATTGGAAAAAGTTGACTACTATAAATCCATAATTATTTTATTATTTAAGGGACCATCTGATTCATCAGATTAGAAGGTACTAGGATAACCTTTTTGGTTTTAAGATCATTTTCCTAAAGTTGATGAATATTTGCATAGGAGGAAATACACACTTGATTTCAGCACAATCTCACCGTTGACCCTTCCGAGAAAAGTTTACACTGAATCATTTATTTAAATAAAAGGATTTCAAATTTTTATTTTTGAAGAGTTAGAAAATCGTGTGACATAAGGATGGGTTATTTCATCTATATCAATAAAAAGGTTATAAGAGGTTATCAAATATTCGTAAGTCCACCTATAGTTAGGAAATAAATTAATCTAACAATCATATACCAGAGTATAACTCATACAATCTATGAATGGAAAATAATAAAATCCATCAAAAAAATGAAAAAATTATGAATATGTGAACTAAATTATCCTAACAGTCATCTCCCATATCTCATTGGGTTTTTCTTAGTTGTCACATTCGAAACATATGTATAACATAATCATGTATTCTCTTAAAAAAAGATAATAACATGAATTTCCATAGAAAACTAGAGAAAACATGGATTCTATCAAAATTAACTCTTTCCACACACAAAAAATACCAAGAATAATATATACTGAAACCACAACATCACTTTGTCCTGTTATTAGTACCGAGGTAATTAGTACTATAAAACAACCCATTATCTCATAATTCCATCATTATTCTAATATCATCTATTTTCCAAGAATATATGAATAACTTTTCATGGTTACTAGTAACATATACATTCAAATACATAAAGATAAACAATAGCATACAAATCCATAGATTTTTCTTTTTTCCATAGTACCATAAAATTACTTATACAACATTATTATTTATAAACGTGAAATAATTCCACTATATTCATAAAACATTGATGGAGCATCATCATAGTATTCCTAAACACACCATTAATATCATATATCAGTTGAAGTCTCTTCATAATCATAAACAAAAATACTACCCATATGACCATTCTAATTCTCAACATTACATTTTATCTTAGGGAATTGATTTACATAATACCTGTACATTCCACATTTAATACATTAAATCGGTGTTTATGTGTTTGAAATACCATTATCCTTGTCCTTTGAGTTAAAAAAACATTTTACTTTGCAATTACTAGATTGTTTTCTTCTTTTCCACACCCAAAGCATCATCCAGTTAATGTTAAACAATCCCATTGATGCCTCTTCCCAAATTATTTACATGAAAAAACTTGAACTCTCTTTCTTCTATAATCACCATGAAAATTCATCGTTCTCTTATTAGATGGGTAAAGAAACACACAAAAGTTCATATATTTGATCATATTATGATATTGATGATTATTTATAATAATTATGCTTCTCTATCCAACTCCCATTTAATTTGGTTGATCATGAATAATATCATTTAATTTTCCATCACATTCTCCATTAAAAAGATTCCCATAGTTTTTTTCCATTTTCTAAAACCAAAAAATGAATAGCATGAGAGGAAAAAATACTAAATGGAAATGAACATAATCCATGGGAAGTAATTTAAATCTCTAATATCTAAGGATTAATCCTAGTTTATACATGATCATTACCTTAATTCAAGGACTATAATCTATAATTATACTTACCATGAGGGACATCCATAGACATACCTCAGAAATATCTCTAGAGATATCACTAATGATTTTTCCTCCTAGATTCAAAAGGATAACTAAACCTTTTATGGGATACTAAATATAACGAACCATGATTTTCCTATATGGTCTTTACATTTTTTTATTGAATACTTATTAAATTACACAAATATATTCCCAAAGACTATATTATTTTAGTGTATTTGGAAACTGTGAACATGATGTTCTAAATTTGTGAAAGATATTCAACATCTTCCATAATCATATTCCCAATTTTTTCCTACCTAAAACATTTATTTAGATCCTAGGGAATAAAATAAAAAGGGTGATATTAAATTCTTAGTAATTGTAAACATGGATAACATAAAACAAACCATAAAAATTTGATCATAAAACATGAAAACAATGTTTAAACACCAAAAAACATAAGTCGTGGAAGGAATCATGGCTATATGTTAGGCATAAGTCATATAGGACCATTAACCCTTTTATAATAGCATTGGAATAAAACATGTAATTTTAGAAAACTAAAAAGTAAAGAATATTATTTCTATAGTAGATAAGGTATTGCTTCGACGAACATCAAAGTGGACAAAGTCCATTACTGAACTAGGTTTGCTTTCCATTCCATCCTTGTATTACGAAACAAAATTTACATTAAATTCTAGTAATTCCTATCTAATGAGATTTAAATATTAACCCAATTCATTTTAAGGAGATATAGTTCCCACCCATCTCATATTGAAATCATTCTTACATATTCCACACAAAACATAAATCATTCATCATAACATACCCCCGTTAAATAAATTGGGATTATTAAATAGAATTTTATAATAATATAATCCATATAATATAAATGGACATCATAAAATAATTCCATCATAAAAAATCATATAAATGTAATAATAGGGACAAAGACATAACCCTATGCCATGATAAATGGATAATAATTTTGATAAGACACTTGAACTTAATTCCCGAAGATAATACCATTTCTTTTTAAATTTTTTTTATTTCCTCAAAATGCCACACAATTTCAAAAAGAATATACTTTAGTTGAAAATAATAATGAAATTTTGAAGAGTAATCCCATTGTAAATACAATTTAAGGAAAGCGTAAAAATATGTTCATGCAATACAAGTTAAAAAAACAATCCCCTCATAATTTTGTAACAGAAGTCAAAAAGTAACTAGTATGGTAAAAGAAAGAAAGAATACATTCAATCCATGTAGTAAAAGATAAAAAATTTGTAAAAATGACTTTAAAAAAACATAAAAGAATACAAAATATTTTATGAAAACATTTTTAGAAACTTGGACTGGGATGATAAATATACCCCAGTAAATACTTACGAATAAACAATCTTAGATAAAAATGAGATCGCAAAATTATATCTTACCTAGTAATTTTTTTTGTAGAGGGTGTGGTCCCCTCTTTTATAAGGGTTATATCATGTTATTAAATTATACAAGGACCCCATACATATTTATGATATCATATAATATCCCATTATATCATTATATTAATAGTATTTCAATATTTCTATTATTTTTTGTGTTAACAACTTCCTTTTCCCCTTCATATTTTTCCATGTAACTCATTTTTTAATGTATATAATTATGTTCATAATTATTATTTTCACTCATCATATACATTTTATAATCGTTCATTATTGTTTGAAGTGTAGAATGAATCTCACCGCGTTGTGGAGACGGTAGGCCGTACATAAGCACAAGCGACATTATCATTCTCTTGATGGTTAAATTGTATGTAATTAAATGGTATATTAATTACAAAAATCAATATCATGTTATATTAATTATATAAATCCATTATAGGCATCATTTTACCAATCATAATAAACTAGTTTTGGATAAAAAAATACACCATGATGTGGAGATGGTAATCCGTACATACGCACACATAGTGATATTATTATTCATAGGATAAATAAAAGGTGGTAAAATATTATCCCATAATTATAATAAAATTTCAGCATCTATAATATGATTTAGTTATTACATTATTATGGAATCAACATGGAAAGATGGAGTATAAGATGAAAATACATTTCATTGAATTGTTAAAGCAATTACTTATTCTTCATTGGACTTACCTTGGATCACTTCTGAGGGACACTAGGGGTGGAATTTTTGGAATACCATTTTATATAAAAGTTAAATAATAATGTTTATATGACAATTGTAAAGGTATTTGTTGATATTGATGGCTCTTGGTGGTTTGGGGAAATGTGAGAGGATATGCCTTTTTATAATAGAGGAGAGAGGAACATTAAGAAAATCTCAAAATATTAAAATATAATAAGACTATTGGAGATCTAAATTATTAAAAATCACCTATAGATGAAATTTATAATACACTTTAAACCATATCTTATCCTTTTTTTATTACTTAACATTTTGGTGGTTTTTAAATAATATAATAGTAAATTACTGCAAGAAGGTAATTTTATTACCAAATTTAATACTATTTATTTAATTTGACATAAAATACAATAAGAAAATGTTGGAATTAAAATATTATTCTTTTAAACATCTATAATATATCTTATAGAGCATGGAAAAATTATAGACACATTAACTAATCCTAAATATGACAAAATTAATATTAGTAAAATCATTTATTCTATTTATAAGTTAATTGAATATATATTGTATTTGAAATAAAGAGACTTTTAAGGTAATTATATAAGTTATAAAAATTCAAAATAAATTTATATAATTAAAGTGTATTCATGTATATAAATATTGATAATTATATTTGTTCCTATACAGATTGTGTCCCAATGTGAAAACCTAAAAGATATTAAAATACAAGATAGTGATATTTTGTAACTATCTTGGATTTTGATAATATATAGTTTATTTTAAAGTACAAGTTTCAATTTAAAACATCCAAATTGATCATAATGGGATTATTATTTAATATTATTCATCCAATAAATATTTTGGAAATTTATTAGTTTTATTTTAAACCTTATAATTTTGATGACGTTTAATTAATTCCGTTAACCATTATTCTGGAAACATGTTTTTTATTTACTAAGGGTTATTATAATCACTATAAAATGGAAAATTAGCCATAAATGTAACATTATAGAAATATTTAACTTCATCACAAATAAATTTATGATCTTTATAATTTTATTATTTTTATATAATTTAATTAAATATTATTTATTTAAAACATCAATAGTGTCAATTTTGAAACTATTCAATAGTTGAATTTTTAAAATTATAATAACAAAGATATATATACAAAAAAATATTTAAACTATACAAAACCACTAAATTAAACCATAAAATTAGTAGAAAACATTAATTCAATAAAATTATATATATTTTAATAATTTTAGTATCATTGATTAGATATTTCTATTAAAAAATTAACTTATGCATCACTATTGTGTCATCATTAATGATAATTATTAAATATCTAAAAATTCTGAATAAATTTATATTATATAGGTAATAATATTAGCTTTCCATAGACTACCTGTAGTTGATTTTATTCATTGGTAATCCCTAAATTAAAATGAATATACTTCCATAAAATGAGAGTGTTACGTTTTGTCACATACATTTATTTTTTTATATTCATGTCATATTCTTGGGAACGTGGCCATTAAGAGATTCCATTTTGAAACATAGATGATAAGGATCTAATTTATTCATAAAATCAGATTTTAATAGTTTTTAATATAATTTTATAATATAATTTTTAACATAAATTACCCGATTTACCTTTAACCATGGTAAAAAAAAATTATTAAAGTTATTATTCACAATACCATAAAAAAGTAAAATGTTAACATAATTTGGATCCAATGATTCCAAATATTGAATACATTTTTCATAATTCAAAATAAATAATTGGAATAAATTTATTTAAAATTAATCTTGATTTTTAAACCAAAATGAGGGTTTTTAAGAAGTTAAAACTTATCAAAATACTTTCATGTGTTTACGTCCAATTTAAATGTGAAATTAATTCCAATGAAATATATTGTATTAAATGATAAATAAATGATACAAAAATAACTTTAAAACAAATTAAAAATATAATCTAACTATATAAATAAATTTTATGAAAAGGTTGTTTTGAATTAAGATACCTTATTTATCACAATTTATTAAAATATGAATTTTATTAGAAAAATACTAAAAATTCAACAGAAGTAAATATTTTTTTTCTAATTTAATATAAGTAGTTCATTGTGTAAAATTGAATATATAAAAGTATTAATAACTAAATTTAAAATGGGTGCACCATAAAAGGGAGAAAAACTGTATTTTTTGAATAATACATATTTTAACAGAGAAATTTAATTTAATATTATTTAATTTAAATATAAAAAATAACACGAAGTCTCCTACTATATATAATTCAAAATGTGTTTATTATAATTTATAAAATATAGTTTATATGACATTAAAAAATAATATTTTAATAATATATTGTTGTTTAGTAAAACTCAGAATTGTGTATAATGAAATCTATCAAGGGTTTTCACCCTTATGCTCACAACAAGCTAATACTATGGTGTGTCTAGTGGAAGATAATATTAGTATAGCATAAAAAAAATTAATAATATAAATTAAAAATAATCTATCTCATAAAATCTCATGGTGTCACATAGAATCAATCATATTCATGCACATAAATTTTAAAATATCTGTTCTAAATATTTTTATTGTATTTCTATAAAACAATGAAAAAAACGTTTATTTAAATAATAATAAATTGAGGATATATTTTATTTATTTCATCCTTATTCTATATATGGATGATTTATGATCAATTTGATTGAGGGAATTTTGGAAATTCTGTATCCTGATTCAATTTTTAAGTCATTAACTTTCTCTATCTATATTCATTATGATGTGATCATTTAACATTAAATTCCATATAAATATCCAAAATATTTTACATGGATATGATTATTTAATAAATTTTATATCATTTATACATATGGTTTTTATATTTTATTTTATTTCTTCTTCCAGGTAAATATTAATAAACTGATATTCATTATTAAATATAGTTATTTCTTGATGTGAATAATTGTTTATGAATTAAATTGATCATTTGAAATATGAGAAATTCTCTAGAAATGCAGTTGTGGGTGGGGTAAAAAATTATATATCCCTTAGATGCATAAATATTCCTATGAATAGAATCATTTTGTTTTAATTAAATGGTTTCTATTAGTATATTTAATCCATCTTATAAAAGGATTTGATTGTAGCTGTATCATGAGGCCTGAGATCATGAAATCTAATTAATAATAATTTATTCCATTAAGAATTATATTTCTATTATTGATGATATTTTTGAACCTATATTATCTCTAGAATAATTTCATTATCAGTTATTGATTCAAGGAATTGTTTTTTGTTCATTTACCCTTCCATATTGATTATTACTAATCTATTGATGATATAAAATTTATTTAACTGTAATTGGTGTTCAATTATTTACCTTAGATTATAGATTATTCCAAATTTATTGATCATATTCATGTTTTTTAATACAATGTGTGTTTATTTATATATCTTACATGATTTATTAACACATATTTATTTATGATTGTCAAGTTATATTAATGGATAATGAGTTATGTTATTTACCATTACGTATTGATTGTTCCTCATATATTTATGATAGAAAATTTATTTAAATGTAACTGCCACTCAATTATTTACCCAATCATATTGATTATTCCTATATTTCTTTATGATTTTCATGTTTTTAAATGAAATGTGTCTTTTTTTATTTACCATATAGGATTGAGTATCCCATATTTTTTCATGATAGCCAAGTTATATAAATAAAATGTGAGTTTTTTTATTTACCTTCAAAAATTTATAATTCCTTATCTAATCATAATTTCGTGTGACTACTTAATTGGTATGTGTGTTTAATAATTCAAATTTTCATATTTATTATTCCATATTTATTATACATTATTTACAAATGATAACTTCTACTTTACATAACTCTTATTCAGAATCAGATCTCACCCTTATTTATTCCTTTCCTAGTAATACATGAAATATCTTGTGAATGATATCAATGGACTTTATAGAGTGAATAACTTTATCCATGAAGAGAAAAATACTTTTAAATTTTTGTATTAAAATGTAGAACAAGGCACAAGGATATTTCAAGATTAAAAGTACTACTAACATTTGTTGCCCTTTAAGAGATGATTCCTTTGATCTGATTCCAATGTAATAAAGAAGACACTAGAATCATGTTATTGGAGTATCAATCCTCAAATCAAGGGTTCAAATGAACACTTCTTTGAACTTTAATTCAATATTTTCATCAGTTGTAGATAGTCTTACTTATTATCCTATATGTTTAAATGTTATCTATTAATATGGAACACTTTTCATTACTTATTGGATCATGTGATGATATAATATCACAAGTAGCAAGAATGGGTTCATTATTCAAATATTATTCTCAGAAACAATATATCAATTTATATATTGTAATTATTATCTATTATATTTCATGAATAATATCTCATAAATGATATATGTTTTTTCTTCCTCGATACACATTGAATATTGAATAGGGTTCATCCATATCACAATCCCACATTTTTTATCTTATTTCATCTCTAACAAGTATATATATATATATATATATATCTTCATAGAGTATATATTGAATAATATTTCCATAATTCATATAGAAACGTCATGATTTTAAATTGAATGAAATAATCATACAAAAACTCATTCAAACTGACATAAATAGAGTTAGGGATTTCAATTAAAACTTCTTAAGACAGGGTAACAACTCCAACATAATATTTGAATATCACAATCTCATCTTAAATATAAATAACAAAAATACATGTCTTCTTGTATACCATAAACAATATTATCTATCACGTGGTGTAGAACTCAAATTTGGGGATTTTCAAATTGATGATTTCCCAAAATGGCCCCAATTAATAAAACATGTTGTGGTATATTATGTTTAATAGATTACCGACCAATGGTTTTACTTTCTATGTCAATGTTTCATTAATAACACATGTAATACACTAATGTAGATATCCATGATTTTCATATTGGACTATGATCACATGGGTGATAATGATGTGTAATCTATTAAGAAAATTCACCTTTCACATTCATATTTAAATCATTTCCAAAAATATTTATCAATTTTTCCACTAATATTATCTTAGTAATAAAAAGATCCATCAGTTTGAAAATTACTCAAAATTTGGATAATTTTCACATTAAATTTATTATCAAAAATATAAAATAGATATTATTCATGATTATAACACCCTGATGGTTTTAAAATATTTCTCTTTAAATAATTTTACTTCATTGTTATCTTTAATTACATGCTTCATTGAGTTTAAGCGGCTAGTGATACACTATTAAAACATTATTATTTAATGTGACAATTATAACCTACATGTCAAATTGGTGGGTATGAATGTTAAAAAATAATTTATAATATACATATATATTTCCCACTAATTTTAACGATATTGATAAATTCATATAAAACAATCACTCAATTTATTGTAAGGTTATCTTATGCTCTAGAAATAGTTATAATTCAAAATAATTTATTTTCTTTTTGTTTTAATATAATGTAATTAATTTATAGATATTTTATAAATTATATTTGATAAAAATTATATAAATTGTGAAAAAATACTATCAAAATTATCTTAGTGTGAATTTTTGTATTTTTTTGGAATTGAATGATTTCTCACTGAATAGTAAATAATAATGTTTCTTTGAACTATGCAATATTTTAAGATATTACGATTAATAAACATAATATAAATATTTATTGAAATTTATTATATTATTCTTATATTATAAAATAATACAAATATCATACATAGTCACTAGGGAAAAAAATATGAATTTTAATTTATTCATTGATTAATATGAAAGTTATTTCATAGTGATGACACAAAGCTTGCACAACGATGGAAAAATGAAATTTGGTACCATAAAGGTAATAATTTTGATATAATATGTCCTATATTGACATGTTTATAAAATATTTTGTATTATAGAATGATTTTATTGTAAAAAACGAATTTTCATATTATATAACACGAGGCATATAAAATTTTCTATGAAATTTTTACGTAATGGGGAAAACGTATAATAATAAATTAAAGTAGTATTCATGACATATATATGAGTCATAATACATATTTATGATATATTAAAAGGTATATAAGAAATAATATACCATTTTAGCAATTTTTAATTCATTTATAATATTTATGTTTTAAATAGATGCCTTAAAAGTTTATACATCTCTAATAAATTAATTATAAATTTTTTTGTAAAAATGGTATTAAAAAAATTTAAATTATTATAAATTTAAAAAATTATTTCGATTAATTAATTTTCTTGAGGAATATTATAGATTATTTACCTATTAAAATATATTTATTTTCAATTTTTACTTTTGGTATTGATTTTATCAATGTCAATTTAATGAATTTTTCAAAATTTGCATTAATTGTATTTTAAAATAAACCACAATTTAATTGTTGACATAAAATTCTTTAAAATATAATATTTTTTTCTAGTTAGTATGATATATTTTCTAATATCATATAGAGTCCATTTGAAGTCCATTTATCCTATTATTGTTACTATATATATCCTCAATGGGTAAAGTCTTTATTATCAATATATTTTAGAGAAAAGTTAACATATGGTTAAAAATAAGAAATAAGTGTAAATATAGTGGCAAAAACAAGTAAAATTTTTATTTGGGGTATATAATTAAACCCTAACAACCTTAGTCTCATAAAGGAGTTATTTAATAGAATCTTTTACATTAAATGACTTCAATATTGTTTAAATAATTGTACGTTACAAATTAACAGTTTATTTTTAATATAAAATTTGTTTTAATATAAGGAGAAAACTAGTTATTAATATATAATAATAATAATTTTTTAAAAAATCATAATATTTTACTAAAGGAAATTTTTTCCAATATTTTTTTTTCTAATAACAATTAATCTGTATAAATCTAAGATGCAAAATTTCTTCAATTAAAAAATTATAATAAATAGTTTTGAAAATATTAAAAGAAATTTAATATTATTTATTTAATGATTTATATAAATTTTCTATATAATTTTTAAAAAGTATTGTGGTGTTAAATTGTTATATTCAAATTTATTATATATTAATTATGTATTTTAAATCAGAATATGTGAATAGTGTCTAAATTTAAAATAATAAAATTTTATGAGAATAATGTTTCATTAAATCATAAAAAATCATACAATATTAAAATAAGGGAAAATGGTATTATATTTTATCAAAACTCTAAACCCTTTTCCATTTATATATCATTTGGACCCATTTATATTGAGAGAAATTTATTATAATTTAATCTTTTAAATATTCCAAAGTTCCCTCACCTCAATTATAAAATGGAAGCTCATCGGCCACATCTTTAGAAAATATTGATGCCTTTTTATCATAAAAAATATACTAAAATATTTTATTAACATCCCAACAAATATTATATAGTTGTTTTTATTCCCAAAAACACTAACCATGCATCCCTTTAGAGGATATCTAATAGTGTCATTTCTAATAAGTGGTAATCTTATAAATCGATCTCATTATGTTATACCATTATTCCCCTCCATTAAATATGATTTATTTATAATAAAAAAATATGGAATCCTCAATATGGTTAAATTTTATTATGATTATTAAAACAACTTTATGAACCATATTTTCCACCAAATTAGATGTGAATGTATCACTCATGTGTACATAAGGATTACTATCTATATATAGAAATACAATTTATTTGACATCAATATATATAATATTTTGAAATTTTTATGTGATTAATTTTTATACATGATCAACATGAAATAAATGAAATTATATAATTATAATATAATATATACATTCATAGCCATCTATACTTTGTAAAATTATAATGTTGTTCATGTGTTCATGTAAACTACGAAATCTATAAAGCGATGTTATTCTTTTTTAATTTCCATTATAATAGGTGTATAATAAGGATATATTTAACTAGTATATATATGATATATATAGAGAAATATAATCATTCCATAATTTAGAATAAGTATTTTCTTTTCTCTAATTACATCCGTCGAATAATAGAATCAACATTCATTCTTACGTACAACCAACATTTTCTATGAATGATGTAAGTCATTTTTCTCTATATTAATTCATTAATGAACCTATAAATATATAATTAATATATATTATTATAATATATTGATTAATATTTTGGATTTTATGAATCCATGATAAATTTATATGATTAGAAACTACTAAACCGAAATAATCATGATAAATAAGATATTTAACACCTAAAAATAAATATTTATTCATTTAAAAAGGGTGTAAATGTTTTAAAGAGATCATATATGATATTATAAATATGATAATGTGTATTTTATATAATTATAATAAATTAAAATTAGTTATAAATGAGTTTAGAGTATATTAAAATAAACACAAACTTCAGGAATGATAATTTCATCTCACTTTTATTTATATGGGACACATTCCATATACACCAATTACATCTTTTTTCTGGTGTATATAATATGAATAAATTTATTCTATGATTATTCCCTTCAAAATTATTTTATTTTAAAATCAATTTAATGTTCATTATTTCCTATGTAATATGATTTAAAATTTACCTACATGGAAAGGGTTTTATGTTAAAATGTCATTGTTTATCAAGATTGTTTATGATTATGTTTAAAATGATAAAATATTATGATGTATCTCTCAATAAACACATTACTTTTTTTATACTATGATTATTTCATAAATATAAATGATTATATTTTAGTTTCACTCTTCTTTATTACTCAAGAGATATAAAATATTATTTTATGGAAAACTAAATTCACATCTCTATTGATCAAGTAAATTTTTAACCCAAAGAAATGTATTAAAAATTATTTTTAAACAATATTTTACTATTATAATAAAATTATTTAAAATAGTTTTAACAAATTTATTTATTTTTTATAAAATATTTTAAGGAAATATTTTTTTTAATTTTCATGATTTTTTATTTTTCTGACTATTCTTGAAAAAATATAGATGGAACATTTTTTAACATATACATCATAAGTATATTTTATTCCATAATGATAGATTTATTTTGTTATGCTTCATTTATAATTTTACAACATAAATATCAATGAAAAAAATTTCCATTATAATTTTGTATCTTTAAAAAAATATTTCAAAATTGAAACATTATTTTACCCTATATTTGTTTTATGATATCTTTTAAAATAATTTTCCATCTATGATAACATCATTTAATGTTACTAAATCATAATATGGGATAAAATTACAATGGTAATTGATAATTATTTCTCAATATTATTTATCATTATGTTGATATGGTGTTTATTAATTCCATTTTTTCCACAGTTTAGGCTATGATGAAATTTTTATGAAACCCATTTATTTTCCATGGGTTTTGATTCGATGAAATGTTTATGAAACCAATTTATTTTCATGGGTTTTAACATGATTAATTCTTCATGGTATTCTAGAATATGAATGCATAATTTTGATTATGTAATATGAGGGGAATATATTTCCCTCAAATACATTCAGTAAAGATTGATTTCTCATTAGTTAAGCAGGGCATGATGGGTAGTGAACCTTGTCCAGTAAGGGAATTTTTACACTTTGATATTATTGATTTTTGACCTTGACTACTATAATGGTTTCGATAGAGAACATATTATGCTATGATTTTGTTTTAAATGTTCCTATAACATTAGGAAAATTATTTTATATTCTCATTTTTATGAAACAAATCAATTTTAATGTCAATTTTTTGCTCTAATGGATAATATTATTTAATTACATTATGATTTATGCCTTGTGAACTACATTTCATTATAAAATTAATCAATATTTTGATATATGATATGTAGGGTATGTTTTTCAAATGATAAGGTCATGTTCTCATACTCTTTTTGTCTTGTTATTGTCATATCATCATTGGCATATCTCTTGTTTACCTTTGTTGAGCATCATAGATCACCCATTATTATATTTCCTTTCTACATGTTATGAATAACGGTATTACAATGATATTACAAATATGGGTTGTCTTTTTTATGAAATTATTTGGAGATCATATATATAATTTATAAATATGTTTTATATATTTTCATGTTCCCAATGATACTACACCTAAATGATTTTATGGTAATATCATTATTGGAACATATTTTGTTTACATTTGTTGAGCATCATAGATCACCGTTTATTATATTTCCTTTATAAAAATTATTAATAAGGGTATTATGTATGATATTATTGATATGGGTGACCGTTATAAATACATTAGTTGGAGATGATGTAGATCTTTAATATACCAATTGTTCATATTTCCATGATCCCAATGATTTTATGTAGACCATTATATTATCCAATGATTATTTATAAACTATAAAATTATATCATATTATAAAATGTATGGGTTGTTATATTTGGAATTGGATAAGAGTTTTTTATAAATTGGAAACTAATATGAGAAAAATGTAATGAGAATCATTGGGTTAAGTCTAAGAAGAGTATAATATCCGAATTTCTTATTATTGATCAAGGATAACCAATAATACACAAAAAATTTAATAAATTTAAAAGGTGGTTGTAAATCCTATAAATTGGTTTTTGTGATTTTCACTATGAATATTTTTTAACAAACAATGCTATTTTGTTTTAGTCAATGGATTGAACATAGAGGATTCACGTTAATGCTGTTGGACAGTGGAATCATTGTACCTATGAGAAACCAAATTAAATAAGAGCTGGAATAAAATGACCTTGTGATTATTCCTAATAAGATATGATGTTATATGAATAAATATCTTATCTTTGGTCAGTTCTCTAACATAGGTAAAAGAGAAATATAATGTTTCACAAATTTCATGGAGGAAAAATGGGTTTTCTTCTATCATGTCTGTTGTGTGGAAAGAAGAACTAAAGTGAATTTATAAGATGATAATGAAGATGTTTTATGTTTGAAAAATAAAGAAAAAAATGAAAGTAGTTGTCAAGGAAAAATAAAAGTATTATTTAACAAAATGGTTTAAAATAATGTTAATTATTAGGTATCCATAATGGTTGATGTTTTTAAATGTGTAATGTATTGGAATTATGAAATCGTAGTCCTAGAATTAATGCTCATGAAATTAATCAGCAATATTGTGTGAGTAATTATTTATCAGATGATTATGAAGAGACATCAAATGATGTACGATTGGACTATGATGTTTTAATAGTATTAATTAAATTAAAATAATAATGAATTATTAAATTTATATTGATTAACCAGGAGGAATAATTAAAATTTCATATTGAAATGATGGTGGACCTAAGAATAAGATGATGTAGCATGGTTAATGGTATAAGAAGAAAATAGAATCATTGAAGTGTTTTTTCATTTTGATTCAATAATTAGGTTGTATATGTGTTATATTTATGATATTTTAATTGAAAAATGTATACAAGATATTAGTGTTATTTGGGATTAGAATTTCATTAAGTATTAAAAATTATAAATTAAATGATACTAATAACCAAGAAAACTAGTTTATAGGTAAAGTTATTATTTATAGGACACAGGATTATGGGAAAATATAATCCTTAACATGTATTTAACGACCCCAAATCCAATGACCAAAAAAAATTGTTACACTATTATATTTGATAAATATATAAGTAATCACATCCTAAGGAAAAAAGTGTTTACTAGTATTTAAAAACATGATACATACTCTAATTACACAATATTATTAAAAACATAAAATAAAAAATATTAATTTATTTAAAAAAACCCTTTGTTATATTTAGAATATCCCCAGATATTTATCATAAAACACATAATAGAATCTTAGGGAACGGAAAAATAATAAATGGGTGATCTCAGATTCATTATAAGGGAATTCATATAGGAGAAACTAATAAATAATGAATAATATGTAACAAATAAATTATGATCAAGTAATGCCATATAAAAAATAACATAATCTAGAAAGTAATCCATGATTTGAAAATAATATAATCACAAAAAATCAATAACTGAATTCATAATGATGGAAGAGATAATTCCATAAATTTGAGACATATGACCGAGGGGTCAACTAAGACATCTAAAATTACAATCAATGTCATGTTCCAAGACATCAATATAACCAGTTAAATCCTTGACCAAAACCCAATCTAGTATGTTCCATGAGAACCATAGATTCATTGAGGGGATTTAGTAAGTCACACCAATGATTTATTATGTATAATAAAATCATTATATTAAAGGAAGAAAACATAATTAATATAAACAAACATATTGAAATGAACAAAAAAATCCTTATAATTAACCCAATCAATAAACATATCCATAAACCATGTAGGGAAATATTGATAATGGTATCAAACTTGTAAAACAATAGTCAAACTAATCATATCCCATAAAATTAAATTTGGAAGATTGTATCATAAGGTAATATACTTAGCAAATCATTAAATTCAAGCAGTGATTTGTACATAGATGAAAATAAATTTAAAATATATTTGGAATATTCTTGATCCAAATAGAAATTTTTTACATTGAAATCATATATTTTTAAAAAGAAATATAATTATTAAGGAAATATTATCTTTTAAAACAATCATGAAAACATATAAAGTATGATTCACATAAAAGATTACTCATATTGAACATAAAAAATTACAATCTATATAAGATAAAAACATTCCTTTTATACATTTATTCAGAAAATTAACATAGGACATTGGTTGTAAAATTACAAATATAATCCATTCAATAAATTTTGTAAAAATTATAATAGGGGTGAAAATTAATTTTGATAAATCATAATATAATTACAAAATAAATTATAATAAATTTATAGAAAATATTTATATTAAATAAATTTATCTAATAAATAAATAAATAAGATCATCTTTTCCTTTAAACATTTCCTTTATTGATTCAAATTCCCTAGTTAATAATTGTGGGAAGAGAATATTGAAATCACGAAAGAGAGTAAACATAAAAGAGATTTTAAATATAAGTAATAATAATATATTAATGAAATTTATTCAATGGGTATGTATATGAACACTATAAAAATAAATGGGTGTATATTTCTAAATATGTCTCAATGGAGTTAAAATTATGAAAAAATCACTTACCAATGGTCTGGTATTCTATATAAAGGAAAAAACCCAATATAATTAATATAAATTTATTATAAATATATTCTAGAGCCATAATGTTTTATTTTATATAATAAAGTATTTTATTATAATATTTTATCAACCGTTTTTATAATATCATTGTTAAAATACTATTTTTGTGTAAAAATTACATCAATTTTCAATTATGTTTTAGATTAGTAGTTTTGATCATTATATAAAACCCTTAAATGTTAAAAGAGTAAACTCATGTTCGATAGAATATATATCACACAAAAAAATATTAAAATGGAATTTATCACCGTAAGGATTTGTGACATTCTTATTCATAAATTAAATCAATATATTCGATATATTGCGATTCATGAAACACATGGTTTAAACAATACATGATAATATATTAAACAAAATTATTTAAACATTGCCATTATACACAAGATGTTATGTTCGAATTTATAAATGTAAATAAACAAGTAATTTAATTTATATTAATTAAACATGACTAAAAAAATTCAATGGTTATTTAATGTTTATAAATAAAATAAGAACTATTTGAAAGTAAGAAAATGTTTTCAGAAATACTATAATTTTCTAAAAATATTATTAGTCATGCCTTGTGAATATAATTTAAAATTTATTTTAAACAACATTAGAAGTTTATTTTAAAAAAACTACAAATTCCAAATCATATTATTTATATTAACTTATGGTGGAATGTTTGGATTGTTATGAAAATAGATCTTTTTCAGTGAATCGTGAAAAAACACATTTTTATAAAAGTTACAATTAATTTTTATTAATTACTTAGAATTAATATTTTAATTTTATTTAAATTTAAAATATTAAATATTAATTTAAATTAAAACTAATTATTTACAATTAACAATCATTAAATTTTTTTAATAAGATGTTTATTTTCATGCTTTAAAGAACATTATTTTTGAAAATTATTTTAATGTGTATATTATTTATAAAATTTTTATAAATAAAAAAACCCTAATAAATAAATATTCAAAATAAATTTATAAATTACTGTTTTTTAAATTTTAATTTAAATTATCCCAAATATTATTAATTTGAATATATGTATTTTTTTCATTTATTCCAAAAAAAGCATTTCCTGAAAACTCAGTTTTTCAACACATCTATAGGGTAAATATTAAATTTTATTCTAAAAATAATATAATATAAATATGGAAAAATGACTTCCATATTTTTAATCTTTATAATTTATATTATGTAATATATTCAAGATATATTTTTTTATTATAATGAATAATTTAATAAGTAAAAATTATTTACCAATGTTTAGGTAAAAAAGAGTTTAATGACGAATAAACTCAAAATATAAGGGAAAAAATTTACCAAAAACATATCTATTTAGTATTGGTCTTTCATATAAAAATAATAAATCTCCTATTTCTTACAACTATAAATTTATAAATCATTTTTCATGTGGAAAACATGTTTAGAAATCTCTTTTTACCAAAATTAAATTTGTGTCCTCTCCCTAACCTATAAAGTCCACCCCTCTCCTCTTCATTACCCACACCAAAAAACCATTGTATAAGAAAATATCATACCCAATAGGTTCCCAAAAAAAATACCAAATTCCTATAATCCAATATTTTGTAAGATATCTATCTTAAGAAGGATTATAAGGAAAACCAAATGATGTTGTCTGAAAAATAGGTAATGTTTTTGACATATAATTTTATTATATTTATTCAACCAGATCCATAAAATATTATTAAAAAATCATGATATAATTTACAAGGTCTATTAAATATACTTATATGTTGTTATGTTAATTTAATTATTGACGACCATATACACCTATCTCCAATTAGAAATGAAAATTTTGATTGTTTATATGGAGGACTACCTCCTCACAAACTAACTTAATTCATTTTTCATTACTACCTATCAGGAATGGATATAATGATTTATATAATATTTATATATATGATGTTTAGGATTAAATTATTATTTAGTAATTATATTTTGATCATACATTCTCACTATCACTTTCATAGGAAATACGATAACATTTCATGTGTTGATAATGAACTACCACCTCATGATGTGATGTGAATTGTCTGTCACATACACTTTACATAGAAATATATAAGGTTTCATTTTATTTTGATATATCATAATAGTAAAATAATAATAATTCCCTAAAATATATATTTCCTTTAATTTCTTAACTTACCATCCATTGAATAAATTATATCATTATTTGATTGTACAGAAGACTACAATATCATGAGGTGATGTGCTTCATTTTTTCACAAACATTTCACATGGAATGATACTATGGTTATATTTAATGAATATATGGGATATATATGAAATTTTATGGATTTTTTAAAAATAATTTACACTACACTTATAAGCCCTATCACTAGTTAAGGAAATGACATGTCGCTCATGCGTATATATGACATAACGAAAAGGCATAGGCCTAGGAAAAAATGCCTAGTCCGCAAAATTTATTAAATAAAATGAGAGCACACGTACATAGGTTCCAAATGATGCAACATACCTAAAACAATGTGATGTGATTCAATCTTTATGATCAAATTTAATAAATGAATGAAATAAAAAAAATATATTATATTTATAACTATAATATAATTTTTTTGATGATGTGACATTATCTTATATTTATGATAAAAATTACTCATGATTAAATGTGAAGGTTGAAACATAGAAATTAACACCAGAAACAATAGTGATAATAAAATTTTATTAACAAATGGGTAATATGGTGTTAAAAAATCAAATATGATAATATAAATAAAAATATGATACAATTATATGCGAAAAACATTTTTAAAACCACTTTTAAAGTGTTTAATGAACATTCAACTAATTGGATGTTTGAGGTAAGTGGTTTTTAAAATCTATTTTTATTCATTGTGTTATATATATACTTCGATTATTATGTTATTAAATGATTATGTGTAAAATAAATTTTGATAAATCTATGTTTAATTTAAAATTTTATTAGTGTGAATAATTATTTTTTACACATTATCTCCCCCATTTATTAACTATCACCATGATGAATTGCACATTGTAGTGATTTTTCACTAACATCCCTCGTTGAGATATATGTTCTTTTTGGAACCAAAATTCATTGTAATTGTTTAGATAATATAAATTAATATAATATATCATGAATCTATCATGTATCATGATATTATGTCTCAAAATTTTTCAACATCATTTATGTGATATTATGAATCGAATGTTACGAAATCGGTAATGGTTTATATTTCAATCTCATTATAATTGAAATTTCTTATCCTTGTATTTCCATTGAAGGGAATTATTTTATCATTCTCTAATAAGACATATCCATTTTATTATCCACATTTTATTGATGATTTTTTATGAAATAGTACCATTTTTCTCTAATTGGAAGTTAAAATTCTTGATAATTTTTTTTAATAAAATCTAAATTTATTTACCTCTTCGGTTGACAATAATTATTTATCCAAATCAATTTTGGATAAAAATGTATTAAAAAAACATTTCCTAATAATTTTAATTTAATTTTGCACATAATTTTACTATTAAGATACTTTTTAATATTAATATTCTCATAATTTTCGAAACACGGTAATTTTGTACATTTTTATCGAAATTTGAAAGTAATATTTTTTTAACGTCCTCTACATGAATGAAATACATTCATCACAATGACCACACAAGGTTTTAAAAATTCTTATTTATGATTAAATGGTTATTTTTAAATGTTTTAATTAATGTTTTAAAGTGATTTCTATTCTATATAAGTGTTTTCAAAAATTTCATGAATATTATCCTCTGGAAATATTCAACGTGATCTTTTAAATAATTTTTTATCCACGATGAAATCCATTGATGTCTCTAAAATTTAAAAGATTATTTCAATAAATAATGTTGTAATAATTTTCAAAATACTATCATCAGTGATAATAACCATTCACATTATGGAATTCGTTTGTTTCTCTTACACATATACCTATATTATTCTCCCTTCATTTGATAGGGTAATACAATCCATATGTCCATTTATCAAATTCCCTTTTTTAGGAATCTATTTTTGACAATGTTATGAAGTACAATTATGATAGAAATATTTTTTAGGTGTTATTTATTTTCAATATATAAATATGAAATTTTTTGAAAGATTTTAATTATGATATATGGATAAATAATTTTCCGAATCACTATTTAACTCATTCTATCAGTGTGATCTATGAGTGTCAGATATCAAGTCCATTCCATATGATTGATATTTTTTTGGAATGTGAGATGTTTATCAAAAAGATGTAAATATGAAAAAATAAATATCAAATTATTAAATTTTATGATCCTCTATTTTTATTTCCTGACTATAAAATATCATAAATTAGTTATGCCATAAGAAAAACTTAGGAGAAGGAGTTTTAGACATTGACCAATCAGATAGTTACAGAAACTGCTACTATTGACTCCATTTGTATAAGTAAGTTATAATTCTCTAGAAATGAATAATGAGAGAAACTGATGATGTATTCTATCATTATGTTAAATCATCCGAGTTGTAATATCATCAGATACAAGAGATAAATTAGATGAAGAATATATATACAAATAAATAGGGGGATATCTATTTATATCGGTTTTTATTCCAAAGACCAGAAGAATTTATTATATATTTATTTACTATATCCAGATGAGTAAAAAGATCCTATCTATAATGATATTTTCATGAGTGTTGGGATTATTATAAAGTATTTATAGGCAACATATTTATTTGAACATTTCAAAAATGTTTTCAACCATTCTTAGTGGGCTTAAAGCCCTATAGAATGAAATTATTTATTTCTAGTGGTTGAAATTGTATTGATTTATAGTAGTCAAGATAAAATAATCAATGATTTTATGTAGGTTTGTTCTGATTTACTAATAATTTCTATGATCATTTCATGAGGGTTTCATTTGACTAATTTTCTATAATAATGTACATTATTCTAAAACTGAGGTATAAACAACAATCGTAGTTAGAAAACAAATATGAATTAGATAGAAATTATTGAACCAAATAATAGTTTATATTCTTGAGAAAAGATAACATTTTTAGATGATTCAAGAAGATTCTAGAACATCCATAAATTTTTTAGAAGAGTTGAATTTTTAAATTTTGAATCTCAAATTAATAATAATTTCATATTTATGAATTTTATTGAATGCGAAAAAGAACTCGTTTTCCCACTGATACCATTCTAGGAAGCCTATAAATATAGTGAAAAAAATCATATAAACCAATTCTCAAATTTGTGATAAAACAATGAACTAAGAATTTTTGTGACAAATTGTTATCCCAACAAATGTTTTTCATATTTTAATGGTGAGATAAAATAGATATATATCCATCACTACGAGATTGATCGGAGCGAGATCCATCAAAGCGAGTTCCATTGGATAGTGTTCCATTAGAAAACATTCTTTCAGATAGAGAAGTTATCTGATAACAATGGAAATTCAAATTAGTTGATGTAATAAGAGTCAAATAAGAATATAAATAAGTAAAATAGTACATAAACCACCATAAAAGGGTTACCAAATGAAGACTAATCAGACTAAATATTTTCAAGCTAGTTTTCTAGATAGAAATTCTAGAAAGATTGAGAATGTGGAATTTCAGATGTCTTAATGTTTTGTATAATTTTTCCAGACCAATGATTTATTAGGATATTTATTAAGAGTTATTTTAGATGGTAATAATATGATGTTGAGACCATATAAATATAGATAATGTGATGAACATTTAAAAGACGACCATAAAGTAATATTATAGCATGTATTAGGGGGTATAACCAGTTCATGAAGATGATTTTTTTACTGTGGTGTATAACTAGTTATGTGTAAATAGTGTATTAAAATGATAGTGGGGGATATAACAAAATATAGTATAAATGTTGACCTCTAGGTTGTTGAACTCATTGTTGGTTGTTCTAATGTATTCAAGAATGAATTTAGTAACGGAATCCCTTAGGATTGGACTATCCAATAGGGAAATAGTAGGTCTTTGTAGAAATCCTTTTTAATATCATGTGATACTCATTATTTATATTTTATGAATGTAAATGGTTTGGTTTGTTTTTATACATGAGTGGATTATATAAAACACATGTTTTTTATATTGGGAATCATTTCTATTATAGTTAAGAATCATTTTACGAAAAGACATTTTATCACTAATTCTCCCCCACATAGGGATATATATCCAATTGGGGAACTTCAATTAGTAATTGTATGTGGGTTCCTAAGAAATTTCAATATTTGTGAATGTAGAATATTAATTCAATGAAAATGGGGATTTCAAAATTTTTATGGAAAAAATATCAAATTCGAATGAATAAGATGATTCAATATCTTCTATATATCGATCTTGAAGTTAGACACCAAACAACAGTGAGATTTCCTCATATTAATCAATTTTATTTGGAAACTATTAATAAGATGTTAGTAAATGTTTATAGAAAATCATTAAATCTAATGTTGATGGATATTAATAAAAAAATTTATACAATGATTATGTGGTTTCAAATATCTATAAATATTTTTATAAGTTAATAAGTAGAAATTAAAGACATTATAATGTTAAATAATCCAGTTTAAATTTTTTGAGAAGTACACATAAAGATATAGAAATGGATGATAATGAATGTATTAATGATTAATTTATAATTTTATATAATATTTTGTGGAATATTAATTGTTTTTTGAGAATATGGATGACACTATTATTTTTAGGAAACTGTTGAGAAAAATTAAAAATAGATTTCTGGCCAATGCTTTAGTTTTATAATATTTTTATGATTTATCATTGGTGAACTTTGGAATATTCATAAGGAATATGGAATGAGAAAATTATAATTTCCAACATAATAATTTAAAAATATATTTCCTTAAATTAATTTTTAATGAGAATGTGAAATTATAATGAAGATGTAATAGAACTGTGTAATTCAGAGGAAGGGATAGAAGCCACAGATCATAAAAAAGTTTTTCCTCTCCATTATAATAAATATGAAAAGGGAAATTAGAAGGTAAAATATAATAATTCTCTCAAATGTTGGAATTGTGAAGGGAAATGGATTTCCTCCCCAAAATTTGACATAGAGGAAAATAAAAGACTGTGATTCTGAAGAAGTTGATATGAAATATTAGAAAAAAAGTGTATAAAAAGTGTATATATTTCGTGATGATAATAAGAATAAATGTTATCTAAGTAGAAAAAATAAGGATAATTCATCATTATGTGATGAATATGATTATCCATTTAGTGTCTTTTATAATGTTAAAAATATATTTGTTTTATCATGAAGATATTATGATTGTAAAGAAAAAACAAAATTTGAATAGATTCTAAAATAGAATTCGGAGAAATCACTCCAAAATAATACTTAACTCAATAAAGAAAGATGTATGTTGAATAAATATGATGATGATATATCTTTTGAGAATATTTATAGGATAAAAACCATATATATTAATCATAATAGTATTATATATATATATATATTATGATTGATAATCTTTAATGAAAACTTAAATTTAATGAAGAAATATATACAATAAATTAAAATATTAACAATATAAAATCTAAAAATATGACATAAATTATGTAGAATATGTTTATGATAACATAATTTGTAGAGAATTATAACTGTTCTAAAAAGTAATATTTTGAGAAATAATATTAATTTTTTCAAATAAAATCAATTTAAATAGAAACACTTAATGAGATTAGAATGATGACAGAAGACTTCACTAGGGATGTTGAAGTTAAATGTGAATAATTTAAAATTAATGAAAATAAGGGTTTATAGAATAATTTTCCTTAATATTATAAATAATCATAATAGATATCCTTTTTAATAATTCTAGAAGCATGAATGACAATATTTGTAAGGAATCATCATTCATTGAGAATGATTGATATTTAGTATGAAATAATATACCTCAGAAAAGTGGTCCATTACTTATGATGAAACAATGACAACAATATTCTGAGTAGTTTTCCATCTTGTTAGAGATAACTTGATTTAGGGGTCACTAATGGTGTTAAGGAAATTGTGAACAAAGATACTATTTATGTTATTACAACATATCTCTACCGTGAAATTAGTTTGAATCATTGGAAATTTAAGACGAAAAAAGAAGTTAAATTTTTCAAAAGAAAATTATGGAACTAGAAAATATTATTCTAATGCGGCATAAAGATGAATCCTCAATAAATAAAAATAGAAAACAAAATATAGTTTGGAATTTGAATAATGGTGATAAAATTTACAATTCACTGAAGGAAAAGAATGAACTCTTAGTTGTTTGTCCAAATCAAGTGGCATTGTCCATAAAGATGGAACAAACTTCCAGTCAAATAGAAGTGAAAAATGGATTTTAAAGATGAGAATAATTTTGATAAAAATACCTCAACAGATTTCAGAATAAATATTTATGAATGGTTAATGATTTGTGTACAAAATAGGATTATAAAAAAAATGTTTTATTGAAATAATTAAGTATCAATTAGAAAATATTATTAATATTTTACAAATAAAATTATAATAAGGATGTAAAAAACTAGATAAAGAGTTTATAGCTTCATTTGAATATTCCATAGATAAGTATAAATATATTTATAAATATTATATCTCTAAAAATAAGGAGAAAAAAAAATTAATATAAATTATAAATAATGGAAAATAATATACGAAAATATTATTATCAATATGAATGATTCTCCTAAGAAACTACTATAATTACTAGTTATTTCTAGATTATATGTATATGTGTTCTAAAGTAAATGTAATTGAAGGTGTAAATGTTTAAAAGATTAGGTATGAGAATCTTACTCTTATTGGAAAATAAATTAATGAGGTTATGAAATAATAGTCAGTGGGTATTTTTTTACTCAGAAATGTTTTGATATGTTTGTTGAGATTAGAGCTGGTTGTCATCATAATAAAATTTTCTCCGATTTCCCTAGTTTTAAAAATATTTAATGGATCATATGAGAATGTATTACATAAAATGTATTGTAATTGAAAAAATTTAAAAACATATTTATGATCCATTTTTTATACACTATGTCCATGCATGTAGACTTCATTTTTTGTGTTTAAGGAATCATGTTATGAATCTCATGTGATAAGAATTTTATTCAGGGGAAAATAGGTTCAATATTCAAAAATAAAGAAAAATAATCCTGATTATACCCTTTCAATTTGATTGTTAATAAGGGGGATAAAGCATATAAGGGGAGAATCACATGGGAAGTGAGATATAAATACATATTGAGATTAAATTATTTTATACAGTTTTATGTAATGTGGGTATTAGAATGAAACAAAATCAGAGAGATTACTTGGCCAATGTTGTGTGTTGGATGAATTTTTTTTATCAATATACCAACATGTTGATATATGAAATTTGATAGTGAGGATAATTGTTTCGATGTTTTTTGGACGCATAATTAGACTCAGTCCATCAATGTGAGATATAAATGTTAGATATCAGGCCTAGTACATTAGATTTCTATTTTAAAAACATATAGGATTTGCCTAAAAAGTTTATATGTTGATGAAAGAAATTTACAACCATTAAATCCTATGATGCCTTTATATTTTTTAATGTTTATAAAATATCATGAATAATTCATAATTACAGAAAAATTTAGGATAAAATTTTTTAGATTATAGTACATCGAATAGGTGAAGGAACAAAACTATCAAATGTACTTTATATTGGAAAGAAAAATTCTTTGGAAATGGATAATGAGAGAAATTGAAGATTTTTTTAGTTAGACCAAGAAAGAATTAGAGGCTAAGATTTATTATATGAAAGTGATTAATTAGATATATAATATATGAGGAACAATATATGGGAGATCATGTACCATTAGACTATATTCTTTAGATTGATATTCTTGATCAGATATTGATTGATAAAATGGATATGAGTGGAATGATCCTCCAGGAGAAAAAATTTCCAGTGTGTTCAGTTCCTTAATTATTTATAGGATACTGAAATCATTAAATTTTTCATCAATTTAGTAAACCATTTTCAATTTACTCAAAGTATATGATGAATCAATTATTTGTTTTTAGTGGGTGAATTAATTTTTTTTCAATTCATTCATGACAAAACAATGTTGAGTTTCAAGTTGGGAAGTTATGATTTTTTGATTAATGATACAATCATTTAATGTGTAAGTTCATCAGATGCATTTTCTATATGAAATAACATAATAGAGAAAATAATGAGAAAATAACAATTGATGTCACAACATAAAGAATGATCACACTGAAATAATCCTTCTCGAGAAATGTTTCAAAAGTCACTGAAATACGATGTTTTGAGAAAATTAAATAATATATGTGAAGATCCTAAATGTGTCGAGATTAATTTAATTTGTGATATATTAAGAAAAAATTAATGAAAATATAATATTTATTGATTTCATTGAGTGGGATGAGGAATAGGTTTTCTCATTGTTTTCATTATGGCATGCCAATAAATAGAGGGAAAATTAATTCATAAAAAAGAATAATTAAAATTTATTGAAGGTTAAATATATAATTTTTTTGTGAATTATTGAGTTCCATACATAAATTTTATTGTATGTTGATGTTGAGATCTGTTACATTAAGTTCCACCAGAGAGAGATCCATTAGAGTGAGTTCTATCAAAGCAAGATTGATCAAAGAAAGTCCCATAGGAAAGAGTTTTATTGTACAATGTTATATCAGATAGAGAAATTGTGATATCCAATTGCGTTTATACTAAGTTGAGGAGTGGTGGGAATTAAAAGAATTTTATAGCAGAAAAAATGCCGACCATCTGATATAGATTACTAATGAAGACTAATCTAACTGAATGATTTAAAGTATGTTTTCTGGATATAAATTATAAAAATATTATGAATGAGAAAATTCATAATTGTCAATGATCTGGAGGATATTTCAAGAAAAAAAATATCTTAATATAATTTTTGATATTATTGAATATTATACATAGTTGAAGTTGATTAATCATACATGGATATGAATAAATGAAAATTCAGAAGTGGATCTAAAAAAGAAGATTGAATCTTGTAGTTTGGTTATGTAGCCATTTTATAATGATGCTTCTTTGATGGTAGTATATAACTATATATGGAGAAATAGGATATGAAAATTATATGGGGGGGAAACCAAATCTTCTATAAAATATGACCCTTTGGTTTTCGAACTATATGATGTTTTTTCCTTTGTATTCAGAAAATGATTTGGTAATGTAATCCATGTTTGTGGGACTATCCAACTTATAAATGAGTATGTATTTGTAATAACACATATAAATATTTTATGATCCTCATTATTTATATTTATTTGATACAAACGATGAGTTTGAGTTTTACTCTTGAGTGGATCATAACACTAAAATGTTTTGTAGGTTAATAATGTTTTTTAATGAAGATAAAAAACATTCATTTAAAAATTAAACTGATCTCTAAATCACACCCCCTCAATAATCTAAACCATAGTTAGTGAAATCAGATTATGCAACCCCTTTGATTCCATGGTTATTTATTATGCTTATACCTTGTGATTAACACCCTTATATGGAACACATAAGAATGTTCATGAAATGAATGTGACAGGTGGGCCCAAAATTATATAGCCCTTTAATGAATTTGATACTATTTTATTATAATGATAAATCATGTCTGGTATTTTTCTGTGATCCTAATCAATTAAGGGAATTTTTACATAGTGTTTCATTGTATAGGTAGTTAGAATTGGCATAATATTTTTTCATGTTTTATGTTTCAGTAAAATTTAATAAGATTCAATGATCTTATGATTCCATGTTCATTATGTTATTATTACATGTGATTACTAGTGTAGCATTACTTTTTTTAAATCATATTATACATTTTATTCACATATTATCTTTCATCGACATGAATATTACCTTATGGAAATTTTAGATCATCCATTTCACTATGTATTATCATGGCCATCCCACGTAGTTTAAGAGATTAAATTGATTTTAGGAGATCACTATAGAGAATAAAATAAACATTCCATGTTTTTGTTCACTTTTATGTAATGTGAACAATGTATTCCCTATAAACATGGCCATTATAGAACTTTTTTCAAACTAATGGTTATTTATAATTACGAATCATGTAATAATATTTTAAAATTATTGCTTTCCCATAGTTGGTATCTGAGTAAATGTATAGTTTACCTTTATAAACCATGATAAAAAAAATAGTGAGGGCTCCATGGAAATATATGAGTATAATTATAATCACATGTAGAAGGATATTTATATTTTTAGGAAAATATCCTATAATTTTTATGATATTTAGAGAGATTGGTTTTTATGAAATTACACCCCAATTTTGATACTACAAGTGTATGTGGTTATAGAATAGATGTTATTATAGGTAATAACAAGAAAAATGGAACATAAATCATTACTCAATCATTATTTGGTACTTTTCCATGATCCTAACTTCGAACCTAGTATGATACAAACTAGAGGATTGTATTTTTAAATTCAAAAAATCTATAAAAAACATCATAAATTAATTTGATAGATGGAAAAAATGGATAGACTTGGTTAAACCTAAAGAGTCTTAGGTTGATAAATCTAAGGATTACCATACATTTAAATCCATAAATTCCTCCTTTTTAGGTTGGATGTTAGTGAGTTATAGAATGATTATGAACATTTTGGGTAATATATATGTTATAGTAAAAAAATTGGGGTATTCTAAGAATAATTAAATTATTATTTTTTATCATAAGTGTAAATGTATTTGAATCTTGTCGGTTTTATCATATTATGATTATTTTTTTTACTTGGAAAATTAACTTTTATATAAATCCATTGGGGTTTAAAAATAATATAATGATCAATGATATTTTGAGAATGTTAATCATATTTTTGAGAATGGATTTATTCAATTTAGATGTATATAAACATTAGGATTAATGTAAATTATCATTTTTGAAGGGTGTTGTTCTATTTTCCAAGATTTTTCTTGTGGACTATGAGATAAACATTTATGTTAAGACCTTCATTCATGTTAGGGTTAATAAGGTTATTTGAGATATAATGAAGTTTATTTAATGAATGATCTATGTAAAACTATTGGTTTTGTTGTTGAATTTTGGACACTAATATATTCATATTTATTTAGTGTATAAAAAAAATTGTACTAACAATTTTGGGTTGAATAGATATATAAGTAATTTTCTACTCTTTTTTTGATCTTACAACCTATTAAACATTAATTCCAGATCAATTAGAATTAAAAACTCATATTTGATTCCAATTCCATGGATTAAGACAAGGTGTGAAAATAGGTAGAATCACAACCAAAGCATTAAATTGTGTTTATCAAATACAATGATATCAGGTTAGTGAATTTTCATGGGTTATAAAACATTATATTAAAAAAATCCATCAACTCTAAGAAATGGGACATGAAGAAAAAATATCATCATGTTACATTTATATCCAATGAATCGATTATATATTAATTAATCACAATTGTTTCAGTTTTTGGTCATTGAAATTCTTATGATCAATCATTTCTACAACTACTAACAATTATTTTATATTTTCTTCCATGTATAAATTTTCAAATTCAAAAAATGTTCTACAACATGGAAACCTATTATGTGTTATTATAGATGACCATTTTAATTATATTTCCCTCATTTTATATGGATTTTTTGTTAATCATTTTTATGATTAGGGTTTGTCCAGAATGAAATTTTCAAACTCTATATATATATGAGATAATGATTAAATTTCAAGAAGGAAATTTATGTTTGGTTCTAGAATATAACACCATGATATTTTAAAATAAGGAAATCACAATCGACAACATATATATCATGACAAACCATTAATATAATTTAATTTAACACCCTAAGGATTTTAAATAAGTCTCTTTTTAAATAAATTCAATCTCCTTAACAGGTAGAGATGTACATAACACTATGTCTCAATTAAACATTACAATCTATTAAAATATTCTTTTTTAGACAAGAATATTATAACCTAGTCGTTAGGTTAGTGGGTTTGAATTGATTTAATAAACTAATGAAAATTATATATTTTTCAAAAGTACAAAATTTATTAAATGGTTATGTATTGATTAAAAATTAACTAATAACTACTAGAAATAAAAAATACAATTTTATGATAACTATATGTTTCTAAAATGTGGGTTTTTTGTGCTTTGCACACATAATTTACAAATAAATATCATATTATTTATAATATTAAATTAATAAAATAGTAATTTTTTTTAATTTAGAGTATTCATATTATCATGAGGTAATATAAATTTATTTTTTAGAAAATATTAAATTTTCAATGAATAGTTAAAGTTACTGTTTTTAAATTAACATTCAGTTTTAATAGTTAAGTATAATTTTTATTTTTATTTTACTTTAAAATAACATAGTTATTATTTAATTATATGAAATCCAATTAATTACATTTTAAAAAATATTTATACTAGATTTTAGTATATGTTTTATTATTTATTAAATGTGCTTTTCCTAAACTGTTTGAAATTGTATAATGTTTATCAATTTGGAATTATTAAAAAATTCCTTAATCAAGATTAATTTAAAAGAAAATATTATAATATATATGTAAGATTGAACATATATTATTCTAATTATTATTTAATGTATTATATTTAATATGAGATCTTATTTTCCTAAAAAAATAAATTTGTGGAAAAAATACTTTTTTAACACGCATACAGGTCAAATTTTTAATTAAATTAGACCTTTTCAATTTGTGTACATTAGAAACATTGACTCAATATTTAGAATCTATATAATTAATATTTTTTAATACTATCAAAATTATTTTTTACCATTATGTATGGTGGAAATAAAAGAAATATTTACCATGGCTAAGGTAAAAATGTGTTAACCTCAAGTTAAACTCAGTTGATTTCTGTTAAAATGAAAAAAAACATAACTAGTTAATATTTAATTTTCATATTAAAACATTATATCTTCCATGGATTGAAAGTAGACGATTATATAACATTTTTTCCTTAAAAAATCATTATTCAAATTATTTCTTTTCAAAAATAATAGGGGTATCCTCTTCCCCACATATAAAAGGCTAAAACTATCATCTCATTTCCACTTATCCAAAACTGATTTTTTAGAAAATATATACCAAAATAAATTATCTATTTACCTTTAATAATAATATAGTTTTTTTATTAATACATCCTAGGAAGTATTTTTGTGTATACCATTAGCATTTTTCTGATGAAGAGGTAATATCCTTAATCAAGAATTTTATTTTATTTCTTCCTCAACATAAAAAAATATATGTAAACTATCCTGATATAATATCATAATATTATTCCATATAATGATTTTTTATGGTAATTACCTACAACCACATCCTCCTTTATCAAATGGTAATTGAAACTATTGAACATTTGTAAAATGAAGAACCACCTCGTGAAATGATGTAACTCATTTTCAATCACTATATATTAGATATGGATATAATTATGTATATAATATTTATATAATGACCTTATGATATAATTATACTTCAAGAGTAATAATATCATATATACTTTCTTACTTCCCATTCTGTAGGAAATATTATAATTTCTCTCATGTATACAATGGGCACTACCTCACAAGGCGATATGATTTGTTTTTCACTTACTCTTTACATAGAAGGAAATAAAGATTAATTTTATATAGTTATAATCATGAAATATTAATACTTATATAAATTAATTATATCATATACTTACTTACATTAAAATCCACTGAATAAATGATAATATTGCTTATGTGCACGACATACGACCTCATAACAAAGCGATGTGATTTATCATTCACAACAATTATACATGGAAGGTAAAAAATATAAAAAGGATAAACATATGTTATATATATGAAATGATTTTTATTATTTAAAATATATATACAAACCACTTATTTACCCGTTCAACCATTAATAAAAAGATAATGTCGCTCATGATTAGATATTACCTAAAATATCCACAAAGCAATGAGATTCATTATCCATGGCTAAAATTAAAAATATGATCCTTCCTATATTTATAATTAAAATAATATATTTATAATATTAACATCATTCTCTATATTGTTTGACTATAACCAATGTACGTGATTCAAAATAGTCATGATGAAACATGATAGAGAAAAATAGGAAATTAAAAAATAAAATTGTACTGATATTGAAATATTAAAAATGAACGAGTAATAAGATATTATAAAAGGATAATAAATTGGATAAAAAAATATTATTATTCATTTATAATTTAAAAAAAATCTTTAAAAGGACTATACATGAGTATAAATAACGCCCAACTAATGGGTATTGCATTGTATATAAATTTATTACTCAATTTTCATTCATTGGGATATCTTCTTACTTCATTGATCATATCATGGAAATATTATGTGTAAAATAGATTTTAATTTGAATATTTTATATTTAACCATTAATTTATATGAATCCACATTTTTAACAAACAATATTTTAACTAATTGACTCTCACATCAATGAGACAAACATTTTAAGGGTTTGACATCAAAAATATTTATTTAAGAAAAATTATATTTTATAAACTTAATTTATTTTAATGGTTTATATACTACCCATTTATGGTCATTTTCAAGAATAATTACAATAATATGAGATTTTATGATAAAATTAATATAGTTAATTGCTTGGACATTAGGATTCAAATGTTATCAATGTGAGAAGTGTTTATGTTTCAATCTAATTTTAATCCATATTTCTCATGCCAGAATTTTTTTCGAGGAAATTATATTAAAAATATCAAATAAAATCTTTCCATTTTATTCACTACTTCTTATTCAGGATATTTTGAGGTAATAGTACCATTTATCTCTCTTCATTAGATAAAATTAATAATATATTTTTTTTAATGAAAATCCAAAATTATTTAATGCATCTCTAGAAAATTAATTTTTCATTAAAACCCGTGTTTTTTATAAATGTTTTAAAATATGATTTAATTTGATTATATAATTTATTTTTTACCAATAAATTTACTCTTAAAAAATATTAATATTAATATTCATACCTTTTTATGAAGAATTGTTTTTTTACATTTCATAAAAATATGTGAAACATATCAATGTTTATAACATAATCAACATAAGCGGTACTCTTCTGATTTTATGACCACTCAATGTTTTAAACCTAAATGTTTATATTTCAAAGGTAATTTTTCAAAAATATTTTCATTATTTAAAAATAATGTTTTAGATTTTATATAATTGGTTTCAAAATTATTAGGATATTTTCCTCATGAGATGTTCAATGTGATCATTAAAAATCATTCTATATATTAGATGAAATACTTTGATGTAAAAATACATTATTTATGAAATTTTATGAAAATAATCCATTAATGAATAATTGTTGATTATTTTGTGTGACATGATTATTGAACCCATTTATTTTCATTCTTATTTGTTACATTTATGGTGTATGGTTCATATCATTTTTTCACACATTTATGAATTCAGATGAAATGAATATGACTGGTGGGACAAGAATTATACATCCCTAAAATTCACTTGGTATTTATTTATTCTCATGGGATGTCATGTATGAGATTACGGAGTAAACCAATTCTTATATGTCACAATATCCTCCATTTTATGTTGTGTTGATATTTATATATTACTTTTATTAATTTTCTATTTTATATTATATTCACATTTGATTTTTTCCATGTTCTTTTATACAATTTTATTTAAGTTATTTTTTCATCAAATTACTCATGTGACATAACTATCAGATTATCGAGGAATACCTTAAACTCACATTTTATGTAGCTTTATCATGTTTGTACGCTTATTGGGATTTTTAGCTCACTAATTACATTATTTAATTCCTAGGTTATTCTATTATTCTTTTGAAGATGAAATGAATTTTAGGAGCTCACTATAGACACAAAATTAAAGAATTAATTTTTATTTTCCTTTTTTTGAAATACAATCCTTTTTTACAGGTACCATACACATTAATGAAACATGTGTCTTATTAAGGGTTATTTATGATTTTTAATCCAATATTAATTTATTTAAAATTCTTGTGTCACTATAATTTATACCCTTACTTTGTTTAAATTATATCCATATTATTAATAATGATATTATCATCATATATATTCATTATAAATTTATTTTTTGAAATCCATTGATGATACAAATAAAAAAATGAACAGAACCATTCATTGAGATGGTAGTCCAAACTTATGCGTCAATAGTGTTTTTAGTATATAATGGTTGGGGCCAAAGCATTATTTATTATTAAAGCAAAGAAAATACATCTTTTAACTAGTTAGAGGGAGACCCATTACATAGACTGAAGGCCCAGTGGGAATTTATCCCATTACATGGCTCGTAGGCCCAAATATTTGGCCCAAAGCCCATTTTGTGAATAGAATTGCTATAGTACCCACCTACTATAGTACGTACAGTACCTGCTATTGTTGGAGTATGCTGCCACCGCTATAGTGACCATCCACTGCTACAGTTCCCATTATTGCTACAGTGCCACCACAGCTACATTATGCTACAATATTTCTACAATACCTGCGCCCAATGGGTTTTGAACCCCCATTTTTCATGTAGGATTACAAACTACTTACCACTAAGCCAATCCCCAACTACAATAGTGATTTTAGTTTTCAAAAGAAGGCACACAAAAATGTTGTATAAAATTTAATATTAAAAGAATAATTTTTATATCATATATCATCATTAAATCAATCCTTATTACCATACAAATAATATAAAAAAGAAAAATGGATCACAGGGCTTCTTGGTCGTAGTAGTCCACACATACGCACGGTTGACATTGTAATTTCCAAAAGGATTAAAAGGTAGAGAGTTATATATGTATTTATAGTTTTAGAATAATAATAATGCCCTAAGTATCATATATATACATTATATTCATCATAAATAACATCAAAATATGTTTTTAATCAAATTTAAATTTCAGCACTTTGTGGAGATGGTAAGCCCTAAATACGCATGGGAAATGTTATTACATTTTGTAAGATATAAATGATATGAAAAATGCATATCCCATAATCATTATAATAAGTAATTATATTTATGACACTAGATAAATTATTTTATTATGAAAACAACACTTATATAGTATGTATATGAATAAATAAACTTGAGAGACTCAGTATTGGCGATTATCTCTTCTTCTATAGAGGCCATCTATATATCACCTTAAGGGACCTAAGGTAAGTAATTTGGGGAGACTATAACCTCAATAACATGAATTAGGAATTTTCTAACAGTAATTAATAGGTTTTTCATCTATATTTTTAACACCCCAAGCATCCACGGTATGCTTCCATTTAAATAATTCAGTAGAGTGTGTTATACGCAACTTCAAGTTCTAACACACACCACAACCAATCAAACTAGCCGTTATGAATAGTAATACACAATTTTTGAAATTTTATAAATTATATCTTTCAAAATGGACTTCATTTTTGGATTATTAATATCGAAATTATCCTAGGGTGAATTTTTGGTATTTTTCTAAAAACATTCAATTTTGATGAATAGTGAAAAACACTAAATTTTTGGTTAAAACTGACATTTTATTTAAATAATTATTTATTTTATTTAAATTTAATTAAAGTAAAAATAGATATATAATATCAATATAAGTTCAATGTAATTAATGGGGGTTAGTTTAGAATAATTTGAGAAATTTAAAAATTTAATGGAAGTTTTCACCGTCTTTTACCCACCTCCTAGGAGAATTTGAAAATTTACAAAAAACATAGTTTTACAACTTCTGTGAGTAGAATTTTGGAAATATGAGATACATGGTTAATATAAAGGAGTATAATTTGGTTCAATGAGATGAAAATAATTTTATGTGAATAGTAACTTTGTACTTTTATTTACTACGGTTAAAAATAAATAGGGTAATTAAGGGAAAAATGATATTAATATTACCCTAACACATGTCCTAATCATATTGGACAAGTGTATCTCGACCAAAAACATCTTAGGAATACAATATTATCATTTAGGTCCACTTGATTAGATTATGAAATTTATTATTATTTAATTCAAAGAAGAGTTAAAAGAGTTAAAATCAAGGTTTAATTACTAATACTTTTTTAATATTGGGTTATACATAAGATAAATTAGATTGTAAATATTCATTATAAATATAAAAATATTTCCTACAAAATTGTATTTTATATATAAATTTTAACCATTAAATAATTTAATTTATTTATGACACAATGGTGATGCAGTAATTATATAATTACTGAAATATTAAAATAATTGATATTATAAATAAAAAAATAAATGTAATTTGAGACATTTTATGTATTTAACTAATTTTCTAGGTTAATATGACATATAAGGATTGGTTATATAAATTTTTTTTGAAGTAATAATGCTGTTATGAAATTATCAAGAACAAAATACCTAATAGTGTCAAAATTGACATAAAAGAGTTTTTTTAAAACAAATATTATATTATTAATTGATATTCTATTCCTAAATATATAATGTTCGGTCAAAGGACTTAAATAATGATATTTGTATCATTAATGGACCACTTTGGGGTCTATTGGATGTATATAGTATGTTTATTAACTATATAATAAAAAATTACAAAGTGAGATGGTAAATGTCAAACTAATTAACTAAGAGTTAAAACTAAAAGATAAGGTCACTATAATGACCCAAACCTATCTAAAATCAATTGGTTTAAAGGATTTAGACCCATACCCACCTTCATATTAAAATAATCCACTTTGGAGCCGTTAGAAATGGAATATGAATTTATTATAAAATAACATTTCAAGCTTTTCCAAAGGTGCCCCTCACCCCTATTATAAAAGGGCACTCCCCCTTCTCAATAATTCACACATTAAAAGCCTTTTGGCTACACAAAACCCTATCCAAATACTCTCTAAACTTCCCTAAATTCAAACTATATGCCTTAGTTTTATTAGAAATCCAACTTAAGGATCCCTTTTGATCAAATCAAAAGGAAGAACCCGATTAAGAGATAATGTTTTCATCACCCACTTTCAAGTTCCTTTCTTCTTCAACTTCTTATTTCTTTGTTATTACAATTATAAAATAATAACTCCAATATCATATATATACTGTGATGTAATTATAAATATGGTACAACCATATTCAATATTCTATCCATCCTTTTAATGACATGTCACTATACGTGCGTACGTGCGGCTTACCGTCTCCACGTCGTGGTGTAATTGTTATTCAAAACATTATTATTTGGATGGTCATAATAATGATGGTTAATTCAAGTAAATAATAAATATAAAATTATAATTATTCTGTATATATGACATACCAACCAATTATATATTATTTTAATATCAAAATATTGATATTGTCGCTCGTGCGAACGTACGGACTACTGTCTCCACGAACGCGTTGAGATTCATTCCCCAACGTATCCACTTGAGAAAAAATCTAATTTGATGATTAAAGGTAATGTTTAAGAACTTTATCTCTTTCCGGATATAAATAATATACAACCTATCCATATCAAACACGTCTTATGTAATAAAACATATAAAAGAAAATGAGTAAGTTAACACCCGAAACGACGATAATACTAAAATATTATTAACAATGAAAAGTTAAAACATCATATATTTTATCATATTAATGTAGATGATTCTTTAATAATATAATAACAATTATTTCACCATTATACAGGTGGTTAACCTACACTCATCCTATGAAAAGTACAAGGTATGGGTTTGTTTCACAATCTCTTCATTATCCGAGATTGTTTATACGTAATTATTTACTGCGACCTTTTTATCATCCACATCCATGTTTCTTAAAAATGTATTTCAAATAATTCTTAATATTTTATAGAATATTGGTTAAATTCATTTATACCCTTATTGACTTTTTATAAGAAGTTTATAAAGGATTATTTCTGTTGTTTTCCAAACAAGGTCCTTTTTATCCTTTTCGACAGAATTAAGGCAAGAATATGTTTTTAAATTATATGGCAGGTGCGGCTATTTTCCGCCATTATAAAATTTTCGAAGCTTCCATTAAAATCTTATAATAATATTTTCAAATTAAATGTTTTATTTTATAATTATGTGACTTTTATATGATTTAAAAAAAGTGATATTTCTCTCAAATAGTTTTGATTTCATCTATGTCAACATCCTTTCATGGATTTTAAGCTTATTTAAAGTTCATTTATTATGATAAAAAACATCCATATTGTATTGATGGTTTTGTGATATGTTTGACTATGGATGTGTTATTTTTATACCTTTCATGGTTTATGGAGAATGTTTTGACATATCTTATGCTAGTTTTAATATGAATGTTTATGTTATGTTTAAACATATTCATATGAGGAATGCATTGTACTTAATATGGGATTAGTAGAGCCCGCTATTGCTCCTCGATACATTGGTAGGTCTCATGAAAAAAACTAGTGTCTTGGCATGATGCCATGACAAAAATCTTATTTGTAGTCTTAGCACAAGGCCTTGGCTACATGGTTATGACAGTCTGGCATTATGCATTCCATCATTATGAAAGTTGTTATTGATATTGCATGTGATTAATGGTCTAGTAGAGTATCCATATGAATATTTAAATGGAATTATTTCATTTTATCTTTTCTATATTATACAGAAGTTCATTTTTAAAAGACTTTTTTTTAGATATATATTCCCATAAATGTTTGTGTTTATTTATGAAAGTTCCTACTATATTGTTATCCTTACTGAGTATCTGAGGTCACCCCTTTCAATGTTTTAATTTTTCCCAGGATGTGAATAAGTATTTTATGAATGACCTGCATGGAATGTATGAGGGTAAATGAATACAAGATGTTGTAGTAGTTTAGTTTTCACTTTATGATGTAATGTAAACTTTATGAATGTATCTAATGATTCCAAGGCTACTAAACTAATTGGTCTTTACAGACATGATCTTTTATGATCATGAAAATGTTATGTAACAATACTCCGACTCTAGGTCTCTGGGGTCAGGGTGTTATAGTTGGTATCAGAGGATGTTTAGTACAAACATTGGATGCTATATTGAGATAAACTCTTATTAGAGAACATAGACCTAAGATAGACTTTGAGGATTTGTATATAAGAAATTCCTAAAATTTTGGTATTGTAGAGATTTTGTGAGTTTTCAAAGCAATAAATCCCTGTCTGGATACAAGCAGGTAGAGGTAGCTCTAGCACAGATGTACCTAGGGGTAAAATCAGAAAACACCACTTTGAGCTAGACTCTAACGGGAACTGGTTCACGACAATGAGCCTTGTGAAACTCTTTGTTTCGACAATCCCATGGGATATTCTTAGGATAATTATGATTTTATATACAAACCATTATGAAGGGTTTATGAGTATATAATTAGACAATGAAAACATATTTATTTTTATGGATTATATCCATAAAAATTTCAATTTATGATAAGTGTTTTACAAGTATGGAATTATGTATTTTGAATTACAAAATGATCTAGTTTATGCCATTGTTTAGAAATGGAGCCTAGTGGAAGTAATGGAAACTATATCAATGATCCCACTCCATGTAGGGATTTCCCTCCTGCTCAGGATAATTATAGTGGAGATGGTAATGCAACTGGTGTTGATCAGTTAATCACCATACTGGGACAACTCACTCAGGTTATGAATAATAACCTTACCTGTATGGAGCACCCTGATCAACAGTGTGGAGGACCAATGTTATATCGCTTCATGAGGAAACAACCACCAAAATTCAATTGGATTACAAATCCATTGGTATCTGATCAATGGATAAGTTCCATAGAAAAAATATTTCAGGATTTGGGGAGTAGTGAAAGGGAGAAAGTTATCATTGTAGTTTATCGCCTCACTGGAGATACTGATCAATGGTGGTCATTGATTCAAATCATGGAGGAAGATGATAAAGTATCAAATATGGAATGGAGAGAGTTTAAAGATATTTTCATAGAAAAATACTTTCCTCATGACCATCGAGCAGATATAGAATGAAATTTATAAGTCTGAGACAAAAGTCGGATGAGAATGTCACAAAGTATGAGGCTAACTTTTCAAGGATAGCAAGGTATGCTGGAGATTATATACGTAACCCAATAATTAAGATTTATCATTTCTTTGATGGGTTAAAACCATTTCTTCATCAAGCAGTAGTGTCACAATCCTTCTTATCGTACAAAGATATTGTCTCATGTGATATCAAGATAGAAAAAGAATTCTCTATGTCTTATGACTTTAAACCAAAGCAAGAGAAGAAGAGATCTGCTGATTCCTATGGGAATGGAAATAAGGGGAATAAGGGAAAATTTTAATATCCATCCTTTAGTAAATGTGTCAAGAAACACCCTGGTACTTTCTTGAAGGGAATGTGATTCTGTTACAAGTGTGGTGAAAAAGGCCACCAATGTCGTGATTGCAAGGGGAAGAAAGAAGCTACCAATGATCAATGATATAACTATAGAGAAAGGGGAAATTATTCAAATAAATGTCTTAAGAGTTAGGGGAACTTACCTCAGAAAAGGCCAAGGGATCAAGGCCAAGCTTATGCTATCACTACTGCTGAGGTAGAAGCTCCAAATGGCGTGGTGGCATGTAATTTAATGGTTTCCTCAAGTTTATCCAATGCTTTATTTGAATCTGGATCATTGAATTATTTCATATCTTCCCAATTTTCATTGAAAATTAGATATTTCGAATTTTATTTAACAAGGGAGCTGTTAGTTAAAACTCATAAGGGAAGTATCATTGCAACAATGTTTTGTGAATCAGTCCCCATTAGAGAACATAAATGATCTTTATCTGCTAATCTCATCATCAAACTTATGATGGAGTTTGATATAATCCTCACTATGGATTCGATTTCTGACCATGATGCGAAGATTTATTGTAAGAAGAAGGAGGTTACGATTTTCGATGATGATGATAAGGAACACCTTATATTTAAAGAAAAATCATCACCGCCTAATTCTTATCTAGATCCACCCCCATTAGCTCAACTAAATTCAATTATTGGGGAGTATGAGAATGAAATGATTGTGGGTAAGGAATGGAATGTTCAACTAGGAGATGTACCAATTGTGAGAGAATATGTTGATGTGTTTCCAGAAGATTTACCTGGACATCCCCTAGAATGAGATGTTGAGCTTTCTATTGATTTAATTCCTGGATCAAGGCCTATATCAAAGATTCCTTATATAATTGCCACTATGGAATTAGTTCAACTAAAGAAACCACTAGAGAAATTGTGTAATAAGGTATTTATTCGCCCTAGTGTTTCCCAATGGGGATCCACTGTCCTTTTTGTTAAGAAGAAAGATGGATCTATGAGGTTATGTATCGACTATAGAGAGATCAATGCTATTAAAATAAATAACAAGTATCCCCTACCTCACATTGATGATATATTTGACCAACTGCATGGAGTTCAATACTTTTCAAAGATTGACCTTCGATCTAGATTCCATCAGTTGTATGTGAATTAAGAAGATATTGCAAAGAAAATATTTTGAACTAGATACGGGCATTACGAGTTTATAGTAATGCCTTTTGAATTGACTAATGCACCCTCTTTATTCATGAATCTAATGAATAGAGTTTTCAGGGAATATCTCAATGAATTTGTGGTTGTATTTATTGATGATATCTTTGTATACTCCAAAAGATATGAAGATCATGAAAATCACTTGCGCATTATCCTGAAGAATCTGAGAAGACATGAATTATATGTGATGTTTAGCAAATGTGAATTCTGGCTTCAAGAGAATTCTTTTCTTGGACATATTGTCTCTAATGATGGAATCTCTGTTGATCCTTCTAAGACCATGGAAATACAAAAATGGCCTGCACTGACAAGTATAACCGAGGTACATATTTTTATTAGTTGAGCAGTTTATTATCGATGTTTTGTCCAGAATTTTTCCCAGTTGGGTAACCCATTAAAAAAGCTCACACGTAAAGGGGTTAAATTTTTTTGGACGAAAAAGTGTGAATAATGTTTCGATGAACTGAAGAGAATATTATTCAATGCTCCAATATTTACTGTACCATCAGGGAATTATGAGTTCGTTATTTATAGTGATGCTTCGATGAAAGGACTAGGTTGTGTCCTTATGCAGAATGACAGGGTTATTGCATATGTATCACAACAGTAGAAAATTAATGAGAAAAACTATCATACTCATGATCTCGAGTTAGCATCTGTGATCTTTGCTTTGAATATTTGGAGACACTACCTCTATGGTGAAAATGTGAGATTTATATTGATCACAAGAGTTTGAAGTATATTTTCTCACAAAAAGAACTCAACATGAGGAAAATGAGATGGATTGAATTAATCAAGGATAATGATTGCACGATACACTACCCCCCGGGGAAGGAAAACAAGGTGGAAGATGCTTTAAGAAGAAAAGATCATGGAGTTTTGAACAATATGAGAATTTAAAGGGATCCAATTTTCATGGATCTAGTGAAGATGGACATGGGAATAACCATGGAAGGTGAACCATCAATGATTTTTCAAATAGTTGCCAAACCATATTTACTAGAAATGATTAAGAGTTCTCAGAACAATGATGATGAATTCCCAAAGAAGATTAAAGCGGTGAATGATGGGATATTGAGTGACATTGTGTATAAAGATGGAATTTTGAAATTCAGGAAGAGACTTTGTGATCCCGATATACCTGATCTAAAAAGGGAATTGTTGGATGATGGTCATAGTTCCAATTTCTCTATACACCCTGGGAGCACAAAAATATATAGTGATTTTAAGGAAATTTTTTGGGTTGACAACATGAATAGGGAGATTGCTGATTTTGTGTCATGATGTATCGTTTTTCAACAAGTGAAAGATGTAATGCAATAGCGTGGAGGAGTCATGCAACCTCTTCCCATACCGGAGTGGATATGTTACAATATTACGATGGACTTTGTCGTGGGGATACCAAATACACCTAAAAGTAACGATGAAATATGGGTTACTGTTGATAGTCTTACCAATTCTGCACATTTTCTTGTTATAAGAGAAGATCTACCACTGGAACGTCTAGAAAGACTATATATTAATAAAGTTGTGAGACTTCATGGAGTACCCCTATCGATTGTTTATGATCGTGATCCCTGTTTTACATGAAGATTCCAGAAAAGTATTCAGAAATACGTGGATACTGAACTCCTTTTGAGAACTGCATACCAACCTCAAATAGATGGAAAATTAGAACGGTCTGTTCAAACCTTAGAAGACATGTTGAGATCATGCTCACTTGACTTTCAAGGTATGTGGGATCAATATTTACCTATGGTAGAAGTTTCCTATAAAAATAGCATCCATTCGAGTATTCAGATGGCACCATATGAAGCGTTATACAGAAAGATATGTCGGACACCAACCTATTGGGATGAAATTGGTGAATGAATACTTGTAGGCCCAGAATTGGTGGAGGAAATGATGGAAAAGTTGATGGTATTCCAAAACCACATCAAAATAGGTCAAAGTAGGCAGAAGAGCTATGCTGATAACTGAAAGTATGATTTGGAATTTCAAGTAGGAAATCTTATTTTCTTGAAGGTATTTCCATGGAAGGGAGTTATACGTTTCGGTAAGAAAGGTAAAGTGAGTCCCAGTTACATAGGACCATTCAAAATTCTAGAACGAATTGGGGATTTAGCTTACCATTTGGAAATACTGCCATGTCTCTCTAAAGTTCACGATGTGTTCCACGTATCATTGTTGAGAAAATAAATGCCAGACCCAACACATGTACTCACATACAAGGAATTAGAACTGGAACCCGATCTATCTTATTGCGAAGATCTCGTCAGGATTCTTGACACAAGAGAACAAGTGCTGAGAAACTAGACGACTCGTCTGGTAAAACTTCTATGGTGAAACCATAAGATGGAAGAGGCAACGTGGGAAACAGAGGAACATATGATAGAGAACCACCCGAGTCTTTTCATGTGGCATTATTCTAGAAATTTCAAGGATGAAATTATTTGAAGGAGGTGAGAATGTAACACCCCATGCTTCCATGTTACGCATCCCTTTGATTAATACAGTAGCGTGTGTTGTGTGCAACATCGAGTTCTAAGACACACCAAAACCAATAAAATGAGCCATTATGAATATTAATACCAAATTTTTGAAATTTTATAAATTTTATCTTTCAAAATGGACTTCATTATTTGATTTAGAATATCAATATTATCCTACGGTGATTATTTGGTATTTTTCTGAAAACATTCAATTTTTGATGAATAGTGAAAAACACTGAATTATTGGTTAAAACCGAATTTTTATTTAAATATTTATTTATTTTATTTTTATTTAATTAAGTTCAAAATAGATATATAATACCTATATATTTTCATGTTAATTAATAGGAGTTAGTTTAGAATAATTTTAGATATATAAAAATTTTATGGAACTTTTTACCGTCTTTTACCCACCTCCTAGGAGAATTTGTAAATTCACATAAAACATAATTTTACCACTTCTCTGAGTGGAATTTCGAAAATCTGAGAGACACAGTTAATATCAAGGAGTAAAATGTGGTTCAATGAGATGAAAATATTTTTTTTTGAATAGTAACTTTTTACTTTTATTGACCACGGTTAAAAGTAAATAGGGTAATTAAGGGAAAAATGATATTAATATTACCCTAAAACAAGTCCTACTTCTATTTGACAAGTTTATAACCAACAAAAATAAACTTAGGAATAAAATATTATCATTTAGGTCCACTAGATTGAATTAGGACATTTATTATTATTTAATTCAATGTAGAGTTAAAAGAGTTAAAATCAAGGTTTCATTACTAAAACATTTTTAATAGAGGGTTATATATAAGATAAAGTATATTGTAAATATTAATTAGAAAGATAAAAATATTTCCTACATAATGGTATTATATATATATATATTAGACAACAAATAATTTAATTTATTTATGACACAATGGTGATGTAGTAATTACCTAATTAATAAAATATTAAAATAATTGATATTATAAATATCAAAATTAATGTAATTTGCGTCTTTTTATGAATTTAGGTTAATATTATATATTAGGATTGGTTATATAAATTTTTTTTAACTAGAAATGATGTTATGAAATTATCAAAAACAAAATACAAAATAGTGTCAAAATTGACATAAAATATTTTTTTAAAAAAATATTATATTATTAATTGATATTCTATTTCTAAAAAACTAATGTTCAGCCAAAGGACTTATATAATTATATTTCTATCATAAATCGACCAATTTGGGGTTGCATGGATGTATATAGTATGTTTATTAACTATATGATATAAAAATACAAAGTGACATGGTAAATGTCAAACTAATTAACTAAAAGTTATAACTAGATGATAAGGTTAATATAATAAACCAAACCTATCTAAAATATATTAGTTGTAAGTATTTCGACTCATCCCCACCTTAAAATTTAAATAATCCACTTTGGAGCCATTATAAACTGAATATGAATTTATTATAAAATAATATTTCTAAATTTTCTAATGGTGCCCTTCACCCTCTTATAAAAGGACACTCCCCCTTCTCACTAATTCACACATTCAAAGCCTTTTTGATTGTCCAAATCCTATCCAAATACTCTCTAAACTTCCATCAGTTCAATATAAAGGCCATAGTTTGATAAGAAATCCAACTTAAGGAGCCCTTTTGATCAAATCAAAAGGAAGACCCCGATTAAGAGGTAATGTTTTCACCACCCTCTATCAAGTTCCTTTCTTCTTCAACTTCTTCTTTCATTATAATTACCATTCTAAAATAATAACTCCAGTATATTATATATACTATGATGTTATTATAAATATGGTACAACCATAATTAGTATTATATCCATCCTTTGAATGACATGTCATCATACATGCATACGTACGGCTTACCGTCTCCACGTCGTGGTGTAATTGTTATTCAAAACATTATTATTTGGATGGGTATAATAATGATTGTTAATTTGTTAAAATAATAAATATAACATGATAATGATTCTGTATATATGATATACCATCCAATTATATATTATTTTAATATCAAAATAATGATATTTTCGCTCGTGCGTACGTACGGACTACCGTCTCCCCGAACGCGATGAGATTCATTCCCCATCGTATCCATTCGAGAATAATTCTCATTTGATGATTAAAAGTAATTTTTAAGAACATTATATGATTATGGATTAGAATAAGATACAACCTATACATAACACACACATCTTATGTAACAAAACATATAAAATAAAATGAGTAAGTTAACACCCGAATCGACGATAATACTAAGATATTATTAACAAAGCAATCCTAAAAGATCATATATGATATCATATTAATGTATATGATTATTGAATAATTTAATAACAATTATTTCACAATTATATAGGAGGTTAAAATAACCTTTACCACGGAAAAGTACAAGGTAAGGGTTTATTTCACAATCTCTTCATTATCCAGGGTTATTTATAAGTAATTATCTACTAGGACCTTTTTTATCATCTAAATCCATGTTTCATAAAAATGTGTTTCAAATAATTATTAATATTTTATAGACTATGGGATAAAGTCATTTATACCCTTATTGACTCTTTATAAGAATTTTATAAAGTAATCTTTCTGTTGTTTTCCAAACAAGTTTCTTTTTTAACCTTTTCGACAAAATTAAGGAAAGATTGTTTTTTTAACATATAAGGCAGGCGAGAATATTTTACGCTGTTAGAAAATCGTCGAAGTTTCCCTTAAAATCTTATAAGAATATTTTCAAAGTAAAAGTTTTATTTTATAATTATGTGACTTTTAAATGATTTAAAAAAAAGAGATATTACTCTCAAATATTTTTGATTTCATGTATGTCAACATCCTTTGATGGATTTTAAGCTTATTTGATGTTTATTTATTATGATACAAACCATCCATATTATATTGAAGGTTTTGTGATATGTTTGACTATGGATGTGTTATTTTTATACCATTCATGGTTTTTGGAGAAAGTATTGTCATTTTGTATGCTAGTTTTAATACGAATGTTTATGTTATGTTTAAACCTGTTCATATGAGGAAAAAATTGGACTTAATATGTGACGGGTGGAGCCCGCTATAGCTCCTCAATGCATCGGTAGGTCTCATGAGACAAACTAGTGTCCTGTCACGAGGCATTTACAAAAATATTATTTTGTAGTCTTGGCACGGGGCCTTGGCTACGTGGTTATGATAGTATAGCATTATGCATTTCATCATTATGAAAGTGGTTATTGATGTTTCATGTGATTATTCATCTAGTATATTATCTATGTGAATAAGTAAATGGAATTATTCCATTTTATATTTTCAATATTATGTAGAAGCTCAAGTTTAAAAGGATTTTGTTTTATTTATACATTGCCTTAAATGTTTATGTTTATTTATGAAAGTTAATGCTATATTGTTATCCTTACTGAGCATCTGAGATCACCCCTTTCAATGTTTTAATTTTTCCCAGGATGTGAAGAAGTATTTTGTGAATGACCTGTAGGGAATGTATGAGGGGAAATGAATACAAGATGTTGTTGTAGTTTAGTTTTTACTTTATGATGTAATGTAACCTTTAAGAATGTATCTAGTGATTCCAATTCTACTAAACTAATCGGTCATTCGAGACATGATCTTTTGTGATCATGCCAATGTTATGTAACAATGCACCAACACAGGGTAACTGGGGTCGGGGCGTTACAATATCTCTAAATGTAGAGATATGAAATGATAGTAGGGGTTCCATTTATAATTGTTGTGAGGGGCACTTTTAGAAATAAATTTAAAAATTATAATAAAATAGGACTATTTGAGATAAAAATGATTAAAAATGGTCATTGATTAAAAGAAAATTTTCCAAGGGTAAAAATTATATAAAAATTGAAATTTATACTAGTTTGGATATCATTTTATTCCTAATATTTTTTATTAATCAGCTGGTTAATTCTATTTTTCTTTAACTGTGAGACGTACTGTTTTATTAAAAAATGGTCAATAATGATGTAATAAATATGTATGTTACTCCAAAATAGAACATGTGTAATTTTTAAACAATTTTAAATTCACATAAATGGTGATAATATTTTAATGAATTGTAAATAACTTAATAATATATTATTTTGAAAAAATATATTTAATGTTATTTTTGATAGTATTCATTAAATTTAATGTTATGTAAATTAAGAAAAAATTTATAATATAAAAGTTTAATGTATATCATAAAATTTTGTACAGATCTATAATATATGTTGAAATAATATCTAAAACATATTAAATAAAATTAATATATTTTATATTATTTATTTTATATTTTCTTATTTAAATAAAATTTATATTAGTGTTGCATAGGAATTGAAGATAATTATATAATTTATAAAAATTATAAATAAATATATATCATGAAGCGAATTTCATTAATATGAAAATACACATTTTGGTTCATCTATAAAATTGTGTTTATTCTATGTGGACATAGAATAGACATTCAAAACAGAGAGATTGAAACTTTTTAACTTTCATTGATTTAAATGTTATAAGGGTGATTTTAATGTATATATGACCATAAAATAGGTATATTTAGATAGTAATGTGATAAGGAAATATTTATATTCATCTTATATGAATTAAGAAGAATAATCATGGATTTATCAATTACTTTTAACCTCACTAAATCATATTTACCTTTTACTGTGTTGGTAAATTTTACCAGTGTTAATAATCATATTGAACAAAAATTAAAAGGGCATGTTCATCAAATTTTAACATAATTTTTAGAAATATGTAATCAATTTCATAACATTTAATACTAACACTTTAAATAATGTAAATTCATAATAAGTGTGAAAACATAGTGGAAATATTTTTTTAGGAAAAATGTTGTTTTTGATTTTAAAATGTTTGTTTTGTGATCCCTTTAAAAGTAAAAATATAAAAAAATAATAAAATATTTTATTCAATATAAAAAATATATAAATTTAATTACAATTATTCTCCTATCATGTTCAATTTTATTTTTTTGATGAAAACATGATGCATGTATGAAATCATTTATTCCAAAAAATTGCTTTTTATATATAAAAATGATTCATACCATATTTAAATATATAATTGATCAAAATTTCATTAATTATATTATTAATAAATTTTTTAAATTAATTATAATTTTAAATCATTTAAAAATAAAATTTACCTTTTCAATTTTTTGAAAGAAAAATACAGCTTTCAAAAAAATCGATAAGTATCACTATTCATAGAAAAATGATTATTATCAGAAACGTTTAAAACATTAACCCTAAAAAAATATTGATATTGTGATTTATAGAATGAAATTTTTTTATAAGATAAAATTTATATATTTTATAAAATTAATTAAATACTATCTTCCAAAATAAATAAAAATCATTTTTGATGAAAACATTTGTATAAAGAATAAAATAACTTTATTGAAAATTATTTACTAATAATCATAGAATAATTGGGTGATTTGTTACATATTTATTCCCAAATATATATTACATAATTGGGTTAATATTATTCAAAACTTCCAATCCAACAAATAGGTGATGTTTTTTACAGTAAATAATATTATTTTAAAATTATATTGGTGTTTGTTTTGACTCGGTGCTACATGTTGTGTACACTATATATTATTGTATTGTTATTCTTAAATTCATTGGGAGTCATATTATCTCCCCATTCAATAAAAAAATCATAAAAAATTTATCAGTAATATTATAATCAATGGTTTCAAATTTAATAACTTTTATAAAAAATATGTTAAGTGGAACATCCTCATGAAAATATAGTAACGAAGATACAAAGGTCACCATAAAACTAGGTTTCCAAATATTATAACATGAGTGGGATGCAAATTTTTTTTTTCCAAAAACAGACTCCCTAGGATTATCATTAAGTATAATATTAAATTTAAATGATATAATTGACCATCCCAATAACATAAATTTGTGTTGGGTTAAATGGCCATTGATTTATTAGTTATAAAAGTAAATAGGTAAAGTGTGTTTCAAGTCCATTTTATTAATATAAATGGTTTAATTTACAATATAAATAATGAACTCATTAAAATAAACATACTTGATCCTTTCCATGTTATAATAATAATATCATCCTTATGTTGTTCTAAGATCTATTTCCATATAATATATTATGCAAGGAAATGGTAATTCAAGATGAATTTTTCTTCCATGAAGCACCATAAATGAGTTAGAAGATCCAAAATCTAGCTATTCAGGCTCTAAATGTTTACCAAAACCAAAATTGTTAGGATAGGTTATCAAATATGAAAAATAAAACATTAATAACAAATAGTTATATATAATTGAAATCAAATTCTATTTTATAATTAGTAAATATTAAGTCTCCTAAAAAATATTCCAACCATATTCAAAAATCCAAAAATTAAGGAATATGTTTACAATATCAACCTATCATTAAACACCAATAATATAGATCTTCATGTCACATATAGACACACTTATCACATACATTCATAAAACATGAGAAAAACATGATTCATCATAAAACACTATTTGAAAAATAAATGGTTCCAAAAAAATAAAATATATGATTATCATTTATATTTCATAAATCCTATAAATGAACCAATCTCCATCATGAACAAAATTTATAACCATTTAAAAGGTCAAAAATTGTTACTACCCATGATTTTAAAAGAGGAACACCATGTTGGATTGAATATATGATACCCAACAGCAAGAGTAGTGTATAATGTGACCCATTGAGACATTATGATATATACTTTTAAAAAAAAATACAGTCACATCAATATCATAAGATGCACGCTACATCGGTTGAAACAAAACAAAATTCTCTATTAAAATATTATTATTTAAACATGTCTTTTATAATATAGCTTTTGAAATGGCGGGAAGGAATAATTGTAACTAAAATTTTAACATATATTTTACACATGTATAAAATAAATCTTGTGGTTATATTTTGATTGGAAATAAAATAAAAACCATTTTCAAGAGAAATAAATGTATTCACAAATTTTATGTTCTCAAAGTATGATTAGTTGGGTTTTTTACAAAAAAAAATTATTTTAGTTATTATTATAATTAGAAAATTTATTTTAAATAATATAAAAACATAAATCTACATGTCAAAATTTTAAAGAGTTGAAATTTTTATATTTTTATTTAAATATTTATGTATTTATGAATATTGAAAAATATTGATATTCAATGAAAAAAATATTTTTTATTAAATTATTTACAAAGGAATTTGACATTTTAAAATTTTTTTATAATATAAATTAGATCAATTATATATCCATTTATGTAATTTATGGAATCAAATAAAATTGAATTAGGATATCATAACTTTTTTAATATTTTGATTGTTTTTATTTGAAAGAACCATTTTTTTGAATGTATCTTGTTTCATTTTAAATTAAATTCAATTACGACTAATGGTTGAATATTAAAAATGGATTCCACATAAGAATAAGAATAGTTTATATTATTGTGTATTTAAATATAATTTTAAACATAAATTTATATTAAAAACACTAAAAATGATTTACCACATATAAGGTAAAAATTGGATTACAAGGGGGTGTAAACCTAAAATATAAGGGTTCAAAATGATCCAAAACTCTTATAATGTTTATTTCATGGTCCTATTGAGAACTCATATATTCTAAGGATTTAAAATTGTCTACTTTTTAGCCTTTTTGAAAGATGAAAATATGTGTATAATTGTTTCTTTTAAAAACTGACATGTGTTTCCCCACCCCCACTTATAAAAGGCCCCCTTTCTCTTCTCCTATCAAAACATCCAAAATTAAATTAGAAATAACCAAACTATATAGCTTCATTACTTTAAAGAATTACCCTGTATAATTTTTTAGATTATTAAGAGATACTAGGAAAGAATTTGTGTAAAATCAAAAGAATTTTTGTAAATAAGATCTAATTTCATTAACTGGTAGTTTTATATTATGTCTTCTTCCAAATACATAAAACATTATCGAATGATTATGAAAAAATATCCAAATTATATTACATACGATTATATGTTTTAATGTTAATATCATAACCTACAACCATATCCTCCTCTCTCAAATGGGTAATAAAATCATTGAATGTGTGTACAGAGGACTACCTCCTCACAAACTGATGATATTCATTTTCCATAACACCTTATCACTGATGGATATAATGATTTATCTAATAAATAAATATTATATTTATAGTATTTTAATAATTCTGTAATTATCATGTAAAATATACCTTCTTACATTCAATTCTGTAGAGAATGTAACAACGTAGTTCGTGGGTAGGGGTCTAATGCCTCACAAAGCGATGTAATTTTTTCATCACTTACTCATTAAATGGAATATAATAAGGAATAAATTGATTATTTTATATGATATTAAATAAATATTAACCATTAGGAAAAATAAATATATCATATACTTTTTTCCATATCAACCATTGAATAAATGATAACGTTGTTCATGTATACAATGGACTACCACCATTCTAAGCGATGTAATTCCATTTTCACTAATGAATGAAATATAAGTTAAGAAATGATAAATTATATAAATATATGAGAAATATATGATGTGGTATTTATTTTGAAAAATTAATATGAAATCATTTTTCTTACACATTCTTCTATTAAGGAAAATATAACGTCACTACTGCTTACTTACAACCCACAATATCCATGAAGTGGTATGATTCACTCTCCATGATCAAAAATTAAAAAATTATCATAAATATATATCTTAGGAAAAATTAAATTCATATCATTAGTATCATTATAGAGTGGATGGAACTATATACTATTTTCATGAAACAAATCATTAACGATGAAATGTCAAGGAAACAACAATGAAATTAACAACAAAAAGAATAGTGATAAAGAACAATTATTAACATAGAACTAATAATATGTTATTAATGGATCATATATTATTTTGAAAATAATAAAATAAATCTAATATAATTTAATATACTTTTTTATACCACTATAAATTATATTAATAAGTGATTGACTAAATAGAAGCACATAATATGGTTTTTTTGTAACTCAATTTCAATTAATTCAGTTATACTCCTACTTAATTGATTGTATTACACTAAGATTATATATTATTATTTATTTATTTAATTATTATTAAATATGTTTTTTATGGATCTATATTTTATACATATAATCATCCTATTTATTAACTCTCACCTCAATATTATGCACATTGTAAGGGTTTTATCTCAAACATCCTTCTCTAAGAGAAAGTTTTGTTTTTTCATATAATATCATTTTCATGGTGTATATACTAATTTATATTGTTTAATATCATGAATACATATTAAATAATTATATTTTAGGATACAATTCACCTACATCATTCATGTAATGTAATGATTCAAATGTTACAATGTATGTAAGGGTATACATTTCAATATCATTTTAATCATGATTTCATATACTTGAATCTCAATTGATTAATATTATTTTAAAAATGTAATATAAGACCATTTTTCATCATTCTCCTATACATATTAATTACGTTTTCATGTAATGTTACCATTTAGTGATATTTTATACTACAATGATTTAGATTTTTTTAAAGAAAACTCGACTCCACATATCTCATTGGTTAAAATCGTTCGTTCAAATACATGTTCTCTAAAAATCGTATTCGAATTTGTTTTACTGTGATTTATTAATTTCATCTTTAACATTAATCAAATTCATAGAGTATTTTTAAAAAATAATCATTTTGTCATTTTCCAATCAGGGTAATTTTTTACATTTCATACTAAAATGATAAATAAACCTTATGTTATTTATGTATTTTAAATGAATAGAAATATTCCACCATCATGAAAAATCAATATTTGAAAGAATAATTTGTATATTTAAATAGTTAATTTGAATTAAAATATTCCCTAAAATGTATGGGATTTTATATGCTTTTAAATATAATTTTTCACAGTTGAAATGATATTTTCATCAACAAATGTTCAAAGTGATATTTAAAAATAATTCTAAATATATGATGACATCATTTATTTTTAATAAATTTGAAATTTTAATTATTATGGAAGAATGTTTAAAACATTTTTAAATTTATTTTAATAAATTAAAACATCCTTTAATGTTATTTATTTTTTACAAATTATGTATATATATGGATCTCAGAGATATACATAGTTTATTATCCCTTTCATTTATAGGTAAATACATTACATATGACCATTTATCATATTACATCAATATGAAATTTCGATTGAATAAGAAACCAATCATGATTATGTAACCCATTTTATTTCCTTGAGTGATTTTTATGTTATACCTTTTGATTGATTTTATTTATGTGACACAAATAGATCATGATCTTATTATGATGAGTTATACAAGATAGGTTTCCAATGTATTGATAACGCTTTATTCCAATGACATATGATGAATGGGATTAGGGATAAAACCTATTCCTTTAAGAAACATTGTTTTCCATGTGATATTTTATTGGAAATTATCCTTGAGTTATGTTTATTCAATGTTTTATATTTCTTTGACATTTCCTTCGATGCTAGGATCATATAATACCATGTTATTTATATTGACCATTTATGTGTTTCCTCATGTTCCCTATCTTTAATGGTATCATGTTAAAACTATTACTCACATGTTATGTTTCTATATCATGTTTGTTCCCTTATTTTGATTTTTATCCCACCGCTTTATTTATGTATTACCATAAATATCCCAACGATATTTAGATGCTCAAATGGATTTGAGGAGCTCAATATGGAAACTAAAATAAAGATTCCTTCTTTTATGTATTAAGAACATATTATTCCAAAACAATAGGAATTATTTAACATTATATCATATTAATTTATATTTATATCTATGAATGATGTAATAATAAGTTTAAATTTATTTGGTCTTCATAGTTGGTATTAGAGGTAATAGTCAACTATCCATTAGATCCTGGATGTCAAATCTTTAGTGATAATTCTAGGAGATATTATATGGATATGTATAAGTATGAAAAAATATCATGGAATATTTGTGACTTATAAATAGTGTGGTTATATATAATGTACATACTTTTCTATATGCTAAAATTGGACATAGTTCTAGAAAATATGTACCTAAGGGTAATCACTCCAAAAAATTAGTGTCTGAATTTAATCAAGTATTCCCTTATACATGATAATAGGACTTAGAACGCAGTAAGTATAAAACACATTGGGGGATATTATTTGGAAATTAACAAACACTTTATGAACTATACTAAATATTATGAAATGTTGATGATAATGAATGAAATAGGTTAAACCATAGGTGTCTTATATTGAAACAATGGTTTATCTATTTAGAAATTCTATAAATAATTTTCTATTATTATGTTGTTACCACTATTGATATAATCAGTCACATTATACCTTATGGTTTTAGTCATTAGAGGGAAGCACACTGAACCAGGTAAATAATGATTGTGACATAAAATGTGTGGATGTGAAAATAAATGGGATGATGACTTGACTGAAGGGTATTGTGATTATTCCTTACCATTTATCATTATATATGATTATCAACATTTACCTTAACTGAATCCCAAACTCACCATAGAATAGAATGATAGAGTTCACTAAGAGAGATGGTGGTGGTGACCATGATGGGAAGAATATTTAGTTTCTTATATGTTAAAAAATACTGGTAGAATCACTCTAGGGAATTTTTCAAAGAAAACAATGTATTTTTTTTCATTTAGAATAATGCCATAGTCAATGATATTTCCCTAAAAAATTGAAATTTTCAGTTGATGAATGAAATAAGAACAATAGTTTCTATAAAGAATCATCAATTTTATGATCATATAAATATTAAACGAATGAGATTTATATAAATATATGACCTAGGGTGAATTATCATGAAGAGAATAAGAATGCTAGTATGAGTAATTATTATAATTCAGATGATGAAGTGACAATGAACAACATATGAATGGTATGTGCTCTTTTAACATTATTTATTTTTTTGAAAATTTAAAAGTAAGATTAAACCGTGGATGATCAATTTTAGGCCTTGATTAATATTTCATATTGCAGTAATGTGTTTTGAATTATTAATATGATAATGGATTGTTAATTTTCTTAGAATGAATTTGAATGATTCAATTGTTTATGTAATGTAGTTTTAAAATTATGTGATTCATGAAATATAAATATAATAATTATTCTATAAATCTTATGAATTAAATATTTTAAAGAATATATTTAATGGTGATAATGAACTATAATGGTTATTTAATGGAAATGTGGTTATCTAATAAAAAGAATAATATAGAAAAATTAAATCTTAAAGATGTTCTTAATGCAGAGTTAATTTGTTGATTTTGTTAGAAAAAATGATATATATTGAAAACCATAATGGATAAAAAAGATCGTTGATAACTATTATTATTTTTGAATATAATTGTTTTATTCATGATAATGTTATAGAATCATATTAAATTATGAATATGATAATAATACATGTTTTTTAGCTCTTGAAAAAGGAAACCTACATGTTTTCTTGATAACCAATTGCATGTAATAATGTATTTGGGCATGAGCCCATAACTAAATGGTGGTAAGGGGATATCACATACCATTATCCCACATGATGCACTGGTTTTTATAACATTATTCATAAGATTATTTGAAGGATAAATATTATATTCATTTTTTGAAATATGTCATTGGGTAAATTCATTTTATTTTTCGGCGAACAATGATATTTTAATCGTTGTTTTATAATGTTGATGGATATATATCATTTTTATAATGTAAAGAATTATTTATGAATAACGATATTATTATTTTTAGAGAGATATATTGAATATTTTTAATGATTTAATCATATTAAAAGGATAAAATTTATCTTTGTGAGTTACTATTAAGGAATTTTATACTCATGAATTATATATGAATACTTGTGCTCTCCATTTGGGTTTTTGTAAAGACAAGAGGAAAATATTTTTTCTCTTTTGGGTTTACATGATCTTTTTGACATTTTTGTTAGTTTATTATGAATGAATAATCTATATTTAATTCATATATATTCAAAACAATATGAAATTGTCGTGGAAATACATGTGGATGAAATTTTAGTTTTCATGTAATTATATTTCCTTATGTTATTATTATATATTTTAAATGGATCCTCCAACTCATGGGAAATGTTTTTGATACAAAAATGCTATCATAATAAATTTATTTATATGGACCCACCTGGTCTTTTAAAGTATAATATAATTATGGTTTTGGGGTCCTTAACATTTAATTAAAAAATAAATTAATTGTGATAAATAATTTATGTCACTGTTTATTAATCCTTCAGTGTTATTATATTTTCCATGAATATCTTTTAATTTCCCACTAATGTTATTTTATGTGGAATCTATGTAATGTGAACTTCTAGATGACCATTATACATCCCTTATATTTAATGAAGATTAATTTTTATTAAATGTTTTTTAGAAATGGTATCCCCATAATGGTATCATAGAATTTCAATCCCATTGATCACTAGGATCAAGAGTAAATTTATTTATTGGTGTAGAATACAACTACTTTATATTTTGAAAGAGTAAAATTATGTTGGATAGTGTATATGATATGGAACAATGACATTATAATATAATTTAAAACCTAGAGACAATATGAAGTAATTATATTTAAATAAATTCCATATCTTCAGTGGATAAAAATGCACAAAACATTATTTTTTAACAAAACATGAAACACTATTAAAATATTATCATGTTATCACAAATACTATAAAAATGGAATTAAATAGGATTTCATGGATATAAATAACTAAATTTTCAACCATATATCTCACATATATATAATAATTTCACTAGTAATATATTGATTAAAAATAAAATAAACATTCATTTGAAAGAGAATGAAAATATCTCAAAAACAATATTTTTTATAAAGGCAGATTTATTAAGTGTTGAAAAAATAATATAAAATTAATAGTCACCCCATTTATATTATTTATATTAAAAATTAAACATCATTTTTTTAAATATAAATATTAAAATAACTTCTGGGGAATATCTATGATATTTCTAAATTGTTTTTTGTAGAATAGTGATAAAATTGAATTTTTAAACTATCTTTTGGGAGAAATTATATATAATGGTAAATTATATATTAAATAATTTTAAATTAAATATTAATAAAATTATATTATAATTTGACTAATTTATTTCATTATAATCAATTGCATATTGAATGTAGATATTTTTTTAACACATTAATGTTATTCTTTGGAAAATTCAATCTTTTCAAAATGTTTATGGGTTTACATTTAATTTACGCAATTCCACATATGTGTATTGAATTTGAAATAAATTATTACATATTTTGAAAATATTTAATTTATATTATATAATAAGGTCATCATAATATTTGGCAATAATAAATTTTTAAAATAGTAAAAAAAATTGTGGTAAAAGTAAAAACAAGTTTGTCGAGGGTAAAATAAATTGATAATATTTAAATATGACCCAAAGCACGTTATGTTACATTTTATGTATCATATATAGTCCAAATTTATTTTATGTCATGAAATGTCACATATTTGATCCTTTTTTAATGATAAAAATATTGTTGGAATTCGTTATTTGAAAAAATATCGTGTGTGTCCCCACCATTACATATTTAAGGCCACCCCCTCTCATCTCATTAAAAAACATACAAACCCAATGTATGCTCCAAATACCACCCAAATAAACTAATTAATTTCATCCAAACATCTTAGTTTCCTTGGATTATTTACGATTCCTAGCTTGAAGTATTTTTGTGCAAGCGAAACAAAGTTGTTCAAAGAAAAGGCAAAGTACTTAATCAAGCATTTTTGTTATTTATTATTACATCTACATAAAATATTAATAAAAATTAAGATATAATATCATAGGTTTCTTAAATTTATTTATATTTTTTCATTTTAATATCATAACCTACAACCAAACCCTCCTCTGCGAGATAGGAAACAAACCTTTGTTTCTGTATACGACGTACTACCTCCCCACAAACTGTTATAATTCTTCATCCATCATTAATCATAAAACCAAGAAATAATGATGATATATATATTTTATTTATATTAAATTTATAATTCCATAATTACAAAATAATATTTAAATTATAACATTCCATTGCTTATATAACGTGACTACGTCGTTCGTGTGCACGACAAGCTACCACCTCAAGAATCGATGTTATTTTTTTTCAAATTCACATTAAATGGAGGGTAATAAGGATTATTTTTATATTTATATATTATAATAAAGAAATATTAATCATTATTTGATTTAAATAGGTCATTTACTTACTTAAATGATCATCCACTGAATAAATTATAATCTCATTCATGTGTATGGACATCTACCAGCTCATATTCTAATGTCATTTTATTTTCAATAAATTAATAAATAGAATCTAAAAATTATAAATTTAATTTATTTATAGTATATATATATACATATAATTATTTTGATTATTTGAAATTAATATATAATCAATTTCGTTTTTCTTTCAAGCATTAAGGAAATGCTACTACTACTACTGCATACATATTTCATATCATCTCCCTGAAGCGATGAGATTCACTCTACAAATTAAAAATTAAATAATAATTATAAATACATATATAATTAAAAAATATTATTTATAATGTTAATAATAATATTTATGTTAGGTAACAATAAACTATATTGAATCAGTATAACATTCATGATGAAATGTGAAAGAGAAAAACAGTAATTAACACTCGAAAAAATACTGATAATGAATGATTTTATCCAAATATAATATGATCATATAAAATGATATAATATGATATTAAAAATAATAATATGATTTATTATATGTTAATAATCTGAATAAATAATGTATAAGTTATTTTACAGTTCTCTCAACTAAAGGGACGAGAAAGGTAATGGGTTACTTAACTCAATTTACATTCATTGGTTTGTATGACTACTTATTTGAATAAATTATTTGAAAATCATGTATAAATGTCATTTTATTTTTTTTATATTATATATTTACAACTATTTTTCTTGATAAAATTATTATAAAAAATAATTACTCCATTATTTAACTCTCTCTTCAACGATACTAACTATGTTAGGGTTTCATTTCAAACATATTTGTTTTATACATGGGTAATCTTATACAATAAATTTCTATTAAATAGTGTATATATATATACCATTTACATAATATATAATTAATTATTCAAACATAGTGATATCTCAAGATTAAATTCATATACACAATTAGTGGGAAGTTATAATTTAAAATTTATGAAATAGGTAAGGGATAATGTTTGAATATAATTTTAATATAATTTTATTATGCATGAATTTATATTAAAGGAAATTATTTGTTCATTATATAAAAACCAAAATTGAATGTGTTATTATCTTGTTATTCATGAAATTTTCACACAATATTACCATTTTATACTCCTTTTTACTAAAATGGTCAATAACATGTTTTTTTAAAACATACTTTAATTCTCTGTTTGGTAGAAAATGTTACTTCTTCCAAATCCTTGTTTTCTAGAAATGATTTTGAAAATGGGTTGCTATGATTGATTAAAATAATTTTTACCATTAATTTAATTTTTATTAACAAAATTAAATGTAATCATATTATAAATTTTTCAACAAGGTTCCATTTAATCATTCTTATACAAATTTTAATGTAATCTAGGGGTTTTAATTAATTTCACATGAGTATATGTCTTCACCAATCATGAACACTCAATGTTTTAAGCCATTTTTATAATATTAAATGGATATTTATAAAAATAGTTTAATTATGGTTTCAGAAATATTTGGATTATAGATATGATTTTCCCAAATCGAAGGTATATTTTTTTAGAAAATTGTTCAAATTGAGTATAAGAATAATTTTTTATCAATGATGACACATATGTTGTTACTCCATGTGTAAATGTTACTATTTTCAATAATACTTAAAATTATTTAATATTATTTTCGTCAATCAAAACCATATTTTATGTTATGGATTGATATGAAATTATATATATATATCATATCTATATGCTATTTACTATCCAATCCTTTGACAGGGTACTACATGTTCCATTATCATTTCTGAAATTTATTCATTAGGAAATATCATTTGAATATGATATGAAGTATGACTATGTAACCCATTTTCCTTACATGGGTAATTTTTATATAATTTCTTGTTATTTATTTCCATTATTTTGATAACATATATCATTACCATGTTATTATGGGTGTTCCCAGATAGAACTAAAATGTATTAGGTACATATTTAGTTTCGTAGGACCACATATATGGGATTAGGGAGAAACAAAAATACATTATGGGGCTTTTACACAATGTTTTATTATCTTTGAAGATATCCTTGAATCATGTTTTTTTTATGTCCCAGGTTGGAGAAAATTTATCTATGGTTCCATGATCATAGGATAGAATATTTTTTATTTTATGGTTATATGTGATTAATCATGTGCCTTCTCTTTTATGATATCATGTTATACCTTTGACATGCTAGTTATTTGGTATTTATCTTGATTATTCCAATATTAGCATTTATAGATCACCCCATTTAGGTATTCCCATGTTATCCCCGGATTATTGTGAAGATCAAATAGATTTTAGAAGACCACTATGAAAAATAAATTAAGGATTCCATTTTTTATGTATTGATATCCTAGTAATCAAAAGACACTAGGCCTTTACAATACATGTGACATATTATTTGTTATTTGTGTCAATGAATTATATAATAATATGTATAAATGGATTTGGTCATCATAACAATACTATCATAGTTACTTCCACCTCAACACCATGAAAGTATTATGTTTATATTTAGCTATTTCATGTATTGTAAAAAAATAATTCCTACCCACTGTTCACTTTTCAAGGTTACCAGTGCCATTCAACATATTCTTTCAAATCCTTATGAATAACTTTTTATGTAATGTATTTAAATTATTCATGATTATTATGACTAAAATATTATTGGTAAAATAATTCTAACACACAATTATTCAAGTCAATATACACACAATTTAATCATTCCACTTAAATTATTTTAATTTTATAATCCCAAACATGATTGATTTTTTATTTAGAACAATACTCCCTAATGTCCTTTGGATTTGATTGGTTAGTTCTCCATCCCAATATTATTGAATTAGTATATTATATCATTACCATGGACAGATGATAATGGTATCATTTTACTTAATATTTGTATGAAACAAAAACTACTTTTATAAAAGAACCAATGTGTTTCCATAAAAATTATCACATATGGGAAAATCCTTCTTTCCCATATTACTATTATTAATATTTTGTTTTGACATCATTGTAATATCTTTCATTCCATTAAGACCATATAACATGGATAAATATTTATATTTCTTGATAAAACATGGTAATACATCATCATATGATGTTTATGTATATGAGAGTGGTGCCCTTTGAGGTATTGGTTCAATATCACATAAGAAATGGTAAATATTACTCATTAGATTACGTAATGGGTCTAATATATTCATTACTATCCTTGTAATGTTTTGTTCATACATAAAAATATTTTCCACTTCATTTTTTATCCTAATCAATAACCTCCTTTCCATATCTTTTCATTGTTCATGAGGAAAATATTTTAATATGAAATATTCACTAAAATACATCCATTACTTTCCTAATATTTCCAACACATCCTTAGTGATTGGAATGAATGGACACAACTGATACATATCCCTTAAGATATGATAAACATCCATGAAACCCCTCTACCTTTTTTATATCATAATTTGTGAAATGTTTTATATGAGGAACATATCCATTGTGCAACTATAAATACATTAGTAGATTCATTTAATGATTGTGGATGATGAAACAAGAATAATTCCAATAGTGTTACACTATGTTGTGGATCATTAGACTACTAAAAAATGGGAAATTTATTACTTATAACCTGATTTGGCTCCCCCAATATAATTATAATTTATTTATCCCATTCTATAGGTCCAACTCCGGCTTCATTATCTTACCCAAGTGGGAAACACCAATAGGGATTACATGAAATAATATTATTAACATTAATTCCTCTAGTAATAATTATAGAAAATGGAATAATCAATATTTGATTTTGAATCATAATGAATATTTTCTAATGTAGCTAAAAAATTACCGTAAATTTAAATTTTTTGTATATCATATCTTCAAACTGTATGTTTGGTTTCATTCATATAATTAATAAATTATATCTTATGTTTATTTTCCATATTTTAAATTTTATGAAATCCTGATCCACAATATTTTTCAAATATGTATATGATAAAAACGTTAAGTAATCCAATTAAAGAAGGTGAAAATCAGTTGATACATAGTTATCATTTCACAAGATATAAAAAATTACATCCTAAAGGATAAAATAGTTTTGTGGTATTAGAAAACTAGATGAATACTATAATTAAAAATAACATTTTAAGACATAAAATAAAACATATAATTTTGTTCAAAAACACCATGGTTCCCTTTATCAAATACTTGAATATTAATAAAAAAGGATTCTTGACATCTTAATGAAATGACTAATTTGAATGGTGTGAGATGAAATGGTTAGTAATGGTATGAGAAAAATAGAAACCAACAAAGAATGAATAATATGGTAATATAAATTATGGTATTGTAATTCCATATAAACTAAAATATTATCTACAAACACATCCAAGGTAAGTAAATCAAATAATAACCAGGAAATAAATATTTGGATTCCTAATGCTGGAATCAATAATAATGGACTAATAAATTAAACCATATAGGACTCATAAATTCAACCGAAAATACTATAAACTATTTGTGAAATTGCATATACATAAATGGGAAAGGCCTAGAAAAAAACCATTGATTTTTTTCCTCCTAAGACCTAACTCTATTTTTTGGGGTTATAACAAGCCCCTCTCATCACATACAATGTCTTTTTCATTTCTCAAATTAAATAACTAAAACATAATCATTTCAATCATTTCAATTGATACTAAAATAAAAAATGTTAACAATAAACCAAATAAATAAACACAATAATACACAATCAAATTATTATAAATAATTTTATCAAAATAGATATTCCAAGGTCAAAATGTTCACAAATCATCCAATAAAATATAGTAGATGATATCACAAGAGAAAAAATAGCAACGATTGTGACTCAACAATGGATGTTAAAATAGATAAAAATAATTTAAAATTTTTATTGAAAATTTAATGAGTAAAACAACCTTTTTTACTTGGAAATAACGTATTTTTAAAAATATGTGCAATAATAAATGAAATAGTTTTATAAGAAATCATTTTAAAATATTAATGTAATTATATATGATATTTTCATGCATGATAGAGGTAAATTCTACCCATTCCTATGAATTTAAAAAATAATTCCTTCAATACTTTTGTTATAAAATTCACAATGTAACTCATTTAGATAACAACAGAATGGCTGATTTGAAATCATTTTGTATAATTTCAATCATGGGTAAAAATATCATTTGAGAAATCTATATTTATAAATATTAATATTTTTCACAAATCATTTTAGATAAAAATGTATATGGAAGAAATATATCATATCAAAATTGAAATGTGGTTGTTTTTCCCTTAAACACTAATTTTATTCTTTCATGTTCCAAAATAAGGAAAATATAAAATTAAATATGTATACTAATCATGGGAGTAACATAAAATGACTTTTAATAATGATAAGTAAGTATATAATCATGTTAATTCACTGAAAGGGTATGTATATACACCATATAAATATAAATAAGTTCATATTAGAAAAAGTGTATCAATTGAGTTGAAATCGAGGTGAAATACCTCACATCTTTTCCAACATCATATTTATGGATATAAAAATCCTATATTATATATATATTTTATAACCATACATTTCTATATAATAAATTATATGACTTACTAATAATATTTTATCACCCATTTGTTAATAATTCATTTTTCAAATCATTTTTCCAACAAAAATTCTTCATTCTTCATTATTTTTTAGTTTGGTTGTTTTTGGTCCTTATAAAATTATAAAATTACAATAATCTTCATAAAGATAAAAAAAATATAAAAATAATTAATTCAATATATATATATATTTATATTAATCCAAACAAGTTAGAGTTTGAAAAAAGAAATACATTTTTCACCGAGACCGGGGGTTGTTCATAGGCATGAATGATGTTTCAACTATTTGAGGGATAAAACAAGAGAAATGTAAATAATAATTAATAATTTAATAATAATTATTATATGATATATTATAGATATACTCATTTCACCCATCCATATTACCATCCATGTAAAATGTGAATGAGAAGTCGATCAGAATGCATCGTGGAGGAGGATGTGCACTCATACACTTGAGTGACATTATCCTTTTCCAACAAATTGGAATGTAAAGAGGTATTTATGAAAATAAGATTATATAACTATATTTATTTCATAAATATCATATATATGTTTTTCCAATATTTATAACCATCCAAATATTATTGTGATGATAAAACTAAAAGCACTTCTGGGCGACGTTAAGCCGTACATACACGCAAGCAATGTTTTCTATTTTTTATGATGGAAAAAGATGGAATATTATTTTAATGTAATCATAATAACATCTTAGTATATTTATTACACAATATTTCTTATTTTAGTATTACATTAATATTAAATAGAAGATGAAATTAACTTGAAGGAATTGGTATAGATGATTATCACATCTTTAGTAGAAGTCCATTAGATATCATTATAAGTGACCTAGGGGAGGTATTTTGGGGTGAAAAAAATATAAAAGTATAAAAATATTTTTTTAGATTTAAATTAATCAACTAAATAAATTTATAACCTCTTTTATTTCATTTTAATCCTTATCTTTTTTAATAACACCTTCGTATATTATTTTTCATCTTAACTATGGTAACCACTATTTTCATAAAAAAGAATTAGTAATGTAATTTTAAATAAAAAAGTGACTAAAAAATGAACCACGGATTATGTGTTAAACTATTTATCATTCAAAGGGATGAATATAAAATATTTATTAATTTGAATTAATTAAAAAAAATATATGTTTTTGATAAAATATCGTTGAAATTATGTTTATAGTATTCATTTAACTACATTTGAAGTACATAAATATAAAATTTTAATTAAAATATAATCAACTTAAAAAACTCTAAAATTTCTCATATATTTTTATCTAATTAATTGTAAATATAATATCATTAAAATTATATCATTTTTAATATTTTAAAAATAATGTATATATTTTTTGTGTAAATAAATAATTTTCCAATTTTTCATTCATAATATTTGAAGGTAATTATATGAAATATTAAAATAAGATATAAATTTACAACCATAAAATATATTCACTTATATCAAAACATATTTTTATGTTTCTTTGTCACTTGATTTTTTCCCTATGTGGACAAATAATTGATTTTTAAAATTATGATTGTGAGATTTTTTATATTTCATTGATATAAATATTATAAGGGTGATTTCCATGGGCATGTTTCCATCAAACAATTAGATTTATAATATAATGTTATAATTGTAAAATTAAATTAATCCAAAAACAAATAATTTGAATATTTAAATCCTTATCACTTATTTTTATCCATGATTAGCAATGTTTACCATTTACTGAAGTGATCAATTTTACTAATGACATAATTCATAATGATGAAAAATAAAAGGCACCAATTAACTAAATTCAAACATCATGATTTAAAATATATAATAATTTCTATCTAATTTTATACCAATAAGTGGATGAAATTATTTTAAAAATATGTGTAGCAAACATAGTGAAATATTCTTTTTGGAATATTTTAGTTTTTAACATTAAAATGGTTTTATTCTTAAACCATGTATAATAATAAAATTAAAAGATATATAATAATTTTATTGAATATATATTATTTAAATTTCATAAAAAGTAATTCATTAATAGAGATGGATTTAAATTTTTCAGATAATGACTTGATTCATGTATAAAAATGAGGTTTTAATAAAAATTCTTTTTTATGTAAAAAAATTATTGTATAGAAAATTTTAAAATATAATTTCTTAAAATGTACTAAATTTAATTATTAACACTGTAATTTAAATAATTAAAATATTAAAACAATTAAAAATAAATTGTAACTTTGGAAATAGTTGAAACAAAAATACAATTTTCAATAAAAAAATATCTTTTTTTACTACTAAAAGGGAACGAAAATTTAGAAAAAATTGAAAATTTCAGAAAAATAACATTTTGATGTAATCCTTTCACAAATGATATTATTTACTAAAAATATATTTATTTTTTATAGAGATTAATTATACTCTTTTCTCATGTAAATAAATAAAAAACATTACTAAAGAAAAATAATTTTTGAATCATAAAAGGACCATACTAAAAATTGAAAACTAATTTAATAAGAACTAACCAAGTAATTAATATTCAATAGGTTATCCACATATTTATTTCACAATTCATATAATAATATTCATACCCAACTATTCAAAAATAATTTGATCATGGTTTCTTTAATTGATAACACTTTAATAGTATATTATTATTCTCTTAGACTTATTTATACGTGTTTGAATGTTATAGAACATTGTGATATTATTTTAAATTATATGGGTGTTTTAATGTCTAAGATGTTGATTTAATAATTATTATTTTTTATAATGATATAATATGAAGTGATAGTGTTTGTAAACACGAAAATTTATATTGATTTGATAAAAAGTTAATTCGGTTGTTATTGATGAGATTTATTGCAATTTTAGATTTATTGAATATAATCATTTGTGGTGAAAATATAAATTGAATAAGAATTGTTTAAACGTTGGAATAATATATATTTTCCTTTTATTTTAACATAAATGTTATTGATTTCATCATGGGTTTATAATTTTAGGTTTGATCATATGTTCAATGGAATAAACAATAGCTTTTAATGTTTTATGTGATAGAATTTTGATATCAATTGAGGTTAAAATATGAATTAGGTGGTATCTGGTTTTATGATATGAAATTTTTGGACTATATACTAGTAGTATATATATAATATTGATTCTTTAAAAGGGATTCACAAACATGGTGATATTTTATATGATATTTATAGTCAATATCATTGTTATCCTTTTGTTTAGTATCTAAATTAGATTCATGATATTATAGTGAATTTTACGACATTAAAATTTTATATAGTCATTTATCACGGGGATTAATGATATCTGAGATATTTTTCATGGGGTGGAGTTATATGTAACTCATTGGTTTAATAATTTGTTTTGAATGAAATATTGTTTGGTATGAATGTAATTAATTTTTTTTGAAGATATATATTGAAGGAAATGAAATATCACTTGAGGTCAAATAATTATTCAATGATTAGGTTATTGAGGTCATTTAGAATGTTGTGTTATTTATTGAAATGATATAAGTGAATCCATTTTTCATAATGGAAAATTTGGTAGTTAATTATATTATCGTGATGTTATTTTATCCTGAGAATTTTCTATTTCTCAGCGTTTTTTGTTCTTCTTAATTCATACTGATAGGGTGAAAATCATGATATATATTTTTAACATTGAAGTTATTTATTATCATCATTTATTAGTAAAAAATGTAATTACCCAGAATTTTTGTGTATTTTTTTTAAATACATAGGAATTTTACGAGTCTACAATTTCTGACGATGCTTGATTCCGAGGCTCGGGATCAATTTATGATGTTTTTTCAGGTACTTTCAGTAAACGTACATATGGTATTTTATATCATTTGAACCAATTCTCGCAATTGAAATCTGAGGGCACCGTTGAACTCACAGCGCCAGTGATTTCATAGTGATGCATTCACTGCAGTTGCGTTTTAACGGGAATGGAAGTTAGTTTTTGGGGGTTTTTAATTAAATTAAATTAAAATAAGGAGTACTAATTTTTATTTGGGATGGTTAAAACCTGCAAAGGGAGGTTATAGGTGGTTCCCACCCGCACATAACCTCCCTTGGGAGGATATTATTTGGTGGGGCCCACCCTAAGTTTTATCCTCTCTTGTAACCAAAGGGGTGGGGCCCACATGTGGTTTAACCTCCTTGTAACTCACCAAAAAGTTGGGGAAACCTTTGAAATTATTCACCTTCCATCCCTCATTAAATTTCCAACTACACATGAATTAATTAATGGTTCATTAAATAATTATTTAAATTATTTTGAATTCATGACAATAATAAAATAATAGGCAAAGATATTTTGTTAATTTTTTTTCACTTTCATCCGGTGGTGCCTTAGTGAAATTTGAAGAAGCATTCTTCCAAAAAGAATGTGAAAAACATGCAGAATGTGAAGAATGTAGTTGAACGTATTCTTCCTTCTTCAATTGGATCAAAGGAAGGAGCCGACTGCTAAGAACACTGATAATGCTTCTTCCTCTGTCTCCAACCCTGGACTCATCCCGACATCAACGAATCGACGATGCCATCCCGCAACTTCAGAAACGATCAACTTCAAGAGAGGTAGGGGATTTTATCTACTTTTATATATGATTATAAACCTCCATTATTTGTCGTTCAAATTTTTGGATAATGGTTCTCCATGATGAGGAGGGCTTAGACCGCACAAACACAGTCCAACCCTCCCGTTTTATTTTTTCGTGTTTGATGGTGATAGAGGTGGTACACGCGGTGATCAGAAACGAACCGGACAGGAAGAAGTCTGCAGCGCAAGGCCGTCGGGTCTCCACAAGGGTATGACACCACTCTGCCACGTAGAGAATCGAGACGTGGCCAGGCGGGCCGCGGCGGTGCTGGAGGGGGGCGGTGCTATCACATAGAGCTGGGAGGAAGGGTCGTGGCAGTCAGACGAAAAGCGTGGTGTCGTGCAGAAGAGCGGGAGGTCGCGGACAGGGTGGGCCGTGGCAGTGAATATGGGTGTGGAGCCGTCACGCCACACTGGAGATGGACCACGGCGGAGAGGGCAGGCCGGCTAGCTGAGCCAACCGCCAGTGCGCGTTGCAGGCGGGACCCCTCGGGTCCCACGAGATTCACATAACCAGCGCCTAGCACCGATTCCTTCAAAAAACAGGGGAAACCCCCCCCCCCCCACGGCGTGGCCAGCCAGGCCACACCGCCCTACAAGGAGGGCGGCTCGACCATCCGCCCGGCCCCACTGCTCGCCCGTACGCAGCTGGCCGCCTGGGCGGCGCGACTTGCTATTCGCGCTGCCTACACTCGTTGGGCCGTGCCTTTATGCTAGTCTGCCCGTTTTGGCCAGGCCACCCCTTCGAACAACGTCAGACTCATGGACAGGGCCGGACCCTGGTCCAGACCCAGGTCAGGACGGGTCAGACCGGACCCGGACCCATTAGACACGAATACACCTATTCGCCCAAAACTCGGGCTACGGGCGTCCATTTGATAAACAGTCAGTGGTGCCGATATTCATGGAACGAATATATCCTTTTAAGAATACCCCCATGGAGTTCAAGGTATAGTTGAGATAAGGTTCACTTGGTTCATACACGGAACCAACTAGGCCTCCGGAACTAAAAGGATAATAACTCACAGAACGGGATTCTGATTGACATGTTGTCTATTGAGTTGAGACACCTACGACGTGGACGACCTTTGAGATACTTACATGTGATACTTCGTGGAAGTTTGTGTTTTTACTAGTAGCTCAGGAAGCGGATCCTTCCAGTGACGAGTTGACAGAGTGCAGATACCTAGTAGCTGACAGACCAGACGACTGCGTGACCGATTCGACTAGCTCAGTGGGAAGCACCCAGTATTTGGCGGCAGACCCAACGCGGAGGAGCGCCTATTATTTGGTGGCAGACCCTTAGTACTCGACAGGAGGAGTACCTCTGCAGGCTATTAGAGGGAGCCCCCATTATTTTGCCGTTGACCCGCAACGGAGGAGCGCCAGGTATTTGGCGGCAGACCCACAGTACTCGACAGGAGGATTACCTCAGCACTGCAAGGTTAGTGAGAATCACCTTGGTGTTGTGACATGCCCACTATACTCAATAAAGGAGGAGTTCCCCAACAGTTGTGGTTTCAATAATGAAAATGCAGGTTGAGCTGAGTCAATGATCTTTGCATTTTCCTCATGATTGGGATGGGTTACTAGATAACTTATGTATATGTATGGGCATATAACTAAGGAATGGTTATCCGTTGATTCATACTTTTTGGTTGATCCATGTAGGATTTTGTGAGACCTTCAGGGTACTGGGGTCCCTAATGATTATTGTTATACTCACCTCTGCACGGGCTATGCCCGCACCTCGTTGTGTTTGATGGAGACGATGTACAACGCTGACCGAGGCTTAATTTAAGAGGACTAGACAGAACCCGGAGGTGGACTTCTTGACGAGACGGTACCCAAAGTAGATGTACAGACATGGAACGCTGAGGAGGATATCCATACCTACCATTCAGGTACGATCCATTGTGGATGATCCAAGAGCTGCTAAACACCTTCCAGCTTTTTTTCTTTTAGTTGTACCTATTTTGACTTTTCCTTGTACTTTACCATTGGGATTGTATTTCCGGCCCCATTTACATTTAGCACTACCTTTGTATTCAGTTTTACATAGTGTTTTGCTTCCATTTGTGTACACTGATTGTGTTTGTTTACTTTTTATAAAGGTGATACCTTCCCAGCTAAGGGATTTTCGCCTTTGGTGCTTGTCGCAAGCCCCTGGCCTATGGAAGACGGGCTTGGGGTAGTCACGACATTGGCCCCGAGGACGGATCATGAAAAATTGGTATCAGAGGAGTCGGTTCTACTACAGAACGTAGGACTCCGATATTTATTTTCTGTAAAGGAATAGTGTTAAGGGTACCGAGTGTGGTTTTTAGTTTAGGGAGTCCAGTGTTGGTGTGGCGGCTGATGTATCCGTACGGTAGGACCCTGACTACTGATTTCCAACACAGTTCAAGAAAACACTGATTGCATTTGTGTCTCAAAAGTTTTTCTTTAAGTCATCTCAACTAGGTCAGCTGACCATGTATAATCATTTGACAGTGTTGCATCTATTTCTTTTAGGATCCCTCCCCACGGACGACCAGTTAGATCCTCGAGAGTTATATGCACTAACTTCCCATCGAGTGACAAGGCATTAGTGCAGGGACCATTTCCAGTTGAGGCACCAGTCGTACAACCACCCGTTGGGCCACCCATGCCACCAGCCCCTGCAGCAGATGATGCACGTTTCGTGAGCGCGCTGCACGAGTTCCAGCGCCACATGCCACCCAGATTCCGTGGAGAGATGGAACCACATGTGGATGAGGATTTTCTGGAGGCTGTGGTGAGAGTATTTGTGCTAGTAGGGACACCAGCAGAATTCATGGTGATCCTTACTATCCGCCTCCTTCAGGCTACAATAGTTAGATGGTGGATCCTGATGCTCCAAGTCCCCGATGAGGCAGCACTACTCTAGGAAGACTTCGAGATCCTGTTCCGGGTAGAGTTTGTCCTAGACACCCATCGTGTGGTGCGGATACATGAGCTACTTCATATGCATCCGGGCAGCATGACAATAGCGTAGTACTCAGCGAGGTTCAATGACCTCTTGCGCTACTCCACAGATATGGTACAAGACTCATTCTTCAGGGCCCGAACCTTCAAGAAGGGGCTCAGGAAAGAGATTATAGCCACGATGATCTCCCTAAGTATCCCAATGCAGGCGGGGGTGTTAGAGAGAGCCCTCCTGGTAGAGATTTTCCTACACTACTACAAATATGGATTTTATTAGCGATAAAAATAGCCTTTAACAGCACTAGAAAAAGCGCTGATAATGCCGGCGAAGATAGGGGTTCCCCTTTATCAGCGCTAAATAGAAGTGCTGAAAATAAAATAAATTAAAAAAAAATAAAAAAAATACTACCAATCTCGTTGGGGGGGGGGGCTTTTTACAGCGCTTGAGCCCCCATATATCAGCGCTTTCCCACACATCCAGCACCCACCCACACCGCCTGCACCCTTTATCAGCACTAGACCTTTAAATCACCCCTACACACGCTCCCTTTCCTCCACCTGGATTTGATCTCGAAACCTCCCCCATGCGCAACTAAAGCCTTTTCCACTACCCTATATTGATTTTTTCTCTTATTCATGATATATATACATATATTTATTTATATTTATTCATACAGTATGATATATTTATATTAATATTTATATTAATATTAATATATATATAGTTATATTAATATATATAGATATAGTTATATTAATATATATATATATATTTATATTAATATATAGTACTTATATAAATATTCATATATTGGTTTTTTAAATAAATTTTATATTAGTTACTGTTTAGATAAAGATAGTATATTTTATATGTAAATATGTTTAATTATTTATTTAAAAAATTTAATTTTTAGGTGTGAATATATAAAAAATTTTTACATATAGTTATATATTTTATTATAAATAGTAGTGCATTATAAAAAATGATAGAATTTGAAAGACATACTATAAATTTGAATGTAATACCTTGGATTAAATTCAATCCCCAGCAAAAATATCCAATAATACACAGTTAAATGTGGCTGAAAATCTACAAAATGTTAAAAAATATGGGTACCCCAACTAAAAACATATTTTTGGAGGCCTTCTGGGCCTCTTTTGGCCTCGGAAAATTCTTGATCGGGGTGCACCCCAGTCCCAACAACGTAGAGATCATCGCAGGATTCGATTTGATATGTGGTAGAGCTCAAACGGACACTAGGATCAAAAGTTATGACCGTTGTAAGTTTGAGTTGTGTTTTCAACATATTTTGGATCATTTTTTAATTTTTTAATTTTTTTTATTCTTCAAATTGTTATTAAAAGACTATTAATCCATAATAATTATCAAATTAGTAATTAAAAATAATTTTTTAATTTTTTAAGAATCCATTTTCACTAAATATCTTATATATTAAGTATATTAAATGTAAATGTACATTTATACTTATCTAAAATATATTTAAAAATTATATATTATATTTATATCAATATAAATACATAACAATATTTATATATTAATATTTTTTTTATTTTTTTTAAATTAGACCCTTTATCATCACTTAAAAAAAACGCTGATAAAGGACCCCCTTTATCAGTGCTACTAAACAAGAACTGATAAAGGCACCCTTTATCAGTGCTTTTTTGAGTGATGATAAATCCACCCCCCCCCTTTATCAGCACTTTTTTGTTAGCGATGATAAAGGGGTGGCGCTGGCCTTGCCCAGTTTTGTGGTAGTGCTAGTTGAGCAGTCACCATTATTGAGTCATACTACTTGTCAACACGCAGTGAAGTCTTCTGTAGCTGGCAGTAGACAGATGTCACAGAGGTCCAAGAGGACCAAACCTACAGGCGGTCGACAGCATGACTCAGGATCAGTTGTGTGCGGCACCTAGAGTGGAGACAGAGCTAGACATGCAAGGAGAGGATAGTGTTACACAAGTTGCGCGATTGGTCACATGACCTGTGACTGTCCAACCCACCATTCAGATGATCTCCAGACAGTAGAGGGACCTCCTAGGCAAGGGAAGTGGTTTGATCGAGGCGGTCTACAAGGATCTAGTGGACAGAGGAGAGCTCAGCTTCCGGCAGCTGAGGCATAAGACCATGACCCTCCGGAGATGATTCAAGGTATGATATATGTCTACTCCACCATAGTTATAGTTCTTATTGAAACATGTGCCAGTCACTATTTCATAGCTACTTTCCTCGTTCGTATCTTGAATATTCTAACGGAGCTGTTGGCTCGATCCTTACAGCTAGAGACTCTTACGGGGGAAGACTCAACGATTATACACTGGTGCCGGTAGTGTAATATTACTCTAGGAGGGGAGCGATTCAGCTGGGATCTGCACATAGTGGCGTCGAGGCCTTACGATGTCATCTTGGGTATGGAGTGGTTATCTATATTACATGCTCAGATCAACTATATTAGGCGCAAAATACGGTGTGTCCACACGGATGAGACCGGGTTCACCTTCACTGGTGAGAATGGAATCTTTACAGCGCATGAAGGACTTACACGGAGGAAGGTGCAGCCGGTCACTCACCATTTGGCTTTCCATACCCTCGGAGCAGTAGATGTGGAGTGTCCGACTAATCCAGTAGTGGTGGACAAGTACACAGATTTTTTCCCTGATGATGTTCCAGGACTACCTCTATGTAGAGAGGTGGACTTCTACATTGACCTGTACTCCAGGACGGAACCGATATCTACTCCAGCATATCGTATGGCTCCTACTGTGCTTCGTGAGATGCAAGTACAGTTAGAGGAATTTTAGGGTAAGGGATTAATCTGGCCCAATGTTTCTCCTTGGGTAGCCCCGATTTTGATTGCCAAGAAGGAATATGGAAGCTTGCATCTGTGTGTTGACTACCGCCCCATGAATTAGGTGACCGTGAATAACAAGTACCCACTCCCGAGGATTGAACACCTCTTTGATCAGATCAAGGGAGCACTATGGTTCTCGAAGATAGACCTCAGATTAGGATATCACCATCTCCGAGTTCGAGATGAGGATGTGCAGAAGACGGCCTTCCGGTGTCGGTATGGCCATTACGGGTTATTGGTTATGCCCCTCGGCATAACCAACACTCCAGCAGTGTTCATGTGTCTCATGAACAGAATATTCAAGCCTTACCCTGATCACTTTGTCATAGTCATCATCGATTACATTCTGATCTACTCGACTACTGAGGAGGAGCACACCGACCATTTTCAGGTAGTACTGGACACACTCCGAGAGCACCAGCTTTATGGTAAGCTCTCGAGGTGCTAGTTTTTTATTTAGAGAGGTTCACTTCTTGGGACAAGTCATCTCAGAGGTTGGAGTTGCGGTTGATCCAGTGGAGATCGAAGCGGTACTTTCTTGGGAGCCAACAAGGAGTGTGATAGAGGTACGGAGATTCCTAGTATTGGCTGGGTACTACCGGAGATTCATTGCAGACTTTCCAGAGTTTCAACGCCACTATCAACTTTGACGAAGAAGGGGAAACCCATCGTGTGGTCGGAGAGATGCCAGTAGAGCTTTCAGGAGTTGAGGCAGAGGATGACTAGTGACCCCATTTCAAGGCTTCTAGAGGAATGCATAGGATAGGTAGTTTTGTGCGACGAATCTGGGACCAGACTCAGGTGTGTCATGATATAGGAGCGATCTGTGATCGTGTATAGTTCTCAGCAGTTGATACAGCATGAAAAGAACTTTGCTACCCATGACCTAGAGTTAGCAGCAGTGGTCTTCACCTTGAAGATATGGTGGCACTATCTGATGGGAAAACAGTTTACCGTGTACTATGATCACAGGTGTCTCAGTTATATATTCTCTTAGAAGGACTTGAACTTGAGACAACGACGTTGGCTAGAGTTCCTCTAGGAGCATGACTCATAGATTTTCTATTCCTCTATGAACGGGAACGTTTTTGCAGATGCTCTCAGCAAGAGATCAGGTATTCAGTTTCTAGGAGAGGGAACATAGAAACTAGCTATCTTGCAGATATCCTTTATGGATAGGGATGGAGCATCCTATCTTCAGTCTCTTATAGTCACACCTCCACTTCATCAGTGGGTCAGGGAGGCGTAACTTGGAGACGCTGACTATGAGACGTGATGTGCTCAGATATCCATAGGGCTATCACCAGAAGGATTTTCTGAAGGTGGGGTCACATCATCCTCTTCAAAGGACATACCCTTGTAACAGTTTCACTTATGGAGGATGTGTTTAGGGAGTTCCACACTTTACCTCTAGTGGTAAATCGATGAGTCTTCACTCGATATGGGTGATCGTTGGATGACTCACCAAGTTGGCCCACTTACTACCAATCTGAGATCAGGGCTAAATAGAGAGAATGGGATGCCTTTACATGTAGAAGATTGTGCGTTTACATGGATTACCTTCCTCCATTCTCTTTGATTGAGATGCACAGTTTATTTCTCTGCTATGGAAGGGGTTTTAGTGGGCTTTCAGGATGCAGCTACTTCTGACTAGCACCTTCCATCCTCAGATAGATGGTCAGACCAAGATGACCATTCAGACCATCTAGGACATGCTCTGTTCATTTTTCCTCAACATTGGATGCATCTAGAATTATCACTTGCCATTGGTGGAGTTTTCCTTCATGAAAATCTATCACTCCACCATCGGTTTGGCACCTTTTAAGGCCTTGTAAGATCAGCCTTGCAGATCGCCACTTTACTGGACAGACCCAGGGGAGTTAGCACTAGTGGGACAAGAGATGGTACGAGCTACCACTGAGAAGGTGCAGATCATCCAGGAGATGATGAAGACTGCACAGAGCAGGCAGAATTCATATGCTAACAAGATACAGAGACCTCTGGAGTTTGAGGATGGAGACCACGTCTTTCTAATGGTCTCTCCTCAACGAGGTTTAGGGAGATTTAGCTGAGGTGGTAAGTTATCTCCACGATTCATCGGACCTTTCCAGGTCCTCAGAAGAGTGGGCGAGGTGGATTACCACTTAGCTCTTCCACCTTAGCTGTATCGGGTGCACAACGTCTTCCACGTATCTTAGCTGAGGAGATACATACACTACATGTCCCACATTATCGACCATGGAGAGCTAGACATCAATAATTGGGAAACATTCACGGAGGTCCCATTAGAGATTGACTATCAACAGGATTGTTTCCTACATGGGCAGTCGATACCTCTGGTGTGAATTTTTTTTGCAGCATGGGAAACTTCAAGAGATCACGTGGGAGAGGGAGGCTCGGATGCGTGCTCAGTACCCCCATTTGTTCCCTTAGTTCTAGTTATATCTTACGGGGAATTAGAGCCCTGAGGTGGGGAAAATGTAACGATCCAGAATTTCCATGGATTTTTTTAAATACATGGGAATTTTACAAGTCCACAGTTTCTGAAGGTGCTTGATTCCGAGGCCCGGTGTGCCCAGAATCAATTTCTGATGTTTTGTTCAGGAACGTTCAGTAAACATACGTATTATATTTTATATCTTTTGAATTGGTTCTTGGAATTGAACTCCAAGGGCGTCGTTGAACTTGTAGCGTCAGTGATTTCTTAGTGAGTCCTTCACCGCAGTTGTGTTCTAACATGAATGGAAGTTAGTTTTGGGGGTATTTTAATTAAATTAAATAAATATAAGGGGTGCTTATTTCTATTTGAGATGGTTAAAACCTCCAAAAGGAGGTTAGAGGTGTGTCCCACCTACACATAACCTCCCTTAAGAGGATATTAGTTTGTCGGGCCCTCCTGAAGTTTTAACCTATCATGCAATCAATGGGGTGGGGCCCACACGAGCTCTAACCCCATTGAAACTCACCATAAATTGTGTGAAACCTTCGAAATTCTTCACCTTCCTTTCTTCTATAAAGTGGCCACTCCACATGAATTAATTAATTGTTCATTAATTAATTATTTGAATTATTTTGAATTCATTCCAACAATAAAATAATTGGAGAAGCTATTATTTTATTTTTTTGGCACTTTCATTTGGTGGATCCTTGGAGAAATTTGGAGAACCATTCTTCCAATGAATAACATGGAGAATGCGAAGAACACGAAGAACGTTGTCGAACATGTTCTTCCTTCTTCAACCGGATCAAAGGACGGAGCCGACCACAAATAATGCCGAAGACGCTTCTTGCTCAGTCTCCTACCAATGACTTTTCCCGACATCGAAAAATCGACGCCGCCATCCTGTGACTTCGTCAGTGATCAACAACAAGCGAGGTATTTGGATTTGAGTTAATTTTATATATGACTAAGAACCTCTGTTCTTTGTGGTTCGAATTTCTAGACTATGGTTCTCCATGATGAGGAGGGCACAGACCGCATGAATATGGTCCCAGGCTACCCTTTTGTTTGTTCTTCTTTGGTGGTGAAGGAGGCAGTACACGCAGAGACCAACAACGAGCCAGCCATGAAGAAGTCGGCGGCGTAAGGCCACCAGGTTTCTACAAGGGAAAGGCACCACTGTTCTATGTAGATAATCGAGCCACGGCCAGGTGGGCCGTGATGGTGCTGGAGCGGCCTAGTGATGTCGTACTGCACTGGGAGGAAGGGCCATGACCAAGGGGGATGCCACGGTCGGATGAAAAATGCAGTGTCGTCACGCCTCATGGAAGAGAGGGAGGGCGAGGCTAGGGCGGGCTTTGACGGAAAAGCTGGGAACAACGCTGTCACGCAGCACTGGAGAAGGACCTTGGCCTTAGGCCACGAAGGATAGGGGAGGGAGGCCGGCTAAGCCGGGCCTGTTGCCCTCTGCATGCGGGACCCCACGGGTACCACAGGATCCACCGAACAGGCGCCTAGAACCGGTTCCTTCGGAATCCATTGGGGTGTTGCACTCCCCCCCCCCCATGGCGTGGCCTACCGGGCCACACGGCCGGCTAGCAGGCCGAACCACCCGACCAGCCAACCGGGCCGCCCCCACGGATTGTGCCGCTCCTGCGGTCTAGGACGTGCCTTCGGGCAGGGTCGTCCCTTCGGACCGGGTCGGACTCACAGACCGGGTCGGACCCTGTTCTAGACCAGGGTCACGTCGGGTCGGACCGAACCCAGTCCTGTCAGACCCGAATACACCTATTCACCCATAACTCGGGCTATGGGCATCTGTTTGATGAACCTTCAATGGTGCCAATATTCTTGGAATGAAGCTATCCCTTTGAGAATACCCCACATAAGTTCAGGGTATAGTTGATCTAAGGTCAAGTTGGTTTGTACATGAAACCAACCGGGCCCCTGGGACTAAAAGGCTAATAAATCACCGACCTGACATCCAATTGACGCGCCGTCTGTCGCCTTGAGACCCCTATGATGTGGCGGACTATTGAGGTACTTTTACATGAGACTTCATGATAGTTGGAGTTTCTACCATAAGCATGGGAAGTAGATCCTTCCAGTGATGGGTGGACAGAGTGCGGAGACATAGTAGTTGACAGACCTGACAAATGCTTGATAGATTCTACTAGCCTAGTGGGGAGCGCCCGGTATTTGGCAGCATACCAATGGTGGAAGAGCGCCTGGTATTTGGTGGCAGAACCATTGTACTCAACAAGAGGAGATCCTCTGTATTTTATTAGGGGGAGTGAAGGGTATTTAGCGGCAGACACACAATGGAGGAGCACCTGATATTTGGCGGTAGACCCGCAATACATGACAAGAGGAGTACCTCAGCAGTCCAAGGTTAGTGAGAAGCGCATTGGTGTCATGATAGACCCACTGTACTCAACAGAGGAGGAGTTCTCCAGCAGCTATGATTTGGATGCTGAAAATCTGTGTTAGAGCTGAGTCAATGACCATTGTGTTTTCCTCGTGATTGAGATGGTTTACTCGATAACATAGGTATATGTATGGGAATATACCTAAGAAATGGTTATATGTAGATTCATACTTTGTGGTTTATCCTTTTTGGATTTTGTGAGAACTTGATGGTCTTGGGTTCCCAACTGAGTATCATTATACTCAACCCTGCACGGGCTATGCTCGCACCACATTGTGATGGATGCCAATGATGGATAGCGCTGATCGAGGCAGAGTGTATGAGGGCTGGATGAAACCTGGAGGTGGACTTCTCGACGAGACGGTACCCGGAGGAGACAGACTGATGTGGAGCTCTAAGGAGGCTATCTATATGTACCCTTCAGGTAGGATCCATGGTGGATGATCCAGGAGCTGCTAGATACCTTCCAGCTATTTGTCTTTAGTTGTACCTCTTTTATATTGTCCTTGTACATTACCATTGGGCTTGTATTTCTGGCCCACTTTACTTTCAGAACTACCTTTATATTCAGTTTAACTAAGTGTTTTGCTTCCAGTTTTGTAATATGATTTTGTGTTAATACTTTTTATAAAGATAATGCCTTCCCAGCTTAGGGATTTACCCCTTTGCTGCTAGGCGCTATCCCCTGACTTATGGAAGGTGGGATTATGGTAGTCACGACATGGTCCCTGAAGACGGGTCGTGACAAAAAATTATCTTACATACAGAATATTTTAATAAATAAATGATATTTTTGTTGAAATTTTATTAAAGGATGATCATATACATTATAAGTCAGAATATTTTCTAATGTTCTTCATATATATTATAATAGAATTCCTAATGTATATGTAAATTATTTAATGAAATAAATTTGTCCTATAACCTTAAATTTTTATTAATTTATGGTAATATAACCACAAAGTGAATATTTGTTTTGTGGTTGTTAACATTCTAAAAAATGTCATATATTACTCTCTATTAGTCCTTATGTGTAAATTTTTTTTCCATATCAATATTTTTATTTATAATTAATATTAATATATTTTAATACCTATTTTTTGGTGAACATTGTACTTACCTTTCCCTCTTTTTATTTATATGTTTTTATCCCTTTTTATGATGGTGATATTCAATTATGTGATTTTCAAATACTATTCCATTGACTTCCTAGGACAATGTAAAATTGAGAGGAGTAAATTTACAAATGGATAAAAATCTGACATACCTTATTTTTGAAAATGATTCACTTCAAATAATTTTCCATCTTTGATAACATGTATTATTTGAATAACAGATTTTAAATCTACCATGATTCATTATTAGAATATGATTACTTCATGTTATGGTGATAAACATGCCATTTCATTTATAAAAATAAATATTATTTACTAATTTATGAAATTTATATGAAATTACTACTCAATGTAATTGTATTGATAAATTATTATTATATAATCAATCAATTTTCAATAATCATATTTTATAATTCAAATACATGACTTTTAAAAAAATTATTTTATTTGTTTTTTGATAAATCATTACAATTAATTTATTGGAAATTTTTAAAATTTAATTCATAAAAATAATATAAATTTTAAAATAAATTAATTAATCTTAGATTAGGCTGTTTTTAAATTTGTATGAAAACATTTATTTGTTATTTAATAGGAAAACGTACACTTTTTATGAAATACAATATCTTTTTTAATATCACTAATTCATATGCATAAGATAATAAATATATGATAATTATAGAATGAGTAATATAGGATAAAATAATACATATTTCATAAACAATTAAATGAAAAAAATATAAAGTAGTATTTCTTCCATGATAAATATAAAAATCATTTTTTGTGACAATGTTTGGTTGTAAAGCGCTACAAAATTATATTTCAATAACATGGACATAATATTTTAATGGAATAATTCCTAGATCAACTTTTTTAATACATATTAATTATTATAGATGTTTTTTATTAATATACAAGAATTTTTTAGTTATATTACAACTGTATTATGAAAATTCTTTTGGAATACTTGCGTAAGGATGAAAGAGTTGAAACATCTTATTAAATAAGTTATCATGAGATAAATATGATTTAAAATACATATTAAATGAATCTATAGGGGTATTTTGATAATAATTATCTTATTCTCCATATTATAAATTATTTATAAGGATTAGGTATTGAAATACAACTTAAATTCATATACAATGGTATCTTGACAATTATTAAATTAATGGTAAAATTAAAGAAATGATATTAAAAAATAATTAATGTATTATAATTGGAGTTAATTACTCTTATAAAAAAATTAAAAATTAAAAATTTAAATGATATCTTATTATGTATTAAAATACATGGTATGATTTTTACTTGATTTATTGTTATCATTAAATTCATTTTATTGATTTGTTCTAAACATTGAAATTATTGTTATTTTAAAATAAATTATTTTGAATTAAACAATGAAATTACAAATGCTTATACAATATCATTGCGATATCTTATTAAATAATAAACAATATAATATTCAAATATACAAATATTTTAATGAAATATAACTTGAGTTAATATATATTTTAATAGAATTTATTTCATAAATACATTATATTATTTTTTTAAAGTATTATATTGTAATTGAATCTTTTTATTTGTCCTTTATGTCAAATGTTTTTAATATTGTCAAAATTCACATCAATGTTGATTCATGTGAATAGTATTTTCTTAAAGCACATAAAAATAATAACAGTATTAATATATGATAAATTGGATAATATATGATCAATAATAGAATACCGTGTACATTTATTGGTAGGTTGGTACCATTTTTATGGAGAGTGTATTTATTAAAATTTAATCCTATGAAAAAATTCCAAAAGTACCCCTCACCTCAATTATACAAAGGCACCTTTTATATCACTACCTAACTCCACATTAATCTTTCTAGATTGACCAAATCAGTAAAATATTTATTTTAAAAATACATTGACACAATATATAGGTGATTTTATTCCAAAAATACTAACCATAGACACCTTTAGAAGAGATGTAATGAAGATTTTTTAATAAGAGGTAATCGCATATACCAACATATTTTGTTTCTTGTAATTTTCCCCTCTTCTAATAAATGTTGTATTATTATAGAATAATATGATAAGTATATATAATATTCTTAAATGTTATAATGATAACGTAAACAATATTATACTCCAAATTTTCTAATAAATGAGAAGTTAATGTATCGCTCTTACGTTTGTACAAATTATCATCTCCACATAGCGATACAATGAATTTATCATTAAAATATTTTATGATTTTGTATCATGGTGGGTTTAGTGTTTATATATGGTAAATTTTAAATAATAATACTTCTATAATTAAAATATACCATCTACCATATTACCTTCAAAACCATTTTAAAATGATTACATCATTCTTGTATATGTCTGGACTATAACTTCCACGAAGTGATGTGATTAATTTTTCATTTAAATTTTACATTTATAGTGATTATATATATTTAATTAATATATATTATATATAGAACTAGATAAATTTAATTAAAGGTGAATTATTATTTACCATTTTTTTATTTTCTCCATCAAAAAATGAAAACGGCATCTATGCCCACGTACGTCCAACCATATATACGAATTCTGTAATAATTTATTTAGATAGAACATTTGGAGTGAATATAAATATGTATATAATGAATATATATATGATATTTATAAAATTTATAATATTCAATAGATGATGAAACCAAGATAAATGTATATGGATCAGAAATACTCAATGTCAATAGTCATGATAAATGAAATAGTAAATAGCTAGAAATAATTATTTTTTGATGAAAATGGATATCTAAATGCTATAGAGGGATATGATATAATTTTATATGTATTAACATGACACTAGTATAAAATAATAATAAATTATTATTTATAGTATTGTTTTTATAGAACATTTGATGCAAGGCCAAGACGAGTTATGAGATTCTCACCCAATATTTATTTTTATTGGACACATTACATGTAAGGAATTTTATTATTTTTTTTGATCTATATACAAACCATAAATTTATTATGTAATTATCTCCCTGACAGTTATTTGATTCAAAAATTCATTTATGGTTTTTAATTTCATGGGGAATATTTTAAAAAATTTACCAAAGTGGTAAGGGTTTTATGTTAAACTCTCATTGATGGTATTTTTTGTTTATGATTATACTTCCAATGATAAAATATAACAATACATCTCTTAGGAAACACATGAATTATCAAATATAATATTTATTTCTTAAAATTAAATGTCTAATTTTCTATTTCAACTTATGTACTAGAGAGACTAAAAATAAATTATTATGGAATGTGGATTCCATTTATCTCTTCGTTCGGAAATGTTTTTTCATCCAAATACATATTTTCTAATAATGTTTTAAAATGGTTTTTAATGTTATCTCAATACTATTTAAAATATTGTTTTACCCATTTTGACCTTTTTAAATTAGTATAAATGGAATATTTTTATCTTTTTTAGAATAAGGCTTTTTGGCTTTTTTAAAATAAAATGGAAGGTGTGTTTTTTAACATTATACAGAATGAATAGATTTTTCAACCACTGTGATTATTTTTTCCTTGAATTATCCTTTAATTATTTACTAGTTTAATTTAATATAAAATAAATTACATTATAATTGCATATTTTTTGAAAAAAAAATTTCTAAAATGTAATGGTTATTTTACAATAGATTTATTCCATGAGATATTTTAAAATAATTTTAAATATAATATTACATATTTTTATGTTACTTAATATTTTATGGAAATATGATTACAATGACCCATAATTATTATTTATCTAAATGGATTATGTTTATAATGAAATGATTGTTATGAAATTCTTTTCTTTTCTATGATATTCATTATGATGAAATGTTTAAGAACCCCACTTCCTTCCTATGGGTTATGGTTCGATGAAATGTTATAAAACATGTTTATTTTTTTGGTTTTTTATATAACTAATTATTTATGATCTTATGGAACTCATATTTAAGTATTTAATTATGTGGTGTGTCGGACCAATATCACCATCCAGTGTATTTTTTAATGATAAATATTTCTTGAGATAAATAATATTTTATTTTGGTGTTACACTAATTTAGTAATAGGATTTATCAATTTTTATAATCTATATTGTAAACCTCAAACACTAAAATGATTTGGGGAGTGAACTAATTCCATTATCATAGTATTGTAAAAGAGCCTTCTCTACTAAGGAAATGAATTTCTATTATTATGTGTATTCCCCAATTCAATGATTTAGGATAGTTTTTTTCTATTATGAATCATGTTATTTAAGTATTTAATAATTAAATTCTTATGTACTATCATGAATTACTCAATGACTCAAGATTATAATATATGATATTTAGGTTATGGTTTTCAAATGTCAACTTATTTTTATAATAAAAAAATTTACTTTAATATTCATATATGATCATTTATGGGTCACATTGTTACCTGTAGAGAGCATCAAAGCAACAAATTTCTTATGTTTCCTTTCCCCATGTTTTGAAAAAAAAGTATTCAGTATGATATGTCTATGAATGAAGATAGTGATGAAACAAATTATGTGAGATGATGTATAACATTTACGGGAAATTTTATATATATACATTTTTCAAAATGCAATAGACAAATAAAATTGTGGTGTGAATTATTATATAATTAAATGAATAGTTATCCATTAATATGTGATATCAATAAATGAAATGAATGGATCACTATTGGTATGACTCCTAGGAAGGTCACATTGGCCATTTATTCTTATAAAAATATTAAAATTATAACCACCATTTTTCCCAACTTATTGTTACTATATTATTTATGTCATAGATAGAGAATTTTTAATCAGAAGGGGTTTTACTCAAAATAATAATGATGAAGACATAAGGGAATCATTTCAACCGCTTATACTATGTAATTAAAAGGATTACATGTAGTCAAAGGATTATTCTCAACTATAAAAGTAATTATTTTCAAATAAAGGATTTATATCAAATGAATAGGTTTATTAATTTTTCTTTTTTATAGTGAATTACTAAACTACAAGATTTATTCAAAATAAAATCCTTTCCTTTTCAAAACACAAGATAAATGATCTAGTTTTCCTCAAAATATTTAATTTTTTTTGATACCAATATAAAATTCAATATGGTCCATAGAAGAATCTTTTTTATCTCATCCATCTTAACATAATCTCCTACATATCATAACAATTATAACATCCAACACCAACACTTTCATTACAATATTTTAAATAAGGAAATGTGTTTTACATGAAGACTTGTATTATACATCCATTATGACTAGTACAAAAAATCATTGCATGTAAAGGTATTTTTTCTTAATCATTTCCACCATATATATCAATGATATCATAATGTGATTATTCATTAACTTTTCATTGTATTTTGGAAGTAGCTCAATGACTCTATATATTTTGAATAATTCTCATAATCCTATAAAATTTTCATATTGACAACAATTACAGTTCATGAATGTGAAAAAAAATCACCATCATTTCAATTATTTTCAATATCACAAAAAATATCTAAATTAAATATTACTGATCATTTATTTATAACACATATTTTAAATTAAATAAAATGTTAAAGTATGGATTTTACCTTAGATCATTACTTTTTATTATCCTTGAGAATAGCTTCTATGGAAACATCTTATTCCCCTACAATAAATCATAATTACAACCAGATTTTCTTGGGTGAGAACTATGTCATAACACATATAATATATATAAGATACTTCAGAAAATAAATAATAATTCTATTTTGGAAAACCAAGTATATAATACAAGATATACCTCACAAATTCATCAAAACATTATAGAAACCTTAAAACATGTGATATAATAATAAAAAACTATAAATATGGGGTTTTAAAAGATTTAGTATGAAATAAAAACAGTATACTCAAAAACATAATTTAACCATTTATATGATTTAAAAGATAGTTTAATCCACTTTTTCTTACCAAACAAACCAACCAATACATCCCCTATTTAGACAAAAAAATTAAAAAATTGGAAAATAGAAGAAAATTTGAAATTAGAATACTTTAATCCCCAGTGATTATTCACTCTATAAACAATTTTAGATTCCTTGAATTGTAATATTTATGAAATTTTATCTTCATATTATTATCGACATTGAGTTGTTAAATCACTTAAAATATCATGAATTTGAGAGTACTCCATAACGTGAAACTTTTATAATGGTCGAATAATGGCAACATCATTTATCTCCCCTTTTGATTAATTTCCTAAAATTTACTACAATTTAGTTAACAAGTGAATAATTTGAATTTTAAGGTGGTACGTTTATCAATTAACTATATGAGGTTTTTATAGATTTATATCTTAATCTAAATGTTCCATTAATTATATCATCATAATTGGGTTTACTCTTTCTTAATTTATTCTATATTTTGATATTATTTTTTGTAGGTTTCATTGTGGTTTCACCATTTACAACATGATACTTTGGTGAGAACTCTTTGAGTTCATGATAAGAACATGAACATGCTTCCCAACATATAGCTACATATTATTCATTATTTTATTTTTATAATTGGAATAACATATAGTCTTTTTCAACATGACCAGATACCTAGTATTTCCCACACAACTCCCCATGAACATTAGGTTTTCCATTATATCATTCCTTATAGGAATAATTTTTGGATTTCATAATCTCTCCAACTATACTCGTACCAGTTACACCCTAATTTAGACATAGTCATTGATTATTCCCAAATTATTAGTCGATAGGATATATCTATTATTTTTTGGGTCTCACACATTTTCAATTTAATATTATTTCATTTTTTACCCTCACTATTTAATTTATACTCATGTATTATCCACCTTGATTCAATGCTGTTCCCTGGTAATTAATTATTGAACATTATCTTATATGATTTAATTTGAAAACATCCCAAATGAAAAAAAATATTCATTGAAATCTGATTTTTTCTTTTATTAATGATTATACTAAAAAAACCTTTTATCTTGTCATTTTCCCATAATAAGTTTTTCAATTTCTATTATGTTTCTTCTTTATCTGATTTTGCTCACTTGTCCTTACTTTAGTATGAATGTTTTTACAACATCTTTCATCCATGACATGTTAAAATTAAAATTAAAAATATACATAAATGACGAAAATAAAATCAGTATCACACAAGTATTTCAAAAAAACATTCTACATTTTTCATTGGGATACTCGTCATAGTATCTTTGGAGAATTAAATTTGAATATCAACCATATTCTCAATGTCATTCAATTTTGGATTCATGGTTTCTTAAACATTAATAGACCATGATTATTCCTTATGTAGTTATTTTTTTGATGATGGTTTTTTGTATTGATATATTAATGAATATTATTTTTCTCATCAATTTTTACCAAGGAATTTTTGATCTTTTAAATGAAATCAACCTATTTTAAGACATAACATATCGTATATTTTTTTTCTTATAGCTTAAATTTCACTATGATCATAGAATTCTATTGAAAGAAGGAAACTATTTTTTACATAATAATATACTTAATATTTTTTTTCTCACCATTAGTTCCTAATGGGTATCTATATATTATAACCTTAATGATAAAGGTTATATGAATTTTATGGAAGGCGTCATTATATTTATCACTATGTGTTAATGAGTTCTATTTTTTTTACATAATAGAAAATTTTCATCTATACTATCTGGAGAACATGTTGATATTTTTATATTATTCTTCCTTAATGTTTCTATATATTTTCTTAGAATAATCCTCACATTTCTTCATCTCTTTAAGATTCATTAATGTTATTATTCTTCTTCTTCAAATAATAAACATGAAATTTTCAAAAACATCCACATAAAAAATTTGAAAAATTAACATAGCTTCGTATATTAATTTTTTCCTTCTAATATTCCGGGAGTAAAATTTCAGGACATAATAATTCCCAGTATTTTCTTATTCATCTCATTCTTAACCCTCATTAGATTATTAAAATACCACATATTTTTTCTCTTTCACAATGATTTATTTTCCTACATCGTAATTCAATATATTCCAAATATTCATTTTAAAAAACTAGGGATTTTATATTATCATAATTGAGGTGTGTATTATGAAACTTAATAGGTTAAAAGAAAAATATTTATTATAAATAATATATATTTTTATTGAATTTGATATAGAAAAGTTCACCTCAACTTCTAAGCAACATTTAAATGCTCTAAAGCATCACCATATCCTATGATATGATGTAAAATATTATGAACCCCTATACATTAGTCATCAATTATCCCAACATCATAAATAAAAATATATTCAATTATATATATATATATATCAAAATCTATAGTTTGGATTCCCCAATTTTCATATTACCCTTATTGATATTCTCCATCTGCTCTCACATTTTCAATTTAGTATAATGTCCAATTATGTAGGTGTAGAATTTTTAAAATGAATATTAATGGAAATAATTTCTATAATTACCATCTAAATAATTATTATTCATGTCAATATATGTCATGGGATCATCTCTTTCAAGTTGATTAAATCCCAAAATTATATAATCACTATCATTAAAACGTTGAGAAGGAATATAAGAAAGAATATAGTACACTTATCCATGAAATGCTTCTCATTAAATTATATTTAATCATTCAATTTTTAAAGGATTAAGAACCTCAAAAATTATTTCCCTGCTAAATAATTTAATGGGAGCCATATTTCTCTATTACAATTATAGCGACCGACCTAGTAAGATCACTGAAGGAGTAAGAGTAAATCAATGTTCCATTTTTTAGTATCCATTATTGATAAAAACCTCTACATATTTTTAATTATTTGATCCACTTCTCTGGTTGTGAACCATTTTTAGTTGAGTAAGTTGGATGTAAATTTTATAGCACATAATTATTTACAATATATGGCCAAGAAATCATATTCATTCCCAAGGATAGTTTTCATTCTAAGATCAGGTTACTCCTTGATGAATGAAATGGGTAAAATATACATTCTATATATAAATAATTGTAATGACCCAATGTTTTATAAATGGAACTTCCATTCTTATGAAAATGTCATATAATCACATGATATCCTAAAACAATGAACTATTAGGTAATATGTGACGTTTAAACATAATATTTTCACTTCTGTGTTTTGATTTTCAGAAATATGAAATACACAGGTTCAATCAGTAAGATGTTTTCAGTTTGATAAGACAAACTTAATTTTTGGTTATTAGTAACTAAACCTTATGAATAGTAATTTTACCCTTATAAATAGTAATATGAACCTTATGAGTAGTAAATCATCCAAAAGAATAGTAACCTCACCCATAAATGTATAAATAAACATTAGGCTATTGATAAGTGATAATATGGCCATTGTAAAAGTGTGGGTATTTTTACAAGTCATAAATAATTAATTAAAATTTATTAATTAATGTAAAATAAATTAAGTTTCCTAAAATCTTTTCATAAATTATCAATTTTATGTTTTATTGTTTTAAGATAACTCTATAATAAATATGTTATTTTTAAAAACATTATAAAGTTAGCTATATTATTAAAATCTATATTTTTCATATAAAATCGAATTTTAATAAAAAATAAAATAATTCTATTTAGAAAATTAGTTTTGGAAAATGGGGTTCATTTTTTGATTATTAATGTCAAAAAATGGTTCTGGTTAATTTTTTTTGATTTTTCTAAAACAATTGAATTTTTATGAATTGTAAAATACAATAATTTTCAAATTAAGCTAAATAGTTGATTTATATAGTCAGGGATGATGCTCCACTGATGTAAGACAAAGTGGTTAGAAATGACATGAATGTATTACTATTTTTTTCAATGAATCATCACTATTTATGGAATTTAGGAAAATTAATAAACTAAGGAATTTAATATAATGAAAACCATCTTCTCCTACACTATAAATACCACCCCTCTTTACCTCATATTCACTCCTATCAAGCCTTGTGACATGAAAAAATGCACCCCAAATTACTCCCAAAGATCCCCCCGAAATCCAATTTCCCTTACTCTCTTCAAATGACTAAATCCCCTCCACTTAAGAGGCACTCAAGGAAGATTCATTCAAGTGTTAAATTCCTCTTTTCAATTATTTTACTTCACTTTCATGTCCATGTGTTTTATTTTCTATCCTTACCTCTATTCATCCAAATGATATGAAAAATATAGTAACATACATATAATTTAATTTTTTTTATGATAAAAGAAAAAGTTATTATCATTTCTACTTTACACTTCTTGTATACTAGTAGTAAAGACACCAACTGATATTTGTTAATTTACCACATTTAAGGATGATAGGTTTTTTATTTCTTTTACCATACATAAATCTGGTCATGAAGCCATTTCTGTTATGGTTGAACCAGAATATTATTTAAATATCCTAAGTGGGGTTCTATATTATTTTTTACAAAGGATATTTAATTATAATGGAAAATGAATTTGTAGAGATAAAAACATACCAAAAATCCCAAAAGGTTAACACTAACGTTTTATATAATGATTTTAAAATCACTTCATGTAACCCAAATATATTTATAACTTGTAACCTTATTTATATTAAAAAATAATATATAAATCCAATTCTGAAAAACCATCCCTATTTCATATGATTCTATATTCATGAAAATATGTAAAACGATCGTAAAAACCTTGAAAACAAATGGACCTGGACAATAAAATTGAACCACATAACACATCAAAAAGGTCATGAATGAACATGAAAAGATTAGAAAAAAATTATATAGAAATTTTTGTGAAATTATAAATTAATTACCCAAAATTTATTTTTATGTTCATTATGATCGAGCGAAAAATCACCATCAAACATAAGGTAATGGATACTCTCTATTTCACTTTTATTCAAGAATATCCTCTATGTTCTGAAATTTAATGTGAAATACCTAATTATGGGGAATGATTTCGCACCTCCCCCTTACATACCTCATGATTTATAAGTGACTATGAAATATATTTCTCTCTCATTAATACATATTAAGAATACCTAATACAATAATGATAATTCGTATGCGATTCTACCCAAACCTCCTTTGTTCCATTGGGTTGGCTTATCTTATTTTTACCAAAATAATGTTATCTTACCTTTTTATGTGCATATTATCAATTATTTATAAATGTACCCAATTAATTTATCAATACCCTTTCATCATTATCATTTTGGTATATACATGTTTTTAAGTGACTCACTACTCAATACTTCTAGCAAGCTTGTTTTGAGGGAAATTTGAAAATTCTTACTAGATTCCAAGTGAACTCTATCTTCTGTTTTAAGACACCATTTTCATTATAAAATTTTTCATTTGATTATTGAAACCATATTGATTCACTTCTTGTTTTATATAAAGGATTTCCACCTTTTAAATTTAAAGGATCCATAGTATTTTCTTTTAAACATCCGAAAAATTATTTAATGCAAAAAAAATTAAAATACTAATCATATATGTTGTAACATCTATATATCATCACATACCATGACACAAGACTATTTTCACTTATGAATGAATCTGTTTATTTTATTTCCTTTCATTCATGTAATCTTTTATGATACACCCATTTGTTATATTTCATGATATGATTATGGTACCTCATTCTTTCCATGGGTAAACAATATTTTTATGTAAGACTGAATATGTATGATTCATTATGTGGAAATCATATTCATGAAATGTAAAGAATGGTCTTCCCAGATATCCTTCCAATTCATTGTGTAATGATGAGTCTAATGTGACTTTTTGTGCGACAGTCTTGCATGTAAGCCTTGGCTTCTGATACCATGTGTGACAGTCATGGCAGTTAGCCTTTTCTTGTGCTACCATGTGAAACAATCATGGAGCTTTGCACTAGATCATGCTATTTTCATGATTAATTTTGATTCCACGTTATTATGACACCATGTCTATATGATTCTATATTTATATGCAATTATTCCATATGTTACATGCCTTTTTATATAACCATGTCATGCATTTTATACCATGTGCTAATTCATTGTTCTTATGGTTATTATATAACTATGCTATTTAGCTCATCACATTATTCAGGTGTTCCATAGGATTCCCTATGCTGGTGTTTGATCAAAATGGAAGTTAGTTTCTCATTTTGAAGATTAAATAAAGTTGTTTTTAGCTGCATGTTTTCAGTTTTATGTACTAAGTCATCCAAGACAATAGACTTTATGATCCATGGCATTTACTCTGATGTATAATTATGCATAAAATCATGAAATGTTATGTCTAAATTGTTAGGGTTTCTATAGCAGGTATAAACGGATGGTATAGTTATTTTTGGATATTAAGAAGATAGAAATTTAGTAGGAACCTTTAAGAGAAGTCTATGTATATGAAATCACCCTGAAATTTTGGTAAGTATGGAGTAACTAGTTTATCAATAAATTACACCACTATATACATAAAAATGAGTATAGGTGGATATGGAATAGATTCATCTATTGGTAAATCCCAAAAACAACACTTTGATCTACAATAGCATGGGAACTAGTGCACGTCAACGGGCCTTGCCTCACTCTTAGTTTGAAAATCCTAGTAGATATTCTTTATTAAATTCAAGAGCATGGTTCAAAATTTATTAAGGGAATAAAAAATGATCCCAAAAAAATATAATCTATGAATCTGATCAAGTATATACAAGATTGAACCATAGGTAATCACATGTTAGGATATTCTTCATTTTTATAAGATTATCCTTTTATGTTCAAATTATCCTTTTTACGATTAATTGATATGTATTAAATCCCTCTAATTGAAAATTATTTCTATTAGTTAATGGAGGGATATTGAATAACATGGACCAATAATAAATATTATATGGAATTTGATGATTTTCTTAATGATATACTCAATATGATGGGAATGGGTGCTCAAAACTTCTTGACAGTCTTTGATCAACTATCACAAGTTATTTATAATAAAATTAATAATGTGGAACACCCTAATACTCTAAAGAATGTGAAAGTTTTCATTAAACCCCTCATTTAACAAATGTATTCCATCTTTAGTGGATCTTCTAAACCCCTCCTCACGGAATAGTGGATTAACTCCACTGAAAAGATATTCTCCATCCTCTATTACTCATATTCAGAGAAATTTGTACAAGAGGTCTATTGTTTTGTTTGGGTAGCTGATCAGTGGTGGACATTGATCAAGAATATGAATCCCCTAGAGGAAATTGATTAAATAGAATCAGAGGAATTCCAGAAAATGTTTTCAATAAAAAATTTCCCAAAACCCTCCGTCTCAAGATGAAAAGAGATTACCTCAGACTCAAGAAGAAAGAAGATTATTCTATCAGGGCATAATAAGAAAAATTCAAAAGGCATTCAAAGTACACCACCAAAATTGTCTTTATCACCGAAATCATGGTGGATCACTTCTTTAGCAAAATAAATTAGAGTCTATGAAACGAATTAGTGATTTGATACTTTGACAGTTATGTGGAGATTTCATGTTGTGCCTTAATGTTTGAAATGGAGATCGACTACTCTTAGTGGTATTGTGAGCCTGTTGATAAGAATGAGAAAATATTATCTAATGTTGGTGGTTAATAAAATAAACTTTATGATGGAATGATGATCAATCATCTGATGTGTCAAATGTAGGGGAATAAGTATCCCAGGAACTGTATAATAGAATCCAGAATTTTCTTCAAATGTGGAAAGATGGGACATCTGGCTAAAAAATTCCAACAATATATGAAGAATCCTACTAATGTGGTAGAAAAAAGGAATGTTTAGATCAATATTCAGCCTGTAGTGTAGTGTTACAACTACAAGAGAATGTGAATTATGAAAAAAAATTCTAAAGCGAGGGTAATTAGAGGAAATAAATAAAAACCTCCAAGGAAAAAAGTAAGGGCTTATGCTATCAATATTGTTGAGGTGGATCCTTACAATGATTTGGGGATACGTATGATAGTTATTTATAAATTATTATTGAAAATACTCCAGTACTATACATTCTTTTATATCTTGTATCTTTAGAAGAACAATTCAAACACAACATCAAAATTTGGTGGAAAAGTTACATGTGAGAACATCAAATGGGTAAATTATTGCATCCATGGTTTATATCTCATCCCAAGTTAATATTTGTGGATGGAAACTCCCAAAAAATCTTCTCATACTTCTTTTAGTGATGGTTGATTCTATCTTTGCCATGGATTTTCTATCATTATACACAGCCAACATCATATGATGGGAAAGTCAAATCACTATTCACATCCTAAAGCATCCTCAAATTATTTACAAGTGTAACGAGGAAGATCAATTTCCATTGGAATCATTGACTCATATGTGAATATTAATTCATTGGGAGGAATCATGTCTAGGTCAAATGATTGAGACAAATGAGTGAATCATAGTGGAAGACATGACCATCATGAGAGATTACACTAATGTATTCCCTTAATAGTTTCCTGGTCTTCCTCTTGATTGAGAGGTTGAGTTCTAAATTCAACTTATTCCTATGTCCCTTCTTATATAAAATACACCTTATAGAGTGGCTAACATAGATCTGGAAGAGCTGAAGAATCTATTATTGAGGAATCTGGAGAAGGGTTTTATATGCCTGAGGTCTTCTCACTGGGGTGCTCTAGTCCTCCTCATCAAGAAGAAGGACTGATCAATATGACTCTTTATTAATTATTGTGAGCACAATAAAATCATGAAAAATAAAAATTAACCCCTACCATATATAGATGACTTGTTAAATCGTCTTTATGGAGAAAATTATTTTTCTAAGGTGGACCTTTGGTAAGGATATCACCAATTACTTATGAGGAAGTATGATATTCTCATGAATTCATTTTGAATGAGGTATGAACACTACGAGTTCATAGTGGTGCCCTTAGGAATCACTAATGATATAGAAATTTTCATGGATTTAATGAATAGTTTCTATAAAAAATAACACAATGAATTTTTGGTAGTCTTTGTTGACGATATTTTGATATATTCCATGAGAAAAAAGGAACATGAGGAGTATTATAATATTCTAGTGAATAATTTTCTAAAGGAGAAATCATATGAAACGTACATTAAATGTGAGTTCTAGATGGAGGAAGTATCATTCTTTGGGAATGTTGTCTATGGGAATGGGATATCTGTGGATCTACCCAAGACAAACTAGATTGAAGATTGGCCTAGGCCAAAATAAATAATGGAGATCCACAACATTATGGGTTAATCCTGGTATTACTGATTATTTTTTAGAATAATTTTGTGATGTTCCAACCCAATGATCAAGATAACATGAATGTGACAAAACAATTTCTTGACTTAGGAATGTGATGACTACATTAAAGAGTTGAAAACAAGTGAAATACCTATGCCTGTACTCACACTCCCAACAAGTAGAGACCTATTTTTGGGGTACAATGATACTTCAAATAAGGCCGCTGGATGTGCTCTAATTCCAAATTATAATGTGATAGCTTATGACTCAATCTAGTCAAAATCAGTGAGAAAAACCATCCTAAGCATGATCTGGAGTTGGTGGATATTATCTTTGTCTTAATAATATAGCGGCATTATCTTTATGGTGACAAGTGTTATATATATACTAATCGCAAGAGTCTCAAATATATATTCACGCAAAAAGTGATTAATATGTGCCAATTTATATGAATAGAGCTCATCTTGGATTATGACTACTCAATCCTCAACCATGCTGCTCAAAAAATAAGGTGTTAGATGCTCTGAGTTGAAACGATCCTGCATTATTATTAATGATAAGAATTCAAAAGGATTTGATCATCATAGATTTTTAGAGTTTTGAAATTGAAATCATTAAGGGATGAACATCATAAATTTTTTCTCAAATGATTTCTCAACCATCCCTCATGGAGAAAATAAAGCATGCTCAATGAAAAGACATGAATATTCTGAAAATAGAGGAAGCCATTAAATCATCTGATTTCATGATTAATGAGGATGGAGTTGTAATATTTGGGTCATGATTATGTGTACTATCTGATTCAAAGATAAATAAGTAGATTTTTAATGATTAACATATCTCAACCTTTTATTTTCACCTAGGGAACATAATGTTGTATCAAGATATCCTGGAGAACATTTTGTGGGATAATATAGAGGAAGATACTGATGAATACACATCCAAGTACCCCATATGTGAACAAATGATGGATGATATACATATGTCTATGGGGATGATGAAACCACTACCCATACCAACATAGAAGTGGGAGAATATCCCCATGGGATTTTTCACTATACATCCAAGGTCATGTAGAGGAAAAAATGCTATATAGGTCATTGTAGATCATCTTACAAATACATATCACATAGTCACAATTTGATAGGAATTATCATTGGATGAACATTCACAGTTATATATAAAATATGTGGTAAGGCTGCATGGAGTACAACTATCTTTTTTATCTGATAGATATCTAAGATTCACCTCGATGTTTTGTAAAATTCCCTAACACGATCTATGAATTAAACTAAACTTCAGTACGGCCTATCTTTATCAAACTGATAGACAATCTATGTGTCCTTTTCATACACTATAATATATGTTGACAACATCTTCTATTTAAGTAAAATGATGATGGGACTAACATTTTCCACTTTTCAAATTCTCCAACAACAATAGTTTTCACTCAAGAATTTGAATGGCACCATATAAGGCCCTTTATGTTAAAAGGTGCAGAACATTGTCATGTTGGGATGATGTTTAGAGAAGGTGAAAACCATTCATTAGCACATATATGGCACCCAAAGTCAGAAAAAGTGTAATGCATACAATCGTCAATGAGACCTCGAGTTCAAATATAGAGACTTGGTATTTCTTTTCATATGTCCATGGAAGAAGATCTTGAGATTTGGGATGAAAGGAAAGATAATTCCCCATTACATTGGCCCCTTCAATATCCTTGATCAATTCAGAGTTGTGGCCTAACTACTGGCACTTCAACCTACCATTTATAATGTACATGATATCATCCACATATTATAAGGACCTGGACATAAACATTACTTAGTCTTATGTTTAATCAGGAATTCACAATGAGGATCTTTTCTGGTCTGGTGTTTTAGTGAATTAGGCCATAAATATTACATTACATCTCAAACATTACAAAGTAGACACTTGTACTCAGTTTCAATTTATTCAATAAAATAATGACTCTAAAAAAAGAAACATGTCAAGTACCATGTTTATGCTGAATGAATTTTCCATGATCCCATCCTTGACCCTATTCATCTTTAGGCCCTGTGATAAACATTTCAAAACATGGGATGAGCATAAAAACCCCAGTAAGGGTTATAATATAAGGAATAGAAACATTAATCCATAAATATTTTAAAATCAATGAAACCATACTTTTTAATCATAATATACATCAAGAAATCATATTATTTATCAATAATACATCGAAATCATAAATCATAAAGGTAAAATATATCTAGCATAACATACTTACATTGTAGACTTAATAGCTATGCAAAGAGTAAAATTTGGAATATCTATAATAGTATATTCACTAAATCTCTTAGGAGAAACATTAATGTTTACCTCTGTCATGTTACATAAGAGATTAGTGAGCTATCTCGAGCTCACCTGCCCTAGGTTGATCACTGAACCACCCATATATGTAAAAAATTCCCAAGAACCTTAAAATATTAATAACACATAAAAAACATAAAGGAAAGATAAAATTTCCACATTTCAATAATAATATATCATTTAATGATATTGAAATAATCAATTATTCATCAAATCATTTTCAAAACAATTTAAAACAATTAATAATGATATTTAAGAATCAAAGGTACCATACCACAATTATGTGTTTGAAAGAAAAAATAATTTAAAAACATTCATATATATATATAAATAAATACTTAAAATCATTTTTAAAACATGTTAATTAGTTATAACAATTTACATGATTAAATCATTATAACATATAAAAAAATATTTTAGTTAAAGAGTTCCTTACCAAATGAAAGATGCTGGAATACCAATAATTGAGGAAAAACATTTATCAAATCTTATAATATAATGAGAATAAATAGATTCATGATACTATAGATAAAAATAAAGTATATACACCATAAAAAATTTAATTGGTTTATAACAACAAATAAGTCTAAATGGAATGTAAATCGAGACAATGTCCTTTGAAAATATCATATCATTATATTAAAGAAATATCAATGAAATAATTATGTGTCAAAAATAAGAACACACCCAATATATGTGGATATTAATTTTGAAGAAAATATTGGTCATTCACACAAATTTATTTCCCCACATAATCAAGAAGTATAAGATTATCCCAATGAATAGAAATTAGGTTAAGAAGTTCCCCTAAAGAAATTCGATAGCCTTACGGCATCACAATAAAATTAAGATAATGAGTAGAAGATAGGGAATAGGGTATCTAATAAAATGGAAATAAAATTTACTGAAATTAGAATATAGAATAAAATATCCGAACATTAGAAAAACTAAATTAAAATACATGACATAAAATAAGTCTTTGACTAAAATAGTACGGTGAAAGGTTCCCTTATCAATTAGGTAACATACGAAACAAACACCCTATTAAGGAAGAATCATAAAATAAATATGTAAATACTCATAAATACAATTATATTACACAATTTACACAATAATGTGCAATATATATACCACAAAAATGAAATAGTGGCAAATATTGCATGAATATCATGATAATAACAAGTGAGATGAAAAGCCCTACCTCGTGTTCGACTTGACACGTTCATTCATTAATCTCATGAATAATTTATTGAAGTTAATTTAAACATGATTAATATCCTTTTTCATGTTTATTATTGGTTTTATATCACTTAATACCACTTTATAAACATTATATAATCACTTCAGTTAATAATGGGAATTCTATCAATATTTGGTACTTGATTCAAAAATGAACTTATAATAATTATAGGTTGTCCATATGGTAAAAATTACATTAATTACATAATTATATTCATGATTTAGATATCGTATATATAATTTATATCCAATATATATGTATTTATAATAGTCCATAACATTTGGTCATAAGAAATTATATGCACCGTTCATCGAGATGGTAACCCATACGTACGCATGAATGCTACGTTCATTTGATTTTTTTATTTTTATTGAAATGAAAAAATAATGATAAATTGATATATTATAATTATTGTATAATATAATATGTTTTATTTATTAAATAATTTCATTAACACCATCATATATAGGTTCTATGTATTGTATGAACGAGTCATATCACTTTGAGGGGCGACAGTCTGCACATTCTCAAATGAAATTATCATATTAATAAAACATAAAAGCATAAAGGTACTGTCTAAATGAGAAATACAGAAACATATTGATAAAATAAAATAAAATATATTTCATATATAATAAAAATTCCATCTTATGTTTACCATGAGATGTGGTAGAATAATATTGACCAATCATCATTTCGTGAGGTATTAGTTCACTTTCTATAGAAACAGAATGTTTGTATCCATTAGATAAAGCTGTGTGTCATTGTAGTTCTAATTATTCTCATTAAAAAACATAGTATATTTTGGATACTATTTTTATAAAATAATGGAATAATGATAGTTTAAGGAGTTGGAGAAGTAAAATAAAAGAAATGAACTTAAGAGAAGATGTTACATTTAAATCAGGTATCTCCCTTTGGGTTGAACCAAAATGATTAATTTATTTTGATTATTCCAATGGGAAGGATTCTATAAGGAAGAAATATATGTAGGGAGCATAATTGGGCAGATTTTGGACAAGTCAAGCTGTTCGAGAGGTGTGTGCAATGTAATATAGGTGACATTTTTTTATAAGGGGGAGGAGGGGCTCTTTAGGAATGTTTGAATGTATTTTTTTTATTATAAACATATTATTGGTTTCAAAAAGTTCTAAAACTTCTTATATTAAAATATATGATTGGTATTGTTAAAAATAAAATCATACAATAAGAATTTGAAAGGTTTGGGATATTTTTTAAATTTTTATAATCTCATTTATTTAAATCAATCCTTAATAAGGTAATCATTGCATCTTTATTATGTCATAAATAATTATATATATATATGATATCTAAAAATTATAAATAAAATACCATAATTTAGGAAAACATTTTAGATTTAAAATTAATTTTTATAGTTTAAGGTATAACTTATATGACCCCATATAAAAATTTATTTACAAAAATTATATTTTTTTGTCATTATTTCTTCACTTTAAATTAATTAATATAAAGTGTCATTATCACTCCCATGTGGCTCAATTGTGTCCCAATATCAACCCCAGGATTACCATGGTCATAAATGTATCATAAAATAGTATTATGACACATTTTAGGGTAATTTTATATTATTATTTGAATATTTGGTTACACTTATTTACCAAATTTATCTTTTAAACATGGTAAATAGTATATTTACTGATTTAATATTCCTAATATCTAAAAATAAAAGTTACCTATTTATAAAATATTTATATCCTGATTCCAAACGTGGAAATTTTTTTTACAAATTCAAAACACAAAAGAGGAAGAAATTAATTTAAAATTTATTCCCACAGTCAAAACAAAAAGACGGTTTTTAATAAATAATAACTATCAAAAGATGGACACTTGTTTATGTCCAATTTCAAAGTAAAATTTCTTCAAATTACCAAAATTGGATTAAATGGTAAAAATATAATCTAATTAATCTTTAAACCCGATTATAGAATTAATATATCCATAAAAATAAATAATATTAAAATGCATTTTTGAATTAAAATGCAGTATTAATCACTATTTATTAAAAAAAGGAACATTAACAGAAAAATACTAAAATATCATCCAAAGTAAATTTTTATGTCCTGATTCTAAAGAAGAATATTATTTTTCCTAATATAACATATAAAAGTAACAAAAACTACATATAAAATGGGATCTTCATCAATAGGTGATAAATCGACCCTTCAAATAATATTTGAGTATCTATGCTTAAAATAGTATTCATTCACATTTTAAGCCTCTAAAATTAATTGGATAAATATAATAAAATTTAACAAACATTTGAAATCATATTTTAGTTAGTTTTATTCATTCCTTCAATAAAACTACTATGTGTTAACTACCATTTAAAATAATAATAAAATTATATTATTTTTCGGTACAACTCAAAGTTGTGTGCAACATAAGATTTCACGGAAACCTATTGTTGTGTGTTGAGTACTCTATCAAATATAGAATCCCGATTTAAAGTAAAAATTATATTTAATTCACAAATATTAATAAATATGAAAATTTCATATTCCTTATTTACATGGGATGTTTCACAAATCCCTCTAAAGGAAGTACATACTAGATCCTTCACAATTACTCTCTTTAGATGTGGTATAGTTGGAGGATGATCTTTCATACAAAGAGCATCTAGTGATGATCTTGGATTTTATATATAAAGTTCTACCTATCAAGACTTCTCACCTAGTAAATTTATTATAGTGGAACCATAAGTACTATGAATAAAAATGGGAATTTGAGGAGGGAATGAATGAAAAGTAACCACACCTGTTTTTGGATTGGAATGAAAAACGAATTTTGGAGGGAAAAATTTTATTAGGGGGATTAATGAAACAACCTAATTTTTTATCGATTGAAATTACCTTCTTATAATTTTGACATATAATCAAAATGAAATCAAAACACAATAAACTACTAAGTATTATGTGACCATTAAACATAATATTTTCACTTCCCTAATTTGAATTTCAAAAATATTACACACACGAGTGCGATCTGGATGATGCTTGGAGTCCTAAAAGGTAAATATAATTTTGGTGAATAGTAATTTACCCTTATGAATATTAATTTTACCCTTATAAATAGTAATATTACTCTTATGAGTATAAAATCATGCAAAATAATAGTAACCTCACAGATGATGTATCAATAAAATTTAGGAATCTGTTACGTGATAATATGACCATAGTAAAAGTGTTGGTATTTTTGTAAGTCATAAATAATTAATTATAAGTAAATAAGAAATTTAAAATCAATTTGTTTTCCTTAAAGGTGTTCATAAATTATCAATTTTTGTCTTCGATTTTTAAGATTATTTTATAAGACCCTATGTAATTCTTTAAAACACTATAAAATTAATTATAGCTTTAAAATCAATATTTTTATGTCAAATATGATTTTAATTAAAAATTAATATAATTATATATAGAAATTTATTTTTGAAAAAAAAAGTCCATTATTTTATTCTAGACATCAATAAAATTTTAGGTTGAATTTTTGGTATATTTCTAAAATACATGAATTTTTTAAAAATAGTAAAATACAAAATTTGCAAATTGTGATAAATTCATGATTTAGAGGGTCATGGATGATGTTCTGCTAATGTAAGCCCAATTGGTTTGAAATTTCATGAACATGATACTATTTTTGTCATTATATAATCACTATTTATAATCTTAAGGAAAATTAATAATCTGAGGAATTAAATATTATGAAAACCCTCCTCTCTTTCATTATAAATACCACCCCTTCATAACTCTTCTCATCACTACTTTGAAACATTGGAAATTTCATAAATTCTACCCAAACCTCTCCCCAAGATCCTCCCCCACTCCCAAAATCCCTATCTCTCATGAAAAGACCAAATCATATCCACATAAGAGGCTCTTAGTAAAGATTTATTCAAGAGGTAAGTTCCTCTTTCCAATTCTTTTACATTATCTTCTTATTCATTTGTTTTCTTTACAATCCTTAACTCTCCTCATCCAAATGTAATGAAAACTCCAGTACCTTACATGTAATTTATATTTTTTTATAATGGAATAAGTTATTATCTGAACTCCTTTACTCTTTTTTATACAAGTAGTAAAGACACCATCTAAGATGTGTTAATTTACAACATTCAATGATGATGGGTTTTCAAATTCATTTACCATCTTCAGTTATAGTAATGAATAAAAATTATGGTCGAACCATATAATTATTTAATATTTCCAATGTATGTTTCTATAATGATTTTTAACACGTGATATTCTATTGTAATGAAAAATGAGTTCATAGTGATAAAAAATAGCTAATAAACCCAAAAGGTTATCACTAATGTTTTATAAAATGATTTAAAAATACTCTATGTAACCTAAATAAATTTACAACAATGTAACCATTTTTATGTTAAATAATAAATTACAAACCCAATTCTACAAAACCATCCCCATTTTACATGATTCTCTGTTCCTAAAAACAGGTAAACTGATAGTAAAAAGAAAAAAAAACAGATCCAAACTATGAAATTGAACCACATAACACATCAAAAATGTCATAAATGAACATAAAAAGGTTATATTAAATATTATAAATATATAAATGATTTTTTAGTTGTTAATTAATGAACCTAATTTTATTATTCATGTCATTAAGATCAACATAATAATAACATCAGACATAAGTTAAGGGATCCTCTCTATTTCACTTTTATTCAGGAATTACTTTTATGTTATTACCTTTTATGTGTAATCCCTAATAATGGGGTATAATTTCTCACCACCCCATTTCTTACCTCATAATTGATAATTTATTATAATCCCCATTATCAATCATTAATCCTTCTTATGTATTCCATATACCATGGTGATAATCGGTAAGGGATTCTACCTCAACCTCCTTTGTTTATTTGGTTTTCCTTGTCATCCTTTTACCAAAAAAAATTATATTATATTTATATGTGCATCATATAATTTTTCTGTAAATGTTCTAAATTTATTTATCAATTCCTTTTCATCAATTCCTTTTGTTTATGTACATGTTTTTATTTAATTCCATCCTCTATACTTCCTCATAAGCAAACTTGTTTTGAGGGAACATTCCAAATTCTTACCTGATTTCATGTGAAATCTATATTCTATATAAATAAAAAATTGTATTTAAAAAGTCATAATTTTAATTATTAAATCCTTTTTCATTACCTTTTGGCTTTATATGACATATTGTTCCCTTTTTTTCAAAATGCCCTATAGTATTTTCCATAGAACTGCGCAAAATAGATTTAATTGTAAAATTTATTAAATAACAATCTTACATGTTTTCACATTTACATGAAATAACTAACTATGGTACATGAATATTTTAACATAGTTATTTCCTTGTAAATTTTAGTTCATTTCTCTCATGGACATTTTTATGATAGTCCCATTTTTATGCTTTAGGATATGATTATGGAACCCAATTCATTGCATGGGTAGTCATTATGTTTATGTATTATTGATTATATATGATTATTTATCTAGAGAAAATATTAATGAAAATTTAATATGGGTGGAACCTAATATAAATCCAATGCATTAATAAATATTTAGTCATAGGTTCTATTATGTGTGACAGTCTTGGTGGTTAGCCTTGGATTGTGCTACCATGTGTGACAGGCATAGAGGATAGCCTTGGCTTGTTCTACTATGTGAAACGATCTTGGATGTTATGCATGACTTGGGATAAAGATAGGATTTAATTTTGGCACACATTATTATGACTCCATGTTTATATGATTCAATTTTTATATGTTACAATTCTATATGTAACATGCATTTTTATATCATAATGGGATGCCTTTTATCCCATGTGTTAATGAGTTGTTCCTATGGTAATTCCATTACAGGGCTATTTAGCTCGACCCATTGTTCATGTGTTCCCCAGTGTACCATATGGAGAAGTCTGATTAAAATTTAAGTTAGATGATCAATTTAAATATTAAATAATGAAATTTATTATTTGATCCATGTTTTCAGTTTTATGTACCTAGTCTTCCAAGACTCTTGAATCTACGATCCTTCGCTTTTAATATGATGTATAATTATGATTAACATAATGTAATGTTATGTGTAATAGGTTAGGGAATCTATAATAATACAGATATGAAATATATAAAAATACTATGTAGATAATCTCCCAAGACATATGTTCATCACATTTATATAGAATCCCCTTATTTATGGGTTATTTAAATAGGGATCCCATAAATTTTGAAAATACGATATTGATAGTTAACGAGAATTGTTTTATTTATTTTAAATACAAATAGAGGAATATAATTTCAATGTTTGACAATTTACTCTCTAATTAGCAATTAATCATTAAAAGAGAATTATGGATAGATTTTGAGAAATATTCCATAGTAGTGGTGATGATTCCAAAAGAATTTTTATGGACTAAATGTTTTGTTATTTAGTAATAAAATTATTCATGATTGGTGATGATTCAGGGAGAATTTTTATTGATTCATTTAATGAAATTCAATGTCATTCTTGAATAATTCTCAATGATTTCATTATGATGACTATTTTTTCTAATCTCAATTCCAAAGGCATGTGTGAATATGGAATCATTGTATTAAATAATTTTTAGAGACGATGTTTTAGAAGAACACCATGAAATATATTTTAATTTTATTAGGATGTGAAGAATACAATGAAAAATTTTATATTGAGTTCCATGAATATTAGATTCATATATTTTTTAATTAGGATTATTATCATATTGAGTTAAATCAATAAAAATATTATTTCATTTTCTTTTTGTTTTCATGAAAAATAATCTTCCTACCATAAATTAATTAATTAATACCATAAAAAATATTGTTTATCATCACGATTCAGGAAGAACATAATGACATTTCTCTTGGAATTTTTATTTAGGCAAGAGGAAGGCTTGGATATCTGATGCATAGCTTATTTCTATGTATCATGAACAGACCTCATTAGAAATGATGACCAGCCATAATAACCCATAAAGGATAACCATTAAACACTCATATATAGACCGATGGGATAAACCTCATTGAAAATATATCCCATGATAACCATGCATGGAAGAGGAGATTAAAGGAGGGGTTATGTATAAATCCTATAAGAAGGCGTTCACATATGAAGTTTAGAGGGAGAAGTGGTGGGTACATAGTGTAGGGTTACATGGTGGCATAGAGCCGGTGTGGGTTCATGTTTATCGGGTTTTGGGAGAACACCCTAGTACTAGCTTCTAACATGAAGAAGGAATTCAAAGGAATATATCGGAGACAGAGAAGTGCTAAATATTTTTTTCTGGATGGAAAAAATAGAAATTTTTTTACACTATATTTAAAAAGATAAAATAAATGTGTTTCATCTGACCATGCTAATATGGATCGTTTGATCAAGCCAACAATTGTATTTTTCCTCCAATGATCTAGGATTCTGTGCAGACTAGAATATCCCCCATGTTTGAGCCAGGACAATCATTGAATCAATCTAGTTAACAATTTAATCCCATGATCAAATCCTTTTTGAACCCTTGATATCTTTACATGTCTAAATAACATCGAAGACATGAAATTGATGAATTTCCATGGATGAATTGATATACTAGAACTTTGATTATTTTATTGATGATACCAATATTGTTAGATGACATAGAAGATGATAAATTAATAATTTTTATTTCAAATAGATTTCCATTCATGTATTTACACATGTATATATATATAATGAATAAAAAATTGGTGTTGGAACCACATAATCCAAAAATATGATTTATCCATGAAACCAGTCTAGGATAAATTATTACATATATTGTAATTTTATGAGAGTTATTCCTTGATTATTTAGATAGGGAATAATATACGTGAATAAATATATTGGATCAAGTCATTTAGAATCTATAGGAGGATAATGTGGTAATATCTTATTCCAAATGATGATGAATAATTAAAAATAAAACCTATATAATTCATGTATTTGTGATGAATACACCATGTGAATAAAAATAGATCATCAATATTCATGAATTTTCTTTTTCAAGGGTTTTTAAAGGATGAAACCACATCTGATCACTCAGCACTATAAGGTTATAGATATCCCAATAATTTTATTGAGAATTCATGATTTAATGCAAGTAGGCCGTTATGAGATATATCATTTATTTTCTGGAGAATAAAAATATAATACCTAAATCATTTTTGTAACTTCTATAAATTTCATATAGGGAGATGCTAGTGATAATAATGTCACATGGTGATGAGGGTAAACCAAAACCCCTTGAGTGAATTCACTTCATTAAAAATTGATAAAACATTTGAAATTCAAAATTAGTCATAAAAATCCACATAATTCCATTTTTTTCTATTGAATATGAAAAATAATTTTTTGTTCCAAAAACATTATATATGGGGACTTAAATGGAGTACTTGAATCATGTAATAATATAGATAACCATGCACCTAATTTTTAATTAGAAATACATTCATGGGGTGGTGAGAAATTATATAATCTCAATAACTTTGGATCTCTATATAGTCATTGAATCAAATATGTAATGAGTAAATAATTTATAATTTTTCAACAAGGGGAGCATAAGAACCTAAAAATTTTATGATAATTATCAAGACCACCATTGATTATGATCATAATGAAGTACACAAGTATAAAGAAAATTAGTTATTTTAGTTAATTAATATCTCTTGAAGAATTAGTTGTTCAAGTATAAAAAAAACCATTTTACATTATTGCGACCAATATTATGGATTCCCTACTATGTAGAATAAATTTTAGATCAATAAAAAATAATGTACACGATGTATATGCATTTTTATTCATTTCATTTTAAAATTATTTTAAAGTACATGAAACAACATCATGTTGATCATTGATAGAAGTATGTCACTGTACCCAACCTTTTAAAAATAATTTGTGAAACTCTTTACTTTATTATTCACATTGCATAAAACTATTGACAACACACAAAAAATCCATTCCACTTAATAGTGGATGAGGTTCAAGAGTATATGGGTTAATTAAAATGAAAGTAAAAAACAATAATGTTAAGTATAATGATAAATCCCCCCTCTTAGTTTCCCTCCATGATCGAGATGGGATCTACATATTGTTTTATAGGGTAGTTTTTCATTAGATTGGATGTAATTTTTATCCCTATTTTTTAAAAAGATTAAATCATGTGTTGATTTTATTTTTAATTGGATATACCTTCGGTAGAAGACATAGTATCAACTCATTTTCAATAAAATATACAATTCACTTCAAATAATCTAAAAAACGTGATGTGGGATGATAATATACTGAGTAAAATATCAATTAAAAAATAAAAGGATAAAAAATTTCTTGTTTAATTATTTAACAATGTTCTTTTTGAAGAAACACGCTAAAGTTGTGAAGAGTTAAAGGACATCAATTCCATTAAATTTATTGAAGATATCTACTCTCTGTTGAAATTTTATATTATTTATTTTCTTAAAGAAGTGATTTAATAACGACTTAGTTCTTTCAATGATGTATTTTATAATATTGAATAAGTTGTAGAGAATATAAAAATTTCTGAGGTTGTACATACAAATAAATTGAATTGATAAAATAAACAAATAGACCTTATTGATGTAGAGGAAGAATATTTGGAAGTTTTCAATAAAAGGATTGAAACAGGTGAATAAGAATTACACTTCTATGATTCTTAGATCACTATGTGTAAATAAGATTTTGGTGAATTAATCCATTCATAGAAAACATTGTTAAATGCATCCTTGAATGTGAGAGATTCACATCTTGAAGAAACATATTGTAAATTCACATATATTGAATTTTTTTTGGTAGAAAATATTATGTTTGATAAATAATATATTCAAAATATACATCATATTGAAAAATCACATAAATATTTTATTAGTATTTTGGGTATCATAATATGATAATAGATCTATAATAATAAAATGCCTTTAAAAACATTTATTTATGACAGTAAAAACCTGATGTTATGGTTATAATAATTAAAAGTGAATGTGAAGATTGACTAACATGGTTGAAAATTGGAATTTTAACATCAATTATAAATTTTCAAAACAAGATTAAAAATTAAACAATTTTTAGGAGACATATAATTGGACATCGCAGGTTACTGAAATGAATAATTGTTTCACCCAAAATATGAAGAGAGTAAACCAATCTGAAGGATTGATTGTATACATATAGTTAATAAGTCTCAAATATATATATAGACTCAAATTTATAGAAATTAAATTTTAGTATTGTAAGAACCCAGATCTTCTTTTCAGTTATAAATCTTTCTTTCTGATTCTTTTTGTGAAAAAGAGGAGTTTGTGGAAGCTTCATAAGTACACGTCGTGTACATTAAGTACACGTCGTGGACAAAGTTTCTATGGTTGAATGTGTGATTGATGGGTAATGGCCGAGTACATGGCCGTGTGTGGTGACCTGGGGACTGCCTAAATTGGAGGCCAGAAAAGGAAAGTACATGATGTGTACTTTTAAAATACAAGTCATGTACTTTTGTTTTTTTTCATTAAACAGACAGGGGTCACATCTAATGGATAGAACACACTTCTTCATTGTCTATCTCATCTAGGAGAATCTGTATAGCCATGGATCTTCCCCTAACCCTTGAATCGTTATCCGTTCTCTGAATCGAACTCTTTCAGTTGCATTGGAATCACATTGATGAGTTTTCTCTTCTTCGTGAACAATATCTCTTGAGTTCTCATCATTCATGATTTATCCTCGGTTTAACATTTTTATCATTTTTGTATTTTTATTGTGTTCTAGGTCCACTCAAGGCTCGAGGTTCAAATATATAGATCTCATGATGCCGATGAAGGTTGTTTGTTCCTTTCCCTAGTTAGTCTTTGAGTTATATGTGAAAAAGTTCCCAACACCCTTGCTCTGGTTTTTTTTGTGTTTATGGTTGTAGCCCTTTTATTTTCCTATTATTCCTTGTTTTACTGGATAGAGGTTAAATGATTGAGAATAGGTTAATCTTTTCCATGATAAGGATGTTTTTCCATGTTTGATCATTTTCGACCGTTTGGTCTAGCCTTACCTGTTAGGCTACCATGTGATTTCCATGGCTATTACTTTTGGAGGGAGTGATTATTAACTGACATGCTATGATAATCTATATATTTTTTTAGCTAAGTAGATCTTGAAGTTTAGTTTGTCTTATGATTATCATCTATGCACAATTTCTTTACACAGGTTTGCGGGAACTTTGTGTAGTGAGAGCGTAGTCGAAATTGAAAATGAGGGGTTTCCCATAGTGTCTGTTTTAATTATCAATCTATGAGACCATGGGGTGATTTTAGTTAAGATCTCCATTAGAGTGTCTATATTTACATTATGAGGCCATAAGAGGAATTGACATTCATTTCATCCTCCGAGTGTCTGTAGTTTACCGATAAAATTTTATAGGGTGAATTGACGGTGAGTACTTCCCCAAAGAGTATTTGTTCACACATGACAATAGAGGTAATTGACGGTGAGTGCTTCTTCAAAGAGTCATTGTTACACCTTTTAATGTATTTTTATCTAGAGGGGTTAGGCTGTGTGATCAACCCAAAGAGTTTATTGTTTTATTTGGTTGATTAAATACATTAAAGTAAATGTTTGTAAATGAAATAGTTGTACTATTTACTTTTGAGTAATTCCATATTTATTGCATATCTTTCTAATTGCCTGTCATATATATTCAATGACTGTTAGGCACAAATATTTGGGTGGTTTCATACTAGGATTAGTCTCACACCCTTTTTGGATCATGATTTTGGGGTCAAACTCATTATATTATTGTTGGTATAGATAAGGGAAAGCGTCATTCTACTTCAGGGACTTGATTGCTATGGAGATGGAGATCATGCGACCAAGATGAGTCTTGTGATACTGAGGAGTTGTTTACATTTTTTCTTTGTAATTTGGATTAGTAGTTTATTGTTCCATTTTGACTTTTTTATATAGTTTCCTATACATATGTATCATGCATGAATTATATATGTGTGTGATGTAGTTGTTTATTATTTCCGTTGTTTACTTATTGCATGTTTTAATGATTCCACTATTGCTATTTGTTTTACTTTTGATGTGTTATTTTTACAATGATGGAATAGTTTTCCCACTATCACACCCATGTCCCTCGCTGCTAGTCGGTATCCTCTGGTGTTTGGAGAAATACGATGGAGGCCATGTGACCAACCGCGTACGGGGCACCTCTGGGTGTCTCCCGGAATAGGGAAATTACAAAATGGTATCAAAGGAATTATTTTATTCTTGACTTAATATTTGGATATTATATCTAGGGATAGGAAAGAATAGGTACTTGGTAATAATCTATGCTTAGGAGTAGCTAACTCATGTATACAAAAAATCCAATTTACCTTGAATATTGTAATTTTTCTAGTTTTTCAATTTTATCATTTATTTGATTTCACTGTTTGGGGATTCATATGTTTTGTGTTGTTATTATTGATATTATTGAAGTTTTATTTTTGTTTCAACTATATGAGATGAGGGTAAGCCATCTCAGGCATCATATAGGCCCTTTGTAGAGATCACATGTCATGATTCTTTCCATTCCACTAAGGGTGCATTAAAAATTTCATGTTGTTGTGATAGAAGTTGTGTTAGATATGCATGATTTTTTTGATAGATTCCTTGATATTATACCTTCTTTTTTATAGGGTATTGAATTGTGTAATGTTTTGTTTGAATACACATTAATCATCAGTTCATTAGGTTTTATGGGCCCTCAGGGATCAGAAATTGGGGGATCATGGTATTGTTATGCTTGTATATGACATAAAAAAGTTACCACAATTTGATTCACCGGGTGTATGGGCCCTCACAGATCGTATTTTGGAAGCATAATGTTTGTTTTAGTGTTTTTATGGGGTTTGGAGTAGTTTTTGAGGCTTACTGTCTGAAAGAACCCAAAATACACGGTGTGTAATGATAAATACATACCATGTGTCCATATATTCGAGAAGGAACTATTTTTTTCCAGTATATGTCATTTACTAAATGTGCATGCCATACAGTCTCTAATAGGTTCACTATCTGTGTGGGAAAATACATGGGTTTGGGAAATCATTGGTGGAACATGCAGTGTTCAGTATGTACACGTTGTGATATAAAGACCAAGTATCCACCTGGGATCCTAATGACACAGACGAATAAAATTTGTTCATACATCTATTGTCAGGATTAAACATGTCTTGTAGTGTAGCCCTTGTTTCTAGCTGTGTAATGAAAAACACGGGGTAGTAGAATCCTTCTAGTACACTCCATGTCTGGAATAAACAAGTCGTGTGGTGTTATCCATTTGTGTACCAGTGTGACTAACAATACAGGAAGTTGAAACCTATGTTGTTCAGGCTGTGTCCATCTAGAAAATGATGTGTAGAGTGATCCATGCAAACGGCCGTGTGACTAACTACATGGGTCAATGAAATTCGTCTAGTACACGTCGTGTGTGGTACTAACGCACAGTGTAGTCTTGTTCAAGGAGATCGTTATGGCTTAGAAATGTATAAGAATTCAATTAGGGGAAGAGGATTCAACTACAAGCCATGTGTAATTATACACGTCATGTGTATGGGGTGTTACATGTCCTAGGTTGACAAATGTACACGCCCAAGTGAAGACTTAAGGGAACATGCCATGTAGTAATTTTACACGTCATGTATCCATGGTTTGAAAAACATGAACGTTTTATTTCTATTGTTTGCATGATTCACATATATGTAGTAGTCTTTGATGTTATTTATCTAACATATGCACTTGACCATGCAAAGTCATGAAACTGAGAAGTCCTCCAGTTGTCTTCCAGATATAAGGTAGTGATCAGACACCGGAAACGGCTGATCCGGAACTACTAGCAGATCCTTCTGTAGTTCCTGTCTTGGAACCAACTGCCGTTCCAGATACAGGTGCTGACACACAGTTCCAAGAGGGATTTATAAGGTGTATGCAGACCTTCTAGTGAGTACCGCCTCTAGACTCGATCTAGAAGATTTGATGTGAGTCTTTCAGCAGCACCATCCTCCCACATTCTCAGGGGATGAAGGACCTCTAGCTGCATTTTCATGTCTATAATCCATGCTTTCTATCTTCGAGCATATGGATATTCCTGTAGATAGAAGAGTGAATAATGCTTCTTATATGATTCGGGTATTTTCCAAGGTATGGTGTGGTGTGATCTCATAAGTGGGACGCCAGCAGGTTATGGAGTTTGATGGGTTTCAGCGTACCTTCTACGACTTCTTCTCCTCTAAGTCTTTTATGGCCAATCGAGCCTTAGATTTAATGATTTTTGAGCAGGGTACACATTTATTCTTGGAGTATTATATTTTCTTCAAAGAGGAACAATGATTTACACCCTTTTTAGGGGGAGATTAGTTATTCCATGCACATATGTTTGAGGATTGTCTTAGGCAGGATATTTGGGCTTAGCTGAACACCTTCAAGTTGGCTTACATCACTTATGTAGTCAACCATACAATGATAATGGAGCGCAACTTAAAGTATTTGGGAGCTGTGAGCTAGGGAAGTTCAATATCCATAGTTGATACTTCTTCGGCTGACAGTTGGAAGCACCACAGTGATTCTACCCGTGGAGATCTGAGTAGGTGGGATGCACTATCAGGGAGCTCGGTGGTATGATACCAGTAAGGGAAGGTCAGAAATATGAGGCCACATTTCGTGAGAGACCCAGTGGAGTTATGATCTTGCAGAAAGAGGGTTCATCTTTAGTGCTTATATCAGTTTTTCTCACCCAAAGCTGGTGAAAAGTTTTCTTCTATGACACCATGTTTAGGAGCCGCACCACCAGTATCTCATCAGTCAAGGAACTAGAGTACTTCTAGCTGTTCGGGCTGTGGTGTAGGTCGTGGTTGTGGTATCCAATATCCAGGATTTCAGTATCAATAGGGTGGATTAGCTCTGGATGGTCATGCAGTGTGGTAGGGCTGTGTTAGAGGTCAAACTTTTGCAGTGGAGCATACCCAATAGGAGTAGGATCACATACCCTCTACAGTTCTAGGTACAATCCTAGTTGTCTTTTTTTTATCATCCATCCATTTCAATATGGGGGCTTCCCATTTCATTATATATGTTTCTGATGTGGAGATCCTTGGGCTTTGTATCTTTTCGTCTGTTGATATCTAGATTCTAGACACTACTTTGCGGACTAGGATGCCAAGTGTGTGTCAGTGCATGGAGTTCCCTCTTGAGGTTGGTTAGTGTCACTTCTTTTGGGACCTCTGTGTCATGGAGAAGATGAGATATGACTTCATTTTATGAATGGACTGGTTAGTTACCTTCCAGGATTTTGTCGACTGTTATCACTGTAGGGTGAGGTCCACATCACCAGAGGGCTGATCATTTCTTCATAAGGTCGAATGGGATGTCTAGGAGAGAAGAGTGGGACCTGAGAATCCTTGGTTGGGAAGAGTTACGACCACGATTTATAGTATATATCTGGATGACCAGGGGACTTCACTAATGGACTTTTCTCTAGTAGTGGATCATTTCAGGGATGTCTTTCCAGAAGACTTTTCTTCTTTTCCTCCAGAACGAGAGGTGGAATTTTCTATTGAACATGTGTTAGGAGCATCACCAGTGTGCATTCATCATTATAGGATGGGTACACTATAGTTACATGAGCTCAAGAAGTAGTCAGACGAGTTTCATATAAAGGGTTTCATCTGACCCAGCACTTCTCCTTGGGGTTCACCTATCTGGTTTGCGATGAAGGTGGATGGTACCCTTAGAAATTGTGTGGATTATCAAAATCTAAACCAGTTGATGATCAAAAATAGATATCCCCTGTCAAGGATTGATGATCTGTTTGATTAGCTTCGAGAAGCCCAAGAGTTCTCAAAAATTGACTTGAGATCTGGATACCATTAATTGAGCATTTGACCATATGATTTACCTCTTATAGGATTTCATAGTATGTATGGTCCATACGAGTACATGGTTATGTCATTCTATCTCATTAACGTAGGTACAGTTTTCAAGGCACTGAAGAACTGAGTGTTCCATCCATACAAGGATTCTAAAATTGTGGTCTTCATGGATGATATCTTGGTGTACTCTCACACTTGACACAACCATGCCACCCATCCTGCAACTGTTTTCAGTACACTATGAGAGAATCCATTATATGATAAGTTATCAAAATCCCACTATTTTATGGACCAAATTTATTTCTATTGTCATGTTTTCTCTGAGGTAGAAGTATCAGTAGACCCAAAGAATATGGGAAATGTTATTTCCTGGGAGCAGCCAAAAAATTTCTTTGATGTGTAGAGTTTTCTAGGGCAGGCTGGATACTACATATGTTTCATATAGGTATTTTTAAGATTAAAATTACCACTGATGGGTCTGAGTAATAAGGTTATGAAGTATGTGTGGTCAGATTTTTATGAGTCAGCCCTTTAAGAGTTGAAGTGTAGGTTGACTTTAGCACTGATACTATTATTTCTAGAGCTGGAAAAGAGGTATATTGTGCATTGTGATGAATTAGGTATTGGGATTTGAGATATGATTATGGAATTAGAAGTATTTTTTGCATACGGGTCTCAAAATTTGAGGCCACTTGAGTGGAACTACTAGACACCCTATCTAGAGTAGGTTGTAGATGTCCATGCTTTATATTGCTGGAGACACTACCTTCCAAGAGAGAATTTTTTGGTTTTCACTTACAAAAAAATTCTAAAGTATATCTTCACTCAGCATGATCTAAATCTGAGACAATGAATGTGTGTTGAGTACCTTCAATCCCTTGACATTGAGCTTGCCTACAGGTCTGGGAAAGGCAACATAGTGGCTGATGTGTTGAGTAGGAGGATTATGATACATGTAGTTTAGGAGGCCAGTAGTGAGTGGAATCTTATGGATATGTTCTCTGAGATTCATTTGGAGGATCATGATAGACATAGCCATATGTTTCTATCTTCTATAGTTATTTCCTCCACTCTTTTTGATCGAGTGTGAATGAGGCAGCTATCAGATACTGAAGGCCTAGACCTATGGGAGTGTGTGTCAGGAGAGGACCATTTTCCTAAATGGACAATAGTTGAGGATGAGATCATGAATTTTTATATACGTGTGTGGGTGTCAAAAGACATATGTGAGGAGCTAATAAAGGGAATTCATTCCTCAATTTGAGAAGTTCATCTTGGTGTCACCAAGTTGTATCATGATCTACACCATCGGTATTGGTGGCCCGATATAAGGAGATATATTGATGGTATTTTCATGAGTTTTTCCACCTGTCAGTAGGTGAAAGAAGAGAATCAGTTCCCAGTAGGGATTTTACAACACATATCCATTCTCGTATGGAAGAGGAATGATGTTGTGATGGACTTAGTGATAGGTTTTCTGAGGTCGCCTTGAGAGAATGCTACAGTTTTGGATTTCATTGACAGACTCACAATGTTTCTCAATTTTTGCCGATTAAGGAGTCATTAAGTGTTCATGAGATAGGAAGGATGTACATCTGGGATATTGTATGTTTACAAGGGGTTTCGCACTCCATTGTTTCAGACAGGTACATACATTTTACTTCTCTAGTTTGTAAGGGACTTTAGTGGGATTTGGGTACACATGTACTTTTGAGTACAGCTTACCATCACAAGACCGATGGCCAGTCTGAGCATATGATTCTGGTGCTTGAGGACATGCTTTGGGATGTCATCTGGGATTTTGGAGGTTCTTGGGAGATTCACATAACTTCCGGGGAAATTTCCTACAATAATAGTTTTAAATAAACTATTCAGATGAAACCTTGTTAGGCTTTGTAAGATATTCCATGCTGATACCTATTATGTTTTCTAGAGGTAGGAAAGGCAGTTATGCTGGTGCTCACCATTCTAGGAGAGCACAAAGTAGATAGAGTAGATTAGGAAGAGGATGGCTACTGCACAGTCATGACAGAAGTCATATGCTGATCAATAGAGATGACCTCTGGAGTTCGAGGTCGGAGATCTGGTTTTTCTACGTGCCACACTGATGTTGGTACACTAGAGGATTAAGTGTTAGTGTAAGATTTCTCCAAGATACTTCATGCCATTTGTGTTTTTGTAGAGAGTTGGTCTGATTTCCTTTCGGTTGCAGTTACTTAAAATGTTTTGGGCTATACATTACATCTTCCATGTTTCTTATCTCTGAAGTTACATCTCAGACTCGTCTCATTTTTTCCAACCTAAGGAGGATGAGTTAGAGGTGGATACCTCATTCAAGGAGTATCCTATCTAGATTGTTGATCGTAGTGAGAAGGTTCTTTGTGGATGGTCTCTTCCTCTAGTAGGAGTGCTATGGTAGCAAGGGTGAGTACAAGACGAGACCTGGGAGAGGGAGGCCAATGTACGATCACATTGGCTGGAGCTATTTGATGATTCTTCTTCAACACCACCTTGCTATGGAATTTTGAGGATGAATTTTATTATGGGGGGAATTTCATAAGAACTAAGATCTTATTTTCAAGTATGAATCTGGATTTTTGGTTGTTTTTTAGAAAAAGTGGAGTTTCTGGAAACATCAGGAGTACTCACTATGTACTCGTTTTCTATCGGTAATTGTGTATTGGATGGGTAACGGCCAAGTATATGGCTCTCTGTGGTGACTTGGAGACCACCTAATGATGAGGTAGGAAAAGGCATGTACACGCTGTGTAATTTTGAAATACATGCGGTGTACTTTCTTATTTTCATTAAACAGATTGGGGTCATGTCTAATTGATATAATACACTTTTTCATTCTTCGTCTCATCCATGAGTGTCTGTATGGCCGAAAATATTCATTAAACCCCCTACTCATCATCTTTTCCCTGAATTGAACTCCCTCTATTGAATTTGAATCCCAAATTTGAGTTATCTCTTCTTATTGACCAAAATATTTTAATTTTTCCTCCTTTATGATTTATCCACAGTTGAAAGTTTTTATCATTTTTATCGATATATGGCATTCTACTGAGGCTCAAGCCAAAAAGTTCACGTATATCAATCTCACGATGCTGAGGTAAGTGGTTTGTGCCTTTCTGTAGTTATTATCTGAGTTATATGTTCAAAAGTTCCCAATACACTCATTCAGGGTATAGTTTGTTTATGATTTTAGCTTTTTTCCATGTTTTCCCTGTTTGATTGGATATAGGATAAATTTTTGTGAATAGGGTTATATTTTCCATGTTATGGATGTTTTCCCCATCTTTTCTTGTTTTTGGCCATTTGGTCTAGCTTCACTTGTTAGGATGTTTCTTGCTTTCCATGCCTAGTATTGTTGGGTAGAGTGATTATTAACTAGCATGCTATGAAATGACATAGATTTTTTAAACATGTAGTTCATGAGGTTTAATTTGGCTTCTGATTATCGTTTGTGCATGATTTCTTTACATGGGGTTGCAGGAACCTGGTGTAGTGAGACCATAGGGTAACTTGATGTTAAGGGCCTTCCCAAAGTGTCTGTTTCAATTATCACGCTGAGAAAACATAGGAAGGATTGAATTTGAGTGTTCCCACATAGTGTCTATAGTTACATTACGAGTCCACAAGAGGAATTGACATTGACTGCATCCATATTGTTTATGTAGTTTATAGTTTAAAGGATATAGGGTGAATTGACATCGAGTTTTTCCTCAATGATTCTTTGTAATATCTTTACATATATTGTGAACCAGAAGGGATAAGTTGTGTGAACTACCGAGAGGGGTACTTGTATTTATTTATGGTTGGTTAAAAAATTAAAAGTAAATGTATTTAAATGAAATTGTATTACTGTTTACATTTGGGTACTTGTTGACTGCTTATTTTTCTTATTGCCTTCCATATATATTCACTGACTGTTATGCACAGATCTTTATGAGGCTCCTACTGGGTGCAGTCTCACACCATTTTTGGGTTATTCATTTAGGCCTAGAAAGATTATATTGCTGCAGGTATGGATATGGGAAACATCGCTTCCACTTCAGGTACATGATTGCTTTGGGGCTATGGAGCTTGAGACCATGATGATGGTTATGATTCTGAGGATTTGTTTACTTGTTATCTTTGTACTTTGTTTTAGTACATTATTCTAGTATTGTGACATGGTTAAATAATTTTATTGACATATTTATCATGCATCAATTATATATATGTTTTCTCCAGTTGTTTATTACTTCTGTTTTTTACTTATTCCATGTTATACTACTTCTACTATTTCTATCGGGCCTATATCCGCTCTGTTACTATGATAATTAAGGCATATTATTCCCACTATCAAACACATGGCCATCACAACTAGTTGGCGGCCTCTGGAGTTCGCAGAAATGAACTTGAGGCCATGCGACCAACCGGGTATGGGAAAATCAGGGTGGCTCCCAGAACGAAGACATTACAAGTATCATCTATTTATCATCGTTTTTTATTATAAAGTATGAATGTGATAGAAAACCCAGAATAATTCAATTTTTACTAATGTAGTCTTAGTATCTAGAATATTTTGAAATAAAACAATATATAAATATTTGTGTCTAAAAAATTTACAATAGATCCACCTGAACACACATGTGGTATATTGTAATGATGAAGAAAAATATATTCTAACATGATATTCAAAAAATGGAAAGAAAAACCATGAAAAAATATGACTAAATATATCTTTAAAAGTGCAATAAGAAAAGGAAGGATATTTATTTTCTACTATTGGTAAAGATAGATGTTTGGGAATTGGGATACGAAATGTTGGAAAAACCTGAGGATGTTTGAAGAATATATATAGACGTACATTTAAGGGGTGTATATGTGAAAAATAAGGATTCCTATATAATAGAAGTAGATTCCACAAAAGAATAAGGAATTTGAATACTAGAAACTTATTCAAATGACTTAAGGAGTCCTCTATGTATTATAGAATATATGGTCCCATATAAGAGGTGTATTGATATGTACCAACCAGATACATCTCTTATTCTAATATATTACCACAACAAAAAAATTTGATGGTGAGAAAATAAAAAGAACTTTCTACCATTGGAGATTAAGAGGTGATGGAATATGTCAAGTAGATGAAAATAAATAAACAAAAAACCAGGGAAGATAGAAAATGTGGATGATAAGAATCTCATGGGAATCATTAAAATATTCTTCTTACTCTAAAATATAGAACATACCATCAACCATTAAAAAATATACATGAAAATGAATAAGAGTTATCTAAAAAGAATAATGGAATCAATCAAATAGATAAATACAAATATATGATTTAATGAAAACATTATTGAAGAATATTTGTAAAGGATAACTAAGATATTTTATACAATAAATGAATAATAAATTTGGAATATCAAAAATAGATTATGTTAATAATGATTTATTAATCATTTTTCATGAGAAATAATATTATTCTAGATAAATTAAAAAATATATAGAAGGACCATTAAGTAGACAAAATGAAAAAAGAAGAAAATATTTTCAAATGAAGTATACTGTTAATTTCATAGTAGGTTGTAAACAAATTAAAACTATGGTTTCCTATAATTGTTATGTTTTGGAAAAATCAAACATAGCATAATGAATTAAATTTTAATAACCTTTTAACTTTTCAAAAGGAAATGCTAAAGATTGAAAAGAACGCATCAGGATAATTTTTTTCACTACTAGATAATGGGATGAAAAAAATCCCTAAAAGTTGATGGTTAATGAGAAAAAGAGTCCATGATGTTGAAGAAATAGTAGAATGTTAAATATGAAGGATAAATAAGAATTAATATCTCCACACTAATAATATCTATACGAAAATGAGTCCATGGTTTGAGGAAGAATGTTTTTCCAAGTTACAATTATTATTAAGCTCATAAGTGTTCCACCTTATTCCTTTACATATTGTCTTGTATGTAGGTGCTTACAATGTATGGAATTTTAGGTGATGCATATTCTCAGGATGAGTGATAAATGAACAAAGAAGAATACAAATAGTTGAAATAGTTATTCAATATATGAAAATACAAGAATTTTTCCACAATGGTGGATCATCAATTTTAAAATCTTAAAGTATTTCTTAGGAACTTTTACACGAGAAACAATTGAAGGGAGTACGCCCCTTGAGGGAGAGAAATCATAATGGATATTATATCAAGGATTATTTCATTAATATCTATAAATTCATGTCATCTCTATAGAATTTAAGGACATATGTAAAAAAATTATACTTCTCTCCATTATCTTAATTATATTAAATATTTTCATCAAGGGTTAGTATTGGTTCATGTGTTAGATCATATAATGTGCGAGTAAAAAACTCCTTCAATTGAATATTTTATGTGTTTTTTGAAGTGTGGTAGTTAATATATTACTTGATAAACCTATTTCTTAGTGCTCTAGATTTGGTAAATAAACATGTTATTAGCATTATATCGTCATCATGGTAGTTAATAAACAACATAGATAAACATGTAAAAATATCTCTTCTATTATACAATGGGTTAACCCATGTCTAATTAGATATGACCAAATATATGTGCATTCCTAAGTGAACGATGATGTGAAATCCTTGTTGCTTAAATTGGATAAGTTATTATCAAATTCATTTAATGGAATATGAAAACCAAATAATTCATTCTTTTAATTTATTTTTAACAAGGAAGAGAAGGGAAACTGACATTAAAGAAATATTATTGACAAAAAATATAAAGGGGTCGATTTAAAATCCGTTGTGGAGGTTTTATGGACATTGTTTTATTTTTTTCAAAATATAACATGTAATAAAAATTCATTTTATGGTGAAGTCATCTATTATTAGTGATTAGTCATGGAATGATAATAAATTTTACGATTTTATAAATATTTATGAATTATAGCAATGAATCATTGATAATTTTTATGGACTCATTAGATTTCATTTGGTAATATATTATTCCTGATTTGTGACATTTTTTAGAGAATTTTAATGGATTCACATAATATATTTGTATGTCCGTATTAAAAAATTCATAATGTTTTAATTATGAAAATTGTTTCTTTCAATAATATTTTCAAATAAATATTTATGAGAGGACACATTGTTTTCAATAATGATTGGAAAAGAATTATTGGAAAAAGACAATTAAATATAATTTGTTCATGAGGATTTAAATAATTCCTTGAAAAAATATATTTACAGTTACATGAATATTATATTAATTTAATTTTTATTAGGATTATTCCAGTATGAAGGCCATGCAATTGAATTATTATTTCATGAGGATTTTATGGTTTCCATGAAAAATAAAATTCATTGCATGAGGAATTAATGAATTACATGGAAAAAATTATTTCCCATTATGATTCATGTTGACGATGAAGAGAGTCATCTTAGAATTTTTTTTATTTGGTATTGGGGAATTATTGTAATTCATCTACGTATATTATTTCATTGAATAATGAATATACCTAATAAGAAAATATTGCTACAGACACTAGACCTATGGGATACACCTCAAATTATTACAGGGGGATTGAATGGTCAATCCCATGGGAAGGATTTCCCAAGGATGTTAGAGATGGAGGAAAATAATAAGGGTTGTCCCAAGTATTAGGAAATCAGAAAAGTGCACCTATTTGGAGCATGTGGATGTAGTGGTGGAACCATAGGGTATGTTGTCACAATGGCAGAGAGCCGACACATGTCTGTGCTTGTGGGGGATTGAAAGTGGATCATGATAATTTCTTCTAGCATGATAAAGAAACATGGAATTATAAATGGTGGAGAGGGAAGAACTAGATGTTTTATTTTTTATAGTTTATGTGGAGAAATGTTGACTTATATAAATACATATTGTTAAAATATGCATTATCTAATTGAGCTAGTGATTTTATTCTTCCTCTAATGATCCAGGATTTTATGGATACCAGATCATCATGCATTTTAAGAAAAAAATTTCAGGGAATCAATCAAGCTCTTGATTTATCCCTTGATTAATGGTACAGTGAAATATTTATATCTTGGAAATTTCAAATATCATGCCATGCATTAAATTCATGCACTTCCATGTATGAATTGAAATACACCAATGATGATTCCACCATTGATGAATCCAAGTTTATCAGATGAAACAAAAGTTGATAAAATAATATGTATTTTCCTAAATGAATTGGAATTTGTGAAATTTTACTTGCATACATGTAGGAAGAATTAAATATATGTGGTAGCTCAAGGGGATTCAAAAATTTGGTTTTATTTTTGAATCTACGGAATGAAAATTTCATTCATGCTGAGTGATTTAATGAGAGCAATTCAATGAGTATTCAAACATGGAAGATGAATCATTATTTAGTAGATTGGAATGAGTATTCTGGAATTTATTGAAGAATAATATTGTATACTCATATTTCATATGTTGAAGAAAAATAAAAGGGTAATCCTAAGTCTTTAGGGTATTTTTGATAAAAATTTATATCAATAATTGGAGATCCTAATTATTCAGAAAATTGCTAAATTGTTTGTTATTAAATGATATAGATGTGGGTGATCACCTAGTTTTGTGATTTTACAAATGCCATGATCCTATGGATTCCTCGCATGTATGTCTAAATGCATTCATGGTGAGTCGCAACATATCTGTTAGGCACACAAGATGAATAATATAATACCAAAAATCTTCTTTTATTTTATGTACATTTCATATTGAATATTGATTGTGATAAAAAATCAACATCATAAATAGGTTATACCCAAACACTTAAGGTATATTAACTTCACGAATAAATGAAAAAAATTCAGTATTCTATATGATTGATAAAATACCCACATCATTTGAGTATTTACATTTTAAAAATGAGAATAAAATTTGTATTCAGAAAAATTTATGTGTATTTAAATAGAGTATTTGAATCATCTAATAATTGTGATCCCAATACACCATATTATTGTCTATAAATACATGAATGCTAGTGATGATAATATACACTATTATAATGTAATTTTTATCACAATACAATCTTTTTAAGAAAGATATAAATATACAATTCTATATAATTTTTCAATCAGCTGATCGAATGAACCCAATAATTTAAAGAGAAGTATCAAGACAAGATTTATTGATATTCATCACAGAGTAAAAAAGGAAAGGAAAATATGATTTCTTATAGAGAAATAATATCACTTCAATAAATGGTTGTTCCATTATAAAAAAACTTTTATAGATTAGTGATACATTAATACTGAATTCCAATACCATATGATGATTTTTTTTATGTCATAAACATTGTGAACCAATTATTATCATTTGTAATTATTTCAATTTACAGCGATAATACAATTCATAAAACAATCATAGGTTGATTGTAATAAAGAGTATTTCTTACTACCAAACCCTATAATAGTCATTTGATAGAATATTTAATTCATTATCCTGATTATATGCAATTTTAGAGATATCATAACATATCTATTCATATTAACTGATTAAAAGTTTTGAGAGTTGAGTGGTTAATTATAAATAATTTAACACTCATTAAATGTTGGGTATTATAATTCAACCCCTATCAGGGTACCAATATGATCTATAAAATCACTAAAAGTTGAATCCATATCCTTAAAATAATTTTTTTACCACTCATTGGATTGTCATATTACCTCCCCATTTTTTGTTAAGGTTCATCCAGAATACATCCTTTAAGAGATTTCCTTCATCTTATATAATGGTATAGATTCATTATTTTTTTCCTTTATGGAAGAGAATACTCACTTTTTATTATGAAAATAACCTTGCACACTCATTCTCTTTATTATGTGATATCAAAGGTTCTGTGAAAGGCTCTTTACTCCTCACTTCCTAATCGACTTCATCATAGTACTGTCCATGTTTTCTTTCTTCTCAATTCTCTTCAACGCATTGGATTAATTAAATGCACTCAGTGTCTTTTTCATAGATAAACAATGATGATTCTCTTGGATATACCCATGTTTGGGGTTCCTTTATTATAATTTTTTTATTTCTTGTAATTAAATATACTCAAGGATTAATATCATCAATAATATTTCCATATTATATATAGAAACTCCCTGATTTTATGTAGTGTGGAATACTCATATTTGAACTCATTAAAACATACACAAATTTATTCAAGTATTTCTATATAATGGAATTGTGAAAGATATTTATAAATAAAAGCAAATTTCATTTTAAATGTTATTTCTATGATAAATTAACTTAGTGTACCTAAATATATAACAATAATTATTCATTTGTAAAAATGTCACCATTCTAAAATTTGGATTTTTTGTTCTTTATGAGAAATATATTTACAATTTAGAATAAAATATATTGTTCGATAGAATAATATATTAACCCAGTTTTTAAGAAATTTATAGGAAATAATAATATGAATATTTTATATTTAAAAATTGTTAATTTCTAATGAATGAAAGTTTAATTTTTTTTTAAATTTTTTTATATAATATTCTAAAATTTTAACATTTTAGATTGATAAAATAATATTTTGTCATAGATTCCAATTTTTAAAATTAATTTAATGTAATGTTTTTGGATTTTTTAGATAGTGTTAATTTTTATGTTAAATAAGAAAACTAAATTTTTTCCCAGAATGATAAATTTTAAAAATTTATCATCATATAAGAAAGGCATACATGTTTATAAAACCACTAAATTTATCAATGACTTTTTTAATAAATAATAATAAATAATTATAAATACAATTTATAAATTAAAAATCCAATGTTTTTGAATTTTACGATCTCAAGTAATATTTTATAATAAAAGAATTTATTTTTGGTATTTTATTTTAATTTTTTTTATAATTATAGTTTGTTTACTCTATAATCAATATAAATTTTATTTTTTTATAATAAAAAATACTTTATAATGAAAATTAAATACCAAATAATTTCAAAATACACTTTTATTTTAAGTATAAAACTACACTTATTCTAAGATGGGTTTCTATGCATTAATTGTGATAATGTTAAAATTGATTTTTCATATACATAAAAAAGTTATCAAAAAAATAGATTTAATATTTGGATTTAGTAGGAAATTTTTTTATAAGAATGGAATTTTTTTTAATGTTATATGTAAATTAACTCAAGAAAAACATGTTACCATAGTAAAACCAAAATATTAAACATAAAATTATAAGTGTAAATGTAATATAAAACATTATTGGAAATTAATTATCAATGGATTATATAATTAATACCCTTCCCATATTATTATTTTTCATTTTTTGTGCCATATTACTTGTAAAACATGTGACCTCTATAAATTTTGTTGTAGTGTTTATAAAAATTATATTGTCACCAATTATAAAAGAGGCCTCTCACCACCCCTTTACTAACACTCAAAAAATAAATCATTTTCTAGAAATTATGTCATTATTACAACCCATATAATCTTTTATCACCCTATTAAAATTATTTTCACAAAATACTACCCAGATCCATCTTGTTTTATGGACTCCTCCAGGGGAAAGCCAAATTAATTAATGTGAGTACTAATATTTCCTAATTTAATGTCTTTTTTATACCTGTATTCAAAAAAATTCATACATAATGAAATATTTATTATTTTATAAATATTTTTATTACGTTAAGGGTATAACTATTAACCACGCTTACCATTTTCCCTTATGGAATACAAGAATGATATTCTTTCATGTGTGCAGACTACCGCCTCCACTAAGCACATTGTTTTTTTCATTAATTAACTTACTCAGATTATTGTAATGTGGAATTTAATAAATTAATGTTATAAATAATAAATAATATATAATTATAAATGATTTAATAAGATATATTATTCAATCGTTCTCTGAAAAATGAATTCCCTAACCATGAGTAAGTGTGGACTATGACTGTGATGGCATGATTGATTTCAATTTCTTCATTTTCATCACTGCCATTCATAGTCAAAAATGAAAAAATATTTAATAAAAAAATATTATTTGTTTTACACATGATAAAGGTCATTAAAAACTATTAAAAATTGAGAAATATACAACCATGGCAAATTCAACCATCAAAAATTTCATTGTAAGAGAAAAAAATGATATCTTCTTACAGTTTAAAAACATCATATAGGTAGTATTATTCTTCAAAATCCATAAAATTAATATATATCACTCTAATAAAAATTTAATAAGGCCACTATATTTATGGAATGATGATATGATATATGAATCACTTTAAAATTATCCATTAGTTTTGTTTTGTTTTGGTTTAAGTAGGTTTAACCACCTATATGAATAATGTTATATATTTATATCATGGATGAATAATTGGATAATTGAATTTAATATATGAGATAACTATGAAAATGATGACTTTATTTTAGTTTTTGAATGTTAATATTAATATTACACTCTTTAGATAATATACCAATGTCTATTTGTTCAATATCACTAAATCATACTCATCACTAATTTCACCATTAATGATTGTAAAAAATACATATAAAGAAATTTTTATACTATAAATAATTTTAAAGAAGAAAGTATAATACCATTATAGATTTGTAAATTATTTACATTGAGACACAAATGAGAAAATACATCTCCATTGTGAAAATATTTCAAAATGATAAATATTCCTCACTCCCAGTATCGAAAATAGATATTAGCTACCTAATATTCATGTAGAACATTAGAGTAAATGATTTTTATTAACTGTAAAACACATGAAATTTTATCATAAATTTATGATTATCATAGCAAGGTTTTTATATAGTATATAAAATCACATTTCTGCTAAGAAGAAAATAATATTAGGGCTTTTATAAAACCAATTTTCTTCCACTGAGTTACAAAATATATTTTGAAACATTATGGTTCCATGATTTATTCATTCTAACTAATGATTATATTTTATTTTTTCGACTATTTTATGTGGTTATATAATTCATCATCAATAACTCCTTACCAAATACTTCTTACTACACAAATTATATAAATTATAGGAGTTCTTTGTCATAAATTTGAATTCAAGGATACATGTAATTGTCATACACTGTGTTTTAAATTATATATTTAAAATACATACCCATGGATATTTTATGTGATGATTTTTTCAATATTGAGGTCATTTAATTTTTTCCCTGAAATTTTTTCCATTATGGGGGTTTCATTAAAAAACTTCTGAATCCATAATTGTAATTTTTCTCTATATTCCACTAAATTAGACATATTTGATACCAAACATGATCATTTAATTTATATTGTGTGTTAAATTACTTATTGTATTCATGTAAAATTAATATCATTATATTTCATGGAATTTCCCGCTTTATTTTGATTCATATGTTTCTATTACCTGGAGTGTTTTTCTATATAAATTTTATATCATTGAGATATAATATTAATCAACTATTTTTTTAGTTTTTTCTTGCATATATATTTATTAAATTATAAATTATCTCCTAATATAATCTATTTGGTTGATTAAACTCAAAGAATTTAATCAATTTCTTTTTATATCCATAGCATCCTCTATTATACGCATAGTTATTCTTCCAATTCCTTACCTTAATGAGCACTCTATATTGGTTTCATTTGATAGACGTTTCTCCACCTATATTACATGAATCAATTGATTGGAAAAATTAGTGTTGGAAACCTATAACTGACTATCTATACAGTGTTTATTTGAAGGACTCATACATAAATATCACTTCCATTTTATTTTTGGAAGAATAATAAAAATATATAAATATTTTATTCTAATATAGATGTTTATTGTTTATTTCGGAATATTGGTTACATATATTATAAATCCCTTATTAAATTATATTAAAAATAAATTAGACTAAATTACTAATGGGTGGTACCCTCAATACCTCATTTATCAGTCGATAGGTATAATGAGAAAAAAAATGAATTGGGTACTTTTAGTGTATGCCTATCCAGATCAAAATAATTCCTTAAAAAATCCTTGATGGAAAGATTATAATGACTATGATCATGATTTATTGCCTTAATATATGTAATTACCGACACTACTATATTATTTTCATCACTAAGGAACCATTTATTATTATCTATGTGTTTATATATTCATATATTAACTATTTATTTTTTATTCTCACAATTTATTTTCAATTTAATAATTATTTTAGTAATATATTCTTGTTTTATTATTTATCGTAATCTTATTCTCAATTATGATCATTGATTATAATCAGTTATCATTAACATTATGAATGATTTAAGATTACACCTTCTTTTGTTTCTATTTTCCCATGTTAAGATGAATGTATTAGAAATGATATCCATAACAAAATAAATTGTGTGGTGGATTTTGTGGGATTTATTAAATACTTTTTAAGGGTTTGGTAATTTCTTAGGTAGTGTAAACAATATCAATTTTATTAAATATACAAATGATCTTTTAATTATGTTTTTTTTTCAAAATATCGAAACCTCTAAACCTAAATAGTCATTCAAATGTATGTGAATATATATTTATTTGTTATATTTTAGTTATTAGTGTTTAAAATATTCTCTCATTAGTTCATTTAAATTTTTATATATATACAATGCATTTATTTGCATCTGATTCATTAGCTAAGGTCAAAAAAATAAAATTTGGATCAACAAATGGTTTATATAACATTATATATTTATATGTTAATAGGAGTGAATAATATAAGAGTTACCAATGTTAGTATGGGTTTATATGTTATGGTTGATAATGATTTCAAGGGTCTATATTAGCATTTTGTTAGTTTAGGTATTATTGAATATTTTCAGGATTAGGAAAAGAGAAATTTATAGGAAAACATAGAGACATGTTTACAGGATAATTATATGTATAGAATAACATCCCAATGTTTTTCTAATGTAGATATTGTGTGGTTTTCTATGAAATTACATCCCAGAGTGGATACAAGTATGTTGATTCATTTGTGGAATAGATTTATATATGGGTAATCACTTTGAAATTGTTAGTTGATATTCATGTAAATATTCAGGTTAAATCATGATGAGTGGGTGCTAGACATCCACGTGGTCAATTCTCTAAAGGGGAAATATTTGTTAATCACATTCTGTTATTAGGAAATTATGTAGGAATTATTATAAAAATGAATTATGTTAAGGAACATGAGAGAAACAAACCTAAAGAATCATAGATTGAACTGAAAGTGATTTTGGATGATTAGAATGTAAATTTTATAATTTTAAAAATTAAGTCACCTTAAAGATGACATATTAATGTAAAAAACATAATAATTTTTTTTTAAGGAGTTAACCCCCTTAAATAAGTCCTTTTTAGAATAGTAAATGATGTAGCTAGATAGATGCATGTTAATAATGAATTCCATGGATATTTTGGTAATTATCCCCTGGAAAAACGAACCAAGACAACATATAGTTTGATAAATATTATTATTATGAAAAAAGAAACCATAATTAATTATAGTTAACAACATTCACATAGTTATGTATCTAAATAACCAAGAAAGTGGAAGGTTGTGTCACATGGATGTTTAGGGGACAATTATGATGAAGGAAAGAATATTTAATTTCATAGATGGTAATTATCTAGAAAGAAAACGCATAGAGATATCATTAATGGAATGGGAATTAACTATATGAATGATTGTAACAAAGCTCATGGGTGTAATATAATGTTATCAAATACAAATATTCATTAATAAATATATATTTAAATATTTAACTATTTATATAAATTCACAAATCCAATCTATGATGGATAAAATAGACACAATGAACTACTTAGATCATTGTAACAGGGAAAATAATATACAATGAAGTCAATATAACTTTAGTGTGATTTCTCCCTCATGATTTTATAATTTATTATGACATGTATGTTTTCATAAACTATTTTATATTTAGTTATAAATAAAAACAAATGGTGGTATGATTGTTATTAAATATTATTCATGATTTGTGAGTTGTTACTTCTTGTGGATATATATTTTTCCTTAATTGTACATTGTATTGGGAATGTATTATTTCAACATGGATTGATCTCACATCAATTTTCATATAATTAAATATAAAAACTTGTACAAATCATCCCTTAATCATAGATTGATCATTATAGTGAAATTATTTTTGGAGTTACATTTATCAAATAAAACATTACACCTAATAATTTGTTTCTTAGTATCTAATACTATATGGTTGAAATATAATTATAAATTAATAAAGGATCAAATATATCTCATTGATAAAATATACTATTTTCCATAAATAAAATGATTTAAAAATATTTCTGATGAATTTTTTATGGCTGAGAATGTTACATCCTAGGATTATTGATTATATATTTAATTTCCATTAGAAACAAACTTTTTCAGTAGCTTTTGACACACCCAATAATGAAGAAACAAGTTCAATGAAATAATATATATTTGAAAAATGTTTCCATAAAATTTGTGGGTATGAAAAAATTTAACAGTATTACTAAATATATGTATGAATAAAAATGATGGTAAATATTAATTCTATGGTATTGATAAATTGTACTATTGTACCTAAATAATTAAAAATATTGATTTATTCTTTAAAATGTTTCATTTAAAAAAAATTCAATATTTTTGTGTATTAGTATGATACTAAGAAATTTATGTACTCTTTTTTTGTTATAAATAATAAATTAACATCAATTTTATTAATAATTGATAGGGATTAATAATTAGAATAGATAATAGTTTTTTAAAAAAATTATATCAAAACACATCTCATTATATTTATATGTTTTTATTTATAATATAAATTAAAAAAAATCAATTTTTAATTCAATAAGATAAAATTATTTTTTATATTAAGAATTAAAAGAATATATTCATATGAATTTTTATAATTTTTTGAAAATTTATAATGAAATTATAGGTTTGACCAAAAGTTTAATAATTATGATTTTATAATTATATAAAAAATACGCAAAAGAATATAAAACCTATTTATTGGAAGAATATGTATTTCAAATGTATTAATATTCATTTTTAAAATCATTTTTAATTATGAAATCAATGATTAACATTTTATGAACATTGATAATATTTTCAAACAATATAATCTATTTTTTCTATGTTAAATAAATATTTTTTTGTTAAATTATGTTTTGGATTGATATAAAATCCAAATAATTTTACTTTTTTAAAATAATTGATTTTTACCATGATAATCATTGTCATTGATAAATTTATCATGTGGAAAAATTTTAATCTTAAAAAAATCTTTTTCTAAAAATATGGTTTTACATGCCACATGGATAATTTTTAAAATTTAATTTTCATACTTGTAAACATTTATCTGATAAAAAGGATTAAAAAATTTAATTATTGATTGCATTTTTTTCATAACAACCTTTTTATTTTTATAAATTATATTTATGTTACCTAGTTAAAAAGTAGGTACCACAGTAAAATGGGGTATCTCTCCACCCATTCAATAAAACAAAAAATTCCGATTAATATTTTAGAAAACCCATTATTACTTCCAAAAAAATACTATTAAATGATATTATGAATCATTTCAGATGATATTGTTGTAATCACGCCCAGTATATGGAGTTCCCTAGGGGAAATACCATGTTCTTAAAGTGAGTACTAATTTTCAAAAACATGATTTCTATTCTATATTAACTTTAATAGCCTATGTTTCCAATTCAATTATATTTAAATAATAATTTATTTTATAATAAATCTTATTATTCTAATAAAATAACAATTTTCCACATTTCCTCTTTCTTCTTTGGGAAAACAAAAATGACATTCATTCATGTGTGTAGACTATCACTTCCATGAAGACTCATGTTTCAAATTCCTAATCAACTTTTTTTTCTAGTGTCAAATATAATTATAAATTATGTTATATAAAATATATTTTAAATTATCAAAGGATAAATTAAATTATTAGTTTAACTTTTTCAATGTTAAATAAAATCACATTCCATGTATACGTGAGGACTACTACCTCCATGGAATGACTTATTTCCAATTTTTTTCTTTTCATCACAAATGTTCCTATATATATAATATAATGAATTTAATGGATAAATTTTATTTTTTCTAAATTATTATTTTTTAATGATATTTTATTACATTTTTATAATATGAACTCTAAATAATGAAGGTAAATACATTTATTTGAAACATCATTCTAAGATCATTATGTAATTTGTTCATAGTTTGAAATAATACCATATAGATCATATTTTTCATATAAGCCATTCTAATTTGGATATATCACACCGATAAAAATTACATATAGTCATTATTATTCTAGTAGATGTACATGAAGACTAAATCACTTTATAACCATCCATTAATTATGGTATTTCCTTTTTAAGTCATTTTAACCATATACATGTACAATTAAATAAATTTATATCTTTGATGAAATGGATATTTAAATTATTTTAATATATAATATAAAGAATTAAGTTGTTATTTTATGTTAGTTATATAAATTTAAATTTAATATTACACTCATTAGATTATATGCCATTATTAGTTTGTGAAAATTAACTAAAAAATTTTCGTCGTTGATTTTATCTTTCATAAACAAAAATGAAAATAAAAAACATTGAAATTATAATATTATATATAACTATATAAAAATAATTATAGTAAATCATATGATATGGTAATAATGATGTTTTTTAGAATACAGAATAAAAAACCGCTGTAGAAAAACGTGTTTTAAATTATCAAGATTACCCACACCCAATATAAAAAATTTACAATAAATAAAATAAATAAATGTAGAGAATACTTAGAAATTATCATTACAAAAGATTATGGATATAAAAAAATTTATGAAATGAATGAATAATATATTAATTCTTATATATTGGATTTTAGTGAAAATAGTTTACCATCTAGGAATTAATGTAAGGGTTTATGCCAACATAATTATCATCAATTGAGTTACAAAAATACTTATTGAAAATCCATTATTCAAATCTATATATATTCTTGTTAATAAATAATAGGTATTTTATTTCATCCTTATTTTTAATGTTCCTAATAATATTCCTCAAAAAATAATTATTGAATGATTCTTACCTCAATGATTATATCACATTTAAGGATTCTTTGTTTCAAATTCCAATTCCTATAGAGAAACTTTTGTTATAGACCACATTTGATATTAAATTTTATTCTTACTACACATTTTATTTTTTATTTCTCAATAATATAATTATTAAATTTATTTTATTTTCAATTTTAGTTTCTATCCTTTAAGGTTTTTTATTTCAAATATTATAAACATGTTAGTGTTTTTGTCTATATTTTGAATTCTATAAGGTATGTATGAAATTCCTCAATATTTTTTTGTTTATTAAATGCCCCATTAGATTCTTGTAAAATTAATGTATTTCTATTTCCTATTATTCCTTTCACGTTTTCATGTTAGTATTTATGATTTTTAATTATTATGTGATGTTATTATAGGGGACATAGTAAACAAGTTTATCAAATCAGTTAGTTAAAAAATATGTTATAAATAATTTATCCAATTGGTTTTCATTCAAAATATTTGATAACCAATGTGGAAAACAATTACGCACCATTTATCATGTTGGTTATTTTAAATAACTCACCTAATAAATTTATTTTAATAAAAATTATTAGATAGCATATGTGGAGAACAAATTGTTTATAAAAAAATTTAAATTGATTCATTTTCTACCACAATAGAATCCATAAAATTGTATAAAAGATAGCATAATTTGAATAAAAAGACACATACAATTGAACATTCAAATAAAATAGAAACCAGTCAATCCTATAAAAATGAATTTCATGATTAATTTTCAAATGTCTCAAATCATCTTTAGTATATTACTGTTCACCATTAAAAAGGTACAAAAATAATACATAAATAATGTGACTTGAATTTTTAATAACTAAATTTAATATTGTGAAAAGAATTATAATGAAATAAATTCATACAATACTTTTTAACTATCTGAGATGAAATTATTTCATAAATGAATCTTAAAAAATAATATCAATATTGAGTTCAACCATTTTTATGATATTATTTCAAAAATAAGTTAATTCACAAAAATTAAATAAAATAACCAAAAAATTTTAATTGTAATTTAAAATTCACCTTATACTTTTCATATTTTATCTCAATTCTCTTCTTTATTGTTATCCCTATAAGGAAATTACATGCCCGATTTGAAAAGTGTTTTAATATAATACATTTTATTCACTATATCATAATCAATTTTTAATATAATATATCTTACGGGTTCCATACATTCTTATAATTTTATCTCACTTCACTATAGATAGAGCATATCTAATACAATTTCCTCCCTCTGGTAGAAAACACCCGACATCCAATGAACATTAATAAAAAAGAAAATTGAATATCAGTTTTTATAATGTTATGTTTTATATAAAACATTGTGATAAAAAATATTTAATACCTTTCAAGATATATAAAAATCCTACAATAATGATGAAATTCTTATAAAATTTGTCATCTATATAAACTATTTTTTTAGCATTGGTCATTGTTACCGATATTGAATAAATAATATATTGTACCATAAATATATATAAATTTTTATTTTCATTCTCTGGACAGATTTTATATAGATACCTAATACAAATAATACATAATTATAATTTTTTTATTAATTAATGGATTGAACAATATTTTTAATCAGCTTATATGGGAAAACAATTCATGGTGTTTATGAACAATTGATCTCTAACTACAATATCCATGATATAAATTTCCAAAACCCCACCATTCATTTTTTCCCACAAATAATAGAAACAAATGAAATGTCATATACCCCCAATAAAAAATATGTATTTGTCGACAATTGATTAAGACTAGTAGAATCTATATCGAATGTCAAGGAACAATAACTTTTTGCTTCTCTATAAAATCTTTCATTAATTATAATGCATTCTTATAAATAATTAGTGAAATATATAAACAATAAAATGTGAAATAGAATTACTAAAAATGAAATAATATATAATATATATACATACCTATATAGTAAAATATCAATGTAGTCTAGATGGTGAAACGAAAAACTGACTAATACTTTGTGCAACAGTACAAATATTATCTGCAGGGAATGGTATTTTTGATGATCTGTCTATAATATCTTGTACAGTTACCCTATGATGCTCTATCAAAATCTGTCGATGATGAATGGGATCACATATATAATATATCATCCCATATGCAACAATATGATCAAGAACATAAACATATAACTCACAGTAACATGGAATCTGTTGAGGATGGGGTTTTGGGGTTGGATAAGAAGATTTTTATTCAAGGAACATAGATGTGTGAGTATGATGTGAAGTAGGAGTGGGATATACTGGTAGGGATGGAGGATTCAGATCGGAATGCTAAAATTGTCCTTGTATGTCGTCAAACATCCCATGTACCAAATCCTTGATCCTATCAACCATTATCTCTTCAATTTCCTAATCTTTTTATTCCAAAGATTCTCATTTTTTTATAAATATTCTCCTTTTAAGAATCTCCAAAATTTGGAAACATTGTTCTTACCGATACACCTGTCAATTAACCTCGTATACAACCCAGGTGTTCGGGCTTTCGTAATGTTCAGTTAAAATATCGTTTATATCCTCTAAAATAAATACCCCATGTGTTATCTACTCTTTATGAAAATCCAATATGGAATAATTTAAAAAATATATAATGAATCAAAATATATAAATAATTTATTTATATTCAATAAGTAAAAAAATATCTTACAATCTTATCAACTACAACTCTTTTCTCTTTTTTAAGATATTGTTATTTTTTCTCATTCAAGCCCTCTTCCATTTTTCATCTGTAGAGGGTGAAGGAAGGGCATCCTCTCCTAATATTGATGGATCTGCTGTCTGCTTTTGATGTTTTTCATCTAGCAAGTCTTCTTCCAATAATGTATACCCTCCTAGAGATAATGTATGAGGGTAACCATTCCCAACATGAATTTCATAATGAGATCACTTTTATTTTTGTAAAATAAGAATTAAAAATAAAGAAATCATTAACATGGTTATTCATATAAAGAACATCTAAAAACGTTTCATTGAACTTATTAAAAACTATTCTCATTGTCTACATTAAAAAAGATGTTGACAAATATATTCATCTATAATGGTATATATTTCAAATGTTTTTTTTGTAGTCTATTCACAAAAATGAAATCTGATGTCAGGGATGATTTAAAATCCCTACATCTCTTAACCTCTATGGATAAAAATTCCCTCCTGACTACTCCAGTGTCAGGTATATCATATGAGATAATATTATAAAATGAAAAAAAAATTACTACAAACATTTCAAGATAAGTGAAACAATAACAAACAATATTAAGTGAATGGTCTACCAATATAGTGATATTTTCACTTTTTCAGCACTTCTCCAATCAACAAAAAAATCCTAACATTGTGTTTGGCCTATACTAATACAAATGTGATGATTTTTTTTGAATTTTGGACCTATTGGAATTCCATTATAATCAATGTACATCGGTAATCTTTTTTCATGGCTATGGTCGACTGATAATTTAGGTAAACGTGCTGTTCCATGTTTACCAATGCTCATACTCTTTTTTTCCCTATTGAAGTTGATGCCTCATGTAATGAAGGATGAGGAGCCTCCTCAAAATGAGCATGTGTATGTTATTCTCTATAGGTATGAGTATGATCAACTCTATAAATATTTTTAGGATCATATGATTGATCATTCTTTATCAAAAAAATCCATGAAATATCTATTTTTACAAAAATATATAAAATCAAAAATTAAATACAAAATTAAATAAAAAATTAACAATCATCAAAACAGAAAGAAAAGTGAGCTAAACGTAATGAATTGTTTTTCATATTTCATATAGCTAACTAAAATTATAACAATAGTCATGAGAGATGAAAAGAAATAAATGATTAGAAATACACAATATTAAGGAGAGAAAAAAAGAATTAAATGAATGAAAAATACACTATATTAACGAGAGATGAAATGGGGAATGAAAAATTATCTGTAAAGACCAGGAAGATTCCAGAATTTTTTTTTAATTATTTAGGATTATTATGAGTTTGTGAAAATTGACGATGCATGATTTGGAGGCCCGATGGGTCCAGAATGGATTTTTTTACATTTTTAAGGTATGCTCAGTAAACAGGAGGGCATTATTTTATATCTTTTGAACTGATTCTTGGATTAAAAATATGAGGACACAGTTGAATCCGCATGGACATGATTCATTTAATGGAGGCCTCACATCATCCATAGTAGGTCAGGAAAGAAGTTATTTTTTGGAATTCTTAAAGAAACGTTAAAAAATGTAATTGTTTTTTTATTTTTCTTTTATCCAATGGATGATTGGCAGTTCCGAGACCGGTGACTTGTTAATACCTTTAATGGATCGACTCATCAACTTTGAAACTCCACCATTGTGAATTAAAAGAGTTTCAATAATTCATTTAATGAACTGCATTAATAACTCAATGGATTAATCACCTTTCCCCCTCCTATTAAAATGGAGCTCAGGAGGGGGGTTGGCATGGCTTCATCAAGAGAGGAAACTCTAGAAGCATCCAATGACAACATATACTTGGATGATGAGACCAGATTCAACAAGCAGTGATGAGCACCACTGAATCACGAACCAGCAACAATGAAGAAGGAGGTTTCATTGATCGTTTTCAGTGGTCGTCACATCCAAGTATGGTTTATTATATTATAAAATTTCTCATTTCCCATTCTTGATTTATATGAAGAACGCTGATCAAATGACCAACAGTTTTATCCATATATATTTATTTAAACACAGGAGGTTGATGCATGGTTACAAGTGTAGAGTTATTTCTAAATTCTCAATTATTTTATCACACCACTTGTTAAAACATAGATGTGGAGGGTGCGGGCCAATCCGAACAAGGCATGGACCCTCCTTCGATGATATTATTCTTGTTTTTCCCATGAACAGAAGGGAAATGTGACGGAAAGGTAGTGATAGGGATCATGTAGTGGTTGAGGTGACTTGAGAGGCGCGTTGGCATAGATGGAACCAAAGACCGACCCCCATAAAACATATGGGGGAAGTGGAATGAACCTCTGGCGATGGTCGTCGGTTGCCGAAGGAGGCCTGTAGTGGCTGGCGGTTGCCCGAGGAGGCCTGTGGTAACCAACCACTATCAGTGGGAAGGCGTTGCACCGTCTCACACCACAGTTTCCAGAAGTGGCCAGCCTAGGCTAGCTTCCTAGGAGAAGGGTAGTTCTCGTAGGCATCGGCAGCGGCAGCAACCGCGGCCAGTGGGCCGTGGTAAGAGGGGGTTGTTTTCCCCTGCACTGTGCCACATCGGTGGGAGACTGGTCGACCACCTACTCAACCATTGCATTTGTTGGGGTAGTGCCCCAACAGCCTGATGCAACGGCCCCATGTTCATGGGGCTAGCTAGTGATGTGGTCCGCCTTCATGTAGATGCATCCCGACCGGACATGCCGGACCCACAGTCCAGTGGTCTCGGGTGGGTGGACCGAGCCCCACACGGCAGGTCGGGCCAACCACAGCCTGGGTCTGCAAACCAGCCGGTCCGACATCGACGGGTAGGAGCCAGTGAACTGGGTCACCCCATAACAGGTCAGAATCGGGTGGTGTCAGGTAGACCCTGGGACCCGTTGCGTCAGGCCAACCTGACCATGTCAGACCGAGCCCAAACCAAAACAGGCCCCTCAATAATTAAATATCTTGAACTGACTAAACTAGTGTCTATTTGACATGACATCAGTGGAATTAGGACCCCTTTTTGGGAAGCAATATTTTTGGAATATTTCGGTAGGCCAGACCGAGCCAGGCCGGACTGTGGTGTGATCACCAAAATTCACAAAAAGGGGTGTAACTAACAGAATATGTGTCTGATCTATGCGTTGTATTTGGCATAAGTACCCTTGTGATATGGCGGTCTTTTGGAGATACCCTAAGTGAGTTTTGACCTCATTTGTTGTGCGACCTGGTTGGATAAGACATGAATAAAACTGGACCCATTATACAAAAGTGACCATATCTTATAGACCGTCCATCTGATCGACGCACCGTCTATTATCTTTGGACCATAATGATGGAGTGTTCCCTTGGGTAAGTATTTTTCGGAACTTCATACCATTTAAAATATGAATGATGGATTGAGGAGCATAAAATTTTGAAGATCAGGTGTACTACGTGTGGGAATCAAGTGGATGGTTGTGGCATGAAGAAAAATAATGACCAATATGGGTCGGCATTAGAAACACCAGTGTGTGATGATCATGTTATATGACTAATCATCCCTACCTTTGTACCATCGACCAATAAAGGTGAGCACCAGTGATGAATATAGGTCAGTACCAGCGACCAATACTGGTCAACATCTAGCGACCAATACGGGTCAGCTAACAGTGACCTATATAGGTCTATAGTACGGCTACAACAGATATTATGATCTGGATTTACAACTATTCATCCATATCCCAGTAACCTTGATTATGTATTGTTATAGTGAGCTGTCTATTTTTCTTTTTTCCATCATGATTTAGATCATGATTGTGATATTACCTTTGTGGTATTTCTTTTAATATCTTCCATTCTGTATTGTTGAGAGATTTTTGAGGGTCTCGAGGTCACCTATTGAGTTTTTAAACTCACCCCGGCACGAGATCTTCCCGCATGTGTGTGTCTATTCCAGACTACTAATGCTTTGAGGTAGTCGTTGGAGGTTCGGGACATGATGGATCTTAGTGAAATGATTTCAGTCGATATCCTCTTTTTCGACTTCAGACATATATCTAATACCCTCTAGGTAGATCTCCAGGGTAGATGGGACAACTATTTACATTCATTTAAGTTTCTAGAGCTTGTATTCTGGCCCACTATTGTCAGCTTACAGTTGTATTGGTGGTTGTACATTACTCTCCTAGTTATACCTTACTTTTTTTGGTTGATTACATCAGTTTCCCTTTTTGAGTGTGTAAAGATATCTAAGGCAATTCCTTCCCTGATCAAGAAAAACCATTAGGTTCTAGTCACCAACCCCTGGCCTATAGAAGTCGGGCTTGGGGTAGTCACGTCAGGGCACTATTGGACAGGTCATGAAAAATTGGTATTAGAGGGTGGTATGTTCTACCGTAAGAACTAAGAGTCTACATTTAATGAGGAAATGATGTAAAGTGACTTGATTTTGGTTTTCAGTATGGGGAGTCTAGTGTTGGGGTGGCAGCCGACGTCTCTATATAACAGGAACCTGAATTATATTTTATGACTCGGTATATGAAAACACCAGTTGCTTCTGTTTTGAAATGTTTTCTTGATCATTATTGAGTCGAATCAACAGGTATAACTTATTGAGTGTGGCACATATGTTTCTTACATGATGCCTTCATAAATTTAGCCATCAAGGATTCCAGTTAGAGATCACGACACTGGCCCACCATGTGATGAGGCGTTGGTAGAGGGACCACTCACAGTTATGGAACTGTAAGGTGGTGCACCAGTAGCACCACCACCCATTGAGCAGCAGATGCTACTGGTGGACCATGCACACTAGATGTGTGTGTTTCATATGATACAGAGATAGAGGCCTCTAAGGATTCGAGGAGAGATAGACCCCCATGTAGTAGAGGGCTGGCTTGAGGTGGTTTTGTGGGTCTTTTACTTAGTTTAGACACCTTCCGAGTAGACGACGATCATGGCTGATATCCTTCTTCATGGATTGACAGGATAGTAGTGGTTCATGATACTCCAGGTGCATGTAGATACCACCCTCACCTCAAAAGACTTTGAGAGCCTTTTCACAGTGGTGTTCATGCTAGTAACACTATACTCTATATGAATTCATGAGTTGCTTCATCTTCTTGAGGGAAGACAAATTGTTGCTTAGTACTAGATGAGATTTACTAGCCTCTCCCGATACTACACTAACATGGTATGAGACCCCTAATTCATAGCCCAAACCATTCATAAACGGCTCTGATGAAATATCAGAGTTGTTATAGTTTCTCTCGACATCCTGATACAAGCATGGGTGATAGAGAGAGCTTCGCTGATGGAGCCCTTCCTTAGCGAGCATGCAACGACAGTGAGAGCCCCTACTAGAGAATAGGTAGAAGATTCATATGCAGTTGGGAGTAGACAAATAACATAGAATCCCAATTGGGCTAGACCTTTCAGAGGGTGACCTCAGGATGCATGGTTAGAGGTGTGAAGTTTGAGAGGCCGATAAAGCCACCATCGAGGCATGATCTATTTCTCTAATGGGGGACGGGTCAGAGAGCTCCAGACTATCCGACTCCCCACATGGATGATCAACAGATGGTGGAGGGGCCACCGAGGCAGTGACAGCACCAGGAGCATGATCATCAGTCAGGAGGCTGACGAGGGAGGGTATCATGACATGCGGTGGGAGGTGGTTGGGGTCACCAGACACTATGAACAACACCCCTAGGTGGTCCACCACGAGCTCAGGGAGCAGGTGGAAGGGGAGAGACCCAGCTACAATTAGTAGTGGCTCACGATCCTGATATCCCTAAGATGATATGGGGTATAATATGTATCTTGTCTACTATGCATCAGTTCTTATCGAAACAGGTGTAGAAATGTTTTCCTTGACACCAAAATACTTTATAAGAATGAGATTTCAACTGATCCTATACCTTGAACATTGCATTTGGAGACCCCTACAGGAAGAGATTTAGCGATCACACAATGGTGTTGATAGTGTGATATTACACTCAGAGGAGAGTGTTTCAGATGGGATCTTCAAGTAGTGGTGTTGAATCCCAATGAAATCATTCTAGACATGGATTGACTATCATTTATTCATGCATATATTTACTGCATGAGACATATAATGTGATGGACACACAGAGATGGAGGCTATTTTTCCTTTGTCGGTGAGAAGGAAAAGAGAGTTTCACAAGATGGAATTGCATTCAGGAAGGTGTAACCAAATATATATCATCAGGCTTGCATGACCATTGACATGGTGGATAAGGGAAGTCCACAGTTTACAGTGATGGTGGACGAGTATGAGGACGTCATTACAAATGATTACCCAGGACTACCTTTTCATAGAGAAGTTGACTTCCTTATTGACTTATACCCAGGAATAACACTTATATCTACAAATGCATATCAGATGGCCGATGCCGATCTCCAATAGTTGATGGTACATTTAGAGTACATATAGAGGAAGGGATTTTAAGGCCCTGTGTTTCTCCATGGGCATCCCAGGTGATGTTTTCCAAGAAGGAAGCCAGACTTTTGAGGCTATGTGTGGACTTATGGCGGCTAAAAACGGTGACCGTGGAGAACAAGTATCCTCTGTCAATGATTGATGATCTATTTGATCAGTTGAATGGAGTGAAGTGATTCTCAAGGATAGAGATCATATCAGGCTATCATCAGCTCAGGGAATGGGATGGGGACATACCTAAGATAACCATCGGTTATTGGTATGGCCATTATGAGTTCGTGGGGATGCCTTTCGGTATGACCAACACTCCAATTGTGTTCATGGGGCTCATGAATCGGATCTTCTAGTCATTCCTTGATTGCTTCCTAGTGTTATTCATCAGAAACCTATTGGTGTACTCAGCATCCGAGGGAGATCCCGTTGCACACTTGAGGATAGTTCTGGACACAATCCCGGAGCACCAGTTATATTGGTATATCTCGAAATGTGAGTTATAGATAAGGAAGTTCCACTTCATGGGACACATCATCTCAAAGTCTGGATGTGCAGTGGATCCAATGATGATTAAAGAAGTACTTGCTTGGGATCCACCCATGAGTGTTACTGAGGTGCGTAGAATCCTTGTATTAACATGATACTATCCGAGGTTCATTCCCAGATTCTACAGAGTAGATGCACCTATGATTTCCATAAATAAGAAGTGGAAACCCATCCTATGGTCAGTGACATGATAGCATATCTTTCAATAGATGAGGTAGTGCTTGACTTGTTCTCCCATCCTAAGGTTGCAGGAGGAGGGCACTGCCTACGAGGTTTACTATGATGCATCAGGGACCAGACTCAGTTGGGTCCTGTTGTAGGATGATGTAGTGATTACTTACGAATCCTGATAGATGAGGTCTCATGAGAAGAATTATGTTTCTTGTGACATGGATTTGGGAGCCGTAGTCTACATGCTGAAGATGTGGTTCACTACATTATGGGAAGCAGTTCATTATTTACTCATAAAACAAAATTCTCAGATATATCTTCACACCTAAAGATCTGAATCTATGACATATTCGTTGGATAGAGTTCCTCCAGGACTATGACATGAGATAATCTATACTCCTTGGAAGTGGAACATAGTGGAAGATGCACTTAGTCAGATATAGAGTTCGTAGCTACTGAACAACACTTAAGATCATTTAGACTCGCATAAAATATCCTACGTGGATAGAAATGGGATACTCTACCTCCAGACGATGGTAGTTTCCACTCCACTCATTCAGCGAGTTTTGGAGGGACGACTCGAAGATAGTAGTTTTGAGACTACATGTTCATATATATCCTTATTCCCTTCACCTGACATATATTCTGAAGGTGGTGAGCAAAATATCCTTTTTGGAGGACATACAGTTGTACTAGTGGCACTACGAGAGTAGGTGCTGAGGGAGTTCCACACACTCCCCTAGGCGGTAAATCCCGATATGAAGAAAATGTATGAGGACCTACGATATGTATACAGGTGGCCAATGATAATGAAAGTTGTGGAAGAGTTGGTTTTTAGTTGCCTCGCCTTCAAGAATGTGAAGGCCAAGCACCAGGTACTAGTAGGATTGACCCAACCCCTCGAGATACCAAAGTGGATGTGGGAATGGATATTGATGAAATTCGTGATGGGGTTACCAAATATGACTAGATAGAACAATACCATCTAGGTGATCTTTGACATACTCACCAAGTCATTCCACTTCCATGAAATTTTATAGATGGGTTTGGTTGAGAGAATGTGACATCACTATGTTTAGGAGATCATGCGACTTTACGGGATTCATTCGATGATAGTCTCAGACCGTGACTCACTCATCACATCCCATTTGTGGAAAGGATTTCAGTAGGTGTTTGGTGCTTAGCATTACTTTAGATCATGTTTACACATGCATACAGATGGTCAAAATGAGTGGTCTATCTAGACCATTGAGTACATGCTTCGTGCATGTGTCCTAGATTTTGGTAACAGTTGGGAGGACCACCAATCATTGGCGGAGTTCAACTAAAACAACGGCTATCACTCCACCATTGTTATGGCCCCTTTTGAGGCATTGTATGGTCTACTGTTCAGATCACCCTAGTGGTGGACATATCTAGGAGAGCTAGCACTCGTGGGCCCAGAGATGGTACATGCTACCACTGAGAATGTGTAGGTCATCCGAGAGTGGTTTAATACTGCACATAATCGATAGAATTCCTATGATGATAGGAAATGGAGTCCACTTTTGTTCTAGGAGGGGGACAATGTATTCTTTCATGTCTCCACTTGATAGGGACTATAGTGATTTGGCCAAGGAAGAAAACTCTAACCAAGGTTCATCGGGCCATTCTTGATACTTCAGAGGATTGGAAAGGTTCCGTACCACTTGGCCCTTCCACTGTAGTTGGAGAGGGTGCATGATGCCTTCCACATATCTCATTTGAGGATATATGTGCATGACCAATCTCATGTCATCGACCATGGAGAGGTGGACATTTATAATGGGGTGACTTTTGTAAATTACCATGTAGAGATAGAGGATCGACCGTAGTAGTTCATTCATTGGTGGTTGATACCTCTGGGGTGTATTTTTTGGACGCACGAGAATCTTTAGGAGAGCACATGGGAGTGAGAGGCTCATATGTGTGCCTTGTGCCCATATTTGTTTGTGTAACCTTGTTTGGCTTTAAGGAACGTAAAGCCCCAAGGTGAGGTGAATGTAATGATGAGAAAAATTACATGTAATTTATTTCATTATTTGGGATTATTATGAGTCTACAAGTATTTACAGCGCGGTATTCTGAGGCCCGTTGTGCTATGAATGGATTTTTGATCTTTTTTATCGTACTTTCAATAAACACATGGGTGGAATTTTCTATTTTTTTAATTAGTGATCTGATTAAAAATCTAAGGACACTATTGAATTAGTAGAACCATGATTCACATAAGGCAGGCCTCACTTCAACCGTTGTTCTACGAGAGAAAAAAAATTGTTTTTTGGAATTTTGAATAAAAAAGTAAAGTTAAATGTAATTTTTATTTTATTTTATTTTTCTCCAACGGATGAGTGGTGGTTGCAAGACTGATGACTTGTTAGTTCATTTAACATATTGAATCATCAACTACATAACTCCATAATTGTGAACTAGAATAGGTTCATTAATTAAGATAATGGACCTCATTAATTCCTAAATGTGTTACTCACCATTCCCCCTTCTATTTAAATAGAGGTCAGGGTGGGGTTTTGGCATGAATTCATCAGGTGAGAATAGTTGGTGAATTCTTAGGGCAACATACACCTAGAGGATGAGATGGAATTCAAAGACTGGTGACTGGCACCACCAAATCATGAACTGTCGAATATGATGAAGGATGTTATATAGATCATCTTCAGTGGATGTCTTATCCAGGTATGGGTGTTTGTTTTTGATATTATAATGCTCATCCTTCCCTGTTCGTGATTTATATGAAGAACACAGATCAACCAAAAAATATTCTGATCCACATATTGTTCTTTAAACATGGTAGGGTGATGCAAGGTTACAAGTTAGGAGTTATTTCTAAATTCATTGTTCATTGCTGACACCCCATGTTAAAATGCTAATGCGGAGGGCGCAGGCAAAATCAAAACAAGGCCTAGACCCTCTAATGATCTTTTTGTTCTCGTTTTTTCCATGTGTAGTTGGGAGATGTGATTGAAATGCAGAGATAGGTGTCACACAGTGGTGGTAGGTCTGGAGGGGATAGTAGGTGTAGACAACACCATGAACGGACCTACAGAACACGTCTGGTGGCCCGCGGAAAGAACCACCAGCACACCAAGCTGGAGACAGTCGATGATGGGTGAAGGAGGACCTAGGAAACAATCCATGGGTGGTGGGAAGGTGGTGCACCGTTGAACACCATGGTAGCCAGAGGCCGCTGGCTAAAGCTGACTGCGTGGGAGAAGGGTGTTTCCAATAGGTGTCGGCGGCGATAGTAGCCACGGTAGGAGGGGGAGGCGCGGACTCTTGCCGCACCGCGTTGGAAGGAAACTGGTCGGCCACCTAGCAGACTATTACACACACTGGGGTATTACACCATTGGCAAGCTCGGATGACCCCTATGGGATAGACCTAGTGAACTAGTCCGGACCCAGGTGGGGTCAGGTAGACCATGAGACCTGTTGTGTCATTCTGTCCTTATCAAGTCGGTCCGGGCCCAGACCCAACCGGCCCCAAATAAATAAATGCCTATAACTGATGAACCTAGTGTCTATTTGACACATCGTTAGTGTAATTGGGACGCCTTTTTGGGATGTTTTCCATTTTTCATATTCGGGTGGGCTCGACCGAGCCAGGCCAGACCGAGGTGCGATCACCCCTTTCACGGAACGGGGTGTAACTAACAGACTGGGAATCCTATAGACGCGATGTCTGTGGAATAAAGAAAATTTGACAAGGAGGTCCTTTATAGATACTCTATGTGAGTTATGATGGAGTTTTATGTCCGACCTGGGTTTGATTAGACTTGCATCCAACTGGGCCCTTTTTACAAAAGTGACCATATCTCATAGATCGGGCGTCAGATCAACACGATGTCTATCAGGTTTGGACCCCTATGATAGGGTGGTACCTTGGGTATTAATTTTTTTGGACTTAATACCAGTTGAATTATGATTTATGGATTGAGGATAAAATTCTTTCAGAGATCTGGCATGCTACGTGCGAGAATCTTGTCACTAGATGTGACATACAGAAGAAGAGCGACCAATATGGGTCAACATCAGAAACTATGGAGTGGGATGATATTGGGGTAAGAATATTCATACTGACCTCTATACCAGCTACTAATATGGGTTAGCACCTGCAACAGATACAAGTCAGCATCAGCGAACAATACGGGTTAACACTAGTGACCAATTCGTTTCAGCACCAGCGACCAATATAGGTCAGCATCTAGTGACAAATATAGGTTCGCATACAGTGCCTAATACGGGTCAGCAATAGAGTTACTACAGATAGGATGATCTGGATTTAAAACTATTCATATCTATCACAGTAACATTGAAGTTATATATTTAGTGTGAGGTATCTCTTTCGATTTGTGCTTTATGATTTAGATCATGCTTGTGGTATTACATTTGTGGAATTTCTTGTGATTTTTTTCTTTGTGGATTACAGATACGCCTTCAGGGGTCTCGGGGTCCCCTACTCAGCTTCACCCACATGTGTTTATCTGGTGTAGACTACTGATGCTCCGAGGCCATCTTAGGAGGTTCGAGACTTGGTGGATCTTGGTGCGACGGGAGTAGTCGAGATCCTCATCCATGACTTCAAACATACAACTACCACCATCTGGGTAGAGTTCCATGGCTGATGCAGAAGCTATTTATTTACTTTTCAATTTAACAGGCTTGTATTATAGCCCTCTATAATGATCGATACTTTATATACATGGTTATTACTTCACTATTGAATCATACTTATTACAACATATAATAAAACCATGATAGGACCGTATAGGTATGGTGTCTTTAGAAACTGGGAAAAGTAAATAAATGGTAAAACGTATTACATTGTCTCCTCTTTATTTCATCATATCTTGAGTCCATTTGGAATATCCTTTTTAATACCTTTCTTCTGGACCTGGGGAAAATAAAACATACAAAAAAGTGAGCTCAAATGCTCAGTAAGGGTAAAGAAAGGAAATATCATATTTATAAGAACATAGCATTTCAAAAATCTTAACCTGTAAAAGAAATCATAATATCATAACATGGGATAAATCACAAGAGTGAAATGTAATCCCAATAATCAAAACATAAATCATGATACTTTTTGTCATACACACATAATCATAGAGAATCATTTCATAGTAGTCAAGACTCATTGGCAAGACCATCCTAGAGGAAAAAGTCCATTTCTGAACTGAGTTCACTCATCATTTCTGTCCTGTATCACTGAACCAGATTAACCAACCATTCCAACCATGTCTTATCATGAGATATAAATCATTTCCCAATGCATTGAAGGGAGATATGAGTCCCACCCATCTCATAATGAAACCATTCCTTTGTGTTCCACGAAATCATAAATCATAGCATAACCCACGTAATATAAATGGGATTATTAAACATCATGCCATCATATCATATTCCATATAAGATAAAAGGACGTCCTCAAATTAAATACTTTATAACATAATCAATTCAACATAAAAATTTGATATAAAGAGAACCCTATGTTTTCTTATATGTAAAATAATTTTGAAAAAACACTTGATCTCCATTCTTGAGGAAAATATTCTTTCTACATAAATTTTTTTTCCATTCTTACAATGTCATATAATTTAAAACTAAAAGAAGTTGATTAAAAATAAAATTTACAAATTTTAAAGGATGCTTCATGTAAATAATGTTCTATGATATCATAAAAATCAATTCATGAAGTATAATTTTAAAAAATATTTTTCCCATACATTGGCCGGAACGGTCAAAATGTACCTCATCCTAAAAGCAACAAAAGATTCCTTTCATATAAATTACTCACCAAATGGTAAAATTGGATTTAAGAAATTGTATGAAGATATAATTAAAATTACATATTGAGGAGTCATGGATGTGGATGATAAATATTCCCCAGTAAATTCTAAATTATAAACAATCTCGGATAAAAATGAGATTGCGATATTTTCCCTTACCTTAGGTCTGATTTTCTTTGTACGTATCTGAACCTCTTATATAATGATTTAAATAATGTCACTAACTTATTGCAGAATCATATTAATTGTTATGATATCATATATGGTCAGGTTCTTATCTTCTTATTAGTAATATTTCATTACTACTTGTTATTCGGGTGTTCATTGCTTTATGTTTTTATACATGTTTTTTCGAATAAATTTTTTTTTTAAGTTTATAGATACCTAATTTTCAGAATGTTATTAGTGTTATATATATCATATTTATTCATTAAATTAATTTATTTAGTCATTATTCATTGAAGATCACGTGGAATGAGTTGCATCAAATCGTGGAGATGGTTGGCCGTACGTACGGACGAGCGATGATATCGTTCTCATGATCGTGGAACTGTATTGAAATGTATGTATACTATTTCAGAATCAATATCACTTTACAATAATCATATATAGTTATTCTTTACACCATTATACCCATCCAAGTAAGATGGTGTTGGAAAACAGATTACACAACGGCGTGGAGATGGTATTCCGTACGTACGCACGTGCGGTGATTTCGTCTTCCATAGGATGGGTATAAGGTGAAATAGGGTTATTTAATATTTATAATAACATATTAGTATATGAGTGATACTGATGTTATTAATTCATAATGAAACAACTAAAGAAGAGGAAGTAGAAGAAGAAATAAATATGAAATAATCGGTAACGGATATTACCTCTTCTTCGACATGCCTCTTTGAAACCTCCTCTTAGCACACTAATGTTGGTCTTTGAAGAAGACCAGAACCTCTAGAATATTAATAGGGGAGTTTTGAAGACTAATTTTCAGGGTTTGGCCAAGCCTGAAGGATAAAATTTGTGTAAATATGAGAGGGAGTAGGTGCCCTTTTATAAGGGAGGAGAGGGGCAACTTTAAAAAGTGTGAAAATATTATTTTATTATAAAATTATCTTCAGTTTAAAAAGGTCCAAAAATCATTAAAGATAAAGATAAGATGACTCATGGTCGAAATAAACTCTTCCAATCATAATTGAACATGTTTAGGACAATATTTTAATCATAATACTCTTATTTATTTAAATCATTTATTAATGAGGTAAATACTGCATCATTATTATGTCGTAAATAATTTAATTTATTTTATGTCTAAAAATTATAAAAAACACCATCATGTAGGAAATATCTTTAGCCTTCCAATTAATATTTATAGTTGAAATGATAATTTATATATCCCGTTATAAAAATTAATTACTAAAGGATTTTTGTTCATGTCAATTTTTTCTTTACATTAAATTAATTAATCCAAATTGTCATTATCACTACCAAGTGGTTCAATGGGGTCCCAAAAGCGACCTAAGGATGCCCATGGTTGGCCAATTCTCATAAAATAATATTAGGACAAGTGTTATGGTAAATTTGAATTATTATAATATTCTTTTAACATTGAATTACCCTATTTACCTTTAACCGTAGAAAATAAAGTCAAAAGTTATTATTCACCAAAAATTATTTTCATCTTATTGAACCACATTTTACTTCTTGATAACAACCATGTATGTCTTATTTTTAAAATTAAATTCACAAAAGTGGTAAAATTTCAATTCAATGAAAGAGTTAGTTTTTTTACTACCACTAAGTGGTTTCACTATTCATCAAAAATTGAAGTCTTCCAGAAAAATACCAAAAATTCAGCGTAAGCTATATTTGATATTCCAAATTCATAAACGATGTATATTTTTCCAAATTCAGAACATAGAAGTGGAATTAATTAATTTTAAAATTAATTCTCGTTATAAAAAATAGGGTGTTTTTAAGAAACAATAACTATCAAAAGATCAACATTTGATTATGTCAAAATTCAAAGTGAAATTAATTCCAACGAACAAAATTGGATTAAATGGTAAAAATATATTATAATTAAACTTTAATACCAATTAAAAAGATAATCTAACCATATAAATAATTTCGATTAAAAAAGATGTTTTTAATTAAAATATAGCGTGTTTTTACTATTCATTAAATTATGAGTGTTATCAAAATAATATGAAAATTTTATCAAAATTAAATTTTTATATCCTGATTCCAAGGAAAAAATTTATTTTGTCAAATTGAACTTATGAACATGTCAAAAAATAGATTTAATGTTGGTGCGCCATGAAAAGGCGGCAAAACTTCATTTTTTGAAAAATACTTATTTTACCCGAAAAATTTATTTGGATCTCATACCATGTTCTAGAAAATATGTAAGATGAATAATAATATTATAAAATTCAAAATGTAGTTAATAATATTCATAAAAATAGTCCATATTATATTAATATATCGTTGTTTTGTGAAACCCGGTATTGCGTACTACACACGCTATCGAGGAAGGTCATGATTTCATGTAACGCAAGTCAAAATAGTGTTCTATGTAGTGAAAGATTCCTTTGATGTTGCGTATAACATAAGACATAAAAAATATACATCCCATAAAATATATGGGTGTCACATTCTACCCCCCTTAAAATGAATTTCGCCCTCGAAATTCATCACTTCGTAACAAACAGATGTGAATACCTCTCCCTCATCATATCCTCAAGCTACCATGTAGCTTTTCTAATCGGTGGTTCCTACATAAAACATTCACCAACAGAGTGGTCTTGTTCCATAGAAATATTTCTCTATAATCCAGAATCTCTATCAGTTTTTCCTCATAAGAATGATCCTGATCAAGTGGTAAAACTTCTGAGCTTAGTACATGTGAAGGATCATGTAGGTACTATCTTGGGAGAGATACATGGAACATATCGTGAACATGAGTGAGATTCAGTGGAAGCGCCAATTGGTAAGCTACCTTCCGAACATGATCCAATATTTCAAAAGGACCGATATACCTAGGGCTCAGTTTTCCATTATTTCCAAATCTCATTACTCTCTTCCAAGGAGATATTCGTAAGAACACTTTATCACCCACTCCAATCTCTAGGTCTTTTCATCGGTTGTCAGCATAAATTTTTTGTCGACTCGGTTCTACTCTTATGTGTTGTTGAATAGATCTATCCTTTTCTACCATCTCATCAACAAGATCAGGTCTTCATAGCTTTCTTTCCCCAACATCATCCCAGCAAGTTGGAGTCCTTCATTTCCTTCCATAGAGAGATTTATAAGGAGCCATCTGAATACTGGAGTGAAAGATATTATTATTAAAAAAATTACACAAAATCTAGGTGTTGATCCCAAATACCATTCAAAACCATAGATCAAGGTCCTAAAATATTTTCTAGAGTGTGAATTGTTCTCTCAGACTGACCGTCTATCTGAGGATGATAAGCAGTACTGAAACTCAACTCTGTATCTGAAGAATGCTGAAGACTTCGCCAGAACTTCAAGGTAAACCTCGTATCCCGATCAGATATAATGGAAAGTGGTACTCCATGCAATATTACCACTTCCTTCACATATATCCTCGGAAGCTGAACCAGAGAGAAATCATCTATAATATAAATTAAGTGTGCCGACTTCATAAGACGATCAACTATAACCCAGATAACATTATTTCCTATGGATGTTTTAGGATGTCCAGTGACAAAGTCCATAGTGATGTTTTCCCACTTCCATTCTGATATGGGTAATGGTTGTAACATCCCCTTAGACTTCTGTCTCTCAGGTTTAACTTGCTGACAAACCAAACATCGAGAGGCATATTCAAAAACATCTATTTTCATGCCATCCCACTAGAAGTACTCTTTTAGGTCCCTATACATCATCATGCTTCCAGGATGAATAGATAATGATGAACTATGAGCCTCATCCAGTAGCTCCTTCTTTAATTCTGGGATGGGAGGAACAAAAACCTGATTCTGGAACCATATTATCCCATCACAATCAAGGTTGAATTCAGGAACATTTCACACCTTCTTTTGTAACTCTACATATGTTTTTGTTCCTGTTTAATCTTCACATGTATAAATGGTTGAAAATTCATCTGAGAAAGATAAAATTTTTCCCCTTACATTATAATTCCAAGATCCATTATATGTAAATCAATTAATATTGGCTCTCTTGTGATCCTTATCATGGATAAGCTAGCATGGTCTTTTCGACTTAATGCGTCTGCCACCTTGTTTTCATTCCCAGGGTGGTAATGAATTGAGTAGTTGTAATCCTTAATCAGATCAAACCATCTTCTTTGGCGAATATTCAGATCCTTCTATGTGAAAATATAATTTAAACATTAATTACCAGTATAAATATCACACCTTTCACCATAAAGATAATGCCTCCAAATCATTAATGCAAAGATTACCGCAGCTAACTCCAAATCATGACTTGGGTAATTTTTTTCAGGAATTTTCAACTGTCGTGAGGCATAAGTTATCACCATATCATTTTTCCTGAGAACACACCCCAATCCCTTCTTGGATGGATCACTATAGATCACAAACCTTTCTCCGCTATAATTTAGTGTGAGCACAGGTGCACTGGATAACCATCTTTTCAACTCCTCCAAATTCTCTTCACACTCCATTGTCCACATGAACATAACTCCTTTTCTAGTCAACCTGGTGAGTGGATTAGATAATCAGGAAAAATCATTCACAAAACCTCGATAATATCCATCCAAAAAAATAAAACTTCGGATCTCAGTTACTGTTGTTGGTCTCGACAATATTTCAATAACCTCTGTTTTTTCAGGATCCATAGATATCCCCTCTTTTGAGATTATATACCCAAAAATAAAACTTTTGAAGCTATAATTCTCACTTGGTAAATTTGGCAAAAAGCCACTCCTTTATTAGTGTCTTTAATACAATTCTCAAGTGATATTAATGTTCTTCCTTGCTCTTTGAATAGACAAGAATATCATCTATAAGGACTTCCACCAACAGATCATGATGGTCTCTAAAGACTCTATTCATTATATCCAGGAAGATATCAGGGGCCTTAGTAAGACCAAATGTCATCACTATAAATTCATAGTGTCCATACCTTGTACGAAACGTTGTCTTTGGTATATCCTCCTTGTTGACCCTTAATTGATGATACTCTGAACGAAGATAAGTATTAAAAAAAATTTGAGCTCTGCATAGTTTTTCAAATAAGTCATCAATGCGTGGAAGAGGATATTTGTTCTTGATAGTGATCTTTTTATGTTCTCGATAATCAATGCAGAGTCTCATTGATCCATCCACCTTCTTAAAAAAACAGAATAGGTGCTCCCCAAGGTGATGCACTAGGGTATATGAATCTCGTTTCATGATTCTATTGGAGTTGATTCTTTAATTCATGCATCTTAATTGGGGCAATTTTATAAGGTGTGTTTGAAATGGGTTTAGCACCCGGTATGAGTTCTATTGAAAACTCAACTTCATGATTTGGTGGAAGACCTAGAAATTCCTCCGGAAAGACATCATCAAACTCTCGTACAATGGGCATATTGTTAATCATGAGTTTCTCTCCAACCATTTGAGATAAATAACCTTCATTTATTGGAATCAAGACCCATAAGATGGAATAAATTTCCACTATATGGTTATATTCATCCTTGCATCGATAGATGATAGTAGATTGATCGGGAATATTAAATGTGATTTCCCTTCTTTGGAAATTGATATGAGCTCTGTATAAAGAAAGCCAATCCATGCCAAGAATCACATTAAATTCCACTATAGGAAGAATCACAAGATTTTATGGAATCACATTCCCAAAAACTTCAATTGGAGAAATATTATAATCTTTTGATGCAACTGTTTTTCCGTTAGGAGTTGTCACAACTAACTCAACATATAATATTTATGGTAGTATAGAGATACCCTTAGAAAATTCATCAGAAATAATAGAGTGGGTGGATCCAGAATCAAATAAAACATTTCCTACTTTATAGTGGATGGTAAGTGTACCTTTCACCACATCGTTATCGTACTCCACATCGTCGATAGAAATTACATGTGAATTTCTTTTTTCTTTAGCCTTAATAGTTTGTTGATGTCGATCATTATCAACAACCCTTGGATTAGGGCATTGATTGGCATAAGGCCCCATTTCCATGCACTTAGAACATTGAAGTGTAGGAGGTGTATTCTATGTATCCCTTTCATTGTTCACACCATTAGACATCTTCTTTCCATTATTATGACATTCAACTACCCGATGACCTTCTTTTCCTCACTTAAAACATTTACTTGTCCTTTTAAGACAATTACCTCCATGTTTCCTTCCACACATTGAGCATAAGGAAATACTCATCTTAATTTCATTTTGGACTTTATATTTCCCTTTGAATTACATTTTCCTCTTCTTATCAAACCCATATGACAGGTGTATTACTCCAATATCCATCTCAAACTTTGGAGCACATCGAATAATTTACTCGTAGCTATTGAAGTCCCTTATGGAAAACACCCTTTGAAGATTGGTTTTAAGCCACTAAAGAATCGATCGATCTTACTCTCTGTTGGGATAATAATTCTGGAAGCATACCTTGAAATTATTCTAAAATTTGCTTCATAGGTACCAACTGATTCATCATCCTTTTGCTTTAGTTCAATAAACTCCTTCTCCATATTTGTTCGAAGAATACGAGGGAAGTAATTATTGAAAAATAAGTTCTTGAACTTTTTCCATTACATGGACTCAATTTAATCCCTTTGCCTCATATTCTTAACAAGATTCCACCATTGATAAGCTTCACCTTCCAAATGATATATAGCTAAGATTACTTTATCATGTTCAGAACATTTCAGGAATGAAAATATCTTTTCAGTTGTACTAATCCATTGTTCAACCACTAATGGATCAGAAGACACACTGAATGAAGGCGGAGGCTGCCTAATAAATGATTTAGTAGAATGTTTCTCCTTCCTTTGCTCGTTTGGATGTCCTACATGATTCCAAGCATGAGAAAGATGTGTTAGCATGGATACATGATTTTTCATTCCAACTCCCATAACGTTTGGTTTCTCATGGGGACAATCATTGCATTGCCCGTCGCATTCAGCATTAACACAGTTCTTTTGGGGTCCAGCCATTGACTAAAACCAATAAGCATAGTGTGAGAAAAACTATTAATAATAGGAAAACAACATATTCAAGAAGAAAATTTCACAATTTAGGTATTATCATAGGTTGTTCATGGCTATTTCTAAAACAATAATATTCTATTTTATGTTTTGACATATCCTTAGAGTTCTTACTAAGGATTTCACATCCAAGTTTCCAACAGTTGACTATAACATTCCTCTAATACCAAATATAATGACCCATACTTTACATACATGGTTATTACATAAGAATTGAAGAATACTTATTACAACATATAACAAAACCATAATAGGACTGTATAGGTATAGTGTTATAACATTTCTCATAGGGATGGAATAACTTGATTAATTAGAGTGTCTACATCAAAATTAATGGTGTTTTCCTAAATTTCATTATGGTGGAACCTTAATTAACCAGTTATTCTGAATTAAGTCCATGGACCACTTTTCACATAGGAAGATACAACAGATAATTTTGATCACAAAAATTCCAATTTTAATAATAATTTTTGTACTTCAATGACATTGTATTAGTGATTAATATAATGGATTAATTTTATAAGACCTATCACATTGTAATAGATGATTTATTACTCTAGTTACGTTTACATGACAACATAATTACATCTTTTAAATATTATTCCTTTTGATTTTGGAATAGTGGATTATTTAATTGGACCATGGTGTGTATATATCTATAACAATGAACATGAATAAATTTAAATTATTGTATAAATGGATACTATTAAATTTGTATTCTAGTTAAAATTTAATGATTAATTTCACTCTATACCATTAAATTCACACATCATATATTAGGACCTCATCCTTGTAATGTGACACCTTGACACAAACCTAAACGTAGTATTTTGGAGTAGATAGTGCATCTCATGTCTCCCTATGGTATTATATGTCACACATTCATAGATTTAGAAACATGAAGAGGGATGTGATTCTTCTATAAGAAGGAGTATATGTTTCTGGTTAGGTTATATGTGATTATATTTATTGTTGAACCTTTTCTATGTCATGTTCTTGGAAGTTGACATTATCCCACCAGTATTTACTTGAGTCATCCACGAGGAGTGGGGTGATGATAATTCATGAGAGCTAGTGGGAACTAATCCAACATCATTTAAACTACTTTTCCACCTGTTTTACCTCTTGATTATACTATTACTAGAAATTATTCTCAGTTTTGAGAAAAATACCTATGATTATTGATGTTTATGCCTGGATTTCAATGACATGTGCCTACTAAAGTAGAGTGGAAATGATTATTAATGTAACATAACACTCTCACATTAATAGGGAATGGTTTTCCTTAGGCTGTCGAGACATGGATAGGGGCCATGATAGAATCGTTGATAATTTACAAACAAATATCGAGAAGAGATTCATGAACATGGCTTATATGAGTTTTGATTCTTCCAAAAAAAATTAGGACATGATCTTCCAAGAAGATCACCATATAGGTATGGTCTTGGAAAAAAATTAGATATATTTCAATGAATTCATAATCATCAGGACTCTAAGAGATTATAGTGGTAGATATTTTTACACAGAAATCAGGGTTCCATGTATACAATAGAATATTCATCTCCTTTCACCAAACATTGATGATTGGAATAGAAAAATTACAGTGATGATCTCATGTCAGTGAGATGTGTTAAGGATGGGTTTACATTCACCATATGATCACAGGTCAATGCCATTCAGTTGACCACTATTTATGAGATAGTGAAATGCATCATTATCACCGTGAAGAACCTAAGGGATGCTGGTAGCGGGGGATAGTGTAGTCTATCCTTGAGAAAATAAGTGATTCTTCTAGGGGTATGAAACATCAATTTGAGTATCCACCCAACAGAAGCACCAGTTTTATAACACACAGTTATTGTTTTTTGGTGTGATACCGGTGAGGTATTAAAGAACATAAGAAACCCCATTATACCAAGGGCTAAATTTTATGCCATGATAGTGACAAGATGGGATTTCTACATCATTTCATAATAAAATATCCACTAAATCCTTGAATTATGTGATTTTAAATGTATTCTCATTTAGTTGAAAGATCAATAACTCTGAATCATGTAGGTAAATGTACTTCTACCAACTTATCAGTCTGTAAAGGTAGACATTTTTGAGGTAGTAATGCGTTAAATATATAGAATGACCAAATCAGTCCTAGCTAGGGTTGTCAGGTTGTGTCTCATTGTCATAGATCTAGCCATATCTATACAGTGTAGTATACTCCAAAGTAGCTGAGTCTAATTGCATTCACAACATGTTGTACTATTCTAGTAGTCTTTCTATTAGAAGTTTTCTTATTTGATATAGGTTCTTTAATTTTATTTATATTATTGATAATTATGGAATGAATAGAATGAATGGTAAATTATATCTCTAGAATAATGAATCTCAACACAAAAATTGGGATTCTTCCTATGATTGTACATCTATATAAGGAATTCCCCTCAATACATGTGGTTATATTTTTATATGGATCGTTTTTCCCATAAGATTATGGGTGTTAAAATTATACTCATAATTGAACAGTTAGTATTTTTTAATGCTCACATTAATTTCTATCATAGATGGGTGTCATCTACATAACTCGATGGTGGTGATCATATTCATGAGGGTGATGGGATTTCTAGGAATGTTGAGTTGTAATAGAGAATTGTGGGATCAACCGAGTGACAAACTAGATCTCTAGACTTTTTAATGGTTATCAATTAATGAGAAATATATATTTTCTTCCTATGAATGACCATTTTTCGGATATATTCTTTAATGAATTTTCTAGTTTACCCCATATGATATAATTTTAGTCTACTTTTGATCAATTTCCAAATGAAATTCTAGTTTCCACCCATCCTTATAAGATTGAATGTACTGATCTTTAGGAACATAAGAAGTAGTTATAGGATTTGAAAAATACTCCTTTTAGATGTCCCATTATATCATAGTGGGTTTCCCTAATCCTTTTCACCAAGAGGATAGATGGTATCATTAGGATATTCATGTGTTGACATCAGTTGGACCAATTTACTTATATGAAATGGTAACCACATCAATGAGTAGAAATCCTCTTCAACCATCTCTATGGAGACCATGTTTTCTAAATGATTTATTTCTGTTTGGTCAATCACTAGGTGTATGTTTGGACATTAGAATTACCACATGTAGAGTTCCATAGTAGATATTTCTTGTATAATTATTTTCCATGTCGATATATCTCATGAATTTGACAAAAATTATCAGGACTATAATGAATTGAGATTCCCAACCATTTATATACACATTTGTCATAGATATTATGGAAAAAATCTAGGATTATTATCAATATTATAAAAAACATAACATCATATTTTATCATATTGAATACATGGAGAAAAAACTATATATGTTATAAGCTCGCCAAATTAAACTTTTGGATCAATAAGGTTTACTTACTAGGTCACATTATCTCCAAGGTAGGAGTATCCATTAACCCATATAAAATGATATATATAGTTACTTGTGATAAAACCATGAACACAATTGTCTTATAGAGTTTCTTACGGATGGATGTATGTTACAGGCATTTCATTAAAAAAATTTCAATTCATGAAATTACTATTATAGGCTTGACCATAAAAGGGGTCATGTTTATATAGCCTTTATCACGTAAGGGATCCTTAAATGGGAAATTGGGTTGATTGAAATTGGTATAGATTGGGATACTGCATGATCCAGGAAAATGTTATATGATTTATCATGATGCATCTAGTATTAGGATAGTAGTAGTTCATATGTATAGATATCAAGTCATGGAATTTGGGTCTAGTTTGTTGAGTCCTTAGGAGATAATTTCCCACATCAAGGCCTTACTTTAGTATTTGTGATAAATTATTTATGGTTTTAGGGGTAATACATTCTAGGATATCATTTTTTAGTGTAGACAAACCACAAAATCCTCAAATAATTCTTTTTTACATTGTGACTTAAATCTCAACTAGTGAAGGCAGTGGAATATCTATAGTTCTTTTACATCAACATAAAATTCAATGTCACTAATAATACTCTAAGAAATAAGACTCAATAAAATGAAATTTAAGTGTCCATTATTGAGAAGAAGTTTAAGGAATTTATTTATTACGATGTGACTAGAGATTTAGGAGTTTGATGCGAGGCCTATTTTAGAATATTTTGTAGTAACATATTCTCTAATAGAATATGTAAAGATATGAAAAAAAATTCTCATCCAAATATTTTAGTCATGTGAGAGATTGTATTAGGTAAGGAACCACCACCTGGATGGTATATTAAAGGGGATGTGGTCATACACATTCATGGGACTCAATTGTGTGAATCGTGAATGGTGATGCATGGTTTGTTTAAACCATACAAGGGGGTATCATAGCCATGTGATGGAGATACAGAAAAATGTTAATTGGTTACATAGGTTACGATTGTTTTACAATGTTTTTTTCCTCTCACACAAACGTAGTTCCACTAAACAAGTATATGAGAATGGTTAGGCACACAGTTTGGAAACCTATGAAGCCAAACCATGTACCACATAAAATGAAGGGTGAAATGTCATTTTTCCCATCCTCATATTAAACTCAAATATCTTTTTACCTTATATTTTTATGGTCTACCACATGTATCAAGATCTCCTCTTACTCTCCACATTTGATTTTTGTATCCACATTAATTAAAACTCTAATTTTTTCTACCTTTGTTATGTTCGATAACTATAGATAACCCCTCCATTAATTTTCATTCATTAATTTGATTATATATCAATCGATAATTATTCTTCAAAGAGTGATAAAGTGGAATTATTTCAAGGAATTTTCATTTTTTGATTTCATATATTTCAACTCGAATTAAAGGTTGACAAGGGATAAGGATATTTCTATCAATCTATGTTAGATTGTCTAGTTTTTTTCTCTAATGTCTTGATGTTATATTTTTTTCCATTACACAGAACACTATACCATCCATGTGAAATCACATAAATGTAAAAATAATAGAATTAATTTATATATAATTTCATAGTGTAGTCATATAGCATTTTCATATATCATTAGTGGATGTAGAGCTTGATGAAATCCAACTGTAGTGGTTGTTTTCCTAAAAGTCCTTATTCATTATGACTTGGAATTAAATCGAACCACCACATGAGGTATGTTGAGTATGTCCTTATAAATGAAATTTAATTTTAATAAAACTGATGCTAAATTGTAGGAAACTTTTATTAACCCATTATATTCATGTTTTATATTTAATTACCCTTATGAAATGAATTGGGAAAATATAATTAAATGATGTTTTGTAATTATATGGGATAAATTCTAACCACGACCATCATCTAGGACATTTCTAGGTCAATATATTGTTTTAAATTCCGGACCCCATAGAATAGACCATCTAGCATAATAATTATATATTTATAAATGAATTATAATATTACAGTAGTGATGTATGGGTTCTTTATAGAATACATTAGACAAGCTCATTGGCTAGATGGCTTTTCATTACAGATGGGTGATACCTAGCTTATTAGTTAAATAAATTGGATGATCTTGGAGGGAACAAATATTATAACATTACCTAAGCTATACTAGATCCCATATGTGGTATACCATGGGTGGGATTAGAGGATTATTCCAAAATACCATTCCTTGAGGAATACATGTATTCTTATATAGAACCCCTCGGAAAAAATTAATTGATATGGGTTTATATAATGATTTTTGAGAGATAATTGAGTTCCCTTTAATGGGAACCCATGAACAGGATTTGGAATTAATTTTTTAGATTAATTTGTGTGTATTTGAAATAAATGAACATGCATGGTGTTATTTTATTCCTTACATACATTACATTCAAACAAAAAAATCTTCCTAAGGAAATATACCATGAGATATATGGAACTCTAATATGTTTGGGAATAGATCTCTTGGTCACACACCATGGCTCCTTGAATTTGTTACATATATATATATATTCAAAAAAATATTCATGTATATAACAGATATATAAATATATATATACACCTATGTATATTTATATATATAAATATAGGGGGAATATGTTTAGAGATATTATATTATAGGATGAAGCATGTAGTATTAGTGGTCTGTTCCTTGAGGAACCATAATATATGGGATTTACATTATATAAAATTATACACTAATCATTGCTTGTACACAACTCATATTATACATACAAATATGATTGTTATAGACACAGTATAAGGGGGCCTAGTTATAATATAGTACACCCTTTGTGGGCCACTGATTGGTACCCGAGCATACACAATAGTTGTAGGTATGGACAAAGGGAAGAAACAATCATTGGATTCAAGATTTACTATACTAGGATGTAGTATGAGATCATATATTTGATTTTATTTGAATTATAATAGTTTGATAGATTTGGGAATTTCATTTTCCAAGAATTTTGTATAATCCTACTTCTCTACATCCATTTGTTCCCTTTTTATATCACATATATATATATAATATTTTTTATTTGTTATTTATTCTTCTAATTATTGTTTATTTAATCTAGATGACTTATGATTATTTAGTTTATTTGTTTTATTATTTTCACATTTTACTATTATTTTATTTTGATATACCACACCTTGATCATGAGGGTATAGTCTTCCCACTATATCATCATAGATCCTCACTACGAGTTAGAGGCCTCTTGCGTAAAGGGAGGCATGCTTAATATCATGTGGCCAATCAGGTTCAGTTACCTATGATTAAAATAGGTTCTAGATTTTATAATAATTAAGGATATGTTATATTAACACTCAATTTTGATTATGAAATTATTTTTATTATCAGTTTTTATATTATGTAATCACATCATATTCTAAATTATTATCTTTGATTATTATCACTTATTTCTATACTTCTGATGTATTTGAGGTTTCCCACGATTTCATATTGTTTTCTCCCTATCATGAATAAATTTATTATACAATGAATTTCTATTATAATATGATATTTTGAGAAAATTTTGGGTGTTTTTTAGTGATATTACATTTTAAGTAGTTACTTATATAGCTGAAAATGGCCATTGATGGGATATACATGATATTTTTTGAAGAAAATATTCTGTATGAATATAAATCTATAAACCAATATAGTCGCATAGATATTTTTAACTGATATTTTGTTATAATAATATAATTATTAATGTTTTTAATTTGGTCTTTCTAGGACTTTTATAATATTGTATATGTGTAAAGTATTTATTAGCACCATACTTAAAGAGTATAGACCTAGGGCTTCATATAAAATAATCTGAAACAAACACACACTAACTCTACACTTTTTATTTTATATATAATAGATTCTCAAAGGCATTAAATGATAATTATTACACTAATAATTAATACACTAAATAATTATATTAATAATTAATGGTATTATGTTCAAAAAATTAATTAGCTATGAATACCTAAATGATTATGATCAATTCATCAATTATATATTCTCTATGAAAGGCTTGTGATCAATTGTTTATGCAAGGGATGTTTTAATTTTTAATGAAACTCCAAACATCATGATATATTTAGATTACACCCTATACTTCTAAAAAAACATAGAACATTCTCTTATCATTAATCAAAGGTGTTACATCACAAGATGAATTAATTTTCATGCATAGGGCTCTATGGATGACACATTCATCTTCTCGTCTAGACTAACATCCTATTATGATATGTAGTGATGTTTTTATAACAAAATATTATTCAATTCCATAAATTAGTTTTAGAAAAAGGTAATATTTATCAAATATAACATACGAGTATACCTCCATGACGATCATCAAAACCAATCTTCATAAGTTTAGGAATACCATATTGAAAATAAAAAAATCAAATATCCTAGATAACACCCAATGATTATTCATTATCTTTTCCATATAGTATGAATGACTCTCTATAACTCCAACACAAATTAATACCACCTAAAAATCCAACTATTTTTCATTGCTAAAAAATTCAACCCATTACTGAAGATAATAGGTTCATTGTAGATACAGGATTGAGGACCATATAGTGGGGGTTTGTAGTTGATATAAGACATAGAAAATTGAAAGTGTGATGTATATGATATATACTAATGGGAAACAATTAGAGGGCCCCTAGTTGAAATATACATAGGGATCACCATTAAGGGATCCCAAAATAATATATTCTAAGGGTCGTCTGAGAGATGATTCGTAGATGATCCATGCTCAGGGACGATAGTAAGAGGTTCACTAGTTATTCAGTTATACCTAAGACTAGATATGTTATTTTGTAATCAAATAGTATTCTTATGTTATGTGACAAGGAAAAACAAAACTCTCAATATTTGATGAAGCTTCTATGGTCATCTGTCATGGTGACCAGGATAGCACTAGATAACCTTACATGATTATATCCTATTTTATATTTTCCCATGATTTCTTTCACACATAAGAATATATTATATAAAATACCATATATAAGTAACATATTGGTTTCTCCCAACTTTTTTTCAACCCCAAATTCATCATGGTCACCCTAGTTTATATATATATTTTGATTCTATTTAGCTTATTTTCAATATGGGGGATCTAGATGGTGTAGTTAGATAGATTTTTAGGAGAATGTTACATAGAAATATTCCTTTTCTATTTCCATGAATCTAGTGTGTTTTATATTTTTTTGGAATAGTGGTTGATAATTATTATATGATTGTACAATCAGTATGAGTACATTATTTCTATAACAATGATTATATTGTATGATATTGATTAATTTCTTTTAAACTATTCTATTGGATTGCAATGATGTTTTATATGATGAATTAGTTTTCTAATGTTGTTGGTATTGTTTGAAACTAGGAGTATATTATACGGACATAACATATAGACACTATATGTTAGTGGGAATACCCTAGTATACAGAGAGTCAGTATTGAGGCCTTATAGTGCCATAAATTAGGATATATTTATATTGATTTTACATGAGATATTACAAAAGTTGTCATTTCAAAATATTATAGTAATGATAAATACAAAATAACTCAACAGAAATAATACCATCAAATCAAAAATCAAAATGAATCAAGAAAAAACTCAATGTCATAATTTTACAATAATTCCAAATCCCATGAAAATCAATTCAATCCCAATTAAAAAACTAAATATAACAATTGATATTAAAAAAATTAATACAAAAAAATAAAAATCTCTCACTAATATTATTAATAACCCCGTTTTAGTTTTAAAATGCCCCAAATTTCGTAGAAATTCACACACACACAAATGAAAATCCAAAAACATTTTTTATCACTACAAAACACTCATTCCAAATTATCAACTCCAGAAAACAACATCATAATAATATTTAAATTGTTTTAACACTATAAAACAATATAAATAAAACATTAAATTTGAGATGCTTTTATTTGATGTGTAATTGGGTGAGGGAGAAACCACCTAGCCCAATAATGATGAAAAATAAAGAATATTCCACCAATCCCAATATGAATGATTTATATAAGCATCTCAAAAACCTAGAAACAAAATATCCATTAATATAAATGGCTACACTATATCCCTATAAAATCCCTAATTCAAACCCATAAATCCAAGGATAACATAAATTGGGGAAGATAAATGGGTACCATTCATTTTTTAGGTCACTCAAACCATCTCGAATTTGAGGAATAAGAGATTTAAAGGAAATAATTTTAAAAAACATATAAAATAACCCTAAGGTCAAGTAATATATAACCAAGGAAACAAAATTTTACATACCCATAAAAAGGAAAAAAAATATAAGTCTTGGGAGGGGTTTAAGCGTATACATAACCCAATTTTTTGTTCCCAAATACCTTGATTATTACAAAACATATCAATCCTTGGGAATTCGTAGGTAGATAGAAAAGTATAAGGAGATAGTACACTGAACTTGAAAATTATATTAAATATACTAGTTTCCCATTGTTGATTCCATATATGATTATATATGATTTATTTGACCATTAATTGATTGTGAACATCTAAAACATACTCCCAAAACACCCTGTATCAATTCCACCCCAAAACATCCCAGCTCTTTTAAATCTCTTTCAGTACACATTTAACCATACCTTATTATAGTTTATGTAATCCAATATAAAGAGTCATCCTTTACCTCTATAACATATTACATAACATTATACCCTCATAAAAATTTTTATCCTAAAAACACATGGTACAATCCAATCTAATTAGAACCAATGTAAAATTAAAACATAAAATCATCCTAACTATCTTGATTTATATCCATGAAATGTTATTAGACATGTTAAGATACCAAATCTTTTTTAAGAAAAATATACATTAATCAAATTCCCTACATAGAGATTACACATTTACTTAAAAAATCATACTAATTTTGTATGATCCTAGAATTATTTCTTACCTTCAAACTGATTTAATAAAATATGAACTAACCCATGGTCATTTCTATAATAGGTATTCAAATCTATATCATCCCAAAACTATATTGTCACATTAGAGAACCAAAAAGGCAAAATTTAAGCCCAAAATGTAATTCAATACATATTTTAATCCCATTACAATAGTGCCTCTTGTCAATCTATATTAAAATAATCAATTATAGTTTCCATACTCATGAATTCCCTTCACTAGAAAAATAAAAGATACTATATTTATAAAGTCATTTGGTCATGTTTATAAAACTTAAACCTCATGAAAACACGCCAATTGTTATTTATATATATCCTTACTCAAATATGTTTATCAAATTCATCCACTAGGTAAAATATCATTTGTTAAATTACTAAAGAAATTGACTCAATCAACAAAAAATATAAAAAATTATTGCCCTAAATACCCCCAAATAAAGATTCAAAAATATTTTTATACATCATTAAGAAATGCATTGAACTTTGGATTCATTGAATTTGAACAATTTTTATCTTAACAGAACTATATATTTCTAAATATGAATTTTTAACAATGACTGAAAAAAACATCCAACAAACCATCAAATTATTTATGTTTTCCAAAATCAATCCTCACATAGAATAAAATCTTAAAAATTATATAATGCATACTCAAAATAAATAATGATTGTCCCAATGTCACAATAATATTTCACAATACAAAAGATCATCAAATGATGTCCCGTATATCGATAAGGTTACTTACATATTGAAAAATTATCAATACCCATAAAATTAATTGATTTTCTACTCTCATCGATCGATTCAATCAATCTCTATTTTTATAAGTGATTCATTTAAATTCCATAGTATGTATTTTACTAAAAATTAATCTCAAATATCTCTATTTTCACATGGACAGTTACCAATTTTCCAAAAACGAAAATATACTCACTATAATTATAATTTCTATTAAAATACCATCATTTGGATCCCAATTATTATACTACGATCATTACCTTCAACCATTAATTTTGGATCTACATACATATAAATCAAAACTCATTTCCAATGTTCCTAACCATTATACACATTATTTAACATGTTTCCAAGGTTTCCACAAATTATTCAATTTTTTATAGATAATAAATCAAATAGAAAATCATCTACCAACTCCTAAATATGAATCAAACATAGGGAAATTAAAAAATGAAACAATAAGGATGCCTAATATAATTCCAAACATGGTCAATAAATATAGATTGTTTCTAATATAAAAATATACCAAAATTGATACAAAAATATGTTCCAAAATTTTATAACTAGCATGACAAAATATTTTCCCATTCTTATCATAATCTAGTTTTCAGTTATCACTTATCATGATATCCTAAGAATTAACCTTATCTACCATGGATTATTCAAGATTTAGAAATATATTTTTTGTTTCAAATACACCTATAATATTGGATAGAAACAAAAAAACAAATGTTATAGGAAATTAAATAACAAAACACACTCCACCTCATGATATCCCCCCTACCAACACAACCAACTAATGTTCAAACCCTCTATATCCTAGCTAACCAACACAATACTATAATAATATTACAGAATATAAAATATCTCCAAACCACATTAATATCATTCAATCGTCAATGAACATCGAACATGTGATCCATATTCATAGAGAGTGACATTTTGAAACTCAAGAATCATTTTTTCTCAAACTATAAATTCCCCATTACGATTTGTAGTCCACAAACAACCTTCGAAATCAAATAATACAAATTTCAAACCATTTCAAATTCTCCTTTATAAAGGCAATTTTTAATTATAAAAACATTAAATGTTAAAATCCAAACACCATTTGGGTGTCACTACAATAATTTTTAACTAAACCTATTATTTTATAGTATTGTTATTCACCTCAAAACCATTTCTACAAACTACACTAACTTTTTCTATAACTGTTTGGAACAATTACATCAGTATACCCATATTCTAATAGTTATATAAGAACTTTTGGTATATAGTGATGTAGTGTGTTTATACACAAAATTTGAAGAACCATTGGAATAGAGTCATATAAAAAAATTTCTTGAACCATTAGTATAGGATCCCATACCATCTAGCTTAAAATTACACCTACAGCCACACTGCAACATATATACACAATCTTAAAAAAATATTATTCAACCAATCATAATACTTATTTAAAACAACACATATACTGTTTATTTTATATTTAATATGTTGTTAAATTGAATAAAAACATAACACATATACGCAACACATTTTAGACATCCACCTGCATACAAAAGTATTTTTAATAAATATCATGTTAAACATAGAGGTGATAACTATATACCACATCACCAACATTACCATAATTACAATCACTCGTATCCCAATCACACTCACCCACATCATCATTTTCAACAAAATCATATAAATGATAAATTTTGTTACCACAATCGGCACAAGGACAATCATCTCCCTAACTTGTGGAATCCTATATTAATCACAATTCTAATATACATGTATAAAAAACTACAGTATCCTCTAATGGAATATATGGATGTAAATATGAAAAAGTTTTATGAACATCATGGTGAAAGTTTTCCACTCTAATTCTCTTTCATGTATACCTTTTGTGGTTTAATATATTATTTATGAGACTATTTCAATTCAATGATTGCATTGTTATTACATGGTCTCTATTTTAGCCAATAACTACTAAGGATGATGATCTTATCTTATCAACATCAGACACAACCTTGGTCGTCAACACATCAATTTTCAAAAAAATGCAGAATTTGTCTTAATATATCATCTTATTTCTCATTAAGGGCATCTAAATAAATTTATTAGAGATATAATTATTATGTTCAATAAAGAAATAGATAAAAAGTTTAAATGGAACATAATAATAATAAAAATCTTTTGTGATTATTCATTTACAATAGTCTAATATTTCTCATTCCTACTATTGAAAAATTATTTGTATAGGGGAACAATACATTAATGTTCAAAACCACTTGATAACAATGAAACTGAAATGATTTGTGTTATCCCCATCATAATAAATAGAATCAATAAAAAAATGAATAATCATGGATTTTTTTTGTTAAGGTATATTAATATTACTTAAATTTGATTGAATTAGTTTATGTTTGAGTTATTGTACTCAATTAAGTTCCAAAATTTTATTTTCATTGAGTATTTGTTTTACAAGGGTCGGGAATGTTTATATTGTGTAAGTATATTTTTTTTATAATTTAACTCTGTTATGATGGATTCTTTGTTTTTTAATTTTTTATTAATACATATCTTATTAGTTCAGTTTTGACCAATATAGTTTAGTTATGTTTTGGCCATTTTAGTTCAAATTAATTTTATTGTTTTCTATAAGAATATTTCAATTTGTAATGATTTTTAAATTTATTATAGTTAATATTTGAAAAAAAAAATTTTATTTGATATCGTTAGGTTAAATATGATTCTAGTAATTTTAATTTCGTCATATTCAGTTCTATATATCGTAGTACAATTTATTACAATATGATTTAGATTGTTTTAATAAATGATTTTTTTGAATTTAATTTAGTTATGTTTAATTTTTTTTAGTTTTAAATAATTTTCTAATTCATGTTTATTATTTTTATTTTTATTTGGGTACATATAATCAATGTTTATTTAATATGGCATAAATCTAATTTGAATAAAATAGGTGATTCCCAAAAATAAATTTTTAGGAAAGGTGATTATAGAACATAAATTTAAAATAATGGTGTTGTTATTTTGTAAAAAGTGTTATGTAACGCCCCGACCCTAGTTACCTAGAGTCGATGCATTATTACATAACATTGGCATGATCACAAGAAAGATCAAATCTCGAAAGACCGATTGGTTTAGTAGCCTTGGAAACACTAGATATATTCATAAGTTTTACATTACATCATAAAATGAAAAACTACTACAACAACATAATGTTTCCACAGTCCACACTATAATCCCCTCATAATATCCCTGCAGGTCATTCATAACTTACATCTTCACTTCCTGGGAAAAAAAAAACATAGAAAAGGGGTGAGCTCAAATGCCCAGTAAGGATAACAATATAGCGGAAACTTTTATAAATAAGAATAAACTTTTAAGGCAATGTATAACTAAAACAAAATCTTTTCAAACATGAACTTTCAACATGGTATGGCATAAATAAAATGAAATAATTCCATTTACTTATTCACATGGATATTCTACTAATCGAATAATCACATACAAAAATCAATAACCACCTTCATAATGTTGGAATGCATAATGCTAGACTATCATAACCACATAGCCAAGGCCTCGTGCCAAGACTACAAATAATATTTTGTCAAGGCCTTGTGCCAAGACACTAGTTTGTCTCATGAGACCTACCGATGCATCGAGGAGCTATAGCAGGCTCCACCCGTCACATATTAAGTCCAATGCATTCCCATATGAAAAGGTTTAAACATAACATAAACATTCGTATTAAAACTAGCATACGAAATGTAAATACTTTCACCATAAACTATGAATGGTATAAAAATAGCGCATCCACAGTCAAACATATCACAAAACCTTCAATACAATATATAAGTTTTGTATCATAATAAATCAACTTCAAATAATCTTAAAATCCATCAAAGGATGTTGACATAGATGAAATCAAAATTCTTTTTAAAGAAATATCTCCTATTATTTTGAAATAATTTAAGATCCATATAAAATAAAACATTTTCTTTGAAAATATTCTTATAAGCTTGTAAGGGAAGCTTTGAAGATTTTATAACGGCGGAAAATAGCCGCACCCGCCGTATAAGTTAAAAAAAACATTCTTACCTTAATTCTGTAGAAAAGGTTAAAAAGGACCTTGTTTTGAAAACGACCGAAAGATTCCTTTATAAACCACTTATAAAAGTCAAAAAGGGTATAAATGACTTTAACTCATATTCTAGTAAATAGTAAAAATGTTTTGAAATGCATTTTTAAGAAACATGGATGTGGATGATAAAGAGATCCCAGTAGATTATTACGTATAAACAACCTTGGATAATGAAGAGGTTGTAAAGTAAACCCTTACCTTGTACTTTTCCTTGGTTGGGGTAGGTTAACCTCCTGTATAATGGTGAAATAGTTGTTATTAAATTATACAAGAATCATATATAATAATATGATATCATATATGATCTTTTAACATTGATTTGTTAATAATATCTTAGAATTATCGTCGTTTCGGGAGTTAACTTACTCATTTTCTTTTATATGTTTTGTTACATAAGCCATGGTTTTTGTATCTTATTCATATCTAGAATGATATCCAGTCCTTAAACATCATTTTTAAATCATCAAATGATAATTATACTTGAATGGATACGATGGAGAATGAATCTCATCGCGTTCGTGGAGACGGTAGTCCGTACGTACGCACGAGCGACAATATCATTCTTTTGATATTAAAATAATATATAAATGGATGTTATATCATATATACAGAATCATTAACATGTTATATTTATTATTTACATGAGTTACACTTCATTATTATACCCATCCAAATAATATTATATTGAATAACAATTACACCACGACGTGGAGACGGTAAGCCGTACGTACGCACGTATGGTGACATGTTATTCAAAGGGTGGATAGAATACTGAATATGATTGTACCATATTTATAATAACATCACAGTATATGTGAGATACTGGAGTTATTATTTTAGAATGGTAAGAACAAAGGAAGAAGAAGTGGAAGAAGAAATGAACTTGGAGAAGGGTGGTGAAATCATTACCTCTTCTTCGGGTTCTTCTTTTTGATTTGATCAAAAGGGCTCCTTAGGTTGGCTTTATGATCAAACTAAGGCCTCTAGTTTGTAGTGAGGGATGTTGGGAGAGTATTTGGGAAGATTTTGGCCGAACCAAAAGGCTTTGAAGGTGTGAAGAAATGAGAAGGAGGAGTGCCCTTTTATAAGAGGGGTGAGGGGCACCTTTAGAAAAGCTAGAAATATTAATTTATAATAAATTAATATTCGGTTTCTAATGGCTCCAAAGTTGATTATTCAAAGGTTAAGGTGGGGATAGGTCGAAAACCACTCAACCAATAGAATTTAGACAGGTTTGGGTACTTATATTAACCTTATCTTTAAGTATTAACTCTAAGTTAATTAGTTTCACTTTTACAATGTCTCTTTGTATTTTTATATAATATGGTTAATAAACGTACTATATACATCCAAGCGACCCCCATGTGGTACATTAATGATGAACCTATCATGATATAAGTCTCTTGGACGAACCTTAGATTTTTAGGAATTTAATATCAATTAATAATATAATATTTGTTTAAGAACTCTTTTATGTCAATTTTGACACTATTCAATAGTTGATTTTTGTGAAACTCATAAAAGATTGATTACTTAGAAAAAATTCAATTAAATCAATCCTAATATATCATATTATCATATAAAATTATTTTAATTCATTAAATGTTTCATATTATATTTATTTGGGTATTTTTAATATCAATTATTTTAATTTTTCACTATTATAGTAATTACTGCATCATCATTGTGTCATATATAAAATAAATTATTTAATGTCTAAAAATTATAAATAAAATATCATTATGTAGGAAATCCTTTTAGCTTTCTAATGAATATTTATAATCTAAAATCCAACATATATAACCCTATGTAACAATTGTTGTTCTAAAAGGTATATGCTTGTGTCATTTTTGTATTCATTTTAACTAAATTAAAATAAAGTGTCATTATCACTTACAAGTGGATCCATGGGGTCCCAAAATAGACCCAAAGATTCCCATGGTAGACCATGTATCAACCAATAGGGTTAAGACACGTTTTAGGGTAATTTAGTATTATTTTAATATTATTTTTTAACCCTTATTTACCGGATTTACCCTTAACAATGGTAAATAAAATATTTACCGCAGTAATTATTCAAAATGTCTAAAAATAAAAGTTACCTATTTACACAATTTGAAAATCCTGATTCCAAATATGGAATCCATTTTCCTAAATTCAAAACACAGAAGTGGCAGATATTAATTTAAAATTAATTCCCGCTGTCAAAACAAAAAGCGTGTTTTTAAGAGATAATAACTATCAAAAGATTGACACTTGTTTATGTTCGGTTTAATTGTAAAATTATGTCCAATGACCAAAATTATATTAAATGGTAAAAATATATTCTAAATATACTTTAAAACCACTCAAATTCATAATTTATCACTATTAATTATTTTGATTAAAAAAGTTGTTTTTAATTAAAATTTAGTAATTTTCACTATTCATCAAAATATGAAAGTTATCCGAAATGTACCAAAATTTCACCTTAGGCTAAATTCGATATTCCGAATCCAAAAATGAAGTCCATTTTCAAATATAAAATATATATAATTTCAAAAAGTAGGTGTTACTATTCATAACGGCTAGTTTGATTAGTTATGGTGTGTTAGAACTCGGTGTTGCGTACAACACACGCTATCACATTATTCAAAGAGAAGCGTACCGTAGAAGCTTGGGGTGTTACATTCTCCCCTCATTCAAATAATTGCGTCCTCGCAATTTCTAGGGTATTACTGCATAAAAAGACTCGGGTGGTTCTTCATCATAAGTTCCTCGGGTTCCCACGTTGCCTCTTCCATCTTATGGTTTCTCCACAAAACCTTTACCAGACGCGTCGTCCAGTTTCTCAGCACTTGTTCTCTCGTATCAAGAATCTTGACAGGCTCTTCGCAATAAGACAGATCGGGTTCCAGTTCAAATTCCTCATAGGTGAGTACATGCGTCGGATCAGGCATGTATTTCCTCAATAGAGATACGTGGAACACATCGTGAACTTTGGAGAGACTTGGCGGCATTGCCAATCGGTAAGCTACAACCCCAATTCGTTCTAGAATTTCGAAAGGTCCGATGTACCTGGGACTCAATTTACCTTTCTTACCAAAACGTATGACTCCCTTCCATGGAGATACCTTCAGGAAAACATGATCACCGACTTGAAATTCCAAATCCTTCCTTTGATTATCGGCATAGCTCTTCTACCTACTTTGAGCTGCTTTGATGTGATTTTGGATTACTTTCACCTTTTCCACCGTTTCCTCCACCAGTTCTTGGCCTACAAGTTTTCTTTCACAAACGTCATCCCAACAGGTTGGTGTACGACATCTCTTTCCGTATAACGCTTCATATGGTGACATCTGAATACTCGAATGGAAGCTATTGTTATAGGAAAATTCTACCAGAGGTAAATATTGATCTCACATACCCTGAAAGTCAAGTGAGCAAGATCTCAACATGTCTTCTAAGGTTTGAATAGTCCGTTCTGATTGTCCGTCTGTCTGAGGGTGGTAAGCAGTGCTCAAATGAAGTTCAGTATCCAGGGATTTCTGAAGACTTTTCCAGAATCTTGAAGTAAAACGGGGATCACGATCAGAAACAATTGATAGGGGTACTCCATGAAGTCTCACAACTTCATTAATATATAGTCTTGCTAGACGTTCCAGGGGTAGATCTTCTCTTATAGCAAGAAAATGTGCTGTCTTGGTAAGACGATCAACAATAACCCATATTGCATCGTTCCTTCTAGGAGTCTTTGGTAGCCCCATGACAAAGTCCATCGTAACATTGTCCCATTTCCACTCCGGTATGGGAAGCGGTTGCATGACTCCTCCAGGCTGTTGCCTTCCAGCTTTCACTTGTTGACAAACCATACATCTTGACACAAAATCAGCAATCTCCCTCTTCATGTTGTCCCACCAAAAATATTCCTTCAAATCTCTATACATTTTGGTGCTCCCAGGGTGTATAGAGAAATTGGAACTATGAGCATCATCCAGCAATTCCCTTTTTAGATCAGGTATATTGGGAACACAAAGTCTCTTCCCGAATTTCAAAATTCCATCTTCATACACAAAGTCTCTCAATCTCCCATCATTCACAGCTTTAATCTTCTTTTGGAATTCTTCATCATCGGTCTGAGAACTCTTAATACTTTCTAGTAAAGATGGTTTGGCAACCATTTGAAAAAGCATTGATGTTTCACCTTCCCTGGTTATTCCCATGTCCATCTTCACTAGATCCATAAAAATTGGATCCTTTTCAATTCTCATATTGTTCAAAACTCCATGGTCTTTTCTACTCAAAGCATCTTCCACCTTGTTTTCCTTCCCTGGGTGGTAGTGTATCGTACAATCATAATCCTTGAGTAATTCAAGCCATCTCCTTTGCCTCATGTTGAGTTCTTTTTGTGAGAAAATATACTTCAAACTCTTGTGATCAGTATAAATCTCACATTTTTCACCATAGAGGTAGTTCCTCTATATCTTCAAAGCAAAGATTACAGCTGCTAACTCAAGATCATGAGTAGGATAGTTTTGTTCATGAATTTTCAACTGTCGTCATGCATAGGCAATAACTCTATCATTCTGCATAAGGACACAACCAAGTCCTTTCTTCGATGCATCACTATAAATAACGAACCCATCATTCCCCGATGGTAGAGTCAATATAGGAGCATTGACTAATCTTCTCTTCAGTTCTTCGAAACATTCTTCACACTCTTTTGTCCAAACAAATTTAACCCCTTTACGTGTGATCTTCGTTAATGGGTTAGCAAATCGGGCAAAATTCTGGACGAAACGTCGATAATAACCTACCAAACCAATAAAACGACGTACCTCAGTTATACTCGTAGGTGCTGGCCATTCTTGGATTGCCTTGGTCTTAGAAGGATCAACAGAGATTCCATCTTTAGAGACAATATGGCCAAGAAAAGAAATCTCCTGAAGCCAGAATTCACACTTGCTAAACTTCCCATATAATTCATGCCTCCTCAGAGTCTTCAAGAAAATGCGCAAGTGATTTTCATGATCTTCGTAGGTTTTGGAGTATACCAAGATATCATCAATAAATACCCCCACAAATTCATCGAGATACTCCTTGAAAACTCTATTAATCAGATCCATGAATACAGAGGGTGCATTAGTCAATCCAAACGGCATTACAGTAAACTCGTAATGTCCGTACCTGGTTCGAAATGCTGTCTTCGGAATGTCTTCCTTCTTCACACACAACTGATGGTATCCAGATCGAAGGTCAATCTTTGAAAAGTATTGAGCTCCATGCAGTTGGTCATATAAATCATCAATACGAGGTAGGGGATACTTGTTATTTATCGTTATAGCATTGATCTCCCTGTAGTCGATACATAACCTCATAGATCCATCTTTCTTTTAAACAAAAAGAACAGGGGCTCCCCATGGAGAAACACTAGGGCGAATAAATCCCTTATTACTCAATTCCTCTAGTTGTTTATTTAGTTCGACTAACTCTACAGTGGCCATTCTATAAGGGGTCTTCGATATAGGCCTTGATCCAGGAATCAAATCAATGGAAAATTCAACTTCTCATTCTGGAGGATGTCCAGGTAAATCTTCTGGAAATACATCTACAAATTCTTTCACAACAGGTACATCCTCTATTTGAACATTCCTTTCCTCACCCACAGTTATTTCTTTCTCTTCCTCCCCAATAATTGAATTTAGTTGAGCTATTGAGGGTGGATCTAAATAAGAATTAGGTGGTGACGATTCTGCTCTAAAAATAAGGTGTTCCTTATCATTATCATCAAGAATTGTAACCTCTTTCTTCTTACAATAAATCTTCGCATCATAGTCCGAAAGCCAGTCCATACCGAGGATTATATCAAACTCAATCATTGGTATGACGATGAGATCAGCAGATAAAGAAAATTTATGTGCTCTAATGGGGACTGATTCACAAAACTTTGTTGCAACGATACTTTCCTTAGGAGTTTTAACTGACAACTCCCTTATTAAATCAAATTGGAAATATCTAATTTTCTTAGCAAACTGGGAAGATATGAAACAATGCGATGATCCAGAATCAAATAATGCATTTTCTAAACTTGAGGAAACAATTAAATTACCTGCCACCACGTCTTTCGAAGCTGCTACCTCAGCAGTAGTGATAGCATAAGCCTGGCCTTGATCCCTTGGCCTTTTCTGAGGTAAGTTCTCCTGACGCTTAGGACATTAATTTGCATAATGCCCCATCTCCCTGCAATTATAGCACTGAACGTTGGTAGCTTCCTTCTTCCCCTTGCAATCATGAGCTTGGTGGCCTTTTTCACCACACTTGTAACAGACTCCCATTCCCTTCAAGTAAGTACCAGGATGTTTCTTCCCGTATTTACCACAAGATGGATATTCAACCTTTCCCTTCTTCCCCTTATTTCCATTCCCAGATTGATCAGCAGGTCTCTTCTTCTCTTGCTTTGCTTTAAAGTCATAAGACTTAGAGAATTCCTTTTCGGTCTTGATAGCACATGAGACAATGTCTTCGTACAATGAAAAGGATTGTGAGACTAATGCTCGACGGAGAAATGGTTTTAACCCATCAAAGAAACGATCAATCTTATTTCTTGGGTTGCGAATATAATCTCCAGCATACCTCGCTAACCTTGTAAAGTTAGCCTCATACTTTGTGACATTCTCATCCTCCTTTTGTCTCAGACCCAGAAATTGTCTTTCCATATCTGCTCGATGGTCGCGAGAAAAGTATTTTTCTAAAAACAGATCTTTGAACTCCCTCCATTCCATATTTGATACTTCATCATCTTCCTTCATGTTCTGAATCAATGACAATCATTGATCAGCATCTCCAGTGAGGCGGTAAACTGCCATGATAACTTTTTCCCTTTCACTGCTCCCCAAAGCCTGAAATATTTTCTCTAGGGAAAATATCCATTGCTCAGCTACTAAGGGATTTGTATTACCATTGACGTTGGTGGTTGTTTCCTAATGAATCGATCTAACATTGATCCTCCACGCTGCGGATCAGGGTGCTCCATATGGGTAAGGTTATTATTCATAACCTGAGTAAGTTGTCCCAGTATGGTGATTAGCTGATCAGCACCAGTTGCATCACCAGCCCCACTATAATTATCTTGAGCAGGAGGGAAATCCCTACATGGAGTGCGTGCATTGATACGGTTTCCATTTCTTCCACTAGGCGCCATTTATAAACAATGGCATAAACTAGATCAGTTTATGAATCAAAATACATAATCCCATACTTATAAAACACTTAACATAAATTGAACTATTTATGGATATAATCCATAATCATAAGAATTTTTTTTTTCTTTGAGGATGTATATACTCATAATCCCTTCAAAATGATTCGTAAAGAAAATGAGAGTTATCCTAAGCCTATCCCCCGGGAGTGTCGTAACCAAGAGTGCAGCAAGGCCCGTTGTCGTGCACCAGTTCTCGTTCGAGTCTAGCTCAAAGCGGTGTTTTCGGGTTTTACCCCTAGGTACATCTGTGCCAGAACTGCCTCTACCTGCTCGTATCCAGACAGGGATGTATTGCTCGGAAAACTCTCAAAATCTCTACAATACCAAAATTCTAGGAAGTTCTTCTATACTAATCCTCAAAGTTCATCTTAGGTCTACGTGCTCTAATCAGAGTTTATCTAAATCCAGCTTCCAAGGTTTGTACTAAACTTCCTCTGATACCAACTGTAACGCCCTGACCCTAGTTGCCTAGAGTCAGTGCATTATTACATAACATCGGCATGATCACAAGAAAGATCAAATCTCGAAAGACCGATTGGTTTAGTAGCCTTGGAAACACTAGATATATTCATAAGTTTTACATTACATCATAAAATGAAAAACTACTACAACAACATAATGTTTCCACAGTCCACACTATAATCCCCTCATAATATCCCTGCAGGTCATTCATAACTTACATCTTCACTTCCTGGGAAAAATAAAACATAGAAAAGGGGTGAGCTCAAATGCCCAGTAAGGATAACAATATAGCGGAAACATTTATAAATAAGAATAAACTTTTAAGGTAATGTATAACTAAAACAAAATCCTTTCAAACATGAACTTTCAACATGGTATGGCATAAATAAAATGAAATAATTCCATTTACTTATTCACATGGATATTCTACTAATCGAATAATCACATACAAAAATCAATAACCACTTTCATAATGTTGGAATGCATAATGCCAGACTATCATAACCACATAGCCAAGGCCTCGTGCCAAGACTAAAAATAAGATTTTGTCAAGGCCTTGTGCCAAGACACTAGTTTGTCTCATGAGACCTACTGATGCATCGAGGAGCTATAGCAGGCTCCACCCGTCACATATTAAGTCCAATGCATTCCCATATGAAAAGGTTTAAACATAACATAAACATTAGTATTAAAACTAGCATACGAAATGTAAATACTTTCACCATAAACTATGAATGGTATAAAAATAGCACATCCACAGTCAAACATATCACAAAACCTTCAATACAATATAGAAGATTTGTATCATAATAAATCAACTTCAAATAATCTTAAAATCCATCAAAGGATGTTGACATAGATGAAATCAAAATTATTTTTAAAGAAATATCTCCTTTTATTTTGAAATAATTTAAGATCCATATAAAATAAAACATTTTCTTTGAAAATATTTTTATAAGCTTGTAAGGGAAGCTTTGAAGATTTTATAACGGCGGAAAATAGCCGCACCCGCCGTATAAGTTAAAAAAACATTCTTACCTTAATTCTGTCGAAAAGGTTAAAAAGGACCTTGTTTTGAAAACGACCGAAAGATTCCTTTATAAACCACTTATAAAAGTCAAAAAGGGTATAAATGACTTTAACTCATATTCTAGTAAATAGTAAAAATGTTTTGAAATGTATTTTTAAGAAACATGGATGTGGATGATAAAGAGATCCCAGTAGATTATTACGTATAAACAACCTTGGATAATGAAGAGGTTGTAAAGTAAACCCTTACCTTGTACTTTTCCTTGGTTGGGGTAGGTTAACCTCCTGTATAATGGTGAAATAGTTGTTATTAAATTATACAAGAATCATATATAATAATATGATATCATATATGATCTTTTAACATTGATTTGTTAATAATATCTTAGAATTATCGTCGTTTCGGGAGTTAACTTACTCATTTTCTTTTATATGTTTTGTTACATAAGCCATGGTTGTTGTATCTTATTCATATACAGAATGATATCCAGTCCTTAAACATCATTTTTAAATCATCAAATGATAATTATACTTGAATGGATACGATGGAGAATGAATCTCATCGCGTTCGTGGAGACGGTAGTCCGTACGTACGCACGAGCGACAATATCATTCTTTTGATATTAAAATAATATATAAATGGATGGTATATCATATATACAGAATCATTAACATGTTATATTTATTATTTACATGAGTTAAACATCATTATTATACCCATCCAAATAATATTATATTGAATAACAATTACACCACGACGTGGAGACGGTAAGCCGTACGTACGCACGTATGGTGACATGTTATTGAAAGGGTGGATAGAATACTGAATATGATTGTACCATATTTATAATAAAATCACAGTATATGTGAGATACTGGAGTTATTATTTTAGAATGGTAAGAACAAAGGAAGAAGAAGTGGAAGAAGAAATGAACTTGGAGAAGGGTGGTGAAATCATTACCTCTTCTTCGGGTTCTTCCTTTTGATTTGATCAAAAGGGCTCCTTAGGATGGCTTTATGATCAAACTAAGGCCTCTAGGTTGTAGTGAGGGATGTTGGGAGAGTATTTGGGCAGATTTTGGCCGAACCAAAAGGCTTTGAAGGTGTGAAGAAATGAGAAGGAGGAGTGCCCTTTTATAAGAGGGGTGAGGGGCACCTTTGGAAAAGCTAGAAATATTAATTTATAATAAATTCATATTCGGTTTCTAATGGCTCCAAAGTTGATTATTCAAAGGTTAAGGTGGGGATAGGTCGAAAACCACTCAACCAATAGAATTTAGACAGGTTTGTGTACTTATATTAACCTTATCTTTAAGTATTAACTCTAAGTTAATTAGTTTCACTTTTACAATGTCTCTTTGTATTTTTATATAATATGGTTAATAAACTTACTATATACATCCAAGAGACCCCCATGTGGTACATTAATGATGAACCTATCATGATATAAGTCTCTTGGACGAACCTTAGATTTTTAGGAATTTAATATCAATTAATAATATAATATTTGTTTAAGAACTCTTTTATGTCAATTTTGACACTATTCAATAGTTGATTTTTGTGAAACTCATAACAGATTGATTACTTAGAAAAAAGTCAATTAAATAAATCCTAATATATCATATTATCATATAAAATTATTTTAATTCATTAAATGTTTCATATTATATTTATTTGGGTATTTTTAATATCAATTATTTTAATTTTTCACTATTATAGTAATTACTGCATCATCATTGTGTCATATATAAAATAAATTATTTAATGTCTAAAAATTATAAATAAAATATCATTATGTAGGAAATCCTTTTAGCTTTCTAATGAATATTTATAATCTAAAATCCAACATATATAACCCTATGTAACAATTGTTGTTCTAAAAGGTATATGCTTGTGTCATTTTTGTATTCATTTTAACTAAATTAAAATAAAGTGTCATTATCACTTACAAGTGGATCCATGGGGTCCCAAAATAGACCCAAAGATTCCCATGGTAGACCATGTATCAACCAATAGGGTTAAGACACGTTTTAGGGTAATTTAGTATTATTTTAATATTATTTTTTAACCCTTATTTACCGGATTTACCCTTAACAATGGTAAATAAAATATTTACCGCAGTAATTATTCAAAATGTCTAAAAATAAAAGTTACCTATTTACACAATTTGAAAATCCTGATTCCAAATATGGAATCCATTTTACTAAATTCAAAACACAGAAGTGGCAGATATTAATTTAAAATTAATTCCCGCTGTCAAAACAAAAAGCGTGTTTTTAAGAGATAATAACTATCAAAAGATTGACACTTGTTTATGTTCGGTTTAATTGTAAAATTATGTCCAATGACCAACATTATATTAAATGGTAAAAATATATTCTAAATATACTTTAAAACCACTCAAATTCATAATTTATCACTATTAATTATTTTGATTAAAAAAGTTGTTTTTAATTTAAATTTAGTAATTTTCACTATTCATCAAAATATGAAAGTTATCCGAAATGTACCAAAATTTCACCTTAGGCTAAATTCGATATTCCGAATCCAAAAATGAAGTCCATTTTCAAATATAAAATATATATAATTTCAAAAAGTAGGTGTTACTATTCATAACGGCTAGTTTGATTAGTTATGGTGTGTTAGAACTCGGTGTTGCGTACAACACACGCTATCACATTATTCAAAGAGAAGCGTACCGTAGAAGCTTGGGGTGTTACATGTTAGGTTTTGAAAATTTCTTCTCCATATATAATATTTTAGTAGAAACCCATTTAGTATCATAGGTTTTATAAAAAAGATATATTGAAATTTTAATATGTAAGGATGAATTTTTAAAATAAATACATTTTAGTGGGGAATTATTAGTGTTTGGATCCATTTTTTTAGTGAATATCATTGTAATTGTTTTGTTAAAACATAAATTTACCTAATAAGTTTGTTGTTTCTAAATTATAAATCCATAAATATTTAAATAAATAATGTGAAATTTTTATTTTTTATTTTTTACAACATTGAACTAATTTCGGTCATTTGCCTTCAATATATTTTTATTCCATTATTTACTAATATTTCATAATTTTCATTTGTTTTTGGTAATGTAATATCAGTGTTGTTGGGATCTATTATATTTTAGTTCACATGGTTCATTTTGGATCCTTTTATTTATGTTCATATTTTTTATTCCAATGTTACATTAGATCTATGTTATTTGGTTTTCTAATGAACATTTTTAGATTGTTCATATATAATATATCAAAATATATTAATGTAATTTACTTTTATAACTATTTTAAATAATTTTATTTGTTAATTTGTTTTAAAATTTGACTATGTTTGATAAATTTGGGATCTGTAAATTGTAGTGTTTTTTGTATAAGTTTTTTTGGGATTATATCATTAATGGTAGTACAAATATCTATTAAAAATATTTATTATTACATTGATTGGTTTTTAAAGTGTGTCTAGTTGATTTCGATTAAAATTTATTCAATTTAGTTCAATAAATCACATGTAAGGTATTTTGTTTCATATTTACTAAATTATTTTACATTTGATTTTGTTTGGTTCTTTCTTTCTGGTGATGTTTAGTTCATATAGTTTAAATTAAATTAAATTTTATTTAATTATATTTCACTTTTTCCATACCTAATTTAATTTTATTCGTATAATTATATATATTTATATATTAGTATGATTATTAGAATAGTAATATAACTTTTCATGATATTACACTTCATTTATTTTACTCATTTTCACTAATGCCTAGTGTCATTTGTTTGATTTAATTCATATCAATTTTTTTTTGTACCAAATAAAACTCAATTTCTCAAAAAATTATTGTTTCTCTAATTATACTATATAGTAGTGTGACACAATGTGCGAATATACTTCCTAACATAATTTATTTCATTATTTTTTATATATCCTCAAGAATAAAATTAAACAAAATTCACAAAAATTTAATTTTATATAGAAACCCTTAATTTTTAATAATACCATATATCATTACTCTTATAATGAGATATAATTTACTTATATTTTAAAAAGGTGAAATCATTGATGATTGGTTAACCCTTAAACGCTCTTTCAAGTCTTTTCCAACATCAAATATATAACTCATTCTTCTATGATATCAATTGCAATCACAATACAATCAACCATGTTCCCTTAACATCATATTCGCGAGGAAAGTGAAATCGAATAAGGGAGAAACATATTTATTAACAAAAAAATGATAATAATATAGATTTAAATATATAAATATTTATTAACCCATATCTCTTCCCATTCATTGTCCTTGGGTTGATTATTTAAATTCCTCCATGAATGTGTTAGAACAATATTATAGTCACTATACTGGGATCTCTTTTCCATGAAACCTCTACATTAGCAATAATTTTTTCCAATTAATTCTATAAAATCATTGTAATATTCAATGATTTTTGTTTTATTGTCTCGAAATTCCTTAATATGGGTATTCTTGCAACAACAATGATAATATCCCCTAAACAATAATAATTAATCCACATAATTATTGTGATATATTTAAATTCAACTTCAATCTTATACCTCATCATAGATGATCTTCAGGTTCTGATAGATCCATGGGTCATTCTAGTATAGGGGCCTGTGAAGTATTTGTGTGATCTAATTCAGGATATTAGTCATTAAAAATGTTGGGATTATATGTTTTTGGAGCTTGATCATAAGATCCTTGTTTTATTGGTGTGGGAAATGGAAGTGTCATAGAAGTATTACGAAAAAGGTGGATTGGACATGGAACCATCATAGAATATAGAAATGGTATATGAGAGGTAAAATATGGATGTTATGATGATTAAAACCTAGGTGGTAACATCCATGGAGACTCATGTAGAACAAGTAAAGGAGTAAAATGTGTGGTATCTGAGATATATGTTTTTTGGTTCTGGGTTTGAATGGAAAACACAAGTTCTCTGAGTAAATCTAGATTGATAGTAATCTCCTAATGCATTTTAAACCGTTAATTTGTGTTGAAATATATGAAATCAAATAATGATAATTCCTTGAAAGAATTAAATTTTATCACTCTTTTAAGTATAATTATCAATGGATAGATAATAAATTTAATGAATGAAATTAATGGAGGTTTTACTAGTAGTTATCAATCATAACAAATGGAGAAATAATTAGAGTCTAAATTAACGTGGAAGGTCACATCCTATGTGGAGTGTGAGAGTAGATCTTCATTCATGTGGTTGACGATGAAAATAGAAGGTAGAAATATATTTGAGTTTAATATTTGGAGTGGAAAAATGACATTTCACCACTCATTTTATGTGGCTCATGGATTGGCTTCATAGGATTCCAAACTGTGTGCCTAACCATTCCCATTTAATTTTTATGTGGAACTACATTTCAGTGAGAGGATAAGAACTTTGGAAACCAATGTGTAGCCTATGTATCCCATCAACCTTTTTCTGTATCTCCCTCACATGGCTATGCTACACCCTTTTATGGTTTAATTAAACCATTCATCACCCTTCACGGCTCAAAAAAATTGATTTTAAATGTTTTTAGGATAGAAACCTACAACTCATTGAATTTTCATATTGTAATATATTTTAGGAAACTATTATGATGGATTCATACAATGTAGTCGTTTGACTAAGGTTATTCCATGCTACTGGAACATCATCTTTTTTAGGAGACATAAAAATGTTTAACTTATCTAGGTGTGTATGTAAATATATTAGTGTAAGAATATGTGCTATAAAAATCATTTCCAATAGCCTTTAGAATTCGAGGTTGGACATTATGTATTTTGGTGAGTATTTATTAGTATAGATCTTAAATGGATTTAGAAAAAGGGAAATCTATTACCTCTTCATCTTGGTCTTTTTGTGATATAAGATAGAGTTGGGCCAATATGATATCTGTTAGCCTTATATCAGAGGTACCACGTTATGAAAAGAAATATTCCATTTTTGGTACCTTAATCATTATTATTTGGATAAATCCCATTATTTTGATCATGGGGATATTGAGTGTGGTAATGGTAATACTTTTGAGGATAATCCTATTTGTAAAATAAAATAATACATAATGCCCCTCTAAAGTAGGTCAGTTATTCTAGTTCTATGCTATGGAAACATGGTCATGTAATGGACCGAAATAGGGAGAGAAAATATGGTATTCATTATATTTGGCTAGATCTTTTATTAGTTAATATTTTACCTCCCTTTAATGGGATACTCAGGAAAAAATTATCATAAAAAAGAGAGCTTATACGGTCCTATATTTTACAGGAAATCTGGATTAATTAAATAAATGTTCAAGCCTAATTTTTTTAATTATGATACGATTTAGAGGTTCTGGAGTTGTTCAGGAATGTTAAGTATTTATCAGAGCCTAGAACATTGGATATTGTAAAGGAACATTTATATTAATTTTTAGCACACAATTATTTCTATCCAGGTGACTCAATTGTGTGAGTTGTGAAGGGTGATGCCTTGTTTATTTAAGCCATAAAAGGGGTAGCATAGCCGTGTGAGGGAAATATAGAAAAACTTTATGGGATACATAGGCAATGCATTGTTTTCCATAGTTTTTATCCTCTCAAAAAAATTTAGTTTCACATAACATGTATATGAGAATGGTTAGGCACACAGTTCAGAAACCTATGACACCAAACCATGGGCCACATAAAATGAAGGGTGAAATGTCATTTATTCCCCCCTCATATTAAACTCAAATATCATTCTACCTTCTATTTTATGGTCAACCATATATATGAATATCTCCTCTTACACTTCACATATGGTTTGAGATTCCAAATTAATTTAAACTCTAATTCTTTCTCCATTTTTTATGTTCAATAACAATCGGTAAACCCTCCATTAATTTTTATTCATTAATTTGATTATCTACACATAGATAATTATACATCAAAGTGTGATTAAATGTAATTTTTTGAATGATTTATCATTTTTTGAATTCATCGATATCAGCATGAATTAATGGTTGATAATGTATAAGGAGATTACTCTCAATATATGTTAACATGTCTAGTTATTTTTCTCTAATGTCTTGATGTTATATTTTATGCCATTATACTGAACACTATACCATCCATTTGAAACCAAATAAATTTAAAAATAATTGAATTAATTTATATATCATTTCATGATGTAGTCATAGAGCATTATGATCTATCATCAGTGGATGTAAAGCTCGATGAAATTTAATCGTAATGGTTTATTTCCATAAATTCCTTATTCATTATGACTTGGAATTAAATAGAACCACCACTTGTGGTGTGTTGATTATGTCCTTATAAATGAAATTTAATTTCAATAAAACGGAATATTAATTGTTGGAAATTTTTATTAACCCATTATATTCATGTTGTAGATTTAATTACCCATATGAAATAAATTGGGAAAATATAATTAAATGATGTTTTGTAATTATACGAGTTTAATACTAACCAAAACAATCATCTTGGGAATTCCAAGATTGATATATGGGTTTAAATTCCATAGTCCATCGAATAGGCCATCGATCATAACAATTATATATTTATTAATGAATTGTAACATGTCAGGAGTGATGTATGTGTTCTTTATAGAATACATAGGACAAGAACATTGGCTATATGCCTTTACATTACTGATTGGTTATACCTAGCTTATTATTAGAATAAATTGGATGATCTTTTATGGAAATGATATTATAACATTTCATGAGCTATACTAGGTCCAATATGTGGTATACCATTGGTGGGTTTAGTGGATTATGCCTTCATACCATTCCAGAAGGTATGTATGTATTATTATATAGAACCCCTTGGAAAACTCTATTGGATATGGGTTTATATAGTGATTCTTGAGAGATAATTAGGTTCCCTTTAATGGGAATCCTTGGATGGGCTTTGGATTTCATTTTATTAAATTAGCTTACGTGTCATTCAAATAAATAAACACATGTCGGGTTATTTTATTCATTACAGACATTAGATTCAAACAATAATATCATCCTAAGAATGTATACCATGAGAGACACAAAACCCCAATATGATTGGGAATGGAGGTCTTAGTCACACACCATGTGTCCTTGAATTTGATACATATATATATACTCAGAAATATAATCATTTATTATAAGGCCCCAACCATAGACCTTACTTAATCTTGTGTTAATACAAGATTACACATTGAGGATATTTTCAGGTTTAGAGTTTTAGAGAATTAGATCATAAAACATGCATTACATTCCACATTTAAACAATATGGTTACATAAAAGACAGTATTCATTCTTCTCATCAATGGAAACATATTTAAAATATAACACAGATTCTTTCTTGACACATCCTTGACACTATCATCACATCATGTACCTTTCCCTTGACCTGTGAAAAACATTTCAAAAACTTGGGATGAGCATAAAAATCTATGTAAGGGATATAAAAATATGGAAAGGAAACATGTGTACATGTATACATAATAATGAAATCATACTTTACCCATAAAACATAGGCACATTAACATACCTCATAAAATCATAGAAATCATATGACATAAAGGTAACTTGAGGCATTCATAACATTCTTACGTAGGGAGTAACCCTCTTGGTTACGTTTGGAATACCCATCATAGTATATTCCCTAAATCTCTTCGGAGAAACCTTAACGTTTCACTCCTTCGAGTTACCCAATGCATTTGAGAGCTATATCGGGCTCACCCGCCCTTAGTTTATCATGGAACCACCTATTTTCATAACAATGCCCAAGAACCATAACATAAATGTGTCACATAAAACATGAATAAAGGAAACATAACATTTCCACATTTCAATCACAGTATAACATTTTAGTATATTGAAATAATGAATCCATTCAAAAAGAAACCATTTCCAAAACCATTTAAGAAATTTAATAAATAGATTTTTGAATCAAAGTGTCCCATAACACCTTGAAGAGTTAAATTTTAAACCATTAATATCCATATAAATAAATCCTTAAAACCATTTTGAAAACATGGATATTAATAAGAACAAAAATTAAAACATTTAAAGAGATATTTTGGTTAAAGGGGTTTTACCAAAATTAGAGACACTTGAATACAATAATTGAGGAATAAAATTTAGTCAGAACTTTGTAATATCATGAGAATAAATGGATTCATGATATAATACTCCAATGGACAGTATATACACCATATAAGAGCGAATTGGTGAATAACAACAATGAACCCTCAATAGAAATGTCAAATGTGATGAAATCCCTTATAAAAAAGGTTTCCTTAAATTAAGGACAAATCAATCTCAAAAATATGTGTGACAAATATAAATACACCCAATATATGTGGATATTAAGTGTAAAACAATAAAAGGTCATTCACACATATTCAAGGGATGACATATTCAATGACAACATGTTGAACCCAAAGAAATTGAAATCGAGTTAAAAAGTTCCCTTGACAGCCTAACGGCATCACATCAAAATGAGTTGATGAGAGAAAAAAAGTGTATCTCATCACTTGGACATAAAATTTAAATCATTAAGGATATATGAGAACATATCCCAATATAACAATATTTAAATTAAAATACCCAACAAAAGAAGTCTTTTAAAAAAAGGAGGGTGAAAGGTTCCCTTACCGACTTGGGTATCTTTCAAAACATACACCCCATGAAAGAAGGAAAATAGATCATTGATGTAAATACTCATAAACGAAAGTATATTACAAAAAGAGTAGAATAATGGTCAGTACATACACCACTCAATGGAATTTGGGGCAAATGTAGCATAAATCTCACGGGAATAAAAGTTAGATGAAAAATCCCTTACGAAAACTCGGCTGCCTAACGACGCCACATAAAACTTCTGAATGTTGATGAGATCAAATAGGGTATCTTATAACATTACAATAAAATGTACAGAAAGAGGAATATAAAATAACATCCCCCAACATTACAAAGTGGAGCTTAAAAGAAGTGACATAAAGGAGAGTACTTAAAAAGAAAGAGAGAGGTTAGATCTCTTACGAAAGATCGGCAGCATAACGGCGCCACTCAAAAACTCCCAAAATGGATTGATGAGATAGAATAGGGTCTCTCATCACATGAACATAAAAATTACAGTAAGTTTAATATAAAATATCATCCCAATAACAAGAAAGATGAGCTTTAAAAGAAATGACATAAAAGTGTGTACTTAAAAAGAAAGAGAGGTGTAGGATCCCTTACCTCGGGTCCGACTTGACTCGATCGTTCTTTAACGTCCTGAATAATAAACTTGAGTTAATTTCTACTTGCTTAAGAACCTTTTTCAAGTTCATTATTCCTTTTATATCACTTATTACCATGTCATAATCATTACGTAATCATTTAAGTTAATAATATTTGTTTTGCCAATATTTGGTTCTTAAGTTGAAAGTGGACTTCTTACAATTCCATGTTGTTCATGTGGCCAAATGTTTATTATATCCAGAATTGTATTCATGATGTAGATATCATATATTTCATATATATCCGGTAAATTCATGCATTTATAACATTACATAATCATTTAGAGGTAAGAAATGAAATGCACCGTTCATGGAGACGGTAAGCCGTACGTACGCATGAACGCTACTTTCATTTCTATTTCATATTTTATAGAATGGAATAATAATGCTATAAAGATATATTATAATTCCAGTATAATATAATATATAATATCATAGTTCCATCCTTTATACGTCCCACATATTGTATTTAACGAATCAAATCACTTTCAGGGGGCGGTAGTCCGCACTTCCTTAAATGAAGATATCGCGTTTACCCATAATGGAAACCATAATGGTATGCCCAAAATGAAAAAAAACAGAAGCTTAAGGAAACCATAAACATATTATATATCATATATAAAAATAGTGACATCATAATGTCCACCTTTGAAGGTGTTATATGAGTATTTAACAATCATCGTTTCGGGAGGCAGAATTTCGCCATCCACGGAAACCATATGTTCTTTAACCATTTGATGTAGTTGTGTGAGAGTGTAGCTCGAATAAATCTTATAAAAACATCCTAGTATATTGAAGATACTGGTGTTGTTATAAAATAAGTAAATAAAAAGAGTTTAGGGGGTTGGAGAATCAAAATAAAACAAATGAACATGAGAGAATGAATTACCTTTAAAAGCGTATCTCCTTTTGATTTGAGCCTAAAGGCATCCTTTGAAAGGATTCTGCCCAAAGGGAATCCTCTAGGATGAGGACAGGGATGTGGAGAGAGTAAATGGGTAGGGGTTGGCAGTTCCAAAGGCTTGAGGAGTGTGTGAAATGAGGTAGAGGTGGGGGCCTTTTATAAGAGAAGAGGAGGGGAACTTTTGGAATGTAAGAAATATTCATTTATTTGAAAATGCGTTTCGGTTTTAAAAGATCCCACATTGATATAATTCGTGTATAAGGTGATATGGGTTCGAAATCCACTCATCCAATTTGTTTTGGACATGTGTAGTTCATAGATTTTACATTATCTTTCCATTTTATTTAAATCGTCAAATAATGATGTCATCGCTGCATCATTATTATGTCATAAATAATTTAATTTATTTAAAGTCTAAAAATTATATAAAATATACTATGATGTAGGAAATCTTTTTATTTTTTCAATGACTATTTATAATAAGAAATATGATCTTGATAAGCCCATGTAAAAATTGTTTTCGTAAAACATATTATGTTTGTGTCATTTTTAATTTTACATTAAATAAAAAGTTATTTATGTCATTTCCCAACCAAAGTGTCTACATGGGGTCCCCAAGTTTACCCATGGATTTTCTTGGTCTTCCATTACACATCCAATGAGGTTAGGACATGTTTCAAGTTCATTTCATATTATTAAAACATTATTTTTACCTTAAACTACACTAATTACATCTAATCGCGATTAAAAACTTAATAAGTTACAATTCACCAAAAAATTATTTTTATCCCATTGAACCACATTTTACTTCTTAATGAAAACCATGTATGTCGGATTTTTGAAATTCAAAACACAAAGATGGCATAATTTCATTTAAACGGAAAAATCAGTTTTTATAAGTACCACTTAGTGGTTTCACTATTCATCAAAAATTGATGTTTTTCAGAAAAATACCAAAAATTCACCCTAAGCTATATTTGATATTCCTAATTCAAAAATGAAGTCTATTTTACAAAATTAAAAACATATAAGTCACATTAATTAATTTAATAATTAATTCCCGCTGTCAGATCAAATAGCGTGTTTTTATGAAACAATAAGTATCAAAAGTTTGACACTGGTTTAAGTCTGATTTCAAAGTGAAATTTATTCCAAAGACCACTATTGGATTTAATGGTAAAAATATATTATAATTTCACTTTAAAACCAATTCAAAAGATAATCTAATCATATAAATAAATTAGATTAAAAAGAGGTTTTGAATTAAAATACCACATTTTACACTATTCATAAAAAATGAACTTTATCGGAAAGATACCAAAAATTTACACAAAGTAAATTTTGATGTCCCGATTCTAAAGAAGAGTTTTATTTGGTCCGATAGAATGTATAAGAGTGAACAAAACTATATTTAATGATGGTTCACCATCAAAAGGCGATAAGTGAACCTTTAGTGAAAACATGGGCATATACGCCTAAAATTGAATTCTTTCCGTATTTTATGCCTTTATCTTTAATTGGATAAATATAAAAGCATTTAAAAACATATATAATCATATTTTAGTTATTTCTATCCATTCCCACCATTACAACGGCTACATGTTAACTACCATTTAAAATAATATTATTTTATTATTAGAGTGCAATGTAAGATTCCCAAGAAACTCGTTGTTGCGTGTTGGGTACAGCATCGAGCATAGCATCCCCTTTAAAGTCATATTAATATTTTATTCACAAATTTGGATAAATAATAAAATGTCATATTCTTTATTTACCCGGGGTATTACATCCTTCCACCCTTTTTGGAATTGCGTCCTCGCAATTTTTAAAATTGACCTTGGAAACATCCTTGAAAGTCCCACATCGGAACAAAAGTCGGTAAAACAAACACTTTAAAATAAAGAAAGATAAGTACAAAGGTCACCCGAGTTAACCTATACTAGGATTCCAAGTATGAAAGTATGTACATGGAGGAAAAAACAAAGTTTCATGTTCTGATGGAGAGTGATAGAAAACATGTTTAGGAGAAAGTTAACCACGAGAAAATCACAAACTTGTGATGGGCTAAACGGTATTCGATTCCCTAGTAGGAAATGTTAATAGACAACATTTTTGTTTTAAGTTACTTTTTATTGAGGAATTTATTCATAAGGAAACATAATCACTTATCATGTTGACTTTCAACTTTTACTAGATTCCTTAATCAAACTCATATTTTTTCCAAAAGACGAGTATTTAGGGAGACTTTTTTGCATTAACAGTACTATAATCAACATTTAGAAAATAACCTAATCCACAAAAGAGAACTATATAATTCCCATGTCTTTAGACTTTAACCAAAACCAAAACCAAAAATTTTAGTACAAGGTCAGATAATCCAGAAAAGGATAACCCTTTATAAAAAGAAAATCTATTCTTAATCTACAAAATTTGTCAAACAAAACCCAAGGTTAAACAAGGATCATCCGATAAACAATTTGTCCATAAAATTCTTCAAAGTAAACCAATATAAGATTGAAACCCAAATATTTGAAGGATTTAGTCACATAGTCTTCCATGTTAAATCGTAACATTTATCTCCAAACAACATTAGTCGCTCCTAAAGTCTCGCATTGAAAAGTAATTATCCTAATCAAATATCCTCCATGATAGGTTAATCATTTTCATAAACAACCCAAAATAAACTTACTCTTAATTCATAAAATCATATAACTAGAAAGAATCAGTCAAACTAACCAAGGACTTCACGTAGTCCAGTGGTAGGCGATGTATACCAGTTGCACTTTTTTTGTGGGTTCGATTCCCGCAGCTTTGTCCGACGCGACGGTTTGTCACACGGTCTGTGTGTTGTCCTTTTTCCAAAACTATATAATTCTTAAATCATTCCCCAAAAGAGATAAAATCATCAAAAATGATCATATCATATTTTAACCTCAAGTTTATCTCATGCTTTTCATTTTCCAGCATATCATATAATAACCCATAATTACCTCAAAAGTAAGGATCATATAAACCCTAATGGTTACCTTAATAATTATTACCTGAATTTCCACATCGAGTTGTCCATCTTGTACATGATGCATTGGAGAACTCACCAAGGTTTAAGTGGTTGATCATGACTCCTTGATAGTTGGTTTAGAACAACCATGAGATTTATCATTGAATCCCCCATCTCATCCAGTCTCTTAATCCGAGAACCACCACAGTTTTTTTCAAACCCATTGTCACTTTGGTGCCTGCTAGATCCAACCATTTACTAAAACCAAAAAGGTCAGTGTGAGTATATCAACATAACCATCATGTACTAATGAGGAAGATAAACACTAAGATATACTTGCTCATTCACTTTATCTAAAACTAAGAATCTTTCTGAAATCCTAACCATTATGGTAATGTCACTTGTGCTTAGAGAATACCCTAACCTCTAAAGTTATCTAAACTGACCTCTGATACCAACTATAAGGCCCCAGCCTTAAACCTTACTTAATCTTGTGTTAATACAATATTACACATTTAGGATCTTTTCAGGTTTAGAGTTTTATAGAATTAGATCATAAAACATGCATTACATTCCACATTTAAAAAAAGTGGTTACATAAAAGACAGTATTCATTCTTCCCATCAATGGAAACATATTTAAAATATAACACGGATTCTTTCTTGACACATCCTTGACACTATCATCACATCATGTACCTTTCCCTTGACCTGTGAAAAACATTTCAATAACTTGGGATGAGCATAAAAAGCTCAGTAAGGGATATAAAAATATGGAAAGGAAATATGAGTACATGTATACATAAGAATGAAATCAGACTTTACCCATAAAACATAGGGACTTTAACATACCTCATAAAATCATAGAAATAATATGACATAAAGGTAACTTGAGGAATTCATAACATTCTTACATAGGGAGTAACCCTCTTGGTTACGTTTGGAATACCCATCACAGTATATTCCCTATATCTCTTCGGAGAAACCTTAACGTTTCACTCCTTCACGTTACCCAATGCATTGGAGAGCTATATTGGGCTCACCCGCCCTTAGTTTATCACGAAACCACCCATTTTCATAACAATTCCCAAGAACCATAACATAAATGTGTCATATAAAACATGCATAAAGGAAACAAAACATTTCTACATTTCAATCACAATATAACATTTTAGTATATTGAAATAATGAATCCATTCAAAAAGAAACCATTTCCAAAACCATTTAAAACATTTAATAAAGAGATTTTTGAATCAAAGTGTCCCATACCACCTTGAAGTGTAAAATTTTAAACCATTAATATCCATATAAATAAATCCTTAAAACCATTTTGAAAACATGGATATTAATAAGAACAAAAATTAAAACATTTAAAGCCATATTTTGGTTAAAGGGGTTTTACCAAAATTAGAGACACTTGAATACAATAATTGAGGAATAACATTTAGTCAGAACTTTTTAATATCATGAGAATAAATGGATTCAAGATATAATACTCCAAAGGACAGTATATACACAATATAAGAGCGAATTGGTGCATAACAACAATGAACCCTCAATAGAAATGTCAAATGTGATGAAATCCCTTATAAAGAAGGTATCCTTAAATTAAGGACAAATCAATCTGAAAAATATGTGTGACAAATATAAATACAGCCAATATAAGTGGATATTAAGTGTAAAACAATAAAAGTTCATTCACACATATTCAATGGATGACATATTCAATGACTACATGTTGAACCCAAAGAAATCGAAATTGGGTTAAAAAGTTCCCTTGACAGCCTAACGACATCACATCAAAATGAGTTGATGAGAGATAAAAAGTTTATCTCATCACTTGGACATAAAATTTACATCAATAAAGATATATGAGAACATATCCCAATATAACAATATGTAAATTAAAAGACCCAAAAAAAGAAGTCTTTTTAGAAAAAAGGAGGGTGAAAGGTTCCCTTACCACTTGGGTATCTTTCAAAACATACACCCCATGAAAGAAGGACAATAGATCATTGATGTAAATACTCATAAACAAAAGTATATTACACAAAGATTAGAATAATGGGCAGTACATACACCACTCAATGGAATTTGTGGCAAATGTAGCATAAATCTCATGGGAATAAAAGTGAGATGAAAAGTCCCTTACTAAAACTCGGCAGCCTAACGGCGCCACATAAAACTTCCGAATATTGATGAGATCAAATACGGTATCTCATCACATTACAATAAAATGTACAGAAAGAGGAATATAAAATAAAATCCCCCAACATTACAAAGAGGATCTTAAAAGAAGTGACATAAAGGAGAGTACTTAAAAAGAAAGAGAGAGGTTAGATCTCTTACGAATGTTCGGCAGCCTAACGGCACCACTCAAAAACTCCCAAAATGGATTGATGAGAGATAATAGGGTCTCTCATCACATGAACATAAAAATTACAGTAAGTTTAATATAAAAGATCATCCCAATAACAAGAAATATGAGCTTTAAAAGGAATTACATAAAATTGTGTACTTAAAAAGAAAGAGAGGAGTAGGATCCCTTACCTCGGGTCTGACATGGCTCGATCGTTCTTTAACGTCCTGAATAATAAACTTGAGATAATTTATACTTGCTTAAGAACCTTTTTCAAGTTCATTATTCCTTTTATATCACTTATTACCATGTCATAAACATTATGTAATCATTTAAGTTAATAATATTTGTTTTGCCGATATTTGGTTCTTAAGTCGAAAGTGGACTACTTACAATTTCATGTTGTTCGTGTGGCCAAATGTTTATTATATCAAGAATTGTATTCATGATTTAGATATCATATATGTCATATATATACAGTACATTCATTAATTTATAACATTACATAATCATTTAGAGGTAAGAAATGAAATGCACCGTTCATGGAGACGGTAAGTCGTACGTACGCATGAACGCTACTTTCATTTCTATTTCGTATTTTATAGAATTGAATAATAATTATATAAAGGTATATTATAATTCCAGTGTAATATCATATATAATATCATAGTTCCATCCTTTATACATCCCACATATGGTATTTAACAAATCGAATCACTTTGAGGGGGCGGTAGTCCGCACTTCCTTAAATGAAGATATCGTGTTTACCCATAATGGAAACCATAAAGGTATGCCCAAAATGAAAAAAAAACAGAATCTTAGGGAAACCATAAACATATTATATATCATATATAAAAATAGTGACATCATAATGGCCAAATTCAAAGGTGTTAAATGAGTATTGAACAATCATCGTTTCGGGAGGCAGAATTTCGCTATCCACGGAAACCGTATGTTCTTTCACCATTTGATGTAGTTGTGTGAGAGTGTAGCTCGAATAAATCTTATAAAAGCATCCTAGTATATTGGAGATACTGGTGTTGTTACAAAATAAGTAAATAAAATAGTTTAGGGGGTTGGAGAAGCAAAATAAAACAAATGAACATGAGAGAATGAATTACCTTAAAAAGTGTATCTCCTTTTGATTTGAGCCTAAAGGCTTCCTTTGAAAGGATTCTGCCCAAATAGAATCCTCTAGGATGAGGAGAGGGATGTGTAGAGAGTAAATGGGCAGGGGTTGGGCGAGCCAAATTCTTGAGGAGTGTGTGAAATGAGGTAGAGGTGGGGGCCTTTTATAAGAGGAGAGGAGGGGCACTTTTGGAAAGTAAGAAATATTACTTTATTTGAAAATGTGTTTCGGTTTTAAAAGGTCCCAAATTGATATAATTCATGGATAAGGTGATAATTTTTCTAAATCCACTCATCCAATTGGTTTTAGAAATGTGTAGTTCATAGATTTTACATTATCTTTCCATTTTATTTAAATCGTCAAATAATGATGTCATCGCTGCATCATTCTTATGTCATAAATAATTTATTTTATTTAAAGTCTAAAAATTATATAAAAAATACTATGATGTAGGAAATATTTTTATCTTTCCAATTAATATTTATAATCAGAAATATTATCTTTATAACCCCATGTAAAAATTGTTTTCGTAAAACATATTATGTTTGTGTCATTTTTACTTTTACATTAAATAAAAAGTTATTTATGTCATTTCCCAACCAAAGTGTCTCCATGGGGTACCCAAGATGACCCATTGCTTGTCTTGGTCGGCCATTACACATCCAATGAGGTTAGGACATGTGTCAAGTTCATTTCATATTATTAAAACATTATTTTTACCTTAAACTACATCAATTACCTTTAATCGCGATTAAAAACATAATAAGTTACTATTCACCAAAAAATTGTTTTTATCCCATTGAACCACATTTTAATTCTTAATGAAAACCATGTATGTCGGATTTTTGAAATTCAAAACACAAAGATGGAAAAATTTCATTTAAACAGAAAAATCAGTTTTTATAAGTACCACTTAGTGGTTTCACTATTCATAAAAAATTGATGTTTTTCAGAAAAATCCCAAAAATTCACCCTAAGATATATTTGATATTCCGAATTCAAAAATGAAGTCTATTTTACATAATTCAAAACATATAATTCACATTAATTAATTTAATAATTAATTCCCGCTGTCAGATCAAATATCCTGTTTTTGTGAAACAATAATTATCAAAAGTTTGACACTGGATTAAGTCTGATTTCAAAGTGAAATTTATTCCAATGACCACTATTGGATTTAATGGTAAAAATATATTATAATTTAACTTTAAAACTAATTCAAAAGATAATATAATCATATAAAAAAATTAGATTAAAAAGAGGTTTTGAATTAAAATACCACATTTTACACTATTCATAAAAAAATGAACTTTATCGGAAAGATACCAAAAATTTACACAAAGTAAATTATGATGTCCCGATTCTAAAGAAGAGTTTTATTTGGTCCAATATAATGTATAAGAGTGAACAAAACTATATTTAATGACGGTTCTCCATCAAAAGGCGATAAGTGAACCTTTAGTGAAAACTAGGGCATATACGCCTAAAATTGAATTCTTTCCGTATTTTATGCCTTTATCTTTTATTGGATAAATGTAAAAGCATTTAAAAACATATATAATCATATTTTAGTTATTTCTATCCATTACTGCCATTACAACAGCTACATGTTAACTACCGTTTAAAATAATATTATTTTATTATTATAGTGCAACGTACGATTCCCATGAAAATCGTTGTTGCGTGTTGGGTACACCATCGAGCATAGAATCCCCTTTAAAGTCATATTAATATTTTATTCACAAATTTGGATAAATAAGAAATTGTCATATTCTTTATTTACCTGGGGTGTTACATTTATAAAATAGATATATTTATATATACATACATACCTCAGTATATTTATATATATAAATATAGGGGGAATATTTTTAGAGATTTAATATTGTAGGATGAAGCAGGTAGTATCAGTCGTCTATTCCTTGAAGAACCCTAATAGATATGATTTACATTATTTACTGTTATAAATTGATCATTACATGTATACAAATCATATTATACATATAAATAATATTGTTATAGACACAGTCTATAGGGGCCTAATTAGAATATTGTGCATCCTTTGTGGGACACTGATTGCTACTCGAGCATACACTATAGACGCATGTATGGAAAAAGGGATGAAACAATCATTAGATTCAAGATTTACTATACTAGGATGCACTATGGGATCATATATCTTATATTATTTGAATTATAATATTATGGATAAAATTGGGACATTAATTTTCCTATGACATTATATAAGCCTTCTTATCTACTTCCATTTGTCCCCTTTTTATATCATTCATATATAAAATTAGTTTTATATGTTATTTATTATTCTAATTATTCATTATTTTATCTAGATGACTTATGATTATTTATTTTATTTATTTTACTATTTACACATTTTACTATTATTTTATTTTGATATACCACACCTTGATCCCGAGGGTATAGTCTTCCCACTTTACCATCATAGATCCTCACTACGAGTTAAAGGCCTATTGTGTATCGGGATTCATGCTTAATGTCATGTGGCCAATCAGGTTCAGTTACCTATGAGTGAAATTTGTTCTAGATTTTATAATAATTAATGATATGTTATTTTAACATTCAATTTAGATTATGACATGTTTTTATTATCAGTTGATTATGTTATTTAATTACATCATATTCTAAATTATTATATTTTATTATTAGATCATTATTTCTGTTCATCCAATGCATTTGAGTATTCCCATCATTTTGTTAATATTTCTCCATGTCATGAGTAAATTCATTATACCTAAAATTTCTAATAGCATATAGTCTTTTGAAGAAAATTTTGGGGGTTGATGAAGATATATTACATTTTATATAGTTTCTTATATAGCTGAAAAATGACAATTAAAGGGATATACATGGTATTTTTTTTGTTTAAACTATTCTATATAAATCTAAAACCATAAAACAATATAGTCACTTAGATATTGTTTATATAATATTTTATTATAATAATTTTATTATTGATGTTTTAAATTGGGTCTTTCTGGGTCATTTCAAATCTTGTATCTATGTAAATTGTTTATTAACACCATACATAAAGAGTATGGCCCTACGGCTTCATAAAAACTAATCCTAAACAAACACACACTATCTATGAACTTTTTAATTTCTATATAATATTTTATCAAAGGCATTAAATGATAATTATTACACTCAATGGAATACACTAATAATTCATACAATGAATAATTATATTAATTATTAAATGTATTATGCTCAAAACATTAATTAACTATGAATACCTAAATGATTATGCGAAATTATTCAATTATATATGCTCTAGGAAAGGCATGTGATCAATTGTTTATTATTGGGACGTTTTCATTTTTTAGTGAAACTCCAAATGTCATGATATATTAAAATTACATCCTATACTTCTCTAAAAACATTGAACATTCTCTTATCATTAATCAAAGGTGTTACGTCACCGGTTGAATTAGTTTTCATGTATCGTGCTCTATGGATGACTTATTCATTTTCTCATATAGATAAAAATCATATTATGATAATTAGTGATGTTTTTATAACAACATTTATATTAAATTCCGTAAATGTTTTTTAGAAAAAGGTAATATTTACCAATTATAACATTCGAGTATACCTCCATGAAAATCATTAAAATAAATCTACATAAGTTTAGGAATACCATATTGGAAATATCCATATACAATATCCTTTATAACACCAAATTATTATTCTTCCTATTTTCAATGTACTATGAATTAATCTCAACAACTCCAACACCAATTAATACCATCTAATAATCCAATTATTTTTCATTGCTAAAAAATTCAACCCATTCACATGGCTAATAGGTCCATTGTTGATACATTCTTGAGGACCTTCTAGTGGGGGTTTTTAGTTGATATATGTCTTAGAAAATTGAAAGTGTGATGTATATGATATATATTAATGAGACACAATGAGAGGGCCCCTAGTAGATATATTCCTAGGGTCCACCATGAGAGTATCCCAAAATAATATATTCTAAGGGTCATCTGAGAGAAGATCCATAGATGATCCATGATCAAGGAATACAATACGAGGTTCACTAGTTATTTAGATATACCTAAGATTAGATATTTTATTATGTTACCAAATAGTATTCTTCTGTTATGTGACTAGGAAAAACAAAACTGTCAATATTTGATGAAGCAGTTATGGACATCTTTCAAGGTGGCCTGGTTAGTACTAGATAACCATACATGATTATTTCCTTTTTTTTCACATGATTTTTTGATAAAAATAAGAATACATTATATAAAATACAATATCTAAGTAATGTATTGGTGACTCCCAACTTTTATCTTCCCCAAATGCATCATGGTCACCCTAGTTCATATATATTTTTTGATTCCATTTAGATTATTTTCTGTATGGGTGATCTAGATGGTGTGGTTGGATAGAGTTTTTGGAGAATGATTCATAGAAAAGTTAATTTTCTATTTTCATGAATGTAGTGTATTTTATAATTTTATGCTTTTTATTTTATTGGAATAGTGGTTGATAATTTTTATATGATTGTACAGTCAATATGGGTACATTATTTCAATAACAATATTTATATTGTTTATTATTGACTTATTTCTGTTAAACTATTACATTGGATTACTATGATGTTTTATATGATGAATTAGTTATGTAATGTTGTTTTTTTTTGAAACTTGGAGTATATTATACCCATTTAACAAATAAACTTTATATGTTAGTGGCCATATGATGGTATACAGAGTGTTATTCTTGAGGCCTTATAGTGCCACAAATTTGGATACATTTCTAGTGATTTTATGTGAGATATTACAAAAGTATACATTTCAAAATATTATAGTAACGGGAAATACAAAATAACTCATCAAAAATAATACCATCAAATAAAAAATCAAAATAAATCAACCAAAAACTCAATGACATCATTTTACAAAAATTCCAAACAACATGAAAATAAATTCAATCCCAAATAAAAAAACCATATATACCAATGGATGTTAACAAAAAAACTTATTAACACAACAATAAAAATCACTCAATATTATTATTAATTACCCCTTTTACTTTGAATGTGTCCCCAATTTCTAAGAAATTCACACACAGACACATGAAAACCCAATAACATTTTTATCACTAAAAAGGGCTCATTCCAAATTCTCAACTACAAAAAACCACATCACAATAACATTTAAATTATTTTAACACAATAAAACAATATAAATAAAACATTAAATTAGAGATTATTTCATTTGATGCATAATTGTGTTAGGAAGAATCCACCTATCCCAATAAAGATGAAAGAGATAGCATATGCCAAAAATCCCAAAATACACACTTTACATTAGCATCTCAAAAAACTAGAAACATAATACCCACTAATATAAATGGTTTCACTCTATCCCTATTAAATCTTAAATTAAAACCCATAAATCCGAGGATAAAATGAATTGGGTAAGAGAAATGGGTTCCATACATTTTATCAGTCACGCAAACCATCTCGAATTCAATTAATAAGATATCTAAAGGAAATAATTTTAAAAACTATACATAATATACCCAAAGTCATGTGATCTATAACCAAGGAAACAATATTTTACATACCCATAAAAAGGAAGAAAAAATATAAGTCATTTTAGAGGTTTGAGTTTATACATAACCCAATTTTTTCCCAAATACCTCGCATATTACACAACACATCATTCCTTGGGAATTAATAGGTAGATAGAAAAGTCAAAAGTGATAGTACACTGACCATGAAAATGATATTAAAACTCTTATATTCCCCTTCATGTTTCAATATAGGATTACATATGATTCATTTGACCATTAATTGATTGTGAACATCTAAAAAATAATCCCAAAACATCATTTATCAATTCCACCACCATACATCCCGGAACATTTAAATCACATTCAATACACATTAAACCATACATTATTATAGATTCTGTAATAAATTATAAACATTCATCCTTTACCTCTATAACATATTACATAACATTATACCATCATAAAATATTTTTATACTAAAAACACACGCTATAATCCAACCTAATTAGAACCCATGTAAAATTAAAACATAAAATCATCCCAACAATCTTGATTTCTATCCTTGAAATGTTACTAGACATGTAAAGATACCAAAAAAATTTCAATAATAATATACATTAATCAAATACCCTACATAGAGATTCCATATTTACTTACAAAATCATACTAATTATGTATGAACCTGGATTTCATTCGTACCATCATAATGATTAACTAAAATATGAAATAATCCATGGTCATTTATCTAATAGGTATTCAAATATCTATCATCCCAAAACTATATTGCCACATTATAGAGACAAAAAGAAGAAATTTAAACCCAAAATGTAATTCAGTACATGGTTTAATCCCATAACAATAGTGCCTCTAGTCCATCCATATAAAAATAATCGATTTTAGTTCTCCTACTCATGAAATCCCTTTACCAGAAAAATGCAAGGTACTATATTTATATAGTCATGTGGACATGTTAATAAAAATTAAAACCTAGGAAAAAATTCCAATTGATGTTTATATATATCATTAGTCAAATATGTTTATCAAATTCATCAACTAGGAAAAATATAATTTGTCAAATTACTAACCAAATCAACTCAATCAACATAAAATATAAAAGATTATTTCCCTAAATTCCCCCAAGGAAGATTCGAAAATATTAATATACATCACTATGAAATATATTGAAATTTTGATTCCTTGAATTTCAACAATTTTATAGTAAATGAAATATATATTTCCAAATATTAATAACTAACATTCACTGAAAACAAACATACAACAAACCATCAATCTATTTATGATATCTAAAATCAATACTCCCATATAATAAAATCTCAAAAATTATAAAATTCATACCCCAAATAAAGAATGGTTATCCCAATGTCACAATATAACTTCCCAATACAAAATATCATAGAATGATGTCATGAATATCACTATGGTTAATTACATCCTGAAAAAATATCATTACCCATAAAATTAATAAATCTTTCTACTCTCATCGCATGATTCAATCAATCCCCATTTATGTTCTGTGATTCATTTAAATTCCCTAGTATTGATTTTACTAAACATTAACATCAAATATATCCATATTCAGTCCGCCATTTACCTATTTTCCAAAAACAAAAATATACTCAATATAATTATAATTTCTATTAAAAGATCATCATTTGGATCCCAATTAACATACTATGATCTTTACCTTAAAATATAAATTTTCAATCTACATAAATATAAATCATAACTATGTTCCAAAATTCCTAACCCTCATACACATAATTTAACATGTTTCCAAGTCTCCCAGAAATTATTCATTTTTTATATATAATAAATGAAATAAAAAATCATGTACTAACTCCTCAATATAAATCAAACCTATGGAATGAAAAAAAATAAAACAAGAAGGATGCGTAATATAATTCCAAACATGCTCAATAAATATATATTCTTTCCAACAGAAAACCATACCTGAAGGGATACAGAAATATGTTCCAAAATTTTATAACTAACATGCCACAATATTTACCCATTCTTAACATAATCTAGTTATCAGTTATCACCCATCATGATATCCTAAGAATCATCTTTATCTACTATAGAGTATTCATGATTTACTAATAAATAATTTTCTTCCAATACCCACATAATACTAGATAAAAACAAAAAAACAAATCTAATATGAAATTAAATTACAAAACCCACTCTACCACATGATATCCATTCTACCGACACATACAACTAATGTTCAAACCCTCTATATCCTTGCTAACCCACTCAATACTATAATAATATTCCATAATATAAAATATCTCAAAACTACATTAATATCATTCAAATTTCAATGAACATCGAACATGTGATCCATATTCATATAGAATGACATTTTAAAACTCATGAAACATTTATTCTCAAACAATAAATTCCTCATTACATTTTGTAAACCACTATTAACCTACTAAATAAAACAATACTAATTTCAAACCATTTCAAATTCACCTTTATAATGGCAATTTTTAATTATAAAAAAATTCCATTTTAGAATCCAAACACCATTTGGGTGTCACTACAATAATTTTCAACTAAACCTATGGTTATAGTGTAATTTTATTGGCCTAGAAACCATTTATATTAACTACACTAACTTTTTCTATAACTATTTTGAACTATACCATAAATATAGCCATATTCTAATGGTTATATAAGAACTTTTAGTATATAGTGATCTAGTGTGTAGATACACACACTTTGGAGAACCATTAGAATATAGTCCTATAAATATTTTTCTTGAACCATTGGTATAGGATCCCATACCATCTGGATGAAAATTACACCTACAGCCCCACTGCTACATATTTACATAATCATAAAAAAATATTATTCAAACTATCATAATAATTATTTAAAATAACAAATATACTTTGTATTTTATATTTAATTTGTTGTTAAATTAACGAAAAACATAACACATATATGCAATACATTTTAGACATCCACCTCCATACACAATTAATTCTAATAAATATCATGTTAAAAATAGATTTGATCATTCTATACCACATCAACAACATTACCATAATTACCATCACTCGTATCACAATCATACTCAACCACCAAATAATTTTCAACAAAATCATCTACATGATAAATTTAATTACCACAATCAACACTAGGAACGTCATCTCCCTAACTTGTGGAATCATATATTGATCACAATGCGAATATACATATATCAAAAACTATAGTATCCTCTAATGGAATACAAGGATATAAATATGAAATAGGCTTTAAGAACATCATGGTGAAATTTTTTCCACTTTAATTCTCTTTCATGTATATATTTTTAGCTTTAATATATTATTAATGAGAATATTTCAGTTCAATGATTTATTTGTTATTACAAGGTCTTGATTTCAGCCAATACCTACTGCAGATAATGATCTTATCCTATCAACATCAGACACAACATTGGTCCTCAACACATAAATTTTCTAAAAAAATGAGATATTGGTCTTAATATATCATCTTATTTCTCATTAAAGGCATCAAAATAAATTTATTGGAAATATAAATAATCTTTTCAATAAAAAAATAGAAAAACAATTTAAAAGAAACATAATAAGAAATAAAATCTTTTTTTGTGATTTCTCATTTACTACAATCTAATATTTCTTATTCCTATTAAAGAAAATTTATTTGTATTGGGGAACAACACATTAATGTTCAAAACCACTTTATAACTATGAAATTGAAATGATTTGTGTTATCCCCATCATAGAAAAAATAGAATTAATAAAAAAAATCATGTAATTTTTTTGGTTAAGGTATATTCATATTAGTTGAATTTTGTTTTATTAGTTTATGTTTGAGTTATTGTACCCAATTTTGTTCAAAAAATTTATTTTCATTGAGTATTAGTTTTACAAGGGTTGGGCATGTTTTCATTGAGTATGTATGTTTTATTATAATTTTACTCTCTTATGATTGATTCTTCATTTTTTTTAGATTTGATTAATACATATCTTATGAGTTCAGTTTGGATCAATATTATTTAGTTATTTTTAGGATATTTTAGTTCAGATTAATTTTATGGTTACATATTAGAATATTTAAATTTGTGATTATTTTTAAATTTAGTATAGGAGTGATTTCAAAATATTTCGTTAATTTGACCTCTTTAGGTTAAATATGATTCAAGACATTTTAATTTCATTATATTCTGTTCCATATAGCGTAGTTCAATTTTTTACATGATGATTTAGATTATTTTCATACTTGATTTTTCAATTTCATTTAGTTATTTTTAAATTTGTTTAGTTTGAATTAATTTTTTAAATTCAAGTCCATTCAGTTTAGTTTTATTAGTGTACATATATTCCATGTTTATTTAATATGGCATAAATCTGATTTGAATAAAATAGGTGATTTCGACAAATATCTTTTTATGAAAGGTGATTATATAACAAAAAAGTAAAATATGTATTTTTTAATTTTTTAACGTGTTAGGTTTTGAACATTTGTTCTCCATATATAATATTTTAGTAGAAAACCATTTAATAAATTTGGTTTTATAAAAACGATTTATTGAAATTTTACTATGTAATGATGAATTTTTAAAATAAAATTATTTTAGTGGGTAATTATTAGTGTTATTATGAGTGGGTTTAGTGAATATCATTATAATTGTTTAGTTAAAATTTAAAATGAGCTAAGATGTTTGTAGTGTCTAAATTATGAATCCATAAATATTTAAAGAAAATATGTGAACTTTTTAATTTTTAATTTTTACCACATTGAAATAATTTTGGTCAGTTTCTTTAAATATCTTTGTATTCCATTATTTACAAATATTTAAAAATTTAACTTAGTTTTGGTAATGTAATATCAGTTTTGTTTGGTTATATTATATTTTAGTTCACATGGTTCATTTTTGTTCCATTTATTTATGTTCATTTTTGTTATTATGATGTTACATCAGATCTATGTTATTTGGTATTCTGAAGAAAAATTTATATTTTCCAAATATAATTTATAAAAATATGTTCATGTCATTTAATTTTAGAAATATTTTAAATAATTTTTTTTGTTAAATGTTTTTAAAATTTCACTATGTTTGAAAACTTTGGTATCCAAATATTTTAGTGGTGTTTATATAATTTTTATTGGGATTATTTCATGATTGGTAGTACCTATCTCTATTAAAAATAGTTATTATTCCTTTTAACAGGTATTAAAGTGTTTCTACTTGATTTTGATTAAAATTAATTCAATTTAGTTCAATACATCACATTTAAGGTATTTTGCTTCATCATTACTGAATTATTTTACATTTGGTTTTATTTGGTTCTTTTTTATGGGGTTGTTTAGTTCATATAGCTTAAGTTCAATTTTATTTTATTTTATTCAATTTTACATTTTCCAGAACTAATTCACTTGTATTAGCATAATTATATTTATTTATATATTAATAAAATTATTAGAATAGTAATATAAATTTTCATGATATTATATTACATATATTTTACTCAATTATATTAATTCCTTGTGTGATTAATTGGATTTAATTCACATTAATTTCGTTTGTACCAAATAAAACACAATTGTTTGAAAAATTTATTGTTTCTACAATTAGTTAATACATTAGTGTGGAACAATGTGTGAATATACTTCCTAAAATAATTTCTTTCATTATTTTGTATATATCCTCTAGAAAAAAATTCAATAAAATTCATAAAAATATAATGTTTAATACAAACCATTATTTTTTAATAATAACATATATCATTACTCTTCTAATGATAGATCATTTACATGTATTTTCAAATAGTACAATCATTGATGATTGGTTTACCCTCTAACGCTATGTCATGTTTTCTCCAACATCAAATATATAACTCAATCTTCTATGATATCAATTTTGCACACAATTATTTCAACCATCTTACCTTCACATAATTATCGCGAGGAAAGTTAAATCGAACAAGGTAGAACCATATTTATTCATAAAAATAAAATGATAATAATATAGATTTAAATATATACATATTTTTTAACCCATATCTCATCTCATTCATTATCCTTGCTCTGATTATTTAAATTTCCCTTGAATGTGTTAGAACAATTATAGTGTCACTATATTGGGCTGTCTTTTCCATGAAACTTCTATATTGTAAATAATTTTTTCCAATTAATTATTTAACATCATTTTCATATTCAATTATTTGTGTTTTATTGTCTCAAAATTCATGAATATGCATATTCTTGCAAAAACACTGAAAATATCCCCTTAAAAATTAAATAATCCACATAATTATTGGAATGTAATTATTGTGATATATTTAAATGTAACCTCAATATTATACCTGATCTTGGATGATCTTTAGGTTCCAATATATCCCAGGGTCATTCTAGAATAGGGGCATGTGAAGGATGTGTGTGATCTAATTTATGATATTGGTTATTAAAAATGTTTGGATTATATGTTTATGGAGCATGATCCTTAAATCCTCATTTTATTGGTGTGGGAAATTGATGTTTCATAGAATTATTAGGAAAACTGTAGATGGGATGTGGAACCATCACAAAATATTGTAATGGTAAATGAGAGGTAAATTATGGATGTCATGACGGTTAAAACCTGGGTGGTAACATCATTCGAGCCTCATATAGAAGAAGTGGAGGAGGAAAAGGTGTGGTAGATGGGATATATGTTTTTTTGGTTCTAGTTTTGAATTCATAAGACAAGTGCTCTGAGTATCTATAGTTTCCCCAACATGATGGGAAACCAGTTTTACCACTGTCATTGTCTTGAAAAGATATTTTTTACATACCATGTAGATTTTAAAAAACAAATTTACTAAAAATAAAAAAAAATAAGATTTAAGGTATTGTCGTTAATAAAATTTTATTTAATATACTCATTAATGGAACTAGGGTATACAGTCCTGACAATATCATTCTTCTTCCATTCCAAAAATATCTTCATAGATGATTATTCAGAAGAATATATATTATATATTAGAATGAATAATATGGTTTTTAGAGTTAAATATTATAGAAAAATTAAAATAAAGAATAAATACTGGACGAAAATAATTCAGATAAAAAAATTAGAATGTATTAGAATGAAAAATTGATGTTATATCATAACCAATATATACCAATTAAAGGGAAAAAATTATTAAAAAACATATATTCTATTTATGAACTATAGACAACATCATGAAAATTAAATATATAAATTATACTCTATTAAACCTATTTTGAAAAATGTTTTCAACGTATTTTAATCCTATTATAGATAACCATTTAAATAAGTTTTCAAAAATATATTTTTTAATAAATTTAAAATAGTTATCAAAAAAATTGATCCTATTTTATGAAAACCTATTTAAAAATTTATTTTTATAAACCAATTTAGTGTAGGTATTAAAAGTTATTTTAGTTAAAATTTTTAATATTATTTTAAATATTATTTTCGAAAACATTTTTTAAATTTTTTAAACAAAATTACAAACATTTAAAAAAATGAATATTGTCATTGAGAATAATATATTAATATTATTTTATGATTTATTATTCATTATTTATACTTAGGTCATGCTTACGGAATATTTAAATTTGATTAATCCAAACATAATTTTATTTAAAAATACTTCTCAATGAACTACATTATTAACACCTAGTTTCAGTCAATTTACATATAATTTTTTAATATATATACTTCATTAAATAAAAATAAGTCTAAACATATGGAATGAAAAAAATTATATGAAATTTTTATTTCCAAAATAGAACAAGAAGAAATTCATCACTATAGTGCCATCATGAAAGGTGCATGTTCAGCTAAACAAAAGTTTCTAGGAACACATGGATAATTCTATATATTACCCACCACAACATTCTGTTCTTATTAAATAGTATTAATTTAACAATTTGAGTCATCATATGTAATATTTATATCATTCCAAATGGGGGTAATAATCCAAAATCAATATTTTATCAAGAAGACCATAATAAGACACATTAACAATATGAAGGTCTACTATCTTACGCACACGAATAATAGTCTATTATTTTAGTCATCATAATTACAACATCTTGTTTTTTATATTCATTGCTCAATATGCAATAAAAAATTTATTCCCATGTATTTACAATTATTTTATGTCATGTACTCTATAATTGATACAAAAATCCAACACACTTATTTTTTTATAGTTTTATTTAAATGGTAAACTCAATAAATAAAATATAAAGGAATATAAAAATTAATGTAGTTTTTGTTTTTTAAAATTACCGAAATTAATGGTCATATCTTGGATTTCAACTATGAGGGATACTATTTTATAATAAATTTTCCTCTATATATCAAATGAAAAAAAATAACTTATAATTTTAATTCATATATATTATATATATAAAATTCTAATAAATGTTTGAGATATTTGTGATATTATTTTCTTTTTGATAATATATACATATTCATATGAAATACACTGAGTAATAATCAAACAAATTAGTTTTAAATCATTCTATGTGATGTTCCATTCCCCTCCATTCATGGATTACAGTTTATAATGTAAATTACCCTAATATTCCCCCTGATTGGGGATGAGATATAAAATTCACTAAATTTTATCATTCTTCTTAATTTAATTTCTAATTGGATGATTTTGTCTCATACTAACAGCCAAAAATTATAGTTAACCAAAATACATATTTTGATGTTCTAGATATACTTCCATAGTAAAATATTCATGATGAGTCAGGTTCAAAAAAAAAATTCCATTGTGTATATATTAATTTTGGTTGGATACATCCACTTAAAAAATAATGTCTCCCAAGATGTACTTGAAATGGATTATGGATAGTTATATGAAAATTTATGGAGAAAAAATATAGAGGAAAACATTTCTCTAACTATAACGTCCTGATATGACTTCCACTAAATGGTTCCCCAAGACTATGGTTCACACAGCCTCAAGAACCCCTCCCCATAATCAAAATGATGAAAACTAATAGAGAGGTACTAATGTGTGCTTTTTGGTAGACTATTCCATCTTGTTTGAGTGTATCGCAATGGTAGTAGTCACAGTAGTCAACAGAAAAAGTTTCACCCCATCCAAAATAATATAAACATTTATAAATGTAATAAAAAAAATCCAATGGTAATTTAATATAAAAAATTATGTGTTATTTCATTTATTTATTATTCTTTAAAATATGCATACAACTATCTAGTATAGTATATCTATCAAAATACAAACAAGTCCAATATGAACTACACATCTTACATTTTTACATGATAACAGTCATGAACTATCCTGATTTTATGAAACCAGGAAATCAATAATCATATGGTGGGTAAATTCTACAGTCCATACCATGATCCAAGATATTATTTCAGGTACCCAACAGAATCCCAAATATGATGTGAGATGACATAAAGTAGGCCACCACCAATGGTGTTTTTAAAAATCCAATTTTTGTGATATAAATAGATGTACTGGGTGATATAACATAGATATAATATTAGTCAAAGTAATGTTCCAAAGGAATATGTGAATCTATGCATCCAAAAACTGCTCCACAAAAAAAATTGATCAAACTACCATTTACAAGGGATGCTACATAACAAAATCATCATGTGATTATATTTAGTCTACACATTAGAGTAAAATACCCATACTAGGGATACATTTAACGCATTGAAAAATATCCACCATGAAGGCAGTATATAAATAGGCTTGAAATATTTACCAATACCATGATGTATAATCTAATATAACATACACTTCATGGACACTATTTATAATCATGATTATATCACATCCAGAATAGCTGTGTGGTTTAATCAAATTTGATAGAGCATGAAGAGATATACCCAAGGTATAGAAGACCATGATATCCCCATCAAGTCCCTGGAGCCTAAAAAATGGAATCTCGGTAAATAATTTTATTGAGTCAATGGAACTCGTCATCCTAACATGTCCACAGTGAGGCCATGAGAATTGTATTCAAGGAATATAAGGGCTAGGGGTATCCTGTGAAATTAGTATCCATGTAGAAAATAGGTCCAAGGAATTAATTACTGTAAACAAGATCCATGGGGGAAACATCTATGGATTACTATGGAATCATTATCCAAGGTATAATACCCAGGCATCCAACTCCATAATTAAATCCTCAACTCATCCCATTCATAATTCAAAATCATTCATATTCCATTATTTCATTAGACTCATATATAAATTTTCATTTAAAAAATTAAAACTATTAACATCATTTCAACACGTGTAAAAGGAGGAACAATCTTCTCTTAATAATTAAATTTAATTATCATCATTTTATAATGGATTCTAATAATTAGAAAAGTTATCATAGACATATGTGGGAGGAATTATGTATGGGAGATACCAAGTCGCACCCCATGGGTGGTGTAGTTTGGGGACACATCCTACCACAATCTTCATTGTTCTCAAAGTGATTCCTAACATGGTATAGTTCATTTAACTAGGAAATTAAATTCATTTTATGGATGACTCAAGAAGGTCTGGAATGAAAAAATTATATTCTATGACAATAAAATAACAATAATTAATGGAAAGGTATATAAAACCCGGTTGTAGGTCCGTAGTTGATCAAACATATGGTTTAGATCTCTGATTCAGTTCAGATCAATAGAAAAATGATAAATGAATGAAAATTCAGTAAATAAATAATATTAACTTTCACCTCAATAAATCCCTTAATAAGAAGAAATTTTAATAACGATACAAGGTGATCAATTAAAAATCCTATGTGAATCCATCAGGAAGAACAATATTCTAACTTGGGTCCAAAATAAAAATCATTGGTGAACCCTAATTATATGATTCCAACAAGATTCAAATTAGAGAAAGGTGTTACCCTCTATCCCCTGTATGAAAATAAGTGGGGTTTAAAAACATTAAATTATTAATGGAAAACAATCATTTCTACAAATATCCTTTGGTCACATAGATTGGATACACTGTTGGCCATGTCATGGAACAATTGTGCACCCATTATCATCAAAGGGAGGACCCACATGGATTCATGCACAATTTTTGGAAAACTATGAAAAAACCATTCCAAAAAGGAGTTTTCCAAATTTTATATCATCTTTCATAGGTATTCACCTAAGGTTTCATGAATTCCTCAAACTATGAAACCACATTCACCCATATGTGAGGCTCTACAAATTTTCTACTAACAATGAATCCTGCCTTGTTTCCCCAAAATGTCACTCACCAGGATTCAAAAAATAATTATATACCCCTAAAAACTAATGATCCCATTTGACAATCACATTAGGTAAAAATATAGTTCATTAAAAAAAGATATATAACCCATTGGAAACCCCAATATCTTAATACATTTTCCCCATTAATAAATTTATCCATGAATTTCTCGTCCCTGGTTGGCCAAGAGTGTTTTATGAGTCACTCCATAACCTATGAACAAATGTTGGAATCCCACTCACAATCTATTCATGTGAACAATAGTTCTTCCATAACAAAAATACGTGAAGAACTAACCAAGATTAGATAACCTTCATGCTCTTAACAACAACATGAATATGATAATCATAAAAGGAAGATTCATCCAATGAATCCACCTCATTTGGCTGTATAGTGTGAGATGGGTCTAAGTGATTACAGCAATATTTCCATATATAGAAGATGTTGTACATGGATCTATACTGCTGAGGTAACTAAAAATGATAGGCTACCATCTAGAATCACTCCATAATCTATAACATTTTCACATAGTGAAATGAAAGATTGACTTTCTTCTTAATCCATTGAAATGACATCACCGATGAGATACAAAAAAGGCATGATTCCTAACCTCAAACTCCATTGGTCATTGATAGACATATCTGCATGATTTCTGTCTCAACTGTGAATTAACCAACCATTTATAAATCAACTGAACCTGATCTAAATACTCTTAAATAAGATGCGGTTTATGATATTCGTCCTCACATTCCTATAGCTAGCACAAGGGATAACGACATATCCTATCATATAAATCCTCATTAGTTGTCATCTGCATTGTTTGCAGAAAATTAATTTTTTATGAGTAATCATCTAATGGAATATGCGTCAATGAAGGGAACCCAAAATATGGAATTTATATTCTCATTATATCATCAATAATGTAAATTGTGTTCTCTATCTGTTTTTATGTCTGATGGTGGAATTATGTGCTTAGAAGAACCTTTGTACCCAATGACCTCTATAACCCCTCTAAAAATAGGATTTAAACCAGCCATCTATATCTGATATAGTGGTCTAAGGAACTCTATGAAATTTCACTATCTCTTGGATACACAATCTCCAATTCTCATCTAAGAAGAAGATATCATGGATCTGTAGAAAATAAGAAACCTTCATTATCCTAAAAACAATAACCCATACAAAATCTGTACCTTGTGTATACCTAAAAAAACATAGTAATAAATTCCATTAGTAAATCCTCCCATTTCTACATTGGAATGGGTAACTACTATAATATTATTACTTTTCACTAATTTTTTTACCATTACAAGATGATAAGTGGAACAACTCATGAAAAAACCAAGTACATTAAGTTTCATCCCTTACCTCCAATACTAGAAATGTCAAACATAATACATCTTCTTAAAACATGAATGTACTTCCAAAACCAAGATATGAAGCTATTATATCAGCTTCTCTCACATGTCTTCTAGAACCCATACATGACCATGAATAAATGAATTTAATCCTTTCCCAATGTCCGATATAGAGGTGGGTCCTCACCTACCACACTCTCTCATAAGACTGGACCATCAGAATCAAATTAAAATCTCCAACTTTAAAAAAGTGTATTGGTCATAGATATATATGAATATAATGTTTTTACTAGTCTGTATTGAATGTCCAAGTGTATCTATGATAATCAGTCCAAAATATGCGACTGACAACTGGCCTCTGAAATGACATGAATCCATGTCTTTATTCTTAGTGAATCGGAAAATGAATTTTGATTTTTGCTAGTTTTAGAAATATTTATGTGAAAATAATAAATGAAATAGACCAAAATTTATATCCTCATATTTAAGTAACATTTTGTATATTTTATACTTTAGTATTTTATGGTCTATGTACATAAAAAACAAGCTCAATTTAAATAGTGCATCCAATAGCACAAAGCATGAATAACTACATCCAACGCGAGATTGTGAATCCTGAAATTAAACTCAGGTGGCCGGAGCTGTTGAGACTTGAACTCGAAAAACCTATCCCCTTACATCATAATTGTTTATATCTTGATACCAATTGCATCACAATACAAAACTTATCTCTATCCAGACTCTATTATAATCAAGATTGGTGATGATGTTAGTCCCACATTCAGTTCCTTGAGGGCTATATCTCTAGTATCTATCTATACAATATTCACACAATTATTAATCAAGACTATCAAAAATAATTCTAATTATGGGTATTACTCCATTAAATTATTTTAATATACATTTCACCCAAATAAACTCTTTATATCAAAGATTCTCTTGGGATGTTCCTTGGAAACTATATTTCTCACCTTTTTTAGGTAAACCGATAATACATTCTCTATGATAATATAATCCAAGAAGTCAATCTTATCATTATAGAAGTGGAACTTTGTGAGATTATCATATACATGATTCTCTATATTTGTGTCCACATCATTATTATGTTGTTTAGTATATCCAAGTTGACTGTGAGAATACACAAAAATATCATCCAGGAATACCACCAAAATTTAATATGGATAAGGATGGGTAACTATTTTTATATGTTCCATGAAGACCGATGGTGTGTTGGGGTGTTAATACAATATAACGATTGAGTCATAGAAACTATTTCTTCCATGAAATCATATACTAATTATGTTTGTAGGTCGAACATGCAAATCCTGATAACCAGATCTCAAATTAAATTTTTGGAACAACCATGCTCCTAAGAGATGATATTAATTTCATATATACATGTTATGAGATATAATTTCATAATTGTAAAATGTTTAAATTTCTAATAATCCACACATAACATGGGTGTACCATATTATTTTTTATAAAAAAATGATTGGAGATTCCATAATATAACTATAGGGACATATAAACATCGTTGACTCCAAACCCTCTAGCTTCCACATGAATTATTTCAACCCAGTAATTTACATCCTATATGTAGGAAATGATATCTATGTAGCTCCTAATAGTAGATTTGATGGATAACTAAACCTAAAACATATTAGATAATCTATACATTTACTTTGGGAAACAATTTATAAAATGATCAACAAATAGAGAGAACTCCAAATAACATGATCCCAAATCATCAAAATATAAACTAGAAATACAGGATATCATCCAACCCATCCCATGATGATATGGTATGGCATGACTCTCTTATACATTCCATTCACCCTGGTCAATAAAAAATCCAACCTTTTGGGATTTGAAGTCTAATATTTAGTGATAATAGCCAACATAGGCTCGATAATTAACTAGATAGTGCATTCCTTGTATGACAGCAAACCTGGTCATATTGAGGGAAAAAGATCTCATACAAATTGAAATGTAGATATATCTTGGAAGGACTCACAACACTATCATACACCCTACCTTCATATGCCCCTAAGAGTATCCATTGTCAAAATTCCATCAGAAAACTAATCCTCTAGGATGAGGCACTACACCGCTGGTACATATATGAAACTATGGGATGTACCTATATAAATAATAATAGATTATAATGTAGTGGTTACTAATATTGTTACTCTCATCGTAGATGAAGAAACATTTTTCTACTCTTGTCTATGTTTTACATAACACTACTACCCTAAACTGTGACCCTATGAAACATCCTCACAACCAAGGGTAGGACGACTCTTCATTATTTGTAGAACCAGTGCATGACTACCAAAACAATGAAAACCACCTCAGAATTAATGAAATGTATTTCTCAATTTCCCTACCTAATGTGGAGATATATGTACCAGTCCTGATCCTAGAGTCGGAATGGATCCATTTTAACTGTTTGTTAAAGGGAAGGTCCTGAAAAAGAACAATAAATGGTCCATCATGCCCCAAGATCAACACTCAAATGTGACTCCATTGTAATGGTTCTTTATTTTCAAAAATATTGTACAACAATTAAATAAAATTGAGCTAACAACAATAATATCTTGGAATATAATATGCTTAGAATAAGTATGAAAATTCCACTTCCCACCACTAGAGAATGATCCTCTAGGATGAGAGACTGGATTACTCTTCTCTTAACCCCAATCTTCCATCATTTTTTACATAGTAACTAGCACCAGATTCAGTTTCTCAATAGTAGTCATCAATCGAAACATGATTACCAATGATAAAATGGAATTCCTGGGGCCTTACATGAATCATCTCACCCTTTATAGATCATCATCATGTTATAACAGCAATAAATTTTAATGTTTTGTATAGCATTCCCAATATTCCATAAGAGACATTATGAAATATTGCAGATGTATGGACTCATAGGATAGTTCTCCTCTTATTTTCTCAAGGAAAATGAATTTCTAAAAAAATGATTTTAAATTCCACTGAACCATATCTCATAGAACACCATCCTACTTCAAAACATCCCACCAGTTATTTGTTTCCTCATAGAGAATATAATTTGTAGGCATGGATTACATCTGAGGAAGTGTATCGTGATGCTCACTGATTGGAAAATTAGTATGAATCCAATGAACAATATCATGTGGATCTCCATCCCCTAAGAAATATGGGCATATTCTACTATTAGAATGCATGCCTAAGCATTTCCATAGACGAGGAAGGCTATGATTCTCCCAGAAAATACAACATATATCAAATATAACCCTCTTGGAAATAATATGCATCCCCAATAACATTGCACTACATGTGCCTTATATGGAACTATGGAAGGGCACACTAGTGTCCCATGGCTATCCACCCATGGGGCAAGGTCATTGCCACCCTCCTAGCATATGACTAGATGTTGTGGGGGGGTGTCTCCAAAATTCCCAAACACACCTCAAAAAATATAGTCAACTTGTAGTGTTAAAAATGTAGAATATATCAAATCCTTCATAGAAATAAGTTTCACTGATCTTCATTCTCATAAATCCATGATTAGGGAAATTGAAAAATTATTTACATCACTAGTGTAATAAAATGATAATTTATATTTTTATTAGCCCAAAATATATTAGTACAAAAAAATGATTAAAGGTAGATGTTAATTATGGGGGTCTAAAATGGTATATCTTGAGAGCATCCACACAGACATGGTTAACCCATCCATGGGAAGAGTATTAGTTCTAGTGAAAATCATGAAAGGGTTTCCCAACCATAAAATAATATCCAGGGAATATTTCACCTTATTCCCTCCCATCAATTGTGAACAAGAATCACTACATTAGTAATGTATTTATTTTATCTATTGATTAAATATGTGATGATCCACGGTGTTGTTGTCTTTACATTCATGGAATTGTAGAACACATATGAGTCGGTTTCCATGGATTTGATATTAATGACTTGATTTAATCATATTTTCATACTTTTGTGTAAGGAATAAGCTTTAGTAGTGATGGAATTACCCTGACCGATGATTTTCTACAAGGCCAACAAAAGAGATCCACCTTGATCTGAAACAACAGATTACCCTCACATCAGTCAAGATGAAAAATACAAATAAATGTTCAATTTCTGATCCCCACTAGGTGGGAGCCATCCATTCCATCTTCCAAGGTTCAGAAGTCCCAGATGAAGATAATTAGAACATATTACATCAATTATATTTTATAGGATGAATCTTTTGTTTTGTTTTATAACCAAAGATGCCAACATAGCCACATTTGTTTAGAAGGGATCTTTAATGATCAACATTGAGCAGTTCATTCCCTCCAACTGTGAATTGTTTCTGGCTATGTAGATCATCCAGTAGCCTGTATCAAAGTTGATGTGTCTCTCAATATTTTAATTATAATTTAGAATCACACCTCCAAAACAATTGTGGAATAAATAAAGACCAAATTATCCATGTGAATTCGGACATGTAATAAATCTATAATAACTCTAGACTGAAGTATCCCACTCCCCATCCAAGAAGATGTGATGTGTCGATTCCTCTTTCGATCAATAGTAGAACATAAATTTAGAGGTGAGGTAGAATCCCTTTTTTTACTGAATTCTCCACCACAAGTTTTTAATTCATGAATCTCCAAAGACAAAAATTAAAATTTTCTACAATGTATATGCACTATGAAAATGAACCCCATTCAGAAAAATCATCTTTATACTACAACTTAATCTAGTATTCTTTGGTGAAAAAAGAATATTATGGGGAATAGTAAAAATGGTGGGGCCCCAAGGTGATGATATATCAATGCTTTAAAATATATCCCAAAAATGATAAGTTAGAGTTGTTTGGATCACTTTTGTCAAAGAACTCACATGATTGAATGTGATATTGGGAGGGAGATAGATTGGGAAGCCAAGAGCATTTCCAGCCCAATTTTAAAACAAATTACTACTCTCTCTAAAACACACAATTCCATGGGAATGAAGGTTGAGGTGTGGAATATATGTATGAATGGAATTGTAACGCCCCGACCCTAGTTACCCAGAGTCGGTGCATTATTACATAACATTGGAATGATCACAAACGATCATGTCTTGAATGACCTATTAGTTTAGTAGTCTTGAAAACACTAGAAATATTCAGAAGTCTAACATTACATCCAAAAGTAAAAAAAACTACAATAACATCTTGTCTTCATATCCCCTCATACTATCCCTGCAGGTCATTCATAAATTACTTCTTCACATCCTGGGAAAAATAAAACATTGAAAGGGGTGAGCTCAGATGCTCATTAATGATAACAATATAGCGAAAACTTTCATAAATAACAATAACCATTTAAGGAAATTTATAAATAAAACAAAATCCTTTTAAACTTTTACATCAGCATAATATGGAAAAAATAAAATGAAATAATGAAATTTACTTATTCACATGGATATTCTACTAGTGGAATAATCACATGAAATATCAATAACCATTTTCATAATGATGGAAAGCATAATTCTAGACTATCATATCCACATAGTCAAGGCGTTATGCTCATACTAAAAAGAAGATTTTCTCAAGGCCTTGTGCCAAGATAATAGTTTGTCTCATGAGACCTACAGATGCATCGAGGATCTACAGCGGGCTCCACCTGTCACATGTTATGTCCAATGCATTCCTAATACGAACATGTTTAAACACAACATAACCATTCGTATTAAATCTAGCATACGAAATGTCAGTACTTTCTCCATAAACCATGAATGGTATAAAAAATAACACATCCATAGTCAAACATATCAGAAAACCTTAAATACAACATGGATGTTTGGTATCATAAAAAATAAACTTCAAATAAGCTTAAAATCCATCAAAGGATGTTGACGTAGATGAAATCAAACTATTTGAGAGAAATATCTCTTTTCTTTGAAATCAATTAAAAGTAACATAATTATAAAATAAAACATTTACTTTGAAAATATTCTTATAAGATTGTAAGGGAATCATTGATGAGTTTATAACAATGGAAAATAGCTGCACCCGTCGTATAAGTTAAAAAAACATTTTTACCTCAATTTTTTCGAAAAGGTTAAAAGGGCAATGTTTGGAAAACGACTGAAAGATTCCTTTATAAACATCATATAAAAAGTAAACAAGGGTATAAATGACTTTATCACATAGTTTGTAAAATAGTAAGAATGATTTGAAATACATTTTTAAGAAACATGGACGTGGATGATAAAGAGGTCGCAGTAGATAATTACATATAAACAACTTCGGATAATGAAGAGATTGTGAAATAAAACCTTACCTAGTACTTTTACTTGGTTGTGGGTATGTTAAAATGCTATATAATGGTGAAATAATTATTATTAAATTATACAAGAATCATATACATTAATATGATTTCATATATTATCTTTTAACATTTATTTGTTAATAATATCTTAGTATTATCATCAGTTTAGATGTTCACTTACTCGTTTTATTTTATATGTTTTGTTACATAAGATGTGTTTTTTGTCCATAGGATATATATTATTCATATCCAGAATGATATCAAGTCCTTAAAAATTATTTTTAATCATCAAATGAGAATTGTACTTGAATGGATATGATGTAAAATGAATCTCATCGCGTTCGTGGAGACGGTAATCCGTACGTATGCATGATTGACAATATCATTATTTTGATATTAAAATAATATATAATAGGACGGTATATCATATATACAGAATTATTGTCATGATATATTTATTATTTACATCAATTATACATCATTATCATTCCCATCCAAATAATAATGTTTTGAATAACAATCACACCACGACGTGGAGACGGTAAGCCGTACACACGCACGTATAGTGACATGTCATTAAAAGGATGGATAGAATTCTGAATATGGTTGTACCATATTTATAATAAATCACAGTATATAGAAGATACTAGACTTTTTATTTTAGAATGGAAATAACAATGAAAGATGAAGTTGAAGAAGAAAGGAACCTGAAAGAGGGTGGTGAAAACATTACTTCTTCTTCGGGTTCTTCTTTTTGATTTGATTAAAAAGGCCCTGTAGGATGGATTTCTGATAAAACTAAGGCCTCTAAGTTGAAGTGTTGGAATTTTAGAGAATATGTGAGCAGGGGTTGGCAGAGCCAAAATGGTTTGAAGGTGTGAATTAGAGAGATGGGGGAGTTCCCTTTTATAAGATTCGTGAGGGGCACCTTTGGAAAAGCTAGAAATATTATTTTATAATTATTTGATATTCAGTTTATTATGGTTCAAAAGTGGATTATTTATACGATAAGGTGGGGATGGGTCGAAATAATTTCATCCAATAGAATTTAGATAGGTTTGGGTCACTATATTAACCATATCATGTATATTTAGTTCTTAGTTAAATAGTTTGACATTTACCATGTCTCTTTGTATTTTAATATTATATAGTTAATAAACTAACTATATACCTCTAAGTGAACCCCAAGTGGTCCATTAATGATACACCTATCATTATATATGTACTTGGGCCAAACCATAGATTTTTAGCAATATAATATCAATTAATAATCTAATATTGTTTTAGAAAACTCTTTTATGTCAATTTTGACACTATTGGGTATTTTGTTTTTAATATTTTTCTAACAACAATATTACCTCGAAAAAAATTTATATAACCAATCCAAATATGTAATATTATCCATTAAAATTATTGGAATTCATCAAAAGTCTCAAATTACATTTATTTTGATATTTATAATATCAATTATTTTAATATTTCATTAATTAGGTAATTACTGCATCACCATTGTGTCATAAATAAATTAAATTATATAATGTCTAAAAATTATAAATAAAATACCATTATGTATGAAATTATTTTATATTTCTAGTTAATATTTATAATCGAATTTATAATATGTATAATCCTATATTAAAAAATTTTAGTTATTAAACTTCGATTTTATCTCTTTTAACTCTTATTTGAATTAAATAATAATAAATGTCCTAATCTAATCCAAGTGGACATAAATGATAATATTTTATTCTTAATGTTGTTTTTTTGTCGATATAAACTTTTCAAATATAATTATTACATGTTTTAGGGAAATATTAATATCATTTTTACCCTTAATTACCCTATTTACTTTTAATCATGGTAAATAAAAGTAAAAAGTTACTAATCAAAAAAAATTATTTTTATCTTATTAACCCTCATTTTACTCATTGATATTAACCGTGTCTCTCATATTTTCTAAATTCCACTCATAGAAGGGGTAAAATTTTGTTTTATGTGAATTTACAAATATTCCTATGAGGTGGGTAAAAAACGGTGAAACGTTCAATAAAATTTTTATATATCTAAAATTATTCTAAACTAACTCCAATGGTTTAAATTGAACTTATATATGTATTATGTATATATTTTGACCTTAATTAAACTTAAATAAAATTTATAATTATTTAAAAAAATTTTGTTTTAAACTATAACTCAGTGTTTTCACTATTCATAAAAAATTGTATATTTTCAGAAAAATACCAAAAATTCACCCTAAGATAATTTCGATATTCAAAATCCAAAAATGAATTCCATTTTGAATGATAAAATTTATAAAATTTCAAAATATGGGTATTACTATTCATAACGGCTAGTTTGATTGGTTGTGGAGTGTAATAGAACTCGAAGTTGCGTACAACACACACTACTGTATTATTCAAAGAGAAGCGTACCGTGGAATATTAGGGTGTTACATTCTCCCCTCCTTAAAATAATTTTGTCCTTGAAATTTCTAGAATACTACCACATGAAAATACTTGAGTGGATATTCATCATAAGTTCCTCAGGTTCCCACATTGCCTCTTCCATTTATAGTTTCTTCATAGAACTTTCACCAGACGAGTCGTCCAGTTTCTCAGCACTTGTTCTCTTGTATCATGAATCCTGACATGCTCTTTGCAATAAGATAGATCGGGTACCAGTTCTAATTTCTCGTAAGTGAGTAAATGCATTGGGATAGGCATATATTTTCTCAACAGTGATATATGGAACACATCGTGAACTTTGGAGAGACTTGGCGTCCTTGTCAAACGGTATTCTACAACCCCAATTCGTTCTAGATTTTCGAAAGGTCTGATGTACCTGCGACTCAATTTAACCTTCATACAGAATCTTATAACTCCATTCCATGGAGATACCTTCAATAAAACCTGATCTCCTACCTAAAATTCCAAATCCTTCCTTCGGTTATCGGCATAGCTCTTCTCCCTACATTGAGGGTGGTAGGCAGTTCTCAAATGAAGTTCAGTATCCAGGGCTTTCTGAAGACATTTCCAAAATGTTGATGTAAAATGGGGATCATGATCTGAAAAATTGATATGGGTATCCCATTAATCCTCACAACTTCATTAATATATAGTCTTACTAGACCTTCAAGTGGTAAATCTTCCCTTATAGAAATAAAATGTGCTTAATTGGTAATATGATCAACAATGACTCATATTGCATCATTCCTTCACGTATTATTTGGTAGTCCCATGATAGAGTCCATCGTGATATTATCCCATTTCCACTCAGGTATGGTAATAGTTTGCAATACTACACCTGGCTATTGACTTCTATCTTTCACTTGTTGACAATCCATACATCTTGACAGAAAATCAGAAATATCACTCTTCATGTTGTCCCACCAAAAATCTTCCTTCAAATCTCTATACTTTTCTGTGCTCCCAGGGTATATAGAGAAATTGGAACTATGAGCATCATCCAACAATTCTCTTTTTAGATCAAGTATATCAGGAACACAGAGTCTCTTCCCAAATTTCAAAATTCCATCTTCAGACACAAAGTCATTCAATCTCCGATCATTCATAGCTTTAATCTTCTTTTGAAATTCTTCATCATCGGTTTGAGAACTCTTTATCCATTATAGTAAAGATGTAATGGAAACCATTTGAAAAAGTATCGATGTCTCACCTTCCATGTTTATTCCCATATCCAAAATTACTAGATCCATGAAAATAGGATCCCTCTCAACTCTCATCTTGTTCAAAACCCCATGATCATTTCTAATCAAAGAATCTACCACCTTATTTTCCTTTCCCGGGCGGTAGTGTGTCATGATATCATAATACTTGAGTAGTTCAAGCCATCTTCTTTCCCTCATGTTGAGTTCTTTCAGTGAGAAAATATACTTCAAACTTTTGTGGTCAGTATAAATCTCATATTTTTTACCATAGAGATAATGTCTCCATATCTTCAAAACAAATATTATAGCAGCTAACTCTAGATCATGAGTAGGATAGTTTTTCTCTTGAATTTTCAGTTGTCATGATGCATAGGCAATAACTCTATCATTTTCCATTAGGACACAACCAAGTCCTTTCTTAGATGCATCACTATATATAACAGACACATCATTCCCCGATGGTAGAGTAAATATATGGGAATAGAATAATCTTCTATTCAGTTCTTCAAAATAATCTGAACACTGTTTTGTCCAAAAAAATTTAACTCGTTTACGTTTGAGATTTATTAATGGGTTAGCCAATCGGGAAAAATTCTGGACGAAATGCCGGTAATAACCTACTAAACCAATAAAACAGTGTACCTCAATTACACTCATCGGTGCTGGCCATTCATGGATTTCCTTGGTCATAGAAGGATCAATAGTGATTCCATTCTTAGAGACAATATGGCCAAGAAAAAAAATCTCATGAAGCCAGAATTCACACTTTCTAAACTTCCCATATAATTAATGTCTTTTAAGAGTCTTCAGGATAATGCTCTTGTGATTTTCATGATCTTCGTAGCTTTTGGAATATACCAAGATATCATCAATCAATACCACCACAAAATCATCAAGATATTCCTTTAAAACACTATTCATTAGATCCATGAAAATAGAGGGTGCATTAGTCAGCCCAAAAGGCATTACTGTAAACTCGTAATGCCCGTACCTAGTTCAAAATGCAGTTTTTGGGATGTTTCCTTCCTCACACACAACTGACGGTATCCAGATCAAAGGTCAATCTTTAAAAGTATTGAGCTCTATGCAGTTGGTCAAATAAATAATCAATGTGAGGTAGGGGATACTTGTTCTTTATTTTTATAGCATTGATTTCCCTATAGTCGATACATAACCTCATAGATCCATCTTCATTCTTATCAAAAAGGACTTGGGCTCCCCATGGAGAAACACTAGGGGGAATAAATCCCTTATTACTCAATTCCTCTAGTTGTTTCTTTAGTTCCACTAATTCCAAAGTGGAAATTCTATAAGGGGTCTTCGATATAGGCCTTGAACAATGAATTAATTAAATAGAAAACTCAATTTCTAATTCTGGAGGATGTCCAAGTTAATCTTCCAGAAACACATCTACATATTCTTACACAATAGACACATCCACTATTTGAACATTCCTTTACTTACCCATAGTTATTTCATTCTATTCCTCCCCAATAATTGAATTTAGTTGAGCTACTGGGGGTGGATATAGATAAGAATAAGGTGGTGATGATTCTACTCTAAAGATAAGGTGTTCTTTATCATCATCACCAAAAATTGTAACCTCCTTCTTGTAACAATAAATCTTCACATCATGGTATGAAAGCCAATCCATACCGACGATTATATCGAACTCAATAATAGGAATGATGATGGTACCAGAAGATAAATAACATTTATATGATCTAATTGGGACGGATCCACAGAACTTCGTAGTAATGGTACTTCCCTTAGGAGTTTTAACTACAAACTCCCTTGTTAAATAAAATTGGAAATATATAATTTTCTTAGAAAACTGGGAAGATATGAAACAATGAAATGATCCATAATCAAAGAATGCATTTTCTAAACTTGAGGAAACCATTAGATTACCTGTCAACATGTCTTTCAGAGTTTTTACCTCAGCAGTAGTGATAACATAGGATTGGCCTTGATCCCTTGAGATTTTCTTAGGTATGTTCTCCTGACGCTTAGGGCATTCATTTTCATAATGTCCCATCTCCCTACAATTGTATCATTGAACATCGGTAGCTTATTTATTCCCCTTGTATTCATGAGATTGGTGGCATTTTCCCCAAAATTGTAAAATACTCCCATTCCCTTAACGAAAGTACCAGTGTGTTTCTTCCCACACATACTGCAGGGTGGATATTCAACAGTTCCCATCTTCCCCTTATTTCCATTCCCAGAGTGATCAACAGATCTCTTCTTCTCTTTCTTTTCTTTAAATTTGTAAGTCATAGATAATTATTTTTCTGTCTTGATAGCACATGAGACAATATATTCATACGATGAAATGGATTGTGACACTAATGCTCGACGATGAAATGGTTTTAAACCATCAATGAAATTATAAATATTAATTTTTGGGTTACTAATATAATCTCCATCTTACCTTGCTAACCATGTATAGTTATCCTCATACATAGTAACATTCTCATCCCCCTTCTGTCTAAGACTCAGAAATTGCCTTTCCATATCCGCTCGATGGTCATAAGGAAAGTATTTTTCTAAGAAAATCACTTTGATCTCTCTCCATTCCATATTAGATACTTCGTCATCTTCCTCTGTGTTTTTTATCAACGACCACCATTGATCAGCATGTCTATTGTGGTGATAAACTGCCCTGATAACTTTTTCCCTTTCACTATACCCCAATGCCAGAAATAATTTCTATAGGGAACTTATCCATTGCTCAGCTACAAATGGATTTTTACTCCCATTGAATGTTGGTCGTTGTTGCCTTATGAAGCGATATAACATTGAACCTCCATGCTGCATATCTGGGTGCTCCATATGGGTACGGTAATTATTCATAACCTAAGTGAGTTGTCCCAGTATGGTGATTAGCTGATCAGCACCAGTTGCATCACTAGCTCTACTGTAATTATCTTCAGTAGGAGGGAAATCCCTACATATAGTGTGTTCATTAATATGGTTTCCATTTCTTCTACTAGGCACCATTTATAAACAATTTCATACACTATATTAGTTTATGAATCAAAATACATAAATCCAAACTTGTAAAACACTTAACAAAAATTGAACTATTTATGGATATAATCCATAATCATAAAAATATTTCCTTTGAGAAAGTATATACTCATAAACCCTTCATATTTGTTTGTAATGAAAATGGGAATTATCCTAAGAATATCCCCCAGGAGTGTCGTAACCAAGAGTGCTGTATGGCCCGTTGTTGTGCACAAGTTCCCACTCAAGTCTAGCTCAAAGCGGTGTTTTCGAGTTTTAACCCTTGGTACATCTATTCCAGAGCCACATCTACCTACTTGTATCTAGAAAGAGATGTATTTCTCTAAAAACTCACAAAATCTCTACAATACCAAAATACTTGGAAGTTCTTCTACACTAATCCTCAAAGTACATCTTAGGTCTATGTGCTCTAATCAGAGTTTATTTAAATCTAGTTTCCGAGGTTTTTACTAAATTTCCTCTAATACCAACTGTAACACCCTGACCCCAGTTACCCAGAGTCAGTGTAATATTACATAACATTGGAATGATCACAAAAGATCAAGTCTCAAATGACCGATTAGTTTAGTAGTCTTGGAATCACTAGAAATATTCATAAGTTTTACATTACATCATAATGTAAAAAAAAATACAACATCATGTTGTCTTCATATCCCCTCATACTATACTTTCATGTCATTCATAAATTACTTCTTCACATCCTAGGAAAAATAAAACATTTAAAGGGGTGAGCTCAGATGCTCAGTAAGGATATCAATATAGCGAAAACATTCATAAATAAGCATAAACATTTAAGGCAATGTATAACTAAAACAAAAGCCTTTTGACCTTGAACTTCATCATAATATAGAAAAAATAAAATGAAATAATGTCATTTACTTATTCTCATGGATATTCTACTAGTGGAATAATCACATGCAATATCAATAACCATTTTCATAATCATGGAATGCATAATGCCAGACTATCATAACCACATAGTCAAGGCCTTGTGACAAGACTAAAAATAAGATTTTATCAAGGCCTTGTGCCAAGACACTAGTTTGCCTCATGAGATCTACCGATGCATCGAGGAGCTATTACGGGCTCCACCTGTCATATATTATGTCCAATGAATTCCTCAAATGAACAGGTTCAAACATAACCTAAACATTCATATTAAAACTAGCATATGAAATGCCAATAATTTCTCCATAAACCATGAATGGTATAAAAAAATAACACATCCACAGTCAAACATATCAGAAATCCATCAATATAATATGGATGTTTTGTATAATAATAAATAAACTTCAAATAAACTTAAAATCCATCAATGGATCTTAACATAGATAAAATCAATACTGTTTGAGAGAAATATCTTTTTTTTGAAATTATTTAAAAGTAAAATAATTATAAAATAATACATTTACTCTGAAAATATTCTTATAAACTTGTAAGGGAAGCTTTGACAATTTTATAACGGCGGAAAATAGCCGCACCCACCGTATAAGTTAAAAAACATTTTTACCTTAATTCTATCGAAAAGGATAAAAGGACCTTGTTTGGAAAAATACCGAAATATTCCTTTATAAACTTCTTATAAAATGTCAACATGGGTATAAATTACTTTAACCCATTGTCTGTAAAATAGTAAGAATTATTTTAAATACATTTTTACGAAACATGGATGTGGATGATAAAGAGGTCCCAGTATATAATTACGTATAAACAAACTTGGATAGTGAAGAGATTGTGAAATAAACCCTTACCTTGTACTTCAACATGGTTGAGGTTAGGTTAAACTCCTGTATAATGGGGAAATAATTGATATTAAATTATACATGAATAATATACATGAATATGATATCATATATTATCTTTTAACATTGCTTTGTTAATAATATCTTACTATTATCGTCATTTCAGGTGTTCACTTACTTGTTTTCATTTACATGTTTTTGTACATAAGCCATTTTTGTTATCCATAAGATGTATATTATTCATATCAAGAATGATATCAAGTCCATAAGAATTATTTTTAATCATCAAATGAGAATTGGACATTAATGGATACGATGGAAAATGAATCTCATCGCATTCGTGGAGAAGGTAATCCGTACGTATGCACGAGCAACAATATCATTATTTTGATATTAAAATATTATATAATTGGATGGTATATCATATATACAGAATTTTAATCATGTTATATTTATTATTTAATTCAATTACACATCATTATCATACCCATCAAAATAATAATGTTTTGAGTAACAATTACACCACGGCGTGGAGACGGTAAGTCGTACGTACTCACGTATGGTGACATGTCATTCAAACAATGGATATAATACTGAATATGGTTGTAAAAATTTTATAATAACATCACAGTATATAGAAGATACTGGAGTTATTTTTTTATAATGTAAATAACAAAGAAAAAAGATGTTGAAGAAGAGAGGAACTTGAAAGATGGTGGTGAAAAAATTACCTCTTCTTCGGGTTCTTCCTTTTGATTTGATCAAAAGGGCTCCATAGGTTTTCTTTGTGATCAAACTAAGGCCTCTGGGTTGAAGTGTTGGAATATTAGATAATATTTGGGAAGGCTTTGGACGAGACAAAAGGCTTTGAAGGTGCGAATTAGAGAGAAGGGGGAGTGCCCTTTTATAAGAGGGGTGAGGGGAATCTTTGGAAAATCTAGAAATATTATTTTATAATAAAATAATATTCTCCTTCTAATTGCTCCAAAGTGGATTATTTAAAGGTTAAGGTGGATATGGGTCTAAATAATTTCATCCAATATATTTTAGACACGTTTGTGTCACTATATTAACCATATCATTTATTTTTCACTCTTAGTTAAATTGTTTGACATTTACCATGTCTCATTGTATTTTTATATCATATAGTTAATAAATTTACTATATACCTCCAAGAGACCCCCAAGTGGTCCATTAATTATACACCTATCATTATATAAGTCCTTTGGACGAACCTTATAGTTTTAGAAACATAATATCAATTAATAATATAATACTTTTTTCAAAAACTTTTTTATGTAAAATTTGACACTATTGGGTATTTTGTTTTGGATAATATGATAACAGCATTATTACACCAAAAAAACTTATATAAACAATACTAATATTTCATATTAACATAGAAAAGTATTGTAATTCATAAAAAGTATCAAATTACATTTATTTTGATACTTATAATATCAATAATTTTAATATTTCATTAATTAATTAATTAGAGTATCACCATTGTCTCATAAATAAATTAAATTATTTAATTTCTAAAAATTATTAATTATCCATTATGTAGGAAATATTTTTAGATTTATAATGAATATTTATATACAAATTTATCTTATGTATAACCCTATATTATAAATTTTTTAGTTATTAATCTTTTATTTTATCTGTCTTAACTCTACTTTGAATAAAAAAATAATAAATTTCCTAATCTAATCCAAGTGGACCTAAATGATAATATTTTATTCCTAAGGTTTTTTTGGTCAAGATACACTTTTCTAATAGAATTAGGACAAGTGTTAGGGTAATATTAGTATCATTTTTACCCTTAATTACCCTATTTACTTTTAACCGTGGTAAATAAAAGTAAAAAGTTACTATTCACCAAAAATTATTTTTATCTTATTGAACCGAATTTTACTCCTTGATATTAACCGTTTCTCTTGTATTTTCGAAATTTCACTCACAGAAGCTGTATAATTATGTTTTATGTGAATTTCCAAATTCTCATAGGAGGTGGGTAAAAGAAGGTGAAATGTTCAATAAAATTTTTATATATCTAAAATTATTCAAAATAAACTCCAATGAATTAAATTGAACTTATACATGTATTATTTATCTATTTTTACCTTAATTAAATTTAAATAAGATTAATAATAATTTAAATAAATATTTGGTTTTAGCCTATAACTCATTGTTTTTTCTCTATTCATCAAAAATTGAATGTTTTCAAAAAAAATACCAATAAATCTTTATAATCAAATTTCAATATTCCAAATCCAAAAATGAAGTCCATTTTGAATGATAAAATTTATAAAATATCAAAATGTGTGTATTAATATCCATAACGGGTAGTTTGGTTTGTTGTGGTGTGTGTTAGAACATGACTTTGCGTATAACACATGTTGTTGTATTATTCAAAGAGAAGTGTATCGTGGATGCTTGGGGTGGTACCTGAACGCTCTAGAAGAGACATCGTCCACCTTGTATTCTCTTGAGTAGATATTTAGTTTTTAAGAATTTTCATTCCCTAGAGATATTTCCCTTCCATAACCTACTATAACATTGTTTCTTGAGGAATGTGTGTGGTACCATCCACCAAGATGATGTTGATCCACCAAATTATTAATGGGCTTATCCGAGAACATTTATATGGACCAATGACATCATCCCTCGCCCTGAGAATATCATATACCTCATGAAACAAATTGACATCTACTTAATCCATATAATGACATGTTTTAGTACATGTAACCAATGGTCCATGACTCAATGTTCATTAGTTGACTGCATAGGGGGTATGTTATAGACTAAATAGGGAAAAAATTAGGTAATAATTGTAACTCTATCAACCAACTATATTTCTCAATTCTTTATAATAACACCAGCATGATGAAATGTACATCATATAGGGAACACATCAAAAAGTCATGCAGTCATGAAATGAACCCAATATCACATGGAAGAATACATATCATGTTAATCATTTAATGTGCCTAAAAAATTCATGAGATTACTATCCTCATCTCATTTGGGAAATTAGAAAATAGATCCTTAATATTATTAATAATAACATCAAAAATCATGTGCATCACCCTATGGTTGAATCAATCTGATTGCAATATGTAAATTATAGAAAAACTATTTAAATTCATTGTAATTTGGATTTTCTCTATAGGTGGTTTATCTACTCCCTAACATAGGTCATTGAGAAATTCCAATACCTTATTAATAACATTATATTGTCTAATGATGTTAAATAAGAAAGGAAAAATCCACTGATACCACATTGTAACATCACAACCTGGATGCCACTAAATGTTTTTGTGAGATAATATGTCACTTTTTATCTAGCGCGACTCTGTGTAGACTGGAGTGTTCTGAGTAGCAGTGAGGTCCATGGGTGCGTCTATAGGGATACTATTCTCTAATGAAAGTGTGTAATACAATTATAATAATCACAATAGTCAATATTAGAAGTAGTAAATCTCCCAAATATAAGATAACCATCTAAGACTATAATAAATAAACAATGAAAAATGTATTCTCATAAAAAAATTATGTACAATTTCATATCGCTACAAATATAAAAAATCGGAATACAAGCATCCAGTACAATCCATTGACCAGATTACCTAAATGACCTAGATGATCTATCCACACTAGCATCATGGACCAAAATCAAACATGTTCCATCCAACTATTATGAGATAATAAATTAAAGTATAATACTATGGGAACTTTCCACATTACCTACCTAGATATATTATGTCTATCCAGGTCCCCCAAATTGGACCAAATATAGTTTCAGATAACACTTATTAGTCCACCACCAATGGTATCTAAAACAAATACAATATGTGTGATGTAAACAGATGAAATGCTCAATATATTATAGGTATAAACAGATAGAATGTAATTCTCCCAAGGAATAAGTGAAATTGTATAACCAAAAAATGCTCCCTATAAACAAGGGTAAAACAACCAAACACAAGGGCTACTATATTACATAAACAACATGTTATTCTAAGTAGTCTACCCACTGGAATCATATTCCCATAGAAGGGATATCTTTAAAGAATATAAAAATGTCCATTATGTTCATGTACTGTAACCATGTGTATAACAATAATAATAGACACACCCTATAATATTGTATAATATACACATCATGTACAATTCTTATAATCAAGAGTTTGTCACATCCACAACATTCAGGTTGTGTAGTGAATAGTGGTTGACAATGAAGGGTTTGATCCATGATATAAGAGACCAATAGTCAACACTACATCACAGGAGCATCTTAATGGAAAAATGGTAAAGACTTCGGTGGGGTATATAGAGAAAGTCAATTGACCATGTCCAGTATAACCCAATGAATGATATATCCAAATGGTATAATGGACTTACTCATCTTATAGAATCAAGATCCAAGGAGGAAATAGGTCCAATAATTCCACTAATATAAACATGGTCTAATTGGAGAAGCATATATGGTATCCTATATAATCCTTATTGATGTAATACCAACAGATTAATACATTTCCATAATAATATCACCATCACTTTTAATTGATCATTAAAAATAATTCACATTCAATGAGTTCATCCAATTCATAAAACAATTTCAATTAAAAAATTTAAAAAAATTCACATCATGTGAGTACATGTAAAAGTAAGAAAAACATTTTCTTAATAATTTAATATAATTTTTGTAATTTTATATGGTCATCATATTACTAGGAAAGCACCAAAATACATAATAAGTGGTATAATAAAATATAGATAAAATATAATGACACATGTGTCACTTTGGTTGGGAAAAAATATATTGATATAGCAAAGGTACTCAAAGGGAAACCAAACATGTCTAAATTCATTTAACCATAGAATTCAATTAATTTTAGTGTAGACGCCTAATTCTTTAGTGATGGTAATAATATAATCTACTATTATAAATCCACAATCCTTGATGGAAAGGTATATACACCCTACCTTATGTCTATAGTGGAGAATGTGTCTAGTATAAAACTCTGATTTGGTTCATATCTGATGAAAACTAAGTAAAATTAAAACAAAAAGTTAGTTTGGAATATTATCTTTCCCAGAATAAACATTTTGATAACAATAGGGAATAACTAATTTCACAACGTGATATAAGAACATAAAAATTAGAATCCAAAGAGATCAATCACTAGTGAAGAAAACATTTTTTACGTCGGTTATTTTTCATTATTTACGTCGGTTTTTAGGCGACGTTAATACGGACGACGTTATAAATAACGTTTTTTACGTTGGTTATTTAAAACCCGACGTAACATCCCTAACATCATGGTGTTTATCACGTCGGTTCATTAATAACCAACGTGATAAATATGCGTGGGGGGGGGGGTTATCACGTCGGTTATTTTCTAAACCGACGTGATAAAACGCCTGGGATATCGTTTATCACGTCGGTTATGACATAACCGACGTGATTAACCCTTCCCCGGGCCTATTATCACGTCGGTTTCTTAAATAACCGACGTGAAAAAAAGGCCTGGGAAACGTTTTAGCACGTCGGTTATCAAATAACCGACGTGGTAAATTGATTCCCAGGCCTTTTATCACGTCGGTTATATTAAGAACCGACGTGATAAAAGGCCCGGGAACGGTTTATCACGTCGGTTCTCGAAAAAACCGATGTGATAAACCCCTACCGATTTATTTACCACGTCGGTTATAAAATAACCGACGTGAAAGCGATATTTTTTTTTAAATAATTGCACTGATCTCACCAAAAAGCAACCAGAAACCAAACAAAAATAACCATGCCAGCCCTCCCCCAAGCCCCAACTGAACCCCACCCTCATCTATACCCACCTAACAACCTGGCCAGCCCTCCCCCACCACATTGGAGCCCCACCACAACCCTTGGACACCCCCCACCCCTTGGACAGCCCCCCACCCTCATTTACACCCCCACGACCCCTAGTAAAGCCTCAAACACCTATTGGACACCCCTCCCATATCCCTTGGACACCCCCACCCCTTGGACACCCCCCCACCCCTTGGACAGCCCCCCCCCCCCCCCACCCTCATTTACACCCCCAAGACCCCTAGTACAGCCTCAAACACCCATTGGACACCCCCCACACCTTGACAGCCCTCCCAGACCCCTTGGACACCCCCCCGACCCCTGGACACCCCCCGAGCCCTTGGACAGCCCCAAACACCCCTTGGACACCCCTCCCATATCCCTTGGACACCCCCCACCCCTTGGACACCCCCCACCCCTTGGACAGCCCACCACCCTCATTTACACCCAACCGGCCCCTTGGACAGAACTCCCAGACACCTTGGACACCACTCCCATATCCCTTGGACACCCCCCACCCCTTGGACACCCCCACCCCTTCGACAGCCCCCCCCCCCACCCTCATTTACACCCCACGAACACTAGGACAGCCCCAAACACCCCTTGGACACCCCTCCCATATCCCTTGGACACCCCCCAAACCCTTGGACACCCCCCACCCCTTGGACAGCCCCCCACCCCCTGGACACCCCCCCGACCCCTTGGAACCCCCCTACTCCTTGGAAACCCCCATCCCCTTGGACAGCCCCAAACACCCCTTGGACACTCCTCCTATATCCCTTGGACACCCCCCACCACTTGGACACCCCCCACCCCTTGGACAGCCCCCCCACCACCCTCATTTACACCCAACCAACTCCTTGGACAGCCCCAAACACACCTTGGAGACCCCTCCCATATCCCTTGGACACCCCCCAAACACCCACCCACCCCCTTGGAACCTCTCCCCCCATACCAAAATCCAGACCAGAAAAACCATCAACAGTAGACCAAAACAAGAAGTAGAGAAAAATTAAACATTCACTACTATAACATTCAAAACATACACTGTCAACTTCAAAAGAAAACTAAATCCAACCTAAACGACTACGAGATACACAATTACATTGACAATATTCAAAATTACATTTTACATTACAAACAACTAAAAGTCAATCAAACCTGTAAAATAATTTGACCACTCCACTTGTAAGTGTTTGATATCTTCAGCAGTAAAGGGTTGAGGGTCATCAAAAAGCTACAAAGGAAAAGGATAGTAGTCAACGTGTATAATGAATAAATCAAATTGAAATATTATGAGAAAGAGGAAATCTTACCAGGTCAAAACTCAGAACTGTCCCAGTTGTTATTATTTCATACATAAATCTTAACATGTAATATACGCATTCGATGATGCCTTGTTGCTCATGACATTTCTGTTTGAATGAGTGTAAATTCAATATATTATTTTTATGTAATAAATCAAAATGTACAAATTATAAATTGATATTTACCTTCGCATGTACATATTTGATCTTGAAATTCCTTTTCTTTGCGCTTTTTCGAAAGTGGACCCATGCCCTGTTAGAAAATAATACAAATGGGGTAAATTTAAAATTCATTATAATATATAAAACTATTGTGAAATTGAAACTTACGTTTCCAATATATTCTTAAAACTTTCTCGCACATCATCATGGAGAGAGCATATCCAAAAAAGTGTTTTCTCCCTAGGGCAAAAAACCCCTAACATCCAATGATCCCTGATAAAATGAAATTTAACGTTAGTGGTTTTTTATGTTATAAGATAATTAACTCTTTGAGAGGGATGTGTTTCATACCTCTCACAAAAAGGCATCATCCAAAACTGTGTGATTACATTCTTTTCAAATCTATCAGCAATATAAAGCATTCTTTGTTCCTCATCCAATGCACATGCTTCAGGGGAAATCAATTGTGGGTCCACGAATCCATATACATCTGTCAGCTCATTCCTCTCACAAATTTTATACAGATACCTAATACAAAGCAGACATAAGTATACATTTTTAATAAATATAATGCAAGGAAAAGGTGTTAAGACTTACATGATAAAAATTTGCACCACGTTGATTCCCAACTTATCTCCAGTGACAAACTCCATGATATCAGTTTTCGTAATCCCCACACTTAGTTCACGTCCACATACATGAGCTTCCATTGTAAAGTCATAATGATCCGTCAACAAATTTGAATATCTTGACAATTTGTCAAGACTGATAGTATCTGCATCTTATGTCATAGCTATCTGTCTTTGTTGTTGTCTATACAGTATTTCTTTACCTTTGAAGTATTCCTGTAAAAATAAATTGAAAAATATATTAGTTTTCAAATGATAAAACATTAATAAAAATATAAAATAAAAGATATAACATCCATACCTCTATGGTAATGAGTCGAAGAAGTCTGGATGGCCAAAGTAAAAAATGGCCGATACTATGTCCAACTATCGTCACCTCATCTGTAGGTAATGGTATCCGAGCTGATCTATCTATAATATCCTGTACAGTGACCCTCTGATTCTCTACCTCTAACTGTTGATGATGAACTGTATCTCCTATACAATATACCATCCCATATGCAACTATATGATGTTGAGGATCATCAACATACAACTCAAAATAAGTAGGTAGCTGCGGAGGAGGAGGAGGATCAAAAATGGGGTCTGCAGGATGAGGTGGGGGAGTGGGAGCTACTGGGAGAGGTGGAGTGGGAGCTGCACCCTGAAATTGTCTTTGCAATTCTGCAAACATAATCTGCACCGATGCTCTAATCTTGTCCTCCATTGTCGCATTAATATTATGGACTTCAGCCTCCAAGGATTCTATTTTTTTTATAAACTCCCTCAACGTTAGAAGTTGAGGAACGTGGCAACACTTTTCTTACCGATACACCTGCCGGATATCCCCTTACACGGCCAGGATGTTCGGGCTTTCCCAATGCCGCAGATAAAATATCTTCCCTCCCAGATGGTGTAAATGTCCCCTGTGAACTGTGCTCCTTAAGAGAGTCCTGTAATAATTAATTTAACATTTCTATAATGATTGGAAATATATGACGAAAATAGTAAACTTAAATAAATAAAATAGATATCTTACAATCCTATCAACTACGAGTCTCGATTCTTCCGAAAGATATTGTCCTTTTTTTCCCTTCCGAGCTCTTTTCCATTTCTCATGTCTAGATGGAGGGGATGGAGGGGCCACCTCTCCAGAGCTTGAAGACTCATCTCTTAGTTGTTGAAATTTTTCTGCCATCATTTGTTCTTCCAATAATGCATACCCTCCCCGAGATAAACTATGAGGGTATACCTTTTTAGATTGGATCTCTTGATGATCTTTCCTTGTTTGCTGTAAATTAAGAATAAGTAATCATTAACAAAACAATAATAAGATCATTTATATAAGAAAGCTTATAAAAGTTTACATTTCCCTTACCAAAAATGATTCTTTTCTTCTACTTTCAAAAAATTGTCGCCATGTGTCTTCATATATAAAAGGATATATACAACATGGATTCTCAAGACTCCTATGACCATAAATGAAATCAGATGAGAGGGTTGATTTGAAATCCCTCCATCTCCTAGCAGCCAACGATAAACATTTCTTCCTGACTCCTCCAATGTCAGGAATATCAAATGTCATCTGATAAAAAAGAGGTTAAAAATATTATATATACTAGAAACATTTAAAGAACAGTCAAACAATAGCAAAAGATCTTACAAAAATGGTCTCCCACAGCTGAGAAATTATAGCCTTATCCACACTTCTCCAATCATCATAGAGAATGCTTACTTTGATCTTAGCCTGAGTTTCTACAAAACCCTTAAAATCATTAGCATTTGGACCTCTAGGAAGATCATCATCATCAAACTCCACGACTATCCTCTCCTCCTTCGTACGAGCAAGTGATAATTTTGGTAAACGTGTGCACCCACACTTACCAACCTTTGAACTCTTTTTCGTAATAGGAGCATGTGAATGTTCCTCCCCAGATGTATGACCAATATGCTCATATCCAGAATCATGTGGCTGATCAACTGATTGATCTGTCATTTTCCTTCAAATCAAAAAAACAAACATTAGTTCACAAATATACAAATTCAAATATTGTAATACTACTTAATCAGAAAATAGAAAAGTGTACTAAATTACATAATAGTAAACATTGGTAATATGGTAAGCATGTTAAACAATGATAAACATGGTAAACATAGGCAAAAGTTTGCCAAGGAGTTGGCCCAAGAAAGCTGAAAAGTGGACTCACTGAGTCCACCGGTCAGCCGGTGTGAGCTCACCGGCCAGCCGGAGGACCCAGGCCGTCGACTTGCCCACTGCCTGGTGCCATCGGCCGGCCGCTGGCTCACCACCGGCCGGCCGGTGGACCAGACAGAGCCTTCCTGTCTGGCCCACCGGCCGGCCGCTGGATCACCACCCGCCGGCCGGTGGACCAGACAGAGCTTTGCTCTGGACCACCGGCCAACCGGTGATCCACCACCGGCCAGCCGGTGCGCCCAGGTCTTCTCCTCTTTACGGTTTTTATTGTTTTATCGTTTTGGTTTGATACATGTTTTAATAAGTAAAAAATTTACAATATCTAACATTATATGAAAAAACTAAATGTAAACAAGAAATAAACATGTGTTACCTGTAATTTTAGGAATGTACAGTTGGATTGTTTTCCCAAATTCTTTCGTCGTGATCGTTCCTTATGGCACAAACCATGTCTTCAACATACTCATCATTATGTTCTGTTAATCTTTCCATGGAAGTAGGGATCTCACATAAATCAGCATCTTCATCAAATTCATCCTCACCAACATATTGTTTTTTCCCTTGTAAAACAACAGCCCACTGCATATCTGATTGATCTAATACATAGAAAATTTGTTTGGCATGTGTTGCCATTATAAAAGAATCAGTTGTGTCTTCCAATCTATTCAGATTAACAAGTGTCATTCCAAATTCATCGTGTCTGACACTGTTGTTACCGATAAACCATTTACAGTTAAAAACAGGAACTTTAATTTTAAAGAAATCAGCCTCCCATATGTCTTCAATCACTCCATAATATGCACTAGATGCCGAAATTGGGTTTCTGTCCTTAGCACTCGAAAAATGCATTGCTTCTGCAAACACCAATACACCACTATTCTGAACTGCACTTCTGTTGTCCTGAGCTTTCGTATGAAATGTATAGCCATTAATGTCATAAGCGGACCGTGTTATCACATTTAAAGATGGACCACCCACTATCCATTTTAATGTCTCTGATACATCTGATCTACCAAGCAAGGTCTTTTTAAACCATGGCAAAAAAGTTTTGTTGTGCTCATTCAAAATCAACATTTCTTTCTTCTTTGGATGACATTGTTTCAACTCATTAATATGAAATGTGATATACGGTTGAACATCAGCTATGTTATTCAAAATGTATGATTCTAACTTCTTCATATGTTCAGTTGACAGTGATTTGACTTTCAAGCCACGAATCCCCTTTCCCTCATTATTAACCCGTTCATTGTGAGATGGAGGCAAACCTATGTGTTGCACCATAGCCAAGTAGCTCGTACAAAACTCTGCTACCTCCTCAGAAATATACTTTTCAATAATGGAGGCTTCAGGTCGATATGGATTTTTAACATATCCCTTTAATATTTTCATATACCTTTCAAAAGGATACATCTAACGAAGATATACAGGTCCACAAAGCTTTATTTCTCGAACCAGATGAATCATTAAATGCACCATCATATCAAAAAAAGTTGGAGGAAAATACATTTCCAAATGACAAAGTATAAAAATTGCATCCTTTTCCAAAATGTTCAAAGCATTCACATCAATCGCCTTGTTACAAATTGTATTGAAAAAATAACACAACCTCATTATAGTCTTTCTGACATGGATGGGCAATATTCCACGCAGTGCAACTGGTAGAATTTGTTGCATCATGACGTGACAATCATGTGATTTCATACCTATCAACTTCAAGTCTTTCAATGCGACAAAATTTTTTACATTTGAAGAATAACCTTGAGGCACTTTGATATCATGAAGACACTGACAGAAGCTAATTTTCTCCCTCTTCGATAATGTATGACAAGCCGGGGGAAGAAATGTTCGTCTTCCTTTAGGAGTGGGAGCTAACTCCAAACGTATTCCCATTGATAGTAGGTCTAACCTTGCATTCAACCCATCTTTTGTCTTCCCTTTAATATCTAGCAATGTTCCGATCAAAGAATCACAGATATTCTTCTCCACGTGCATGAAATCAATATTATGTTTGACTTCATGATACCTCCAATAAGGTAGCTCAAAAAATATTGACCTTTTCTTCCAAATATGTCTATCATTAGCAGATTTTTGTGTCTTTCCCAATGTCACATCAAGGTTTTTCACCCTCTCAATATACAAATCTGGGGATAAAGGTTTTGGAGCAGTATCAAATTCTTGTGAGCCATTGAATGCCTTTTTTAGTCTTCTATAAGGGTGATCCATAGGCAAAAACTTTCGATGACCCATGTACACTGTTTTCCTCCCATGATGCAATTGACAATATGACGTCTGTTGTTCGCAAATTGGACATGCTTTATGCCCTTTAACACTATATCCAGACAAATTTCCTTATGCTGGGAAGTCATTTATAGTTAATAGAAGCACTACATGCAGTTGAAAATATTCCATTTTATAAGAATCATACACCCTAATACCATCAGCCCATAACAGTTTCAAATCATCAATCAGCGGTGACAAGTATACATCAATATCATTGCCGGGTTGCTTTGGACCAGAGATCATGATACTCAACATGACATATTTGCGCTTCATACAAACTTCAGGAGAGAGGTTGTAAATTACCAATAAAACAGGCCATGAACTATGTGTGCTACTGAGGGTTCGGTATGGATTCATTCCATCTGTGCACAAGCCTAGTCTCATATTTCTAATTTCATTTCCAAATGTAGGGTACTGGGCATCAATTTTCTTCCATTGTGGACAATCAGCTGGATGACGTATTTTTCCATCACATACCCGCTCATCAGCATGCCATCTTAACCTTTTTGCATCATGTGAATTAGCAAATAAACGTTTTAAACGAGGAATTATAGAAGGATACCAAAATACCTTTGAAGGGAGCTTTGTAATCTCTACATCAGCTTGTGATTTTTCTTTCACCTTATACCGTGATGTCCCACATTTAGGACACTCTTTCAGAAATTCATATTACTTCCTATATATAATGCAGTCATTCGGATAGGCATGTATTTTCCTGTATCCTAATCCCATCGGGCATAATATTTTTTTGGCCTTATAATGTGAATATGGACGATCGTTATCTTTTGGAAGAATGTATTTCATCAATTGTAGCAGCTCTGTAAAACTTCTGTCACTCCATCCATGTTTCGCCTTCAGGTTAATCAATCTTAACACCGCCGAAAAAACCGTAAAATCTGTACAACCAGGATATAATGGTTTTTCGGCATCACCATATAGACGTGCAACTGTCGGTTCTATCTCAATTTGTTCTGCTACAATATCGCGAATCATTTCTTCAATTCCATCGAAGTTACCATCTTGCGATTCATTATCATCAGTGACATTCTGTCCAGTTTCGCCATGCCAAATCCAAGGGTTGTAACTCGGATTGAAACCATGACAAATCAGATGATATTTTATCTCTCTACTTATCAACTTCTTCATATTCAGACATTTCAGGGATGGATAGAAAAAAATGTCACTACTTGGAACATTTCGTTTAGCAAATTCCAAAAAGGAATCAACACCTTCCTCATATTCATTGCTCATTTGATGTGCCGTAATCCAACTTCGACTCATTATTACCTATAACAAATAGCAAAAATATATATATTTTTTAGATAAGACAAATATATGTTTATATGAAAAAAATCATAATTTGAATGTAAACAATTTTGAAATATAAAACAAATCGATGTGTATTTAAAAAAATATGTTTGAATATTAATTTTTAAACAAAATATAGTAAGATATAACACCACCCCTGGACACCACCCCCACCCCCTACCCCCTTGGACACCCTGCTGGACACCCCCCAACACCCACCCACACCCTTGGACAGCCCCCCACACCCACCCACCCCCTTGTAAACCCCCCTGGACACCCCCTGACCCCTCTGGACAGCCCCCCACCCCTCCTGGACACCACCCCCACCCCCTACCCCCTTGGACACCCCCTGGACATCCCCCAACCCTCTGGACAGACCCCACCCACCCGGACAACCCCAAATACCCTCTAGAGAGGCCGCCACCCACTTGGACAGCCCCCCACACCCATTAAACCCCTTGGACACCCCCTGGACACCCCACCGACCCCTGTGGACAGGCCGCCACCCCCCTTGGACAGCCCCCCACACCCACCCATCCCCTTGGACACCACCCTGGACAACCCCCGACCCCTCTGGACAGCCCCCGACCCCTCTAGAAAGCACCCCCACCCCTCTTGGACACAACCCCCCACCCCCGGCCTGCTTGGACACCCCCCTGGACACCCCCCAACCCTCTGGACAGCCCCCCACCCCTCCTAAACACCACCCCCACCCCCTACCCCCTTGGACACCCCCCTGGACACCCACCCACACCCTTGGACAGCCACCCACACCCACCCACCCCCTTGTAAACCCCCCTGGACACCCCCGACCCCTCTGGACAGCCCCCCGCCCCTCCTGGACACCACCCCCCACTCCCTACCCCCTTGGACACCCCCCTGGACATCCCCCAACCCTCTGGACAGCCCCCCCACCCAACCGGACAACCCCAAATACCCTCTGGAGAGGCCGCCACCCACATGGACAACCCCCCACACCCATCCAACCCCTTGGACACCCCCCTGGCCACCCAACCGACCCCTCTGGACAGACCGCCACCCCCTTGGACAGCCCCCACACCCACCCATCCCCTTGGACACCACCCTGGACACTCCCCGACCCCTCTAGAAAGCACCCCCACCCCTCCTGGACACGACCCCCCACCCCCGACCTGCTTGGACACCCCCCTGGACACCCCCAACCCTCTGGACAGCCCCCCACCCCTCCTAAACACCACCTCCACCCCCTACCCCCCTTGGACACCCCCTGGACCCCCCCCCCCAACACCCACCCACACCCTTGGACAGCCCCCCACACCCACCCACCCCCTTGTAAACCCCCCTGGACACCCCCCGACCCCTCTGGACAGCCCCCCGCCCCTCCTGGACACCACCCCCCACCCCCTACCCCCTTGGACACCCCCCTGGACATCCCCCAACCCTCTGGACAGCCCCCCCACCCACCCAGACAACCCCAAATACCCTCTGGAGAGGCCGCCACCCACTTGGACAGCCCCCCACACCCACCCACACCCTTGGACACCCCCCTGGACACCCCACCGACCCCTCTGGACAGGCCGCCACCACCCTTGGACAGCCCCCCACAACCCACCCATCCCCTTGGACACCACCCTGGACACCCCCCGACCCATCTGGACAGCCCCTGACCCCTCTAGAAAGCACCCCCACCCCTCCTGGACACAACCCCCCACCCCCCGACCTGCTTGGACACCCCCTGGACACCCCCCCAACCCTCTGGACAGCCCCCATCCCTCCTAAACACCACCCCCACCCCCTACCACCTTGGACACCCCCCTGGACACCCCAACACCCACCCACACCCTTGGACAGCCCCCCACACCCACCCACCCCCTTGTAAACCCCCCTGGACACCCCCCGACCCCTCTGGACAGCCCCACCGCCCCTCCTGGACACCACCCCCCACCCCCTACCCCCTTGTACACCCCCCTGGACATCCCCCAACCCTCTGGACAGCCCCCCCACCCACACCGGACAACCCCAAATACCATCTGGAGAGGCCGCCACCCACTTGGACAGCCCCCCACACCCATCCTATCCCTTGGACACCCCCTGGACACCCCACCGACCCCTCTGGACAGGCCGCCACCCCCTTGGACAGCCCCCACACCCACCCATCCCCTTGGACACCATCCTGGACAACCCCCAACCCCCTCTGGATAGCCCCCGACCCCACTAGAAAGCACCCCCACCCCCTCCTGGACACAACCCCCCACCCCCGACCTGCTTGGACACCCCCCTGGACACCCCAACCCTATGGACAGCCCCCCACCCCTCCTAAACACCACACCCCACCCCCTACCCCCCTTGGACACCCCCCTGGACACCCCCAACACCCACCCACACCCTTGGACAGCCCCCCACAGACCCACCCACCCCCTTGTAAACCCCCCTGGACACGCCCCAACACCTCTCGGGGATTTATAGAAAACGAAGAAAATTTACTGAAATCATAAAATTAGTCAATATTTCAAGTCGAACTAATAGATCTAGGGATGATAAATAAGATTATGGTGCCAAAATGAGTTAAAAGGGTTCGCAATCGAAGAATCTTAGCTTGTTTCAACAAAAAAATCACAACACACATATATATACTATCCGCGAAAAAAAAAACGAGTGGGAGGATTACCTGAGTGCTGCGAGTTTAGATGATTGATCTGAGGAGATTAAATATGAGAAACGATGATCGCAAAACGAATCTAAACCCATGAAATGGACGAGCCGATTCGGGTTTACGCGCGAGAGAGACGAGTCGCGACTGTCGAAGGTAATCTCGCGAATGACAATCCAGGGGTCTGGGTAAATTTTTAAATGAGTTATCACGTCGGTTATTCAATAACCGACGTTATAATCTTTTTAAAAACATTTATAACGTCGGTTATTCAATAACCGACGTAAAAACCTTCATCCTATTCTTTTTTTACGTCGGTTATTTTATAACCGACGTTATAAAGGGCTCAAAATCCGCGTTTTATTACGTCGGTTATTCCATAACCGACGTCAAAAACATCTGCGGATTCTTTTTTTACGTCGGTTATTTTATAACCGACGTAAAAAGGCCTTCAAAAACCGCATTTTTTACGTCGGTTATTCAATAACCGATGTAAAAAACGCCCCCGCTTCTGTTTTTTACGGCGGTTAATGTATAACTGACGTAAAAAACGAAGTCGCGCGATTAATAACGTCGGTTATAAAAATAACCGACGTTAAAGGTGTACTAAACACAGGTTTTTACTTCGGTTATTAAATAACCGACGTAACAAACCTCGTTTTACATATTATGACGTTGGTTTTATATAACCGACGTAAAAAATGGTGACGTAAAAAACGTTTTCTGCACTAGTGAATGGAAATCAAATCTATATACAGATAATAAAATGGATTCCATGCCTTGACCTGTACATCCAAAAGGATCAAACATGGGTAAGGGTATCTAATATATAACAAGAGAAACATGATTCAGAAGTGTTTTTTAAAAATTTAATTTCATTATTGAAAAAATTATAATTTCTTCCAAAATCATTGGGTTACACGGTTTGGATTCAAAATGTCCAAAATTTGTGAAAAATGTGAACATTTCAACTTTAAATGGATGATCCCTAAAAATTTCAAATTCATTATATAGAAAAAAATGAAATAACCCTAAGAATATAAATTATGAAAAATCAGAATCATTTAACAAGGAAAAGTTCCTGAGGACTCACAGTTTTCTAAAACATTGAAACCTCCAGCACCCCATTGTCATGCCTTGCTTGGCTAGGAATAATCATGCGACCAATCCTGTGTGGTTTCTACTAACCACTTGGCTTGCCTTGTTTTCACTAAAAGTCCATATTCAAGCCTTGAACAACACTCCAACACTCCCAATTCACATGTGATCAAATTTTTAACTCATACTAGGTCTAAACCAAGAAGTAAAATTTAATATAAAATGACCCATACCTTACAGAAAAACATTAGATATTACACTATCCAACCCAAAATTATAAGCTCTTAATCCACAATTTTTATCAAGAATCACATGGGAAACCATTTAAAAAAAATTTATGAATAAAAAAGGAAAAATTGAATCATTATTAACCATGTATTATTAAATAACAAAGGAAATTTTCTATGGGAATAAATTAATGAAATGGGATGTGATAGTCCTCTGTTTTTTTATCCATTTCACTATCAACTATATTCTTTTGAGTCATTAATATATTATAGGTGATCATTCCTTAAGAAAATTTATTGACTCCAATACCTAATGAAATTGATTTTCCTTGGACGAAGTCAGCACCTAGCAAGAATAATTAAATTTATAGTTTCTTATTGGCTCACACATCATGTAGTTCTTGTACATTACCCAAATCGAACTAGTCATTCATAGATCAAAAGTACTATTTGGTCTTCTCCATGAAATAAAGAATAATTAAAATTAGTATTTCATATTTTTTAAAATTTTCATTAAATCTAAATATTATCAAATCAAATTGATTAACCAATGTGTTAAATAAAATATTATTCTTTTCATTTTAAAATTTTAATTGGACTAGGTAAGACCATTACATCCCTTTCTATATTTAATCTATTATATCTCTAAGGAAAAAGGATATATTTCAATTCATTAATCTCATCAATTATAGAAATACATTGGGGTCACATATTAGTCTCAACAACATTGTAAACATTTTGATTATTATTCTTTTATAGATGATCCATTGTAAATAATCATTAATGTGACATGAAATTGATACTATGATGATATTTTCTGTTTATAAATTGTGTGTTATTTATAAAATTAGGACCTAATGGATTCCAATTCATGTTCCAGTGAAACATTATTTCATAAGAGTAGAAATAATTTATCATCAACATAAGCATAAAACACTTCATAAATATTGTTTTCAATAAAGCATTATATGAATAGACTCTCATATCCCAAAGAATCATAAATTTTTTTATTAATGGATTCATGAAAAAATATATTACATTATTAAGATAAAAAGTTCAATATATGAGTATATTCAAAAATTGAATGGTTTCTTAATAAAAATATAGGGAATAAGGTTTTAAATTTGAATAAAAACTATCCATGTAATGACATTAACATTTATAAATTAAATTACCTTTTGAATGAGTAGATGCCTTATTAAGAAATAAAATTATAGAAAAAATGTGTACAAAATTGGATACTTTGGATAGTTATAGTATTTCTAATTTAAAATACCATTATGATTCATAAATATTGGTTATATAACCATTATATTGTGGTTTTATGTATAATATATAATCATATAGGCTTATGATAAATTTAAATGAAACTGAAAAATTATTTGATGACCTTGAAAAGTAATATCATAGATTAAAAAGGCCATTTGTTGGCGATTTAAATTGAAAACAAAATCAGTAGTATTCTTCATTGACAATTCCCAGGATGATATTTAACAACTAAATGATGAGTGAAACTATTTACAACGGATGTTCAATATTTCCATGTTCACATCCCAAGCCATGTTTTCTAAACCACCCTAAATATTTTCATCATTGTAAATAAGAGATTATATATGTAGACACTAATTATATGATTTTTTATTGTTTTTAATCAATGATAATTTGTCCCCCATTTATTATTATATTATAAATGATTAAAAATGTGTTTTAGAAATATTTGTTTTAATACGATGAAGCATGAATTGTATTTTTTGGGAACTATTTATTATTAATTAAGAAACTATTTTGGAAGAATTCAACAATTTTCAAAATTAATCTCATTTTTATAAAAAAGTATAAATAAATAATAATTAATTAAATATAAATGACTATATAATTATATGATTCATATATAATATATATATATATGAGTCACAAAAATGTCATTAAAAAAATTTATTTCTTAAGATATGGATATTTATTATATAAAAGTTTAAATTTAAATAATTTGAGAATTATTTTGATAATATTAATATCTCTTTTGAAACATTATTGTTAATGTTTTTCAATTATTCCGTTTTTTTAATAATTTCATGAGACATTTGAATTTTTGGGTTAAAATTATAGATGCTATAATTATATGGTATATAATATGACATCACGAAAGAGAAAAAGTTTTATAATAAAAACCAAAATGAGTATCCATTATAAAATTATTCATCCCCTTTAAATTAAATTTTTTAAATAATTTTATTAAATTTATAAACCCTTATGGTTTCATCCAAAACATATATATATTGTAAAAATTTAAAATTAATTATTTATAAATATGACTCACATACACTTCCCCAAGGGTATTATTTTAGAGAGTTTTGTTATTAACCTGATAAAAATTGAAACCATTATTATTTTGATGCAAACATGAGGAAAAATAATGTAATGACATGTAGATTTTATTAACATATCATGTACATTCTGAAAACATTTTTTTTTGGATTTTAGTAAACCATTCCACTATTTTTTGTTATAAAACCCCCCAAAACACCAATTCCACTTCACTAAAATCCCATTGAACAAGAATTTACTCTTACCTTACCAGTTTATATCTATCCCAAGGTACCCAAAAGATCTTATGAATCTCCACCCATTATTTTAGAATCACCCTCTAATGATAAGGTATCCTCACATTCTATTCTATTTTCCTGAACCCTAATGTTATAATGAATGTTTATTTCATCTCATCCATGTTGGGATATGTTTTTAAAAATCCATATTTTTTTAATTAGTATTTCAATGTAATGAGAAAATAAAATAAATATAATTAAACCCTTCCATGAATCTTTATATAATCTTGTTATGCTGCTAAAATTATCCTATGATTTTCATTTCCAATTATGTTTTTAGTGAAACCCCATCCACATTTACACTCAATGGTTTTAACCAAGATGAATCTATTATTAAATTATTGGGAGTTCATTGTACGTAACCCAAACTTTTTAATAATGGGATTAAAAGTCATGAGTAAAATCATTATGGTGTACGATCATTGTGTAATAGTTATGCATGTACATGATATGAATGTACCAGGTTGGACCGAAAATATATAAAATACCAACGAATTTGGTGAAATTTTAATCTCTTGATGCCATGTATTTTGTATGCACGGTTATTCTAAGAAAACTAATTTATAATTTTTTATTGGTTATATATTACATTATATTTTTTATGTAATGTTTTATGTTTCTTCAACATTCCTATGTTACCATTATAATTTCATATTATATCATCCTTTGATGTTCATGTCTATGATTCTTACCATACTTGTGAAATATTTCTATGCCTAATTACTGAGACATATTACTTTCATCACGCTAATCATTGATTAGTCCCTTAATAGTTTTTATACCTTACCCCTACCTTATGTATGTCCTCTCATTACCACAAGTAGTTTTATAAGAACATTGAAATTTAAGAAAATGTTATAGATTTTAATTATATGTGTTTTTATTTATTTTAAAAGTGGTTTCCAATATACCTAATTACCCAAAGAAATAGTTTCTCATGGTCATATATTGATATGTTAAATATTTAATTATATAATAAATAAGGAAATAATGTGTACTAAAATATGTTATTTATAACTGGTTTTAAAAAAAAGAGCAGTTATTTATTGGGATTTGGTATATACAAATGTAATCAAATTCTTCTGGATGAGGATAAAAATAAATAAATTTTAAAAATATTGGAAAATTATAGATTATTTGGTCTCCAAAAAATGATTTCGTATCTGTATAATTCACGTGGACATGCCTATTGAATAGCTATACCGAGGGGTAATAACCCCAGAAAAGGGAGCATTGTGCTAGATTCAACCATCACGAGGTGACCGAAAATGTTACTTAAGAAACAATATGATTGAAAATCCAAGGGGATATACTATAGTATATTAATATCCTCATTATGATACATTATTTATGAAAAATGCCCTAAAATAATTAACATTATGAAATATATCATGGATTGAAACAAAAAAAATCATAGGTTAAAGAATATATGAGGTATTCCTTTAATTTTTATGGTTTATCATTTATTAATTTTTTAGTTTAAAAATTTTAATCAATAACTTAACATATTTTTATCAATGAAAAAATAGGATAAATAAGCTAGAATTTAATGTAAGTGTTGATGTGAATACATCTCAACATGATGGGAGAAAGAGTTGCGAAATTCATGATAGTAACTCTTAAAATAACTAATGTTTTGAATAAAAAATGAATCTAGAGGAATTATTGAATCCCACTTAGATAGGGTATATTTTAATGGGTTATATTTTATGAAAAATGACTATAAATATTAGTGGACTTACTTATCCCTTAATCATGGAATAATGGTCCAACTCTACTGAAAAGATCATATTCATCCTTCAATGATCTAAGTAATAGAATTTAGTGATTTTTATTAATCATATTGAATGACAACATGATAAATGGTGGATGTTGGTAAAAAATAAACTAATCATGTGGAGTATATAGAAATGAAGTATTTTAATAAATTTTTTAAAATGATTTATGATTAATATATTCCTCACATTTTCTAACTGAAAAATCAGGGGGGTATCTTTAGCCTTAATAAACACATAATGAATATTTTAGGGTATATGTGGGCATTATAATATCAAATTAACGATATTTATATGGATTTATTATCTTGGTATAATGTATTATTTACCAATTCTTTTGTTGGATAAACCCATGTCAACAAGAATATTTAAAATTTTAGACTTTGACAACTATGAGAAATTTTTTGACATGTACTCAATGTCAAAATATAGATTGGGGAATCTCATAGGACTCATAGGTCATGATATAATAATTTCATAATTTATTTTAATCATTAAGGTATGATGAATAATACTCATAATGGAAATTAAGTTAAATATCTCTTTTTGCAAATTTTCTGAAAGAAGTATCTTAGAAATTTCATGAAATAGAAAAGTAAATTCATTATGTCTGGGAAAGAAGGGTACTTAGATAGAAATTGATTATTGGAGAAACCCTAAAATGTGATTGATGAAATGAATGAATCAATGAAATATCATCATGTTTTCAATTTTTTCAACTCAAGGACTAATGAAACTATCCATATAAATACACTAACCTAGGGGTTGTCGATAATAATCGATTCCAATAACCTCTATGGTCTAGAGAGAATGGGAGAGATTATAAAACCATAAATTTTGACATGTATACTGATAATTATGTTGTTATGGGTACATTAGTTACTCATTCAATAATATTGAATGTATATTTTAATTCTGGTTCACTGTATTCTTTAAAATTACACATGTTTCATACATCTATTCAAACGCCAACTGAAAACATGGAAGTTGAGTCATTGTTAAATATTGAAAATGGGTCATTAATTTCATCCATATAATATAACTTATCCCTTTTTCTTATTTGTGGGATAAACATCCTGGAAAACATTTTCACACTCTCGTTAGTGGAAATCAATGATATTCTTGGAATGGAGTTTCATTGCTAGTATAGATCGAACCAAAATTGATGAGAGAGAAAAGTCAACCTATATTTTTCAAATCATCCTATGAACCTATGAAATTTAATGGAGGATAATGAATTTCTATTTATAAAAATCATATCGACTGTGGAAATTAATTCCAAGGGAAAAATATTATCTTGAATAAATTTATTGAGTCTAAAAAAACGAATATTCTGGATGATATTTCCAATATAAAGGAGTTCACTGATGTGTTTCCAGAAGAAATTCAGTATCTTTCTCGTAAAAAGGATGAGTTTTCAATATAATTAATACCCTAATATTTTAAAATATATTGTAATCCATATAAACATCCATTTTAGAACACGCGGAGCTAATGAAGAAATTATATGAGAATATGTTAAATTGATTCATACACACATATTCATCACCATGTGGTTCACACATCATTTTCCGTGAAATACGGGTTAATGTATCACTTTATTAGTTATAATGATCTCAATAATAACATGATAAAAATATTTATCCCCTTCTATGGATTGATTAAATGTTTAATCTATGACATAGATCCCAAAACTTCTCTATGGTGGATATTTTTTTTACGATAGTACCATGTAATGTTTAAGAAGGTGGATATCCCCACAAAAACATTTTTATACATGTGATGGACACTATGAGTTCAAAATTAATCAATTTTGTCGCACAAGTCTCAAAAAATTATAATTTATGTGAGAAATAGAGTATTTAGTTATTACCTTGAGAAATTTTATGTAGTCTAGAAATATTGTATTTCAATATACTTTAAATGTAAAGAGGAACATGAAGAGAATTGTAATGACTTACTGATGGATTTTTGAGAAGAATAGTTTGGTTATTAATAGTAAATTATATTTTTGGATAGATCAAGTAATATTCCTGGGGATTTTTATCACAAAAAATGGAATATCATATCATCTTTCAAAAGAAGTTTAAATAAAAGGACGTGATGAATCATCATCCATGAAGGAAATCCATATTCCTTTTATTATCTGAAAACTAACATGGATTTGAAAGATAATTATATTACTTTTTAATACCTCTAAATATGATTGCATATAAGGGTTTCGTGGATTTATAAACTAAAAAATTCGGAAAAGGATATTAAGTGCTAAGGAACGGGTTATTCCCAACAACTACACTCAAATAACCCATTTGTGGGGAAGCAGTTGTGATCAATAGTGAATTGTCTAATATGGTATTTCATTTTTTACTCATGAATGATGAAGAAGTTGTGTATTATTCATTCTTCCATTAATGATCCAAAAATAGATATACCAACCAAATTATTTATAATTGGTTGTAGTGATCTTCATGGTGAATATTTGGAATCATTATCTCAATGAGGAGAGGTGTGATATATATAAAAATAATACAATAATAAATCATATATTCTGAAAAAAGAACAAATATCTTTCCCAATGAATGTGGTTAGGTCTAATCAAGGGTTACTTTTTTTCAATCCATTTCCATCATGGGTACACAATAAATGTGGTAGATATTCTATGTAAAACGTATCCATCCACTATATCCATGATTAGAATTATATGGGATCTAATCTCCTTGGATATAAAGACGATGATTGTGGGACTAATAAAAATATATTCATCCTACCATTATCAAATAAATTCACAAAACACTATTCATGATAGTATAATGGAGCCCCAATATGATGGTGATGTTATATAGAGAATAGTAGAGAATATTCCAGAGTTCAATTTTTCTCAAATGGAGTAATTGGGTTAGGAACATAGATATTTATCCCATAAAAACTAGATAAAATTTTGTAACTTCTGGATAATTTGCATAGGTCATCCAAATTAATTTATAATAGAATAACTATTATCTATATGTATATTTGTAAAAATATTTTTGGGATAATATACAATTGAGAATGCAGAATTCATATCCTAATTCATAGTAATCCAAAAATTCAAGTATAATCCACAATAATTTAAGGGTTTAGTGTTACCATTTCCAATAATATTATGACAATTGGAAAACAAAACCATATATTACACATTAGGATTTCCAAGGACATAAAAATACTATAAAGGAATCTTGGAGATAGTTTATCACCTTACTAAGTCATTTAATTTCATTTTAATCAAGGATTAATTACCTCTTTATTAACACATTAATACATAAATAAGAATTGTTTTAAGATTTTAGGGAGTTCCACTATATATTTCATGCGAACAATATGTGAGCTTTACATCCTGAATCGAGAGAAAGCATTTATATTTATTGGATATAAAGATGAGTTTCAGTACTACTTATCTCCATCAGGCATATGGTCAGTCATAAAAGACCATTAAAACATTAGAGAATATACATATATTTTGCTTAATAGATTTATAAGGATATTGGTAGAAACAAAATCACCTAGTGTTGTTCTAATATTACCATTGATACAATTCTCGCATTAAAATTTCACACTAGTCATCTCTATATGGGATCAGGTGTCAGACTATTATTTAATGGGATGAAGTTGTTGAGTGGAAGATGATGGGACCTAATCTTGTCCATGATATACATGTTAATTTTTGATCCAGGCAATAATAGGTGAAATATAGACAATGTGAAAAACAATTAAATTAATACACTCATCTTGGATATAAGGAGTTTAATCTCGGAGATAAATTATTCCATTTTATATCATCATACAATAATGAAATGTGGGTTGAAAAGATAGAAAATATTACTCTAAGATACATCAATCCCATTGAGATCTCTGAATACATTAGAGTTATAGGATATCAACTATAACTCCAAACTAACATATTATATGTATATGATGTTTTCCAGGAAACCCGCTTCAAGATGTACATACTAGACCATCACATGTACTGAATCTAGAGGTTGCACTATTCTTGAATTATCATTCATATATGGAGAAATTTAGGATGATATTATATCATAGAGATAATATTCTATAAAATATGAAAACTCGTATGCTCAGTGTGTTGTGGAAGAACCAAAAGGAAGAGAAAGAAACAAGGGAACTCAAATAGAAAATGATATTTAAATATACTCATCATCATTAAGTATGAAATGAACATTTTTATGGTCAAACATTTAAGTGGGGGAAAATGTAAATACAAAAAATGTAAAAAATAAATTCTATTTTTATTTACTAAATTTCTTTATTAATAAATAAAATAATAGGAATAAAATTCAATACTTTGGATACATTAGACATTAATAATCTATCAAATTGAAATTACTATTAATCATCTTTACCATATATAGTATAGTCATCATAGAATGATCAAATGGTTATATATATAGGGTTATGATAAATCTAATTGATGTAAAAAAGGGAAGTGATGACATAAACTAGTGGGATCATAATGGATGAATTCCTTTAAATAAAGCATATGATGGAGATATAATCACTGGGATTTACCTTGACCAAGCCCAAGATGATATTCATCATATAAATCCAGATTTAAATAAATTAGGAAAAAATTTCACCATTATTTATATCATGATTGAAATCATGTTTTCCAAACCACCCTAAGAATGTTTCACCATCATCCACCACACCCGTATGAAATATTCAAGTGTTATATGTGTTTATATATCCAAATGATGACCATATGAATGGTTATAATTTTATTTTTTGAAATAATTTTATAATTTATCATTTTGTATTATTAATTTATAATTTATAAAATAATGGTTTTAATAAAAATTATATCTTGATATGATGATACCCAAGTTTTGTTGTTTTTAAATATGTAGTTTAAATCAAGAAACAATATTTGTTGAATTATATATTTTTATAAATAAATGTTAATTTAATAAAAAATTATTATTATATAATATATAGTTAATTATAAAGTAAAATATAGTAGTCTAGTGTTAAATGTAAAATTTATAAGAGTTAGAACACTGTTATTGTCTAAAAACCCCGTTTTTTTCAATAAATGTTTATTTTTGAATGAAATGTATATATTCTCATATTTAGAGAATTATTTTGATAAAATAAATATTACTTTGGAAATTTGAATATTGATATTATAAAAAAGTGAATTTTTCATAATATTTTGACAGAGTCAATTTTTTGTATAAGAAATATTTACGGTATAATTATTTGATATTTATTATGAAATCATAAAATATAGAAAGTGTTGAAATAATTAAAATAATGAGTACACAAGAACAAAATTATATTGACCCTCTATTTTTTGTTCTTAGTTTTATTTAATTATTTTTATAAACAATAAATAATCTTTCAATGCAAATATAATTTTTTAGGATTCAAAATGAATTGTTTACAAACATGAATCTCTCTTATATAACCCATGGTATTATTTTTATTATTATTTTTTTTATATATATAAAAAATTAAAAATAATCATATCTGGTTGGAACTACATAAAAAAATCAATGGTAGTGTTTATGGATTCAATTACGTAGTCATATAGGAACCAAAACCTATGTCTGGGAATTAATAAAAAAATATACTATCTTTTTTCAATAAAACCCAAACCATACTCACATTACTATTTATGAAAACCCTTTGATAACATTAATAATTTTCCATTCAATCCATATATCCACCCATAGATCCCCTAATATATTAATATTCTACAACCATGGTTTTATAAGTTCCCTCTCACGGTATGAGATCCTCTAATTCTCCTCATTATTCAAGAAAACTCATTATATTAATCATTTTTATATCAAATCGGGTTTTTTTGGGATATTTTTCTACATGTCCATATTAATTTACATATTATATCTATGTTATTATAGACTGTCACGACCCCCTCCCACCAAAGATGCCCCTCCTAAGCTGGCAATGGTGAAAGGGAGATAATGACCCCAGAGTCCCGCCTCCAGTAGGCCCCGGGTTGGCGACTAACACCAAGGGTATGAGTTTTCACAAATATGGGAGGCATTACCCTTTTTATTATTTTGGATCGGGAAATAGGACAAGTCAACCACCAAAAATGGAAAAGAACAAGTGTACATAAATAGACCCAAAACGAGCCCACATGCATGTTTAAACAATTTTTATAACAAGGTAAAAGTACAAGGAAGCTCAAAAGTACAAGTGAGTACAGTACTAAAAGGAAAACAAGAAAACATCAACTGCACAACTCCCACTGCCTGACTAGTAGGGTCCCGCACGGCCCTGGTAGTCCTCCTGAAAACTTGAAACAACGTAGGGTGAGCATACAAGTATACTCAGTAGAGAACCTAAAGCTCTCGTGCACAAGTGGGGAGACACCCTAAGGTCCTGTGAGAAAACAGAAGAACCAGAAACTAACAAGGAAAAACTATCCACCCAGCCTCACTGGTCACACTCACCAAGTAACACAAACAAGTTTAGTATATATAGAACAAAAGTATTGGGAACCCCGCACCATTTCCCACTTAATTAGATGCTGCTCATCCTAACGGCAAACGTCCTGACGCTACCACACTCTTCCCGCCCGCACACACCTGGGCCAAACCACGCATCCTGCCCGCACACACCTGGGCCTCACAACCATGCATCTCGCCCGCACACACCTGGGCCACAACCACTAACCCGCCCGTAGACACCTGGGCCTCATCCCGAAGGTTCTTGGGAACGGTAAGCCTGCCCGAAGAGTCTTGGGCTAAAGGTCGCCTCAAGCCATCACAGCCTCCGAGACCTACCCGAAGTGTCTTGGGTGTAAGGTCACCTCAAGCCATCATAGCCTATGGAAGAAGGAGCAGGAAGGAGCTAGTAACTAAGGGGGAACACCCTCTCCCATAAAATGGGAGTGTTCGGCACTAGGTGCTTGACATGGGTGTGGTGCGACAAAAAACAAAGATACAATTATATATATATACATATACCAAACAAACAGCCCAACCTATGGCTTCTTAAAAAGAGAAACTGAGCATGTGCCTCGGCACTGCTACCACGAAGCATGCATCAACAACCAAACAATCATCCCCCAACCCCATTTAGGTTTTCATGTTTCATGCAAATTATTACTACTGGGCAACTATCATCCAGACAAAACCTTTCACAATCATATCCCTGCCATCCACAACCAAGGTTAGGTAAAATGAAAGCAACCACATGCCATTTCATTTACAAAAGATTATCACAACTATACAACATTCCATCATTCATTTATTTCAAAGTTACACACATAAAACCCTTTCCACACACACAACATTTCCACATTTGAAAAACACCTTTTACTTCAAAACACTTTTCATAATCAAAACACTTTTCATAAATAAATGCATTTTCCACAACCAACCACTTCCTATTTCAACCCCATCATTTACAAACATTTCCCACAAAACAACCAACCCACCAACATGTTCATTATTCCAATTTTGCTCAACCGGGGTGATCACACAAGGTTTTCATTCTCATTTTATCAGCTAGTCTTTACGTGCTTATCCATTTTCCATGTTTTAACAAAAACCAACCACAAACAATTCAGATATCAATTGCGCACGTAAAGGCCAACAACGACCTTGATTTTCAGTAGGCAAAGGCCTTTCAATCCAAAATCACAATCAGAAGATAAAGAAACTGGAAGGCAATAGAAACAGCAAAAAACCCAAAACCCTTCTTTATCCGGTTATTATCTTTATTTAAAGTTCAACTGCATCCCATGGAACAAAAGAAAAATATCCCACCCCGCATGTTTCACCAAATAGAGAGATGAAGGTAAACCCCTACCTCATAAGGTCCCGATCACGTTGCTTCCGACGACATCCTTCGGTGTCCTCCGCCTTCGCCAAACCCGACAAACGTCTCCTAGGATGGAAGCTAGAGAAGGAAGGCTGGAAGGAAAGGTGACAAGTCCGGTCTTAGAAGCTTCGTCTCGTCGCTACGATCCTGTGGCCACTGACGGATCGTAATTCGGAGCTCGGACAAAGAAGTTAGAGGAGGAATACTTCTCGATTGTCCAAGAGCGTCGTCGTGCGACAAAGAAGCGATCGATATGGAAGATAAAACATAACCTCGTTCTTATATAGGCAACGAATAGGTAAAACAGTATGCAGCGTGTATTAATGAATACACGGTGTGACTGTACACCCGTTACGTGTTTTGACTGGTCAACACACAACACGTCACGCAGTTTCCACGCGTTTTAATAATAATGATAATTCTATTAATAATTGGTGTTTCATTGACCCGACGCATGAGTCATAAAAAGGTTTTCATTACTGGTCTTAAAATGACCATCATAATTTCAGGGGTATGCTATTGCTGACGGATCGTCAATCCGATACCATATGAGGGAGATACGTTGGATACAAGATCCCGTAATAATAACAATATTAAATCTATTAATTCATGACCGTTTCGGGTACCCAATCCGGAAACCCGAAAAAGGCATCCAATATTGGACTCATAATTTTCGTCTCGTAGTTAGGGTCGCACTGCCACTGACGGTTCGTGAAACCGAGGTCGCACGAAGAAGTTATTGTCGGAAAATTGTTTTACCTACAAAAACATTAACATGATTATTATATTATTATTTTAATTTGATTTATTTCAAATACCTAAAACCACCAAACCCTCTCTCTCCAATTTGGTGCGCCTTTCTCCGTTTCTCATTAATTTATTTCTTTTTCATTTCTTTTATTACTTCTTTTTTAATTCTCAAACTCTCTCTCCAATTTATTTCAAATCTTTAACTCACTCCACAAGTGGCGCCTCCCACTTTCTTTTCTCCATGTTCAACACGTCCCATGATTGACTCCTCTTTAAATTATTTATTTTATTGGTTTAAATATTAAATCATTATTTCATTTAAACCTTTTCTCTCTCCAATCTATTTTTTTCTTTCCTGATTCTCTCCCACCACCAAAAGTGGCGCCTCCCATTTCTTTTACTCCATGTGGAATTCCCCAAACTCCATTCTCACTTCAACTTAATTATTTAATAAAATTAATAATAATAACACCCATAATTAATGTAATAATTTAATCCCATTAAATTAGTTTACCATGGTTATTAATTTAAAACCATTCCATTTAATTAAATTCAAATAATTTAATTTACTAACCAAAAATTAAACCCATTTAATTTAATTTACCAATCACACACATATTTCTATCACCTTTATCATTATTATTTAATTCAATAGTAATAAATCCTATTTCAATTTCATCAATGGGTCCCCATCATTAACATTAATAATTATTATTATTATTGACGCCCATTATTTTCATATAATTACTCCATATATCCCATAACATTATATTGACGCATGGTAGGGAACCCCATTCACATGCCTCTTCATGTTATTATTATTATAACAAATTATTATATAATAATACCCTTTTAATGTTATTAACACAATTCCAACTTTAATTATGGAGAACCGCACAACGCCTCCTGTACAAGGTCACAGCCATGCACCCCATGCATTTCATTCCTTTATAACTTATTCCATGCGCCTCCCATCATTTTATTAAATATATTCGATTTTATTTCTTATATTTTACAATGATTAAATTAAACCATTTTATCTAATTAACACCAAATATTTCCACGCCACCATTATCAATTATTATTATCAAGAATTATTATTACAACACGTGTCGTGTTTGACCACATCAAATTTTTTTACAAGGAAATGCACCGGAGAGGTCCGGGCCATTACACCAGATACCTCTCAAAACGTTCTCGTCCTCGAGAATTAAAACCAACCCATAAAAGGGGGAAAGGTCCGAACAACCACCCCTCAAGATTCCTCTCAGGCCTCTTGTCATAACAAGAAACAACCGACAACCCTAATTATGTGAGTTAGGAATTCCCTCTCCTATGTCGAGATATTATCCGCTTTAGGCGGCACTGACTCGCCTGCACGGGTTTAATCGCATCCGCATTAATGCGTCTCGATTAAGGACTGGGCCTTCCCACTTCTATATATTAGGATTTTCCAACTTACACTGCCTCCCAACAACATAAAAAACATCAATAAATTGCCCGAACACATGGCTTGATGAATTCCTTTTCCCATGTCGAGATATTATCCACTTTAGGCGGCACTGACTCTCCTGCACGGGTTTAATCGCATCCACATTAATGCGTCTTGATTAGGGATTAGGTCCTCCTCTCCCCACATTTTATGACTTTTCACACACATTTAAAGGAAAGAGGGAAACAACATAGCATTATAAATTCATGAAAATAAAGTTCCAGGCCCAAAGCATGGGTGAGAATGAGTTTCAACAAAGGAATGTAATGATCTTGAATTTAAACAAAACATAAATGATAGCATTTAAGAAAAACCGGAAACATATCTCTCGATCTCTGGCCTTGCTAGGGTTGCCACTTCTATTGCATGAAACTGTCTGTGTCCCACTCCTCTATCGTTCTGCTGACGTCCAGGTGCCATAGTTGTTCGGTAAACAGGGAACTCCTAAGCCCAAGTAGTAAGGAAAAACTCATGGTTTTGATTATCATTTTATTTCAATTTCTTTCCCACAACACCCAAATCAAGTAAAACACAAACATGATGATTCATGTACCTTCCCTAGGGTCTCTACCCTGCAATCAATATAGGCTCACTTGGTTGTTCGGTAGGCTCAGAGTCCTTGCATCGGATCACGGGGGGCCCTAAAATCCCGTGTCCTAGCCGGTCTTCCCTGGCCTATGTCACACACCAAGATTAACGAACACTGTTGGCCTACCATCCCATGCAATCCTAATTGTGCCTAACTCCAGACTCCATCCTATCTCTCAACCATCACCTCTGATACCATTCTGTCACGACCCCCTCCCACCAAAGATGCCCCTCCTTAGCTGGCAATGGTGAAAGGGAGATAATGACCCCCCGAGTCCCACCTCCAGTAGGCCCCGGGTTGGCGACTAGCACCAAGGGTATGAGTTTTCACAAATATGGGAGGCATTACCCTTTTTATTATTTTGGATCGGGAAATAGGACAAGTCAACCACCAAAAAGGGAAAAGAACAAGTGTACATAAATAAACCCAAAACGAGCCCACATGCATGTTTAAAAAATTTTTATAACAAGGTACAAGTACATGGAAGCTCAAAAGTACAAGTGAGTATAGTACTAAAAGGAAAACAAGAAAACAGCAACTGCACAACTCCCACTGCCTGACTAGTAGGGTCCCGCACGGCCCTGGTAGTCCTCCTGAAAACCTGAAACAACGTAGGGTGAGCATACAAGTATACTCAGTAGAGAACCTAAAGCTCTCGTGCACAAGTGGGGAGACACCCTAAGGTCCCGTGAGAAAACAGAAGAACTAGAAACTAACAAGTAAAAACTATCCACCCAACCTCACTGGTCACGCTCACCATGTAACACAAACAGGTTTAGTATATATAGAACAAAAGTATTGGGTACCCCGCACCATTTCCCACATAATTAGATGCTACTCTTCCTAACGGCAAACATCCTGACGCTACCACACTCTTCCCGCCCGCACACACCTGGGCCAAACCACGCATCCCGCCCGCACACACCTAGGCCTCACAACCACGCATCTCGCCCGCACACACCTGGGCCACAACCACTAACCCACCCGCAGACACCTGGGCCTCATCCTGAAGGTTCTTGGGAACGGTAATCCTGCCCGAAGAGTCTTGGGCTAAAGGTCGCCTCAAGCCATCACAGCCTCCGAGACCTACCCGAAGAGTCTTGGGTGTAAGGTCACCTCAAGCCATCATAGCCTATGGAATAAGGAGCAGGAAGGAGCTAGTAACTAAGGGGGAACACCCTCTCCCATAAAATGGGAGTGTTCGGCACTAGGTGCTTGACATGGGTGTGGTGCGACAAAACACAAAGATGCAATTATATATATATACATATACCAAACACACAGCCCAACCTATGGCTTCTTAAAAATAGAAACTGAGCATGTTCCTCAGCACAGCTACCACGAAGTATGCATCAACAACCAATCAATCATCCCCCAACCCCATTTAGGTTTTCATGTTTCATGCAAATTATTACTACTGGAAAACTATCATCCAGACAAAACCTTTCACAAACATATCCCTGCCATCCACAACCAAGGTTAGGTAAAATGCAAGCAACCACATGCCATTTCATTTAAAAAAATTATCACAACCATACAATATTCCATCATTCATTTATTTCAAAGTTCCACACATAAAACCCTTTCCACACACAAAACATTTCCACATTTGAAAAACACCTTTTACTTCAAAACACTTTTCATAATCAAAACAATTTTCATAAATAAAGGCATTTTCCACAACCAACCACTTCCCATTTCAACCCCATCGTTTACAAAAAATTTCCCACAAAACAACAAAACCACCAACATGTTCATTATTCCAATTTTGTTCAACCGGGGTGATCATACAAGGTTTTCATTCTCATTTAATCAGCCAGTCTTTACGTGCTTATCCATTTTCCATTTTTTAACAAAAAAAAACCACAAACAATTCAGATATCAATTGCGCACGCAAAGGCCACCAATGGCCTTGATTTTCAGTAGGCAAAGGCCTTTCAATCCAAAATCACAATCAGAAGATAAAGAAACTGGAAGGCAATAGAAACAGCAAAAAACCCAAAACCCTTCTTTATCCGGTTATTATCTTTATTTAAAGTTCAACTGCATCCCATGGAACAAAAGAAAAATATCCCACCCCGCATGTTTCACCAAATAGAGAGATGAAGGTAAACCCCTACCTCATAAGGTCCCGATCACGTTGCTTCCGACGACATCCTTCGGTGTCCTCCGCCTTCGCCAAACCCGACAAACGTCTCCTAGGATGGAAGCTAGAGAAGGAAGGCTGGAAGGAAAGGTGACAAGTCCGGTCTTAGAAGCTTCGTCTCGTCGCTACGATCCTGTGGCCACTGACGGATCGTAATTCGGAGCTCGGACAAAGAAGTTAGAGGAGGAATACTTCTCGATTGTCCAAGAGCGTCGTCGTGCGACAAAGAAGCGATCGATATGGAAGATAAAACATAACATCGTTCTTATATAGGCAACTAATAGGTAAAACAGTATGCAGCGTGTATTAATGAATACACAGTGTGACTGTACACCCGTTACGTGTTTTGACTAGTCAACACACAACACGTCACGCGGTTTCCACGCGTTTTAATAATAATGATAATTCTATTAATACTTGGTGTTTCGTTGACCCGAGGCATGAGTCATAAAAAGTTTTTCATTACTGGTCTTAAAATGACCATCATAATTTCAGGGTTACGCTGTTGCTGACGGATCGTCAATCCGATACCGTATGAGGGAGATACGTTGGATACAAGATCCCATAATAATAACAATATTAAATCTATTAATTCATGACCATTTCGGGTACCCAATCCAGAAACCCAAAAAAAGACATCAAATATTGGACTTAAAATTTTCGTCTCGTAGTCAGGGTCGCACTGCCCCTGACGGTTCGTGAAACCGAGGTCGCACGAAGAAGTTATTGACGGAAAAGTGTTTTACCTACAAAAACATTAACATGATTATTATATTATTATTTTTAATTGATTTATTTAAAATACCTAAAACCACCCAACCCTCTCTCTCCAATTTGGTGAGCCTTTCTCCTTTTCTCCTTAATTGATTTCTTTTTCTTTTCTTTTATTACTTCTCTTTTAATTCTCACACTCTCTCTCCAATTTATTTCAAATCTTTAACTCACTCCAGAAGTGGCGCCTCCCACTTTCTTTTCTCCATGTTCAACACGTCCCATGATTGACTCCTCTTTAAATTATTTATTTTATTGGTTTAAATATTAAATCTTTATTTCATTTAAACCTTTTCTTTCTCCAATCTATTTTTTTCTTTCTGATTCTCTCCCACCACAAAAAGTGGCGCATCCCATTTCTTTTACTCCATGTGGAACACCCCAAACTCCATTCTCACTTCAACTTTATTATTTAATAAAATTAATAATAATAACACCCATAATTAATGTACTATTTTAATCCCATTAAATTAGTTTACCATGGTTATTAAGTTAAAACCATTCCATTTAATTAAATTCAAATAATTTAATTTACTAACCAAAAATTAAACCCATTTAATTTAATTTACCAATCACACACATATTTCTGTCACCTTTATCATTATTATTTAATTCAATAGTAATAAATCCTCTTTCAATTTCATCAACGGGTCCCCATCATTAACATTAATAATTATTATTATTATTGACGCCCATTATTTTCATATAATTACTCCATATATCCCATAACATTATATTCACGCTTGGTTGGGAACCCCATTCACATGCCTCTTCATGTTATTATTATTATAACAAATTATTATATAATAATACCCTTTTAATGTTATTAACACAATTCCAAATTTAATTGTGGAAAACCACACAACACCTCCTGTACAAGGTCACACCCACGCACCCCATGCATTTAATTCCTTTATAACATATTCCATGCGCCTCCCATCATTTTATTAAATATATTCGATTTTATTTCTTATATTTTACAATGATTAAATTAAAACCATTTTATCTAATTAATACCAAATATTTTCATGCCACCATTATCAATTATTATTATCGAAAATTATTATTACAACACGTGTCGTGTTTGACCACATCAAATTTTTTCACAAGGAAATGGACCGGAGAGGTCCGGACCATTACATAGACCCCTTTCACTATAATTATAATCTTTTATGAATAATTATGTAGCTCTATTATAATGCTAAAATTCTCCAATGCCTTTTTGTGCCAAATATTTATATTGTGAATAAAAATCCCCATTTTCAATAAATTTAATTCATAGTTTTATACTTATCCATTATTTTCTAGGGAAATCAATTCATTTAACTCAAACTCATTAATTTTTGGGATTTCAATTTATTAATAATAAAACTATTTTATATGATCTATGTGTTGAGCTTATGTATGTGGGTGATATGAATATAAAGTATGGGAAATAAATTTTGTAGCCCTAAAATGCATTGGGTGATGATTTTATATCATGAGACTCCATGTATTATGAAATGTATTATATCCTAATAGTAATATTTTATGTGGTCTGGGAGGTTAAACATAACTTTTTATTGTGATGTCATTTTTTAGTTATTTATATATTACCATGTTTCTTTTACATTATCATGTAATATCATTCTCTAATTTTTATGTTTATTATTATCACCACACTTGTGTAACCTTTATATGCCCATTGTCCGATATGTATTACTTTTATCTTTTTATTCATTTTTTATTACAACAAATTTCATTCTATATCAACCATTTCTTATGTAGGTTCCTAAGGTATCCTAGGGTATTTTATAAGATAAATGAAACATAAGTTTATATTATGAAGATTTTGTTCATGTCAATGAATTTCCTTTTAATGTTGTTATAATATATACCATATTTCCCAAACACTTTGCCTCATGGTCAGAATGGGTTATATTAAGTGGATAATTATGTAATAAATCATGAAATAAATTGTGTGAAGTATTCATGATTTCATTATCCAGGTTTGATGAAGTATATTAATTAGATGAAATGAAATAAAATAATAAGACGATAGAACCATAATTACATTAACATCATCTACGAAAAAATTTCTATATCTTATATCAAATGTTCATCAATATAATTCACCTGTAGGGTGAAGAAACATATCAATAATTCTATTATTATCATTCCATTGCATTGTTTTTATTATTTTATCAAAAATTAAAATATTTTGATTCTTGATAATTAATGGAAATTAATAAATTATGTTTTTTGGTACATGATATTGTCTTCCATATACATTTGGATTCCATCGAGATATATGATATTAGTTAGAATCATTTAAAACTATGATTTACACAAAGAATATGCAATAGGCATTCAGGAATATATAAATTTTTTTGTAAAAAATCATTATTGATTAACTAACTTCAATTAAATATATTTATTTTAAGGTACATATACATCACCAAGAATTATTTCATTCAAAAAATAATAATATAATATATGGTTGTGTTAAAAAATCCATAGATGGGGTTTCCATGTTACTAGTGCACTAAAAATCCTACCATTTTCATTTTACATCATTCCCAATATACATGAGTCCTTGAATAATAAATTAATTTTATCACTCCTTTAACTTAATCAACTTCATGAGTTTTCTCATGTGTAGTGGCATCATTATATTTTTTCATTTGAATAATATCTTTATCATAATGATTTATAATTAAATAAGAGATATAATATCAATATTATCCATATCAGTTCACTCGTTTGGAAGATAATTGGTATGATATTTCACTTTCTCACTATTATGTAAAAATAATAATAGTTTTTTTGAGAAACAAAATTTTTGATATGTGAGATATGTTATTCCGTAAATAAAAATGGCCTACCAATACAATTATATAAATGAAATCATATAGGATATCTTTCTAAAGCCTTGTTAAATGAAAAGTGTAAAAAATAAAACATATTTTGAAACTCTGTTGGGATTCCATTGGTATTATATATCAAACATCAAATCATTCCATGATATAAATAATTCTTCCAATCAACATAGTATCTAATAATTATAAAATTAAAGAAAACAATGAATCTTTTGAAGGAAAATTAAAGTCATATTAATTCATTATAAATTTCTTTAAATTTTTTAAATACATTTTCATCAGTTCACTTTAGTTATGATCTTTTTGAATATAAATAAATCTAATTAAATACATATTTTTTTGTGACGAATAATTTAAAAACAACAACCATGTTTTGAAGATGATATCAATGAAATTAAATACATATAAATTTATCTATTGAAACATGTATTCCATTGAGAAAAAAATTATCCCAACATTAAAACATTTCTAAATCATGGATTTTTTTTATCAAGAAAAAATTTATAATGCTTGTATGACAAAATTTTTTATCACAGGTCTTCAAATCATTTGAAATAATGATATATTAAAAATATTTTTTATAATAAAGTCATCAAATCGTACTAGTATCATTCTAAAAAATAATAAGAAATGGTATATTCTCTAATAAATGGTGACTATAAATAACCCAAAAAAGTATATGAAATTAAATATTTAATGATAATTAAATATATATTTTTTAGTATTGGTAATGAGGGACTATGAAATAAACATTCATTAATTACTATCATGATTATTCAATCATTTCAGATAACATTACATTAAAATTAATGATATAGAAATTTGGATAATTTATTTATGAAAATAAAAAAATTAAATGAATAATATCATAATTCCCTAATTCAATAATAAAACCCAAAAATTTATATAATAATTAATTACACAATCAGGAAAAATATATAACAAAATAATATATCTTTTTATTAAATTTATATAGAAGTAGTGATTTAAAATATTAAATACAATATATTACATGTAAACCAATTTTTATTTAAATGATATATCAAAAGTAATCTATATGAATCATAATGTAATGAATTATGAGTAAACATGATGTAATATTATATTATTTAGTGTTTGATATTTCTATAAAATTAAAAATGATTCTTGATAGAAGATATGATAGATTCGAACAGACTAATTTTACATTTAATTATAAAAGATTATAAATAAAATTATGGGGGTGTGGCTACATGGGATAATAGAGACAAGGCCACCACTCATTATATGAAAACACTGGATATCATAGTGAGGGAGTGGAGAACAATATAAAAAAATATCCATCATTATTTAATTGGTTTTTAAAAATAATTGGTAAAGGGTACTCTATACCATTAGCATGAAAATTCATTTCAATAGGGAACTGTGTAAAAGTTATTTTAATTAGGATACAAAAATATTTGTAACAATGTAAACTTTATTTTATACTTAATAAATAGTAAATGAATAAAAAAGTCACAATAGTTAATGTTAAAATTGGTTTACCATGGGGTTGTCAAGCCAATAAGTAAGGGTATTTCTTATATTTAAAATTGTCCAAAAACCAATTAATTGAGCAAATTAAAGCCTTATCCTATTTTGAAATAAAATCTCCATCAGTTTGGAATCATTTGGATTGAAAATTTCTTTATAATATTTTAATATATTTAGAAATTCATAGTATATCCCCCCCCAAAAAAATTAAAAAGACCCCTCTTTTATCATCATTTAACTATATTGTTCAATCTAGAATGACAAAACCCTACTCAATTAACTTAATAAATTTTCAATATGTGAAAATTATGTTTTTTACTTCTTATAATTTTATTCCAATAATCCTTAGGAAATAATCTAAATGAGTTCAGTAGAAAGAGAGGTGATCATCATACCCAGCCTCTTAGAATTTACATATATTTATTCCAACTATAAATATGTACTATTAATCATAAATACAATCATTATTATCCAAATTGACTTTAAAATTTATAATGATGGTGGAAAAACCATTAATCACTTTTTTACATAAATTGTTAAGTAAAAGTGTCGGTCATGTGTATGTGGAAAATTCCATCCACCATGTGATACAATTAATTTCATTCACCATATTTAATGGATGTTTATCATGATTTGTGTAAAGTGAATATATTATATTTATGTAATTATAAAAATCATTTAACTATAATATCAACTCTACCTACTAACCAACCAATCAATTAGAAAATAATAATGTTACTTATGCATACTTCTGGACTACCATCTCCTCGAAGAAATGTGATTTGTTTTTCATTTCTATTATATGTTGATGGTAATAATGTTTGATTCATTTTATAAATTATTGATTTATAAGATATTTATTTATCACCAATTAGATAATAATATTTATCTTACTATCATTATTTTTTATTATAAATATAAAATTGTGTTCCTTCATATGTACGAAGTAATATCTCTATAAATAGTGTAAATTATTTTTTTTACTCAACTGTTTTTATATGATTATATATACATATATATACATATATATAATTAATATATTTTTATATATATTATTTTTATATCCAGGTTAATATTTTTGAGATTATTGAACTATGTTCAATTTTCATAGGTTGGAACTGCCGAACTGATACTCTCATGAAAAACAAAATATTGAAATCCTAGAAACTAGAATTATAATAATGAATTATTAATAAGTGAGTGTTAAAAATTTATAAGTCAAATATATTTTGTAATATTATTTTGTAAATGATTCAATTATATAATTATAATTAAATTATAATTATTTAACATGATGATAGAGTGATTTTGGTGAAAATAGAATATTAGTTTAGGGATTTATTGTATAATATAATTGTTTATAGAGATTGTATATGATAATGTTTCTAATGATGAAATTGTTTAACCTATATCCTAGAAAATACATGTTATTTTTATAATATAGTTATTTTTGGATATTATACGTTTTTATTTTATTTCATTCACAATCCATGTAAAATTTAATCCCTAAAATTTCTTTAAATTTCCAATTACATTGGGATTCCTGATCTAAAGATGAATAATTAAATTTATCATGGATATTACATGTTAAAACTAAAATATTCTTATTAATTAATATTTTATGTATTGTATGGATACATGGTTTTCCAAACTATAAACCAACCATGTGTCAGAAAATTTTCAAGACCAACTCGATGTAATACAATTGGGTAAATCATTCACCAAATTCTATAGTTTAATGGTTATTTGGGAGATCCACATGGTTTATCTACACTATGATCCATTCTTGTACACTATAAAAAATTCCAAAACATCCCAATAGTACTTTAAAACCACCCATGTATAATCCAAAAATATTCATATCTGAAACATCATAATGATATAATCAAAAATATATAAAAAATATCTTGTATATATAATGGGAGTTACAATGGAAGACACTTCAACTTCACATGTTTAGATGTATTCATTTTAATAATGGGTAACAAATATCTCTTATATAAAATGTATTATGGATAAGTTGTGTACATGTGAGGAGGATCATATATCCAAATGATATAATGATGATTCATTTTTTATTTTGTGGAATACCATCATTAATTTCCCTGATGAAATATCCATTTCTGTTTTTAGTTATTAAAAATACTTATAGTTTGAAATAATCCACTTGATTAAGTGATGTTGATGAGGGGAAAAGCATTGATAAAAAAAGTACTAATGTGCATAATTATTACCGTGAAATGTTATAAAAATAATATTAGAAATATGGATATTGAATAATCATATTCAATGTCTATAAAGTATTGGTTTAAATTAATCCTAATTAAATATAAAAGCCTTATAATGGACTGAGGAGAAATTCAATTTATTGGATGAAAACTAAAAATAATGAATTGAAGTCAAAAATTATTTGATATAGATCATGGACAATAAAATTATATAGTCGGACATTTTGTTACATGATAATAACAATATATATAGATATCATGTTGAGAAGATTAAGAAATAGTTTAATTACATAAGAAATATTGTTGGGGATGAGAACAATAACCATAATTTAATGTATCACTAATTTGGGCCTGAATTGATAAATCTATAATGCACAAAATCTGTATATTCACATAAAACTAAGAGAAGAGATGTTTCCAAATATTTATAGAATAAGGATCCTTCTATTATATGACCACTCTCTTATGGTAATATGTTATTTTGATGATCTAATGTTAAATTTTACTCTACGATCAAACCAAAAAGTAATATTTTTTAAAGATAATATTATTTCCCATAATGATGTTTTTGAAAATAATGTACGTAATAAATTAACATATACAAAAATAAGGGGTGATAAAAATATATTCTATCCTCCATTCCTTCAATGGTGGATTCCAAAATTAAAGGGGGTTTTTTTAATTAATACCCATATAAGGATAAAATATCACAAATATAGTAATGTTTTTAAGTCATCAAGATTATATCACAATGAATAAGGTCAATACTTATTTGATATTGTCACTACAAAGAATGGTTTTCACAAAATTTTTATAAATTTTGGACTAATATGAAGTAAAATAGTATAAAAATAGGGTTTCTATTATGTATGATACAGTTCACATTAATGAAAATCATATAAAATAATTTGATAAATCATTATAGGAAAAATATATTTTAATGTTTGTGAAATCTCAATGGAATTTATAATTAATGTAGAAATTATAGTGAATCAATTTTCTTGAAATAATTAAAGGACAGGTGAATAATAACCAAGGATAAAAGACCTCATAAGTTGTGTAAATATGTGTAATCCATGGGAATGATGAAAAAAAGTGATATAAATAATATTTCCATAATATCTAAGAAGAATGGATTTAAAAAAATAAAGAGGGGTTTTATTGTGAAAGATTAAGACACACCATCAATTAAAAATAAAATCCAAGGGTATTGGTATTACGGGATGAAATATAAAGCGTAAGATAAAATAAATGTAAGAGAAAAACCAAAACGATTGGTATTTAAAAAACATATGTAAGAAAATATATAGAAAACCAATAAAATTTGACATATTCGAAATGGATGTATAACTATTTTTTCATGCCAATTTGAGATGGAAATAATGTAGGATGAGGTGGAATAAAATATCAAATGTAATAGTGATGAAATAAAACCTTTATGAATAATTACATGAATCTAATCCAAGTTTGCATATAATGGATTACTAATGAGTTCTTGAGAATCTACATGAGAGTTTATTACATTTTATACACAAATCACCTTAGTGTTTAATAATGATATAAATAATTATGGAGGTCGAAATATGATCTACCATGTACAACAATATTAATGCTCATTGTTGGATTATATAAATAACTAATTAATAAACAAATGAAAGTTTGGATGAGTCGAGTGCCCCATGCTTCCTAATATTTCAAAATGGATTACGATGAGTCTTGGAATAAAACTTTCAGAAAAAAATATAGATGTAAAAACAATAGTATATTTTGGAAATGTATCTCTAATATGTGTCCCAATAACTATAGATTAAATGAGTTCTACATTTTTTCCATATATAGAGTTTTTGTTTATTTAATGATGTTAATTTATGTTAATGAATATGAAAGGGAATAATTGAATAACGTGAGAAGTATTGAATGAATATTCAAATCTATATTGGTGTCATCATCTTCGTGTGATATCAAAATTTGGTGTCTGGAATAATATTTTTTATTAAGAGTCTGAACAAGATAATGGGATGATTCAATTTATCCCATGATGGGGAAATGATAATTTAAAAAATATTCAAGAACCATTTATCTTGTGAAATTATTGAATATTATAAAATTTACATTGAATGACTTAATAAATATGTGTTCTTATATAGTCTCACTTTACTATTTGTTTATGTTAAGATGTGTGCTTGAATTCCAGATAAAAACATCCTAAGAAAAAAACCAAATATTATATCATTCTGAACATATATTTGAATATCCTGTTAATAAATAATTTTTTGTTATTATTATCTTCAATTTTGTCTATGGGATTATTTATTGTCCAGATTAGTCTAAAACATTATCTACATTGATCAGGGATCAAATTGGCATATGATGAAATAATTTATGTCCCATAGGAACAAATGAAATGATACCAACCAACCTAAAGGTAATTTGTGTCTATTGATAATAAGGTGGAGAGAGAATAATATTTAAGGAAACATAATGAACCTTATTTTCAATATTGTGGTTGAAAACAAATCCAAATGGAATTTTTTTAACTCACATTGTAATATATTATATTTTTTTCAATAAGGATGATTTAAAATATCATGATATCAATAGGTATAGAGGATATAATCATGGAAAGATATTAAAGTAAATGCACATGTCGATAAGTTTATAGAATGAAATATCTAAGAAAGTGTCATTATATATTGAATTATAACAAAAAAATAAAGATAAAAATAAGCAATTGGGAGTTTGGATTTATGACATTGTCATTATACATATAAAAAGGAATATGTTTTAGTTTCTACCAAGGAATTTTTTTTATAATATCCATATATATTTTATATTTTTTTACTATTATATATTGCATCCTAATTATTTACAAATGTTGATGAAATATGATAGATGATGAATATAATTTCATTGCATTTAAGAATGATATGTATTTAGTTGATAAATTTATGATTCATTAAAATAATATAAAAAGTATTTACAAGATTCTTAACCACAGAAATAATTTTTCTAATGACCGATGTGGATTTAATGTTATTCCAAATTTATATGGTGTTTCTTGTGATGAATTAATGTTTCTAGGAATTTTTTGGGGTTAATTTAATACTCTTTGATATGATATCTATAGGATCTGTTATAAATTGTTAAATAAAGTATAAATTTATATGTAACATATTTTATATTGCACCAATATAAAAATTAGTTTTCCATACTAGTACATAAGTGTCAATCCAATATCCACAATCATAATTGATATTTAGTTAGAGGAAACGTTTTGATATGTAAAAGTCCCATTAATTATATTAAATTGTAAATTTTTATTCAGTTCAATGAATTTGAAATATATTTAATAGAAATATATGAAATTGGATATGTGTTGGAGAATTCACCTATTGTTAGGTAATATCCTATTTAAATCTTAAATGAGATAGAGGAAATTTTGAATTTTTTTTTGTAATATAAAAAAATTACTCTACTATATGGAAAATGATTTTTTCTAACTAAGATACATAAAAATGATTGAAAAAACCTAATAAATTTCTCATATTCACAAATTTCTGTAAATTTCATTTTATTTTAGACTATGATATAATGCATATTTTTTCACGATACATAATATTTTCTATGGATACATAATATATAAGAGAGAAGTTAATCTTGGTAATTTCCATGAACTCTGAGTGATACAAAAGACATTAAGTGAGTATATATAACATGTATTGAGGATAATTAATGCAGTAAATGAATGAATACAAAGGAATACAAAGGCGTTTCCAAATTTATATATAATATTACTTCAAGGTGATATAGTGATAATTTATAAAATAGAACGTTGTAATTCTAATTTACTCATAAGTAAGATTTAATTCATGTTTTGAGATAAAATAATCAAATATAATAGATCATAAATGATGATATCTAATTTTTTCTAGTACATATATATTCTTGGAACCAGAACATGTTGTTTTTCACTATGTTTTTGAGTTAATATAATGAAGAAGTTTTCACTAGTGATTTAAATGTTAGGAGGTGGAAAGTGTTTAATTTTGACACTAGATGATATAAGAGGAAGAAGGTTACACTATAAGAGGAATGAAGTACCATGTGTGGTGTATACATTGTTAAAAAATAATCACAAAAAAAAATTCGTGAATGTGAAAAAATCTAGTATAAGAACATGCAAAAATTATTCACATTTAAAAATGACAATCCATGATCAAACCATGAAAAAATAAAAAATGAATCTCATTCCATGAGAATAATATTCTCACTTTAATTGTGTCCCTATATTTCATAATGAAAATGAGTAAATAATTATTGGATTTTTTGGAGAAAGAATGATAGGATTCTAAAATTATTATTAATATAATATGGATATCAATTATTGGGTATTATGAATAGATTATAAGTGAGTTGATTAAAATAGTTTTAATTACATGTATTATATATTATTTGTGTGCCTAGATTGAATGGTTTTCATATTTGATGTATGATAATCATATCCATGGGCGATTTTGAGTATTTTTGAACTAATTAAGGATAAGAAGATAGGTATCGATAGAGTGAGACCTAATGTTGTGATTGTCTTAAATACACCATTTATAAAACCTAATTATGATAAAACAAAATTGGGTTAAAACCCCATTACAAAATACCAGTATTCCTTATAATGTTCCCATAACTATTTTATTACATTGATACAACCAAAATTTTATAAAATAGGGAGAGATTAATTCATTAAATTTGATCAAAGGTTAAATTTTTAATTTAGTAAAAAATTAATCATAATAATTCAACCCTTTAAACATGGTTACTTTAATCATATTTTAATATAAATTTACAGAAATGAATACTGTCCAAGATTATTTCACCATGATATTTATACAAAAACATGAAACTTGGTTGGCATATGACATCTGAATATTACAACCGGAAGTGGAGGATCCAACATCATTTTATCATGATATTAGCCTAGATATCAAATTCAATCATAATTTCATGTTCATATACTGTATTCATATGAAATACATCCAACTGAAAACATATATGTTACAACTCCATAATATATTCAATGACTAATATAGGTTTTGTCAATCAGTTGGGTAGAAAAAAAGGTAATTGATGATTTCAAATGTGTGAATCATGTGTTTTTTATAAATATTGTTCGATAAAATTTATATATTTCCATATATAGTACATTATATTTGGGTCATATTGGAGGTGTCATACTGAAGGTTATCTAATCACAGTTACAAATAATTTTTCACTATTGATCATGAAATATAATCCAAAATTATCTTATAACTGTTATAAATGAATATACCTCTCCCTATGATTGAAAAATTAATCCATTGATAGATCATATTTATAAATATAAAATTTACCTATTTCATTGATTTGAAAATAGAATAAATTCTCAATTAACCAATATATTACACTACGAAGACATTTTTGGTAGAAGTAATCTCATAATTTGGTGTTGTACATACCCTATGTCAATGTATTGAAAATAATGTTGTCAAGGAACCTATGAGAATGTTTTTATACAATGATCATATGTATCATATATCAATTGATTAGGAACAATGATTGTGATTTATATTAATGTTAACATAGAAATATGAATAAAATCTAGTGAAAAAAATTACAATTCTAAATTCTCTTGAAATTACGATAAATATTGTAACCACTGGCCAAACATGAACATTTTAAAATATAATATATAGTTTTATAACTTATAAATAAAAACATTATAAATTAATCAATATTAAATATTAAATATTTTTTATTAAAAAATAAATATTGAATATACAATATCTCTAACTAAAAAAATTATAGTTAATTATAAATAATAATTCTATATTTTTCTATATTTTTATATATTAATATTAATATAAATTAGAGTTCTACTAAATATATTTTAAAAACCAAGTCTATAGGCATAACTACTACTATTATTATATATATTACTTCTATAGCTCCACCAAATACCCGATTATGGAAACCATTTTCAATTTTAGGCTAATAGGTTGTTTTATTGGCCTATTGTTTTAAAAAAAATGTTTAAATAGAAACATTAATAATATGATTTTGAAAACCAGGATAATAAATTAAATATGACCATTTACCCAAATTATCTCAATTTTGGATGATTAACCAAGACTGTTGGATTTTGATGAGCTATGTAATACAAACCCTCCTTTTAATTGATATTAATCAAATATGGTGAAAAATACCATTCATTGGTTCACACACAAACAATTTTGATCCAAATTTCAGCATGGATTTATCCAAGAATTCTGATAATGTTTTTTATAATGAGGATGAATGTTTACTAAACTCTTAATGACACCATGCCTTTGGGTATATGACTATGCATCTAGTAAAGTGACATGGGAATGGGGGTATAATAATCAGTCATGTAGTGAAGTGAAATGAGAAAAGGGGAAAAATATCGAGATTTTTAGTTCACCAATGTGAGAAACATGGGTTGGTGCATCAGTGGTGCCATTCCCCAATGTCCATTAGGGTTGAGTTCAGGCCATAGTAGTGTAAAGGATCAATTATTTAAAATTTTCTATTCATGTCGATTAGCAATGTTAATTCATTGATATATTTTAGCGATACACCAAGCACAATGAATATTATTTAATATTTAATATTTATTTAACAAATATATATTTATATTGAATATATGATTATTGTTATCTACAAGATGGTTATCCAAAATTTGTTTTTGAAATTTTATTTCTTTTCTAAATCAAGTCACTTTATCTAAGATATTTTTAATCATGTAATTGGGTTTACATCAATCATTGGGATTGTTTTTGGTTATTTAAATATTAACTTGTTTGTCATATTAGAGAACTAGAAGTACCGAGGTACTATAAAATCTAGGGAAATCCATACTTCTTTTAATGATCCCATTAAAGGAAGGGAGATCTTAATATTGGTGTGGTTAATGTTAGATCATGGATTAGAGGTGTATTTGGTTATCCTTGATGAAATTAGTTGGATGAATCAATAATTTTCAATGAGTTAAGAATTTGATATTAAATTTTAATACACACTTTATTTATTTTATATTTTATTTCTATTCTTGAAATAATGTGGTGAATATTTGAAAATTTATTCTTCATGTTTTATTTTTATCCCTATTATTGAACCCCATAATGTTGGAAACCAACCAGATTGAGGTCAAGGTCAATTAATTTTCTATGGTTATATTCATCAAAATTTCACCTTCTGGATTTTATTTTTCATTCCAATAAATTCACAAAAAAATACATGATTTTTTATGAGTTTTCCAAGAACATTAATTCATATGAATGATCATATATATTAAAAAAATTATTATCATTGATTAAATATAGATCTATAATAGAATTCATGAGTTCAAATTCTGATCAATTAAGATAAATTAACGTTCAATGCAGGGATAGAAGAAAAATTCACCACCATTAAGTATGTTGTTATTCCCCTCTATAAAATTTCTCTTTTATATCCCCATAGTCTTCTTATCACAGTCAACCAAAAAAAGCCTTCACAATGGTTAGCAGTTTGAAAATAGATTCTTTAAGAGTTTGTCAAAATAGTGGACAGATTTGTTCGATACCTGTATCATCATGTTACTGATAAGGAAGGTACATTGGATGAATTTTGGATGGAAGAGTTCAATACATGTTGTGTATGTGTGAATAATAACTATTGATTATAGAAATTACTATGGAATATCTGGATTGAGTTTTTTGATGAAATAATGACGGGGAATGAAAAATATAACAGTGTGAGGATTAGTGGTTGCAATGGTGTAGTGAATGATGAATAAATTAGATATGATGTAATAAAACATGATCATATAATATAATCATACATGAAGATCCCATGTTACTTTTAACATGTAATGATTGGGTTTTCTTTGGTAATTAAATATGACTAGTCATGTGTGTCATTTACTCCCATAAATTTTTATTCATAATTTATGTTTTGGCTTTCCCTAGAGGATTCAATATCCAAAAGAGTATTTTGTTTATACGTACATAATTGTTTCCATAAATACATGATCTAGGTACTGCTGGAGTACACAGGTGTCAAATTTATCATTCTAAAAACTTCACATATGATAGAAAACAATGTCATGTGTGACTTGGAATTGCTCATCCCATTACACAGGACACTTTGAAATATTTAACTAGAGTACATAGAACATATTAATGGATATATGACTTAGTGTGTGAAACTAAAAACCATTACCACAGTTATACCTCTCACACAATGTTAAATGGTTCCAAAATCCATGTAGTCTATTATGAGAACCATCTCGATACTGATTACTCCTTTTATCCCTTTATGATCAATCATGAAATATTCTATTGAAGGGATTGAAATTGGAAAAAGAAATTAAATGAGAAGAAAAATAATTGATATCTTCAAATAGAAAAAGTCTATTAAAATAAGGAAAAACATCCCTTCATTAATGATGATCTTGTATTTTATTTTTTAAGGGATTGGGAACTCTCCCATGTTCAAAAATATGAGACATTTAATTGTGTCCAAAACAACTATGATGGTTGGAATTTATGAACCTAAAATGATATTTTACTGATTGGATTCATTTAAGTGGGCCTCTCTTGGTTACTCATTTGTTTCAAAAAAAAATCATGTCAGAAGGATTTTGAATATATTTGGATATTGAATTAGGATAGTACTAACATGCACTATTTCACTAAAAATCAACAAGATGTATCAATAGATATTGTTATCTAGGGAATTGTGATATCCCAAACCTTTCTCAATTCATTCAATTCATATATCAATGAAAGTGATATTTTAGAATCTTTGGAGTTGATATCTAATCGAGGTCCCATAGATGGGTGATTATAGTGGATTTCAATACTGGTTCAATACCTGATGAAAAAAATATCTCTCCTTGAAATAGGGTTTAATCTTATGAATTATCATCTTGTATTGATAGATATAGCATTGATGATGTTCGAATTATATTTGGTGACTACATCTTGTGGAAATTACACCTTAATGGATGCATTATAGAAAAGTTTTATAATTTTTTGGTTCAAATACGTTAAATGAATTGTTCTCTTGATATATATGGTCTTATTCATCCTAAATGTCACTATAATCATAATTAGGTTTTGGTGGATATATTCCCCAAAAACATATGTTCATATACCCTTTTTTTAATTCAAAATACATGTCTTGGTGTCCCTGGTTTCTAGGAGGATATCATTAATTCTTGTGAAATTGAAACTATTTGAATTCCTAATAAAATATTTTCCACAAACATGAGGAATGTTAAATTAATGATTCTGGAATGGATAAAATAATCATTAACCAACATTTAAAAATATACAATTAATTTTGAAAAATAGAATTTTCAATCTCAAAAAATAAATAATATTTAGGATGCTCATTCTAGAGAGGAATTCAATGACCTATCAAAACTTGATGACATTCATGAATTGAAATTCAGTATATATCAGGATAAAAATTGAAATTGATGAATATGGGAGATATGAATACTAGTTTCTTCAAATTTTTTCATAAGGAAATGAAATTATAAATAGGGGTAACATCCCTTAAAATTGATGGGTCCTTATACAGCTTGTTGAATGATATTTATATTAAAATTATTAACATATCTTTAGGATTATATTCTGTGTGGGGGATGTTAATCCCTATAATATGAAGGATAATATTTCATATAATTATAAAGATTATTGAAAAATGTTTTTAATTGAATCATGTTATGAAAATTAAATCAACATGAATCTTAATATTGTGAAAGGACCTGATTGTATTACCATAAAATTCCATATGTCTTATAGAGAGATTTTGTTTGGTTTGATACTCATTTATGTGATAGGTTTCTATAATCATAAGTTTATTCCTTATGTTTTTAAATAAAAAATTATTTCCCTGATTCCAAAAAATTATACTATGTTTGATGTAAATTTTCTCATGTCCGCATCCATTGGAATGAAATTTTCAAATATTATTTCAAAATTAATTTCATCAAGAATGGGAACTATTGAAAGGGTATTCATTAAATCAATGTTATTTGAATTTAAATACTAAAGGAGAAACCAAAATAATTATCTCACTCCATCAGAATATTTCAATGTCATGATGAAAATGGTGAAATATAGGAACATGTCACAGAATATTGAAATTTCAAAGGATTTTGAATCAATTTAGTGGTGTTTTATTTTTTAAATTCTTATAGATTATGGGTTCATTGTGGATTTATTCAATTTATTAAAATATATTCTCAACTGTGTTTGGCTATCCATTTGTATCATTGGACCTCATAAATGATTCAGTTAGTTCTCTAAGGGATTTATGTAATGGGACCCCCTCTATGGCTTTATGTTACTATGGCTAAGGATTATTAGAGTGTATAAATTATCAATCATGATTAGTCTTGAATCCAGATAAAATTTATGTTTGTATGTAATTTTATCTCTTTAAATCATCTCTTTTATACTGATGAAATTTTTCAATTTGGACCACATAATAAGAAAATAGTTTCATTCATTAAGAACCCATTTTATTATGATGAAAAATTTTATAGACTGCATATAAATTAGAAAAAGTCATCATTGGTGTTTGGAAATGGATTTCATGTCTCTTAAAAGAATAATTCTTTTAGAATTGTTGGTGTAAATTGGGGAATTGTTTATTTCACCTACAATGAGGTTCCCTTTTATGGGGAAGGTAAAATAATGCTAACTTGAGAGTAGTTATTATAAATTAATTATGATGATGGAAAAAAAGGTGAGTACCATTTCTTAGTCTAGGAGATTTTTTTTGTTGAACTCAGAGATGACCTCAAAGATTATTTATATTTCATCTATTAAAAAATTTCCTAAACATATCACCAAAGAGCTACATTCCATGATCATATTTTTTATGGAATGCTTTCATATATTAAATGAATATAATTATGGTGGAATGGAAGGATTGTGTGAAGCTAATTGAAATGGTATGTTTGGGTATTAAGGAACTGATAATTTTTCCAAAAACAACATATTCTTTGTAAATTTTCATAGAATATATTAGCAATTAATGATAGATATTTAGAATATATTTCCAATATATTTACTTAGAAAATTATTAATGGTAAGTCCTTGTATATTTCTTCATTGATTGGGACAACTGAAAAATACACACATATTGAGTTTATGCACTTTTTAATGTGTCTAGTCTGTAAGATGTCTACCCTCAATTTTAGGAATACACAGTTGATAGAAAATCCAATTATTGAAGAAATATGTGTCTCTCGTAATTTGATAGAACATTCAATTTGTGATTTTAACTACAATTATATCTTTTATGATCTTTTAGAATCATATATTTTAATGAAAAATTATAGGTATGATTATGTTGATAGAGATATGATTGTGTGGGTTCCAAACTATATTGTGTTCCTCAATGATAAGGGAACAACAGAAATAAATGTGAATGCAATAGCATTGTTCCTATGCTGCTTTAAAATTTTAAACATTTTGTCATATCTACTTATCATGTTCTACATCTATAGTGGATATGGAGATGTAGGTTTCCTCTTCAAATAATTGTACATATAATAGGAACTCACATTCTACAAGTGTTCCAACTATGTCTGATTTATGAAGAGTCTATTAATCATTTAAATGCACATTGCATATTATATTTTTTGAAATTGGTAGAATATTAAACCTTTTTTTGGTCATAATATTTTGTTAGTGTGTTTTAAATTGTAAATTATCTCCATCTCTAATTTTGGCCACATTTTTGGAGATTCGGGGTATGATGTAGACTTCAACATCAACAGTCATTCATTATATATTTTTAGCATGAAATGGGATTTATTTTAAAAAATATCATCCTACTTTAATTTTGTTGATCAATTTTATTTATATGTAGTTCATGGATACCTCCATTATTGGAATAGGATATATGTATAATGATGTGTTTGAACATGTTATTTTGATAATATTTGGTGTAAATTGAAGGTTGATTAAGACTTTGGTACTAAAATTCATTTGATGGATTCCACCAATATCTTCAAGGATGTAAGTGAATGTACATTGGGTGGAATCATGTGGAACGAGGACATCATCCTATTTTGCTGTATCCCACACTAATCAAGAAAATTTTAAAGGATTATTTTATAACATTAATGGATGTTGTTCTACTATTAATGTAAAATTACAGGCGATGATTAAACCAAGTAAATATGAAATCCCATATGGATGGATATTTATTTTGGAAAAATGTGACTGTAATTTAGCTATTAATTTTATATATAATCAATATAGGAATGTTCAATGGGTAATTTTTCCATTAGGTATTTAGAGACTTCCATTTATTGAAAAAATATATCTAGATTTAACACATGTCAACATGGTTAAAAATCAAGATCTAGATGCTCTGAAAAAATGGGAAATTATTGAATGATGTTCATGACGGTCTTATGATATCTCGAACATCTTATCTCATTTTTTATTTTTATTTTCATGTTTTTGTTCCCTCTCCATGATGTAATCCCCTTATAATTCTGCATAACTTTATTTTAATACATATTTCTCATAACAAGGTTTTCATGGATCATAAATCTTATTGACCAATGTTGTTGTATATTACTAAGCTAATAATTTCACATAATATTGGTTTTATACTATTTTATACATCTCTAGTTATATATGACATGTGATCCTTAGTGTTTTTTGTCTTTTATAATGATGATTCTTCTATGTCAATGATTTACCTTCCTAAAAAAACCATATATATTATTATCTACAACTGTGAACATACCAAATTTTTTATCTTCCTTTAATTGTTTTTATAACATAATTTGTTTGGTTATACTCTCACATATATGGTATTAATTTCACCCATATTTTGTGTTTATGAAGATGAAAAATAATTATAAGTGCACTTATTATATGTGGAGCAATTAAAGATGATTGAGCTACGTATTTTTGGTGTATGATGGTGTGTGATATAGATGACTAAAATAAAAATAATTTTTTTAGTTTCATTTATAATAAGCGGGTTCATTCAATTAATTAATGATTATTGTACCATGTTATATTTTTTATTGTATATATTTAAATTTTGGTGGATTCAATATAAAAAGTTTATGTCTCATGAACACATCTCTTATATAGTTGGTTTTGTAAATATTTATGTTTTATTTTATGTTTATATTGTTCATCATAGTTTCATATATTTTGAATGTAATTTTATGGTGAGGCATCCCTCATCCATTATGTCTTACTAGTGTTAGTTTCTATCCCCTCATCAATTGGATACATTCTTGTGGTTTTACCCTCAGATTACCACCATCCTAGGTCGGGTCTGCGTGGGAAAATTAGTTTCAAGATGGTATTAGAGTAAATCAATTCAAGGTATTTATATTAGAGATATTTTTTTGAATATGTTATCTAGAATTTAGGTAAATAATGTTTACATGTTTTTATTTTAGATTTTGGACAAGGGAACGCTATGCTAGAACAATTACGAATGTATCTATTAAAAAATACATTCATAATATATTTATTGATTCTAAATAATATTGTACTAAATTTACGTATATTAAGGATTAAAAATGCATCATACAATGATAATTTTATATAATTTCTATCCATAACATGTTATCTCACCCAGGACAATGTAAAAATTACTTTTTCCATTGTATATAATAATGGATATAATTGACAAGAATGATTGTCATGTTTTCTATATGCTTTTGAAGAGTTAGTTCCATTGACTGATTTTATCCCAATTGATTATTAAAGTGACATGATTAATATTTAGATATTTCATTAGTGTTTATTTTCAATATGTATGGAGGAAATATCCCTATATTTTTTTATAAATTACTATTTTATTCAGTATGATAATTACATCAACTTCGTGTTATAATATTCATAGGATTATTGTAAATCATAGTTTTTAGTATAATAAAAATAATATAATACAAGTAAATACTAATATCTAGAGAATAAATTATTTTTTTCTAATTTATGTATAGAATTTATCTTAGAAATTTATTTTTTGACTAGATGATCATGATTTATTTTGTTACTTTTTTCAATATGATGAACTTTTGGTGGATAGTGTTTAGTCAAACGTGACACAGGACTACATCACATTGATAGGTTTTTCACCTCTTATTCATTATGAGTTTTATTTTTTAGAATTAAAAATGTTCATGTTAAGTATATTATAGACATTATTTAGGGATGAATGACCATGACTAAGTATGTTTTATGGTCCACTAATTCTATGAGATAATAAATGGATGTGTAAAATTATAGCTTCTTATGTGAGGTATTATGTAGGGGATCTTGTTTTGGAATCAGATAAGATTCTTGAGGTGGATAATTTTATGATCCACTACCACTACCAACCTATCTAGTAGGACCTCTTTTTTAAAATGGTACTATAATTTAGTTATTAATATAGATCCTCATGAAATAATGAGGTCATTTTTTATAATATAATATGGTTTGTGGTGTTTACAATTTTCTTCCTACATTAGAAAATGTTCTCACTGATTATTCAAAAAATTAATACATTATTTATATAACAATATACCTGATATTTGTGTTTTTATTTGATTTACCAACTTAATATATTCATCTAGGAACTCCACATGATGGTGATAATATTGTTGTGCACATATGAATACAGTTTGATATTATTATTATAAAAGAGATGTTTTTTTGTTAGGATTTATCACAATTACATAGAACCCTATCACATTATCCTAAGAATATATTAGTTTTTTATAGGATATTTTTTTTTGTTTTCATTCATTATATTTTGTTATATTAATGATGGAATGTTTTAATATACACATCAATCAATGTGAAAGGACCTTATGAGGGATGCTTAGGGAAATCCCCTATGAATTCATTTTATATTACCCAAAATTAACAGAGTATAGATTTGTATGATATAGATATTCTTTAGGACCAGTTTCCCGCATTTTTGGATGTATATAGTGATTTTTCCATCAACATGTTATTTTCACTAATATTTAATCAATAATATCTCCAATATCATCAATTTATTATTAAATGTCCTATTATGGGATTTGTAGATAATGGTAGATAGGTATGGATTTTTAGAGAAGTTTTTTTAGGCCTTATATCACTTCTTCAGAATGTTGAAAGGATTTGATGGTTAGTGAATGTTAAACTCATTCCGTTATATAATTTTGTTTGAGATCAAGAGTATTATAGTTTTCTGATAATACTCATCAATCACTACAAATAATGTGTGTTTATATAAATGTTGATGGTTGTATGAATATTTATTCTCTGGTAATGTGACCGATAAGGTAGTTTTTATTGACATTCTTGATGTAATCCATGTTTATAAACATGGAATTATAGTTGTGGATTATTAGTTGTCCCCCACATAGTTTAATGTCATTTAAACATATGTGAACGGAGTGTTGAAATAGTATACGGGTAGTTGATGGATTTAGCAGAATATTAATATCTCAAATAAATGGGATATATCCGTGAGGTTAGTCCTTGTGGAAATGGATTATGATGAGAGTGGTTGAAAATGAATACAATTGACAGATGGTTGTGGTCTCTACTATCCTTATAATGTGAGAGAAGAACAACTAGGTGACATTGATTATGTGATCATTTGTGGATATGTAATTTATTATTATAAAGTTGATATATTAATTGAATCTAGGGAGAATATCATGCATTTTTAGGATTGGATATTGATGTTTTCATAAATCATGTTTTTACTGTGATTATATATCTTTAACTGGGTCCATCATTGAATATTATTGGTTCATGTGGATTTACAACATACCAAACATTTAGTTATATTTTTCATTTGAGAAATATATATACATAGTTGAAAATAATTCCTCTTATGTTTTGGTTTTGGTTTCTTGTGTTTAAATTATGTCATCATATGTTTTGGAGCCAATTGAGTAAGGTCATCTGAATGGGTTAGGACTGAAAAAATTGGATTTTGAATAAATGGTTCAATGATGAAAGTTTTTTTAGTTTCATGGAGGTTTTAGGTGATTAGATTCATTTAATTATGTTCACATCAATATCATACATGATGAGTGACAAAAACCCAACAGATTCATTAATAACATTGGATTCAATCTTTTCTAGAGTCATAGGTGAATAACAGCGATTTGAACTATTTTAAAAAAATGTTTTATACCATAATATATTTGAAATCAATTTTCATTTTATTAGGGATGTTGAAATTTGTACTATTTTGGGCTAATATTCATAAGGATTTTTCATCATTTCATGTAGATAAATCCTTACAGATGATAATGGTATGGACTGAGTAATATTGGTATGGATACTATAGTGTGAGATTATGAATATATAAATTAATTACTTTTGGAAAAACATAACATGATTATTCTATATGGAAAGTAAAAACATCTATGAGAGTGAATGAAAGTCAATGACTATCCCTATGTGGTATGTGTTAAGGGTTCTCAATGATTTTATAAATCCAATGGTGGATCTAGAATGGGGGATGTTTATACTGTCATGAAAGATATTTTTATGAGAATATTGTTTAACAATAATGGTTCATTTACTTTTCAACAATTAAAAATTTAAAGGTAAGAGGAATATAGTGAACTAATTTTTTGTTTTTTTAGGACATAGATCATTCTTGATATTCTGTGTCACAAATATTATATATTTTAATGGATATACTAGTAAATTAATCATAAAAATCAATGAAATATTTTTTTAATTGGTATGTTTAACTTTAGTCATACTGTTTACCCTTAGAATACGTTTTTTAAAATTATTTGTATTATATTTAACAATTTCCATACTTTATTTGGGGTTTGAATATTTTTTAGTAGTGTTTTTTGTTATTATAACATTTACATGGTTGAACTATATGGGTATTATTAATATTATTGTAATGTATCCTCTAGGGTAAGCAATTATTCTTTATTTCAACCCTATAGGTTATGGGTGATCCAGATATTGGTAGTTTCAACATTGGTTCATAGATCAGTAGTGTATTTTTAATGCATCAGTATGTAGATCATTGAAGAATTAGAAATTATCTACAATATTGGATATCAATTTTTTGGATGTAATTATTCATAATTTTTTTATTATTATATACATGAAGTTATCTAATTTAAATTTTATTAAACAATTTTCATCAATTATTCTATTAATGAAAATTAAACCTCAAGATATCGATGAATGAATTTTTGAATGTATAGTAACATTTATATTATATCTATATCATTCAAAATATTTTCCTTTTTAGTTTCATCTATTGTCAATATAATTACATTACATAATATGCATATAGTTAGTAATTTTATTGAGAATCTATATTCTCATTTTTAATTATGTTGCAAATATCAAAATATATAATTATATGAAAATGGATTATTAGCAAAATTTTAGTCATCATAAAATATCTAATGGATGGTTTCCAATTTGAAGTAGGGTCATATGAAACACTAAATACTATTTTTTCAATATTTTTCCATTAACAATTAATCTCCTAATAATCTTCATATTATTTATATCAGAAAAAACTCTCACCATGATTCACAGTGTTTGTAATTTCGAAAAATGATTTTTTATGTAGTTGTTTTGGATAATGGGAGTATAAGGAATTTGATCGTTTGAGAATGGTATTGGAAATGAAGAAACTTCTATTTAGTTGGATATAGATATGCCTTATTTATGAAATGGAGATGTGAAGGGTTTATAGATGTGGTTGTGATCAATTTGACATCTTCTTATCATGAGAGATGATGGTATACTAATGAAAGCATTTTTAGATGGATGAAAAATATATATTCAATGATGATGATGAAAGAATGAAAATGGACCAAGATTAATAAAACCAAATTATATAATGTGTAGTTATTCAGAAGCACACCATGTTTTGTCTTCCACAGAGTGCTCGAATTTCAATGTGGTGCTAAATATCAAATAGTGTGTCAATATAAAATTTCAAATATATGATTAATTTAAGTTTATAAGACTTAGTTTAAAAAAGGAATAAATATCACACACAGTGTAACATTTACACAAATATTTGGTTTTCATTCAGTACCCATTATGAGAGGCACTAAATTGCATGCACTATTATTTCCAATAACACACAAACCATATAGGATAAGGATGTACATGTTGTATAACGAAATTTTTTATTCCAAATACTCCAAAAAACACAACATATATATATTTATATTTTATTTTATTCGATTGGGATGCATGCATTGTGTTTCACAGATACATGAATTTGACACAATTTTTCAACACATTCCATGTTGAATTTTTTGGTACCTTATATATTCTGAAATAGAATGACTTGGGACCCACTGATAATATCTTAATGACATGACTATGGGTTCCACACACCATGTCACTTCATTGAAATGATATAGGTTGATCCCACATGGCGATAAAGTTGATTAAATTCTAGTCTACCCCTCATGTTTAAAACACTATATCCAAGGAATTAAAATCCTTATATTGGGTTGTTTGTATCATTTTCATATCTAATAACCTGGTTTTCATAATTATATAAATGAATACAGTATTTTTAACATTTTTACTTTTATTTTGAGAGATTTTTTTTCTATTTGTTTCAGGGTGTTTTTTGTGAGGCATTTTTGGTAGTTTGAGTCTCTTATGTTTTTAGTGATGATCACATAGTGCATGTGAGATATATCGAGTGGGATTTCAGATAGAAACATTCCTTGTGAAATATTAACTCTAGGTTATGTTTCACATTCATGATTTAAAAATATAGTAACAAAATTTAAGAAATATTATAGATAGGGTGAGTGTATTCGACACACTATGGGAAAATATTATATACCCCCATAGTTAAAACAATGAGATGTAAATCCTTAAGGTTTAGGGACCAAAAAAATCAATCATATTTAATGAGAAGAGGGTTTTATATATCAATGATGGATTGGGAAACCTCCCATAGATATGAGTAAAGGGACCTCTAATTTGGTGATTCTAACCCCCTAAAACATCACTCATATTATTGTGAGGGGTGTGTACCTATATGTTTTTAATATAGTTAACGTAGTGGTTATGAGATGTTGGGGGTTTTAGAATTCATGGGTTCTATACTATCTTGGGTTCTTATCCGTATACAAATTTTATTCAGATGGGGTACTGTTATTTTTAATTTTTTATGTAGATTATTTATATTAAGATACAATATGTTGTTGATATATTAACTATATATATTATCTTTTTTATTTATATATATTTAAATATAGTTATATACAAGATGTGATCATTATTGGTGATGAGTTTTATTGATATGGATATTTTTATTAGTGGGATTTATGTTTATAAAATAATATCTTTGTTTATCTTCTTTTATGAGATGGGTTATTATTTTCTCTTTATTTTTTATTTTAAGGGTATCTTTTTGGGTTTATAATCTATCCAACATAAGTGGTTTTTACCACAAATTATGTGTTTACAAATATTATGCATAGTTTTTTTGATACTAATGGATGTGGGGATGGTAAAGATAATTGAGTTGGGGATTAGTGGAATATAATTATTTTTGATAGGGACACATAATATTAGAGTTTTTACTGTGATACATGTCAACAAGGGGTTGTTTTATGTTTTCTTATGATATTAATACTTAGTATTTATATCTCATATTCAATTTTATCTTTTGGTCCTCTCAAATTGGATAATTGATTACTCATGGTTCCATCAATTTAAAAATAGATAATTCGTAAAATTTTTAGAGGTTTATTTATATATCATGTATTACAATTTCATATCTTCTGTATATGTTTATATTTTAAGACCTCATATGTATTTTATTCATTCATAATGCATGTCATCAGCCCATTTTTTATTAAGGGATGTTTTATGCTAGTTATACATAGGGAACATGGCATACCTCGAGTCTATGTGGGTCTCATATTATTGGTTCATGTCATGTGACATGGATAAAAACATACAAATTGTACCATATTTAGTATAGTTTTCATGATGAAGTTAGTATATTTGCATGACATGTATTCCTTTATGTACTTGGGGGTACAACATAGAACCCCCAAATTGTCCTAAAACACTAGAAAATGCATATCAGTACAAGTTATATGTAATGAAGATATTAAAAACATGGTTTTTATTATTTGGATGATAAAAATATATTTACACATTCCAACATAAAATTTTGAGCATTAAGATTCATGAATTTACTAAAATATTTTATTCTATGTGAGAACTATCATATTTTATGGATGGAAACATATTCCTTGATAACCAATAGAGGTAAAAAGATTTTAATGTTTTTAAAAAGTATTAAAAATTGGGTAAATTGATTAATTAGGAATTATAATGAAAATACATTATATTTTATTTATAATAATATTTAAAATATTAGAAATTTCATTTTGGAAATGATCACAATGTTTGGGTTTTTTTAAAAGGGGATTTTCACTATAATCCTCATTTTGATAATAATTTAATTTCTTTCTGAAAAATGATTTTAGGACGGGATTCATTATATTAAGAAAATAGATTTTACAAGTAGATATTTGATCTTTTATTTCCTGAATATGGTGATATTCATGATAGGTATATGTGTTATTCTTAAATAATGTTATTTAATTTTAGAAATAGATCAACATATTACCACCACCATAATGATTCCCTTGGTGATATAATTACTATATCACTGGAGTTTTATTTTCCTAATCATATATTTACTATTTATATAGTTTTGGTATTCCCACATTTAATAATAATCCATCATAGTGCATGTCGACACCTATTTAATTATAATAGGATATCCTGATGTGTAATTATGTCATGTGTTTGAACCCCAAAATCCATAATTTAAGTGTATTTTGAACAACAAAATAAGAACAGATAGGTCATGTTATGATACATCAGAAAAATAGGTGTGGGAATCCATTTATGTTCATATAAGGTGGGTGAGAATGGATTCAGTGGAATATGTCAGGGCTTCAGGGTCATGACTTTTCATGTGGGGTCATAAACGTCACATCTAGTCAACCCAGAAATTTTTGTTGGATAGATCAATATGGATTGCACACAAAGAAAAACAATATATGAACTGTTCATCATGAATAAATTTCCTATATATATATATATTTATAATATTAATAATTTACTATTTAATGTCCATATGTTTTCAATTCAATTGGAAATAGTATTAATTACTTGTAGTGAAAGATCATTTATATACTGCTGTATATAATTTTAGTTTTCCAAAATGAAATAATTCACGTCAATATTCTTTGATCCAATATAGATTGATAAAGGTGGATTCAATATTCCCCTAACTAATACCTTCATTGAATATATATGATCCTCTAAATAAAATTAGGTATATTTTTATAACAAATACATTTCCAAAATGGTATTATCCCTATATAAATTATCAATAACATAGATTTCATCCAATAAGGGTGTGATCTTGGGTAATTAATTTCAAATAGATAATCTTGTATTTATCATGGGTACAAATTTTGAACAACATATTTAGAGTGATCAGCTTGATATAACATATTATTAGTGTCAACAGGTGACATTGTTCAATTTTATTGTAATTGAAATGCTTTTCTATTACACAAATAAATATTTGGGCTTAACTATTTTTTATTACAAGGGATAAAATTCTAGATATATTTTAATCACTACTATATTATTACAAATATAGTGACATTGATTGAAAAATAAAAAGATTATATAGAAGACCATATTGGTCATTAGTTTTAATTAATTGGTTTTAATTTGTGACCCAAGGTTATCTTTATTGGGTAATTGATATACATTCATTATTACAATGGAATTTAATAATAAATTTCATTAATATTTTTATATACTATTTCAGTAATCCATTTTCTTGAGGATATTATTAGGTTATATTAATATATATTTTTATATTTATAATAAATTTTAAAATTACTATATGAAGTTATATTCTATTGGGGAACTGGTGGGGTAATATTAAAAATTTTAAAAGTGACTTAATAACATTTATGGGTAATTTCTTATTAGTTTTTAACTACCAACCATTAAAAAAGTTGTTTTAGATTTGGTATTACATCTCAATATTTTCAATGATATTGGTTGGGTCCTAATAAGGCATGGTATTGTCAACTCACATTACCAAAATTATTTGTGGAATTTTCCAAAATCAATCAATTTGGGAATCTAACCATTATGGTTAATATAACATAAATATAAATAATTTTGTAATAATGTAATTATTATAATATAATCTGTACATAATAAAAACCATGTGTGTCCACTATATAATGGTTGATACATGATAGCTTCCCACATAATTTCGTATTCCAAGACAAATTATTATTTTCTTTGAAGAGGATAATTCCAATCTAAGTTTATAAAAAAACATAAACAAATTGATTATGATAGATAATATATTAGTTTTAATTGGAATTTATAAGTAAATTATTAAATACATATCATTTTATATTCTTATTTAAATCTATCAATAATTTTCCACACAAGGTGTAAAGTTATCACTGAGTAAAAGATAATGTGATCCATCCTCCAACTGTATCCATGAGTTGAGTTTATATCCCATGTAATGGGAAAGACATATTTCTATCCTCTGTCTTTTATAACATTATTTAAAGGATATATGAGATGATATTTTTAGTATAAATCAATTCAAGGAGTTATAATAGTATTAATATACTCACATATCAATAACAATTAAAATATTTATAGAACTATCCTAGGAAAATCAATGAAGCTCAAAAATTATACAATATATAACTTTGTTGTACATAAATATGTAATGAGTTACAACTATAATAACTATTGGATGTAAATTTATGATTAATTTTTTATCATTATAAATAATGAGTTTCATGTTCAATCTATTTATATCACAATGTCATGAGGGAAACCCCAAAATGATTGATTAATGTAGGATAGATAGGTTGTATCATTATATTCACATTGTATGGAAATAACCACGAATAACACAATAACATGCAGACATTCACCATAACAATGTCTATCATATTGTGGAATTTCATGTTGTATTAAACACAATTTCATTGGAATTTCTTTTTAAAAAATTTTGAATAGTGTCCCATTTTCACTCTAACAATATAGTCATAGTTCACAATCACCATATGACCCATTAATTATAATAAAATACTATTCTAAACAAAGAAATCCTCTTAGAAATATTTAAAATTTTATTTTATAAAATCTATAATTCATTTTTACCACAAGTCACATCATATGTAACAACTCATGATAGCCCATCCGAAATATCATTTGATATCTTTTAAATATATTTTTAGGTAGATCTATCAGTTTTATAAAAATCCATTTTTAGAAAACATTATTCCCCAATCACTTTACCAAAATGTGTGACCCCAAGATCCTTATAGAAATGAAGAAACATATTATTTCTCTAATTAAAAACTATCTAATGAGAGTGCTCATAGAAAATATATAATAAAAATCAATCTATAAAGGGATATAATGTGGTATTTATCAAACACATGTATCTTTATAATCTTTTCTACATATTACAACATATATAAATATTCATTATTCTATAATAGATTTTCCAGGACATTGAATAGCTTTGAGATTCAATGGATTTCATTCCCATATAACAAACACTAACAGTCTTGATTCATATTGTATAAACTAACTTCATGGTTTAACAAAAATCTTGTTATTATCAAATGAGAATGAGAAAATCAAATACCACTTATACATGTTGATAAAAAACCACATATTCCTTATATGGATATGAATACATACATCATTAATACACTTAAATTTAGAGTGAAAATTTTATATTCATCATATGAGAGGAAAAATCTCACCATTGTTTAGACTCAATCAATAAATTGATCAAAAAAATAACAATCCTCCCTTTTATTAGTTCAGCGTCATGGATGAAAAAAATAAAGGAATGTAATTAAGAAGGTTCTCATGATAAGTATCCATAAAACTTAATTTGTGAGTATTTTAATATAAAACATTCATTCAAACCATAATAGACACATAATGTGCAATTATTCATGCATTATACCTTGTTGGATATCTAATATATAATCGTCCTTTAGTATCCTATGAGAATATTTCATATTTCCCTAAAACATTTGAACTATTGTAATATTAAAATTTCATCAAAAACATTAATGAACAATGAATAAAAATATTTTAGGATAAACTAAATTCTTATTTTTAGTGGAAAATTATCATTTTTTATTAGGAATATATATAACTGAGATGGAATAATGTGAATATAGAGACCAAACATTATATAAAATGATATATTTATATTCATAAACACATTTAATATTAATAACAAAACAATATATAAATAAATGTATAATAATATCAGTTATGATAGCCAGATATAGATTCCTTATGTTTCTATCACATTTATCTTTTTATATTTTAATTACATCACTTATTATTTCTTATGAGAGATCAATATGACCATATTGTAAATACTCTATAAAAAATCATTTATTTAATAACATAATTAGTCTAATACTATTTAAAAATTAGTGATACATTGAATCATTTCGTAATATTAATCTCTTAGAACAATATAGCCACAAATTATTACATAAAAATTTCAAATGTTATAATGTAATAATATCTATTATCTATATATAAATGTTTTCATATTCCTAATCATAATTTTGTAAATTTTTGTTGATAATTTTTGTTTAGATAATTTGGGGGAAACCATTTTCATCTTTACATTATATTTATTTTCCAATATACCATAATCTATATTTTTGTAAATAATGTTATATTCACATTGAATTATACTGCAATAATACTTTACTTTTTATATTTTAATGCTTTTTATGCCCAAATATATTCCCACTTATTTCATAGAAATTGTATTTTCTATAATATAAATTTATAATAAATAAAATCAATTATGTTATGAAATTAAATATATTTTTTAGTGTGAATATTTAAAAAAAATTAAAAATGATATATTTTATTATTTTCTATGAGATTAGATAAATATTATTAAAATAATACTTTTAAAATTAAAATATTCCACTATCAGATGGTGAGAAAAAACTATCTCATATTTTATCAAAAAAACCTAGATATTCTATGCCTCTTGCATAAAAACCATATTAACCATATCTCATTTTCAAATTTGTTTTAGAATTTAATCAATTAATTATCGTTTTTTTCAAATAAAATAAAACTTTTTAAAATTAAATTTTTAGAGTAACAATTCATATCATATTTTAGGAAAACAATAGAAAAATATATAATCATTATTTTGATCAAACGGATATTGAAAAAAATCACATGCATCCTACTATTTGTGGAAATAAAATTTTTATTATCTCTTTATTACAAACATTATTCTATAAACATAAATCCTTTTTCAACATAGAACCCCTGAAAATATTTAGAATAATTTTATAATGTAAAATTGATATCATATTAAATGAAAAATTATAATAATTAAATTGTATAACATTTATTATTGAAATGAATACATCTTGATAAAATTTATTACCTTTTTGGTATTCGGTAAAATTCAGCTGATACTAGACATATTCCCAATAATATAATCACAACCCCTCCTTCCACACCAATCCCATAGGTTTCAATGTTTTAGAATGACTACTAATCCCATAAATATTTTTTTTCAAGATTAAAAAATTTATGTTTTCAACTAATAACATAACACAATATTTGGGGAAACTTGTGTTATGGTAAAATATCCTCAATATGTTGTGGAGATCAGGTAATTTTTTTGATATAATTTATTATATGAACTATATTAATCTATTAAACCCATTTTGACGATGATTTTAGAAGGAAATTAGTAGACAAATCATGAATTCAATTATTACCCGTCCTATATAAGTCAATAAATTACTAATTCATATTCAGTACATAATTATATATTGAAATTATTTTTCTTCTTCATATAAATAATGACATTAATGACTGAAACTCTCATAAAATACATATTCTTGGTAGTGTCTTTTAAAGTATTTTATCATCTTGAATTTATCCCTGATCTCATGTTACTCTTGAAAAGTAGAGTCTTGTGATACTATCATCAGGGGTGATACATTAAGATAATAGTTTAAATACATAAAATATGCTTCCCAATCTATTGGTAAAATGTATTCACTATTTTGTTTTTAAATTATCAATTTCTCTAAAATATAAAATTTTCCATCATACTTTAAAACAAATATTAAATTTTTATAAAAATACATAATGTAGCATCAATTAATATTTATTTTGATTACAGTGATATAAAATTAAATATTGATGATAAGGAAACAATTTTATCTATATTATTGGATTTTATAAGATGTGAAAAATTTATTACAAACATTTTGGTAGAAATTTTTGCTTTTTCCTTCCGCTAATATGATAACCTATTTAAAATTCATCATATCCATTAGTGGTCTGAGATTATTTTTTCATTATTTAAATAGTCATCTTCAGAACATATCTCATCATTTAGAAATTTAGGTAAACAATAATGCTAAAAATATTACAAATGAATCATGAAATGTAGATTGGAAATCATTGTTATCATTTAATAATATAGATTTTATTATTTATATTAATCTGGTATCATACAATTTTGGTTTCAAAACATAATATAACCAATTGTATATATCAACTACATTAACATAATTATTTTTTGGTCACCCATAACTTTCTTACATTACACAATATAATTCATGAGAACCTAGTTTAGGAATGTACTACATGGCTAGATGATCAATGAAATAATTTCTCTCCATTAGATGTAACATATCAGATTGTATTTTAATTGCTTTTTAAATTTCAACATGTTAACTCATGTATTTTCATTACATTTTTTCTTAATTTTAATGATCTAGTTCTTAAATTTATATTCCTTATTTAAAATAAATATCTTCAACACATACTGATTTGTATCCGTTTACATAACTCATAGCTTGTTCTACTAATACAAATTTTGATAACACTATATTTACTAATATCATAATGCGTCACATTAAAAAGGTACCTCAAACCCTTTCAATTAATTTATAAAAATATTATAAAATCAACATTATGTGTATGTGTAATAATTGTTTAATAGGTATCCAACCACAATATTTCTTTTACATGGAATAAAAACTCAGGAAAGTTACTAGTTTAAACCAAATTACCCATACCAATGGTTCATTACTAAAGGGAATCATTATTCAATTAAACTTATAATAATTAATATCTAAAAACTATAATTAATATTTAAATTTAAGCTCATATTCAATTAATATACCAATGTTAAGGTATTGGAAGACAAATAAAATTATTATACGTAGAACGTAACACCATATATAAAAGTATGATAATTTAAATAGGCCATTAAGAATAATTTAAAATAATTCCTATATCATTTCACAATATAAAAATTATTTTCTTGTAATATATTAAAATTAAATGAAATTAAAATAATTATAAAATCTATAAATATAAAAATGTGATATACATTTTAGAAGAATTTATAAAATGAATAATAATGAAGTATTTATAATTTAAAAAAAATAAGAAAATTTTATAAAATATTAAAAAATTAACACTTCATATTTACTTTAATATGAACACGTTGGCATGCAAATCTAACTGGGATTTAAATAATAACTCTATCATTTTCAAAAAAATTTGATATTTTTTAAATCAATTTTTAAACTATATGAATTTTATGATATAAGTAAAAATATTAAATATATTAATCGAAATGTAATAAAATATATTTAATACTTAATTAAATTAACTATGTATACTTTTGGTGTAGAATAAATAATTTTCTAAATGGGGATGATAATATAAATATTTTATATCTTCATTTTAGTAAAATCCAAAACTTAAATATAAATTATTTTATATTTTTCATTATTTTATAATTGAAAACTAATTTATTAACTGATAAACCCTCTAATTAATCTTTAAACCCATACCACATCCTTCAAAACGATTTTTCTATGGTTTCACAAACCCATAAATTTGGATTTCGGTTGGAGGGCCATCACGAAAGAAGGTTTTGGATATTTTTATAAAAAAGCAATTTTCTCTAAAATTCATCTTTCTATAATTTTTTATGGATATATAACATGACATGGTGGTTCATTGAATTAAAAATATTTCAATTGGGAATACCATAACCAATATTCATGTTTATTATATTCATTTTATATTTGAAATATGGAATGGTGATTCAACATGCGACAACTCATTCTACAAGAAAATCCATTGTAATTTCAATATATAATAAGGAAATTTAATGAAGATGAAATCATTTGGATACTTGATATGTTTGTTAATTCTTATGAAATATCATTCTCAAAAATTATTTAGGGTTCATCAAACCATGATATGGTAGTATCATAAAATTAGTGTTTATTTTATGATTTATTATTGTATGATTGTTTTGATAAACCATGTGGTGATTATATAAATTTCATAGTACCATAATCTCTCTTAGTAATAATTTGTTACATGATTTGGATATCTATATTAAAAATGGAAATTTTATAAGAATCTTTCCATAGTTTTAAAAATGATAGTTTTATTGTTTATTTATTTATTTTAAAAATAAATTCAAATGATATTTATGTGGATATAATAATATTGATTTTTTTGGAGAGATTACTATTACACATACATAGAAGTTACCATAAACTAAAATTTATTTTTCAACATGATTCTTCCATATGTATTATACATAATAAATAAATAATGAATAGAGTACTATTTTCATTTTTCGATCTGACTATGTAACTTCAGTTTCACAAGATATAGATAGTGATCAATGTTAATCATCCCATGGACAAAAACAACTTATATTTTCCTCAAGCTATGTGAGTCCACTAATTCATATATACAATGTTTATCAATCCATTTTCTTCAACATCCTTATTTAAAATCTTTATGAAAATGAGAGACTCAAAATACTTCCGTTTGAGGAGTTTGAGCAATATTCATATACCCAAAAATCAATATCAATGAGCCTCTATATATTGACATCCAGGGAGAATCCATATAATTTAAATGTTATACTATATTTAGTGTATAATTTTAGAATTGTTTTATTTTTTTATAATTATTTATTTTGTAACTGACCATACCATGGTATAAGAAACAATTTTATTGTTTTTTTGTTGTACATATATTATAATTTTTTCTCTCTAATTTATTATTTTTAACATTTACTTAAAAATATATGAAATCAGTACATAATATTCAAAATATTGGTAGATTTTATATTTCGATATCTCAATGAAATCATTTTATGTCCACGTAATTTATAGATATATATCATCAACAAAGGGAATATTTCATATTTATTTTTGTGGAATGTCTTTAATGATTATAAAAGGGATCATATAGTGTGTGTGTGTATGGGAAGGGATTGAACCTTCTAATGGGTTTACATGGTTTATTCCGAATAGATAATTTATAATATTAATTTGTTAAATGTTTTGTACTGTGATTTCACCATTTCCCATAGATTAGGATTTCATATAGTCTATTTGAATTGTCTACAGATCATTTTATATTTTTATTTCATATTCATGATATTGGAGAAAATATAATTTATTATTTTAATTTGAATGAGTTTTTTAATCATTTAAAATTATTTATCCAATTATTTTTGATTAATTATATATTTCATTGTCGGTAAGTTATTTGGTTCGACAAATTTGTGTGGGATATTCTTGATATGTAGATGATGAGTTAATTCTGACATAAAAATTTATAAATTGGATGAATTATATACGAATTATAATCCAATTTTAATGTCTATTAACATTTAAAATTTCCTTGTATATGTGTTAATGATCTATCAGTGGTTCAAATTAATTTCTAGAAGATATGATCTTGAAAATTTGAAGTTGATTCGAATTTTAAACTCTAAAATCACACAAATATTTTCCATTGAAATTTAATTCCAAAATATTTTGAATTAGGTTTTATTATTAATTTATAAAATTATAATTTATAATGATAAATCATTTCCATGAGATTTTAGTGTTCATTTATTTATAGATTATAAAAAATAAAAATTTTATAAGATTTATTCTAAAGATATAATCATTGTGGAATATATTGCCCCATTCTATTCCATTAATTAGAAACAAAATATATATGTTCTTATTTATAAAAATCCATGATTTTTATAGAGATAATTTTGGAACTATTTTATTTATTATAGGGTTGTATTATAAAAATATATGACTAATAGTTCAGTAAATGTTAATGTTTGTAATACTATAGGATACACATGTATTCTCTAAGAGTTGTATCATAAAATATACAAATGTATTCTATTGAAATGATTTTGTTATATTTGATATTTTATAATTATATATATATATATATATATATATATATCCTTATGTGATACTGATAAGTATGTTATTATGTATTTCTATGAGATATATTATAGTTTTATATATAGAATTAGTTCATAATATTTTCAATCATATATGGAGTAATATTACACCTATGATTGATTAATGAATATTAATTTCAATATATTCAATGTAATTTTACTGTATACATATCTTAGAAATAGATTTTCAACCTTTTTTATTCCTTAGAGAGGTTCATATAGTGGTATTAGAAGACCAAATAAATTATGGTGATCACAATATGTGCATAATCAATGTAATGGAATATTGGGTACCTTTGTTATCATTTGAGGATGTGATGATAACACATTTCCAATGACTCTTCCATGTGAGGTTTTCATGATATTTTCTATAGGACTATATGAATAAGTTTTTCTATATACCTTTTTGTTATCCCTTTTTTTATATATTGTAATCTTACTACTCCACCAGTTATGCCATACAAGGATCATTATTTACCATTCCACTAGTTTTACCAGTAATGGCTAACTATAAACATTTTTATTGGGTCTTTTGAGATACATTATTTATAAAAAAATTATAGATACATCATGTGTTATTATCTATTCAATTTTTCATATTATGATATTAAAAAATCTATTTTTTATTGTCATTCAGCTACTCTGATATACCATTGATTGTGTATTGGGGGTCAATCAGTGGTATTATTTTATTAATTATCCTATTTTAATTAAAACTATTTAAGGTTTTATTATCATTAAACTAATAAATAAAAACTAAAAAACTAATTTCAATAATATAAATAATTAAGAGAGTAGAATGTGATACTTAGAAGTTTCACCCTTTAATACCCACTCCTTACCATGATTGATTATACCCACAACAATTAGGTTAAATACTATATAGAAAAGAGTTTAAACAATAATAAACACTCTTATGATGAAATATGAGTCTGCAATGTTCTTTCTCATCATAACTAGTTATACATTCATTCCAAAATCTCCCTATTCTGTTATTTTCTATACACATGAAAAACAACTCCTTCTATGTAAACAGGCTATACACCCTAATAACAAAAAATATTGTATCTATAATCAGAATGATCGAATTAATTCTCTATGTTACTTCTTCCATAAATGATATGATATTCTTCTATGAACCACTAATATCTAGTTTCATCATTTAAACACAATTCATAATCATCACCAGTAGACAATGAAGATCAATACTAGTAGTCTTAATAATCATTCAAGATTTTATCTGTACTGGGATTTTATATTCATTCAAAATACTTAGGCATCCATTCTTCTTCTCCTATAAAATATATACCAACTATAGACCGATTCTAAACTCTATGTCAAAGATTTCTTCTTGGTCATATTATTTTATAACATGTGGATTATGAACACTCTCGATAATCAATGTCTTATTGTACCAACAGAAAAATATAAATATATATATATATATATATGAAATATAGAATCTCAATGATCATAGGATTCATAAGATATACTATTTAAATTAGTTATTAGATTTTTAATTTAAATTCTTAAATAAAATCCATTTATACTGTTAGTTAATCATTCTATTCGAAACTCTTGATGTCTCAGATGTTTTTCGACCATTTTGGTCTCTATGAGACATGATCCTTTAAACTCTTCCAAATTACCCACATTCGTTATATAATGTTCAATTTCAATATTGAACTCATATTTATGGTATGTATCTCATATCAGAAACACAATCTCCTTCCACATGTTGTTCTTTATTTATCAATTAAGATCATAATTCAGTCATGAAATTGAATACATGATGATTATATTGGTATAATTATCTATATTGATTGTAAATTTATTCATAATTTCTGACTATATAATTTTTAACTTTATAGAATTATATTTCACAAATTTTTATAAATATTTGTTATATATAAATTGGTCAGATTAACTAAATATAGTTGTAAATCAACTATTCATTTCACTCTGATGATCCTCATTCCACATGTATATTTCATATTTTATCATTCATTTAATCTATGTTGACATATAGACTCTACATTTATCAGAATGTACATTATGGAAACTCAATGTCATAACTCTATGTCTTGTATATTTTAATATATCATCACTAGATGTACTCTGAAATGGCTCCACAAACTCTGTGTAAGAATCCTGTATCCACATTAAACTATTCATTGTAATTATATCCTAATTCCTTTTCCAATTTGGATAATTGATCCTCTAGATAAACTCTATTCCATTACTCTATTCATGAACTCTATGTCTATGCATTTATTATATTCCTTCTAAAACAAAAAAATCCATTACAACACTCAATTTATGTCTAATCCTCTTTTAGTCATTCTTATACCCAAAAAAATATATCAAGAACATTCTCAATCTCCTAAAAATACTTCTTAAAAGTTTCATAATGTAAATGAATGTCCTCATCGATCTAAATAAACATTGAAAGTATTATCCATTTCTTTACATCGTCCATTTTCCATTTGACAATCTTGAACCTTCTTTAATAACTTCTTCTATATTCTACACACTATAAAAATGATTTTTAACTTTTTTAATGAAAAATTTCTTAAATCCATCATATATATATATATATATTAATATATTATCACACAAATATTTCTCAAGTACTACCCTCCCTATGTTGATTTTTTTTGTGAGACAATGTCCAATCGAAGCATCAAATCTCTATTTCCACTTATCATGGTATCACATTCCTCAACTAAACCAAAATTGACTCAACATTTCACACCCTTATTTAATTGAAATAAAGCATCTTTTTTTAAGACCATCACCATCCCCTACATATTTTTTTAATAAATACCTCTTTCATAATCTTATAGTTAAAAAAATTCACATCTCTTATTGACAAGAAATACAATGGAAGATATTGGGTTTTATTCTCACCTCCTATTAATTCACTCAAAATTGTGGAACTGATTATTCTATTTAAAAATATTAATTATCTATTATACTAGGTGATATAATTTTGATATATCAGGAATTTAATAAAATGGATCCTTGGATAAGGAAACTCTTAGTATTCATCAACATACCACTGTAAAAAAGACCATTTAAAAATCAGGATTGTCAATTATTTCCCTAAACAACCAATAAAGTGATATAATTCTTAGATTCTCATTTGAGATATTTATAGATATTTATTAATGAATATTTATTTATCCTAAACACATCCCAATATGAGCGAAAATATTTCTGGTAAAAGATACATATTCCCCCCTTTAGTCATATTTTCATCATCAAACACTCCCCAATTGTAATCATAGTTCATACAACCATCAATAATGGTTCAATGTTTTATTAAATAAATCATTCTAATATTTTCATATTACATTCCCAAAATTTGTTATTTTCATAGAATATGAAATTTTTTCCCTCCACGTAATTTTTATCCCCCTAATTGGGCGCACTATTTTTTATCACCTCATAGAAATTAAGATAAACTCTTAATGAAATCTACAATGTTCTGGAGTAATGAAAAAACATAATAATCCCATTCAACAACAAACATGTTAAAAAAATTTAAGAAATATATTATGAAATATGTTGGGAACTCTTTATTCTATATATGTAGAAATGATTTCAAGATTTTCCTCTCAACCTAGGACACTCTTTTCTACCAACCAGAATACATTATTTCCTATAAATAATCTTAATTGGATTCTTTCTCATCTTTATTATATTATATGTACTCATATGTGAGGAATTTTAATTTATCCCATAATTAAGGGAAAAACTATTTCCATTATATTTCAGTTTATTCAATGAAAAATATTATTTTTATATTAAGATGTTGATTTAATATTTTGTACTATTAAATATTTATTATCACCTTTTACACAAAAATAATTAAATATTTTCTGCATTTGTTTTCAGATTATAATCACTAAATCTATTTTAATATGTATCCAATTCATTTAAATTATCTATATAATTAATTTATCCTATCCCCATTTAGTTCGTTTTCTCAAATTTTTCTACACAGATTTGTTGCCACTCATTCCTGGCCTCCACATATTCCATAGGTTCCTCAAACATCTTAGAATCCTCAATTTTTAGGAATTATATATTATTATATTATAAATTATCTTCCATATAAAACCATAAAAAACTTATCTAGGGATAGTAGTATTTAATTATTCATATATGGGTCCCCAATAACTAAATCCTCAATATAAGTCATCTAAAATCTCAAATTTGTATTAGGTTAACAGATTACATGATTTTATAGTCATGAATTGTTTAATAATAGCCATTGATATTATTTTATCTAAATAACTCCCCCTTTATTTAAAACTATTTCATCTATGAGTCATATTATTATATAAATAGTTTTACTTCTGTCTATTCCTCCAATAATTCAAAAAATAATCCCTAAAATGATATCCCACATGTTGATAGTGATTTTTTCTTGAATTTTTGTAACGACCCGAAATTGTTTTGAATAAATATTGTTTACTAATTTTATGTGTTGTGTTATTTTGTTTTTTATACTCAACAAAAATGTTTCATTTTATAACATGAGTATAATTAAAATGAGACCATTTGGTTTTGACTGTTATATGACCATTTGTCAATATGACCCCCGGAAACTAAACGTTTTGATTATTGTCTCTAAATACAAGTAATCTTGGTTAATAATTATAGAAAAAAGATTCGATGGCCTCAACCAGTAGTCTTGGACCGATCGAAGCCCATCTAACAGAACTTTGGAAGGAGGTAGCACCACTGGGCTTTTCTCTGGACCAAACCCAAGCTGAAATTCATTGTGTGAATCTAGAACGGGAGCGCCTTCGTGGGAAGTTCAAACGGATAGAAATTACTACTCGTGCGATGTTAGCCGAGCCTCCCTCAGATACTCTCACCTTAACACACCTTACACTTAGGTCCTATGCTGGTGTGATAAGGGGCTATTTAAGGATACTGTAACTGCCTTGTGTAATCCTTTGTTTTAAATTAAAATTGGGATTTCTTCTTATGATAAAGTTTATGAATTTTCAAATGACTGGATAAATATAGCATGCATATTTTTGATGAATTTTAGAAAAAGGATATTTTTAAAATTGCCTATGTAAACCTTAAATATTTAAAAATGTGAAATGATATTCAAAAAATGGTCTTCTAAAATTATGCTCAGCACGAAATTTAGAGTCTAATAAGATCAACATAATTTTTGATGAATAGTAAATTATGAATAGTGATTTTATGATTAGGATTAGTAATGTGTCCAAATGGATTAGTAATCTCACTTAAAGAATGTCTTAATATAATTTAGGCACCTTGTTTAAGTAATGTGATTCAATAAAATGGTTAAATAATGATTTCATAAATTATTATTAAAGTATTAGTTTTTTCGAGTGAATAATGTTTTTTAATTAAAAATTAAATAACAAATATTTAAAAAATTATTTTTATAAAATGTATTTCATTTTTGAACTCAGAGCACCGACATTATTTTATGGTAATTTTTGGGGTTTCCTTCTGAAAAAAATGAATTTTTGGTGAATAGTGTATTTATTTAAAAAATAAATTAAAAATATTTAGAAATTAATTTTTATAAAATTGAGTTCATTTTTGAAATCAGAGCATTGATATTTGGTTAAGGTGTAATTTTCGGATTATTCTGAGAAAGTTAAATTTTCAATGAATAGTGAAAATATAGTTTTTATGTTACAGGTGTTTAATGACATCATTAAATGATGTATTAAGTATGTAATAAATATTGTCGACTTATTAATAGTATGATAAGGTTTGAGGTGTCCCAAGTAGCCAATACCATGGGCAAATACCATGGGAAATCCCATGGTTTTGCCAAAACCCCTAATGAGGTGTCCCTTGGCCATTAATGCCTTGTCCCCTCACTTTCCCTATAAATACCAAGCCATCCTCTCATCCATTCGACTCCCCACTCTCCCCCAACAAATTTCTGGTCTTATTACCTCCCAAGGAGTCCTCCCAAGGTGCCCCCAATCCTTCAAGGTCCCAACCTTTGAGTTTTAAGAGTTGCGTTTTAAGGTAAGGGATCTGATCTCTCTCTTTCTTTTCAAGAAATCTCTTTTATGTAATTTCTTTTATGATCAATGTTCTTATGTTAAATGGTGTTATTTTACAATCCAATTACTTCCCTTTTCATGTTCACATAATTAGAGATCCCCTCTTACTATCATTATTTCATTTTATGATGTTTTAAGTGGCGCCGTTAGGCTGCTGAAATTTTTGTAACGGATTCTTTCTCCCTTCTCATTTTTCAAGATCTATTTACATGTAAAGTATTTCAACTTCCTTTTTATTATGTTTGGGTATGATATCTAAATTTATCAAACTGATCTTTTATGATCATATTATGAGAGACCCCATTTGATCTCTTCAATTCAGTATTTTGATGTTTTAAGTTGTGCCGTTAGGCTGCCGAATTTTTAAGTTGTTCTTCACCCTTCTCGTTTTGAAGTTCTACTTTCATGTCAATTCTTTAAAGTTCCTTTTTGTTATGTTGGGTTATGATATCTATATCTATCATACGGATATTTTATGACTATATGATGAGATACCGCATTTGATCTCTTCAATTCAGTATTTTGATGTTTAAGTGGCGTCGTTAGGCTGCTGAATTGTTAAGTGGTCCTTGCACCTTCCTCCCTTTTCGAAGTTCTAATTCAATGTCAAGTCTTCCAGGTTCCTTTTTATTATGTTGGGGTATGATCTCTAAATATTTCATACTGATAATTTTGTTCATATGATGAGATACCCTATTTGATCTCATCAATTCATTTTTGTTGAAGTTTAAGTGACGCCGTTAGGCTGTCGAATTTCTAAGGGGTTCTTTCACCCTTCTCATTTTCAAGATCTATTTTCATGCCAAGTCTTTCATGTTCCTTTTTATTATGTTGGGGTATGATCCCTATATCTATCATACTGATCATTTATGTTCATATGATGAGAGACCCTATTTGATATTGTCAATCCATTTTTGGATGTTTTAAGTGACGCCGTTAGGCTGCCGAATTCTCATAAGAGAAATCTTATTTTTTTGTCTTCTTTTCAAGTTCTTCTTTTCAAATGGTATATCATTAAAATTACATTAAAATGTTCTTAAATAATTTATATTTTGTTCCCCTACTATTTTATGTATCATTTTTCAGTAGGTGACCCATGTCCCCTCTCTTTCCAACTTTTTCTAAAACCATGTATCATAGACGTTATGCTGCATAGTTTCGTCTCAAAATGCCTCCCTCTTTATCTCAAAATTATTTTATGTTATTAATTTAATACACAAAGCTCATATTTATAAAGTGTTATTCACATATATATCAATGTTTTATATTTTAAATTATGTGATTTACATACATTAAACCCTCTTTCCCTTTCCGTGGGTTTTAAAGTGACATAAAGATCATGTCATTATTGCAGTTTTTAAAATGTTATGATTATGAAATGAAACCCATTTCTTTTATGCTATATGGTTTGTTTATGAAATTATTTATGATGATATATGTGGCTCACATGATAATAAATACATTTCATGGGTGCACCCAGATAGCGCTCCAATGCATTGGGTAAAGTCTTAATCTCTAGAGATGACTTTTTAGACTGATACCTTGGTGAATAACCTTGGTAATTTTTAATGAAACCTTGGGGATGGACCTTGGTGAAATGAAATGATTGTCAATATTAAATGTTGTGGCAACATCTTTAAGTTATGAAAAATGTTATTTTTACTATGGTATGCCTAATGATTTTTTTTCTCATGCCTTAATGTTTTTTTCATGACCTTATTGAAGTATCTCATGTTCCCATATAAAATGTTTCTCTTATTTCCCTTACTGTGCCTTCTGCTCACCCATTCTCTTGATGTATGTCCCCAGGTTATGAGATGCAGTAATGAACCTAGTATGAACATGAGGATAAGCCTTTCATGTATTTAAGAATAATCTTTTATGTTTTCATGTTTAAAGTTAATAGTTTCCAAGACACTAAACTTTAATGATCCTCGTTTTTTGTAAAATGTAATGAATGTTTATGTGATAAAAAGGCGGGATGCTATAGTTGGTATCAATGGATGGTTTAGTTATTTGTGGAAATTAGTATATGAAAACTCTAGGAAGAACCCTATAGAAAAGATTAAATATAGGAAATCTTCCTGGTATCTTGGTGATTATTGAGTAAGGGGTTGCCAAACAAATACATCCTTGTCTGGATACGAGCTGGTAGAGGTGGCTCTAGCACAGATGTACATAGGGGTAAAATCCAAAAACACCGCATTGAGCTAGACTCAAACGGGAACTGGTACACGACAACGGGTCTTGCTCCACTCTTGGTTACGACACTCCCGGGGATATGCTTTGGTAAATTCTTATGATTAGTATGAACCATTGTTAAAGGAACAACGATAAAATAAAACAATGATTCACATAAGAATATATGATCATGGATAACCTTGTTTGAAACCTAGGGGATCACAAGTTAGGGTATACTTCTCTTCTACAAGTTATCCTTATATGCTTTAAGTTCCTTTTTATGATTATTGGCTAAGTATTTACGCCCCTAATTATACTTTCTCTTCTTAGTTAATGGTGGGAAATGGAAGATCATGTCCCAACAAAAAATGTTATAGGAAATGCGATGATTGCCGTATTAATATGACAGGGATGATTAGGGGATTAAAAGATGATTATTTTTTTGGAAGATGTTCACTATTTTGGGGACCCTATATGATCAAGGTAAATATATTACTATTGTATTTTCATTGAGGAGTAAGGTTGAATTATATATTGAGGGATCGATGAATTTAAGGTGTACTTATAGTAATTTAGGTTAATTATGCGAATGATTAACCTATCATGGGTAAAATATGTTTAGGATAGATACTTTTGTTATAAGATGTTAGGAGTGGTTGATGTTATTTGAAGATGAACAATGAAGTTTATTTTGGAAACTATGTTATCAAATCGTTCTTGTATTTGCGTTTCAATCTTAGTTTGGTTTATTTTGAGGAATTTTAAGGACCATTATTTATGGAATGGTCTATGATGAACTTTGGGTAGTACCATGGAACTTTGAAGATTTAAAAGTAGTTTCCATTCCTATGAGATTCTTTCTTTCTGAAGAGTCGTTTTACCTTACCCTTTCTGTTTTTGGGATAATGTTTAATGATAGAAGAAATAGATATTTAATCTTTTGTGGATTATGTGATTCTCTAGAAGATGATTCTTGTGTTTTGATGAGACCAAATAGTTTTGAATGCTCATCGTTTCGAGAAAAGATTAGTTTTGGTAGAAACTTATTAAAGGATGAAACTCTACTTCAAAGATGGTATATTTCCTTATGTTTTTGTTCTATGCAGTAAATGAATTCCTCAAAATTATGAAAAGAAACATAAAACAAAAATGTTGTTGGTTTACGTTTCCTACTGGGTAGTAAAAGAACGTTTACACAAATCATATGTTTGAGATTTTCTTATGGTTAACTTTCTCCTAATCATGTTTTCTATCACTCTCCGTCAGAACATGACCCTTTGTCTTCTCCTCCATGTCCATGTTTTCATACATGGAATCCTAGTGTGGGCTAACTCGGGTGACCTATGTACTTACCCTTTTTTCTTTTAATGTAACAGTTTTACTGACTCCATTTCTGATGTGGGACTTTCAATGAAATTTCAAAACCCAATTTTAAATATTGTGAGGACGCAATTTCTTAAGGGGGGAAGATTGTAACGACCCGAATTTTTTTTTGAATAAATCTTGTTTCCTAATTTTATGTGTTGTGTTATTTTTTTTTTATACTCAACAAAAATGTTTCATTTGATAACATGAGTATAATTAAAATGAGACCATTGGGTTTTGACTGTTATATGACCATTTTTCAATATGACCCCTGGAAACTAAACGTTTTGATTATTGTCTCTAAATACAAGTAATCATGGTTAATTAATATAGAAAGAAGATTTGATGGCCTCACCCAGTAGTCTTGGACCGATCGAAGCCCATCTAACAGAACTTGGGAAAGAGGTAGCACCACTGGGCTTTTCTCGGGACCAAACCCAAGTTGAACTTCATCGTGTGAATCTATAACGGGAGCGCCTTCGCGAGAAGTTCAAACTGATAGAAATTACGACTCGTGCGATGTTAGCCGAGCCTCCCTCTGATTCTCTAACCTTTGCACAACTTACACTTAGGTCCTATGCTGGTGTGATGAGGGGCTATGTAAGGAGACCGTAACTGCCTTGTGTAAACCTTTGTTTTAAAAAAAAAATTTGATTTCTTCTTATGATGAAGTTTATGAATTTTCAAATGACCGGATAAATATAGTATGCATATTTTTGATGAATTTTAGAAAAAGGATATTTTAAAAAATGTCTTTATAAACCTTAAATAATTAAAAAATGTTTAATGATATTCAAAAAATGGTCTTCTATAATTATGCTCAGCACGAAATTTAAAGTCTAATAAGATCAACATAATTTATGATGAATGGTAAATTATGAATAGTGATTTTATGATTAGTATTAGTAATGTGTCCAAATGGATTAGTAATCTCACTTAAAGAAAATCTTAATATAATTTAAGTACCTTGATTAAGTAATGTCATTCAATAAAATGGTTAAATAATGATTTATTAAATTAATATTCAAGTATTAGTTTTTTGGAGTGAATAGTCTTTTTTAATTACAAATTAAATAAAAAATATTTAAAAAATTATTTTTATAAAATGGATTTCATTTTTGAACACAGAGCACCGATATTATGTTATGGTAATTTTTGGGGTTTTTTTCTGAAAAAAAAAATTTTCGGTGAATAGTTTATTTATTTAAAAAATAAATTAAGAATATTTAGAAAATTATTTTTATAAAATTGTGTTCATTTTTGAAATCAGAGCATTGATATTTGGTTAAGGTGAAATTTTGGGATTATTCTGAGAAAGTTGAATTTTCGATGAATAGTGAAAATATAGTTTTTAAGTTACGGGTGTTTAATGACATCATTAAATGATGTTTTAAGTATGTAATCAATATGTTCGACTTATGAATAGTAAGATAAGGTATGAGGTGTCCCAAGTGGCCAATACCATGGGAAAATACCATGGGAACGCCCATGGTTTTTTCAAAACCACTAATGAGGTGTCCCTTGGCCATTAATGCCTTGTCCCCTCACTTTCTCTATAAATATCAAGCCATCCTCTCATACATATGACTCACCACTCCCCCCAACGATTTAACGGTCTCATTACCTCCCAAGGAGTCCTCCCAAGGTTCCCCAAGCCATCAAGGTCCCAACCTTTGATTTTTAAGAGTAACGTTTTAAGGTAAGGGATCTGATCTCTCTCTTTCTTTTCAAGAAATCTCTTTTATGTAATTTCTTTTATGATCCATGTTCTTATGTTAATGGGTGTTATTTTATACTCCTATTACTGCCCTTTTCATTTTCACATAATTATATATCCCCTATTACTCATATTATTTCGTTTTATGATGTTTTAAGTGGCGCCGTTAGGCTGCCAAAATTTTTGTAACGGATTCTTTCTCCCTTCTCATTTTTCAAGATCTATTTTCATGTAAAGTATTTCATGTTCCTATTTATTATATTGGGTTATGATATCTAAATTTATCATACTGATCTTTTATGATAATATGATGAGAGACCCCATTTTATCTCTTCAATTCAGTTTTTTGAAGTTTTAAGTGGCGCCATTAGGCTGCCAAATTTTTAAGTGGTTCTTCACCCTTCTCGTTTTGAAGTTCTACTTTCTTGTCAATTCTTTCAATTTACTTTTTGTTATGTTGTGGAATGATATCTATATATATCATACTGATATTTTATGACCATATGATGAGAGACCCCATTTGATCTCTTCAATTCAGTATTTTGAAGTTTAAGTGGCGTCGTTAGGCTGCTGAATGTTTAAGTGGTCCTTGCACCTTCCTCCCTTTTCAAAGTTCTAATTCCATGTCAAGCATTTCAAGTGCCTTTTTATTATGTTGGGGTATGATCTCTAAATATTTCATACTGATAATTTATGTTCATATGATGAGAGACCCTATTTAATCTCATCAATTTATTTTTGTTGAATTTTAAGTGACGCCGTTAGGCTGTCGAATTTCTAAGGGGTTCTTTCACCCTTCTCATTTTCAAGATCTATTTTCATGACAAGTCTTTAATTTTCCTTTTTATTATGTTGGCGTATGATCTCTATATATATCATACTGATAATTTATGCTCATATGATGAGAGACCATATTTCATCTCGTCAATCCATTTTTGGATGTTTTAAGTGACGCTGCTAGGCTGCAGAATTCTCTTAAGAGAAATCTTATTTTTTTGTCTTCCGTTCATGTTCATCGTTTCAAATGGTATATCATTAAAATTTCATTACCATGTTCTTAAATACATTAATTTTTTTCCCCTTCTATTTTATGTATCATTTTTGAGTAGGTGATCCATGTCCCCTCTCTTTCCAACTTTTTCTAAAACCATGTATCATAGACGTTATGCTGCATAGTTTCGTCTCAAAATGCCTCCCTCTGTATCTCAAAATTATTTTATGTTATTAAGTGAATACACAAATCTCTTATTTCTAAAGGGGTATTCACATATATATCAAAGTGTTATAATTTAAATTCTGGAATTTACATACATGAAACCCTCTTTCCCTTTTCGTGGGTTTTAAAGTGACATAAAGATCATGTCATTAAAGCAGTTTTTAAAATGTTATGATTATGAAATGAAACCCATTTCTTTTATGCTATATGGGTTGTCTATGAAATTATTGATGATGATATATGTGGCTCACATGATAATAAATACATGTCAATCATGCGCCCAGATAGCGCTCTAATGCATTGGGTAAAGACTTAATCTCTAGAGATGACTTTTTAGACTGATAAGTTGGTGAATAACCTTGGTAATTTTTAATGACACCTTGGGGATGGACCTTGGTGAAACGAAATGATTGTCAATATTAAATGCTGTAGCCATAACTTCATGTTATGAAAAATTTTAATTTTACTATGAAATGACTAATGATTTCTTTCTCATGCCTTAATGATCTTTTCATGACCTTATTGAAGTATCTCAGGTTCACATATAAAATGTTTCTCTTGTTTCCCTTACTGGGCCTTCTGCTCACCCTTTCTCATGATGTATGTCCCCAGGTTATGGGATGCAGTAATGAACCTAGGATTAACATGATTAGAATCCATTCAAGTTTTTAAGAAGAATATTTTATGTTTTCATGTTTAAAGTTCCTGGTTTCCAAGGCACTAAACCTTAAAGATCCTTGTTTTTTGTAAAATGTAATGAATGTTTATGTGATAAAAAAGAGGGATGCTATAATTTTGTTTAGGAGTTATTCCTTTTTTTATCCTTATATTTCTTGTGAGTTAGTTTGATCCTTGAAATGTTCATCCCTTACATAGATATAGAATAATTACACTCATTTTTCATATCCTTCAATGAATGATATTTTTTCACCAGGACTATTTGATATTCCATACTAACATTGATATAGAATACAAGATGATTCTATTGTCTTGTTAGTTCCAATATTTTAAATGACATGGGATGATTCACATTTTTTCTATACTATCTTTTTTATGTAATATTTTATGTTTTTGAACTCATTTTAACTAGTAATACAAATTATGTATTACCTAATTTTTCTCTAGTACAATGAGATTCTCCTCAAGGTCAATAATTTTCATGTTTTTTAAACATATCTATGATTTATATTTTTAATATAATCAAAATAGGATAACACCATTATTACCATTACTTATTTTTATTGATCATTATTTTTCAGCCATTTATAATCTTCATATTTTATCTCATGAGTTGTGCAATATATTCAATAAAATATTCTACCATTCATTTGAGCTCCAACTCATGTTACATGATTTGTATCCATTATCATCAATACATGATGAATATAATCCATTCACTACATGTGTATTGAAATAGTATTATTAATTCATAATTATAGTTGAGTCCTAATTATCATTCCGAATATTTTAAAAATTAATACGAGATCCTTTACTCATATTCATAACTGGTTTTTGTTATTATTGAATCTTATTTTATTTATAATATCTTGATTCTTTGACCTATGTTTGGGTAATATTTTTCAATATGACAAATAACATTACAATTATACCATATTGGAAATTTATTTCCATTTCCTTTTCACATAATCATGTTAAAGCCATGTAATTGTATAGAAATAACATTCTTGTGTACTTTATCACTTTCATCGTCATCTAAGTCAATTTTTTCAGATACATAATCTTTTTAAACCATTCCGTATTCCCTATATAAAAATTATATATAATTTTTATCTTCATTTTTTGAAAAATGGATCTTTTAATATAGTATGAAATTAGAATATTTTTAATCTTTTCAAATTTGAGATATTATCGATCTTCTGAGGGATGATACTTTTGATTCAAAAAAATATTAATTTTTTTACATAATTATAAATTATGATTTCATAATGTTGCACAAAATATCATTGAACAATGTAATTTAGTTTTCAAATGACTTACAATAAAAAATATTATTTTCTCAATAAATAATACACTATACTAGAATTCTTTCTTCAATGAAATAGATATTTCCTTTATAACTGATAAATTGTTTCCAACTTTATTTTGTAATATTAATTCTCAGTACCTTTTTGTATATATTTTCTAAAAGAGACATAATGTTATTATTTTTATTTTTCTTCATTTTTTATATTTACATTTTCAGATATTTTCATATCTACTCCTTTTACCATGGGTTGAAAACAGACTATGGATGTATCTGCAACATCTAGGAGACGATATAAAAGGTAGGGAGACAGAACATTCTACTAGGTGTGGTAGTTTCTTCCATAAATCCTAGGAATATAATATAATTTCATAGAGTATTAATTTTACGTAATAATTAAATTATACCTCATCAACATTTATAGGGTACTTATACTTATTCACTGAACACACTTGTGAATTATGATGGATGATGGATACCAATAATGGGGTGGGGGTGAATCATAGGTATTGATTTATGAATTGCCATTTTTTAATTTAATCACATTAACATTGTATGGTTATTAATCTAATAAATAAAACATATAGCCTTACCAAATGCTCATAAATAATAAAGAGAGTATCGCATATGATTTATATGATTCATTTTGAAAGACCTACTATTTTTTATTATTTTTTATACACACTAGTCTTAGATTAACATATATTCTCATTTATTTACACTTTGTACAACTACCCCAACTAACCACAATTTCAATATGTTTCTTATCTGTGTATCCTGTAATACCCCTAACCATAATGTACCTTTATAATGATTATTTACACTCCATAACCAAAATGTCTTTATATTTTAAATTGGTACAAACCCTACTCACCAATTTTTTTGAATGATAATTAGAATTTAAATCTTCATATTCTTGGTTTCATTGAAAACCTGTGATCTAATCATCCTCTGTAAGAGTACATGATCTATTTCACTTATATGTAAAACATTTATGATATTGAGAAGGAGAATATGATAATGAGAATTACTGGTATTGAAACTCACTCCAAATATTGAATGAACTAGGGGTTTCCTTACCTTGGGAATACTTTGGAAGCTGGTCTCCTACTTTTTAAGAATATCTCTATCCATTAGGAACAATCTATTCTCCATATACAGGTATGTATATGTTTTTATAGTTATCTCACAAGGTTATTAACATGACTCTTAATAATCACATTTTTCTAATTTTACATCTATAATTTTATATTCAAAATATCTTCCATATCTAAAATATGCCAGATCCATGATCATATGTTACATGTATATCCCAATTTACGTACTTCTAATGATTTCATATTTATACTATTCAGTCAAAATATTTTTTAATCCATATCAGAATTGTCTTTAGAATATAATTCTATCTCAAATTGGATTGAATACTTTTATTCATAAGGAAATATTTTTTTAATCAATAGAATCATCCATGATAATCAATATAGGATCAGTTTCCATGTAGACCTCCAACATGTTTCGAGGTAATCAATATTGATACCGCATATTCTTCTTGAACTAGATATTACTTATTATCTACATGGATAATGTTAGATATCTGATTAAGATATTTGGATCCATTAAGACCCTCTTAGAAGTATCTGCTAAATTTATTACCTATTTATTTGTTGTTCATGATTTGTAAAATAAATGATTTATATAGGAATATTTCTTAAATTTTCACTATGTTGTGTGCAATCTATAAAAGTTTTATATTCACAACATTTTTGTAAACTCACTATATACCTCAAACTTTAAAAACCCCAATTCTCATTCATTTGTGATTTTTTTATCATTCATGAAATTTATATCAACATATTAACATTCTGATCAAAACTACTTTGGATTTGAAAAATATATGTTACAATTATATATAATGGCATTTTTAAAATAAAAACACCAGATGGTCTCTATGTTAGTTCCTTTATCAGAATATATGAACTATATTCTATCATTGAGATATGTGTTTTAACTCTATTTTATTTCCATCACCATTTTTCGGATTCTTTTATTAGATGATCTCAACATTAGAACACAATATAAGAACATTATGTTGAGCCATTCTAAAATTCCTATTCTAAGACTCAAAATCCACATATCACTATATTTTTTTCAAGTAATAGTTTAATAAATCTAATTAATCATCTAAAATATAAAAAACCTATAAAGACACATAAAATTCAAGGGAAATATTTTCTTAATTTTCTTTGGAATTTTACAAGAACGCAGTTTCTGACAGCACTTGATTCTGAGGCCCAGTGTGCCCAGAATTTTTATCCGATGTTTCGTTCAGGCACGTTCAGTGAACTAACAAACGAGTTTTTCTAACATTTGAACCGATGCTCGGAATCAAATTCTGAGGGCACCGATGGATTAGCAGTGCCGGTAATTACTTAGGAAGACCTTTTCTAGAGTTGCGTTTACACGAGAGAAGTTGTTAAAAAATTGTGGAAGTTAAAAATAAAAATTGAGCTACAATTTTTATTTTTACAAAGTAGTTTAAAACATTGGGTGGAAGTTGGGTAACCACCCAACATCCCATGAGAGGTTATGAGGGAAGTGGGGCCCACATGAAACCCAACCCTTCATATTCCCTAACTCCTTCAACTTACTAGTAATTTGATAACTTATGTTTATTAAATAGGTTAGTTTAACTTGAATGTTTGAAATTTAAATACTTAAGCCATGTTAATAAAATAAGTGAAGTGCATATTTTATTTTGGTTGGAACTTTTTGCATTGAGAAGATTTGGAGAAAATAAAAGGGGCTTGAAGATCTTTTTCTTCTTCGATGAAGAACGCGAAGAACGCGAAGAACGCCGACCTCCGACAAATGTCTTCAAGAACGTCGAATCCTAGAGATCGACGACGCAACACTGACGAATCTTTTCTCCGCGACGTGACGATTATCCTTCCACGATGCCTTCTTCTGCAACGGTTATTTACACGACGAACCTTCATTCAAACTACACTCAAGGTATGGGAATTTTATTGTTGTTGATATTCGTGATTTTCTTCCGTCGAAGTTACTTGTTCCATTGGACCGCTTGCTATCGATTAACGAGAGGGGGCCGGACTGCACAAACACGGCCGAGCCTCCTCCGTTATTTTCTTGTGTTGTTACGGTTCGATGGAAAGTGGCGCGGTGCCGTCGCACAGCGTGGGAACGAGCGGCAAGGATGGGCGGCGCCGTCACGCCGTGCAATTGAATATTGAACCAAGCCGCGGCGCCATCGCGCCACGCTGAAAAACCCCGAAGACACTACGGCCGGAACGGGGCCGCGGCGGAGGGGCGCGGAACTGTCACACTGCGCCGGAAGAATGAAGCCCACGGCAGAGCAAGGACCGGCGGCCAGTTCCGGGCCGCCGACATCAGAGCAGGGAGACCGGCCCATTCCGATCCAATTTCGGCAGAGGATGGCCGGCCGAAGCGGTCCGGCCGGTCAGAGTAAGAGCCAGGGGTTACAACCCCTGGGTGGCTGGAAAAGAGCGCCCCCCAATTGTGGACCCTGGTTACAAAAAGCCGCGGGGCAGCGCGCCCCTCCGCACCCCCATCCGCTCGGCCGAAACGGCCGAGCCACCTAGCCCTGGCCTGCGCCAGTGCGCTGGGCCATGCCGCGCCCAAGCGGGCCGGACCTGGACCCGGGTCGGGTCGAACTGGTTCGAGCCGACCCAGGGGGTTCAGGGTTGGGTCAAACAGGGCTAGAACCCCCTATACCGGACCCCGCAAAGTCTTTTTCTGATAACATGGGCTGCGGACCATCGATCGACACACCATCAGCTGCGATGCGATCCTTGGATCGAGATGGTTGTTTTGTTATATTACACTCAAGGTTTCAAAGAACTTTGGGTTTGGCCGGGTTGGTTCGTACACAAAACCATCCGGGCCCTCGAAGCGGAAACGCTTGTAATTTGAGCTCCGGAAATCCGATTGAAGTTCCTTCGACTTTGATGGATTCCTCTAAGTGAGACGGACCTTTTGGATTACTCCGCTCGAGGATTGGACGTAGTGGGAGTGAGGTCAGGTTGGTTTTGACTTAAAAACCAACCGGGCCCCTGGAACAAAAAAGCCATTAACTCTCAGACCTGGCGTCCAATCGATGCACTGTCTATCGCGTTGAGTTCCTATTGACGATACGGATCTTTTGGATACATCAACTACAGACTATGTGTCAGGTGATGTATCAAACCCTCGGCTCATGGAGCGGATCCTCCCGAACGAGCTTGTTGTGTGCGGGAACCCTAGAACTGTCTACGACTGCGACGACGATGACGACTGTACAGAAATCCTTTGTGGATTTGACGGTGATGACTACAGCACGCAGCGATCCTATGTGGATCAGTGCTACCGATCCTGTGTGGGTCAGATCCTGTGTGGGTCAGCTCTCAGCGGTCCTGTGTGGTCCAGCGCCTACAGATCCTGTGTGGGTCCAATTCTGTGTGCGTCATTGTGGAGGTTAGTTACCGATTGATCCTTTGTGGGTCATTGTAGGGGTTAGTTAAAAATCGATCCTTTGTGGGTCATTGCGAGGGTTAGTTCCTATCAATCCTATGTGGGTCCGACGGCTTAGATGAATTATTGGATACATCTTATCATCTATATCGTCTTATAAAGAAGTATACATGTGTGAGATGAATCTTGAATTTCAATCCTTATCTTCGATAAGATTTACTTGTTATCCTGTGTGGATTACGTTTTGCTTTCCTGTGTGAGTTGGGTTGTGTTTTCCTATGTGGACTAGGTTATACTTGAGCTCGGATGTTGGAGCCAAATGAGAATTGAAGACATAGGTATATGTATCGGAATATACCTATGTAATGTCGGATGTTACTTCGTGATTGTATCATTTCTTTGTGGATTATCCTTTGTGGATTCTGGGAGAACTTCAGGGGTCTCGGGGTCCCTACGGAGTAGCGTATACTCACCCCTGCACTGGCTATGCCCGTACTACGTTGTGTTGGTTGTAGACGACAGACAGCGCTGATCATGGTTGAGGCTTGCAGACCAGGTTGGTACCTAGAGGTGGACCACTGGGCGGGACGTACTCAGAGTAGATGGCTGGACCCAAGGAGCTGTGGATGCTATCTATTCCCACCCTTTAGGTGGGACTTCCAATGGACGGCTCGAGGCTGCGGCTTTATTTTCAGTTGTTGTACATCCTTTTTTAGTTGTACTTTACATTCTGTTTGGGTTTGTATTCTGGACCACTTACTTTTCCACATTTACTGTTGTACCCAGGTTTACTTAGTGTTTACTTCTGAATTCTTTCTCTATGGTGCTTGTTTACATTACAAAGGCAATGCCTTCCCTTTTTACAGGGAATTACACCTTGGTGCTAGTCTCCAGCCTCTGACATATGGATGTGGGTTTGGGGTAGTCACGGCACGGGCCCCAAGGATGGGTCGTGACAAATTGGTATCAGAGGATTTAGGTTCTACCGTAGAACTCAGGACTCTGATCTTTTTCTATGTGAAGCAATAGTGTTAAGAGTATTGAGTGTGGTTATGAGTCCAGGGAGTCCAGTGTTGGTGCAGTGGCTGACGTATCCATACACCAGGACCCAGACTTCTGATTTCCGACATAATGCACGAAAACATTGATTTCATTTTTGTTTCATCTTTTCATTGTAATTACTTTATGTCAGCTCACCAGGTATACTGTCTGACCGTGGCGCACCTGTTTCCTTTCAGGATGGCCCCACGACGGCAACCAGCTAGGGTTACAAGTGTCTTGAGTGACGACAGCTAACTGAGCGACGAGGCCACGGTACATGTCCCTTTGACAGAAGAGGCACCGGCGTTACCTCTACCCACCGAGCCACCGATGATACCAGACCCAGCTGCTGACGATGCATGTCGCCTTAGTGCACTTCACGAGTTTCAGCGTCATCGACCGTGCACGTTCCGCGGGTAGACGGACCCTCAGGAAGCCAAGGATTGGCTGGAGGTAGTTTTACGAGTTTTCAGGTTAGTGAGGACACCAACAGACCTCGTGGTGATCCTTGTAGCGAGCCTCCTGTATGCGGCAGCAAGAAGATGGTGGAGCTTGATGCTCCAGGTGCACGATGAGGCATCTCTCCTCTGGATGGAATTTGAGAGCCTCTTCCTCTCTGAGTTCGTCCAAGACACACTCCGTGTGGTATGCATCCAGGAGCTTTTACAGCTGCGGCATGGCAGATTGACAGTGTCCCAGTACTCGGCGAGATATACAGATCTCTCGCGCTATTCGACAGACATGGTACGAGACCCATTCTTCTGGGCCCTCACCTTTGAGAAGGGATTGAGGCATGAGATCAGGGCATCACTGATCTCCCTCAGCATTCCGACACAGGCAGGAGTACTGGAGAGACCCCTTCAGATCGAGAGCTTCCTTACTGAGCCTACATCAGTAGCGAGACCTACCGCTGGGCAACACATAGCAGAGTCTTCTGCAGCAGGCAGTCGACAGATGACTCATGGGTCCAGGCCGACCAGACCCTCAGCCAGACGACCTCAGAACACTAGCTCAGAGGTGTGGGGCACACAGTGCGGTGCTAGTCTTTCGAGATGCAGATAGTCCTATGCATGTAGTGGGTAAAGCCACATGGCTCGTGACTGCCCGTCCCGCCGTGCAGAGGAGCAGCAGATGGTTGAGGGACAACCTAGGTAGAGGCATAGGGTCGACTGTGGTGGTCCACAGGGAGCAGGCGGATGAGGTAGAGTAGTTGGCCGAGTAGCAGGCCGTGGGCGACACTTTGAGGCTCTACCACCACCACCGCCAGGAGGTCCACCCCGACCATAGGGAGCTGGCGGGAAGAGACAGGCACAGATTCAGGCAGTGGAGGCCTACGACCATGGCGCACCCAAGATGATTTGAGGTACTATCTGTGTCTATTCCACCCTTTTTGATGTTCTTATTGACATAGGAGTGATTCATTCATTCATAGTTGCATCCCTTGTTCGGAGCTCGGAGATTCCGATGGAGTCGTTGGCTCGATCCTTACTGCTAGAGACTCCTATGGGAGCAGACTCGACGATCACGCACTGGTTCCGGCAGTGTGAGCTTACTCTAGGAGGCGAGATCTTCGGCTAGGATCTTCTTTTAGCGGCGTCGAGGCCTTATGACGCCATCTTGGGCATGGATTGGTTATCTACAGTCCATGCTCATATTGAGTGCATTAGGCGCAAGGTACGGTGTGTATGCACAGACAGAAGTAGGTTCACCTTCACCGGCGAGAAGGGAGCCTTCACAGCACATGATGGAATCTAGAAGAGTAGAGGACAACCCATCACTCATCAGTTGGCTAGCCTCATCCTAGGAGAAGTTGACGTGCGGTGTCCTGGTTTTCCTGCAGTGGTGGATCAGTATGCAGATGTTTTTCCCGATGACGTTCCAGGACTACCTCATCACGGAGAGGTAGACTTTTATATTGACCTTTACCCCGGGACAGCCCCGATATCCACCCCAGAAAATCGGATGGCCCCCGCTGAGCTTTGAGAGATACAAGTACAGTTGGAGGACTTGCAGGGCAAGGGATTCATCCGACCCACTGTTTCACCCTGGGCATCCCCGATTTTGTTCGCCAAGAAGGCGGACGAGAGCATGCGATTTTTGGTCAACTATCATCACCTGAACCAGGTGACCATGAGGAACATGAATCCGCTACCGAGGATTGATGATATCTTCAATTATCTCAAGGGATCACGGTGGTTCTTGAAGATAGACCTCAGGTCAGGCTATCACCAGCTCAGAGTTCGGGACGAGGACATGCAGAAGACGACCTTTAGGTGTCAGTATGGCCACTATGAGTTTCTGGTTAAGAAATTCAGCATAAAAAATTCTCCAGTAGTGTTCATGGCCCTCATGAACATGATCTTTCAGCCATACCTCGATCGATTTGTTGTGGTCTTCATCGACGACATTTTGATATACTCGACCACTGAGGAGGAGCACGCCTACCACTTACGGGTTGTACTAGACACACTCTGAGAGCACCAGCTTTATGGAAAGCTATCAAAATGTCATTTCTGGATATGTGAGGTCCACTTCTTGGGACACATCATCTTTGAGGTTGGAGTTGTGGTGGATCATGCGATGATCGAGGTAGTGCTAGCTTGGGATCCACCTAGGAGCGTGACGGAGGTGCGGAGTTTCTTGGGACTAGCTGGATACTACCAGAGATTTGTTCCAGACTTCTCCAGAGTTTCGGCACCATTCTCAACATTGAAAAATAAGGGGAAACCCTTTTTGTGGTCAGACAGATGTCAGTAGAGCTTCCAGGAGCTGAGACAGAGATTGACCAGCGCACCTATCTTGAGGCTACCGGAGGAGGGAGTTGGGTACGTAGTTTACTGCGATGCATCAGGGGCCGGACTCGGGTGTGTCCTGATGCAGGAGTGGGCCATGATCGCCTATGGATAACGACAGTTGAGGTAGCATGAGCAGAACTACACTATCCATGAACTGGAGTTAGCAGCAATGGTCTTCACTCTTTTGATGTGGTGACACTCTCTGATGGGTGAGCTCTTTATATTCTATTCTGACCACCAGAGTCTCAGGTACATCTTCTCGTAGAAGGACCTGAACCTGAGACAGCGGCGGTGGCTCGACTTCCTCTAGGACTATGACTTTGAGATAATCTATACTCCTGGAGAGGGGAAAGTTTTAGCCGATGCTCTCAGTAGGAGGACGTGCATTCAGCTACTTGGGGAGGCGATAGAGCAGTTTGCCACTTTGCATATATCCTTCGTTGATAGAGATGGAGTAGCCATTCTTCAGTCAGTCACAGTCACTCTTCCACTACTACAGTGGGTCAGAGAGGCACAGCGTGGGGACGCTGACTGTGAGATGTAACGTGGGAAGATATCCTTAGGACAGGGACCTGATGGTTTCTCTTTAGTAGGAGAGCACGACGTCCTTTTCAGAGGACATACCTTGGTAGCAGTTTCTTAATGGGAGGATGTGTTGAGATAGTTTCACACTTCCCCTTTGGCGGTACATCTAGGAGTTTCGAAGATGTACCAGGATCTCCGATGAAAGCACTGGTGGCTGGGCATAAAGAAGGTTGTGGCAGAGTTTGTTTCTCGATGCCTCACCTGCCGGTAGGTGAAATAAGAGCACCAGGTAGCAGCAAGCTTTGTACCGCCCTTGGAGGTCCCGAAGTGGAAGTGGGACAGCATATCTATGGACTTCGTGACTGTAATTCCAAGAACATCGAGATTTCACAGCTCCAATTGGTTGATTGTCGACCGATTCACCAAGTTGGCTCACTTATTAACCATCAGAGAGCAGGGCTCAGTGGAGAGCTTGGGACATCTCTATGTTTAGGAGATTATACAGCTTCACGGTGTGCCCTCATCCATCGTCTCTGATCGAGATGCTTGCTTTACATCCTGGATTTGGAAGGGGTTGCAGGAGGCATTTGGAATGCAGCTACGTCTGAGTACCACCTTTCACCCTCAGACAGATGGTCAGACATAGAGGACTATTCAGACTCTCAAGGACATGCTCTGCGCATGTGTCCTCGACTTTGGTCGCAGCTGGGAGGATCACATACCCTTGGTGGAGTTCGCGTACAACAACATCTACCACTCCACCATCGGGATGGCACCATATGAAGCATTGTACGACCGACCTTTCAGATATCCTCTGTTCTGGACAGACCATGGGGAGCCAGCACTTGTGGGACTGGAGATGGTCTAGGCCACGACGGAGAAGGTCCAGGTCATCCAGGAGCAGATGAGGACATCTCAGAGCCGGTAGAAGTCTTATGCTGACAGGAGACGTAGGCCACTAGAGTTCGAGGAAGGTGACCACGTTTTCTTGTGGCTCTCACCTCCACGTAGATTACGGAGATTTGGCCGAGGTGGAAAGTTTCCTCCACACTTCATCGGACCATTCCAAGTCCTCAGCAGGATTGGCGAGGTGGCTTATCACCTGGCTCTACCACCTCAGTTGCACCGGGTGCACGACGTTTTCCACGTATCCCAGCTGAGGAGATACATGCACAACCCGATGCATATCATTGACCGTGGGGTGCAGGACATTGATGATGGGGGACTTTTGTGGAGGTCCTAGTGGAGATCGAGGATCGACAAGAGTGCGTCCTACGTGGATGGTCGATTTCTCTAGTGTGCATCAGATGGCAGCACGAAACCTCTAAGAGAGATCTTGGGAGCGGGAGGCTGAGATGCGTGCACAGTACCCACATTTGTTCACCTAGTTTTTTATGTATCTTTATGGGGACATAAATCCATGAGGTGGGAGTAATTTAAAGACCCGTAAAAGTCAAGGGAAATTTTTTCTTAATTTTCTTTGTAATTTTACAAGAATGCGGTTTCTAACGGAACATGATTTCGAGGCCTTTTGTGCCCGGAATTTTTATCTAAAGTTTAGCTCAGGTACGTTCAGTGAACGAACGAGCGGGGTTTTCTAACTTTTGAATGGGTTCTCGTAATCGAATTCTGAGGGCACTGAAGGATTCACAGCGCTGATGATTGCTTAGGAACACCTTTCCTGGAGTTACGTTTACACGAGAAAAGTTGTTAAAAAATTTTGGAAGTTAAAAATAAAAATTGAGCTACAATTTTTATTTTTACTAAGTAGTTTAAACCATTCGGTGGAAGTTGGGTAACCACCCAACATCCCATGAGTGGTTATGAGGGCGGTGGGGCCCACATGAACCCCACCCCTTAATATTCCCTAACTCCTTCAACTCACCCTTAATTTGACAACTTATGTTAATTGAATAGGTGAGTATAATTTGAATGTCTGAAATTCAAATACTTAAGTCATGTTAACAAAATAAGTGATGTAATTATTTTATTTTGGTTGGAAATTGTTGCATTGATTGGATTTGGAGAAAAGCTAAGGAGCTTGAAGATCTTCTTCTTCTTCGACGAAGAATGCGATGAAGGAGAATAACGCAAAGAACGCGAAGAACGCCGACCTCCGACGAAGGTCGACAAGAACGCCGGATCCTCGGAGATCGACGACGTGACGCCAGCGAATCTTTTCTCCGCGACGCGACGATTCTCATTCCGCGATTCCTTCTTCTGCAATGGTTATTTCCGCGAGGAACCTCCTTTCAAACTACACTCGAGGTAGGGGAATTTTATTGTTGTTGATATTCATGATATTTCTTCCGTCGACGTTACACATTCCATTGGACTCCTTGATATCGATTAACGGGAGGGGTCCAGACCGCACAAACACGGCCGACCCTCCTCCCTTATTTTCTTGTGTTATTACAGTTTAAAGGAAGGTGGTGTGGTGCCATCGCACCATTCGAGAATTGCTGGCAAGGATGTCCGGCATCGTCACGCCGCATAATTGAAAATTGAACCAAGCCACATCACCATCGCGTCGCGCCGGAAAAACCCGAAGACACCACGGCCAGAGCGGGGCCATGGCGAAGGGGCGCGGTGCCGTTGCGCCGGGCTGGACAGACCAAGGCCATGGATGAGGTCATAGTAGAGCGAGGACTGGCGGCCGGTTCAGGGCCCCCGGCGTTAGAATTATATTCTTCACCCATTGTATTGAATTTATTAATATGTATTTATTTTTTTAATTTAAATCATATTATTATAACATGAACTAAATATCATTCAATTAATTTCTAAAAGTTTCTATATTAATGAGATACTTCCATTATCTCTCATTAAACCCAATATATAAACCACATTGTACACACATTATGATATCAAAACCATTCATTTATTTTCAATTCCACCCACTTTAAGATATGAATACCCCAGCCTATTTTTATTTAAAGGTATTCAATGTGATATAATTATAATACGTTGATCATTTATTTCTATGTATGAAATAAAAATTCCATTTCGTTTGGGTAAACATTAATAAAATTATATTTCATTATAAACTTATGAACACAATTATTTGTTATGAAACCACTTCTATATTATACATGGTTTATCGATGAATTAATTTGTTTTTGATATATGGTTAATGTGTAGCAAATTAATTCAGACGCATTAGGATGTCACCCAAATAGTACATCAATGAATTGGTAAGTATTTATTTTATAGGGATAATATGTTTTTTATATCATTATTAATAACCTAGGTAATACATTCTACGAATCCATGTGGATGAACCACAATAATAATTTGCCTTTATAGTTCTATACAATATGGATTGAAATATGTTGAAGAATAGAAATATTAACATTAAAAAATGTCTAGAAACAAAATCACCTTAATTCACTTAGATATGGGCCAATTATAATTACATTATGTAGCCTAAATAACATGTTTAATAATGTGTGAAATGCCATGTTACCCCTTATGTAGTTATGTGGAAGAAAAAAATAAATTCTATTATAAAATTCATTATAGTCTTTACATTCTATTTCAAGCTTCCAATAGGGGGAATATATTCAATACATGATGGCCAAAAATATAAATTAAGAATCCAAAATAATCCAACATTTCATTATTTGTTGAATATCATAACCTATTTCACCAAAATAACTCATTACATATCACAATCATGTGTAATAACAATTACATCATCCTTATAGAATCATGAGTGAGTCCTTCCTTTTTATTACATAAGTATTATTGCAAACCACCAATCCACAGTTTTCCATCTATATATCTGTCCATGTTAATTATTATATATCCTATAAAATGGAGTTGCTATAAATTATTAATATTACAAATAAATTTTAAAAATGACCAATAACACCCATCATATTTAAAATAATAAACTCATGGATTAAAATTAATTCTAGGATTGTGTTAAGCCCAACATCAATTATGAAAATAGAGATTAAAATTGAAATTAAACTTCTTTAATCAATTCCATGACTAACATACCAAATTATATTTCTATTCCACTATATTTGATTCTAACCAGTATTACCAATAGTTTTTAGGAGATACATTAACTATAAATATACTTCCATAATCCACAATGGATGAGAAGAGTTCTGAAATCCATTGAATTGAACTTATCTACTACAATACATTAATAAAAAAATATATCACATACATATTTTAAAGAATAATATTAAAAATATGTATAGTAATGTCCTAACCATACCAAAATGTGCAACATTTATTGATGATATTATGATAAATTTTGATGAGGTGTTTATCCTTGAAAATACAATTATCAAGTGATCTTCATATAAAATTATAACAAGATGTATCTATGAAAAAATAAATAAATTTATTGATAAGTAATTTATACTTTTTTGGAAAACACATTAATAAATTATAAAACATATTCTATAGTAGTTCACCAATCATCCATGGTACCTTGATTTGGGAAACCTTGTTATGAATGGATGAGTAAACATGGATATATACTCAATTTTATATGGTAAATAATCATGATAGCTTCCAATTATATGAATGACACAGAATTCAGGATCTAGAATATAAAATTAAATGTCCCTGTTATGTGAGTCCAATACATTAATAATTCCAATTTTTTTATTTGTAAATTTTCATGGTAATTAATTTTCTATACATCATCACAACTATGTAGTAGATCATGATAAAAGGACATATAGAAAAGTCTTGATAGTAAATCCTTTAGGAATAATGCCACATAAAAATTTCATCATAAAAATTATTATATTCTGTGTAATATGTGAGAAACCTCAACATTAACTGATCTTTGAGTGGCTCACTAAAAAGATCGATGTTTTTGTACCTATACCACCATCCTCAAAACTATCTATTTCATTTGTTCCAATTTAATAAATCTTATTTCCTATTATTAATGATTCCAATCCATATAATGTTCCTAGTCCATTTATTCATGTCCTAGATCAATAAAGTGGTCCATTTGTAAAAAAAACTATCTAAAAAATAACATGAATAACAATTCCTTTGATAAGTGAAATTATAATATAAATGGATTCAAATTTCGTATTCCATGTCCACAATTTCACATTCACATTATTTTAAATTACATTGAAATTTACATCCTTTAGTATTTCCCATAATAAAGGTATGCCAAGATAAGTAAAGGGAAGATTACTTTCCTTAATGACTGTGTTCATTTAAATTAAAAACCACCAGTATTTTTTTGTTATAGATATAGAATATTAGGGATTTATTCTGAAAATATTCTAATTAAAAATGAATATATTATGATTAAATAAATATTTAATATAATCCTTGTTCTTTAATTCTCTATAAAAAATTAGATCATTAACATATAAAAAATAAGATGGTTCTATTATCCCTCTCATTGCTTTTATTGAAATAAGATTTCAGGTTTCAACCATTTTAGTGATTCATCTACATATAATTTCATTAAAAATATAAAAAAGAGTTTAAAATAAAGGATAACAATTTTTAATGGCATATGAGTATAAGGAGTATCATTTAGGGATACCATTCCCTGTAGTATACATTGTAATTGATTTCAACAATGAGCGATTCGTGACATTTAAAATATTACTAAATCAAAACCATTGAATGTCTCTAATCATAAATTCCTAGTTAATATTTTCAAAATCAATTTTACAATTTTTTTGGATAAATATTTATTTTTTGTTAGATATCATATGAAAATTGATGCAGGTAGATGCACCAAGTAGGTTGTCTTGTTTTCTTCTTCCAATAAAAAATATAGAAAGGTTATTAGAGAGAAATTTTGTAATCATGATTATAAGACTAATTTCTAAGAACATACTAATTATTTTAGAAACTGAGGATTATTAATAGAGTTTCATGAATTATTGTAGTTAATAAAAAGTAATGGAATTGGGTAAAATAACCAAAATTGTTAAATTCATACCACTCAATGGAATTCAGTTCCCAAATGATATACTAATCATATTTATGAAAAAAACAATGATAATATCCACGTAATCTAAAAATATGTGTTTTATGATACAATACATACTAATAGAATTAAATTGATTGATTGAAATTATTGTAGCTTTAACTACCTCTTATCCAAAAACCCATGTAATCATCACTTTATCCATGTGATTAATGACACCTTGAATGAAATCCCTATGTTTATTTTTTCCATCATGATAAAGAATGTAATACACTTCTAAAAATAGTTAACAATGTTCTCCATAATTTCATTACTCATAGTGATAACCTCACCACCATTGTTTATCATAGTGATGGGTTTCAAGGCTGTTATATCTTTATGAGTATTTTTGAATAAGGTAGTTTACCAATATCATAACCTAAATAATTTAGTCATAAAATTTGCATTTAAATATTCCTCTTCTAGATTGGTCTTATAATTATTTCATATAGAAATTTTCCACTCCATATTAAACAATGACATACTAAGATCACCATCATGTCTATTATATAGATAGTCTAATATAATTTAGATGGCCTCAATATCCCCATCAAGGGATATGAAAACCTATTTAGACCCATTCATTATATCCAGATTATATATTCTTGACATTGATGACATAAAAAATGATCATCAGTGTATTCTATAGTTGGCCAAGAATCTTGAAAATCACTTAATAGATATGACACATAATCCTATAATTAATATAGGAAATTGTATTGACCACATTCTTTTTCAATTACAATTATTTTTATTATATGATCATGTAAGAGTTATTTAAAAAAATTTCCTTGTATTTTACTTCGAACCACTAATCCAATGTACTAAAATTGAAAATTTTAATTCTATATTTCTATCCATGATAATATTCATAACATTATTTTAGAAGATATATCCTTCTCCATGTAGGGTGAAATCAACAAAATCATCATGATCCATACACTCTATGAATTATATAATGTAAATAACAAGATTTTGAACCCCTCTTCTATAATCATACCCCAAAAAACATTGAAGTAACATAAAGTTACCTAAGTACCATGTATAACAATCTCTAGGTTACCAGTAACCTCCCAAATGGATCATATCCATTGGTAGTTAATAAGATAAAATAATAGAGCGAACAATAATATGATTCCATCAAATTAGAAGACATTGATAATCATTTTCAATATTTTATGAACAATATTGAAAATGGTATCTATAATAGAGACTAATACAATATGTTTTTTAGTACTGGCACTATGAAGATTACTCCCAAAAATGTAATAACTAAGATATATAAAACTATAAAATTGAAAGGAACTAAAATGAGTCACTGTATATTTAATATAAATCATCATAGGTTGTGTAAATTTATAAATGATCATAATAGTATAGATAGTTGAAGGATTTTATTTCCATTAATATCTTAGGAATAGAGAATTAATTTCATATCAGGAATTAATTTTTATTTCCTTGAACCGAATAGTGAAATATTGGTACTAACTTTTCATTTATATTATACATTACAATGATCTACTATGAGGTGGATGGATCAAATGATGAAGAATTTCCTCCAACAACCTCTTTGATATCAGAGATAACATCTCCTAAGGAAATCATTGGTGGTTAATTTTTATTTTTTAGGTACCCCTATTAAATGTTCTGATCATATTCTCTTGATCATTATTAGATTGGGATTTCACTATGAATAACGTTAATGTCTCCTTATTGTTGACATGATGTCCATTATTTTTTGTTTCCTTAATAGCATACTTTGGGGAAAATTCATTTCTTAGAGTCACCTTTTTTCAAAGTATGTGATATCCAAAGTACCATCCCCTTAAAAGTGTATAATCCATTACTTTCCATCCATGATATCATACATTGCATGGATATTCATATTCATAATGGATGAGGGGACCAAGATATCTACCTACACAATACCCTTATCTCTCTCATAATATTAAAATCAAAATATATTGGTCTACATAATGATCTCATTCCATTTAGAAAATTTTGAATGCCTTCATAATTATAATTATCTCTCCCACCATGTGTACTATATTGTTACTTCATGTTAACTATTTCTTCAGTAAATTTTACAGATGTTCCAACACCATCTAAAATAAATATCCAATGATCTACTCCCCCAAATATTTGTAATGGTATTGACTCATAATTTGAATAAAGTTAATTTTACTATAGTTTTATATTTAGTGACATAAAAACTAATATATTCACTGAATATTAAGGATAAATTCAAAATCAAATTGAGCTTTAATTTTATAATTGATGAAAAAAGAAAAAAACGATCATTGAAGATTCAAGAGATTGGAATTCTTCATAACCAAATCATAAAATCAAATCCCACCCTTAATTGGATTTTCATCAATCTTAAAACGACTCCCTATTCATGAATTTATTTGCCTTTGAATTTGAAGATGCTAGAATACTGAACTGATCATAGGATTCCATCCCCAGATTTGGAAATTAGTTGGTTTTTTATTATGTGTAATAAATATTTTCTCCAATTATTGGATCCTAAAAATTCCCAAACAAAAATTATAGAAACCAGAGTACCACATAGTGTACCACGTTAAATCATATAGAAAATTGAATGAATATAAATTTTCCAATTAGTTAAATATCTTATCTTCAGACCCCGTAAATTCTAATATTTTAACCATTAATTAAACAATGTTTAAAGAAATATCTATTATTATGATAATTACACTCTAAATTATGGAATATATATATTACACAAGAAATTATTTTATAAATATTTTATAAATAGTAATTGAGAATTTACAAATAATGGATTTTGAAATGTATGAGTAATGGATATATTGAGCATAATGTTTACCCTCATGGGAGGTCTTCCAATTCAAGACATATGTGATGGAGACAACTATTCTAATGGTATTCTTAGACATATTCTTGTATCTCCTATTACACAAACTCTTAATTATCCATATCCATTGGTGCTTCTTAGAAAGATGATCAATAAATTAATGCTAAAATGAAATACAATAACCATTATTTCATATTTGGGGAGACAATATTACATATTCATGTAAAAGAAAATATTGTTTTGGTTCCAAATTTTTATGCATAGTGTAATATATATATATATATGAATATAGTCTCATGATATGACTCATGTAATATTCATGATGACTTGACCTGTTCTATTTCATTCTTCCCACTTAACATACCTTAAGTTTACCCATTTTTATTGATTTATGTCCTTGAGAAATCAAATACAATGTGGTCTTCTATGATGGATAAAATGATGTCTTTAAATTGTACTAAATATGGTTTATGTTTATTTTATACAAATTTTCATCATCTATTATGTAACTAGTTTATATGAAACTAATACTCTAAAGATCCTTTGATGTTGTTAATGTAATATTTTTTATTTAATTACTGTAAAAATTAATTTATGCTTACATTTTAGAAAATATCTTAAATTTTGGAAAAATATATAGCTTTTGGTTTTCTATAAATGAAACTTCTATATCAACAATATATACTGATGTGGTTAGGATAGATTCACATTGGGGCTACTAATCCTAAAAGGAAAAATTTTTTAATGACCAAATATTCACCTTGGGCATGAGTAGTGGACATTATTACACTATTAGAATTATACACCCAATATATTTTTATTGGTTAATCCCATTATATTTCAAAACCACTATCAAACACACAGATATATATATATATATTTATTTTTAATGAAATGGAACTGTAACACACTAGTGGAATTTTATAAAAAATTGTGATTAAAAATACCTTATGGAATAATTTCATATTATTAAAAGTAGTTTTAATTTTTAAATTTAGATTATATTAATCTACAAAAAAAATTGAAATTGATGATCCCATTAGAATAAAAAAATAACATCTAATGCAAGGATAAACTTCCAAATTTTGATTGATCTAGAGTTTAAAACTTCATGATGATGATGATCCTATTATATATGGATATAAAAAATATACTAATCCATGTAAGGATTATAAATTCACCAAGGAAGAAATGAATTTAAGTTGAATCTTTCATGAATCAATGACCACCGTGTTTTATGTGGAACCTATAATCCATCGACTATCAAACATGAGATAAACAATATAGGAATGTTTTTTTTACTCTATTGATCTATGAAGGTGAATATTACATTGTTATTATACCACATAGATGGATAAATTTATTAGTGGTGGAGATTTTTAATGAACATAAATATTAACGATGAAGTTGATGATATAAAAATAGATTATTTAAAAAATTTATATTTTATTAATTATTTTCCCCACAACCTTTGAACCAGAAAGGAAAAGTAATTCCATGATTCAGAAAATGTTGAATTAGTGGGGAGTTATGAGATAAAAGTATCATTTCTTGTATACTCTGAATAAATATTTTTCATTGATTTTAATAGTACCATCAATATATTATTTGTTTGTATATGAACTCATAAACAATATTCTAATAGTATATAAGGAATTTGATGATATGAGAAGAAAATTTTATGCTCTCCCAATATAGAAATAGAATTTTTAGATATAAAATTTTATCATTGAAAGAATTATAATAATAGGATGAATCATCCAGTTTATTGGAAATCATTTAGACCATGAAGAGGAAAGGAAATAAATAAAAACTACAAGTGTGAAACATGTATGTGTAGAAACATTTACGGAATTAACTAAAAGGATATGGAAAATCGTTATTTTTGGGAATAAAATTCCATATATTTCAAAACATTCCCAGATTTTTAAAGAAATATTATTTGAGTTCCAATGAAAAAGTGATGATAGTGCAAGTAAAATCAACTATATAATTTTTTAATTATAGAGAGCATGGAATAATATTCTAACCATTGTCTTAATCATACAAAAATGGTGGGATACCACCATATCCCTAAAAAAGGGAATTGGAGAAAATTCATTCTTTTTCAATTATGATGGCTAAAGACTAGGATCTGAAATATTATATGGGATATAAAATCAACATAAAATAAATGTTAGGAAGTATATTGTTTGATTATAGTTCTCATAGTAATATATTTAATCTATTATTGAAATGAACATCAAGATAAACAATAAACATCTAGTGGTAGTGTTATCGATTAAAAATTATTGAGAATGTATTCCTAAATCAATAATGTATATATATTCAGTAATTATCATTGGTGAGGTCAATTTCTACACAATCCTAGTGGTAATTATTGTAATGAAATTGAATATAATATTAGGGATGGGTTGGATGTGAATATATAATACCATTGTTAACTATAAAAAAATGAAATTAAAATTTCATTGAATGTAAAATATAATATTTTCATGAAGGTATATATATCATAGATTAGGTATTTTAAATTATAATATCATATTTTTTTTATATGGAAATGATTAGAGATTATTTGGAAGGAAGTGGATGTTTTATTTTTGGGGATGTATCAACTGTTTGGGAATACACTAATGGTTTTCCTAAATGAGTACCAAGATATTCCTCAGATATAGAGGTAGGTTAATAAATTTATCTTATACCAATATTAAAGACAGTTAAAATGAAACCATATAGAATATAATTTTTTTAGTTAGAGAAATTAAATATGAAAATTGATGATCATATAGATAATAATTTGATATTATAGAGTGTGTCTCATTAGGGAGTTTGTATTCAATTTATAATGAATAATTATGGATCAATGATAATATAAATTGATTATAATGAACATAATGAGATTTTAGTGAATAAAAAATTCCCATATCAAAGGATTTGTGATTAATTTTACCTAATTTGTGGGGTCCAATTCATATCCCATATCATCCTCTGATTGGTGCACCATGTATCAAGGATGAATTATGATGATAGCTTGAATACTACATCATGTTCAAGATATAGACACTATGTGTTTTTAATTAGGAATTTATGTCTTTACTAATTATCATTGCATATTAATATATTTGAAGAAAAGAGTCTATATGAACTCCTTTGTTAAATATAAAAGGGTCTATATTGATGACATTCTTATATATTAATAAATTCCTAAGGGGTATGAGGATTATATAAGATTAATTTTATAAAATATGTTTAAATAAAATATTTTTGTTAAATTTCAAATATTTAAATTCCATTCCAAAAAATGTGGCACTATTGTGATACATTATAACTTGTGATGAATGTAATATTGATCCAGAAAAATAATTGTATTAGTTGAGTGGAATCATCCTAAAATAGTAAAAAATATTCATAGTTTCCCTTGTATTTTTGATGATATATAATTCCTGGGAAAAATAAATGTATTTATAATCCACTAACCATGATAAAATGTAACAGATTTCTGTTTTTATGAATGAATAATAGTGAATAATGAACTCAAATACTGAATAATTCGTTTGTTATTTCACCTGTATTAACACAATCCACTGAACTATAAGGGTTACGTAATTATAGTAACACATAATTTAAGGGACATGGATGGATAGTCACTCAAAATTTACTTGTTTTTAATTATATATATCAATAGCTTATGACTCATGAATAGAATTATCATACCAATGATTAGATGTTTTCTTCAGTAATATTTGAATTAATGATACGAACACACTATCATTATAGAGATATGAGTGATATATAAAAACAATTAATTAGTACTAATTATATATTCTTTATATTTTAAAATAACATGAGAAAAATGAGTCATTTGGATATTTTTAATAATTAGTTTTTCAGTCACTATCACCCAGGAAATAAAAAAAATATTATTGATTCCTTGAGGAGAAAAGGCATGTTACTTTATTAAATGGTAATGATTTATGTGGATCCATTGATGAATAAATTTTTAAATATTAATGTTGAATCACAAGGTATATAACATCCTCAATAATATCCCAATGATTTCATAACAATAAATATTTTAGATGGTCATGAAATACCAAAGATAATATCCTAAGTTGAAATGAGGACAAGAGCCATGAAAATTAAGAAATTTTCAATGTTAAATATTTATTAATATGGAGTACCTAAGTTTGGTATGGTGTTATATATCCCATTTGTTATAGATCCAAAGAATTTTATGATGAATTTTGATCATAGCTCTACAGTCTCTAGAAATTTTGAATAATGAAAATGTTTCAAGATATATGTGATCATTATTATTTGGATAACATGAAATGAAAGAAATATAATTATATTTAAAGATGATTACTGTGACATAAAGTGAATGTAGATTGAAAACACCCCAATGGAATGATACAAACCCTATACACACATGCATAAAGGTTGGAGAAAATCACTATAGGAATTGTTACAAGCCTCCATAATACAACTAAGTAAAATAATGACATATTGTTGATTATAGATATATTAACAACTTATTCCCACTTTATCACAATATGAGTATAGTTCTTCGTTGAGTTCCTAGATAATTTGTATATTAATGATGTGGTTAGACTTTTTATAGAATTATTTTCCCTTATTTCACATCATGATCTATGAATTACATATAAATTCTAGAGAATCCTTTCATAGTCTATCAATACTAGAGAATAACTTATTGTAAGTCTAAAGGGTCTCTTAGAACACACTAAGATATGGTATAGAATACATTAATGCATTTTTATTGGATTATGAAAATTATATTACACTTGTAAAATTATCCTATAAAATTTATAATTATTAGAGTTTTCAAATTTCTCTTTTATATTCACTCAATGGGAAGAAGTTATTATATTAAACATGTTGGGATAAATACAGGCAAGGAAAATAATAATTACAAAATATTTTGAAATAATAAATAGAGAATATAAATGTGATCCAAAAAAATATCATTGATGCTCATTAGTAACAAAATAGATATGTCAACAATTGAATTAATGTCATTTAATTTCATGTTATATATCAAAAATTCCTCACAGAAACACCATATAAAAGAGACATCAAATAAAATTTTAAAGGAACTCTAATTTTATTATACATTTAGTCATTTTAGATTATATAACACGATGTAACTTTTTCTTATATGTTATATATACCTATAAATCATTATGATTTCCACAGAATCTACTATGGGTCCCTGTTAAGAATATATATGTGTAAAATAACAGATATAGTAGAAAAAAATTGGTTATAATTCCTCCATTAACTGTCATATAAATATGAACTATTGTCATGTTTTGATACATGGGATAAAGTATTAAAGAAAAATACAACCCAAATAATGAAATTTTTATAGGGAAATTTTAATATCTCAATACACATACTCATTAATATGATGATAGAAACAAATATCACACAACACATGATTTGTTACACATTTTTGGATAGTATATATTACTCACAATTACAAAGTATGGACACTTTTTAGATCTAAATAGACTTATGATAATGTTTAAACATGTTATTATCAATTCTTCAAAATAAAAGGTATATTTTTTAATATTAAATATAAGTCTAATAAATTTAGATATGGAATTCAACATCATATGAAAATTATCTACACAAGATACTCATCTAAGATTCTAATCAGTAACATTTTCCATCATGAACTAGGGAATGAAAAAGCTAAGAATGTGTTTGCTCGAATGTTTAGTAAGGGTAAAAACATAAAAAAACATGAGATTTCAGATAAATATTGTAAAATAATAATGATAATTATCATGATATTTTGATAATATAATAAATAAATGAAATCATAAATTCATGGATTAAACAATGATCATAACATTAGAGGATGGTTATATAATATTATCCATACTACCTAAAAAGGTATCATAAGAATATTACAATGATCTCACCCTAGGACATAATCATTATATTCTACTTATTAATCCATATGAAGTTATAATCTAGAAAGGACTACTCATTAGGCCATAAAAATGTGTTAGTTTTACTCTCTAATCCCATTAATAGATTCTCATGTGATATTTAAATTGTACAATTCATTTATGTTCGATCTGGTTACACTCGTTATCATTAAAAATCATACGTGTGGGTGCCACATTAATTAAGTCAACATATCTTCCAAAACCATGTAAATAAGTGGGGTTTTATATCTTTTTAATTACTTCCCAAAAAAAGCATTCATAAATTCATTAATAATGATTCCATGATGAACCTATGGGAAAAAATTTGGTATAAAACAACGTTATGTATCATCATATAAAAATAAAACTAAAAATTTATGATTACATATTTTCTATTTACAATATATAGTAAAAGGATGTATTTTTTATAAAATATTTTATCCAATAAATAAATGTATTGAGTTTATTGGAAAAAAACATTGAAGAAAGTAAAAGAACATAAGGAATTTACTGAGGATAATATTTTGAAGTCAATAATGACCATACCAATGGATGGATAGTTATGATAAAATTATTAATTGATCATACCATAGACTGAAATATAATTTCACAATAAAAATATGAAAAAAGGGGATGGTATAATTTAATGAATATATTTAACCAAAACGGACTGAAGTATTAGATGGAAGAACAAATCATGCTCCAAAAAAATTATTAAATAACAAGGTATTCTAATTTTTACCCGAGGAGGAATAACCACTCCCCATAAAATTCCCAATGATATGAAACACATGAAATATTATAAATCATTTTAAAAACTGCCTTGATCGAGAACAAAACAAAGCATAATAACACTCTTAGAATCAGTAAAGAAGTTTTCTTAAAAAAATAATATATTTCCTTTATGATTGAATGGATATTATTTGTTTGATTTTAATATACTTTTCAAATAATTTTTTTAAAGCCCCTGAAAAACAAAAGAGGAAGAATCGTTGAAAATGAGGAAGGAGGCTGAAGGATACATTAATAGTTTAATTTCTAATGTGATTCCTTTAGGTTGGAAATGACCCATATCGAAATATTTAAATGATTGATATTAATATATTTTCTAAATAAATTAAAGGTAGCTAAAATTTAAAATTTTAAATCCAATTAAAATTAATGAATATTGGAACATTATAAAACATTATATTAGATGATTTATTTTGAACTATATAATGGTTAAAAAATATAAAATGAATAAAAATTATATATTGAATCTAACATCTTAAAAAATATAATAAAATATGTTATTTATAATAGTTTATGAGAATTATTGAGATCAAATTAAATAGTTTAGAAATTTTTTTAAATAGTTAATAATTAAATATGGAAGAAAATGGAATTTGTTCATAGGTTGTGAATTAATCCTTTCACCGACACATTTTAAATTAGAATGTGATAACAGAGAGAAGGAAATTTTAATGAATGGGGTTAATTTCATTATATGTAAGTTAAATAAATTTTTTTAAAATGAAATGATAGGATTTTTTTTACTTTCAGGATCAAAATAAATAAGTGAATTCATGGAACCTAGAAAATTAATAAGAGTGGAGAAAGTATTTAAAATATATTAAAATTAAAACAATAGAACATTAAGGGTAAATATCTGAAAAATAAAAAAAAAATAAGAAAAATAAATTATATTTATGGAAACATATAAATTGGGTGGTATATAAACCATATAAAAGTAAATGGGTGTATAATTAAAAACGTGTTAGAAGGAAGGGAGTTTGACTCTAAAATCCATTATTGATAAAGATAATTTTAATAAAGACTCCTAAAAATAATAATAGAATAAATTTGAGGTTTAAATAAGATTATTATGTATATTAATTGATATGAAACATTAATATTTCTTTCTATAAATGATTAAAAAAAATAGGTTGAAAGAAGTATATTTTTCTCAAAGAAGGATGTTTTGAGAAGAAGAACTCAAAAATTCCTATAACTGTTATTAAATTGTAGTTAACATCATAAAGAAGCAAATTAAATTGTTTAAAACCTATAAAAATTACAATATATGACAATAAATAATTTCCCATGGCATACTTTTTATCGAATCATTCACATTAGTAAAATCATTTCCACCCATGGTGGTTACTTGAGGTTGTTCCGTTTATTTTTAGTTGAATCACTTTTCATTTTGAAAATATTAATTTTTATTTAAAAAAAGATTAAGTAATATAATATAATGAGTGTAGGAAATATAAAATTTAGTATTGAAATGAAGTTTTATTATAATCCATTATTGGTGGTAATGAAAAAAAACATGTCAGTACATAGTTGTGGTAATCTACACACACATGGAAAACAAATTTATTTTCCATAAAATAGGATAATGGTAGAAATTATAATGAATTATTTTTTTAGATTCATTTTAATCCTATGAAAATCATAATATTTCATATATTACAATTTTTTTCCCATCAATGTTATTTTGTTATGACTAATAAGAAGCAGTCTTCAATGTGGCATTACTAAATAAAAAATTATGATTAACAATATCATTCCATACCAAACCGATTAAATTATAGGATATATAAAATTTAATAATTTAATAATTGTATATGTGAGATAAAAATAAGAATTCTTATAATCCACATCCTTTATACCACCCTAATAGGTAGTAATGAAAAACAGATCTCATCATGTTGTAGAAGTGGCATTCCACACAATAAATGATTAAAGATTATGTTCTTCTTAGTGGATTCGTGGGGAAATATTATTTTAATTTAATACTTATAATTAATATTAAGTATATAAACGATAAAAAAATATTAATTATGGTCAGGAATATATTTATATGATGTTTTGAAAAAATTAATACTATAAAAAAGAAATACTCATCTAAGAGACATAGAGTTTCCATGAAAATCTCTTCGAATATGAAGGGATTATTATAATTAAATGGGAAATTATGTTTCTTAATAGCATAGGGTTCCTATATTAAGATATTGGAAAATTTTATTCCTTGTAAATTTAATTGTAGGTCTCGTATGGAAGGGTTCATAGTGTTCTCCTTTTATAAGTGAAGAAAATGGAACATTCCATAGAAATGGATGTTATATAATCAGTATAAATTAATGTTAGTAAAATATAATCATCATAGGTGTTTTATGATTAGTTATACATGTTATTATTATATTAAAACCTACAAATGGGTTTACATGTTCTCTAATATTCATGTAATAAAAGTAAAATTGGGGCAACATCAGATTATTCATTTAAACAATAATTACTCTTAAATAAATAGTAATATTGTATCTAAATTTATTAGTTAAAATTAAATTAGACACTAATTTCCAAAATTTTTGTGATAAATCTAAATTTTGACTCTATTTAATTAAATTATTTTCATAAATATTTTAAAATAAACTCACATAACACTTGATTTTTTTAAATAAGAGTTTTACTACCATTTAATTTTTCTATATAGAAGTGTATGATGATTATTAAATTTACTCATAGTAATTTTTTTATTATAAATTGAATTAATGTTATTTTACATTTAAATATATATATATATATATTTTAACTAAAACATAATTAATAATAGGATATGGATTTATATTGTTTTCATTACAAAATTAACATTATACATTAGTTCTAAAATATTGACCATGGGTTTTCTAAGTAGAAATATTATTTGAAATTAACTAATTGTTTAAATTAATTTAATATTTTATATTGGAAATTTTATCATTAGCTTTAGTCCATTATTATATATTTATTATATGAGGAAATTTATATTTTTTCTAAAAACGATAGGTTCGACTAAAATTCAATATAATTTTGATAATTCTATAAAATTAATTCAATGTAAATTTTCATATCAATAAATTCCAGAAAATATTAATTTTATAGATTTATATTTATAAATATTGTATATTTAATATTTAATAAGAAATACCAAATATAAATAAAAACTCCTTTAATTTATAAATGATCGTATTAAACCGCATGGGATTCAAATATTACTTCTAAAGAATTTCTTAATTTATATAAATTTAGAAAATTTATATCCAATATAGATATCTTTTATGTAATAATAACTATATTTAAATGACGATTAATTATTTAAATAATGATTCATTACATTTTGTGTGTGTGTGAATGATGATATCAAACATAGTGTTATTTTAATGAATGAATATATGTTTTAATCTCAATGAGTTCCATTCTCTATCACATATATAAATTCCAATATATAATAATTTTCACCAAGATAGTAATTAAGGATGCAAAAATATACTCATTATTTATGATAAATTTCAAATGAATTGTTAACATTAATATCTTTAGTAGAAATAGATGAAATAAATCAATTTCATTTATTTAGTTTAATAAATTCTTCACTTTCTGATAGAATATAGAATCTTTATGTCCCCCTTTTTAACATAGAATACATATTATATTTCATTTGCGATATTCACTTATGTTTCTTCTTCCATATTAGGAAAATGAGGGAAATGATATATATTTTGCCCTTTATTATATTTTTCAATCATAACTTCATGAGACTACATCCCTTTATTATTTTGTGTGAAAGGATACAAAATAATTTGCACATTATAATTCATAATTCATGGAAGAATATTTTTTATAATAAAAATAGTTAATATACTATTAAATTTCCAAATATATTACAGGTTGGGATAATCCACACATGAAAAGGGCTTTCAACTTCTAAATTTTTGTAACACCAGTTACATCATGATGTTATTATAGGTGAAACTGAAAAAAATAATATCCACTAAAAAACTGACACAGTTAAGGTAATTTAACATCAGTTTTCCCAAAAAACATCAAAGAAACCAGTGTGATTTTTTTAATAACCTGTACTCTAGTAATCCAAATCAAGTGTCTACATTTTTACATTACCATAATTTACAAGGAATCACATCCATAGGCATGAAATAGTTTAGTAGTGTTGGAAAACTAGAAACATACTTGAGTATTACATTAAATGTAAATATACAAATTATAAATTTTTTCATCAAAAAATACCATTACTCCCTAAAGAATATCCTTATATATCTCTCATAGTACACTTCTTGGATTCTATTGAAATTGAATAAAATAAGGGTGATCAAAAATTCTCTTCATGAGTTATGTAATGTGTATGATATTGAGTGTAATAATGAATAATCAATATTGAATACTCAGTATGTAATGGTAAATATACAATCCCACCATTCATTTAGTTTTTGACTTAAATATCATTCTTAAATAACAAATAATCAACATAATAATGTAAATAACTGAACACAGACAACAATTATACAACATGATAGTCATGAATATATATGGAATTATCAATATGGAAAGTTAAATAACCAAATTCATATTCCATTTAATTTATATGAATATGATTAATATATATGGAATAATCAATATTTTAGGGTAAAAAAACTAAACACACATTCCATTTAAATAATTTTCATATTATGAATATATAAGGAATAATTAATATAGATATTAAAATAAATAAAAACACTTACCATTTAATATATAACATAGAATTAAATGAATCATGATATAATATCATAGTGAAAATAACATAGAGAAGAAATACTAAAATATTAATGGATGAAATAGTTAGTTACTATATGTCATGGTCTTAGGCATCATGATATCATTACCAGTAATACAATTCATAAGATGTTTTAAAACTAACTGTTTAAACATCATTATTGTTAGAATTAAGATTTTCTACCTGAGAATACCGATTTATTACTTGTATATATAATTCGTACACCACCATTCAGTACATGTACAAATTATTATTTATATATCAAATATTAGATATAATTTATGAAGAATGTTCCTTATCATCAAAAATCTATATTGAGTAAATAATATGGATTTCTCGATATTCCCCCATAAAAAATAAATTTCAATATATTACATTATATGAAAAAAAGATATAATATTTAATAAATAAATATCTAAATGATAAATATTTTTGATATTTATGGATAATTTCATTTCTAATGATCACATGATATTGGATATTTCAAGAGAAAGTTAATACCTTCAAAATTTTATAATGAATTTTAATTTAAACACTTTGATTGGTCAAAATGATTATAGACCATCCATATAAAAAATAAATATGGTATCAATAAAACATTTCCCTAGTTGAGTATAGGTAAACCAATATAATTTTATCATATATGAGGATAAATTACATTAACACATCATTAAAAACATTTCTCATTAAAATATATCATTCAAACTAAAATTATAATAAATATAAACTAATAGAAAACAAAATATTTTAAAAATAATTTCGATGAATATATCATTTCAATGATATAAATCATTATCTAAATATTTGACCTGTCATAAAATGGGAAATTTCATACATGTTGTGCATATTAAAACAATGATTCCCTTCACATTTTTAATAAGACTCAGATGAGGCTTTCTTGGAAAATGAAATTAGTATTCCATTAATTTATTATATAAAAATTAAAATATTGGTAAAAATTTCATTATTTAATCATTGTAAAAAATCATAAAACATTTTTGAAAATGTTTTTTAAGACATTGTTTTCAAAGAAAAATTTATTTTAAACTAAAGAGAGAAATAAAGAAAGATTTTATTAAAAACATTTTCTCAAACATTTTATGTACTGATGATTTAAAAAAGTGTACTATTACATTAAATATTAATTAAAAAGTAGGGGATATCACAATTAAGTGTTTAATTTTAAAATTAAACAAATAATTTCTTTTTATATAGATTTCTGTTTAAACAGTCCTTAAAATGTGATTGTGAAATAAACCCTTAAAATAACTTCATATTGAATTTAGAATTAAAAAATGAATAAATAATTTTAGAGAAATATAAATAAAAAATATTTGGACATAAAAAATTATATATAAAATATGTAATACACACATAATTTTACAATATCATAGAAAACCAATAAGTAATATAAGAGAATAAAAATAAATAGAATTATGAATGTATTTGCCAATTTATTATTTTAAATTAAAATATCATTGGATGATATAAAGGGAATAAAAATATAAACTAAAATAGCATCAATATATACTCTGTATAAAATAAATTAGGTGCATGGCGTTTCAATATTCCACATTGAAGGGATATTTAGATATATTTCCTTGCATCAAAATTTCTTTTAGATGAACATGGAATAAACTCGTGTACAATTGTTTTAAGAATGTTAATAATTTATAATAGATCCATATTAAAATTCATTATATGATATATTATTATTTTATAAAATATAATAAACAATTCATTTTTAATCATAGATTATAACTATTGTTTCGTGTGATAATTGTCTTGTTTTCACTTGCATGTATTAACCTGAATGTTCTCAATCTTAAAAATATTTTAATGTTACATTATCTAAAGAATTATTTTATTATTATAAGTATCATTTGTGTTTTACTAATATTTTTTATCCACTATTCAAATTTTAAAATCTATATTAGATCACATTTCTTTATAGAGACAATCGTTCTTACATCCACACAAGCAACATTATCATGTCTATGATGGGCGACAGTGTTTGTAAGTGGGTGATATAATAATTTTATATAATTAATATCATTGAAAATAAATAAAATTTATTAAATGAATTTAATATTAATAAATCCCATGTAATTGGAAACTGAAAATAGAATCACAACATTTTGGAAGATAATATTCATCTAAATACCTCACCGACATTATCGTATTTTTAGTGGCATAATATTAAGAGGTTACATGTGATATTATAATTAAATAATTATAATAATATAAATATTATCATAAATATTTAGTAAATAAATCATTATATGTATCCATTAATGGTGGTGATGGAAAATGAACTACATCGGTTCACGGGGCAGTAGTCTATAGAGTACACGATCAACGGATTCATTTACCATTTTAAGGAATAGTATATGGATAAAGTTAATTCCATTAACATAATAAAATTTTAGCATACATAATAAAATATTTATTTTATATAAAAGAGGTTCAATTAGTTTTGAATTATGTTTAATAAGTAACCGAAAACAACCTTTTATGAATGTATAATTTTTATCAGAAAAATTATTTATTTTTTTAACATAATAATTCATTGGATGAATTTTATATAAATACATGTTCTCTCAGATATTGGTAGGGAATTAAAGAATTAATTTATTAAGGTATTGTAGGAATCAAATATTTTTTATATTTAATGTTGTAAAAAGATGGGTTATAATTTTATAATTAGGGGGAGGACACATTTTAATTTTTTTTAAAATAATCTATTACACCAAAAATTTATAATGAATCTATCCAATAAAATGTTTCATTATTGAACTTGATAGTTTATAAGGTGTGAATATTGGATTCTAATTGGTTTTGGAAATTTATTTAGGTAATTTCAACCATTAATCTCATAGTTTAACATACTGGTAAATCAGATTTAACCTTAACCATGTTAATTTTTAATACTTCCACAATTCATAGTGGTAAAAAATTAATTTGAAGTTATTAGATAATATTAAATGTTATTATTACATGTATCTATTAAAAAATCCCTTATTAATTTCATATAATTTGAATAATACCATTTTTTATGACACACACAAAAACGATGAAAAAGATGGTTTCTAAAAAGGAAATTCTAATATGTAATAAAGGCTTTGATAAAAAAATTCAATATGAAATTTATTGTAATGACCTAAATAAATATAATTAAAAAAATTAAATTATTTAAATAAAATCAAATTTAAAATAGAATTTATCATTTTAAATTATATAAATTAAAATTTAGAATTCAATAAAAACAAGTAATTTTCATTATTAATCAAAAAATGAATATTTTACTAAAAATCCCAATTGTTACCCTAAGATAATTTTGAAATGATAATTTGAAAAATTATTATCATTTTTATATATAATATTTCTTTATATGGTAATATTTAATTATAAAAATATATTTAATGTGTGATTGAACCACATTTTTAAAAAATATATATTTCAATAAAATAATTAGTTTTATATTAAATTATTATTGTTTAATTTATAATCAACATATGAAAATAATTTTCTTAATTTTTTAGTAATATTTTTCCGCAGAAATTTAACTTCTATTTTATAATGGTCTAATATATTATGGTTCATTTAAGCTCATTTTTCATTGTTTTGAATGCTATCGAAGATATTAAATATAGGGAAATATATTTTTGGGGTTTTTATTAGATATGTGTTATGTGTATCATAAATAATTAAATAAAATGAAATTATTTTAAAACAATGTTTTTTTACATTATCTTCACTATCAATAAATTGTTTCCTCGCAACTTAATCATGATCTAGGTAGACAAGGGAATAAAATTTGGAAATAAAATTCTTAAAAATGCCATATCATTAATGGGTTAATATAAAAATTTCTTAATAAGAGAGAAATAGAAATATGATAGTGATCCAGAATAAAAAAAATTAGGTTTCTACATAGGAGGATATTGGTGAAAAGTGAACATATGTACATGAGAGGAAATTTTAAATCATTATATATAGTTATAAAGGTCATTAATCATATGAAACCCAATGATCAATGGAAATATAAGGAACTAAAAACCATAAAATTAGTGGTCATTTAAAATGCCCATTGTGTCATCAGAAATGATGGAAAGAATAAATATTTTTTGATTCATGATCCTTATTATAATGTTGTTGAATTATTTCACTATCTATGAATATAATGATATATACTGATTCAACAATTTCTTATTTCAAGAAAAATTTTATTGTGTTTATATACATTAATAAATTTCAAACTCATTACATTGTCAAATAAACTATTCTTAAAAATGAGTTTTACTCAAGAAATATGAAATTAAAATTTTAACAGATCATGAGATACAAAAAATATTTACAATTAATTTCATCTTTATTTAACTATTTCCAAAAATCTATATGGTTAGTATAAGTTATTAATCTATTAACATTGACTGTAAAAACACATTTTCATCATTAATATTTATCCAACACAATGTTTAAGTATGAAAATTGGAAAAATCTCTTGAACATCACACAGCGTAGTGGTAGGAACTAAACTCTTATCCTGATCCATTTGTGGGTGCAAGCACTACGGCTATAATAGATTCAATAGGTTCTCACCAAATGTGTGGGATGTCCTTTTTTATACTTTATTAAAATAATTCCTATAATATTTACATATTTTAACTACCCATAATATGTATATTATAAAATATAATATAATGCGTAATTGTTTCCAAAAAAAATAATCATATATCTAAAATAAATTTAATGGAATTATTACACAAATAAAATTTACAAATACTAAATGAATATGTTGTGTTTCTGTAATTTTTTCTCAAGAATATCTTTAATCAATATAGACATCAATCTCATAGGATCTGTAAAGGGAAGATTAACCCATTGCATACATTATAAAAATTGAACTCATAAATCTATAATGGAATGAATACATATTATTTTAATAAATACATATGTGATTCCGAAATTTAACACAATCATTTATTTTTATAAAAAAATACCATTAGAAAAAATACATCTACAATATAATTCTGGAATCCTAATACAAAAATAATTCAAACATTTTATTTCAATATATGTACTTCCAATGTATAAGAGTTATCCATTAATAGAGATTATTATCTCAAATAGTTTCTAGGTTCCCAAAATTTATTAAAATGAGCTATTATTGGATACCTAGGATGAGATGTATTTTCTTCCATAATACTCTTCATTTTTCCATAGTATTTTTTTCATTATTACAAAAATTTCCTCATTTTATCCATTCATTCATTTTTTTGGGGAACATTTATTTTTGAATGATTTCAAAATTTTTGTGTAAAGCATTTCCTTCATTAATTTATGGTATCCAAAATAGAGGCTCTTATTGACTCAATCATTCTATTATTTTTTGATTCTGATAGGTTTTTATGGAACACATATTCAGTACTATTTTGGTACAAATTATTAGGCATAATCATGATATTTTTCACTCTTATCATTATACAATTTGGTTACTCATATTAACAACATTTTCCATCACATTAAATATTAACATGACTTATTTAGGTTCCAACCATTGGATAAACCAACAAGATGTAGTGTGAGTAACAATAATCCATGTAAGAAAACCATATAATCATTTATAGGTTGTTTAAATTCAGACACCATATATTCAATTTAGACACATTAGGTTTAATGTATGTTATTTAAGGTCTGTATATATTCAAATTCTTCTAAATGGTTTATTAGAAAAGTGTTAATTATCAAATCATAGTTAAAAGTATTGTCAAAATGGGCACATAATAAGGCCAATTTTCAAATAGTGGGTAACACTAAAGTCAATCCTGATAAACAATTTTTAGATTTTTCACCCCTATGTACATCTATTCCGAAACAATATACAGTGGTAGAATATCGAAAGTGATGTATGGTAAGAAAAAACACATTATATATTATTTATAAAAATTTAGGATTCTTTATATTTACATATCCGAAATGTTTATTATATGGTTATGAACCCTAATATTTTATTTCCAAAATTATGTTCCCAAGTAATTTTTTATCCTTTCCTAGATAAAAACTTTAACAACCCAAAATCAATTAACTAGACGCTATTATCTATATTATTACATTATCAAAAGATTAATTGAATCATATTTTTAAAGACCAAATAGATTAATAGTCTTGGTAAACTAGATACATAATTTAATCATGCATTAAATTTGAATACACAAATTATGAAATTATTTTTTTCAAGGATATAATTATTCCCTCTAGAATATTGTTGAATATAATTCAAATTACACTTTATAGATTCTTATAAAAGGAAATAAAATATGGGTGAGATCATATGATCGGTAGGATATTTTTTAAAAATGAATATATAATGAGTAAATGATGAATAATCATCATGAAAATGTAAATAACTGAAAAAAACTATTCAATTTAATCAATAACATAATTATAATTATTACATAAATAATAACAATTATGGAATGTTAAACAAATTTATACACATTAAATATAATTAAAATTAATATATTGATTAAATAAGTAATAAATATTATGCATGTTAAATAGTTTAACAAGAATTCCATTTAAAAAACAAGACAATCATGAATAGATAGTGTACAATAAATTTCAAAATGTATATAACTAAACCCAATTACATTTAAATAAATTAATTACCATGTATAGACAATGAATAATCAATATAGAAAAGTATATAACTAGAATAACATTCAACATAATCAATAACTGCTAATTAAATGCATACAATGATATTATCATTGATAAAATAATATATATTATAATAAATGAGTTCGAAATGAATAAAATGATTAATTTTTTGATTTCATGATCTTAGGCATCATGATAACTCTTATATAAATTCCTTTTATTATGTGGATTAAATATACAGGTAGAAACTAGTTTAATGCAACCATACTAATTAAACTCATGATAGCACTAATGTATATAGGGGTGATATAACTTCAGTCCCCACCAATCATTCAATGGTCAAATAATTTTTCATATATTGAATAATTGATTTAATTCTTGAAAAATATTCTTTAGCATCAATTAGTCATTTTTATTAAAGTATAATGATTTTTTAATATTTTCTGATACCAATAAATAATTTTCTTTGTAAAACATCATATATAGAAATGAAATATGATTTAATAAAATAACATAAAAAAAATAATGTTGATATATTTGATAAATTTAATGTCCAATGATAATTGGAAAGTGAATAATTCTTGGGAATGTTAATGACTACAAATTGATCTAGGAATGTGAATATCTTGTACATTCCTTATTCAAAATGATCGTAAAACATCCATATAAATAATAAGGAGAGTAGTAATAATACATATCCCTAGTAGATTATAAGAATAAAATAATTTTTTTTCATTGATTAACATAAATTCCATAAAATATTCATAAAAAATTTCATAAGAAAAAATATACTTTCCACTTTAAAAATATATATTTTCTAAACCTAAAAAATATGAAAAAATATATATTTTTAAAATAATATTAATTTAATATATCCTTTTAAAAATATAAATTATGCACTAAATCAATGAGTGGTCATAAAATAATAAAATTCTATACATATCGTACATATTAAAAAACGATTTGTTTAAAATATATGTTAAATAAAAAACATGCATTGTTTATAAAATGACATGAACATTCCTTTCAAAACATTTCGTAAAAATTCCAACATGGCTAAAAATTTACATTAAAAATATTTTTAAAAAGATAAATAGATTTATTCAAATACAAATTAATGAAAAATAATTATTTTTGACTGATGATATAAATTGTATCATATTTTTTAAAAAGAATTAATCAATATTTTTATGTACCAACATATGGAAAGGGTGCAAAAACATCTTAAAAATCTTGTATAATTATATGAGTATAAAATTAAAGGGGTTAATTTAATAATTATTAAATAATTTCCATCAATTATAGTTTATGTATAAATAATACTGATTAATATGAGGATTTGAAATAAACCAACACAAAGAACGTAAAATTGAAGTGAAAATTTTTTAGTGAATAAATTATGTGAATCAAAATTAAATAAATCTTAAATAATGGGATGTAAATAAATATAATAAATAATTAATAAACACATTATCAAAGAATATCGAAGTTAGTGATGAAGTAATATCTCCCAAATAAATGAAATGTAGTTATGAAATTATTTTCTAAGTGATAATATTTAGTCGAATACCCTTAGATAAAATAATTCAAATGAAAACATAAAATACCAACAATTTTTATTGAATAATTAAAATAAATGTAAAATGAGAATCATATACACCATATAAAACGAATTGGGTAGATAATATTTCAATATGCAACAATAAAGGGAACTGAGAGGATGCCCCTTACATAAATATTCTTTTTTGTTGAAAGTGATTTGAGATACTATATAATAGTTTTATGTCTGTTATTTATAAATAAATAATCCATTTAAAAATTTATAATATCATATATTATTCTTTAATAACATTGTATCCCCAGTTTGATAATAATGTTTCATTTTTACTTTTGTTTCGAATGATAACATTCATGTTTTCTCATGAATGTTTTAAAATTATAGTTAATATAGGTAATAAATCTATACAATTATATTAATTTGTTAAATATAATTTTTGTTTTTTATAAAAAATATTTATAATAATTATTGAAACTATAATATGGATAATGGATCACATTTTTTCATTCAGAGGGTAGGTCGTACGTACACAGGAACGATGTTATCATTTCGATGAAGGGTGAAAGGATAAAAAATTAGGTGATATATTAATTTCCTTGAATTAATATCATGTCATGTCTATCAATAACATTCATTATATTTTTTATAATAACATTTCAAGTAAATTTCATGTGAAAAACAACTCACTTCCCTTTAGATGGAAGTCTTTTGGAGTACACATGATAGATGTTACAGTACGTTTAACACCATATAATTTGAGAAGGTGTTTTCTATATTATTAACCCATAGTATAATAAAATCGTAATATTCTTATACAGGGGTTAATATTTTCAATATAATTGTCCTTGAAATGTGATGATGTAAAATAAATAAATCGGTAAGTGATGTAGCAGTATGTCATACACATAATCAATAGTTTCATTTCACATATGAATGAAGGGTATATAAATATAACTCATTTCATTAACCTAATAAAGTATTAGTGTAATGAAGATAATGATGTTATCATATATATAAAGACCCATACTTTACATACATTTTTAATACTTCAGAAATTGAAGCACACTTATTACAACATATGATAAAACCACAAAGGACCGTATAGGTATAGTGTCTTTAGAAACTGGGAAACATAAACAACTGGTTCATAAATCTTCTACAGTGTCTCCCATTTATTTCATCATATCTAGGGTCCCTTTTAGCATATTCTACTTAATATCCATCTTCCTGACCTGGGGAAAAGAAAACATAAGAGGGTGAGCTCAAATGCTCAGCAAGGGCAAATAAAGGAAATAAAAATCATATCATATCTTTATGAAAATCAAAACCTGCAAAAGAGATCATAATATCTTAACATGGAATAAATCATAGAAGTGAAAATGAGATCCCCATAATCATAACATAAAACTTGAAACTTTGTGGCATGCACACATAATCATGGAAAATCATTTCTTGTTAGTCATGACTCTTTGCCAAGACTATCTTAGTGGACAAAGTCCCTTTCTGAACCGAGTTCACTCCTCGTTTCAGTCCTGTATCACTGAACCAAAATAACCTTCCATTCCAGCCATGTCTATCTCATGAGATATAAAATCATTACCCAATGCATTGGAGGGAGATATAGGTCCCACCCATCTTATAATGAATCCTTTCTTATGTGTGCCACATAATCATAAAACATACATCATCGCATAACACATGTAACAAAAATGGGATTCTTGAAACATCATGACATCATAAATCAATTCATATAAGATAAAGGAATTCATAAAAATAATTCCATCACAACATGAACAAATCAATTTAATAATAGGGATAAAAACATAACCCTTTATTATCTTAGATGGAAAATCATTTTGATAAAACACTTGAACTCCATTCTTGAGGAAAATATCATTTTTTCTTAAAAAACATTTTTCCTTTCATAACATGTCATACAACTTTAAAATAAAAGAAGTTGATTAAAAATAAACTTGAAAACTTGTAAAGGAAGCTTTTTGGAAACAATGTTTTAAAAATCCATTCATGCCGTATAAGTTAAAAAAACATTCTTCGTACTTTTGTCGGAAAGTCAAAAAGTACCTCGTATGAAAAACGACAAAAGATTCCTTTCATATCTTTTACAAAAAAAACTTACCGAAGGGTAAAATTGGATATAAACTATTGTATAAGGATGGAAATAATATTACATATTGAGGGAACATGGATGTGGATGATAAAATACACCCCAGTAATTACCAAAGTAAATACAATCTCGGATAAAAGTGAGATTGTGATATTTCCCTTACCTTAGGTCCGATTTGCTTTGTTCGTGTCCGAAGCTCCTGTATAATGGTTTAAATAATGTTATTGACTTACTCCAGAATCATACATATTGATATGATATCATATATGGTCATATTATTAGCTTCTTGTTAGTAATATTTCATTGTTACTTGTTACTTGGGTCTTTATAACTTTTTGTTCTTATGCGTGTTTTGTCGAATAAATTCTTATTCTTATCTTTAGGTTATAGATAATTCATTTACAGAACGGTATTAGTGTATTATATACCATATTCATTCATTCAATTCATTTATATAATCATTATGAAATGAAGATCATGTAGAACGAGTCGCATCACATCGTGGAGACGGTATTCCGTACGTACGCACGAGTGATGATATCGTTTCTATGATCGTGGAATTGTATTGGAGTATATATATATATTATTTCATTATCAATATTACTTCATAATAATCATATATAGTTACTCATTACACCATTATACCCATCCTTGTAAGGTGATGGTGGAAAAATAGATTACACCACGGCGTGGAGACGGTATTCCGTACGTACGCACGCGCGGTGATTTCATTTTTCCGTAGGATGGATAGAAGGTGAATTAGGGTTGTTTCATATTTATAATAACATATCAGTATGTAAGTAATACTGATGTTATTACTTTATCGTGAAACAACTAATGAAGAAGAAGTTGAAGAAGAAAGAAATTGAAAAGATCGGTAATGGATATTACCTCTTCTTTGGAACGCCTCTTTGAATCCTCCACTTAAGGAACTAAGATTGGTCTTTGGAGAAGACCAGGACCTCTAGGATTATTCTAGGGAAGTGGAGAGGAGAAAATGGCAGGGGTTGGCCGAGCTTCAGTGCTCAAATTGGTGTGAGGAGGAGGGGGAGGAGGTGCCCTTTTATAAGGGAGGAGAGGGGCACGTTAAGAATATCTCAAAATAGTATTTTATATTAAAGTCAAAATCGGTTTATAATGGTTCCAAAGGGTCTTATTTCTAAGCTAAAGTTGGGATGGGTCGCAATCCTATCAACCAATAGGATTTAGACAAGTTTAGGGTATTATTTTAACCTTATCAATTATATTTAACTCTAAGTTAATTAATTTAACTTTTACCGTGTCTTTTTGTTTTCTTTCACTATATGGTTAATAAACTTACTATAACATGCCAAACGAACCCCAAATTGTTTATTATTAATATATATATCCTTATCTAAGTCATTTTGCCGAATCTTAGATTTTTAGGAATAAAATAACAATTAATAATATAATATTTGATTTAAAAACTATTTTGTGTCAATTTTGACACTATTTGATATATGATTTTTGTGAAAGTCATAACAGAATTATATGTTCGAACCAAGTTGATTAAATCCACATTAATATATCATAGTAACCTAGAAAATTAGTGTAATTCATAAAAAGTCTTAAATTACATTTATTTTGGTATTTATATTATCAATTTTGTCAATATTTCATTAATAAGATAATTACTGCATCATCTTTGTGTCATAAATAAATTACATTATTTGATGTCTAAAAATTACAAATAAAATATCATCATGTAGGAAATATTTTTATATTTCTAATGAATATTTAAAATTGAATTTATCTTATGTATAACCCCAGATTAAAAATGATTTACTTATTAAACGTTGATTTTAACTATTTTAACCCTTCTTTAAATAAATTAATAATAAATGTCCTAATCTAATCCAAGTGGGCCTAAATGGTCATATTTTATTCCTAAGTTTGTTTTTGGTCGAATTACACTTGTCCAATAGAATTAGGACATGTGTTAGGGTAATATTAATATCATATTTACCCTTAGTTACCCTATTTACTATTAACCGCGGTAAAAAAAAGTAAAAAGTTACTATTCACCAAAAAATTATTTTTATCTCATTGAACCACATTTTACTTACTGATATCAACCGTGTCTGTCGGATTTTCGAAATTCCATTCACAGAAGCGGTAAAATTAAGTTTTATGCAAAATTCAGTTTTTAACCTACCACTTAGTGGTTTCACTATTCATCAAAAATTGAAAGTTTTCAGAAAAATACCAAAATTTCACCCTAGGCTAATTTCGATATTCTGAGTCCAAAAATGAAGTCCATTTTGAAAAATAAAATTTATAAAATTTCAAAAAGTGGTTATTACTATTCATAACGGCTAGTTTTAATAGCATATTGTTGTTTAGTGAAACTCGGTATTGCGTACGACGCAAGCTATCGAGGAAGGTCGCGATTGCGTGTAAAGCAATCCAAGAAAGTGTTGTGTAGAAAAAGATTCCTTTGATAACATAAAAGTCTCGGGTGTTACATTCTACCCCCCTTAAAAAGAACTTCGCCCTCAAAATTCGTCACTTTGTAACAAACAGATGAGGATACTTCTCCCTCATCATATCCTCAAGCTCCCATGTAGCTTCTTCAAGTTGGTGGTTCCTCGATAAAACTTTCACCAAGAAAGTGGTCTTGTTTCGTAGGACTTTTTCGCTACGATCTAGAATCTCTATTGGCTGTTCTTCATAAGAAAGATCTTTCTCCAGCGGTACAACTTCTGAGCTGAGTACATGTGAAGGATCTGGTATGTACTTTCTCAGGAGAGATACATGGAACACATCGTGAACTTGAGAGAGATTCGGTGGAAGCGCCAATCGGTAAGCTACCTTCCCAACACGATCCAGTATTTCAAAAGGACCGATATATCTAGGGCTCAACTTCCCCTTCTTTCCAAATCTCATAACCCTCTTCCAGGGAGATATTCGTAAGAACACTTTATCGCCCACTTCAAACTCTAGGTCTTTTCTTCAGTTGTCGGCATAACTTTTATGTCGACTCTGAGCTGCTTTTATGTGTTGTTGAATAGATCTGACCTTTTCTGCCATTTCATCAACGAGATCAGGTCCTAATAGCTTTCTTTCCCCAACTTCATCCCAGCAAGTTGGAGTCCTGCATTTCTTTCCATAGAGAGCTTCATAAGGAGCCATCTGAATACTGGAGTGAAAGCTATTATTATAAGAAAATTCCACCAAAGGTAGGTGTTGATCCCAACCTCCTTTGAAATCCATAGAGCAAGCTCTCAACATATCTTCTAGGGTTTGAATTGTTCTCTCAGACTGACCGTCTGTCTGGGGATGATAAGTAGTGCTGAAACTCAACTCTGTATCCAGAGTATGCTGAAGACTTCGCCAGAACATCGAGGTAAATCTCGGATCCTGATCAGATATAATAGAAAGTGGTACTCCATGCAATCTTACCACTTCCTTTACATATATCCTGGCAAGCTGATCTAGAGAGAAATCCTCTCTAATAGAAATGAAGTGTACAGACTTTGTAAGACGATCAACTATGACCCAGATAGTATTATTGCCTTTGGATGTTTTAGTAAGTCCTGTGACAAAGTCCATAGTGATGTTTTCCCATTTCCATTCGGGTATGGGTAATGGTTGTAACATCCCCTTAGACTTCTGTCTCTCAGCTTTAACTTGTTGACAAACCAAGCATCGAGAGACATATTCAGCAACATCTCTTTTCATGCCATCCCACCAGAAGTACTCTTTCAGGTCCCTATACATCTTCGTGCTTCCAGGATGAATAGAGAATGATGAACTATGAGCCTCATCCAGCAGCTCATTCATTAATTCGGGGATGGGAGGAACGCAAACCCGATTCGTGAACTTTATTATCCCATCACAATCAAGGTTGAATTCAGGAACATTTCTCACCTTCTTTTGTAATTCGACTTCTTTTTTCTGTGCCTCTTTAATCTTCACATGTATAGATGGTTGAACATTCATTTGAGAAAGATAATATTTTTCCCCTTCCATTATAATTCCATGATCCATCCTTTGTAAATCCATAAATATTGGATCTTTTGTGATCCTCATCATGGATAAACTAGCATGGTCTTGTCGACTTAATGCATCTGCCACCTTGTTTGCTTTCCCAGGGTGGTAATGGATTGAGCAGTCACAATCCTTAATCAGCTCCAACCATCTTCTTTGACGCATATTCAACTCCTTTTGTGTGAAAATATACTTTAAACTTTTATGATCAGTATAAATATCACACCTTTCACCATAAAGGTAATGCCTCCAAATCTTTAATGCAAAGATTACCGCAGCCAACTCCAAATCATGTGTTGGGTAATTTTGCTCATGGATTTTCAACTGTCGTGAGGCATAAGCTATCACCATATCATTTTGCATAAGAACACACCCCAATCCCTTCTTGGATGCATCACTGTAGATCACAATCCTTTCTCTACTACAAGGCAGTGTGAGCACAGGTGCACTGGATAACCTTCTTTTCAACTCCTTGAAATTCTCTTCACATTCCTCTGTCCAGACAAACTTAACTCCTTTCCGAGTCATCTTGGTGAGTGGATTAGATAATCGTGAAAAATCTTTTACAAAACATCGATAATATCCAGCCAAACCAAGAAAACATCGGATCTCAGTTACTGTTGTTGGTCTCGACCATCTTTCGATAACCTCTGTTTTTGCTGGATCCACAGATATCCCCTCTTTTGAGATTATATGACCCAAAAATGGTACTTTTTGAAGACAAAATTCACACTTGGTAAATTTGGCATAAAGCTTCTCCTTTCTCAGGGTCTTCAATATAATTCTCAAGTGATCTTCATGCTCTTCCTTTCTCTTTGAATAGTCAAGAATATCGTCTATAAAGACTACCACAAATTGATCAAGATAGTCTCTAAAGACTCTATTCATTAGATCCATGAAGATAGCAGGGGAATTAGTAAGACCAAATGGCATCACTATAAATTCATAGTGTCCATACCTTGTACGGAAAGCCGTCTTTGGTATATCCCCCCTTTTGACCCTTAATTGATGATACCCTGAACGAAGATCAATCTTGGAAAAGTATTGAGCTCCGCGTAGTTGGTCAAATAAGTCATCAATGCGTGGGATAGGATATTTGTTCTTGATAGTGATCTTGTTAAGTTCTCGATAATCAATGCAGAGTCTCATTGATCCATCTTTCTTCTTAACAAATAGAACAGGTGCTCCCCATGGTGATGCACTAGGGCGTATGAATCCCTTATCAAGATTCTCTTGGAGTTGCTTCTTCAATTCCTGCAACTCAATTGGGGCCATTCTATAAGGTGTCTATGAAATAGGCAAAGCACCCGGTACGAGTTCTATTGAAAACTCAACTTCACAGTTTGGTGGAAGACCCGGTAATTCCTCCGGAAAGACATCATCAAACTCCCGTACAATGGGAATATTCTTAATTGTGAGTTTCTCACCAACCATTTGAGATAAATAACCTTCATTTAGTGGAATCAATACCCATAAGATGGAAGAAATTTCCACTGGAAGGTTATGTTCATCCTTGCATTGATAGACGATCGTAGATTGATCTGGAATATGAAATGTGACTTCCCTTCTTTGGCAATCGATATGAGCTCCATGTAGAGAAAGCCAATCCATGCCAAGAATCACATCAAATTCCACTAAAGGAAGGATCACAAGATTTGTAGGAAGCACTTTCCCACAAACATCGATCGGAGAAGAATTATAAACTTTTGATGCGATTGATGTGACATTAGGTGTTGTCACAGCTAACTAAACATCTAATTGTTGAGGTAATACGGTGATACCCTTAGAAAAGTCTTCAGAAATAAAAGAGTGGGTGGATCCAGAATCAAATAAAACATTTTCTACTTTAGAGTGGATGGTAAGTGTACCTTTCACCACATCGTTATCGTACTCCACATCGCTGATAGAAATTGCATGTGACATTCCTTTGTCTTTAGCCTTAAGAGTTTGTTGACGTCGACCATCATCATCAACCCTTGGATTTGGGCATTGATTGGCATAATGCCCCATCTCCATGCACTTGAAAAATTGAAGTGTAGTAGGTTCATTCTGTGTATCCCTTCCTTTGTTTGCGTCATTAGACATCTTCTTCCCATTATCACGGCATTCATATGCCCGATGACCTTCTTTTCCACATTTAAAACATTTACTTGTCCCTTTAAGACAACTCCCTCCATGTTTCATTCCACACTTTGAGCATAAGGAAAATCTCATCTTCTTTTCCGTGTGCTCTTTAGATTTTTCTTTGAATTCCATCTTCCTCTTCTTATCAAACCCATGTGACTGATGGGTTACTCCAATCTCCATCTCGACTTTGAGAGCACATCGAATGATTTCCTCGTAGCTATTGAAGTCCCTTATGGCTAACGCCCTTCGAAGACTTGGTTTTAAGCCACTAAAGAATCGATCGATCTTACTCTCAGGTTGGATAATAATACCAGAAGCGTACCTTGCAAGTCTAGTAAAATTTTCTTCATAGGTACCAACAGATTCATCATCCCTTTGCTTCAGTTCAAGAAACTCTTTCTCCATCTTTGTTCGGAGAATACGAGGGAAGTACTTATTGAAAAATAAGTTCTTGAACTCGTCCCATTCCATAGACTCAATTTCATCCCTTTGCCTCGTATTCTTAACAAGATTACACCATTGATCAGCATCTCCTTCCAAACGATACACTGCTAGGATGACTTTATCATGTTCAGAACTTTGAAGAACTGAAAATATCTTTTCAGTAGTACTAATCCATTGTTCAGCAACTAATGGATCAGTAGACCCGCTGAAAGAAGGTGGACGCTGCCTCATGAAGGATTCAACAGAATGTTGCTCCCTCCTTTGCTCGTTTGGAAATCCTACATGATTCATAGATTGAGAATGTTGTGTGAGCATGGCTACAAGATTTTGCATTCCAGCTCCCATATCGTTTGGTTGCTCAGGGGGACAATCATTGCATTGCCCATCGCATTCCGCATTAACACGGTTCCTTCGGGTTCCAGCCATTGACTAAAACCAAGAAGAATAGTGTGAGCAACACTAATTATAATAGGAAACCACATAATTCAAGAATAAAATTTTCATGCTTATGGTCTTATCCTAGGTTATTCATGGCCATTTCTAAGATTGTGTTCTATGCTTAGACTTATCCTTAGGGTTCTTACTAAGGCTTTCACATACTAGTTTCCAAAGGTTGACTATACCTTTCCTCTGATACCAACTACAACGACCCATACTTTACATACATTTTTAATACTTCAAAAATTGAAGCACACTTATTACAACATATGATAAAACCACAAAGGACCGTATAGGTATAGTGTCTTTAGAAACTGGGAAACATAAACAACTGGTTCATAAATCTTCTACAGTGTCTCCCATTTATTTCATCATATCTAGGGTCCCTTTTAGCATATTCTACTTAATATCCATCTTCCTGGCCTGGGGAAAAGAAAACATAAAAGGGTGAGCTCAAATGCTCAGCAAGGGCAAATAAAGGAAATAAAAATCATATCATATCTTTATGAAAATCAAAACCTGCAAAAGAGTTCATAATATCTTAACATGGAATAAATCATAGAAGTGAAAATGAGATCCCCATAATCATAACATAAAACATGAAACTTTGTGGCATGCACACATAATCATGGAAAATCATTTCTTGTTAGTCATGACTCATTGCCAAGACTATCTTAGTGGACAAAGTCCCTTTCTGAACCGAGTTCACTCCTCGTTTCAGTCCTGTATCACTGAACCGAAATAACCTTCCGTTCCAGCCATGTCTATCTCATGAGATATAAAATCATTACCCAATGCATTGGAGGGAGATATAGGTCCCACACATCTTATAATGAATCCTTTCTTATGTGTGCCACATAATCATAAAACATACATCATCGCATAACACATGTAACAAAAATGGGATTCTTGAAACATCATGACATAATAAATCAATTCATATAAGATAAAGGAATTCATAAAAATAATTCCATCACAACATGAACAAATCAATTTAATAATAGGGATAAAAAAAGAACCCTTTATTATCTTAGATGGAAAATCATTTTGATAAAACACTTGAACTCCATTCTTGAGGAAAATATCCTTTCTTCTTAAAAAACATTTTTCCTTTCATAACATGTCATACAACTTTAAAATAAAAGAAGTTGATTAAAAATAAACTTGAAAACTTGTAAAGGAAGCTTTTTGGAAACAATGTTTTAAAAATCCATTCATGCCGTATAAGTTAAAAAAAACATTCTTCGTACTTTTGTCGGAAAGTCAAAAAGTACCTCGTATGAAAAACGACAAAAGATTCCTTTCATATCTTTTACAAAAAAAACTTACCGAAGGGTAAAATTGGATATAAACTATTGTAGAAGGATGGAAATAATATTACATATTGAGGGAACATGGATGTGGATGATAAAATACACCCCAGTAATTACCAAAGTAAATACAATCTCGGATAAAAGTGAGATTGTGATATTTCCCTTACCTTAGGTCCGATTTGCTTTGTTCGTGTCCGAAGCTCCTGTATAATGGTTTAAATAATGTTATTGACTTACTCCAGAATCATACATATTGATATGATATCATATATGGTCATATTATTAGCTTCTTGTTAGTAATATTTCATTGTTACTTGTTACTTGGGTCTTTATAACTTTTTGTTCTTATGCGTGTTTTGTCGAATAAATTCTTATTCTTATCTTTAGGTTATAGATAATTCATTTACAGAATGGTATTAGTGTATTATATACCATATTCATTCATTCAATTCATTTATATAATCATTATGAAATGAAGATCATGTAGAACGAGTCGCATCACATCGTGGAGACGGTATTCCGTACGTACGCACGAGTGATGATATCGTTTCTATGATCATGGAATTGTATTGGAGTATATATATATATTATTTCAGTATCAATATTACTTCATAATAATCATATATAGTTACTCATTACACCATTATACCCATCCTTGTAAGGTGATGGTGGAAAAATAGATTACACCACGGCGTGGAGACGGTATTCCGTACGTACGCACGCGCGGTGATTTCATTTTTCCGTAGGATGGATAGAAGGTGAATTAGGGTTGTTTCATATTTATAATAACATATCAGTATGTAAGTAATACTGATGTTATTACTTTATCGTGAAACAACTAAAGAAGAAGAAGTTGAAGAAGAAAGAAATTGAAAAGATCAGTAATGGATATTACCTCTTCTTTGGAACGCCTCTTTGAATCCTCCACTTAAGGAACTAAGATTGGTCTTTGGAGAAGACCAGGACCTCTAGGATTATTCTAGGGAAGTGGAGAGGTGAAAATGGCAGGGGTTGGCCGAGCTTGAGTGCTCAAATTGGTGTGAGGAGGAGGGGGAGGAGGTGCCCTTTTATAAGGGAGGAGAGGGGCACCTTAGGAATATCTCAAAATATTATTTTATATTAAGTCAAAATCGGTTTATAATGGTTCCAAAGTGTCTTATTTCGAAGCTAAAGTGGGGATGGGTCGAAATCCTATCAACCAATAGGATTTAGACAAATTTAGGGTATTATTTTAACCTTATCAATTAGATTTAACTCTAAGTTAATTAATTTAACTTTTACCGTGTCTTTTTGTTTTCTTTCACTATATGGTTAATACACTTACTATAACATGCCAAACGAACCCCAAACTGTTTATTATTAATATATATATCCTTATCTAAGTCATTTTTCCGAACCTTAGATTTTTAGAAATAAAATAACAATTAATAATATACTATTTGATTTAAAAACAATTTTGTGTCAATTTTGACACTATTTGATATATGATTTTTGTGAAAGTCATAACAGAATTATATGTTCGAACCAAGTTGATTAAATCAACATCAATATATCATAGTAACCTATAAAATTAGTGGAATTCATAAAAAGCCTTAAATTACATTTATTTTGTTATTTATATTATCAATTTTGTCAATAATTCATTAATAAGATAATTACTGCATCATCTTTGTGTCATAAATAAATTAAATTATTTGATGTCTAAAAATTACAAATAAAATATCATCATGTAGGAAATCTTTTTAGATTTCTAATGAATATTTACAATTGAATTTATCTTATGTATAACCCTATATTAAAAATGATTTACTTATTAAACATTGATTTTAACTATTTTAACCCTTCTTTAAATAAATTAATAATAAATGTCCTAATCTAATCCAAGTGGGCATAAATGGTCATATTTTATTCCTAAGATTGTTTTTGGTCGAATTGCACTTGTCCAATAGAATTAGGAAATGTGTTAGGGTAATATTAATATCATATTTACCCTTAGTTACCCTATTTACTATTAACCGCGGTAAAAAAAAGTAAAAAGTTACTATTCACCAAAAAATTATTTTTATCTCATTGAACCACATTTTACTTACTGATATCAACCGTGTCTGTCAGATTTTTGAAATTCCATTCACAGAAGCGGTAAAATTAAGTTTTATGCAAAATTCAGTTTTTAACCTACCACTTAGTGGTTTCACTATTCATCAAAAATTGAATGTTTTCAGAAAAATACCAAAATTTCACCCTAGGATAATTTCGATATTCTGAGTCCAAAAATGAAGTCCATTTTGAAAAATAAAATTTATAAAATTTCAAAAAGTGGTTATTACTATTCATAACGGCTAGTTTTAATAGCATATTGTTGTTTAGTGAAACTCGGTATTGCGTACGACGCAAGCTATCGAGGAAGGTCGCGATTGCGTGTAAAGCAATCCAAGAAAGTGTTGTGTAGAAAAAGATTCCTTTGATAACATAAAAGTATCGGGTGTTACAATATATCCATTGTTTAATTGTATTTTAAGAGGTTTAAGATGTATGAAAAAATATCAGTTTAATAATGATTCCTCATTTTCAGACAACATCAATAGGCTTTAAAAAATTGTATTCCTATTTTTGATTTATGAGAAAATAAATGGATCTAATATCTTTTTTTGTGAGTAAAAATGTTATATTTTAAAGGTATATCTGAAAAAAGCTTTTTATGTGTAAATATCGGAGGAGGGGTGGCCTTTTATAAGTAGAGTAGAGGATACACATAGAACTTTTGAAAAGTATCAATTACAGAATAGTTTTTATCTTGAAATAGCCTAAAATGGTTCTTTATAGATCCTCAGAGTTTATAATGGAACAATATATCCATATAATGGGTTTTGGACTAGTTGGTAGGCCATTTAATACATTTTCTTCTTAGTATTTTCCCCGGTAAATAACTTTTTATTGTATCCACAGTAATTAATTTTTTACTACTTCTGCTATTAATAATGGTAAAAAATTATGTTGAACATATTAGATAATATAAAATATTATGATTCTAAATATTTAATTCATTTTACGTATTTAATTTCTATAATTGGAAGAATACAATATAAGTTTATACACAAATAAGATATTAAAAAATAGGGTTCTAAGGATAAAATTCCCTAAAGTATGAAAAGATATAATTTTAAAATTTAATATGAAAACAATTAAAATTACATAAATTAGTAATATAAAACTATTATTTCACTAATTTAATTTTTATTCAATTTTAAATATAAACTAATTTATTAAATTGTATAAATTTAAATACATTTTTCATTGAAAATAATTATTATTGAGTATTCATTGAGTAATGAATAATTTTAGAAAAAACTAAAAACAATAACCTAAATCTATTTTTGATATTTTTATTTCAAAAATTTTAATAATTTATCACAATAATTTATCTAAAAATAATAAAGATTAATTTTAATACATGTGAGAAAAGGAAGAGTCAATAATTTTTTAGAAACGATTGTTTTTTAAAAATTAATATTTCTTCGTACAAATGATTCATATTTTATTTCTAATAATTAGATAATCATATTACTCATAATTTATTTAGTTTTATTCATTACTTTTATTTTAACGGATATTTTATAATGGAACACTATATTACGATTCATTAAGGCGTGGGGTGCATGTTCCACAAGAAATCAAAGATATTACATTTAATGAATTATATTTATTTTGTTTCTTACCCTCGATGATGTATGTCACATAACATTTCTAATAAAAATATATTATTTCAATATATAATGTGGTTACATATTTGGAGGAATTTTTACTTGTTTTTTTATGTAAAAACCAAGGTGAAAAATTATTTCAAAAATGATTCTTTTCCATTATAAAATAATCGATGAGAATAATATTTATTAAATACTAAAATAAATATATCTTATCATCCCAAAATCACAACAATAGAAAGAAAAAATATAGCAGAAGCCTAAACCAAAATTATAAAATTATTACATCTTAACTTTGAAATTTAAGACTTAATCATAAAAATGTATATTACAAATAAACTAAACAACAATTAGAGATTTAAAGTAATACGCCCATTATATTTTTAATTTTCATAGATCATATGTTTTATAAGGCTAAGGGTTATCAAAATGATGAAAATTAAATTGAAATAATTTATCATAAATTATGCAATTAATGACTAAGTAATTGAAGGAAATCTTAATAACAAAAATCAAACCTTCTAGATATTTAATTTTATCATTGTTGAAATTATTTCAACCATAAATATGAAAACATATTATATATATTAAATTAATATTTCATTAAGGTAAAATTTGTGTTTCAAAATAATTTATCAATTAAAAATAACATTTTATGTAATATTATCCAAAATGTAGTAACTATAAATTGGAAGTGAACTTCTATTTTATATATTTAATATTTTCACCCTTCTTTTATGTTGTCTCCCCTAAGAAATCTCATGGCCTAATTGAAAATAATATATCAGAATTAAATTTAAATTTTTTTAATATATATAATTGAAATCAAATAATCAATCCTAAATGTTCATTATAATATTAAAATTAATTCTTGCATCTCTTAGTATAGAACATAGCAATTAAACTGTCCTATATCTAAAAAAACCAACATCAAATGGCCATTAATATAAAAAATACATAATTTGGGTGGGTATTCATTATTGATTTCTAACGCTTTCTAAAATATATATTCCACACTCTTGATGATAAGGAAGGATCCATCACTGATTATAATTATTTAAAAAAAATTATATATAAACACAGACACACACACAAATATATATATATATTTATCTATTCCCTCAGAATATGAGAAATAAATTTTTGGGCGATTAATTTATATAATAATGTTTTTCAACAATGCAAAAAAATTAATAAGGATAAATAATTCAAAACAACCATAAGTTTTAGGTTTCAATAAAATAAATGAAATCAAGGGTATATGATAATTGAGTTTTACGGAACATAATTTCATAATTTTTATTCCCAAGGCATCTCCAATTACAAGATCCACAATATCATTCATTAAAATCATTATAGTCATTACATTACCTCAATTATTAGTATCAATTTAAGTGTCATAACCTTCCAAAAAAATATAAATTTGTTGACAGTATATCAAGTCGAGAAAATGTTATACCTAAAATCATAAAATCATGTACATGATTTTCGTGTATACATTATGTCTTTACCTATAAACAATTCCTATAGAAAATATGTAAATATATAAATTTAAAAATTATAAAAAATTAGCCCCAATATGAAATGAATGATATATTCTACACTTACCACCATTGAAATTTCTCAGAAAATTATACATATCCAACTAAAAATGGATGATAAATTTTCCAACAATATTGGCATCATATATATGAAATAGTATTCATGCATATAACTATATAATATTTTATAATGTGGCCCAAGATATTATAATGCTATTTATTAAGGACAAATTATATCTCTAACATAATATATACAAATGTATGCAACCGAATAAAATTTCTGAATCCTTAAAATATAACTCACAATAAATATAAATGTTTTATCAAAAGTACTCTAGTAATTGGGTTTTCATGAAGAGGTAGAGGAGTGGAATCTATAGATTTAGGAGGAGGAGTGGGATTTTCAAGTATAGGTGGAGTAGTAGAATATATTGATTGTAGATGTTTTTTCAGTTATGAAATAATTGACTACATTGAATCACTAATCATCCCTTTAAACAACTCAACCATTTCTTGATCATCAAATTCCATATTTTTTATTTTCTTATTATATGGATCATTAATTAAAGAATTTCTTGAATGAAAAAACATTTTTATTTTCACATCATTGAATATCGTTATACTCAATTTGGGTTTTGGGTTTTTCCAAATACATTAACTAATGTATCCTTTTAAACCTCATGTATGAAGGTCCCCTTTATGAACTTCTCTTCAATGGATTCTTATAAAAATTATTCAAAAAATTCAATAGTGAATAACAATATATCAGTATAATAATTCCCATAAATACCATATATAAATTAAATAAATTCTTAAAATAATTTAAATTACATCACTCTACTCTTCTATAATATATTGGCCCTTTTATGTCATTCGTTCCATCTTCTATTTTTTTTATTTTTAACTGGAGTGATAGTGGGGACAACTTTCTGGAGCTAGAACACTCATCTCCAATCTTCTAAAGTTTGATAGAAATCATTTTCCTTCCAAAAAAATATAACCTTTATGAGATAATTTATGAGGGTACAAAATTTTTTATTGTATCTCCTGATTAGATATCCTAATTAGCTATATGTTATGAAAAATACAATCACTAATATAATTATAAACATAAAAAAACTAAAATATAAAATTATATTTACAAAAAATAATCCTTCCATGTATATAAAAAAATATTTCATTGAATCTTCTCCTATATAAGGTTATATTTCACGTTGGTTTTTAATTTTTTCATCTGCAATAAAATATATATTTTGTGAGGTTCTATTTAAAATCCCCTTCACTCATAGCATCTATAGCTATATATTTATTCCTAACCTCACTAGTGTTAGCTACATCATATGTCATCTAATTAGAAGGAAAGAAATTCATGGTATGTAAGATAACATCAAATGATCTTATCATCATTTTATCCTATAATCGAGTTATTGTGACATTGTAAACACTTTTCTAATCAAAAAACAAATTATTTGTTTTTGACCAAGATTATACTAAAATAAGTATCGTAAATTTTTTTGAATTTTAACCCCTAAGAATATCATTATATACAAACTTATCAAATATAATTGGGCAGATGTTATTGGAAAATGATAATTTTTGTAGTTATGTACAACGACATTTTGAAAACCGGGATATATTTTCGTCCCATGTTGAAGTAGATAACTCTTATTTAGATAGATGAAGAGACTGCCGTGTAAAATTTCATCTATATTCATCCCAAAAATCTAGATCAGACTAGTATTTTTGATCTGACATTATCCTATAAATCAACGTGACAAAAAATATGGAAAAAATATAATAATATACTAATTAAATAAAAATTAATTTGAAAAAAAATAAAAATGATCCAAAATAAGTTAACTAAATTAAAAAGTATTTTATTCATATATATAAAAGAAATAAAAATAATCTGATAATCAAATTAATAAGTTGTTTGTAATGTGACATAATTTATGGAATAAATTCTAACTATTATATAAAGACATGAATTTTTAATTTTATAAATATTAAACTAAATCAATACAATAATAACAAAAATAAAACATAGCATATGTTAAAATGGATAAAAAAATCAGTTTTATATAATGATGAATAATAAAAAACTGAATAAAAATAAATTTTTTAACATATTAGTCAAAATATGTGTTCTATGAAAAAAATAATATACAATACATTTTATACAATTTTAAAAATAATAAAAATAAATTTAATTTACATATAAAATTGGTAAATCACTAAAATATATGTTCCCATATTTCTTCCCTGTGATCATTCCTTATAGAAAAAATCATGTCAATGAAATTCTCATTAATATTATTTATCAACATATTAATGTATACATTCATCTTAGATAAATAAGAAACGCAACCATGTTTTTCATCACTAATATATTTGATTCCGACAAAAATGATACTCCACTACATATTAGATGGAACAAGACATTTGAGAAAAGTATTTTTTTTATTTTTTCTAGGATAAATGGGTTATCAATTTTTTGGAATCTATTAAAAATAACTTGTTTCACACTAAATTCATCATGTTTGATACTCTTAATTCTAATAACCCATATGAAGTTAAACACTATTACTCAAAATTTAATTTCATCATCATCCCATATTTCAAAAATTAGTCCATAATATGAATTTGAAAAACAAATTTGTATTTTTTTTCATTATCCCTCCAATAATTCATTACTTTTTATTAAGAAAATTACACTAATATTATGAAATGTACTTATATTATCATAATCATTCATATGAATTTTTTTTCAATTAATATCATACTGAGACCATGTAATTAAATTTATTTTTGGTCCACCCACTATACATCTAAATGTTTATTGTGCATCTGATCTAACATGTTTGGTTTCTTTGTACCATGACGAAATGATATGTTATGCTCATTAAAAATCCACATATCATTCTTATTTGATAAATTTTTAGTACACATTAACATGAAATGTTATTTATGGATGAGAATCAACTATTTTATTCAATATATATAATTATACTTGCTTTATCAGTTCCCCAATCAATGTTAGTACTTTCAAGAAATATATCCTCTTTCCCACACAATTTCCTCATTATTTAAGAGATGTATGAAAATTTATGTAGTCACATACACAAATTTTACTTGTAAAAAATATACAATTTCCTCATAAATATAATTATTAATAATGGATCTTCATATCAATATGGATTCTTATCATTTCCCATTAATATCATCATATAACTTTCAATTTAATACATAAAACATAAATATACATGTCTGGATATCTTATTGATCACACCATATGAACAATTAAATGAACCATGATATCAAAAATGATAGAGGGAATTTCATTCCAGGTCATAATTTATAAAAATTGTATCATTCAAAAAAACATCAATGAATTAAGATCATATACTTTATTAAAAAATCAATTGAAAAATAACATACATTTGAGATAATAATTTTAAAACAAATGGGAAATATTATACATAGTGGAACATATATGTGTTATCATATCATAGTGTGAAATTACTAGTATTTCGTGACCATCTACAACAAACATTCAATAATCATACTTTTTTTAATATTTGAAGAATATCCCTATATAAATTTGATACTTTGGAGACACTAAAATCAGATAATTTTCTCCCACTAGTATAATATTTTAAAAGTCTCTGGTAGGTGTGTTGGTTTTCCATTTTGATTTGGAATTATATTCAATAATATTCCCACTGAGATTATGTTCAAGGATTAATTTATCCCATATTTATTCAATCCATAAATTTCTCATTATGTTCCATTGCAACTATCACATATCTTCTTCTACACATGCATGAATTCAATGTTATGCTTGACCTCATGATAAATCCAATATTCTGTATTAAGTACAATTTCAAATTTCCTCAAAATTTTAATCTCACTTTTATATATTTTTTCATTTCAAATTTAGATTCATATATTTTTTCCCCCTCAAAATATTGATAATAAAAAAATTATTTTGTAGTAATATCAAATTATTTTGAACCACTGTATGGATTTTCTAGTCATTCATAAGTGTGATCCATTTAAAAAATAGTTCTAATGAACTATTTATAATATTTTCCTCCCTTCATTTATTTGATAACAATAAGTATTTTTTTGGTAAATTAGTCAAGATTTATGCCCCGTAACACTATTTCAAAAAATAATTCTCATGAAGGGAAGTCATTTATAGTGGCCATAATCATTTCTTGTAGTTGAAAACATTCCATTTTGTAAAAATCACATACTCTTAAAACATTACTTGATAAAGTATTAAAATCATTAATGAATAGTGATAAGAAAACGTCAATGTCATTTTAATGTTGGTTTGGTCTAGAAATCAAAATATGTATTTGATATATTTCAATTCCATACAAAATTCAGGAGAAAAGATACAAATTACTAATAAAAAATGATGTGAAATTTATTTTTTAGTTCTTCTTTGGTATAGATTCATTTCATCTAGGTTTATTCCAAGTCCATGATTTGAAAATTCATTTTAAAATATAAGAAATTTTTAATCACATTTCTTCCAATATTTGAAATCAATTCGGGGAAATTGTTCTCTATCATATTTCCATTCATCTACATGACATCATAACATTTTTGTATCATATTAATTTTAAAAAAACATTTCAAAAAATTAATTATAGTATTATAAAAAATTTTATTTTTAAGATACTCTATAACTACTAAATCATTTAATTAGATTTACTTTAACTTATACAATGATGTCCCACATTTACGACACATTAAAAGACCATCATATTCATTCATATAGATAATATATTCTTTAAATAAGGCATGAATATTCTTGTACCACTAACCCATCCAACATAATATTTTATTATCATTATAATGGGAGTATTAAATTTTTTTTTTCTTTAGGAATAATGTAATTCTACAGTTGTAGCAACAAAGTAAAGCTCTAGTTACTCAACCCAATTTTTGAAATCATGTTAATCAATGTCATCACCACTAACAATAAAATAAATTATGTACAACCATGGAAGTGGTTTCCCTATCTTAAAATATAGACAATAAATTATTTATATTCCCCTGTTTATTTTATATCGAAATCATGAATAATTTATTTAATTTAGGAAAGCTTGTCATTATTTAAGTCATCATCATCTATTGATTATTATATATTCCCAGTTCCACCATGCCAATTCCATGGTCGATAACATGGAGTACACCCATGAAAAATTATATAATCTTTGATTTGTATGCTTTTAATTTATTTATTTTTAAAAAATTTAATAATAAAGGGAAAAAATCATTTTGGGGAACATTTTTTTGGAAATTTAAAAAAAAATGAACATTGTCCTCATATCCATCACATGTTATCAGTAAACTAATCTAGTAGTGAATAATTATTATATATATTTTATGTCATGAATTCTAAATAACTTATTATATTATGATATTCAAGTTCAAATTAACTAGTATTATTAACAATAAATAAATTACATTATTATTTTTTCAAAATAAATGAAATAATTAAAAATTGATATATAAAAGTAACACATTATCATATTTAATTATTATTTAGTTGTTGAAATATTAAAAATAATAATCTTTTAATGTAGTGATAACCTTGAGTACACATATTTACAATGAAGAATTAAACATTCGTTTGACGCACATTAATATGTAGATATTTATTATTTATAAAATGAATTCATAAATTATTCTTTTAATCAAACATTAAAGTCATAAAAATCCTATGTAACTTAATGAAATACCGCATTTGTGTGAATAATCAAATTTTAACATTAAAATATTTTATAGATAATGAATAATAACAATAGTAGAGATCATGCAAGAAGAATAGCCTAAAAATTAATCAATTTAAGAAAGAATATCATTTGTGGAAAATAAAAAACAATTTATCTCAAATAAAAAAAAAAGATACCATACTCAGAATGAATGAGAACAGAAAAACAGTGGACATATGACCTAGATAACGAAACACTTTTGGCAGATGATAGTTAAGGTGGATAATAGATGTAATGTCAATTGAATGAAACAATATCTCACAAGTTCAATGAACTATGGTATATGATTCCACGTTTAAGAGAAATAATATGAATATCATGATAAATAATGAAGCCAAAAATTAGTTTACCAGATGCTTCATAAAAATTTATAATATTTTTCTTGTCGGGTTTTAAATGAATGATGTTGAAAACCATTAATCACGTTAGTTATTATAAAGATAAAATATTAAACCTAATTTTCTACTTCAGATATCTAATAACATATGTTTAAAAATAATATTTTATTTTTTCTCACTTTAGTTAGATTATTACTGATGTGAAAACAAATTATCATGTCAGTTATTTATAATATATGTGAAAACATAATCACAAAAAATTAATTTCTTACTAATGATCACATACATCTCAATTTCATCCATTATTATCTTACTTCATTATTTATCCATCCATTTAATTTAAATACATTTTAGTGATTAGAATACATAAATTATTTAAATTACAATGGAAGAACATTGAGCTCTTATTATATGATAAATAAACATCAGCCATACACAAAAATTTTAGTTTATTAGATTCAATATATATTATTTACGTCCATATTACTAGTATTTTCTATAATATATCCATCATCCATAAATTAATATATCCATATTCAATATAATTCATTGAAATTAAAATATTAATTAACAAAATAATATCCCCCTAGGAGTTTTGAATTAAGATAATAGTTGGGGCCCATTTACCAGGCACCATTTTGATGACTGAGTATACTCACCCGACTCTTCTCAAGGTTATTACCTGTAGAAATATCCATTCCATAAAAAAGTACAATTTTATTTTTAATGAAAAATATATTTCCATGAAAACTAAAAAATCTCTACATTAACAAAATATCAGGAAGTTCTCTTTTTTGGCACATTGAATTTCACTAATGATCCCATTTCTTAATTCTCAAATAGTCATTAATTAATCAAAAATTTAAAAGAAATGGTTTATATTTAACATTGAAACCATGTGATTCCTTAACACCTCAACCACTTAACGTATTCAAAAATCATAAGTCATCCTCAAACAATAAAATCTTGACATTGAAATTTATCTAAACACCCCTATAATACATATTTTAGTTCCCGCTAGACCCACACTCTCAAATATTGTACAAAAAAACACATAACATAAAATACATTCTTTTGTACACATATATCATTACAATATATTTAACCCATTTAAAAAACATTGACTTTTATTTTTATAGTTTGAGGGAGTTATGAAAAAAATACTAATTATAAAATATTTTTAAAATTGGAAATATTTTTAGAATATAAGAATCTTATGAATCCATAGTGGGACTTTAATGTCACATAACAATTCTCCAAAAATAGATAATCTACTAGGAATTTCTAACCAAATACATTATTTCGTAACCAGAGTATTGAGGAACACAAGAAGGGGTGATATCTATTTTACCATAGTGGTGAACATGATATTAAATTAAAACATGAGAGACATTATGCATAACCTGACATCCAAATGAGAATGATCATAAGCATAAGATCAAGGATTAATTGGATGTTATCATAATTACATATATTAAACAATGATGATAACATAATATCATGGAATCATTTTAATATAGAAAAAAATAAAAATTCTATCATATGGTTATGCTAATGAATTCTCTATTGCGGTGATATAATTTTAAATGCAAAGATTAATTTCTATAGTGTACAAGCCAAATAACTCCAACCATAAACAACAAAAATTGTCTAAATATTTAAATTTTCTTATTTAAATCTATCTATTATATTATAATTAATGAATATTATTAATGTAATTATGAAATATATAATGGACATACGCACTAAAAATGTACTAATTTTTTTTAAATAATCACTCAAATTTCATGACGATATTATACATATGGTCCAAAAAAATACAGGGTCCTCCACAACCTTCACAAGTAATTACTGATCTGAATTTTGTGTTCCAATAGTAGAATCATCCCCTATTTTTGGGGGATGGTGGTCAAAAGAAAATAGAGTATTGTCATGAAGCCACTATTTGTATCGTTGATAATTTGATGATGAAACCACAGAGGAGGGTTATGATTTACACTTATTTGATTCATGATTCTTCTAATTTCTTGTGAGATGTAATTACATAGGACGGTCTTCATAAGGGCATGGTCTGGGAGGACATCCAGATTTGATTAATATGAAAGCATATTCCATCATATACTGAGAGTAGTTGGAGCCGGAAATTTAATGAAATTGAGGTAAGCTTATATGTTTTTTATGAACTATTATGATATTTCCAATGAGTTTCAACACCTCTCATTGCTTCTAGATATTGATCAAATATTTTGATATATATGGTTTAAGGATGGGATTATGTATTCCTACTGCTCAAAAGTGAATATATTTTCCCTTAAAAAATTCGAGATCAATAATCAGGATCTTTTACCTAATGGAATTTTGAGTGATGCTAATATTACCGGGCACAATGGTGTATTGTTGTGGAAATCAAGTAGTTATTCTGGTAGCAGGAAGTGTAGCATCCCAGGTTTATCTTAGATAATTGTTGGCCATAGTATATGAATAGGCATATCCATTATTTTTAGTTACAGTGGATGGTTGGGGATTCTAAATTCATAGTGTGATCAAGACCCTATTACGAGTTATGCTTGAGAATGTATGGTGAATCATCTATGATTCTATTAAACTGTTCCATCTTCATTATTTTGACGAGGCTACACTCCTACTCTAGATTTAAGGGAAGTGTTGGTTGCTTATTGTAATGTAGGGAGTTCTGTAACACCAAAAAAAACATAATTAGAGGAATTTCGCGACCTTTGTAGGGAGAAACTTGATTGGTAGAAATATTATATAGGACCTACTTCGGGTTGTCTAGCTGTAGACCATGGTCATGGAAAATTCTAGTTTATTTCCATAGAACTAAAAGACAAGGACTAGAGTGATGGAATCATGACGGTACAATGTAATATTTTACTATACTCTGTTATTGAATCATCATTATTCTAAAAAAGAGATTAACACTATTTTTTATCTCAAATTACCATGGAATGTATTAGGATGAAAATTAAATACATTATGGTGTGATGACCCTAAACATTGTGTTTGGAGTGCGGGAAGAGGGAATGATCTTGTGCATCGACTCCCCATTGATGCGGGATGTTATTATTTCTTATTATACCTCTACTTCAATGAGATGACATGCTTTAGTGACATTCTAATGATGGATTGGCTGTTCCACTATCACATCTATGAGAGATCCAATAACTCTTTAGTATCATTCACACCACCAGAGGGTACTAGTTTTTTTCACATGGTAATGTGGGATTTATAGACTAGTAGGTCTTACATTATTCCAAAATGATGAACTGGTAAATTCTCCTAGATGGGAAGGATGTGAGATATCTTTTTTAGTCATTCCAATACTACCAAAATTACATCGCTACTAGTTGGAACACTAATTTATAAAACCTATAATATGATACTTCATCCTTAGACCCCACCACTAGTGTCACATATCTAAATACATATTAGAGTTACCTGGATGAATATACCACTAAGAAGCATGGGAATCATGATTTAATTCCTATTTCATATATGGAGGAACCTATCCCTGACCGTGTACACATACATGTTTTCTACACCAACAGACAAATTTAATGGCGAGTCCCCAAAAAAATACTCTCTTTTAAAACAAACCCCTCATGATTTGGAAAATTCCAACACATTGAAATATTTTGGAGGAAATAGGTAAATGAAAATGAAAAAATATATGAATTATTGTGTGTAAAATGATGTTGTATATGTGACTTAGAGAAGAGGGCCATCAAAATATATTCATCACTATCATTCTGTATGGATTGTGCCTGAATTTTCTAAATCAATAAATATAGTAATGAATGTACAATTATAGCCATATAATAACGGTCAATGCTGATGGAAATAATATATTCAACCCATATTCACATTTTAATATACATTTCATGCTGTTTAATGATATATTTGTGGAAATTGTGGTTTTTATACACCAAAAAGAACTCACCCATTATATAGTGTCTCTAGATGTGTTAGGTATCGAAAAAAGTAGAAGTTCTAGGATATCTATGGAGTACTTATTCTCATGGTGTACCTAATTTAGAGACACATATAAAATAACACTATCATTTTGAATTAATACAATAATTAGATCAATGTTTGGTGCATCATAGAATATAATATATCCTCTTCCGGGCTTTATAAAAATTAGAATTGGTGATAAGGTAAGCATATGATTTAGTGTCTGAAAGAATTTCTCGCGCACTTATAACCATGAGAACATCATATACTTCTTGGGAATACCACTAAGGGTTACAGAATGTCATCATAAGTACTATAAGAAACTCATTTAATGACCAAACTCCTTATATAACAGATTAATATCAAACATATTCATGGGATGCTCCTAGGAAACCACATAACTTTGACTTCTCTTGGTTAATGGATACATACAATTATAATATAATATGGGAAAATAAGTGGATTTTGTTTAATCTATAATAAACTCACAAAAATCCTAGCATATATATGATTATCTCTATGTATATTATTGTTAATCTCAAGGTGTTTCACATGGTATCATTGAGTATAAGAAATCGCCCAGATGTCATCCATGAAACCATGAAAAATGAATCTAGATAGGGATAGACAAAACTATCCATATAGTCTATAAAAAAGGTTGGAAAATTCTTAATTCTGAATTTCATAATGATATACTCATATATACTATAATAAATTTGTAATTTTATATATTTATATATGAAGGCATAACATTCTCATACTGATTTCCCGATCTAAGGGATAACTTTTACAATACCCTAGCTCCATAGATATTGTTGAAGAGATCTACTATTTTAGGAAGTTTATATATATGTAATTAATGATATGTCAAATAAAACATCATAAATTCACACATAAATGAAGGGTCACATCGTTTTTTTTAAAAAAACATGGTAGAACCTGATGTTGAAGGGTCATGTTAGAAAAAACAGTTAGACTTTAGGTCTTCAAACTGTCAGTTGAGATCCAAGGGCTTAGGTTGGGGCTATCTTATATGGGGTAATGTAATCTAGAGTGACTCCTAGAAAAATATAAATTATAAACTATACGTATCATATAGAATTTAATCCCATAAAATTGTATGAAAAAAATCCTCTAAACTATATAGAACTAGAGGATGATCATCTCGATTTATTCCCTATGCCCCTAAGAAAATTATATCTATGATGGGGAGTCACTCCACCAAGACCAGGAGGTTCAAGGTGTACGTCGTATGATAATTTATTAAGTGATACTAAATTTATGTTGAGGTTATTCAATGGGTTATAAAGGTATATGGGTTCTCATGTGATTCGCAACAAAACATTTCACCCGTAGACCAATGTTTACGCAAAATAGAAAAACCAGTTGTTGGAGGACATACATTGGGAGTCTGCCCAATATTTAGGGGGTTCATAAGAGAATCATATCCCTCTCATTAATATATCACCAAATAATTTGTTATAAGAGATTATTAATATGTCTCAACATGTTTCCTTGTTTGGTAGAATGTTCCATTCACATGTATACTAGATGGAGGTCATAGAGGTAGTGATACTTGGTCCTTGTCTCATGCAAGAGACATTGGATTAAGTAAACATAACCTTTAAGTATAGTTATAGTGATAAATAATTACATAAATCAAATTATAATCATTTTTGATGACCTCTAGTCTCAAAAAACGAGGATATTGTTTTCCTATGTGTAATTCCCAGTATTGGGAATAGATGGATACTGAGGTAAAAAATGTATTGCATTGTTATTTCAGGGAAATTGAGTTTGTGGATAGTGTCATGATATTAGAATATCTATTTCTACTACCTCAGAGGTATCATTCCATTCATGACATCTTCCTTCTTTAACTAATTCCTTAATATTATGATGACTCATCTCATACTTTTGATGTAATGTCACGAAATTTTCTTTATATATTTTTTATTATAATGAATTATTTCAAGTCCGCAAAATTTTACAACAGGTAATTCTGAAGATCGGAGTGCCCAGAATGATCCATTGAGTAATGTTATGCTTTAAATGACATGTGTGATATGTTTTCCATAAGAAATGGAATAACTCTTAAAAGGGTACCTGGGTCAAAAATTTGAGGGCACCGTTATGTTTCGGGTGGCAGGTTTACACAAGAATCAACTTATGTTAAGTTGGTGCAGGCCTCTAGTGAGAAAATCTAAAAATGTCCTAACATTAAATAAAATTATGAAATAAAATTATTTTATTCTTCAAATGCATATAACTCATAAATAGTGACTCGGATTAAAAATCCAAAACCACCACTGAACTCGTGAGGGCATACTTTCCATAGGAACACCCTAACATTGGCCATCACAAGCCAACAATAGGAGTTATTTTTTGTTCATATATAAAATAATTAAGTAACACATTATTTTAATATAAAATAATTTAAAATATAAATTGTAACTTCGATTAAAAATCTAAGTGTACTATTAAATTCGTTGGGGCGTGTTTCCCTTAGGCATATCCTCACCTCGACTGGCACTGGTTTATGGTGACTATTAAATTTTTTAAACTTTTTTTAAGTTACATATAGTAAACGTTCATTTAAGATATTCTGTCTTTTGATCCATTACTTGGATCGATAATCTAAGGGCACTGTTGAGTTTAGAACACCGGGGTTCTCGTATAAATGATATAACTTCGGTCGGGAAGGGTGGAGCAGAAAAGTTATTTTCTAGACATTTTGTGTAAAGTAATAAAATAATTTAAATGATTTATTTTATTTTATTTTATATTATTTCTCCCTTTGGAGTGGTGGACGGTGACGCTACGGGGCAGCGACATGGTAGCGACAATGCAGTAATTATGTGCAATAATGAGTCTCATTAATGGATCATTAAACTCACAGTGTAACAATGATTTAAAGTCACGAAACCACAAAGATGTTTCTTAAATACAACAGTGTAATGCTGAGATGTCGCATCGTTATGGCAACACTACGACGTACTCCTATTTATAATTCGACTCATAAGGAAAATGTGGATTAATGAAATTGGAGGATTTTCTAGAGAACAATGATAGTACAATCCACCACATCATTTGGATCCTATAAATATAGTCATTGTTAAAAAAATATACCAACATTTCTACCTTTCTCTATGATTGGGTTGATAGTGATTGAAAAGACCCGAAATTTCCATGTAATTTTTTTAAAATATATGTGAATTTTTTGACTCTTTTAAAATTGATAGCAAGTGATTCTGAGGCCCAGAGTGCCCGAAATAAAATTATGAACTTTTTTTCAGGTACGTTCTGTAAACATGTGAGAGGTTTTTTCTAAATTTTGAACTGGTTCTTGGAATTGAAATTCAACGGCATCGTTGAAATTGCAGCGGCAGTATTTGCTTTTGATGACTTTAACCATCACGGCAGTTGGTCGAGGGTGTAAGTTATTTTTTGGGTTTTTTGTGTCTGAATAAAATCAAAATAAATGTGTATGACATTTTTATTTTTATTTTTAAAACCAATGTGGGTGTTGGGAGGTGGGGTCCATCGAAACTAAACCTCCATGTGGATGTTTAGGTGTGGGGACCCCCAGACCTTAAACTCTCATGAGAGGTTATAGTGGTGGGGACAACCAGAACCATAACCTACCATGAGAGGTTATGGTGGTGGGGACCATGCGGGACCTACCCCCCTTCAATCGAGAGAAACTATCAACCCCTCGTTAATGTGGAGGAGCCTCTTGACTACCTCTACATTAATTGTGCTAATGCACATACATATAATTGTGCCAAATTAGTTATTGACATGCCATATTTTTAAATTAAGTAACAATGTAATTGGAATTTAGAAAGGTTCCTAATAAATGAACTGTCATAAATTCCACGATCGTTACCTACCTAAACCCCTCTCCAATATATATGGAGATTAGGAGGAGGATTTGGGACAGCTTCACCAAGCGATGAAGTAATGGTATACTACCGCAATACCCAACACTTAGAGGATTACTCTCTCCAACAAATAACACACACTCCAATGAAGAATGCTCCACCGATGAAGAATTCCAGCTTCGAAATCATCCTTAGGAAACCCTTCATGGAGGAACATATTCGACTACGAAAAACCGACACATGAGCTCGGGATTGGAGGTGTGTGTCAGATGAAATGAACAACGACAACTTCACCTTCTTCCCTTTTCATCGATGTCATCAAATGATCAAGGTAGGGGTATAATTCTGTTTTATTATCACTTCACAGTTAAACAAAATCATTTATTTTGTGGGTCAGGAAGAATAATTGTGGGAAGGTTTGATGTGCTTCGTTCTTGTGAACCACTTTCTATCGATCTAGTGAGGAGAGTGTGGACCAAAATAACATGGCATATCATCTTCGTAACCCTTGTGTTTATTTGAGGATTTCTTTGAAACAGACTAAGGCGATGAAGGTGACAAAGGAAATGGCCCTGCCACCCACGACCTCTGCAACCACGCACCGCCCCCGTAGTGTACCACGTCACCGCCGGCCAAACTGGCCCTGTGCCCACTCATGGTGCCCCGACTAAACCGAGCGTGCCCCCTCACCATTCGCTTCGAGCCAAGTGGCACCGGGCCTCGCCCCCATGGACCTCTGCGCTGAACCGGACCTACGACGTGGGCTGGGACCCCCTCACGACACCCTCTGAGTGAATCTTCCAACACGGCGCCCTTCGGGCTGGACTGCCCTCACACCGACTCATAGTCGGTCCTTCCCCTCATGGACGGTCCGCACCCTCACAACTCCCTGCACCCCCACATAGCCTGCTGGGCTAGGCCCAATGGGCCAGACTAAACTCAACAGGCTGGCCTGCCCAACATGCCAGTTCACCCCGAACCTGGTCGTCCAAGACTAGGTCCGTCCGGGTCGGACCGGACCCAGACCCACTAAGACCCATTTATGCTAATTCAACCATATCTTTGGCAATGAATGTCCATTTGACGAACCATCAGTGGCACTGGAAATCATGTAGCGTGACGGTCCCTTTGAGTATACACCTCAATATTTTGGGGTTAGTTGAGATACAGTCAGGTTAGATAGTGCCCGAATCCAACTGGGCCCCTAACACTAAAAGGCTAATAACTCACAGACCGGGCGTCCGATTGATGTGTCGTCTATTGTGTAGAGAACCCTAGGACGTGGCAGACCTTTGAGATAATATTTTGTGGGACGTCATGGTAGTTGGAGTATCGATCAGTACCTCGTGGTGTAGATCCTCCTAGAGAGGAGTGAGCGTAGTGCTGAGACCTAGTACCTAGCTGAGACCAGATGATTGCTGACCGTTTTGACTCAGAGTGAATCTACTTGCCTAGTGGGGAGAGCCCTGGAGTCACGGAAGACCCATAGTGGGGAGCGCATTGGTGTCACGGCAGACCCACGGTACTCAATAGGATTAGTACCTTAGCAGGCTATGAGGGGGAGCACGCTTGTTGGCGTGGCAGACCCACGGCAGGGAGCGCACTCAAAGACACAACATATCCATGGTACCCGAAAGGAGGAGTACCATAGTAGTCCATGTTTTGTGGGAAATTTGCTTGGTGTCAGAGTAGGCCCACTGTAATCGATTGAGGAGATGTTCTCCCGGAGCCGAGGTTTCAAAAATCTGAATGGGGATGTTTCTTGATACAACACTTAGAATGAAATCCTAGTTGAGCTGAGTCAGTTTTTCTTTGTTTTCCTCATAATTGAGATGGATCATTTGATAACTTAGGTATATGTATGGGAAAACACCTATGTACGGTTATCTGTTGATTTCATAGTTTTTGGTTTTTCCATGTTGGATTTTGTGTGACCATTAGGGTCTCGGGATCCCTACTTAGTATTTTTATACCCACCCCTACACAGGTTATGCCAGCACTTCGTTGGGTTGGATACAGATGACAGAAAATACTGACAGAGGATGAGAGTTTGATGACTGGATAATACCCGGAGGTGGACAGTAAGGCATGTCGGTACCCAGAGGAGACAGACAGATGTGGAGTTTTTAGGAGGTTATATGTACCTACCCTTCAGGTAGGAACCCCAGACGACGATCTAGTAGTTGTATTCCCTTATCTTTTCAATTGTACTTGTACCATTACTATTATAATTGTATTTGTAAATTTCTTTACATTCAACACTCTTTTGTTATATTGTTTACATGGTGTTTCGTCCAGCTATGTGCTTTCTTGTGTATGTGTTTACAGGTTATAAAGGCAATTCCTTCCCAGTTTTAGGAAATTACACCTTTGGTACTATTCGCCTGCCCCTGGAATATGGAATGCGGGCTTGGGGTAGTCCTGGCATGGGCCCCGGGGGACGGGTTGTGATAGTGATCCCCCATTATATTTTGATTTGAAAAGTTATTGGAATAGTTCCCAATAAATCCACACACGAAGCATTGGAATTTGGGATAGGTCTGTACAATCTTGTCTTTCTCGTTAGTTTTGATAAGTTGATGCTTCACCACACCATGATAGTTCAGGGAAATCACTCCAACTATTCACACTTGTATCATTTACCTATCTCAAGAATTTAGTACCCCAATTGATTATTACTACATTTTCTACATTTGAAATGTTGCACTTCCTTTACACATACATTATGATACATGATTAACCCCATGTTTGGCTCCAAATATCTCTTCATTTAATTTCATCTATAGGACCACTATGTCTATGTAAAATACATTTTCAAATTTATAGTACTTATCACTATCACCCCTTTGCTTTCATACTATATATAGTAAAGATTCATCCATATATTGGGTCTGGTACACCACCTAATTAATCAACCATTCCATTGAAATTCAGGAATAATATATAGGTGTTATAAGAAAGTATTTAAAACTACATTTCATAGCATCCCACCGATTCATTTTTTTCTACTTCAACTCTAGGAATTACTTCCACATTTTCGTAATCATCAAATGATGGGAATATTTATTTTGAAAAATTTTCCCCTGAACTCATCCCACTCCACATCATTATTTTCTCTTCTTTTAATCATTTTTTTAATTAAACTCCACATTTATTTGATTCTCCCTCTAAGATATAGACATATATAGTGAATTTATCTTATTATGAAAAATAAGTACAAGAAATTATCATTCCTATAAATATTATCCATTGTTCAGGAATTACTATGATTATTGGTCCACTAAAATGATGTTTTCATTGATGTATAATGGACTAAATATAATGATTCTATATTTGAGGTAAATCTAGTTTATCATCTTGATTCAAGTAATTAATTATCACATGACTTTGTTGAAATATTACTCTCATGATGTTTTTCATTTGGTATTCATTAGGGGGGTAGTCGATGCTAGTCCATTTCCCTCATCATTTATGTGGTTCCTCTTATTTTATTCCATTTTATAAAAAAATTTCTGAGAAATGTGTTTCATTTATGAAGTTTTTAAATTATAATTTTGTTTAATCACTCAAAATATCATGAATTAATATGTTATTCACTAACAATAATTACATTTTCTCTAAATACTTAAAAATGATTTATATTAATATTATGATTTACCAAAAAAATTATCCCTGGAGTGTTAAACATATAGAGAAGAAATAAATGTTTTCATGAACCTATTGTCATTTGAGTCTAGCTTAATAAAATGTTTTATGATTTTTTTACTTGATACATTTATGTCAGAGTGACATCCACTTTTTTTGTATCTTGAAAGGAATTTCTTTCTTCAAGAACCATTAACTTATAATTTAACAAAAATAATTGGTTGTTTTATTATATATTATCATTCTATAGGGTTCTTTCTAAAATATTTAAATCATAATTTCAACAAATAATTTTTCAATAATTTGATTATTACTATGTCATCCTATAATTTTATTAAATAAAAATTTCATTACATTTTAAAAATTAGACTATCTCTGAAGATATTATTTCATAAAAAAGGTACATAATACATGAAAACATAAAACATTATTTTAATAAACATTATAGTATTTTTTAAATTTTTCATGCTATGTACATTTATTGTCTCTCATAACTTGGGGATATACATCAAGTGAAAGGGTGAGAATAAGGTCCAATAAGGGAAATAAAGAAAAAGGTCTACTTTTGATCTTTATAAATATCAATATGAACATAAGGGTTTTCATAATGGAATAAGAAATAGGAGAAGGATAATAATAAAAACATGAATCATTACAGGAATATGTGGCTATAGAATTTTAAATGATTCATTCATAAGCATATCATTGAGTTTTTTCACCAAGGTTTCATAAAACTACCATGGTTATTCACTAAGGAATCAAAAAACATTTCATCTCTATAGATATTTTTTACCCAATGCAGTTGAGAAATAAAAAGGGGATTCCAATAATATGTTTTTATTAATGTGAGATACATATATCAAAATAAAACATTTAATAAATAACATGTGGAGAATAAAATAAACTGGTTTCATATAAAAATCATGGCTTTTTAAAAAGTTCTTAAAGACAATATCTTTATGTCATTTATAACCTACATAATGTTGATGTGGGGTTTGTATATGTCAATAGAATTATAAAACAAATAATTTTTACACATTTGTAAATACCACTCTAAATTAATGTGGTTTGGGTATTTATAAAAATAAAATAAAAGTGAATTTTTTTAGAAGATGAGATAAATTTTGAAAAGTAATTTGGAAGCATAAGAGGTATAGAACATAGACCTAGAAAATGTTAAAAATAGATGATAAAATGGCATAAAACTCATAAAATAATATTATTACATTACAAGGATAAAATAAATTTGACTAATGAACGTAGTTTGAAAATTTGAAATACAGACCACATAAAGAGGAAACATGAATTGAAAATAGATGTGAATATTTCCCTTACCTTAATGAGAAAATCCTAAAAAATATTGGCTAAGACATTAGGGGATTGAGGTCACCATAGGATGAATAATTGGTAGGAAAAAATATTAGAGATTTTTGTAAAATGAATTGGAAGTGAATATAAATGGGGAAAATTGAGGTTATTTATATAAGAAGTTTGGGGTTTGTTTATTTGTTTCTAAAAACATTGTTTGGACACCTTGGTAGTGGTAATCGAAAACCTATGTTCATTACCTTGGTTTTTACAATGTTATTAGTCACATGGGAAACCTTATATGTTATTTTAATCCTAAATAGAGAAACATAATTTAATATTACATAATTTTCAAGGAGAAATAATTTTTTCACCAAATAACATTTTAATCATTTATGATTCCATTTTATAATTCATAATGAAAATTATATATTATGAATTTATTTAAAATATATAAAAATACAAGATATTAATAAAATAAAATGTTCAAACTATTGTATTGTTTTCAAATATTTATTACAACATTATAACATAATTATTAAGTCACACACATAATGAATAACTGAAACACCATATTGACTATTCACAAAAAAAGTATGTATTTTAGAAAATTTTCATAAATTAAACATTACTAAATTTTGAAATAATGACTTAAAAACTTAAATTTATTTTAATATAATAATTCTATAAATATTATTATTTTAATTTTTAAATATAATGCATCTTTATTTATTTAAAATAATAGTGATTTGAAAATGTATAGTGAAATTTTTAACAATTGAAAAAAATAAAATTATTTTATCATTTATTTTTAAATAATGTTTATTATAATATTTTATTTAAATAATATTTAACCATTATTTTTTTGTTTATTATAATAAGTGTAAATTATTTGAAAATTATAAATTTTTTTCTCTAAATATCATTATATCAAATTCGCGATGTTATTTTTTTAAATTAAAAAAAGTCAAAAAATTAATGGATTAAACATATAATTTTTAAAAATAAATTACACATAAGTTAACTAATTACATGAAAAAAAATCCTTATAACACCAGTTTATGACCTAAGAAGAAGGTGTTCAATGATGATATATTCCGGGGGTGGCTTGGCTAACATTGCCAGAATGGATATTTCTGCTAACATGAACTTCTCTTGTAGATGATTTTTATCAAGGTTCACTTGTTGAAGCCCAACCAAGTCATGGTTAATAGAGAATACTTGTAAATATACAACCCTCCCATTTTCTAATAAATGGGATTCATATTTCATGACTCTACTAGTGGAGGCTAATTTTCTCATTTTTTCATTAATTATCCTTTGTCATTTCTAATTGTAAACTCTAAATATAATGTCAAAATTTTTATCATGAATATTGTTTCTAACAATCATATTAACCAATTGTCATCATTGACTATCTATCATAGAATGGTCAAAACATAATGGTAATTTTTAAAATTATAATTTGTTAATTATTAATTATATATAGTCATGTTGTTCATAAAAAAATATAACACTAATTATCTAGAATAAAATATCATTCAAATATTCTTCGACATTATAGGTTATACCTTAGATACCATTTTATTATTATCATGATAAATTGTTGTTTTTTTATATCATGTTAATATTATATATAAATACAACAAAAATGAATTAATTAACTGATCTCATGATAAAATATATTATCAAATGAGGTTGATGTATGGATGTGTTATTAATTACAAATTTATTAAATTTTGTATATATACATCCAATGTATGTGTTAATATTCACAAACTAGATTTGTGTTGACACCATTGGTGGTGGCCAACTGATATTTATATCGCATCATATCTAGGTTATTGATGGTACCCATGATGATTATATGTATGTAGTTATTGATAATGGGAAGTGTCTTAGTTTGGACGTTGATCTTCCTTACTATCTTATGATGAATGTTGTTAAGAGATCACTATGCCTGGTCTTGAGATGTTGGGTAGTTTTTTTAATATTTTTTAATCAATAGTATATATTTTATAGACACCTACCCTGTATACATGTTTTTTTGTTTTTTTGATACATTCTATGATATCATCCTTTTTTTATAGAATCTAGTTTCTAGATTTTGTGTATTATAATCAGTTACATGGTTGTTATATCTACTTATACTGAGTCACTCATATATCATATCCATAATTTTTTAATAGTCATATTATTTTTTGAAGTGATCCACTCTAACATGAGATAATATTCTCCCCATGAATGCATTATATGACCTCACTTCTAGTCTATAGTATCTGGCATTTGGGGTAGTGAATCTAAGGCCCTGTGTCCACCAGGTTGGGGAAATAATAATTGGCACATGGGTGAGGATGTAAAATTATCATTTTTATATGGCCTTTTATAAATGATATAACAAATAAGAATAAACATCATAAAATCATTTAGATCATTTATTTTGAAATTTAAATTTAAATTTTCCATTAAAAATATTTAAAAAGAATTATTTTATGAAACCCATAGTAAAGTTATTTAATTTTTTAGTAGAAATCATAAATAGTAAGTCTCTTAGGAAATGAAAAATCGTAAATAATGATATTTTATCATTGAAAAATAAAATAAATATTTTTTTTTGTTGAAAATAACCCGTAGATAAATATTTATAATATTATCTTCTAAAAAATTTTTGATAAATAAAAGGTAGTTCAGAATTACATTTATAATATAATTTTGTAAGATTTCATTATATGAAATACTAAATCATTACTTTCTAAAATAATATTTTTAGAAAAATAATTTTGTGGAAAAATATAAAAATCTATTAAAATCATTTTGTGAACGCCACATCATAAATAAATTTTTTTTAAAAATAATTAATCATGGGTGAAGAGAAGTGTTGAGGAAACATCAAATATTATTGATAATAATTTTTATATGTAAAAAAATGATTAAAAATAAAATTACAATGTGGTTAGATTTAGAATCAATTCATTCTTTAATGCATTCTGATAGAGAATATGATTCCCAAAATAGAAAAAACATAATAAATGGGGCTGATTTATTAAAATTGAAAGAAAATAAAATAAATTTATAATTATTTGGTTTGATAAAGGATACTTGTATGATCAAATTCAATAAGATAATAAATTACTCATAAAAAAGAACTCAATTCAAGAAATCATTTGAGAATTGAGTAATATTTTGATCAAAATCGATGGAGTGGAAGTATATTTAAAATTAACCTCCATATACCTGAATAAATTATATTTTTTCATTAAATATCAATTTCATATCATATATTCGATATAAATTAAATTGGAGCATAATGTAATGTGTATTTAAATGAAGGAATATTTGGAAAAAATCCATTATATCTTAAAAACATTCAAATGAATACACCTTGAAAAAATGTGATGATAAATTTAATATTAAAAGAAAAAAATGAATAAAATACATGATATTAAATATCCAATTTGATATATATATTCAATTTAAAATAAATTATATTCATAAAAGAATATATGTCTCTAAAATGGATGTATTTATAACAAACCCATACCTATGTGTGAAAGTATTATATCTATGCACTTAATAACCAGAATAATTAAAAATATTAATGTTTATATCCTTAATAATAACATTAATCATCATTAAATAATTTTACACTATCTAATAATACTCACATGTCTCTATTTATTTTTAATTTCTTCAACTCATATTGGTTAATCGAGGTGGAGTAGTTGAATTTTTAGTGAATATATTAGCATGACCACCAAGGTAATGTGAATTTATAAAATAGATTTATATCTATCATAATACAAATTTAAAATATAAAAATAATTTTTAACATCATATTTGACAAGAATTAATTGGAAATAGAATGTGTTTCGACGTGGTGGTGGTAATCTGCACGTACACACAATGGGAAAATTTATATTCAAGAAAATGGGATGTATTTAGAAAGTAAAATTAAGAAATAATTAAAAAAATATTAAAAAATACTAATATATAATTTCTAACATTTTTTATTTCTATCCATGTTATCTAGTTAATAAAGATAATATGCATTGTTAATATAGGAGGTAGACCACACATACACATGATTAACAATATCATTCCTTAAATAATGGATAGAGTGATGTTAAATGTAAAAAATGATCTTTTACTAGTTATTTTTATTAAATAATAAAAATATTTATTCAACATCTCAATTATTGATACCATATCTAATAAGATATTAGGAAAATTAAACCACATTTCATCATTGAAATATTAGTCCACACAATACAAAATCCATGCTTATATTTATTATATTGGGTGCATGGGGATAGATAGTTTTTATAAAATAAACATAATATATATATAATATATAAATCACTCATAATAAATTATAATAATAAATTTATATATGATATTGATAAGAATTATTAAAAAAATGAAATTCCAGGAAGAAGAAATACTCGCATCATAGAATTATTTTTTCCCTAAAACTCTTCTTGGAAATGAAGGGAACATGCAGATTAAGGTTGGTCAAAGTATACGGGTCATTGGATAGGACTCTACGATGTAGAATTAGGTTTATTATAATCATGTAATTCCAATGTAAGGTGATGTATATGGATGTAATTGTTATTATATTACTATTTAAGAAAATGGCAGATTCCATGGAAATGAATGATTACTACGATGTAAGAATAGATGTGTATAAAAAATATGTGAGTTAGATATTCAATGATTTTTTATATTTTTTTTTAAATTACAACAAAAATGGGATTTATAAATCCTTTTTCTATATTAACATAAGATAATGCGAGTCACTTTAGATGATCTATTTACACACCAGTAAATCGTAATTTAATGTTCAACAGAATAAAAAATTTAACAGAGGAAATACAAGAGGACCCTCATTATCAGATATCAACAACATAGATCAATAACTTTCCACCATTTATTTTAGTTCATTTCATAAATATTATAAAAAATTATTTTCAATTAAATATACATAAAATCTAAATATTTTTTAAATATATAAAAGTGTTTTTTATCATTAAACATACTTATCATAAAAATTTTTCATGGTTATTTATATTTACAATAATAATTGAATAATTATAAAAAATTTAGTCATGTGAAATAAAAATCAATCCATAACATAATTTTTTGAAAATTTTAATTAATTAACCCAAAATATATTTAATTACTTTAGTTATTTAGGTAACCTTCTAATTTAGTTCTAAAAAGTATTTCACGGGTTTCTAAGTTCAAATAATAATTTTTAATGAATAATAATAAACATTAATTTTATTTTTCACATAAAATATTCAGTGACCTTCACATTCATCAATATAAATTTATAATTTTAGTAAAAATATAACTTTTTAAAAAACCATATTTTTTAACTAAAGGAATGACATTTTTAATAAATTCTCATGAATTCAATCTATGTAAATTTTAAATTATAGATTCATAAATAATGTTATTTATATTTAATTATATTATAATAATTTAGTTTTAGGATTGATATATTTCAAATATTACCCTAAAATTGTATTTCCATAAAAAATTCAATTAACCTATTACAGATTCTATGTCATGATCATGGGGCTGATAATTTTTATGTCCCAATGTGGTTAAGGGTTTATCTATTTAGTGACTATTTTAAAAAAAAATCATCAATTTTATCCGGGTAATCCAACGAAACTACATAACTCATTTATATTCAATATTATTTTCCATTCCATATATTCCTTTTTAATTGAATGAGGTACTAATATAGTATCCATATTGAAAATATGGCTCTAAAAAGAAACATTCAGAACCCATCATTCACATTTGATAAATTATCTATATAACTCATTTTATATAATTGTATTATAAATTATTTTAAAATTACTATAATTATCATAATTGAATTTATAATAGATCAATATATCATCAATTTATACTATAAGTAAATTATATAGATGATCCTTGAATACTATTCTCATCATATCCAAACAAACATTGGAAGAATTAGTCATTATTAATTGTATTACAATGAATTCATAATGTCGAAATCATGTACAAACAATATTATTTGGAATATCCTCATTATTTAAATGTAGTTGATGAGTACTAAAATGATGATAAATCATTTAATATTATTGGATTCCTTGAAGTTGAACTAACTTAACATTAATAATGGGAGGAGATTTATATTTATTAACACCAATGGAATTCTTTTCCTTGTAATCAATGCAAAGCCTCATAGTATCATATTTCACCTTAACATATATAACATGGGATACCCCTTATTAAGAGATATGAAATTTAAATATCATATAAATCTAATCATATTGTTGTTAAAAAAACTCATGTAGCTCCACTATGTCCATCATACTGGTAGTCTTAGATATAAGTTAAAAAACAAAGATGAGTAAAAAGAAAAAATCATCTTCATGACTGGGTAGTTGTCTAGGTTATATTTTTAGAAACACATCAATATATTTTCCTAAAAATAGTTACATATTATATTATAATGATACCTTTTTTATTCATAAGGTTTTTCTTCAATTATTCTCCAATGATTTCATTATATATAGATATGAGATCTTGATTCCTATATGATTTTGAGGATATATTACTCCCTCAAAATTTGAGTGATTTTATATATCTATTAGAAGTTTTAATAACCATTCCTTGATAAAAGAATATTAATGTCAAAATTTAAAATAATATTAATACAATGTATTATATTAATGTTAACCATATTTATAATAATTATTTTCTAAAATATGGTTTCTTTCTGAGTAAAAATGGTAACTTATTTTAATATCCTTATCATAGTCAGATTTCAAATATGGGTCTCGATTGAAATTTTTGGATATAATATGAAAGTTTAATATAAAACTTTCATAGAATTAATGGATTTTATAAATTAGTTGAAATATCTACAATCAAATAAAGTATTATCTAAATTTGAGGCTGGAAACAACATACCAACATCAATATTTTTAACAATGTCACCCACATCTATATTACTTGAATAATCTTGAAAATTGTCCCATGAAAATTTTTGGTTTAAATTAATATGATAAATGGGGATTTCATTCTCATGGTTTCACATATTCATAATGTTATGGAATTTAAAATTGGTAGTTTATTTCTATTCCATGGAAATATTGACCCTAATGACAATTCTATCAACACGCAATGCAATCATCAATTAACAAATTGAATGTTTCACAATGAATTATTCAAAAATTAGTACATTATAGTAATTATACACTTCCCTTATTCCCCTTAACTAGTTTTATATCTCCATAATGCCCATCCACCATATTCATTTTTTTCCTAAAAAATATATGGATTGGTGAATTATTTATTTATATTGATGGTACATGACTAAATATCCTCATATATTGATAATGAACTAGTGGATAATTCATTTTAAGGCCTAGATTTATTTTTATAATAATAATATCAATATTAATCTTTTGATTATATATATATTCTACACCATTACATTCTATCTTGTTTACTATAGATTCACAATCAAAAATATTTTTCCCTTTTTTCTGAAAATTAAGTAATTTCTTCGCCATATCATATAGTTGTTCAATATGAAATTTTGTTTCAAAGAATATATCATTGAATGACATCCACAACTAAATCTTTAATTTTTATGACTCATTATTTTTATAGATAAATTACCCCAATTTATCAACATATCTATTAATGTGATTAACCTAAAAACTAAATTTATATCTTTCACTACAACCCAATATGAGAGATGTGTTTCTAGCAAAATTATCCAATAAATAACTAAAAATTGATAATTATTACATATGAATAATTGAAGGTGACTTTTCTTGATTTGGTTCCACATTACTACCTAATGTTATTTTATATATGGTTACCCTTTATGGGCATGGTTATTGGTTATGACCAATGTCATGTTACCCAACATATTTAAAATTTATTGAGCTCTAGCTCTATCATCATTATATTGAATAGGAGAGAAATACCTATATAAATTACAAGTACATATAGTGTTTCCACTACATCTATAAGGATATATTTCTAAAAAAATTAATATTCTTAATTATCTCATTTATTTATGAATGTTGAAGTACACAATTTGATCCTAAATCTAGTGAAAAAATAAACCAAAATTGAAAATATATATGTTGGGAATCTCATTATCGTTATCATAGTATTTCTAGATTTATCCTAAAATTATAAAATTATTATTACATCATTCATAATTGATGGTTTGGATAATTTAAATTTACCAATGAATATTAAAAGGGTGTTTATAGAATGTTGTGTTTTCATAGCCTCCTTCATTATCTAGAAGGAATGGAAAATTTTATAAACAATACACCACTTTCAAAATTTTTACCCCTAGGTTAATCTGGGCCACAACTACATCAACATTCTAGAATACATACATGACAGTATTATCGAGGAAATCCATAAAATATATAAATTAAAAATTTATTATTATACTATTATATATGTGGACTTATACATTGATTTCTTCCCCTATTGTTAAGTCATATAATTCACGTTTTCATTAATTATTTTCCCAATGCTAATTTTAAATAACCTACGATACCATCTATATCATATTGACTAAAGTAAAAAACATATGTTGGTTGTTTTACATCATTGGAATAAAATATAGGGGATTTAAACTCTGATGATCGAATAGTTTAGTAGTGTTTTGATGATATATCCCTACATGATTCTCATATTGCATTTGAAAATGTGAAATAACACATTAAAATTATAGTGATAACATTATTATATCATCATGTAAACCCCTCAAATCATTCATATTATCTTATCTGTATCATGGGAATATAATATATAATAAAGGGTAACCTGAAATTCATAGTTACACAAAAATTATAATAGAATATATTATAGATTAAATATAGAATGAATAATATGGTAGATATATACTATAAGAATATTTTCTATTCAACTAAATCCATATAAGTGGATTGAATCCACAGATTAAATAACAATATATATAATCATATAAATAAAAATAACTAATTTCATAATGATTGAATGAATAATGGAAGACATCATAATCTTATTGGTCAAGGCCTTTTTCCAAGAAATAATTCATAAATATGTAAATCAAATGCTAATAAACCAACAAATTAAATCTTATCATACATACCAATGAATAGAGAGGATTTATGTGGCCCACTCATCAGATAATTTTACCTACTCATTCACCATATGAAATAAATTAATAAACAATAATTAAATAATCATCATTGACATTCATAATGAAAAATTAACATAAACATTATCAATATTTTATTTAGTAAGTAAATATAAAAATATGATAATAATCCATAAAAATTAATTTGGTATATTCTATCAATAGGGAATGTCCCTATTAAATAATAAGATACATCTTGGTATTTTAATATAGATAATAATACATTAGAAATATCATTATATGTTTTACTAATGAAATTATCATCTTTATTTGGAAGTCACTTATATAAAAATCATAAAATTTCCAGAATAAAATGAATGTAATATTCTTTTAAAAATACATGGAAACATGTAATGTAATATTCAGATAAATTAATAGCCATGATAGTGTCAAAATCCTTTTTATCATTAAGCATTGAAACCAAGATCGCTTTCACACCATTGATAAAAAGTTCATCATTTGTACATGATAAAAAATTCACTTTTAAAGGACTTTTTTGAAATTAAATGAAGGGTAAAATTTAATTTAATAAATATTTATAGTTTATCAAGAACATTCTTGAAATCATTTTTATTAATATATTTACGTGGAATAAGTAGATTCTTAATTGAACTGAAGCATAATGTTGGGTTTCTATTAAAATATTATTTTGTATATTTAGTTATAATTAATGTAAAAATTTAACTAGTATTAAAAAATAATATATATTAATGGAGGATAATAAAATATATTTATTTCAATGTATTAATATTTTTTAATTCCAATAATGGAAACAGAATACTAAAAATTCGAAAAAATGATGAGCTTTTGAAATACACCCATACCTCATATTTTAATTATTTCTTATACTCAGTAAAAAAATGTATTTGATATTTAAATTTATTATAATTATATAAAATAACCATTTATATAAATATAACATCGTATATTATCCATATATAACATTTCAATTCATTATTGTAAATAATTCCATAATAAAATCATTGTTTGTGAGTGTTAAATAATTGATTTATCATGTATGTTTTCAATCCACAATTTCACTCCATCCAACTTTTTGATAGTTCCATCTCTTCTAGAATGATAAACATGATATAAATATTATATAAATTAATAATATAATTATTATAATAAAATATTTTGTGAAGAAATTAAAAATATTCAAAATTTCAATGTGGTGTTGGTAGTCCACATGTACAAACTATCACTATTGTCATTTTTTAATTAGTTAGAGTAAGAAGGTAAATTACCTAATATATTTCAATAAAAATAATCATGTAATTTTTATCATATATAAAAATGATTTCACCCTTTATAAAAAACCATTACTGTTAAGGATCAAAAAAAATTAATATGCACATGAGGTGCTACTCTTCAAATACTCATAGATGATTTTTTTAGTTAACCATTTGACAGAGAATGTAATGAATAAAGGTTTCCCCATCAATATAATAACATCTCGTTACTAGTGACACATTTGTGTTATTATATAATAATGGTTATCCCATAATTTATTTATTTATAAGAAGACGAAGAAATTAAAACATGTGTTTTAGAACTATACATCTTTTTTGTACAACCTCCATAGGATTATACCTTTGGATTTCTAGGCATGGTATTCAAATAATATAATTTCTCTATGATGTGATTAGATGTGTTATAAAATTAGTTGTTTATTCCTTTCCTATTCTTTGAGGATACTTAATTATAATTAAGATTGGTTAGACGGTTTCCTTTTATAAGTGTGTGGATAAACACATTAGGAATTTTTTTAAAAGGTAGAAACTAATTAATGTCTTAATCAATCCATGTAGTACAAAAATGAATCGTATTTGAATATATGAAAGGGTAGAATAGAAATATTTCCCAAAATTGGATTTATTATAGTCCTTATTTAATTTTAACACTTATCATTTTAGTTTTATCTCTCTTAACCATTGTTAACTCTTACTGTCGTAACTGAATTTTTACTAAATTTATGATTCATAATGCAACAATTAAAATGGTAATCATTAAAAATGAAAATAAGGACACTGTATATATATTTAATTATTAGAAATTTAATTTCAATAAATTTTTTGAGTAAATTTGAAAACATAACATCAAAATGGGAAAATTGTTTTTGAAATCATGCATTTTTAATTATTAAAATGATGTATAATATTGTCTTAAATTGAATTAATTTGAATATATTGATTAAAATGATTATTAATTTTCATTTTTTCAAACCAAATAATGAAATTTATTTTATAAAAAACATTATTAAATGATAAGAACTCAAAATATGTTTTATTTTAACAGAAATAATCAATATATTTCCAAAAATATTTAGAATATGGTTATATGATCAAAATTATATTTGTAAATGAAATATATCCCTTCTTAGATATATATATATATTTATTTATTTATAGTATTTCAAAAAAATTTGAAACCATTAATTTTATTATTATATCATTCCAATATCACAAGACCGATAATATTATAAGATATTTATTTTCAATTATTTAACTAAAAATTAACTATTTCTGAAAATTATCAAAAAAATATTTATAAAGTAATTTTCAAAGGAGGAAATAAAAAAACAATATTCTGAAATTAAAAATTAAAACATTTATACAAAATGTTGAAGAAATGAAATTGATGAAGAGGATGGATGTGGGAGCACTCTCAACGCGCACTCTCGGCACTCTCGGCTGATACCTAACCCTAGGTTGTGATTTGTTTGTGATTCTTGGCTTCTTCGGTTATGGCAAGCTTCGATCCTGCTTGGGATACTGGATCCGTGAATGAACTGGTCCTCAATAACCCTAAGGATTCCAATCCTCCGCAATAGAAGTTAGCGCCTGAGGGGAAAGCACCAGGGAAAGAGCCATGCATGCGAGATACAGTTGAGGTTGGTCAGAATAACTCTTCTTTTTCTAATTTCAAGGATACGCATGCAGGGATTAGGAAGAAGGGTTCGATAGCACATGTAAAAGTTGATGGCGATGCAGTTGCTGAGAGATTGAAGTTAGGGGATCATTCCAACATTGCTAGGCTGATTTTTCTAAAGGGCTCGCAGCCCTGGAGGTTAGATTATCTCAAATCTCAATTAACTAATATTTGGGGCTTTGATGCCTGGAACTGCGTCTCTTTAGGTAAGGGATTTTATCATTTGCTGTTTCCTTCTGAGGAGATTAAATTGAGAGCCTGGGGGTTTGGCTCCATTTCTTTCAAGCCTGGGGAATTGCATATACGTGAGTGGGATAGATCTTTTAATCCTTTAGAGATGGGTAGATCGTTTGCACAAGTTTGGATCAAAATCTTTGGTTTGAACTGGAACCTTTGGCATCCCAGGATCCTATATGACATCTCGCTAGCTATTGGAGTACCCATTAGAATGGATAAAGAAACTGAACTGGCCAGATATGGGAATTTTTTCAGATGTTTAGTTGAGGTAGATCTATCATCTATCTTAATTGATAAAATATTTTTATCTACTGAAGAGGAGGAAATTAGCTTGAGGATTGAGTATGAAAGCCTGCCCAAATACTGTTTCGATTGCAGAGTATTAGGAAATGACTCCTGTAATTGTTGAAAGACTATTTTTTTCTCAAATTTTTCTTTGAAGGCGCACGATCATAACTCATGCCCCAATCTGAAAGACATGCCACTTGAACAGAAAAAGATTTCTTCACCTAAGAAATCTTCTGGATTGACTGTTCAAAGCTGTTCCACAGTTCCACTTCCCAAAAAATCATGGGCGACCATTGTAGAGGATGGTCCTTCTGATCTCCCAGAATTACAGCCTTATTGTACAGGTGATGTGGATCAGACACAAAACACCAACTTTGATAAAATGCATAAAACTGTTTATGTTCCTGCTTCTGTTTCTGGGGTTGACTCCGATTTAATTTTTCCAGAACAGCCTGCTTTGGCCGACAGAATCCAGGTGTCTTCATTGCCTGGTACATCTTTTACTAAATCTGTTGATGGCTCTAATTTTGATTCTATAACTGTTTCATCTGCTATTTTTCATGATCCTAATGAAAGAATATAACAGTCTCCTGTCTTGAAGGTTTTGGACTATTCAGTCCAGAACAATGTTGCATTGATGGCTTCCCCTATTATGAATGTTCTCACAAAAAGATATCCTGATGTCCCTGAGCTACATAGGGAAACTGGAATGACTGATAGTATTACTGTGTCTACTCATCTAGAGTCATTTGACATGGATGGAACACCATATATATTGATGAAACATCCTGATGTAAAGGCGAGTAAGGATTCAAATACCCCTACTTTGCAGAATGCTTCTTGTGTGCAGGAATCCTCAGGAAAAGAAGATCAGAAAATGAAATGCTCTGATGACGAATGGAAACATGCTAGAACTCGAAGCCAAAAGAAGAGAGAAAGTAAAGAAAAAATGAAGAGGAAGGAAGAAGCTCTAGTGGACAGCTCTGATGAATATGTAGAATCGCTCCTACAGCAAGCCAAAGAGATTGAAGAAACCTATCGTGGAGGAAGAGGAAGAGGAAGAGGACGTAATAACATCAGCCTTTGGAACGAGATGCGAAATAAAGAACGAATCATTGGGGACAAGCTGAGGAAAAAGCATGGTGACCCTGAAAATGGGTGATAAGTTAATCTGTTTTCTTTCCTTTTTTTGTACCTCTATTGGACTTTCTTTTTAATAATAATCCTCGGATTTTTCCCTTTAAAAAAAATTGATACAAAATGTTGAAAAATATTAAATATCTTCAAGAATATTTTTGGTTGGTTGTAACATTCAATGATATTTTTTATTTTACCAAGAAATGTTTTATTTATCAATAGGGTATAGGTGAATGGCGAAATCTGTAGGGAATTCATCATTCCTTATTGGTTCTAGAAAGGTAGTGAGGAAATATATTAAATTATTTCTTCATATTATTTCGATAAATATATCAAAGTAATGAAAAAATAAGATTTATAATTGGTCATTTGGCAAATTATTCTTTTTTTCATCCTATTCGAGATAATATGAACTTGGATCATATTTCGTGAAAATATTACAAAGGGAAAGTAAATTTTTCTAGGTTTCTATTTTTTATGTCAAATTGTGATCTTAGTATTATATCTATTTTTTATAAAGGAATTATAAAATGATTATTTAAATAATTAAATTTTATTATTGATTATGTTCCTTGGAACGATAGGTAATAATAGTAAATAATTCAAAATTTAGAGGTGTTTCATTAGGATTCGAGGCATGTAATGGGTTTCACTCAAAGCTATTTTTGAGGCGAGATTCTTAGGGCCCCCCTTAATTATTGACATCGTGTTTTCCATTTGTTCTGCCTTTTCCAAAAAATCCCAATTGTTCCCTCATCCATAGATGGGTACATACATGAATTCCAAAGGATATAGGTTAATTATATTTCAGGTGAAAGGGATGGGGTCTCAATAGGGGATCCATCTATATGTATCTGACATTACCCATCACATTTCAGTAGTAGTTGGATGATATGTGTTAGAGCCATATATCCAAGTGCATCAAAATGTGTTTTTATAATAAGAGGAATTTGATATTCTAATGAGGGGATTGATCCATTAAGTGTTGTCCTATGTATCAAGGTTACTGCAAGAATTAAAACCCACGTAGTGTATTGGACCTATGTAATTCAATTTCATTCAATAAATGAAATATATGGGTTCTATAGAACACCAAGTATTCATTCTCGAGCCCCATAGAGATGTTCTACATGTCCTAAGTATAGCGAGAATAAAAGTTGTCATAGTTCATTAATTCAGGTCATATATTTTGAGGTTACCCCTATCACTATAGAGACCCATGGTGTATATGATATGGTTATTTCAACTCCTTACCTTAATGTGATCCATAATTAGTGTAAAAAATAATGGGTGGGAAATGATCGATTCATTTCTCTTGACATGGGACTTTTTCTATTGAATTTCCATGATATTATTTATCGTGGAGATCAGGTAACATATTAAAATCCTACATATCCTTATTATAGAAGGAATCAGATTCATTGTAGTTCAATTGAAATTAGGACATACCCACTGATTTTTCCCACAATATTATATAGTTTTATAGTGAACCTATCATGATCATTACTTTTAATAAGGTATTAGATGTTGGGATTGCCTTGTATGTTCATTATGGAGATTGAAAGTCGAGACTGATGGCCTACATATCCTGAGTTTTGTAGGAATCAAATTCATCATTTCTCCCATTATATTGGGGTCTTACACAATTAGGATGCCCATGTGACCAGAAATGATTATTTTTAGGATGTTGGATGATCCATTTGACTCATCGAGTGGACATTACAAGATCTAGATGGTTTTTATAGGATCCATTGCCTCACATGGCTTACTTTCCCAGAATGTGTCACATGATCTAGATGATGTTCTTCGGTTAAATGCACAAAAGATGGTTTAATACATATGCAGCGTGACGTAAGAGTTAGTATTACAAGGATTAGTGGATGTCTTGTATCTTATCTAACACCCCTTTAGATGATCAGGAGACCTAGCCCATATGTCTATGGGAGTTTCAGGTCTAAAATTATTTTTAAAAGTTGTATTGGGATAGAAAAATTATTATTCCAAGGTGAAATTGTGAGACATAACTGAAATGGTAGGGAACCATTATCATTGTCTGGAAATGTATCTGATGGTTGTCGCATGGTTTAGGTGATAGGTATATAAGATTTTGATTGGACAAATTTTTTGTAACCAATGGTACCATATGAATTACATTGACATGCCTGAATGATTTTACATGTCCCAAATAACAATATTGTGGAGAATCATGAGATCTAGGAGACGTGTCCCTATACAATAACATGTCTTTGGATTACTCATGTGAATCTCATTAATTCCTCTAAACATGTCTCTCACTTATGTCTTCCCCTTTTAATACTTGTTCTAGACAATTAATATTAAATTCCATAGAATTTTTCAATATTAGTTTATCAAGAGTTTTGCATTATATGGGGGATATGCGGTATGTTCTTCAGAATCCTTGTCAGTAGTCCTTCACATGATCTATGAATGATCCCACTAAGTACCATATGTATGGCACATGATTTCAATTTCTATTTTACGATATATTATATGTCAAAATAATTTCCAATCATGAGATCAACTACTATGACAAGTCAACTCTAGCCATTTCATTTGATTGTTTAGAGGTTGAGGGTTGATTCATCAAGAGTCCTAAATTTTTCAGGATTGGGTAGGGAATTCATAAGTATTTAAAACATGGTTGTTTTCTAGTTAAAGTGGAATATCTACAATCAATCTAGAACAGAGTTGGAGAAAGGCTCTAGAACCACACGACACAACGAGTCTATTGTGGACCTCTCCAAGTGAGTTTCCCATCTTTAAGCAACTACATTTCCCTCTCACCAACACATCCATTATTGGATTATTTCAAATTAACAGGGACTCATTTGACCATGAAAACATGTTTAAGGACTTCATTATTATCATATGGACATGTCAAAGGGACCTCATAAGATCTACATGCCTATTAGAATGAGTCTTCGAGATTTTGAATGACTTGTCTTAGGGTTTCTATGAGACAATGATGGTTTTTTGGGGTCTTTTTGGACTACATGGTGGACTTTCTTAACCTATCATTTGATTTTAATGACTATGTGTTCCCTCTACCTGTTATCTATTTTATTCCAATTATAATATTTAACCATGGATGGGATGCATATAAAATATCATGATTAATTTCATTGACAATTAATCTATTTTTTAGCGATGCATATCTTGACCAATATAAGTCACATGGTGGTGCGTGACCATATTGTGGACTAAACTATTTTTTTACCTTAGTTTTCAAGAGGGAAGCGTATGGTTTCCTGGACATATTAAGGGATTTTAATGGGATGTAGATGACAAGACTGAGAGAATTCTAGTGATGAGTTTCACATATCTCGAGTGACTCACAACATCTTGCATATCACTAGGGCCATGCCACACGTCTTTTAGTGACATTTAGTAGCTAATAACTCTTTTATTTTTGATCTATAGTATTATTTCTGAAATACACAGTGATATAGTGGATTATCATTGATTTTATCAAGAATAAATACCCTTCTAATTTATGATATATCGTGAAACATTACACCCACTAGAGTATTCCTCCTATTGGACATACTGTTTCCTATTTTCAAAGGATTTTCATGTTGGATTCCCTGGTGCTTGTCATCGGAAACCCATGTGGCCCAAATGAACTCATCCGACAACATGATCCATAGTTATATTTTTTATGAAGATTCACCAAATGTAGAGGCAATAATTGGAATATGGGATTTATGGGATCCTCAATAGGTTATATTTTTTCCAACAAGACTTCTTGTTACATTATAATTTTCATGCAATCATGAGTTACTTAATGGTTCTAATGATCCATTGTTCTCAACCATTTTCCTCTTCCTTTTATTTTGATGACAAAATAATTTCCATAGTCATGAATTTCATGACTTTTGAATTTTTTGAAGCTTATTTTGAATGCGCCAACAAATGACCCCCCTCATGAGAGATAATGATAGGGGAAATGGCTCAGTTATAAGGAAGGTAAATGCATTCAAGAGTCTTTGGTGTTGTCACAAATTAGTTCCTTAGGTGTTGTTTGTTTTTTGGGTGACTGTTGATATTCCAAAAAATTCCCAATATATAGTAGGGGCAGATGTAATGTTACACAACTGGTCACCACTTCTCTAGTGTTCTCTCACAATTGTTTCCATCGTACACCTCTATTATGAGACTATGTAGAAGATCTTGATATGGAGACCCTATTTGTGAGCATTCACCGTGAGATTTATCATGTAAGACCTACTTTAACTAAGGAACTCATCCAATATGAACAGGAACAATAATTTGGTAACACTTTTTGAACATCTATTATGTGGTACATTGATGGTAATGATGGTTTCATTGGATCCGATGGTTCAATCATTCGATTTAAACGATACGCACGACCATGTTTTGGTCTCATGATCGCGACTCAAAAAAGGGGTCATGAGATCATATGACACCATATAGGGATTATTTGACCCCATTAGTCTTTTGGATATTAGTATATTCTCACATCCTTTATGTGATTAAAAAATTCCATACTGATTCATGCAATTCACATGATTCCTCTGGGATATTCAAGATTCTATTTTTGGAAAGATCTTATACTCTCTTTCTTTGAAATGTGACACTTAATTATTTTTAGATCGCTACTAGTTCTCTTAATTCCCCTAAAAACCTCTCAAACAGATAGGTTAATGAAATAATAACACAACACAATCATATAGTTGTGTTCATAGATCCTTCTCACTATCATCTTCTAAGATAAAACCATTATATCCTAACATCACTGATGAGACAAATGTTCTATGAGTATCCCTTCTCATACTTTTTTCCTATTTATGGGTTCATCTATATTGATGATGCTTCCACCCCCACCCCAACTGAAGTAATAATTTATAAATTATTCATTGATTCAGACATCCCATTACACCTTCAAGGCACATATCTCATATAGGATATTTTTTATCTCTTAGGAAGACCGTGAGGATGGGAATATACTGACATTTATTCGCAAAGTTCTATATAGGGATAACAACATTCCTTCTAAGGATGTCCATATGTATCACTCAATAATGTGGAAATTCACTCCTACTCAAAAGCTCAGATAGATTAACAATACGGATTTTTTATCTGGTGGTAGGAGCGTTATGGCCCAATAGTGTAGAAAATGTTTTTTACGTCGGTTATTTTTCATTTTTTATGTCATTTTTTTAGCCGACGTTAATATGGATGATGTTATAAATATTTTTTACATCGGTTTTTTAAAAACCGACGTAAAAAAATAACATTGCGGTGTTTATCACATCATTTATTAATTAACTGACGTGCAAAAACCAGGGGGGAGGGTTAATCACGTCGGATATTAATTAACCTATTTGATAAACTAGTGCGGGGTTGTTTATCACGTTGGTTATATAATAAAAGACGTGATAAACCATTTCCCAGGCCTTTTTCACACAAGTTATTTCATAAACAACATGATAAACCGAGGGGGGTTTATCATGTCGAGTATTATATAACCGATGTGATAAACCCTTTCCCAGTACTTTTATCACGTCGGTTATTTAATAACTGGTGTGATAAACCCCTAGGAAATAGTTTATCACATCGGATATATAATAACTGACATGATAAACTAGTCCGGGGGGGGTTTATCATGTCAGTTATTTAATAACTAATGTGATAGACCTTTCCACTGGTGTTTATCTCGCCAGTTATTCAAATAACCGACCTGATAAACCCTTCCCCATTCCTTTATCACGTCAGTTAAAAAAGAATCGACGTGGAAGACCAAATAAATTTCAAAATGGAATGCAGTCCTCTGCACACCCCAAAAAAAACCAGAAACAAACGGAAACCAATTCCAGAATTCATACCATAAAAACAGATTTAGACCAAAATAAGAACTGAAGTAAAATTAAGCATTTACATTGATTACTTTTAAAACATATCCTACTGGACAGCCCCCACCACCACCTAAACAGCCCCCCCCCCCCTTACCCCACTATACTGCCCCCACCACACCCCTAGACCTCCCCGACCCCCTGGACAGCCCCAAACACCCCAGTAAAACCCCCACCCTCGTCTATAATCCCACACCCTGGACAGCACTCCCACACCCCTGGACAGCCCTCCCCCCCACTCCCCCACCCCACTGAACAGCCCCCACCACACCCCCGAACTACCCCTTGGTCCCCCTGGATAACCCCAAACACCCCTATACAACCCCCATCATCATTTATACCCCCACCCTCTAGACAGCACTCCCATATCCCTGGACATCCCTCCCACACCCTGAAAACAGACCAAAAAGTTACCAAAAAAACCAGAACCCCCTCACCCCACTAGACTGCCCCCACCACACCCCTAGACCCCCCCACCCATGGACATCAACACCACCCCTGGATAGCCCCCACCCTCTTGTATATCCCCCACCCCCTGGACAACACTCCCACACCCCTGGACAGCCCTCCCACACCCCTGGACAGCCCTCCCACACACCTGAAACAGACCAAAAAGATACCAAAAATACACCAGAACCCCCTCAACCCACAGGACAGCCCCGACCACAACCCTAGACATCACTCCCACACCCCTGGACAGCCCTCCCACACCCCTGAAACATACAAAAATGTGAAAAAAAAACCAGAACCCCCTCACCCCACTAGACTTCCCCCACCACACCACTAGACCCCCCCCCCCCCCACCCCCACCCCTAGACATCACCACCACCCCCTGGACATCCCACAAACATCCTGTATAACCCCACCCTCTGGAAAACACTCCCACACCCCTAGACAGTCCTCCCACACCCCTAAAACAGACCAAAAAGTTACCAAAAATTGACCAGAACCCCCTCAACCCACTGGACAGCCGCCATCACAACCCTAGACACCCCCCACCCCCCGCATACCCCTAGACATAACCACATCCCCTAGACATCCCCCCACCCTCTTTTATACCCCCTGCCTCCTGGACTACACTCCCACACCCATGGACAACCCTCTCACACCCAAGAAACAGACCAAAAGGTTACCAAAAACAGACCAGAACCCCCTTAACCCACTGGAAATCCCCCACCACACCCCTAGACACCCCACCATACCCCTGGACACCCCCTGACACCCATGGACTACCCCCCCACACCTGGACATCCCCCAACACCCATGGACAACCCCCACTGCCTCTACTTCCCCTCCATCCCCTGGACAACCCCCCACACCCATGGATACCCCCACACTCCTGGACTGCCCCCACCCCCTGGACAGCCCCCAACAACCCTAGACAACCCCTCAACCTCCTGGACTTCCCCACCATCCCTAGACAGCCCCCTCCCCCCACTGTACAACCCCCACCACACCCCTGGACACCCCCACACCCCTAGACTCCCCCTGACCACCTGGATAGCCCCCCACAGCCCTGGACATCCCCACCACCCCCTGGACAGCCCCCACTCCCCTAGACACCCCCACCCCTAGACTACCCCCACCCTACTGGCCACCCCCTCCCTACTGGAAACCCTCCTAGACACCCCCTCTGGGGCACGATGCTAGAAGGTACTCAACACTCCCACATGAGAAGCATGATCCCTCAAAATGTTTCACATGTGGGAGTGATGAATACCTTCCAATTGCATTCATCCCCCCGAGGGATGGTGACGCCTCCTCTCCCACCCCCATAGACTCCCCCATCCCCATGGACACCCCCCCCACTAGACACCCCCACCAAACTGGAAAACTCTCTCACACCACTAAAAACCCCCTATCACCCCACAGGACAGCCCCACACCCTTGGACACCCCCTGGACAGCCTCCCACTCCCCTGGATATCCCTTCCACCCTCCTGGAAATGCTCCCACCCCCCTAGACTGCCCCCCACTCTCATAGACCCACACTACACCCCCCCCAGACAACCGTCCCACACCCCATGACACCCCCACCCCCCTGAACACCCCCACACCCTTGGAACCCCTCCCTCCAGACCAGAGTCCTGACCACAAAAACCATCATAAGTAGACCAAAACAAGAAGTAGAGAAAAATTAAACATTCACATATATAACATTCAAAAATTATAGTATAATCTTAAAAAAAACTAAATCAAACCTAAACGACTACCAAATACACATTTACAAAGACAATATTCAAAATTACATTTTACACTACAAAAAACTAAAAGTCAATCAAACCTGTAAAATAATTTGACCACTGCACTTGTACGTGTTTTATGTCTTGAGCAGTATAGGGTTGAGGGTCATCAAATAGACACAAATGAAAATCATAGTAGTTAACGTGTATAATGAATAAGTAAAATTGAAATATTATAGAAAATTTTAAAAGGAAATCGTACTAGGTCAAACTTCACAACTGTCCCAGTTGTTATTATTTCATACATAAATCTTAACATATAATATCTGCATTCGATAACACCTTGTTATTCATGAAAATTATGTTATATTATTTTTATGTAATAAATTTAAAATAACAAATTATAAAAGGATATTTACCTTCGCATTTACATTTTTGATCTTTTCACTCATATTCATTGTGTTTTTCTGAATGTAGACCCATGCACTGTTTGAAAATAACACGAATGGGTTAAATTTAAAATTCATTAAAATATATAAAACTATTGATAAATTGAAACTTACTTTTCCAATATATTTTTAAAACATTCCTACACATCATCATGGACAGAGCATGTCCAATAAAGTGTTTTCTCCCGTGGGAAAAAACCACCTAACATCCAATGATCACTGATAAAAGAAAATTTACGATTAGTGGTTTTTTATGTTAAAAGATAGTGAACTCTTTGAGAGAGATGTGTTTCATACCTTTCAAAAAAAGGCATCATCCAACATTGTGTGACTATATTCTCTTCAAGTCTTTCTGTAATATAAATAATTCTTTTTTCCTCATCCAATGCACATGCTTCAGGGGATATCAATTGTGGGTCCCTGAATGCATATACATCTGTCAGCTCATTCCTCTCACAAATTTTATAAAGACACCTAATACAAAACAGACATAAGTATACATTTTTAATAAATATAACACATGGAAAAGGTGTTATGACTTACATGGAAAAAAAATTTCACCACGTTGATGCCCTACTTATCTAGAGTAACATGATCCATGATATCAGTTTTCATAATCCCCATAGTTATTGTACAACCACAAACAAGAGCTTCCATTGGAAACTCATAATGACCAGCCAAAAAATTTTAATATCTTGACAACCTTTCAAGACTACTAGAATCTGTATCTGATGTCATATCCATTTTTATTTTTTGTTGTCTATACATTATTTCATTACCTTTGAAGTATTCATGTAAAAGTAAATAGAAAAAATATATTAGTTTTAAAATGATAAAACATCTTTAATAAAAAAATTAAATAAAAGATATAACATCCATATCTCTATGGTAATGAGTCGAAGAAGTCTGGATGGCCAAATTAAAAAATGGTCGATACTATGTCCAACTATCATGACCTAATCTATAGGTAATGGTACTCAAGCTAATCTATCTATAATATCATGTATAGTGACCCTCTGATTCTCTACCTCGAATTGTTGATGATGAACTGTATCTCCTATACAATATACCAACCCATATGAAACTATATTATGTTGAGGATCATCAACATACAACTCACAATAAGTAGGAAGCTACGACGGATGAGTAGGATAAAAAATGGGGTCTCCAGGATGAGGTGGGGGATTAGGAGCTACTAGTGGAGGTGGATGATAACTAATTGGGTCTGTAGGGGGAGGTGGAGGAGTGGGAGCTACAGTCTGAATTTGTCTTTGCATGTCTGCAAACTTAGACTGTACCGATGCTCTAATATTTTCCTCCATCATCGCATTAATTTTATTAACTTTAGCATCAGAGGATTATAGTTTTTTTATAAACACCCTCAACGTTAGAAGTTGAAGTATGTGGAAACACTTTTCTAACCGATACACCTGCCAGATATCCTCGTACACGACCAGAATGTTTGGGATTTCCCAATGCTATAGATAAAATATATTGCCTCTCTGTAGCTGTTAGTGCCCCCTGTGCGCTCTTCTCATCATGATAGTCCTATATTAATTAATTGAACAATTTTTAATGATCGAAATTACATGAAGAAAATAGTAAACATAAATACATAAAATAGATATCTTACAATCCTCTCAGCTACTATTCTCAATTCATCCGAAATATATTTCCCTTTATTCCCATCCAATCTCTCTTCCATTTTTCATGTCTTGATGGATGGGATGGAGGGGCCACCTCTCCAAAGCATGAAGACTCAGCTCTGAGTTTTTGAAAAAAATTCACCATCATTTTTATTCCAAAAATTCAAACCCTCCCTGAGATAAACTATGAGGGTATACATTTTTAGATTGGATCTCTGGATGAGAATTCCTTTTTTTCTGTAAATTAAGAATAATTAATCATTAAAAAAACATTAATATTATCATTTATATAAGAATGCTTATAAATTATTACATTGCCCTTACCAAATATGACTCTATTCTTCTACTTTCAACAAACTATCTCCATGTGTCTTCATCTTTAAAAGGATATATATGACATGGATTTTCATGACTGCTATGACCAAAAATGAAATCAGATGAGAGGGTTGATTTGAAATCCCTCCATCCCCTAGTAGTCATTGATAAGAATTTCTTCCTAACTCCTCCAGTGTCAGGAATATCAAATGGCATCTGACAAAGAGGAAGTTAAACTTATTATATATACTAGAAAAATTTAATGAATTGTTAAAAAATTGAAAATTATCTTACCAAAATTGTCTCCCACAACTGAGAGATTATCGCTTTATCCAAACTTATCTAGTCATCATACAAAATGCTTACTTTGATATTAGCCTGAGTAGATAAAAAAATATTTAAATCTGTTACATTTGGACCTCTAGGAATATCATCATCATCAAACTCAACGAGTATCCTCTGATCCTGCAAACAGGCAAGTGATAATTTTAGTAAACGTGTGCACCCACGTATACCATCTCTTAAACTCTTTGTTGTAATAAGAGCACATGTGGAATATTGGGGAACATCAATAAGATCTTGTGAATGTTCCTCCACATAGGTATGACCAATATTCTCATCTCCAGAATCATGTGGTTGATTAACTGAATGATCTGTAATTATCCTTCAAATCTAAAAAACAAGCATTAGTTCAAAAATATACAAATTAAAATATTTTAATACTACTGTAATTAGAAAATAGAAAATTTTACTAAGTTACGTAATAGTAAACATTGTTAATATCATAAGCATGTTAAACAATGGTAAATATGGTAAAGATGGTAAAGATGGTTAACATGGTAAACATGGTAAAACTTGTAAACCTAGTAGACATGGTAAATTAATTGTCACTGAATAAAAATAATAGATATATAATTTATGTAATGGTAATCATGATAATGTAAACTAGACAAACTTAAAACAAACAAAAAATTATACATATTTTGTTTTAATACATGTTTTAATAAAGAAAAAACTTACAATATCTAACATTTTATGAAAAAAATTAATGTAAACATGAAATAAACTCATGTTACCTGTAATTTTAGGAATTTACAAATGGATTGTTTTCCCAAATTTTTTGGTCGTGATTGTTCCTTATGGCACAAAACATATCTTCAACATGCTCATCATTATGTTCTGTTAATCTTTCCAAGGAAGTAGAGTTCTCACATAAATTAAAATCTTCATCAAGTTCATTCTCACCAAAATATTGTTTTTCCCTTGAAAAACAATAGCCCACGTCATATCTAATTGATCTACTACATATATAATTTTTTTTTCATGTGTTTCCATTATAAAAGAATCAGATGTGTCATCCAATCTATTCAGATTAACAAGTTCCATTCCAAATTCATCATGTCTAAAATTTTTGTTACTGATAAACCATTTACAGTTAAAAATAGGAACATTAATTTTAATGTAATCAACCTCCCATATGACTTAAATCACTCCATAATATGCACTTGATGCAGAAATTGGGTTTTTGTCTTTATCACTTGAAAACTGCATTGCTTCTGGAAATGCCAATACACCACAATTCTGAACTGCACTTTTGTTTTCCTGAGCTTTCATATTAAATGTATAGCCATTAATTTCATAACCGGATCATGTTATCACATTTAAACATGGACCACCCACTATCCATTTTAATGTCTCTCATACATCTGATCTACCAAGCAAGGTCTTTTTAAACGATGACAAAAACATTTTTTTATGCTCATTCAAAATCCACATTTCATTCTTCTTTGGATGACAATTTTTCAACTCATTAATATGAAATATGATATATGGTTGTGCATCAGCTATGTTATTCAATATGTATGATTCTAACTTATTTATAGGATCAGCTGACAATGATTTGACTTTCAAGCCACGAATCCCCTTCCCTCATTATTATCTCATTCATGGTGAGACTGAGGAAAACCTATGTGTTGTGCCACACCCATGTAGGTCGTACAAAACTCTGCAACCTCCTTAGAAATATACTTTTCTATAATGGAAGCTTCAGGTTGATAAGGATTCATAACAAACCCCATCAATATTTTCATATACCGTTCAAAAGGATACATACAATGAAAATATATACGTCCACAAAGCTTTATTTCTTGAACCAGATGAATCATTAAATGCACAGTTATATCAAAAAAAGTTGGAGGAAAATACATTTCCAATTGACAAAGTATAAAAATTTCATCTTTTTCCAAAAATGTTCAAATCATTCACATCAATCGCCTTATTAAAAATTGAATTGAAAAAATAACACAACTACATTATAAACTTTCTGACACAGATGGGAAATATTACGCACAATGAAATTAGTAGAATTTGTTGCATCATGACATGACAATCATGTGATTTGATACCTATCAACTTCAAGTCCTTCAATGAGACAATTGTTTTTACATTTTATGAATAACCTTGACGCACTTTGATATCATGAAGACACTGACAAAAGCTAATTTTCTCCCTCTTCGATAATGTATGACATGCCAAGGGAATAAATGTTCTTCTTCCTTTAGGAGTGGGAGCTAACTCCAAATGTATTCCCATTGATAGTAAGTCTAATCTTGCATTAAACCCATCTTTTGTATTTCCTTTAATATCTAACAATGATCCAATCAAACAATCACAGATATTCTTATCCATGTGCATGACATCAATATTATGTTTAAATTTATGATATCTACAATATGGTAGCTAAAAAAATATTGAACTTTTCTTCCAAATATGTCTATAATTATCGGATTTCTGTGTCTTTCCTAATGTCACATCAAGGTTTTTCACCCTCTCAAAATACAGATCATGATATAAAGGTTTTGGAGTAATATCAAATTCTTGTGAGCCATTGAATGCCTTTTTTAGTCATCTATAAGGGTGATCCATGGGAAAAAACTTCCGATGACACATGTACACTATTTTTCTCCCATGATGCAATTGACAATATAATGTCTGTTGTTTGCAAATAGGACATGCTTTATTCCCTTTAACACCATATCCAGACAAATTTCCATATGCTGGGAAGTCATTTATAGTGTAGAAAAGAACTGCATGCATTTGAAAATATTCCATTTTATAAGGATCATACACCCTAATACCATCAGCCCCTAAAAGATTCAAATCATCAATCAATGGTAAAAATTAAACATCATTATCATTGTCAGGTTGCTTCGGACCAGAGATCATTATACTCAACATGACATATTTTCGCTTCATACAAACATAAGGATAGAGGTTGTAAATTACCAATAAAACAGACCATGAACTATATGTTCTACTGAGGTTTCGGAATGGATTCATTCCATATTTGCAAAAACCTATTGTTAGATTTCTAATTTCATTACCAAATGTAAAATTCTACTCATCAATTTTCATCCATTGTGGACAATCAGCTGGATGAAGTATTTTTCGAACACATAACCTCTCATCATCATGCCATCTTAACCTTTTTTCATCATGTGAATTAGCAAATAAACATTTTAAACGATGAATTATATGAAGATACCAAAATACCTTTGAAGGGATCTTTGTAATCTCTTCATCAGCCTGTGATTTTTCTTTCACCTTATAATGTGATGTCTTGCATTTAAGAAACTCTAACAGAAATTCATATTCCTTCCTATATATAATATAGTCATTCAGACAGCCATATATTTTCTTATATCCCAATACCATTAGGAATAATATTTTCTTGGCCTTATAATGTGAATCAGGAAGATAGTTATCATTTGGAATAATGTCTTTCATCAATTGTAGCATCTCTGTAAGACTTCTGTCACTCCAACCATGTTTCGAATTCAGGTCAATCAATCATAACAACATAGAAAAAATCGTAAAATCTGTATAACCAGGATATGATGGTTTTTCAGCATCACCATATAGACGTACAACTGTCAATTCTATTTCAATTGGTTCTGCTGCAATATCTCGAATCATTTCTTCCATTCCATTAGAGTTACCATCTTGCGAATCATCATCATCAGTGACATTATGTCCAGTTTCACCATGACAAATCCAAGGGTTGTAACTCGGATTAAAACCATGACAAATCAGATGATCTTTTATCTCCCTGCTTTTCAACTTCTTCATATTCTTCCAATTCAGGCATGGACAGAAAAAAATGTCACTACTTGTAACATTTCGTTTAGAAAATTCCAAAAAGGCATCAACACCTTCCTCATATTCATTTCTCATTCGATGTGCCATAATACAATTTCAAATCAATATTACCTATAAAAAATATCAAAATTATACATCATTTTAAGATAAGACAAATATATGTTTATATGAAAAAAATTATTATTTGAATTTAAAACAATTTTGAAATATAAAACAAATCTATGCATATTTAAAAAATTATACATGAATGTGATTTTAAAAATAATATATAGTTCGATATAACATTTTCAAATTCAATTGAATCAAATAAAACCCTGGGGCCTCTAATGGTTGATAGAAAATTGGATAAAATCGAGTAAACCTGGGAATCAAATCAAATTTAAAATAAAAACTCAGATAGAGAAAATCACAACGTAAAGCCAATCATCACAGAACAATGGGGTCAGGATAACAACGCATATTTGAAAACCACGACATGGTCTCCCCCATAACCCATAATTTTCTCGTAGTCTATGACTGGTCAAAATATAAATAACCAAATAGAATCATATTGAAAGACTAATATCCATGAAAAAAATACAATCATCATGTCATAATCTCACAAAACCACAATGCAGTTGTCAATCCAACCTGACACTTATCCCCCACCCCCTTAGACACACCCTGGACACCACCACCCGCTTCGATAGCCCCCCCACCCCCTGGACACCACCCCCACCCTTTGGACACCCCCTGGACACCACCACACCCTTGGATAGCCCCCACCCCACCCCTCCTGGACACCCCCACCCTCTTGGACACCACCACCCACCTCCTACCCCCTTGGACAACCCCCTGGACACCGCCCAACCCTCTGGACACCCCCTCCTCCTTATACACCCGCACCCCCTTGGACCCCCACACACACACACACCTCCACGGACACCCTCGACACCCCCAACCCTCTGGAAAGCCCTCTGAACACTCTAAACACCACCCACCACCTACTTGGACACCCCCAAGACACCACCACCCCTTGGACAGCCCCCACCATTCTAGACAGCACCCCCACCCCTCTATACAGAACCTCACATCCCTCCTAAACACCACCCCACCCCCTTGGAAACCCCCTGGACACCCCCAACCCTGTGGATATCCCCCGACCCTCTAGACAGCCCCCCACCCCTCTAGACAGCACCCCCACCCCTCCTGGATAGAACCCCCCACCCCCCGACCCCCTTGGGCACCCCCTGGACACCCCCAACCCTCTGGACTACCCCCACCCCTAGATATCTCCCACCAACCCCCTAAAAAGGACCCCACCCCCTTGGATATCCCCCCACCCACCCCTTGGACATCCCTTCCACCCCCTTCAGCACCCCCACCCCCTTGGACCCCCCCCCCCCCACACACACCCCTGGACTCCCCCCCCCCACCTCCATGGTCACCCTGGACACTCCCAACCCTCTAGACAGCCCCCCGAACCCTCTGAACACCACCCCCACCCCCTTGGACACCCCCTTGACACCCCCCCCCCCTTGGACAGCCACCCACCCCTCTGGACAACCCCTACCCCCTGGACAACCACCCACCCCTCTAGACAGCACCCCCACCCCTCCTGGATAGCACCTCCACCCTCTACCCCTTGGGACACCCCCTAGACACCCCCAACCCTCTGGACAGCCCCCACCCCCCCCCCCCCAAAACCCCCAAACCCTCTGGACAGGCCCCCACCCCATGGACAGACCCCCCCCCCTTCGATAGCCCCCACCCCCTTCGACACCCCCACCCACTTGGACCCCCCCCCCCCCCCACACACACCCCTGGACTCCCCCCCCCCCCACATCCATGGACACCCCAGACATCCCACAACCCTCTGGTCAACCCCCAACCCCCTGGAACGCCACCAACCATATTGACAACCACCCGGAACCATGGGATTTTATCCTCAAGCTACTAGTTTTGGCATATCTATAGATTTTAACCTCAAGCTACTAGTTTTGGTATCATTCCATTATTCAAAATGAGAACCATGAACTGTATCTCAAATTAGTCTAAAATTCTCTATTGTGCAATGAATCGGGTTTAAATAGCTTATGTAGAATTATAATATCCCATCAAAATAAGTGACGTAAATAGATTATGGAACAACAAAAAGTGTTACCCAAAATAGAAACAACAAAGGATCCAAAACAAACATTTCACCCTGAAAAACCATATATACTTATAAAATAAATCACACTAGTACACAGAATGGGTGTATCACAATGGTTTACATATAATTTGCAGTAATATATGTGAATGAGATCATTGGTTGTCAATGACAACAAAAATTACCATCAATGTCAAGCATCTGCGAAACAAAAAAAAATTAAATAGAAGTATGTGAGGCTTATGTGAATATTGCGAGTGGATCTAATATATTTGGTGATAATAAATAATATGATGATGGAAAAATTAGTTAATAGGGTTCTAAATCGATGAATCATACCTAGTTTAAAAACAATCGCAAAACGTAAATATAGACTATTCGGAAAAAAAATAAATGAAATAAATTCATTAGAGGGTTACCCGAGTGTTGCGAGTGGAGATAATTGATCAAATGAGATTAAAGATGATGGAAAATGATGGAAAATGGGTTTAACGAAACTAGATTGAAGAGTCGATTAGGGTTTTCTGCACGAGAGAGATGAGTCACCGATCTGTCGATCAAAAAATCATAAATGTCAATCCAATGGGCGTGTTACTTTTTTAAATGTTTTATAATTTCTGTTATTTATTAACCGACATTATAAACTATTTTTATTACATTTATAATGTTGGTTATTATAAGAACCAGAGTTATAAATGTATCAGATACCGCATGTTTTACATTGGTTATTCTATAACCGATTTAAAAAACACATCAGAAACCATAGTTTTTACATCGGTTATTTTATTAAAGATGTAAAAACATCCAGGTGTTTCTTTTTTATGTTGGTTATAATATAACCGACATTAAAAAATCATTGGATTAGGTTTTTACTTCGGTAATTTTATAACCGACATCAAAAATTCCTCAGATGCAACCTTTTTTACATCGGTTATTTTATAACCGACGTAAAAAATTCGTAGATACCTTGTTTTTTTACGTCCGATATCAAATAACAGATGTAAAAAATTTACTCTCCATATTTTTTACATCGGTTATAAAATAAAAATTTTAAAAAACCACGTATCACATATTCTCACATCGGTTATATATATAAGAAGTAAAAAATGGTGACGTGAAAAACCTTTTATGCACTTGTTTGGATTGGGTGTGGACTTTTTAAGTGCATTATATTTCTTCTAAATTCTCTAAGTATTTACAGAGTATCTAGATGTTTTTGTATACTTGTATGTCCATGGTGTCTTCCAATTTTAATGATTTTCCAAAGATAGAGATGTACAACTTTTGGATCCCGAATACAAAAACATTCCACATTATACAAGGTGAGGTGGGCATGAATCATTGGGATGTGGAGAAGATATGTGGTTCACCAATATTAGTTGGAATGTATGATGAGTTGATTTGTTCTCGATCTTCCTATAACAATGAAACAAATACCCCTTCTCTAACATGAGACCTCATTAAGATGGCCGAAAAATTCTTTCCAATGTGGGTGCTTCTTGGAGCAGATATCCATTTCAAGGCATGGGAAGAATACTTTATCCTGAAAATTGATTTTGTGAACGAGAAGAAAAAGGGACAAAAGAATGTCTTCTGAGGGATTGATGTGGATCACCAAGTTTACTTTTCCCATATTTGGGGAATGAATGTTTAGGGAATATAAATGGGAGGTTTTCCTTGATTTAAATCACACAGTTAAACAAGATAGTTTTCTTTACATATACATGAATAAGTGCCTACATCCCATGAAGGAGAATAGTGGAGTAAGATTTTCCACTATGCTATTGGGGACCTCTATGGAAGGGGGAGAATATTGGGCAGTCCATCCCTATGTTGAAAAAACTATACCACCATATGAACTGCATTTATAAGGGTATTTTCCCTTATATGATTTTGGGACCCTTCCATGTATTATGGAGTTGGAGATGAGATCAGCTATGTAGCCATTGATATTTGATCATTTTATATATTTCCAATGACCAATCATACATTACATGATGTGTATCTATGGAGTGAGACCCATCCTATTGAAATTTTGGGATTTCAGAGACAATATGAGCATCTATGATCATTTATCCATTAAAATGATCAGATCTGTATTCATAGGTAGCATTGTTACAAATTATTTGGATAATTTGATTCATGGGCTTATGTGGTGTCACTTCGAAATGTATTTCATTCCACCTTTATTGAGGAGGAAACCATCTACTAGCGGTATTCACCCAACCATTTTAGCTACTAGTTCTTGTGAGTTCAATCAAGATGTCCTTGCTCTATCTATGTTCCATCATAAGAGAATTCAGTGGTAGCTAACTAATTTTTAATTTTTTTACAAGGGAGGAGATAGGTTCTTGGATAATCCTCCCTCCACATAATGATGCTATCATCATATGTCATGAATATGTAGATATTTGGATTTTCTCATATCCCAATGGGAAATTACCCAAATTACCAATATATGATTTCCATCCACCAAATGTTGATTATAATTCCAGGACCATAAAACAATAGCATTGAAAAGGCCAGTAGCCCCATAAGCACCTCACAAGGAGCCATGTTCCTACCATTGCTGGAACAAGTACCTTCTTCCAAGGATATATCTAACACCACAGTAGGGGGTGATGTTGTTCCAGAGTTTTTCTTCCCCATCGGTACTCAACATAGGGAAAATTGGAAGGCATGTTGTTCAGAATATGATCTTTTGAGTTTATTAAAATGCTCAAGGGTTATTATATATGGATTTTATTATATAACCACACCTTGTGGTATCACATTTAATGAACATTTTAAGTAGTTCATGGGATTTTCTTCAAGTCCTTGATCTGGATTTGCTAAGTGTCATGGCTTATCTATTTTTCTTCTGATTGGTTCACCAATTAGTCAACCTAAGAACACATTAAATTTCCATGGATGTACAAGGCCACCCTATAACCTAGGAAGCAGTATGTATGGGATTACTACAGTTCTAAATGTGTAACGGTGTTCTTTTAACGATACTATCATTCCTTCTTCATTTTCATGTCAAGGGAGACCATTGGATACCATCCAATCTTATTTTCCATAAAATACACTCTCCATGGAATGAACGTGGGAGATGTATTTGGTGATGACTAGGAAACTAGTTATGAAGGTTCACCAGGTCAATAGGCTTATACGAGGGAAACAGTTGAAACTTATAAACCAATAATCACAAATAAATCTAATCCTGTTGTTGTTAGAAAAACTCATGTTGCTCCACTATTATCACCTTATTGATAGTCTTAGATATAGGTTTATAATTAGATATGAGTTAAAGGAAAAACTCAACTTCATGCCTGGGTAGTTTTATAGGTTATATTTTTAGAATCACATCAATATATTTTTTTAAAAATAGTAACATATTATATTGTAATGATCCATTTTTTATTCATATGATGTTTCTTCAATTCTTCTCTAAGGATTTTGTTATAGATAGATATGAGAGATTTATTACTACATTATTCTGATGATATAGTATTCCCTAAAAATGTGAGGGATTCTGTATATCCATTAAAAGAAGAAATAATCATTCCTTGGTAGGAGAATATTAATGTTAGCATTTAAAATAAAATTCCTACAATGTAATATATTAATTTTAACCATATTTATAATAATTATTTTCTAAAATATGGTTTTTTATGAGTTAAAATGGTAACTGATTTTAATGTCCATATAATAGTCAAATTTCAAAATGGGGTCTTGATTGAGAATTCTATATATAATATGATAGTGAAATATCATATTTTTATTGAATACATGAATGATATAAAATAATTTAAATATATACAATCAAATAAATTATTATCTAAATTTGGGGAAAGGAACAACATACCAACCACTATATTTTTAACAATGTCACCTAAATCTATATTAATTGAATAATCATTACAATTGTCCCATGGAATGTTTTGGATTAAATTACTATGATAAATGGGGATGTCATTATCATAGTCCCCCATATTATTAATGCTAAGGAATGTTAAATTGGTAGTTTATTTTTATTCAATGGAAATACTCACCCTACCAACCATTCTATCTACACGTAATGCAATCATCCATTAACAGAATGAATGTTTTATAATGAATCATTCAAAAATTAGTACCTGATAGTAATTATAACCTTCCCTTATGCCCCTTAACTAGTTTTCTCTCTTCTGATTTCTCATCCACCCTATTCTTTTCTTGTTTTCCATAAAAATATTATGGATTGGAGAATTATTTATTAATATTTATTGTACATGATTGAATATCCTCATATACTGAAAATGAATTATTGAATAACTAATTTTAATGCCTAGATTTGTATATATAATAATACTGTCAATATTACACATTGGATTATATATATATTATACACCATTACTTACTATCTTATTTTATATAGATTCACATTCAGAAATATTTTATCCTTCTTTTTTCTTAACATTAAGTAATTTCTTCTCTATACCAGCTAGTTGTTCAATATGAAATTATTTTTCAAAGCATGTATCATTTAATGACTTCCAAAATAAAATAATTAGTTTCTATGACGCATTATTTTTATTGATAAATTACCCCCATTGATCAACATATCCGTTTATGTGAGAACCCTACAAGATAAATTTATATCATTCACTATAACCCAATAGAAGAGATGTGTTTCTAGAAAAATTATCCAATAGAAAACTATAAATTGATTATTACTCCATATGAATAATGGAGGGTGACATTGATTGAAGTGGTTCCATAATACTACCCAGTATTTCTTTATATAAGACTACTTCTTATGGTAATGGTTAATGGTTATAACCTATGTCATATTCTCCAATATATTTACAATTTATTGAGCTCCTGCTCTAGCTTCGTTATCATGAATAAGAAAGAAATACCTATATAGAATATAAGAAAATATAGTTTTTTCACTACTTAAATTAGGATATATTTCAAAAAAAATTATATACTTAATTATCTCATAAAATAATGAATGTTGATGTACAAAATTTAATCCTAAATCCAGTGAAAAAATAAATAGAAATTGAAAATATATATTTTGGAAATCTCATAATTGTAATCTTAATATTTCTAGATTTATCTTGAAATAATAAAATTATTATTAGATCATTCATAGTTGATGGTTTAGGGAATTTAAATTAACCAAAAAATATGAAAATGGAGTGTATAGAATATTGTGTTTTCCAAGGACCACTCATCATTTAGCAATAATGACCAATTTTATACACAATGCACTACTTTCAAATTTTCAAACCCTTAGTTAATCTGGGCCACAGCAAAATCCAATTTCCAGTATACATTCATGACTTTATTATGGAAGAAAAACATAGAATATATAAATTTAAAATTTTTTATGATAATATTATATATATGGAATTATCTATTGATTTTTTCATATGGTTATGTCATCTAATTCATGTTTTCATTTATCAATGTCCCAATGTTAATATTAAATATCCACAAATACCATCTATATCATATTGACTATAGTAACAAATAGCTGGTGGCCATTTTACATCATTGTAAAAAATATAGGGGATTGCAACTCTGATGATCGAATAGTTTAGTAGTGTTTTGAGGCTATATCCATACAATATTCTCACATTATATATGAAAACAATAAAGAAAACATTAAAATTATTGTGAGGAAATTATTATATCATCTGGTAACCTCCTAAAATAATTCATATTATCTTATTTGTATCTTGGGAAAATAATATATAATAATGGGTAATATAAAATCCACAGTCACGTAAAAATTGTAGTAGAGTATATAATCTGGTAAATATTGAAAGACTAATATGGTAGAGATATAAAATAATAAGATATTCCATTAAACAAAATCTATAAATGTGGATTTAATCCATATATGAAATAACAATATATATAATCATATATATAAAAAACACACATTACATAATGATTGAATGAATAATATAGGACATCATAATTTTATTTTTCAAGGACTTTTGCAAAGAAACCATTCATAAATAGGTATATCATATGCTAATAAACAAAAAAATTATTTCTTATCATACATACTGATGAATAAAGAGGCTTTTTTTATCCCCACTCCTCAGATAATTAGGCCAACTCATTCATCAAATGAAATAAATGAATAACCAATAATTAAATAATCCTCATAGACATTCATGCCGAAAAATTATCATAACCATTATCTATATTTTATGTAGTAAATACATATAAAAATATTGAAAAAATCCATAAAAAGTAATTTGTTATATTCTATCATCATAGAATATCCCTATTAAAATAAGAGATATGTCATTGAATATAGATACAGATAATAATACATTATAAATATCATTATAGGTTTTATTAAAGAAAATATAATCTTTTTTTGGAAGTCACATATATAAAAATCATAAAATTTCCCGAATAATATGCATGTAATATTATTTTGAAAATACATAGAAATATGTAATTAAATCATCAAATAAATTAATATCCATGATAATGTCAAAAATTATTTTTTCATTAACCAATGAAACCATGATTGCCTTCACACAATTGTTAAAAAGTTCATCATTCGTACACGATAAAAATAAATCCATTTTAAAGGACATTTTAGAAATTAAATGAATGGTAAAAATTACATTAATAAATTGTTATAAATTTTACATAGCATTCCTGAATAAATTTTGAATAATATATTTACATGGAATAAATAGATTCCCAACCGAATTGAAACATAATGTTGGGTTTCTGTTAAAATATTATTTGGTATATTTAGTTATAATTAAATTAAAAAGGGTGATTGTAGTAAAAAATAATATAAATAAATGGAGGATAATAAAATAAATTTATTTCAATATATAAATATAATTTAATTCCCAAAATGAAAACATAATCCAAAAAGTTCAAAAAAATGATGAGCTTCTGAAATACACCCATATCTTATATTTGAACTATTTCATATACACTTTAAAAAAAGGTGTATGATATTTAAATTTTTAATAATTATATAAAATAACCATTTATATACATTTATTGTCGTATATGATCCTTATATAACATTTCAATTCATTATATTTATCAATTCCATATCAACATCATTGTTTGTGAGTGTTAAATAATTCATTTATCATGTATGTTTTAGTTCGGTAATTTCAGTCCATCCACCTTTCTGATAGTTCCATCCCCTCTAGATTGATAAAAATGATATAAATATTATATTAATTAATAATATATTTTTGATAATAAATTTTTTTGGGAAGAAATAAATAATATTAAAAAAACTGTGATGTTGGTAGTCCACATATACACACTAGCACTGTTGTCTTTTTTTAATGATTTAAAGTGTAAAAAAGTAAATTACCTAATATATAACCATAAAAATAATCATGTCATTTTTATCATATATAAACACACTTTATCTCCTTAAAAAAACCATAAATTTTAAATATGAAATACAAAATTAATATGCACATGAGGTGCTAGTCCAAAAATACTCATGGATGATGTGTTAGTTATTCATTTGAAAGAGAATGAAATAAATAAAGGATTCCCCATCGACATAATAAAATATCATTATATGTGACATATTGATGTTATTATATCATGATGTTTATCCCATAATTTATTTATTTATAAGAAGAAATATAATTAAAACTTGTTGAAATATTAGATAAAATTCATAAAATAATGAAAAATACATTTCATTAAAATTTATTTAAACCGTTTTAATTGTTTTCAATGAATCATAGTGTAATCAATGAATTGTAGATTAATGTTAAATTATTGATTTTGTCCCAAAACCCTCCATATATCATTAATATAACTTCTGGAAATTTTTTAAATATCATCAAGAATATTTTTGGTGGGTTGTATGTAACAGCCCGAGATTTTATGAAAAATATTCTTTTTATTATACTAATGTCTTGTGTTGTATGCTACACCAAACGGAGCTTGCACAACACGCATCCTTGACTTGCCTTGCATTACACGCAATCGCGACCTTCCTCGATAGCGTTTGTAGTACGCAATAACGAGTTTCACTAAACATCGATATGCTATTAAAATGTTATTAAAACTAGCTGTTATGAATAGTAAAAACCACTTTTTTAAATTTTGTAAATTTTATTTTTCAAAATGGATTTCATTTTTGGATTCGTAGTATCGAATTTAGCCTAAGGTGAAATATTGGTACATTTCGGATAACTTTCATATTCTGATGAATAGTGAAAATTACTAAATTTTAATTAAAAACAACTTTTTTAATCGAAATAATTAATAGTGATAAATTATTAATTTGAGTGGTTTTATGGTATATTTAGAATATATTTTTACAATTCAATACAATGTTGGTCATTGGATGTAATTTCACATTTACACCAGACATAAACAAGTGTCAATCTTTTGATAGATATTGTTTCTTAAAAACACGCTATTTGTTTTAACAACGGGATTTAATTGTAAAATTTATTAATGCAACTTCTATGTTATGAATTTGGTAAATTAGACTTCATTTTTTAATTTGTAATATGAAATATATCTTAGGATTAAATTTTGGAATTGTTCTGAAAAACATCAATTTTTGATGAAAAGTGAAACTACTAAGCGGTAGTTAAAAAAAATAATTTCTTCATAAATTTTAATTTTACCGCTTCTGTGAATGGAATTTCAAAAGTCCGACAGACACGGTTGATATCATTAAGTAAAATGTGGTTCAATGAGATAAAAATAATTTTTCGGTGAATAGTAACTTTTTACTTTTTTTTACCGCGGTTAATAGTAAATAGGGTAACTAAGGGTAAATATGATATTACTATTACCCTAACACATGTTCTAATTCTATTGGATAAGTGTAATTCGACCAAAAACAACCTTATGAATAAAATATGACCATTTAGGCCCACTTGGGTTAGATTAGGACATTTATTATTAATTTATTTAAAGAAGGGTTAAAATAGTTAAAATCAATGTTTAATAAGTAAATAATTTTTAATATGGGGTTATACATAAGATAAATTCGACTATAAATATTAATTAGAAATATAAAAAGATTTCCTACATAATGGTATTTTATTTATAATTTTTAGTCATTAAATAATTTAATTTATTTATGACACAATTATGATGCAGTAATTATCTTATTTATGAAATATTGACATAATTGATGTTATAAACACAAAAATAAATATAATATGAGAATTTTTATGAATTACACAAATTTTCTAGGTTACTATGATATATTAGTGTTTATTTAATCAACTTGGTTAGAACATATAATTCTGTTATGACTTTCACAAAAATCATATATCAAATAGTGTCAAAATTGACACAAAATAGTTTTTAAATAAAATAAAATATTATTAATTGTTATTTTATTCCTATAAATCTAAGGTTCGGCCAAATGACTTAGATAAGGATATATATATTAATAATAAACAATTTGGGGTTCTTTTGGCATGTTATATTAATTGTATTAACCATATAGTGAAAGAAAACAAAAAGACATGGTAAAAGTTAAATTATTTAACTTAAAGTTAAATCTAATTGATAAGGTTAAAATAATACCCTAAACTTGTCTAACTCCTATTGGTTGATAGGATTTCGACCCTTCCCTGCTTTAGCTTCGAAATAAGACCCTTTGGAACCATTATAAACCGATTTTGACTTTAATATAAAATAATATTTTGAGATATTCCTAAGGTGCCCCTCTCCTCCCTTATAAAAGGGCACCTCCTCCCCCTCCTTCTCACACCAAATTGAGCACTCAATCCCGGCCAACCCCTGCCAAAATATCTTATCCACTTCCCTAGCAACATCCTAGAGGTTCTGGTCTTCCTCAAAGACCAATTTTAGTGCCCTAAGAGGAGGTCTCAAAGTGGCGCTTCAAAGAAGAGGTAATTACCGTTACCAATTCATTCATCTTTATTTCTTCTTCCACTTCTTCTTCTTAGGTTGTTTCTTTATGAAGTAATAACATCAGTATCACTCATATACTGATATGTTATTATAAGTATGAAAAAACCATATTTCACCATCTATCCATCCTACGGAAAAAGAAATCACCGCGCGTGCGTACGTACGGAATACCGTCTCCACGCCGTGGTGTAATCTATTTTCCACCACCACCTTACATGGATGGGTATAATGGTGTAAAGAATAACTATACATAGTTATTACAACACCATATTGATTATGATATATTGTATAATCCACTCCAATTCAATTCAATATTTATGGAAATGATATCATCGCTCGTGCGTACGTACGGACTACCGTCTCCACGACGCGATGAGATTCATTCTCCATGTTAACCATTTAAGAATGATTATAAAGTATATATAAGAAATAATAATGAAATATATGACATTATAAAGCTACTGGATTTATGTATATATATATATATATATGTATGTCATCTACTTACTTCCATTCAAGACAATAAGGAAAGGAAACCAGCGTTCATGCGTACGTACGGACTACCGTCTCCATGAACGGTGTTTTTCATTTCATTTATCTATCTATTATATATATATATACTGAATATATATGATATATAAATCATATTTTATATTCTGGAAGTAATTAAATCATGATATAATTAATAATAATGTCAAGAACAACAAGTCAGAACACCTACGATAAATGAAACGATTTTACCCAAAACGCTTCTTTAACATGGAATTTACAAAAGAACGGGTAATATAATGTCATAAGTGAACCATATATGATATCATAACAATGAATATGATTCTGTAATATGTCAATGACATTATTTAAATCATTATACAGGAGGTTCGGACACATACGAAGAAATCGGACCTAAGGTAAGGGAAATATCACAATCTCATTTTTATCCGAGATTGTTTATACTTTGAAATTTACTGGGGTGTATTTTATAATCCACATCCATGTTTCATAAATATGTAATATTATTTCCATCCACCTAAAATTTTTTAAATCCATTTTTACCCTTTGGTGAGTTTTTAGTAATATGTATGAAAGGAATCTTTTGTCGTTTTTCGTACGAGATACTTTTTGACTTTTCCGACAAAAGTACGAAGAATGTTTTTTTAACTTATACGACATGAATGGATTTTTAAAATATTTTTTCAAAGAATCTTCCTTTACATGTTTTCAAGTTTATTTTTAATAAAATTCTTTTAGTTTAAAATTTTATGACATGTTATGAAAGGAAAATATTTTTGAAGTAAAAAAGGATATTTTCTTCAAGAATGGAGTTCAATTGTTTTATCAAAATTATTTTCCATATAAGATAATAAAGGGTTCTGTTTTAATCCCTATTATTACATTGATTTGATTATGCTGTGATGGAATTATTTTTATGAATTCCTTTATATTATATGAATTGTTTTATGATGTCATGATGTTTAAGATTCCCATTTTTATAACATGGGTTATGCTATGATGTATGATTATGATTTTGTGGAACACATAAGAATAGTATCATTATGAGATGGGTGGGACCTATATCTCCCTCCAATGCATTGGGTAAAGATTTTATATCTCATGAGATAGACATGGCTGGAATGGTAGGTTATACCGGTTTAGTGAAACGGGACTGAAACGAGGGTTACTCGATTCAGAAAGGGACTTTGTCCACTAAGATAGTCATGGCAATGAGTCTTGACTAACAAGAAATGATTTTCTATGATTATGTGTGAATGCCACAAAGATTCATGTTTTAAGTTATGGTTATTGTGATTACATTTCACTGCCATGATTTATCCCATGTTATGAAATTATGATCTCTTTTGCATGTTAAGATTTCCAAAAGTTATGTGCTTGTGTATACGATGTGATTGATATTTCTTTTGTTTACCCTTACTGAGCATTTGAGCTCAACCATTTATGTTTTCTTTTCCCCAGGATATAAAGAGAGGTTTTAGGTAAAAAAAAGGGAAGATCTTTATGGGAGATATTGAAGATCTTTCACCATGATTAGAAGATTTTGTTCCGAGATTCCAAAGACACTAAACTATTACGATCCTTCTGTGTGTGTTTTTGTTATGTACCAAGTATTCCGCAAAAGTAATGTAATGTCCATGTACGTCAAGATTCGGGTCTCTACAGTTGGTATCAGAGGAAAGGTTTAGTCAACCTTTGGAAACTAGGATGCGAGAACTTTAGTGAGATCCCTAGAGATATTTCTAAGGTATGTCTAGGGATGTCCCTAAGGATAAGTATACATATAAGATACAGTCCTAGAACTACGGTAACAGTCATAGAATTTAACCTAAGAAGTTAGATATTGAGGATACTCCCCCTTTATAATGTTGTTTTCTCTAGCATGATTTTTTCCTCTCACAAGATTCTTTTTGTGTTTTAGTTAATGGAGGGAACCAGAAGGAATTCGGTTAACATTGAATCCAATGGACAAATTGGTGACTATGAGCAACAAAATTTTGTAATTCCTTGAGAGAAAGATCTTGTGATTATGCCAAATCAGTCATCGCGATATATGATTAACAAGGTGAAATTTAGTGGTATGGCTAATTCATCAAAGAAGAGGAAGATAAACAATTATGCATGTTCAGATGTTGAGGAGCATAAATAAAAGAAGATTGAGATTTCTAAAGAAGGGAAAAAGAACCTTGAGGAATACCTCAAATGGAGGAACCGATGTTATCTGTGTGGAGAAAAGGGTCATAGAGTGACAGACTGTTATGGAGTTCAATGTATTATTTGTGGAGAACATGGGCATTACCCAGGTCAATGCCCTGACCTAAAAAGTTACTTCTAAATCAAGGAAGGACTTATTCCGGGACAATAATTGAAGAGGATGTATTGAAGTGTTTATGTATTGGTATTCAAGAATAATGATGTTGAAGTACTTTTATTGTTGTATTATTCTATTGTGGTTTTCAATAATTTTAAGGTACCGGTAACCATGAAAAGTGATTCAAATATTTTGGAAAGTATATGATATGCGCATAATGAAGGGATAAGGAGAAAATGAAATGTTTGACATTATTCATGAGCTCATGATTAATATAAGGACTAAGTGATATCATGGTTTGAGTATATACAATTTTGAGGATTTTGGTATGTGGATGGTGTTAACTTTTAACTACATTCAAGTTTTCACTATGGTTCAATGGGCATTCAAGAGAAAACATGATTAAGGCCTTTGAATGTTTGGAATGTGACCAACAAGACATATATATGGGAATTAACGATAGTATTAAATCTATGGTAATCGTTTTCAGTATATTATGAGAGTGGACTGCAGTATTATGCATAAGTCTAAAGATTAGAATGGATTATGTTGGACATAAGTTAGTATTGTTTAAGGATATAAGTTTTTTCGATATTATTGATGGGATGTTATAGTAATATAGTTTTAGAAAAAGGACAACCTACAGGACGGGCGACCGCCCATCGCGTCGGACAAGGCTGTGGGAATCGAACCCACAACTGAAGTGCGACTGGCCTTTATCGCCTACCACTGGCCTACAGGAAGTCCCTGTTTAATAGAAACTAGTTTTATTATATTAAGGAGTATGATATATGAAGTATAAGTCCATTTTAGGAACCATATATGATTAATCTCACTATAGACCGACTTATGTATATAATTTTTGCTATCCTTTTGTTTGAGACAGATCGAATGACCCGTCATTCTATCACATAATCTGCTAACACTTCACGAATAACAAATTCAACTTCATTTATTTAAGAGATGAAGTGGAAATTGTTCAAGGCACGAACAATAGTGAGATTGTACCAAAATAAAGTAAGTATTTATTCTAATTCAAATTTTCAACTTTAGGGAAATGATCTTGAAAACCAAAAATGTTTTCCTAGTGATCTTATACCTGATGAATCAGATGGTACCTTATATCATCACAAATCTATGGATTTGTGATTACTGGCTTTTCCATAGCCATGTTCTCTACCACTCTACATCAGAACATGATGGTTAGATTTCTCTTCCATATCCATATTTTTACCTATGTGGAAACCCAGCGAATAGTTTATTTGGGTAATCGTTACATTTCATACTTTAGTTTTTAAAGCCAAGTTTTGGTATTCATTTTTACGATGTGGGTTTCTATTAATGAAACTTTCGAATAGTAAACCATTTATAACCCCGACGAATTTCGAGGGCGAAATTCATTTTAAGGGGGGTAGAATGTAACAGCCTGAGATTTTATGAAAAATATTCTTTTTATTTCACTAATATTTTGTGTTGTACGCTACACCAAACAGAGCTTGCACAACACGCATCCATGACTTTCCTTTCATTACACGCAATCGCGACCTTCCTCGATAGCGTTTGTAGTACGCAATAACGAGTTTCACTAAACATCGATATGCTATTAAAATGTTATTAAAACTAGCCGTTATGAATAGTAAAAACCACTTTTTGAAATTTTGTAAATTTTATTTTTCAAAATGGATTTCATTTTTGGATTCGGAGTATCGAATTTATTCTAAGGTGAAATTTTGGTACATTTCGGATAACTTTCATATTCTGATGAATAGTGAAAATTACTAAATTATAATTAAAAACAACTTTTTTAATCGAAATAATTAATAGTGATAAATTATTAATTTGAGTGTTTTTATGGTATATTTAGAATATATTTTTACAATTCAATACAATGTTGGTCATTGGATGTAATTTCACATTTACACCAGACATAAACAAGTGTCAATCTTTTGATAGATATTGTTTCTTAAAAACACGCTATTTGTTTTAACAGCGGGATTTAATTATAAAATTAAATAATGCAACTTCTATGTTATGAATTTGGTAAATTAGACTTAATTTTTTAATTTGGAATATGAAATATAGCTTAGGATGAAATTTTGGCATTGTTCTGAAAAACATCAATTTTTTATGAATAGTGAAACTACTAAGTGGTAGTTAAAAAAATTAATTTCTTCATAAATCATAATTTTACCGCTTCTGTGAATGGAATTTCAAAAATCCGACAGACACGGTTGATATCAGTAAGTAAAATGTGGTTCAATGAGATAAAAATAATTTTTCGGTGAATAGTAACTTTTTACTTTTTTTTACCGCGGTTAATAGTAAATAGGGTAACTAAGGGTAAATATGATATTACTATTACCCCAACACATGTCCTAATTCTATTGGATAAGTGTAATTCGTCCAAAAACAACCTTATGAATAAAATATGACCATTTAGGCCCACTTGGGTTAGATTAGGACATTTATTATTAATTTATTTAAAGAAGGGTTAAAATAGTTAAAATCAATGTTTAATAAGTAAATCATTTTTTATATGGGGTTATACATAAGATAAATTAGACTATAAATATTAATTAGAAATATAAAAAGATTTCCTACATAATGGTATTTTATTTATAATTTTTAGACATTAAATAATTTAATTTATTTATGACACAATTTTGATGCAATAATTATCTTATTTATGAAATATTGACATAATTGATGTTATAAACACAAAAATAAATATAATTTGAGACTTTTTATGAATTACAAAAATTTTATAGGTTACTATGATATATTAGTGTTGATTTAATCAACTTGGTTCGAACATATAATTCTGTTATGACTTTCACAAAAATCATATATCAAATAGTGTCAAAATTGACACAAAATAGTTTTTAAATAAAATATTATATTATTAATTGTTATTTTATTCCTAAAAATCTAAGGTTCGGCCAAATGACTTAGATAAGAATATATATATTAATAATAAACAATTTGGGGTTCGTTTGGCATGTTATAGTAAGTGTATTAACCATATAGTGAAAGAAAACAAAAAGACATGGTAAAAGTTAAATTATTTAACTTAGTGTTAAATCTAATTGATAAGGTTAAAATAATACCCTAAACTTGTCTAAATCCTATTGGTTGATAGGATTTCGACCCTTCCCCACTTTAGCTTCGAAATAAGACCCTTTAGAACCATTATAAACCGATTTTGACTTTAATATAAAATAATATTTTGAGATATTCATAAGGTGCCCCTCTCCTCCCTTATAAAAGGGCACCTCCTCCCCCTCCTTCTCACACCAAATTGAGCACTCAATCTCGGCCAACCCCTGCCAAAATCTCTTCTCCACTTCCCTAGCAACATCCTAGAGGTTCTGGTCTTCCTCAAAGACCAATTTTAGTGCCCTAAGAGGAGGTCTCAAAGAGGCGCTTCAAAGAAGAGGTAATTACCGTTACCAATTCTTTCATCTTTATTTCTTCTTCCACTTCTTCTTCTTAGGTTGTTTCATTATGAAGTAATAACATCAGTATCACTCATATACTGATATGTTATTATAAGTATGAAAAAACCATATTTCACCATCTATCCATCCTACGGAAAAAGAAATCACCGTGCGTGCGTACGTACGGAATACCGTCTCCACGTCGTGGTGTAATCTATTTTCCACCACCACCATACATGGATGGGTATAATGGTGTAAAGAATAACTATAAATAGTTATTACAACATCATATTGATTCTGATATATTTTATAATCCACTCCAATTCAATTCAATATTTATGGAAATGATATCATCGCTCGTGCGTACGTACGGACTACCGTCTCCACGACGCGATGAGATTCATTCTCCATGTTAACCATTTAAGAATTATTATAAAGTATATATAAGAAATAATAATGAAATATATGACATTATAAAGCTACTGGATTTATGTATATATATATATATATGTATGTCATCTACTTACTTCCATTCAAGACAATAAGGAAAGGAAAACAACGTTCATGCGTACGTACGAAGTACCGTCTCCATGAACGGTGTTTTTCATTTCATTTATCTATCTATTATATATATATACTGAATATATATGATATATAAATCATATTTTATATTCTGGAAGTAAGTAAATCATGATATAAGTAAAAATAATGTCAAGAACAACAAGTCAGAACACCTACGATAAATGAAACGATTTTACCCAAAACGCTTCTTTAACATGGAATTTACAAAAGAACGGGTAATATAATGTCACAAGTGAACCATATATGATATCATAACAATGAATATGATTCTGTAAGAAGTCAATGACATTATTTAAATCATTATACAAAAGGTTCGGACACATACAAAGAAATCGGACCTAAGGTAAGGGAAATATCACAATCTCATTTTTATCCGAGATTGTTTATACTTTGAAATTTACTGGAGTGTATTTTATCATCCACATCCATGTTTCATAAATATGTAATATTATTTCCATCCACCTAAAATTGTTTAAATCCATTTTTACCCTTTGGTGAGTTTTTAGTAATATGTATGAAAGGAATCTTTTGTCGTTTTTCGTACGAGGTACTTTTTGACTTTTCCAACAAAAGTACGAAGAATGTTTTTTTTAACTTATACGGCATGAATGGATTTTTAAAACATTTTTTCCAAGAATCTTCCTTTACAAGTTTTCAAGTTTATTTTTAATAAAATTCTTTTAGTTTAAAATTTTATGACATGTTATGAAAGGAAAATATTTTTGAAGTAAAAAAGGATATTTTCCTCAAGAATGGAGTTCAAGTGTTTTATCAAAATTATTTTCCATCTAAGATAATAAAGGGTTCTGTTTTAATCCCTATTATTACATTTATTTGATTATGCTGTGATGGAATTATTTTTATTAATTCCTTTATATTATATGAATTGTTTTATGATGTCATGATGTTTAAGATTCCCATTTTTATTACATGGGTTATGCTATGATGTATGATTATGATTTTGTGGAACACATAAGAATAGTATCATTATGAGATGGGTGGACCTATATCTCCCTCCAATGCATTGGGTAAAGATTTTATATCTCATGAGATAGACATGGCTGGAATGGTAGGTTATACCGGTTCAGTGAAACAGGACTGAAACGAGGGTTACTCGATTCAGAAAGGGACTTTTTCCACTAAGATAGTCATGGCAATGAGTCTTGACTAACAAGAAATGATTTTCTATGATTATGTGTGAATGCCACAAAGATTCATGTTTTAAGTTATGATTATTGTGATTACATTTCACTGCCATGATTTATCCCATGTTATGAAATTATGATCTCTTTTGCATGTTATGATTTCCAAAAGTTATGTGCTTGTGTATACGATGTGATTGATATTTCATTTGTTTACCCTTACTGAGCATTTGAGCTCACCCTTTTATGTTTTCTTTTCCCCAGGATATAAAGAAAGGTTTTAGGTAAAAAAAAGGGAAGATCTTTATGGGAGATATTGATGATCTTTCAACATGATTAGAAGATTATGTTCCGAGTTTCCAAAGACACTAAACTATTACGATCCTTGTGTGTGTGTTTTTGTTATGTACCAAGTATTCCGCAAAAGTAATGTAATGTCCATGTACGTCAAGATTCGGGTCTCTACAGTTGGTATCAGAGGAAAGGTTTAGTCAACCTTTGGAAACTAGGATGCGAGAACTTTAGTGAGATCCCTAGAGATATTTCTAAGGTATGTCTAGGGATGTCCCTAAGGATAAGTATATTTATAAGATATAGTCCTAGAACTACGGTAACGATCATAGAATTTAACCTAAGAAGTTAGATATTTAGGATACTCCCCCTTTATAATGTTGTTTTCTCTAGCATGATTTTTGCCTCTCACAAGATTCTTTTTGTGTTTTAGTTAATGGAGGGAACCAGAAGGAATTCGGTTAACATTGAATCCAATGGACAAATTGGTGACTATGAGCAACAAAATTTTGTAATTCCTAGAGAGAAAGATCTTGTGATTATGCCAAATCAGTCATCGCGATATATGATTAACAAGGTGAAATTTAGTGGTATGCCTAATTCATCAAAGAAGAGGAAGATAAACTATTATGCATGTTCACATGTTGAGGAGCATAAAGAAAAGAAGATTGAGATTTCTAAAGAAGGGAAAAAGAACCTTGAGGAATACCTCAAATGGAGGAACCGATGTTATCTGTGTGGAGAAAAGGGTCATAGAGTGATAGACTGTTATGGAGTTCAATGTATTATTTGTGGGGAACATGGGCATTATCCAACTCAATGCCCTGACCTAAAAAGTTACTTCTAAATCAAGGAAGGACTTATTCTGGGACAATAATTGAAGAGGATGGATTGAAGTGTTTATGTATTGGTATTCAAGAATAATGTTGTTGAGGTACTTTTATTGTTGTATTATTCTATTGTGGTTTTCAATAATTTTAAGGTACCGGTATCCATGAAAAGTGATTCAAATATTTTGGAAAGTAGATGATATGCGCATAATGAAGGGATAAGGAGAAAATGAAATGTTTGACATTATTCATGAGCTCATGATTAATATAAGGACTAAGTGATATCATGGTTTGAGTATATACAATTTTGAGGGTTTTGGTATGTGGATGGTGTTAACTTTTAACTACATTCAAGTTTTCACTATGGTTCAATGGGTATTCAAGAGAATACATGATTAAGGCCTTTGAATGTTTGGAATGTGACCAACAAGATATATATATGGGAATTAACGATAGTATTAAATCTATTGTAATCGTTTTCACTATATTATGAGAGTGGACTTCAGTATTATGGATAAGTCTAAAGATTAGAATGGATTATGTTGGACATAAGTTAGTATTGTTTAAGGATAGAAGTTTTTTCGATATTATTGATGGGATGTTATAGTAATATAGTTTTAGAAAAAGGACAACCTGCAGGACGGGCGACAGCCCATCGCGTCGGACAAGGCTGTGGGAATCGAACCCACAACCGAAGTGCGACTGGCCTTTATCGCCTACCACTGGCCTACAGGAAGTCCCTGTTTAGTAGAAACTAGTTTTATTATATTAAGCAGTATGATATATGACGTATAAGTCCATTTTAGGAACCATATATGATTAATCTCACTATAGACCGACTTATGTATATAATTTTTGCTAACCTTTTGTTTGAGACAGATGGAATGACCCGCCATTCTATCACATAATCTGCTAACACTTCACGAATAACAAATTCAACTTCATTTATTTAAGAGATGAAGTGGAAATTGTTCAAGGCACGAACAACAGTGAGATTGTACCAAAATAAAGTATGTATTTATTCTAATTCAAATTTTCAACTTTAGGGAAATGATATTGAAAACCAAAAATGTTGTCCTAGTGATCTTATACCTGATGAATCAGATGGTACCTTATATCATCACAAATCTATGGATTTGTGATTACTGGCTTTTCCATAGCCATGTTCTCTACCACTCTCCATCAGAACATGATGGTTAGATTTCACTTCCATATCCATATTTTTACCTATGTGGAAACCCAGCGATTAGTTTATTTGGGTAATCGTTACATTTCATACTTTAGTTTTTAAAGCCAAGTTTTGGTATTCCTTTTTACGATGTGGGTTTCTATTAAAGAAACTTTCGAATAGTAAACCATTTATAACCCCGACGAATTTCGAGGGCGAAATTCATTTTAAGGGGGGTAGAATGTAACAGCCCGAGATTTTATGAAAAATATTCTTTTTATTTCACTAATGTCTTGTGTTGTACGCTACACCAAACGGAGCTTGCACAACACGCATCCTTGACTTGCCTTGAATTACACGCAATCGCGACCTTCCTCGATAGCATTTGTAGTACGCAATAACGAGTTTCACTAAATAGCGATATGCTATTAAAATGTTATTAAAACTAGCCGTTATGAATAGTAAAAACCACTTTTTGAAATTTTGTAAATTTTATTTTTCAAAATGGATTTCATTTTTGGATTAGGAGTATCAAATTTATCCTAAGGTGAAATTTTGGTACATTTCGGATAACTTTCATATTCTGATGAATAGTGAAAATTACTAAATTTTAATTAAAAACAACTTGTTTAATCGAAATAATTAATAGTGATAAATTATTAATTTGAGTGGTTTTATGGTATATTTAGAATATATTTTTACAATTCAATACAATGTTGGTCATTGTATGTAATTTCACATTTACACCAGACATAAACAATTGTCAATCTTTTGATAGATATTGTTTCTTAAAAACACGCTATTTGTTTTAACAACGGGATTTAATTATAAAATTAATTAATGAAACTTCTATGTTATGAATTTGGTAAATTAGACTTCATTTTTTAATTTGGAATATGAAATATAGCTTAGGATGAAATTTTGGCATTGTTCTGAAAAACATCAATTTTTGATGAATAGTGAAACTACTAAGTGGTTGTTAAAAAAATTAATTTCTTCATAAATCTTAATTTTACCACTTCTGTGAATGGAATTTCAAAATTCCGATAGACACGGTTGATATCAGTAAGTAAAATGTGGTTCAATGAGATAAAACTAATTTTTCGGTGAATAGTAACTTTTTACTTTTTTTTACCGCGGTTACTAGTAAATAGGGTAACTAAGGGTAAGTATGATATTACTATTACCCTAACACATGTCCTAATTCTATTGGATAAGTGTAATTCGACCAAAAACAACCTTATGAATAAAATATGACCATTTAGGCCAACTTGGGTTAGATTAGGACATTTATTATTAATTTATTTAAAGAAGGGTTAAAATAGATAAAATGAATGTTTAATAAGTAAATCATTTTTAATATGGGGTTATACATAAGATAAATTCGACTATAAATATTAATTATAAATCTAAGAAGATTTCCTACATAATGGTATTTTATTTATAATATTTAGACATTAAATAATTTAATTTATTTATGACACAATTATGATGCAGTAATTATCTTATTTATGAAATATTGACATAATTGATGTTATAAACACAAAAATAAATATAATTTGAGACTTTTTATGAATTAAAAAAATTTTATAGGTTACTATGATATATTAGTGTTGATTTAATCAACTTGGTTCGAACATATAATTCTGTTATGACTTTCACAAAAATCATATACCAAATAGTGACAAAATTGACACAAAATAGTTTTTAAATAAAATATTATATTATTAATTGTTATTTTATTCCTAAAAATCTAAGGTTCGGCCAAATGACTTAGATAAAGATATATATATTAATAATAAACAATTTGGGGTTCGTTTGGCATGTTATAGTAAGTTTATTAACCATATAGTGAAAGAAAACAAAAAGACATGGTAAAAGTTAAATTATTTAACTTAGAGTTAAATCTAATTGATAAGGTTAAAATAATACCCTAAACTTGTATAAATCCTATTTGTTGATATTATTTCGACCCTTCCCCACTTTAGCTACTAAATAAGACCCTTGGAATCATTATAAACCGATTTTGACTTTAATATAAAATAATATTTTGAGATATTCCTAAGGTGCCCCTCTCCTCCATTATAAAAGGGCACCTCCTCCCCCTCCTTCTCACACCAAATTGAGCACTCAAGCTCGGAAAACCCCTGCCAAAATCTCTTCTCCACTTCCCTAGAAACATCCTAGAGGTTCTGGTATTCCTCAAAGACCAATTTTAGTTCCCTAAGAGGAGGTCTCAAAGAGGCGCTTCAAAGAAGAGGTAATTACCGTTACCAATTCTTTCATCTTTATTTCTTCTTCCACTTCTTCTTTTTAGGTTGTTTCATTATGAAGTAATAACATCAGTATCACTCATATACTGATATGTTATTATAAGTATGAAAAAACCATATTTCACCATCTATCCATCCTACGGAAAAAGAAATCACCGCACGTGCGTACGTACGGAATACCGTCTCCACGTCGTGGTGTAATCTATTTTCCACCACCACCTTACATGGATGGGTATAATGGTGTAAAGAATAACTATACATAGTTATTACAACATCATATTGATTCTGATATATTTTATAATCCACTCCAATTCAATTCAATATTTATGGAAATGATATCATCCCTCGTGCGTACGTACGGACTACCGTCTCCACTACGCGATGAGATTCATTCTCCATGTTAACCATTTAAGAATGATTATAATGTATATATAAGAAATAATAATTAAATATATGACATTATAAAGCTACTGGATTTATGTATATATATATATGTATGTCATCTACTTACTTCCATTCAAGACAATAAGGAAAGGAAAACAACGTTCATGCGTACGTACGGACTACCGTCTCCATGAACGGTGTTTTTCATTTCATTTATCTATCTATTATATATATATATACTGAATATATATGATATATAAATCATATTTTATATTCTTGAAGTAAGTAAATCATGATATAAGTAATAATAATGTCAAGAACAACAAGTCAGAACACCTACGATAAATGAAACGATTTTACCCAAAACGCTTCTTTAACATGGAATTTACAAATGAACGGGTAATATAATGTCATAAGTGAACCATATATGATATCATAACAATGAATATGATTCTGTAATAAGTCAATGACATTATTTAAATCATTATTCAAGAGGTTCGGACACATACGAAGAAATCGGACCTAAGGTAAGGGAAATATCACAATCTCATTTTTATCCGAGATTGTTTATACTTTGAAATTTACTGGAGTGTATTTTATCATCCACATACATGTTTCATAAATATGTAATATTATTTCCATCCACCTAAAATTGTTTAAATCCATTTTTACCCTTTGGTGAGTTTTTAGTAATATGTATGAAAGGAATATTTTGTCGTTTTTCGTACGAGGTACTTTTTGACTTTTCCGACAAAAGTACGAAGAATGTTTTTTTAACATATACGGTATGAATGGATTTTTAAAACATTTTTTCCAAGAATCTTCCATTACAAGTTTTCAAGTTTATTTTTAATAAAATTCTTTTAGTTTAAAATTTTATGACATTTTATGAAAGGAAATTATTTTTGAAGTAAAAAAGGATATTTTCCTCAAGAATGGAGTTCAAGTGTTTTATCAAAATTATTTTCCATCTAAGATAATAAAGGGTTCTGTTTTAATCCCTATTATTACATTGATTTGATTATGCTGTGATGGAATTATTTTTATGAATTCCTTTATATTATAGGAATTGTTTTATGATGTCATGATGTTTAAGATTCCCGTTTTTATTACATGGGTTATACTATGATGTATGATTATGATTTTGTGGCACACATAAGAATAGTATCATTATGAGATGGGTGGGACCTATATCTCCCTCCAATGCATTGAGTAACGATTTTTTATCTCATGAGATAGACATGGCTGGAATGGTAGGTTATACCGGTTCAGTGAAATAGGACTGAAACGAGGGTTACTCGATTCAGAAAGGGACTTTGTCCACTAAGATAGTCATGGCAATGAGTCTTGACTAACAGTAAATGATTTTCTATGATTATGTGTGAATTCCAAAAAGTTTCATGTTTTAAGTTATGATTATTGTGATTACATTTCACTGCCATGATTTATCCCATGTTATGAAATTATGATCTCTTTTGCATGTTAATATTTCCAAAAGTTATGTGCTTGTGTATACGATGTGATTGATATTTCTTTTGTTTACCCTTACTGAGCATTTGAGCTCACCCTTTTATGTTTTCTTTTCCCCAGGATATAAATAAAGGTTTTAGGTAAAAAAAGAGGGAAGATCTTTATGGGATATATTGAAGATCTTTCACCACGATTAGAAGATTATGTTCCGAGTTTCCAAAGACACTAAACTATTACGATCCTTGTGTGTGTGTTTTTGTTATGTACCAAGTATTCCGCAAAAGTAATGTAATGTCCATGTACGTCAAGATTCGGGTCTCTACATTGTAACATTGAAAGAGATTTTTTATTTTACAAAGAATGGTTATATTTCTCAATACTGTATTGGTGAATGACCACATATATAGGGAATTCATCAATCCATATTGATTATAGAAATGAAGTGAGAACATATATTTAATGATATCATTATATTATTTCCAAATATATCTCTAGGTAATGAATAAATATGATTTATTATTGTTCATTTGATAAATTATTCTTTTTTTCCATCCGATTCGAGATAATATGACATTGGATCATATTTCTTCAAAAAATTACAAAGGGATAGTAAATTGTTCTGTGTTTCAAATTTTTATTATGTCAAATTGTGAACTTAGTACTATATCCATTTTTTGAAAAGGAATAACAAAATATTAAGGTAAATAATTAAATTTCATTATAGATTTTATTCTTTGGAAATATAGGTAATAATAGTAAATAATTCAAAATTTAAAGGAGTTTCATTAGGATTCGGGGCATGGAATGGGTTTCTCTCAAAGGTGTTTTTGAGGAGAGAGTCTTACGACCTCTCTTAATTACATACATTGGGTATTCCATTTGTTCTGCCTTTCCCAAAAACTACCAATGGTTCCTTCATTAATAGATGGGTACAAACATGGATTCCAAAGGCTATTGGATACATAGGTTTTCATGCCTGATGACTCTTTGGGACTCGCATTCATCGATAGGATGGGAGGTCGGGTTCATATCATCCTTTTAAGGGGAATTGATTCAAACTCATGGACATTATTAGAGATTTATGATATGTTGATAAATATCTTCTTAATCTAGATATGGGATCGACTACCCTACTGATAAGACTATAGGTTAATTATAATTCATGTGAAAGGGATGGGGTCTCATCAGGGGATCCATCTATTTGTATATGACGTTCCCCATCATTTTTCATTAATATTTCGATGATACCTATTATATCCACATAACAAAGTTCTTCAAAATGTGTTCTTATGCTAGGAGGCATTTAATACTCTTAGGAGGGGATTGAGACAGTATGTGGCATCTTACGTATCATGGTTACTACAAGAATCAAAAACCACTTTCTATTTTAGACCTATGCAATTCAATGTCATTCAAAACTGACTTATATGGGTGCTTTAGAACACCAAGTAATCAAGCTCAAGCCATAGAGGGTTTCCCTACATCTCCTAAGTATTGTGATAATCAATGTTGTGAATGTTCATTAATTCAGGTCATATATTTCAAGGTTACCCCTATCGATGTAGATACTCATGGTGTATATGATATGGTTATTTCAACTCCCTACGCTCATGTGATCCATAATTAGTTTAGTAAATAATGGGTGATAAATGATCATTTAATTGACCAATACATGGTACATATGCTCTAGGATTTCCCTGAGATTATTTATCATGGAGCTCAGGAAAAAAACTGAAATCCAACATATCCTCATTATAGAATGAATCAGATTCAATTTAGTTCAATTGAAACTAGGGAATACACACCACTTTTTCCGACACTATTATAGTGTATAATAGTGCACCTATCATGATCATTGCAATTCTGTAATCCCACATGAACCATGCGTATAGTGAGAAACAAGGGATGGAATGTGATCAAGGTCATTGATTTTAATAATGGATTAAATGTTGGGATTTCCATGTATTTTCGATATGAAGCTTGAAAGTTGAGATTGGTGGCCTAAATATAATGAATGTGGTTGGAATCAGAGTCATCCTTTCTCCCGTTATATTGGGGTCTTACACAATGAGGCTTCCCTTATGACCTAGCATGAATGTCTTTAGGGTTTATCGTGACCCATTTGACTCATCCAGAGTACATTACAAGATCCATATGGTCTTTACATGAGCCAATTCCTCACTTAGATTAGACACCCAGTAGGTTTCACATTATCTAGATCATGTCCCCTGGTTACATTCACAAAGGATGGTTTAATACATATGGAGTTTGTTGTAAGAGTTATTATGAAAAAGATCATAAGATGTCATGTATCTTGTTTAACACCCCCTTTGGGATATCGGGGACCTAGCCCACATCTGTAGAGGGATTCAGGAGTGACAAATTATTTTTAAAAGTGGTATTGAGATATAAAAATTATTATTCCAAGGTGGAATTGTGAGACATTACAAAAGTGTGCAAGAATCATTATATGTGTTTGGAAATGTATCTCATGGTTGTCACATGGTTTATGTGATAGATATGTAGTATTTTGAAAGGCACAATTTTGGTTACCAATGGTAACTTATGAATTACTTTGACATTCCTGAAAGATTTTACATGTCCCAAATGATATGATTGTGGAGCATCATGAAATCTAGGATATGTGTCCCTGTACAATCATGTGTCATTGGCTGACTCATGTGAAGCTCATTAGGTCCACGAAACACGTCTCTCACTTATGTAATCCACTTTTTATATTTATTCTAGACATTGAATTTTAAATTCAATAAATTTTTCCAATATTAGTTTTTCTTGAGTTTTTCACAATATGGGGGTATCAAGTATTTTCTTCACAAACCATGTCAGCAGTCCTTCACATGATATATGAATGGTCCTTCAATGTACCATATGTATGTCACATGATTTCAATTGATATTTGTTGATATATTATATGACAAAATAATTTCCAATCATGAGATCAACTACTCTACGATGGAAAATAAAGACATTTCATCTGAGTATTTGGATGTTGAGGGTCTATTCACCAAGAGTCCAAGGTTTTTCATGTTTGGTTAGAGAATTTATAAGTAATTAAAACATGATTGTTTTCTAGTTTGTGTGGAATATCTATTGTGAATCTATAGAGGAATTGGAGAGAGGCTCTGGAACCACACAACATAATGATTCTATCATGGACCTCTCCAAGGGTGTTTCCAATCATTCAACAACCACCTTTCCCTCTCACCAATGCCTCCATTAAAGTTATTTCCAATTAATAGGGACTCATTTGACCATGAAAACATGATGGAATTCTTTATTATCATATTGACATGTCAATGGGACCTAATAAGTTCCACATTACTATTAGAAGGATTCTTCAATATTATGAATGTCTAGTCTCAGGGTTTTCGTGAGACAAGGATGATTTTTTTGGGTCTCGTCGGACTACATGGTAGACTTCCTTAACCTGTCATGGGATTTTTATGACTACGAGTTCCTTCAGCTTCCTATCTATTTTATACCCTTTAGAATATGTAACAATGGTTGGGATTCATATAAAATTTCTTGATTAATGACAAGGAAAGTTACTCTATTTTTTCAGTGAAGCATCTATATACCAATATAAGTCACATGGTGGTGCATGAGCATTTTTGTGGACTAAACTAATTTTTTTACCATAGTTTTCTAGCGGGAAGCGTATTGTTTCCTAGAAAAATTATGGTATTTTAATAGGATGATAATGAAAACACTAAAGGAATTCTCGTGATGATTTGGACATGTCTCAAGGGACTCACAACATCTTACATATCTGTAGGGGCATGCAATAAGTCTTTCATAGATTTTTAGTAGCAACCACCTCCATTGTTTCTAGATCCATATTTTTACTTCTGAAATTCATAGTGATATATTTAATTATCATTGATTTTTTCAAGAATAATTGCCTTTCTCATCTATGATATATTGTGCAACATTACACCCATGAGGGGATTCCTCCTCTTGTGCATACTTCTTCCTATTTTCAAAGGATTTTCTAGTTGGATTATTAGGTACCTGTCATCAGAAACCCATCTAGACCAAAGGAACACATTTGACAGCTTGATGCATAGTAACATTGTTTTTGAAAATTCACCAAATCTAGAGGTAATAATTAATATGAGGGCTTTATAGGATCCTCAGAAGTTTATATTTTTTCAATCAAGTCTTTTTGTGACATTATAATTGTCACACAATCATGAGTTCCTTAAGGATTCTAATGATCCACGTGTCCCAACCATTTCCTCTTCCTTTTATTTTTATGAGGTAATAATTTACATAGTCATGAATTTGATCACTTTGGAATTTTTTTATGCTTATTTTGTTCCACAAAGTAATTGCATGCTAGAGTCTTTTGTGGTGCCACAAATCAGTGCTTTGTTTGGTTTTTTGGGTGACCATTGGTATTCCAAAAAAAATCCTATATATAGTAGGGGAAGATATAAAGTTACTCCATCGGTCACCACTTCTCGATAGTGCTATAGCCATTGTTTCCATCACGCACCTCCATTGTGAGACCTTGTTGAAGATCTTGATCCAGAGACCCTATTCAGTAGCTTTCACAGTGGGATTTATCATGTAAGACCTGCTTCTGTTCAGGAACTCATCCAATCTGAACAACAAAACTACTTTGGTAACTCTATTAGAACATTGATCATGTGGTAATTTTATAGTATTGAGGGTTTCATTGGATATGATTGTTCAATCAATAAATCTTACTGATACACATGACAATGTTTTGGTCACATGATCGCGACTCTTAAAAGGGGTCCTGAGATCACGTGACACCCTAAAGGGAATAATTGGACCATTAGTTATTTTTATATTAGTACGTTCTCACATTTTTTATGTGATTCACAAATTCCATATTGATTTAGGCAATTCACATGATGCCTCTGTGATATACAAGATTCTATTTTTGGAAAGATCTTATATTCTATTTTTTTTGAAATGTGAAACTTACATATTTTTAGATGGCTTTTGGTTCTCATCATTCCTCTAACAAGCTCTCTGAGAAAGAGGTTGAAGAAAAAATATCCCATCAGAATATTATAATTGTGTTCATAGATCCTTCTCCCTGTCATCTTGGAAGATCAAAACATTAGATCCTAACATCATTCATGGGAAAAATGTTCTAATAATATCCCTTCTAAGACTTTTTTTATTTATGGGTTCATATATATTGAAGATGCTTCCACCCCCACCCCAAATAATGTAATCATTTATACCTTATTCCTTGATTCAGACATCTCTTTACACCTTTAGGGCACATATTTCATATTGGTTTTAGTTTATCTCTTAGTGAGACCGTGAGGATGGGAATATATAAACATTTATTCCCAAAGGCATATATAGGGATTATTACATTCTTAATTAGGATCCCCATATGTATCATAAAATAATGCAGAAATTCACTCCTACTCAAAAGATCAGATGGAATACCAATAGATATTTTTTATCTAGAGGTTGGTGCGGTATAGATTGGGTATGGAATTTTTAAGTACTTTTTATTTATTCTAAATTATTTATGTATTCAGAGAATATCATGATGTTTGAGTATTCTTGTATTTCCAAGGTGCCTAACACTTGTAATAATTGTCAAATTATAGAGATGTACAACTATTGGAGCCTGAATACCAAAAAATTCCACATTACACATGGTGAGGTTGGCATTAGTCATTGCGATGTGGAGAAGATAATTGGTGAACCAATATTGTGTGGAATGTATTATGAGTTCATTCATTATCGATCATCCAATGATAGTGAAACAAGTACCCCTCCTCTGACATGAGAACAGATTACGATGGCTAAGAAATTCCTTCTAATGTGGGTGCTTCTTGGATCATATATAGCTTTCAAAACATGGGCAGAATACTATATGCTGAAAACTGTTTTAGAGAAAGAAGAAAAAGGGCAGAAAGAATGCCTTTTGAGGGATTCAAGTGGAGCAGTAAGTACTAATTTTCCCATATTTTGGGAATGGATGTCTAGGGAATGGGGATGAGAGGTTTTCCTTGATATACACCACATAGTTAAACAAGATATTTTTCCTTACATATACATGAATCAGTACATATATCCCATGAAAGAGAATGGTGGAGTAACGGTTTCCACTATTCAAGTGGTGACCTCTATAGAAGGGGGTCCATATCAGGCAGGGCATCCCTATGATGGAAAAACTCTACCACTATATTAACCATGTTTATAAGGGTATTTATCCTTATAAGATTTTGGGACACTTCCAAGTCTTATGGAGTGGTAGATGAGATCAGCTAGGTGTCCATGGATGTTTGATCAATCAGGATATTTCCAGATATCACTCATACATTACATGAAGTGTATCTATAGAGTGAGACCAATTCTATTGAAATTTTGGTACTTTAGAGACAATATGAGATTCTATGATCATTTATCCATTAGAACGATCATGTCTGTATTGATAGGTAACATTATAAAAAATATTTAGTCCAATTTGATGCATGGGATTATATGGTGTCACTTTGAAATGTATTTCTCTCCACTCGTATTGAGGAGCCAATCATCTACTAGCGTTATTCACCCTACCAGGTTAGATACCAGTTCTAGTGAGTTCAATCATGTTATCCTTGAACTATCTTAGTTTGATCTTAAGAGATTCCAATACTAGATCACTATTTTTTTATTTTGTTTTCCAAAGAGGTGACTGCTTCTTTGATAAACCTCACTCGGCATAATGAATCTATCATCTTATCTCATCAAGATGTAGAGATTTTGAATTGCTAATATCATAGTGATAAATTTCCCCAATTATAAAGAAAAGATTTACAACCACCAAATGTGGATCATAATCACAGGACCGGGATATAATTGCATTGAAAATGAAAATATACCTAGTAGCACCTCACAAGGAGTCATGCGCATACCATTGACGGAACAAGCACCTTATTCTAAGGTTATATCTAACACAACGTTAGGGGGGTGAGGTTGTTCCAGACTTTTTGTTCCCCATTGTGACTCAACATAGGGAAGAATGGAAGTCATGTTGTTTAAAAAATGATCTTTGTAGATTATTTAAATGCTTATAGGTTATTTTATATGGATTTTCTTATATAAACGCACCTCGTGGTATCACCTTGAAAGAACATTGTCAGTAGTTTGGGGGGAGTTATTCAAGACCTTGATGTGGATTTAGTAAGTGTCATGAATTATATATTTTTCGCCCCACATGTTCACCAATTAGTCAACCGGGGCACACTTCAAATTACTATTGATGTAAAAAGGAACCCTATCACCAACGAAGTAGTATGTATGGGGTTACTATTGTTTTTAAGCTGTAATATTGTTCTATTAACTATACCGATATTCTTTATACGTGTTGATGTTGTGAAAGACCATTGGATACCATCATTCTTGTTTTCCCAAAAATATACTCTCATTGAAATGAACATGTGAGAGTTATTTTCTAATAACTATGAAACAAGTTACGAAGGGTCACCGGGTCGATAGGCTCATACAAGGGAAGAAGTTAAAACATATAAAGGAATAGTCTCATATTCAACACCTTTTGGAGGGCCCTCCTTATAAGGGAAGAAGAATTTTAAAGGGAACCCATCTTTATGATAAGATAATTCTCCTCCAGGATCCTTAATTCTGTGTGATACTCTTTTTTATCATATTGGGTAATCATAAAATCACATACAGTTTTGGGGAAAATGCATAGGCCCCCATCAGATTCACTTAAATAAGAACGTGTTTACATATGAAGATGTAGAAGGGATTTTCGTTCCATTGGAGGACCCTTCAGTATTGGGTCCAAATCATTAGGATGTCGAGTTACCTAGGGTTACAACTCCCTCATGACCTATACCTTATGTGAATGCTTTAGTGATCATACAATTTGATCTAGTGTTGATGGTTACATTTCTATAAAGTTCTGCCAGAATTATCTATTCCGATGCCATCTTAGGCTCAATGGAATAATTTTTTTAGGAAGGTTAATAAAATTTACTGACCAGACAGTTTATTTATTTGTGCAATTAAAGTAGATAATTTTATTTGGTCCATTCATTCCTTTTGGATTGTGAGTGGAGTGCTTCTTCAAAAAAGGGGTCAGAATGGCTGTAAGGCCACTCATAAAAAAAATAAATAACTTCTTCTCTAGAGGATGGGGTTGGGGTTGTGGATATTTCTAGCGACATTACTATGAAATTTAGGATTCAATCCATGGTTATACCTGTTAATTAACTTGAAATACAACATTATTCATCATGTAGCTGATGAGACATTATTTCCTTTATTTCATCATATTCTCCCCAAATTTGGGGGCTCTAGTTCTTGATTTCCTTCAGGTTCCTTAAACCAAATATACCAATGAGGATGGTTGATCCCTCTCCTCATAAACAAAGACTATGATTAAAATATTATCCCTAAGTGACTTGGTCCTAGAATACATTCAAGTGTGTAAAACCGGTTTTGGTGAGGATCTGAGGTCCTCATCATTCTATTTGTTTATGAGTAAGCCTATGTCGAAGGAGGTATGGGCCATAGTTTTGCAGACCACCTACGAGGATTTAAAATATAGGTTAGGTGAACATCATATAATCTTTTACATAATTTTTTAGGATGGAATTTATTATTACTCTTCACATAATTGGTAAAAATAAGTAGTCTCATTGAGACAACAAAAAGGGACCCTTGAATTTAGGGTATATGTTGCTAAGGCATCCCATTTGGTGAGGAATAACTGCAATGAGGATATAAAAGAATTCTAAAATGTACAATAGAGGAGACCACATGCATGGCAGTATTTGATGTTGGGAAGGTCAAAATCAGGAATATTATTTCAAAAATTGGTTGACTTCATTATGGGGTCAATCGTATTTGATTATAGTCATCCCAATTTCAACACACACTCCAAACAAAATAAATTGTTGTGCTGGAGAAAAATGGATGTATTGATGTTGAAAATAAAGAATTTTAGTTATCCACTACAAGGAAAAATGGTATGCAATAGGATGTGAAGGAAGAAACTAAATCTCCAGACCAACTGCTATAATATGTGGCTTCCCTATAGAAGCTATTTATAGAGATAAAGGACAAATCTGAGGAAATTTTGTACTAAAATCAAAAACATTAATACTTTCATGGAATTTAATCCCTATTTGATAGATAATATCATGAGATTTATCTAGATTCATTTTTTGTTGATAGTGAACAGACATCATCAAACATTATATGTGATCTGAAGTTTTATATATTCTTCATGAGATACACTTTTTTTTTGCAACAATATTTTTTTGATCACATATAATAATCTGTTCTTATACTACACTGTATAAATCTGAATGCATAGAATAGAATGTTGAAATTCTAAAATATTTCTTCTAAGAGATGATTGTGAATTTCAACCATCAATGGATTATTTATTGATAATATATTCTATCTATCTTGAAATCACATTACCTTCATATGGATCATCATAGTATGACATATTTCTTATATTGGTGTGTTCTTTGTATCTTCACTGAAATTGATATGTTTTTGGCTATGTATTCTTGATCATGTTAAGACCATACAGTGGGACACATAATCATTTATAGGCTAAAAACATTCCATGTGAATTACTTTAAGAGATTTTAGCCCAGAAATTCCATTTCATTAGTTTAAGGTCATTTTTAATGGAACTTCTATAACTTTATTTTAAGCTCCTTTAGCTCAGAAATTCCATAACATTAGTTTATAGCCATCTAGCTCAAACCATCTATCACATTAGTTTATAATTGTCTAACATGGAACATATGCCACTTTATTTTAAAGTAATTTGGCTCTGACCTTTGGTGTATTTTCATTTAAGGTCCTTTAGCTCAGAAGTTTTTGAAATATGGGGGTAGAAGTCTAGGGATGACTCATAACACTATGAGGTACTGAGTTCTACTGTGATGCTACTAAGGCACATGAGGATGTGAGTTCCTTTCATGTAAAGATTATATTCCTGTAGTTAGTGGGTTAAATACCTTATGCATCAAAAGTAATTTCCATGAAAATATGATCTACACTATCATCCAATGGCTATCTAAGATTTGTTGAAGGAAATATGGCTGATGGATAAAATAACAAGGATACTAAGGCATCATAGATAGATGGAGTGTGGGTGATATAAATCAGAACAAAAATCATTGAGTCTAGGAATATGTGGTTGGGTAGACATTTCACGTAAGTTACATAACAATCTGAGATTTTATATTCCTCATTGGTGTTGTCAAGGATCGCATGTATTAGAAGGGTATTCATTTAGATGGAGGGTTAAATACCTTATACATTGATAACATGTCCAAGAAATGCATATATCCACTTCATTCCAATGGTGATGATATATTTGTGAAGACTCAAACATCTAGATGAAGAAGTTGGATATGGATGGAATGTTATCCTGGAGGGGTTCTAGGACACTAGGGAAATCCAACTCTTATGGTATAATGCCTCATCATGACAACCTATGAATTCGAATCATGAAGTGGGGGCCATCAATGATTTAGGAATGTAGTGTTTCATTCCATCCATGAGAAAGTGTACAAAACATGGTGATGCAATACTAATGATGTGAGATCTTCATGAATAGTATGGAATTGAGATTGTAAATCAATGTCCAAAGTGATAATGACATGAGGAAAGAATGGGGCAGTAAAATCAAGGATATCTTAAAACACTATCGTCTACCCAATTCTGTTGTAATTATTCCAGGCATAATATAATTAGAAAGACGGTTATATATGACAAAGATATGTTTGGTTGGTAGGTATAAAACATTTTCCCTCAAAATCATGGTCAATCAGAGAGGTCATTTTCTTTATCTATGGATAATGAAAGGTTTGTTATGACCCAATGTTTTTTAAATCAAGAAAAGTGATTAATGAAAAATTTAAGATCCACGAAGGGTTCAAGAACCGTTAAAGTTGTTCCACCAAATAGAAAACATATCATCATAGCTAGGAATTTAAGATATAATTGTTCAAAATTTTTCCATTACTAGGGTTTAAAAAAACATTTATTGGTTTGACTAGGGTTATAGAGAAGACCTTATGAGATTTATGAATTTTAATTTTCCCTATATTTCTTCCTAAACTATGGAGATGAAAATTATAGAGAGGGAAGACATTACATTTTCTCGGGATGCCCATTATGGTTAGTCAACCTAACATGTAATAAATCCCTTTCACTTAAAGGACAATTGATTTGCAAAGTAATAGGTTAGTGTTTTATGTTGTACATATTTAAACAAAGCACATGTAGTTTCAGGTCATGTTATACATCGACCTATTATGGCATATGTTACACAAGATACTAATTTGGATTTCTAGTGTCAATATTACCTCTAAATCCCTCTAAGTGTGACGTGGAAATGTTTTACATCCTATCTTGAGTTCATCAGATGATAATAAATTTTATGGGAAAATAAATCAGGGTTTTTCCTATAACAACCTAATATTTTTGGTCCCGCCTCAGTGATGTCGGGCAGACACGAATTACATGGCTCTTTATATAGAATCAACTTTTCACTATTTGGGGTGTTTAAATCCCTTATACATTAATAGAATTTCCAACCAAGAGATTTATTTATTCCTTTTCATAGGAAATGGATGTCATTGTGTAACTTGAGGATTACATGTCATGAAATGTGGAACATACATTGAGGCAATTTTAGAAGATGGTGGAAGCACCCTAGCCTATGGTGACAAAGGTAAGTTTTTGGTGGTCCATTGATATGGATGGAAAAATGTGACACTAACTATGAAATATTTCATCATGTATAGGGGATAAGTTTTGTAGAGTTTTAATGATATGCTGCCAAAAGTTTTCCTAATATTTTAATGCCATTTTCTAAGGATGTATTATCATGTCATTTTTTATCATATGGTAAGGATGTTTTCCTTATAGTTTAACATCATGTTGTAAGGGTTTAATTCCATACGGTTTATCATCGTATGGTAAGGATGTTTATCCCCCAACATGAAATGTTGTATTTACAGCTTGTACCTAGAATTGAATTATGAGGGTCACTACATATCCCATTGTGATGAGAATCATGCCATATATAGTTCATAAATGAGTCAGACTCTCTTCACAAGTCTAGACTATATACATAGGTGGTAATTATTTATGTTTTTTTTATAGCAGGGCCTAGGATTACAGGAATTGGCATCACTATGAACCCTATAAGTATATTTATAAAGCCATTCAATGTTCATTAAGGGATCATTCATTTTAGCATAAATAGGAACATACAAATATAGATCAATGTTCAAAATCATAATATTATTGCTAACCCTAATATGGATTTTTTTGTGTCACTATGTATCTCATGAAAAATGAAATTCATTCCATAAATAATTCTTAAAATACCATGTAGTTTAACATCTTTTGGTTAATATGGAGGGGAAAGATGTGAAATGATTGCAACATTACAACTAGTCCCAAGGGTGGAAGTCTAGTTTTCACAATGTATCTATGTAAATTAGAATCAATACACACATTGTTCTAATGAGCTATGTGTTGGATCAGATTACATCAAATATACACAAGAGGGGGGTGAATTGTGTCTTTTCAAAAATCATTATGAGATTGTGCTCTACCTTTTATCATTAATTAGATAAAATGATGTAGCGGAAATTTAAATGAAAATAACAAAAGACGTATAGTGGTTCGGGGAACAGAAGGCCCCTAGTCCACTCCACCAACACTCTACTTCACAAGCATGGTGATTTTCCTTATCCGGTCCTCGTTTCAACAGACCGGTTCACAACTGAGTATAGGCAGTTGACACCTTTACAATCCAAGTCAAAACAAAGCCTTCTATTTCACTTTCAGAACCTACAAAGCTTAGTACGAGAAACCGATCACTCATGAATAAAAAGAAAATATTTTCGTATTTTGAAAATACATTCCAGATGTTCTTCACAATTGCAACAACATAAAATTGATAATAGATAGATCGTCTCCATCAAAAATAATAATCTTCACCTAAGAATCATTCTGATTCGATCCCGTTGCTGTAGATATAGAAATATAATTCACAACTTCAGCAATAGAAAATTCTCAGTAGATCTTAGTTGTAGAACAAGTGAATCTTCTATCGTGTTCCTTCCTCTTTTAACAAAATGATCATTGATGCACCTTTTGAATCAGTAGATCGGTGTGTTTCAGTAGTCTATGTTTGTATTTCTTTTCATATTAAAATCAAAAGATCACAAATGATCAATAATCATCGATTCATATAAATAAAAGGATGATAAGAAATTCTCTTGTAAAATTATATCCACAAAAGTCTCCTTTTTTACTCACGACATTCAATCATTTGAAATTACAGAGCAGTCGTAACTTCCCTGAATACTTAGCATTAAAATCACCTTTTAATTTGATTATCAAATCATTGATGAAATGGTTTTAAATCAGTCAAAATCATACATTAAAATCAGCTTTAATTCTTGGCATGAAATCCACCTAATAATCAGCGTATTTACTGGTGCATAAAAATATCGACTTTAAATTCTCCGATGCCAAATTTAAGGTTAGGTTGAACTGTATGCGTCCTCTGAACATAAGGTTGATGACATAGTCTTCAAATGTAAGGTTCACAATGTGAGGTTGACACCCTAAACTTGACAACAAACTAAAGGTTCATTCCAAATGTATGATTTATCATCCATACTTTTCTCTTTAACTTTCAATTGTACGATAAAAGACCAATAATTTTACTTGATCCATAATTTTCCAAGAATGCATAGTTGTTTACAAAAATAAGGATGATGAGAAATACTTTTGAGAAACAAACGTAATGTTTAATATTTACGAACTGTTCTCCTTCCATAATTTTCAGATATCCCAAACATAGGTTTCCTTACTAACATAGGGTTCTTCTTCCATACATTTCTGATAATGTATAGTTGTTTAACCATACTTTTTCCTTATCTAAAAAATTATACATTTTCTATCCTTACAGTACGTTTATCCACGTAGGGTATGAATAGTGTTTCCAGATCACACTCAAGCAGATTCTGAAAAAGTATTGCATGAACGGTGTTTCCAGAACACGCTAAATTAGAATACTTTAATAACAAATTCCCTTAATTTCAAGTGTAAAATTAAATGATAAATTCCTGCAAAATGCTTAAAAAATAAAATCATTACAAAATAATTAAGGGTATTTGTGAGCATCAAAATTAACATAAAGAGATAGAGTATTAATATAAACTCCCCCTTTAAATAACAATATTATGTATTGTTGAAAACAAAACTTTCTCAATAATATCTGTAACACTTTGAGATGCCACAATATGCTTCTCTTTGAATAATACAGTAGCGTGTGTTGTACTCAACTTCGAGTTCTAACACACACCACAACCAATCAAACTAGCCGCAATGAATAGTAATGCCCACATATTAAAATTTTCTAAATTTTATCTATCAAAACGGACTAAATTTTTGGATTCATAATATCAAAACTAGCTTAAGGTGAAATTTTTGTGCTCTTCGGATAAATTTCATATTTTGATTAATAGTGAAAATTACTAAATTTTAATTGAAGACAACTTTTTTAATCAAAATAATTAATAGTGAATTTTTTTTGAATATGAGTTGTTTTAAAGTATATTTATATTTTATATTAACCATTTAATAAAATTTTGGTCATTGGACATAATTTTTCTATTATACCGGACATAAACAAGTGTCAATCTTTTGATAGTTATTATCTCTTAAAAACACACATATTGTTTTGGCAGTGGGAATTAATTTTAAATTAATTTCCTCCACTTATGTGTTTTGAATTTGGAAAAATGGATTCCATATTTGGAATCAGGATGTCCAAATTGGGTAAATATGTAACTTTTATTTTTAGACATTTTGAATAATTACTTCGGTAAATATTTTATTTACCATGGTTAAAGGGTAAATCCTGTAAATAAGGGTTAAACAAATAATATTATAATAATAATAAATTACCCTAAAACGTGTCATAACATTATTGGTGGATACATGTCTGACCATGGGCCACTTTGGGTCGATTTTGGGACCCCATGGCGCCATTGTTAGGTGATAGGGACACATTATAATAATTAAGTTAAAGTAAATACAAAAATGACATAAGCTTATATCTTTTAGAAAATCAATTTTTACATAATGTTATATATGTTATATTTTCAATTATAAATATTCATTAGAAATTTATGAATATTTCCTACATAATGGTATTTTATTTATAATTTTTAGACACTGAAAACGTAAAAATATATATGACACAATAATGATGCAGTATTTTCCTTATTAATGATAGAATCAAATAATTGGTATTATAAAAGTTAAAATAAATATAATTTGAATGTTTTGATGAAATAAACGAATTTTATTGGTTAATATGACATGTTAGTATTTCTTAAATGAATTTTTATTGAGTTAATAAAGTTGTTAAGACATTAAAAAAATCAATTATTGATTAATGTCAAAATTGACATAAATGAGTTTTTAAAAAAATATATTATATTATTAATTTATATTCTATTCCAAAAAATATAAGGATCGGACAAAGGACTTATATAATTATTGGTATATAATTAATGGACCACTTTGGGGTCTCTTGGATGTATATAGTTAGTTAATTAACTATATAATATAAATATACAAAGTGACATGGAAAGTGTCAAACAAATTAACTAAGAGTTAAAACTGAAAGATAAGGTTAATATAATGACCCAAACCTGTATAAAATCTTTTGGATGAAAATATTTCAACCCATCACCACCTTATACTTTGAATAATACACTTTGGAGCCATTATAAATGGAATATTAATTTATTATAAATTAATACTTTATGTTTTTCCTAAAGTGTCCCTCCTCCCACTTATACAAGGAACAAACTTCTATCCAATTTTTTACACCATCAAAGCCTTTTGGTTCGCCCAAACCCTGATCAAATACTCTCTCAAAATCACTCACATGAACCTAGAGGCCATATTTTGATCAGAAATCCAAAATAAGGAGCCCTTTTGATCAAATCAACAGGAAGAACCCGGAGAAGAGGTAATGTTTTCACCACCCTCTTTCAAATTCGTTTCTTCTTCAACTTATTATGTATTTTTTATTTCTATTCTAAAAAAATAAATACAGTATCTCCTATATAATGTGATTTTATTATAAATATGGTATAACCATTTTCAGTATTCTATCTATCCTTTGAATGACATGTCACCATACATGTGTACGTACAGCTTACCATCTCCACTTATTGTGTAATTATTATTCAATATATTATTATTTAGATGGGTATAATAATGATGTTTATTTGATGTAAATAATAAATATAACATTATAATTATTTTGTATATATGATATAATATCCAATTATATATTATTTTAATATCAAAAGAATGGTATTTTCGCTCGTGCGTACGTACGGATTACCGTCTCCACGACGCGATGTGATTCATTTCCAAGTTCATCATTCATTGATGATTATAACAAATATATATTACAAATAAGTATGTAATATATTTCATGATAATTCTACTGGAGAATATATATATTGATATATATATGTATTTATGTACTTACTTATAACTTATTCACTTACTTCCGTTCAGTACTATATGAAAACGGAAACAGCGTTTATGCATAAACGGTGTTCTCCTTTTCATATATACGTCTATTATAAATTTTTTTATTTTAAATATATATGATAAATAAATCATTATTTATATTCTAGAAGTATGTAAGTAATGATCTAATTGATACAATCAAGAGTAACAAGTTAAAACACTTACGATAAAGAAAGCGATTATTACCCAAAATATTAATATAACATGGAAATTATTATTAAATGGGAAGTATAAAGTCAAAAATGAATAATTTATGATATCATAAATATTAATATGGTTCTGGTATAATTTAATAACATACAATAGTCTTCATACAGGTGGATAAACTTACCCTCGACTAAAAGAAAGTGCAAGGTAAAGGGTTTTCATCTCACTCTTTATTCCCGTGAGATTCATGCCATATTGCCACTATTACCTTTTGTGTGGTGTATGTACTACCCATAATTGTATTATTTGTGTAATAAACATTAATTTATGTTTATTTACGTATTCATTGTATGATACCTCTTTCATGGGTTTTATGTTTTGTAAGTTACCAAATTGGAAAGGGTTAATTTCACAATCTTTTTATTATCTGAGATTGTTTTTACGTAAGAATCTACTGGGAAATATTTATTATCCATGTACATGTTTTATGAAAATGTTTTCAAAGGGATTATTTTAAGGTATATTTCACTAAAACATCATTTAAAATCTTTAAATATTTATTCTTCGAAATCTTTCTCCTTAATTTCCATGTCTTTAAAATGGTTTTAAGGATTTATTTATATGGACATGAATGTTTTTAAAATGTTAATTCCTTTCAAAAGTTTCAAAGTTTTATGGGACACTTTGATTCAAAAATTTCTCTAAATGACTTCTTTTCCAAATTATGTGACTTTTAAATGTTTTCATTAAAAATGGGTATTTCTCTCAAAGAGTTTTACAAATCATTTTCTTTAACGTCAAAAATCCTTTAATGGATTTTAAACTTGTTTTGAAGTTGATTTATCATGATACAAATATTCCATATTGTGTTGAAGGTTTTGTGATATGTTTGACTGTGGATGTGTTATTTTTATAACATTCATGGTTTATGGGTATATTATTCACATTTCTTAGGCTAGTTTTAATATGAATTTTTATGTTTTGTTTAGTCCTTTTCTTGTGATGAATACATTCGACTTAATAAGTGACGGTGGGAGCTCGCTATAGCTCCTCGATGCAACGGTAGGTCTCATGAGACAATCTAGTGTCTCGGCACGAGGCCTTAAAAAAGTCTTATTTTTAGTCTTGGCATGAGGCCTGGGCTACATGGTTATGATAGTATGGAATTATGCATTCTATCGTTATGAAAGTGGTTATTGATATTGAATGTGATTATTCGACTAGTAGAATATCCATGTGAATAAGTAAATGCACTTATTTCATTTTATCTTTTCCATATTATGCTGAAGTTCATGTTTGATAGGATTTTTATTAGTTATACATTAAATTAAATGTTTATGCGTATTTTTGAATGTTTCTGTTGTATTATTATCCTTACTGAGCATCTGAGCTCACCTCTTTCTATATTTTATTTTTCCCTTGATTCCAAGAAGTTTATTTTGATTGATATGCAGGGTCAAGACAAGGGAAAAATAGAATTCATAAAGTATTATTTATGTTGTTTTGTATGTTATGAAGTTTAATGTAACTTTCATGTATGTAATCTATTTTCCAAGACTGCTAAACTGATCGGTCCATCGGGACTTGATTCCTTGTATTCATACCAATGTATTACAATAATGCATCGACTCTGGGTAACTAGGGTCGGGGCGTTACAGTTGGTATCAGAGAAGTTTAAAAAAACCTTGGAAACTATATTTAGATAAACTATTATTAGAGAACATTACCCTATGATATACTATGAGGATTATAATAGAATAACTTCATAGAATGCTGGTATAGTAGAGATTTTGTGATTTTTCCTAGCAATACATCCCTGCCTAGATACGAGCAGGTAGAGGCGGCTCTGTCACAGATGTTCCTAGAGGTAAAACCCTAAAACACCGCTTTGAGCTAGACTCGAACGACAACTGGTGCACGACAACGGGACTTACTGCACTCTTGGTTACGACACTCCCAGGGGATATTCTTAGGATAATTCTCATTTTCATTACAAACCACTATGAAGGGTTTATGAGTATATAACTCCTTAAAGTAAACAGTTTTGTGATTATGGATTATATCCATAAACTATTCAATTTATGTTAGGTATTTTACATGTTTGAAATTATGAATTGTGATTCATAAACTAACTTAGTGTATGCCATTGTTTAGAAATGGCGCCCAGTAGAAGGAATGAGAACTCCAGCAATACGTATGATCTAAAGAGTAAGAAGGGTCATATCATTCATGTTATTAAGACAACATTTAGAATGGATATAGTATCCCATGTATTATCATCAAATGAATAAATAGTATCAAAAGATCCGTAAAGAACTCCATGAATCCTATGGCTTTGAAGAGAATCCAGAGAAGAAAAGGATGGTAGATAGAAATATGGATAAGGGGAATAAGGGAAAGAAGGGTTTTCAAATATGTGATTAATGTGGAATGAAACACCTTGGTAAATGATTGAAGGGAATGTGAGTTTTTATAATCATAGAGAAAAACGACACCATGTACATTATTGCAAGGGTAAGAAAAAGTTTTCAAATGTACAATGCTTCATCTGCAAGGAGTTGGAACACAATTCAAACTAATTTCCAAATTATCAGACTATGCCGCAAATGATTCTATTAAATAATAGTCAAGTTATGATACTACCACATATGAAGAGGAATTATTAGTGTTTTTAGGTTGTTATTTTCAAATTATTTCATTGAAGTGGTGAATCAATGATGTACTGAAAATAAATAAGGATTGTACTGTAGTACTATTTCATTGAGGATTTGAGATTTCATGGTACTAAGAAATGTGACTATACAACGAGTTAAACCTTTTTGAAATTACATGGTTGAAGGAAAGATAAACCTTAATATATTCCTAATATGGAGGTACTGATTTTGGTATAAGATATGGTTGATTTGTGTAAATTATATCGGATATTCTTGGCTGCCTTGAAACTGATTAAAATTTTGTATATTCCATCATTGATGGAGTTTACAACATTTTAGGATGGATGAAGTATATCCAGTATTCTATAAGGAATAAGGGAGCAGGAATGTTATCAATAAGGTTTTATGGTAATTCAGGATGTTTCTATGATTTAAAAGAATACATGATGAAGGTATTCACATTCTATTACAGGGTAAAAAGGATCTACATTATGATTACCTTTCATATAAATTTTGGACTGAGAGTTTACATAAGTACTTTGGATAATTATAAATGTTGGAAGGGATTATATTTCAAAAGTTATTTTTGGATTTTTATAAAAGGACAACATGCTGATCATGTGACGACCCGTCATTTCGGACAAAGTTGAGGGAATCGAACCCACAACAATAGTGCAATTGGGATTTATCGCCTACCATTGTACTACATGATGTTCCTTGATGGTATAATGTAGTTTCTTATCACAAAGGGTCTAATATATGAATTATAAATTCATTATATTTGGAACCCTATATGAATAAGAGAAATAGAGTATTTTTGAGTGGTAATATGTTTTGGGGTGAAAGATGAGTTTGTGGTAGAAATTTATTAATGGATAAAACTCTAATTATAAAGTAATTATATCTCCTTATAATCTTATGCAATCTGAAAAATATATTCCTCGACATTATGAAAAGGAACATAGAACAAAAATGTTGTCCTATATGGTACCTTAGATCATCACTAATTTATGGATTTGGGATTGTTTGTCGTTTCATAGCCATTTTCTCTACCACTCTTCATCAAATATTGATGGTTATATTTCTCTTCCATATCCATATTTTCCTACATGGAACCCTAGTATGTGTTATTTTCAGTAATCTTTATACTTACCGCTCTTTAATTTAAATAGAAGCCTCATTAATTCATTTTTCGATGTTGGATTTCAACTAAGATATTTTGAAACGTCAACCCCATGTTTCCAATACCGAGCATAAATTGCGAGGAAGAAATTTATTGAAGGAGGGGAGAATGTAACACCCCAAGCATCCACGGTATGCTTCTCTTTAAATAATACAGTAGCGTGTGTTGTATGCAACTTCGAGTTCTAATACACACAACAACCAATCAAACTAGCCATTATGAATAGTAATGCCCACTTTTTGAAATTTTATAAATTTTATCATTCAAAAATGGAATTCATTTTTGGATTCGGAATATCAAAATTAGCATAGGGTGAAATTTTTGTGCTTTTTGGATAACTATCATATTTTGATGAATAGTGAAATGTACAAAATTTAAATTAAAAACATCAATTTTAATCAAAATAATTAATAGTGATAAATTATGAATTTTAGTGGTTTGAAAGTATATTTAGAATATATTTTTACCATTTTATACAATTTTGGTCATTGGACATAATTTCACAATTAAACAGGACATAAACAAGTGTCAATCTTTTGATAGTTATTATATCTTAAAAACACGGTTTTTGTTTTGACAGCAGGAATTAATATTAAATTAATTTCTTCCACTTCTGTGTTTTGAATATTTAAAAAATGGATTCCATATTTGGAATCAGGATGTCCAAATTGTCTAAATCGGTAACTTTTATTTTTAGACATTTTGCATAATTACTTCGGTAAATATTCTATTTACCATGGTTGAAGGGTAAATCCGGTAAATAGGGGTTAAAAATAATATTATTATAATAATAAATTACCCTAAAACGTTTCCTAACCTTATTGGTGGATACATGTCCGATCATGGGCATATTTGGGTCGATTTTGGGACCCCATGGAGCCACTTGTAGGTCATAGGGACACTTTATATTAATTAAGTTAAAGTATATACAAAAATGACATAAGCTTATATCATTTAGAAACAAAATTTTTACATAGTGTTATATATGTTATATTATAGATTATAAATATTCATTTGAATGATAAAAAAATTTACTACCTAATGGTATTTTATTAATAATTATTAGACATTGAAAAAGTAAAAATATATATGACACAATAATGATGTAGTATTTTACTTATTAATGAAATAATCAAATAATTAGTAATATAAATGTTAAAATAAATAAAATTTGAATGTTTTGATGACATACATGAATTTTATTGGTTAATATGACATGGTAGTATTTCTTAAAGGAGTTTTTTTAATTAATAAGGTTTTTAAGACTTTAACAAAAATCAATTATTGAGTAGTGTAAAAATTGACATAAATGAGTTTTTAAAACAAATATTATATTATTAATTTATATTCTATTCCAGAGAATCTAAGGAACGGCCAAAGGACTTATATCATCATTGGTGTATCATTAATGGACCAATTTGGGGACTCTTGGATGAATATAGTATGTTTATTTACTATATATTATAAAAATACAAAGTGACATGGTAAGTGTCAAACTAATAAACTAAGAGTTAAAAATAAAAGATAAGGTTAATATAACGACCCAAACCAATCAAAAATATTTTGGTTGAAAATATTTAGACACATCCCCACCTTAGACTTTGGATAATCCACTTTGGAGCCATTATAAACCGAATATTAATTTATTATAAATTAATACTTTAAGTTTTTTTAAGGAGCCCCTCCTCACCCTTATAAAATGACCCAACTTCTAACCAATTATTAACACCATTAAATCCTTTTTTTGGGCCAAACACTACCAAAATACTCTCTCAACTTCCCTCACTTCAACATAAAGGGCTTATTTTGATTATAAATCCAACGTACGGATCCATTTTGATCAAATCAAAAGGAAGAACCCGAAGAAGAGGTAATGTTTTCACCACCCTCTTTCATGTTCCTTTCATCATCAACTTCTTCTTTCTTTGTTATTTCTATTGTAAAATAATAACTCCAGTATCTCATATATATAGTGATTTTATTATAAATATGGTACAACCATATTTAGTATTCTACCTATCCTTTGAATGACTTGTCACCATAAGTGCGTACGTACGACTTACCATCTCCACGTCGTGGTATAATTGTTATTCAATACATTATTATTTTGATGGGTATAATAATGATGTGTATTTTATGTAATTAATAAATATAACATTATAATAATTCTGTATATATGATATACCATCCAATTATATATTATTTTAATATCAAAAGAATGATATTTTCACTCATGCGTACGTACGTATTACCGTCTCCACAACGGGGTGAGATTCATTTCCAAGTTCACCAATCATTGATGATAATAAAAAATATATATTACTAATAAGTGTTTAATATATGACATAATAATGCTATTGGAGATATATATAATGATACATATAAGTATTTATGTACTAATATATATCTTATTCACTTACTTCGGTTCAATATTATATGAAAACGGAAACAGCGTTTATCCATAAACGGTGTTTTCCATTTCATATATACGTCTACTATAAATTTTCATATTCTAAATATATATGATAAATATATCATTTTTTATATTCTATAAGTATTTAAATCACGATCTATGTGATACAATCAAGAGTAACAAGTTAAAACACGTACGATAAAGAAAGCAATTATTACCCGAAATATTAGTATAACAAGAAAATTATTATTAAATGGGTAGTATAATGTCATAAATGATTAATGTATGATGTCATAAATATTAATATGGTTCTGGTATGATTTAATAACATACTACAGACTTAACACATGAGGCTAAACATACCCTCGACTAAAGGAAAGTGCAAGGTAAGGGGTTTTCATCTCACTCTTTATTCACGTGAGATTCATGTCATATTGCCACTATTACATTTTGTGTGGTGTATATACTGTCCATAATTGTATTATTTTTGTAATACCCTTTAATCTATTTGTATTTACATATTCAATGTATGATACCACTTTCATGGGTTGTATGTTTCGTAAGTTACCAATTTGGATAGGGTTAATTTCACAATCTCATTATTATAAGAGGTTGTTTTTACGTAAGTATCTACTGGGACATTTTTATTATCCACGTACATGTTTTATGAAAGAGTTTTCAAAGGGATTATTTTAAGGTACTTTTCACTAAAACATCATTTCAAAGGTTTTAAATATTTATTCTTCTAATTCTTTCTCATTAATGTCTATATCTTCAAAATGGGTTTTAAGGATTTATTTATATGGACATGATTGTTTTTAAAATGTTAATTCCTTTAAAAAGATTCAAAGTGGTATGGGACACTTTGATTCAAAAATTTATTTACATGACTTATTTTCCAAATTATGCGTCTTTTAAATGTTCTCATGAAAAAAGGTGTATTTCTCTCAAAGATTTTTATAAATCATTTTCTTCAATGTCAAAATCCTTCAACGGATTTTAAACTTGTTTTGATGTTGATTTATCATGATACAAATCTTCCATATTGTGTTGAAGATTTTGTAATATGTTTGACTGTGGATGTGTTAATTTTATACCATTCATGGTTTATGGGTAAAGTATTGACATTTTGTTTGCTAGTTTTAATACGAATGTTTATGATATGTTTAGTCCTTTTCATATGAAGAATACATTTGACATAATAAGTGATAGGTGGAGCCATATATAGCTTTTCAATGCATCGGTAGGTCTTATTAGACAAACTAGTGTCTTGGCACGAGGCCTTGACAAAATCTTACTTGTAGTCTTGGCACGAGGCCTTGGCTACATTGTTATGATAGTCTGGCATTATGCATTCCATCGTTATAAAAGTTGTTATTGATATTGAATGTGATTATTCAACTACTATAATATCTATGTGAATAAGTAAATGGAATTATTTCATTTTATCTTTTCCATATTAAGCTGAAGTTCAAGTTTTAAAGCCTCTTTTTTTAGTTATAAATTTCCTGAAATGTTTATGCCTATTTATGAAAGTTTCCGCTGAATTATTATCCTTAATGGGCATCTGAACTCACCCCTTTCTATGTTTTATTTTTTCTAGGATTCCAAGAAGTGTATTGTGATTGATATGTAGGGTTTAGACAAGGGAATAATGGTGTTCATAAAGGATTATTTATGTTCATTTGTATGTTATGAAGTTTAATGTAACATTCATGTATGTAATCTATTTTACAAAACTGCTAAATTGATCGGTCCTTCAGGACTTAATTGCTTGTAATCATGCCAATGTATAAAAATAATGCACCGACTCTGGGTAACTAGTGTTAGGGCATTACAATCTCCCCCTTTTTGATGATCACAAAACCCATAAAATAATAAGACTAATTAAATTAAATTAACATTCAAAATTATTTGCATAAAGTTTTAGAATTTTGAGAGGATAATGCAATATTTAAATTTAACAAGATCATTTCAATAAATGAATATTTCTTCCCCTTCATGAAAATAAAAAAAAAATCTTTAAAAATAAAATTTTATTATTTTATCCATATCTTTCCCTCTGAATAAAAAAGAAAAATAAAATTTCCCTTTTATAATAAACGACTGTTAATAATATAAAATAGTTTTCTATATAAGTATAAATTTATATAAATCCAAAACATTGAATATACAAGAAATCATTTAAATAAGGTTTTGAAAAGAAAATGTTATGTTTCTCCAAATTTCTCCCCCTTTTTGTGATATAAAAAAGAATGATAAGTCATGGATTTGAACACATTTATTATTGCACTGAACTCTAGGTAAATTCTATTATTAACTATTTATCAATAATTAAATCTAGATTACCAGCATATCAAAATAAATATGGAAAAACAAGTATAAATAATGAAACATATTTTCCTTAAAAATAAAAATAGATACAAGTTTGATAAACATAGGAATCAAGGTTTTTTTGCAGTGATCATGTTGGGTTATCTTCACTGGACTGTAGACTTGATTTCTACTAACTGTTCTCTCAACATTTTCATTAATCCATCACCACGTTTAATAATAAGATCTATGGCCTCTTGAGTCATATGAATATCTTCAATGAGATTGACTCTGAAAAACTTGTGAAGCATTTATTCTTTCTACATAAACAAAGACAACTTCATTGTGAATTTTTCTAAGATAGAACGGATTCCTGGGTCACTGGATGTTAACTGATCAACTATGAATTTCTGATTATCTATGATAACATATAATGGAGAACTATTGCACTGAAGATCTTGCAACCTTTCATTCATATTTCTCATTGCAGTTGTTATAGCTTGAAATATTCTGATTAAATCAGGTGAAGTGCCTGATCCACTAGCAGAACTATTTCCAATTGATGCAAATTGTGTCTCCAGAATCAATTTAAGATCTGGGAAATCTGACTTCATAAACATTTCAGATTTTAATTTTGCAATAGTATTTAGCATATCCTCTTTAAAATTTTCAACTTCTTATCTTGAAATAGTACTATCCTTATGATTTTGAAATTTCAACTGTTAGGATGCTAATATACTTCTCAAAGAATCATTCTCACATTGTAGTTGAGATAACTTCTTGTAAAACTCTTCAGCTTCCCTATTTCTTGAATCAAAAGCTCCCGGTTCTTGATTCGCAATCTCAGGTTCTGTGTAATGTAATAGTACTAAAGGTAATGATTCAGCATCATATTTTTCTTTCTCCTTTGCCTGAGTAGGTTTTTCCACATATTTTTCCTCAGATTCCTTTCCAGACTTTCATAAAAAATCTTTTTGAAGAACTTCTGTGTGAGCTTCAGAAGCATGCTCATCATGAATATCTGAAATTTCTTCATTTAATAAAATGTCTAAAATGATATTCTCTTCAGGTTCCTTAGGTCTGGACACTTCCTCACCAAGCTCTGCCTCCTTTTCTTGTTGAATGTCAACAGCAAAATCAGTCATAACTTTTTGTTCTTATCTTTCAACTATAATTCTTTCATGATCAGGATCTGTAACAATGACATTTGGTTCATGAGGTTGTTCAACAACCTTTTCTCTAACAAAACATTAAGAGAGTAAATCTCCTGTAGTTAAAGTAAGAGAAGTATGTTCCTCCATCACAGGTTGTTTACTCTAAGTTTAAAGTCCCTCCTAACTTCTTTATTCCTCATTTTTCACCACTTCAAATTTGATCCTCCTTGCGACAGTGTTGACCCTCGATTTAGCTTGTCCCTCCTTGGACTTTAAATATAGAGCTTGAGGATTCTCTGATTCATCATCTGCTCCTACTGGAAAATATTTTTGCTTGAAAGTACTCAAGAAATATCCAATAATCCTTAATGTTCCATCATTAAACACAATACTGTGATGACAGCGTACTCAGGCATCCACCAATCTCACCATGTCCTTCTTAAGAAACATCTTAGAAATGAATCGACCAAAAGGATAAAATTTCATCCGGGCATCACTCTAACAACAATATTTTTGGTATATAACCATATTCCTAGGAAAATTTAGTTCGACATCACTGAGAAAAAGATACATTATAAACATATCGGGATATAATATCATTTCCATCTCAGACATCCTCAGCGCAATCCCTGTTTGCACAAATTTGACCAAAATTTTCTGATCAGGCTCCAAATCCATGATAAACATTTTCATTAGAGTCTTAGTACCAAAAAGAAATGATATTATTTCCTCTGATTTATGCACAGAATCTCTAATACTATTCAAATCGAAATGAAAAACTCCCTCATGAGGGTAGTTGAGAATCTGACCAATTTCTACTGACGAGACTGAGAAATCCCTATCCTCTATCTTAGCCATCATACTATCCTCAGTATCCCCTAGACTAAACTATACAGATTTGAAGAAGTATCTATGTTCTACCTCATATATATATTCGATATTTTCACTGTTGAACGTATGTTCAAGGTTCTGAAATGATAGCGTATGTTTCAACAGTAGATTTTTCTTAAATAACCAGTCGAGACTGATTACCTGGACAGGTAAGATTTTTCATCCTTCGGAGAATTTTCTTTTAGCATTTTTTGTCTTGGCTTCTCTGGCTCATTTATTCCTTACCATCTCTATGAGAATCTCTGAAGGTTTGAAGGTTAGGTTTTAAGAGGTTCGAAGTTTAAGGTTCACGAGTAGAAGTGCGCTTTGCAGGTTCGAAATAATTTTGAGAGAAATGAAACGGTTTAGAAGTTGAAAGCGTTTCTGACAACCTTGATTCCTGAGTTTATAAGAATCATTATATATATTTAAAAATAGATAAAATATATTACGTGGGTAAATGAAATTTATTCTGTTCCAAAAAAATAGAAAAATTATTTTAAGTAGAATTAAAATAATGAACTATTATTGTAAAATAATATTTTATTTAAAATAAAATAATCTTTTCTCCCCCTTAATAAAATAAAACCATGCAGTGGGAAGTGTTTTAGAAAAAATATCAGCTAATTGAATTTCAGTACTTAAAAATTCTAAAGATATATCCTTTTTTAAGAACACGATATCTTAGAAAATGATGTGTGATATCAATATTCTTTGTTTTAGATTGATTAATAGGATTTTTTGAAAATTTGATAGCATTAGTATTATCAATAAAATAGTTGTATTATTAAAATTTAGTCAAATGTCCATAAGAGTGTTTTTCATCCACAAAACTTGTGCACAACAATTTCCTGCAGAAACATATTCTGCCTCAGCTGTTGATAGGGCAACTAAATGTTGTTTCTTACTTGACCATGACACTAAAGATTTTCCTAAAAAGTGACAAGTTCCTGAAGTGTTTTTCATATATAATATAAAACTCCCAAAGTCTGCATATAAATATGAAATCAAATTGAAATTAGAAGTTTTGGGATAATTAAGTGAATCACAAACAGTTCCTTTTAAATATCTAAAAATTCATTAAACAGTAGTTAGATGAGATTCTTTATGATTTTATTGAAATATTGCACAAAGTCATACTGAATACAATATATATGGCCTACTAGAAGTAAGATATAATAAACTACCAATCATAATTCTATATAACCTGTTATCAACTGACATTCCAGTTTCATCCAAATCATGTTTTATATTAGTACACATAGGAGTTGTATATTTCTTCCTATTTTTAAGTCCAAATTTCTTCAACAAATCAGTAATGTATTTTCTTTGATTCAAAACACTTCCAAATTTTTTTTGATAAATTTTATGTCCAAAAAAAAAATTTAGTTCTCCCATCATATTCATTTTAAATTTTTTTCGCATTAACATTGAAAACTCATGACAAAGGGTTTTATTCGTTGATCCAAAAATTACATCCTCCACATAAATTTAAACCAATAAAATATTAGAATTCACAGTTTTCTTAAACAGTATTGTCTCTTACATTCCAAAAGTAATATCATTTTACAAATATAATAGCTTAATCTTTCATACCAAGCTCTAGGTTCTTGTTTAAGGCAATAAAGAGCTTTAGTAAGTTTAAAAACAGAATCTGGTTTTTGAGAATTTTTAAAACCAGGAGGTTTCTCAACATTAACATCCTCCATTAAATAACCATTTAAAACGGCAGACTTAACATCCATCTGAAATAATTGAATGTTCATATGAGATGCATAGGCTAAGAGGATTATAATATATTCTAGTCTAGATACAGGTGTAAAGGTCTCATCATAATCTATACCTTCTTCCTGATTATATCCTTTAGCTACAAGTCTAGCTTTATTTCTAGTTATTATTCCTTGATCATCCTGCTTATTTCTAACGACCCATTTTTTTCCTATTACTAGATAGTTCTATGGTCATTCAACTAATTCCCAGACTTCCTTTCATTTGAACTGGTTTAATACTTCTTACATTGAAATCATCTAGGTTTCATCATCTAAAGATTCTTCTATAGTATTGGGTTCTAATTGAGATAGAAAGGCATAGAATTGTTTCATATTTCCTATATTTCTTCTAGTTTTTATTCCTATATCTAATTCACCTTTTATAGTTTCTAAAGGGAGATTATTTAGGGTTCTAGTCTATCTAGGAAACACGCATATAGGTTCTTCGGTATAAGGATCTTTTGAACTGGACTGAATTTTATTTATATCTTTTTCAAAATCATTTTTCAAGTTCTCAAGCCTCTTTTTATCATTAGAGTCATATTCATCCATTTGATATGTCCTTTTCTCAAAGGGATCAGATTCATTAAATTTCAAATGAATTGATTCTTCATCAATACTTGACTTCTTATTATAGATTCTATATTCTTTGGAAGTAGCTGAATATCCTATGAAAATTTCATCATCAGATTTTTTATCGAACTTACTAAGATTATCCATGGTGTTTAAGATGTAAAACATGCATCTAAAAACATTAAAGTATTTAACTTTAGGTTTTCTATTATTCCAAAGTTAATTGGGTGTCTATTTCAAAAGAGGTCAAATTAAACTTCTATTCATTATATAGCAGGCTGTGCTTACAGCTTCTGACCAAAAGTAGGTAGGAAGGCTGTATTAATTTAGCATAGTACTAGTCCTTTCTTGAATAGTCCTATTTCTTCATTCAACAATTCCATTTTGTTGAGGTGTTCTAGGTGCAGAGAAGGTTTGTTTAATACCAATATTTGAGCAGAATGAATTAAATTCCTGATTATCAAATTCACCACCATGATCACTTCTCAGTGAAATTATTTTAAAAGATTTTTCATTTTGAATAGCTTTACAAAAACTTTCAAATAAAGTAAAAGCTTCATTTTTGAATTAAAAAAAAATTCCATGTAAATCTAGAATAGTAATCAACTAAAACATATACATATAATTTACCAGCCAAGCTTGGTACTCTTGAATGTCCAAAAAAATCCATATGAATAAGTCTAGAGGATTAGATGTAGCAATTTTAGTAACAGATTTGAAGGATGATTTCTGTTGCCTGCCAAGTTGACATGCATCACAGAATCTGTCACTTTAAAATTTGAGACTAGGAAAATCAGAAAATAAATGTTTCTTAGATAACGTATTTAAAAAATATATATTACAATGTCCAAGTATCTTATTCCAGATCCAAGATTCATTCATTTTAGAAGTTATTCAATTTACTTGTTGTTTACACTAGGAATTTAAATCAAGGGTATACACATTATCAGTTCATGGTGCTCTATGTTTAAGAAATTTATTTTTGAAAACAGAACAACAATTGTTAGAAAAATCAACAGTATAACCATCATTACATAGTTGAGAGATACAAATTAGATAGTGTATAAATACTTGTACATAAAGTACATTATTAATTGAGACAATTTTTGGATCTCCAACTGTTCCAATACCAATGATTTTTCTAATGGCATTGTCACCAAAAGTGACGTGTCCACCATCATTTTGAGTGAGTGTAGATAAATTAAATGAGATTCCACTAATATGTCTTGAGCGGCCACTGTCCATATACCATATATCATTTTTTCTCTATTGACCTGCTCCTTGGAAAGACATTTACACAGATTGATTTGGTACCCATATTTTGATGGGTCCAGTAGTGTTAGCTAGCAAGGATCCGGGAATCCGGACCTGCTTTGTTTTTCTAATTTCACATGAGTCGAATTGATCATTTGATAAAAAATATTTCTTAATGCCACTTATTTGAGGTTGTCTTAAGAAACTGTTTTTAGAAATATGTCCCCTTATTCCATAGTAATTACAATTTAGACTTTTTGCACTTGGAATAAAATAGTTTTTGTAATGCTTGGGTTTTTCACCTTTACTGCCAATTCCAACTCTTTCTTTTTTAATGACATTTTTCCCAAGGATTTCATTTAAAATATTTTCTCCTTTAGTAAAAACAATGGCTGATGTTTTATAAGTTTCTACTTCAGTTTGCACTTATTTTATCTTTGATTCATAATCTGTATTGTTAGAATCAATTGAATCAAATTTTTCAGTTAACTCCTTATATTGTTTCAGCATTGTATCACTTTTATCAGAAACAGCATTATGAACATTATTTAAATACTTATGCTTCTTAAATAGAGAGTCATATTTTTCTTCAAGCATACTGTAGTAGGATGCATGTTTTTCATTAGAGTAATTAGATTAAGAACAGGAATCATAAGAGTAGTAAGATTGTACCTCATCTGTTTCTGCCATAAAACACACGTTGGATTTTAGATTTTCTTTCCACCTTTTCTGTTTCTGACTGACAGGTACTACTGCAGTCTTTATATACACTCCAAGTAGCTTTTGTGGCTTTCTTTTCCTTATACTCATAGTCATTTCATTTGAAAAATTTCTTTCTCTTGTCTTCTTTTAGTTGAGGAAAGTCAGGTCTGATATACCCCATTTTCTTGCATTCATAGCATCTTACTTCTTATCATCTTTCTTAAATGATTTTTTGAATCCTCTTTTATTTCAATAGAATTTTGTGAATCTTTGACCTAGCTGATCCAATTCCACATTAGAATTAGATAACTCAAAACTCTCTGACATCTCTTTTTCATTTTTCTTTATCTTTCTGTTTTTGCTCGGTTATGATGCATTCAAGGTAGTATCTTATCTTTTGATAATAATATTATGTTTATTAGCTTCATGTTCCATCTCTACTTCATACATCATTTATGTTCCCATCAGTTCTCTCATGGTTAAATTGTTGATAGGTGTCGACTGTCTGATTACTGTAGAGATTCCATTCTAATTTGCAGGCAGTACTCTCAACACTTTAAAATTTTGATCATCTTGCTTAATGGGATCTCCCAAGGAAGTTATGTTACTAAATATCTCTGTCAATCTTCTATTCATTTGAGTAATACTTTCACAGTCAACCATTCTGAATGTATCAAATTTATGTTTAGCAGTTGCATATCTCATTTCCATGATATTGTTGGTTCCATCGTAAGCAACAGAAATAGTTTTCCACATTTCATATGTTGTTGGGCATTGAGATACTCTGTTAAACTCTTCAGGTCCTAGACCACATATAATTGCATTCATTTCCTTCGAATTCATATCATATTTTGCTTCAGTAGCTGTACTCCATGTTTCATGTTTTTATGGAATTTCATATGGAGTTAGAATGTTAGAATAGACTCTATATCCATGATTTTTCAGATAGATAATCATTTGAGAGATCCAGAATCCATAGTTTTGTCCATTGAAGTACGGTGCTCTGACCATAGACATTCCCTCTCTTATATCAGGCATCTTTCTCTGTGTATAATCACGTTCATCTTGTTAAATCTTTGACAAAAAACTCAACCTCTGATAGAAATAATTGGATCAGATTACACCAAATATACACAAGAGGGGGGTGAATTTTGTCTTTTCAAAAATATTTATGAGATTGTTTCTGCCTTTTATCATTAATAAGATAAAATGATGCAGCAGAAATATAAATGTAAAAAACACAAGATATATAGTGGTTCAGGGAACAAAAGGCCCCTAGTCCACTCCACCAACACTCTACTCCACAAGCATGGTGATTTTCACAATCTGTTCCTTATTTCAATATTCTGGTTCACAACTGAGTACAGGCAGTGGACACCATTACAATCCAAGGCAAAAAAAAGCCTTCTGGTTCAATTATAGGACCTACACAGCTTAGTACGAGAATCCGATCACTCATGAATAAAAAGAAAAGATTTTTGTATTTTGAAATTACTTTCCAGATGTTCTCCACAATTGCTAAAACATGCAATTGACAATAGATAGATCGTCGCCTTCATAAATAATAATCTTCACATAAGAAACGTTCTGAGTTGATCCCGTTGCTGTGGATATATAAATGCAATTCATAACATCTGCAGTAGAAAACTCACAGTAGATATTCGTTGTAGAACAAGTGAATCTTCTATCGCGTTCCTTATTATTTTAACAAACAAAGCTTTGATTCCCCTTTTGAATCAGTAGATCGTTGTGTTTCGGTAGACTATTTTTATCATTTTTTCATAGAATAATCAAAGGATCACACCTGATCAATAATATTTAATGCATATAAATAAAAGACCAATAATAACTTCTCCTGTAAAATTAGATCCACAAAAGTTGCCTTTTTACTCAAGATATTCAAACATTTGAATTTACAGAGCAGTCGTAACTTCCCTGAAGACTCGGCATAAAAAGCTCCTTTTAATTTTATTATCAAATCATTGATGAAACGGTTTTGAATCAATCAAAATCCTACTTTAAAATCAGCATTAAATCTTGGCATGAAATCCGCCTAATAATCAGCGTATTGATCGTTGAATAAAAGTATCATCATTAAATTCTCTGACACTAATGGTAAGGATAAGTTGATCTATATGAGTCCTCTGATCCTAAGGTTGATGACATAGTCTTAAAATGTAAGGTTCTCAATGCAAGGTTGAAAATGTAAACATGACAACAAATGTAAGGTTCATTCCAAACATAGGGTTGGTCATCCAAATTTTTCTCTTCAACTTTCAAACGTATGATAAAAGATCCATACTTTTTCTTGATCCATACTTTTACAAGAACATATGGTTGTTTACAAAAGTATGGTTGATGAGCCATAATTTTGAGAAACAAACGTAACATTAAATATTTATATATGGTTTTCCTTCCATACTTTTCCGATATCCCAAACGTAGGGTTCCTTCCTAAAGTAGGGTTCTTCTTCCATACTTTGTCGATAACATATGGTGGTTTAACCATACTTTTTCCTTATCTCATAAAGTATACAGTTTCTATCCTTACGCTACGTTTATCCTTGTAGGGTATGAATAGTGTTTCTAGAACACACTAAAGTAGATTCTGAATAAGTAGAACATGAATAGTGTTTCCAGAACACGCTAAATTCGAATACTTTAATAATTAATTCCCGTAATTTCAAGAGTTAAATAAAATGATACATTCATGAAAAATTATTTACAAATAAAATCATTAGAAAATAACTAAGGGTATTTTTGAGCATCAAAATTAACATAAAGAGATAGAATATTAATATAAACTCCCCCTTTAAATAAAAATATTATGAATTGTTGAAAACAACACATTATCAACACAATGGACCTTAGTGTCTTGTGGGGAAGACTGATGGTATTCCTTTTAAGATCATGTATTCATGACTAAGAGAGGATTGTCGAAGCTTTGACACCTTGTTGGAATGGGGAACCCTTTGTAGAAATTCATAATCCAACATGAGCTATGCTTGTTGTGAGAAACAAGGTGTGTCAAGGGTATTATACTAAGTTATTCAAGAGAAGGAGAGTGTAATTTTGTATCATGTAGTGGCTATATCATGATATAAGATCAAGTCATCTCTATGTATCTCATTGAAAATTATAATCTATCCTTACATAGTTTTGGAGAACCATATTGTTTAACTTCAATTGGTAAGGATCTAGGTCACTCAGTATGAATGAAGATGGACATTATGGATCTGTGTAGTTTTTTGTCATGAGATAACTAAATGAGGTCCACCATCACCAAGGTAGAGTTTTGGATCATTGTTGTTTTACTTCGTGTGGTAAGGAAATTGGATCACCCCACGTGAATGGAATGTAATCAAATGGTTAGACCCAATAATAAGGATTTGGTTGTCACTATGTATCATGTGAGAGAATGAATCATACCATAAATAGTTCTCAAGAAATAATTCATTTTAAATTCATGTGTCTAGAATGATCTCCATATTTTTTTTCACCATGTGGTCATGATATATTTTCATTGATCGTTGTCATATACTCGTGATGACATTTAGGTCATACTCTGGTACAGATTCCCATTCTGATTATAACTTATACAATGTATTTCTATTAAAATTGTCCATTGGTGGTTGGTGTGACATTCTCCCCATCCATGGTGGCCAGAGAATAGGGTCCATTATGATAAACATTATGTATTACATTGGTTCCTTCTCACGTGGGTTCCAATTATAGGGGATCTGTTTCCTAGTATCATTTGGTTTCTAAGATCTAGCTCAATTATCCTTGGAGGAATGACTAAAGGAGAAACATTTTATTAAAGGAAGGTGCTATTTGATTCTGATGAACTCCCGGATTTTCAATGTGCACAATCTATCCTCATCTAGCCGTTCCAATTCATCTAACAACTTTTTTGATTTCTTACCATCTGAGGCTTGCTCACAAATGGATGTTTCAAGTGATGGAAACTGAGGTTCTATGGGTAATAGTGACACTGTCCTACTCACCAATGATTATGGTTTGAACTTTGTGGATGTACATGTGATGGTATGATAGGTCCATAATTCATGGAAGATTTTACCCGACATAGAGTTCTAATCCTTCTTCACCATCTTCTAGAGTAGGTTCGATAGAGTCTTATTAATGTAATATATCTGTACATTTTCAACCACATGATTGAGGTATTAGTTATTGGACCTATTATTTTACACTTTGTATAGCTTTATTTACTACATGGAATAGAATTATGTGATGTTTCTATCAATATTGTGTGATTGAATCTGAACATAGTGATGATATAGGACTTCAAAAAGGTGGTAATATTCTTTTTCCTAACATCCATGAGGGGTATTGCCTTAGTCCCTTTTGTAAAGATGTTAGTATCATAAGGGATGTACAAGAACATCATAGTTGTGGTTAAGGGATATATCCCAACAACATCCATCCCCTAAACGAAACACATCTAGGAATATTTAGTTGTATGAACCAATTGTAGGGGGTCATCAATGATATTTTCATAACTCATGCATAGATTAAATTTCCTTGTGAATTCCATGTATTCATGTATCAATGTATTCTAGTTGTATATTATCATATTTATATGTAGGGATATACTATTTCTAGATTTATGGGTATTTTTGGATCCTTTTTGGACATCTTCAATGAGAGTGAAAATTCACTTTTTACTATGCACCTGAGGAGAAATCCATAAGAGCCACATTTTCATTGGAATATTGGATTATTTGAACGAACAAAAATAGTGAATTATTAAATGTAGTGTAATATATATACTCTTCTATCATGATATGTTTAGAGAATCCTATTATATAGATAACCCACTATGTCTCCATCCATCCACGATTGGCCAATGGTTTATCACGCTCTGGGGCTATGCTGACCTGATCGATTTCTCCACTAAAACATATGATGATTGCTGAGACCATTATTCACTATGTGATATAGATGATTTTATCATCTTGATCAGGGACAACAAGGATAATAACTACAATATCTAGTGTGTTAGTCTGAGGATTATTTGACTGGGGAATAGGATTCATTGTGGGATCAAAATGAAACTATAGATTCAATACCTTGACATAGCTACTATGGTGGCCAATTATACCTTTTTAAAGTCATATTCAACATTTTTATTCTTTATAACCAATTATGAATTACCTTGATATTCAGTTTGGATTTGTTAACACATATTTCTAGTTCCAACCCAATGATTAGGGCTTTGTATTCTTCTTTATTATCGATGAAGCCATAAAACATTGAGAAAGAGTAGAGTAGAACTACATTGTTTGGAGGGAAAAATAAAATCCACATACCAACATGGATGAGCATCAATTTTTCCATTATTTTGTCTTAAAGACACTGTGAGGAGATATCAAATTGTATTCCCCATTTATAGGTAGTAGCAGGGGGTTAGAATAGATTTCTATTTGGGATCTTGGTGTATTCCAGTGTACTTTCGAGGGAAGGATGTGCTATGAGGAAATCAACTAGGTCATTACCTTTCACTAACATTTGTGATATGAAATGGATGACATAATACTATATAATGACCCCCATCGACTTAAGTTTCCATTAAATATATAGAAGCTAAGAATGTACTTGAAGAAAACTATACGAGAGACTAGTTGGACATCGTGGTCCATCAAGTAGTCCCTCGCCTTTTTCATATAAAATATTAGTGAATGGCTATTCTCATCTACATAATAATATCTAGTATTGGTACCTATATTTAACTAGATAAGATATTAAAAGTTATTCTCACACCCCTGATTGTTTTTTAATTCGAGGATGGTGCCTAATAAGCATTATATGGAAGCCAGATATACGATTAGTAACCTCATGAGTAGCCTCCCTTCTATTGGATGTGTCAAAACTGGTTGGTGCAGCTATTACTGCTTGAGACAACCAAAGGCTCTTTACCATTCATAATCCAATTAGTGGAATATTCCCCTATTAATTATTCTAGTTAAGGGGAGATATTTTCCATCCAAATTTTCAATGAAATGTGAAATGTAGGTGGGGTTCCCCTAGAGTACCCTTAGTTCTTTATTTATCATGGGGAGACATTTCTAAGGTAACACTTGTCCTTTATGGGTCGAACTCTATGTCATGGTTTCTTACCAAAATGCCAAGAAACATTCTAGATGTTACCAAAAACAATTAAGGGGATTCCCCATTAGACAATATAATGTCAGCTTTTCATGTATTGTTCAAAGATCCATGATGTGATCACATCATTGTATGGATTTAACAACCAGTTCATTGACATAAAAAACAATTATACTCCCAAAAAAATGTATTAATGATTTGATGCATGAGATATTAATATGTGGAACTAGAATTATTTATTCTAAAAGGAATGAACTAATAAAATGATATACATTAAGGCCCTTTAATGATGGAATATTCTTCATCATTATGGGACATCTGGATCTAATTGTATCCTGAGTAACCATCCATGAAATAATCTTACTAAAATATAGATGATTCATCTAAAAAGAGTACCATGATCATAAATGGGAAATTTCCCTTTAGGAAATGATGATTATGTTTTCAGAAATCAATGAAAATCATAATCTGATTGTTCTTTTTTATTATTGGGGAAGATGCTGGAAAGTCGTATTGGGTATTATTCTTCATGGAAAAATTGGTATTTGATCAAATTTTTAATTCCTCTTATATATTTGTGGCATGAGAGGGGTGAATCCTCATGAAAATATATTTAAAGACAAGTTGTTCATCTGACAGGCTAAGATGGTGTGTTGCTACATCTGTATTCAATTCAAGAATTTCTATAGAGTTCTAAGAATACACATATCAGTTCGTCCTTAGAAAATTGAGGTACATAACTTGCTCTTAGAGGGGAATGGAAACACTAACCAGACTAGGCCAAGGGGACTACTTCTATTCCTAGATTAACTTGTTTATGCTCTTCTATAGTGTTTGTGATGCCTTTCATGAATGTTGTAGGGGAGTTCCTATGGTTAACCTCATCATCATACATTTGTGAAACTCTGGAGACATTTTTAGGTGATGATGGAGATCTGAGGGCCTCTCTATAAATATTAGGGTGAGGGTGGAAATCAAAATAGACATCATCATCCATTAATATCTTTTATATTATAGAGAGATGATATAGAGGATCTGTTTTATATTTATTCTTGACGAAAGGATGGTTTGGATCTCTAGGATTAGATATGCTACTTTGACCAAATTTATGGGAAGCTTATAATCACCATTTAGAATACACTAATGGTTCGCAAGGGCTATCTCCAAGCCATTGGGAAATGAAACCTGTATATCATCATCTAACAATGGTTTCTTGACTCAATATTTGTAGAAATATACATCTGTATATGTGCCTCTAAAAGTTTCTATGGTGGACTTTCACCATGTAATATGATCAAATTTCTATTAATGGGGTACTTCAAACATTGATAGAATGTTGATGGTGGAACCAAGTGGTTATAGAGCAAGGGATTCCTTATTGGAAATTATAAATGGTGCCTTGCTGGATAAAAATGAACCCAAAATCATATGCGAGTTCTCCATATTGAGTTTCTTCTCTATATCCCAAATTTCGGAGGGTCCAAATTGACTTGAGAATAACCCCGGATCTATTATAAATAAAACCCCCATGGAAATTGTCATTATTGAGTCTATTTGAAATTTATAAGGGAATGATGAACCCTTAGATGGCCTCTTCCTAATCATGATTGGTGAATGAGATGGTGACATGACATTTTGAGGAAATAGACTCCACTTGAGAGACATTGAGTACATTGACTTCTATATCAAATTATCATGGGATTTAAAGTGAGCTAACAAGTGCCTTCAATATTTATTTTTAATGTCATTGTGGAATGAGGATTGATAGCTTCTCTTGGGTTGCATCTAGTATATTCAAAATATATTAAATTTGTGCAAGAGGTTGGTGATTCCTAACATGGGGATACTCATGGGAATTTTATTCTAAATTGAAAGTATCTGAGGTAGATGGAACATGTATTTGAATAGAATATGATGAGAATCTACTGCAATTTTTTTTGTTCTCGCTATCCTTCCCCATTGTATGGGTTGATTGGATTAGCCTCCCACTAAGAATTTATGCATGATAATCTGATTAGAGAGACTACTAAAAGGATATGAGGCACCTTCTAACCCATTTTTAGACTGATAGAGAACTTCCCCATGAGTCTCAGTAGTGTATATGTCCTCCATAGGTATATGAACAGAATATTGAGTCTGACCACATCTATGAGGTCCCATGTATCCTCAGTTTCGGCTCTTGGAGCTTCCCATTCCATGATTATGTGAGGGAAAATCATATTCATTATCATATTTATAGTTGTAAATCAAGGCTTCCTTATGTATCACATTTACATAGACAAATATAAAAACATAATCTAATGTGGATTCTGTTTTGTAGGGTTGTGTATGTCCTACAGATGTTTCATGGAATTAATTTCTAAGAGTTACAGCTTGCTTTGGAGAAGAAGAAAACTCTTCTACGTGTATATCTTATAGCATCTGGTTCTCATTACCACCATTGGGATGCACATTTCTTGTCCTTTTATTGGGTGTTAGAGCCATCGTGACTCTATGAAAATATTGTATCAGAGTGGTGTAAATCTGATCATTTTTTTTAATACATCCAGTTTTCAATGTAACGTCCCATATTTTGAACTGCATGAAAAATTGAATAAAATTATTTTTTTTCCATCAAGAATGTACGATGGTTTTAAAAACAAGCATCAGAATTTTTTTTTCTAATATTTGAAATTACAATGTGTCTTTTAAGGAAATTGAATTACAAGTATTAGATTAACATTTAGACTTGACAAAAATTATATTAAGGTTAAAACCCTTCTATAAAACATCGATTAGTTTTATAAAATATTTTTAGAGTTAAAAATTCATTCAGTGTGGGGTTCCAAGACAAATAGACCCTCAAAATTGAACGAATTAAAGTAATAAATATATTTATTTAGTTTTGTGTGTGTTCTTTTTAGAAAAAATGAAATCACTCTCAAATAGTGTATCCTTCGAGAAATATGAGACCACTGTTTGATCTGGAACATTGGGTTTACCCTAAAGACGGTATAACATTGATGTTTTCCAGGTGTTTGAGAACCTTTCAAGTGATAATAACCACATTATTTTTAAGTAATTTATCATTATATTTTTATATAGTAAATAATTGTTTTCTCAGAAACGGTGTGTCTTATGAGAAATTTGAGGCTACCGATAGTTCTGAGACGTAGGGATTTGCTATTCAGGGCATAAATTTTTCGAGGGTCAGATATTATTTCATATTAAACCTGAAGATAATTTAATTAGATTATAAATATTTGTGTTGGAATCCTAGAAATAATAATAATAATTTTATTATGAATATTATAATTTATGTTAAAAGAAAAAAATGAAAATGTACTTCCACAATTAATAAATTGTGTCATTGTGTAAATAATAAATCATAAATTTAATAAATGTGATATTATTAATTTTTCCAATAAAATAAAAATGTACAATCAAGATTAATTTAATATTCATTTTCCCATTTTGTGGTTTTTTTATATTGTTAATGGTTTCATTGATGAGTTGTATTATATAATAAGGAATTAATTATTGTTATTATTATTATTTTGGGACAAAAATATTATGTATATTTATATATAACTCACATATATATAGGTGGATATTAATATTTCTTTGGATAAAAAATTATTAATTTCACACATAAAACATTATAAAAAATCAGCTTAAACCATGGTGGAGACCGTTTAATTTGTTTAGTACCAATTCTTAATGCGACCCAGGGTGTGCACTTGTGCACCCTGTTGTGGGTCCAGAGTAGCTAATAACTTATTTAAATAATTTATCAGGATTTATGAAAAATATTAGGTCATGACCTAGTGCAGTGTTCGAGTTAAAAATAATAAAAAGAAATAAATATAAATTTAAAGGACATCAAATGAATATAAAAACGGTTAAAAATAAATTTTAAAATAAAATAAGAAGGGTTTTTCATGAAATATAAATATTATAAAATGGTTACTATCCCTTTTAACATTTATTTTTTTTATTATCCCATTCATATTATTCATTTCTTATTTATTGTCTAGTTATTTTTTTTTAATTTTTTTCGTATTATTTACTTTTTCTATTTTATTTTATTTCTTTTATTTTTATATCTTTCTCTCCACACCCTGCCTTTGTGAGTCACCACTTCTCTAGTCCTCCCATGTGGTGCGCCTCCTCCTCTACACATCTTAAATCCCACTATGACTCCATATATCACCTATTTTCTTTTCTATAAGTTTTTCTATAAAGAATTTGGTAAGGATAACATAACACAACAAGAATTTTTTGATCTCACCGCTTATCCATCGTGCAATCTTCTATGGAATTTTTTTACTTGAAATTGAAGTTTTTTGAAAATTGTCGGATTTCATCTATTTTAGGTCAAATTAAATATTGTTGTGGAGCATGGGATCTACTATGATTATGAGGTAGGGAGTCTACTATATTTTTCATCATTTCATATATTTTTAAGATCGAACATTGTGTCAATTATCTATGCCTACTAGTGATACTTAATTTTTCCTTTTATTAACTCAATAAACTACTTTTTTTAACCAATGTCCCCTTGTTAGAGGTCATCTAGCATATTTATATTTTTACAACATTTTTATATAACCTTTGGGTGTGCCAAAATTCTTGGTAACATTATCCTTTAGCCAAGAGTAATTAAATTAATTAATTACTTGTGTTATGTGACCACCTATAGGATCAGTTTTAAATTAAATAAATTATTTGAGATTATTGTGCCCCATGAAACATAAGTATTAATTTTTATCTATGCCTAATTATTTTTTACATTGTTAAATTAATATCCCACCATGCCATTATATTGTGATATGTGTTTTTTTTCTTGTTTTATAGATATATTAATGTGGATGTAACATCTTAACAAGAATGATCAATAGTATATGGCTTTGAGTTCCTAATATTAATTGTTTCTTTTATAAATGAATAACTTGTGATATTTTCTTCCATGGAATATAATTAAATTCAGGGCAGTGAGACAATGTGGGTTCTGTATTAAGAACTACACACAGAATCTCCATTCCTGACTGGTTATACAATATGCTAGGGAGATGATGTCTTAGGATTTGGTAGACAATGGTTTCCCTATGTTTTTAAATACTCATGAGTGATACTGCTTTACAAAGGAACATTTAATGATAAACCTATTATAAAAGTGGATTCTACATGCCTAAGGTGATAATTAACCCTTATACAGGCTATACTAAAAGAGACTCAAGATAAATCCATGCCACGAGGGATACCTGATCTTTCAAGAAATTTACCATGGGTGTTCTTAGTGCTATTGGATTTATTGAAGGATGTTCCGTTGTGATAACTTTTGGAAGGACTCAGACTCTAACTATCTATATGAACATAATATTAATTACAATGCGTGGAAGGTTACTAACGATAATGTTTGAGTTCAGTGTGAATTTTTATATCATATGGTATATTAAAACAGATATTTTGGACACATAAATTATACCCATCCTACAAAAAATCATAGGGTATGTTCCTCTTCTATGTGATCTATTTTTCTATCCTATATATATATATATGAATCCTTCTTATTACAGGTACCATATTCAGATTCTTGGATTAAACCGAAGAAGGTGATATGGGGTGGGAACCATTGAGAACCCAGATCAAGTAATATTTATTTTTTTATGGATATTTAATTGCTTAAATTTATCATATATTCGCACACTATTTTTTTATAGCATGAAATGGAAAGGATAATACACCATGGGTGCCGGCCCACTGAGATTTTATATCACTCCCTTCTCAAGAACCATCTGTTACCTAAGTAGACTTTATGCTCATAGGTATGGATATCAGGAAGCATGTTTCACCTGATGATTGAGTGTTCCTTGCTACTTAGGATAGAGATTCGGGGATGAGGACCGAGCATTTTCTTGAGAGGTATTTTATTCATTGTGGTGTTTCTTTTAGAGATTTGATTTCATTTTTTTATTTATATTATCCAAGAATTATATTATTACAGACATCATAGCAAGACATTTTATTCTGTATCTGGTTTTATTTATCAGCATCCACACATATCATTTATTTGCTTGGAAATATTTATTTTCTTATTTTATAGTTTTATTATTTATATGATTCTGCTATTTGTTATAAATTGTTTCTTAATAAACTATTTATTACGTATTACATATGAGGTAATTGTCTCCCCAAATACTTGTTAAAGAATCCCTTAATACTAGTTGTCATCTTCGGGTGGCCTAGGAGATGCACTTGAGGTCATTTGACCCTTCGTTCTGGCCACCGTTTTATAGTGAGTGAGGTCAAGATGTTACAGTAAAACTTTTATGCACTCCAAGTTGGAACATTATGCCAATCATCCTTCTCCTCTAAATAAATGATGATTATGTACACTACCTTCTCTGGGGAGTTATCTAGAATCACCAGTCTAGATTCGACCATGCATTGATGGGCATCATTGAAGACAATGAAATCCAATATATTATGACACATCCTTTTACGGTAAGGGTAGTAGTGAGGAATGTTGGTGGGGTTTTCTTCCATAGGTTTTTTTTGATATGGATGTTTTAGAAGGATATTTTTCATGTATGTGAGAAAATAAATTCATAACATTTCATTCTAAAAGAAGAATAATTTGTTGAAATATTCTTCAAATATCTGGAGACCTTGATTTACATATACTTATCGATGGGGGTGATTAGGTGGATTCTTTCACTCTATAGTAGGTGTTGGATGTATCAACACCACGCTATGTGATTGGATGAGTACCGCTGCAAGCATGAGAGTGAAAACTACATCTTCTGGTCTACATAGATTTTCCCATGTGTTGTGGGCATGAGTTAAGACTTGGATAAGGTTTTTTTAATAGAGTCTTTAAGATGTTGTGTCATTTAAGTGATCTCTCAGAATCCACATGTATATTTTATTGGTATTTGGGGTGTCTGCAACTCATAAAAGAAATTTTAGGTACAGAATTTTTGAAGTCACTCCTGAAAATGGGGGAAGTTGAGTGAACATGATATAACATTCCACCTTTCAAGGAAATCAGACACCATCTAATTATCACATTGTTTTCAGTTCATCATATCAATGATCATTTTTTTCTCAGTGTTAATCTGAATAGATAAATGAACTGACTGCAATGGTTTTACCATCCTATAACATATCCATATAACATACCACTGTAACAGATGAATGGTATCACCCATAGAGTTTTCATGAAACACCTCATATTTGTTTCCTCTTTTTGATCCGAATATCCCATCATAATCCCATATCATGATACAATGTGTGTGTTATGTTTTTCAAGGTTTCACGAACCATCAATGGAAGAGAAGGTAGGGTCAAAAAAGCTGTGTGGAGGTGGAGTATCATTCTACCATTTGGAATATGGGTAACTTTTTGAATGACCATTTTCAACTATCCCATCCAAGGATTCCATTCAAGTAGTTAGGGACCCAATTCCATTATGAATCTTTTGAGGAACTATTTTTGGAGTTGCCACTCATATAATAGTTGTGGTAAAGGGTTGATGTGGTGATCCCTATATTCTCCCACGATAATTCTCAATTCATCTTATAACTGAATGATTTCCCTAAGGTGGGAGAGGTTGTTTCCACAAAAGAGGGTAGTCAGAATCATTTTCGACTTACTCATTTATTTAGTCTTGGTTTCTAGACCCAAATCAAGTCTGATTCTATGATTAAATTTTTAAATGTGGTTTTTAAATGTGAGGGAGAATATATATATGTCGCAATAGATGATACCCAACAAGCATATTTCCCATATGTAGATCCTCATTGATTTTCCAATGATCTCTTATTTCACACTCATATTATGTAATCTATTTCTCTATGGAAGGAACATATGTTATTCTAGGTGTTCATTTTGATGGAGTCATATCATTCACTTTTTCAATGACAATATTCGGTCGGGGAGGTGGTAACTCATTGTTCAGTGGTGCAATATTTGGAAGCCTTATTTGATTCTCGGTGTGTGAAGCCTCATTTGGTGCGTCCAAATCATCATCTTGCGGTACATTTTCCATGTTTCATCCCTCTGTGTTCGATTCATGATCGTTGTCTACCATGTTGATAGTAATGAAATTTAAAGTGGCATAGAAGGCCATGATAGTTGTTCCATTACTATCAACACAACATGTTGATTCTTCATTACCTTAAATAGGACTATTATTTGAACTGTCATTCATATTGGTCCATTTTGGTTTGTTTTCTTAGAGGGGTTTGATTTAATTTATCATATGCTCCACCCATATCAACCTTAGAACAATGGAATTTAGGCAATTATCAATCGTGGTTTCAATACAGTCCCTAACTATCAGAGGTTTTCATTTTGGTGAGAGGAATATGTGGGACACCAACCAATGATTTTTTCCTCCCAACCTAGAGAATTTTGATTCTCCCTATGTTGATAATGATGATGAAAATTCTCCAACCATGTGAGGTATGGTTCATTTCAGGTCTCCATTGGCACTAATTTGTCCTGTTGTTGAGGACACAATGACTATAGTTAAGGAATTGATCATTCCTGGGATAGATATGAGGATCTAAATTCCTTAATCCTAGTGGGGTGAGGTGATATAGAATCACGAAAAATTCCTCCAGGACCCTATCAGTGGATGATAATCTTTGAGGTGGTGATTAAGATATAAATTCCCCCAACCCTACAAGTTGTGGTTTACCTATGGCAACCACAGTAATGTCTTAAATCCTCTCAGGAATTGGTGATATGAGTGTTGGTGGAGGTGCTAAACATTATCATAGCCTAAGGTACCATGTGCGATCCTAGATGGCCGATATGGAAGATTATTTTTGGCATATTTAATCTGGCGTAGCTATGGTTGTGTGGGTGTTGGGGCTATGGAATCCCATGCCTGAAATTATTTTTCTTGCGAAGCTTCCCATTTGATTGAAACGTCATTATTCATGTACATAATGTGTTATCATTTCTTTGAGGTGCCATGTTTTATGTCCTCTTTTCTATCATCTTCCATTGTTCTTAATATCTGGGCATCAATAAAGAATGGTCATTCCATTGTAGGGACCAACATGCACCATGAATTACCAGGGCCCGTAATTTCCCATGAGCCTATAACATTATAGGAAAATGAATATAAAGGGATCTATTCTTCAAGGGGCATGGTAAAATGTAATGCTCCATGAAATCCCCATATTTGAAAATGAAAGCATGATGTGGAATTAAAGATCAACTATTGATGTGTCGTGATGCATTGGTAGCATGCTTGTTACGGATTCGTATTGTGATTTTATGGTATTTCATTCTGAGCCATTTAGATAGTAGATAAGTCAAAATGATGGAAAAGTGTGTTGATTTTTTTTAAAGTGACACTTGTATCCTCGATGAAGAAGATACCAGTCCTTAATTCACTGATCGGAATCCAATATATTTTGGCACAGTTAAGGAATGCACTCCTTTTATAGATCATCTAGTAAATTATAGATATAATAGCTATGGGATAAAACACGATAGTGATGCATTTTCTATACAACTCTTGAAATATGTATATGCTAACGTCCTCTTCATTAAACTCACAAACATCAATCTAGTTAGACCATAGCATATGGAACTGATAGTCTCCTACTGGCGAGAGAGGAGTGTTTATAAGAGTTTATGGGGAACCATATATATTTTACCAAAAAAATTTAAGCACCTACCTATTACAAGGTGTTGATTTTTTGGAAACTATCTATATGGAAGTGTCTAGTAAATGAGTGTATTTCCTTATCCAAGGGAGATATTGTCGTTCGTAGGTTAACCATGGTAGATAGTTGGAGTAGAGTCTTCCCAATCCATATACACACCACCTTAAGGAGGAATACCATGGTAATGATATCCTTATAGATCAACTTTATACAAGAGTCTATGAAACCAGGAAGTGTTGAGAATGTGTCTTTAATGACCTCAGTGACAATGGAATTGAGAATATTAGGAGTATGGGCCATTTTTTGCATCATGGTCAGAATATACTGACCAACCTATTGGGATTATGCAGGGATATGAGTCTGTTATTTGATGGAAGTTGTATCTTGTATATAAAAATATGGTGTCGTTGGAGTATGATCACACTATTAATAATATGTTGGAATATGTTAATAATCCACCTCTACATTGAAAGGGATATATGCCATTCTTGAGGAATGTGCTATTTTCACTAACTATGTCTCAGTCAAGATGGGAGTATGAACCCAATCATGAGCCTTTGGGATATTCCATTGCTCTTTCATGGTTGGAGTATGACCGTTACCAGAGGCATGCGATGCTTTTACCTAGTGATTCGTAGTTGGAATAGGAATATGATCCCAGTCTAATTAAGAATTACCTATTAGAATATGCTGATGGAACTCTCAAATGGGTGGTGCCTTATTATATTCTTCATGTATTTCTTTTGAATGATGCTAGAATAGTCTTTCAATATGGGCGGAGGAATATGTTCCTTGCTTCTACAATATTATTGAATATTCCAAGAAGATTCGCTGACAATAATATGAGCCTTTCTCGAGGATTGTGCCATTCTCACTTGGATATCCTGGGCTAGAATAGATATATATACTTGATAAGGTAGCTTTGGAGTATTTTTTTCCACCTTGTTGATAGAAATATGATCATTTACCAAGGATTTTGACCCAATTACATAGAGGGACTCATCCAGAATGTGGATATGATCATGATCCATGTCATTTTGATTTTGTCACCATACATTTTGATAGGAAGATTCCCTTATCCTAAGGGTCTTCCACTCACACCTAGAAACCCCTAGTTTGAATGTGAGTAGGATCTCAATCTGATTCCTCATCCTTTATTTGAATATTACAATAACCCTCTTTCATGGGATAAGGATTGTGTTCATAGTCCATTACAACCACTTGTTCAAGATGATCATATTTTTTAGTTTCTATGGATGTAGTTATATAAGTATGAACCTACCTAGTTATATATTCTATATCCATTGTAAAGAATAATAATTCTTATATTGAAGTTAGATATGCACAAACTATTTGTTCCCAAGTCCCATTAGAGTATGCTGATAGAATTTATGCATATGGGTAGGGATATGCACATCCCCCATTCTTAACGTTGAAATATTCCCACATACTAGTTCTAATATTGTATAGATATATGGATTATTATTGGTTTCTTTTAGGTTATATTGTTACCCATCTTCATGGAGGTTGGGGATATGATCCATCACCTACATATCCTATTTTTTCCACCCCTAATGAGCCTTCCTTGATTCCAGTGCATAGGTAATAATGGTGGAAGTGTGTCGGGTGGTACTCTTAAAATGTGATTGGTGGGTACCTATGGGATGATTTGGGAAATAGTTCTTATAAGTTTCCATTATTTGGAGGAACCTTATCTAAAATGGAAAAATATATGGATTAATATTCAAACTTTAATACATATGGAATGTGGAAGTTTTCACACTTCGAGGATAAGATCCCATAACCATTTGTTGTAGCGACGAGGGCTGTGGGAATAATAGGAGCCTATATATGGTGATACAGATTCACAAATTTCCATGATTTAAGATCATTTAAGAAATCTTCTATGGTCATGATTGTATAATGTCGGTGGTAATCCTAACCCATATTATTTTACACTGTCTGTTGGAGTCGTCGACGAGGTTAGATTTCATTCGGACACGTGGGGTCATAACCATAGATTATTTACCAGAATGGATGTTGTATGATGAAAAAACATCCTTGAGTTGGGTTACTATCAATTATAGTATTATTTTTAATGAGTTATAATATAAGGGACTAGGTTACCAATTAGATCAATATCGTAGGTAGAAAATTTCTCAGTCAGTTATGCATGGTTAAAATAATTTTCTATTTTTCCAAATCCGACCATTCTTCTTTCATGGACTTGTCAATGTGCGGATGGACTTACAATACTACTTATTATAGAAGAACATCTGTATGATCATGCTGGTCAAACAGCATTGATTATATATTGTTTTCAAAACAATACGCCCTATCAAATTCAAATAAAACATGCATGTGTTGTTGTCTTATGGGGGAAAATCGTTCAAAATATTATAACCAAATCATTTTTTATTATATTGATTAAGTTCAGGTTCATCATTTTTTTCCTAGGGATTCGGGGCATTGAATCGGGTTTACTCAAAGGTTTGGTTGAGTGCAGAGTCTTAAGGAATCCCATAATTTCTTTCATCAGGTTTTCAATTTTTTCTCCTTTCCCTAAAACTCCCAAGGGTTCTGTCATCCATAGTTCGGTACGGACTGTCATTCTATAGGTTAGCTTCCACCATGGTCTTTAGGCCTTAGGACTCTAGGGGACTCTCATTGGTCAATAGGATGTGAGGTTGGGCTCATCACACTCCTTAAAGTGAATTTTTTCCTACTCGGTGACTCTCTTATAGGTTTAATATATGTTCATGATTGTATTCATATTCCAATTATGAGACCAGTTACCCTACAAAAAATAATATTAGTTATTTATCATTCATTTGAAATGTTTTGGGGTCTTTATATTGGATTCATTTGTTTATATCTTGGTTTCTCCTTCATTTTCCAATAATAGGAGGTTTCTTATGTGTTAAATCCATTTAACCATGTTCTATTGACATTGGTTCCATGTAATGGGGTAGTTAATATTATGAGGAGGGGATTTAACCATTAAGAGGCATACAACATATCCTGGTTACTCTATAAATAAAAAACCATGTATTTTGATGGAACAACGTAGCTTTATGTCATGTGAAATTAATTATATAGGTTCTCTACAACACCAGGTTTTCAAGATCGAGCCCCAGAGGGACGTCCTACGTATCCTGAGTATAGAAAAAATCAGAGTTCTCATAGTCTATTAATTCAGGGATTATATATCGAGGATACCCCTATCATTGTAGGTACTCGTGGTGAAAATGATATAATTATCACAACTACCTAAGCTCATGTGAGCCATGATCGGTGTGAGAAACAAGGGGAGGAAATTCATCATTTAATTTACCAAAAATGGTACTTATGTGCAGAGATTTCCCTGAGATGATTTTTCTAGGGACTCAAGTCATAGAGATACAACCTTCGTACCCTTATTATAGTATGAATTAGGGTCATCGTAGTTAAGTTTATATTTAGTCATACACACTTAGGATTCTCGTACCAGTTCGGTTAATTATACTATAGATTCCATGATCATTTCAACTCTCTAATCACACATGAGAAATGCAAATTATAAGAAACATAGTATATAAATTCAGCAGTTTCATTGAATTAAATAAGGGACGTAGAAGCTGGGATTTCAATGGATTGTTAATATGGAGCTCATACCTCGAGGAAGGTGTCTTATGTATCCTCAATATGGATGTAATCATAGATTCCATAGATCCATTTATATTGGGTCCTACACATTGAGGTTTCCCATATGAAATGGATTAATAGTTTGGATGTTGTCTCAGGATCCATTTGACTTTCCATTTGACATCACAAGATCTAGATGGGTTTTTATGGGAGCCAACGACTAAATTGGTAGGCCTTCCAATGAGGCATCACATGATCTAGATTATGTGATCTGGTACCATTCACAATGGTTAATTTGACACATATGGATGGAGTCATAAGAGTAGGAATAATATGGATTCGAGGATGTCTCTTATCCAATCTGAAATTTATGGAAGACACCAAGAAACCTAGATGACATGTACTTCAGGTGTCGCCGTTCTCAATCAACTATTCCCGGTGGTATCACAAGAGTATACATTTGATGCCTAGGATTAACAACCAGACATGAATCACATGATAAGGTGCCATTATATGATTCTGGATATGTATCTAAAGGACATCACATTTTTCTACTGAAAGGTCCATAAGGTTTCATGAGGCCAATTTAGTGTTCCCAATGGGACTGTATGACTAAATTTATCATGCTTGAAGGACCTATCATGTACAAAATATCATGTTGTAGGAGAATCATTGGATCCTGGTCATTTAACCATTTACCAATGAGTGTACTTGGATGACTCACCCGAAGCACCTATGTGCCAAAAGACATGTCATTTACTTATGTCATTCCCTTTTAATATTGTTTTCTAACCCTTGTATTCTAGATGCCCTAGGTTTGTTCAATATCAGTTTTTTCTAGAGACTTGCATGTTCTATGTGTATACAGTATGTTCTTCTCACAACTTTCTAGCATCCCTTCACATGATTAATGAATGATCATGCAATGTACCAGCTGTATGGTGTGCGATTCCTTTTCCTATCACCCAGTATAATACCTAATGAATGACTTTCTGGTCATGATATCGTCTACTTCAAGAAGTCCACTCAAGCCACTATTCCAAAATGTCTATAGTCCATGAGTCAAATAAACTAGTGTCCCACAATTTTCATGTTTTGGTGGGGAGTTAATAGGAATCTTTACCCTTAATATTTTCTATTTTTGAGGTGTTTCTATCACGAATCCATGATGGAGTCAGCAAAAGGCTCTAGCACTATGTGACTTTGAGATTTTCTATTGTGGACCACTCCAAATGCATCCACTAATTTCCAAAAACTGTGATTCACATTCATCAATTCCTCTATTATTGGATTATTTCTATTTAATTGGGACTAATTTGATCACATGGATTTGTTGAAGGATTTTAGATTGGCATATCGACATGTTAATGGGCCATCGCGAGATTCTTGTGCCTTTTGAAAGGCATCCATGAGATGCTTGGTGAATTGTTTGGAGCATCTTGGATTACCAAAAAGGTTATTTCAAAGGTCTTGGGGGACCACACAATGGACATCCTTAATATTTTCCAAGTGTTTTATAATCACAAGTTCATTCTATATCATACCTATTTTATTCTCCATATTTTATGTAACAATGTAATGGAGTTGTATGAAATTGTCTTAGTAATGTCAAGTATAGTTACTCTGTTATTTAGTGATATATTTCACCACCAATAGGGTTCATATTGGGGTGCACGAGCATTTAGTGGAAAATTATATTTTCTTTCCATTGTAGTTCTAAAGGTAAGGGAATGGTCAAAATGTCATACATGAGGGTTTCTATGTGATGATGCTGAGAGTCCTAAGAGACTTCAAGGGATGAGGTGGACATGTTTACATGGACTCATGTCATCTTCCTAATCACTATGACTACACCACGTGTCTTTCAATGATCACTAGTAGCTCTTGCATCCTCCATTTTAATCTTATTCTTTTATTCCACATAGGCTCATATGTCTTCAAAATTTTCTTGGATGTTTCAAGAATAATTTCTCATCTCATTGATTATAATTCTCATTAACATTATGAAAAATTGGTTCTTCTAACTTCTGGTGTCTTTCCTCCAATATTCAGTTCATTTTCAAGTTGTATTTTCATGTGATTGTTGCTGGTAACCCATTTGGGCTAGGGGAAATAATATGGTTTCTAAATTTTTAGTTACTAGTTTTCTGATGCACGATCACAAATGCATGGGTACATTTTACAATTTCGGATCTGTGGGATCCTCAACAGTTTATGCACATCACATGAAGACTTCACAATACCTTATAATAATAACTCTATCACGATTACATTTAAGATTCTAGTGATCTATAAGTCTTAACCATCTTCCACATCCTATTATTTTTAGGAGGAAATAATAACTATATATGCATATTTCATACCTTGTGAGTTTCCTAATTCTTATTTTATGGGAATAAATGAGAGGATATGATTCAATATTTTTAACTAGATTATCATTTTTGTTTGGATAAAGAATATTAACTTGATGATTTATATTATTATTAAAATATTTCTATCTACTATAGAGGTACAACTTTATTAATTGTTTCATGTATAGTGTTGTCGAAATCCATCTTAAAGGGATAATTTTATAGATGGGATATTATTAGTTCATGTATGAGGAGATACGAATGATGGAAAATAGAAATTACATCATTATAATTTGAGAGTATCTCATTGTTGAAAAAAATATTTGTATAAATAATCAATAGACTGACCTTCGGTTTATGCTCGATGATCACATATTTTATTTAACTATATACATTAAATGTTTTAATGTGTTGTTATAATATATTTATATTAATCATTTCACACAATGGTATATTTGAGAATCCTAATAATATGGGATTAGTGTATTATGGAGTAAAATTTCCATCATTGTCTTTACAGGTAAATAATGTGTTTGATGTTTTTAGGGCAATATATTAATCAATAATCTCAAATATTGGGCCCTTATGTAGAGAAAATGGAGGAGAATATTTCATTTATTCAAGAAATAGTTTATGTATTTATTATATAGATAAATTATTAAAATATAGGAATAATTTTATTTATATTATTTTAAAGATAAATTATATGATTGATAAATTAAGATTAGAACAAGGTGATGAAATAAAAAAATATCACCACCTAATCATCATGGAGTAAATATTTTAAGGGAATAATTTACTTAAGGGGGGATAATGAAGTATCCAAATATTATTTTATATTTTTTCTTATATTTTATCTAATATATATTCTATGGGATATTTTAGTTATCCATTAAAAAATACTTATTTGAAACAGAATATATATCTATGTGCATTTCACGGCCTGAAAGTTGTTTTTATCAATGGTAAAACCTTTTCCATATTTTATCTATATTATTTAAAAATAATATATTTTTATAAAAGGATATTTTTATTAAATTAATCTATTTGAATTTTTATTATTATAATGATTACAATTCAAAAATTTTATATTATGGTATATAACTAAAATGTGCTTTTCAGTTTCAATATATATATATATATATTGTTTTAAAAATATATATTTTTTATATATTGTTTCTTCTAATTTAAAATATTATATTTTAGAGTTAGAGAATGACTTTAATAAAATGACTTTTTTATTTTGAATTATTATTTCAAAATTTGTTGAATTTATTTTTTTGAAATTTAATAAACTGGGAGTTGGGATAGAAAATAATAAAAGTGACGTAAAATTAAAATATTCCTAAATAAATCATTACATTTTTTATAAATTATATTTTTATTCATAATTATATTTTTAATAATTTTGGGGGATTATTTTTTAGAATAATTATTGTAGTTCATTATGTTTATAAATAGAGAGATAGAACTGAATTTTAAGTCCTTAAAATATATTATGAATTTGTAATAAAATTGAAATAAATTATGCATTATTTTATAACATTATAGAATATAAAAGATTGATAAATATATATATTGAATTATTTAGATTATTTTAAATAAAAATAAAATTTTAATTGTATGATATTTGAAATCCATTTTATTGTGGTTGGGTAATGTATTTGAATTCCTTTTAAAATATTACAGTTCATGAATATATTGAATATTAAAAAAGATCACTAAATTTGAGTTTAGAAAAGTGTAGACCACATGAGAATCATATGGAATTTTTTAAAATAATTATTATATGTATGAATTTTATTTTCACAATTAATAGGTGAAGGTAAATTGGTTATAAGTTGAGTAAAATATTATTACTCGTCCTAAAATAAGAATTCTTGTTAAAATGGTAATCATCGTATTACTTTTACCATTAAATCTAGTATGATATTAAAGTACATAGAATCTTCAAGAAAATTTATTTTTGTATTATAAAATAGAAATACCAAATAAATATTTTGAAATTAATATAATATAATTTATATATGATGAGAATTATCCTTTTGTTCGTGTAATTATAATGCAGTCCTTATAAAACGAAGGAAAATTAAAAAAATGTTAACATTGAAATTATATTTTGAATGGACAATAAAATTATTATGACCATGAGAGGAATAGTAAGAATAATTAATATAATATATTTATATTACATGAATTCTATTATTTTCATAACGTTTGTAAAAAATTATAAAATTAATTTTGAAAACCAATTTAAATTCAGGATTTACTCTCACTTACCATACCATTCAGTTGACAGAGAAATATATCTCATTTTAAATATCTATATATATATTTAAATTTCTATATTCTAATTACCCATACTATAATAATGTTATTTCTAAAACAAATTTGACGTCTAAATTATATGTTTTGTAGAATAATGATAGTATGAGTTTCCATTTTTATCAATTTCTTACTACATTCTATTTTTATATTTAAATTTGGATAAAATTTTCTTTTAAAATATACGTTGTACATAAAAATACTTAATCATATGTTTTCATTTATTAATGTTCAAGAAACTCAAATTATTACTCTATTATACCGAACATTTAATTCTACTTTGCTTCCTCCACTATATCCTCTTCATTTTCTTTATTCATATTTTTTTTCATCATTAACACAATTCCATGATATATTTGATACTCATGTATTGGGAATTCATATTCATTTATATTTATTACATTTCATCATGATATTATAATTATTTTTCCAAGTGTATAAATTCTAATATAAAAATAAATAATTATTAGTCAATTATATTTCTACATAATAATTTTAATAATATACCAACTTTTTCTAATTATTATTTTTAATTAAATAAATTCCCTTGTATAAGAAATCAGTCACCATAGTAGATATTCAAATTATAGAACTATATTTTCAGTACATTATGGTATCATTTCCTCAAATGATACATATATTGAAAGAAATGCTTGAGCCAACGAGCATGTACCTTAGTGGTACAGGCTCCTGCTGGCATCCAAAAGACCCAGGATCGAATCCGAGCAGTGGTGAATTTCCCAAGTACTGTAGCAGTAATATAGTAGGTACTATTGCAGTGGCGGCACTGTAGCAGTGGAAGCACTGTAGTGGCGGAGGTACTGTAGCAAATACTGCTGCGTTTGCGATACTGTAGCAGGTACTGTAGCAGTGCGGGTACTATAGCAGTACTGTTCACCGAGGGGTCCTTTGGTCCAAAAAATGGGCTTTCAAGCCTTGTATTTAGGACACTTAGCCTTGGGCCTTCAGGCTATGTAATGGGTCTCCCTCTAACCAGTCTAAAAAGAGGTCGTTGCTTTCAAAAATAATAAATTGAGGCTTCGTCCCCATCCTTTAAAAAAATGTTTCTCATTATTGAGGGAAAATTTACAAAATTATTTATTTTATAATAAATATCATATGAAAAATTAATTTTCAAAAATATATACAATATGTGGAATAATAATAATATTTTTCTATAATAAAAAAATAATATATATTTTTAAACTAATAAAAAATGATAAATTATATCATCCAAATGATTTAATAATGAAATGACGTGGCCATCAATATTCACCAATCATGAATATCATGGAAAGAAACCTAAAATTTACATTCAAATATGATATGAAATGAATTAATATTATTATATTGGATTAAAGAATACATTAATTTTAAATTTATAATAATATATACCACATTATAATTTTTTTATAAAATAAATGTCTTTTGAAATCATCTTGGATGGAATTTAGGGGATTCTAATAAATCATCCCCATTATGTTTTTGAAGTATATCTCTCATCCATCACTCTCAAATGTTGTTTAAGATTTCTCTTTCTCATCTTCTTATTAATCATTAATCTATTATATCATTTGCATATATTTTATTTTTCTCTCATTAAGGAATTTGAAAACCCATTCTATTTATCTCATTGTATTCTAATGGGATTACATTGATTCATATATATATATATATGTGTGTGAAGAAATTTCAGTATTTCTTATGCTTTATAAATGATATTGTTCTAGAATATTATATAAGAGTAATAGTGGTTTGAGGATGTATCCCATCAATTCATTGGGTAGTGATTAATACTCTTGAGAAATTCTGTTCTAAATAACTAATAATGTTATTTCATTATATGTGATTATGTGTGATTACAGGTAATATTTATATAATTTTCAGAGAAATATTAATGATAATTCTATTTTATTTATTCCCGTATAAGATAATTATTTGAAAAAATTTATTTATTTGATGTTACTATGAATATTATTTGATAATGGAATATTTGTTTTTGATCTCATTGAAATTTATTTTTTTCCTATATAATATTCTTTATCAGTGTCCATGTATTACAGTAGATTAAAATATTTTATGTCATTATATACCCTTTAATGGGTTTTAAATATCCAAACAATGTTCCCATACTATTTTTATAGTGTTAAAGGACGATTTGGAACAATAATACTATCCCAATTAATGTTATTATGATTTTCCATGAATGAAGTAAGAATATAATTTAATGAAGTTATGTTTGTTCAAGGAAATTACATTTATTGAAATGTATGGATTTTGTTATATAATAATATTTATAATCCCCTAAGACACAAAACCTAATGGGCATGGTAATATATTTTTTGTAATATTTTTTTTCAAAAAAAATTAATTATGGGATGTTTATTTTATAATAAATACATATACTGTGGTAGGATATATATTGTGTCTTAAATTGTTTTAATTATTAATTAATGTTTTTAAGAACATGTGGAAAAACGATATAAGTTTGATATTGAGTTTACCTTTTTGGACACATTAATTTTTATTTTAGAGTTAATTTATTTTTATAATAGTACGAAACTATAAGGGGAGAAATTCCATTATCAAATATGATATAATTTATAACAAAGAGTACAATTCAGATATTTTATGGTGTTATGATTAGATTTATTGATTATAACCTAAAAATCAAAATAATATTTAAACCCATTTATTTAATTAGAAATATTTTTTATATATATTACGTATGATTTATGTTTTTAATTATTTTAAGATAATATTTTGAAAAGGGATTGATTCAAAACCTGGTAAATTTTTTAAAATTAGAAATATTTTATAAAAATGAATTAAATGGTGTACTGAATATACATTAAGTTTGATGATTTTTTTGAGAATTTGTTATTCATATTTCGAAATATAAATTACATTGGAAATATAGTAGAATAATTTTTGTTAATTAATTGATATAATTTAAATGAGTATTTAGGATTCAGATTTCTATTAATTTAAGGATGCAATTAATTGTAATATATTTGAATGATTAAAATTACTGTATACTTTAAATAAAAAAATGGATAAAAATGATATATTGTGAACTCTATTTAATTTAATTGTTAACGTTGAATATTACAAATATTTATATTTCTAGGGTATATGGATTGATAATAAGTATTCACAATGAAACTATACATTTAATTAAAAGAAAACTTATGCAGTTCTGAGGCCTATGTGGGCATAAATCATCGTGTATGTTTAGTAGAATATAGTGTTACTAATTAAACAATTAATAACATTATTTGATTTCACTAGTCAGTATGATTAGTTCTCAGATGACATAATGATTAAATTATTTGTAAAAGATAACACACATGAAAGAGTTTACAATGTTCACTCACTATTATAAACATGGGGATAAACATTGGTATGTAGTAATTATGTTATTTTCATAAAAATAGTATTTATAATATTAAAAATAATTTGTCATGGAATAAGAAGATTTTAATTGTTCCATAGTTTCTTAAATCTCTCTACAAATAATATCAATACTAGTTCACAACATGTCCTTAAGCATGCATCTAAATATGCAAGATATTTCAAAATACCAACAAGGGAATATGATGAGTCTATGGGGAGACAATTCCCTTGTATTATAGTATGAAAAAATTGAAAATGAACTAAATTAAACTACATAAAAAAAATTAGTTCCAAAGTAATAAATATAATAAATACTATATTGTAATTAATTTTTGTAAAGTCCAAAACAAACAAGTAATATATACACCACTAATCGTACCCTAAAATGATAACATATACCAGAACAAATAATAAAAGAATAATTAAAAACTTAAAATAAGAAAATGACCACAATGATTCATACCACGAAATTTTCTCCATTTTCACATAAGTTCCACCCTAACCAATTATTCTTAGGCCTCAATAAAATATTCTCTTGATACTAGGTTAATGTATGGTTTTGTACCGTTATGGAATGGTTTTCTGAGTAGGGTGTGATTAAGAACTCAATAGAGAACCACCAGTGTTATCCCGTACATTGATAGTATATTGTGTGTATGTATATTTGATCTACTCATCTGAATAAAAATACCAAACTACTAAATAGTAAAAAAATATCATATGTAATACCAAGGTCATGAAATCTTCCTTGGTCTAACCATACTTTCATCAGTCATTATCCTAATATATTTATGTATACTACATCACCAATGAGATATAATATTAACAACCATAGGATATACTTTACACACCTAAACTATATTTGAAATTGATTTCATGGTATCAGTTGAAGATCACATCATAATGGCAAATATTTTCATGAAATACCACTCAAGCCATATGTTAATATTATAACAATGATGAAGACTTCATATTCATTAATCTTGTTTGATGTTCGATTTCAAGGACATAATTGTCCAGAAATCATGAAATTATAGAATGATGATTCACACTAGGGATGAGTCTTAGACAATATTAAAAGAATACTCTTCTAAATCGAAGATAATGAAACATCCTATTACAATCATTGTCTCAATGAGTCATTCCCATACACCATTGGAAAATTAAATAAGTTTCATCCACCTGATACTGAGGAGTATCTCATGAATTTTTGGAGGATACCATCATCAAAATTTTGGATTTTAGAAGAATCGTATTATTAGAGGAAGTATGTCCCTTTGAAAACCTATATCATCAACCAGATCCTTGTATAGTAGGAATCCTCGTAAGACACTTGTAAAGACCCGGAGATTTCAAGGAACATGTTTTCATAAATACCTTGTAGTTTTACGAGTACGCAGTTTCTAACGTCACATAATTCTGAGGCCCGGTGTGCCCAGAATCAATTTCTGATGTTTAGCTCGGGTACATTTAGTGAACGAACGAGCGGGTATTTCTAACTTTTGAACTGGTGCTTGGAATTGAAATCTGAGAGCTCCGATGAACTCGCAGTGCCGGTAGTTGCTTAAGGGGACCTATGTCGTAGTTGCATTTTGAGTGGGATGAGGTTTAATAATTAGGGATTAAAATAAAATAAATAATATTTGTTGTGCACAAATTTTATTCAAGGAAGGTGGATATTTTTCTCCCAAGGGGAATTAGGGGTGGGACCCACATGAGACCCTAACTCCTTACCTCCCCCTCAACTCCCAATACTCCCCATAATTCACCTCTTGTTTAATACATGACAACTCCACTCATTTATTGGAGTGGAGCCTCTCCACCTTCTATCTCTCTCACAACTCTTAATATTTTTCCAACCATTCAATTAATTAATGAGTTAGAGTTAAATTGAATTAGCATAAGAAGTTGCTAAAATAGGAGAAACCTCATTTTAATATTTGGTTCGGCAAATATTGTGTTGGAAAATCTTGGAGAATTTAGAAGAGCTCCCTCCTTCCAACAAAGAATGTTCTTGATGAAGAACGACCACCCTTCTCGACGAACAACGCTCCCCAGTTCTCCATCTAGGGAGGAGACACCGCTGTGGGGAATTTTCAGACGACGATGTCTACTTCCGACATCAACGAATGATGCTACCTCTCCCCATATCTATCGAGTGATCACGTCTTTATGAGGTAGGTGTTATTTTTCATGTTCAAGACTTTTGCATCGATCGTCATTGCTTAAGGAATTGGCCGTATGATAGCATCATAATTGGAGGAGATCGGATCGCCCGAACACAGCCTATTCTCCTCCCCTCTTCTTTGTTGAACTTCATTGAAGTTGGAAGTGGAGGCGGATGGTGCAGTTTCTCCATGCATTGATCGGAAGGTAACTACTACAATGGAAGGACGCGGCGAAGGCGGCGCGGTGCCGCTGCACTGCGCAGAGAAGAAGAGTACCGCGGCCAGAGCGGGTCGCGGCAGCGGAGCGCTTCATCGTCGCACCGCACCGATGAGGCTGAAGAAGGCAGCGATTAGGAGTGGGCCTCGGCAGAGGGGTGCGGCGCCATCGTTCCATGCCGGTGAGACGACCCGCGGCCTAATGCCGCAGCAGAGTAGCAGTGTCGGCCGACCGAGCCGGCCGCCAGCGACTCAATGAGGCCAGACCCCCTCTGGGTCCTACGGCGCCTCAAAAAAGTCCAGTCGTAATGGCCGGTCATTACCCAGAAAATAAGGGGGAGTAACCCCCCCCCCCCACCCACCCCACCTGCTGCTAGGGCGGACCCCGCGGGGTCCACAGTTTCTATAAAAGGGGGTCGTGTCCCTTGCGTCCTGCTCGGCCAGCACTGACCCACGCCCGACTTCCGAGCTGGGGTGCAAGCCGCACGGGCTGGGCCAACCACGCCCCACCAGGCTGGGCCGCGCTAGACGTGGGCCGGGTCGAGCTGTGGCCAACTAGGCCACACCTCGACCCTGTTTGGGCTGACCCGGGGGGTATTGGGCAGGGTCGGACCGAGCCCAGACCCCCTATTTTCGGATTGTTTTCAGTTAAATAGACATATCTTGAGCTACAGACCAATGATCGATATACCGTATGTTTTATAGGATTTTTGGATCGAGACGGTAGTTTCAGTATATTACACACAAGCTTTCGATGACATTTGTTGTATGGATGGGTTGATTCGAACTCGAAACCAACGGGGCCCTCGGAGCGGAAGCACTTATAACATGAGCTCCAGACGTCTGGTAGACATGTCGTCGACTTTGTTGGATTTCTCTTGATGAGATGGTTCTTTTGGAATACTACACATGAGTTTTGGATACGGTTGGAGTACGGTTGGGTTGGATTTTCTTATAAACCAACCAGGCCCCTGAAATGGAATTAATAATAACACTCGGACTGGACGTACGTTTGAAGAACCGTCAGCGGCATTGGTAATCACATTGAGAAACAGATCCTTTGAGTATACCCCATGAGAGTTCAGGGTAAAATTGAGATATGGTCAGGTTGGTTCGTACACAAAACCAACCGGGCCCCGGGGCTAAAAGTCTTATAACTCATAGACCGGTTATTCGATTGACGCGCTGTTTGTTGCATTTAGACCCCTTAGACGAGGAGGTCCTTTGAGATACATCTTCATGGGAAATTTTGACACTCGAAGTATAGACCAGTGGCTCGTGGAGCAGACCCTCCCGAAGACGAGCGTACAGAGTGCGGAGACCTAGTAGGTGTAGACCTGATGACTGCTTGACTGATTCGAGTCAGAGTGATTTGATTAGCCCAGTGAACGTTGCTCCCAGTATTTGGTGGTAGACCCACGGCGGACGGCACGACTGGTAGTTGGCAGAAGACTTGCAGTACTCGACAGGAGGAGTACCTCTATAAGCTATTAGGTGGAGCACCCTATATTTGGCGGCAGATCCATGACGGACATAGCACCTTGTATTTGGCAGCAGACCCACGATACTCAACAGGAGGAGTACTTCAGCAGTATAAGGTTAGTGGGTAGTGCCTCAGAGTCGTGATAGGGATACTGTACTTGACAGAGGAGGATTTCTCCATCAGTTGTTGTTTCGATAATGAAAATCCTGGATTGAGATGAGTGAATGACCTTTGTATTTACATCATAATTGAGAATGGTCACTCGATAACTTAGATATATGTATGGGAATATACCTAAGTAGTGGTTATCCATTGTCTTCATAACCTTTGTGTTTCCTCATGTCTGATATGGGTTACTTTATAACATAGGTATAAGTAAGAGAATACACCTATGTAAGGGTTATCTGTTGAGATCCTTCATTGTGGATATCTTTGTTGGATTTTAGTGAGACCTTGAGAGTATCAGGGTCCCTAATGAGTATCGTTATACTCACCCCTGCACAGGCTATGCCCGCACCTGGTGTTGTTGGTTGTAGACGACGGACAGTGCTAACGAAGGCTGAGTGGACGAGGACTTGACAGTACCCAGATATGGACCTCACAATGAGTCGGTACACAGAGGTGGACCACACGATGAGTCGGTACCTGGAAGAGGTTAACGGATGAGGGAACTGAGGAGGCTATCTGTACCTACCCTTTAGGTAGGATCCGAGGTGGATGACCCAGGAGCTTCTTCTATCTTCCTGCTGTTTGTCATTTCTGGTGTAATTTCATTCAGTTGTAGCTGTAATTTTCAGTTGGGTTTGAATTGTGGACCATTTACTTTTCAGAACTATCTTTTGTACTTTTTTTATTACTTACTATTGTACTCTGATTAGATGTTTTTATGTTTTATAAAGGCAATACCTTTCCAGTTAATGGGATTTACGCCTTACGTGCTTGTCTCCAGCCCTTGGCCTATGGAAGGCGTGCTTGGGGTAGTCACGAGATGAGCCCCGAGCACGGGTTGTGATGAATTGGTATCAGAGGAGTCGGTTCTACCACAAAACCTAGGACTCTGATATTCTCTTTTTGTGAATCAATAGTGTTAAGGGTACCGAGTTTGGTTTTCAGTTCCGGGAGTCCAGTGTTGGTTTGGTGGCCGACGTATCCATAAACTAGGACCCTGACTACTAATTTCCAACTTAGTGAACGAAAACACTGATTGCGTGTGTGTTATCAAAAGTTCTCTTTACGTCATCTCTGACCAGGTCAGTTCACCAAGTTTTAATCGTTTGATTGTTTCGTATCTGTTTAGGATGTCTCCACGCAGACATTCAGTTGGAGTTTCCAGAGAGTAATTGATGACGGCCCACCGAGCGATGAGGCTCCAATGCAGGGCCCTCTTACTATTGTGGAACCTTTGGGTGGTGTACCAGCAGCACCACCACTCACTGGGAAGCATATTCCACCAGCCACACTGGCAGACGGTGCATGCCGATAGAGCGTGTTGCACAAGATCCAGCTGTAGAGGCCTCTGAGGATACGAGGTGAGGCAGATTCCAAAGTAGTAGTGGACTGGCTGGGGGCGATTGCTAGAGTTCTACACCTAGTTTAGACACTTGTAGAGTAGATGGAGATCTTAGCTACTGGTTTTTCTCAGTGAGTGACCATGAGGTTGGTCCGCATATTTATATCGCTTCGGTACATGGACCGATGCCTGAGAAAGTACCTCCGGGCAGTGTGCTAGCTATATCACTACCTGTTGGTTAGCAGTTCCAATCAGCGATATCGATAGATGACACATGAATGCATAGTACCTTACACATGTTTCAGCATCAGATACCCCTCAGGTTCTGAGGTGAGCCTGACTCAGAGGTGGCTGAGGACTGGCTGGAGGAGGTGGATGAGAGTTTTCTAGAGCTTATTCAGCTTCGGCAGGACGACATGTCGGTAGCTGAGTATTCATCAAGGTGTAGTGACCATTGTTGGTACTCGATGAATACGATGTGATTAGTGCTTCAGGGCTCAGAATTCTGAGGGAGGTGTGTTTAAAGGACATCTGATCCAACACTTCTTCTCTTGTGCATCCCTACATATGAAAAGATGGTAGAGGGAACCTTTGTGGTTGATTGTTCATTGGCTGAACGGATACAACTAATGAATGTATGTAGTAAGAAGAAGAAAACTAGCACCAGTCTCAAGGACTTGGGCGTGTAAAATGTTTCAAGAAGAGGAATTGTTAAGGACAGATAAATCTGCAGAGCAGCAAATGTGGAAGTAGAGTTGGGAGAGCAGCATGTAGTAGTGTACATTTTAACATATTACAACCACCCGCCTTTGTAGTCCCTGATAGGCTTAGGGAGCTGGAGGGAAGGGGAAGAGAGTAGCTTCATGTTGTCAAGGAGTGCGATCGAAAGGCTCTAGAGATGATTCGAGGAACGATCTATGTCTACCACTAGCTTCTGTATCAACATACATTGATACGAATCATACCATCCTTCAATGAATCATATCTCAGACCTAGAGTTTCCAGTTAAAACTTTTGACTCAACCCTCACGTCTAAAGATATCCTTGGGATGAGACTCAATAATCACACTTACGCCGACAGTGTGATCAGACCCTTGAGGTGAGATTTTCGGTTGGAACCTCTTGATGGTAGTGTCGAGGCCTTATAATGTTCGTATAGTAATGGATTGTATCCACATTTCATACACAGATTGACTGTATTAGGAAAAAAGTTTGTGGTCTACCTACAACGATGGGATGGGTTTTCCTTGGTTGGCGAAAAGGAAACCCCAGGCAGAACAGGATAAACTCATGCATAAGAGGGTACGGCTAATCACTCATGATTTGGAAAACTGTACCCTCATGGCAGCAGGAGTTTTTAGTTTTTAGTTCCAAACAGGGAACGAAGGCCTATAGAGTTTGAGGATGGCGACCATGTCATTATACGGGTCTCACCTCGATGAGGTCTATGAAGATTTGGCTGAGGCGGAATGTTATCTCCACGTTTCATCAGAGCTTTCCAGGTACCCAGCAAAGAAGGCAAGGTGGTTTACCACTTGACATTAACACTACAGTTGCACTAGGTGCACGACGTCTTTCATATATCTCAACTGATGAGATACATGCATGGCCCTTCACACATCATCGACCACATGGAGCTAGACATCGATGACGGGGAGACATTCATTGAGGTTCCAGAAAGGTTGAGGATCGAAAGGAGTGGGTCCTAAGAGGACAGTCGATTCCTCTTGTGTGCTTTCGTTGGAAGCACGGGTATCTCTAGGATAGCACATGGAGCGGGAGGCTCAGATTTGTGCTCAGTACCTCTTTTAGTTTCCCTAATTTGTGTTATAGCTTTACAGGGATGTAAAGCTCTAAGGTGGGAGTAACGTGAAGGCCCTGAAATTTCATGGAAATTTTTTTCTTAAATATCTAGGAATTTTATGAGTACGTAGTTTCTGATGGCACATAATTTTGAGGCCCGGTGTCCAAGAAATCAATTTTCTCAGTTTATCTTGGGTACGTTCAATGAACGAATGAGTGGGTTTTTCTAAATTTTGAACCGGGGTTGAGAATTGAAATCTGAGGGAACCGATGAACTCACAACACCAGTAATTTCTTAAGGGGACCTATTCCATAGTTTCATTTCGAGCAGGTTGATGTTTAATAATTGGGGATTAAAATAATATAAATAAAATTTTTTGTGTACATATTTTATTCAAGGAAGGTGGATATTTTTCTCCCAAGGGGAGTTATGGGTGGGGCCCATAGGATACCCTAACTCTTCACCTCCCACTCATGTCCCTAAACTCCCCATAACTCGCCTCTTGTTTAATACCTGAAAACTCTACTCATTTATGGGAGTGGAGACTCTCCACCTTCTATCTCTCTCATAGCACTTAATATTCTTCCAACCATTAAATTAATTAATGAGTTTGAATTAAATTGAATTATCCTGACAAGTTGTTAAAATGGGAGAAACCTCATTTTAATATTTGGTTGGGAAAATATTGTGTGGGATATTCATGGAGAATTTAGAAGAGCCCCCTCCTTCTAATGATGAATGTTCTTGACAAAGAATGACCAACCTTATCGATGATAATTGCTCCCCGGTTCTCCACCACGGGAGGAGATACAGCGGCGGGGAATTCGCAAATGATGATGTCACCTTCCGACATCAACGAATGACGCTACCACTCCATAGATCAGTCAAGTGATCACATCTTTTTGAGGTAGGGGTTATTTTTATTGATCAAGACATTATCATCGTTCATCGTTGCTTATGGAATTTGCCTCATGATATTGTCATAATGGGAGGATATTGGACAGCACGAACATGGCCGATTCTCCTCCCCTCTTCTTTGTTGATCTTTGTTGAAGTTGGAAGCGGAGGCGGACGGTGCCATTGCACAGTGTGGTGATTGGCAGGGAACCGCGGCCATGTAAGGCGGAGGTGAAGGTAGCGCGGTGCCATTGCACTTCACGGAGAATAAGAGGACCGCAGTCGGAGTAGGCCATAGCGGTGGTGCGTGGCACCGTCGCGCCGTGCTGGTGAGGCCGAAGAAGGCCGCATCCAAGATCTATCCATGGAAGAGGGGTGCGGCGCCGTCGCACCGTGCCGGTGAGTCGAGTCATGGCCTAAGACCGCGGAGAACCAGCAAGGGCTGCCAGCAGAGATGGCCGCTAGTGACTCCAGGAGGCGGGACCACCTCTGGGTCTACCATTTCCAGAAAAGGGGGCCGCGCCCCTTGCGTCCCTCTCGGCCTACACCGAGTTGCGGCAGGCTTCTGAGCAGGGGTGCAGGCCGCACGGGCTGGGCTAGCCATGCCCCATCGAGCCGGACCCGGACCCGGGTTGGGTCGATCCGGTTCGGGCCGACCGAGGGGGTATTGGACCAGGTCAGACCGGGCCCAGACCCCCTATTTTCATTCCATTTTCGTTTAAACAGACATGTCCTGAGCTACGGACCTCTGGTCGACACACCATCAATTTTTTAGGATTCCTTGGACGAAGATGGTCATTTTGGTATTTTACATTCAAGCTTTTGGCGAAGTTTAATGTACGGCCAGGTTGGTTCGAACTCGAAACCAATCGGGCCCTCGGAGCAGAAACTCTTATAACATGAGCTCTGGAAATCTGATTGACGTGCCATCGATTTTTTGGATTCCTCTTGATGAGACGGTTCTGTTGTCATACCCCACTTGAGGTTTGGATATAATTGGAGTATGGTCGGGATGGTTTAGCTTATAAACTAATTGTACCCCTGGTATAGAAATACTAATAACACTTAGACCAGACGCCCGTATGATGAACCATCAGCAGCGTTGGTAATCACATTGAGAAACGGTTTCTTTGAGTATACCCCATGAGAGTTCATCGTACAGTTGAGATACAGTCCAGTTGGTTCGTACACAAAACCAACCGGGCCCCTGGGACTAAAAGCCTTATAACTCACAGACTGAGCGTCTGATTGATGCAATGTCTATTGCATTGAGACCCCTTAGATGAGGCGGTCCATTGAGATACATCTTCATGGGACTTTGTGATACTCGTAGTATCTACCAGTGGCTCGTGGAGCGGACCTTCCAGGAGACGAGCATATGGAGTGCAGATACCTAGAAGCTACAGACCTGATGACTACTTGACCGATTCAAGTCGGAGTGATTCGATTAGCCCAGCGGACGGAGCGACTGGTATTTGGTGGCAGACACACGGCGGACGGAGCACCTGGTATTTATCAGCGAACCCGCAGTACTCGATAGGTGGAGTACCTCTGTAGGCTATTAGGGGGAGCACCCGGTATTTGGCAGAAGCACCACGATGGATGGAGCGCCTGGTATTTGGAAGCAGACCCGCGGTACTCAACTGGAGGAGTACATCAGAAGTCTATGGTTAGTGAGTAGCACCTCAGAGTCATGACAGGGCTACTGTACTCGACAGATGAGGAGTTCTCTAGCAGTTGTATTTTCAATAATGAAAATCCTAGTTTGAGCTGATTCAATGACCTTTGTATTTTTCTCATGATTGAGATGGGTCACTCAATAACTTCGGTATATGTATGGGCTTATACCTATGTAGTGGTGATCCGTTGATTTCATAACCTTTTTGTTGCCTCATGTCTGAGATGGGTTACATGATAAATTAGTTATAAATATGAGCTTATACCTAGGTAAGGGATATCTTTTGAGATCCTTATTTGTGGATATCCTTGTTGGATTTTAGTGAGACCTTGAGGGTCTCGGGGTCCCTACTGAGTATCATTATACTCACCCCTACACGGGCTATGCCCGCACCTTGTTGTGTTGGTTGCAGACGACAGACATTACTGACGGAGGCCGAGTGGACGAGGACTATACAGTACTCAGATATGGACTTCACGATGAGTCGATACACGGAGGTGGACCACACGACGAATCGGTACCTAGAGGAGGTTGACGGACGAGGGAGCTGAGGATGCTATCTGTACCTACCCTTCAGGTAGGATTTGAGGTGGATGACCTAGGAGCAGCTTCTATCTTCCTACTGTTTGTCTTTTCTGTTGTACTTTCGTTCAGTTGTAGCTATAATTTTCAGTTGTGTTTGTATTCTGGACCATTTTATTTTCAGAAATCTCTTTTGTACTTAGTGTATTACTTCCTCTTATTCTCTGATTACATGTGTTTATGTTTTATAAAGGAAATGCATTCCCAGTTAACGGGATTTACGCCATAGGTGCTAGTCATCGGCCCCTGGCTTATGGAAGGAGGGCTTGGGGAAGTCACGACATGTGCCCTGAGGATGGGTCATGACAACACTTTTTTAATGGGGCTTCGATATGCACACAACAACAACATATATAGTCCATAAATACGTAAAAATTCATTTAATATTAGTAAATATAATAATTCTATAGTAATAATAATTTTCCCATGATGACATTATATTCATCCCCACAACACCATCTCACGAGGTTAGACACATAGGCCATTTTCTAGGATTTATGTTTAGCCTTTTTAGTTTCATAAAATGTAACTAGGTTAAAGAATAAATATCATAGAATGTTTGGATGAATTTATAAAGCCCTCTATACTAACAGTCCCCCATTGCATGACATGTTTGATATGTATTCTAATGTGACAAGTTTGAAGGACCCCAAAACACCTTGGGAGGTGAGGGGTGAATCAGTGTGTAAATATTTTTTTCTCAAGTGAGGTATCATATTACAAGATTGGTAGGAACCGATTAAAACTTTATGATGGGACTCTGTAGTCATTAAAACATTCACAAGAATCAAGAATGAAAGAAAATTTTATTTGGAAAACCACTATGAGATAGTCCAAGGAGTATACATCAAAACGTTGTTGGTTGTACCTAAATCCACTAATCATCACTAGATATGGAATACATATGGTTTGAAAGAGTCACTATATGCCATACACCCATCCATTTAAAGGTTCTATGGATAACACATTGCGTCTCTTGGAACACATCCATTGAATCCCCATTGCTCACTGCATTGAGAGAAGTCTAACTCAATATATCAACTTGAAGGTAACTTCATGTAATTGAAATTAATGTAATTTTCCCTATCTTTGATGAGAATATTCTTTTAATACATACCTAAAATGAGTCACCATAGTATCATTGATAACTTCATAAATTATGATCAACAACTACCTTTCATGAAGATCCTTTTTAGAAAAAACATCCTTCATGATTCTCACTTCATTTGCAAAACAAAATGGCTATAAAAATCTCAATGATATAGTGTGGAACACCACATAATCGTGAAACAACCATTAATAAAATGAATTGGCATCAAAAATGAATACTATACTTTTCACGATTCTTAAGCTCCCATAGAAATCATCATTCAAAAAACTCTCTTAGCCTCATTAATTTAGAGAATTTATATATTTTTCTTCAAATCCCTTTTGAGAATGAAGTGGTGGTAGCCTCATATTTATAGTATTTACGATTTGTAATGCTCCACCACCTCCACATATTTTCTCAGATAATTCAAAAAACATCTTTATGTCACTCCACCCATCATGATGGTCAAATGAATGCAGACTTATTCATAAATAATTTAATAAAAAAATATTTCACAATGTTCCTTCAATTCACATAATCATCGATATCACCATCACCATTATCGATGCTCTAATTCGTCGTCGTTCATGATGGTCATCTCTACCACGTTGGTCACTATACTCTTTCTATGATCCTTCATCAAAAAGAACTCAAAAATCCTATATTTTTGAAACTCGTGCCTTTTACATATCATCATTAGACCATCAAAGAAATATACTATTCATAATGAAAATCCATCCACCCAATTTTGGAAACCAAAATTTGGAAAACACTAATAAATGACGCCTACCTTAATAATTTCATTTGATAGTAATGTAATATATCTTTCCACGCACAGTCAATAATCTTTCATGTGATGATGGAAAACAAACAAAAACCATATGCTAATTCCAAAAAAAAGTCAGTTCCAACAATATTTTAGCACAATATTAATTTAAAACAAAACTATATATCATAGCATATACAACACAGAACACCTACATCAATTGATCCATGAAATTATCTTATTAAAATAATATTATTATAATCTAGGCAGTGAACTAGAATTAATTAATATGATTAAATGAATTGTAAAATATATATAATTTTAATAATCATTTAAAATGCATGGATTAATCCATTTGAAATAAGAACATGAATTTCCAATAATGTCACTTTATGCTTCCAAAATTAGTTTTCTCGTAAATAATATTTGATTATTTTTTTGCGAAAATATTTTAATTAAATTTGGGGCCTTTTATAAATATTATATGATAAAAATGATTTCATTTATTAAATTATCCATCAAATAAAATATTTGGGGTTAAATATAGATATTTTTCTTAAAAAATTGACTTTTCCGTCAATCATGAACATGTAGATTATTAAAAACTCATCATCTATTTCCAATTAAAATTTCCAATATTTTATGAAATTGATCATAATGAAATAAAATTACCCATTAATTATTTATAATGTAAATAACTCAATAAGAATCACCACTATATTTTATTTTTGTATAAGATTATTTTTGGGCTTCAGAACAATTGTTTTTTTAAAAAAATATTATGTTTTAATAATTTTAAGTAAAATAAATTGTCTTCATTCTATAAATTGAATCACGGTAAATTGACATCATATTTGGAATCAGAAGACCCATATTTACTATATGTTTACATTTTATATCATTATTAATAGTAATGGTACTAAATAATATTCCACATCATAAGGGTAAATAAGGTAATTAGGCTTAAAATAAATATGATAGGGAATAATAAATAACCCTAGCACTTGAATTTTTCATATTGAATATGGTTGGGTTTCTTATTTCATAAGATGATTCCAAAATAAAGAATTATGGTTTCATATTTCTCGTATTTCTAAATTTAAAATATTTAAATAAAAGATGAATTAAAAAAAAGTGACATTGTATCTTTTAAAATCGAGAATATTATTTTTTTCCTATATAAAAACTACTATGTTTTCACTTGTAAATCATTATTTTAATTATAAGTGATATTATATCATGGTAATTTATTTCTTATTTCAATTGATTGAATAATTTACATATATGCTTTCACAACATTGACTGAATATTTATTCAATTAAATGAAAAATATATTAGATCAGTCAAAAAATAATTAATGTAATATTATTTTACTAAACTATTATGTTCCAAAAGTATTATAGATAAATAAACTATTTTTGTGTTGTGTTAAAGGATTAATATGAATTTTGTTTTATATCATAATTTTTAAAATGATAAATTAAATAAATAGTACAAAAAATTCATATATGATATTTTATACATTTTAATATTTTTTAAATTGATTTAATTTTCCATAAAATCCAATCCCCAGAACATTTTTTATGATATGTTTAAAAATATAATTCATGATCCATTGATAAATCAATTTTATTTTTATATTAATTATACTTTCCTCGAATAATAAAAAACAATTTTATAATGATAATTGGTAAAATAGAACAAAACAGGTTAAAATGGGACAACACATGTTAAAATAACGAGATTACATTAAACAAAACGATTTTAAACATGTCCAAATTATACTGGTAGATTTTATTTCATGAACTACTCATTATGTATCCAAATTATATTATTTAGGGACTTTTTTTCATGAAAATTAATATTAATTAATTTGATATAATAATAAATTCCATTAGTGTCCTCCCCTCAGTATAATAGTGAACCTCCTATGATCTATTTATCACACCTCAAATACCTTATTTTTTATAAATTCGTACCCAAATACCATCCATAGAATCCATGGTGACACCATAGGAGACCTTTTTATCATAAATCCAACCAAAAAAATATTTTGGTATTTGAACTAAATGAGGTAGTATATTGTTTTCCATTCACGGGACAACTTGTTGAATGGTCATGAACAGTGAAGTTTTGTTTACACGAGGTAGTTAGTGGGTTGAGGCATATCCTAATTTTATTTAGTCATTTTCTATGCCTAGTTTTTAGTTTGTGATGCCGAACATTATGGTTTCTCAATTTCTCATATAGGGGTTTAATAATAAAAAACTAATTTTCAGTCAAAAATAGGTTGTTTGTTGAAGAGGAATGGATTTTATCCAAGAAGTATCATTTTGTTTATTTTTTACATCCTTCAAACCATCTCCACCCACGATGGAATAGTAAAATCATAACAACCCATCCACTAAGTATTTATTTTTTTACTAGAATAATATAAATCCATATCAATTTCAAAAAAATTAAAAAAGGCCATCATTCATTCTTACGGTGGACTACCAGATCATGAAACGATGTAATTCCTTTTCCATCACCATCTATAATAGCTAGTTATAATTGTGGAATTAATTTTTATAAATTATGTTAATCATGTAATTATAATTTTGGGAATGTAATATATAATCTATTTTCTTAAAATTCCATTAATTTTGTTGAAAGATGATATATATAAAAATATATAAAAATTAATTTGTTTTTATGATATAATGATAATTATAGAAATGTAAATTAATATATACATTCTTTCGATTGTGATATCTGAAAATGGAAACATTACTTATTTGAATCTACAACTTTTTATATCAATGACTTTAACATAGTTCATTTTTAATAACCACCATTATCTATAACATTTAAAATTATAACTAATGTATAAAAATAATAATTATGTAATTATAATTATCTAGGATATTATATAATGACATCATCATTTATCATATCCAATCAATGAATATAATTTTTGATATATGAGATTAATATATTAAAAATGACTAATAAAAACTCATATGATTATGCAATTGAATAGTACATGGTAATATAATTATTTTGATATTGAATATTAGATTTTAAATGCAATAGTTATTTCAATATAAGAATTATTTTTTTAAAAAAATAGGTTCGAAATTATTTTTTCAAAGGGTTTATAATGAAAAGTTAAATCTAAAATTATTTATTAATTATTTGGTACTTGAGAATTATATATGATTAACGAGTGATCCCAATTCAACATATATGATGGGTGAGCTTAATATATCTTATATGATGGAGGATCTGGATACAATTTAAATGATGGTTGAACCCTATTATAGATGTACAATGCATTTGGTAATGTTTAAAGTATCCAATGGAAATTAGAATGGAGTTAATCTAGTATGTTTTCTCCTATTTATTTAACTGGGATCTAGTTATTTTAGAAAATGGTTATGAATTTTATTATCTAAGTCACCTATAATCTATTTATAATCTCTTTATATCAACTTTATTGGCATTTAATGGGAAAAATATTTTTTTCAATTCTCATATGGATTTGTTTAATTTAATTCACATAAGAAATATTTAATAATTATTAAAATTTAATGGGTTGTCATTTTTTTTCAGACTACTGTATTTTATTCTTTTTTTCAACTTATGCTAGGTTTTTTTACTCATCCCATTATTTCAATTATTTGTTATTGTTTTCCATGGATTATTAAGGAGTAGGATGATGTCAAGATTAAAACTTTGATGATATGTGAGGAAAAAGAAATATTTCTCATCCTAAAGGTATTATATTCTTCGAAAAATGGATTCTCAATTGATGGGTCCACCCTATAATATATAGGGTTCTTATTTAATAGTTTCGAAATAATTCAATAAAATAATAACCCTATATGATATTTCAGAATATATGAAAAAAAGTCATGTTTATAGACATTATATTATGTAATTATTATGCATGGGTCATTATAGATGGAATAAAAGTTGTGTGAAAATATCTTTGGATATTATGTTTGTTTCGGGGAAGATATCTTAGGAGTCATGTATCTATCATTAGTTTATAATTTTAAGGATGATCATTATTTAAATGTTTTTGACACCTATTTTGTTATTAATGTTATGGGAATTTATTATGATTTATAATATTTTAGGATAAATTTTATTGGTTTCATGTAATTGTAACCCCAAAATTTAACTTGAAAGAGTACTTTGGATGAATTACAATACATATTCATGGATATAAGACGAATATTATTCTATAATATGAATTTATAAAAAATGAATTAATTTAGATTTTCTTATTTTTTTTATGATATTAATTGTATTTTTGTGAACAATATATGAATAAATCTATTAAATTTTAATGAAAATTCTACATGTTCCATCCTGTAAGGTCGTCGATATTGAACACACAACCATATTGAGGCAATGGTGTACTACAAATCACTTACCTATGTGATCTCATTGTTTTTATGAAATAATATTCTCATAAATTTTTTTTGATAAATATTTAGTCGATTTTTTAAATATATTATTTATCTTATAAAATATAATAGCGTTAGAAAGTTATTTATTGATTGAGTAATTAATGTTACATCAGAATATGTTCAATATTTCTATAACCTGAATAAATTATAGTAATCCAAACGAATTTTGGATATGATCATATTTTCATTCTTTTAATAAAGGATGATTTATCTTTGGGAAGTATACAAGATTTTATTTTCTATTTATAGTGATTATGGTTATTTAGGGAAATTATTAGCACAATTTGGAGATTTTATGATTATGGAATATATATTATTAGTATATGACATTATTTGTTACTAATGTTGATTAGAGATAAATGATTAATTTAACATGGAAGAATATGTGATCAAATCCATCTAATTAATTGGTTTGAAACTGTGTTTGGAAGGCATTTAAAAATTTGATGTTATTTTATTTATAAAATGATCTATGTTGTACATTTATAGTTATTATTAAGTAATTTATATTTTTTTTGTATTTATGCATACGATGGTTTAATTTTTCTTGGAATTATCTTACCATGCTAAAAAATTATGGGTTTTGGTTAATGTATAAAGATAGAGGGAATATATTTTCATCCATTTTTTTATTATGTGATCCATTAGTAGATTATTTTAGTTAATTTGGCATGAAATATTTATCTGAAAAACTCATCATTTAGAGAAAAAAGATTATAATTTAGTATAATTTAATTATGGGATTAAATTATACTTGTCAAGAATGTATAATTCATTATGCTCTATATATATATGGGAATTTAATTCCTTAACTCTAGCTAATATTTTATAAAATATAAATTATCATATAGCCTTCACATAGAATGAATCTATTATATTTCCACGTCTCTTTAGTGAACTTTTTTTTCGTTCTCGTCATTCTCTCGATCACTCACTTTCTAGTGGACAATGTTTTTTTCACTCTCAAAAAATATTTGGACAATAATTTATTACTAAATTTACATGTTTTCACGTCCCAATAATGTTATACTATTTGAAAACATAGATATTTTTTATTCCATATGACCCCGTATATCCATTTTCCAATTTTAAAGAGGGTTTTTTATCAACCCTTTTTATAAAGTGGTATTTAAAATTTTTATAATTCAAAATATAAAAAACATGACTACGAATACTGAGTTCAAATTTCTAGGATATAATTATCTATATGGGAGAATATATCTCTATAATATTTAAAAAAACAAATATTTGATAGTGTATACAATGATAAACACTTTCCTCAAACGAACCATGAAATATTGTTTTTTAAAAATGACCATTGTGAAAAAGATATTAAATTAATGTGTATGGATAAGATAATCAATAATATTATATATTTATAATTTTACTTATCGTTAATATTTAATTTTATAATTATTAGAAATAAGAACTCAATTATCCATTAAAACCATTTTATGCTTCCAAAATAATTTTTCTTCAAAATAATGTGTATTTTATTTCTGGGAAAATATTATAATTAATTGGTAGATATTAGAGAAAATGTATTTGTAAAAAAGGACACCAATTGTGATATCATAATTTTCTTAACTAAATTGGGGTGGCTTTTATCGATTTTCTCATAAATGATTGAATTTTCAATGAATAATGAAAAGTAGAAAATATTGTAAAATTGAATATTTTTATTAAAAGAAACAATATCATTTGAAATTTAGCTAATAGAAAACAATTAATATATAATTATATTTTATATAATTATTTATATAGTAATCAACATTATACATGATTTTGGTACAATTTCATTTTTTGTTTTAAGGACACAACATTCATTAAAAAAGATATATTTTCTCAATTTGTATAAAAATTAATTTATTACACATATAAAAATTTTAAATATAAAAATTTAATCAATATTCTGAATCAATATGGCCATATATTGTAATTAAGATCCTTTTTTGTCATTATGAATAATTTTTAGAGTAAATAATTATCCCAAAGGTATGTTTAAATTTGGTAATTATTGTTAAAAATAAAAGGTTATGTAATAAAAAACAACCCTCAAAATTATATTTATAATATTATTTAATTGAATATCGGCCTTTTAAATCCATTTTTTAATATATATACGTTCCTCCATATTTTATTTATTTTAGATATTTTTAATGTTTCTATAAAACATAAAGTAAAAAATGTATCTTTATTTCTTTTAATATCTATACTATTTGTTAACTAGGAAAAGAATAATTAATTTCATTCCACAAATGGTTCTTTTAAAGATAAATTTTCTTATGTTATTTTATCAAAAAAAATTAGTGATAATATATTTATTGAATATGCGTATAGAACACTAACACAATTTTTATTCAATAAATTGAAAAATAAATTAGTTATACTAAAATATTTAAAGTAATATAATATGAATTAATTATTTTTTTCCATCAATTTTATAGATATATATATAAAATTTTAGGTATTCTTGAAATAATTATATTCTAATTACTTTATGTTCATGATATTTTCAATGTAAAATGGAATTAAAGGTTTAAAAAATTATATAAAATATATTTTATAATAAATGATATTTTGTTAAATGGTTTAAAATTTAAAGAAAGTTATATATTAAAATTTTCTTTTGGTATATGGTTTGAAATATTAATAGATGGCCATGTTGTAGAGAGTGTTTTATTTTATCGTAATTATATTTACCCATAATGAATTAAAATTTTGTAATTGTTGTAATTGTCAAAAAGAGATAATATGGGTTAAAACAAAGAAATAATGGACAAATTTCTAATGTTAAAATGTTAAAATTTTATTATATTTTATTATCTCGACCCTTATTAAAAATATATTTTTATATTATCATTTTGGGGCCTTTAAAACATGAAAATAAATTTATATTAATTTAACACCTAACAAAATTCAAAGAATTCCCTTCCACTCAATATAAATGTGCTATGTCTATCTAATATTATTCAGACATTAAAACTGATTTGGTAGATAAAATACATACTGAAATCTTTTAAACAAATACCTAACCACATAATATAGGTATTTTTTACCTAATAAATACATCCTACCTTGAATTTTTGTACACACTTAAAAGGGTTGCCTAAAAGAGGTTTGGTTTTTAAATGTGCATCTTCATTTTATTTTTTCTTATACCTCCAAAAAATATTATCCAAATTTTGTTGTATATGAAAATAAATATTTTATATATACTAAGAGGTAATTATTTTAATGAAATATATATATATATAATTATCATCTTTAATGAAATTAGAATCAAAACCATTGTTCATGTCTATAGTGGACTACAACCCTCCAAACCGATGTAATTTTTTTCCATCACCACATCACATGTTTGGTCATAATGATGGTATTAATATTTATAATTTAAAGTTATACAATAATAATTATTATATAATATTAATAAATAATCTATTTCCAAACCATCCTTATGATTTAAAATATATAATGTTGTTTATTCTTATGTGTAGACTACCTTCTACATGAAGAAATGTAAACCATTTTTCATCACCGAATAACATGGAAGAAATATATATATATATATATTTTACAAAATAATATTTTATTTATGATATAATTATCATTACATAAGTGGAAAATAAAACATACATTATTTTCAGAAAAATCAATGAAAATTGGAATGTTACATAACTGTATGTACGATATTCCACTTCCATGATTTTAAGGTATTAAATTTTCCGTAATCCAAACTCATGAATAATTATAAAATTTTAATTTATATATAAAATTATAGTTATTTTGGGATTATTATTATTTAGAAGGTGGAATAATGGAAGCACTGACCAATGTAAACTGATTGAAGTAATTTTTTATATGATAAAAATATGATCAAAACCTCAAATATGAAATTAAATGATTATTTAATTAAAATATAATTTTAATATATATCTATATATAAAATAAAAATTATATATTTTATTAATAATTTAAATAATTTAAATATTTTTAATATTAATGATTAAAATAATGTATGTAATGATCCAGTGTCACATTAAGATATTTTCTTGTTTAAAAAAAATCTTATGCTAATGTTTCCATTATTTTTTCTCAATTACCATTTTCTACTAAATGTTTGAGGAATATTTTTTCACTTAAATTATTCCTAACAATCTTGTTGGCCATATTTTTCTATATTTATAATCATTAAAAAATAAATCAAAATACAGTTTTCTATAAGGGATACTTTACATTTAAACCCCATTTTAAACATTTTAATGATTTATTTTATTAATCATTTTATTGCATGTATATATTCTTGAATATATTTTATGTATGAATATGTATGGAACAAAAATGATTATAAAGGATATTTTACATTAAATATTTTATATTCATTCAATTTTTTTCAAGGGAATCTTTTATGAATTTTTTAAGGATTGTTTTTTACTTTTTTTACAAAAGGAAAAAATGAATAATCTCTTTTATCTTATAAGATATACAAAGTCATTGTTTTCTTTATAATACTTTTTAAATGTTTGGTTTATATTAAAACATTTCATGTTTTTAAATAATAATCATTATTTCTTTTATTTTTTGTATTTTTATATTGAAATTTGGTTTTAAAAGAAAGGGTATTTAGTTATCAGAATGTTTTTTTACATATGGTATTTAAAAAGATTTTGAGGTGTTTATAATGAAATGGGTAAAGTGAAAATGGTTCATTCATGACTCCATAGATGAGAATTAAATGTGATGAATAGATAATCCAATTAGATATTATAATATTGGTTATCCCTATAAGGACTCAGGCTATTCTTACATAAATATAAAAAACAATTACCTGTATATTGAAATTCATTTTATTAATACACACCCATAGATCATAATTGTTTAGTCTCTTTGGATGCTAGAAACACATAATTCTTATTTCATGAATGTTCATCAAAATATCCCAAAAATATCTTCACACGTAGCACCACTCTAAGGAATGTGATACCAAAATCATTCTTTATAACCTGGGGAAGGAAATATAATAAACGGTTTTCTCATATTCATAGAGAGGGTAATAATTGGAGATATCAATGTATGATCATTTCATATAATAACACAAGAATACATTTATATGATTAGTAACATACCTTTTGGAGTTTATAACAAACCTACCGTAGATCATTATTATGAATCATGAAATAAATCATTTTCATTTCAGAAAAAAGTTTCCATAATAGTGAGAAATATTCATAAATTTGTCATGAAACATAACAAATTTCATAAAGGTGTGTAATCATTTTAAATATGGAAAACTATTTCATATTTCAAGTATAACTACCAAGACCATCGACAAAATGGATCGGGTCTCAACACATGTTTCAAATTTATGATATGGATGCAACAATTTCCTCTATTGGATCAGTACACTCTTGATTCCCACAGTGGATCAAGAACATCTACAAGTTACTATTATATTTTAATGAGATATATAGATTTAACAAATTCAATTTATGTAGATATTTTTCCCTTCAATATCAAAATGAAATCTGTACTAATGTGTGCCATAATTTAATAAAATTTCAATAATACCGTCACATAATACCCTATAGAATGAAAATATATTTCATAAAATTTTCATCAATTCACCATAACATAACACATGAAAAAATAACTGGTATTCATTACTATTTTATCATAAAAAATATTGACCATTCAAAGATATGATAAGGATGGTATCGTTCATTATTATCCCCAGAATAGAATAAGTAAAATCAAAGGATGTAACATTAGATTAATACTTATTTTGAAGGATCACTTCAAACATTTTTTTTTGAAAATATACTTTCAAATTTGAAAATCTGTTTTAAAAAAAATATTTCAAAATTATATTCATTTAAAATAAACATTGAATTTTATAAAGGATAATCCAAATATCATTCAAAAAATCACGTATGAAAAATATCATTTGATCATTAATAACACTTTTTAAAACATATAATATCAGAAAATATTTTTTAATAATTTTCATTTAAAGTAAAATATGAAACATATAAAAGAACGATTAACAAATAATTTTCCTATTATTGCATGAAATTATTTTCAATCCATAAAAATTAAAACAAATAAAAAATTCACATTTTTATTGAAATGATAATGGTTATTTATTAGAGAAAAATATAAATATTAAATTTAAATCATTTGGAAAATTAAATCAATGATAAATATGATATTATTCAAACATAAATTAACATTAAATCATTTTTTCAAATATTTAAATAGATGAGAAAGGGTTTTTGATCAATGAGTGAAATAATGTAAATTATCATTAAGAACATTGTTTCAAAATCTTATGATTATAATGAGTTTAAAAATTATGTAAAACTGTATTATCCTTAAATAACTGGATGTTATTAAAATTCATGATTTTATAAGAGATAGATCATAGTATTTCATCAACAGAATCCTATTAATAAACAATCTAGACAAATGATAAGATTCTATTGTAAAACCCTTATAATAGTGGTAACTATAAATCTTAGTCCCCATGAAAGAATATGATAAAATGAAATATAAAAAATCATGAGACTAAATATATTATTGATTTTAAAAGTCAATGGTTATGTTAATACACCTCTAAAAATAAATGTTGGATAAAATAATATATGTCTTAATGATAGAAAATTACGATATTAATACCTTAACTCTTTGGTATATTTTGAATAGTAAAACCCTTCAAAGAGAGATCCTAAAATGGTTATGTGAATAAAATTAATTTTATGAATAAAAATAAAATTATTCATTAATGGGAATAATTTTCATTAGATAAATGAAATAGATGATCAGTATATAATTTGACACATAGATGTAGAAAGTGAGACAAAAATCTCATACCACTAGCCCTGACTTCCTCCATAAAAGTTCAAACATCCAATATGATAAATAAAAATCTATTAATAATATATTTATTAAACAAAATTTATATATCATAATATATATTATTTACTTATTAACATTGATTAGTTACTTTCTTTCAATTCCTTTTTAAAATCATGTTTCTAGAAATAACGGCTTTGTTTTCCTATTTATTTTGATTTTTTAGGTCATCTTATACTGATCCTTCAACCATAATATATAGAATTCCAATAATTATATAAATATAATATTAATTAAATATATAGTTATTTATATTAAACACAAAAATATATATATTTATATCAAATGAAATACACCGTTCTTTGAGATGGTTGGTTGTTCATATTCATGAATGATGAATGCATTTTATCAAAGTATCATATCAAAGAAATATAAAAATATATATGTTCTTTAAAAAATAATTTATATTTCATATATATCACATATATTAATTAAATTTTCCCTTATTACCTTCCATACAAATAATCATTGAGAAATAAATATAATTTCTTCTTGGGTCAGAAATCTGTCGTACCGACAAAATACATTATCACATAATCCCATTGAATTGAATGTAAGATAATATTAGTGATATATTTTTATAGATTTACAATTATGTTACAAATAAAATATATATTCAATTAATATTTCCCTATTACAATCCATGTAAAATGGAAATGAAAAAACACATCACAATGGTTCATGAGGTGGGAGTATATTGTTCACATGAATGATGTTATTATTTTCCAATGGGATGAGGGTTAAAATATATTATGATTTATTATAATTTAAATTTTATAATAATATCATAAATAACATATACTAAATTAAATCCTTCATTATATCCAAATTTGTATAGTGGTGATGGAAAACTAATAACATCAGTTTACATGATAGTTGTCCACCATACACATGAATGATGATTTTCTACCTATTAAAAAGGAATATTAGATGGATATCATCTGTTAAATAGACATAATAAAATATAATTATATGTTATATATTAGTTTTATTATATTTTCTTATATGATTACTATATTATGTAATTACAGAAATAAGATAAACTAAGATGCATATTAACAAACATTACCTCTTTTTCGGACAACCTCTTTATGATTAGTCTAAAATCATCATAGATTATATTTAAGATATCATCATGGTCTATAGGATGTAGGTATTGGTGTAAGGAATTTTTTTATCCAAAAAATTTAGTTCCAATTTTTTTTTTTACTTTTGAAGATGGTAGGAGAGGGGTGTCTTTTTATTAGTGAGGTGGTAGGAACACTAGGAAATTGTGAAAAGAATAAGGTGAACCATTGTTTTTAAAATTCCAAAAGGCTCTACAATGAACTGTTATTAACTATAAAATAGTTTATTTAGAAATATTCCTATAAAATATATTTTCTAAATGATTCTAGTTCATTTTACCTCTTATATATTTAGTTTAACCAATGGTAAATCAATTTTCACATAAATCCTAGTAAATAACCTCTACATCATTTAATATTCATAATGGTTGAAAATTAGGTACCAATTATGTGAAAATCAATCTTATTCAATGTATTTTAAAAATTGTTCAAAATTAAATTCACACGAGTGGTATAATTTAGTAAATAATTAGAAATTTATACAAGACATGAATGAAATTTTTTCAAAATATAAAATTATCATAATTTGTAAAGGTTTTAATATACATATTAAATATTTAATTGATTCCAATGACCTAATAATAATAATAAATTTAAAATTTAGATAATTATAATTTAATAACCAAAATAAAAAAAATTATATTTTGTTAGATGAGATAAAATAGAGGACAATTATTTGGTGAAACAAGTATTTTTCACTATTTGCTGAAATATATATCTTATCAACAAATTATCATATATTAAATAAAATGTAATTTTTAATTTTATACATCAATAATTCTATTGATTTAGTAAAATTAGCATTTTAAAAGTGGTAAAAATGTAATTCAAATATAAGTGTAAAAAAGGTGATTTTTTTTAATAAAAAATATAGTTTTAGACTAAAACTTTATTTATTGCATTAACATATATAAAAAACCCATATGAATTATTTTTAACATTTTATTCCATATATAATAGTTATATCTCACTAAAATTAATCACCCTTAGTAATTTATTTAATTTGATGATAGAAAACATTTTTAGGATCAATTTTGTTTTCAAAAAATGATATCATTTAATTTGAAATAATTTTTATTTTAATACATTGTTAATTTTTGACCAATGAATTAGTTCTATATATTGGTGTAAAACATATTTTTTAAATTTTTATTAAAAAATATATGTTCCCAATATTCAAATAGCTATAAGGGAAAAATCATATTAAATAATAACAATATATTACTATGTCATACTTTGTTTAAACAACATATTATGTGAAACTGAAGATAAACATAGTGTTCTGTATTATGAAAGATATAATGATTGTTGCGTGTAAAAAATATAAAAAACATATTTTATTAATAAATTTCTCAAAATCTATGTGTGTTATATTCAAACCCCACCCCTAAATTGAATTTCACCCAAGAAATGTTTTACATTGGTATAATCAAGTGATGAAAATTTAGTCTAATTACATTTTCATGTAACCATTTAACATCCTCAAACTAAAATTTTCACCAAACAACCCTTGAATAGGTGAGTGGTATTTATTTCTAGAATATTCTCTATATGATCAAAAATCTCAACCAATTATTCTTTATAAGAAAGCCCATGCACCAACGATAATTCCTCTGAGTTCAGTACATGTGAAGGATTATGTACGTACATCCTTCAGATAGATAAATAGAAAAAATAGAGGACTTGATGGGGGATCAGTGGAATTTTCAATTGAATGGATACCATCCTAGTATAGTAAGAAATTTTAATGGGAAAAATATACCTAGGGATTTTGTTTCATTTTTATTATATGAAAAAAATTATTTTTTTGGGCATCGAGCAATTTCCACATTATCTCATACTACAATAACTGATGATTACTTTTTTATTAGAATAATTAATAGATATTAATATCTAAAAATAAATAATAATACATTCCTAGAATCTACTATTATCTTAATGGTTTTACATGGTTATATAATATGCATAAATATTCATATGTTGAAGAAATAAATCAATCTATAAAACAACATCCAATGTTCATTAGAAATGACTCCATAAATTGTTATACTTATGACCCATAAAAATGTAAATACTTATAATGAAGGAGACTAAAAATTAAAAAACATGTTAAAAAAATATAAAAAATATCATAATATAGATCTCAATTGTAATAGACTAAATATTTCAATAGATTGTTCATATATTATCCATAAACAAGGTAATAAACATAATTTCCATAAAATTATAATGAAAACATACATAGTTTATCATCACTTCAATATAAAAACATATTATTGAATATATCTCAGAAATACAATAAAGTTGCATTCTCTATCAATGATACCTTAATTCATAATGTCAATAAATCAATAATTATTTCAATAGACATAAATACTTCTAGATTTACATTATTTATATCCATCATCGCTTAATCATATTAATTTTCTTCATCATCAGGAAAATATTAAGAGTTATATTTCTTTAATCATGTGTTTTTATTCTAAATATCAACTATTAATTAAATGAATTTTGTAAATTTTCAATATTAGTCACCCTATTCCATTAAATAATTATAAAAATACTTCTGCAGAAAAAACCTCATATATTTCATGATTCATAAAATTTATATTCCCACACACAGACAATTTAATCCTTATAATTCAATCTTAAACCATTAACCAGTCTTCATCGTCTTCTTTCATCATACAATGTTCATTGAATATGGAATAATAATATTAATTTTTATTACCCACATTTTAATTAATAATCTTATGTTTAATATAATCAATATTATTAGAATGTCCCATTCAATTTATATATCATTCATGATTTCCAGATCACCATTAATACAACAATTAATCATACCACATTGTTGAATATCAGAATCATATTTACCACTAGATAATTAATTTTCATGATGATAATAACATATAATTTTAAATCATTTATATGTTGATAATACATTAGAGAGACCAATATCCCCTTCTATTTTGTTAATTGAAATTGTAAATTTTTTCCTCATAAATTACATAATCTCACTCCTTCGACTCCACACAGAAAAAATTATTCACAAACCATTGTGACATTAAAAGGGTTAATTCATTTAATATTATCATTATATATAAAATTGAGTCTTCTTTTCTCAATGTTATTGATCACCCAATACCTTTGTGAATTCTACATTTCTTTTATTTTGTGATTTGTAGAGTTATTCCCCATGAATGTTATTAATAATATATAAATATGGTTGATTAACCAAAATCACAACATCCTTCACTCTAACCATCACCCCATTTGGTTTCTCATCAAAATATTATCCATCTCTTTCATTGTTAACACAGTTCATTTGATCCCCCCATTGAAAATAACTTCATTTGAGCAATAATAACAATTGGAAATCAAATGATCCTAAAATTCAGTTAAACGATATATAAATCCTGAAACCATCTTCTCAGTCTATAAAACCATAGGGTTGAACATTTTCATTCATGATAATTATTCAAATCCTTCATGATGGTGTGTAAATATTCCACGTGCTTCTGAATCATATCCCAATGAAGTTTCAAACTAGGTAAATATGAAGACTGACTGTCTTGTACCTGGTGATTGTTGCATAAATCACAATATTCAATTTTCATATTTATTACCCATATGTTCCTCTATACAAGAACTATGCACACTTTTAGTATCCAAACATGTATTCAATAATAGGAAAATAACATAATCTATTTCGTAACATTATTTTGGATGTTATCATTTAAAAATATGAAGGAATCAGTGGATGGGTTCGTCCAAATCATGAAGGACACGTGGGAACATAAGATAGAGGGTACTGATTGGGGTGGGTTTTCTATTTGTCTCAAATGCCTCAATACTGATATTTTCAGGTGGTATATGAATAGGACAACAGTTGATGAATAGGTGGAGATTATTCATGATGAAATTGGCTGGTTGGAGGACTTACTTCAGCAGAGTTGGGGTGATGCTGCATTCTTTTTGTTATGTGATAAATGCATCTTTCTCGCAAAGAGATTTTTGGAGGTGGAGAAGAACTATACACCAATATTCTGTGTTAGGTGGCTTAAGTAAGGTGACATGAACAATGGGTTTTCCCATGATTTATTTAAGGAGTAAAAAAATATGGAAATAAAAATTAGGCTTTAGGATGAGTCATTTTCTTCTAATGTTAATATCATCAGGATGATGGCCTTGGGTTTTTTATTCATTACTGGCAAGTAAATGTGCAGGGACTACAGGGGAGAACAACACAACTATAGAATATGAGGGTTTCAAGGGGTGCCTTCCTAGGAGGGTTGAAACTATTGATAATTATTTTCAAAGGGTATCCCAGCTGGTGATGTTATCTATGAGGTGGTTCGCAGCATGTCCCTAGATGGTTCTCTCAGGCCTGACGGCCTTATGGGAAGATTTTATGTGGTTTTGTATGACTTCTTGGGGAATCAGGTGTTTGAAGCTATATTTTATTATTTCTGGGGTGGACTCAATAGAAGTTCATGTTCTTCAAATGTGGTTACCTTGTTTAAGGTAAATGACCCCTATTACATTACACAATATAGATCAATATGTATTTTCAATGTATCATACAATATATTAGCCAATTTACTGGCGATGAAGATGAACAAGGTGATTCCAAGGGTTATTTCTCATGAACAACATGACTTTGTCCAATGTAGATGGATTAAAGGAGTTATGGGAGTGGCACAGGAATTGTTGATGGATGTAAACAAGAATTTGGTCGGGTCCAATGTGATTATAATGGTGAATAGAGACTAGGCTTATGAAAATCTATACTGGAGTTTCATTATTTGGGTAATGAGGAAACTGGGTTTTCATGAGTGTGTGTGTGATCTATGATTTTGTTTCTTCTCTTCTCATTAGCTTACCAATTCTATTTTTGGGAAAGGTTTTTTTTCAAGAATGTGAATGGAGGGAGACAAGGAGACCCTCTTTCACCCAATATGTGTATCATTTCATAAGAGGATCTCTCTCAAAATTTATATACATGTTTGTTGGACTGATGGATTTTGACTTATATTTCTCTAGCATCTGACGGCTCATTCTCCCATCATATTTTCTATAATGATATTATCATATTTTTGAGTTGAAGGAGGTTGAAACAGGTTAACTTTATTCTGCTTCTGGAGATTTATGGAATCCTATGTGGTCAACACATTTACATCATGATGATAAATGTCTTTTTATCTAATAAATACTCAATGAGAGGACTCTGTTCATACAAGATATATTGGGAATTTAGAAAAAACAATTCTTATGGTATACCTTATGGAACCAATTTCTAATGGACGGCTAAAGTAGGTCTTCTTTGAAGACCTTATTAATAGAATATTTTTAAGGAATTTGAATTTGATGAACATGTTTCTCTCTTTTTTTGGGATGGTTATCATTAATTAATTGTGGTATTTCGTCCATTCTGATGCATGTCTTGTCCATTATCAATCTTCCAAAGGGGATTATTTCACCCATGGGATAGATTATGAATAGGTTCCTTTTGGATGCAAACTACATGGATATGTCTCACTAGGCTTCCTGGTATTGGGTTGCTAAACTTGTAGAAGAAGGAGGAGTAAGCCTTACAGATATTTCAGTTTCCATGTAGGCCTTGCGGGCACGTCTGGAATAGGATTTTATTGTGGGGGAAATTGAGGTGGGTTCAAAATCTCAAATCTATGTGTGGAAATAACAGGAAGGAACATGACACCAAGAAACTATCTTGACTGGGGAAATAGTGGTGGTTCACAGGGGAATACTATAAGGGTCCTCACGAAGGGAGGTTGGACGAGGGGAGATAACCTATGGAGAGACAATCGGGTTAGGAAGAAATTGTATTGCATAAACATTCATGATCCATAGATAATGGTAATAGAGGATAGTCAACATCACCTATTTCTTGGTTCCATTTTGAGTCTGGAGCAGATGGACCTTTTCAAATAAGTTGTGTTTTGTGATAATGATGATCAATGTTGTTTCACTGAGGCTAGATTGGTGTACTTCTATTGGGGAGATTTTTGTGGATTGATATGGCACGAAGAGTAACATGATGATTGGGGGTCATGATAATGGTTCAAGGAGATTACCTGGAAGATGAGTTTTCTAGTTCGGAGAAAACAGAACAAATCTCTCTCTATGAATGATAATTTACAAAATAAGGGCCTCTAGTTTTCTTCTCATTGTTTTTGATGATCTATTCCTCCAGCGGAGTTGGTAGTTCATTTGATTCACAATAGTTAAGGGGATTTCAGTATTTGGTCTTAAATGGATAAAGAGAGTAGTTTCTATAGATAATTCACATTCATGTAGGAGTTTCTTGTGTATTAGTTTCTGGGATCATATCAACATGGTATGGAGTCCATGATATATATTTTCGTGGTTAACAAAATCTTCTGGATGATATGGGAGGCCACAAATAAACTACAATATAGGTTCAGATGAAAATTTCACAATATCTATTTAGAATTAAGGCTCTACTGCATGATTTATGTTCATTGTTAAAAGGGGGTTGCACTCCCATATATTTTTTAGTTGTTTGAAGAGACATATGGCAAACATGATTTCATGGGGTAGTTATGTTAGATGGAAACCACTATTGAATGGTTTCAAACTGAATGTTTATGGGTCATTTATGGATAGACAGATTCGAGGGGGAGGGCTGGTGTGGGATTGGAATGGCTCAGTGATAGTTGTTTTCAGCAGCTTTCATTGTTTGGGAAGCCCAGTAAGGTATGAAGTTGGAGCGTTGCACACAACTGTCATGTCTTCCAATAGCTTCCCCATAATGGTATCTGAAGTGGAATCAGACTCCAAGTTGTTGATTTGGGCCTTGCATGGGAATGTTAAGGCACCTTGGTTGTTGACCTATCTAATTCATAGCTTTATCATGGAGATTTCCAATGTTTTTTTTCTTTGACATATTCCAAGGGATTCTAACTTTTCTATGAATTACATTTCTCAGTGGTGTAGCCCTGAGGAACCCCTTTTAGTTTTCCCTAGCATGTTTTCCTTTCCTCTGTAATTTAATATTTTTTTCTTAGGGGATGACCTAGGGATGCATCAATTTATACCTCCTTGATTTGATGTCTAAATGGATGGGTTTTTTGGACTTGCTAAATAATTGAAAATAAAATTATCGATCAATCTATGAAACCATTTATATAATACAAACTATAATTTACTCGTACTTTCATTATTAAATGTCTTAATTTTTTAGATGAATATTGATTCCCTTTTCAAAAAATATACCAATGTACCATAATAGTTTAGTGTTTTTGAGACTAGAAAAACAATACACTTATTTTATTAATGAACTTAGAGATATAACAACATGATCTATTCTCATAGTACTTCTATTAAGAATTACACCCCTAGACCTTTCTTCATAACCCAGGAAGGATTATTAACAATGTGTAAGCTCCGATGTTTAGTAAAGTTAAAACAAAGTGACATCAGTCTATGATAATATGAGATCATAAGATAAGTATAAGGGCATGTGATCATGGAACATAACTTATGATGTTCATACCCAACTTTTAATAGATTAGGAACATGATTCATGGCCTAAAACATTGTTATTTCTAAAAACATTGTCAATAATAGTGATAAATCATAAAAAATATATCATAGAAACTATATCATGTCAGTAATCTGTGTAAACATTATAAATATTGAACACCATTTAATATTTCAGGGTTTACTACTAAGACCATCAATGTAGTGGATCCTAACTCATCAGATATTTCACATTGTGGATATGAAAACTAACATTCCCTATTGTAGACTATGACTCATATGTTTCCAATAGTTGATCAATCTTGTAGAATTGTTTCATATTAATCTCTCATGAGATATTAATTATGCAATTTATTTTAGGGAGATATAGTCCCACCTGACTCATAATTTCAAACTGTACTAATTTGTGAAAAATATTATAAAATATTCATCATATCATCCCATCAAAACCCATGTAAAGTAAATGATTTATATAAATAATTTCATTAATTCACTATATCAATAACCATTATATATAAATTGGTTTCATTGAAATTCAATCAATATGATCATTATCCATCTAGATAATGAATATGGATAGTATCATTCAATCTTATCATTATGAAATCATAAGTAAAACAAAAGTATGTCATTTTAGATCGAAAGTTAATTTTAAATATATCTAATAACATATTGGTGGGAAAATAGTCTCTAATATTTGAATTTTTTTTGAAAGAAATAATAAATATCCTTATATATGAAAATAACCATGTAAATTTATATAGGAATCCTTATAGATCATTTAAACCATTTCGTAAGGAAAATATACATTCCTCATTCAAAAAATACATTGAGAAAAAGAATCATAATATATTTCAAAATTATTCTCATAGAAATTATTATATGAATAATATATGGAATTTTTAAAATTATGATTTGTAATTATTAAATTTTTTGTTAATGTTCTACATGATAAATTAATGAATTTTTTCAGTTTTTTGGTAAAATCCAAATTGGAATTATTTGGAAAAACACCAAAAATTTTATTTTATTTTTTAAAATTAAAACATTCTAAAAATTTATTTAAAATTAATATTGGAACAGTAAATAAATATTAAAACATTTTTAGATAAAATGGTCATAGACGAGAAAGGGATTTCGAACAAAGAGGGAAAAATCCATTTTTATTACAAGAATATTAATTTGAAATACATATTGTATAATGAGATTAAAATTAAGAGAAAATATATTCTCAATAAATAAAAAGAGGTTAATAATATTCATCAGTTTCATTATATATGGATCATTTTTCTTCAACATCAGATTCCTAAACAAGAAAAAATATCATGATAAGTGAGTATATTTTATCATATAACCCTTAAAACATTGTTAATGATGAATCATAAGTCCCTTGAAAGATTATCATGAATAGTACCATTATATATAATGAGAATAAATAAATTCAAGATATGAAATTTTAATATTTTTTTATATATGCCTCATTGTATAATATATGTTCATAACATAATATATAATTTCATGAAGGAAAATTGAGACCAATATGCCTTACTCCTTCGGTATCTTTTAATCTGTACACTACAAGAATGATAGATCCTAAAATGTATATTTAAATCAAAATATTTTTTTGGGTAAAAATCATAAAATCAATTTTTCAATGATATATACACCACGTATAAAAAATAGGTGGTGAATATGGAATATAGCTCACAAAAGTAAAAATTAAGAGTGAAATCCTTTGATATAAGTCTCATCTTTCTTCATACTTTTTCAAAACTAATGTATAATAAATAAAATATTATTCTAAATTTACCAAATACCCATTCATTGATATAAAAAACCATATAGGATTTAATTAGGACCTCTTATAATGTTTTTTTAACAATTTGTTCTTCAAATCACATTTTGGGTAATATCTTATTTGTTTTTAATGTATGTTTTTATTTAATATATTCAATCCTTATAAAATGATCATGGCCCCATGATATATATAATTTCATCCATTTTATAAATATCATATAAATTCATTATATATACATTTTGTTTTATCCATAAAAGATAGGTATTGGAAAAAGGAAAACAGAATTCATAGAGATGATATGACATTCTTTTTCATGAACATTTATTCCATTTTCTATATAGATTGAATGAATTAAAGGTAAATAATATTTTACCATATTATTATCATTATATTTTCACATATGTCACATATATTCATAAAATACACCCTTATTACCATCCATACATTTAATTAGTGGGAAAAAATCATGTCTCTTTGTGGGGTGGTAGTCCTACAAGAAAATGAATGACATTATCGTAATATACAAAAAATTGAATGAAAATAGGTTTTTGTGATATAATTATTATATAGTAATAATAATTTAAAAATTATAATATATAATAATATAATTTACCTTTATTAACTTCCATGTGAAATTGATTTGGAAGAACAAATTACATGGGTTTGTGGCGTCGAAAAACGCCATACACACTAGGGATGTTATTGTTTTCTTATTTGTTAATAGTTAAGAACTAATATTGGTTATCCTAATTCTACAGGTATAATATTTATATAAATACAATATATTAATATTTAATACATAATTATATTTGTGTTTGATATGTGGTGATGTAAAAAAATCAGTTCTCAATGTAGTTTTCTAACATAATCATGAATTATGATTTTATATCACATTTGTTTCAATATATGATGGATATAGGTCATTCCATTAAAATAATATGATATCAGAATATTTTATAAAAAATTTATATAATATTATCATTGTTTTATAATATTATAAGGAGTTATAATTAGAAGTAAAAGGGGAATATGAGTTAAAAATATTACCTCTTCATTTGAAAACCTCTTTTGGTTTGACCAAAATCCTCACTTGTTTGTATTTATAATAAGAAAATACCTATATTATTTGGTATGGGAATTATCTAATACATTTTGAAATTTATTTGTAAAACCAATTGTTTTTGGAAGTGCAAAAAGGGGATGAGTATGGGTGGGTTTTTAAAACTGAGGTGAGTAACACACATGTAATTTTTGAAAATAAAATGGTGTACCCATGTTTTTTTACATTAAAAAAAGATCATAAATAAACAAATAAATATAATATAACATATAGTGTATAAATATCTACAATAAATGGTTTTTAAAATATTTTATGAATATTTTCTCCTTATCTTTTCATTTTAACCCCGGTAAACCCAATTTCACTTTAGTCGTATATATTAATTTTTACTTCTTCTTACAATTCATAATGGTAGAAAAATATGTTTAAATTACTTTAAAATATAAATAACTATGATTCCTAATTTTTTATAAATTATTAAAAATCAAATAAATATATGTTGAATAATTTAATTTAACATTAATCTTGTAGAATAGAAGAAAATTTGTTTTTCTCAAAAGAGAAAATTCTCAAAAATATAGAATGTTTTTTTAATCCTAATTCAATATAGAATTTATTAAAATTAACTAAATTTGAATTAATAAATATATAAATTTATTAATTTAACATTTAAACCCATCGTAAAAAATTTAAAATTTTAAAATGTTGTAAATGAAAAGAAAATTCTTTATAAAACTAATATTTTTAATTATTCAATGAAAAAATTTAATTTTCATAATATTCTCAGAAACTCAATACAATATAATTTTTGTAGGCATATGTAAATAATGAATAATTTTTACAAATTAATTTTATATATCTAGTAATTCTATGATAAGTGAGAAAAATATCACAAATGTTTTTATAAAAAAGTGTTTATGTGTATAATTGAATTTATTATTATCTCATTCATAGAAAACAAATAATATGAATGTAAAACTTTTATTCAATATATAATATATAAATATCATTAAAATCAGTCACTATGATTTATTTATTTAAATTATTGAGATAAAACATGTTTGTGCATGGAATATTGTTTTTTTAAAAATGATTTCCTTTTTTAAAATGGGTTATATTTATATTTATAATTTATTAGTAACCAAATAAATAATTTTATATATAGGTATCAAGAATATATTTTCATAATTCATTTAATCAAATTCAAACCGTCCATTACAACGACTATGTGATAACTATCATATAAATAATAATATTTTTTAATACATCATGTTTTTTTGAAACTCAGTGTTGAATTTAATGAAAGATAAACATTGAGTTTGGGTAATAAAAGCTAAATTTGGTGTTATGTGTAAATAAATATATAAAAAATAAATTTATTTGAAAAAAAAATCACAAAATATTTGAGGGTTTCTATCATAACACATCATATAAGTTACGTGGTCATGATATAGCTTATATGATGGGTGATACCTATTATATATCTTTAAATCCATCAGTATTTTTCATTTTATTTAATGAAAATAATGGGTTAGTTGACTATTGTGAGACTACATTCTATTTAATTTAAATACATTTATTTTTGACATTTTTTTATGGATGTGATTCTCAAAGACATGTAAAAAATGATTCTATTATCTTTCTATGTCTTCTAATGGGTCAACATGGGACCAACTTGTGTATTTTCTATGTAGATATGATTTTTTATATATTCTAAAATAATATATAAAAAATGTTAAAATTTTATGGGTTATCATTTTTTCACCCGACTTGTTGATGTCCTTACACTATTCCCCTTACTCTAATTTTATGCTCTTCCATCATTTTTAAATGATTTTTAATGGATTTTATGGGAGAATAGGGACTGGGATGTATTCATGGTAATGATTATTAAGAAATTTTATAAAATATAAAATGTGACATATTTTTGTAGTATTATCCTTTTTGAAAAATGGATGGTGACTATATGTATAGAATTTGTAATATGTTGGTTTGTTATGTAATATTTTTAAAAAAAATTCAAAAACTATAAACATAAAAGATTTGTTAGAATGAATGTATGTGACTTTTATTCATATGAAATTAGATAATGTAATTTTTAAGAAATATTCCTTATACAAATTCTAAAATCTGTACGGAAACCCATAGTTCACTTTCCCAATGTTAGTCAAACACTAGGGCCCGTTGGGTTCCCCTATTGCAATACAATAAGGATATATCACCTGCATGATCCTTGAGGTCAGATTGTAGTTTAGGTGTCCCTCTTAGAATCTTCTAGGTCATCCCATATGTAGAGGAATCCCTATTAGTATCCGCATAATTAAGGTGTAAATATAGGCATCTTACTGGGGATCATATAGTTTAGAGTAACTATGTTGGGAAAACACCTGATGCATTAATATTTCATGTCTAGTAACATTGTGAATGGGTTATCAAATTTTTTCTAGATACAAGATAACATTACACTATGAAACCATTCTAGAGATTGGTCGTGAACAATTTAACTAGCTTTGTCTTTCTGGGACACTTTACACACCCAACCAAATCATGGTCTTCTTATGGTCTATCTAGTTATTCCTATATAGGGGATTCCATTTCTCAATATTTTTATTATCACCACCTAATTTTTTTTTGAAGGCTAGTTTGTGTCTTAGGGGTCTTAGTACCATTGTTCATTGAAAAACCGTGAAATTTAGAACACGAGGGTTATTCCAGATCCATGATTTCAATCCATTTTAGTTAACAACATCTATTTGATGAAATAATCCATTGGAAAAAATCTCATCCCAGGGTGTTTATGACACCCTAGCATTTTACAGTATGTATATTTTTAAATGAATATAACTTATTTGACATTATATGTTTCACAAACAAACCATGACATAGCATTAAACATTAATATGACCGTTTCAATAGAAATGTGACCCATAATAATAATAATATGTCCATTAGAATAATAACCTCATCTTTGAATGTATAAATAAAATTTAGGTATCCCATAAATGATAATATTATATATTTAAATCATAGAAAATGTAAATATTTGGTTTAAAATTTATAATTTATGTATCAATATTTTTGTGAAATGTAATTGTTTGTTTATAATTCTATAATTATTATAATAATTTGAAAGAATGTTTATTTTCATAAAATAGATTTATAAATTAATTTATTTTATTATCATTTTAATATTATTTAATAAGAACTTAATTAAGGTTTCAAAGTGTCCTCAATTTGGTTATAATATTAAAATCAATATTTTTCAAATAATTCTTGATTCTGAATAAAAATTATATTTAAATTTTTCAAAATTTATCATCATTAAATAGAGTCAATAATTAAAACAAAAATATTTAGGTGTGAGGTTTTGGACTATTCTAAAATAGTTTAATATTTGGTTAATAATGAAATAAAGTAATTTGCAGTATTTAACAAGTACAATACATGAATTTTTGGATCATTTGTCATATAATAACCCATTACATTGAACACATGTGTGCTTTTTTGATGTACATATTCACATCAATGAACACTATTGATAGTAATGAACCAAAATAATAAACAAAATAATAAAATAATTACAAAACTCTTCTCTCTTTTGAAATAAATACCACCCCTCACCACCCCTTCAGCCTACGCCATCTAAGTCTTGATGCTTGTCTAAATTCTACCCAAATCCATCCCCAAGCATCTTCCCCATGTCGAAGACCTTCTGGTATTACCAAAATACAATGTACTAGTCTCTTAAATATAATCCCAAGGAGACAATATTTTACCAGTAAATCACACCTTCTATATATTGTATTTTCATTTCTTCTCATGTCTTATCCTCACCACCCCTATCTACATTGGCATGTAAACTCTAATATGATATTTATAAAACAATTTTATTGTGTTATTGTAATAATAATTACAAAAATATCTTCTCCTCTCCATATAATATTGAGTTAATAAGGTTTTCCGTATGACATTTCCATTCCTTCATACTTGGAGGGAGAATGTTTTGTTAATAAGGTTCTCTTATGACATTACACATCCTTCTTGTTTTGAAAATCACAAAAACCTTATCTCAAGGAAAACCTCCTTTTACCAAATGATTTAATTCTATATGGAAAAACTTCCTTCCACAAGTATATTTATCCTTACCTTTTTTTCATTGTTCATATCATAATTTATCTAAGTGAAAAATTCATTTTGAATCCAAAACCTCAAAATCCAATAATTACCTAGATATGAAGTATTCTATTTTAGGATCTGAATTCTCTGAATTCTGATTACGAATTCTTGTTACGAACACTTTTGAGTTCTGACTCTGAAATCTGATTACGAATTCTGGTTACAAACTCTTCTGGGATCTGACTCCGAATTCTATATACGAATTCTGGTTACAAACTCTCTTGATTTATGACACTGAATTATGAATATGAATTCTGGTTACGAACTACTATGAGTTTTAACTCTGAGTTCCCTGAATTCAGGCACCAAACTCTTGTGAGTTCTAACTCCGAATTCCCATAAACTCTGACTCTGAACATTGTATGTTCATGTTCCGAATTATTGTGAATCCATATTCTGAATTTCCATGAAATTCATACTCCGGAATTCTATAGTGTTTAGGTTCCTAATTCATAAAAAATATAATCCGAATATCCTTGTATTATAGAATCCAAATTCAATTTTGGTTAGACTCTGAAATTTCATATTTCATTACATTCTAAATATGGATTCTAGTTATATAACCATATTTTTTCTTACACTTGTTTTTTTATAAAATGTTGTCATGAATTTAGTTACAACTAACCGTTGTTTGAGTGACACATGTACAGATCCCTCTGAAATTCAAGGAACAATATGAAAGTCGGATGAGGGATCCGACCTTTGATTCCATGCTTATAAATAGGAGGTCTTTTGAAAAGAGATCAATTAATGTTCAATGACTCTAAATATTACATGATGTTGAAGGGATTTCTAGAGCGATAATTTCATTTCATTGTGTATAATGAACTTCTGTTTCAGATTTTCTTTGTGCGACTCAAAATGTTTCCATGTTCATTCAAGGGATTCCGGTGATTGGAAGGAAAAGGTGACGAAAACCTTGATGTTTAGGGCTTCCTTTCTTAGGAAGATAGAGGTGTCGACTACCTTGAAGTTTAGGGCTTGCTGGGATATCAAAGAAGACTCTGATATTCATATCAAGGGCTCACCTTGTTGTTGGTAAGACAGACATTCTTGAAAGTATAAATCAAGGGAACATTATTGAAGGTTGTTGGATACCATTCTCTTTGTGTTAAAAGACTTAGTACTTGTTATTTGTTTGATTCATGTTTTCTGCTACATTTTTATTTTTGTGGAATGTATTACAATTTTATACTTTAATAATTTTGTACTATGATTTAGTTATATTTTTTATGCTTTATGGTAGGATCATCATAATTGAAAACATTCATTAAGTTTTTTTTCTGGAACCATCTTTTCCAAAATTGATTCTCAGAATCGTATTTCTGAAATTATGAATTTTTATAGAACTAAAGGTTTTAAGAATTATTTTTTTCAACCTAGTTAAACATAATCATCTTTAAATGTTTCAAATTAATTTTATAAATTATAAAGTTCAACACCTCATGTATTTGAGCATCTCATCATTACATATTTGATCCTACATTTGGTATCAGATGAGCTGACCTTGTATCTTGTATCAATTAAACAATTGGTATCAGAGCAATAGTTCAATATTAATTAATCTCATGATTAGATTTAGAAGAGAATTCCTCTCATTCTTTTCTAGAATCAGTTTTTCAGACTCATAATGTTCAGATTCATTTTTTCATAGAATACTATTATTTCTATATTTTCCTTGCTTTGGAAAATTTACCTTGTTTACAAACTTTTTCAATTAACAAGTTATTGTGGAATGGTTTTTCATTAATATGGCAGGAATCAATGTTGGTTCTATTGAAAACATAAATCCAACTACACCACCTATTTTTTATGGAAATGATTACGAATATTGGAGAGAACGCATTATGATATACATTATCAATACTAGTGTTGATAATTTTGTTATGTATACTGGAGGATATAAAATCCCTAACAAAGAAGTTAGTACCTTCACAAATCATGAAAAGCATGAATATCAACTGAATTATAAGGCATGCAATACTTTTTATTTCTCCATGACTAGAAATATATATAGAAAAAGTTTCATCTTGTGAAGTAGAAAATTGTATTTGGAAGAAACTTGAAGTTACTCACTTCAGAACTTACAATGTTATTGAGACAAGAACAGCCATGCTCAGAGCTGAATACCATGGCTATAACGTTCCATATGGAGAACCCATATCTAAGGTGCAACAAAGATTCATGACTACTGTGAATATTTTAAAATCCATGGGTGAGAAAGGATTATATGATGAATCTCTTGTTGATAAGATCATATAAATAATTCCCAATGAGCGGGAATCCAAGAGGATAGCTATAGATGATAACAGAAAGGTTACTAAGATTTCCTTAGATGAGCTTTTGGAACTCTTCATCAGCATGAGACTGGAATGAAGAGAGATGCTGATAATGTAAAGATGAAAAATGGAAGTGGAAGTGTTTCATTTACTACTACATCAAATCATATGAAGTCTAAGACTCCTGAGAGAGTTATTAGATATAAATCTAAGAAGTTCATTATCCAATCTGAATCTAGTGGTAGTGAATCCTCCGAGAATGAATTAGCCAATATTTTTCAAAGGATGAACAAGATAGCTAGACATCGGAAATTTTAAACCAGATAGTAGAAGAATGAAATGAATGATAAGAAAGTTTCAGAAGTTACATGATATGAATATGATAGATCTAGACACATAAGGCTTGATTGCCCCATGTTCAAAATTAAAGAATTATTGGAAAAACATTCTTAAAGTAATCAAATGAAGTATTACAAGGCTAAATCTAAGAATGTCTTCAAAGCTAATGACACATGGAGTGCCTGTGGTGGTGACTCTTTAGATAAATATTCAGATTATGAATCTTCTGGATAGAAGAATCCTATTATAATAGCCATACTACCTATTGAAGGTCATTATTTAATGGATAAGGTACACAATTCTAAATCTATGACCAATATATCTTTGAATTATAATTATAGTAAATATTATAACTCATTTGATGAAGAATATTCTTCTAATAAAGATAATACTTTACCTTCCGATGAATATGTTTCTAGGTTTGCAAAACTCTTTGAAATTGAGAATTCAAAACTCCTGAAAAAACTTGATAAGTGAAAATCTAGGAATATTATTTTTACAAAGGAAATATCAGATCATTATAAAGATCCTGATTTGAAAAATGATGATTTCGAAAATATTTCAAAAAATATTGAGGAAGTAAATTCTGGAAATAATAAAAATTATAATGATCTAGAAAACGTAATTTCTATGAAAAATGTTTTCGAGCCTAGCACTAGTTCCTAATAAAATTTTTCAAAAGACTGGAACATGGTTATCAAACTAAAATCTAAAATCGTTTCCTTGAATAATTGTTTGTAAAACATTACCTTAGGTAAGGAAAATTTGGATAATATGTATTCACAAATCCGACCTCTATGGAATAGTATTGGTTTTGGTTATACTGATTCTAAACCGATGTTTAGTAACAATTATTTTGTTACACAAAGTGCTCTATTCTGCACTAAGTGTCGGTGTGGTGGACACTGGGCAAAAAATTGTTCCTTTAACAAAACCCAGTCTTTAGGTTTCCATAATTCCTACTTTTGTAGGAAAATGTGGGTGCCTAATATTTTTCTTTCTAAGAATTTTGGATCCAAGCAAGTTTGGATTCCGAAACCCTAGCTTTTTCTCATTTTCAAGAAAACAGAGAAGGTACCAAAAGTAATACTTGGAACATGGATAGTGGATGTTCATGGCATATGACTATTAATTAAAACTATTTTGAAAATTTTATTAAGATGAAAGGAGGAAAAGTAACATTCGGAGATAATACTCGTGGAGAAATTATTGGTATTGGTAACATTGTTCTTCTTTGAAAAACATTGATTTCAAATGATTCATTTATTAAGGGTCTTTATCATAACCTCATTAGAATAATCCAATTATGTGATGAAGGTTACCTTTTTAATTTTAGGAATGACAAGTTATTAGTGCACAATTCCAAGGAAGAGTTTATTCATTCTGCTCATAGGCAAGAGAATGTTTACACAATAAACATAGAAGACCTTAGGAGCCATGATATACCTTGACTTAGTGCAATGGAAGATCATTATTGGTTATGGAATAGAATGTTAGGACACTGTAACCTTAGGAACATATGAAAACTATCTAAGAAAAGATTAGTTAAGGATCTACCAGAGCTTAGATTCCATTATTCAAAATTTTTTGACCCTTGTCAATATGGAATGAAAAATAAATCACGTTTTAAATCAGTCGGTGAAGTCTCAACTACTGATGCATTATAGTTAGTTCTTATGGATCTTTATGGTCCTACACAAACAAGAAGCATTAGAGGCAAGTATTATGTATTTTTCTTGGTTTATGATTACACTACCTTTACGTGGGTCTATATTCCAGAAAAGAATTCTGATGCTTTTTCTTATTTCAAAAGATTCAACGCCCATGTTAAAAATGAGAAAAACCATCCATTGAAAACTATTCATAGTGATCATGGTAGAGAATTTTGAAATTCAGATTTTGAAATTTTTTTAGTAGAAAAGGCATTACTCATAACTTCTCATCACCCAAAACACCTCAACAAAAGGGTGTTTTTGAATGAAGAAATAAAATTCTTCAAGAGATAACAAGAACCATGTTGACTGAGTATTCTGTAGCCTATAATTTTTGGGCTGAAGCTGTTAGTACTGCTTGTTATACTATAAATCAAGTTTTCATTATAAATATTCTTAATAAAACTCCCTATGACTTATGGAATGGTAGAAAACCTATACTTTCCTATATAAAGTATTTTGGTTGCAAGGTATTCATTCTAAATACTGAAGATAATCTACACAAATTCACACCAAAATTTGATGAAGGAATTTACTTAGGCAACTCCACAACTTCTAAGGAATATAGCGTTTTCAATAAAAAACACGTGTACTATTAAAGAGACAGTACATTTGAAATTTGATGAAACTGATCCTTTTGTTTTTAAACAACCCCAACCGACATCTTTGGATGTATTTTCAAAAACTGATTATCATCCTATTTTAGAAGATCCTTCTAATAAAAAAATGTCCAAGAAGAATCTTCTAAATCATTTACCCTAGTAGATTTTCTATACTATGTTGATGAGAAGGTTTTATAGAACCCGAATCAGTTGTTTCTAAACAATCATCCATGTGATAGCATCATTGGTGATGTGAATTAACCTTTATGTACTAGAATTTCCATATGAAATGAAGTATAAAATCTAAAATTTCGTTCCCAATTAGAACCAAAAAGCACTGATAAGGCTTTAGGTAATGATGATTGGATTAAAGCCATGAAAGATGAAATAAATGAATTCAAAAGTAACGATGTCTTGACCTTGGTTGAATGACCTAAGGAAACATCAGTTTTTTTGGAGTAAAATGGGTTTTCTGAAATAAGTGTGATGAAAATGGAATCATTTTTAGAAACAAAGTTATATCCGTTTTTAAAGGCGATAATCCACAAGAAGGAATAGAATATGAAGAAACCTAAACTCCCATGGTTAGACATGAATCCATTCAAATCGTACTTTCCGTTGCAACATTATTCAATATCAAACTTTTTAAAATGTATGTGATATTTTCTTTCCTTAATGTTTACATTCAAGAAAATGTTTTTGTTGAACAACCACTTGATTTTGAAGATACAAAACATCCTGATCAGGTTTTTAGACTTACCAATGCATTGTATGGAATTTATCAAGCCCATATAGCTTGTTATGACAGAATTATATGTTTTTTGGTTCAAAATAATTATGTTAATAGAAATGACGAGCCAACACTATTTATAAATAAATATATGAAAAAATATTTGATTGTTCAAATTTATGTTGATGACATTATATTCAGTTCAACTTAGCAATCATCAACTGATTCCTTTGCGAATCTAATGAAATATGAGTATGAAATGAGTATAATGGGTGAGTTAACATTTAACAATGGTATTCAAATATCTCAAAAACCATAAGGAATCTATATATCCCAAAATATGTATTTTAATGATCTTATTAAAAAGTACGTATATAACAACACTTAAAGCATTAGTACTCCCATTGGTACCTCAAAAACACTTGAACATAATGAAGGTGGGAAACCCGTAGATCAAAAATCTTTTAGAGGTATGATAGGAAGTTTACTGTACTTGAATACTAGTCATCCAGACATAATGATTTTAGTATGCTTGTATGAAAGATATCCATCAAATGAAAAGGAATCTTATTTAAAGTTAGTGAAAAAAAATATTCGGTACTTAAATGGAACCATGGACTTAAATATTTTCAAATCTTCTGGAAATGATTTTGTTTTGAATAGTTTTTCAGATGCTGAGTTTGGTGGATGTAGAATGGATAGAAAGATTACATTCGGAACTCATCATTTCTTAGGAGATTCATTATTCTCTTGGTCATTCAAGAAGAAACATTTAGTAGCACTTTCTACAACTCAAGATGAATATGTAGTAGCTGGAATTTGTTGTACTCAAGTGTTGTGGATGCAACACACACTCATAGACTGGTATGAGTATTACCAAAACAATTTTTTTTTTGTAATAATACAAGGTCCATTTCCCTTAGTAAAAATCCTGCACATTACTATTGTTCAAAGCACATAGATATTTGGATTCACTTTCTTAGGGATTACACACAAAATGGGATATCATTCCTCAATTTATCGGAACTCAAGATCAACTTGCTGATACTTTCAAAAAATATTAACCCTACGATATATTTTAATACATTAAACAAAAGTTAGGAATGATAACCATAATTTAATATTCTTTGTTAACTACCCGTGGAACCAATATCCATACAGTAATAAACTCCCTATCATAGGAGGTGTACATTTGTTCATATGTTTTTCATGTTTTTCATAATGAATTTTTTTTATATTTTTCGTAATGAAGTGTTTCATATTTTTCATAATGAATTGTTTCATATTTTTCTTAATAAAGTGTTTCATATTTTTCATAATGATTCTTTTCGTTTTTTCCCTAACGGAATGTTTCATTTTTTTCGTAATGATGTTTTTCATATTTTTCATAATGATGTTTTTCCTATTTTTCATAATGATATTTTTCATATTTTTGGTAATGAAGTTTTTTCATATTTTTCATAATGATGTTTTTTAAATTTTTCGTAATGAAATTTTTTTAAATTTTATGTAATGAAGTTTTTTCATGTTTTTTCTAATGATGTTTTTCATGTCTTTCATAATGAAGTTTTGTTTTCATAATAAATATTATTTTTCATATTCAAAATTTTTGTAATGAAGTTTTTCGTACTGGAAATCTTGATAATGAACTTTTTCATACTTAAAAAATTCTGTAATGAAAATTTTCTTATTTGAAATATTTGTAATGAAGATATACGTACTCATTTTTTTTCGTACTCAAGTTTTTTTTCTAGAATCTAAAGTCCTTAAAGAAGAATTTTTCCCAATACGAATAATTATCCTAAAAATCAAAAAGGTATGATTCTTTCTTGAGTTTTCGTAATCACCTTTTACTTTCTGGTATTTTCTTTTGTTTTTAAAATTTCTCAGATTCTAGTTTCCTTAAATCCAAATGTTTTCTTTTAAAAACCTCAAAAGATCGGATCCAACCAAATTTTCCTTGTAGCTATCATTTCAACCATTAGATCTGATCAGAAAAATTCTCATCCATTGGATTGAGATAGGAAGATGAACCGTCACATCAACACCTATAAAAGGGGACCCTCGATGGTTTTCCCACATCGGGTTTTCAGGATTTTGTGTGTCAGATCTCTTCCCCACTTCAAAATCCATTTCCATACTTTGAAATGTTTCTCAATTCTAAATGTATTGTGAAATTCCTTCCCAAGAGATGTCTTCTGTCAACCCGATTGTGGAGTGGGAAATTTATAGGGAGAGGTTGGGGAATCCTAACATCATGAAAAAAATATGAATCCATTATTTCAAATAATATCAATCTTAATGGATGGGAGAGTGTATCCATATCAAAGACAAGATCTCTTGATGATGTGTATATGGATCTACTGATTCAGTTTTATCAGTCGGTTTTTTTCTTTATGGATGAACAGAGAGATATGTTTTCATTCAATAGTTATGGTAAAACATATGCACTTTCTTATACCAAGGCTTCTATCATGGTAGGGGAATCTTATGATGTGGAAAAAGAGTTCTATTCCCACATGTTACCAGATGTGTAAGGAAATTTTATAAAAGTGAAGGCTATGGATTGTCTTGGACTTACAGATGTCATGACTGAAAATATTCCTCATTTTTCAGCAAACAATTGGATCCTTGAGTTATGGGGTCAGGGTTTTATCGTACCGAGAAAGGGTGATAAGGAAATCCTGAAGAAAAGTGATATTTATATCTTCGATTTTTTGGAAAATATAGGGAAGATAAATCTGATGAAGCATGTTATCATTACGATACATAATATCATGAATGGGAGTTTGAGAGCATAGATAATCATGTATCCTACCCTAATATCAATGTTTATTATTTGGTGCTTGGATTCCTTAAAAATCAATTGAAATTCATATGTGAGGAATTTAAAATTTATGATACTATGTGACGATGCTTTGAAAAGAATGAATGTTGGCTTTTCTAAGGAATCAGTAGAGTTTTATGATCTACTAGTAGAAGAATCAGAAGTTATTCTGAAGAATATAAAAGAGAATTAGCCATTGAAGAAGATTGAAAAGAAAATAAAATTGAAGGAAGTAGAAGTTGAAGGTGAAACACCTAAAGCTAAGGAAGCTCAAAGTACACTTCCAAAACCCAAGAAGCAGAAAGCATGTCTGGATGAGGTTGTAGCAAAATGGAGAGAGGATAAAAAAGAATCGGAAGGAAGGAGAACTATAGTTTGGTCTAGATCCTGCTGAGGCCAAGGCTCTAAAATAGAAGACTACTGAAGAGTTTGAGAAGCAATCCAAATAGAAGAAGCTTATGAAGAAAATGTCTGAGGCTGAAATAGTCCAATCTCTTTTGAGGGACACTTAAATAGCATCCAAAAAAATCTCGTAATGAAATCCTTATTGGTTGAGGCCTTACCTGAGACTCTGAAGAAGAAGTTCATGACTCCAGAAAAAGTACTTAAAAAGTTTTTCAAAGAAAATGAAGCTATAGAATAAGTACAAAATGATGAAAGCAGTGATGATACTGCTGATCTGATATAGAATGTTTAAGTCCTTCATGAGAAGGACAACTCTTCTGAAATTTTTTCAATCAAGACATCTCAAGCCAGATTTTCGAAACTTGTTACCCCTAGAATTGATGAGAAGGCTGAAGAGGAAGTGAAAAAGTTTTATGGGGAAGAGATTCATAATCATGACTTCATTAATCCTAAAGATATTAAGGTAGGAGCTGAGAACGAAAAAAATTTTGAAGATAAGATTGTTCAGTTGTCTGGAAGTGAGCACAAATCTCTAGAAGAAGAAGTTGTTCTGAGAGCCAACACGGGGAAACATGTGGTTGATGATACAACTAGGAGAGAAATTGTAAGGAAGAAGGAAGCTCGTGGATCTTCTAAAAGAAATCTAGTTGAGCTAGATGACGAACCATCACCATGAAAAGTGTCAGATTCAGAGTCATAACTTTAGGACATGATTTTGTCATTCAATCTATAAAGAAGCTTTTTGACACCATTCTGATCATTCCAACCATTTAATCCTACCATCAGATTCTTTGACATAACATGAATCTGAAATCATATTATGTATCCTTGGAGATTGATAGGTGAGTAAATATTGAGGCTGATTACAAGAACATCCTTATCAACTACGATGGGCACTAAAAATATTGTAAGAAAATGGTTAGTTGGTCAAAAAATGTAGTTGAAGATTTGAGAGAGATTGATGAGTTTAAATATGAGGTTAAGAATGCTTTTGATTCTCAAGAAAACAAAATCAATAATCCCACAATTTTCATTAAGGAAAAGCTAAATCTTCAATAAATTACTTGGATTTAGGATGTTTAAGATCTGAATGGAAAGTTGAATAATGTTTTCCAAAGTTTGAAATCATAAAGGGTTCTCTGGATAAAGATTGAAGGCAAGTTAGTGATTCAATATGACATTTTTAAGGCTCAGGTAGAGTCTCTGATGGATCAAGATGATAGGATCAAAGACTTATAAAAACATGTAGAGGAAGATCATATGGATCTAAAGAAGCTAAAAACCATGGTAAATAATTTGATACCCAAGGACAAGGAAGGAATATAGATCAATCCAATATTTTGTTGTATTTTTTTCCCTTTCACAAATTCTTCAAATCTTAATGAAATTGTGGATTTCTTGTTTTTGTTTGGATATTTGTACTAATATTTCAGGTACCGTATTTTTTGCATTCCCTTAAATTCTTTTTGAACATAAAAAATGTTGAGATGGTAAATGAATTCTAAGTAAAGAAGAAAATATCCCTATGTAAGGGGGAGTTTATCTAAGGGGGAGTTTTCAAATAGTGATTTCCATACTCAAGATAATGAAAAATTCTATTCCAAAAATCCAGAATATTATCCTTAGTATACCAAATCCTAAGAGGGAGTTATTCGTATTCATCTTTTCCAATTTAAAATGGGAGCTATGTATTATTTCAATGTCTAGAAATTTTTTTTAAGTCCTTATATTGTTTTTTAAAAGGATGTTTGTACTTTCCAAAACGGGGGGAGATTGTTGAGTCAATAAGGATTTCCTTATGAATTTTCCATTGCTTCTATTCTTGGGGGAGAATATTTAGTTAATAATGGTTTCTTATGACTTTACACTTCCTTCTTGTTTTGAAAGTCACAAACACCTTATCTCATGGAAAACCTCTTTTAACCCTATGATTTACTTATATAAGGAAAACATTCCATCCCAAAGGAAATTTATCCTATCTATGTTTTCATTGTTCATATCATAATTTTTCTAAGTGTAAAATTCAGTTTGAAATGAAAACCTCAGAATCCTATAATTACCTAGATATAATGAATTCTGTTTTAGGATCTGAATTCTCAGAAATCTGATTACAAATTCTGGTTACAAACTTTTCTGATTTCTGACTCCAAATTCTGATTACAAATAACGAACTCTTCGGAGTTTTGACACTTAATTTTGTATATGAATTCTAGTTACGACCTCTTCTATGTTATGACTCCAAATTCTAAATACGAATTTTGGTTACGAACTCTTCTGAGTTCTGCCTTCTAGTTCTCTGAATTCAGACTCCAAACTCTTATGAGTTCTGACTCCAAATTCCCATGAACTCTAACTCTGAACTTTTTATGTTTAGGTTCCAAATTCCTGTGAATCTAGATTTTGAATTTCCTTGAAATTCATACTCCAGAATTCCATAGAGTTTAGGTTCTGAATTCCTAGAAAACGGAATTTTAATATCCTTGTATTATTGTCTCCGAATTCAATTCTGGTTAGACTCTGATCATTCATATTTCCTTACATTCTGAATATTGGTTTTTAGTTATGTAACTATATTTTTTCTTACACTTGTAGTGTTATAAAATGATGTTGTGCATTCAGTTACTAACTAAACATTTTTTGAGTTAAACCTGTATAGGTCCCTCCAAAATTCAAAGAAAAATATGATCGTTGGAGGAGGGAGCTGACCGTTGAAGTCATGCCTATACATAAGATCTCATTTGAAAAGATCTTAATGACTGTTCTATGACTCTATAGATTACATGCTATTGAAGTGATTTCTAGAGAGAGACATTCATTTCTTTGTGCATACTGAACTTCTGGTTCATATTTTCATTGTGCGACTCCAAATATGTATGAGTACATTCAAGGGATTCCGGGGATAGGAAGACAGTAGTATCGACTACCTTGATGTTGAGGGCTTCCTTACTGAGGATGACAGAGGTGCCGACTACCTTGAAGTTGAGGGCTTTCGGGGATAGCATGATAGACTCCAATCTTCATATAGAGGGCTTATCCTGGTGTGGGAAAGATAGACATTCATGAACATATAAATAAAGAGACCTTTATCCAAGAATGTTGGATACCCTTCTCTTTGGGTTAAAAAATTTACTACTTGTTATTTTCTTGTTTCATGTTTTCCACAACATTTGTATTGCTGAGGAATGTATAACTATTTTATACTTCCTTACTTATGTACTCAGGTTTATTTAGATTCTATATGCTTTAAGATAGAATCTTCATTATTGTAAACATTCAACATGTTTTACTTCTGGAACAAACTTTTCCAGAACTGGTTTCTTGAATTCATATTTCTGGAGTCAAGCCAGTATATAAAACTAGTGATTTTGGGAATTATTTTGTTTAACATTGTTAAACATAATAATCTTTAAATGTTCCAAAGGAACATTTTTAATGTATACAATTCATCCCCCCCCCACTCTTCTTTTTGAGCATCTCATCTTTACATATTCTTTCCAACAAATAATTATAAAATTTATTACAACTTCTATTAGGTGTTAACTCACCACTTTTCTGGTTTACATGTTTTTATTTTTTATTACCACATTTAAGGTTGGTCAAAAAAATAATATTATGGTTAAAAAACTATAATATGTGTATTAAAACATTATTAATTTTCATTAACTATTATATAAACAAAAATTATATAAAAAAAATCTAGTATGTGATTTTCATAAAATCACCAAAATAAATTAGTCATTTTTATTACTATTTAATCTAATGAATCATTCTCATACAATATAAAAAAGCACATATGAGTACCATTTAAAATACTAGATCTATTTTATTATCATTCAATTCTAATTTTACTATTTTTTTACAAGAACCTTTATAATTATAAGCATTGTAACTTACCAATAACACCTATTTGGTACTGTGCACATAACAATTTTTATATGATATATCTATATCCCTTATAAGATCTTTTTAAATTTTAATAACATATTTATTTTAAATATCCATAATTTTTGTATGATTTATATTATAATTTTCTAATCCATACACCATTTTTTTAAATATGATGTTTACATTGAATATTAATTGATTAACTAGGAAATGATCTGAAATGAATATATTATACTAAAAATGTATATATGTTTAGAAAGTAGATTTAATGAATTAAATCGATCATTTAAATATTTCAGGAATGCTTTGGACATGTAGACATGGGTGGGTCCCAGTTTTAGGAAGCCCCTTGATTCCTAAAATGTCTCAAGAAACCAATAAATTGGTGATAAAATCATTCATTTTGTTTCAAAGATAAATGAGATGATAATCCACCAAGAGACACAAATATTATTTTGAAAATAGTTAACAATAGTTGTTTATGTGGTAGATACATGATGTCCTATAATTATGCATTCCCTTCTTTCAGTATTCAGTAATTAATATTAATGATATTTCTACTATGACTAAATCTATGGAACTATCTTTATTCTATGTTTATTGATTAAATGGAATGTTCTTTTCACATATGATTTATTGACTATGATAAAATTATTACTGATTTATGTTTATTTTGTATATAACCCTTATTTTTCCTTTGATATCACTCTTTGATTTGTTTTTCAACTCCATGTTATGAAAATAATATCAATTACTATTTTTTGAAGGAAGAGTTTCATTTTTATTTTTATGTTATATGATTAATAACCAATTTGAAGTGGGAACAATGTATTTATATATCTATTTAATACTAAAAAATTGATCGATCATTGGTGATGTGATCTCTTGTATCTTTTCTAATGTAATAAAATAACCACTGACTCTTAGGTATGAGGTTAAGGGATGTTACACATGGTATAAATGAAGGTTTAGTATAAACCCTTGTAACTAGATGTTAAATAAAAAATATAATTATACCAATTCACTGTATAATATTTTTTGGGTACAATACTCCATATTTTGAAGAGTTAAATTAGTGTCACCCATTAATTAGTGATATAGGCTAAAGGAATAAAGGTAATAAATAACCTTAAGAATTTATGTATTACCCCATCATGAAATTCCACATAGTTTTTTTTTCAGAGATGGGAAGATCCTTACCATATTAGAAATCCTTTCCCAATGTATCATGTATAACAATTATACACCTATGTTAGATTTTTTCATGATTAGAAGCACCCATATTTTATTCGGACAAATAATCTAGTTGTATATGAGAAATGGATCATGTCCCATGAATTATATTTCAGACATTGGGATGTGATGGAATGGAAAATGTAGTGCTAGAGGTATATTTACCCAAGGGAGTTGTAGATCAATTGTGGTCATTGATTTAGAATACAAAATAGGAATATGAAATAGAATACATGGAATGATGATAATCTAAATAACCATAATTTCATAACTACATCCATCATCATCAATAAATTGAATTTATATAAAATACATATCTTAAAGAAATGGGAAAAATAGAATGTTATGTAGCGTAAGGATACCTTCAGAAGACAATCCATGGGTCCTATAGATGACATATGTGATTTGGAATACAAGACTTATCATTTCATTTAAGGGTATAAGTTAGGTCACCAATGGGAATTAGACTCTCATAAATCATTATTATTTGATGAACACATATTTAGTTCCATAAAATCGGATAAGTAAGTTTATAGATTCTAAATTTTCAAAGGAAATGAGGATAATAAGATATATTCTAATAACCGACAATAATTTAAATCAATAAAGTATAATTGGGGAACAAAATAATTTCCATTATGCTAAAATTGTATAAATAATAATCATTGTAAATTCATGAAAGGCATGGGATTTTGTTATAAGTGTACAGAAAAGGGTCTTGTATATAATGAATATATGTGGAATAAATAAATCAATATTGTTCAATTCATCAACTATAATTAAATGAATAATTATTCAAACTAATGACCCATGCACCAAGGGAATCTACCATAAAGGAGGCCAAGATATGATGACCATGATTATATGATCAGTACAACAAATCTAGAAGTTACAAATAATGTGGTGGAAGGTAAATTAATTCTATTTTCATATATTTATATATATATATATATATATATTTATATATGATCTATAACATTAAACTCATTAATATCTACCAATTTTTAAGAGAATTTGATATTTACCATTTGAGGTAATAAGGTGGTTTTCAGTCAAAATTATTATGGGAGGTCTCATTTCAACATATTTGTGTCTGACAGTCAATATATTGGCATATTAATATTCTTTATTATCTGAACTCATCATCATACCTATGGTCTAAATTGATATAATCATTGATATATATTTTCTATCAATATATGATGTCCAAATATATTGTAAGATGATGAAAATAAATTTTCGGTGAAGAAGATATGGAAGTAATTATGTTTTTAGAAGAATCTTCGTAATTTGACTCTTATCTTGACCAAAAATAGTAGATCTATTGAATGAATTTTTTTTGAGGAAGAATAGAATCAAATAAGGATGAAGAAGTTAATCTTCAAATTGAGGACGTACCAAATTTATATGAATATATTGATTTATTTCCTACAGAATTACATAAAAAACCAAAAAAGCTAGAAGATGAGTTTACCATTGATTCAATCCTGGATTAAATACTAGTATTAAAACACAATAAAGAATGTCTGTTTTGTAATTAGTAGATATGAATAAAAAACTAGACTATTTTAGTAATAAGGGATTTATTCAACCAAGTTTTTCTCTTTGCAGAGTCTCTATTATCCTTGTTAATAAGAAATATGGATCCATGATGTTTTGAATTGACTATGGAGAGATCAATTATATTAAAATAATGAAACATTATCTAATACTTAATATTGATGATTTAATTGATCCATATGACAAATCTCAATATTTTTTGGAGATTAAACATTATTATAGGTATCATTAATTGTTATTAATGAATGAATATATTCAAAATACAGCTTTTATGAGAGGTATGGACATTACCAGTTTATTGTGTTTCCATTTGGAAGGACTAAGACAACCTCTATTTTTATAGATACGATGCATAGATAATGTAGGGACCCTAATCTTAAGGTACATAGACATTACATTACTTTTGCGGAATACTTTGTACATAACAAAAACACACACACAAGGACCGTAATTGTTTTGTGTCTTTGGAAACACGGAATATAATCTTCTAATCGTGGAGAAAGATCTTCAACATCTCATATAAAGATATTATTTTTTTTAAACCTAAATCCTTTCTTTATATCCTAGGGAAAAGAAAACATAAAAGGGTGAGATCAAATGCTTAGTAAGGGTAAACAAAAGAAATATCAATCACGTTATATTCATAAGAACATATCTTTTGGAAATCTTAACCTGCAAAAGAGATCATAATTTCATAACATGGGATAAATCATAGTAGTGAAATGTAATCCCAATAATAATAACATAAAACATGAAACTTTGTGGCATACACACATAATCATAGATAATCATTTCTTATTAGTCAAGACTCATTGCCAAGACTATCTTACTGGACAAAGTCCCTTTCTGAACCGAGATCACTCCATGTTTCAGTCCTGTTTCACTGAACCGGTATAACCTACCGTTCCATCCATGTCTATCTCATGAGAAATAAAATCTTTACCAAATTCATTGGAGGGAGATATAGGTCCCACCCACCTCATAATGATACCATTTTTATGTGTTCCACAAAATCATAAACCATACATCATAGAATAACCCATGTAATAAAAAAGGGAATCTTAAACATCATGACATCATAAAACAATTAATATAAGATAAAAGAATTCATAAAAATATTTCCATCACAAATAATCAAATCAATGTAATAATAGTGATAGAAACAGAACCCTATTTTATCTTAGATGGAAAATAATTTGGATAAAACACTTGAACTCCATTCTTGAGGAAAATATCCTTTCTGCTTCAAAAACACTTTTCCTTTCTTAACATGTTGTAAAATTATAAACTAAAAGAAGTTGATTAAAAATAAACTTAAAAACTTGTAAAGGAATCTTCTTGGAAATAATGTTTTAAAAATACATTCATGCTGTATAAGTTAAAAAACATTCTTCTTGTAATTTTGTTGGAAAAGTAAAAAAGTACCTCGTACGAAAAATGACAAAAGATTCGTTTCATATCCTTTACTAAAACCTCACCTAAGGGTAAAATTGGATTTAAAAAATTGTAGGTGGATTGAAATAATATTACATATTGAGGAAACATGGATGTGGATGATAAAATACACTCCAGTAAATAGTAAAGTATAAAAAATCTCGGATAAAAATGAGATTGTGATATTTCCCTTACCTTAGGTCCGATTTTCTTCATAAGTGCCCAATCCTCCTGTATAATGATTTAAATAATGTTATTGACTTATTCCAGAATCATACCTATTGTTATGATATCATATATGGTCATATTCTTAGCTTATTATTAGTAATATTTCATTACTACTTGTTATTCGGGTGTTTATTTCTTTTTTGTTCTTATGAGTGTTTGTCGAATAAATTCTTATTCTTCTCTTTAGGTTATAGATAACTCATTTACAGAATGGTATTATTGTAACATATATCATATTCATTCATTCAATTCATTTATATAATCAGTATGCAATGAAGATCATGTAGAACGAATCGCATCACATCGTGGAGACAGTATTCCTTACGTATGCACGAGCGATGATATCGTTCCCATGACCGTGGAATTGTATTGGAGTGTATGTGTACTCTTTCAGAATCAATAACACTTTTTAATAGTCATATATAGTCATTATTTACCCCATTATACCCATCCAAGTAATGTGGTGGTGGAAAATAGATTACACCACGGCGTGGAGACGGTATTCCGTACGTACGCACGCGCGGTGATTTCTTTTTCCGTAGGATGGATAGATGGTGAAATAGGGTTGTTTTATAATTATAATAACATATCAGTATATGATTTATACTGATGTTATTACTTCATAATGAAACAACTAAATAAGAATAATTTGAAGGAGAAATAATGATGAAAGAATCGGTAACGAACATTACCTCTTCTTTGAAGTGCTTCTTTGAGACCTCAATTTAGGGCACTAAAATAGGTCTTTGAAGAATACCAGAACCTATAGGATGTTTCTAGAGAAGTTGATAGGAGCAATTGGAAGGGGTTGGCCGAGCATGAAGACTCAAAGTGTTGTGAGGAAGCGGGAGGATGAGGTGCCCTTTTATAAGGGAGGACAGGGGTACCTTTAGAATAACTAAAACTATTATTTTATTATAAAGTCAAATTCGGTTTTAAATAGCTCCAAATTGACTTATTTAAAATCTAAGGTGGTGATGGGTAGAAATTAGTTCATCCAATATATTTTAGACAAGTTTAGGTTCCTATTTTTACCTTATCATTTATATTTAACATTAAGTTAAATAATTTTACTTTTACCGTGTCTTCTTGTGTTCTTATACTATAAGGTTAATAAACATACTATAAAAATCCAAAAGACCTAAAAGTTGTTTATTATTAATATATATAACCTTATTTAAGTCATTTGGCCGAACCTTATATTTTTAGGAATAAAATAACAGTTAATAATATAATATTTGTTTTAAAAACTATTTTATGTCAATTTTGACACTATTTAGTAATTGAATTTTGTGAAAATCATAACAGAATGATTAGTTCTAAAAAAGATAATTAAAACAATAATAACATGTCATATTAACTTATAAAATTAGTTTAATTCATAAAAAGTCTTAAATTTCATTTATTTGGGTATTTATAACATCAATTATGTCAATATTTCATTAATAAGACAATTAATGCATCATCTTTGTGTCATAATAAATGATAACTATTTAATCCCTAAAAAATCTAAATAAATTCTAATGATGTAGATAATTGTATTTTATTTTTGGAGACTATTCATGATCGATGTTTCATGAAGTTTATCACTTAGTTAAAATTATTATACTTATAAGATTTAAGAAAGTGACATGTTTTCACATTCTTTGGTTTTAATAATAATTAAATTATTTTCATGGAAAAATGTCCATTAAATGAATCTAATCAGACCCTTAGGTGATATGGGTATACTTTTAGTCATCTAATAGGATTTTGACATGTGTTAGGGTAATTTTATAATATTATATTTACCCTTAATTACCCGATTTAACTTTAACTATGGTAAATAAAATTTGTCGTAGTTACTAATCATAATTACCAAAAATAAAAAGTATCTTATTAACAAAATTTGGATCCACTAATTCCAAATATGGAATCCATTTTTCCAAATTCAATACACAAAATTTGAAAAAATTAAATTAAAATTAATCCCATTGTCGAAAGAAAATGGGTTTTTCATTAAAACATTGCAGAAGATTGAATTGTTTTATCCTACGAATTCAAGGTAGAATCAATGCTAATGACATACATTATATTAAATGGTAAAAATATATTCTATTTATACTTTAAAACCATTAAATATTAGAATTTATCCATATAAATCATTGCAATGAAAAAAATTTATTTTTAATTAAAATATAGCGTGTTTTTACTATTCATCAAAATATGAAACATACCAGAATAATAGAAAAAATTTATCCATAGTAAATTTTTATTTCATGATTCAAAATAGGAATTTTATTTTGTCAAATTGATCTTATAAAAATGTAAAAAACTAGATATAATTTGGGTGTGCCATCAAAAGGCGGCAAAATAGCATTTTTTTGAAAAATACTTATTTTACCCGAAAAATTTATTTTGTTCTTATACCATGTTTTATAAATTGTGTAAGATGAATAATAATGTTATAAGATTCAAAATTTAGTTAATACTATTCATAACGGCTATTTCATAATAATATTATAATAATATATCGTTGTTTAGTAAAACCAGGTATTGCGTTCAACACACGCTATCGAGGAAGGTCGCGATTGTGTGTAATGAAAGCCAAGTCAGGGTTGTGTGCTATGAAAGAATCCTTAGTTGTTTCATATAACATAATCCGACCATATTTCATTTATACATTGAATATATATATATATACTCAATGATTCATAGAATAACTATTATCAAAATTGTGTGTAACACGATCCAAGAAAAGTGTTGTGTATACTGCAAGCTAATACAGTGTTGCGTATAGCGCAAGGTAATATTGGTGTAGCATAAAACACAAGACATTAATGAAATTAAAAGAATATTTTTTTCATAAAATCTCGGGGTGTTACATTCTACCCCCCTTAAAATGAATTTCTCCCTCGAAATTCGTTGGGTTATAAATGGTTTACTACTTGAAAGTTTGTTTAATAGAAACCCACAACGTAAAAAGGAATACCAAAACATGGCTTTAATAACTAAAGTATGAAATGTAACGGTTACCAAAATTAACTCATCACTGGGTTTCCACGTAGGAGAACATTGGTGAAAATATGGATATGGAAGAAAAATCTAACCATCATGTTCTGATGGAGAGTGGTAGAGAACATGGCTATGAAAAATCCAACAATAACAAAGCTGTTGATTTGTGATGATCTAAGGTACCATCTGATTCATCAGATATAAAGGGAACTAGGAACCCATTTATGGTTTTCAAGATCATTTCCCTAAAGTTGATGAAATTGGAATTAGAATAAATACTTTCGTGATTTTGGAATAGTCTCACTGTTAGTCGTTCTATGGACAATTTCCACTTCATCTCTTAAAGAAATGAAGTTGAATTTGTCATTGTTGATGTGTTAGCAGATCATGTGATAGAATAGGGGTCATTCCATCTGTCTCAAACAAAAGGTTATAAAAGTTATCAAAAAAAATATATAAGTCCATCTATAGTGATATTAATCATATATGGTTCCTAAAATGGACTTAAACTTCTTATATTATACTACATAATATAATAAAACTAGTTTCTACTAAACAGGGACTTCCTGTAGGCCAGTGGTAGGCGATAAAGGCCAGTCGCACTTCGGTTGTGGGTTCGATTCCCACAGCATTGTCCGACGCAATGGGATGTCTCTCGTCCTGCATGTTGTCCTTTTTCTAAAGCTATATTACTATAATATCCCTTCAACAATATCAAAAAAAAGATTTATCCTTAAACAATACTAATTTATGTCCAACATAATCCATTCCAATCTTTAGGAGTATCTAAAATACTTCGGTCCAAGCTCATAGTATAATGAAAATGACTACGTGAATTCCATCATTTATCCCCCATATATCATAAGATATATCTTGTTGGTCAAATTACAAACATGTGAATACCTTAATCATGTATTCTCTTGAAGAATGAATATCCATTGAACCTTAGTGAAAACATTAATGCAGTTAAAAGTTAAAACTTTCCACATACCAAAATCCTCAAAATTCTATATACTCAAACCATGATATCACTTAGTCATTATATCAATCATGATCTCATGAATACTATCAAACATATTAGATTTTCTTTATCCCTTCATTATGTGCATATCATCTGCTTTCCAAAAATATTTCAATCACTTTTCATGGTTACCAATGCCATAAAATTATTGAAAACCACAATAGACCAAAACATAAATATTCCAATATTCCATGATACTATATACAACATTATTCTGGAATCCCATTACATAAACACTAAATCATTCCACCACATCGATGTCATATTCAACATCACCAATGGTGATCGCATGTGACTTCCCTTTGTCATTTTCCTTAAGTGGTTGCTCATGTCGATCATCACTAACCCTTGGATTAGGGCATTTATTAGCATAATGCCCCATTTCCTTGCACTTGAAGCATTGAAGTGTAGTAGGTTCATTCTATGTATCCCTTCCTTTGTTTGCATCATTGGGAATCTTCTTCCCATCATTACGGCATTCAAATTCCCGATGACCTTCCTTTCCACCTTTGAAACATTTACTTGTCCCATTAAGACAATCTCCACCATGCTTCTTTCCACACTTTGAGCGTAAGGAAACATTCATCTTCTTTTCACCATTATTCTGAGTTTTCTCCTTGAACTCCATCTTTCGTTTCTTGTAAAAACTATGAGATTCATTAGTAACACTAACTTCCATTTCTACCTTGATATCACAACAAAAAATTTCTTCCTTGATACTGAAGTCTCTTATAGCTAATACCCTTCGAATATTTGGTTTTAAGCCACTAATGAATCGATCAACTTTAATTTCAGGTTTGATGATAAATCCAGATGCATACCTTGAAAGCCTTGCAAAATTCTCTTCGTATATACCAACAGATTCATCATCCTTTTGCTTTAGTTCAAGAAACTCCTTCTCCATCTTCGTTCAAAGAATACGATGGAAGTACTTATTGAAAAATAAGTTCTTGAACTCGTCCCATTCCATGGACTCTTTTGCATCTCTTTTCCTCGTATTCTTGATAAGATTCCACCATTGTTCAGCTTCACCTTCCAAATGATATACTGCTACGATGACATTATCATGTTCAGAACATTGAATAACTGAAAATATCTTTTCAGTGGTACTGATCAATTGTTCAGCAAAAAGTGGATCAGAAGTCCCACTGAAAGAAGGAGGACGCTGCCTCATGAATGACTCAATAGAATGTTGTTCCCTTATCTGCTCATTTAGAAGTCCAGAATTATTGATATACTGTGTAAGTATAGCAATAAGATTTTGCACTCCATCTCCCATAACATTTGTTTGTTTAGGAGGACAATAATTGCATTGTCCATTACATTGATCAACACGGTTCCTTCGTGTTCCAGCCATCGTCTAAAACCCAAAAAGAATAGTGTGAGAAGCAAAAATCATGCTAGGGAAAACAACATAGTAAAGGGGAGTACCTTCAATATCTAACATCTTATGATTAATTCTATGATCATTAGCGTAATTCTAGTACTATAACCTATATGTATACTTAACTTTAGGGACATCCCTAGACATTCCTTAGAAATATCTCATGGGATCTCACTAAAGTTATCGCATCCTTGTTTCCAAAGGTTAACTAAACCACTCCTCTGATACCAACTGTAGAGACCCAAAGATTTATGTACATAGACATTACATTAATTTTACGGAATACTTAGTACATAACAAAAACACACACACAAGGACCTTAATAGTTTAGTGTCTTTGGAAACTCAGAATATAATCTTCTAATCGTGGAGAATGATCTTCAACATCTCCCATAAAGATCCTCTTTTTTTAAACCTAAATGCTTTCTTTACATCATGGGGAAAAGAAAACATAAAAGGGTGAGCTCAAATCCTCAGTTAGGGTAAAAAAAAGAAATATCAATCACGTCATATTCATAGGAACATATCTTTCAGAAATCTTAACCTGAAAAAGAGATCATAATTTCATAACATGGGTTGAATCATAATAGTGAAATGTAATCCCAATAATCATAACCTAAAACATGAAACCTTTTGTCATACACAGATTATCATAGATAATCATTTCTTATTAGTCAAGACTCATTTCCAAGATTATCTTAGTGGACAAAGTCCCTTTCTAAACCGAGTTCACTCCTTGTTTCAGTCCTGTTTCACTAAACTGGTATAACCTACCATTCCAGCCATGTCTATCTCATGAGATATAAAATCATTACCCAATGCATTGTAGGGAGATATAGGTCCCACCCATCTCATAATGATACCATTCTTATATGTGCCACAAAATCATAAACCATACATCATAGCATAACCCATGTAACAAAAATGGGAATCTTAAACATCATCACATCATAAAACAATTCATATAAGATAAAAGAATACATAAAAATATTTCCATCATAACATAATCAAATCAATGTAATAATAGGGATTGAAACAGAACCTTATTTTATCTTAGATGGAAAATAATTTTGATAAAACACTTGAACTCCATTCTTGAGGAAAATATCCTTTCTGCTTCAAAAACACTTTTCCTTTCTTAACATGTTGTACAATTCTAAACTAAAAGAAGTTGACTAAAAATAAAAATGAAATCTTGTAAATGAATCTTATTGGAAATAATGTTTTAAAAATACATTCATGCCGTATAATTTAAAAAAACATTCTCCTCGTACTTTTGTCTGAAAAGTCAAAAAGTACCTCGTACGAAAAATGACAAAAGATACCTTTCATATCCTTTACTAAAAACTCACCAAATGGTATAATTGGATTTAAACAATTGTAGGTGTATGGAAATAATATTACATATTGAGAAAACATGGTTGTGGATGATAAAATACACCCTAGTAAATAATAAAGTATAAATAATCTCGGATAAAAATGAGATTGTGATATTTCCCTTACCTTAGGTCTGATTTGCTTCATAAGTGCCCAAAGCTCCTGTATAATTATTTAAAGAATGTTATTGACTTATTCCAGAATCATACCTATTGTTATGAAATCATATATGCTCATATTCTTAGCTTATTATTAGTAATATTTCATTACCACTTGTTATTCGGGTGTTCATTACTTTTTTGTTCTTATGTGTGTTTGTCGAATAAATTCATATTATTCTATTTAGGTTATAGATACCTCATTTAAAGAATGGTATTATTGTAATATATATCATATTCATTCATTCAACTCATTTCTATAATCATTATTCAATTAAGATCATGTAGAATGAATCGCATCACATCGTGGAGACGGTATTCCGTACGTACGCACGAGCGATGATATCGTTCCCATGATCGTGGAATTGTATTATAGTGTATTTATACTATTTTATAATCAATATATCTTTTTAATAGTCACATATATTCATTATTTACACCATTATACCCATAAAAGTAATGTGGTGTTGGAAAATAGATTACACCACGGCGTGGAGACGGTATTCCGTACGCACGCACGCGTGATGATTTCTTTTTCCGTAGGATGGATAGATGGTTAAATAGGGTTGTTTTATACTTATAATAACATATAATTATATGAGGGATACTGATGTTATTACTTCATAATGAAACAACTAAAGAAGAAGAAGTGGAAGAAGAAATAAAGATGAAAGAATCGGTAACGGACATTACCTCTTCTTTGAAGTGCTTCTTTGAGACCTCCTTTTAAGGCACTAAAATAGGTCTTTGAAGAAGACCAGAACCTCTAAGATGTTTATAGAGATGTAGATAGGAGAAATGGTCAGGGTTTGGACGAGCTGGAAGACTCGAAGTGGTGTGAGGAAGAGGGAGGAGGAGGTGCCCTTTTATAAGGGTGGAGAGGGGTACCTTTGGAATAACTAAAACTATTATTTTATTATAAAGTCAAATTCGGTTTTAAATAGCTCAAAATTGATTTATTTACAAGCTAAGGTGGGTATGGGTCGAAATTATTTCATCCAATAGAATTTAGACAAGTTTAGATTCATATTTTAACCTTATCATTTATATTTAACATTAAGTTAAATAATTTTAATTTTACCGTTTCTTCTTCTGTTCTTATACTATAAGGTTAATAAGCTTACAATAAGAAGCCAAACGACCCCAAGTTGTTTATTATTAATATATATATCCTTATCTAAGTCATTGGGCCGAACCTTAGATTTTTAGGAATAAAATAACAATTAATAATATAATATTTGTTTTAAAACACATTTTATGTCAATTTTGACACTATTTAGTAATTGATATTTGTGAAAATCATAACAGAAAGATTAGTTAGAAAAAAGTTAATTAAATCAATAATAACATGTCATATTAACCTATAATATTATTCTAATTCATAAAAAGTCTTAAATTACATTTATTTGGGTATTTATAACATCAATTATGTCAATATTTCATTAATAAGACGATTACCGCATCATCTTTGTGTCATAATAAAAGATAATTATTTAATCCCTAAAAATTCTAAATAAATTTCTATGATTTATATAATTGTATTAGATTTTTGGAGACTATTAATGTTTTAAGTTTCATGAAGTTTTTCACTTAATTAAAATTATTATACTTATAATATTTAAGAAAGTGAAATGTTGTCACATTCTTTGGTTTTAATAATAATTAAATTATTTTCATGGACAAAAGTCCATTAAATGAATCTAATCATACCCTTAGGTGATATGGGTCGACCTTTAGTCATCCAATAATATTTTGACATGTGTTAGGGTATTTTTATAATATTATATTTACCCTTAATTACCTGATTTAACTTTAACTATGGTAAATAAAATTTGTCGTAGTTACTATTCAAAATTCCCAAAAATAAAAACTAGCTTATTAAAATAATTTGGATCCACTGATTCCAAATATGGAATCCGTTTTTCCAAATTCAATACACAAAAGTTACAGAAATTAAATTAAAATTAATCCTGTTGTCGAAAGAAAATGAGTTTTTCTTTAGAACATTGCAAAAGATTGAATTGATTTATCCTACGAATTTAAGGTAGAATCAATGATAACGACATACATTATATTAAATGGTAAAAATATATTCTATTTATACTTTAAAACCATTCGATGTTATAATTTAACCATATAAATTATTGAGATGAAAAAAATTGTTTTTAATTAAAATATAGCGTGTTTTTACTATTCATCAAAATATAAATCTTACCAGAATAATATGAAAAATTAATCCAAAGTAAATTTTTATTTCATGATTCAAAAGAGGAATTTTATTTTTCCAAATTGAACTTATAAACATTTTAAAAACTAGATTTAACGTGGGTGTGCCATCAAAAGGCGGCAAAATTGCATTTTTTTTGAAAAATACTTATTTTACCGGAAAAATTTATTTTGCTCTTATACCATGTTTTAGAAAATTTGTAAGATGAATAATAAAGTTATAATATTCAAAATTTAGTAAATACTATTCATTACAGCTAGTTCATAATAATATTATAATAATATATCATTGTTTAGTAAAACCCGGTATTGCGTACAATACATGCTATCAAGGAAGGTCTTGATTGCATGTAATGCAAGACAATTCAGAGATGCGTGCTGTGCAAGAATCGTTCGTTGTTTTGTATAACATAATCCAACCATATTTCAATTATAAATTGAATATATATATATATATACTCAATGTTTCATAGAATAACTATTATCAAAATTGTGTGTAACACGATCCAAGAAAAGTGTTGCATATAGTGCAAGCTAATACGGTGTTGCGTATAGCGCAAGGTAATCTTGGTGTAGCATACAACACAAGACATTAATGAAATTAAAAGAATATTTTTTTCATAAAATCTCAGGGTGTTACAGATAATGCAAGGATTATCTTCATAATTGTTTTGTTGTATTTAAATATTATATTTTGGTATATTCAAAAACATCTCAAGATACTGAGAATCATTTTGAGACCATTATTGATACACTCATATGGAATGTGTTATTTGTTAAATTTTACAAGTGTGATTTTTGGAATTAGGGAATTTCTTATCGTGGACATATTGTCTCCTTGAATAGAATATTAGTTGGTCCTGAATTGATAAAGGAAATCAAGAAATGGTATACACCAATGAACATATTTATGGAATGTAGTTTCATTGGTTTATTAGATTAATATCAGTGTTTTATTTATAAGATTTCCCATTACACGATCCCAAAAACCAAACACACATGCAAAGAGGATATGTTTAAATGGATTAAATAATGAAATATTGATTTGAATAATTGAAGAGAAGATTATTCAATACTCTGATCAGGGATCTAATATCAAGAAAAATTGGTTTTCTGATATACAATGATGCAGCAAAAAAGGACTAGTTTGTGTAATTATGATAATGATATTGTTATTTCATATGCATGATGTCAGTTGATGAATCATGATAAAAATAATACTACTAATGATTTGTGTTAGAATCCATAATTTGTTCCATAATGATATGAAGAAAATATATATATATGTTGAATAGTGTGAGATATATACGAATTAGATGTGCTTGAAATAAATACTTTTATAGAAATAACTCAACATGAGGAAAATATAATGTATCAAGTTACTCAATGATTACTATTTCCCAATACACTACCACCCATGAAAATCAAATAAAGAAACACATACACTAATTAAGAAATATAATAGAATTATTATAACAACCCAATTTTTTATCTTTGAAAATTCCTTTATTAGATTTATTTCATATAGTATGAATTCGTAAGTGAACACAATAAACACTTTATAAATAATGAATTAATGACATATGAAGCATTTATATATGTTAAGGAACCTATTCTGATTAAATAGATACTTGTCCTTTGGAATAGTAATGTGACCCTTATGAATAGTAAACTAGGAAGTTGAATAGAATCAACACAAATTAATGTATAACTAAAATTTACGCATATTATAAGTGAAAATATGATAAAATTATATAGTAGTATAATGAATTTTTCTAAAAATTATCAATTGAATGTTGGAATTTTTGTATTTCATAAATATTTTATTACGTTTTATGATCAATATAATAGTTTAAATATTTTTTTTTTAAATTTTCATCAGAAACTAATATTTTTATTCCTTGAGATTATGAGATAATTTCATGAGAATATAATTAATTTTTCAATGTGATAGATAATTTATTTTATTTTTTAAAACTTTATTTTACAAATTGATGATGATTTTAATTAATAATTAAATTTATCATATTTTGAAATTATTTTCATAAAAATGAGTTAATTTTTTAATTATCCACTTCAAAAATGGTCAGGGTGAATTTTTGGATTTTATCTGAAATTCATAAAATTTTCATGAAGAGTAAAATTTTGTAATTTATTGTATATATAAATTAAAAGTTAAATACTCCGTTCATTGTTTCATGGATGATTTGAGAAATAATGGTTCTAACTCACATGATCAAATTACTGTATTTGGTCTAATGAATAATCACTATTTATTATCTTCATAAAAATAATAAAATATTTAGTAAAATATTGAGAAAACAACCCTCTCCTTCACTATAAATACCACCCCTCACCACCTATTTTTCCCACACCTATTGAATACATGATCCATGACCAAATTATACCCAATTATATTTCCAAACATTTTGAAATGACCAAAATTATTATTAAGGAATCATCCTCTTGATCTAATTTAAGGTCTTATTAAGTAAAATGGTTATATAAAACAAATGTACTTTCATGGTTTTATGTTTTTAGATTTCAAAATGTTGTTAAGATTTGTTACTATAGCTAATATAGTCCATGAATAGTGGTCACATGATTAATATAAATATAGTTCTTTAACAAATCAAATTTATCCAGAAAGAGGAAGCGATGACCTCATCTAGTAGAATTTCAAAGTACCAAGACCATTTTTCGTAGCTTTGAAATGAGGTGGAATTTTGGGTTTCACTCATGACCAAGCCCAAGATGACATTCAACATGTTACGATAGAACGTAATCAGCTACAAGAGATGTAGAAGTTGTTTGAGATTACCACCCAAGTGATGTTTTGGGAGAAATCATAGGAGTCTGTCATCATCGCAAACGTTACCCTTCGATCTTATGTGGGTTTTATAAGGGGTTATGTACCAAGACCCTTTAACTTTGGTTTTGTAGATTATTTCTGTACAGAATAAATAATATACATTCATTGTTACTTTGTAAATAGTTTTTAAAGCACAAATAGAATTTTTTATTAATATTCAATCAGGAAATCAATTTTAAGGAATTAATGAATTTTATAATTAACTATTAATTTAATTAAATATTAATACTAAAGTAATTTTTATTATATATAAACGATCATATAATTTTTTTGAATAAAATATTAATTTTTATTGACGTTTGAAAGCCATTTTTTTCAAACCCCGTCATTTTTTATAAATGTCAGGTTTTATTTTAAAAGTAAAAATTCACATATTTAGAAAATAATTTATATAAAATTAATATTATTTTTTGAATCAGGATGGAAATATTATCTAACGGTGATTTTTTTTTATAATTTTATTAGATAGTAGAATTTTTGGGTAAAAATTAAATACTGTTTAAATATATAATGTGATTTATGACATCATAATTTTAAAATAGTGATTTCATAAAATATTATAAATTATTTTTTCATCCAATATAATATTTATATTTAATAACATGTGATTTTCTGTTTGTTTGATTAATTTTATGTTGCCTTAATAGACCCTTCAAAACATATAAAATATTTTAACTTTTTAAATTGATTTCCTTAAGAGTGTGACTCACCACCACATAAGAAAGCCTAATATTTTAAGAAGATAGTACATTAAACATATAAAATAATTTTTCTACTCTCCTTTGGAAAAATACATGCGAATAACCATGGTTTGGTTTGTGGTTTTGATTAGTTTAATTTGTGGTGTCCAAAACCAAAATAATAAAGAATTCTATCTCTTTTCCAAAATAAATCCTCCCGATCTCTCATTTCCTCTGCACTAAAAACCATTGGAGCTCGACCAAACTCTACCCTAATCTCTCTATAATCTCCCTAAGGGGCCCCAATCTCCCAAGAAGCCTCTCTAAATCATCTCCCAAGCCTTTGGTATCACACTTCCATGTAAGGGATTTCGTCTTTTCACATTTTTATCCATGCTCCCATATGTTGTTATTCCCTTTTCATTTCAACTAAATATGTTGGTGTATGATTTCTCACCTCACCCATACATCCCTCTTTATGTTTTAATGGATAAATACCCATTTATCTCTCATTAATTCATCCCATTTACACATGTTACCATGCCGAAATTCCATAATGGATTTATATCTATTCATTTACATCCAATAAATTATTATGTATTATGAATATAAATTCCATTAAATTTGATGAGACATGTATCTATATGTCCCCATTACTGTCCATTTCATGTACATATTATGAGACACCCATTTATCTCTCATCAACCATTTTTATGAATTCATATGTCACGTTGTTGTGCGGCCAAAATTGCACCACAATATTCAAATCCAAAGTAATTATTAGTGAATTCCATGCCCATTTCTCTATCAAAGGTATTAACCATTATGAACATTTACATATTAATTATAGATTTTCATGTATGGATTCCAAATTCTTTTATCGTGAAATAAATTATTATGTTTAATGACTCCATGTGATATGATCCATATGGCACACATATGCGTGAAATGAAATGATTAAGAAGGGTGGTACGTGATAGAGCTGTAATGAATTAAGTAAAGATTAGTATCATAATATATCACATTCAATGATGGTTTACTCATGCTTATTAAATTTCAATGATGATTTACTCATTCTATTTGTGCAATGATCCTTGGATAATGCTAATATCTTGTAACATGTTTTTGGAATATTTCCATGTTATGATAATCATGTTATATCATGCCCTTATATTAAGGTTTCTCTTGTGCTCCATTAATATTTATATTTCCTAACATATAATATATTATTCATTTTATTCCTTGTTTAATCACATTATGGGCTTTATAGCTCACCCTTTTCTTCGACATTTAATCAGGTTATCCCATGAAATGTTAGGTACAAAAGAATGATGTCTTTAAAAGATGTTTTCATTAAATATTTTGGTTTTTATGTAATATGTTGTTATGTATGGTTACTAATTTCCCAAGACATTAGACCTCTCGATCCTCAAATTTGTTTTACCTTCAATTTTATGTAATAAATCATGTTTATGTGTATAACAAAGAGCAGTGTCGGTATAGTTCGTATCAAAGGATATTTTTAGCTATTTTTATGATTAGTATTAGAAAAACCCAATGAAATCCTTAGGGATAAGATTGTGTTTAGTAAAAACATCCCTATAATTTGGTGAGAATTTAGTAAGTGGGTTTTCAAGAAAATACATCTCTGTATGGATACAAGAAAGTAGAGGTAACTCTGGAACATAGGTATCTAGGGGAAAACACTGAAAATCCCACTTTGAGATATACTAGAATGGGAACTAGTGCAAGACAATATACATTGTTGAACTCTTGTTTACGAAACTCTCTAGGGATATGCTTTGGTGAATTCATAATCTCAGTACAAACCATTATTAAGAGAATAAAAAAATACCCCTATGAATTTTTGATGGGATATAAACCATGGATAACATAGATTGAAGCCTATAAATTAATAAGTTAAGTAAATAAATGTAATTTATAATTCATCTATTTTTCTCTATGTATTACCCTTTATGTGTTATCCCTAACGTTAGTTTTATTCTAGCCATAGTCCAGTAATAGGAGGACCCATGCTAACAAACAATGTGAAGATCAATGTGAGGACTGTTCTTATGAGATTACCAATCTGATGGGAGTGGGAACCATGAACATTTTCACAATACAATATCAGTTAAATCACATTTTGAATAGAATCATGGCTCAGGAGAAAGATTCAACCCCCTTAAGAATGAACAAGACGAAATGGATAGATTCCTGAGACAAATGCCTTCCTCTTTTAGTGGACCATTTGAGCCATCAAATTAAAAACAATGTATCAACTCCATTGAGAATATATTCTCCCACCTTTAATGTTATGAACAAGGGAAGTGACTTCTGGAAGCTTATCATATAGAGGGTGAAGCTGGTCAATGGTGGAAATTGATCAAAAATAATAAGTCTAAGGAGGATATCGAGGAGATGGAATGGAAGGATTTATAGAAAAAAAAATTTCAATAAATATTTTTGTCTCACCCTCCATCATAAGATGGAAAAGTGTAATGCCCCCACCCCATTTACCTAGAGTCGATGAATTATTTTTATACATTGGAATGATTACAAGGAATCAAGTCCCGAAGGACCGATCGGTTTAGAAGTCTTGGAAAATAGATTAAAAACATGAATGTCACATTACACATTATAACATACAAAACAACATATATAATCCTTTATGATTGCCATTATTCCCTTGGCTTAACCCCGCATATCAATCACAATACACTTCTTGGAATCCTGGGAAAAATACAACATATAAAGGGGTGAGCTCAGATGCTCAGTATGGATAACAATACAGTAGAAACTTTCATAAATAAGCATAAACATTTAAGGCAATGTATAACTAAAACAAAAGCCTTTTAAATTTGATCTTCAAGATAATATAGAAAAAAATAAGATGAAGTAATGCCATTTACTTATTCACAAAGATATACTACTAGTCGAATAATCACATGCAATATCACAAACCACTTTCATAATGATGGAATGCATAATGCCGAACATTAATTTCTGTGTCAAGGCCTCGTGCCAAGACCTAAGGGATAACTGTAACAGGAACCCATCCCAGAGATCCTCTATAACCAGACTCCAACCTGGAGTGCCACTAATAACCGGACACCAACCTAGAGTGCCTCTAATAACCGGAAACCAACCCTGAGTGCCTCTAATAACCGGACAACATCCTGGAGTGCCTCTAATAACGGAACACCATCCTGGTGTGCCTCTATTAACCGGACTCCAACTTGGAGTGCCTCTAATAACCAGACATCGACCCAGAGGGTCTGTTGTAACTGGACCCCAACCCAGAACATTCTATTCCAACACATTCATCTTAAAAAGAGGATGAAATATAACATAAACATTATTATTAAAACTAGCATACAAAATGCCAAGACATTAATCATAAGCCATTAATGGCATAAAAATGACACATCCACATTCAAACATATCAGAAAACATTATATACAATATTGAAGATTTTTATCATTATAAATCAACTTCAAACAAGTGTAATATTTATCAAATGATGTTGACATAGATGAAATCAAAACTATTTGAGTGAAATATCTCTTTTTATAAAATCATTTAAATGTCACAAAATTTGGAAAAGAACCCATTTGAAGAAATTTTTGAATCTATGTGTCTCATACAACTTTGAAACTTTTGAATTTAATTAACATTTTAAAAACATTAATGTCCATATAAATAAATCCTTAAAAACCATTTTGAAGACGTGGACATTAATGAGAATGACTTAGAAGAATAAATATTTAAAACATTTGAAATGATGTTTTAGTAAAAGGTCCCTAACAAAATCCCTTTGAAAAAACTTTCATAAAACATGTACATGGATAATAAATATGTCTCAGTAGATACTTACATAAAAACAACCTCGGATAATGAGGAGATTGTGAAATTAACCCTTACCAATTTGGTAACATATGTAACATACACCCCATGAAAGAGGTATCACACAATGAATATGTAAATACACATAAATTTAATTTTATTACATAAAAAATACAATTATGGGTAGTACATACACCACACAAAAGGTAATAGTGTTAATATGGTATGTATCTCACGGGAATAAGGAGTGAGATGAAAACCCCTTACCTTCCACTTTCCTTTAGTCGAGGGTACATTTAGATTTCTGTATGAAGACAATAGTATGTTATTAAATTATACCAGAACCATATTAATATTTATGATATCATAAATTATTCATTTATGACTTTATACTACCCATTAAATAATAATTTCAATGTTATATTAATATTTCGGGTAATAATCACTTTATTTAGCTTACGTGTTTTAAATTTTTACTTTTGATTGTATCACTTAGGTCATGATTTAAATACTTCCAGAATATAAAAAATAATTTATTTATCATATATATTAAGAATATAAAAAAATTATAATAGACGTATATATGAAATGGAAAACACATTTTATGGAGACGGTAGTCCGTACGTATGCATAAACATTGTTTCTATTTTCATATTGTATTGAACGGAAGTAAGTGATTAAGATAAATGTAATTACATAAATAATTATATATATAAATACATATATCTCTAGTAGCATTATTATCTCATATATTACATACTTATTAGTAATATATATTTTTATAATCGTCGAGGAATGGTGAACTCGGAAATGAATCTTATCGCATCGTGGAGATGGTAATCCGTACATACGCACGAGTGAAAATATAATTTTTTTGATATTAATATAATATATAATTGGATGGTATATAATATATACAAAATCCTTATCATGTTATATTTATTATTTAAATAAAATACATATCATTATTATACCCATCCAAATAATAATTTATTGAATAATAATTACACCACGACGTGGAGATGGAAAGCCGTACGTACACACGTATGGTGACATGTCATTGAAAGGTTGGATAGAATAATGAATTTGGTTGTAAAATAATTATAATAACATCACAGTATATAGAATATACTGGAGTTTTTATTTTATAATGGAAACAACAATGAGAAAGGAAGTGTAAGAAGAAATGAACTTGAAAGAGGGTGGTGAAATCATTACCTCATCTTTGAGATCTTACTTTTTATTTGATCAAAAGGGCTCCTTAGGTTGACTTTATGATCAAATTAATTCCTCTAGGATTAAGGGAGTATATTTGATAGGGTATTTGGTCAGGGTTTGGCCGAGCCAAATGGATTAGAATGTGTGAATTAGAGAGAAGGGGGAGTGCCCTTTTATAAGAGGGGTGAGGGGCACCTTAGGAAAAACTTAAAATATTATTTTATAATAAATTCATATTCGGTTTATAATGGATAAAAAGTTGATTATTTAAAGTATAAAGTGTATACAGGTTGAAAACAACTCATCCAATTGGTTTTAGACATGTTTAGGTTCCCATTTTAACCTTATAATTTAGATTTAACTCTAAGTTAAATAATTTAACTTTTACCGTGTATTCTTGTATTCTTACACAATATGGTTCAAAAACTTACTATATATAGCCATTAGAACCCCAATTTGTTTATTAATTTCATATATTCTATTATATAAGTCTTTTTTCAGAACCAAATATTTTTATGACCATTATATCAATTATTAATATAATATTTGTTTTAAAAACTATTTTATGTCAATTTTGATACTATTTGGTATTGGTTTTTTGATAAAATAACAACAACATGATTAATTAAAAAAATACGTTGAATCAATCCTAACATGTCATATTCAACTAGGAAGTTCGTGGATGTCATAAAAAAATTGAAATTATATTTATTTTAATATTTATAATACCATTTATTTGATTCTTTCATGAATAAGGTAATTACTGCATCATCATTGTGTCATAAATAAATTTATTTATATAATGTCTAAAAATTATAAATAAAATACCATGATGTGGAAAATATTTTTAGATTTCTAATGGATATTTATAATTGAATTTATATTATGCAAAACCTTATATTAAAAATGTTTTAGTTATTAAACTTTTATTTTAACTCTTTTAACTCTTCTTTGAATTAAATACTAATAAATGTCCTAATCTAATCCAAGTGGACCTAAATGATAATATTTTATTCCTAAGGTTTGTTTTTGTCGAGATAAACTTGTCCAATAGAATTAGGACATGTGTGAGGGTAATATTAATATCGTTTTTACCCTTAATTGCCCAATTAACTTTTAATCGTGGTAAACAAAAGTAAAAAGTTACTATTCACCAAAAAATATTTTCATCACATTGAACCACATTTTACTCCTTTATATTAACCATGTCTCTCAGATTTTCGCAATTCAGCTCATAGAAGGGTTAAAATTTTGTTTTATGTGAATTTTCAAAAGCTCCTAGGAGGTGGGTAAAAGACGGTGAAAAGTTCAATAAATTTTTTATATAAATAAAATTATTATAAACGGGCTCCAATTAATTACATTGAATTATATAGGTATTATGTATTTATTTTGACATTAAATAATTTAAATAAAATAAATAATTATTTAAATAAAAATTCTGTTTTAAACTATAACTCAGTGTCTTTACTATTCATCAAAAATTAAATGTTTTCAGAAAAATACCAAAAATTTACCCTAAGTTAATTTTTATAATTCATATTCAAAAATGAAGTATATTTTACCAAATTAAAAACATAGAAGTTTCATTTATTAATTTAAAATTAATTCCCGCTGTCAAAACAAAAAGCATGTTTTTAAGAAACAATAACTTTCAAAAGATTGAAACTTGTTTATGTCCGGTTTAAATGTGAAAATATGTCCAATGACCAACATTGGTTTATACTATAAAAATATATTCTGAATATAATTTAAAAGCACTCAAATTCATAATTTATCGCTATTAATTATTTCGATTAAAAAAAGTTGTTTTAAATTAAAATTTAGTAATTTTTACTATTCATCAAAATATGAAAGTTGTTAGTAAAGTACCAAAATTTTACCATAAGCTAATTTAGATATTCTGAATCCAAAAATGAAGTCCATTTTGAATGATATAATGTATAAAATTTCAAATAGTGGATATTACTATTCACAATGGCTACTTTGATTGGTTGTGGTGTGTGTTAGAACATGAAGTTGCGTACAACACATGCTGCTGTATTATTCATAGAGAATCGTGCTGTGGAAGCTTGTGGTGTTACATTCTCCCCTACTTCGATAAATTGCCTCCTCGCAATTTATGCTCAGTATTGGAAACTTGGGGATGACGTTTCAAAATATCTTAGTTGAAATCCCAGATCGAAAAATGAATTAATGATGCCTCTATTTAAAATAAACAGTGGTAAGTATGAAGGTTACCGAAAAGAACACATACTAGGGTTTCATATAGGAAAATATGGATATGGAAGAGAGATATAACCATCAATATCAGATGGAGAGTGTTAGAGAACATTTCTATGAAAAAGACAAAAATCTCAAAGCCATAAATTTGTGATGATCTAAGGTACCATCTAGGACAACATTTTTGTTCTAACTTCCTTTTCTTAATGTTGAGGAATTTATTTATGAAATTTTCTAATATCATAAAGAGATATACTTACTTTAAAATTAGAGTTTTATCAATTAATAAATTTCTACCACAAACTCATCTTTCACCCCAAAACATAATACAACTCAAAAATACTCTATTTATCCAAATCGTATAGGGTTCCAAATATAATGAATGTATAATTCACATATCCACCCATTAAATAAAGAAACTACATTATAAAATTCAGGGACTTCACGTTGACCAGTGGTAGGTGATAAATCCCAATCGCACTATGGTTGTGTGTTTGATTCCCGCAGCTTTGTCCGACGTGACAGGTTGTCACACAGTCTGCGTGTTGTCCTTTTATAAAAATCCAAAAATAACATTTCAAACCTAATCCATTCCAACCTTTAGACTTATCCAAAATACTAATATCCAAACTCACAGTTCAAAATTTATAAGGAAGTTAAACACAATGAAGATCCTTTTTTCATGTAATAACATATGAACACCTTCACCATGTATTATTTTAAAACATGGTAACATCCTGAATTACCATAAAACCTTATTGATTACATTCATGATCCCTTATTCTTTATAGAATACTGGATATACTCCTTCTATAAAAAATGTTGTAAACTCCATTGATGAAAAATCATTAATCAGTTTCAAGGTATTCAAAAATATCCAATATAATTTACCTAAATTAAGCATATTTTATTCCAAAATCAGTACCTCAATAATAGGACCATATTAAGGTATATCTTTCCTCCAACCATGTAATTTCCAAAAAGATTAACTCACTGTAGATTCACTTTTATTAGTACCATAAAATCTAAAATCCTCAATGAAATAGTACTGTAGTACAATCCTTATTTATTTCCAAAACATCTTTGATACAACACTTAATTGAAATAATTCCAAAATTAAAAAAATAAGAACACTAGTCATTCCTCTTCACTAGTGGTAGTATCATAACGTTATTATTATCCAATGTCATCATTTGCAGCATAGTCTGATGACTGGGACATTGGTTCGCATAGTGTCCAAACACCTTGCAGATGAAGCATTGTACATTTGAAACCTTTTTCTTACACTTACAATCACGTACTTAGTTTCCTTTTTTTCCATACTAATATCATACTCCAATTCCCATCAAGCATTTTCCAAGGTGATTCTTTCCATAGTAATAACATATGGGAAAATTCATCTTTACCATATTCCCTTTATCTGCCCTTCTCTCTACCATCCTTTCCTTTTCTGGCTTCTCTTCAAAGCCATAGGACTCTGAGAATTCCTTACTTTTCTTATCAACACATGATACTATTTTTTCAAATGATGATAATACGTGCGAGACTATTTCCCTTCTAAATTATATCTTAAGACCATGAAAGATATGATCTTTCTTACTCTTTGGATCAGGCGTTTTTCTAAAGTTCACATTCCTTATACTGGGAGCCATTTCTAGATAATGGCATACAATAGATTAGTTTATGAATGAAAATACCTAATCTCGAGCTTGTAAAACACTTAACATAAATTAAAAATTTTATGGATATAATCCATAATCCTAAAAATGTTTACTTTGAGTAAGTATATACTCATAAGCCCTTCATAATGGATTATAAATAAAATGAGATGTATCCTAAGCATATCCCCCGGGAGTGTCGTAATTAAGAGTGCCGCAAGGGCCAATATTGTGCACCAGTTCACATTCAAGTCTAGTGAGAAGCGGTGTTTTCAGGTTTTACCCCGAGGTACATATGTTCTAGAGCCACCTCTACCTGCTCGTATCCAGATAAGGGTGTATTTTCTTGGAAAACTCACAAAATCTCTACATTACCAAAATTCTAGGAAGTTCCTTCATACTAATCCTCAAAGTCTATCTTAGGGTGATGTTATGTAATCAGAGTTCATCTAAATCTACTTTCCATGGTTGTTTCTAAACTTCCTATGAAACAAACTATAACGTCCTGACGCTAGTTACCCAAAGTCGATGCATTATATTAATACATTGGCATGATTACAAGGAATCAAGTCCTGAAGGACTGATCGGTTTAGCAGTCTTGAAAAATAGATAACATAAATGAATGTTACATTAAACATTATAAAATACAAAACAACATAAATAATCCTTCATGAATTCCATTATTCCCTTGGCTTAACCCTGCATATTAATCACAATACACTTCTTAGAATCCTGGGAAAAATAAAATATAGAAATGGGTGAGCTCAAAAGCTCAGTAAGGATAACAATACATTGGAATATTTCATAAATAAGCATAAACATTTAAGGAAATGTGTAACTAAAACAAAATGCTTTTAAATATGAACCTCAAGAGAATATGGAAAAAATAAGATGAAGTAATTCCATTTACTTATTCACATGGATATACTACTAGTCGAATAACCACATGCAATATCACTAACCACTTTCATAATGATGGAATGAATAATACCGAATTTCAATTTCAGTTTCAAGGACTTGTGCCAAGACCAAAGGGATAACTGTAACCGGAACCGAACCCGGAGAGCCTCTGTAACTAGACTCTAACCTGGAGTGCCTCTAATAATAGGACACCAACCCGGAGTGCCTCTAATAACCGGACACCAACCTGGAGTGCCTCTAATTACCGGACACCAACCCGGGGTGCCTCTAATAACCGAACACCAACTTGGAGTGCCTGTAATAACCGGACACCAACCCAGAGTGTCTGCTGTAACCGGATCCCAACCCGGAACATACTATTCCAACACATTCATCTTAAGAAGAGGATGAAATATAACATAAACATTCGTATTAAAACTAGCATACAAAATGCCAAACAATTAATCATAAGCCATTAATGGAATAAAAATGACTCATCAGTAGTCAAAAATATCACAAAACCTTAAATACATTATGGAAGATTTGTATCATAATAAATCAACTTCAAATAAGTGTACAATTTTTCAGAGGATGTTGACAAAGATGAAATCAAAAGTATTTGAGAGAAATATCTCTTTTTTGAAATAATTAAAATGTCAAAAAATTCGTAAAAGAATCTATTTAAAGACATTTTTGAATCAATGTGTCCCATACCAATGTGAAACTTTTTAAAGGAATTAACATTTTAAATACATTAATTTCCATATAAATAAATCCATAAAAACCATTTTGAAGACATGGACATTAATGACAGAGATTTAGAAGAATAAATATTTAAAACAGTTGAAATGATTTTTTAGTAAAAACTCCCTGAAAAATTCTTTTGAAAACACTTTCATAAAACATGGACATGGATAATAAATGTCCCAGTAGATAATTACATAAAAACAACCTCATATAATAAAGAGATTGTGAAATTAACCCTTACCAATTTGGTAACTTATGAAAGATACACCCCATGAAAGAGGAATCATACAATGAATATGTAAATACACATAAATTAAAATTTATTACATAAAAAATAAAATTATTTGTAGTACATACACCACAGAAAAGTTAATAGTTGTAATATGGCATGAATCTCATGGGAATAAGGAGTGAGATGAAAACACCTTACCCCGCACTTTCCTTTAGTCGAGGGTACATTTAGCCTATTGTGTGAATACTATAGTATGTTATTGAATTATACCATGACCATATTAATATTTAGGATATCATAAATTATTCATTTATGACATTATAATAACCATTTAATAATAATTTCAATGTTAAATTAATATTTCGGGTAATAATCGCTTTCTTTATCGTACGTGTTTTAACCTCATAGTCTTGATTTTACCAAGTAGATCATGATTTAAATACATCCAGAATATAAAACATGAGTTATTTATCATATATATTTAGAGTATAAAAAATTTATAATAGACGTATATATGTAATGGAAGACACCGTTTATGGAGACGGTAGTCCGTACATACACATAATCATTGTTTCCGTTTTCATATATTATTGAGCAGAAGTAAGTGAATAAGATATATTAATGTACATAAATACTTATATATATAAATAAATATATCTTCAGTATTATTATTATGTCATATATTACATACTTATTAGTAATATATATTTTTATAATCGTCGATTAATGGTGAACTTGGAAATGAATCTTATCGCATCGTGGAGACGGTAATCCGTACGTACGCATGAGCGAAAATGTCATTCTTTTGATATTAATATAATATTTAATTGTATGGTATATATTATATACAGAATCATTATCATGTTATATTTATTATTTACATCAAATACACATCATTATTATATCCATCCAAATAAAAATGTATTGAATAACAATTACACCATCACGTGGAGACGGTAAGCCGTTCGTACACACGTATGGTGACATTTAATTCAAAGGGTGGTTAGAATAATGAATTTGGTTGTAACATAATTATAATAACATAACAGTATGTAGAATATACTGGAGTTATTATTTTATAATGGATACATCAACGATAAAGTAAGTGGAAGAAGAAAGGAACATGAAAGAGGGTGGTGAAATCCTTACCTGTTCTTCGGGTTCTTCCTTTTGATTTGATCAAAAGGGATCCTTAGGTTGGCTTTCTGATCAATATAAGGCCTCTAATATGAAGGTAGAATATTCGATAGGGTATTTGGGCAGGGTTTGGCCGAGCCAAATGGCTTAGAAGGTGTGAATTAGAGAGAAGGGGGAGTCCCCTTTTATAAGAGGAGTGAGGGGAACCTTAGGGAAAACATAAAATATTATTTTATAATAAATTCATAATCAATTTATAATGGATAAAAAGTTTATTATTTAAAGTCTAAGTTGGGGATAAGTCGAAAACAACTCATCCATTAGGTTTTATACAAGTTTAGGTTACCATTTGAACCTTATCATATAAATTTAACTCTATGTTAAATAATTTAACTTTTACAGTGTCTTCTTGTATTATTACACTATATGGTTCAAAAACATACTATATACTTCCAATATAACCAAAATTGGTTCATTAATGTCATATATATTATTATATAAGACTTTTGGTCGATCCACATAATTTTAGGACCAGTATATCAATTAATAATATAATATTTTTTTTAAAAACTATTTTATTTCAATTTTCACAATATTTGGTATTTGTTTTTTTAAGACAATAAAAAAATTATTACTTCAAACAAAATACATTGTATCAATACTAACATATCATATTCACCTAGATAATTCTTGTATTTCATAAAAAATTTGAAATTATATTTATTTTAATATTTATACAACTATTTTTTTGATTCTTTCATGAATAATGTAATTACTACATCATCAATGTGTCATAAATAAATTTATTAATATAATGTCTAAATATTATAAATAAAATAACATAATGTAGGAAATAATTTTATATTTCTAGTGAATATTTATAATTGAATTTATCTTATTAAAAACCCTTTATTAAAAATGTTTCAGTTATTAAACATTGATTTTAACTCTTTTAACTCTTCTTTGAATTAAATAATAATAAATGTCATAATCTAATCCAAGTGGCCCTAAGTGATAATATTTTATTACTAAGGTTGTTTTTGGTCTAGATAAACCTATCCAATAGAATTAGGACATGTGTGAGGGTAATATTAATATCATTTTTACCCTTAATTACCCTATTTATTTTTAACCGTGGTAAATAAATGTAAAAAGATACTATTCACCAAAAAATATTTTCATCTCATTGAACAACATTTTACTCCATGATATTAACCGTGTCTCTCAGATTTTTGAAATTCAGCTCATAGAAGCGGTAAAATTATGTTTTCTGTGAATTTGCAAAAGCTCCTAGGAGGTGGGTAAATTACAGTGAAATGTTCAATAAAATTTTTATATATCATAAATTATTATAAAACAAATCCAATGAATTACATTGAAATTATATAGTTATAATTGATTTATTTTGACATTAAATAATTTAAATAAAATAAATAATTTTTTAAATAAAAATTTGGTTTTAAACTATAACTTAGTGTTTTTCACTATTCATCAAAAATTAAATGTTTTTAGAAAAATACCAAAAATTTACCCTATGCTAATTTTGATATTAAAAATTCAATAATGAAGTCTATTTTACCAATTTCAAAACATAGAAGTTTCATTTATTAATTTAATATTAAATCTTCTGTCAAAACAAAAAGCATGTTTTTAAGAAACAATAATTATCAACAGATTGACACTTGTTTATGTCTGGTTTAAATGTGAAATTATGTACAATGAACAAAATTGGAATAAAATGTAAAAATATATTCTAAAAATAATTTAAAGTCACGCAAATTTTTATTTTATCACTATTAATTATTCCGATTAAAAAAGTTGATTTTAATTAAAATTTAGTAATTTTCACTATTCATCAAAATATGAAAGTTATTAGAAAAGTACAAAAAATTAACCCTAATTAAATTTCGATATTCTGAATCCAAAAATGAATTCCATTTTGAATGATATAATGTATAAATTTTTAAAAGTGGTTATCACTATTCATAACGGATGGTTTTATTGGTTGGGGTGTGTGTTAGAACTCGAAGTTGCGTACAACAAACGCTACTGTATTATTCAAAGAGAAGCGTACCTCTGAAGCTTGTGGTGTTACAAAAAATAATTCTTGTAGAGACCCACACATGATGTACATGGAAATTACATTAGTTTTTCAGAATAATTAAGACATAACATAAACAAACACACAAGGACCGTAATAGTTTAGTGTCTTTGGAAACTCAGAAAAATATTCTTCAAATCATGGTGAAAGATCTTCATCATCTCCCATAAATATCTTCCCCATTTTTTCATACCTAAAACCTTTCTTTATATCCTGGGGAAAATAAAACATAAAAAGGGTGATCTCAAATGCTCAGTAATGGTGAACATAGAGAACATAAAACTATACATAAACACTTGAATGCAAAAACATAAACATAAAATCTAAACATCAAAATCATGATCAAATATATAAATGATGGAAGTACGTAATGCATATATCATAAAAGAACATAAATAATTATAAAATAGCATGGGAATAAAACATTTAATTGTGGAAAACCATTAATCACATGATATGATTTCCATAGCAGCCAGGGTATTGCTGCCAAGACCATCATGGTGGACAAAGTCCCTTTCTGAATCCAGTTCACTTCTGTTCATGTCCTGTATCACTGAACTAGATTAACTTACCATTTCATCCATGTCTATATCATCAGATATAAATCATTACCCAATGCATTAAAAGAGATATAGGTCCCACCTATCCCATAAATAAATCATTCTTACATGTGCCACAACATAAACATAAATCATTCATTATAACCCTATGAATAAAATGGGTTTCATAAACATCATCCTATCATAACATAATCCATATAAAACAAATGGATATAATTTTATCATAAGAAATTTGAAACCATGTAAATCATGTAGACATTATACTTTAAACATACACATATGAAATAATGTCAACTTAGATGGGAAATGGTTTTGATAAAACACCTGAAATGAATTTTTGAGGAAAATATACTGTCGTCTTCAAAATCATTTTCTATTAAAAAATTTCAATGAAATTTTAAAATAATTTTTTTTTGAAAATATTAATGAAATCTTTTATATTAATATTCATGAAAATTAGGTGTTTTGAAATCTTAAAAATCCATTCATGTCATATAAATTAAAAAAACATTCTCCCCGTACTTTTGCTGTAAAAGTAAAAAAAGTTCCTCGTATTGTAAACAAAACAAAGATTCCTTCCATAACATGTGATAAAAGTAAAATGTGGGTAAAAAGTATATACATGAAAACTTTTTTAATAAATTTGTACATGGATGATACGAATAACCCTAGTAAATACTTACGAATAACAATCTCAAATAAGAATGAGATTGGAATAGTTATCCCTTACCTTAGGTCTGATATGCTTCGTATGTTTCCGAACATCCTATATAATGATTTAAATAATTTCATTTACTTATTACAGAATAGTATTTATTTTTATGATATCATATATGGTTCACTTATGACTTTATATTACCCATTCATTTGTAAATTCTATGTTAAAGCAGCGTTTTGGGTAAAACCATTTTATTTATCGTACGTGTTTGGACTTGTTGTACTTGATATTATTATTATTTATATCATTTATTACTTACGTCCAGAATGTAAATCATGATTTATATATCATATATATTCTTTATATATATATATATAATAGATAAATAAATGAAATGAAATACATCGTTCATGTAGACGGTAGGCCGTGCGTACGCATGAATGCTGTTTTCCTTTCCTTATTGACTTGAATTGAAGTAAGTAGATGAAATATATATATATATATATAAATACAGAAGATTTATCATGTCATATATTTCATTATTATTCATTATATATAATATATCATCATTCTTGAATGGTTAACATTTTGAATGAATCTCATCGCATCGTGGAGATGGTAATCTGTACGTACGCGCGAGCGATGATATCACTCCCATAATTATTCAATTTAATTGGAGTGGATTATATAATATCTCGGAATTATAATTAAGTTATAATAACTATATATAGTTATTATTTACACTATTATACCCATCCATGTAAGGTGGTGGTGGAAAAACTGATTACACTACGTCGTGGAGACGGTATTCCGTTCATACGCACATGTGGTGATTTTGTTTTATGTAGGATGGATAGAAGGTGAAATAGGGTTGTTTAATATTTATAATAGCATATAAATATATTAGTGATAATTATGTTTTTACTTTAAAATGAAACAACTATATAAGAATAAGTTGAAGAAGAAAGAAACTTGAATGAATCGGTAGAAGAGATTACCTCTTCTTTGACGCACCTCTTGTAAGCATCCTCTTAAGGGACTGGAGAAGGTATATTGAGAATAACATAACCTCCAGAATGTTTATAGGGAATTTCAGAAGAGAAATTGGTAGGTTTTGGAAGAGATTGAATGCTCAATGTGTTGTGAAGAGGAGAGGGAGTAGGTGCCCTTTTATAAGGGAGGAGAGGGGCACCTTTGGAATCCTCAAAAATAATAATTTATAATAAATTCAAAAACCACATAAAAACTTCCAAAAATGACTCATATTAGAATATTGGAGGAGATATGGTTGTAATATCATAAACTAATAAAATTTCGACATGTTTAAAATTTATTTTAAACCATATCAACTTGATTTTTCCTTATTTAATCTATTAAATTTTATTTGTTGTAATAAGATTCTAAATTGTAAATTATTATAAATAATTACTTATGTGTTGTGGATTGTCCATAATTGGTTCATTTATGTCATTTTCGACCATATAAATTTTAATTTATAATTTTTAAATATTTTTTTGATTTTTAAACAATTTTTTATTATGTTATTTTTATAAAATAACAATAGTGTCAATTTTGACACTTTTCATTTATTTGAATTTAAATAAAATCCTACACAGAAGATATGTTTGAAATAAAAGATTTAATGGATTCATAATATATCATATTTTTCTATAAAATTCGTGGATCTCATTAAATAGTTCATATAATGTTTATTTTAAAATTTTTAAAACCATTTATTCGATATTTCAACCAATAAAATAATTTCAACATCACTATTGTGTCACCTTTAATGATAATTATTCAATCCCTAAAAATTATAAATAAATTTACATCATGTATATAATTTTATTATATTTTGGGAGAATACTCATATTCTGAGTTGTATGATGTTTATCACTAAATTAAAATTATTATACTTATAAGATTTAAGAGAGTGACATGTTGTCACTTTCGTTGGTTTTAATAATAATTGAATTATTTTCATGGTCAAAAGTCCATAAAATGAATCTAATCCGACCCTTAGGTGTTATGGCTCTACTTTTATCCTTCTAAAATAATTTTATTCAGGTGTTCGGGTAATTTTATAATCTTATATTTACCCTTAATTACCTGATTTATCTTTAACTGCAGTAAATAAAAAGTATCGTAGTTACTATTCATAATATCAAAAAAAATTAACCTATTAACAAAATTTAAACACACTGAATTCAAATATAGAATCCATTTTTCAAAATTCAATACATAGAAGTTGCAGTAATTCATTTAAAATTAATCACGTTGTTAAGAAAATGGGTTTTTATAGTTAAACCATTGTCATAGATTGAAAAGTTTTTACCTATGAATTCAATGTAAAATTAATGGTAATGAAATAAATTATATTAAATGGGAAAAATATATTATATTTATACTTTAAAACCACTAAATTGTATAATTTAACCATATAAATTATTGCGATGAAAAAAGTTTTTTTAAATTAAAATATATCATGTTTTTACTATTCAACAAAATATGAAATTTATCGGAATAATATGAAAAATTTATTCAAAGTAAATTTTTATATCCTGATTCCAACGAAGAATTTTATTTTTCCAAATTGAACTTATAAACATATAACAAACTAGATTTAAAGTGGTTGCGCCCTCAAAATGTGGCAAAACTGAATTTTTTTTAAAATACTTATTTTACCCGAAAAATTTATTTTGTACACATTCCATGTTTTATAAATTGTGGATGATGAATATTAATGTTATAAAATTCAAAATGTAGTTAATACTATTCATAACGGCTAGTTCATAATATTATAATAATATATCATTGTTTAGTGAAACTCGATATTGTGTACTACACACGCTATCGAGGAAGGTCACGATTGCGTGTAATGCAAGCTAAGTTAGGGATGTGTGTAGTGAAATCTCCCTTTGGTGTTTCATATAACATAATAAAAACTTATTTCATTTATACATTAAACAAAATCTATACTTAATGTTGCGTAGAATAATTTTTACAAAATGAACTTGAAATTTTTTGTAACATGAGCAAAGAATAGTGTTGTGTATACTGCAAGCTAATACGGTGTTTCTTATAGCGGAATGTAATTTTGGTGTATCGTACATCACAAGACATCAGTGAAATTTAAAAAAATAATTCTCATAAAATCTCAGGTTGTTACATTCTACCCCCTTTAAAATGAATTTCTCCCTCGAAATTCATCAGGGTTATAAACAGTTTGCTACTTGAATGTTTCCTTCATAGAAACCCACATTGTAAAAAGGAATACTAAAAATTAATTTTAAAATGTGAAGTATGAAACATAACGGTTACCCAAATTAACTCATCACTGGGTTTCCACATTAGTGAAAATAAGTGAAAATATGGATATGGAATAAAAATCTAACCATCAAGTTCAGATGGAGAGTGGTAGAGAACATGGCTATGAAACATCCAAGAATCACAAAGCTATAAATTTGTGATGATCTAAGGTACCATCTGATTCCTCAGATATAAGAGCACTAGGACAACATTTTTGGTTTTCAATATCATTTCCCAAATGAAAAAAGTTTTTAAATAGAAGAAATACTTACTTGATTTTGGTACAATCTCACTGTTGTTTGTGCCTTGAACAATTTCCACTTCATGTCTTAAAAAAATGATATTGAATTTGTCTTCCGTGAAGTGTTATCAGATCATGTGATAGAATGATAGGTCATTACATCTGTCTCAAACATAAGGTTATAAAATTTTATATACATAAGTCCATATATGGTGAGATTAAATGTATATGGTTCCTAAAATGGATTTATAATTAATATATTATGTCGCTTAATAAAATAAAACTTATTTCTACTAACCCGGGACATCCTGTAGGTCAGTGGTAGGCGATGAAGGCAAGTCCTACTTCGGTTGTGGGTTCGATTACAGCAACCTTGTCTGACATGACGGGTTGTCTCCCATCCTACAATTTGTCATCTTTCTAATACTATACTATCATAAAATTTCATAAATTAAAACAAAAAGTTATAGCCTTAAGAAATACTATTTAATTTCCATTCCAACCTTTAGTCTTATCAAAAATACTTCTGTCCGATTACTGGAAATTTCATCTACCGACCATTTGAATTCCTTCATTTGTCCCCCATATATCATAAGATATATCTTGTTGTTGGTCAAATTCCAAACATGTGAATAACTTAACCATGTATTCTCTTGAAAAATTAATACCCATTGAACTTTAGTAAAAACATGAATGTCGTCAAATTTTAACTCTTTCCACATACCGAAATCTCAAAATATCTATATACTCAAACCATGATATCACTTGTCCTTATATCAGTCATGAGCTCATTATTACTATCAAACATATTATTTTCTCCTTATCCCTTCATTATGCTCATATCAACATCTTTACAAAAATATTACCATCACTTTTCATGGTTACTGGTACCATATAATTATTGAAAACCAAAATATTGATATTACGAAATTCCACAATACCATAAATGAGATTCCATGATACTATTTTGAAATCCCATTACATAAACTTGTAGTCATTCCACAACATCATTTTCATACTCAACATCTCAAATAGTGATCTCAAGTAACTTCCCTTTATCCTTTTCCTTAAGAGGTTTCTCATGTTGAACATCATTAACCCTTGGATTAGGGAATTTATTTTCATAATGCCCCATTTCCTTGCACTTGAAGCATTGAAGTGTTGGTGGAGAATTATCTGTAGTCTTTTCTCTATTCACATCATTAGCTACCTTTTTTCCATTACTTCGACACTCAACTACTAGATGAACTTCTTTTCCACAGTTAAAACATTTTCTAGTACCTTTTAGTAAATCTCCACTATGCTTCTTTCCAAACTTTGAGCATAATGAAACAATCATATTCTTTTCACCATTGTTCTGAGATTTCTCCTTGAACTCCATCATTTGTTTTTTGTTAAAACAATGAGATGGATATGTAACGCCATCTTCTAGTTATACCTTGATAACAAAATGGACAATTTCTTCATAGCTACTGAATTCTATTATAACTAATTCCCTTGGAAGACTTAGTTATAGGCCACTGAAGAATCAATAAACTTTACATTCCGGTTGGATGATAAATCCAGATACATATCTTGCAAGCCTTGTAAAATTCTCTTCGAATATACCAATAGATTTATCATTCTTTTGATTAAGATCATGGAACTCCTTTTCAATCATTGTTCGAAGAATATGAGGGATGCACTTATTAAAAAATAATTTCTTCAACTCGTCCCATTCCATTGATTCAAATTCATCTTGGGGCCTTGTATTCTTAATTAGAGTCCACCACTGGACTTCTTCACCTTCTAAATGGTAAACAGCCAGAATGACTTTTTCATGTTCTAAACAGCAATGTATGAAAAATATCTTTTCAATGGTACTGATCCACTGTTCACCAACACGTGGATTAGAAGACCCACTGAAAGAAGGTGGATGTCGCCTCATGAAGGAATCAATAGAATATTGTTCCCTTCTGTACACATTTGGAAGTCCAGAATGATTCATAGCTTGTGTAAGTATAGCAATAAAATTTTTCACTCCATATCCCATAAAATTGGTTTGTTCAGGAGGAAAATCATTTCATTGCCCATTATATTGATCGACACATTTCCTTTGGGTTCCAGCCTTCATTTAAAACCCAAAAAAGAATAGTGTCAGAGGAAAAAATCAAGCTAGTAAAAAAACATAATAAAGGGTAATTACCTTCAATGCATACCATTGTATGTTTAATTCTAAGATCTTTAATGTAATTCTAGCACTATAATATATACCTATACTTAACCTTAGGTACATCCCCAGACAAATCATAGAAATATCTCTAGGGATATCCCTAATGTTTTCGCATCCTAGTTTCCAAAGGCTAACTAAACCATTCCCCTGATACCAACTGTAGAGACCCGCTATTGACATACATGGACATTACTTTACTTTTGCAAAATACTTTATACATAATATAAAAACACACAAGGACCGTAATAGATTAGTGTCTTTGGAAACTCGAAAAAATAATCGTCTAATCATGGTGAAAGATCTTATACAACTCCTATAAAGATCTTACCCTCTTGTTTTCTTACCTAAAAACTTTATTTATATCCTAGGGAAAAGAAAATATAAAAAGGGTGAGCTCAAATGATCAGTAAGGGTAAACATAGAGAAAAAAAAACAATTCATAAACATTTGAATGAAAAAACATGAACATAAAATCTAAACATCAAAATCATGAGCAAAGACATAAATCTTGGAAGTACGTAGGGAATATATCATAATGGAACATCAATCATGATAAAATATCATGGGAATAAAACATTTAATTATGGAGAACCGTTATTCACATGATATTATTTCCATAGTAGTCAAGGAATTACTGCCAAGACCATGTTAGTGCACAAAGTCCCTTTCTTAATCGAGTTCACTTGTCGTTCCAGTCCTGTATCACTGAACCATATTAACTTACCATTCCATCCATGTTTATATCATGAGATATAGATCTTTACCCAATGCATTAGAGGGAGATATAGGTCCCACCCATCTCATAATGAAATCATATTTATGTGTGGCACAACGTAAACATAAATCCTTCACAATAACCCAATAAATAAAATGGGCTTCATAAACATCATCTAATCATAAAAAAATCTATATAAAACAAATGGATATCATTTCATCATAAGAAGAGTAAAACCATGTAAATCATAGAGATATTATACTTGAAACATACACATATGAAATAATGTCATCTTAGATGATAAATGGTTTTGATAAAACACATGAAATGAATTCTTGAGGAAAATATCTTTTATTCTTCAAAATAATTTTCTATTCACAAAATTCCTTGAAATTTTAAAAGAATTTTTTTTTGAAAATATTCATTAAATCTTGTAGAGTAAGCTTCATGTAAATTATGCGGTTATAAATAGTAAAAATCTGTTCATGTCGTAAAAGTTAAAAAAAAATATCCTCGTACTTTTACTGGAAAACTAAAAAAAGTTCCTCATATGGTAAAAAAAAGAAATATTCTATCCATAACATGTGGTAAAAGTAAAAAATGGGTAAAAAGGACATACATTAAAACATTTTTAAAAAATATGGACATGGATGATAATAATAACCCCAGTAAATACTTACGAATAACTATCTCGGATAAAAAAGATGTTGGAATAGTTATCCCATACCTTAGGTCTGAAATGCTTCTTACGTATCCAAAACTCATGTATAAATATTTAAATAATGTCATTGAATTATTAATGAATCATATTCATTGTTATGATTTCATATATGGTTCACTTATGACTTTATATTACCCGTTCTTTTGTAAATTCTATGTTAAAGCAGCGTTTTGGGTAAAATCATTTTATTTTCCGTACGTGTTTGGACTTGTTTTTCTTGATATTAGTATTACTTATATCATGTTTTACTTACTTAAAGAATGTAAATGATTATTTATATATCATATATATTCAGTATATATATATATATATAATATAGATAAATGAACGTTGTTTTCCTTTCCTTATTGACTTGAATTGAGGTAAGTAGATGCCATATATATATACATAAACCCATTATCTTTATCATGTCATATATTTAATTATTATTAATTATATATAATTTATAATATTTCTTGAATGGTTAACATGGAGAATGAATCTCATCGCATCATGGACACGGTAATACGTATGTACGCAAGTGCGATGATATCATTCCCATAATTATTGAATTGAATTGGAGTGGATGATATAATATCTCATAATTATTATGATGTTGTAATAACTATATATAGTTATTATTTACACCATTATACTCATCCAAGTAAGGTGGTGGTGGAAAAACAGATTACACCACGGTGTGGAGACAATATTCTGTACGTACGCATGCGTGGTGATTTCATTTTCCATAGGATGGATAGAAGGTGAAATGGGTTTGTTTAATATTTATAATAACATATAAGTATATTTTTGATAATTATTCTATTAATTCATTTTGAAAAAACTAAATAGAAGAAGTTGAAAATGAAAGAAACTTGAAATAATTGGTAGAAGAGATTACCTTTTCTTTGACGTACCTCTTTTAAGCTTCCTCTTAAGGGACCAGAGTTGGTCTACTGAGAAGACCAAAACCTCCATAATGTTTCTGGGGAAGTTTATAAGGGCACTGGGCAGGGTTTGGTTGATATTGAAGGCTCAATGTGTTGTGAATAGGATATGGAGGAAGTTCCCTTTTATAAGCGAGGAGAGGGGCACCTTTGGAAACCTCAAAAATATTAATTTATAATAAATTCAAACCCAAAATAAAAAAATCTAAAAATGACTCATATTCGAAAGTTAAGTGAAATAGGGTTGTAATATCATCATACAATAAAATTTATAGATGTTGAAAACTTATTTTAAACCTTATCAAATTGATTTGTCTTTATTTAATTTACTTATTTTTATTTGTGGTAATAATATTCTAAATTTTAAATTGTTATAAATAATTACTTATGTGTTGTGAATTGTATATAATTGGATAATTTAGGACATGGTAAACCACATAAATTTTAATATATAATTTTAAAATATATTTGTGATTTTTAAACAATTTTATATTATGTTATTTTAATAAAATTACAATAGTGTCAATTTTGACACTATTTATATATTTGAATTTAAATAAAATACAAAACATAAGATCTGTGCGAAATAAAAGCTTTAATGGATTCATAACATGTTTCAGTTATCTATAAAATTTTTGGAGATCATTAAATATTTCATATAATATTTATTTTAAAATTTTTAAAACCATTTCTTTGATTTTTCAATCAATAAAATAATTTCAACATCACTATTGTGTCACCTTGAATGATAATTATTTAATCCCAAAAAATTCTAAATAAATTTACATGATTTAGATAAGTTTATTATCGTTCTGGATACTATTAATTTTCAAAGATTCATGAAGTATATCACTAAATTAAAATTATTATACTTATAATATTTAAGAGAGTGACATGTTGTCACTTTCTTTGGTTTTAATAATAATAAAATTATTTTCATGGAAACAATTCCATAAAATGAATCCAATATTACCCTTAGGTGATATGGTTCTACTTTAATTCATCCATTAGAATTTTGGCAGGTGTTATGGAAATTTTATAATCTTATATTTACCATTAATTACCCGATTTACCTTTTACTGCAGTAAATAAAAATTACCGTAGTTACTATTCATAATGTCAAAAAAATAATATAAACCTATTAAATAAATTTGGAACCACGAAATTCAAATATGGAATCCATTTTTCAAAATATAAAACACAGAAGTTGTAGTAATTAATTTAAAATTTATCCCGTTGTTATGGAAATGGGTTTTAGAAGTTAAAACATTGCCAAAGATTAAAATGTTTTTACCTATGAATTCAATGAAAAATTAATGTTAATGAAATACAATATATTAAATGGTGAAAATATATGATATCTAAATTTAAAACCATTAAATATTATAATTTAACCATATAAATTAGTGCAATGAAAAAAGATGTTTTTAATTAAAATATAGCCTGTTTTTACTATTCATTAAAACATGTAAGTAATCAGAATAATATGAAAAATTTATCCAAAGTGAATTTATATATTTTGATTCCAAATAAGAATTTTATTTTTTCAAATTGAACTTATAAACCTGTCAAAAACTAGATTTAATGTTGGCGCGCCATCAAAAAGCGGCAAAACGGCATTTTTTTAAAAATAATTATTTTACCTGAAAAATTTATTTTCTTCACATAACATGTTTTAGAAAATGTTTAAGATAAATATTAATGTTATAAAATTAAAATTTTATTTAATACTATGAATAACTTCTAGTTCATAATATTATATTAATATATCATTGTTTAGTGAAACCCGATATTGCGTACTACACACGCAATTGAGGAAGGTCATGATTGCGTGTAATGAAAGCTAAGTCAGGGATGCATGTAGTGAAATATCCCTTTGGTGTTGCATATAACAAAATCAAAACTTATTTCATTTATACAGTAAACAATATGTATACTTATTGTTTCGTAGAATAATTCCTACAAAATGGATTTGAAATTGTGTGTTACAAGAGCCAAGAATAGTGTTGTGTATACTATAAACTAATATTGTGTTGCCTATAGCGGATGATAATATTTCTTGTAGCGTACAACACAAGGCATCAATGAAATTAAAAAGAATAATTCTCATAAAATCTCGGGTTGTAACACTTCCTTAACCTCAAGAAAAAAAGGCAATGAATCCATCAGAGCTTATGAGGTAAACTTCACATGGATTGCACTATATTCCTCTATCTTTGTCATTACCCCCAAATAAAAGGGTGACTACTTCATTGGTGGGCAACAACCGAGACTATAGAAATCCTAAGCGATCAGTGACTTCGAGTGATATGAGGAAATTGTATGATGTGCCTTCAAATTCGAAATGGAGATCGGTGAATCGTAGTGGTATCATGGGGATAAGATGCGTAAGGTGGACTTCAATTGTAGCAATCCAATGGATAAATCAAAAGGTTCAAAGAAAATATAGCACCTTACTTGCTAAATGTGTGGTAAGAAGCACCCCAAAAATTTCTTGATGGGGATGGGTAATTGATTTTGTTGGAAGAGAAGGAGACCTTCCAGTTAACTACTGATAAGAAAAACCAATATCTATTATAGAGGAGATAACTGCTCCATTCAACCCTTAAAGCATTGTTCGTTGCTTCAATTGAAAAAAATAGGGGCCCTTTGCAAACCAATTCCCTATCCCAAGGGTTTTGAAGGCATCCAATAACCTCCAAGGCAGTAAGGGTGATATTTTTCCATCACTACCTCCGAAATAAACCCCAAAAATAATGTGGTGATAGGTATATTAGTTATTCATTCAATAATAGAAAACATTGAATTTGATTATGGTTCTAAACGTTCTTTTATATACTAAAATTTTAGTAGAAAAATACCAATAGCACCATGAATTCTGGAAGTAATGATGTCGGTGAGAAAGAAAAATGGGGATATCATTGAAACTCATGAATATAACTTCTCCCTAGTCATAATTTTTTTATTTAACTTCTTGGTGAACCTTGTCATAACCCATTTGGTGTAATTTTAAGCAATTATTAGCATGGATTAGTTTTCCATATATAGATCCATCATAAATTTCTGTGAGAGGGAAATCACTATCCATATGGCGAATCAACCCTCCATTTTGTACAATTGTAAGGAAGATGTTGAATATTATTTAGCAGCATCATGTCAAGGACATATATAACTACCCTATGGGGATCAATATATTTCTCAGATGATTGATTTCAAGGAAGAAACAATACTTGAAGGCAAGCCTATTGTGAGGGAATTTACTGAAGTGTTTTTCGTCAAATTTCATGATCTTCCTCCTAGAAGAGATGTTGAATTCCCAATTGATCTTATACCTAGGGAGTTGCCGATATCCAACACTACATATAGAATGGATATTTTAGAGCTTCAGGAGCTGAAGAAATAACAACATGATAATCTAGATAAATGGTTTATACACTCAAGTTCTTCAACATGGGATGTACCAGTCATCATCATCAAGAATAAGGATGGGTCAATGAGCCTTTGTATTGATTATTGTGTGCTGTAAAAAACCACGATAAAGAAAAATTAACCTCTTCCATGAATTGATGACTTTTTCAATCACCTATGTTGAAAAAAATAATTATATAAGGTGGATTTTCAGTTGGTATATTACCATGTAGTGTTGAAGAAGGAGGATACACAAAAGATTTATTTTCGTATAAGATATAGTGACTATGAAATCATAATAATGTTAGTAGGACTCACTAATGATGAAGAAATATATATGGACTTGATGAATATAGACATTATATATTACCTATAAAAATTTGTGTTAGTCATTATAGAAAATATTTTAATATACTTCAAAACCATGGAGAAGCATGAGAAGCATCTAAGAACTGTTCTAGAGACCATGAGTAAGGAGAATATCTATGAAATGGACATCATATATGTGTTCCGGTTCAAGGAGGTCTCATTCATGGGTCGTATCATCACATGAAATGGGAAATATGTCGATCCCTCCAAAACAAATGCAATAGAGGGATGTTTTAGGATAACAGTAGTGATAGATATCCATAGTTTCATGGGATGAGATGAATATTATCGCTGATTTGTGAGAAATGATTCACAATTGTCAAACCATCATACCAAGCTTACTCGGAATGGATTCATGTTTACCTTGTGTGATTAATGTGAAGAGATCTTAATGTATTTGAAAAGGATGCTCATCACTATGCCCATGATCATGTTAACCACAAGTAGACAACATTTTTTGTATTTAGTGATTTTTCAATGAAGGTCCTGGTCTATGTGTAGATGAAAAATGAAAAATACATTACCTATGTCTCAAAGCAATTGAATGTTCATGTGAAAAACTATCCAACACATGATCTGGATTTTGTTTTAGTAATATTTTCTAGGAATATGTTTCCACATTACCTCTTTGGGGAGAAGTGCGAAATATATATGGACCACAAAAGCCTCAATAAAGTTCTGAACATACACCATCAAAGATAGTTAGATCTGATCAAAGACTATGACTGATCAATACATTACAACCCTAAGAAAATAAACAAGGAGGAGGATGATCTATGTAGAAAGGACCCAGTGATTCTCTAATTATTGAGAATTAAAAAGGATCCAATCTTCTTAAATTTGATGAATATGGAAATGGTAATCATTATGAAGGGAACATCCTCAATAATTTACTAAATGATTGCTCTACCATCTCTTTTGGAAAGGTTACAAGATGGTCAAATGGATGATGAGGGAATTCAAAAGAAAGTGAAATCTACCAGAAAAGGGAAATATTCAGAGTTCAATGATTATATAAAATAAATTATGAGATTTGGGTCAAGAGTATATGTTTCATAAAATCTAGTGTTAAAGAAAGAACTTTTGGATGAAGAATATTGTTCAAATTTCTCCATTGATCTAGGAAACACAATGATGTGTCAAGATCTCAGATAGAATTATTGGTGGGATATAATGAGGAATGAGATTATTGTGTATACATCAATGTTTTCGGTATGTCAGCAAGTGAAGCCTGAGAGGAATAAGTACAAGGTGAGGATGAAACCATTACCGAAACCATCATGGAAATGGGAGAACATCACAATGTACATTGTCTCCAGACATATGAAGAATTACAAAGGAATCAATACTATTTAGGTCATTGTGAATCGTCTCACCAAGACTGAATACTTCATTGAAATTAAATATTATTTCTCATTAGATTAACAGGAATGGATATATATTAGAGAATTGGTAAGGTTTCATGGAGTACCACATTCTATTGTGTCTGATCGAGATACAAGATTCACCTCTATGTTTTGGAAGAGTATTCAACATGCTCTAAATACTATGTTGATCTTCAGTATGGCTTATCGTCCTTAATCTGATTGTCAATTTGAGTAGACTATCCAAAAACATGAGGAAATTTAGAGATCATTCTCAATGGACTTTAAAAGAGGAATGGATCAACATCTTCCTCTTGTTGAGTTCTCTTAAAATTACAGTTACCCCTCATGCATCCAAATGGATCCATATGAATCTCTTTATGGGAAGAGGTTATGAACACCGACATGTTGGGATGAAGTTAGGGAGTGAAAAATCCTAGATCTTGAAATTGTCAAAGAAATGGTGTAGAAGGTTAAGACCATCCAACAACACATTAAAGATACTCTGAGTTGAAAATATATCTATGCTAATAATGATCGATGAGACCAGGAGTTTGATATTAGATACATGGTATTCCTCTTCATATCACCATGGAAAAGAGTTATGAGATTTGTGAATAAGGGAAATCATGGTCTAGGTACATTGTCCATATTGAGATCCTTCGTCACATTAGTGTAGTGGCATATCAACTACAACTCCCATAGAACCTATATCAAGTACATGATGTATTCCATGTGTCAATTTTGGGGAAGTACAAACCTAACCCATTACATATCCTCAATCCAGAGGTGGTACCATTGGAAAGTGACTACTTCTATAAATAGAAGCATGTGATGATATTAAAAAGTATGCGAAAATTTATACAAAACAAGACAATGAGCCTCATTAAGGTGTTGTTGTGAAACCACATGTTTTACGAGGCAACGTAGGATGTATAGGAAGTGATGAAGCAAAGTTACCCATATCTATTATAGTGTGGGAAAATGAAAATTTGGGGGAGAGTTTTTTTAAGGGCAGAAGATTGTAATGACAAAAAATTTTATTAATGTAAATTCATCTTGAAATAATTTAATGTATTTTTATGTAAAATCATTATATAAAACATATAAACATTCTTGATTTTATGAATTTTGGTTTAGAAATACCATTAAGATCTATTATTATTTCCAATATAGACATTGAATGTTATCATATGATTAGCATAAATATAGGGCTTTAACCAATTCAATTTTCTTAGAAAAAGGAATTGATGGCCTCATCCAGTTGAATTTTTCCATATGAATCCCATTTGTCAGATCTCAGAAATGAGTTGGTGTAATTGGGCTTCACTTTTGACCAAGACCAAGCTGAGATTCAACATGTTATGCTTGAACGGAACCGCCAATAGGAGAAGTAGAAGTTGATAGAGATTACCACCCGAGCGATGTATTCTGAGCCACCCCAAGAGTCAGTCACAATCACACAGCTTACCCTTCAGACTTATGTTTGTGTTATAAGGGGTTATGTAACAATACCATTTCACTATGGTTGTGTGAATTTTTTTTGTATAGAATAAAGAATATATATTCATTGTTACATTGTAAATAGTTATTAATGCACAAAAAGTATTTTTAGCTAATATTAAATTAAGAATTATACATTGATGAATTAATAAATTTTTGAATAAAATATTATTTAATAAAATATTATAACTAAATTATTTTTTATTAAATATAAATGATCATATAGTTTTTATGAATACAATGATACTTTTTATTGAGGTTTTTATGCACTTTTTGTCAAAACCCATGATTTTATTATAAATGTTGGATTATATATTAAAAATAATTATTCAAATATTTAGAAAATTATTTGGATAAAATGAATATTATTTTTGTATTCGGGACATTGATATTATCCAATGGTTAATTTTTAATTATTTTCTAAGCCTATAGATTTTTTGGAAAAAATTAAATACCGTTTAAATATATATTGTGTTTCATGAATTCATAATGAACCAATAGTTATTTAATAAAATATTATGAATGATATATTCGTCAAATATATGTTTTATATCTATTATAATGTGATTTTATATTTTTTTGATTAATTTTATGGTGACTTAGTGGACCCTTCATGACTTATAAAACATTTTGAATTTTAAATTGATTTCCTTGAGAGTGTGACTCACCTCCACATTAGAAAATATTATAAGATGTTTGGCCATTGTACATACAAAATAATGTTTTCCACTAACATTGTACATAATCTATATGCTGAAACCATGGGTTAGAATGTTGTTTTTAATATATTATTGTGAGGTGTCCAAAACCAATATAAAAAAAGTCTATCTATTTTCCTATATAAACCCAACCATGCTAAAGCTTACTCTTCATTCAATGAATTTGGAGCTCATCCAACCACTTCCCACCTCTCTCTAGAATCCATACAATGCAGCCTAATCCCCCAAAAGTCTCTATCAAGCCTTTCAAAATCCTTTGGGTTCACACATCCATGTAAAGGATTTCATCCATTCTCAATTTTATCCTAGATTCATTATATTGTTATTAACTTTTTATTTCGATTAAAAATGTTGGGTTATAATTTTTCATCTTCCCCATACTTCCCTTCATATTTTTGAAATGTGGGATACCCCTTTCTATCTCATTAATGCCTCCCATGTACACCCATTAATATCACCAAATTTTGTAAGGGATTTCTCTCTCCTCATTTTCATTCAAGAGATTCTCTTGTATTATGAATCTATATTTCATTAAATATATTTGAACATGTATCTATATGATCCCACGATATTCCATTTCAGGTAAATTTGATTATAAACCCCTTTCTCTGTCATTAATTGTTTTATGAGTTCTTATGTCATACCATTATACTACAAAAATTACACAATGATCTTCTAAGACATAGTCATTATGTAATGAATACCATTCCTATTTCTCTATCAAAGGTATTAACCATTACTCACATTTACTAATTTATGATATAGTTTCACATATGAATTCCACATTCCATTATATATAATAAATGATGATGTTTAATGAATACTTGTTATATGATCCATGTGTCACACTTATGCATGAAATGAAATGATTAAAAAGGTTGCACCTTTATAGAACTCCAATACATTATGTAATGATTAGTATCATGATACGTCAAGTGAAATGAGGTTTTACTCATTCTAATTCATGTCTAATGAGGGTTTACTCATGCTCAATGAGCAATGAGCCATGCCTCATGTTAAAATCATGTTAAATGTTCCTGCCACATTTCCATGTTATGATAATCATGCTATATCATGCATTTATGTTCATGTTTCTCTTGTCCTACATTAATATGAAAATTTCCTAACATATACTATATTATTTGTGTCATGACTTATTTACTCCCTTACTGGCCTTTATAGATGTTTGGTTTTATGTTATAAGTTGTTATGTAATGTTCCTAATTTCCCAAGACACTAGACCTATAAATCATTAGAGTTTTCTTATGTTAATATTTATATAATAATTCATGTTTATGTGAGTACTAATGTGAATGGATTTTTTACCTCTCCCACACGTCTTGGATATTTTGGTTTTAACAGAACATCAAAACCAATCCCCTAAGGAGTTTCTCATGATGATGGAATCAAGGCGTAAAACCCTCTTCTATTATCATTCAATTTATTTTGATGTTCATTTCATTTATTTTTGTCTCCTCCCCTCCTCTAATACAAATGGAAGGAAAAATCTGTTCTCATACATATACTATAATGTTATCATGTTTATAGAATTATTCATCATCAAATCTCTTCCCCGCATTCTATTTCTTTAAGAATGAATGCATCGTCTTTGAGGTGTCGATTTATAACCTTTTTGGACAACGTGATTTCATCTTTCAATTATGTATTCAGGTATATTCATGAAACCATTTTTATGGTTGAACCAAATTATGATACAATTGTTATATATTATTTTATGTTCTCGAATCATTATTTACACTTGAAAATAATTAATAAAACAAAATGAGTGTGTAGTGATAAAAATATATATATTAATATAAACAATTATCATTAATGATGTATCTAATGAAACAACTGAAATTATGGGAAAATGGTATTTTAATATTTTTTATGTTTATTAATAAAATATAAGTTCAGTTTTGAGCAAATATCCTGATTTTACAACATTTTTAATGTACTTATACAAGTAAACCGATCATGAAAACCAACGAATGAAATGCTTCAAAATAATGTAATTAATCCTCTTATCCACTGAAAAAAGCGATAAATGAACTTAATAAAGATACAATAAATAAATAAAATTTATAAATGGTTTTGGAATTATTAGCTACAGAATCTAATTTTATTATTCAATTCATTAATATCACATGAAGAATCATTTCATACTGAAGGTAAGGGGTTATAACCGAACCTCTATTATTCCTTCGGGCTATTCTTTCACTATTTTTTTCCCAAATTAAATTCTATTTTATTTTTTATATACATATTAAATGTGATTTTTATGTGATCAAGAAATAATTTATTAAGATACATCAATATTATTTTTTAGGGATGTACACGTTTTTAAAAGGTTACATTCTCAATTATTCGAGATAAACAAGACCAGTTTAGGGGTACTTCATAAATTCATATAAATATTATAGTGTGATACATAATTAGGATTAAGACACTGTTATTCTTTCAAAAACCACTAATTTTATCTTGAAAAACTTAAATTGTTTAATTATGCTTTTATAAAAACAATCATTTATTTTATATTTTACAGAATCCTGAATGTTTTCCATTAAATCGTACTGAATTGTTTTATTTATAGTGTTTATTAAATATCATTTCACTTAATATTTATATCACTTATCAAATTATATTCCTATATTACATAATAAATTCCCATATATACTTTAATTCCATTCTTTCATGGAAACTATTACGATACACCCATTAATTATTCCTTTAACATGATTATGATGCCCAATTATTTATATTGGTAACCTTTTTATTAATGTTTTATTACTTGTGAATAAATAAATATGTTGAAATCATATTGATTAATATTTAATGATTGGTGTTCCTATATAATTTTTTAATTAATTGGGTAATTTTTAGTCCCATTTGTTGGTATGGGCAACAGTCTTAGTGGTTAGTCTTGACTCATGCTCTTCTATGTGTAACAAACCTAGAATCATGCTCCTCTTTGTGCAATGAGTCTTGATTCATGATCCTCTATGTGCAAAGATATGTGAATCATGCTAAAGTCACATTTTATATTCTATCCTAATTACTTTGATTCTAGGATTATATGATCCAATGTTTTATAAGTTATTATTAAATATTTTTAATCATGTTCCATACTGTTTTATATTATTATGTTATTCCATATAACTCATGTTCTAGGATTTATTTTTATGTTTATTATTTTAATAGAATTTTTAGCTCATCCCTTTTTTCTGGTTATCCATAGGTTATCCTATGAATATGTAAGGTTACAAAGGAATTTAGGAATATATAATGGTTAATAAATAATGAATTTTTTTAGTCCCATGTTTTCTATTTTGTGTACCTAGTCATCAAATATAATAGACTTTACAATCCTTGGATTTTATTTTGTTGTTTAATTATACTTAAAATCATGTAATGATATGTATAAAGGACTAAGTCCTCTATATAGGTTTATTAGGTAAGAGTTTGGTTATAATTTGAGACTAGTAATATATAAATTTTTAAGAACCATTGGTATAAGACAATGTGTAAGAAAATATCTATAAATTTTGATAAGTACAGAGTAAGTGGTTTATGATGAAAATAAATCCATGTACGGATAATAAAAGTGGGTGTGGATCTTTAAATGTTTTACCTAGTCATAATTATAGGGGACTAAGGTCATGAAATTCCCAAAAATTAATATTATTAACCTAAACTACTATAGTAGTGAAGGTTAAAACCATAGGGAAGATATGTAATTGTTCTGGGGGTCAAAAAAATAATCCCCACTATTTTCAGCAGTGGGTAAATCCATCAAAATTATTTATTTTCTTATATTTATGCTATAAAGAAGGTGATTATGGAATGATATATATATATATATATATATATATATTAAAAAATCTAGATGACTAAAGGGAAAAGTGATCATAAAACATTGATAGAGAAAGGGGAAAACGATTCCTGAAATGATGGTTGCAAAATTTTAAAACTAATGAACTAAAATGGAATAATCTTCATAGGAATTATTTTACTTCACAACATCGAAAAACGCCTATTTCAATCTCCCTTTATAGGTGATGAACACTTAGAAATAATGATCTCCTGGAATTTTTCACTCCCATATTTTATCAGACTACTATGAAATCAATGGATGGAAAATCATTGTTACATTAAAATTTTTTAACTTTAAACACAATTAAAATGATTCATGATCAATCATTTTAAGTGATTAATGAATTATTAAGTAAAAAAACTGATACTAGTCAAGTAAAAATGATTCAGAGAAAAACTAATTGAATATATCTTTTATTAAAAAATTAATCATTGAAGAAAATAAATAGATTCAAACATCAGTATTGAAAATCCCAATACAAGAGTTTATGGAGTATTCATAGATAAATAATGTTGAAAAAAAAATTATTATAGGTAAATAAAATAATAAAGGATGAAGAATCCCACTTTAGAAAATTTTTCATCAAGGATAGGCTGCTCTGCTCCTCCTAGTCTACTTTAATTTTATTCTCTCTTGGTCTTTATATCTTTATTTCTCCACTACTGAATGTGTTGAATGAAGGGTATATTCTATCCCCTAATTTTTTATTCATTCTTAAAAAATCTTCATTGTCACCAATTTTTTCCAACAACTTCAATTATTCTTCAATACATTACTATACAAGTATTTTTTCGTACAACAGACATTAGTTTAATTTTTCTCTTATAATGAACACAACACACTCAATAGTAGTCTATTTGTGTTGAACTTGGATGACAAGTAGAGTTGGATATGTCAAATGTAAAAAAATAGAAAAAATGTATTTAATAAAGTGAGAATTAAACTTTTATAAATAATTTTATTATCTTATTGAGTTAATTAATAAATAAATTATTAAATGTATTTATTATTATGGTTTGTTAATTAATTTGACTATTATTACAGTTAAATTATTAAAATTATTATTTAATATTTATTGAATTTATCATATTATATTTTTTAATAATTTAATATTATTAATATATATTAAATATTTATTATTTTTATATTTTTAATTAGATGATTATTTATTTAGATTAATTACATGTTTTATTTTCTTTACTAATTTGTTAATTTTAATTATAGTTTTTTATTAAAAATTTAAATTATCATTTCTATATTTATTAATATATTATTAATTTCATTAAATTAATTAATTTTAATAATTTTATTTATTTTTAAATTATTATATTTTTTCTCTATGTATTTTATAATGTATTCCATTAATTTATTTTATATTTTATACTATTATTATTATTTTGTTATAGAAATTATTTATTTGTTATTATAATTAGTGTTAGAATTAATTTTTATTTTTTTATTATCTCTCCCCACTTCTTCACTGAGAATCAAGGGTTCTTATTTCCTTCCCAAACTGGCCGTGGTCCGACTCATCAGCACCATCAGTGCACTCCTCAGCATCGGCAGGGGGTATTTCGTCCTCTCATAGCACTACTCTTGAACAAGGGCTACCGGTAGAGCGAGGTGGGTCAAAATAAGCTTTTCAGTGTACATGGATCGATGGAATCCACCAGTGGAATTAGCTACTCTGGTCAAGTGGATCAAGGAAGTGATCATATCTAGATCTGGGTGATGGTGGATTCATGGATGCAGATTTGTAATTCACAGCTTCACTTGATTCCTTCAGCGTTTGAAAAAAATTAGTCCTTTGTTTTTTTGGGTTCATGATATGACGAGGAATGAATTTTTGGGATTAATGGATGGATATGGTATGGTTTTCAATTGTTTTTTGTCCAATTCTGGAGTTGTGGAGAGGATTTAAAGGCGTTAATAGGTCATCAAACTACTATTGAGGCATTAGTGACCGATATGAGGATTCTATAATGGTGAGTCATGGACATCAGTGAGTGAGATTGATGGTGAATTTTTCTATCGATGGAGAAGAAACATGAAATGGTGAGACAAAAGGTTGTGGGTGATGGAAGGAGTGGTGTTGATAGTAGCGACATCTGTGAGTCAGTAAAAGAGTATCGGTGAGTCATTTCTAGAGGTGGAGGCATCAGTGACTTTGTAGAATGGGGATTCCTATTGGTGGATGAGGTAATTATGGGAGGAAAGGAGGATTCAGTAGGTGGAGGCTAAATTAATTAATGTAAATTTTTAAAAATAAATAAATAAATATATAAAAATTTATTTATTAATAAATTTAATTATATAATAATAACATAAAATTATTTAATAAAAATTACAATACTAATTAATTAAATAATTATAAACCAAAAAATTATGTGGAAAATTAAGTGAAATTTAGGCCACTTCAAATTACCCCACACATAATCATTGGTAGTCCTCAATTAATCACATTCTTTATCGTCAATTTAAAATAGAATTTTTTTAATAATCATATAAAATTTAATCATATTAAATAATTTAATATTGGGAAAATACTGAGTAAATTTATTTTGAAATTTAATCTTAGAATGAATCATTCCCAATTTAAAATACTCAATGGTTGATCAAGAGTACAAAAACCACTATGTTTGAGGATGTCTTTCCCCATTTATGAAACTGTTTAATGAATTACATCAAATAATGCTTATATTCTAAGATAAAGAGTGATAAAAGGTTAAATTTTGATGAATTAAAAATAAAAAAGGAAACTTAAACTTTGACATTAACCTAGGTTCCAAAAGGAAAAAATAAATTATATTTTTTAACCAACTTATTAATACAATTTAAATGATTCTATAGAAATTAATTTTCTGCTTCTTCATCTGGTGTTCATTATTCCCCTTACCTTAATTAAAACATATTTCATCATAATTACATTATTTATTTTCTGGACATATTCATTCTACAATGCTCTTTGAATTAACACTTATTCAAATGGACATAGTTTATAGAAATTCAGCCAATTTATAAAGACTCAGAGGATCAACGTGGGTTCCCTAATACCCAATTATCTTCAGTTTGGAAAGATTTATATGTATACCATTCACATTGATCCGCTAAAGTGATTATTCATAATAACTAACCAAAATTGAGTACCCTAACAAAGATTAAAATATTTCAGTTCCTAATGTTATGATCTCACTTGAACAAAAAATTATCCTATATCACACTCCAATATAGTTCATAAACCAAATTTTCATAAAATCACAGAGCATAATCACTCAACAATCATCCAACCTCGCAATTTTTAAATTCATGAATCTATTTACTATGAATAATGTATTTCATCTTAGGAAAGAAAGAATTAAAGTTCAATTAGAAGCCTAACAAAATAGAAGTGTGAATGGACTTAAAAAAATAAACCATTTTTTAACAAAAGTTTAGAGGTAGAGGAATTAATTGGATTCCAGTAAAGTAAAAATTTCCTCAAAGTATGTCGACCCCTCACCCTTACATAAATCCCAACATTTTACCAAATGTTATATTAAAATGTGCATATGACAACACTTTTAAAGTTAAAAATCAAGAATATTTTTCATTAAAGCATACTGAAGTCATGTTTAAAGGTGACATTGTAATTCAAATGTATTTTTTAATAAAAATTACTTTATTGAAGTTTCACATGAAATTTAATTTAACATACTGAATAAATTTTTCAATTTCACTAAAAATGAATCAGGTCAATAATATTTATCATAGAGTGAATAAGGGGTTTCATGTTCAAAATTTTCTTCAATAAAATTTTCAATAAAGCAGAAAAAATGAAATTTATAACACCCAACTTATTTAAGATGATTTAATAAAAAACACAACATCCAGTCAGAATGAACCCCCAACACTTAATTTTTAATCGTGAGTGGTTTCAAAATCAATGAACATAATTTTTCAGAATTTAATCATAAGAAAGATAATTTCTAGAAAATAAGATATAGATCATGATTTTTCCAATAGAACCGTAAGTAGAAAAAAATATCAATAACAGTATAAAATCATTGAATCACCAAAAAACAAATCATTGAGACACCATTAAGATGACTTGCCAATAATATTGTAAAAGTTACTCAATTCAACGATGATTCAATGACTTTCTATTGCCCAGTGACTTAATAGGTAATTTTTTTTAATTAATATGAAGAGCATAAAAATGAGATAAGAAATAAATATTAAGGAACTTCACTGACTAATTTTTTTTATTTATGCTCTAGCTTTTAACTCCATTAGAATTGATAAACATGGAGAATTCATCTTCTTTATTGAATGTAGTCACTTTGTACTCCAAAAACACATTCCAAGAAGACCATGTACCAAACTCCAGTCAATATAGAGTGTAAAAGGTACACAAAAATGACACATTATTCAAAATAGTAGTTGATGAAAATGAATTTTAATGAAAAATTATAGGTTTACTCCCATGAAGAAAAAAATTAAAAATCATTAGTTAAAATTTATTTAAATTATATGAATAGAAGAAAAAAACAAAATAAAATTTATTGTAAATATTTTAACCATGGGATCCCTCCAATGCAACAGTATATTTAAATTCCCCATCCAAAATCCCCTAAAAACTACCCAAAGTCACGAGGTGGGTGTGGTTTCATATCCATTAACCACCACATATTGTTAGCTCAAATGTTTTTAGCAGTGAAATGAAATATGTTTCCTATAATAAGTTGAAGGGGAAATATAGTCAATTATTAATAAAAATGAACCTAAGAAAAATTCATTCCATTATGTGGTTTCACAAATTAGCCTTTATGTAGAGCACTAAATCAATAACTCATGATCACTTTATTAATAGTTATAATAAATTTAGACTCAGGTGAAAAAGAATGAACACCCTAAAACTATTCTAATAATATATTATGCTCAGGGGAAACAATATCACTCTTGGTAGTAGTGCTGTCCATTTATAGATTCGGTTTAGATTTGATAAAATTTTCATTTTTCCAAAGGGAAAATAGTAAAATGGGTGCTTCTAATGGCGTTTTAATATCTTCAGTGTTCTCAATATCAGTCTCATTTGTAGAAAATTCATGATTACAGGAAATAGGGGATGTTTTATTACTAATATGTTCATTAAAAGGTTTTACCATTTTAATTATATAAAGATTACAGATTAATAATAAAAATGATTCCTCTTCCAAAAAACCTTCACTAAAAAAATATTCAACTCCCAACTCAGTTCAAGTTTGATGTGAAATAATAGGTAACAGTCAATACTTTTTAATCCAAAATTTTCTGTTTAATAATATTTTAAATGTATTATAATAATTCCCCATTAGAAAAATTATCAATTACTACTTTTGAAAAATCAATTCTACAAAATTAATGTGTCTGTTCAACCTCTTCTCCCTGTTCACATTAAAAAAGATCATTTTCAAAAATAATCTAAGTACTTTTTTTAATATTTATACTAGTGGAGAATTGATCAGTACATTTTCAATAATTTCAGATACCATATTGATAAATTTCAAACAATTGTTTTCTGGTATAACCACATAATTTTCAAATTTAGGACACAATATTTCAGAAAAATGATCAATCATAGAATATAGAAATAAAATATCATTATTTGGCCATTATTTAAAGACCATACCATCATCGTTATCATCATTCATCATTTCAATGATTTTTGGGTTTTTAATTTCGAAATAGGGAATGAAATTTTATGAAAAAAATTAAAAACAATTAGGAACTTTGATTTCTAGATCACTTTTCTCTTCCATAATGTACCCACATCAATGTTCATGTTCCTAATTAAAAATTTATGTAATCATGGGGGAAGATATTTTGAAATTAATTTTCTATTTTTTATTTTTATCATCATGTTGAGAAATAAAATTTTCAAAACCTCTAATATAGTGAACCTTATAAGATGTTAGAAAGATGAATACATTTTGGAAACCCTCATAAATTTGATTCAATTACATTTCAAAACAATACAAATAAAATTAATTTATGATTTTTAAGGGATAATTAGAATTAAATTCGTCATTCATAGTACTGGTGGTTTCATAACAATTTTCATTATTAGAATTAGATTCATTTAAAAAATAGTGTTGTTGCTAAATTTAAACCACACATTCACTGGTCTATCATTAGTATAATATACTAAATAATTTTTTCTTCACTTTCACTCTCAGGTTCCCATAAAAAAATTTCTTCTTCATTCATTACACTTTCATCAGTTTCCATTAAAATTTATTATATCAATAAGATCATGATCTCTATCTTTTGCATTTTTTGATCGTGTTTTTGATACTTTTTAAATTGAATCATATGATTTGGGATTGAACAGGTGTCCATAGAATCGATCTTAGAATATATCATAGATATACTTTCAATATTTTTTTTCTATTATTATATTTATTATATAAAATTGATTTTCATTATCATTAGGGTACCATGTTTGTTGAGGTTTCTTATAGATGCAATTTCATGTAGTGTGTCTACAATAACCACAACATGCACAGTAATGTCTATTATCATGATCTAAGCCCCAATTATCATTCTTTTTTTAATGGAACATATTAAACACAGACAATTTCAAGAAAAAATATCTAATTTTTTTAATTATCATAAGAATCATTTTTTACGTAGTTTATTTTTTTCATATATATATATATATATATATCAATTTATACCTTTAGACACTCAATGCATGCGTTCACTGGTAATAGGGCCAAATATTGATTTTGACCAGAGGTCATCACAACCCTCAAAAATAAATTCATTAAACTAAACTAATATAATAGTGAAGGGTTGAACCGTGGGGAAGTCATGTTAATTTTCGAAGGTTCAAAAAAAATTAACCACCATTTTTGTTAGTAGTGGGTAAATATTTCTAATTTATTACTATTTTTATATTTTTTTAAAAGAAAAATGATTATGAAAAAATATATATATATATTAAAGAAACTAGGTGATAAAAAAGGAAAATTGAAAAGAAAACAATGACAGGGAAAGAGGAAAATGATTCAAGAAATGATACTCATGAAGTTTTAACACTAAGGATTCAAAATGAACTAAAATTCATAGAAACTCTATGATTTAACAACATCAAAAATTACTAGATAAATCTCCCATGAAAATAGATGAACACTAAGAAGGATGAAATATTGGAATTCTCCACTCCTAGAATGTATTGGATTGTTATGAAATCAATGGAATGAAACTCACCAAAACTATCAACATTTTCAATTTTAAACTCGAAGAAATATATTCAAGATAATTATTGATAGCCAATCTATTAAATTTTAAGTTACATCCATAAAATTATAATCAATTAAAATTTAACGAGAAACAATCTTTTGGATCAATTAATACATTCATATAAAAGTGATATGTGGAGAAACAAAAAATATTCAAACATCAATATTGAAAGTCTCATAATAAGAGTTTATACATGAATAACTACTAAAACATGATTAATGAAAAAATTTATTATAGATAAGGAAAATATGTAAGGAAGAAGAATCCTCATTTATAAATTTCAATGTCAAGGATTTGCTGCTCTACTCCTCCTAGTTTTCTTTTATTTCCTTCAATCTTGGTCTCTATCGCTCTCTAGCTCTACTCCTAAATGTGTTTATTAAAAGGTAGATTCTATCCCCTCATTCTACTATTCATTTTTAAATCATTCTTAAAACTTCTAATATTCACCCATGTTGTCCATCGACATCGATTTTTCCTCAATACATAACCGCAAACATGCGTTTTTAATGAAACACACATCACATTTACTTTTATATTATAACGAACTCAAAGGACTCAACAACAATCTATTTGAGTTGAACCTGAACATAAAATTGAGTGGGGTACTATAAATATATAAAAATAGAATTTAATTTATTATATATCATGAAAACAAAACTTTTATAAACAATTATATTATCTTATTACGTTTGTTAATAAATACCTAATTAAAGTTATATATTATTAAGGATTGAAAATTTATTTAAATATTATTATAGTTAATTTGGTAAAATTATTATTCAATATTTATTTAATTGATTATATTATTTAATTTTAAATGTTAATAACATTAATAATTATTAATTAATGATTAGTATCAGGTTAAATTAGATTATTAAATATTTACTAAATTTAATTACTTTATTTTATTTTTCATTTTTTTATTCTATTTATAAATTTTTTATTTAATAACATAAATTTTCTTTACTGTATATATTATTGTATAAATTAAATTAATATATATTTTGTTAAATTTTTTTTTCTATAATTTTTTTATTTGTAAATTTTTATTAAAATTTTAGTATTATATATTTTACTTTATTATTTTATTTTATAATTTTTGTATTATTATTTATTTTACAAAAATATTGTTAATTTTTTGCTCCCCCCATTCATCAATGAGCACAATGGGGTTTTCATTCATTTCCCAATCTGATGACGACTAGACTCCTCTACACCGATAGTGGACTCCACAGCACTGAAGGCGATGAGTATTTCTTCTTGTGGCAATACTGATCTAGCATGACAACTACCAATGAATCAAGGTGGGTCAAACTTAGCTTCTCAGTGGACTCAACTTAATGGACTTCACATTCAGTAGTAGCGACTCTATTCAAAAAGATCAAGGTAGTGCCTTGATCAAGAACATGGTAATGATGGTTTTGTGGCTACAAATATGTGGTTCTATGCTTCACTATATTTCTTCGGTGGTTGATATCTTGGGTTAATATTTTTGGGATCCATATATAATGAGATCTAAATTTTATGTATTAATGGTCAGATCTGCTATGGGTGTGATTTTTTTCTCATCTGATTGTATTGTGGTGGAGTGGGTGTGAAAATGATAGTTGGTCCTGAAACCACTACCGAAGAGTCAGTGAGGCAGATGAAGATAGGCTGACGGCGAGTCATGGATTTTTTTTTGAGTTAGTTTGATAGTGAATTGAGCTACTGATAGAGAATCCATGGGAAAGTGAGAGATAGTATGTTAAGGGTGAAGGAATAGTCAATGTTAGTAGCAGCAGCATCATTAAGTCAATGAAAGATTACCAGTGAGTCATTTGTAGGTGTAGAGGCATCAGTGACTTAGTATAAAGGGGCTGCTGATAGGTGGATGAGGCACTTATGGGAGTAATGGAGGAGTTAATTGGTGGAGGCTATCGGTAGGTTGTATGCTTCTAGTGGCATAAAGAACAGCGAGATAGGGGTTTTCTTCGATACATAATATCGCTGAATCACCTATAGAAATATTAAAAACACAAAAATAATAATGAATAAAAAATTTAATTTCACATAATAAGGATTCAAAACCTAATATAAAAAAATATAACAAAAATCAAATAAACATCTAATTAAAATTAAATCATAATATTTAACTGAATTAATAAAACTTTTAAAAAAAATTTTAAAAAAGAAAAAGAAATATATTTAATTTAAAAGGTGAAATAAACTTTATTACATCAACAAAAAATTATTTTTATTTAAAATTAAAAATTCCAAATTTAATGAATGAAAAATTAGATTGAATGTTCATAAATTAATTAAATGATGAATTTATAAAAACCCCAAATTATTAAAAAGTAAAGGAGAATATAAAATAGAAAACTAGTAAAAACATTAATGTACTAGAAAAATTAGTAAGACTAAGTTAAATATTTTAATTGATAAAAATACTTAATTAATTATAAAAATTGATTAACTATTTAAATTAATTATTAAATTATAAAATTACAATTATTTAACAAAAATTACAATTTTAATTAAATAAATCATTGGGAAAAGAAATAAAATATCTAGAAAAATATTTAATATTAATCCTAAAACAAGTAGCAATTCTAACATGGTGTTCTAGGCCTGACTTAGGGAAACCATGTACTTGACCACAAACCTCACTCTGCACATGGTCTGACAATGCTAGTGGATATTCTTTTGTAAATTCATAATATCATTAAAAAAATTATTATGAAAATAATGAAAATTCCCATAAAACAATATGTTATTAAATAGATTGTGGATAACCAAGATTAAAAAATAGTGAATAAAATGTTAAGATATACTTTTCCTTAAATATTTTGTCCTTAAATATTTATAATTTCCTTTTTATTCTTATTAGTTAACTATTCATGCCCCATAAATTCACATTATTTTTCTTAGTGAATGTTGGGATTAAAATAAACTTGTGCCAACAATCAATCTCATAGGAATTATGACTATTTCCAGAATGTTATTCCAAATATAATAGAAATGTGTTCTAAAAAATTCATGATAGTATTTTCTCAACATTAAAATGTTATGAATAGTAACATGAATTTCATAGAACACATTCTATCTCCATGGAATGATAATGCTTCCATCGAATCCTTCATGCAAAAAAGACCACCATTTTTTATTGGATCTTCTGATCCCAACCATAAAAAATTGTGTATTAACTACATTGAAAAAGGCATTCTCTATACTCTAGTGCTCAATAGAATTGAAATTTTTTTTTGCAGTCTTTCATTTGAGGGGGGAGATGATTAGTAGTGGGCAGTAATCAAAAATATTAACTCCAATGTTGAAAATAATTCCCTGGATTTAGAATCATTGATGATTTTTTTTCAAAAAATAATTTCCCCAAACCATTTACCTTAAAATGGAAAGAGAGTTCCTTATACATAAGTAGGAGGATGATGATTCTATCCAGCCATATAATGAAAAAATTACAAGTATTGAAAGATATTACTTCTATATTGTCATGATCCTCAAACAGAAGGTGGATCACTTATTCAGCAGTCTATATTTGAGTCAATGAAAAGTGTTTTTGATTCATGAAATCAACACTTTTGAAGGGATTGTACATTGATCCCTTATTGTTGAAATAGAGATAAGAGACTCTAAATGGTCTCATGGTCCCAGAGACAAAAAGTGGAAAATGTAGTCTAATATTGGAGGATCAATAAATAAATCCCTTGATGAAATAACGAATAAATATACCACCAATTAAAATCATGGTAAAATAAATCCTAAGACCTATTTAAAGGGAGGCATAAAATTATACAAGTGTACAAGACTGTGGCATCTGACTAAGGGATACCAAATGGATATAAAGAATCCTACTAACATAGAAGAAGAAAGGATGGTTCATATCAATTATCTTCCAGTAGTGCAGTCTTTCCACAACATGGAACAAGGAAATTTTAGAAACCAATACCATAAGCTATGGTTTTTCAAATGAAACCAACAACATTTAAAAGGAAATAAGGAATGGATTATGTTTTCACTACTACTGATGTGGACTTTCACAATGATGTTTTGAATGATACACTACTTATTCATCCAATAATATATAATGTTCTATTTAATTATAGTTCAAAAAATACATTCATATCATACCAATTTTTTAGAACTATTTAAACACCACTCAAAAATTTAGAGGTTTTGTAATCTATTAGAATATCTATTGGGGAGATTATTGCATCCAAATAAAAGCTCAACCAATGTTAATGATTATGGAATTTACATACCAAAATATTTTACTTATACTTTTGGTAGAGTTTGATTCTATTTTGGGCATGGAATTGATATCATTATATAATTAAAACATCAAATAATGTGAAAGGGAGATTAATCATCACATCCCAAAGCTTGATCTAATTCAATAAAAGTGTTTAGAGAATTAAAAATCTCTATCAGAATCATTATCTAATGTGTGGATATTAGTTTGTTATCAGCAATCTAATCTCACTAAAATGATTGATATAAATGAGATGATCATGCTCGAAGACATGCCCATCATGAGGGATTGCACTTATGTATTCCATGAGGAATTTACTAGCCTTCCCTCTAACTGAGAAGTGGAGTTCTCAATTAATATTATTACTAGATCACTTTTTATATCAATGAAACTAAATAGAATGGGCACTGTTGAGCTAGACGAAGTGAAGAAGCATTAACAATAGAAACCTGGCAAGGGTTTTATACACACCGTGGGGTATGATAGTCCACTTCATTATGAATATGGGTGGTCAATGCACCTATGCATCGAATATGGTGAGATCAGAAAAAAATGACATAGAACAAGTATCCCCAACCATAGATAGATAACTTGTTCGATCAGAAAATTGGGGCCAGATACTTCTCTAATGTGGACCATTAGTTAGGATATCACCAACTAAATGTAAAGAAGAAAGATATTCCCATGAATTTATTTTCACTAAGGTATGAAATTACGAGTTCTTGATGATTCCATTTGAACTCACTAATGCTTTAGAAGTTTTCATAGATTTAATAAATAGAGTCTTAAGTGATTAAAATGACACATTTGTGGTAGTATTTATCAATGATATTATAATATACTACACAAGAAATGAAGGACATGGGGATAATTGGAATAATATGCTGATGAATTCGAGAAGGTAGAAACTATATGAAACGTACATTAAATGTGCGTTTTTCTTCAAGAGAGTATCATTATTGGTTATTTGTATCACAATAAAAGGAATATATGTGGACCCTTAAATGATCAAGGAAATCAAATAGTTTCCCAATCCAACTTATGAAATAGATATATATAGTTCCGATGATCTAGCTGTGTATTACTGATGATTTCCAAATAACTTATCATGATTGTCAAACCCAATAACCATGTTGACACATAAGGGAGTGATGTTTTTCTTACCTCAAAAACATGAGGAATTCTTTAATGAGCTCAAAATAGAGTATTTTCACTACAAATGTACTCTCACTCTTGAAAAGATGAGAACACTTTGTTGTATACAATGATTCTTCAAAAAAATTAATAGGCTTCAAAATTCATCAAACTGATAATGTGATAGACTATAACAAATGAAATTAGAAAATTAAATAGAAAAACTGTGCTACACATGATTCGTAGTTTGTAGTTGTGATCTATGAATTGATAATCTTGTTGAATTATCTATATGGGTAGAAGTGTGAGATATATACTGATCATAAAAGCCTCAAATATATATTCATAGGAAAGGATCTTAACATGCACCAATGAATATGGTTAGGGACCATCATGGATTATGAATTATTAATCCACTACCATCCTGGTAAGTAAAATAATGTGGACGATTATCTAATAAGAAAGGATGATGTGTCTTTATCAATGATGATAATTGAGATGGTTACAATATTCGTATACCTATGAATGATAGACATGGGAATTGTTAGGGAAAGAACATAATCAATCTATTCTAAAATTATTTTTCTACCATCCCTTGTGGAGAAAAAAATGGATGCTCAATGAAATGATGTGGAAATTCAAAAAATTGGTGAAGCTGTCTGAAATAGGAAATCCTCTAAGATCAAGATTGTTTAGGATATAGTTTTATGATTTTGGTCACGACTATGTGTAATAGTTAATCGAGAGATAAATAAAGAGGTTCTGAATGACTCACATAGCTCAACATTCTATATTCACCATGGGAGAACAAAGATGTACCAAGATCTCTAGGAGAAATTTTGGTGGGACTATGAAAAAGGATATCAATGAAAATATGTCAATGTGGTTGGTATGTTATAATGTTAATGATTTAAGTAAAATTTTTAATGGTCGGAAAATACCATTACCTATACCAACATGGAAATAGGAAAACATGACCATTGAATTTTCCCTGTTCTTCCAAATACATCCATAGGGAACAATTCTATATGTGTTATTATGGACCATCTTACAATGAAATTTAAATTTATCAAAATTCAAGAGGACTTATCACTTGGTCAAAATGAATGGGTATACATTAAACAAGTTGTAAGGTCGCACATAGTACCACTATCTATTGTATCCGTCTGAGATCTGAGTATCACTTCTATGTTCTAGAAAAGTATCGAGCTGGCACATAGAACAAATCTGAACATCAATACCACTTATCATCCTCAATCTGACTACTAATCTGATCGGGCTATTCAGACATTACAAGACAAGTTGATAGAATTTTTTATGGTCTTAAAAGGAGTATGAGACCAACATATTCCTCTATTTGTGTTCACTTACAACAATAGTTCCTACTCCATTGTCCAAATATATTACTATGAAGCCCTTTATGGGAACAGGTGTAGAACACTGATTGGTTGGGATGAATTCGGTGAACGTAAGATACTAGAAACTAAAATGGTCGAAGAAATAATAGGAAAATAGAAAACAATTTTGAAAAACATCAAGGAAGCCCAATGTGGGAAAACGATCTATACAAGAAATTTTCAATGGTACCAAGATTTAAAGTATTTAGCCATTTTATTCTTCTGTGTATCTCCATAGAAGAGGATCGTGAGATTCAAGAAGAAAGGGAAGTTACATCCTATGTATATAAGACCCTTCGATACCCTTCATCGTGTTAGAGATACAGCCTATCGACTAGGACATCTACCAAACATGTGTCAAGTACATGATGTATTCCATGCAACCCGCTTAAGGAAGTGTGTACTAGATACTTCACATGTACTCAGATCAGATGTGGTATAGTTAGAGAATTATATTTCCTATAAGGAGAAGCCAGTAAAGATCCTAGATTGTAAAGATAATGTTCTACGCAACAACACCACTCACTTTGTCAATGTACATTGGTGGAACCGTAAGTATGAATAGGAAACATGGGAACTAGAGAAAGTGATAAAGGAAAGTAACTACACCGGTTTTCATCATAGCGTGTACAATGATATATCTAGGGACAAATTTTATAAGGGGTGAAAGTGTAACGACCCAAAGTTGTAACCATGGAAGTTACCTCATTATAATTATTTCATATGGTATAGACACATAATAGAACACAATACAATCTTTATATATTATAAATGACTTATATAAGAACGGTTTATTGAAGTTAAGGAACATATAATGACAAAATAGTATCTTGATATTCTAAATAGTAATGTGGCCCTTCTGAATTGTAAACTCTCCAATTGAATTGTATCCTCACCAAATAATTTATAAATAAAATTTATCTATATATTAAGAGAAAATACAATATAATTATATCATAGTATAAGAAAAAAATATTTTAAAAATTATAAATCATGTGTTCATTCTTTATAGGTCAAAAAACTTTAATTAATTTTTTTGATTAATTTAATAATTTAAAATAAAATTTATTTTCATTACTGGAATTGATGAATTACTATTTTTATGTCTTAATATTCTAACATAATTCTATGAGAGATTAATAAATTTTTCATAGTGTTAGAAAATGAGTTTTAATTTTAGAATACTATTTTTAAGTAGATTATGATTTTAATTACAAATTATATGGGTTATATTTCAAAACTTATTCTTAGATAAAGGGGTTAATTTTAGTTCTACATTTTAAAAAATGTTTAGGGTTAATATTTTGGATTTTTATGGAATGCAACAATTCTTGGTGAATAGTAAAATACAGTAATTTACAGTATATATACATTTTATGTTAAATACACTATTAATTGATTCATGGTTGATTTAAGAAAAATTGGTTCAAACTCAAATGATAAATTTAATATATTTCGTATCAATAATAATCATTATTTCTTGTATTGTAAAAAATAATAATATATTGAATAAAATAATGAGAAAACACCCCTCTTCTCCATGACAAATACCACCTCTTCTCATCAAACCTCTCACGCCTTGAGCCATGTCCCAATTATTAAAAAACATTTAACAAACTTCACACCCACTTTTATAATATTATTTTATTAAAAAAACCAAAACCATTCTCATAAGTTGGTTCTAATGAAGAAGGAATCAAGAGGTAAACCCCTCATTGGGTTTATTTCAATTTCATTTTATTTTCGATTATTTTCTTTTTCTCTCCTCACCTCCCCTGATCCAAATGGCATGAAAACTCTAGTATCATAAATATACAATAATTTCACCATGTTTATGGAAAAATTCATCATGAAAAAACTTATCTTATCTCTTTTACATTAATAATGAAGACATCATATGTGAGGTGCCGATTTACCACATTCTTGGATGACTTGCATTAATCATTCAATTTAACAATAATTGTTGGACATGAAAACATTTTTATTGTTCAAAAAATATAATATATTTAATATAATATATTTAATATTATAGAATAAATGTTTTTAAAAATGATATTAATTTATAAAACAAATTCAGTTCATTATGATAAAAAATATAATTTGTTTCTAAATGATTATCATTAATTATTTATCTAATGAACCATCCTCACTTATGGAAAAAATGGAATTGTATTATTATCTATTTTCAGTAATAACATAAAATTTATTTTTTGGAAAACTATTCTCATTTAAGATGATTTTATATACACTTATATAAGTAAGTCGGTCATGAAAACTAAGGAAATAAATACTTTAAAATGATGAAAATGAATCTTTTAACAAATCAAAAAATCCATAAATGAACTAAATAAAGTAATAAAAGAATATATAAAGGGTTTTGGAATTAATAATTAATTAAAATAATTTTATTATTAAGGACATTAAGATCACGTTTGGAATCATTTCAGACCTATGTTAAGGGATTCAACTCCATCCTCCATCATTCCATTGGGTTATTCATTCTCTCTTTTTACCAAAATAAATTTCTCTTTGATTTTTATCAAAATATTCTAAATGATATGTATATATTAGAAATTAATTTATGATGATAAATTCCTCATTATTTTATTATTGATAAACATGTTTTTAAAATGTTTAGTACTCAATTTTTCCGAATAATCAAGCCAAATTTAAGCAAACCTCTTAAATTCATAGATGTTTTCACGTGTGATCAATAATAAGTATTAACCCACAATTATTTTTCTAAAATCACACATTTTTTCATGAAAACATACCATTATATAATTTGGAGTTTTATAAACAATTATTAATTTTCCATTTTAAATAATAATGAGTGTTTTCCCATAAAATATAGTAAAATGGTTTATTTGTAATGTTTCTTAAACACACTTTTCAATTTAGTTTCACTTCACTTATCATTATATAGTCCCGTATTCATTTATTAATGTCCATATAGGAATTGATTACTTCCTTTCATGAAAACGTTTACAATAAACCCATTTATTATTTTCTTGGCAATATTATGATAGCCAATTCATTCCATTGGTAACCACAATATTAATGGTTGATTATTTATGTATGATTCTTTATAAGGGAAGAATATTCTTGATCATGCAATGATGGGTGAAAATATATAGGTCTCTAATGAATTGGGTAATTTTTAGTCTCATGAGATGTTATGCTCAATGGTCTTGGTGGTTATCCTTGACTCATTCGTCTCTATATACAATGAGCCTAGATTCGTTCTCCTCAATGTGCAAAGAGACATGAATAATGTCCCTATATTTGCAAAGATCCATGACTCATTATAAATCCATGCCTTATATTGCATACACATTACTTTGATTCAATTATCATCTGACCCCAGGTTTTATATGTTATTATTCCATATGTTTAATCATGTTTCATGCCTTTTTATATCATTATTTTATGCCTTATAACCCATGGGCAAAGAATTATTCTTAGGTTTATTCCCTTACTTGTATTTTTAGATCATCCCTTTATTCATGATATCCTCAAGTTATATTATGTATATGTAGGGGCTCAATGTAATTTATGAGCATATAATGGATGATAAATAATGAAATGTTTTATTTGGTCACATGTTTTTTGTTTTCTGTACCTAGTTTTCATAGACACTAGACATTAAGATCTGTGGATTGTATTTTAACCATTAAATATGCATAAAATTATGTAATGATATGTTTAAAATACTAAAGTCACTATACATATGAACCAAATGAGCTATGATAAAGTTTATATTAGTTTAGATATAATAAAAATGTATATGAATATTGTTACGGGGAAACAACACTCCTTCAAAATATTGTGAAACCATATATATTGGATAATATAAAAATCTATCCAAATGATGATGGGAATTCCCAATAGAAAATTAAAGATTTAATGGATTTAATATTGGATGGATTCTTTAATGAGGATTTAATTTTTATGTTTGGAAAGAGGTTATGTGTTTTATTGATAACAGATATATAAATGGATTTATAATACGATGATATTAGCACAAATTTCATGATACACCCATATAGTACCAAGGTGTTTATAGATTTGAGGGAACATTTTATGTTTGATGACATTAAATGTGTAATTGATGTCTATGTGTAAATATTTCTAGTTTTCCAACTAGTGGAGGGGGAAAGAGAATATCCTAGAAGAGTCATGAGACCTCTATCAATTCTTATGTGTATATGGGATGACATAAATATAGACTTTATCATTGGATTTGAAAAGTCTCTATCAAATATTTATATTATTTAGTTTATTGTTGATATCCTTAAAAATCAACCCATTTTTATTCTATAATAGAAGATTTTCCACTTTTTCACCTAGAAATACACTATATTAATTGTGTTGAACGACTTAATGGTGAAAAAAGATCAATTGTGTATGATCTAGATCCTAATTGTACATTAATATTATAAAACAGTATTCAGATGGACATGGATATTCAGATTCATTTTAGTACTACTTATCTCCCTAAAATTTATAAAGAACTAAAACGAATATTTAGACATTGGAAGAAATGTTGAGATCATGCTCACTATTATTTCAAAATATGTTGGATCATTATTTACCTTCTCTAGAGTTTAATTAAAATATTATATTCCTTTATTGTATCTAAATGATTTTATATGAGGAATTATATAGTAAGTGATGCCATACCCCAACATGTGGGTTTGATGTTCATGAGATGATACTTATTAGATCATCACGTATTGAAGAGTAAAGGAGAAAGGTACAGTTTATTCTTGATCACATTAATGTATCAAAAAGTGGAAAAATATCTATGATGAAAACTGGATAATGGATTTGGCATTTCATCTGAGGGATCTTGTCTTTTTAATGTTTCTCCATAGAAGGGTTTCTTGTAATTTGGTAATAATGTTAAACTAAGTCCTATGTACAGAAGTCCATCTGAATTTTCTAAAATGAAATGGATCTTTATCTTGTTGATTAGAAATGCCAAAATTTCTATCAAAAGATCATGATTTCTTCTGTATATCATTGAAAAATAAGTAAATTCGTTACCTAATAATGTAATCACATATAAATAAATATAACTGAAATCTAATTTGTATCATTATGAAGAAATTATCAAGATTCTTGGAACTAGAAAACATGTATTGATAATTTTTTTCAATTTAAGTTTAAAGCATATTTAGAAAAACAATAAATTGGAAGAAGCAATGTGGGTTACTAAGAATTTATTGATGTTGAAACATCCTCGTATTTATAAAAATCGATATTCCTAAAATGTTTTTTTGATGAAATATATGAATAATGAAGAATATAAAACACTAAGAGAATATTGTATCTATCCTTATAAATGAATTCAATTTATATTATAGATTACATTGCACAAATGTACAATGATATACAATTAAAAATTAACATGAACATTCAAATACAAATGTGAAGGTTAGGAATAGTAACTTCTAAATTACAATAATATCTTAACCTATGAAATTATAAATAAAAATGTGGTATCTCATAAATTAAGAAGTTATATATTTATATTATATAATAAGGAAACAAATTTCTTAAAAATGAAATATTAAGTGTTGGGAAATTTTGAAGAGTAAAGGTTTATTTAAAATTTTATGATTAATATAATTAATTAAAATAAAATTAATTTTAATTAAATTTATTCATAAATTAATATACTATTTTATTATAATTGTTAGATAATTTTATAATCCCTTATTTAGGTATTCATTGTGTCATAAAATTTGTTATGATTAAAAAAATTTATTTTTCAAAGAAAATATTATTTTAATAAAACATTTAATTTCTCATTTTTAAAAATATACATTCATAAAATGTTTTTAGTTTTATAAAATTACAAATTGAAAAATGTTAGGGATTAATTTTTCAGATTTTTTGGAAATACATTAATTTTTTGTGAATAGTGAAACATATTAATTTATGGTATTTAACATTTTTGGTCGATTAAATGATTTTTGGTTCATTCATGATTTAATAATCAATTAGTTTTAACTCGAATTCACTAAATACATTACATATACACATGAATCAACACTATTTATATAATTGTGAAAATTTAATAAAAAAATAAATAAAATAATAAATAATCCCCTCTCTTATAATATAAGTACCACCCCTTCTACCAAAAAAATATAAACCTTGAAGCTTTAAAAAATTATTCCAAAATCCACACAAGCATGTCCAACACGTACATGACATTCTGGTCTAACCCATAGACACAACCATGTTTCTTATGGAGGTTCCCAAAGAGAGGATATTTGAGTGGTAAAATACACAATCCCCCTCTTTTAATTTATTTTGTTTTATTATACTCTACACCTCAAATAAATAAAAATAGGAATGTAAACACTAGTAAGATATATATTCTATAATTTTACTATGCTAATTGAATATTTATCATCAAATCACAACATCCATATTTTTAATTATAAAAACAAAAACCTCATCAATGAGTTGTCGATTAACTGCCTTCAGGGACAACATGTTTTTATTAATATTATGGACCTCAAGGATTGTTATAAAACAATTATTATTGTTAATAAGGGTTGTATCATTCTCATTAAATCTTTTTTAATTTTATGGAACTAGTATATAAACATAATATCAAATAAAATGATAAAAGTATGTGATTTTCATAAAAGACAAAAATACTAATCATTTTCATTAAAATTTTATCTAATTAATCATCATAATCCCATGTAACCAAAATAAATATGATGAATATTTAAATTAATATAAGTTTATTTGTAATGACCCAAACTTTTTAAATAGTATAATAACTTACTCTTAACGATTTAATAGAGATATTATTTGTTAATACAGAAAGAGGAGTCGATGGCTTCATCCAGTAAACTCGAACCTTATGAAGCCCACTTATCAGAGCTTGGGAAGGAGGTGGCATCTTTGGGCTTCACTTTGGACCAAGCCCAAGCCGAACTCTAGTGTTTCAAGATTGAACGAAGATGCCTACGGGAGAAGTTCAAATTAGTAGAGATTACTACTAGGGCAATGTTATCTGAGCCTCCCTCAGATTCTCTCACCATAGCACACCATACAATTAGGTCTTTTTCCGTTGTTATAAGGGGCTATGTGACGAGACCCTAGCTTCCTTGTGTAATCCATTGGGATAAATAAATTGAGATTTCTTCCTTTAGTGATGTCTGTGAAATTTCAAATGTCCGGATAATTTAATATGTATTTTATTGATGAATTTTTTATAAATGTTATTGTAAAATATTTATGTAAACCTTAAATAAATAATGATGTGTAATTATTTTCAAAAAATAGTCTTCTACAAAAGTGTTCAGTAAGGAATTCAGAGTCTAATAAAATCAACTTAATTTGTGATGAATAGTAAATTATGAATAGTGATTTTACGCTTAGGATTAGTAATGTGACCAAATGGATTTGTAATTTCACTCAAGGAATGTTTTAATATATATTAGACACATAGATTAAGTAATGTGATTCAATAAAATGGGTAAATAATGGTTTCATAAATTATTAATCAAGTATTAGTTTTTTGGGATGAATAGTGTTTTTTAATTAAAAATTAAATTAAATATATTTAGAAAAATATTTTTATAAAATGGCCTTTATTTTTAAACTCAAAGCACCAATATTATGTTATGGTAATTTTTGGGGTTTTTTCTAAAGAAATGAATTTTCGGTGAATAGTGTTTTTATTTAAAAATTAAAATAAAAATATTTAGAAAATTATTTTTATAAAATGGAGTTGATATTTGTAATCAGAGCGTTGATATTTTGTTAAGGTGAAATTTTGGGATTTTTCTGAGAAAAATGAATATTTCATTGAATAATAAAAATGCAGTTTTAGGGTTTCGGTATGTTTAATGGAATAATAGTTGTGTCATGATGATTTCATGAGTTATTTTAAGGTTTGGCCGGCCAAGGGTGATGAATTATTGTATTGGGGCTCCCATGTGGCCTAACTTCATGGAAAATATCATGAGAGAGCACATGGGTTTGAGAAAAGCACTTGTGAGGTGTCCCTTGGCCATTAATGCCTTGTCCCCTCACATTCCCTATAAATACCAAGACCTCCTTTCATCATTTCGACTCCAAAACCATCCTCAATGACGTTATGGTCTCCATACCTCGTAAGGAGTCATCCCAAGGTGCCCCAAGCCCTCAAGGTCCAAACCTTTTAGTTTCAAGAGTCACGTTTTAAGATAAGGGATCCGAACTCTCTCTTTCCTTTTATGTAATCTATTTTTTGTCATTCCTTTTATCCTCCATGTTCTTAGGTGGGAGGATGTTCTTTTATATTCCTATTACTGTACTTTTCATGTTTATAAGATGAGATATCCCCTCTAACTCTCATCATTTCTTTTTATGAATGTTTAAGTGACACCGTTAGGCTGCCGAATTTTTAAGGAATTCTTTCACCCATCTCTTTTTCAAAGTTCTACTTTCATTTCAAGTCTTTCAAGTTCCTTTCTATTATGTTGGGGTATTATCTCTATATCTATCATACTGGACTATTATGTTCATATGATGAGAGACCCTATTTGACCTTGTCAATTCATTTTTGTTGAAGTTTAAGTGACATTGTTAGGCTGCCGAATTCTCACAAATGAAATCTTATTTTTGTCTTCCTTTCATGTTCTTCATTTCATATGGTATATTTTCAAATTTCACTACCATGTTCTTAAATCCCTTATATTTTTTCCCTCTACTATTTTATGGGACATTTATTAATGTTTGACCCATGTCCCTTCTCTTCTCAATGTTTTCTAAAACCCCGAAACATAGCTGTTATGCTGCAGAATTTTCGTCTTAAAGTGCCTCTCACTCTTTTATCAAATTTATTTTATGTTATAAAGTGATTTCTCAAAGCTCTTATTTCTAAAGGGGTATTCACATATATATATAAATGTTTTATTTTAAATTTTGGGATTTACATACATGAAACCCTCTTTCCCTTTCCGTGGTTTTAAAGTAACATAAAGATCATGTCATTAAAGTAGTTTTTAAAACGTTATTATTATGAAATGAAACCCATTTATTTTATGCTATATGGGTTGTTTATGAAATGATTGATGATGATATATGTGGCTCACATGATAATAAATACATGTCAAGGGTGCTCCTAGAGAGCGCTCCAATGCATTGGGTAAAGGATTAATCTCCAGAGATGAATTTTTAGACTGATACCTTGGTGAATAACCTTGGTAATTTTTAATGACAACTTGGGGATGGACCTTGGTGAAATGAAATGATTTTCAATATTAAATGTTGCAGCCACATCTTCATGTTATGAAATATGTTATTTTTTATTATATATCTCATGATTTCATTCTTATGACTTAGAGTTCTTTTCATTCCATATTGAAGTATCTCAAGTTCACATGTAAAATGTTTCTCTTGTTTCCCTTACTGGGCCTTCTGCTCACACATTCTTTAGATGTATGTCCCCAGGTTATGAGATGCAATAATGAACCTAGGATGAACTTACGGAGAATCCTTTAAAGTGTTTAAGAAGAATGATTTACGTTGTTTTCAGGTATTATGTTCCTTGATTCCAAGACACTAAACCTTAAAGATCCTCAGTTCCATGCAATGAAATGAATGTTTATGTTATAAAAAGACGGTATGCTATATTTGTTATCAAAGGATGGTTTAGTTATTTGTGGAAATTAGGATATAGAAAATTTAGGAAGAACTCTATAGAAATGTTTAAATATAGGCAAACTTCCTGGTATTTTGGTAAGTATTGAGTGAGTGGTTTATCAAACAAATACATCCATGTCTGGAGACAAGCAGATTGAGGCGGATCTGGAACAGATGTACATAGGGGTAAAACCTGAAAACACCACTTTGAGCTAGACTCGAACGGGAACTGGTTCACGGTAATGGGCCTTGCTGCACTCTTGGTTACGACACTCCCAGGGGATATGTTTGGTTAATCACAAGATTTTTATGAATCATTATGAAGGAATTATAGTGAAGTGTAATTGTCTAAGAATCAAGTCTTAGTTAAAATATTCATAAATGAAAGAAGTTTGTTACTATGGTTTTATTCATTTAGAAAATGACGGGAAATAGGAGGAACCATGTCGATGGTGACCGAAATGCATCATGTGATGACGACCCTCCGATGGAAGCCTGAATGGAAACATTCATGCGAATGATGAACCAACTGACTCAAGTTATGAGTAATAACTTGAATCAAGCTGAGAGACTGATCTCACCAAGAAGGGAACACCATTCTTTTGAGTCCTTCATGCATCAATGACCACAATCATTCAGTGGATATACATACCCTTTGGTTGCGGAAAAATGGATAAGCTACGTTGAAAAGATCTTTGCTGTACTCCTTTGTTCAGAACAAGAAAAAGTCATCCTTGCTGTTTATCGCCTAGAGGGAGAAGCTGATTAGTGGTGGTCACTGGTCAAAAACACGAAGCCTAGAGAAGAGATGGAAGCTATGGAGTGGGATGAATTCCAGGGAATATTCTTTAACAAGTATTTCCCTCGTTCCATGAGAACGAGAATGGAAAAAGAGTTTCTTGAGCTGACGCAAAAGGAGAACGAATCTGTCGGAAGCTATGAGATGAACTTCACCCACCGTTCACGATATACCTCTTACTTTGTCATGGATCCATGTTGGAAGGTTGATAGATTTTTCAGTGGGCTGAGACCTCATCTGCAGAAGAATTTATCTAACCAGGACTACGATAGCTACGAGGAGATCGTGCGGAGTGCAATGAAAGTCGAGCTGGAGTTTGGTGAGACGCAGTTGTCTCATAAATCAAATGAAAAGAAGAGATCGTTTGAGCCCAGTTTAGGGAAGACTTTTCATCAGGGAAGAGGTGGAAAGAAAATACAACTTACCACATGAAATAAATGTGGGAGGAAGCATCCGGGGAACTGCTTGGTAGGATGTGGAAAGTGCTACAAGTGTGGAAGAGGAGGCCATATTTCTAGGAATTGTCGTAGTGAGGTGAAGCCTCAACTCCCCAACACTAACGACAGAGGGAATATGGTTATGGCGTTACCCGAAGTCTATTGCTTCATGTGTGGACAGCTTGGGCACTATGCTAATCTCTGTCCAAATCCAAGGGTAGTGGAGGGGAATCACCATCAACCACAGCAAAGGCCAGGGGAGCAAGGTCGTGCTTTTGCTATCATGACAACTGATGTTGAAGCTCCGAATGATGTGGTAGCAGGTACTCTTGTTGTCCTCTCAAAACTAGCAACTACCTTGTTTGATTTTGGTTCTACACATTCCTTTATTTCTTCTATGTTTGCAAAGAATATAGAATCAATCCCCAAATTGCTTGAGGTAGTGTTGTCAGTCAAGTCTCCAAGTGGGATTATCCATGCATCAACAGTGTTTAGAGACTCTAGTGTTTAATTTAGTGAGCACAATCTTATCACAAATCTAGTAGTCATTCCCATGTTGGAATTCAATGTTATAATAGGGATGGACTGGATCTCAATGTATAATGCTAGGATAAAATGCAGAAGTAAGGAAATCTCAGTAATCTTGAATAAACAACCTACAGTTATCTTCCAAGGAGAGATATCTTGAACTGATCCCTATCTAGAAGCACCTCCTATGGCTTTCTTTATGGAGTTAATTGGTGATGATGAAGAAGGAAAAGGGAACATACAAATAGATGATGTTCCAATTGTTCAGGAATACATGGATGTATTTCATGAGGAGTTACCTAGACCTCCCCCAGAAAGAGAGGTGGAGTTCTCCATTAAACTCGTACCTGGATCTCAACCGATATCAAAGACCCTGTATAGAATGGAAAATGTGGAGCTAGAAGAGTTAAAGAAACAACTCCATGACTTATTGGAGAAGGGGTTTATCCGAACAAGTGTGTCTCCTTGGGGGGGAACCAGTTCTCTTTGTGAAGAAGAAGGATGGATCCATGCGGCTATTCATTGATTATAGAGAACTGAACGGGATCACAGTAAAGAAAAGATATCCTCTTCCAAGAATTGATGATTTATTTGACCAACTTTGTGGGGCTCAATTCTTCTCTATGATTGACCTTCGATCTGGTTATCATCAACTAAGGGTGAAGAAGGAAGATATTCAAAAGGCTGCCTTCCAATCAATATATGGGCATTATGAGTTTACTATTATGCCCTTAAACATGACTAATGCTCCGGCTATTTTCATGGATTTGATGAATAGAGTCTTTAAGGACTACCTTGATAACTTTGTGGTAGTTTTTATTGATGATATTTTTATATATTCAAAAAGTCATGAGGAGCATGAAGATCATCTGAGGGTTATTTTGGAAACTCTGTGGAAGGAGAGGCTCTTTGGAAAGTTCAGAAAGTGTGAGTTTTGGTTACAACAAGTGACTTTCATGGGGCACATCGTAACCAATGAAGGAATCTCGTTTGACCCTGCAAAGACAATGGTTGTGGAGGAGTGGCCTCAACCCACAATAATAACTGAGATTCGTAGTTTCCTTGGTTTAGAAGGATATTATAAGAGGTTTGTGAAAAACTTTTAATGGCTTTCTAATCCTCTAACAAAGTTAACTCGAAAAGGGGTTAAGTTCATCTGGACAGGAGAATGCGAGGAATGTTTCCAAGAGCTGAAGAAGAGATTGGTTACTGCACCTGTGTTAACACTGCCGTCTATTGGAGAAGGATTCGTTATTTTTAGCGATGCATCTATGAAAGGGATTGGGTGAGTCCTCATGAAAAATGACAAGGTAATTGATTATGCATCTCGACAGTTGAAGATTTATGAGAAGAATTATCCTACGCATGATCTAGAGCTAGCGGCAGTTGTTTTTGCTCTAAAGATATGGAGGCACTATCTTTATGGGGAGAAATGTGATATATACACTGACCACCAAAGTCTAAAGAATATTTTCACAGAGAAAGAATTGAACATGAGACAAAGGAGATGGTTGGAGCTTATTAAAGACCATGATTGTTCAATTCATTATCACCCTGGAAGAGAAAATAAAGTCGCGGATGCGTAAAGAAGGAAAGACCTTGTTGTTCTGGCAACAATGAGGATCCTAGGCGATCCCTTGATTAAAGATCTAGTAAACTGGACATGGGAATTATAAAGAAAGGGACATCATCAACCCTATCCCAAATGATTTCGCAACCTTCATTTCTAGAAAAGATCAAGAAGGCTAACAAAGAAGATCCTTTGATGTAGGAGAAGATTGTGGCTGTAAAGGATGGGAAGTTCCCTGACTTCAATATTGATCAAGAAGGTGTATTGAAATTTCGTACAAGAATATGTGTTCCATCTATTCCAGAGATAAAGAAAGAACTGATGGATGATGCTCATATCTCTACTTTCTCTATACAATCGAGAAGCACTAAAATGTATAAAGACATTCGTGATCATTATTGGTGGGATAACATGAAGAGGGAGATTGATGAATACACTACAAGGTGCTTTGTGTGTGGGAAAGTAAAGGCAGAAAGACAACTACCTAAGGGGGTATTACAACCGATACCCATACCAGTATAGAAGTGGGATAATATCACTATGGAATTTGTAACTGGTCTCCCAAAAACATCCAAAGGAAACAATGTGATATGGGTTATTGTGGACCATCTCAACAAGTCATCCCATTTTATATCTATTCGGGATGATTTCTCTCTGGATCAACATTCCATGATATACGTAAGGGAAGTGGTAAGGCTACATGGGGTACCATTATCCATCGTGTCTGATCGTGATCCAGGATTCACCTCAATATTCTGGAGAAGTCTTTAACATGCTCCGAATACTGAATTAAATTTTAGTACGGCCTATCATCCTAAAACTGATGGCCAATCTGAAAAGACTATTCAGAAACTCGAAGACATGTTGAGATTAAGTTCAATGGAATTTAAAGGTGGATGGGATCAACACCTCCCATTAGTGGAGTTGTCCTATGACAACAGCTTCCATTTGAGTATTCAGATGGCGCCCTATGAATCTCTGTATGGAAAGAGATGTAGAACTCCTACTTGTTGGGATGAAACTGGTGAGAGAAAGTTTCTTGGGCCTAATCTTCTGCAAGAGATGACAGAACAGGTCCATGCCATCCAACAACACATAAAGGCTGCTCAGAGTCGGCAGAAGAGGTATTCTGACAATCGTCGAAGGGACTTGGAGTTTGGTGTTGGTGACAATGTCTTCCTTCGAATTTCTCCATGGAAGAGAGTCATTCGGTTTGGGAAGAAAGGGATGCTCAGACCTAGGTACATTAGCCCCTATTAAATCCTTGATCGCATAGGAGCAGTGTCCTATCGTCTAGCACATCCACCAAACCTAGCTCAAGTTCACAATGTCTTCCATGTATCTCTCTTGAAGAAGTCCATACCCGGCCCTTCGCATGTACTGAACCCAGAGGTGGTACAACTGGAACATGACCTCTCTTATGAGGAGCGGCCAGTGGAGATCATAGACCGTAGAGACAAGGTTCTACGAAACAAGACTACCCATCTTGTGAAAGTGTTGTGTAGGAATGATAAATATGAAGAAGAGACTTGGGAGCCTGAGGAAACAATGTAGCAAAAGTACCGTCACCTTTTCGACTAGGCCTCAAGTATAAATTTCGGGGACGAAATTTATTAAGGGGGGAAGAATGTAACGACCCAAACATTTTAAATAGTATAATAACTTACACTTAATGATTTAATAGAGATGGTAATGGTTAATGCAGAAAGAGGAGTCGATGGCTTCATCCAGTAGACTCGAACCTTATGAAGCCCACTTATCAGAGCTTGGGAAGGAGGTGGCATCTTTGGGCTTCGCTTTGGACCAAGCCCTAGCCAAACTCCAGCGTGTCAAGCTTTAACGGAAATTCCTATGGGAGAAGTTCATGTTAGTCGAGATTACTACTAGGGAAATGTTATCTGAGCCTCCCTCAAATTCTCTCACCATAGCACACCGTACACTTAGGTCTTATGTCGGTGTTATAAGGGGCTATGTGAAGAGACCCCAACTTCCTTGTGTAATCCTTTGGGATGAATAAATTGAGATTTATTCTTTTAGTGATGTTTGTGAAATTTCAAATGTCCGGATAATTTTAGGATGTATTTTATTGATGAATTTTGAAAAAAGGATATTTTAAAATATTTACGTAAACCTTAAATAATTAATGATGTGTAATGATTTTCAAAAAATGGTCTTCTACAAAAGTGTTCAGTAAGGAATTTTGAGTCTAATAAGATCAACTTAATTTTTGATGAATAGTAAATTATGAATAGTGATTTTACGCTTAGGATTTGTAATGTGACCAAATGGATTAGTAATTTCACTCAAGGAAAGTTTTAATATAAATTAGACACATAGATTAAGTAATGTGATTCAAAAAAATGGGTAAATAACGGTTTCATAAAATATTAATCAAGTATTAGTTTTATGGGATGAATAGTGTTCTTAAATTAATAATTAAATTAAAAATATTTAGAAAAATATTTTTATAAAATGGACTTTATTTTTAAACCCAGAGCACTGATATTATGTCATGGTAATTTTTGGGGTTTTTTCTAAAGAAATGAATTTTCAGTGAATAGTGTTTTTATATAAAAATTAAATTTAAAATATTTAGAAAGTTATTTTTATAAAATGGAGGTCATATTTGTAATCAGAGCGTTGATATTTGGTTAAGGTGAAATTTTGGGATTTTTCTGAGAAAGATGAATTTTTCAGTGAATAGAAAAAATGCAGTTTTAGGGTTTCGGTATGTTTAATGACATCATAGCTGTGTCATGAAGATGTCATGAGTTATTTTAAGGGTTGGCCGGCCAAGGGTGATGTATTATTGTATTGGGGACCCCATGTGGCCTAACATCGTGGAAAATATCATGAGAGAGCACATGGGTTTGAGAAAAGCACTTGTGAGGTGTCCTTTGGCCATTAATGCCTTGTCCCCTCACTTTCCCTATAAATACCAAGCCCTCCTCTCACCATTTCGACTCAAAAACCATCCTCAACGATGTTCTGCTCTCCTTACCTCCCAAGGTTCCCCCAAGCCCTCATGGTCCAAACTTTGAGTTTCAAGAGTCACGTTTTAAGGTAAGGGATCCGACCTCTCTCTTTCTTTTTATGTAATCTCTTTTATGTCATTCCTTTTATGCTCCATGTTCTTAGGTGGGAGTATGTTCTTTTATATTCTTCTTACTGTCCTTTTCGTGTTTATATTATAATAGATCCCCTCTTACTCTCATCATTTCTTTTTATGAATGTTTAAGTGATGCTGTTAGGCTGCCGAATTTTTAAGGAATTCTTTCACCCTTATCTTTTTCAATGTTCTACTTTCATGTCAAACCTTTCAAGTTCCTTTCTATTTTTTTGGGGTATGATCACTATATCTATCATACTGGACTCTTATGTTCATATGATGAGATACCCTATTTTACCTTGTCAATTCATTTTTGTTGAAGTTTATGTGACGCCGTTAGGCTGCAGAATTCTCACAAGAGAAATCTTATTTTTGTCTTCCTTTCATGTTCTTCATTTCATATGGTATATTTTCAAATTTCATTACCATGTTCTTAAATGCCTTATATTTTGTCCCTATACTGTTTTATGGTCCTTTTATGAATGTTTGACCCATGTCCCCTCTCTTCTCAATGTTTTCTAAAACCCCAAAACATAGCCGTTATGTTGCAGAATTTTCGTCTCAAAGTTCCTATCTCTCTTTTCTCAAAATTATTTTATGTTATAAAGTGAATACTCAAAGCTCTTATTTCTAATGGGGTGTTCACATATATATCAAAATGTTCTATTTTAAATTCTGGGATTTACATACATGAAACCCACTTTCCCTTTCCATGGGGTTAAAGTAACATAAATATCATGTCTTTAAAGCAGTTTTTAAAACGTTATGATTATGAAATGAAACCCATTTATTTTATGCTATATGGGTTGTTTATGAAATCATTGATGATTATATATGTGTCTCACATGATAATAAATACATGTCAAGGGTGCACCTAGATAGCACTCTAATGCATTGGGTAAAGGCTTAATCACTAGAGATGACTTTTTAGACTGATACCTTGGTGAATAACCTTGGTAATTTTTAATGACACCTTGGGGATGGACCTTGGTGATACAAAATGATTGTCAATATTAAATGTTGCATCCACATCTTCATGTTATGAAAAAATTAATTTTTTAATTATATATCTCATGATTTCTTTCGTATGCCTTAAAATTCTTTTCATGTCCTTATTGAAGTATCTCAAGTTCACATGTAAAATGTTTCTCTTGTTTCCCTTACTGGTCCATCTGCTCACCCTTTCTTTGGATGCATGTCCCCAGGTTATGAGATGCAGTAATGAACCTAGGATGAACATAAGGAGAAGCCTCTCAAGTGTTTCAGAAGAATGTTTTATGTTGTTTTCATGTATTATGTTCCTTGTTTCTAAGACACTAAACCTTAAAGATCCTCAGTTCCGTGCAATGAAATGAAAGTTTATGTTATAAAAAGACAGGATACATTAGTATTAGTATCATTTAATTCAAATTATATTATTTTTTTCCATTATATAAGAACTCACATAATTATACAAAAGGGAACCCATCGTAAAACCCTAAAAATAAGGATCCCATAACAATTGAATTGAACATTTTAACACATCAGAATGTCTATATATAAAATTATTAAAATTATAATAATTCAAATATATGTCAAAATGTTTATGATTTTATTAATTAATTAGTATTATTGTTTTATCCATGAAATTATGTATTTGGAGGAATACATTCATATATAATGAAAGGTACTTCGTCTCATTTTCTAGTTCATTGGGACTTTCTTGGAATAGTGTAAATAATATTATTTATGTGGTGTATATACTATGAGTTTTATTTAATTATTTTTGAATTTATATTTCTCTTAAATATAAATTATTCTTATATCATGGATATGATTATTGTCTATGGAGTCTAACATTTTTTTCCAAACAATATTTATTATGAATGTTAATTGATTAACTAGGGAATATTGTAAAATATATATCTTTTAATGAATACAAATTTTCATTAATAAGTAACGTGTTTTTATATAATTAAATGAATAATTGATATATATGTGGAATACCATGGCTAATTTTTTTTAACATCGTTATCCTGGATTATTTTTGGATTATGGTTTTCCTCATGAGATTCCGGTGTGACGAGGTTTATGTTTTGAGATGATCATTTTTTATCCTTGGTCCTGAGTTGATTCCATTGGGATCAACATGATTTTTTGTAATTTTTTTTGTTTTTGGGAATTACAGTAGGTGACACATGGTTGGAGAATGTATTGATGAATATCTGGGTATTATCCTAGGAAACAGTGTGTCTTTGGGTTAGTGTTAGAGCCTCGATGCTAGGCTTGTGCAGGGTGTGTCAAACCATGTGGAAAACACGCTATGAGGTTATTTTTTATGGGAGAACCATGTCTCATGGTTTTGAAACATTATACAAAACTATGTGGTCAAGCTTTGGGATCTTTCCTGTTCTTAAAAATTGTAATAATCCAACTCTACCACTGTGGGATTTTTTAAAAAAACCTATGATTCCTCCTCCTTATTTTTAAGGCACTTGAGTTTCCCCTTACATGATCTCCAAGATTCTCCTCCCTCCATTGGTGTTGAACTATGTATATTCTTTAATCTTTTGGGGTGATTGTCACGTTATTCTCTTTCTCTATTCTCTTGCATCCTATTTCCCTATTTTTCACTAGAGATATCATTTCCCCATGGTCATTTGAATATGGGGTTATTTTTTTATTATGTTTATGTTGGGTTTTTTTTGTTTTAGGGTTTCTATTGGGTTTCCTTCACTCATTGATCCTTATCAGAGGTGTTTTATGTTATCATTGTTGATGAACATGTGTATTGAGGTAGGTTTCCCTTTGCACTTACATTTTTTATTTATGAATACCTGTTTTCTAACTGTTCACAACGTACATATGTATTACAAATTGATTTTATATCTTTATAAATTTTTTGTGTAAAAATTGGTGATTTAATGTTTTTATTGAATTGAATAGAATTTTTTAAATGTTTGATACCACATGTTTGATAAAATTCAATGTTGGCATTAACACGTGATTTGAAGATATTAAAGCATATTTTGGATTTTTAAATCTTGTTGTGACATTTAAATGGTGGATTGGGTTTCCTATATATATTTATATGTGTAATCAGATTTATATTCTTGTGTTTTAATATTTTGAAATTATAATGGAATGTGATGATGATATGTGTACATTTCATCATTTTATTGAATTTTGATTTGGTTTTGAAATGTGGTGTAAGTAGTTGATTGAGATTTGTAAAATGATTTTTAAATGGAATAGAGTTTGTTTTCACCTTTTTGGAAATGTTATTTTGGGTTTTTGTCAAATTATGGTTTACATAAAAGATTCTTAAGTCCTGTTTAGCACTTTTAATAATGTGGTGAATATTTTTCTTATGAAACCCTTCCGTGTATAATATTTTTACCATATTTATTAGTAATGGATGGGTTGTCCTTACTATAAAGTCCTTGTGATGCATTTTGTTAATGTTTGGGATGTCTTCGCTATGGAATCCCCATGATCTATTTAGTTTGAGAGGATAGGGAGATCACTGGCATGGAATACATTGAGATATATTTCATTATGTAAATAGAATGGTCCTTGGGGTGATTCGGGGTGGATCTTGTTGTGTGAATTATTATATATATCATATATGTTCATGTGATTGTATTCTCAGTTGGACTTTTTTGTCAATCTACTTTTTATTATTGACATGGGAACCGGGCATTGTGGGAGATTTTTCTGAAAATGTTAGTTAAAACAAATAGGAGTATGCTTTGACTAGTTCCCTATAGTAGAATGATATATTTGGATTATTATTTCAATGATATGGTGATGTCTATACAAGGTATGGTGGAGTTGAGGATGTGGGAAAATTTGATATTATCCATTGATGAATTATTTCTAGTATGATTCAATATATATATTATGTTATAGATTATTTCATGAACTCTTATGTTATCCCATGTATATTACCACTATTATTTCTATAATAGATGATTTAGATACTATTTGATTGGTCACTCTTGAGTGCTCATTTTTAATTCCCCAGATTATGTAATTATTTTGGTTTTCTTATGTGTGGTGTGTTTTTTTGGAAGGTGATGCGTTGAAATTCAATGGGTTTGGAATAAATGAATCAAATTGTAAATGTTTTATACTCTCTTGTTCATATTTTCAAAATGATATCATCACATTAAAATTGAAAATTTCAATGTTAATTTTATGAATATATCCTACATTTGGGATGAAATAGGGAAATGGAGTGTGATTGATTTTAAAGTAGAAAAATAGTTGAAAATATTACGTTCATATATTGTATTTCAACCATGATGTTGATATTTCATTTATTTTAAATGATGTAAAATGGGAATAGATTTTTTCAGGCATGCCTACCGAGTTTTAATACTCACACCTATATTCTCCTCTTGTTTTTATCCATTGGGGTTCGTTTTTCGGATTGTCTTGATCTCTGTGGGAGATGGTTGATTTTTGTATCAGAGAGTGACTATAAGGGTCATGTCGAGGCATTATGGTCATCTAGTTTAGTTTTTTTATTTATAGTCTTCTTTTATTTTCATCTTTCTATAAATTAATTTTAGTTCAAATATATATATATAAATTGGGCTTCTATTTGCTTTTCCACTTTTATGTTTATTTACTTTCATATTGGGTTAAATTGTTCCCTTGGGTTACTTTGTTGACTCCCATAAATATTCTCTAGCCCACTAGGATTCTAAATTCTATTTGAGCCTCTCCATATATTCAATTAGGTTACCAGTTTAGGGTTAAAACGGTTTGGTTTATTAGAAAAAGTTATCAGATTGGGATGGTTATATAGAGGACCTATCATTCAAAGAACACTTTTTAATTTGGGATGTTAAGGTAGATGGAGCAGGACTACTGGAATATGGGGTGTATGCGTGGGGGACTATCTATCCAACACAGTGTAGTCCGATTATAGAGTTTCTATGGGATGTTGGGTTTTTTTGGTTTTATGGGTTCTCTTGGTTTATTTTGTGCATTGGATACAACAATGGAGTATGTGTAATGGAATCAGTGTGCTCGCAGGGTCTGGAAATCTATTTGGATCTACATACATGATCTTTGATGACTCTATATGATGGTGGTGTTATTGGATTATAATCGCTAACCATATATAAAAGTCACCCATTGACAGTAGTTCCCCCTTTTTTAGTTTTTTGGTCATATTTGATTATTAAAATTGGTTCAAAACACTTATTTGGGATTGGGAAAATATGGTTTTAGAGATTGAATTCAGATTTTTGAAATTTGTAAAAAGAATTTATATAAAATATATTTTGTGATGAATCTAATATGGTTTATCAAGATTGGATTATTTTAATAAATACACGAAGTAATTGAAATTGCATACATTGAATTCAAAAAAATTTAATAATATTTTTGAAATTTTTTTAAATGATATGGATAGGGTTTTCAATTATATTATTTTTGATGATATTATATTTTTTGAGCTGCTACAACTGTTTTGAATAGGATGAATTTAGTTCTTGAATGGTATTCATTATATTTTTTTTAATTAGATGTAATGGATTTATTATTAGAGTTTGAAAATGGTTTTTAAATTAGTGGTTTGATATCATTTTAAATGTTTTGTGAAATTTGAAAATAGAAAGTGAATTGAGATTATGAAATCTTGGGTGGAATGTTTTAATTTGAAACGTGGGAGTATTGTTTACCTTTGGTATTTTCATGGATGATCACATGCAATGATGTGTAAGAATATGTGTGGTTTATTTTCTGAGTTGATCGGTTCCATGGGTGGAACATGAACATTCATGTGTGAGGATCCATGGGATACCAAATGTGAGTGTGAATCCCACCATGTTTATCTTCTTCAAAAAGATTTTTCATGAGGAAATATTTGATGTTTTATATCCACTAGTATTATGGATTTATATCCCAATGTTTTGGGAATGTTTCTTGTTTAGTTTTGTGGGTTTGAGAACTCTTTTCAATGAGTCGGTTTTGATTGAGATCTTGGTTTTCTGGTTTATTAGTGTCTTCCCCCAAGTTTATTTGAAGAATAATCAAAGTGCAGTTAGAGGTAGTTTGTCATTATGAAACCATACAATAGATTATGATAACGAATTCCTTCTGGATTTATGAATGTTAAATCCACCTATATTTTATTATCAAGAGGTTCTTCGTGAAGAGGAAGAGTTGATGTGGAAAATAGAAATGATTTTCAGTGTCCTTGAGTTTTCTAATTCATTAAATGTTATGTTTTCTACCTTTTATGTTTAAAGGAAATCCATGGAAGTGGTGGAAATCATTTGGTTGAAACAATCCTTGGTAGATCATACATAAGATTCATTCAAGGCTTTATTCATATGTTAGTGTTTCTTTAAGGTATCGGGGATGAGAAAGGGGGTGGAGATATTTTATTTTCAATAAGGTAATGGTTTGGTGATGGAATTCATTAGTTTTTCCGAGGATCTTGTTTCATATCTTCTAGAGTTGAATATTGATATTAAGTCTTGATATTTTGAGTATGAACTTCATCCTAATATATAAGATAAGGTTTCAAAGTTCAGTTTGAGATCTTTTAATGAAGTGGTGAGGTGGACTATTCATTTTTAGGTTGTGATATAGGTTACACTTGAGGTAGATAGACTTCATTCAATCTATGAAAGGAATAAAGGGGACTTGAGTAAGGATATGTGGAAATAGACTGAAATAGTTGATGTTGGTTTCATACCTAATCGGATTCTTGATTTTCATCAACATCGTCCATGATCCAAATCATGGTGTGTCATCAGTTGGGTAAGAAAAGTCATATGAATTCGTTTGGTATTAATTCTCTAAATACCTATCATGTTTCTGGATTCTTAGGTAACTTTCAACAGTTTTTGCATAGTGTTTCAAGATTGTGATGGGGCACCTGTGTGCAAGAGTAAGCTCCTATTATGGGCACTCATTAATATCCCTTTCTATGTATGATTTTTTTTAAATTGTTGTTTATGTTGGTGTTTTTCAATGCTTTATTCACTTTAAATTGTAAAAGTGGATGTTTGGGGTTTTTCTAAGGGATTATGTTATAATGGATCTATCTTATTCCTTATAAAATCTAAATTTTTGATATTTAGCAGAAAGTTGGAGTCCCGATCATAGATTTTTAGCTCCTGACTATGGGGCTATTGATTGTTAAAAAATACAGGCTCCATCCATATTCTATTGAATAATTTTTATATGTAATCATGAATCCAAAGGGTCTAAGGAAAAAAGTCTAGCTCTTGTATTTAGTGTTGGAATTGATTCAGTTTATGTCTTTTTATTTTGGATTCTTCATGTTATGGTCTCATTATTTGGGAAAAGGTGTAGAGACCTCATTTTGATGTTGTGATACATGTGGATTGTAATGTTCATCCTACCCTATAAGGACGCCTAGTGGTCTCAATTATTTTGAGATTTTAATGATGGTATCTTTTCTATTGCTGACCTATAAATTGATAGTCCATGTGTGGTTAGCCTTTGTAAATTTTTTTTTGGTTTGTCCCATAGTCTATAGTTTCTTTTGATGATTTTTCTCAACTATGGGAGAGTTTATTGTTCTTTGTTGGTTTCTTTGAGCTGGTTAACATTTAGTTTTGGGAGACACACCATGTTTCTTGTTGTGGTTTTTTCAATTTTTTTTCAGTGATAGTAAATTTTTAATGGCGGAGAGTCCATTCTGGGATCCCATGATAATTATTTGGTTTGGTTTATGGTTTTTGTCCAGTAATAAGTAGTTTATTATCGAATTAATTGAATTTTTATTTCCTCTCTATCTAGGGTAATATTTTAATTTTGAATAAAAACCAATGGATTTATCTGTGGATTGGTTATGTGGGTTCTAATTTCTGTTTTATGTCACTTCTTGAGATGTGGATGATTGCTTTAGGTAGGTTGTATGAGTTCTATTTAGAGGTGATAGAGGAGTTCTCTTTAGAAATGTATGATCATGTAGTTGGAGGAATCATTTTTTCATTAAAAAACAACTAGAAATTATTATGTATTTCTGGGGGAAGCAGGTGTTATGGTGGGGATAATTGTTACACTTTGGTTTTTTAAAACATTATTCCAATTTATTTTTGGATCTCATTTTTTATCTCGAGTTCAAGGTGTGTTCGGGATTTTATTTTTATATTCCATTTTTTTAAATTTTATCCTATAGTTATTACTGATAATTCTCTATGAATTTCATTGATTTTTTTTGGAATTTCTACATGTGTCTCACTATTCGCGCATATTAAGAGAAAATTGCACACATCAGCCTAGGAAACCAAGTGTATATGGTTTGCATTCAAATGATTAGTGGATATCCTGTGAAAAGTTTTTCTAACCATGTGGTAATCATATAGGGAGGTTCTATCTCATAGAAAAACTATTTTGTAAGGTTCTCATATGATTTACCATATTGTACAGCCACACATTACAAGATTCATAGATCTAAAAAATTGTGAAATTATAATTGTACCACATTTTAATTTTTAACCCAAAAATACTCACAAATCCTCATCATTTTCTATAAAACCCTATGTGTTCCCTTCCCATGATCTTCATGAATATCCTTATTCTGTTATTTTAGATCTAAGGTGAGCCATCATGTTTTGGGGGTGATTCTTCAATGTATTCTCTTAGTATCTTCTTCCACTTCCTCTTCCTCGCTTTTCTCTTGAGATATCCTTCTCCCATGGTCAGGTATATATTGGTTTATTATTTAAATTGGTTTCAAATTTTTTTATTTGTGTTTTGGATTTGTCTTGGTTTTCCTTGTCACATGGGTCATTAGTGGATTTTTTTTGGGTTGGAATTTTTGAAGTGACTCTGTTTGTAGGTAGGTTTCCCATTTCACTATCATTTTAAATTAAATAATAATTAGTTTATTTCTTTTCAAAAAATAATTATATATTAAAAATTGATATATGTTCATTGGATTTTTGTGTGTGAAAAGGGTTTATTTATTCCTCAATATGAAATGAATATCATTGTTTTGTTAAATGTTTCACACCAACTGTTGAACAAAATGACATGTGCCTTTCACATGTGATTTGTATATTTTAATGAATTTCATAGATTTTTAAATTTTGTTTTCACATCTCTATGGTGGTTATAGGTTTCATAAATAGATTTATAATTGATTTGGGATTTATAAGATGTGTGTGTTCAGCTTTTGAAAATGGAATGGGAAGGGATGATTGTAGAGACCCGAAGCCTGACGTACATGGACATTACATTACTTTTGCAGAATACCTAGTACATAACAAAAACACACACACAAGGACAGTAATTGTTTATTATCTTTGGAAACTCGGAATATAATCTTCTAATCGTGGAGAAAGATCTTCAACATCTCCCATAATGATCTTCTTTTTTTAAACCTAAATCCTTTCATTATGTCCTGGGGAAAAGAAAACATAAAGGGGTGAGCTCAAATGATCAGTAAGGGTAAATAAAAGAAATATCAATCATGTCATATTCATAAGAACATATCTTTTGGAAATCATAACCTGCAAAAGAGATCATAATTTCATAACATGGTATAAATCATAGTAGTGAAATGAATACCCAATAATCATAACATAAAACATGAAACATTGTGGCATACATACATAGTCATAGAGAATCATTTCTTATTAGTCAAGAGTCACTGACAAGACTATCTTAGTGGACAAATTCCCTTTCTGAACCGAGTTCACTCCTCATTTCAGTCCTGTTTCACTGAAACGGTATAACCTACCGTTCCAGCCATGTCTATCTCATGAGATAAAAAATCTTTACCCAATGCATTGGAGGGAGATATAGTTCCCAACCATCACATTATGAAACCATTCTTATGTGTTCCACAAAAATCATAAATCATACATCATTGCATAACCCATGTAATAAAAATGGAATTCTTAAACATCGTGACATTATAAAACAATTCATATAAGATAAATGAATTCATAAAAATAATTCCATCACAACATAATCAAATCAATGTAATGGTAGGGATATAATCAGAACCCTATATTATCTTAGATGGAAAATAATTTTGATAAAACACTTGAACTCCATTCTTGAGGAAAGTATCTTTTCTACTTCAAAAACATTTTCCTTTCATAACATGTCATACAATTTTAAACTAAAAGAAGTTGATTAAAAATAAACTTGAAAACTTTTAAAGGAAGCTTCTTTGAAATAATGTTTTACAAATCCATTCATACCGTATATGTTAAAAAAAATTCTTCTTGTACTTTTATCGGAAAAGTCAAAAAGTACCTCGTACGAAAAACGACAAAAGATTCCTTTCATATCATTTACTAAAAAGTCACCGAAGGGTAAAATAAGATTTAAACAATTGTAGGTGAATGGAAATAATATTACATATTGAGGAAACTTGGATGTGTATGATAAAATTCACCCCAGTAAATTCTAAAGTATAAACAATCTTGGATTAAAAAATGAGATTGTGATATTTCCCTTACATTAGGTCCGATTTGCTTCGTATGTGTCCGAACCTCCTCTTCTTTGAAGTGCCTCTTTGAGATCTCCTTTTAGGGCACTAAAATTGGTTTTTGAGGAAGACCAGAACCTCTAGGATGTTTCTAGGGAAGTGGAGAAGGGATTTTTGTAGGGGTTGCCTAAGCATGAAGGCTCAAAGTGGTGTGAGGAAGAGAGGGAGGAGGTTCCCTTTTATAAGAGAGGAGAAGGGCACCTTTGGAATAACAAAAACTATTATTTTATTATAAAGTCAAATTCGGTTTTAAATAGTTCCAAATTAATTCATTTCGAAGATAAGGTGGGGATGGTTCGAAATCCTCACATCCAATGGAATTTAGACATGTTTAGGTTCCTATTTTAACCTTATCATTTAGATTTAACATTAAGTAAAATAATTTTACTTTTACCGTGTCTTCTTGTGTTCTTTTACTATAAGGTTAATAAACATACTATAAGAAGCCAAAAGAACCCCAAGTAGTTTATTATTATTATATATAACTTTATCTAAGTCATTTGTATTAACCTTAGATTTTTAGGAATAAAATAACAATTAATAATATAATATTTGTTTTAAAAACTATTTTATGTCAATTTTGACACTATTTTGTAATTGATCTATGTGAAAATCATAACAGAATGATTAGTTTGAACAAAGTTAATTAAATCAATAATAAAATGTCATATTAACCTAGAAAATTAGTTGATTCCATAAAAAGTATGAAATTACATTTATTCGGTTATTTATAACATCAATTATGACAATATTTCATTAATAAGATAATTACTGCATCATCATTATGTCATAATAAATGATAATTATTTAATCCATAAAAATTTTAAATAAATTCCTATGATGTAGATAATTGTATTAGATTTCTGGATACTATTCATGTTCGAAGTTTCATGAAGTGTATCACTAAATTTAAATTAATATAATTATAAGATTTATGAAAGTTACATGTTGTCACATTCTTTGGTTTTAATAATAATTAAATTATATTCATGGAAAAAAGTCCATTAAATGAATCTGATCCGGCCCTTAGGTGATATGGGTCGACTTTTAGTCATCCAATAGGATTTTGACTTGTGTTAGGGTAATTTTATAATATTATATTTACCCTTAATTACCTGATTTACCTTTAACTATGGTAAATAAAATTTACCGTAGTTACTATTCATAATTCCCAAAAATAAAACGTAGCTTATTAAAATAATTTGGATCCAATGATTCCAAATATGGAATCCATTTTTCAAAAATCAAGACACAGAAGTTTCAGAAATTAAATTAAAATTAATCTCGTTGTCGAAATAAAACGGTTTTTTCTTTAAAATATTGCAAAAGATTGAATTGATTTATCCTATGAATTGAAGGTAGAATCAATGTCAATGACATAAATTATATTAAATGGTAAAAATATATTCTATTTATACTTTAAAACCATTCAATATTATAATTTAACCATATAAATTATTGGGATGAAAAAAGTTGTTTTTAATTAAAATATAGCGCGTTTTTACTATTCATCAAAATATGAAAGTTACCAGAATGATATGAAAATTTATCCAAAGTAAATTTTTATTTCATGATTCCAAAGAAGAATTTTATTTTGTCAAATTGAACTTATAAACATGTCAAAAACTAGATTTAATGTGGGTGCGCCATCAAAAGGTGGAAAAAATGCATTTTCTTGAAAAATACTTATTTTACCTGAAAAATTTATTTTGTTCTTATACCATGTTTTAGAAAATGTGCAAGAAGAATAATAATGTTATAAGATTCAAAATTTAGTTAATACTATTCATAACGGCTAGTTCATAATAATATTATAATAATATATCGTTGTTTAGTAAAACCCGATATTGCGTACAACACAGGCTATCAAGGAAGGTCGCGATTGCGTGTAATGCAAGACAAATCAAGGTTGCGTGCTGTGCAAGAATCCTTAGTTGTTTCGTATAACATAATCCAACCCTATTTCATTTATACATTGAATATATATATATATATATACTCAATGTTGCGTAGAATAACTATTATCAAAATTGTGTGTAACACGATCCAAGAATAGTGTTGCGTATACTGTAAGCTAATACGGTGTTGCATATTGTGCAAGGTAATCTTCGTGTAGCATACAACACAAGACATTAATGAAATTAAAAGAATATTTTTCATAAAATCGTGGGGTGTTACATTCTACCCCCCTTAAAATGAATTTCGCCCTCGAAATTCGTTGGGGTTATAAATGGTTTACTATTCAAATGTTTCTTTAATAGAAACCCACATCATAAAAAGGAATACAAAAACCAATCTTTAAAAACAAAACTATGAAACGTAACAGTTACACAAATAAACTAATCACTAGGTTTCCACATAGGGGAAAATATGGATATGGAAGAGAAATCTAACCATCATGTTCTAATGGAGAGAGGTAGAGAACATGTCTATGGAAAATCCAGCAATCACAAAGCCATACATTTGTGGCGATCTAAGGTATCATCTGAATAATTAGATATAAGAGAACTAGGACAACATTTTTGGCTTTCAAGATCATTTCCCTAAAGTTGATGAAATTGGAATTAGAAGAAATACTTTCATGATTTTGGTATAGTCTCACCATTTGTAGTTCTTTGGACAATTTCCACTTCATCTCTTAAAGATATGAAGTTGCATTTGTCATTCGTGATGTGTTAGCAGATTATGTGATAGAATGATGGGTCATTCCATCTGTCTCAAACAAAAGGTTAGAAAAGTTATCAAAAAATACATAAGTCCATCTATAGTGAGATTAATCATATATGGTTCCTAAAATGGACTTATACTTCATATATCATACTGCATAATATAATAAATCTAGTTTCTACTAAACAGGGACTTCCTGTAGGCCAGTGGTAGGTGATAAAGGCCAGTCACACTTCGGTTGTGGGTTCGATTCCCACAGCCTTGTCCGACGTGATGGGTTGTCGTCCGTCCTGCAGGTTGTCCTTTTTCTAAATCCATATTACTATAACATCCCATCAAAAATATCAAAAAAAATTTATCCTTAAACAATACTAACTTATGTCCAACATAATCCATTCTAATCTTTAGGCTTATCTAAAATACTTCGGTCCAAGCTCATAGTATAATGAAAATGATCACGTGAATGCCATCATTTATCCCCTATATATCATAAGATATATCTTGTTGTTCAAATTAAAAATATGTGAATACCTTAATCATGTATTCTCTTGAAGAATGAATATCCATTGAACCTTAGTGAATACATGAATGTAGTTAAAAGTTAACACTTTCCACATACCAAAATCCTCAAAATTCTATATCCTCAAACCATGATATCACTTAGTCCTTATATCAATCATGAGCTCATGAATACTATCAAACATATTAGATTCTCTTTATCCCTTAATTATGTGCATATCATCTGCTTTCCAAAAATGTTACAATCACTTTTCATGGTTTCCAGTGCCCTAAAATTATTTAAAACCACAATAGACCAAAACATAAATATTCCAATATTCCACGATACTATATAAAACATTATTCTGGAATCCCATTACATAAACACTTAATCATTCCACCACATTGTTGTCATATTCAACATCACCAATGGTGATCACATGTGACTTCCCTTTGTCCTTTGCCTTATGTGTTTGCTCAAGTCGATCATCAATAACCCATAGATTAGGGCATTTATTAGCATAATTCCCCATTTCATTGCCCTTGAAGCATTGAAGTGTAGTAGGTTCATTATATGTATCCCTTCCTTTGTTTGCATAATTAGGCATCTTCTTCCCATCATTGCGACATTCAAATGCCCGATGACCTTCCTTTCTACATTTGAAACATTTACTTGTCCCTTTAAGACAATCTCCACCATGCTTCTTTCCAAACTTTGAGCATAAGGAAGCATTCATCTTCTTTTCACCATTATTCTGAGATTTCTCCTTTAACTCCATCTTTCATTTCTTGTCAAAACTATGAGATGGATAAGTAACACCAACTTCCATTTCTACCTTGATAACACAACACCCAATTTCTTCATAACTATTGAAGTCTCTTATAGCTAATTCCCTTCGAAGATTTTGTTTTAAGCCACTGAAGAATCGATCAACTTTACATTCAGGTTGGATGATAAATACAGATGCATACCTTGCAAGATTTGTAAAATTCGCTTCGTATATACCAACAGATTCATCATCCTTTTGCTTTAGATCATGAAACTCCTTCTCTATCTTTGTTCGAAGAATACGAGGGAAGTACTTATTGAAAAATACGTTCTTGAACTCGTCCCATTCCATGGACTCAATTTCATCTCTTTTCCTCGTATTCTTGATAAGATTCCACCATTGATCAGCTTCACCTTCCAAACGATATACTAATAAGATGAATTTATCATGTTCAGAACAGTGAAGAACTGAAAATATCTTTTCAGTAGTACTGATCCATTGTTCAGCAACAAGTGGACCAGAAGACCCACTGAAAGAAGGTGGATGTTGCCTCATGAAGGACTCAATAGATTATTGTTCCCTTCTCTGCTCATTTGGAAGTCCATAATGATTCATAGCTTGTGTAATTATAGAAATAATATTTTTTACTCCATCTCCCATAACATGTGTTTGTTCAGGAAGACAATCATTGCATTGTCCATTTCATTGATCAACACGGTTCCTTCGGGTTCTAGCCATCGTCTAAAACCAAAAAAGAATAGTGTGAGAGGAAAAAATCATGCTAGGGAAAACAACATAATAAAGAGGGAGTATCCTCAATATCTAACATCTTAGGTTAAATTCTATGATTGTTACCATAGTTCTAGGATTGTATCCTTTATGAATACTTATCCTTAGGGACATCCATAGACATACCTTAGAAATATCTCTAGGGATCTCACTAACGTTTTTTCATCCTAGTTTCCAAAGCTTGACTAAAACTTTCCTCTGATACCAACTGTAGACACCCGAAGCCCGACGTACATGGACATTACATTAATTTTTCGGAATACTTAGTACATAACAAAAACACACACACAAGGACCGTAATGGTTTAGTGTTTTTGGAAACTCAGAATATAATCTTCTAATCGTGGTGAAAGATCTTCAACATCTCCCATAAATATATTCTTTTTTTAATCCTAAATCCTTTATTTATGTCATAGGGAAAAGAAAACACAAAAGGGTGAGCTCAAATGCTCAGTAAGGGTAAAAAAAGAAATATAAATCACGTCATATTCATAAGAACATATTTTTTTGAAATCTTATCCTGCAAAAGAGATCATAATTTCATAACATGGGATAAATAATAGTAGTGAAATGAAAACCCAATAATCATAACTGAAAACATGAAACTTGGTGGAATACACACATAATCATAGAGAATCATTTCTTATTAGTCAAGACTCATTGCCAAAACTATCTTAGTGGACAGTTTCCCTTTCTGAACTGAGTTCACTCATCGTTTCAGTCATGTTTCACTGAACCAGTATAACCTACCATTCAAGCCATGTCTATCTCATGAGATATAAATTCTTTACCAAATGTATTGGAGGGAGATATAGGTCCCACCCATCTCATAATTAAACAATTCTTATGTGTGCCACAAAAATCATAAATCATACATCATTGCATAACCCATGTAATAAAAATGGAATTCTTAAACATCGTGACATTATAAAATAATTCATATAAGATAAATGAATTCATAAAAATAATTCCATCACAACAAAATCAAATCAATGTAATAATAGGGATAGAATCAGAAAACTATATTATCATAGATGGAAAATAATTTTGATAAAACACTTGAACTCCATTCTTGAGGAAAATATCCTTTCTACTTCAAAAACATTTTCCTTTCTTAACATGTCATACAATTTTAAACTAAAATAAGTTGATTAAAAATAAATATGAAAACATTTAAAGGAAGCTTCTTGGAAATAATGATTTTAAAACCCTATTCATTCTGTATAAGTTAAAAAATCATTCTTCTCATACTTTTGTCGGAAAATTCAAAAAGTACCTCGTACGAAAAACAACAAAATATTCCTTTCATATCTTTTACTAAAAACTCACCAAAGGGTAAAATAAGATTTAAACAATTGTAGGTTAAAGGAAATAAAATTACATATTGAGGAAACATGGATGTGGATGATAAAATACACCCCCGTAAATGCCAAAGTATGAACAATCTCAGATAAACAAATGAGATTGTGATATTTCCCTTATCTTAGGTCCTATTTGCTTCGTATGTGTCCGAACCTCATCTTCATAGAAGCGCCTCCTTGAGATATCCATTTAGGGCACTAAAATTGGTCTTTGAGGAAGACCAGAACCACTAGGATGTTTCTAGGGAAGTGGAGAAAGGAATTTGGCAGGGTTTGGCCGAGCATGAAGGCTCAATGTGGTGTGAGGAAGAGAGGGAGGATGTGCCCTTTTATAAGGGATGAGAGGGGCACCTTTGGAATAACTAAAAATATTATTTTATAATAAAGTAAAATTCGGTTTTAAATATCTCCAAATTGATTCATTTCGAAAATAAGGTGGGGATGGATAGAAATAATCTCATATAATAGAATTTAGACATGTTTAGGTTCCTATTTTAACCTTATCATTTAGATTTAACATTAAGTAAAATAATTTTACTTTTACCGTGTCTTCTTGTGTTCTTATACTATAAGGTTAATAAACATACTATAAAAATCCAAATGAACCTCAAGTTGTTTATTATTAATATATATTACCTTTTATAAGTCATTTGGCTAATCCATAGATTTTTAAGAATAAAATAACAATTAATAATATAATATTTTTTTAAAAAACTATTTTATGTCAGTTTTGACACTATTTTGTAATTGATCTTTGTGAAAATCATAAGAGAATGATTAGTTCGAAAAAAGTTATTTAAATCAATAATAACATTTCATATTAACCTAGAAAATTAGTGTATTTCATAAAAATTCTGAAATTACATTTATTTGGGTATTTATAACATCAATTATGTTAATATTTCATTAATAAGATAATTACTGCATCATCTTTGTGTCATAAAAAATGATAATTATGTAATCCCTAAATAAACTAAATAAATTCCTATGATGTAAATAATTGAATTATCTTTCTAGAAAATATTTATGTTCTAAGGTTCATGAAGTGTATCACTAAATTAAAATTATTATACTTATAAGATTTAAGAAAGTGACATGTTGTCACATTCTTTGGTTTTAATAATAATTAAATTATTTTCATGGAAAAAAGTACATTAAATGAATCTAATTCAACCCTTAGGTGATATGGGTCGATTTTTAGTCATCCAATAGGATTTTGGCATGTGTTAGTGTCATTTTATAATATTATATTTACCCTTAATTACCTGATTTACCATTAACTATGGTAAATAAAATTTACCATAGTTACTATTCATAATTTCCAAAAATAAAAAGTATCTTATTAACATAATTTGGATCCACTGATTCCAAATACGGAATCTATTGTCCCAAATTCAATACACAAAAGTTGCAGAAATTAAATTAAAATTAATCCCATTGTCGAAAGAAAATGGGGTTTTCTTTAAAACATTGCAAAAGATTGAATTGATTTATCCTACGAATTCAAAGTAGAATGAATGCTAATGACATACATTATATTAAATGGTAAAAATATATTCTATTTATAATTTAAAGCCATTCAATATTATAATTTAATCATATAAATTATTGTGATGAAAAAAGTTGTTTTTAATTAAAATATAGCGTGTTTTTACTATTCATCAAAATATGAAAGTTACCAGAATGATATGAAAATTTATCCAAAGTAAATTTTTATTTCATGATTCCAAAGAAGAATTTTATTTTGTAAAATTGAACATATACACATGTCAAAAACTAGATTTAAAGTCGGTGCACCATCAAAAGGCGCAAAACTGCATTTTTTTTAAAAATACTTATTTTACCCGAAAAATTTATTTTTTTCTTATACCATGTTTTAGAAAATGTGAAAGACTAATAATAATGTTATAAGATTCAAAATTTAGTTAATACTATTCATAAAGACTAGTTCATAATAATATTATAATAATATATCGTTGTTTAGTAAAACCCAGTATTGCGCACAACACATGCTATTGAGAAAGGTCGCGATTGTGTGTAATGCAAGCCAAGTCAGTGTTGCGTGCTGTGCAAGAATCCTTCATTGTTTCATATAACATAATCCAACCATATTTCATTTATACGTTGAATATATATATATACTCAATGTTGTGTAGAATAACTATTATCAAAATTGTGTGTAATAAGATCCAAGAATAGTGTTGCGTATACTGCAAGCTAATACGGTGTTGCGTATAGCGTAAGGTAATCTTGGTGTAGCATATAACACAAGACATTAATGAAATAAAAAAGAATATTTTTCATAAAATCTCGGGGTGTTACAATGATGCAGTGTTCCCCATTTAGCATTTAAATAATTATATCTTTGGTTTACACATGTGGTTAATGTACTTGAATGAGTGTTTAAAATGATTTTCAACAATAGAAGTTAGTTTTTTAACCTTTTTGGATTGGTGGGTCTAATTTTATATTAAATTATGGTATTAGAAAAGAAAAATTAAGGCTCATTTGGAACTTTTTTGAATGTGGTTAAAATGTTTATTATAAAAAACCTCTATGCAAAAAACTAATTCCCTAATTATATTTAATGGATGGGACTTACTCACTGTGTAATCATTATGAAACAATATGTTAAAGGGTTTGACATTCTCAATGTGGACTCCTTGTGACCAATTTACCTTAAGTGCAATGGGAGATCCAATGAGTGGAACCCTTTGAGATGAATTAGTTAATGGAAATAGATTGATCCCTCAAAATATTTAGAATGGAAAATATTGTGTGAAGTATTACACACCTGATATATAAGTGTGTGATTAGATTTTTGGCTTTCATCATTTGTCCCACACCATCTATACTCTTCAAATGAGAACCTATAATATTATGTGAATTTTCGTAGAATGATTGCTGCCCATGTTAGGATTATGCTCTGACTAGTGGCACATAACATGGGATATATATATATATATATAGGATAGTTCTACATGGTCTTTACCATGTAAGTTGTGGTTAGGCTTGTGAGATAATTTGATTTTATTATGTGTGGAATTTTTTTTGGATTGCGTTCAAATGTATAGAATGTTATATATTATTTCACAAGCTCTTATGTTCTCCCTTAACTATTGGAAGATTGTTGTCTATAGTAGATGATTGGGATACCTATTGATTGAATACTACTGAGTGTTTATTTTACATTTCCCTTATTATGTGAATATCATGGTGGTATCATGTGTGGTATGTTTCATTAGAAAGTGATGGTTCGACATTCAAGGGTTTCAGAGTAATCTTTTAAATTGAAAATGGGTTTTACTCTCTTTTTCCTATTCATAAATGATTGAATCATATTCCCAATGATAATATTAATTTTTTTTCATAAAATGAAAATTGATTTTTGAAAAAATTTCAAATATAATATTTTTGGTTTTAATGTGGAAAATGTTTCTAAAATAATACCTTTATATATTGTATTTCATGCCTACAAATAATTTTTCATTAATATTAAAAAAAGTTCATTAGGAGGAGATTTTTTAGGCATACATACTGAGTTTTGATACCTATGACTATAATTTCTTCTTATTTTAGACATTGGTGTAGGATTTTATATTTGTCTTTTTCTTTATGGGTGATAGTTAGTTTTTATATCATAGAGTGAACACCTAGGTTACATAGATGCATTATGGTCATCTGAATCAGTAGTTTTTTTGGTTGGTTAGTATATTTATATATTATTCTCTGTATAAATGATGTTCTACTTGGTTATATATATATATTATTTGTCTATGTCATGTTCTATTTTTTATTTAATATAATTTTGTATTGGTGATATCATTCCCTTTGGTTACTCTATTGATGTGTAATATTAATTTTCAGCATGTAGAGATTTGGAACCCCCTTTGGGTCATGGAATGAATTTACTCAAGTGACCAGTATGGGGTCAAACTAGGTTGGATCGTTGTAAGGAATTATTTGTAAATGAATACTCGAGTATGGAGTGGTTATAAAAAAACAATCAATTAATTGAAAATTCTAATGAGAAAAAAAGTTTGCAACAAACCCTTTGTATATGTTTCCTAGAATAATTAGAAATGATTATACCCTAAGACTTAAACTGTCCTGTTAAAGGTTAAAATAGTGTTTCATATGATAGATACATGACATATAATAATAAATCATTCCCTTTAATCAATGTTTACTTATTATTATTTATTATATATTCATTATGAAAAAATATATGGATTTATTTTCATTAATAGTGTATTGACTAAATTCCATATTTTATATTTAATAAATATTGATTACACTGAAGTTATTAAGGATTAATGATTCTATTCTATATAAACCTTAATGATAATTTGGTTTCTCCAATTAATTATTTTCCTTCCTTAGGATATGATGATTAAAATTTTGAATATGTTTCATGGAAGAAGATTATTTTTCACTTCAATGGTCTATGTTTAATTACCTATGTAATAGAGGACATGTTTTTGTATCTAGTTATTCAACACTACTAAACTAGTCAATATGTGATGATGTGATCTCTTGTATCTATTAAATTTTAATAAAATAACCACTAACTCTAGGCTACATGGGTTGCGGTTGTTATAAAGATCCCCTATGGGAAGAACCCCATCATTCACATATAACCATAAGTTTGAAAAATCATCTTGGGGATGGTAAGAGATATTTCCTAAAAATTAATAACAACTAAATTTATTATATAAGGGCCAAAAATATATTTTTAGTTTCTTCTAAGAAGATATTATACATAAAGGGACCTATCAAACAAAAAAATAGCCATCTAATCCTACCGCACTGGAATATTTTGAAAATCTCCCCAAAAACCTACAAAAAAGCCTTAACCATGAACCAAGAATAAAACCAATGAAAATTCATCACAAAAACACAAAATAAATTTCTTTTAATAATTAAATCATTATAAAATCATCGTTATTATACACCTCAATGAAATTTTACTTGAAGAAGTGTTCGAGTCTCATTAGATGTCATCTTATTATGTATAGAAAAAGACCCATCATCTGTATTGGATTCCAAAATTCTCTTGAGGAATTAAAAAATTAGGGAAAATGAAATTAATATAATATATATATATATATATATAATATGTTAATTGGGTCACATATTTAGAAAAAATTGGTACCGAATGGCTTTATTAGCCACTGAGAACACCCCTAAAAGGGACATGAATAAGGGAAAGAGAGGTGGTGGTTTTCTGTTTCATAGATAGGATGGGGACGAATAAAATGGGGTTTCTCTTTAAATACCATTGTTAAAATTGTTAATTTTCCCCATTTTAATGAATCATATAGTTTATTTTATGGTTTTACAAACCATTTATTATTCTTGTACCCCCACTATTTGAGATCCACTAACCATACATGGTTATGAAAAACAGTCTAGAAGATAGTTCACTAATAGTGTGCTATATTTACATTCAATTTTAGAGACCATACTATTTCCCATTTTTATTCACATGGTTTCCCAAGATGTTCACTTATACAATATCGACCACATTTTTAGCACAAACAATGTTCCAACTATGTGCCATATATTGTACTTTTCCAAAACACAGACTCTTTTCCATATAAAACTGAGACACTCTAAAAATATGAAAGGAAAATTCCTAGGGGTTATAAAAACTAATGAATTCTATTTTATTCCTTCCATGTTTGATAACCCTATAACAAATAATATTTTATAATGTGACCCAACCATTAATTGAATATTTAAATTCCATCTAAATGTTTCAAATTGTAGTGACATGCGATATTATAATGCGCAAACATTAATTCTTCTCATACATGATAATTTACTTTTTTAATTACAAGATCAAATTTCTCCACTCAGGGGAATGAAATCCTATTAAATGGACGTTCCATTGTTCTAAGAACCCATAACACTTCTAAATAAGTCCTTAAACACACAACATTTAACCAAATAAAATAATTCAACCCACATTTATCTTCAATAAACGCATCATCAAAATGATTACCAAAAACCATAGAACCAAAAACAGGACTAAATGATCATTTAATCTATAAACTAGCCAATACCTATCCACACTAATGGTTAATAATATCAATAGATAGTTAAAAACCATGGTACCACCTTTGTCAATATTTATTTCTCGAAAACACCTCTAATTTTCAAAAAAAATCCCCCACCACATTACTAAAAAAAATTTCTCAATCAAATATGAAGACACTACTTTGGGCCGTAATTTTTAAAATTTAATGGAAAAATCAATAAAAAGGTGTAGTGCTATATTTTCATGGAAAAGTCCTGAAAAACTAATGAACTACACATATCTCATCAAAAATACTTTAGAAAACACAGGTTGGACAACATCTATAATACCATTCTCAAAATTTTAGACTTCTCACAATGATTCTTTCTCAATACCCGATTCATCTTCCTTCATCCCATGGCACATTGTGGTCATTCCAATTATGACCTCCTAGTCCCATAAATTAATATTAGTGATATTTCATAGATGTAAAATCCACTATATTATATCAACCACCTCCAAAGATCCCCCTTCTCTAATAGAAATAAAGAAAAATTTATAATAACACCCCGAGTCCCACCTCTAGTAAGCCCCTGGGTGGGGACCAACACCAATGGTATATAAATCTCACAAAATTGGAAGCATTACCCTTTTTATAGTAACAATGATTAGAAGGTAATATGGTCCATCTAAAAAAACTACTAACTATATGAAATAAAAACCAAAATCCATCCCACATGGATGTCCAATGTAAAACAGCTAGAAATACAATGAAACTGCAATGTATGAACAAAAAGAACAAATCTATGTAGTGAAATGATAATTATCCCCAATGTCCAAGTTAGTAATAACTAAAACGGTCCCCGTAATCGTCTTAGATACCTAAATTCTTTTTCATAAATTAATGTGTAAATATAAGTATAATATTTCAGGAAAAACTAGTGTCTCTCATGCACAATTAGAGAAGCATAATAACACCTTGTGAGAAAATAAAAGAAACCAACAACACCTAACAAGGTATACCAGCCATACCCACCTCACCAAGGTCGTACTAAACAAATAAAACAAGTCATGTAATGTAATATTGATAACATCACTGATAGGGTACCCCACCCAACATTCCCACTGATTAGCTAGTCTTAGAGCCTAATGACAAACATCCTATAACTCCCAAAATATTCGAATGTACGAGATCACAACTCACCCACAAACACATGGGCCACATACCACACCATATCCTACCCGAAATCACATTTTCTTCATACCACACCACATCCTTCCTATATAAACCAAGGCCACATTACACACCACATCTTGAAAACACCTAAGAGAGCAAGAATCCTCTCATCCCGAAGACACCTGGGAAATCATAACTGACCAGCACACACCTGGTCCCCACAAACCATGACCTTTATAAAAGATATTGGGATAAAATTTCCTGGAAGAGGGAGTATGGAAGAGTAGGAGGCCATTCATCCATCCTTCCCTAGGATTTTTGGAAGGTATCATCCCCCGCAACAATGGCGGTGTTTGAAACATGGTTCTCAACTAGGGTGCGGTGCATATAAAAATAAAAATGAATTAAAATTATATATATTGGTATCAAACTCGCATCCTAACCTATGGGTTCTCTATCAAAAAATCATCCAATATATGATACATCAATCTCTATTACTACCTCTAAATTAAATTATTAACTTTAGCAATAGTCTCTATGGTAGATGATAAAAGAAATTTTTTCACTTCAAGCCGCTGCTCAAACATACCCCCAACTAATTCATTTAACCAATTATCTTTCTTTGTAATGGGAATGATTTATTCATTTCATATCTACGCAAGAAACTACTAATAACTTCACATAAGAAATAGTACACAAAATGCAAGGATCCACCAAACAAATTGTGTGAAAAACCACACCTCTAAACAACATATATCTCATTTCCTCTCTATTTAACACACATTACAACAACTAAAATTATCATTATTCAAAGATATTCTTCCTAGTCATTCTTCTAAAAAACCCCAACATTCTACCAAACCCTTCCACCCTCTTCAATACAACAAGTAATATAATTATATCACAACCTGAACCTACAACCCTACTGCTCAACCATTTCCCATCCATTCCACAATCAATAAATCCTTCAAGCTAATATAAAATTTCATTCAAATGTATCACCCCAACAACACCTGTTCTATTAACCGTAGCACCAAAAATCCTCACAAGGTAAAAAATAACAACACGGAGACAGAAATCACACAACCACAACAACAAAAACGGTGTATTCATATTTAGAAAACACTTGTTCATTAATTCCACTTTGATAATTCATGGGTGATCAATAAAGCTGTATAATCTAGGGGCATCCAATTAGATAACTAAATAGATGTGTCTAATAGTTTTTAAGTAAATAAGGATATTAAACTAAAAACAATATCAAGCATAAATTATTCATCACCCATACTCAAACTAAGGCAACCAAAAACCATGGTTTTTAATAAGATACAACAAATAAATATAGATCAAATAATATGTAATACCATATGATCATCATCATCATCTTCACAGTCCTTCATCTATTACTTCTTATTTTGTTTATTAAATTTGGATCTAATATTTTTCATAAGTATACTTGAGTACCCCCACCCCAAATGCTATAGAAATTAAAAGAGATTAAATTATTCTTACATGGAGGGAAAGACAATCGACATCTAATACTTGCACCAAAACCGGGGTGCGTAAGCAGCAGGAGGAATCTCCCGGGAGACATGACCCACATGTATGAAACTAATGCATGGATCCACAGGGAATAATAGTAATATGAACACATGGTAGTAAGAGTATAGAGAAAAAACAAGTGAGGAATGATCCCATATTTATAATGGTCAAATCCTAAATATACAGAGAATGCAGTTTCAAATTCCATTTAAGGCAGATCTTGATCAATGATATGTATTTTAACTATTAAATTTCTAGGGTCATTAATAAATTAAATAAATATGTAAAATCCTTTTTAACAACATCCAAAACACTTAAATGTGGTTTTAAACACTTTTTTTGTGAAAAAAAATTAATGATTAGAGTCTTCAAAAACTAGGAAAACTATAAATTTTGGGTGATCAATTGATGCGAGTCACTGATGGTGATTCACCGATGTGAGCTACCGAGGGCATTTCACTGACATGAGATACCTTTGGCGTGTCACTAAAAATAGCTATAGATGGTGAGTCACCGATGAGAGCTACCAATAGAGAGTCCTTGAAATGAGCTACAGATAGTGAGTCACCAGTATGAACTACTGATAGCGAGTCCCCAAAGTGTGTTGTTGATGCTACATATCGATGTCATCGATCATTTGTGAAACTATATATTTTTCAAAAAATTAAAATGAGTCACCGTTTCTATCCTAGAACACCTTAAACACCAGATTTTGGCAAAGTAAATGACTAAGGAGGTCTACGCCATTACATGTGATTCCTCTCAAACTATTATTATCCTCAAGAATAAAAAACTAACCATGAAGTAAAAGAGATGTCTGAACAACCACCCCATGAGATTCCTATAATGGTTCTTAATATACTTGAAAAACTACTGAAACATCAAAAATCTATGTTAAACAAACCTATGTTGTTATAATTTTGGGGTGGAACCTAAACATCTAAGAAAACATCCATATACATGTACTACCACAAATGACCATACTAAAACACCACACAATTACAAAAACCATGCCATCATGAAAATTCACAACATACTGACAAATGAATCACAAAATTTCATCCTCCATGTCGAGATATTATCTACTCTGGGCAGCAGTGACTTGCCCTCATGGGTTTAATCTCATCCTCAAAAATGAATTTCAACTAGGATTTAGGCCCTCCCGTATTCATATGTCCGGATTTTATCACACATAATAGATCAAGGAAACAACTAATCTCATAGAAGAAAATGATAAATCATCCCATCATAAATTATGATAGGACCAGGAAAAAATAAAAAAACAATGGGTACTGGGAAAACATATACGCTTCTTGTTCAAAAGTACTCTCCTCCAGGCCACCATGCCTCTATAAAACATTAAAAATTGAATGGTCCCTCCAAAAAACACCTTCTCCTGATGATCTTGGAACTCTAGTAGTCTTTCCAAATACATCGTGTTATCTTCGACATCAAACTATCCACAATCTATGACATGCGAGCCATCAAGTAGAAACTGACGAAGCTGAGATACATGAAATACATTGTGGGCCTTCTCTAACTACAGTGGGAGTTCCATGTGATATTACACCTTCCCAACTTTCCCAACGACATTGAAATGTTTGATGATTCTAGGATAATGTTTTCTCTCCTAACAAACCTTTGCTTCTGACGTCAAGGGGGATTCATTAAGAATGTATGGTCCCTAACCATGAACTCCAACGGCCACATCCTTTTATCAGTATACGATTTACTCTAGTCTTATGCTTATTTAATCCTCTCATAGACAAGTTGAACCTTCTCTATTGTGCTCTGCACTACCTTAGGAAAACAAACAGCTGCCTCCCCAACTTTTATCCAGCACAGGGGTGAACAAAAAATTATTCTATAAAAAGTGTCGAATGACATCATACTAATAGAAGAGTGATATATATTATGTTATGAAAACATAAAAAGTGTATGTGTAGTAACCAAAATACCCCTAAGACCAAGACGTATGCCTGTGACATGTGCTCCATTGTCAGGATGGTCCACTCTTTCTACCCATCTGTCTGAGGGTGGAACGTAGTGATGAGGCATACCCGGGTTCCCAAAGAATGTTGTTATCCCCAAGAAACACATGAGTTAAATGTATATCTGATCTGAGCGGATGGATATCATATATCTTTACAAATGCACTACCTCATCCACATACCTTTTATCCAATGAATCCATTGAACCCGACTCTTTAATCACTACCAAGTGGTCCGATTTGGTTAGTCAATCTACCAATACCAATATAGAATCATATAATCCATGATCCCTATGTAACCCTATGATTAAATTCATTTATTTTTCATCCCAATTCCACTCGAATACATCCAATGGTTTCAAAAAACCACCGGGAACACAATGCTCGTCATTCACCTATAGCCACCCTAAACACTTTTTCACAAACTCCACCATTGCCCGTTTCAAACTGAGCCTCTAGAAATTATCTCTAAAGCCATGGTACATCATGGAAACTCATGGGTGTACCTATAACGGTGTGTTATGGAACTCAAAGTTGACTCCCTCATCCATTGCCACTTGAACAAATAGAATCTCATTGAATATCATCCAATTCTGACCATCCTCTGACCACCCCTCCATAACATCACCTTGGTCAACATGATAACACATCACCACTGCCTTAGAGAATCCCTACAGTGACTCCTCCACATGATTCATCATAGGATACTATATAATCATCTAAAAAATACAGCATATACCACCGTCCATTCCTGTATCTATGTGCATGGATTCCGACTCCTCCATCACCTAGAATCCGTAGATTCCCAAATAACCTTCTTCTATTACATCCTTCTCAATGAATCATAGATATTATTAACCATTCCATAGGTTTAAGGGATTTATTGATTTTATTCATGGAGAAACTCCATTGACATGTGATTTCATACGTTAAGATCTCACTGGAAAAAATATACTGAAAAATCTTGGGATCTGTGAAGAACACAAGGCACACACAAATGAGGTAATACCTCCATAACTTCATCACTAACATGACCAATGTTATCTATAGATCATGGTTGGAATTGTTATTTTCACTTTTATGTAACTACCTAGAACCAAAATAGGTTACTCCCCATAGTTGCATCCGCAATAATCCACTTCCCTAGAAGAAATAATCATAAAGCACTTCAAAAATCACCCATTACTCTAGAAACCAAATCACTGAATCATTAAAGAAATTCCATTTTAGGTAACATAATGCTTCATGGAACTTCTCACTCCACATAATGTAACGCCCCGACCCCAGCTACCCAGAGTCGGTGCATTACTTCGTAACATTGGCATGATCACAAAAGATCATGTCTCGAAAGACCGATTAGTTTAGTAGCCTTGGAAACACTAGATACATTCATAAATGTTACATTACATCATAAAGTGAAAAAATAATAACAATGTCTTCATAGTCCACACTCATATCCCTTTCTGACTACCTCTGCCGGTCATTCATAAAATACTTCTTCACATCCTGGAAAAATATTAAATCATTGAAAGGGGTGAGCTCAGATGCTTAGTAAGGATAACAATATAGCGGAAGCTTTCATCAATAAACATAAACATTTAAGGCAATGTATAACTAAAACAAAAGCCTTTTAAACTTGAACTTCAACATAATATGGCAAAAGTAAAATGAGGTAATGCCATTCACTTCTTCACATGGATATTCTACTGGTCGAATAATCACATGCAATATCAATAACCATTTTCATAATGAGGGAATGTATAATGCCAGACATTCTGAAACATTTTGTCAAGGCCTCGGCCAAGACGTCTAAAATGATTAAGGCCTCGGCCAAAACCATATATCAAATTGGGAAAGGGCCTCGGCCAATTCCACTTCTAGTTGTCTCATGAGACCTACCGATGAATCGAGGAGCTATAGTGGGCTCCACCCGTCACTTATTAAGTCCAATACATTCCTCATATGAATAGTTTTAAACATATCATAAACCATAACATAATCGTATCACATAAAACATGCATAAAGGAAACATAAAATTTCCACATTTCAATCACAAGATATCAATACAACACATTGATATAATAAAAACTCTTTCAAAACCATTTTCAATACCAAAATAAAATAAAGTCAAAACTTTGTATTTGTTTTTCATTAAAAAAAAGATGGCTTGTAGAGGAAGCTGAAACTCAAATAATGGTCACGGTTGCAGAGAATTCGTTGTCGCCGCATAAGTACGGAATGAAAAACATTCCCTTTTGTCATTTAGCAAAACGCTTCGTATAAAAAAGATTCCTTTTGAATAAACGTAAAAGTCGAAGGGGTTTATACACTGTATAAAAGAAAGTTGTGTATAGAACCAAATATGCCTCAATGAATGGGGATTGAGACGAAGTCCTTAAAAAGATCATTTTTAAAATAGAATAGATCTATTATGTGTATTCACTATAGGTACACATAAAGAAAGTAAAAATACAAAATAGGACATAATAATATCATGACATAATTTGAATGTAGGAGATTAACCCAAAGAATGGAAGTTGGGTTAAGAAGTTCCCTTACCTTGCGTCTTGTCCTGACTCGACCGTTCTTTAACCTCCTGAATAATAAACTAGAGTTAATTTATATTTACTTAAGAAACTTTTTCATGTTCATTATTCCTTTTATGTCCCTTATTACCATGTTATGAACATTATGTAATTATTTAAGTTAATAACGGTCGTTTTGTCGATCTTAGGTACTTGAGTCAAAAATAAAATTCTTATAATTACAAGTTGTCCATGTGGTGATATATCCATTATATCCAGAATTATATTCATGATATAGATGTCATATATATCATATATATCCAGTATATACCTTCATTCATAATATTATGTAACATTTAGAGGTAAGAAATGAAATGCACCGTTCATGGAGACGGTAAGCCGTACGTATGCATGAACGCTACTTTCATTTTATTTCATATTTAATGGAATGAAATCATAATTATATAGAGGTATAATATAGTTCCAGTATAATATCATATATAATATCATTACTCCATCCTTTATACATCCCACATATGGCATTAAAGATTCACATCACTTTGAGGGGGCGGTAGTCCGCACTTCCTAAAATGAAAATATCACGTTTAACCATAATAGAATTAATAAAGGTATGCAATAAATGAAAAATACAGAACCTTAAGTAAAACATAAACATATTATATATTATATATAAATATAGTGACATCTTAATGGCCACCTTTGAAATTGTTATATGAGTGTTGAACAATCATCGTTTCGTGAGGCAGAAATTCGCCATCCACAGAAACTGTATGTTCTTTAACCATTAGATGTAGGTGTGTGTAAGTGTAGCTCGAATCCTTCCTATAAAAACATTCTAGTACATTAAGGATACTTTTTTTGTTACAAAAGAAATGAATAAAAAGAGTTTAGGGGGTTGGAGAAGAAAAATAAAAAAAACAATATTAGAGAAGAAATTACCTCAAAATCGAGTAACTCTTTTTGATTTGAGCCAAAGGCTTCCTTGGGAAGAGTTCTGGCCAAACTGAGGCTTCTAGGAGTAATGGGGGAATGTTGGGAGAGTATTTCGGCAGAGGATGGCCGAGCCAAATGGCTTGAATGTGTGAATGAGGTGGTAGAGGTGGGGGCCTTTTATAAGTGGAGAGGAGGGGCACTCGTGGAAAGTAAGGAAATGTTACATTATTATGCAATGATTTTCGGATTTTAAAGGTTCCACACTTATATAATTAAAGGATAAGGTGATAAGGGTTCGAAATCTACCCATCCAATAGTCTTGGGACAAGTTTAAGCCTTGGATTTTACATTATCTCTTCATTTTATTAAAATCGTTAAATAATGAGGTCATCTCTGCATCATAATGAGGTCATAAATAATTTAATTTATTTAATGTTTAAAAAAATACTATGATGTAGGAAATCTTTTTATATTTCCAATGACATTTTATAGTTAAATATATTACTTGTATAACCACTTGTAAAATTTTTTTAATAAAACATTTCATGTTTGTGTCATTTTTTACTTTAACATTAAATAAAAGGTATTTATGTCAGTTTCCAAATAATGTGGCTCCATGGGGTCCCCAAGTTGACCCATGGATTTTCTTGGTCGTCCATGGAATATCCAATTAGGGTAGGACATGTGTAAATCTCATTTGGTTTTAAAAAAGAGGAAATATTTGAAAAATATCAATAAATATTTCTAATAAATAAAAAGAGGATGGAGAAGATGATGAATCTAAATGTTAATCATGAAGAAACTAGGTATCAACTATCTTATGTTGGAGAAAATTCATCAAATGTATAGGGAATAGAATAAAATAAAGTGAAATAATTTTCTAAAATGTATTTTTATCAAAAAATATGATGTGAAAAGTGAAACTAAAAAATAGGACTCATAGGAGAAAGGGGATACAGTCTTCATGGATAATTCAATGCAGCCTAATGATTTGTCAAATGAAGTAGAAAAAGGTGGTAGTGAAGATAAAGAATTCTGTGACATGGAAACACTAAAAAAATTCCAATTTTTAATGTTGGTATTGTATTGGATTAATAAAAATAGAAATCATGAGAAAAAATCATTGAAATATGGAATAGATTCATTGACTAAATCACTTGATGAGCCAAAATACATATACATTGTTGGAATCATAGTGGATTTCAAATGAAATATGATATATCATGACGTGTATACTTTAAAAAAGTTATAATAATTTCATATCTCTATAAATAATAACATAATTAATAATCCATAGGAAAAATCTATTGAGGTGAAATGTTTTCAATGAATAAAACTCCCTGATAAGTACTCAGAATTTTAATGAAAATTAAATTAATAAATATGGGTGACATAAAAATTATCCAAGATGGTTTCCAATGTTACCATGAAACATATAGTTTTTTCCATAGTATGACAAATCATTATTTTGGCTAACATATCTATTAATGATAATGGTGGAATCTAGTAAATATAAGAGGGTAAATGGAGCATCATCAAATAATGAAAAACAACCCACTAATAAAATTAATAACTATTTAAATATGTAAACAATAAATATGATGTGGGAGAAGAATAAAACTATGGATATGAAAAATGGGAATGTAATGGTGATGATTAAATATCATAATAATAAAAATAATGACATGATGTAGTTGATTTTTAATGAAAGAGAAACCTGAAGAGATGGTTATTATGAATATATATATTTCATGAGGATATTTCATAATATAGTAATTTTTTGGGGTTTAAGAGTTCATTGTAACAAATTATATCTGTTATGGTATAATTTATTACCCCTTAAATAAAAAAGTGGATATTAATTGAGGGTTATTATGATTTTGATAGATTATAATAAAAACAACATCCAAAAAAGAAGGTTCAATTAAATAATAATTATGATTTTCTTCTTGAAAAACTTGGATGGGTTGATCAACTGAAAAAAATTTAAATTTTTTTCCGCAAAATGTATTGAATGTTTTTAAATTCAAATGATACATTCATATATAATATGTGGAGAACATACAACAACATGTAATATTTGTTAATGTTTATGAAAAAGGTAGAAATAGTTAGAATCAATGTATACTCAATTGTGGTTTCACATTACATATGACCCACAATAATAATATACTGAAATATATCTAATATTAAGATTGAGGAGATATTACTTCTCGATATTATGTATTACTCAATTTCAAAGGAGTTGGAAACACCATGATTAGTAAATATAAATATAATAATATTCACATTATCTATAGGCTAAAGAACTATTTAATGAGTGTTTCTCTGCTTTTTAAAAATGGGAATATTGTTATCAATTATAATGATGGATCTATTAAAATTAATTGGAAGTAAGAACCAATCAATATATGGGGATACTGAACTAGTTATAATTAAGTTGAAATTTCTAATTATAAAGAGACATAATAAATGATCATGATGGAGTAAAATTTACTACAACATAAAAAACGTAGCTATTTTGGTTAAAATAACAAGAATATGATTATCAAACCTGAATATGGGATGAATATAATAAGAATACACCAAGAAAATATGAACACGTATCACACATTTCAGAAAATTAATGTGGATAACATAAGCTATATGTCAATTGAGATTAAAATAAAGAAACAACATGAGTTGGTCAACATAAATGGGTGTAGTACAATAATGTTTAATTCTACCAATGAACATTAATTCATCATAATATTTTTATTATATTAACCATATTAAATAATTTTATATAAATTGTACTTGGAAGTTATCTATTGAGAGATTCAATAATATTTAGAGAATTTTAATGAATCCTCTATGATGTGTTGCCATAATATGTTAGTTTTGAAATGTTTCTGCATTCAAGAATGAATAGTTAAAGAAATGTGTTTTATTAATGGAATATTTCATGATTATAGTAATCCATACTTTTCAAATATTGTCTTGTTTCTAATATGAATTACTAGACCTATATATACATGGGATAAACATTCCTATCGGAGAATAAAACATAAATACACATTCGAAAATAATATATAAATTCAATAATTTATATTACATGTTGAGACCTACTTTTTCATATTTTTTTATCCCAAATATCGAGGTATGGTATAGGGACAATTCATACAGGAGATGATTAAATATATAAAATAGTGTGTGTTATATAATTATTGATGGATAAAAATTTTAAAATATTCTATAAGAGAGATTATGATGTTAAATTTCGTGGATAAAAAAATTTGGAAAAGTGGATATAACTGATAAAAAAGGAAAATAAGGAAAATTTTTGATAGATTATATGTACTTGTGTTGGAAAATAAAAATACATCTGAAACATCCCTACCTACTAATGATGAAATATTGAATCTCAGAGATAATGTTTTTACATTATGGGAGTGTTCAAAATATAAAATATTATTCCAAACACAACAAAATGAATTTATTGTATCAAATAATTATAAAAACACTGTGCAGTGGAAAAATAAGATATCATGACTATATAAAAATATAGATGTTGAAAAAAAATCATAATGATGTCTGAAAATAAGTTCTATCATTGAGAATTTTTATGAATTCAATTATTATAAACATTATTTATCATGTTAAACCAATGAGTGTTTAAGAATAATTCTATCATGAAGATTTGATTAAAAACATATAAGATGACATAATAAACAAGGAACTGGGATTTTCTTCCACATCTCCAATATAATAAAGAGATTTGGATAATGTGTATTTTCAAGAATAAACTAAATGATAAATGAGAAGTGTCCTGTAATAATCATGTTCTGTTTGAAATAAATAACCTAAATTGGAGGTTATGTTTTTAATGATGTATTTACCCCATGCACATTGATGTAAATAAATAAACCTCTCTTTACAATATTTCCTAAATGAAATTTAAAAAAGCTTATATTGGATGTGAATTTAAAAACTCTGAATGGGGAACATTAAAAAATCAGTACATTTAAATATGAAATATTTTTTCTATATGGTTTTATATACCATGTTCTAAAGATAAATAAGGACATGCATGGGAGAAAACAATATACACATGCATGGTATTCTATGCTAAATAATATGTTAAGGATAATCAAGTTCATTAATGAAAAAATGGATTCTACTCTCTCTGAAAAAGGAGATGACAAAAATTTACTCATATAGATTAGTTATGCTGATGAGGTTAGTTTTTTAAAAAACAATGGTGATAATATTAATTTTCATACATCCATTACTGGGAGAACAACTATGATACCAATGATAGATGAGATGAAATTTTTCATTGTTTTCAATTCAAACATACGACAAGTTTTATCTACCTATCACAGGAGAAGCATGATTATAAATTATTAATTAAAGTTGTTATCAACCCTATTTTATTTCTGAATTTAACATTGTGTGTGACTCCAAATCATCCCAATGATGTACCATATTAAAAATATAATCATATCATAAGATATATTGTTGATACTATATTTTTTTTAAGTAATACAAAAAATATCATTTTATCTTTCAAGATATTCAAATATATATTGGGATGAATATAAAAGAAATTAGTATTCTTGTTTGCAAGGATTATTTTTTATGAAAGTAATATGAATTTAATTAATCTTCATGAGGAAACATTATGTATCATTAAGAAAAATTGAAGTTCAATATGTTGTGGAATCCAATAACATTAAGATAATGACACTGATAAAGTTATATCTTGAAGAAATGATTGATTGTGACTCATATCAATTGATAATAAAGTGTAAAAAATAATATTTTCAAAATATGTTACTAGATACCATGAAATATTCAAGGTCAAAACTTATTTTAATCAACTATCACATCATCAAGGAGAAATTGTATCCAGTTCATATTTTATTTTAGTGTATTTCATCAATGGATTAGTTAGAATATATATTGATAATACCCCCAATAATGATACCTTACAACACATGATTGTATTTTTTGAGATTTAATTCATCCCTAAAATAAATTTATATTTTATTCCTTTCATACCATTATTACATTATATTTTATAAAAAATGAAAAGAATTTAAAATCAAGATTTACTTTCTATGAGTATGTGAAGAAAAACATAATGGTGTTCAAGTATATTCAGAAATTAGTTTCTATATCAATCATATCTGAAAATAATGGAGCATAATGGTATTCTATTATATAAATAGATTTTTTCCTTAATTGAACCAAATGATGATTGATGGTATAAAAAGGCATGTTTTACCATTCATTAAAAGGAAATATGTGGGGTTAGGTTTTTATGATTTCATTATAAAAACAAGTATAACATGTAATCCATGTTATAGAGGCAGTTTTGGTTAGAGAATTGGATATTTATCAACATATTAATTTTTTTTATTAATTCTTTTAGTTATTATTCATGGACATATCCCTACTAATTTTATTTTAACAATTCATAGTAATAGGGGAACTTGGGTAGAGGGATCAAAAACAATACAAAATGGGTTTTAGAAACATGATAAAAAGTGTTGATAAATAATATAATTACCCATATGATGTGTTTTTTATTTATCACACATTGTCACATCATTTTATTTCCATTTTTTAGATCAATATGCACTATGAGACATTGTAAAACATTGCTTGAGAGTTGGTGTTTCAGTGCAACCCCTTAGTGAACAAATCTTAGAAGTAATTTACTATCTTATAGGCATATTATCTATAAATTAATATAAAATGATAATTAAATATCATTTTTTGTATTTAATGAGATGGTTTATGAATTATATTAGTGTCTGTTTTAATAACATTATATATTCTAAAATATTATAGGATTACATTTACATTATTTTAGGATGATATTAGAATAAGTTGGTTAATGATTTTGAATAGTTATCATGCATAAATAATTCACAATAGATTTCAATATTCACATTATGTAATACTCTTTTGATTTATCTATATATTTAAATTTATGATAATATTATTTAATAACATGGATTAAAAAGATAATAGTTGAGATTGAATTACGAATTATTATGTGTCCATGATGGATGATATTATATTGACATAGTATATTATAAATGTCAATGTTCACAAATGAGTGGAATTATTATTTCATTATAATTATTCTAAAGGGCTTAAGAAAATATCATTCCTTCAATACTAGGGTGTTCTGAAACTTAGTTGGTATCTTTTAATTGATGTGTTATTTTTTAAAAAAAGGGCTCTATTTTAAAAAACTATATGAAGAAAAAAGTGTTTCGAAATAATCATGTTTTAAGGATTGTACCATACATTGGTATAATTACATTACAATTCAGGAGACATAAAAATTCTATTGAATCGACCCAAAAAACAGGGATGTAGTCACTAATTGTTACCACCCTGGTCAGGTTCTCCCTCAAGTGACTAAGTTGGTTAGCTATTTTACATTTGGAATTCCTCCTCATATTCCATAGGATTATTACTAAAATAGAGGGTCCAATGAATATAGTGTGGAAACTATTCCCACTGTTATAGGGTTGTAATGAAAGAAGAAAATAATATAACAGTAGAATAAATAACCAAAAATTTAATAAACAACTAGAAAACCAAAGCCGATAAAATACCAATTAAATAAATTCAAATAATAAAAATCATAATAAAATTATTAGCTCGATGTAACTAAATGACTAGCTCATAGTAATGAAGACAAAAGAATATGAATACTCTAATAATGACTCCAATGAACCCAATCACGAACCCCATGAATGTCTGGTATTCATGTGTAAACCCATCGAACATGACAAAAATCAAGAGTATGTTACCTTTCCCTCTTCCAAACCCACATCAATAAAATAATTCCAGGTACTAAATAGGATCATTTCAAGGGTATGAGTGAAAAGTTATAGGCCGAATCAACCATGAAAATACAAATATAGTACAATAAGTATATTTTCCCAAATTAAAGTTAATAATAGGAGATTTTATTAAATAAATTAACACTACACATGAAATAAACAATCATACCCTCAAATTCTTGGGTGACACCCAGAGCCTGCCCAATCCCTACTCTAGTGCCCCACAAGATATATCTATATAGGGAACGATACTCCTTGATTAGAAAAAAACACCAAACCAATTTTAGATTCTACACCACGGATTAATAACACAAACATAAAATTTAAAATGGATTACCATAGGATATCCAGAATCTCACATATGGGAATTCATAATCTACCTCTCATGTATCCAGTAACATTGAATTTGGTCATCAGATATAATATATAATCAAATAATCTTCCCTCATGCATCACGTACCCATGTGTGTATCTCTTAGGTGGTGCAAACAATAAACACCACTCCCTTATGAGTCAACAGAAATCGGGATTTGTATCTAAACAAACTCAAAAAGGATTGAAGGATCATTCCCTAGGTTATCAATCACATAATTTTCAAATAAATAATATATATGAAAAAATAAAATTTCAAAAAACGCACATTCCAAATATAAAATCATACAACCCAATGATAAAATTTTCAAATTATTATTTTCCCAAAAATGTATATTTTTTTAATTGTGGTTCCTATAGAGACCCAAGCATGACATACATGGATATTACATTACTTTTTCAGAATACTTAATACATGACAAATAATCCCAAGAAATGTAATAGTTTAGTGTCTTTGAAAACTCAGAACGAAATCTTCTAATCATGATGAAATATCTTCAACATCTCCCATAAAGTTCTTCCCCTTTTTTTCTTACCTAAAAACATTATTTATATCCTCATGAAAATGAAAAATAAAATGAGAGAGCTCAAATGGTCAGTAATTGTAAACATGGAGAACATCAAACAATCCATAAACATTTGAATGTAAAAATATGGACATAAAACCTGAGTAATGACATAAATCTGGGAAGTACATAAGGAATAGATCAGAAAGTAACATTAATCATGATAAAATATTATTGGAATAAAACATTTAATTGTGGAAAATGATTAATAAAATTATATGATTTATATAGTAGCCAAGGAATTGATGCTAAGACCATCATAGTGGACTAAGTCCAATACTGAACCGGGTTTACCAGCCGTTCCAGCACTATATTACTGAACTAGATTTCACATACCGTTCCAGCCATGTCTATCTCATGAGATATAAATCATTACCTAATGCATTGGAGGGAGATATAGTTCCCACCCTTCTCATATTGAATTCATTCTTACGTGTTCCACAATACAATCATAAATCGTTCATCAAAACCCAAAGAATAAAATGGGTTTCAAAAACATCATCTATTCATAAAATAATCTGTATAAAACAAATGGATATCATTTCATCATAAGAATAATCAAACCATGTAAATAATAGATACATTATACTTGACCCATAAAAATACTAAATAATTCCATCTTAGATGGAAAATAGTTATGATAAAACCCTTGAAATGAATTCTTGAGAAAAATATCCTTTTTCATCAAAATCATTTTTCTTTCTCCAAATGTCATGAAATTTTAAAAGAAATGAATTTTATTGAAAATCATCAGGAAATATTTTATAATAATATTCATATAAATAAGGCATTATGAAATTGTAAAAATCCTTTTATACCGTATAATTTAAAAAAAATTCTCCTTTTATTTTTGCCGGAAAAGTCAAAAGGTACCTTGAATGGTAAAAAAAAAGAATGATTCCTTCCATATAATGCGTTAAAAGAAAATAGAGTGTAAAAAATATTTCTAAATTACATGGATTAATAATAAATACTTTATGAAAGTGTTTTTATAAAACATGGATAGGGATGATGAATATAACCCCATTAAATACTTACAATGAAACAATCTCGGATAAGAATGAGATTGGAATAATTATCCCTTACCTTATGTCTAATTTTTTTGGTATGTGTCTAAGAATCATGTATAGTGAGTTTAAATGTATTATTAACTTATAAAAGAACCATAATAATATTTATGATATCATATATGATTCACTTACAAATTTATATTACCCTTTCATTTGTCTATTCCATGTAAAAGTAGTGTTTCAGGTAAAATTGTTTTATTCATCATACATGTTTTGACTATTATTTATTCATATAATTACTTCGATCATGATTAATTACTTCCCAAATGTAAAACATGATTTATATATAATATATATTCAGAATATAAATATATATAATAGATATATAAATGGAATGAAATACACCATTCATGGAGACGGTGGGCCGTACGTATGCATGAATGTTGTTTTGGTTTCTTATTAAATTGAATGGATGTAAATGAAATATATATATAAATAAATCTAGTATCATTATTATGTCATATATTTCATGATTACATATTATATATACTTTATATTCTTTCTTTATTGGGTAACATGGAGAATCAATCTCTTCACATCGTGGATACGGTAATCCGTACGTACGCACAAGCGATGATATCATTCCCATAATTATTGAATATAATTAGAGTGGATGATATAATATCTCAGAATTAGTATTGTGTTATAATAATCATATATCGTTATTATTTCCACCATTTTACCAATCCAAGTAAGGTGGTGGTGGATGCAAATTACACCACAGCGTGGAGATGGTAAGCGTACGTATGCACGCATGATGATTTCGTTTTTCATAGGATGGATAGAAGGTGAAATAGGGTTGTTTCATATTTATAAAAAATTATTAGTATATTATTTATACTGATTTTATTACTTTGTAATGAAACAACTAAATAATAGGAAGTATAAGAATAAGGTAATTTGAATGAATTGGTATAAGAGATTACCTATTCTTCGACGCACCTCTTTTGAACTTCCCCTTAAGGGAGTAGAGTTGGTCTTTTGAGATGACCAGAATCTCAAAACTTTTACTGGGGAAGTTGAGAAGTTTAATGGGAAGTGTTTTCCCAAGAATTAAGGCTCAAAATGTATTGAGGAGGTGAGGGATGAGGTTCCATTTTATAAGATAGGAGAGGGGAACCTTTTGAAACCTCAATAATATTTGTTAATAATAAAATCAAACCCCACATAAAATCTCAAAAAATTACTCAATTAAAATATGAGATAATATATAAATGTAATATCATCAACCGATAAAATTTAGACATGTTTCATGTTTATTTTAATCCTTATCATTTTGATTTATCCTTATTTAATCTATTTAATTTTATTTGTGGAAATAATTTTCAAATTTTTAAATTATTGTAAATACTTACTTATGTGTTCTGAATTTTCCATAATTAGATAAATTATTACATTTTTGACCATGTAATTTTTATTTTGTAATTTTTAAATATTTTTGTGATTTTCAATCAATTTAATAATATGTTATTTTTATAAAATATCAATAGTGTCAATTTTGACACTATTCAATTATTTTAATTTATATAAAATACACACAAAAGATATATTCGAAAAAAAATATTAAATATATTCCTATAATGTCATATTCATATAAAAATTCATGGATCACATTAATTTATTCATATAATATTTATTTTTATTTTTTTAAAACCATTTAATTAATATTTCTCTTAATAAAATAATTATTACAACATTTATGTATAATTATTTAATATATATATTTTTGCATAAAAATAAAAAATAAAATACTATGATAAATTTAAATCTAATATATTTTATAATTATACTTTTACTCGAATTTATCATATTAAAATCACAACATTTAAATTGTTATAATTATTAACTTATGAAGGTGACAACTTTGACATATTGTTAAAATAAAATAATATAAGCGTCATAAAAGCTTTTTAAGGCTACAAATGGTCCAAAATAATACAATTGGATGTTTATGGTTTGGATATATGCGACTAATATGTTTTCATCAGGTTTTTGGTCTTTTATGGGTATTGTTATTTGAATTAAAACTACATTATTTATTTTTCACTAAATAAATAATTTCTGCATCAACAATGTATACGCTATTTAAGTAATAAAATATTTACTAAAATTTTAAAATAAATTACCATAATAAAAAAAATTAGCTTTCAAATGAGTGTTTATAATAGAACTTATATTTTCTATAACCTTATATTAAAAAAACATTAATTAATAAAGTTTGAGTGAGACGTATTTCACTTTCCTTTAAATAAAATAAGATAAAGGTCCTAATCACATCCAAGTAGGTTTCAATAGATTCTATTTCGAACCAAGTATGTTTTAAGGATAAATATAATCATTAAATTATATTAAAACAAGTGTTTGGGTAATTTTATAATATTAATTTTACCCTTAGTTACCTTATTTATCTTTAATAGTGGTAAATAAAATTTACTGTAGTCACTATTTAAAATGGATAAAAATAAAAAGTAGCCAATTAACATAATTTTGACCCACTGATTCCAAATATGGAATCCAATTTTCATTATTCAAAAAATAGAAGTTGTAGTATTTAATTTGAAATTAATCCCACTATTGAGAAAACATGTTTTAAAAGTAAAAACATTGCAAACAACTGAAATGTTTTTACCTATGAATTCAAAGTAAAATAAATGATAATGACTGAAATTAAATTAAATTCTAATAATATATTCTATTTATACTTTAAAATCATTCAATATTATAATTTAACCATATTAATTATCTTGAGGAAATTGTTTTTTTGATATTTAAATTTACCGTATTTTTACTATTCAACAAAATATGAAAGTTAAAAGAAAAAATTAATAAATTATAAAAAGTAATATTTTATATACATATTGAAATTAATAAAATTATTTTCTCAAATTTAACTCATAATCATGTCACAAACTAGATTTAAACTGGGTGTGCCATCAAAAGGCGACAAAACAGTATTTTTGAAAACATATTTCCTTTATAAAAAAATTTATTTTGTTCTCATAACATGTTCTATAAAATGATTAAGGTTAATTATAATGTTATAAAATTCAAAATGCGGTTAATACTATTCATAACGGCTACTTCATAATAATATTAGAATAATTTATTGTTGGTTAGTGAAACACGAAATTGCGGACAACACACACAATTGAGAAAGGCCGCTCTTACATGCAACACAAGACAAGAATAGTGTTTGTGTATACTAAAATCTAATACGGTGTTTTGTATAGCACAAGATAATCTTGGTGAAGTGTAAAACAGAAGACATCAAAGAATTAAAAATAAGACATCTCATAAAATCTCAATGTGTTACATTCTACACTCCTTAAAATGAATTTCTCCCTTGAAATTATTCGGGGGTTATTAATGGTTTACTACATGAAAGTTTCATTCATAGAAACACACATTGTATAAAGGAATACTGAAATTTAATTTTAAAACCTAATGTATGAAATGTAATAGTTACCCATATTAACTCATCACTCGGTTTCCACATAGGAGAACATTGGTGAAAATATGGATATGGAAGATAAATATAACCATCATGTTCTGATGCAGAGTGGTAGAGAAAATAGATATGAAAATGAAAACAAGAACAAAGAAATAAATTTTTGATGATCTAAGGTACCATCTGATTCATCAAACATGTGGTTACTAGGACAACATTGTCAGTTTTCAAATCATTTCCCTAAAGTGGATGTTTTTTTTCATATGGAAATATAATTATTGGATTTCAGTGTAATATCATCGTTGGTCATTCCATGAACAATTTCCAAATCATCTCTAATTTTAAAAAATTATGTTGAATTTTTCCTTCATGAAATTTTAACAGATCATGAGATATAATGATAGATTATTCTATCTATCTCAATCAAAAAGTTAACAAAAGTTATTAAATATACATAAGTCCATCTATGGCGAGATTAACAATATATTATTAAAAAAATGGACTTATACTTCAACTATTATTCCACTTAAGAAAATAAAACTAATTTCTAATAACCAATGACTTCCTATTGGGCCATGGTAGGCAATAAAATCCTGTTGCACTTCAGTTGTGGGTTCGATTCCTACATCCTTGTCCGACGCGAGAGGTTGTCTCCCATCCTACGGGTTGTATTTTTTCTAAAACTATACTATAATAACATTCTAGAAAAAATGTTTTATCCTTAATGAATACTATCTGATGTCCAACTTAATCCATTCCATTAATTAGGCTAATCCAAAATACTTTTGTCCAATCTCATAGTATAAATAAAAAGATTACTAGAGAGGTCATCTACCAAGCATGTAAGTACCATCATTTATCACCCATATATCATAAGATATATCTTGTTGGTCACATTACAAACATGTGAATACCTTAATATTGTATTCAATTGAAAAAATAATTACCATGGAACCTTAGTGAAAACATGAACTCTGTCAATAGTTAATTAATTAAATATTCCAAAACAAAAAATTTCTATATACTCAAACCAAGATGTCACTTTGTCCTTATATCAGTCATGATATCATTAAAACTATCAAACATATTATTTTCTCCATATCCCTTCATTATGTCCATATTGTCTTCCTTCCAAAAATATTTCAATCACTTTTCATGGTTTCCAGTATGATACAATTATTCAAAACAAATACCTAGATATTCTGATATTCCATAACACTATAAATGAGATTCCACAACACTATTTTGGAATCCCGTTACATATACACTTAATCATTCCACCACTTTGTTGTCAAATTCCAAGTCACCAATAGTGATCTAATGTGAATTCTCTTTGTCATTTTCCTTAAGCGGTTGTTGATGTTGTTCATTATTAACCCATAGATTAGGGAATTGGTTAGCATAATTCCACATTTCCTTGCACTTGTAGCGTTGAAGTGTTGGTGGTGCATTCCCTGTAGTCTTTTCTCTATTCACATCATTAGCTACCTTTTTCCCATTAATTCAACACTCATATACTCTAGGACCCTATTTTCCACACGTAAAAAATTTTCTAGTCCCTTTAAGACAATCTCCACCATGCTTCATTCCACAATTTGAGCATAACGAATCATTCGTATTCTTTTCACCATTGTTTTTAGATTTTCCATGACCTCCATCATTTGTTTCTTGACAAAACCATGAGATGGATATGTAAAACTTACTTTCAGTTCTAACATGATAGCACAACACACTATTTCTTCATTTCTACTGAAGTATCTTCTTTTTAATGCCCTTCGAAGACTTGGTTTTAATCCACTGTATAATTGATCAAATTTACTTTCAGGTTGGATGATAAAGCCAGATTTATACCTTGAAAGCCTTGTAAAATTCATCTCATATATACAAACATATTTATCATCCACTTCCTTAATATCAAGGAACTCATTTTCCATATTTGTTTGAGAATATGAGGGAAGTACTTATTTAAAAACATGTTTTTGAACTCGTCCCATTCCATGGATTCAATTTCATCTTGGGGCCATGTATTCTTAATTAGAGTCAACCAATTGTCTTCTTCACCTTCTAAATAGTATACAACCAAAATGACTATTTCATCTTCTAGACAGTGAATTATGGAATATATAATTTCAATGGTACTGATCCATTGTTTAGCAACAAGTGGATCAGAACACCCACTGAAAGCGGGTGGACGTTGCCTCATGAAGGACTCAATAGATTATTGTTCCTTTCTCTAATAATTTGGAAGTACAGAATGATTCATATCTTGTGTAAGTATAGCCATATGATTTTTCACTCTATTTCCCATAACATTTGGTTGTTCTTAAGGAAAATCATTTCATTGACCAGTGTATTGATCATTATCCCAGTTCCTTCGGGTTCCTGCAATTATCTAAAACCCAAAAAGAATAGTGTGAGAGGAAAAAATCATACAAGGAAAACAACATAATCAAGGGGAGTACCTATAATCTCTGTAATATTCGGTTTAATACTATGTTATTCAAGATTGTTATCATAATTCCAGGACCATAACCTATACTTATACTTATCCTTAGGGACATCCCAAGACATATCATAGAAATATCTCTAGGGATCTCAATAAAGATTTCACATCCAAGTTTCCAAAGGTTAGCTAAAAATTTTCCCTGATACCAACTATAATGACTGAAGATTGACGTACATGGGCATTGCATTACTTTTGCGGAATACTGAATACATGAAAAAAATTCCCATGGACCGTAATAGTTTAGTGTGTTTTTAAACAAGGAAAAAATATTATAATCATGGTGAAAGATCTTCAACATATCCTATAATGTTCTTCCCATTTGTTTCTTACCTAATACAATATTTATATCCTGGGTAAAAGAAAACATAAAATGGGTGAGTTTAAATTCTCATTAAGGGTAAATATGGAGAAAATCAAACCATCCATATTAATTTGAACATAAAAACATGGACATAAAACATGAGTAATGACATAAATCATGGAAGTATATAAGGCATAGATCAGAACAGAACATTAATCATGATAAAATATCATGGTAATAAAGCACGTAATTGTAGACAAAAAATTAATCATATGATATTATTTCTATATTAGCCAAGGTATAACTTCCAAGACCATCATAGTGGACAGTGTCTATTTCTGAACCGGGTTTAGCAATCGTTTCAGCCCTTTATTACTAAACTCGGTTTTACTTATCATTCCAACCAAGTCTATCTCATGAGATATAAATAATTACCCAATGAATAGGAGGGATATATTGTTCCAACCCATCTCATATTGAAATAATTCTTACGCGTGCCACAAAACAATCATAATTCATTAATCATAACCCAAATAAAAAAATAGGTTTCATAAACATCATCCCTTCATAACATAATCCATATAAAACAAATGGATATCATTTCATCATAAGAAAAATCAATCCATTTAAAAAATTGAGACATTATACTTGAAACATAAACATGATAAAGAATTTCATCTTAGATGGAAAATAGTTTTGATAAAACCCAAGATATTAATTCTTGAAAAAAATATCATTTCTTCTTCAAAATAAATTTTTTTCTCCAAATGTCGCGCAATTTTAAAAGAAAAGAATTTTTTGAAAATAATAATGAAATATTTTAGAATAATCTTCATGTAGATAAGGTATTATGAAACTGTAAAAATATGTTCACACCATATAATTTTAAAAAACATTCTCCACCAAATTTTTCCTAAAAAGTCAAAAAGTACCTTTTATGGTAAAAAAACAAATATTCCTTCAATACAATGTGGTAAAAGTCAAAAAGGGTAATAATGTTTTTAAACATACATGGAAGAATAGTAAACAATATTTGAACACATTTTTATAAAACATGGGAAAGGATGATGAATATAACCTCTATAAATACTTACGAATAAACAATCTCAGATAAGTACAAGATTAGAATAATTATCCCTTACCTTATGTCCAATTTCTTCCATATGTTTTTGAGACTCTTGTATAGTGGTTTTATACATATTATTAACTTATAACATAACCATAATAATATTTATGATATCATATATTATTCACAGACAACTTTATATTAACCTTTTATTTTCCAATTCCATGTTAAAGTAGTGTTTTGGGTAAAATTGTTTCATTCATCATACGTGTTTTGACTTGTAATTATTCATATTATTACATAGATCAGTATTACATACTTCAACTACATATGGTGGTGGTGGAAAAATAGATTGCTCCACGGTGTGGAGACGGTAAGCCGTACGTACGCACGCGCGGTGATTTTTTTCCTAGGATGGATAGAAGGTGAAATAAGGTTGTTTCATATTTATAATAAAATATCAGTATATTAGATATATTGATATTATTACTTTATAATGAAACATCTAAAGAAGAAGAACTAGAAAAATAATGAAACATGAAAGAATCTGTAGAAGAGATTACCTCTTCTTCAACGCACCTTCTTTGAACATCCTCTTAATATATTAGAGATGGTCTTTTGGGAAGAACAGAATCTCCAAAATGTTACTTGGGATGATAATAAGATTTATGGGTAGGGTATAGTAATGCATGAAGGCTCAAAATGGTGTGATGTGGAGAGAGATGAGGTTCCATTTTGTAAGAGAAGAGAGGGGTACTTTTCGAATCCTCAGAAATATTAGTTAATAATAAAATCAAAACCCATCAAAAAATATCAAAAATTGTCTAAATTTGAATATGAGATAATATAGGGTTGTAATCTCATAAAACAATAAAATTTATAGATGTTTTATCATTATTTTAAACCTTATCATCTTGATTGATCGTTATTTAATCTATATAATTTTATCTCATGTAATAATATATTAATTTTTAAATTGTTATATATACTTACTTATGTGTTGTGAATTTTAAAAAATTATATAAATTATTACATTTTAGACAATATAACTTTCAATATTTTATTTTTAAATATCTTTTTGATTTTCAAACAATTTAATAATATATTTTTTATAAAATATCAATAGTGTCAATTTTGGCACTATTCAATTATTTCAATTTAAATAAAATACACAGAGAAGATATATTCGAACCAAAATATTTATTGGATTCCTAAAAAGTCATATTAATCTAAAAAATTCACAGATCAAATTAATTTGTTCATATAATATTTATTTTAATGTTTTTAAACCATTTATTAGATAATTATCTTAATAAAATAATTATTACACCATTTATGTATAATTATTTAATATTCTTATTTTTTTTTCCTACGAATAAAAACTAAAATAATATGATAAATATAAATATAATATGTTTAATAATAATACTTTTACTAGAATTTATCATCCTAAAATCACATCATTTAAATTGTTATATTTATTAAATTATGATGGTGACAACTTTGAAATGTTTTTAAAATAAAATAATATAAGCGTCATAATCACTTTTATAAGGCTTTAAATGGTCCACAATTATAAAATTGGATGATTATTGTTTTGGTATACATTACCAATATTTTGTTCTCAGGAGATTGGGCTTTTTGTGGGAATTATTATTATAATAAAAACTATATTATTTATTTCTCACTGAATAAAAAATTTCCACATCATTAATGTATAAGCTATTTATGTAATTAAATATTTCTTAAAAATTAAAAATAAATTATCCTAATAAATAAAAATATTATATATTTCGTATGAGTATTTATAATTGAATTTATATTTTGTATAACCTTATATTAAATATACCTTAATTATTATGGTTTGAGTGAGACATATTTCACATTCCATTAAATAAAATAAAATAATAGTCTTAATCACATCCAAGTGGGTTCCAATAGATTTTATTTACACCCAAGTATATTTTATGGATAAATATAATCATCCAATTATATTAAACTAGTGTTAGGGTAATTTTATAATATTATTTTTAACCTTAGTTACCTGATTTACCTTTAAGAGATGTAAATAAAATTTACCGTATTTAATAATCATAATGCCTAAAAATAAAAACTGGCCTATTAAAATATTTTGGACCTACTGATTCGAAATATAGAATCCATCTTTTCAAATTCAAAAGACAGAAGATGCAGTATTTAATTTAAAATTGATACCACTGTTGAGAAAATGGGTTTTAAAAGTTAAAACATTGCAAAATATTGAAATGTTTTTACCTATGAATTCAATTCAAAATTAATGATAATGACATGAATTATATTAAATGGTAAAAAGTTATTATATTTAAACTGTAAAACCATTTAATATTATAATTTAACCATTTAAATTATCTTGATGAACGAAGTTTTTTTAAACTAAAATAGAGCGTATTTTTACTATTCATCAAAATATAAAAGTTAATAGAAAAAAATTAAAAAATTATCCAAAGTAAATTTTTATATACTTATTGCAATGAATAACATTGTTTTGTCAGATTTTACTCATAAACATGTCAAAATGTATATTTATAATTGGTACGCCATCAAAAGGCGACAAAACTGTATATTTGGAAAAATATTTCCCTTATACGAAAAGTTTATTTTGTTCTCATAACTTGTTCTAGAAAATGATTAAGATGAATGATAATGTTATAAAATTCAAGATTAGCTTAATAATATTCATAATGTCTAGTTCATAATAATATTTGAACAATATTTTATTGTTTAGTGAAACATGGTATTGCATACAACACACACAATTGAGGAAGGCCGCTCTTGCGTGCAACACAAGCCAGCAATAGTGTTTGCGTATAATACAAGCTAATATGGTGTTGCGTATAGCACACGATAATATTGGTGTAGCGTTAACACATGATATCAATGAAATTGAAAATAATATTTCTCATAAAATCTCAGGGTGTTATTGTTCACAATTATTGTTATAATTAAATCAAACCTATTTCATTTTTCACTTATCCTAATGTTCATTAAAATATCTATAAACCCAATTAGTAAATTTGATTCAATCATAATAAATCACCCAATATACATTTTATTCTCTTTAAATTTATTAATCCAATAATGAATTAGTATATCCAATTTATTATAGGTATCTAATGTCAAATTAAGAAATTCATAACATTGTCATAGGAAGGGACACAATTCTGGTGGATCCAAGACTTTGTCACCATGATTATAAACCAAACCTTATCCAATGGAAAATCTAAAATGAGAAACTAAAATTTGACAGAGGTTATTGAATATAAATTTTCATTCCTATAGCCTACGAGGGGGATCACACATATTGAACATACTAGGGATAATAAAATTTTTCTCATGTGATAAGATTTAGACCACTCTCATTTAAATGGAGTGTCAATTGAAAAAACCTCATATTCATGGTAGTGATTAATTTATTAACTCCTTTCAAAGTGAACCAAAATTTTCCTCAATAAAGGATTGAGAAGAATGAGATGAACTATATGTAATTAATTAAAAATCTAGGTCTATAAATACATGGCCAAATGTCATTGCACTTCTCCATCAATTAACACTCCAAAACATCAACCACAAAAGTTTGGGAGTGAATAATGTTATATGTGCTAGAAAAATGTGATTTATGAAGCCTATAAAAGGGTTTTCATGGTTTTTTCATGTAATGGAATTATGACACATCATGTATGTGTCTCTCACATTATTTTTCCCCAAATTCTTACCTCTATAAATTTTAAAAAACATTAAAAAACTATTCCACGTTTTTTATTATTTTCATGATATCAGTAACTTTTTATGTAATTTTTATAGGGTGTGTAAAATTTATAAGGAGTGTAATATTAATAGTTTCTCAATTAATTCAGGTCATGAGTTAAATCTATGGGTCAACCCAATATAATTCATTCCATAAATTAGGTTTAAGATGTGATCTTTTTTGCATCCAGAACTCACCTCTTTTTCATAATGCTCCCTTAAAATAGTTAATCCTCTCCGAAACCTATCTCAATAAATAATTATATAATGAATAAAATAGCAAATAAAATGGAGATAAAAACAAATTTAAGTTGGGGAATACGTGTAAAAAATAAAAGATCATATATCATCCACACTATGAAACATCTTTCCCCATTATTCTCTTGAATCATTATGGTGTATCAGTGGACAAGTCTTAAAAAAATGGTCATACATCAGACCCCCTCTCAATGATCTCCTATTGAACACACATATACTGACAATGTACTCATACTAGAGGCATAGTATTCCATAAAATATTATTTTCACTTTTTTCCAAGATATTGATTGATTTCTCCTCAAAAGACATATAAACATAAATATCAATTACATCAACATAAATCATGGGGGACGGTTCACAATAATATATATAAAGAAGATACACATGAAACAGATCATGCATGGGACTATAGAACAATGGAAGGTCCAACTGGTATGAAACATACCCAACCATATGCCTAATCCTAAAAGGCTTGAAAATACTAGTCTCTATCATCCCATGATTATTGATACATTGTTTCTCCATCCTAGGATAAAATTGAAGATAAAATAAATATCCAACCTCAAATTTTGAAGCTCATCATCATTTTTCATAACAAGAATTTTGTATGCACTGTGTGGGCACAAACATCATTCTGATTAACTAAACCATCTCATTTATATAATGAATTAAATATATCCCAATAATCAATAAATCAGTGGATTCAAAATTAAAATATTGAAATGATGTGGTCTTATATACATGACGTTGATAGGATCATTTTGTATCAATTCCATGAAACTATATTTATTTGGGAACTCCATAAGTTCCACATATTTCTACTATAAACCAACAAAATCCAATAAAAATCCTCAAAACATATCCACCAAAATCCTAATGTTTGGTTATATTGTAAATATTTTTGAGGATGGTAGGTTATAGAGATACGAACCCAAATTATTAGATCCAGAAAAAATAATTCAGAAAATATACATGAAAAAAATACTTTTTATAAGGAATATTTCAAATTAGAATAATATGCAACTAACTTATCTAACCCATGTAAACACTCTGAGATCATCAATGGTTAGGGTATCAAAGATAGACATTAAGTGTGCTTCCTTCTTTTTTCAATCCATTAAAAACAATAAATATTCATTCATTTGAGGTATCTTTGTATTATTGTAACAAAATATATTTTGATATCATCCCACATCCAATATTCCATGGGAAGATCCAATAATTTCCCCACTAAGATTTGATTCTATGAATTCACCTTCTGACAAGTGAAACATCCAACCACAATTCCTGCAATCAAATTTTTCTTTCCTTTCCATCAATACTATATACGGAGATCACGATAAATCATTTTGAAACCTAGATATAGCACCAATATTGAATCATATATACTTCTCATCACCTCCGAATGAAAACTAGTTGGAACCAATACTCAACCAATGAATAGAAGAACATCAATAGAACCTAGATACCATCCTCCTTTAGCTACACACAATATGTGATTTCCCTAAGAGATAATCCATCCATACTAGATAAACAAACCATATTGATAATGTCATGATCCACTAATATTCATGCTGTTGAAGACCAATGTTCTCATCGCTAGGACTTGGGAAGATCAAGATGTATATATGTAAATAGATCCATCATCCACCACTCATCACATGGATCCCACAACACATATATCTATTTATTCCATCTTAAGCTTCATGAAATATTGTTACCCTTACCTAGATCATAAGACATCATGATATTGATATTCAAGTGCTACTTAACTCACCTTCTCTATAGAATGTTCAAGTATCATTGACAAAATATACACTTCAGTCAATTTTGGAAGGATTACTCCAAATCCCACTCTCCTAAAACATAATGTCTCATAGATCTCAGGGAATATACGACTACTGATAAATCTATATCCTATGTAGGATTATTTTTAGTATCACTTTTATGGATCCATAATAAACCACTCGTCCTACTTATACTATATCATCTCCAATTCTAACTATGGATGCCTTACAGTACATGGCAAATTCCTTACCCGAAACTGGAAAGGTGAGGATAAATGATGAGGCAAACCTTCCTTCTATCTCTTTTAAATATCCCTTGCATGAGTTGGAAGAAATAGTCTTAACCACATTATTGTTTATCCTAGAAATCGATCGTTACATAATGGATATTTCATTGATAAAATTAATGTAATAACCTTATAAACCAAGAAAACTACAAATTTTATGACCTTATTTGGTCATTCCCAAGGCACTATGATTATATCAATATCCAGGCCAACAAAAATTCTATCTATTAAGAAGTAATGGAAGGAGAATTTCATGCTATCGATTCAAGAACTAAATATTTATAATGTGCCATATAAACGATTCTATATCAATATACTCAGGACCATGTTAATTTATTTGGCATGATCATCAGAAGGATGGGAGTACACAAAGATTTCATAATGAAAACTACCACAAACTGATCCCCGAAAGGATGAATGATATAATTCATCAAGTCCATTTATAATGTCGGTTAAACCATCACATTGAATGGAATCAATATACAATACTATATTCAATTCCATTCACTAAATGTAGATAAGGGTGCATATAGTTGTCTAACATTAGACTGGAGGTACCATGACCACAAGTCAGTTATAGATAAAATATTGGATCCTCTAATCTGATCAAAGAGAACACCATTATGCGAAAGGGGATAATGTTTCTTGTCTTTCAACTTCTTCGGTATCAAATAATCCACTCATAAGCATAATTCCCTATTAGCCTTCATTGTGAAAAGACATTGAAACCCTCATGGAGATGTACTAAGCCATTTAAAACCCTCGTTATCTATATGTTCCAACTATACATTAATGTTCTAAAGTTATACATGCTCTATCCTATAAGATGGAATAGAAACTAGTTCATCTCATAGAATAAACACGATCATAAAATTAATCTCCCAATTATTAGGTAAGATGAGGATCTATTCTATAAAATCATTATGAAAACTCAATAAAATTAGATTAAAATTATCTTGTTTCATTCCTATATCATCCAGAAGAAGGCTTTATCTCTATGTTGTGAGTAAATATGATCTACACTGAATTGGTCCTACACGACTGCCCAGAAGATCCCACTCACCCTTGTGACTATAACAACCACAATATAGATGTAGAATGTGAGAAATCATCAATTAATGGTCTATATTATCTTTTAATATAATTATCCATTCTATAATGCGAATATAATTTAATGATGCTATATGTAGAAGAATAAGTATACAATGGAATTGATAGCCACCAATTTCATGAGAACCTTCTTTGATGTTCTTATTACACTCTGATCAAAATAAAAACGGTGTTCTAATGTAAATGAAAATATATATGATCTCCATATCCATATTGTTATCATTTATATATGATATAAAGTAATGTGATGTGATTATATCAAACATAACACAAGATAAGGTTTTTGACACAAGAATCCTACCTCTAAAGGTAGAAGGACCAATATCTAATCTATTCAGAGTATACTATATTGAATGTAGACAGATTTCCCATATACCAAGCAATCTAGTTAGACTCCCCTTTATTATGTAATCTATTCGCTTCTACTTCTCTTGCAGTAGGTACCATATTTCCTTCCTCATCTTGAATAGCCCGTGGAACTCTAGCTACCAGTATGTTGAGGGTTAGTTGATTCCCTACCAGACTAAGATGACTATAATGATCCCCTACCTTTACTTTTATTTGTAAATTTTCCACAAACATTTAAATATGATTAAAATTACCACTTACATGACACTTATTTATGAGTTGATTCCACTGTAGGTGCTTTCTGTCCTACTTTCCACACATAAAGCCCTACACCAAACTATTGTCCTAAGATGATAGTCCAATCCCTTGATTGAAATTCCCCCCACAACCCTAGTGATAAATTTTACAATGGTTCTTATTTCCACTAGGAGAAGAGTTCCCTTATCTCCTTGATGAAACTCATTATAAAACATTTATTTCTAATCTTTGAACTCCTTATATGAAGAGAGACTGATTCATCACGTTCAAAATTATTCTAAAGAAAAGTATATTGACCAATAAACTGATCACATAGTATTTTCCTTTTTAAAAACATATATCTATATAAATATCCTTAGAAAATAAAAATGGATAAAACTGTTGATTGTTGATGTAGTGTCCGATGTAGTCCATCATGGCTAATCTGTACAATGATAGGTGAATAATCTCATGATTATTATCATCCCAAAATGTATTAGGATATTTGTTATCATAAACATTTCCTTTATGTCCTTCTAGGAAAATTCCCCTTACTTTTGGGATTCCTCCTGAATTTTCCACTAACATATATATTGTCCAAAAATCATGTATACTTCAATCCTCACCCTCTTGTTTGTGGGTGATAAAATGTGATTGAAGATTGTGTGGACCGACTCGATCTAAAACATGGAAACATGGGTTCCTCCCTCCCTAGTGACCAAAGGAAGATGTTATAGCTAGAAATCTGTCATCAAATAGAAAATTTATGGCATGTTGAAAAAAAAATATCCTTCCTTGGATCACAAAACACCCATAATGTTATAATGAAGATAAAAAAGGTGTGATTTTCATGGACTACAAAAATTTATCACGTAGTTACATTAGGTGTGGTTTGATTAAATGTCTATTGATTCTCAGTTCAATAAAAAAGTGGATAAATTTTCTCTATAAGAAAAAATTAACCCCTTAAAAAATAGAAAATAAAATGGCCAACCTAAATTACTGACAACAATAGAGAAACACTATATCATGGTCTCTCTAAGCATGGATTAACAATTGATTTTGAAAAAAAAATTATTTATTCCCTTACACATTAGATATACATGTTATGTCATCAGATAGTTCATATAAGAAAATACATGTAATTCATAAAATAAAATTGATCATGAAAAATGCATGTTAAGATATATCACTATGTTATTATCATTATACATGTTTACACATATCATTTCATACTGATCCATTAGTAGAAATATGGTGAAAAAATAACATCACCAAACAATCGATTCACCCAAGTTGAAATAACATCGAACAATAATAATTAAATAAAAAGACCAACAATCTCATCTCAGGGGAAATTTATTTTCCTATATACATGGTTTAGATACACCCATGATGATGCTAATTATTAGGATTCAAACCATCATATTTTCATATTTACCTTTCTCAAAATTGTTAACAAGAAAAAATGATACATGATTTTATGATGCCACTATGTCACATCACTGAATTAGTTCTCCCTGAACTGACTAGGCTGGTGGGATACATGACCTGAGGAGAAATTTGTCATATGACAGGGGCATAAAACTAATATATATGTTCTATAGAATATAATGGGTGATAATACACCCTATGTTAATGATTTTAAATGAAATTATAAAATAAGAGAAGAGTAGTATATATAGTGGACACCATATGAATAAATTATTAAATAATCAAATATGTGAAATGACCAAAAGAAAAAATAAAAATCATAACAGAATAATGTAATTATGTGATTAATAGAATAAAATGAAATGTTATATTTCAAGTAGAAATTGTACAACGAAATGTAAAATATTTATTCCATAGACAATCATCTATAACCTCATACCCATCTTATCTCCTAGATACAACTAATCCATCAAGTAAAAATTCATGATAAGCAACCTTTCAATTTTATAAAACTACATCCATGAAATCATTATAGGTACCCAACAATGTCCCATAAAGGGTTTTAGTACAAAATATAATGATTAATCTAGTATGTCTAAAAAAATTCAGTTTGATACATATAGTGCATGAAATAATGAGAATAATTGTGTGTTAATTTTATTAATTATTATTGCACATGAAATAGTCATGTTGACCCTCATGTTTAATAGTGACAAATGGGGAAAACTGATAACATATTTGGGCTCCCTTCCTGAAATAACTATCTAGGGAATGATTATCTTATATCATGATAGATCACCCAATATGTGGAAGAATCTCCCAATGAGAATGAATTGAATAATCATAAAATTTACACATGGCATCTGCCTATATGCTATATATAATATCACAATATGGAATCCATATTATTTTCATCATATATCTACTAATTATACATATATTCATTGAAAATCTGGTAAAATAAAATATTATTCCCTGGGGAATCATGGTTAAATGCTCTTAGACCATTTGTGGTATAAAAACATGCACCCTACAGCTTGGTGTCATAACAATCATGTGTTTTATCCAGAAAAACTCAATAGGACATAAAGCATCCCATCCTTAGGAATTAGTCACATTAATGTCACGAAAACATAGAATGTTTTCATGAAATTACATGACCAAAAATACACATGATTGATATTTAATAATAAGTCACAATGATAAATTTATCAAATTTTCAGTTTTCAATACATATATATTTGATTTATTTAGGTTCCCAATTTTCACAATAAGAGTTTCAAAACATTTAAATTTTTCATTTAACCCTACATTAATTAAAATTAATCTTATATATTTTAGTTAATGTGAATTTTATTAAGAAATTACACAATAAAATATTCATGTGAATTCACATGATGAATCCAACAATCAATCCATTTATACAAATTATTACAGGGCCCTGATGTCAAATTTACCATGTCTTAACAAGTTATAATACTATAACACAAATCATATCTCTATATGTCTATGTCTCTATATATATGGACCCAACATGATCATATTAATTTTCTAAAATGAATAACTATAATTTAATATGGATTATCATATTTATTTTTTTAAGTGTGTGATGTGTTGGAATGTTCGTAAATAATTCACATATTATAGATAATTAAATTAGAATCATGATATTTGTTTTATACCACCTTCTTTTTAACGAAGAAGGTTATGACAAAAACTTATGTCCATGATAGCGATCAACATCTTCTTTCCTTCTAATGATACGTTGAAATTTATTCAGTTACAAATCAAGAGGAGTAAGAAGAAGAAACAAAAGTCACACATTACCAATATAGGTTTGGAAATTCTAGATTTAACATCAGTTCACTTATATATCAATGTAGACCCCCATATATCTTCCCAATATGGTTTTCAATGAAGATGGAGGTACATATTTGAAAAACCTGATTCTGGAATAGGTTTAAAAATTATAGGGGTGAATTATTTAGGACATGAAATGATTTCACATAGTATAAGTATCGATTAGTTTATTTTTTCCTAAAATAAAGTGTCAGGAAATTTATAATGACCATAAAAAAATATTTCATGTAATATAATTTTTTTTGGACCTGAGTTTCTTTTTTGGTATCTGTACATAGTGTGTAAATTTTAAAAGGTATATAATTTTAAAAGTTATTAAAATATTTTGTGGTATGTATTAATTTATGCCTTGAATTAAATTCATGGTTCCACCCAAAATTTAATATTTTAAATTTATTTCAGGTTGGGAATTTTTTCAAAATCAAGAAATCACATTTTATTCATACTCCACCACTATAATAGTTAACTCCTCAAAAACCATTACACACAAAATAGTTTTTAAATGAATGAAATCCAAAATAATTTATTTATAAAAAATATTTAATAATATAAGTACCTAAAAATTGATGCGTTCATATATCTATATTGTGTTAAACCCCTAAAAAACCTGTTTGGTGTTATCTTCATATTAATTTCATCTTTTTATGGGAGATGATGAAATTAATATAAATATTTAATCATGAAATTAATAGATAAATGTTGGTGATTTCATGATTAAATTATAATATAAATAACACATATTCAATGCCCCGTCATATTATTTGACCATCAACCATTATCTGAATAGATTAGTTATTTACATTGGTATAAATGTTCATTTTCATTTAATACATGATTTTCGGAAGGTAACAAGGTGGAAAAAATTAATTAATCAGCAATATTTTTTAATTAAGATACTTTATTCCATTTATTTCAGTATAATCATCGTTTCTATGTAATATACATTTTTGTACTTAATGTTTCACAATGGGTAATGATTTATGTATAGTGATAGTGGTGTATCTCTCTTTGGATACAACAATATTTTTTTATACAAATCATATAGTTTGGTTTTCTCTTTTAAGGGCCAACAACGAATTTCTATGGTAATGGAAATTAATGATATCATATTGTTTAAGGGGTGCTATATAGATAATCAACCTTCCTTATGCTCCAAATCCATTTTTTGGAGTAATTAGAATGATGGATTAAAATGATTTATTTATATATTTTTATTATAAGTATATTTTCATTTTATTATCTATATGTTTTGGCAATGTGGTTTACAATGATAGGTCTGTATTTTTATTTAATGGTAGTAAATAGGTAGGTACTATTATTTTAAGACTATCAAATACATTAATGTCTTTATAAAGTTGTTTTTTATTCAAAATGGTTTATATTATTGAAGAGGGTTAACATTTTGAATCATAAGATATTTTTTATTAGATAGATTGAGTTTCAATAAAAAGAAATTTTAATTCACCTACATTTATCATATAAACAAATGGGGTTCATGTAATGGTAATAACATAATAATTAATTATAATATCCTTAACTAAATTGATCATTTGATAATGGAATGTATTGGAACATATAGTAAATTTTACATGTTTATATGGTAAATATATGTTTGAGACTGTCTATTATTGGGAGAAATATCATGGAAGTCAACATATTAATATATATTTTAGATTATTTTCAAGCTATAGGTTGCTACTGTTTTTAATTATGAATTGGTTGATTGAATTTTTCCCTTTGATTTCGTGTTGGAATGCTTTAAGGTCATTATGAATGATCGAATTCATCATTGTATAATTTGATAATTTAGTGTTCTATTTGTGGAACAAATAAATCCAAGACAAAAATCATAAAATAATAATTATTTCATTATTTACCACCAATAATAATAAAAATAAAAATTTTACATTTCAAAAAAAAACTAATATAAATAAAATTTAAAAATATATTATAAGAAAAGATGCATGGGTTAGCTTAAAATCCAATGAATATGAAATTATAAAACTATCCTAACTATAAAAAGAATAATAGTTAAATAAAATTATAATATGGATAAAATATCTATAATAGAAACAATAAAATATTTATTAATATGGTTTTATGATTATAATTTATGTAATTTAGAGGATGTATTTTATGTAATGTAGTAATTATATAACCATTAGATGGAAAATGTAATTGTTGGTAATAATTTTTTCTTATATATTAATATACGAAATGAAATATAAAAACAAATATTAAAAATAATGGATTTCATGAAATCATTAAAATACATAATTAATTTTTTATGTTTTTGCACCATGATATTTTAGAATAAGAATGTTGTGTTCGATAATGTTTGTGGCATGGTGCACCAATATTAGAAGAAAATATAGCTCATCAAGATAATTGGATATATATTAATTTTTAAATAATTTCAATCTCTTAAATATTATTCATTACACAGATCAATGATATTCTCTTGTGTGACATGGAACAATGTGATTCTTCAATAGCTTTCACTACATACCAGACTACGTTCTAACAAACAACAATATACAATCAATAAAATAATTTAATATTACAGTTATAACATAGTTATTAAAATAGTGGATATAAAAAGATTAACATGATTATGAAAATATACATTTAAAAATAATTTATTGGTAATTATATTTTCAATTAATAAAATATGATTATTTTAAAAGAAAATGAAATTTTTTAGAAAAATGTATTTTTATAAAAGATAGATTATTCACTCATTTAAGGAATATTTACAGAAAAGTATTTATCCATTTGAAAAATATAATTTGTTAAAATAAACATATATTTTTAAATTATAAAATAAAAATTTTCTTAGGGTGAATATTTTAGAATTTTTAGGAATTGTTCATTTTTTATGAGTAGTAAGAAATATTTGATTTTAATTAAAAACTACATTTTCATTTAAATTATAATAAGGTTATATTATAATTTAATTTTATCAAAAGTAAAATTATTCCAATTAAATATAAATCTATCTATGTTAGGTCATTCAAAAAAAAATTATGTTGAGTTTGGATATAAAATCATTGTAAACATTTAGACAGATTCTGTTTAAAACACCTCTTTCTCATAACATATGTGTGATTAATTATAAATAATACTTTTCTCCTAATATGAATTAAATTTGGAAAAATTGATTCCACCCATGGAATAATTATTATTTTTAATTTAGAAATATGTAAAATTAATTTTTTTTTGAAATTAATATTTAAAATAGTAAACTATATATACAATAATAAAGGTAAACATAGATTTACTGTGGGGTTTAATTATGAAGATAAGGGTTAAAATGACCTAAATACTTCTCCAATACCCATTTTATGTAATTATTTGGTCCTTAGTTTTTATATTTTCTATAATGAAATGATTTTATACTTTTTTACATGAAAAAATATTAGATATGATTGAATATTTTAAAAACAATGCAAGTTTTCTACTCACCTAAATAAAAAATGGCCATAAAATCATCTATCTTATTAGGCCTAGAACACCTATTTTTTTGCTGAAAACATCCCAAATAACTTCCCTACATGCATAAAATCATCATAGAGTCATTTTATTTGTTATAAATCAATCATAGGAAGTCTTTCGGTGGAACCAAATGGAGGACACCTGAAGAAGTAGTAATGTTCTTCGACATGGTTTTTTATAATATTTCATTATCCCACTAATAAAAAACATATTAATCCATGATAATATAAAAAACCAAGAACAAATAAAACACTAATAAGTTATTAATAATATTATTACCTTTAAAAATCTTTACATCCATAAAATTTGTTATGAATTCGTCTTTCGTGTGTACAGCGGGTTACCGCCTCTCGAACTAATGTTGATCGTTTGTTACCTATTTTTAAGGCTGGCTATGAATATAGATATAAATTATATATATATATATTATTTACAACATTAATCTACCTATATTTTTATTATATCATATATAAATATATATACCTTTTTACTCTCCATTCCATAGCAAATATGTTAACATTGCTTGTATGTATAGTAGAAAATCACCTCGCGAAGCATTGTGATTCGTCTTTTAGTATCACATAACATGTAAGGTGATATTGATAAGGATAATTATTATATGTTATAAATATAAAATAATTATGATCATGAAATAATTATAATATTTTATAGATAAAATTTATATCATTTCATTTCTTCAAATTTTCACACACACAATGAAGATAACATTGTCTATGTAGATGTGGACAACCACCATAAAAAAGAGATGTGTCTCTTTTTCTAATGAAAAAATTAAATGGGTGAAAAATAATTAATAATATTATATATTTCATAATAATATAATTATTTGATGATATTATATTAATTTTCTTCATTCCATAATTATAATTGGAAAATGGAAATGTTACTCATGTGTAAGTATAACCAACAATCTCCATTATCATAACATAATTCATTAATCATAACCATATTTATTGATTAATTTTAAAATTATAATTAATATATAAATATGATAATTCATTAATAATTATTATTCTAGATATTATGGAAATATATAACGATTTCAAGAATCATACATTTTTTTATGAAACACACATGGGAAGACAATGCAATTAACATTCTACGCAATAGAAATAATGAAATATTATTAATGAATGGGTGATATGATGTTATAAAAGATTATATATCATATTTTAAAATCTAATATGGTTCATTAAAAAGTTAATAATATGTTTGAAACTATTATATAAATGGTAAAATAATTTTCAACATAAATAAAGTGTGAGGTAATATATTTAATCCCATTTTACATCCCATTATGCATTTATTGTTATTACGGAAAAGTTAAATTTTATGGGGTGAAAATATATTCCCATTTAAATGTACTACCCTGATTCATTAATTTTCAGGAATTTTTTCACATTGAATTATTTCATCCAATGTGATATGACGTGAAAATTACCATGTGGTAAAAGATATTGAAGAATCCCAGCTTCTATTGAGATTGTTAAAAATACCACTAAACTATCACTTTCTTGAAATTATTTTTCAATGTACAATAAATTTCAGTTAAATATCTATATCTCTATTGTTTTTAAAAAAACTACAATTTTTAAATATTTATTTATACATATGAAATTATTAGACTAACTATGAAAATACTGATAAATCCATATCTTTTTTTCACTATAAATATTTTTAATGGAAATTATTTATGAATTAAATATATTATTTGATATATGAAGAGTGACTTAGAAATGAGAGACATGCGATGGTCCCAATAGAAGATACCACCTTCATTCATTGGTAGTATAATGGGATGAATATATTGGATAGACATATTAAGTTTGTTTCTACAATGTATGTTACGTACTATCTTGTGAAAGCTCTTGATGATAAATGTATACTATTAATAGGAAAGATAATTTTAAATAATTTTTAATTTTCTCCCTTATAAATTTAATTATGTTAATCCAAGGCATTAAAAAAAAATTATCATCTATAGATTCATTTCATTATTATTTATTGATTAAATGGTATGTTATTTATGTTGTTTTCATTATAATATTAAATTTTCTCTATCGAATTATGATAGTTTATTTTCTGAAAAAATGAAATGTTTTTTAGTTACATACTTTTTCAATTAATATTATTGTGAAATATTTTTAATTTATGTGTGTTAAAATATTTATCATTACATATTGTTCAATCCTTATTCAGGATGATTCATTTTTTTATGACATCTTTTTCTATACATAACCATTATATAAAATTTATGCTCAGCTTGTTTCTAATACCTAGGAATCCAGGAAGTGTACTATGAAAGATATTCATGATTATGTTAGAGGGAATAATGATACTCAAGATAGAAAATTATTTCGTAATTTTTGTATACAAATATAATCTGTATGTAACTATTTTACCAAAAAATAATAAAATATTCAGTTCTTTGGGATGTGATTCCTTGTATCTTATGACAATATAATAAAGAAGGAACTATATCTGAGCTTCTGGGTATAACGTTTATATATTTATTTAAGATTAATTTTAAGTGAAATACTTCTCAACTAGATTTAGTAAATTAATTATTAGGGAATATAACCCTGTGATAAAATATGTGGATAACTATAGTGGGGAATCTACATTTTTTATGTGTATATTATGTCTTTTTATGAGACATGTATCTATGAATGGATAAAACAAGATGATGTGGTTCTAGAATACTGGTACATATGGGTTATAAGTCAAAAAATGGATCATCAGTATTGACATGATCATTACCTAGTGTTGAAGAACTAGCCTTATTTCCCACCATATAGACACACCTAGGGGGTATGCATTGGATAATTCACATTTCTATTATATACAATTGTTAATTATTTTAACAGATGGGGAAAATTAATGACATTTGTTAAACATACGGTAATATATATACAAATCATTGTGTCATAATGGAATGATGAAATGTTTTATATATGTAATATAATGGAATAAATCCATGAAATAATGAGGAAAAATGAATATTCCAATGGGAGGAAATAAATTTATTCATAGGGATACATTTATAATTCTATGTCTTATATTTTTGTTAAGCGGGAATTATCTATTTGATTTTACATATTTTAAAGGATAAAACCATGATCAATGAATGATATATTTTTAAATATAAAGGATGAATATTTTATATAATCCCATTGTATAGAAAACATTAGTAAGGCTATTTAATAATTATTTTTATTTCAAAGATCCCTATCAATTTTTTTGGAATGTTATTGGAATAATATTTGTATTGTCTTAAAATAAAACAAATAGAACAATGGGTGATAAATTATCATATCTGGAAAAGGGAACATAGAATGAATGCACGAATAATGGATGATATGGGTTTTACACTGATCATAGGCCTACATGATATCATGGTTACTATGTCATAATTTTTAGTTAATAATTGAAAAATAAAGGAATTAAGTATATATTGGTGGTGTAAATTTAGTGGGTTACTGATTAATGTATTACATTAGATAAATTTTGTAAACCATATTTATTATTTAAAATATTTAGAGATATATGTAAGGAATAATAAATAATTTATGGAAATTATGATCAACTAAAAGTGAATTTTGTAATTCATAGAAAATTTTCTATAAAAATTCATTTCTTAGAGTAAGGGATGAATTGAACATTAATATAAGCATAAAAAGAGGATGAAATTGTATATATGAAATAGAATAATATCAGGTATATATATTTTATTGGTATTCTTTTAGTAAAAATGGGATCCAACAGTTTAGTAAAAGGATAATAAAAATATAATTTTATCCTAACAAATTGATATCCATTGAATCATAAGATCTATTAAATCATCACAAATTTATCATATTAAGGCACTTAATAATCCATTACTATTTAAATTTATTATAATCAATGATATATGTCGATATCTATTCTTATTTACCCATTTTTCAATGTTCATACCATCACATTCCACTGATTTTCACCAAATTAAGAACCTGTTTATTGGTTATTCCACATGACCTTTGTACTTCCCTTTTTATCTTATTAGGAGAATATTTTATCAAATATTTTTATAAAGTGGGGTTCTCAATAATGGTATTTACATATATAAAAACATTTATTACTGGGATCAATATTTAACTTTTATGAATCAATTTATTTATTTTGGGGATAATTTAACACCAACATGATTTTAAAATAAAGAAATTGTCTTCCTTTGTGTTTGTGATATGAGTAAAAAATATTTGAATAAAATATTATACAACAAGAAATTACGATATATTTAATTTTTTAAAAAAATTAATTCTATTAAATAGATTTAATTACACACAACACTGATTTTAGCTTTCATTATATACACAAACATGTTTCTCTGAAAGATTTCATTACACTCCGGACCGAGTTTTATTGAAAACCCAAAAAAAATTAATACAATTTTTTAATATGATAGTTTTACCAAGAAATTTGAATAGAAGGTATAAAAGTTATTTAATAAATTATGAAATATATAGTTTAAACACAGTTATTATTTAATTGTTGATTATAAATAAAATAATAATAATTTAAAATAAAAAAGAAATATTTTTTAAAACAATGTTGTTATGAAAGCTAAAATTAGTGTTGTGAGATTGCATCCTCGTCACATCTGTGAGATTTCTTTCACAGTATATTTTTCATATTATTTATATTTAATTTTGAGAAATATAGTCCATATTTGGAATGATAATAATTATTATTGTAAAATAATATATATTTTATTTTTAACTCAATATAATACTAAAGATAGTAAAAACTAATTACCACAGTTAAGATAAAAATTGACTTACTGGTGGTTTAAATGATGAAGATAAAGGATAAAAAGGACCTACCATATTTTTCAACACCTTTTTCTAGACACAATTCGTATATACCATTTATAAGTTCAACAATGTCTCATTTTAGAAGTTTTTGGCATGATAAAAACATGGTATTATAGAAACATTTCAAAGACATTATGTTTTCCCACAAACTCACGTATAAAAGGCCACCCACTCTCCCATCTACTCCACACTATCAATACTTTTTTATTTGGGAAATACCTAGATAAATAACATCACCAAATCCCACCAACATCAAAAAAATCATTATTTTGGGATTCAATAAAGAATTAGATGGCTTTTGGTGGAAACATAAGGAGGATACATGAAGAAAAGTTAACGTTCACCAACAGGAATTTTTAAATTTCATTCCACACATATATAAAATTTTATTAAAAAATTATGATGTAATATCATATTTATAATCCAAAATATATGATATTTTAATAACAAGTTAATGACTTACAATTACCTCCACTTCCATCAAATGGGATTTGAATTCATTATTTTTGTGTATGACAAACTACAGCCATATAGACCGATGTCATGTCTTCCACTACCACCTCTCATGGATGGGTATGTTGATGGATATTTATTATTATACTTATATGATATTAATAATGTAATTATACATATGGATTCTCTTAATCATATATAATGTTTTTAAATTTCCAGTATGATAGAGATATGATGAACTCAACCATGTGTATTGTGGACCACCTCGGTGGAAAATGAGGTGAATCATCATTCACTAACACGTAACATGGATATTTTTAAGGATAAATAAATAAATTATAAGTTATATCCATAAAATAATCAGGATATTATTGAAATATTTATCCACTTATAATGTTAAAATATATACAATTTTCAATCTTTCATTTCCACTATTGAAATGATTATAACATCATCTAGGTTTGTGTTGACTCATTCCATCACAAATTGATGGGACTATAGTTCAATCAGCAAAAAATGGATGATATATAATTGATAATAACATATAAATAAAAATATTACAATTATTTAATGATGAAATATTACATACCTCATTTACACTTTGATCTTTGAAAAATGTAAATGTAATACATTTATAAGCATGACCTACTGCCTCCATGATCATAAAATTATGCAATTTTATAACCATATTTAATTATTAGTTTTAAAATTTTAATTTATGTTCACATATGATAATTATATAATTTTAGAAATTATTGATATTTTGAAACTATATAATATCATTAAGAACCAGAAAATTCCACACAAAACAGGAATAAGAAAAACCGAAAATTAACAACTGAAAAATTGAATAGATAAATAAATATTAAGAAACATTTGATAATATGTTATAAATGACCATTTTTTATATTATAAATATTAATATGGTTCCATAATAAGTTAGTAAAATGTTTAATACCACTATAATGGGCTTTCAAGGATGTTAAACCAAAAGAAAGCATGTGGTACGTGATTGGGTATCAATTTATATCCCATTGTGACTTATTTGTTATTTTGAACCAATTATATTTTAATTTCTGTATATTGATTCACATTAAAATTTAATATCATCATTCGTTCATTATTTATTTTATTTTATGTTTCACATTGAATTAAATCATACATGGGGATTACATATTAAAATTACCATATGGTAAAAAATATTTAATAATGTCAATTTCTATTGGGATTACTATGTTTTTATTGAAACTATCAATTTATTATAATTATATATAATTAAAAATAAAATTTAATTAAATATACAAATTCTTGTATAATTTATATATATATATATATATCATAAACCACATACAATTTATTCTTACTTTTTTTCATTGTAATTATTTATTAACATGGAAAATAATGATAAATTTCATCCTTATACTCAATACGGGTTGTTGATAAGGCACATTGTTTATTAATTAAATTGATTATTAGATATATGAGGAATGATTCAGTCATGAAATATATTTTTGGCACCAATTGTTGATTTCCCCATAATGCATTGGTAGTTTCATTGGATGAATTAGTTTGCAGCCTTACGCATGTTAGTTTTTACCTTGTATGTTTTGAATATTCTTGTGAAAGGTTATGAAGTTAGAGGTATCTTGTTAATATAAAATAGGACATTAAATAATTAATAATTACATTAAATCATAATTCAATAATTATTATACATTTATTTCCTCAATGATATTATCCCTAGACACCATTAATTATGAATTATTAATTTAATATATTGTGGTTTCTGCTATGTACATTCCAATATTAATTATGCCTTATCTTGTTATGATAGTTAGTTAATGGATTAAATGGATGATATTTGGAGTTAATTAACTTTATATAGATATTACTAGAGATTTATTTAAATATATTGTGTTTTTATGAATTTAACTTGCTGTATTTTTCATTTATAGTTGATGGTGCATTATTTTTTCATGATATATTCCACTCTATATAACCCTTAATAATCATTTGTGCTCACCATTATTTTTTTCATTTCCTCAGGAATTAATGATGTGTACTATTAAAGATAATCAATAATATAATTTATTGAATGATGATATTATTGAAAAAATATTGTTGTAAGTTGTGTATTCCATTACAATCATGTATGTATCTAGTTTTCAAAGACTAATAAATTATTAAAGCCCTTTTAAATGTGACACCATTATATTTTTCGAATTTAATAAATTATAAACTAGATCCAATCTACTGGGATTGGGGTCACTAAATTTTTTTAATTTTTTTAAAACATATATGTAATGCAAATAATTATCTAGTGATGTGGTAATGTATTTTAAACTAAAACAATACATTATGAAGAATTTATTTTTAATCATATATTTTAATTTGTTATAGAAATAAAATTATTTTAATAAAATAGATATAAAATTAAGATTTAACATGATCAATTTAGTTAAGGATAAATTTTTGGTGATATTTTCATAAATTGAAATTTTTGGCTAATTATTAAAAAAATTATTTATATACAATATATGTTAAGATATCATTTGTCATAAAAATATTATATTATGAAAAACAATTATGTAAATAATTTTATTATTAATTAAATAAAATATTTATAATTTGTAAAATCTATTTATAAACATTAAAACAATTATCAGAGCCTAAAATTTATTTATCCATTTAGAAAAATTACATGTTTATATTAATTATTGTATCAACTATAATGATAATATTTATAATAGGATATAATTATTTAATGAATATAAACTCTCAACCAATAGTTTAATTGTGACAATTCATAATAGGAAATCATATGTTAATAATTTTAAATGAGTTTTTATAAAAAAAATTCCATATATGATAAAGTTATTGTCATGATTTCTTATAAATACCCATATATTGAAGCAATTTATCTTCTATAAAATAATAATTATCATATTTTATCTCTTTTTAGAATTTCCATTACATATCTTAATGAATATATCATGATGTCATGTGGTTACATTTATATATATATATATATATATATATATTTTAAATTATAATTAAGGTGAGTGTTTGCCTTATTTTTCCCTTTTCCAGGATATAAATTCTTTTGTAATGTATATTTTAATATTTAGTTTTTATCATAATTTATATCTATGATTATTTAATTATATTATATTTGATACACTATTCAAACAAAATTCATTTACAACCATTATAACATATTTGAATGTTTATAGAGATTCTAAGACAATATTCATTATTATAAAATATATTCTTATACTGGTATCAAAATAAAATTTCATTTCATATATTTATAAAATAGTGGATATTGAGATTATAATATTTTGAGTTGTTATATTAGAAGATATTGTTTATTTTTAAGGCCTTTACAAGGAAATAGGGGGAATGAATCTTATATTGGTATCATTATACCACCAAAATCAATATTTGATGTACTCGAAGTTTATTCATTCATGAATTCATATTTAAAAATAAACTGAAATATATGGGATAGATAATCATAATTTAGAGGTCATTTTTCTATTGATATTATTGGGTACTATCATTTATATCCCATAAAAATTATATCAATGAATAATTAAAATTATAACTATAAAATGTAGACCGTCGAAACATCCATAAATCGTAAATTCAATTCTTAAAATTTCCCTACAATCTGGATACACTATACATCATTTGATCAAATGGTATTGATCAATATATCCATGTTATCATGTTTGTTAGTATTTTATAACAATAGACGCTCATCCATTACATATGGTTTTACTATTATGATTGATCATTAGTGATATAATATTGATGATAATCATATATATATGAAGATTATATGATTAACTAGAATTATGGGAATACAGTTGATTAGGAAAAATTATAAATACTAAGACTTTGAACCATGGTAATATAACTATGATAAATTGGTGACAAATCATGGTAATAAAATTATAATTTCATGAATCAAGGGTTACTTATTTTTATATTCTTATTGATTATCCATTGATGTTCTATAATAATTTCATGATATATCTTATTCTATATTAATTTCATATTCCTTCATATGATATCTTGTTCTTAAAAACGCTTAATATAGTTTTAATCTCACTCAATTATCTTTTATATAATTCAATGGAGAATAATATTTTCAACAATTCATAGATTTTTTAAATACTGTGTTCATATAGTGAAGAATATTAATGTAATGTAGAATTGTAATCAATTTATTTTTTATATCAAGGTTTGATCACAAATATCGCATTCTACAATATGAATGTGTAAAAAAACCCATAAAACAAAAACAATAGACACACTCTATTCATTTTTGATTGTTTTCATCCTTCTAAGAATCAATGAAAATCTTTATTTTTCCCCAAAAATAACACTTTTAATCTTATTTATTTCTTTTTATTTGTTAAAGAAAAACGCATTCATATAATCAATTATTATCATCCTATCTACATATATCTTCTTTCTTAAGAAGATCATTTATTCACTTTAGATATGGGTAGCCAATTTCATCTCATACGACATCAGATATGTGACGTTGGGATTACATGAACATTATAACACCATGAAATTTCATAATAAATTTCAATTAAAGTAATTTTCTTTCTTCATCATCATTTTTGACAGACAAAACTCAACTTAAATGAAAGGCGAGACACTATTAAAATATTATTGTTATTTAGTTATCTTCATGTCGATGGATTGGAATCTGTTAATATGATTATATAATGTTTTAATATTTTATATTTTTATAAAATTAATTGATTGGCTATTAATTTATTATAAATATAAATAAAAAACAAATGAAAATCAGTAACATTGTTAAAAACGATTCTTCAACACATGTGAATAGTATTTTTTTATCGTAATTAATTTATTTAATAAATTTTTATAAATTATTTCAATGAAATGTACTTATTATATATTCAAACCAATTTTTTATCATTGATTTAATATATTTTATTTATGTGATAAGAAATAAATTTATTATTCTTAAATATAATGATTTAAAAAAAAAGATTTTTGGCATCTTTTGCATGAATATTTTCATATTAATTTTTCACATTAACATAAATTTAATCATTAAAAAATGGCTAAATATTTTCCATAAGGAGGTACATATTAGGTAAATAGGACCCTTTGATTTTTAAGCATAATGAATTATAACTATGGAAAAATTTATTACCTTAGTAAGGTGTAAATTTGGTTAAATGATAGAAAATAAAATCTAAAGTAATATTTTCCAGCTAAATTCATATTTGATGATGGTAATTATGCATTTTTTTCACCAATGGACAAATTTTAAATTATTTAATCGATATTTCATAATGAAAATGACCCATATAATATTTAAAGAAAAAACGTTACAAAATATTAATCTCTTACTATAAAATAAAAATTATATGTTCACAGAGTGAGAAAAATAGTGGTGAATTAATATTATTATTAATTTTATGAATAAATTCTATTATATTGATAAATATAATTTTTCCTAGATTTTGGGTGATTAAATAAATACCATAAATTCTCTTAAAGCCTTAATAAAATATTTATTCAATTAGAAAAATGATTTAAAATATATATGTAATATTCATTAATTTATTCATAATGTTTTATTAATTTTTGAGATGAATATAACATATAATATATAATTATATGTTTTATATTATAATTTCAGGATTTTTTGGGTTCTTTATGATCAAATTAAATAAACAGTTCAAAAAATGACATTAATTATATTTCACAATAATTTATTTTCTATGAAATTAGACAATATTAATTAAAATATTTTTTTATTTCATGGGAATGGAATATGTTTTAACACATCATCCATGGTCCATTTGTGATTCACCTTTCTATTTATGAAAATATTACGAACCCTTAAATGTTAAAATAATTGTTATCATGGTTAGAGTCAACAATAATTTACAAAGGGGTTAATAAAATATATAAAGTCTAAAATGAATCCAAAAAGTAAATAAATGTCAGTGGATGATGTTATTTATACCCATGAAACATTATATTTTCATTGACATAAATTTTAATATATTTTTAATGATAATGAATTTATTAAATTTTATTCTTTTAGGATATTTAATGTGTTTCATCTCCCACACATATAAATGATACAACAATGCCCTCTTCCTTAGAACACATTAATTCATCTATTTCAACCACCCACAACAAAAATAAATTTTAATACTAATTAAACAACTAATATATGTAGTTTTATTTCTAGAATACTAATCCCAATGTCCTTTACATGATTAATAAAGGAGATGTCTCAAGGAAGAGGTGATTTCCATAATGAGTTACTTTATTTTTAACTCTTCTTTACCTAATTTAAATAAAAGATAGTTGTAATAAAATAGTATTTATATAATAAATGATATAGTTAAAAATTAAAATCACAATAAAATAACTATTATACTCTGTGTTTTCTATTAAATGGGTTGTGAATGTATCTATTTTAAGTACATGAATATTATAGTCTCAATAAAGAGATTCAATTTATTTTCCACAACCATATTTCATGAATGGTTATTATGATAGTTATAAGGTTTATATATGATAATTATGACTCAATTAAATTTAATTTTTTTTAATATCACATTTACGACCTAAATTTTGTATCTATTAGATTGTGATAAAATCTCTCGAGCACAACATGTGGACTACTGCATCAACAAAGCGATGTGATTTTTTTTCATTTCCAAATAATATAGATTGTAATTAGTATAGATATAATGAATATATATTATCTAGAGGTTATAATAATTATTCTATAAATGTTAATTAATTTTTACATATCTTTTATTCTGTGCATTGAAAAATTAAGAAAATGTCCTTGTGTATGTACGTCCAACCATCCCCTTGAATGGTTAAATTCATATTCATATATTTTTATTTTTTGATGACTATAAATCAGAATATTATTAATATATATAATAATTATATCATAATAAACATTATAGGGATGTTATATCCCTTATCACTGTATACTAACCAAAATGACAAACCTGAAACATACATGTAAAATGATGCAGAGATCACCCAAAACATTCACATTATTAATGAATTGTTAATAAAAAATTGAGAAAAGTTTATAAGTAAAAAATATATTTTAATATATATATGATTATGTTCATAGCATATATGTATAATTAATATATATTTATTATACAGGTTGATCAAACACATAATGAAGAATCGAATATTTATTTAAGGAATTTTTGTATAATATTTAATTCATTTTTAAATATTCCTTTTCCACCCCTTGTTTCGTTTATTTGATTTATATAATGTCCAAGAATATTTTTTAGTTATTGTTATGAAATTTATTTTTATTGGAATATAAATACTTGTTTCTCTCTCTAAATTTAATTTCGACTTAGATGTTTCTAATGTGGTAAGAGATTTATTATTCAATCAAATTATTTATCCAGATTGTTCAAGAATTAGTATATGATGATGAAATAGTATGGTCTACCTATCAATAAACTAACATCGTTTCATTCATAGGGTTATTTACTGAAAATAAATATTTTAGTTTCAATTTTATCATCATAAAATATTATGATACCAAATTAATGTATTCAAATAAAATTGGAATTATTTATCTATTTAGAGAAAAATGAATTCCCATACATGTCCAAGTTTTTTTAAATAAAATTGAAAATTTTCTACTATTAAAGAATGATTTTTTAATGTAATATTTTATCCCAATTTTCATTTTTGAATTATTGATTATTATTAATCTTCTTATCATTTTATGAATGATGTATTTTTTTTATAAAATTTTGAATGGACTGTTTTCTTTTAACTAATACAGGATGAACTGAATTTACAACCATCCTGACTAATTAATTAATTTAAATATAAATTTTTTTCTTGGTCATTTTCATCAAGAAAATTTTCATTAATATTTGGGAAATTATTATATTTTGAATAAGTCTTGTAGAAGGAAAAAATAGTATTTTCTTTAGAATAGGTTTCGACTAATATTATAGATACATTTTTCATCTAAGATCATGTCATTTGATGTTGCTTATGTTTTAATAGGGATATGATATAACGGTATTATCATTATTAATTTTTTTGATGGTCTATGATTATTATGGAATTAGTTTTAGGAAACACATACATTGTACAAGGGATATTTTATAGTGAATTAATGAAATTTTTAATAAACATGTTTCTTTTTCATCAGTTATGCTATGATGAAATGTTTATGAGCCCAATTATGTTTTCAGAGATTAAGATAAGATAAATTTTTTTTGATCATGTGGAAAAAATATGTATGTTATTAATTATTTGAAGGGTGGGATATAAATTATATATCCCTCAAATGCATTGGGTAATGATTGATATCGTATGAGAGAAAGAGGACACGAATGAGGAGTAAAACTAGTTCTTTAGTGGAATATTTCCACTAAAATAGTATTCTATATGAACCATGACTAAAATGATAATTTGGGGAGTGACCCAAGTATCATATGATAGTCTTGAAATTCATCCATTAACAGTAAGGGAATTATTTTCTATTATTATGTTAATGCATCAAATCCATGTCTTATATCAATTTTATGATCTCATGTATTATATTATTTGATTATTTAGGGTTCATGAATTATTAACTTCAATGATTTATTCCATGACTCGGGATTATGAAGTACAATAGGCATAGAATGATTACCAAATTACATGGTAATATTCTCATTCACTGATACATTAATTATGCTCTTCTAATTCATGATTTATCCATTTTTTCCCTTACTCAGTATCTAAGATCACCCATTATTATGTTTCCTTTTCAACAGGATATAAAGAAAGGAACTAATTATGACATGTTTATGAGGGTTGAATCTAATTAATATCTTATATTTAAGTGATATAGTATACATATAAACTAGTGTTTTATTCACCCATGTTTCCAATGATATTATAACTATATGATTCTAACATTATTCAGTATGTTATATTTTGAATATTCATGTCAATAGATGTAATATCATTCATATGAGTATGGGGGACTATATTCTCTATCCGAGTAAGAATTATAATGAAAATAAAACCTAAAATAATAAAACAATAAAAAGATCCTTGGGGATAAAGAAAAGTTTCAGATAACATCATAATATTTTGTTAATGATCATGGATAAACATGGTTATATATAAAATGTCCTAGATTTAAAATAATCCATATTTATTTATAAAAAATAAATATTAATGTTTATATTATTTTGCACTATGATTAATGCATCTAAAACTATGATATTTTTTTTTCAATGTATGGATCCTAAAGGAATCAGGTTGATGATGAATTTATTTAAAATGACTTCCTTTTACCTTATATAAACCAAATTAAATGGTACCTAGAAATAAATATGTTATTTTTTTGCAAGGACAACATTCTCAAACTATGAATTAAATTGAGCTTCAAAATGAGAAAAAAAGTGAACAAAATATTGTTGACAACTTCATGAGGAAACACCCAAAGAAATTAAGTGGTTAAAAAATCCCTCTAGTTTGTGAGAAATGTATCTCTAACAATGAAATTAAATTTTCTATTCTCCAGTGACCAGATCATGATAAATTCACATCGTATATCTGTAATTTGTTAGGCGGAGTAGATTAATAGTGTAATCTTATCAAGAATACAACGAAAAAAAGAAGAAAATGACTCTGTGGAGTGGGATTATATTGATAATTTATATTTCAAGAATTATTATCCATTTATTAAACATATTAAAATATAGAAGGAATGCCACAAGGAAATTATGAATGATGTTGAATCTTTTAGTATCAACTTGAATACTTGATCAAATTATCATGTTATGATTTTGGTATTATCAACCAACCTAAAAGTAAGGATAATCTTTTATTTAGTGGATTCATTTTATGTCTTAAAATGGCATGCTTTGTAACATTATAACAACCATTTATTAATAGGAAAATACATTACATCATTTTTTAATACATAAAACCCTAAAAAAAGAGATTCCAAATGACAGTATTTGTTGACCACCTGTAGAAACAAGGACATGTAAACACTAGTAAATAAGTGAGAAATATTATCTAATACTAGGTTCTCTAAATCAATAATGCCATATATAAATATCACACATAACATATATCATCATAATCTATGTACAGAAACATAAATTTGTTTTGATATTCGACGCTCATTAGGGGTAAACAATGGAGATATATAGGCATACAAATGAGTATGATAGTATAAAAACATGATTATAAAATAAAACCATGCATATCAAAGAAAAAAACATAAGAAATAGAATAATGTATAATAGTTCAAAAGGAATGAATCATATTTAAATCAAGTGTGTAACTCATGAATGAATAACATATGAACAAGAAATAGAATTGTGGAATACACATAAAAAAGTAATATCATTCCCCATAAGTAAGGACACACTGCTAAAAAATATCTAAGAACTTCATGGGGACTACAACTACAAGGCAAGACTTGCCACCATCCATAGTGATATTAATTTGCTTATAAGCGATTGGTTTTCCCCATCTTCCCACAGGGGATCATGTTTCCCCAACATCCCATAGTGGATTAGGTTTCCCCAACATCCTATATTGGATTAGGTTTCTCCACCTTTACAGATTAGATCGAGCTTCCCCATCATACAATTATGGATTCAATTTCCCCATTTTCTCATGGGGATTTTGGTTTTCCTGACTTTCCATTGAAAATTCATTTCCCACATCTTGCATAATGGGTCTATCCAATCGACATAATTCCCATCATTATATCATGAGGTATGAATTTTTACTCAACTAATTAGTGGGTGATATAGGACCCACTCATCTCATAATAAATCATAAATATATGTTCCACAATATTATAAAAAACATAACATAACACCAATAATTAAGTGCATATAAAAAAATGTAATCATATCATAACGTATTGAAACATAGATGGGTTTCATAGTCATTTTATAAAAAAAATCCTCATGAAAAGAATGCAGATTCATAAGAATATAATAGATGTAATGGAATCAGGTTTCATTAACACATAACCCATGAAAGAGAAAGGTTATTCATAAAAAACATGCATAAAAATCTAAACAATTTATTGGAAGAATATCAATGGATCCTTTAGATCATTTCCTTATAATGGATTGTGTAACACCAATAAATATCATCTTAAATGGGAAAATACTTGGAATGATATTTTTAAAAAAATTAATAAGTTAATTATTCTTTATTTTTGGAAAATTGATTTTTAAAAACCAGAAACCATTTAAAGAACATTTTATTAAAATTAATATTGTATAATAATAAATGAATATTTGAAAAAAAAATTAAAACATTTTCACTAATAACATATAAATAAACAAGAAATTTTTTGAAAAATGTTTTACTTGAAATCATATAAATGAGGATTGAAAAGTTTTTGAAACTCGTTTTTCTTTTATAAATTTGATATTTTATTAAGAAATGTTTAAAAATTTTATAACCAGTTTTCTTGAAAATATAAAAAAAGAATCATGAAAATGTTTTAAGAAACATTTTTTTAATAAAAATTGAAAAATTATAAGGAAGCCAAGAAATTATTTTGAAAACAAACATTTGTGAAAACATACAACAAATTCATGATCAAATAATGAAAATTTTTCTTTAAAAATAAATTGAAATCACGTATGAAACATTGATAATTTTTTAAATCCATTTTCTTTGAAAATACATTAAAAAAAATAGAGCTTTCAATAATTTGAAAAAAATAATATATAACTTATAAAAGAAGAATTAGAAACATTTGAATTAAATTTTTCTTTTAACAAATATAGAATAATACATTAAATAATTTAAATAAATTTAAAAAATTACATATATAATGGATGCTTTAAAAAAATTAGAAAACATTTCAAAACTAAAATAATTTTTTAAAAACAATTTTATTTTAAAACCGTTTTCAAATAAACCAAAATGTAGAATATGATGAAGTTTCGTTTTCTAAACATGAGCTTTCTAAACTAAAAATATTTCATCATGGAAATGATTTTCATGATGGTAGGTATGTCTATACATTCTGAACATTTCTTTTGTACCTTAAATGTTATGAATAGTACCTTGGTCAAAAAATGAAAATTAAATTAAATTTAAAAGAATATTATAAAAAGTTAAGTTTTAGGCACAAATTTCCTTTAAACATAACATTATAATTGTAAAAAAATTAATTTTTTTTATAAAACATGGTTTTTGAAGAAAAAATATTTCTATCTAAAATGATAAATAATGTCAGATTTTTATAAAAATAAATTTCTCAAGTATCTTATCTACCAAAGGGTGAAAAAATAAAAATGATACATTATTAAATCATGTTTAACTAGATTATAATAATTTAATTTATTATTATAGAGATATGTATCATTATATTTCATTAATGTAAGAACAATCATAAACATTATTGATAAATAATGTGATTTTAGCTATAAATCTTTACCACTTTCGTAAAATTTAATCATAATAAAACGGAAATATTATATTTAAAAAATGATTAAATTATAATTAAAATAAGGATATAATGATATAAAATTACAAAGGAACTATATACACCCCTTAAAAAATATAGTTTCATAGCATGGAATGTGTGTCAAATAAGGTAAATTGACACAGAATTAAATTAATGATTTCGATAATTTTGAAAAATTAACCCCAAGAAATAAATGTCATAAATTGATATTTGAATACCGATAAATTTCATTATAATAATCATATGATACACAAATTTTTTGTATAAAAACAAAAAAAAATTAGTGGTTAATAATGCATATAACTCACAAAAATAAATAGGGAGATGAAATTCTCAAACCATATGTCTAGAAATTTTTTATAAACATTCATTCCGACTATATAATAAATAAAATTAAATTAAAAAGATAAAATTTTAAAAAAATTCTTATATGTAACACCATATATATCCAAATTATTAATTTATATTACATTTTAATTAAAAATTACTTGTTAAAGTAACATTTTGGGTAATAATCACTTTGTATTCCATTCATGATTTGACTTGTTATTTATTATTTCATTCATAGATAATGATAAAATTGTTTCAAAAATTTATGACAATATATATATATATATCACATATATATATATATATTAAATATATTAATATTATATTTAATCTATAAAATATAAAAATATTTAATCAATTACAACGTTCTTGGAGACAGTAGTTCATATGTATGAATGAATGCTATTTCCATTTAATTGTCTTATTGAATGAAAAAAATGAAAAAAATGTATATATATATAATATCTTGAAATTATATTTATTATCTCATATAAAACATATATGTTTACTAAAATCGTATTTAATACAATCCATGTAATGTGTGAATGCATCACATAACTTCCATAAGGAGGTAGTCCACACATCAATAAATGATGTTATCATATTTACACAAAATGGAAAACAACAAGGTATGTTTCATATAAAAATTAAATAAGAATATGTACTTCATAAATATAATATAGATCATATAAAATAATATTTTTCATAATAATTAAAAACCATGATAAGTGGTAATGGAAAAAAACATCATCATTTTGTTGGGTGGTTCGTAGTAGACCAGAACAATATGTTTGTTACCAATTATATGGATGTGTGTTTAACTATAGCTGAAACCCGTTGGAAAAAATATTAGAATATTTAGGATAAATTTTTTTTATATAAACATTGAATGATAATATTTGTGTGGGTCGAGAATAAAAATAAAATAGGGGATCTTGGGGAAGCATGTAACATCTTCATTGGGTAACTCTTTTTGGATTGTAGTAAAGTGATTCCTTTAGTTTATTTCTGATTTATGGGAGGATTCAAATGTTGTGTGTGTGGGGGGGGGGTGGGGTGGAATTGAATTGATCAAATTTTTTCTGAATCAATGTGGTTTAATAGGTTTGAAAATGGGGAGTGTTTGTGGTATTTTATAAGAAAGACAGTGTATATGGTGGATATTTTTAAAAGAAGTAAGTTGTATCAATTTTTTGACCAAAAAAATTAATCAATAACCTAAAATAATCTATAATATATATTTTCTGTATGAAATATGGCCATAAAATGGGGTTTGGACAATATTCTAGGCTATCTTCCCTCATGTATAATGATCAGTTACTTTTTATACGTAATTTTTCCTTAATCACTAAAACTTTTTTTAATAACAATTACTATTATTTATTTAAAATAAAATGATTATTTTATTAGAATAAAAATATTATAATTATCAAAATCAAGTTTTTATGTCTTTATTAATTCCACTCACAGAAGTCTAAAAATTATTTTTAATGTAAATCCTATACTCTTAGCTAGAAATCAGGTTTTTTATGTGAGTCTATTCATATGATCATTAAGTGTTTATATCTAAATTATTTATAAAAACTATTCCTAATAACTAAATTCAATTTAAATATTTATTATTGATCTAATATGTCTATAAAAACCTAATATACAATTTACCTATATAAATAAAGTATTCCTAAAAATAGTTTTGAATTTAAATTCAGAATTTTTCATTATTCATCAAGAAACGATGTTTTAAAAAAGAAACACAAAAATTCTCCATAATATATTGTTCATGTATAGAATTCAAAAACAAATATCAATATGGGAAATTCAATTTCTAATGATTCATAATATTATTTTTTTACAGTAAATAAAAGAAGATTAGAACCCATTTCATTTAAGAAATTAGTACTTTCAGACGTATAAACATGTTAGTAAAAATTATATCACTTATTATAAAGTAAAATTATCTATAAAAAATATTTAAATTTTTATTTAAATAGAATTTTTTACTATTGGAATTAATATTTTTAATATTTATGATAAAATTATCCCACTTATATAATTATAATAATAATTTTTTTCCATATAAATGGAGTATTGTATGTACCGCAGGCCTAGTAAGTTTTCCATATAAAGAAAAATCGAAATTATATAGAGTATAAAACATGATTCATATAGTTATTTTATCTTAAAAAATATATTCAGTGTTGATTGAAAAAAAATATATCAAAAGATTAGATTAATTTGAAAAAAACAATACACGGAATATTCGACTGTTTCATTCCACACTTCTTAAAATAAATATAACCCTTGAAACTAATCTTGATTATTAATTATTTAATACATGAATGTTACTTTCATAGAAACCCACATTATAAAACATAATTTAAAAAGGTAATTATGGAATCAATATAGTTATCCAATGTTAATCAAAACTAGGTATCCAAATGGGAGAAAATTAATGATCAGTGAAAAAAAGAAGAAAAGATAAATATAACCATCAGGTTCTGATGGACAGTGATATAGAACAAGGTGGGGATATATATAACAATAAAACCCATAAATAAATTATCATCTAAATTCCCATTTAATTCATTAGAAAATAGGGTACTCAGATTCCATTTTTATTTTCATGATACATTCCCTATAATTAAATAGTTTTCATGATAAGTTATACAAACTATATTCAGTAAAATATTACCATTTTCTATACTTTGATAAATTTCAACATCTCCTCTTTCTCTAAAATAAAATGTGAAATTTTTGTTCTTGAAGCACTATAATATCTTGAGATTCATGAAAATTAATCAAATTATCATTAATTAACATGAAAAAATGTTTTTATAATTAGTTATCCAACATGAATAAATACTCATGTGATGAGATAAAAACTATTCCCATAAATGTTATCATATGATTGAATAATACATTGAATAAATGGTAAACATTCAAAAACATCTAAAAGATAAAATTCCAAAACATTATAAAAAATTTCATGAAATAAACATAACATTTACACCCATATATATCACAAAGTATCACTTGGTTAAAACATTAAATAAATTTAATAACCTTGTAATATATTTTCTAGAAACATGATAATAACATAAGTTACCATAAATAATTTTGGAAAAAATGAAGTATTTCTTCTTCCAATGATTAATGGATATATTCAATAAATACTTGAAGTTTTAAACTTCATCCGTGATAATACAAACCACTTTTTCATCAAATACTTTAACATTTTTGAGATAATAAATACTGTCTAATTTATCTTATACAAAAAATCTTTTCATTATCTATGTTGATCCCAATTGTCTCAACATATTGTATGCGTGAAGGTCTAACTTTCCTTATTTCAAAATATCACCATTACATTAAATCACTTTTATAATATTTCATCACCATTTTTTATATTCTTTTAAATCAGTAATGATAATATTATACTATAAATACAAATATATTTCATGATTCATATAGCATAATTTTGGAATTCCAAAAAATGTAAACATCAATCATCTTACTTTATTAATAAAATATTCCTCATGAATAGTTTTCTTATTCCATACTACCCCATGTGATAGAATATTAAATATGAATCATTTCATAATGTTCTTAAACCTCAATATAATCATTCTTCTTCTTTTTAATTTAAAAAATATTGTAACCACATTACATACCATTAAAATTTCATTTTTGGTCTCCTTATCTTTATAAGTATAACTAATACTCAAACCAACTTACAAGTTCTCTTCATGATATTTCATGACATTGATTTTTATAATTCCTTTACATTCTCCATTTGAAGCATTTAATGTTAAGTGAGTTCCTTTGAATCCACTACATTGACTAAAACTAGAAGGGAAAACATCAGAAACATTTTTCTCGAGGGATAACCACATAATTTTGAAAAAAATCACTTATAAGATGTCCATATATAGTGTCATACTTCCTTCATCTATGAAAAAATTGGTTTATCCTATGATATTATTAGCCTAATTATTTTTAAATCAAGCATGATTGTATCAGAAGAGTTTTTTAATTCCCAATGTATCCCTTGGGACTGTCAATCTTGGTGCGCATTAATGCCCGTTTTCATATACCATGTTCTACTCGAATCATATCTAATGCACCACATCAGATATGTTATGTAACAACCTAATGTTTTCAATGAAAACACCACGTTTAACTAGACTCAAACGTTAATTGGTGCGCAATAATGGTCATTTCTGCACTCTTGGTTACGACACACCTGGGTGATATGCTTTGGTAGATTCACGAGCTTAGTACAAATGATTATTAAGTGACAAAAAGAATCCCATAAGAATATAAGTTAAGAAAAAGATTGAGGATAACCTGGATATAAACCTAAGGAATCAAAAGTCAATATATACTTTTTTTTATAAGTTTATACTTTTATGTTCAAAGTTTCCATTTTATGTTCAATAGCTAAGTATTCAATAACTCTAATTATAAATTATTTTTCTTAGTTAATGGAGGGTAATAGAAGAAAAAGTTCCAACAACCAATGTGATCAGAAATGTGTTGATTGATCTAATGATATGTCTGATGGGACGGAATCGGGTGCTCAAGAATTCATGGAAGTACTTGCTCAGCTTGGTCGAGTTATGAATAATAACTTCAATCAGGTGGAACACCCTCCTCCTCCAAGAAAAAAGAATGTTTCTGTAGAAACTTTTATGCATAAAAGGCCACCCATGTTTAGCGGATATTTGGATCCCCTCCTCGTAGAACAATGGATTAACTCCATTGAATAGATTTTATCCATCCGCCGGTGACTAGAAGAAGTGAAAGATGTACTAGTGTTCTATCGTTTTGATATAGAAGAAGATTAGTGGTGGAAAATACAATGTCTAAAGAAGAAATTGATTCCATAGATTGGGAGGAATTCAAGATGATGTTTTCAAAAATATTTTCCTCGAACCCTTCATCTCACGATAGAAAGAGAGTTCCTCAGACTCAAGCAGAAGAATGATGAGACAATCGAGGCTGATGAAGTGAACATTACAAGTCCTACAACGTATTCCTATGGCTTTGACATGAACATCGAAAGCAAGGTGGATCACTTCTTTAGCAGACTAAAGCTGAGTCTACAAAAAGTGTTGGAGATTCGATACTTCAAAAAGTAATGAGAAGATTGTCTGTTGACCCCTTATGATTGAAATATATATTGGAGACTCTTAGTGGTATCATGGGCCTAGTGACAAGAATTGGAAAATAGAGAACATCATGGGTGGTTAATCAAACAAATCCCATGATTGAATGAATACTCACTTTCCCCTTTGCAAAAATTGTGGGTAGAAGCTTCTTGGTGACTATTTCAAGGGAACGAAGAATTGCATCAAATGTAGAAACTTTGGTCATCTGGCCAAGAACAACTAAAGGGATATGAAAATTCTCATTAATGTCGAAGATGAAAGGAAGGTTAAGATCAACACTCAGCCTATGGTGTACTGTTACAACTACAAGGAGCATGGGCATTATGCGAACAATTTCTCTATGATTAGGGTTATTGGAGGAAATCAACAACAACCTCCATGGCAACAAGGAATGTCTTATTCTATCACTACTGCAGATATAGAGCCAAAAAATGATGTGCTGACAGGTATGCTTGTTATTGATAAAAAATAGTGAATGTACTATTTGATTCTGGATCTACACATTCTTTCATATCTTGCAGGTTTATTAGAAATATTCAAACACCATCTCAAAATTTAAAGGAAAAGTTATCCGTGAGAACAGGGAATGCGGAAGTTATTGTGTACATGGTTTATAACTCCTCTCAGGTTATGGTTAGTGGACTAAACCTCATAGCCAATCTTGTCATACTTTTTTTAGAGGAGTTCGACACTTTCATGGGTATGGATTGGGTATATTTGTACAAGTCCTACATCAATTGTCTAGAAAGGGAGATCACTTCTCACATATCGAAGAATCTTATGATTCTTTACACGTGTAAGAAGGAAGATTCGTATCCTTTAGAATCACCGTCTCAAGTTTGGATGTGGCTTCCTTGTGAGAATGTATGTCTAGTACAAATGATTGAGACAAATGATAAAATCATTCTTGAAGACATGCCCATCATGAGGGGTTACACTGATGTATTCCCTGAAGAGTTTCCAGGTGTTCCTCCTGACCTAGAGGATGAGTTCTCAAGTGAACATATCGCTAGATATCTACCAATCTCAATGAAACCATACAGAATGGCCACCGTAGAGCTAGAAGAGCTGAAGAATCAGTTATATGAGAATATGGAGAAGGGTTTTATATTCCCGAGTGCTTTATCGTGGGGTACTCTAGTCCTTTTTGTGAAGAATAAGGATGGATCAATGTGCCTTTCCATTGATTATCGTGAGCTCAATAAAATCACGATAAAGAACAAGTATCCTCTTCCATGGATTGATGACTTGTCCAATCAGCTTTGTGGGGCCAGTTATTTCATAAAGGTGGAACTTCAGTCTAGATATAACCAACTAAAGGTGACAAATGAATATATTCCCATGACTGCCATTCAAACTAGGTATTGTCACTATGAGTTCAAAGTGATTACCTTCAAACTAACTAATTCTCCATAAATTTTCATGGATATAATGAATAATATCTTTATAGATTACCTCAACAAAATTGTGGTGGTCTTTATTGATGATATTATGATATACTCCAACATCAAGGAGGAACAAAAGGAGAATTTGGAAATTATGTTAATGTCTTTGTGAAAGGAGAAGGTGTATTCAATGTACAGTAAATGTGAGTTCTAGATGGAGGATATATCATTCTTGGGGAATGATATCACCAGGAAAGGGCTATTAGTGGACTATCTCTATGGGAAGAAATGTGAGATATATGAGTTCTGGTGTTAGCAGAATTGATCTTTGCTTTGAAAATCTAGCGGCACTATCTCTATGGGAAGAAATGTGAGATATATACTGACCACAAAAGTATCAAATATATATTCACACAGAAAGAGATTAATATTCACCAACGAAGATGGATAGATCCTATCAAGGATTATGACTTCTAAATCCACTACCATCCAAGTAAGGAAAACAAGGATGCAAATGCTCTATGTAGAAAGGATCCTGTATCTTTATCAATGATGAGAATTAGAAAGCATCTAATATTCTTTGATTTGTAAAGGATAGAAATATGAATCATTAAGGGAGGAATGTAATCAATCCTTTCACAAGTTATTTCTCAACCATCCCTATTGGAGAAAATAAAGGATGCTCAAATAAAGGATGTTGAAATTCAGAAAATGGTGGAATCTTTTAAAAATGGTAAATCCCTATATTTTAAAATTAATGAAGAATGGGTTGTATGATTTGGGGCACGATTATATGTCCCATCCGATCCACAGATAATGAAGGAGCTATTGAATGATGCACATAGCTCAACCTTCTCTATCCATCCAGGGACCACAAATATGTATCAAGGTCTCCAAGAAATATTTTAGTGGTTCAATATGAAAATAGAGATTTTTTAATATACATAAAAGTCCCTTGTATGTAAGCAAGTGAAGGTTAGGAGAGAAAAGTACAAGGGGATGATGAAACCACTTCCCATACCAGCATGGATTTGGGAGAACATTACCATGGACTTGGTCACTAGACGTCCAATGACATATAGAGCAAACAATTCTATTTGTGTCAATTTTTATCGTCTTATGAATATAGATCAATTTATTGTTGTTAGAGAGGACTTATCATTAAATCAACTTGCATGGATTTACATCATAGAATTTATAAGGCTGCATGGAGTACCACTATCTATTGTATCTGATCGTGATCAAAGTTTCACCTTGAAGTTCTCAAAAATTCTCCAACATGCTCTATGAACTGAACTAAACTTCAGTACGGCCTATCATCCACAAAATTATGAATAATCTGAGTGAACTATTCAGACATTAGAAGATATGTTGAAAGCATGTTCAATGGATTTCAAAGGAGGATGAGACCAACATTTTCAACAAGTTGAATTCTCCTACAAAAATAGTTGTCTCTTGATTATCTGAATAGACCCATATGAAGCCCTTTATAGGAAAAGGTGAAAAATACCAGAGTTTTGGGATGTTTTCGGTGAGCTTAAGCTGCTAGGACATGAAATGGACCATGAAATGGTGGAGAAGGTGAAAACCATTCAGTAGGATATCAAGGCAACCCAATGTCGACAGAAGTGTTATGTAGATAACCGTTATTGAGACCTTGAGTTCACAGTTGGAGACATGTTATTTCTATTCATATCCCAAGGGAAGAAGGTCATGAGGTTTTGTAAGAAAGGGATGTTAATTCCTAGGTGCATCGGCCCCTTTGAGATCCTTGATCGAGTTGGTGCTATGGCTTATATACGGGCACTTCCACCTACCATGTCGAATGTACATGATGTCTTCAATGTAACCCTCTTATGAAAGTGCATACTAGACCAATCACATGTACTCTCTTCAGAGGTGGTTTAGTTTTAGGATGATCTCTCATTCGAGGAGCACCTAGTGAAGATCTTGGATTGTAGAGACAAATTACAATGCAATATTTCTACTCATATGGTCAAGTTACTATGGAGAAATCATAAGTAGAAAAAGTTATTATGGGAATTGGAGGAAGAAATGAAGGAAAAATACCCACACCAAATTTTTGTCTTAGAATTTAAAACCAAATTTAGAGGGTGAAATTCTTTAAGGGGGATGAATGTAACGACCCAATGTTTTTCAATGGAAATTCCCTTCTCATATGTATGTCATGAAATCACATGAAATCACAACATAATGAACTATTATGTGATAAGAGATATTTAAACATAATTTTTACACTCTTGTGTTTGGAATTTCGAAAATATGGAATACACGGTTGTAATCAGTATGTTATTTTGAGTCTGATAAGAAAAACAAAATCTTTTGTGAATAGTAACCTACCCCAATGAATAGTAACATACCCTTATGAATAGTGATACACCCTAATTAATAGTAACCTCACCTATGATAGTATAAAAATAATATCCAAGTTAGATGTACGATATACCTATATTTTAGAATATGGCAATGATTGTTTTAAAACTGGTTTTGATAATAAATTATTATTTTAATTTAATATTAAAATAATGATATTTAAAAAAATATTTTTAAAAATTGGAAATCATTTTTGGATACAACACGTCAAAAAAAATTTAGGGTTAATTTTTGGGTTTTTTCTGAAATACATGAATTATTTATGATGAGTAGAATCTGATAATTCAAAATAAATGCTAAATAATGGATTAATTGAGTCATTGATGATGTTCCACTGATGTTAGACCACTTGGTTTAGGATCACTTGATTAAATTAATATTTTGTTCATGGAATACTTATTATTACTTGTCTTCTAAATAATTAATAAATTAATAGTTATAAAATTATGAAATCCCTCCTCTCCTCCACTATAAAACCCCCCTTCAATCCCTTATTTGTTCACTTCTCTCAAGCCTTGTGCCTTTCCATTATTCTTCCCAAATCTCTACCCAAGATCCTCCCCAACATCCAGAATCTCCAAGCCTCTTCAAAATACAAAAACCACTCCCCTTAATAGGTTCTCAATGGAGGAAGTCTCAGGAGGTAAATTCTTCTTCCAAATTTCTTCTTCCCAATTTCTTCTTTTCATTTATGTTCTTTTCTTTTTATTTCATTCCTCACCTCCCTTAACTATAATAGAATTATAAATCCAATAAAATAAAATAACATGAATGTTTTCATGATAATGTTATATTTTATAATCTTCTCTCATTTCCACACCCTTTTATTTGAATGAAATGAAAGCACCGTTTGAGATGTGCTAATTTAGCACATTTAAGGAAAACCGTTTATAAATTTCTATTATTATCATTAATTATGGTCATGAAACCATTTATGTTATGGTTGAACCAGAATATTATATATGTAATATATCCGATTTTTTTTGTAATGCTTTTTTACAAATGGTATTATGTTATAAAGAGAAACATGTTCTTGGTAATCAAATCCACCGATTAACAAAAAAGGTTATCACTAAGGTTATATGTATAATAATTCTACTTCACTATGATTAACCTAATTAAAATTAAAACCACTTAATATCCTTTATGTGAACTAAATAATGTAACTTCAATTCTGAACAACCGATTTCATCGTGCCTATATTCCAAACTTGAATATAAGTGAACCGATCTTTTTAAGCCAAGTAAAAAAACAAGTCTGAACAATGAAATTGAACCTTATAACTAATCAAAAAGGATTTGAATGAACTAAAAAAGGATATAATAAATAAATTACATATATAATAGGTTTTTGAATTATTAATTAAAAAGCCAAAAATTCTTTATTCGGGTCTTTGATAAAAAGTGGAGAACACCAACATATTTAAGGTAAGGGATCCTCTCTTTTTCACTCTTGGTCAAGATTGTTCTCTATGCTATGCCTTTTTGTGTAATACCAAGTGATGGGGTGTATTTTCTCACCTCCTCGTACTTCAAAAAAAATTTATATGTGATGATAAACCCCTTATATCTCTCATCAAACCCTCTTAGTTACACCTGACACCATGTCGATAAAATCGTAATGAGTTCTACCTGATCCTTCTTTGTTCTTTCGGGTTTCCTTATCATTCCTTAAAAATGGAGTTATATTTTCTATTTATGTGAATATTCTGAATTTTGGATAGTTTTAAAAGATTCTTATAATAATACCCTTTCATCATATTCATTCATGGATATACATGTTTTACAAATATTCCCCCCTTACAACTTTTCGATAAAACCTGTTTTAAGGGGACTTCTTGAACTTTTACCCATTTTCATGTGCACTATATCCTATGTTTTAAGACACCATTGTCTTTATAAAATAACTATTTTTATTATGAAAACCTTTGTGGGTCAATTATGGTTTTAGGTAAAAGAATTTCTTCTTTACTATTTTAAAATCTCTATAGTAATTTCCTTAAGACCACAAAAAAAAATTTTAATACTAATGATTCTCAAATAAATTTGTTATATGTTGTCACTTATATTTGATAACACCTACCTTGTTATATGACTATATTAACTTATTAACATCTAATTATTTTCTAATATCTTTCTTTCATGTACACTTTCATGATACACTCATTGGTTATGCTTTATGTAATGATTGTGGTACCCAATTCTCTCCATAGGTATCCTTATGTTTATAAAAAATTGATTATGTATGATTATTTATGTGAAATAATATATATGTGGCAAGAATATTCATCAAAATGTTGATATGGGTGCACATAAATAGTTCTCCAATGCATTGGTTAAGGTTAAGTCTCATGATATGTGATGTGAAACAGTATTGGTGGTTAGCCTTGAACCGTACTGAAATGGGAAACATGATTGGCGGTTAGACTTGACCGATACTAAAGAGATTTTTTCTGATTCTGCCACAACTATATGATTCCATGTTTATATTATCCCATGATTATATGATATTATTTCATTTGTTCCATTTTTTGGATGTCAATATGTCATGCCTCCTAACTCATGTTCATAAAATGTATCCTTATGTTCATTCCCTTACAAGGTTTTTCAGCTCATCCCTTAGTTCATGTGTTCCCCAGGGTACCCTATGTAGATGTAAGGGCTCAAAGCTAGTTAGAATATCTTTATGGATTTTAAGTAAAGTAGTTTTTTCAGCCCCATTTTTTATGTTATATGTACCTATTCTTCCAAGACACTAGACTTAACGATCCTAGACTTGACTATAATGATTAATTATGCTTAAAATCATCAAATGTTATATGTAAAAGGGTCGGGTCTCTATATGTTACCCATAGGTGAATCTATAAAAGAACCATATAAACATTAAATATCTAGATATGGATGAAATGAAGGAAAACCACACCCTCTAATTTTTAAAAAAATTCATTGAAAATGTCCCATACCATTAAAAATATGTTAACATGTCCATATAGACATCCCTAGACAAATCAATTTAAATATTCTTAGGGATATCAATTAAGGTCTATCATCATAGTTTATAATGATTGACTAAACCTTTGATCTGATACCTATATAACAACACATCAATACCATACATAATCATTTGATCATCTTCTATAGAATACATAATATATTACACAAATATATTCCCAGTGACCATTTTAGTTTACTCCCTTTAGAAACATGGAAACAAAAAAAGCAGTATATGGGTGTGCTACATTATCTCTGATATGGGTCTCTAAGATTACAATTTATCTTTTTCATATTATACAAAAAATATATCTTTATAGCCTAAGTAATTAAACACAAAATGTGGCGAGCTTAGCTGTATTGTAAGGGGAAACAACAAAGATATGTGACCATAAACATGAGCATAATGGTTTGTGAGAATGATTAGAAAATCATAACAAGCATATTAAAAAACAAACACATGAATCAGGGCAAAACCATTAGTAGTTAATAAGACACGAATCATTATGAAATCAAGATAAGCGGACATTAGATCATAACATAGGATCAAGGCATGAAATTGTGGGATACAAAAACATGAAATATCATTGAATATAAGCCAATACGCATTCCTAGAACTTATCAAGGAACATCATGGGGGAAACACCTACTAGTCGGGACATACCACCATCACCAGTCACATTTCTTTCCATTCAAGGGATAGGGTTTCCAAATATTCTAATACTGGATTGGGATCCCCATCATCCCTTAGTGGATCAGGTTTACCTTTAATCAATAGAAGATAATGGCCAACAACATGATTTCATTCATTATCTCTAGAGATATAAATCTATACAAAATGCATTTCAGAGAGATATAGGTTCTACCCACATCATAATGAAAATAGATATACTTTTGACATAAGATCACAAACAGTCTTACCATAACCAAGAATATGAAATGGGTATTATAAACATATAATCATATCACAACCTAGGATGAAATATATAGTATCAATAATCATTTCATTAAATAATAAATCATTAAAAGAAGTGGGTTTAATAAGAATATAACACATGAAAGGGGATATTAATTCATAAATTCAAAACCAATGAATGAGGAATAGATTTCACAAATATCATATCATAAAAATAGAAACCATTTGTAGAAGTTATATCAATAGACCCATTGGATGATTTCCCTAGAATGGAATGAGTAACACCAATGAATGACATCATATATGGGAAAAACATTGTAAGATATTTTTAAAAAAATCATTAATAAATTATATTTTATTATTTGACCATATATTTTTAAAAATTAAAACCTATTGATAATAATTTTCTACAAAATAAATATGAAAATTTATGAAAGATGTATTAAATAAATTCCATTGAAAACATTTAATGACATCTTGAAAAATGTTTGAATACAGTTTCCCTAAAACATATAAATGAATCTTGAAAATTCTTTTAAACCCATTAATTTTAACATTCATTGAAAACATATAAAGAAATTTAAAACATTTTGTTAACCATTTTCACTGAAAACGTATAAAATAAGCATCAAAATGTTCTGTAACACATTTCATTGAGATTATATTGAAACAATAATATGAAATAATGAAAATATTTTGAAAAATATTTCATTTATAATACGTTGAAAACTTATAAGGAAATATTTAAAATAATTTAAAAACATTTTTATTAGAAAATACATTGAAAACGTAAAAATTAGGCATGAAATCCTTTTGAAAACAATTTTCCTTGAAAACATTTAAATGAAAATGAAATCGTTTAAAAAATAATTCCTTGATAAAATATAAAATATTCTTTCAAATCATTTATATCTATTTATTTTTAAACAACCTTTTTGAAAAAAATTAAAATAATGAATAAAAATCATATGAAACGCATTTTGAACATAACAAACATTTTGGAAACCGTTTTTCATGGAAAACTATTTTAAAATCTATAAATTCGATTATTTTTAACAAAAAAAATTTCTTAAAATATATTATCATGTGAACTAGAAATTAAGAATCAATGAAATAATAATCATGATGTTGAGTAATAATATGCTTTTCCTTCATTTTTTTCGAAACAGAAAAGTTTTAAAGAGTGGCTTGATTAGAAAATGAAACGAATATTCCACTAAAAACTAATTTATAAAATTTAATAAAGGGGAATTTTTTTCCCAAAAAATCTGTTTATAATATTAAAATATTTTTTAAAACATTTTTAAAAAACATAGATTTGAAAGAAACTAATATTTGACTAAAAGGAGAAATAATGTTTGATTTTTAGAAAAAAAATATTTCTTAATTATCAGATGTAACAATGGGTATAATATATTAGTAATAAATTCTGATATCATGGTTAACCATAGGAAAAAAACATTATTACTTTTCTTGAGATATGGATAATAATTTTTCTTCAATTGAATCATATTCATTGTAATATCTATAAATGATGAGATTCTAGTAATAAGCCATTACCACATTAGTAACATTGAGTCATGATAAAATTGAAAGAATAAAATTAATAATTCCTAAAAAATCATTAATGGAAGTTGGTTCATGATATAAATTTTTAGTCTTATTATATACAAAACATAGAAAAATATAGGTTCATTGCAGGTCATGAGTCTCAGAGTGAAAAAGTGATACAAAATTACTTTACCGATTTGGTATCTTTTGAAGCATAAACCCCATGAAATAAGGGTAATATAATGGGTATTTAAATACCCATTAATTTATGTATTATTCTCATAGAATAAAAACTTTTCAGTATACACTCCACATAAATTAAATTAGTGTTGAATAAGGTAAGTAGCTCAATGAAATAAAAAAGTTGGTTTAAATTCCATTACCATAATTATTGACTTTCTATTTAAATGTTCAGTAGTCATGTATAATAAATATATATTTATTATATATATTTAAAAAACCATATTAGTATATATAATACTATATATTACTCACCTTTAAATTTATAGTATCCATTTTTTTAGGAATACATTGTTAAATCAATGTTTCGGGTACTGACATCATTGTTTATCGTACGTGTTTTGACTTGTTATTCTTGATACTTTTACATATATCCTAATTTACTTATTTAATGATTTTAATATATGATTTATATATAATATATAATAAATCTATAATAATTTAATGTGATCTATAAATTCTACAAATATTGAATGAAATACACTATTAATGGAAATAGTACATTGTACGTATGTATAGACACAATTTTGATTTTATTATCATATTGAAAGAAAGAATTTATATAAAAAATATATATATATATATATAACATCATTATATTATAATTATTATTTCCTATATGTAATATAAATTCACTAATCTCATCCTTAATACATTCTATGTAAACTGTGAAAAAATATCATCGCCCAGAGAAGGCGGTAGTCCAGACTACAACAAACGAAGTATTTGTACTTACAAAAAATGGAAATAATGAAGGATTATATTAAATGAAAATTATAGAAGCATAAATATATCATAAATATAATATTTATCATATAAAACATAGTTTATAACATAATTTTAAACCATTAGAGTGTTAAAGGAAAAATTAACAACATTGTCTCATGATGTGGGTGATCACCATAAACAAGAACAATAAGTTTATTACACATTACAAGGGTGTTTTTGTAAGTGTATGTTTACAATAGTTAATAAATATGTATTAGAATATTTATGATAATTATTTTATTATATTATCATTGAATAATAATAGTTTAGGTGGAGGAAAATGAAAATAAAAAAAAGAACATGTTGAAAGACATTACCTCTACATTGGACAACTTCTTTTCGTTTTCATAAATGGGATCCAGTGATGGAATTATTTTAAAGGGGAGGATTAAAAGAGAAAGTGAGGGAATTTTAGGATATTGAATTCATATATCATTGTGGATTCTGTCTGGATTGAGAGGAGTGCTGAAGGGGGATAGGTGGTTTCCATTTATAAGGGAGGGGGAAACACATGGAATTTTTAAAACAAGTTAGGTGTACCCACAATTTTGACTAAAAAATCGTTAAAACATTTTAAATAATAGCAGTTTTATCTCTGAAATAGGGCCATTAAATTTATTTTTCACAACTGGATAGGTCATTTTTCCGTTAAGTTTAATGTTTACACCCTTATTAATCTGAATTTTACATTAATCATTATAATAAAATTTAAATGCAATAATTATTATTTTCAAAAAAAAATTATGTTTAATATAGTATAATATTAATATTAATATTATTAAAATATTTTATTTAATTTTTTATACATTAAATTATATGGAGTGGAAAAATTATGTTTAATTCCAATCTTAATGACATTATTAGAATGCAAATTATTAAATTTCGAATGTTAAAGAGTTTATTTAGAATTTATTAAAAAATTAAACAAAAAATAATTCCAATGATATAAATATTAATAATAAGTAATTAATTGATTTATTATTAATATAAAACAAAATTATAATATAATTGTCAATATTAATATAATAGATAAAAAGTTTTTTTTATTTAAAATTTTTTACTTTAAACTATTCATCCTAAAATGAAGTTTCTGAGAAAAATCCCAAAATATCACCCAAAGTTTATTTTAATATAATAAATTAAAAAATAATTATATTTTATTAAATATTATTTATAAAAGTGTCTAAAATTAATTTTATTACTATTCATAGAATGTCATAAATATGATGTTTTTCTTAAAAAAATTGTATTTTAAAACATATAAAGACTAATAAAATTGTATTCATTTTTATAAATATGATTTAGCAATAGAGAAATATTATAAATTATATTTTAAAATTATTTATTACTATTCATATTATAATGTCTAATATATATGTTATTATTATCCCATTTGAATTATTATTATAATAAAAATGTTGTTTTGTTGAAATTTTATGTTGCATGTAATAGATGCAAAGTCAGATTTTAAAGTAGTATAAGAATAATATTTTATAGGTTATAATTTAATTTAAAATTATATAATTCATATAAAAATTATATTCATTTTTTTTGAAATAAAAATATCATAATATTTAATTAATTTTTCAAAAAATAATTCACAAAATCTAGTGGTTTAAAAATATACAAATATATATATTCACAAGTATTTCAATTTGATAGTAAAGATGAAATAGATATCATAAATACATATCAAATAAAAATATTTAAATTGGAAATAATGATGAAATTTAATTATAATTATAAAAATCATGTAGTGAGTCATATTATAATTTCATTATGCATAATGTGTTGAAGGAAACATGGTTTAATATGTCATTAGGGTACTTGTAAATGTATTAAGTTTGAAAAGAAATATCATTAGCTAACTAAATAATAAATTTATTAGAATATAATTACTAATTATTTGAATATATATAACGTTATATAGAATGAACCAACAACACTAAAATGCTTAAAATTAAATGAGTATGGGTATTATGCGAACTATTTGTCATGTCTTAATGTCAATGATGTTTATTGGTGTCAAAAAATTAATATGATAATTGGAAAGGGAAATATCATGCAATAATTATTTATAATGTTAGGTAAAATAACTACATGGTTAATAGTACTTTACCATCTATTCAAGAACTGAAAATGTCTTAATTTACTCTAAATATAGCCACTTTTTTATATTTAAATAATTTTCTGTGGGTATAAATATTTTAACTCAATGATTTGATATTGAACTGGTAGTGAAAACCCCTAATGAAAAGATCATCACATATCAAGTACATATTTCATATCAAATTAATTACTATAGATATTTGGATAAACTATATATCACCTAACCAAAATTATTTATCAATCTTATTGGTAAATATGGGGAGGGTGACTTCCAGTTATTGAATATTTTTGGTATATACAAAATGATACTCATTGTCAATTATGAAAGTACACTTCCCCCAAAAAATTATTCACACACCATAATCCCATTGGCTAGACCAGTACTGTAAATAATATCTCTATTATATAATTAATAATGTTATATAGCTACTATTCCTCATAAATTACTAATCACTAAATCCTTAATAAGATATCCAAATGAGGTTCATCTAATTTAATGTAATTTTCTACACTATGATTTTTATTTTTTACTTATTTTATTATTTTTATCAGTCTTTTCCTAATAATTAAAATATTATTATTGAAATATAAAAAATATATGTTGATTTAATTATGTTGATTTCATAACCTCTATCCACTTATTCTTCCATAAAATGGGAAATGAAGAAGTCAATTGTTTTTACAACAAACTACCACCTTTTGGTGCGATGAAATTTATTTTCCAACACCACCACACAAGGTTAGATATAAAAATTAATTTGACATATGTATATGATATTTACATCATAAATAATATTTATTTAATTTCTATATCACATATACCATTTTACATTCCACTCCCTGGGAATATGATAATTTCCCTTGTGTGCATGGAAGAATATCCTAACAAAATGATGTGTTTTGATTTATATATAAGCATTAAATGGATGGTAATAAGGGTAAAAATAATTAATTTTCAATATATTTGTGACATTATAATTAATCTATAAAGGACCATTATTATTTATGTTCCATTATATCCATCCTTTTAGAAATTGTAAATAGATTTCATGATTGTGTAATCCTATTATCTTCATGAATAGTCTAACTGATTTTCTATCACTAACATTAATGATGTTTCATATAATGTTTTATTTCTAGTCAATGATACATAAATATGAGTTTTGTGAGTTTTGGATAAAGTGAGAATGCTAGTAGTATTGTTATGGAATCATTTAATAGTAATGGATGTCGCACTAGTGCAATTATCTATATTGAAATTATGAAAATTGTTGAATCTCATATTTAAATGTTAATTTCATGTTCACATGAGAGAGATTTTAATAAAAAAATAATAATTTTATTATTACTATTATTATTTTAATGTAGTTCATATGATGAATCAAGATTGAAGATGATTTTAAAACCTGATAAATATTGATTTGATTTTCATGATGTTTTATTTAGAATAAGACATAAAATAAGGCAAATAAAAATAATATTTATTTTTCATTAAATATGGTTTATGACTAATATTTTAGAATATATTTTGAAATTTTATAATTATATTGTTATCTATATTGATAATTGGAAAAATATTTTTTAGAGTTTACTAAAACATTATTCCATTCATGATGTCAGTCGTAGGAACTAGGTGAAACCACTACGGAGGTGGGGATTTTGATTAACATCTAGAAACCCTATATGGAATAAAAATATATGTTAGGGAGAACTATATACCCCTAGAGGGAAAATTTAACACCATGTAGAGAGGAATAAAGGAGGAGGGATCTGATATGATTTGATGCCTGTATGGGTTCAGGATAAATCCATGTTCACATATTTCTGGCTATCCATATGAATATTGATTGTAATTAAAAACATCTCATCATTATAATAGCTTAATGTTGGACTAAAACCATGCATGGTACTATTCACCAACTAAAAAGAATACGAATATTTCATTGATTTTCCAATTAAGGAGATTGGTGTTATCTGATCAAGATGAGATCAGGTTCATCCTTATCCTATTATTGAGGGTTCTACTGATCATTGATCATCAACCATTAATGATGATATAAATATCATACTTAGACTCCTTGACATAATTTAAGGACATGTAAAACTCATATGATCTATGTGGGTATGAGATTATAAAATCATGTTGTTTCAATTGTTTAAATATTAATTAAATGAGAAAATTATGAAAATGGTGTGTTTAGGATTCCAATTCATGCATGATATTGAAGAATAAGAAGCCATTAAAGATCTAAGTCAAGAGTTATAAATTTATTGAATTATTAATTAAAACTTCAAACCGTAAGGTCTTTAAATGAGATTATATTGTTTCATAAATTGGGAATAATAACAAAAAAAACTTGAATATTCCCTGTATTCTCATTTGGTGAGGCTATGTGATGTTAAGTGTAAGTTGTGTGAAGAAAATATTATCCCATGTATTTCTATAGTTTCAATGGAAGACTATATAATACCACATGATTCATGGTTTTTTTATCCCAATGATCATATAAGAAATTAAAAACTAAAGGTGTATCAGGTATTTGAGATAATACATTAAATAAAATCAATGAGTTACATACCCATGTAAATTACATGCATGCTTAGGGAGCCATGGGTGATCACTTATCCATGTGAATAATATTAATGCCTCACTACCTCCACAAATTATGTTAACATGTATTTTAGATTCAATAATTAATTAGTTCATTTCATGAACAATGATGTACTCACACCATTCAGTTATTTCTATAATAGATATAATACCCTTGATCATTATAGAATTTAAATTGAGTAATATTATTTAAAAAATCATTAAAGTATTTATATTTGATGAATGGGAAATAAATTTTTTTAGCTTTAAAAATAATTTAATGTGGTTTTAAATGAGAAATATAAATAACTAAATATTTTTTTGTATTTATATTAGACAGATAAAAATAACGATGTATTTTATTAACACGTTTATTTCATGTAATTAATTAATATCACATTAACTATATTGTTTGTGTATAAATTTAATCATGTAGGGGAAGAGAAATAGGTAATAAATTTCATGGGAATTTGGAGATCTCAATACAATATTACATCGACGAGAGAAAAGGATTGAATCTATAAGATTATTAAACAAGAAGTAACATGTGTACCAGAGCATTCAATGGTTGAGGAGAATCTACAACTACACCAAATATGGAAGGAGTCTTAAGACCACAATTTTTGAAGTTCTTTAGAGAGTACATGAGAAATTCATGTCCTAAAAACTCATAGAGTATGATCAAGGTTCATCCTATAGCATATCAAGATATTAAGAAAGGTGAAGTCTTATTATTAGAGTTGATGTAAAAGGAGGATCATAGTTATAACTGAAGCATGCAATATTATAGTTAGAGACATATGAAAATGTAGTCTATAAATTGGTTCAGTTGTAGCAGTATCTTATTTGGAGTTTAAATAAATTGTATTGACATGTTTTATAGTGAATAATCCATTATGTAGTATATATCTAAGATGGAATGAAGTATGATATTCAATACTGAACCTTTTAAATAATATTTAATGCTCTCTCAATTATTATAATTCCACATGAGATGAGATTTAGAGATATTTTGAGGGGATTTTTAACCTTAACATGTTTGAGTGGTTTAGTTTTAAATGAGAAATAATTCATAAAAATGAAATCATTGATTCAACCATCCCCTCTATGTTGTCAATCTGGCATGGGGATATATAATTTTTATAAATGTATATGTCACCTATAAAGATATATGATTTTTTAAATATGTAATATAATAAGGATTTCAATGAGTTCCTTACACTTATTTCATTAATTTAGAAAAAAGGTATTGTGACGAAGTAAGGTAATAGAAATATTTAATTTGATTCATCCTTTCCAGCCTAATTCAGAGATGAAATGAATCCCTATTCCATTCTGTTCATGAACGTGAATTAGAATTAATATAAGATGTTTGGTTCTCCTATAGAGGTAAAATATTATTCTAATATTATTTTTGATTCTTACCCTCCTATGGATAATGTACGTAAGATTCACGGATAACTCTACATGCTTAGAAAATATTATTATGTGGATGATAAAGTAACAACATCATGTTATTAATCCATGGAATGAACATTAAATGTAAATGAATATAAATTTATAATCATACTTGAAAATAATTATTAAATTGTAAAATATTTCATCCAATAAAATAAAAATATTGAGCATAGATGAATTTTATATAAATCTCAACTAGAAGAAAATAGGAAAAAATATGAAGGAGAGTAGTGATATGATTGAATCGATTTCCAATGATATTTTAAAGAAACATACCATTTCAAGTAGATAATGGTTATCATCCTATATCTCAATACCCAAGTTTTTGGATGGAGATAATCAGGTATGGATGTTATATTAAATATAAAAAAATGATTTCTATGTTAAAAGAGAAACATATATAAATGCCACATCATGAGGAAAATTTGGACATATATGGAGAGAAAATAATGTATCCACCATAATATTTCACATCATGTTTAGAAATAGAGAGAAACCCTGATCTCAAATCATGATGTAATGTTTTATCCCATGATGAATCTTGAACAGTGGTCTCAGAATTTTTGACTGCACTATAGTGTTTTAATTTTGGAAAATTTGGGAAAATCATTATTAGTGAATTCGAATCTAGTAATTCTGAAAAAGATTGATGAACCCTATAATTTCTAACATCTCATTCATGGATATTCAAAATGAGGTATTAATTTTTTTATAATTATTCATATTTTATACCTTCGGCCATATGGAAAATAATTTTACATTGAGGAATTCATGGAAGGCTAATGAATCAATGAAAAAAAAATCCACTAATATGAATTAAAAGGAAATATTTTACCATAGAGAATCTTATATTAATCTTGAAAATATGATTGATGATTTGGAGAGTGAAATTGATCCATATCGAATGGTGTATCAGAAACGGAAATATGATCCCCCATATCAACATTTTGTGTAACTAATAAAAAAATTAGAAAGAATTTCTTATAACTATTGAGGAGTTTTAAAATTATATTCCACCCTAAATAAGATTTTATTGGGTTCAAAATATGTACACAATCCATGAATCATGTTAAAAATAATGAAAGAACACCTGATTATGAGTTTGGTAATAAGAAGAAATCAAGGATGAGAGAACGATATCACCATTATTGTGTCATCTAAAGAAAAAGGAAGGTATCTCCTTATTCGATGAAATATATTCTTTTGTATGATCCTGATAGGAAATTAAGGAGATGGATTATTTCCATGGGGAGGTGAATTGCTGAGAGGATTCTATTAATGTTTCACTAAATAGTGATTGTGGAATTTCTAAGAATATTGATGAAATTGGAAGTTGAGGTGTTCAAATCAATCTTTCACCCCAGTTACATAATTATATTAACCATATTAATCAAAAGGTTGTTATTAATTTATTTAATGATAACACATGTAGTTATTTTTCCTTTTCACTTGAACTTGTCTAATTTATTTGTTGGAGTGTGTACATGATTTAGAATTTCATTGATAAATATTATTATTTATTACCATTTTTATGGGAATTTATGGCCTTGTAATCAAATGTGAGTATCTTTTATGGAATAAATGGAAATCCTAGGTTGTATCTTATGTTTTTTTAGAAAAGTTTTTCCCATATTAATATAGAGTTAATTAACTAATTGACCATTTTGTAGAGAATCATGCTAGATCATTCCTATCCCAGAAGTGATCAATATTGTTTCATACATTGGAGATGTTGTTTTTATAAGGAATAAGAGACAATAAAAACCAACATATCATTTAATTTTGTTTTAAAAGGGGCCTATTTTTATGATGATAGAAATTAATTTTTTAATATGTTAAAAAATATTGAAAAAAATAAAAAGGGAGGGATTTTTTATCTAATGGTTTCATTTGATTTCAATGATTTTTGAATTTATGATTGGACAGATTTTAATGTAGTGGTGATTATATAAAAAAAAATTTGGATTCCTTAAATGCATTATATTTCAATACTGAGAAATTACCAATGTTATAATTGAGTTGATTTTTGTAGCTTGTCATTAAATGTCATTGTCAAGTGCTATAGAGATCCAATTATTTCAATAAGATAACGATAATGAAAATTATTATTTAGATGATGTGAATAAAAGTAATAAATTTTGAATAATATATTGACACCTTGGAAATGTTAATTTTAATTTCATGAAAAAGCATTTAGAAGAATAATAAAAATAGGGACATGAAAAATAATATTTATTTTTATCGATATACGGTTAAAGAATAATATTTGAGAATATGTTTTGGAATTTTAGGATTCTATATATTTTTATATTGGTGATTGTATAGCTCATTGTGACAATTTACTAAAAAATTTATCATTCTATAATGATATATGAGGGGAATATGAGAAACCCTTGGTGTAATAGGGACTATGGTTAAATTCTAACCATTATGTATTGTAGAAACATAGGGGTGACTGTTCATATCAATCCTACATGGAGTAATTGTGTTGACATGTGGGGTGGCACGATGATAAATAGATCAAACACATGTCAATTCTCTAAGGTATTATGAATGGACCTTAGTAATATATTATAACTACATTAAGAAATTCTACGTGTAAACGTGAATTCATGAACCACAAACTATTTTTATGTGGGTTAAAGGATGAGTGGGGTATAGTCCATCTACTAAAAACATAACAAAATTTCATTGTGGATATGATTAATTTGAAATGTTCCATTCAATCAATTGAAGATTGAAATTATATTCCACCACTAATTTATGGTTTTTTGATACACGTATCTTCCTCCATTAATGAAGATATGGAGACCAATATATGGACTTGTCATTATGAAAAATGGACACATTGTACTCCTATGAAACATGAAAGTCAATGATAATATATTCATTCTTTTTCACATTCATGAATGTTAATAGACTGTGAAAATTTAGAATATGTTGTGTTTGAGATTCCATTTCAAGTGTGATATTAACGATTTGATTTCTAGGAACAATCTTAGATGTGAGTGATAATGATGTTGTGTGGGGAATGGAAACCTGAAACCATATAATTTATAAATGAGATGTGAAGTTTTGATAGCATTCTAATAATAATCAACATAAAATAAATCCTTTGGGTATTCGAGTTTGATGAGGCCACATGCGTGTATTCATATGTCAAGTGAAGAAATAAGATTCCCATGTATTTTTATGATTTGAATTGTATACTTTTTAATACACAATGAGGTGTAGTATTTTTTATCAATGAAATGAACCATGAAATTAAGAAACTTATTCTATTGGTTATTTTAGATAATATTTTATATGTTTTGAAGAGTTTCATGAACATGTATAATGAATACAATCATGGTGAACTGTGGGAGATCTTTTATCCATGTGATTAAGATGGAATTCACACTGAAACCATAAATTATGGATGATGTTTTTTGAGATGAATTCATAAATCGGTGCATTACACAACAAATTGAATACCCACCCCATTTAGGTATTTCATATCGATAAATAATACCAATGGTCATTGATATATTGAAAACGAGAATTAATATTTCCCACATGATTTTGGTATTATGACTTGATTAAGAAAAAAATAATATCTATATTTATAATCACATTTGAAAGTGGTTTTGAAAGAGAAATATAAGTACCTATATATTTTCAAGTATTTATAGTTGAGTATGATAAATATATGTGTAAATCATTAACACCATTATATCATGTAATTAATTAATATTCCATATACTATATTGTTTGTGAAAACAAAATTCATCTACGTGATGATAAATGTGTAATAAATTTCACTATCATTTAGATATTTTGATACATTCTTGTATCAATTAGAGAAAAATATTTACAATGGGAGCCTTTTGAAGAAGAAATAGATTCTGTGACAATGCATTTCAATGATTAAAGAAAATCAAGATACAAAAAATCATGAAGGAGAAATGAGTCTAGAAATAGTAATTTTTATGAGGTAGTACATGATAAATTATTATACTATAAAATTATAGAGGAATATTAATGACCATTCTATATGGATCAAGAATTTGAGAATTGTAAAGTCTTCTAGTTTAAGGAATGAGTAGAAAGAGTCTCTTAGTTAGATCATGATTTAGAAGTCTTTTGTTGGAATAAAAATAAAATGGATTCTATTTTATTAGATCTAGATCAGATGTCTTTCACTTTTTTTCAAAATCAATTTTATTCATCTATTTTTTATGGAATAATCCTATTTGGGGTGTCTAATAAAAATGAAAAGTAGTAGTTATTTCATTTCCAAACCGTGTAAATATCGTGAGATACTCTCTCCATCTCTCTATCCATTACAAAAATTTCACAGTATGTGATATCTCAAGATAATATTGTGTGGATCATGAACCTCATCATTTTTAGTGGGTGAAATTGAAAATAATTTGAATTCATAAAAAACAAAGTACTAATTCACCCATCACTCTTAGTGGTCAATCTAGCCCGGTGATCTACAAATGGACTAATGTAAATACATATATAATTTATATATATGTTATTTATATCATTATTATAATTCTTGAAATGATATAAACCTAATAATATTAAAAGGACTAATATCAAACAAATATGAATAAGAAAACCAAAGCAGTTATTACCCAAAACATGATTTTGACTAGAAATTGTTAACATAAAGATAATTAAAGGTCTTAATTAAATCATGAATGGTATGGTATATGAGATTATTTTGATTTATTAGATATATAATAAACCTATGTTTATTTTACACATGTATCGAACATTTATTATTTATTTTGGACCTATAGTAGGGTATTTTCATCTCAATAATATTTATGTGAGACACAAGCCTTATTAACTACTTTTCAAATTGAGTGGTGTTTATACTATCCATGAATTTCATTTATGATAACTATAATGAAATTATTGGATTTAAATATTTATATATGATTTTTTTTATCATGGATGGTATTATTGAAAATATACGATGGTGGTAAAGGTATTATGTAACAATATCATTACTTAGAAGGATTGTATATGATTCTGTTTCTGATGATAAAGTATTGTGATCAATCTATCAAGATACACATTAATTTTTTCTCTTATAAATATTCCATGTAAATACATATTTTCCATTAATAATCCACAAATTAAGTACTCATTATTTTAAAATACAATTTTTATTAAAATTCGTATTTTTTCTATTCTATCAAAATATTATTTTTCTGAAAATTCTATGTTTTCTAATAATATTTTAAATAAAATTATCAATATTCATAAAATATTTTCAAATCCAGTTTTTTCAATGTATGAATTTTTTTATAATGTTTTTTAAGGAATATTAATTTATATTCCTAAATGGGGTTTTTTTCACTTTGAATGAAAATGTAATTGGAATTTTTATTTTAATTGCTATGCGAGGAATGTTATTTTCATTCATTATTACCACTAAATACAATAATTTTTCATTGAAAAGTTTCAAATTATTATTAAATAGAAAATTTCATTTAATTTTTTTGAAATTTTTATATATTATATAACTGAATTCTAAATGGATATGATATTTTTGTTTATAAAGGTTTGAATTGATATTTCCTAACAATTTTCCATGTAAGACAAAATCATTCAGTGTTACATAAGAATTACTAAGGATATGATCCAAATATATCACCTTTATTCGTTCTCTTCATTGTATATATTTTATATGAAATATTGTTTATGAAACATATTCATTTTCTATGGGTTATTCCAAGATGAATTTATGTAATCATTATGAAACAAATATCACTTATATAGGTTATCATAACATGAAATGTTTAAGAGACTCATTTATTTTCTAGGGCTTTGATATGATGATTGTTTTATGTTCATGTTTCACATATTTCTATGATTTTTATTATATGATGGGTGGGATATATATCGCCCACCAATGCATTGGGTAATGGTTAATGTTCTAGGATATCGGGGGTATATAAGAGGCCATCCAAATACTAGTATAGTGTATATTGTAGTTTATAACAATTCTAAAAGATTGTACATGGGAGGTTATTTGAATCCTCATGTAGTTACATGGTTCGTTACCCCATGACTAAATTGTTTTTAAATTATTAATGATTTGCCTTTAAACAATATTTTCTATAGTTATGTGTATTTTAAAATTATATGTCTTATGCCCATTTAACGTTATCATGGTTCATGTTATTTGGTTCCGTAATGATTAATATCTTAGGAATTTCAATGATTTAATTATTGAATAACTTTTATAATCAATGATATGTAGTTTAAGTATTCCAAATGATATACTTTAGATATCAAAAACATATAATCATCATTGGGGGGATGCTAAGGAGTATGGTTTCTCATTGGGGAAGGATCTCCGTCATCATCCTCAGATCAATCATGAGAAAAACCATCCTCTAGGAATCACTTCCCTTAAGGTTCAGAAGACCCCCTTAAACTATTAGGATAGTTTAGCTCTATCACCTGAGGCTTACAAGATTTTTATCAATGGTGTGTGCATGGGGGATAGAATAATGAACATATAAACAAGATCCCCTTACACATCTAGTAAAATAAGTGATGCTTCTTCTGGGGCCAAATCATAGCATTTCCAATTTCAATGATTAACATCCTATATTGGAATGCTCTCTTCCTTGTGGCCAAGTTTCAGATGGAATTCATATTCATTGAAGTTAAGAAACACACATTATATCATGTGGGCGTTCTTGAATCGAAATAATTCATCGCCAAAAATTCAATGTTTTCTTAAAGGATCAAAATGTTGTACGTTCTACATGAAAGTCCATCAAACACTAATATATGGTTATTTTGTAACTATTTCATCTCATTGGATCCCATAAATGCATCAAATAATCACATTACTACAAGTGTTTCTTTTAGCGCCATCCATTTTCTTATTAATTTTGTCTATATATGTTGTAAATCTCAAAAAAGAGTGTTCCTTCGGAAATATTTTGGTAGTTTATATCCAGGGATCAACTATTGGATCTTAGTATGGAATTCCATCATTATTATGGATATAAAAGAGAAGATAATGTGATCCCCTTTTCTTAGGATAAACATTGAGTTCTTTTCTTGATTAATGGATTCCAATGGGTTAATGGACATGGGTTTCTCAAGGTTTACCATTACATGTTTTTAACAACATACAGGGGGGATTTCTCTTTCAATGTTATTTGGATTTATTCCTTGGTAATTATAATGTGATATCTACCTTCTCCAATGCAAAGTTGATTCATTTAGTATGAGGTATCTCAGATCATTCTCTGCTCTTGGAATATCGTTCATGATGGCAGGTGATGGTGTATTATGTCACTTTTCTCATTTATGGGTGGAATATTTGATATATCTTCATGATGATCAAAAATCATGGATAAATACAATTTGGGGGTGCTCTGGGATATGATTTCTAATAAACATCGAAAGTTTAAGGTTTATCTTATGTAATGGATTAGAATAAATCCCCCATGATTTGTAGACTCAGATTTGATTAAGAATGAAATCAAACAGCAAGAAACCATCTTCGAAGAAATATGGGTTGTCCAAATCATTGGTGGGATTTCTAGAAAGTTGGTGGTTCTAGAGTACATGATCCATTTACATGAGAAGATATCCTTGGAACTAGTGAGGATCAAGTGGATATATGAAGGAGGCTAGAATACAACTTTGTTTCATGTCTATGTCACGGAAAAATGAATAACCACAAGGCATGATATTATTATTGATAATGGATTGAATAATTATGACCCAAATTTGGATGGATCCATGGATGCTTGCTATTTGAGTGATCTAATTGCAGTGCCATACCCATGAATAATGGATGGTTATCCTAGGGGATATGTAGAGTTGTTGGATATTGTTACCCATTTTGTTTTCAACCTCAATAATGTTAGTTTTATAGTTGTAAAATATAATGAATTAGTGTATTCGGCAATGAACAATCTTAAACAAAAATTCACCCCAGTCCCAATAGCCTCCCTAGAGAATTTTATTGATTCTCTAGGAGTTTATATGGGAATGAGATTACAATTGTAGTGAAAAATTTCTATCATGGAGCCAACCTCCCCTGAATGGTCAGCACAAACTCAATGATGTTATCCCAAAAACTAGATACCCAGCATAACTTAATCACAACATGATGGTTATATTTCAAAAATTCTTATTCATGGTTCATTATATTGGCATTAACATTAGTAATTATATTCATATATCTATGTGGATTTAAATTGTAAAACATGGGTTTATTAAAGGGAGATCGATTCATGGGGTTATTATTTTGGCTATGGAATGGATTACCAACATCAATATCATAACATATAGATCCAATATGGGATCAAACAATATATGGATAAGACATATGATCCAGTTGAGGAAATCTTCATCCAGGAAGTATTAATGTGATTTGTTTATGACATTGGGCTACAGATCATCTGTTTAGGTGTGTTAGATCTTCTTGGATGGACATTCCCATTATGAGTATATGATTTGGTTTTTAAGGCGGTGTAGGGTCATAGATAGGGATAAACGTTGTTCCCCTATATATTCATCCAATCCCATGATGTTCTTAGCCATTATATTAATAGGTCCTTGTTGAGGGGTAACATCTTCTCTTACAGGTGTCGGCTGCAACAACATAGTGTGTCTCATATTATGTTTTCCGATGATATGATCATTTTTATAAATTCAAGAATGATGTCTATTAGAGGGGACATACAATTACTTGAGTACTACAAAATATGGTGCAGGAATGTGATGAAGTTCATGAAAATTGGTATATACATTCTGGAAAAATTATCATTTCCACATACCATCTCAATAGTTAGTTTTATAAATATAGAACACAACTCCTTTCCCATTGACTACATGGAAACCCCCATCTCTGCAAGGAAAACATAATATACATTATTTTTATAAACATTTTAGTAGATAATTTGGTAGTTAATTCAACTTGAAAAAATAATTTTTATCCTTTTGAGGAAGAATTACTCCAGAAAATAGAGTCATTTCCCATATTCTTATCCTCATGAAATTAATTTTTATGGAACCCAATTTGTTTCTCTCATCCATAGGTATAATCCAAGATTCATTTATTTTGCATGCATATGTATAGGGAAAACATCATCGGGGTTCATGGTGAAGAATGGCCAAGACAACAAGAGAAGTAGAACAAATGTGAAGAATTTATTAGAAATGATGAAATGCATGAATTAAAGGATAACATGGGAGTTTCTAGATGATAACACATTCTACATTAGACACATGAGAGTTAAACATAGTGAGTATTTGGATATTATTGGATGGACCTCTTCGTTTATCTGGACCATAGTTATAACTCACCTCAAGATTCTTTAGAGCTACACCCACTTGATCGTCAGAGAAGAAGATATATCATTTTGGCTCTATAACTGGTTGGGATCTACTCCTGGGTTTCCTGGACGTCTCATCGTAGATTTTATTTTCATTTAGTCAAGCTAATATCTTGGTTTTAGAGATCTTATCATGAATCATGGTCAATGAGAAATATTCAATAGCATTGAGATGATCCTTGAGAAAAATAGATATGTCTTAAGGTAGTCCACATCTGGTTCATTTACAACCATGGATTATCACAGGGTGATTATATATAGTGAGAGGGAAAGAATGTAGGGAGGGATTCTCTGTATGATGGAAATCCCAGCCAAATACAACTTATTATTATGGAGAATTAGGTTCCATGTATTGTACACTGATGAAAAAATAAAACACATGGGAATAGGTATGTCCTCTAAGTGTTCATGATACTGAATTTTCAAGGATGACACTTATAATCGCATTTTTTCAAGAGTTATTGGGATTTATATTCATGGATTTATTTCAGCGAACTCACTATAATCCATTCTTCTGAGTTTCATTATGATAATATTTATGATGGATTGAATCATGGAGTGAGTGCTAATGGTCCAAAAAAAGCAAGATAATTGTAATTGTTAGCTAGTTAATGGTGTATTTGGAGTGCCAAAAATTAAGCACTCTTTGAAAGGGTGAACACCTAGTGTGACTCATTGACTATATGCACCAAATTCATGATTATTAATTTAAATATTTTTTTCAAGAATGTGGAGGACTCTCCCACTATCAGGCTCATACAAACAGATTTTTATTCCTCCACTAATAGATCCAGGAAAGGGAATTGGGATAGTTGGATCCATAATACTTCAAAATTAAGACATAACAGTAAGGGTTCTTGTAGTTCGAGTATCATATGAAGAGGAGGGTGTTTGTGATCCAAACAACTCTGTTATCTTTTCATTCAATGTGTGCATTGGTCATGGAAAATCTCAAGAAGCTGACAAAATAGTGCTTCTCACAGTGGTTCACCTTTTCTACCACAAGCAGGTTCTTCTTGTAGGAGTATAGATGTATTTTTTTGCTCATTATTAATCCATGATAGCTGTCGGTAATGTTTCTTGGTCAATACTCTATACCATATGAAAATGAATAAAGTATTCTTAGTATCACTCTAATGGTTCTTAACACCCAGATGGAGGGGAACAATGATTAAAATTACATGGCTTCAATGACATCTCATGATTATACTATCACCTTGTTTTTTCATTTTTGACATCATACCACAAAAGAGGTTGAGCTTTGTATGTGGGGATACCCTTGGTCAACACAATTTCAAACCCCCATAAGGGGTCTTCTTTTGTAATCTATTACTGATCATTGAATAAATTCATGATTATTCGTACTTATTGAATTTTAATTTAAGAAGATGTAAAATATATATATAAAAAACATTACTCATTATATTTGGTATATAATGAAATGATTAGTTGTCCTTTCGAACATGGGATAGAAAATTTGATGAGAACCCTTGGGATAAGTTTAATGATAATTCGAAGTTTAAGAAAGATTCATAGAATTTTATTGAATGATATATTGATTGAGTTTTATGAAATTATATCCCTGTATCGATACAAAATAGATTTGGCACAAAATTGTTAAACCTAGGGGTAGTAACTCAAAAATAGTTCCAATAAGCTAGAAATGATCTTAACCTAGTGCATTTCAACAAGCCTTTATTCAAACTCAGTTTTTCAATCTAGATGGATATTCATTAGAAATTAAAAAACACATTTCAAACCATCATTAAGTATTTCAACTTGGTATTACCAAAAATGACCAACATTAAACTTATGGTTTCATATATTGAAAATTTGTTTTTTTATTTTCTACTTCTTAAAAATGTGTATTAGTAAATATGTGGTTTCCCAATATGATTTTTGTATCTCACAGAAGGTTTTTTTATTTTTTTCTATGGTTATATCAAGGAGAAATCATGTTAACACAACATTTGAAGTACTTTTTGGGGATTATGAAAAAAAAATTATTATTACTAGAAAGAAATATATTGTGATTATCACTAATCATCAATCAAGATATACAATTAAGAACATGTTCTTTGGTAAGATTCCTAACACATCAAACATGATCAGTATAAACTTTTTTTAAATTTTATGATGTTAGTAACATAGGGGAAAGAATTTTGGTATTCATACATCTAAATAATGTATGAAAAATGCCTAGAATAATTTTTAAAATTGATGGGATGATTTATTCTAAATAAAAAATGAAGGTTATATAGAAGTTAATTTCAATATAATTTGATGTATTATATATGATGAAAATGGTAATTATATTCCTAAATTAAATAAATTAATTGTTAACAATAAACCATGGAATGAGAAATATTATACAAATATATGAAGAGAAATGGGTGATGTATTTATTTATATTTATTTATGAATTATGTTGAATAGATATTTTACATATTGTATTATAGTTATAGGAATCAGGAAACATCTAAGGATTGAGTTAATTTTGGAAACATATATATATTAAAGCGAGATTAATTTAAGAGTTATAGATACCATTATGGGATTATGTGTTTCTAGTTGATCGTAAGTTCAAATTATTAGACTCCAACTTTTGTGTACTGTGTGATGGGATTATAATATTTTTAATGACATTTTTTGTACATTTTATGAAATAAATTATTTTTAACTCTTAGTCCAATAGGATGTTTGATATTATGAAGAATGAATTTTTTATCTGTCTAATGTTATTGATAACCATCAATTTCTATTTGAACATTGGGTATTTTTTAATTTTAAATTTTGATTTTTGTATTTACAAGGATTTTAAAAGAATTCAAAAAATATAGATTAATAAATAGGACACCACATCCCATTCAAAAAATGTCAAGGTTTTGAACCCATAACTGAATGTTGATATGGGTGAAATTTCTACCACTAGATTATGTGAGTATTGGTTAATATAGGTGACATGATAGATAATGACTGTGTTAATTTTGGTAACATATTTTTTAGATATATCTAAAAAATACAAAACTGATATAAATATATTATATGCATCAATACAACTTATGGTTCATGAAAAAATTACCCAATTCATGATATAGACTATGCTATGGTAATTTTTAGTTTAAAAATATGGTTGAACGGTCATTATGGTTAAAGGTGTTATATTTATACTTATCATAAAATGATAATGTATATATTCACATATAAGGAGTTGAAAATGAACTAGAAAAGATGAGTTGATTATATTAAATATTATAACAACTGTATAAATTACCATGGTGGGGAAGAGAAAAAGTTCATCAATTCTATCAGTGGATTGGATCATGCTAGCATATCAATGATAAGGATAAATACGATATAATATTCCTAGATTTTAAAAAAATGATTAGGAAATATTTAAGTAAAATTTAAAATTATATCTTTATCAAATGAGTCCTTAAGAATATACCCAAGTGATGATTTTAGAGGTGTAGACAAATGATGCGAAGCTACAAAAGAAAGTGATAAATGTTCCGGATTAATACCATGATTATGAAATAATTATAAGACGCAATAACTATTTATGTGTTTGATACATACCAGATACGAATAAGTATGTATTATTGGAAGCTCATGGTTAATCAATCACTTTTCATCATGGATGTACATATATATATTTATATTTGAAAAAATTATTTATGTGGGATAAAATTAAGTGATACATTTTATAATATGTATACCAGTACATGGTTTTTTAGAAAGTTAAGGCACAGAGATAAATTTATATTATTACATTACAACAATTACAGACAAAAATTGAAAAAGGAAAATATTACAATGGAATTTTTCATTGGAATACCCAAAAAAACTAAGAGGAAATATTCTATATGGCATGTAGTCAATAAAATTAAAAAGTAAAAAACTACATCAATGAAAAAGAATATTTCTCCACATATCATCTCTACATAATATACATTGATCACTTTTTAATGATTTGTAATTTACCACATTATATGGTGTTTTATCGGCATCCAAGACATAACTAGAGGTTATAGAGAATTATTTACTACACTCTATATAGGGAGAAAAGATTTAGCACTATGTATTATCCACATAAATATGGTAAATATGACAGATAAACTCATACCCTATGAGTTGTTCCAAAATCCTTATCTATTAAATTCAATGGTGATTGGGATCAACACCTTCATCTAGTTGAGTTCTTGTACAACAAAAACATTCACATAAGCATTAAAATGGATATTTTTTAATCCATATATAGAAAGAATTGTATAACATAAAAAGAGTGGATAAATATAGAAAATTAAGTCTACTGGGACCTAATCTAGCTAGAGAAAGGATATATAATTTTATATCAATTAAAAAGAACATCACGATAGATCATATTAAATAGAAATGTAATGATGACCATCATCTTTATGAACAGGTGTTTGAAATAAGAGAGAAGACTATTCTATGATTTTATATCTGGAATAACGTTATGATATTTTAGAAGAATGTTAATTTGTGACCATGGTATATTTTCCCTTTTCATATTCTTGATCGAGTATGCATGAATACATATTGCTAGGAACTTCTACCGAACCTCTCCCAATTCCATGATATGTTCTATGCATCTCTCCTAATAGAAGTACATATATGATCCTTAACATATACTAAACACAAAAAATATACCACTGATTCCTGAGATTTACTATAAATAATAATATTGGGATATTTTGTATTATTGAGAAAAATATCAACAAATAAAATACCACACACGTCGTCAAGGTTTTATAGAGAAACAAAAATTTTAAGGAAGATATATGGTAACCCAAGGATATGATGAGGAATAAGTATACATAGTTTTTTATATGATAATCATATAACTTCGAGGAAAAAAACTAATTTATGAGGGGTATAATTTTACACCATGATATTCTATAAAATATATTTTTGAAATAATTTAATTTTTGATATATATTTTGTTACAAAAAAAACATAATGTTTTAACAAACAATGATATAATATAAATATAAATATATTAATAATATCATTAAAAACTATATCTTAAACATCGTGGTAGGAATTTTTTAGAAAACAATTATAATATTAATTATAGATGTTTTATTTTAAAAAATAATGATAAAAATTACACAATTTTTAGTAATGATTTTATATTCTTTCAAAATAAACTTTTCTCAAAAATGTTTTTATTAAGACTTGAAATAAAATATTAATATTAATAGCATAAAATTTTAGAAAATTAATTTTAAAAACTAAATTCATTATTGATTGCTACATGTCCAAATCATTTTTGAAATAATGTTTTGGAATTTTTATCAAATGTTAATTTTTTAATATATAACAACAAATATAGATTTTCATTTATAAAATACAATTAATTTAATCAAATTATTATTAAAAAAATAATGAAAAAATAAATATAAAATTTATTTCAGTATATTATTAATAAATGGTTTTTTTCATTGAAATCAATTTCATATTGAATTTTGATATATAATATTTTTATATTTTTGAAATGTTTTCCTATGAAATTTATTTAATGTCATATTAATGTGTTTAGTTTAATATTACATTATTCCAATCCTAAGAGATGAATTTGATAAAATGGGTACAATATTAAAAATTTATTACATTTATATTATGTAATAATGTAAATTTAATTTATTTCATGATAAATAATAAAGATAATAAAAATTATTTTTCATGATTAAGATTGAAACTGGGTTTTTCATGTAAAATTATCCGATGATTAAATTAAAATTCCTCAATCAAGGGATTTTGTTGATGAGTTATTAAGAAAAGTTTAACAATTTTTTCATATTCTATAATAAGAAAAATTATATATTTAGTCTTAAGGTGTTAACAACCACGTCTAATAAATAAAAATCTACTAAATATTTCGAAAAAAGTGATAAAATTATCTAAAAATTATGAATAAAAAATAAAATGTTTAATATATTTGTTTTTAGTTCGAGGTCTGTATCGACCACATCAGGCCCACTCTATTATTTAAAATAGTTGGAGGCACTTGGGGTGAGATTGACTTCCCATAAAAAGGGAACTTCCTCGTTGAACTTGTTTACACTATATATTTTCATTGGATATACCAAACAATAAAAAAAATATCATTAACTGGGATCTATATTTTTAGGTTATCAATAAGTTCATATAATACGATCCAAGGTAAGAAATCCAGAAGAGGTTTCTCAAAGAGAAGGTAATTGTCTTCACTAAGCTATTACTTTTTTACTTATTTTAATACAATCATCATTCATATCCTAATAATTCCAATATAATAACTCAAAAATATACCATTTAGTGAGATTGTAGTTATTTATTTAATAAAATATGTCAATCTCTTCTACTATCAAAAGGGAAATAAAAATCATGGTTAAACGTATAGAGGACTATCGTCTCACGAACCGATGTATTTTTTAATCCATCACCTCCTCCCACAAATATATATTTTGATATATTTATCATATTTATATGATATTTATGAAATAGATACAAATCTATATTTATAATATCAAATATAAATTCTTACATTCCATTACATGTGTATAAAATAATGTCACTCATGTGAATGGTGGACTTGCACCGCATGAACTGATTTGAATATTTTTTCACATATAATATAAATTGTATGTAATAAGGATAAATTTATTGATTACATGTCATAAATATAAATCATAATTTCCTGCCTCTCTTTTCTTCATTCAAGAAAATGTAAATAGCATTCACGCGTACATATTAGTTACTATATTATTTATCTGTGTAATCTATTTTCCATCTATAACATTATTGTATTAATCTAAATATATATATATAATTAATATATATGATATATAATATCAATTTAAATAAGTTATATTTTAAAGAACCATCATTAATCTAAAAGGACTGAAATTACCACATGAAAAATGCATTAGAACTTTGTATTACATTAAATGATTCAAATAGGGTCTTGATTATATAAGTGTAATAAAAGGTCAAAAGTAAATTATATATATTTGATTTATATGAGTATTATACAATAATAGATTTATAATATACCTAAAATTTTAATTTAGAAGGTTCAAACATGTATGAATATTATCAATACATAATGTACTTTATTTTATACTCACTTTTATTTCTATGAGCCACATGCCGTATTCATCACTTGTTTCTTTTTTATATTGTGTATAATTCTAATAAAAATATTATAGAGTTATTATAATGAAATTACAAGATCTAAAAATCTATATATGTTTATTTCTATAATGTTTTTTATTATAAAAATGATCCCAAAGAGTTAAATTTTATATGTTAAAATATAATTTTTTTATAAATGTTGGTTATTGATATGTTTTTTATGATGAAAATTTTTGATATATATCTCAAGAACGCAAGGATTTTTCCAATAATCTAGTTACATAAGTAAGAAATGTGGTCATTTCATTGTCCTCCCTTATTTTAATCATGATTCAAAAGTAAATAATTTAAGAAAATCAAATTTATTTCTCTCTTCGATCAAAAAATACATTTTCATACCTATACCTATTTTCAAAAGTGTTTTGAATAATTATTTTTACATTTATCCAAATATTTTTTATATAATTCTCTTTAATATTTGAATTATTAAAATTACGAATGGAATATTTTTAAAAAAATTCACAATGAATGGAATTTTTTGTTTTTATGGCCACTCAATGGTGTATAGATTCCTTTAAAACATTATATGGTCATTTTTAAATAAAGAGGTTTTATTGTTATAAAAAATTTATATTTTAAATAATTGATTTCTTAATGGAAAGAATATTATTCAAAAATAATCTTCCATGTGATCATTCAAAATAAATTTCCATCTAATATGACCACCATTTAAGGTTACTTACGATTTATAGGGGATATGATGCGTTGATATTATCCTTACAATTTCTATAGATGGTTCATATTTATGATAAAAATGATTTTTTATGAAAACCATTCCATTTATAGGGTTTATTCAATGGCGAATTGATGATACAATTATGAAACACATTTCTTTTACTGAGTTATGAAATGATAAAATATTCAAGAGTCCCAATTCTTTTTTAATGGTTCGGACTTGATGAATTTATTATATGATTTTGGCATATATATGAATTATTTTCATTATGTGATACAATTATCCAATATCTCAAGAAAATTAATTGGGTAATAATTAATGTTCAATGTGATAGGAGGGTACATTAGTGTTTATCTCCATCCCAAAAGAGGGTATATGGGAGGTCATACCAATCACAAAAGAGGGCACATAGGAGGTTAGCACAAGCAAAAAAGAGGGTACACGAGAGGCAATCTGCTTCCAAAATAATATATAGAAGTGGTAATCTCATGAATAAAATATATTGAATGTATTTGTGGGTATAATTTACTTTTTATTTTCTATTCTTATATGTATGCCACACATCTATGTCTAATGACAATTTTATGTTCTCATCAATCATGTTATTTTATTCCTCTTTTATTTATATAATATAATCTACCATAATTTATGCCATGACTCAGTTTTATGATCTATGATATGAATTGTATGGTTTTAAAATGTTTTTCTCAGGGTTTTATGCCATTATTCACATGTTATGTCGATGTCCCACATATTTACCCATATTGAGAATTCGAGATCACCCTATCTTATATTTCATTTCCCCATTTCGTGAATAATTTTTAATGTTGGTTTGTCTATAAACTGTAATTTGTTGGTTGATATTTTTGGGAGATTTTGAATATCACTCATTTAATAATAAGGTTTTTTATCTACTCTCAAAAGTCATAAATTCTTTCTGGTCCTTATATGTGTATTTGTGAAATCTATTGATTTTTCAACTTTTATGTTTAATGTATATGTATAAAAATTCTAGGTTCTTATAACTATTATTGGAAGTGAAAATATGTATAGAGATCTAAATGAGTAATTATGGTAGGATAGTAGGAATAGTGGAGTTATTGAGTATATAGTCAGTTCTTAAAATCCTAAAAAGTTACGGCTGAGAGATAGAAGTATAAGGGGATTTTATAACCATTACCCATGCCTAAATCGAAATTAGAAAATATCACCAGGGAATTTGATGTCTGACTCACCAAAATAGATAAGTTTAATATATAATTTATGATGTAGTTGATCACCTTATGAATTTAATACAATTATTTTATATCAAATAATATAACTCTCTGGACTAATATTCTATAATTTATATTATGCAAGTGTTAATGTTTCACGGAGTACCACATTCTATTATATATTATCAGGATCTGATATTTAACTCGATGTTTTTGTGAAACCTTTAGTAGGATCTGAATATTGAGATTATATTTATTATGTAATGTCATCCTCAGATATATGGTCAGCCTAAGAGAATCACTGATGTTCAATATAATATTTTGAGATCTTTTTTTAATGAATTTTAAAAGTGTTCATATTTAATCTTTCATGTTTCATGATCGATTAGGGATAGTAATTTATCAGTTGGCGCTATCACCAAACCTCTATAATGTAAAATATGTGTTATATAAACCTCTTCAAGGGAAGTACTTGCCTAATCCTTCACAATTATTGAACTAAATATTATTACTATTTTTGGATGATAATATCAATTAAGAATAATGGGTATAAATGATCAAACATATAGACAATGTGTTATAGAACAAATAAACTCACTTGGTAAATGTTTTCTGAAAAAAATAGAAATTTTAAAAAGCTACATGGGAACATATGGATGTGATGAAAAAAAGATATAATCTTTTTTTTTGTATCATAGTGAACAATTTAAAAGATAAATCCATTTCTAGTGGTATATAACTTAAAACCCCAATACTTTTAGAAGATATTTTAATTCAATTAATTTTAATTCTTTAATATCATATGTTACATGCAACATCGAGTATAAATGACCATGATATGAAATTAAATTATTATTTTCTGAAAATTATATAATATACATTAGATTTTAGGATATGTATCGGAAAACCAAATAAACAAAAAATATTAGGGTAATTATTTATAAAATTGATATCATTCATTAACAATTTACTAAAACTAAGAATAATAGTATTTTTAATTTAAAAGAAATATGTAATTATGAAAAAATAAATTATTGGCGTAATTTATCTTTAAATAATAAATTAATTTAATCCATAATGGTGAATTTTATTTATTAAATTTTTATCGTATATATTCAACCAATTCTTTTAAAATTAATTTATTTTTTGGAATTAGATAATAATAAACCACGTGCCTAAAATCATATTACTCTAAAAAGAATATCTTATCATTTTTTTGGAAATTTATTTTTAAACAAATTTCTTACGCTTATATAAACTGAATTTGGAAAAAAAATTATATATTTTTTACTGGGTGGTACGAATTTGGTAAATATGTCCGCATCATTTTTTGTCATTATGAATAGTAATAATTGTAAAATTTATCACCTCGATAAAAGGTAAATCATGTTAAATGGTTAAAAATACATGTTTAGTGGTTTTCATAAATAATTATTATTAGATGAATTTTATTTGACCATAATCCCATTCCTCCATAAATTTAATTTATTAAGATAATATTTTCTATGAAAATTACATATATAATATTTATTTAAATAAATGTTACATAATTTCACACTCTAAATTTTAAATATCAATTATTTATTCACATTGGGGCATGAATGGGATGATTATGAATATTAATAGTAATTTTGTGGATAAATAAATTTTCTTAATTAGTATTAATTATTTATAAAATGTTGAGATTAAATAATTTCCATTATTTGTTATGCTCCACAAAAAATATTTTACACATTATAAAAATTAAAAAGTATTGATTTTAAAAATGTTAAAACTAATATAAATTTATAGATATATAGTGCTTAAAAAAATTATATGAATAAAACATATAAGTATTTTTTTAAAGGATTATTTTCGATCTTTATTTTTTTTTATTTAGGTTATTGTGGTCAAATTAAATGAATAGTCCTAGAATTGACAGTAAAGATATTTTAAAAAATATATATTTCTATAAAATGAATTAAATTTTTTAAAAGTATTATCATAATCCATCATAATGTAACATTGTTTAGAAAATCAAAAAATATTAATTAATTAGTCACATGTCTATTTATTGTTACAATGTTAACCTTTTATGGATAAAATAATTGTTACCGTGGTTAATGTAGAATATAATTAATGAAGGGATTAACCAAACAAAAAGGTTTTATATAATAGAAAAACGTTTATAAATTAAATATGGGGATGTTACTTTAACCCTAGATAGGTTATCAATAATTTAATATCCATTTGAGGATATTAATATTTAGATTTACATAATTATATTTAATCATTTAAGAAATTCCTAGTGTGTCATCTCCCTCCCTTAGAAAAGGTCACATCCTCTTCTTATTCATTAGAACACATTGTTTGATATATATGGAAAAAAATAGTTTACAAAAATCATTACCCCTATTATATATATATATTTATTCCAAAAATACCAATCCTAGAATCATTAATAGGATATCTAAAGGAGTGCTTTCAAAAAAGAGGAAATCATGTTAACTGTAAAACTTCATATTTTTTAAATCCTTTTTAACACCTATAAATATATACTATTTATCATAAAATAAAAAAAATTCAGTATCCTAAATATAATATATGTTAATTATTATTATGAAATCTCCATTAACTACCATCCTTCCAATTAAATGGGAAGTGAAATTATTTCTTATGCATACATATGACATATCATCTCCACATAGAAATTCAAATCATTATCCAATCACATATTTAATGGATGGTCATTATAATGGTTTCAATGTTTATATATGAAAATTATTCCATAATTTTATTTCTATAATTATAATAGCACATATACCTTTTTATCTTCATATCCATTTGAAAATGATAGCATCTCTTGAGTGTAGGTGTAAACTACCTTCTCCCTGAATTGATGTGATTAATTCTTCTTTAATAATTTACATGGACGTTAATAATTATGGATATAAGTAATATATATTTATGTATAATTAATGATATATAAATTATTCTATAATATTTAATAAATATATATTCCTATGTTTCTTTTAATCCATCAAAAATGAAAGCAATGTTTATGGGTACATACGTCCTACCATCTCTTTGAGCAGTGAAATTAATATTTCTTTAATTAATTTAATATATGCTTATAAATATTAATATATAAATATATATATTAGGTTCTTGGGGTAGAATTACAATAAGCACAAAAATATCACACACATAGTAATAACACATGAATCATGATGGTGGTGACACTAACATGATGCATGTCTGGTGGCACATGCCATTTTCACCACATGATTATTTATTTGGTTTATTAATTTCCCATTATAATTTATTTTTTTCATATAATAAAATTTATTCAGATTTATATATATCGATATACTTATCATTATTTCATGCGACATAGGATTCAAATGTTACAAAAATGGTAATGGTTTTATGATACAGTCTCATTATTTATGATAATTGATTATGTTTATGTTTTCGATGATAATATATTATCATATACCACTCATGAAACTCATTAATTTTATTATGTGAAAATTAATTTTTTAATTTACATATTTTCATTTTATTTTCCTCTATTTATGTACTAAAGTTACCGAACACATATTATTTTAAATTGAAATTATGTAATTCTTTGGTCATAAATTCAGTATCGTCGATGAACACGTTATATGAAAACGTTTTTAGTAATTCTTTCGAGATATTTAAATGATATAATGGTGTAATTATTATATATTATTTAATTTTTATGAATCTTTAAAAATGTATCTTCTTTTTTCCTTCTGAATTATGAAAATTTTAATTTTTTGTTAAAAAATATTGAAAGAGTTACTTCATTGGATGTTATTATGAATTAACATAATTTCCCACCTTCATGGAAATGTAATTAATCTATGTATCAATATCATGTTTTCATGTATATTTTGTAAAAAATTACATTCTATAATGTTTTGGAAATTTATGGATTTTAAATAAGTTATTTCAAGGAGAAAATTTTATCATCCAAAATATTAGTTACAACTCATCCATTAAAAATATTTTTAATTTATGATGACCACCTTTTATGTAAAAATGTTTATATGTGTAATACATACCAATTATATAATCCATATTCAGTCTATGGATGTTTTTGTATATTAATGAAAATTTACATATAAATTGTATGAACCTGACTGTAATCGGTACATATTCTAATGACAATAGACAAGAAATATTTTCATTAAAATCCTGATTATATTTATTATGTCTTATTGATAATTTGGGAAAAAATATTAAAAATTAATCTAATACATTTAAAATCTACACATATACTTACTAGAAATTTGTTTCCACCTAATTTCCCTTTTAAAATTAAAACATTGATACTTTCCATGAGAAAGATTCATTATTTTCACCTTGACCTCATATTTATCCCTACACATAATTATCCCCTATAAAAACTATTAAAAACATGAATGAAGGAAAAAATAGAAAAATATGACCTAAAAATAAAAAAAACCATTAATCTAAGGAAAAACATGAAAACCTATAAAAAATTTAGTAAAAACATACATTTTCCTATTTTGAATAGAATCATATTTTTAAAAAAAATAATTATTATCCTTAATTCTATAATAAAATTATATACATAAAAACTAATTATAAAGAATATAAAATTCATGTAGGTTCTTTCGGAGATCATCATCATAGATCCTTTATAGGACCCTTGAAAATTGGAATAATGATATAACCAACTACGAATATAAACCCCACTGAGAAAAAAAGAATTACACAATGAATTGGTGTACTATCTATTCAAAACAGTTGTATAAGCTATAACATGTTCACCCATAACTATCTGGGTGAACCGATAATAAATAATTTCCAAGTACCATATCATGAATTAATCCCTTGAAAGCACATATAAATTTACATGAAAAACTTGTTGTATTTCATAATTCAATTATTTTTAATTCCATATTCGATATGAAAATATAGAAAACGAAAATGTTTTTTTATTTTACAAAAATAAAAATTTTTCTATTTCAATATATATAATTTTATAATATTTTTAAAAACATATTTATGGAAGTAAATTTTTTTTTAATGGAATCATTAAAAGAGGATTTTTATGAAAAATTACCTATAAATAGAATATAATTTATGTGAGCCTAAATAAAATAAACCAGTTATTTTTTCATTTTGTAAATATACATAAATAAAATATATATTCACAATTAAATAATATTATTTCATTTTCCTCTTAATAATATCATGACATAATCGATGAAGTTGATGTTTAATGAAAATAATGAAAATTGGGTTACGAATTCCCTTACCATAAGTCCAAATCATCATGTACATTCATTTTTATCCTATATAAAAGAATTTCAATAAATATTTAATCTTATAAAATATTTATTATTATTAATTGTTCCTTTTATTTTATTTGTTACCATGTTATATAAAATACATAATTTTTTATATTCATGTATGATGCTATAATTATATTTGGTTGAAATGATCTAAATGACATCAATAAGATGAATATAGTCAAGGAAATCAAAATAAAATCATATCTAGAAGAATATTGAGGAAATAATTACTAATTTCAAATATTAATAATACTTTTATGTCCATCTATAAAATATTATTATGAAAAATTATCTTTGTTACAATCATGGAGATGGTTGTTCATACATACACATGAGTAATGTTTCCATTTTTCAAAGATCATTTTTGAAATTTGTAAACTATTATATTATATATAAAGAATTATAATAATATTATATGTATTTAATATCACATATTTAAATATACTTATATATATATTCCATGTTATATGGTGATCAAAAACAGATCAAATAGCTTGTTGGATGGGGTAGTCCATATTTACCCATGAATGAAATTATCAATTTTCAATGCATGGCTATGTAAGAATGAAAAATATATATTATCTTTTAATAATAACAAATTCTTAAATTGTATCATATATACAAATTATTTACATAATTATTAGCATTTTTGAGAGGTAATGATAGTAAATCTTTGACATAAATTTACAAGGTGGTAATCTGCTATAGGCACATATGATTAATTCTTTTGACATTTATTGAGGGTGGAAATAGATATATGAAATTCACTGATTTATTAACAAATTATTATATATAAAATAAAATTTTTATTATTTCATCTCAGTTGAAGAAGATTTCGTTGATTTGGATGAATAAAACATTAATAATTAATTAAAATTAATACATCTTTTTCAGTCAATCCTATTACATTACACATTATGAACACAATGAATTGTCTCATAAAATAAAAAAACTATAATGTGGTAAGGGATTAAATTAATGTGATTTCATTTATATTATCCAAACATAATAGTTTTTTAATTTTAAATAATCTGGAATAAGAGGTTACAATTTATAAAATATGGGAGGGACACCCCTAGAACTTTTTAAAATAATTATTTAATTTAAATTATTATACATTAAAAAGTTGAAACAATGTATTATTTAGAATATAATATTATTATGTCACTAAAAAACCTCCTAAAATGTTAGATATATTTTTATAATATCTTAATTTATATCATTTGGTTTTAACCCTAATTTAACACAAGTAACTTTTACCATGATAATGTGATTATTTTACACTACTAGGGTTAATATGGAAACAATAAAATGAAAAAAGAACTATAAATGAATCAAGGATGAATATTTTAGAATTATCTTAATAAATTTTTAAAATTTAGGTTTTTTAGGAATTTTACATCATTTAATAAATTCTTATTTATTATCAAATACTTATAGTGTTTATATAATAACATTAAATTAAATTAAATTTATTAAAATTTAATTTTAACATATGATTTGATAAAAAATTAATTATATACCTAGTATGTTTAGGTCACCTAGAAGATTATTTTTTGACAATAATTTTCTAAAATTATTTATATTTTAATTATTAATATATTTTATTATATTTATTTAAATTAAATAAATATTTCATCAATGATGTGTATGTTTTTAAGGTATTTATTTCTCTAATAAAATTAAAACTAAATTGCCATGAGTAGTATAACTATTTTATATTTAATGAAAATATTTATTTTCCAATATATCCTCTCGATATCACAATATAAAAAATATAACACTTATTAAAATCAAGAATGTGACATAAATGCCTTTTATGTTAATAAAATATTATAACGGTTGTAAACATAAAAAATGATATAAAATAGTAATATAATTGAACGATTAATGATTAGGGAAAAGAAATCACAATAAATTAAATTGGGAAAAGTGTTAATGTCATTTTATAGCTCAACATTTTATTTTTAACATCAATTAGCAGATTTACCAGTTATATTGGTAATAAAAATTAGCACGGAAAAAAATTAAAATTTAGAAATTAACTAATATTTGACAAACTTTTTTAAAAAATAGAATCCATTATTAAAAAATTAAAAACATATATCTTTGATAATCTGTTTGATTTTTAATTGTAAAAAAAACAAAATATATTTTATCTGAATTTTTTTATTTTCAAATGTAATATTTTTTTACTGAATACAATAAATTTTTTTTAAAAAAATTGTATTTTTATTATTATAAATAATATTTGGCAAATAAAATTTTAAAACTTATCCAACCATTTATTTTAAAATTTCAAAATATTATAAAAAAATAATATTCCAAAAAAAATAATATGTTCCAGAATTATTCAAAAAATAATAATTATCTTGAAATAATTAAAATATTATGTTAAAATAATTTTGACATGATAAATTATATTATGAAATTAATTTTTTCAAATAATTTTTCTATATCTCATTGAAATTAAAATATTTACTCCTAAATAGAGGGAAAACAATTTTATACCAAAATCATTTTTTGAAGAATAAATTGAATATACAAAAATAAATGGCTACTACTTTCTTAAGACATATAAATAATGTAATACTGATTTTTGAACTTATATTTATTTAATAAATAATATATTCTTAATCATATGCTCTAATGTCATAGCTAGGTAATAACAAGAACAATTAAGTAATAATATTTAGCATTTTTTTTAAGTTTTAGGTGGTATATCATGTATGCTAATGATGACTCTGTTAAATTTCAAAATATAAAATTTAATTTTCTACCCCCAACATAAAAAATTTCATCCATTCAATTTGAACTCAGTATTTGTAACCAATGTTCTACTATTAAAAATACATTTCATAAAATCCCACATCAAAAAAAGTATTAACAGAAATTCCAATTTATACATGAGAAAAAAATGTTTTATGGTCAAATGAGATAACACATACTAGGTATCCATGTAGAAAAACATAAACATGGAGGAAAAAAACCCAAATACGGATATATACTGATATAGAACATTGTCATTATAATGTTAACCATCAAAAATCCAATATCATTTACTGGTTTAAAATACATTGATTTCTGTATAATTAATGTAAACGAATAATTTTGTTGTTTTGAGATCAATTTACAAGAGTTGAGGAATTCCATTGATATCTATACTAATAGAATAAGAAAACATTATTACTTGAAATGTATAGATTCATCCTTTAATCAATTCCCACCATAATCTCATCCTTTTCAAAAACAATTTTATATCACCCATCGGTTTGAGGTATGTAGCCTTTACTAATACCTTTTTATTAGTTTAATGTGATTTAGATGAGTTTGGAAAGGTTTTTAAAACCAATATATGTCATTTTAAGGCATCATGGTTTGATCACAGTTAGGAGAAATCATGCAAGATGAACCGTACAGCTAGTGGGATATGGAGAGCATGAGAAAAATTTGTCTAATAGAGCAGGATGGGCTCTGCAAGGCACCCCTTCGAGGCAAGATAAAGCACATGATTAATGCACAGTTTGTCTAGTCGTGCCAGCTAATACTATGGCCCGTAAAAATGGGTTTGTTTAAATCAAATATTAGTCAGGATTTTCCCAAAAACAACCAAAATCTCTCCCACTCAATCCATACTCAGGATTTCCTCTTCTCAATTGATAGGGGTACTCTCCCACTCTTTTTAGAAGAAAACGAAAGGGTTTTCTTGGCGTGGTTGAGCCAATTCTTCTCCTCTAAGTCTCACAGTTTTGTTACATGAGGGTTTCCCTAGATATACTTTTCCCACTCTCTTGGTTTTCTATACATACACTCGTTGTGTATAGATCAAGGGTTTGAATTTACATGGGTGTTGATTTTATGTATTTTTTTTTATAGTGAATGAAATATAGAGTTGTTTTAGTGGAGCATTTCCCCTGTTTGGGGTGCAGTTTCATGTGAGTCGAATTCTCGAGAACCCTAAATGTTTGTGGCATATCTCTTGAATACACATGTTTATAAATAGTGGTTTTGGTTACAATTAAATTTTTTTACTTGAAATTAATTGTGATAATGGTGTTTTAATCTTGTTTGAAATCCATTTGGTGTTGATTTAGGAATTTTTGGGGAAAATGGGTTATTGTTTCAAAAAAGGGCTTTGTTGTGTTATTTTAAAATGATGATTTTAAAATTGTTAGTGGATGATTATGAAAAATATTTTTTTAATGATGGTTTTAAATAATTATGTTGTTTATTTAAATGTGGTTTGGATTGAAATGTTGGTTAAATTATATTTTGAATAAATGGTTGATTTATTGAAGTGAATTAGCATGTGTTTGAAATGGTTGTATGCATATTGTGTGGCATTGGTGACTTGTGCTTGTTGGTTGATTAAGTGTTATGAATTGTGATAGTTATGTGAATGTGGGTGGGTATTCTCACTATAAATGGTTATGGATAGTGATTGTAAAAACAACCATTATGTATAGTGGTTGGGATACACTTTTATTTTGGAATGGGGTGAACGGGATGGGTGGAAGTCCAATCATAATGGTTCCTCAAAAGTGTATTTCATTGAACACATGGAATTTTTTGTGCTAATGCATGATGTGGATATCTCTTATATCATGGTTGTGGATTTCCTTTTTTTCATGGCTTTGTAATGGTATGTTTGGAATGTCGTAAGTTATTAAACTATTGAATGTTTTATATGAACATTTTTATATAAATGTACTAATAGTTTTATCCTAGTGGCGTGTATACGGAAGTCATTCCGGGAAATCCTATTGAGTATTTTTTTTCTCACCCTCTACTTTGGAACATTGGTAATTTTGTAGATATAGTATTCGGGGACACAGTTAAGAGTAATTCATCTCATTTTTCTAGTAGTTTGGCCTGATTTCAGGGTGCTGTTGTAGTTCCTGGAGCTTTGAGCTTGGTCTGGAGAGTTGGATGGATCCCTAGTTCTTTATTGTATTATTGTATAGTATTCCATTGGTTCTATAATTTGGTACTGGTTATATTTGGAATGTGGAATTTTTATGGATTAGTTTGGTTGTCATTTGGTATTGTATGGGCTTGGTTGTCTTGTCGACATGCATCATGTAGTGTGTTGATAGTGGGTAGTTTTGTTGGTTGGTTTTATCTTAGGGGAAAATCATTCTCCAATTTATTCTCTAAGACCTCGGAAATAATTTCCATCCATTGGAAACCTAGGAACGTCACTGGAGGCCAAGTAGCATTCCACCTCCCTCTAAAGAAAATGAAATGTGGCATGATGTTACAAGTGGTATTAGTTTGTTAGGTTCTTGGTATTCATGTGTGAGAAGTTTTTTGGTCCTTGGAATTGATTGATGGTCTTGGTGTTGACATTTTTTCTTGGCCAATTCTATTAGTCAGGATTGTATCAAAGCATAGGATTGTTGGAACATGGTATTTATATCATAAAAGGATGCATCTAACCCTTTTATGATGAACATCATGTAACAAGGGAGTTGGGAACATAAGTGTTTTGAGACACATATATGCATTGGATATCTCATTGTTGTGGGTGTAGCCAATGAGATAAGCATGACATGCATGGTATAAATGACATCCCAAAAGGATTATTATTTCATTATGCTATAATTATTAATGGTGTGGTATGGATGTGGGGATTTTGGAAAAATTTTGAATTGCATTTAAAAACAGAAGGGTTTGAACAATGGAAATTCATGGTATTTTGAAAATGGGTTGATTTTAAAAAATTGGTGGATTTTTTTAAATAGTGAAACACGGTAAATGTGAGCGTTTGTAATGCCTGGTTGTGATTGTTATTATTTAATGGAAATTAAAAATTGAATACCATTGCTTATAAAGCTAAGGGTACTTATGGTTGTTTTTGTATAGATATAAATGGATCCGTTAAGGTGTCATAGAGACCAACGAGAGGAAGCTATAGAAAAAGTGGTTGCACCTGAGCCTCATTTGAACCCGAAGATATTGTAGAGTACATTGATTTCTTTCCAAGCTATTTAAAGTGGGAATAAATTGTATGAAATAAGGCATCTTGACCATGAGGTTCAGTTTCAATGGTAAAATCCACCCATCATTATGGGTGATTCAGAGCCTAAAAGGGATGAAGAATTGCTGAATAGAATGAATACAATATTTGACTTCTCTGGAACAATGGTAGATCTCAGAGTTAATATATCCATGTATATGTTGGAATATTTTTCTCATCAGTGTTGTGAGATGGTAGTCTATTCCAGGACATACCAACGTGTGTCATGGTAGGGTTCTGAGGAATTGTTTAATAAAAAAATAAACCCTCATACTTTCAGAATTCAATGTACAATATTTTTCTCTAGTTTTAAGAAAGGGATCATTTTGGTAATAGAATATGTAGCTATGTTTATGAACATAGTGTGGTACGCACCGAGGTGGATGGTAATAAATCAATTAATACTCAAATTATTTATGTTGTGTTGAACATGGAAATCTGTTCCAACATAGCAGTGTAGTGTATATATTGTTATGTAGAAATGGTGAATAGAGCCATGGTGGATGAGGGGGATCATTTTGTGACTAAAATTTGGGGAAGTCTATTAGTACCCATGGGTAATAGTGGGAACTCTAATGATGGGTTCAAGATGAAGGGATGCACTTATTCCATGGGTGGGTGTACAATTTAGAATATATTGGTAGGATCGGTGAATCCTCAAATGATGCCTTAGAGTGAAAAAGGAATGTTTTTAGTGTGGTTCTACAAGCCACATCTAGAGGTATTGTACAAAACATCCTTGAGAACATCATAATTGTATGAATTTGGGGAATCTGCATAGTTATTGTTGGAATTCTATGAGGTAAGGTGTATGTGACATTCCAGAGGTGTTGTAGGGGTCTTCTGCCACAATGGGATGGAGGTAGTAGCATACCCCTCAGTAGTAGACAATGAGAAGTAATGATGATTCTAAGAACACCTTGACTCCTCAAAAGGGTAATAAAGAGTATAGAATAAAATGTAATTAGTTTTTTTGGAGTTGAGCAGGCTCTGATAGATGATCAATCGGGACCATCCATAGTGTGAGGTATGATTCTATAAAATTCCATACTGATGCAAGATTTGTTTGACACTGGTGCTTGGAATTATTTTATTTCTTCTCACATAATTTATTTGTTGGGATTAATGGTGGATATGATTCCTTCTATTTTGAAATAAAAAACTACTCTGAGTCAAAGAGTGTGTCGATATTTCCACTATAGAGCACGTTTCTTAGTTTTGGATGACATTGAATTGATATGGGATTTCTCAGTGCTTGAGATAGATGCTTATGATATAATATTGGGAATGGATTGGATGGATATTTATAAGGCCGAAATTTATTTCTATACATGAAAGATTAGTTTTGTGATATAGGATGTAATTAGACATCTATTTAGAGGAGAGAATAATGAAGAAATGGATGCAACAAACTTTTTTTCACTAGCTGGTGGCATGATCATACAACAATTTGACGCATTGTCACTGGCATCACTGCTACGTGTTGAGAAGAGTGTTGGATCATCTTATAGACATATTTCTTAATATATTCTTAGGGTTTCTCCATGTGTGAGAAGAAGAGTTTAGGATTGATCTCGTTTTAGGGAGAAGTCCAATCTCACATCTGTATTACCGAATGGAACCTACAGAATTGTAAAAATTTAAGGTGTAGTTTGAAGAGACATAAAACAAAGCGTTCATAAAGCCTAGAACTTCTCTATTGGAAGTGATAATATTTTGGTTAAAAATTGGGATGGAATCTTGAAGATCTATTAAAATTATCACAAACATAATCAGGTTATGAAGACAAATTAATATTTAATTTCACTCAATGATGTTTTGATTGACTATTTAAGTGTAGCTCAGTGCTTAACCATGATTTTTTTGAGGTCGGGGTATCACTAATTGGGGTGAGGATAGAGGATATTTTTAAAATATATTTCAAAAGTAGTTATGGACTTTATGAGTATGTGGTTATGTCTTTTGGTCTAATGAGTTCACCAGTGATGTTCATCGAATTGATGATTCCGATATTTTAGATATGTCTAAATTCTATTGTGGTGGTATTTGTGGATGATATACTGGTGTATTAGAGGACAATGGTATAGTATCAGCAGCACATAGGGATAGTGTGGGGGATCATGAGGAATCATCGGTTGTATTCCAAATTGTCATAGTGTGACTTTTGGATACATTATTCTCATTTCCATGGCCTTGTTATTTATTAGAAATGAGGTTAGGTTGATCTTGAAATGAAGGAGGTTGTTATCTCTTGGCAACCACCAAATAATGTTTTTTAAATACGGATTTTCCTTGGTCTAGATGGGTATTATTGGTGTTTTTTTCGTGATTTCCCACAATTGGATTAACTGATGATATCATTGACATAGAAGAATTTCCTACTTCAATGGGATGAGTAGTGTCAGAAATGTTTTGAAGAGTTTAAGGGTCTCTTTAAATCAGCAAGAATCATGGTTTTTCCATAACCAGAGAAATGGTACATGGTGTACTATTATGCATTAGGCACAAGATTGGGGTGTGTTCTCATATAGGGGGATCATGTGGTTTCGTATGAATCATGACAGTTAAGTTTTAATGAGATGAACTACCCAACACATGATTTGGATTTGGTGTCAGTGGTTCATTCTTTAAATATTTTGCTTCATTTCCTCTTTGGTGAGAAATTCACAGTGTTTACTAATAATAAGATAATAAATAATATCTTCTCACAATGGTATTTGAATTTGAGGAAAAGGTTATCAATGGAAAATCTCCCAATGTTTGATTTTGACTTAATTTACACACTGGGAAAGGGAAATTCTGGGGCTGGTTCTTTAAGTAAGAAATCATATGCTCATGTGGTGAAATAGACATCATATCTGTGCCAGTTGATGTTGGTCATATCAAAATGTTGTTCCAATGTTTGTACTGGGGTGGAAAAGTAGTAGTCTTTCTGGTTTCGTTGTTTCCAAACTTGGATGGGTTGGTTAAACAGGCACATGCATCTGATTCTGAATGGGTGGCAATAAGGTCGAAAATAAATGGTGGGGAGACCATTAAGGGATGTGAACTGAAGTGAAATTTATTCTTGTGTTTTTAAATCAGATGGTGGAAATAATTTCTTTTTTTGAGGCATTATATGGGCGTTTGTGTCGTCCTCCACTATGTTGGGTGGAAACAGGTGAGACTTTAATGATCGGACCGAGCATTGTCCAAGAGATGATATATAAGATCATGTTTATCAGAAAAAAGATGGAGATGGCTCAAAGTTGTTAGAAATCATATGAAACCCATCTTTGATGACTGTTGATGTTTGAGTATGGAGATCATGTGTTTCTGAGAATCTCTCCTAGGTTGTGATATCTTCGATTTGGAAAGCAATGTAAGTTATATAAAAGGTATATTGGATCTTTAGAGATACTTGACTGGATGAGAGATGTGGCATATCAGTTATATTTTCCATGACATTTTAGTTCAGTGTACATTGTTTTTCATGTGTTGAAGTTGATGAAGTATAAGCTGGATTATAACCATGTGATTCATTGGGATCATGTTGAGCTAGAACCAGATGCTTCCATGGTGCACATGCCAGAATGGATTATGGTTGTAAAGATAATGTCTTAAATTGAAATAAAACAGTTTATTTTTTTGTTGTGTGGAATCATGGTAGGATTTCTGAGTAGAAATTGGTGTGGGAAATAGAGATGGTCGTACAATGGACCAGGCTCTTTCAGCAATGCGATGGTTCTCTAATTTCCGAGGATAAAAAGTCTAATGGTTGGGAGAATAGAGAACCATAGGTTTGACATATTTCACCTTAATATATTCCTTTTTATGTGTTTAAAGTTCTTGGTATGAGTTTGGATGGGTTTGAGAGTTTTGGGATGGTTTTTGGAAACTTTGGAGGCATTTTTAATGTCGCACGGTTTGAGCACGGTTAGGAGAAACCTTGTGAGATGAATAGTGCAGTAAGTGGGATAGGCATGGCTTGCATAAAGATTCTCTAACCATGTTGGGTGGGCCATAAGAGGAGAACATTAGAGGTAGAAACAAGTTCATGGTTAGCACAAGTTTTGTCCAACTAAGCGAGCTAGCTATACGGCCTATAAAAATGGGTTTTAAAAAAACTGGATTCGTTGGGATTTCTCTAAAAACACACAAATTGTCTCCCACGTGAGCTTCACTTGGGATTTCATCTTCTCAAGTGTTAGGGGTTCCCTCACACTTCTTTTTTTAGAAACATAAATGATTTTTTGGCATGTTTATGTTTATTTTTCTCTAGTAAGCCTCCTCCCTTATTTTGTTGTGGTTTTCTCTAGATCTTCTTTTCCCACTTTTTCATTTTTCTATATCTACACTCTTTGTGTATATATCTAGTTTTGGTGGCATGTGGATAAAAATCGTTAGAACCCTAATGATTGATGGATTCTCTCTTGACTCCACATTTTTATAACTAGTGGTTTTTGGTAAAAATAATCTGTTTTATTGAAATTAATATTAATAATGAGATGATAGTCTACTTAGAAATCCATTTGGTGATGATATAAGTGATTATTTGGAGAAATGGGTTATTGGCGCAAAAAATGGGATTTCTTGTGAGATTTTAAAAAGTGGATATTAAAATTGTTAGTGGCTATTTATGAAAAATTTTAGGTGATATATGGTTTTAAATAATGTTGTTGTTTAATGAAATGTTATTGGACATGTAATGGTGGTTAAATTATTTATTCAATAAATGGTTGATATATTTATGTGAATTGACATTTGTTGGAAATGGTTGTTCGTTTATTCTGGACCCTTGGTGCCTTGTGCTTGTTAGATGATTATGTGTAATGGATTGTGTTGGTTGTCTGGAAGTGGTCGGAAAGTATCATTATAAATAGTGATGGATAGTGGTTGGATGAACCACAATTTTTTATAGTGTTCGGGAAGAACCGTTAGTTAGGAATGGGGTGAATGGGATGGTAGTAAGTCCCTCTATAATGGTTTCGTTGTTTTATATTTCTTGCAAATATGGAATTCATAGTGCTAATTCATTATGGGTATATGGCTTCTGGAATGGTTGGGGAATTCCATTGTTTTTTATAGCTTGTTAATGGTATGTTTGGCATGTTTTATGTTGTTGCACTATTGAATGATTGATATAAACTATTTTATATAAATTTTCTAACTTTTTTATACTATTGGTGTGTGTAGGGAAGTCATTCGTGGAAAAACTACTGTGTATTTGTACTCACCCCCCATTCTGGAAAATTGGTTCTTTTGTCGATGATGTATTCTGGGACACCAACAGGATTAAAGTATCTTATTTTGCTAGTGGATTGGCATAATTCATGGGTGATGTTGTGGTTCCATGATCATGAAACTTGGTATAGAGTGGGGGATGGTGACCTAGTTCATTGGGGTACTGTTGTGTAGTCTTATGTATGGTACTCTGATATATTCGTGGTTATATTTTTCATGTGGGATTGTTAAGGATTATTTCTTCTGTCATTTTATAATGTATGGGTTTGGTTGTCTTGTCGACCTATGTCATGTAGTGTGTTGTAGAGGATTGTTTAGCTGGATGGTTTTATCTCAATGGAAACTCATTCCATAATTTATTCATGAATCCCTCGACATTTATTTCCAACCATTATTACCTTGGGAACGTCACTTAAGGCCCTGTAGCATTCCTCCTCCCTCTTAAGAAAATTATATGGGGATGGATGTCAAAAAAAATGTATTAATTGAATATGAATGTTTCATTTCTAAATATCAGAATCAACATTTATGAATCAAGAAATCCATAAATGAAATGATATCTATTACCCTCATTTTTTTGAATTAACAAAACCCAAAATGGTTCGTACATGATATGATAATTCTCTATATAGAATAAACCCTTATATGATGTATAACTATTTCAATATCCAAAATTCCACAGTAATAATAAATGTTCATTATAGACCATTCAAGATATAAAAATCCATAAAATTCCAAAAAACATTTCTACAAATATATTGAAAACCACAAATAAGTATACTTTTTTCATAATGTATTTCAACACAAGTTAAAAATTTATCTCTATATAATATCAATAACTCTAATAGTTTCATAACTAAAATTTAATTTCCCTAATGACATACTCATTATTTTATTATATAAATTTCTATAAATAATATAAATCACTATAAAACAATAAAATAATATAAACCTCCAAAATATAATTTAACAATTATTCCTTGACTAAAATCCCTTTTAATTCAATTTATATTAATCATATTTGGTCCCAAAATAGTGATCTTCAAGCAAAATAACATTAATCAATTAATCACCAAATCATTTTCCAATTCCATTGTTATATATTAGATAAAAAATATATTCAGGAAATTAATATAACTATAATATGGAATCTTTCCATTTTAATACATATTATTTAATTTCATTTATATGGTATGAACTGAGGATCGTTTAATGTTTTTCTTCATGAGGAAATTGTACATAAAATAAAAAAATAGAAAACATATTTCAAAACAACATGGAATTATTATTAATTGGTTCACCATAAATATTTTTTTTTTCTGTATCTCATGACCTAGGGGTATACATCAATGAAAAGGGTGATTATATGGCCCTATAATGGACAACAAGATAATTAGTTTACAGGTGATCTTGAGGAAATATTAATAAGAACAAGAGGAATATCATCAAGGCATGACAGAACGGAAAATGAAAATATCATAATAAAAAATTTAATAATAACATTGAAATGTTGTTACAACACATAAATTTTATAGTCATAATGATATAACTAAGGCACATGACTATGTTTTTTCATCAATGTGTTATAAAATTTTCTATGGTTATTACCCAAAGTGACGTAAAACAAGTCATCTCCTGAGATTAATTTCATTACCCAATGAATTGGATCTCTATTAGGGGAACCCTTTATATTAATGAATAATGTTAATCCATATAGATAATAATAAAACATTTAATAAATAACCTAGTGAGAATAGAGGACATGTGTTTCATGTAAAAAATATGACATTATAATAAACTGTATAAAGACAAGATAATTATGTCATTTATAACACACACAAAATAATGGTTTTATGTATGTTAATTATATAATTTCATAAAAAAATTACATATTGCTGAATAAAGATGGAGAATAAAAAGGTTTAGGTGTTCACATAATGATAATAAAATATAATTTCATGAGGATAACAGAAATATTGATAACAAAAATTAAATGCATAATAAGTATAAAATGTTATTTTCTAAAAGGGTAAATGAGAGTGGAAAGGGTTATCCCATTAATAAAATACTATTAATACTATAATGGATTAATATAAATTGGACATAATAAATAGCTTTTGAAATTTTCAAGACATACCACATAATGAAGAATCATGAATAGAAAAGGGAAGTGGAGATTTTATATACAATGACGATTTGTTCCTAAATGATAAGGATCACAACAATGGGGTATTAAGGACACCTTGGTAGGACTCATTAGGTGGATAAAATATCTTTTCCTTATTGATAAATAAATGAGAGTGATTGAGAATTGATAAACTGGTGGTTATTTATCGTAAAAGTGGTGGATTTGATTATCAATTTCTAAATTTAATATTTGGACACTAAGGTAGTGGAAAATTAAAAACCATCATCATTCCCAGGGTTGATTGCAATCATATTGGAAACATGGAACAACTTTTCTATAATTTTAATCTAGAAATTATTAACATTATCTTATATTACCTATTTCGGAAATGAAAAGTAATTTTTTCTCAAATTAAAATTCTTAAAGTTGAAGTCTCTAATTTAGTATTTGGAAAATAAATTATATATTTTGGAATTGATTAAAGTCTTTTAAATGAAATGATATTAATAAAATAAAATAATTTAGACTATTGATATTTTTTATTTAGTTATTATATCATTATGAAAAAATTATTATTCCATTAAACATACAGAAAACTAAAACATCATTTTTTCTACTCATGAAAAAAATGTATTTTAAAAAATTATTAAAATATCACCATTTCCTAATTTTTATGTGTGGATTTTAGAAACGATAATTATTTTAACATATTATATTTCAAAAAATGATAAAAGGAAATTTTTAATATCAAATCATTATTTATTAATATTAATAACGTAATGAAAATGCATAGAAAAGTTTTGACACTTGAACAGAATAAAAATATTTTAACATTTATTTTAAAATAAGAATATATTAATCATAATATTTCATTAAAATAATCATTATTAATAAATATCTATTTTATTATAATAGATAATTTTCTTCTAAAAATTAATATTTTCTTATGAAAAATCAATTTATCAAATTTTTTATATTTTTCAATAAGAATAACTATTCTTAAAACAAAATTAATGCAACAAAAATTTTATTTGTACAATTGGATAATTAATTATATATATAAATCTAGGATATCTAACTCAATATTATACCCACATAAGATCTATGGTAAATATGGGAAATGATTATATATTCATGGGGAATGTCTTATAACATCACATAAGTGTTAATATCCACTAAAATTACCTTCCGCTATAAGTGATTTCATTCACACATAACTTGTTTGAGGATTTTCATGGGATTGGTCAAGAGGGAAGCCAAGTGACACCACCTCCCACCATTGTTCAGATTAATGGCCTTCAAAAATTATGACATGACCAATTGAAGACATCATTTATCTATTTTTCATGGATTATCCATATTCATTTTACTTATAAACTATATTTATAGCATTAAATTTTTTGTCAATAGTTTTTTTTAATTGTCGAATTGACCAACGATCATGTAATTGTGTAATCTAAGTGATCACATTTCTCATTATATTGGCTTCATTAACAGAATAAATTGGTTTTATATGAATAAAATAATATTTCACTCATTTTTATGATGTTTTTATCATTCAAAATGTTGTGGTCATTACATTCTGCCCCATAAGAAATTTGATCCCCAAATTTTCAAATCATTCTCTTATTTTAGAATAGGTGTTGGTACGTATGCCTCATTGTGCCCTATATTCCCCATGTTGATTCTCTATATTTATGGTTTTTTCACAACATGATGACGAGGTGTTTAGTCTTGTTGCATAGAAAAATGTTTCTATGGCCCAAGATCCCAATTTGATTCTCCTGGTAAGAGTGATCATGTTCCAATTGTACAACCTAAGGATCAATTACATGTGAAGATTTATTTATGTCCTTATAAATGACTAATTTATGTTATATATCATGAAAATGTGATATATATTTAGAATTTGAAACTCGATATTCTACTACCATATGTGATCTATAATTTCATAGGGTTCAATGTACCTTTGGTTAGGCTTCAATTAATCCCAAAAAAAACATGAGTGTCTTCTTTGATGATATTTGAAGGGAATATCTATCACCAACACCAGAAGGAATCTCCCTTTTATAGTTCTCTATATACCACTTTTTTTACACTACTCATCCTGAATGTTATGTTGGATGAAATGATCTTTTCGATCATCCTTTACATGATATTCCCAAGAAAGAATTCTATAAATATCATCATTCTAAAAAGTATGAGTTTTATATCATCTACTATATAGATCTTCATATGTATCCATTTTAATACATAAATGGAAGCAGTTATTGTATTAGAACTCAACTAATAGAATATTTTGATACCATCAATGTAACGTCCCGGTTCCGGAAGCCACCCAGAGCCACCCCATGCCTAGTTGGTCACATGGCCTCAATCGCATTTTACTAAACGCCAAAGGCTACTGACTAGAAGCAAGGAGCTTGGGTGTGATAGTGGGTAAACTATGTCTGCATTGGCATAGTACACTATGTAAGTAAACAAAACATGAAATATCGGAAGCAGTGAATATCTGAGAACAATAAAAAGCGTAAGACTAAAACAATAAACAGCTGGAGCACACATGCATATAAGAAATGATGCATGATAAATATGCCTAGGAAAGTAGACAAAAATGTCATAATTATGAATACAATACTAAACTAAAGTATGAGGAAATGTAAACAGATATGAAACTCCTCTGCATAACAAGCCTCTTCATGGTCCCATGCTCTCCTGCTCCAAGGCAATCAAGTAAGAGAAGACAAAGGATTCTTTCCCTTGTCTATACATGTAACAATAAAGTCTATTTGGGCCCATAGGAATGGCCCAAATAGTGTGTGAGACTAAAACCTAGTAGGAAACCACCCAAAGTTTTGTGCCTAATAGTCAGTGAGCATATGGCAGGTAATAGTACAGTAAGCAGTAAACAGTAATAGTAAACAGCAGGCAGTAAACAGTAAGAATTAACAGGATGATATGCAATAGTAATTAATCCACAAAAGAACATGAAGTTGTGAAAAACACCTAACCACAACTGTTACCCTTCTGGGAAGTACTCACAGCCAATCCCTCTGTTCCAATCCAAGACGTACCCATAACCCTATAGGTAGTCCACTTAGCATAACCCCTCTATTTTGGTCATACAAATTTTTAAGACTCTCTAGGGAGGATTTCTTGGTCAATTACCCTTATAGTCTAGGGTAGTTAGGGACTCTCTGAGGAAGAGCATTCGGTATAACCCTTTTATATCCCCATGGTCTATAAACTATTTGAGGAAGTTCACTCAGTCAGTTCCTCCTATAGTCTCAGGTCTATCAAAGACTCTCTAAGGAAGCTCACTCAGTCGATTCTTCTCTATCCTTGAAAGGTCTTAAAGAAAATTGAAACAAATAAAGACTCTCCGATAAAGCTCACTCGGTCTATCCTCATGTTGTCTATAGTATCCAAGAATCTATGGGATCCTCACTCAGTCTATCCCCTATAGTCTATAATGTCCATGACTCTCTGAGGAAGCTCAATCGGTATATCGTCCTGCAGTCTATAATATCCCAGACTCTCTGGTAAGCTCACTCGGTCTATCCATTATAGTCTATAGCACTAGGTTCTCATAGTCTCATGTCGGTCAATGCATAATAATGATATAAGGACAATGTACACCTATATAGATACTTGGCTAACCAGTCATCAACATAACAAGCATGTCAAGAATATCATTCCATCCTATAGTCACAAGGCATGGAAAAAAAGTATAACGGAGAAAATCTAAATAATACCCAAATTTCAAAACATGAAAAAAGGCCTGGAAAAAACATCCAAGAATAGAAATTATCCACAACTATGATCAAATTACCTCTACACAAGCATACAAGCAAGGTAAGAAAACAACAGGGTCAAAAAGGTAAACACGCAATACCTTATTCATGGAATTGGTGGAAATTGAACAGAAAACTCAAACACATAGAATGGTAAGGCACAAACCACCTAACTTTATGTTTGAAGATCAATATACATTGACAAAAAGGCTTGATTTTACTTAGATCAACATAGATCTAGGAAAACTCCCAAAACATTCAACCCATGATATCTTGAGAAAGAGGGAGAATCATGGAATGAAACTCAAGAAGAATGAAGTGCTCACTGCTGCAGTTCCAACACAATTGATGACGATCGATTCGACAAATAGACAGAGGCTCGAGGGCTTGGAAGGAGTTCGTGGCCATACGGATCGATCTCGGTTGAGTAACCTGGAGATGAAGGTTTTTTCTTCAATGAGGCGTGACCTCAGTCTGTTTAATGAAAAAAAAGAAACTACAGTGAGTGTAATTCAGGGTTACACGATGTGTACTTATGGGTTACATGGCGTGTACTTAGCTTTTCCTTACTCCACTTTAAGCAGCATCCACGTCGTCCTTAAACACTATGTGTGTGGCCCAGATACGGACAACAAATGGCTTGGCGCAACATCAAAGTACATGGTGTATAATTATAAAGCACACGGCGTGTATCTTGAAAATTTCCAGATTTTCCTATTTTTCTCAAAAATGACCAAAAAAGGGAAAACATACCTAAAATGAAGATATGGGTTCTTAAAAACTTACCCCCTTAAAGAAATTAATTCTCAAATTAACTAGAGAGGCGTAGACGAAGAAACCCCAAACAGCTCTGGCTAATGCGATCATACATCGGCCTCCCTCTCCTAGGTCTCGTCCTGTACTCGGTCGTGCTGCCATAGCACTCGTACCAGAGGAAAAGACCGACCTTAGAGGACCTTTGTACTCTAATCGACAATCCGGATATGATGCTCCTCAAATTTTTCATCCACTTCAAGCTCATCCTCCTTGAGTTGAAAGACATGAGACGAGTCTAAAAAGTAACGTCGGAGCTGATAAATGTGGAAGGCGTCATGTATAGCCCAGCACCTATGAGATAACTGCAACCGAAAGGCAACCAGCCTAGCTCTCTCTAATACGTCAAATGGTCTGACATACCTTGGTGAAAGATTACTCTGTCTATGAATCATATTGTGTTCTAATCTCGGCGTGACACGCAGGAAAACCTGATGCCCGACCTCAAACACCAGAGGTCATCTCTGCTGATCATCATAAGACTTCTATTGAGACTGTGATGTAGCCATCCTCTTCCGAATCAACTCTATCTTCTCTGAGGTCTCATGAACTAGACGACATCCCAACAACACTGCCTCTCATACCTCCAACCAGAACAAAGGTGATCGGCATGGCCTTCCATACAAAGCCACGTTAGGTGCCATCTGAATAGTTTCCTCGAAACTGTTGCTATAGGAAAACTCCACAAGAGGAATATTCTTCTCCCATGAAATTCCAAAGTCTAGAATGAAAACTCATAGAATATCCTCAAAAACCTAGATCGTACACTCAGACAGGACATCTGTTTGGGGATGGTATGTTGTACTCAAAAGTACTTGTGTACCCAAAGCCTTCTGAAGCCCCTTCCAGAACCGAGAAGTAAAATGTGCATCCATGTCTGAAAAAATGGAGTGTGGAACTCCATTCAGACGTTCAATCTATCAGATCTATAACCACCCTAGCTAATAACACTAAAGTTCTCCTTGATCATCAAGAAGTGAGCAACCTTTGTAAGCTGGTCGACGACAACCCAAACAGCATCACTCCCTCGAGGTGACCTCGGTAACCCAATCACGAAGTCCATCATGAAATCGTTACACTTCAACCTGGGAACGAGAAACTGCTGTAAAAGCCTTGCTGGTCGCTGATGCTCCACTTTCACCTGCTGACAAGTTGAAAATTTAATGACAACCCAACGACGTCTCTCTTCAAACATGGCCACCAATACTGGTGATGAATATCCCGATACATCTTGGTGACACCAGGATGAACTTCCAAAATTGAGGAAGGAAAATCATACATCAGCTCCTTGCGTATATCTACTGGCACCCATACACATCCCTGAAAATGCAAGATCTCATCCTCACCCACTGTCCATCCAGAAACAGGGTCATATCCTGACACACACTCTAGCAGGACTTGGCCTTCTGAATCTGATATCTGCCTCATCCGTACCTGATCAAGAACAGTAGAGGTAACTACTAAAGAAGATAGAAAAGTCAGTCCTTGTCTATTGTGAACCTATAAGTGCATCTCAGAGAACAGAGCCATAAGCTGCCACTCACTCCTGGCCTTTTAAACATCCTGAATCTGAGTTCTCATGCTCAACGCATCAGCCACTGTGTTTCCCTTTCCTGGCATAAAGGAAAGCTCAAAGTCGAAGGATTTAAGATACTTGACCCACCTGCACTGTCTCATATTCAGATCATGTATAATGAAGATATACTTGAGACTATTGTGGTCAGTAAACACTGAAAATTACTCTCCTAGAAGATAGTGTCTCAAACAGTGTAAGGCATGAACAATAGCTGATAACTTCAGATCGTGTGTCAGGTAGTTCTTCTCGTGTGGCCTCAACTGCCGAGACCCATAAGGAATGACTCCATCCCCCTGCATAAGCACAACTCCCATTCCGACACCTGAAGCATCACAATAGACTATATAGCTCTTTCCCAGATTTGTAAAGACTTGTATCAGTGCTTACGTCAACATCCCTTTCAGCTCTTGAAAGGATGTCTCACAATAATCTATCCATAATAACTTTGCTTCCTTCTTGGTCAGACCTTTCAGCAGTGCTACAAGGTGTGAAAAGTATTGAATGAAACTTCTGTAATATCTATCCAGCCCTAGAAAACTCTGCACCTCAAAGACATTCTTCGGCTGTTCCAAGGAAACTACATCTATCACTTTCTCTAGGTCCCAAGACACTCCTGTATTTGAGATAACGTGTCCCAAGAAGTGAATCTGATCCATCAAAATGTGGCAATTCAAGAGCATAACTTATAATTGATTCTCTCTCAGTGTACTCAGAATGATCTCAAGATGGGTTGCATGGTCGTGTCAAGTGTGAGAGTACACCAATATATCATACATGAAGACCACCACGAAAGAGTCCAAGTGTGGATGGAAGACTCGTTTCATCAGTTCCATAAAAACTGCTGGCGCATTCGTGAGACCGAATGGAATAAATGTATACTCGTATAGACCATACCTGATCTTGAAGGCTATAAGAGGTATATCTGATGGACTAACACACAACTAATTATAACCGGACCTCAAGTAAATCTTTGAGAACACCTAGGCTCCAAGAAGCTGATCAAAGAGGTCATCGATCCTCAGTAAACTTTATCGATTCTTGACCGTCAACTGGTTCAGCTTCTGATAATACACGAAAATCCTAAGGGTTACATCATCCTTCTTCATAAATAGGACAGGCAAACCCCAAGGAGAGGTACTCGGTCGGATGAAAACCTTTTACTAAAACTCCCTCAACTGCTTCTTGAGCTCCTGAAACTCAGGTGTATCCATCCTAATAGGAGGAATGGACACCGGTGCCGCTCCTAACACGATCTCAATCGAGAAGTTTACCTCATGCTCTGGAGGTAAACCAGAAAAGTATTCTGGAAAGAAATCCCAGAAACGATCCCCCACTAAGGGAAAGTCTAACTGTGAAGTCCCCTGGTCATTCAGATAAAGACTGGAAATCTGGGCTGTAAATCCTTCTAGACCATGATGCTCTGGTCCGGCTCTACCCACCTGGACATCCCACTCCCCTCTATGAAGAAAAAATCAGCCCTCTTGTGATACAAAACTCACCCTGCGGCGATAGTGATCGACAAATTCCTAGAAGGGAACTAAAAAGTCTATACTAAGAATGACATCATAGAATGTCATCTCTAAGACATAGAGGTCCTAGAAGAAGTGACACCCTGCAACCTCAAGAGGAAACCCTCTGCATTGATGCACGCTAGATGTCCTCGTCCCCAATGGTGTATCAAGAGTCAAAAAGTCGGCAGATGAAAAGATATATTGCCAAAGGCTCTCCACAACAGCAACATAGATTAAACTATGTGAAGCACCAGTATCAAAATGGGTGGAAGATAAAACTGAGGCTACTAGGATCATACCTTGAACTATGGAAGGACCGGGATCCTGCTCCAGATGGGTCTGCTCCATGGTGCATGTCTGGACTGTACCGCAGCCCTGTGCCCCTGCCTGACCACTCTGAGTTGATCCACTCTGCTGTCGCTGGTATGCTGGTGACTAACCACCATGGCCGAAACCTCCACATCATCCCGAATGACCGGATGAACTCCATTTCCTAAACTGGTGAGAAACTGACGATACATCCTCTACACATGGGGTCATAGAAGAACCCCTACCATCAGATGTAGGTGAGAATATCTGACAGAAATGCTGATGATGGACCACCATGCTGCAAGAGTGGGACTCCATCTGGTCTCTCTAGCACTGAGGCCTAGTATGCTCACTCCTACCACACTGGTAGTATACAACCTGGCTGCTCGAAGATAAATTCTGCCTACCCTGATCTCCTCGAGTAGACTCCATGCGGCATTTCTTGCTATTAGTGGGAGGAACACTGACTCTGGATGTCGAACCGCCCTCGATCACTGCTCCAAAATCCCTCAGATTTCACTCAGTAATCAGTGTCTAGTTGACGATAGATTATATTGAAGTAAACCTAAAGATATTCTCCTAGGAATAGATCTCCTACCTGAGACCGACCTCAAACTTCCTAGCAAGGAACAACTCATCCCCTGCTGGAATGGGCGTGAAGCGCTGCGGCTCAGTAAGGAGAGACGAGTACTTCATGATAGAAAGATTACCCTGCTTGAGACTCATAAAATCTTGGGATCGGTCAGCCCACAAGGTCTCTAAATAAATGTAATTGTAGAATATGTACCGAAACGCATCCCAAGTCATACTTTGCTTGCACCCTGACTATGAGATCACCTCCCACCACCTCTTGGCAGTGACTCGGGGCATATAAGTCGCAAGCTTTACCCTTTTCTCTGGAGGTATCTCCAAGTGCTTGAAGATCATCAGTGTGGCCTCTAACCCTGACGCTAAAGCTGGGGTCCTCAATCCCTTTAGAAAGTAGGAGGATGCTGCTTCTAGAAAACCCATGTCAACTCATCCATCGATGGGGCAGGAGGTGGCACTCCCTGAAAGGTATGAATCATCCTCAGGATGTCCTCCTTGAACTGCGCATTGGCACCTGCAATAGGTATAACTGCTTGTGGAAAGTCTGGCACAACAGGAGAATCTGTAGGAGGTCCCTGATCTGCCATATCCAGTGTTTGATCACCGTCTGGCAGCTGACAAAAAACCAGACAACGTCTCAGTGGCATTGATATGAATGAACAGAAGCACACCTTAAGTTAATATTATCAAGGACAAAGAACACAAGAGTACAAAACGATAATAGGAGAAAAGAACAATAGAGTTCTACAAAACACGACTACATGGTGTTTATAAAAACTACACGGCGTTCCCTCTTACGCTTGACACACAGTTGTGTACTTCAGCCACAACAGGTCATGTAACACCCCAGACTACACTGCGTGTTTATCCCACACACGGCGTGTACTCTAACTCCATTCCCCTGCCCTAGTATCTTTACATGGATAACTCACATGGTCCTCTTAACCATTGACTACACAGAGTGATCACTAAGGACACAACATGTACAAGACAAGGTTTCTGTGAACCGTGTTGTTAGTTACACGGTCGGCTACATGGCGGACCCTTACACGGAGTGTTCCAAACAAACACGATTTGTATAGGAGAGATAATATCGACCCATGTTGTTCATGACATGACCGGGTACCTAGAACAATGCTACATAATGTGTTCTACCTGAGATTCCACGACCCGTGTTGTTATTGACACACTCGGGTACACCGTTCACTGCTACACGGTGTGTAGCTACCATACATGGCGTGTTCTTGGAAACTTTTTCACCACCCCATGTTTCTGATCACACAGTCAGTGACATGGTCTAAAACTACATGGTGTCTATTCAAGTACACGCCATGTATTCTGGTTTTTTTTCGGGCGGTAGCTCAAAAACTGCACCGAAACCTAGAAAACACAGAAAAACAAACATGGAGGTGCCAAATTGTGATCCGTGAGGGCCCATACTCCCCGCGAATCAAAGCCTGACATCTCTTAAATATCAAATACAAGGGTAACAAGTCAATGATCCACCATGTTCCGAATCACGAGGGCCCATAACGCCACAAGAACCAAAATTTGGAATTCATTTAAGCAAGGTACAATAAAAAAAATTCTCTATCAAACTGCTGAGATTCTATCAAAGAATCTATCATAACATCATGCATAATTTACACAACATCTATCACAACTACATGAAATCAATAATGCACCCAAGATGGAATTGCAAGAATGAATGGCATGTGATTTCTAACAAGTTCTTATATGATGCATGAGATGGAATAGCCTCATATCATTGTGTTGCGAAAGAAATAGAACCGCAATAGTACAACAATAACAACAAAAGGAATGTGAATCACTCTAGGTGAAATCATATCAACCATAAAATCTCAAAACTGGGAAAATGCTATAAACGAGGTAGATTGGTTTTTCCTTATACACGGGTTAGCTACTCCTGGGCACATCTTATTACCAAGTACCAAATCCATCATATACCTAGCTAAAGGATCCAAACAGTAAATCAAGAGAAAATAATTCCTCTGATACCACTTTGTTACGTCCCGGTTCCGGAAGCCACCCAGAGGTGCCCCGTACCTGGTTGGTCAAATGGCCTCAATTGCATTTCCCCAAATGAAAAACACTGCCAACTAGCAGTGAGGGCCTTGGGTGTGATAGTGGGGAAACTATTCCCTCATTGGCCAAGTACATAGTAGAAGTAATCAAAACATTCAATAGAGGAAGCAGTGAATATCAAAGAATAATAAACCACTATAGACTAAAACATTAAATAGCTGGAGCACACATGTTTATATGAAATGATGCATGATACATTTTTCTAGGAAAGCAGCCAATCATGTCACAATGCTGAATACAATACTAAACCAATGTTCGAGGAAAGTAAATAGATAAGAAACACCTCAGCATCGCAAGCCTCTTCTTGGTCCCATTCTCTCTTTCTCCAAAGAAATCAAGTACCAGAAGTCAAAGGACGCTTTCCCATGTCTGTACCTACAACAACATAGTGTGTTTGGGCCTAAAGGCATGGCCTAAATAGGGTGTGTGATTAAATCCCAGTAGGCAACCACCTAAATATCTATCCCTAATAGTCAGTGAGCATATGGCAGGTAATAGTATAGTATGCAGTAAATAGTAACATTAAAAAGATGTCAATAAACAGTAAGCAGTAACAAGATGATATGCAATAGTAATAAAACCACAGAACAACAAGCAGTAGTGAACAATCAGCTAACCACAATAGGAACCCCTCTGGGAAGTACTTGCATCCAACCCATCTGGTCCTATCCAAGATGTACCCACAACCCTCATGGTTGTGCGCTCAACCTAACCCCTCTAGTATTGTCATACTAATGTATAAGACTCTATGGGGAAGCTTCCTCGGTCAATTCCCCTTATAGTCTAGGGTACTCATGGACTCTCTGTGGAAGATCATGCGGTCTAACCCTCTTATATTTCCAAGGTCTAGAAACTATCTAAGGAAGCTCGCTCGGTCAATTCCTCCTATTGTGCCAGGTCTATCACGGAATCTCTACGGAATCTCACTCAGTCAATTATTTCCTTAGATTGGAAAGGTCTTAAATAAAATTCAAACAAGTAAAGACTCTCTAGGGAAGCTCACTCAGTCTACTCTCCTATAGTCTATAATATCCCAGACTCTCTGGGTAGATCACTCGGTCTATCCCCAGTACTCTATAATGTCCAAGACTCTCTGAGGAAGCTCATTCAGTCTACCCTCCTTTAGTCTATAATATCCACAACTCTTTGGGAAGCTCACTCGGTCTATCCCTTATAGTCTACCGCACCAGGTTCTCACAGTCCCATGTCGGTCATTGCATAATGATGATATAAGGCAAAAGTACACCTATAGAGCTACTTGGCTAACCAAAGTACACCTATAGAGATAAATGGATAACCATTCTACAACATAACAAGCATATCAAGAATATAATTCCATCCTATGGTCACAAGGCATGGAAAACAGGTATAACGACAAAAAGTTAAACATGTTCCAAAGGTTGTAACAAGAAAAAAGGAAAGTCAAAAACATCCAAGCATAGAATTTATCCACAACTATGATCAAATTACCTCTACAGAAGCATACAAGCAAGGCAAGAAAACAACATGGTCATAAAAGTAAACACGCAATACCCTGTTGACGGTATCGTTGGAATTTTCACATAAAACTCAAATAATTCGAAAGGTAAGGCACAAAACACCTACCTTGATGCTAGGATATCAATATAATCTGACCCTGAGGATTGATTCTCTTAGAATAGTATAGATCTACAAAAACACACAAAATGTTCAACCCATGATATCTTGAGAAAGAGGGACAATCATGGAATGAAACTAAAGAAGAAAGAAGATCTCGCCGCTGCGGCTCCAACGCAATCGATGGAGATTGATTCAGAAAACAGATGGAGGCTTGTGGGCTCAGAGGGTTTTCATGGTCGTACAGGTCGCTCTCTGTTGAGGAACCTAGAGAATAAGGTTGTTTCATCTATTAGTCATGACCCAGGTCTATTTATTGAAAAGAATGAAACTACACGACATGTACTTCGTGGGTAAACGCCGTGTACTTAGCTTTTCCATACTTTGCTTTAAGCGGCCTCCACATTTCCTTTACACACTGTGTGTGTGGCCCGGACATGGCCAACACATGGCCTGGCATGGCATCAAAGTACACGACATGTCCTTATAAAGCTCACGTCTTGTATCTTGAAAATTTCAAGATTTTACTATTTTTCTCAACAACAACCCGAAAAGGAAGAATGTACCTGAAATGAAGATCCAGGTTCTTACAATCAACCATAAAATTCCATTCAGCATGTTCTCTGCATGTCCTTGAGTATTAAAATTGTCCATTAAGATTTCCAATCAGTTGGGGGGAATAGTCTGGACTGAAATTCAATTTTATACATAGATAATGGTGAATACATCCCTAGATGTTTCATGAAAACCTTAGATAACAACACGATACGATATATAGTAGTACCCATGTATTATTACCAATTACTTCCTGTAAATCCTGGAAATTTGGTAAGGATAGAAATCTTCCCAAATATTGATGAAATGAGCAGCCATGGTGATATGAGTAATTAGAACCCAAATATCATTGTTTACATTGGAGGTTCTCAAGAGGCTTGAAAAAAAATAGTGATATTGTCCCACATCCTTTTTTATGGGTAGAGATTATAATACCCAATTAAGAAGTTTTATTTATGCCATCACTTATGGGAACACCATGCACCATGTAGTGTAGTCGATATCTCCCATTTCATGTTATCCCACCAATAATAATCAATAAGGTCCCAATACATTTTATTGAATCCATGATGTATAGAGACTATAGAGGAATGCGATTCATCCATTAGCTCCATATTTATTTCTAGAACAGGGGGCACAATTTTCCTTCTATGAAATTTCATTACATCTTCCTAATCAATATTATACTCATGAAACATTTTATTCCTCACATCCTCTATTATCATCTATTATAAATAATATTATTTTAGTTATTTCTTAACATTTTCTAGTAATTATGGGGTGAAAAATAATTTTGGATAGGGCGGATGATATTGATTCCGCCATGATTCCAATGTCAAACCATGATGGGTAATTGATCAAAGGATTCCTTGAATATTATTCATTTCGAACAAAACAAATTTATATAATTTTTAATGCATCATGAACATTGTTTAATCCTATAGGGTTATAATTAATTGAATAATAATAATCATTTAGAAGTTCCAACCATATCCCATATCTCTGGTTCAATTCATTTTTTGTAAAAATATACCTCAAACATTTTTGTTCACTGTATATATCACATTTATCCACATAGAGAGAGTGCCTACATTACATTAGATAAACAATGACTGCATCTATCTCCTGGTTTAGCGTAAGATAATTCTCTTCATGAGGCTTCAAATGTCGAGATTCATAATCAATAAATTTTTTATTTTCCATGAAGACTCGCTAATCCATTTTAGAGATGAATTTCAAAATAATGAATATTTTGATGATAGATGGTAGAGATAACATAGGTTATGTAACTAATTTTTTCTTCATCTCTTGGAAAAATTCTTCACAATCCATTTTCCAGTAGAACATGTCAACATTTTGAGTTAACATCGTAGTAAATTATAATTCGATGAATTTGTTTTCACAAACCTCCTATAAAATTGTACTAAACAATGAAAACTAAAAAACATAGTTACTATTATAGGAGGAGAAAACTCATCCACAAACATTGTCATTACTCGGGTAAATAATATTTCATCGATGGTTACACTGTTACCCAATAATGAAACTTATTGTAACAAAAATTAACATTTCTAGAATTTATATATAGATTCTCTTCCCACATATGTGGACATATAACCCATATATGACCTTCTAGTTCCCCACACTGATTGTATTATATGATTATATCATCAATAAAAACTACAAAAATGTTATCAATGTAGTAATTAAAGACTCTATGCGTCACATCTATAATTATAGGAGGAGCATTATCAATATGAAGGGAATAACATCAAACTCATAATACCTATATCTTTATCATAATGCACTCATTAGAATATATTCTTTATGAACTCCCAATTGATGACAACCAAATCGTTGATCAATCATGGAAAATAATTGAGCCACACAATGTTGGTCATATAAATTATCAATCCTTGGATTATGGTACTTCTTCATCACATTGATCTAGTTATGATCTCTATAATAAATTCATAATTGTATCAACCAATCCTTCTTCTTCACATAGAGAACTGGTTCCCCCTAATGATACACACTTGGTTTGTTAAAACCCTTATCCAATAGGTCATGGAGTTTTTCTTTTTATTCCTCCAACACAACATTTTACTTTCTATGTGGGGTCTTTGATATCACCTTAGATTTAAGAATGTGTTCAATGGGGAACTCTACCTCCCTTTTTATGGTGTTCCATCTCTCTCCATAAATATGTAAATGTAGTCCCAAAAAATCGGGGCATTTTCTATTCATATACATTTATATACATATTCATTTACAAAAAAAATTTCTATAAAGAAGGATTGTGGTGGTTATTCTTGAAAAATCATAGGTCGAGATATCTCTCCTTTTTATATAAATGTATGTTTTTATATTCATGAGTACTGAGGATTCCTTACTACTATATTTGATAGTAGTATGATACTATTTAATCTAGTCCACAGCTACTGTTATATTAAATTCCACATAGGGAATGACTATTAGATTTGTAATGATATTTTTCATTCCAAATTATATAATAGAGTTTTTTTACACTACCGATGCATTTATAATACATTCAAGAGTCTAGATAGATAACTCTACTTATAAATTTTTAGGTATCTATTCTATACTTTTTGCAAAAATGGAGGAAATAAAAGAAATCATAGAACCAGTATCAACTACTGTACTTTATATATATGAGAGAACTGTTAGAGTACCTTCCACTACATCATTTGAAGTAAAATCTTCCGTTTTCATGACACCAGAAGAAATAGCATTATTGCTTGACCTATGTATAAATATATTTATAATTATACCCCTCCATTATTTTTTTATTTTGATATTTATTGGAAATTTTCCCAAAATATCCACACATGAAGAATTGGAAAATATGTGGGGTGAAATCCATCATCCATTTATCAATAATGTTGAGAAATTGGGACTTGACCCCACTATGATTGTTCGAAACAATATGTCCATCACTCAACACTTGTATCATTTCCTTCTCTTGATAATGATTTTACCCATGTTCTTCTTCCTATTTTTTTTCATGTGGGATGTTCCACATTCATTGATCCTCTTCCATGATCAAATTTCATCCCCATGTATGGCTTCAAATACACCTTATCCACAATCGATCTATGTAAAAAATACATCTCTTCAACTCATTCTCATTATTCATAGAACATATCACAATCTCTACATAACATTAATATTTTTGGATGAATATATTCTTTATAAAATTGGGTCTTTTCTAAGAAAATAAATCTTCATTTCTATCATGATCTATGAAAAATATAGATGTGTAGTGATAAACACTTTTAATGTTTATCTCATGGAGTCCAATAGACACATTTTCTTACTACATCATCTATATGAACTCCATCTGAATTTTCAATCTCACCAAACAGAAAAAGAGTTGTTGAAAATGTTTCCCAAGAACTCTTCCACTTTGTATTATTAATCTCCTTTCTTGTCATTGTGTTTATAACATGGGTCCACCACTGATCAAATTCTCACTCGAAGGGGTATACATCCATGGATATACTCACTTTCACTAAACAATAGAGTACAAAAATTATATTTTATACAGAACATATGAATTTTCAACAATTAATGGGTTTGTAAATCTACTTAAAGAATGTGGTCATTTACACATAAAGGAATGAAACTAAATTTATTCCAATCAATGGGAATCTAATCTCTCCACATGATTCATGTTATTTCTCATAACAATAGTCTTTTGATTCATCATTTTAATGAAGATTTCCATTTTGGATTCCAAAGTAGGGACTTCATTTCCTAGTCCATTGTACTAAACATTTATGTGGTTCCCTCCATTTCCTTTTATTTTCTAAAAGAAGAAAAATTAGTGAGAAATGTGTTTTTAAATTTATTACTCTAAAATAATTTTCTATCATAAAAAATAACTAATAAATATTTTAGTCATGAACAAAAAAATTAATTTTCTATAAATCCTCCATTATGGTTCATAAAATGTTTTATTTAGAAAATATATCACCCATGAGTGTGAATATAAGAGATCAAGACATCATGTTTTTATGCACCATTTCCAATTATAGTTTATGTAAATTTGTTATTTTTAGTCTTTACCCCTGAATAAATATGTTTCGGATCTATGTCCACCAGTTTTATCCAGACATGTATTTAATTAATTTAAAACCACTAACCTTAAATATTTACAAAATTAAAATATTTTTCCGATATTTTAACCTTGACCATAATTTTCTTACTAATGATTATAATTCCTAATTTACTGAAATAAAAAAACATCATTTCATACCATTAATGGCACATAATATAAGAAATCATATAAAATTATTTTAAAATTTTGAAATGAATTTAATTGGATCATCATATTTAAATTTAATACACCAAAAACATGTATATATAAAACAAATTAAGGGTGTATTATAATGCCATGTAAGGTAAAATAAGATAAATAGTATACATATGATATTGAGGAAAGATCAATATTTACATGAGGAATATCATAAGGGTATGGGAAAATGAAATACAGGATACAATGGTCTCCCATTAATCAAATAATATTAATATAGTAAATAAGAAAAATAAATTTTTCAGAAGAACATAGTTGGAAATTTTCTAGACAATCCATATAAAGAGGACAATTGAATGGGAAAATAAGTGGATATTTCCTTTACCATGAAGAGGAGTTCCGAAAAATTTGCGATCGAGATATTAGTGGGATGATGAATTCTCAGTAAGACTTCATGGGATATAAAACTATTAGAGCTTATCAGGGGATGAAATGGTAGTGAATATGAATGTATAAATGGGTTGGTATTTAAAATAAGTGGTGTGGATTTGTTTATGAATTTATAAATATAGATTTGGTCACCTATGTAGTGGTAAATGAAATATCAGGGTCTTGACAATTGTATTTTCCCATGGTATTGGTATCATGGGAGATCTTTTATGATCTTTTAATCCACAAGTGTCTAGAATGTTTATATATTTCTTTTTTTGGAATTTAAAATTTATGTTTACTCAAAATAATAATAGTAATGATATAGTTTCATTTCATAATTTTTAATGTAAAATATATTTTTTGAAATTGATTAAAATATATTAAATTAACTAATACTAACATTATTACAAATTTGAAGTCATGGATTGTTGTTAATAAGGTATTAAATTGTTATGACATAATTATGATGTCATTAAACATACATAATAACTCAAACGGTATTTTTAATATTGTAACGCCTCAACCCAAGAAGCCTGGATCCAGTGTAGTATTTTAATAAATTGTCCTAATTACAAGGAATCAATTCCTAAACAACCAATCATCTTAGCAGTCTTGAAAAATTGACTACATACATGAATTTTACATTAAACATTAAAACATAAAAAACATAAATAATCTTTTGAGAAAGCCATTATTCCAAAATCTTAATCTTGAATATAAATCATAATACAGTTCATGGAATCCTAGATAATCAAAACATTAGAAAGGGGTGAGATCAGATGCCTATAAAGGGTAAATAATTTAGAAGTAGTTATAGACTTTTATGGAAAGATATGTAATACAAACAACATCCTTTTAAAAAAAAACATGTATGTAATATGGAAAAAATAAATCAAACATTTTTCATACAAACATACACATGGATATTCTTCTAGTAGAATAATCGCATGTAATAACTAATTTCATAATAAGGGAATGCATAATGCTTGACATCAGAACCACATAGTCAAGGCCTCATGCCCAAATTAAAAATAATTTTTTCTTCAAGGCCTTGTTCCAAGAACATAGTTTGTCTCATCATACCTAATGATGCATCGAGGGGCTATATCGGGCCCCTCCTTTCACTTACAACATCCATGGCATTCCTTATATTAAAATGTTGAATCATAATAAAAATTTCGTAATCAAACTAGCATATGAAATGTCAATAATTTTACTGTAAAGCATGAATGATTTTAAAGAGAACATCCAAAGCCAAACATATCATAACTCATTCAATAAAATATGGAATATTATATTATAATAAATAAACATTAATCAAAAATAATATCTAGTAAAATATGTTGACATAGTTGAAAATGATCAGTAAAAATCTCCTAGTGAAATATCTATTTTTATGAAATCATATAAAAGTCACATATTTATAAAGTAAGTAATTTCAAAGATATTTTTGAATCAAAATTCCCATAAAACCTAGAATCTTATTGAATGGAATTATAATTTAAAAAAAATCATTTCTATATAAATAAATCCTTAAATTCATTTTTAAATATTGGACATTAATTAAAAGATTTAGAAAAATAAATCAATACGAAATTGAAAATTTTGATCTTTATAAAGTGCCTCTTCCAAAAAAACATAAAATATTCCTTTTGAAAACCTATTTATGAAACATGTACATGGATGATAAATATTTCCATTCAGAAACATACAAAAAAACAATCTCAGATAATAATGAGATTTACTAAATAACCCTTACCTTTTAATTTCGTTTAGTCGCGGGTATGTTTATCCTCATGTATAACGACCATAATATGTTATTAAATAATTATAGAACCATATTCATATTTATGATATCATAATGGATTAATTTATGTCTTTATTCTACCTATTTAATAATAATTTCCATGTTAAAGTTACATTTTGGGTAGCTATTTCTCTCTTTATCGTACGTGTTTGGAATTTTCATTCTTGATCGTGCCAATTATATCATGATTTAGTTTCATAAAAAATATAAAACATTATTTATGTATCATATATATTCAGAATATAAATATGTATATTTTTTATATATATTAAATTGAAAACACTGTTTATGTTGATGGTAGACCGTACGTACACATAAACGATTATTTAGTTTTTATATCGTATTGAACGGAATTAAGAGAATGTGATATATGTAAATACACAGACACGCACACATATATATCTAGTATCATTATTATTTCATATATTACATAATTATTAAAAATATAAATCTTTATAATAATCGTTAAACGATGAACGTGGAAATGAATTTTATCACGCCGTGGAGACAGTAAGTCGTACATATGCACGAGAGATAATATCATTATATTGATAGTGAAATAGTATTTAATTTGATGATATATTATATAAAAAAATAATTAATGTGTTATATTAATTATTTAAAAAAATTAAACTCATTATTATACACATCAAAATAATGAATTGTTGAATAACATACTATACCACAATGTGGAGACGGTAAGTCGTACGTACTCACGATTGGTAAATTTATCATTCATAGGATGGATAGAATTATGAACATGGTTGTAACATATTTATAATAACATAAATTTCTTTATAAGGTACTTGAGTTATAATTTTAGTATGGAAACAACAAAGAATGAGGAAGTGGAAGAAGAAAATAACATTGAAAGAGGCGATGAAGTAATTACCTCTTCTTCGGGTTCATCCTTTTGATTTGAACAAAAGGGATACATAGGTTGGCCTTTTGATCAATTTGATATCCGTAGGTTTAATTTAATGTAGTTGGGAGGAGATTTGATCAGGTTTTGGCCAAGCCAAATAGATTTGGAGGTGTGAATTTAATTTATGCAGAAGTACCCTTTTATTAGAGAGGTGAGGGGCACTTTAGGAAAAGCTAGAAATATTATTCTATTGTAAAATCATTACCAGTTTATAGTGGATAAAAAAGGATTTATTTAGATTCTAAGGTGGTTATGGGTATAAATAATCTCAACCAATAGGTTTTAGACATGTTTAGATCACCATATGAACCGTATCTTTTAGATATAACACTTACTGAAATAGATTAAGTCTTACCATGTCTTCTAGTATTCATACACCATTTTGATAACAAATTTACTATAAAATGAAAATATAACCTCATGTGGTTACTTAATGACATATATATCATTATAACAGTCCTTTTTCTTATCCTTATATTTTAAGGAATATTATATCATTTAATAATAACTTATTTGTTTTAAAAACTCATTTATTTCAATTTATACACTATTTAGTATTTGGGTTCTATGAATGTCATGAAAAGTTGATTACTACGAAAAAATACATTAAATAAACCCTAACCGGTCTTATTCACCTAGAAAATTCATGGATGGCATCAAAAGTCTCAATTTAAATTTATTTGGATATTTATAATATCAATTATTTTAATGTTTCATTACTAAGGTAATTACTACATCATCACAGTCTCATACATAAATTTAAATATTTAAGGTAAAAAATTTAGAAATAAACTACAATTATCTATGAAATTTGTTAATTTTATATGTAATATTTATTTTCTAATGTATCCTATGTGTAAACCTATTTTAAAAATAGATTAGTTATTAATCATTGAATTTAACCATTTTAACTACTCTTTAAATAAAATATATTAAATGTCTTAATATAAACCAAGTGGATAAAAAAGGATCTTATATTTGTCCAAAGTTTTATTTTGGTCATGTAACACTTTTCTAATAGAAATAGAACATGTTTTAGGGTAATTATAATTTCATTTGTACTGTTAATTACCGAATTATCATTTAACTGTGGTAAAACAATTCAATAGATATTATTCACCAAAAATTATTTTCATCATAATGTACAAAATTTTACATATTGATGCCAAAAGTGTCTCTCGGTTTTTTGAAATTCAATTCACAACAGTGTTAAAATTATCTTTTATAAAAATTTACAGATGTTCCTAGAATGTGGGTAAAAAACGTTAACAACGTGCAATAAAATTGTATATGTCTCATTTTATAAAACATTGACTCCAATGAATTATATATCACTAATATATATATAATTTATCTATTTTGACATTAAAGTAAATTTTTTCTTAAAATTTTTATTTAAATGAAATGTTAGTTTTCCACTACAATGTAGTTTTTTTACTATTCATAAAAAAGTGAATGTTTTTAGAAAAATACCAAAAATTCACCCAAAGATTATTTTGATTTTCCAAATACAAAAATGATGTATATTTTACCAAATATATAAAATAGAAGTTTCATTAATTAATCCAAAATTAATACCCATTTTCATAATCTGATAGCGAGTTTTTAAGAAATATAAACTACTCAATGATTGACATGTGTTTATGTCTAATTAAATAGTGAAGTTACTTCCAATGAAAAAATGGATTAAATGGAAAAAATATAATTTAATTATACTTTAAAACCACTAAAATTAATAATATAACAATTTCAATTATTTCAATTAAAAAAGTAGTTCTCAATTAATATTTAGTATTTTTCACTATTTATAAAAATATGAAAGTTATAAGAAAAAAATAAAATATTTATCCACAATTAAATTTTTATGTCCCGATTCTAAAGAAGAAGTTTATTTTTTCATATTTAATATATATAAAAATGTCAAATATTGGATATAAAAAGTGTTTGTCAATAAAAGGTGGAAAAACTAAATTTATTTAGAAATTACTTCATTTATCTGAAAAATTTAATTAATCTTTATATTATGTGTAATAATAATAAAATATGAATTCTAAAATTATTAAGGATATATATAAAACACCAAAAGTGGTAAATACTATTCATAACTGCTTTTTAAAATAGCTAGTTTGATAGGCCTTGATGCGCTTGAACTCGGTGTTTCATGTAACACAATCTATTGAATTACTTAAAAGAGAAAAAATACTAGGAAATATAGTGGTGTTAAATTCTCCCATCCTTCACAATATAGCATCCATACAATTTATAATTTTTCTTCATAAATAAAATTTTGAAAATATAAAATGCCTTTGTGAAAAACCTACATTGGAAATAGGGTTAATAAAATATAGTTTTAATAAGAGGGAAAAGGAAATGAAAAAGTCACCACCAAATTTGAATTTAGAATTAGATATCCTTGGAGGAAGATAGGGATACATAATTTGTGGAAAAATGTAAACATTTATACGGAGTGATTGAGGTCATCAATCACAAACAAGTGCAAAAATAATGTAAAATTGAGGGCCTCAAATCCACAAATCTCTGATGATTTAAATTATCATCAGTTCCATTAATCATATGGTATTAGGATAACACATTTTTTGAGATACAATGTTTTTTGAAGAGGAAGGGTTAATTTACTATCAAGATAAGAACACAAGAAATCATACTTGATTTTATTACTTTTTACAATTACATCCTCATTATTTGGTTTTCTTCGATCTATTTTATCATTATCCCTTACACTGGGAAATGAATGTTAAAAAATGACTATTTACACCTGTAGTTGATTTGATAATTCATAAGGTCTAAAATTATTCCATTAATCCTCCTAATATTTACTGAAAATAAATGTTTAGGTAAAAGTATTCAATAAATTATAATTTAACCTCAATCAAATTATCAACTGTTCAACGTACCCAATTACATCCTTTAGAATTCTCCAAAATACTTATGTGAAAACTCACAATCCACAAATTTATAATAAATGTCACCATATCATAATGAAGATCCGTTTTATCACATAAAAATATATGAATACCTTCATCATTTATTATATTAAAACATGGTAACCACCAAAATTACATTAAAACCTATTTTGAATAGGTATGCACTAATTCTTTTTATAAAACATAAAATACTGGATATACTCACTAAAACCGAAAAAAATTCAATCTCCATCAATGATGAAATAAAAAACCATTAATTATTTCCAATGTATTCAATAATATCCAATATACATTATCCAACTAAATTTTCTCTTATTCCAAAATCACTACCTCAGTATCATGACTGTATTAAGGTTTATCTTTCTCTCAACCATATATTTTCCAGAATGTTAAACATTCTATTGAGTCACTTTTCATGGTACCTCACAATCTCAAATCCTTAACGAAATATTACTTCAATACAATCCTAATATACTATATAATTAATATAACTTGAAATTCGTTAATACATAACTCAAATGACATGATTACACAACTAGAAATTTAAGCTTTAGACACATACTTATACCCATGGTTTTATAGGTCCATGGCTATATGTTGTTTATAGACACGCTTTAATTAAACATCTGAGGCTGAACCTGGAAAAACATCGGCGTTTCTTTTCTTTTGATTTCGTCGGCCTCTCCTCTCCTCCTCCCCCAATCCGCGAACCTACTCTCTGAACTATCTATAGCTCTCACCGCGGTGCCCTCCTCCCGAAGCTCCCAATCAACACTGTCTCTCACACTTCCATCGACCTCTTTCACCAGGACCCTCCACTCGGAATAGTCGACCTCTCTCATAAACTCTCTCACACTATTCATGGAGTCCCTTCAGAAGCAAGACTCCACATTCCCTGAAACAAAATCTATAAGGCACAGATTGATTTCTATGAGTGAATGATTATTTTTGTGATAGAGGATGACATTAGACATCTCTTTAGAGGGGAGAATAATGAAGCGATTGGTATAAGGAATTTTTTTGAACTAGCTGTTGGCATTATCATAAAAAAATTAGAGGTATTGTCACTAGCATCGTTGGTAGGTGTTGAGCAGAGTGTTCTTCAAAAAGTTATGGATCCACTTATAGACAAATTTCCTAAAATATTCTCAGGGTTTCCCTATGTGAGAGAATATGAGTTTAGGATAAATCTCCTTTTTTGGAGCAGTCCAATCTCACATCTGTATCACCGAATGGAACCAACAGAAATACAAGAATTAAAGGTGTAGTTGGAAGAGTTAGAAAACCAAGGTTTCAGACCTCCAAGAATGTCCTTATTCGCGGTGTTAGTTTTTTTTTAAAAAGTGGGATATAATATTGAAGATCTATTTTGATTATCATAGACACAATCAGGTTGTGATGACCAACTAGAATTCAATTTCACTCATTGAACATTTTTTTGACTAGTTGATTGTATCGAAGTGATTATCCATGATTTTTTTGAGGTTAGGGTATCACCAATTGCGAGTGAGGAAGGTGGATATTTCGAAAACATCTTTTCGAAGTATTTATGGTCTTTACAAGTATGTGGTTATGACATTTGGTCTAATGAGTTCACTAGTGATGTTTATGGAATTTATGATATAGATATTTCAGAGATGTCTAAATTCTTTTGTGGTGGTATTTGTGGATGATATACTGGTGTATTAGAGGCCAAGGGTAGAGTATCACCATCACATAGTGATAGTGTGGTGGAGCATGAGGGGTCATCGATTGTATTCCAAATTTTCAAAGTGTGACTTTTGGATACATCATGCTCATTTCCATAGCCTTGTTATTTATTATAAAAGAGGTTTAGTTGATCTATAAATGAAGGCAGCTTTTATCTATTGGAAACCACCAAATAATGTTTTTGAAATATGGAGGTTCTTTGGTCTAGATGGGTATTATCAGTGTATTGTTCATGATTTCTCATGATTGGATTCGCCGATGACATCACTGACATAGAAGAATATCCTACTTCAATGGGATGAGTAGTGTTAGAAATGTTTTTAAGAGTTAAAGGGTCTCCATAAATCAGAAACAATCATGGTTTTTCAATAAATAGGGAAAGGATATGAGGTGTATGATGATGCATTAGGATCTGGATTTGGGTTTGTTATCATATAGGGGGATAATGTGGTTTCATATGAATCATGACAGTTGAGTTTTAATGAGATGAATTTCCCAACACATGATTTGGATTTGGTGGAAGTGGTTCATTATTTAAATATTTTTCATAATTACCTCTTTGGTGAGAAAATCACTATGATTACTAATAATAAGATCACAAATCAAATCTTATCACAATGGTATTTTAACATGAGGAAATGTTTATGGATGGAAAATCTTTTGATTTTTTATATCAACTTAATTTACACACTGGGAAAGGGAAATTCGGTGGCTAGTGCTTTACGTAAGAAATCATATGCCATGGTGGTGAAATAGACATCATATCTTTGGAAGTTGATGTTGGTCATATCGAAATGTGTTTAGAATGTGTGTACTCAGGTGACAGAGTTGTATTCATTCTGGTTTTGTTGCTTCCAAACCTGGTTTGTTTGGTTAAACAGGCACATGCATCTGATTCTGAATGGGTGTCAATGAGGTCGAAAATCAATGATGGGGAGGCCATTAAGGGATGGGAACTGATGTGAAATTTAGATCTGTATTTTTTAAATCAGATGGTGGTACTAATTTCTCTGTTTGAGTCATTATATGGGCGTCTGTGTCGTCCTCCAATATATTGTGTGGAAGTGGGTGAGACATTAATGATTGGACCGAGAATTGTCCAAGAGACTGTGGAGAAGGTCAAGTTAATCAAAAAAAGGATGGAGATGACTCACATTTATCGGAAATCATATGAAACCCATCTTCGATGACTGTTGTTGTTTGAAGTTGGTGATCATGTGTTTCAGAAAATCTCTCCTAGGTTGTGATATCATCAGTTTGGAAGGAAGTTTAAGATATCAACAAGGTATATTGGTTCTTTTGATATAGTTGACCGGATGAAAAATGTGGCTTATCAGTTAGATTTTCCTTCACATTTCAGTGTAGTGAATAGTGTGTTTCATGTGTTGAAGTTGATGAAGTGTCGCTAGATTACAACCCTGTGATTCGTTGGGATCTTGTTGATCTAGAACCAGATGCTTCCTTGGTGCACATACCAGTGTTGATTAAGGATAGGGAAGAGAATGTCTTACATAAAAAAATAGTTTATTTTTGGGTTTTGTGGAATCATGGTCTAATTTAGGAGGAGACATTGGTGAGGGAGATAGAGATGGCCGAACAATTGATCGAGCTCTTTCAACAACGAGATGGTTCTCTATTTTCTATGGATAAAAAGTCTAATGGTGTGGTGAATATAAAACCCCTGGTTTGACATATGTCACCTTAATTAATTATTTTTTATGTGTTTAATGTTATTGGGATGAGTTTGGATGAGTTTGGGAGTGTTTGGGAAAGTTTTGGAAATCATTGGAGGCCTTTTTAATGCCGCACGGTTTGAACACGGTTAAGAGAAACCATGTGAGATGAATAGTGTAGTATGTGGGATAGGCATGGAATGCACAATTACAGTGTAACCATGTGGGGTGGAACATAAGAGGATAAAATTAGAGGTATAAATAGGTTCATGGTTAGCACACATTTTGTCCATCTGTGCGAGCTAGCCATACGTCCCTTAAAAATTGGGTTTTAGAAATATCTGAATTCTTTGGTATTGCTCTAAAAACACCCAAACTCACTCCCACTAGAGCCTCACATGTGATTTTATCTTCTCAAGTGTTAGGGGCTCTCCCATACTTTTTTGGTAGAAATTGATATTATTTTTTGGTATGGTTAAGAAGATTCATCTCTAGTGAGGCTCCTCCCTTAGTTCCCTGTGGTTTTCACTAGATCTGCTTTTCCCTCTCTCTCATTTTTTTAGATCTATACTATTTGACTATATATATAGGATTTTATTTCATTTTGTGTTGAATGTAAGTCCTTTTTAGGATAGTTAATTGAATCTAGAGTGGTTTTATTGGAGTGTTTTCTTGGATTGGGGTGTGGTTGTGTGTGGATCAAAATTGCTAGAACCCTAATGGTAGATGGATTCTCTCTTGACTCCACTTGGTTATAACTAGTGGTTTTGCATAAAATTAATCTGTTTTTATTGAAATTTATTTTAATAATTATGTGAGAGTCTAGTAATCAATCCATTTGGTGATTATTTAAGGGATATTTGGAGAAATGGGTTCTTGCGGAAAAAAATGGGATTTCTTCAGTGATTTAAAAAAGTTGGTATTAAAATTGTTAGTGGCTATTTATGAAAAATGTTTTCTAAAATATGGTTTTATATAAATTTGTTGTTTAATGAAATGTTATTGGACATGTAAAGATGGTTAAAGGATTTTTTCAATAAATGGGTGATTTATATATGTGAATTGAAATTTTTTGGAAATCGTTGTCTGTTTATTGTGCACCCTTGGTGCCATGTGCTAGTTGGATGATTAAGTGTAATGGATTGTTTTGGTTGTGCATAAGTGGATGGGAAGCCCCATTATAAAATGTGAGGGATATTTCTTGGATGAAAAACCATTTTTTATAGTGTTCGGGAAGCACTGCTAGTTGGGAATGGGGTGAACGGGAAGGGAGGAAGTCCCTCTATACTGGTTTCTTTGATTTATATTTCTTGCAAAGATGGAATTTGTTGTGCTAATGCATGATGTGTATATGGATTCTGGAATGGTTGGGACATTCCATGGTTTTTCATAGCTTGGTAAGGGTATGTTTGGAATGTTTTATGTTGTTACACTATTGAATGTTTTATATAAACTATTTTATTTAAATTTGCTAACTGTTTTATCCATGTGGTGTGTGTAGGGAAGTCACTCGTGAAAAAACTACTGAGTATTTGTACTCACCCCCCCACCCCATTTTGGAAAATTGGTTCTTTTGTCGATGATGTATTCTGGGAAACCTATAAGATTAAAGTATCTTATTTTTCAAGTGGTTTGGCATAATTCCTTGGTGATGTTGTGAAGCCATGATGGTGGATCTTGGTGTAGAGTGAGGGATGGTGACCTAGTTCATTGGGGGCCTTACTGTATAGTCTTATGTATGGTAATCTGATTTTTTCATGGTTATATTTTTCATGTGGGATTGTTAATTATGATTTTGGTTTTCATTTGGTAATGTATGGGTTTGGTTGTCTTGTCGGCCTGTGTCATGTAGTGTGTTGTAGTGGATATTTTGGTTGGATGGTTTTATCTCAATGGAAAATCATTCCCTAATTTATTCTTGAAACCCTCGACATTTATTTTCAATCATTGACACCTTGGGAACGTCACATAAGGACATGTATCAATCATCATACCTCTCATGAAAATGATATCAGGATGGATCTTAAAAACTGTATGAATTGAAGATGAATGTTTCATTGCTAAATATCAAAATAAACATTTACAGATTAACAAATCCATAAATGAAATGATATCTGTTACCCTCGTTTTATGCAATTAAAAATCCCAAAATTATTATTACATGACTTGATAATTTTCTATATAGAATAAACCCTTCTTTGATGTATAAATTTTTAAATATCCAAAATTCCTCAGTAATAATAAATTTTCATTATAGACCATTCAAGATATAAAAAACCATAAATTCCTAAAAATAATTCTACACAAATATTGAAAACCAAAAATATGTATTATGTTTTCATAGTTTTTCAAGATAAATGAAAAAAAATTCTCTATATATTTTCAATAACTCTAATAGTTTTATTACTAAAATTTAATTTCCCTAATGACAAACTCAATATTTTTTTCTATCCATTTCTATAAATAATATTAATCACTATAAAAAAACAATAATATAATATACACCTCCAAAATATAATTTAACAATTATTCTTTGAATAATGTCCCTTTGAATTCTATTTACCTTAATCATATAGGGTTCTAAAATAGTGATCTTCTTTAAAAATAAAATAAATCAATTTTTTACCAAATCATTTTACAATTCCGTGGTTATATATTAGATATAAATATATACAAAAAATTAATATAACTATAATATGGAATCTTTACACTTTAATACATATCATTTCATTTACATGGTATAAACTAATGGCCTTTTAATGTTTTGTTTCATGAAAAAATGGTACATAAAAAAAATTTGAAAACGTATTTCCAAACAACATGGAATTATTTTCATTAGTTTATCCTAAATATTTTTTTACTGTATCTCATGACCTAGGGACATACCTCAATGTAAAGGGTGATTATATGGCCCTATAAGGGACAACAATAGAATTAGTTAACATGTGATCTTGAGGAAATATTAATTAGAACAAGAGGAATATCATCATGTCATGACAGAAGAGAATGGGGGAATATCATAATAAAAATATATTGAATAATAATATTGAAATGTGGGTACACCACATAAATTTTATAGTAATAATCATATAACTAATTCATAAGACTATGGTTTTTCCTCAATGTGTTATAAAAATTACTATGGTTATTCACCAAAGTAATGAAAAACATGTCATCTCCTGAGATTAATTTCATTACCCAATGAATTGGAGCTCTATCAGGAGAACCCTTTATATGAATTAATAATGTGAATCCATATAGATAATAAAAAACCATTTCATAAATAACCCACTGAGAATAGAAAACATGTGTTTCATGTAAAAATTATGACATTTTAATAAAGTGTATAATGACAAGATCATTATGTCATTTATGGCCAAAAAATAAAATAAAGGTTTTATGTATGTTAATTATAGAATTTCATAAAAAAAATTACATATTTATGAATAACGATGGAGAATACAAAGGTTTGGGCATTCACATAAAGATAATAAAAAGTAATTTCACGAGGATAAGAGAAATTTTGATAACTAAAATTAAATGCATAATAAGTATAAAATGTTGTTTAATAAAATGATAAATGAGTGTGGAAAAGGGTCTCCCATTAATAAAATATAATTAATACTATAATGGAATAATATAAATTGGACATAAGAAATTGGTTTTGAAATTTTCAAGACATACCACATAAAGAAGAAACATGAATAGAAAAGGGAAGTGGAGATTTTCCTTACAATGAACATTTGTTCCTAAAATATAAGGATCACAAAATTGGGGTATTAAAGCAACCTTGGGAGGAATCATTGGGAGGATAAAATATCATGTCTTTTTTATAAAGAAATGTGAGTGAATGAGAATTGATCAACTGTTGGTTATTTACCCTAAAAGTGGTGCATTTGGTTATCAATTTCTAAATTTATGATTTGGACACCATGGTAGCGTTAAATTAAAAAACATCATCATTACCATGGTTGATTGCATTTGTATTTGAAACATGGTAAACTTTTCTGTTATTTTAATCTAGAAATGATTAACATTATTTTATATTACTTATTTTGGAAATGAAAAGTAAATTTTACTCAAATTAAAATTCTTAAATTTGAAGTCTCCAATTTAGAATTTGTAAAATAAATTATATATTTTAAAATTGATTAAAGTCTATTAAAAGTAATGATATTAATAAAATCAAAAAATTTAGACTATTGATATTTTTTAATTAGTTACTATATCATTATCAAAAAATTATGATGCCATTAAACTTACAAAAAACTAAAACATCATTTTTATTATTATTGAAAAAAATTATTTTAAAAAATTATAAAAAACTCACCCTTTCCAAATTTTTATGTGTAGATTTCAAAAATGATAATTATTTTTCTGTATAATATTTTTAAAATTAAAAATTATAAATTTTTATTATTAAATCATTATTTATTAATATTAATAAGGTAATGAAAATGCATCGAAAAATTCTGACACTTGAACAGAATTAAAATATTTTAAGATTTATTTTAAAATAAGAGTATATTAATCATACTGTTTGTTTAAAATAATCATTATTACTAAATCCCTATTTTATTATAATAGATAATTTTCTTCTAAAAATTTATATTTTCCTATGAAAAATCAATTTATCAAATTTGTCATATTTTTCCACAAGAACAAGTATTCTTAAAACAAAATTGATGCAAAAACAATTTTATTTGAACAATTGGATAATACTTTATATATCTAAAGCTAGGATACGCAACCCCATATTACACCCACATATGACCTAAGGTAAAGATGAGCAATGATGATATATTAATGGGGAAAATCTTATATCATCGCCTAAGTGTTAATTTCCACTAACTTTACCTTCCCCCATAATTGATTTCAATCACGCATCACTTGTTTGAGGATTTTCTTGGGATTGTTCAAGAGGGAAGCCTAGTGACACTACCACCTTCCATTGTTCTGATTAATGGGCTTCATACATCATGATTTTACCAGTTGAATACATCATTTATCCTATTTTCATTGATAATACTTTGTCATTTTACTTATAAATTATAATTATAACATTAAATTTTTAATCAATATTGTTTTTAAAAATTGTTGTATTGACCAGTGATCAGGTAAATGTTTAATCAATGCGGTCACATTTCTCATTATATTGACTTCATTAAAAGAATAAATGGGTTTTATGTGAATAAAATAATATTCCACACATTTTTAAGAAATAATTATCATTCAAAATGTTATGGTCATTACATTCTTCCCCTTAAGAAATTTAATAACCAAATTTTCAAATCATTCTCTTGGTTTAGAATAGGTGTGGGTACTTCTACCTCATTGTGTTTTATGTTTCCCATGTTGATTCTCTATATTTTTTTTAACAACATGTTGATGAGGTATCCATTCTATTTGCATAGAACATTTTATCTATGGCCCAAGATCTCAATTAGATTTTCCTGGTAAGAGTGCTCATGTTCCAATTGTACCACCTAAGGATATAGTACTTGTAAATATTTATTTATGTAATCAACAATGAGTGATTTATGATATATATCAGGAAAATGTGATATATATTTAAGATGTGTAGCTCGATTTTCTGCAACCCTATGTGATCTATGATTTCATAGGGTTCAGTGAACCTTGGGTTAGGCTTCAATTACTCCCCTAACCACATGAGTATCTTCCAAGATGATATTTGAAGGAAAAAGTTTTCACAAACACCAAAAGGAATGTCCCTTTTATGGTTGTCTATATTGAACTTTTTTTACTTTTCTCATCCTGAATGTTTTGTTTGATGAGATGAAAATTTTGATCATCTTTTACATGATATTTCCTAAATTGAATTCTCTAAATATCATCATTCTAATAAGTTGGAGTTCAATATCATTTACCATATAGATCTTCATATTTATCTATTTGAATACATAAATGGAAGCACTTATTGTATGAGAACTCAACTAATAGAATATTTTGATACCATTAACCTTTAAATTCTATTGAGCATGTTCTCAAGATGTCCTTGAGTGTTAAAATTTTCCATTCAGATTTCCAATCAGTTGGGGGGATGTCTGTACTGAAATTTAATTTTGTACATAGATAATGGTGATTATTTCTCTAGGATTTTCATGTGAACATTATCTAACAACACGATACGATATATAGTTGTTCCCATGTATCATTACCACTTACTTCATGTAAATCATGGAAATTTGGTTAGGAGACAAATATTCCCAAATATTGATGAAATGAACATCCATGCTGATATGATAAATTATAACCCAACTATCATTGCTTACATTTGATGTTCTCAAGAGACATGAAATTTTTTTAGTGATATTGTCCCACTTCCATGTTTGAATGGGTAGCAATTGTAATATCCATTTAAGATGTTTTATTTATGCCATCACTTATGGGAACACCATGCACCATGTAGTGTAGTCTATATCTCCCATTTCATGTTATCCCACCAAAAATAATCAATAAGGTCCCAATACATTTTATTGAATCAATGATGTATAGAGAATATAGAGGAATGAGAGTCATCCATCAGCTCCATATTTATTTCTACAATATGGGGGAAAAATATCATTGTATGAAATTTCATTACATATTCTTGATCAATATTATACTCATTAAACATCCCATTTTTGACATCCTCTATTATCTTCTATTATAAAGAATATTCTATTAGTGATTTCATGACATTATCTAGAAATTATTGTTGAAAAATAATTTTGTATAGGGCTGATGATATTGATTCCCCCAAGATTCCAATGTCAAATAATGTTGGGTACTTGATCAAAGGTTTCCTAGAGTATTATTCATTTCGAACAAAAAAAATTTATACTTTTTAATGTATCACGAACAATGTTTAATCCTATAGGGTTATATTTAATTGAATAATAATAATCATTTAGAAGTTCCAACCATATCCCATATCTCTTTTTCAATTCATTTTGTGTAAAAATATAACTCAAACATTTTTTTTCATTGTATATATCAAATTTATCAACATAGATATAGTGCCTAAATTTCATTAGAGGAACAATGACTGCATCTAGCTCTAGGTTTGGATAAAGATAATTCTTCTCATGAGGCTTCAAATTTCTAGATTCATAATAAATAAATTTTGTTTTTCCATGAAGACTCGCTAATCCCTTTTAGAGATGCATTTTGAAATAACTAATATTTTGATGATAGATGGTAGAGATAACATGGGTTATGTAACTAATCTTTTCATCATCTCTTGGAAACATTCTTCACTGTCCATTTTCCAGGAGAACTTGTCCCCATTTTGAGTTAACAAGTATCGTAAATTAGAAAGTGATATAATGTTTTTCACAATCCTCCTATAAAATCATACTAAAAAATGACAACTAAAAACATAGTTATTATTATAGGAGGAGGAAAATCATCCAAAACATTTGTATTTACAGGGTTAAATGATATTCCTTCAATGGTTACAATGTTACCAAATAAAAAACTTTTTGTAACCAATAATTCACATTTCAAGAATTTCTATATAGCTTCTCCTCCCACATATATTAACATATAACCCTTATATGCCCTTCTAGTTCGTCACAACCATTTTATTATATGATAATATCATCAATAAAAACTACCAAAATGTTATCAATGTAGTAATTAAAGACTCTATTCTTCAAATCAATAGTTATAGAAGGAGCATTATCAATATGATGGGAATAACATCAAACTCATAATACCTATATCTTGATCAAAATTCAATCTTTTGAATATCTTTTTTATTCACCCTCAATTGATGAAAACAAGATCGATGATCAATCATAAAAAATAATTGAGCCACACAAATTTGGTCATATAAATTATCAATCCTTGTAATAGGGAACTTCTTCATCACTATGATCTAGTTAATATCTCTATAATAAATTCTTATTTATATTAACCCATCCTTCTTCTTCAAATAGAGAATAGGTTCCCCCTAATGATACACACTTGGTTTTTTATAACCCTTATCCAAAAGGTCATGGAGTTTTTATTTTTATTCCTCTAGAACTACATTTTCTATTCTATATGGGGTCTTTGATATCATCTTAGATTTAAGAATGTGTTCAATGGAGAACTCTACCTCCATTTTTTAGGGCGTCCCATCTAACTCCTCTAGAAATATGTCAATGTATTCCCAAATAATTGAGACATTTTCTATTCTTAGACATTAATTTACATATTCATTTACACAGGTAATATCTATAAAGAGGGATTGTGGTAGTTATTCTTGAAAAAACATATGTCAAGATATCTCCCCTTTTTAAATAAATGTATTTTTTTCTATTCATGAGAACTAAGGTTTCCTTGATACAATGTTTTATATTAGTATTATACTATTAAATCTAGTAAATAACTAATTTTATGTTGACTTCCACCAAGGGATTTAATTTTAGATTTGTAATGAAATTTTTCATTCCAAAGTGAATACTGGAGTTTTTGTACACTATCGATGCATTTATAATAGCTCCATGAGTCCTAATAGTTAACTATAAGGCCCCTGCCATAATGCCTTAAATAATATTGAATTAAATGAAGATTTCACATTGATTATCCTTTTAGGATTAGATTTTAAGAGAATTAAGAGATAACTATTACATCTCACAAGATTACAATGTAGACACTTCTACTCAGTTTTCATTTTTTTGATAAAATAAAAACTCTTAAAAAGAAACATGTCTACTTCCATGTTTTAGATAGCATGTCTTCCCTTGATCCCATACTTCTTCCTATTCATATTTACGTCATGTGGAAAACTTTCCAAAAACATTGGATGAGCCTAAAATGCTCAGTAAGGGATACGAAAATATGGAAAGAAAACATTAGTCCATGTATACATAAGAAACAATGAAATCACACTTTACTCATAAAACATAAGAACATTAACATACCTCGTGAAATCATAAGATTTATGAATAACTCAAATAAATCATAAGATTTAAAGGTAACTTGAGGCATTAATAACATTCTTACGTAGGGAGCAACCCTCATGGTTACGTATGGAATACCCATCATAGTATATTCCCTAAATCTCTTCAGAGAAACCATATCATTTAACTAATTCGTGTTAACCAATTCATTGGAGAGAAACCTCAGGCTCACATACCCTTATTTTATGATGGAACCACCCATCTTCATAAACAATGCCCAGGAACTATAACATAATCGTATCACATAAAACATGAATAAATGAAACATAACATTTCCACATTTTAATCACGAGATATCAATACAACACATTGATAAAATCTAAACATTATCAAAACCATTTTCAATACAAAAATACATAAAAGAGTATATTTTATTTATTTTCACGTTAAAAACATTACGACTTGTTAAAGAATCCAAAGATCAAATAATACTCGTGGTGGTGGAAAGGTCGTTGTCACCGCATACATTAAAAAGAAACATACTTTTAGTTGTTTAGTAAAACGCTTCGTAGATAAAAGATTACTTTTGAATAAAATTAAAATTCAAAGAGGTTTAAACACCATATAAAAGAAAGTTGTGTATAAAACAAAATATACCTCAATGAAAGGAGATTGAGACGAAGTCCCATACAAAGACGGTATCCTTATATTAAGGATAAATCAATTACAAAATTATGTGTGGAAAATAAAAATACACCCAATATAATTTGATAATATGTGTAAAACATTCATATTCATTCACACATATTCATATAATGACATATTCAAGGAGTATAAGTTTGACCCAAATAATTGAAATTGAATTAAAATGCTCCCTCGTAATAAATCGACAGCCTAACAATGTCACTCTAAAATTAAAAAAAATGAGTTGATGAGAGAGAAAATGGCATATCATCGTCTGAACAAAAAATTTACATCAATAAGGATATTGAATAACACATCCCAACATAATAATATGTAAATTAAAATACAAAACAAAAGAAATCATTTAAAAAGAGGAGGGTGTAAGGTTCCCTTACCGATTTGGGTAACTTTCGAAAGGTACACCCCATGAAGGATTGATCATTCAATGGGGAAGAAAATAACAATAAATTAAATTATATTACACAAATAATACAATAATGGTCAGTAAATACACCACACAAAAGGAAATAGTGGAAAATAATGCTTGAATCTCACGGGAACACAAAGTGTGATAAAAACCCATTACCTCGTTGTGATCAATCGAGTCGTTTGACCAAAATATAATAAACAAAAAATGAATCACATAATACCATGAATATAAATAGAATCATGATAATGTTTATGAAAGGGAAGTACGCAATACACCACATGAAATAAATAAATGGAGAATAATTGAAATCTCATGGAATTAAATGTTCGATAAGAAATCCCTTATGAAATTTTGGCAGCCTAACGTCGCCACTTAAAACATCCAAAAAATGGATTGATGAAGTCAAATCGGGTGTCTGATCATATGAACATAAATATTATAGTAAGAGGAATATAAAATAACACACCCCAAAATAAGAAAGAGGATCTTAAAATAAATTACATAAAAAACGAGTACTTAAAAAGAAAGAGAGAGGTATGATCCGTTACCTCAAGTCCGACTTATCTTGTTCGTTTCACTATATTACATAATAATAAACATTTATCATTTTATAAATTATTAAATAACTCCTTTAAAGTTTATTATTCAATTCATATAACATATTATAATGTTATAATAATTAGTTAATTATGAGAGTACATATCAGACATTTTTATCGATGTTTGGTACATGAGTCCAAAAAATGAACTTGTTCGAACAGAATTGTCCATGTAGTTATAAGTAAATCATCTCCAGAATAATATTAATGATTTAAATATCATATATATCAAATATATATTACTTTTATACTATTCCATAACATTTGGAGATAAAAAAGAAATGCACCGTTCATGGAGACGGTAGGCCGTATGTACGCATGAATGCTACTTTCATTTCATTGTCATATTAATGGAATTGAAACTAAATGATAGATATATATAATATTATTACAGTATAATATATATGTTATATAGGTCACATAAGTTCAATAATTTCATTCTTTATACATTCCATGTATTGCATGAACAATTCCCATCACTTGAGGGGGCGGTAGTCCACACTTCCTCAAATGAAATTATCGCATTTACACAACATGAAAAGCATAGAGGTATTTTTTAAATATAATAAAACAGAAGCATATAGAGGACATAAATATAACATAAATCATATATAAATATAGTTCCATCATAATGGCCACCATGAGAGGTGGTAGTAGAAGATTGAACAATCATCGTATCGTGCGGCAGTAATTCTCCATCCACAGAAAGAGTATGTTTTTTACACATTAGATGGAGGTGTGTGTATGAGTAGCAAGAATCTATCATATATGATCATCCTAGTATATTAAAGATACTTGTGTTGTTAAAAAAGAAATAAATAACAAGAGTTTAGGGGGTTGGAGATGCAAAATAAAACAAAAGAACATAAGAGAAGACATTACCTTTAAATTGGGTAACTCCTTTTGGTTTGAACCAAAAGGTTTTATTAAAGAGCTTTATGCCTAAGTTAAGGCTTCTAAGATGAAGGGAGGGATTTTGGGAGACTATTTGAGTAGAGTTTGGACAAGCAAAAGGGCATGATAAGTGTGATAAAAGTTTAGGAAGTGGGGCCATTTATACGGGAGAGGATGGGCTCTTTTGGAAATCGTGAAACAGTTATTTTATTATAAAATGAAATTCGGTTTATAAGGCTCTAAAAATCATTAACGTCTAAGATATGGTGTCCCATGTTCGAAATAAAATCATCCAATATGAATTGGAAAATTTTTGGATATTTTTTTAAACTTTAAATTCATATTTATTTAATTTATTCATTAATGATGTAAACAATGCATCATCATTGTGTCATAAATAATTTTATTAATTTGATGTTTAAAAATTTTAAAAAAATTACTATTTTGTAGGAAATATTTTTTACCTTTCTATGGAAAATTTATAGTCCAAAATATAACATGTATAACCACTTGTAAAAAATGTTTTATTAAAATAATACATGTTTTTGACATTTTTATTTTTACTTTAAATAAAAGGTATTGATGTCATTATCTTACACAAGTGGCACCATGGGGTCCCACAAATTGACCCATGCATTTTCTTGGTCGGCCATGACTCATACAATAATGGTAGGACAATTTTAAAGGTAATTTCATATTATTATAACATTATATTTACATAAAATTACAGTAATTACCTTTAATCGTTATTAATAAAACAGAAATGTTATTATTCAAAAAAATTATTTTGATGCCATTGAACCAAATTATACATAATAAAGACAACCATGTATGTTGTAATTTTTAAATTCAATTCATAGAAGCGGTAAATTTTTGTTTAATGAAAAATTCAGTTTTAAAACTACCACTTAGTGGTTTCACTATTCATCAAAAAATGAAGTTTTCCAGAAAAATAACAAAAATTCACCCTAAGATATATTTGATAATCCAAATTCAAATTTTTTTTCTATTTTACTAAATTCAAAACATATATGTTTCATTAATTATGTTTATAATTAATTCACATTGTCAAAACAAATAACTCATTTTTAAGAAACAATGTCTATCAAAAGATTGAAAATTATTTATGTACATTTTCAAAGTGAAATTAATTTCAATGACCACCATTGGTTTAAATGGTAAAAATATATTCCGGTTAAACTTTAAAACCAATTAAAAAGATAATCTATCCACATAAATAAATTAGAATAAATGGATGTTTTGAATTAAAATAAAACATTTTTCACTATTCATTAAAAATTGAACTTTATCGGAAAAAATAACAAAAACATACACAAATTAAAATTTGATGTCCCGATTCTAAAGAAGGATTTTATTTTGTCAAATATAACATATAAAAGTTACAAAAAGTAGATTTAAAAAGGGTTTTCCATCAAAAGGCGGTCAATCGACCTTTTAAAGAATATTAAAATATTTATTTTTAAAATTGGATTCATTTTCATTTTAAGCCTCTAACATTTATTGGATAAATGTAAAAATATTTAACAATCACATATAATAATTTTGTAGTTAGTTATATTAATTCCCGTCGTTAAAACAGCTAGTCATTGACTACTATTTAAAATAATATTATTATATTATTAGTGTATGACGTAAGATTTCAAAGAAAGTTGTTGTTGCGTATTGGGTACTCCATCGAACATTACAACCCCTTTAAAGTAATATTATCATTTTGTTCACAAATATTAATTAATATGAATATATAATATTCTTTATTTACCTAAGATGATACTTCCTTCCCCCCATTGGGAATCGCGTCCTTGAAATTTTAAAATTGGGCTTAGAAACATCATTGAAAGCCCCACATCAGAAAAAGATTAAATTAAAATATCACATTAAATGAATGAAAGAAAAGTACAAAGGTCACCCGGGATAACCCACTCTATGATTCCACGAAAACATGGATATTTAGGAGAAGAAAAACATCATGTTCTGATGGAGAGTGATAGAAAACATGATTTAGGAGAAATTTATTCACTAGAAAATCAAAAAAAAGTGATTGGTTAATCAGTAATTGATTCTCTAGTAGGAAAAGTTAACAGACAACTTTTTTGTTTTAAGTTACTTTTCATTGTGGAATTTATTTATGATCTTAACTAAAACATAAGTAAACCTACATACTTGTCATGTTGACATTCATCTCTTACTATATTTCTAACACAAACTCATATTTTATCCAAAATATGAGTATTTAGGAAGACTTGTTCACATTAAGAGTTCCATAGTCAACTTATATAGAATCACCTAATCCACAAAAGAGAACTATATATTTTTAACATCATTAGACCTTAACCTAAACCAAAATGGTTATTTCAAGATCTGATAATCCCCAAAAATGATAATCTTTTACCAAATGAAAACATACTCTTAATCACCAAAATTTATCAAACAATACACAACATTCAACAAAAACCATTCAATAAACAGTTGCCCGTAAAATTCTCCAACGTTATCCAAACTATTATTATGACCCAAATCCCAAAAGGATTTAATCACATAGTCTTCCAAGATATATCTTAACATTTATCTCTAATAACATTAGTTACTGTTAATTTATGTTATTGAAAAGTAATTAACCTAATAACATATTTTCCATGATAGGACAATAAAACCCAAAATCATATAAGTCCACAATAAAAATATAGATTCATCCAAAATAAAATTCCAATGTTTCTCATCAATTGATATCTCAAAGTATTCTATTTTCTATAGTAATATATTGTTTCCATGAAATAGAGAACATCTTCCAAAATAAATTTTATTACATAATCACAAAATCATTTTCCTACACTAAGGATATCCATTTGATAAAACATACGTTCCCAAAATCATTTTCATCTTGATCAATAAAATCATTCAACTAAAAAGAATATGTCATACAATCCAGGTACATCACGTAGGCTAGTGGTAGGCCATGCTCCCTTGTTGGCCTTCGGTTGTGGGTTATATTCATGTGGGCTTGCCGGACTTGGTGGCTTGTCAACCAAAATACGGTTTGTCCTTTTTATAAATTTCAAAAATAACCCTAACATGTTTTAACCTCAATGTTTTTCTTATACCTTTCATTTTCATCCCAACACATTAATACCTTAATAATTTAATTCATGAAGGCTTATATATATTTTACATTATTTTATTTCACCCCCAAAAGATAAAATAAAACTATTATTAATAAAATGACAAACATAACTTCGTCATGGTGTCCATATGGTTTCATCGTCATCTTGTTCTCTTATGTAGAAGATCCATGCATTGAAACAATGATTTATGGATCCTTCAAAATCATTTGATTTTTTCATCCAAATGCACCTTGTACAACATGGGTCATATGGGTGTTCACAGAAAAATATTTTTTGGAAAATAATCATACAAGACCTATAATTTCAAAACATCTGATAAAACACAATCTTTATAAAATAGTCGGAGTGAATTTGAGTTGAAACGTGCAATCAATGGTCCATCTAAAATACCATAATCAAGTGTTGAGTGACTATATATTAATATCAAATATAAATAGGTTTCGTAATGGTATCATTCTTTAGAACCTTTTTCAAAATCATAATATGCTTCAAAATCTTGTGATAAGGTAAAATATTTGAAAATGCCTTGATAATATTTACATTTCTTGAAAATATGAGAATATTGTGAAGATATGATTTTATTAAATACAACCCATGATCCCCGATGATGTTGAGGTATAGTGGAGGTGTTTGATATCTCAAAAAACTACTTTCAAGTGAGTTGTATGATAGAAAAAGATTCAAAATCATCTGAACATGACTTTTGCAATAATTATTGCAAGCATGTCATTAGGAATAGATAAAAATGTCGTCTGAGATACTCCTCCTTCCATTGTAAAAAAATTTCCTTGATCTGAAAAAGTTATAAAAAAAGTATTTAACTAAAATAATAATCATATGGACTAATCATGTGTTTAACAAAAACCCCTAATCCTTAAAACATGTCTAAACTGACCTTTGATACCAACTGTGAGGCCCTGGACTTAAAACATTACATAATATTGAATTGAATGAATAATTCACATTGAGGATCTTTTCAGGTTTAGAGTTTTAGAGAATTAGGACATAACTATTACATCTCACAAGATTACAAATTAGACACTTCTACCCAGTTTCAATTTTTTCATAAAAGAAAAACCCTTAAAAAGATACATGTCTAGTTCCATGTTTTAGATAGCATGTCTTTTCAGGATCTCATCCTTGACCCTATTCATCATTAAGTCCTACAGAAAACATTTCAAAAACTTGGGATGAGCATAAAAAGATCAGTAAGGGATATCATAATATGGAAAGAAAACATTAGTCTATGTAAACATAAGAATCAATAAAATCATACTTTACTCATAAAAGATAACCACTTTAACATAAATCATGAAATCATTCGATTTATAAATAACTCATAAAAATCAGAATACGTAAAGGTAACTTGAGGCATTCATAACATTCTTACGTAGGGAGAAACCCTCAAGGTCACGTTTTGAATACACATCACAGTAAATTCCCTGAATCTCTTCGGAGAAACCATAGAGTTTAACTTTGTCGCGTTACCCAATGAATTGGATTTCTATCTCGGGCTCACCTGCCCTTTTTTTATCATGAAACCACCCATCATTATAAACAATTCCCAAGAACCATAACATAACCGTATCACTTAAAACATGCATAAAAGAAACATAGATTTTCAACATTTTAATTAGTAGATATTAATACAACACATTGATATAATTAAAACATCATCAAAACCCTTTTCAATACCAAAATACATAAAAGAGTATATGGTATTTATTTTCCCTTTAAATATATTACGTCTTGTTAAGTAAGGCAAAGTTCAAATAATACTCTCGGCGGCGGAAAGGTCGTTGTCGCCACATACATTAAAATGAAAAACACTTTTTGTCATTTAGTAAAATGCATCATAGAAAAAAGATTCATTTTGAATAAAAATAAAATTCAATGGGGTTTATATACCATATAAAATAATCATGTGTATAAAAAAAATATACCTCAATGAAAGGAGATTGAGACGAAGTCCTATACAGAGATGGTATCCTTAGATTAATGATAAATCTATTATATAATTATGTGTGACAAATATAAATACACCCTATATATGTGGATATTAAGTTTAAAATAATCATATTCATTCACACATATTCATATAATGACATATTCAAGGAGTACTAGATTAACCCAAAGAATTGAAATTGAGTTAAGAAGTTACTCACAAAAATTCGACAACCTAATGAGATCACATTAAAATTCAGAAAATGACTTGATGAGATATAAAATGGTATCTCATCACATAGACATAAAATTTACATCAACAAATATATATATAATAACATATCCAAACATAATAATATTTAAGTTAAAATACATAACAAAAGAATACTTTTAAAAAGAAGAGGGTGAAGGGTTCTCTTACCGATTTGGGAAACTTTCGAAATGTACACCCCATGAAGGAAGGGTCATTAAATGAAGATGTAAATACCCATAAGATATAGTATATTACACAAAGAATACAATCATGGGCAGTACATACACCGCACAAAAGGAAATAGTGGGAAATGTAGCCTGAATCTAACAGGAACACAAAGTGAGACAAATACCCCTTACCTCGTTGTGATCATTCAAGTCGTATGACCAAAAGATAAAAAACACCAAACGAATCACATAATACCATGAATATAAATAGAAACATGATAATTTGTATGAAAGTGAAGTACCCAATACAACACATGCAATAAATAATCGGTGAACAATTGAAATCTCAGAGAATTAAAGGTTCGATAAGAAATCCATTACAAAATTTCGGCAGCCTAACGACACAACGTAAAACATCCAATAAAATGGATTGATGAGATAAAATTGGTTCTATTATCATATGAATATATAAATTACAATAATAGGAATATAAAAGAACATCCCACAAATATTATAATGAGGATCTTAAAAGAAATGACATAAAAATGAGTACTTAAAAAATAAAGAGAGAGGTTGGATTCCTTAGCCCAAGTCCGACTTGTCTTGTTCGTTTCTTTATATTCCTGAATAATAATCTTTGGTCAATTTATAATTGCTTAATTAACTCATTTAAATTTTATTATTCAATTCATATCACATATTATAATTTTATAATAATTAGTAAATTATGTGAGTTCATATCAGATGTTTTTGTGGATGTTCGGTACATGAGTCAAAAAAATGAACTTGTTTGAAAAGAATTGTCCATGTAGTTATAAGTACATGTTTTTAATAATATTATTAATGATTTAAATATCATATATATCCAGTATATATTCATTTTATACAATTCTCTAATATTTTACGATAAAAAATGAAATCCATTGTTCATGGAAATGGTAGGTCGCACATACGCATGAATGCTACTTTCATTTCCTTGTCATATTAATGGAATTAAAACTAAATGAGTGATATATAAAGATTATAATTCAATTAAAAAATATATTTTAAATAGGTCCCATGATTTCATTAATTTCATTCTTTATACATTCCATGTAATGCATGAATGAGTCACATCACTTGAGGTGGCGGTAGTCCACACTTCCTCCAATGAAATTATCACATTTTCCAACATGAAAACCATAATGTTATGTTTTAAATAGAAAAAACAGAAGCATTGAGAGGACATAAATATAATACATATCATATATAAATATAGTTACATCATAATGGCCACCATGAGATGTGTTAGGAGAGGATTGAACAATCGACGTTTCGTGAGGCAGTAATTTTCCATCCACAGAAACAGTATGTTCATTACACATTATATGGAGGCGTGTGGTAGTGTAGCTCGAATAATTCTTATAAAATCATCATATTATATCTAATATACTTTTTTTGTTACAATAAAGGAATAAAATGTGTTTAGGGGGTTGGAGAAGAAAAATAAAATAGAAGAACATAAGAGAAGGCATTTCCTTTAAATCATGTAACACTTCTTGGTTTGAACCAAATGGGTTTCTTAAAAAGCCTTCTGCCAATAGTAAGGATTCTAGGATGATGTTAGGGATATTGGGAGATTATTTGTGTAGAATTTGGACGAGCCAAAGGGATTGAGATGTGTGAGAAATGGGAAGGATATTGGGTCTTTTATTAGGGAGAGGAGGGGATCTTTTGGAAATCATGAAACTATTATTTTATTATAAAATGACATTCAATTTATAAAGCTCTAAATATATATAAAGTAGAATATAATATGTCCCATTTTAGAAATAAAATCATCCAATAAGAATTGGAAAAGTTTTTTATAATTTTTTAAACTTTATCTTCTTATTTATTTAATTTATTCATTAATGACGTAATCATTGTATCATCATTGTGTCATACATAATTTTACATATTTGATTTATAAAAATTATAAAACAATTTCCATGTTGTAGGAAATATTTTTATCTTTATAATTAATATTTATAGTCAAAAATATATCATGTATATCCCCTTGTGAAAATAGTTTTAGGAAAACAATACATGTTTCTGACATTTTTATTTTTACTTTAAATAAAAGGTATTAATGTCATTATCTTACCCAAGTGGATCCATGGGGTCCCAAAATTTGACCCATGGATTGTCTTGGTCTGCCATGACTCATCCGATAAGGTTAGGACAAGTGTAAAGGAAAGTTCATATTATTATAACATTATATTTACCTTAAATTACACAAATTACCTTTAATCGCGATTAATAAAACTTAAAAGTTACAATTCACCAAAAATTATTTCATCCCATTGAACCAAATTTTACATAATAATGAAAAAAATGTATGTAGTATTTTTAAAATTCAATTCACAGAAGTGGTAATGTTTCATTTAACGAAAAATTCAGTTTTTTAACTACCACTTAGTGGTTCACTATTCATAAAAGAATGAAGTTTTTCAGAAAAATACCAAAAATTAACCCTAAGAAATATTTGATATTACAAATTAAAATATGATATCTATTTTACAAAATTAAATACATATAAGTTTCATTAATTAAATTTATAATTAATTTCTGTTTTCAAAACAAGTAGCGTGTTTTTAAGAAACAATATCTATCAAAAGATTGACAATTGTTTATGTCCAATTTCAAAGTGAAATTAATTTAAATGACCACCATTGGATTAAATGGTAATAATATATTCCAATTACACATTAAAACCAATTAAAAATATAATCTAACAATATTAATAAATTATACTAAAAGGATGTTTTGAATTAAAATACAACATTTGTCACTATTTATAAAAAATTGAACATTATCAGAAAAAATAACAAAAACATATAGAAAGTAAATTTTGATGTCCCAATTCTAAATAAGGATTTTATTTTGTCAAATATAACATATAAAAGTGACAAAGAGTATATTAAAAAAGGGTCTTCCATCAAAAGGTGGTAAATAGTCCTTTTAATGAATATTAGAATATTTATTCTTAAAATTGGATTGATTTTAATTTTAAGCCTCTAACATTTATTTGATAAATGTAAAAATATTTATCAAACATATATAATAATTTTGTAGTTAGTTCAATTCATTCCTGACATTAAAGCAGTCATTATTTTACTACCATTTAAATAATATTATTATAGTATTAGTGTGAGACGTAATATTTCAAAGAAACCTGTTTTTATGTATTGTGTACTCCATAGAACATAACATCCCATTTAAAGTAATATTAACATTTTATTCACAAATATTAATAAATATGAAAATGGAATATTCTTTATTTACATGGGATGTTACAATAACTCTAATTCTAAATTTTTAGGGATCTATTCTATATTTTTTTCAATCATGGAAGAAAATAAAGAAATCATAAAACCAGTATCAACTACTGTACTTTCAATATATTAGAGAACTATTAGAGTACCTTCCACTATATAATATGATGTATCAAATTCGTTTTCGTGACACCAAATTAATTACCATTATTTCTAAACAATATGGACATCACTCAACTCTTGTATCATTTCCTTCTCTTGATAATGAATTTACCCATGCTCTTATTCCTAAATTTTTTCACGTGGAATGTTCCACATTCATTGATCCTCTTCCATAATCAAATTTCTACCCCATGTGTGGCTTCAAATACCCCTTATTATCAATCAATATTTGGAAAAAATATATCTCTTCAACTCAAGCTCATTATTCATAGAACATATCATTATCTCCACATAACATTAATAGTCTTTACTGGATATTATCTTTAGTAAATTGGGTATTATTCTAAAAAAAATCAATCATAATTTCTATCGGGATCTATGAAAAAGATAGATGTGTAGTGAGAAACCAATTTAAAGTCCATCTCATGGTTTCCAACAGACACATTTTCTTCCTGCATCATCTCTATAATGTCCATCTCAATTTTCATTATCATCATACAACAAAAATAAATGTTGAAAATGTGACACAAGAACTCTTCCACTTTGTAGCATCAATCTCTCTTCTTGTAATTTTTTTTATGACTTGGGTCGACCAATGATCAAATTCTCACTCGAAGGGGTACACATCCAGGGATATATTCACTTTCACTAAACAAAAGAGTACAAAAATGATATTTTATATAGAACTTATGAATTTTCAGGATTTAATGGTTTTGTAAATCCAGTTAAAGAATGTGGTCATTAATACATAAAGGAATCAATAAAAATTCCTCCATTCAATTGGAATCAAATCACTCCATATGATTTTTTTTATTTCTCATAACATGAGTCTTTTGATTCATCATTTTCAATAAGTTTTCTATTCTGGATTCCAAAGGAGGTTTGTCAGTTCCTAGTACATTGTACTCAACATTTATTGGGTTCCCTCCATTTCAATTTGTTTTCTAAAAGAAGAAAAATTAGTGAGAAATGTGGTTTTAAATTTAATATTCTATAATAATTTTCTGTCTAAAAAAATATCTCATAATTATTTTAGTCATGACCACAAATTAAATTTTCTATAAATCCTTCATTATGGTTCATAAAATGGTTTAGTTACCCAATATATCTCCCAAGAGTGTGAAATGATGAGATCAGAAAATCCTATTTATTTGCACCATTTCCTATTAGTGATTATCTAAATGTGTGGTTTTATGTATTTACCCTTGAATATGATATGATTTTGATCTATATCCACCTATTTTATCCAAACATGTATATATTTAATTCAAAACCACTTACCTTAAACATTTCCAAAATTAAAATATTTTTTCCGATATAATAACATTGACTATAAGGTTCTTTATAATGTTTTTAATTCCTTATTTACTCAAATAAAAAAACATCATTTGATACCATTTATGACACTTAATATAATAAGGAATATAAAATTATTTTAAAAATGTGAAAGAAATTTCATTAGATCATCCTATTTAAATTTAATTCACAAAAAAATTTATATATGAAAAAAATGAAGGGTTGATTATAATGTCAATTAAGGTAAAATAAGATAAATATTTTACATATGATCTTGAGGAAAAATAAATTTGAACTTGAGGAATATCATAAAGTTATGGGAAATGGAAAAAGAGGATACAATGGTCTCCCATTAGTAAAATAATATTAATATAGTAAATAAGTAAAATAAATTGTACATAAGAACATGGTTGGAAATTTTCAATACAATCCATATAAAGAGGACAATTGAATGTGAAAGAGAAGTGGAGATTTCCCTTACCATGAAGAGGATTCAATAAAAATATGGGATCGAGGCCTTGGTGGGATGGCGAAAACTTAGTTGGACTCCTTGGGATATAAAACTATAAGAGCATATTAGGGGATGAAATGGTCGTGAATATGAATGTAGAAATGGGTTGGTATTTAAAATAAGTGGTGTGGAATTGTTTTTGAATTTTTAAATATAGACTTTGGACACCTATGTAGTGGTAAATGAAATACCATGGCCTTAACCATTGTATTTTCCCATGGTATTGGAATGTTGGGAGATCATTTATGTTATTTTAATCCACATGAGTCTAAAATTATTATATATTTATTTTTTCAGAATAGAAAATTTATGTTTACTCAAAATAACATTAATAATGATATAATTTTCATTTCATAATTTGAAAATTAAATTATATTTTTGGAAATTGATGAAAATATATTAAAATAACCGATATAAATATAATTACAAATTTGAAGTCATGGATTATTGTTAGTAAGTTATTGAATTGTTATGACATAATTATGATTTCATTAAACATACAAAAACAGTCAAACTGTATTTTTACTGTTGTAACACCTCGACACAAGAACCCAGGAGCTGGTGCATTATTTTAATACATTAGCATGATTACAATAAATCAAGTCCAAAACAACTGATCAGTTTTGTAACACCCCAAGATTTTTTGAGATATATTATTTTTAATTTCTTTGATGTCTTCTATTATACACTACACCAAGATTATCTTGTACTATACACAACAACATATTATCTTTTAGTATATGGAACACTATTCTTGGCTCATGTTACACACAATTTCAAGTTCGTTTTGTGGAAATTATTCTATGCAACATTATGTATAGATTTTGTTTAATGTATAAATTAAATAAGTTTTGATTATGTTATACGCAATGCCAAACATATATTTCACTAAATGCAGCCCTGACATGGCTTCCATTACACACAATCAAGACCATCCTCGATAGCATGTGTAGTAAGCAATACTGAGTTTCACTAAATGAGATATTATTATAATATTATTATGAACTAACCGTTATGAATAGTAATACCCACATTTTGAAATAATATAAATTTTATCTTTCAAAATGGACTTCATTTTTGGATTCGGAATATCGAAATTAGCCTAAGGTGAAATCTTGGTATTTTTTTGAAAACTTTCAATTTTTTATGAATAGTGAAAACACAGAGTTATTGGTTAAAACCGACATTTTATTTAAATAATCATTTATTTTATTTAAATTTATTTTAGGTAAAAATAGATTCATAATACATAAATAAGTACAATTTAATTCATTAAAGTCATTTTATAATAATGTTAGATATATAAAAATTGTATTGAACATTTCACCTTCTTTTACCCACCTCCTAGAAGAATTTGCAAATTTATATAAAACATAATTTAACCACTTCTGTGAGTGGAATTTCAAAAATCTGAGAGACGCTGTTAATATCAAGGATTAAAATGTGGTTCAATAATATAAAAATAATTTATGGTGAATAGTAACTTTTTACTTTTATTTACAACGATTAAAAGTAAATAGGGTAATTAGGGGTAAAAATGATATTATTATTACCCTTAAAAATGTCCTAATTCTATTAGATATGTGTAATTCGACAAAAAACAACCATAGGAATAAAATATTACCCCTTAGTTCCACATGGAATAGATTATAACATTTATTATTATTTTATTTAAAAAAGAGTTAAAATAGTTAAAATCACTGTTTAATAACTAATACATTTTTAATATATGGTTATATATAAGATATGTTCTCCAGTGAATATTAATTATAAATATAAAAAGATTTCCTACATAATGGTATTTTATTTATAATTTTTAGACAATAAATATGTTAATTTATTTATGACACAATGATGACGCCGTAATTACCTTATTAATGAAATATTAACATAATAGAGGTTATAAATACCCAAATAAATGTAATATGAGACTTTTGATAAATTAAAATAATTTTTTAGGTTAACATGAAATGGTATTACTGATTAAATTAACTTTTTTATAACTAATAATTCTATTATGATTTTCACAAAAATCAATTACCAAATACGGTCAAAATTGAAATAAAATAGTTTTTAAAATGAATATTATATTATTAATTGTTATTATTTTCCTAAAAATATAAGGTTCAGAAAAATAACATATATAAGTTTATTTATATTAATAAAGAACCACTTTGGGTTCTTTTGGCTTGTTATAGTATGTTTACTAACCATATAGTGTAAGAAAACAAGAAGACATGGTAAAAGTTAAATTATTAAACTTAGAGTTAAATCTAAATGATAATGTTAAAATAGTAACCTAAAATTTCCTAAAACCTATTGACTGAGGGTATTTGGATCCATAACAACATTATATTTGAAATAAATCAATTTTTAGCTATAATAAACCGAATATGACTTTATTATAAAATAATATTTTAAGTTTTTCCTATAGTACCCCTCTCCTCCCTTATAAAAGGGCACCTCCTACCTCTTCTCAATACACAATTATGAGCTTTAAAGCTCAGCTGAACCCTGACCATTTCCCATTTCAACTTCCCTAGAATCATTATATAGGTTCTTGTCTCCTCAAACGACAAACTCTAGTGCCTTATGAGGAAGCATAAAAGAGGTGCGTCGAAGAAGAGATAATATCTTCTACCGATTCTTTCAAGTATTCTTTCTTCATAAAATTCTTCTTCATTAGTTGTTTCATTAAAAAGAAATAACATCAGTATCACTAATACACTAATATGTTATTATAAATATGAAACAGCCCCATTTCACCTTCTATCCATCCTATAGAAAATGAAATCACTGCGCGTGCGTACGTACGGAATACCGTCTCCATACCGTGGTGTAATCTGTTTTTCCACCTCCACCTTACTTGGATGGGTATATTGGAGTAAAAAATTACTATATATATATTTATTATAACATCATAATTATTCTGAGATATTATATCATCCACTCAAATTCAATTCAATAATTATGGGAACGATATCATCGCTCGTGCGTACGTACGGATTACCGTCTCCATGACGCAATGAGATTCATTATCCATGTTAAACCTTCAAAAATGATTATAAAATATATATAATGAATAATAATAAAATATATAAAATTATAAAGCTAATGGATTTATGTATATATATTTCATCTACTTACTTCCATTCAAGTCAATAAGGAAAGGAAAATAGCGTTCATGTGTACGTATGGCCTACCATCTCCATAAACGGTGTATTTCGTTTCATTTATCTATCTATTATATATATATACTGACAATTTATGAAATATAAATACTTATTTATATTATTTATGTAATTAAATCATGATATAAGTAATAATAATATAAAGAATAACAATTCCAAACACGTAAGATAAGTAAAATGATTTTACCCAAAATGCTGCTTTAACATGATATTTACCAAAGAATGGGTAATATATAGTCATAAGTGAACAATATATGATATAATAACAATGAATCTGATTCTGTAATAAGTAGATGACATTATTTAAATCATTATATTGGAGGTTTGGATATCTACGAAACATATCAGACCTAGGGTAAGGGATAATTTTGCAAATCTCATTTTTATCCGATATTGCTTATACGTAAGTTTTTACTGGGGTTATATTTTTCATATTTGTCCATAAAAATGTTTTTCATAGTGTTTAATATTATTCCTTATATGTTTAAATTCATGTTTACCCCTATTTTACTTTTACATTGTGTTATGGAAAGAATCTTTCTTTTGTTTACCATACAAGGTACTTTTTGACTTTTCCAGCAAAAGTACGAGAAGAATATTTTTTAACTTATATGACATGAATGGATTTTTACGGTTTTATAGTGAATTATTTTCATTATTATTACACTAAAATATTTAATTACTATTTTCAAAAAAATCCTTTTCTTTTAAAATTTAATAGCATTTTGTGAAAAGAAAATGATTTTTAAGATGAAATGATATTTTCTTCAAGAATTCATTTCAAGTGTTTTATAAAAACCTTTTTCCATCCAAGATGACATTATTTCATACGTGTATGATTCAAGTATAATTTCTCAATGATTTACATGGTTTCACTATTCTTATGATGAAATGATATCCATTTGTTTTAAATGTATGATGTTATGATGGGATGATGTTTGTGATACCCATTTTACTCTTTCGGTTATGATGAATGATTTTTGTTTATTTTGTACCACACAAAAGAATGATTTCATTATGAGATGGGTGGTACCTATATCTCCCTATAATTCATTGGGTAATGATTTATATCTCATTATATATACATATATGGAACAGTAAGTTAATCTGGTTTAGTGATACAAGACTGGATTGAGGAGTGAACTTGATTTAGAAAGTGTCTTTGTCCACTAAGATGGTCTTGGCAGCATTTCTTTGGCTACTATGGAAATAATATCATGTGAATAATGGTTTTCCACAATTACATGTTTTATTACCATGCTATTTTATCAGGATTGATGTTCCTTGATGATATTTTCCTTACGTACTTCCTAGATTTATGTCTTTTCTCAAGATTGTGATGTTTAGATTTTATGTTCATGTTTTTTCATTCAAATGGTTATGGATTGTTTTATGTTCTCTATGTTTACCCTTACTGAGCATTTGAGCTCACCCTTTTTACGTTTCCTTTTCCCCAGGTTCTAAATAATGGTTTTAGGTAATAAAAGAAAGTGGAAGATATTTATGGGAGATGTTGAAGATCTTTCCCCATGATTTGAAGATTATTTTCCTGAGATTCCAAATACACTAAACAATTATGGTCCTTGTGTGTTTGGTTTTGTATATATTAGGTATTCCGAAAAATTTATGTAATGTCCAAGTATGTGTTGATTGGGTCTCTACAGTTGGTATCAGAGGAAAGCTTTAGTTAACCTTTGGAAACTAGGATGCGAAAAATTTAGTGAGATCCCTAGAAGATATCTCTAAGGTATGTCTAGGGATGTCCCTAAGGTTATGTAATGTATAGGTTATAGTCCTATAATTATGGAACAGTAATATAATTAAACCTATGTTGTTAGATATTGAAGGTACATCCCCTTTATTATGTTTTTTCCCAGTATGATATTTTCCTCTCACACAAGTTTTTTTCTGGTTTTAGAAAATGGGTGGAAAATGGAATATTCACGATAATGGAGGATATAATGGTCAATGGAATGATATTCTTCATGAGAAACCAAATGAAACAGGATTTGGATGCCCAAACATCATTATTATGCCTAATAAAAAATCTCATAATATGATCAATAATCTTAACTTTGGTAAGTTTCCCAACTCAGATAATAAGAAAAAAAAGGAGTTTCCTGATGATCATATAGGAAATAAAGTTCAATTCCCCTCATGTAAATCATGTGGGAAGAGGCATGAGGGAGAATGTTTAAAAGGAACTAAAAGATGTTTTAGGTGTGGAAAAGAAGGACAAAAAGCTAGTAAGTGCAAAGGAAAAGGTGTAGTTAACACCATGGATAAGGATAATGGTATTACTAAGACATCAACAATGGTTAAATGATTTAAATGTGGAATGTACGGGCATTATGAAAACAATTTCCCTAAGGTAATGTCTCATGAAGAGAATCATCATGGTCGTATGGGTAGTATTTATTTTGATGATGATGAAGAGACTACAAATGATATGTGAAATGAAAGAATTTTTGATGCTCAGTCAATGTTTTAAGAAGGTAATTAAATGATGTATGTTTATCGAGTGTTATGTTGTATAGGTAATGGTACTATGGAATAAAGACACATATAAGGATTGTACACTATTGTTTTTCATAAGGTATTTGAATGTATATGTTTAATTGTGTCGGTAAACATGAAAGGTTATTTAGATATTTTTTGAAAGTAGATGATATGCCCATAGTGAAGGGATAAGGATATAATGAGATGTTGGATAGTATTATTGAGCTCATGATTGATATAAGGAAAATGTGATATCATGGTTTGAGTATATAGAAATTTTGGGATTTTGGTATGTGGAAAGAGTTAACTTTTGATAGAATTCAAGTTTTCACATAGGCTCTATGGTAATTCATGTTTCAAGAGAATACATAATTAAGGTATTACCAAGTCTGGAATGTGACCAACAAGATATATTTTATGATATATGGGGGATAAATGATGGTATTCACATGCTTGTTTGATGACATTTATTGTAATAATTTTCTTTATACTATGTGCTTGGATAGATGTATCTTCGATAAGCCTAAATATTTTAAATGGATTAAGTTAAACATCAGATAGTATTGTTTAAGGATAGATTTTTTCTACCAATATTATTTCTAGAATGTTATAATAGTGTAGTTTTAGAGAAAGGACAACCTGCAACACAGACGACAACCCGTCACGTTGGACAAGGTTGTGGAAATCATACCCACAACCGAAGTGAGAAATGCCTTTATCACCTACCACTGGCCTATAGGAATTCACTAGTTAGTATAATCTAGTTTTATTTTATTATATGGTATAATAGATGATGTATAAGTCCTTTTTTCGAACCATATATGATTAATCTCAAAATAGATGGACTTATGTATATAACTTTTTCTAACTTTATGTTTGATACCGATGTAATGAATTATCATTCTATCGCAAGATCTGCTGACACTTCTCAAATGACAAATTCAACATCATTTCATTAAGAGGGTAAGTGGAAATTGTTCAAGTCACGGGCAATGGTAAGATTGTACAAAAATTAGGTAAGTATTTCTTTTAATTCAAAAAATCTTCAGCATTTGGGAATTGATATTTGAATCCAAAATTTTTTTCCTTGTACCTTCATATCTGATGAATCAGATGGTACTATAGATCATCCCAAATTTATGGCTTTGTGATTGTTGGATTTTTCATAGCCATGTTCTCTACCACACTCCATCAGAACTTGATGGTTAGATTTCTCTTCCATATCCATATTTTCACCTATGTTATTTTATGTGGGAACCCAATTGATTAGTTTTTCTGGGTATCTATTTTGTTTCTAACGTTCATTTTTAAAATTAAGTTTTAGTATTCCTTTTTATGATGTGGTTTTCTATAAAAGAAACTCTCAAGTAATAAACCATTTATAACCCCGGCGAATTTCGAGGGTGAAATTAATTTTAAGGGGGGTAGAATGTAACAACCCGAGATTTTATGAGATATATTATTTTTAATTTCATTGATGTAATCTATTATAAACTACACCAAGATTAGCTTGTACTATACGCAAGACAATATTAGCTTGCAGTATACGCAACACTATTCTTGGCTCATGTTACACACAATTTCAAGTTCATTTTGTGGATATTATTCTACACAACATTAAGTATAGATTTTGTTTAATATATAATTTAAATATGTTTTTATTATGTTATACGCAACACCAAATGGATCTTTCACTACACACAGCCCTGACATGGCTTGCATTACACGCAATCCAGACGTTTCTCAATAGCGTGTGTAGTACGTAATACCGAGTTTCCCTAAATGATATTTTATTATAATATTATTATGAACTAGCCGTTATGAATAGTAATACCCACTTTTTGAAATTTTATAAATATTATAATTCAAAATGGAATTCATTTTTGGGTTTTAAATATCTAAATTAGCCTAGTGTGAAATTTTGGAATTTTTGTGAAAACTTTAAATTTTTTATAAATAGTGAAAAAACTAAGTTATTGGTTAAAACTGACTTTTTATTTATATAATCATTTATTTTATTTAAATTTATTTTAGGTAAAAATAGATACATAATACTTATATAAGTTCAATGTAATTCATTATAGTCCTTTTATAATAATTTTAGATATATAAAAATTTTATTGAACTTTTCACCATCTTTTACCCACCTCCTATGAGAATTTGAAAATTAACATAAAACATAATTTTACCACTTATTTTAGTGTAATTCCAAAAATCATAGAGGCATAGTTAATATCATGGATTAAAATTTGGTTCAATAAGATAAAAATAATTCATGGTGAATAGTAACTTTTTACTTTTATTTACCACGGTTATGAGTAAATACAGTAACTAAGGGTAAAAATGATATTATTATTACCCTAAAACATGTCCTAATTCTATTTTATAAGTGTAATTCGACAAAAAACTACCTTATGAATAAAATATTACCCCTTAAGTCCACTTGGATTAGATTAGGACATTTATTATTATTTTATTTAAAGAGGAGTTAAAATAGGTAAAATCAAAGTTTAATAACTAAAACATTTTTAATATATAGTTATACATAAGATACATTAGTCTATTAATATTCATTAAAAATCTAAAAATATTACCTACATAATGGAATTTTATATATAATTTTTAGAAACTAAATAATTTAATTTATATATGACACAATGATGATGGAGTAATTGCCTTATTAATGAAATATTAACATAATTAATGTTATAAATAAACAAATAAATGTAATTTGAGACTTTTTATAAATTACACATATTTTTTAGGTTAATATGACATGTTAGTATTTATTAAATTAATTTTATTGAACTATTCATACTGTTATGATTTTCACAAAAATCAATTATCAAATAGTGTCAAAATTAACATAAAATAGTTTATAAAACAAATATTATATTATTAATTGTTATTCTATTCCTAAAAATATAAGGATCAGAAAAATGACTTAGATAATGTTATATATATTAATAATGAACCAATTGGGGTTCATTTGGCTTGTTATAGTATGTTTATTAACCATAGCGTGTAAGAAAACAAGAAGGCACGGTAAAAGTTAAATTATTTAACTTAGAGTTAAATCTAAATGATAAGGTTAAAATAGTAACCTAAACTTGCCTAAAACCTATTGGTTGAGATTATTCGACCCATAACCCCTTTAGATTCGAAATAATCCAATTTGGAGCGATTATACACTGATGATGACTTTTATTATGAAATAATATTTTATGTTTTTCCTAAGGTGCCCCTTTCCTCCTTTATATAAGGGCACCTCCACCCTCTTATCATTAAACAATTTTGAGCTTTCAAGATCGGCCAAAACCTGAAAATTTCCCTTCTCAACTTCCCTAAAAAAATTATAAAGGTTATGGTCTCCTCAAAAGACCAACTCTAGAGACTTAATAGGAATCATAAAAGAGGTCTGTCGAAGAAGAGGTAATCTCTTCTACCGATTCTTTCATGTTTTCCTTCTTCTCCAACTTCTTCTTCTTTAGTTTTTTCATTAAAATGTAACAAAATAATTATCAATTATATAATTATATATTATTTTAAATATGAAACAACTCCATTTCACCTTTTATCCATCCTACGGAAAACGAAATCACCGCGCATGCGTAAGTACAGAATACAGTCTCCACGCCGTGGTGTAATCTGTTTTTCCACCACCACCTTTCTTGGATGGGTATAATGGTGTAAAGAATAACTATATATATTTATTGTAACGTCATATGGATTATATGATATTATATCATCCACTCCAATTCAATAGAATAATTATGGGAACGATATCATCACTCGTGCGTAGGTACGGATTACCGTCTCCATGACGCGATAAGATTCATTCTCCATGTTAACCATTCAAGAATGATTATAAAGTATATATAATTAATAATAATGAAATATATAAAATTATAAATCTAGTAGATTAATATATATATATATATATATCAACTATTTACTTCCATTCAAGTCAATAAGGATAGGAAAATAGCTTTCATGTGTACGTACGACCTACCGTCTCCATGAACGATGTATTTCATTGCATTTATCTATGTATTATATATAAATATAAACTGAATATATATGATATAAAAATCAATATTTATATTCTGTAAGTAATTAAATAATGTTATAAGTAATAATAATATCATGAATATCAAGTCCCCACATGTAAGATAAATAAAATGATTTTACCCAAAACGCTGCTTTAACATTGAATTTACAAAAGAACGGTTAATATAAAGTCATAAGTGAACCATATATGATATAATAACAATGAATATGATTATTTAATAGGTAAATTAGACTATTTAAATCATTATATTGGAGTTTCATATACGTATTAAGCATAACAGACCTAAGGTAAGGGATAATTTTTCAAATTTCATTTTTATTTGAGATTGCTTATACATAAGTTATTACTGGGGTTATATGTTTCATCCAGGTCCATCAAAATGTTTTTCATAAAGTGTTTGATATTCTTCCATGTATTTTTAAAGTCATTTTTACCCTTATTTTACTTTTACATTTTGTTATGGAATGAATCATTCATTTGTTTACCATATGAGGAACTTTATGAATTTTCCCGCAAAAGTATGAGAAGAATGTTTTTTAACTTATACTGCATGAACGGATTACTACGGTTTTATAATGCCTTATTTTCATGAAGCTTACTCTACAATATTTCTTGAATATTTAAAAAAAATATGTTTCATTTAAAATTTCTGGGCATTTTGTGAAAAGAAAATGATTTTGAAAAAGAAAGGATATTTTCCTCAAAAATTTATTTCAAGTGTTTTATAAAAACCATTTTCCATCCAAGATGAAATTATTTCACATTTGTATGTTTCAAGAATAATGCCTACATGATTTACACGGTTTCACTTTTCTTATGATGAAATGATATCCATCTGTTTTATATGGATTAAGTTATGATGGGATGATGTTTATGAAACCCATTTTACTCTTTGGGTTATGATGAATGATTTATGTTTATTTTGTGCCACACGAATGAATGACATAATTATGAGATGGGTGAGTCCTATATCTCCATCCAATGAATTGGGTAAATATTTATATCCCAAGAGATAAACATGGATAGAATGTTAAGTTTATCCGGTTTAGGGATACATGACTGGAACGAGGAGTGAACTCTATTCAGAAAGGGACGTTGTTCGCTAAGATGGTCTTAGCAGCAATGCCTTGGAAAATATAGAAATAATATCATGTGATTAATGGTCTTCCACAATTACATGTTTTATTCCCATGATATTTTATCATTACTTATGTTCTTTTATGATATATTCCTTACATACTTCCAAGATGTATGTCTTTTCTCAAGATTGTGATGTTTAGATTTTATGTTCATGTTTTTGCATTCAAATTTTTGTGGATTGTTTTTTGATATCTATTTTTACCCTTACTAGGAATTTGAGATCACGATTTTTTTTCCCAGGATATAAATAAAGTTTTTAGGTAATAAAAATATGGGGAAGATATTTATGGTAGAGGTTGAAGATCATTCACCATTATTAGAATATTATTTTTCTGAGTTTCCAAAGACACTAAACTATTACGGTCCTTGTGTGTTTGTTTTTGTTATGTATTAGGTATTCCGGAAAAGTAATTTAATGTCCATATATGTATTGATTGGATCTCTACAAGTTTATAAGTCTTGGAAAATTGATTACATACATGAATTTTACATTACAAATTAAAACATAAAACACAACATAAATATTCCTTGGAGAATGCCATTATTCCCCTAGATTAATCCTAAATATAAATCATAATACACTTCTTGGAATCCAGGAAAATAAAAACATAAGAAAGGGGTGAGCTCAGAAGCCTAGAAAGGGTAAATAATTTCACGGAAGTCATACACTTTTAAGGCAAGAAGTGTAGTACAAACAACATGCTTTTAACCAAAAGCATGTACGTAATATGGAAAAAATAAATTAATCATTTTTCATATAAACATGCACATGGATATTCTTCTAGTATAATAATCACATGTTATAACAAATTTCATAATTAGGGAATGCAAAATGCTTGACATCAAAACCCCATATCCAAGGCCTTATGCCAGGACTAAAAAAATTTCTTCAACGCCTTGCCCCAAGACCCTAGTTTGTCTCATGAGACCTACTAATGATTTTAGGGGTTACAACGGGCCCCGCCTATCACTTAAAACATCCAAGGCATTACTCCTATGAAAATGTTGAAACATAACATAAAATTTTATATTAAAACTAGCATATGAAATGTCAAAAATTTTACTGTAAATCATGAATGGAATTAAAGAGCACATCCAAAGTCATACATATCATAACTCTTTAAATACAATATGGAATATAGTATTATAATAAATCATAATCAATCAAAAATAAATTCTAGTAAAGGATGTTGACATAGTTGAAAATGATCAGTAAAACTCTTTTGGGGAAATATCTCTTTTTGTGAAATCATATAAAAGTCACACTTTTATTAAGTAATTTAAAAGATATTTCGGAATCAATGTTTCCCATACAACATGGATACTTTTGAAAGGAATTATCAATTTATAACAATCATTTATATATAAATATATCCATAAATTCATTTTTAAAACGTGGAAATTAATTAAAATTTTTCAAAAAATAAATCATTACAACATTTAAAATGCATTTCTTTATAAAGTGCCTCTTCCCAAAAAACAGAAAATCTTTATTTTGAAAATATTTTTATGAAACATGGACATGGATGATAAATATGTCCTTTTAGATACGTACTGAAAAACAATCTCAGATAATAATGAGATTTAAGAAATAAAGGTTACCTTGTACTTTCTTTTAGTCGATGGTACGTTTAACCTCATGTATAATGACCACAATATGTTATTAAATTATAAAAGAACCATATTCATATTTATTATATAATACCTGATTAATTTATGTCTTTATACTACTTATTTAATAATAATCTCCATTTTAAAATAACATTTTTGGTAACTATTTCACTCTTTATCGTATGTGTTTTAACTTTTTATTTTTGATCATGTCACTTATATCATGATTTTGTTTCATACATAATATAAAATATTATTTATGTATCATAAATATTCAAAATATAAATATGTATAATTTTTATATATATTAAATTGAAAACACTATTTATGGTGATGGTAGACCGTATGTACAGATAAATGATTATTCAGTTTTTATATCGTATTCAACAGAAGTAAGAGCATGTGATATATGTAAATACATATATATATATATACAGTATCATTGTTATGTCATATATTATATACTTATTAATAATATAAATTTTTATAATAATTGTTGAATGATGAACGTTGAAATGAATCTCATCACGTCATTGAGACTGTAAGCCGTACATACGCAAGAGTGAAAATATCATTTTATTGATAGAGAAATCAAATGTAATTAGATGATGTAATATAAAAAAAATCATTATTATGTTATATTAAATATTTAAATAAATTAAATCATTACTATAAACATCTAAATAATGACTTTTTGAATAACATACTACACCACGACATGGAGACAGTAAGCCGTACGTACTCACAAATAGTGAATTTCACATTCATAGGATGGATAGAATAATGAATATGGTTGTCCCACATTTTTAATAACATATCATTTTGTAGAAGGTACATGACATATAATTTTGGTATAGAAACCACGAAGAACAAGGAAGTGGAAGAAGAAAAGACATTAAAAGTGGTGATGAAGTAATAACTTATTCTTTGGGTTCTTCCTTTTGATTTGAACAAAAGGGATACATAGGTTGGTTTTCTTCTCAATGTGATATCTATAGGTTGAATTTAATGTAGTTGTTAGGAGATTTGAGCAGGGTTTGGCTTAGCTAAATGGATTTGGAGGTGTGAATTTAATTTAAGCAGAAGTACCTTTTTATTAGAGAGGTGAGGTGCACTTTAGGAAAAGATTGAAATATTATTTTATTGTAACATAATTACCAATTTATAATGGATAAAAATGTATTTATTTAGTGTCTATGGTGGGTATGATTATAAAAAATCTCAACCAATAAGTTTTATATATGTTTAGATCACCATAGTAACCGTATCATTTAGATATAACACTTAGTCAAATGGATTTACTCTTACCATGTCTTCTAGTGTTATTACACCATTTGGTTAATAAGTTTACTATAAAATGAAAATATAACCTCACGTGGTTACTTAATGTCATATATATCATTTTAACACTACTTTTTCTTATCCTAATATTTTTAGGAATATTGTATCCTTTAATAAAAAAGTATTTGTTTTAAAAACTCATTTATTTCAACTTAGTCACTATTTAGTATTTGGTTTCTATGAAAGTCATGAAAAGTTGATTACTTTGAAAAAATACATTAAATAAACCAAACCATTTCTTGTTCTCCTAGAAAATTCATGGATGGAATCAAAAGTCTCATTTTAAATTTATTTGGATATTTATAATATCAATTATTTTAATCATTCATTAATAAGGTAATTACTATATCATCAAAGTGTCATTCATAAATTTAAATATTTAAGATAAAAAATTTATATATAAACTACTATAATGTTGGAAATATTTTTTTATAAGGAATATTTATTGTCTAATTTAACTTATGTGTAACCCTATGTTATAAATGGTTTAGTTATTAATCAATGAATTTAAGGCTTTTAACTACTCTTTAAATTAAATATAATAAATGTTCTAATCTAATCCATGTGGATAAAAAGGGATATTATTTTTGTCCTAAGGTTGATTTTGGTTGATAAACACTTATCTAATAGAATTAGAACATGTTTTAGGGTAATTATAATATCATTTTTACCATTAATTTCCCAATTATCTTTTATCCCTGGTAAAATAAATTCAAAAGATATTATTCACCAAAAATTATTTTCATCATTATGTACAAAATGTTATATACTAATGTCAAATGTTTCTCTCAGATTTTAGAAATTCCATTAACAGAAGTGTTAAAATTATCTTCAATTAAAATTTGTAGATGTAACTAGAAGGTGGGTAAAAAAGGTTAGAAACGTGCAATAAAAATTTATATGTTTAATTTTATTAAAAATTGACTCTAGTAAATTACATATCACTAATATATGTATAATGTATCTATTTTTACATTAAGATAAATTTTTAATTAAAATATTTATTTAAATGAAATGTTAGTTTTCAACTACAATGTAGTGTTTTTCATTATTCATCAAATATGGAATTATTATAGAAAAACACCAAAAATTCACCCGAAGATCATTTTAATATTCCAAATTAAAAAATTATGAATAATTCACTAAATCCAAAACATAGAAGTTTCATTAATTAATGTAAAATTAATACCCATTGTCAAAACCCTAATGCATGTTTTTAAGAAATAAAAACTACCAAAAGATTGACCTGTGTTTATGTCTAATTAAAAGGTGAATTTACTTCCAATGAAAAAAATTGGATTAAACGGTAAAATTAAAAATTAATGATACTTTAAATCGACTCAAATTAATAATTTAACAATTTCAATTATTTTAATTAAAAAAGTAGATTTCAATTAAAATTTATTATTTTTCACTATTTATATAAATATGAATGTTATGATAAAAACTACAAATTTTGTCCAAACTAAATTTTTATGTCCTTATTCTAAAGAAGAATTTTATTTTTTTCATATGTAATATATATAAAAATTTCAAATATTGGATTTAAAAAGGGTTTGTTAATAAAATGCAGTAAAATGGAATTTATTTAAAAAATACTTCTTTAATCTGAAAAATTGAATTTAGCATTATATTATGTGTAATAAAAACAAACAATGAATGCTAAAATTAATAAGGATATATATAAAATTCCAAAGGTTGTTAATACTATTCATAACATCTTTTTAAACGGCTAGTTTGATAGGTCGTGATGTGCGTGAACTTGGAGTTCCATGTAATGCAAGCTATAGAATTACTTAAAAGAGATAAAATAATATGAAATATGGTGGTGTTAAATTCTCCCATCCTTCAATATATTTCTTCCACACAATTTGAAAATTTTCTCCATAAATAAATGATTTAAAATATAAAATATGTTTGTGGAAAACATACATTGGAAATAGGGTTAATAATATTTAGTTTTAATATGAGGGAAAAGGAAATGAAAAAGTCACCACCAAAAAAGAATTTCAAATAGGATATCCTTGGAAGAAATTAGAGACACATAATTGGTGAAAAAATTTAAATATTTATAGGGATTGATTGAGGTCATCAATCACAAACAAATGAAAAAATAATGTAAAATTGAGGGCCTCAAAACAACCAATCTAGGATGATTTAAAGTATCATCAGTTCAAAAAAACAAATGGTATTAGGATAACACATTTTTTGAGATACATTTTTTTGAAGTGGAAGGGTTGACATACTATCAAGATAAGAACTCAAGGAAACATACTTGATTTTCATAATTTTCACAATTATATTCTCATTATTTGGTTTTCTTCAATCTATTTTATCTTCATCCCTTACACTAGGAAATGAATGCTCACAAATGATTGTTTATGCCTGAAGCACATTTGATAAGTCATAAGGTCCAAAATTCTTCCCTTAATCCTCTAAATGTTTACTGAAAATTAATTCTTAGGTAAAAGTATTCAATAAATTATTATTTAACCTCAATCAAAATATCAAGTGTTCAACGTACTCAATTCCATCCTTTAGTCTTATCATAAATACTTATGTCCAAACTCACTGTCTAAAAATTTATAAGGAAGGCCATCATAATAAAATGAAGATCTCCTTTATCACATAACAATATATGAATAAATTCATAACGTATTATATTAAAACATGGTAACAACCTAAATTACCATATACCCTATTTTGAATAGGTATGCAATTTTTTATTCCTTATATAAAACAAAGAATACTAGACATACTCACTGAATTCAAAAATTTTGTAATCTCCAACACTGATGAAATAAAAAACCATTAATTTTTTTTTAATTTATTCAATAATATCCAAAAACATTATCCATCTAAATTGTCATTTATTATTAAATCACTACCTTGGTATCATGACCAAATTAAGGTTTATCTTTCTCTCAACCATATATATTCCAGAATGTTAAACAAGCTATGGAGTCACTTTTCGTGGTACCACACAATCTCAAATCCTTATCAAAATATTACTTCAATACTATCCTAATATACTCTATAATGAATATAACATGTAAATAATTAATACAATACTCAAATGAAATGATTACACTACTATAAATATAAGCTATAGCCACGGTCCTATACCCATGGATTTATAGGTCCATGGTTATAGGTTTTTTATAGACCCACATTAATTAATCATTCGTGGATAAATTTGGCTAACCATCAGAATATCTTTTTTTATTTCACTGGCCTCACCTGTCCTTCTCCCCCGATCTGCGACCCTACTCTCTGACCCGTCTACAGCTCTCACCTCTGCACCCTCTTCCCGACTATCCCAATCATCATGGTCTCTCACACTGCCATTGACCTCTCTCACCACAACCCTATACTCTGAACCATCGAACTCTCTCATGAACTCTCTCATGCTATTCATGGCGGCCCTTCGGAAGTAGGAGTCCACTGGCCCTTCAATGAAATTTATAAGGCCCAAATTGATTTCTATGCGTGAATGATTAGTTTTTTTATAGAGGATGGCATTAGAAATCTATTTAGAGGGTCGATGAATGAAGCGATGGGTGTACCGAATTGTTTGGCACTACCTGTTGGCATGATCATTAAACAATTAAAGGCATTCTCACTGGAATCACTGGTTGGTGTTGAGCAGAGTGTTCTTCTAGAAGTTTTGGATCAGCTTATAGACATATTTCCTATAATATTCTAAGGGTTTCCCCATGTGAGATAATATGAGTTTAGGATTGATCTCTTTTTTGGGAGTAGTCCAATAACACATCTATTTAACCGAATGGAACCAATAGAATTGAGAGAATTAAAGGTGCGGTTGGAAGAGTTATAAAATAAATGGTTTATACAGCCAAGAACATCTCTATTGACAGTGCTAGTTTTTTGTGTTAAAAAGTGCGATGGAATCTAGATGATATATTTTTATTATCATGGACATAATCAGGTTGTGATGAAAAACTGATATTAAATTTCACTCATTGATGATATTTTTGACTAGTTGAGTGTAGCTCAGTGCTTATCCAAGATTTAGTTGAGGTCAGGGTATCACCAATTATGGGTGAAGAAGGAGGATATTTGGAAAACATCTTTCAGAAGTAGTTATGGCCTTTACGAGTATGTGGTTATGAGAATTGGTCTAATGAGTTAACTAGTGATGTTCATGGAATTGATGATTCAGATACCTCATGTTCATTTCCATGGACTTATGATTTATTAGAAAAGTGGTTTAGTTGATCTAGAATGGAAGGATGTTTTAATCTCTTGGAAACCACCAAATAATGTTATTAAAATACAGAGGTTCCTTGGACTAGATGGGTGTTATCAGAGTTTTGTTAGTGATTTCCCACGATTGAATTCGCCGATGACATCCCTAACATTGTAGAATATCTTACTTCAATGGTATGAGAAGTGTCCAAAATGTTTTGAAGAGTTAAAGGGTCTCCTTAAATCAGCATCAATCATGGTTTTTCCATAACCAGGGAAAGGGTACGTGGTGTATTATGGTGGATTAGGCTCAATATTGGGGTGTGTTCTCATATAGGGGGTCATGTGGTTTCTTATGAATCATGACAGTTGAGTGTTAATGAGATGAACTAGCCAACACATGATTTGGAGTTGGTGGAAGTGGTTCATTCATTAAATATTTTTCATCATTACCACTTCGGTGAGAAATTCACGGTGATTACTAATCATAAAAACATAAATCATATCTTCTCACAACGGTATTTGAACTTGAGGGAAAGCATATGGATGGAAAATATCTCGATGTTTGATTTCGACATAATTTACACACCAGGAAAGGGAAATTCAGCGGCTGGTGCTTTAATTAAGAAATCATATTGTAGAGACCCAAATCATGATGTACATGGACATTACATTACTTTTTCGGAATACTTAGTACATAACCAAAACAGACACACATGGACCGTAATAGTTTATTGTCTTTGGAAACTTGAACTATAATCTTCTAATTGTGGTGAAAGATCTTCAATATCTCCTATAAATATCTTCCCCTTTTTTTCTTACCTAAAACCTTTCTTTTTATCCAGGAGAAATGAAAACATAAAAGAGGTGAGCTCAATTGCCCAGTAAGGGTAGACATAGAGAACATAAAACAATCCATAAACATTTGAATGCAAAAACATGAGCATAAAATCTAAACATCAAAATTTTGATCAAAGACATGAATCTTGGAAATTTGTAAGGAATATATCATAATGGAACATCAATCATGATAAAATATGATGGGAATAAAACATGTAATTGTGGCAACCATTCAACACGTGTCATGATTTCCATAGTAGCCAAGGCATTGCTGCCAAGACCATCTTAGTGGACAAAGTCCCTTTCTGAATCGAGTTCACTGCTCATTTCAGTCCTATAACACTGAACTATATTAACTTACCATTCCAGCCATGTCTATCTCATGAGATATAAATCTTTACCCAATGAATTGGAGGGAGATATAGTTCCCACCAATGAAATCATTCTTACTTGCGCCTCACAATAAACATACATCATTCATAATAACCTAATAAATAAAATGGGATTCATATACATCATCCCATCATTACATAATCCATTTAAAAGAAATGGATATCATTTCATAATAAGGAAAGTGAAACCATGTAAATCATAGAGACATTATACTTGAAACCTACACATATGAAATAAATTAATCTTAGATGAAAAATGGATTTGATAAAACACTTGAAATGAATTCTTGAGGAAAATATCCTTTCTTCTTCAAAATCATTTTCTTTTCACAAAATGTCATGCTATTTTAAAAGAAAAGGAATTTTTTGAATATAGTAATGGAATTTTTTGGAGGAAGCTTCATGAAAATAAGGCTTTATAAAACTGTAAAAATCCTTACATGCCGTATACGTTAAAAAAATCATTCTTCACGTACTTTTGTCAGAAAAGTCAAAAAAGTACCTTGTATGGTGAATAAAAGAATATTCCTTCCATACAAAGGGGTAAAAGTCAAAATGGGTAAAAAGGACTTTAAAAATACATGATTACATTTTTATAAAACATGGACATTGATGATTGCAATAACCCCAGTAAATACTTATGAATAAGCAATCTCGGATAAAAATGAGATTTGCAAAATTATCCCTTACCTTAGGTCTGATATGCTTCGTACGTATTCGAACCTCCTGTATAATGATTTAAATAATGTCATTGACTTATTACAGAATCATATTCATTGTTATGATATCATATATGTCTCACTTATGACTTTATATTAACCGTTCTTTTGTAAATTCCATTTTAAAGCGGCGTTTTGGGTAAAATCATTTCATTTATCGTAAGTGTTTCGACTTGTCGTTCTGAATATTATTACTTATATCCTGATTTAAATAATTCCAGAATGTTAAAATTGATTTATATATAATATAAATTCATCATATACATATATATATTATAGATCGATAAAAGGAATGAAATACACCGTTCATGGAGACGGTAGGCCGTACTTACACATGAACGCTGTTTTTGTTTCCATATTGAATTGAATGAAAATAAATAGATGAAATACCTATATATATATATAAATAAATCAAGTAGAATTATTATTTAATATATTTCATTATTATTCTTTATATAAACATTATGATCATTCACGTATGGTTAACATGGAGAATGAATATCATCGCGTCGTGGAGACAGTAGTCTGTACGTACGCACGAGCAATGATATCATTCCCATAATTATTGAATAGAATTGGAGTGGATGGTATAATATATCAGAATCAGTATGATGGTATAATAATCATATATGGTTATTCTTTACACCATTATACCCATCCATGTAAGGTGTTGGTGGAAAAACATATTTCACCACGACCTGGAGACGTTATTCCGTACGTACGCATGCGTGGTGATTTCGTTTTCCATAGGATGGATAGATGGTGAAATAGGGTTGTTTAATACTTATAATGACATATAAGTATATGAGTTATACTTATGTCATTACTTCATAATGAGAAAACTAAAGAAGAAGAAGTGGAAGAAGAAATAGAGTTTAAAGAATCGGTAATAGACATTACCTCTTCTTTGAGGCGCCTCTTTGAGACCTCCTCTTAGGGCACTAAAAGTGGTCTTTGAACATGACCAGAACCTCTTGGATGTTTATATGGAAGTGGAGAAGGTATTTTGGCAGGGGTGGGACGATCTTGAAGGCTACAAGTGGTGTGAGGAAGAGAGGGAAGAGGTGCCCATATATAAGGGAGGAGAGGGGCACCTTTGGAATAACTAAAAATATTATTTTATTATAAAATCATATTCGGTTATTAATAGCTCCAAATTGATTTATTTCGAAGATATGGTGGGTTTGGATCGAACTCATCTCATATAATATAATTTAGACAAGTTTAGGTTCCTATTTTAACCTTATCATTTAGATTTAACTTTAAGTTAAATAATTTTACTTTTACCGTGTCTTCTTGTTTTCTTACACTATAAGGTTAATAAACATACTATAAAAAGCCAAAAGAACCCCAAGCGGTTCATTATTAATATATATATCCTTATATAAGTCATTTTGCCTAAAATTAGATTTTTATTAATAAAATAACAATTAATAATATAATATTTTTTATAAAAACTATTTTATGTCAATTTTGACACTATTTGGGACTTGATTTTTGTGAAAATCATAACAGCTTGATTAGTTCGAAAAAGGATACATAAATCCATAATAACATGTCATATTAACCTAGAAAATTAGTGTAATTTATAAAAAGTGTCAAATTACATTTATTTAGGTATTTATAACATCAATTATGTTAATATTTTGTTAGTAAGATAATTATTGCATCATCTTTGTGTCAAAAATAAATTAAATTATTTAATGTCTAAATAATATAAATAAAATACCATTATGTTGGAAATATTTTTATATCTCTAATGAATATTAATAGACTAATTTATCTTATTTATATCATTATATTAAAAATTATTTACTTATTAAACTTTGATTTTAACTATTTTAACCCTTCTTTAAATAAATTAATATTAAATGTCCTAATCTAATCCAAGTGGGCCTTAATGGTAATATTTTCTTCATAAGGTTGTTTTTGGTAGAATTAAAATTATACAATAGAAATATTAAATGTGTTAGGGTAATAATAATATCATTTTTACCCTTAATTATCCTATTTACTTTTAACCGTGATAAATAAAAGTAAAAAGTTACTATTCACCAAAAATTATTTTCATCTTATTGAACCAAATTTTAGTCTTTGATATTAACCGTGTCTCTCGGATTTTTAAAATTCAATTCACAGAAGCTGTAAAATTTAATTTAAATTAAAAAAAATCTGTTTTTAACTACCACTAGGTGGTTTCTCTATTCATTGAAAATTGATGTTTTTTAGAAAAATACCAAAAATTCAACCTAAGAATTATTTGATATTACAAATTCAAAATTTATGTCTACTTTTTCAAATTCATAACATATAAGCGTCATTAATTAATTTTAAATTTAATTCCCGTTATCAAAACAAATAGCGTGTTTTTAAGAAACAAAAACAATCAAAAGATTGATACTTATTTATATCAAATTTCAAAGTAAATATAATTCCAATGAACAACATTGGATTAAATGGTAAAATTCTATTCTAATTACAATTTAATCCCAATTAAAAAGATAATCTGACCATATAAATTATTGCGATGAAAAATGTTGTTTTTAATATAGCATGTTTTTACTATTCATTAAAATTTGAATGTTATCAGAATAATATGAAAAATTTATCCAAAGTAAATTTTTAAATCATAATTCCTAAGAATAATTTTATTTTGTCTAATTGAACTTATATAAAATTCAAAAACAGGATTTAATGTGGGTGCGCCATTAAAAGGTGGAAAAACTACATTTTCTGAAAATTACTTATTTTACTCGAAAAATTGATTTTGTTTTCGTACCATGTTCTAGAAAATTTCTAAGATGAATAATAATGTTATAAAATTCAAAATGTTGATGATACTCTTCATAACAGGTAGTTCATATAACATATCGTTGTTTAGCGAAACTCCGTATTGCGTATAACACATGCTATCGTGGAAGGTCGTGATTGCATATAATGCAAGCCAAGTTAGGGATGCCTCTTGTGCAAACTCCTTTTGGTGTAGCGTACAACACAAGAAATTAATGAAATTAAAAAAAAATTCATAAAATCTTGGGGTGTTACATTCTTCCCCCATTAAAATGAATTTCTCCCTCAAAATTCATCGGGGTTATAAATGGTTTACTACTCGAAAGTTTGTTTAATAGAAACCCACATCATAAAAATGAATATCAAAACTTGGCATTAAAAACTAAAGTATGAAATGTAACAGTTACCCAAATTAACTCATCACTGGGTTTCCACGTTGGAGAACATAGGTGAAAATATGGATATGGAAGAAAAATCTAACCATCATGTTCTGATGGAGAGTGGTAGAGAACGTGGCTATGAAAAAGCCATCAATCAGAAAGCCATAGATTTGTGATGATCTAATGTACCATCTGATTCATCGGATATAAGGGCACTAGGACAACATTTTTGGTTTTCAGGATCATTTCCCTAATGTTGATGAAATTGGAATTAGAAGAAATACTTTCGTGATTTTGGTACAGTCTCACCGTTGGTCATTCTTTGGACAATTTCCACTTTATCTCTTAAAGAAATGAAGTTGAATTTCTCATTTGTGAAGTGTTAGCAGATCATGTGATGGAATGATGGGTCATACCATCTGTCTCAAACAAAAGGTTATAAAAGTTATCAAAAATACATAAGTACAAATATAGTGAGATTAATCATATATGGTTCCTAAAATGGACTTATACTTCATATATCATACTGCTTAATATAATAAAAACTAGTTTCTAGTAAACAGGGACTTCCTGTAGGCTAGTGGTAGGCGATAAAGGCCAGTCGCACTTTGGTTGTGGGTTCGATTCCCACAGCCTTGTCCGACGCGATGGGATGTCGCCCATCCTGCAGGTTGTATTTTTTCTAACCCTACATTACTATAACATCCCATCAATAATATCGAAAAAGTGATATCCTTAAACAATAATAACTTATGTCCAAAATAATCCATTCCAATCTTTTGGGTTATCTAAAATTCTTCGGTCCAAGCTCATAGTATAAAGAAAACGATTACTTGAAATTTCATCAACCAAGCATGTGAATACCATCATTTATCCCCCATATAACTTGTTGGTCACATTCCAATAATGTGAATACCTTAATCATGTATTCTCTTGAAAAATAAATAACCATTAAACCATAGTGAAAACATGAATTCTGTCAAAAGTTAACTATTTCAACATACCAAAATCCAAAAATTCTATATACTCAAACCATGATATAACCATCTATTTATATCAGTCATGAGCTCATGAATACTATCAAACATTTATTTTTCTCCTTATCCCTTCATTATGCGCATATAATCTACTTTCCAAAAATATCTGAATAACCTTTCATGGTTACTGGTACCATTAATCATACACTTCCAAAACATAAGTAAAGACAACAATATAACAATACATAAATGTATATTTATTCCATAGTACCATGAGATTACTTATACAACAATAAACTTGATAAACATGTAATCATTCCACTACCTTCTAAAACCATTGACCGAGATTCAACAATTCATTCATCTCACATATCATTTTTAGTCTCTTCATCTTCATCAACATAAATACTACCCATACGACCATACTGATTCTCTTCATGAGACTTTACCTTAGGGTATTGGTTTGCATAATGCCCATGTATTCTACATTTAAAACATTTAACCATTGTTTATGTCATAGAAATACCATTATCCTCATCCATGGTCTTAACTGAACCTTTTCCTTTGTACTTACTGGCTTTTTGTCCTTCGTTTACACACCCAAAGCATCTTCAAGTTCCGTTGAAACAATCTCCTTGATGCCTCTTCTCACATGATTTACATGAGGGAAATTGAACTGCCTTTCCTCTATGATCATCACGAAAATCCATCTTTCTCTTATTATCTGAGTCAGGAAACTTACGAAAGTTGAGATTATTGATCATATTAAGAGATTTCTAATTAGGAATAATTATGATGTGTGGACTTCCAAATCCTATTTCATTTTGGATTCTCATGATGAATATCATTCCATTGTCTATCATATCCTTAATTATCATGAATCTTCCTGTTTCCAGCCATTTTCAAAAACCCAAAAAGAATAGTGTGAGAGGCAAAAATCTTGCTAGGGAAAACAACATAGTAAAGGGGAAGAACCCTCAATATCTAACATCTTAGGATAAATTCTATGATCGTTGCCCTACTTATAGGAATATATCCTATACGTATACATATCCATAGGGACATACCTAGACATACCTTAGAAATATCTCTAGGGATCTCACTAACGTTTTCACATCCTAGTTTCAAAATGTTGACTAAACGTTTCCTCTGATACCAACTGTAGAGACCCGAAGCTTAACGTATGTGGACATTACATTAATTTTGCGGAATACTTAGTTCATAACAAAAAATAGACACACAAGGACCGTAATAGTTTAGTGTCTTTGGAAACTCGGAATATAATCTTCTAATCGTGGTGAAAGATCTTCAACATCTCCCATTAAGATCTTCCCCTTTTTTTCTAACCTAAAACCATTCCTTATATCCTGGGGAAAAAACATAAAAGGGGTGAGCTCAAATGCCCATTAAGGGTAAACATATAGAACATAAAACAATCCATAAACATTTGAATGCAAAAAACTTGAACATTAAATCTAAACATCAAAATCTTGAGCAAAGACATGAATCTTGGAAGTACGTAAGGCATATATCATAATGGAACATCAATCATGATAAAATATAATGGGAATAAAACAGGTAATTGTGGATACCAATAAACACATGTCATGATTTCCATAGTAGCCAAGGCATTGCTGCCAAGACCATCTTTGTGGACAAAATCTCTTTCTGAATCGAGTTCACTCCTCATTTCAGTCCTGTAACACTGAACCGAATTAACTTACTGTTCCGACCATTTCTATCTCATGAGATATAAATCTTTACCCAATAAATTCGAGTGAGATATAGGTCCCACCCATCTCATAGAGAAATCATTCTTACTTGTGCCACAAAATAAACATACATCATTCATAATAACCTAATAAATAAAATGGGTTTCATAAACATCATCCCATCATTATATAATCCATATTAATGAAATGGATATGATTTCATAATAAGTAATGTTAAACCATATAAATCATAAGGACATTATAATAGAAACATAAACATATCAAATAATTTCATCTTATATGAAAAATGGTTATGATAAAACACTTGAAATGAATTCTTGAGGAAAATAACCTTTCTTCTTTAAAATCATTCTCTTTTCACAAAATGACATGCAATTTTAAAAGAAATGGATTTTGTTGAAAATAGTCATGAAATATTTTAGAGGAATCTTCATGAAAATAAGGCTTTATAAAACTATAAAAATCATTTCATGCCGTATATGTTAAAAAAACATTTTTCTCGTACTTTGGTTGGAAAAGTCAAAAAAGTACCTTGTAGGGTAAATAAAAGATGATTCTTTCCATACCAAGGGGTAAAAGTCAAAATGGGTAAAAAGGAAATTAAAAATACATGAATATATTTTTATAAAACATGGTCATCGATGATAGCAATAACCCCAGTAAATACTTACTAATAAGCAATCTTATATAATAATGAGATTTTCAAAATTATCCATTACCTTAGGTCTGATATGCTTCGTATGAATCTGAACCTCTGGTATAATGATTTAAATAATTTCATTGACTTATTACAGAATCATATTCATTGTTATGATATCATATATGTTTTACTTATGACTTTATATTACCCGTTCTTTTGTAAATTCCATGCTAAAGTAGCGTTTTGGGTAAAATCATTTCATTTATCGTATGTGTCTCAACTTGTAATTCTTGATATTATTACTTATATCCTGATTTACATAATTCCATAATGTAAACATGATTTATTTATAATATATATTCATCATATACATATATATATTATAGATCGATAAAAGGAATGAAATACACCGTTAATGGAGACGGTAGGCCGTACGTACGCAAGAACGCTGTTTTCGTTTCCTTATTGAATTGAATGAAACTAAATTGATGACATAAATATATATATACATTAATACAGTAGAATTATTATTTCATATATTTCATTATTATTCATTATATAAACTTTATGATCATTCATGTATGGTTAACATGGAGAATGAATCTCATTGCGTCATGGAGACGGTAGTCCGTACGTACGCACGAGTTATGATATCGTTTCCATAATTATTGAATAGAATTGTAGTGGATGGTATAATATATAAGAATCATTATGATGTTATAATAACCATATATACTTATTCTTTACACCATTATACCCATCCATGTAAGGTGTTGGTGGAAAAACAGATTTCACCACGGCGTGGAGACGGTATTCTGTACGTACGCACGCGTGGTGATTTCGTTTTCTGTAGGATAGATAGATGGTGAGATAGGGTTGTTTCATAATTATAATAACATATCAGTATATGATTTATACTGATGTTATTACTTAATAATGAAACAACTAAATAAGAAGAAGTGGAAGAAGAAATAGAGTTGAAAGAATCGGTAACAGACATTACCTCTTCTTTGAAGAGCCTCTTTAAGACCTCCACTTAGGGAACTAAAATTGGTCTTTGAAGAAACCAGAACCTCTAGGATGTTTCTATGGAAGTGGAGAAGATAATTTTTCAGGTTTTGACCGACATTGAAGGCTCAAAGTGGTGTGAGGAAGAGAGGGAGGAGGTTCCCTTTTAAAAGGGAGGAGAGGGGCACCTTTGGAATAACTAAAAATATTATTTTATTATAAATTCATATTAGGTTTTTAATAGCTTAAAATTTATTAATATCGATGATATAGTGGGTATTGGTATAAATAATATCATCCAATATAATTTAGGCATGTTTAGGTTTCTATATTAACCTTATCATTTAGATTTAACTTTATGATAAATAATTTTACTTTTACCATGTCTTCTTGTTTTCTTACACTATAAGGTTTATAAACATACTATAACAAGACAAACAAACCCCAAGTGGGTCATTATTAATATATATATCCTTATATAAGTCATTTTTCTGAAACTTAGATTTTTAGGAAGAAAATAACAATTAATAATATAATATTTTTTTAAAAAACTATTTTATGTCAATTTTGACACTATTTGGGACTTGATTTTTTTGAAAATCATAACTGCATGATTAGTTCAATAAAAGTTACTTAAATCAATAATAAAATGTCATATTAAACTATAAAATTAGTGTAATTTATAAAAATACTAAAATTACATTTATTTGGGTATTTATAACATCAATTATGTCAATATTTTATTAATAAGATAATTACTGCATCATATTTGTGTCATAAATAAAATAATTATATAATTTATAAAAAATATAAATAAAGTACCATTATGTAGGAAATATTTTTATCTTTCTAATGAATATTTATAGTCGAATTTATCTTATGAATAACCCTATATTAAAAATGATATACTTATTAAACTTTGATTTTAATTATTACCCTTCTTTAAATAAATTAATTTTAAAAGTCCTTATCTAATCCAAGTGGGCCTGAAGGGTCATATTTAATTCCTAAGGTTGTTTTTGGTCGAATTACACTTATCTAATAGAATTAAGACATGTTTTAGTGTAATAATAATATCATTTTTACCCTTAATTATCCTATTTATTTTTAACAGTGATAAATAAAAGTAAAAAGTTACTATTCACCAAAAATTATTTTCATCTTATTGAACGACATTTTAGTCCATGATATTAACCGTGAGTCTCAGATTTTTGAAATTGAATTCACAGCAGTGGTAAAATTTAATTTAAATTAAAAAAATTTAGTTTTTTCACGACCGCTAAGTGGTTTCACTAATCATCGAAAATTGATGTTTTTCAGAAAAATACCAAAAATTCATCCTAAGCATTATTTGATATTCCAAATTCAAAATTTATGAATATTTTTCCAAATTCATAACATATAAGTGGCATTATTTATATCCAATTTCAAAGTGAAATTAATTTCAATGAAAAACATTGGATTAAATGGTAGAAATAAATTCTAATTACACTATGAACCCAATTAAAAAGATAATCTATCCATATAAATTATTGCGATGAAAAGTTGTTTTTAATAGAGCGTGTTTTTACTATTCATTAAAATATGAAAGTTATCAGAATAATATGAAAAATTTATCTAAAGTAAATTTTTATATCCTGATTACAAAGAAGAATTTTATTTTGTAAAATTGAACTTATAGACAAGTCAAAAACAAGATTTAAATTTGGTGCGCCATTAAAAGGCGGAAAAACTACATTTTTTGAAAATTGCTTATTTTACTTGAAAAATTGATTTTGTTTTCATACTATGTTGTAGAAAATGTGTAAGATAAATAATCATGTTATAAAATTGAAAATGTAGTTGATACTATTCATAAAGGGTAGTTCATATAACATATCGTTGTTTAGCGAAACTCAGTATTGCGTACAACACACGCTATCGTGGAAGGTCGTGATTGCGTGTAATGCAAGCCAAGTCAGGGATACGTGTTGTGAAAGCTCCTTTTGGTGTAGCGTACAACACAAGACATTAATGAAATTAAAAAAAATATTTTTAATAAAATATCAGGGTGTTACACATATGCTCAGGTGGTGAAATAGACATCATATCTTTGCCAGTTGATGTTGGTCATATCGAAATGTGGTTGGAATGTGTGTACCGGGGTGACAGATATGTAGTCATTCTAGATTCGTTGGTTCCACCCTTGTCCGGTTTGGGTAAACATGCACATACACCAGATTCTGAATGGGTGGCAATGAGGTCTAAAATCAATGGTGGGGAGGCCATTGAGGTATGGTAATTAAATGGAAATTTAGTCTTGTGTTTTTTAAAACGGATGGTGGTACTAATTTCTCCGTTTGAGGAATTATATGGGCATCTCTGTCGTCCTCCACTATGTTGGGTGGAATCGGGTGAGGCTTTAATGATTGGACCGATCAATGTACAGGAGACTATGAAGATGATCATGTTGATCAGAAAAGGATAGATATGGCTCAAGGTTGTCACAGATCATATGAAACACATCTTCGATGACTGTTGTTATTTGAGGTTAGTGATCATATGTTTCTGAGAATCTCTCCTAGGTTTTGATATCATCGATTTGGAAAGCAGTGTAAGCTATCCCCAAGGTATATTGGTTCTTTTGAGATACATGACCAGATGAGAGACATGGATGATCAGTTAGATTTTCAATCACATTTTCATGTGGTGAAAAATGTGTCTCATGTGTTGAAGTTTATGAAGTATAATCCAGATTATAACCATGTGATTTGTTGGCATCATGTTGAGCTAGAGCATGATGCTTCCATGGTGCACATTATAGTGTGGATTATGCATAGGAAAGATAATTTCTTACATCGAAAAAAATAGTTTATTTTTGGGTTTTGTGGAATCATGGTCGAATTTAGGTGGAGACATTGGTGTGGGAGAGAGAGATGGTCGAACAATGGACCCTACTCTTTCAACAAAGAGATGGTTCTCTTCTTTCCGAGGATGAAAAGTCTAATGGTTTTGAGAATATCAAACCACCGGTTTGACGTATGTCACAATAATCAATTCCTTTTTTATGTGTTTAATGTTATTTGGATGAGTTTGGATGAGTTTGGGAGTGTTTGGGAGGGTTTGGAAAAACATTGGAGGCCTTTTTAAATGTCGCACAGTTTTAGCACGGATTGGCGAAACAGTGTATGATGAAAAGTGCAGTAAATGGGATAGGAATGGCTTGTACAAATATTGTCTAACCATGTGGGGTGGGTTGTAATAGGAGAATATTAGAGGTAGAAATAGGTGCATGGTTAGCGCACAGTTTGTCTAGTTGTCCGAGCTAGCCATACGGCCCATAAAAATGAGTTTTTTTTAAAAAATCTGAATTCATTGTGATCTCTCTAAAAACACCCAAAATCTCTCCCACTCGAGAATAACATGGAATTTCATCTTATCAAGTGTTAGGGGTTCTCTCCCACTTATTTTTGTATAATATATAATAATTTTTTTGTCATGGTTAAGCTGATTCTTCTGAAGTAAGTCTCCTCCCTTAGTTCCTTGTGGTTTTCTTTAGATCTGCTTTTCCCACTCTCTCATTTTTCTATATCTACACTCTTTCTTTGTATATATAGGATTTTTTTCATTGTATTTTGATTTTAAGTATTTTTTATGAAAGTGAATGAAATATATAGTGGTTTTATTAGAGAGTTTTCTCGGATTGGGGTGTGGGGGCATGTGGATCAAAATCAATGGAACCGTAATGGTAGATGGATTCTCTCTTAACTCCATTGGGTTATAACTAGTGGTTTTGTGTAAAATTAATCATTTTTATTGAAATTAATTGTAATAATTATTTGAGAGTCTATATAGATATCCATTTGGTAATGATTTATGGAATTATTTGGTGAAAAGGGTTCTTGCTGCAAAAAATTGGGATTTCTTGTGTGATTTTAAAAAGTTGATATTATATTTTTAGTGGATATTTATGGAAAATGTTTGGTGAAATATGGATTTAAATAAATTTTTTGTTTAATGAAATGTGGTTGGACATGTAATGTTGGTTAAAGGATTTTTTCAATAAATGGGTGACTTATTTATGTGAATTGACATTTTTTGGAAATGGTTGTCTGTTTATTGTGCACCCTTGGTGCCTTGTGCTTGTTGGATGATTAAGTGTAATGGATTCTGTTGGTTGTGTGGAAGTTGGCGAGAAGTCTCATTATAAAACATAATGAATAGTGGTTTTATGAACCACCATTTTTATATTGTTCGGGAAGCACCGGTAGTTGGGAATGAGGTGAACTGGATGGGAGGAAGTCCCTCCATAATGGTTTCTTTGTTTTATATTTCTTGAAAAGATGGACTTTTTTGTGCTAATGAATGATGGGTATATAAATCCTGGCATGATTGGGACATTCCATTGTTTTTCATAACTTGGTAAGGGTATGATTGGCATGTTTTATGTTTTTAAACTATTTAATGTTTTATATATAATATTTTATATAAATTTACTAACTGTGTTATCCTAGTGGTGTGTGTAGGGAAGTCATTCGTGGAAAAACTATTGAGTATTTGTACACAACCCCATTTTGGAAAATTTGTTCTTTTTTCGATGATGTATTCCTGGACACCAGTAGGATTAAAGTATCTTATTTTGCTAGTGGTTTGGCATAATTCCTTGGTGATGTTGTGGTGCCATGATCATGGAGCTTGGTGTAGACTGAAGGATGGTGACCTTGTTCATTGGGGTCTTAATATGTAGTCTAATGTATGGTAGTCTGATTTTTTCATGGTCATATTTTTCATGTGGGATTGTTAAGGATTAGTTTGGTAGTCATTTGGTAATGTATGGGTTTGGTTGTCTAGTCGACATGTGTCATGTAGTGTGATGAAGTGGATTGTTTGGTTAGATTGCTTTATCTCAATGTAAAATCATTCCCTAATTTATTCTTGAAACAGTCTACATTTATTTCTAGCCATTAGCACCTTGGGAATGTCACATAAGGCCATTTAGAATTCCTCTACACTCCCAAGAAAAGATATGGGGATGGAAGATAAAAACTATATGAATAGAAGATGAATGTTTCACTGCTAAATATCAGAATCAACATTTACAGATCACGAAATCCTTAAATGAAATGCTTTCTATTACCCTCATTTTTTGGAATTAACAAAACCCAAAATGGTTAGTACATGACAGGATAATTCTATATATAGAATAAACCCATATAGGATGTATAACTATTTGAATATCCAAAATTCCATAGTAATAGTAAATGTTCATTATAGACCATTCAAGATATAAATAACCGTAAAATTCCTACAAACATTTCAACACAAATATTGAAAACCACAAATAAGTATTATTTTTTCATAAAGTCATTCAAGATATTTTAATAATTTATCTCTATATAATGTCAATAACTCTAATAGTTATATAACTAAAATTTAATTTCCCTAGTGACATACTCCTTATTTTATTCTATCAACTTCTATAAATAATATAAATCACTATAAAAACACAATAAAATAATACACACCTCCAAAATATAATTTAAAAATTATTCCTTGACTAAAATCCTATTAAATTCTATTTACCTTAATAATATAAGGATCCAAAATAGGTATCTTCTTCCAAAATGACATTAATCAATTAATCACCAATTCATTTTCTAATTCCATGGTTATATATTAGATAAAAAATATATTCAAAAAATTAATAGAACTATAATATGGAATCTTTCCATTTTAATACATATAATTTCATTTACAAGGTATGAAATGAGGATCGTTTAATGTTTTGTTTCATGAAAAAATGGTACATAAAATAGAAAAAATAGAAAAATTATTTCAAAACAACATGGAATGATTATTCATTGGTTCATCCTAAATATTTTTTTCTTGTATATCGTGACCATGGGACATAAATCAATGTAAAGGGTGATTATATGTCCCAATAATGGAAAACAAGAGAATTACTTTACATGTGATCTTGAGGAAATATTAACAATAACAAGATGAATATCATCAAGGAATGACAGAAGGGAATGGGGGAATATAATAATAAAAATAAATTGATGAAAAACATTTAAATGTTGGTACAACACATAAATTTTATAGTCATAATAATATAACTAAGGCATATGACTATGGTTTTTCATCGATGTGTTATAAAATTTACTATGGTTATTCACCAAAGTAACGTAAAACATCTCATCTCCTAAGATTAATTTCATTACCCAATGAATTGGAGCTCTATCAGGGGAACCCTTTATATGAATTAATAATTTTAATCCATATAGATAATAATAAACCATTTCATAAATAACCCATTGAGAATAGAAGACATGTGTTTCGTGTAAAAATTATGAAATTTTATTAAAGTGTATAAAGACAAGATCATTATGTCATTTATAACCCAAAAAAATAAAATAAAGGTTTTATGTATGTTAATTATAGAATCTCATAAAAAAATTACATATTGGTGAATAAATATGGAGAATAAAAAGGTTTGGGCATTCACGTAATGATAATAAAAAAATATTTTCATGAGGATTAGAGAAATTTTGATATCTATAATTAAATGGATAATAAGTATAAAATTTTGTTCAATAAAATTGTAAATGAGAGTGGAAAAGGGTCTCCCATTAATAAAAGACTATTAATACTATAGTGGAATAATATAAATTTTACATGTGAAATTGGTTTTTAAATTTTCAAGACATACCACATAAAGAAGAAACATTAATAGAAAAGAGAAGTGAGGATTTTCCTTACAATTAAGATTTGTTTCTAAAAGATAAGGATCAAAACATTGGGTATTAAATATACCTTGGGAGGACTCATTGAGAGGATAAAATATCATGTTACTATTGATAAAGAAATGGGAGTGAATGAGAATTGATAAACTGGTGGTTATTTATCGTAAAAGTGGTGGATTTGATTATCAATATCTAAATTTAAGATTTAGACAGCAAGGTAGTGGTAAAATAAAAACCACCGTCATTCCCATGGTTGATTGAAATCGTATTGGAAACTTGGTACACCATTTCTATTATTGTAATCCAGAAATGATTAACATTATCTTATATTACCTTTTTTGGAAATTAAAAGTAAATTTTACTCAAACTAAAATTCTTAAAGTGGAAGTCTCCAATTTAGAATTTAGAAAATATATTATATAGTTTGGAATTGATTAAATCCTTTTAAATGAACTGATATTAATAAAATATAAAAATTTATACTATTGGTATTTTTTAATTAGTTATTTTTTCATTATGAAAAAATTATGATGCCATTAAACTTATAGAAAACTAAAACATCATTTTACTTTTCATGAAAAAAATATATTTTAAAAATTTATAAAACTCACCCCATTTCTGAATTTTTATGTGTGGATTTCAAAAATGATAATTACTTTTCCATAATATATTTCTAAAAATTGTAATTCGAAAATTTTTAATATAAAATCATTCTTTATTAATATTAATAACGTAATGAAAATGCATAGAAAAATTATGACACTAGAATAGACCAAAATTATTTTAACATTTTCTTTAAAATAAGAGTTTATTAATCATACTATTTAATTAAAATAATAATTATTACTAAATCCCTATTTTATTATAATAGATAATTTTCTTCTAAAAATTAATATTCTCCTATGAGAAATCAATTTATCAAATTAGCAGATATTTCCACAAGAACAACTATTCTTAAAACAAAATTGATGCAACAACAAATTTATTTGCACAATTTGATATTACTTTAAATATCTAAATATAGGATATGTAATCCCATATTATATCCATTTAGGACCTAAGGTAAAGATGATCGATGATGATATATTAATGTGGCATATCTTATAACATCGCCTAAGTGTTAATTTCAACTAACTTTACATTCCCCCATAAGTGATTCCATTCACGCATCACTTCTTTGAAGATTTTCTTGGGATTGGTCGAGAGGGAAGCCTAGTGACACTACCTCCCTCAAATGTTATAATTAATGGGCTTCATGCAAAATGAAATTACTAGTTGAAGCCATCATTTATCTTTTTTTCACTGATTATCCCTTGTAATTTTACTTATAAACTATAATTATAAAATTAAATTTTTTATCAACAGTTTTTTTAAAATTTTCATATTGACCAATGATCATGTAAATGTCTAATCTATGTGGTAAATTTTTTCATTATATTGAATTCATTAAAATAATAAATGGGTATTATTTGAATAAAATAATATGTTACACATTTTTATGAAATAATTATCATTCAAAATGTTGTGGGCATTACATTCTTCCCCTTAAGAAATTCAATCCCCAAATTTTCAAATAATTCTATTAATTTATAATAAGTGTGGGTAGTTCTACCTCTTCATGTCCTATATTTCACATGTTTATTCTCCATATTTATGGTTTTTTCACTACTCATTGAAGTGGTGTCCAGTCCTATTGCCTAGAACATTTTCTCTATGGCCCAAGATCTGGATTAGATTCTCCTAGTAAGAGTGTTCATCTTCCAATTGTACCACATATGAATCAAGTACATGTGATGATTTATTTATGTACTTATCAATGAGTGATTATGATATATATCATGAAAATGTGATATATATTTAGGATGCAGAACTCGATATTCTACTACCCTATGTGATCTATAATTTCATAGGGTTCAATGTACCATGGGTTAGGCTTCAATTACTCTACAAAACAAATGAGTATCATCCAAGATTATATTTGATGGAAAAATTGGTCATCAATAGCAAAAGTAATTTCCCTTTTATGGGTTTCTATATGGAAATGATTTTCCTCTACTCATCTGAAATGTTTTGTTTGATGAAATTAACTTTTCAATCATATTTTACATGATATTTCCTGCAAAGATTTCTCTAAATATCATAATTCTAATAAGTAGGAGTTTTATATCATTTACAAGAGATATCATCATAGGTTTCTATTTGAATACATAAATGGAAGCATTTATTCAATGAGAACTGAACAAATTGAATATTTTGATAGCATAAACCTTTAAATTCCATTGAGCATGTTCTCAACATGTCCTTGAGTGTTAAAATTTTCCATTCAGATTTCTAATAAGTTGGGGGGAATAGTCTGGATTGAAATTCAATTTTGTATATAGATAATGGTGAATAATTCTCTAGAATTTTCATGTGAACATTACATAACAACACGATATGATATATATTAGTACTCATGTATCATTACCTCTTACTTCGTGTAAATCATGGAAATTTGGTTAGGAGAGAAATCTTCCCAAATATTGATGAAATGAGCAGCCATGATTATATGATAAATTATAACCCAACTATCATTGTTTACATTGGATGTTCTGAAGAGACTTGCAAAAAATTTGAAGTGACATTGTCCCACTTCCATGTCTGTATGGGTAGCGATTTTAACACCCATTTACGAATTTTTATTTATGTCATAACTTATGGGAACACCATGCACAATGTAGTGTAGTCAATATCTCCCATTTCCTGTTATCCCGCCAATAATAATCAATAAGGTCCCAATACATTTTATTAAATCCATGAAGTATAGATAATATAGAGGAATGAGAGGCATCCATCATATCCATATTAATTTCTAGAATAGGGGCACAAATATCCTTGTATAAAATTTCATTACATCTTCCTTATCAATATTATACTCATGAAACATACCATTCTTCACATCCTCTATTATCTTCTACTATAAATAATATTCTATTAGTGATTTCTTAACATTATCTAGTAATTATGGTTGAAAAATAATTTTGGATAGGGCCGATGATATTTATTCACCCATAATTCCAATGTCAAACCATGTTGGGTACTCGATCAAAGGATTCCTTGAATATTATTCATTTTGAACAAAAAAATATTATTTAATTTTTAATGTATCATGAACATTGTTTACTCCTATACGATTATAATTAATTAAATAATAATCATCATTTAGAAGTTCCAACCATATCCCATATCTCTTGTTCAATTAATTTTGTGTAAAAATATACGTCAAACATTTTTTTTCGCTATATATATCACATTTATCCACATAAGTATAATTCCTAAATTTCATTAGAGAAACAATGATTGAATATAGCCCCAGTTTTGGCGTAAGATAATTCTTCTCATGAGTCTTCCAATGTCGAGATTCATAAACAATAAATTTTTTATTTTCCATGAAGACTCAATAATCTCTTTTATAGATGAATTTCAAAATAACGAATATTTTGATGATAGATATTACATGGGTTATGTAAAAAATCGTTTCTTCATCTCTTGGAAGCATTCTTCACTATCCATTTTCCAGGAGGACTTGTCCCCATTTTGAGTTAACAAGAATAGTAAATTAGAATGTGATGAAATGTTTTTCACAAACCTCCTATAAAATCATACTAAACATTGAAAAATGAAAAACACAATTACAGTTATCGGTGGAGGAAACTTATTCACAACCTTTGTCTTTACAGGGTTAAATGATATTTCATCAATGGGTACAATATTACCCAATAAAGAAACTTGTTGTAAGCAAAATTCACATTTCTAAAATTTCTATATAGCTTATCCTCCCACAGAGTTTGACATATAAATCTTAGATGACCTTCTAGTTCCTCAGAACCATTTTATTATATCATAATATCATCAATAAAAACTACCAAAATTTTATCAATGTATTAATTAAAGACTCTATTTGTCACAACCATAATTATAGATAGAGAATTATCAATATGAAGGGAATAAAATAAAACTCATAATACACATATCTTGATCATAATTCAATTTTTGGAATATATTCTTTATTCACCCTCAATTTATGATAACCAGATTGATGATCAATCATGGAAAATAATTAAGCAACAAAAAGTTGGTCATTTAAATTTTAAATCCTTGGAATAAGGTACTTCTTCATCACTTTGATCTAGTTATTTTCTCTATAATAAATTCATTATTGTATAAACCAATCATTCTTCTTCACACAGAGAACAGGTTCCCCCTAATGATACACACCTGGTTTTTTAGAACCCTTATCCAAAAGGTCTTGGAGATTTTCTTTTTATACCTCCAACACTATATTTTCTATTCTATATGGGGTCCTTGATATCAGCTTAGATTTAAGAATGTGTTCAATGGGGAACTCTACCTCCCTTTTTAGGGAGTTCCATCAAACTCCTCTGCAAATATGTCAATGTATTCCCAAACAACTGGGAAATTTTCTATTCATATACATTTATTTACATATTCATTTACACAAATAATTTCTATAAAGAAGGATAGTGGTGGTTATTCTGGAAAAAGCATAGGTCGAGATATCTCTCCTTTTAAAATAAATGAATTTTTTTTCTATTCAAGAGTATTGAGGATTCCTTGCTACTATATTTGATATTAGTATTGTACTATTAAATCTAGTCCATACCTAATGTTATTTATAATTCCACCAAGGGAATGACTATTAGATTTTTAATGATATTTTTCATTCCAAAGTCAATACTAGAGTTTTTGTACACAACCGATGCATTTATAATACCTCAAGGAGCCCAGATAGATAACTCTACATCTAAATTTTTAGGGATCTATTCTATATTTTTTCAAACATGGATGACATAAAAGAAATCATAGAACCAGTATCAAATAATGTACTTTCTATATATGAGAGAACTATTAGAGTACCTTCCAATACATCATTTGTAGTATCAACTTACATTTTCATGAAACCAAGAGAATTACCATTATTTCTTGGCCTATATATATATATTTATAATTATACCACTCCACTATGTTTGGATTTTTATAGTTATTGAAAAAACTTTCAAAATCTTCACACATGAAGTATTGGAAATTAGGTGGGGCCAGAACCATCATACATTTATCAATATTGTTGAGAAATTGGTTCTTGAACTCACTATGATTATTCTAAAAATTATGTCCATCACTCAAGACTTGAATCATTTCCCTCTCTGAATATTGAATTATCCATGTTATTTTTCCTACATTTTTTCATGTGGGATGTTCCCCATTCATTGATCCTCTTCCATGATCAAATATCATCCCCATGTATGTCTTCATAAACCCCATATTATCAATCTATCTATGGAAAAAATATATATCTTAAACTCATGATCATTATTAATAGAACTTATCACTATCTCTAAAAAACATTTATAGTATTTACTAGATATATTCTTTAGTAAATTGGGTCTTTTTCTAAAAAGAATAAATCATCATTTCTATCAGGATATGTGACAATGATAGATTTGTAGTGAGAAACCTTTTTAATGTTTGTCTAATGGATTCTAATAAACACATTTTATTCCTAAATCATCTCTATGAAGTCCATCTCAATTTTCATTCTCATCACACAACATAAATAGTTGTTGAAAATGCATCCCAAGATCTCCTCCACTTTGTAGCATCAATCTCTCTTCTTGTAATTGTGTTTATAACATGGTTCCACCACCGATCAAATTCTCACTCGAAGGGGTACACATCCAGGGATATATTCACTTTCACTAAACAACAAATTACAGAAATTATATTTTATATAGAACTTATGAATTTTAAACAATTAATGTGTTAAGAAATACAGTTAAAAAAAGTAGTCATTGACACATAATGGAATCAAATGAAATTTCCTCCATTTAATGGGAATCAAATCTCTCCACATGATTCGTGTTATTTATCATAACATGAGTCTTTTTATTCATCATTTTCATGATGTTTTAAATTTTGGATTCCAAAGGAGGGTCATTAGTGCCTAGTCCATTGTACTCAACATTTATGTGGTTCCCTCCATTTCCTTTTGTTTTCTAAAAGAAGATAAATTAGTGAGAAATGTGTTCTTAAATTAATTACTCTAAAATAATTTTACTTCTTAAAAATAAATCATAATTATTTTAGTCATGATCAAAAATTAAATTTTCTATAAATCCTTCATTATGGTTCATTAAATGTCTTATTTACCAAATATATCACCCAAGAGTGTGAAACTAAGGGATCAAAAAATCCTATTTCTGTGCACCATTTCCTATTAGCATCTATCTAAATGTGTTGTTTTCAGTTTTTACCCCTGAATTAATATGTTTCGAGTGTATATACACATGTTTTATCCAAACATGTATTTATTTAATTTAAACCCACTTACCTTAATCATTTCCAAAATTAAAATATTTTTTTCTGATATTATAACCTTGACCATAATTTTCTAACTAATGTTTTTAATTCCTAATTTACTCAAATAAAAAAACATCATTTGATACCATTTAGGTCACTTAATATAATAAAGCATATAAAATCATTTTAAAAATGTGAATTTAATTTCATTGGATCATCCTATTTAACATTAATTCACCAGAAAATGTATATATATAACAAATGAAGGGTTTATTATAATGGAAAGTAAGGTAATATAAGATAAATAGTTTACATATGATCTTGAGGAAAAATCAATAGGAACGTGAGGAATATTATAAAGGTATGGAAAAAGGAATTAAAGGATACAGTGGTCTCCCATTTATAAAATAATATTAATAGAGTTATTAAGTAAAATAAATTGTACACAAGAACATAGATGGAAATTTTCAAGACAATCCATATAAAGAGGACACTTTAGTGGGAAAGATAAGTGGGGATTTCCCTTGCCATGAAGAAGAGTTTTGAAAAAATTAGGATCGAGACCTTAGTGGGATAACGAAATCTTAGTATGACTCCTTGGGATATAAAACTATCAGAGCTTATTAGGGGATGAAATGGTAGTGAATATGAATATATAAATGGGTTGGAATTTAAAATAAGTGATGTGGATTTGTTTATGAATTTATAAATATTGACCTTGGACACCTATGTTGTGTTAAATTAAATACCATGGTATTGACCATTGTATTTTCCCATGGTATTGGTATCTTTGGAGATCTTTTATGTTATCTTAATCCACATGAGTCTAAAATGATTATATATTTCTATTTTTATAATAGAAAATTTAAATTTACTCAAAATAACATTCTTAATTATATTGTTTTCATTTCAAAATCAGTAATGTAAATTATATTTTTGGAAATTGATTAAAATATATCAAAATAACTGATATTAATATAATTACACATTTAAATTCATGGATTGTTGTTAATAATGTATTACATTGTTATGAAATAACTATGATTTCATTAAACATACAAATAACTCAACTATATTTAGATTATTGTAACGCCTCGACCAAAGCATCTCGGAGCCGGTGCATTATTTTAATACATTGGCATGATTACAATGAATAATGACCTAAACAGCTGATCAGTTTAGCAGTCTTGGAAAATTGATTACATACATGAATTTTAAATTACACATTAAAATAAAAAACAAATCATAAATAATACTTTGAGAACGCCATTATTCCGCTAGCTTAATCATGAATATAAATCATAATACACTTCTTGGAATCATAGAAAAAAAAATACATAAGAATGGGGTGAGCTCAGATGCCTAGAAAGGGTAAATAATTTAGCGGAAGTTATAGACTTTTAAGGAAAGATATGTAATACAAACAAAATACTTTTAAACAACAAAATGAACGTAATATGGAAAAAATAAATCAAACATTTTTCATATAAACTTGGACATGGATATTATTCTCGTAGAATAATCACATTTAATAACTAATTTCTTAATAAGGGAATACATAATGCTTGACATCATTACCACATTGTAAAGGCCACATGCCAAGACTAATTTTGTTTGTCAAGGCCTTGTGCCAAGAACCGAGTTTCCCTCATGAGACCTACAGATGCATCAAGGGGCTATAGTGGGCTCCACCTATCACATAAGACATCCAAGGCATTCCTTATATGAGAATGTTGAAACAGAACATAAAATTTTGAATTAAAACTAGCATATTAAATGTCAATAATTTTACTGTAAACCATGAATGGTATTAAAGAGCACAAAGAAATTCATACATATCATAACTCATTTAATACAATATGGAATATATTATTATAATAAATCAACATCTATATAAAATAATATCTATTAAAGTATGTTGACATAGTTGAAAATGATTAGTAAAACTCTTTTGGTGAAATATCATTTTTTGTGAAATCATATTAATGTCACACATTTATAATGTAAGTAATTTAAAAGATATTTTTGAATCAAAGTTTCCCATACAACATGGAAACATTTGAATGGAATTACAATTTTAAAAAAATCATTTCTATATAAATATATCATAAAATTCGTTTTTAAAATGTAGACATTAATTAAAATATTTAGAAAAATAAATCATTACAACATTTAAAATAAATATCTTTATAAAGTTCCACTTCCAAAAGGACATATAATATTCCTTTTGAAAACATTTTTATGAAACATGGACATGGATGATAAATATGTCATTTTAGATACTTACAGGAAAACAATCCCAGATAATAATGTGATTTAGGAAATAACCCTTACCTTGTAATTTCCTTTATTCGACAGTACATTTAACCTCATGTATAACGACCGTAATATGTTATTAAATTATAACAGAACCATAGTCATATTTATGATATCATACTTGATTAATTTATGTCTTTATATTATATATTTAATTATAATTTCCAAGTTAAAATAACTTTTTGGGTAACTATTTCTCTCTTTATTGTATGTGTCTTGACCTTTTATTCTTGATCGTTTCACATATATCATAATTTAGTTGCATACAAAACATAAAACTTTATTTATATATCAAATATATACAGAATATAAATATATATAATTTTTATACATATTAAATTGAAAACACTGTTTATGGTGATGGTAGATCGTACGTACACATAAATGATGATTCAGTTTTTATATCATATTGAACGGAATTAAGAAAATGTGGTATATGTAAAACATACATATATATATCTCTAGTATCATTATTATGTCATATATTACATACTTATTAATAATATAAATTTTTATAATAATCGTTGAATGATGAACATGACAATGAATCTCATCGCGTCGTGGAGATAGTAAGCCGTACATACGAATGAGCGACAATATCATTATTTTGATAGTGAAATAGTATGTAAATTGATGATATATTATATATATAAATTCATTAGTGTGTTCTATTAATTATTTAAATCAATTAAACACATTGTTATACACATCCAAATAATGAATTGTTGAATAACGTACTACATCCTGACTTGGAGACGGTAAGCCGTACGTACTCACAAATGGTGAATTTAACATTCATAGGATAGATAGAATAATGAATATGGTTTTACCATATTTATAATGAAACAATGGTTTGTAGAAGGTAATTGAGTTATAATTTTTGTATGGAAACCATAAAGAATTAGGAAGTGGATGAAGAGAAGAACATTGAAAAATGTGATGATGTAATTACCTCTTCTGTGGGATCTTCCTTTTGATTTGAACAAAAGGGATACATACGTTGGCTTTCTGATCAATGTGATATCACTTGGATGAATTCAATGTAGTTGGGGGGAGATTTGAATACGGTTTGGCTGATCCAAATGGCTTTGGAGGAGTGAATTTAAGTTAAGCAGAAGTACCCTTTTATAAGAGAGATTAGTGGGAACTTTAGGAAAAGCATGAAATATTATTTTATTGTTAAATAATTAACAGTTTACAATGAATAAAAATGGATTTATTTAGTGTATAAGGTGGGTATGGGTATAAATCAACTCATCCAATAGGTTTTATACATGTCTAGATCACCATATTAACCGTATCTTTTAGATATACCACATAGATAAATAGATTAACTCTTACCATGTCTTCTAGTATTCTTACACAATTTGGTTAATAACGTTACTATAAAATGAAAATATAACCTCATGTAGTTACTTAATGTAATATATATCATTATAATAGTTTTTTTATCAATGTATTTTTAGAAATATTACATAATATAATAATAAAGTATTTGTTTAAAAAATTCATTTAATTCAATTTAGACACTATTTAGTATTTGGATACAATGAAAGTCATGAAAATCTGATTACTTCAAAAAAAATTACATTAAATAAACCCTAACATGTCTTATTCACCTAGAAATCTCATGGATGACATCAAAGTCTCAATTTAATTTTTTTGGATATTTATAATATCAATTATTTTAATCTTTCATTAATAAGGTAATTACTACATCATCATAGTGTAATACAAAAATTTAAATATTTAAGGTCAAAAATTTATAAATAAACTACCATTATGTACGAAATATTTTTATTTTTATAAGGAATATTTATTGTCTAATTTATTTTATGTGTAACCCTATATTAAAAATCGTTTATTTATTAATCATTGAATTTAACGCTTTTAACTGCTCTTTCAATAAAATATAATAAATGTCCTAATCTAATAAAAAAGGATAAAAAGGATCTTATTTTTGTCCTAAGGTTAATTTTGGTCGATAAACACTTATCAAATATAATTAAAACATGTTTTAGGGTAATTATAATATCATTTTTACCTTTAATTAGCCAATTTTTTTAACTGTGGTAGAAAAAATTTAAGATATTACTCACCAAAAATTATTTTCAACATATTGTAAAAAAATTTACATAATGGTGTCAAACTTTTCTTTTGGATTTTTGAAATTCAATTCATAGAAGTGTTACAATTATCTTTTATAAAAATTGGCAGATGTGCCTAGAAGGTGGGTAAAAAATGTTAACAACATGCAATAAAATTTTATATGTCTAGTTTTATTAAAAATCAACTCCAATGAATTAAATATCACTAATATATGTATAACGTATCTATTTTTACATGAAGATAAAATTTTAATTAAAATATTTATTTAAATGAAATGTTAGTTTTAATCTACAATGTAGTGTTTTTCACTATTCATAAAAAATTGAATGTGTTTATAAAAATACTAAAAATTCAACCGAAGAAAATTTTGATATTCCAAATTCTAAAATTATGAATATTTTACCAAATAAAAAACATTGAATTTTTATTAATTAATTTAAAATTAATACTCATTGTCAAAACCTGAAAGCGGGTTTTTAAGAAACAAAAACTACCAAAAGATTGACAAGTGTTTATGTCCAATTAAAAAATTGAAATTACTTCCAATGAAAAAAATTGGATTAAATGGTAAAAATATAATATAATTATACTTTAAATCCAATCAAATTAATAATTTAACAATTTATGATATTTCAACTGAAAAAGTAGTTTTCAATTAAATTTTACTATTTTTCACTATTCATTAAAATATGAATGTTATAAGAAAAACTGAAAATATTTATCCAAACTAAATTTTTATGTCCTTATTCTAAAGAATACATTTATTTTGTCTTATTTAATATATAAAAAAATTTCAAATATTGGATTTAAAAATGGTTTGTCAATAAAAGGCGGTAAAAATGAATTTATTTAAAAAATGCTTCTTTTATATGAAAATATTGAATTTATCCTTATATTATGAGTAATAAAAACAAAATATTATCTCTAAAATTATTAAAGATATATATAATATTCCAATGTTGTTTAATACTATTCATAACCACTTTTTAAACGGTTAGTTTGATAGGTCGTGATGCGCTTGAACTCAGTGTTTCTTGTAACACAAGCTATTGAATTACTTAAAAGGGACAACATACTATGAAATATAGTGGTTTTAAATTCTCTCATCCTTCAATATATTGAATCCTCCCAATTTGAAATTTTTCTTCAAAAATAATAGTTTGAAAAAAGAAAATACCGTTGTGGAAAACCTACGTTGGAAATATGGTTAATAAAATTTTGTTTTAATAAGAGTGAAAAGGATATGAAAAAGTCACCACAAAATAAGAATATAGAATAGGAAATATTTGTAGGATATTAGAGACACATAATTGGGGAAAAGTTTAAATATTTAAAGGGAGTGATTGAGGTCATCAATCAGGAAAAAGTGAAAGAATAATATAAAATTGAGGGCCTCAATGCCACCATTCAATGATGATTTAAAGTATCATCAGTTCAACAAAACATATGGTATTAGGAGAACACATTTTTTGAGATACACTGTTTTTTGAAGAGGAATGGTTAATTTACTATCAAGATAAGAACTCAAGAAAACATACTTTATTATATAACTTTTCACAATTATATTCTCATTATTTGGTTTTCATTGATCTATTTTATCTTCATCCCTTACACTAGGAAATAAATGTTCAAAAATGATTTTTTATGCCTAAAGCACGGTTGATAAATCATAAGGTCCAAAATTATTCCCTTAATCCTTTAAATGTTTATGGAAAATCAATTCTTAAGTAAACGTATTCAATAAATTATAATTAAACCTCAATCAAAATATCATGTGTTCAACATAGTCAATTCCATCCTTTAGACTTATCCAAAATACTTATGCCCAAACTCACAGTCCAAAAATTGATAAGGAAGGTCATCATAACATAATGAAGATCTCGTTTATCACATAACAATATATGAATACCATCATCATGTATTATATTAAAACATGGTAACAACCTAAATTACCATAAAACCTATTTTGAATAGGTATGCACTTCTTTATTCCTTCTATTAAACATAGAATACTGGATATAATCATTGAATCCAAATAAATTTCAATATCCAACAATGATTAAATAAAAAACCATTAATTAGTTCCAATGTATTCAATAATATCCAATATACATTATTCAATGAAATTGACTCTAATTCTAAAATCACTACCTCTGTATCATGATCATATTACGGTTTATCATTCTCTCAACCATATATTTTCTAGAATGTTAAACCAGCTATTGATTCACTTTTTATGGTACCACACAATCTCAATTCCTTAATGAAGTATTACTTTAGTACTATCATAATATACTTTAATGTTAATATAGAATGTAAATAATTAGTACAATACTCAAATGACAGGATTACACTACTAGAAATTTAATCTATTCCCACAGACTTATACCCATGGTTTTATTGCTCCATGGCTATAGGTCGTTTATAGAAACATTTTAATTAAACATCCATGGAAAAACTTGGATAAACATTGGCATTCTTTTTTTATTTCATTAGAATCTCCTCTAATTCTCCCCCAATCCATGACCCTACTCTCCAAACCATCTACATCTCTCACCGCGGCTCCCTCCTCCCGATGCTCCCAATCAATGTGGTCTCTCACACTGTCATCGACCTCTCTCACCACGACCCTCCACTTTGAACCATCGACCACTCTCATGAACTCTATCATGTTGTTCAGTGTGGACCTTCATAATAGGAGTCCATTGGCCCTTCAACTTTCAATTTACGTATAATTTCTAAGTCTCCCTCCTTCTATTTTCCACCCACTATAAACCTCTTATGTTTTATCGATCGAAGCATCCTCCTCCCATGGAAGGTGTTTTATTTTTTTATTTCGATTATGGAATGATAATCACATGGTCTGGATGACTATGGAGAGTTGGGAGAGGAAGTCAGAGCGGATTCGGTTTTTAATTCTATATAGTTGGGAATTTGTGATCATCATTTTCATTTATTTAGTCATTTGTAGTTTCCTTCAGTTTTTGTTTGTTCAAAGAAATTTTATCCACTTGGGTTGGTTTTTTTGGATTCATGTGGTAGTATACTCGATGGATTGTTTGTAATTTCCATGGGCCTCCAGGTTTTCCTTATTGATTCATTTCTTGTCAGGTGAAGTTACTTGCTGGAAGTAGTTTGTTAATTTGTATTCGATTTTCCTTTAACATCCCATGCTTATTTTATTTATCACTTGCTTGTCTTTTTTCCTGGAGAACCCATGTATGCATGCTGCATTAAATGAAATCCCCCTTTTTCATGTGTTCCATGTAATTGGGTATGGGGAGTTTTATTTATACTCGTATGATGTTCTCTATTTATTTTCTTAAATGCTACTTTTTTCATTGATAAGCTTGTTAGTATGTCTTCTAGTTCAAATTTAAAGGAGTACAAAATTTTATGTATGTGGCTTCTGATTCTTGTCATTGAGATAGCATGTGGTGTTTTCCTGATGAAAACTGAGGAGAGCTACTTCTATGTCTTTGTTAACTACATTCAAAACTTTTTATTTTTTAGTGCCATACCGATCTGATTTGAATGCGCAGTGGAAACGTTATCATGGTAGGAACAAAAAACAATACAAATGTAAAAGTTTTTGAATTACTAATTATATTTTGAAAACCGGATCCATGGTCCAAAATGCTTCACACTCACCAACCTGTCCTGTTTTGGTGTCCATCACTCCAAAAGAGGTGGTCATCTTGGAAGTGAACTCCTTAAAACATATTATGATGTTCTCAACAAGAACCAGGTATTTATGGTTTTAACCCCTCAAATTTCACTCATGTACATTATCCAATGGTTGGAATTTATATGTTTATGGGATTTTAGGAGGTTTAAATAATAAAATAATGGATGAAAAACTAGATACATTTGTGTTATTCAAATCAGGTGAGTTTTGTTGTTAGGGTGGCATTTGGAGTATGATGGTTATGTATTGGGTATGGTTTGTATTTTCCTTTGAGGGTTTGGGTTGGTGGTAATACATAATTTTGGAGGATCTTTTTGGGATTTTTCTAGATGTTTTGATGTAAAACTCTCGATATATTGAATTTTTGTGATTTCTGGGTGATTTGATTTTGTATTTTTATTAGGAAGTTGTTTGTTAGATTTGTTAAGGGGGTGGAGGGTTTCTTATTATCAGGGGTGAATGTGTGGGGTTTGGTTATTATGCTTGGTGTGTAGGAGAGTAACCCTTAGATTATTATGATAAACCTTAGGGTTTGGTGTAACGACCCAATCTTTTTGAGTAGTATATTAACTTACTCTTATTTATTTAATAAGATGTTAATGGTTAATGCAGAAAGAGGAGTCGATGGCTTCATCCAGTAGACTCAACCCTTACGAAGCCCACTTATCAGAGCTTGGGAAGGAGGTAGCATCTGTGGGCTTCGCTTTGGACCAAGCCCAATCCGAGCTCCAGCGTGTCAAGCTTGAACGAAAACGCTTGCAGGAGAAGTTCAAGTTAGTGGAGATTGCTACTAGGGCAATGTTATCTGAGACTCCCTCATATTCTCTCACCATAGCACACCTTACACTTAGGTCTTATGCCAGTGTTATAAGGGGCTATGTGATGAGACCCTAGTTTCCTTGTGTAATCCTTTCGGGTGAATAAATTGAGATTTCTTCCTTTAGTGATGTTTGTGAAATTTCAAATGTCTGGATAATTTTATAATGTATTTTATTGATGAATTTTGAAAAAGGGATATTTTGAAATATTTATGTAAACCCTAAATAACTAATGATGTGTAATGATTTTCAAAAAATGGTCTTCTACAAAAGTGTTCATTAAAGAATTTGGAGTCTAATAAGATCAACTTAATTTTTGATGAATAGTAAATTATGAATAGTGATTTTACGCTTAGGATTAGTAATATGACCAAATGGATTAGTAATCTCACTTAAAGAAAGTTTTAAAATAATCTAGGCACCTAGATTAAGTAATGTGATTCAATAAAATGGTTAAATAACGGTTTCATAAATTATTATTCAAGTATTAGTTTTTTTCGGATGAATAGTGTTTTTTAATTAAAAATTTAATTAAAAATAATTAGAAAATTATTTTTATAAAAAGGACTTTATTTTTGAACTCAGAGCATCGATATTATGTTAAGGTAATTTTTGGGATTTTTTCTGAAAAAAATGAATTTTTGATGAATAGTGTTTTTATTTAAAAATTAAATTAAAAATATTTAGAAAATTATTTTTATAAAATGGATTTCATTTTTGAAATCAGAACATTGATATTTGGTTAAGGTGAAATTTTGGGATTATTCTGAGAAAGTTGAATTTTCGGTGAATAGTGAAAGTATAGTTTTTCAGTTACGGGTGTTTAATGACATCATTAAATGATGTATTAAGTATATATTCAATTTGGTCGAATTATGAATAGTAAGTTAAGGTGTGAGGTGTCCCAAGTGGCCAATACCATGGGCAAATACCATGGGCAAGCCCATGGTTTTGCCAAAACCACTAGTGAGGTGTCCCTTGGCCATTAATGCTTTGTCCCCTCACTTTCCCTATAAATACCCACCCTTTCCTCCCTTAGTTTTCACTCCCAACTCTTCCCCAACGAAGTTCTGGTCTTCTTACCTTCCAAGGAGTCCTCCCAAGGTGCCCCCAAGCCCTCAAGGTCCAATCCTTTGAGTTTCAAGAGTCACATTTTAAGGTAAGGGATCCGACCCCTCTCTTTCTTTTCATGAAATCTCTTTTATGTCATTCCTATTATGCTCCATGTATTTATGTGAGAGGATGTTCTTTTATATTCCTCTTACTGCCCTTTCATGTTTATATGATGAGATATCCCCTCTTACTCTCATCATTTCGTTTTATGAAAGTTTAAGTGACGTCGTTAGGCTGCCGAATTTTTAAGGGATTCTTTCACCCTTCTCATTTTTCAAGTTCAATTTTCATGTCAAGTCTTTCAAGTTCCTTTTTATTATGTTGGGGTATGATCTCTATATAAATCATACTGATCTCTTATGATCATATTATGAGGGACCCTTTTTTATCTTGTCAAATCATTTTCTTTTGAAGTTAAGTGACGCCGTAAGGCTGCCGAATTTTCATAAGAGAAATCTAATCTTTTTCCTTCCATGTTTTTCATTTCAAATGGTATGTCCCTAAAATTTCATTTCCATGTCCATATGTCCTTCTTATTCTTTCACCCTACTGTTTTATGGATCATTTATGAGTGGGTGACCCATGTCCCCTCTCATTTCAATGTTTTCTAAAACCCCGAAACTTAGCCGTTATGCTGCAGAATTTTCCCCTCAAAATGCCTCTCAATTTTCTCAAAAATTATTTTATGTTATAAAGTGAATACTCAAAGCCCTTATTTCTACAAGGGTATTCACATATATATCAAAATGTTCCATTTTAAATTCTGGGATTTACATACATGAGACCCACCTTCCTTTCTTGTGGGTTTTAAAGTGTCGTAAAGATCATGTCTTTAAAGCAGTTTTTAAAACGTTATGATTATGAAATGAAACCCATTTATTTTATGCTATATGGGTTATTTATGAAATGTTTGATGATGATATATGTGTCTCACATGATAATAAAGGCAAATTTAAGGGTGCGCCCTGATAGCGCTCCAATACATTGGGTAATGATGTAACCACTAGAGATTACAATTTTCACGATACCTTGGTGAATAACCTTGGTAATTTTCAAATGACACCTAGGGGATGGACCTTGGTGATATGTTCATGATTGTCTATGTTAAATGATGTAGCCACATCTTCAAGTTATGAAAAATGTTATTTTTATTATGAAATGCCTCATGATTTCTTTCTTATGCCTTAAAGTTCTTTTCATGTCCTTATTGAAGTATCTCATGTTCACATGTAAAATGTTCCTCTTGTTTACCTTACTGGGCCTTCTGCTCACCCTTTCTTTTGATGTATGTCCCCAGGTTATGAGATGCAGTAATGAACCTAGAATGAACTTAAGGAGAAGCCTTGCAAGTGTTTAAGAAGAATGTTTTATGTTTTTTATGTATTATGATCCTTGTTTCCAAGACACTAAACCTTAACGATCCTCAGATTTGTGTAATGTAATGAAATTTTTTGTTATAAAATGGCGGGATGCTATAGTTGGTATCAAAGGATGGTTTAGTTATTTGTGGAAATTAGGATATAAAAACTTTAGGAAGAACCCTATAGAAAAGTTTAAATATAGGAAAACTTCCTGGTATTTTGGTAAGTATTAAGTAAGTGGTCTATCAAACAAATACATCCCTGTCTGGATACGAGCAGGTAGAGGCGGCTCTGGCACAGATGTACATAGGGGTAAAACCCGAAAACACCGCTTTGAGCTAGACTCGAACGGGAACTGGTGCACGATAACGGGCCTTGCTGCACTCTTGGTTACGACACTCCCGGGGGATATATTTGGTTAATCACATGCTTTTTATGAATCATTATGAAGGAATTATAGAGAACTATAATTGTCTAAGCACGAAGTCTTAGTTAAAAGATTCATAAATGAAATAAGTTTCTCACTAAGGTTTTATTCTTTTAGAAAATGGCGGGCAATAGGAGAAACCGTGCCGATGGTGACCGCAATGCACCATGTGCTGACGGCCCTCCGATGGAAGCCGGAATGGAAACATTCATGCGGATGATGAACCAACTGACTCAAGTTATGAGTAATAACTTGAATCAAGCTGAGAGGCCGACCTCACCACGAAGGGAACAACTTTCTGTTGAGTCCTTCATGCGTCAACGACCGCCAACATTCAGTGGATCTACTGACCCATTGGTTGCGGAACAATGGATAAGCTCCATTGAAAAGATCTTTTCTGTACTTCATTGTTCGGAACAAGAAAAAGTCACCCTTGCTGTTTACCGCCTAGAGGGAGAAGCTGATCAGTGGTGGTCACTGATCAAAAACACGAAGCCACGAGGAGAGATGGAAGCTATGGAGTGGGAAGAATTTCGGGGGATTTTCTTTAACAAGTATTTCCCTCGTTCCATGAGAACGAAAATGGAGAAAGAGTTTCTCGAGCTGAAGCAGAAGGAGAACGAATCTGTCGGAAGCTATGAGATGAACTTCACAAGGCTTTCCCGTTATACCTCAAGCTTTGTCATGGACCCTAATGGGAAGGTTGATAGATTCTTTGGCGGACTACGACCACATCTACGGAAGAATCTAGCCAACAGGGACTACGATAGCTATGAAGAAATAGTTCGAAGTGCTATGAAAGTTGAACTAGAGTTTGGGGAGACACAGTGGTCTCACAAATCTAATGAGAAGAATAGAACTCTAGAACCAAGCCTGGGAAGAAGTTTTGATCAGGAAAGAGGTGGAAAGCATATGCAACATGCCACATGCAATAAATGTGGGATGAAGCATCCGGGGAACTACTTGATCGGAAGTGGCAAGTGCTATAGGTGTGGAAAAGAAGGCCATATTTCTCAGAATTGTCGTGGTGATGTGAAGCCTCAACTTCCCATCACTAACGACAGAGGAAAGATGGTTCCGGCCCTACCCGAAGTCACATGCTTCAAGTGTGGACAACTTGGGCACTTTGCTAATCAATGTCCAAATCCGAGGGCGGTGGAGGGGAATCACCATCAACCTCAGCAGAGGCCAAGGGAGCAAGGTCGTGATTTCGCTATCACAACAACTGAAGTTGAAGTTCCGAACGATGTGGTAGCAGGTACTCTTGTTGTCCTTTCAAAACTAGAAAGTGCTTTATTTGATTCTGGTTCTACGCATTCCTTTATTTCCTCCAAGTTTGCAAGGAAAATAGAATCAATCCCCGAACTGCTAGAGGTAGAGTTGTCAGTCAAGACTCCAAGTGGGATTATCCTTGCATCAAAAGTATTTAGAGACTCTAGTGTTTACTTTGGTGAGATCAATCTTATCGCAAATCTAGTAGTCATTCCCATGATGGAATTCGACATTATACTAGGGATGGACTGGCTCTCAAAGTATAACGCTAAGATCAAATGCAGAAGTAAGGAAATCTCAGCAGTCTTGAATGAACGACCTACAGTTATCTTCCGAGGAGAGATATCCCGAACTGATCCCTATCTAGAAGCACCTCCTATAGCTTTCTTTATGGAGTTAATCGGTGATGAGGAAGAAGGGAAAGAGAGCATACAAATTGAAGATGTTCCGATTGTTCAAGAATACATGGATGTATTTCCTGAGGAGTTACCTGGACCTCCCCCAGAAAGAGAGGTAGAGTTCTCCATTGAACTCGTACCTGGGTCTCAACCGATATCAAAGACTCTGTATATAATGGCAAATGTGGAGCTAGAGGAGCTAAAGAAACAACTCCATGACTTGTTGGAGAAGGGGTTTATCCGACCGAGTGTGTCTCCTTGGGGAGCACCAGTTCTCTTTGTGAAGAAGAAGGATGGATCAATGCGGCTATGCATTGATTATAGAGAACTGAACGGGATCACAGTGAAGAACAGATACCCTCTTCCAAGAATTGATGATTTATTTGACCAACTTCGTGGGGCTCAATTCTTCTCTAAGATTGACCTTCGATCTGGTTATCATCAACTGAGGGTGAAGAAGGAAGATATTCCAAAGACTGCCTTCCGATCAAGATATGGGCATTATGAGTTTACTGTTATGCCCTTCGGCTTGACTAATGCTCCTGCTATTTTCATGGATTTGATGAATAGAGTCTTTAAGGACTACCTTGATAACTTTGTGGTAGTTTTTATTGATGATATTTTGATATATTCAAAAAGTCGGGAGGAGCATGAAGATCATCTGAGGGTTATTTTGAAAACTCTACGGAAGGAGAGGCTCTTTGGGAAGTTCAGCAAGTGTGAGTTTTGGTTACAATAAGTGGCTTTCTTGGGGCACATCGTAACCAATGAAGGAATCTCGGTTGACCCTGCAAAGACAATGGTTGTGGAGGAGTGGCCTCAACCCACAACAGTAACTGAGATTCGTAGTTTCCTTGGTTTAGCGGGATATTATAGGAGGTTTGTGAAAAACTTTTCACGGCTTTCTAATCCACTAACTAAGTTGACTCGAAAGGGGGTTAAGTTCATCTGGACAATGGAATGCGAAGAAAGTTTCCAAGAGCTGAAGAAGAGATTGGTTACTGCACCGGTGTTAACACTACCCTCTATCGGAGAAGGATTCGTTATTTTTAGCGATGCATCTCTGAAAGGGCTTGGGTGCGTCCTCATGCAAAATGACAAAGTAATTGCTTATGCATCTCGACAGTTGAATATTCATGAGCAGAATTATCCTACGCATGATCTGGAGCTGGCGGCAGCTGTTTTTGCTCTAAAGATATGGAGGCACTATCTTTATGGGGAGAAATGTGATATATACACTGACCACCAAAGTCTAAAGTATATTTTCACACAGAAAGAATTGAACATGAGACAAAGGAGATGGTTGGAGTTTATTAAAGACTATGATTGTTCAATTCATTATCACCCTGGTAGAGCAAACAAAGTCGCGGATGCATTAAGCAGGAAAGATCCTGTTGTTCTGGCAACAATGAGGATCCTGGGAGATCCCTTGATTAAAGATCTAGTAAAACTGGACATGGGAATTATAAGGAAAGGGACATCATCAACCCTATCCCAAATGATTTCTCAACCTTCATTACTAGAGAAGATCAAGAAGGCTCAAAAAGAAGATCCTTTACTGCAGGAGAAGTTCGAGGCTGTAAAGGATGGGAAGTTCCCTGATTTCAATATTGATCAAGAAGGTGTATTGAAATTTCGTACAAGACTATGTGTTCCATCTATTCCGGAGATAAAGAAAGAACTGATGGATGAAGCTCATAGCTCTACTTTCTCTATACATCCGGGAAGCACTAAGATGTATAGAGTCCTTCGTGATCATTATTGGTGGGATAACATGAAGAGGGAGATTGCCGATTACACTACAAGGTGCCTGGTGTGTCAGCAAGTAAAGGCAGAAAGACAACTTCCTAAGGGGGTATTACAACCGCTACCCATACCAGTATGGAAGTGGGATAATATCACTATGGACTTTGTAACTGGTCTCCCGAAAACATCCAAAGGGAACAATGCGATATGGGTTATTGTGGACCGTCTCACCAAGACAGCCCATTTTATCCCTATTCGGGAAGATTTCTCTCTAGATCAGCTTGCCAAGATATACGTGAAGGAAGTGGTAAGGCTGCATGGGGTACCACTATCCATCGTATCTGATCGTGACCCAAGATTCACATCAAAATTCTGGAGAAGTCTTCAGCATGCTCTGAATACTGAATTGAATTTTAGTACGGCCTATCATCCTCAAACTGATGGCCAATCTGAAAGGACTATTCAGACACTCGAAGACATGTTGAGATTATGCTCAATGGAATTTAAAGGTGGATGGGATCAACACCTCCCATTAGTGGAGTTCCCCTATAACAACAGCTTCCATGCGAGTATTCAGATGGCACCCTATGAAGCTCTGTATGGAAAGCGGTGTAGAACTCCTACTTGTTGGGATGAAACTGGTGAGAGGAAGCTTCTTGGGCCTGATCTCGTGCAAGAGATGACAGAACAGGTTCATGCCATCCAACAACACATAAAGGCTGCTCAGAGTCGGCAGAAGAGCTATGCTGACAATCGTCGAAGGGACTTGGAGTTTGGTGTTGGTGACAAAGTCTTCCTTCGAATTTCTCCATGGAAGAGAGTCATGCGGTTTGGGAAGAAAGGGAAGCTCAGCCCTAGGTACATTGGCCCCTATGAAATCCTTGATCGCATAGGAGCAGTGGCCTATCGTCTAGCACTTCCACCGAACCTAGCTCAAGTTCATGATGTCTTCCATGTATCTCTCTTGAGGAAGTACATACCCGACCCTTCGCATGTACTGAACCCAGAGGTGGTACAACTTGAACATGACCTCTCTTATGAGGAGCAGCCAGTGGAGATCTTGGACCGTAGAGACAAGGACCTACGAAACAAGACTACCCACCTTGTGAAAGTGTTGTGGAGGAATCACAAATATGAAGAAGCGACTTGGGAGCCTGAGGAAACGATGAAGCAAAAGTACCCTCACCTTTTCGACTAGGCCTCAAGTATAAATTTCGGGGACGAAATTTCTTAAGGAGGGAAGAATGTAACGACCCAATCTTTTTGAGTAGTATATTAACTTACTCTTATTTATTTAATAAGATGTTAATGGTTAATGCAGAAAGTGGAGTCGATGGCTTCATCCAGTAGACTCAACCCTTACGAAGCCCACTTATCAGAGCTTGGGAAGGAGGTAGCATCTGTGGGCTTCGCTTTGGACCAAGCCCAATCCGAGCTCCAGCGTGTCAAGCTTGAACGAAAACGCTTGCAGGAGAAGTTCAAGTTAGTGGAGATTGCTACTAGGGCAATGTTATCTGAGACTCCCTCAGATTCTCTCACCATAGCACACCTTACACTTAGGTCTTATGCCAGTGTTATAAGGGGCTATGTGATGAGACCCTAGTTTCCTTGTGTAATCCTTTCGGGTGAATAAATTGAGATTTCTTCCTTTAGTGATGTTTGTGAAATTTCAAATGTCTGGATAATTTTATAATGTATTTTATTGATGAATTTTGAAAAAGGGATATTTTGAAATATTTATGTAAACCCTAAATAACTAATGATGTGTAATGATTTTCAAAAAATGGTCTTCTACAAAAGTGTTCATTAAAGAATTTGGAGTCTAATAAGATCAACTTAATTTTTGATGAATAGTAAATTATGAATAGTGATTTTACGCTTAGGATTAGTAATATGACCAAATGGATTAGTAATCTCACTTAAAGAAAGTTTTAAAATAATCTAGGCACCTAGATTAAGTAATGTGATTCAATAAAATGGTTAAATAACGGTTTCATAAATTATTATTCAAGTATTAGTTTTTTCGGATGAATAGTGTTTTTTAATTAAAAATTTAATTAAAAATAATTAGAAAATTATTTTTATAAAAAGGACTTTATTTTTGAACTCAGAGCATCGATATTATGTTAAGGTAATTTTTGGGATTTTTTCTGAAAAAAATGAATTTTTGATGAATAGTATTTTTATTTAAAAATTAAATTAAAAATATTTAGAAAATTATTTTTATAAAATGGATTTCATTTTTGAAATCAGAGCATTGATATTTGGTTAAGGTGAAATTTTGGGATTATTCTGAGAAAGTTGAATTTTCGGTGAATAGTGAAAGTATAGTTTTTAAGTTACGGGTGTTTAATGACATCATTAAATGATGTATTAAGTATATATTCAATTTGTTCGAATTATGAATAGTAAGTTAAGGTGTGAGGTGTCCCAAGTGGCCAATACCATGGGCAAATACCATGGGCAAGCCCATGGTTTTGCCAAAACCACTAGTGAGGTGTCCCTTGGCCATTAATGCTTTGTCCCCTCACTTTCCCTATAAATACCCACCCTTTCCTCCCTTAGTTTTCACTCCCAACTCTTCCCCAACGAAGTTCTGGTCTTCTTACCTTCCAAGGAGTCCTCCCAAGGTGCCCCCAAGCCCTCAAGGTCCAATCCTTTGAGTTTCAAGAGTCACATTTTAAGGTAAGGGATCTGACCCCTCTCTTTCTTTTCATGAAATCTCTTTTATGTCATTCCTATTATGCTCCATGTTTTTATGTGAGAGGATGTTCTTTTATATTCCTCTTACTGCCCTTTCATGTTTATATGATGAGATATCCCCTCTTACTCTCATCATTTCGTTTTATGAAAGTTTAAGTGACGTCGTTAGGCTGCCGAATTTTTAAGGAATTCTTTCACCCTTCTCATTTTTCAAGTTCAATTTTCATGTCAAGTCTTTCAAGTTCCTTTTTATTATGCTAGGGTATGATCTCTATATAAATCATACTGATCTCTTATGATCATATGATGAGGGACCCTTTTTGATCTTGTCAAATCATTTTCTTTTGAAGTTAAGTGACGCCGTAAGGCTGCCGAATTTTCATAAGAGAAATCTAATCTTTTTCCTTCCATGTTTTTCATTTCAAATGGTATGTCCCTAAAATTTCATTTCCATGTCCATATGTCCTTCTTATTCTTTCACCCTACTGTTTTATGGATCATTTATGAGTGGGTGACCCATGTCCCCTCTCATTTCAATGTTTTCTAAAACCCCGAAACTTAGCCGTTATGCTGCAGAATTTTCCCCTCAAAATGCCTCTCTCTTTTCTAAAAAATTATTTTATGTTATAAAGTGAATACTCAAAGCCCTTATTTCTACAAGGTTATTCACATATATATCAAAATGTTCCATTTTAAATTCTGGGATTTACATACATGAGACCCACCTTCCTTTCTTGTGGGTTTTAAAGTGTCGTAAAGATCATGTCTTTAAAACAGTTTTTAAAACGTTATGATTATGAAATGAAACCCATTTATTTTATGCTATATGGGTTATTTATGAAATGTTTGATGATGATATATGTGGCTCACATGATAATAAAGGCAAATTTAAGGGTGCGCCCTGATAGCGCTCCAATGCATTGGGTAATGATGTAACCACTAGAGATTACAATTTTCACGATACCTTGGTGAATAACCTTGGTAATTTTCAAATGACACCTTGGGGATGGACCTTGGTGATATGTTCATGATTGTCTATGTTAAATGATGTAGCCACATCTTCAAGTTATGAAAAATGTTATTTTTATTATGAAATGCCTCATGATTTCTTTCTTATGCCTTAAAGTTCTTTTCATGTCCTTATTGAAGTATCTCATGTTCACATGTAAAATGTTCCTCTTGTTTACCTTACTGGGCCTTCTGCTCACCCTTTCTTTTGATGTATGTCCCCAGGTTATGAGATGCAGTAATGAACCTAGAATGAACTTAAGGAGAAGCCTTGCAAGTGTTTAAGAAGAATGTTTTATGTTTTTTTATGTATTATGATCCTTGTTTCCAAGACACTAAACCTTAACGATCCTCAGATTTGTGTAATGTAATGAAAGTTTTTGTTATAAAATGGCGGGATGCTATATTTGGTGTTTTGGAAATGATTTTTTGAATTAAGTAAGGATTAATGGTAGTTTCATGATTTTGTGGTAATAGTGCATTCTTAGGATTGTGGCCATATTGGTTTCTAATTAGTAATGTTGTTATTACTAGATGATGTTGAGTCAAAATTCATCAACAAATCATCTAATAAGGATGTCTTTGTGTTCTCATGGGAAATATACTCAAGTGTTTGTTTCTCTCATACTATGTTACAATTACTTTGATCCATTGACCGAGGCCTTCGAAAAGGAAAAACGATGGTTATCAAAGTTAACAATAGAAGTATCTAGTTTTTAGTAGTGACATGGGATCGTAGGATATTTATAATATGTTCAAGAATGTTTAGTTCTTATTTAAAAAGATTGGTACTCTAGAGGATATATGGGCAAAACTAGAAGATTCGAAATTCAATGGAGATGAATTTGAATGGATAAATACATTTTATCATAAAATAATGAATGATTAGGTTTTATGGATCGAGTTTCATTCCCTCTTCTATGAGAGGCTATGGTGGATTTACAGAATAGGAGCATGTTTTGGGGATTCATGGAGCTATATCATTATGGGAATCCGCAATGGAGTATGCCACTAAATTTGAAAGGTTTATTTAGTTCATTCCATTCTTCAAATGAAATTTATTCAGTAAGGAATTCTATTTTTTAAATGCTCTTATGTACTCATTATGGGCATGAGTAGCTTCCTTTTATCTGGACACCTCCTAGGAGATATTCAAGAAATACTAAGCTATCTATGTAGATACATCCATTGAATAGGAAGGTGCATGGAGAAGGATGGAAACCTGGTAGGAATGAATGTTAGTTGGTGAGCCTCAGTTTGAGGGTGATAGAGTAAATTGAATTAGTAATATCGCAGCTCAATATTTGAAAAATAAATGAACCCTGACCTATTTATCATGTATCAAGAATGTGTGTGCATTCCCATAGTCTTGGGATGGGAAAAATAGGTTTCATGAATGTGTTGAGATGTGGGTTCTATATTATTTTATTGGGATAATCCATCCTAGGTGAAGTGACTTTTAGTGCCATACTTAATGAGTTATTCCTAAAGTTATTATTATTTTCTATAATTTGGATTTCTCAATCTAATATATTTTAATGTATTATTTTTTTTTGATATAATGTGTGTTTGAAAGATGATAGTTTTTAATGGAAGAATTTTTGTTGAGATTATTGGGATATGATCTTCTGTAGTGATCATAATTAGAAATGACGCACTAGACATGTATATATAGGATTGATGATCGAATTGATAATACTAAAGTTGGGAGATTTATACTTGTCATTTTTGAGTTAAATCCATATCAAGGGATGGTAATCATTATCAAGGTTGTGAAATGAATGAACATAGAGAGTAAATCTATGAATATAGTTTATGGAGTTGGATGTTGGATGAACCATATTTGGTTCCAAGACCACAAAAAAATTAATGATTTACCTATAGTGGTTGGCATAGTCAGTGTGTTCAGTTAATTATTAAGAGTTTATATTGGTAAATATGATATTTAGAGATTTTGTATTTCAAATATGTCATTAAGATCAATGTATTGGGTTATTTATCAATATCTGATATTGTAGTGGGCTAGTTCTTGACAATTCTAGTCCGGAGTTTCAAAGGGAGCCTGAAAAGTGTAATCTAAAGGCTGTTGAAAGTGTGTGTGGAAGGGAAACCAAGTAGTCCAAGTTGTAAAAAATTTATGACATTGATTCTATGATAATAATAATTGTTGAAATGTAAAATGATAGAACCAATTCTCGCATGTTAGGATATATTTTCTACAACGAAGGAATATAAAGCCAACAAGAAGGATGATCATGAACCAAAAATGGTCTAATCATATTATAAATCTGGTTTGAAAAATCCAAGCATATTGAGTAAGAATATGAGTAGGAAAATTATCTACTTTATAAAATTGATAGACCTATTTAAACTAAGAATAAAGGTGAATTCCAGAAGAAGAACATGATAACAAATTAGGTTTCAATCTAAAAAATTCAGAAGGATATAGGCATGAAGAGTTTTAGGTATTTTATCCATTCATGTAATGGATTATTTAGGTTATGAACAATGTATTATCCCTATTTCTCACTTTTAAGTGATAATGGAGGTTTACGTTATTCTCATAGTTGGGTGATTTTTTATTTTTGAATAGGAAATTGAAGGCGATGTTTGAAAAATAAAGAGCATTATTAATGAGCATTTTTTTTATTATTGGGATGTGCATATCAATTTGAATATTATTTGTCCATTTTTTTTATGGATTCATGTATTATTTATCAAGTACAGTTGACACATTGATCACATATATATAAGAATTTTTTATATCTCATTTTATTTACTACTATTTTCTTATAGGCGGTTTCTTATGATAATACGGGTTCTATCCACAACCATCTAAGGAAATGAGTTCATTATTTGGGTATGTTTTATTCTAATTTTATTCTTTGTACCATTTTAAATTAGGTATTTTTTAATTTTTGGGTTCCTTATATTTTTGTAGTGTGTTTTGGATTTCGTTGAGGTGGATTCGAGTCACCGTTGATGAAGGCTTACATGTGTATGTATAGGTTGGAATATGCGTATATAAGTTTCCACTTTATATAGATTCACTCATGGCAGTATGAATATATATATTGGGGCAAGGTGTGCTTATATATAGATAAGAAAAATGCATACACGTGTAATTTTAAAGGGGTATATGAAAGTATAAACAAATATCTATGGACCACCTTGTGCATATTTGGCCATGAAAATATGTACATAGGGGCTAGGTGTCATTATATATATGTTAAGTTTCATATGCATGCTAGCAGAAAAAATGAAGATTCGAGTTGTCGTCATCAAAAGAAAACATGCCTTGTGGTTGAGGTAGGGTCCCTCTCCGAGCCTATTTAATTCAAGAATGTTTTAAATTGCATTTATTTGCCTTCTAAATTATACATGTTTATATTAAATTGAAATTATTGAATAAATTTAAGTTAATATAATTGTTTTGATTGATTAATAAGTCATGGTTTTGTAATAAAACCCCTCCAACGGAGGTGCACTGTCTGTGAAAACTCCCAGTGGTATACCTTTCTTAACATTATTTCATTGATGTTCTCCTTATACTTTATGTCGTTGTTAGTCATAATTCACACATCATACTTGAGCCTTTTTATATCCCTGCATGGGATATTCCTCTTTTTATTAAAACAGTTTTTTGAACCAAGACACTCTTTAAGTGTCGTTAGACTTTATAGATGGAATTTCTCATAATGACTAAGTCACCACTAAGTGAATAACATGATATGGATGGAATGGATGTTACATGGTTTTATTATGGTTTTATTATGGTCAAACATATTCCTTTAATTCACATAAATTGTATAAATATTTCTCCATAAAGAGATTTATGAATCATCTATTCATTATTATTCATTCGACTATGGACTGGAAAATGATCATGATTCCACTATTTTATAAATCATTTAAATGAAACATTATATCCATAAGTTTTACCATGACACGGTGAAAAAATACAGTCCATTTTCTATCCACTATGTAATTACACTTTTAAGATGGAATTTCCCATAATGAACAAGTCACCACTAAGTGAATAACATGATTTAGATGGAATGGATTGTACATGGTTTTAGTATGGTTTTAGTATAGTCAATCATATTCCTTTAATTCACATACATTCTCTAAATATTTCACCACAGAGAGATTTATGAATCATATATTAATTGTTATTTCTTCATCTATGGACTGTAATAAGAACATGATTACACTATTTTATAAATAATTTAAATGAAAAATTACATCCATAAGATCTACCATGACATGGTGAAATAATACTATCCATTTTCTATCCAGTATGAGCATGGTCCATAACCTCCATTGGGTGGTCTTCCTCTCCTTTTTGACACTATATTTCTGACTCCCACATTTGACTTTAGTGAATACCTCCAATATTTCATCACTCAATATGATACATATACCACCTTTGAAGTCCTTTGGTACTAACTTATACCAAAACCACTAGTACATAAATACTTCTTGGTTCCACCTCTCACTAGATTCTTATTTCATCATCACAAAACCTCTTTGTACTATCTTAATATTCTTGGTAGTCCCATACCACTTGAAATATGGCCTTATATCACTTTTTTATCTTCAATGTTAGTTTAATACCATTGAAACTTTGAAATATAGATTTTACACCTCTTCAACGTTTGATCAGGCTCCAACATCAAACATATGTTTCTTTTCATCATATCCACACCATGAATCCATTTATTTTCAATATATATAGCCCATGTATTATACCTCCACCTTAATCTTGCACCATTTCCAATATATTTTTCACTAATTTATTTCATGGGGGTAGGGGGAGTGGGGAGGGGGCTGGTATGCCAGGAAGGGGGTTGGACTGCAACAGGTCTGTAGGGTAGGGGGTGGGAGGGAGGTCTGCAGGGGTATGGGGGGATGGGTCTTATGTTGTGTGACCATGTCACATGGCATGTGATATTTAAATCCAACCAAAAGCCCAGTTCCATAGCCCAGGGGACCCATAGTACCAGTATTGTCATATTACATGTTATGTAACCTGTGATGTTCATGATCCCATAGGGTATTCCTCTAGGTATTCCTACATATTGCTAGATCTCCAAACCTCGCCGAATTATGTATATCATGGGTCATCCAATCCTCTTATCATTACAGATTAGCATTCATTTCTTTCAATATTTATAGAAAAAAACCTCTCAATCCATCCATATCATCCTATTGGAAACTAAGTGGAACAGTTACTCTAATTCCAATCTAATACACCTCCAAAATCCATGATAAAAATGACAAAAATTTTCCTTATGAAATACAAGGTCATGGAAGGCCCTGATTACCCAGTAGAAAACCACCAACTGACCAATGGCCACAAACTTTATGGTTCCAACCATCAACCATCCAGTAGTTAGTCTAGAGCCAACCCTCCCCCACTATCACTATTAATTTGTTCATGGTTCTTTATAATAGCTAAATGGTGGCCCCATCTACTTCTTTCTACGAACAACACAAGCTTCTCACCCTCTTAACTAAATCCATCCACCCAAAACATAAAATTTCAATTAAAACTTATTCATTTTAATTATAAATCACAGAAATTAAATTTTAAAAACCCAAAAAATAAATCTGTAGTCATTACAAACTATCCACTATAGGACTTCTCATCCATGAGAAACATTACTAAGCATCACGGGTGACTTGAGCTTTCTGAGGATTGGAGCTGCCTTCGGGCCTACTCCTTCCCTTTATATTTTATTATCCTTCACCTTATCTATTATTCGGTACCATGAAGTCTCATTTATGTTCTTCTTCTATGTCTTTTTTCCTGGGGTTAGACATGCATCAATTTTGAAATCACTTCTGTCAAGATCGATCATTGGTATTCAGGATAACCAGAATGTTTAAGTATTTTTCAAACGATTTCCAGTAGTCCAACATTATTCCCCCCAAATATTATAATTCATTACCTCCGTAATAGATGAATTGATCCACCATAGGTGTACTGAACTAAATTCTCATTGATCCTTTCTCAGGTTGCATGAAGTGGTGGATCTGGCTTTGTCTTTGTCCAAATATTCATCTTCTTTAAAAAGTTAACCATGCTTCTTCTACCAGTGGAACCTAATTTTTTTACTCTAGGAGAGAGTCTCAGTTTTCATCCCAATGGATTTAGATTATCAGATTGCATCTACCTTTTTAAAATCCTTCATTTCTTACTATTTATAGAAACATTCTTGGAAATATTTTTGGTCGATCAGAAGATTCTTAAAGGGAAACATCGCATTCATTATTTTTTGTTTGTAGAGCTTGAGTAGTCTATGAAACATATAGAGGTTATTTGGTTCCCTTCTTAAAAACAATTCAATGTTAAATAGCACATTGTCTAAGAAACATAAGAGGAGTACATTTTTTCCTATTTTCTTTAAGGTAATTCCATAGTGAATTGCTAGAGTCTCGGTCCATAGGTATATTCAAGGCTTAATATAGCACTCATCTTGATGGGGAAGATGTGTTTGATTCTACTATAGCTAGTGAGTCACTGGATACCAAGGGTTCTTTGACACATGAAGGGGAGGTGAGGAGGATCATCTAGTCACAGTGTCCTTTAAAGTCACTAATGGTATAATTCTCTGAATGATTTGAAGACCATTAGGTACAACACCCATGTGCTTCAGAAAAAACTAAGCCTAATGAGGGACGAGTGTCTCCTACTTCTTTTTCTATATAGAAATCAGGCACCATAGTACCTAAGAGATTTTCAAGGGTTTTAAGAAATAATCCTGAAACATTTGAGATAAAATAAAAAAAATGAGGATTATCTGTCCATGAAAACTATGGAACCTATCAAGGAATAATCCCTTGTGTGTTTGGGAGCTCATATTCTGAATCATGATCATGTATGCGGGGTAGGGGTGGGTGGAGGGGGGAATGGGGTGGGTGGAGGGGGGAATTTGGAAGGGGGTGGGTGGAGGGGGGCATGGGGCAGCGTGGTGGGGGGGGGGGCAGGGGGGGGGGCATGGGGAGGTCTGCAGTGCAGGGGGTAGGGGTTGGTGGAGGGGGTAATAGGGAAGGGGTAGGGTGGTGGGGGGAACGGGGCAGGGGGAGGTCCTGCAGGGTAAGGGGGAAGGAGGGCAGGGGGTGGGTGGAGGGGAAGGGGGAAGGGGCAGGGTGGTGGGGGTGAGGGGGGCAGGGGGTAGGGAGGAGGGGGTAGGGGCAGGGTGGAGGGGGCAAGGGCAGGGGGATGTATGCAGGGGAGGGGGAGGTCTGTAGATCAAGGGGCAGGGGAGAGGACTGCAGGGCAGGGGGGGGAGGGGGTGGGGTGGAGGGGGCAGGGTGGAGTGGGGAGGTCTGTAAGGCAGGGGGCAGGGAGATGGTCTGCAGGGGGGTCTGCAGGGCAGGTGGTGGGGCTGGGCGTGGGGTAGTGGGGCAAGGGGGTGGGGAAGGGGGTATTTAGTCTCTATATGTTTCTTTAATCTTAGATAAGGTTGAATAAACATTACAATCCATCTCTAACTCCCCTATTTCATCATGATTGGGTTTCTCCAAAAATTCCCTCCTATTTAAAACATATTTCTTTAACTAAATCATGGCATGATATTAGTTGCAACAAATCAGATTTTGTATGATACCACTAGTTGTTATTGGTATGGAATTACCACCTTTTTATTTTAAAAATACATGACATTATGTCCACTTTTTTTAATTATAGCATATAAAGATTGATTTGGATCCTGCTATATGTCCTTCCTTCACTCCTGGCCGGATGATGCTGCCCCGCGGATGTTGCTCGACTGGGACAACATGCTATGGTCACGCCATGATCAGGCAGCGGTCATGCCACGGTCATGCCATGGTCATGCCATGGTCATAAAGCATTCATGGCGTGGTCACGCCATGGTCACACCGTGGTCACACTGTGATATGGCCAAACTTTATGACGACACCCTATGACGGTTCACATTGATAGTATTCCATGAGTGTTGTGATCAATGTTGAGATTGACTAATCATAGTTTCTGCCAGTGGGGCGATGACCGGAATTTTTCCCCGCCTCCTCTCGCTCCATATGCTCCTGGCCGAAAGATGATGCCCCGTGGTTGTCACTTGTCCGGGCCAACACGGCGTGGTCACATCGCGGTCACGATGCGGCCACGCCGTGGTCACACCGCGGTCACGCTGTGGTCACACCCCGATCACACCGTGATTTTTCCCTACTCCCGGGTGACACCATGTGGCATTTCACAGTGATAGTATTCCATGAATCTTGGGATCAATGTTGAAACTGACTAATCTCAAGTTCTTCTAGTGGGGTGACAGCCGGAATGTTTCCCCACCTCCTCCAGCTCCCTTCACACTTGGCCAGAAGATGGTGCCCCGTGGATGTGGCTGGACTGGGCCAACATGTTGCGGTCATGCATCGGTTATGTTGCGGTCACACTGTGGTCACATTGTAGTCACGCAGTGGTAATGCCGTGATTTTTCCCTGATCTAGGACAAAACCCTACGATGGTTGACAGTGATAGTATTCCATGAGTCTTGTGATCAATGTTGAGACTGACTAATAACAATTTTTGTTGGCGGGGCGATGTTCGAATTGTTTCCCTGCCTCCTCCTACTCCCTTTGCTCTTGGCCAAAAGATGCTGCCCCGCGGATGTCGCAGGATCAGGCCAACACACCGCAGTCATGCCGCGGTCACACCACAGTCCAGCCACATCCAGCCCACACCATCCCCCCTTCCACCCTCATTCTAGCCCACTGCCACCAGCATTCCAGCCCGCAACATCCCCTTGCCCACATCAAATCAGCCTGCACCACCCCCCTTCACCATCAACCAACCCCCTTTCACTAGAATTCTAGCCCCCTTCTACCTGCATTCGAGCCCACACCAGCCCCCAACCTCCTGCAATCCAGCCCGCACTAGCCACCACACCAGCCACCACCCCCAGCCTCCTGCAAAACACTCATGCCAGCCCTCTACCACCTGAAAAACAGCTCTATCCACCAGTTACATCATTCAGAAGCCCCCGACCTCATATATCCCTGCCCGCACTAGCCCTTGTCGCATGCACAATAGCCCCAACCACCTGCAATGCATCGCACACCAGCCCCTTTCCACCTATTCCATCTAGCACCAGCCCCCTGCCATCCCCTTGCCGCCTGCCTTCCCGCCCGCACCAGCCACTCCAGCCCCCAGCCTCCTACATTCCAGGACGCATGAGAAAAACATCATAAAAATCACCAAAAGGAAAGGTTAAAGATGATACCTTTTCCTATGACCTATTTTCCTCAAAAATTAGCCATGTAAACTACCAGTAATGTTCACCGAGAACATTGGGATAGAGACTCATCTTTTATCCCATGATGAAAACCTAGCCGGAAACCCGAGCAGATCCAAGGCATCCCATAAAAAGTCCCACATGACCGAATCAAAAGCATTGAATAAATCGAACTTCAAGGCACACATATGAACCCCGTAATCAAGATGGTATCCCCACAATAATCCTTGGGTAACAATATGTTTACGATGAATTGGTTTTGGTATTGAAGGTTGAATATATTTTTATCCAGATTTAGATTTATGAGTCTCTAATGGTTGTTTTTGTAACCATCCTAATAGAGGGTCTGAGTTACATGTGGTGGAAGATTATTTTTCATACTATTCCAGAAAATACTATACTTGGAAAAGATTCAAGGAATTGTTCATTAATCATTCTTTCATAATGAAGTGAAGGTACTGATGGCTATAGAATTTTCTTGGAGGGGTTGTCCAGGTGGGGTGTCCAAGTGCTGTTCGGGGGGAGGGGGGGGGGGAAGATCCGGGGGGTCTGCAGGGAAGGGGGAGGGTGTAGGTGGGGTGTCTAGGAGGGCATGCTCAGGGGGGTGTCTATGGAATGTCTGGGGGGGGGGGGGGTCTGGAGGGTAGGGTGCAGGTGGTGTGTCTAAGGGCTGTCCGGGGGGGTGCCAGGGGGTCTTCATGGGAGGGGGTGTGGCTAGTCTGTCTAGGAGGGGCTATCCAGAGGGTCCAAGGGCTGTTCGGTGGGTTTGAGGGGGGGGGGGTCTATAATGTAGGGGGAAAGGTGTAGGTGGGGTGTCAAGGGGGGCTGTCCAGGGGGTGTCCAAGGGCTGTCCAGGGGACTGATTTGAAGAGATCAACCCATGAGCAATGGGACCTAACCCTATAGCAATAATAATACTACTGATTTTTGTAAAAGTATTCCCAATAGCAATAGGTCTGAAATCCTTTACATCCATAGCATTTTACTCTTTTGGGATCATGGAAATAAAATTGGAGTTGATTCCATAGGGCATTGAGGCATGGTTAAAGAAATCCCTCATTACGTTAAGGAGATCATCACGGACTATGTACCAGTAGAACATAAAGAATTAATTTGTGAACCAATCAAGACTAGCCACACCCTCAAAATTTCGAGAAAAAAGGGCACTCTTAACCTCCTTCTCATCAAGGGATGAAATAAGGGAGATTTTTGGATTGGTGTAGCACGATCTGGTTGGTCCGAATGCTTGTGTCCCACAACTGTAGTAATGCAGAATTTGGAGCCCACTTTACTTTTTCACTTTTGACCTCAAGCCGGCATTCAATAGAGTATTGGATACATATAGGAAACGCTTCATAAGATTGAAATAGTATATAATAATATTTTCTCATCTCTCCATACAACTAATGTAATTTTCTCCTACATGAATATCCTGAGTAGAGTTGTCATCACATTCAACTGGTTAACATGTTCTTTGAAAACCCATTCTACAGAATCCGCCTCAATTAATCCTGATGAGATGAATTCACATCACCTATATCAACATGGGGATACTATTTCACTATAGACTAGATCGAATCAACGTCAACTAATGCCAAGGGAGGTGGAGCACTAGATGTATAAGCAACAATAGGAGGTTCCTGATAACTAAATATTCCACTGAAATCTAAAATAAGTCTTTCTCTAAAATACTATAAATATACTATGGATACAAAATCTGAAGGCACTATGGAATCAACTCTCTCTATACTTGTTAATGTAGCCTCTACAGGTTATGATTTGGAAGGTACATCTAAGGGAAAATCATGAATCTCACCTGCTTAGTCAATCTGTTTAACTAAAGATCCCTTAGGATATGTGAAAGAGATGTGTAGGGGGTCTGCTATCATGCTGGGGGTTGTCCATGGGGGGTCCATTGGGGGTGGGGGGATACTATCAAGGGGGGTCCAGTAGGGGGGGGGGGGGGCTTTCCAGGGGGTTCAACAGGGGAGGGCCGCTATCCAAGGGGGGTCCAGCAGGGGGGTGGGGGCTGTTGTCCAGGTTTTTCTAGTAGGTGGGTAGGGACGGGGGAGAATTCTGGGTACATGGTATGATCACTAATATGTTATACCTTGTTTTATAGGTACTTTTGAGCAGGTTCCATACTTCTTTGATTGTTTGTCTTATATGGAGACTCATGTAAGTGCAGTTATGTGTTTTTTTATATTTGGATTTGTTTAAATCATAATATGTTATTATCATTCATGTATAATTTTATTTGGAGGAGACTAGAAGGGGGTGAAAGTGGGGCATGGAAGGGGGGAGGGGAAATGGGTAGGGTGGGGGGCAGGACTGGCAGGGGGATGGGAAACGGGCAGGGTGGGGGGATGACTTGCAGGGGGAGGGGAAACAGGTAGGGTGGAGGGAGGGGGAACTGGCAGGGGAGGGGGGAACATAGAGGGGGACTGGCAAGGGGGACTGGCAGGGGGGAGGGGTAACTGGAAGGGGGTGCAAGGGGTGGGGTGTCCAGTTTCCAAGGAGTGTCCAGGGGGATCTGTCCAGGTTCGGGGGGGGGGGTGTCAAGGGTATGTCTAGGGGGTGTCAAGGGTGTAGGGGGGTATGTCCTGGGGGTTTTGTCTAGGGTCTATCTAGGGGGGTTAGTCCAGGGGGTTTGGGGGTGTCCAAGTTTGGGGGTGGGGGGAACTGGAAGGAGGGGGGGGAATCTAGTAGGGGGAGGGGACTGCTAGGGGGGTTGGTAGGGGGAGGGGTTAACTGGTAGGGGGTTCAATGGGTGGGGTGTCTAGGTTCTAGGGGGGGGGTGTCCAGGGGTTCTTTCTAGGGTCTGGGGGGTGTCCTTGTTCTAGGGGGGGGGCTCCAATGTGTGTCTAGGAGGGTCGTAGGGGGTCTGTCTAGGGGAGTGGGGGTCTGGGGGTGTCCATATTCTTGGGGAGGGGTGTTCTAGGGTCTATCCAGGAGGGTGCTGGGGTGACTGTCCATGACAGTTGGGGTCTGGGATGTCCAGGAGGATTTGTCCAGGGTCTAGGGGGGAGTCCAGTGTCTATCCAGTGGGGGATCCAAGATCCTGGGGGGGGGGGGGTTGTCTTGGTTCTATCTGGGGAGTTTCTAGGCTATGGGGGTATCTAGGGTCTCTCTAAAGGGTGTCCAGGATCTGTCTGTGGGGGTGTCCTGGGTCTGGGGGTGTCCAGAGTCTATCTAGGGGGTGTCCTGGGTCTATCCATGAGGGGGGCATTGCAGGGGGGCTTCCCAGGGGGGCCATGCAGGTGAGGAGGGGGTTGTCCAGGGGAGGGGTGTTTATGTAGGGCAGGGTTGTCCAGGAGGTAGGGGTTGTAGTGGGGTGGGCTACTGCAGGGGGGCTGGGCAGGGGTTGGGGGATATTTTTATGCTTTTTTAGAACCTATAGCCATATGTTTTTACCATGGCTATAGGTCTAATGCCACATTTTCTAACCATAGTAATAAATTTTGACCCTCCTCTAGTATTTCCATGGTTATAAACCATGGATATAGTGATATTACCACAGTTTGAACCATTACTGTATAATTAGAGCCATGGTTTAAACCGTGGCGCTAGACCTATAGCCCCAGTTTGGAACTGTGGCTATAATTCTAGGCCTATAGCAATGCCAAACATAGCCATAGTTTAAAAAATTATGGATATTACCTATAGCCCCCATTTGAGGACCTATAGCCACAATTTTAAACCATGGCTATAGCCCATGTTTCAAGTAGTGTCATTTAATAAAAACTTAAGAACACTAGTCATTCTTCTTCATCTGTGGTAGTATAATAACATGATTATTATCCAAAACAATCATTTGGGGTATAATTTGATGATTGGAACGTTGAGTCATGTATTGTCCCAAATCCTTGAAGATGAATCATTGTACATTTAAAACATTTATCTTAGCTTTGGAATCATGAACTTGGTTTCGTTTTTCAGAAAACATATAACAATATTTCATTCCTTTCAAGAATTTACCAAGGTGATTCTTTCCATAGTTATCATAGGTGGGAAAGTACTTTTTTCACTTATTCCCTATAACTATATTTTGCTATTCCATCCTCTTATTCTCTTTCTTCCCTCCAAATCCATAGGACTCATAGAATTGTTTACTTATCTTCTTAACACATGATATTATTTCATCATATGATGTGAATATGTGGGAGACTATTTTATTTTAAAAAAATTGGCTAAGACCATGAAATATATTATCCTTATTACACTTTGGATCATGTGTATTCCTTGAGTTATCATCCCTTCTATTGGGAGCCATTTTGAAATGAATAAATGTACTGGGTTAGGTCATATCATAATTTATAATAGAAAATCTAGAAACTTTATCAACATTAATTGAATATTTTCACACATCTAGTCTCATAATAATAAAAATTATTTCATCGATCACATATTTAATCCTAAATCATTCATATTGGTTTATAAAAAATGTGAATTATCCTATGAAAATCCCCCATGGAGTATCAAACCATGTGTGATGTAAGGGTAAATTGTTTAGTGGAAGCTATAAACATTTAAGGCAAGACGTGTAATAAAAACAACATCCATTTAAACATAAACATGAATAGAATATGGCAGAAATAAATTAAAAATTACCTTATAAACATGAACATGTATATTCTACTTGTCTAACAATCACTTGTAATAACTAATTTCATAACAAGGGGATGAAAAATTCCAGACGTCATAACTACATAGTCAAGGCCTCATTCCATGAATAAAATTTTTTTTTATCATGGCCTTATGACAACACAATATTTTGTCTCACAAGACACACCGATGCATGGAGGGGATATAGTGGTCCCCACATATCACTTACTAAGTCTAATTCATTCCTCATATGAAATTTTGGAAACGTAAATAAACATTGGTATTAAAACTAGGATAAGAAATGTCAATATTTTAACCACAAAACATGAATGGTATAAAATTGCACAGACAGTGTCATACAAATCTAACTCATCCAATACAATATAGAATATTATATTTTAATAAATCAACCTCAATAAATAATAATATCCAGTAAATGATGTTGACATAGTTAAAAATGATCAGTAAAACTCTTTGATAGAAATATCCCTTTTTTGAAATCAATTAAGAGTCACACATTTTTTATGGAATTAATTTAAAAGATATTTTTGAATCTGAGTGTACCACACCAATTTTAAACTTTTGAAAGGAATTATAATTTTAAAACAATCATTTCCATATAAATAAATCCTTAGAATCATTTTTAAAATATAGATATTATTTAAAATATTTAGATAAATAAATAATTAAAACATATAAAATGCAAATATTTCTAAATATTACCTTCCAAAAAACCTTAAAATATTCCATTTGAATTTTTTTTAAAACATGGACCGGGATGATAAATATGTATTAGTAGATACTTACAAATAAACAATCTCCGATAATAATGAGATTGAGGAAAAAACCCATACCTTGTACATTATTGCAGTCGGTGGTATGTTTATCCTCTTTTATAATGGCCATAGTGTGTTATTAAATTAAATTAGAATGATATTCATATTTATTATTTCATACATGATTCATTTATGAATTCATACTAGTTATATAATAATAATTTCAATGTTAAAAAACATTTCGGGTAACTATCACTTTCTTTATCGCATGTGTTTTAACATGTTATTCTTGATCGTATCACTTATATCATGATTTAATTTCTTAAATAATATAAGAAATTATTTATGTATCATATATATTCAAAATATAAATATGTATAATTGATAGATATATGAAATTGAAAAAACTGTTTATGGAGATGGTGGACCGTACATACGCATAAATGTTGTTTTCCTTTTTATATCATATTGGACGGAAGTAATTGATTGAGATATAAGTATATATATTATATATATATATATATATTTATAGTATCATTTGTATATCATATATTACATACTTAATAATAATACAAATTTTTATAATCATCGTTGAATGGTGAACGTGGAAATTAATATCATCATGTCTTAGAGACGATAAGACGTACATACACACGAGGGACGATATCATTATATTGATGGTGAAATCAGATGTAATTGGATGGTATATTTTATATAAAAAATAATTAATGTGTTATATATGTTATTAAAAAAAATTATACTAATTATTATACCCATCCAAATAATGATGTGTTGAATAAAAAACTACACCACGACATGGAGACGGTAATCTGTATATACACACTGATGGTGAATTTGTCATTCATAGGATGGATAAAAAATGAATATGGTCATACCATATCTATAATAACATAATTGTATGTAGAAGTTATTGGAGTTATTATTTTGGTATGGAAACAACAAAGGAAGAGTAAGTGCAAGAAGGAAATATCTTTGATAGAGGTAATGAAATAATTATCTCTTCTTCGGGTTCTTCCTATTGATTTGAAAGAAAGGGCTCTTTAGGTTGTATTTTTGAATAATGTAAGGCCTCTTGGTTTATTTTATGTTAGTTGGTAGGATATTTGAGTTGGGATTTTCTGAGCCAAATAGATTTGGAGGTGAGAATTTATGAGAAGGAGGAGTACTCTTTTATAACAGCGGTGAGGAGTACTTTACGAAATGCTTGAAATATTATTTTATTATAAAATAATTTTCCATTTATAATAGATAAAAATGGATTCATTTAGAGTCTAAATTGGGGATGGGTCAAAAAACTCTCAGAAAATTTGTTTTATACTAGTTTAGTGAACATATTAAGCTTATCTTTTAGATTTAACCCTTATTTTAATAGTTTATCTCTTACAACTTCTTCTTGAATTCCTATACTATACATTTAAGAAAAATACTATAAAATTCCAATAGAACCTCAAGTGGTTCTGTAATGACATATCTGTCATTTTACATGCCCTTTGGACTAACGTTAGATATTTAGTAACATAATATAATTTAATAATATTGTATTTGTTTTGAAAACAATTTTTTCAATTTTGACACTATTTAGAATATGGTTTTGCTGAGAGTCATAACATGTTGACTACATTGAAAAAAAATCATTAAATCAACCTCAACATGTAATATTAACCATGGAAATTCATTTATGGAATCACAAGTTTAAATTTAAAATTATTTTGATATTTATAATATAATATATTTTATTCATTCATTAATAAGGTAATTTCTACATAATAATAGCTTCAAAAATAAAATTAAATATTTAATATCCAAAAATAATAAATAATATACCATGAGGTAGGAAATATTTTTGGGTTTTTAATGAATATTTATAGTCAAATTTATCTTATGTGTAACTCTTTATTAAATTTTTTTAATTAATAAACATTGAATTTAACACTGTTAACTCTTCTTTAAATAAAACATAATAAATGTCCTAATCTAATCTATGCTGATCCAAAATGATTATATTTTTTTCATAAGGATGATTTTGGATGAAAACAATTATCCAATAGAATTATAACATGTTTTTGGGTAATTATAATATCATTTGTATCCTTAATTACACTATTTAATTTTAACCATGATAAATAAAATACAACAGATACTATTCAGAAAAAATTATTTTTATCTTATTGAACAATATTTTACATACGAATGGTAAATGTGTCTCTTATATATTTTAAATTAAATTCACAAAATAGGTTAAATTTTGTTTTATTAGTATTTTTAAATGTTCCTAGAAGATGGATAAAAGTCATTAAAAAAAGTTCAATAAAATTGTTTATGTCTAATATTATTATAAAATGTCCCCAATGAATTACATTGGACTAATATATGTATTATTTATCTATTTTTAATTTAATAATAATTTTTAATTAAATATATTCATTTAAATTAAAATTTTGGTATTTATCTATAACATAGAATTTTTCACGATTAATCAAAAATTGAATGTTCTCAAAAAAATTACAAAAAAATAGCCAAATAAAATTTTGATGTTACAAATTAAAAAATTATGTCTGTTTTATTAAATTAAAAACATTGAATTATAATTATTTAATTTAAAATTAATTTTAGTGGTCAAAACCAAAACGAGGGGTCTTAAGGGGTAAAAACTACTAAAATATTGACATGTGTTTATGTCTATTTAAAATGTGAAATTACTTCCAATGACCAAAAATGAATTAAATGGTAAAAAAATAATCTATTTATACATTAAAACCACTCAAATTTATATATTAACACTTTAAATTATTTAGATAAAAAAAATTTAATTAACATTTATTATTTTTCACTATTCATCAAAATATGATAGTTAACAGAAAAATACCAAAAAATTATGAAAATTAAATTTTTATGTCCCTATTCTAATGAAGAAGTTTATATATTGAAATTTAATATATTAAAGTGTCAAATACTGGATTTAAAAATGTTTCTCCTTTTAAAGGTTGCAAAATTGTAATTTTTTAAAAAATACTTATTTTATTTAGAATATTGCATTTGTCCTTATATTATGTATAATAAACACAAAAGATGAATGTTAAAATTACATAGGGTACATATAGAAATCAAAATGTGGTAAATGTTATTCATAATCACTTTTTAAAGGGCTAGTTTGATTGGTTTTGATTCGTATGAACTTGGTGTTGTGTGTAGCGCAAGCTATTAAATTACTTAAAAAAGATAACATACTATGAAACCTTGGGGTGTTATATCTATTCACAAAAAACAAATAATATTTCATTGTTCTCATAAATTCCCCCTAACCTAATTTTGACCTGCATATTTCTTAAATGATATCTTTTTTTCTATAACAGTTCTCCAGATATTATATTTTTTAATTTTGAATATAAAAATTCTTATTCAATAAAAATAATAGAAAATTGAAAATTCATAACAACATTTATTAAACATGAAAGAAATGATCATTTATTTTTAAATATGAGATTTGTAATCATTATATTTAATTAAGTTAAAAACTATTCTTAATATCTTATTTTAATATCATATTTATTACTTTTTCAAAATGTAAAAGTTATATCCGAAAAATCAATTTATAAAATTCATCGGATTTTTTATTATGCAAATTTTTTCTCAAATTAGAATTTACTCAAAAAACAATTTGTTAATAAAAAGGGATTATTATTTAACTGACTAAATCCTTGATTTGTAACCCCTTATAAAACACTCATTCCAGATACGGGTACAGTGAGCGACTATGATAGATTCATGGGGAAAATCAAATAACATCACCTGAGTGGTAATTTTCACTCACTTGAACATCTCCCGTAGGAGATTTTGTTAATAATTAACTTGTTGAATCTCATCTTGGTCATGTTCAAGAGTGAATCCTAGTGACACTACCTCTCTCCCATGTTCTAACAAATGTGCTTCGTACGACATGAATATATTGTTTGAATCCATCATTTCTCTTTTCATCATTAGTTATCCTTTTTAATTTCTTGGTATAAACTATAAATATTATGTTAAAAACTTTATCAAGAGAATTAATTCCAATGGTCATATTGACCAATGGTCATAATTGAAAAATTGTCTTATAGTACAGGAATCTGGATGGTCACATTATTCTCTATATAAAATTTATTCAAAAATGGCATGGTCTTTTTGTGAATAAAATAATATAACACTCGTTTTTAGGAAACAATTATCATTAAAAATGATTAGTTCATTACATATAATCCATCACATATTTTTTTTAAAACAATTCATACTATGTAATGTATCATGTGGGACAGTGGTATGAAATTCACCCTAGTAGCCCTTCGGTTTCATGTAAAATTCTAGTGGCCTTTTTATATGTGATTGTAACACCCCTTGATTTCATATTAGGTTATTTTCATTAATTTAATTAAATAGCTTACGCTATGCATAACATTGAGTTCAAGGAAAAAACGATTTACCAAACTAGCCATTCAAAAAGCGGGTATAAATAGTATTAACAGAAATTTGAATTTTATAAACTCAATATAAATTTAGAATCCATATTATTTGCTTCTTAGACATAATATAATAACAAATTCATTGTATCAAGTAAAAGAAGCATTTTTAAAAAATGTAATTCTATAACCTTTTAATGGAGAACCCTTTTTTAAACCAATATTTGATGCTTTTATATATTAAATTAAATTAAATTAAATTCTTCTTCATAATCGGGACATAAAAATTTATTTTGGATAATTTTTTTACTTTTCTTATAACATTCATATCTTGATGAATAGTGGAAATAATAAATTTTAATTGAAAAAATCATTTTTAATCGAAATAATTTGTACTGTAAAATTATGCATTTGAATGGTTTTGAAATATAATAAGATTATATTTTTATTATTTAATACAATTTAGGTTATTATAAGTAATTTCACATTTAAATTTTTTCTAAACACATATCAGTCTCTTAATAGTTTTTACTTCATAAAAACCCACTTTTCGAATTTGGAAAATAAAATTAGTTTTAAATTAAATAAATCGACTTCTACGATTTAAATTTTGTAAAATATAATTCATTTTTGAATTTGGAATATGAAAATTATTTTAGGGTAAATTTTTGATATTTTTCACAAAACATTCAATTTTTGAGGAATAGTGAAAAACACTTTGTTATTATTTAAAAACCAACTTTTTATTTAAATGATTATTAATTTTATTTATTTAAATAAATACAAAAAACTAATACTTATATTAGTTCAATTTTATTGTATAGATTCATTTTTATAATAAAATTATATGTATAAAAGTTTATTGGACTTTTTACCGTCTTTTACCCACCTTCTAAGAGCACTTACAAATTTTCATAAAACACAATTTTACCACTTATGTGAGTTGAATTTAAAAAATCTTAGGGATATAGTTGACATCAGTAAGTAAAATGTTGTTTTATAAGATGAAAATAATATTGGTTGAATTCTAACTTTTGCCTTTTATTTACCACAGTTAAAAGTAAATAAGGTAACTAAAGGTAAAAATGATATTATAATTACCCTAAAACATGCCCTAGTTATATTGGATAAGTGTAAGTAAAACAAAAAAACCTTATGAATAAAATATTATCCTTTTTATCCACATATATTAGATTAAAACATTTATTATTATTTTATTTAATGAAGAGTTAAATATGTTAAATTCGAATTTTAATAACAAAATTAATATTCATATAGGGTTATACATAAGATAAATTCAACTATAAATATTTATTATATTGTTAAAAATATTTCCTACATAATTGAATTTTATTTATAATTTTTATAAATTATATAATTAAATTTATTTATGACACAATGATGATGAAGTAATTACCTTATCAATGAAATATTAAAATAATGGATATTATAAATATATAAATAAATATAATTTAAAACTTTTCATGAAAGAAAATAATTTTATTGGTTAATATGACATTTTAGGGTTGATTAGATAAATTTTTTTCAATTTAATCATGCTGTTATGATTTTCACAGAAACCAAATACTAAATTGTGTCAAAATTGAAATAAATGAGTTTTTAAAACAAATACTAAATTAATGGTTTATATAATATTCTGAAAAACTATGGTTAAGATGAAGGGATTAAATAATATTTTATATGTCATTAATGAAATACTTTAGGTTCTCTTGGATGTTTAGAGTATGTTTTTTAACCATATAGTGTAAGAATACAAGAAGACACAGTAAAAGTTAAACAATTTTTCTAATAGTTAAATCAAAATGATAAGGTAATTATTTGGATATTTAATTGTCTAAAACCAATTGGATTAGATTATATTGACCCATACCCTCCTTATCTCTGATAAAAATCAATTTGTATCCATTATAAACAGAAAATTATTTATAATAAAATAATATTTAAGGATTTCCTACAGTGACCCTCATCTCTCTTATAAAAGGTTACATCCCCATCACTTAATTTAACACCTCCAAAGCCATTTGTCTTAGACAAAACCTACCAAAATATCCTCCAAAATATATTAACTATATCTTAGAGTCATTGTTTTGATCAGAAAGCCAACCTAGGGAGCCCTTTTGATCAAATTAAAAGGAAGCACCTGAAGAAGAGGTAATAATTTTACCACTCTCATTACAGTTCTTTTCTCCTCACACTTCCTCTTTATTTGTTGATTTCATACCAAAACAAAAACCCCAGTACCTCATACATACTGTGATTTTATTATAATTATTGTATATCCATATTCATTAATCTATCCATCCTATAAATGACAAAGTCACCATACGTGCATACGTATGGCTTACAGTCTCAACGTTGTGGTGCAATTTGTTATTCAAAAACATCATTATTTGGTTGTGTATAATAATGAGTATAAAATATTTAAGTAATAAATATAAAATGTTAATTATTATTTATATATATTATACCATCAAATTATATATTATTTCTACATTAAAAGAATTATATTTTCGCTCGTGCGTACGTACGGCTTACCGTCTCCATGACACGATGAGATGTCATTCTCCATCGTAACCATTCAAGTGTGATTTCCATTTTATGATTACAAATAATGTTTAAACACTTGATATAATTATGGATATGAATAAAATACATCCTATCCATAACAAATATGACTTACGTAACAAAACATATAAAGGAAAACAAATCAGTTAACACCCAAAACAATGATACTACTAAAATATTATTAAAATATATATATTAGAAGATCATATATGATACCATATTTATGTACATGGTAATTTTATAATTTAATAACAATAATTTAACAATTATACAAGAGGTTAATATACCATTGAATAGTAAAATTTACAAGGTAAGGGGTTTTCATCATTTCTTCTTCTCGTTAGATTCATGCTATATTGCCACTATTTCCTTTTGTGTGGTGTATGTACTACCCATGATTGTATTCCTTAGGTAATATAAATTAATTTGTGGGTACTTACATATTAATTTTATTATACTTCATTCATGGGGTGTAAGTTTCATAAGTTACCAAATCGGTAAGGGAATTTCAAAATTCAACAACCACTCATTAGGCTTTACACATACTTCATTGATTATTTTACTACATGATTATGTGTGGAAGCACTATTTATTATTTATGTATTTATTTACAATCCTCCTTATGTTTATATACCTTTGATACATATAATAAATCCATTTTTTAATTTACATTCGATTGATATGAACTTTATAAGGGTAATCTTAACTCAATTCCCATTCATTGAGTTAAACATCAAAGTCATTGGTTTTGTTTTTACCAGAATATGTGTGAATGTAATATGATTGATTTACACTAAATTATGTATTATATTGAATGTATTTATATTTTTCACACATATTTATTTCATTGATTCATCCTTAATATAAGGTTACAGTCTTTGTATGGTATTTCATCTCAATTTACATTCTGTTGAGACCTTTTTTTCATTATACATCAGTTCACATTTATATGGTGTATATACCATCCTTTGACATTTTATATAATGAATCCAGTTATTCTCCTGATATTATAATATTTTTATTAATTTTATTCCTTAATTACTTATATTCAAGTGTCTTTTATTTCTTTAGGAACTCTTTAACTGCAGTATCGTATTAAATGTTTTCAAAATTTATTCTTATGAATAATTTTCATTAATTTTCACGTTTTAAAAATGGTTTTAAGTATTTATTTATATTTACATTGATGATTTTAAATTAAAATTCCTTTTAATTGATTCAAAGTATCATGGGATACATTGATTTATAAATCTCTTTTAAACAACTTCGTTGATAAATACTGTGACATTTAAATGTTTTCACGAAAGAGGGGATATTTCACTCAAATATTCTTAATCTCTATTTTAATCTAGGAAAATTTCATTCAGTGAATTTTATACTTGATTATGGTTGATTTATCATAATAAAATCACCTATGTTGTATTTAATTAGTTATATTTCACTGTGGATGTGCTATTTTTATGCAATTCATGGTTAGGGGATAAAATATTGACATTTTGTATGATAGTTTTAATAAGAATGCTTATATTATGTTTCACCCTTTTAGATGAAGAATGCATTAGACTTAGTAAGTGATGGGTGGATCCATTTATAGCTCTTCAATGCATTTCTAGGTCTTATGAGACATTTAGATGTGGAATTGGTCGAGGACTTTTCCTAATTTTGATATATAGTTTTGGCTGAGACCATAATCATTTTAAGATGACTTGGATGAGGCCTTGGAAAATTGTTTCAGAATGACCCCCATTATACATTTCCTCATTATGAAAATATTATTGATGGTTTATTTGGTTATTTGACAAGTAGAATACCCAGGACTATGTTTTATTTTGTTATCATTTACACAGCTCATATTCCTTTCATAAAGTGTTCATATTTATTATTTTTAAAAGGCATGTGTTTTCAATTATTCACCATGCCTAATGTTTATGTTATCATTATCTGTATATATTATTCTTAATAAGAGTTTGAGCTCACACCTTTCATATGTTTCATTTTCTCAAGATATAAATAAGTTATTTATGAGTGACTTACAATCATAATTTAGGGGCTTGGATGTTTCTGAAAGAATAAATTAGTGTTGTATTTATTTTAAAGTTCTAATGTTGATCTTATGTGTGTATATTGTTTCCAATAATTACTAAAATAAATGGTCTTTTGGGACATTATTCCTTGTAACATTCCAATGTTATGTAATAATGCACTGACTCTGGGTAACTGGGGTCAGGGCGTTATAGTTGGTATCAGAGGAAATTTAGTACAAACCATGAAAGCTAGATTTTGAAAAACTCTGATTAGAAAACACTATCCAATGATTGATATTGAGGATTAGTATTGAAGAAAAAGAAAAAATTTGGGTAATGAAAATATCATGGGGGTTTTCCATGTAATACATCCATTTATGGATACAAGCAGGTAGAGGCAGATCTGGCACTGATGTACCTATGAGTAAAAACTCCGACAAAGAGTTTCAGGCTTGACCGAGGTATCCTGGTACACGAAAACGGGCCAACTTGTACTCTTGGTTATGACACTCTGGGGGAAAATGCTTAAGATAATTCACAATTTCATTACAAATTTATTTGAATGATTTTAATATATGATCAGAATAAATAACCATGGTTAATCATAAGGTGTTCTAGATTTAAAATAAGGTGTTATGATATTTTATAAATTATTTTATGACTCAAACTGTTCATTCTTTTTTTAGTCAGTGGCTGGATTCCATGGAAGTCATAGTAACGTTGAAGACGATGTTCAAGGAGGAAAAGGTTGTGGAAATGAGTAGCAAATTGGATATTTGATAGGTGTATAAGATATCATTTTCATACTGAATCAGTTTTCCAAAAATATAATAAAAAACATATATATTAACCAACACCTGGACTACATAATAAAGAGAATTATGTTCAGTGATAAGAGCTTTAGTAGTGGTGACCGTGGAAAAAAGAATGCTCGATTTCCATCACGCAAGAAACGTGGAAGGAAACACCAAGGAAAGGGTCTCAATGGAACAATAAAATGATTTATGTGTGGGGAAGAAAGACATAAAGTAAAAGAATTGCCGAGGAAAATGATGTGTACAATTGAAGAAAATAGAAATGATCTTAAGAATCCAATTATAGTCATTTTCTATAATTTTATGGGACCATGGAATTACCTGAGTCAATGCCCCATTCTCTATGAAAGCAACTAAGTCATGGAAGAACCTATGTGGAATTAAATGGATGGTGAAATATATAAAAGTATAGGATTTCTTTGGAAGAATATTCTATTATATATGTAACCATGTAGTATTTTATGTAAAAATTCTATTTGAGGAAGAATTATCTTTTCTATTATAGATATAGTTATAAAGAACCTCTTGTGTTTATATAATCCATGAATTTGAGGAAATTATAGGTTATTGATTTTTGGGATAAAAAATGTGATGAATGAGATAACATTTGTTTTTAAATTTTGTTGAAGTTATTTTGAGGAATTTATCTCATTTTGGTAATTTTATAAAATGTAGTTCATGAAAATGGAAAACACTCAAACTGTGTGACAACCCGTCACGTCACACAAAGTTGCGGGAATCAAACCCACACCTAGAGTGTGATTGGGATTTAACATATACCACTGAACTATGTGAAGTCCCTGTTTAGTTTCACTAATTATTTTTAGATAAATGATTTTACTGATCAATAATATGTTATTTTGGGATATTATATCTTATAAAATGGATATCCTTAATATAGGAAAATGATCTGGTTATTAAGTGATAAATGTTATTTTGGAAGTCGTTCGCTTTTTTGGGAACCCTATATGCCTATGTATAATAGAACACTATAGTATTTCATTTGAGGAGTAATGGTGGATTTTTATCTATGTTTTTATTGAGGATTTATAGAGATTTGGGTTATTTATAGAAATGATTAACATATCACATAGAATATGTGACTAGGTTAATTACTTTCAAGTATGTAAATTTAAGATTAGTTGATGTTATTTGGAGATACAATTTAATGTGGAATACCACATAATCAAATTATTCTATGTTTTGGGTTTCAATATTAGTTTGTATTATATTTAAGGATTTTAAAGATAATTGTTTAGTGAATGATATTTATTGATCATTAGGTATTGTTGGATTAATTTTTGAAATTATGATTACTATATCTCTCTCTAAAGGATTTTCCTTTTTGTGGATCATGTGATCTTATAATACCCATTTTGGATTTGTTTAATCTATAAAGGAAAGTGAAATATATAGTTTATCCTTTGTGGATCATGTGATTTTCTTAATGTTGATTATAGTGCTTCAGGTGTGAAGAAGTCATATTGAACACTCATAATTTGAGAAAAATTTGATTTAGTGGTAGATATTTATTATAGGATGAAACTCATAATATAAATTAAGTATATCTCCTAATGTTCATAGTAAATCTAATTTATAAATTCCCCAACTTTAGGAAATGGAAATTAAAATAAAAAAACATTGTCCGTTTACTATTCCTATTGGGAAACTAATGACCGTTTGTCCCACCAAAACTTTGTGGTTTTCTTATTGTTAAATTTCTCTTGATCATGTTTTCTATCACTCTTAATCAGAACATGACATTTATTTTATATTATATATCCATTTTTCCTACATGAAATCCTAGTATAGATTATCTTGGGTGACCATTGTACTTCTCTTTCATTCTTTTAAAGTGATTGTTTTATTGAATTTTTTTCCGATGCGAGAATTCTAATAATTTTGTGAAGCCCAATTTTAAATTTTCAAGGAAGAAATTTTAAAAGGGGAGGAATAATGTGACACCCCAATATTTCATATAATGTTATATTCTTTAATGTAATTCAATAGATTGCACTACACGCATCACCGAGTTCGAGTGCACAATGACTTACCAAACTAGCCGTTCAAAAGGAGGTTATAAATATTATTAACTAAATTTTATATTTTATATACTCAATAAAATTTTAGAATCCATAATATGTATTTATTAGACATAATATAAGAACGAATTCCTTGTTTTAGATAAAAAAATTATTTTTTAAAAATATAATTTTACCACCTTTTAATAGAGAATCCCTTTTAAAACCAATATTTGACACTTTTATATATTCAATTTAATTAAATTTAATTATTCTTTATAATCTTGACACAAAATTTTATTTTGGAAGAATTTTTTTACGTTTCTAATAACATTCATATTTTGATGAATTGTAAAAAATACTTAATTTTAATTGAAAATAATTTTTTAATTGATATAATTTATATTGTTAAATTAAAAATTTTAATGGTTTGAAAGTATAATAAGTTTATATTTTTATCATTTAATAAAATTAAGGTCATTATAAGAAATTTTAAATTTAAATTTTACATAAACACATGTCAATCTCTTGACAATTTTTACTTTTTAAAAACCACTTTTTGGTTTTGAGAACAAGAATTAGTTTTAAATTAATTAATTCTAATTATATTATTTGAATTAGGTAAAATATAGTTCATATTTAAATTTTAAATATCCAAATTAACTTTGGGTGATTTTTCTGTATTTTTCTAAAAACTGTCAATTTTTTATGAATTGTGAAAAACACTCATTTATAGTTTAAAAACAGAATTTTTATTTAAATAAATTTTTTATTTTATTTATATAAGTCAATATAGATACATAATACCTATATTAGTTCAATTTGATTCATTTGTGTCATTTTTATATTAAAATTTGATGTATAAAATTTTATTCAACTTTTTACCGTCTTTTACCCACCTTGTAGAAGCACTTTTGAATTTGTAGAAAACATAATTTTATCACATCTGTGAGTTTAATTTAAAAAACCTGAGATAAATAGTTGACATCATAATGTAAAATGTGGTTTAATAAGTTGAAAATAATTTTTGGTGAATAATAAATTTTGACTTTTATTTACCACAGTTAAAAGTTAATATGGTCATTAAAGGTAAAAATGATATTATAATTACCCTAACACATGTCATAATTATATTGGATAAGTGTAATTCAACCAAAAAAACCTTATTAACAATATATGATCCCTTTTATCCACTTGTATTATATTAGGAAATTTATTATTAATTTATTTAAAGATGGGTTAAAAGTGTTAATTTCAATGTTTAATAACAAACCTATTTTTAATATAGTGTTATACATGAGATAAATTTGACTATAAATTTTAATTAGAAATCTAAAAATTTTTCATACATATTGGTATTTTATTTTCAATTTATAGACATTAAATAATTAAATTTATTTATGACACAATGATTGTGCGGTAATTACATTATTAATGAATGATTAAAATAATTGATGTTATAAATATCCAAATAAAAGTAATTTGAATATTTTGAAAAATTACATAAATTTTCTATGATAACATGACATGTTAGGGTTGATTAAATAATATTTTTAAGTAATCATGCTGTTATTATTTTCATAAAAATTAAATACTAAAGAGTGTCAAAATTTACCTAAATGAGTTTTTAAAACAAATACAATATAATTGGATGATATAATATTCCTAAAAATATAAGGTCTACAAAATGGCTTAAATAATATATATATGTCATTAATGAACAACTTTAATTTCTCTTGGAATTGTAGAGTGTGTTTATTAATAATATTTTTTAAGAATACTAGAAGACACAGTAAAAGTTAAACTATTTAACTAATAGTTAAATCTAAAAGATAAGGTTAATATGGTGACCTAGAATTGTCTAAAACCTGTTGGTTCAGATGATTTTGACCCATAAATACCATAACATCGAAATTAATCAAATTGGATCCATTATAAATTGAAAATTATTTACAATAAAATAATATTTCAAGGATATCCTAAAGTGACATTCACATATATTATAAAAGAGTTCATCCCCTTCACATAATTTCACACCTCCAATACCATTTGGCTCGACCAACCCCAGCCCAAATATACTCCCAACTACTATCACTAGATCGTAGAGTCCTTCCTTTGATCAGAAATCCATATTAAGGATCCATTTGATCAAATCAAAAGGAATCACCCAAAGAAGAGATAATAATTTCACCACCCTCTTTCAAGTTATTTTCTTCTTCCAATTCCTCTTTATTTGTTGATTCCAAACCAAAATAAGAACCCCAGTACCTCCTACATACTCTTATGTCATTATAAATATGGTATAACCATATTCATTATTCTATAAATCTTATGAATGGAAAAGTCACCATACATGCGTACGTATGACTTACCGTCTCCACATCATAGTGTAGCTTTTTATTCAAAAACATCATTATTTGGATTGGTATACTAATTAGTATGACTGATGTAAATAAAAAATATAACATTTTAATGATTATTTATATACGATATACCATCCAATTATATATGATTTCACTATAAAAGGAGTTATATTGTCCCACGTGCGTATGTACGGCTTACCGTCTGCACGACGAGATGAGATATCATTTCCCATAGTAACCATTCATAAATAATTTTTAATTTATGAATAAAATTAATTTTAAAATACAATATATCATTCTGGATATGAATCAGATAAACCCTATCCAAAACAAACCTGAATTACATAACAAATCATATGAAGGAAAACGAATCAGTTTGTATCTGAAACAATGATACAACTAAAATATTATCAACAATGAAATATTAGAATATCATATATGAAATCATATTTATGTATGTGGTTCTTCTATAATTTAATAAAAATTATTTAAATATTATACATGTGGTTAATGTACCCTCGACTAAGGAAAAGTACAAGGTAAGGTGTTTTCATCTCATTTCTTATTCTAGTGAGATTCCAGGTATATTGCTATTGTTTCCTTTTTTGTGGTGTATGTAATTCCCATGATTTCATTTTTTGTATAATATAAATTAATTTATGGGTATTTAAATCTTCATTATATGATACTTCTTTAATGGGGTGTGTGTTTCATATGTTTCCATATCGGTAAGGGAATTTCAAATTTCAACTTCCACTCATTGGGCTTTACAAATAATTCATTGATTATTTTACACCAAAATTATGTATGGAATCACTAATTTTTATTTAGGTTATAATTTAAACTCCGAATTATTTGTATAAACATTTAATACACATAATAACTCAATTGATAAATTCACATTCCATTGATATGAACTTTTAAAGGGAAATCTTAACTCAATTTCTATTCATTGAGTTAAACATCCAAGTCATTGGTTTTGTTTTTACAAGAATATGTTCGAATGCAATATGATTTATTTACATAGAATATCCAATTATATTTAGTGTATTTATATTTTTGACACATTATTATTTCATTGAATCATCCTTAATCTAAGGATACAATCATTATATGGCATTTCTTCCTAATTTACATTCCTTTGAGACCTCTTTGTCGTTATGCACCAATTCACTTTTATATGGTGTATATACTGTCCTTTGACATATTATATCATGATTCTCTTTATTATCATTATATTATGATGTTTTGATTAATTTTATTCCTCAATTACTTGTTTCTAAGCGTATCTTATTTGGTTAGGAACTCTTTAACAAATATATTGTTTTAAATGATTTAAAAATTTATTCTTCTAAATCATTATCATTAATGTACATGTTTTAAAAATAGTTTCATGTATTTATTTATATGGACATAAATGTTTTGAAATTAAAATTATTTTTAAAATTTTCAATGTGTTATGAAGAACATTGTTTCAAAAATCTCTATTAAACGACTTAATTGATAAATAGTGCTACATTTAAATTGTTTCAAGAAAAAAATCGGATATTTCTATTCAATAGTTTTAATGACTATTTTCATCTATGTGAATATGTTCTGTATATTTTATTTTTGATTGAGGATGATTTATCATAATACTATCACCCGTATTATATTGAATGTGTTATGTTTGACTTTTGATGTGTGATTTTTATTCCATTCACGGTTTGTGGTTTAAATATTGACATTTTGTATGATAGTTTTAATTATAATTTTTAGATTATGTTTCACCCTTTAAAATGAGGAATGCAATTTACTTATTTAGTGACAGCTGGAGCCTCCTATAGCTTCTCGATGCATCGGTAGGTCTCATGAAATAATTAGCTGTAGAATTGGCTGAGGCCTTTCCCAATTTTAATATAGGGTTTTTGTCGAGGCCTGAATCAGTTTTAGACATCTTGGTCGGGGCCTTTAAAAATTGTTTCATAATGTCCAACATTATACATTCCCTCATTATGAAAACATTATCGATGGTTTATGTGGTTATTCGACAAGTAGAATACCCATGACTATATTTTATTATGGAATTATTTAATCAACTCATAATCCTTCCATAAAGTAATCATGTTTATTATTTTCCGAGGCATGTGTTCTCAATTATTCACCTTTCATAATGGTTATGTTATCTTCTGTTGTATTTCATACTCTTACTGAGCATTTTATCTCACCCATTTCTTGTTATTCAGTTTCCTAGGATATGAAGAAATTATTTAGGAGTGACTTACTGGCATTATTTTGGATGCATGGATGTTTCTAATAGAATAAATTAGTGTTGTATTTCTTTTCAAGTTGTAATGATGAACTTATGTATATATCTAGTTTGTGATAATTAGTAATCTAATCGGCCTTTGAGGACATGATTCTTTGTTTCATTCCAATGTTATGTAGTAATGCTCTGACTCTGGTTAACTGGAGTTGGGGCATTTCAACGATGGATTATCATAGGGTCTGCTAATAATCCATTTAAAAATATATATAATTCTTATAAAGTTACATAGATGAGATAGAAATAATCAACAACAATCTTATTATATTTAACATTTAAATAAACTTTTCGACTTCAATAGTTATCTGATACTTTTCATTTTTCTTCACAAAATGTAATAACCCATATTTACCTAATAAATAAATGTCTCCTAAAGTTACCTTAGTCACGTAAATACTTCTTAAATTAATATCTCCAAATATATTTTTATGAAATATAACTTATGAACAACCTTATAATTATAAACTTCTTAGGTAATTCTTAAATAGTAAGATATCCTCACCTGAAAAAATCATAATCCCATAAATTATCTTAAATATCCTCTGATACCATCTATATGGACAAAACATTAGTCATTATATATTATAGTGACTATATACATGAATTATTTTATTCAAATCATACAGATAATTTTAGTAATGTTGTTTATTGAATTATTGAAAAATCTTATAAATTAATCCCTTACATTAAAAATGAAATCGTCTTCATATTATTCAATATACCTCCAAACAAATGTTTTTAAAATGAATTATTATTTCTCATCAAGATAAATGTTCATTACTTTAATATATACCTCATCCTTGTCCCTAAATTTCCACAATACATGTTAAAAAATTTAAAAAATATGGTGATTTCAGAAATATATGAATATTAAATATAAAAATGTATACATTTGACCAAATAAAAAAAATTAAAACCCATTTATTTTTTTTCTTGGATGTATACATTTTCATATGTGGGGAGATTTATTTTTTTAAAATATAATATTTATCTTTTTTGAAATAAAACTATTTCAAAAATAACTAACAAAAATCATAAAAAATTCATGTAGTTTCCTTGGTATATTTTCAGTATATATCCATTACATAACACATATAAATTTGAATAACCACAGAAATCAAATATAATTCTATATAGGAAAAAATAATTACCTAATGTAATTGAGCGCTATTTTGGAACACCCATCATATAATTTATATTGTTCCAACCTAGAGATATATTTTCTTGCCCATCATATAATTTCTTTTAGGAAAATATAATTAATAAAAACCTTGAAAAGTCTTATAATGTTTAATGTAAATAATTTTGATTTCATTAAACCATTTTCATTTGAAACCCATTTTCAATTCAAAAATTCCCAAAATCAAAATGGTTTTCTCATTATTTTAATTAATAATTCATATATATCGTAATAAAATAATTTTAAAAACAATTTTAAAAATATTGACAAGATAAAAAAATAGGGTTTTAATGGAGTCGAGGAAAGATGATTTTTTAAAAGTGTCCTTAAAAATTACATATCATTGAATTAGACATTAATAAAATGAATTGATTTTGATTATTAGCTATACATAAACATAAAAACTAGAAATGTAGCATAATATAATAAAAATCCACTTCACACATAATCATAGAAAGATATAACCAATGAAGTAGTTTCGTAACCCTTGAATGGAAAATGAGGTAATAATTCCCTTACATTAAGTCCAAATAATCATGTATGTTATTTATCGTCAGGAATAATAAAATTAGGTAAAATATTTTCTTTATTGAACAACTATATTTAGATTATTAGTAATTTTATATCAATGATTATCATTTTATAAAATATACATTATTATTTATGTTCGCATAGGAATAATTGATGATATCTAGTTAATTAGTTTTAGAATTACATAAATATTTTAACTATGGTTAAAGAGAAAACTATTAAATAATCACCAGTGTAATATTATTCATATAATTTTCACTTTTATACATTAATTATAATTTTAAAAACAACCATAAAATATGGTTATGAATGATGAAATATGTAACATACATGGAGACAGTAGGCCATATGCACGGATGGGTAAATTTTAATTTTTACAATGATGATTACTGATATAAAATAATAATTATATTACCTTTCCATAATTATCAAAATTTCATATATATATATATATTATTATTACATTAAATATACATGTATATTTCATTGATGGGATGTGGTGATGAAAAAAGAATCACATTTCTCCATTAAATATACTATATATGAAACCACGTATTAAAAATATGGAATCCATTTTAAAAAATTTAAAACAAAGATTTTTTAATTTTTAATTCTAATTTAAACTGAAAAAACTATACGAGAATTTTTTTTTAAAAAAATATCATTTTTATGTATAAATTTTTTTGCTAAAATATAGTATAAAATCAATTTTAAAACCAATAATGCTATAATTTTAAATTATTTTATGCTAATTTAAATTTTAAACTAATCCAAAACATAATTTTACCTTTTAAAGACCATAAAATAATATTCAGTTTCTAATAAAAATTATTATTTTTTAATATTATTTGAATGTTCAATATTATACAGAACATTATAATAAATGTATAATAATAAAATTTTGAGATGATGAATTCAATATTGAAATTCATTTTTTAAAATAATTTTTATATATTTTATTTAGTTATAAATTTCACTTATAATAAGAAGGAAAATAATTTTTGAAGAAAACAAATTATTGAAGAATAAAATGAATTTACTAAAAAAATGTGATTCTTTTATATATTCATACGAACACATTAATATGTATTTTTATCAATATATTTATTTTATAAATTAGTTATTCTTATTTATACACTCAAATTTTACAACATTTTTATATTGATCACTTTTAAATATTATTATTTAGATGTTTGTTTAGGAATGTGGTGGCATATCATGTATGATATCAAACATAGTGTTTCATTTTAGAATATCAACATTTACATCCCCCCTGATTAAAAAATGGTTTCCTTAAAAATAGAAATTGGGCATGGTACATATGCTTAAATTATTCAAATTACATTTTTTGAAATGCTACATCGTAAAATCCATTAATAATAATCCAACCTGATAAGATAGAAAATAATCTAAGACGGTCACCTGAGATTATAAATAATAGGTTTCTATATTGAAAAACACTGACATTTAAGAGAAAACTAATTCCCTAATATATACACAAGGTGATATAAAACATGGTCAGTAGAATTTTTACAATCACAAATCCAAAATCATTGATGTGTTAAAAGTCAATTGATTTCATTTTATGTAAAGTTACCTGCTAATATTTCTACTTTATGATATTTTCACTAGAGTTGAGGAATTCCATTTATATATACACTACAAAGATAACGAAATATACTTAATTAAAAATATTATATTCAACCATTAATAAATTCCCAATAGGAACTAATATTTTATTATAAATTATAATCATTGACGATGAATTATTCCTTACTAAAGCTTCGGAATCAACTTCTATGGATCCAAAAAAATAGAAAACAAAAGATTTATATTCCTTAGATAATTAAGAAGTAGCTAAAACCAAAATTTTTTATATGAGATAATATAATTCCCTATAAGTAACAGACCATTATACAATTACAATGTAATTTAATTTATAAAATTCAACCATAATGTTCAATGTTCAACATTGATAATTCAACAAATAGAAAACCATAAAATTCAAAAAAAATATTCTTAAGAAATATTGAAAAAAAAAATATGAAGGATTTTATCCCAAATAACTATATGATAAATATATATTTTACCCTTAGATAACATGAATTTCTATTATTGTCTCATAATATAAATTCAATTTCCCAAATTACAAAATATTTATGATATGATAACCTTTACTATAAATAATATGAATCACAAAAAACACACAATAAATTTATATGTTGAACCAATATATATTTCATCATTTAATCCTTGAAAAAAATCCCATATTATTCTTGTTTACCATAACCATATAGGGTTCCCAAAATTGTGAACTCCTTATGAGATAACATTATTAAGATAATCACCAAACCATTATTCAATTTTGTTTTTATCTATTCGATGAATCATATATTCCCAAAAAATGACTATAATTCATCGTACATTTTAGAAAAAAAATTAATTCTAAACAAGACATCACATATTCCAGTGGTAAGAAATTCACACTTTTTGTCATTCGATTGTTAGTTCAATTCCTGGAACCTTTCTAGATGAGGTGTCTGAAACACATTCTATAAAAAATAAATTTTTAAAACTATATAATTCTTATAAAATTTATGATTCTTGATAAAAATCCTAGGAAAACATAATATATTATTCAATTAAATAAAAATTTTAACATTAAATGTTATCTTATACCTTTCATATTTAGTGATAAAATTTAATACCCCATAATTACCTCAAAAATTAATTTACATACTAATTCCATCTGTAACATTAATATTTAAAAAAATAAATAATCAAATTTTCTTTTTATGACGTTTATGTTATGATCATAATTTTGATTATACACCCATAGCTCTTATGATGACCCCACCTAAAAACATTATATTATCCAAAATTATCAGAAACCTCATCTTACACCCACATTATAAACCAATACATAATACATATATATTATAGTGACTACAAATAATGAATTATTTTTCATAAAATACTAAGGATATTATTAAATTATATTTTCATATTGTTAAGAAGAAATATTAAAATAAAAACCCTTTTGTTACAAAATGAAACATATTCATATTATTTATTTTCCCATGAAACCAAGATTTTTAAAATAAAATATGGCTTGTTTAAAAGTAAATCATATTTATATTAATATTTATATCATTATTGAACCTTCTCATACATTATACCTATGAAAATAATTTTTAAAATGTGATATATTCACAAAAATCTAAATAAGGGACATAAAAATAATAATACTACTGCACTAGTGAAAAACACGACAAACAATTCCTAACATCCCAGATATTGATATAATAAATCTTTTCATATTGATTAATTTTTATGAATTAGATATCAATTATAACATAAAAGTGAATAAACTACCAATTGTGAACTTCATACGCAATAATGAGTTTCTCTGAAATCATGCATTATACACAAGCTTGATTTATACCAAACAATAATATACTGTAAATAAATTATTTTAAAATTTTAGCTATAGATTATCCATTTTATTTTTAGAAATGAATGTAAATAACTATATTATATCTACCAATTACTATTAAAAGGTTTTTTACTCATCTAATAATTTTTAAAGGGTAAATATAATAATAAATCAATTTTTAGGCATAAACTGCTATATATTTTTAAAAACAAGGTTTTATGAATTTTAATGGTGATGCTATATTAATTATAATGTTTTATATTTTTATATTTTTGATGTTATGAAATAATTTTCATTTTTGAAAGATAAATTTAAATATTTAAATATTGTTTATTTTGGTATTTTTTTGAAAACATTCACATTTTGATCAATAATGAATAATATTGGATTTTATTTCAAAATTTATTTTTCTTATAACTTATTTTCATAGTTAAATTATGATTGTATATATTTCTAAAGAATAATAAGATCATTTTTATATCAGTTAAATATGTTTAGTTCATTGGTAAATAATAACATTGAATTATGATATAAACACATAAAAATATAGAATATTTTTTATTTAAAACCCCACGTCACCTTCCCTTCTACGAGATTAAAATTTAATTAATATCATCCGCCTATTTGAATTAAATTTTTAAAATTGTATTCCATATTTCTAATTAGAATAATTTATAATAACTAATATGTTAAAATTATATTTTTACCAAGACAATTTAGTAAAAGTAACAAAAATAAATTTTAGCGATTAAGATTAAAATATGTTTAACAAGGATTTAGTGCTTAGGTTTAGAGCTAAAATAACAAATAAACTTAACAAAAATACATAGAATGATATTATTTTGACACAATTATCCATTTTATAAAATTTTGAACTATAATGGATCAACATTACATTAGAAAAACATTGATGGAATTCCCATTTAAAAAATTTACATGAATGAGACTCCACCTCCACTATAAAAAGGCTTTGACCCTTCCCATTTACTCCCCCACTCAAAAAAAATTGGATCAACCAAAACCTACATAGATAATTTCCCATCATCAATTCATTCCCCCCTAAGGGCCTCACATTAAACCTAAATCTATCCTAGACATCCATTGGTGGAATCCAAAAAGAGTTTCTTGAAAAATAGGTAACATTCAACATCATGCATATTTACATTGTTTCATTATCCATTATATTAATTAATTACTATTAAATTATTATCTAATTGCATCAGTATCCTAAATGTACATATGTATTGTTATTCTAATGGTTTTACCTATACATACACACACGTCCAGGACATGGGTAGTGAAATTTCTTTTTTTGAACAACATACTACCCCCATATGAAATGATATCGTTTCTTTCCATTACAACCTATCATGTTTGGGAATTGAGATAGTGATAATATTTTCATATGATATATATATATATATATATATGATTTATTCGTACTTAATTAATATTATGTACACATACCTTCATGCTTTCTATTTTGTAGACATGATAATGTAGTTTGGGGATAAGTGGAATACCTCCTCCTCGATGAGATTTGATTCTTATTAAATGATAAGAAATATATAGAAGTATATATGAAAATATAATTTTTTATATAGGGAAAAATTATGATTCTTTAATGATAAATGATACTCACCTTACTTTCATAATGATCATTAAAAAATGGGAATGTTACTCGTGTGTTCGTATGACTTACTCTCACCATGATTCTAACATTGGTTCATATTCCCTAACTATATTTCTATATTTATTTTCAAAATGTAATTAATTTATACATATGATTATTATTTAAATATTATTATTCTAGGTATATTTTTATAATGACACAATTGATCATATTTCACATACCAATGTAATTTTTGACACGTAAACCTAATATGGTCAACACATCCGATGTAATGTTAATTGATTAAGAAGTTATTTACAAAATTATAATAATTGAAATAAAACTAATGAAAAATATGAATTGTTTTCTGATGAAATTAAATAATCAACAAATTTTTATTATTTAGTATGATATGGAAGATGTGAATAATCAGACTCAAGTTAAGGGATTTTGTCTCAATATAAACTCATTGTGGCATTTATTGAAAATATTCACTATTATTCTTTTATAAGGTGTTTATAAAGCCCCTTAAAAAACTTATATCCATATTTTATCTATTATCATGTTATTTAATTTTTTTAATATTAATTTCATTCATGGATCTTATTATTAAAATGATCAAATTTGTATCGGATACTTTGAATGTTTATAGATTTAATTATCAAATAATATTCTCTATATCAATGTTATTGATATTATATGAAATTTAAATGAGTATAAAGGGATTATAAAATGAATATTATGTTTATTTTTAATTTCATTCATTTTTCTAAAAATTATTTTTTTTTACGTTTTTATAGTAAGTGTTTTTACAAATGGAAAAGTAGTGTTATTTTCTTAACATATTTGATGATAATGTATTTAGCATACCAATAGATTTTGTTTTTATTTTTTTAAATTATTTTATGTTTTCATAGATGAAAAAAATTATCACATTTTTATGTATTTTTTAAAAAAAATCCAAAAAATGGATTAATTTATATGTAAAATGGTTTCTTGAAAAAGAATGTTGTTCTGATATATGAAAGTGATTTTCATAGTTGTTCATAATTTTTATTAAATAATTAAATAATTTATTTCATGATATTTTTATTTGAAATTATAAATAATGGGTGTGTTCAGATAGAACAGGGTGTGTCCATTATATCTTAAATAATGGGTGCACCAACATAGCACTCCAACACATTGGGTAATCAGTTCAATATTTAGATAATTATAATTGATGTTAGTTGTATGATTATTAAAATCTATAACGGCTCTATGAGGGTTTATTATGATGATCTCCCAACACATCTATATAAATTTTCTATCATTCCTAATGTGTTTTCTGGAAACCATTTTCATTCAAAATTGAAATAAATTATATTTAATAAAAAATAAGATTTCCATTTTTGGGTAAAAAGTTATTTTTTGAGAAATGTTTTTCTTTAGTTTTAATGCTTCTCAATATACTAATTGTTTCCATATTTTATATAAATTACTATGTTTTTTATTCTCAACCCATTTTTTTAATTTTTTCATAGTTTCTATTTATTAGTAGAGGATTTGATAAGGTCATGTTGAATTTGATGATGAGTTTTCACAACATTTTCAGGATGTTTTTAATTGATATTTTATGGTGAAACAATTAATACTAAATATAACTTCCTCCCTGAGTAAAATATCCTTTTCTCAGTCAGAACCCCAATGTGGAGCCATGAAGATGTAAGTATCTTTATTGTGCGATGATTCCATATAGGATTCCAAATCTTGTTTACCCTTAGGGCCCTCAATCCTCAGTCTAATATAATATCATTAATGGATAATTAGTCCCTGTAAAATCATCTACCCCCAAGATACCTTCCCCTTATCCTACATAATTCTCAAAACCACATTCTTCTAGTATCTCTATATTTCTATCCATAAATCCATTCAATGTATTATCATATGTCTCCTCAAGATAAACTACAGATACCTCTCTCTTCTCTCTCGATCAATACATCAATGAATCTCATACTTTTCAACATGATATCAATAATGGGTTCTATCTTGTGAAGTATGTTCCCCAAGAAGTATCCCATAATGTTTTTGGGCCCATTTGGACAATGAATCCCTTTTGATGTGAGAAATGATCTCCCCTCCCAATTGTATGTGTTACAGAACTCTCTCTAAATAATATCACATGGTTATACTAATCCATGGTCTTTGTCCAAGTGTAACATACTATAATGAAATCCCTCCTCTAAAAAATATTCCTGGAATGGGAACCAAATAAAATATGATTATATTTGTAGTGGGATTTCCCAGAACAACCATTTTCTTGAAAAAATATTTGAATCAGATAAAAAAACTCACATATCACTTCCTGTTCTCAACGTATCAAATTTAAATAATACATTCATTCAACCCCTATAACTAGCACCCATGGATCTTCTAGAAACCCACTATCAGTGGGGATTTTATGGTTTCTTCATATATGTTCTTCACTATGATGGTTTGTGATGGGACTCATATTTTATTATTCTCTTTTGTGTATGAAAAATGATCGACATACGGCAGGACTCTATTGTGGGATGATCATTAATGTTTTGAGTCGGTATCTGTACCATGTCTTGTGGGTTGGTATTTCAATGTAACTCTGGATAGATTAGAGAAGAAGGGCTGGGGTTTCTTATTTCTATAGGAAAGTTATTATTTCATAGCCTTTGTTTCTTAACCAGGTCTTGCAAATATATTTTTCAAAATTGAGTGTTTCATGTGGTGAAATTACTAAAAGGGTCCTTAGCATAAATATTTCCACCATGACCATTACATAGAAAATATCAGTTCCATCTCAGAATATATGAATTCCATGGAAACTTCCCTGACATGTTCTCTATGATCATCCATGTCTACTAGTTGTTATTCTAAATAAGTGGGAATATAGTGGTTCCTAAAATCTCGTCTTTGGATCTCAAGCCCTAGGTATGATCAACTAGTAAGGAACTCTTGGGTCAAGGAAATTTAAGGAAACTCATGGAATGACCAAAAAAATCTCAAATGGATAAAAAAATATATTCAATGATGGCATACATCCAAACCCTCCCGATCTCAGGTCATGGACTCCATAATTTGTGACATTGACTGGACAAATTACTCAATGGAAAATGATTGGGATGAAGGTATTTTCAGTGATATTTTCAGCAAGAAAAAAATATGAGAAAAATTGATTCTAGAATAAGGGGGAATACTCCCAATAATTACAAGATAAAATTGTGAAAGTAAGTAGAACATAATATAGAATACATCCAAACATTCATTAAATATAAAATACTATAGTGTAAGACTATCATTATCATATAAGACTGATTTTACAACGATTATTTAGAGGCGGTGGGAGTTATGGTTGAAGCTCATATCATTTCATTAATGGAAGGCCGCACTCAACACTTTCATGGTGGCTACCCAAGGGGTAGTATCGAGCTTCTTGAATCCATCTACTACTCAGTGTCTAATGATGATAACATGTCTCTTGAGATTTTTTCATATGAGAAAGAGATCCAGGAATTATTCCTTTCGCTCAATCAGGGATTCTTTAAAGGCTTGGATGGTTTTCCAGGTTTTTTTACGTTTTTTATTGGGACCTCATCAACAGAGACTATATAGATGTAATACATTATTTCATCCGAGGATGGAGCCTCCGACACATGTCATATTCTTCCAAACTAGTATTCATCCCCATGGTCAAGGATCCCTCATCCCTGCTGCAATACCTAACCATCATCATGTAAAAAGTCCCTTATAAGGTATTTTGTACCATTCATAACCATAGGAAATCATTGAATCTCTCCCCACTGTATTTTGGAGGATGAATGTGGATTCATCATATTTAGATCAATCTAAAAGGAAATTGGGTTGGCACAGGAAATGACACACATGGTTAACAATAAAATTGGTGGTTCAAATTATATCATCAAACTATATATTTAAAATGACTATGATGTGATCAAATTGAATATTATTCTCAGGGTTCTTAGGAGTATGGGTTTTTCCTCATGGTCTTCTAACCATTTTTTACAACTATTTTAGATCGACATGTCTCTCAATATCGTCCAAGGGGAATATAAATTGCTTCCTAAAATTGTTTAGTAGGCCCATGATGGGTGACCCACTATCTCTTATCATATTTATACTCATGTAGGAAACCCTCAATTTCCTCCTCAATAATAACATGGTTTCTAGGAAAATACTACTATTTAAAATAAGGAATTTACAAAGGACCATACACCTCTCAGGATAACTAATGACACCATAATATTCCCTAATAGGATTTGGAAATCAATTTGTGTTAGCAATTGCACTCTTGATGAATATTTTCATTAAATCGAGTATGTGAAGAGCCATGTTAAAATTATTTTTTACATTTATACCCATTTCATAGTTGTGTGTTCCTGTACTAAAAAATTTGATTTAGGATTCAAAAATGAGGTTTCCTACTAGAATATATTGGCACCCCAATTACCCATAATAGATTCTATATTCATAATTTAAATAGGATTTCTATCAAGATCATTAGGAGGATGAATAATTGGATGAAATGATTCTTATCCTTTGTTGGAAGATTATCCATGGTTAACAAAGTACAAACCTATAATCCTATAGAGAAACATTCTTCTCTAAAAGTTTTTAATGCAATGATAAAATGTATTAAAAAAATTTTGGGCACTTTTATATTGGATGCTCACTAGGATGGGAGTCATTATTGGGAATATTTGGAAAAAAATCTATATAATTAATGAAAGGGGGAATCAACATCAAGAGTGGCCCCATTGAGATTCATGGATCACATGAAAATATAACAAGGTAGGTTTTAGAGTGTTGGAAATTTTTGGGAAGATTCATGGATCAAAAATATGGGATGCACATAGAGATTTCAAAAAGAAATTCACATTCCTTATGGAATTTGATTCAGTAATAGATAAAATTTCTATGCACACACACTCGGTGGATTGTAGACATAGGTGATATCAAATTTTAGCACTATCATAGGGCTAGTGTGCATATTTGATTTCTAGTATGCCCAGTATCAGACATGATGTTCAGTCGCACATAAGAGTACCCAAACATCACAAATGTAGTCATGAATGATGAAAAAATGATTTATTTGAACTCAATGAAATTTCAACCAACCCAAACCTAAGTTTTTTCATAGGTTCAACGTCTGGTACTCCCTCCATCATGGATTAATTTTATATGGAATATACTTCTAATGTGGTCGATAGATGTGGGGAATTTCTCTAGAGCAAGGTTACTCATGTAAAATTAATCATTCCACTATAGCACATGAGAAAAATAGTCTTTCCCATGGATTAATATCTCAGGTGCATAGGTACATATCTGGCATCAAGATTTGGTCATTGTACCAATTTCAACTATAAGGACCTGACCTTAAAACATTACATAATCATGAATTAAATAAGTAATTCGTATTGAGGATCTTTTCAGGATTATAGTTTTAGAGAGTTAGCCATAACTATTACATTTCAAAATATTACAAAGTAGACACTTCTACAAAATATCAATTTTTTTCATAAAATAAAAACTCTTGATAAAAATTGTCATGTCTAGTTCCATGTTTAATATAGCATCAATTTTCATTGATCCCATCCTTGACCCTATTCCACATAATTTCTTGTGAAAAACAGTTAAAAAAATGGGATGAGCAAAAAAATCTCAGTAATGGATACACAAAGAAGGAAAATAGTTAGTTTTTCAAAACAATAAGTAAACCATGAAAACTGTAACAAAAGTAATACTCTTCACCATTATGAAGTAGTAAATACTCTTCACTGAATAAAATATCATTACATACCATTTTGTAACCAAAAGATTTCCATAAAACCCATATAAAGAACACATAACATATAAAGGTAACTTTGGACAAAAACATACTTAAATGGAATAACCATACTATCGACTTTCACACATATCACTAAATGGAATAGCCATACGGCCGAATTCCATACCCAATTTATTTGAGGTTATAACATAACCACCTTTCCCGGTATTCACTGCACCACCTGTCATTTGGTTTATCACGTAACCAGTAGTCAAATGTTCAAGTACCATTATAAGATCATAACACATAAAAAAACTATAAAGGAAAGAAACCATTTCTACATTTCAATCACAATATATCACATAATTCTATTGAAATAACAAATCTATTATCAAAAACATTTTCAATACCAAAATACATTAAATAGTATATGGTATTGATTTTATTTTGTAAACATTACTGCTTGTTGAGGAAGCCAAATATCAAATAATACTCGCAGCAATTGAAAAGGTTTTTTTCACTGCTTACATTAAAAAGAAACATAATTTTTTCCATTTAGTAAAATCTTCATAGATAAATATTCCCTTTGAACTGTCAAGGGTTTTTATACAGAATATAAATGAAAGTCGCGTATTAAATCAAAATATGCCTAAATGAAAGGAGATTGAGACGAAGTCCCTTACCTTGTGTCCAACTTGACTCGACCATTCTTTAATCTACTGAATAATAAACTATTGTTAATTTCTACTTGATTAAGAAACTTTTTCAAGTTTATTATTACATTTATATCAATTATTACCATGTTCTAAACAATATGTAATCATTTATGTTAATAACTTCCATTTTGTCGATATTTGGTACTTGAGTCAAAAAAGAACAACCTATATTTATATGTTGTCCATGTGGTCAACAATCCAATATATACAGAATAATATTAATGATTTAGATATCATATATATAATATATATCCAGTATATACATGTATTTATAATAGTACATAACATTTGGAGTTAATAAATGAAATTCACTATTCATGGAGACGGTAAGCCGTACGTACGCATGAACGCTACTTTCATTTATATTTCTAATTTTAATGGAATTAGAACATAATGTTACATAGGTATATTATAATTCCAGTATAATATTATATATAATATCATTAACTCTATCCTTTATACATTCCATATAATGCATTAACGAGTCATATCTCTTTGAGGGGGCGGTAGTCCACACTTCCTCAAATGAGATTGCCGTATATTACCACTATGGAAACCATAAAGGATTGATGTAATTTGGAAGTAAAGAAGCATTAAAAAATCATAAACATAATATATATCATATATATATACAGTTTCATCATAATGGCCACCATGAGAGGTGGTAAGATGTAATTGAACAATCATCATTTCGTGAGTCGTTAGTTTCCCATCCACAGAAACATTATGTTCTTCATCCATTAGATGGAGGTGTGTGTAAGTGTAGTTCAAATACATCTCATAAAAATATCCTAGTATATTGAGGATACTAGTTTTGTTACAAAACAAATAAATAAAAAGATTTTAGGTGTTTGGAGAAGTAGAATAAAAGAAAACAATTTAAGAGAAATTTTTACCATTAATTTGGGAAACTCCCTTTGGTTTGAAACAAAGGACTTCTTGAAGTGTCTTATGCCTTAGATAAGGCTTCTGTTAAGGATAGAGGGATGGAGGGAGCTTAATTGGGTAGATTTTGGAAGATCTAAATGGCTTTCAAGATGTGAGGAATTGGATAGAAGTGGTATTTTTTATAAGGGAATGGAGGGGCTCTTTAGGGAAGTGTGAAAACATTATTTTATTTTATAAAGATAAACGGATTCTATTGGTCCAAAAATCATTATAGTCTAAAATAAGATGAGTAATGGTCGAAATAAAACCAACCAATCATAATTGGTCATTTTTTGGATAATATTTTAATCATTATAATCTTGTTTATTTATATCATTTGTTAATGAGGTAAATACTGCATCATTATTGTGTCATAACTAATTTAATTTATTTGAAGTATAAAAATTATAAAAAAATACAATCATTTATGAAATTGTTTTATATTTACAATTAATATTTATAGTTAAAAATATTTTTTATATAACACTATATAAAAATTAATTACAAAATGAGTTTTGTTAATGTCAATTTTGTCTTTACATTAAATTATTTAATCTAAACTGTCGTTATCTTTCATAAGTGGCTCCATGGGGTCCCAAAATTGACCCTAGAATGACCATTGTGGTCCGCTACTCATCCAATATGGATTGGAAAAGTTTTACAGTAATTTTGAATTATTATAATATTCTTTTGACCTTGAATTACAATATTTACCTTTAACCGCAGAAAATAAAAGTCAAAAGATACAATTCACGATAAATTATTATCATCTTATTGAACCACATTTTAATTCTTGAAAACAACCATGTATGTCAGATTTTTGAAATTCAGTTCATAGAAGTGGTAAAATTTCATTTTAATGAAAACGTTAGTTTTTTAACTACAACTAAGTGGTTTCACTATTCATTAAAAAATTGATTTTTTTCAAAAAAAATAAAACAAATCAGCCTATTCTTTATTTTATATTCCAAATTCAAAAATGATTTCTATTTTTCCAAATTAATAACACATAAGTGGAATTAAATAATTTTAAAATGAATTCTCATTATCAAAATAAATAGCGTGTTTTTAGGATACATTAACTATCAAAAGATTGATTCTTTTTTATTTCCAATTTCAATATGAAATTAATTACAATAACCAAAAATGGATTGAATGGTAAAAATATATTCTAATTTAAATTTAAAACCAATTATAAAGATAATTTAACCATATTAAATTTTTTATTAAAACACAATTTGTAATTAAAATTCAATATTTTTACTATTCATTAAAAAATGAACTTTATCAAAAAAATCCCAAAAAACTACCCAAAATAAAATTTGATATCCCCATTCTAAAAATTGATTTTATTTGGTCAATTAGAAAATATAAAAATGAGAAAAACTAAATTTAAAGAGGGTTTTCCATTAAAAGGTGGTAAATCGGCCTTTTAATGTAAATTATGCTTAAAATTAGATTCATTCATATTTTAAGCCTCTAACTTTTTGTTAGACAAATGTAAATACATTTAAAAAAACGCATACTCATATTGTAGTTAGTTTTGTTCATTCCCACTAATACAACGGCTAGGAGTTCACTACCATATAAAATAACAATATTATATTATTAGTGTGCAACATAAGATTTCAAAGAAACCCGTTGTTGTGTATCGGGTATGCTATCAAACATAGAAACCCTTTTAAAGTAAAATTAATATTTAATTCAAAAATATTAATAAGTATTAAAATATCTTATTCTTCATTTACATGGGATGTTACATCTTTCCCCCATTTTTAAAATTGTGTCCTAACAATTTTTATTCACTTATCAAAATAAGTGGGAGTATTTATCCCTCATCGAAATTTCAGATTCCCACGTGCCCTCTTCAACCATATGGTTTTTCCACGAAACCTTTACCTGGTAAATTACCTTATTTCGTAACACTTTCTCACTATGGTCAAGAATCTAGACTGGTTATTCTTCATATGAGAGATTCTCTTCCAACTGAACTACCTATAGGCTCAAACAGGATATGGATCAGGAATATACTTTCTCAATATCGAAACATGAAAAAAATTGTGTACCTGGGATAAACATGGAGGTAAAGCTACTCAGTATGCACCTGATCCAACTTTCTCCAAAATTTTATAAGGTCCAGTGGACCTTAGACTCAACTTTCCCTTGTTACCCAAATGCATCACACTTTTCCATTGAGAAACTATGAGAAACACATGATCACCTACCTCAAAAGAAAAGTCCTTCCTCTTGTTATTTGCATAACATTTCTGTCTGCTCTGAGCTATTCTCATGTGCTTCTGAATCAACAAAACTTTCTCTGCCATATCTTCTACAAATTCTGGTCCCATCAACATCCTTTCACCTACTTCATCCAAATAAGCTGGAGTTCGACAACGCTTTCGATATAATAACTCAAATGGAGCCATCTATATACTGGAATGAATGATATTATTATAAGAAAAATCAACCAAAAAATGATGTTGGTCCCAACATCGCTGATAATCCATCGAATAAGCACGTTACATATCCTCCAATGTCTGAATTGTTCATTCTAAATACACGTATGATTGTGGATGAAAAGCTGTACTAAAATTTAATTCAGTACCCAATGACTTCTGAAGACCTTTCCAAAAGTTAGAAGAAAACATGGGATCACGATCAGATACAATGGAGAGGGGATCTCCATGCAACCTGACTATCTCTTTAACATACAACCGAGCAAGTTGATCTTGAGACAAAGTATCTCTAATAAGAAGGAATGAGTAGATTTAGTCAATCGATCCACAATAACACAGATTGCATGATTACCTTGAGATGTCTTTGGTAATCCCACAACAAATTCCATTTATATATTTCCCATTTCAACTCTTTCACTGGTAGAGGCTAAATCATCCCATTTGGAAACTGCCACTCCGCTTTAACCTGCTGATAAGTCAAACAATTCACAGTAAAATCAACAATATCTCTTTTCATTCCATCCCACCAGTAATACTCCTGAAGATCTTTATACATCTTAGTACTACCATGATGAACTGAAAATGGAGAACTATGAGCTTTACATAACAACCCATTCTTCAACTCTGAATCACAAGGAACACATAATCTCATTCCAAACCTCAAAACACAATCATTATAGATGTTAAATTCAGGCAAATTACCCTTCTGAACCAATTCTACATTTTAATGTAATTCACTATCTTCCTTATGTGCTTGCTTAATTCTGAATGATAGAGATGATTCACGGACACCTGAAACAGAATAGAATAATTTCATGCACCAACAACTTCTATGCCAATGTTCATCAAATCAAAAACCAATGGATCTCGTTCCAAATGTATCATGGTTAATGAAACATAACTTTTTCAACAAAATGCATCAGCCAATTTATTTTCTTTTCCCGGATGGTAATGGATCTTACAATGGTAATCCTTGATTAATTATAGCCATCTCCTATGTCTCATGTTCAATTTTTCTGAGTGAATATATATTTCAAACATTTGTGAACAGTATATATTCCAAATTTTACTCCATACAAATGATCCCTCTAAAATTTTAAATCAAAAAACAACAGCATCTAATTGCAAATCTTGTTTTGGGTAATTTAACTCATGTGGTTTTAACTTACATGAAGTATAACCAATTACCTGATCATTTTTCCTTATGATACAACCCTGTCCTTTCAACGAAGAATCCCTATAGATAACAAACTCACTATTTCTAGAAGGCAGTTCCCAAACTGGATCATTCACCAATATTCTTTGCAATTCCTAAAAACAATAATAACATTCTTTTATCCAGTTGAACATAACAACTTTTCGAGATAACTTAGTCATTGGACTAGATAACCGTGAAAAGTTTTCAATAAACCTCCAGTAATAACATTCCAAATCAAGAAAACTATGGATCTCAGTTATATTTGTTGGAATTTCCCATTTTTCAACAACTGTTGTTTTAGAAGGATCAACAGTTATTCCATTTTTGGAAAAAATGTGACCTTGGAAAGAAATTTTTTGTAAGCAAATCTCACACTTGCTGAATTCCCCATAAAGTTAATTTTATTTTAAGGTTTTCAAGACAACCCTTAAATGAATTTAATTCTCTTATTTACTTTTTTAATAAACCAAAATATTATCAATGACCACAACCACAATCATTCACCTGAGTCAACTTATCCATCGTTGTAGTAAACAATTCAATTCTGATTCTGAACATCTCAGTATACTGATTTGGAATTTCAATTACCTTTTTATTACTTCCCATCATAACTTCTATTTTTCCTCTACAAAAACGATTCTAAACACAGAAATATATTAGGCATAGAAACATGGTAATCTGTAAATTCTATACCATTTCAATATTAACATAAATTACTTTGTGGATATTAATTTAACAATACCCTAAGTCCTAAAGTTGTCTAACCCGACCTCTTACACCAACTATAAGGACCCAACCTTAAAACATTAAATAATCTTGAATTAAATGAATATTTCACATTGAGGATATTTTCAGGTTTATTGTTTTAAAGAGTTAGGCCATAACTATTATATTTCAAAACATTAAAAAGTAGAAACTTCTACATAGTTTTAATTTTTTTCATAAAATAAAAACTCTAGAAAAAAATAGACATGTCTAGTTCCATGTTTAAGGTAGCATGACATATCCTTGATCCAATACATGACCCTATTCCACATTATATATTCTGAAAAACATTTCAAAAAATTTGGATGAGCATAAAAATCTCAATAAGGGATACATAAAGAAGAAAAATAGTTAGATTTTCAAAACAACATGAAAACCATGTATAATTTAACATAAGTAATACTTTTCACCTTTTATGAAGTAGAAAATACTCTTCACTGAACCAATGATCATTACTTATGATTTTGAAACCAAAACATTACCATAAAACCCATATAAGGAACACATAACATATAAAGGTAACTTGGGACATTAACATACTTAAATGGAATAACCATACGATCAACTTCCACACCTATCACTAAATGAATAGCCATACGGTCAAATTCCATACCCAATTCATTGGAGGTTATAATGTAACCACCCGTCCTGGTATTCACTGCACCACCCATCATTTGGTTTGTCATGTAACCACCAGTCAAATGTCCAAGTATCATTATAAAATCATAAAACACAAAACAACTATAAAGGAAAGAAAACATTTCCACATTTCAATCACAATATATCACTTAAATATATTGACATAAAAAATCTATTATCAAAACTATTTTAAATACGAAAATACATAAAATAGTATGTGGTATTTATTTTATTTTAAAAACATTACTTCTTATTGAGGTTGCCAAATATCAAATAATACTCGCGGCGGCAGAAAAGGTTGTTGTCACTACATACATTTAAAAGAAACATAATTTTCTCTATTTAGTAAAACACTTAGTAGAAAAACATTCCCTTTGAAATTTCAATGGTGTTTATGCAGCTATAAAAGAAAGTCATGTATTAAAACAAAATATTCCTCAATGAATGGAGATTGAGACGAAGTCCCTTACCTCGTGTCCGACTAGACTCGATCGTTATTTGATCTCCTAAATAATAAAATAAAGTCAATTTCTACTTGATTAAGAAACTTTTTCATGTTTATTATTCCTTTTATATCAGTTATTACCATGTTATAAATATTATGTAATCATTTTTGTTAATAACGCCTATTTTGTAGATATTTGGTACTTGAGTAAAAAATGAACACCTTATATTTATATGGTGTCCATGTGGTCAACAGTCCATTATATACAAAACGATATTCATGATTTATATATCATATATATATCCAATATATACATGTATATATAATAGTAAATAACATTTGGTGGTAAGAAATGAAATGCACCTTTCATGGAGACGGTAAGCCGCACGTACGCATGAACGCTACTTTCATTTCTATTTCTTATTTTAATTGAAATAGTACATAATGATACATAGGTGTATTATAATTCTAGTATAATATTATATATAATATCATTCACACTATCCTATATACATCCCACATAAGGCAATAACGAGTCATATCACTTTGAGGGGGCGGTAGTCCGCACTTCCTCAAATGAAATTATCGTATTTACCCACTACGGAAACCATAAAGTCTTGATATAATTGGGAAAAATAGAAGAATAAAGGAATAATAAACATAATATATTTCATATATAAATATAGTTCCATCATAATGGCCACCATGAGAGGTGGTTGGATGTAATTCAACAATCATCGTTTCATGAGGTGTTAGTTTTCCATCCATAGAAACATTATGTTCTTCATAAATTAGATGGAGGTGTGTGTATGTGTAATTCTAATAATTATCATAAATACTTCCTAGTATATTGAGGATATTGTTTTTGTTACAAAAGAAAGTAATAAAAAGAGTTTAGGGGTTGGAGAATTAAAATAAAAAAACAATTTAAGAGAAATCGTTACCTTTAATTTGGGTAACTCCCTTTGGATTGAACCAATGGACTTCTTGAAGTGACTTCTGCCTAAGGTAAGGCTTCTAGTATAGGGAGAGGGATGTTGGGAGCTTAATTAGGAAGATTTTGGATGATCCAGGTGGCTTGAGAGGTGTGAGGAATTGGTAAAAAGTGGTATCTCTTTATAAGGGAAAGGAGGGGCCCTTTAGGAAAGTGTGAAAACATTATTTTATTATATAAAGATAATCGGTTTATAATGGTCCAAATATCATTATAGTTAAATATAAGATGATTAATGGTCGAAATAAAGTCATCAAATTATAATTGGACATGTTTTGGATAATATTTTAATCATTATAATCTTGTTTATTGAAATAATTTATTAATGAGGTACATACTGCATCATTATTGTGTCATAAATAATTAAATTTATATAATGTATAAAAAATAAAAAAAATCTATCATGTCGGATATAATTTCATATTTCCAATGAATATTTATAGATAATGTTTTCTTTATATAATACTATATAAAAATTACTTACTAAATGATTTTTGTTAATGTCAGTTTTGTCTTTACATTAAATTAATTAATATAAAGTGTCATTATCTTTCATAAGTGGCTCCATGAGGTTCCAAAATCTACCCAAGGATTCCCATTGTCGGCCACCTCTCATCCGATAAGTTTTGTACAAGTTTTAAGGTAATTTTTAATTATTATAATATTCTGTAATCATTGAATTACCTTATTTACCGTTAACTTCGGTAAATAAAAGCCAAAAGTTACTATTCACCAAAAATAATTTTCATCTTATTGAACCAAATTTTACTTTATGATAACAACCATGTATGTCGGATATTTGAAATTCAATTCACAGAAGTGGTGAAACTTCATTTAAATGAAAAAGTCAGTTTTTTAACTACCACTATGTGGTTTCACTATTCATCAAAAAATGATGTTTTTCAGAAAAATAACAAAAGTTCAGACTAAGATTTATTTGATATTCCTAATTAAAAAATGTTGTCTATTTATTTAAATTAAAAACATAGAAGTGGCATTAATTAATTTTAAAATTATTTTCTGTTATCAAAACATATGGCGTGTTTTTAAGACATAATAAATATCAACAGATTGATGCTTGTTTATGTCCAATTTCAAAGTGAAATGAATTCCAATGACCAAAATTGCAATAAATGGTCAATATATATTCTAATTAAACATTAAAACCAATTAAAAAGATAATCTAACCATATAAATAAATTAGATTAAATCACAAGTTTGAATTAAAATATAATATTTTCACAATTCATTAAAAAATGAACTTTATCGGAAAAATCCTAAAAAAATTTCCCAAAGTAAAACATGATGTACCCATTCTAAAATATGATTTTATTTGGTCAATTAGAACATATAAAAATGACTAAAACTAAATTTAAAGAGGGTTCGCCACTAAAAGGTGGTAAATCTTCCTTTTCATGTTAATTATGATTAAAATTAGATTCATTCATATTTTAAGACTCTAAATTTTTATTAGATAAATGTAAATACATTTAAAAAACATGTATAATAATATTGTAGTAAGTCTCAATAATTCCCACAAATACAATGGCTATATGTTAACACCCATTTAAAATAATAATATTATATTATTATATTGTAACGTTAGATTTAAATGAAACTCGTTGTTGCGTATCGGGTTTGTTATCGAACATAGAAACCCTTTTAAAGTAAAATTAGTATTTATTTCAATAATATTAATAATTATAAAAATATCTTATTCTTCATTTACATGTGATGTTAAATCAATGAAAAATCCTACATGGACCCATTCATTGAATATGAATTAGATCACACACTATGGAAGGGTTTTAGAGACTTCAATGATCATAACTCGAAGATTTTAGTGGGTGGAAACTTCCTTGAACAGTTGTTCAATTGAGAGAATAAAAACAACAAGGAGAGTTCGACATGAGAAATGATATTTGTTGAATGCATCCAGAATGTGTAGAATCCTATGAATAAAATGAGACATGAGGGTATCTCACAGTTGAAGTTTTCCATGGTTCAAATAATATGGAATATAATAATTTATCTACTTAGAAACACAAAAAATGTATTGATACACCTTCTCTCAGACCAATCTAGTCTCACATACCCCTATTCCCACAATCCACTCTAATCTCCATGGAAAATGGATTTGATGGTTTCCATAAAGTCTATAACTCATGCTTTACATTGAATGATCATGCAGCATAGGTATACTAGGATGGGTAGGTGTGGTTTGAGATACCAAGAATGATTCTATTATTCCTCAAACTGTGTTCATTGGTAGTGGGGACTCTATTCATGAGGAGTCATATGCATTTCTCGTATGCCTCAATGTTTATAGAAAAAAAATAAAACCAATCTTCTTATGGTTGAAACTAAATCCATGAATTTTTTAATTCCCTAGGTGGATTCCAGTGCACCCCTGGTAGGTTTCCTATATCATATGCATATTCACGAAGTATATCAATAACAACATGTATTTTCATCATACCTATCATGATAGAACCAATGTTTCAAACTTTTTCAAATTAAATGACTCTCAAGATGTTCTTATCACTTGACTTTCTAGTTTGGATTTAATTACCCTAATGTAATTGACATAATCATAGGGGATTACCTCATAATTCTTTTTTTACCACATTGACCATAATGTTTGGTTCCTTTCCTTTCATGAAAAATTAAATAAAACAATGATGACGATTATGGTCACACTGTTTCTAAAGGTCAAATAATTTTTGATCCTACTAAAATGATGGTCTTTCAATAATGGCCACCACGGAAAAATATCCTCAAGTGTTATAGATTTATTATATTTTAGGATTACTACTCGGAGTATTTTAAAAATATTTAATGTTTTTCATTCTCATTGACAATGTTAATATGATAAGTAGTTATGTTCGTCTAGACAATAAAATGTGATTATTGTTCATGAACTGAAATGTAGATTGGCGAATGTTAAGGTTTTGGCCATTCCATCAAGAAATGATGAATTCATCATCTAAATTGAATCTTCTATGAAATAACATTCATGTTTCATTATTTAAAATGATATTTTAATCACTTATTTTTCACAAAAATTGAAAAATACCGGTTTATGTTTCCCGACGCCTGATTTGAAATTAGGTACTATTTATATTTATTAAAATTAAAGAGGAAAAATTTGAATAAAGTATTAAATATATATTACCTAACAATTTGAAATAACATTATATGTTTTGAAGTATAATTAAACATCAAATAAAATGCCCACCATAATAAAGTATTATGTCTTGAATATTAGGTACCAAATAAAACATCACGATTCTAGTATAAGAACATAATTTTTTATTCTTCATAAATAGTTCCTAATATAATTTGATGCCATACATCCTCATAGTATATCATGGTGATTACATGAACAGTGTAATGAGATAAAAAACCTAGTAAGGGAATAATTATAAGAATAAATCAAAGCACATGGGTCTGAAGGCATTACATATTGATATAAAAGGCATGAAACATGATTAAATATAAAGAATAAGAACATGGGATCATATAAAAATGGACTCATAAGAATGTGGAAGAAATAGAAAACATTTTTTTATCATGAGTCAAGTCTCATTGAATGTATATGAGTATGAGTTAAGGTTCGTTTCACATAGAGGTGCATGAGTTAAGAAAAACCACCAAGATCATTGCACTTGGAGCACGAGTCAAGAAAAACCCCCTAAACCATTTCACATAATTAATCATTAGACTAAAAATTCACAAATTAATTTTAGTTATATCTACTCACATCAATCATTAAAATGTAATTTATATTTTTCTCCACCTAAACAATCATATATAATCAATCAAACATATGGTTTACCCATGGAATGAATTTGGTTACATAATTATTTCCAAAGGAATATGAATAGAGAATATAATAGTGGGTTCAATGAATGGATTGATTTAAATAATAAATATAATTTATAACGAGAATATATTAATTTATCTTGATATATGAAGACAAAAAAGTGAAAATAATGTTTAAGAAACTTTATAAATAAAAAATTTTAGAATAGTTTAAAGGAAAACATTCAAGATTATTTAAAATGGAAAAGGCATAATTTTTTATATTATACCATAATTAACCCAATGTTTTTTTTCATTGAAATGATTTTTTTTTAAAAATAATAATTGTGTATTAATAATGATTAAGAAGAAAAATTGTAAATATGTATGAATTCAATATGTCCCGCTAAATTAGGCTTACTTATCAAGACCAATTTACTTTAGAAACTTTTAAAAATGTGTATATCCTCAAAAAGAAATGATTAATGGAAATAGGTACAAGATTTGGGAATGTATAAACTTAATTTAGAATTTGTACATTAATATAAAAGTGATTTTCATTTGGGTAAAAATTGAGAAAGAGAAACCCGAATGAATAATGGAGGTTAGAGTAGAATCCCTTACCTTATGTCTAAAACGATTCAACACATGATCTTAATGTCATGAATAATAAATTTAAATACATTAATTAATTAATTTATAATATTTTATGAATTTATTTTAATTATAATTATTTTATTAATTTAATTCATGTCCCCTTATGTAGTCATGTGATCCAATTACATCATTTAGGATCATTAATTTCCCTGGGTTTCATGATCGGTTTACTTGTATATATGTGTGTAATATCATGTACAATGAGGATAGTTTTCTATAAATGATCATATATGTTACTAATTATCTTATATTACATAAAAATACAATTTTTGAGAAGTGATGATCATTCATTATATAAATGATTAATGATAACTGCTTAGATTAATTTATCTTTTCATGATAACAATGAAGTAATTTTATTTTATAAACTAATATCATTAGTAAAAATTGGTTCTAGAACATTAAATAAGATATAATATATATATATTAATTTTTTTAAATAATACATTTTTTTGACGTTATTTAATATGTTAATGGAAATTAAAATCATTGTCGCCCTCAAATGTGATAAATTAACACATCAAAGATAACATACCCATTTTAGTATAACATTAGGTGGAATGAGAGATGATGATGAATTATTCCATTATCATTACAAAATTCTATTATATGTAAGTTACTGGAGTTATCATACCATTTTTATAATGGGAGGCATGGAGATAAAATGAAATTAATGGATCTTGAAAAGAAATTAATAGAAAAGGAAGAGGGTTTGTCCTCTTGATTCCTTCTTCTTGAGAACCTATGTAGGGGATTGGATGTGGTATTTTATTATGTCCATAAGATCATAGATGCTTGGAAGGGTATTGGGGTTATATTTGGGTATAATTTGAACATGGACCAAGGCCTGATATGTTTCAGGAGAGTAGGTGGTGAGGGGTGGTATTTATAGTGGAAGAGGAGGTGTTTTTGAATATTTTAATCATTGTTTTATTATATTTATAAAGACTAGAATATGGGTTGATTCTTGAGACTATATAGAGTAAATTTAGCTTGTGAATTTGATATAATGGGATTACATTGTCAATGCATCACCTATGACTCCTTAATAAATATATTTTCATTTATCATAAATTATCGTATTTTACTATTCAAAAAAAATTCATCTATTTTAGAATAAAACCTAAATATTCAACCTAACCATTTTTCAATAGTTTTAATTACAACAACATACTCAATATAAGTATAATAACAATTTAAAATTATAAATTTTTATTTTATTTATAATATCATTTATTTAGAAGATATTGATTTTATAATTTTAGCTGATTTTATAACACATTTAAAATTTAATTTGGTTTTCATAAAGTTGTCTTAAAATCAGAATAATTAAAAATATTAACTTATTAATAAGATTTATAAAAATATATTTTCTTCTAAATTATTCAATTAGTCATTCCATTGAAATTAAATATATATGACTAACAAAAATACAAACAATGAATTATTATTTTTAAATATTTATTTACTTATACTGTGATATAATTATAACATATTTTCACTTATAAGATAGATAAATTATATTTATACCTTCATTGGTGAGTATATTATTCAATTATCAGGTGTATTATTCATAAGGGTCATGAAACTATTCCAATGATCATGTTACTATACATTTTGAATATGTTCCTTAAAATAAAGAAATTCCATTTATTTCTATAATTATTCATTTATAATGCTTTTATTATGTTCCTAATATGAATATATGTGATTATACTATGTTATATTATTATAATAATTGGATTTCATTGATAAATGTTATCGGTCTTTACTTTCACCCTCGTATGATATTTTACCCATAGAATTTTGTTTTACATTATATGTTAAAAAAAGTTGTGAGTACTTTTAGATCATAACTTCCTTGGTTTCCATGCTGCCACTTCATACTTACAGGTTTTCCATTTTACTTTTATAAGGTGTGTGGTTTTGTTGTGTAGTACATTATCTATATGGACCATGATCTTCACTGGATGCTCCCCATTAAAAATATAATTCTCCTTCTATTCCTCCTATAAAGTTAGTACATTTATAGGATTTCTTATATACTTCCTCATGATGGATACATGGAATATATCGGCTACTTGAGACATGGTTGGGGTAAGTTATCATTGATAGGATATAGTGCATACACAATCATGGATCTCGAAGGGGCTAATTTACCAAGGATATAGATAACATTTCTTCTAAAATATCATGATCCTCTTCATGGAGATATATGGAGTAATACCATGTCTCCAACCATAAAATCCATGTGTTGTAGATGATTTTCCACATTGATATTTTTTTAAATTTGGACTAAAAAGATTTTCTACTGAATGGTTTCAACTTATCCACAGTTATTCTGAGAATTCCAGGTCCTATAGTCTTATGTTCGCTGACTATATCTAATTAGGTTTATGTTCTCCACCTTTTCCAATATAGTGCTTCATATGGGGCCATATGGATGCTCGAGTGGAAACAATTGTTGTAAGAGAACTCAAAAAGAGAAATATTTTGGTCCCATAATCATTTTATGTCCATAGAACACACTCTAAACATTTCTTTCAGTGTTAGAATTTTTTTCTCAGAAAAGTCATTAGTATGAGGATGATAGGTTGTACTAAAGTTTATCTTAGTTCTTGGACCATATTGGAGACTATTCCAGAACATTTAGGTGAATCTTTGATATCGATCAAATACAATTAATAGTGGTACTCCATTCATCCTTACAACTTCTTTTATATATATTCATACGAGTTTATCCCATTATATGTCCTCTCAAATTCTGATAATGTGATCTATATTTGTAAGATGATCCACAATAACCCATATTCCATTGTTCCATGAATATGTATTTGGATGTCTAGTAACAATGTCAATGGTTATGTTCTATCACTTCCATATTAGTAATTAAAATATTTTCATCATCCATTTATACATTTTTCCATTCATACTAAAATTTACTAAAAACACGGAACATTGATGTTTATTCAACGATCTCCTATTTCATATTGTCCTAGAAAAAGTTCTCCAAGAGATCTAGATACATCTTTGTGCTCCCTTGATGTATAGAGATGGTTAATAAATGTGAGTCATTCAGATGGTATTTCATTATATTTTGATTGGATGGTAAACAAAGTCATGGAACAAATATTCCAACTACATTCTCATTAATATTAAACTCTTAGGATTTCACATTTTAGATAGCTTCAACCATTTTCTAAATTTCAACATATTATCTTTCAGAATCTTTTATTTTCTCAAAATATGATCATTAGGAAATCATTTTATAAATGATTAATGATTTTCCTACCTTAATTTGTTCGATGTACATCCATTATAAGTATAAGAATGTTGGATCCCTCCCAATTGTCATCATTTATAAATATGTAGGATCCTTTATATTTAGAGAATATGCCACATTATTTGACTTAATACAATGGTAGTGGATTGAGGAGTAGAAACATTATATGATCATTAAAAATAATCACTGATGAATATTATTCTTTTTCTATGTGAATATATATTTTGGACTTTGATATTAATTATATATCTCACACATCACCCTATAAAGATAATTCCACCAAATTTTCTACGTAAAGATCACAGTTTCCATCTTTAGATCATATGTGGGATATTTTTTCTCATCAATTTCCAACTAAATTGAGGAGTATGATTTAATATTACTAATTTTAATTAGTATATATCCCAATACTTATTTTATGAATCATTTTACACCGAAAATAGTTCATCGCTAATTTTTAGAGTGAGTAAAAGCTTAGTGATAAGCCTATTTAGGATCACATTAAATGTTTCCTCACAATCTAAAGCCTAGAAAAACATTATTCCAATACTTATCTTCTTAGTTATTTATTAAAATCATGGGATTTTATTCCCAAATTGTTGGTAATACCCAACTAGGTAAAGGAGACTACAAATGTCTATTAAAGATGTTGGCCTCGACCACTCTTTGATTTACTAGGCCTTGGATGGCTCCATAGATATTAGTTTTTTGGTGGGAACATTCCCCAAGAAAGATAATTTCTGCATAAAAACTCACATTTCTATAATATTCATGAGGTTTCTCCTTTAATAATTTATTTTTCACAGAATATAAATCCTTTACGTGGTTCACTTTTCTCTTGCACAATATCATAATATTATTAATAAAGACGACAACAAATTTTTCAATTTATTCCCTAAAGAAACTATTCAATATGTCTCTAAATATTGTGGGGGCATTATCGAGTCCATACAGAATCCTAAAGAACTCATATTTTCCATAACATGTTCCAAATTATGTCTTGGGAATATCTTCTTTCTTCACAATTAATTAGTGATACCTCGACTAAAAGACCACCATTGGGAATTAACTAGCCCCACGTAGCTGATATAACAAGTCATCTATCTATAGAAGGGGAAAATATTTCTTGTTTTTGATTTTATTTAGATCACAATAATAATTGGATAGGAACATTGATCAATCATTCTTATTGAAAAATATGACTAGTGGACCCCATGGTGAAGCACTTGGGCATATAAATCCCATATCCAAATTATCTTGTAACTCCTTCATATATTCATATAGAACTACGGTGTCCATTATATAACATTTATTTGATATATGTAGAGATACATGAACAATCTCAGTTGATAACTCCACCTCAAAATTAGGTGTAAGAATAAAATTTTTTTCAGGGAATACATCAGTTTAATCCCTCATGATGGGCATGTTATCGATCAGGGCCATCCCATCTATTTCAAACATTTTTCTGATATATTCTTTCTCATAAGGTTGTAATCATTACACATAGGATTGTGAAATGGAAGGAGATTAATCTTCCTCTTTATAATTTTAATTAATTGGAAGATACTTTGGGATGTGAGGAGTTATCTCTCTTTCCCCAAATATGATATTGGTTTTATATTAAGATTTCTATCCCATTCCCATGGTAGTATATAACTCTACCAAATGGAGTATGAGAATATTTTCAAGGAGGTTTAGTCCACAAACATTAACTGGGGATAATTTATTTAATTTTTATGCAACAATTTAACAATTTTATGTTGTCACATATTACTCTGTCTCTAAATTCTGAGGTGGTGTTTGAATGGTCATACTAAACATGAAATATGTGAAAATTTTAATTAATCCAGAATGAAATAGTACGTTCACAATTCATGAATGAATAACCAGTGTATCTATCAAAAAACCATTTTCGGCTCCACCTCAGTAGTAGTGATATCATATTACCTTAATCATTTACATGGTGGATGTTTTTTATTCCCTCCGACAACACTAGTTTAAGGGAATTGGATCCAAAAAATGACAGTATTACTTATAGATGAAACACTATACTAATGGAAATATTTTTATATAAACCTTATATTATTTGTTTACATTAGCAGTGTTCTTTGTATCCCATCATAATTTCATATTCAGATTCATTATTAATCCACATTTCAAGCATTTATTTTTTTCCTTTAGATACTTCCCAAGATGATTCTTCCCACTATTTTGACATGTGGGGTATTTTGGTTTTTTATCATCATAGAATTTATTAGCTGGTCCACACCTATTTGACTATATTTTCAACGTTTTTTTCACATTCCCATGATACCATCGAGAATATCTGATCTCTACTTTAACCATTACGGAATAATGGAAAATCTCTTCATATCTATGGAAGTCATAAATGGATTACTGTTTTTTTAGAAATGGTTTTAGTCCAGTAATAAATAGATCCACTCATTGGTTGGTTTTTAGGAAAATGCTAAGGTGTATATTTTAATAAATTTAATTTTTCATTTATATTCCCATATAGACTCAAATTACTTCTTCTCAATTATTAGAAACTCTATTTTCATCTTGAGAAGGAGGGTTTAAGGGAAATATATATTCAAAAACATTTTTTTTTGATTTCCACATAATCCATGGAATCAATTTCTTCATTCGACATTGTGATTTTTATCATTTTCCACCACTAATATGATTTTACGTCAAAATAATAGTCAACCAAAAAACATTCCCTCATTCTAAGCACTGTAAGACATATATTATTTTTTCAATGTAGTTAATCCACTGTTCCATGAGGAGGGGATCAGGATATCCACTATACATTGGCGGCCTTTTCTAGAAAAAGGATTTGATAGAAACATTCTCTATCTTAGGAGGAGGGTGTTCCACATGATTCATGTTATTTTTCAAATCCTTATTCAGTTGATAAAGTACATTCATGAATTTTTTATTATCTATTTCCATCATATTTGGCATACCATTAGGGAAATACTCATATTAATGATCACATTGATTCTTTTCATGGGTTATAATATTTCAAACCATTAACTATGGAAGAGAAAGTTCAATTAGGGGGTTGAATAATTATCTAATAAGAATAAAAAAATTTAAAATTACAAGGATAAACTCTTATTGGAAGGTCATATCCTAAATTATTATTCCTTAGGTTTTATTATAGTTTGTCCATGGTTTTTTTTCCTAACATCTATTCTTGTTATAATATTTTTTGTTCCCATAATAATGGATTGTAATGAGATTATTAATTTACCAAAGTATATCCCTTGGGAGTATCAAACCAAATTCATAGTAAGACACGTTGTCATGTACCAGGTTACACTGAGTTTGGACTGAAACACCTTTTTGCAGTTGTTACACATAAGTAAATTTGATATAGAACCGCATCCACTTTTAATATCCATATCATTATGTATTTTATCGATTACCCACATAGTCTACACTAACCAATATAATGATCATAAATTCATGTGTGTTGGATATTAGGTACATAATTAAACATCATGAATTTAATATAAGAACACATTTTATTTAATAATAATATTCAGATCCTAACATCCTTTGAGATCCTACATTGGCATAGGGTACAATGATGATATCATGAACAAAGGGAGGATCTAAAAAGCCTATTAAGTGAAAAAAATATAGGAATAAATATTAGCATGTTGATTAGAAGGCATAAAATAATGATATAAAAATGCTTGGAAAATGATTACATTTAAGGAATCAGAACATGGGATAATATAATCACATGTTTATAGTAATGTGGTTGCAATATAAAACATGCATTTAGCATGATTAAAGGGTAATTGTAGATAGAGGTTCATGATTCAAGGCTCGTTCCACATAGAAGAACACGAGTCTAGGCAAACAAAAAGATATGTCACATGAAGCATGACTGAAGGATAACCACCAAGACCATTTCAAATAACATATCATAAGACTAAAAATAACCCCACACATTGGTGTCTTATCTAGGTTCTCACATCAAAAAATGTTTTTTAATTTGTTTTCCATATAATGAATCATTCATATATAATCAAACACAAGTGTTTCCCATGGAATTAATTGTGTATCATAATTATGTAAAAAGGAATATCAAAATAAAATATAATAGTGGTGTGAATAAAAGGATGGATTCAAATTTCACTTTAAAATTTATAAGGGAATATATGTGTATATCATGATAAGTGATGTCAAAATGAAGTGAAATTTTTTTATAAAAGATATTATAAATAAAATATTTTAGTACAATTTAAGGGAAGACATTAAAAATTCATTAAAATGGGAAATGAGTAATAGTTCTATAAAACCAAAGTTGACCTAAGGGATTTTTTCATGCAAAATGTGTGATTTCAAAAAAATAGTGGAATAAAACATATTATGTAGCAAACATTAAAATGAGAAAGAATTCGGGAATATTCGATAAATTGGGCTTGCTTGTCAAGAAAAATTAAGTAGGGAATCATTTAAAAACCTGTATATCCCTGATAAAGAAGGATGAATGGATATTGATACCAGAATTTTTGACATATAAAAATAATTTAGATGATTTCAATACAAAGAAAAGATAATTTTATTTCTGTAAAAAGTGAGAACGAATAACCCGAAGGAATAATGGTGGTTTGGGTAGAGTCCCATATCATATGTATAAAAGGGTTATGCACATGATCTTTCTATCTTGAATAATAAAATTAAATGAATTGAGAAATTAATTACAAATCTTTTATATATTTTTTTATTTGTTATATTTTTATTATGTTCATTCTTTTCCCTTTTATGGGTGATGAGATTCTATTTCATCGTCTGGGGAGAGTTAATTTACCTGTTTTTTATGATTGGTTTACTTGTATATGTTTACGGAAAATAATGTAGAATGATTATAGTTCCCAATAACATAAATTATATTTTACTAATGAACTTATATATTATTAAATTATATTTTTCTTTCCATACTCATGATTGACTAATTAGGTCAATCTTTAATGATAATTTTTTAGATTAATTTAGCATTTTTATCACAAGGAATTAATTTTGTTTTATAAATTTATTTAATGTCTACAAAATGTTTTCAGAACATTACATAGGTTTTAATACAAAAAAATATATTCTCATTCAACCATATAAATGGAGTCCTGACCATCCTTGATGATGTTAATCGCAATGGAAAACATTTTTGTCCTCAAATCTGAAAAATTAACATATCACCAGTGACAATTTAATTTATTTGTAAAAAAGGAGTGGGAAAGAGAGTTGATGATAAATTATTAATTTAGAAGAAACAAATCCACTATATTTAAGGTATTTTCATGGAATATGAAAAGAACTGTACTTAAAATGAAATTAAAATAAAATGAATGGGGTTTTACCCCATGATTACATTTTCTATAGAACCTCCTTAGGGGATTAGTTTTGGACTTTTCTTAAAAATAAATGCACCTAGACATGGGAATGGTCAAGGATGATTTTTGAGATGGATTTGGAAAAGTTTAAAGGATTCAATGTTGTATGGTGAAGTTGTGGTGAGGGGTGGTATTTTTATTAAAGGAGGGGGAGTTTTTTGAATATTTTTGTCATTATTATATTAATTCACCCGAGATAATAAATTATATTGATTATTGGGAAAAAATACAATAACATGAGAATTTGATTTCGAGATAATGATCATAAATACCAATTAAATCACCTATGACTCCAATATTCTGGTATTTTTCATTTATGATGAATTATCATATTTAATATTCACAATAAAAATCATGTATTTCAGAAAAATCTCAAAATATTACCCTAACCTTTTTTCAAAAGGTAGATCTAAAAAATGAGATCCATTTTTTTAAAATAATTTAATAAAATTTAAAAAAATTAATTCATATTGAAATGAATATTTACATTGAAAATAAACATATTATAATTATAACTAATTTTTTTAAAAAAAAATAAAAAATTACTTATGCTCTAATAATATTATTATAAAATCCAAAAATGTAAAAATATTAATTTCTGAATAAAAATTTATGAAAGTAAAATTTCACTTAAGTTATTAAGTTAATCATAATATTTTAATTATTTTTTTATGATTGTAAATATACCAACACTTATTTAATAATTATGATAATATTTATTTACTTGTACATTGATATAATTATATCATTTTGTCAATTATATGATTTATAAATTTTATTTACACTTTTATAGTTCATGTCACAAATTAATTGTCGGGTTTATTATTCATTGGGGTCATGTTACTATTCCAAAGGCCAAATAACTATTACATAGGAATATTTTCCATAATTTCTAGAAATGTGATTTATTTATTTCATTGATTCACCATTTATAATGTTTTTATTGTGTAATTAACGTGTTTTTACATGATTTTAAAATATTACATAATTATTAGTATGGGATTCCATTAATAATTTTTTAGGTTCATTACATGAAATATATAATGATCATTAAAATTATAAATATATATTAAATAAAAAATAATTAAACCTAAGATAGAGGAGTTAGATGGAACTAGTAAATTATAATGATTGTAGGATTCATTATCATACTAAAAAACAAAACAAAGTGGATTATTGTTTAACTATAAAATTTAATTATATATTTAAATTGTTTTTAATAATGAGACATTTTTTTTAAAGAGTTGATGAATGTTTCCCAAGATGTTATTGATATATGGACTTCCTCTATTTTGTTTCAAATATTATTATAGCCAAATTTTTAAAAAATTATTATGATGCCTTATAAGGTGGAGAATTATTTGTACTAAAATTTATAATATAGTAATAATTTTATTTTCCTGATTTTAATCATGGAATATAAAGTTTTTATGATATGAAGATATATTTTGTGTTCTTTGTTATTCAAATGTGTGAGAATATTTCATAACATAAGCTCTTAGTTCTCTATTTTCCATTCATCCTGGCATTACTATGTTGTACAAAGACATATGGGAGTATTAATAGTGGTATGAAATGAAATAATATTTTGTTTAAATAACCATGATGTGTTTCAATTGTTAATATGATAAGGTAGAATGATAATAACCTTAGTGGATGTATCAACCATTTCTAGTAGCAGTGTGGAAACTGGAAATTATATCAATGGATTTTGTCGTAAGATTTTAAAATATATCTCAATTTAATAATGTGAGTTGGGTTATTGTTGATCAATTAAATAATTAGGAAAATTTTATGCCAATTCGAGATACAATTCCTCGTGATAATATTTTAAAACTATATTTTAAAGGGTTTTTCTGGTTATGTGGAGTGACACATTTTATTGAATCAGATAATGATACCATGTTCACATCTAAGATTAGTAAATTACTAATGAGGTTGTTGGGTACTTAATAAAATTTTGGTATGACTTATCATCCACAATATGATGGACAATCATAATAGAAAATTAGTATCATACAATAATTTCTATGTTTATTCAAAATGAATTTTCATGGAATTTAGGATAGAAATATTTCATTGGATGATATTTGTAATAATTTTTTTTCATTTTGGTTTAAATATGGATCCTTTTGAGGCATTATATATAAATAATAATGGACAACTATATTTTTAGAATGATTTTTGAGAAAAGAAATTGATGGGACCACAATTGGTAAAAGAAATTAAATAGAAATTTATTTTGATTTAATGAAACATGGGGGAAGATCATAGTAGGAAGATTAGTTTTTTAGGTCAATGGATGAGATATATTTCTTTCAATGTTGTTGATATGGTATTTTAAAATGTTTCTAAATTAAAAAATGTGATTCATGTTGGTAGAAAGGGGAAGATGAATCCAAATTTTATTAAAACATACGAAATTATTGAGAAGGATTGATCAGTTTCTTGTTTATTTTATTTGCATTATAGTTTATCATAGGTGAAAAACATATATTATATTTCAATGTCATGGATTTAGGTACCAAATTCTTCTCTAGTTTTCTTAACATATGTAGTTATGTTAGAATAGGATCATTATTTTGAGGAACAAATAGTTCAGATTCTTGACCATGAAGATAAAGTGTTTTGTAATAAAGTGATTCATCAAGGTAATTTTATATAAAAAACTATACGGTCGAATATGACTCATGGGAATCAAACTATTCAATGTGGTAAAATTACCCAAACTAATTTTATAAGTGAATAAAATTATGAGGTCACGATTTCCAGAAGGAGGAAGGTTGTAACAACCCATGTAATGATTTGATATTAAATTTAAATCTATATTATTATTTATAAATTAGATAGTACTTTTACATAAAATGGGATGCTACCTCCAATATTTTACTCTAAAAACAACAATGTTTTCATACTAAATAGATTTTTTAGAAGAATGAGTTATATGAATTAATAATATATTGTTAATACTGTTATTTTATGTGATATTTTTTCCTAGCTATTATATCCATGGTATTTAATAATAATAACTATATTATTTCTACAAATGTTTATTAATTTTTTTTACATTCATATAAAAAATTTATAGGCCTAAAATAATAATAATTCCAATTTAATACTTTAAAAGAAATATTTTTTAGTGTTAATTCTTACAAATTTTTATGGGGAACCTACATTAAATATAATTTAGGAATATTTTAAAAAACTTATATGAATAAAAAAAACATCATTTAGAAAATTGAAATAATAAAATTTACATTGGTGAAGTATTTTTATTTTTCATAGAACATTCACATTTTGTTCAATATTAAATAATACTAAATTGTAGTTTTGAACTCCCTTTTTTGGGATAATTGTTTTATAGATAAATTATGTTATTATTTGGTTTTATTTTAGTATTTTTTTATTTGACTGTGATTTAAAACAATTTAGATTATTTTAAATAATTTCACATTGAATTTTGATTTAAATACATTGCACTCTTCTGAAAATTTTTTCTTAACAAACAATCATTGTCATCCCGTCTATGGGTTTAAATTTAAAATATTTTTGTCACTTTTTTATTTGAATTTTGGAAAATGGGTTCCATATATGAAGTATAAATAATTTATAATATCTAATAATATCAACAAATATTTTGACCAATAGTATTATATAAAGTAATCGTAATTAATTATAGTGATTACGCTATAAATTAGCTTTGCAAGACACTAAACCATAAAATTAATAGCCCAACGGAACAAAAAACTTGTCCAAAATAAATCTAATGTTCATATATCTTCACTATAGAATATTATTTCATATATGGAACTCTATTTGAGAAAATTTACTTTGGAAACAATATGGGTGGAGTTATCTTTTAAAAACATTACAAGAAAGACACTCCCCCAACACTATAGAATGATAATCAGACGTAACATTTCTTAAAACCATTCAAGAACCATAGTATCATCCAAACATGTCCTGAATAATATCCCCAAATCTCTCCCATCACCCTAGTGGTCTCAAATTTGTCATTAATCAAATGGAGAATTCATTTGGTTTAAAACAAAAAGATTTTCTTGAATAATTTGTACCATTCATCAACATGAATTGTTACATTGTTTCCTTCCCTACACCCATAATTTATATTAACAATTTTATTATATAAAAAATTTAATATCTTAAATATAATGATATATTTTTACATTATTTTTTCAAACTACACTTACCCACACTTCTATCAAATGGCTAATGAAGTATATGTTCTTATACGACAAAATACCACCTCATGAAATGATGACGTTTGTTCTTCCTTTACCACTACTCATGGTTGGGTATTATGATGGAAAAAATAACTCAATATTACATATATATATATATAAATTTTATTATGTATTAATACACCATGATTATTTATATAGACATACTATCATGATTTCAATTTTTGTAAATCTGATAATGTCTTTCGTGGATGTGTGGACTACTCCCTCCTTGACGCAATTTGGTTCCTATTAAATCAAAATAATTATATATATTAGTATATATGAATAAATAATATGTAAAATATAATATAATTATAAATACGGAATTTTCAATTTTACTTACCTTATTTCCATAGAGATCATTGAAAAAAGGGAACATTATTCATTCATATATATATAGCCTACCATCTCGAGGATTGTAATGTTGGTTCATTTTTCCTAACCATATATCGTGATTTAAAACAAATATGTAATTTGTGTATAAATATAATAATTATTCCATAATTAATATTATGGAGATGATTACATAATGAACACATTGACCATAGTTTGACTACTAATGTCTTTTTTGGACCCAAACTAAATATTGTCAAAACACCCGATATAAACATTATTATTAAAATATAATTTTATAACATTTTAGTAAGAAAAATAAATTAAATTTTAAATTGAAAAAGGTTTTGAATAAATTAAATAATTAACATCATTTGTTTAATTCAATAAGATAAAGACACACATAACAAGTCAGACTCAAGGTAATGGATTTTGTGTCAATCACCTTTCAATGTGAAATTTCTTGATGGCATGCACATTTATTCTTTTATAAGGTGTATATAGAGACCATTTGAATTTAAATATCTATATTTTTTCTTTTCTATTATTCATTAATAATATTATAAATTATATTCTTTAATGTTTCTAATGATTTAAATGTTCATTGTTGTATTAGACACTAAGAATGTTTAAAGATTTAATATTAAAATGTTTCTCCCCTTGACAATATTATGGATATTATATTATATATTTATTTTTATAAAGGGATTATGATGTAAATTTTATTTCCATAATGAATTTCATTCAAATTTGATCAAAAATGAATTTTTTATGTATTTCTTAATGAATATTTTCAGAAATGAAAACAGAGTGTTATATTCTTAACATATATAATGATAATGGATTTTCGGCCACTATGAGCATTTATTTATTTATTCCTTAAATTTTTAGAATTCAATTTTTCATAGATAAAAAACATTATTTCCTATATTTTAAAATTTGGAATTGAAATATTTTTTGAGTAGAAATGTGTATTTCATAGCGAAAATGTAATTTTTGAAAGAAAATAGAATTTTAATATGTGAATGTTATTTTCATAAGTATTTTAGAAGAGTAAATAAACTGTTGAAATGCTTTATTTCATGTTCTTGTTCATGGGCATCATAAATTATGGGTGCAACCAGATAATGTTGGGTCTTCCGGTTATTGAAAAAAACATGGGTGCACTAAGATAACACTCCAATTCAATAGTAATGATTATATTCCACATAAAAACATATTGGGAGTTGGTCATATGGGTTTCAAAATGTGTAATGGTTTTTTAAGGGTTTAATGTGGTGATTTAATAAGCTATGTACTAGATTTTTGTATGTTTTTGAATGATTCATCATGGAAATAATTTTATTCAATAGGTAAAATAAATGATATTTACTAAAGACTGATATTAACCATTTTGGGTAAACATTTTTCTTTTTTAGAAATGGCTTTTTGTAAGCTTTAATGTTTATAAATGAATTACTAGTTTTATTATTTATAAATCCCTTAATAATTTTTATATGCTCATCCCACAGTTCTAGTTTTTTTAAATTATTCCATGATTAGTGAGGTATTAGAAGAGGACATAATGAATTTCATGAAGATTTTTCACAGAATAGATCGTGATTAATTTTTAAAAGATTATATATGAAGGAAAACATGGACACTCCCTGGAAGTTTACAAATCATATTTTATATTTTTTTTGTAGGAGTTATAACCTAATTCTCAAAAACAGTAAACCTAAATATATCTTTAATATGATATAATGTAAAATAATTTACTTAAATAATTATTATGTTACATTTAAAGTAATTCTTTACACCATTAAAAACAATTTCATAAATTCAATCCTTTTAATCAGATACGAGAATCATTTTATCCTTATAAAGAATAAATATCTTTTTCAAGATCAAACTAATTTAATAAAAATAAATAAATAATTGTTTTACTGTAGGTCCCTTAGGATGAAATCAACATCAAAACGTTAAATAACTCATATATATTGGAATTACCACTCGATGGAAATCCTAAATAATTCTCTATAGAAAAAAATTATTGCAAAATGTTTTTGAGTGCTATCTAATCACAACAATCATATAATTTGTAATGTCCCCACCAAGAGCTATCTAGTTGAACCCATCATAAATAATTTTCGAGGACCATATCATGAATAAGACCATCAAAAATATTATAAATTCATATAAAAACTCATTAAACATAATTATACCATTTTTTAAACCATTTCTGTTCCAAAATAACCAAAAAGAAAAGGGGGTTTTCATTGATTAAAACAATAATTCTTTTATGTACTTATGAAATAATTTTTATTTTTTTACAAATATGGAATGGGAAGAGAAATATTGTTTTAATGGAATTAGTAAAATAGGTTCTTTAAGAAAAAAGTCTCTTAAAAATATTATATTGTTGAAGTGAGCACAAATCATGTTAATATATTTTTCTTATAAGATATAAATACACATAAAAACAGGAAATATAATATAATATACAAATTAATTTCACTAATAATTATACCATGTCTTAATCAATAAAATGTTTTTTAGCATATTAATTTAAATTATGTTAATAATTCCAGTACCATAACTCCAATTAATCAATTATTTTATTTTTATTCTTAACTATGAATATTAGGATAATTATATATTTGCCTAAAAAATCAATTTTATTATGTGTATTATTTAAATTATTACCATTTTATATAAATTACTTAATTAGTTATGTTCTCATCAGACACATTGACAATATTCAGTTCATAATCTGAGAATGAATTGAGTAGGTTGATTGTTGGAAAAGAGACCAATTTTACATGATCTCCTTAATAATAATACTGAAATAATTATAAATTTTATATATTAATTATAATTTTAAATCCAACAATGACCTGTGGTTTTTAAAAATGAAATATGTTACAATCATAGGGATGGTATGTCATAAGTATTCATAAATTAAATTTCCATTTTTCAATGATGATTACATAAATAAGTTATGTATTATTTTTCTATTAAAAATTATCATAATATTATATATATATGTATTAAATCATTAAATTAATTTATATTTATAATAAATGTGATGTGGTGTGGAAAAATGAATCACATACCTTCTTAGATGTGGTGTTCCCCACACACACTTGAACGACGTTATGATGATTTTATTAAAAATATTAGTTGATTATATTTGTAAATATTTTTATAAAATTAATACTAGATATGTTTTTTTCTATATTTATAATTCTATACATCAGATTTATCCTTTATTTAACTCCTTTAACTCTTGTTCTGGCAATATGAATTTGTACTAATTGAGGGGTAATATTGATACTATAATATAAAAATCATCCAATAAATGAATCATGAATGAAATAGTAACAAATATACTAATATTATAGCTTAATTCAATAATTTTTTTTAATTTTATACCATATAATAAAATTTTGTCTATTATAAAAATATCAATAATGATAATTTAATAATTATTCAAAACATTGGATTTATTAAAAATCATGATTACACATATAATTCATAAAAAATTATTATAATGATAATATTTCGAGGTATTAAATATGTGTTCACATCAATTATCTCATATTATTTTAATTTTAAAATTTTTAGTTTCTTTACTTTATTTTTCATTTAATAAAATAATTTATACCACAGTATTGTGTAATAAATAATTGTAATTATTTATTCCATAAAAATTAAGAATACATTAAAATTATTATGATTCATATTCTATAGTTCACTGTACTAGTTATATTTAATTATATCCCATGGAGAACACCAAATAAAAAAATATAAAATTTATTAAAAAATAATGTGATAAATTTTACAATTCATTAAAAAAAATTATATGGAATATAATTATATAAAAATGGAATAAAATGGTCATATAATAGAAAATATAATTATTATGGGAAATATTACTTATATAATTGAATTGTATAATGTGTTAGGTATATTCTTTAGTATTGGAAATTTAATTTTTAACCTTAATTACCTAGTTTATCATTTTTCATGAAAAACAATTTAGGAAGAAAAAAATTAAAAAGGACCAACATAATAAAATTGGACACAATAATTTAAAATAATGAATCCAAATTATCAAAATTTACGTAAATAGGTTTTGAATTTTAGTTTAAAATAAAATGAGAAAAATGAATTTAAAAACAATATTTTTGGAATGAAGTTATTTTTAAAAATAATATGATTCTATAATACAGTCTTTTATAAAATCCATTTTAAAACAAAAAAATGATTATTTAATATAAAATTGAACCAATTAAAAATTAAAACTAAAAAACACTCTCTTAACTTTAATAAATAGTAAAATAAAATACACTTTTGATTATAAATTCTTATTTTTCAGAATTACTTGAAAAAATGATATTATTATAAAATTATCAAAAATTCATCTTATGATAATTTTTAAATGATTAATTAAAAAATAAAATAAATTTTTTAAAATAAATTTCTAATATATTCATTAAACTAAAATATCCATTCATAAAAATATTAAAAGGTCATTTTTGAAAGAAACATTTTTTTTATGAATAATATTTCTATACTAAAAAATTGTCATTATTTTATTAAAACATACCTAAAAATTCATATTGATTAAGACCATTTTATTTGTTTCTTAAATAATTCATTAAAATTCATACACACTAATTTAACGGATTATTTATAATTCTTACATATAAAAAATAATATTTAATGTTTCATTTAAGCTCAATGTGGAATATCATATATACTACTTAACATTGTATATTTACTTTTCAAATAAAAATATGTTACATGAATCCTATTGTGAAAACATATATTTACACATATTAATTAATGTTTTGTAACATAAATATAATGTAATAAAATATAACGAGGGTGGGTCCTAGTGGTTATGGAGTACTGTGTTCATAATACATCAAAATGATAATAAACCTGAAATCCATGATTTTTTCTCTACATTGATATCAAAATCCATTTGAATAAAAAAATTCATAAGAAAATGTGATGAATACATTAAAAAAAATGGGTTTTTTGAAATGAGCAGTAAGGTAATAATCCCTATAAAGAAAGATAAATGTTATTTAAATGTATAATATGATATCATTAAAGAGAAGGGGCCCTAGTATTCATATAGATGTATAACATAAGTTACATTAATAATAAAATCATTTTATCATAGTAAATTGGACATAAATAATAATAATTATATAAACAGGAGTTAACGATAACTAACCAGACAATATCATAAGATATAAAAAGTACTATAACAGATATTGATTTGTCCATAATTCTATACAGGACATCCCATTAGACTAAATCATTACACATGGAATTTGGGAACTATTTGGGAGAACCCATTATTACATTGTAATTATTTAAGTATACCAAAAAAATAATCTAATAATAATTCATAAATAAAACTATTACTTATTGAATAATTTTTTTACATAATCTTTCATCATATCATAATGAAATAAAATTTCATAAAGGATGAACTTAAGAAATGACCATAAGAAATGTATTACCAAATATATGTAAATAATAAGTGGTTTGAAATATATATGTGAGATGGATGCTTAAAAAATTTACAAGCATTAAATAACATTAAATATTGTAGGACTGCCTTTTAGAGTGATAATAGTAATAACCCCAAGGAAACGGTTGTTTAGAGATATCCCCCACCTAAAACTAGATTCATTGTTTAATTTGTTTTCTTCATGAATTATAAATTTATGTTAAATATAAAATTTATTGATAAATTTTTTGTTTATTATTATTTTTATTTTATGTACTATCATGTCATATTCATTTAATAAATCTGTTATCTTTGTGAAGGATGTTTTTATGATATTCAACTCATATTTCAAAAATCACATTACCATTTTGATTAAGGTCAAAGTGGTTATTATAACATAATGTATATAATAAAAATAATTAATTAATTATTACTATAATAAGTTATTTATACATTTAAATCCAATCATGAATTACGGTTTTGAGAAATGAACTACTTTATGAACATATGGAAAGTATGCCATACATACGCACAAGTACCATTTCAATTTTTCAAATATCGTGATGGTAATAAGGTAATTGTTATTTTATCTTAATGTAATTTTCATAATATAATAAATATCAGATAAATTATTTATATTTTCTTATATATACCAACCATGTGACGTGGTAATAAAAAACTATTCACATTACTTTGTGAGGAGGCTATCTGCCATAAAAACGAATGACGTTATCATTTTTCAATGGATGGTAATGGAAGAAAACAAATGTTTTATTAATTTTCTAGAATAATTAATATATCATGACTATAATATATAATAATTTTATCCGTCATCATGAATATATTTTATAGTTAATAATATCTAATTAATTACATGGGATCGGGAGATTGTATTTATTTATACAACTGAATGATCGTTTAGTTTCCCATTTGATGGAAGAGGGTACATTTAAATGTTATTCCATTAAAAATAATGAAATCTAATTTTATAGTATGTAATGATATTATTATATGACTATTATTGGAAGGGATTATAATTATTTGTAATGACATATAAAACAAGGATTCTTGTATAATAATGATACCTCTTCTTTGGAACACCTCTTTAGGATTATACACAAACGCTCTAAAGATTGTATTAATTATAAGAAAAAGTCATATAGGATGTCGTTATGGAAGAATGGAAGGTTTTATGGGTATTTCAAGGATGAACCATATTTCTTTTTATGTGTGTAATGGAGGGTTGATTATGATCCCTTTCAAATGTAGGGTATAGGCCACACATGGAATTTTTTTTAAAGAAAAAGACATATCATTGTATTTTATACACAAAAAGAATAAATAATTGACCATTTTACCTCACTAGATAGAATAATATATATATATATATATGGAATTTAAAAAAGTACAATAATAGTATTTATGTCATTTAAACCATTAAATTTTTACTTTATTACCCGTTCAACCCATTTAAACCATAATAGTAGTAATTTCTTTTTACGGTTATTTGTATAAATTTTAACAATAAAATTAATTTCAACATCTTATATAATATTAATTATGATGACTGAAAATATAGTGTCAATTTTTTCAAATTAAATTCATATAACTGGATGAATTTAATTTATTATGAAACCCTTCTAGGCGATGAAAAATAATTTTTACATGGAAAATGATTTAAAATATATAAAATGTGTTTATACCAATTTGGGACACAAAATTGATTATAATTATATAAAATTGATTGGAAATAATAAATTAGAAATAATTTTCGTTTCAAATGTTGCTTAGAAAAATATTTCTATAAATTATTGAAAGTAAATGCTATTTTTAATTAAAAAATAAAATTTTTCATTATTCATTATGAAATTATTATCTTTATAAAATTATAGAAAATGTATTATTATAATTTTTTTAATTTTTGATTTAAAATATTTAGAACATTTTATGAAATAAATATTTAAATATTTCTTAAAAAAATTATAATATATTCATCCAAAATTAAATTGAAATAATTTTTTAAGAAAACATATATTTTTAAGAATAAATATGTTAATATTTAAAAATTAGTACATATTTCTTAAGAACTCATAAATAAGTTCAATTTAATAGGAACTGTAATTATAACACATAAATTATTTAATCCTCTTCATACCCACAAATTTACTTGTTATGTTTTAATTGTCATATTTAAATTATAACATTTCATGATCCATTTTGTTTCACATATCCATGTCCTATATGATATCAAACATAGTTTTATTTAAAAAAATAGCCCAAGTTACATTATTCCCCTTTATATAATTTCACCCTTGTAGTTTTTTTATTACATACTAATGTAACAATATGTGAAAGGTACTTCTTCTTAATGAATTCCTCAGGATTTTTTGTTTCCTCTTTATAGTAATGGTTCTTCCATAACACTTTGATCAAGTGAGTTTTCTATTATATAGAACATTACATTTATTGCCAAATATCTGGACAAAATTATCCTAATCAAATGGGTAATTTTCATAATTTACCACTTTAATTCCAATCCATGTGGGGGAATGGTTCTTAAATTCACTAAGTGGGACTCATATAATAAATCATGTACTTGAGAAATAGATTATGGGAGTGCAAGTCGATTATCCACACCTCTGTTATAATCTTCATAATCAAATGGGATAATGTTACAAAGACATATCAATCTCTTATTCCCAAATCACAAGAATTTATTACATGGAGATTTTTAATGAAAAGAAATTACCCCTGACCTCAATCTCGATGTCTCAACAATGATTGATAGAACATTTCTTTTATCAACTCTGAGTGGTGATGATATATTGCATATTTGTCGCAAAAATTTCCACAAAATCCTTACCCACATCTGTTCCCAACAATATTCATTAACCAAAATCATCCCAATATTATAGAGATCTATATCTATTACCATAAATGTATTCAAAAGTATCCTTTTGGATTATTTTTTGAATGTTATTATTTAATGAGAACTCAACTAGTGAAATATTTTGATCCCATCCTTTATTACATTTTAATGATCATGATATCAAAAATTCTTTTAGTGTATGAATAGTCCAACCATATTGGACATAAGTTTTGTGTAAAAATCCATACATAAGTTCAACAAATTTTTTATGATTGATAGGGGATCTTCTAGAACATAGATATAAGTTTTATTATTAGTCAGATACAATTGATAGTGGTCTTCCATGCAGCCCCACCACTTCTCTGATATATTATTGATTAAGTCACAAGACATATTGATTTGTACTGAAGTGACTGATCATTGTAAGATGATCCACCAAAACCTAGGTGTCATTATTCCAAATTTATATCTTTTCAAGGACTATGGAAATTTTCATGCTGATGATTTCCCATTTCCATATAGGTTTTGGTAATGGTTTCATAATCCCATTAGATGTTTTCCTTTCATCAATTACTATATTTCATAATAGAAGAATTAATGTATATGTCATGCTATAATTATTCATAATGACCCCATTATATTCCTCTCCAAGATATTGATATTTCTTCATGCTCCCTACGTTGTCGGGTAAGGTAAATCTATGTGAATCATTAAATTATAATGTTCTTTATATAATGACATGATGGTTAAAACAATCATCAAAAAATCATTGAACTTATTCATCATCAATTTCGAACTCATAGGATTTACTTTTTCATATAGCTACCACATTCTTCTAAATTTCAACATGATATCATTGAACATATTTTATCATCTATAGAAGGGATTGTTGATCCATAATTTGAAAAGTTAATAATCATGTTCTAGCCATTAGTATTTTTATTTCCATCCTTTTCAAGTATAATAAAAATGGATCCTTCTCCTATATCATCAATGATAATGTTTCTTTATCCCTTCTACATTGATAATCATCCTCATTTTATTACCTACCATGGTGGTAATGGTTTGATTAATCTTCTTAATTGATCAGATTGAACCATCATTTCTATTACTTATAAATATACTTGTACATAAATATATATATAAGGATCAATTTATCATTATATATGTAAATCATGTCCCCTAAAGATAATGACACCATATTTTTAATTAAATTATCACTAATTAACACTCCATATCATGCATGGGATATTTTTTACTCATAATCATTGTTCTAGCTTTATGTGTAGGATATCATTTTTTTATAATTTCTCATCTACACAAAACAATTTTTTCATCATTTATTATTTATATATCATGAAACGTTCCCCACATGAGGGAATCGTGAGCACTCATGTAGTGATATTTCACTGTTGGAAATCCGTAATTATTTATTTATGTTCATAAGTACAGAAAAACATAATTACCTTACATGTTATCATGGATAGTGTGTGACAATTGTTGGATCCACTTTTTGTATAAGTTTGTATTTGTTGTCAATAGTTGTCAATGAAGTTCCAAATGAAGGAGATCAAGAAGTACTAAAATGAAATGGGTGAATGGAAGATCAAAATGATGGAGATAATGAAGTACTCCGTTGAAGTATATGAATGGTAATTCTGACGATGGTTTTACTGATCATAAGTTCAAATAACATGTTTCAAAGATGATACGATGTTTACAACATTGAAGAATGTGAGGTGTAATCCATCTGAGGATGATTAAACCAGAATATGGATTTTGGATGAAGACCATGAAATTCCTCATTATTGCATGAGAACCATGGGTTTTGATGAAGACCATGAAATTACTCATGATTGCATAAGAACCATGCAAGAGACATCTTGATGAATTGAATCATATGGTTTTCATGAAGTAGATCATGACGGTTGATGAAGAAGACAATGTGAAAATGATTGGAATTCTAAGATGGTCGTGTGGGGATTGGAATTCTAAGATAGACATGCAAATCAAATTGTCATAGAAGATGATGATTCTAAAGTTATTCCTTCATAGAATAAATATGACAATAGTGGAGTTTGTGATAAAAGTAGAAGAGTTTCCGAAGGATAAAGATCACCAAGAAGAATTCCTTTTGACGTGATTGTGCTTGTTGACCAAGAAGAAGTCCTTTTGACGTGATTGCGCATGTTTTGGTGAGGTCGCATAGGTGACGTGTGCGCCGTGAAGAGACTTGCGCGCTGATGCCTTAGAAGCTTAATAAATTTCCCGCCTATGGTTTTTCGAGATCAGAAGGTCAAAATTTGTCAAAGGAAAGAGGTTCGCGGAAGTTTGGAAGTTGGTCGTGCAAGTGACTAGCAGGGGAAGAGAGCTACGCACCGAGGCATTAGCACTGATGTTTGACTTGTCTGCCATCGCGCAGGGTGGTCAAATTGCCTATAAATATTGGACCACCCCTCCTCATTTCCTACGGAGTTCAACACTTAGAAAAATTAGATCTTTGGTCGCCCAGGTGTGGAAGTCGCACAAGTAGTGTGTGGTTGCACATGTATACTTAGACGCCAGTGTTTGAAGCTGTGCGCCAGTTGTTGGTTTCACGCCCAAGGTGGTTTGGGTGAGAAAGGAAGTGTGTCGCGCAGGTTAGAAGTTGAGGAAGGTAGTGTCGTGTAGGTGGCTTGGTGATACCTGCGGGCCAGTTTAGACCTACATGCCGAATACTTGCGCGCCGTATTGGGACTTGCGCTCCATGCTTGGAGAAGAGCGCCAGGTGTTGTTGAATCTTTCCCGTTTTCGTGGAGCTGCATGAAAGCTGTAAGATTTCCCGATACCATCGGTGCAACAAATTATGTATTCATTTACAAAGATGTAAGAACAGTGAAAAATTTGTTTTAATGAAGAGATGTGGTACCGCACACACATGATTGATGTTTATCATCCTCATTGTGCTTTGCGAAGAGAAGAAGAATGGTTCGTGCAACTAAAAACAGATCTGCACTGAAAGTGGAGAATATATCAATACACTTAGGTGTTAGTATTCGGAATCAAACTAAGAGAAGAAGAAGATATAGTGCATTCAGTTATTGAACTAAAGTAGAAGGTTGAATACAAAAGGGCATCAACTCAGGACTCTGATGCAAGCAAAGGCTCAGGATGAACTGGAGAAAAATACTTCAATGCAAATCTATTTAAGAGACCTTCACGTCTATAAACTGAGCGTGAGTTCACCAATGGCAGTGGGCCAGGGGGAGTCAACAGGAGTGACCTGAGGGACGCAGTGAGCTATCCATGATCCTTTTGTAAAGGCAATGTGCTTGGGACAGAGTGATTGTTCCCAAACCATTGTATTCCACAATTAGTGAAGATTAGTGGAATTCGATACAACCGATAACTTGTCAACGTATGATCCTTAGACGTAGCCCTTAGTGGTGAACCATGTAAAATTGATGTGTTATCTCTTTGCATGTGAATTCTTCATTGATAATCATATCCATCATACAGGTTTGAGTAGTTCCTACCAACGTGGGAACAAGATCCACAACATTAATAAGAAAATGTTGACACCCTGATTCAACCCTCCTCTATCAGGGTTTCCCAGGGTCCTACAACAATATATATATGTTTTTCAAAAATAATCATTAATACACATCATGTCTAAAGAAACTATGAACATCTCTTATAAATGTCAGTCTAAGAGAGTCCCTAGTTAAATTTTTCTTAGAATGGTCTCTAGATAACCATGGTGATAATATACCACAATAATGATACTTCATTTATAAATCACATTTACATTACATTTCATATAGTTTCACTTGTGTAAATTCCTTTAGAATTGTATTAAAATCTCTTCATACCCCTTTGTAATATTGTAATAAATATGAATATCATCCATATAAACTACGATAAATTTATTGAGGTAATCACTAAAAGCACTATTTGTTATGTCTATTATTATTTCTAGTGAATTAGTAAGTTCTAAATCTATTATAAATAACTCATAGATTCTAGAAATTGTTTGAATGGTTTATTGGTTATATAATTCTTCTTCAATATGAATTAGTTATATATAGAATGAAGGTCAAAAATAATGAAACCATAGGCCCCATCCAACAAATTGAACAAGTAATCTATCTATGGTATAGTATACCTGTTCTTTTCCATGGTATTTTTGATATCCTTATAAATGATATAGATTTCCATTAAAATGTACATTTTATAATAATGTGTACCGATACACCCCATGGTGAATTAATCAGGTATATAAAACCATCGTTCAGATTCTCTTGTATCTACTTTTTTTGCAATTCCATCTCAATTTTATCAATTCTTTATGGACTCCTCGACATAGTTTAGAAATGGGTGTATAGTTAATTGAGAAATAAACTAATCTATCAAGAGTAATACTAGGAAACTATTTTGGGGAATACATTAGTTTAATACCTCACAATGTGAATGTATTCAAGCATGATTGTTCCCTTTCTGTTGATAAAATAATTTATATTTCATTTCTCATATGTAAATAATCTCTAAACATGAATAATATGTTCCATGGTAGATTAATCATCCTCTATACACTTTTATCTAATTATAGGATGACTCTGTATGTGAAGAGTGTTCTCCCTCTCCTAATAGATGATGTTTGTTTTATATAAGGACAAAAAATACACTCTCAATATTGAATCCATGTCCATTAATCAAAGTTAAGAATGATTTTTTAAAATTTTAAATCTGCCAAGAATGACATTGAAGGAGTTATAAACCTGGGTTGCAACCATTAATCATATTAATATTTTGACTGATATCTCAACCCCCTTGTGTTGATATGGTGATTTAATAGTTAATGGGAACGTGCATGTTATTTAACATCCTTTAAAATATTAATAAGAAAGTATTCATGGTATTTGTGAATGAATTACTATCACACCTATCATCATAATATTATTTTGATCCACTATGGTCGAATTGATACAATATTCCCTTCCTTTGTCTCTACGATTGTTTATGTCTATAATATATTTTCCCTAACAACCCATGGGATAAGGAATTTTCGTGAATATTAGACATGATCACTATTGTTGAAACAATATTCAATATGATAAGTGTTTGTCAAAAACTTATTTTATTATTCCATATTAGTTGGGTTTTTCATATCACATCAGTACTGGATAGCTTGATTCCCCTCTTTTCACATTCGATACATCTCCCAACTCCCATCTAACAATATCAAGGATGCTTCTTCACACAAATTTGAGTAGAGGGATGTTGTTTTTTCTATATTATATGGGTTTTAAATAATTATTATCCTAAGGATATGTTTTTTAACACATCTCCTTCAATGAAACATAGAGTCACCAATCTCTATCTTAATTTTAGGGTCATAATCTAGAGTGTCATTATAGATGTAAAATTCATGAATCACCAAGATTTTTTTAGGAATGGAATTAACCAAATAAAAAACATACCAGTATAATTTTAGTGTATATGAAAAATACATTAGCATACCATGAAATACTTATAATGGTTTTCTAAATATAACCCCAATAGATTCAACTTCCTTTTTAATCATTAAAACAATCTCCCCCACCTTTTAAGATTGTTATATTAAAGTGAATATTTATTAAAAATTATTATTTTTTGAATTCATCTCATTCCATGGAATTAATATCTTTATTTGATATTTTTTTCTTCATCGATATCCACCATTCTCCAACATCCCCCGCCATAATGATTGTTCTAGGTATTTGTTGTACGAATGAATCAAGTGTACCATTCAATTTATTAGGAGGAGTAGGGAGTTCTACATTATTAATGTAATTATTCAAAACATGATCTACTTGACTGAGTAGTGTTACGTTTTTTGTTGTGTTTACTCCCATTAAGAAAGGAATGTCATCATGGAAATCAAAAAATTTCAAATCATGATTGTTTTGGGAACAGTTTATCCAATTTCCTAACGTTGGCTATAAAGAATTAAAAATGATAATCAAATAACAATAAAAAGGGAGAAATATTAAAAAATAGGGAAGAAATAATAAATGATAACTATATCATGAATGATGATTCTACGAGGTTAAATCCGGGTTATCCATGGTAATTTTTTATGGGTTTCTCCAATCTAACAATTTGTTACCGTCCTTTATAATTGTTTGTAATGAGGTATTGAACATCAAAAGTGTTTCCACTGAGTGAGTCTAACGAGGTGTGTAACATGTTCCATTTTCATTGACAATGTGATGATTGAATGAAGATAATTTTTCCTTTTTCATTTTTACCCAATTCTAAAACAATTGTAGAGCCACTTACATTTTTAGTATCCATAAAGGGATGGAATTTTTCAAAAAACACTCTCTCTATCATTCTTGAAAATTCTAGGATATTTTACTATATATAATGTTATCCTTAGAATTAACACTATGGTTTGTAAATAATTATTCTTGTATTAATACCCAAAATAAATAGACCATCCTTTGAAAATAAATATAACGACCTAATCCTTTTACACAGATTATTTAATGATTTTACAATAAATATCGATTAACAAAAGATTAGAATCATGAGGCATTGGGTATTCATAACACCACATTCCTGATACATGTAATGGAAAATAGCATGGAACCCATATTTTATTCTCTATAATATGTTCCTAATTACATTTATCTCTTTAATCTACAAAGGTTAATTTGGGGAATACATTAATGAAATGAGTGATCCAAAATTCCAGTAAAACAACAAACTTGATAAGGAATCATAATATGTAAGTCAATGGTAAAAAATTATATCCTGAAATTGAATGTCCATGAGTGATAAAAAAGAAGAATAAAATATTTAACGTGGTATCAAAAAATCATGGTACCATAAAAAATTCCATAGAAACATAAAACATGACATAAACTTGGGTCAAGGCTAAATTTTGATAATATATAAAAAGAGGGAAAAGTCCAAAAATGGATTATTTTTACACCTTCATCTAATACATGATGTACCATGAAAATAAAACATTTCCCAATTCATTGGAGATCTATATGGAGTGATCCATCATAACATATTCAAGATTTATATGTTCCATAAAAATAAAAAAACCACAAGGCATAAAAATAGGAATTATCGATACAAATAAAATCGTTTTTATAATCATTCCTCATATCATAGTTGGATGAAATTTTATAAAAGGATTAATTTGTGAAATGATAAAATTAATATACTACCCCATAATTGGAAGTGAGGAAAAACTAGTTATATATTTGACATACAAATATACATAATTTATAATAATTCAATAACATTTTTAATAAATAATAGATTCATATATTGTTCTCTATAATGATATCATAAATTTATTCTAGATCCTCAAACAACATATAATAACATGGGGAATACATAAAATAATGGTGGAGATAAAAATCAATGTAAGGGAATAATAATAATAATGAAGCATAACATGTGTGTCAAAGGTATAACATGATATCATAATATAGAAGGCTATTGAGTATGAAAATAGAATATAACATTAGAAAAATTGTATGATAAGATCTTGGTAAAATTAAAAATGTAACTTAAACACAAATCATGACATAACCACGATTAAAGGATACCCTCATTGATAATATCAAATGGTTAACAAGTCTAGCAATGGATTATGTGTACTTCCTAATCCAATGCATGATGTGCCATGACACTAATGCTTTAAAAGACGCTTCGAAGATCTATATTGGGGAATCAATAAAAACATGGTAATGAAGTATATGATATACTGAAATAAAAACATTGATAAGGAATTAAAATAATAATTACCAAAGAAAATAAAATTGAGTGTATAATGCTTCCTCATATCATAGTTAGAGGAAATTTTATAAAGTATTAAATTTATAAATGAAACTAAGTCACGAATTAACCCATATAAACAAGTGATAATAAAAAAATTTTATATGTGAGATACATATAAAAATAATATGAAATAATTTCATTACATTAATGATAGATAAAATTCATGTTTGAGAGATAGTTGTCATAACTTAAGGGAAATGGTATATAGGGAGATACATTACCTTGATCCTGATTTGTCACATGTATTATTTATCATTCAGAATAATAAACATATGTTAATTATTTACATTGTTGAGAAACATTTAAATTATCTTATGAAATTTATTTTATTTTTTTAATTCATATTCAAATTTTTATTCATTTCATTTGTTGGACGTTTTAAAGATATTTAGATCACATATATAGAATCACATTATTATATTGGATAAGGACAATTTGGATATTATTACATCATTTCTAGAAAATTTATCATTATATAGATATCATTTAAAACATAATTAAATATTTTTAAACCAATAATGCAATATGTTTATGATAAATGAACTACTTTATAATCATTGAGATATTAGACTGTATGTATGCATGAGTAAGATTTCAAATTTTAAAATATATTGATGGATGCATGGTAAGTGTTATTTTACATATAAATAATTATACTCATATTCTAAATTTTAATTTCACTACTTTAATACACATACATATACAATCCATGTTATATAATAATAAAAAGTTTATCACATTACTTTGTGAGGTAGTATTGTACTGTATACACAAACGAATTTATAATATTTCAATAGAAAATTAGCTAAGAAATTATATGATATTAAAAATTTACATAAAGATTGTGATTTATTAAATATCATATATATATACATATATTTCATAATTAGGAACATTAAACATATTAGATTACGAAAAAAGAAATTATATCAGTTTATGAGAAGGTAGTCGACCATACATACAAATGACATTTTCAATTCCAATATGATTGGGGAGGAGATAGATATAGATTATTGCATTAATATAACATATTATCAATATAATTTATATAATTATATTATTATAAAGATATAATTTAATTATAATTGTTTTATGTTAATAAATAAATAATACAAAGAATGTCTGTAAATAATTATACATCCTCTTTAGAAAACCTCTTTAGGATTATACAAAATGCCTGCCTAGATAAGCTTTATAATAAAAAAAATTAACCAAGGAAGTGGTGAGGGAATTAAATAATGTAATATTGATTTTATTTGATGATCCAATAGACTATTTGAGGTTGAAATATAGAGGATATGTGGTTACCAATTAAATGTGTGCGAGATGACACTGTTTGAATTATTTACAAGGAAAGGATAAGGTCAGGATTTCTCCTCCCAAAAAGAATCCAAACTGGAAGATTATAAAACCAAAAATGACTTATTATTTTAATATTCCCATAAAAAATAATTCTAAATTTTTTTATTATTTTTTACAATTACTTATTTAGATTGAATTATTCGTATACCCGTTTTAATGTTAACTGAGAAAATTAATTTTTACTCCTTTTAGGAACCATTGTGAAAAAAATATAGTTAAAATTTTTACATAATATAATTATGATGATTCAATAAATGGATTTAATTTTCACAAATTATAATAATAAAATTTTCATAATTTAATGGAATTTTAATCAAATGGATGTGACAAAAAATATGTTTTCAAAAGAAAATTATTCTTAAGAATTAAGAGTTTTGTATCAAAATGTAATATTAAATTTATAAACATTTCCTAAATTAGTTTATTATTCATACAATTTAGCTAATTTTACATCTTAAACCAAATAAAAATTAAAGGTAAATTTATAAATTCTTTAATAAATTCCATATTTTAATAAAAACCATTAATTTTTAAAATTTAATGAAAAATTCAACATTTCAGAATATTCTCAAAAGTTCTCTCTAAGATAAATTTTAAATTATGATTTAAAAATTATTTTTATTTTTAGAAATAGATTTTATAAAAGTATAGAAAATTAATTATAATATTTTCTCTCAAAACATTGAAAAATAATTTTTCATGAAAATATATTTTTTGATGAATAAAAATATGTTTAATTGAAATGGAGTTATTATTTCTTAAAATTTATTAAAAAAATTTATTTTTTATTAAAATTATACATATATATATCATAAATTATTTAATTTAATTCACATTCTCTAATTTAGTAGAAATTTTCTAATGGTCATATTTATATAATAATATTTCATGGCCCATTTAGGTTCCCTAATATGTGCCATCTATGCCATCAAATATATTTTTATATCTTGAAATCAAGAAGTGTTACATAATACATAAATTATATAGATTTTATACAAGGGGTGTTTGATGATATTTTTTAAATAAGTCTCTTTTTTAATCTATCTAAGGATACAACTATTTTGAAAAACCTTTCTTTTTTTAATAGTTATGATATAATGAATGTATTATGATATTGTAAAAAACATGTGTATTGCATTAATTATGTGATGTTTGGGCCTAGAATTATATAACATTATAATAATTTGGGTATATATTGATTTCTCATGAGATAAATAGGACTACAATGTGAATGGGACTCAATTTGTTAAGGTACTTTATTGACTAGGATAGTTGTAGGTGTGAACCATGACTACTACGATGGTTTTGGGAGTGAAACCAATCAACTATGAAATTATTTTAAGAAATCCTTTAATTTCATGGAAATAATTTTCTATGATCATATGTATTCTACAAATATACTTATTATGAAAATGTTATGTTCTCATGGATTATATTGATTGATTCTATTTTATTTGTGTTTTTTTAAACTACTATTTATTATGCCATGATTGAATACTGTGATCTATAATATGTAGGGTTTGTTTTTAAAATTTTATTCTCATATAATCATACCCTTATGATCAATTTATTTTCAAAATATCATTGATATCTTATTTTTTCACACTTAGTTAGAATTTTATTTCACCCATTATTATTATTCTTTTTCCCCATGGTATAATTAATGATAAAATGTATGATATTTCTAAAAATGTACAATTTATAAATATTTTTTTTAGAAATGATATAGTACACTTATTTAAGAGCTTATTTTATATATATGATTCCATAGATCATAAAACTATATGATTTTATTTTGGAATAAAATTTTATATTGAATATTAATTTTAAATGATATAATATCAATGTATAAAATGTATGTTTTACTATAAACACTACCAGTATACCAAATGAAATTCTTTGAGCATATTTAGCTGATATAAATTGTTTTGGAAACATTCTTTTGAGTGTTTTTTTCCATGATCCACAACGATTATAATTTTAGGTCTCCATTTATTTTGGATACCATCACAAATTAGGGCTTTATGTGAAAAATAAATAATCCTCTATGTATTATTATACCCAATATTATATCCATGAATTGATGTTTTATTAGGATTATAAATTTCCTGTTAATTTATTTTTTAATTTATTTTTTATAAATAATGTAATGTATGTTCGAGTGTGTTGACTAGATCTACCATGTTTTTACGTTATTAAACATGTGTTAGTTAAATTTTATTTTATGGATTTTATAGTTATTATTTAACTTGATTTCTGTATATGTGAAGGATGAATAAATTTTGACTGAATGTGGTAGACAATGATATTTTTTTAATACAATAATGTATCAAGTATGTAATTCACTATGATAGTGGATATATTATAATACGAATGATATAGTTTTATATTTGATTATGTTATATAATGGAATTTTTATCAAAAGAAATGTAAACAATTTAAAAGTGATTTAGGGTATTTTGACCTATTATTTTCATCCAATCCATTAATTTATTTAAACTATTTCAAGATCATTTTATCCATCATATTCAATATGTAGTGGTAAAGAGCCAAAAAAAGAAACAAAATAGTTTTAACAAAACCACTAAAACTAGGATTTTCCATGGAAAATACAAGGTAAGTGTTTCTATTTTCTGAAATACATAGTACATTTATTTTACCAATTTTTTGTAACCACATGGACTATATAGGCTTATAAACTTCATGAGGTAGAAATATCACTACTATCCATGATCAGGGACTAACCACTCCACCACATTCACTATTCTTAAATCACTAAAAAATAAACTAAATTTACATTAGGGATGTTGTGTAAATCTTATTACCATTCGTCCATATGATGGACATCAAAATACTTATAGAAAGATTGTCTCATCTTACTCTTATCCTCTATTATTTCATAAACCTATATTTGAAATCAATATATTTGTCCATCACTTTATTTTAATCCATTTATCTCTTATCTATTTATACTAAAATATCATATTTCTTATTTTTATTTTCAATAAATATATCCCCTATATTTTATGAAAATATCTCTTCTAATGTTTTTTTCAATAAACTGCATAACCCCTTTTTGTAAAAATTATTTTCCAATGGGTAAGTTAACTACACAATTTTCCAATTGTATATATTACCAGGGAAAATATATAACTATCATATAATGATATGAATTTATGAACTAATGAATGAATATGTTCATGAATTTGTGTCTTTATAGAATCATCCTTTTTGTTATGGTTATGTTACAGACAATTGTATATTAAAACTAATGTTTTAAAGTGTACATTCATAGTGTGAGCTTACATTACCATATCATGACCCCATATTCTCCGTAAGTATTATGTCATACATATTATTTCCTTATGGAAAAACCCATCATTAATGATGTGGACATGGTCAAAAGGGAAGAGTTATTGAGAAATGCCTTATAAAAATCCATTTTTGGATTAAACACTCAAAATGTGACTCCCTCCCCTCAAAATATTACAGGATAAAGCCATACACACCTCAATATTTCTTTTATGGAATTCTCAATGATTCATTCAATATTATATAATTATTTATTTTTATAATTGAAAAACCATTTGTGGAACTACTAAAATGTGAATGGCCAGACATCAAAAATATTGAACCAAGAAAACATCATAGTATCCTACTAATGAAAAAGCCTCCCTACATGTCCATACATCATAAATTTTTACTTATTTATTTATCTATCACATTGTGTTCCAGAGCTTCCACAATAAAACATATATTCTACTTTTAGGGATAAGGTATAAATCCTAATTCATAATAGGATTAACATTAAAATATATAAACTATTTAATTAAATAGTATATTTTTTACTATTACACATACATGTTAGTTCAGTTATTTTTCAATTTTTTTAAAACATCACTTCTAAGGAAACCTAGCATGATTCTATTGGATTTAAATCGTATCTGAAGTTCTTTGTATTTCCTATTTTGAAACTACATAAGTCTTATTCCTGAGTGTGTTGGAACTATTTGATATCTAAAACTATATTTTAAACAAACATTACCTTTGAAAAACACATTGTGGGACTATTTATAAAAATAGAAACCTTAAGGTTTATTAATAACTATTACAAAGCACTATAGAAGATTCATTATCATTATATGTAAAATAAAAAAGATTACATGGACCATGTAATTAAAATGGTTACACTCATATAGTGAATTAATGAGTTAAACACTAATGTTGTTCCCACATTTGTCATGGAATTCACTAAAAATTTGTTTCATTTAAAAATATCATCAATAAAACACTTTCATGATTTCTATTATATTCCACACCTTGGAATGAAACATTTCTGGATAAATAACCATTATTGAACTCTCTTCCATTATTAAACACTTGTATAGGATTCATACTTCTTCATTAAATTTTATTTAACACTCTCATCCTCTCTAATAATGTGTAAATTATATATTCTATCTTATGGATAGTTTATCAAAATATCATATTGAACCCAAATATAACCTCTCTTATTGTTAAAAAACAATGGTTAGAAATACAAAAAATCATTGAAAAATGTTATGATTCTTTTTTATAAAATGAATATTCTGAGAGGTACTGGTTGCCCCATATCATAATAATTTTTGAGTTGGGACATGATTGAATTCAATGATTTAATTGAATTATTTCAAAAAGAATATTTGGTAGTTTCTTTTTCATTAATTTCATAATTTGATCTTGTTTTGGAAGAAAATTTTACATCAATAGACCTTTCTCAAAATTTTCTTTAGGGAAATGATTCATTTTCTTGATGTTATTTGAAAATGATTTATGGACATGTTTTCATCGAATGATAATTTCACATGAGTTATCAAACACAATTATGATATGAAATTTCATATCAACATAATCATCATATTTTTTATTCATCATAAATTGTAATTGAGTTCAAAATTCCACCACAAAAATGTATTGTACATTCATAATGATCAGATAAATGTAGTCTATCATCATGATCATTCTCAAAAAACATAAATCACCATGACAAAAACCACCATATAAGGTTTACTAGAGATAATATATTTAACATGTCTAATATACTACTATATATTCCAATAATTGCGTCATTGATGTTTTTTGAAAGAAATATGATAATGTTCACCATGATTTTGACATAATGATATATATGGATTCCCATTAACAAAATTGGAACAACATGTCATGAAAATCGATAAAATGTTAGGTTATGTTTATAATAGATACATTATTAATGCAATGATTTTCTTATTTTACATTATTTTGACCTCCGTACCAACATTCTCTCGTGAATACTTCATTATAGAAATACATAATGTTGTTTTTTCATATAATCAATGATTCAAAATTTCATAATAACATGATTGGAAAATTTGGTTCAAATATTAATGATTCAACCTCTCATTGTGTCATTTATATATATCTTCTTCAAACATCATCCAAAACACCGAAATCCCTTTTCTTGAATATTCATACTCTTTTGGTCTTCTTTGACTACATTGGAAACAAACACAACATCAAAAAATCACCAATGTAATTTCTACTAATTTAAATAATATATTTTTTTATCTACATTATAAGTTTGGGTCTTGGAATTTTGGTTGGTATCAAATAAATTGAATCATTCACATGATAGATAAAATGAAAGGGAACCCCATAAATTATAAAGACTTTTTTAAAAATTATAATTTATAAGTATAAATATATATTTACATTATAATATTGATACATAGGACACATACATAATTATATAAATTAATATCCCATATATGGATATAGGTTGGATAAGTGTAAAAATAAAATATTAATTTTCAATGGTAGCATTGATAACTATGTGTATTTCACCAACTAAAACCCAAATACAATATATATTGAGTGAATAATAGAAGTTCTTGATCAGATGATGTATTCCAAATCCATTAATTAAAACTATGATCAATTTCAAATAATTATCCCTTATATGCCATTAATGGATGGAAAATATTTTATGTAATGATAACAATTTTTATTTGTTTGATTAAATCACTATTTTCAATATCACTAGATGAATTACTTGGAGAAAATTTTTAATAGCATTTGATTATTTTTAGGAACCATAAATATTTATATTAGTTTACTTATTTTTGCAAGAAGTGGACCAATAAATGATATGCACCCATAATATTAGGAAAGTGGAATTAATTTCAGCTATGGAGTGGAAATGCATCGTGAGTAATTTATATAATATAATTCCCTCATGTGGTCTATTTTATTATAAGAAGGAACTTCCTAGAAATTAGAAAATTGATATGATAAATGTTAGACATATTTTGAACATAGCTTCTCTATATTATCAATATATCATTTGTTATTTGTTATAGATTATAAAAGTAATATTTTACACTTTTACTGTTTGAGATATATTATATAACAAGTTATTTGATATCTATATTTTGAGTCTAATTGATTATTTATTTCAATAAAATAAAAAATGAATTGTATTTATTCATAATGGTAATTATGACAAATTACCTAGAAACCAAGTAAAATCATAATAATGGGACATAACCGATATAAATAATATGATATAATAATACCCAACATTAATGGATTTTTAAGGTATTGTCTTAGAAGTATATTTTTCACATCTCTGTTACTTTTTTTAAAATAAAAAAGTGGGGGTGATTTATATTGGGGTAAATTTTTTATATAAATGGAAATATATATATGTGTGTGTGGACAATGATTTACTCAGGGGGGAGAAAATTTTCTAAAATAAAGATATTATGATCTTTAAGGGTTTTTTTCTCCAAAGGGTGAGTTAGTTATATTTAATATCATATTTAGAAGTTTCTTAAACACGTGGGAGATATGTATAAGCGTTTATATCTGAATATGAATGAACTTTAATTCATTTTGAATTATTTTTGACAATATAACTATCTATTTATTTATTATTTTTGGCTTCCCAAAATGAGGGAGATTGTTGAGTCAAAAGTCTATTATTGACTTCTCTATTTCTTTTGTTTTGGAAATCAAAAATTATTTATTAAATTCTTAACAACTAAATCTATAATGACCAATGACAACAATGTTTCTCTCATTCATACATTGAGGAATTCTTTTTATGAAAGTAAATTTATATTTTATCATTATGATTTTCCTAATGCATTAGATAAAAATTGTACATATAATAATTTCAATAATTAATCATTCCATGATTATTTTAATGAGACTAAAAATTATTTATATCACACACGTTACTAGTAATTCATATTTTTTTGTAATTATATAAATCATTCTAAATCGTGTAACGAAAAAAATCTGACCCATTTATCATACTATGAAAAATATATAATAATTAAAGGGAATTATTTAAATGAAAATTATAATGTGAATTATATGATTATAAATATTATTTCATTCTTTTAGTTTCAATATGATTGTCAGAGTACTAGGTATCTCATTCCCTCCATGATTTTAGGATAAAATCCTAATGTTTGAGATCAATATGACCATTGTGATGAATACCTATAAATACCAAGAAATTTTAATAAGATAAAAAATAATAATTTGAGGAACATTGTGAGATAGATTCAAGAAATTCTATGTGAAAAAGCTTTGAGGTTTAAAATCTGTTAACAACGGGTTCAATATACTTTTAACTTTAAAGCGTTTTTTCAAAATGAACATCATCGTTATTATGTTTGAGGGTCTCCATGTAATGAAAGAAATTTGTTCCAATCATCATCTTGATTGACATCTTCCAAGGATATGATGATAGATGATCCAACCACCTTTTTGATCGAGGTCCATTTGAGATAGGTTATAACGCCCCAGCCTTAAACCTTACATAATATTGAATTAAATAAATAATTCACATTGAGGATCTTTTCAGGTTTAGAGTTTTAGAGAATTAGGACATAACTATTTCATCTCAAAAGATTACAAAGTAGAAACTTCTACTAAATTTCCATAAAATAAAATAACTATTAAAAAAAACATGTTTAGTTCCATATTTTAGGTAGCATGACTTTCCCTTGATCCCATCATTGACCCTATTCCACTTTAAGTCCTGTGAAAAACATTTCAAAAACTTGGGATGAGCATAAAAAGCTCAGTAAGGGATACACAAAGAATGTAAGCTGTTAGTTTTTCAAAACAACAAGTAAACCATGTATACTTTATCAAAGTAATACTTTTCACCTTTTTGAAGTAGTAAAAACTCTTCACTGAATAAAAGTTCTTTTCTTACCCTTCTGTAACCAAAATATTACCATAAAACCAATAAAAAGATCACATAACATATAAAGGTAACTTGGAACATAAACATACTTAAGTGGAATAACGATAAGGTCAAATTCCACACATATCACTTAATGGAATAGCCATATGGCCAACTTCCATACATACTTAATGGAATAGAAATACGGCCGACTTCCATATCCATTACATTGGAGGTTATAACGTAACCTCCTGTCCTGGTATTCATGGCACCACCTGTCATAATGTCCAAGTACCATTATTACACATAAAATATTGAAAATATGAACATTTTAATATAAACATTTCATTTTCAATCACAACAAGTAATTCCCAGATATTAAATTAATCAATCCATTTTAAAAAACCATTTAAAAGAGATTTTTGAATCAAAGTGTCCCATACCACTTTGAAGCTTTTAATAGAATTATAATTTTAAAACATTAATGTCCATATAAATATATACTGAAAACCATTTTGAAAACATGGACATTAAAGATAAAGATTTAGAATAATAAATCTTTAAAACATTTAAAACTATATTTTTGTTAAAGAGTTTTTAACAAAATGAGAGACTCTTGAATACAAATAATTGCGGAATAACATTTTATCCGAACATTATAATATCATGAGAATAAAGGGATTCATGATATAACATGTCAAAGGATAGTATACACACCATATAAGTGTGAATTGGTGCATAACAACAATAAAGTCTCAAAAGAAATGTAAAATGAGATTAAATCCATTATAAAGAAGGTATCCTTAAATTAAGGATAATTCAATCTCATAATTATGTGTGAAAAAATATATATACACCCAATATAAGTGGATATTAAGTGTAAAACTATCAAAGGTCTTTCACACATATTAAAAAATGACATATTCAATAACTACATGTTGATCCCAAAGAAATTGAAATTGGGTTAAGAAGTTCTCTTGGTAAAATTAGACAGCCTAACGGCGTCACATAAAATTTTACAAAAAGGGTTGATGAGAGAGATAAAGGGGATCTCATCACTTGGACATAAAATTTACATAAATAAGGATATAGAAGAACATATCCCAACATAATAGTATGTGAATCAAAAGAAGTCTTTTAAAAAAAGGAGGGTGAAAGGTTCCCTTACCGACATGGGTAACTTTCAAAACGTACACCCCATTGAAGAAGGTTCATACATTGAATATGTAAGTACCCATTAATGAAATTATATTACACAGAGTATAATAATGGGAGGTACATACACCACTCAAATGAAATGGTGGCAAATGTAGTATAAATCTCATGGGAATAAAAGTGAGATGAAAATTTCCTTACAAAAACTCGGCAGCCTAACGACACCACTTAAAACTTCCAAAAATGGATTGATGAGATCAAATAGTTTATCCATCAATATTACAATAAAATTTACAGAAATATTAATATAAAATAACACCCCCCATTATAACAAAGAAGATCTTAATAGAAGTGTCACAAATGAGAGTACATAAAAAAAAAAGAGACGTTAGATCTCTTATGAAAATTCGGCAGCCTAACAGCGCCACTCAAAACTTCCAAAATGGATTGATGAGAAAGAATAGGGTCTCTCATCATATGAACATAAAAATTACAATAAGAGTAATATAAAAGGACATCCAATAATAAGATAGATGAGCTTTAAAAGGAATGACATAAAAGTGTGTACATAAAAAGAAAGAGAGGAGTAGGATCCCGTACCTCAGTTCTGACATGACTCGATCATTCTGTAATCTCCTGAATAATAAACATGAGTTAATTTATAATTACTTTAGAACCTTTTTCAAGTTCATTATTCCATTTATATCACTTTTTACCATGTCATAGACAATATTTAATCATTTAAGTTAATAATGTTTTTTTTGTCGATACTTGGTTCTTAAGTCGAAAGTGGACTTCTTACAATTACATGTTGTTCATGTGGTAAAAGGTTCATTATATATAGAATTTTATTAATGATTTATATATCATATATATCATATATATCCAGTATATTCATGCATTTATAATATTACATAACATTTAGAGTTAAGAAATGAAATGCACCGTTCTTGGAGACGGTAAGCCGTACGTACGCATGAACGCTACTTCCATTTCTATTTCATATTTAATGGAATGAAAACATAATGATACATAATATTATTTTAGTTCCAGTATGGTATAATATATAATATCATTAAATATATCCTTTATACGTACCACATATGGTATTAACGAATCAAATCACTTTGAGGGGGTGGTAGTCCGCACTTCCTTAAATGAAGATATCGCATTTACCCATAATGGAAACCACAAAGGTATGCCATAAATGAAAAATACATAAGCTTAAGTAAAACATAAACATATTAGATATCATATATATATATATATATATATATTCATCTAAATTGTCACCTTTGGAAGTGCTAGAAGAAAGTTGAACAATCATCGTTTCGGAAGGCAGAAATTCACCATCCATGAAAACAGTATGTTCTTTAACCATTAAATGTAGTTGTGTGTAAGTGTAGCTCGAATAATTCTTATAAAAACATCCTAGTATATTGAAGATACTATATTTGTTACAAAATAAATTAATAAAAAGAGTTTAGTGGGTTGTATAAGTAAAATAAAACAAAAGGACACAAGTGAAGACATTACCTTTAAATCGGGTAACTTCCTTTGATTTGAGCTCAAAGGCTTTCTTGGAATGGATTCTGCCCAAATTGAGGCTTCAAGGAGTTAGAGAGGGATGTAGAGAGATGAAATGGGTAGAGTTTGGTCGAGCCAACGGCTTGAGAGGTGTGTGTATGGAGGTAGAGGTGGGGGCCTTTTATAAGAGGGGAGGAGGGGCACTCTTGGAAAGTAAGCAAATGTTACTTAATCTGAAAATGAGTTTCGGATTTAAAAGGTCCCACATTGATATAATTCATGGATAAGGTGATAAGGGTTCAAAATATACACATCCAATAGGTTTTGGACATCTTTAGGTTTTAGATATTACATTATCTTTCCATTTTATTTAAATTGTTAAATAATGAGGTCATCACTACAACATCATGATGTCATAAATAATTTAATTTATTTAATGTCTAAAAATTATAAAAAAATACTATGATGTAGGAAATCTTTTTATCTTTCCAATGACTATTTATATTCAAAAATATGACTTGTATAACCCCATCTAATAATTGTTTTAGTAAAACATCTCATGTTTGTGTCATTTTTACTTTATCATTAAATAAAAAGGTATTTATGTCATTTTCCAACCCAAGTGGCTCCATGGGGTCCCCAAGTTGACCCATGGGTTGTCTTGGTCGGCCATGACACATCCAATGAGGGTAGGACATGTGTCTAGGTCATTTCATTTTAATAAAACATTATTCTTACCTTAAACTACACTAATTACCTCTAATCGCGATTAAAAACTTAATAAGTTACTATTCACCAAAAAATTTATTTAATCTCATTGAACAAAATTTTACTTCATAATTATAACCATGTATGTCGGATTTTTGAAATTCAAAACACAAAGGTGTAAAAATTTCATTTAAACGGAAAATCAGTTTTTTATAAGTACCACTTAGTGGTTTCACTATTCATCAAACATTGAAGTTTTTCAGAAAATTACCAAAAATTCACCCTAACCTATATTTGATATTCCGAATTCAAAAAAGATATCTATTTTACAAATTTCAAAACATATAAGTTTCATTAATTAATTTAATAATTGATTCCCGCTGTCAAAACAAATAGCATGTTTTTATGAAACAAAATGTATCAAAAGATTGACACTAGTATAAGTCTGATTTCAAAGTGAAATTAATTCAGTCAAGAACTATAGGATTAAATGGTAAAAATATATTCTAATTTCACTTTAAAACCAATTAAAAAGATAATCTAATCATATAAATAAATTAGATTAAAAAGATTTTTTGAATTAAAATACAACATTTTTCACTATTCGTTAAAAATTGAACTTTTCGGAAAAATACCAAAAATTTACACAAAGTAAATTTTAATGTCCCGATTCTATATAATAATTTTATTTTATCAAATATAACACATAAAATTGTCAAAAAGTGTATTTAAAAGAGGTTTTCCATCAAAAGGCGGTTAATAGACCTTTTAAAGAATACTAGAATGTTTACGCTTAAAATTGGATTCATTCGCATTTTTAATCCTCTAACATTTATTGTAAAAAGTAAAAATATTTGACAAACATATATAATCATTTTGTAGTTAGTTCTATTCATTCCTGCCATTACAATGGCTAGGCATTAAGTACCATTTAAAATAATATTATTTTATTATTAGAGTGCAATATATGATTCCCAAAAAACTCGTTGTTGTATATTGGGTACGCCATCGAGCATAACATCCCCTTTAAATTAATATTAATATTTGATTCAAAAATATGGATAAATATAAAGATTTCATATTCTTTATTTACCTGGGGTGTTACATCCTTCCCCCCTTTTTGGAATTGCGTCCTCACAATTTCAAAATTGAGCTTGGAAACATCCTTGGACGTCCCACATCGAAACAAGAGTCGGTAAAACAATCACTTTAAAATAAAGAAAGATAAGTACATAGGTCACTCGAGTTAACCCATACTAGGATTCCATGTAGGAAAACATGGACATGGAGGAGAAATCATAGGGTCATGTTCTGATGGAGAGTTATAGAAAACATGTTTAGGAGAAAGTTAACCACAAGAAAATCTCAAACTTGTGATGGGTTAAACGGTATTCAATTCCCCAGCAGGAAATATTAATAGACAGCATTTTTGTTTTAAGTTACTTTTTATTGAGGAATTTATTCGTAAGGAAACATAATCACTTACCATGTTTACTTTCATCTTTTATTATATTCCTTACACAAACTCATATTTTCTCCAAAATACGAGTATTTAGAAAGACTTGTTCACATTAAGAGTACTATAATCAACTTCTAGAGAATAACCTAATCCAAAAAAAAGAACTATATACATCCCATGTCTTTAGACCAAAACCAAAAAGGCTAGTACAAGATCAGATAATCCAGAAAAGGATAACCCCTTATAAAAAGAAAATCTATTTTTAATCTCCAAAATTTGTCCAACAAAACCCAAAGTTCAACGAGGACCATTTGATAATCAATTTGTCCATAAAATTCTTCAATGTAAACCAAACTAAGATTGAAACCCAAATATTTTAAGGATTTCGTCACATAGTCTTCCAAGTTAAATCGTAACATTTATCTCCAAACAACATCAGTTGCTCCTAAATTCTCGTGATGAAAAGTAATTAACTTAATCACATATCCTCCATGATAGGTTAATAAATTTCCATAGATAACCCAAAATCCGCTTACTCTTAATTCATAAGATCATCTAACTGAAAAGAATCAGTCAAACTAACCAAGGACTTCACGTAGTCCAGTGGTAGGCGTTAAATACCAGTCACACTTTGGTTGTGGGTTCGATTCCCGAAGCATTGTCCAACGCGATGGGTTGTCACACGGTCTGCGTGTTTTCCTTTTTCCAAAACTACATAATTCTTAAAACATTACCCAAAATGAGATAAAATCTTCAAAAATGATCATAATATATTTTAACCTCATGTTTATCTCATTCCTTTCATTCTCCATCATATCATAGAGTAACCCATAATTACCTCAAAAGTAAGGATCATATAAACCCTAATGGTTACCTTTATAATTATTACCGGAACATCCAAATAGATTGGTCATCTAGTACATGATCAATTAGAGAACTCACCAAGGTTGAAGTGGTTGATCATGACTCCTTGATAGTTGGTTTAGAACAACCATGAGATTCCTCATTGAATCCCCCATCTCATCCAGTCTCTTAATTAGAGAACCACCATAGTTTCCTTCAAACCCATTGTCACTTTGGTGCTTGCTAGATACATCCATTTACTAAAACAAAAAAGGTCAGTGTGAGTATATCAACATAACCATCATGTACTAATGAGGAAGATAAACACTAAGATATACTTACTCATTCACTTTATCTAAAACATGGACTCTTCCTGAAATCCTATCCATTATGGTACTGTCACTTATGCTTAGAGAATACCCTAACCTCTAAAGTTATCTAAACCGACCTTTGATACCAACTATAAGGCCCCATCCTTAAACCTTACTTAATATTGAATTAAATTAATAATTCACATTGAGGATCTTTTTAGGTTTAGAGTTTTAGAGAATTAGGACAAAAATATTTCATCTCAAAAGATTACAAAGTATTAACTTCTACTAAATTTCCCTAAACTAAAAAAACTGTTAAAATGAAAAATTTCTAGTTCCATGTTTTAGGTAGCATGACATTCCCTTGATCCCATCCTTGACCCTATTCCACATTAAGTCCTGTGAAAAACATTTCAAAGACTTGGGATGACCATAAAAAGCTCAATAAGGGATACACAAAGAATGTAAACTGTTATTTTTTCAAAACAACAAGTAAACCATGTATACTTTATCAAAGTAATACATTTCACCTTTTCGAAGTAGTAAAAACTCTTCACTGAATAAAAGTTCATTTCTTACCCATATGTAACCAAAATATTACCATAAAACCCCTAAAAAGATCAAATAACATATAAAGGTAACTTGGGAAATAAACATACTTAAGTGGAATAACCATACAGTCAACTTCCACACATATCACTTAATGGAATAGCCATACGGACAACTTCCATACATACATAATGGAATAGTCATACGGCCGACTTCCATACCCAATGCATTGGAGGTTATAACGTAACCACCCGTCCTGGTATTCACGGAACCACCTGTCATAATGTACAAGTACAATTATTACACATAAAATATTGAAAATATGAACATTTTAATAACAAAATTTCATTTTCAATCACAATAAGTAATTCCCAGATATTGAATTAATCAGTCCCTTTTCAAAAACCATTTAAAACAGATTTTTGAATCAAGGATTCCCATACCACTTTGAAGCTTTTAATGGAATTATAATTTTAAAACATTAATGTCCATATAAATAAATACTGAAAACCATTTTGAAAATATGGACATTAAAGATAGATATTTATAATAATAAATCTTTAAAACATTTAAAACGATATTTTTGTTAAAGATTTTTTAACAAAATGAGAGACTCTTGAATACAAATAATTGCGGAATAACCTTTAATCCCAACATTATAATATCATGAGAATAAAGGGATTCATGATATAATATGTCAAAGGACAGTATACACACCATATAAGAGTGAATTGGTGCATAACAACAATGAAGTCTCAAAAGAAATGTAAAATGAGATGAAATCCATTATAAAGAATGTATCCTTAAATTAATGATAATTCCACCTCATAATTATGTGTGACAAATATAAATACACCTAATATAAGTTTATATTAAGAGTAATACAATAAATGGTCATTCACACATATTCAAAGGATGACATATTCAATAACTACATGTTGAACCCAAAGAAATCGAAATTGGGATAAGAAGTTCCCTTGGTAAAATTCAACAGCCTAACGGCGTCACATAAAATTTTACAAAAAGGGTTGATGGGAGAGATAAAGGGGATATCATCACTTGGACATAAAATTTACATAAATAAGTACATATAAGAACATATCCCAACATAATAGTATGTGAATCAAAAGAAGTATTTTAAAAAAAGGAGTGTGAAAGTTTTCCTTACTGACTTTGGTAACTTTCGAAACGTACACCCCATTGAATAAGGTTCATACATTGATTATGTAAGTACCCATAAATGAAATTATATTACACAAAGAGTATAATAATGGGAGGTATATAAACCACTCAAAGGAAATGGTGGAAAATGTAGTATAAATCACACATGAATAAAAGTGAGATGAAAATATCTTTTCGAAAACTCGGCAGCCTAACAGCGCCACTTAATACATCCAAAAATGGATTGATGATATCAAATAGAGTATCCCATAATATTAAAATAAAATGTACATCAATAGTTATATAAAAGAACATCCCCCATCATAAAAAAGAAGAGCTTAAAAGAAGTGTCACAAATTAGAGTACATAAAAAAAGAGAGAGGTTAGATCTCTTATAAAAATTCAGCAGCCTAACGGCGCCACTCAAAACTTCCAAAATGGATTGATGAGAGAGAATAGGGTATCTCATCATATGAACATAAAAATTACAGTAAGATTAATATAAATTGACATACCAATAATAATATATATGAGCTTTAAAATGAATGACATAAAATAGTGTACTTAAAAAGAAAGAGAGCAGTAGGATCCCTTACCTCAGGTCTGACTTGACTCGATCGTTCATTAATCTCCTGAATAATAATCGTGAGTTAATTTATAATTCCTTAAGAACATTTTTCAAGTTCATTATTCCTTTTATATCACTTATTACCATGTCATAGACATTATGTAATCATTTAAGTTAATAATGTTTTTTGTCGATACTTGGTTCTTAAGTCGAAAGTGGACTTCTTACAAGTACATGTTGTTCGTGTGGTCAAAGGTTCATTATATACAGAATTTTATTCATGATTTATATATCATATATATCATATATATCCAGTATATTCATGAATTTATAATATTACATAACATTTAGAGTTAAGAAATGAAATGCACCGTTCATGGAGACGGTATGTCGTACGTACGCATGAACGCTACTTCCATTTAAATATCATATTTAATGGAATTAAAACATAATGATAAGTAATAATATTTTAATTCCAGTATGGTATCATATATAATATCATACAATATATCCTTTATACGTATCACATATGGTATTAACGAATCAAATCACTTTGTGGGGGCGGTAGTCCGCACTTCCTTAAATGAAGATATCACATTTACCCACAATGGAAATCATAAAGGTATGCCATAAATGAAAAATACAGAAGCTTAATTAAAACATAAACATATTATATATCATATATAAATATAGTTTCATCTAAATGGACACCTTTGAAGGTGTTATAAGAAAGTTGAACAATCATCATTTCGGGAGGCAGCAATTCGCCATCCACGGAAATAGTATGTTCTTTAACCATTAGATGTAGGTGTGTGTAAGTGTAGCTCGAATCCTTCTAATAACAACATAATAATATATTTAATATACTGGATTTGTTACAAAATAAATTAATAAAAAGCGTTTAGGGGGTTGGAGAAGCAAAATAATACAAAAGGACACAAGTGAATACATTACCTTTAAATCGGGTAACTTCCTTTGATTTGAGCTCAATGGCTCCCTTGGAAAGGATTCTTCCAAAATTTAGGCTTCAAGGAGTTATAGAGGGATTTGGAGATATGAAATGGGTAGATGTTGGCCGAGAAAAAGGCTTGAGAGGTGTGGGTAAGGAGGTAGAGGTGGAGGCCTTTTATAAGAGGAGAGTAGGGGCACTCTTGGAAAGTAAGAAAATGTTACTTTATTTGAAAATGAGTTTCAGATTTAAAAGGTCCCACATTGATATAATGCGTGGATAAGGTGATAAGGTCTCAAAATACACCCATCCAATAGGTTTTTGACATGTTTAGGTTTTAGATATTACATTATCTTTCCATTTTATTTAAATCGTTTAATAATGAGGTCATCGTTGCATCATCATGATGTCATAAATAATTTAATTTTTTAATGTCTAAAAATTATAAAAAAATACTATGATGTAGGAAATATTTTTAGCTTTCCAATGACTATTTATAGTAAAAAATATGACTTTTATAAACCCTTGTATATTTTTTTTGTAAAACATCTTATGTTTGTGTAATTTTTACTTTATCATTAAATAAAAAGGTATTTATGTCATTTTCCTACCAAAGAGGCTCCATGGGGTCCCCAAGTTGACCCATGGATTGTCTTGGTCGGACATGACACATCCAATGAGGGTACGACATGTTTCTAGGTCATTTCATTTTATTAAAACATTAATCTTAAATTAAACTACACTAATTACCTCTAATCGCGACTAAAAACTTAATAAGTTACTATTCACCAAAAAAAATATTTTAATCCCATTGAACAAAATTTTACTTCTTAATGAAAACCATGTATGTCGGATTTTATAAATTCAAAACACAAAGTTTGCAATATTTCATTTAAATGGAAAATCAATTTTTTATAAGTACCACTTAGTGGTTTCACTATTCATCAAAAATTGTACTTTTTCAGAAAATTACCAAAAATTCACCCTAAGCTATATTTGATATTCCGAATTCAAAAATGATGTCTATTTTACAAAATTCAAAACATATAATTTTCATTAATTAATTTAATAATTAATTCCCGCTGTCAAAACAAATAGCATGTTTTTGTGAAACAAAATGTATCAAAATATTGACAATAGTTTAAGTCCGATTTCAAAGTGAAATTAATTCTGTCGACCACTATTGGATTAAATGGTAAAAATATATTCTAATTTCACTTTAAAACCAATTCAATAGATAATTTTATCATATAAATAAATTAGATTAAAAATAGGTTTTGAATTAAAATACAACATTTTCACTATTCATTAAAAATTGAACTTTTTCGGAAAAAACCAAAAATTTACACAAAGTAAATTTTGATGTTTCGATTATAAAGATGAATTTTATTTTGTCAAATATAACACATAAAATTGTCAAAAAGTGGATTTAAATGAGGTTCTCCATCAAAAGGTGGTTAATCATCCTTTTAAAGAATATTAGAATGTTCATGCTTAAAATTGGATTCATTCGCATTTTTAATCCTATAACATTTATTGTAAAAAGTAAAAATATTTTACAAACATATATAATCATTTTGTAGTTAGTTCTGTTCATTCCTGCCATTACAACGGCTAGGCGTTAACTACCATTTAAAATAATATTATTTTATTATTAGAGTGCAACATATGATTCCCAAGAAACTCGGTGTTGCGTATTGGGTACGCCATCGAGCATAACATCCCCTTTAAAGTAATATTAATATTTGATTCACAAATATGGATAATTAAAAAGATGTCATATTCTTTATTTACCTGGGGTGTTACATAGGTAGACAAACCAAATACAATAATCCTAACCAGGTCTTACTCTGGTGTGGTTAAGACATAATTTCTTGAATGTATAAATAAAAGGACCATTATCCTAGGTTATTGGATACCCTTATATTTGTGTTAAAATAATAGTATTATTGTACTAATAAATGATTTCTAATTTCATTCCAATATAAAGTGAATTATTTTATATATTAATTTTTATATTCATTATTCTATATATTTTAATTACACTAATTATGACACTTTTATATTAATTTGTGAATATGAATTTTTTGATTAGGATTAAATCAACTACTTGGATTATGTTTCTATATATTATGGGTTAGAACCATATTTTTGTTTACCTGTGAATTGAAAAATATCATAGTAATCCTGATTATGATATCTTTTCAATCAGACCCTGTGACATGTTTTTTTAAGAGTTTTTATAAATTACTTTAGTATAAATTATTTTATTCTACATCATGTAAGGTTAAAAATTAATGTTTCTAAATATACAATTCACCCCCATCATGTTTTTTTCTTATAAATATTCATTTTGACCAAAAAATGAAGTTATAATTAGATTATTATAGAGACATAAAACTAAAACTCAAATGAAATTAATATGTTAAGGAGATTATACATCAATCATTATCAATAATAGTATTTTAACTTTTTATAGAATGTAAAAATATAATGATATTTTTAAAATATGAGTATGTAATTATAAAAATATATTAATAATACCAAAGGATTTAATATATTGGCTATGCATCAAAAAGAATAGTATAATAAGTTGAGTACCTAAATCACATAGTGGGAGTTACAATCATTATACACTGAAATTTAATTCAAATATTTATTATTATTTTTATGACATTTTATAATATATTAATTTTTGGAAGAATATTATTTCAATTATGAGTCTTATAGATGTAGATTCATTATCAATATTACTATGAATATTTATAATTATATATATATATAAAGGATATAGGAAAAATTATTTAAAAATATATCTATGTGAAACATTTTTGAAATGTTTTGTTCATATCAATTATGGAGATTGTAATTATATTTGGAATGGATTAGCTCTCAAAATACAATATAAAAAATAATTATATGGATCAATTTTTTATCTTAAGAGCTCAAAAAAATATCATTTCGAAAGGTTAAATATTTATTATTAATTCTTTTGATGGACCCCCTTATTTAAAAAAATATTTGTGATAAGGTGGGAAAAGTTGAATATATAAGGATATGATATATACCCATTAATAATTTTTATTATTTTATATTCCAACATGAACAATTTAGTCCTTCGATAAATAGAGAGGTTGATTTCATAATATAACTCATCCCATGATCCAATTTTATATCAAATAGTCCTTATAATATATTACATATAGATTTTGATGAGATAAAGAATTAATTTCATGAACAAATAGAGGGGTTTCATATGATCTACAATATCACCTTTTGGTGAATCAATTTATTTTTTAAAAGGGATGTTGAAAATATGAGGATATACATCAAACATTGAGATCTCATTTGATTCTCCATTAATATAAATTTTCTTATTCCAAGTACCAATGGTATTATTTATTATCCTAATTGTGATAAATTATTATAAATTTATGACATTGTCCAGAGGTTTTATATCTTAAAAGCGACGATATAGGGAATTTTAAATTCTAATTTCTATCATTTCTATGAAAACTTTGTTTTTTATTTCCTTTTAATTAATTAATGACCCATTATTAATATATATATTTTAAAAAATGTTTTCTTATAGGATTACATCAATAAATTCATTATTCATTTTGGGCTAATAACATTATATATTATCAATTTCATGAGGATAATGAAGATCACCTAATGATTGTATTAAATAACACATGTAAAAAAAATATAATAAATTTAATAAATGAATTTTTTGGTAAAAATACATATCTTATTAGGAAATTTTTAAACTAATGAATGAATATAAGTTGAAAATTACAGGAAAATTGTTTTAGAGGAATTATTTCCCACCAAAATTGTAATAGAGAAGTATTGTTCCGTAACAAATGTGAGTATTATCAAATGATTTTGAAGTGTTGTTAATAATCTCAAACTCAAAAAAAAACTATAATGAATATATGAGATTAAAAATAGTGATTAAAAAACTTTTTTTACCCATATGAAAGTAGAATAATATTACTCTATGATTCTTATTAGTATTACTAATACAACCAAATGATATAATTTTATTTATATTATGGTCAATTGAAAAAATGAGTCATTATATATATTTGAAATATGAGATTATGTATCTGTCAATATTATATCTTATATGTATATCCAAAATGTTGAGAGATATCCTAGATCACCTTTATTGATTTCATTAGTTCATGATCGTTGTTTTATGTCTATATTTTGGATTAATATACAATGATTTCTAAACACCGATATAAATATTAATGCCTAATATCACCCCAATAATAATGGATAGTCTAAAAGTGATTTATATACACAGTATTATATTTCAAGTATGATTTCATAAAAATTAATATAAATTGGGGTTAAAATGTTTTTAATGGTATATATATCCTCTAATAACAGATTCTAGTCATGAATAAAAATTGTTCCATAAGAACCATTTTGTAAAAATAGATTTGCATATGTTTTATATTAGTATTAATTTTTAAAAACAAAACTATTATGAATAAACCATTTTAGAAGAAAAAATGACAATAAATGTTATCCGAATATTTTAATAGTACTAAAAATTATTTCAATAATAGATATAATTACTTGATGTTCCTAAAGGCGATTTCACACTCCTCGATAATTTTCCATGGAACTGAGTAATGATATTATTGAAAAGTGGAATGGAAAACCCAAGAAACATTTTTAAATTTTTAATAACTGAGAAAATTATTTAATTTATTATTATTTATATTTTAAAAAATATATTTAATGATAATGACAATTGAACATGACATTATATTAAATATATTTTAAATACTTTACAAATACACTCAATAGTGAAAAAATATAATTCAACAATGTAATTTAATTTTAAAATCATACATTTAATATATTATATATATAATTTTATATCCCAAATAGTGAAGGAGTTATAGGGAAATTACACTTTCTAAAACAAAACATGGGATCTATAAGGGGATATGGGGGAAATATCCACAATAATAATCTTAATGATATAAAACCTAAAGTTCTTGTATAAACTTTGTTTATAGGGAGGAATTTGAGGATTAAATTAACTTAATAAATAAATATTTTATATTTCTCATAATATTAAAAATAATTTAATTATTCTATAATTAAAAAATCAAAAAATCAAAGATACAAATTCCCAAACATAATTCTAATCTAAAATTGTAGACAATGTTTTTGTAATCAAAAAATAAGAATAATAAAAAACTAATGGATTATAGTTTCTAAAAATACTAATATTTAGATAAACAATAAAATTTTTAAATGAATTATTGGAATTATAAATATAATATTATATCTATAAAATTAAATTTATAAAACAATAGTTTTTTAATTGAAATTTCTAAATTTATTGAAATTATTTGATGTAACATAGTCCTTACATAACCATTTGAAGTGTAAGGTACATATTGGTAATATAACTATTATATTTGTGCAATATAAATTATAAATGTAATTTAACTACTACAACTATCAACTTGACATAATATATTCCAATCATTAAAAATTTATTATATGAATTTTATAGTCAACAACATTTACAATTATTTAATTCTTCTTTTGTATCAATGTGTCATAGTTTTGAATTTATGAATACATAAGTTTGAGACTGATAAGGTCATATAGGATGTGTTTTCTAAACCCATTTAATCTTAGTTCTAGTATAAACACAACATATATTTTACCTTATTGGTGTTACATTAATTTTTTAAAGAGTTGTTGGGGTTTCAGGGAGAATTAAAAGAATGATATGACAGAAAAATCGTGTTGTAGGCACCATTTTTTCAGTTCCCTTACATTGAGTACTATTGGTGGTCCAATGGATGTACATTGACAAATTTATACCAATGAGTACACGGTAGACTAATCTGATAAAATATATTACGAAAATAAATTAGTATCATTTCAACACCTATGCATTATTTTCCTTCCAATGATGAATTATATATTACCCAAATAATATAACATCATTATAAATATAAATAAAAATAATTTACGAAAATAAATATATTGGTAAAATATATTTATTTGATTAGATACACGGCATATTATTTTTTAAATAAATTGGATAATTTTTGTATCTATATTCTTTTTAGGATGCTATAATTCTTTTTTATTCTATTAAAACATGGTATATACTGAATAAATAAATAAATATGACATATAAATAGAAAGAAGTTGATAATAAAGGAAATAATAAGGATGAGATCAGATAATATTCAATTGATATAGCATAGAATTATAATAGTGGATGATAAAATAAATTTTAGAATCATAAAATAAGTTAGATGATAACCTAGGAATGTGGTATGGATGGAAAACATAAAAATTGAATGATAATAAGTAATTTTATTATAATCCTATACCATAGATCACTCCCATGGAATTAAAAAATATATATATAATGGTAACCATATAATTAACATTAATATAATTCTAGACAAAACTAACCACATCATTCCCTCACATAGGAAGCTCAAATGATATAAATCATTAAAGAAATTATTGAGTGGATTCTTAATTTTAATACCACCAATGAAATCATAGTTTATATGCATATTTTTTCTACACAAAAATAATACATGAATAGTAGAAATAATGAAAATGTGAGAATAAAATCTGTTATATAATAACTGAATAAATCAAAATCAAATGAATAATCACAATGGTACCCTAGAAAATATCGAATAAATTAATATAACAAATTTTATATTGAGTAAGGATGAATATTAAATGAATATATAGATTATGTGATTGAAAAATCAAAAGATAAGGTGAAAGATATGTATATTAATGAAGCAATTAAACAATGTTTTATCAAATGGGGAAAACCATAATAGAACATAAAAGTATATAGTTTAACATGATACTTGAATTGTACATGTATAAGATTCCATAAAATAAAGAGTTTATTTATAAACAATAAAAGATAACATATTTTAAGAGAGTGGCACATGAAATGGAATGAGAAAATAAGGGAAATTTAGACTAGGTATATATTAAGAAAAAATAAATAAAACATAAATTAAGAACATGTGTTAAATTAAGAGATAAATAGACATTACAAGAGAAAAGGAATGACTACAAAAAAGTATTTTGGTTTAGAATTTCTCAATCCTTGGGTCCTAACTCATCTTAGTATGTGCTGTGAAACTATTTAATAATCAAATTATTTTTATTAAATACATTCCTCCTATCCATATTCATGTTTGAATGATTTTTATTAATTATTTTATGTTCATTCATAACAATTTGATTTTTATATAATGATAATGTCCAAATCCATTAGGTTGATTATTTTAATGTTCCAAATTCACATCAATATATTTTTAATGTAAATTCTTCATGTGGAAATTGTCCAAAATTACATAAGTGTAACAATATAGATTCTATAGTTTTAAATATCAAAAACTATTTCAAAATAATTATGTCTTCTTGAGTCTAATTGTTATATTCTTATATAATTTACATTTTTATTTTTTTAAATCATTTAGGAACATTATTTGTTTTATGAAATTATATTATCATTTAATAATTAGGAAATAGGAATAATAGTATAATATCAATAAAATATTCTTTTTAATTCGTAAACAATTTTATTATAACTTTAAATTTAGAAAGTAACAATCTTTAATAAAAATATATACTAATTATGAATGGATGACTGGTATCAAAATAACAAATATGATCACTATATAAAAATAAAATTCATATTATAGATTAAAATAATAATTTATTTGATTATAAAGAACAAGGATATTCGCTATTTTTCGTTGATGAAGAATAATTATGAGAAGGAAAAAAATTGCATTATTTTATGTTGTGACCTTGAAAATTGGGATGAACCCTTTAGTAATCTGAATAGGCCATCAAAGGGTGGGGTTTTGATGATAGAATTACCCTGAAAATATTTATAAGAGGTATAAGTGGGAATATTTTTAAATATTTTGTAATACTATGAAAACTAATTTGTTTTGGAGATAACTATTTTAGTTTAAACTATTATATCGAGGGTGGTATTTGTTAGTGTAGTATATATGTGTTTTATACAAAAATATTATAATAAAATATTAGTATTCAAAATAGATATTAATGTTTTGAAAAATTAATATGTGGATTTGGTATTTATATTAATTGGGAATTTATAATGTTTATATGAATTATAAAAACCCCATCATTTATCTATACATCACTGTCATAAAATATATCATTTAAAACATATTTTATTATTAACCTAAATATTTTACTATTAATTAATATATATAAAGACCTCCATTAATAATTTTAAATATCATAACTCTTAAAAATAATCCCATTTTACCTAATTACTTTTCCAAATATGTGAAATTAATTTTTCACTATAATCTGTTATTGCTGAAAATTTTAATTTTTATGGTGCAATCATATTTATGAAAGAATGTAAAATTACTTATGAGTTTAAAAGAATAACTTTTTATATTATTATTAAAATAATTAATTTTTCATAAAACTAATTTACAAAATAAAATTTCAGTGTGATAATTTTAAATTTACCATGAAATTTTTTATCCCTGATAGAACATATATGATTTCAAAAAAATAGTATAATTTAATTTTTTTATACAATATTATATTTTTTCAAAACTATATTATGATTTCAATTTTAAATATTTTAATTTCATAGAATAATAAATATCATTTTACTATTAAAATGGAATTGTTATTATTCTAATGGTCATATTGAAATTCTAATGATAAAATTATAATACTAATTGGTTTATTTCCACATATTATATAATTTTACAAACCATATAAATAAAATTTATTTTCTATCATTCATAATTCACTAAATTTCTTATCAAGGATATAAAAAATATATTTATAAAATTTAAATTTACTATATATAATTTCACTCCCCATTTATAATGTTTATCATGTTTATTGTGATTTTAGGATACCACGACTAACTACAATTGAGAATTTTACTCTATTATTTACATTAGATTATTTTCGTGTAGTTTTATTTATTAATTTTATTAGTGCTTTTTATCCTTCATATGTAATTGTTTATATTCATATAAAAAACTATATCTATTTTAGTTATAAATATATTTGTAGTTACACTATAAAATACCCCAAATAATGAAACACCTATGTATTCATAATAAAAATTATAATGAAATGTAAGAGTCATTAGAAGTTTTTCCATTATAAATTTAATATTTTAAATTTCCACACAATATATATAATTAATTTATATAGCTATACCTCAATATCATTTCATCCATTTTTTCGTTGATTTGTTTTATACGTATGGTTTTTCAAAATAATATTTAGTTAGAGTGTTTTCATATTGTATAGTGCTTTGTCATTATGATCAAATATCTTATTCGGATGCTCCTCATAAAAGGGATCATTAACCAAATGTTTATCCTTTTGAGTTATTTCATGTGAGGGGTCATTTATGTACTTTCATAAACAAGTTTCATGGAACCCATCTTGTACTATATAAAAGTTTGGTGAGAGTTCTATCAAATAAAACATATGTTTGATAAAATAAAACTCACAAAGGGGCCAATAAACCTTGGAAATAACATCACATTATTATATAACATCCTGATACTCTTCCAAGGTGATATCCAAAAGGAAAACATTATATCTAGAATTAAACTCTAGGTATCATTTATGATTGTCAAGAAAAATCTTTATCCAACTCTATGATTCTCTAATATATTGACGAATGAATTTTGACTTCTCTTTAAGCTCATTGAACAATTTGTGTCCTAATAAGTATAACTATCCATCTTCATCACGAAATGTTGTATTTTTATACATATTCTCACAGAGGATTTCATATTGATCAATATTATTTAATGAGTTAAATATATTGTTATTCAACAACTCAATTATGGGAAAATTTTAATTCCTACCAACTATAATGTCAAAAGTGTAGGATCTAATGATGTCTTTGGTACTTTAAATAACACTTTTATATTGGACATCTTTATGAGGGTGATATTTTATATTAATGATCAAAATTATATTAAATCCAAGTTTAAGGATCCTCTATAATATTGAAATGAATTTTGGTCATTAATCATATTCAATTGATTGTAGTGTTCAATATAGCCTCAACAATTCTAGAATATATATCTTTTCAAGTAGATTAGGTGAAAAAACATCTAAAATTATTATGAAGTGTGTTTTCCTTATAATATGATCCATAATAGCATATAAAATAATTTTTATCATTTTCCTTTTTTTGTTATACCCAGGAAAAAATCATTGGTGATGTTCTCCTATGTCGATGATTGTGTGGGAAATATTTGCATCATAACCATGGACTATTTCATATTGATATTAAAAGCCTGTAATACCAAGAACATTAATGTATATAAGAAAATATACTTTAAAATACTATCCAACCAAAAAAATATTTTAAATATCTTCATAAATAAATATACATTTGTGGTGGATATAAATATTTGATATATGATGAAATACAAAAAACTCATTTTTTGAAGGATCCTGATTGTATACATAGTCATGAATTAAATCTTAAATACCATTTTTATCATTGTCGAAGTATAAAATTTCACCCCTCTTTATTCACCCTTATTTTTTATTATCACTAAATCATATCATTGGGATTTTTTATTCATATCCATATTGGATGCTTGGGTAATCATTTTAGAATGGTATGATGTTTTCATTCCCGTAATGATTCTCATATTTATAATTTACATGTCCAAAATGTTTAGAAACTTTAAAATCATCAACAATGATAGAGTTTTTGGATCCTTTCAACATATAGATACTACCACTTTATACTCAATTAATGTATTGTATCAAAATGAGTAGTGATTACGTTTGATAAGTTCTACCAATTTTTTTACCGCATGTTTAGATATTTCCACGTGAATATGTACTCTACAATATTATTATTTGAATTTTTTAGGAATTTATATATAGATATAATTCCTCAAAATCATTAACTAAAATATAACTGTAATAAACCATAGTTAACATTATGGGTAATTTTTCACAAGCACCATCAACTACCTTTATATAAAGGCTATCACATAATCATTTTTTGTGAGTAGATAACAAGCCTCCATATTTGAAGAATTATTAAAAATAAAAAATACATACCCACATGAGGATATAATGAGTATATAATAATTGATTAATATATTTACAAACTCCATGTTTATTTTCACACAATGATATGTCCAAGAAAGCATTACCCCTTAATATGTTAGCATACTACGTGAGTTTCAAAATAATGAAAAGTTTCTAAAAAACCATTAATGGTACCCATATAATCTATGAATACTACACATCTCTATCACTGATGTTTTTCTAGGTGAGTAAGCTATCTCTATTATCATTAGAGGATTGACTAATTTCACCATACTTGTGATAACAAACACCAAAAATATGAAATTCTCCCTCTAAAATCCACATTTACATTTTATTTGATATGTCACGCCCTGAACATAGACTTCCGAAATGAAAGTGAGGTTTTACACAAAACAAGTTTTGTAATTTTTTTTAAAAAAGAAATGAAGTGATGCTCATTACACATCATTTTTGATTCAAAAGGATCATTTTGTTTTTGGTCATGGATAATTAGATTCAGTTATTACATTTCTTCCAAAATTGAATGGCTAAGAAACTCCAAAAATCTAAAACCAAACAAAGTGACTTAAATATACTAAACCTATAAAAGAAAAATGATTTAAAACATAGGTTGAGCATCCAAATTCCTAGTAAGGGGTTTAAAAATAACATATTATACCAATTATATCATTTGAAAACAATCATTTAAAATTATTAATAAACATTTTCATTACAAATTCTATAACACATGTATCATAACATAAAATTTATTGTAATAATTATAAGAGCACCTTTCATGGAATAATAACAATGTTAGAGGGAAACATGTTCCATTTATAAGAATGCTCATACACACAGTTTTGTTGTACAGAGTAATATGTAATAGAAATTCAAACTTTAATGGGTTTGACATGTTTAAATGCATATACATAATTTAAAACTAAGAGTAACACGTGATCATAGTTGCACATAAAATAATAACCTCAATTTCTTCCATTACTACTGTGAATCATACACTGGATGATAAATATATGACTGCTGAATAATTAATTAGACATAAGCTTTTACTTTCTCAGATACTAATAGGTATATTCTCTTTAACTAAGTATATTCTCCAGTTGAATACAAACTTAGTTTATTAAATTGAATAAATCTTTTAATCATTCACATTATCCAATTGAATACACTAAAGATTAGTTAAATAGAATGAGGGAACATATAATGCTAGAATCTATGGAGACCTTGTGTTATGACCTGAAATATCAACGACCTCACAACATGACCTGATTGTCTCATTAGAACTTTAGATGCATCGGGGGGATTTTATTAACCAGTGTACAGCCTGTTATACTGAGTCTAATGAATTCCTCATATTCCAAATAGGGTCATATATTGAAAATATCCTATACCTATTAGAATATTTAATTTATCATTTCATATTATTTAAGTGAACCATACCACTTTGAATAATTAAATTCTTAATCTATAAATGGTCATAGGAGATTAATTTCATTATTTATCATTTACATATATTTAGTAAATCATTCATATCAGTGTTAATAAAAATACAATAAAATGTAAGATGATGGAAATAAATGACATGTATGATAAGAAAATTATAGCATACATGATTACAACTAATGCATAAAAACAAATACACATTTTTTCACATAAAATGATAACCCTAAATTCTAAAATATTATTATTAAAAATCATATTAGAAATTAATCACGGACTAAATTCATAATAAATTTAAAGTTAAAAAAATATTTGATGTGGGGAATTAAACACATAGGTCCTATCCTTTATTACTGGTATTCCTATATATAACATATCACAAGGGTACACATAATGTTAAAAATGAAAATCATGAAATTCAACCATAACTAAAACCATTTAATATAATTGAAAATAAGTGATTCATAATTAAATGTATAAGAGTAGAAAACACCAAATATTATACTAATGAATTCTCCATATTTACTAAACGCATCAAAAGTATAATATTTGAAAAATCCAAAATCATGGGTTAGTGTTGGGAAAATCTATTTATACTTAAGGGTATACATAAAGAGTGGTATTTATTAATAATAACCGTTCATATTTCAAAGACAACATGTTTAATTCTTTCTTAGCAATCCATTGAAATTTCTAAATAAATTTGATGATCAAAGTTTATATGTATACAGATATATTCCCACAACCGAATATACATTAAATATTAAAGGGTCTATACCAAAAATCCAATGACACCCATAATACATTAATATATTTGTCACATTAATTAACAAGGGTATCTAAATATTATAAAATTTAAAATGTTTTTTATTAAAAATATCATATTTGTGTTTATGTAACATCGCTAAACATATATTATTTATGTGTATAACTGATAATTCATAGTCCATATAAGTGTTTTACACCATTATTAAATTACACAAACATGTTTTCAAATATATTAGGGAAATTAGTTAAAACCAGGGTTCATTAATTTCAAAATGTGTTATATGATAATAAGGGTTTAGTAATGAAACATATATATATATATATATATATCTGTGTGTGTGTGTTTATGTTTACAAAGAGAAACATACATAGAAAAAGACTCAAACTATTTCTTGGTAGATGGTTAAGAATACATCTAAGATCAATAATTATCTAGCTTATGAGGGGACATTTGGCCATATTCTAAATTGTATATATATACATGTTTATACTTCTACATGTGTGTATATATATACAACCAAACTGATGCAAGGAAAGGAAATATAGGACCCTTACCAAAATTGAAAGAGTAGGAGGGGTTCTTAGAAGTTCATTAGAGGCATGAGAGGAGAGATCAACTGAGAGGTTAGGGCGAAATAGATTATATATAGAACTATATTATACATAAATAATATATAATATTTTAATTACACTTAAAGAAAACCGAGATCAACTCGATTTATAAAATGACCGAGGGTACCGGTCTTGTGGAAGATGAGTGAAAGAAGGCCTCACATGATTATGGGAGGTGTCACAGGCATGAAATAATGAAAAGGAGAAAGTTGAAACAAACACTAGTTTAGCGCATGAGGAGGAAGCAGAAAACAACTTGGGAGAGGAAGTCTGGAATATAAACAAATAGTCAGGATTAGATCTCTCCCAGATCTGACGGCTGGGGTGCGTCCACAAATTTTATAGAAGATAAACGGTAGAGATCTGCTGAGGATTGGATCAGATAGCTACTGTGATACAAAGATATTTTAAAAGACTTGGATGGATGTGATTAAATCTCGATTGATTGAACAGTGCACAAAAACACTGTGAATATACAATGGCTGTTGAGGATTGACGACTGAACTGAGTCAGATGACACGGATCAAGAGAGGTGAGATCTAATTTCCATGATCCAATCATGGTAGAAAATCGTCATCCCTCATCGAACCAAAGGGATTTTCTCACCTCCCTTATAATCCAGGATCTCCCAGCCTATCTCCAAATTACTCCCTCTCCCCTACCAGTACCGCCCCGTACCATGTTTTTCAATGGGCACACTCTTTTGCCCACCCACGCCACTATGTCGCCCAGCATGGTGGCTCACTCATGTTCGTTGCACATGTACCAATGTGCACCCTTATGGGTAACAATTCCTCATGTGATCACTAAACCTAGAATGAATCATACGTTTGCACTGCCAATCGACCATTTCTAGGGGTTGTGTGAGAATCCCATCAAGGCCTAGAGGGATGCCTTCAAGGTGGCCCTCAGCTAGGTGGGGTACCCCCCTAAATTTTAAAAAAGTTAATTTTTATTTTTATTTTTTAAATATAAAAACAAGTTTATATATATATATAGGTATCATCAAAATATGAATTCTCTTTTATAACTAAATGAAGTCCTAAAACATATATTTCCTATAGTTTTATAAAACACAATGATATTAATCGGAGTTTTAGATGCCCTTATATTAGCATTATATTTTAAAATACAAAACATATTTTTAGTTAATACTTTTTTTAACATCATTAATGAAAACATTTATAAATTATTTTCTACACATTTGAAATATTAGAAAATTATTTTTAATACATAACTTATTTTGAAATTAGACCAAGTCTATCTAAAATACTAAATCACTATCCCTTTTAAAAATGTATAAAAACAGTTTTTATGTTTAACTGTCAAAAAATACATTAATTATTTAGTAATACTAATTACAAGTAGATAATTTCATTTAAACTAATAGAATGACCAACTACTATAATTATTTCTATTTGACACTAAATAGTCACCTAAGGAGAAATGGTATGATTAATGATTTTTATAAAATATGTATTAGGGTGTTCAATATCCAAAACAACTTGGAGATGATGGTGCACATAATTCCACTGATGCTCGGTGAGGTTGTAGTGGCTCTTGCCGTACTGATGTTCATTGTGACAGATCTGAAGGGCCCATACTATATTCTTGGGGTTTTTTTTGTATTGGGTGGTCTATTGATAAATTTAACAGTTCCTTTAATAGGTATATTGGGTACTAAGGTTATCCATTTTTCTTGTGGTAATGTAAACACTTTTGTGTTCAATTAAATAAAATTCCTTGTGTTTATTTTGCATGTATTGTTCGGATAACATGTACATCAAATAGAATAAAATGAAAATATTATTATGACATGAGAAAAATGTTTGTACGTCATAGGAAAAAATCCATTTGATAATTATTTAGGTTGGTAATATGATTATCCTCATTTTATTATATTATTTTAGTGTATATGTTAATTACATCTACAGATTCTATTAACGTTTTTTGGGTAATATCTGAAGTGTATACTCATCATATCAAAATATTATGTCATAGAATGTCTTTTTCTGAAAATCATTTCAATGAAATTTTATACTGAATATATTATATAAAATTTTGTTGTTGTAAAATAATCATTATTCACCTTCACCTAATGATCTTTCTATCTATTATCTGACATTTAGAATTAATAATCACTATATTGATGATTCAATAAGACCATTATCAATGGAAGATGGAATATTTCCATTATTGGTATTTTTTGAGATCACAATTATTAATGAAGAGCTGTATAAACCCATATTTTAAAAATAATATGTCCAGAGAATACAATTTTTCATAACTAGGAAAAATAAAATCCACATATACGATTTCCTGAAGATTCATATTTAAATATTCCTTTACAATGGTTGGAATTATGTACTGAATTTTCTAAATAGACGATGCCCCATGTATAATTTAAATAAATAACTCAACCTCTCAACCAAGTGCAATCCCACAAAAATATTTAGGGAATACACCAACATATTCATTCTCAATAGGCATTTCCTCTAGGACAATACCTTCCACTAGCATAATCATTTGATCAATATATTTCAACTCATAATAAAATAAATTCATCATTTAAAAGGCTCTAATAGTGGAACTTTAAAATTATACTGGATAATGTATTGAATTATAGGATGATCTGGGTGTGGAATGTGATTTCCTCTTTTATGATTATATATTAGATCTTTATAAGTGAAACCATTCCATGGCTAGTATAATAAAAAAATTCTATAGGAACCACAAATACATTTAATGGATGATTCCTCCCAGAACTGTTATATGGTGGAGTTGTATATACATTAGATTAAATTTTCATAGAACATGGTATTTAGAATAATAACTCAGCCTTTATTTCTTGAGATGTATTTTGAATAATTATATATAACATGCTTGATATAAAAGAATATATCGAACTATAATAAAATGGTACATTCATTATTCTTGATTTAATAACATATGAAAATTAAACAATATAATTGTAATGATCTACCTCATCCATGGTGAGATAATACGATATTCCATGTCCCCGTGGAATTGATTTTTTTTCATGAGTAATCATATTTGGAAATAATTTTGTGTTATTATTTAAATATAGAATATGTTCTTTATATTTTTATAATGGTACATGAATGGAGGGTTTCGTATAAGGGTCCCTTACACTGTAATTGTTTAATACTTATTAAAATCCATTCATCACTATTGAGATGGATTTCCATCTTTTGAACACATGAATCAATTTCGGAATACATTAAGGTTGTACAAATGAAAATTCTACCTATACCATTGACTTGTGGGTATTTGAAACATCATTAAACAATAGGATTTTATGTAGAACATAAAATACTAAAAATCCCTTTTTCTCTATATATCCATACAACAAAAATATTATTAACATTCTTTGATCAACCTCTCCTTAAAAAATAATAGTTTACTCTTTATACATTTCTATTAGTGTGTTGAATTTTTATCTATTTTCAACAACAAGTATATAAGAATAAAAATAAATTAAGAGAAATAAATTAATATTTAATTATAAAAATAATGGTGTACCATGAAATCCTCATAAATTATCCAGGATAAGAAATAGTTGTTTCATCCTCCCTTTTACATAGAATAAGAAACATAAACAACATTTTAATTTCTGTATATTTCATAAAGTTTTTAAAATTAATTTCTAAAGTCCTTCTCATTCCACTGAGAAATTTGTTTATATGGGTGTAATATTCTTTGATCAGTTTCAACCACTACAAAACTTCCCCATCTTGGAAATATAATAAATATATAACATTATTTTAGTAATATAATTGTATGGAATTATATTTTATGTTTAACATTATTCCATTACACTATTATTAATGGATCAGAAGAACATGAAATAGAGGGATGTCATCATTTCATAACATGATGAGTTATTTTATATCTTGTGAAAACAATACTCAACACAAGTGTTAAAGTCATCATATTTATATATATAGCTAAGAAAGTATTTAAATGTGTTTCCCAACTACTTCTCTCATTATGTTAGAGTTTTTTTATGAAACCATTACATTGAAAATTTTATATTTTATTAACATGGTATCCAATATTTCAATAAATTTTGTTAAATACATGATGTTTATGGATTATAATATAAAAAGTGAAAAATAATATAAAATATAAATTAAGGATATCCAAAATTATAAACAATAAATATCTTGTATATCCCGTATTATGACATCCTATGTGTCCACATATACCATTTATGGTGTATTTCCATCCTATTCAAAAACAAATATATAAGAATTTCTTTTACGACAACTATGATGACCAATATCACATACACAAAATATTGCATAATTTCCAACATTGAAACCCATAATATAATCCCTAAAATATAATGATATAATTGATTTGGATGGTCGGGCACACAATTAGAATATTAAAAAATCCTAGTTCCTCTTTTATTTTTACCATCTTTTAAGGATCATATATTTATAATACTTATAAACAGATTACAATATCATGGGGATTTACATAAAATAAAATGAGAATAACTAAATATTAGTAATGGAATAATAAGCATAATACTGAGTGTTAGATAGAACACGGTTCAATATAAATAATTTAGTATCTTAAAAGAAGAAGATCACAAATCATATCATATAAAAATAGAATATAATAGATCATATCATATGAATATAACAATTTTGAGAGTTATAAAATATTAAACAATCATAAGTAATGTAATCATAACCATCATTCATGGATCAAATCCAAACCATGTATTCATAAATATAACATTATTATGGTCATAAAATATTTTAAAGACAATGTTTACCACATCATTCCCACATATAAGTATGTCATGAGATATAAATAATTACAAAATTAATTGGATGGATGTAAAATTATCATCCAACTTATCATATTATAACTTTTCATGCATATATGTGAGATATATAAATGAAATTACATGTGATTAATTTACATGATAAAAGTAAGGTGAAGGAAATAGGTTGAAAAGTAATTTTTCAAAGATTAATAAAAAATGATTCATAATGGATCCAAATAAACTAATAGATTAAGGAATATCATATTATTATAACATAACATAAAATCAATTTTATAGAATATAGAACTCATGTATGGGACAAATCTTAATATGATTTCGAAATTTATGAATTAAAATGAACCCCCAAATAATACTTTCAGAAATGTGTAATGAAATATTAATGAAGATAAGTGTATATTGTGAACCTAAAAAATAAACCACTATATTTTTCCGCAAAATAATGGGTATTTTTAGAAACCAATGTTGTTAAAATAATTTATATATTTTATATGTGAAATGGAAAATAAAAAAAAATCGTTTTTATCATGTTCCATTTTAGAATCATTTGGAAAGGGAACCTGGAAAAAAACATATTATAAAAAATAAATATTAAATAAACCATATATTAAGGAGGATTCATATATAAAACAAAATAATTTTTAATAAATGGAGAGGGAATGAGGGATAGATAAATAGATAATATGAACAAAAAAAAGAATGTTGGTTTGGGTGTTAATTTACCAGGAGTACTAACCTATAATAACTTGTGTCTCTAACATCAAAAATAATTTTATTATATAACTACGAAAAAATTGATAACAAATTACTTCTATTTAAAACATTAATTTTAATTATTTTTCTTTTAATTTCCATTAATTTAATCATGTTTTTCATGTATGCCTATTTAAGGATTTTAGATTAACTATTACAAGGTAAAATCCATATTTTGATAAAGGTTGTAGTTTTTTCTCAAGTATTCCATCAATACATAAGTGTAATGATATGAAGTACGTTGTTATAAGTGTTAAATTATTATGAAATCATCTTTCATTTTTCATTTATATGTTATCATATAATGGAATATTCATTTATGTGGTTTTACTGAGCATGAAAAACATTATCTCATTTATTATAATTTAGGATTATCTAACCATTAAAAAATATGAATAATAATATAATATCATTATTATGTTCATATTTAAAAATAAAAATACGTATTATAGTCATCAATGAAGTATATAATGGTTTCTATTAAAATATAATTATCTATGGTTATGTTGGCCTTCAATTTATTCTTGTTCACATAATACTATTACATTCAATAAAAAATATCAACCCTTATATTACCAAATTCACAAATAATTTATTATTATGTTATGGAACATAATTTCTAAATTTTTTTAACATATGAGGATTAAATAAAGGAATGAAAATTAAAACAACATGATTTTAGGTTCCTTCCTGACACATTATGATGACTCTTATGCTAATCATGTTAGTCAATAAAATAGTGTTATTTTTATGAGAATATAACAACATTTAAATTGGACATGTGGTATAAGGGAGAGAGAAAAATGATGATTCTATTATATGGTGTCTAGGGGTGTGTAAAACTGGGTTTGTTAGATGTGGTATTTATAAGATTAGGAAAGGATTATTTTATAATACAACATTGGAATAAAATAGAATTATCCAAAAAAATGAATGTAATAGAGATTAAATATCATGGGATTTGGGAGTTAATAGTGAATGTGATGTTATAATATTTTTTTAAATAATATAAACCACTAATGGTTTTTATACATAACTACTACAAAATAAAATGTTTATATAGTTTTTCACTATTCACCTACGCATTTATCTATTCATGAAAACTAAAAAAATTACCCTTAACAAATTTCAATGTATAGAATACAAAAATAAAATTATATGATTGAAATTAATTTTCTAAATATGATAAATTAATCTCTAAATATAATCTTTTTTTATTCAATAACTAATTACTATATCTTGACACATTTTCCAACCATTAGAAAAACTACTTATGATCTAAAAAAATTATATTATCATATATATATATATATATATATTTAATTTTCTATGGAACTATTTTATTAAACTAAATTTCAATTTTAAAAATTTTATTTTTATGAAAAAATAAATATAAAAAATTTAAACATATATGTTCTCCAAAAAACATTAATATTTATTTATGTCAAATATTTATTTTATAATAATTGTTTTACAATATAAATTATTCATACTTTTATATAAGATATCTAAATACATTATTACAATTTAAATTTACATGATATAATTCATAAGGTAATAATAATGTTCCAAAATATCATGTTATTACTCTAACAATCATATTTCAAATGGAAAAAAATTAAAAATATCATATTAAAACCTCATATTTCTATCAATATTTTTTATTGAAATTACTATCATTGTTATTTACATTATATCAATTAAAATTATATAATTTTAATATATTTTTTTAATTATTCTATATCTTTTCATGTTTGAAATATTTTTATGAGATGATGAAGCACTATAATTTTAAATTCTAGTTCCATTAATTAGATTTGTTATATTCCAATTTTTTAATATTTAATTTTACAATTTGTTTTTATCATTTATAAGAAATTATTTATGTTTACAGAATAAATTGGGTTTTTATATTATTCATTTCATGTAATTTATACTATACATTATATCTAAATTTGATAAACATATACATATTGTGGGGTATTTCATAATGAAGATATGGGTAATTAAAAACCCCATTGATAACTAAGGATTTAAATCATTATTTGTTTTTTGATCCTCTATAGGGGTCCCACAAGACTCTCCTCCTCTCATAATCTATGTACCATAGCATGTTTGTTCCAAATGACTTACATGTTGTGTCATGGGATCATCTTGGGCTTGGTATGGTTGGATTTATATTTCAATATCATAATTCCATATTTCTTACATTAATAGTGTATTTCAATTCATATTAGATGAAAAAAGTGATGTAAAACTATTTTATTTCATCATATTCATTCTGATTAAGCTGACTTGATAGTTTATTGTATCAAAATTGATAGTTAATATCTAGTATCAATTTTTATTTTTCATATACTCTTTTAAATGTTAAAATATTTTATGTCCATCTTATTAGGATGTTTTGAACACTTCATTGACATCTTTTCTTCGACCATCAATATCTAAAAACATTTTATTCACTGGTATAGGATGGAAGACACTTATATCCCTATTACTAAGTATGTTGTACTATTTTGTATCTATTTTTCATATTGTAATACTTTGTAAACAATAAATGTGATTTATTTATTTGGTTGGTTGTTTTATTATATTTGATATTTTTTATAAATGTTATGTGATATCATATATCATTTATCATTACCTATTTTCTTTTTTAATTTTTTATTTAGAATAATGAGTTGATTATATTGAATATTTTCCATAACATGTATTAACTTTAAAGGCTTATTTTATTAAATATGGTCCATTATTTTTGTATTTTTTATAGAAAGGGGTATGTTGGAAATTTCATTAAAATATCATGGTTCCACATCAAGGACCTATTAATTTTTATATAATTAATTGGATGTGATAATAATATATTGTAATGGTATATCATATTATGAATATCATGATTATGAACTCCTTATATTCTAAAATTTTCATTGACGAGGGATTGGCTTTAAAAAACCTGTCATAGAATAACCACTTTCACATCAACTTGGCAATGGGAAAAAATTTTCCCTGAATATTATAAAAATTACACTTCACCCATAGGCATTTCTGTTCAAATAATACGTATATTTATTATGTATATTGGGACATTCATCTTGTTTTATCTATATTGTTATTCTCTATTTCTGAGTGTTAGGCTCTGACTAGGGTGAAACATACAGGTATAACAGTATAAGGGGTTTTTTATTACTATAATTTTGTGTGTATAATATTCTTTATATAGAATAATTAATTTTTTGCTAAATATAGTTATAATTTTTTATGTGTATTACATATAATTGGGGTTCTATTGGTAGTTCTGGGTTGATGGTTATCATATTGTGGGTATTTTTTAGTCTCACACTCCACATATCCATTTTAGTTACATGTATATATTTTCATCCATGATCATCATATAGGAAATGGTTTTGAGACTGAGAGATAGATACTCATATAGACGAGTGTACATGTGAGGTATTTTGGATCATTTTATAGTCCACCATAGCTAATGTGCCCGAAAAATACGTACGTGTTTGACAAGGGGTTTCCACATATAGAGAATAATAATTTTCTCCTAAAGTAATATTTGTCTCACCATATTATTATTCATCATCTTGTTGAATATATAACAAAATATATAGATTTTCCATACAATCATAGATCCTTACATGCACGATATTATGGGTTTATATATTTTCAATCTTTTTATGTAGTTATATTGCCTTACCTACTTCTATTGTAAACCAGGGATATATATTTTCGTTCATAAAACCTAGAAAATTATTTAAAAATCATTGTTTGGATCATATCAATTTTATTCAAGAATTCCCTAGGGGTTTCATCTACTATCGATAAATCTTTCAACCCTCATTTTTTATGCAAGACTTAGGTGATTAGGAGGTGCACATGTGGTGTTGTGGTAACATGGATTGGTTATTCATGTCATATAAACAAAAAAGGTATTAAAGACTTATACTGGATCTTTGGTATGTGATTTCGGTGTAATGAAGAGATTAGTATATCAAAACACATAAGGTATCCCTTGAATATGAAATTTAGAAATAGTTATGGTCTATTTTTCAATTAATATGGATTGTGTTTGATTTTTTTTCAATTTTCATCATGCGTTTTTAATATGCTTATAGGGATCATATTTCATGAAAGATATTAGTTATTATGAAAATATTTGATGTCCTATCAACTAGAATTATTTTAATTTTTTGATATTTTTTATATTATTTCAACCACTTGACCATTCATATTAACTAAATATTAGTAATTAATAAATAATATTTTTCATTAAATTTATAGTTTATTAATAGGTAAATAAAGACCAGTAATTAATTCATTTATTAAAATGGTTACCTTATATTATTGATAGATAGTTTCTTCTATGATATAATTTATGAATATCATTTTCTTTTAAAAAATGGAAAGATGAGTGTATAACAAAATTTTATGTAGTTTTATAATTGATATTTTAAAATATAATGTGTTTTTGTATATATTAGTATATAAGAAATATTTCTATATCACTCATGGTTGCTAGATTTCTCATTAGTTTTTTTACAACCCTATATATGTTCATGAAATATATTTAGAATTATTACTCTCAAAATATTAAATAGATTTCAATATTTTATGTTTTATCATGGTTAGGTCCTTCTTATTTCTATTTGAATGTATTTATGAAGGCTTAGAAATGGTTCTCTAAAGTGAAAGAATATTTAATAAAAGAATCCATGAAGAATAAATGAAGTAATTTGAGCCACAACATTAGATATTTATAATATTAGCGATATTATTATATCTCTATAGACCATAGTGGAAACATCCTTTTATCATCACCTCTATTTTGGTGTAACATATTGAATCTTTATTTATAAATTTTCTTGAGAGATCAATATGTTCTAATAAATCATAGTTTGTTTTTATCGTGTATTACTATTATGTATATTTTAAATATTTTCCAGAATATTCTCATAGTTCAATAAAATAAATATTTTATTGTGAATGTGTCCCTTGATTGCCTAGATTATATAAGTATTAAAAAGATGTCCATCATTAATACTATAATTTATTGACTAAATAAACTAATGGAATTTAATTATTGTAGATTTATCTTAATGATAGATAATTATAATTGTATTAATGGTTAGATTTATCTTAGAATATTTACTTTTAATTAAGAAATTACATTAGATTTCATTTTCTGAAGATATTGGTTTAGAATTATTTCAAAATGGGTGGGATAAAAATATTTGTATTGAAATGAATGTTTTGAAGATTAAGACAGAATGGGTTTTTTGGGATTGGGTTTCAAAATTAATTAATTATTAATATTAAAATAATTAGAAGTAATTGGATATAAATAAAATGACATTATTTTTAATTTTTATGATATTCAAAAAATATTTGTGAATACATATTGTGACAAAATTCAATTGGAAAGTAATTGAATAGTTTCACAAACATTTTCTATTTGAAATAGTTTTTATATCCTTTTGAATATATTAATTGAAATGTAATATGTATATACAAGATAATGGTATGATATTTAAGTTGATCAGTATTGGAGTTTTGATATTTTAATGGGTTGGATATTTCATTTACCTGTAGTAGGTTTTCGTTAGGAACATGGAATTCCATTATTGGTTACCTAATGACCACACCAATTGGTTAAATCTTACTAGGCTACCACAAGGTGGATAGTGGTTCTTGTAAAATTACATAATGTATTTTAACTTACTTATTTTAATGTTATAGTTGAGTAATGTCTCGTCCAAATATTTTAATTTGATGGATTTTATTTTTCCCTAAAACAATTCTGTCTTCAGATACTATCTGAGCCAGAAAATAAAACATACCACAAATATGTCCATAGAAAATATAAGGCTTAAAAAATAATTCATTATAACGTATTCCAATGATATTTTTGGATTAGATTATTATATAATTATACACAAAACACCAACTAACAAAACCCATGTTCTTTGAATTAATTTGGATTTTTTCATTATATTAAAAATTAAAAATCCATAAAAATACATAAAAATTCTCAAAAATACTCCACAAAAGAAAGTATAATATAAATTACATTCATTTTTTATCATCATAATGAGGGGAGAGGAAAACATTATGTAGGGGTTGTTTGAAATGAGTAATTTTGGAAAATAGAAGTGATAACATTCAACAATCATAAGAGATAATATTATATTCATATGGGTGTAATCAAGATACATGTGAATGATATAACATATAAATTATACTTTATAAATTATGAAATAACATAAGAATGTATAATGAAAATGTTTCATATCATATAGACGAGGAATACATCATAAATATTGAATATATTAAGAGGATAAATAACTAAATATGTTATCTTGTTTCACAACATATTTCCTTTAGTGGATCAAGCATTACTCACTTACTTATGTTGATGGAACAAGATTATTCCACCTTTTCCTCATATATGATCAAGAATCTAAACATCATTCCCATTTTACATCGAGAAACACTTCTCATTTCACCATTACATTGTGAAGTACAGTTATTTACTCATTTTATTAGTGGTATATATATGGTCAAACAATATTTTACATACTATCTATACATTTGTGACACCAATACACATATAAAAATAAAAATATTAGAACCTATTTTTAAGAATGGGTTTTAGAAAACATTTCACTGAAAATAAGTCACTTTTATATATAAATAACACACACAAAAATAATAATATTCAATTAACACATTATAAAAAATGAAAGGGCGTAATATGGGTTTTATATCCAATCCAAAATGATTAACATAATTGAATGATTAATAATTCCATAAATAATCATAAAATCAAAAACCAATGTAAGATAAATGGTTATTTAGTGACATCAAGTAACATTATAGGTAAATAACATTCAATAATGAAAATAATTAATGTGGTAATTACACCATACAAAAAATGGGTATACAGTTAGGATAATAATTTCCCCAACCAATTGATCTATTAAATCTTTTTAATAACATTCAATCAATAAAATATTAAATATGTTATTTTTATTGGATGTCATTTGAACTAAAATTATAAATATGAATTGAAAATTACTAGGAATAGAAGAAGTCGTGATGGACAATTTCAAAAAAAAAAGAAATTACTTAATCTATATAGATAATGAATTTTGATGGTTATACTTTAAGAATATATTTTATCTACAGTATAAAATTTAAGAGAACTATTCTTTAGATAAGAAATTATTTCTCAATGTTTTAGGAAAATATTATTCATGAATAAGAAAAACCCTTGAAATTTTGATATCATATCAAATGTGATAGATAATAAATCAAGGAAAAAGTTATAATTTTTCTGGAAATTTAAAAATTAAGAATGAAAATTTCAATTAAAACAAAAATGTCGGAGGAAAGATGAATTTCCAAAGAAAAAATAGGAAATATGTAATTTTCAACATAATTATAAAATGAAGAAGTTATGAGAAACTTTAAAGAGTTATTTTTTGAAATATTATCATGTCATGTCCATGGTTCTTTGCACCTATGCCCTGAACCAGACAACCGCATGCCCCCTGTCGTGCCTACCAATACACTATAAGCTTCTAATTAGTAGCAAGGTTCTAATATCGATCATTAGAAGTCTATACCAAATTTTATTGGAGTTATAAACTAACATAAAATAATGAAAAATAATTTAATAACATATCACCTTAAAATAGAACAATACCATGATCACAAGATGACCAAAACTAGAGATAAAATTTCAAAACTGAACTGTAAATATTCAATGATAAAGTACATACTAACTGTCAAAATAAAAACCCAAATTTAATGAAATTGAAAACTCCCAACGGGGTCTTGAACCACATCTAGTTCTATCATCTAAGCCTCATCCCAACTCATCCATTTTACATGGTGCAATTTCACTTAACCTATCATGGAATCTTGTATGCTATTCCGGTATCGATTAGGCATTCTATATTGAGTGTGAGTTCAATATAGTAGGCCACCTCCAACGGTGTATAACAAAATATATAGTCTATTGTGTTATATGTAATTGTATATTGAAATAGGAAAAATCAATATATAACATTTATCAAATTATCAACTATTAAATATTTTTCCACATAAATCCACGGGTTCTAGAGGAATTATAAACATAAATACCTAATTCATCCCATTCTAGATTTTAAAATATCCCTAAGGGATATCACATTTAAATGTACATATTAACATTCATAATCCCATAAGAAAATGACCATGTTACCATTCAACATTTCTCCATGGAATGAACATGTTACATTTCTTATTTTTATAATCCAATGTCTATATTACCATTCACCATTTCATTGTTAAATAACCAGTTACCATTCCTATTTTCATAATTGAATGTCTATGTTACCATTTATCATTTTATAATTGAATTAACATGTTCCCATTATTTTTTTCATAAGTTATTATCCAAGTCACCATTCACCATTTCAGAATTGAACTACTTTGTTGCTATTCCTAATTCATTGATGAATGACCATGTTACCTTTCACAATTTATTGTCACATAAATCACAATATAACTTTATCAAATACAACATAACATTACCTTTATATATATTACCAATTAATTAATTCAAAAATTAATTAATGATAAGTAAAAATATCATATTCTCATTATTACATTAATTAATTCAATAATTAATTAATCATATCAATTTCATTAATTAATTTTTTAATTAATTAATCAAATTCAATTCAATTAATTCATATACAATTTAAATAGTTATACATAATAATTAATGATCTTTATCATTCAATCAACTAATTCTACAATTATTTTAACCACATTAATTTCATATTAAATTTGCAATTAGGTTATCACTTCAAAAACATTAATTATTATATGAATTGATTAATCACATAAAATCCAATATCCTCACAACGAATTTAACAATTAATTATTCAATTCTCAATCCCAATCAGATAAATTATTTCTAATACTAATTCATCAAGATATACAGTCTCAATATACCCAATTCACTATTCCATAATAAATTAATCTACCAAAATTTATTAATTTAATTTAGAAATTTCAATCACTTAACTACCAAGAGAAATTATAAAATTTCATATATTCGACTAAAATTATTATTTATATATTTGATTTTATGGCCACTTGCATTAATTTTTTATTGATGATCACCTAATGGAAGTACAAAATTTTAGTGGAGTAATGACATTGAATGATTTTTGGATCTAAAACCAAAAACAAGATTTAATAAAAAATGATATATCAAATAAAGATACTGATATATAATCAATGATATATATCCATAGAACTAGATTTAAATATAATAAAATTGATAATAAGATATCTTAAATAAGGATATAATAACATGATGTGAACTGGGATGTTATCCTCTTAGTGGGAGGGGTGGAGATCTTCAATCCAGGATTCAAATCACCAAGAACGGATATCCAGAGAGCTTGGAATACATATGAAAATATTTGAAATCATGTATGAACATCTAGTGTTGAATGGGTGGGGGTCAATGTTGGGTTAATTTAGGGGTTCATGATATTATAACAAAATTTTCAGTCTAAATAAATTCTGTCATATTATTTCATTTGGTGATACACATATTTTCCATTAACTGTATTTCTAAATTGGGCATCTCTTATATAGGGGTTCATTATTACTTTTATGTGGTATCAGGGTTTTACAAACCATGCACCAGCAAAGAAATTCTCCTCTTACTAGTGATTCATTATTTTTTGGGATGGGGTGCACAACTATTGAACACCAAGCACCAACCGTGCACTTCCATACTTCATCCATTTTCTAAAATTTACACTAGAATACACCCTAAGTCAAAAATCAAATGAAAACTAGATAACACAATGCAAATAAGTACCTATAAATGAGTTGAAGATAACTCTTTGAATTGTTTGGATCTTGCAATATCCACACCAAATAATAGTCAATCCTCGATCTATACTCTCAAGCATCTCTAATATTCATAGTTAAAAATAGTAGGACACAATTCTTTCATATCTACATCCCTTTTCTTATGATTCCTTTTGGACGTACCAATGTTTTTACAACACATTAACTATTTATATGGCCTTTCGTAAAAAAATTTATAGTTGTGATCCGACACACATATCAAATTCATCTTATAGGAAACATCGATCACAACATTAACATCATACAACGCGATTATAAGGGAAGGGTTTGGGTGATACTGAAAATGTATTGACACATGGAAAACATCATTCATAACACTATATTTTTGTTGCACATCCAATCAGTATGCCATAAGAAAAATTATACCCAGAACCTCAAATTGTGCAATGAACATGGGCTCCAACATGCCCTATCTCTGTATCCTACAATGACCTAATCTAGGTGACACCCAAAGGAATACATGATGAACCTATGTATACTCTATGGGTCCTTGGAATCTATCTTTCTAAATATTAAGTATAATAGGAGCCATATCCGTACATTTATAAATAATTTGAACATGTTCCCACATATCCTATATGAGACTCTATACCAATAACCCTAACACACCGGAATATATCTAGTATAGAGGTGATCTTCAAGCCATACCATAAAGAGCTTCATATGGTTATATATGAATAGTTTTTTATAACTGTTTTTAGAGGCAAACTCCACATTTTCTCGATTCTTTTACAAAGATGAATCAAACCCTTGGAAACTTGCTCATTGATAATTCTCTAGAACCTAAGGAGTTCTGCCTATCTTTTCATCCTTCTGTGTGTGGAAATTCGTACTCATCAACACTTGTGTACCCACTTCCTTCAATAACCAGTACCAAAATCATGATGTAAAGCGTGATTCATATTCTGAAACTATGGTATGTAGGGCACTATTCTTATGGATTATCTCTTGATCATACAAATATCACAACTACTCCATCGAGAATGTATCATGTATAGGTCTGAAATGTGAAACATTATTTAGTTCTTCCACAAAAACCCAAATAGAATTATTCTTATATGGATTAATTTGGATACCTACCATAAATTACATAGTCACCTCATCCAAATTACACTCCATAATGGGAAACTTTTGTAGTAAAAATCTAGGTCATTGATTCTCTACCTTCACCTACTGATACATGAAACACTGTTTCCCGAATCATACAATTTCATTTTTTCATTCAAGGCCACCAAAATAATCATCATAGTTCTAGGTAAATTTTGTAAAAACATGAATGAACCACCAAAATTTATTTATGAAATTCCTATATCCATTCCTCTCACATGCTTGTCGGCACAAAAACTAGATTCATGACATATATGATCTTATCATCATCTATTATCCAATTTGAATGTAATGCACCGCCATCAATTCTTTTACTCAATAAAATTCATTATGAATCCCCATACTACCTTTATCTAATTTTGATCATCAATTTAGACTCCACTGAAGCTCATAAAAGATTCATATGCTCCTAACTCCCCAGAACCACCACATGCCTCTCCATTGGTATAATCATATGTTACCACCCATCACCAAACTCATTAACACTAGGAGTCTAAGGTTTCACGATCAAAGTGAGAGCCACATTGTTTCCCATTATGGGTGTGTATGATATCTCAAAATCAAATGACTACATATACTCAACCCACCCATCCTTCAAGATAATGGATTCTCATATAGAAAAGATATAGTTCTGGATCTTACGATCTATATACATAGTAAATGTTTTATAAACAGATAATTACAATAACAATCCAAAGTATAAACAACTGTATCTGACTATAGGTCATATATAGTGTAGTTTTTTCCTTATTTCATCAATATCCAAGACCAAGACACCATAAATTGTTCTCCATGCATCAACACTATTCTGAGTCAGATTATAGAAGAATTGCAATTCCTCGTATAATCCTCACCTTGATGTTTTAGTATCAAGATCTGTGCTGATATCAAAATGTTTATCGTCTCATAGAAGACTTGTCACATTATATTTACGACTCAAAACAGTATCCCCCTTTTTTAAATCCCATAAGTTGAACTGCCAATTACAAACACTCCTAGATGATTCTCTAGAAATATCCTACAATCCCCAAGAAAACTGTAGATGTCCAAAATTTTCATTGGCTACTCCCATGATACCACTACCTATAAAATCTGTAGCTCCAATGAAACACCTTATTCAATGATGATGTGACCCAAGAAGTGTACATGATCAATCCAAAACAGACAAGTAGAGATATTGGTTTATAGCTAATTCTCACTTATTGTAATCAGGTTGATGTCAAGATACTAGGAATGATTTTCATTTTTCATGCAGAACAACCAGATTTCATCCACATGAAATACAACTAACTAATCCATTTAGGGATGAAATTTCCTATTCATCATGGATATAAGAAAAGATTTTGCATTTTTATCACAAATATAATTACTATGAAATGATAGAGGACAAACCAAGTTCTTAATGTAGTCCTCGGTATAACAGATTTTTGAATTTCCTATTGACGATACACTAATGTCAAGTTTATATTGGGAAACAAACAATATCCTCTCAACTAGTCGTAAATATTATCAAAATTGGGAAGTGGGCATCAGTTTATCAAATTCATCTACTTCAACATATGGTAGTCGATGCACAGTCATAGATTCTCTTCCTTGTTCTTTGAAAAAAACAGTACTACACCCCAAGGTGACATTCTTAGTAAAAAAATATTTTATCCTCAAATCCTATATTTGAGACTTTAGATCTTAATGATATTTTGGTTATTTTTAGAACATTTCAATTGAATCTATTTTATCTCATGACACGAGATCAATAGTAAATTCCACATTAATCATAGGTGGAAGCCCATAGAATTATTTGAGAAACACATCCTGAATATTGTACACTGCATGTACAAAGATATCATGTTTTACAACTCCATAATATAGAAGTGGATTTAAAACCTGGGATTTGAGCTCTGCCAGTTTGTTAGTAATTTTCCTTGATTATCTAAAATGGATATACCATTCTTCATAGTGGACATTTTATTCATCCATAGATGATATAAAACTAAATCTCCTCTAGAAACAATCAATGTCGGTTTATTATGTTAATAACTACTCGATACCCAAAATTTGTTCAAGTATTTTCATATCAATATTATAAATGTTCTAGATAAAACTTTAATCCCCAAATAAGAGAGAACACTCCTTGAAAAAATAGATATATCTCGACGATTCCCTAAACGATGTGTTTGTTGTCCTAACCACACACTCAAACTCCGCCACAAGGTCCAAACCATTATTAAGTTTTTAATATAATAAGAAATGAGAGGAAGAGGTGTCATATATGGAACTAGATATAACATAATATTAGATAATACTATCTCTCACTTTTGATGTTCCATACTTAAAATCTATACGTGTCAGATGCACCACATGATACTATCCCGCCCCTAGTCCATGTGAAAGTTCTTAAGTCCCTTGTACTTCACTACATTGCGGATATGGGTGCTCCTACACCAAATATCAATGCTCCCTAACTCTAACACTACAACTAGTTAAACTCTAGATTCCATTATAATATGGAACACAATACACCTTTCAATCAATACGGTTATGTCCAGCTCCACCATCACGGACTGCCTATCATGGGTTCCAATATATCCTCTGTAGATATCCCATATGGATGTGAGATTGGAATTCTACTCGTGTCCCAGGGAAAAGAATGCAGAGCTATCCCATCATCCCAAACCAGTGACAGATCACAGGGGTGAGGTCCTATGTAACATACCCTTATCCATTGCAATAAATATTACTATCACACTAACTAATATTCCTGTATAGAACCCTGTTTCTCTCGAATGTTGTACCTCTTGGTCATGTAGTAGAAACCACATGTTCTCCACTAGATCCTGTTTCAAGTTTCCCTTTTCCAGAAGATCCTGATCACAAATATCATAAAATATCTATAAATTAATGTGGTTATCTTATGACATAGTATCTTAATTAATCTCATATAGGAAATATCTTCTCATAGCTACCTCCTCTCCATTAATTCATATAGAAATGCATTGAAAATTTATGATGTTTCAAACACAATCCATTAAAAAATGGTCCCATAATTATACCTCTTGAACTAAGCTTCCCACTTATTCCTAATAATCTATGATAGAAGTTCTCAATGACCTTATCCAAGAATTAATTCCATAAAATACCCTCATCCTATAATGTCCTCAATTAAATTTACCACTATTGTTTTACCGATCATTCAAGAATATATATTGCCAAAATTACCCTCTTTTTGGATAGAGTCTCAAAGTTGTCATATAGAGTCAGGATGGACTGAAACAAAAAATTCATCTCCCTCAGGTCTATCTTCTCTAGTAAAAATCAGAGTTTATTTCAAATTAAACTCCCATATTATGTAAAACAAGATTTTCTAAACCCTTTCAGGGTCCATTTCCATGATTTTCTTGAGGGATGAAATGTTATCTCAAAAATTCTCCCCTTCTTATTCATATAGCACAGTCGGTGCACCAGGGACCACTACATGTATGTCATCACCATCCATATCCACCTATCATCCTTAAATATGGTTCTTCATAGAGGAATATCTCTAAACATCAAAAAACACACCAAATAAAACATTTCAATGAAATAACACATTTACATAAGAGGAATACACAATAATATAAAATAATTATTTCCCCAAAAAATCCTACAACAAAGTCAAAATTTTATTTCTATCACTACCATTATTGATGTGACACATAATTCCATGATATAATGGTTCCTGAACATTCCATATTCTCATTTATCATGAGGAAACCATTTATTGTCACCATTCTTCATTTTAAATTTCACAAATTTCATATTATAAATAATATCCATGAATATCCCCAAGAAAGGAATATAGTACATGTTAAATAAACTTACCCTAATATGTTTTCTATGCATACATAAAAAATGATGGGTTTTAGGGAAAAAATATTGACTGCCTAATATTGTGAATGTAATTTCATTGCTCATTCTGTACTGGGACATGAGTCAAATCTCTAAAAAAACTCTGAAAAAAAAATCTCATTACACAATATGTGCATCACTGGAGGAGAATTAATATTAAACAGTAACCACAATCATCAATAATAACAATCCAACATTGGGTACTTAGCTTTTACCATCTATATGATTTTGTAAATCCCATGCACATGCTCATGCCCATGGCCAAAATCTTCATAGTATGTTATCTTGATTTCATAAAAAGTAAGTCAGAATTAATGAAAATAAAACACCTTTGATTCAACTTTTGAAGGGACCATATCAACACTTCTAGAAATGGGGAATTTTTGAATGGTCATTTGGGATGGGATCCCATCAGAAATACCCTTTTTTGATGGGATCCGATTGGAAATGGCCCTTTGCAGAAAACAACATTGCCAAAATAGTTTTTTGCAACGACATGTTGTAAAATGATAATATTTGTGATAGGATGTGCTCCAATTACAAATATCATTATCTTTGATTTTAAATAACTTATTATGATGGCTCGTCACAAATATTTTTTGCAATAGAACCCACCAAAAATACTAATAGCGATGGTTCCCATTGCAAATATTCAAAAATAATATTTTTGATGGACCCATCACAAATAGTGTTAAAAAATAAAATAAAATATTAATAATATAATATTAATATAAATGAAATAATAATATTAATATACAAAAAATAAATTAAATTATAAAACAATAAAATAATATTCATATAATAATATTAATTTTGATAATATTATAACCTGATAGTAATATAATTAATATATTAATCTTACTAATATAATAAAAAATTATAAAATAATTGAAACATCAGTATTCACAAAAAAATATAAACAAATAATAAAAAATAATCAAATAAATAATAAATTAATAAAAATTATCTACAGAGAATAATAAATATCAATAATTACTAAAATTATAATAATAATGAAAATAAAATTAATAAAATAATTAATAAATTAATAAAAATACTAAAAAGAAAATAATAAAAAATTATAACTAATAAATTAATAAATATTGAAATATTAAAAATATTAATGTATTAAAATAATAAAATGTTAAATATTTTAATACATAATAAAAAATTAAAATTTAGCAATAATATAAAAAAACACTATATAGTTGTATAGAGACTTAATATTTCTAATAAATTTAAATGTAAATTTTTCATCAAAAAAATAAATACTTCACTTAGGGGGAGACTCATTTGGAAGAGATGGTGGAGGGAACTATATCCCTAAACCATGAGTCAGAAATCGCATGTACTCAAACTACTCATGCTTCTACTACTTTCGCCATGGATGAATCTCGCACAGTATCTCCTGCTACTGTTGCTGCTATCATAGGAACTCTTCATGCTACTACTAATGTCATTGACACATCTAATCCTACTCCACATGCACACTCTCTATAAGCTCACTCTGAGCTCATAGCTGCTCCTGATACTGTGCTGTAGATGATGATGAATCTCCCTGATATCCTTTAGAGTTTGAAACCAACATCACAGTAGTTCCATAATAATCCACAGACATCAGTTGGGATCAGATACCAACAACCTGACATTTCTCAAAGTTATACTTGGTTTCCCACATCCATGTTGTCATCAAATCAATTGGCACTAGTCTGATCATTGTTATCCACCTGACTCTCAGCCTATTAATGAGACATCACGGCCTCATATTACTCCTTCAATTGTAATTTTAATGTAAAACAATTTAATTATTATTTTCAGTTAATTTTTAAATTCAAAAAAAATATACTTACCACAATCTAGTGTTGGTGAGCACATTTAATCTCACTAGTGGTCGGATCACTATAAATCCTCCTAGAAGTGTCTAACTCTAAAATATCGGGTTGTCACACTGCAAATATTAATATAAAATATATAATTTACAATTACTGTTTTATAAAAGAAAATTAAAAAATACTTACCATATGTTACCAATGTGTATTGAATGTTTGACTACCAGCTCAATGTGTCACCACATGTATCCTCCGATTTTGTCAACCAACAAATGATATGCTCTAAAAAAGACCATCCATCCAGTGTGATCATAATCCATACCTATCCTGAGGTGACATGTAATTAGTTTGTTGGTTGTGAGAAGAGTCATCAAACTCTATCGCACCTACATTCTCTAGTGCCTCCCTTCCCAAATTTTTTAAAAACCGACTACAACAGTGACGTACATTCCCCTTTCATTCCATCTAGATAGACCCATGCATGCTATCATCAATGGGATACCATAAGAACTAAAATAATTTACAATATCAAGTTATATATGAAATTATTTTCAAAATAAATATTATTTATTTATTAACCTGCCAATGAAAAAACATGTGGTGCTTCACAACAATAATAATTTCATCCCATGAGACCCATGATTCAGAAAAATAATTGTGCAGTATAGTGCTCCCATATCCAGTAGCTATATACATAATGTTGTCCAAAAAATTAAAAAAATTATATAAATAAATTATTGAAAACTCACTAAAATATACAGTAAGTATTCCTATATATTTGTGGATTGAATCCAATACGTGGTTGTAGCACAAGGATTGGGTTAGGAATCATCAACTCCAAAAGGCCATGTCCCCTCTGAGTCTCCCCCTAAATTCCCAGTAGTCTGGGGTTCAGATGAAGAATCATACTACTCATCAAAAGGTGGAAAAGCTTCTTACATCATATGACACATTTACCCATCCATCCAAAATAGGAAATTATTGTTGTGAGAAAACATTTGAAAACAACTATTATTTATAGATAAATACTATATATCATTATAACGATCATTTAACTATGGAAATGTTCATCTTCATACTCATATTCATAGTTGAAGATGTCAATGTCTTCATATATTTCCTCAACATCATAAATTTATATATGACATTCAATTTCATCATATCTTTCCCTTTAAAATTCATTTGTAACATAATTAACATCATCATCCCCATCATCCCTTAACTATGGTGTGTCATCATCGATATTCTTGTCTCTCTGTGAAAAACATGGATTTGGAATAGTCTCTTAAAAATTTTCATTTTTTTCTACTTTAGTGGAACCACATTTTCATTTATCAAACTAGTTTACCAGCGATATAATTTTTATTATGCTCCAAAAATCACTAAACTCTCTTGAAGTAGCACAATATTTTTGAATAGTAAATATGTTAATTTCTAATGAACGAATAAAAATAGTTCATTTACTTCAATAATTCTTTAATATTTAATATCAATGATTCCATGGGTGGATAAACATGCAATCTTATCTCAGTATCCGACCACTTACATTTAAATATTCTTATGTAATTTTGTCATAGATAACATAGTTCACCAATTCCATCCATCATGTGGTAAAAGTCAACATCAATTTCTATATGACGAGATCCTCTCAACAAATCACCAATATTCATTATTTTTTTGATTCCACATATGCACGTGGATGCAATTTAAAACCATTCACCACATTTGAATTACAAGATTGAACTGCTTTTATGGTGGGTTACTCAATTCACAGAATTTATTATCAATTTTATCATCATTTTGAGATACCAAAAAATTTGTATAATAGTTATCAATATAATAGATAATAATTTCATTATATTTCAAACAATAAATAATTTTTCATACATGTTTTTAAAACCTATAACAAATTTTTTATTACTGATGTTCTTCAAGAGAAGTAGTTGTAATTTGTGGAGAAGTTGTTTCTTAATATGACTACCATATAAGCTACTAAAAAAATAAGATTAATTTACTAGAAAAAATATTATTGAATCTATTATAGAAGCAGTCATTGTATAAATAGTGTCAATTCTTCACTGTTGAGCAGAACATATGTATGAGCTTTGTGATGTTCATCATTTGAAAGCCATCATTTATGAGATCCACCGAAGCCATGTTTGGGATGATCGAAAATTGAAAATATATTTCCCAATTCATCATCAATAGTTCCCTTGTTAAGGCTCATGATGTTTTGTTTTGAGGGATCTTCAAATTGAATGTAATTAAAGTATAAAAACGGAATTTCCTAATGCTGATAAGCTTCAGTAATTAAACCTCCAACTGATGCATTGTTATAATGTTTTTTCTTCAATTTCTATATGCATCTCTGGAATGCGTACATGCATCAAAACTATTATGGACCACCAAATTTTTGTTCATGCAGAAATTGTAATATCAAATGTTCCATTGATTCAAAAAAATCTAGAAAGAATATTTTTTCTAATTTACATAAAATTAAAACAACATCTTCTTCCAGCCATCTTAATGCATTATAGTCACCTTTCACCAAAAAAATTTCTCGCAAAAATATAATATGTCTACTAGAACTTCACAAATTATACAAATCAACATTCTTATTATTCAATTTGGAATAAGTCATTCAATTATAAAATGACATTCCTGACTTTTTAATCCTGTAATATGACCATTTCTAAAACATCAGCCCAATTAGAAATGCAACTATCTATAAATATCAAATCTACAATCCATTTACAATATAATAATGGTTATCTAGAGATATTTTATAAGCTTCTTTTCACTTCATTAACTTCAGTGATCTGACCTTTTCAAAAAAAAATTATGTATTGTTCAGTTGTAAATTTGGGAAAGATTTTATTATGCGTTCACATTATCATTGTTCTTATATAGTATGTCCAAAACTGTAGAAATTAAATTATAAAAATATTTCTTCTAAATATGCATGACATCAATCAAGTGACTGAGTAGAAAATCAGACCAATATGGAAGATCCCAAAAATGATCTGTTTTATCCAATTGGGTTCTTCCCCTATGAAATAAATTTTAAATTGGTTTATTGTATTTCTGAATATAGTTTGGAGGTAATTTTTAGACATATTATTTCACCTATCTATCTGAGATCATTGATGCAGTTCCATCTCTTTCTATTCATCCTTCTCTAAAATGATATTTATTCCTCCAAAAAGGATGATCAGTTTTAATGAATCTGTAATGATAGTAAAAAAAACCAGTTTTTTCCATTGATGAGCTCAAATGAATTTCTTTCTCTTATATAGTATGGACATGATTTCAGATAATGTGTAATATATCCAGATAACAATCCATATTTAGGGATGTCTCTAATTTTTCACATCATTGTAGCTTTTATAAAAAAATTGTTTCGTAGTAACATCAAATGTAGTGACACCATTACACCATAATGAATTTAGCTAATCAATAAATTTATTAAAATAAAATTCAATATCTTTTTGGATCCCATTAATTAATAAGATCAAAAAGATATACATTTTCATCAAAAAAAACTATGGAGTTAAATTTTACAGAGTTATAAAGACAGGACAACATGAATAATAACTACCATAAGAACCAAATGGAATGAAATCGTTTATAGAGAGGCCCAATAACATGTTTCAGTATTCTAATGAAAAATAAAGATGAACATGGTCAAGATGTTTCCATGAATCACCATCATAGGGATGAGTTATGGTTTTACTGGTTAGAATATTGGTTTTTCCCCTGATTTCAAGATCATTTTGTTTTGAGACCAAAATAAATGATGCAATCTTGCTCGAAGTGGAATATATCTCATTTTTTTTATAAGAGTCAATCCATACATCCCTTTTTGAGCCTATTTATATATATATTTTCATCTTGTTGGAAAACCATGAAATAACTCATTTTTTTCCCAAAATATTATATGAAATCGTGTGAATATGCATGAATCATCTGATAACCAAAATCCAGATAACGAACAATCCTCTTTATCTAATATAAATTTATAGGCAACATATTTCTTTTAGGTAATAGTTTTTTTCAAAATATTAAATCTGATAAAAATAGCTATTTTCAAATCCATTATCTAATTTAGAAGCTATATATTTAGTAACTACATAAAATTTTCTTTTCATACAATCAGGATATAAATAATCCTCAACCAACCTCAACAACTAATAAAAATGAAATGGTTAAAAATTATTATTTAATGTAATATCATCCTGAGTTTCAACTTGTTAAAAATATGGTCCTGACACATCTTTTAATAAATTTTGAAACAATCATAGATCTTGTACCAAATAATTAGTATCTTCTCTAGAACTGTGTTCAACATGTTGATTCTAAAAAACATAATCTAGTTGAAACCTAAAATGCAATAAATGACCTCAAATGTTTTCAAATGAGTCAAATTTTCTCTGAAAACATTTGATTCAAGGGCAAAAAATTATCCCTACTGAAACATATTTTCATGTTGATGATCCAAATGATAAGAATGTTTTAACACCCTCAATATTAAAAAGATTTAAACCAGAACTGTTTGGATTCATGCACGGATTTATCCAACTGCGATAATCAAATAATGATTGTTGTTGACTTTCATGTTCCATATTTCTCTAAAAATTTAAATTTAAAATTTATTTTATATAATTTGAAATAACTAAAATCCTATCCAAAAAAGATAAGACAATGATATTCCATTTTCTATCAAATTATAATAATTTATATTTTTTCATTATTATTTATATTATTATTTTGATCATTTATACTAATCAACACTAGAAAATAATAAATTAATTTAATTACTCAGAATTATTATTAATTACAAAAAATTTTTAAAAATAATTGTTAATTACTAGTGACATAATTTTCAACAGATTGGCCACATCCTTTTTACCATATGACTCATATCCACTATCTCTAACTAAAATCCCTATGGAAAAAATTATTAGAGGTTTTAATATCTATTTATGTATGCCTGAAGATAGAGATCAGAGCAGGAAGGCCTCCCTTCTCTCCATCTTCATGCATACAAAAATTGATTTCCATACATGTGAGTAGATTTTTCAAAGTGTCTTCAACTGAAGAGAGTGGAGATGAGTCATTGTGAAAAATATCCTCTCTTTTTTCAACCACTCATCTTTTTGCAACTTTTTAGACTGAAATCACAATGAAAAATTTTCTCCGTTGTATATATATCCATTTTTGTACCCACGAGAATGGAGAGAAGTAAGGCCTCACTACGATTCTATCCAATATTGTGCATATGAAAATGATTATTTGGACATGAGGAAATATTGTCATAGTGATTTTAGTGGGAGAAAATTTGAAGGAGAAAAGGCATTGGGAAAAAGGGAGCCTCGAATCCTTTAGAAATTGTGCTAATTTATTATACTCGGATCCAATTTATTAAAATTTCTTCCCAATTATTTCTAATTATAAATAATTATTAATTATTATTTCTAATTATTAATAATTATTATAATTTAATAAAAAAATTATTACTTATTATTACTAGTTGTGGAAATTGATTACTAAGTATTGCAATTCATTGTTACATTTTTCAAATTATAATAATTTATTACAAATTATTACAATTTATTACAATTTATTACAATTTTTACAATTTAATACAAATTATTAAAATTTATTGCAAATTATAACAATTTAAGGAAAATTATTACAATTTTTTACAAATTATAAAAAATTAATACAATTTATTAAAACAATTTAATAATTATTTCAATTTATTTCTAAATATTTAAATTTCTTACTAAATATTGTAATTTATTACTAATTAATCAAATTTATTACTAATTGTACAAATTTATTAAGATTTTTTCAAAATTATCAATATTAATTATATATTATTGTACTTTATTACTAGTTATTGAAATTTTTTACTAATTATTGCAATTTATTACTAAATATTGCAATTTATTACTAATTATTTCAATTGTTGGCCAAATTATTAGATTTAATTGCAAATTATTATAATTTATGGAAAATAATTACAATGTATTGTAAATTATTACAAATTATTACATTTTATTACATTAAATTTCTAAATATTAAAAATTATTTCTAATTATAACCAGTTATGGCTAATTATTTCAAGTTATTGCTAATTATTACAATTTATTTCTAATTATAACAATTTATTTCTAATTATAACATTTTTTACTAATTATTCAAATTTATTACTAATTATTAAAATTTATTAATTATTATTCAAATTTATTACTAATTATTTGAAATTATTAAAAATTATTCTAAATTATTGTAATTTATTACTAATTATTGAAAATTATTAATAATTATTAGCATTTATTACTAATTATTTTATTTTAGTAATAATTATTTCAATATAGTACAAAATATTCGATGTTATTAATAATTGTTAGAATTTATTACCAATTATTAGAATTTATTACTAATTATTCAAATTTATTACTAATTAGTCTCATTTATTACTAATCATTCGAATTTATTGTTAATTATTCAAATTTATTACCAATTATTTGAATTTATTACTAATTATTCTAATTTATTACTAATGATTACTAAATATTTCTAATTATTACTAACTATTCCAATTTGTTACCAACTATTACAAGTTATTACTATCAATTGCAATTTATTACTAACTACAATAATTTATTTCTATCTATAGTAATTTATTTCTTACTATTCGAATTTATTACTAATTATTTGAATTTATTACTAATTATATGAATTTATTACTAATTATTAAAATTTATTAATTATTGTTAGTGAATGTTAAAATTTATTACTAATTATTTCAATTTATTATTAATTATTACAATAAATTACTAATTATTGAAATTTATTACAAATTATATCAATTTATTACTAATTATTATAATTTACTACTAATTATTATATTTTATTACTAATTATTACAATTTATTACTAATAGTCTGAATTTATTTCTAATTTTTTGAATTTATTACTAATTGTTCTAATTTATTACTAATTCTTGAAATTTATTACTAATTGTTTCAATTTATTACTTATTATTCAAATTTAATTACTAATTATTCAATTTTATTACTCATTATTAGAATTTATTACTAATTTGAATTTATTAACAATTATTAGAATTTCTTATTAATTATTACTATGTATTACTAATTATTAGAATTTATTACAAATCTATGAAATTTATTACAAATTACTCTAGTTAATTACTAATTAGGGAATTTTTTAGAAAATTATTACAATTTATTACAAATTATTTCATTTTGTTACTAATTTTTCCAATTTATTACTAATTTTTGAAATTTGTTACTATGTGTTGCAATTTGTTACTAATTGTTGCAATTTGCAATTCATTGTTGCAATTTATTACTAATTGTTGTAAATTATTACAAATTGTTCCAATTTATTACTAATTGATCCAATTTATTAAAAATTATTGCAATTTGTTACTAATTATTACCTGTTACTACTAATTATTACAATTTAATACGATTTAAAAAAGGTAATACTAATTATTGTAATTTAATACAAATTATTCAAATTAAATACTAAATATTATTAATTAATATAATAACTATTAATTAAAAATAATTCATTCTAATCACACATAATTATTTGTAAAAATAAACATAAAGAGTGTTAAATAATAATATCTAATTCTAATTTAATTTAACATCAGCTATTGAACAATAAGGTTAATTAAAATAAAATAAATTAAGTAAAAAATAAAAATATTGTTAAATACCTTAAATAGAAAGCTTCTAAAGGATATATGATGTGAAGAATATGCAAAATTAAAACATTAATCTATTATAATGTTTTACAAAAAAATTTCACTATAGAGAGAGAGAGGAAAGGAGAATTGAATGGAATGATGGAACAAACGGGTCGGGTATATATTTCTTAGATTAATTGCAATGATGTTATTTGCGAAGGGAAACCCATTGCAAATAATTTCATTTGTGACGTGCCCTGTCATAAATACCCTCAGATTAAAATGTGTTTTCTAACGGAATCTGTCACTAAAGATCACCTGCTGACATACTATTTGCGACAGTATGTATATCCCATTGTAAATATTGTTTTCCATGTTTTGGCGCGCAACTCACACCAAAGCTTTCTTGATGGGAACAATCTTCCCATCACAAAAGCATTATTATTTGCAACAGGGTAGGTTCTCCCATAACAAAAACAATTTTAGAAGGACCATTTTTGACACGATAATGACACGCCCAAATAACCCTTCGTAGTAGCCATGTTTTCCCATATAGCGGGTTCCACACAATGGTTCCCCGAATGATACTACCATATAACATTAATAATGCCTGCTCGTACACCAGAGGTTATTGACTTGTAGTAAGGGTCTAATATCCTTCATATAAAGACTATACCCCCTTTTATCATAGTTATACAATAGAAGAAAACAAAAAAACTGAATACCATATAACCATAAAATAGAACAGTACCAAGATCACAAGATGAAAAAAAACAAAATGTACAATATCTAACACTGATCTATAAATATGCCATGCTAAAGTACATGGTACGTGTCAAAATGAAAACCCAAATGTAATGACACTAAAAACTCACATGATGGTCTCAAACCATATGATGTTCCTTTATCCATGCTTCATCCCAAATCATCTATATAAGATAGGACCTTTTCCCATAACCTGTCCGACAATTATGTTATCTATTCGTGTACTAGCCAGTATGCTAGAAAAGGGTATGAAGACAACATAGTAGGCCACCACAAACTATTTACAAGGAAAATATCTATTCTATAGTATTTAATATAGTTATGTAAAAAAATAAGCACAGTTCATAAGTAAACAATTATCATATTATCAATTATTCTTAATTTAACCACATAAACCATTAGTTCCTAAGGACACCTGAAGCTCAATGCCTACATCAACCCCTACCAGATTCCGATCTATCCCCAAGGGATACCACATTTGATTTTTCATTCTACCATTAATAATATTTTAAGGGAATTACCATGCTACAATTAACCATTCCTCAATTAAATGACCATGTAATCATTTTTTCTTTAATAAGTGAATGTTAATGTTATCATTCAAACATTCTTAAATGAATGTCCATGTTACCATTCATTCATTCATAGTTGAATTTCCATGTTACCATTCACCATTTTATAATTAAATAACCTTGTTAAAATTATTGTTTTCATAATTGAATATCTATGTTACCATTCACTATTTAATAATTGAATGACTATATTTCCATTATTAATACAAGGTTGAATGACCATGTTATAGTTCACCATTTTTGTGACATAAATAACAATATCACATATATCAGAATGATATAGGTATCTCAAAATCAAATTAGTTAATTCCTCATTTAATTAATCTAAAGTAACAATTTCATTTTCTTATCATTACATTAATTAATTAAACAAATCATTGTTAATAATTAATTCCTCATTTAATAAATATAATTTATTTCCATAAATTTATTTAAACATTAACAAATACAACTAAAAAAATATCATATCATGATACATCCATAAATTAATTCAACAATTAATTTAACCATATAAATTTGACACTAAGATAATAACTATTTTTTCACTTCATCCCCATTAATTAATCTACATATTAATTCAACGCACTAAAACTAGTATCCTCATAATTATTTCATTTATTAATTATTCAATTCATAATATCCATCCTCATAATTTATTTTATAAATTAATTATTCCATATCTACAATATCGATATCCCAAATTTAGTATTCCATAATTAGTTAATTTAACCCAATAAATTAACTTAATTTTGGAAACATAATTTCTAAACAACCAATACCAATATTAAATGATTAACATTGAATGAAGAGATAATTTTATTCTCAATGTTTATGTTTTGAGCAATTGAATTTATGACGATGATTTATTTCTCATATATTTAAAGGGATTTGTAATTGTAATTACATAATCCTTAATAATTTCATTATGAACAAATTTAACACTTAAATAAAATTTTAGAATAATCCACAAATGTAAATAATTAATGATAGAGAACATTGTTCTATGGTTTCGGTAGACTGTATATACGCATGGTTGATTATTTTGTTTTCCATAGAATATGGACCCAAAGAAATATGAGTTTTCATTAGAAAATAATTATAAATATAATAAATATATTAATAATATATTAAATTATTTCATAGAAACATACCACTTATGTGGACAAGGAAAATGAATCATGTTCTATTGTGATGTAATTACTCTCTAAATTAGTAAATTAATAGTAACATTTTTGTTAAAAAATCATAGTTGTTTGTTAATTATTAAAAAATAAATATAATAAAATCATAATATACTAATGATACCAATTATTTAATTTCATTATTGTTTCATGAAATTTTTGGAATTTTAATTATACATAATAAAATAGAAAGCCAAAAGGAGTGGTTAGAAATATATACCTCATAACATAGATAATCCCTTTTTAGAAGGAGATAAATGTTTGATGGATAGTATTTTGAAAAGACTAGAAAAACATGAATATTTAAGAGAACTTTTTAGATAGTATTATTAATATTTTAGGAATAAATGTTTTTTTCATTTGAGGAAAATTAAGGTGAGAAGACACCTTTAATCAATGAAAATGAATATAATTGTTTTAGATACACAAAACATATCTAAAATGAGAAGTTTCATTCAAGAAATGTGGCTCAAATTCAACGATAATAAAGAGTGGTAGGTTGTACAATCAAAAAAATTGAGACCACTAAATGAAAAATATTTTTGAAAAATGTTAGTACATTTACCTCTTAGGTTACTCATTTTTACCATTATGGTTTTCATTCATAGTAACTAGACTTTACCTAGGAAATTTATCATTTATTATAAGAATATAAAATTATTTTCCACACAAAATTTACCCTAATGATTAAAAATTTTAAATTAATTTAATCAGATTTACTTTTTATAATGTATGAATGTAATTTTAAAATAATAAATTTATAATGTAATAATAATAATTTTTTAAAAATAACTTTATTTATATAATTTAAAATTGGGTACTACCTTAAAAAGGAACATTTTAAGATTATTAATTAATTTCAAAAAAACCTATGTGGCCTTGTTAAACGGATAAATGAATATAAAATTTATATATATATATATAGAAATATTTAATAAAAGTTAGGTAACTTATAAATTTGATAATTTTCACTATTTTGTTAAAATTGATCTTTTTAATAAACAACCTAATTTATAAATAAAAATAATATACTGAAATGATTTTTTTTTAAAGGATTCTGTTTTTTTAGGTAAAAATCATATATTTATGAAAATAGATTTTATATTAATTAGATATATATAATGAGGAAATTTTTATTAAAAAATTATATTTTTTAAAATCAAGGGTTTTTAACCATATTTATTATATATTACTTTATAATATATTATTGATATTTTAGAATATAAATATAAATGATACAAAATATAGTAAACATTTATACATGATAAATTTAATAATACCTACTATTTTGATAAAAACATTTACTTCAATATGTTTTTTTGGAATAATTACTAAATAAATAAATATTAATTAATTATAATATAATTATCCAATAATTATTATAATATTCATTTAATTTTAATATATCATAGTTTTTTTATTTTGGTGATTATTTCATTAGTTTGTTTTTCTGTTAGAAGTTGTTTCAAGATTTTTAGAATTTTAATGGTTCGACTTCACGGGTTCTTATACAGATACTATCCTTTACACATTAAAATTAACTTATTTGTTACATCAATAATGAATTATATAGTGGTTTATAAAAATAAAATATTGGGTGATCATAAACCTTCATTATCTTCAATTATTAATTAATTTTTTATAACCCTTTATTTATCATTATAAAATGATTATGTTTTCGATTTAACAATGTCTAGTGGACGACACCAATTTTTAAGACTTATTTTGCCTCTTATTTTGATAAATCGTATAGATACCCAAGATATATATACACATTATTTCATAATTCTTTACATTAATTGAAAAACTATATATAATGATTTTCTAGTGGAAAAGTGACTTTTAAATATTATAAAAATAAATAAATCATCATAAATGTAAAGTAAATATTGATATTTTAAATTCAAAATAATGCATAAAACTCCCTAGATTGCTAATACTGCATCGGATTCCATGAGGAGATTATAAAATGAGAAAATTTAGATTTAAATTTTAGTACTGGATTTAACATTCCAATAATTAATACTGTGGGAGTCAAGACACATTATGTGATAACAAAAAGAGAATGATCATAAAAATGGAAAAATGTATTATGAAAAAAAAATAAAAGATAATTGAATCATAGAATGAGTGGAAATAACATGAGATATGATATCATATACATTATTAAAGGATAGCCCTAAAGACAATTATTGGAATTGGATGTATTACTTAGTCATATTAGGATCCCCAATCCCATAAAGATATTGGATAATATCCCATGTTGGATTACCATTACTTCCAATTCCATTACAAATCTTTTCTCGATATATAATGCCCTACCAATTCATTGGAAGAGAATATATTATTGTACCACCCATCAAATAATGAAAATCCATTATATTCATTTCACATGTGTAAGAGAAACATTATATAAATCAGAACCCAATCAGACCCATGAGAACGATGTGTGCTTCATAATTATTAATGAATGTATAATTGAATGTAAAGTAATAATGATTCCCAAATCGAAAATATATAAAAAAATTTTACTTTTAAATTTTAAACAGGGTCATAAACCTTTTACATATATTTCCAATAATTAAAATTCATGAGAATGATCTGGGAAAATAAATGATAAAAATATACCACATATGTGATGCTTTATTACATAAATATGGATCATTTTAACAAATGAAAGATAAAACTGTTTTTCATAAAAAATATTTTAACCAAGAAGGATCTCCCTAAAAAATTATTTTCTGTTACATACATTTGTTAAAAATATTTTTTGGTGGTGATAGACGACAAGAGGTAAGAAATATTAATGTTCCATTAAATAGGATTTATTTGATGTAGGAAATTCATAGGGAACTAAAACATGTTTGGCCATATATATGAAATGAATTTATTACTATATATATGTATGATATAAATAAATACAAAATTTTAAGATGTTCATGTTGTTAATATTTCATAAATTGTATAAAATTAAAGAGAATGTGTATCCTACATGTAATGAGGGTGCTACGAATGATTTATTACATCATATACAAATGATATCCTCATTGTGATGATTTTAATAAATTAATAAATAATTAACCTTATATATATATAAGAAAATTATTCATATGATACTAAATTATATAAATAAATTAATAATCACCCATATTATTATTCTTTATTTCTATAGTTTTTAATTTAGAAAAATAATTTTTGGGTTTTTGTTCATATTCAAAAATAGTTAAAAATTATGAAATGTACCTTGATGAATCAATTTATGGTGGTCAAAGATACTATTATAATTTCCTATTAGTCACACATATATGTTTTTGAATATTATTCCAAAAATTTTAAGGATTCAACAATAACATTTTATATATTCTAAATACATTGATAATATTATCATTTTTCTATTTTCCTAGAAAATAATATATCATTTTGTAGACGCGATAATTCACACATACCCATATGCGAAAAAATCATTTTCTATGTAACATTAATGGGACATAATAAATGAAATAATTACATTTTATAATTTTTAATCAGTCTATACATATTATATTTTTTAGTTAAATATTTTTTTGAATGATCCATTTTAAGGTGGTAAAGGAAAATTGAACACAATGTTCTTGGTGGCAGTTGGATGTACAAACAAATTATAATTTTTTTGTATAAATAATTAAATTGATATTCCATTACTATAATATTAATTCCTAATATTAAAAATGTTTTTAATATCATACCATCATGAATAGTGGGGACATGAGGGGTTTAGAATAATGAATGGTCTAGACATGTGTGTATGAGAATATTTCCCCTCCCTTGGATGATCTCCCTTGGGTAACTACATAAGGTCTCATTGATTTTTATTATGTTGATACCATTAATTCAAGGGTATGGGGAGTGTGTTTAGGAGAGGGTAGATAAGACTTTTATTAGGGAAAAGCGTTGTAATTGGTGAAAAAATAGAGTATTTGAGCTACTTTTATACATAAAGAGAGTTTCATTTCCCTAAATTGACATCAATTTTAAATAATATCACTCAATTATTCATGTTTAATGTGTAAAAAACATACAATAACCATGTTATTAGATATATAAATTTGAAACATCCTCTAATATCTAATATCATAATTTTTCATAACAAAATATAACATTTTTCACTATGTTAAACTACTTTCACTCTACCCATTCATTAATTACTCCACATTCTCCCTTATTAAAAACTTCAAAAGGATAAAATTAAAATTTATATGATTTAATAATTTTAAATTAACTATTTAGTGTATTGAAATAATTTTATAAGAAATATTTGTAGAGTTAGAAAAATTAATTTTTGTTTTAAATTATAAAACTTGAATAATCAATTTCAAAGAAAAAGTTAATTTTAAAAATAATATTTATCCATGGGTTAATATTATACATTTATTGATAATATAGAAATAAATATTTCTAATATAAAATTGTATGTCTTAATTTTATTTCAAATCAAGCCAAAACACGACTCGATTAAAATAATGATTAATTAAATCAATTACTTTTTTCCTTAGAATTAGGTTATGGTTGTCACCTTTCTCTATGTTAACTATGATGTAATGGAACACAAACCTCTCTATGTTGATCTTATGGCCATTGATCATAGTCATCCCCCGTATTTTTTTGGAATGGACTTAGACAATATTTTGGACACCTTGGAGAAGAATGGATTGTTACCCAGCTACCATATTTCAATGTTTGGATTTAATAAATTCATGGATTCAAAAAACCATCATGAAATTTTATAATCTTAAGATAAATATTCATATTGTAACAAAAAATATGGCCCCCACTAGTTATGGAAATGTGAGGATAGGTCCTTATATAATCATCATGGTAATTTAATATATCCTAAAATTATTATTTCCCACATAGAACCATCCCTATCAAACCAATATCTTCTTGTTCTCAAGCCAAGAGAGGATGATGGCCTCTTTATGAGGGATAAATTCTCAAAATTGTGTACCTATAGATATGACATTATATCTATGGTCCAAAACATTAGGGATATCCTTATACATAGAAAATTCTCAGAGGTCATGACCCAAAAAATCTAGCATCAATATAATGATATTAGGAAATTATTTTATATTTATAATAAAACCCTAGGGTATCTAGGAAATGGATCATGATATCATCCACATAGAGGATAATTTATAAGAGTGATTGTTTGGTGTAACTTTTATTTTTTTATATCAAAAAAGAAACACATTATAAAAATTTATTTTAAAAGGTGAAAAATGAATAAGAATGATCCCAAATCAATTAGACCAAATTAATTGATTATATATATTTATTTTTTATTTATTTTATGAAATATAATATTCCTTCAATAATATAGAATCTACTCATAGAGTTTGTTTCTTCCAATAGTGATATTATTTTTATCGGAAAAAATTCCACTTATCATTTAAAAAACATCTCTCTTAGGTGGGGTATTTTGAATGAGAATTATACTATATTGAATTAATCAATTAATATTTCATTATTAACATAATCTACTCCGTCAATGAGTAGATTAGTTCGTACCCTATAAAAAATCAAAGACAATTTTAAATATTCATGTCTTCTTAAAAATTCTACCATATAAAATGAACCATGTCAAAATAGTTTCCTTGGATCCTTATATTATATTACTAATGATTTAATATTAGAAAAAATCCTTGTTTACATCTTAGGTTGACACTTTTCAGGATCCACTATATCTTCCTTTTTAGTTATCATTCTAAAATTTAATCATCTATATTTTTTTTAGAAATTAGGTCTATTGAGTTTATTCAACTTTGGATTTTAATTTTTTAAAAAATCATCAATGAAAAGATCTATAACATCATTAAAAATGTAGTACTAATGCTCAAACATGGTTTTGTGAGGGATAGAAATATTCATGGTGAAATTTTAATAATGAAATAGATTATACATAACATATTACAAAAGGTTGTTTCCTCCAATATAATGGTAATGGGTGAAAGTGAGGTGGTATGTGATAATATATAGTTGAGTTTAATTATTAATGTTAATGAAAAACATAATTTATTTTAAATACATCCATATTTTTACTATATTCTTCATTTACCAGATTTATATCTCCAGAGATGGATGGATATTCTGTTTTATAAAATCTAATATAGGACTTTCTTGAAGAGTCTCGATTTCTCCCTCATTCTTTAATAGCTCAAGAAATTATCATCCAGAACATGGATTTGGCGGTACCCTTAGGGTCAATCCTACAAAACATGAATTTTTATGAAACTAATTAAAAACAATCTTCTTAATTTTTTATAGATATGTAATATTTTTTAAATGTAATTCAAAGATCAATAAGATTCTTTAATAACATTTTACCAGGTTATGAAAAAATATTTGGTAGAGGAAAACCCCTTTAAAATAATTTATTTCTCTCAAGATACTACTCTTCTAACCAATATGATGACATGTTCAATTTACTGACAAATTTTTGAGGGATTTTTCAGTTAAAATATCTCATTGAAACACTATCATCATGATAGTCATGATTAGTCATTTTGATTATCATTTTGAATATACTATATTAACAATCAACACTTATAAGAGAAAAATTATATCATTTTTTGAGTACATCACCCACATCAATTCATTTTTGACATCTAACCATAGGCACATAATAAATTCCATTCTTGTTCCCAAAGGGGTCTTTAATGTGATTGAAAGGGTGATAAATGGTTCTCATTAATAATATCTTATATAAGTTAAACAACACAATGATATCATAAATAGGTTGGATAGTTTAACTATTTAATGGGTATTATAATTATTTATCTTGAGTATAGTATGCATAGCTTGTATGAAAATCTATCATGCATTTCTATTACATATAACTACCTATGTTCTAGTTACCTAAGGAGAAAATATAATACAACATGTATTAAAATTTTAATTTCCAAAACCACTCCTATATCCTATGGAAAAGAATTCTGATCCCGCTATATCTTCTTATTCATCAATTCCATTAAGTGTATGTAAACAAAGTGGTTTCCATAAAAATACACATGGGATTGCAGCAACATTTTTTTTCAAATTTTCTAACTCCATTCTTTAGAATCAAATAATCCATGTCCATTTTCAGCTTCCAAATAATTTTTTTTAATTATGATAAGAAAATATTTTAGAAATTATTATACCCATTAATGAATAAGATAAGTTATTCTAAACATCCTCTATGTCTATTATATTTAATAAAATGTATTTCAAAGGAATTATGGGTGCTTGTAATAAAGATGATCAATTGTTTTCCTAATTCTGGGAATATTCTCTTCATTAAAAGATAAAATTTATGATATTGGGAGAATAATATTGTTATATACTTAAAGAAAATAATATTCAATGAAAGGGGATCTGAATTACTTCAGAATACTATTATTCCATCTAAAAATATAAATAAATTAATCTCCATATATTCCTCAACAATGAGTTAGAAACATATCAATAGTGTCCCTTTGGTGGATTCATGGGTATCACATATTTTTTTTATCTATTTCACATGTTCATTCCATCATTTTTTGGTGATTATTCTATGATTTATGATCCTAAAATAGAATAATGGTGGTATTTTATCTGGTTTTTGGAATATATAGAAATACTTGAATGAAAAAAAATATTAAAAAATATTTGTAATAACCAACACAATGAAGCTAATTTTTTTCATTTCTTATAAAACACTAATTATATATTCAGAGAAAAATAATTAACCAACTACTTTGCCTTCAACACTCCCTCAACAAATATACCCTCTCATGATGGTGTCTGGGTTTCATGTTTTCCCCAATCCAAGGATGAATGATTAATAATGATAGTTCATGTTAAAATTGTTGTATAATATGTGGAGGTATTATTCATGATAGACTTCGTTCAATTGTGTTCGTATTCAATTCAGTTTTTGTGAAGGTATATCCCCTCTCATGGAGGCAAAATTCATACTTGATGGTCTTACAATTTTCCAAGATAGAAGTATCTCCCTCAATGTACATGAATTGTATTATGTGCTGATTTTTGACTTCATGTATGGTATTTCATCCACCATTGTTAAAAATATTATATCATTCATAAATTTTAAAATCACATTCACAATGTAAACCTCCAACACACTAGGATCGAATCTAGTAAAGTGGTGGACATATTAGTTCATTTTAAAGAAGTGTCCTTGACCCATACCACTATCTCTTCTCTTATATCCTTACCAACTATTTTAAAAATTATTACTCTCAGAGGCTCTATTTTCCATTAGGATATTTTTTCCAACTTGATCACATATTTATTTTTGGTTCTCCGAAATTTTTAAAAATAATTAAATTTTTATTCATTAATGTACCATATTATTCATACATTCAATATATATTTTTATTATTCAATCAGAACAAATTTTATTCATTAAAATAAACCATTTATTCCTTGAAAAAAAATTATTGTTCATAAGGTCAATTCAGAATAAAGGGAAATTCTAAAATATATAAAAAATCATGATATATATATATATATATAAATTTTTAAAAGTACATATACAATTATAATCATTATGTAATACCTAATAATCTAAAAATATATGACTATTGTTTTTGGTGGGGGTTAATCTAGAATTGTTATGGTGGGATTCTCCATTACATTGAACATCTACAATATATGTTTTTAATCATATGGTAATTTCAGGATTTTTAAATGGATTATGTCCAGGGATGACCGGAAGAATGATACCTCCATTTCAAGATAAAACATATGAGACTCATAAGGATGGATCCTATTTTCAGATATCAATCCTTCCTAATTTATTTTTATATTTTCTTAATTTTTTACATTTATTATATTCTATATAAATAAAATACTATGTTATAAAATTTATATTTAACATTATAAATATATAATGGTTTTAATTTTTATTTAGTATAGTTCTGGAAACATGCTATTTAAATATTATTTTTTATTGAAAATATACTATTAAATCATTGTTCATTACATTACCCCTCTCTAATAAATAATATAATCTCAGTTTTCAATAATTACATAGTAAATACATTATCTTAGGGTAACTATAAATTGATTTATGATTTCATATTAAAAATATATATCATTAACACTTATTCAAAAATAATAAGTATAATCTATTTATTGTGTCTCTTCTTAACAAATTATTTTAAATTCATCTCAATATTTATTGTTAAGATCAATTTTATTTTTCAATGAGTTCATAATAAAACATTAATTGGAAAATTATCTTAAATAGTTTTGAGGTATCAAGTGTGACTAACTATTTTTATATTATATACACTATACACATTAATCTCTCATTCAGCTCGATTCATCAACATGGAGGTTCTTGTGGAAAGATGAGGTCAAATGATAAAGTTGATTAATAATGGTCCTCTTACCAATATGTCTAGTGTAGGTCCATGTTCAAAACCCAAAAGATAACATTATGGTGTTTTCCCCTCGATATCACCATCATGTGTTATCTATCTCTCATATTGATTTCCATAATAGATAACCACTGAAATCCTTTCATGCTTATTGAACTAGACTATAAGTTTCCTTCTCTATGAAGACCTAAAATATAAACGATATATGGGGATGTAATCCATTAAGAATCCACTATAAAAGGATCTTTTTTATCATAAATATGTTCATCAAAAACCCAAAGTGTTTTCCATATAAGTTGTAATGGTGTATCACACTTATATTTTGAGAAATATTTTTTTGATAAATTTTTTTCATGTAAGTATTTATTTATCCTTACTGAATAAACTAAGTTTCAATTTAATTTCATGAAAGAAGAATTTTATCATGTGTTTCAAATAACAATAATTTTATCATGTGTCCCATGAAATATTTATTTCATCCTAAATGTGATATATTATTCAAATAAAATTATTAAATATATTAGTTAATAATGAATCATTATAATTTATAGTAGTAATTGTAATATCTAAATTATGAAATTATATGATATACACATGTATATATTAGTATTTCCTTTGAAATAATTAATTTATTTGGGATAATAAAAACCAAATTCAAATAAAAAGAATTATTATCTAAAACCCCATTTTTATACATGAAAATTTGATTTATCTCAATTAATTAATCAAATATTTTTTTGTGAATGATTCTTATATAATTTTTACAGTTTACATTTAACTGGAATTTTAAAATTTCTCTTATCTGTTTGATATATATTAGGTAAATTTATATACAATTTCACACTTATAGACAATACTTTTCTAAATATCTTTTTTCCTGCATTTTCTCAAACTTAATTTAAAATATTGTTTTTCCATTTTTTAAAAATTTGATTAAAAAATTTTAATTAATTTTGGAAATATACATGCCAAAAATACCTTAAAGTGTATTATTGATAATTTCTATAAAAGATTAATTTTTTTTTAATAATGAAAAGAAATTTATTATTACGAATCAACATCTCACTGAAAGCATTTAAAAATCTAAATTTATTTTCATATGGTTATGAAGGTTAAATTAATTAAATTTTTATATTAATAATATTATTTCTGTTTGAATCAATTAAATATTTTATTTTTATATAATTTTTTTATCCTTTTGAACATTTTATAATTGGAAAATCATTATATCATCTCATCTACATGATTACATTTAAATTAACTATTTTCCACAAATGTGAATGAAATTTGAAAAAATTGATTCCTAATTATTAACATGATTAATGTATGTTATATTATTATTTCAACATATGTTTTGAAGATAATTAAAAATAAATATAGTAAAAAAATTATTTATTGTTGTTATTGTAAAAATGAGTTTACTCGTGGTTTAACTAAAAATATATGGTTTAAAAATGTGTCCAGATATGTTTGAAACCTTCTTTATAGACGTAGTTCAACATTATTTCATCAAGGTTAGAGAATTAGGTTTTTTTAACATTTTCTATGTGATTAACAAGTGTACATATTTTTTTTTTGAAAATACATGTCTGCCACTCACCTCACTTATTAAAGGCCATCCCATATCTAATCCAATTCACACTTCCAAAACAATTTAATTAATATGTTACCTATAATAATTAATTCCTCAATCACCTCATATAATCTTAGAATTTTTTTCTGGTCAAAAATCAATCTTTTGAATTACAAACCAAAATAGTTTTCCAAAGTAGAGTTAATGTCCCTAACTGAGCATCTTGATTTATTTCTTCCACTACCTCTATCAATTATTATTAATCCATGAATATTTAATATTATATTTTTCATAAATAAAATTATATTATATTATTGTAATGTAATATATTGACTCATTCCTATCTTCCATCAAATGATAGAGAGTATCATCATTAGTTAGTATGGAAGACTATGATCACAAGAATAATTGTTATTCATTTTTTATATCCACCTTTCACAAATGGAAATAATGATGTATTTAATTATTTTATATGATATATATGATATTTTTATACCACGCAAATTATAATACAACATATAAATTTTTCCTCTAAATTCATTTGGAAAATAATAATATTGCTTTTCTTTAAGATGAAATAATACCACACTATCCGTTGTTATGTGTTTTTCATTTTTTATTTAAATGGATAGTTATAAGAATTTATTAAATATATATATATGATATTTCTAACAAAATTATTTTTTAGTTATAATATCCTATATAGTTCCTTTTGTTCTATTCCATGGGGGATATGACAATGTGAATTGTCTGTATAACATATTATCAGCTCACAAAATTATGGGATTAATTATTGAGGGACTATTTATAAGGAAGGGAATAGGATATTTTTTAAAAATATAGTTGTTATATATAAAATAAAATTTATTATTTTGTGGACATATATTATTTTATATTATTTTCTTCATTATTTCTATAATATATAAACAACGTTCATGGATACATATGGCATATAGTCTTCATAAACGTTGTAATTTATTTTCTATCACTATCTTTTATAGATTAATCTAAATGAATATATGAAAAATCTATATGATATGAATATCATTTTTAACAATCTATATGTTATTTAATGACAATGAATGTAATAGGTCCATAAATAACAATTCAAAATCTCTATGAAAACAAAAAAAAATATTTCACAAAAAATCACATTAACATTGAATGATTTATAAAAGGTAATAATTAATTAATTTTTGGTATTATATATAATGGAGGATCGATAATTTTTTCTAATAATATTATATTTTATATATAGTTTTTTCAATGTCTATGAAGAATGTTGATAATTACAGTATGATATTTTTGTCTCATCTTTAACTTCAATGCGACAGATTCTATATTCACCACATTATTATTTTGTTTAGTGTATATAATTCCCATGAATATTTTTTATCATTATTAACCATAAAATTATGTTTATTTAAATATCAATTTGTTTATCCCCTTTACGGGGTTTACATATCAATAGGTACCAAAGAGGTAAGGGATTTCCATCTAAATATTATTTACTATGAGATATATTCTATATTCACCATGTGTTTATCTTATATATTTTATTTACATACCATGAATTTATATTATGATTATTATCTTTAAAATAATATTTTTTGAGATATCCATTTCAGTATATCTATTTCTTAGGGTTTATTGTTTAACATTTTCTAATGTATAAAGGTATTTTCTCTCACTTTAATTTTAATTGTTACACATTCTACATGCACCACTTGTTTCATTTATGTGGTTTATTTATATACAATTAATTTATATTATTATTATTATTCTAAAAATATTTTTAATTTACATATCAACTTTATGATATCTATTTCGTGGGTTTTACGGTATAAATATTTCCAACATGGAAATGGATTTATGATTAAATCACATTGTTTATCAAGAATTATTCATTGTATCCTTGTAATGATGAAATAATATGATCAATATGTCAAGAATTAATGATATTTACTATACTCTATTTTTTATTGAGGGTAGGTGGTTTCCTTTAATTTTTACAGTCTTTATTTTCTCAATATTTCAATAGTACATTTTTAAAGAAAGTTGATATTATCTCTATCTTTAGATGCAGATAATTTTACTCCATAATATTATTTTCGAAAAATGTTTTGAAAAATGTTTATAAATTCATCAAAAGATTTATTAAACAATTTTTTACTCATTATTTTATTTTTAACAGAAAATTTTAAATGAATAACTATTTCATTTTCTAAACAGTTCCTATTTAGATTTTACAGAAAAATGAATTGAATCATTGCCATAACAAGTTCGACATGCATAGTATTTTCTAAAATTTTCTCCAAATAATTTTTTAAAAGTGTTATTTAAAAATCACAATTTTTAATTTCATTGAAAAGTATTTCCAACATGTTTTTAAAAAAATTAAATGATATTTTTATATTATAATGGGTATTATCACCATGAAATGTTTTTAATTAATTTTATGCTTCAATTATAATGTTACTAAGTAATTTATAATGGAAAGGTATTTGAAAAAGGTTTATTATTTATTATGGTTCTTTAATGTGTATGGGATATATAATATATGAATTGTTCCATGTGGTCTTTTTGATTCATTTTTTATCCAACATGACATCCTTTGATGTTACAAATGCTTTACTAGGGATATGATTGATTTATATCATAATTATTGTTTCTATTTTTAGTTAATTATTATTTAGATAAATTTATAATAAAACTCATTTATTGTTCATTAGTTATTCTTTAGATAGTTGATGAAATATTTATCAAACCCATTTTCATTACATGGGTTATGATGCGATTATATAATGATTTTTTAACGATATTGTGGAATACATAAGAACAGTTTTCATTATGATGTGGATGGGATATATATCTCCATCCAATTAATTTGGTTAATATTTATATCTCATGAAATAAAAACTGTAAAAAATCAATCGTATTGATCCACTATGGTAAGTAGGTGAGTATTGATCTATTATTGGAAATAGGTGCGTCCTATATCACAACTGTAAATATGTAATATGTCTGGACAAAATTTATTGATGGTTTTGGTATTTTACTTTTAAATATGATTTGTTTTTCTATATTGATGATATCACCCCACCTTTAGGACATGATCTTATGGTTCATGATAGATTTTTGCAGATGTATCACTCTTATGGTCCATTTTTCAAAGATGATAATGTTTTATTCAATGAAACATTTAAATGATTTATGATAGGTTTGGTATAAACATCATAAGTTATGTTGGTGATAAAATAACATTATTTATATCTTATTCATTTATATGATCATAGATTAATATCTCTGACGTATATTCTTACTGAGAATTTTATCTCACCCATTATTTTGTTTCCTTCCCTCTGTTAGGAACAATGGATTAGTTAGGATGTTCCAAAGAGTATTAATATGTGATAGGATATTTGTGGGAGATGAAGAAGTTATTTCATGAAATAATAATATTTTTTATTGTCTCTAGAAAAATACACTATAATTGTACTAGGTCATGTGCCTATGAAATATATTGAGCATTTCTCTATAAATAAGGATTATTTATGTATGAAAACACTGGTACAATATAGTTTGAATTGGAGTAAAGGTTTTCCTATACAAGGGATTCGAGGATCAAAAAACTATAGTGAAATCAATATGGATATGTACATGGGTATAACTATGGATGTATCTAATCATAAGTCCATAGATGAGATAATGTAATAAAAATGTCCATGAATTTTGGTAATGAATAGATAATGTGGTTACTAATGAATTAAATCACTATCAGGATACTACAAGTTGATGTATATCTTGTATAGGGTTACTTAGGGATTATCACACCAAAAAGGAAATATTTAGTTTGAATTTATTCTTACCTACTGCAATGAAACAATCCTTTGTAGACACCTAGATTGATACATCTAGAAGATATGATTTGAAAATTAGAAAAAATATGTACAAACCATTTTGAATTATGTATGTAATGATCATGCATAGTCAATGTTAAGCCAATGACATAATATATTTAAAATTATTTTCCAAAATATCAAATAAAAACTAATAAGTGGGGGTTTAATCCATTGAATACCATTAATATGTTTCAGGAATTTTAGAAACATAACCCCTAAAACCTATTAAATTTCATAACCTTATCATACTTTAGTAGATAGTCATGCATGAAAAAGAAAGAAAGAAGTAAAGAACATATGATTTACAATGTTAGGCCTTGATGTGAAAACCAAAATCATTTTCATGTCCACTCCCATAGGTCTATAGAAATTATCTATTATGAATAATTTAATAAAAATGTTGACCACTCCAGTTAGACACAATCTATCTCCTAATAAGAATTATTATACTGACTCTCATTAGTTTACAATTTTTTATTACAAAATATTGAGACAAAACTAAGTATAAAAGGCATTGTTCAAACAGAACCAAAAATTCCCCATCTGGATTCACATTCCATTATATGTGGATATGATTCGGTATATTTGATGTGGTTTGGTCCGATGGACTCAATCAGATGGAATCAGAATAATGATCCCATTTTCAATCTGCATTACACAAAATCTACTCCAATTAAATGTTTAATATTCCTCATTCAGTAAATCAAAACATTTATATGTACCCAGATTTAATTAGTTATATATAGAGAGAGATAACAATAACATGATTATTTTAGCAGTCAACATTTTTTCTCACATGAAATCCAGCAAATTAAGAATTTACTCTTCTTCTATTTATAGGTATCCTTAAAATAAAATAGATGGAAACTAAAAAACGTTCCCACATACTCAAATTCAAAAAATACCCCTCTTTTATAAAATTTTAATTTTAGGTTTGACCAATTAAACACTTTTCCAATCTTATAGAACCTTATTAAGTCTTCTATATAGCCATCATTCTGGAACTTAATAGATTTTCTTCTATTCAATGAATCTTCTTCCACTTAGTACGATGAAAATTTATCCACTCAATACTATATAAATTAATAAGATCATTATGATAGAAATTCATCATCTCAATATTATGGATGTTTCTCTTCCCATTACTATGGATATTCTTCATATCATTAATATCATACCTCCTCATAAACACATCAATCATTCATATCATTCATTATTAAGTCTTCTTACAATATATGTTCCTAATACATCTAGACCTGATACTCTGTGTCTATATTTCATAATCCAATTTAAATGTAAGAAAGACTATCCGTAGTGTCCTTTCTTAAAATACATTCCTCATGATAACTTATCCTGATTCATTAAAACCCAGTTATCATAAAGGCCACATATGTCTTACATAGGAATGTATTATGACATCTCATATTTCTGGAACATCCTTTATTTTCAACCAAATCTCAATATTATTGCAAGCACCTATTCTTCCTGTTTTCTTCAAAAGGTATTCATCAAAATTGTTACATACATCGTATGATATTTGATAATTATAATCCAGAATTAATAATTTATCAAATGGATCAATGTTAATGAACATTCTTATTCTAGATTCTCTAGAAACATACTTTACAGGATTCATCGAAACTATAAATTTATTTCACATATTCTCCTAACATTCCAATAAACATAGTGGCTGATAGATCATGAACTTCATGATTTTAGATCTGAGACAATTATTGTGTTTGATCAGAATCATAAAAAAAGTCAACACATATATTTATAACAACAACATTATCCAGTTTAACATAGTCTCATAACCTACATCAGGAAGAGAACATTCAAAAATATTTTCCCTCTTTTTATTATTTTTTCACGCATTCACAGACATTTAAATTTCACATAAAAAAACATACCGATGAATAGGGTCTAATAAAAAAAACCAAAAACATACTTTCCCAAAAGGTTTGTTTTAAAAATATAGAACAAAAGTTACCAATAAATAATAAAAATTGTTTTTCCACTGCCCCATTAGAATTGATGACAACCATGGATAATAACATTCTTAACCCACTATATTTCAACCACTATTACTTTATCACAACATATTTTTTTAACTTATATATATACAATCCTTTCTCAAAAGTGATTGTTATATAATCACATCATCTGATTAAGTAATTATTTGAAATAATTCCATCACTCAGTGACAAGAAATTATTCTGGACATGTTAAGATAAACTTCCTTTGTTTTATATTTTCTAATCAATTAACCTTTTCTCTCACACATTTTATGATAAAAAATCATTAATTTATTTTATAAAATAAATGTACACCCCATTCCATTTAAGGATATTTTTTTACATATTCTCCCCATTTTCCTCAATATCTAATGTACGCTTTTGGAACTTTTTTATTTTTTCTACCGAGTCATTTGAGGAGTCTGAACATGATTTTTAAGACATAATTCCACAAATCACTCTTTTGGCATATATTCTTGAATATAGAAGTTATTTATTAAATTAATAAGATATATTACAGTAAAACATCTCCAATAGCAGCATTATCTTTTATATAGTAAATATTTATATCAATGTGCTTCAACATAGAATATTAAAATGTATTTCTAGAAATACAAATTGCACTATAATTGTCACAAATAAACATTAATGGTATAGAGAAGTCCACTTTTAATTATTCCATTTGTTCTTTCATCCATAACATTTGAGTAAAAGCCTATGTAGCTACAATATTATATGATTCATAATTGATTAATGTTATGAAACGTTGTTTCTTACAATTCCAACTCACACAACATTATCCCTAGAAAAGTATTTCTCTATAATTTTATTTTCTATCATTATAATATTGATCCCAATAATCATCATTATATCCATGAAATTTTAGACCGTATCATTTTTTGGAATAAAATCCGAATTGAATATGTTCCTTCTAAATATCTTAGAATTATATTTTCTTCAAACATATGAGATTATTTTAAATAATATTGATACATGGAATAAGCCATTGTGGCATAAAGAATACCATTTCTTAACACTATGTGATAAATCAATGTTCTTATTAGCTTCAAGTATTTATTATAATTCCCAACCTCTCTGAATTCATCTTTACTCATCATCATCCTAATAGAAATTGGAAGAAAAAATGATTTGTAATTTATATAACAAATTTTTTTAATCGGTCCCTTTAATTTTTTTCCTATGATTAGAAGCTACAAATTTCCTTTTTCTAAACATACAATACCAAGAAGTATATTAATCCTCCCAACCTTGGTCATTCAAAAAATTTCTTCATTCCCATTGAAAATTATTTAGAATGTTTTTCCTCATCCCCAAAAAAATTATATCATCTACATTAGTAATAATAATTTTTGTGATGGAGTTAACTTCATTCAAATAGATGTTACTGTCAACCCTCCTTTTAGAAAAATAAAAAATTCCAAAATAATTATCATGTCTTGAAAACCCGACATGTGAGGCTTGTTTGAGTCCATAAAAATATTTACTCAATTTAACATTATTTTTTTCATCTTCATAATTTAGATACCCACAAGGTTTCTCAATGTGTAAATATTCATCAATCACCCAATTTTGAAATTAAAAAATTAAATCAATATTTTACACTTCATAATTCTAGTGTGTTGGCACTGGTAAAAAATTATAATTGTTTCTTCCCATTCATTGAGGGAATAGGTTTAAAAAAATCCACACCTTCCAACTATTAAAAGACTTTACATATAAACATGTTTTTTTCATAAAACATATCCATGTTCATTAAACTTGTTTATTTAAATCCTATTTTAAGATAATATTATTACCTTTATGAAATGGAACAAGTTCCCATGTTTCATTTTTATCAATTTTATATAACTTTTCATTCATAGAATTCACTAATTATTTATGTTGAATAACTTCTAAAATTGATTCTGGTTAAGCATTTGTGACTAGTAAAGAGTGATTTCCTAATATGATCTTTATTCTAGTGAGAACTATATCCTTTTGACATCCATGAATATATTCGGTTTCAACATTTTTTTATATAGAAAGTCTCTAATTTCCCCTTCCCACTTCACTATCCTCATCACATGATTCATCTGAACCTTCATGTACATTATTTTTCTCGCCTTAATTTTTATTATATACATTCATTTTTTCTTCCACAGTACATATAGAATGTTCTTTTCATGAATCTTGATTCTAAATAACATTCACTATATATGATTCTACAATTTTATATAAATGTTTGTTCTAATATTTGCATCTTCATTTATTGGGTGAATAACCCATTAAATTTTCCTTCCATATATTTCTAATCAAACATTCACAGATCAAACTTTTAAATTTTAAGGAAATAAAGATTTAAAAAAATATTCATGTGTTTCAATGAATGTTTCTTATTATAACATATTTAATTAGAAATATTTTTTAATTTAGTATCAACATACTTCTTTTCTGAACATGTATAGTAGTAAAAATATCTACATTTTAGGTGAACATAAAATGTTTGTATTATGATAACATACTAAATACCATTTCTACTAATCTAATATTATTCATTTCTACTACTCCAATTTGTTGTGGGTTATATAGATAATTGTGCTAAATTTTGATTATATTTTTTCTTAGATAAGTTTCAAAATTATTACATGTGAATTCTGTACCATTATATAGGTTTAAATTATTTATGTAAAGACTCAATTATTTCTCAATATTTCATCTGAAGACTCTGAAAATATCTACAACCTCTTACATGTGTTTCATAAAAATAATGTTATTAAAACAAATGAAATACTCAATAAATGTGACAATGTATAGATCCCATTTTATATTTGATGTCTCATTGGCCCATATAAATTTCAATGCATCATTTCAAAGAATCTGGTAGATTGAATCTCAAAATTCTTCTGAATCATATCAGTCATATTTCCCTTATGAAATTTTATGCATACATTTTCTTATCTTCAATTAAATTCATCAAATAATAATAATAAATAAACATTAATGATTTTTTATGTTTTTATTCCCATTATGGACTATTCTTCAGTTCAAACACTTATCTTCATCTCCAACACAGATGAAACATGATTTGTAAAATTATCCTATTTGGATTAGATTTCACATGGTTGTTTATCATTTTTTAAAAACATTTATATAATTCACATTTTTATAACACATCAATATTTTATAAATATTTCTTATTTTACATCATCACAATGCTGAATTGAATTAATTAATATATGTTTAATTCCACTGACAAACAAAACATCCTTAGATTTCAACTATTCATCATCAAACTATGTAGTTCTGATTCTTCTGATTTTTAGGGAACAACAATTACCAAAGTTATAAACACCTCCATAATGAACTCAATGTGGTTGAATAATTATAAGTAACCATTACATTGTGAAGAACAACCAATGTCATGTATCCATTATTTTACTTTCTTTCATGTAAATCTCAAAAAAAGTCTCTTTCTTAAACATTCTACATTACTTTTTAATAGACATTTCCTATATTAAAAACATGTCCTGGAAGAGTAGTCATTAATTATTTAGAAACATGAGCATGTTTATAACAACTTCCAAAATATTCTTTCATAAAATCAATATAATGTTTCATTTTAATGTTTTTAATATCTTGATATTTCACATTTTTAATATTTTATGTGTTATGAAAGTTACTCATTATACATTCCTTATTTCAACAACCCATTGAAAACATTCTTACTGGTATGTATATGTAAAGATAATGATTATGTTAACTATTCCAGAAGATTACATAGAAACAAAATTAACCATAAAATCATGATTTTTTAATTGAAGTAATATCTTATATATTAAAAGAATTTGGCCGATAACTAATTTCTACTCTAACATACTCTAGTCTTGGACCATCATTCCTAAAGTTGAAGATTTCCATTTTTGTATATGTGATTGGTTTTTTACATCACTTCTCAACCCGTGAATTCCTAAATATTTTCCCATCACATGAAATGTTATAATAATTAGATGAATCATTTTTTTTGTTGGTGAGGATTTCAACTGATTCTTGATTTGAATATTATCTAAAACTTTATAGGTCTCTAATTTTAATTTAAATACATTATTGATATTTTTATTTTCTATTTTAAACTTGAATTCATACAATGAATATTAGAATGAATCTTTTCAAAATATTCATCCTTATATTCCAGCATCATATTGTGATCTTCAAAAATCATTCATTGTTTAAAATTCATTGTTTGTAAATTAATATATCATGGATGTATTCTCCACCTTTATTAACAACTGTTTTTTCTTTATCTACAATGTTACCAATATATCTCATTATCATTCATATTTCATTCTTGAGAGATCAATTTTTCTCAAATATGAAAATTGTTTTTTAGTAGATACACTCTTTAAGGTTCATCAACCCCTTTTTCTTCGCTATTTGAGGATTCTTGAACATTCTCAATATTTTACATGACTGTTCTTAACATTTTAGAACATTAAACCTTCGAGGAAAAATTTTCAGTTGAGTTTGATTCATATTTATTTCTCAAAATATTTATTTTTATTCTAGTGATCTTATTCACGTATTTTTAGGATGAATTTTATTCTTTCGAAATTTTTTAAAATTATTATATCATGGGTTTTCATGAGAATTTTATATATATTATAGAACTGCCTTCATTTGGATATTCATAGCAATTATTTAGATTCCCCAACACTCAAAACAATTGAGAGGATGTTTCCATTTATAATATATTTTCCACTTTGATATTTCATATATATAAGAGACATGAAATTATCATTCAACATGTCATCCTTTTTATCTTAAGAGTCACAAGGATTAACATATTCAACATCATGTATTTTAATTTTTATCAAAGCTTCAAAATCCATTTCATCTTTCTTATTATTTTTAAATATTAGAGTTTTTATCATTTAATTAGAAATATTAATATTATTAAACTAATCAGGACTTAAATAATCAATATCTTATAAAGAATACATTTTAGAATCAGTATTGTAATGAAATATTCTAATTATTTTCATCACAATGATATAATCATCCAAGACATCTCTGAATCACATGATGGTGAAAAAAAATCATATCCTCTAGAGAGGTTTTCATAACTACTTTCTTCATCTCTCATTCATATGTTTTCATAATTACTAAATTTTTTTATATTTCCCCCATTAACATTAATATTCCCTTAAAATGAATTCTGGATTATCACCCATAATCATTGATGTTCTGAGAACTAACACCATCATATATTCATTTTCTGATAAATACATGAGGAGATAATATATATTCATTCCATCAACATAAATAAATCTATTCTCATCAAAAGTCAGAGGAAAACCATTCTTAATTGATTAAAACCCATATATAGACGAATCAACAAAATCCTGGTTAAGAGATCAGCGATGCGGGATCATCTGTTTCTTCAAACCATGATAGATTTTTATATCAAATGTATAAACTCATCAAATATTTACAGAATTGATATTATCCATTAAAAGGATTAAAAAAAGGAACATGGATGTAATACCAATTAAATTTTGAATGAATTGAATAACAAATGTGATGAGAAGAGTGGGTTTCAATAAGTTTTATACTTTTTATTGTTTTCAACACTCTTAGAAACTTATCATATGAAAAATGTTTAATTTCATTACCTATAATATTTTAGTAAATATTAATTCATGAAAAATGATGAATCAAATTATATAAAATGATATATACATGGATCAGCCATATACTGAGGACCTATATCCTTCCCAAAGAGACTCAGGTTGGTCTACGAAAATTCACTAATAAGATGGGGTTGGTTACGATGGATGTAGTGTGATAAATTCAATATGGTTAACTGAGTATGATAATGTAATTTTCCACCATTTAATGAATGTACATATCATTCATATTTTCTTTAAAATCTTCTAAAGAGAATTTATAATGTTACCTAATGGAGTCATAGGGGTCATATGGGTGTTTATGGCTTGTTTGAATCTCAGATCCCTGGGAATTTTGAAACACAATTTGTCTACATGATATGTAAAATTTGTACGGCACATCCTGCACTATCTCTAATAATAGTGCAGGGTGTGACAAAGGTGAAACAGGTAACATAGGTTTTTTTCTGCATCATGAATCCCATGTCACATGACCATGAAAAAACAAGAGTTTTTATGGATGTTTTTCGCAGCTTTGGTGCATGGTTTGTAATATAATATACCATATCCATTAGATTTACCTCATCAGATATTTTATTATGTTTGATATGTTAATTTATTTGGGAAAAAATGTAATGATACCATGCACACCTTATTTTGATGGTGATCTTTCAAAAATTCCATTAATGATCCATTTTATAAACCGGTTTCCACCTATTATTTTTAGTGGATTACTATTTCATCTACTCTAGTGGCTCTACATTTTTCATATCCCATGTATATTTATAAATCATTCATTCTATTTACAATTCAATCATGGTTGGAGGCATCTTATCTATTTAGGTATGCTCTACCTTCCTCCTACATTTTATCTCAGATTATCATATGATTTGTTTCCCTATTTAGGGGTAGGCTATTTTTCCAATTTTTAAATCATCAAAACATTTCTTTAGTTTCTCTAAACCCACAACATATATGAGGCTACCATTATATAAGGATTCATCAATGTCTCTATGGTAATTTGTCATGGCATTTTTTCAAAATGAATTTCATTTCTCCTAGATTTTTCATTATTCCACACAACCATCCATCACTGTATAATTGAGTTTATCATATAAAATTGATGTAATCACATTGATATACAACTATTTATTTTTTACTAAATTGATGATATCAACCTTAATCACAGACTAACCTTAGGTCTACCAATATGAATTATTCTTTATAGTAATTTTTAATTTGATAGGAATGCCATCTAGGAATTTGGAAATGGTTCTAATTGAATCTACCCAGTCCAATATAAATTTTAATGGACCAAAGGGATCTATTAAGTTGTTCTTCCAACACATAAATAGAATTTCCACATAGGTGAATTTCTTATTGTCAACAGAAGCCTCTAATGGACTCATTGAGCCATGAAAATTAAATTAACATGATTTACAAAATTAAATATTTTGAATATATGGAATGACTTATTCATGGTTATTTTATATTCATTAAACGAATTAAATTATATAACTAAAATTAATATTTAAATCCTATAAAGGCCACACCATTTAATCATATTTTAATGAATTATTAAATCAAATTATTATGAATATGTTATAATGGATTGGTAAATGTGTTGAATGATAGGTAATTACCAAGGATTATATTGTTAATACGATTACGTCATGATATTGGATTTGGATTGATAGAAGGAGTTCATTTTGATGAATAGTTTCCAGATCCCTAACATTGGGAGTTGAGAATGAAGTCGCACACCATTAAAAATATTTTGATGGTTGGGAATGATGAACCACATCCCTTGGTTTGAGAGTAAACATGATGGCACACTCATCATCTCTAGTGGTGGGCATGATGTCTCCTACTCAATATAATATGTAAGGAATGTACCCTTTTTTATTGATCTTATAGGATCGTTTGGACTATTCATAGATGTCTATGCTATGCTCATGTATAGCTGCACCTAGTATTCTAGGTATACAAAAACTTATGTCCTCATGTACTTGGTTTATATAGGTGTATGAAATATATAACTAAAATATATTTATATCATTACAATATATATATATAGCGAGAGGTAAGTGGTTCATTTCAGCCAAAATCTATAGCATGTAGAGCCTCAATGTGTCTTTTGTGAACCCGACAGGCAATTATTTATTTATAAAACATTGTTAATTCTTTATTAATAACTATACATTGATGATTAGATATGAGACCCTATTTAATTTCTTATATATACAAATAATGGGTGCCTGCATGGATTTTATCTAACACCTTACTATGGCCATATTTATTACCTAAGTATACAATTTTTCTGTGGGTATAGATAAGGAAAATAACCCTACTACTGATCTTTGATATGCTTTATCTATTGTTGGAGCACTGGGAAGAGGAATGAGCATATGATTGAGATGCTAGTGGAGAATCATTTTTTCATCTAGTAGTTTTTATAGAATGTGGGAATATTCATGTCCCTTGTTGCCGATGTTTATATCAGCATATCATGAATCCATGTTAATGAATTTTCTTTATGAAATTAGATATTATTATTTAATATATCAGTTATTTATGAATATTCTGCATTATTATTCTTCTCGTTTATAAATATTCTTCCACTATTGTATGTGTATGGTTTTACCCACCATTCCACTCTGAAAACTGGATGTGGTCACCCCACCATACCACCTTAACACCCCCACTATAAGTCTAAATCCTCTGGCATAAGGGGAGGCACACATGAGGCCATGTGACCCACTAACTCAGGGAACAATTTAAGTGGATCTCTGGTATGGATGTTACAAAGTGAGATCAGAGGAAATTATTATCTTGAATAAATGCTTTCTTATAGGAGCTTGTATTCTAGTGTCTACTTTATTTTAAGGAGACACATCTCACTCATTTATATATAAAAATATTATGTATTTTCTGGGGAATATGATCAAATTAAATCGTGGTGTCATGACACCTAATTCCCTATTAGGTATCAGTCCGATGGATTTCCTCATTTTATGGATTTTCCCATTGATATAGGTGGATACATTTTTGTATGGAATATAATCATCCACCAAATGATGGGTAATTATGTAATCATTGGGATAGAGGGGTTAGTTACCTATCAATAATATATATAAAGTTATATTTATATGGGCTATGTTTACATCACCAGAGGGAGACAGATATTTTCATAATTGTTAATGGGATTTTAACACTATGTGATTCGAACCCAAGTAGTAGATATTGGGTAGTGTGACAAATCATTTTTTCCATTCCCTCAAAGATGATAAGGGGTTATAAACCACAATTTTTCCTCACATTGTGGAGAGCTTCATTGGAGTATTTCATAATGACTTGTGTAGTCTACCACTAGTGTGATAAGATGAATTCCCTATTGAAATAGATGTATGACCAGCATCGGGGAACATTAATCCTTATTGGGTAGAAAAGATAGAGCTTCTAGAACATAAGAACTATTTTTATGATCTAGAGAATAAATATTTATTTGCCCCAAATTTTTTTCTGGGGTTTATTGGTTCTTTATTCTCTGACGGTCGGTTGTACCCTCAGGATTTTCATAGATATATATCTACTGACCCAACTTAGAGAAAATATTTTATATCCACTACCATGAATATATAACTCCATTGATATTCATTGATAAAATATTGGGTGTTTTAAATGATAGATTTGAGGTCATGATATCACCAGGTTTATGTTAGGTAATATGAAATACCTCCCAAAACACTTAGGAGAAGCTATGGTCTTTACAAGTAACTAGTTATGCCGTTCGGACATAGCAAAACACTAACAGTCATTATGGACCTTATGAATTGAGTTTTCCACCCTTGTCTTGATTCATTTATTGTATTAATATTTTTTATATCCTAGATTATTAACACACCAAAAACAACTGTTCCAAACATCCTCATATAATTATTAATAATCTAAGATAGAATAATCCTTATGCTATGATCTGTAAATTACATTTTTGGTATAAAAAATTCCACTTCCTATGTCACATTATCTCATATTCAAATGTTTTAGTAGACCAAGAGAAACCGAGAACTATAATTTACTTGGAACAACCCAGGAAAAATTCTAACATTTAATTATTTTTTGTGGATTTCTAGGTGTTCCAAATTCGTTATCCTAAATATCTCACTTCTTGAATCACCACTTAATGTCTTCAAAAATAAGGTTGTAAAATTATTATGATCAAATGCATGTGATGAAACCATTCATAAGTTGAAAGAAATATTGAATTTATCACCGATACTGAATTTCGAAGTTCTATAAAAGAGTTCTACAGTGTACTATGAATCATTTGATAATATACATGGAGTTTTTATGATGCTATAGAGTGAGTCTTCGCATATGGGTCTCATCAATTGACGCATGTTGAGAGGAATTACCTAACACATAATCTCAATCTCTCTACTACAGATCAGGATTATTGATTTTTGATACACTACAAACCTTTAGAGAAATTTGTGATATTTTATGATCATCATATCCCTGTGTACATCAGTACTTATTGGGAACTTTATCTTAGGTAGTATAGTTATATTTATTACCTCTAGTTGTCAGACTAAGAGCATACTTATACTCCTTGTAAAGGAAATACTACAGTCGATTATCTGGGATAGAAGACTTAATGTAGGTGGTTCTGGAGGACATTGATGAATGAAAACTCATGATGTTATTCTCATTGACATTCCTGAAGATCTTGGTGGGACCATCTTTATATCCTTAGTGCTGAACTCTATTCTAATGGAATATGTATGAATGAAAAAAATATCCAATGTTGAGGTATGTATCCTAAGGTATGTGTCTCTGATGAAAATACATATTTGTGTTAGACCATGGATAATGATTATTCATTAATATTCCATCATTGTGTATGTGTCCCAACAGACATTAGAGAGGATATGATATGTGAATTCCATGACTTCGTACCGTCAGTTCATCCTAGTGTCACAAAAATGTGTTGAGACATACATTTCCAGTACTGCTGGCCTAGTATGAAATGGTACATTTATAGTGTCATAACTCGATATTCCACATTTCAACATGTGAATGTGTAGATTCAACATATAGTTGGGATTTTATAAAAAATTTCTTGTCCCATGTCGAAATACGTTTATTTTTCAAAGAGTTTCATGACCAGTTTACCTGAATCACCCCATAGAAATGATACATTTTGTGTTGTAATAGATCATTTTATGAAGTTTTCACATTTCATACATAATATAGTGACCTTTTTCATTGAAAATATAGGGATTTTGTATGTTATGTAGGTTTAATTACTTCATGGAGATCCACATTCAATCATTTGTTAAAAATATGTACACATTATATCATGGTTCTAGTTGGGGTTGTCGAAGGCCTTGTGTACACTACTGTTACTGGGCTTGTATTATCACCCACATATTAATGAAAAAAATGAGTGTTCTATTAATGTGATAGAGGATATTCTATATGAATGTGTCTTCATCAATTGGGGTTCTTGGGTGAATCAAATTCCCCTCATAGAGGTTTCTTGTAAATGCGTATTTGAGGCTACCATCGATATTGCTCCATATGAATCCATATATGGTTGGCCTTTTGGTTCCCCTCTCTATCAGATAGAGTCAAAGGAGGAAACATTTCATGGACCTATTGTTGTTTAAGAGAATATATATAATTTTCAATTAATCAGATAGAGCATGATGATATATCAGTCAAGGTAATATTTATATGGAAAAAAACTAGAGAAATCCCATTTCTGATGTCAGAGATTTGGTTTTCATGAGATTCTCGCCCAGACTAGTCTACAAACGTATTCAGATGTAGAGAAAATAGTCATCAATGTTCCTTTGAATGTTTTAGGTTGTGAAATAGATCAGACCAACGGCTCCCCATATAACACATCCTCATAGAAACAATCCTAGGCATGATGTCGTTCATGTATCTTAGCTTCACTAAAGTCATCCAGAACCCTCACATATCTTTTAGCATGATGATTTTGTGTTGGATTTGGATGGTTATTTAGAAGATTATCCCATTCTTATTGTGCATATGTTGGTACAAAGACTTCGATTTTTGTTATTTCCATTGTTATGGGTGTTATGGAAGCATTATCCATTATAGGATTAGAATTGGGAACTAGAAGTTGATATATGTCCTTAATGGAGAGATGTATTTTACAAAGATACCTCATTACCCATAGAAGGACAACTTCTGTATTGGTTGCTTTATGACGGGGATGATGTAATGACATGTCTTTTCATGATGGTAAATCTTGTTTGCTTTTTGTTATAATTATTTTAAATTTCCCTTATAATGTATAACAATGGAGTCACGGGGGTCTTGGGGGTGTCAGGAGCTTGTTCGATGCTCGAAACCCCAAGAATTTGAAAAATTAAATTGGTCACATTGTTAATAAAAACTACGATTCTTAACATGCATGGTAACTACTAATATCATGCGGTGAGATAAAGGAAAATAAAGGGACAGATGGTTTTTATTCACTCATATGACTGAAATCACATGATCATATAGAAACTATAGTGTTTTGACAGAGTATTTTATCAGAAGTAGAGAACGGGGTAGGAAAGTTGTGCACCTTAACCATGTGGGTTCTCTTATTAGATAGTGGATAAATCATGGGTTTTACACTGTTGGTCCAAATGGTGTTCCCAAATAGTGCATCTATTATTTTTAGGTTATTGGTATAAAAATACATTAAATGGGCCTTTTTTTAACCCCATATTATTCCTCTAATTTTTAACATATTCTTTCTTATTATCCCCCAGTGGGTCTCCATTTTTTGACCTAGGTAAATTGAAGAGTACTTCATTGGATGTTTAAATAAATACCACCAAAATGAATCAGATTCATCTTGGTTTGATCTAATTTCCTCTCACATTAAATCTAATATTATCTTCATGTTTTTTATTCTATTTAGGTGTAATATAAATCAACCAATTTTCATGGTGTTGGATTTCTTCATCAATTTCTCTCAATATACATCAAATCATTGGTTTCCATTGGATGAGGATTCATTAATAGTCCTATGGTAGGTGGTCTTGACATTTTCCATAGTAGATTTGTTTTTTTCATATCTTTTCCATTGTTCAACATGCTATCCATTTTCACGTGTCTCTGTATAATTGCGTTCATCATATTAAATTGATATTTTCTCCATGATATACAACCAGTAGTTTTTTTTAATCTATGAATATCTAACTCAATAATGGACACCCCTTTCGTGTTCCAGCTTGAATTCCCCTTATAGTTACATTTTTATTTGATGAGAACACCTCTTATGAATTAATCTTGGTTTTTAATTCTGTTTTCCCACTCCCATATAAATTTTTAATGAACCAATGGTAACTCATAATTCTTTCCCCAGATCATAAATTTAATTTGCCAAGTAAGCGATTCCCCTATTGAAATCAGCTCTTTCTTAGAACCTCATTGAGACATATATATTGAAATTCCTTGTCTTGGTAAATTAAATTGAATTGTTCTTTGGAATATATTATTGATGATGATTTTATTTTAATTAAATTAATTGATTGATTAAAATGAAATGAATTATGAAAGGGTTTAAATTCCATGTCATGTGTTCATGTTTTATTGAATGGATAAATTTATTTGTTATGCCATGTTTGTAATGGCTTTCTAATTGCATAACATGATAGGTAATGACTAATATATAATGTTATTAATATGATTACATTTTGACATATATTGTGTAATTATGGTAATGGTTATATTGGGAATTATAGTTTCATGCTCCCTAACATAGCAAGTTGAGAATGTTGTATCATACCATTGACACTATTTGGATAGTGGGAATGACACATCACATCAATTTTTTAAGGTTTTGACATGATGGAAAACTCACTATCTTGAGTGATGACCACTCATTATGATGTTTAGGGGATTATTCCATTAGTCTTGATCTCATAAGTGTGTTTATACTAGACATGGATTTTTGATTTACATCTAAGTCACGTGAAAATCTAGTATTCTAGGTATATGGACACATACATCCATAAATATGTGGTGCATATAGGTAGATGAAATATATAACTAATATATATATATATATATATTACTATATTTATAATGACTAGTCCTACATTTATTCTAGCCATGATCTAATGTATGTAGAGCCACCCAATGTCCTTTCGGAAAATAAGGGCAATGGTATTTATTTATATAGAGTTGTTAATTATTTATTTTTATCAACACATTGTTTTTTAGCTATGAACACCACATATATTAATAATATACACCATTTCTTCTTGCCAACTAGTATTTTATATCACACACAAGTTTGGTTTCCTTTGCTACCTGAGTATAATATATGTCAGCAGGTAGAGATAACGTTCATAATTCGTCTACTAATCAATGATGTAATTTATCTATTATTGTAGTATGTGATCAGAGGATCGAGTTTAGGCTTGAGATTCTTGTGGAGAATCCATTTGATCAATTATTTGTTTTTTATATACTAATTTTATATTATTTTTCACTATTCCCCATACATATATTAATATATCATTCATCCATGTGTATTCCAGAGGATAATGTCTTTTGATATTATTATCTAGATGATAAATTATTTCTTTTTTGATGATTTATTATTCTAAAATTTTATATATATTCTTATTCTGTTATATGTTAATGGTTGTATAATTTATTCCACTCTAATAAGAGGGTATTATATCACCACCATACCAACTTCACTCCCTTTCTTCTAAAAAACCCTATGCAGCATAAGGAGGTGTTCTGGATTTCATGTGATGCACTTTCTGGGGATAGAGTTTATGTGTTTACTTGTTTGTGGAATTATAGAATAACCCATTCTAAATATACATTACTCAAACTCTACTAAAATTATCAGTCTGATCTTCCTCAGTCTATTATTAAAAAGGATTATATTTCCAAACTTCTAAAGAGCTATTTGGTAAGAAATATTTCATTTATACGAAGTCGTTAGTTCTCTACTAAATTTTCTCACATAAATGGTTTCAATGTACGAATGTTCTATGTTTTTATTTATAGGGATCCATGAAAGATAAATGTGGAAAACTAGAAAATTGTCCCAATTAACAAAATATTAAACATGTAATATTTAATCATTTTTGAATTTAACATTTCTATAATTCAACTCATTGGAAATATTTTATATTTCTCTTTACTCCGCTATGTAATTATCCCTCTTGATTGTACTATATTTCCTTCAGTCTGATGGAACATCCTCTTCTCATTATGATGATACTTAATAAATTCATTTCTATGGAAATTTCTCAACTAATTAGTATAGAAAATCCTCATACATTTTTATGAAACATATTCATCTAATTACTATGGAACATTCACACCTCAATCCTATGTATCTATTTCAACTCATTTCTATAGAACATTTAAAAATACTCATTAAACATTATATACATTACACAAGAAAATATTATGAAAATTTCCATGACTAAAACATCTTGATCTGATTTTATATGTATGGATTTCTAGAACCAATTAAAACAAATTAATACATTTATTTAAATATAATGTTAAATTTATTTTATCATGAAAATTTAGAACGATTTATGAGAAATCCATGATCAGAAAAGAATCATCTATCTAACTTAGGAATTTGTTACATCTTCCCTTGTTTCCATAACCTCCTTTCATTCCTACCAAAACACAATGCTATTTCCATCACATATTCTCTATCTTTTTAATTATTTTTCCCTTGAAATTTACATTCTAGGATTCTGCACAAGTTTGAATTTATTCACATATTCTACTAATTTTTAAACTTGAATATTCTATTATTGGTCATTCAATTCATGGTAATAAATAAAAAAAATGATAGTTTCTCAGATCATAACCTTTATAATATTTTTAGATATTATAATTTTAAATATTCATTATCTGATTCAACTCATTCCAATAACTTCTATCTGGAAAATACATTTATTAAATATCTCCCCCTTTGTTTCTGGGTTCAAAAATTCATCATCCTAGGCATTATTATAAAAACATGTACCAATGAACTGGTCCAAATCCTTAAAAAAATTCAGAAAAGGTTAATATTCAACAAATAAAGAACTTGTTTCAATAAATACAATAAAAATTCTCTTCAAAAAATAATTTTTCATGTCACAGATATCCCATATGTAATTTTTTAGGTTTATGTGGTCTACCACTATGAGTATTGTTTATGAATTATTTTTATTCATTAAATGTTATAAAAAATAAATAACTATGATAACATTTAATGTTGTAGGTAATGTGTTGATGAGACGCCGAAAAACATGATGTTTGTAGTTAAAAAATAATGTGATTATTCCTACATATTTATCATAATATATGATTTACAACTTAAGGTTAACTAACTCTTGGACACACCAAATTAGATATGGATAGATTTCATTGATAGTTCAGGTGGTAGAGACCATATTGGAATGCAGATTCAGTTATTTATATTTCATGAATGTAGGAAGGGGAACTATAGGGAATGTCTTAGGGGAACGACAAGATGTTTTGTGTTATGAAAAAAAGGACACTAATCATGTAATAGATGTAGAGAAATATATAGTTTGGTAAATAAAATGGATGTGAATTATGGTCTCCCTTGGATGTTATCAATTGTATATTGTTTAAAATGTGGAATGTATTGCCGTTATAAAAATCAACGTTCTAATAGTAAATTGCATGATGTGAATCAGGAAGGTAATATGAATAATTGTTATAATTCTAATTATGAATACAATAAAAATGAAATATAAAAGGAATAGTCCATTAATAATTAAGAAAAAAATTAATTTAATAGTATATCTATAAAGTGAAATGATTTAAGTATTTATTTATTGTAATTCTGGATGTATAATATATGAATCATCTACTATATAAGAATCTTTTAACAAAAGTTTTCCCTTATGTATTTTCATGACTTTTATGAATGGTGTTGATGAAATATAAATGTCATTTAATGGAAATGAAATATTTTATAGAAAACCCATGGTTAATTGAATATAACACTTTATATGTTCTTGATGATGAGAGAATGTTGTTAGGTTTTTATAAAAAGGCTATTGATATGGATAATTTAAATCGTATACTATTGATTTCCCTATGATGGATTAATGATATATTAACACCGTTATTTATGTCTCCATTGATATATTTTATAACCTTTTGATTTTTATGTAATATATTCAATAATATATATTTTCATGTTTAAATAGGTTATTTTTTATTGAATGTATAAGTTCATCAAGGTTTTGTTCTCAATTTTTTTATTACGATGCTTTAGGATAATATATATGACCAAGGTACTCACATAATTTGTATGTGATAATTAAGGTGTACTTATTGGTATTTTGGGGATTATTGTTAAGTTGACTATGTAATTTTTAGTGATGTTAAATAAAAATTGAAATTTTATTAAGGATTATAAGGTTAACCATTATTAGAATAGATTAAGTTGGTTTGGGATAAGGTTTTAGTGATTTATTTATTATTTATATATAAGAATAATTATTAATAACATGTACTACCCATTTTATCATTTTTAAAAATCATATAAATAAGTAATTTATTATAATTTTTTATGGATATTATTTAGAGACACATATTTATCATCCTATCTCAAGAGACAGTAAATAGCACCCTGAGTTTATTGGTGATATATCCTCAAGCATTCCCCCCTATAGGCCATAGTTTGAAGAACTTAACTGAGGATCTAATGTAATATAGTATGGAGACTATACCCTTATATCAGGGTGGAAATGTGGATGTAAACAGTGATAAAAAATATCATAATAATATTATAACTCATAGCACATCATAAAAAAATACCAAAAGTAAACACAAAGGAAAATGAAACATCCATGAAGTTGTAATAATCAAGCCATAGACTGATACATATGCAAAAGGATTTCATGGTATGTTGTTGTACAAAAAGGGGATACATTGGACTTATGGTATATACATATTTAAAATGGTATATAAAAAGTGAAAACACCAAAAGTTTGGTCCACTAGAATCGTGATAAAACACTCGGTCTTTTACTCCCATGCACCATGATGTACTCAATATTGATCAAGAATCAGTAAGAGGGTGTTCTTTCTAATCAACACCTACATTCTTGATTTCTACTCTGGTATTAAAAACATCCCATGTAGTTAGTGAGATAAAATTAGTAGGACACCATAAATGATGCCATAAATAACCCATATAGTGTACATAAAATTTCAGTGTTCATGTATAATAAGAAATAAACAATGCTAAAATCTAAATATCAATCAGCTTATATGCCTCCTAGTGCAATATAATTTCTTTGGTATTCGATAATATATGTCTGATCCTAATAACCACACACAAACATATACATATAATCTATACATATAAATAATATGTATAAATATATATAACATCTATATGTGAGGAAATTTTTAGGAATATACACTGATAATAGATTCTAGATAGACTAGGGCCATAACGCTTGCCTCTATGAAGAGACAAAAGATATATAAGCTCCAAAAAATGTATAATCCCTAAATATCATATACATCTTTGATTAAATTATTATCACTCAATAGAATGGGGGGATTCAGCATTCCACACCCCTGATGTAGGGGAACATGAAATGTAATCCCATCACCTAAATGAAGTAAACTATGTGAGACACTATTCCCATTTCCCAACATAAGTGCGCATGAAATTTCATGATCAACCAAACTCTTAACTGTTGTTAAAATAGAAACATCTCTGCTCTAACATTTAAAAATAATGTTGGGTTACCTATGTAGAATTAATAATCATTTTCCCTTATATAACCATGGGTTTCAAAATAAATATGACTCATATTTATAAATATATAACACGGGGTATAACCATTACTCCTAGATACAGTCAATTAAATTAATACATCAAAATCATAATCATGAAATTATATTTAATAGGGAATGATGGACCACATATATTGTAACAACCCATGATTTAATGAGAATTATTCTTTTATTGATGTCTTGTGTTTTACGCGACACCAAAATTGGCTTTTTCTATATGGAACACCATTTACGCAACACTATTCTTGGCTCATGTTACACAAAATTTATAGTTTTTCTGATAGAAGTTAATCTACGCAACATTGAGTATGTATACATATATATATTCAATATATTAATGAAATATGGATGGATTCTATTATACACAACAACAAAAGAATCTTGCAGCACACACAACCCTTACATGGCTTGCATTACATGTAATCGCGACCTTCCACGATAGCGTGTGTTTTACGCAATACCGAGTTTCACTAAACAACGACATGTTATTAAAATATTATATAAACTAGCAATTATGAATATTAATAACCACTTTTTGAAATTTTATTTTTTAAAATGGAGTTTATTTTTGGATTTGGAATATTGAAATTTGCCTAGGGTGAATTTTTGGTATTTTTCTGAAAACATTCAATTTTTGATGAATAGTAAAAACACGGGGTTACTCTTTAAAAACATTATTTTTATTTAAATAATTATTTATTTTATTTAAATTTATTTTTGGTAAAAATTGATACATAATACATATATATTTTCTAGTGTAATTCATTGGAGTCATTTTATAATAATTTAAGATATATAAAAATTTTATTGAACTTCCCACCGTCTTTTACTTACCTCCTTTGAGAATTTGAAAATTTACATATAACATAATTTTACCACTTATTTGATTGGAATTTCTAAAATCCAAGATACACGGTTAATAGCAAGTAGTAAAATGTTGTTCAATAAGATAAAAATAATTTTTGTTGAATGGTATATTTTACTTTTATTTACCACGTTTAAAAGTAAATAGGGTAATTAAGGGTAAAAATGATATTATGATTACCCTAACAAATGTTCTATTTCTATTGGATATGTATAATTCGACCAAAAAAATATTTAGGAATAAAATATTACTCTTTATGTACACTTGGATTAGATTAAGACATTTATTATTATAATATTTAAAAAATAGTTAAAATAGTTAAAAGCAATTTTTACTAACTAAAACATTTTTAATATAGGATTATACATAAGATAAATTTGACTATAAATATTAATTAGAATGATAAAAATATTTCCTACATAATGGTATTCTATTTATAACTTTTAGACATGAAATAATTTAATTTATTTGTGACCCAATGATGATGTAGTAATTACCTTATGAATGAAATATTAACATAACTGATGTTATAAGTACCCAAATAAATGTAATTTTAGACTTTTTAGGAATAACACTAATTTTATAGGTTAATATGACAAGTTATTATTGATTTAATTTATTTTTTTCGAACTATTCATGTTGTTATAAGTTTCAAAAAAAATCAATTACCAAATAGTGACAAAATTGACATAAAATAGTTTTTAAAACAAATATTTTATTATTAATTGTTATTTTATTCATAAAAATATAAGGATCAGTCAAATGACTTAGATAAGGTTATATATATTAATAATGAACCACTTGGGGTTCGTTTGGCTTGATATAGTAAGTTTATTAACAATGTAGTGTAAGAAAACAAGAAGACATGGTTAAAGTTAAATTATTTAACATAGAGTAAAATATAAATGATATGGCTAAATTAGTGACATAACTTGTCTAAAACCTATTGGTTGAAACGATTTAGACTCATCCCCACCTTATCTTCAAAATAACTCAATTTGGGTCAATTAAAAACTGAATATGACTTTATTATAAAATAATATTTTATGTTTTTTCTAAGGTGCCCCTCTCCTCCATTATAAATGGGAACCTCCTACCTCGTCACTTTACAGAATTTGAGCCTTCATGATCGGAAAATCCCTGTCCATTTCCCTTTTAAAGTTACCTATAAAAATAATAGTGGTTCTGGTCATCTAAAAAGACCAACTCTAGTCCCTTAATAGGAAGCTTAAAAGGGGTGCGTTGAAGATAAGGTAATCTCTTCTACCGTTTCATTCAAGTTTCTTTCTTCATAAACATATTCTTCATTATTTGTTTCATAATAAATTAATAACATCAGTATCACTAATATACTTATTTGTTATTATAAATATGAAACAACCCTCTTGAACCTTCTATCCATTCTATGAAAAATGAAATCACCGTGCGTGTGTACGTACGGAATACCGTCTCCACGGCGTGGTGTAATCAATTTTTCCACCACCACCTTACATGGATGGGTATAATGGTGTAAAGAATAACTATATATATTTATTATAACATCATAAATATTTTGAGATATTATATTATCCACTCCAATTCAATTCAATAATTATGGGAATGTTATCATCACTCTTGTGTACGTGCGGATTGCCGTCTCCACTATGCGATAAGATTCATTCTCCATGTTAACCACTCAAGAATGATTATAATATATATATAATGAATAATAATGAAATAAATTACATGATAAAGCTACTTTATTTTTGTATATATATATATGTGTCATCTACTTACTTTCATTCAAGTCAATAAGGAAAATAAAACAGCGTTCATGCGTACGTACGACATACCATCTCCATGAACGGTGTATTTCGTTTCATTTATCTATCTATTATATATATATATACTGAATATATATGATATATAAATCATGATTTACATTCTTTAAGTAATTAAATCATGAAATAAGTAATAATAATATCAAGAACAACAAGTCCAAACACGTACGATAAATAAAACGATTTTACCTAAAACTATACTTTAACATGGAATGTACAAAAGAATGGGTAAAATAAAGTCATAAGTGAACCATATATGATATAATAACAATGAATATGATTCTGTAATAAGTCAATTCCATTATTTAAATCATTATATAGGAGGTTCAGATATGTATGAAGCATATCGGACCTAAGGTAAGGGATAATTGTTCCAATCTCATATTTATCCGAGATTGTTTATTCGTAAGTATTTATTGGGGTTATATTTATCATCCATGTCCCAATTATATAAAAAAATGGTTTCATGTCTGTTTAAATACCTTTTTACCCATTTTGACTCTTACTACATGGTATGTAATGAATATTTCTTTTGTTAACCATACGAGGTACTTTTGGACTTTTCTGACAAAAGTATGAGAAAAATGTTTTTTTAACTTATACGACATGAATAGTTTTTTACGGTTTTATAACGCCTTATTTTCATGAACCTTAATCTACAAGTTTTGTTGTTTATTTTCAATAAAATCCTTTTCATTCAGATTTTTTTGGCATTTTGTGAGAAGAAAATTATTTTTAAGAAGAAAGAATATTTTCCTCAAGAATTCATTTCACATGTTTTATCAAAACCATTTTCCATATAAGATGACATTATTTCATATGATTATGTTTCAAGCATAATGTCTCTATGATTTAGATGGTTTCACTTTTATTATGATGAAATTATGTCCATTTGTTTTATATGGATTATGTTAATATGGGATGATGTTTATAAAACCCATTTTATTCTTTAGATTATGATGAATGATTTGCGTTTATTTTGTGGCACAAGTAATAATTATTTCATTATGAGATGGGTGGGACCTATATCTACCTCAAATGCATTGGGTAAAGATTTATATCTCACGAGATAGACGTGGCTGGAATAGAAAGTTAATCTGGTTCAGTGATACGAGACTGGAATAAGGAGTGAACTCAATTTAGAAAGGAACTTTGTCCACTAAGATGGTCTTGACAGCAATGCATTGGCTACTGTGGAAATCATAACATGTGCATAATGGTTTTCCAAAATTAAATTTTCTATTCCCATGCTATTTTATCATGATTGATGTTTCATTATGATATATGCCTTACATACTTCCATGTTTTATTTCACTGGTCATGATTTTGATGTTTAAACATTATGTTCATGTTCTTATGTTCAAATGTATATGGTTTGTTTTATTTTCTCCATACATACCCTTACTGAGATTTTCAGCTCACCCATTAAATGTTTTCCTTTCCCCAGGATATAAATAAAGGTTTTAGTTAATAATACAAAAGGGGAAGATCATTATGGGAGATGTTGAAGATCTTTCACCTTGATTAGATGATTATGTTCCGAGTTTCCAAAAACACTAAACTATTACAGTCCTTGAGTGGTGGATTTTTTGTTATGTATTAAGTATTCCGAAAAAGTAATGTAATGGCAATGTACACCAAGATTTGGGTCTCTACAGTTGGTATCAGAGGAATTTTTTAGTCAACCTTTGAAACTAGGATGCGAAAACATTAGTGAAATCCCTAGAGAAATTTCTAAGGTATGTCTAGGGATGTCTCTAAGGTTATGTATAAGTATAGGTTATATCCCTAGAATTACGGTAATGATCATAAAATTTTACATATATATGTTATATATTGAAGGTACTCCCCTATGATTATGATTTTTTCCTCTCACACTATTCTTTTTGGGTTTTAGAAAATTGCTGGAGCCATGAAGATTCATGATAATGGAGGATATGATGGACAATGGAATGATATTTTTCATGAGAAACCAAAAGAAATTTGATCTGGAATTCCACATATCGTTATTATGCCTAATCCTAAATATCATAATATGATCAATAATCTCAACTTGGGTAAGTTTCGCGACTCAGCTAATAAGATAATGATGGAGTTTCATGATGATCATAGAGGAAAGAAAGTTCAATTTCCCTCATGTAACTCATGTGGGAAGAGGCATCAGGGAGATTTTTTCAAAGGAACTGGAAGATGCATTGGGTGCATAAAAGAAGTACATAAAGCCAGTAATCGTAAAGGAAATGGTTCTGTTAACACTATGGGCAAGGATAATGGTATTGATAAGACATCAACAATGGTTTAATGTTTTAAATGTGGAATGTACGATCATTATGAAAAACAATGCCCTAAGGGAAAATCTCATGAAGAGAATCAGCATGGTCATATGGGTAGTATTTATGAGGATGATGATGAAGAGACTACCAATGATAGATAAGATGAAAGAAATGATGAAGCTTAGTCAGTGGTATAAGAAGATAGTGGAATGATTGTATGTTTATCAAGAATAATGTATGGTACTATGGAATAAAGAATAATCTAAGGACTGTTACACTATTTTATTTCCTTGAGTTTTTTAAAGTATATAATGAATGGTACCGGTAACCATGAAAGGTTATTCAAATATTTTTGGAAGGTAGATGATATGTTCATAATGAAAGGGTAAAAAGATAATGTTGTGTTTGATAGTATTCATGAGATCATGACTGATATAAGGACAAAGTGATATCATGGTTTGAGTATACATAATTTTGGGATTTTTGTATGTGGATTGAGTTATGTTTTGAAAACATTCATGTTTTCACTAAGGTTCAATGTGTATTCATTTTTCAAAACAATACATGATTAATGAATTCACATGTTTGGAGTGTGACCAACAAGATATATATCTTATTATATACGGGCAATAAATGATTGTATTCAATGCTTGGTATATGACCTTTCTAGTAATTTTATTTATACTATGAGATTGGACAGAAGTATTTTGGATAAACATAAATATTTGAATATATTAAGTTAGACATTAGATAGTATTGTTCAAGTCTAGAGCTTTTTTTATGTTATAATAGTATAGATTTAGAAAGAGGACAAATCGTAGGATGGGCGACAACCCATCACGTCGGATAGGGATGCGGGAATCAAACCCACAACTGCTGTGCGACAGGCCTTTATTGCATACCAATGGCCTACAGGAAGTCACTGGTTAGTAGAAACTAGTTTTATTTTTTCAAGCGCTTTGATAGATGAAGTATAAGTCAAATTTCGCAACCATATATGATTAATCTCAGTATATGTCCACTTATGTATATTTAATAAATTGTGCTAAACTATTTGTGATAGAAACAGATGGAATGACCTATCATTCTATCGGAAGATCTGCTAACACTTCATGAATGAAAAATTCTACTTCATTTCATTATGTGATGAATTGGAAATTGTTCAAGGCACGAACAATGGTGAGATTGTACCAAAATCAAGAAATTATTTCGTCTAATTCCAATTTCTTCATCTTTAGGGAAATGGTCTTGAAAATAGAAAAATGTTTTCCTATTTCCCTCATATTTGATGAATTAGATAGTACGTTAGATCATAACAAATTTATGCCTTTGTGATTGTTGAATTTTAATAGCCATGTTCTCTACCACTCTCCATCAAAACATGATGGTTATATTTCTCTTCCATATCCATATTTTCACTTAAGTTGTCTTATGTGGAAACCCCATACTGAGTTACTTTGGGTGACCATTATGATTCTAACTTCCCTTCTTAAAATGAAGTTTTAGTATTCCTTTTTATGATGTGGGTTTCTATGAAAGAAACGTTCAAGTAGTAAACCATTTACAACCCCAATTAATTTCGAGGTAAAAATTCATTTTAACAGGGGTAGAATGTAAATAACCAAGCTTTTATGAGAATTATTATTTCATTGATGTCCTCTGTTGAACGCGACACCAAAATTAGATTGTTCTATACACAACACCGTATACGCAAAACTATTCTTGGCTAGTGTTACACAGAATTTCAATTTCGTTTGATAGAAGTTATTCTACGCAACATTGAGTGTATATATATATATTCAATGTATAAATGAAATATGGTTGGATTCTATTATACACAACAATAATGGAATCTTGCACTACACAAAGCCCTGACTTGGCTTTCTTTAAACGCAATCGCGACTTTCCCCGATAGCATGTGTTGTAAGCAATGCCGAGTTTCACTAAACAATGATTTGTTATTAAAATATTATATAAACTTGCCATTATGAATAGTAATACCCACTTTTTGAATTTTTATTTTTCAAAATGGACTTCATTTTTGGATTCGTAATATCAAAATTATCCTAAGGTGAATTTTTGGTATCTTTCTGAAAACATTCCATTTTTGTTGAATAGTGAAAACATTGGGTTACTATTTGAAAACTGACTTTTTATTTAAATAATTATTTATTTTATTTAAATTTATTTTAGGTAAAAATTGATACATAATACCTATATAAGATCAATTTAATTCATTACAGTCATTTTATATTAATTTTAGATATATAAAAATTTTATTGAACTTTTCACCGTCTATTACCTACCTCCTTGGAGAATTTGAAAATTTACTTAAAACATAATTTTACCGCTTCTATGAGTGTAATTTCGAAAATTTGAGAGACATGGTTAATATCAAGGATTAAAATTTGGTTTAATAAGATAAAATAAGTTTTGGTGAATAGTAACTTTTTACTTTTATTTACAACAGTTAAAAGTAAATAGGGTAATTAAGGGTAAAAATGATATTATTATTACACTAACAAATGTTCTAATTCTATTGTATAAGTATAATTCGACCCAAAACAACCTTAGGAATAAAATATTACCCTTTAGGTCCACTTGGATTAGATTAGGACATTTATTATTATTTTATTTAAAGAAGAGTTAAAATAGTTAAAAGAAATGTTCAATAACGGAAACATTTTTAATATGGGGTTATACATAAGATAAATTAGAATATTAATATTAATTAGAAAGATAAAAAGTTTTCCTACATAATCATATTTTATTTATAATGTTTAGAAATTAAATAATTTAATTTATTTTTGACACGATGATGATGCAGTAATTACCTTATTAATGAAATATTAACATAGTTGATGTTATAAATACCCAAATATATGTAATGTGATACTTTTTAGGAATTAAACTAATTCTCTAGGTTAATATAACATGTTATTATTTATTTAATTAAATTTTTTAGTACTACTCATGGTGTTATTAGTTTCACATAAATCAATTACCAAATAGTATCAAAATTGACATAAAATTGTTTTTAAAACAAGTATTATAATATTAATTGTTATTTTATTCCTATAAATATAGGGTTTGGAAAAATTACTTAGATAAGGTTATATGTATTAATAATTAACCACTTGGGGTTCGTTTGGCTAGTTATTGTATGTTTATTATCCATGTAGTGTATGAAAACAAGAAGACACGATAAAAGAAAAATTATTTAACATAGAGTTAAATCTAAATGATAAGGTTAAAATATTAACCTAAACTTGTCTAAAACCTATTGGTTGAGGGTATTTGGACCCATCCCAACCTTAGATTAGAAATAAATCAATTTGGAGCTATTAAAATCGGAATATGACTTTATAATAAAATAATATTTTATGTTTTTCCTAAGGTGACATTATCCTCCCTTATTAAAGGGCACCTACTCCATCTTCTCTTTACAATATTTTGAGACTTCATGATCGGCCAACACCTGCACATTTTCCTTCTCAACTTCTATATAAACATTATAGAGGTTATAGTCTCCTCAAAAGACCAACTCTAGTGCCTTAAGAGGAAGCTTAAAAGGGGTGTGTCAAAGAAGATGTAATCTCTTCTACCGATTCATTCAAGTTTCTCTCTTCTCCAACTACTTATTATTTATTTGATTAATCCTAAATTAATAACATAAGTATCAATAATATAATGATATGTTATTATAAATATGAAACAACCCTATTTCACCTTCTATCCATCCTTCAAAAAATGAAATCACCGTGTGTGCGTGCGTACGTACGGAATACCGTCTCCACGCCGTGGTGTAATCAGTTTTTCCACCACCACATTACTTGGATGGGTCTAATAGTGTAAAGAATAAATATATATATTTATTATAACATCATACTAATTCTGAGATATAATATCATCAACTACAATTCAATCCAAAAATTATTGGAATGATATCATCACTGGTGTGTACGTACCGATTACCGTCTCCCCAACGCGATGAGATTAATTCTCCATGTTAACCACTCAAGAATGATTATAAAGTATATATGATGAATAATAATTAAATATATGAAATTATAAAGCTACTGGATATATATATATATATATTTCATCTACTTTCTTCCATTCAAGTCAATAAGGAAAAGAAAATAGTGTTCATGCGTACGTATGACCTACTGTCTCCATGAACGGTGTATTTCATTTCAATTATATATCTATTATATATATATATAATGAATATATATGATATATAAATCATTATTTACAATTTTATGTAATTAAATCCTGATATAATTAATAAAAATATCAAGAACAACAAGTCCAAACACGTACGATAAATAAAACGATTTTACCCAAAACGATGTTTTAACATGGAATTTACAAAAGAATGGGTAATATAAAGTCATAAGTGAATCATATATGATATCATAACAGTGAATAGGATTCTTTAATAAGTCAATGAAATTATTTAAATCATTATACAGGAGGTTCGTATACGTACGAAGCATATCGGACCTAAGGTAAGGGATAACTTTTCCAATCGTTTTTTTATCCGAAATTGTTTATTTGTAAGTATTTACTGGGTTTATATTTATCAACCATGTCCTTGTTTTATAAAAAATGGTTATATTATGTTTAATGTCGTTGTTACCTATTTTTGACTTTTACTACATGGTATTTAATGAATTTTTCTTGTTTTTACCATACAAGGTACTTTTTGACTTTTCCGACAAAAGTATGAGAAGAATGTTTTTTAACTTATATGGCCTGAATGGATTTTTAAGGTTTTATAATGCCTTATTTTCATGAAGCTTACTCAAAAAGTTTTAATATTTATTTTCAATAAAATCCTTTTCTTTTAAAATTGTGTGGAATTTTTTGAGAAGAAAATGATTTTGAAGAAGAAAGGATATTTTCCTCAAGAATTCATTTCAAGCGTTTTATCAAAACCATTTTCAATATAAGATGAACTTATTTCATATGTGTATGTTTCAAGTATAATGTCACTATGATTTACATGGTTTCACATTTATTATGATGAAATTATATTTGTTTGTTTTATATGGATTATGTTATGTTGGGATGATGTTTATGAAACCCATTTTATTCTTTGGGTTATGATGAATGATTTGCTTTTATTTTGTGGCACAAGTAATAATGATTTTATTATGAGATGGGTGGGACCTATATATCCCTCCAATGAATTGGGTAAAGATTTATATCTCATGAGATATACATGGCTAGAACGGCAAGTTAGTCCGGTTCAGTTATACAGGACTGGAATGAAGAGTGAACTCAATTCAGAAAGAGACTTTGTCCACTAAGATGGTCTTGGAATCATTGCCATGTATACTATGGAAATCATAACATGTCCTTAATGGTTTTCCACAATTACATGTTTTATTCTCATTCTATTTTATCATGATTGAGGTTCCATTATGATTTATACCTTACGTACTGCCATGTTTTATTTCATTGCTCAAGATTTTGATGTTTAAACATTATGTTTATGTTTTTAAGTTCAAATGTTTATGGTTTGTTTTATTTTTAACATTCATACCCTTACTAAGCATTTGATCTCACTCTTTATATGTTTTCCTTTCCCTAGGATATAAAGAAAGGATTTAGGTATGAAAAAAAGGGGAAGATATTTTTGGGAGATGTTGAAGATCTTTCACCATGATTAGATGATTATGTTCTGAGTTTCCAAAGACACTAAACTATTACGGTCCTTGAGTGTTGGTTTTCTTGTTCTGTATTAGGTATTCCGAAAAAGTAATGTAATGTCAATGTACTTCAAGCTTTTTGTATCTACGTATATTCTTTGTGGATAATTCAAACATTTAACTCGATAGTTAAATTATATTGACACAATTAAAGGGGTGGTATCCATGAGGTAGGAAACATAAAACGATTCAATACGGGTCAACATGAGTGTCTAAACATGGTGAAAATTAATTTAATGTTAAACACACATATTCTTAAAATGCATGTAAATTTACTGTGTGAGAAAAACTATAAAATACTATGAAACACCTAAAAATTTAGTGAAGATCACTAGACTAATTACTTTAGGTCCACGAATTGGTCCTTATCTGATATGAGATTCATTTTTGAATTTGAATGAATGAAATTGGGAGAACATACCAATGCCCAAAAATTGGTCATATAATCTTTCACCAAAATAACATAGGATACATGAAGAGAAACTATGGAAAAAGGAAATTAATTGAATCCCTTACCATTAGATATCCAATGCATCCATCAATATTATGATTAGAGTTGAGAAGACGAGTTAGCTTTAGTGCCTCTCCATAGAGAAAGAAAAATCCCTCTATTGAATGGGTACACCATACAAGGTGGGCCAAAGAAAAAGATCTAGGTTTAGTTAAATTGGAATTTGGGGTAAAATTGTAAAATCCCAAATTTTTAAGAGGTTTACAGCTTTTCCACACTATTGATCAAACTATGTGCTAGATCTATTCAATATAATCAATCCATCACACAAATAAAACAATGATAGACTAACAATCTATATCTAATGTTTTTTTATCTTCCCCATGTATGATATTGGGTTTACAAAAATTTATCCATGGTCCAATGGGTTATCCAAATCATGGATCCCTATGAAACCTTCAGAATCACATGACATTGTTTCGCCAAACTGTGTTTTCTTAGGGGAAGAGTTTTTTGTTCAACAGTGCACCTTAATTAATCCCTCCACAACTTTGGACATTGGGCTCCAAACAAGTCTGTGACTCTTCTAAGACATTCCATATTATTTATGGAAAACATGCTAGGATAAAAATAACCTATAATATAAATAACACAATATATTCCATTATGAAAATACATGTCATTAAAACATTAACACCACAATGAAACTAATCCATGAGTTTTCCTTATGAGGGTAATAAAGGATCATTTGAGAAAAGATCAATTTGATGTGATCATAGATCATCTACTCACTCCAAAGTATTTTCATGTACTCATCAATACTACCAAAACATGCATACTAATGGAACATACCTACCATAGAGAGTCTCCATGTTCAAATCCATGACGTACATTGTGTACTAGTTAATGGAAGAATCAACATCAATATCATAGTCATCAAGATATAAGACATATGACATGTCAGGAATGTAATGAAGGACATACGTCACTTGAAAAATTTTGTTCATATACCAATATCTCTGAGAATGTTATATCCTGAAATCCAGGTGGTCATTCCCCTCCAAGATCCTAAAAGGGCAGATGAATCTAGGAAATAACTATCAATGCTTCTGAATTCTATGATGGCCTAACATAGAAATTTTTTTGGGAAAACCATATCACCAACATCAAATTCAAGAGGACTTCTATTGAGGTGGGAATATGAGAATTTCCCAGAATGAGATATCAACATGTTCTTCTTGATCAATTGAACGTTCTATATATTCTCATGAATGTGATTTGGTCCATGCTTTTTTTACCTTCATAGCCTCTAACCATCATCAATGTAACCAGTATAGTACAATATATAAGTCCTTGTAAGGACCCACTGGGATCATTACATAAAAATGATATTTTTAGAGAACTCAAATAAGTATATATGTTTCTTCTATGAATCAATAAATTCAAGGACACATGTAAGGATAACTTCTTCCAAAACCAAAATCATTATCTCTCTTTATGTCTTGGTCTTAGGTTGATTTGACATAGTTTAAAGCCCATATGTACCCAATGACTTTATTGACCCCTTCTAGAAATGCAACATGAACATATAATCCCTATTATATATGATATAATTAGGACATTCATGATGGATTATGACCTCCCAATTGTATAGTATAAATAGAGAGTTGATCATGATGTTCCCCTGAGAATGTGAATTGTGTTCTACCTTCATAAAATAATCAAAATCTCCCAAACTAAATCATTTCATTTAGGAGTCATATAAAAACCTTTCAAAAAATCCATGGAGAAATAATCCCATTTACACTAGGGAATGGGAAACGGCAATAAAAGTCCCACCGATCATTAATTTTCAACCATCAACTACTATTAGTCAAAACATTGAGTGATAAATCTAACTATCCTCAGCTTCATACACAGACACAAATACCGGTAATGTATGTCTAAATACTCATTGTTAATGTATGGATTTACTGGAAAAGATGTGTAATGAAATTCCAACATCAAATCCTCTCATATGTCAGATGGGACCTAGAAATTCCCATGTATACATGAGTTCTCATCCTCAAACACAATTCAATGAGAATATTAATTTCAATCCGATATACTATCCTTTGGACTGATCCCTATAGATTAGAAATATACCCCATTATTACCCATTATATAAGGTTAATAGTAGTTGCTAAATTTGGGATAATAGTCTGCCAATGATCATCATGAAACAAAACATGAATCTCTTGAAATAATTGGATGTGATACCACACACCACTTGTATTTTGAACTGTATATGTGTTAGTATTCCATCTTAAAGAACAAGCTACATCATTTCCTTTTCTATGAATATAAGAAGGCTCCAAATCGAAGGATTTTTCTTATTCAACCCTTATGCACTACCATCGTTGCATATCATGTTATATAAATACATAATTATGGATTTATTTATTTTTAAATAACAAAAAATCATCTCCATGTAAATAATACCTTCAAAATAGTGAATTGTGAACAAAATATAACAACTAAAAATATCGTGTCAGGTAGGTTATCTCATGTGGCCTTAATAGAAGCGACTTGTATTGTATAAATCCCTCAACATACATCATAATTTATCCCATCCTAATTCATGGGGCTTCATAATAATATTTATATCATATTATTGGATCTAGATGAATCATTATTTTTAATTAACACAACCTACTTTCAATTCCTAAAATGAACAATCACCTCCTTCTAAACATGTGAACTTTTCATCTTTCTTATTCGAACCCATACAATGTTCTAGAAGGTTTGACAAATAATAGATAAATATTTTTTAATACCCAGATGTCCCCAATAATAAATGTATATCAATGTTTATATTATAATTCTCGTAGGAAAATATATCTATCACACTATTTCTATCTATTGATACTCGTATCTAAGAGATAAAATGGCCTAGGAATAAAAATTTATCTATCATAATGCGGTATTTGATAATTTATATTTAATTACGGTGAATTATCATTATATTCATCATGATTCCATTTTGATTAAAATTATCTTTCTGAGAGTTGGAATATATTATGATGTCTTCAACAAATTATACAATGAATAAATCCAAAAAAACGTGGAAAGCCAGATTCACCATATACACAAAATTATATAGTATGTTTGTGAGACCAAACTATATTACATGGTATTCATAAAGACAATACATGATCAATATTTATGAACAAGGTATGTTTGAAAACATGGTACACACTTGATTATATACTGACCTCAAATAATGGATTAAAAATTTCCTCTATCCTCGATGCTAATCAAAATGGTTGTCTATTCGAGGCATGCATACAAATTTTTACCATGGTGAGGTTCAATAATAGGTAATCTATGCAGTGCCTCATGGTACCTACCTAATTCTTGGGAAAAATTAATGGGGATCCCAATGGTGAGGTACTTGGTCGGACAAAACATTTTAAATCTAGGTCATCCAACTTCATCTTTATCTCTAAAAGCCCAATACATTCCATCATGTAATTTTTAATAAACAGTAGTGTCTCTCCAAATAGTAAGTTAAAAGTAAATTCATCCAATCTCACCAGAGGTAGCCAAGAAATATTTTTAGGGGATTTATCCTTGAATCAATCCTCCAATATAGATAAAAGAGTATGTTGTATCCCTTGATCATCAATAAAAAGTATTGTGACATGGGATTACACTATACACATCCCCTAACTACCATGTATAGATCAAGACACAAAGACAAACCACGATCATTTTTGGATTTTTTTAGTCGCCTCTAGTGATTTGAACATAACCATATAGTGGTAATAATCAATACATGCTCGATATGGAACTAACCAATATATATCAATAATTACATAAAATATTTTAATGGTGAGGAAAAAAGGGATTTCCATAATGAGATATCCACATATATTAAGGGGTTAATCCTAACATATGTGGACACACTATGATTAGATATCTAACAGGGTGTGGAGTGTCATTATACCAAAAAAGACATCTCTTTCAAGGATAATAATCTCAATAATTAATGTATATATAATCTAGTGTGGCACAACCATGTAGAAAAAATAATACACTAGATTATAAGATACTATAATAGCACCATGAATAGTTGATGTTTTTAAGTTGTTATACTCTATCCTAAGTTCCATTTTATATAATATGTTTGTACAATGGCCCTGAGTCAAAACATGAATAACTCATGTTGGCCCACCCTTATGGCAATTTTAATCCTATGTTTAATTTAATCTAACACAACAAGATCCTATGAATGAGAGATTGGTGGTATTATATATACCTTACATTAGAGATAAACTGAAATAACTACATGAAATGGGGTTGATTTAGACCCTCTCTCTCTAGGTACTGGTGGAAATGTCCTATAGAAACACAGGATATTAACCATATCACAACTTATTCTATGCTTAAATAGATCATTCATAAATAGTGGTTTAATGTTAACTAGATTCCAAAAGTGATGACATATGAGGGTTTTTTCATTATGTGTTTCTTGAATGATACTACATCTACATGAATCCTTAAAATACCTCAACAATCATCTGGATGAATGAATTGTTGGTCTGGGTGCTGAACCTCCCTTTCCCTCACCATCTTCTTCCCCCATTTGTCACTGACTAATCTAGGAATGTATAACAATATTTTAAGTATGATCCATCCTGATGGTGTAAACCTATGACCATATGGTGTTTATAATACCATACAAAAAATATATTTTTGTAATAATATATTTACCATATAGATGAAAATATATAGTGATAAGTAATTATAGATGAAAATTTTGTATGTTGATCTAGATCATTTCATGATATTTTTCTACCTCAGTAATGCAATCCAACAATCTCTTGGATGAAAAAATCATAATATATTTAGTGAGTTGATCCTCCACGCTGGATGCATATCCTTATCATTGAATATATATTATCTCTAACCATGAGTCTACATCTTATTATCCCCAATCACCTAAGAAATTCAGAGAATGCTTCTTCTTCAACTCCTGAGTGAACATGGCCATAGTAGGGTCATGTCAAGAAACAACATATATTGTATAAAATATATGATGGAAACCCTCATGAAAATGGTTTTTGGGGTAAATATTATTAATTTCTGGTGATGCCATATTTATCACTACACGAGATATCAATTGAGGCACCTGGCCCAACCCCTTAGGTTCATGGTCCCCACAACCTTCATGGAGAATGAATAAAGGCCTTTATAATGTAATGATTATACAATACCAAAATCACTCCTCAACAGATAAATTTAAAAAATGAAATGAATTCATATAGTTAATAGGGCATGTGTACATTATTCCTATAAAAAAGATCACACCACTCTTCTTACTCTAAAATCCATGTCCAGGTGATAATAAAATACCCTAATATGCCATAAGGGGTATAAAGAAAACCCCCATCTACCGACTACTAAGGCTAAGTTATGTTCTAAGTATCACATCACATGAAATAGGTTCTGGTAAATGGATTTACAATTGAAATGTATAGATGAAAAGCACCATTAATTTTCAATTGGAAGAAAATTTAATTATAACCATTTCAATTAAAAAATTATTTTCATTTTATTTCATAATATCGTAAATAAATATATATCACTATCTAGAACTAGTAGTTCTAGAACCAAGAAAAAGGTATAATTTTACAATAAAGGTGTCATCATCAATATATTTCAAAAAACCATTTCAAATAATGTACGAAATTTATGTAATCCAATTATTAAGCCCTGTATGAAATTTTATCACATTTGAAATTATATAAACTCATGGAAATAACTATATATTGTTGTTGATGCATGAATGAATTGAAGGTGGAATCAAAAATTCATTACTTACAAGTCCTAATGTGCATATAATGATTCATGCTATTGCTCACCCTGTAATAAAATTCCATGAATGATTTTCCAAAGGTATAATATTAAAATAATAACATCTAATATCATGTGGCTCGCCCAAGGAAAAAATTCTAATAATTGTAACATGAGTAATCCAATAACAGTAGTAATGCACCCCAGCTAATTTGGGATTCGCCTGTACATTTGATAGAAACTTATAGGGTCCTAATCATTGACCATAGATGTTACCTCATAGTCTCTAATAAAATACACTAGCAGTGATTCAAAAGAAAATCATACCCATTGGATACCACTGTGTAACATCATGACCTGATAGCCACTAAATAGTGCCTTGAGATTGTGGGTCACATGGCCTCTTGTGAACCTCCTTTTATGCTACAGTCTGTCAACTTCTAGCGAGGTTCAAATGTGGTTCGGTGGGGATACAATACACTGATATCATTTTCACACATAAAATTTAAATTGACATAGTAAAAAATGGGGGAATAATATAAGAAACTAAATAATGGAAATAGTTATTATAAATAAACACAACGAAATGAGAAATATCCCAACTCTAATAATAATGATGCCATATACGGTGTCATATACAAAATGATTTCATAGAATGTTGATATAAAAAACTAAATATATAGGATATTCAAATATTATATGTTACATAAACATAAAAATTACCTAAATAAAACTCACTTTGATTCATGAGAATATGATCAATGCTCTGCTCCCATCCTCGATGATATTCCCAAAGCATATCAAGAATCCATAAAGTGGGCTTTCCCTTACCCACACCAGCATTTCTGATGTCTACTAGAGTACGAATGGATCACTGAGTAGGGTGTGAGATAAACACAACCAGACACCACAAACTATGTCCATAATGACTCAGTTATTGTCTATACCAATGTTGTGTGTAGGTATAATAGGTAATAAACAATGTAGAAAAGTAAATACCAGTAATTTAAACTATTATTCGTCAGAATGATGTCTCTATATACTACAACATAATTCAGTACATATATGACCCTATTAACCATATATATATATATAATTTTAGATATATATATATATATAATATGTATACACGTATATACACTCTATTTGTGAGGATATATAGGTGAAATTAAATGGAAACTGGGTGCTAGCTGTACCTAGGGTGTAAATGAGGCCTCCGCAACTAGATTAACATGTTATAAGCTCTTACTAGGAAACTAGCCATAAATCTCATATTAATAAGAGAAATGGTACTCATTTCTCATGAAACTGGGTTCGTTCAATTTTCAAAACACCTGATGAAATGGAACATGGAATGTTTTACTCATCACCTAAATGAAGTAATGAATGTGAGACATCATTAAAATTACCCAATGAAAGGGACTGTAAAAAACTATTATTAACGAAACCCATAAAAATTATTGAAATACTATTATCCAAGGTCTAATATTTATAACCATGAAGGTTTACTTATAAATAATTATCATAAATTTAATCATTCTGAAAATAACTATAAAATTCTATATTATTCATATTTCTAAATATATTAAATGTGTCATGGAATTTCCAACCACTTATATTCAATTAAAATAAACAATTAAATTTTTAATAAAGGAAATTATTTTTATAATTTCATGAAAGACCACCTAAATGATGGTTGTCTCAATCAAACATTTTACTCGAGAGGAAAATTCATTTGGAGAACTGGAAGGGGTTATATCAAATAACTAGGAAACCTCTAACAATTTAATAAGTGTAAACATGAGTATCTAATTTGGTAAAAATTAACTACAATGGTAAATAATTTTATTATGATAATACACATAAAAGTATGAAAGGTGTGACATTGTAAACTAAAATGAATACACCTCAAATTTTATGGAATATCGCTACCACATAACATGGGGCCATGTATTACACCTCATATTACATCGATATTATTATTAATGTTGATCCAGTGACATCATTAGAATGATCTATGATTTCAAAATAAGCAGTATGAGCTCACACCAAAATAGTGAATGGGGTGGAATGGTAAACTAATTAAAGAAAACAAAATCTAAATACTATGTTAGTAGTTATACACCGCATCAGATGATGGTTAGATCAGAGTCTTGATGAAGAGTTGGGATTAAAGACAAGCCATTGAGGAGAGAGAACTCTCCCTGGAGTTAGTATTCTATGCATATGGTGAGAAAGAAAAATATTTTTTTGGTTAAATTGTAAGAGTGGTTAAATGGTAAATTATGAACTATTTATGAGGTACATATTTTTGTTGAATAGTTGGACAAACCATCTTCCAATCATGTTCTAGCACTATCCAAGGGTGGCCACCCCTAGCACAGCTTGAACAAGGTTATACTAACCATTTTTTTCCTAGATGTTTTTCTTCTATTCCATTTTTGAGAAAAGAATCATAAATTTGTGTTGAGGGTATCATGATTCAGCCAAATTTATAACCCCACCTCATCCTTCTAAAACATCATACACGATATACTCAACCATGTGTGCTCATGTGCAAAGATTTGGGAAATGGACTAAATGGACTATTTTATCTAAAAAATGGTTTTTTAGCCACCCAAAAATCCTAAGATGCTTCGCAAATTAACCTTAAGAAGTATGTTACTATCAGTAGTATAATGGATGATATAAAAATATAAAATCAATTATATGTACCTTTATTAAGTGTCGGGTCATTACATCAGACATGAAAAAATTATCTCATTATGTAAATGAAAAATTGGAAATTGATCAGCTCCCAACCAAAGGATAGTGTTGTTCTAATGAAATGAAATGAAATCAATTAAATATATATTTTATTTAAAATTGTCCAATATTATGAATAGTAAATTGAAGTAAAATTCCATACTCTTATAATAATTTTTTATGATATCAATTTTCATTTTCACCCCTATTTTGATAATGTATTTTGGTCATTAAGATTCTCCTAACCATGTTTTATATTAGTCTTCATCATTATTTGGGAGTTATATTACAATTATATGTAAATGTTTTCAATTCCCATATATTTAATATTATTTGTAATCATATTATGTGTTATTTGAGATGACCTTATCACCTCACTTTCTCTCTTTTCATGAAAAATTTTTATTTACCCTTTCTAAAGTGTTAATTCTCCACAAATAAATTTGGAAATGTAAAATTATTTTTTTATGAGAACCAGTGAAAATTTCTAGGAAAAAATATATATGAGGTTTTATAATTTAACACCCCCATATTTTTGAAAAAAAAATTATTATATAATAATTTTTCATATTTTGTCTTATGCTACACATAATAACTAGATTATCACGGGTTACAAGCGACATCAAATATAAATTTTTCTAAACATGAGACAAATTTTATCCTATATTTAATGCAACACCGGATTTAAAACAAACATGTAAAAATATTAAATGATTATTAATTTACAATATTGTTATCACCGAATCATTGAAATATCTTGTATAAACAGGATTTAATTCATTAGAAAAAAATATATAGTTTACACATGTGTGTAAAATGAATTCATTTATGACTAATAAACTCTAAATGAAATTGAAAAAATTGAGAAATAAATGGAATTTCCTTATGGAAAACATTTTTTAAGTACACAAATATTTTTTATCACAATAAATAATATAAATAAATTTTGGATAATTTTTTTAATGATATATATATATATACATATATATATATATATATTCATTAAAATTTATATCATTTATCAATTCTGTTACCTATAAAATAGAAATTCATAAATCCAATTTTATGCTTAAATACTCTATTGTTTTAATAAAAAATAGTTTTATCACCTTTTGAACAGTTATATTAAAACTAGTATTTCCCACTTATAATATGTTATTTTAAATAATTAAATTATTTTTTTTAATTCACCATGTTAAATTATATTGTGGTTGATTATAGAAAATTTGTTAAGAATATTAATGTTTTGAGGAATATAAGAAATTTTTGTTTTTATTTAGAATTATCTTTTTTAATGAATTTAAAAAAATCAAATTTTTTAACACGTGTTTAATTGTATCAATATTTAAATTTCATATCTATTAATGATATTGTTTTTATTTTTACCAAATTTATAATGAATAATTATATAAAATATTTTTCAAATTTTAAACATTTTCTCTATCAAAAAATCATTACCGTCGCATCTTGGGGATTAATTTTGATATAATGTTTTCCACTTCTATGATTAAAGTTTCAAAAAATTGATAAAATATTCATAATAATACAAATTTATATATTCTATTATTCTTTATTTTTTCACCATAATTAATATAATAAATAATAAAGATTTCTTATCGTGACTCAGTTATACATTGGTTAAACAGATGGCAGGGGATGAAAGTAAAAATGTAATTGATAAAAATGTCACAAAACATTTGAAAACCGCATTTTATGAAAAAATGTTGACCTTATCTCTTTTAGGATCATGAATAGACCATTTTGGAACCTTTTCATTGTCAAAAATTTAGAGACACCATTTTGTATTATAAAATTACATGTGTTCCACTTACATCACTAATAAAAGGCCCCAATCTCTTCTCTCCACTTAAAAAATCAAAAACCCTTTTGTAACGCCCCGACCCCAGTTACACAGAGTCGGTGCTTTATTACATAACATTGGAATGATCACAAAAGGTCAAGTCTCGAAAAACCGATTAGTTTAGTATCCTTGGAAACACTAGATACATTCAAAAATGTTACATTACAGTATAAAGTGAAAAACTACAATAACATAGTCTCCATAGTCCACACTCATATACCCTTCAAACTATCCCTGCAGGTCAGTCATAAAATATTTCATTACATCTTGGGGAAAATAAAACATAGAAAGGGGTGAGCTTAGATGCTCAGTAAGGATAACAATATAGCAAAAACATTCACAAATAAACATAATCATTTAAGGCAATTTATAACTAAAACAATAGCCTTTTAAATTTGAACAGTAGAATAATATGGAAAAAATAAAATGAAATAATTCCATTTACTTATTCACATGGATATTCTACTAGTCGAATAATCACATGAAATATCAACAACCACTTCCCTAATTATGGAATACATAATACCAGACTATCATAACCACATAGTCAAGGCCTTGTACCAAGACTACAAATAAAATATTGTCAATGCCTTGGGGCAAGACACTAGTTTGTCTCATGAGACCTACCGATGCATCGAGGAGCTATAGCAGGATCCACCCATCACTTACTATGTCCAATGAATTCACATATGAGAAGATTTAAACATAACATAAACATTCATATTAAAACTATCATATGAAATGTAAATACTTTATCCATAAACCATTAATGGTATAAAAATATCACATCCACAGTCAAACATATCTCAAAACCTTCAATAAAATATGGATGTTTTGTATCATAATAAATCAACTTCAAATAATCTTAAAATCCATCAAAGGATGTTGACATAGATCAAATCAAAACTATTTCAGAGAAATATCTCCTTTTTTAAATCATTTAAAAGCCACATAATTATAAAATAAAACATTTACTTTGAAAATATTCTTATAATCTTATAAGGGATGCTTCTATGATTTTAAAATGGTAAAACATATCTGCACCCACCAAATATATTAGAAAAATACATTCTTACATTAATTCTGCCGAAAAGTTTAAAAAGGACCTTGTTTAGAAAACAACAGAAAGATTCTTTTATAAACATCTTATAAAAAGTCAAAAAGATTATAAATTACATTAACCCATATTTTGTTAAATAATAAGAATTATTTGAAATACATTTTTAAGAAACATGTATGTGGATGATAAAGAGTTCCCAAAAGATAATTACGTATAAACATCCTCGGATAATGAAGAGATTGTGAATTAAACCCTTACCTTGTACTTTTCCTTGGTTGAGTGTAGGATAACATCCTGTATAATTGTTAAATAATTGTTATTAAATTATTCAAGAATCATATACATTAATATGATGTCATATATGATCTTTTAACATTGATTTGTTAATAATATCTTAGTATTATCATCATTTCGGGTGTTAACGAACTCGTTTTCCTTTATATTATTTTTTATGTGAGAAATATTTATTATGGATTGGATGTATATTTTTCATATCCACAATGATTTCATGTCTCAAAAAATTATTTTTAATCATCAAATGAAATTCAGTCTTTAATGGATACGATGGGGAATGAATCTTATCGCGTTCATGGAGACGGTAGTCCGTACGTACGCATGAGCAACAATATCATTCTTTTGATATTATAATAATATATAATTGGATGGAATATCATATATAAATAATCATTATCATGTTATATTTATTATTTAAATACACTACACATCATTATCATTCACATCCAAATAATAATGTTTGGAATAACAATTACACCAAGACGTGGATACGGTATGTTGTACGTACGCACGTATGGTGACATATCATTCAAAGGATGAATAGAATACTGAATATGGTTGTAAAATATTTATTAAAACATCATAGTATATATAAGAAACTAGATTTATTATTTTATAATGGGAATAACAAAGAATAATTTGAAGAAGAAAAGAACTTGAAAGAAGGTGGTGAAAACATTACCTCTTCTTCGAGTTCTTCCTTTTGATTTGATCAAAAGGGCTACTTATGTGGGATTTAAGATAAAATTATGGCCTCTAGGTTGAAGTGGGGGAGTTGGGAGGATATTTGGGCAGTTTTGGGAAATGAAAAAAGGTTTTTATGGTGTGAATTTGAGAGTAGGATGAGTGCCCTTTTATAAGAGGGGTGACGGGCACCTTTGGAAAAGCTAGAAATATATTTTTATAATAAATTCATATTCGGTTTATAATGTCTCCAAAGTGTATAATTTAAATGTTAAGGTGGGAATGGGTTGAAAGCTTTTTTACCAAAAGAATTTAGAAAAGTTTGGGTCACTATATTAACCTTATCATTTATATTTAACTCTTAGTTAAATAGTTTGACATTTACCATGTATCTTTGTATTTTTATTTTATATAGTTAATAAACATACTATATAACCCCAAGTGACCCCCAAGTTGTCCACTAATGATACCAATATAATTATAAAAGATCTTTGGTGAAACGTGATTTTTTAGGAATAGAATATCAATTAATAATATAATATTTGTTTTAAAAACGCTTTTATGTCAATTTTGACACTATTGGGTATTTTGTTTTTGATAATTTCATATAAACATTATTACATCAAAAAAAATTTATATAACCAATAATAATATGTCATATTTACCTAAAAATTAGTTTAATTCATAAAAAGTTTCAAATTTCATTTATTTTGAAATTTATAATATCATTTATTTTAATATTTCATTAATCAGGTAAATACGACATCACCATTGTGCCATAAATAAATTAAATTTTATAATGTCTATAAATTATAAATAAAATAACATTATTTTGGAAATATTTTTATCTTTATAATGAATATTTTTAATAAAATGTATCTTATGTATAACCATATATTAAAAAAAATTAGTTATGAAACATTGATTTTTACTCTTTTAACACTTCATTGAATTAAATAATTATAAATGTCCTAATCTAATAAAAGTGGAACTAAATGATAATATTTTATTCCTAATGTTGTTTTTGGCAGAGATACACTTGTCCAATAGAATTAGGACATGTTTTATGGTAATATTAATATCATTTTTACCCTTAATTACCTTGTTTACTTTTAACCATGGTAAATAAAAAAACATTACTATTCACCAAAAATTAATTTTATCTTAATGAACCAAAATTTACTTCTTGATATTAACCGTGTCTCTCAGATATTTCAAATTCCACTCACATAAGCGGTTAAATTATTTTTTATGTGAATTTTCAAATTCCCCTAGGAGGTGGGTAAAAGACGGTGAAAAGTTCAATAACATTTTTATATATCTAAAATTATTATAAACAAACTCCAATGAATTACATAGAACATATATTAATATTATGTATCTATTTTTTTCTTAACTAAATTTAAATATAATAAATAATTATTTAAATAAAAAATACATTTTAAACTATAACTCATTATTTTTTCACTATTCATCAAAGATTGAAAGTTTTCAGAAAAATACCAAAAATTCACCCTAAGCTAATTTAAATATTATAAAACCAAAAATGAAGTCCATTTTGAAAGATAAAATTTATAAAATTTCAAAAAGTGGGTATTACTATTCATAACGGCTAGTTTGATTGGCTCTGGTGTGTGTTAGAACTCGAAATTGCGTACAACACACGCTACTGTATTATTCAAAGAGAAGCGTACCATGGAAGCATGGGGTGTTACATTCTCCCATCCTTAAAATTATTTTATCCTAGAAATTTCAAGAATACTACCACATGAAAATACTTGGCTGGTTCTTCATCATAAGTTCCTCAGGTTCCCATGTTTCCTCTTCCATATTATGGTTTCACCATAGAACTTTTACGAGACAAGTCGTCCGGTTTCTCAGCACATGTACTATTTTAACAATAATCCTAACGGGATCTTCACAATAAGACAGATCGGGTTCCAGTTCTAATTCCTTGTAAGTGGGTACATGTGTTGGGTCAGGCATGTATTATTTCAATAGTGATATGTGGAACACATTGTGAACTTTGGAGAGAGTTGGCGGCATTGCCAAACAGTAACCTATAGCCCCAATTCGTTCTAGAATTTCTAAAGATCCTATGTACCTGAGACTAAATTTTCCCTTCTTATCGAAACTTATAACTACCTTCCATGGAGATACCTTCAAGAAAACATGATCTCCTACCTGAAATTCCAAATCCCTCTATTGGTTATCGTAATTGTTCTTCGGCTACTTTGAGCTTCTTTGATGTGGTTTTGTATTACCTTTACCTTCTCCATCATTTCCTCCACCAGTTCTAGGGCTACATGTTTTCCTTCACCAACATCATCCCAACAGGTTGGTGGGCCACATCTATTTCCATATAACGCTTCATATGGTGTCGTCCAGATACATGAATGGATGCAATTGTTATATGAAAATTCTACCAGAGGTAAATATTGATCCCACATACCTTGAATGTCAAGTGAGAAATATCTCAACATGTCCTCTATGGTTTGAATAGTCCATTCTGATTGTCCATCTGTTTGAGGGTGGTAGGCAGTGCTCAAACGAAGTTCAGTGTCCTGGGATTTTTGAAGACTTTTCCAAAATCTTGATGTAAAATTGGGATCACGATCCAAAACACAAAATAGGGGTACTCCATGAATCCTCAAAACTTTTTAAATATATAGTCTTGCTAGATGTTCAAGTGGTAAATCTTCCCTTATAGCAAGATAATGTTCTGACTTGGTAATACGATTAATAATGACCCATATTGCATCGTTCCTTCTAGGAGTATATGGTAGTCCCATGACAATGTCTATAGTGATATTATCCCATTTCCACTCAGGTATGGGAAGAGGTTGCATGAATCTTCAGGGCTATTGCCTTCCAACTTTCACTTGTTGACAAACCATACATCTTGACACAAAATCAACAATCTCTCTCTTCATGTTGTCCCACCAAAAATGTTCCTTTAAATCTCTATACATTTTGGTTCTCCTAGTGTGTATAGAGAAATTGGAACTACGAGAATCATCCAAAAATTCTCTTTTTAGATCATGTATATCGGGAACACAAAGTCTCTTCCCAAATATCAAAATTCCATCTTCATACACAATGTCTTTCAATCTACCATCATTAACAGCTTTAATATTTTTTTTAATTCTTCATCATCAGTTTGAGAGAGCATTATCCTTTCTAGTAATGATGGTTTGGAAACCATTTGAAAAATCATTGATGTTTCACCTTCTATGGTCATTCCCATATCTATATTTACTAGATCCATGTATATTGGATCCTTTCAACTCTCATCTTGTTCAAAACTCCATGATCATTTCTACTCAAAGAATCTGCCACCTTATTTTCCTTCCCTGGGTGGTAGTGTATCGTGCAATCATAATCCTTGAGTAGTTCAAGCCATATCCTTTGCCTCAAATTGAGTTCTTTCTATGAGAAAATATACATAAAACTCTTGTGATCTGTTTAAATATCACATTTTTCTCCATAAAGATAATGCCTCCATATCATCAAATAAAATATTACAACTGCTAACTAAAGATCATGAGTAGGATATTTTTTCTCATTAATTTTCAGTTGCTGTGATTCATAGGCAATAACTCTATCATTCCTCATAAGCACACAACCAAGTCATTTCTTAGATGTATCACAATAAATAACGAAGCCATTATTCCGCGATGGTAGAGTCAATATAGGGGCATTGACTAATCTTATCTTCAGTTAATTAAAACATTATTCACAATCTTTTGTACAAAAAAATTTAATCCCTTTACGTGTGAGCTTCGTTAATGGGTTAGCCAATCAGGAAAAATTCTAGACGAAATGCTGATAATAACCTGCTAAACCAATAACACTGAGTACCTTAGTTATACTTGTTGGGGTTGGCCGTTATTGTATTTCCTTGGTATTAGAAGGATCAATAGATATTATATCCTTAGAGACAATATGTCCAAGAAAAGAGATCTCCTGAAGTGAGAATTCACACTTGCTAAAAATCCTATATAATTCATGTATTCTAAGAGTCTTCAGGATAATGCGCAATTGATTTTCGTGGTCTTTGTAGCTTTTGGAATATACCAAGATATAGTAAATAAATACCACCACAAAATCATCGAGATATTCCTTGAAAACATTGTTCATTAGATCCATGAAAACAAAGGGTGCATTAGTCAATCCAAAAGGCATTACTGTAAACTTCTAATGCCCATACCTAGTTCGAAATGCTGTTTTCAGAATGTCTTCTTTCCTCACACACAACTGATGGTATCTATATCAAAGTTCAATCTTTGAAAAGTATTGAGTTCCATGAAGTTGGTCAAATAAATCATGAATGCGTGGTAGGGGATAGTTTTTCCTTATTGTTATAGCATTGATTTCCCTCTAGTCGATACATAACCTCATGGATCCATCTTTCTTCTTAACAAAAAGGATAGGGGTTCCCCATAGAGAAACATTGGGGAGAATAAATCCCTTATTACTCAATTACTCTAGTTGTTTCTTTAGTTCAACTAATTCCAGAGTGGACATTCTATAAGGGGTCTTCATTATGGGCCTTGAACCAGGAAATAAATCAATGGAAAACTCACAAAGTCTCTACAATACCAAAATTCTAGTATGTTCTTCTATATTAATCCTCAAAGTCTATCATAGTTCAAAGTTCTCTAATCGGAGTCTATCTAAATCTACTTTCCAGGGTTTTTACTAATCTTCCTCTGATAACAACTGTAATGCCCCGACCCCAGTTACCCAGAGTCGGTGCATTATTGCATAACATTATCATGATATAAAAAATATCGTGTCTGAAATGAACGATTAGTTTAGTAGCCATGGAAACACTAGATACATTCATAAATTTTACATTACACAATAATGTGAAAAACTAAAATAACATATTATCTATAGTCCACACTCATATCCCCTTCATACTATCCCTACAGGTCAGTCATAAAATATTTCATCACATCCTGGGAAATATAAAACATAGAAAGTGGTGAGCTCAGATGCTTAGTAAGGATAACAATATAGTGGAAACCATCATAAATAAACATAAAAATTTAAGGCAATGTATAACTAAAACAAAATCCATTTAAATTTGAACTTCTAGCATAATATGGAAAAAATGAAATGAAATAATTCCATTTACTTATTCACATGGATATTCTACTAGTCAAATAATCAAATGCAATATCAATAACCACCTTCATAATGATGGAATTCATAATGCCAGACTATCATAACCACATATTAAAGGCCTAGTTCCAAGACTACAAATAAAAGTTTTTCAAGGCCTTGTTCCAAAACACTAGTTTTTCTCATGAGACCTATCGATGCATCAAGGAGCTATAGCGGGCTCCACATGTCACTTACTAAGTCCAATTCATTCCAACATGAAAAGGATTAAACATAACATAAACATTTGTATTAAAACTAGCATACGAAATGTAAATACATTATACATAAACCATGAAGGGTATAAAAATAAAACATCCACAGTAAAACATATCACAAAACCTTCAATATAATATGAATGTTTTGTATCATATCAAATCAACTTCAAATAAGATTAAAATATATCAAAGGATGTTGACATAGAAGAAATCAAAAATATTTGAGAGAAATATCTCTTTTTTTTAAATCATTTAAAAGTCACATAATAATAATAGAAAACATATACTTTGAAAATATTCTTATAAGCTTTTAAGGGAAGCATCAACGATTTTATAATGGCGAAAATAGCCGCACCAGCCATATAAGTTAAAGAAATACATTCTTACCTTAATTCCGTCAAAAAGGATAAAAAGGTCCTTGTTTGGAAAATGGTAGAAATATTCCTTTATAAACTTCTTATAAAAATTCAACAAGGGTATAAATGAATTTAACCCATATTTTTTAAAATAGTAAGAATTATTTGAAATACATTTTTATGAAACATGGATGTGGATGATAAAGAGGTCCCAGTAGATAATTACGAATAAACAACCTCAGATAATGATGAGATTGTGAAAGAAACCCTTACCTTGTAATTTTACTTGGTTGAGGGTTGTTTAATCTCTACTATAATGGTGAAATAATTGTTATTAAATTATAAAAGAATAATATACATTAATATGAAATCATATATGATCTTTTAACATTGATTTGTTAATAATATCTTAGTATTATCATCATTTTGGGGGTTAACAAATTCGTTTTCCTTTATATTCATTGTTATGTGATCCATATTTGTTATGGATGGGATGTATATTATTCATATCCATAATGAAATCATGTGTAAAAAAATTATTTTTAATCATCAAATGAAATTTAGTCTTGAATGGATACGATGGGTAATGAATCTCATCGAATTCGGGGAGACGGTAGTCCGTACGTACGCACGAGCGACAATATCATTTTTTTGATATTATAATAATATATAATTGGATGGTATATAATATATACAGAATAATTATCATTTTATATTTATTATTTACATCAATTACACATCATAATCATACACATCCAAATAATAATGTTTTGAATAACAATTACACCGCGACATGGAGGTGGTAAGCCGTATGTATAGACGTATGTTGAAATATCATTAAAAGGTTGGATAGAATACTGAATATGGTTGTATGATATTTATAATAACATAATATTATAAATAAGACACTGGATTTATTATTTAATAATGGAAATAACAATGAATAAAGAATTTTAAGAAGAAAGGAACTTGAAAGAGGTTGGTGAAAACATAATCTATTCTTCAGGTTCTTCCTTTTGATTTGATCAAAAGGGCTCCATATGTTGGTTTTATGATCAAACTAAGGCCTCTAGGTAGAAGTGAGGGAATTTGGGAGGATATTTGGGTAGAGGTTGGCCGAGATAAAAGGCTTTGAATGTGTGAATTTGAGAGAAGGGGGAGTGCCCTTTTATAATAGGGCTGAGAGGCACCTTTGGAAAAGCTAGAAATATTATTTTATACTAAATTCATATTGTGTTTCGAATGGCTCAAAAGTTCATTATTAAATTTTAAGGTGGGGATGGGTAGAAATACTTTCAACCAATAGATTTTAGACAGGTTTGGGTCACTATATTAACCTTATCATTTATATTTAACTCTTAGTTAAATAGTTTGACATTTACCATGTCTCTTTGTATTTTTTATTATATAGTTAATAAAATTACAATATACCTCTAATAGACCCCAAAGTGGTCCATTAATGATAAAAATATCATTATATAAGTCCTTTTTCCAAAACATATATTTTTAGAAATGGAATATCAATTAGTAATATAATATTTGTTTTAAAAACTATTTTATTTAAATTTTAACACTATTCGGTATTTTGTATTTGATAATTTTATAACAGCATTATTACTTCAAAAAAAATTTATATAACCAATCCTAATATGTCATATTAACCAAAAAAATTAGTGGAATTCATTAAAAGTCTCAAATTTTTTTTATTTTGATATTTATAATATCACTAATTTTAATATTTCATTAATTAGGTAAATACTACATCGCTATTGTGTCATAAATAAATTTAATTATTTAATTTCTAAAAATTATAAATAAAATACCATTATGTAGAAAATATTTTTAGCTTTCTAATTAATATTTATAATCTAATTTATCTTATGTATAACCCAATATTAAAAAGGTTTTAGTTATTGAAAATTTATTTTAACTCTTTTAACTCTTCTTTGAATTAAATAATAATAAATGTCCTAATCTAATCACAGTGGACCTAAATGATAATATTTTATTCCGATGGTTGTTTTTGGTCGAGATACACTTGTCCAATATAATTATGACAAGTGTTAGGGTAATATAGATATCATTTTTGTCCGTAATTACCATATTTACTTTTAACCGTGGTAAATAAAAGTAAAAAGTTACTATTCACCATTAAATATTGTTATCTTAATTGACCACATTTTACTCCTTGATATTTACAGTGTCTCTTGGATTTTTGAATTTAACTCACAGAAGCGGTAAAATTATGTTTTATCTAAATTTCCAAATTCTCCTAGGAGGTGGGTAAAAGACGGTGAAATGTTCAATAAAATTTTCATATATCTAAAATTATTCTAAACAATATTTAATGATTTACATTGAACTTATAAAGGTATTGTGTATCTATTTTTAACTTAATACAATTTAAATATAATAAATTATTATTTAAATAAAAAATCGGTTTTAAACTATAACTCAATATTTTTTCACTATTCATGAAAAATTGAATGTTTTCCAAAAAATACCAAAAATTCACCTTAAGATAATTTTGATATTCCGAAACCAAAAATGAAGTCCATTTTGAAAGATAAAATTTATAAAATTTCAAAAAGTGGGTATTACTATTCATAACGGGTAGTTTGACTGGTTGTGGTGTGTGTTAGAACTCGAAATTGCATACAACACACGCTACTATATTATTCAAAAAGAAGCATACCATTAAATCTTGGGGGAGTTACACCTTTGGTTCAGAAAATAATATACTCAATAAATCCTTTAAATCCTAATTCTAATCCTATAATCCTTATTTGGATATAAATCCTAAATAATATGCCTTTTCTTGCAAAAAATAGGATAGTTCAAGAAAATGTAATGTAGCTAACAGATCATTTTATTTTATTTCTTACTCAACATCCTTAAATTATGATAAAACAATTATGAAATAATAACCTCAGTGTTTTACATATATTGAGATTTTATTATGTTAATGTAATAAAATAATATTTTCCCCTATTTTATCAAATGGGATATGAATGCATTACTCATGTGTACGATAGAATACCAACTCACAAATCTATGTTATTAGTTTTAATTCATAACCTCTAATTATTGTATATAATTATGGATGTAATATTATACAGTTTAAAATAGTTATTATTATGCCCCCGAGTATTTCACATGTGTACGGTGGACAACCGCCCCACGAAGTGGAGTGACATTTTTTTTCATTTTTCATTAAATAGAAGGGTAATGAGGATATGTTAAATTACATGTAATATATTTGAAAAATAATTATACATTGGTAATTACTATTTGATATATATATTGTTACATTCCATTTAGTATGAGGTACGATAACATTGTTTGTGTGACTGGAAGGATACCACCTCACACAGCGATGTGATTTGTTCTCCTCATACAATTTGTATGGAAGGTAAAATGGATATGTTTAAATAAACATATTTTATATGTATTAATTAAAAATTATTATAAATTGTTAATATATTTTTTATTTTAATTCATTAATCCTTTGAGAAAATTCTAACAATGTTCTTGTTTACATACAGCTTACCAAATCCATAAACATTATATTTAATTTCCAATCTCTATCCTTTATAGATCTCACTAAATATATATATACTAAATATAAATGATATATTTATATTGGTAAATATTTATTATATTATAGAATCATTATCAAAGTAATGAAACTAAAATATACAAATAAAAAATTATGTATAAAAAATCAATTATTGACCAAATCATGACTTTAGAATGGAATTAGAAATAAAAATATAATTAAATGTAATAAGTAAACCATAGGTGGTAGGGTATTTTTATTATGGTTAACTATTTTATTTATAACATAAATATGAATATTATGTAGGATGTTTGAATATGGATAATGGAATTATTTTCTTAATGCGTGGTATTTTTGTCTTTCTATTACATATTGGACACACATACCCTATTCACCACACATTTATTTTGTATGGCGTATATAATTCCCCTAAATTTATTTTAGGATTCATAAAAGGATTTTTTTATTTTCCTTCAGTTTTATAATTTCCCTTTCATGGTGTTCATTGTTTTAAATTTACAAAAAATTGTATGAGATTTTTTTCCCACATTTATTTTTTTATGACATGGGCCATATTCACCATGTGGTTTTTATGTGGTGTATATACTCCACATAAATTAACTTTAAAATTATGGGGATTTATATATCCATTTGGGTATGTATCTTTCATTTTTTTTACAATTCAAATGATACCAAACTGTGAGGGGTTTCTATCAAACATTTATGATCCATATATCAATAAAATATATAAATTTATTATCATATATTTATTTTTGTATAATACATGTTTTCACAAAATTAATCTTCTATTTATTTACATAGTATTTAAAAAAAATTATACAAAACTAAACTTATCTCCCACTTTGGGAAAAAATAATTTTTATTCCCAAATCATGTTTTCTATAAATATTTTAAAAAAATTTAAATTCGACAAAAGAATTTTTGATGAATTTTTTTACAATTTTTGAACATTTTAGTAAATTTTATGAAAGGAATTTTCATGCCATTTTCCAAACAATGTATTTTTTCGATTATTGAAAATTTTAAAAGAATATTATTTTATTTGTATGGAATGAATGTTATTTTCTAATGTCAAAAATAAATCATTATTTTAAAAATTAATTTATAATTTTGAAAGTATATTTTTAGGGAAATTTATTTCAAAATTATTTTTTAATAATTTTTTATTTTAAAAACTGAATTTAAAAATTGAAATGATAATTTCCTACAAATGATTAAAATGATTTTTAAATAATATTTTTTAAGTGACAAGTATTATTTTAAATGAAAAAATTTGAAAAACGGTATGTTATAAAAACTTTTCAATGTTGAAAGGACATATTCCTCGAGAAATGTTCTATTTGATCTTCCAAAATAATTTTCTATTTTATATGATATCAATTAATATTGTTTATTCTTTTCATTTGATAATATTGAATGATGACTTATTTATTATTTATTTATATCATTAATGATTATGTTTAATTTTTTTTTATAAAACCCATTTATATTATACGTGTTTTGTAATTGTGAATTGTTGAAATGTTAATGAAACGAGTTTTCTTTACACTGGTGATGACTTGCTGATATGATGAATGTTTTAGGATATTGTGGACAAAAAAGTATTGTTTTCATTATAATTAGGGTGGGACCAATATCTCTATCTAATTAATAGGGTAAATAATTTCAATTCATGAGATAATAATGTGAAATAAATTGATGGGATTGATCGACTATGGAAAATAGGAGAGTTATGATCCTCCTTGGGAAACACGTGTGTCCAAATGCATAGTGATAAATAAGTGATTAGTCCTAATCCACTATTTTTATTGTCTTGCAGTAAACCCTGAAATATGGTATGTTTCAATATATTGAAATGGGGAAATTAATTTATGACGTGAAATTATTTTTATTGATTGATTTATAGTGATTTATCTATCTTTTTTCCCATGTAATTTGAAATGAAAATGTTTTGTGCCATGACTAGTGTTTGTGTTTTATCATTGGTTGGGTATGAACATATTATGTTGTTTTCATGATCACATACCCATATGATTATATTATGAATTTTTTAATCGTATATTGAAATGTCTTCTGTTTATCCATGGTGACCATCTGAGGTCATCAATAATTATGTTTCCTTACCCATGTTATGAATAATTGTGTTGGTAGGGTATTCCATAGAGGATACTATATGAAATGATCTTTTTGAGATATGTTAATGATATTTAAAAAAATTATAAGACTTATTCTCTATTATCCAATGACACTAAATGTTAAAACCTTGACCTTAATAACCTAATGATGGTGCCTGATTTATTATATTTTCATGTATACCAAGGGTTAGAACCTGAAAAATAGAACAATTTATCATTTTTAAGAACCAGATTACAACATGATACCCATTATACATTGAGAATGGAAAATAAATCCTAATAGATAACAAAATAGAATGAACTTCATGCTTCAAATCCCATTCAAATAATTCTACTTCATATATTGGGGAAGGGAATCAAAATAACGATGAGGTTAAATGCTCATTAAGGGGTATTAATAGAAGAATAAATCATGAATTAATTTATATAATCAATATTCAAAAGATATATAACAAAAAAAATCATTTAAATAACATGATTTACATGATAAGATAATGAATAATGAATATGAGGAGGAAACAAACAGAAAAAACGTACTATATAATCAATAAACATATAATTAATAAATCCAAATAAAATATCCTAGAGAATATATCGTATATAATAAGTTAACAAATTTATCATTGATATAAATTCTTATTTATTAGAATTAATGTTTCATAATGATGATACTTAAACTATGAAGACCATTTACAGTATTATTTAAAACTACCTAGAAGAAAATATTCTGGCATTGAAAACTAATTAAAATAACTTGGTACAAACTCATTTGGTTTTGCCAAATGATTTTCATTATGTGACATGTTAATGCATCAATGGGATCTAAATTTATAATACCCCCACATGTTTACATGTTCAATAAATTCACCATATATTTAATTATTTATTTAATTCATATGTGATGTTATTTATCAACCATTATTAGTAAATAAATCAATGACACATAATTATCTATATTTCCTCAATTAATCAAATAACATTAAAATTGTACACCCTATGAAAAAATGTTCTGATATGTTATAAATAATCAAATACAACAAAAAAGAGTATTTTTATTTAAAATAAGGGTAATGAACAATGATAATTGATAACAATAATATGATTGTTTCATATTAATGTCAACCATCATTAAATAATGTGAGATTTTACTCTCTCTTTAACACTTTGTGATTTCAAATTAAAATCCCCTCAGATTAAATATTACAAATATAAATATAAAATTCTATGAGTTATTAATTATACAATGTAATAAATGTAAAATAGGTAGTCTATACAACATATAAATTAAATTTGGTCCATGACTACAATATTCTTTAATGAGTTGAAGTTGAGATAAAGTTTCTTACCTCATGCTTCCTTTTGGTTTAACCTTATTTAATATCCTATATAGTAGTTTTAAACATTTAAATAACATATTATAAACAATATTAATTTTTATAAAATAATATTTGACCCTATTATATTATCATATCACCCTTCTGTTAATAATATTTATTATATTCACTATTTGGTGTGTTATGTTCACTTTTTTCTCGTTCATCCTTTGTCATGAATGGTTCGGTTCATATGAATATTATATAGTTCTATAATATATATAAAAATAATAATAACTTGGTAATAATATTTATATAACAATTATAATTTTAATACTAATAATAAAATATGGTTTTGATAAATTAAGTAATGTACCATTATAGAGATGGTAGGTTATATGTAGAGATGAGTTACATTTCCATATTTCAAAGATTATTATTGACAGTTTGTAAGTAATATTTCAATATTAAATAATAACTATAATATAATTAATAGTATATATTATCATTAAATATAAATATATATATATATATACAATCTATGTGGTGTGGTGATGAAAATAGAGTCACATCGCTTCGTGAAAGTAATAGTCCACACATACATGAACTATATTATCTTCACCATGTGAGTGAAAATTTTAAAAATGATATATTATCATTATTTAAGGATACATATATCATTAATATCATAATTATTTAATTAATATCATATATAATAATTAAAATTGTATTTATTAACATTCATGTAAATAATCATTGAAAACGAAATACATCTCCTTGCAAGGTTGTAGTCTATCCTACTCATTACTAATGGTATTGTATCTCAAATAGAATGAAGTATAAAAATGAACATATTATATAACTAATAAAATGATAAAATTCTTTCATAAATAAAATATATATATGATAGATCAATCATTATACCAAATAGTGAAATGTGGTAATGGAAAAAACCAATGAAATCTGTTTCCCAGTTGGTATACCGCCGTACAAACGAATGATGATTTTATATGCCATTTTATGGATGTATGGATGGTTTTGGGTCATGAAACAAAATTATTTTTTTATATTATGTAATATACTGATTTTATTACATAATTCTAGATTAATTATAATTTGGGAACGTGATATAATATATAAAATAAAAACAACCACTAATGAACGTCACATAGTCCATAAGATTCATCTATTGGTTTTCAACAATATAATTTATATGACGGATTTAATCTCACACTATATATTATAGGTTGATATGAGGGGTTCTAAGATGTTATTTGTTAGGGAATTATTTGATCTGAATTATTTCGAAGGTTTGAAGAGGATATGAAAAGGGTGTCTGTTATAATTGAGGTGAGTGTAACATAAGTAATTTTTGGATAGAAAAAGAAGTATCCACTTTCTGAAAATGAGGATGTGGAAAATGGATTTCTCACTCGATATAGAAATTATAGATTTGATAAATGTCAATAAAACAATGTCTGGAAAATATTTTAGTTCAATTACACCATTATCTATCAAGTTTAACCCCCTGTAAAAACCTTTTTTCCATTACCAATGGTGAATAGTTATTAATATGTTCACTATTCATTTTGTAAAAATATAAATGAAAAAATCATTAGATAAAACAATTTATTACACCAAAAAATATTAAATCCATTTTAATAAATTATATTGATTGAAGTGGATATCAATTTCAAAATTAATCCCATTTCCACGATGTGAATGTGGATTTTTAATGAGAAAATATTATAAACGATACAATGTTTTAATATCAAATTTCATTATGAAAATTATATAAATGAAAAAATTGTATTAATAATTGTATAATTAAACATATTATATATTAATATAAATCCATATATAATTTATCACTATAAAAAATTTTAATGAAATTTTATTTTTGAATTAAAATATTATAGTGTCCATTATTCATCAAAAAATAAAACATTTCAGAATAATAAAAAAATGCCCATAAAATAATATTATAATAATATTTATAAAATGCTTATTATTATTCAAAAATACATTTTACAAAAGTGCTAAAAATATATTTTATATTATATTCACAAAAGGATACTAAATTATGTTTAAAAAACTATACAGTTTTTTAGAAAACAAATTACCTTTTCTTACAAATGATTTTTTTGTGTAATATATATACAAAAAATGTACTTGTGTAAACCATTTTTTTCATTAATTTTTTATTAGTTTCAATATACTCAAAAATAGTATCTAGGTTAAAATAATATTTTGATAGAGTATTGTCTTTTAAACCCAAAATTGGATGCATCATAAGATATCAAAAAAATTAAATTTTTTTAAAATAAATATATTGTAATGTCTTAAGGTGTCATATTAATCTATCCTACCAAAAATTCAACCCTTAAATTTCGCAAATTTTCCTTATAAACAAATGAGGGTAGTTCTTCTTCATAACATCTTCTAGTTCAAACATTGAATCCACCATTTGGTGATTTCTATAAAAGACCATTTCTAGTCAAGACATTTTATTCCATAATACATTATCAATAATTTTAAAAATCTAGATACAGTCTTCCTTGAATGTTAAATAAAGATCCAATTTGATATCATCAGAGATGATCACTGGAGTTGGGTTTGTATTTCACCTCGTTAATAATGATATAAGGAACACATCACATAATTTTTATATATTTCGAGGCATTTCCAAATGATATGAAAAAAAAATATTTAATTCAGTAATTTAAAAAGATCTAATTTTCAATGGATCCATTTTTATTTCATACAAAACCATATAACACACATCCATGGAGATAAATTCACTAAAACTTGATCAACCACTTTCAATTACAAATAATTCTTTTAATAGACAGAATAACTAGTTTACCTACTTTGATTTTATTTAATGTGAAATGATTATCCAATATCATTATTGTTTTCCCTTCATCATTTTATAGTTCTAAGAGATTTATTTCAATGAATTCATCCATTCAAGTTGATGAAATACATATATTTCCATATAATAAATCATACATATACATTTAAATACTTGAATGGAAACTATTTTTGTAGGTAAATTCTAATAAAGGTAAATTTAGATACCAAAGACATTGAAATTCATGTGAGTATAATCCCAACATGTCTTCGATTATTGGAATCATCCTAATAGACTATCTATAAGTTATAGGATTTTAGGTGGGGCTCAAATGAAGCTCATTATGAAGATCCATTTAAAGAATATTTCATAATTTTGATGCAAAATAGAGATCTCGATATGAAGCAATAAAAATATATATTACATAATTTATTAAAATAACATTAATATAGATCATAGAGAGGATCTAACTTTGTAAATCATAACTTATATAAAGTAAATTCTCATAATAGGTTACACGATCAATAATGATCAATATTGCATTATTCGTTCAAGGAGTTTCTTTTAGTCTGCTAATAAATCCCATTGTAATGTCATCCCATTTAAAAAAAGGAATATAAAGGGGTTTAATAAATTCTATAGGATTTTTTCCTATAGAATTTACTTATCGTAAAACAAAAAATCATGACACATTATCTACAATTTCCCTCATCTTGTAATCGTACAAAAATTATCCCTCAAATCCGTAAACCAATTTTTTCTACCATAGTCAGTTGAGAAATTTGAGTTATGAGTATCATCCACCAATAAACATTTTAGAATATGTATAGTTGGAAGACTTATTGTACTTAAAAAATTCATAATTTGATATTCACAAATTAATTCTATTAATTTGCAATCATTTATAGCATTAAGATATTTTTAATTGTTCTTATCATTAGATTGAGAATTTGTTATCACCCCTAATAAAGATAGTTCCACATTAATTTCTAAAATCAGTGGTGTTTTTCCTCACATAATAATTAATATATATATATATATATTAACTAGATACATCAAAATAGGATATCTAACAATCATCATATGACTATATTTTCATGTTATTTCATACTCAATTCATCCACTACCTTATTTTTTCCATGGGGGAAAGTGAATTGAAAAATCATAATACATGAGTTGTTCAAGCTATCACCATTGCGTCATATTTAGTTCATTATATGAAAATATGAATTTAAAGATATTATAATTCTTTATATATTACATATTTTACCATATAGATAATATAACCATATCGTAAATGAAAATATTATAGTTCCCAACCCACTATCAAGGGTCAGATAGTTCTATTAAAGAGTCCTTAATTCACTTGATGTATATTAAATAACATTATCATTTTACATTAGGGAACATCCAATTATCCTCATTGATACATCACTATATTTTAAAAACTCATTATTTTCATATTGAAGAGTCAAAATCAGATCATAGGATAGTATCTTATTTAGTTCATCAAAATAGTCTACACATTCCATTATCCAGAATTAAATAACCCATTTATATGTAACATTGGTTAATGGGTAAACTAATCAGGATGAATTTTGAATGAATCACAAATACTAACCTAGAAAACTAATGTAACTACATACAACAAATATGTACATTCATATAATCCTTTCTCTTACTACTATAATATTCATATGTTCAACTATGATTCTGTCTTTGGGTATAATATGACCAATAAAATAAAAATACTGTGGTTAGAAATTATAATTTATAAATTTAAAATGAAAATCCTTCCTCTGAAAAGACCCAATAATTATTCTAATGTTGTTATCATATTCCTTATATCTTTTAAAATAATTCAAAAAATCAACAATTAATACAAAAAAAATCATCAAGATATTCCATAAGTAATATTTTTCATAGAATTATTAATTTTGATTCATTAGTTTATATAGAAAGATTTAATATAAATTAATAACTTCCATACCTTGTTTAGAAATATTTCTTCTTAAATATCTTCATTATTTACTCAAAATTGTTGATACTGATATTGAGTGTAAATAATTGAAAAATATTGGGTGTAATGTAGTTGATAAAATAACCCACAATTGGAGAAAGATTATACATGTTCTTTATAATAATAGTATTCATTTCCTAATAATCTATGCACATACTCTTGTATCAATAATTATTAATATTGAAGAAAAAATTGGATCCCCATAGTGTGATACATGGGTTAATAGAACCATTATTACCCAACATGTCTAGTTGATTCTTCAACTCCACTAATTCCATAAGGAACATTTTATAGAAAGTATTTGATTATGGTATTTCATCATGGGATAAATCAATAGAAAATTAAAATCATGATTTAGGGGATTTCTAGGAAATTACTCAAGAAATAAGTCAATGTATTAATATATAATTGGTATATGCTCAATTTTAATATTACATTCTCTATACCTATATTTTTTATTCATCCCTATGAATATCATTCCATAGAGCTCATAGGGCTGGATCTAGATATTAATCCGATGATGAAGTCTCTACTATAAATATATCTAATTCAATATCTTCCTCAAAAATAGTAATTTCATTCTTATTATTATCATATTTAAAACCATATTTTTAAATCCATACCTTGTAGAGGATTAAATAAATTCTAACAATATGTATGATAAGAATTTCCGAAAATAAATCACATTTATGAGTCATAATGGGGGATTCCCAACAAATCCTTATTGAAGTGAGAAATTTCCTTGATATTTTAACTAAAAAATCCATTCTCAAATTGAATTTAAAATGTATAAGGTTTTGAGAAAAATTATAGATATAAAATAGTGTGAGGATCTAGAATAAAATAAAACATTAGATAAATTTGATAATATGATTAATTTACTTACCACCAAATTATTTGGTACCTCCACCATAGATATAGTGATTGTATAAACATGACCTCCCTTCCCCCTTTACAATTCTTTTTTTGATTAAATTGATGTATGCGTATTTCATTTTCGTATTTCCCCAACACTATGCAGTTGAAAAAATAAATAACACTGTTTTCATTATTCACTGTTAATTAATTTCCCTAGGTTCCCTTATCACTGAACACATAAAAAACTAAGAATTCCTTTAGTATTTTTCCAATTCTATTCATTAGTTTGTTTTCATATAGTGGAAATTAATTTTTTCTCATATCCTTCATTATTGAATTCTATTTTTGATGGTGATTAGATGACCTATTAATACCCTTATTTCCTATTAATATTTATGATATATAGAGTTACTACATCGTATTCATTGCTCAAGAAACAATTTCATCATATAATAAAAAACATTGAGATACCATCTCATTTAGAGACATGGATAAATACATTTAAATAATTGGAAAATCATATACTTCAGGATTAATTTGGAATAAAGAGTATACCTATATATCTATTTAATGGTATATTGATACCCAAATAAACTTTATTCCCCTTTTTTTATGACCAGATAATTTGTCTTCATTTTATTCTATCACATATATGTAATATATTTTATGAATAATGCCTAATTAAAATAAATATATTTCATGCATTCTATTTCCTCTCCTCTCTGGTATTATGTATGAAGAAAACCCATTTTACACCATCACCTTTAATAAAATAGAATTCAAGGGTAACATTTTCATTTTCACTATATCAAAGGGCTAAACATATCAAACCCAAAGATTTAATTTTGTTCTCAAGTGCCTCAAGAATAGTAGTTCCACGAAATTATGGGGTGTTCTATCATCTGAAGCAATATAAAATAAGAGATTAATGTTGTAGAACATGTTTCACCCATGGGAAAAGTTATTTTGAAGAACCTGATTAAATTTATCTAATATATACATAATCTTATCAGTTCCAATACAAGTTTTATTTGAGTAATCATTTAGGAAATATCTATATTTTTCATGAGTATCGGTACCCTTTTATTTCTATAATCAATTTCTATAAAATATCATACATTGTATTATATCATTAAATTATGAGTTTTAAAAAATTATTATTAATTATAAATATGTTGTAACATAAAACATTAATTAATAATATTTAGGCATTTATAATTCTAGAATCACAAAAGTCTCTTTCTTTGGGGATATAATTATTTTAAAATCTATCATAATAGTGTGTAATGTAATTTTGAATTATCATTGAATATCCACCAAGAGTGTCAGGAAAAGTGTAGAGTAATGCATGTTGTCATATACTAGGTGAGGATCGATTCAATCCCAATGTTTTCTTTTTAGTGGTATTAGCCCTTGTAACATCTATTCCAGAATCACACCCTCTTGTAGTATCTAAAGAGGTATGTACTGAATGAAAAACATACATAATATTTACCTTTCCAAAACATTTGGATGTTGTGGTATACTTTCCATCAATGTAAATAACAGATTTATGTTCTCAAATATAAGTTTTTACTTAATGTCATTTCCAATATTTCTAAAAAACATTCTTTGATATCGTCAATAACAAACCTGAATTCAGTAACCTAAATCTTTTGCGTGATTTATTACATTGTTATATATCTAAAAGGAAAAATCCAAAAGGAACAATAAATTTATAAATTTTAGAGGACCAAATTCATAAATTATACACATTTTAAAATTTGAATATAAAATAAAGCATAATATATAAGAAAATTATTGCATCTTTAGAAACTCATTCAAAGGATTATTCTTCCTATCCTTGAGAAATAAAGAAAAATAATGTTGAAAATAAATTCTTATTAGGGGTTACGTAGAGTAAAAATTATCATTAATTAATAATAATATTAAATATATAAAGGTAAATAACTTAACAAACAATCCAATTATATAAATTTAATTTCATTAAAAGATATTGCAAAATCAATATGAAATGTCAAATAAATGAGAAAACATTAAATTTTACCAATAAAATTGGAATAAAATTTATTTAAAGATAATATAATATTGAAAATATCATGGATAATAATATTATTTAATTATAAATGATGGAATTGATTAATTATTTGAAAATATATCTCAGGAAAAATATACCCATACCATTAACTCAATTCATTATACGGTTTAAAACTACTGGGTAAAAACTCGTCTCTTTTGGAAAAATAAATTATCCCATGAGACTCATTAATAAATCAAGGGGATATCTATAAAAATTTAATACCCATGACTTCATGTCCATATAATTCCCCATATATCTAATGATTAATTTCATTCAGTAACAATGTTCATATTTAAAAAATATCATTATTGAGGAAACGATATGTTTTATCTATATTTCCCCATGAAACCAAATGTCTTTAAAAGTAAAAAATATATTTAAAAATAATATTTGGTTTATGAAATAATCATTTCAATAAAAAAAATTTAATATATATATATATAATATAAATTTAATCACCAATAAAAAATGATCCAAATAATTTGATTTCTATAAGTGAAATTAAACATTCACAAAAAAAGTGATATTATAAACTAACATTTACAACGTAGTAATTTGGAAGTGATATCCCTTAGATGAAATAATTACTATAGAAACATAAAATACTATATTTTATGAATGAATCTAGATAAATAAATTAAAACCAGTATACTATACAACATATTATATAAATTAGAAACAGAAAATTATAATATTCCTCAACAAAAGGAAATCAAGATGAAGTCCCTGAGCTCACACTTCCTTTTGGTTGAATATGATTTAACCTCCATGTATATTTGTTATAAACATTTTATTTACATTTAAAAAACTATATTAATATTTTAACATCATATGTGAACATGTAATTACTTATTATTAACCATCCAATAATAATCTTTCATTATCTTTATACATTTTGGTGTTAATTGTCTTCTTTTTCATTCTTTATTTGCCAAGAATGTTCGAGTTCTTGTTCTTGTAATACAGTTTCATCATTTAAGTAATAATAATAGTGAATAATTTATCATACTAATAAATAAATTAAAATTTAAATACCAAAAATAACATATGGTTCTGATAAATCAAGTACATTACAATCATGGATATGGTAGGCCGAATGAATGTATGCATAATGTGTCAATTTCTCAATGATCATTATAAAATGTTTTAATGTAATATTTCATCGCTAAATATTTATCATGATATATTAAATACTATATTAATTAATTAAATATAAATATTCAAATATCCCTCACTTGGTGTGGCGATGAAAAAGGGGATCACATCACAACATGATTGTGGTAGTCCACACATACAGGATCGATAATATCATCTTCAAGTGAGTGAAAATGAAAGAAAGAATACGATATATTATCTTCAACTACTAATAAATATATAAAATATATCATAATATTGTCATTTATATCACATATATTCAAATAATTTGAACTTATTGTTTCAATGTAATGTGTTATAGAAAAACGATTCTTATTGCTTCATGATGCGGTAATCAGCCTTACACAGGTGCAACTATATTTTATCCCCTATAGAATAGAATGTTAAAAATTTACATATGATAAAAATTTTATATATATATAATTGATTTATAAATATAAAATACAATTTATATCCATCATCATACTAATAGAAGAATAATGGTGATGAAAAAAATGACATCAGTTCGTGAGGAGGTAGGTAGTTGTAAACACTAATAATGTATTCATAAGCCATATAATGGATGTTAGGATTGTTTTAAGAAATTATATGAATATTATAACTTTTTATTCTATGTATAGATACTTATTTCATTATATAATCATTGTTTAATAAAATTTGAATGAGGTCTATGAAGAAATAAAATAAAAAAGATTTTTGAATATGGTTACCTCTTCAATGTGTGTCCTCTAAAGAGTTTCACAAAAAAGAATTAATATGGTGCATTTATAATAAAATAATTTATTATAGGTTGAGATAAGGAAATTTGGGATGTTTTTTGGTAGGTAATGGCCGGGAAATTGGGATTGAAGGCATGAAGAAAAGATGATAGGGAGTGGCCTTTTAAAAATGATGTGAGTGGTACAGAAGAAAATTTTGGCATGAAAATGGTTTATCATGTTTTTCACATTCTAAAAGGGTAACGAATTTATTAGTATGGATTTTTATACATTATAGGGACAAAATATGGAAATCCAATATTTTTTAGATGTTTTTATATCTATTTGACACTAATATTTGTAGTTTAACCCCTTGTAAATCCGTTTTACCTTAAAAACGATAAATTATTTTTAAAGATTTCACTATTCATTTTGGTAGAAAATTATGATGAACTTATTCAATAATATATGTTATTATACTACAAGATATTGAATCTGTGTTAAAAAAATAAATTATTTTAGGTTGAAAATTTTAATTTAAGATTATTTCTTTAGACCTGATGAGAATATGTATTTTTAAAGAGAAATGGTTCAAATGATTATAACGTTTTTATATCAAATTTAAACATTAAAATGATTCCAATGAACTAATTATATATATATATATTATTTAATTATTTTTACATTATAAAAAATTATAAATATAAATTAACATTATATTTAATTTATTAAAAAAATACAATTTTAAATTAAAATTCATTTTTTCATTATTCATAAAAAATTGAATCTTTTCCTAAAAACTGTAAAATTTCACCCAAATATATTATTAAAATTAATATATCAAAAATGAAGATTTTTTTTTCAATAATTTTTTAAATTAATTTAAAAACATATTTAAAATTATGTGTGGAATGAATGACTAAAATATATTTTAGAAAACAATAAATTTTTTTAGAAACATTTCATTTTCTTCCAAATAAATATGTTTTTATTTATAATAAATAGATAAAAATTTACATGTGTAAAATATATATTTTTATTAATATTTTTATTCCTTAAAATATATTCTATATTAATAGTTAGAAAATAATTATATTTTAATACAGTTCTTTTGTTTAATCTTGGTGTTTCTTGCATTGAAAGATATCCATAAAATTAAATTTACTATAAAAGATATATATTTTAAATTATTGGAAGGTGTAAATAAACCATTAACGTCATTGGGAATGTGTTCATCGAATTTATTTACTATTAATCTAAAAATATGTCATATTTTGGTACTAAAAGACTTGGTTATTGCTATGTGATCTTTTATTTTGGGGTATCTAACATGATTCTTTAACTACATCAAGGACCAAGGTCACTATGATATATCCCGTATCTTATAATAATCATTATGTTTTGTTTCAATAGATGATTCAGTGATTATGGGGGTGGGATTATATTCTACAAACATAATTGGAATGATTCATTCAACATCTACATGAATCACCATGCATTACACATTGCATTTTTACAATTATATAGGACGATGATTAAAATAATAATTATTTCAACAAAAAATTTAAAAGATATTAAAAGATATTTTAATTTTTAAAATAAAATTTAAATTTTTTATAAAATAATAATTATTTAAACGAGAAAGTTCAGAAAACATTCCAATTTGAAAACAAATTCATTTTTGAACCATAAAATAACTACACTACATAATAAGTACTTATTTACTATGAAATAATAACTAGTATAAAATTTGTTTGGATAATTTTACATTTTCTCAATAATAAATTTAATCAAAATAATACTTTCAAATTCAATGTTTAGGATATAATAATATTTTTATAATATATCATAATTCTCTTAATGATTTCAATAGAGAGTTAAGAAAGCTATCAATCCGTTTATTATTTTAGACTAAAAATTTGGGATGATACATATAAACCATAAAAATAAGATAGTTAATGATGTATGAATACATAAAAAATTATTGAAAAATTAATAATCAATTCTTATGATTCTTTGTTCATAAAAGAAAAACTGAATAAATATTTTAGGAAAAAATCATAAATGGATCAAATGAGTTATTGGAAAAAAATCCTTACACTATGTTAATGAAAAATAAATAAATAATTTCTATGATAAAGATTATATAAATTATCATGAATAATATATAAAAATATTTTTATAAAATTTATTTACATGAATAAATTATTATAATTATTTATTTTAAAAAGATAATTTAAAACGAGTTTCAAATGAAATATATAACATTAAGAACCCTAAATTTTGTATAATAATTACTTAGAAAAATGTTTCAATGACTGTAATGTTTAAATATACCATTTATTATATGTTATAATGATGATATTTCCATTTATAAATAATTATGGATGTATATTGAGATTATTTATGAAATATATTATAGAAAAATGACTAAAATTGAAAAAGATGGTAGATTATTCAAAACCCTTGCTTTTTCATAATAACAAATAAATAAATTGATTCAAATAGATGTAATATGTAGTATATAATAAAATATATAAAATTTATTGGAGTAATATGTAAATATAATATTGGTACTTTCTAAATAAGTATTTCAAATGGTTATTTAAAAAGATTTTGAAGTCAAATATATCACATTAACAACAGTATGTAAACATAATGTTGTATTATGAAAATGGAATAATTAGTTGGATTTTACAATCTATAATTAATAACAAATTTAAAGATTATATTTTCATGTAATTATAATCATGATGTCAATTAACGGGCTATTTAAATGAAATTAATGATAATTAGTTATAGTAGGAAAAGACGTATGATAAGTTGGAACACTTATATATGCATAATACTTAGAAAAAGTTTGTAATTAGAGATATTGGGTAGTATTCCATTGAAATGATGTGAAAATGATTATAATAACATGGAATTAAAATTAAGTTATTTATGATTTGGACGTGTAGAATATATTATATCTCGAGGATTGTAATCATTAATATAGGAGGGGTGCTATGAACACTTACAAAAGAATAATAATATCCCTAGAAAATCCTATAATGAGAGTGAATTTGAAATTTCACATTGATAATAATTTAAAATTATGAGAATACCATATAATTATATATATAATAGCATTTCGAGGGAATTTATAAGTGATATTATAACATATAATTATAATTGGGTATGAAATGGAAGAATAAAAAACCCATAATTTTAAACAATAATACCATATAAAAATGGTCTACTAAGAAGGATTTGGTTATATATCATTAATTATATGTTAAAGGTTTAATTAAAATAATAAATGTTTAAAAAATATTTTATAATAAATTGTGATAAAAATCTATTATAAAAAATAAATTTAAATTTAATAGGAATATGGAAAATTAAGACTCCTTACTTTGAGATAATAGTGGACTAAGGGAGGTTATAAAAATAGGTATTGGTTAATATCCCATTGATAATAAGTAAAAATCAATAAAATATAATGTTATTATAAAAATGAAATAATAATAAGAGTATGGTTGAAATATATTATTAAAAATGGATATAAATTTCAATTGAAGGATGACATTAATAATGTAGAACCCTAAAATTTTATGATAAGTATATATTTTTATGTCTTATGTTATACAAAACATCAATGGAATCTTTCAATGTGCATAACACTAGCTTGGCTTGCGTTACACGCAATCATGACCTTCCTTGATAATGTGTGTAGTACGTAATATCGGCTTTCACTAAAAATAGATATATTGCTATAATATGGACTTTCTGTTATGAATAGTTTTAAATAAATTTTTAATTTTATAACATTATAATTCATCTTACTTATTTTCTAGAACATGGTATGCGAAAAAAATAAAATTTTCCGTTAAAATAAGTATTTTTAAAAAAATGCAGTTTTGCCGCCTTTTAATGGTGCACCCACATTAAATATATTTTTTGACATTTTTATAAGTTCAACTAGAAGAAAAAATTCTTACTTGCAATCAGGATATAAAATTTAATTTGGATAAAATTTTCTTTTTATTCTGATAACATTCATATTTTAATGAATAGTGAAAACAAGCAATATTTTAATTAAAAAGAAATTTTTTTCATTGCAATAGTTTATATGGATAGATTATATTTTTAATTTGTTTTAAAGTTTAATTAGAATATATTTTACCATTTAATCCAATTTTGGTCATTGGAATTAATATAACATTGAATTTGGACATAAACAAGTGTCGATCTTTTGATAGTTATTGCTTCTTATAAACACACTATTTGTTTTTATAACGAGAATTAATATTAAAATTAATTAATTCCACTTCTATGTTTTGAATTTGGAAACATATAAATTATTTTTGAATTCGGAATATCAAATATATATTAGGCATAATTTTTGGTATTTTTCTGAAAAGCTTCAATTTTTGATGAATAGTGAAACCACTTAGTGGGAGTTAAAAAACTGACAATATCATTTAAATGAAATTTTACCACTTATGTGAGTTGAATTTAAAATATTATACATACATGGTTGTTATAAAAAGGTAAAATTTGGTTCAATAGGATGAAAATAATTTTTGGTGAATAATAACTTTTGACTTTTATTTACTGCACTTAAAGGTAAATAGGGTAATTCAAGGTTAAAAAAATATAATAATAATTCAAAATTACCTTTACACTTGTCGTATCGTTATTGAATTAGTTGTGGACGACTATTGGCATCATTGGCTCGATTTTGGGTCCCCATTGAGCCACTTGGTAGTGATAATGACAATTTGTATTAATTAATTTAATGTAAAGACAAAATTGACATGAACAAAAATCATTTAGTAATTAATTTTTATAAGGGGTTATATAAATTATATTTTTGATTATAAATATTAATTGGAAAGCTAAAAATATTTCCTACATTTTTGTTTTTTTAGAAATTTTTAGACATCAAATAAATTAAATTATTTATGACACAATAATGATGCAGTATTTACCTCATTAATAACTGATTTAAATAATAAAGACTATAATGATTAAAATATTATCCAAAACACGTCCAATTCTGATTGGATGAATTTATTTCTACCATGAGACATCTTATCTTCATCTTTAATGATTTTTGGATCTTTTGAAACAGAAGATAAGTTTATAATAAAATAATACTTTCACACTTTCCAATGGTGCCCCTCTCCTCCATTATAAAAGGGAACCTCCTCCCTCTCCACTTTACACAACATTGAGCTTTTATGCTCGGCCAACCCCTTCCAATTACTCTTATAAAATCCCCTAGTAATATTCTATAGTTCATGTTCATCTTCAAAGACCAGCATTAGTGCCCTAAGAGGATGTTTCAAAGAGGCCAGTCGAAGAAGAGGTAATGTACGTTACCGATTCTTTAAAATTTAATTCTTCTTCTACATACTCTTATTTAGTTGTTTAATTTTTAAGTAATAACATCATTATCAATCATATACTGATATGTCATTATAAATATGAAACAACCCTATCTCACCTTCTATCCATCCTACGGAAAACGAAATCACCGCGCGTGCGTACGTACGGAATACCATCTCCACGTCGTGGTGTAATCTGTTTTCCACCACCACCTTACATGGATGGGTATAATGGTGTAAAAAATAACTATATATGATTATTGTAAAGTGATATTGATTATGAAATAGTATACATAAACTTCAATACAATTCCATGATCAACGGAACGATATCATCGCTCGTGCGTACGTACGACCTACCGTCTCCACGATGTGATGCGAATCGTTCTATATGAACTTCATTGAATAATGATGATATAAATGAATTGAATGAATGAATATGATATATATTGCACTAATAAAATTCTTGAAATGATGTATTTATATCCTAAAAAGAAGAATAAGAATTTATTCGACAAAACAAGTATAATAACATAAAGCAATGAACACCCGAATAACAAGTAGCTATGAAATATTACTAATAAGAAGATAATAACATGACCATATATGATATCATAACAATGAATATGATTCATTAATAATTCAATGACATTATATAAATCATTATACATGAATTTAGGATACGTACAAAGCTAATCAGATCTAATGTAAGGGAAAATCTCGCAATCTCATTTTTAACCAAGATTGTTTATACATTAAAATTTACTGGGTGATATTTATCATCCACATCCATTTTTCCTCAATATGTAATTTTATTTCTATCATCCTACAATTTTTTAAATCCTGTTTTACCATTTTTTGAGTAATGGATATGAAATGAATCTTTTGTTATTTTTAGTATGAGGTACTTTTTTACTTTTCCAGCCAAAGTATGAGAAGAATCTTTTGTCAACTTATAGGGAATGAATGGATTTTTATGACTTCATAGAACATTATTTCCATGAATCTTCATTTAAATGTTTTCATGTTAATTTTTAATCAACTTCTTTTAGTTTAAAATTGTATGAAATGTTAAGAAAGGAAAAATGTTTTTCAAGTAGAAAGAATATTTTCCTCAAGAATGGAGTTCAAGTGTTTTATCAAAATTATTATCAATCTAAGATAATATAGTGTTATTTTTATATCCCTGTTTTTACATCGATTTGATAATGTTATTATTGAATTAATTTTATGATGTCCTTTTATCATATATGGATTATGATATGATATAATGATATTTAAGAATCCCATTTTTATTACATGCGTTTTTATATGATTTATGATTTTACGGTACACATAAGAATGGTTTCATTATGAGATGAGTGGGAACTATATATCCCTCTAATTCATTGGGTAAAGATTTATATCTCATGAGATAGACATGGCGGGAACAGTAGGTTAATCCGGTTGAGTGATACAGGACTGAAACGAGGAGTGAACTCGGTTCAAAAATGGACTTTGTCTGCTAGGATAGTCTTGGAAATGAGTCTTGACTACTAAGAAATTGTTCTCTATGATTATCTGTGTATGACAAAAAGTTTCATGATTTATGCTATGATTATTGGGATTAAATATCACTACTATGATTTATCCCAGGTTATTATATTATGATCTCTTTTTCAGGTTAAGATTTTTGAAATGGTATGTTCTTATGAATATGATATTTCTTTTTTTTACCCTTATTGAGAATTTTAGCTCACCCTTTTGTATGTTTTCCTTTCCCTAGGTTAGGAAGAATGTTATTAAGTAGGATATTCCAAAGGGACTCTAGATATGGTGAAATAAACTGGAGACAATGTTGAATATTTACCAGTCATTTATGTTTCCCAGTTTCTAATGATAGTATACCTATATGGTCCTATCATGGTTTTGTTATATGTTACAATTTTTATGCTTCAATTTTGAAGTAATAACCATGTATGTAAAGTATGGGTCGTAATAGTTATTATCAGAGGAAAGTCATAGTCAACCATTGGAATCTAGGATGTGAAATCCTTAGTAAAAACTCTAAGGATATGTCTAAACATATAACACAATATTAGTGATTTAGAAATGGCCATGAAAAAATTATGATAAGACCTAAAGTGTGAAATTTTATTCTTGATTATGTGGTTTTCCAACTAGGATTAATGTTTCTCACACTATGCTTATTTGTTTTAGTAAATGGCTGGAACCCGAAAGATCCATGTTAATGCTGAATGTGACGGGAAATGTAAATATTTTCCCCCTGATCAACCAAACGTTATGGGAGAAGGAATGCAAAATCATGTAGCCACGCTCACACAACATTCTCAAGCTATGAATCAAGCAGGACTTCCAAATGATCAATAGAAGGAGCAACATTCTATTGAATCCTTCATGAGGCAGCGTCCACCTTCATTCCGCGGGTCTTCTGAACCATTAGTGGCTGAACAATGGATTAATACCACTGAAAATATATTTTCAGTCCTGAAATGTTCTGAACATGATAAAGTCATCTTAGCAGTATATCGTTTGGAAGGTGAAGCTGATCACTAGGGGAATCTTATTAAAAATACGAGGCAAAGGGATGAAATTGAGACCAAGTAATGTGAAGAGTTCAAGAACATATTTTTCAATAAGTACTCCCCTCATATTCATCGAAAAATGATTGAGATGGAGTTTATTGAACTGATGCAAAAGGATAATGAATCAGTTGGTACCTACGAAGAAAATTTTACAATACTTGTATGTTATGCTTTCGGAATTAATATCAAACCTAAGAGTAAGATCGATCAATTCTTTAGTGTCTTGAAACCAAGAATTTGAAGGGCGTTAGCCATAAGTGACTTCAATAGCTATGAGGAAATTGTTCGATGTGCTCTCAAGGTTGATATAGAGACTGGAGTAAGCCATCAGCCATATGGGTTTGGTAAGAAGAGGAAAATAGAATTCAAAGGAATATCTAAAGACCAAAATGAAAAGAATATGAGTATTCCCTTATGCTCAACGTGTGGAATGAAACATGGAGGGAATTTTCTTAAAGGGTCAATTAAATGTTTTAAGTGTGGAAAAGAAGGTCATAGGGCAGTTGAATGTCGAAATAATGGGAAGAAGATATCTAATGATGTGAACAAATAAGGGGATACACAGAATTCGCCTCCTACACTTCAATGTTTTAAGTGCAAGGAAATTGGGAATTATGCAAATCAATTCCCTGATCCAAGGGTTGTTGATGATGATCAACATCAACAAATTGTTAAGGCCAAAGACAAAGGAAGTCACACGCAATTTCATTTGGCGATGTGGAGTAAGATAACGAAGTGGTGAAAGGTACACTTACCATCCAATCTAATGTAGAAAATGTTTTATTTGATTCTGGATCCACCCACTCATTTATGTATGAATAATTTTCTAAGGGTATCATCATACTACCTCAACAATTAGATGATGAGTTAGATGTGACAACTCCTAATTTCACAATGGTTGCATCAAAAGTTTATAATTATTCTCTAATTGATTTTTCTAGGAAAGTGATTCCTGAAAATCTTGTGATCCTTCCTATAGTGGAATTTGATGTGATTCTTGGCATGAATTGAATTTCTTTATACAGAACTCATATCAATTGCTAAGGAAGGGAAATCACATTTAATATTCCCGATAAATCTATTATCATCTATCGATGCAAGGATGAAGATAACCTTCCGGTGGAAATTTCTTCCATATTATGGGACTTGATTCCAATAAATGAAGGTTATTTATCTCAAATGGTTGGAGAGAAACTCATGATTAAGAATATGCCCTTTGTATGAGTACTTGATGATGTATATTTAGAGGAATTTCCAGGTATTCCACCAAATCGTGAAGTTGAGTTTTCAATAGAACTCATACCAGGATTTATGCCCATTTCAAATACACCTTATAGAATGATCACAATTGAGTTTCAGGAATTGAAGAAGAAAATCCAAGAGAATCTTGATAAGGGATTAATACGCCCTAGTGCATCACCTTGGGGAGCACCTGTTCTGTTTGTTAAGAAGAAAGATGGATTAATGAGACTCTGTATTGATTATCGAGAACATAACAAGTTCTCTATCAAGAACAAATATCATCTCCCATGCATTGATGACTTATTTGACCAACTACCCAGAGCTCAATACTTTTCCATTATTGATCTCCATCAAGGGTATCATAAATTAAGGGTAAAAAGGGAGGATATACCAAAGACGACATTTCGTTCAAGGTATGGACACTATGAATTTATAGTGATGCCATTTGGTCTTACTAATGCCCATGCTATCTTCATGGATCTAATGAATAGAGTTTTTAGATACCATCTTGACCAGTTTGTGGTAGTCTTTCTAGATGATATTCTGTTCTATTCAATGAGCAAAGAAGAACATGAAGATCAATTGAGAATTGTATTAAAGACCATAAGAAAGAAGAATCTTAATGCCAAATTTACCAACTGTTAATTTTGGCTAAAAAATTTTCATTTTTGGGTCACATAATCTCAAAAGAGGGGATATGTGGGGATCCAGCAAAAACAGAGGTTATCGAAAGATGGTTGAGACCAACAACAGTAACTAAGATCCGATGTTTTCTTGGTTTGGCTGGATACTATCGATGTTTTGTGAATGATTTTTCATGATTATCTATTCCACTCACCATGTTGACTCGAAAAGGATTTAAGTTTGTGTGGATGGAGGAGTGTGAAGAGAATTTCAAGGAGTTGAAAAGAAGGTTATCGTGTTCACCTGTGCTCACACGGCCTTGTAGTAGAGAAAGGATTGTGATCTACAATGATGCATCTAAGAAGGAATTGGGGTGTGTTCTCATGGAAAATGATATGGTGATAGTGTATGCCTCATGATAGTTGAAAATACCTAATCAAAATTACCCAACTCATGATTTGGTGTTAGTTGCGGTAATCATTGCATTAAAGATTCTGAGGCATTATCTTTATGGTGAAAGATGTGATATTTATACTTGTCATAAAATTTTAAAGAATATTATCACACAAAATAAGCTGAATATGCACCAAAGAAGATGGTTGGAGCTGATTATGGATTACGACTTCTGAATTCATTTCCATCTTTGGAAAGCAAAAAAGGTGGCAGATGCATTAAATCAAAAAGACCATGATAGCTTATCCATGATGAGGATCACAAAAGATCCAATATTTAAGAATTTACAAAGGATAGATCTTTGAATTATAATGGAAGGGGAAAATTTTATCTTTATCAAATGAATGTTCAACCATCTATACATGGGATGATTAAAGTGGCACAAAAATAAGATGTATATTTACAAAAGAAGGTGAAAAATGTTCCTGAATTCAACCTTGATTGTGATGGGATAATAAGGTTCAGGAATCGGGTTTATGTTCCTCCCATATTAGAATTAAAGAAGGATCTACTGGATGAGGCTCATAGTTCTTCATTATCTATTCATCCTAGAATCACGAAGATCTATGGGGACATGAAAGAGTACTTCTGGTGGGATGGCATGAAAATAGATGTTGTGGAATATGTCTCTTGATTCTTGGTTTGTCAGCAAGTTATAGTTGGGAGACAGAAGTCTAAGGAGATGTTACAACCATTACCCATACCAGAATAGAAATGGGAAAACATCACTATGGGCTTTGTCACTAGACATCCTAAAACATTCAAAGGCAATAATGTTATCTGGGTTATATTTGATCGTCCTACGAAGTCGGCACACATCATTCCTATTAGAGAATATTTCCCTCTAGATCATCTTTCTAGGATATATGTGAAGGAAGTGGTAACATTTCATGGAGTTCAATTTTCCATTATATCGGATCGGGATCCGAGGTTTACCTCGATGTTCTGGCGAAGTCTTCAGCATACATTAGATACAGAATTGAGTTTGGGCACTACATATCATCCTCAGATAGACAGTCAGTCTGAGAGAACAATTCAAACTCTAGAATATATTCTAAGATCGTGCTCTATTGATTTCAAAGGTGGTTGAGATCAACACCTACATTTGGTGAAATTTTCTTATAATAATATATTTCACTCTAGTATTTAGATGGCTCATTATGAATCTCTATATGGAATGAAATGTAGGACTCCAACTTGATGGGTTGAAGTTGGGGAAGGAAAGCTATTAGGACCTGATCTTGTTGATTAGATGGCCGAAAAGGTCAGATCTATTCAACAACACGTAAGAGCAGCTCATAGTTGATAAAAAAGTTATACCGACAACTAAAGAAAAGACCTAGAGTTTGAAGTGGGTGATAATGTGTTCTTACAAATATCTCATTGGAAGAGAGTAATGAGATTTGGAAATAAGGGAAAGCTAAGCCCTAGGTATATCGATCGTTTCGAAATACTAGATTGTGTTGGGAAGGTAGCTTACTGATTTTCACTTCCACCGAATCTCTCTCAAGTTCACGATGTGTTCCATGTATCTCTCCTGAGAATGTACATATCCGATCCTTCACATGTACTAATCTCAGAAGTTGTACCGCCAGAGCATGATCTTTCTTATAAAGAATAGCCTATAGATATTCTGGATCGTAACAAAAAAGTTCTACGGAACAAGACCATTCGCTTGGTGAATGTTTTATGGAAGTACCACCAATTAGAAGAAGCTACATGGGAACTTGAGGATATGATGAGGGAGAGGTATCCTCATCTATTTGTTACGATATGACGAATTTTGAGGAAGAAATTAATTTTAAGGGGGGTATAATGTAACAGCATGAAATTTTATGAGAATTATATTTTTTTATGTCTTATTTTAAATGCAACATCAAAGAAATCTTTCACTGCACACAACACTAGCTTGACTGCATTACACGCAATCGCGACCTTCCTTGACAACATGTGTAGTACGCAATACAGGGTTTCACTAAACAACGATATATTTTTATAATATGGACTAGCCGTTACGAATACTATTATCTATATTTTTAATTTTATAACATTATTATTCATCTTACATATTTTCCAGAACAAGGTATGAGAACAAAATAAATTTTTCGGGTAAAATATGTATTTTTCAAAAAATGCAGTTTTCCATCCTTTTGATGCCGCAACCACTTTAAATATAGTTTTTTGACATCTTTATAAGTTCAATTTGACTAAATAAAATTATTCCTTCGAATCAGGATATAAAATTTTAATTTGAATAAATTTTTCATATTATTCTGATAACTTTCATATTTTAATGAATAGTAAAAACACGATATATTTTAATTAAAACTACTCTTTTTCATTGCAATATTTTTTATGGTTATATTATATTTTTAATTGGTTTTAAAGTGTAATTAGAATATATTTTCACCATTTATTCCAATGTTGGTCATTTGAATTAATTTCACTTTGAATTTGGACATAAACAAGGGTTGATCTTTTTATAGTTATTATTTCTTAAAAACAGGCTATTTTCATTGATAATGGGAATTAATTTTAAAACTACTTAATGAAACTTATATTTATTGAATTTGGGAAAATAGACATCATTATTGAATTCAGAATATCAAATATAGCTTAGGCTGAATTTTTTGTATTTTTTTGAAAAACTTCAATTTTTGATGAATAGCGAAACCACTTAGTGGTAGTTAAAAAACTGACTCTTTCATTAAAATGAAAATTTACCACTTCTATAAATTGAATTTCCAAAATCCAACATCCATTTTTGATATCAAGAAGTAAAATGTGGTTTAATAAGATGAAAATTATTTTTGGTGAATAATGATTTTTGACTTTTATTTACTGTAGTTAAAGGTAAATATGGTAATTCAAGGTTAAAAGAATATTATAATAATTCAAAATTACTTTAACACATGTCCTAACCTTATTTTATGAGTAGTGTCCGACCATGGGCATCCTTGGGTCGATTATGGGACCCCATTGATCCACTTGGTAGTGATAATGACAATTTGGATTAATTATTTTAATGTAAAGACAAAATCGACATTAACAAAAATCTTTTAGTAATTAATTTTTATAACTGCTTATATAAATTATCATTTCGACTATAAATATTCGTTGGAAATATAAACAAATTTCCTAAATGGTGTTGTATTTATTTTTAATTTTTAGACATCAAATAAATTAAATTATTTATGACAAAATAATGATGTAGTATTTACCTCGTTAATAAATGATTTAAATAAATAAGATCATAATGATTAAAATATTTTCAAAAACATGTTTAATTCTGATTGTATGGTTTTATTTTGAGCATTAGTCATCTTAGCTTCATCATTAATGATTTTTTGACCTTTTGATTATGAAGACAAGTTTATAATAAGATAATATTTTCACACTTTCCAAAGGTGCCCCTCTCCTCTCTTATTAAAGGGCACATCCTCCCACTCCACTTTACAAACATTTGAACCTTCATGATCGTAAAAACCCTGCCCATTACACTTCTCAACTCCCCTAGTAATATTCTAGAGGTCTTGGGTTCTTCAAATACCAACATTAGTTCCCTAAGATGACGTTTCAAAGAGACGTGTCGAATAAGAGCTAATATCCATTACCAATTCTTTCAAATTTATTTCTTCTTATACTTCTTCTTCTTTAGTTGTATCATTATGAATTAATAACAATAGTATCATTCTTATTCATATATGTTATTATAAATATGATACAAACCTATTTCTCTTTCTATCCATCCTACATAAAATGAAATCACCGTGCGTGCGTACGTACGGAATTCCATCTCCACGCCGTGGTGTAATATGTTTTCCACCACCACCGTACATGGATGTGTATAATAGTGTAAATAAAAACTATATATGAATATTGTAAATTTATATTGATTATGATAAATTATACATAAACTCCAATACAATTTCACGATCATGGAAATGATATCATCGCTCGTGCGTATGTACGACCTACCGTCTCCACGATGTGATGTGACTCATTCTACATGATCTTCATTGAATAATGACTATATAAATGAATTCAATGAATAAATATGATATATATTACACTAATTCCATTATTGAAATGAATAATAAATAACTTAAAAAGAAGAATAAGAAATTATTCGACAAAACATGTATGAGAACATAAAGCAATGAACACCCGAATAACAAGTAGTAATGAAATATTACTAATAAGAAGATAATAACATGACCATATATGATGTCATAACAATGAATACGATTCTATAATATTTCAATGACATTATTTAAATCATTATAAAGGAGTTTCAGATACGCGCTAATCAAATCGGACCTATGGTAAGGGAAAATCTCACAATCTCATCTTTTTCTGAGATTGTTTATACATCAGAATTTACTGGGGAATATTTATCATACACATCCATGTTTCCTCAACATGTAATATTATTTATATCCTCCTTCAATTGTTTAAATCCAATTTTACCATTTGGTGAGTAAAGTATATGAAATGAATCTTTTGTCATTTTACATACGATGTACTTTTTCACTTTTCCGGCCAAAGTATGAGAAGAATATTTTTTTAACTTATACAGCGTGAATGGATTTTTATGATTTCATAGGAAATTATTTCCATGAAGCTTCCTTTACAAGTTTTAATGTTTATTTTTAATCAACTTCTTTTAGTTTCAAATTGTTTGACATGTTAAGAAGGGAAAATGTTTTTGAAGTAGAAATGATATTTTCCTCAAGAATGGAGATCAAGTGTTTTTTCAAAATTATTTTGCATCTAAGATAATTTAGGGTTCCGTTTCTATCCCTATTTTTACATTTCTTTGATTATGTTATGATGGAATTAATTTTATGATGTCCTTTTATCTTATATAGATTATGATATGATGGCATGATGTCTAAAATTCCCATTTTTATTACATGGGTTATTCTAGGATTTATGATTTTGTGGAACACATTATAATGGTTTCATTATGAGATGGGTGGGACCTATATCTCCCTCCAATGCATTGGGTAATGATTTATATCTCATGATATAGAGATGGCTGGAATGGAAGATTAATCTGGTTCAGTGATACAAGACTCAATTGAGGAGTGAACTCGGTTCAAAAATGGACTTTTTCTGCTAGGATATCCTTTCTAAATGAGTCTTGACTACTATGAAATGATTATCTATGATTCTGTGTGTATGAAAAAAAATTCATGATTTATGTTATGATTATTGGGATTACATTTCAATACCATGATTTATCCCATGTTATGATATTATGATCATTTTTGCAGGTTATGATTTTTGAAATGATTTGTTCTTATGAGTATGATATTTAATTTTTTTACCCTTACTGAGAATTTTAGTTCACCCTTTTGTATGTTTTATTTTCCCCAGAACAGGAAGAAAGGTATTACATTGTACCTTCCTATGGGACTCTAGATATGATGAAATAAACAGGAGACAATGTAGATTCTTTACCAGTCATTTATGTTTCCTAGTTCTTAAAGACACTATACCTATACGGTCCTATCATAGTTTTGTTATATGTTGTAATAAGTATGCATCAATTATGAAGTAATTACCATGTATGTAATGTATGGGTTGTTATAAATAAACCATTATATGAAGTGAAAAATCCATTTAATTCTCAATACTATACGAGTAGCAGAACTCCATTGTAAAGACCTATAAAATTCAAGGAAATTTTTTTCTTAATTTTCATTGGAATTTTACAAGAGCGCAGTTTCTGACGGCACATGATTCCGAGGCCCAGTGTGACCGGAATCATTTTCCGAAGAGTGGCTCGGGTACGTTCAGTGAATGAATGAGTGGGTTTTTATAACTTTTAAACCGGTGCTCAGAATCGAATTGTGAGGGCACCGATGGAATCGCGGCACCAGTTTTTGCTTAGAAAATCCTTTTCTGGAGTTCTGTTTGCTCGGGTGTGGTTTTTAGTATTTGGGGTTATGTTAAGAAATAAAATAAAAGTGGTGCAATGATTTATTTTAGTTCAGTTAATGCCACTTAATGCCACTTAAGCTAAGTTAAGCGGATAGGGTGGAACCCAAAATATCCTACCGACTTGGTAGGATATTTGTGAGGTGGGACCCACATGAGCCCCACCATTTCTTTTCCTCTAAGTAACGCACCCACGAAAACCTCTTTTAAATGAAATTCAACAGGTGCGTTTTCTTAAATACTTAACGCCCCTATTAATTGGGTAGTTAAGTCATTACCATTAATTCATCGAATTAATGGTTCGTTTCTTAACTTTGTTTTTCGTCTGTTGCCATATTAATAAAATAAGACTAACACGTGTTTACTTGAGGGTTTCCTGTTGAGAGGATTTGGAGAAACTCTAAGTTCTTCATCCTCCATCGCAAAGAACGCGAAGAACGAGGAGAACGTCGAACCCTCGGAGATCGACGACGCGACATCGTGTACCGCGACGCTGACGATTCTCCTTCCGCGATGCTTCTTCCGCGATGTTCCTTCCCCACGACAATATTCGATCAACAACTGATTGAGGTAGGGGATTGCGGTTCTTTAATTTAATTTATTTTTGAATTCTTTTATCCTCAACATGGATTTAAATGGTGCGATTAAATTTGTGTGTTTTTAACCCTCGGAGATCATCGACGCGACGCTGTGTACCACGACGACAGCGACACCCCTTCAGAGACGCGACGATCCTCTCCTTCCGCGACGGTCAATTCCGCGACGAACTCATGTTCGACGAAAAAATTGAGGTAGGGGTTTGATTCATTTAAATTTTTTTGATTTATATCCGCTGTTGTTAAAATGTTTGTGGTGAGACCTTTTAAAAACTGCTAACGCGGTGGGTGCGGACCAACGAACAAGTCCGAACCCACCACCCTTTTCGTTCATGGTGTGCGGAACGGCGGACGACGACAAAAAAAGCCGCACGGGCGATGTGAGGTCCTCGCATTGATGGATGGGCCTCGGGAGGGCCATTGGCGAAGATGGCGTGTTTTTCCGACCGTCGGAACTCGTCCGGCGGCAGGTGGTGGCGGCGCCCGGCGTGCCGCCGGAAGGAACCGCCGCGGCGGCTGGACGCAGTCCTGTGACTGCACCGGACCGGAGGAGGACGGGACGCGGCGGTCCGGCAGCGTCCGCTAGCAAGGACGGCCCCATGCGGGGCTGCGGTTCCCTCACACGGGGGCAGCACGCCCCTCGCTCCGCTCGGCCATAACCGGCCGAGCCGACCCGCCTGGCGACTGGGCCGCGCCCGCGGCGGCCGGTCCGGGTCACGCCCAGGCAGGGCTGGGCCACCCAGGCTGGGCCAGGCTATGCTGGCAGGGTTGGACCCGGACCCGGGATGGGTCAACCCGGTTTGGGCTGACCCAGGGGGGTTGGGCCAGGTCGGTCCGGGCCCAAACCCCCCCTTTTTCGGACCCATTTCGGTCTGTCGCCTATAACTTGAGCTACGGGCCTCCGATCGACGTACCGTCAGTGGTGATGCAATCCTTGGACCGAGATAGTCATTTTGACATATCGCAATCATGGTTTCGGAATACTTTGGGTTTGTCCGGGTTGGTTCGTACACAAAACCAACCGGGCCCTCGGAGCGGAAACGCTCGTAACTTAAGCTCCGGACGTCTGATTGACGTGTTGTCGACATTGATGGATTCCTCATAGTGATACGGATCTTTTGGCTTAATCCGCCCAAGGTTTTGACACGGGTGGAGTATGGTCGGGTTGGTTTTGACTTAAAAACCAACCGTGCCCCTGGGACGAAAAAGCCAATAACTCTCAGACCGAGCATCCGATTGACGCGCCGTTTGTGACGTTGAGTTACTATTAAAGATACGGAATTTCTGGATACATCAACCCTAGACTGTGTGTCAGTTGATGTATCATCCTCTCGGCTCATGGAGCGGACCCTCCTGAACGAGTTTGTGTTGTGCGGGAACCCTAGTGCTTGCTGCGACTGCGACGACGACGACAACTGTACAGAGATCCGCAATTGATTCGACGGTGACGACTATAGCACTCAGCAATCCTACGTGGATCAGTGCTACAGATCCTGTGTGGGTCAGCCCTCAGCGGTCCTGTATGGGCCAGCACCTACAGATCCTGTGTGGGTCTGATCCTGTGTGGGTCTTTGCGGGGGTTAGTTACCTATCGATCCTTTGTGGATCAGATCCTTTGTGGGTCATTGCTGGGGTTAGTTACCTATCGATCCTATGTAGGTCAGATCCTCTGTGGGTCATTGCGGGGGTTAGTACCTTTTGATCCTTTGTGGGTCTGACGGCTTAGATGACTCATTGGATATTTCTGATCATCTCTATTGTCATATGATAAAGTATACCTGTGTGAGCTGAATGATGTTTTGCATTCCCTTGTGGATTGTGTTGTGCTATCCTGTGTGGATTTCATTTTGATTTCCTTTGTGGACAGGGTTGTGTTTTCCTGTGTGGACTGGGTTGTACTTGAGCTCGAATGTTGGAGTCGGAATGGAATTGATGACTTAGGTATATGTATGGGAATATACCTAAGCAGTGTCAAGTTTTACTTCGTGATTGTATCATTACTTTTTGGATTATCCGTTGTGGATTCTGGGAGACCTTCGGGGGTCTCGGGTTCCTTACTGAGTAGCTTATACTCACCCCTGCACTAGACATACCCACACTACGTTGTGTTGGTTGCAGAATATGGACATCGTTGATCGTGGTTGAGGCTTGCGGAGCAGGACGGTACCTGGAGGTGGACCACCGGGGGTGACGTACTCAGATCGGATGGATGGACTCGAGGAGTTGTGGAGGCTATCTATACTCACCCTTTAGGTGGCACTTCCAGTGGGTGGCCTGACCTTGAGGCTTTACATTTCAGTTGCTTTTTTCCCCTTCCAGTTGTACTTACTTTCAGTTTGGGTATGTATATTAGCCCACTCACTCTTCCGCACTTACTGTTGTACTCAGTTTTTACTTAGTGTTTACTTCTACTGCTTGCTTGCTCTGTGGTGTTTGTTTACTTTACAAAGGCAATGCCTTCCCTTTTTACTTTGATTTATGCCTTCGTGCTAGTCTCCACCCCTTGGCCTACGGAAGGCAGGCTTGGGGTAGTCACGGCATGGGCCCCGAGGACGAGTCATGACAAATTGGTATCAGAGGAGTTTGGTTCTACCGTAGAACTTGGGACACTGATCTTTTTCTATGTGAAGAAATAGTGTTAAGCATATTGGGTGTGGTTATCAGTACAGGGAGTCCAGTGATGGTGCGACGGCTGACGTATCCGTACACCAGGTCCCTGACTTCTGATTTCCGACTTCATGCATGAAAACATTGATTGCATGTGTGTTTCAAGTTATCTTTGTGATTACTTTGTGTCAGCTCACCAGGTATAATTTTCTGACCATGGAGCACCTGTCTCTTTTCAATATGGGCTCACGACAGCAGCCAGCTAGGGTTCCTAGAGTTGTACGTGACGACAGCCCGCCGAGCGACGAGGCCTTGGTACATGTCCGTTTGACATCAGAGGCACATGCGGTACCGCTACCTGCCGATCCACCGATTATTCCAGCCCCTTCCGCTGACGATGCACGTCGCCTTAGTGAACTGCATGAGTTTCAGTGCCAGCGACCGCCCAGGTTCCACGGGGAGACAGACCCTCAGGCTGCCGAGGACTGGCTGGAGGTAGTCATATGAGTTTTCAGGTTAGTGAGGACACCAGCAGACCTCATGGTGATCCTCGTGGCGAGCCTACTGCACCTGACAGCAGGCAGATGGTGGAGCTTGATGATCTAGGTGCATGATGTGGAATCTTTCTTCTGGATAGACGTTGAGAGCCTCTTTCGCTCTGAGTTCATCCCAGCCACCCTCCATGTGGTGCGCATCCAGGAGCTTCAACAACTGCGGCAGGGCGGCTTTACGGTCACCCAGAACCCGGCGAGATTTACTGATCTCGCGCGCTACTCGACAGACATGGTATGTGACCCATTCTTCCGTTCCCGGACCTTTGAGCCAGGATTGAGGCAGGAGATCAGGACATCATTGATCTCCCTCAGCATTCTGACTCAGGCCGGAGTACTGGAGCGATCCCTTTTGATCGAGAGCTTTATTTCTGATCCTTCATCAGCGACGAGACCCACCGCAGGGCGGCATATAGCAGAGTCTTCTGCAGCCGGTAGTCGATGGATGACTCACGCCTCTAGGCAGACCAGACCCTCAGGAAGACGACCTCAAGACACTGGCTCAGCTGTGCGGGGCACATAGCATGGAGCCAATATTTTGAGAGGCAGACAGTGCTACGCATGCGGTGGGTAGGGGCACATGGCTCGTGACTTCCCGACCCGCCATGCCGAGGAGCAACAGATGGTTGAGGGGCCACCGAGGCAGTGGTAGAGGGTCGACCATGGAGGTCCGTAGGGAGAAAGCGGATGAGGCAGAGGATCTATCTGAGAATCAGGTGGTGTGAGATGCTCTGAGGCTCTACCACCACCACCACCAGGAGGTCTGCCCCGACCACAGGGAGCTGGCGGGCAGAGACAGGCATAGCTCCAGCCAGCGGAGGCCTACGATCACGACACGCTCGAGATTATTCGATGTACTATCTGTGTCTATTACACCCTTTCTATAGTTCTTATAGACACATGAGCGAGTCACTCTTTTATAGCCACTGCCCTTGTTCGGAGATCGGAGATTCTGACAGAGCCGTTGGCTCGATCCTTACGGCTAGAGACTCCTACGGGAGCAGACTTGATGATTAGGCACTAGTGTCGGTAGTGTGAGCTTAATCTAGGAGGCGAGAGCTTCGACTGGGATCTTCTTTTAGTAGCGTCGAGGCCTTACGATGTCATATTGGGCATGGATTGGTTATCTACAGTCCATGCACATATTGTCTGTATAAAGCACGAGGTGCGATGTGTACGAACCGACGGGAGCAGGTTCACCTTCACCGGTGAAAAGGGAGCATCTGCAGCATAAGATAGACTTCCGAAGAGGAGAGGACAGCCCATCACTCATCAGTTGGCTAGCCTCATCCTAGGAGCAGTTGACGTGCGGAGTCCTAGTTTTCCTGCAGTGGTGGATCAGTATGCAGACGTCTTCCCCGACGACGTTCCGGGACTACCTCCTCGCAGAGAGGTAGACTTTTATATTGATCTGTACTCCAGGACAGCCCCGATATCCACCCCAGCATATCAGATGGCCCCCGATGAGCTTCGAGAGCTACGGGTATAGTTGGAGGGCTTGCAATGCAAGGGATTCATTCGACCATGTGTTTCACCCTGGCCTTCCCCGATATTGTTCGCCAAGAAGGTGGACGGGAGATTGCGAATTTGTGTCGACTATCGTCGCCTGAACCAGGTGGCAGTGAGAAACAAGTATCCACTAACGAGGATTGATGACATCTTTGATCATCTCAAGGGAGCACGGTGGTTCTCAAAGATAGACCTCAGGTCAGGCTATAATCAGCTTAGAGTTCGGGACGAGGACGTGCTGAAGACGGATTTTAGATGTCAGTATGGCCACTATGAGTTCTTGGTTATGCCTTTCGGTGTAACCAATGCTCCAGCAGTGTTCATGGGCCTCACGAACATGATCATTCATCCATACCTCGATCGATTTGTTGTGGTCTTCATCGACGACATTTTGATATACTCGACTACTGAGGAGGAGAACGCCTATCACTTACGGGTTGTCCTAGACACACTCCGAGAGAACCAGATTTATTGAAATATCTTGAAGTGTTAGTTCTGGATACGTGAAGTCCACTTCATGGGACACGTCAACTCTGAGGCAGGGGTTGTAGTGGATCCTGCGAAGATCGAGGCAGTGCAAGCTTGGGAGCCACCCAGGAGTATGATAGAGGTGCGGAGTTTCTTGGGACTGGATGGATACTACCGGAGATTTGTGCCCGACTTCTACAGAGTTCCAAAACCACTCTCAGCTTTGCTGAAGAAGGGGAAACCCTTTGGGTGGTCAGACAGATGTCAGTAGAGCTTCTAGAAGCTGAGATAGAGATTGACCAATGCCAATATCTTGAGGCCTCCGGAGGAGGGAGTAGGGTACGTAGTCAACTGCAATGCATCAGGGACCGGACTTTCATGTGTCCTGATACAGGAGCGAGTGGTGATCACAAATGGATCACGTCAGTTGAGAACGCACGAGCAGAACTACCCTACCCCTAACCTGGAGTTAGAAGGAGTGGTCTTCGCTCTGAAGACATGGCAGTACTATCTAATGGGCGAGTGCTTTACAATCATTTCTGACCATCAGAGTCTTAGGTACATCTTCTCTCATAATGACCTGAACCTGAGACAACGGAGATGGCTTGAATTCTTCCAGGATTATGACTTTGAGATAGTCTATACTTCTGGGAAGGGGAACGTAGTGGCTGATGCTCTCTGCAGGAGGACAGGCATTCAGCTACTTGAGGTGGAATCAGAGTAGCTAGCCGCTTTGCAAATATCCTTCGCGGATAGAGATGGATCATCCTTCCTTCAGTCTCTCATAGTCACCCCTCCACTACTGCAGCGGGTCAGGGAGGCATAGCGTGGGGACGCTGACTGTGAGACGCGACGTGCACAGAAATCCTCAGGACAGTCACCTGATGGATTCTCCATGGGAGGAGATCACGATGTCCTTTTCAGAGGACGTACCTTGGTACCAGTTGCTTTAGGGGAAGAGGTGCTAAGAGAGTTTCACACTTCTCCTTTGGCGGTACATCCTGGATTGGCAAAGATGTACCAGGATCTTAGACGACAACACTGGTGTCCGGGCATGAAGAAGGCTGTGGTAGAGTTCGTTTCTAGATGCCTCACCTGCCAGTAGGTGAAGGCAGTGCTTCAGGTACCAGGAGGCTTGGTACATCCCTTGAAGGTCCCAGAGTGGAAGTGGGATAGGATATCCATGGACTTTGTGACTGGACTTCCACCCACTTCCAGAGGTCATGACTCTATTTGGGTGATTGTCGACCGACTCACCAAGTTGGATCACTTCTTACCCATCAGGGAGCAGGGCTCAGTGGAGAGCTTGGGATGTCTCTACGTGCAGGAGATTGTACGGCTTCACGGTGTACCATCATATATCGTCTCTGATCGAGATGCTTGCTTTATTTCTTGGCATTGGAAGGGATTGCAGGAGGCGTTCGGGACGCAGCTACGTCATAGAACCACCTTTCACCCTCAGACTGATGGTTAGACGGAGAGGACCTTACATACTCTCGAGGAAATGCTCCACGCATGTGTCCTCGACTTTGGTCATAGCTGGGAGGACCACCTACCCTTGGTGGAGTTCGCGTACAAGAATAGCTACCACTCCACCACCGGGATGGCACCATACGAGGTGTTGTACGACCGACATTGCAGATCTCCTTTGTCCTGGATAGACCCTGGGGAGTCAGCACTTGTGGCACCGGAGATGGTCCAGGCCACGACAGAGAAGGTCCATATCATCCAGGAGCAGATGAGGACAGCTCAAATCCGACAGAAGTCTTATGCTGATAGAAGGCGGAGGCAACTAGAGTTTGAGGATGGCGACCATGTCTTCTTGTGTGTCTCACCAAGATTTGGATTACGGAGATTTGGCCGAGGCGGAAAGTTGTCTCCATGCTTCATCGGACCATTCCAGGTCATCAGCCGGATTCGCGTGGTGGCTTATCGCCTGCCTCTACGACCTTAGTTGCACCGGGTGCACGATGTCTTGCACGTATCCAAGCTAAAGAGATACGTGCATGACCCGACGCATATCATTGACCATGGGGAGCTGGACATTGATGATGGGGCGACTTTTGCAGAGGTCCCGGTGGAGATCGAGGATCGACAGGAGCGGGTCCTACGGGGACGGTCGATTCCTCTAGTGTGCATCAGATGGCAGCACGGGAACCTCCAGGAGAGCACTTGGGAGCGGGAGGCTCATATGCGTGCTCAGTACCCACATTTGTTTCCCTAGTTTATCATTTATCTTTACGGGGACATAAATACCTGAGGTGGGAGTGATGCAAAGACCCATAAAATTCAAGGAACTTATTTTCTTAATTTTCATTGGAATTTTACAAGAGCACCGTTTCTGACGGCATTATATTATGATGTCCAGTGTGCCCGGAATCATTTTCCGAAGATTGGCTCGGGTACGTTCAGTGAATGAACGAGTGGGTTTTTATAACTTTTGAACCGTTGCTCAGAATCGAATTCCTATGGCACCGATGGAATCTCAGCACCGGTTTTTGCTTAGAAATGCCTTTTCCAGAGATGTGTTTTCTCGGATGTGGTTTTTAGTTGTTGGGGTTAAGTTAAAAAATAAAATAAAAGTGGTGCAACACTTTATTTTATTTCAGTTCTACACACTTAAAGCCACTTAAGCTAAGTTAAGCGGATAGGGTGGAACCCAAAATATCCTACCAGCTTGGTAGGATATTTGTGAGGTGGGGCTTGCACAAGCTCTAACGTTTCTTTTCCTCTAAGTAAGGCACCCACAAAAACCACTTTTAAATGAAACTCAACCAGTGCGTTTTCTTAAATTTTAACACCCCTATTAATTCAACAGTTAAGTCGTTACCATTAATTCATCGAATTAATGGTTCATTTCATAACTTTGTTTTTCGTTTGTTGGCATAAGAATAAAATAAAACCAACACATGTTTACTTGAGGGTTTCCTATTGGGAGGATTTGAAGAAACTCTAAGTTCTTCGCCCTCATTCACGAAGAACACGAAGAACGCGAAGAACGCCAAACCCTCGGAGATCGACGACGCGACATCATGTACCACGACGCCGACGATTCTCCTTCTGTGACCCTTCTACCGTGACGTACCTTCCCCGTGACATAATTCAATCAACAACTGATTGAGGTAGTGGATTGTGGTTCTTTAATTTCTTTTCTTTGTGAGTTATTTTATCTTCAACATGGATTTAAATGGTGTGATTAAATCTGTGTGTTTTTAACCCTCGGAGATCGTCGACATGACGCCCTATACCGCGACGACAGCGATGTCCCTTCCACAACGCGACGATCATCTCCTTCTGCGACTCTCAATTCCGCGACGAACTCACGTTCGACGACAACATTGAGGTTGGGGTTTGATTCATTTATATATTTGTGATTTATATTCGCGATTGTTAAAATTATTGTGGTGAGACCTTTTAAAAACGGCTAACGTGGTGGGTGCGGACAAACGAACAAGTCCGAACCCACCACCCTTTTTGTTCTTGGTGTGCGGATCGACGGACGACGACAAAACAAGCCGCACGGCAATTGTGCGGTCCTCGTAGTGAAGGACGGGCCACGGGAGGGCCATTGGCGAAGATGGCGCGTTTTTCCAACCGTCGGAACTTGTCCGACGGTCCGCGGAGCAGCCCGCCGCCGGAAAAAACCACCGCGGCTGTAGCCGCGCCGGCAGGACGGGGTCCTAGGACCATGCGGGACCAGAGGAGGATGGGACGCGGTGGCCCGGCCGCATCCACTGGAAAGGCTGGCCCCACGTGGGGCTATAGTTCCCTCACACGGGGGCAGCACACCCCTCGCTCTGCTCGGCCGTAACCGGCCGAGCCGACCCCCCTGGCAACCGGGCCGCGCCCTCGCCGGCCGGGCCGGGTCGCGCCTAGGCCCGGCCGGGCCACCCTGTCCGGGCCAGGCTGCGCCGGCTGAGTCAGACCCGGACCCGGGTCGGGTCGCCCCGGTTCGGGCCGACCCAGGGGGGTTGGGCCGGGTCGGTTCGGGCCTAGACCCCCCGTTTTTTGACCCATTTCAGTCTGTCGCCCATAACTTGAGCTACGGGCCTCTGATCGATGTACCATCAGCGGCGATGCGATCCTTGGACCGAGAGGGTCGTTTTTTCATATCGCACTCACGGTTTCGGAATACTTTTGGTTCGGCCGGGTTTGTTCGTACACGAAACCAACCAGGCCCTCGAAGCGGAAACGCTCGTAACTTATGCTTCGGACGACCGATTGACGTGTCGTCGACCTTGATGGATTCCCCTTAGTGAGACGGATCTTTTGGCTTACTCCACCCGAGTTTTGGACGCAGGTGGAGTACGTTCGGGTTGGTTTTGACTTAACAACCAACCGGGCCCCTAGGACGGAAAAGCCAATAACTCTCAGACCGGGCATCCGATTGAAGCGCCGTCTGCGACGTTGAGTTCATGTTGACGATACGGAACTTTTGGATACATCAACTCCGGACTGTGTGGCAGTTGATGTATCAGCCTCTCGGCTCGTGAAGCGGACCCTCCCAAACGAGCTTGCTATGTGCAGGAACCCTATTGCTAGTTGCGACTGCGAAGACGACGACGACTGTACAGAGATCCACAGTGGATTCGACCGGGACGACTACATCACTCATCGATCCTACGTGGATCAGTTCCACAGATCATGTGTGGGTCTGATCCTATGTGGGTCAGTGCTCAGCGGTCCTGTGTGGGCCAGCGCCTATAGATCCAGTGTGGGTCTGATCTTGTGTGGGTCTTTGTGTGGGTTAGTTACCTATAAATCCTTTGTGGGACAGATCCTTTGTGGGTCATTGTGGGGGTTAGTTACCTATCGATACTGTGTGGGTTAGATCCTTTGTGGGTCATTACGAGGGTTAGTACCCTTCGATCCTTTTTGGGTCTGATGGATTAGATGACATAGTGGATATATCTGATCATCTCTATCATCATACGAAGAAGTATGCCAGTGTGAGTTGAATCCTGTTTTGCATTCATTTTTGGATTGTGTTGTGCTATCCTGTGTGGATTACGTTTTGCTTTCCTGTGTGGACTGGGTTGTGTTTTCCTGTGTGGACTGGGTTGTACTTGAGCTCGGATATTGGAGCCGGACTGGAATTGATGACTTAGGTATATGTATGGGCATATACCTAAGCAGTGTCGAATGTTACTTTGTGATTGTATCTTTACTTTGTGGATAATCCTTTGTAGATTCTGGGAGACCTTCGGGGGTCTCGGGGTCCCTACTGAGTAGCTTATACTCACCCCTGCACGGGATATGCCCGCACTACGTTGTGTTGGTTGCAGATGATGGACAACGCTGATCGTGGTTGAGGCTTGCGGAGCAGGATGGTACCTGGAGTAGGACCACCGGTTGGGATGTACTCGGAGAAGACGGTTGGACCCGAGGAGCTGTGGAGGCTATCTGTACTCACCCTTCATGTGGGACATCCAGTGGGCGACTCGACATTGCGGCTTTACTTTCCAGTTGCTGCTTTTCCCCTTCCAGTTGTACTTACATTCAGTTTGGGTTTGTATATTGGCCCACTAACTTTTCCGCACTTATTGTTGTACTCATTTATTACTTGGTGTTTATTTCTACTGCTTTCTTGCTCTGTGGTGTTTGTTTACTTTACAATGGAAATGCCTTCCCTTTTTACCAGGATTTACACCTTGGTGCTAGTCGCCAGCCCCTAGCCTATGGAAGGTGGGCTTGGGGTAGTCACGGCATGGGCCCCGAGGACGGGTCGTGACCTCCATGGCCCAATACAATGTAAGTAGGAGATATATCAAGATATATATGTTTTATACAAAACATTCAATACTAAGAACCATTTTTCTGGTGTCGTAAGGGTATTACCATGGTTTGAAATCGATTGTGGTACTAGTTTTCCTACAACTATGATCTAGACCGTTGATATAGACAGTATATATCCTTGTAATGGACCATTAATAAGTGTATTACATACCTATAGGTTTGATTATGGATATAAATAATAAATTAAAAATTCCTATAAGGTATTTATAGACTATCTTTAGGTATATATATTATATTAAAAAAATATACCATGGATGGATGTAATAAATACATTTATTAAGAATGAACGGTTATACATAGTAAATAAAATACATCATCTATAATAAAAAATTTAAAAAGATTAAATAATCATTTTAAATTATATATATATATAATTAGAAAAAGATAAATATATCAACATATATAATTATAATAACAATTTTTTCATACATCCTCATACTCATTTGACCCCTCATTATTGGAATCATCATTGAAACCAATATCCACAACAAATTTTTCATCATCAACAGGATCAACACCTAGTTCATGGTCTTCACTATAAGTACCTCCACTATCATTATCATCCTTAGCCATTAAATCATTTACAATTTTTTCATAGTCAATGATGTCAATATTAATAGAGTATATCATCAATAAAAAACTATCAAAAATATCTAAACACTCTATAGGTAGTGAAGCGATTATAAATTAAAATGATTTAATAAGATATAAATTCATATTATTTTAATTCATTCGATACTCATAACATTGTTTTTTCATTACTTATGAAATTATGTTTTTAAGTACTACAATGTAATAATAAAATCGGTGTATTTGTATATATGCTACAAGATTCCCAATTTATTTATGGTACAATGTAATTCAATGTATACAAAAAACTCTTCTATTGTAATGATCAATAGTACATGATATACCTTATCGTTGTAAGGTGTTAAATTTTTTAGGGTTTCTTTTCATTAAGATATTTGGAAAAACTCTAATAAAATAAGTGAATGGAATTTTTATAGAGAGCATGAAGGGACTAGGGGGTTTTCAATGTTTTTAAGTCATAAAAGGGGAGGAAAATATACAATCGAGTGAACTATGAATGGTTGGGACATTGTTAGTAATTAACATGAACTCTAGCCTATGAAACCGTGAGTCCAAAAATCCAATGGATAATGGAAATCGAATGACCATCATATGGTTTGAGAAATAATAAAGGTGGAATGGAAAACCATGTGGCTCAATTTTCCAATGAAAAAAGTGAAGAAAACAGTTTATGAATAGTTTCTCAACCTTGTGGAAAAAATATATTCCTCATAAAAGGATTGAAACTTTAATTATACCACCTTTTTATTAAATATAATTTCTATTATTTTTCATCACATTTGACCACCATCATCTAGGGTGGAAAACTAGAATCCCCCCTCAACCATTGGTGTTTCTCCTTCGATTCATTGGTATTTGCAGTGTTGTTAGTTGTGAATTGAATATAAAGGTATGTATTTTGACTGAATTTAATTATTTTTCTACAAGAGTCTTAAGATTTTGTTTCGTATCCTTCAAAAGTTCAAAACCAATGTTTATATGTGGTTATTAATCTTGATTGATGAAGTCATTTTAACTCTAATTATTGGTGAAGGGTGAATGATTATTTATATACTATCATGAGGGAGGGGGTATGAATTATTTTCCCTTTGTATTGATAAATATATGTGTTTTTGTTCATGACAATGTAATTCTATCTTTGTTTCTCTGTATTTTTATAAAAAAATAATTTACTCCTTAAATTGATGTGTGAGGCCCTTCGAAGACCTTGATAGATATAATGATGATTTGTAAACTCACATAGGGTATATATTGGGTTATACCAAAACCCATGGAATTGATAAATTATTGGTAATCATTGAGATACAGAAAATGTCAGTGTTATCCATTATGTTTTTACCTTGGAAATTGGAATCATTTATGGGATGGTTAAAATCTTTATACGCTAGATTTCATGAAATTCATTAGAGGATTTCAAAATGGATTAAATGTTATGTTATGTACATTGACCTAGATTTGGTTTTCATTGTAGGTAAATGATTTCTGAATGTGGATAACGTTTTTGAAGTAGATGTTGACCTGAAAGTGATTTGAAAAATGGTGTTTATTATTATATTTAAATGATAATTTTAATTGTATGATTAATTGTTTTAAATTGATGTTAATAGAGAAAGAAACTTGTTCAATTCTAGTCTTCAGACATTTTAAAGAATAGTGTTGTTTTATTATTCCTCTCAAATTGTTTAAGATGTTTTTTAAATGAATTTAAAGGGAATGTGTAAGTGTTAAATTGTGAAATGAATCATTAATTGGGGAGAAAATGGGTTATGGGACAAAAGTGGTAAATTTGATAAACTGTTAAAGCATCATGTCCATGAGGTAAATATTGTTAGGGTGGCATTAGACTAAGCCTCTTCTCTGATTGGTTGGGCTAGACTGATGTTCTAGGCCCCACAGAAGGATTTCATTGTTAATGATGTTAGAATGAGGCTATAAAATCTAAAATTGTAGACATGATATAGTTACCTGAACTAATGATTCATGGTTTATGGTTAAATTACTTGGATTAATGAAGACCAATTTTTGACTACAAGCATTTAACACCTTTATTAAATGTATTAGGCTCCGTTAATGACCATATCTAGTTTTGGTTATTAATTTTCTGGAATTTCAGAAATAAAATTATTATTTAACAAAATGGTTAAATGTAAATCATTATCCCTTTTTTTCCTTTTTTTATTTATATATCCTTGATTATATAGAGACAATATTTTACTAAAAGTTTATTTCCATAGGCACTATTGGTGGTTGTCTACTGAGTTTTTCACACACCATTTTTGGGCCCCCATGGAAAATAAGTACTTGAGCATATAATACGTTTTTTTTAGAATAAGTTTATTAAATAGAACTGGGGCCTAATTTGTGCATGGGATGTTGGGTTAGAGTATATAATGTCATCACTATGTTGGAATCAGGACTGTGTTTAGGTTTTTTCACAGTTTTGGTATTTTAGTTAGTTACTGTATGACTTCTTGAGATGTTGTGTGTCTATTCTATGATTATATTATCATTCACACAGTTTATTATCATACCATTGATCTAGTAATTCTGTTGTGCTATTTTATTTGGTTGATAAAGCTATTTATATTATTTTTGTTTTGGTTATATTTTCATTAGCTGGTATATTCCCCCCATGAAACGTGACACCATGTGTGGGTTTTTCTAGTGTGTTAGATGGGAGCTCCAATGGTTTTGGTAATATATCTATGGTGTTGTCCATGAGTTTGTCGTATGAGAAATCGAGGGTAACCAAGAGCAATTTTTTCCCTAGGTTTTGGGTTCATTGAGATATGTTGAATATATGGAGGCTTCATAGGTGAAATTGATGAATATTATATTCCATCGACTTGTGGTAAAAGTAATGGTAAGGCCATGGTCAATTTCTAATAGATGCGACCATGTGATTATGGTTGGTCATACAGTTAGTTTTGAAGGGAAGGATAATTCTAAAATCTATCCATGTTTTTTTTATGGTGTTTCATGTGGCAACCTATGTTTACCATGGGACATGAGGAAAGGGAAGCTAGAGCATATAAAGTGTTCTTATGTATGAGTGAAATCTAGAAAGATGAGTGGTCATATTTTTCGAATTGTTTCAAATGAAGGTGAATTTTTTTATATGAATATCATTGATTCATCATGTATGATGATGTTGATGGTCGGTATGCATGGATAATTATGACAGTGGGAGTTAGATCATAGTTCTGGTTATATATGACTAATGTACATATATTTGGTTTTAGTAAAGAGTTTTCAGAAGTAGCCAAACTTCATGTTTTCTTGTGAGGTCAAATTGGTTGGCCCCTATTAAAGATGCACTATATCAGTTGTAATTTTTGAATAGGATAATTAAGAGAATGTTTTTATGGTTTCCATGAAATAAATGTGGTAAGTACTGAGTTTTGGTAGTACGTTTTGGTTTTTGGAACAGTGTAATGGAGTGTTTTTTATTCCATGTAAATCATTAAAGTCATAATGGGGGACCTCAAGTAGTGTAGTGGTGGTGGTGACCTTGAAAAGTTTGTGCTCAACACTACTTGGTAGAGATTTTTAAGGTAGTTGTATGTTTTGTGTTAATATTTTATTCTATAGTGGTAATGATTAGGTGTTGATAATATATTCATGGGAGAGGAATCCCAGGAATTTCCATGTAAGTTGATGTTTCCTTGTAGTTGTGATAGATGATATCTGGAACGAATTAGTTGTGTTTGTATTCATTGATGACAACATAGTTTATTAGTAGATTATGTAGGATCATTCCCAATATCATGAATTCATTTTGTGTTCACAAGGAGTGAATTTGATATATACCAAGATACATAAATGATTTCATCTAGTTCAAATAACTTCATTTATTATGGATTCACCATTTGATACTGTAAAGTGTTTCCATGTAGTTGGTGGTGCCCCACTATCCAGCACTATCACACCCTGACCTATTCAATTATTTTATATTTTTATATCCTTAGCCTTAAATAAAATTTTTTTGGATTAGATATAGGGCCCGAATGGAAATATTTAGTGTTGTAAAAAAGTTGGTGTTTTTTAGTTGATGTCCTTTGGCACACTAGTGGAGTGCATTTTTGAAACCCGGCACGGTTTTGCCTAGGAATCAGCACGATCCGCCTATCTTTAGAATATTAAAATTAGAAAATTTTGACATTTATTATGTTATATAAACTATTTTTTGTAGTTAATGGTTTTATTATTAATATTATTAATGTGATCTGAGTATTTTTATTATTTATATTTTTATCTGTAAGATTATTAATGTTATTTTTAGTATTATTATTAATAATTCTTTATTATTATATTTATTTTGTTAATTAATGAAATATTAATATTATTATTGAGAGTGTTATTTTTATTAATAATTAAATAATTTTCATTTTATTCATTATAAGTAAAATTAATGAGTCTCGTGGGGTAACAGTGTAGTTTCCCGAGCACCCGAGCACCCAATTATAAATCAGATAAAAGTTAAAACGTGGTCCGTATGACTGCGATACTCTAATTAATGAAATACTATAAAAGAAAAATGATATAAAATTTAATGAAAAGAAGATAATAATTATATTATTGTTATTGATATTATTATTACTAAATTTTTTATAAATACTATTATTTGTTTAGCTATTATATTATTAATATATTATTAATAATTTTTATTATGTTTTCATTTTATCTTTTATTTTTTTATTTCAATTTTTTTCAATTTTTTTTGGAATCTCTACTTCTACCCATGTGTCACCCCTCTCTCCTCTCGTTCTCTCCTTTAGGAGAGGGCCTCCCCCTTGTTACTTTATTCCCCGTAGTTCCCTCACCGGCACTCGTACTCCTACTCGTCGGCACGCTACCCTCCCAATGTCTTCGACCTTAGATTTACCTCCTACCAGGCATGCCACAGTGTCGCCTCATGGACCATGGGCCCTCTGGTGATTCCCCCCACCTAGATGACATAATTGTCTGGCCGCCGCCTACGCCACCCATCCGATGCGCCCCCGTTGTACAGCCACTGTCTAACCAACCTCCTAGCTGACTCCCCATACATGTGCCCTCTGGCGCCACCCTACACCCTCAGGCCACATGTTCCCTTCAATCGTTGTGCCCCCCGCAGTCCGCACATCTTCATGCCACCACACCAACTTCTGGTCGTAACCAAGTATGGTGACCCCCTTATAGGACGCACCCCTCTTCTCTGAAAATACCTTTGTCCAGCCTTGAACTAACGGTGGCCTTCTCCCCCTATCGGCCTATTTTTCGGATGGTGAATTCATATGTCAACCTCATTCCGACCAGAGACTCCTCTTACCGGTGTCACTGCCCTTTTTTGGTGACTACACTTGTTAGTGCACACCTGTTGAAGCCACAAACCCCTTTCTTTCCATGGTTTTTCCCTTCAGTAATGGTGTTGTGTGGGTTTACTTTAATGATATTGAGGTCAGTTTAACCGTATTCATTGGGGGTATGTTTTATTGAGTTGGATCCCTTTATGAAGATTTTGTTTTTGATTGCTTCATGTTAGGATCAAATTTCCATGTGTGCGTTTGAGGTGTGCTCGGTGTTTCACACTTATATTCGGGTGTCTTTCATCGATTAATGTATAATTCCTTTGAACTGCCTCTTTAATTTTAGAGGTACTTCAATTATATCATAAATTACATTAATTTAAGATTAATTTAGCATTTTTAATTATGAGAATATTTATTTTAGAATAAATTTATGCGATTGTAGATAATTTGTGTTTGGTTAATTGTCTCACCAACATTACTGATTTAGGCTTGTTCTGTGACGACTTAGTTTGGTACAATATATGTTTTGAAAGCATGTTGAGGTTGGTTATACATTATTTAATCCTTTTAATTATTTTAAGTCAGTGTTACTAGGTATTTATCTATTTTTGATATGTTTAACAGTTTAAGTTATTTTTTGTTAGCGTTTCTGTGTTTTAGATTGTTTTACATTTGTTATAGCACATCGGGGGGGGGGGTAATTCAGCGATACTGCAGTCGTCTACTTGTGTCTGCTTGTCCTCCCACTAAAGGTGTGATGTGTCATTATGTTTTGTTTGCATGTTGAGGTAGGTCACCCACTACACTCAACTTCAAATTCATTAATTTCTTTACATATAATTCATTTTAAATAAATTTGTAATAATATTATATAATTATTTATTTAGAATAAATATATGTTTTAAATGAATATTTTTCTTTTTTGCATGACACTTGAATCATTTTCTTGATTAAATGACCCACATTAATGAATGGATTCATGTTTTTCATTTAAATATAATTCACAAAAATTAATGTGCAATTATGGTTTGATTTCCAATGTTATCTTCAGATGTCTGAACAAATTATTTTATTTCTCTATAGGAATGTTGTTTTTTAAATGTTCCATAAGTCCCATTTGGTACAATGATAAAATATGTTATTTTAAAAAAAATCTATGGAGTGACTCATGGGTGATGTTGTTGTATACGTCGATTGTGTTAGTTGTTGTGTGTGATGTTTTTGCATCGTGACAGGTTACTGGATTGAACTTGTTGATTCACCCACTTTTTATTATACTTCTTGACATGTGAACCTATCATAGTAATTGTATCTTCTGAGAATGATTTCTACACTAGTTTAGATTACGCACTGGTTAGTGGTCCTTAGTATGGACATTTCTCTACTAGGGGATTTCGCCCCTTGGTTAGGCCTGGTAGGGAAACACTAAGAATTTGGGCCTTATGAAATCATTGATTTGGGCCTACCTTCAAGATATGTCACATGTATATTACGTTCTGGATTTTTCACAAGAACCTAGGTTCGACCCATGTTTCTATTAGGGATTATTTTTATGTGGCGGATGATAAAGTTGCCTAGTTCTATAGTTGGTCCCCATTTTCTACATTTTTATTTCCCTTATTGAGTTTTGTGTGTTGTGTAAGGTTTTCCTATTAAAGAACTAATATATTTTTAGATTTTAAATTATTCAGGAAAATGTTTTAAAATGTAATGCATCTTTTCCCATCAAACATTATATTTTTTTTAAATTAAAAAGGGCAATGGACTGCCACTTATTTTAAAATTGAAAGTGTGTGGGGAAACCTATATTTTATATAATTTAGTTCAATGATCGAATTAATAAATAATTTATTTAAATGTAGTTATTTGGGAATAGTTTTTTTGGCCCGCCAACTGTGTTTTAATAATAATTCCTATAGTGTTTTATTGTTTTTAGTTTCTATTGTAGCTTCCAACTATGGTTTGGATTTCCTTGGGAGATGTTTTAATTGGGTGTTGGAGAGTGACTCTCAAGGTCATGTGGAGTTTTGGTCATGGTCAGGATAGTATGTGTTTTCAGTCATTCGTTCTTTTCTACATCATTTATTTAACTTGTATCGTTCTATTTTATTTCTGATTCTTAGTTAATTTCTATTAGGAAAAATTGTTCCCCTAATTTTATCTGTTGATTCCCTAGAACTTCTCACCAGCCTAAGAGGATATAGAAAGCCTCTCAGGCCTTGCCACATATTGGCTCGGGTGACCGATTCAGGATCGACTAATGTTGGTTCATGACTAAATGGTATCAGAGGAGGCCAGCTCTTGAGTGGAACATGATTTTTAGAGAACCCATCACTAGTTAGGGTTGTCCTGGTAGAAGGAGTAGAATTTCTGAGACTTGAGTTGTAGAGATTGGAAGGATGTCATGAACTCTTCCAAGTTCCGAACCCCGGGTTACTATGGGATTTCAAGGAACGTTGGTGTCCATTTTTTTTGTGAATTTTTTTATGTTGGGGAATTAAAAGGGAGTTGGGAAAGTAGCCACTTCAACTCGCAGGGCCTAGAAAGCCATGTGATGCCTGAGAGAGTCCCCTAGAATGCTCATTATGATGGTGGTGTGACTGTAAAATGGCAACCAACCATATATCTGAGTCACCCATTATCAGTAGTTTCCAATAATGAAATTTTTAGGTCTTCCTTAATTTAGAAAACTGTTTTAATTTTTTATTTTGGAAATTTTGAAATGATGAATTTGAAATGGAAGTGACCATGTATTTATTAAGTTCATTGTTTACTTATTCAATTTTGTTCACCCCATGACATTTGTTGAATGACCATGTTGTAGCTTTGGGTGGTACGCCCTTACTGAACTCTCTAGTTGATCAACCTATAGACTTTGTTTTAGAATTTTGGACATTTAACTCTCCCCTATTTTATAGTCAATTAGATCCTCTTGAGGTGGAGATGTGGTTGTAGAATATTGAGTGGAAATTCTATTTCATTGGGTTTCCTGAGTCATTAAAGGTGAAGTTTGCTACTTTTATGCTTGAAGATCATACCTGGAAATAGTGGAGGTCTATGTCTTAAAGAAAGCCTTGAGAATATATTACATGGGATATATTCAATTCATCATTTATCCAAATATATTTATCTGAATTAACGAAGCTGAGTAAGAGGATTGAGTTGTGTTGATTTTAGCAGGGCATTGAATCCGTACTATAATTATATCGATGTTTTATAGAACTAGTTCCATATGACCAATGGTTTGTTTCAAACGATCCTGATAAGGATTGAAAATTTGAGTTTGGGTTCCGACCTAAACGGTAGTCAAAAGTGGTAGAGCTAAACCTAACAACCATCTCAGATGTTGTGGGGAAACCATTTCTAGTTGAAGCTAAGTTAGTAGGAGGACATGCGGTGGGGAATCCTCCCCCGACCTTGGGTAGCTAGGCAGAGGATAGAAAATAGGAAGAATGGAATGTGACCAGATATTGGTGGATCTTGTTGGGGAATCCAGAGGCCTTTCGAACTGAAGCCATATTTTTCATAGCAGAGTGTTGTTATCTATCACCAATTTGGCAAGTAGGGTTACGAGAGTCTGACATGCCTGAGTGTTCCAAAACCCTGCCACATTTGTGGGAACTTGGGTCACTTACAGCGGTTTTTCCAAGGTGTTTCCATGATGTGCAATGAACCCATACTTGGGTCATCAAAGTTCATCATAGCACGTCAGCAGGAGTTGGACTGTGTTTGGGATCCATTCGGGGTTTTCTATTTGTAGTGTTCCATGGATGTAGTGGTTGTCCCTTGTTGATTTTTGTGGTGTTTCTTTTCGATCAATAGTGCGAATGGTTATTGTCGAATCACTTTCAATTTTTTGTTTTAATTGATGTGTGTTTGGTAGAATTATTATTAGTGTTTTATGTTTTGGATTTTTTGAAGCCTATCTGCAAGGCAGGATATGCTTCAATCATCAACGCTCGAACAATATGTCTCGAAGTGAATCTGGTAAGTAGTCAGAAGAACCCTAGTGGTGAAAAGGGCCTTGGTTTAATCATTGTCTTTTGTGTGGCATGGTTTGTGTTCTTCTGAGGGTGAGACATTGTTGATATGGAGAAGGCGATAGTTTTTATGCTCTATTAGTTGGCCCCTTACCTTATCCACCCACATGGGGGGGGGGGTTGGTCTATATAAAAAATCTTTAAATTCATTTTATCTTGTTAGTTATTTTGGTGGGGATACCCTTAGTGGGTCTTGTAGAGATTCACCTGAAAACAATATAGTGTTAGCCCGATCCTTATGGTGGGTAGCCTTTTCGGACCTCCTTGTGTCAGTTTTAGAGTTTTTTCCAGGTATTGTTTTGTGTGGAAGGTGGTCTCGTGCCGAACAACCCAATTTTATGTTATTACTCTTGAGTAAACCTTGAGATTTGAGTACACCAAATAGTTTTGTTGGACTATGATTATAGTAATAGGTGTCGTACATGGTTTATGTTTATTTGTTATTTGGTTGAAATGGACAGTCCAGATTCCTCTTTGGGACAGTTAAGGTGATCGTGTTTGAAGGATGAGTTGATTGTCATGGGGTTTCGGTGTCTTTTCGATCAATCAACTAGGGTTTCTTAATATTTTGGAGGTGGGTGACACTTATGAAGTTTTATCATTTGGTCTAGAACTTGTTGTGGATTTCTGGGGGAGGACGTCATTTTGGTGGAGACAATTATCACACCCCGACCTATTCAATCATTATAGTTTATTATTTCTTTGGCCATAAATAATTTTTTTGTTATTTGAGTTTATTCCCAGACGATAATGTTCATTATTTTAAAACAATGCATGTTTTTTAGTTGATGTCTTTGCATGCACGGGGAGAGCGTGTTTCTGAAACCCCGTGAGGCTTCCTCCAGGTATTAGCAGGATCCGCTGTCTTCAGAAAAATAAAATGAAATGCGTCTGAATTTTATAGTGTTATATGAAATATTTATTATTTTTAATGATTTTATTATTAATATTATTAATTTCATTTGAGTGATTTTATTATTTTTATTTTTATCTGTATGATTGTTAATATTCTTTTTAGTATTTTTTTAATAAGGAATCATTATTATTATTATTATTTCAAGTAATGATTTATTATTTTTATTATTACTATTTTTATTATTAAGAATGAAATAATTATCATTATCTTAATTTCAAAAAAAATTATGAGTCGTGCAAGGCAACCGAGTAGTTGCATGTGCACCTAAACACATGCTTCTAAATCAGATAGAAGTTATGACACGTTTCGTGTGATTGAAATACTCAAATTAATGAAATAAGATAATCGAAAATTGTGATAAAATATAATGTAAATAATATAATAATATTATTTTGTTATTATTATTATTATTGTTACTAAATTTGATAGAAATACTATTATTAATTTTACGGATATATTTTCAATATTGTTTTTATTATTAAAATTAGGTTTTTATTATTTATTTTATTTTTTTATTTTATTTTTTTTTACGAAACCCTAGTTCACACCATGTGTTGCCCCATATTTCCCGTCTTTCTCCCCATCACGTGTGGGACACCCCCTATTACCGTATTCCCTAATGTACCCTCACTAGCGCTCGTTCTCCCTATCACCGGTGTGCTACCCTCTAACCAGCTCTGACCCTAGTTCTACCTCCTTCCACTCACACCACAGTGCAGCCTGACTTACCGACGCCCTCTAGCACTACCCAGAACCTAGTCGACATATCTATCCTCCTACTACCCATGCAACCCATCCGGCGCGCCCCCGCTTTGAAGCCACTATCTGACAGGCCACCTGGCTGCCTCCCCATCTGCACCCCATCTAGCTCCCCCCAGCACCATTGTGATTCCCCACACCCTTAACCTCCATACACCTATTGTTCGCATGTCGTTCGGTCATTTCCCCACCTCTCGGCCGCACCTAGGTTCGGTGACCCCTCTACTAGGTCATACCCTGCTTTTCTAACAAGCCCTTCAGCCGTCCTCACCCTACAGGCAGCCCTCTCCCCCTGCCAGCCTCTTTTTTCAGCCGGTTAATTCCCATATCGGCCTCATTCTAACAAAAGACTATTCCTACTGGTGTTGCTACCCTTTTCCCTTGACTACCCTTGTCAGTCCACACCCACTGGAATGACAAACCCCCATTCGGTCATGGTTTTTTCCATTAATAATGTTTTTTTGTGAGGGCTTCCTTTAAGGAGTTTAAGGTTTCTTAAACCCATGTCGTTGGGGGGTTTTATTGGGTTGGAACCATCGATTATGAGTTCCTTTTTATTTATACAGTTTAGGTTCAACATTCCACAACTTTGTTTGAGGCCCACATGATGTTTTGCACTAATTTTTGTGTGTCATTCATCAATTGTGCTATGACACAATTGCACCACATTAAATTTAGAGGTAATTAAACTATATCATGAAATACATTCATTTATTATTTTATTTTAGAAGAAATTATGTTGTATTATAGATATTTTTTGTATGATAGTATTTTTTTTTGAAGAGTTAGTTTGGTGTGAATTATGTTTGGAAAACATGTTGAGGTGGGTTTTGCGATGTTTATTTTATTGAATTATTTTAATTCTGTGTTGCTCTTTTTTAGCTATTAATTAGGTGTTTTGTTGTCTGGGTTATTGTTTTCATTGTTTCTGTGTTTTAGATTGTTTTAAATTTGTTTCAGTGCATTGAAATGGCAATTCTATGATACTATGGTTGTTATCTTTCACTTGCTTATGTGCCCGCTCGAGGTGTGTCATGTCATCATGTTAGGACTATGAGTCAATGTTGGCCCCCCACTACACTCACCATTAAATTTATAATTTATAATTTGATTGATATATCATTGATTTTAGATAAATGATAGATAATATTGGATAATTATTTTTTTGGAATAAATATTTTATGTAAATTAATTTTTTTTGTTCATGAATCTTGAACAAGTTTCTTAATAAATTGACGCAAAGTAATGAACGAATTCTCTATGGGATTTTAAATACAATTTATAAACATTAATATGTGGTTGTAGTTTGATTTGAAATATTCTCTTCTGATGCATGAAAAAAAAATTTCTTTATCTCAAGTAATGGTGTTTCATTTGAAGTTGTATAAGGCATGATTGGCACCTTGGTAAAATAAATTATTTTGAAAACTATCCTTTAGAGTGACTCAGGCGTGATCTTGTTGGGTACATCGATTCTGTGTGTTGTTTTGTGTGATGTTTTTACATCATGACTTGTTACATTAATTAAATTGGTGACTCACCACATTTGTATTACAAATGATGACATGGGAACCTAGCATAGTATGTAAATCTTCTGAGAACGTTTGACGCACTAGTTTAGATTACGCACGAGCTAGTGGCCCTTAGTATAGACTTTTCACTACAAGGGGATTGTGACCCTTAGTAAGCTATGTAGGGAAACACCAATCATTTGGGCGTTATGACGTCATTGAGTAGGGAATGACATTAAGATGAGTCAGATATATTATATGTTCGAGATATTTCCTGAGCTCCTAGGTTCTCCCCATGTTTACTTTAGTTATTATTTGTTTGTAGAGGATGATTAAGGTGCCTAGTTTTGTTGCTCGACCATTTTTTGTTTCATTCCATTTTCCCTTTTTGTGTGGTGTGGGTTGTGTTTGGTTTTCCTCTTAACTAACAACTAAATTTATATATTTTAAATTGTTCATGATATTTTTTTAAAATGTATTACACATTCTCCCTTTTAAAATTCAACTTGTTTTATTATATTAAAAAGGGAAATGGACTGTTACTTTTTTTTTAGAAATTAAAGTGTGTGTGGAAACCCATATATCATATAATTTTGTTAAAACATGGAATAAATAAAATCATTATTTATTGGTAGTGCTTTGGGAATAGTTTTTTTTGGGAATGACTACTATGTTTTTATAGTCATTCCTATAATGCTTTCTTGTTTATAGATTCTCCTGTAGGTTACAACTCTTGTTTGGATCACCATGGGTGACCTTTGGTTTGGGTGTCAGAGAGTGACTCTCATGGTAACTTAGTGTTTTAGTCGTGATCAGGTTTCTATGTGTTGTTGGTCATTTTTTCGTTTCCATGTCATTTATTTACTATGAGATGTTCTATTTTTTCTACATATTAGTTAATTTTGTTGGGATAAATCATTCCCCTCATGTTCTCTATTGATGTATTGGCACTTGTGGCCAGCCCATGTGGATCTGGAACACCTCTTGGGCCTTTCTGTATATCGTCTCATGTGACTGCTTTAGGGTAAACCTAGGTTGGTTTATGAAAATCATTTTTTGAGGTGTTTAAAGAGGATTTCATGTTGTATAATAAAATGGGTATCATTATAGCGGATCGAGAATGGAGGATTATTAATTTTTTTCACTCATGCGAGGGTGAGATTACCATGACACTTGTTGGGATCTACGGTGATGTGTGCAAGAGCCTAGGAGGTTGAAATATATTTGGACAGGTGGTGATAATGAAACTTCTATGGTGGGGAGAAATATGCCAGTTATGGGTTTATGGGGAATGATATAGGATTGACGTGCTGGTATCAAGATTCCAATATGGAATCCATGAGGAATTTGTTTGGATTACTCGGGGAAGGCCATGTGATATTTGTATGTGGTGGATGTTTGAGCCGAGTATTGGTTGTGATGGTGATTAATGTAATATGAGGTCATTTCATTAGTAATATAAATGGGTGTAGTAAATCATTGTGATGTTTTATTCATAATGAATGTTTTGAGATCGAATCATATTGAAATAATTGTATGGACTCTAGTAGGTGTGGTCAGATGTCGGTTTTTTTCCCATGTCTAATGGAACCATGGAAATGTGAAGCTATAATATTCCAAAAGTGGTATTTTTCAATTTCAAGATGAGTCACCACATGATGTTATTATATTTAGTGGAAAGATGAATGGATGTGGAATCTTATAATTCACCTCTAGTTTAACATTTTAAATAATAAGTTCATTTTTAGAAATGGAAACTGGTTTTGAGGATGAACCCAGTTAACATTGGTATATGTATGATTAGAGGAGAGGTGTCTTTACAGTTATTTTTTATTGAATGGATTGATTCTGATGTCGGTGGGTGTGATCATGGTATGTTTGGTGCGATGTGTCACAAAATGTTTTAGGTATGTTGTGTATGTTTTATTTGAGGTTGTAGTGGTATTTTTCAATAGTGGAGGTTCCAAACACTAGCTGGTTGTGGTAATGCGATCAAGAGTAAGTTGGGGAGCACCATAGATGGTGCATAGATGGATGATGATGTGATCGGTGTTATGGGTTGAAGGGATTTTGTATGTTCCATCTTGGTGTTTCATTTTTGACAATGGGAATTAGATCAGGTGTAGATAGGTTGATGTCCATAATTTTAATGTTGGTAAACAGTTGTGATTTAGATGATCTAGACAGAATGAGGTTGTTGAGCCTCAGGATGGGGACCAGTGTATGTCAAGTAATGTGGTTGGTTAACCTTTTTTCTATTAGGTTGAATCCTTATTTGAATCACTGTCAGGATTAGAAGTGGGGCTGGTTTTCAATTGGTATGTAGGGATCTTTGTGTTTTTGGGGAGAATAATATTAAAATTGTACAGATTTTTAATCTATGGCATTATAGTTACTAAACATATGGTCAAGCTAGGTGATGGTTTCAGTAGTATTCCGCTAAAATTCGTCATGTGATTGATGTTTTAAATTAGGATATTGGTACTCATGTGTCATTTAAGGAGCATCAATTTTTTTAGTAATTCAAATTTACATGGTTTAAAGTTTGTGACAATGACTTTGATTCAAATGTTATGATGACATGTCTTTACTCAGAAGGAAATACGGGATATAATGCCTAGTATGTAGTTTAACAAGAGTAAAAATATTTATTTGGTGGTGCAGTTACATTTGAACGTATAGGTCTAGGATGAGTTGTTATATTGTGGGGATGATATAAGGGTATGATATTTGATAAGGTTCATTTTAATTTTGAAATTTGGATAAACTCTTCTTTACATGGTTAATTTAATGGTTCATGAGAATATGAGGAGCCTCTGAGATTCAATGGGGTTCAAGACATGAAATAGGGGGAAAGAGAGCATCTGATTCACTACAAATGGTCAGCACCTAGTTAGTACAAACAATGTTCTCTATCCCCATGTGGTCTAACAACACATAGATAGTTGTGAGTTCTTGACTAATGATGTGTTTGTAAAAACATTTTGGTGGCCGTGAAAATTGTGCGGATTGGTTTCTCTTATATAGTGGGAACCGTATTATTGGTGCATTGTTTGGAAAATTGTGTGGCCAAACCAATCACCTCATAAAAAGTGGAGAAATTCCCATTTTACACTCTCCGGATTGAGTATTCCTTCCCTAATTTTCACCCCATTCATCCTTAAAAATATAGGGTGCTAAAATAGCATCACCCCCAACTATGGAATTTTCTGTATTGATTCATGGACATTTAAGGGCTCAATTTCCACAAATAAATTATTTGGGTATGTATTTGACACGATTTTGATATTTATTTATAGATGAGGCTTGTTGTTTTAGTTACTCTCCATTATAATATATAAAACCTTTTTCATGATTCTTCTTCATTGTGGTTTTAAATACCATTTTAGGTAAAATAAATGGTCAAGGAAGAACAAGTGGTTTTCTATGGTCATGAGGTAGGTATTCAATAATATGTTTTCCATATTATTTATATTTATATTTTTATGTGGTCGTATAAATGTTCTTACATATTTCTTTTTTATTTTTTATTCATATCAATTAGGCCATCAAATTGTAGAGAGATACATTTAACAAAACTCGTTGGGTCTGATGACGATTCTTGACTAAAACTGGGGCTACCATGGGGGTAAGACTAACCCGTTCAAATGTAAACTAAATTTGTAATTATTTAGATATAGAAAATATGTGTCTAAATCTTTAGATGTTTCAACTCTATAAATGGGCATGGTTAATGGTATAATTCAAATATTTATATGCTAAGTTCCATGAAATTTCTATTAGTATTCTCAATATTATTTTAATTTTTTCTTTTGGAAATTGATAGCATTATGGTTTTAGTTGAAGGAATCAAAAGTTTAAAAGTATGTATTTTATTGACATGTGGTGTTGAACGCAATTTGATTTGGAGAGAAATTTTCTATTATATTTGAATTTTGATTTGGATTGTCTATGTAATGGACTTTTTTGGATGTTTAAAGAGAAAGGAACTTTCAAAAGGTTAGTTTTAAAATGTTTTAATAAAACTTGTGCTTTTATAATACACCTAAACATGTTTATGTATTTTTTTCTGAAATGAACACAAAGAAAAACATCATGTGTTAGATGGTCTGAGAACATTTAATTGTGAGTAAATAGTTATATCATGAAATGTGAAAATGTGATAAATTGAAAAAGAGGCATATCGATGTCATAAACAGTATGAGGGGGTATTTGAATAATTATATACTCCCATGGGTTGGGATATACTGGTGTTGTTTGTCCCAATGATTTTTTTCATGGTTTAGGATGTCAGACTAAGGATCTATCATCATAAATTATCGACATTATATGGTTACTGGTACTAAGGCTCTGTGCTATGTGGTTAAATTAAGTTGATTAATTTCCTCTTTTTTAAAATAATCATGTAACCTTTTTGTTCTATGTCTTAGGATCTCAATATGACTTGTGCTATATATTTTTATTGAATGAAATTTTAGAACATAAAAGATAAAAAACAAATTAATTAGTTCTTAAATGAGAAACAGTCTCCCATTTTCCTATGATTATTTATTGCCACTCTATTATATACAAACAATATCGAAAAAACTAGTTATTTATTTAAAAACTATTGGCGGGGACCTATTGAGTTGTACTCACATTCTAGTCCTGATTTCATGGAACACATGCACCTAATAAGATAAAAATCAATTTCTAGTATAAGATTAGGATAGAGACCACATTTTTAATTTTTTCATGGGGTGAGGGGTGGGAGAATGGGATGGAAAGACTAGAATGGAAACATAACAATGTATGATTTTTTTCATAGTGTCCATACAATTGGTATTAACTATATGGATTCGTGACATGTAGTATATACATTCTATGTTTATACTATTTTTTCCATGTTTTATTATTGAACCTAACCTCTATTTATTCAATTTTATTTTTTATTTTGGTTGATATAACTATTAATATTATTTCTTTTATTATTTTTATCAATAATAGGGATATATCCTCCCCATTAAAGATTTGTAGAGCCACATTTCTATTTGGTAGTCTCTAGTATACAAGGGGAATGCATGAGGTCACGTGGTGGTCAGGCTCGGCACACCGGCTCTAGTGGCACCCAGGTCTAGGCATTCTAATCGTCTAATATGTAATTTTTTAGTTATATATCAATTATAGAATCCTAATAATCATATTAATAGGTTGTTTCAATTTAATTTCATAATAAAGTAAATAATACAAAACATTAAAAAAATATTGAAGGTTAACTAACAAAACAATTAAAATAAGTGTTATAGTTTTCACTAGAGATTCATGGTTCATAATACATTAATCATTTTTTCCACTAAAAATAAACAAGTATTATTAAAAATCACATCCATAAATTCTCTTTCATGTTTCTTCTAGAAAATATAGAATTTTTCAGTGAAATATATATATATATATTCCGAATTTAAATGATATATTATCTATGAATATTCATAAGACGACATCAAACTGTTCTTCAATGTATGAATATGTTCAACAATGCTATTTGTTTTTTTATTATCGTATATCATTCATTAAATTAAAAAAAATTAGAACCATTAATAATTTTCATTTTATAAATTCCTTGTTAATTATATCTAAATGGTCTTTACAAAATTAATACAAGTTCAAATTTTTTATTTGATTTATTTTATTATCTCTTTACTTGATTTCCTTTATTTCTATTACATTCTCTATATTCTTTATCCAACCTTTTCATGTTTTTATTTGTTACCTTTTTCATTATTTTATTCAATTTTGGATATCATTTTCTAGTTCCCCCTAAAATAATGTTTATTGTTACATTTTGGTGTTGTAGTCATGATATTCATCTTGAAGCAATTACTACCTATTCAAAAAAATCCCATCATGACTAACCAAATTTGTAGTTAGGATTGATGGTATATATGGAAATCATGGGATTATTATGGTGTTTTATTTTATTTGGAATGTCCTAAAATATTGATTGGTTTCAAGTGATTTATTCATCCCTTATTTTTCCCTAGCAACTTATTGTCGTCCAATTTCCATTCATATTGAATCCTCACACATGAACCCATTTAAATATTGACTGCTTTCTTGAAACATTATATTTTTTTTATTTTGATAATTACTAAATACTAATTTATTTAATTATATATGAAACACATTTGAATAAATTTTATTCTTATTTAAATATTTATGTGAACGGAAAAAAAATTATATTTAGCTCTATAATTTAAAACAATAAGAAAAAACACACAACCCCATATCCCCATGTCCATTAAACTCATTAACTAGAATTCCCAATGGCACCAATTCTATTACATGGGATAAAACATATTATTTTCTTAGTCTAGATTTTCCAAATTTCACCCCCACCATCATCACAGCCTTTCTACATTATCACCAATGACATAAATTAACCCAATTGATAAGCCGTGATTCAAACTCTATCTCTTTTTTATGGAGCCTAACATAGAGTAAAACTCAACAAGGACCATGAAAATAAATGGATATTAGGTAAAAATGTATTCTAATTCTTATTATATTTTATTCTATATGTATATAATTTATCATTATGATTAATTTTAGTTTTTGAAAAATTATTTTACTCTAGCATGGCTTTGTATTTACAAAATTTATTCTTGCATACTATCTATATATGAAATTAAATTAACAAATATATTTTTTATTTGATTTTTTATTTTACAACTCATTCAATAATATGTTTAGTATTCTTACTTGTAAAATTTCTATATAAATTACATATATTTCAAAGACTCACATCTTATAAATTTATGTTATATATTGGACTCATATGAACATAGGGAATATGATTTTTAATTGATAAACAACGTAGTTGCATGTGAAGTATTGTATCTAGAGGATATTTAATGAATATAAATTTTATTTTAAAATATCTACATTCATAAATCATGATAGATTACATAAATCTTATTTTTTTCTAGTAATATAATAGTTTGATTCTAACAAGGATTCACTAATATTGTAATTCACTCATGTGTGGGTTTATTAATTTTAAATGAAATTAAATTTTTTATAATGTATTTTATATATAATATATACTTGGATTATAAAATTAAATTAATTATTGAAGCATATTTGTAGTCTTTTGAAATGATATTTTATGTATATATATCAATTAATATTTCTCAATATATTAAATGAGAATCATAACAGACTAATCTTGTGAAGAATAATTCTACATATGAGTTATTAAAAATAAAAATTATTCAATAATTATTTTTTTTGAATTTTTTTACTCTATTATTTTGATATAGTTATTGCGTTTATTTTCAAAATTGAATTTTAATATTTTTTTATGAATATCAAATGAGAAAATAATTTTTCAACTCTAATTTAGGTCATTAATGAAAATGAGATCTCAAAAATAGATATTAACTTAAAAAATTGAAAACACATAATTTGAGAGTTGTGAAACATTGAAAATATTTTTTTAATAATTTATTAACAAATTTGGAAGGAAATTATCATGAATATAAAATATCCAATATAATTGAAAGCCTCTTCTTTAAAGATAATAAAAACATGATAATTTTATGATGGTTTTTTCATTGTGGTATATTATTATCATTTTTTATGCATTTCATTATTGTTTAATTATTTTTCATTGATATGTTGGACCTATTAGGTAATACCTTAAATAATGTTTTATTTTAATAATGCATACATGGTAAAAAAGATAAGTTCTCTGGGCTATGTTCCTAAATTTAAATGGTAGGTTGTAACAATTCGTTATGCTTCAATAAAATATAGTTCATAACATGGATCTTCCTCTAAAATAAATGGATTTTTTTAATTATTTTTGACTCCCCTATAAAACTAATCTTATTAGTGGGTTCATTTTCCCAAGGGACTAAATAGAATTGAAAATATGACATAGTATCACATTGATATGAACTATTATCTGATTATATTATGTTAAAGTTTTATAATTTTTTTCTCAAATAATTCCATAACAGTAGTAAAAAGTCATTAAAATTTTATAAACTAATCAATTCACCCCCCATATTTACCAATTGTTCATATATCTAAAATAAAAGTAATTGGTTTCAAAGATTAACACAAGAAAATATATCTATATATCTTTTCAAACATGCTAGATATAATAGGTAAAGGTAAAAGATAATTTTGGATGCCACTTTCAAATTTTTATGGCATTTACATTCCTGAATGTATACCATTTATTAGAAATAATTTTGGATACTACAAAGAAAGAATGTAATCATTCCTAAAATAGATTAGTATTGATTAATGAACCATAAAAACCCATAAAAACCTATTATTGAAATTGAATCATTGAATATTATTTATAGAGTAAATTATGTATTATATTATATTCTTATAAATATATTATATTATGTTATGGATAAAATGATTTGATTCACGTATTAGAATTGAAAATTCCTATTATATTTGGATAATTTTTCACCTGGATTATTGTGGATCATATAAGATAATGAGAAAAAAAACATAGCAAGTTAATAGATGGATATGAAGACGTTATAAAGGGTTCGGATGAAATTGTAAATCATATGGTCTATAAATTTACAAGAATAGAAAATATATGATTTTATTTAAGAGAAACATGTGGGGTAAAAGGGTTAATAATGGCCATATGTGGATGGATAATTATTGATAAACATGCCAACTAATTTAAATATCAAAATATTTTTTACAAGTTATCAGTCCTAGATTATTTCTGAGGATCAAAATACCTAAGATATACTATGTGTACATTTGTAAAATTATAGTATAGAATTTTTTAGGAAAATAGTAATTCCTTATAAATTAAAATAGGTGAAATAACACTTATAATAAAAGTAAAATTATTCGTTACAAATTTATATAGTGAAACTAATGGACATATTATAAAAAACATGTATGATTTATCCTTTAGTATAATGTAATTAAATATTGTTGACTTATTAAATATATAATTCTTAAGAAATAGTACGGTGTATAATTATTCAAGAAGAAAGCCCTTCATCATAATGATTAGAATCAGATCTACAAACCAATCCCAAATATCCCTTTATTATCATGATCAGAATCACTCATCTTCTTATCCTTGGAATCCCTTGATCATAATAGTTGATCGTACACATAAAACAATTGAAAAAAATGATATTTGAAATTTAGAATCCTCACATAGATTCTATATAATTATAAGAAGACAAAAAAATTTCAAGATAAAAATAAAAAAAAATTCTATGAGAGAAAAATCAAGATAGGTTTAGTTCATAAAATGAATCTTCTCCCAAATCTTTGAACTGACCTCTATTTATAGCTATAACACCAATAGTTATATTCTTATGATTATTGGGGATGGTTTTAACCACCTAAAATGATCTCTATATTAATATCTCAATAATATATCTGAATCTAATGTCATTTTAATGTCATCATTACCACTATGTAAACATTAGTACATTTGGTAGGGAAAATCTATTTAATTATTTTGATAAAATTTGTTTATCCAGTATAAATAATATTTCAATAGTTTAATAAATATTTTTCTGAAACATATGTATACCTCCTTCCATTAAATGTATGTCAAGTTAAAAATTATTTTCTTCATAAAATGGGATATATATTAAGTTTCTCATTTAGACATTATAAAATATAATGGAAGATGAAATTTTAAAGTGATTTTATAATATTTAAAGTACAGTAATTCATGATTATAAAAATTATATCATTCAATTTATAATTTTTATCTAATAGTTTATTGTTTTATTAGAAATGTATCATCTGATTAAAAAAGTATTAAAATATTAAGAATTTATCCTGTGATTAAATATGTACCATATAATTAACAAAAGTATTTTCTGATAATTTTTCTACTTCTGGTTGAATATATACCTTTTATAAGTAAATAATCTAATGAATTGGAATATATAAATGTTAATAAAAAATATATTTAAATGAAGTGTATTTTGATTCTAAAAAATAATTATAAAAAGTAGAAAATAAAAAATTTAGCACAACGATTTTCCCGTATTAGATTAAAAAACAGAACTATTAAAAAACTAATGACATTGATAATAATAAAAACAATTTATTATTTAGTAATACATCTCCAATATCATTTTAATCCCGTATTTATTGGTAACAAAATATTTGTTTAAAAAAATTATGTACGAATATGATATGATATAAAGTTCATAATAAATACTCCCCCAAAATTAGATCATTCAATAATTTCTCTTCAAATAATTTATACCAAAATAGCTTCATCAAAAAATTATCCCCCATTATTTATCCCCACTCATTTAAAACGAATATATTAGGTATAAATTACATGGAATTTCAGAAAATAAATTTTCCCAAATGATTTTTGAAATATAATAATTCATCCAGAAAATGTAGAAAGAATATTCATCTAATCAAATTTAGAAAAATTTCAGTAAAATGTTTTTATAGAATATTATTAAATGAAAAAATAATTACACATAAATGTGTTTGAATGATAAAATAATATGTCTATAGAGAATTGATATTAATATTTCTTCTACAGATTATTCACGGTCACTTGTATCTTCCTAAAGTCTTATTGGTTAATATTTTTCTCTTGAACCATTGACACTCATAGATAATGTTATTCATCAAAATGTTTTAACCATGGAACTACTTAATTTAATAAGTAAAATTTTCTTCAAGATGATGAATCATATTATTATTATATTTCATCTTTTGAACCTCTTCCTCATGAAATATATTCTTCTTCTTAATTTTTAAAATATCATGATCTTGAGACTTTTATAAACACTTGAATTGTTCAATAAGTATGATTTTTTGCATAAACACAATAAGATAAATTTGGAGATGAATCTTCAATCTTCAGAAATGAATAATAAAAATTTAAAAATTATTATCATGAATTTTACTATCACATTTTGTATATTTTAGCCATATGATGATCTACGTGACTCATATTCTCTCTTCTATATACATATCACAGAATCATTTGAACTGTTATTCATTTTATAGCACATTCTCTATAAACTTATTGAGAGTATCGAATTGTTTTATAATATTTAAAATCCTTAAATGTGTTTTAATATACATTGAAAACATTGTAGAAAAAGAATAGCATTGATAATCGTTTTAAAGGATTGATTAAAATATGTGAATCTTTATTAAACCATTTTTTTCATATTCCATTTAATGAGAATCAGTTAAATTAAATGAATCATTAGAAACATGAATTCTTAAAGGACTAGTAGAAACATTACCTTTCTTCAAATCACACCCTTTCAAATTTATGGAAGATTGATTATATATATAATTCAAATTTTGAAAAATTTCCACAATATATGTATAAAATATATTTGAAGAAATATTATTTTTATGTAACGTTGTTATGAGATGAAATTATATTTAGGAAGTTATTCTGAAACTATTTATTATAAAATAATTTTTTGAATAAATAAACAATTAAACCATGTGATATTAAAAATTATAGATTATGAAAGAACTTTTGTTATTATGAATCTATCCTTTTGAAGAGATTATATACAGTAACTATTCTTCTTTTTTTTAGAAAAATAATTTATGAAATAATAAAAATTATGCAAAAAATGAAATTTAGTTAAACCACATATTTTTAAAACTACCAATTTAATTCAAAGTAATTTTGTTAGAAAAAATAGTTTTTTCAATAAAATATGAATATGATTTTAGATATGTGATGTATTTTGAAAAAAAAATCTTTTATACAATTTTTTAGGAAAAATAAAAATATAGAAAAAACATTGAGTATTTGAACTACAATGGAATATTTACTCTACCTTTGACCAATACTAATTAAACTAGTGGGATATTTAAAAAATTTGAATATTTGAAAGATCAAATAGTACTGATCCTTTGATCATTTAGTTTAATATATTACAATCTATTAGTACTATGGGTTTTATTAAAAATATCAGCAAGTGGTTATTGTAGTTTGATTAATGATTAAACAATATCTATTTTTATAGTGTGATCTTAAAGTAAAGGGTGTTATATATATATATTATTTTTCAAGACCGATGTGTTGGTTTTTTACTTATGTAAGGGTATGTTTACTATAAATAAGTAGTTTTTCTTACTAAAACACAATCCATATAGAGTGAATTTGTGTTGCATCCAAAACACATGAGCAAAAAAATAACTTGATTCAACATATTCAGCATCATCATTGGAGATTTATACGAAGGTTTGTTTCATATAAGATCAAGTAACTAATTGTTTTCCAAATTAATTAAAAGATCATGAAGTACATTTTTATCAATTTCATATCCAAAAAATTAATAATCATGAAAAGTTTTTAAGAAAACTTATTTCTCGAAGTTTAAAACAAGCCAAAATCCATAGATTCCTAATGATATTGAAAAAATATATTTATATCCTTATAATGGGACTCTTCTTGATTAACATGATTGTTTCGGGTTGGTTTTAAAACTCCCAATGGTTCCGTATCTGATGATACGTGGACCTTCTTTCCAAAGGCATGTGTTTGCTGGGTGGTTTGACCAGCGACGCTTGGGAACTCACATTGGACGAGAGGATGGTAAGTCGGGCTCATCTCACCCTTTTAGGGGGAATTATTTATTGTTCTGGGAATCTATTATATATTTAAGACGTATTCATATGTTCCTGAATCATTGGTTTATAACCAAGCATAGTATCCACAGATTACTCATGGTTGGAAATGGTCAGTTGGACGCAGGGGTTCTGAATAATTCATGCCCGAGGATTACCATCCATCGTTGGATTAATGACCCCAAGGAGTCTGGACTCATTGAGTTGGAACTAGGAGTGGTGCGGTGGACTGGCGTGGTGATAGTCGGATCGACCGGTTGTTGGGCTTCAACCACAGGGAAGCTTCACACGTACCCTGACTGGGAAAAAGGGATCAAAGTCCACGTAGTTCGAATAGGAGTGTCGGAGAGCTGACGTGAATGTGGACCCGAGGGTCCAATGGAATTTGGGCTTGAACCTCTTGGAGGATTCCTACATGTCCTTGTGGTAGGTAATCAATGTCCTCATAGTTCGCATAGATTGGGGCTTACACTCTGAGGAGGCCCATAGTAATAGATTGAGACTTGCACTCTGAGGAGGCCCATAGTAATGGATTGGGGTTTACACTCTAAGGAGGCCCATTGTAATGGATTTGGAAATACACTCTGAGGAGTCCCATAAGAGGATTTCATGGTCGATTCTTACTCTATGACCACGTGAGTCATGGTCGGTGTGAGAAACAAGAGGCAGCAGGGACCAGACGATCATGTCGCGAAAGGTGCGTCTGTGAGAAGTGGAGTGGGGATTACGCATAGAGGTGGCCCATAAAGTCGGGGCTTACTCCGAGGTGGATGCCCATGGTGACAAAGCACAACAGGAGGAGGGACTTGTACCCTAATAAGGACAGATTATAACCATTTACCACTACGACCTTCCTTGGGCATGGCCTTGGGGATGTACAGAGGTGCATGGGGGCTTCCTTCGGATGGTGATCCTGCCACGCCTCGGTGAGGGGAGAAGTGCCCTAGTCCTAAATAGTGGAGGTGCAGAAAGGGGGATCCCAGGCTCGGAATCTGCATTACCATGGGAATGTGAACCCAGGAATGATTCGGTAATCCGCACAAGGGTTGAAGCAACCCCTTTTCCCCTACTTACCGTGGGTATGTGAACTCTAAACAGTGTGATAATGCACCTAAAGGTTACATCACACGGGTCCGGTGGCTCTGGTGGAGGCATCGGCTCAGGTCTGATGAAAGGGACGATGACTGGGTTGTGGAGGATCATGCCGGATTGGAAGTATTTTATCCGTCATGGGGAATGGGAACTATAAAGGATCACGCGGGCCACACACATTTATGTGTGGTGGTGCCCTTCGCGTTGGGAGGTTCTACGTGTTTGGAGAGGTAGTCCATGAACCAGGGTGGTCTGTGGAATGATGGGAATTCCGAGAACCAGGGTGGTTCGTGGCTTCGGGTTCGGCCCATGTACAAGGGTTTTATGTGGAGGGATCCATGCGAGAAACGGCAACCAAGGGAGGCACTAGTTGGGGGTTTGTCGGTCGGGGCTTCGCCCGCATAGGAGGGTGCTACGCGGTGCGACGGATTAGAAAAGGGGGATAAACTCCCTGGTCCATGTGGAGTGCATCCGCTGAGGGGACATGGTTCGTGGTTCACCATGTTATTATGTGTTTTCAGTCACATATTAATTTTCTTCCAGCTTCATACCTGTTCTGGTTCACAGACTAGAACTTCGCTGTTTTCGAAATCCTAAGCTCCTTCCTTCAAAATCCTTTCACCTGAATCTGGTCGATCTCGCTGAATCCTCCCTTTTTCCCCCTCCGTCTCCTTTTATAGAGTGGGGAAAGAGATGTATATTTGGTCATGTGGAACCTTTTCTGGAAGCCCGTTATGGGAAACCCGGTTTACGTATGACATGGTCAATCCGCAACTCGTGGGGAGCATTCAATGCATCTCTCCCGCGAACCACAATAACTCGTGGAGGGTTTCGTGGTCGCACAGGGTTCCGCCTCCATTCCGCGAATGACAGAAGATGCTGCCTAGGCCGGTCGACGTGGTCCGAGGGTGGGGCAGTTCATGATGATGGATTGGCTCAGTGCCTGTCCTGCTTCGCGACCGTAGAGGACCTCCACCTTCATTCTGCGAACGACAGCGGTCCGTTGAGGGGGTGCTTCAAGGAATTGGCTGCGTTCTGTTTTCACTGGACCGGTCGGTGGACTGGTTCGACTTGGGCCATCCTTTGAGTATTTACCCACCTTTCCCAATTCTTTTGAGGGGAAATTGGGAGAATCCTCCCTTGGATTAAAGGGGATTCTCATTCTCCTTTGCGTATTTTTCCAGACCCTAAAAATTCCCCCCCATAGGAATGGGGTCCGATCAGAACGAAGAGGAGGCCATTCCGATATAGAGTGGTCCTGAAACTTGGATGGTTTGCGATAGAGGAGTGGACCCAATATGGAACCACACCTATAAATAAGAGTTCCCTTCCTTTGTCCTTTACTAGATTCTTCATGAAACTGGAGCTCTCTTGCTTTTTTTTCTCTGCGTGCTCATTCCTTCGCGAAACGCTTCATCCATGAACCAACTACCATTTCCACAAATCATTCCTCATTCACGACCACCTTCACCCACATACCAATCTCAAGGCATGAACTAAAACTTTTAATTATTTAAAAATTAAGTCACAACGGGCCATATAGGAACTTGCTCCGCGGTTTTGACAGTCTATGGGCTGAAATCTTCCCGACTTTTAAAAACTTCTTAAGACATTTAAATTTTGGATTAACATTCCTAGGAGCAACCTAGTTCTTGGTTTTCTAGACAATTCCTCATGGGCTAGAGTACCACAGAATACTTCTGTGCAGGGTTAGTTCATGGGATGTAGTTATCGCAAACCATCATTTTGAGGCCTTCTTGGGGACCATGCAATTATGGGTCCCCAACTAAATCATTTTCCATATATTAGGTATTTTTTCCAAGATTTTATAAATCCGGACTAACCATTTTCTTGGATTTTTTCATTTAGGGAGAAAATATGGCTCCCCCTCGCCCAGCACCCAGGCCCACTGCTGAGCCTCTCCCAATTGGCACAAGTAGGTGTCCAGCTATGATTCATAGAGCGGAGTGCATCAAAGAGGACCCTAGTCGGTCTGTAATTCTAAAAAACAGTGTCTTCAAGGACTTGATCTCTCCTGATCTCCTGTGTTATCCATTATCCAATCGACTCCCTCTTTACAGCTTCGGTCTTCAAGACGACATCCCTATCCTCCCGACCTTCTCAGGTCTTCAGTCTCCTTGATTGGAAGCATCACCAATGTTCATTCAGGGGAACCTTACCTCATTGGGGGAGATGATCTATGATTCTAATATAAAATACACCATTATTTTGAGAGGCTCTGTTTGGACCCCAAGTGATAAGTTTGCTCAATACTTTTCTCAAGAAGTTGTCATCATGGGTTACCCTTCTTTTATCAACCTTTCTCGAGTGGATCCTATCGCGGGGTGGATTCCTAGATTCGATCTTCGGTCTGATGGTATTTTCTCTAATGACTGGGTCTGGACCTTCTGGGTCCACCATCATTGTCGGGAATCTCTCGAGTCATTGGATGAAGTCAATTTTTACTCCACAATATGGGCCTCCCGGTTTTATTTTTACCCCCCATCTATGATCATGTCTGGCATACTTAGTCGCTGTTGTTCAAGAACTAATAACTTCCACCTAGACCATGGTGAAGTTGGAATTAGATTGTGGGACATCTACCAATTGGGAGTGTAACGCCCCGACCCCAGTTGCCCAGAGTCGGTGCATTAATTACATAAAATTGGCATGATCACAAGAAAGATCTAATCTCGAAAGACCGATTGGTTTAGTAGCCTTGGAAACACTAGATATAATCATAAAGTTTTACATTACATTTCAAAGTGAAAAACTACTACAACAACAAAGTCTTCATATCCACACTATTAACCCCTCATAATATCCCTGCAAGTCATTCATAATTTACTTCTTCACTACCTGGGAAAAATAAAACATAGAAAAGGGGTGAGCTCAAATGCCCAGTAAGGATAACAATATAGCGGAACATTCATAATAAGCATAAACATTTAAGGCAATGAATTACTAAAACAAAAGCCTTTTAAAATTGAACTTCAACATAGTATGGCAAAAATAAAAATGAAATAATGCCATTTACTTATTCACATGGATATTCTACTAATCGAATAATCACATGCAATATCAATAACCACTTTCATAATGTTGGAATGCATAATGCCAGACTATCATAACCACATAGCCAAGGCCTCGTGCCAAGACTACAAATAAGATTTTGTCAAGGCCTTGTGCCAAGACACTAGTTTGTCTCATGAGACCTACCGATGCATCGAGGAGCTATAGCGGGCTCCACCCGTCACTTATTAAGTCCAATGCATTCCCATATGAAAAGGTTTAAACATAACATAAACATTCGTATTAATACTAGCATACGAAATGTCAATACATTCACAATAAACTATGAATGGTATAAAAATAGCACATCCACAGTCAAACATATCACAAAACCTTCAATACAATAAAGAAGTTTTGTATCATAATAAATCAACTTCAAATAATATTAAAATCCATCAAAGGATGTTGACATAGATGAAATCAAAATTCTTTTTAAAGAAATATCTCCTTTTATTTTGAAATCATTTAAGATCCATATAAAATAAAACATTTTCTTTGAAAATATTCTTATAAGCTTGTAATGAAAGCTTTGAAGATTTTATAACGGCGTAAAATAACTGCACCCGCCGTATAAGTTAAAAAAACATTCTTACCTCAATTCTGTCGAAAAGGTTAAAAAGGACCTTGTTTTGAAAACGACGGAAAGATTCCTTTATAAACCTCTTATAAAAAGTCAAAAAAAAGGGTATAAATGACTTTAACCCATATTCTTGTAAATAGTAAAAATGTTTTGAAATACATTTTTAAGAAACATGGATGTGGATGATAAAGAGATCCCAGTATATTATTACATATAAACAACCTCGGATAATGAAGAGATTGTGAAATAACCCTTACCTTGTACTTTTCCTTGGTTGGGGTAGGTTAACCTCCTGTATAATGGTGAAATAATTGTTATTAAATTATACAAGAATCATATATATTAATATGATATCATATATGATCTTTTAACATTGATTTGTTAATAATATCTTAGAATTATCGTCGTTTCGGGTGTTAACTTACTTGTTTTCTTTTATATGTTTTGTTACGTAAGAAATGTTTGTAAAGGATAGGTTGTATATTATTCATTTCCAGAATGATATCAAGTCCTTAAACATCATTTTTAAATCATCAAATGAAAATTATACTTGAATGGATACGATGTAGAATGAATCTCATCGCGTTCGTGGAGACGGTAGTCCGTACGTACGCACGAGCGACAATATCATTCTTTTGATATTAAAATAATATATAAATGGATGGTATATCATATATACAGAATCATTAACATGTTATATTTATTATTTACATGAGTTACACATCATTATTATACCCATCCAAATAATATTATATTGAATAACAATTACACCACGACGTGGAGACGGTAAGCCGTACGTACGCACGTATGGTGACATGTTATTCAAAGGGTGGATAGAATACTGAATATGATTGTACCATATTTATAATAACATCACAGTATATGTGAGATACTGGAGTTATTATTTCAGAATGGTAAGAACAAAGGAAGAAGAAGTGGAAGAAGAAATGAACTTAGAAAAGGGTGGTGAAATCATTACCTCTTCTTCGGGTTCTTCCTTTTGATTTGATCAAAAGGGCTCCTTAGGTTGGCTTTCTGATCAAACTAAGGCCTCTAGGTTGTATTGAGGGATTTTGGGAGAGTATTTGGGCAGAGTTTGGCCGAACCAAAAGGCTTTGAAGGTGTGAAGAAATAAGAAGGAGGAGTGCCCTTTTATAAGAGGGGTGAGGGGCACCTTTGGAAAAGCTAGAAATATTAATTTATAATAAATTCATATTCGGTTTCCAATGGCTCCAAAGTTGACTATTCAAAGGCTAAGGTGGGGATAGGTTGAAAACCACTCAACCAATATAATTTAGACAGGTTTGGGTACTTATATTAACCTTATCTTTAAGTATTAACTCTAAGTTAATTAGTTTCACTTTTACAATGTCTCTTTGTATTTTTATATAATATGGTTAATAAACTTACTATATACATCCAAGCGACCCCCAAGTGGTCCATTAATGATTAAACTATCCTTATATAAGTCTCTTGGACGAACCTTAGATTTTTAGGAATTTAATATCAATTAATAATATAATATTTGTTTTAAAAACTCTTTTATGTCAATTTTGACACTATTCAATAGTTGATTTTTGTGAAACTCATAACAGATTTATTACTTCGAAAAAAGTCAATTAAATCAATCCTAATATATCATATTATCCTAGAAAATTAGTTTAATTCATTAAAAGTTTCATATTATATTTTTTTGGGTATTTATAATATCAATTATTTTAATTTTTCACTATTATAGTAATTACTGCATCATCATTGTGTCATAAATAAAATAAATTATTTAATGTCTAAAAATTATTAATAAAATATCATTATGTAGTAAATCTTTTTATCTTTCTAATGAATATTTATAATATAAAATCCAACTTATATAACCCTATGTAACAATTGTTTTTCTAAAAGATATATGCTTGTGTCATTTTTGTATTCATTTTGACTTAATTAAAATAAAGTGTCATTATCACTTACAAGTGGATCCATGGGGTCCCAAAATCGACCCAAAGATGCCCATGGTCGACCATGTATCAACCAATAGGGTTAAGACACGTTTTAGGGTAATTTAGTTTTATTATAATATTATTTGTTTAACCCTTATTTACCGGATTTACCCTTAACCATGGTAAATAAAATATTTACCGCAGTAATTATTCAAAATGTCTAAAAATAAAAGTTACCTATTTACACAATTTGAAAATCCTGATTCCAAATATGGAATCCATTTTCCTAAATTCAAAACACAGAAGTGGCAGAAATTAATTTAAAATTAATTCCCGCTGTCAAAACAAAAAGCGTGTTTTTAAGAGATAATAACTATCAAAAGATTGACACTCGTTTATGTTCGGTTTAATTGTAAAATTATGTCCAATGACCAAAATTTTATTAAATGGTAAAAATATATTCTAAATATACTTTAAAACCACTCAAATTCATAATTTATCACTATTAATTATTTTGATTAAAAAAGTTGTTTTTAATTAAAATTTAGTAATTTTCACTATTCATCAAAATATAAAAGTTATCCGAAAAGTACAAAAATTTCACCCAAGGCTAATTTCAATATTCCGAATCCAAAAATGAAGTCCATTTTGAAATATAAAATATATATGATTTCAAAAAGTAGGTATTACTATTCACAACGGCTAGTTTAATTAATTGTTAGAACTCGGTGTTGCGTACAACACACGCTATCACATTATTCAAAGAGAAGCGTACCGTAGAAGCTTGGGATGTTTCATTTTAAATTTTTGATGTCCCCATTTAGTCAAAAAGTTTAAAATATAGTATTTAAAAAGGGTTCACTATTAAAGTTGATAAAAGTGCAATACTGAAAATGAATTTGTTCTTGCATTATATCTAAGAAACTCATAATATGGATTCTAAAATTATAAGGATTATATAAACATTAAAATTTATCTAATACTATTCATAACCTCTTTTGAACGGCTTGTTTGGTAAGTCATGGTGTGCTTGAACTTGGTGTTGCATGTAGTGAAAGTTATTGAATTATTTTGAAGAACTAACACACTATGAAATCTTGGGGTGTTACATTCTCCCCTCCTTCAATAAATTGCGTCCTCGCAATTTGAAATTGTTCTTCGAAAATAAAAGGTTGAAAATAGATAATATATTTGTGGGAAACCCCACATCGGAAATTGGGTTACTAAAATTTAGTCTTAATATGAGGAAAAGAGAAATGAAAGGGTCACCACCAAATTATGATCTCGATTAGGAGAACATTGGTGGAAATTAGAGACATATAATTGGAGGAAAAACGTAAATATTTATAGGTAGTGATTGAGGTCATCAATCACAAACAAGTATAAAATTGAGGTCCTTAAATTCATCAATCTATGATGATTTGAAATACCTTCGGTTCAACAAAACATAGGGTATTAGGATAACACATTTTTGACGTTTCAAAATATCTTAGTTGAAATCCCACATCGAAAAATGAATTAATGAGGCCTCTATTTAAAATAAAGAGTCGAAAGTATGAAGATTACCGAAAATAACTCATACTAGGGTTCCATGTAGGAAAATATGGATATGGATGAAAAATATAACCATCAATTATCTGATGGAGAGTGGTAGAGAACATGGCTATGAAAAGGCCAACAATCCCAAATCCATAAATTAGTGATGATTTAAGGTACCATCTAGGAAAACATTTTTGTTCTAATTTGCTTTTCTTAATATTGAGGAATTTTTTTATGAGATTGGCTAAGATCATATAGAGATATACTTACTTTATAATTAGAGTTTTATCCATTAATAAATTTCTACCACATACTCATCTTTCACTCTAAAAGATAATAGAATGTAAAAAAATTCTATTTACACTATTCGTATAGGGTTCCAAAATAAACAAATTTATAATTCATCTAAAATATCTTTTAATAAAAACTACATTATTCAATCCAGGACATCTCGTGGGCCAGTGGTAGGTGATACACCCTTGTCGCCCTTCGGTTTCGGGTTCAAGTCTCACAGCCTTGCCGGACGCGACGGGTTGCCGCCCGACCTCCGGGTTGTCCTTTTATGGAAATCCAAAATAATCCAAACTAGAACTATCCAAAATACATCTATCCAAACTCACAGTCCAACATTTATAAGGAAGGTAAACATAATATAGATCCTTTTTACCCCGTAATAGCATATGAATACCTTCATCATGTATTACCGTATTCTTTATTGATTACATTCATGTTCCTTTATTCCATATAGAATGTTGGATATACTTCATTAATCCAAAAATGTTTTAAACCCCAACAATGATGGAATATACAAATCATTAATCAGCTTCAAGGTAGTCAATAATATCCAATATAATTTATCCAAATCAATCATGTATTATTCTAAAATCACCACCTCGGTATCTGAACCATATTATGGTTTATCTTTCTCTCAACCATATATTTTCCAAACATTTAACCTGCTAATGAGTCACTTTTCATTGTTCCACACCATCTCAAGTCCTTAATGAAATAGTACTGCAGTACAATCCTTATATACTCCATAATTATTATAACAAGTACATTGTTGATACAACACTCAATTGATATAATCAACATAATAACTCTAATCATTCCTCTTAATCTGTGGTAGTATCATAACTTGATTATTATCCAATAGCATCATTTGCGGCATAGTCTGATGACTGGGACATAGGTTCGCGTAGTGTCCAAACTCCTTGCAAATGAAGCATTGTACATTTGAAACCATTTTCTTAACCTTGCAGTCACGTACTTTGTGCCCTTTTCCTCCACACTTATAACAAACTCCCATTCCTTTCAGGCAAGTTCCAGGGTGTTTCTTTCCACAGTTACCACATATGGGAAAATTCTTCTTTTCCCTCTTCCCTTTATCCATCTTTCTCTCTTCCATCCTTTTCTTCTCTTGCTTCCCTTCAAAGCCATAGGACTCAGTAAACTCTTTACTTATCTTATCAACACATGATATTATTTCTTCATATGATGATAATACATGGGAGACTATTTCTCTTATAAATTCTAGCTTAAGACCATGAAAGATATGATCATTCCTTCTCTTTGGATCATGTGAATTTCTAGAGTTCTCATTCCTTCTACTGGGCGCCATTTCTAAACAATGGAATACACTAGATCAGTTTATGAATCAAAATACATAATCCCATACTTATAAAACACTTAACATAAATTGAACTATTTATGGATATAATCCATAATCATAAAAATGTCTCATTTGAGGATGTATATACTCATAAACCCTTCATAATGGTTTGTAAAGAAAATGGGAATTATCCTGAGCATATCCCCCGGGAGTGTCGTAACCAAGAGTGCAGCAAGGCCCGTTGTCGTGCACCAGTTCTCGTTCGAGTCTAGCTCAAAGCGGTGTTTTCGGGTTTTACCCCTAGGTACATCTGTGCCAGAGCCGACTCTACCTGCTCGTATCCAGACAGGGATGTACTGCTCGGAAAACTCACAAAATCTCTACAATACCAAAATTCTAGGAAGTTCTTCTACACTAATCCTCAAAGTTCATCTTAGGTCTACGTGCTCTAATCAGAGTTTATCTAAATCTAGCTTCCAAGGTTTGTACTAAACTTCCTCTGATACCAACTGTAACGCCCCGACCCCAGTTGCCCAGAGTCGGTGCATTAATTACATAACATTGGCATGATCACAAGAAAGATCTAATCTCGAAAGACCGATTGGTTTAGTAGCCTTGGAAACACTAGATATAATCATAAAGTTTTACATTACATTTCAAAGTGAAAAACTACTACAACAACAAAGTCTTCATATCCACACTATTAACCCCTCATAATATCCCTGCAAGTCATTCATAATTTACTTCTTCACTACCTGGGAAAAATAAAACATAGAAAAGGGGTGAGCTCAAATGCCCAGTAAGGATAACAATATAGCGGAACATTCATAATAAGCATAAACATTTAAGGAAATGAATTACTAAAACAAAAGCCTTTTAAAATTGAACTTCAACATAGTATGGCAAAAATAAAAATGAAATAATGCCATTTACTTATTCACATGGATATTCTACTAATCGAATAATCACATGCAATATCAATAACCACTTTCATAATGTTGGAATGCATAATGCCAGACTATCATAACCACATAGCCAAGGCCTCGTGCCAAGACTACAAATAAGATTTTGTCAAGGCCTTGTGCCAAGACACTAGTTTGTCTCATGAGACCTACCGATGCATCGAGGAGCTATAGCGGGCTCCACCCGTCACTTATTAAGTCCAATGCATTCCCATATGAAAAGGTTTAAACATAACATAAACATTCGTATTAAAACTAGCATACGAAATGTCAATACTTTCACAATAAACTATGAATGGTATAAAAATAGCACATCCACAGTCAAACATATCACAAAACCTTCAATACAATATAGAAGTTTTGTATCATAATAAATCAACTTCAAATAATCTTAAAATCCATCAAAGGATGTTGACATAGATGAAATCAAAATTCTTTTTAAAGAAGTATCTCCTTTTATTTTGAAATCATTTAAGATCCATATAAAATAAAACATTTTCTTTGAAAATATTCTTATAAGCTTGTAATGAAAGCTTTGAAGATTTTATAATGGCGTAAAATAACCGCACCCGCCGTATAAGTTAAAAAAAACATTCTTACCTCAATTCTGTCGAAAAGGTTAAAAAAGACCTTGTTTTGAAAACGACGGAAAGATTCCTTTATAAACCTCTTATAAAAAGTCAAAAAAAGGGTATAAATGACTTTAACCCATATTCTTGTAAATATTAAAAATGTTTTGAAATACATTTTTAAGAAACATGGATGTGGATGATAAAGAGATCCCAGTAGATTATTACATATAAACAACCTCGGATAATGAAGAGATTGTGAAATAACCCTTACCTTGTACTTTTCCTTGGTTGGGGTAGGTTAACCTCCTGTATAATGGTGAAATAATTGTTATTAAATTATAAAAAAATCATATATATTAATATGATATCATATATGATCTTTTAACATTGATTTGTTAATAATATCTTAGAATTATCGTCGTTTCGGGTGTTAACTTACTTGTTTTCTTTTATATGTTTTGTTACGTAAGAAATGTTTGTAAAGGATAGGTTGTATATTATTCATTTCCAGAATGATATCAAGTCCTTAAACATCATTTTTAAATCATCAAATGAAAATTATACTTGAATGGATACGATGTAGAATGAATCTCATCGCGTTCGTGGAGACGGTAGTCCGTACGTACGCACGAGCGACAATATCATTCTTTTGATATTAAAATAATATATAAATGGATGGTATATCATATATACAGAATCATTAACATGTTATATTTATTATTTACATGAGTTACACATCATTATTATACCCATCCAAATAATATTATATTGAATAACAATTACACCACGACGTGGAGACGGTAAGCCGTACGTACGCACGTATGGTGACATGTTATTCAAAGGGTGGATAGAATACTGAATATGATTGTACCATATTTATAATAACATCACAGTATATGTGAGATACTGGAGTTATTATTTCAGAATGGTAAGAACAAAGGAAGAAGAAGTGGAAGAAGAAATGAACTTAGAAAAGGGTGGTGAAATCATTACCTCTTCTTCGGGTTCTTCCTTTTGATTTGATCAAAAGGGCTCCTTAGGTTGGCTTTCTGATCAAACTAAGGCCTCTAGGTTGTATTGAGGGATTTTGGGAGAGTATTTGGGCAGAGTTTGGCCGAACCAAAAGGCTTTGAAGGTGTGAAGAAATAAGAAGGAGGAGTGCCCTTTTATAAGAGGGGTGAGGGGCACCTTTGGAAAAGCTAGAAATATTAATTTATAATAAATTCATATTCGGTTTCCAATGGCTCCAAAGTTTACTATTCAAAGGCTAAGGTGGGTATAGGTTGAAAACCACTCAACCAATATAATTTAGACAGGTTTGGGTACTTATATTAACCTTATCTTTAAGTATTAACTCTAAGTTAATTAGTTTCACTTTTACAATGTCTCTTTGTAATTTTATATAATATGGTTAATAAACTTACTATATACATCCAAGCGACCCCCAAGTGGTCCATTAATGATTAACCTATCCTTATATAAGTCTCTTGGCCGAACCTTAGATTTTTAGGAATTTAATATCAATTAATAATATAATATTTGTTTTAAAAACTCTTTTATGTCAATTTTGACACTATTCAATAGTTGATTTTTGTGAAACTCATAACAGATTTATTACTTCGAAAAAAGTCAATTAAATCAATCCTAATATATCATATTATCCTAGAAAATTAGTTTAATTCATTAAAAGTTTCATATTATATTTTATTGGGTATTTATAATATCAATTATTTTAATTTTTCACTATTATAGTAATTACTGCATCATCATTGTGTCATAAATAAAATAAATTATTTAATGTCTAAAAATTATAAATAAAATATCATTATGTATTAAATCTTTTTATCTTTCTAATGAATATTTATAATCTAAAATCCAACTTATATAACCCTATGTAACAATTGTTTTTCTAAAAGATATATGCTTGTGTCATTTTTGTATTCATTTTGACTTAATTAAAATAAAGTGTCATTATCACTTACAAGTGGATCCATGGGGTCCCAAAATAGACCCAAAGATTCCCATGGTCGACCATGTATCAACCAATAGGGTTAAGACACGTTTTAGGGTAATTTAGTATTATTATAATATTATTTGTTTAACCCTTATTTACCGGATTTACCCTTAACCATGGTAAATAAAATATTTACCGCAGTAATTATTCAAAATGTCTAAAAATAAAAGTTACCTATTTACACAATTTGAAAATCCTGATTCCAAATATGGAATCCATTTTCCTAAATTCAAAACACAGAAGTGGCAGAAATTAATTTAAAATTAATTCCCGCTGTCAAAACAAAAAGCGTGTTTTTAAGAGATAATAACTATCAAAAGATTGACACTCGTTTATGTTCGGTTTAATTGTAAAATTATGTCCAATGTCCAAAATTTTATTAAATGGTAAAAATATATTCTAAATATACTTTAAAACCACTCAAATTCATAATTTATCACTATTAATTATTTTGATTAAAAAAGTTGTTTTTAATTAAAATTTATTAATTTTCACTATTCATCAAAATATAAAAGTTATCCGAAAAGTACCAAAATTTCACCCAAGGCTAATTTCAATATTCCGAATCCAAAAATGAAGTCCATTTTGAAATATAAAATATATATGATTTCAAAAAGTAGGTATTACTATTCACAATGGCTAGTTTAATTAGTTGTTAGAACTCGGTGTTGCGTACAACACACGCTATCACATTATTCAAAGAGAAGCGTACCGTAGAAGCTTGGGATGTTTCATTTTAAATTTTTGATGTCCCCATTTAGTCAAAAAGTTTAAAATATAGTATTTAAAAAGGGTTCACTATTAAAGTTGATAAAAGTGCAATACTGAAAATGAATTTGTTCTTGCATTATATCTAAGAAACTCATAATATGGATTCTAAAATTATAAGGATTATATAAACATTAAAATTTATCGAATACTATTCATAACCTCTTTTGAACGGCTTGTTTGGTAAGTCATGGTGTGCTTGAACTTGGTGTTGCATGTAGTGAATGTTATTGAATTATTTTGAAGAACTAACACACTATGAAATCTTGGGGTGTTACAGGGAGGGATTACGATCATAAGTGAGATGTATGATGAGTTTCTTCTCACTCCTGACGCATGGGACGACGTTGAACAAGTGCCTTCGTTGGCGAGGGACTTGCTGGTTAAGGTGGAGCGATCACTGGGTCAGGCCTTGCATACCCACTCTCTTATTCTATATAGCACCTGGATAGTGTAATTTCTAAACACCACTGGTCCTGTGCCGAAGATCAAGTTCCCCAGGACTCATCCTTCTCAAAAGTCACGAAACATACCAGGTTCCTACTGGGCGGTTCTGGAAGCGGGCGACTTCCTTTCAGGGGGTTACGAGGTGTGCCCCGACATGCCGACTATGCTAAGGCTTGCAGGTCTATTTGCAATATTTTTGAGCGGGTGGCTATTCCCTTCTTAGGATATCAACCTAAGCATCATATCATGCACCTTGATGATGGCAGTTGAGTTGGCAGAGGGCCGCCCAGTGAACTTGGTTGTGCCCACTTTGGCACATATTTATGAACTACTGAGCCACATGCAGGAGGGTGGGTCACCCTACTATTTGAGTGGGACATTTAAATTATTATACGGATGTACAGTGAGTCATTTCTATTATTATGAGTATTTTCATAACATTGTCATCCCGCTTCCTACCTTTCGGTCTACCCTGCTCAATATACCTAGGCTTCATCTGAAGTCTCACCATTCCGATGAAATCATCGACCTTCAGAGTGATTTCTCCAAGTTTGCTTTGGCTCCCTACCCAATCAATTTTGGCGTCATGGTTGACAACCACAGGGGGAGCCTCTAAGAACGTTCTTACATGATTTCACTATGGGACATGTTTATGTCCGTGGGGATTGATGGGGTTTCTCTATGCGAGTTGTATGCCCCCTATTTTTTATCCCACCAGTTTGGGTGTATGCGACTCCATGTTTCCCCAACCCCTCATTGAGATCAATGACTGCACTCATCCACCCTCCATAAATGGTGGTCGATGATGATGCGGGAGGGATCTGACACAAGCATTCTCTTTCCTAGAATATGAGCAGATGCCAGCCTATCCATGGAGTACGCAAGAATTTGGGTAAAACATTATCCCGATGGAGTCCTGGGGAAGGTTTTATGATAGGTTCCCAAATCATGAGTCATTACGGTGGCTGTGCCTACCGCACCCTCCTCATCGACTCTATGGGAGGACCAACTGATGGCATGTCGGTCAAAACGACTCAGGGGATTTCACTCTCCCAGTCCCTCAGCGGCCGAAGTTCAGATGGACCCAACCTTCTTGGATGTGGATGAGGATGACCCTGTGACTTTGGGTCCTAACTAAACAATTCCTGAATTTCTACCGGCTGATTCCAGACTCAGAAACATGGTTCCCAAGCCTGAACCAGGGTTAGAAGCATCAGACCTTCCAGCTTCGAAACCATCTTCTGGCGTGCACATGTCTGTGCTGATCACAATTCCAAACTTCGTTATCTTTCTTTCTAGTGAGGATACCAATGATCCTCATGTCACAGCAGTCCACCGAGCAGTGCGCAGGTGTTCATGTCCCCGGATTTGAGAGATTGTTGCCAAAACGCCTCTAGCTGAGATGGAAACTAAAACCGAATCTCTTCGACAACTCTTCCTGTGTTGGGGGTCATGTGGCATTAACTATCGATAGTTCCATTCTCTTACTTGCCATGTTTTCAGGGCCTGTGAGGAAGTTTCCACTATTTAATGAAAACTTTCTCACCTCGCTACCTCTCATTATGGGATAAGAGCCTCAGAGGAAGCCATGATAAAGTTCCATCGGCTTAGAGCGCAGGAGTTGAGCTCTCGAGGTCAGGCGGTCTTCCTTTCCTCTGAGTTACATGAATGTTATGTATGGGAATCAATGTTGATGGATCAGTTGTCAGCCATGGCTGATAACCTTGAAGTCACCAAGAAAGTAATCAACGATATCCAAACAACAGTAGGGCACACTCGTTTGGTGGCCGAGGTTGAGGCCAGGGAGAGGGTTGTGCTGGAGCAGACTTTCCACAACCTTCGTCACACGATTTCTGATATAATGTAGAGAGAGAGTCAGGATCCATTGTAACGATCAGAGACACTCTTATACACTTTGTTTTGTTTACCCCCCCCCCCCGTTTTTTTCTGGGAAGGAGAGGCCCCATCTTGTGGACGTCCTCCACTTTTTTTAATGGAATACAATCTACATCAATCTTTTTCTTCTATAAAATTTGATTGTTACTAGAACAATTTTTGGTGAATAACAACTCACTGAATCAGAATTAATCACAACTCAGGAAAATAGAAACGAACTCAAACTTTTTCCTAGACCATGGGATCCAGCGAGCATAGTTGGACTATTTCTTAGGTTTCATTGAAGAGCCCCACAATCTTTTTTTCCATTTCTTGTTAATGCCCTGATTTTTCCTGGGCCAATTTGGTCTGGATGCAGTTGGTATGGCCCGAAATTTTCTTAGGTTGCCCTTTTTTTGGGTTTTCGGCCTAACAGGATTTGTGCATCTTTTTATGAGCGTTTTAAAGTCCCACCGACAAGACTATCATTACTGATGTTTTACGACAAATATCATTGACCAGATATGGTGGGGTGAGGGCCCCAATGAGGTTTGGATGATTAAAATATGTCTCAATATCCTCCAGATGCATGTGGGTGGAACACGTTTAGATTTGAATGACATGGGGGGCCTGTATCAAGGCGGGGGAGCCGTATCGGTGTACAGAGGTAGGAAGAGCATCGCCTAAGGAAATCATGTCTTTGTTAGAGAGGACATGAGATCTCAATATACAGAACCAATAAGGGAATGGTATGCATAGTCATACAAAGGTGTCCTTAAGTCAATAAATCTCCATTTTTTATGGCCGCAGGACTTCATGGGAGTTCAGCTTATGAAAACCACCATGGGTGGCTTGGAAAATTATGAAAACCACCTAGGGTGGCTCGAAAAGGGTGTGTGACATCTGAAGGGGTTTCAGAACATATGGAATAGAATGGATTTTCTTGGTTCTCGGTAATCTCATCAGAGACGTCCTGCCATATTCAGGCAGGGTTGTGAAAGAAGCTGGTGAACTGTATCTCAGAGGGTTTCCGAATATCAGGATGGACATGGGGGCTGAAAGGCTAAGAAGAGTATGGAGAAAAGCATTGCCTAAAGAAATAATTCCAGTGGTAGATGATCCATGGGTGATCAATTTGAAAAGACATTGAGGGCATGGTATGCATAGTCATAAAAAGGTGTCCTTGGGTCAATGATTCCATTTTCCCGATAGCCGAGCAACTTCAAGGAATTTTGTGATTCAGGGCCACCAGTGGTGGTTTTTGAGAGTTCAGATCTTTCTGAGGAAAGAGTATAGTTTAGGAGGAGAGAGTTCTTGGATACGGGAGAAAAATCAATGCTTAATTTCCCGAGAATGGGTGATGTTATTCTTTCTCACGCTGGTGGGAGATGGTGGTTCAGGCAGGTCTAACCCGTGCACTGAGGGACAGAGAAAAGCCTTCATTCCTTAATGAACCTATGACAGGTTTTAACATGCATTTTAATGTCAGGAGGTAAATACGAGGAGCATTATTCAAATATAATGTGTAGTTTAACATCATGCAGTGAGGACGGGGGCATTATTAAATGATGATCTACTATTTATCGTCATGCAGCGAGGAAAAAGGGGAATTCTTTTAAACCAGTGAAAATGCTTGTAGTTAGAGGCATTTCCCTGGATGTTTAATACTTGGTCTTTACAGATTTATGCCATGTGGCAAAGACATTCCGTGCAGTTTAACGTCATGTTGTAAGGACGTAGTTGCAAAGGTTTCTCTTGATCAGTATGTAACTGGGCTTGAACACCTCGGTATGCCCGAGATGTGGAGAGGGGATAATGGTGTAAATCATGGTTCTGGGGCTTCTCAGATCAGGATAAATGACATGGGGGCTCTGAAGATGGTAAGCGTATGGAGCTAGGAAGAGTGACACCCATGGAAATTGTGCCTTTGGTAGACGAGCCAGGGGATATCAATATGTAGAGTTTCTGAGGGCATGGTGTGCATAGTCATGAAAAGGTTTCCACGGGTCAATAAATTTCTACTTCTGATGGCATTGAATGGTTATGAGGATCCAAAATTGTTCGGGCCATGAAGTCTATCATTTGGTAAGAGAATGTTCGGACATGCTGGGCATATTCGGACCTGGTTGCTATTAAAGCTTAGAGTGCTCCCTACAAAGATTTATCTCATGCGTGGGGATATAACTTCACTCCATGCAGTTTAAAGTTATGCGGTAAGGACGAAGTACTCCTAGTTTAGCGATCATAGAGCTCAGACCATTGGGTGACTATTTCTGTAGTCACTCGAAGGATAACTGTGTTACCATGATATGATATACATTGAATAGGGTTGGGGGATGAAGGTTGTAAACTGCAACTCTGAGGTTTCCCGGATCAGGAGATGTGGTGTGGTAGCTCTATGGTCGGGAAGCGTACGGAGCTGGGAAGAGTACCGCCCGAGGAAATCATGACTTTTATAGACCAGCCATGTGCTATCAATATGCAGAGCCAATGAGGGCATGGTTTGCATAGTCATGCAAATGTGTCCCCCAGGTCGATGAATTTCTACATCTGATGGCAATGAATGATTATGAAAACCTGATATTTCTCACAGTACATAGTTCGACATCTGGGGATAATGGTGTATGAGCATACAAGAAACATATTCACTACAATTGGACATCGAGTCAATGTATCCTAGCCATGGATTGAGGTTTTATGATGCATGTCGTCATGTGATCCACGGGCGGATATATAGGCTAAACGAGTTTGGATACCCTCGCAACATTTGGATGTGAACAGGGGGATGAACTTGTAAACCACTACACAATAAATTTCTGGATCAGGAGGTATGATATGGGGGCTCTGAGTCCGGTAGGCGTACGGATCTTGGAAGATTATCGCCTGAGAAAATCCGTCCTTTGGTACATGGTCTAGGGGCTATCAATATGTAGAGCCACTGAGGGCATGGTTTGCATAGTCATGAAAAGGTGTTCATTGGTCGATAACTTTCTACTTCCAATGGACATGAATGGTTATGAAGATCCATAATTATCCAGGTCGTGGATTTGGATTTATGGAAAGGATGCATCCAAATGTTCACGGAGTATTTCCATATAGTTTCTCCATATATCTTGGGTGGGTCAAGATGAATTCTGTGCAGTTTTTACGTTGTGCGGCAAGGACGAAGTATACGCCTCGTGCAGATCTCACCCATACATAAGGGAAGAGGGGCTTTTTTTATTCTTCAATCTGGAATGGTTGGGCTAGGATGGGAAACCGTGACTTCATTAAACATCCCGCAAGGGCATGAATCAAATCAGGCATAGATACCCTGAAGTCCACGCAGTTTCATGTCATGAGGTAAGGACGATGAATACACCCCATGACGGTCTGGTCAGTACATGGGGAAAAGGGAATTTTTAACCTCTTATCCATGTAGTTTAACGTCGTGTGGTGAGGAAGAGAAATAAACCCCGTCCAGGTCGGTTCCGTACATGGGGTAAAGGGAATTTTAATCTTTTATTTGGGGATGGCTGGGCTATGGTGGGGGACCTTTGCGTTACTATGTATCCAGTGACGGCAGGAATCAAGACACACGTAGTTCGTTCCTGAATACACCCTGTGCAGGTCTGGTCCTAACACGGGGGGAAGGGGAATTTTTTTTAAATGGCTGGGCCAGGAAACAGAATCCAGGCGTCACTACGTATCCTCTGAGTGAATGAATCAAGCCACGCATAGATCTGTTGGGAAATACACCCTGTGCAGTTCTGGTCCTAATGGGGGACGAGGTTATTTTTGGCTTCGTTTAAGGTGGATGGTCCAGGGAGGGGAACCCTGGTGTCACTACCTATCCTATGAGGGTAGTAATCAAGCCTCACGTAGTTATTTTAAAGGAGTACACCCCATGTAGGTCTGGTCCATACACAGGGGAAAGGGGTGTTTTTGAAAACTCTTGTTTGAGGGGTGGCTGTGCCAGGATGGGTGAACCCTAGCGTCAATACGTATACTGCAAGGGTAGGAATCAAGTCATACATAGTTCTCTATTAAATACACCTTGTGCATGTCTGGTCCGAACACAGTAGGATGGGGGTATTTTTAACTTTTATTTGAGTGTGGATGGGCTAGGGTGGGGAACCCTGGCGTCACTACGTATCCTGTGAGGGTAGGAATCAATCTGTGTGCCATTCTTTGAAAGGATTACACCCTATGCTGGGATGGCCTATAAATGGGGGAAGAGTACATTTTTTAATTTTATTCCATTTGGGAGTGGATGGGCTAGGGTAGGGGATCCTAGCGTCGCTACGTATCCTGTGAAGGCCGGAATAAAGCTGTACGTAGTTCTCTTAAAGAAAATACACCCAGTGCAGGTCTGGTCCGTACAGGGGGGGGGGCATTTTTAAAACATCTTGTCTGTGCAGTTTTACATCATGCAGTGAGGAAGAAATACTCTTAGTTTAAGGTCATAGATTTTGGACCATTGAGTGCTTGGTAGTTTAACGTCCGGTAGCTCAGATGATAACTGCTTTTAGTTATGCTGGTGAGGATGAGATTCTCTTAATTTAGGGTTAGAGAGTTTGGACCATTGGGTGCTTGGTAGTTTAATGTCCTTCAACTCGGAAGATAATTGCTTTTAGTTACTATGTGAAATACTTCTTCAAGAATCTCGCATTTGTAGGAGTGGTGGAGAATTTCCCATCCATGGAGATCAGGTCATATGCTCTGTTGGAGTAGACCTTGTGAATAATATATGGCCCCTGCCACTTGGGCTCCAGCTTTGGAGGTTTCTTCTGGGTATCACCGGGGTCCTGAGGACCAGCGCCAATTCTCATTCCAAAATGGACCGAAGACGAACCTTTTAATTGAAGGCTCGTGCAATCTGGTTCTGGTATACTTCCATATGGTTCCACGTGTGAAACCACTTCTCATCTATCTGTTCCAATTCACCTAGCCGTTTTTATGATTTATCATCGTTGGATAACTGATAAAAAACGAAAATGTGGAGCAAGGGTAATTGAAGCTGAATGCGCAGAACCACTTCTATTCCATATACTAATGAGTACGGAGTGGGCTGAGTAGTGGTGCAGATTGTGGTTTGATAAGTCCACAATGCATGGAGGAGTTTATCCATCCATGACATCTTGTCTTTGTCCACCATTTTCTAGAGAATTTTGGATAGGGTCTTGTTGAAAGCCCCTATCTATCCGTTGCCCGCTGTGTGGTAGCAGGATGAGTGGTTAGCCATGATATCGTACTCATGGTATAATTTCTCCAATTGAGCAGATTAGAATTTGGTGCTCTTATCCGACAGTATGGTATGAGGGATACCAAATCTGGTGATGATATTGGTTTTCACAAAGCTGGCACTGCTTTTCCCCGACTTCCTTAAGGAGTACAACTTCTGACCATTTGGAAAAGAATTCGGTTTCCGTGAGGATATAAATCATCAGTTTGGCTGTGGTGGGAGGATATGGTCCCACGGCATCCATTTACCATATAGAAAATGGCCATATATACTTATCCTAATGGAGTAACTCTGGGGGTTGGTGTATGAAGTTAGCATTAATTTGTCATGAGTGGCATTTTTTGGTAAAGCGCTCATAATCTCGTGCCATTGTGGGCCAATAGTACTCAAGCCATCAGACCTACTGGGAAAGCATGGACCCTGGTTGATGTTCTCCACATACTCCATCATGCACTTTAGTCATGACGGCGAAAGTTTCTTCTCCATCAATGCATCTGAGGAGGACTCTATCGAGGCCTCATTTGTAGAGGACCTCTTATTGAGCCGCGCCGCCATATAGGAAAAATTTGATTGCCCTTCTCCGTGTTTGCTCTCGTTCAGCCCTATCTGATGGATGTTCTCCACGTTGAAGGTAGTTTACAATGGGGGTCATCCAGCCAGTGGTAGGAGCATATGGCTCTGGGACATGACTGACTTCATTGATTTCCTCCATCTTGGTTTGCACAAGAGGCAAGACTATTCGACAGTGAGAAATACTTATGACTGTTTCATCCCAGTCTGTCTTAGCTAGGGTTGTGGCTGCATTAGCTAATGCGTCGGCTTGGGAATTTTGAGACCGAGGAATATAGTTCAATGTTGGTTCTGTGGAGAATTCCGCCATTAACCCTCAGACGGGGTCAAATAGGGGAATCAGATCCTCCTTTTTGATAGTATAGTCACCATTGACTCGCTTGATGACCAGTTCCGAGTCACCTTTGACATTAAGGTGATGTACTTGTGCTTGGAGTGCAATCTCTAGGCCTGCAATGATGGCTTGATATTCTGCTTCATTGTTAGTACATCCTTCTGACAGGAGGAAGCAATATGGAAAACTGCCTTTTCCTGGGACATGAGTATTATCCCCAAGACCACCTTGTTAAATCTAGAAAATTCCATCCTTTCCCCGGTCTGGCTTCTGGAGGCAACATCAAAGTACATTTCCCATGCTAGGAGATCCTCTTGAATCGCGAAGATGTCTTCATCGGGTAGCTCGACGTCCGGTGCGGCGGTCCCTGTTGAAGAGTGCTCTGCCAAAAAATCTGCTAACGCCTAGCCTTTGATGGCCATTTGGGGCACAAACCGGATGTCAAACTATTGTAGGATGACTACCCATTAGGATAGGTGCCCTGTCAGCATCGGGTAGTTGAGGACGTACTTGATCGGGTTATTACGCAAGACCAAGTGGACTTCAAGATGCTGCAGATAATGTCACAGCTTTTGAACATAATAGACCAAGGAGTAACAAATCCTTTTAATGTTTGAGTATCTAGCCTTAGCATCAATCATGGTTTGGATAAGGTAATAGAGATTGTTTTCACTGCCAGCATCATTCATTGGCGTGAACAAGGCTCCCAGTGACCGCTCTTGGGCCGTCACATATAGGATGAGAGGTCTCCCTTCATCCGGGAGCATGAGCACTAGTGGGCTTAAGAGGTAATTCTTTAGGCTGTCAAACGCCTCTTGGTAGTCATCTTTCGATTGGTACATGTCTCCCTTCTTCATTCACCTGGTAAAAGGAATACATTTTCCTGCCATGTTGGCTATGAATCTCCTGATGTTGGCTTGGTGCCCTTGGAATGCTCTCAACTCGGTGAGATTTGGGGGGGGTGGCATGCCAATGATGGCCTTTGTATTTTTAGGGTTGACTTCGATGTCATGATGGAGTACGAAGATGCCAAGGAATTTCCCCGAGGTAACCCTAAAGGCACACTTCAAGGGGTTCATCTTCAGACCATGTTGTCAAAGTTTGTTGAATATGGTCTCAATATCTGACAGGTGATCTGAGCATTGTCTAGACTTTACCACCAAGTCATCTACGTATATTTCGATGAATCTCCCCGAGAATGGTTTAACGATATGATGCATGGCATGTTGATATGTTCTGCCAGCTTTTTTGAGACAAAATGGAATGAACCTGTAATAGAATACTCCATGGGGGGCCTTGAAGACAGTAGCTTATTCATCTTATCAAGCCATCCTGATTTGATTATACCCAGAATATCCATCCATGAAGGATAGATCCTCATACCAGGCTGTTGCATCCCTTAATAACTTGTTGATCGGGGCCGGGAAATCATCTTTTGGATAATACCGATTGAGATCCCTAAAATCAATACAGGCACAGATTTGTCCATTCTTTTTCTTGATGGGGACGATGTTGGCCAACGAGATGGGGTACTGGACCTCCCGAATGAATCCTGCTTTAATGAGCTTATCATCTTCATCCTCTATTATGGAAGAATACGAGGGGTGTGTCCTTCTGGCGGCCTGCTTATAACCCCAGTGGTCTTCTGGTAGACCAAAGTTGTGTGTTTCCACTTCGGGGTTAGGTCCCAACATTTTCATGTAATTCCAGGAAAAGACATCATCGTGTTGCCTCAGGAAGGAGGTATAAACCTCATGCTCATCGGGGGACAAGGCTGCACTAATGAGAGTGGGCCCTGAGTCTTCCACGTTACCCGGGTTTATTTCCCTGAGCGCATCCACAGTGGTAGGGATACCTACCTCAAATGTGGGAGGTGCATCCCTGAGATCTTACTCTTCTTCTCCCAAATCTTCATATTCTTGGTCTGTTGGGGGGAGTGTTCTTGACTCGGGCTCCTGGGAGTCTGGAGGAAAGGAATTGTGGGCGTCCTCACTCGTGTACCTGCCCCCAAACTAAGGGTCAGTGGACATTCCCGCATTATCATGCTCGGTCGTTATGGCTGGAGTCTTGAGGACAACTGAGTGTGTGTCCAGACTTGAACTTTTTCTCTCAACGTGGTTGATGGGCAGTACGTAGACTCCGCCAAGAATCCTAAGGGGGTTGTTAGGAACCATTTCCAAACCATTTGGAGTGGGGATCCAGTCGACACCATCATCTATAGGCATCTTCTTCTTTTTCTCATAAAATCTGGCGTCAATGTAGTGTGACTTGGAGAGCTCAAAAGGAGCCTTGTCGGCATGCAATATCCCACACTGCCCATTGACGTAGTACTTAATACACTAGTGGTATGATGAAGGAACAACCATGTGCTTATGGATCCAGGTCCTTCCTAGTAGGGAATTAAATGTTGTGTTCTCCCAAACCACCAGGAATTCCGAATAGGCCACAAAGTCACCAAAATGGGTTTTTAGCTTTATTTGTCCCATTGTCTTCTACTCACTCTTTTCATAACCCATCAGAGTATGGGCCGAGGGTATCAAATCACCCTCACTGTAGCCCAACATACGGAGTGAACATAGGGGTAGGAGGATAACTCCAGAGCCATTTTCAATAAAGAATTTGAAGATCTAAACATCTTACAGTGTGACAAACACATATAGTGGTTTGATATGTCCCTGTATGATGGTATCATCTTCTAGATCGGTGAATGAAATCACTGTATTGCATTCAGACTTGCCAGTCTCTGTCCGGTAAATTTCGGTGGCAACTACCTCAGCTTGAAACTTCTCGGGGCTGAGCAAGGCTTCTATAAGGGCCTCTCTGAGGTCTGATAACAAACACAAAGTGTCAAGGATCGACAGTTTCGTTGGTACCGACACCAGCTGCTTTAGGATGTCGTATTTCGGTTCCAGCGGCCGACGCTTCTCGATTGGTGGGAGTGTTTTACCAGACCACTTGGGAGTTGGAATACGTGATGATGAGGGACTGGCTGCAGGGTCAGATGTCGATGATGTCCCAATGTTTTGGGGACTTGGCTCAGCCGGTCTGTTTGTGCGCACTAAGTGGTTATACCCTTGTTCCTCCTCTGTTGGGTACAGTAGAATGATAGGGGAAGAGTTGCCACTTGTGCAGGTGGAGAGATATGATTTCTTCAATTGAGTCTGTAGAAGTTCCCTCCGACGGGTTTCTACGATATTAACATTTTGGGCCTGGGTAAGACCATAGGTTTTGTTTCGGCTGCAACTGCATCTTCCTCGGTATCCCCTGCCTCTGCGATTCCGCGTCCTTGCTCCTCGTATTGGGGACTTGGGTTCATAACCATACCGTTAATTAGGGAATGATTCCATAATATGTATGACATTGATGGAACCAAAGATTGTCTCTTCATCCTCTGACAGATCATCCTGGTCGGTTGTCCCTAATGGTGTCGTTTGGTGGGTCGGTGCCCCTGGCACCATATTCGAGGGCATGAAATCTGACAGCGTTGGGGATAACGTTGGCCACATCGCGGACTGCTCCTCTTGAACATGTCTCCTCCTTCTTTGATTATGCCTGGATGACCAGCTCGTAGAGGGTTGTGAGGCTGATATTGTCGGGTATGCGATATCAGGGGCTATTGGCGGCAACACTGGCTGCTTTAGTTGATCTCGGAGTATGCCATGGGCTTGATTGATAGTCTTCCAAGTCATATAGTTATCGAACTTCCACCCCTTTTTACTGGTGACATCCTGCCACCCCTACCCTTTGTCAGAGTCGGTGGTAGAAATATATGTCACATGTGCTGGGGGTGGTCCCATCTCGACTTGCTCGGAGTCTACCATCCTTTGCATGAGATCCCTGAAAACAAATCATTCCCAAATATTGTGCCCAAACATTCGATGGTAGGGGACATAGTCTGGCCTGTCATTGGAGCCGACTTCTTCTGGTTTCCTCAGCTCCGGGAGGCGGATCAAGTTGCAATTCATGGCGGAAATGAAGTAGCCATTGACTTGGTCCTCTCAGAATGAGTATACATTATGTCTTTGTTCTTCAAACTGGTTCCGCTTTGACTCTTTCTCATCATCCCGCCTGGGTGGAGGTGGCCGCTGATATACAGGGAACCCTTGACAATTTGGTGGAGGCATGAGCAGTGGAGCAGGCACAGGGGCTGGGCTCAGTGTGACAGAGGATGCTTCAGCTCTAACTATTCTCTTTGCAGGAGCTTGCGAGGCTATTCAAGACTTCAAATTGTTCTGCTGCAGGGAGTCCTCGATTCTCTGGGCAATGGCTGAGAGATGGCGGAATCCATTGGTGCACTCTACTGGTATGAGCGGTGTTCGAAGCTCATCTCAAAGATTTCCAATGCATATGGAAAGAAACTCATCTTGAGGTGTTGGAATATTCAGAGAGTAGGTTAGACCTTTCCATCTGGCAATGAAATCCAAGACCCTCTCATTCTCCCTCTGCTTGCAGTTCATGAGGTCGCTGACCGTTGTTTTAGGCAACGTTGAGATGAAGTGGAACATGAACTGTTGCTGAAGGTCTTCCTAGATTTTTATGGACTGAGCTGGTAGACTCATATACCAGATGAAGGCAGATCCTTGAAAGGACCATACGAAGAATCCGAGTTTCACTTCATCTTATTGTTCCGGAGTTCCCATCATCGGGTCGTAATAGGATGCGCAGTGCATCAAATGTTCTTGCGGATCACCTGATCAATGTAAGATAGGGAATACAGGGCTCCCAAAATTGCGTGTAGGAGGCGTGTTGCTAACCCAATTTGGGTAGGGCTTCCGCTCTAGCTGTATGGGAGCACGTCAACCTTCCATTGCATCCAATCGAGCTGTTAGTGCCTCGATAGTGTTGGTGAGACCCTGGTTTACGTCCTGTCGGGCCCTGTCCTGGGTAGCTGTATTCAGAGGTATTTCATGAGGCTGCAACTCAGTTGGCACCAGAGGTGCATGTCCTATTTGTGACACCTTCGTAGGGTTCATACATACTCACTCTGGTTTCTTCTTGAGTGGAGGGAAGTCCTGGTATTTGTATGGATCCACATTTAGGTAGTTGGTCGAGCCGAGAGCCTCATTGGGTGGGAGCCCAGACTATGCTTCATTTGTTGGGGAAAACCTTGGTCTTTGAGGTGCACTTACTGGGAGTGCATGATGTTGCTCTTGGGATGCGCTTTCAATAAGACGGTTCCTCTGGAGTAGTACAGCGTTATGTCGCCTCAATTATTTCATCTCCTCTTCCTGTCGAGCGAAACTCTCTCCGATCATAAGTGGATCGTTTTTATCCAGAGAAGGAGGCGGGTTAAGGGTAACCAGTCCTATGTTCTAATACATATTGGAGGCTCGAAGGGTCACTAGAAGAAGTCTAGCTAAAGGGGAGGCCATATTTAGGGCAGACCTCTGGTTTCGGGTGTGCACACCCGGTGGTTCATAGTGAGTCACAGCCTAACCAGATCCATCGTCTCCTGATTCTTCCGGATTTACTCCATCTTCGGTGTTACCCATGGGGTTATCCTCTATGGTGTTGATGGATGCATAATGAGGGGCGGAGAAGATGTCATCTTCAAAATAGGAAGAGGATGTAACATCCCAAGTAATTAATGAATAATAAATATTTTTATCTATGTCTATTAATGATTAAGATAGTGTTTTAGAGGCTTAAAATAAGAATAAATCAAATCTTAAGCATGGAATACACTAATATTCTTAAAAGATTGTTTTACTGCCTTATGATGGAAAACCCTTTTTAAATCTATCTTTTGACAATTTTATAATCTATATTTGTCAAAATAAACATATTCATTATGATTGGTACATTGAATTTTAAATTGGATATTTTTTTTGGAATTTTTCTGACAATGTTCATTTTTTTATGAATAGTGGAAAATACTGCATTTTACATCAAAACTGCTTTTTAATCTAATTTATTTATATTATTAGATTATATTTTGAATAGGTCTTAATGTGTAATATGAATATATTTTTACCATTTAATCCAATGGTGGTCAATGGAATCAATTTCACTTTGAAATTAGACTTAAACTAGTGTCAATCTTTTGATACTTATTGTTTCATAAAAACACGCTATTTGCTCCGACAGCGGGAATTAATTATTAAATTAATTAATGTGACTTATATGTTTTGAATTTTGTAAAATAGACTTCATTTTTGAATTCGTAATATCAAATATAACTTAGGGTGAATTTTGGGTAATTTTCTGAAAAACTTCAATTTTTGATGAATAGTGAAACCACTAAGTGGTACTTATAAAGACTGATTTTCCGTTTAAACGAAATTTTTCCATCATTGTGTTTTGAATTTCAAAAATCCGACATACATGGTTGTCATTAAGAAATAAAATGTGGTTCAATGAGATTATAATAATTTTTTTGTGAATAGTAACTTATTAAGTTCTTAATCGCGATTAGTGGTAATTATGGTAGTTTAAGGTATAAATAATGTTTTTAATAATTTGAAATGACTTAGACACATGTCCCAACCTTATTGGTTGTGTTATGGCCGACCAATACAAGCCATGGGTAAACTTGGGGACCCCATGGATCCACTTTGGTTGTGAAATGACATAAATTACTTTTTATTTAATGTAAAGGTAAAAATGACACAAACATAATATGTTTTACGAAAACAATTCTTAAATGGGGTTATAAAGATCAGATTTTTGATTATAAATAGTCATTGGAAATCTAACACTATTTAATACAACATAGTATTTTTTTATAATTTTTAGACGTTAAATAAATTAAATTATATATGACATAATAATGTTGTAGTGATGACATCATTAATGGACGATTTAAATAAAATGGAAAGATAATGAAAACTCTAAAACATACACATGGCAAAAACCAATTGGATGAGTGGATTTCGAACCCCTATCAACTTATCCACTTATTATATCAATGTGGGACCTTTTAAAACCGAATCACATTTTCATATAAAGTAATAATTCTTTACTTTCCATAAGTGCCCCTCCTCTCCTCTTATAAAAGGCCCCCACCTCTACCTCATTTCACACACTCCTCAAGCCATTGGATCGGCCAACCAATGCCCATTTACTCTCTCCACATACCTCTAATCATCATAGAGGATTCCCCTTGGGAAGAAGGTTTTCAAAGGAAGCCTTTAGGCTCAAATCAAAAGGAGTTACACTTTTAAAGGTAATTCATTCTCCCATGTTCATTTGTTTTATTTTGCTTCTCCGACCCCCTAAACTCTTTTTATTTACTTCTTTTGTAACAACAACAGTATCTTCAATATAATAGGATATTGTTATAAGATTTATTTGAGCTACACTGTCACAAAACTACATCAAATGGTTAAATAATAGACGGTTTCCGTGGATGGCGAAATTCTGCCTCCCGAAATGATGATTGTTCAATACTAATTTAACACCTCCAAAGGTGGCCATTATGATGTCACTATTTTTATATATGATATATAATATGTTTATGTTTTCCTTAAACTTCTGTGTTTTCGTTTTGGGCATACCTTTATGGTTTCCATTATGGGTAAACACGATATCTTCATTTTAGGAAGTACGGACTACCGCCCCCTGAAAGTGATTTGATTCATTAATACCATATGTGGGATGTGTAAAGGATAAAGTTAATGATATTATATATGTTATTATACTGGAATTATAATATACTCTTATATCATTATGAATCCATTCCATAAAATACGAAATAGAAATGGAAGTAGCGTTCATGCGTACGTACGGCTTACCGTCTCCATGAACGGTGCATTTCATTTCATACCTCTAAATGTGATGTAATATTATAAATACCCATATATTATGAATATATATGATATATATGTTATCCAAATAATTAATATAATTCTGGATATAACGAACCTTTGACCAAATTAACAACATGTAAGTGTAAGAAGTCTATTTTTGACTTAAGAACCAAATACTGACAAAATGAACACTGTTAACTTAAATGATTACATGATGTTCATAACATGGTATAAATGGAATAATGAACATGAAAAAGGTTCATAATCTAGTAGATATTAACTCATGTTTATTATTCAGGAGATTAACGAACGGTCGGGTCAAGTCGGATACGAGGTATGGGACTTCGTCTCAATCTCCTTTCATTGAGGCATATTTTATTTTATACACAACTTTCTTTTATACGGTGTATAAACCCCTTTGAATTTTTCGTTTATTCAAAAGGAATCTTTTTTATATGAAGCATTTAATAAACGACAAAAGGGAATGTTTTTGTCGTACATATGCGGCGACAACGACTTCTCCGCCATCGTGACCGTTATTTGAGTTTCGGCTTCCTCTACAAGCCGTACTATCTTTTTAAAAGAAAAATAAATACCATGTTTTACTTTTCTTTTATTTTGGTATTGAAAATGGTGTTCATAATGATTTTATATCAATGTGTCGTATTGATATCTCGTGATTGAAATGTGGAAATTTTATGTTTCCTTTTTGCATGTTTTATGTGATATGATTCTGTTATGGTTCTTGGGAATTATTATGAAGATGGGTGGTTCCGAGATAAACTAAGGGCGGGTGAGCCCGTTATAGCTCTCCAATGCATTGGGTAACGCGAAGGAGTGAAACGTTAAGGTTTTCTCCGAAGATATTTTAGGGAATATACTGTGATGGGTATTCCAAACGTAACCAAGTGGGTTACTCCCTACGTAAGAATGTTATTAATTCCTCAAGTTACCTTTATGTCTTATGATTTCTATGATTTATTCATGATTTTATGAGGTATGTTAAAGTGCCTATGTTTTATGGGTAAAGTATGATTTCATTCTTATGTATATATGAACTCATGTTTCCTTTCCATGTTTTTATAACCCATACTGAGCTTTTTATGCTCATCCCAAATTTCTTTGAAATGATTTTCACAGGTCAAGGGAAAGGTACATGATATGATGATAGTGTCAAGGAAGTGTCAAGAAAGAATCCATGTTTTATTTTAAATATGTTTCCATCGATGGGAATGAAGAATACTATCTTTATGTAACCACTTTGTTTTAACATGGGTGGTAATGCATTTTTTAAGATCTAATTTTCTAAAACTCTAAACCCGAAAAGATCCTCAATGTGTAATCTTGTAATAACTCAATATTAAGTAAGGTTTAAGGCTGGGGCCTTATAGTTGGTATCAGAGGTCGGTTTAGATAACTTTAGGAGTTATAATTCTATTAAATGATTATCCAAAAAAAATTGAAATGATATAGCATTTGAAGATTACCATGTTGCTTCATCTAAGACATGTTTGTTCAGAATGGTTTTCCGCAGAGGAAACAGGGAAGCAGTGCTAGGAAGGCATACAGAAGGAAATAACCTTCCGAATCAGCATCCAGAAATGGTCGGAATGGGAACTGAACAGTTTGTTGTAGTGATGGCACAATTGACTCAAGCGATAAATGGCGGTGGTATCCATGCACGAGATCATCTAGATCAACCGCAGAGGAACATGTCAGTGGTGGAACATTTCATGAGGCAACATCCACCATCATTCAGAGGATCATCTGACCCTGTGCTAGCTGAAGGGTGGATTAAATCACAGGAGAAGATTTTTGATGTCATGGGGTGTTCAGACAATCAAAAGGTTAGTCTTGCTATTTACCATTTGGAGGGTGAAGCAGATTAGTGGTGGTCTATGGTTAAAAATATCAGGGACACCGATGAGATTGATGCTCTTGACTGGGATGAATTCAAAGGTATGTTTCTTGAGAAGTATTTTCCTAAGGCCGTTCGACTTACGATGGAAAAGCAATTCTTGGAATTGAGGCAAGAGGAAGACTCAGTGGCTACCTATGAAGAAAGGTTCACTCGATTGGCAAGGTATGCTCCAATTTCTATCCGAGACATTGATAGTAAAATCAATCGTTTTTACTCAGGATTAAAGCCAAAATATCGAAGGGCATTAGCTTCTCGTGAGTTTAAAAGTTATGAAAAGCTTGTTCGATGTGCTGAGAAGGTGGAAATGGAGTTTGCCGATGACCACGTTTTTTATAACAACCAGCAGAAGAAGAGACCGAGGTGGCAGGAGAAAGGTAAGAATTCTTCAAAAAAGTCTGATGGTAAGAAAACTATGTTTCCAGTTTGTGATAAATGTGGCAAAAGGCATGCTGGGGAATGTCTTCTGAATTCTAGAAAGTTCTACCGATGTGGTAAGATGGGACATAAGGCTCGTGATTGCACTGGAAAGGATCAAGGTGAAGGTAAGACCAAATTTGATTTACAGTTAGTGAAATGTAATAAGTTTAATGAGATGGGTCACTATGCAAATGAGTGTCCGGCAAAGAGCTTGAGTGATGGGAAGCAGTTAGACTACAAGCAGAAAGGGGTGGTGAAATCCTTTGCAACTACTTCAGCAGATGTCGGGCCATCAAATGAAGTTATATCAGGTACTTTGTTTGTTTTTTCAGATTATGCCAGTGTGTTGTTTGATTCAGGGTCTACACATTCTTTCATCTCTGAAACCTTTTCTAGTAAAATGGGAATACCATCTCAAGAAGTGACTCCTGAACTTGTGGTAAAAACACCTGGGGGAAATTTTGAGGCAAAAATAATTTATAAGAATCTTCCTATCATTATCTGTGGAAAGAACCTACTTGCACACCTTATTGTTCTACCTCTAGTAGAGTGTGATGTTATCCTAGGTATGGATTGGCTCTCTATTTACCATGATAAGATTGACTGTAGATCTAAAGAAGTTTCTTTTCAGAAATACTTTCAGTTTGTTTACAAGAATGAACCCTTACTTTTTATAACTTATCAAGAGGCTGAGAAACCTGTAAAAGATGGAAATGAATGTTACCTTTCACACATCGTTGAAAATAAAGGAACTGTTCAGATTAATGATGTGCCAGTGGTAAATGAGTATCCTGATGTTTTTCCTGATGAGTTACCTGGAATAATACCAGATCGGGAAGTTGAGTTCACTGTTGACTTAGTTCCTGATGCTAATCCAATTTCAAAACCCCCTTATCGAATGGATCAAATTGAACTTTTGGAGTTAAAGGAGAAATTTCAAGATTTAATAGAGAAAGGTTTCATTAGACCTAGCACTTCACCATGGGGTGCTCCTGTTTTATTTTTTAAAAAGAAATATGGTTCTATGAGACTTTGCATTGATTATAGAGCCTTGAATAATATCACTGTTATGAACAAATATCCTTTGCCTCATATCGATGATTTGTTTGATCAGCTCCAGGGAGCTTAGTTTTTTTCAAAGATTGACCTGAGATCGGGGTACCATCAACTGAAGGTAATGGAGGCAGATATTCCGAAGACCGTGTTCCGTACGAGATATGGCCATTATGAATTTGTAGTAATCCCTTTTGGGCTGACCAATGCACCTGCTGTATTCATGGACTTAATGAATAGAATTTTCCATGAGTTCTTGGATAAGTTTGTGGTTGTTTTTATTGATAATATTTTGGTGTTTTCTAAAAGTAAAGAGGAGCATGAAAGACATTTAAGGGTTATCTTGAAAACCTTAAAAGAAAAGAAACTGTATGGGAAATTCAGCAAGTGTGAGTTTTGGTTGCAAAAAATTTCTTTCCTTGGTCACATTGTTTCTAAAGATGGAATAACTGTTGATCCTGCAAAAACAAAAGTTGTGGAAGAATGGCCAAGACCCACAAATGTAACCGAGATTCGTAGCTTCCTTGGTTTGGAGGGCTATTATCGAAGGTTTGTTAGAAATTTTTCACGGTTATCTAGTCCAATGACTAAGCTAACTCGGAATGGTGTTAAGTTTATCTGGACAAAAGAATGTGATGATTGTTTTCAGGAATTGAAAAGAAGATTGGTAAATGCTCCAGTTTTGGCACTACCTTCCAGGAATGGTGAGTTTGTTATATACAGTGATGCTTCATTGAAAGGACTTGGTTGCGTCCTAATGCAGAATGATAAGGTAATTTCTTATTCTTCACGATAGTTGAAAACTCGTGAGGTAAATTACCCTACACATGATTTGGAATTAGCTGCTGTTGTTTTTTCTTTAAAAATTTGGAGGCATCATTTGTATGGAGTAAAGTGTGAAATATATACCGATCACAAAAGTTTAAAGTATATATTCACTCAGAAAGAGTTAAACATGATACAAAGGAGATGGCTAGAATTAATCAAGGATTGTGATTGTACAATTCATTACCATCCGGGAAAAGAAAATAAAATGGCTGATGCTTTGAGTCGAAAAAGTAATGCTTCATTAACAATGTTGCGTTTGGAACGTGATCCTTTGGTTAAGGATTTGATGAACATTGGCATAGAAGTTTTTGGTGCAAGAATTCCTTCTGTTTTGTTTCAGGTACCAGTGAGATCTTCTCTATCAGATAGAATCAAGAAAGCACAGAAGCAAGACGGTGAGTTGTAGATAAAGGTAGATCTGGTTCAGAAAGGTAAGTTGCCTGAATTCAACATTGATAATGATTGTGTTTTAAGATTTGGGAAGAGATTGTGCGTGCCTTGTGATTCACAGTTGAAGAGAGATTTGTTATGTAAATCTCATAGTTCTCCGTTTTCAGTTCATCCTCGCAGTACTAAGATGTACAGAGATATTCAGGATCATTACTGGTGGGATGGAATGAAAAGGAATATTACTGATTTTACTGTGAAGTGTTTGACTTGTCAGCAGGTTAAAGCAGAGCGGCAGTTACCAAAAGGGATGCTTCATCCTTTAACAGTGCCAGAGTGGAAATGGGAGAATATATCCATGGACTTTGTTGTTGGATTACCGAAGACATCTCGAGGTAATAATGCAATCTGGGTTATTCTTGATCTCTTGACCAAATCTGCTCATTTCCTTGCTATACGAGATACTTTCTCTCTTGATCAACTTTCCCGTTTGTATCTTAAAGAGATAGTCAGGTTACATGAAGTTCCTCTCTCCATTGTATCGGATCGTTATCCCAGGTTTACTTCTAACTTTTGGAAAGGCCTTCAGAAGTCGTTGGGTACTGAATTGAATTTTAGTATAGCTTTTCATCCTCAATCAGATGGGCAGTCAGAACGAACAATTCAGACATTGGAGGATATGCTACAAGATTGTTCTATGGATTATCAGGGAAGTTGGGACCAACATCCTTCTTTGGTTGAATTTTCATATAATAACAGTTTTCATTCCAGTATACAGATGGCACCATTTCAGGCATTATATGGGAAGCGGTGTCGAACTCCAGCTTTCTGGGATGAAGTGGGTGAAAGGAAGTTGATGGGACTAGAATTGGTAGAAGAGATGGCAGAAAAAGTTCAGCTGATTCAGAAACACATGAGAACAGCTCAGAGCAGGCAGAAGAGTTATGCGGATAACCGGAGGAAGGATCTATCTTTCGAGGTAGGTGATCATGTTTTTCTCAAAGTATCACCATGGAAAAGTGTGATGAGATTTGGTAAGAAAGGAAAGGTGAGTCCAAGGTTCATTGGACCATATGAAATTCTTGAGAGAGTTGGATCAGTTGCATACCGAGTGGCTTTACCTCCAAGTTTATCTCATGTACACAATGTTTTTCACGTTTCTATGTTGAGAAAGTATATGCCAGATCCATCTCATGTTTTGAGTCCAGAGGTAGTTCAGCTGGAAGAGAACCTATCTTATGAGGAACAACCGGTCCAGATTCTTGACCACAGGGAGCAAGGGTTACAGAATAAAGTGATTCACCAGGTAAAGGTTTTGTGGTAAAACCACATGATTGAGGAGGCAACATGGGAATCTGAAAATGCAATGAGGGATAAGTACCCCCATTTATTCGATAAGTAAATAAATTGCGGGGACGCAATTTTCTAAAGGGGGGAAGGATGTAACATCCCAAGTAAGTAATGAATAATAGATATTTTTATCTATTTCTATTAATGATTAAGATAGTGTTTTAGAGGCTTAAAATAAGAATAAATCCAATCTTAAGCAAGGAATACACTAATATTCTTAAAAGATTGTTTTACTGCCTTATGATGGAAAACCCTTTTTAAATCTATCTTTTGACAATTTTATAATCTATATTTGTCAAAATAAACATATTCATTATGATTGGTACATTGAATTTTACATTGGATATTTTTTTTGGTATTTTTCTGACAATGTTCATTTTTTTATGAATAGTGGAAAATACTGCATTTTACATCAAAACTGCTTTTTAATCTAATTTATTTATATGATTAGATTATCTTTTGAATTGGTATTAATGTGTAATTTGAATATATTTTTACCATTTAATCCAATGGTGGTCAATGGAATCAATTTCACTTTGAAATTGGACTTAAACTAGTGTCAATCTATTGATACTTATTGTTTCATAAAAACACGCTATTTGCTCTGAAAGCGGAAATTAATTATTAAATTAATTAATGTGACTTATATGTTTTGAATTTTGTAAAATAGACTTCATTTTTGAATTCTTAATATCAAATATAGTTTAGGGTGAATTTTTGGTAATTTTCTGAAAAACTTCAATTTTTGATGAATAGTGAAACCACTAAGTGGTACTTATAAAAACTGATTTTCCGTTTAAATGAAATTTTGCCATCATTGTGTTTTGAATTTCAAAAATCCGACATACATGGTTGTCATTAAGAAGTAAAATGTGGTTCAATGTGATTATAATAATTTTTTGGGTAATAGTAACTTTTTAAGTTCTTAATCGCGATTAGTGGTAATTAGGGTAGTTTAAGGTATAAATAATGCTTTTAATAATTTGAAATGACCTAGACACATGTCCCAACCATATTGGTTGTGTCATGGCCGACAAAGACAAGCCATGGGTCAAATTGGGGACCCCATGGATCCACTTTGGTTGGGAAATGACATAAATTACTTTTTATTTAATGTAAAGGTAAAAATGACACAAACATAATATGTTTTACGAAAACAATTTTTACACGGGGATATAAAGATCAGAATTTTGATTATAAATAGTCATTGGAAATATAAAAATATTTCCTACAACATAGTATTTTTTTTATAATTTTTAGACATTAAATAAATTAAATTATTTATGACATAATAATGATGCAGCGATGACATCATTAATGGATGATTTAAATAAAATGGAAAGACAATGAAAAATCTAAAACCTACACATGGACAAAACCAATTGGATGAGTGTATTTCTAACCCTTATCACGTTATCCACTAATTATAGCATTGTGGGACCTTTTAAAACCGAAACACATTTTCAAATAAAGTAATAATTCTTTACTTTCCAAAAGTGCCCCTCCTCTCCTCTTATAAAAGGCCCCCACCTCTACCTCATTTCACACACTCCTCAAGACTTTGGCTCGGCCAAACCCTGCCCATTTACTCTCTCCACATCCCTCTACTCATCCTAGATGATTCCCCTTGGGCAGAATCCTTTCAATGGAAGCGTTTAGGCTCAAATCAAAAGGAGTTACACTTTTAAAGGTAATTCATTCTCTCATGTTCATTTGTTTTATTTTGCTTCTCCGACCCCCTAAACTCTTTTTATTTACTTCTTTTGTAACAAAACCAGTATCTTCAATATACTAGGATGTTTTTATAAGATTTATTTGATCTACACTCTCACACAACTACATCAAATGGTTAAAGAACATACGGTTTCCGTGGATGGCGAAATTCTGCCTCCCGAAATGATGATTGTTCAATACTCATTTAACACCTCCAAAGGTGGCCATTATGATGTCACTATTTTTATATATGATATAAAATATGTTTATGTTTTCCTTAAACTTCTGTTTTTTCATTTTGGGCAGACCTTTATGGTTTCCATTATGGGTAAACACGATATCTTCATTTTAGGAAGTGCAGACTACCGCCCCCTGAAAGTGATTTGATTCGTTAATACCATATGTGGGATGTGTAAAGGATAACGTTAATGATATTATATATGTTATTATACCGGAATTATAATATACTCTTATATCATTATGAATCCATTCCAGAAAATACGAAATAGAAATGGAAGTAGCCTTCATGTGTACGTACGGCTTACCGTCTCCATGAACGGTGCATTTCATTTCTTACCTCTAAATGTGATGTAATATTATAAATACGTGTATATGCTGAATATATATGATATATATGTTATCCAAATCATTAATATCATTCTATATATAATGAACCTTTGACCAAATTAACAACATGTAAGTGTAAGAAGTCTATTTTTGACTTAAGAACCAAATACTGACAAAATGAACACTATTAACTTAAATGATTACATGATGTTCATAACATGGTATAAAAGGAATAATGAACTTGAAAAAGGTTCATAAGCAAGTAGATATTAACTCAAGTTTATTATTCAGGAGATTAAAGAACGGTCGGGTCAAGTCGGATACGAGGTATGGGACTTCGTCTCAATCTCCTTTCATTGAGGCATATTTTATTTTATACACAACTTTCTTTTATACGGTGTATAAACCCATTTGACTTTTACGTTTATTCAAAAGGAATCTTTTTTATATGAAGCGTTTACTAAACGAAAAAAGGGAATGTTTTTGTCGTACGTATGCGGCGACAACGACTTCTCCGCCGTCATGACCGTTATTTGAGTTTCGGCTTCCTCTACAAGCCATACCTTCTTTTCAAAAGAAAAATAAATACCATGTTTTACTTTTCTTTTATTTTCGTCTTGAAAATGGTTTTCATAATGTTTTTATATCAATATGTCGTATTGATATCTCGTGATTGAAATGTGGAAATTTTATGTTTCCTTTATGCATGTTTTATGTGATATGATTATGTTATGGTTCTTGGGAATTATTATGAAGACGGGTGGTTCCGTGATAAACTATGGGCGGGTGAGCCCGTTATAGCTCTCCAATGCATTGGGTAACATGAAGGAGTGAAACGTTAAGGTTTCTCCGAAGATATTTTAGGGAATATACTGTGATGGGTATTCCAAATGTATCCAAGAGGGTTACTCCCTACGTAAGAATGTTATGAATGCCTCAAGTTACCTTTATGTCTTATGATTTCTCTGATGTATTCATAATTTTATAAGGTATGTTAAAGAGCCTATATTCTATGGGTAAAGTATGATTTCATTCTTATGTATATATGAACTCATGTTTCCTTTCCATGTTTTTATAACCCATACTGAGCTTTTTATGCTCATCCCAAGTTTTTTTGAAATGATTTTCACAGGTCAAGGGAAAGTTACATGATATGATGATAGTGTCAAGTAAGTGTCAAGAATGAATCCATGTTTTATTTTAAATATGTTTCCATCGATGGGAATGAAGAATACTATCTTTATGTAACCACTTTGTTTTAACGTGGGTTGTAATGCATGTTTTAAGATCTAATTCACTAAAACTCTAAACCCGAAAAGATCCTTAATGTGTAATATTGTAATAACTCAAGATTAAGTAAGGTTTAAGGCTGGGTCCTTATAGAGGATCTCCTGCGTCTTTCACTGTTCTTCCCTCTTCTATACCGGGATTGCTTTCGGGCTCCTTGATGAAGGGCGACACAGAGAGTTCTTTGATGCGACCTTACGGTACACCAACCTCTTGAAGGGGATAATGATTCAAAGGATGAGATATAGCAGGAATCTCCTCTTTTAACTGTCCGCCCTAGTTGAGAGAATATTGATTCTCGTGAGAGAGGTTTTTATTGAGGAGGTAAAAATTCCCCCAGCCCTACGGTCTGGGGTTGGCTCCGTTCCTTGGATATCGAGTCTCTTCCCATTTCTATTGGTCTTATGGGGGAATTTGTTGTTAAAAACGCCCCCAGCCCTACAGGCTAGGGTTGACCCTGTATTGCGGCTGTGGTTGCTGCTATTGATACCTGCCTGATCTTGCGTGCCCCCATTCGGGGGGGGGACTAGGATCGGTGCCGAGTTCCTCTGTGACTCGTCCCCTTTTGGGGAGGTAGGAAATGACCGATGATTGGCCTCTCTTAGGCAAGAGGCATGTTGAATTCTCTTGTTGGACTAATTTAGGAGTTCTTGAATGACTTGTTCCCGTCGGGCTTGATGCTTCTAGGACTTCCTCACGGTATGTCTCTGTTGGGTGTGTTGCCATTCACAAATAGGGAGACCACTCGATTGCTATCTTAAAGTGATGACATTAGAAGAAACCACGATAAACGGGTTCTTCTCGGTGGGGAGTGGAGTGAAATACAGAGCTCCATGATCTCCCCATCCTCTAATATGGACTCCCGTCAGAGCATCATCGATGACGCGGCGCAGCTGGTGTAGCGTATGGAGGAAGGCTATCTCCATGTTTCCTTTACGCCTCTCAGGTCACTGTTTCCACACCGAAGGAAGATATTCCAAGTCGATGTGATTCAGGAGGTCTCATATTGTCTTAATGTGGCCTATATACCCATCGTAGGGCAAGGATTTTGATTTCACCTGGCAAAGGGTTGTCCACATATTGTAGTAGATGGAGTGCATGCATTCATCCAACAACATTCTAGCTATGGCGAATTGAGAGGTGGTCGTGGGCCAAAACGTAATTGGTATATCATCTGTGGCCAGTCATTTCCTCATGTGCAACATGTCGGCATACTCCTCTACTAGTGATTCCTCTCTCTAGTTGGCCCAGTAGAGATGCTCACCGATAGTGCGGTCGAAGGCGGTGGGACAGGTAGGTATCAAATGGTCATGTGGGCGATTACGTTGTGGTTCAGAAGATGAATGTGACACAGGAATGTCTCCTGATCGAAGAAGGGTGTCTTTGGTGACTATCTGGGAATCTGACATGCTCAATCCCGTCCTTCTGAGAGCCTCAGTATACGAGGGATTTTCTGTTCTTGATTCAGCAAAGGGAGGACCTTCTTATCTATATGATATGTCATTGCGGGGAGGACCTTCGCAATGGCAGACGTAATGGAGAGGACTACCATTACTTCTTGACGCCTCACTTCATAGAAGAATTTTTCAGTGCACCCCCTGGGGAGGACCTCCAAGGTGTGATGCAGCAAGGGGATGACCTTCTGGCTACGTAGCGTTGTTACGGAGAGGGCCTTCTCAAAAACTTCCATCACGGTGAGGATGACCATCATGGTTTGTCGTTTGGTGTGTATCTTGGGGAGGACCTTCAAGACACACTACGACAATGGGAGGACCTTATTTCGGCTTGGGGCCACTACAAGGAGGTCCTTCGCAATGGTGGCCATGGTGGCGAGGACTACCATCACAGCTACTGTAATGCTGAGGACTACCATTACTGTTGCAGCAGAGAGAATATATGTGGGGTACACCCTGGGGAGGGCCTTCAGAATGTACCACAATGAGGGGAGGGCCTTCTTATTGCTTGACGTATCTACGGGGATCACCTCTGTTTTCAGGGTGGCGAGGACTACCACCATGATATGATGCCCGGCTGTGCGGGGTTTCTTTTCAATGTAACCCCTGGAGAGGACCTTCAGGGCAGGCCATGATAATGGGAGGGCCTTCTTGTCCTGATGAGACGTCACTGTGGGGAGGGCCTCTACAGTTTTGAGTATGATAGCGAGGAATACTATCATAATCTATGTTCCCACTACATGGAGAGTGTTTGCAGCATATACCCTGGGGAGGACCTTCAGGGTGGACCGCAGCAAGTGGAGGACCTTCGTGCTGCTCGATCTTCTGGTCATGTGGAGGGTTTCTGTGACTCGCATCAAAAGATGAGCTATCGTGATCGATCATTATATTCCCATGGTGGAGGTCCCTGCGGGTGATCTAGGGAGGACCATCAAAGCTGCGAGTAGTGACATTGCGGGGAGGACCTTCGCAATTTCTACTGCCGCTCACATAATATGGTAAGGGATGGGTAGGGTTTGGAGCCTTCAATATGCGCCTAGTGACATTGGGAACCCCATCTTATAGTAGAGTGGAGTCATGAACCCGCTCTTTATTTTCCTGCTGCCTTCAGCATGTTCGGGGCACTTTCTTGTAGGCAGCAAGGACCGTCTGCTATTGACAACAACCTTCACTTTTGGGCCCCTATCTAATTGGGTCCCATGATGTTGCCAATATACGCTGACGAACATCTTGACTTTTAGTAGGGATATATCCCTGCTCTAGAGCATCCACTATGATGGATGGGTGTCCCCCAATTTGAACGAGTGTAGCAGCTCAATTCGTTTTCCCTTGCGTCGCAGAATATTGTCGACGACCCTCCTGGGCGGAAGCAGGGATGCAGATCTGCTCTGATGCCGCCATCTAGTCTATTAGATGAGTCACCTCAATTAGGGAGATGGGCTCATATGCCCATGTCCTTGTTGTTTCCATTGATACAATTACACTCTAGAATGTCTGCAAGATTTGATCCGGGATCGATACTTTCTTCTCCATAATTGCCAGGATATGCAGAGAGACATCTTTGGCTGGAATAGGTATGATGGCCCATTCTGGTATCAGAATACGAACATCCTGCTCTTGTCCTCCGGTGGTCAGTGGGTACTGAAAATATTCCTGTGTCGGGGAAGGCGAACGAATCTTTCCCTGAGTTGGGATATGCCAGTTTATCTATCTGTTTTCCCCCGCATCGGGATGGAGGTCTTTACTTGCATCCATAGAGAGCTGTCCCTACATATGTTGGTTTCCCACCGTATCGAGTCGGTGGCCTTTGTTGGCAGGGATACGTGATCGCCAATTAATTTCTGCCACATCTGGATAGTGGGCTTTGTTGATCGCCACCACATCAGGATGGTAGGCATCGGGACCATCCGCTAGGAGATGGTCCTGCAAGCGCTGGGTCTCCACCACGTTAGGTTGGTGGGCTTCACAACCCTGGGTAGGGAGAGGTGCTAGCCCAGAAAGTGTTGTCCTCTATGGGAGACGGGCTTGAAGGAGCTTCGCGGGGATGCGCGCCTGCTCGTATGAGGCCGCCATGTCTGGATGGTGGGTCTTCATGTCTGGATTGTAGACTTCAGAGGAATGAACATGTGTATGTGTATGTTCGTGATGTGTCTCCTGGACTGGGCACTGGAGCTACTCCTTGGGGACAAGGGTGATGACCAGTCCCCGGTTGTAAGTTTTACGCCCTCATCGGGCTATCCAAGGGGCCGGACCTCAGGGAGCGTGGGCCTGGATCCTCGGGGTGACATCCACTTTATAGTGAGTTGCGGCGTGTCTGTGATGACGTCTTCCAGTGGGGGCCTTGGAGCGGAACCCCTATCAAGCGGGGATGAATTCCTTAGTGTAGACTTCATCAGCCTCCCTAAGATTAACGATGTACGCGTTGTACCATTCTAGGGAGAAGCTCATGAAAAGGTTTTAGGCGGCGACAGGGGTCATCTGGATCCGCCTTCACAGCTGCTGCTAGGCAGGCAACCGGCGGGTCCTGGCAGCTTGGAGGGCGTGGATGGCCGCCTCCACCATTGGGAGAGTACCGTTCCCGTGGTACTCTCAGATCAGGGCATCTGAGACCTAGCATTGAATACGCTGGGTAGGTTATGGGGTCCTCTGTTGGTGGGGACGATAGGTCATTGCGTAGTTGGATGCACGCGCATGTGAGTTCCTTCGTGACACCATTGGATCTAAGGGAGTTCTATCTGGTACCTATAAAACATTTCAACAAATACAAACAACAAACCCCTCACAGCAGCATCTCATGAGCCCATGCATAATTAATGACCTTTCATGGACCTCCTTGGGAGTATAAGGGGGCACAGGGTGGGATTAGGTTAAATCTATCATGCATGGTTAAATATTCATGTCTAGTTCACCATTTTTTGTTTCGGGTTGGTTTCAAAATTCCCAATGGTTCCGTATCCGAAGATACATGGACCTTCTTTTCAAAGGCAGGCATTCACTAGGTGGTTTGACCCGCGACGCTTGATAACTCAAATTGATCGAGAGGATGGGAGGTTGGGCTCATCGCACCCTTTTGGGGGAAATTATTTCCTATTCCAGGACTCTCTTATAGATTTATGATGTATTCATATGTTCGCGAACCATTGGTTTATATCCAAGCATAGTATCAATGGATTAATCCTGGTGGGCAACGGTCAGTTGGACGTAGGGTTTCAGAATCATTTATGCTCGAGGTTTACCATCCCTCATTTAATTAATGACCCTGAGGAGTGTGGAATCATTGAGGCAGATCTAGGAGTGGTACAGCGAACCAACGTGGTGATAGTCGGATCGACCAGTTGTTGGGATTGAACCTCAGGGAGGCTTCCTACAAACCCTACCTGGAAAATAGGGATCAAATTGCACGTTGTTCAAATAGGAGTGTAGGAGAGCCGAAGTGAATGTCAACCCAAGGGTCTGATGGTGATTGGTCTTGATCCTCATGGAGGCTTTCTACATATCCTAGTGGTAGGGAATCAAAGTCCTCATAGTTCCCATAGATTGGGGCATACACTCTAAGGAATCCCATAGTAATGGATTGGGGCTTACACTGTGAGGAGGCCCATATTAATGGATTGGGGATTACACTATGAGGATGCCCATAGTAATGGATCAGGGCTTACAATCTGAGGAGTCCCATAAGAGGATTCCATGGTCAATGTTTACTCTAAGCCCACATGAGTCACTCTCGGTGTATGAAACAAGAGGCAGTAGGGACCAGACAACTATGTCACGAAAGGGGTGTCCCTGAGAAGTGGAGTGGGGCTTAAGCATAGAGGCGGTTAATAAAGTCGGGGCTTACTCCGAGGTGGATGACCAGGGTGAAAAAGTGTAGCAGGAGGAGGTACTCGACCCCTAAGAAGGGCGAAGCATCCCCCTTTCCCACTACTCACATCCTTGGGCATGGCCATAGAGAAGTACAGAGTTGTATGGGGGATTCCTTCAGATGGGTATCCCACCAAGCCTCAGTGAGGGGAGAAGTGCCCCAGTCCTAACTAGTGGAGGGGCAGAAAGGGGGCTCTCGGGCTCGGACTCTGCATTAACATGGGAATGTGAACCCATGAATGATTCAGGAATCTACCTAAGGTTCTCAACAACCCCTTCTCCCATACTTATTGTGGGTATGTGAACTCAAAACAGCATGCTAATTCACCAGAAGGTTACATCACATGGTTTTGGTGGCTGTGGAGGAGGCCTTGGCTCTGGGATGATGAATGGGCGGATGCGGGGGTTGTGGAGGATTAGGCCGGATTGGAAGGATTTTATCTGCCTCAGGGAATGGAAACTCTTAAGGATTTCGTGTGCCACACACGTGTATGAGTGGTGGCGCCCTTTGCGTAAGGAGGGGCTATGCGGTTGGAGAGGCAGTCCGTGAAGCAGGGTAGACCACGAACTGATGGGCATCCCACAAACCATGGTGGTTCGCGGCTTCAGGTTCGGCGCATATACTAGGGTGGTAAGCGGAGGGATCCAGGCAAGCAGCGGCGGCCGAGGGCAGCACCATTCGGGGGTTCATCGATCAGGGCTTCGCCCATGTAAGAGGGTGATATGCAGTGCGACAGATCAGAAAAAAGGCATAAACTCCTAGGTCCACAGGGAGTGTATCCATGGAGGGGCCATGGTTTACGGTTCACCAAGTTATTAAGCGTTTTTAGTCCCTTATTAATTCTATTCCAGCTTCATAAATATTCTAGTTCGCAGACTAGAACTTCGCGGTTTCTGAAATCCTAAGCTCCTTCCTTCGAAATCCTTTCACTCGAATTTGGTCAATCTCTCCGAATCCTCCCTTTTCTTTCCCCCTCTGTCTCCTTTTATAGAGTGGGGAAGGTCATGTATCTGTGGTCATACATCACCATTTGCAGAAGCCCATGATCTGAAACCCGGTTAATGGATGACTTGGTCAATCCGCAACCCATGGGGGGCATTGAACACATCTCCCCCCCGAACCACACTAACTCAGGGAGTGCTTCGCAGCTGCGCAGGGTTCCGCCTCCATTCCACGAATGATAGCAGATGCGGCCTAGGCCGGACGATAAGGTCCGTGGCTAGGGTAGTTGGTGATGTGGGACCAGCTTGGCGCATGTCCTACTTCGCACCCGCGGAGGACCTCCACCTTCATTCTGTGAATGACAGCGGTCCGCGGATGGGGTGGTTCGTAGAACCTGTCGCGTTCTATTGACATTAGACCAGTTCATCTTGGGCCATCTTTTGAGTATTTCCCCATCTTTCTCAATCCATTTGCGGGGAAATTGAGTGGAACCTCCCTTGGATTAAAGGAGATTCTCATTCTCCTTTGTGGTTTTTTCAGGATCCTACAATGATATCATGGAAATTATCATACATAATATATTAAATCTAGATTACTATCTATAATTTATATTTTACATCCAATCATTACACCAATTTTTTTGTTTATAAATTTCCAAGATTCTTCAATATCTAAAGTATTTGAGGTTTTTATTGAATTACTAATACTTTTAGAACTATCAAATCCAAATTATTTATAATGATATTTTATATATTGATTATTTCATATAAAATATCCATCATGTTTTTGTGAAATTTTAAAACCTATAAAATTATCAATTTATCATATCATTCTCATTTCAAACAAAAATTCCATAAGAAGTAAAAAAGGAATTTGTTAATGGGATTTGAGTTAATCCAATCACAATTTCATCAAAGTAAATTTGAATGATAATCTTAATTTTAGATTTTTTTTTATTTTTCTGATATGCATCTCCTTTAACAAAACTTTTTTGTAGCAAAAAGTCACATATTATGTTATATATGGATTTAATATCTTATATATGTATAAAAATATCTTTGTAATATGTAAATACATGTTATGGATATTTCTTATTTTCATAACTATGGGTGTGTTCATAATAAACTTCCTCTTGTACATATTAATTATGAAAAATCAAACTTCACATCTATTTGATAAAATTTGAAATCAAGAAATTCTTCATATTCTAGATAAATGAGAATCCATTAATGTTTATATATCAGAGCATAATTTTCTTAATATTCTATACCCCCTTTTTAATTATAAAATTTTGCTACAATTATATATAATTTTATTTTAATAATTTATTTTATGTCAATCTTATTCAAGAAAAACTATTTTACTCTTATTATAGAAGTATTTTTAAATCATTGAACCAAATTCATCACCACATTTGAGTAAAATTAATTGATATAAAGTTGAATAGAATTTATATAATATTCATCACATAATGGAATATAATATGTTTTGAGATCAAATTACGATAAAAATTTAATGTGTTAAACTTCATTTCTTATGGATATTCTATTTATAACAGGGTTCTCTACATAACCAATCATGTTATCACTAGGATGATTCCTAAGGATAAACTAATTTTGTGGGATTATAAAATTATGTTTTTAATAAAATGAAGATATTATTCATGATATAAACGTTTAGAAATATTTTCATCATTTTTATTTTAGGTTATAAACATCCCAAAATGGGTGAAAATCGGTTTTGAAATTGAATCCTAAGAGGTGTAATGATTTTTGAAAACAAAAAGGATTAGTTTCATCAATATTTAACATGTATTGTTTCATCAAAAATTATTTTTTTACTAAAACCACTTTAATCCTTACTACTCTAATAATTAACTAAAATATATTCATTCATCACATTTTAGTGAAAATTTAATTAAATTATATTTAGTATGCATAATGAATATTATCGATACAAAAATTATTATGTAAAAGTGATTTAGTTTTATGCTTTTCCAGAACCCAAAATGAGTTTTAAAAATAAAATCTATTATTAAAACATGATTTATTGCATTAATAGGTGTAATAACTATATCGTCCAAAAAAATAGCATTTTAGTATTCAATCCGCATTGTTCTAGTAATCTATAGAAGAATGATATTTTTTCTCTCAAATATACCTTTTTTGTGGAGATATAAGGACTACAAACATATATTTCCAACCATTTAACACCTAAAAGATTAAAAATTAGAATTTACAAAATATCCACGATGATCAGTATGAATAATTATCACATATAGATTTTTTCCCATTTTTAACAATTACTAAACAAATTTTCAAACAGAAATTGGCTTCAAACATATTTTCGTTAATATATACCATTGTATATCTAGTGTAATACTAAAAAAAATTATTCAAAAACATATTTTCCACAAATAATTTTGATTTATTAGGATACAATAAATCCATGTAAACTAACTATAATGAACAAATAGACTTCACTAATATATTTTAAACATGATTTTTTTGGAATTGATTAATTTTATAAAAATTGAATCATCAAAATTAATGGCTTATATATCTTAAGATATTCTTTTATTAGATATTTTATAAAACTTTATTACAATTATGTGTCCAAAAATTAATTTCCATAACCATTATTGATCTACCATAGCATTAAGGTAAGGTAGATCTAAAACCTATGGTCTTCTCTGTTTAGTTTATAAACATTATTATGAAGATTCCTGGAAAGAATGAATTAATCTTTTGAATGACGAATAGTAATTTTTTCAACATTTATTCTTACAAGTTATAGATCATCAAAAAATTGAATTTTTCTTATAAGGTTTTTCTTTATACATACAAAAAATAATAAATTTGAAAATAAGTCTTTTCTAATAAGAAAAATGATACAATTTCAAAATTTTCCCTGAGAATTATCACTAAAGGTTATGATGCCACCACACATTTTAAAAATATTCATGAATAGATATTTATTCCTGGTCATAATCCAAGAAAAAAAATATCCATGTACCATATATTTTTGTGGAAATTATTATTTTATTCACAATATTAATATGTATTGTTTCTAACCAAAACAAGCATGTGTCAAGTATTATTAAGAAATAATGTATTTGGAATCAACATCTCCGAAAATTTGAAATATTCTGAATACTTTAATTTTTGAAAAATATTATTTATGGAAAAAATAATAATAAACATTATCAAAATAGAAATTACATTTTAATGTCCACCACTTTGAAATTTTGTATAAAATAATTATCATTTTGGTACAAAGTAGTAATTTTGAAAAATAAGATTCTAATTAGTATTACCCACTCATGATCCATCCATATTATGTTTATATTTTCTATAAATATTATAAATTTTTTCATTACTAGTTGTAAAATTTCATAGAATCATTTTTATAATTGTTATTTCATAATTAAATTTTACAAGAAAATGTTTATCCTATAAAAAATTAATTTTCAAATACATTTTTTCAAATCTTATGATAAACCTGTTTTTTCAAAATTATATTATTATTATAATTTAAGATGATTAGTCCTCAAAATATTAATAATTATAATTTTTTTTATTTTTTATAAAAATTAATAATATTTTTAGATATTATAGAGTATTAATTGGAATTGTTTCATCAATAATATCATATTTTTTTATTAATTTTTGAAATCATTTTTCCCAAATATTATCAAATCTATAAGAAGTTTTTATAAATTTTTATTTTCTTATTTTTTTATGATAATGTTGATTCCACATCAGATGAGATTGATTTTTTTTATCATTATCCTTTTCAAATTTATTCCATTTAATGTAACATTGGTTAAGGATTAATAGTTATCTTTGACATGAAAAAATCATTTTCCATTTTAATCTCATCAAGAAACCCAATATCATTTTTTTTCTTCACTTCCACTATCATATAAATTATCCGATGAACTATTAGAACCACATTCACTCCATGTTTTTTTCTGTTATAATTTTCTTATTTATATGTGTGTATGATTTCATGGAAATATTATATAATTTTTTATGATTAATTTATTTTCTTTTATTCTTTGGATTTTCATGTAAAATACGTAAAACATTGATGTATTGCTTACATAGTACTTCATTAAAATAATTCGTATAACATCTACTTTTATGTCTCTTTGTTATACATATATCTATAATACATTTTATGAAAAATCATATTTATCCTATAAGAATGACTGGCTATTTCATTCAAAGAATATTTTGATGAACTACTATCCTTTTCTACTATCATTAATATAAAATAATATCATCAATTAATTTTCTTCATCATCTCAAAATATCTATTTTATATAAACACATATTCCATAACAGTACGTAAATAATCATCTAATGTTAAATCATTAATGGTTATCGTGTCATCAGAATTTGTTCTTTTTTATTCCCATTCTTGAGGAAATATTAAAATTATATTTTATAAATACATTATCACGATATTTTTCAAATTGAAATTTTTAAAACAATTTATTATTTTCATAACTCGACAACGAATCTTTTCAACATATTTATAAGGATTAAAATAAAAATAATGACAGTTTTTCCATAAAACTATATTTAAGTGTCAATTATATTAGAAGATAAAAATGTTTTAATTTAAATATTCTTATTAATATTATTATTTTCTTAAAATGAAGATATTTTTTCCATATATGTTCTTAGTAATTTGATAGAGCAATTTATTCCTTACTCGATAGTATAACTTATATTCTTTCCTCTTATGATTTTTAGATTTAGAAAAATCCATCTCAAAAATATTATAATCTATCGTTATCATAATTTTTTTTTTAAAATAAATTTTAATAAGTAAATTATCTAATATGTATCTTTAGTATTAATAATCAACGGCCACAATGATTAGTGTCGTATTTGGATTTATATTTTCGTATTTAAAATAATTTAAACATTTTATCTTATAAATAGATATACACTTTATATAATATACACATTAGTGTAACAATAATTTTTTAACAATGTTTTATAATAAATTTTTTTGAAAACATTAGAAACATTCTTAATAAAAATTTATAAAACCATTATTTCAAGAAGAATAAAATCCTTTAATATTAATTCATGGAATATAAGAGTTAATAATGGATACCACAGGGGTGAACTATAGTTAATTAAATTAACTGATTAGTAAATAATCCAGTATTATTACTTTTTATTGCACATAGATTATGTTCTATTATCAGATTATATAAAATAGACTCAGTGTATATATTTTAAATTATATTATATAAAAATTTAATATAGTAAACATTCCTTATAAATGAAAACTATAAATATTATATGTGTATAAACAAGTAAAATATTACATTTCAAAGTACAATTTAATGAATAACTGAAACATTTTAAAATAAATAACTACACTTTATCCTTTATTGTACTTTAAGTTAATGAACTACAATTATGGTATCCACTGTTTTAACCAAACATTATGGTCAATTATTATTCAATAAGAAATCCCCTGGACAAAATTATTTGAATCACTATTGTATTTTTATCCCCAAAATCCCCTGACTAGCATGATTGGAATCAGTAATCTTAAAATCCATATAATTTATCAATCATAAACATTAATTGGGAAAAGAATAAAACTACAAAAAAATATAAATAATTTAAAATACTGAAAATTATTCCTTAAAACTAAAACTCTCTAAAAACATTAAATGAGGCCGTAAAAAGATGTTACAACATTTAATAATATAGATTGTTTTAGTTTAAAAAATGAATCTTCTAACAACTCATAAAATTCTCCCCTATTTATTGGAACACATATAATGGTTATATTTCCATGATTCATTGCATTGGTTTTAATAACATTATATGATCTCTAGCTTGACATATTGATAAGTACATATCCATCCAATGTCACGTTGATTGCAAAATTACTATGTTGTTAAAATATTAACGTCCAATATAGAAAAATTGTAAAATTATTAGGATAAAAAATTTTAATACCTTATTAATCATTATTCAGTAGTTTTATAAATATTTGTCCAGAGTGTATTTATTCCCCCATCTATTAAATTTATAATTGGATAATCAGTATTGTCTTCATCTCTTGGGACTTAATAAATCATTTTAATTCATACATGATCAAAAATAGTGTATGATTAAATGTTAAATCATTCTTTATATGTACAATGTACATGTACACAATATTTTAAAAATTATATCAATATATTTATAATGTTTTTCATGATATAATATCAAATTCTTATGGAGGTATCATTTTATAAAAACCGGATCATCCAATTATAAAGGTATCATCAGATTACCAAAGTGTTGTCCGATTTACAAAAGAATCATAAGATATTGTCTTCAATATCTAGTTGAATATATTGATTTTTTAAAAAATATATAAATCCATGGGAAATATAACTTTTAATAAAACATATAAATTATGAAGGTGTGATGTGATTTTGAAAAATAATGATAGAAAAGAGAGTCAAATATTTAACTCTAAAAGATAGTGGATAAAAATAATCTTTTCTAAAAAAATACTTATATATTAACGCAAAAATTGGAAAACATAAATTGTTTCTATAAATAATAGAAATAGTTCAAAATAATATATTAAAATAATGTTGTTGGAATATTTTAATTATATCAAATTTCAATTAAATATATTTTTTATGAATAATGCACTAAAATGAATGGTGTTACTATTAAATAAAATATGAATAATACTACGAACTCTTATAATATTGAGTTATAGGGAAGTGAATGTGTAAAATTTTATCATATAGATAAATTAATTTTAAAAGAAATAATAAAATATTGCAGATGGTATAGAAAATATTATTTTACTGGGGATTATTGGTGTTAAAAAATACTATAATATTACTAATGATACCTCAAAACAAATTTCCTTTCATTGTTAAAGTAAATTAAATATCCATACTAATATACAAAAGTTAAACAAAGAATTAAATAACAATATATTGGAATTTTCAGATAAATTATCTTTATCAGTTGGTCAGAGTTTCTCCAAGGATTCATATTCTATTTTTTAATCTCGAATATAAAAAAATATGCTAAAATGGGTCTGCTGATTTCAATAAATTTGTTTACAGATTCTAATCATGATTCCAATGAATTTTATATTGAAAAACCTTCTATTTAAGAGTTTTATAAAGATATTTAATTAAAAAATCTGTTATTAAAATGTTTTTACAATAGATGGATCATATTGGAATGAATATGGAGAATCATTATAAAATTAAGACTCATTTATTATAAATTGATAATTCTAACATAATAATATGAAATGTATATACATATCAATTCAAATAAAAATGATTATGATGAAAAAAGAAACTAATTTTTTATGTGTTGGCGTACAAATTTCTTAGAAGGAAAAATGAATGGCTTAAAAAAGAAATTTGGTTATTGAAGAAAAATATTCCAACATATATTTATGGTAGAAAAATATTTTATATAATGATTAATTTGAGTAAATTAATTATAAATAAGACTAGAAATGGGTATAATATAAACCTATAAAATATTTAAAATTGTTCCCTTATTTAATTTTCTAATGAAAATGTATCAATATTCATATGAATTTTATAAATGATAAATGATCATTATTGTATTGAATATTCAATAATGTTTCATCATTCATTTAGAAATAGATAGTCTTTTTTTATATCATAATATTTAAGATTTATTTGAATAAAATAATGAAATATACATTTTTTTCAAAAAAATTATTATACTAATGTCATTTGGCATATAGTATAATGGGTTTCCAAAATATCTTTAAACTCATTTATTTGGAAATATTAATTATAATTCATAATATGATTTCTACTTCATTAGTATTGGATGATCTCACACATGAATTTATATTCTCAAATTATCTATCATATAAAAATTTTTATGGAGACACACTGACATTTCAAGACAACTCAAAAGGTAAAGGCAAGGGTTTTAGTGTACTAGATATTTATAAATAAACTATAATTCTTTATTATATTTTTATAGGAATTTTAATAAATAATCTAAATATAATTTCACATTTATGTGATGATTGTATGATTATTAAATTTCAAAGAGACAACATAGTTTTCTTAAATGATAATTTTTTTCATTTCATGTTAATAGAAAGGGAAATATATTTTCTATTAATTCTATTAAACCAACTACTTATATTTTTATGTGAAAAAACTTTATAATATAATATAATAATTTTTGGAATATGAATCAAGATAATTGGAAGTTTATAATTATATATAGCCTTCTTAATCACCATAATGTGTTGATGTTGCCTAATTCAAAATAGAAAAATAAGGATATTTTTTATTAATATATTAATGGTTAAAATCATATAGAGAGTTTCAAATATATCATTTTTGAAAAATATATAATACATTTTGACCAAATACATTCAATCTTATTTGGTCTTTTTTAAATAGAACGTATTTATGTTCTGTAATATCCTTTTTTTAATTTAATTATATTTATAATGGTTTTTTATAATACACATAAACGTAAGAAAATTCAATATTTAAAAAATATTAAATGTTGAGAATGGTTATTTAATTTTATTTTTGATAAATTATAGTGGAATATATTTTTTTAATTTAAAATATCTAATTTATTATGATGAAAATAATTATTTTCAAAATTTTTCCAACACTATAATACCCCAATAAGATGGTCCAGTTTGATGAAACAAATATATTGATACATGAAATAGAGAGTTAATAAGTTAAAATTATTTTTAATAATTATTTTTTGAGGATAGAGTTATAAACATGGATAAGTACATTCATAATATATTTATTTTGAGACAAATTTTAAAGAAAACAATTTCAGAAGCTAGAAAATAAGGAACGCTATAGCTAGTTAATTTAATGCTTTTTGTGGTAATTTTCTTATCCTTAATATTGATGTTTCCCTATAAAATAGTTTCACTCAATATGACGAATTAAAAATTTCGTACATTCAAAAGACAATAAATATTATATATTCTATTCAAAAAAATATATGGATGTTAAAGATTCCATTCTTGTAAAGTTTGATATAATTTTTTTTGAAATAAAATAATAATGATCAGGATCATTATAAATATTGCATTATTTTTAGTAATAGATAAAAGTAAAATTATAAATTTTATAGAAAATTTGAGGTAGAGAATCTTACTTATGTTATACAACATAACAAAATTAAAATCAACTTATAGAACGATTAATTAGATATGTTGACCATATGCCTCTAACCCAAAATTCATTATGAATTTTTTTGCATTCCTCTTTTATACAAAATATTATTCTAAATGATATTTTGGAATAATTAAAAGACCATAAATGGAATATTTCGATATACTTTGAAATAAAAAAATTTTCTTGAATTAATTTTTTGAAATTTATTCGATTCATCTTGAGACTAAAATTTTACCTTTACTAAGTGGATATTTAGAAACATACTTGAGGAATATAGTAATATTATTAGAAATAAATCCAAATAATTTTCTGAAGATTGTTTTAATGAAGATATTATTTATTACTATAAACATTTTCACATGTTTCTTGAATAGTTTGTAATATAATTTTATTATCATATACTACTCGTATTGGATTCAAGGTTTATGAATGTCTAAAAAGTAGTTATTCTTATTGGTTTTATTATAAAATAGATTTATATAAAAAATACTCATGTTTCATTAATTAAAAAGAAACATTACCATTATTTAAGAAAGTTATTGGGAAAATTATAAACATTTTGAATCTCCTGAATATTGGTATGAGTGATTATCAATTCTCATGACCAATATTATCTTAAAATTAAAAGTATAAATATTTTTATTCATATAAATGAACTCAAAAGTAATATTTATTGTTAAAATATATAATGGTGATATCATATATTGATCCAAATATGATCAAATTCATAGAGAATTTAGTAAATTAAATAATTATAAATTTTACATTTGTCGTATAGGATAATTGAAATTCACCTTAGATTTAAAATTCATTAATAGAAAGAATGATGTTTTATTAAATAATGTAAATATGCAATGGAATTTTTGATACTCCTTTGACGGGATTCTAAATAAGGAAAAAATCAGCCCATGAGTTATAAAATTTAATTGAGTAATGATATTGTTTTAAAACCTATAAATATTATACTTAACATAGGAATGATTATTATTATTTTTTCAACTTCTATTATTCTTGATTTTATGTTTTTATGTTTCATTTGTGCTAGATTTCAATATAAAAAAAAATGAATATGTTTTTTTATTTTTAATATACAATAAAATATGATAAAATTATTTGTAAATATACAATTATTTTATACAAGAATAACCTCTTTAAAATTGGAAATTAATTCTAACTCTACATTTGGATGTTTCAAAATTAATAGAAAAATTACATGTTGTATATGTAATGTTTTAGTATAATGTTTTTTCCTAGAGTTTAATGAATCATTTATCATATAATTATACAATAACTAAACCCAAATATATTTTTTATCCCTGATTTTGATATCAATGTTTTTGAATTAACTCATATTATTCTAGTTTTGATTTCAATTTTGAAATGATTCATATTCTTTGTGATATTTCATAAGTTATTTCAGTTTATATTAATCATTTATAACAATAAAAATATATATTATTGAAATATGAAATCATTTTATTAAATATAATTTAAATAAAAGATAAATCGCTTTGAAATATTTTTCTATAGATGATAAATTTACTCATATTTTTACTAAACCGTTAAATTTGGTAATGCATGAGATGATTAAATATAGTCATGGAATGCATGAAATTTGAAATAATTTTTTTATATTTATGTTTATTTTATTTTTATTATTCACTATAAATTTATAAATTTTTTCATACCTAGTTCAATGAATGTATGTGTTACAAACATTGTTCCTAAAATTTTACTCAGAACAAGAATAAGATGCTTTTAGGGAAGTTAATATTAATTTCAATCCTTTATTATTTCCTTAAATGTTTCTTAATATCTTTATAAATTAATTTCACTAGGGTGGTTTTGTATACTTTATTTGTTGTAATTTTTCATTAAATATATTTTAAAAAATTCTTATGTATATTGAATGATTAGTTCTAAAATATTTCATAAATATTTAGTTTGAGATTTAGTAATTTATTATATATAATATTAATGTTAAATATTTATATTTACTATGTATTTAATATTTTTTTACAAGGTGGTAATAATTTTAAATATATCAAACATTTCGAATTCAATTATTTAGGGAGAATTTATAAATAAATAGTTTTCAATTTCTTAAATGGATGTCATTTTTTATTTATATAAATTTAAATAACATAAATTATCTTTACAATATGGGTTAGTATTTTTAAAATTTGATATTTGACCAATTTTGGCTATTTCCAAAAGAGGGGGTATTATGCTTTTTTTAAATAAATTACTTCTTAATTATCTATATTTTTAGGATTATTGACAGGGCGTTATGAACATTTTTTGTGATTAGATATTTAGAAAATCCCAATTTTTTCCCCTCTAACATGTGGTGTATAATATAATATATGGTTTTACGCTTTCTCTATATGTATATATTAATAATATTATTTTGTTACATATTTTTTATAAAATATTTCATGATGATTTTTAATTTATACAAAAAAATTACATCTTTATTATTTTAGTATTTTATAAAATTTTCCAAATATCTTATGCATGAATAATATAAAATTTTCTCTCTTATTTCCTTGTTACTCAGTATTTCTATAATTGATTCATTAAAACATGTAGTTATCATGAAAAGAAAAATCCAATTTGAAATACTCCAACATGAATAACCCATTTGACAATGAATTTTGATGTATATAAAACACTATTTTATAAATAAATATTGTTTTAAATTTTTAAATGGTTTACTCCAGAGTGACGTTTTCATATATGATTCATCTTAGTGAATCATTAATGGACTTTCAATGTCATATGATTTGAATTTTGAAAATTACATATCACTTATGTAGATCTACAAAAATGATATTTTTATTCTTTTATTTAATATTAATTGACTATTAATTAAATTCATTCCCAAATGTATTAAATCCAACATGGATCATTTTATTTTAAATGAAATTAAATTTTTAATTATTAAATCTTATTTATAATATTTATTTGGGTTATTTAATTATTTTAATTATATTAATAAATTTTGTATAGATTCTAATGGTTTATTTATATCAACACCATTTGGATAAATTGTTCAATGCATTATAAATAATAATAAAATATATATTTTTATTGAATTAAATAAAATCTTAAACGTTTAGAACATTAATATTTTAATGCAGTTTCTTTTATGCTCTATGTTTTATCGATTTTAGTGTCTGTTATCACATGTTTAATCTAGTGTGTTCCAAATTAGGAAATAGATGATTACACAACACTTAAAATATATAATTTTTGTTCTTCAATTTTTAAAATCACTTGTTGATTCGGTCATACAAGTAGTGTGGAAAAATATTATAAAACAAATTGACACATCCCATTAAGTGTCAATTTTCTATGTGTTTTCTGTCATCACAATAATGGTTATATTATAACTGGTTTCAGAATCCACTAATAAAGATATTTTATTAGTGGATAAAATACATCTTAGGTGTATAAATATATAAGTATTATACATAGGATCTCTTTGTTACAAACATTTATAAAAATTTAGCATGTTAATATATTTTTTATATTTCTATTTCAATAAATTTTTTACAATGATATAAATTATTATAATATTATAAACTCATCAACTCACCACCCACTTGACTACTCGACTATCTCTCAAACTGGAAAACCAATTTGTTCTAAAAAGGTTGATTTTAATGTAAACTAAGATATTTTTGGTGGATGCACTTGATTGTTGTCCCTTCTTATATCGTCTCACACTAGTTTTATTTAATTATATGTTGCTTTTACTATTTGGTTTCATTAATAAAACTGTATCCTTGTATCATTGCTTCCTATTTTTCATTTAATTATCTCCTAGCGTCCCTCCACTATATGGAACTTTACCATAGATTATCATGTTCGTACATTCTGATCCTCCCACAAGGTTTCTATTAGGTAAGTTTATTTGATGTGGGTTGTCTCTATTGTTAATATTGTTATGTTTTAGTGTGAAATGATTCTTAATGGGTAAACCCCCATGTGTTTTATGGTGCTGATTGATGAAGAAATCATAGGTGATTTAGTTCTCATTGTAATGACTGTTGTATACATCGTTCTTCGTTGGACGATAAATAAGATTTTCATCCCGAATATTGTTTTTACTGGTTCAATGTCTACAAATTAAAGGCATAAATATTTTTTTGTTATGGATACATGATTTTTTTTCTTTTTTATTCCCATATTATGTTATCATTTGGTGATAACATCAATTGTTTCTCTAGGTTTTATATGATTGTGTGACATTATTCAATGGTTCTCTTTTGTATGTTAATTATTTTAAACATTTTGATTCATTTTTTAGGTTATTCATCAGTCGCAAAATTTATGGAAATTTTAATGGGAGTTATTTAATAATGATGTATCCGTTATAGTTTAATCATAGTTCTTGAGACGTTTCATTCCTATAAAGATCATGGTTTTTATTACATTGATATTATATCATTTTAATGAAACTGAACATAAAGTCATTACATAGTGAGGATTCAAAGGTTTAGTGTGTTTGGAAAATTTGTACCATACATTACATTTAAAAAATAAAACATAAAAATTATTTAATTTCTTCTTAAATATCATTTTATTGGCCACTAAATTCTTCTTAGTATACGTAATCACATAAGGATATAAATCTAAGAATGGAGGGGGGAAATATCCATGTAAGTGGATAGATATAAATATTAAACAATATAACATGGTGTGTGTATAATCAAAACATCAAAATAAAAATCATGATAGGAAGAATTAGTTAAATAATGAAATATGGAAATAAATAAAAATGAAACATCGTGTCTTCATCGTCAATTGACACACATAGTTGTGAAAAAATCTAGCATCATGTTCATGCATATATCACTTTTTAACATTAAATTCATTACATAAAATTATGTATTGGGGATATATATAATTAATGGAACACCCATAAAATCATATCACATACATTACTCTATATAATTCATAGTGTACCCATCACATCTTATCATTTACATGGCGCTATATAATTCTAGGTTCACATGTCACATAATTTAAATTACATTATCTTGAATTCCACATATAACATATATTAATATTGGAAATAAAATAACCCATTTAAAAGAATGGATATAATTACATAAATCATACATTAATAACCTTTGGGATCTCAAATAAATTATGGAATTATATATTTGATATATGAATAATTAACCTTGCTTGAAGAAGAAACAATCTTGAGAAGTAAAGGGTGTGTTTTATAAAGAAGACATATTTTGAGGGAACATTTATTTATAATAACCCAATTTAAAACCATTTATATCTCAGTTAAGGTATGATAATTATGAGAAAAAATTATATATATGGAGTATTCATTATAAAAATGTGTTGAAATGGGGAAAACCCAAAGAAAAAGTGTCAGGTTTGAGAATTACATATACCTTCTATCCAAAAGCATCCATCGGGTTAATGTTTTTTATAATCACATTTGATTAAATAAATATCTAATCTCAAACATTTTATTCCTGAATTTTATTCATTATGGTTTTATAATGACCATTTATGGGTTTTTATAAGAGTTTTATAGTTTAATTTTGTCACACCTAAACATTTTTTTCATGGTTGTCGTGATTGGTGTGATTGTATTCAGGAATGGGTGATCATGTAAAATGAGGACAAATATCTGGAATATTCATTTTATGTTAATTATTAAATTCAATAAGGTAATATGATCTTATAATGAATTTTGTTATTATTCATGAGGATAAAAGTTAATAGGGATTAATTTATGTTAATTTTTGATGTTTTTAATATCAATAAATTCGTTTGGTTTTACCATTTAGAATTATGTAAAAATGTTTGTTTCAGAAGTTATATAGGCTTTTATCATAAAAAGTAAAATCTATTTTAATCCATTTAATAGTTTTATAAATATCCTAAAGGTTTTTATGGAATGTGAAAGTACATCATCATTGATGTTAGTAAATTGACACATCACAGGCGATGATTTCATTTTTATAAGAGAAGAGTGGGAGGGAGGACATTAAGGATTAATATTCCCTTAACATAATATAATTATATAATATCAAACATACTATATTTTTCATTCTATTTTCATAAGAGAATGTAAGGATAATATATGAAAAGAAAGAAAATTGAATGGAATTTAAATGAATAAGAGAGAGGATTTTCCTCTGGAATTTATCCTCATTGAGAACCTTCTTATGTAAATGATTTTTTTCATTTAACAAGGAAAAGATATATTGGTCGAGGGAAATAGGATATGGATGATTACTGGGAAAAATTTATGCCAGGATAAAAGATATAGTGGTGTGAGGAGAAGAGAGGGTGAGGGTGGTATTTATAGTTGAGTAGAGGGGGGTTTTCTCATTATTTGATTTAGGAGTTTATTATTTCTCACAAGAAAAGAAATAGTGTTGATTCATGAGAATAAATAAATTAACTATATCATGTGTGTTATAACCAATGTTTCTTACATCAACTATGACTCAATGAATAGTTTATTTAACTTATAATGTATGTTAATAGTAAATTACCATTTTTCATTATTCATAAAAAATCCATGTAATTCAAGAAAATTACAAAAAATTTATCCAAACAATTGTTTTAAAAGAATAATTAAAAATTAACTCCATTTTATATAACTAATTTTATAATTATGAGTAATTTAATTTTTAATTAATGTCATTATTTACATAGAAAATATAGATTTTAATATTTTAAATGATTTTATAAAACTTTGAAAATTTACTCATGGTCTTATAAAATTATTTTAAAATCAAAAGACATAAAAATATTTATTTCTGAACACATTTTTTTTAAAAAAAAATTCTTTTGCATTATTAAATTATTCATAATATTTTAATTAATTATATATGACTTATTGAAATAGCAACACTTAGTTAATAAATTTTAAAAAATTTACATACTTATACTATGATAAAATTATATCACATTTTCAATTATAAGATCCCTAAATTTAATTTATCCTTTCATGGGCGTTGAAACTATTCATTTGGCTCGTTTACTATTCAAAATTTTAATATAACAATTCCTAAGGTTATGTTGTTATATCATATTCATTGGTTCTTTAACATCTATATATACTTCATATTACAATAATTCATCATTTATATAGTTTGTTTCTTAAAATTATTATTCTATATGAATATAATATATAATATAATAGTAAGAAGATAATTTCAATGATAATTGTATTGGGTCGTTACATTCATCCCCCTTTTAAAATATCACCATCAATGGTTTTTTACATAAAAAGATGAGTGTACTTCACCTTTATCAACTCCTCTAGTTCCTTAGTTTATTCTTAATGCATATGGTTCTTCAGAAAATCATTGAAATGGTTGGTTTTCTTGTTGCATAGAAACTTATCTCTCCTAGCTAGATTTTTAACTAGCTTCTCACCATAAGAGAGATCATCTCCCAACTATACCACCATTGAGTAAAGAATATGTGATGGATCTGGTTTGTAATTCCAAAAGACGGGTATGTGGATCAAATCATGAACATGATCCATTTTTAGTGAAAGTTGATGATGATAGGCCACGACTCTTATACAATCAAGGATTTCAAAGGGGGAATGTGCCTTGGGATTAGCTTCCCTTTGTTTCCAAACCACATGACTCTCTTCTATGGTGATATTGAATTGAAGTATTTATCACCAAGTTTAAACTCCATGTCCCTTAGGCATTTGTCAGCAAAGAGATTTTGTAGACTCTGATGAGATTTTATATGTTACTAGAGGGTTTGATCCTTCTCTATCATCTTTTAAACTAGGATTGGTCCATGTATCAATTTTTCACCAACATCATCCCAACAGGTTGGGGTTCTACATTAGTTTCCACACAGATCTTCACATAGAGCCATCTAATGACTTTTGTAGAAGCTATTGTTGTATAATAACTAAATCAATGGGAGATTTTGATCCTGTCCTCCATCTAATTCTAAAGGTAATTTTCTTAGTATATATTTCATCGTATAAAAATCCCTTTCAGATCAAAAATAATTTATTTGTGATAGGAGGTGCTAAAATTTATCTCAGCACAAAAAGCATGTTGAAAACTCCCCTATAGTTTAGATGTGAACCTGAGATCATGATCATATACAATTGAGAGTGGAACTCCATACAGTCTCACCACATCCCTCAAATATATCATTATATGTTGTTCAAACGAGAGATATTACCAAATAGAAATAAATTTTGAAGCCCTTGTGATTTTTTCCACCACAACAAATATCACATTAAGTCATTTCAATGTCGTCAGGATACAAGTTATTAATTCCATAGTGATATTCACCCATTTCCATTAGGAAATGGGTAAATCAACCCTTTGGACTTATATCGCTCATCTTTAACTTGCTGAGATATAAAACACCATAACATATTCCCCGCAATATCTTTCTTTATGTTGTCCCAACACAAGTGTACTCAGATATCATAATACATATTGGGTCTCCTAGGATGGATAGATAAAGTTTAGATATGTTAATTTGATAATATATCTTTGTTTATCCAAAGTGATGAAGGCCCAAAAATCATTGTTCGAAGTTGAATGACACCATTATCATCGAAATAGAAATCCTGGAGATACCCATATTTTACTGAATTCATCTTCTTTTGTAACTCTAGATCATTCCATTGTGACTCTTTAATATTTTCATGGATAGATAATTGAGTAATCATTTGGGAAAGGTAGGATATATTCCCTGCCATTATGATTCCAAAATCAATCCTTTTAATATCCTGGAAGATCCAGTGTTTCCAAATCCCCAACATGGATAGAGTAGTTGGTTCATTTCTCCTAAGAGCAATATCTACCTTGATTACCTTTCCCATATCATATGGAATAGAGAAATCATAGTATTTGATTAGTTCTAACCATCTACATTGATGCACGTTGAGTTCCTTTTTTTTGAATTTAAAATTTAAGCTCGTTGGATTGATATATGTGTCACACATTCCATTCTTGAGTTAGTGCTTCTAGATATTTAGGTAAAAATTCATAGCTACGAGATCTTTACCTTATGTCGCCTAGTTATGCTCATGGACCATCCACTATTTCTAGGAATAAGCTATCACATTATCATTTTTCATGAGTAAACAACCCAATACTTTCACTGAAGAATCGCTATATTTCAAAATCATTTACCACTTTTGGGTAATGTGATTACAGGTGCAATGATCAGCCTCTTATGTATCTACAGGAAGATTTCCTCACATTCATCCATCCAAAAAAACGTTATCTCTTTTATTATTAACTTAGTTTGCAAGATTTTAAATTTTGATAAATTTATAACAAAACATTTATAATACACTATTATGCCAAGATAATTGTTTATTTCTATGACACTAGAGGTGATATGACCTTCCTCAATTGATATTATTATTTATTTTTCCATAGATATTCCGTCACATTTGATCACATGTCCCATGAATTTGACCTACTACATACAAACATCACACCTTCAGAACATTGTGTACAAATTATCCCTTTATATTTTCAATAACAGATGCCTTAGATATTCTTAATGTTCCTTTATTCTCTTAGAGTACCTGAGAATACCATTAGTAAATAACACCAAAAAACATTCATGGAAATTTCTAATACACTATTCATCAAATCCACGACTATTACAGATGAATTTGTATGTCTGAAGGGAATCACTAGAAACACAATGTTCACATACCATATATAGAAGGTTGTATTCTAAATATCTTCCTTCTTCACCATTATATGATGATATCTGAAACAAAACCACCTATGATAAGTACTAAACTCCTCAAAACAAATCAAAGAAGTGATCAATCTCTGTATGTGAATAGTTGTTTATTATAGTGATCTTGTTGCGTTCCAAATAATTGATACACATATGTATTGATAAATCTTTCTTCCTCACAAAGAGCACTGGTGCACCCCTATGTGATGTACAAGGGAGTATGAACCCTTTCTCTACATTCTCTTGAAACAACTTCTTTAACTCATCCATTCAAATAGAAGCCATTATATAGGGAAATATTGAGATAGGAGTATATCTAAGTATGAGTTCTATTTAGAACTCTACCTCACAACCAGAGGGGTTTGGGTAACTCTTTAGTAAATGCATCACTGTGTACCCCCATTACAATAATTTCTCCTAGGTTGAGAAATTACTTTTAATAAAACATTTGAGTGATGTATGATTCATTACATGGAATCAACACACACACCAATTAAGTATTTTCAAATGGATATTAATGATCTTACCTGGAAATATAGAGGAGCATGGGATGGTTCAGAATAAAAAAAGACATTTCTTTTTCCAAATAGTTGATTTGTGCTCTATATAACGAGTGTCAATCCATCCCTAGTATAGCATCAAATTCTACCAAAGGATTTATTATGAGATTCATTGGAAGAATATTCCCACATAGGCCAGTAGGAGAAAATTATAAGACTTATGTTATAAAGATTTCACATGTATGTGTTTTGAAAGATATCTCTATATCAAGGTTTTAGGATTAAATTAAATAGTTCTAGAGATCATTTAATATATAAATGAATGCATTGAACCATAATCAAATTAGTCCATTTCCATTCTTGAGTGAATTGGAAGTGTACATTGTACGACATCATTTTCTTTCCCCACTTCAGTAGTAAGGATGGTATAGGCCTTTGCTTTCTTCCTTTTCATTAGTGGATGATGATGATGATGATTACCCTCAAGAACTAGAGGTTTAGTTCACTATCATTCACAATTACCTTAATACTTATAGTATCAGTAATGGGTTGTGGGTTGTGATTTCTTTTCCACTAACATATTATCTAGATTCTTCATGCATTTTTAACTTTCATGAGATTGGTGACCTTCCCTCCCACATTTTATGAATTTCTCCACCCCTTTTAGAATGTTACCATGACTCTACATCCAACATTTGTTACATTTGGGTGGCTCAATTTTCATTCATTCTTTATCATTTGATCCTCTAGCTTGATACTCCATATTTTATTTCTTATCACTATAGCCATGGGAAAATTCTTCGAAATCAATCTACAATTTGAGAGAAAATCGAACAACTTATTCACAATACCGAATGTCCCAAATTTCTATAGAATTTCAAAGGGTTGATATTAAACCAATAAATAATCTATCAATTTTTTTTTATCATTTTTGGTAAATAAAACCTAATAATTACCATGAAATCCTTGTGAAATTTTCGTCGTAGATCATGAAAGATTTTTCATCCATTTTTTCACCTCTATGAATTCTCTATCAATCTTTTTTCAAAGAGTCTGAGGGAAATACATACTAAGAATAATTATCTTAATGTCTTCCCACACCATCTCTTCAATTTCATTCTCCATCTTGATGTTTATAACAAAATACCACCATTGATAGAACACTCCATATATATAATAAATAGAAAGAAAAATGGTTCAGAGAAACTATTTAAAGAGAAAAAATGGATATCAAAAATAGATGCCAAGAAAATAGTGGATCATAAAAAAATAAAAATAGTATACAAAAACTGGAGAACAAAAAATGAAATAAAATTCGAACATAAAAAATTAAAACACAACCCTAAAATATTATGCTGAATAAAACTTGAGGCCCTTAGATCCCAAACATGATATTTTCTGTGAAAACCATAACTAAAACTGAACACTAAATGTCAAAACATATATCTTAAACTAGAGGGAGTTAATTTCTTTGATTTTAGTGGTTTTGTGTGATTTGATCTTCAATTCGTGAAGTAGGAGCATTGAAAATGGGTTGATTCTATGGAAAGCATCTGACATTGCTACGGGTTTTCAAGAGGATATGTTTTTTCAATTATACTGTGACACTTTTATGAGAACTTTTAAAAAATCACTTTTAAATATAGATTTTATCAGTACTTATTATTTATGCACTGATAAAATTCATATGTATTCTTTCCATTTTGTATAGATAATGATAGGACTTTATTAGTTCTAAACATGAACTAATAATAAAATATTGTATTGGCACTAAAAATATAGCACAGATAATGTTTTCCCTTTTTCTCTACTAAAGATAATGTCATGATAAAGGGTAGAATTTATCATTGTTATTTTAATGCTGTAATAGATGCCCTTTATCAGCGCTTTTTTTATAACACATAGAAATACCAGTGCTATTGAAAGACTATTTTGAAGTAGTGGGTGAGAAAAAAACATAAGTCAACAATTCATGAATAAATAAATTATTCCTTAATGAAATTATGTCTAAATGTATATCCTATGTGATCCCTATGTTTAGAAAATCTTCATGGGTGACTATGTATACTCATTCTCACACTAATGGTTTTCACTAAGGTTCTATAATCCTAATTCTCAAATAAACTAAATCATCCTATGATACCAACTATAGAAACCCCGGTTTATAATACATTACTATTACACCATCTAAAAGACAAACAACATGAAATCATTACACAATGAGAATAAAAAATGCTTAGTGTCTCTAGAACATTAGGACCATACACAACATTAAAAAAAATTGTACATATAAATTTATTTAATTCCTTATTCTCAAGCATCTTGTTGACCATTTCATTAACTGTAGTACATATAATCACTTGAGGATATACTTCAATGAAGGGGTGAGATAAAATACAATTAAGATGATAGATAAAAATAAGAAACAATATCACATGTGGTAGGAATTATAATAAAATCATCATCAAAATCATAAGAGGAAACATTTGAAAAAAGAATCAAATGGAAAAATTCATATAAATAGAACATCATGTATTATTGGTAAACTACAACATGTAGTTTTTAACAAATATAGCATCACTTTCATGCATATTTAAGTTTTTTTAGTATGATACATTACATTACATAGTGAATTGGAGAACTATATAATTCTGGGTGCACCCGCCACCACTATCATTCATATTGTGCAATATAACTCTCAGTACTCTTGTAAAAACATATCATTTATATTGTGCTATATTATTCTGGGTACACATAACACATAGTTTAATTTACATTACCATGCATGCCATATTAAACAAATATAAATCATGAATATAAAATAACACATGAAAATGAATGGGTTTAATTTCATAATTTAAAAATTCTTAAACAATTGGTTCCCAAATAATAAATAGAATAACACACATCATTTAATAATCATTAATTGTGACTAAAAATGAAACAATCTTTATATATAAAAGTTATTTTTTAATGAGTATTTTTTTGGAAAACATTGTTTTATTCATAAAAAAATTAGATAAAAATTTTATCAATGAAACATTAATATAATGATGATGAAATTATATTTAAGGAATATAAACATCTAAAATAGAGTGAATGGGGGAAACCCAAAGAAAGAGAGTTTGTTTTAGAATTACCATAACCTTATGACTGAAAGCTTCCATTACTTTAAAATAATGTGTAATCATTTTAATTAATTAAGTAAACCATTTATACATTAATTATATGCATTATGGTTTTATTATGCTCATTTATGTGCTTTTATATGAGTTATATTGTCTAGTTTTGTCATTCGGGAGCATTTGTTTTCAGGTATTTCATGATTGGTTTTCTTGTATTCAGGAATGGAAATATATTTAAAATGGGGAAAAATATCCAGAATTGTTAGTAAATCTTATTAATGATGATCTTTTGAGGAAAATTTTTGAGTTTTTTTACCCCAATTTACTAATTTTGTTATATCATTTAGTATTATGTATGAATGGTATATATATATATGATAAATTTGGATTTATAATACAAATTAAAATAAATATTAAAAGATATAATGGTTTTATTAATAGCCTTGGAGGCGTTTGAGGAAAATGAAATAGCATCACCCATGATATCGGTAAATTGACACATCACAGTAAAATTTTTTTTTTATAATACAAGATTGAGAGGGATGATTTTAATAATGAATAATCCATTAAAATGATATATTTCTATATTATCTAACATATTAGAGTTATCATTACATTCAGATAATATAATGTGGAGAAAATAAAAGAAAATAGATGAAATATAAAGAAAATTAAATGAAAAATATTGAGGATTTATCTATTGAATTTATTCTCCTTGAAAACCTCATTAAGAAAACTTTTTAGGACATTTTATGTGACCAGGATATCCTATTAATGTATAAGGGGATAGGGATGAGTATTGTGAAGAATTTAGGGTAGTATCAAAACATGAGAGGTGTGAGGAGAAGAGGAGTGAGGGGTTCTATTTATAGTGGATGAGAGGGGTGTTTCCAAATTATTTAATACATTAGTTTATTAGTTATCTTAGTAAAAGAAATAGTTTTGATTCACGAGACTAAATATAGTAATTTTAAGATTCTATTTTAGACCAATTTTTTTTAAATTAGATATAACTCAATTAATAGTTTATATAGCATATAATGTATATATACTAGAAATTATAGTATTTTACTATTCATAAAAAATATATGTAATTCAAAAAAATAACACAATATCACCCTGACCATTTTTCAATGTGTAGAATATAAATATAAACTCTATTTTATGAAAATAATTTTCTATGTCTTAATAATATATATATTAATTAAAATTTTCATTCATGTGGAAAATAAACTTTTTAAAATTCTAACTGATTTTATAACACATTGAAAAATCACTTAAGGTCTCAAAAACGTATTTTAAAATAATTGGACATAAAAATATAAATTTATGAATACATATAATTAAAATAAATTCTATTTTAAATTTTAAATTAGTCATAATATTGTAATTAAATATTTATGTCGTATAAAAATAACAACATTTAATTAATAATTTTTAAAATATTTACTTACTTATAGTGTGAAATAAATATATAATATTTTTAGTTATAAGATCCTTAAATTTTATATATAAATTCATGGGTGATGATACCATACATTTGAATAGTGTACTGTTCACAAGGGTAATATTACAAATCCTATGTTAATGATTCTATTTCATCTGTATTTGTTCCTTAACAACTATAAATAATTTTTATTTTATTAATTCAACATTTATAAATTTGTTATTTAGTTCATAATGTAATGTTAAGTGATTATAATATATGAAATAACTAATATTAGGAAATTTTATTGATTTTTTTTTCTATAATTATATTTCCTCTCTTGATCTCCCCACAAAGCAATGTAGCTACCTACTAGTTGGCGTTGATTGGATTTTGATATATAAAATTTTAAAATTTTCTTTTTTCCATATTTGGTTTTTTATTGGGTTTTCTTCTCCTCTAAATCTTTTATAGTTCCCTTTAATCCTAAAATAATAATTTTTTTCTAAAATATAATATAATATAATTGGATGAAATAAAAGAAACTAAAATATTGAACCGAGTTTGATACCATTTTCTGATTTCATTTGTAAAAAAATGAAATATTTCTTCAATATTTTAGATGTTTTTTTCTAAAAAATTTATATTGGGATTCCAAAATATAAATCATTAGTGAAAATTAATAAAAAAATAATAATAAAACAATTCTATGATGGATAAAAACATAAAAAAATACGTTGAGTTTGAATTATCATACTATAAATTGATTTTTAATGTTTATTTTAACCATTTAGATAATGTAAAATTGTTAGGAATATAAATATATTTTTTATATGTTTAAATAAAATAATTTATTGTGTATGTTTTTTTAATAATTTAAATATTCTTTTAGGGTATTTTCATAGGGTTTTTTAATAGTTTTGGATTTTTCTTTTTTATTTTGTGTCCGTCATAGTTTCTAAAATTTTGAGGGGGGCGTGAGTTGTTTTAAAAAAACAATTTTTTGATCACTTATACATTTAAGTAATATGATAATTTTGGAATCAAGGATATTTTTTTAGTGATAACATTTATTTATTATGCATTACAAACATTATTAAATTAAACATTTAATTGTTGATAATTCGAGAACAATCCATATAATGACTTGGTTATGGTTTTTATGGGTTACAAAAAATTTGAAATTAAACATTCAATGCTCAATTTTGGTTTCATATTATTCTATTAATGGATTCAAATTAATGATTCAATGTGTTAATATGGTTTTTTTAGGGTAACACATGGTATGTTTTGTCTTGTTATTGGATAGTTTCAAATTATGTGACATAAATAAATTACATTATAACGGTTGATTGTTGAATTGGAATTTAATGAAAATGAAATTTTAATTTCATTCTATATTAAGTTAGATTTTGATAATTCTGAATGATTTCAATGTTTTATATTAAAAATAACTTAGTGAGCATAATTTTTTACAAATCATGAAACTGATATATAGGGATTTGATATAACAAATAGAATATATTTTTAGTAAATGATAATTAATATTTGAATCAAATGACCTAATGTAACATACAATATTATTTTCAAATGATTGAATGTTTTATAGTGTGATATTTCATGTGTATTTATTTATGGATAAAACGTGATGGGAGTTATGTATGTATTCAAAAAGTTGTGTTGGGTTACCTATTTGAGAAGATATTTAATTGTGGATGGTTTTTTGGGGGGTATTGATGGATGGAATTGACGGTATTTGGATATTAATTATTATTTAATAACAAGTTCATCATTAGAATTAAATGGCTCTTTATGATTAATGATCAATATTTTTTATTATTTATGTAAAATAACCAAAATAATTGTTTTTATTATAGTGTTTTTAGAATGGGATCCATGAATCCTCGGTGCATTGATTGTGGTTTGGTGACGGAATTTTAAGAGACTTTATGTAATCTACTCAAATTAATTAAACATTTTCACCATTTTTAAGGGATATCAAACCACCAATATCAATTAACTTATACAAAATGGTCATACATAATATTTTGAAAATAATATTCCCTCTAACATATTAATATTTAATAATGATTTTTATATAAATATGAATATATTTTGTTGGTTAAATCGTTTTATACATTTTTGGGGACAAACTTCAATATAAGTCATTCTATAATGTATTCTATTATGAAACTGTGATATATATACACCTATCAAAACATTCCACCACATGAATGTGTCAGAGTAAAAAAATATGATAATATTAAATTTTTTAATAGTCTTATTTGTTAGAAAATAAGAATTTATACTAATGTGATATATGGTATAATAAATATTCAAATCATTGGGATCAATATGAACATGAAAAATTCAATGGAGAGTAGACATTAACCAATATATACTAGACATATAACTATGAATTATTATATGAAAGGTTTCAGCAAATAGCCTAAGACGCCCTATGTGGGGATTAATTATGGTGTTTTTTTCTCTGTATATTCCAGTAGCTCTTGTCCATATATTATAAATAAAATCATGATAATTTAATTATTTCAAAATTGATACACCTTCTAGAAAATTAATTCAAATTTAGGGTCATAAATGATCTACATTGTTCACAAAAATTGAATAGTCCAAATATTATATTTCAATAGTTTTTTGTTGTTTTAGGAGGTAATACTATCAACTATATAGATAATATTTTTTTAAATGATACAATGAATATCCCATTATTATTCCATATTCTTGATATCTCATTCAATTCATTCATCTACATGTTACAAATAATCTATAAAAAAAGTTTCTTAAAATATTTTTATGAATATAATGGGAATAAAAATCAAGAGTGAGTTTTTTAAATCCAATTAATTTTTATACATATTTTAAAGTGTGTTCCTTTTCTTATTTTTATATTATTACCTTATTAACCTCACACATGTTTTATTAGTATTTATGATCACTCCCTTTGTTTCTTCATCCCATTTTATTCCTCTAATTTACTAAAAAACAATTCATAAATTTTTTATTTGAAAAAATCTATAACAGTGTCATTGATATTCTATTTATTTTCATTATTATATAATAAATTATAATTTTCCAATTCTTATTATGCATACTCAATGAATTTTACACTAATAAATCCTCCTTAAATCAAAATAATCATCACATGTTTTCCATTAAATCATACTCTTCACTCATTAATAATATAATCAAGTATCCTTCTTCATGACTTATGGAATTAATAATAATAATATATAATTAATGAAAATTAAGAATTTTTCATAGATATAACTGATATGATTTATTAATTTCAAGGGGGTTTTAATAACATTATATTCATCTTATATCATCCATAATATCAAAACAAAATCATTTCATAAATCATATTTAAATATTCTATATTACTGCATGATCCCAGGAATCAAAACATTTAATTATTTAAAATCATCTATGGAAGAACTCCTCCACACACTCTTTGAACTGAAACATCCTCAAAAAATATAATTCCTAAAAAGTTATTCATTGATAAACCTCATATTCACACGATTTTATATAAAAATAATCAAAAACTATATAATATTTATAATGTAAATACTTATTAAATTAAGCCTCATGAAGTCTAAAAAAATACATATTAAAGCAATCGTTGTCATATTAAAAAATAAATGTCATTATAAATCAACACAATCTTATTAAATCCAAAAATACTAATGAAAAACCACAATATTCTTCGAAACATTGAAAATGTATTTTACTAGCACCAAAACTCATAAAAATATATATTTACCTAAAAAATTCTTCATGAAATCTATATGAATATATTACACACATATGCAATAATCTATGATATGGAAAAATATGAGTCCACTACTAGTATTTTACTCCTAACGAGACATTGGTACAATGATAAGCTCATGAAATCTATGATTCATCCTATTGGAATCAAATCCAAAATAATACTATTTATGTCTCACAATCTCATAATTTGTGTTTTTTCAATTTTATCAAAAGATCACTATTACATTCATTCTTTCCATTCATGTGTATTCTCTCTCTAAATACAATATCCCTCTTTTATAATAACATTTAAAGGTTTTATAACCTCTTGTATGATTGGAAAAAATTTATCCTTCATCATTTTCTGTATGTTTAGAGTCATAAACCATGTCTCTAATGATAAATGAGTCAATACCTAGTGTATGTAATAAGAGACATAATTTAGTGAATACAATAGTGTATATATTATTCAGATCTGAACATCACTATTCTTAGAGAATTCTGTAATGGTTTTATATCCTTATTTTATCATAAACTCATAGAATATAAGCACCAACATACACAAAAAATAGTAACCAAAAACATAATTACATATAATGGATTGAGGAGAAAACATTCAAACCTCCTCAAGACATGTGAGTTGGAATGACTCTAAGGATCCAAAAGTGGTTCTTGAATAATGAATTATCTAATTAAATAGTCATGGTATTTGATACTTATTTATTACTCATGAAAACCCCTTATTAATTATTATTTTCTATATATTAAATTAAATAAATTTTTATATAATATAAATGTGATTAATTTATGTGTTCTATGGAATATATGTTGTGATCTGGATAGAACTTATGTTGTCATGAAATATAGCCATTAATTGTTTCACCACATAACATAAACATTCCTACACTTATTAAATCCCCTGATGTTGTTTTTGGCCTATAGTTACTATAAAGTATTCTTATATATAAATATAAACCAATATAATCTCTTTTTTCATATCCAACCACCATGCACATATAATGAAAATATAAAATGAACCTCTAATTTTGGACTTTTGGTCCACCATTTCACCAACCTAATAAATATCAATGAAATATGATAATCGATGATTCTTATCATTATTAAATACATACTCCCATTTGAATTTTCATTATATTTAACTCATTATTATCTTACCTAACATGATATAATCCTTATTAATTATTCAAAACTATTTCACCATGTTATTATTTTATGAAAAGTCTATCTATGGTGGTTTTGGGTAAATAAAATCTCTGATTATCCACCTATATAGTTTATGATCCAATTATTTTATATTTTTAATCCCACTATGTTTGGAATGAATTTTAAGGGGGATTGAAATAGGGTATAAATAATTCATATCAACATTATTATCCAACTCATTTTCATATTTTTCTAATGGTATGAAAGTGAATTTCTCTTTTTTAATTACATGTATTCAAATATTATAAGTGAGAACCTTTATCATAGTTTTGGGAAATATTAAACTCTTCTAAATTTTAAACTCTTAAAATGATTTTTCTTTTCTCCCCCAACATATTAAATTATCTACATATATTAACACCATAATATCTTCTTTCATTTTTAAATTTATATAGAGAATGTTTTCTACAACAACTTAGTAAATTCTGGTTTCTTTAGGTATGATTAATTTAAAAAAACCATGCATACTATTCAATGATAACGATTTAAATTACCTTTTTTAATCTGTGTACCATTTTCTTATTAATTATAATCATGAATAAAATGGGTAATATAATGTAAACAACCTACTTTAGAACACAATTCATGGATTTTGTTTTTACATCAATTGGAATAAATTTATATTCGCTCAGAATACATTAAATACTAATATATGGATTGAATCAATTAAAGGAATGGTTGAAAATATTTCTTTAACATCAATACATTCTATTTGAGTATTCCCATTGTATATTATTCAACACTAATTATAAACTAAATTTCCATGTTCATCAAATTTATATATGAATTCAAATTTTAATCTAATCAGGTTGGAGAGTTTATGGATCTCTAAAGGTTCCCATATCTAATTTTATTCAATATAGTATAATGATTTATTCATATATATTATCCCTGAATTATACGTCATAGACTATTATAATGTAGTTGGTTCAATAGATGATTGTTATAGAGTCTGTTCTACATTCATCGACATTGATGTCTATTTTTGTGCATACTATAAACAATTATATTGGTTGAATAAACATTTATACCTATTTTTAATGATAATAGTGGATGCTGAAATTCATATGGATTTTTTACTCCTCCAAGAAAGACTTATAATATTCATAGTGTTTGTGAAATTTTATAATCTTAGAATATGTACCATTTTGGTCATTTTCATTAAATAATTCAACCATTTCAAAACTCGTTGATTTTATTCATTCACTCCCACTGATATTCAAGAAATAATAATATTTTTAAACATTATCTAGAGTTTTTGATGAATTTTTATGCTTTAATTATAATAAAATAGATTAATAACGCTTCTTTGTCTAATTTATAACCATCATTTCTTTTGTTTCTTATTAATTCTTAATGCAGCCTCTGCTTCAAAAAAACATGGGACTGTAACATTGTTGACTTCATTCCCGTTCTCATATCAAAAGGATAAACTATTCTATAAGTCAAATAAGCACACTATTTTGATTGTACACTATGACCTAAAAGACCTCCTACTTTTAAGGGTGAGATACAAAAATTTCTATATTTATTGTTTTGGATAATGTTTTACCATTTGATATTTCCGATAAATGATCCCTTTCTAATATAGAGTAATTACCATGGTTACCTTTGGTAAATTACATGTTTTTATTTAAATTTTTATACCTGGGTGGAAGTTTACTCTATTAAATTATTTTACCCAAAAAACATAATTGTGTGACCAGCTTATTTTTACACTCTACTCAAGTACATCATAAAAAATAAAAACATCATAGTTTATCTTAATGAACAAAATATTATCCATATTAATAAAATTGGACATCCTTTTATTCTTAAATATATAATGGTTACATACTATATTCATCCATATTCATGTATCACACACCCAAAATCAATCATGATTCAAGTTACAAAGATCTATGATACTCTCATCATTGAATAAATATTTATACATTGCAGGAGAATATGTCATAAACATTGGTGACATAAAATCTAATCTTATTCTACCACACGAAAACACATGTTATCTATATTTTCTAAATTTTAAGTGGTAAAACATGTTCATAATGATTTAATAAGGGAATTACCTACTATAATATTGAATAAGAATCTATTCTGATTAAACAAGATAAATAACTTGATTCATAATATTGAATCAATATTATGAGGATTTTCCTCCAGATATCAAACAAGAAGAAATTAATTGTTTTGAATTTATGTAATTTGATTCATATATTTCCACATAATTCTATCTTAATATATCCATTATTTCTTAAATAAAACCTTCCATTTACACATTGTTTCAAATTATTAAGGAGGATCACATTATTTGGGTTCTTCACACATCTAAATCAATTTAGCTCAAAAAATGTAAAACAATACCTCCCAAAAATCCATAGAAACATTATAATTATTATTTTATTAAAAAATGTTCTCCCCTAGGGTCCTTAGTAAGATAACTAAAGGAGGATTCTCTAAGTGATGATTATTTTCTTCACTAAGTTAATTCTTCTTTATTACTCCTTTACTACTATCAATTATTTAATAACACTTCTTGTATAATTGCATCATTATATATATATATGTTATTAGGTTTTTGAAATTATATTTAACCATATCTTTATCGATCAAATAGAATAAAATCCATTGACTTTATGTGCGGAGAACTACCTCCCCGCAAACCGATGACATTTTCTTCGTCAACAAATCATATGTAAAGTAATAATGCTGGGAAAAAAATTTTATATCATAAATATAACATGATATAATTTCATTAGTGATAATATATCATCCACTTCATTACTCATTATATACACTAAGATAATGATATCATTTCTCTTGCATAGGTACGACATATCAACTCCATGAATCGATAAAAATAATTTTGAATAAAAAAATTAATAAATAGTAATAAAAATGTACCATATGATAAAATTTTTTATTTATATCAATTATATAATTCTATATATTATGGATATATATCATATTATTACGAATCATTACTTTCCTGACAAAACACCAACGAGAAATAATGAAAAATATCACTAAAAACTAAGTAAATATGGAAATATTATTACAAAATGGGTTGTAAAATGCTATAAGAAGAAAATATACAATATAATAAACATTATATTTTTTTTTCAAAAAATTATAAAAATTATTACAACCATTATACAATAGGTTAATAAATATTTAACGAAAAGTAAATGTTAGTAAAGGGTTATTTGTCTCAAATTTTTCTCCATGAGACATATTACACATTCACAACTTATTTTTTACTTTGTGGGTTATATACACCACAAAAATGTATTTTTTTATTTTTTTCATGAGAACTATTTTTATTTAGAGATTAGTATCTCTATATCATGGTGTTTTGATGCATATATGGGTGATGTCATTATGGACGTTGTATAAATTTCACCTCATTAAGGAATATTGTATTCTTCTACTCAAAATTTATTCTATATGAATTATATACCAACCATTTAACTTATAATATTAGGATTAACTAACAATTAAAGGTATATTATTATTTAATTTTACTTATTTCATGCCCGATGTATTAGAATGAAAATTACCATGTGGAAAAGATTATCAAAAATAAATTTGTTTCCATTGAGTTATATTACTCATTCTTTTCATTTGAGATTCTAATAGTATGAATTTATATAGTGCATGTACCTATTTCATGAATGAAAGTGATAAAATTTTGAGATATCATTAGCCTAACTACAAACATAGTTTCAATAGGATGCTCAAATAACTTATCATGATGAAAGAGGTCAAGAATAGATAAATGAGGAGCATGTGATTCTGATCACATACATGTGAGGAGCTGACCAAAAATGAGAAACCTAAACAATAAATGAAAATTTTTGAACATAATATAGAGTGAATCATGTGTTTATATAATAGAAATGGCTTGGTAGTATTTTTGGTACTTAAATGATTCTTATATTCTTCATGAATAGAAGAGATAGAGTGGTGCTCATCACCTAAAAATATCAATTTCTGTGGGATTGGGTATTTATTGAATTTTTATAGAAGAATTTATTTTCAATGTGTGAATAGATTATCCATGAAACAATATATATATCTAATGGTATAGGTGATCGACAAAGAATTTATCTTTTATTAAGGATAATTTATTGGGAATACTACTTGTGAATAGATCCAATGTTTTTTAGTGAAGAACATGTAGGGTGAATCCAATTGGGAATAGATATAATCTTACACATACTATCTAAGTTGGCATAAATTTTATCAGTAAATCTACGACATGTTCACCAAAAATGATATATGTGATCTTTCATATAAACTATTATTATATAACATTCTCATAAAAGGACGTTCATGAAGAATACAATGGGTGATATACTATTTAGCATGAAGGGTAGTGCAAACACAGAAGAAGTCCTTAACATATTCATGTTTCTTATACCATTTTAACCTACATGAAACATGTAAATATATCAAAAAATGTACAAATAGATATAATGTTTGTTCACAGAATATGTTCATGAAGAAATAAAAGTGTATAGTTCTTGTGTTTGGGAATGAATGAAACAAATAGAAATAGTGTTCTTTCATGGATGATTATGCACATTTAAATAAATATTTGAGAGACATCAACCAAAACATTCAGATTCCATGAAAAACAAACAATAAGTGAGTTTTAATTAAGAATTCAATAAGAAGAAATTTGAGATTATGTGAGTTATTTGTTTCATAAAATATTGATGAAATTTGTTTTCACCTATTACACATATTATGCAATGTTGAGAATTTGGAATAAAGAAAAATAAGATCATGTATAGTTTCACTATGGTTAATGATCCTTAGAGGTGATCTGAATAATTGAGAAAGCCCCAATAACCAGAACAATGATTGGTGAATATACATGAACAAGTATAGAATAATGTCAAATTCTCAAAACACGTGGAAGAGGATCATATAAAATCCTATTACGGATCAATACAATGTGTATAGGTGAATTATTTTGATTAGTTCTATGAGTATGGGAAGAATTTTGGTTGGAGATAGGAGAAGAAGTAGTGTCTCTATTGCATCCAGAGTATACGAAATTTTGTCAGAGTTGAAACTACCGTATTTCATTCGATTGGATCTATAAGAAAATGTAGTCTCTCTATTGGGGCTGAATCATTTTAATCAAATATTTGATAGTGGGGAATTAATGTTTTGGGAGAAAAAGGGAAGGATTGGTTCTTTATACCAACTGTTCTAAATACATGGTGTCTCTCGCTTCAATACTATCATTTCCCACATAGTGAGATTTATAGATAACATTGAGTAGCTAAAAAACATAACAAGTTCAAGATGTTTAATTTGAATGAAATGAAAATCATATAAAAGAAACCATTGATACACACCACCCCTCTTTTATATCAATCTAGATTGGGTCAATACAAGTGGTATTATAGGTTTAATTATCCTCTAAATATACAATAATAATTTTTATAGATGGATAATTTCAATTATATTAATAGAATATGTGTTCCAAAATATGATGGGAAAATTATCATAGTTTTAGGAACATGATTTTATCATATCTCATATCCATCAATATAAGTCTGAGATGCTACAATATTTGAATTTCAACTCATTATGGATGATGATTTCATAAATAAATATTATTTGATAAATATAGATTTAGAAGGAAGGGATTAAATTCCATCATGATGGATCAATGATAAAAGGAATACAAAAAGGTCTTGGGTCTCAATACTACCATGTAAATTTTGGATAAACATAGATGAAGCTATGGATGAAATTTTAAAGTCTTGGAATCCAATCTAAAATTGTGGAGGAGAATTTTTATGAATATTAAAATTATCAATAAAAATTGTATTGATGAATATTTCACATGTGTAAATGATATAGTCAAAAGTATTCAAGGATTTTGTTGGAAGATAGACGAATCTATCATTTTTAAAATATGGATGAGGAACTTTCTAGTTAATTTTGATTTTATTTGTCTCTAACCTTTATTAAATATATTATTTATCTCCTAATGAGCTACACAACATTATCATAGCTCATTATATGGGGAAAACTGAATATTTAAAGATGAATGAAAAAAATTGAAATGGGATTTGAAACCATGAGAAAGGGAAAATGTAAAGAATACGTGGGTAATGAATCATAATATTCATACAGTGATAAAGATTAATATTACTTAAATTACATTAATATATTATATCAAAGAGGTTATGGATGGTAAATAGAAATAAAATATTTATAAATTACATGAATGCTTCAACAATTTTAGTAATGTTCATTTTTTCAAGAAGTTTCTAGATAATATTATTGATGAATCTAAATTTAATTATAATTATTTTATTAAAGATAACATAAAAATAAATGGCATATGAAAAATAAGAAAAAACCCAAATAATTATAAATCTTATATGAATTAATTATAATTATTCATAATAAAGATCTTCATCGGATTAGGAAAATTGTTTCTTTGACCATGTAATGAGTAAAACTGGTTCAACATGCAGTAGTGATTATGAACAGAAATGAAAATATCTTTATTGTAAGATAAATGAAAAATTATAATTATTCATAGAATATATTAAATATATCATGAAATAAATTAATAATACTGAGAAAGAAAAAATAAAATTATCTACTAGAAATATTAAGAAAAAAATTGTTCATATTGATGAAGAAAATAAGAAGTTGATTATGAAAGATGTGTATTCTCTCAGTGAAATAAAGTTATGAAAAAATAAATTTTGCTGAACAATAAAATTTTATTTGTGATATTGAATATTATTAGACATATAGAGATGAATATTTTTCTAAGACACAAGTCATGTGATTCCTTGATAAACATGAGTTGAATATGGACATATAATAATTCTATAAATCTATTGGGATCAAGGGAAACAACTCTTTATAGATAGAGGAAGGTGAAATGTTTACTTAATAATTTTGATGGATGTGTTACATATAATATTATAGGTGTAAATTTTAAATTATATTATATGGGGGTGTATTACTGAGTGTAAATCCTCCACATATATAGAATATAAAAATTTCCCATGAAGGATAAACACCCCCCAAGAAAATAGGGTCTTAGTTTACAATAGGATAAAAAACATGTATTTGTATTAATCTATAAAAAATATGGTAGAATAATGTTTCAAAGATTTTGTTTGTTTGTTGTAACAATGATCCCAATGACATTGCTAGTCTTCTTAACAAATCTTTACCTTGAATGATGTGAAAATCATGCTTTAATTTCAATAGGCATTAGAGGGAAAATATCTAAGAAAACAACATGTGAACAGTTCTTCTCAACATATATCTATAGAAAAAATTCATATTATGAACGAATTTTTAGGTACATTTCTTTTATATGGTCACAGGGTGAGAGTGTTAACAAAAAATATTGATGGAGAGGTCCCTGAAGATTTCAAAAGTAATAGGTTCCAAAATAAAACCAATGACAATTCATATGTATAATTCTTGAATTAATATTATGTCAATATAGAAAGTGTAATTTCTTAGCCACAATAGTTCAATCTAGATAAACTTGTGAAACATGTAAAGAGAAATGAAATAATGTGTTTAAAAAAATTATTAGAAATTGAAGAGTTGGTATACACAATTGGAAACATAATCATTCGAATAAATAAGGTCTAATAAATAATTCGTCACAAATAAGAAATTTTAGGTAATGATGATGACATTCAAATATTTGATACAAAAATTAAAATGAATATCCCAAAGAAACTTTCCCATGGAAATATTAGAAGACAATAATAGCATATATTGAGGGGATTTTTCCATTCATAATATTAAATTTTAGAAAGAAAGAGGTCACTCCATATTTTATTTTATTTTATTTTATGTGTTTTAAAATAAAAATGCATGGATTTTAATGAGATGTTTGATGCTTCCACTTATGGGAAGCATGATGTAATGGCACAGATCTCTCTTGTCCAATCCGTTGTGAAAATATAGTGTTTAAGGTGTTCTGGGAGGTCAAGGGGACTAATCCCCAAGACATTGCCAATTTTTCCCTTTCGGTGAATAGTATCATTGGTAACCTCTGTTTCCTTTTCCAAATTTCCAATTCTGTGAACAATTACATTAGTGAATAGTGTCCTATCGGTGAGGTTCTGTGAACCGTGTTCTATTGGTGAGGTTCATGGAACAGTGTTCTATCAGTGTGGTTCAGTGAACAGTGTTCTATCGGTGAGGTTCAATGAACAGTGTTCTCTCGGTGAGGTTCACTGAACAGTGTTTTCTCAGAGGGGTTTAGTGAATAGTGTTTCCAAACTAGTGAGGTTCTAACAGCAACCTCTATTTCCTTTTCCAAATTTTGAGTTTGGTGAACAGTGTTTCAAACTTCCTACAATTTTCCCCTTTGACATTACCTTTGATATAAAATGAATTTAAAGCCTCGTTTTAAGGACTCTAAGGATGATTCAAAGGCCATAACTGCTATATTAATTATTACTATGGATCGGGATGTCTTTTTTACTTGTTCAAACTGCACGGGTTAATGTGATCCACTTTTAATGGGGAATTAAGCGTATCTTAAACCATCACCCCGTTAAATCATCTAATGTTAAGGGATATCTTTCTCCCTATTTCTTTATCCTTTTTCTTAGTTTTGAGATGCTAGAACATCCCATTCATTCTCATAGTAGTAACACAATCAAAATTTCCTCCTCAGATTGGTTACGCTTTGTTTTGATGAAACCAAGCAGCATTGATCAATCTTCGATATAAGGTATGTGTTATCATCGTTCTTTTGGGGTTCATCTTCTCCTTTTTATCCTTTCAATATTATGGCATGAAATCTCCATACTTCTAATAGATTTTTCTTGTGTTTTTGTTGGTGAGGTTATACCGTGGCACCAACAGGTGGATGTAGTTGTTGTGATATGAGGATCGTGATCCATTATGTGGACGAAGAACATCAAGAACTGTTTGGGGTAGGATTTCATTGCTTCTCTCTTATTTTACGTTCAACTGTATCATTAGCATATTTTATCCCACAGGATGAAAATGGAATTAAAATAAAAAATATTAGAACCGGATAAATAAATTGATGTCAATCGTTTGTTATTTCCCCTTGTTTTTCTATATATTGTGATATCAATTATTGCTTTAATTAAATATTCGTTATTTATGGAAATCAGTAAAAAAAGTAAGTTGGGATTAATAGATAATTTTTTGGCTAAAGATAAAGAGGCATGTAAACAAATATGGTTCTAGATGTAATTTGATGTTAATAAAATTGGCGTGGTAAGCATATTTAATTAATTGTGATAGCTTACTGATTAGTTTTCCTAAATTTTCGACCTATGAATAATAAATATGTTAATTCTAGGTGGAATAAAGAACTGATTGTTTGATAATTCTTTGAAGGGTTCCGAGTTCCCATCTTGATTGTATTAGGTTCAATAGCCCAATTGATGTGATGTTTGTTTTTCCTACTGCTTGCATTGTGATGTGATGCTGGTTGGGTATTGTGATATGTGGGGGCATAGAGGGTTTTTGTTGTGGTGGCAGATGATGCCTGGAGTGGAGATATGCATCAGTTTATGCATATGTGTGTCGGGGAGGACACCAGGGATGAAGGAATGGGATGGATGTGATTGTTGGATGCTTGCTCATTCTTATTGGTTGTTTATCTACTTTACTTTTCCCCAATGATCAAGGTAGCTAGTCTTAAATACCCTTATTTTGAAAGAGGCGAAGACACGTGGGGTATTCCACATGATTTCCGTGTCTAGATTCTAAAGGTAGGATGAGTATATGCTCTTGCTATAAACAGTGAAGACACGATGGGTAGTACATCTACTCACCGTGTTGAGACCCCTTGTGTTTAGTAGTATAGAATTTTTTCCTATAATTCCAGGGAATGTGGGAAAGTAATTATGTTATGAATAATTTAATAAATGGTGTTAATCCATGGGGATGGAGTTTTCTAGAACATAATGATGAGGTTGTAATTTTGAAGGATCATGGTACTTTGGGTGTGATGCTTATGAAATTTAATGTGGAATTATTCATGGTTAATTAATTTTTAAATAATTAATTAACATAAAGTAGAACTGATAAAATGGGAATGAAATAGTCTAATAACGCTCTTTAAATGGTTCTGTGCTTATAGGATTCCTATTCTTAGAAGTAGTAGCCTAGATTCCGAGAGACATTAGCTATAGTTGAGTCTAAGACTAGGTTATTCCCATAGTTTGGTTGTAAGATATAGTATATTTTCTATTTTTTGTGTTTCTATATGCTACCCCACCCTATCAGTAAAGGAAACTAACACCCCGCGGATTCGATTCTTGGGGCGGGGTGTTTTCCCCATCATTCTGGTGGGAGGATGAATTGCTGACTACCCCCTTTGGCCTCACTCTCTTATCAGGGTAGATACTTGTTCTGTCAAGCACAGTGGTTAGTTTTCCCAATATATGTGTGTAGAGGCATGTAATGTCTTGTGGTTATTCACACACATATATTCTGGATATAGTATTATATGGACTGATATAGGTGTAACGTGTATTTTTTGTGATGGCTTGAGGGTCCTTACTCGGTGTATGAGCTGTAATGGATTGAGGTATAATACCCTATGTATGATACACATAATGCAGGCTGTGGTGGATCCTAGAAACTACCTGGTAACATTTTTACATGGACGTAGTGGTTCTATTTCATGAGGAGCAAGATGTGGTGCATCTCCCACATGTCTGCGGGCAAGCCTTTTTGGAGAGCGATGCTCAGGACGTGCGACGTTGGGGAAAAGTGGAAAACCAGTGAGGAAGTAGTAGTAGGGTACCCTTGATATTCATTATTATATTATATATTCTTGAATGAGTTACATGGTGAGTGTAGCCATGGTGAGGTTTGGAACTTCATAAACCAATTTAGGTGACAAGTTAGTTTCACTTGTTATTCACTGTTCTTTAGCAAGATTTCTTTACTTTTGAACAAGAGGCTTCGAGGAGGATCCTACTGAGTGTAGTGTCTTAATAAAACTATGTATATACAAACTATTTTTCAGGTCACTTTGAGTAGGTTGAATATCATGCTAGTTTCTACGAGCTTGGGGTTGGAGGAGCAGTTCAGGCTTGTGGTTGCTGTTGATATTACTTTCTTTTGGGTACTTGTGGTTTCCCCATACAATTGTAGTACTTTTGCATGAAATTAAATATTTTCACTTGGGTTTTCTTTTAAATTTCTGTTCTGAGATGGAGTTGGTTGGTTTCTATCATATCTCTCTCTTCTACATGTATTCCCTTAGAGGGTAATGCATCTTATTTGTGCATTTATTGTACCCTTTGTCTTAGTAGCCAAACCGGGGCCTACTGGAGGCAGGACTCGGGGGTCATTATCTCCCTTATGACATTGCCGGCCTAGGAGGGTACACTTTTTGGAGAGGGGGTCATGACACATGATGAGTTCATTCCTCATGGATTCTATTAACGTCCATTAAATGGAAGAAAATCCTGCATCCCATGAGGGGGGTATTTATGAGTTTTGATGACATAGAATTTCATTGAGAAATTTGATTATTTGCAACCCTTTGAGTGAGTACATAGGCATTATCATATTAGTGTTACATGTGTGTAAGTTTTATGGATGATTTAGAAAAATGTAAAAAGTAAAAAACTCAATTAAACTAGTGCTAGGATTTACCAGTATTGATAATAAAGGTCCTTTTCAATGATATAAATAACTAATAAAGGTGTCCCTCTATTAGTGGTAAAAAACAGCGATTAATGGGGTTATTTTTCATCGCAATAAATAAAGCACTGATAAAGGGGGAAAATTATCACCACCTTAATAACCACTAATAATGGGGTATATTAAAAAATGGATATATCCCTAAAAATATATTAATATAAAAATCTGGTTATATTTATAGAAATCTAGTATTCATTTTTAAATAGGATTGTAGATAAGTCTGAAACGTCATTTACAATTGGAATATAAGATATTTAGAGAAAACGGATTATAAAATAATTAAAAAATATAATTAATTAACAATTCACTAATTATTATAGTGTTATATTAATTTAATAATAGTTTTATGATACATAAAGGATATTAATTAAAGAAAGGTATAAGATTTGTGAAAAACATGACTTGAACATCAAATGATGATAATGTTTGATTTAGGTGTCCGATTATGCTCAATTATATATATAATCAATGACAACAATGAGTTATATGCTCCTGAAACATGAAGGATCCCCTGATCAAATTATCTGAGCCTAAAAAGTTATATACGGCCCCAACACTATGTTTTAATCTTGGGTATCCCTATTTTTTGCATTTGATGTTATTTCTTCCTTGTTTAAGGAAGAATTATTTTTTCACTGGGGAATGAATTTATTCTTATAGAGTAAATTCATATTGATATTTTTGATTTGAAGTTTTATCATTTTCCCAATGTATATTTCCTTGTAAATAAATATATACATATTTTATTATATTTAAAGATAATAAATCACTTGAATAAATATATATGCTGAAAAATTTACATTAAAATGTATTTTTAAAGATATAAAATTAATATTCTTTATTAAATTTATTTCATTCTAAGAAATTATACATTTTATTTACATTATAAAAATGAATTTACATTTATATATATACAAACACAATTAATGTGCATATATAAAAATGTTTTTGTCGATAAACAAATATATTTGTATATTCTAATATATGTAAATAAATAAATATTTTGATAATGCATTTAAGTAAATATATGTCCTGACCCGTACCCTGGGGCCCATGTCGTGACTACCCCAAGCCTGCCTTATATAGTCCTGGGGCTAGCGAGTAGCATCTAAAGGCTTATTCCCTAAACTAGGAAGGCATTGCCTTTATATCCTGTAAACACACACAACCATGAACAAAACAAGATACATACACATGTAAAATGTATAGTAGAAAGAGTGTGTACAGTAATAAAAAGGGGTCAGAATACAAGTCCAACTAGAAACTACAAGAGAACTGGAAAGTACATGTAAACTAAAACAGCTCCTGTGAACACCCTCTAAGGATCCTACCTGAAGGGTAGTTATAACTCTTGAATGGTTGTCTCTGTGGTACACCTCATCTATAGTCCACCTCCGAGATACCTCCAATCCCAGTACCCTCATCCTCAGTCTGTGTTGTCAATCATCTACACTAAACACAATAAGGTGCAGGCATAGCCCATGCTGGGGTGAGTATAACGATACTCTGGAGGGTCCCCGAGACCCTCAATGGTCTCACATGAACCAAAAAGGATAAACCAAAAATCATTGAATAAATTGAAAACCCTACTTAGGTATATTCCAATACATATACCTAAGTGATCATCTATACCCATCTCAATTGTGAGGAAACAAAGGGTCCAACTCAAAATCCCAAAGCTCAACTATTCCACAAAGGAAGGAATACCACGAAGGTAAGTACCACAAAGGTATCCCCACAGAAGAATACCACAAGGGTATCACCATGAAGGTAAGTACCACAATGGTATGCCACACAAAATATTACCACCAAGGTATCACCATGAAGGTAAGTACCGCAATGGTACGCCACACATAAGATTACAACAAAGGCAAAGACTCATCTCACACAAGGTATAACATAGGTATGATAGAAAAGATGATTATATATAACTATCTAATCATCATGCTCTATTAAGAGGTAGACCCTTGTAGGATCCCAAATCATTAGTACCACATGTGATCCTAAATCATCAAACCCACAATGGATACCAAAGCTAAGACCCACATAGGATCCTAGTATAGGAGACCCACGTAGAATCCTAGTGTAGTCTCACGTGGATTCCTAGAGTGAATCCATGTGAGAATCCCTAAAACAGACCCACAAAGGATCCCAAATAACAGACCCACATAGGATCCCATTATCATGTTACATCCAGCTGCATGGTTCCTGCACTAAGATCACTTGATTATGGGAGGGTCCGCTCCTCAAGCCACATATCGAGACTACAATTTCCATGAAGTCCCACGAAGAAGTATCCCAAATGACCGCCATGTAAAAGGAGTCTCAACGCAATAGACTATGTTTCAATAGGACACTTGGTCTGTATGTTATTGGCATTTTAGTCCCAAGGGCCTAGTTGGATTCATGTCCGATCCAACCCGGCCGTACCCCAACATTATCTGAAACTGATGTTGGTTATACTAAAAGAACCTTCTTGATACAAAGGTTCTTGTGCTATAGACGATTCATCTAACTGATGCACATAGCTCAATATATGTCCTAATGAACGAACAATGGTCGAAGTTGGTCCTTGTCCGGTCCGACGTGGTTGGTCCCGACCTGTGGGATCCGACCCTACCCACTGGGTCTGGCCCAGCCCATTGGGTCTGGATAAGCCTATGCTAGGTGGCCTGTAGTGTAGCGGCCTATGGTGCGTCAACCACGGTGCGGTTGCCCACATTTCATTGTCCTCTCGACACACAGCTAGCCAGTCATCTAGTAGTACTCCTCCGCGTGGCGTGATCACACGGTGTAGTCGCGCGCCACACCTTTACCAATGGCCGACGGCGAGCCAGCCTCCCTCCTCTTTCCATCATGGCTCCTGAACACCGGGAGGCATGGAAATGCGCCACTATCCCATTCGTGCAGCCGACTAGAGTATCGGCCACCACCCTTGCTCTACCACGGCCGATGGGCCGTGGTTCTTCTCTGGTGGCACGGTTGTGCCATTGTCGTCTTCACGGCCGGCCGTAGAGCCGACCTCCGCTCTTGAGTCCCACCGGTGATGATCACTGGCACCAGTTTCCACCCTCCTCCATCGCAAAGAACACAGAAAAACCACAAAGGATTGTGGAGATATCCGACCATGTTCATTTGTCATGTACCCTCCCTGTTAGAGCAGTAGTGAGTGGCTTATTATTTTTTGGATCATGAAGAAAATCAAGAACATGTAAGGGGGTATTCCTAACAAAAAACCCTACCTTTTCATTCATTGAAGGATGTCATGAGGAATAATTCAAAATCATTGGAGAATGTCGTCATTCACTGCATCTGCAAGGTGCTTCTGATTCGGGCTCGGGTTTGGTTCCTCATTCTTTGTTGGAGAGGTGTTCTTCATTGAAGAGGAAGAGATTCTCCACAATTATACCAAGCATCTCTCTTTTTCAAACACTTCTCCCAAATCCCACCAAAAAGAAATATCCCACTTATTAAATTATGTTTTAATAATTTAATAAGAGTTTTCCATTAATTATTTTGATGTGGGAACAATTAATTTAGAGGAAACCAAAACATTAATGTTGATTCATTAATTCTGAATTAATGAATCCTATTAGTTATGGTGGATTGTGGTTACAAATTTTGTGTAAGTGGTAATTTAATTCCAAGCATTAAATTCATGACCACCCTCATGGGGTCCCCACCTTTAAGTTTTAAAAAGGGTGGTTTCGAAGCCTGGGTTGTCCCCACCACCAAACAATAAAATTGGAAGGTTTCATTAAAAATAAAATCAAAATTGTTCTTTATTTTATTTTTATTTCCCCAAAAAAATGAAAACTAACTTTCACCCTTGACCAATTGTAGTCGAGGTGAAAGTCTCATTAAGGGAATACTGGTGCTACGAGTTCAATGGTGTCCTCAGATTTCAATTCGTTGCACCGATATAAATGTTACAAAAACCCACTCGCTTGTTTTCGGAATGTAACTGAAAAACAATTTCTGAAATTCATTCCGGGCCTTGGAATCACGTTCTATTAATTTTCACAGACTCATAAAATTCCTATATAATTTTGAAAAAATACATGTAATTTATAGTTCATTACATTCCCCCCCCCCCTCTAGGATTTGCGTCCCTGCAAGTCTCAACACAAGCTAAGGGAACAAGTGGGTGTACAGAGAACATATATGTGCCTCCCTCTCCCATGTGCTCTCTTGAAGTTTCCCATTCTGCAAACGTACATGCACCAGAGGTATCTATATCCCATGAAGGACTCTCTCATATATATCCTAAATCACCACTAGTACCTTTGTAAATGTCACCACATCGTCGATGTCCATCTCACCCCAGTCAATGATATGTGAAGGTTCATGCACATATCTCCTCAGTTGGGATATGTGGAAGACGTCATGCACTCTGTGAAACCGATTTGTATGATATATGTGGTAAGCCACCTCTCCAACTCTACTGTGGACCTAATTGGATCCGATGAACCTCAAAGATAACTTGTCACCCTAGCCAAATCCCCAAAAACCTCATCGAGGTGAGACCCATAAAAAGACGTGGTCTCCATCCTACAACTCCATAGGTCTCCTTCTCCTATCATTAGAAGACTTCTGTATGCTTTGTGCAGTCTTTGTCTGCTCATGGATGATATGCACCTGCTCTATGGTAGAATGTATCATCTATGGTCCCATGAGTGCTAACTCCCCGGGGTTAGTCCAGCACAATGGTGATCTACAAGGTCAGCCGTATAGAGCCACGAATGGTGCCATACCAATGGTAGAGTGATAGTTATTTTTGTATGTAAACTCCACCAAGGGCATGTGATCCTCTAAGCTGTGACTGAAGTCAAGGAAGAAAGCACCCATCGTGTCCTCGAGGGTCTGAATAGTCCACTTAGTCTAGACACCCCTCTGAGGATGGAAGGTGGTTCACAAATGAAGTTGCATCTAAAAGCCTCCTACAACCCCTTAGAAATCTAATAGGAGAAACATTCATCACAATCAGAGACAATCATCAATGTTACTCCATGTATCGGCAAAATCTCCTACACATATAGGCATCCCAAGCTCTCTACAGAACCCTACTCTCTAATCTGTAGGAAGTGGGCCGACATGGTGTGTCGGCCGAAGATCACCTAGATGGAATCATGACCCCTGGATGTATGTGGAAGTCCTAGGAGGAAGTCCATGGATTTCTTGTCCCACTTCCACTCTGGAACATCTAAAGGCTAAAACAATCCTACCGGTTCCTTATTATCTACAATCAATTGCTGAAAAGTGAAGCACCGAGAGGCAGACTCTGCTACTACTTTCTTCATTCCAAGCCACCAGTGGTGTCGTCGAAGATCTTAGAACATCTTCGCCACTCCTAGATGCACCACCAGAGGGGATGTGTGACACTCCTACAACACTTCCTCCTAAAGTGACACTCGTGCCATAGTACGTCCTATAAAAAGGATGATGTGCACCCCACCATTAGAAAATCCATCAGGTTTTGGTCCAATGGATATCTGAGCACGTCGAGCCTCACAATTAGTGTTTCCATCCTGCGCCTCCCTAACTCGCTTTAGAAGTGGGGGAGTGACTATAAGAGAATAAAGAAAAACTACTCCATCTCGATCCATAAAAGATATTTGCAAAGCAGACAGCTGCTTTGTGGCCCCACCTAGCAGTTGTATACCAGATCTCCGGCTGAGTGCATCTTCTACAACATTACCCTTCCAAATACTATATAATATCATGAATTCATAATCATGGAGGAACTCAAGCAAACAACACTAGTTCATATTCAGGTCCATCAGAGAGAAGATATACCTGAGTCTCTTGTGATCAGAGTAAGCTGTAAAACATTCACCCATCGAGTAATGTCGCCATATCTTCAAGGTGAAGACCACATCAACTAACTCCTGGTCATGTGTTGCATAGTTTTGCTAATGTTTCCTCACCTGTTGAGAGACATACGTGATCAACACTATCACCTTCATCAGGACACATCAAAGCACGGTCCTTGATTCGTTGCAGTAGACTATGTACCCAACGCGTTCCTTCGGTAGCCTCAAGATGTGGGCACTAGTCAGCCTCAACCTCATCTCCTGAAAACTCCACTGAAATCTCCCTGACCACATGAAGGGTTTCCCCTTCTTCGTCAATGCTGATTAAGGTGCTTTAACTCTGGAGAAACCGGGCACAATCCTCTGGTAGTAGCAGGCCAAACCCAAGAAATGTCATACCTCTGACACACTTTTGGGTGGCTCCCCAAAAAGTACAGCCTCAATATTCACTGGATCCACTACAACTCCAGCATCAGAGATGACATGTCCCAGAAGTTGAACCTCTAGGATCCAGAACTAGCACTTCAAGAGCTTAATATAAAGTTGGTTCTCTCAATGTGTGTCCAGACCTATCTGCAAATGATAGGCATGCACCTCCTCCGTAGCCGAGTAGATCAGAATATTGTCTATGATGACTACTAAAAAGTGATCAATGTATGTATGAAAGATCATATTCATGAGTCCCATGAATACTGTTGGAGTGTTGGTCATGATGAACGACATTACCAAAACCTCATAATGGTTTTACCGACAATTGAAAGTCATCTTCTTCACATCCTATTCTCGTACTCTAAGCTGGTGTTAGCTTGATCTAAGGTCTATCTTCGAGAACCACCGTGCTCCCTTCAGATGATCAAAAAGGACATCAATCCTCGAGAGTGGGTACTTGTTCTTCACAGTCACCTGGATCTGGAAACTATAGTCAACACCATGTCTCAATATCTCATCCTCCTTATTAGAGAACAAAATTGAGGATGCCCCTGGGGAAACACAGGTCTAGATGAACTTCTTCTACTAAAAGTCCTCTAGCTATACCGGCAAATCACAAAGTTCCACGGGAGCCATCCGATATGCTGGTTTAGATATTGGAGCCCTCTCGGGGTAAAATTATATGTAAAAGTCTACCTCTATGTGAGGAGGTAGACTCATAACATCATCAGGGAATACATCTGTGTACTGGTCCACCAATACAAGATAGCTCTAACTCTCCACATCAATCGCTCCGATGGTGAGGCTGGCTAACTGATGCGTGATCGGCTACACTCTCCTCCGGGAAAGTCCATCATGTGCGTCAATGGATCCCTTATAACTGGTGAAGTTAAACCAAGTACCATCAGTGTGGGAACACCGTATTTTGTTCCACATACAGTCAATCAGAGCATGGACTGTAGGTAACTAATCTATATCCAAGATGACATCTTAAGGCCTCGATTCTTCTACTAGGAGATCCCAGCTAAAGCTCTTTCCTCCTAGAGTTAGCTGACACTACTAACACCAGTGTGTAATCGCCTAATCCTCTCATATAGGAGTCTCTAGCCGTATTGATCAAGCCAAAGGCTCCATCCGAATTTTTGAGCTCCGTACGAGGGTAGTGGCAATAAATGAATGACTGGAACCCGTGTCTATATGTATTGCAACTAAGGTAGAGTAGACATAGATCATACCTTGCATCATCTCTAGAGCACTATGGTCATAGGCCTCAGCTGCCTAGAGTAGAGCTGCCCCGGTCCTCCAGCTCCCTGTGGTCATGGTGGACCACCTGGTGGTGGTGGAAAAAAATATCAAATCGTTGCCCACCACTGGCTAAATGGCCAGCTCCTCTTCCATGTCAGCCTCCTCCCTATGAACCACCTCAGTCGAAACTCTATCTCTACCTGGGTGGTCATTCGACCATCTGCCGATCCTCCGTACGGAGGGTGGGAATGTCACTAGACATGGAACCCTGCCTACTGGATGTATAACACTACCTGGTCCTTGCATGACTGGCTCTGGCTCCAGTGCCCCTCACAACTGACACTTAATCCTGCAGTCATCCACCTGTAGGTCTGGTTCTCTTAGACCACTCTGGAATCTGTCTAATTCTAGCTGCAGAAGACTCCACTATGTGATACCCAGTAGTGGGTCATGCTATTGGTGACTGCTGATCAAGAAAACTACCCACTAAGAGGGCTTGCTCTAACACCCCCACCTACGTCGAGATGCTGAGTGACATCATCGAAGTCCTGATCTCCCGACTGAGTCCCTGCTCAATATTCTGGGCCCTAAAGAATGAGTCTCGTACCATATCGGTGGAGTAGCATGAGATGTCGTTGAACATCACTGAGTAATAGGCCACAATCATGCTTCCCTTCTGCAAATGATGAATCTCATGTATGTGCACTGCGTGAAGAGTCGCTGGGACAAACTCTTCCTGAAAAATGATCTCAAATTATGCACAGCGAAGTGTCCCCTTGTCATAACCTAGAGCTTAAAGCTTCACCATCTGACTACTACTACATTTAGAATACTTTCTATATGGATCTTCATGAGATCGGCTAGTGCTCCCACCAGTTGGAAGACACTCACCACAGCCTCCAGCCAATCCTAAGCTACTTGTGGGTTCATATCACTACTGAACCTGGGTGTCCTCTATCACTCGAACTTGTAAGACATGCTCAGGTGGTGTGCACCCTCTACTACTAGGGCTAGTGGCTTCAGTGGCCCAACAGGTAGTGGCATCTCTGGTGCCTCCGCTGGTGCCTCTACTGATAAAGGGCCCTGCACTGAGGCCTCATCACTTGGTGGGCCATCATTGCGTACTACACCTGGAACCCTAGCTGGATGTCTGCGTGGAGGAATCCTAAAAATAAACAAATTCCCCATGGTAAATAAGTTATCCCTGGTGAGATGAATCTTAAATATCATAATGAAATTTTTTTGAAACACACATGTAATCAGTGTTTTCATGCACTTTGTCAGATTTCAGAAGTTAGTGTCCGGGTGTATGGATACGTCGATCGCCACACCGAAACTGGATTCCCTAAACTAATAACCACACTCACTACACTTAACATTGTTGACATTAAAATACCATAGTCTATTGTTCTATGGTAGAACTGACTCCTCTGATACCAATTTTTCATGACCCGCACCCGGGGGCCCGTGACATGACTACCCCAAGCCCACATTCCATTGGCCAGGGGCTGGTGACTAGCACAGAAAGGCGTATTCCCTAAATTGGGAAGGCATTGCCTTTATATCTTGTACACACTCACAACCAATCACATAGAAAGATACAAACACATGTAAACTATATAGTAGAAATATTGTGTACAGTAAGAAAAAGGGGCCATAATACAAGCCCAACCAGAAAGTATAAGAATACTCGAAAGTATAAGTAAACTGAAACAGTTATTATGAACACCCAGCAAGGATCCTACCTGAAGTATAGGTACAATTCTCAAGTGGTCATCTCTGTGGTATGACTCGTCTAAGGTCCATCTATGAGCTACCTCAAGTCCTGGTACCCTCATCCTCAGTAATCATTGTTTGTCATCTGCACCAAACACAACATGGTGCTGGCATTACCCATGCATGGGTGAGTATAAAGATACTCAGTAGGGTCCCTAAGACCTTCAAAAGTCTCACAAAAAATCCAAAAAGGATAAACCACAGATAATTGAATCAATTGATAACCCTACTTTGGTATATGCCCATAAATATACCTAATTTATCAAGTATACCCATCTCAATCATGAGGAAACACATCGTCCAACTCAAAAGATCAATGCTCAACTATTCCATAAATGGGGGAATACCACAAAGCTAAGTACCAAAAATGTACACCACATATAATAATACCACAAAGGTATCACCACAAAGGTAAATACCATAAAGGAACCCCACACAGAGGATTACCACAATGGTATCACTACAAAGGTAAGTACCATAGAGGTACGCCACAGAGAAGATTACCTCAAAGGTAAATACTCATCTCACACTAGTTATAACTTAGGTACGAAGGTAAAGATGATTAGATGTAACTACTAAATCATCTTACTATGTTACGAGGCAGACCCATGAAGGATCCTAAACCATCTGTCCCACATAAGATCCTAAATAATTAGGCCCCCAAAAGATCCCAAAGCACAGACCCACATTGGATCTTAGTATAGAAGACCCAAATTGGATCCTAGAGTAGTCTCACATTGATTTCTAGAGAAGATCCACATGAGACTATCAAACACAGAACCACAAATTATCCCAAAGCACAAACCTACATAGGATCCCTTTCTCATGTTACAGCCAGCTACAGGGTTCCTGCACTAAGCTCACATGATTTCGGGAGGTTCCACTCCTCAATCCATGGGTCGATACTCTAACTACCAAGATGTCCCTCGAAGAAGTATCCCAATGGAATTTCATGTAATTGGGCTCTCAACCCAATAGACGGTGCATCAATCGGATGCCTGGTCTGAATGTTTTTGGCCTTTTAGACACGAGGGCCCAGATGGATTCGTGTCCAATCCATCTTGGCCGTATGCCAACTTTATACAAAACTCAAGTGGGGATACCAAAAGGAATGTCACAAATCATGGTTTCCAGAAAAATAGAAGGTTCATCAAACTGATGCTCGTAGCTCAATATATGGCTGAAAGAACGAGAAGGGTCCAATGATGGTATGGGTTCGGTCCGACCCGACCCAACCCGGCTTGAACCAGATCTGGACCTGGGTTGGTCCAGCATGTGGGATTTGACCAGTCCCGCGTTGGGCAGCCCATGGTGCGGGGGCCCACGGTGCGGCATCCGCTTGGCATGTGGCTGGCCGGTCATCCATACGTTCTCATCCATGGGGCGCGATCAAGTACCGCACCCTCCCCACCAGCTGGTGGCGATCCGGCCTCCCTCCTTTCGCCATCACGACTCCTGAACACTGGGAGGCACAAACACACGTTGTCATCCACTTCGTGCTGCTAGCTGAAGTGTCAGCCGCTTCCCTTGCTCCACTACAGCCAATGGGCCGCGGTTTATCTCCAGCGGCGCGGTTGGGCCGCCACCGTCTTCATGGCCGGTCGTGGTGCTGACCGCCACTCTCGAGTCCCACCAGTGCCAATCTCTGTCATCGGTCACCGTCCTCCTCTATCGTAAAGAACACCTCAAAACCCACTAGGTATTATGGAGAGGTTAGGCCAAGTTCGTATGGCCCGTACCATCCGTGTTAGAGTGGTAGAAAGTGGCTTACTATTTCTTAAATCATGAAGAACGTCCATAACGGGTAAGGGGCTTTTCAAAACAACAAACCCAACCTTATCATTATTTAAAGGATGTCATGAGGAAGAAGTAAAAGTCATTGGAGAATGTCAATGTTCATTGCCTCTACAAGGTGCTTCTGATTCAGGCTTGGGTTTGGTTCCTCGTTTTTCGTTGGAGAGGCATTCGTCGTTGGAGAGGAAGAGTTTATCCACAATTATCCCAAGCTTCCCACTTCAACTAACACTTCTCAAAAATCCCACCAAAAAGAAATAACCAACTTATTATATTAATTCTACAAACTTAATAAGAGTTGGCCATTAATTATCTTGATGTTGGAAAAATTAATTTAGAGGAAACAAAAAGTTTAAAGTTGATTCATTAATTCTGAAGTAATGAATCCTATTAATTATGGTGATTATGGTTACAAATTCTGTGTAACCAGACATTTAATTCCCATCATTAAATGCCCAACCAACCTCATGTGGTCCCCACCATTAAGTTTCAAAAAGGGAGGTTTCCATGCATGGGTGGTCCCCACCACCAAACAATCAAATTGGGAGGTTTCATAAAAAATAAAAAAAAACTTGTTCATTATTTTATTTTTATTTCCATGATAAACACGAAAACTAACATTCACCCTCAACCAACTGAGGTTGTGGTGAAGGTATCATTAAGAAAATATTGGCACTGCGAGTTCAATGGTGTCCTCAGATTTTAATTCCGAGCACTGGTTTAAAATTTACAAAAACCCACTTGCACGTCTACTGAAGGTACCCAAAAAAAGTTCAGCAATCCAATCTGAGCACACAGGGCCTCGAAATCATGCACCGTTAATTTTCCTGGACATGTAAAATTTCCATATAATTAAAAAAAAATACATGGAATATCAAGGACTATACTATATCTTACCATTTTTAAAATTATAAATTTATATAAATATAGATGTGTACATATTAATATATATATATATATAACTATTATATATACATATACATTTCTAATGAAAAATAAATAAATATATATATATCTATGTATTATATTGTATTATATTAAAATGAATATAATTTATTATATATTTAAACAAATTAGAGGTACATGGGTTGAATACATGAACATGTAAGGTGTTCGAATTTTGAAAAACACTAATATGGGGGATCATAGATAAAGGAGGAATCTTTGATAGGGGGAATGTTGATAGTCAGTAATAGATGTATGAAAAATATATAATTTCCCCATTTATTAGTGACTGACCATTGGCACTGATAAAGTTGTTCGTTATAAATGATGAAAGATGGATGATAAAATCAATCTTTATCAGCACTAAAAAATTGTTCATACCCCCACCCCCACTTTATCAGTGATACAAAAGTGATGATAATGGCCGCCTTCATCTGAAAATTCTTTATCACTATTCATGGGTAAATTTATCACCAATTCTTTGTGAGAATTGATAAACAGTTACTATTAACCTCACATTATTAGTCACCGCTTTATAATCATTGATAATGTCCCATTAGTAGAACTTTTAAAATAAAATTTTTTAGTAATGAATTATTGTATCACCCATTTATTCTTGATTATGATTTCCCATGTATACATAGAGTTTCTTAACTAATGGTTCCATTATAATGGATTTATATGATATAAATCCCTTCTTATTGGTGATCCTATCATTTTCAAATAAAGGATATCATATGTCCAGAATAAAAATGAGATGAGATATATAACTCACTTATCCACTATATTTTATTATCAAATGAGAATAAGGATTTTTGAACACATATTGAATTTTGAATACGTTAAAATTTTATTGATAACAAAATTCAATGGGGGGGATTGATTTATGAATATTTAATTTGATGTCAATAATGTGACATTATGTGTTTGGTGAGTTTGGATGATGTTGTGATGCTTAAATATTTTTTTAGATTCAATAAATTTCATTGGACATAACATTTGTGAAATTCTCCTTGAAATTAGCTGATTCTTGTTTTTTATTATATTAAATGTATAAGACATGTGTTAAAAAGGATATATTGTTTACAAAAAAATTATAAGATTAAAGAAGGCCATTCAATATGAATTTCATTTTTCCTGATGTAAAGTACATTGGATATTATTTATAAAAAATGAAATTATTATTTCATGAGGAAGTGAGTGATTTATTTAGTATTATCTTTGGAATTTTATTTAAAATGTATTTTTATTATTGTCTATAAATAAAATTTTCCATGGTATTTTTTGTCGACAAACATTACAAAATAAATCTAGTCTAAGGGATCACTAATGCCATCTCAACAAGGGATTATGAGGGACATGAAGGTGAACTATGTCTGAGTAAACATCCTAGTAAAGACCAGGTGATACATAGAGGGTTGTGTATAATCAATCACTAGGCCCATGTGTAATGCATGTCATAGTGGATGGGATCATGGAGAGCACCTGTGGGATATTAGTGACCATGTTGGTTCAATATTTTCTTGAGTTAGTGTGTATGTTTGTAAGGTGATTATCGATGGAGGCTTTCCCAAAAGAGTAGTTTTCACCACTTAATTTATAAACTAAATTAGATATAATTTGAGAAATTATTGTTAGATATGTTGTGTTTAGTTACATTACCTATGTCTCATAAAAGTTGGATATTTGGGGAACCACTCAATAAATCAAATCTTGAATATTCAATCGAGCTATGAACATCATCTTCCTCCATAACCTCTTCTTTGAGAACCAGTTAATTAGTGCATAGTCAAACAAATCCTTATCGATATCTATAAATATTTGGATATAATGTCAATAGAATGAGTATATTTTTTTCAACTCGGCATAATTCATGAATCTAAGTATATCATTCATGTGATAAATTAATGAACATTCAGTTTATAAATGAAAACATGGTTTTAAATGGCCTCTCACAAAAATAGATCATGATGAATGATGTTGGGATCGGAAAAATGTGGATAATGTGGTTATAATGGAAGGAACATGAGGAGATCACCACAAATGAGACTCATAGCAGACAAAAATATTCTTCTTTAATGTAAACATGAGCTACAGGAGAGTTTAAATAAGTGTTGTACATAAGAGTATTTTTAGTACATTAATGAAGTGCTAGAAATGACATGAATGGTAAAGATAAGATTGTTCTCATTGACTATAAATATTTTATGAAATGGGACTAAGAAGATGCATCATATATTGGGAAGATCTCATTTTCTATAAAAAAAGATTACCGTGAACACCATTGTTTTAAAAAATGATGAAGAATTCAATCAAAAATTTATCTTCCATGAAGGGGAATCTTGTTGGTATACAACTTGTTTACAGAAAACTAAGATTTATATTCTATGATATTATTCCATAAAAACATTTGTAAATTTTAATATTAATAAACATATTCTCTTTGTTTTAATGAATATTTTTGGAAAGGAAAGGCAGTGTCACCTATACAATTCTTCATGATCATACATAAGAATATATCAAATATACATAAAATTAATAACCTCTTATAGGAGGAAAATAGTCAGTGGTACAATATTTCACATGAAGAAGTAGCGTGTATGAGGAATAAGTCCTAGAAATGTTAAGGTTTTTGAAAATCACAATACATGTTCACATACATGACAAAGGTGTATTAAACATAAACAAGTGATATAGAAATACTGTGTGTGCATACAAGGTGTTATTGAAGAAATAAACATTGATAAATTTTTATTGGTCATTCACAAAACAAAAAAAACATGAACTAATTCATTAATTATCATTTACACATATATATGAATATGGGATACCCAAAAAAATGATTTTTAGATTCCATGAAATCCAGGTTTTGAGTGAGATTGAATTAATAATTATAGAAGAAGAAAAATGATATTTTGAAAGTTCTATATTTCATAAAATAATTAATAAAATTTTATGCAATTTTTCACACTCAAATTGAGGACATGATTTCAGTAGAATAAAAAATAAAACAATGCCTAACTTCACTTAGGAATATATTTATTGTAGGTGATTAGAAGAATTAAGAAAGGCCAACCTACCTGATTTGTCGTTGTTGAAGGTACATGAATAGGTAAATGACTAAGTCAGGTCCTATAAGATTTGGGATGAAAATCATAGAATCATCCTATAGTGGGTCATTCCATTAATCATAGGTGAAGTATTTACCTTGGTTTTCGGAGTGAGTGAAATGTTCTTATTATATCTAGGATAAGAATAATCCTATCGGTTAGAGCTATAACACACATATTTTAGATAACATTGAATGATTTTTTTTTGTTGGATTTGGAGTAAATTGTTTTCTCAATTAGAGTTAGAGAATTTTAGTCACATTAATTATTATAGGATTCTATGTTGGGTGAAAACAAGGAAAGGATTAAGTCTTTATACAGAACCATGTAAATATTATGTGATACTATCTATATTACTACCGTTTCACATAATGTGACCTTGAGATACAATATTGAGTGGATAAAGAACCATAATTTATTCTAGATATTTTATTTGAAATAAAATTAATTCATTAAAAATATATCATTGATTCACCACTCTCCTCATAGTGGTCAATCCATTATAGGGAAAAAAATGAAAATCACCTTCTAGGAAAAAATATTCCAAATCCATTTATTTTCATTTGGTTACATTTTTTAATAATTATAATGGAAATTATAATATTTTTTGTGAAGTTAAATTCAACTATAATTTATTGTTATTCAACATTTTATGTGGATTTATATTTGATCTACGTAATAAATTTGTTGGTTTATTCTCACATCAATGTTATGATATTTTTATGCTTTTGTTTGAAAATATTTTTTTAATTGATATTTTTATTCATGAATTTAATTTGACAAAAATTATTCGATCACTTCCTAATAAACCGATTGTATTTTATTCTCCTTTTGTTATTAATGATATTTTAAGGTAATAGTACCCTTTTCCCACGATTTGTAACATAAAATGATTTACATAGTGTTTTAAAAAAAGTCATACTTTATTTATCTCATCATTAAAAATGTGTTTTTACTCAAAAACCATGTTTTCTAAATTTGTTTTTAAGATTCTATAAATAATTTTTTATAGGAATTTTTACCCATGTTTATGTTTCTACACTTTTTTTGAATGGTATCATTAGGTATTTCTCAAAAAATGTCCCATTTTTTATTTTTCAAAGCATGTGAAAATAATCGTTGTTTTAATGTGTATGATATTTATGTAATTTTCCACTATCACGAACAATAAATAATTTAGTCCATATATTAATCGTTTTAATTATTATTTTCAAATGAAAATATTTTTAAATTTTTAAGAAAAATTGAAAATATGTTCATAGAAAAAAGGATATTTTCCTCAATAATGTTTCTAATTAAATGTATATGTATATTTTATTCATCAATAACTAACAACATAAATATTACTTATACATTAATTGGGTGTTGTTGTATTGATACAATAATTATCCATTATATGGATGGTTTATGGTCATTTTGGCCATGAAAACTATGGAAAATCAAATTCTCGATAGATTTTTATAGTCTTTAACATTAAATTGAAATATTAACTTTTTTATTATCATTAAACATCAAATTAACCATAAATATCCATATTATTGATCATGTATTTGATTATTTATTAATTTAATATCATTTTTACAAATAACATTCGAAATAAAATGTTATTTTTTCATCATCGAAAATATTGTTAAATCTATATACCTTATTCAATAAAAATATTTTATAATAAGACATGTTGTTCATAATTAAATCATTTATTAGATAAAAGTGTAATTTTTTTTTCATATTGTGATTGGTTCAGAAAATATTTATATAGCACCTTGATGAATTAGTAGTCTCTTTATGAAAAATTTGTATGCTAGAATTAAATAGGGTTTAACACATATTTTTTAAATTCCTTATGAAATTTCCTTGTATTAGAGGTTTAATGAAACATGTGATCATGAAATCTAATAATTTAGCATTTCCATCCTTAAAAATATTGTAATTATTAACCATTAATGTTTCACAAAAATATTATCACTTGACGCATTTCATTCTATGTTATTGATTGAATGGGATTTATTTTCAATGATTTACCTTTCCATATTGATTTTTCCTTATCTATTCAAGATAATCAAGTTATTTATATGACATGAGTATTTTTTTAGATAAAATTTCTTATTGATTATTACTCATTTATTAATGATTGTAATGTTATTTTAATAGAATATGTGTTCTCTTATTTACCATTATATATTTATTATTCCATATCAAATTATGATTGTATTTTTAATTATAAAATGGAATGTGTTTTAGTTATTTACCTATCCATATTCTTTATTATCCATGATACTTTCATATTCATAATATATCTAGATGCATTTCATTCTCAGTTTATTGATTACATTTAATTTCTATCATGTTTTTTAACATTACGTGTTTATTATTATTATTGAGTCAATATAGATTTTGTTATACTTATCCCTTGCTGAGAATTTGGGACAACCCATTTGAACTATCCTTGGAATCCATGAATTAGACTATAATTTAAAGAAATGTATATTTTATAGGGAAAATAAAATTTTCAAAAAATGATGTCATTTTTTTCAAATTTAATATAAGATTCGTGTATATATCTAGCTTATGTAGACCGTTGAACTATATAGTTCATAATTATAAAATTACATGTAACTTTTTCATCTTCAAAAAGTACACAATATATATAGGATATTGGTTTTGGGGTCACTGCTGATAGCCATGAAAAAGACATTCATTTAGGCATATATATTTTCCCTTTTATCACACTAATTTTTCAAGAATTTCTGTAGCTTTTAATTATTTGATTAGTATTCGAACATTTATGGTTTTTTAAATCCATCTATTTTACATAAAATTGGACAAACAGCTCTTATGTTTCTAATACATCAATACTATATCCAACTCCACTATTATCCATATAGTTATGTCCTTGTAATACACTATGTTTTTGAAAGATGATTAGTATCTTCGATAAAGTATATGACATGAAACACCAATAAGAAATTAAAATGATACACCCCCTAAAATTATTATATATATCTTTTTAAAAAAATTCAATCTATTAGATAGCTTAATGAAAATGCAACTCCAAGTCGAAATGTACTGTTAATTAGAATATCATTATAATATAGATATTAAGTTGGTGAGTTTGAATAATAATAACTAAATTATAAATTATTATTATATATACATATATAAAATAATTTTAGTTGATATGGATTTAATATAAATTAAATAAAAACTATATAAAATAAAAATATATTTTTTTAAAAAAATATAATTTTTTAACAAGCGTTTTTGTCAAGATTTCACACAAAATTTAAAATTATTTATATAAACATTTTAAAACATAATTGTAAATATAAAAATCATTTATGAAATATAAATTCCAAAAAATATCATTGCATTTATTTATGTTATTGTTATAAAATGAATATTTTTTGTCAAAAAGTAAAAATACTAATTTTTATTGAAAAATGGATTTTTGGTTAAATTATTTACAAAGTTATATAATATTTTAAAATACTTTAAAATATAACATAGTATACTAATATTAAAAAATTTCTAATTTTTGTCATGGGAATTAGGTTAATATTATATTTTAAAATAAAAAAATTTATTCATTGAAATATCCTCTATGGATGAACTTCTTTTTCAACATAAATATATTCTTTAGTTTAAATTGACATCTACCCCCTATATGAATATAATTTTAAAAAAAATATTTAACATTATAAATAATAAAAATTTATATTATCAGATATTTTCAGTATAATATTTGAATGTATTTAATTATAAATATAACAAAAATTAATTATCATAGTAATGGTAAAAATGTGTTTATTGAATGGTTAAACTAAGAAGGGAGGGGTTAAAATGACTTGGATAATTGTTCAAAACCCATTTTATGAACATATTTCGACTTAATGTCTTCCATGTTTCTAGAATTAACTTTATTGTATGATTTTAATTAGAAAAATCAGGGTATTGCATTTTCTTTTGTAAAAAATCCATGTGTTTCCTCTCCCACATTAATAAAAGGCCACTATCTCTCCTCTACTATTTGAACATTAAAAAACCCCATTAGATCATATAATAAATTGGTATGTATCTTCCTTAAATACCTACCCACATGTTTGATTCTATATTTTGATCAGGAATACATTATAACAAGGCTTTAGGTATAAACATAAATAGGTTCTCCGAATAAGTAGTATAATTATTAAACATGCATATTTGTTTTATTTTTCTCTTCCAACTCCTTAAAATCAACTTCACTAATGATAATATAATAACAGTAATATACCCTATTTAATTTCATGTAATATTTTTATTTAATAACAAGTATCCAAATACACTTCTATCAAATTGAAATGAAAACACAGATAGGGAGTACAGTGGACTACCGTATCACAAACAAATTCAACTTGTTTCGAAACACAGAATTTTCAATATAACAATTATTTAATATTTAAAATATTTACATGATATTTATTAAATTATTATAATTATTTAATAACTATATAATGTACCCCACCTTATATTTCACTCATTTGGGGATACTATAACATCCTCATGTGTACAAGGATCTACCACCATTTGAAGATATGTCCTTCATTATTCAATTAATCATTACATGGAAGGCACTATGGATCCTCGTAATGAATATATGTGATATATATTGGATAAAAACATTTTGGATTATCATATAATATATAAAATATAATTAATATTCTTTACACATAACAAAATATTTAGTCTGGTATATATTTTTTAATTTTATCACATTGATGATCATTTTAGGTTTATATTTTTTGAGAATTAGGCAACAAATTATAAATAAAAATATATCAAAATAGAAACTGGAAAATTCTGAAAAGTACAAATTTTTTCTGTAATATAACAATTTTAAAATAATTCATGATCTATTTTAAGAAAACTCTTCACAACATTTAACATGAATTCTTCGAATAGCTTAATCACCCTTAAGTCCTACAAAAGATATTAAAAATCATGGGATGAGCATACAATGGTAAGCAATATTACGGGAAGGAAACCATTAATACATTTATAAACATTTAAAATACTATAAACACATTCTTGAAAATATAATATTTTACCCAAAAGAGATATATCATTATTTAATAAAAATCATTCGGTTTACCATTCGAGAACAAATTATTTCCTTGAAAACGCATTATAAATATACAATATTCAGGTATATACCTTGAGAGAAAATATAATTTATCCCTTAAATAGACCACATATAACCCTTATAAATTATAATAACCATACCGAGGACTTCCAATATAATTATTCAAAAAATATAATCAATTACTAATGCATTTGATCACTATGTTGGTGCACCGATTATCTATAATTTCCATGAACCAAAAATTAAATAAAAACTTACATAATTTCAATAAATTATTTAATATCATATGAAAAACACGTTCAGTTATTAAAAGAACATTTTCTTTCAAAACTGAATTTATTTAAAAAAACCTTAATTATGAAAAAAATTCAATACAGAAATCCCCAAAAAATTGAAGGATTTTATTTTTATAAATTGTTTAATATATCAATTTAATACTAATATAAAATATTAACCATGGTGGTGGAAATTTTATTTTCATCATCTATGTAATCAATAGAACATTCCTTTTTTATATTTTATAAAAATATTCCTTATAAAACATGTAAAATTATTCCATTTTGAAGTCAGTTGAAGGGAATTAGAAATAGAAATAAAATATCATTTACAAACTATTTATATACGTAAAAATAAATCATTAATATAATATCTAGAATATTGCATGCAAAGTGTTAAATATTTAATCTTTCATAGCATCCCATACCACTTTGAACATTTAAATCCTAATGACCATGAAAGAAGATAATTCAATAACATGTTAAATAACAAGATAATAGATAAAAAATTCATATATATTTTTAAAGTAGATTTATACATACCTTATGAAATAATAAAGATTTATTTCATTAGAAAATTCCCCAATGAAATGAGATTGATATGTAACCCCATACCTTATGTCTTAGTTGTCAAATGTGTAATATTCATTCTGAATAATAAACATATGTTAATTATCCAATTTTGTGATAAAAGTTTTCAATTTTATGATTACATTAATTTCACATGTTACAATTCATTAAACAACTACTTAAATAGTTGTTTTTACATAGGGTGTTTTGACAAAATTCATTTTATATGCCAAAAACAACTTTTCAAGTTCAACTATAGTCAAAGGGTTAATTATATAACAATATCCGGAATAATAATAAGGAAATTGTTATCATGTTTATATATAAGTACTATTTTTAAATGTAATCATGAATGGTGTGATGAAAAAAGAAACAACATGGCAATTTTAGAGATGGATGTCCATACATAAGGTTGAGTAACATTCCAATTTTTTTAATGATGGTTATGTAATGTAGGTATGTGACACTAATATTTATTGAAATACCATTATTTCATAAATACCATATAATTTAATCATATGTAGTTACATATATAATTCTTTTTATTTAAAGGTAATCCCATCATGTCGAGGAAGAGGTAGTCCACATGTCCATGAATGGCGTTATCACTTTTTAGTGTGTGAGAGGGTGTTATTGAAAATTCTATATTTTATTTATAGAAACGTAATTTTATAATTAATTTAATATGTATTTAATTTATGTCACATATGTTTAATTAATCACATATTTAATACATTACATGTAGTGTGTGAATGTACCACATTACTTTAAGGAGGTGGTTGTCCACACGTCCATGAAGAACGTTACAGTTTTTCCACTAAACAGAAAGAATAAAAGAATTTTTCTATAAATATTATAGAATCACCAGTAAAAAATTAATTTCATATATATAATATATATAAATTCAGTGTAAATCATAATTCACAATCATAGGAGGTGGTAAAGGAAAACACAAACCACTTCGTTTCTTGTGGTAGTAGTTTTCTGTATATAAGAACTCCATGTTCATTACCCATTATATGTAACTTTGTGTAATTGTAGGTAAAAACTACAGAATAAGAAAATATCAATATATTTAGGATACTGATTTTATTATATAATACTACAATAACAATAGTGGTAATGGTGGATAAATAATATAAAACAAATAAATATGAGGAATGATGTTATATCTTCTTTGGGTAACTCCTTTTGGAATACAGAAATGAGATTCAATGGGTGGATTTCTAAAAAGTGGTAGGATTACAGGATGAGTTTAGGAATTATGGAAAATTATTTTTTATATTTTGTTAGACCTAGTGGTCTTGATATTTTTGAAGAGCCTTGGAAGGTTGACTGTCTTTTTAGGGTAGAGGAGTGGAATTCTTGTAAATTTTCAAAATTGGAATTCCCCTATGTTTTCCCATATCATGTTGATAAAATAATGATCAATATTTGGTAAAATGGATTATTTGGTATATATAATAAAATCAACTTTATTTTTAATGTGATTTGAGGTCATTTTAGATTTTATGATTAATGGTTAGTTCCGGCTAAAATAAAATTCCCTCTTAATCATTGTACATCTTTTAAATTACATTTAATAATATTATTTATAATAATATATTTTAGACATATTATAATTTATAAATTATGTTGATTAAAAATATTTAATCTATTTTTCGAAATTATATTCACATATGTTGCAGAAATTACTTTAAATTTAGACACCCAGACAAGCCGTCAAAGCATATTTTTATGGTAAAAATCTTCAAAATGTTTTCTAAATTTTTATATTTAAATTCAATGTGAAGCAGTTTCCAAACAAATAAATTATTTTAACTGATATAAAATTAATCTAGTAATAAATTAAATCTAAATTAAAAACAAAATTTAACTATATAAAAAAATTATACGAAAAATCCTTTTTGAACTGCAATTCAATATTATTCACGATTCACCAAAATTTGAATTTTCATTGAGAAATACCAAAAACAAACTGAATGTACATTTTTAAATAATTTTTTTTAAAATTCAATATATTTTCCCATATAAAAATTTATATATTTTTATGCTCACAATTGGACTTATTCTTATTTTATGCCTATCAAACATACTGGATGAATTTAAAAACATTTAATAAACTTCTGTAATCATAAAATATATAGTTGTAATAATTCTTTGTGATTCAATTTCTTGGTGACCACTAGGAAGTAAAATAATAATATTAACACTATATTATTTCTCAATATAACTCATTCTTTAATGTATATTATTATTTCCATGAAAATAATTATTAAAAGACTGGTATTCTATCATAAATAGAATCCTCATTATGGAAAATTACCATTTAATTCATAAATAAAAATAAATGTGAAAAAGATTCTATCATTACCTAGGATGATACAACATTCACCCTATTGTAAATTTTTTTATCACAATTTTATTCACTTCACAAATAAGTTTGGATGTATTTCCTTCATTGAATTTTCAGATTCATAGGTACCTACATCAAAAATATGTTTTCTCATTAAAACCTTACATTGATGAATTACCATATTCTGAAATACTTTATTTCAATGGTCAAGAACTGGAACGTGTTGTTCCTTATAATTAATATTATTTTCCAGAAAAACGTTTTCACAACAGAAAACATGAGATGAATGTGGAACATCATTCCTTAATATTGAAATATGAAATATGTTGTATACCTGGAAAAAACATGGATGTAAATCCAATCTATATAAACTAATGCAATGTAGTCAATAATTCTTATTGCCTAATAAACTATACACTCAAATTCCCTATCTTATCAAAATCCATCACACTTTCCACATGGAAACATTTAAAAATCCTTGATCACCTTCCATGAAATAAATATATTTCATTTAGTTATATATATAAATATTATTTTTAATCTTATATACCCTCATATGTAACTAAATCAAATTATTTACCTTCACCTTTTCAAGTACTAACTTTACTCTCCTCAATATCCTTTCTCTTATATCATCCCAAAAAAAACATTTTCCAACACTGCATTCCATATAATTCCTCAAAAGGTTACATCTTTATAGTGAAATACCAACTATTATTATAAAAAAACTCAGGAAAAGAAATATATTAATCCTAACATTCCAAATAATCCATTTACAAAGAGTAAAAAATATCCTTTAATATCTATATTTTCAACTCAAAGATTCCTTCTGACTAAGGAAGAAATGTCGTACTAAAATTTAATATAGTAACCCATAACTTCTAAAATCCTTTCTAAAAGTTGGGTGTGAATATATCATCATGTATGATACAATGAAGATATAAAATACATTTAAGGAAATAAATGTCATTTAGATAAAGTATTATAAGTTTATTTATAGACATTTTATCTTGAATGGGATGAAAATGTGGTGATTTAGTTAATCGGTCATCAAAAAAATAACATTATTACCTTGGGATTTATATGAAAATAGTACCCTGAAATCCATTTATATATTCTACCATTTTCATTATGGTAATATAAATAGTTGAATAATCCCATTAGGCAACTATCTATTTTCTTTAAAAAGATGATAAGTCAAAAATATCATGGTAAATTTAGTTATATCTCATTAAATTTCCATCACACCAGTAATACTCCAAATGGAATTTTTACATTTTATTACTTCTCAGATGGATAAAAAATAGAGAAATGTGAAACTTTGTCACAAATTATTTTCTCAAAAATTAATCAAAAAGAATACATAATTTTTTACTAATTTTAAAACACATTCTTTATGTATATTAAAATCAAGAAACATACATTTTTTAATATATTCTAAATTTTCTTGCATATACCGATCCAAATATTGAGCACTATTAATTATCCCCGATAGTGCTGAATACACTAAAACCTGAAAAAACAATGTATCTTCCTAAATCCATAAATTATAGTCCAAATTGTATCTTAACATTAACCTAAGGGTCACTTACCAAACATACCATGGTTAATGTTGCATTACATTTTCAACTCAATGTGTCATCAACCTTGTTTTCTTTCCCAAGAATATATAGAATCAAAAAATCATCATCCTCGATTACACCATAAATATTATATTTCTCAATTTCAATTATTTTGGAGTAAATATATATAAATGTTATATGATTAATATATATTGAACTTTTTTTTCAATACAAATGATTCCTTGATATTTTTAATGAAAACACTACATCATCTAATTCCATATCATGTGTTGGGTAGTTTCTATTATGAGGTTTTAACTAACGTGAAGCTTAACCAATTACCTTGTAATTCTAAATTAGGACACACTAATTTCGTTTCAATGAAGCATAATTCTAGAGGTTTAAATCACCATTATCAGAATGAAATGAAAGACAAGATCATTCAAAAAATTCATTTTCAATTCTAGAAAACAATAATCACATTCTTTGGTCATGATGAACATAACTCTTTTTTTGGATAACTTATTCATTTTTCAAGAAAACAATGTATTTTTTTACATGCCACAAGTGGTAATAGGATAATCCATTAAAAATTTAAATCTTCAGGATATTTGTGGGTCTATTCTGTTCTTAAAAAATTGTTTTTAGCAGGATCATTTTTTATTATATCATTAGAAAAAATGTGACCATGGAATGAAATTTTTTGAAACCTAATATCACACATTATATATTTCCCATAAAATTACATTAAATTTAATGGTTTCAACACAATACATATATTTATATCATTTCACTCATTACTTTTATAAAATACAAAAATGTAATCAAAAAACACTTCCACAAACATATCAATGTACTTAGGAAAAAATATATTCATATGATCTATGAATATAGTAGGATCATTAGATATCTAAAACATCATAACTAATAATGCATATTGGGACAATCTCTTTTGGAACACAGTCTTCGGAATTCCATCTTACTTCACTATTAACTGATGCCACCCCAACCCCATTTATACCCTCTAAAAATACATTACTCAATAGTGATGATAAAATAAATCACCAAAATGAGGTAATGGATAATTGTTCATTATAGTGATTTTATAAATAGTTCGATAAAACATTAAAAGTGTCTTTGATCCTATTTTTTTTAACAGATATGATAATAGGATCCCATGGTAAAGTTCTAGTTTGGTTGAAACCTTTATCTAATAAATCCTATAATTTATATTAAAAATATAAAATATCCACATGAGCAATTTGATTTGGGGGTTAGAAATATGCTTATCCCCAGGTCAAAATTCAATATTAAACTTAACCTATTAATAAGGAATAACACCAGAAAAATAATTTGAAAAAACATACATGTACTCATTTACTACAAGAATATAACTAATTTGAATATTTTCATATATTTTCATTGTTACAAGCAATATAACAGTTTTTTATGTCTCTAATAAATTTCTGAGAATTATGGTATGATATCGACGACATGAAATCTGTGAAATTCATTTCTTATCACTTTAATCTATAATAACATGAGAAACTAAAAGAAAATCCATACTATAAATGATAAAAAAATATATATATTCCCCATATCAACTAGAGATGTATGAAAGACAACCCCGATGATAAAAATCGTAATATTCTTATAATTAATGGGATCATTGATACGTTTACAAGAAATTTATACAAAAAGTGTTATCCTAATTTCATGAGGTCATATTAAGAATTTTCTAAAAAATTTATAATCATGTAGGGAATGTAAACATCCACAATCAAATATGGTATTGGAATAAATTGAAAACAAAATTAACATACCAATAATGAGTTAATTTAATGATCTAACAACAGTTTTGTAGTATAAAAAGACCTCACTACACATTTTTGTTTCCAACCATGAATATTTCTATCCTACGAAACTAACATCTTACATGAATTATTATAATGACCCATATAATTGTAGATAAACCATATTTCCATTATATTGATATAAATTAAAACATTATTTTATTTCTTATTAATATGTTCCTTGAAATGTTTGGCTATGTGGCCAAACATTCCACACTTGTAACACTTCCCTATCATTATAAGACATTCGCGAGGGTTATTTTTTCCATATAAACTACATGATTAGAAATTTATTTTATAATTTCCATATTAAATTATTTCTTGTTTCTACATCACATTCCATCATAATTGCTACATACATTCATCATCATGAGAAAAATAATATTCAAATAACACTATCTCAAACCTTTTACTATAATGAATAACTTTCCATAGATTTTAAAATATCAAATTGCCAATGATAATTATAGAATTGGTTTCAAACATGAGTAAAACCAATTATTTTTTCTATTAGTGTCCCAAATAAAATGTGGCACAATCCTAGGAAATATTTTGATGTTCTTGACAAATGAATTTATGGAGTCGTCATCTAAATTCTTCAATTATAGAATTTTTTTTCATTCGAAGTGAAAAATCATTATGGAAATATTTTTCATGGAAATTTCCTTTAATGATACCAATTTAATGGATTAAATATCACCTTTTTTCTTTTATTATTAACCAAATAACAATATCGATCAACATTAACTTCAAAATGATAATTTTTAGTGTTAACCTTTTAACGTTCTGAACGTCCCATAACATCAAATATATTTTTTTCTGAAAATTTATCCATCTTATGGATACCATTGGGTCAGATCATTTACTGAATGATGGGGGTGTTGCCTCATTAAATTCATTACAAACTAACTGTTTCTTTGAGGTTGATTGGGTTCCTATATATCTTGTATACCCTCTCTATTTCTTTCATAATTGAAAAGATCCCAAAATATAGAAAACTACACTATTTTGAATCCGGCCATCCAAGTATGATGATTTGAAATGATATCTTCTTCCGAGTTCCATTCCAATTTCCCTTTCATTTTAACTATATGGGAAACCATTATGAATAGAACTATTTTTTTATAAAGAATCATGTTATTCATCAAATTATACAACATTTTATCTTCACTATAAGGTAAAACATTCAAATTAAATGTTATTAATATTATCTAAACCTATAATTTTATGTAAAATAATTATTGATATGAACAATAATCCCTCATCTGTTAACATTATAAACTCAGGAGTTACGTAAAAAAATTAACATATTTCGTTATGGGGATCCTTTAATTCTTAGAGCTTTATAATAAATTTCCATAATTTATATATAAGAAAACTATAAAACTCCAATGTGAAATATTCCAAACAACATCCATTTTTTCCATCTTCAAAATCACTTAAAATAATGAATCATATCATTTAAGATTACTTTTTCATGGGTTTCAACATGAATTCATGCAATCCATTAATTAACCTTATTTCATGTGAAAAAAAATAATACATGGGATGATCATAAGAAAAATTATAAGGGATATAAAAATAAGAGAACCATTAGTCCATCAATAAATAATAAAACACATGAAATCATGTTTATAAAAACATATCATTTTACTAAAATATAAAAATATCATTTTTCAATTAGTATCATTTAATTTACTTTTTGGAAACAAATTATTTCTTTGAAAAATCATTATAAATATTGAAAATTCATATATATATATATATACTGGGGGAAATCATTACATTAAATTTTAGCACAACCCTTATAGAACCGTTAAAAAATTGAAAAATAAAACAATCAACATCAAAAATATTTCTCATTAAAATATAATCAAATCCCAATAAAGAATAGATCAATCTTGGTGAATCCATAGTTTATGCAATAATAGGCCCGTCGTACACTATCTAGCCATACACATTATTTATGATTTACAAGAACCATAAAAAAATAAAAAATTATGTCATTATAAAAAAATTAACCTCATATTAAAAAAAATCGGATATTAATATACCATTTTTTTGAAAAAATACCATTTTCAATACAAAAATAAACCATTCTTTTGAAAAATAATTTTCAATACCAAAATATCCGAAAAAATATAGAATGTGTTTAATCTATGAAAATATGAAATCATTCAATGCAATACAAAAATAAATTAAATGCCATAATGGTTGAAAAGTCATTGTCTTTGGGTATGTTATGAACAGAACTTTCATTTTGTATTTTGTCCAAATGTACATATAAAACAAATAAAATATTAAATTTCCAACCATTTTAATTTAATTAAATATATATATACTTTATTTTATAACCCTTTTTTATCAATATAAATAAATATGTAAAATAAATTGACAATATTGTTTGGAAATAATTAAATATTTAAACATTCAAAGAGTTACATACCACTTGGAACATTCAGATAATAAACACCATTATAGAATAACATTATAAAAAAAGTTTAAATATAATTACAATAGATAATTTATGGGTATATAATTTAAAAGCGACTATATATACATCTTATAATAGAATTAATGTTTAAAACATTAATAAATGTAAAAATTAAAGGAGAATGAGATGAAATTCTTTACCTTGTGTCAGACTTTTCATGTGGATCATTATCGTTATAAACAACAAACATAATTTAATTGTTTACGTTATTTTGAACCTTATTTATTTTTATTATTTCTCTTAATTTAGTTTTTTAAAATTACATAAAGAACTACATAAACAATTAAGTTTACTTCTGATGTTTGGACCATATTCAGTTTATGTGCCAAAAATGACTTTATATGGTCAAATATGGTAAATATGTCATTCTATAAACCAAAATATAATGATAATAATTACATAATTATTATATTTTTAATAAATACATTTTTTTTTAATAATCATGAAATATGGTTGTGAAAAATGATCCAATGTTGTAATCATGGAGATGGTAGGTTGTATTTACAACTGAGTAATGTTCCCATTTTCTAATTATTATTATGGATGGATGGTAAGTAAACCTAAAAATTATAGAATGGAATATATGTAAAATATAATTAGATATTTTATCACATAAAATTAAACCTATAATTCTTGTGATGAAAATGGAACCACACCTGGTCGAGGATGCGATAGTGTACATGTCCACAAATGACATTATTATTTTTTCATTGAGTACAAAGGATTTAAAGAAAGAGATATACCTTATTTAAATAAAGATAATTATTTCATGAATATGAAATGGTTGTTTTTTATGTCTTGTTTATTTAATTTGACCCATACATAATACATTCCATGTAGTGTTAAAACTTTTCATATCACTTTAAATTGGCAGTAGTCCACACATCCATAATTGACATTTTCATTTGTAGAAAAAATGAAATGAATGAAAATATTGTTAATATCTAAGATACATAATCATGAAGTAGTAATAGGTATAATATATATGACATATAGAAAAATATTTTCCATTATTGTTCCAAATAATTATAGGTGGTAAAATAATAAATGAACAACATTGTTTCGTGAGGCATTAGTTTTCTATAAACATGAATGATAATTTGGTTACCCATTTAATGGAAGAGTGTGTAGCTATTGGTTGAAAACATATAATAAAAACATATCCCTATATTTTTGATACTGTGGTTTTTGTTTATTAATTTATAAATAATAATTTAGGTGTTGTAGAATGAAAATAAGAGAAAGTAACATGAGAAATGATGTTACCTCTTCTTAGAGTAACTCCTTCAGTTTCCACCAAAGTGATTAATTTGATCACTTTATTCCTAAATGGTGGATTGTAGGATTATTTTATGGATTTTGGAATCTTATATAAGCATAGTTTTTTAAGACAAAGTTATTTATAGCTCTTATGAAATGTAAAGGGTGAGTGACTTTCTATACAGGAGGACAAGTGATAATCTTGTAAATTTTTTAAAAGGGAATTCCATGCATGTATTTTCCTTGTCCAGTGTATCTAATAAGGGAGAACATTCTATACATGGTAATATTGCGTCTAAAAATGAGTATACAATGTCTTTTGAAATTTTATGTAGGTTATTTAGGTTCTTAAGATTAATGGGTTTCCCCTTGTTTACCTAATTGTCATCATAATCATTGTAATTATTTTTAATAATTTTCCGCAATATTTTTGTCTCAAACAAAAAGATTAATTTATTATAAATTAAAAATTATTATGATTCCAAATACTATATCCATTTTTTGAAATTCTTATCATATAAAAGGCATAAAATAATTTATATTTATTCCCATATATTGTAGAATAAATTGGGTTTTTAATGTAAAAATTTAAAAACGTTTTCTATGTTTTTATATCTAAATTAAATGTGATATTTTTCAAAATGACCTATATTAGTATAAATGAAATTAAATATATTTAATGATAAATTATGAGAAAAATGAAAAACCAATTAAACTATATAAATAAATCAAGAGAAATTTCTATTTTGAACTAAAATTCATTATTATTCATTATTCATAAAAATGTGAACATTCTAATACAAATAACAAATATACACCCAAATTAAATAATGATATCCATCTTTTAGAAATGACATACATATTTTCATATAAAAATTGTAAAATTTTCATAAGTTATATTTAGAATGGATTCTTTATTAAAAATATGTAATACTACCATTAGCATATATAGATCTATTATGCTAAAAATTTTATTTATTCTTTTTTTAACCCTATAAAACAAAGTGGATGAAACTAAAAAAATTATAAGAATGGCATAACATAATATAGTCATTCAAATAAATTCTATCTGATATAATTTATTGGTGATAACTACTACTGAAAATAAATATATAAAAAATATAATATTTTTTTTATATAACTCATTGTTGCGGGAAATATAAGGTTTGAGGTAAAAACATTATTGTGTGTCTGCTATGCTATCGAAAAAACATCCCCATTAAGGGGAAATTATTATTTATTTATTAAATATTAATAAATAAGAAAAATAATTATTCAATCATTAACAATGATCTTACATAAACACTTACCATTCAATCCATTGAAAAAAATAATGGCGCTCATGCATATGTGTGGGATACAACCTCCTTGTAGCAATGTGAAATGTTTTTCATTTTATATTTTTTGGATGGTAATAAGAATTGATTGTATTAATAAAGATTATATATATATATAAATTACAATTATTTATTGGTGATTTAATATTTATTTTCCTTTAATCCCACCTCTACGAGAAAATGTAAACATTGTTCATGTTATCATACGAGCTATTGTCACCATGATCAGCATTATAAATTTTCAATATTTATCTTTTATTTATTTATAAAATTTATTATATAATGAATAAATGTGATATTTATTTCATTTATTACATTTTGAAGAGGATATAACCATTATAAATGTAAAAGTATTGAAACCACTATATCAAAAAAATACAAGAAAACAAAGGTGTTATTAACTAAAAAAGTGATTTTAAAATGTATTTTTAATAAATGGGTGAAAAATGACCATAATTAAATTAAATATGGTATTATAAATATAATATTTTGTTTCTAATATATGTATTATTAAACTATACTTGTTATACATGATTCTCGTATTCATATCAAGAAAGTCTTAATTTAGATACATTGTAGTATCCCAGGTATTTATAGAATAATAAATTTTCAAATATATTAATATTTGTGAATAAGATATTAATTTTTTTTAAATAGGAAAATTCTCTCAATAGAATACTTGACACGCAATAATGAGTTTCTCTAAAATCATATATCACACACAACATTGAGTTATATTGAAAAAAATACAATGATTTTATTATTATTTTAAATTTTATTTAACCCCAACCCTTTTTATTGGAGGGAATTAATAGAAATAAATTTCATTTGATTATACATGTTTTTAACAGTTTTTAAATTATTGAATAATTTTTATAGTCTCAAAAATTATAATGAATCCAATTTTAAGCATAAAATACTTTAATTTTTTAAAGGGTCGTTTTTCTACCATTTGATGGAGAAGCCATTTTAAATATAGTTTTTTTTCACATTTATATATCTTATTTAAAAAAATAAACATCTTATTTATAATTGGGGAATTAAAATCTACTTTCGTTGAAATTTTGGTAATTTTCTGACAAAATCCATAGTTTAATGAATAGTCAAAATACTACATTTTAATTAAAAATTACATTTTCAAATAATTTTTTATATAGTTAGATTTTCCTTTTAATTGATTTTAAACATTAATTAGATTATGGTTTTATCATTTAATCCAATTTTTGTCATTTTATGTAATTTCACATATGAATTGGCCATAAACCCATGTCAATCTTTTGATAGTTTTTTACTTCTAAAACTATAGTTATTCTGTTTTGGAAACAATAATTAATTTATAACTAATTACTACATGTTATGTTTTTTCAATTTGGAAAAATGGATTCCATATTCAGAATCAGAAGGTAAAAATTTTGTAGAAAGGTATCTTCTACTTTTGGAAAATATGCATAGTGAATTCAGTAATTATTGCTATTTTCCATGGTTAAAGGGTAAATCATGTACATAAGGGAAAAACAATAATATTATAATGATATAAAACTTCCATAACACAAGTCCCAATACTATTGTATGAGAAATGGCCAACCATGGTCATCCTTGGATCAATTTTTGGACCTCGTGGAGCCACTTGTCTGTGATAATGACCTTTTATTATATTATTTTAAGAAAAAGGAAATATAACATAAAAATGTATCTCCTCACTAAAAAAATTAATTTAGTTTATATAAATGAACTATTAGACTATAAATATTCATTAAGAAATTAATAATACTTACTATATCATTTAATTATATTTATAATTTTGAGTAATTAAATAAATAAAATTATTTATGAAACAATTATGATTCAATGATCTCCTTATGAATGAATTATTCAAATAAATTATATTATAAATATGAAAATAAATTTAACATGGAAATTTTAATTTTAGAATCAAATTTTTTGGATTACATTGAAATGTGAGGGATTCATTAATTCCTTTTGTTCGAAGACTTGATGTTTTTATGACTTTAATAAATATCAATAACTAAATAATATCAAATCTGACATAAGGAAATTTTTAAAATAAATAGTATTTTATTAAATTATATAACATTCCTAATAATATAGTGTTCAGAAGAATGAGTAATAAAATGTGAAAAAGTATATTTATGATCCAATTTTTGTTTTATTGTCATTTTATTTTAACTATAGTAACCATATATTATGAAAATAAAAGAATAACAGGTAATAGTTGATGTTTTTAACTAACGGTTAAAGCTAAAAGATAAGGTTAATTTAATGAAATGAACATCAATAAAACCTAGTTTTTTGGACAATTTTGAATCATCCTATTCTTATACTCATTCATTATGACATTGTGACTATTAGACTTCAAAAATAATTTTGCAATAGAAAAAATATTTCTGGACATTCCTAAAGTGACCCTCCTCCCTCTTATAAATGTACACCACCTCCACCCACTTACTCTCTCTTCTAAATACCATTGGATATTCCTAATAATTATCGAATAAACACCCGAAATCTATTATTTCATCATAGAGTCCACACATTGTTTATATATCCATACTAGGTAGTTAATTTGTGAAAATATAAACGAGATACTCGAAAAAGATGTATTTGTTTTATCACCTCTTTCAAACTTATTTTCTTCTTATAATTCCACTTATTATCTCATTTCAATAACTATTTAATAAATAATGTTTACTATAAATGATTATAATTAATTATAATAATTTTGAAACATTATACCACATTTTCTCAATCCTATGAAAACAACATCACCATGTGTGTGTATGTAAGGCTTATCATCTATACACCGTTGTGTAACCTATTTTCTAAAAAAACATAATTTGGAAAGATACATTGATGAGTATAATAAATTTAAATAATGAATATAACATGATAATTATTCTTTATAATTAATATACTATTAAATTCAAAATCCTTTAACCATTATGTGAATGATATCGTCACTCATGTGTACGTACGGCCTACTGTCTCCACAATATGATGTGATTCATTTTAAATTATATTAATTAAACCATTAGTATATACCTAAAAAGAATTAATAAATATGAAATATATAATATTTAAATTGACACTATTTTCTTTAATTATTATTTACAATATACTAGCATGCTTTCCATTATGTGTAAATACGATAATTTAATTCAAGGAAGTGTGGACTACCGCCCCATCAATGTAATATGACATGTTAATGCCACACATGGAACCTATGAAGGATTGAGTTAATGAAAATATGTAACACCTATAACATATATATTATAATATAATTATTATATAACGTTTTATAATTTAATTTTTATTCCTTTAATATAAAAAAAATAAATGTGTTGGTCATGCACACGTGCAGCCACCGTCTCTATGAATGTTGCATTTCATTTCATATCTATAAATGTTATGTACTATTATAAATAAATATATACTAGATATTTAATATATTTAAAATAATAATAATATTCTATAGATGATGTACTTTTTAACGCATGGACAATTTACATCAAAACACGTTCACTTTATTCTCAAGTACAGAATAGCGACAAAACGACAGATATGAACTTGAATAATGATGTGATTGTTATAAAATGGTAATAATATATATAAATGGAATTATAAACTTGAAAAAAGGTTATCAAAAAAGTATAAATGTATAAAAAAAATTTATTCAGGATGAACAAGGAACATACTTGATGATTTTGACTCAAGGTAATAGACTTCATCTCAATCTCCATTAATTGAGGAATATTTTGTTTTTTACTTAGCTGTCTTTTATACATTATATAACAAACCCCTTTGACTTTTTATTTAATTCAATTTCTTTCAAAAGGATTAATCTTCAATGAAGCATTTTACTAAATAAAAAAGGAATGTTTCTTTTTAGCGTCTGCGGCTAGAACAAACATCCCGCCTCCATGAGAATTATTTGTAATTTGGCTTCCTCTTCATGATGTAATGTTTTTAAAATGTAAAGTAAATACCATATTTCTGTTACTGAATTTGGGTTTTGAAAATTGTTTTGATAATGGATTGATTATTTCAATATCTTGAACTAATATCTTGTGATTGCAATGTATAAATGCTATCTTTCCATTATTATTATTTTATTTTTTATGATTATGTTATGGTTATTGGGCATTATTTACAAATATAGGTGGTTCTGTGATAAAATGGAATCAGGTGATCCCTAGATAGCTCTCCAATTCATTTGGTGAAGTTATGGAGGTAAACATTAAAGTTTCTCTTCAGAGGTATAGGGAATATACAGTCATGGGAATTCAAAACATACCCATGAAGGTTACTCCCTATGTAGATATGAATGCAAAAATTTCGGTATTTTATAGATGCCACAAGTTACCTTTATGATTTATGATTTATTTTTGGTATTCATAAATCTTATTATTTCACCAGTTATGTTAAAAGTTTTATGTTTTATGATTCAAAAAATATGATTCCATTGATTTGTATGTATTCATTGACTAGTGTTTTCTTTCCTTATTTTAGAACTTGTACTAAGATTTCTAGAATCATATTTCTGCTATTATTTATGAGTTATGACTTAATTATCTAAAGAAATAAACCTAAAAATAGCCTTGATGTGATTAAAATAAAAATTACCAACCTAACTCAATGTTATGCAATGTTTTAGGCTGGAGCCTTACATGCAGGTTTCTCATCTCACAATTACATTCATGATACATGTCTCATATTCACCACTGATTCCTTTATTATATTTTATATTTATAAAAATTTATATACTATATCATGAATCTACTTATCATAATGTTATTTATGGTTTCATTTAATTTTTTATCCCTTCATAGGTATTGCAATTCCGAAGTTACCAATGTGGTCTGAGATTTAGGTTTAAGTCCCATTTTTAATTGTTATTTTTTATTCATTAATTTCTATTGAAGATAATTATTTGATAATTCCATTATCAAAACATTTATTATTCTTAAAATTTGGTTACTAATTTTTTTCCATGTAATAGAACCATATTTTTACCAGTGGTAAATGAAATTATTAAGAACATGTTTTAAGACAATATGACATTATTTATTTATTCGGTCAAAAATAATTTTCCATCCAAATCCCTATTTTTTAGGGATGATATTTGATTATATTTTTGACATTTTACAAATGATATATTAAATTTATTGTTAACTCTTTTGAATTATGAAAAAAATTAAGGAATCGTCATGTTTTCTTCCAAATACTAATGGTTTTGAATTTAATAAAAATGTGATTGAATCAATTTTTAACTTTTATGTTATTTTCAAAATTTCATACAATCGAGACCGGTTTCTGATTTAAATAATATTTTAAAATTTTAGAATATTATTTTCAATGAAAATTAAATTCATTATATTTTGTAAACCTTTTTAAAAAACATAAAATTGATAAGGATTTTTTTATTATATTTTGATTTATTAGTGAAAAAATATTCATTTAACTTATAATCCCTTGGAAATATGTCATAATAATATAGTAATTATATTTTTTTTGGATTTTTTTGTCTATTTTATTTGGTATTTTTCATATTGATACCATTCCCATAATTTGGGGTGGTTAATTAATATGTTTATTGATTGTGGTCATTGGAAACATTATTTTTGTAATATTTTAAATAAAGATGTTTTCTATGATTATGTTTTACCCCATTGATATGAGGAATTAATTGAACATAACATGGGATGGAAGGGTCCCACTATAGCCCCTCGATGCATTATTGGGCCCCATTAAGAAAAATAGTATGGGTGTTTGGCCAATGTAATACCCATTCTTGTAAAATTTCTTGGAAAGAGGCTTTGATGGTATGGTTATGTTGTTTGTAATTATATATTAACACATCATGACATTTTTTGTTGATGTTCCATGTGATTATAAAATTACATAGAATATCCAGGGGAATGATTCCATCTCATGGGATTATTATATTGGCATTATTTGACCATAATTTATTCATTCTCTATTATGCTCTTGTAATTCAATAAATGGAATGTGTTTCAATAATTTACATTTCCATAATGATTATACTTATATATTCGGGATAGATTTTACTCTACACAAACTCTTATTGGGCACACGACCTCACCCTTTACTTATGTTTTACATTAAATAGGAAACAAGGAAGTGTTTTATGTTTTATATTTAAGGATATGCAAATGGTAAATATGGGATTCTGAAAAACCCTTTATATATATATCATGTTTTCAATTTAAATAATAATTTCAAGTATGTATCTTGTTTTTATATACTAATATTCATCCTGTTACATCATGATGTTATTACATGTATCATAAGCCCATGTATTAAATTAACTATCATCATTTGGATACTAGATCTGGTGTATTTATAGTTTGTATTAGTGGATGATCAGTAAAATTCATGGGAATTAAATTTATAAAAGCATCCATAAAAATGATACCCTATGATATACCTTAATGATAATCATAGAAAAAAAATTAAATGCTTTTTTTGTTATAATTATTATGTTTTTTTCTGTAAATATATCCTCTTATGTGGACTACAAGTGGAGGTTCTTCAAGCATTGACGCAACTAGGGGAAGTAAATCTTAAATAGGAATGTTTGGCATGACTCGAGAATTACTTGGAACATGAAAATGAGACTTAATTTATAAAATTTTATACTATATGGGTATATTATTACAATAATAAAAATTTTCATAACAAATAATTAAGATATATTTGAAAATACGATTTCAAAACATTCCAAATAATTTTTTTAGGATTTTGAACATAAATATACATACGTTATCAATTAAGTATATGTTTTTCAATAGATTTGGATTTATATATTATAATACATACTGTTTTGACATAATATATTTTATTCTGTTTTTTAGAAAGCCATACCAACCAAAGCATTTGGAACTACATCAATGTACATACTCAATGTTGAGTCTTCCCCATTGGGAATGATAATAAAACTACAACTAGTATTGTAGGTAGATCTAAATAGACAATAAGAATATTAAGGAAGTTGAATCAGGTTATTATAAAAAAAATTCCCATATAGAGCATCCTTCTGATGTACAATGTGGGAATACAATGATATAATTCTTTATGTGTCATAAACCACCATCATTTAGTGGGACAACAAATCCATTTTTAGCTGCCCAATGGATATGTTCCATATATATGATATTTCTCTCATTAGAAAGTAATGAATTGGGGAATGTTTTCAAGGAACATACACATCTATCAAAAGAAGTATATCAATTATGGTCATTGATTCAAAACACTAAGGATGTTGAAGAAATAGATAACAAGGAATTATAGGAATTTAAGGAATAGTTCGGGGGGAAATATTTTCCTCATGAGATTTGAAGGGAGGTTTAAATAAAAATCTTGAGTTTATGATAAATGGAAAAGGAATATATTTCAGTGTATGAAAACAATATTACAATGTTATCAAGACATAATGAGTAATATATTTGTAATCCAAAATGGAATTATTTACCATTTCATTTATTAGCATAAGATAATACACTAATGGAAGCAATTCTCTTAAATTTTCTCATCATATGAGGACACAATATCATATCCAATAAAGATATATAATGAACAATACATGTTTTATGGGTTTTCAGTGAATTAAATAAATGGGTGAATGAATAATAAAAAAATGAATAAATGAAAGAAAATAAAAGAGGATTTTACAACATGTGATAATTATAGAATGAAACACCCTCATATTTTCTTGATAGGAATGAGAATTTTCTCCATGTGTTGAGAAAAGGGACAACATGAACATGACTTTATCTTTAGTAACATAACAAATAGTATTTTATGTTTCAATTATTTTTATATGGGGAACTAAATAATTAATTTCCTAAGATTCATAGGATTATTCAACATAAAAAGATATTTGATCAAGGTTAAGTTAATTATATTAATACAACCAAATAGGATTGAAAAAATTAAAATTTTATATTGATTATTAAATTAATTTTTAGATTAATTTCTTAATGATATTCTAAAAATAAGGATCATATAAGGATTATATTCAAGTATAATTTTATTACGGATTCATAAGAATTAGTTGAATGGAATCATGAAATGTTTTTCAAATTCAAGTTTATCTATTTGTAATAAACATGATTGAGTCTATATAACCCTTAATATGTTCCCGATATTGAGATAATGGTGTTTATTTTTTAGGATGAAGAGGTGATTTATATGGATAAAATTAATTTAACATGATTTATATCTTTGGAAATTATTACTTAGGATGTCTCTTTTCAATAATGGATATACCTTTCATGACCAAAATAAAATTGCGGGGGAGAAATTTATTTAATGGGGTAGAATTGAACAAGCTCGTATTTTAAAAGAGTAAAAACATATTTTATTGTTTAAAAGACATGAAACACAATGATACGAGTGAATTTAATTACCTATGACTTAATAATATATGTATTTTTTAATAAATTTGAATTCTTAGATATCATGTGGAACATGAAACCCCATGTATAAATGTATCATAATGAAGAATACTATTATAATGTTGGCATTATGCTCACATGTGTGAATAATATAATATAAATTATGAAAATAATATGGTTTAAACATTTATAAAATTATTTCAATGGTAATAATATGACAATAAAAAAATGAAAACTATTTGAAATGAAAAAAAAATGTTTTTGAGAAAAAATGTACTTCAATACAAGGTAGCTTATTAAGAATTTTCACGCATAAGTTAAAATTAATTTATACCACATTTATAAAATTTATTTTCTAAAATAAAATTACCTTTTACATCACCATTCAAAAATAAATTTTTTGTTTTTTTTCATTTTTCAAAAATGATTTTTAGTTAGATGAATAGAGGAAGTAATATTTTTTATTTAAAACTAATATTTTGGTTAAAATATTTTAAAAGTTTTTTTATATTTTAAATTTTCCTTAAATTGAAATTAGTAAAATTATATAATAAATTAAATAATTTATTTAATTTTAATGAATTCCATTTTAATTTTTGATATAACATCCTCAAAAATATTTGAACGTTTTTCTATGGAAAAAAATTGTTTTCTAGATGCCTTTAGGGGATTCATAATAATTTTAATTCATTCATAGAAGTCAATTGATTTTAAAGAAATTAATTTTATATTTTACTCATAATAATTTATAATATATATATATATTTTCAACATAATATTTTACGATAATAAATTGATAAAATATTATATATTTATTACTTTGGCTTAGGTAAAACAATGTCTATCATGTGTTAAACTATGAAGAGAAGGGTAAAATGACCATTGAACTTATACAAACCCCATTGGAATGATATATTTCTACCAAATATCTTACATGGTACTATAATTCCACAATTTGAAGGATTCTTTCTTGATAAAATCAATCTTAATGCTTTTTCTATTAAAAAATTCCTTGTGTATCCTCTCCCCACTTATAAAAGGACACCCCCTCTCTTGACCCCTTCAAAAATAAAAAACCCATCTTTCTGAAATTTAATTCCCAAATATCATTTTTAATTCCCTATGCACATAATTAATTTTTTATATAGATTAGGAATACATCCAATGATGGTTTTTAGTATAAACCTAAAATGGATCCCTGAGGGAAAGGTAAAATTATTAAATGTGTGTATTTGTTCAATTTCATATTACACCACCATAAAACAATCATAATACATGAAAATGTATTAGAAAAATTAATCAATACATAATTTTATTATTTTATGTTAATTTAATAACCCATATCTTTCTATGTATATATCAAATGGAAACCAAAACTATTGATTGTGTGTGCGGCCGACAACCGTCTTCTGATCCTATATAATTTGTTTTCCTTTTCCAACATTCAAGGATAGATATAATGAAATATTAAAAATATTTATATTATATTAATTTATTATTATAGTTCATAAATTATTATATCACATATAGCTTTTAACATTAGATTCCTTAGGGTTCACGATAACACTGCTCGGGAGTTTGATGGACTACCACCTCGCAATATAATATGATTATTTTTTCACATTAAATTTAGATGAAAGGTAGTACAGACAATGTTAATGAATATATGTTATATTTATGACCAAAAACTGTTATAAAAATATAATATCTCATATTACATGTTCAATTCCAATCTGTTGATAAATAGTAATGTCTCTCATGCTTGCACATGGAACTTCACCTCCAAACAATGATATGAAATTGTTTTTATTTGATAGATTCTTTGATGGTAATGAGGATATATTTCATGAACATAACTGAAAAATATAAAATAATAGTGATCCTATAGATGTGAATTAATATTTATTTTCCTTTTTTCCACCCATGGATAATATTGGAACATCATTCAAATAGACGTACAACATACCGTCTCCATGAATTATATGATGAATTTAATATATTATGGTAATATTTTTTATAATAAATACATATATAATTAATATTTTTTATATTAATATCACATTTAAAATTATTATAATGATTAAACCATTTTCAAATTATTATTACTTGATATAAAAAGTCAAAACAAACCTAAAAACAGAGTGCTTTTAACCGAAAAGATGATTTTATCAATTAATTGTAAAGAAATAGGTGATTATATTGCATAATAAAGTAATTATTTTTATGAGATAAATTATTATTTTTAAATATATCTATAATAAAATTATATTTATTTTATAGGTTGTTCATACACATGTGAAGTAAGTCAAATATGAAAAAATGGTTTATCATATGACTTTTTCTTTTATGTCACATATGTCATATTCAACACTTTTTTATTTAGTGTGGTATATATACAATACATTTTAATATGATATATCATGAATCTATATCTCTTAATGGTTTATATTTTTTGATATTATTATATTCCTTTCTTGTATATAATGATTTGAAAATAATCAATGTGGTGGGAAATTTGTGTTGCAATTTCATTTTAATAAATAATGTTTAAACATGAATTTATATTGAAGAATGTTTTTTGATTATTTTCAAATAAAACAATTTAATTTTAATCATCATTGTTTATTTATGATTTGTTCATGTAATAGTACTATTTTCATCTCTTTGGTAGTTAAAATGACAACGAATTTTTTTAAGACAACCTAACATTATTTCCCCTTTCGATAAAAAATACATAATTATCCAAATCCATGTTTAAAAAAAATTTATAATCTTCTTTACATTCTTTGAATGATTTTATTAAGAAATTTTACACATTTTATCATTTTATGAAATTATTTTAAATGAATAATAATTCATTGTTTCCAAATTGGGCCCATTTTTCATTAACCATAAATGAGAACAAAATGTTTTATTAACTTATAAAATTGGTAACAAATTACCAAATTTCATGTTAATTTAGTGTTTTAAAGCTTATTTGGAATATTTGAAATTTTATTTTCAAGGAATATTATTTCAAATATACTTTATAAATTTTATAATTTAAAATATTTTCAATGTTAAAAATATTTATTTATCTATAATTATTAAATGTGTTTTTGTGGTATTCTAATAAATCAAAAATAAAAGGCTCCATTTTACATATACTATTATGAAAATATGTTTTAATGATACAATAAAGATTATTTTTCTTAATTGATTATTATTATTTTGACTAGGGATATACCAGTTCAATACTCTCCATATTAGTCTAGATAGTTTATTATTCATTAAATTGGGGTAATAATTGATAATTTCATATTATATCTTGTCCATAAAAGTGATTATATTGTTTATGTTTCACTTGTTTTTTATGAGTAATTAATTACACTAATTGAGTAATGAGACAAAACCAATATTTTCTCTTGATGCGTCGATAAGACTTGGGACAAACTAACTAATGTTTTTGGCTAATCTCTTAAAAATTTATTTATAGTGACTGGGTTTGAGGACTTGAAAGTATATGTATGATTTTTTTAAATTATGAATCACCTCATCATGATATTATATATTGATTTTAATAGTGATTTTTCAAATAGTTATAACATCCATGTTAATTTTTTAAGCTTATGAGTTTATTTTTATGGAATTATTCGTTAATCATTTACTCTATATTTTTCAAATATAAATGATTAAATTACAATAGTCTGAGTTATTTACCATGAAATATTGATTATGTGTTTTTATTCATCATAGCCTCCTACATATACATAAACTTACTTAACTTCTGATCTCACCCTTTACTTATGTCATATTTCTTATAGATACCATGATGTGTTTTATGATTCATAAACAATGATATGATATGGGGAGTATGGATACCTCAATGAAATAAATGTCTATTTTAGGGTTTTAATTGTAATGTGAATTTAAATTTTGTATCTCATTTTTATTGACTATAATTAAATTGGTTTATTTTGTTGTGATTCCTAATATCTTATTCCACATTAGTAATGTAACCACTAAATCTGGAATATATGGTCTTCGGTATTTACATAATTTTTCATCAAAAAATTTCACAAAATATTCTGAAATGTGTATATATATTTTTAATAATTTTATTTCTAAGAATTTTCAAAAAATAATATTCTTAATTGAATATCATGAATTTACTGATTGATTAACAATAACATCTAAAAGTACCAACTTATTCAGTAATTTCTTCAAATCACTTATAACTTCTCTCTAGAAAAAAAATCAATATCATAACACAGTTTGGATTTTTTTAGTATTAAATTTCTACAGTATAGCATATTATATGATTCTAATACACATTGGTTAATCTTCAATATAATTATATAGTTTATCTATCAAATTTTTAATATGATCAAATTCTATGAATGTTAATTCACTATAGCTTTTTTTTTATTTCATTGAATTCCACACCCCATGAGAACTATTTCATGTTCCTCCGTAAAGACCAAAATTACCTTAGGTTGATATTATTTATAAAAATATGGTATCCCTTATTAAATTGTTCCCTTGAAATAATATAATTTATCTAGTTTTTTATTATAATTTTATCTCTATGTTTTCTTTAAAATCTTTCTCTTCCATTATGACAAGGCCCCTTTCCCAAAATAAATTAGTGGAAGTGTATCAGATATTAAATTCAATTCCAGTGTGAAAATTCCATTTCATGGTAATAGTGTTTTCCTAATTATTATCACCATAAAGTATATTTTTACATATATTTATTATGATTCTAATCATTTCCCATCAGAAAAAATGATGATGGTATATCTCTATCAAAGATTCCCATAGGCCTCCTAATCATTTTTCCATTAGAAATATTTAATCATATTCCCTATCTATAGAAATGATAATATTATCCTATAATTTGAATGCCATTTCCATATTTATACAATATATTTATCCCTATTACTTTAGATCAATTTCATAGGCCACTAAACTAATATGAATGTTATTCACTGATGGATGAAAAAGGCTTCCTTCTTTTTGAGGAGACTCTTTTTTTGTAAGCTGTTGCAAATATCTTCAATATATTATTCAAAACTGCGGAACCTTATAGTAGTTTCTAAGAAAATTCAATTGTTATCAAGGGACTTTTTTATGATTTTTTTGTTAACATGTTCGAATGTTACATGTTGTTATTAAGAAAAATATTCTATCTATGTTTTGATAATAAAATTTTAGAATTATATTTCTAGAGGTCATTCAGATTGTTTTTTTATTTTTAGTAACAATTATTCCATAACAATTCGAATGATTATATGATCTTCATCAATGTTTTGAAAAATCATGAATATGTTATGATATAAAATGATATCTGCAAAATGAAAAATAAGTTAATCTAATTTAAAATAAAACTATTCCAAAAATTAGTTATGAAAAAATATTTTTTTAAATGTATGAGGGAGAAAGGTTTTGATTTTATACAACGAGAAATAAAAAAAATATCCTACAATGTATCGATAGATCATTAGATGAACTAATCTAGAACGATACTTCGAAAGAATATTTTAGATGATCCATTGGTTATAAACTGATAAATGAACAACTTTATAATGAGGTTAATGGTATAAAATTTTCTACCAAATGAACATTACCAGTTTTGACAAAAAAAATTCACCAGTATTTTTTTGAATAATGTTTTTTAATAGAATAATATTGACTCATAATTAGATGAATTTGGTATAAGGGAAGATAAGCGAAGTTCATTTTTTAATCAAATGAACTAACATTCCTTACCTAAAATTTTCTATCATTCAGTCTAATTTTGTGTTTCAATACAAAAAAATGTTGTTGAGTTTGTACAAAATATAATTTTCCCAACTCTACTAGGTAAACCATGTATAGAATAAAAGACGATGGGTAAAAGATATTGTTGTTGGGTTTACAAGGATTCAAAAAATGACACATAAATATATATAAGCAGTACAATAATATGGTATATATCAAAAAATAATGAGTTTGTATATACTTTTTAATTAAAATTTAATATAATAAAATAAATTATAATTTAAAGAGTCAGAGACATTATTCTCAGAAAGAGATGTTTCATGAAACTGATGTCCTTTGAAATTTCAATAATGTATTCAAAATTCCTCATTATTTTAGAAAAACTATTGTATAAATTAGAGTTTATTGGTAAATGTATTCTGAAAATATTTTTAGGTGGAAATTATTTTATACTATCTACAAATTTTGAGTTTGGGAAGTTATAAAAGTTTTTATTGAGAATATACATTATCTTTACTTTTTTAAAGAAATATGACAGATGATTTTTTGTGTCGAGTTCATCATATTGACTCATGTAGATGAAGTAAAATAATTAAGTTATATTTTTTCAATATATGTAAAAGCCTCCATCTGAGGGATTTTTCCCATCTATTTCAATTAACATAAAATTTCACTCAATATTATATTTATGAGGAATCATTCATAACATTTTAATGTACAAAAGATGATGATACTAAAAGTGGTAACACATATTAATTTTTAATTCATTTTATTGATTTTTAGCTGAAATAATAATATGTAATAATGTTTCATAAAATTTTAGGTTAAGGAAGTTGTAGAAAAATAATTTTCAGGAAGAGTTTAGCAGAAAAAAATATTCTGGAGAGGACTTACTAAATTAATAAATGTGAATGTGAAATAGGTTCCCTACCTTTTCCCCTTAGGGAACATCTATATAAAGGTGTGAAAGTATATTATAAATATTACCATTCAAAAATAAAAAATAATAATAGATTTTTGACCTTATGGAAGGGGTGAGTTTCCAACTGGGATCAGTTTTATGTTTAAGAATTTTACCATATAAAGAATTTTGATCCAATCATTACACTACGTTTCATTAATGAAAAAATAGATATTGTAATTAGATCAGGGTTCCCAGAATTATTTTGAGTTGTGAAATTATTTTAATTTCATAAAATTATGATTATGAAAAAAGTATCTATGTTATTTCGGATTACCCAATGAACATTTAGTACACAGTGGAAAAGTTCACCATATGAAAATTCAAGTTGAAGAAAATAGATGGACTTTATAGATGTACTCATTAGAGATGATATTATATAGTTTATTGAATTTTATCTCATGTTTTATATGAAAATCATTGCAAACTAAATGTATTAATTATAATAATACATATTAAAAGATGGAAATAGTCTAAGTAATTTTCGATCAATGAAATATTCACATCATTCAAATAGTGATTTTAAATAGACCCATGTGCGGCGACATCTAAGGATATATATTCTAACACTATGGAAAAAACCTCTAAATATGTATTGTCTTGTTTATTCTAAACATATTTAATTTATCTGGGATAGTGGAAATATTTATGAGAAAACAAATCTAACATGTTTTAGGGGTAATGTTCCATCAATATTAAAATTTTAAAAAGTTAACCACTGGCCTACCAATTTTTTAAGGGAAAATTTAAAATAAGAATCCTAAATTTTAACTAGGGAATGGTTGGAATATTGGTTCCTTATAATGTGAAATATAATATGTGAGAATAGTAGAGTCATTACAACCCTAGATAGAAGATATTATCTGGAATAGAGAAAAAATGATATCATATGTTCTGTCTTGTGTTCTTGAGGTAATTGATCTTGTCACACTTCCACTTCCACCCACTCAAAATTACACTCTTATGACTATTGAAGACATGAAAAACATAAAGGATGATGGTAATGATAGAAATTAAATTCTTATATATTTTTTATAAAATGTTTTTTCAAGGTGATCTATATCAAATAATTTATGGAACCATTGGGAAATATATAACGAAAAATGAAATTAGGAAATGAATGAGGTGATAATTCTCTGATATTCCTAAAGCACTAGAGATATAGAGGAAGGTATAGAGGTAGAAATTTAATAAAATGTTTTGAGGATGGAGTAATGGGTTATTATTATTTAAAATTCCTCATGAATTCAATTGGTAATATTATGATCATTTTCAATGAAAACATTAGTAGAAAAGGTTTAAAAAATTTATGGATTATATGAAGTATAGAAGTGGTAAAAAATGTTATCTATAATAATCAAGTTAAATAATATTGTTTAATAGAAATATAATTAATATAATTCTTAAAACACTATTATAAAAAATTCATAACCTCATATAATGATGTTGAGAAAATGGATATTCCTAAAATAGTGAAGATAAAATAGTAGGTAAAGTATTTTATTGATAATATCAACCTTGATCTATACTTTTAGCATGTTTTGAGAAAAAACCTAGGAATGAAATCTTAATGATGATAAAATAAAATGGAAATATTATTAAAGGAAATATGTCCATAAATATGAAAAATAGTATATACTAGAGGGGATCATCCCCAAATTAAGAGTGGATACATAGGGAATAATGGTTGAATATTGGAGTAAGAAACATGAATTTAAAAAGGATAATGTTTTTAAAACCTAGTCCATACTACATGAAGTTTAATGATCCCTAATAATGTTGAATAAAAATTTACACAAGGATTATGAGGTTAAATATGAATTATCACATGCTTTTGAGGAATAAATTTCTAAGTATATGGTTAAATATAATCCCAAAAAATGTAATGGTTCATCTTGATTTACTAAAAATTCAGGTGATTAGTAATATCCTTGGAATAACTGTGTTGATAAATTATTCAGGAAATATTTCACATCAAGAAATGTTGAAAATTAACCCAAGAAGAATGATTACCCACATTTTAAGGATATAACAGAAAAAATATGTTAAGAACATTGGAAAAATTGTTACAGGTAATAACCAATCTTTTACAAACAAATCGATTCATTGGTTTTTTGGTGTTCTGGATTTTATTGGAAAATCATATACATTATAAAATTACACAACTCTTATAAAAAATAGGTATGAATATAAAGGTATCAACGGTTTAAAAAAGTGAGTAACTTTCTAAATCAGGGGGATATTATAAAACAAAAAACTAAAGATGATAGAAAATTTGGAAATTAAAAAAAAAAATTGGGTTTATGGAGGATTTTTTGGAACATGTGAGTAACTAGGTAACATTACAAAAGAATGTATTATTACACTTATAGGAAAAGGTTCTTCTTCTAGAGAACAATAAAGATATGGAAAAAATAATTTTGAAGAAAGATCTATTCAATTCAAGACAACTCAGAAATTAGTTAGAACTAACAAACCAGGTATTCATGATAGTGTTAGTTCTTCTAATATAAATGTAGATTAAAAAGTCATGAATGGTGTTGAAAATCCTGATAGAGTATAAGTTACATTCAAAATTATTGTTCATTAAAAATCATAGGAATATTAATAGTTGAGATAAAACTCAAGAAACTAAAATCAAAGGATATTTTATATTAATACGGGATCAATAAAAATTTACATAGTGTGACCCAACATTCATATAAAGTTAGGGATGTGGAATTCATGAATGAATGATGTATCATCATATGTTTCAAAGCTAGTAATACCTTTTCGAGGGTTGAAATGGCATGTAGAAATCTCATAATGTTTGAAAAATACTAAATTCATGTTATTATAGTGTTCATGATGAAAACAAGTTGTGACACCACATGCTCACAAGTATCCTATAATAGCTTGGGAGTCAAACTCCTAGATCGAGTTTTGAAATCATAAAAATTAAATTTCCATATTTGACAAGGATATTTGTGACCTAATTTTTTTCAATACAAATGTTACAACATCAAATGTTATAATAGAACCACATACATTCTAAATGACCTTTTATTGATAGAGTTTTATATAATTGAGAAAAACTCTTCCATAAACGATACATATGGTCATTTCTCCCCAATAACCCATATATTATTACTTCACATTAATTTATGATCATCATCTATATGAAATCCATTCTAGAAAAAATAATTAATCCTAATTTCTTATAACATGGGGGGAAAACATAAGAAGAGTCTGCACAAATTCTATGTAAGGTTTAATGTGAAAATTAATAAGTGAATGTCATTAATGAGAATAATAATTTTATCTAGGTATGAAAACATAATCTAGGTTCATTAGAAAATCATAAATGAAATCATGCCCATAATTACTTGGATTATCAAATATAAAATCACCGAACATGAAAGATTCTTCAGAATCAACAATCATGAGGCATTTCATATCAATATAGTTTACAAAAAATATATAAAACCATTGAGAGAAGCATAAAAAATGTGTTGGTTTTCTGGAATATTAAAATAAAATAACTCTTATGATAACCTCATATAACCCATATAATTTGAATAACCATACATCTGATTTCAAATATTATTCTTTTTAGATCATAATTATTAACCAATGCATTGGATAACTATAATAGGAATCAATATTCATATATATTATATTAGGCATAGTTAATTTTAATGGAAAATATTGGATCTTAACTCTTTTTATGAGCTACATTGGGTTCACCCATGTGCTATAATATGTCTAAAAACTTGGTATTAGACGTATCAAGATCACGTGGTACTGTCTAGGAGCACTGATCATTTTTAATTCCCAAGAAACCCAACATAAATATAGTATATCGAGATTTCAAATCATAAAACTCTTTAAACCAGTAACTATTATTTCATAACCTGATTGAAAAATGGAAGATAAATTCGTTTCATGTAAACCACTTTGAATCATGATTACCTCATGTAAAATGGTTGATTTCAACAATAATATCATGAAAACACTCTTAATTAATCCTGTGAAATAATAAATATGATAACATTAAAAAATATTCACATTGGGTAATATGTAAAAATAATTGTTGTCTATTTTTTCCATTAAATTGCCTTTAAAATATCATTTAAGAAATTTTCAAAGATAATTAACTTTTCATTTTGAAATCATTTTTAAAAAACATAATATATTTTAAAAAAATTTGGAAAACCACTGATAAAATTTAAAGGAATCGCTAAATTAAATTTTAAAAAATTTCATGAGTAAAATATTATTTGTAGTTGTAAAAAAAATAAAATCCTTTTTAAAACCTTTTTACAAAAAAAATTGATTAAGAATAAAAATATTTTTTGACCTAATATAATATTGTTTTATGAAATGCTTTTAACCCATTATTACATAATGAGATGAAAAATAAGGAAAGATAATATTCTCCTGAAATAAAAATAGGACAAATTTTCTTTTGGAGATTATTGAGATATATACAATAATATTTATTTAATTTAATCATACTAATAAACAATACTGAAAGTCATTAGATTGAATCGAATAACTATTACCATATTAGTAACATTGAATTTCAATCACCATGAATTATTATAAATAAAGGAAATATAAAAATTATGAAAATAATTAGATTCATTATATTAAAAGTTAATGGTTATGAAAATACACCTACAAATAATATTGGTGTATAGAATAAATTATGTCTGAATAAAGGAAAATTTGACAACAATTATTTACCACTTTTGTAAAAATGAAACCATAAAATCCCAGAAAGAAAAATATTAAAATTTATATGCATGTCATAATTATTTAAAGGATAATTATAAGAAAATACATCCAATTTATGTATAGACACAACACTACAAAAATAAGTTGTGAAAATTGAATACATCTTACATAAATAAAATTGATACGAGAAAACCCTTAGCTTATGTCATTGCTTTTGTCATAATCAATAAAATTCATATATAATAAGTATATGTTTATTTTAAATATAATACATAATAATATTTATATATATCATTACATATATTAATTTATTATTACATTCTATTACCCTCTTCTTAACAATTCAATATTGAATTATTGTTTCATGTAATAACTTATTTCTTCATATCTGTTTTGAATTTTTCTTTTTTTTATGCATACGATGATAATAATTTAATAATATAGATAATGTAAAAATTGATATATATATATATATATATATTCATCATATAATTATTTATATTAATCCATAAAATTTACATATAGTGAATTAAATACACTGTTCACAAAGAATGTAGGTTGTACTTAAGTATAAACATTGTTTCCATTTTCATGCCATATTGAAAGAAGGAAAAAAAATTGATATATATATATATATTATCATTAAACTATAATATATATATATATATCACATATTTTTTTAAACCCATCCTTAATACATTTCATGTATAGTGTGGATGAATCATATTGCTTCATAAGGTGGTAGGTCTCCATAAACATAAACGGGATTATTGTACTCCAAAAAATGGAAAGAATAAATGTATTTGTGATATAAAAATTATATAATAAAAATATTATCATATATATAATATAAAAATAGTAATTTCATGATCACGACCAACCATGACATGTGCCAATGGAAAAACAAATCACAATGGTTCACAAGGCCGCATTCTTCCATCCACATGAGTGACGTTCTAATAACCCATTTGATATAGGTTATTCAATTTATAGGCCATAAAAACATAATAAATACTTATTATATTTTATTTGATGATGATATTATATCATAATGATATAAAAAATAATTAATTAGATGGGAAAACAAATACAATAATGTTCCCTGTAGAATAACATTTTTTTCTTCGAGTACTTTCATTAAGTGTTCACTAAAGATTTCAATTAATGGATTTGTACCTAAAATAATTCTTCTTGAATGAGGGAATGGAGGAAAAAATATGTTTGAATGTGTGAATAATAGAGGGGATTGAGTTTCAATATTATGATTAGGTGTAGTGACATTCATTTGAATAATCAATATGATTCACTAGTAAGTGGTCAATCTTATATAAAGTGGCTCCATAACTAATAATTAAAGGTTTTTAAGGATTATATTATTGAAAAAAATCTCCAAAACTCAACGAAACACATTTTTTAAAAATTTCATTCCATAACATATATGTTTCCGAATTTTTATCATTTTTTCTCGAAGGTAACTAGTTTTATAACCCTAAAATGTTATCCTTTAGGAATAAATTTTAGTGAGTAATATTAGATAATTTTGACCCAGTATTTTAAAATATTATTTATAATTTTTAAAATATAAATCCTTTGTCTTTTGTATGTAAATTGTGACATAAGAGAGAGTGACGTGCATAAAACACCACTTCTGAGGTAACCGTGATATCCGTGGTTTCACTATTTAATATTCAATATAGTAATTATCATTGAATTTTTAGTCAATTAATGGAAAATATTTTATTTTTATTAACATTTTAAAATCACTCTTAATAATAGGGGATTTTTTTAATTTTAAATCATGTAATAAAATAAAATTTATTATAAAATAACATTAAAGTCAATTTTCACATTATTCACTTTATTGCAATTTTAAATATATTAAGAAAATAATGTTATTAAAAAATATTATTTTAAAACCTATGTAATAATATATATTCTTATAAAGAATTAATGTAACAAAATAATACATTTAACTTAATAACTTTTAATTTTTTTATTATCATTTATTTTTTAAAATTATTAATCAGATAATTCATGCATTGGCATTTCAAAAGAATTTAAAGCAAAAAATATATTGTTTAAAAATTAAAATAACATTCATAAACCAGCATAATTTTTTTTATCTATATCCCATGGATTTATTGATATCAAAATAAGGCACTGTTTTTTTTCTTTTTCTTTACATAGCTTATTAAATATGTCAATATCATTGAAAAGTGTCCCGAAAAAATAAAAAATGATCCAAAGATTCAATGGGTTTAACTATGGATATAAAATTAGTTTTGGATAAATTTGGTATGGAATCTTAACCCATATATTCTTAGTTTTGTCCTTAAAAAAATACCTTTTCCTTGGTAATTAATTTTTACAAATTTCCCTGTTCATTTTGATAAAAAATTAGGTAGAACATATTATAAATTATTCTAATTCCTAATATAGAATCATGTTAAATATATTCCATTCATATAAGTGGAAACAATAAATTTAAATTGAATCCCATAGATGTAATAAGAAAATGATTCTTTAAAGTGAAATGATCTAAATATTTCTAATGATCTAAAATAAAATTTCAATAAAAAAATATTAAAATGAACTATATTGTATTAAATTCACTCAAATGGATCTAATTTTAATTTAAAAACAATACAAAGAAAATTATCATTACAAATCATTTAAATGGAAATGCTGTTTTAATTAAAATTGAGTATCTTTCACAAGTCATCAAAAAACGAATCCTTTCAAAAAAATCAAAAAAAATCACCTTAATCTATTATTGGGGTTATAATCTAAAAAATAATGTATCATTTACAAATTAATATTTTAAAAATGGGAAAATAATATCTATATGTATAGTTAAGGAGGAACTAAACCTTATTTTCTTTATACACAAGGTTGTGTTCATTACAAGATATTGATGAAATAAAATATTGTATATGCTTACTGTTATATGTATTTTATGCTGTCAAATATAATTTTATTATTTAGAAAACATAGCATATTATATCCTCCCCATCACATAATAAAATGTATCCTATGAATTATAACTTTATCACAGAAATCAAATTGTAGATATATGAATGTACTTTTTTATTCTAAACAGAAATCTTTAAAAAGGTAACAAAATATCCACATGGAATTAAACATATTTAAGTTTCCAAATATGATAACATATTTGGTAATGATATTAAATTGAAAATAATTATATATATTAATTGAGGCCATTGATAAAAATAAATACAATGATCCTTGAATTGCTAAGGGTATCAAAACCAAAAATCGATAATGTTTGAAATGTCAATCATTTCATCCAAAATGAATGTACTAGAATATAATTTTTTTTATAGATTATTTTATTTTATATGAGTAATTATCTTACTAGATAGACTAATATAGTATGTATATATACTTACATTGTAAAAATAATTTCATTTATTTGTCATTTTCCACAACAACATCATATTTTTCTCTAAATTATATGCATTTGATATGAACTATTCTGGACTAAAGAAATAAAATAAATATGTAAAACCATGATAATCATAAAAGGTATTGAAAGATATTCCTTTTATATTTATATATTATCCAAAACCTAAATATTTATGACAGGGTATGACAGCCCTCAAAATGAAAAAATCTTTATTTAATTTAATATATTTAAAATTCAACACTAATAACTAAATTTTAAACTAAACCATTTTAAAAAAATATATCCCACATAACCTATATAATGAATAAAATATTATTATTTTTACCAAAAATGGTACCTTATACATTTCATTTCACAATCCCAAAAATATTGAGATCTTCTTTTGGAGTAAAATTTATCACTTAGTCCTAAAATTACATTTCAATAATTTGGTTATCTATATAATAAAACACGTGTTTTCAATATTAATGTTCATATAAATCCCAATGGTAATATATAACTTGAATATAATTTCAAAAAAAAATATTCAATTCATGTTAAAAAATAACATTACTAATATATCATCCTATTATTATGTATGATTAAATATTATTAATCACTTTATGAACTTATCACTTAAAACCACATTGTGCTGTATAATAATTAGATCATTTGATTATATATAAGAGTATAGAACTATGATAGTATACATAAATCTGAAGATAAACTCACATAAAATTATCTATAACTCTAAAGTTATCTAAAATGGTTTATGATTCCAACTATTACAACCCAACTGCCATACTCATGGATATGGTAGTAAAATAATAATCCTTAGATTTGCAGCATTTATACTGAAAATTGAGACCCAATTTTTCCAATCTGTAACATAAAAAATTAAAAGGAAAAATAGGATCACTTAAAATGTCATGGACATTTTAGGTTTTTTTATATAACATGGAAAAAAATTTACATTAGCCAAACACCGGAAAATTTATCCCACTTAACCCAAAATTTTTAATTTCAAATTATGTATTTATCATCATCCACATGAAATCCCTTATAGGTATAATTTTTTGATCTTTATTATTTATAATCATAAGGAAAGGGAAAAATAAGATGGTTTATCTAAAATTTTACATATGGATAAACATACTCTCTAGTAATTGAATTGAACCAATGAGCAGAAGAAGTTTATAAGGGTATGAAAACATTGTTAGAGTGAATGGGTGAATCCTAAAAGAACTCATAAATATAACTACACAGATCATGAAATTTTGAAACATGGAAAATAAAAGAGTTATCAAAATAAATATTCATAACCCATGTGATATAATTACTTATCATATGAAATATTATAATCCCATGAAATGTACAAAAATCGGGTTTCTATATTTTAAAATTTCTATCCTATCACTCTTAAAAAATAGTTACAAAACCCATAAAAATGCAATAACAATATTTCCAAGTTCAAATACAAGTCTCTATGGGATATATTCATTACCCAATACGTTGGAGATGTATAAGTGGGATCACCTTTTGTTTCATCTTTATCCTTCCCACCTATTTTCTATGAGCTATAATGTTGTTAAAACCATTATATAATCAATATCAATCTCAACCTTTAGCTATAATGGGGATTAACCATTCATATATGATGTATCACACTTAGCCAATTTCATCATGGTGTATGCATCTATTTCGAATTGGTTGGAAATGCCCAACGGTTCTATATCAAACGATCTGTGGACCTCCTTTCCAAAGGCAGGCGTTCACTGGGAGATTCAGCCCGCGCCGTTTAAGAACTCACATTGGTCTAGAGGATGGGAAGTCAGGCTCATCGCACCCTTTAGGGGGGATTATTGCCTGTTCTGAGTCTCTCTTATAGATTTAAGGCGTGTTCATATGTTTGCGAATCTTGGGATTATACCCAAGAATAGTATACATGGATTACTCCTTTTTGGCAACGGTCAGTTGAATCTAGGGATTCAGAATCAATTTGGCCTAATGTTTACCATCCCCCATTGGATTAATGACTCTGAGGAGTTTGGAATCATTGGGACGACGCTGGTTTAAAGCCTCATAATTGGGAGCTATAGAGTTTATTGTCATCCATGGGGGTCAAATAATGACTTGAGAGTTTGGATAGAACCCATGATACGGGCTTCCTACGTATCCTCGTGAGAGGAATCAGAATCCACGTAGTTCAGTTCCACATAGAGGGGCATATCCCCTTTTATTGTCTTGTGATAAGGATCCAACCATATCATTTAACATCATGTGGAAAAGACCCCCGGGTGAGAGATGCCATGTCAAAGATAGTGCGGGACCTACATCGAGGGGGCCTAGAAGACCTAGGGGAAGTGACTTCTTAGGTCCGAAATGGTCCTACTGGAGTATAAGGACATGGTCCAATGGGGAAGGATGTGTATCAGACCTATATATCATTATTTCACCTGGGGGAGTCATCCTATGAATTCTGGATGGTCGAGAATCGAAGTCCTCATAGTTCTTGGAAGATTAGGGCTTACGCGTGAGAGTTTCCTATTTTTGGGATTTAACCTTGATGAGGAATCCTACATACCCCGCGTAGGTGATAGGGATCAAAACCCACATAGTTCGTTCGAATATTAGGGATTACACCCCGGAGTAGCACAAGGTGGAATGTGGATTACACTCTGATGTGGCCCAAGGTGTTGGTGAACTGATATGAAGGAGGTCGAAATGACCGATTATTGGGCTTGACCCTCAGGGAGGCTTCATTCATACCCCACCCTGGAGACAGGGATCAATGTCCACATAGTTCGGAAGATTGTCAGAGAAACGATGTGAATGTTGACCTAGGGGTCCGATGATAGGTGGGATAGAACCTCTCAATGTCTTTCTATGTACCATTCCATGACATGGATCAATGTCCACATAGTTCATAATGGTGAAATACAGTTTAACATCATGTTGGACAAGGTTTTTTTCATGGTTGATGCTTAATCTAAGCCCACGTGAGTCGTGTTTGGTGTGAGAAACAAGAGGCAGGAGGAACCATAAAATCATGTCACCAAAGGTGCATCCGTGAAAAGTGTATTGGGGCTTACGCGTGGGGCGGCCCAAAAAGTCAGGGCTTACTCTGAGATGAATGCCCAGGGGCGACAAAGCATAGCGGGAGAGGGATTTGGCACCTAGGAGAGGAGGATAAGCACTATTTACCACTATTCCCTTCCATGAATTTGGCTCCAGGTAAGTATTGAGGTGCATGGCTGCTCCCTCCCGATGGATGCCCAGCCACTCCCATGAGAGGAGAGAATTGCTCCTCATTGGCTCTTGTCAAAGGGGATTGCGAGCAGGGTCCCTCAATCCTGGAAAGTGGTGAGTCATAAAGGAGACTCTTGGGCTCAGAACCTGCACTACCATGTGTATGTGAACCCAGGAATGCCTCGAGAATCCGCTCACGGGTCGTGGAAACCCCTTCGTCCTCTCCTAATATGGGTATGTGAACTCAAAGCAGCGCGCTGATGCACCCGGAGATTGCATAATATGGATCTGGAGGCTTTAGTAGAGGCCTTGGCTCGTGGCTGATGAATAACCCACTAAAGGGATTACGAAGGATCCGGCCAGATTGGATGGATTCTATTTGACTCGGGGAATGGGAACACCAAAGGATTTGGCAGGCCACTTGGGTGTATGAGGGGTGGAGCCCTTCGCATAAGGGGTGCTACGTGGCTGGAGAGGCCATCCGCAAACCAGGGTGGTACGCAGACTGATAGGCATCTCGCATACCAGGGCGGTATATGGCTTTGGGTTCGGCCCTCGTACCAGGTCGGTACACAGGGGAGTCCACGCGAGCAGTGGTGGCTAGGTTTGATGCCAGTCGGGGGTTTGTCGGTCAGGGCTTTGCCCGTGTTGGAGGGTGATACATGATGCGTCGGATCGAAATTGGGGCATAGGCTCCCTGGTCCATGGGGAGTACATCCGCGGAAGGGCTATGTCTCACAGTCTTCTTTTTTTAATTTTTCTAAGTTCGTGGTTCACCAATTTGATATGCGTTTTCAAATGCTTAATAATTTGTTTCCAGTTTCATATCTGTTCTGGTTCGTGAATTTGAACTTCACTATTTGTGAAATCCTAACCTCCTTCCTCCAAAATCGTTCCACCTGAATCTGATCGATCGCTCCCTTCTCCCCCTCCGACTCCTTTTATTGGTTGGGGAAAGAGATGTATTTGTGGTAATGCGGCACCTTTGTGGAGGCCCATGACTCGAAACCCAGTTTACAGAAGACTTGTTCAATCAGCAACTCTTGGGGTGTATTGAATGCAGCTTCCCCCGAACCAAACTAGTTCAGGGAGTGCTTCGATGCCGCACAGGGTTCCACCTCCATCCTGTGAACGACAACGCATGAGGTCTGAGTCGGTTGACGTTATTCGTGGCTGGGGCGGTTCATAAAGTTGGACCGGCCTTGTTCTCATCCTGATTCAGGCCCACAAAGGATCCCCTCCTCTGTTCCATGAACAACAGTGGTCCGCGGAGGGGGGCGTCTTTCTAAACCATCCGCATACCGTCAATATTGCACTGGTACACAGACTGAAGGGTCCTTTGCCAATCTTGATTTTATTCCTCATTTTTTTCCAATTCCTTGAAAAAAATTTGGTATAATATTTTCTCAAGTTAATGGGGATTCCCATTCTATTTTGTGGATTTTTCAGGACCCTACAAATTCCCCCCATCGGAATGGGGTTCGATCGGAACGAAGAGAAGACTATTTTGATGTGGAGTGGTCCTGAAACATGGATAGCTGGCAGTAGAGGAGTGGACCTGGTAGGGGACCATGACTATAAATAAGGGGGGTCCTACCCTTTGTCTTTTACTAGATTCCATGAGAACATGTAGATCTTGATTTTCATCTTCGCATGATTGCTCCTTCGTGAAAATCCTTGTCCGCAAACCAGATTTCATTTCAGCAAACAATTCCTCGTTCGCGCCTTCCTTCACTCACAGACTAATCAACCAGCCACGAACTAACACTTTTAATCAATTAAAAAGTAATTTACAACAGGTCGTGTAAGAACATGCTACATGGTTTTGATGGTCCGCGGAATGGAAATCTTCCAGACATTGAAAATTTCTTAAGATTTCCGAACTTAAACATTTAAATCTGGGATTGAAATTCCACAGAGCATCCTGGTTCACGGTTTTCTGGCCAACACTTAGCGGGCTGGAGTACTATGGACATCTTCCGCTTAGGGTTGGTTTGCGGGATGCAGTCATCGCGAACCACCTTATGAGGCCTGCTCGGGGGCCTAGTCATGAAGGCTCCTTGATGGAGTCCTTTTCCATATACTTGTTATTTTTTCCAGATTTTTTTTCTAGACTAACCATATGCATGGTTTTTTTATAATGCAGGGAGAAAATATGGTTCCCCCTCGACCTGCACATAGTCCTGCTATCGAACTTCTTTTGATTGGTCCAGGGAGTCGTCTAGCTATGACATATAGATCGGAGAGCATCAATTAAGACCCTATCCAACAAATCTCTCTCGACGATGGTGTTTTGTAAGGCTTACTCACCCCCATACATTTGGGATATCCGCTATCGAATTGTCTTCCTCTTTATGGTTTCGTCATTCAAGACGATGTCCTTATCCCCCCTGTCTTCTCAGGTCTTCTGTCCACTTGTTTGGAAGTGTCACCGAAGTGCGCTCAAGTGAACCTAACCTAGTCGAGAGAGATGATTTCTAATTTTGACCCGAATGACACTTTCATTTTGAGAGGCTGTGTTTGGAAGAAATGTCATCATAATACTCAGGGATTCTCCCAAGAGGTCGTCCTCAAGAGTTAACCCTCCTTGATCAACCTTGTTCGGGTGGTTCCTAACGCAGGGTGGATTCCTAGGTGGGATCTTCGGTCTGAGGGGATTTTCTCAAATGACTGGGCATGGGCCTTCTGGGTCCATTTTCATTGATGGGAATTTCCTAAATCATTGGAAGGAGTAATTTTGTACTCCACAGTGTGGGCTTCCCAGTATGTTGTTTACCCACCATCTTTGATCATGCCTGACTTGGTCAGTTGCTGGTGTTCAAGCACTAACACTTTCCAACATGCCTGTAGTGTGGTTGGTATTAGTTTATGGGACATCTACCAATAGGGAGGGCTTTAGATCATTGGTGAGATGTATGATGAGTTTTTCCCCTCCCTGACGCATGGGGAGATGCTGAACAGGTGCCTTCATTAGCGAGGGATATGCTGGTTATGGTAGAGCGGTCACTAGGTCAACCCTTGCGTGCCCACTCTCTTATTCCATATAACATCTAGATAGGGTAATTTTAGAAGACCACTAGTCCTCTTCCGACGATCAAGATCCTAAGGACTCATCCTTCCCAATAACCAAAAACTATTCCAGGTCCCTACTGGGCGGTTCTGGTGAGGGCGACTACCTTTCATGGGGTTACGAGGTGAGACCTGGTGTGCCACCTATGCTCAAGTATGTCAGGTATTTTCACCATGTTTTTTAGCGTGTGGATATTCCCATCTTGGTATATCAACCCGGGTGTTAGAGCTTGCACCATGATGATGGCAGCTGAGCTGGCGTGGGGTGGGGGGGATACTGAATCTGGTCGTGCCCACTTTGGCTTGCATTTATGAATTACTGAGCCACATGCAGAAGGGAGGTCACCCTATCGTCTAAGTGATCCATTTCAATTTTAATATGGCTGGGTAGCAGATCATTACCACTGTTATGAGTATCATCATAACACAGTTATCCCGCTTCCTACCCATCAGCCTACTATACCTAATATAGCTGGAGTTCATCTGAATTCCCTTAGCTCTGATGAAGTAATCATGTTTCTGAGTGATTTTTCCCAGTTCGCCTTCACTCCCTACCCCACTCCTTCCGGCATCAAGGTTAACGCCTGCAAGGGGAGCTTAGAAGAGCGTTATTACATGATTTTGCGGTGGGACGAGTTTTTATCTACGCCATTTGACGAGGTTTCTCTATGTGAGTTATATGCCCCACATCAATTTTCTCGACAGTTTGGATGCATAAAACTCAGGATTCCCTTCCCCATCCTCGGGCCCGAGGGATGCATCCGACCACTCTCTATCAACGATGGTTGATGTTGATGCAGGAGGGATATGACATAAGCATTTCCTTTCCTGACATAAGAGTGATGTCCAACCAATCCTTGGAATATGCGATAATATGGATAAAGTATTATCCAGATGGGATCTTGGGAAAGGCTATCCTGAAATTTCCCAAATTGGGGGGTACTGTGCTTACCATACCTTCTTCGTCGTCTTTGAGGGAGGACGGACTGACGACTCGTAGATTGAATGTCCTCTGGGAATCTTCTTCCATTAACCACTCTACAGCCGATATTCAGACAGATCAAATCCTTTTGGATGTAAATTAGGATGACATAGTGACTTTGGGTCCCCAGGATGCAATTCCTAAAGCTCCACCATCCGATACTGGACAATCCATCTCAACTCCCAAGCTTGAACAAGTACTAGAGGCTTCTAACACTCCAGTCATGGAATCATCTTGTAATGCACACATGTCTGCGCTAGACTCAATGCCAGACATCATTCATGTGCTATCTAGTGATGATACCAACTACCCTCGTGTCATGGCAGACCATCGAGCAGTTCTAAGGTGCGACTAGCCCCAGATCTTTGAGATCATTTCTGAAACTCCTCTTACTGAGATGGTGACTAAAATTAAAGCCCTTCACCAACTCTTCATAGGCTTGTGGTCATGTGGGTTCGATTATTGAAAACATCATTTCCTCACCTCCCATGTTGTCATTTCCCATGGGGAGGTTGTCGCTAGTGAACACAAACTTGCTCACCTCGCTGCCTCTCATTGCGGAACCCGAGCCTTGAGGAAGCTATGATGAAGCTCCATCAACTGATAGCACTAGAGGCGAAATCTCAAGACCCGGAGGCCGCCCTATCTATTGAGCTATATGAATGTGAAGCTCGAACTACTATGCTGAGGGATCAGTTTTTATCTCTGACTGGTGACCTTGAAGCTACCAGGAAAGGGTTCAATGATCTTCAAACGATGGTGAGGCATACTAGTTTAGTGGTTGATTTTGAGGCTTGGGATAAGGCCGTGCAGGAGAAAACATGAAACAACCTTTGTCGTACGGTTTCCGATCTGATGGAGATAGAGAGAATGGCTCCTTCGTGTTTCCCATAGCATTTTATATACATTCTGTTTTACCTCCTTTGTTGTGGAAAAGGAGAGACTCCAGCTTGTGGATGTCCTCCCTTTTTGTCCAAAAATAATACGATCAGCTATCAATCCCTCCATGCTGTAAAATTTGATTATTACTAGAACAAATGTTTTATGAATAAAAACTCACCGAATAAGAGTTAATCATAATTAAGGAAAAATGATAAAATAGAATCGAGGTCTAAATTTTTCCTAGACCGTGGGATCCAGTGATCACAGTATGACTATTACTAGGGTTTTGTAGAAATACCCCACAAACTTTTTTTTTTCTGTTAATACCCAAATTTTCCCTAGACCCAGTTGGTGTGGACCCAGCGGGTATGGCTTGGCCTTTTCTTTGATCACCCTTTTTGGGTTTCCATCCTAACAGGCCTTGCACCTCTTTTTCGGAGAGGTTCAAAGTCCCGCTGACAAGACTATCATTAATTATATTTTAGTTCAAATAGATTTTACCAGATATGGTGGGGTGAGGGCCCCGAGAAGGTTTGGTTGATTATAACATGTCTTAATAGAATTCATACGCACGTGGGGAGACCATGTTTAGATCTGAACAACATCCAGGGCATGTCTCAAGGAACAGGAGTTTCATCAGCGTCCAGAAGAAAGAAATCATTACCTAAGGAAGACTTGACTTTGTTAGATGGGCTAGGGGAAATAAATATGCAGAGATGCTGAGGGCATGGTATGCATAGTAATGAAACGGTGTCCTTAAGTCAATGACTCTCCATTTATGGTGGCCTGAGAACTTCAAGGATGTACAGATTATAGAGACCACCATGGGTGGCTTGAATAATTAAAAATAACCACTAGGGGTGGCTCAGAAAGATTATGTGATGTATGAAAGGGTTTGGGAACATCTACGTGAACCAGGAATGTGGAAGAATGGTCCTTTTCCTATGAATTTAGTCATCATAAAGGATGGTTGGATCTTGGTGGGGTTTAAAGTGTAACGCCCAGACCCTAGTTGCCTAGAGTCGGTGCATTATTACATAACATTAGCATGATCACAAGAAAGATCAAATCTCGAAAGACCGATTGGTTTAGTAGCCTTGGAAACACTAGATATATTCATAAGTTTTACATTACATCATAAAATGAAAAACTACTACAACAACATAATGTTTCCACAGTCCACACTATAATCCCCTCATAATATCCCTGCAGGTCATTCATAACTTACATCTTCACTTCCTGGGAAAAATAAAACATAGAAAAGGGGTGAGCTCAAATGCCCAGTAAGGATAACAATATAGCGGAAACTTTTATAAATAAGAATAAACTTTTAAGGCAATGTATAACTAAAACAAAATCCTTTCAAACATGAACATTCAACATTGTATGGCATAAATAAAATGAAATAATGCCATTTACTTATTCACATGGATATTCTACTAATCGAATAATCACATAAAAAAATCAATAACCACTTTCATAATGTTGGAATGCATAATGCCAGACTATCATAACCACATAGCCAAGGCCTCGTGCCAAGACTACAAATAAGATTTTGTCAAGGCCTTGTGCCAAGACACTAGTTTGTCTCATGAGACCTACCGATGCATCGAGGAGCTATAGCAGGCTCCACCCGTCACATATTAAGTCCAATGCATTCCCATATGAAAAGGTTTAAACATAACATAAACATTCGTATTAAAACTAGCATACGAAATGTAAATACTTTCACCATAAACTATGAATGGTATAAAAATAGCACATCCACAGTCAAACATATCACAAAACCTTCAATACAATATAGAAGTTTTGTATCATAATAAATCAACTTCAAATAATCTTAAAATCCATCAAAGGATGTTGACATAGATGAAATCAAAATTCTTTTTAAAGAAATATCTTCTTTTATTTTGAAATAATTTAAGATCCATATAAAATAAAACATTTTCTTTGAAAATATTCTTATAAGCTTGTAAGGGAAGCTTTGAAGATTTTATAACGGCGGAAAATAGCCGCACCCACCGTATAAGTTAAAAAAACATTCTTACCTTAATTCTGTCGAAAAGGTTAAAAAGGACCTTGTTTTGAAAAAGACCGAAAGATTCCTTTATAAACCACTTATAAAAGTCAAAAAGGGTATAAATGACTTTAACTCATATTCTAGTAAATAGTAAAAATGTTTTGAAATTCATTTTTAAGAAACATTGATGTGGATGATAAAGAGATCCCAGTAGATTATTACGTATAAACAACCTTGGATAATGAAGAGGTTGTAAAGTAAACCCTTAACTTATACTTTTCCTTGGTTGGGGTAGGTTAACCTCCTGTATAATGGTGAAATAGTTGTTATTAAATTATACAAGAATCATATATAATAATATGATATCATATATGATCTTTTAACATTGATTTGTTAATAATATCTTAGAATTATCGTCGTTTCGGGAGTTAACTTACTCATTTTCTTTTATATGTTTTGTTACATAAGCCATGGTTGTTGTATCTAATTCATATCCAGAATGATATCCAGTCCTTAAACATCATTTTTAAATCATCAAATGATAATTATACTTGAATGGATACGATGGAGAATGAATCTCATCGCGTTCGTGGAGACGGTAGTCCGTACGTACGCACGAGCGACAATATCATTCTTTTGATATTAAAATAATATATAAATGGATGGTATATCATATATACAGAATCATTAACATGTTATATTTATTATTTACACGAGTTACACATCATTATTATACCCATCCAAATAATATTATATTGAATAACAATTACACCACGACGTGGAGACGGTAAGCCGTACGTACGCACGTATGGTGACATGTTATTCAAAGGGTGGATAGAATACTGAATATGATTGTACCATATTTATAATAACATCACAGTATATGTGAGATAATGGAGTTATTATTTTAGAATGGTAAGAACAAAGGAAGAAGAATTGGAAGAAGAAATGAACTTGGAGAAGGGTGGTGAATTCATTACCTCTTCTTCGGGTTCTTCCTTTTGATTTGATCAAAAGGGCTCCTTAGGTTGGCTTTCTGATCAAACTAAGGCCTCTAGGTTGTATTGAGGGATGTTGGGAGAGTATTTGGGCAGATTTTGGCCGAACCAAAAGGCTTTGAAGGTGTGAAGAAATGAGAAGGAGGAGTGCCCTTTTATAAGAGGGGTGAGGGGCACCTTTGGAAAAGCTAGAAATATTAATTTATAATAAATTCATATTCGGTTTCTAATGTCTCCAAAGTTGATTATTCAAAGGTTAAGGTTGGGATAGGTATAAAACCACTCAACCAATAGAATTTAGACAGGTTTGGGTACTTATATTAACCTTATCTTTAAGTATTAACTCTAAGTTAATTAGTTTCACTTTTACAATGTCTCTTTGTATTTTTATATAATATGGTTAATAAACTTACAAAATACATCCAAGCGACCCCCAAGTGGTACATTAATGATGAAACTATCATTATATAAGTCTCTTGGCCGAACCTTAGATTTTTAGGAATTTAATATCAATTAATAATATAATATTTGTTTAAGAACTCTTTTATGTAAATTTTGACACTATTCAATAGTTGATTTTTTTGAAACTCATAACAGATTGATTACTTCGAAAAAAGTCAATTAAATCAATCCTAATATATCATATTATCCTAGAAAATTAGTTTAATTCATTAAAAGTTTCATATTATATTTATTTGGGTATTTGTAATATCAATTATTTTAATTTTTCACTATTATAGTAATTACTCCATCATCATTGTGTCATATATAAAATAAATTATTTAATGTCTAAAAATTATAAATAAAATATCATTATGTAGGAAATCGTTTTAGCTTTCTAATAAATATTTATAATCCAAAATCAAACATATATAACCCTATGTAACAATTGTTGTTCTAAAAGATATATGCTTGTGTCATTTTTTTATTCATTTTAACTAAATTAAAATAAAGTGTCATTATCACTTACAAGTGGATCCATGGGGTCCCAAAATAGACCTAAAGATTCCCATGGTCGACCATGTATCAACCAATAGGGTTAAGACACGTTTTAGGGTAATTTAGTTTTATTATAATATTATTTTTTTAACCCTTATTTACCGGATTTACCCTTAACCATGGTAAATAAAATATTTACCGCAGTAATTATTCAAAATGTCTAAAAATAAAAGTTACCTATTTACACAATTTGAAAATCCTGATTCCAAATATGGAATCCATTTTCCTAAATTCAAAACACAGAAGTGGCAGAAATTAATTTAAAATTAATTCTCGCTGTCAAAATAAAAAGCGTGTTTTTAAGAGATAATAACTATCAAAAGATTGACACTTGTTTATGTTCGGTTTAATTGTAAAATTATGTCCAATGACCAAAATTATATTAAATGGTAAAAATTTATTCTAAATATACTTTAAAACCACTCAAATTCATAATTTATCACTATTAATTATTTTGATTAAAAAAGTTGTTTTTAATTAAAATTTAGTAATTTTCACTATTCATCAAAATATGAAAGTTATCCGAAATGTACCAAAATTTCAACTTAGGCTAAATTCGATATTCCGAATCCAAAAATGAAGTCCATTTTCAAATATAAAAAATATATAATTTCAAAAAGTAGGTGTTACTATTCATAACGGCTAGTTTGATTAGTTATGGTGTGTTAGAACTCGGTGTTGCGTACAACACACGCTATCACATTATTCAAAGAGAAGCGTACCATAGAAGCTTGGGGTGTTACATTATCCCCTCCTTCAAATAATTGCGTCCTCGCAATTTCTAGGGTATTACTGCATAAAAAGACTCGGGTGGTTCTTCATCATAAGTTTCTCGGGTTCCCACGTTGCCTCTTCCATCTTATGGTTTCTCCAAAAAACTTTTACCAGACGCGTCGTCCGGTTTCTCAGCACTTGTTCTCCCGTATCAAGAATCTTGACAGGCTCTTCGCAATAAGACAGATCGGGTTCCAGTTCTAATTCCTCATAGGTGAGTACATGCGTCGGATCAGGCATGTATTTCCTCAATAAAGATACGTGGAACACATCGTGAACTTTGGAGAGACTTGGCGGCATTGCCAATCGGTAAGCTACAACCCCAATTCGTTCTAGAATTTCGAAAGGTCCGATGTACCTGAGACTCAATTTACCTTTCTTACCAAAACGTATGACTCCCTTCCACGGAGATACCTTCAGGAAAACATGATCACCGACTTGAAATTCCAAATCCTTCCTTCGATTATCGGCATAGCTCTTCTGCCTACTTTGAGCTGCTTTGATGTGATTTTGGATTACTTTCACCTTTTCCACTGTTTCCTCCACCAGTTCTGGGCCTACAAGTTTTCTTTCACCAACTTCATCCCAACAGGTTGGTGTACGACATCTCTTTCCGTATAACGCTTCATATGGTGCCATCTGAATACTCGAATGGAAGCTATTGTTATAGGAAAATTCTACCAGAGGTAAATATTGATCCCACATACCCTGAAAGTCAAGTGAGCAAGATCTCAACATGTCTTCTATGGTTTGAATAGTCCATTCTGATTGTCCGTCTGTCTGAGGGTGGTAAGCAGTGCTCAAATGAAGTTCAGTATCCAGGGATTTCTGAAGACTTTTCCAGAATCTTGAAGTAAAACGGGGATCACGATCAGAAACAATCGATAGGGGTACTCCATGAAGTCTCACAACTTTATTAATATATAGTCTTGCTAGACGTTCCAGGGGTAGATCTTCTCTTATAGCAAGAAAATGTGATGTCTTGGTAAGACAATCAACAATAACCCATATTGCATAGTTCCTTCTAGGAGTCTTTGGTAGCCCCATGACAAAGTCCATCGTAACATTGTCCCATTTCCACTCCGGTATGGGAAGAGGTTGCATGACTCCTCCAGGCTGTTTCCTTCTAGCTTTCACTTGTTGACAAACCATACATCTTGACACAAAATCAGCAATCTCCCTCTTCATGTTGTCCCACCAAAAATGTTCCTTCAAATCTCTATACATTTTGGTGCTCCCAGGGTGTATAGAGAAATTGGAACTATGAGCATCATCCAGCAATTCCCTTTTTAGATCAGGTATATTGGGAACACAAAGTCTCTTCCCAAATTTCAAAATTACATCTTCATACACAAAGTCTCTCAATCTCCCATCATTCACAGCTTTAATCTTCTTTTGTATTTCTTCATCATCGGTCTGAGAACTCTTAATCCTTTCTATTAATGATGGTTTGGCAACCATTTGAAAAAGCATTGATGTTTCACCTTCCCTGGTTATTCCCATGTCCATCTTCACTAGATCCATAAAAATTGGATCCTTTCAATTCTCATATTGTTCAAAACTCCATGGTCTTTTATACTCAAAGCATCTGCCACCTTGTTTGCCTTCCCTGGGTGGTAGTGTATCGTACAATCATAATCCTTGAGAAATTCAAGCCATATCCTTTGCCTCATGTTGAGTTCTTTTTGTGAGAAAATATACTTCAAACTCTTGTGATCAGTATAAATCTCACATTTTTCACCATAGAGGTAGTGCCTCCATATCTTCAAAGCAAAGATTACAGCTGCTAACTCAAGATCATGAGTAGGATAGTTTTGTTCATGAATTTTCAACTGTCGTGATGCATAGGCAATAACTCTATCATTCTGCATAAGGACACAACCAAGTCCTTTCTTCGATGCATCACTATAAATAACGAACCCATCATTCCCCGATGGTAGAGTCAATATAAGAGCATTGACTAATCTTCTCTTCAGTTCTTCGAAACATTCTTCACACTCTTTTGTCCAAAAAAATTTAACCCCTTTACGTGTTAGCTTCGTTAATGGGTTAGCCATTCGGGAAAAATTCTGGACGAAACGTCGATAATAACCTGCCAAACCAATAAAACTACGTACCTCAGTTATACTCGTAGGTGCTGGCCATTCTTGGATTGCCTTGGTCTTAGAAGGATCAACAGAGATTCCATCTTTAGAGACAATATGGCCAAGAAAATAAATATCCTGAAGCCAGAATTCACACTTGCTAAACTTCCCATATAATTCATGCCTCCTCAGAGTCTTCAAGATAATGCGCAAGTGATTTTCATGATCTTCGTAGGTTTTAGAGTATACCAAGATATCATCAATAAATACCACCACAAATTCATCGAGATACTCCTTGAAAACTCTATTCATCAGATCCATGAATACAGAGGGTGCATTAGTCAATCCAAACGGCATTACAGTAAACTCGTAATGCCCGTACCTGGTTCGAAATGCTGTCTTCAGAATGTCTTCCTTCTTCACACACAACTGATGGTATCCAGATCAAAGGTCAATCTTTGAAAAGTATTGAGCTCCATGCAGTTGGTCAAATAAATCATCAATACGAGGTAGGGGATACTTGTTCTTTATCGTTATAGCATTGATCTCCCTGTAGTCGATACATAACCTCATAGATCCATCTTTCTTTTTAACAAAAAGAACAGGGGCTCCCCATGGAGAAACACTAGGGCGAATAAATCCATTATTACTCAATTCCACTAGTTGTTTCTTTAGTTCGACTAACTCTACCGTGGCCATTCTATAAGGGGTCTTCGATATAGGCCTTGATCCAGGAATCAAATCAATGGAAAACTCAACTTCTCGTTCTGGAGGATGTCCAGGTAAATCTTCTGGAAATACATCTACAAATTCTTTCACAACAGGTAAATCCTCTATTTGAACATTCCTTTCCTCACCCGCAGTTATTTCATTCTCTTCCTCCCCAATAATTGAATTTAGTTGAGCTATTGAGGGTGGATCTAAATAAGAATTAGGTGGTGACGATTCTGCTCTAAAAATAAGGTGTTCCTTATCATTATCATCAAGAATCGTAACCTCTTTATTCTTACAAAAAATCTTCGCATCATAGTCCGAAAGCCAGTCCATACCGAGGATTATATCAAACTCAATCATAGGTATGACGATGAGATCAGCAGATAAAGAAAATTTATGTGCTCTAATGGGGACTGATTCACAAAACTTTGTTGCAACGATACTTCCCTTAGGAGTTTTAACTGACAACTCCCTTATTAAATCAAATTGGAAATATCTAATTTTCTTAGAAAACTGGGAAGATATGAAACAATGCGATGATCCAGAATCAAATAATGAATTTGCTAAACTTGAGGAAACCATTAAATTACCTGCCACCACGTCTTTCGGAGCTTCTACCTCAGCAGTAGTGATAGCATAAGCCTGGCCTTGATCCCTTGTCCTTTTCTGAGGTAAGTTCTCCTGACGCTTAGGACATGAATTTTCATAATGCCCCATCTCCCTGCAATTATAGAACTGAACGTTGGTAGCTTCTTTCTTCCCCTTGCAATCATGAGCTTGGTGGCCTTTTTCACCACACTTGTAACAGACTCCCATTCCCTTCAAGCAAGTACCAGGATGTTTCTTCCCGCATTTACCACAAGATGGATATTCAACCTTTCCCTTCTTCCCCTTATTTCCATTCCCAGATTGATCAGCAGGTCTCTTCTTCTCTTTCTTTGCTTTAAAGTCATAAGACATAGAGAATTCCTTTTCGGTCTTGATAGCACATGAGACAATGTCTTCGTACGATGAAAAGGATTGTGAGACTAATGCTCGACGGAGAAATGTTTTTAACCCATCAAAGAAACGATCAATCTTACTTCTTGGGTTGCGAATATAATCTCCAGCATACCTCGCTAACCTTGTAATGTTAGCCTCATACTTTGTGACATTCTCATCCTCCTTTTGTCTCAGACTCAGAAATTGTCTTTCCATATCTGCTCGATGGTCGCGAGGAAAGTATTTTTCTAAAAACAGATCTTTGAACTCCCTCCATTCCATATTTGATACTTCATCATCTTCCTTCATGTTCTGAATCAATGACCACAATTGATCAGCATCTCCAGTGAGGCGGTAAACTTCCATGATAACTTTTTCCCTTTCACTGCTCCCCAAATCCTGAAATATTTTCTCTAGGGAAAATATCCATTGCTCAGCTACTAAGGGATTTGTATTCCCATTGAACGTTGGTGGTTGTTGCCTCATGAATCGATCTAACATTGATCCTCCACGCTGCGGATCAGGGTGCTCCATACGGGTAAGGTTATTATTCATAACCTGATTAAGTTGTCCCAGTATGGTGATTAGCTGATCAGCACCAGTTGCATCACCAGCCCCACTATAATTATCTTGAGCAGGAGGGAAATCCCTACATGGAGTGCGTGCATTGATACGGTTTCCATTTCTTCCAATAGGCTCCATTTCTAAACAATGGCATAAACTAGATCAGTTTATGAATCAAAATACATAATCCCATACTTATAAAACACTTAACATAAATTGAACTATTTATGGATATAATCCATAATCATAAGAATTTTTTTTCTTTGAGGATGTATATACTCATAATCCCTTCAAAATGATTTGTAAAGAAAATGAGAGTTATCCTAAGCATATCCCCCGGGAGTGTCGTAACCAAGAGTGCAGCAAGGCCCGTTGTCGTGCACCAGTTCCCGTTCGAGTCTAGCTCAAAGCGGTGTTTTCGGGTTTTACCCCTAGGTACATTTGTGCCAGAGCCGCCTCTACCTGCTCGTATCCAGACAGGGATGTATTGCTCGGAAAACTCACAAAATATCTACAATACCAAAATTCTAGGAATTTCTTCTATACTAATCCTCAAAGTTCATCTTAGGTCTACATGCTCTAATCAGAGTTTATCTAAATCCAGCTTCCAAGGTTTGTACTAAACTTCCTATGATACCAACTGTAACGCCCCGACCCTAGTTGCCTAGAGTCGGTGCATTATTACATAACATTGGCATGATCACAAGAAAGATCAAATCTCGAAAGACCGATTGGTTTAGTAGCCTTGGAAACACAAGATATATTCATAAGTTTTACATTACATCATAAAATGAAAAACTACTACAACAACATAATGTTTCCACAGTCCACACTATAATCCCCTCATAATATCCCTGCAGGTCATTCATAACTTACATCTTCACTTCCTGGGAAATATAAAACATAGAAAAGGGGTGACCTCAAATGCCCAGTAAGGATAACAATATAGCGGAAACTTTTATAAATAAGAATTAACTTTTAAGGAAATGTATAACTAAAACAAAATCCTTTCAAACATGAACTTTCAACATGGTATGGCATAAATAAAATGAAATAATGCCATTTACTTATTCACAGGGATATTCTACTAATCGAATAATCACATACAAAAATCAATAACCACTTTCATAATGTTGGAATGCATAATGCCAGACTATCATAACCACATAGCCAAGGCCTCGTGCCAAGACTACAAATAAGATTTTGTCAAGGCCTTTTGCCAAGACACTAGTTTGTCTCATGAGACCTACCGATGCATCGAGGAGCTATAGCGGGCTCCACCCATCACATATTAAGTCCAATGCATTCCCATATGAAAAGGTTTAAACATAACATAAACATTCGTATTAAAACTAGCATACAAAATGTAAATACTTTCACCATAAACTATGAATGGTATAAAAATAGCACATCCACAGTCAAACATATCACAAAACCTTCAATACAATATAGAAGTTTTGTATCATAATAAATCAACTTCAAATAATCTTAAAATCCATCAAAGGATGTTGACATAGATGAAATCAAAATTCTTTTTAAAGAAATATCTCCTTTTATTTTGAAATAATTTAAGATCCATATAAAATAAAACATTTTCTTTGAAAATATTCTTATAAGCTTTTAAGGGAAGCTTTGAAGATTTTATAACGGCGGAAAATAGCCGCACCCGCTATATAAGTTAAAAAAAACATTCTTACCTTAATTCTGTCGAAAAGGTTAAAAAGGACCTTGTTTTGAAAACGACCGAAAGATTCCTTTATAAACCACTTATAAAAGTCAAAAAGGGTATAAATGACTTTAACTCATATTCTAGTAAATAGTAAAAATGTTTTGAAATGCATTTTTAAGAAACATGGATGTGGATGATAAAGAGATCCCAGTAGATTATTACGTATAAACAACCTTGGATAATGAAGAGGTTGTAAAGTAAACCCTTACCTTGTACTTTTCCTTGGATGGGATAGGTTAACCTCCTGTATAATGGTGAAATAGTTGTTATTAAATTATACAAGAATAATATATAATAATATGATATCATATATGATCTTTTAACATTTATTTGTTAATAATATCTTAGAATTATCGTCGTTTCGGGAGTTAACTTACTCATTTTCTTTTATATTTTTTGTTACATAAGCCATGGTTGTTGTATCTTATTCATATCCAGAATGCTATCCAGTCCTTAAACATCATTTTTAAATCATCAAATGATAATTATACTTGAATGGATACGATGGAGAATGAATCTCATCGCGTTCGTGGAGACGGTAGTCCGTACGTACGCACGAGCGACAATATCATTCTTTTGATATTAAAATAATATATAAATGGATGGTATATCATATATACAGAATCATTAACATGTTATATTTATTATTTACATGAGTTACACATCATTATTATACCCATCCAAATAATATTATATTGAATAACAATTACACCACGACGTGGAGACGGTAAGCCGTACGTACGCACGTATGGTGACATGTTATTCAAAGGGTGGATAGAATACTGAATATGATTGTACCATATTTATAATAACATCACAGTATATGTGAGATACTGTAGTTATTATTTTATAATGGTAAGAACAAAGGAAGAAGAAGTGGAAGAAGAAATGAACTTGGAGAAGGGTGGTGAAATCATTACCTCTTCTTCGGGTTCTTTCTTTTTGACTTGATCAAAAGGGCTCCTTAGGTTGGCTTTCTGATCAAACTAAGGCCTCTAGGTTGTAGTGAGGTATGTTGGGAGAGTATTTGGGCAGATTTTGGCCGAACCAAAAGGCTTTGAAGGTGTGAAGAAATGAGAAGGAGGAGTGCCCTTTTATAAGAGGGGTGAGGGGCACCTTTGGAAAAGCTAGAAATATTAATTTATAATAAATTCATATTCGGTTTCTAGTGGCTCCAAAGTTGATTATTCAAAGGTTAAGGTGGGGATAGGTCGAAAACCACTCAACCAATATAATTTAGACAGGTTTGGGTACTTATATTAAGCTTATCTTTAAGTATTAACTCTAAGTTAATTAGTTTCACTTTTACAATGTCTCTTTGTATTTTTATATAATATTGTTAATAAACTTACTATATACCTCCAAGCTACCCCCAAGTGGTACATTAATGATGAACCTATCATGATATAAGTCTCTTGGCCGAACCTTAGATTTTTAGGAATTTAATATCAATTAATAATATAATATTTGTTTAAGAACTCTTTTATGTCAATTTTGACACTATTCAATAGTTGATTTTTGTGAAACTCATAACAGATTGATTACTTCGAACAAAGTCAATTAAATCAATCCTAATATATCATATTATCCTAGAAAATTAGTTTAATTCATTAAAAGTTTCATATTATATTTATTTGGGTATTTGTAATATCAATTATTTTAATTTTTCACTATTATAGTAATTACTGCATCATCATTGTGTCATATATAAAATAAATTATTTAATGTCTAAAAATTATAAATAAAATATAATTATGTAGGAAATCCTTTTATCTTTCTAATGAATATTTATAATCTAAAATCAAACATATATAACCCTATTTAACAATTGTTGTTCTAAAAAATATATGCTTGTGTCATTTTTGTATTCATTTTAACTAAATAAAAATAAAGTGTCATTATCACTTACAAGTGGATCCATGGGGTCCCAAAATAGACCCAAAGATTCCCATGGTCGACCATGTATCAACCAATAGGGTTAAGACACGTTTTAGGGTAATTTAGTATTATTATAATATTATTTGTTTAAGCCTTATTTACCGGATTTACCCTTAACCATGGTAAATAAAATATTTACCGCAGTAATTATTCAAAATGTCTAAAAATAAAAGTTACCTATTTACACAATTTTAAAATCCTGATTCCAAATATGGAATCCATTTTCCTAAATTCAAAACACAGAAGTGGCAGAAATTAATTTAAAATTAATTCCCACTGTCAAAACAAAAAGCGTGTTTTTAAGAGATAATAACTATCAAAAGATTGACACTTGTTTATGTTCGGTTTAATTGTAAAATTATGTCCAATGACCAACATTATATTAAATGGTAAAAATATATTCTAAATATACTTTAAAACCACTCAAATTAATAATTTATCACTATTAATTATTTTGATTAAAAAAGTTGTTTTTAATTAAAATTTAGTAATTTTCACTATTCATCAAAATATGAAAGTTATCCGAAATGTAGCAAAATTTCACATTAGGCTAAATTCGATATTCCGAATCCAAAAATGAAGTCCATTTTCAAATATAAAATATATATAATTTCAAAAAGTAGGTGTTACTATTCATAACGGCTAGTTTGATTAGTTATGGTGTGTTAGAACTCGGTGTTGCGTACAACACACGCTATCACATTATTCAAAGAGAAGCGTACCGTAGAAGCATGGGGTGTTACATAAATTCATGCAACTGGGACATTATTTAAAATGGAACGACATCTCCTGGTTCTCGGAAATCTTATCAGAGACGTTCCAGCATATTCAATCAAGGTTTTGAAAGAGGTTGGTAAACTATAGATCAGAGGGTTTCTGAATACCAGGATGGATATAGAGGCTCAGAGGCCTATAGGCGTATGGAGAGAAGCACTGCCTAAGGAAATCATACCTTTGGTAGATGAGGCAGGGACGATCAATATGAAGAGCCACTGAGGGCATGGTATGAATAGTAATGCAAAGGTGTCCTTAGGTCAATATTCTCCTGATAGCCGAGAAATATCAGGGAAGTTGAGATCTGAGACCACCATGGGTGGATTATGAGAGTTCATCTTTTTCTGAGTAAAGAGTATGGTTTATGAAAAGATGGTTCCTGAATACGGGAGAAAAATATGGGGCTAAATTTCCCGAGAATGGGTGAAGTCATCCATTCTCACACTGGTGTGAAAGGGTGGTTTGTGCAGGTCTACCCCGTGCACTGAGGGATAGAGGAAAGACTACATTACTGATTAATCCCATGTCAAGTTTCTACCATGCAATTTAACATCATGCGGCGAAGATAGGGAGCATTATTAAAGATATTGTGCAGTTTAACGTCGTGCAATGAGGACGGGGATCATTTTTAAATCCATGAAAATGCTTGTAGTTGGAGGGACTTTTTTGGATGTTTAATGCTTGGCCTTTTTAGCTTCACTCCAGGCGGAAAAGACTTGTTCTAGGTAGTTTCAATCATCATGAGGTATGGACGTAGTTGCAAAGGACACTCTTGATTAGAATGTAAATGGTCTTGAATATCTCGGCATGTCAAATACGTGGAGAGGTGTTGATTGTGTAAATTGTGTTTTTGGGGCTTATTGGATCAGGAGAGATGATATGGGGGCTCTGAGGCCGGTGATCGTATAGGGCTTGGAAGAGTATCGCCTGAGGAAATCTTGCCTTTGGTAGATGGGCCATGAGATATCAGTATGCAGAGCCACTGATGGCATGGTATGCATTGTCATGCAAAGGTGTCCACGTGTTGATAAATTTCCACTTCCTGTGGCCATGAATGATTATATGGATCCGCAATTGTCTGGGAAATGAAGTCTATCATTTGGTAAGGAAGTATCTAGATATGTCGGCGATGTTCATCCCAAGTTTCAATTAAAACATGAAGAGTTCACCGTGCTGATTTATCTTGTGCATGGGGTGTACCTTTACTCCAGGAAGTTTAATGTAGTGCAGTAAGGATGAAGTACTCTTAGTTTAACAGTAATAGATTTCGGACCATTGGGTGACTATTTCTATAAGTAACCGGATGGAAACAGAGTTAGGAGGCTCTTGTATACTTTGAACAAGTCTAAGGGAATGAGTGTTTAAACTCTAACTCTGGGGTTTCACGAATTAGGTGGTATGGTATGGGGCTCTGAGGCTGGTAAGTATATGGAGATAGGAATAGTATTTCTTGAGGAAATATTGACATTGGTATATGGTCATGGTGCTATCAATATGCATAGTCGCTGAGGGCATGGTATGCATAGTCATGAAAAGGTGTTAATGGGTCGATAAATTTCCACTTCCGATGGCCATGGATGATTATGGCAATTCAGGATTTCTCATAGAATAGAGTTTGGCATATGGGGATAATGTTATCCAAGAATATAAGAAACATCTTCACTGCAATTTCTTGTCGATTCAAGGCAGCTAACCCATGGATTGATATTTTTAGATGCAGATCATCATGATAACCATGAGCGGATACATTGGTTATCCTGGTAGGGATACCCTGGCAACGTTTCGATGTGAGAGGGGAATGAACTTGTAAACCACTGCTCCAAAATTTTTTGGATCGGGAGATATGATATGGGTGATCTGAGGCCGGTAAGCATACGAAGATAGGAAGAGTACCACCTGAGCAAATCATTCCTTTGATAGATGGGCCAGGGGAAATCAATATGCAGAGCCACTGATGGCATGTTATGAATAGCCATACAAAGGTGTCCACGGGTTGATAACATTCCACTTCAAATGGCCATGAATGATTATGAAGATCCACAATTTTCCGAGTCCTGGAGTCTGATGCATGGAGAGGATGTATCCAAATGCGCAAGTGGTATCCCCATCTCATTTCGTCATATATCTTGGGTGGGTTGCGATGATGTCTTTGTAGTTTAATGTCGTGCAGAGAGGACAAAGTCCATGCAGTTTAAACATCATGCTGTGAGGATAAAGGTGAACTGATGTGAAAAGTGGATTCCGTGTAGTTTAACTTCATGTGTTGAGGATGAGGTGTATATATAATTGTGTTTTATTTTATCGGCGACTGGGCTAGGTTGTAAAATCATGGCATCTCTATGTATCCTGCGAGGGTAGGAATCAAGCCTTACATATTTCTTTTAGGGAATACACCCTGTGTAGGTCTGGTCTGCATGGGGTAATGGGGGTATTTTTGGCTTAATGTGGGCTGGCTAGACCCGCATGTGGAATTTTTGCATCACTACATATCCTGTGATAGCAAGAATCAAGCCGTATGCAGTTCTTTAGAAGATAATACACCCTGTGCAGGTTTGGTCTGGTTACGGGGGAAGAGGGAATTTTTTATCTCCATTCAGGGGTGGCTGGGCCAGGATTGGGGACCCTGGAGTCACTACGCATCCAACGGGGGAAGGAATCAAGCCATACATAGTTCTCTAAAATCCAAGCAGTTTAATGTCATACGGTGAGGACGAGGAATACACCTCGTGCAGGGTCGGTCCGTATACCGGGGAAAAGGGAATTTTTTTTAATTTTATTTGGGGATGGATAGTCCAGGATACAGAATCCTGGCGTCGGTACGTATCCTGTGAGGGAAGGAATCAAGCCATACATAGTTCTTTTGAACATAATACACCATGAGCAGTTCTGGTCCGTACACGGGGGAAAAATTTCATTTTTCTAATTTTATTTGGCAATGGCTGGGATAGGCTATAGAATCCTGGCATCACAACGTATCCTGCGAGGGCAGGAATTATTCCGTACATAGTTCTTTTGAAGATAATACACCCCATGAAGGTCTGGTCCATATATGGGGGAAGAGGGAATTTTTTATCTCCATTCGAGGGTGGATGGGCCAGGAATAGAGACCCTGGCATCGCTACGTATCCTGCGAGGGAATGAATCAAGCCATACGTAGTTCTCTAAAGATAATACACCCCGTGCAGGTCTGGTCTGTACATGAGGAAAAATTGAATTTTCAATCCTTCTTATCCATGCAGTTTAATGTCATGAAGTGAGGACGATGAATACACCCTGTGTAGGGTTGGTCCATACACATGGGAAAAGGGCATGTTTTTAATTTTATTTGGGGATGGTTGGGCCCGGATATAGAATCCTGTCATCACTACATATCCTGCGAGGGTAGGAATCAAGCCATACATAGTTCTTTTAAATCCATACAGTTTAACATCTTGCAGTGAGGTTGAAATAATATTAGTTTAGGGTCATAGAGTTTGGACCATTGGGGCTTGTTAGTTTAACGTCCTACATCTTAGACAATAACTAGTTTTGATTATGTGAAATATTTCATCAGAAATCTCTCATTTTTAGGAGTGGTAGTGAATTGACCATCCCTGGAGATTAGGTAATATGATCTATTGGAGTAGACCTTGTGTATACCATATGGTCCCTCCCACATGGGCTCTGCTTTGCAGGGTTCTTTCGGAGTGTCATTTGGGTCCGAAGGACCAACACCAATTCTCCTTCCATGAAAGACCGAAGATGAACCTTTTTATTGAAGGGTTGTACAATCTAGTTCTGATATACCTCAATATAGTGCAAAGTGTGCAACCAATTCTCATTTAGCTATTCCAATTCACCTAGCCATTTTTCTGATTTCTCATCATTGGATAACTGATCACAAATGGCAACACGGGACAAGGTAAATTAGAGCTCAATGGGTAGGACTACTTCTGTTCTGTACACTAATGAGTACGGAGTAGCCCGAGTAGCGGTGAATATTATGGTTTGATAAGCCCACAATGCAAGAAGAAGTTTATCTGTCCATGATTTCTTGTCCTTGTCAACCATTATCTGGATAATGTTGGACAGGGTCTTGTTGAAAGCCTCTATCTGTCTGTTGGTCACTGCATGGTAGCGGGATGAGTGGTTAGCCTTGATACCATATTCTCAGTACAGTATCACCAATTATTCCGAGCAGAAGTTGGTTCCTTTATCCATCAATATGGTGTGAGAGGTGCCAAATCTAGTGATGATATTGGTTTTCAAAATTATGAAAATATTTCATTCCCTGACATCCTTGAGGGGTATAACTTCTGCCCATTTCGAAAAGAAGTTGGTTTCTAGGAGGATATAGTTCAATTTTTTGGCTGTGGCGGGAGGGTATGGTCCCACAACATCCATTCCCCAGATGGAAAATGTCCACGAGTACTTATCCTAATGAAGTAACTCAGGGGTTTGGCATATAAAGTTGGTATAAATTTGGAATGAGTGGCATTTTGCAATAAAGTGCTCGCAATCTCGTGCGATGGTGGGCCAATAATACCCAATCCTTCAAGCATGATGGAAATGTTTAGACCCTAAATCGTGTGCCCCAAAAAATTCTCCATGCACTTCAGTCCTGATGGCAATAGTTTTTTTTCTCCATCAATGCATCTGATGAGGACTCTATCAAGGCCTCATTTGTATAGGACCACTTGCAGACCCATGCCACCGTATATGACAATGTTGAGTTCCCTTCTCCGTATTTTCTCTTGTTCAGCCCTATCTGATGGAATTTATCCCCTTTAATGGTAATTTGAAATAGGGGTCATCCACCTGGTGGTAGGAGTGTATGGCTCAGGGACAGGATTGACTTCATTGATTTCTTCCATCTTAGTCTGAACAAACGGAAAGACCATTCGAAGATAGGAAATATAAATAATTGTTTCATCCCCGTTTGGGTTAGCTAAGGTTGTGGCACCGTTAGCTAATGCATCGGCTTGGGCATTCTATGAACGGGGAATATAGGTCAATGTTGGTTCTGTGGATAATTCCACCATTAACCCTTGGAGATGGTCAAATAGGGGAATTAGATCCTCCTTTCTAATAGCAGAGTCACCATTGAATTTCTTGATGACCAGTTCTGAGTCACCTTTTAACGTAAGTTGATATACTTGTGCTTGGAGTGCGAGATCCAAGCCTGCAATGAGGGATTGATCATCCAGATCGTGGTTCACACATCCTTCTAATATGAGGATGGAATATGGAAAGACATCCTTTTCTAGGGATATGTGTATTATCCCTAATTCCACCTTATTAAATTTGGGATCCCCCATCCTTTTCCCTGTCGGGCTTCGGGATGCACCGTCGAAGTACATTTCCTATGTCAGGAACTCCTCTTGAACTAAGAATATGTCTTCATCAGGTAACTCGACATCTGGTATGGTGGTCCCTATCGAGGGGTGCTCTGCTAGAAAATCTTCTAATGCATGTACCTTCATGGATTTTTGAGGAACAAACCAGATGTCAAACTATTGCAGGATGACTGCCCATCGGGATAGGCGCACGGTCAACATTGGGAAACTGAGGATGTAATTGAGCGGGTTACTAATTGAGACCAAATGGACTTCATGATGCTGCATATAATGTCACAATTTTTGAACTATGAATACCAAGGCCAAACAACTCTTCGCGATGATTGAGTATCGAGTTTCAGCGTCGATCATGGTTCAGATGAGGTAATAGAGACTGTTTTCACTACCAACATCATTTTTCTGTGTGAGGAAGGCTCTTCGTGACTGCTCTAGGGCCGTCATGTATAGGATGAGAGGTCTTCCTTCAACCCGGGGCATGAGCAATAGTGGGCATAAGAGATACTTCTTTAGGGTGTCAAATTCCTTTTTCAAATCATCTGGTCATTGGTACATAACCCTCTTTTTCATTCACCAGGTGATGGGTAAAAATTTTCCTGCCAGGTTGTCTATGAACCGCCTAATGTAGGCCAAGTGTCCTTGGAATCCTCTCAAGTTAGTGAGATTGTGGGGAGGTGGCAGACCAAGGATAGTCTTTTCCTTTTCAGGGTTGACTCTGATGCCACGATGGTGTACGAAAAAGCCAATGAATTTCCCTGAGGTATCCCTGAAGGAAAATTTCAAGGGATTCATATTTAGGATACGTTGTCGAAGTTTGTTGAAAATGGTTTCAAGGTCTGACAGCTGATCTGAGCGCTGTCCTGATTTGACCACCATGTCATCCACATAGAAGTCTATGAATCTCCCAAGGAAAATCTTAAAGATATGATGCATGGTGCCTTGATATGTGGTGTTAGCATTCTTAAGACCAAAGGGAATGACCCTGTAACAGAAATTCCTTAAGGGGCTCTGAAGGTAGTGGTTTCTTTATCTTCTCGGGCCATACGGATTTGAATATTCCCAGTATAACCATCCATGAAGGAGAGATCCTCATAACCAGCCATTACATCGATTAATAACTCGGTGATTAGGATCTGGAAATAATCTTTCGGGAAATGCTGATTGAGATCTCTGAAATCAATGAAGATGCAGATTTGTCCATTATTTTTCTTGATGGGGACAATTTTGGCCAACCAGATGGGGTATTGGACCTCCTGAATGAAGCCTTCTTTAATTATCTTATCGACTTCAACCTCTATTTTGGTATAATTTTAGCGGTGTGTCCTTCTGGCGGCATGTTTATAGCCTAGGTGGTCTTATGGAAGACATAAGAAGTGTGTCGCCACTTCGGGGTTGAGTCCAATAATTTACTTGTAATTACAGGAAAAAAAACATCCCTATGGTGCATCAGGAAAGAGGTATATACCTCATGCTCCTCAGGAGACATGGATGTACTAATGAGAGTGGCTCTCCTGTCTTCCTCAGTACCCATGTTCATTTATCTAAGCTTGTCCGCAGTGGTGAAGATAGCTTATTCAAATGCGGGAGGTGAATCCCTGAGATCCTCCTACTCTTCCTCCTCATTCTCATCTTCTTGATCCGTTAGGGGGAGATTTCACAGCATGGGATCTTGGGGGTCTAGAGGCGAGGCATCATGGGTGTCCTTGCTCAAGTATTCGTCCCCAAATTGAGGGTTAGTAGTTGTTTCTGCACTGCTATGCTCGAACTTTATACCTGAATTCATGAGGACAACTAGGTGTGTGTCCGGGCTTGGACCCCTACTCTCTACATGGTTGATGGGAAGTACGTAGTCACGGACGAGCTACTTGACGGGGTTATCGGGAACCATTTCTAGACCATTTGGAGTGGGTATCTAGTCAATACCATCGAGCTAAGGCTTCTTTTTCTTTTTCCCATAAAATCCGGTGTCAATATAGTGTGACTCGGAGAGCTTGAAAGGGGACTTTTCAGCATGTAATGTCTCACTTTGTCCATTGGCGTAATACATGATACACTGGTGGTAGGATGAAGGGATGGCCATGTGCTTATGGAGCCATGGCCATCTCAATAGGGCATTGAATGATCTGTTCTACTCGACCACCAGGAATGCTGAATAGGCTACAATGTTGCCAAAATGGGTTTTTAGCTTGATTTTTTCCATTGGCTCTTATTCACTTTTGTCGTAACTCAACAGAGTTTTGGCTGAGGGTATTAGGTCATCCTCACTATAGCCCAACCTACGGAGTGTCTATAAGGGATGGAGGTTAACTCCAAAGCTGTTGTTAATAAAACCTTTGCGGATCTCAACATCATTCAATGTACCTGACACATATAGTGGTTTGATATTTCCTTGCATGATGGAATCTTCATCCAAATCGGTGAAGGAAATAACCACACTGCTTTCAGTCGGGCCAGTCTCCATCCGATAAATATCGGCAATAACTACCTCAGCATGAAACTCCTTGGGGCTGAGAAAGGATTCTATAAGCGCCTCCTTGAGATATGCTGACAAACTCAGGGTGTCCATGATTGACAGTTTGAATGGTACCGATGCAAGCTGCTTAAGGATATCGTATTTCTGCTCCAAAAGCCGATGCTTCTCTATTGGTGGGAGTGTTTTAGCAGGTAGCTTGTCAGATATAGCGCGTGATGAAGAGGGACAGACTGCGGGGTCGAACATCGACGATGTTCCCATGTTTTGGGGACACAACCCGGCTGGTCTATTTGTGTGCACTGGGAAGCTGGAAACTTGTTCCTCCTCTGATGGGTACCGCAGAATGATGGGGCCATAGTGGCCGCTTTTGGAGGTGGAGGGATATTCTTCCTCTTATTGTGTCTGTTTAAGGGCTCTTCCATGGGTTTCCGTGATATTAATGGTTTGTTCCGAGGTAAAACCATAGGGTTGGTTTCGGCCGTGACTGTGCCTCCCCTAGTATCCCATGCTTTTGTGATTCCTCCTCCCAACCCCTTTCATGGGGAACATGGATTCATAGCCATACCATTAATCAGGGAACGACTACATTAGATGGATGGCGGTGATGGAACCAAAGATTAGCTCCTCATCATGTGACTGGTCAACCTGGTCAGTTGTCCCTCATGGTGCCATTTGGTGGATCGGTGCTCGTGGTTCTATGTTTGGGGCATAAAATACAATAGTGTCGAGGCTAACTTTGGCCTCGTTGTGGGCTGATCCTATTGTTATTTTCTCCTCCCTTCTTTATTACACCAGGATGACTGGATCATAGAGGGTTGTGAGGACGATATTGTCAGTTGTGCGGTGTTAGGGGCTGTTGGTTGAAACACCGGCTGCCATAGTTGAGCTCAGAGTATTCCCTGAGCTCGATTGACAGTCTTCTCAGTCATACAGTCATCAAATTTCTTCCCCTTCTTGCTTGTGACTTCCTTCCATCCCTCCCATTTTTCAGATTTAGTGGTAGAAATATAGGTCACATGTGCTGGGGGCAGTCCCAGCTCGACCTGCCCGGAGTCTATCATCCTTTGTAGGATTTCTTTGAAGATGAAGCTTTCTTGGATACTCTTCCCCAACATTCGATGGTAGGGACAGTAATCTGCACTATCATTTCACCTGACTTCTTTAGGATTCCTTATCACAGGGAGGTAGAGCAAGTTGCAATTCATGGAAGCGATGAAGTATCAGCAGACTTTTTCCTCTCAGAAAGAGTATACTTTGTGCCTCCATTCCTCAAAATGGTTCCTCTTTGATCCTCTCTGATTGTCCTGCATGGGAAGAGGTGGCCACTGATATACAGGGGGCCCTTGATGATTTGGTGGAGGCCTAGGTAGTGGAGCAGGCATAGGGGATGGTTTGAGCATGACAGAGGATACATCAGCTCTAACTGTTGTCTTTGTAGGAGCCTGTGAGGCTATTCAGGACTTCAGATTGGTCTGCTGAAGAGAGTCTTCAATTCCCTGGGCAATGGCAGAGGGATTACAAAATCCAATGGTGCACTCCACTAGTATGAGCAGTGTTTTCAGCTCATGTTGAAGCTTATCGATGTATATGGACAACATCTTGTCTTAGGTCATTGGCATGTTTAGAGATTAGGCCAGACCCATACATTTGGAGATGAAATATGGGACCCTCTGGTTCTCCCTCTATTTGCAATTCATGAGGTCGCTGACCGTTGTTTTAGGCAGAGTTGAGTTGAAGTGGAATAAGAACTGTTGTCGAAGGTCTTCCCACCTCTATAGACTGAGCTGGTAGATTCATATACCAGACGAAGACATATCCTTGCAAGGTCCGCATGCATCATCTGAGTTTCACTAATTCTTGTTGCTCTGGAGTTACCATCATAGGGTCTCAATAAGAAGTGTAGTGCATTAAATGTTTATTTAGATCTTCTGATGCATTGAAAATATGGAATACAGGGATCCCAAAATTTGGTGGAGGATGCGTGTAGGTGACCCAATCTGGGTAGGGCTTTCACTCTGGCTGTATCGGAGCGTGTTGACCTTTCATTGCTTCCAATCGAGCTATCCATGCCACGATGGTAATGGTGAGTCCCTGGTTTACATAATGTTGGGCCCGGTCTTGGGAAGGTATAGCCTGAGGCATCACTTGAGGACCCAGCTTGGCAGGCTCCAAGGGTGCACATGCCATTTGTGACACCTTCAGAGGGTTTAGATGTAACCACTCCGGTTGTTTCCTGAGTGGAGGGATGTCTTGTAATTCACTCGAATCCATGTTCAGTTAGATGGATGGATCAGGTGCCTCATTGGGTGGGATCCCTAACTGCGCTTCATTTTCCAAGGCAAACCATGTCCTTTGAGGTGCACTTACTAGGAGTACAAGGTGTGTCTCTTCTTGGGAAGCGCTATCAATAAGACTATTCCTATGGATAAGCTCAGAATTAAGCCACCTCAATTATTTAATTTCATCTTCCAGTCAGGTGAATCTCTCTTCGAGCATAAGTGACTCATTTTTATTGAGAGAAGGGGATGGTTTAAGGGTAACCAGTCCATTGTTCTTATCCTTGTTGGAATCTTGCAGTGTAAGTGGAGGAGGGTTAGCTAGAAAAGATTCGATATTTAAAGCGGCCCTCTAGTTCCGGGTGTGCACACCTGGTGGTTCGTTGTGAGTCACAGCCTGACCAGAATCATCTTCTTCCAATCCATCCAGATTTGTATCATCTCTAGTGTCATATGTGGGGTTATCCGATATGGCATTGAGGGATGCATATCTTAGGGTGGAGGAGACGTCATCTTCAATATAGGAATAGGATCTCCTGTGCCATTTACTGGTCCTGCCTTTCATGTCCCGAGATTGCTTTTGGAATCCTTCACGAAGGGTGACGTGGAGAGTTCTTTGATGCGACTTTATGGTACTCCTTCCTCTTGCAGGGGATGATGATTCAAAGGACGTGATAGGGGAGGAACCTCCTCTTCTTACTATCCTCCCTAGATGAGAAAATACTGATTATCGTTGGGGAGGTTGTTATTGAGGTGGTTAAAATGACCCCCGCCCTAAGGGATGGGGTTGGCTCCGTTCCTTGGACGTTGAGTCTCTTCCCATTTTTATTGGTCTTATGGGAAAAATTGTTGTTAAAAATTCCCCCAGCCCTACAGGATGGGGTTGAACCTAGATTATGGCAGTGGCTGCTGCTATCGCTACCTGCCTGATCTTTCATGCCCCCATTCGAGGGTGAACTGGATTTGATGCGGAGTTCAACTGTGAATTAATCCCCTTTGGGGAGGCATGCAATGACTGCTGATTGGCCTCTCTTAGGCGAGAGGCATGTTGTATGATTACAGTGGCCTGATTCATGAGTTCTTGAAGGGCTCATTCCCATCGGGCCTGACGCATCTGGAACTTACTCAAGGCTTGTCTATGTTGGGTGTCTCGCCTTTCCTGAAGAGGGACCCCACTCGATGGATGCCTTGATGTGATGAAGTTGCAAGACATTATTCCAAACAGGTTCTTCTGGGCGAGGAGTAGAGTGAAATGCAGAGCTCCATGTTCTCCCCATCCTGTGATGTGGACTCCCATCAGAGAATCGCCAATGAGGTGGTGTAACTGGTATAGTTCATGGAGGCAGGCTATCTCAGGGTTCCCCTTACGCCTCTCAGGTCATATTTGTCACACCGAAGGAAGATCTTCTAGGTCGATGTGGTGCAGGAGGTCTCCTATTGTCTTGACATGGTATACATACCCATCGTAGGGTAGGAAGCTTGATTTTAGTCAGCATAGGGTTGTCTATATATTGGAGCAGATGTCGTGCACACATTCTTCTAACAACTTTCTAGGTATGTCGAATTGATAGGTGGCCATGGGACAAAACATAATGGGTACATCATCTCTGGCCAGTCATTTCCTCATGTGCAACATGTCAGCATACTCTTCTGCTAGTGATTCTTCTAAATGGTCGGCCCAACCGAGAAGCTCATCGGTAGTGTGGTATGATATCGTGGGGCTGGTAGGTATTGAATTATCATGTGGGTGATTCCGAGGTGATTCCGAGAAGGTTCATAAGATGAATGTGGCCTTGTACCGTCTCCGGATTGATGAAGGGTGTTGTTGGTGACACTCTGAGAATCTAACATGCTTGATCTTGTCCTTCTGAGTGCCTAGACATATGAGGGCTTTTCTGTAATTGTTTCTGTAAGGGGGAGGACCTTCCTATTGATATTATATGTCCTTGTGGGGAGGACCTTCGAAATGGCTTCCACAATGGTGATGACTACCATTACAGCTGTCGTAGGGAGAGAACCTGTGGGGTACGCCCTGGGGAGGGCCATCAGAATGTACCACAATGAGGGGAGGGCCTTCTAGTGGATCAACTTATAGGTGGGGAGGGAATTCACTATCCGTGTTTTAATGGTGAGGGCTACCATTACTACTTGACGCCTCACTGCATAGTGGACTTTTTTAGTGCATACCCTGTGGAGGTCCTCCAAGGCGCATAGTAGCGAGGGGAGGACCTTCTGGCTGCATAGCATTTTTACGGGGAGGGCCATTGCAACAACTGCCATCATGGTGAGGATGAACATCATAGTTTGATGTTGGATGTGTATCCTGGGGAGGACCTTCAAGACACAGTACAGTAAAGGGAGGTCCTTCTTGTCGCTTGGGGTCATTTCGGGGAGGACCTATACAATGGTGGTCGTGGTGGGAAGGACTACCATCACAGCTGCCGCAATGGTGAGGGCTACCATCACAGCTGCCGTAGAGAGAATATATGCGGGGTACACCCTGGGGTGGGCCTTTTGAATGTACCTCAATGAGGGGAGGTCCTTCTCATTGCTTGACGTCTCTACGGGGAGTACCATTGTTATTTGAGTGGCGATGACTACCAGTGTGATCTGATGCCTTGCTGTGCAGAGTGACGTTGCAATGTAACCCCTTGGGAGGACCTACAGGGCAGGCCACAACAAGGGGAGGGCCTTCTTGTCGTAATGATACGTCCTTTTGGGGAGGGCCTCTGCAGTTGTGACTATGATAGCGCGGACTACTATAATAATTTGTGGTCCCACTGCATGGAGAGTGTTTGCAGTGTATGCCCTGGAGAGGAACTTCAGGGTGGACAGTAGTAAGTGGAGGGCCTTCGTGCTTCTCGATCATCCGGTCAAGCAGAGGGCTTCTATGACTCGCATCAAAAGAGAAGCTCTCGTGATCTATCATTATATGCCCGTGGGGGTGTCCCCCGAAGGTGCTCTGGGGAGGACCTTCCTAGATGCTTGTAGCGACGTTGCGGGGAGGACCTTCGAATATGGTACTTCCACTCCCATAATATGGTAATGGGTGGTCAGTGTTCTAAGCCTTCGACATGTTCTTAGTAGCATTGGGAACCCTAGATTCTAGTAGATCAGATTCATGAACCCACTCTTTATTTTCCGAATGCCTTCAGTGCGTTCGAGGAGCTTTCTTGCGAACAGCGGGGAACGTCTTCTATTGAAAATGGAATTCACCATTCGTTCCCTTTCTAATTGGGTCTCGTGATGCTGTCAGGATATGCCAACGAACATCTTTACTTTTAGTAGGGATATATGAATGCTATGGAGCATCCACTGTGATGGACGGGTGTCCCCTAGTTTGAACGAGTGAAGCTGCTCGATCATGTTTCCCTTGTATCGCAGAATACGGCTGTTGACCCTCCTAAGCAGAATCATGGATGCATATCAGCTCCGAGGAGGCTCTCTTGTCTCTTAGATGAGTCACCTCAATTGGGGAGATCAGATCATGGGCTTGAGTCCTTGTTGTTTTCACTGATGAAATTGCATTCTGTAAAGTCTGCAATATATGATCTTGGATCGATACATGTTCCTCCATCATTTCCAAGATATGAAGAGATAAATATTTGGGTGGAATGAGTATGAAGGCCCATTCCAGTATTTGAGTAGGAATATCCTTCTCTGGTCCCCCGGTGGTCAGTGGGTACTGATGATTCTTATGTGTTGGGGCAAGTGAACGAGTCTGCCCCTATGCCAAGATATGCCAGTTTATCCCTCCTTTTGTCACCACATTGGGATAGTGTACATTACATGCATCTGCAGGGAGCTGGCCCTGCATATGTTGGTTTCAGACCATATCGAGTTGGTGGGCTTCGTTGGTAGGGAGATGTTCTTGCCTATTAATTGCTGCCACATCTAGATGGCAGACTTTACTGATCGCCACCACATTGGGATGGTAGGCGTCAGGAGAACCTGCTAGGAGCTGGTCCTATAGACACTAGGTCACCACAACGTCTGGTTATTTGGATTCACGATCCTAGGCCGGGAGAGGTACCTTCCAAGTAGGTTATGTGATGTGTGAGTGACGAGCTTGACGGAGCTTGGCGGGGATGCACACCTTCTCGTATGATGCCACTATATATGGATGGCGGGATTTGGAGGAGTGAACAGGTGTATGTGTCTACTCGCAATACATGTCTGTGACTGGGCAGCTGAGCTCCTCCTCATGGACACAAGTGATGATTGTTCCCTGGAAGTACGTTTTTCACCCTTGTTGGGTGGTCCGAGTGGCCAGAGCTCGGGGAGCACGGGACTCGATCCTCGTTGCAACATCCCCCTTGGGGTGAGGATATTGAGTCATGACATAACCACGATGATGTCATCCGGTTGGGGCCTTAGAGCAGAACACCCGTTCAGCTGGGGTGAAGTCCTCAGTGCCGACCTCATCCACCTCCCTAAGATAAGGGAGGTACGTGTTGTCTCATTCTAGGGATAGACACCCGAAATGGTTTGAGATGGAAACAGGTTTCGTCTGGATCTACATTCATGGCCGCTTTTGGGCAGGTGACCGAAGGGTCTTGGAAGTTTGGAGGGAGTGCATGGCCGCCTCAACAGTCAGGATAGTACTAATCAAGTGGTACTCTTGAATCAATGCATCTAAGACCCAGCGTTGAAGAGGCTGGGTAGGTGATAGGTTCCTTCGTTGGGGAGGTTGTCTGGTCATTACATTACCCGAAGTATGCATCTGTGAGTTCCTCCATGATTCCATTGGATTGAAGGGAGTTCTAAGTGGTATCTATAAAATATTTTAACAAATACAAAAAAAAACTTGTCAAAGCAGTGTCTCATGATCCCAGGCATAATTAATGACCTTTCATGGCCCTCCTGGTGAGTATAAGGGGACACTAAGTGGGATTAGATTAAATCTGTCATGTTTGATTAAAGATTCATGTTGGGTTCACCATTTTTTGTTTCAAATCGGTTCAAAATGCCCAATGGTTTTTTATCCAACGATTTGTGGACCATCTTTCCAAATTCAGGCGTTCACTGGGCGATTTAGCCTGCGACTCATAAGAACTCACATTGGTCGAGAGGATGGGATGTCGGGCTCATCTCACCCTTTGGGGGGGGGATTATTGCCTATTCTGGAACTCTCTTATAAATTTAATATGTGTTAATATGTTCGTGAATCTTTGGTTTATACCCAAGCATAGTATCTATAGATTACTCCTTTTTGGAAATGGTCAGTTGAAGACAGGGATTCAGAAATATTTAGGATCGAGGTTTACCATCCCTCATTGGATTAATGAATCGGAAGAGTTTGGAATCTTTGGGACGACGCTGGTTTAAAGCCTCCTAATTGGGAACTCTGGAGTTTATTTTCATCCAGGGGGGACATATAACGACTTGAGCGTTTGGATTGATCTCGTTATATGGGATTCCTATGTATCCCCGTGAGAGGAATCAAAATCCACGTAGTTCGGTTCCACTTAGCAGGACATATCAACTTTTATGGTCATGTGATAAGGACCCAACCATATAGTTTAACATCATGTGTCATGGACCCCAGGGAAAGAGATTCCTAGTCAAAGATGGTGTGGGACTTACGCCGATGCGGCCTGGAAGACCCAAGAGAAGTTATTTCTTAGGTCTGAAATGGTCTTGCTAGAGTATAAGGACATGGTATAATGGGGATAGATGTGTATCAGACCTAGATATCGGGCTTTCACCTCGAGGAGGCTTCCTACGTATCTCGGTTGGTCAGGAATCGAATTCCACTTAGTTCTTGGAAGATAAGGACTTACACATGAGAGTTTCCTATTATTGGGGTTGAACCTCAAGGAGGAATCCTACGTACCTCACTTAGGATACAGGGATCAAAAATCATGTAGTTCGTTTGAAGATAATGGTTTTCACCCCAGTGCATCCCAAGGTGGTTTGGGGCTTACACTCTAAGGCGGCCCATGGTGTTGGTGAACTGACATGAAGGAATTCGGAACGACCAGTTGTAGGCCTTGAACCTCAGGGAGGCTTCCTATGTACCCCGCCTAGGTGACAGGGATCAAAGTCCATGTAGTTCGGAAGATTTTCAGAGAACCGACGTTAATGTGGACTCGGGGGTCTTATGGTAGGTGGGCTTGAAACTCACGAAGGCATCCTATGTACCACTTCTTGACATGGATCAATGTCCCTGTAGTTCAGAATGGAGAAATATTGTTTCACGTCATGATGTATTAGGGTGTTGTCATGATAGACGCTTACTCTAATCCCACGTAAGTCATGATCTATGTGAGAAACAAGAGGCAACAAGAACCATAGAATCATGTCGCGAAAGGTGCGTCTGTGAGATGTGCAGTGGGGCTTACGCGTGGGGCAGCCCAAATGGTCGGGGATTACTCCAAGATGAATGCCTGAGGGGAGATAAAGCACATAAGGATAGGGATTCGGCACCCAAGAGAGGAAGAGAAGAACACATTCCCACCATGCCCTTTCTTGAATTCGGCTCTTGGGAATTATGGATGTGCCTGGGTACTCCCTCTCGATGGATGCCCATCCACTCCTAGGAGAGGAGATAAGTGCTCCTCACTGGCATTTGTCAAAAGGGAACGTGAGTGGGGTCCCTCAATCTTGGCTTGTGGAGAGGCAGAAAGGGGATTCTCAGGCTCGGACCCTGCACTACCGTGGGTATGTGAACCCAGTAATGCCTCGAGAATCCTCTCACGGGCTAGGGAAACCCCTTCATCCTCACTTACTGTGGCTATGTGAACTAAAAGTAGTGCACTGATGCACTTGGAGATTACATTATACGGATCTGGTAGCTTCGGTAGAGGCCTTGGCTCAGGGCCGATGAATAGACCACTAAATGGATTGCAAAGGATCACACTGGATTGGAAGGATTTTATCTAAGTCAGGGAATGGGAACACCAATGGAGTTGGCGGGCCTCATGGGTGTATGAGGGGCGGCACCCTTCACGTAGGAGGTGCTATGCGGCTGGAGAGGCCATCCGCTTACCAGGGTGGTACGCGGACTGATAGGTAACCCGCATACTAGGGCAGTACACAGCTTTGGGTCTGGCCCACAAACCAGGTCGGTACGTGGGGGAGTCGACGTGAGTAGCGGTGGCCTGGGGTGACACCGGTTAGGGGGTTCATTTGTCAGTTCTTCGCCCACGTAGGAGGGTGCTACGCGGTGTGTCGAATCGAAATAGGGGCATAAACTCCCTGGTCCGTGGGGAGTACATCTGTGGAGGGGCCATGGCTCTCGGTCTTCTTTTTTGTATTTTTTTATGTTCATTGTTCACTAATTTGTTATGCATTTTTAGTTCCTTATTAATTCGTTTCCAGTTTCATACATGTTCAGGTTCGCGAATTGGAACTTCGCTATTTGCGAAATCCTAAGCATCTTCCTCCAAAATCCTTCCAACCGAATCTGATTGATCAATCCCTTCACCCCTTCCATCTCTTGTTATAGATTGGGGAAAGATATGTGTCTTTTCTCATACGGCACATTTTACGGAAGCCTATTACCGAAAACCAGGTTTACGTAGGACTTGGTCAATCCGCAACTCGCAGGGGGAATTGAATACACCTTCCCCATGAAGCAAACTAGTTCGATGAGTGCTTCACGGCCACAAAGGGTTCCACCTTCGTCCCGTGAATTACAATGCACATAGTCTAAGCTAGTTGACGTGGTTCAAGGATTGGGCGGTTCATGATGGTGGACCGGCCTTGGGTCCACCCTGCTTCGCAACCACGGAGGATCCCTGCCTCAGTTCCACGAACGACAGTGGTCCGCAGAGGGGGTAGCTTGTTGAACCGGCCGCGTACCGTCAATATTGGACAGATACGCGGACCGATGAGTCCTTTTCCAATCTTGCGTATTTTCCTTATTTTTTTCCAATTCCTTGAGGGAAATTGGGTAGAATCCTTTCTCATGTAAAGGGGAATTACCAATATCTTTTGCAGATTTTTCAGGACCCTACAACCTCATAAAAAATTTCCATGAAGAAAAACATTAATATGATAATAGACCTTTCAATTATTTTAAAATAATATTAAAAAGAATCATTTGCTCATAACATGATTAAACCTCATAAATTAAAGGGTGTTCATGTCATTATAATTAAAACAAGATTAAACCATTGAAAAGAAAAAAGTAACTTAATAATCTATTTGAAACAATATTTATCCATCTTGAGAATTAATGATGATGGTATCCTTAAAAAATATCCCTATATGATGATAATTAATGGCAATAACTTTTAATTTTTATTATTTTAAAAACCATTAAAATTTATTGAATGTTTTTTATGATTAAGAAAATCCATTTTGAAATCATTTTTTAAAAACATAAAACATTTAAAGAAATTTATTAAATAATTCAATTGGAAACATATAATATAACACTAAAAAATAATTTTTAGAAATGTATTGAGGATAATAACCATTACACATGAAAAAAAATTCAGCGATTTTTTAAATCCTTTTTATAAAACATTATTTTCGAATAAAAACATGTTTCTAGTAAAAAGATTATTTTTCTTGTAAAAAAATTTTAACTCTTTTTTATATAGAAATAAAATAGTTAAGGTATGAATTTATTTTATTTCTATAAAAATTAGAGAATAAAATTCATGAGTTTCTTGAGAGCTATTCCAAAATATTTCCTCTTTTAATGTCTAATCATAAATTATCTTGATAAATTTTGAAATTGTATCACAAGACTCATACCACTTTGGTAATATTGAATTGACATACAAATAAAATAATATAATTAAATTAAAATTTGGGAATAAAGAAAATAAGGTTCTTAATTAGATAACATGTCTATAGTGAATAATATACACATTATAAAATAATATTCATTTATAATATAACTAAAGTCTCTAATAAGGAGAATTGAGACAAAAATCCCCTACCAGATTGGTAACATTGAAATCATAATCCTAGTGACATATAGATCCTAAATTGGATATTTAAAAACTAATAAATATACATAATAAAATAATAAAATACATCCATGGGTATTTTTGACATAAAAAAATTAAGTGGTGAATATTACATAAATCACATAGAAATTAATGTGAGATAATAAATCAAATTCCTTAATACTTTTATTGGTTCATACTCATTCCAAAAACCATTATAATTAAAACAAGTTTATTAAAAATATATTATTTACACATAAATATATATATCAGAACATTTTTTATTTTATTTTTACTTGTATTACATGTTAATTAATAATATTAATTTAAATGCATTTTTTCAAACAATAACTGTTTTGTTTTCCTTATATGTTTTTCATATTTATTTTTTCCCTTTTAATTTAACAATGATTTCATCATATAAATAATTTAAAACATGATATAAATTTAACATATATTCCAAATTTATGTATTTGTATTACTTGATAAAATCTAGTTATAGTAAATGAAATACAATGTTCATCAACATGATAATTCATATATATGAATGAGCACTATTTTTTTCCATTTCAAAATGAATTAAAAAAAATTAAATTATATATATCATTTATGGGTATCATTTTTAGGACATATATAGAAAATATTATTATTAAAAACATCTTTATACACTAAAAGTAATGAGTGATGTAATCCTATCACTTTGCGAGGTTGTAGTCCATCGTATACACGAACAATTTTATCATATTCCCAAATAATGAAAATCGAAAATTAATTTAATATATAATAATTAAAAAATCATAATAATATAAAAAATATAAAAAATATCATATATAAGTTATAATACCATCATTATTCCCATCCTTTAAATGTGGTAATAGAAAAACAATTGACATTCATTTGTGAGGCCGTAGTCTATCATACACAAGAACCATGATTTCTAGCACATTTGATGGATGTTTGTGTGGTTTTAGTTTATAACCATAATATATATGAAAATCTTATTATTTATATAATATTGAGTTTATTATGTCATCAATATATTAGTAGTGTTTATGGAGCTGGATAATGAAATATTATAAAGGCTCTTGTTAAAGAACATTACCTGTTCTTCAGACACCCCCATTGGGTTTTCAAAAAACAATTAAAAATATGTATTTTTTCAAAAAATATGTCTTTTAGAATGATGGTGGGGGATTTTCCATGTTATTTTGGAATGTATTGGTTGTACCAAAGTGGTTTGATAGCATGAATAAAAGAAGGGATAGTGTTCCCTTTTATAGTTGTGGAGGAGTCACATTCCAATAAATACTCAACATTATTCACTATTGCAAGGTCAATAATACCTCAAGTGGATAAAAAATATATATTTAATATTTTGGATGGATTATATCTTCAATAATAAAATCCACTGTAAAATGAAATAGATATTTTAAAATATTCTTTCATTATCTTCTGTGTTTCTCTTTTTCAGTTTTGGTATTTCACTATATTAATTATATTTACAACATGGATAATTTATCTATTTCTAATGAAATAGGTTTAAACAATTAGATAACAAGTAGCTATTTTTTATAAATATTATTTCAAATTTATAAAATATAAATTATTTGTGTGTTGGAAGTTAATTTCTACACAATACCGTGTAACCTACAAAACACCGCTTTAAATGTTGCCACACTAACCAACTTTTAAATATTTAACAACCGGTATAGTAATTATAATAGTATTATTATCCCATTAATATGACATACATGATATTTATAATTATATAAATAATTTGGAAAATATAGGATATTCATTATATTTAAAATATTGAATAAAATATCATTTATTTTAAAAAAGAAAATTATTATCAATTTTGACATCATCAATTAAATTTCAATTTTAAAAATATAATGATAATTATGGAACTAAAATAAATAATACTTACTTCTATGTGAAGATGTATATTAGCTAAAAAATAGTGTAACATAGAAATTCATTTAATATAATTCAATTATTATATTTTTAGTATCATTTATTTTATTTTATTATTATGTAAATAATTCTCATGTAGGAGATACATTAGAGTTTTACGTAACTATTTCATATCTAAAAACAAACATATTTTATAATGATAAAAAATTTATATTTAAAATAATATTCAGAACCATACATATATTGTACTTTTCTCTAGCCGATGGATTTATATATTTTAAATTAATTTAAGGTTCATTGATTGTCTTTTTATATACATAGCATATTACACAGGTCACATTTATAGAAATATATCCCAAAAAATAATAAAAATAGTGCCTAATATCATATGTATGATGTCAAAAACCAGGCTCACTGAACAATAATTGAACCCAATTATCCACGTTGAATCAATATCACGTCTTATATGCCATATTCTATAGACTAGTAGTGAGGGTCCACGGTGTAATAGAGGGGATAATCTAACTTCTTGATGATAGTGTATTACAATGGTATATACAAGACAAACAATAGTAGAATCATATAAATACTATGACATGGAATAATCAGCATCTATCATATACATAAAAAAATGATCTCATCTAATAGTGTCATATACAAAGATTATAATGTCCTACAATACAATAAACTATAATACATAAATAAGGAATCCATACAAATAAATGTATCAAAATTATAAAAAGAAATAAATAACTATCCCTAAATTTCATCACAAGATGAAAGCCTAATCATGTGATCTCCTATTATTATTCAAATCTAATCCATAATTCGCCAGTGGGTGCATTCCACTTTCCCTACATGCATCCATGAAGTCATTTCGGGTAACCAATGGTGGCCTGAATAGGGTGTTAGATAACACTTTGTAGGACACTACAAACGGTGTCTATAAAATGCTTTTACTTTTAATAACAATATATGTGATGTGATATAGTCTATCAAATCTCATAGTGATCCAGAATCTAAATCAAAGGTCTATCTTTAATGAACAGAAAGAATCAAAATTGTCATATATTGTGTAATCATGTATCCAACATACATGGGACATGGTCCATGGAGTATTAATTTCCAAGGATAACAAATAAAATATGTAAAAAAGTAAATATAATCCTTGGGGTAGAAATTAAAAAGGAATTCAGAAGGTTAATCCGATCTATGAAGTAGAAATTTTTACAGCAAAATAATGTATATATTACAATATACATGGTGTAGTAATGTGTAAGGTATCCTAATATACCCTGTAGAAAATTTAAACTATATCTTCGATGTTGAAATTTCCATGAAATCATAGTAATCCACGTAAATTTGGTATAATGATTATTCATGTCCAATGCATTAAAAAAATTCATGTAACAAGCATCCAAGGAGTACAAAAGTCCAAGGATACCTAAAGAGTTAGGAAATTAAGTTCTAAAGAGTTGTAATGTATAAGTTGTCCAAATTTTTCATTAGATCCAAGGAGTACTATTTTACATGTCATCATATTATATCATGTTTAATGATTAATCAAATCCAATGAGTAATAATTTTTATGGAATCATAATGTAGTAATTAAATTGGATCCAGTGAGTTGCAATTTCCATGGAATATTAAAATTTTCATTCCTCATCTCAAAATTCATTCCATAATGACAAAAAATTACAAGGGATTATATATTTCATAAAATGATAATGAAATTTAATGGTTCTACAATGTAGTTACAACATTTAACAATTATCTTAAATACCTCATTCTTTTCTCAATTATACATGGTGATCTCATCAAATATTTAGGTTAGAAAAACAAGATAAATAATGTACGAACCCACCCTTTGGGTGGTTTTGGTTGAGGCCTATAACCTCCAACCTTGAAAAAATTTGTCAAAGTAATGTTCCTAAAAAATGTATACATATTAACACATTTTTCAATTTATTTATAAAGGATCACCTAGAATGTATTGTGTGTTATATTATGGAAAAAATCTATAAACAAAGATACATATTTTGAAAATATATTGGATATCAACCATAAGAAAATAGAAGATAAATCATCCAGTATCTGCCTCATATTTAGTTTATATTTAAAGAATATGTAATTAGGGACAAATTACCAAAAAAATGAATATGAGCTTAAAAATATCATCACTTATAGAAATGAAAATAATGAAAGGATCAAAATGTTTAGAGAAATAATTGTGTCTATACAATGAGATGAATGACTCTCAAATAGGATCTCAGACTGATGAATTACATATACCCTTTAGAGAATGAATTAGGTGATCACCAAAGGGGGAAGAATGGTAGACCACTATATGATAATAATAAATAAAGTGGATGGATAAAAAAATTTGAAATAATAGTGAATGGTAACAATCATTAAAAATAATAGGTCTCATGGTTTAGCAGCAATGTTGGAAAAATAACTCACCAACTTTCCAAACCTCTCTGCCCAACAACCCCCCTTACATGGTCATCTCACATGGTTAATCAAACCATGCACCATCCATCCAATTCACCACTTTCAAAAACTAAACCAACCTTGAAAATGAGTGCATCCATGGATTCAAGAGTTTTTTAAACTGTAGATCCCCCATCTGTGCACATGACCACCCCTCGTTGATTAGTCAAACAGTGTGTCATTGTAGGCATGGTTTCTACTAACACCATGACCAATTTAACTTTTCTTAAAAATTAAGGAATCAGTCTATGAACAATCCCTAGTCACCCCTATATACACCATAACATCACTTGGAATCCAAAAATGACAAAACCAAGGAATTAACCTATAAATAAAATGTTACATACCACAAATAATATCCTACATCATGTAATCTCCTCCATTTAAAGTTATTCATCCCCAAATTTCCCTTTCAAGGGTAGTCAAGCATTTACTAAGTGTATCAATGTCCACTGGGTACATACATAGGTGTAACAACAAAGGCAATAATAGAATATATTTTCTTATTCTTGAATAAAATTGTTAAATTCATTACGTTAAGTAATTCTTAAAACAAATAATTCAATTAAAATAATTTCATATACACATGTAATTAAATTTTTATCTTAAGAATTATATTAAATTAAATTGAAAAAAATCATTTTTTAATTTATCATGTAGAAATTATCCTAATATAATTTTTTTATAAATTTATGAAAAATAAAATTTTGGGGAATAGTAAAGAATACAATGTTTGTAAAAAACAGTATTTTTGTGACATCGTCAAGATCAAAATAATGATATTAAATTAATTAAACATGATAATTGAACAATGTATTATATTATAATATAAATATTTTATGAAAATTAATTCAAAACATTTGAATTATAAATTATTTCATGAAAAGTTTAAAAATCTTTATCAGTAAAGATGCAGTTCTTGTATTGTGTTAGAAAAGTCAAATGTGGTTCTTTATAGAAAATAATTAAGTTAAAAAAGTCTTTTTACAAATAATTTATTAATTAATATGTTTCATTAATTTTTTTGGATTGTATATGAAAATATTATAGTTATGATAAATGAATCATTTCCAAATTCCACTACATTTATTGTGTAAAGCATGAAAAACCAAATTATCCAATTAATAAATTTTTATTGATATGGATATTGGTAAATATACATAATGAATGAATAAAAAATATCTATTAATTTAAACTAAATAATTTATTTTTATTATTATAATTTTAATTTTTTTCTTTATTATATAATTAAAATTAATACTAGCGAAACACAGATGCAGTTCTCATGAAAGCATAAGAACAATAAATAAATTGAAATTAATTAAAAATATAAAAATATTTAAATGAAAAAATCTAATTATATAATATTTTATAAGTAATTTTCATCCATTATTTTATTTTTATAATAATTGGGGGCCTTTTGGATCCACATGTATGAAATTAATCCATTTAGAATTTTTTATTTAAAAGAAAATCATGTGGTTCACACTATGGATTTCAAATAGTATAAATTTTTAATATAAAGATTTATAAAATAATTTGTCTATGAAAAATAGGTTAGGAAGATTTAAAATATATATCTTATTCATGGGAATTTATTTTTAATTTTTAGGTTAAAATTTAAATACGTTAAAGGCTTTCACAAAAATGGTTTGGTAATTATTAATTTAACAGACATATAAAATAAATTATATTAAAAATAATAAAATAAATGTAATCTATGATAAATAAGAATTTTAATGAATTGTCAATATATCTATGACATTTATGAGATATAATAAAATATTTTATTCTAATTATAATATTTTTTTGATGGTTTTAATGTCATAATTATGAATAGTGTACAATTTGAGAGAATTTTTTTCATAAATATCATTATTTTTTTGATTATTTAAAAATACAAAAGACATTGATTTATAAAAAAATGGGATAATATTTTCTCAAAAAATGTAATCCCCTTATACTTTATTATCTTTTTATGTACTTACCCCTATAATAGAAATATTATATTTTAATATTTTTAATTATTCTTAAATTTCCCCTCACTATAATTATAAAAAGGAACTCTTTCTAGTAGTTAATATCATCAACTAAATATTATCTCACAACTTCACTCACCCCTATCCTATCCTTCTCATCCATATATACATTATAGTGTTTCTATTCTCACATAAATACCATTTCTAGGTTATAAAATTAGGTTTAAATGAGAAAATATTTAAGAGGTAAATTCCTTATTCTTCTAATTTAAATTTGTTCACACTTGTTCCTTATCCTCACCGCTATAAAATATATTTTGATAACTACTTTATCATATATATACTAGAATCTATTTTTTAATTCTATATCCATAGTCATGTCTTTTATGTTCTGATTTTATTCAAAAATTAAAATCGTAATATACGGTGTGTCAATTCCCCACCTTCATGGATGGATTATTTTTTATTCTCATTGTCTCATTCATGGAATGTTTAAAATCACTTATAATTTTTTAAAATGACCTATATATATATATTTGTTTTTGTTTTTGTCTGTGTTAAACCTTCTATAGTCTTATTTTAATTTGATAACAAAATCCATTATGAACCAACCATGAAACTATGAAACAAATAAACCCAAAACAATGGAAATAAAAAATATTGTTAATAATTATGTTAGAATATGATAAAAGAATATAATTTAATGTATTATAAATATGAATATAATTATATAATAAATTAATGAAACTCTTTAAATTATTATATTTTTGGTTTTTACATTTTTTCAAGGAAGTCAAACCTGAGGTATGATACTTTCTTTAAAATCCTTTTTAATGTTATTTTTTAAAAAACTAAAAAACAATGTTTTCTATCTTATAGGACATGATTTCCTTTTCCCACATTCATGGAAATTTAATGTTTTCAATACTCCATTAAAATAATATATGGTTTTTTAATATTAATTTTTTTCCTTTGTATGAGGGGAATATTCCTTTAAATTTGATGATTTCCCTTGAGGAATGTTTTTATGATTTATGTATTCAAATTTTTGTGATTCTGTTCTAGGTCCTATGAATTTTTTTATGATCAGTTATAATTTTTTTAACCATTGATGAGTGTGTTTGTGATATCCCAATATTGAATTTGATGTCTTTAAAGTTGAAGATATTGGTTTTCATAAGTGTAACTACTATAGTTACATCATAAAGATGTTGCGTGGGATAAAATGTAATTTAGTTCTGAGGTTACAAATCTTATAATAGATAGGATGGTAGATATAATAAGTAATTATGGTAATAAATTGATTCTCCTGGTTACCTAAATTATTTTTCTATACTCACTGTGTTTTATTAAAACCTCATGTTTTCACAAAGTTAGTATATATTACTTTTATGGGTGAGAATTATATCATTCATGTGTTTATAAGTATTTATATACTAATGTTTTCTTTCCATCTTTATATGTACCTTATTATGTTTTTTTCATGTATAATGTTTTACTATTTGTTTCACATGTTTTATGGTTTATAAATAGAATCCAATAATCCGTGATTAATGTTGTGAAAATATTTCATGAAAAAATTGTTTTATTTTTAATGATTGTTATATTATTAAAAAATGGAAACTGTTTTAATATAATCCAATATGTATTTATTTATGTTATTATTTATGAATTATGAAATAATTCTGAAAATTTGAATACTTAAATAGTCCTTGGGAAAGTATGAAGGTTAGTTTTTGTTGAATTAAATGGATTATGTAATGTTTATGGTCAGGTCCTAATAGTTTGTTTTAAAGCATAGTCTAGATAACATTATGGGAGAAGATAATGTTAGTGGAATAATATAAATGAGTTTACCAAGATGGTCAAGTTAAAACGATATAGAATTTGAAAATTAAGATGAAACTTCATCTATATAATATCTTTTTAGTATGGTTATCCATAGAGGAAATAGGGAAGCTGATGTAGGATGGCTCAGAGGGAATGATATCTTACCGAATTCGCAACCAAGAATGGTTTGAATTGGAATCAAACTAGTATTTATAGTACATCATTAAATGAAGTTGGCTGAAAATGGATATGTAATCCATAATGTTAAACGTATAGAGCTACGAAAAAGTTACAAGATGATAGTGGAACATTTTGTGTGTAAAGAACCAATTAGTTTTAGTTGATCTTCATAACCAATGGTGGATAAAGGGTGGATTAAATACATTAAAATATATTTAATTTCACTTGGTGTTTAAATAAGGAATTTTTTACATTATATTTATCATTTTTAAGGTGAATCTGACAAATAGTGGCCAATGGTCAAGAATATCAGGGAAATATAAGAGGATGATTCCCTAGAAAGTGATGAATTAAAGAATATTTATCATAAAAAAAATTTTCATTAGGAAGTTTGACATAGGATGGAAAATAAATTCGGTTAATTGAAATAAAATGATGAAGATGCAGTGAAATTATTTGAAGAAAAAATGATTCTATTTGAAATGTTTGCTCTAAATATTATTTGGGAACATTGTTGTAAAATAAATTACCTTTACTCAGGATTTAAGACAAGATATTGAAGGTAATTAGAATCCCTTGAATTCAAAAGTAATGAGTAATTTTTTTGATTTTCTGTGATGGTAGAAATTGAGTTTTTTTATGATCATGTGTAATTTTATTACAATTTATATAAAATTACCATATGAAAATAAATGGGTAAAAATAATTCAAAGAAACATAAAGGTATGGAAATCCGGTTTCTAAATTGTGGATGTGGTTGTAAAAATCACCTTGGGGAATTAATTAACAAGTTCTAGAAGTGTTTTTTATGTGGTGAGTTTGGAAATAGGTCCAGATATTTTACTGAAATACTGTCTCAATGTTATCATGTTTAATTTTGATAAGAAAACTGTGAAGTGTTTTAAATATGGAGATATGGTGAATTATGCACATACCTGCCCAAATAAGGACTATAATTATGGGAACAAGCCATAAAATAAGCATAAATGTATAGTGAAATCCATTGAGATGACATCAGCAGATTTTGGAAAATCCAATGAAGTGGAATCAGATACATTGTTTGTTCACTCATTTTTTTATAATGACTTTTTTGATACATGGTCTATACAATACATTATTTCTGAGAAATGTTTTGATAAATTGGAAATTTTAACTTGAGAAATTTAACCCAAACATATGAAAAAAAATACAATTAGATATATGAAGGAAAACATAATTATAAGAATCATCATATTTTTTTTTGTGGAATGTCATAACCAATAATCATTTTTCCCATATTATACTTTTATGATATTATAGGTGTGTATTTCATTATTTCTTGTCTTACTAAGATTAATTGTAGAGAAAATGAAGTTTCCAAAAAATATGTGTCTTTTTTAATAAAATAATAAACCCATACAATAGATAACATATTAGGATGCCGAGAAACTATTAAATTATCGAAATTAATGTTATTTTAAAAATATTTTTTAAAATAAGACAACTAATCATAATACTATTGTTCCAAAAGTAAATGAATACTTGGTTGTTTTTTATTATGTGTTTCCTACTGTCAAACCAAATTGTGTAGTTGAATTTAATAATTACTCAGTTTTTAATTATAATAAAATTTAAAAAACTCCCTTGACTAATGTAACATGTTTAACATCTAGAATTGAATAGGTAGATACATGAGTTCCTTTATAGATGTTTAATTCATCATAGTACATAACAATGGGGTGTTCCAGTTTCATTTAAAAATAATAATAACAGTTCCATGATTATTTTCATTAATTTTAGAAATTAAAAAAAATACAGTTAGGAATATAAATTCATTCCCTAATATCAATTACCTATTTACATAGCTCTTTAGAGATTAGTGTTTTGTCATGATTGACATGAGATCTACGTACAGTCATATAAAAGGGATGGAGGGTGAAATTATGAAACAACATTTCTTACTAGATATGGGAATTATGTGTATTTATACCCTTTATTTGTGAGAATACCACTTCTATATTTATGTTTCATATAAGTAGAATATTTAATAAATATTTGGATATTTTGTGGGTGTTTTTATTGATTATATTTATGTTTTCAAAAAATTTATCTGGATCCCTAAAACCTCAAAGGATTTTCCTACAAATACACGATGAATAAAACTTTTTAGAAAATTTTGTAATTTAAATTTTGGGTTTTAAAACACTTCTTTCCTTGAAAACATTTTCTACAAATATAGAGTCGTTGTCGATGCCACCAAAACAAAATTTGTTGATGAAAAACCAAGAAAAACAAATATTTACAATTTTTAATGTATTCTTAGATTAAAATTCTATGACTGGTGGTTTGTTGAAATTTTTGTTGGTTAACTATCTCAAAAACTAAGTAAACCATCCAAGGAGTTAAATTAATCATGACTAAGATTGTAATGACTATTTTCTGGAATTAAAAAGAATATTGTTGAATGTTATGGTTTTGGAATTTCATATATGAAATGGTGATTTTTTATCTATAATTATATTTCATTAAAGTGAATTATATTTTCTATAATGAATAAATATCAATTAATTCAATATTGATCAAGACAATTAAAACCTCACGAGTAAAATTGGCAAACACATGTATTGGAATTATCTCTTTTTTTTTGCTTCAAAATTTTGTGAAATAATTTGCATGGATACAATTGAGAATTACATACTGATCATAAATGTTTGAGGTAAATATTTACACAGATAGAATAGAAAATTTTTAAAAGAATGTGTATTGAACTATAAGAAGATTATGATTGCATGATCAATTACCATCTCAAACAAGTGAACAAAGTGGTATATTCCTCAAATAAAAAACATATTGCATCAATAACCATGTCTCATGTAGAAAATGAACATTTGATTAATTATTTGATGATTTTTTCCTAGAAGTATTGGGTGAAGAAAATTTCTTTGTTTTATTTTCAGAGATGGTGAAGTCATCTCTACCGGATTAAATTATTAATGCTCATAAGGAAGACTGTGAGTTATAGAAAATGGTATAATTTTTTAATAAATGTATAATTCCTTAATTTAATAATAATAATTATTCTATCATGAAATTTATAAATATATTATTTGAGTTTTCCGATTCATAACTAAAGAAATAATTGTTATGTAAATGTCATTGTTCTTATTTTTTAGTTCATCCTAGAAGTATTAAGATATACATAGACGTTTGGGAGTATTAATGGTGGAATGTTATGAAAAGATATATTACTGATTTTACAATGAATTTTTTTATTCAACATGTTTAAAAAGAGATACAACTACTAAAATGGTTTATAAATCATTCTTCATTGAAAAAGTGGTAATAAGAAAATAAATCCATGGGTTGTTTGGTGGGACTACCAAAGAATTATCAATTTGACAATGAAACTTGGGTTATTTTTGATTGAATATGTAAATATACACATTTTATTCATTTTAGAGATACTATTTCTATAGTTCAACATTATATATTTTATAATAAATAGATAGTTTGGTTAAATGGAGTTTCTATCTCTATTATATATAATCATTATCACATTTTCAATTCTAACTTTCTCAAATTCCTTCAAATGTAACAAGGATATAAAGTCAATTTTTCACATCATTTAATCCTCAATTTGATAAAAAACCAAATAGTTGAATTTAAACGTTAGAGGTTATTTTATGAGATCGTTCAATGGATTACATGGTATTTTTCGATTTGTATCGTTGTTTGTTTTAGTTCTATTATAATAATTGTTTTTAATCCCTTGTACAAATGGAACCATTCAAGAATTATATAAAAATAAGTGTTCAAATATATCATTTTGAGATGAAATCTAGGAGATAATGTTAATGGGAGAAAAATTATTAGATTAATGGGTTATGAAGGTAAAAATTATCCAGCAACATCATAGGAAAGATCGAATTAGGTAAAATTTTATGCAGATAAGGGGTCAATGGCCATTTTTTCGAGGAAGGTGATCATGTTTTCATAAAATATCTCAATGAAAAATTGTTATGCATATTTTTTAGAAAGGAAAGATATATCCAGGGTATATTATACCTTTTATATAATGGGGAACGATGTAATCGTTGAATTATGAGTATCCTTTCCTCTAATTTTATAGCATGTAAACAAATTTTTTCATGTTTTGATATAAATAATGTATATGTTATATTAAACTCATGTTTTGAGCCTAGAAGTAGTTCAGATAGATGTGAAAAAAATTAATGAAATGGATACTATTAAATTTTTTTATCATAGGGAGAATTTTTTTGGATTAGGTTAATTTAGAAGGTTACGATTTTGTAGAGAAACCCCATGGTTGAAAGAGCATCATGTGAATCTGAAAATGCTATGAGGGAATGATATATCCATTGGTTTAATATGTGAAAAAATTATGAGGATGAAATTTAAAATGTTGAAACAGTCTTACAACCTAGTTAATTACAGGTAACTATTTTATATTTCTTGTATATGATAGTTAAATTTATTCTGGTAAGTAATTCTTAAAATGAATAATTATATTTGTCTACTTTCAGATATATTTATTTTTGAAAGATATATGTTCAAATTATATAAATTTATTTTGAGAATAATAAATTAAAATTTTAATTCATAATGAATAAATTATATTAGTATGGATTATTTGTAATTTATTGAAAAAGTTAAACAGATTGAATAGTTAAAAATACCGTTTTCTTTTATTATATCATTTTTGTGACATTGTTAGGACATTAATTATGATATTAAATATATTAAACTTCTGTAATGACTAAACTATCATATTATTATATAATTATTTAACCAAATGATTTAGAACATATAAATTTAAATTTATTTCATAACAAGTAAAAAATTTCATTTTGGGTACTGACCCAATGCCTACACAGTGTTGTCAAACTCAAAAAAATCTTCATAGGTAATAATTGAATGATAAAAATTACTTTAATGAAGTTTTTATAATTTAATATATATATATATATATATTTAATTAATTTTTTTCTAATTAGTTTACAATATTTGAGTTATATAACACGATCCTTATCCAAAACAATGTGTAACGCTTAAAGAATGCCTAAAAAGCCATTTTATATTTCAAAAAAGCATTCCTAACCTGAATGATGATAAATATATTTATGGAACGAATAAAAAATATTATCTTGATCCTAATTAATGTATTTTAATAACAGTAATATTTTTTTTATTTTTGTAAATTAAATAATTAACCTTATTTCTTATGAAACACTACTGTAGTTCTTGTATAACCATAAGAAAAATCAATATAAAGCATTCAATTATATTTTTAATAAACATATAATGAAAATCAAAATTGAATCAATATTTTTTGATGAGTTAGTTTCATATATAATATTATTCTTATTATAATTGAGGTCTGTTGGGATCCATGTGTACAATATTAATCCCTTTATAATATTTCATTTAAAATAATGTATTTTTTTTGTATACTACATTTTTCAATTAGTAACACTTTGTAACATAAGGTTTTACAGAAGAATTGTTTGACGATAAATAGTTTTTAGAAATAAAAAATAATATTATTAATAGTTATAAATTTTTTAATTTATAAGAAATAGAATAAAAAGCATAAAGTAATTCACAATGATGATGAAATATTTATTTTTTAATGAAAAAAATAAATGATATTATAATTCTAAAATATATATAAATTGGGATAATTAAGATTATCCAAAAATTATATTGATAAAACTAACATTTATATGAGATAGTAAAATATTTTTTAGATTTTAAATTTGTTTTATGTTTAAAATTCATAGATATAAATATTATTAAATTTCAAAAACCAATATTTCATGAAATTAAAATTTTATTAAATTATTTTATAAGAAATTAGTAAATAAAGAAAAATGTCAAAATATTGTGTTTAAAATGTAATATTATGATCCTTTTAGGTCTTTTGAAGTCTTTACCATTATAATAGAGATATTATACATTACATTTTCAATTAATTCATAAATTGTCTCTCCCTTCAATTATAAAAATAGACTCGTTCCATAACCCAATATCATCACCTAGATCCGACATTCCAACTATCATTTTCCAATTTCTCTTCTCATAATAAATTTACAGATTATTGAGTTTATGGTCTCACCAAAATTCCAATTCTATGTTCTTTAAGGATGTTCCCAAGGAGAAAATATTCAAGAGGTAAATTCTAAATTCTTCTCTTTTTAAATTCACTCTTAAATATACATTATCCTTACCATATATCTAAAGAAAAATAATAACACTACTATCATATATATGCATATATGCTATAATTTTATTGTGCTAATGGTATTTACATCATAAAATATATTATTCTCTACTTTTATTCCTAAAATTAATGTCATTTTCCAAGGTGTGTCAATTCACCGCTTATGTGGATAATGACTTTTATTTTCTCATTACCACATTCATAGAATGTATACATTCAATATTTATTGATTAAAAGGACATATACATTTGTTCTATATTATTAGGTATGAATTCCATTTGATTAGAAAAATCCTTAATGAACAGACAACGAAACCCTGAAATGAACATGCCCGAAACAATGGAAATAATAATTATTTTTAATATATGAGTGAATCATTTATTAGATAAAATAAAGTATTATAAATATTAATATAATTATTTAGTAAATTAATAACCCTCTTTAACCAACTATATAGGTTTTTTGAACACTTTTGGATAATGTTGAACCTGAGGCAAGAGATTTTCTTATAAGTCACCTTTAATGTTTTTTGTGGTTTTTTAAATTTTTTTTATCATATATGGAATGGGAGGATCTTACCACTTTCATGATTAATTAATGTTTTTAGTCCTTTTTGAAAATATGTAATGATTATTTTAAATGAATTTTTTCCTTTTCAATGTGCGTAGTATTTCTTTTAATTAAGGGATTTTTCTGGAGCCATGTTGTTATTACGCAAGTGTTCACATTTTATTATTATGTCCTTATTCATGGAAATTTTTTATGATGATGGGTGGTTACATTATAAATCAAATATGTTTGGATCTGGGATATCCCTAAAATTTATTAAGTGTGTTAGATTTTGAATATAATGGTTATTCCTAGTGTAATTATGATAGATATATCATAAGGTAGATGTGACTGTTACTTTTTAAGGTATTTGTGTATGTTAGATATCATACGATAGATATTAGTGTAACAATAATAAGTATTATTGGTATGAAAATTATTCACCATGTTATATAAATGGTTTATTAGTTCATTCTCTGATTTATGGAAACCACATGATTTCACAAAGTATGTATATGCTACTTTTAAGGGTTAGAGTAATATCATTCATGTTTTTAAATTAATTCATGGAGTAATGGTTTATTACATTCATTTAATTTCACTTAATATCCTTTTTCTCTCATCTGATTTTTTAAAATGTTTTCCATAGGCTTTAAGGGTGGGTAAAAGAAAATAAAAAGACAAAATGAATTTTGTGGAAATTTCTTCATGAAATGAATTAATGTTTTATTTTTAAACACAATTGAATTAATGAATAAATGGATTTTGATTTCTTGAAAAAGGTTCCACTAAATTGTTCCCCAAGCCGGTTGACAATATGTCCTCATGCATGCCTCTCCATATGCCAGAGGGTGCCGACTAATAGTGATGTTTTGGTAAGTAGTTTCTGGGGAGACTACACTCCCTTTTATCAGAATAAATCACCATGAGAAGAAACAACATTAAAAAATTACAGAATCCTATAAATAACCAGAAAAATACCATGTCATTTGATATTCAAAACAAGAAGATACAATACTCACCAGAAAGGAAAAACATGATATGACAATGATAATGTCAGGTGTCTACAATGAAACTAAAAAAATGAAACCATGACTTCCATAAAGGCCCCAAACCATGTCCGGTACCCTCTCCCATTATCCAATATGAAATAGTAACCAATCATGCAGCCTTTCCCTTATCCTATCCTCAAAAAATAATGTCTACTCTAGTGCTGATCTAGAAGACTAAATAGGTTTTGATTACAACATAGTAGGAAACCACCAATGGTATCGAAAACAAGTCCTGTAAAAATATATTATATGTACTTTTATGAAGTTCTAAATACCATTTATAATAAAACATCTATCAAATTGTCATGTAATATTTAATCATCTCATTAGGCCCCGTATTAGTTCATGTTTTCCAGTTGAATCATCATTCAAAAATATCATTATTTTAGTGTTGAATATCTTTTCAAGAACCCCAATCTCAATCACTGTAGGTATCTATGCATAACACTCCATATCTCATTCAGTGTCGGTTTCCATCCCTGTCTCACCAAAATCTAAAGATTGGTTAACTATTGAGGAAACATCCATGTCCAAATCCCATCTTGTAATCGGTCCATAATTCCATGTCTAGAACCAAAAAAACCTCATCCATATAATCATTAATTAATTCACATGAGTTGTACATGTCATTTCATTTCTAATCAAACGATTAGTCAAACATTTCAAAAGACATTAGTTAACACAACCGTTAACTAAGCACATAACCCATTAATTAATTCATCAATTGATTAATCAATCAACATAATTTTCATTCCACAAATAATTCTTCACAATTAATTATCCATATAAAATTTCAACATATCATAATTAATTCTCACAATTATTTATCTTACATAGCCAAACATCTTTTGATAATTAATTTCCCCCAATTAATTTTTATAACTCAATCAATTCAATATCTCAATTACAATATCTCAACCCATAACCAATCTACAAAACATATATATATATATATATATATAGAAAACCCCCTTCATTTGTTCTGGGATTCAATTTATCAATTAATTACCAAGGGAATCAGAAGTCAATTCCACATTACTAATTACTACAATTTAGGTATTCAATTATCAAGGAAATCTGGAAAATCAATAAACTCACATTCACACACAATGTCCATGACTATTAGAGTTTTATTTATACCAACAACCTTAGTTTATTAATAGGCATAATCCCAATAGAAAACCATAAATTTTTAGTTACACAACATTGTCGATCAAGCTCTGTGGCTAAATACCTAAAAATAATTAAGATCAAAGGCATCAAGATATAGAAAATATAAATATAGATCCACAATCCAAGATCTAGATCTCAACTCATAGGTTTAATTCCATTGAAATGGTGGATATAATTCATGAAAATATCAAGGAAATATATTGGAATGAATGGGAGAAGAAATAGAAGGAAATCCAATTACCAGGAAGTGAGTGGATCATCAATATGAGATTTTGATCTTGAAGAACGATATTTGAATCAAATTGAAATCACTCCCAAAGGATCTGGTATAACTTCGAATTTTTTTATCATAATCCAAGTTCAAAATATGGGAGTCTTGGGGGTCTTTTTGGGTTTGAAAAGGATTTTCGAATAATTAATCTCGTTTGAACAATTTCCTAGGATGTGGTACATGGTTAGGGAAAACTATGCACAAACAATGGAGACCTCCCTGTCTAGGATTGAATGGTTGGAACAATTTAGTTCCACAGTTTTTCAAACTAGGCACTAACCGTGTAGACCACCCTATCTAGGTTTTTATGGTTGTCACAGTTTAGTCGCATGGTATATCAAACTGTGCACGAACCATGAATATCCCATTTTTTGTTAGTTTTTCTTAAAAAATTCACCCAAATGAAACCCAATACACTATTACAAAACAAAGGTACTTAAAAACCTCACGAATTACCTAAAAATATGCTTGGGATGACCCCAAAATGTTCAGGATCTTACAATCTCCCCATGTTATAATAGATCATCCTCGAGCAGCGCTCTTAAACCTCTCAATGATTCTAAGACAAAAAAAATTATTCCATTGATAACTCATGTATACGTCCCCTTCCCATGTTTCTTCTTGAACAATTCCACTTTTCTTATAACACATGAACTACTAGAATGGTCATTCCTCATAACACTTTCTCGGTATGACCCAACTTATTTATCATATGCTCCTAAATGGACACATCTATCTCAAGGGAAACCTCATCCACATCAATAATATGAGAAGGGTCGGGGTGATACCGCCAAAGTTGTGAAACATGGAAAAAATCTTTCATAGCACTGAATTTTTGTGGAAGCGCCAATTGCTATGCCACTAGCCCAATTCTCTCTAGCACCTCAAATGGTCCTACAAACCTGGGTTCCAACATGCCCTGCCTTTGTATCCTATGGTGACCCAATCTTGGAGACACCTAGAGTAATACATGATCTCCATTTGTAAAATCTATGGGTCATATACTTCTATCAGCATATGACTTATGTCTACTCTAAGTTGTAGCCATTCATTTCCAAATCAATTGAATATTCTCTAATGTCTCTTGATTGTTACTTGGTCCCAAAAACTCTGAATCACCAACCTATAACCAACATTGTATTGAACTATATGTTATAGCACAATGTTCTTCGTATTGTTCCATTTGTATAGTTTATTAATAAGTGTTTTCGTAGGAAAACTTCACTAAAGGAAAGTGATTCTCCCAAGATCCACCAAAATCTAACACACATGCTCACAACATATCCTCTAACACCTGTATGGTATGCTATGATTTCCCATCTCTCTATGGGTGGAAGGTCATACATAACAAAACCTATGTACCCAGAACTTTAACTAATCCCTACCAAATGTTTGAAGTAAAATGTGAATCGTGATCTGAAACTATAGTCTGTTGAACCCCATTGAAAGGAACTATCACTTGTATATATAGTTCTCCCAAATATTCTATACTAATGATTTCAATAATAGTCAAGAAATGTGATACCTTCATTATAAAATCTAAAATTACCCAAATAGTATAATTATTTTATTGTTTCTTCATAATTCCTACTTCGAAATCCATAGTCACATCATCCCACTTCCATTCATGAATACGCTACAGCTGCAATATACCTTTAGGTCATTGAAGCTCTACCTTCACCTACTGAGATGTGAATCAGCTTGTTACAAACCCTACTATCTATTTGTTCATGTATGACCACCAAAACTATTGTCATAGGATACGGTATATTTTTTTTACCCCAGGATGTACCTACCACTTTGCGGCATGAAATTCTCGCATGATTTCCACTCACATACTCGTTGGTACAACAACATGATTTTTCAAATATATGATATCATCCTCCTCTATTATCCATTCTGAATGTGTCTCCCCACCTTCATGGTTTTTCCATATGTCTAAACACTATAGATCCTCATACTTCCTATACCTAATTTTTCTCAAGAGTGTAGAATCAACTGATTTAGTAAAAGGAGTCATTCTCTCTTGACTATCCTGAACAACCACAACAATTTTTTCTAGTGAAGTCATCATCACCCTTTCTGAACTCGAATCATATACCAATCATGTCTGAGTTTTCCTACTAAAGTGATTAGCCACATCATTCCATATTATGGGTGTATATGCTTGTTCAAACATAAAGGAATGCATATAATATACCCATATTCACTATTGAAGATTAAAGTCAAGCTGTGAAAAGATATAATTCAAGATATTTTTATTTTTAAAAATTGTAATATTTTCTGAGAAAATATTGTGTTTCCAACACATTAGTGCATAAAACTCTACTACTAACTCTAGGTCATGAATAGGGTAATTATTTTCATGTGGCCTCAACTGTCGAGAGTCCTAAGAAACGAATCTATACCATTAAATCAACAAAACTTTATGTCTGATACATGAAGTGTCATAATACACTGTCTACTCCTCAATCAACTCAGGCAATATCAAAATTTGTGCTAATGTAAAGTGCCTCTCTAACTCCTGGAAATAATTCTCTCATGAATATATCCGACCAAAATTTAACCCATTCATTATCAAACTTGGAAGAGGTGCTTCTAAATGAGAAAATTCCAGGATCAACATCCTGTAATAACCATCAAATCCCAAAAAAGCCTCAGATATCAAAAACATTCTTGGGATGATCCCAATAAATCAATTCATTATGTTTATCTCAATCCACTAGAATGACTTCTTATGAGATGATATACCCCAAAAAGATAACCATGTCAATCCAAAACTGACTATTAGATAGCTTGGGATATAAATGATTCTATATCGGTGTAACCAGGATGATTTCATAATGTTGGACATGATCATCATGAGTCATAGACTACATCAAGATGTCCTCCAAGAACACCACCACAAAACAATCTATGTATGGATGAAAAATTTTGTTCCATATGGCCATAAATTATTTTGAAGCATTTTTCTACCCAATCAACATTAAAAAAATCAGAACAGCCAGACCTACTTCTGAAAGTAGTTCAGTGTAAATTAGAGGTCTGAACATGTAAAGACCCAAACTTTATGTTCAAGTATATTGAATTACTTTTGTAGAATATCCAATATATAAAAAAAATAGACACCAAAGGACTGTAATAGTTTAGTGTCATTGGAAACTCGGAATATAATCTTCTAATCATGGTGGAAGATCTTCAACATCTTCCATAAAGATCATCCCTTTTTTTCTCACCTAAAACCTTTCTTTATATCATGGGGAAAAGAAACAATATAAAGGGTGAGATAAAGTTCTTAGTAAGGGTAAGCATGGATAAAATAAAACAAACCATATACATTTGAACTTCAAAACATGAACATAAAGTTTACACATCCAAATCTTGAGTTGTGAAATAAATCTTGGCAGTACATAAGGCATATGTCATAAAGTAACATAAATCATGATAAAATAGAATGGGAATAAAAAATTTAACTGTGGAAAACCATTAAGTACATGATATTATTTCCATAGTAGCTAAGGCAATGCTTCCAAGACCATCTTAGTGGACAAAGTCCCGTTCTGAATCGAGTTCACTCCACATTCCAGTCCTGTATCACTGAACTAGATTAAATTACCATTCCAACCATGTATATCTCTTGAGATATAAATCTTTACCCAATGAATTGGAAGGAGATATACATCCCAACCATGTCATAATGAAATCATTCTTACTTGTGCTACAAAATAAACATAAATCATTCATCATAACCCAAAGAATAAAATGGGTTTCATAAACATTATCTCATCATAACGTAATCCATATAAAAAAATGGATATAATTTCATCATAAGAAAAGTGAAACCATATAAATCATAGAGACATTATATTTAAAACATACACATGATAAATATGTTTATCTTATATTGAAAATAGTTTTGAAACAACACTTGAAATGATTTCTTGGGGAAAATATACTTTCTTCTTCAAAATGATCTGCTTTTCACAATATACCAAATAATTTTAAAAGAAAAATATTTTCTTGAAGACAATCATGAACACTTGTAGTGGAAGCTTCATGAAAATTAGGGATTATAAAACAGTAAAAAAATTTCATGGCATATAAGTTAAAAACATTCTCCTCGTTCTTTTTCCAGAAAAGTCAAAAAGTTCCTCGTATGGTTAACAAAAGAAAGATTCTTTCCATAACACAATGTAAATGTCAAAGAGGGGTAAAAATGACTTTAAAAACGCATGGAAGATTATTAAACACTTTATGAAAAATATTTTTTATGGAAATGGATGAAAAATATAACCCTAGTAAATACATACAAATAAACAATCTCGGATACGAACGAGATTGGAATAGTTATCCCATACCATAGGTCTGATATGCTTAGTACGTATCCAAACCTCCTGTATAATGAATTAAATAATTTCATTGACTTATTTCGTAATCCTATTCATTTTTATGATATCATATATGGTTCAATTTTTACCTTATATTACCCATTATTTTGTAAATTACATGTTAATGTATTGTTTTGGGTAATATAGTCTTATTTGTCGTATGTGTTTGGAATTGTTGTTCCTGATGTTATTATTACTTATATCATGATTTAAATACTTCCATAATGTAAATAATTATTTATATATCTTATATATTCTGTATATATATATATATATAATAGATAGATAAATGAAATGAAATTCACCGTTCATGGAGATGGTAGGCCGTACGTACGCATGAACGATGTTTTCCTTTCCTTATTGAATTGAATAGACGTAATTTAATGACATATATATATAAATAAATCAAGTAGATTTATCATGTCATATATTATATTATTATTCATTATATATACTTTATAATCATTCTTGAATGGTTAACATGGAGCATGAATCTCATCGCATTTTGGAGATGGTAATCTGTACGTAGGCACGAGCGATGATATTGTTCCCATAATTATTGAATTGAATTAGAGTGGATGGTATAATTTCTCATAATACTTAAGATTTTATAATAACTATATATATTTATTATTTACACCATTATACCCATCCATGTAAGGTGGTGGTAGAAAAACAGATTACACCACGGAGTGGAGACGGTATTCCGTACGTACGCACGCGTGATGATTTCGTTTTCCACAGGATGGATAGAAGGTGAAATGGGATTGCGTAATATTTATAATAACATATAATTATATTAGTGATACTTATGTTAATACTTTATAATGAAACAACTAAAAACTAATAAGTTGAATAAGAAAGAAAACATGATAGATTCGATAGAAGAGATTACCTCTTCTTCGATGCACCTCTTTTAAGCGTCCTCTTAAGGAACTAGAGTTGTTCTTTTGAGGAGAACAGAACCTCTATAAAATTTCTAGGGAAGTTGATAAGGTATATTGTTAGGGTTTTTCCGATATTGAAAGCTCAAAATTGTGTAAATAGAAGATGGAGGAGGTTCCCTTTTATAAGGGAGGAGAGGGGCACCTTAGAGAAAACTGAAAATGTTATTTTATAATAAAGTCATATTTAGTTTATAATAGCTCCAAATTGATTTATTTAGAATCTAAATTTTGTATGGGTCGAAATTATCTCAAGAAATAGATTTTAGACAAGTTTAAGTGACTATTTTATCCTTATCATTAAGGTTTAACTCTGAGTTAAATAATTTATCTTTTACCATGTCTTCCGGTTTTCTTACACTATATGGTTAATAAACATACTTTAACAAGCCAGACGAACCACAATTGGTTAATTAGTAATATATATATAACCTTATCTAAGTCATTTGGTGGAACCACAGATTTTTAGGAATATAATAACAATTAAAAATATAATATTTGTTTTGAAAACTATTTTATGTCAATTTTGACACTATTTTGTAATTTATTTTTGTGAAACTCATAACAGCATGATTAGTTTGAAATAAATAAATTACATCAATACTAACATGTCATATTAACCTAGAAAATTAGTGTAATTCATAAAAATCCTCAAATTACATTTATTTGGGTATTTATAACATTAATTATGTTAATATTTCATTAATAAGGTAATTACTACATCATCATTGTGTCATAAATAAATTAAATTATTTAATGTCTAAAAATTATTAATAAAATACGATTATGTAGGAAATATTTTTATATTTCTAATTAATACTTATAGTCGAATTTATCTTATTTATAACTCTATATTAAAAATGTTTTATTTATTAATCTTTGATTTTAACTCTTTTAACTCTTCATTAAATAAAATAATAATAAGTGTTCTAATCTAATACAAGTGGAATTAAAGGGTAATATTTTATTCCTATAGTTTTTTTGGTTGAATTAAACATATCCAATATAATTAGGACATGTTCTAGGGTAAAAATAATATCATTTTTACCCTTAATTAACCTATTTACTTTTAACCGTGGTAAATAAATGTAAAAAGTTACTATTCACCAAAACTTATTTTTATCATATTTAACCACATTTTAATCCTTGATATTAACCATGTCTCTTGGATTTCTGAAATTCAACTCACAGAAGCGGTAAAAATATGTTTTATGTACAATTGAAAATGCTCCTACAAGGTGGGTAAAAGACTGTGAAATGTTCAATAAAATTTTTAAATATCTAAAATTATTATAAAATGAATCAATTGAATTATATTGATATTATATAAGTATTATGTGTCTATTTTGACATAAAATAAATATAAATAAAATAAATGATTATTTAAATAAAAAGTTGGTTTTAACTAATAACATAGTGTTTTCACTATTAATAAAAAATTGAATGTTTTCAGAAAAATACCAAAATTTCACTCTATGCTAATTTCGATATTCGGAATCCAAAAATTAAGTCCATTATAGGTTGATAAAATTTATAAAATTTCAAAAAGTGGGTAATACTATTCATAATGGCTAATTTATATAATTTTTTAATAACATATCATTGTTTAGTGATACTTAGTATTGCGTTCAACACATGCTATCGTAGAAGGTCGTGATTGCGTGTAAAGCAAGCCAAGTCGGGGTTGCATGTAGTGAAAGATTTCTTTGCTGTTTTGTATAATAGAATCCAACCATATCTCATTTATACAATGAATATATATATACACACACTCAATATTGTGTAGAATAACTTCTATCAAACGATCTTGAAATTTTTCTAACAAGATCCAGGAATAGTTTTGTGTATAAGGAAAGCTAATACAGTGTTTTTTATAGTTCAAGATAATCATGGTGTAGCATAAAACACAATACATCAAATAAATTAAAAATAATACTTCTCAGAAAATCTCGGGGTGTTACAAAACTATCACCTGGTGATACCCGGATCTCATATCTCTCTTTGAGAACACACATGCCCCCTTCATATTTTCAAATGGATCATTGATATGTGGGTGAGGATATTGGTTCTTCATGGTCAATTTATTAAACTTCTGGTAAACTACACAGAACTATAAACTCCCGTATGCCTTCTATGAAACCAATAAAGGTGATCCCCAATGTGATGTTCATGGACAGATAAACACTTTATCCTACAACTCCTCCACCAATGTTTTGAGCCCTTGATGCTTAGTTAGTGCAATTCTATAAGGTGGAATATATACAGGCTCAACCCCTTCAAGAGATCAATAGTGAATTCAACATCTCTCTCATGTGGAAACCCTAAAAAGACTTCATGAAATACATCCTGAAATAGTTCTACTACTTGTGTAGGGACATATTTCCTACCACTCCCATCATCCAGCAAATGACTATAAACATTGTTTGTGAGCTCTCCTAGTAGTTGTGTAATTGGAAAAGCTCTACATGGATGAATATCTCATTCCCCATGATGAACATGTTTGTCACCATTAAGAAATACAATGGTCAAACTCCTATGGTGAAAATATTTGTGGGATCCATATGCGACTAGACAATCCATTTCCATAATCTGGTCAAAACCTGATATATCAAGGACATAGATATCCCAAAGAAAATGATACTCTCTGATCACAATAGAACATCCCTTTCACAAACACATATCCCTAGACCATGTTACCAATGGTGTATTTATATTCATCTCCCAACATAAAAACTCCACATCTAGGATAAGACCATTTTTAAAATTTGCATATATACATGAACGAGAGGAACCAGAATAAAACAAGGGAGCAACTAAAGTAGAAGAAACTATAATAGTACATATTTCTGTCATGGTACTAGTCTTTCTCTCCACATGTGTAGGTCGCACTGCATGTAACTGTAATGCCCATATTTCATATGGTATCTTCTGGCTCCCATGTGTAAAATCACTCTGATGATATGGGTCCTCATACCCTAGAGCGCCCCATCCACTACCTCACCACCTCGACCCATAGAGTTCCAAAGCCAGACCTATTTGATGTAGAATACACCCTTCCCACACTCTCACTCTAAGAAGCTACTCCCTTAGTACCATCTTGCCACAACTTCCTACAGAAATTCTGTAGGTGCCCCATATTGTCACAAAACCGGCACTCCATTGGTGGTATATGACAATGTGTATGATAGTGTCCCTACCTACTGCACTAGTGAAAATAACATGAGTAATATTTGGTGTAGTTGTTCCTCCTTTCTATCCACCTTCCCTTCCAATATCCTGCCTGAGGTTATCGCAATGATACATCCCACTCTTGGAAGGAACACTCCTTGATCATCTCGTGACAGCTTCCTATCCAATACTAGAATCCTCTTTAATGATCCCCTATGAAATAAGAGAATGAATAACCACTACTTAGAATTTTGGAAATCTAAAGATACTTACCTGGGACTTAATTTTACACCTTATTCTATCCTAAATATGATTTTCTGAAGAATATCTTCTGCTGCCAAAGATTTAGAAAAACAAAGAAAATCTGTGAAACATTAATCATAAACCATTACTATAATTCTTATTTGGGTCATATGCATAAATTATTAAGACCTATCTTGTCTTTGCATCTCTAGACAGTAGTGACTGAATATCTTATCCAAAAAATCATTTTGTAACATCTCATTTGTCTGTCTAGATCATACCTGAATTTCCCACTGGTGCTTCTCTGACCCCTCTAGAATATAAGTTCCCAACTTGACCATCCTCCCAACCGGAGTGTCCAAATGGTTATGTATAATTTTGATGGATTCAATCCATAATTCAGCTCCCTCAGGTCCACCCTCTCCATTAAAAGTTGGAGGGTGCTTTAGGCGAATCTCCCCTGTAAACTCAAATATTCCTTTCTGAACCCATCTTGGGTCTCTCTCCATGAATTGCATGAAACGAGAAATGTTCTATCAGAACTATTATTATTCCTTTAAATCAAAAACCAGTTGTACCTCAAGTTCCAAATATAGAAGTTTTGTTCGAGCTATACACCTCGGTCTCTCCCTCAACAAGAATCATGGAGGCATATCTCCACAAATCCAAACACATTTATTAGATATCTTAACATAACCATATAACATTATATGTTTGAGGGGAAACTCACAGAAAAAGTTTCAACATGCCCTTTCCCCTTGTTCTCACTAGATGCTCAACACCGATGACTTATCACTACTCACAACCATCATACTCAATGTTTTATGTTAACATGGGTATATATATTATCATTAATTAATTCAATCATTAATTAATCACGTTATCTCATATTAATTAATTATGAAATTATTTAACTAATCATGATCATTCGATAAAAAAATGTTCTCACTATACACCCATTTTTTCTCAATTTTTTATCAATATTTCAATCTCACAACATGGTAAAATAGTTCATGTTCAACGAATTACCCATAACCAGTTTTCCACTGAGTGTCTAGAATGACGTATGTCACAAAAACCACCAGATTCTAGAATAATGATACAAAATCAAGTATTGTTCCTCTTTAGGGAACAAATCAAAATTCAACAACTATCAAAAAAATATCACATCACGCAACAAGTACACTACCTAAGGGTATGTAATATCCAACTGTTAAATAAAACGACATTAAAAAAATTCCAACCCTAAGTAATCAGATTCTCCCCCAAACATGAGTTTGCAACTCCCATGCAAGAGATCATTATCAGAAAATGAATCTTTATAGTATCCTTTCATACATTCCCAACATATTAAGACAACAGAAGAAGAAAGAAAATAAAACTCGTCTAATACCACTTTGTGACGTCCCAACCCAGGTGTCATTGAACGGTGGACCAAGACGGTCAGGAACATGTCCTCAAGAGTGCTGCCCCATATGCCAGAGGGTGATGAAGTGAAGTGAGGGTCTAGTAAGTATGTGTTGAGGATACTATAATCTCTTTTATCAGAATAAAACACCAATAGAAGCTATAATAATAACCAAGTACATAAGGGTATAAATTACTAGAAAATCACCTTGAAAATTAACATTCAAATCAACAAGACATAATAATCAATTTAAAAAGTAAAACATGCTATTATAAGGAGAAATTCATGTGTCTATAATGCAACTAAAATTAATGAAATAATGAATCCCAAGGGGTCTCGAACCACATCTGGTTCCCTCTCCCACGCTACAATCCCCAACAACAACTGATCCCAGTTCTTCTCCCTTATCAATTTATTCAACAATACAGTCTAATCAGTTGCAGATTAGGATGCCTAAATATGGTGTGGATACAACTCAGTAGGCCACCACCAACTATGTCTATAAAAAATCCAGTCAAGAGATAGTGTATACAGTTTTATGATAAAAAAAATACAATTCATAATTTTCGGCTTTTTACATTGCCATTTTATCTTTAATCAACACATTAGGCACAGTTTCAATTATTTTTTTCCATTTCAATCATCATTCACTATCATCATTAATTTGGTTTTGAATGTTATTTCAAAAAACCCTACCTCCTTCTTCATAAGATTCAATGCCTAACACTTCACATCTCCTTTAGTGTAGGTCGTTATGCATAGCACACTAAAATATCATGCATGGATAACTATTGGTGAGGTATGCAATGTCCAAGTCCCAAATTATAATTAGTCTTGAAATCCATGTCTAGGACACAAAAATATAATCTATTTAAACATTCTTTTATTCACAAGAATTAGCCACTTAATTACATTACTAATCCAATGATTAATTAAACATTTCAAAGGCCATTAGTTAACTCAAAAATTAACTAAGAACATAACACATTAATTAATTTATCAATTAATTATTCAATAAACACAATTATCATTCCATAATTAATTATTTATAATTAATTATTCATATCAAATAACAAGGTGTCATAATTAATTTCCACAATTAATTATCATACAAAGCCAAACAGAATTTCATAATTAATTTCACCTAATTAATTATCTTAACACAATAAATTTAATATCTGAACTACAATATATCAACCCATAACAAATCGCGAAAACAAATATATATTTGGGAGCCCCATTCATTATTTCTATGATTCAATTATAAATTAATCACCATGGTTACCACAAGTCTATTCCGCATTCCTAATTACTCCAAATTAGGAAATAAATTATCAAGGGAAGCATGAAAATCCATAAAATCACATTCACATATTAAAACCATGAAAATGGGAGTTTTATTTATACCACCTACCTCAGTTTATTTATGGATGTAAGACAAATGGAAAACTCCAAAACTTGATTGGCACAACGTCATCGATTTTTCCCTAGGTCTAAATCCCAAAACAGAAATTGTGATTACAAGCATCAAGATCTTGAAAATCTAGATCTAGATCAATAATACAAGATATAGATCTCAACGCATAGGTTTATATGGAATGAAATAGTGGATATATTCCATGAAAATAGCTTGTAAAGATAGAGAAATTAATGGGAGAAGCAATACGATGAAATCCACCTACCAGGAATATAGTAGATATTCAATCTGGGGTTCTGATCTCATAGAACAATGTTCAAATCACCTTAGAATCCCTTAAAAAGGCTATAAGATCACCTAGAATTTTTCACGCCTGTTGGAAGGTCAAAATAAGGGAGTATCAGTAGTCTGGGTGGTTTTTAAAAGGATTTTGGGATAATTAATCCACCAACCATGGTTTTCGGATTAGGAGTGAATGGTTAGGGAAATTTGTGCACCAGCCCTATGGACCTCTATGTCCATTTTAGCATGATTGGCATGGTTTGAAAAATCACATGCAAACCTTATGGACCACTCTATCCAAAATTTAGGGTTGGCATAATTTAGTTTCACGGTTTTTCAAAACACGCACATACTATGAACAACCCATTGTCCATCAGTTTTTCTTAAAAAACCCCAAACACACCTCTAAATAATATTACAAATCAAAGGTACCTAATAACCTCAAAATGTACCATAAAATGCACCTGAGATGATTCCAAAAAAGGTTGGGATCATATACGGATAACTCTTTTTTATCATAAACTTTTTATTCTTTTGGTTTGATATATATGAAATGTAACGTAATTCTATGAAACACTAAACTAAAAATATCATTATAAATTTACTAATGTGGATTATTTTTGAATTAATGGAAATATTTAATGTTTGTGATTGGGTCCAAATAGTGGACTCCCACTCTCAAGTCTCCTCTTATATAGATACTTTCTACTATAGTGCATGTTCTAGAGGAACTGAACAACCATATAGAACATTCATTCCACAGTCAACACCAAAGATATGATGCTCATATAAGGATGCATCTGCCTCCAAATCAACATCCCTGTGATAAAGAACATGTCACAGATTATAATGATATATGAGAAGCCATGCTTGGTGCATGATTTTGTGCATGGTATAGTATCAAAATGTTAACTTGAATAGATATACCCCTAGACCTACTCTCTATAAAATCTCATAGGGATGAATATAATGAGATGAAATCTTCCATTTTTTCTAAATCCTTTTATACTATAGTCTAGGATAAATTCTTTAGAAAACATGTCTCCCCACATTGAAACCAAGTGGTTGATGAAAATAATCCGATTACGATATTCATATAGACTGATCAGTATTAATATTCTTCCTGATAAGTTGATCCACCTCCAATTTATCATGAATGATATGAGGACCCAGTAGAACAACTAATTTTGCCTCCAAACAGTATATGGGAGAACATAATGGTCTACTGTATAGGGTCTCACTAGGATCTCTTTTAATTTCATCATGAAATTAGTTCTCAAAAGTGAACCTAGATAATGGTGGATTTTTTCCATCAAGATACTCTAAAATATTGGATTAATTTTTATCGAATTTCCTTCAATTCCTATATCTTATGCTTGAACAAACCATTGTTCAATTGTTGATTGGTTTTACTTAGTAGTACATAGGAACCCAATGTCCTCTACAACCCCTTCTATAAATGAGATGTAACATTAGGGTCTCTATCTAATATGATAGAATGTGGAATCCTTTGGATACACATTATTTTATGAATATATATTCCATTGAGCTCATCCACTAAAGGAGTCTCATCAATAAGAGTTAAATTTTCTAAATTAATACCCTTTTATATGATCATCCATATGATTTCACTACCCCCTGCTATTCTGGGAAGTTTAATAAGAAAATAAATGTTTTTTTCATCCCATTTTCACTCAGGAATGGGTTATGGTTGAGAAAAACCAAGCAGGTCACTGATTCTCCGCCTTCACCTACTAACATATGGCACACTATGTAATGAACCCTTATTTATCCTACTTCATCCCAGACCACTAGAGTTAATATCCAAAGACTCGATGCATGATGGAAATATATGTGTAAAAGATCCAAATTAAATAATGGTACTCTCTCATCATATCATATCAAATGTATTCCAGAACCTAGACGTGTCCTTCAATGATAATGATCACATATTCATCAAAAATTCAACTAGGAGGTGGCCCATATCATTGATCACTCTTCTATAGGACCAACCCTTCATAATATGATATTCATCTCACACTCACTACATCAGAAATAGTGTATGTCACATTATAATATGAGAGAGATGTGTGACCCTGACTATCCTATACCTCCAAACCCATCTCTAGAAACAATGTCATTATCTACCACTCACTATTTTCCTGTGGAGTTAACTTTATTTATGTCCTCCTATATACTGCATCAACAACTACATTTTCCTTTCTATGAATATAGTCACTATTGAATTATATTTTAGAAGTTATTCATCTAACCAACACTTTCTATGATTCAAGTCACACTATATAAATATGTGAATTTGGGTTTTTGGGTTTGTGTACACCACCAAATACTCTTCCATTAAATAATTACTTCAACATCACAAGGCATGTTTAACAATAGCTAACTCAATTTATAGTGTCTAGTAGTTCCTTTAATTTTGTACCAGGTAATGAGACATGTACACGAAGACTTTCCCATACTAACTAATAACATATTGTACCCTTATAGCTAATACATCATAATATACATTTTAGATTAATATGAAATATATCATAATTAGGAATGACTATTAATTCACTCACCCACTGAGCTGATATAGGGTTTTATCATAGGTATCCTACTATAAAAACATCACACATGTCTTAGTCAAGCCCATAAAAGGTGTGTCTATGAATGATAAGCCATGTATGAATCACATTGAATAATTATATATCCCCAAGAAACTCTAAATATTAATTAATTTCTTTTGTTTTTCTCAAGTAACATTAGATCTCATCTTTTTTGGGTTAACTGATACTCCTCTCTATGATATAATATGTCCCAAGTATTGATTTATATTCATCTAGATGATTCATTTTTTTAATCATTGCATTTAACTGATTACATCTCAATATATCCAATTAAATGAAATATGTTTGGAAAGGTCATGTCTCGTGTGCAATACACTTACATATAATTCATGAATACAACCAAAAATTAATTCAGATATAGATTGAAAATTGGTTCATCAATTCCTTGAACACTTATAATTTTTTCATGAGACTAAACAAGATAACAACATAATAATATAGACCATATATTCTATGACATGATGTAAATGACATGTTTTCATGTTTTACCTACACCTAATGGTAACCTGTTATAAGATCAATCTTGATAACACTTGATATCCTCATCGATGGATGAATATATCATCTTTTGGGGAAAGGGATACAAGATTTTGACTATCAACTTGTTCAAACTCTGGTAACCCACAAATATTTGAAGGGTTCTATCGGAATTCTTATTTAAATGTTACATAGAATCCCATTGAGAAGAAATGGGATGTGTAAACAAATTTCCAATCAAGTCATCTAGATTCCCCTTAATCTTGATCAACATATTAGCTTCCATCCAATGAAACGTAATGGATATCGGTGAATATATGGGAACTCGATTGATGAAAAAATATACTTATCTCCTTGGAGGATTTCTTAAAAATTCATACATGAAAACATCATTTAAACAAGAAACCATTATTGGGAACTACACCTAACATGTTCTATGATCTTCCATATATAATCCATCAATATGGCCTATCATCCCACCAAACCCATAATACTTGAGTCCATCTCGACATTCCTAGAAATTGCAATCACCCTTGTGAATAAAACCCTACTCTATACTGATGTGATGGTCACCCTCTGTTGATATCAATAAATGAATACATGGAAGGGAACCAACTAGTCCATATAGAGAATGACATCAAACATTATCATCTCAATGAAAAATAGGTCCCAGAGTAATTTTCACACACCTAGCACAAGGGGATCTCCCTGAACTGGCCAAGTCACATTGATTGAATCCCCAATGGAGAATCTAGTGTCATCAAAACATTTAAAAACAAAACATTGAGACAAATGATATCTACAATAGGCACATATTTAATGTTTTGAGAATGAACTATATGTAAAAAAATAACATTCTAACATATAGGATACTAAAAGAGTACCTCTCGTAGTAGATGGTATAACAATCTACTCCCCATGAATTTTTAGTACAATGTACATTTGGCTTGCCCAATGATACTATGATATGGAATAACTACCATTAGCAAGTCCAATGTTTTGTTGCAAAGAACCCAATGCATGGATACAATGTCCCTGAACACCACATCGTCTTTCCCAACTGGTCATATTCAACATCTTTGTATAACAAGCCGCTATAGAACCATATATTGAATTTCAAGTCATTTAATATCCACCCTCATTGTATACTATAAAGGTCCTACAAAATTGATGTAGATTAACAATCCCAACCCAAGTACAACACTCAACTGGGTTTCTAAAACATTACCTCCAAAAGTGTACATGCCTCCCACACTAAGGATAGAATATATAACAAAAAAATCCAATATTATGTCTATAATTCCCCTTATTATATACCTTATGGAGTCTCTTTTTTCCACCAAAAATGGAACCACTACATCATAAAGCTATTATACCATGCTCCCCCCCGATTCCATCAGTTTATGTTCAATAATCAATATATAATTTACTATTTATAACATTGTAGTAAGATGGAGTATGTTGACCTATGATAAAATGTTATACAAGATACCATTCTCAAATCATCTAGAATTATATAACTTACCACCCATTCAAATACACATGAAATTAAAGATACCTTTAAATCAGGTTGAACAGTGAAAAAATTAAAAAAGGCCCTTCTCCAGATTCATAAAAAAACATAGTTCAATTGTTTCATAACATCTGAGGATTAAAATAATAATAAAAGGCTATATCAAAATCCATCCAATCCGTATCTAGATAATAGTCCTTCTGATTAATCTAGTCTCACCACCCCATAAAGGAATCCAAAAAGAATATATGGATCTGGAATCACTCCCCTCTCATGATGTGTCTTAAGATGCTTTAAATTCGATAACATAGCTGCCAACCCTGAATCTGCAGCATGTGTTCAACCATCCCCAAATAACCTAGGTGAATTATGTTAGTCAAACTCCTACATCAACTCTTTATATGTTGGTAATGTCATGGTGATCCCTAAATATTCCCCAAAAAGATTAATAATCCCTCTTGAAAATGGGACTCAAAAACCAAATGTGGTATAAAAGGCAGCTCCATAAGTAAAATTATTATAATTACTATAGTTTTCTCCTAGCACACCACATTGGGATCATTATCAGCACCACAGTCCATGTTCACTACTAAAATCTGCCCCAATGAAATGTATCTAAAAATTCCAAGTATATTCCACTATCAAGGATTTATAATAACAAGATAGGATTTATATAGAAGGATATGTACAAGACAATCTATAAAGGGTCACATCCCTCTACCAACTCCTAATTCTAGATTTTTGATACATAATGAATAAGATGATGTTCCCTACCAACTACAAAGGTCATGTCATGGAAAAGTTCTTTTCATAATTCATGGATCCTAGTATAAAAGTTGTCACATTCAATTTAGAGTAGAAAACATAATTTAAATTTATATTGAAATATAAATTTTATGGAATGAAATCATGTCACAATTAAATTTCATTTTAATTCATTCTAATTAATTAACAATTACTTCTAAAATGATGAACTATATGGATCATAATTTCAAATTTATAAGGGACCATACACCTAAATATTATACATTCAATTCTAGTCATAATATGAATGTGTAATGGAATAATTAATGAAATATAAATGTTGAAGTTCCTATAATGATGCATGATGTTGGGAAAAAATTAATCAAGATGACCTCTTGGTTTGTTTTGGGTTTGGTTGTTTTTGATGAAAATGCCAGATGACCGTAAATGTGTATGGTTGGTGTTTGTCGAAGACAGGTTTTTAAGTTGGCATGTTTTACCAGGGTTTTCCATATTTTGGGGCCTCAAATTCGGGAGTTTGATGTTTGAAAATGGAAGGATTTATTCATATGGGTTAATGGTATGAAGAACATTGAAAAAACTGGGAAAGAGTGGGAACTGCATACCATAATTCCTGGAACACTAAAATGTTCTCAGAATGATATGAGTAGAATTGGGAATGGTATGTTAGAAGGGTTCATGTAACCAAAAATATTTCACGGTGTAAGGTGATACGGTTCACAGGTGGCTTGCGGTTCACGATAGTACATGGTTTAGTTTTCAGTAGAGGCTAGATAAAAGATTTGGAAATACATGGGTTAGTTGATTTTTCATATATCTTTTCCTATAAATGAATCAATAATCCCACTGATTACTGTGGAGATCGAATATCATTAGAAAATATTTTTGATTCAGAATTTTTGCAAAGTCCAAAGGAGGTTCACGAATAGGAATTCCATGAATCCTAAAGTGGTTTGTGCAGAAGTAATTCTAATGATGTTGATTATGGGGATTCTTAACCTGCAAAGGAAGTCCAGTACGTGGAGGAGGAAGTCTGGTACATTTAAGGAGATGAATGGGTATGTGGAAGTGGAATCTCTGTAATATAAAAGAGAGAGTTCTGAAAGTGTTATGCATTTGGGGAGCATCGGTAGGCGGAAGTGAAGACACTCTGTGAATAGAGAACGGTTCATGGACTAAGGGAAGTTTGAAGAGGTTGAATGAAAGTAGTGGTATGTGGAGGAGAAAAAAGTTTTCCAAAGAGGTAGTTGTATATGGAGTGGGTGGCCCACATTCCATTTCTAGTATACAGTACACGCATGAGGTAGGTTGTTCACAAAACACACTTGGGTGGTTTAAGAAGCTTACAATAAGTGTGAAAATGTATTTTTGGATACTTAGAAGTACTCCGGATGGTGTACATCATCTACGGGTGATGAAATTACTTCAATAGAGCATCTATATATAGTGGAAGATATAGTAATTCAGGAAATGAAGGGACCTATATGTCCATAAACTGTGTTTGTCCTAAAAGTTGATAAACTGTGAGTGGATTCTTTCCAAGAGCAGTGAGTGAGGGAAGAAGAATATGGGGACCCTTTCCACTAGCATTGAGCGAGAGAAATAGGCCTAGGGAGTGACTCTTGGGAATTTAGTGATCAAACCCAAAACTATGTGAGGCCAGTTAGCTCAGACATAGATGATCTATCCTGAACATTATACTCAATATTGGCAGTGAGCCTTAGTGAATTCGTTACATTGGTACATTTTTGTTTTATGATCCTTCGACATAGCCTTTTGAGGTTGAAAAAGTAAAAATCCTTGTGTCATTTGAATTATTTAATATTTCTTCATTTATTACTATGGGTGGAAGAGAGAATTGAGTTTTTTTGACAACAAACCACGATTCGAATGGGAGAATGTTTTAATCTATTATACCTTGATTCACCCCCTCACCCTAGGGTTATAGACCTATTAGACCTAACAGATGATGAAATATCTCCTTACAATTTTATTCTAAGGAAAAAATCATCCATCATGAGGAACATAAAGCAACATTTGTGTCACCCAATTGTGACGTCAAATCAACTGTAAAAGGCATAAACCCTAATATCATATTTTATCCCATAATGTTTTGGTTTTCATTATATGTGTGTTTTATACTCCTAGGAACATCTCATTTACAAATTACAAACATTCCTAATAATAATTAAAAACAAGGAAAAAGAAAATAAACCCATATGGTACTACACTGTGATTTCTTAGACTATGTTTAATCCAGAGTAACTGAACCTGATTTCCCAAATGGCCACCAAGCCATATCTTTGTATACTGGTTGTTTCCGAATAGTAGTTGGGTTCTATTGTTGCATAGTGTGGATATTATACCCTCATGATCAGAGTATGAAAAATGGTACACTCATAACAAATAATAGAAAAAATTTATTAATATGTGAGTAGGAATTAATAATAATCAAACATATGAATAACTTACTGATTTCATTTAATAGTGTCATATATAATTATGATCATGGAATGTTATAAAAAAAAGATGTGGAAATAGGATTGTTTTACAGTATATGTATCACATTTTAAAAAATTACAAAAAGATTTATCCATAGATAGCATCATGATCACATATCTCAGTCATATTCTCCCTTCCTCCTATAAAAAAATCAATCAAGCATCCTTAAGTTGGAAGTTTACCATGTCCCTACTTGAATCCATGATTTCAACCTAGGTACCCAACCAAGACCCAAAAAGGGTTTTAGAAAACACTATGTAGGCTACAACCAACAATATCTATTAAATAACATATCCAAGCATTTTATTTGAATCAATATATATATATATATATAACACCTGTGCATGTAATAATAGTAGAGGTGATGTTATCATGTCTATGAAGTCTAACTATAGTCAACAAAATAAATAAAATGCATGTCTATAATGAATTTAAATCATGAATATTGGCCTATTCCATGTAATCACATATCAAGACTATATGGTCCAAGGTCCAAGTAGTTGTAATGTCCATGAAAACCAAATGAAATAATTCAAACTATTAAATATAATCCAAGTAGTATAAATGTGAATTGAATAAAAAAGGGTCATCAGATCCAATGATTAGAAATGTAGAAGTAATCCTAAAGGTGATTTTACATGATCATATTAGTTTCAATGTATGGGGAATCTAAACATACCAAGTAGACAAACTAAACCGGATACATAGGGAATTAATTTCTTGGGAATCCATGTAAGCAATTTATATAGGATCTAAGGAGTATATATTTAAAGGATATCTAGAAAATTCATGTATCCAGCATCCAAGAATTAGAAATTTCAAAGGTATCCTAATGATTCAGGTAAATCTGTTTCATAGAGTAGTAATTTCTAAAGAATCATAAATATTGGTTAGATCAAAGGATTATTATTTTCTATGGAATCATATTATATAATGTAGAATATTTAAATGTATTGAAGGAGTAATAATGTCTATGGAATCAATGTGTGGAAACTAAAAGGGATACAAGGAGTAGAAATGACCATGACATCCAATAAAATTTATTCACTATTTCATACAATCCTCAATAATAATAAAAATATAAATCTATTAGTTAGTTTATACCTTTTATATAAAATAAGATGGTTCAACAAGGAACTTAATACTTTTAAAAAATAATGTCAATACATCATTCAATTATCAATTGTACAATTGATCTCATCACACCCCCAAGGTTTGAATAACATGATAAATGGTACATAACCCACAACATGGGTGGTTCAGGTTGAGGTCGACAGCAAAAAACCATTATGAAATCTTTATATGGAATATATAAAAAAAAATTATATTGATTAATCATTTTTTAAATTAATTGTGAAATACTATCATAAAAATAATGGTGTGCATCACAATGGTATCAAGATAAAAAGACAAGTAATTTTGGAAAATCTAAAGAACATCCATGTTAATCCCATAGACGAACAGTCAACCATTCATAACCTCTTATTTGATCCAGATCATAAGAAAATGGATGGATAGTTGAATTAAATGTTGATAGATAATAAGATCCTTCACCAAAATAGTGCATCTGATATAAAGGAATATAGAGAAAGGAAGAAGAGGGATTGATAGTTGTCATGTACTTATAATGAGAGTTGAATGGATCTCAAATAAAACATCATATTGTGGATAAGGATTGATTTTATCATAAATGGGAGAATAGGGGTAGGATTCATGAACAAAATAAGAATAACTGGGGGGTTAAATCATTTAAACATTATGGTAAACAGAGTAATTTTTCTTCAATATACTGGGTCACACGGACATTCTACATGGTTGGCCAAATCATGTGGTAACCTTTCCATTCTCTCTAGAAAATAACCACAGTTATATGTTCTTGGAACATGGTTAGAAAAACGGTGCACTAATTATGAATTTCACATCTATTAAAAACAAAATCCATCACACAGGGGTGTGTGGAACATGTTGCATAGTTTCCTCAAACCATGCCACCCCTGACAGTGGTCTATACCACCCTTCATGATTCAAAATATTTTTTGTACTAGGCTACATGTATTATTCTAACTGTTTATCTCAATATCCTTTTCATACAACATGAGATCTGATCTTTGTACAATCCCTCTACACACATGTATCCTCAATACCATCACTAGGAATCCATAACATGTCAAACCCACTGAATTAAAAAAGTCATAAAATGGTTCATAATTTGAAGAAAATAATATATCATATAATATGGGTCAAAATATATAAATTTAGTGTGTGTTGAGAAAATTTATTCTTCGTTTAAAAATTTTATTTTTTGTTCAACTTCCTAGTAAAACCATTTTTTCTATTCTATGTTTATTAATTTTTACTCTATTCACAATTTATTTTGGTCGAAAGTAATTATGAAATTATTAGATGTTATAAACTATAAATATTTTAAATAAGTAATCTATTTATCTATTTTCATTTCACATATGATTTCAAAATATAATTTAAATTTAATCCAACTGATGTTAAGAGAAAACAAGGATTTAATTTTAAAATGTTCAAAATTATACAAGTTTTTATATCTAAATCTAATATAATGATGATTATAAAGAATGAAATTATATTAATTGTTATAAAATTTAACTAAGTATACATTAAAATTAATTCACGAAATAATTTAACTATAAAAATTATTTAAATAGAAAGGATTCTTTCAATTAAAAGTTATAATTTTTCAGTATTCATCGAAAAATGGATTTATTATGTGAATATAAAAAATTCACCCAAAACTGTTTTTTGTGTTTCGATCTAAAAATAATGTTTATATTAAAATTTATTTATTTTTAATAGGATAAAATTAATTGTAAATTATGTTTTTAATTGTGTGACTAAACTATGTTTTTTTAAACTCAGTTTTGAGTGCATTATAGGTTATCAATTACATTATATTTTTTATAAGAATAGTATACTATGTAAATTATTCCACCAAATATGATTTAATTATTTTAGAAACTGAAGGTGTTACATCTATGAAAGAAAATAATGAAAAATATTTCCAAAGAAAATTCAATATGAAATATTCCTTATCTGAAAAGAAATGAAAATTATATTTGATAAACTTATGAAGACGAGATAATGATTGGTAAATAGAATAAGAATGATTAGATTATTTCTAAGAAAGATCTATATAATATTCAAATAAGAAATTTTGGGTTGATATGACATCAATCAATGATCTAGGATCTGTACATCATCCCTTTTATTTTTGATTTCACATGGATGACTAATATTTTTTTAATTTGTCATAAATGATAGGCTTTGGAATAGTTTAGATATTTCAAATGAGAATTTGAAATATATTATGGAGTCCATATAATGAAAATGAGAATCAAAAATGGAAAAGAATTCAAATTTAATTATTTTGATATTTTAAATTAAGAATCGTGGAAGTATTATTAATAAAGTGCCTCATACACACCTCATAAAAATTGAGTGTCATAAAGGAAAAAACTAGAAGTGTGGTGGAAGTGTGAAGAAGAATGTAGTGTGAGTATAAATTTTTTTCTATAAAGAATATGATAGAGTTATTGTGCTTATAAAAAAATTATAATTATAATTAGAACATAATTAGACTTTATATGATATTTTTTGAAAAAAAACTGTCAATAAATTTTTTAATGGTTATTGAAAGTCTCTACTAACTAAATATCAAGTATCCAGATCATGAATAATTTGATAAATAATTTATTGAAGTAATTTTCATGGTAAATTCATCTAATATTAGATGTAAAAAATGTTAGAATAAAAATTTATATAATATGGTAGATTCTTATGAAGTGGAATTCGTTAATAAGACAATGACCTAATATAGGATTGTTGAAAATGATGTGGAAGTTAAACTGATGACTTCCAATAAGAATAAAAAATATAATAATTAATGTTATCAAAATTTATTACTATTTATTTAGAGGAATCGTGTAGTGTGGAATGTAAGACATGAAGAAAAAAATTAGAATTTTATACCCAATATAAAAGAGGCTGAATCTAAGAACCATATTTTAAATAAAAATTATACCATTCAAAATAGATAAATGTTGAGATTAGAAAATAATACATCACACATCTCATAGGTAGAACCATAATCATTTTTGAATGAATTTGAAAAAAAATCGCGAGATGATTCTTTGAATGGAAACATAGATCAGATTAAAATGAATGACACATGGGATCATATTATAGGTCCATTTTCAGTGATTAGTTTTGAGAAAAATTGGATTTATAAAAACATGATGAATAAAAATATAGATGTTTCATTTCATAAAACATGAATTTATTAAAAAAGACAATAACTAGTAAAATTTGTGTATATTGATGAAACATTCTCCCCAATTGAAATAATAGCAACTAAAATATTGTTTTCAATAGTTGATGTGCATCATTTCAATAATGTTTATTAGAAGGATGTAAATATAGATTTCATAAATGGTGAGATTTTGGATGATGTTTATATAGATAAAATGTGTCTTTTATTACATGAATGATATGGAAACAAAGTGTTTTAGTTGTTGGAATACTTATATAACTTTAAACAATATAAATGAAACTATTACTATAAATATTATTATTTCATGAAAAAGGTAATGTTTTATAAATTGCAATAGGAAATCAAAATATATGTAAAGTAAATGACCTCAGGTACATTGACTCGTAATTTTTAAATTTATGAAATAATTTTTGAAGTGGATAGAGAAAATTATTAGGATGATTTTTTTAAAGAAATAATGAATAATTTTAAAATATCCAATATTGGAGATTTTACTCTCTTCCTTGGTTTACATGTTCAAAATAAGTGTTAAATTTTACATTCTTAAAAAAATATGCATGGGATATGTTATAGAATATTTTAATGAATGATTCCAATGATGTATCAACTCATATTAAATTTGGAATGAATAGGTGTATAGATGATTTAGTGAAAGGTGTGAATCGTGAATATTATCTATAGTTTATATGATTTTTTCTCTATCATGAAACATTATGCAGAACCATTAATTATTATATTTACATTTTAAGAAATATATCTTAGTTATCCATGTGAATCACATATGTTGGTAGGAATGATAAATCTCATTTTTGTTAATGGAAAATTGTCTCATGGGTTATTGTATAAAATTAATGATGTTATAATATTTCATGAATATACTGATGATGACTAGGTTTAAGATTGCAAAGATAAACAATATAATGGATGATTAAAATTTATCTTGGGATAATGTTATCTGAGATGAAACTATTTGAAATATGATTCAATTATGATTATCATAGTGAATGTACAATATAGTTGCTCTACCAAAGCTTATTCTCGAATGATTTAGATGAAATTTAAATTGAAATATTTGAGGGTGTAAGTTTCTAAACCATTATAAAAAGTTATCATTATAGACGTATTGATATTTTAATAAATATTATAAAACAATTTTTATAAAAAATCATATTGATTATTATTTCTTGATGGAGAGTGATGCTGGTAAATATGTCATGTTGTGGTACATTTCTAAAAATTGATAAATTTTTAATTTTTTTAACAATCCTAAACCCAAAGAGTTATTTTTGGAATTTAGAATGTATATTCATGTTAACCCTCAACTAATGTCTTCCAAAAAATTGTAAGGGGTCCCCCAAAATTCTCTTAATTATGTTCAAAATGGTGTATAGAAAGTAAAATATTTGTAATATGTCTTCACAACAAATTTTACACTATACATAAAGTTCTGGTTATCATAAAATTGGAAAATGGAAACAAATTTAGAGCGTAAAAATTGAGAGTTATTATTTTTTAGAAAAAGTTGAGAAGATAAAAATGAGGGGTATTTTAATTTCACGTGGGAAAAAATTTGTTGTCAACGAGTTAAAATTACATTAGAAACATTACCTTATGTACTAGAGAGGTTTCATGAACTTCACATTAAGAAATATTGAGAGTTTATAAAAGAAAAAAAAAATTTAAGAATGAAAATGAAAATAATTTTTTTTAAACATGGTTAGTTATGTAAATTTGTCAAAGATCGTTTCCCAAAAAAAATAAATGCTAATATTTATGATCATTTATGATGGATTCAGAAAAAAAATTCAACATTGTTTTTTTGTAACATTTGTGATAACAAGGTGATAATGTTGTGGGAAGTTTTAAGTAAAACATTGTTGTATAAATTTTGATAAGAAGTGATGAAAAAAATGTTTCTTAACATTGTTTTGTTATGAATTTTCCGGTGGTGTTTGTAATTTCTATTAATTATTGTAATGAATCATTATTTAACCATTCAGACAATTCCTTGATATTTTTTCATGTTTCAAGATATTATGAAGAAACCATGATCAAATATAATTTTTTTTAAATTGAGAGAATAATAATATTTATTTAGGAATGAATATTTATAAGAATGATTGACCTTATAAGTCACTGAGTTTATTAAGAATTATTTTTGAACTATTAAAATGGATGAACAATGTTTGTATAACTTGATGAAAAATTCCATAATGTGACATGATATAAAGATTGAAAATGGGTTAGTAGTTAAAATGTGATAAAATTAAGAAGTTTTTATAGAATGTAATAGTGATATTTTTAATAGATTGACCTTATCAATCGTTCACAATTTATGACAATGGATGATAGTTTCAAATGATGTTTTTAAATTTATTATCAAATAGTATAATTTGTTGATGGTGGTAAAAGGTAAGATAGATGATGTTGATTACTAGTGAAAATCTACATGAATTTTGTTTATATATAACTACCACTAGACTGATTAATGTTTTATTTCAATGAAAAATATGTTATTGAGTTTATACACATGAATGTTTTTCAAAAATCTACAAGAATAGCTGACAGTATAACTATAAATGGTGGATAGAAGAAATTTTTATGGGTTATTTAGTATTTTAACAATGAGAAGGATATATATGTGTGTCTGTGTCTGTGACTGTGTCTGTGACTGTGTCTGTGTATTGATAAATAATATTTTTTTCACTCAAAAAATGATATGTTTTTAAATACTCCAAGAAAATGATTAATGAAATAAATTGGAAGAATATTCATAAGGTTGAAGAATTTTTTTAATATAATAGTTTTTATGAAATTAGTTTCCATAGATGTTACTATAATGTAGTCAGACCTATAATATGGATCAAAAATAAGATGAGAAATTTTAATTTTTCTGATAGACTATTTGTTAAATGATTTCACATAAAAATGTTTTTATAAAGGGTATAAATTGTGAGTCTGGGATGTTATAAAATGTGCTGATGAGAAAGTTAGTCAGATGACATTTTTTTATAAAATCCATCATATAGATTTTTTTAAGAAATAAATCAGAAATATTTATTTCGATGAATTAAAATCAAGTAGTAAAATTTTCTGATTAGATGGAGAAGGCTCCATTAGATAGAATGTTTTTATCTATTTCATTAAAAAAATGATTCATTTTATGTAGTTGTAATAAGGAACTTTTTATAACTTAGTAATGTCTAGCATTTGATGTTGATAAATGTGTGTTCACTATTGGTTTCTTATTTCAATTGTTTTAATTTATACATGTGATAATAAAAGGTGAGTATGTTCATTAAGATTAATGTTAATGAAGTTTGACTTGGAATGTTGGATAGTGAGTTTTAATAAATATTCAACAATATTCAAGAAGACTATAAAATGATTGTGAATAGTTCATAAATATTTTTCTATAGGTATGTGAAATAGTTTCCCCATTTTCCACTTTGGGAGAACCAGTATTAATGGGATGAGAAATTACATTGTAATTAATAATATTTATATAAATACAAAAACACTAATAAGATATTGAACTAATCATAGGAGTGAATATTCATCCAATATTGATGGAAGGATGAAGAAAGATACCATACATTAAATTTCAATCAGATTATATGATGGTGTTTCTGTTCAATGAATCTATATACAGAGATCAGACTGAGTTTCTATAAATAATTTTGATGTATAGTGTTTTTTATTCAAAACAAATATAGTATATGAAAGAAGTTAATTGCTATTGAGGCCCACTAGATAAAAATTCCATGGATTAATAAAATACCCAAAGGATTAAATTTTTTGATTATAAAAATGGAAAAATATGGGATGTACAATTGGGGGAATATTTTACAATGTTTCATTTGTTTTGTGTCTAATATTTTATAATAAAAACATTTTAATCATACATGAGTGACTATAATAATACCTATCTAGAAATAAAAGTATTATAATGTGATTCTGATAATTTTTTATTCATGTATTTAAAATAAATAATTTAAATTGACCCATACGATTCTCAATGGAAATGATGTAGGTTTTTCATAGAGTTCTAAGGCTATAAATAGTTTCGTCTGTGTTTACCATCTTATTAATTTATGTTGGTGAGTTTGTTAAAAATTTCATATGTATTTAATATTAACTCATTATAGGATCAATGATTCTTAAATATTATAATTCAAAGATGTTCACTAGGATTAACCACTGCTCATTCTTAGTGGTTCAATGACCCTAAGAATCATTAAAAACGTATATCATTTATTTCATCCTGAATTGTGTGAATTTTACAAAAACACATGAATGTTATGATTTCAAACACCATTAATTTTAAGAAATAAAAAATATTTAAATAAAAAATATTATTTTGTATGATATTATGATTTTTATCTTTAACTGTTATATCTTCTAAATTTTTATTTTATAAATTTCTCCTAAATTCCATATATTTTGTAAATACTGAAAATTAATGTTGATATGGATTTATATGGAACAAAATAAATTTTTTATTCATTTTTATTAGCATCGAGTAGCTTCCTAACTCTATCCAGGATAGATGTTCCTAAGTTATCACTAACATATACTCAATGTACAACAAAATAGAATGATTCACATCGAAATGGCAGAAAATGATATGTCATTCTATTATTGAAAATTTGATAATTTCACCAATTTTATAATGGAAATCCATTTTCATTCATTGTTTTCTCAATCAACCCATGATAAATCTATATTTAACACCTATAACCAATGGATCCGGTACTATATATTATAACTAGTTTCCTAATACAAGCTAATAGTTAGGGATAAATACATGTTCATATGGATTCTAAATATCCACACAAAATGTTCATTATGTTATCATTAAAAAAAGGTTCTAACTTTTCTAAAAATAAAACACACATTCTAAATAATTTAGGTACATATAAGGATACATGGGTTTTACATGCATCACCACAAAGGGCAAGTATTAAGGGAATGCGTCAATAATGTATCAAAATTCCTATAGGTAAAATTATCCAGTCAATATATAATATTTTTTAGGAAGTACAAACAATTGATACCATTAATAGTTAATTTTCATTACCTCTAATGCACTTATATAGGACAAGGGTTTTGTGAAAATGTGAAACAAAATAATTTATATTAATCGAGTTAATAAAAAAATTTCAATACTAACAGAACACTATTTTTTTCATTATCCTTATTTAATTCTTATATATCGATAATAATAATATATTTCCCGTCATCATAATATACACTTATTCACAATATAAGGATTATTTCAATAGTAGTAATGATAATACCTATTTTTTATTCTTGTTCCACAATTATGTCCATGATTTATTTCACAAAAAAATCAATTATTATTTAGGTGATAAAATATATAAAATACCAATAAATGTACATTTTGTTTTATTTATTTAGAAAATTAATGATAAAATAAATATTTGCAATATTAAAATTCCAATAATTTAACATCATGATATCCACATTAATGATAAAAAATACCCATAATATTCTCTATAATTGATGGTATCCACTACCCAATAAATCTAATAGTATCCTTCTTATTTATTCATAGATTTATTGACTTTAATATATAATTAAAATAATTCTCTAGAGTATAAACATGAATTGTGGTTCTTTGAACACTATAATGATCCTTTTCTACAGAATGATATGTATTATTAATAAGTAACAATATCACACATAATCCAACTTTAATATCATTACATTATTCCCCACCATTGAATAAATATTGGAATAAAAAACTAGAATTATTTCATATAATCTAAGGTGTAACTCAAACACACTATATTTGAATTGAATTTGACCATGATGAATGTAAGTAATGAAGATTCCATTTTTCATTAATATTTCTATTGTTTTATCAATTCTCCAAAGAAAACTAATGAAATTAAAATTTATTATGGAATGAATCAATACACATAAATTCTTATAAAATTCACCAAATTCAATTCAAAATGTTGTTTAGTATTAATGAAAACGATAGTTATTAGAAATAAACTAGATCTTATAGAATCCAAACAATTTAGTGTGGATATCCTTAGAGACTTATGAAATATATGAAAATTAAAATGGAAATAAATTAATTATTATGAAATATTATATATATAATAAATTTGTTTTAAAATTGAAAATAAATTCTTACTCACATTGGGAAGATTCTGTAGATTTTAAAAATTTATGTCCCCCAAATTTTTTTACACACTCAAGGATACATTATTAACCCTTTTTTCCTAAAATAATAATTCCACTAATATAAAACAAATCCGAATTGGAAATAAATACCAAAATATATATCTTGGTTCTAATAGAAAACCATTAAGTGTTATACATGATTTTAGTGTAATCAACCAAAAGGGTGGGTCAATGCACAGATCTAAATTAAAACATATTTCATCTTTAATCCCTTAAATGAATCGATCCATTATGAATAAAATGGATTCATTAAATGATAAATAAGAAGTTCCATGTGTATTATTTTATTTAATATATATATGAAAATGATTGTTTTCTTGAAAATTACATTCATTTGAATTTTATTGAAATAAATATTTTATGATGTTGTGATGAGTTTTCTCTATGTTAGGATCACATAGAAATGAATTCAACAATAATTAAAGGGAATAAATAAATTTTAAATCCATTTTTATAAAATTATAATATAATTATATATGTTATCTTGGAGTAAAACATTCTCATTGTTATTTTTTAAAAACCTATTAATGTGGTTCTCCTCTAATGTGGATGAAAATGACCCCTGTGTGTTATTGGTTTTATCCCACACACACAATACATATTTTTTATCAACATCATTATAGAAAAATAGTATATCCTTTATCCAACAAAAAATCACAATAACTATCTTGTAAAAATTAATCAATAACTTATTATACAACAAAATAACTCAAAACATCTGTAATGAAAGTTCACCAGTAAAAATTTGAGATGTCATTAGACAATATGATCATGATTTTTCTCTTACTCTCCCAATATAGAAATCAAAAACCGTGATTATATAAAAAAATATTTTATTTTTACTTTACATTTTATTTATTAATTTTCTTCTTCTTTTATTTATCCCTATAATATTCACATATTGAATTAAAAAAAGATTAATATATTGTGGGAATATCAAATTAAAATATTAAAATCATTATTCTAGAATAATAATTTCTTGATAAAATTGTCGGAGTTTTTAGTGCATGATTCTATATACACAAAAACCTACCTAAAAATATCGCATACCCACCTCTCATGATCCTAAAATTTAATTAAAAACTACCCATGACCTTATCATTTAATCTATGAAATAATATTATTATTATATCCTTATCAGTTTTGTCATCAAAAGTCAATTTCGAATCTATTTATTTAAAATACTAGAATAATTACATTATAATCATCTCTATTAGATATCATTAAAATGTTATAATTCCATATTTGATTCATTATTTAATCTCTATAAAGATTTTGATATTTATATTTGTAGAAAAATTCAACATCAGTACATTTAAAAATATATAAAAAAATTAAAATAGGAAAACATTATGTTGAAAGTGGAAGTTTATATCTATCAATATAGTGTCAAAAAAATATTATGCATCCTCAGAAATAACTTCTAGATGCCTTGAAATATTTAATGATTCATATATCAGTCTTGAATTTTTTGAATTTCAATATGATCATGAATACATAAAATTAAAATTAAATGAATTATCTTGTTGCTGATTTTGAAAATTATACACCTCACATGGAATATTTTTTAAATCATAAAAAATATATTATATACCATAGTGAATTTTCTCCCTGTAATGGATCTAAAAATTATAGAAGATGTTAAGTATAAGTATGAATCAAACACATAACATTTAATATATTATGTATGGTAAAAAATATATAATATTATCTAGTTTATGTTTCTCCATTTATATATCATAATTATATAAGACATTACATATAAGAGAGAACTATACCCATCACTCGAAATCGCTTACGTATAAATCACATTATATTAAACATAAAAATGAAATGATTTTATTTTATAATTATTTTTATCTATTTTTATATTATGCCTTCATAAAATTTCAACTCCTCCTCGTGAATGTAGATATTATTCATATGTTTTTAGAATACCTTGATCACATATTAAAGAATATCATGATTCTTCAAGTTCACAGAAATATTTTAGAAGAACCATATATATATATAATTTATACAAAATATTATTAATATGGGTTAATCAATATATTTTATTTTTATCGATTCCAAACAATTTCATTGACCATCTCAGCCTAAAAATTTATGAAATCTATTTTTATCCCCCGGAACCTATTAGGGTGAAATATTATCTTCCCCATAATTGAAAATAAGTATAATTAATCCATATGAGTGGGTTATAACACACTATTAAAAGTAATGGTTCATAAAAAATTTATCTTCATAAATAATAGTGATATCTCAATATAACGTAATAGATATTAATTAAATCTTCAAGTATACCAAGAAATCAAAAAATCTAATGACATTATCTTAGTGAATGTTCATGTAAACATTAACCACATTTTGTAAACTGATTTAAAAAATTAAACCATTCATGTACAATAATATTAAACTTATAGATTATATCTCTCAATTTATTTCAATTAATAAATTATTTAATGATTATAGGATACTCTCAAATGATACCCAATTTGAAGGGTTGATGGTTTTTATACCCATTTAATGTCTTATCTTCTCATATTTCATGGTTAGAAGAGGTTTCATGAGAATAAATATTGTTTATTTCATTAATGTAATAAATTATAGCTTCTATAATCCTAGGTTTATATTATCTTTCGAAATTGGAACTTCAAATAAATGTACTGTAATCTATAATGTTTTTCAAGATTATTAGAATTATTTATATAATATTTATTATAAATTACAATGAACATTGGATATTCAACAACATCATTTATATCTTCAAGTTAACTTCATTTGAATATAATATATATAGAATATAAGATTCAATAAAAAAATACTACCTTATTGTGACTAAGGGTTTCTATAAATAATTATTTTCTAATAGTATTCTAGGGATATTTATTGCATCATTTGATGTAGAATTATTATTATCCACACAAACAATATAGTTAGATTTTATGATGCACTATAGGATCGTCAAACCTATTAGCTCATATGAATTATCATAATTTGAAGCATTCATTGATTATCTGAAAATTGTTTAATCTTTTGAAAAATTTGATTCACAATTATAATATTGATACTAATAAAAACTAGTGAAAACATAATCACTTTAAAGACATGAATCATCTAGCAAACTAATAAACAACATCAAGATTATTTTTCTCATTTTCAATATTCTATTGATCATTCGTACTAATATTTATTCCTTAATTAATTTTTCCAATCAATACAAATGATGAATCCATAATGAAAGATTTCAATGTAACCTTTTTATTTTTTTTCCCTAGAATGAAAATATGAAAAACATTTTTGATGAAATGGAATAAAGAGATGTATTTTATCCCCATAAGAAAAAAAATTTCTAATTTAACCATAATTTAAGTGTAAAATTATTCAAAAAATAACATTATAAATAGTAATGATGTTTTCATCAGAATAAATCACAAAGAGTGATGTTATTTTGGTCTTTATTATATATAGGATCCAGTCCACCAAAACATTTTTAAATTATATGCATCTAATGTAGTCATATAACTAGAATTTTGAAGATAGTAGGCAATGATTTAACCCTAATAGTTCATTATATACCTTTCATACATTAAATACATATTCATCATTCCTAAAACCCTTAAAATTATCCCTGTTTATATTATTAGTTATCTCACCATTGTTTTATATAAACAACATATACAATAAAAAAACTGATATTTTATTGAGATGTAACTGAAAAAAATTATTGTGGTCTCAATACATTAAATTGGTGTATGTGCTAAATATAAAGAAATAATTCTAATTGGGAGAACCATTTATAGATAATAAATACTTTTTTATCATATCATAACCTATATATTTTATCTTTCCCTTGAAAAAAATTCTGGGGTAGTGATGTTTTTCCCCATGTCCTATGAATATGTTAATATATTTTAAAATTTTTACAATGATTTATTAATTAATTTACATGTTGGATTTATTATCATGGTTCTAAATACTCATCAAAATTTTGGGTTTTATCTTCTTAAAGCATACTATTTTAACAATAAGTTACAAATAGACTCTTTTTTTGGGAACCCTGATTCTAATCTCCAGTAATATTTTTAGCATTAACATGTCTTCTAATCCTTATTTTTGACCTTATGTTTCTTTTATTCAAACAATAATGACTAGAGTATACTGAATTGTAATCATTATCATGACTTCATTAATCATTCATAACCATTAAGGACAGATTAGAATAATCATTAAAATCAATATATAATATCCTTTTTAGTTATTTATTATATTAATACATCTTTAAATAATTATAATAAATAATAAATTGAGATTTATTTTTATATAATCATTTTTTATTCAATTTTTTTATAATACAAGTAATATTTTATCATATTCTACATAATATGAAATTAAAAAAATTTATCCCTTTATATTGATTAATCGTCTAAATAAAAAACATTATAATATTTTTACTATATAGTTAATTTTTGGTAAAAAATTATAATGATTAATATTTAAATTGGACTCAATAATAACCTATTTTGAATGATTATTGAATTAGAGATTGATTGAAATATTAAATATCATAAAATTTCCATTTCATCAAGTTAGGTTATGGTCATATCATCATGAATTATTCTTTTCATTTTAGCAACTCCATTTTTCAATGGAGTATAAGGTTCACTAAACTCGGTTTCTATTAAATATTTATGTAGATATTAGGAATTTATTATAGGAAAAACATACATTTAAAAACTCAGAATATTAAAATAAAATCCACATATATTTATATTAAGTCTCTTAAAACAATTACATATTCTGTGATTATGGGTCTTTATTGAACAATTCATAATATAGGTTATTCTAGTGATGTCATAAATAAATGTGTTAATCAAATTATCATCAACTATTAAATTCTTATATTTTTGCCCAAAATATTTTGAGTGATCTTAATTTTATAGTATTAAAGTATAGATACCACTATATTGCCCATTTTAATAATCATCATTCACCAATTACATTTATCTAATGTAGCGATTGGGTATTTTTTATGGATAAAATATTTCCCAAAACATCTTTTATAATACACGTCTCTAGGTGGTTTTATCCAAGTTCCCCAAGAATTCATTTTCATAAATTTATCTCAAATTTCAAACACAAACATCAATCTATTTTGGATTACCCAATATGGAACAAGTGTCCTTGGGTTGTTAAAAACGGTTTAAAACTAATCATAATCTTGACTCCTCTAAAAATAACCATTATTTATAAAAACAATCACATTTCTATAATCAAAAATTAATGATAAAATTTTAAAATTATTCTTCAACCCATAAAAAATCATTTTTTTAGATTTATATTGTAACATGATGTGATTTTAAAATAAAACACTATGTTCAGTAGCTTGAAATAAAAGCCACATCAAGTTTAAAAAATAACTAAATATTGTTATTTCATATGTGTTTTATCACCTAAATATAGTATTTGGGGACATGAATGTGAATAAATATATTATGTATATATATGTTTATATTTTTTTTTAAGATTAAATAAAAATATTTTATAGTTATAATATATGATGAAATCCAATCTTACTCATAAAAGATGTTTTTTTCTCTAAAATATTATGTTACATTAATTTAGGAGAAGACTTATTTTAAATCAAATTTTTACCAATTTTATAAATTTCAATTGAAATAAAAATTATCATTATTGAATGTGGAATATAATATTTTACTTTGGTTGTTTTTTGGATTTTTCCAATATGATACAATTTTTATTAATAGATAAACAATTATTCATTTTACTTGAAAAATGAATTTTAATAGAAATAATTTATAGTGTTAAATTATATTTTAACATCCATTTTATGTAATATTTGACCAGATATATATATATATATATATATATCCAATTTAGGTCATTTAAAATTCATTCTTTTTTACTTTATATATAAAAACATTTCAAAATATTGTACATTTTCAATTTTAAAATGTAATTTCTTATCCCATCAACATGACTAATTTAAAAATATTTTTATCCACTTTTGGGTTTGGAAGATTAAAAAATGGATTCCATATTCTTAATCATATGTTACAAATTTTATAAAAAGGAATTTCTTTTGATAATAGGAATACTAAACATAGTAATTCATATACCACGGTTAAGGCTAAATCTTGTACCTAAGGTTAAAAATAGTTTTATAAATATGATAAAATAAATATAAAACATGTCCTAATTTTATTTGGCACGTATTTATTAACCTACATTATCCATTGGTATTATTTATGACCACTTCCAGACACATAGATGAATTTATGCCCCATATTTATTTCTATTCAAAGAAAATTCAAGAATTGGGATGTACTAAATGAGTTTTTTCTAAGATATATTGTTTTATTTCTATTTCTAAATGTTAATGTAATAAATAGTGTCATGATTTACATCAAAATACACTTAGAAAATAATATTTCCATAAATGATATAAAATTTATTAAAATATAAAATTCATTCAACTGATTAGGATAAGTTTGAAAATATCATTAATTATTAATTTATTTCTTGTTTTTAATTTTATTTTAATTATATTATCCCTCAAACATTAAAAAAACATGATGTCATGGTAAGAGTTAATTGGGTTAAATAAGGGTAAAAACTAATTGTGATGTGTAATACTGTGACATAAACAAAACCAAAAACAATTTCATCCCATGATTTGGACCCATACTCATCCAATAATCTTAATATATCACATTGGTGAAATTTTTAATTTAATAATAATTTATTAATTAAATATTTTTGGAAATTACAAGAGTTACCCTTATATATTTTATAAAATAGCACCACTTCTTCGCTTTCTTCACACTATTAAAACTATATTTTCAGACAATATATACAAAAATACATTCCTATAATTCCTCCCAATGTTATAGAGATGTTATTTTAGTTATAAAACCATCCTTATTGGTCTTAATGTGTTTGGAAATGAAGCATTTATAATGAATGGGTATCATTTTTAATTATGTTTTTTTTATTACATATACTATAAATGTTCTTCGACCATAGAAAAATAAAAAATGCAATATCCTACATATAAATTGATTTTATTATGTTAATATCATCACATAAATCCATATCCATTGCCATAAAATGTTAAAATAAGTTATTGTTCCTGTGTACAATTGACTACCACCTAACAAACCCATATTGTAAGAACATTGGTTTTTGGAAGTGGTCAAAATCCTAAACCTGTTTGAATATTTGACTTGTTTCTGAGAAACAAGGGAAAATCTAGGGTATTCTAGAAATTTCCAGATTACAATCCACGTACACTAAAGTACATGTCGTGTATGAGTTAGGATTGTTCCGACTGTGTGCTCGTTGAGTACAAGTCATGTGATGGACGTGTAATAATTTTATTCTACACAACATGTAGTGTTTTCGGAAATTCCATGTATTTTTTTTCTGTGTACTGGCTGAGTCCGAGTAGTGTGTTGACCCATTTGGCGCATCCATGCCCCGTGGCTACCAGTGCTCAATTTAGAGTACGAAGTGGCTAATACATGGTTTGTAGTCCTTTATAAACACCATGTATTTTTTTATTCTCCCAAATGAAAGAGAATTATGTATTATTTCAGGAAATACCTTCTTCTTCCCAAATTTCAGAAAAGGTGCATTCTAAAATTCTGAAGAACATTTCCACCCCTAGAATCTTCATCTGACGTTCATTCTTCAATCAATCAATGGATTCGGGATTTCATCGGGAAGCCTAAACCCATGCACCCTTTTTCATTACTATATTGTGGCCTCACCCAAAGAAAATTCCATCAGAGAACAGTTGTTGGGATTTGATTGAAAAGTAGATCTACAAAAATCAACTTTTAATTGGAGATTGATATCGGATGTGCCTACGTCTATGAGATTCAAGTAGGCAGTGCGTACCTTCTTTCCTGTTTTAATGTACTTTTGGGTGACATGTCATTTGGTGCGTATTTGGTTATTTTGAGTCAGGCCGTGTTTTATATGTTATTGAATATTAAATTTCTTATTACAATTGTTGGATTCCGTTGGGTATGCCCTTTTCCTATTTTTCCTGAGTGGGTCAGGGCAAGGGGTTATTGCTCAATTTTTGCTGGTATGGGACAAAAAATAACTAGTTCTATTCAACTGTTTAGTTTGTTTTTCCTATTTAATGTTTTTCATTTAATTAAACATATATGTGATTTGTGATATTTCATATGTTGGAACCTTCAGGTTGTGTTGGGCATGGCCTAGTTATTATTGAGTTATGCTAATCACAGGTCGGGCATGGCCCGGGGTACATAGGGTGGTTCTGACTATGGGAGTGGGTGTCATGGACGTCGGCTTAAGGTAGTGTGACTGTCATGTTGGGCATGGCCCGAGATACAAGGATTTTGAGGCCATCAGACATGACTGACAACGTTGTAGGGCCACGAGGTGTTAGATATATTATGGCTTGTGAAATTATTTTGGTGATTACTACTCGCCCAGAACATTGAGTAGTGTGCACACAGAGAGACTCCGGGATGAGGTGTATTTTACCACTCTTGTGGGTTGAGTCCCTCGTTACATTCGGTTTTGGTAATAATGGTTTTTCTGTGATTATCTAAGGAAGCCATGTGGATGGTGAGGGGCCTTCAGGGGATAGTGTTAAGGATATTGGGTTTGGTGTAGAGGCTCATTGTGGTTTGAGGGCATACACCATTGTCCCTCCTGTTACTGATTTTAGGTAAGACATCATTGTCCCTCTGCTTATATTATTGAGGGTAGACATTGTTGTCCCTTTCGTTACTTATTTCATGACATGCATCGTTGTTCCTTGGAGTTACTACTTATTGAGTGTGCCTATGGGACGTCGGTACCTGAGACACACTGTGTCAGGGGGAACCTGGTGCTGGGTTGCATGACAGAGATTCTGGTGTGGGCCGAAGTAGGTAACGCACCATGGTGGCAGTAGAGTAGCAGTGGAGATTATGTTTATTTGTGAATTATACTAGTTACTATTTTCCCCATAAATTCATGCCAACTTAACCACTTATATTAGGTACAACCCATTGGTTGGTATTCTACTGTGATTCGTCTCACACCATACACGGGCCCTTCAGGATTCATGTAAACTTTATTGATTTACATGTTGGAAATACAATAACATCATAGGCTAGACTGTTTTTAATTTCACGTGGAGATGGTAGGGACCTAGTGGTCTTTCCTAGTTGGTGTTTACTTTTTTTCTTTATTACCTGTACCATTTTGCTTACCATGTTTATTGTAGCTGATTTTGGTTTTCCATTGGTGACCATTTATATATTGACTTTCTATGGGTGCATGATTAATATGTTCTAGTAGTTGTTACAAGTTATTCAGCATGATATTTATTTTACATTCTACATCTGTTGTTTATATTTATTATTTCCCTTATTTATTTCTATTTATTGTGCATCCACGGTTCGGGTCTGGGTTGAGTCTGCAGAGTATTATAATTTTATATTTGTCTCGGACCAGTACTATTATAATCCTTTGTGAGGGTATAGCCTCCCCACCATACCTATAAAACCCTAACAACTAGTTATCATCCTTCGGTGTTCCGGGAGGTGCACCTAATGTAGTAAAACCCAACCCATTTATCATTGTTCAGGTGGTTGTTTGGTTTCAGGGTGTTAAGAAATGGTATCAAAGGAGTTCTTGATGGGTATTTAGTAAAAATGTTTTGGTGGCTACTAATTATATTGAGACTTCATTTTTTTTATTTCTTCTTGTTTACTATTTGGGATATTGTAGACTAGATATTGTTTGAAATTGGAACTGGGTTTCCAGATTGTTCTTGGGTTCCTGTAGCCCTAAGTATGAGGGATGCACCAAGATGACTTGGGTGGGAATTGTTGTTTTGATTTTTCTTATATTATAGTATATATGGTTTCCACCTCGGTAGCTCATTTGGTGTGTGATGTTATTGATTGTGATATGTTACCTTGACCAAGTGCAGTAAGGGTGAATTTTACCATGTCTCGCTATGGCAGGGCGTGATTTCTTGGATTTTTGATTGTCACATTTATAGGGTATTTCAATTTCCTAATTGCACATATGAATAGTGAAGTGATAATACCATGTGAATAATATCAATTTCTGTGCTATATGTGTTTTTGAAATGTGATTGTTGAAATTTTGGGTATAATTTATACCTCATTTCAATGTACTATGACATGCTTTATATGAATTGCATATGGGAGGAGATTTGGTCCTGGATCTTGAATGAGTAGGCATGTTCTATGGTTGAGTTGAATTTGATCATCAGTATTGGGTAAATAGGTTATTGGGTTTGAGGAAACATTTGTTTTCAGGATGGGCATGGACTGAAGTACTTTGATACTTGGCTCTGTGAGGGCAGGTACGGAGGCCATGAGGTCGGGATGCCGGGGGCATGGGTTGAGATATGGAAGACTAAGGGTAGTTGTTATATGGTTCCTCTTTACATATTTATTTATCTGTATTGAATATATTGTATATATAAGTATATGGGATGTATGACCATTTATGGTATTTAGCGGGTTCCTTCTGGACGACTCAGATGGACTGTCAGGTGGGAGATGCTACAGTTCCACCGGAGAAGGATCTGGTTAAGGATATAGTACAAGTAGAGCATGAGCCATAGGTACAGGCTAAAGGACATAATCGGGTATAGGATCCAGTGATTGAAGTATAACAACCAGGTTTGGCAGCGTTTAGGTAGTGGCTTGATGATCATTTGTGGTCTAGTCTAGTACATGTCTTTCAGGGAATCGACATAGGTGAGAAATGTATAGATCCATCTATGCAATATCTGATGTTAGAGTTCCAGTCGCAGAACCCGCTACTTTTTCAGGGTGAGGGTGGCCTACATGCAGATGAGAACTAGATATAGATCATGAAGATGATCTTCAAGAATCTTGAGATGCCTCCATGGTGGAGGTTCAATCTGGCAATGTAAATGCTGACAGGACTGGAAAAGCACTGGTGGGGTTTGTAGGTTCATTCTCAGAGACAAGAAGGGATGGATTGGAAGGAAATCACGGACATTATTAAAGAACATTTACCAAGAGACACTGTGGGTAGAGATTTATCAGGATTTCTTGAGCCCTCATCAGATGTATATCATCGAGTATGCATCAACTTTCCCTGAGCTTTCTTAATTTGCACCTTGTATGGTAAGAGATGACTCAGTAAAGGTGAGGTGCATTAAGGATGGCTTACGACAGACCATTTAGATCATGGTAAATATCATCATGATGGGTTCATTCTTAGAGTCGGGGAATCAGGAACTCAAAGAATAGGGAAACTAGAGGTATATTCCCTAGGATGGCCAGACGACAGCTTCATGTGATGGTTCAAATAGTAGAAAAGGATGATGGGATGAGTTCTAGTGGTGTGGCTTGGCTAAAAACTCACATATTCCACCTCGTAGTTGTTCTCTAGTGTCTTTCTTCCAATGTCGATAGCTAGGGAATGTTCTAAAATAGCGTGATAGGCCCCCAAATGAGTTTCAGGCATGTGGACAGGTCAGGTATCAGAAGAGGTTTTTTAGGAAGCCTTCATAGATAGCAGGAAGGTAGGTACCAGGATAGATAGTGGCATTTGGATTTGGATCGGGTTCGGTACCATGTGACAGTTACCAAGGTTCAGCTAAAGGTATAAGTCATGATAGAGACAGAAGGACTCATTGAGGAGTTAGTGACTAGTGATTGTAGCATCATCGTAGGGAGGTGAGGCACCTGGAAGTCATACATTAGGACAGGTGCACACAATGGGACTACGAGGGGCTGAGTAGGCAGCTGAGCCAATGACAGTTATAGGTACACTGAGGGTGTGGATGTGATCTATATTGTTTTTACATCTTTTGGAATGGCCTGTTGGGGAATGCCCGATTTTAGTGCATGAGGTGAACATGATTGATATGGATAGACCATATGCTGGCTAGTGGGATTGGCGCTATATCAGGTTCATGATATATTTACATATATGTATGAGATTCATAGCATTAGGTGAATTTTGGATGCAGGTTACTTGACCTTTCATGGGAATCAGAGCATCAATGATAGGGGTAATATGAGTTGTCGTGGGCGTCGGGGCATCGAGGATGCATGATACATGAGGTCCTTGGCACGAGGTTCATTTTTAGAATCTATGGGATGAAGGCCTCATGGTGGCGGGTACCAATGCGTTGCGAGATATGTTTGTAGTGTTGGAAATGACGGAGAGCATCAATGAGTCACAGGGGTGACGATGTTTCATGAGAGGACCATGAGTCCGTAAATAGGCTAGTGAAGCATTTCATTATTTAGTTTTGTAGGGTTGAGACCGAGTTAGTCAATTCTTAAGGTGTGGATCCCCTGGAAGAATTAACCAGAAATTTTGATATAGGGGTAGTTCGGGTTACTTTAATCGGGGTGGTATGTTCAGTGCCATATCTCAGTTTTGTTTGATAGATTTGGGATTATCTATGTTATGGTGGGGCGGTTATAAGAACTAGATTTTTTGGAATGGGTCAAAATTCTGACCCTACTTGAATTTTTTACTTGTTTTTGAGAAAACTGGGAATATCAGGGATGTTCTATGAATTTCATGATTACACACCGTGTACTCCAAATTGCCCACTGTGAATGTGTTATGCATGTAACGACCGCGTGCTCGCTGATTATATTCCACATAATGACATCATAATAATTTTATAATACATGGCATGTAGTGTTTTATGATATGTCATGTATTTTTCCTTCCACATACCTGTTGAGTCCTAATCGTGTGTCAACCCATGTGGTGTGTCCAAGCCATGTGGGTACCACCACAAAATTAGGAGTATATACAAGGCTAATAGATTTTCTGTGGTCCTTTATACATGCTATGTATTTTTATTTTTATTCTCTTCAATTAAATAGAATGGCGTCTAATTTCAGAAAACACATTCTTCTTCCCCAATTTTGGAACATGTATATTCTGAAAAACTAATGAATGTTTCCTACCCTAGAATCCTCATCTGTTATCCGTTCTTTACTTAGTCGGTGGCTACGAGGATCGCATCGATAAGGCTAAACTCATGCAGCCTTTTTTTGTTCCAGTTTCATTTCCTCACACACCACAAATTACACATTAGAAAAATTTCTTGGATTTTATTGAAATGTAGATCTATGAAGATTAGCTTCAAATTGGATCTCGATATCAGACGTGCCTATATCTACAAGTCTCAGGTAGTTGTTGCATACCGTATTTCATGTTTTTGTGATCTTTTCGGTGATGTGGCCTTTGGTACGTATTTGGATATATTGAGAAAGATCATGTTTTATCTGATATTGCATATTAAATTGTTTATTAGACCTGTGGTATGACATTGAGTATGCCCATTTTCCTAGTTTACTTGAGTAGGGTTGGGTGATGGGTCGTTTCATAATTCGTGAATTTTGGTCGTGTATACCAAAATGAGTTAAAAAGATTTTTGTTGATTTATGTAATGAGTTAAATTTGTTAAGGGATTATATGAATGGTTAGAGGGTTCCAAGACCTTGGTGCTGGTATGGGACAACACATAGATAGTACAATTCAAATTTTTAGTTTTTTATCCTATTTAAAATATTTATTTTGATAATATATATATGTGATGTGTGATATTTCGTATGCTGGAAACATTATGTTACATTGGGAATTTCTTGAGTATTGTTGAATGATGTTGATCATAGGTTGGGCTTGGCATGGGTTACATTGGGTGGTTCTGACCACCAGATTGAGCATTAGGGATGTGGGTTGAAGTAGTGTGACTAACAGGTTGGGAATGGCCTTGGATACTTGGAGGGCGAGAAAATCAATCTTGAGCAACATTGTCATAGGGGCATGAGGTTTCAAAGATTTTGCGGCCTGGGAAATTCTTTTTATGATTACCCCTCACTTGGACCATCGAGTAGTGTGAACATAGAGACTCCATGATTAGGTTGTTTTGACCACTAGTGTGGGTATAGGCCCCTATTCGTTGTGGTTTAGGTACTATTGGTTTATGGGAGATTTCCTTTGGAATCCATGTGGAATGTAAGAGGCCTTCATGGGATATCATTAAGGCTATCGGGTTGGGGGTAGAGCCTTGCCGTGGTTTGAGGGTAGGCATTGTTGTCCCTCCAGTTACTGATTTTAGGAAAGACATCAATATCTCGTGGGTTACTTTTTTGAGAGTAGACATTGTTTTCCCTCCGGTGACTTATTTGAGAACAAGCCTCATTGTTCCACTGAGTTACTACTTCTAGAGAATGCCTTTGGGATGTCGGTACATGAGACATGTAGTGTCAGGGGTAACATGCTATCGGGTTACATAAAAAAGATTCTAGCATTGGCCGAAGTAGGTGACAGACCAACACAACTAGAAAAGCAATCTATGTCCACAGACCTATACCCATAATTTTAAAATTGTGGCTATAGGTGGCTATAACTATTATATTGTGGCCTATAGCCACGGTTGTTAAACTAGGTCTATAAGACTTTTTTTCATGGCCTATAGCCATTGTTTTAAAAAACCATGGCAATAGCCCAAACCTATGGCCATGGTTATGTGGCCTATAGCCACGGTTTTGTAAACCATGGATATATGCCTTTATTCGAAGGGCTATAGCAACAGTTTTGAAAACCATGGCTATAGGTCTCACACCGTTACATGGAAGAAAATGTTTCCCACCCAAAAATTTTTGGAAGAACTATTTCCATGGTTTTTAGGATACTTCCTTTGTTTTTACTAATATATATAACATATTGTATAAGTATATACACAAAATCCTTGGTGGTGTAGTGGTTAGGTCACCGGAATGTGAAAGGAAGGTTCTAGGATCATATCTAGCTAGACACACATTATTTTTAGGCTATTGCCATAGTTTTCCTAGGCAATAGACATAGTTTTAATACTGGCACAAGGCCACCTATTACCACAGTTAACATTATGGTCAAAGGTCAACTTCCACAGTTGACAATAGAGAATCCTATGACCAGAGTTTTCAAAACTGTGGCATTAGTCCACCTTTGACACAGTTAAAACCGTGGCCATAGGTTAGACCCTACCGCCAATGAAATAGTTCCCATGGTTGGGAAAAACTATGGCCATAGGCTATGGACACGTTTTTGGGCCCCATTGCTAGGGTAGTGAACCATGGAAATAGTGTAAAGCCCCAACCCCAGTTACCCAGAGTCAGTGCATTATTACATAACATTGGCATGATCACGAGAAAGATCAAATCTCGAAAGACCAATTGGTTTAGTAGACTTGGAAAGACTAGATATATTCATACAGTTTTACATTACATCAATAAGTGAAAATCTACAACAATATATTGTCTCCATATTCCACACTCATATCACCACATAATATCCATGTAGGTCATTCATAAATTACTTCTTCACATCGTGGTAAAAATAAAACATAGAAAAGGGGTGAGCTCAAATGCCCAATAAGGATAACAATAAAGCGGAAACTTTCATAATTAAGAATAAAAATTTAAGGCAATGTAAACTAAAACAAAAGCCTTTTAAACTCAAACTTCAACATAGTATGGAAAAAGTAAAATGAAATAATTCCATTTACTTATTCACATGGATATTCTACTAATCAAATATTCACATACAATATCAATAACCACTTTTATAATGATGGAATGCATAATGCCAGACTATTATAACCACATAGCCAAGGCCTCGTGCCAAGACTATAAAAAATATTTTGCCAAGGCCTTGTGCCAAGACACTAGTTTGTCTCATGAGACATACTGATGCATCGAGGATCTATAGCGGGCTCTACCCGTCACATATTAAGTCCAATGCATTCCCATATGAAAAGGATTAAACATAACATAAACATTCATATTAAAACTAGCTTACGAAATGTCAATATTTTCACCATAAACCATGAATGGTATAAAAATAGCACATCCACAGTCAGACATATCACAAAAATTTCAATATAATATAGATGTTTTGTATCATAATAAAACAACTTCAAATAATCTTAAAATCCATCAAAGGTTGTTGACATAGATGAAATCAAAACTATTTGAGAGAAATATCTCTTTTCTCAAAATCATTGAAAAGTCACACATTTATAAAGGAAGTAAGTTGAAATAGATTTTTAAATAAAAGTGTCCCATACCACTCTGAAACTTTTGAAAAGAAATATCATTTCAAAACCTTCATGTCCATATAAATAAATCCTTAAAATCATTTTGGAAACATGGACATTAATTAACAATATTTAGAAAGATAAATATTTAAAACATTTAAAATTATGATCTTGATAAAAAGTACCTTTCAAATATTCTTAAAATATTCATTTTGAAATCATTTAAAAGTCACATAATTATAAAATATAACATTTACATTGAAAATATTCTTATAAGCTTGTAAGGGAAGATTTGAAAATTTTATAATGGTGGTAAATAGCCGCACCCGCCGTATAAGTTAAAAAAACATTCTTACCTTAAATTTGTCGAAAGGTAAAAAGTGCCTTGTTTGGAAAACAACAGAAATATTCCTTTAAAAACACATAATGGTATAAAATACATTAACACATATTCTTTGTAAATAGTAAAAATGTTTTTAAATACATTTCAAAGAAACATGTATGTGGATGATAAAGAGATCCTAGTAAATAATTGCTTATAAACAACCTCGGATAATGAAGACATTGTGAAATAAACCCTTACCTTGTACTTTTCCTTAGTTGAGGGTAGGTTAACCTCCTGTATAATGGTGAAATAATTGTTATCAAATAATACAAATATGATATCATATATTATCTTTTAACATTCCTTTGTTAATAATATCTTAGTATTATCATCGTTTCGGGTGTTAACTTACTCGTTTTCATTTATATGTTTTGTTACGTAAGCCATGTTTTTAATGGTTAGGTTGTATTTTTTTCATATTCAGAATGATATCAAGTCCATAAACATTATCAAATGATAATTATACTTGAATGGATATAATAGAGAATGAATCTCATCGCGTTCGTGGAGATGGTAGTCCGTACGTACGCACGAGCGACAATATCATTCTTTTGATATTAAAATAATATATAATTGGATAGTACATCATATATACAGAATCAATATCATGATATATTTATTATTTACATGAGTTACACATCATTATTATACCTATCCAAATAATAATATATTGAATAACAATTAAACCACGACGTGGAGACGGTAAGCGGTACGTACGCACGTATGGTGACATGTTATTCAAAGGGTGGATAGAATACTGTTGGTCGGAGTGGATACTCAAGAGGGGGGGGTGAATTGAGTTCCAATTAAAATTTTGGTTTTAAATCGTTGTCTTAAAAGCCCCCAAATAAAATAATAAATTAAACTGTAGTGAATTTATATCAAAGTAAGGGTTTGGTTGGGTTCTCAAGGGATTGATTATTTCCCAGTTAATCAAAATAGAAGGGTTGATTAACTTTTGAGATAAACTTACTGATTTACAACTAATATAAACACTTGTGAATTTACTTATCAAAGTGACTTTAAAACAGTTTTGGTTTTAATGAAATTAGCAGCAGAATAAAGAATATCTTTGAATGATATAGCAAAGCAGATATAACCAAGAGGTTCAGTCTCAAGCCGAGACTTAGTCCTCTCAATAATTTGTATAAAGGTGATCCACACCCTAGATTGGGGATTACAAAAATTTACAGCTGTCCAGGTCCAAGACCTCTACCACTGTTATCTGTGGGAACATGAACAACATCAACCAGTTGTCCAGGTCACATGACCTCTACCACTTTCCCAGTGGGAAATAAAATAAGTAAGAGAGTTGAGTGAGGATTTACAAATCCTCCAGTTAAGGCTCAGTAGACAATGTGTGTGTAAAATACATCATATAACACACATTGCTCAATATGTAAAAAGATAAATCACAGAGCAAATATTTATAGTTTAGAAATGGCTCTAGTGATTATCGTGCAGTTCTGGACTCCTTTGATTGATCAAAATTTGCTCTGAGTCCTCTTCTTATTTTTTTCAGGAAAACAGAGTATCGTTTATTTCCTTGACTTCCAGATGTAGAGACAGTCGATGAAGCTCTTGAGTTATGTTCTCATTCTCATCTCTACATTGGTATGAAGTAAAGAATGAGTTCTTCGTGTGAGTTCAGTCGTCTCCTTGCATTCACACTCTGTTGTTCTTCCAACACGCCTTTTGGTCTGTATGTCTCGTGTATTCATCTATATGCCTCACGCTTTTAGTAGCACATCCTTCCTTTATTTAAAGCATGTGCTCCGGAAAAAGATGATTTATTTTTGCAGGTACGAGGTATAGTTCCCTGACATCCAACAGCACACATTAAATAAATGTCTGTGTATTAAAATATACATGATATGACCGTTGGTTAGATTAAACAAAGATAATGAAATTAAACTCCTGTCGGTTTCTGTCTCTGGAACGGTAGCTCTTGATATCGGTAGACTTGTGTTACAGTGGGTGTCTGTAGGTCTGAGTATCGGTAGACATTTGTAACGGTAGGCTTGTCTGTCGGTAGACCTGATGTATCGGTAGCGGTGGACTTGTAACAGTAGTGGTCGCTATGCCTTTACCAGTAACGGTAACTCTCTATCGGTAGCTATGGCTCTGCCTTGTATCGGTAGCGGTAGCTCTTTATCGATAGCATAATGGTGGAGTTCAGCATATCGGTAACTATCAACTTTTCTGTAGCGGTAACTGTCGACTTCATTGTATCGGTAGCTCTATCAATATATATTGATGCAGCGATGGACTTTTGGTATCAGTTGGCTATTGGTAGCTATACCAGTAGATGTATCGGTAGCTCTCTTATAGTGGTAGCTCCAACATATCAGTAGACTTAACTGTATCAGTCGCTGTGAGCTGTAACGATTGCTAGCTAGTAACGGTAGCTATTTGTTTTGACGGTAGCTACTGTCTAATGGTTCCTCTACTCTGTATCGATAGCCAGATTGTGATGGTAGCTGAAAACTGTTTGAGCATTCACTTGGCAGAATGAGTTAACTCATAGTAAACATATATCTGATAATTCAAAAGACTTAATTTAAGCATAATGAAGGTAACAACATATATTAAAGTATATTTGGATTGTATTAAGCATAATCAAGATATAAAGAAAGAATGGTTGAGATTATCAAAATACAATAAAGCAACTTAATTCCAGAGGGTTCAACAATCTCCCCCTTTTTGATAATCAAAACTTATGCCAAAATAAAGTAATATCAGAGAAAACAAAATCTCAGGAATTGATATAAAAAATAGTATCAGAGGAAAAATATGAAAATAGGAATATAACAAGAAATAATGTAGTATCAGAGGAAAGCACAAGCAAGATTATTTGGTTTGCATATTCCTCCCCCTATCAATTTAACTACATGATTTTCCTCCAAAGTAGTTATTTTCTCCCCCTTTGTCACCTTAGGTGAAAACATTCTCTTTCTCTCTCTCTGGGTACAGGTTTCCAATAATTTCTCCCCCTTTGTGATTAACAAAAAGGAGGGTATCAGAGAAAAGAGAAGGACTAGGAAAGAAAATATACAGAGTAAAATAGACAGTGATGAGTGGAATGAAGTATTTGATTGATAAGAAAAAGATACATTTGGTAAAATCAGAAAAGTATAAAAATAAAATGAATCCCATAAAAATGGATTTAAGCACTCAATCATCCTCTTGAATAGGTGTCTTTCCCTTGGGATAAGGAGAGGGTGTAGAGGTAGAGTCAGCAGGCTTGGGAATTTATGAAAGAACTACTGGTGGATCAGCAACTAATACAGTACCAGATCTGCAATCTGCCTCTATCTGAGAGATCAAAGGTGTCAAGCTCCTGATGGCTCGAACTGGAGTCAGTTGAGGAGTACTCCCAGAGGTAGATGGTGGAAGGGCAGGTGGTACAATAACTTTCCGAGCATCCACATGTAGGAAAGGCAGCAAGAGATTCCTTAAATCCATGATAATGCTTCCACCTCTCTCCATAGAAGATACAAAATCATCTCTATTCTCAATAAACGTATCTAAAGCAGAAGTGAGCTCCCTGAGCTTACTAACCTGTTCTCTGAAGGCTTGTTTAACTGGAGGTAACTTCATATTCTCAATCAAAATCTTGAAATGGTTTGTCATTTGGTGCTTGGTATAAACTTTTTCAAAATAAGCATCCACCTTATTTTTGATTGCCTCTTGAGAAGCAGTAGCTTCCCGCAGGTGATCATGAACAAAACTATTAACTTCCCTAGTGGTAGCAAGAATCTAAGTATTTGATGCACCACTAGGACTGGCCTTAGCCAATTCTTCCTGAATAATTGTTTGGATTTGGTCAAGGTTCGCACTTGTGCTGGATGAGGGAAGAGGATTCATTGAGAAGGCCACTGTTTCCTTGAAAGAGTGAGTCAGACTACTAAACACCTTCTGAACAAGTTCATCCTGACTGTTCATATGTTCTTTAACTGACTTCTTAAATGCCTCAAAAACATCCACAAACTGTTTGACTACTTCTTTGATATATCGAATGTCATTGTGCACTTGGGTTTGAGAACAGTTCAAAGAAGTCAATGAAGCAATTGATTGTCTAAGAGCAACTACAGCTCCTGTCCAACTCTCAATCTGTGTGTGGCACACCTTAAGTTCATCCACCATTTCTTTCACAGAACTGGACACACTACATCCAATGGATAACTCAAGGGATTGCTCCATGCTTTTCATCTCTTCAACCATACTTTTCTTCATATCTGCCACTGATTCTCTTATTGCTTCTATCAATTCGCCTTTTAAAGACTTAAGGTCCTCCTTGGGTGGCACATTGTCAGCCATAGTGGGTAAGGTAACCGATTCCTTTTGGGGTTGGTCTTCCTCATTAGAATCGCCAAAAGAATGTCCAATAATCATATATCCGAGATCTGATGTCCAACCTTCAATGTCATATGATACTGATACTGAGCCAAGATTCTCTCCCTCACTTGGAACAATTTCATTAGGTATCTCTTCCAACTATTCTTCCTGAGGTAATTCTGCAATTTCCTCTATAATTACAGCAGGTTCAGTAGCCATTTGTTCTGATTCATTAATGACTCTCTCATCAATAGGTGCTGCTTCTATTTCTTCTGTATCAGGCACTATCCTGGCTGTACAGACTATTAGAGGACTCAAACTGAGCTCTTTTTCAACATTTTTCTCATCATTTGCTTCATCATCAGCCACTTTTTCTATATGATCAGATTCGATTGTCTCATACTCCTCAGAGGTGTCCTTGAAAACATATTGGTATGATTCTTCTCCTTCTTCTATAGTCTCTGATTCATTTTCTTTCAAGACAGCTTCTCTCTTTGGTAGTGATTTTGGAGGGCTAGCTGTTCTATAAGAAATAAGTTGATGCACATGACTAGGGGGTAAGTCTGGGTCTCCTCCTTCATCAACTGAAGTCTCTTCCTCCTCTTCTTCATCATCACTATAGACTGGTTCTGGCTCATCTGGTCCAAGACCAGGATCGCTCACATCCTTTCGTCTAGACGGATGATCCACATGAGTGAACTTCTCATAAATTTTTCCATCATAATTTACCCATGATTTCTTCTAAGCATTCTAGCTGACTTTCATGTATTTATAGATAGTTTTTGTAATAAAAAATTTATCCTTAACCACTACCAAAAAATCCTGAGGTCCAGATATCTCCTTCACTTTCAGCATCACAGAAATTAGCTTTGAGAAAAACAAGGCATTTTATTTTGACTTCGGTCTCGTCATCTCTTCCACTTGAACCATAATCAATCTACATAGATTGATTATCACACTGTGCTTCAGAAAATGTAACAGATATATGTCTTGAAATCTCAAAGTGGAAAAGTCTCCTCTTCTCGGAATAACAACATGCTGAATAAGTTTAAATAACAGCTTATCTTCTCCTGCCATCTCTGCAGCAATCACCTTTCTAGGGGTCCCATTTCCTATGAGTTCTAGAAAAGCATCTTCATATTGAAACATGTCACTGGTCGAAGGTAAAGACTTGGAATAATCAGTAAAATCGCCCTCATGAGGGACTCTTAGGTTCACAGCCCATTCTTCTGAAGTAAACAATACATCCTGACCATTCACATATGAAACCATTCTGCTTTCTTCTTCATGCTTTTCAAAACGAACGAATTCATAGAACTCATTCACCAGTCCAGGATAATAAGGTCTGTTGTTGTTCGCGAAGCATTCTAGCCAACCTTGTTCTTCTATCACTCTAAGAACCAACGACTTTCTTTCGATAATCCATTCTGCACACACCACTTTTTCAACAACTATCTCGCGCTTTGATAGGTGCGGGTTTACTGGTCTTCTCTGAGCTACAATTCCACTGCCACTTATATGGGCATCAGTACTAGCTAATTTTTGTCTCTGCACTGTCGGCGCTTCACTTCCATCATTCATCTGAGGTCTCTTGACGTGGGCCATTACGGATTTGAGGCTAGGGTTCTAAAGGTCGAGAGGTTTAGTTTTAGGATAGTTCGAGAAGACAGGTTCACGATGAGATTGAGTGAGTTTAGTTTGAGTTTTAATATCATTTAGGATTCATATATCACATAAATCATAAATAAAATAAAACGGTTCGATGACTCAGCTTTACAGAATAATACAACGCGCAAATGTACCAGTAAAGTCTTCTAATGGTAAGGTCTCCCTAACAGTGAGGTCTCCCTAACGGTGAGGTCTCCCTAACGGTGAGGTCTCCCTAACGGTGAGGTCTCCCTAACACTGAGGTCTCCCTAACGGTGAGGTCACCCTAACGGTGAGGTCTCCCTAACGGTGAGGTCTCCCTAACGGTGAGGTCTCCCTAACGGTGAGGTCTCCCTAACTGTGAGGTCTCCCTAATGGTGAGGTCTCTATAATGGTTTCAAGGGTATGTTATCATTCCTAATTCATGTTTGATGAAACTTAATCTTTCTGAACATAAAGGCTTAGTGAAAATATCAGCTAATTGAAGTTCAGTGCCTATGACCTCAAGTGTTATATCACCTCTTTGATAATGATCTCTTAGAAAATGGTGTCTAACATCAATATGTTTAGTTCTAGAGTGAGACATAGGATTCCTAGAGATATTAATCACACTAGTTTTGTCACAGTTGATTGAAACATGGTTAAAGACAAATCCATAATCCAGTAGTGTGTGTTTCATCCACAGAATCTGTGCATAGCAACTACCAGCAGTGATGTATTCTGCTTCAGCAGTAGACAATGCAACCGTGTTCTGTTTCTTACTACACCATGATACTAGGGATTTTCCAAGTAAGTGACATGTTCCAGATGTGCTCTTCCTATCTAACTTACAGCCAGAAAAATCAGCATCTGAATAACTTGTTAAGTCAAATGATTGTCCTTTTGGATAAAACAAGCCTAAATTTACATTATACTTAAGATATTTAAAAATCCTATTAACAGCAAGAAAGTGTGATTCTTTAGTATTATCCTGAAATCTAGCACACATACATACAATGAATATAATATCTGGTCGACTAGCAATAAGATAAAGTAAACTGCCAATCATGCCTCTGTAATTAGTTTGATCAACTGGTTTCCCAGATTCATTAACATCCAATTTACAGGTGGTACTCATAGGTATATCACTTTATTTAAAACTATCCAAACCAAAAAGGTTTAATAAATCCATAGAATATTTACTTTGATTTAAAATAATTCCATCTTTAGTTTGAAAATTTTGAAAACCAAGAAAATACTTAAGCTCTCCCATTAAGCTCATTTCAAATTCATTTTCCATAACTTTTGAAAAATCAGTACATAAAGAATTTTTAGAAGATCCAAAAATAATATCATCAACATAGATCTGTACTATTAGTACATCTTTTAAAATCCTTTTTATAAAAAGAGTGGGATCACCTATTCCTTTTGTGAATCCTTTTGAAATAAGAATGTTTGAAAGTATTTCAAACCAAGCTTTTGGAGCTTGTTTTAAACCATTTAAAGCTTTAGAAAGTTTAAAAACATGATTTTGAAAATGAGGATTTGAAACACCAGGTGGTTGTTCTACAAAGACATCTTCAATAATAAAACCATTTAAAAAAGCACATGTCACATCCATTTGATATAACTTGAAATTCAGATGTGATGCATAGGCAAGTAAGATCCTAATAGCCTCTAATCTAGCTACAGGTGCAAAGGTTTCCTCATAGTCAATTCCCTCTTCTTTATTGTAACCTTGTGCAACTAGCCTAGCTTTGTTTCTAATGATGTTTCCAGATTCATCAACTTTGTTTCTAAACACCCATTTTGTGCCTATGGTGATACTGTCCTTAGGTCATTCTACTAATTTCCATACTTTGTTTCTTTCAAATTGATTTAGTTCCTCTTGCATAGACATTACCCAGAATTCATCATTGATAGCATCATTGACATTTTTAGGTTCTACCTGTGACAGGAAGGCTTGATGTTCAACCTTATTTCTAAGAGAAGCTCTAGTTTGTGTTCCTCTATCTAGATTTCCTACAACAGCATCTAAAGTATGGTTCTTTAGAATCCTAGTTGGTCTTGAAAAGGTAGGACTCGAGATTTTAGGTTCATCTATAGGTTGAGGTTCAACAGAAGCAGGTTCTGGAAAATTTCCAGAACTGGATGTTTTAACTACAGGTCCACTATCTTTATCATTAAAGTTCAAACCAGAGATATCATCTTCAGGATTTTCAAGAGAGGTATTAGGTTCATGTGGACCAGTTTCATCAAATTTGATGTGAACAGATTCTTCCACACATTTGGTTCTTTTATTAAACACTCTATAGTCATTACTAGAAATAGAGTAACCTAGGAAAATTCCTTCATCACTCTTGGATGCAAACTTGTCAAGATTATCTTTAGAATTAAGAATAAAGACTTTGCAGCCAAAAACATTGAAGTAGTTAACCTTAGGTTTCATATGGTTCCACAACTCATAAGGGGTCCTCTTAAGAATGGGTCTAATCAAGACTCTATTAATAACATAACAAGCTTTATTTACAGCTTCAGCCCAAAAATAAACAGGTAGGTCATACTCATTAAGCATAGTCCTAGCAATTTCTTGAAGGGTTCTATTCCTCCTTTCTACTACACCATTTTGCTGGGGTGTCCTAGGGGAAGAGAAATTGTGACTATAGCCATTGTGTGAGCATTAAGATACAAACTCATGATTTTCAAACTCACGGCCATGATCACTTCTCAGAGTTTTAATCTTATGTCAACTATGGTTTTCTACAGACTTGGAGTATTTTACAAAGAAAGAACAAGCATCACTTTTGTGAGCTAGAAAATATACCCAAGTATATCTAGAAAATTCATCTACAAGAACATAGACATAATGCTTCCCATTTAAAATAGAAACTCTAGAAGGTCCAAATAAATCCATGTGAACCAACTCAAGAGGTTAAGAAGTTGACACTTGTTTCTTTTATTTAAAAGAAACTTTATGTTTCTTTCCCTTTTGACAAGGATTACAAACTTGGTCTGCTGGAAATTCATGTTTGGGTAGGTCTCTAACTAAGTTCTTCCTAACAAGTTTTCTAAGTGAATGCACATTGTAGTGTCCTAATCTTCTATTCCAAAGCCAAGACTCGTTATGAAAAGCATTTCAACAAGTAATATTTGGCTTAGCTAAAGAATTTAAATCAACAGCATAAACATTTTCATTTCTCAAAGCAGCAAACACTACAATATTTTTAGAATTAAAAACATTGCAAGAATCATTTTCAAATTTAACATAAAAACCATCATCACATAACTAAGAAATACTTAACAAATTGTATTTAAGTCCATCAACAAATAAAACTTCAGATATTAATACTGAGTCAGTGTTACCAATCTGGCCTAAGCCGATGATTTTTCCTTTTGAGTTATCACCAAAAGTGACAAACCCTCCATCAACTCTCAATAAGATTTTAAAGAATGAGAAGTCTCCTGACATATGTCTTGAACATCCGCTGTCCAAGTACCAGGTCTTTTTACAGGATCTCTTTAAGCAGGTTTCCTACAAAACAGATTTAAACAGGAAATGATTTTGGTACCCATATTTTCTTGGGTCCAGACAGGTTAGCCAATAACACTTTAGGTACCCATATTTGTCTAATGGTTCTCATAAAATTTCTAGAATCAACAGATTTTGAATGATAAACCTTATTAGATTCATAACTAGTTGAAGCATATGAAGTTCCATAACTAGCTACATTTTGTCCAGATTTAGGAATGAATCTAGTTTGGGTAATTTTCCTTTGTCCAGGTTGGTATCCTATACCAGTAGTGTATCTAGGTTCAATGTTCTTACCTAGAATTTGAGTAAGAGTATCTTTACCATTGGTAAATTTCTGTACGTCTTTCTTGAGTTGCTCATTAGACAATTTTAGTTCAGTATTCTCTTTATGAAACTGATCATTCTTTTCTACTTCAATATCCAGAACAGATTTATGTTTAACAGTTAAAGCATACTGTTTCTTTAAACCTTTGTATTTGTCTTTCATCTCATTAGAGGTTTCTTCTAACATATCAGAATATTCAAACAGTTCAGATTTAGACATGTTATCACATTCAGAATCATCTCTAGAATAATATGAATTAGAAGAAGGAGTTTCTGAAGTTACCTCAGAGGTGTTTGTCATAAAACACATGTTTTCCTTGTTTCTGTGTTCAGTTTCAGAAGCTTCAGATTCACTAGAACTATCCTTAGAGGCACTCCAAGTAGCCTTCATGGCATTCTTATACTTTTTATCCTTGTATTCATACTTATTCTTTTATTTAAGCTTTGGACAGTCTTCTTTTATGTGTCCTTTCCTTTTTCACTCATAACAGACAACTTCATCTTATTTATCAGGCTTCTTCCTATCCTTTTTCCAATGTCCTTTGTTGTCATACTTACCTTTGTAGTTTGACTTTCTGAAAATCATCGTCTTCCTATAGAATTTCTTAAACCTTCTAGCAATGTGATCCATCTCAGCATCACTGTCAGAATCACTCTCACTGTCTCCATAGCTTGAACATTCATTGATACCTTGAAGCATTTTCTTTATCATTATTCTTTGAGGTTGTAGTTTTGAAGGCAACAGATTTCCTTCTAGGTTCATCTTCTTCTTCTTTGTTAACCTTGAGTTCTTATTCATACATCATCAACTTTCCAATTAGTTTCTTGACTGGCAGTTCTCCAATGTCACACGATTCTCAAATGGAGACAGAGGTTCCTCTCCATCTTTCAGGTAGACATCTCAAAATTCTCATGATTTGTTCCTTTGTTGGAACATCCTTTCCCAGAGAAGTCATTGTGTTGAAAATTTCATTAAACCTGAGATACATGTCAAAAATGGGTTCATCAGGCTTCATCTTAAAATTATCATACTTAATAGTATAGGTATTCAATATAATCTCCTTAACATTAGTTGTTCCTTCATGATAAACAGCTAAGGTATCCCAAATTTCATGTGCAGTTGTACAAGAAGATATTCTATTAAATTCCCCATATCATAGAGCACAGTATAAAGCATTCATTACTTTACACTTATTATTGTAGGCTGACTTAGTAGCTTTATTCCAAGTAGATCTAATAGTAGTTTGTATTTTGTATTTAGATTCTAAAGCAGTCCAAATATCAAAACACATGCTCTCTAAATGAAATTTCATCTTTATTTTCCACTGAGCATAGTTGGTTCCATTGAAAAAGAGTGGTCTATTGCTAGCAACACCTTCAACTCTATTGTCCATGATAACTAAATTAAAGCAAAGATTTTAAAGAGATAAAAATTTAGAAATAACAGAAATTTTATGAACATTAAAATACAACTAAAATCACAGTTGAAAAACAGAGTACCCTCAGAAAATATTTTAACCTCCTATGATACCAAATGTTGGTCGGAGTGTACACTCAAGAGTGGGGGTGAATTGAGTTCCAATTAAAATTTATATTTTAAAACTTTGTCTTAAAAGCCACCAAATAAAATACAAAATTAAACTGTAGTGAATTTATATCAATGTAAGGGTTTGTTTGGCTACTAAAGGGATTGATTATTTCCCAGTTAATCAAAACATAAGGGTTGATTAACTTTTGAAACAAGCTTACTGATTTAAAAATAATATAAACACTTGCGAATTTAATTGTCAATGTGACTTTAAAATAGTTTTGGTTTTAATGAAATTAGCAGCGGAATAAAGAATAATTTGAAAGATATAGCACAGCAGATATAACCAAGATGTTCAGTCTCAAGCTGAGACTTAGTCCTATTAACAAATTGTATAAAGATGATCCACACCTTGGATCGGGGATTACAACAGTTTACACTTGTCAAGGTCCAAGACCTCTACCACTGTTATCCATGGGAACAGGAACAACGGCAACAAGCTGTCCAGGTCACACGACCTCTACCACTATCCCAGTCGGAAATAAAAGAAGTAAGAGAGTTGAGTGAGGATTTACAAATCATCCAGTTAAGGCACAGGAGACAAAGTGTGTGTAAAATATATCATATAACACACACTGCTCAATATGTAAAAAGATAAATCACATAGAAAATATTTAGAGTTTAGAAATGGCTCTAGTGATTGTCGTGCAGTTCTGAACTCCTTTGATTGATCAGAATTTGCTATGAGTCCTCTTCTGATTTTTTTTGGAAAATAGAGTATCGTCTGTTTCCTTGACTTCCAGATGTAGAGACAGTTGATGAATCTCTTGAGTTATGTTCTCGTTCTCAGCTCTTCACTAGTATGCAGTAAATAATGAGTTCTTCGTGTAAGTCCAGTCGTCTCTTTGCATTCACACTCTGTTGTTCTTCTAGCACGCCTTTTGGTCTATATGTCTCGTGTATTCGTCTATATGCCTCAGGCTTTTAGTATCACATCCTTCCTTTATTTAAAGAACATGCTCCGGAAAAGATGAATAATTTTTGTAGGTACGAGGTACGGTTCCCTGACATCCAACAGCACACATTAAATAAATTTCAGTGAATTAAAATATACCTGATATGACCGCTGGTTAGATTAAAGAAAGATAAAGAAATTAAAGCAGTGTCGGGTTCTATCTTTGGAACGGTAGCTCTTGATATTGGTAGACTTGTGTTACAGTGGGTGTCTGTAGGTCTGAGTATCAGTAGACATTTGTAACGGTAGGCTTTTCTGTCGGTAGACTTGATCTATCGGTAGCGGTGGACTTGTAACAAGAGCGGTGGCTCTGCCATTACCAGTAGCGGTAATTCTATATCGGTAGTTGTGGCTCTGCCTTGTATCGGTAGTGGTAGCTCTTTATCGATAGCATAACAGTGGACTTTATCATATCGGTAACTGTCAACATTGTTGTAGGGGTAACTGTCGACTTCATTGAATCGGTAGCTCTATCAGTAGATTTTGATGCAGCGATGGACTTAGGGTATCAGTTGGCTATCGGTAGATGTACCGGTAGCTGTATCGGTAGCTCTCTTATAGCAGTAGCTCCAACATATCAGTAGACTTAACTGTATTCGTAGCTGTGAGCTGTAACAGTTTCTAGCTAGTAACGGTAGCTATTTGTTCTGACGGTAGCTACTGTCTAATAGTTGCTCTACTCTGTATCGGTAGCTAGTATGTAACGGTAGCTGAAAACTATTTGAGAATTCACTTGGCAGAATGAGTTAAGTCATAGTAAACATATATCTGATAATTCAAAAGACTTAATTTAAGCATAATGAAGGTAACAACATATATTAAATTATATTTGGAATGTATTAAGTATAATCAAGATATAAAGAAAAATGGTTGGGATTATCAAAACACAATAAAGAAACTTAATTCCAGAGGGTTCAACAAATACTGAATATGGTTGTACCATATTTATAATAACATCACAGTATATATAAGACACTGGAGTTATTATTTTAGAATGGTAATAAAAAAGAAAGTAGAAGTGGAAGAAGAAATGAATTTGAAAAAGGGTGGTGAAAACATTACCTCTTCTTCGGGTTCTTCCTTTTGATTTGATCAAAAGGGATCCATAGGTTGTCTTTCTAATCAAACTGAGGCCTCTAGGATGTATTGAGGGGTTTTTAGAGAGTATTTGTGTAGTGTTTGGCCTATCCAAAAGGCTTTGAAGGTGTGATGTAATGAGAAGGGGGAGTGTCCTTTTAAAAGAGGGGTCAGGGGCACCTTTGGAAAATCTAGAAATATTAATTTATAATAAATTCATATTCAGTTTCTAATGACTCCAAAGTTGATTATTCAAAGGTTAAGGTTGGGTTAGTTCTCAAACCATTCAACCAATAGAATTTAGACAGGTTTGGGTTACTATATTAACCTTATCTTTTAGTTTTAACTCTTAGTTAATTAAATTGACATTTACCATGTCACTTTGTATTTTTAGATTATATAGTTAATAAACATACTATATACATCCAAGAGACCCCCATGTGGTTCATTAATGATACAAATATCTTTATATAAGTCTCTTGGACGAACCGTAGATTTTTAGGAGTTTAATATCAATTAATAATATAATATTTGTTTTAAAAACTCATTTTTGTCAATTTTGACACTATTCAAAAGTTGATTTTTATGAAACTCATAATAGAATTATTACTTCGAAAAAAGTAAATTAAATAAATCCTAATATGTCATATTATCATATAAAATTATTTTAATTCATTAAAAGTCTCAAATTATATTTATTTGGGTATTTATAATATCAATTATTTTAATTGTTCACTATTATGTTTATTACGGCATCATCATTGTGTCATAAATAAATTAAATTATTTAATGTCTAAAAATTATAAATAAAATATTATTATGTAGGGAATATTATTAGATTTCTAATTAATATTTACAATCGAATTTATAATATGTATAACCCTATATTACAAATCTTTTAGTAAATAAACCTTGATTTTAACTATTTTAACTCTTCTTTGAATTAAATAATAATAAATGTCCTAATCTAATCCAAGTGGACCTAAATGATAATATTTTATTCCTAAGGTTGTTTTTTGTCGAGATACACTTGTCCAATAGAATTAGGACATGTGTTAGGGTAATATTAATATCATTTCTACCCTTAGTTACCCTATTTACTTTTAACCGTGGAAAAAAAGTAAAAAGATACTATTCACCAAAAATTATTTTCATCTCATTGAACCACATTTTACTTCTTGATATTAACCATGTCTCTTATATTTTCGAAATTCCATTCACAGAAGCGGTAAAATTATGTTTTATGAAAAATTCAGTTTTTTTAACTACCACTTAGTAGATTCACTATTCATCAAAAATTGAAGTTTTTCAGAACAATGCCAAAATTTCACCCTAAGATATAATTGATATTCCAAATTCAAAAATGATGTCTATTTTACAAAATTCCAAACATATAAGTTTCATTAATTAATTTTATAAATAATTTCCGTTGTCACAACAAATAGCGTGTTTTTAAGAAACAATATATATCAAAAGATTTACAATTGTTTTGGTCCAATTTCAAAGTGAAATTAATTCTAATGAAAACCATTGGATAAAATGGTAAAAATATATTATAATTATTATTTAAAACCACTCAAATTAATAATTTATCACTATTAATTATTTTGATTAAAAAAGATGTTTTTAATTAAAATTTAGTAATTTTCACTATTCATCGAAATATTAAAGTTATCCGAAAAGTACCAAAATTTCACCCTAGGCTAATATTGATATTATGAATCCAAAAATGAAGTCCATTTTGAGTAATATAATTTATAAAATTTCAAAAATTAGGTATTACTATTCATAACGGCTAGTTTGGTAAGTCATGGTGCGCCTTAACTCGGTGTTGCGTGTAGTGCAAGTTATTGAATTATTTTGAAGAAATAACACACTATGAAATCTTGGGGTGCTACATTCTCCCCTCCTTCAATAAATTGCGTCCTCACAATTTGAAATTGTTCTTCGAAAATAAAAGGTTGAAAATAAAAAATATCTTTGTGGGAAAACCCACATCGGAAATTGGGTTACTAAAATTTAGTCTAATATGAGGAAAAGAGAAATGAAAGGGTCACCACCAAATTATGATCTTGATTAGGATAACATTGGTGGAAATTAGAGACATATACTTGGAGGAAAAACGTAAATATTTATAGGTAGTGATTGAGGTCATCAATCATAAACAAGTTTAATATTGAGGTCCTTAAATTCATCAATCTGTGAAGATTTGAAATACCATCGGTTCAACAAAAAATAGGGTATTAGGATAACACAATTTTGGTTTTAGGATACCTTAAATAAAGTATAAGAATTAATTTCTTCATAGAATAAGAGAAGAAGAAAAAATATATTCTTGACAAGTAGAGTTCCATCCTTTAACTAATTTCTACCACAGACTCATCTTTCACTCTAAAAGATAATAGAACATAAAAATAATATTCTATTTATCCTATTCGTATAGGGTAAAAAAAATTAATTTATAATTCATCTAATAGAACCATTAAAAATGACATTATTCAATCTAGGACATCACGTGGGTCCGTGGTAGGTGATACACCCTTGTCGCCCTTCGGTTTTGGGTTCATGTCTCGCGGCCTTGCCGGACGCGACGGGTTGCCGCCCGACCTCTGGGTTGTCCATCTATGGCAATCCAAAATAATCCAAACTAGAACTATCCAAAATACTTCAGTAAAAAATTTATAAGGAAGGTAAACACAATAAAGATACTTTTTTCCGCATAATAACATGTGAACACCTTCATCGTGTATTCTTTTAAAACACTGCAACATCTTGAATTACCATAAAACCTTATTGATTACATTCATGATCCCTTATTCCTTAAAGAAAAATAGATATACTCCTTCAATCCAAAATTTTTTTAAACCCAAACAATGATGGAATATACAAATCATTAATCAGTTTCAATGTAGTCAAGAATATCCAATATTATTTATCTAAATCAATCGTGTATTATTCCAAAATCACTACCTCAGTATCAGAACTATATTATGGTTTATCATTCTCTCAACCATATATTTTCCAAAAATTTATCCTGCTATTGAGTCACTTTTCTTTGTTCCACACAATCTCAAGTCCTTAATGAAATAGTACAGCAGTACAATCCTTATATACTCCATAATTATTATAACAAGTACATTGTTGATACAACACTTAATTGAAATAATCAATATAAGAACTCTAATCATTCCACTTCATATGTGGTTGTATCATAACTTGATTATCATCCAATAGCATCATTTGCGGCATAGACTAATGACTAGGACATAGGTTCGCGTAGTGTCCAAACTCCTTGAAAATGAAGCATTGTACATTTGAAACCATTTTCATACCCTTGTAGTCACGTACTTTGTGCCGTTTTCCTCCACACTTATGACAAACTCCCATTCCTTTCAGGCAAGTTCCAGGGTGTTTTTCCCACAGTTATCACATATGGAAAAATTCCTCTTTTCTCTCTTCCCTTTATCCATCTTTCTCTCTTCCATCCTTTTCTTCCCTTGCTTCCCTTCAAAGCCATAGGACTCAGTAAACTCTTTACTTATCTTATCAACACATGATATTATTTCTTCATATTATGATAATACATGGGAGTCTATTTCTCTTATAAATTCTGGATTAAGACCATGAAAGATATGATCCTTCTCTCTCTTTTGATCATGTGCATTGTTAGAGTTATCATTCCTTCTACTGGGCACCATTTCTAAACAATGGCATACACTATATTAGTTTATGAATAATAATACCTAATCCCATACTTGTAAAACACATAACATAAATTAAATAGTTTATTGATATAATCCATAATCATAAAAATTTCTCCTTTGAGAAAGTATATACTCATAAACCCTTAATAATGGTTTGTAAAGAAAATGAGAATTATCCTAAGCATATCCCCCGGGAGTGTCGTAACCAAGAGTGCAGCAAGGCCCATTGTCAGGCACCAGTTCCCGTTCGAGTCTAGCTCAAAGCGGTGTTTTCAGGTTTTACCCCTAGGTACATCTGTGCCAGAGCCGCCTCTACCTGCTCGTATCCAAACAGGGATGTATTGCTCGGAAAACTCACAAAATCTCTACAATACCAATATTCTAGGATGTTCTTCGATACTAATCCTCAAGGTCCATCTTAGGTCTATGTGCTCTAATCAGAGTTTATCTAAATCTAGCTTCCAAGGTTTGTACTAAACTTCCTATGATACCAACTGTAATGCCCCAACCCCAGTTACCCAGAGTCGGTGCATTATAACATAACATTGGCATGATCACGAGAAAGATCAAATCTCGAAAGACCGATTGGTTTAGTAGCCTTGGAAATATTGGATATATTCATAAAGTTTTACATGACATCAATAAGTGAAACGCTACAACAATATATTGTCTCCATATTCCACACTCATATCCTCACATATTATCCCTGTAGGTCATTCAAAAATTACATCTTCACATCCTAGGAAAAATAAAACATATAAAAGGGGTGAGCTCAAATTCCCGGTAAGGATAACAATAAAGCGCAAAATTTCATAAATAAGAATAAAAATTTAAGGCAACGTATAACTAAAACAAAAGCCTTTTAAACTCAATCTTCAACATAGTATGACAAAAGTAAAATGAAATAATTCCATTTACTTATTCACATGGATATTCTACTAATCGAATAATCACATACAATATCAGTAACCAATTTCATAATGATGGAATGCATAATGCCATACTATCATAATCACATAACCAAGGCCTCGTGCCAAGACTACTAATAAGATTTTTCGAAGGCCTTGTGCCAAGACACTAGTTTGTATCATGAGACCTACCTATGCATCGAGGAGCTATAGCGGGATCCACCGGTCACATATTAAGTCCAATTCATTCCCATATGAAAAGGTTTAAACATAATATAAGAATTCTTATTAAAACTAGCATACAAAATGTCAATATTTTCACCATAAACCATGAATGGTATAAAAATTGCACATCGACAGTCAAACATATCACAAAAATTTCAATATAATATAGAAGTTTTGTATCATAATAAATCAACTTCAAATAAGCTTAAAATCCATCAAAGGATGTTGACATAGATGAAATCGAAACTATTTGAGAGAAATATCTCTATTCTCAAAATCATTGAAAAGTCACACATTTATAAAGAAAGTAATTTAATTGAGATTTTTGAATCAAAGTGTCCCATACCACTCTAAAACATTTTAAAAGAAATATCATTTGAAAACCTTCATGTCCATATAAATAAATCCTTAAAATCATTTTGAAAACATGGACATTAATTAAAAATATTTAGAAAGATAAATCTTTAAAACATTTAAAATTATGATCTTGATAAAGAGTACCTTTCAAAAATTATTAAAATATTCATTTTTAAATCATTTAAAAGTCACATAATTATAAAATATAACATTTACTTTGAAAATATTCTTATAATCTTGTAAGGGAAGCTTTGACGATTTTATAACGGTGGTAAATAGCCGCACCCACCGTATAAGTTAAAAAAACATTCTTACCTTAAATTTGTTGAAAGGCAAAAAGAGCCCTGTTTGGAAAATGATAGAAAGATTCCATTAAAAACACAAAAGGGTATAAATTACTTTAACCCATATTCTTTGTAAATAGTAAAAATGTTTTGAAATACATTTCGAAGAAACATGGATGTGGATGATAAAGAGATCCTAGTAAATAATTACATATAAACAACCTCGGATAATGAAGAGATTGTGAAATAAACCCTTACCTTGTACTTTTACTTGGTTGAGGGTAGTTTAACCTCCTGTATAATGGTGAAATAATTGTTATTATATTATACAAATATGATATCATATATGATCTTTTAACATTTCTTTGTTAATAATATCTTAGTATTATCGTCGTTTCGGGTGTTAACTTACTCATTTTCTTTTATATGTTTTGTTACGTAAGCCATGTTTGTAATGGTTAGGTTGTATCTTTTTATTATTCAGAATTTTATCAAGTCCTTAAACATTATAAAATGATAATTATACTTGAATGGATATGATGGAGAATGAATCTCATCGTGTTCTTGGAACGGTAGTCCGTTAGTACGCACGAGTGACAATATCATTCTTTTGATATTAAAATAATATATCATTGGATAGTATATCATAGATACAGAATCATTATCATGTTATATTTATTATTTACATGAGTTACACATCATTATTATACCCATCCAAATAATAATATATTGAATAAGAATTACACCACGACGTGGAGACGGTAAGCCGTACGTACGCATGTATGGTGACATGTTATTCAAAGGGTGGATAGAATACTGAATATGGTTGTACCATATTTATAATAAAATCACAGTATATATAAGATACTGGATTTATTATATTATAATGGTAATAACAAAGAATGATGAAGTGGAAGAAGAAATGAATTTGAAAAAGGGTGGTGAAAACATTACCTCTTCTTCGGGTTCTTCCTTTTGATTTGATCAATAAGGCTCCTTAGGTTGGCTTTATGATCAAAATAAGGCCTCTAGGTTGTAGTGAGGGAAGTTGAGAGAGTATTTGGGCAGAGTATGGCCGAACCAAAAGGTTTTGAAGGTTTGAAGTAATGAGAAGGGGGAGTGCCCTTTTATAAGAGGGGTGAGAGGCACCATTGGAAAAGCTAGAAATATTAATTTATAATAAATTCATATTCGGTTTCTAATGGCTCCAAAGTTTATTATTAAAAGTTTAAGGTGGTGATAGGTCAAAAACCATTCTACCAATAGAATTTAGACAGGTTTGTGTTACTATATTAACCTTATCTTTTAGTTTTAACTCTTAGTTAATTAATTTGACATTTACCATGTCACTTTGTATTTTTATATTATATATTTAATGAACCTACTATATACATCCAAGAGACCCCCCAAGTGGTCCATAAATGATACATATATCATGATATAATTCTCTTGATAGAACCTTAGATTTTTTGGAATTTAATACCAATTAATAATATAATATTTGTTTTAACAACTCTTTTATGTCAATTTTGACACTATTCAATAGTTGATTTTTCTGAAACTCATAACAGAATGATTACTTCGAAAAAAGTCACTTAAATCAATCCTAATATGTCATATTATCCTAGAAAATTATTTTAATTCATTAAAAGTCTCAAATTATATTTATTTGTGTTTTTATAATATCAATTATTTTAAATGTTCACTATTATGGTAATTAATGCATCATCATTGTGTCATAAATAAATTAAATTATTTAATGTCTAAAAATTATAAATAAAATTTAATTATGTAGGTAATCTTATTATCTTTCTAATGAATATTTAAAATCTAATTTATATTATTTATAACCCCACATTGAATTTTTTTTGTAAATAAACTTTGATTTTAACTCTTTTAACTCTTCTTTGAATTAAATAATCATAAATGTCCTAATCTAATCCAAGTGGACCTAAATGATAATATTTTATTCCTAAGTTTGTTTTTAGTTGAGATAAACTTGTCAAATAGAATTAGTACATGTGTTAGGGTAATATAAATATCATTTCTACCCTTAGTTACCCTATTTACTTTTAACCGTGGTAAATAAAAGTAATAAGTTACTATTCACCAAAAATTATTTTAATCTCATTGAACCACATTTTACTTCTTCATATTAACCGTGTCTCTCGGATTTTTGAAATTCCATTCACAGAAGCGGTAAAATTATGTTTTATGAAAAATTAATTTTTTTTAACTACCACTTAGCAGTTTCACTATTCATAAAAAATTGAAGTTTTTCAGAACAAATCCAAAATTTCACCCTAAGATATAATTGATATTACAAATTCAAAAATGATGTCTATTTTACAAAATTCCAAAAATATAAGTTTCATTAATTAATTGTATAATTAATTCTTTTTGTCACAACAAATAGCATGTTTTTAAGAAACAATATATATCAAAAGATTGACAATTGTTTAGGTCCAATTTAAATGTGAAATTAATTCGAATGAACACCATTGGAAAAAATGGTAAAAATATATTCTAATTATACTTTAAAACCACTCAAATTCATAATTTATCACTATTAATTATTTTGATTACAAAATTTGTTTTTAATTAAAATTTAGTAATTTTCACTATTTATCAAAATATTAAAGTTATCCGAAAAGTACCAAAATTTCACCCTAGGCTAATTTTGATATTCCGAATCCAAAAATGAAATCCATTTTTAGAGATATAATTTATAAAATTTAAAAAAGTAGGTATTACTATTCATAATGGCTACTTTGGTAAGTCATGGTGCGCTTTAACTCAGTGTTGCGTGTAGTGGAAGTTATTGAATTATTTTGAAGAAATAACCCACTATGAAATCTTGGGGTGTTACATATAGCCCATTTTTCTAGTTGTTCATGGTGGTTACTGAGAACTAGTGGATTTTATGATTATGTTTGCATCATAAAGGTTATTATCTTCTTTATAAATGCATTCCTTCTTAAACACTTATATAAGGTATGCACTATTGGGTGGTATCCTACTGACACCCCTCTCACACCCTATGTGGGCCATTCAGGATGTGTGAAGACTTAATGGATTTACGTGCAGGAAAGAGATCAGGTTCAGGGGATAGACTATTTTAGTTGTCGCATAGAGATGGTATGGACTTAGAGGTCCTTCCTTGATAGAGTTTACTTTGTTCTACATTATTTCATGTACCAGCATGCATACTTTATTTATTATAGCTACTTTTGGTTAGCTATTAGAACCCTTTTATATATTTACATGCTATGGATGTATGATTTTTTTGTTCTTGTAGTTGTTACTAATGGTTTGACATGCTGTTGGGTTTACATTCTACTACAATGGTTTTATTTATTACTTCTACTATTTATTTTTATTGATTGGGCTTCCACTATGTAGGTCTAGTTCAACTCTGAATATTCATCCAGTTTTATATTTTTCTCATACCAATACTAGTAATATCTTTATAGCAAGTATAGCATCCCCAATATACCAATAATACCCTCACTACTAGTCGAGATCCTTTGGTGTTTTAGGAGGTGTGCCTGAGGTAGTAACACCCGACCCATTTTGCACTGTTCGGATGGTTGTTCAGTTCTAGGACATTACACATATAATTTATTTTCCATCACCATTTTTCAATATTAGTAATAATGTTGTAATTAATTCCTATATAACATATTCATTAAATATCTATCAATATTAAAATATGATATATAATTTATGTTCTTATATTTCAATGCATGCAAAAACGATAACTTCATTCAAGAATATGTTTAAATTATAACATCCACAAAATGATAAAAAAAAATTTAATCAGCGCATCACATGGATGATATATATAAGTAAATTTATATGATTAAAATTATATCTATGATATTATAAAATTTACTTAAATTATAAAAGATAGTTCCCTTCTTTCAATTTTGATCATTCAAAAAAAGAAATGTTACTCATGTGTACATACATATTACCATCTTCATGATTGTGACATTGTTTATACTCCATATACATATTTAATGATTGGATTTAAAAGAAAATTTATTACTAAAAATATTAATTATTTCATTAATATTATACAGGAGACATGAAAACATTAACTATAGACATCATACCAATGTAATACTTGGCCCAAGTACCCAATATCATCCAAAATGTTGATGTAAACCTAACATATTAAGAGATATCTATAACAAGGTAATGAGTGATATAAAAGTAATAATAATAATAATAATAATGTATATCAATAAAGTAAATAATTATCTTATGTTTTTTTCAGAAAGGTAAATACACATGTGGTGAATTAGACTCAAGGTAATGGACTTTGTCTTATTCTCCTTTTTTCAGGCATATTTTGATGTTACATGTCCACCTTCTTTTATGACGTGAATACAAAGATTCATTATAATATTATATCATTAATTTAATTATTATAATTCAATTTTCCATTTATTTATATTAACTAATATGACTTATTATTTAAATATATAAATTTGGAATGTGAAATATTTATATTGTTATCTCTTTTAACTGATTAAACATTTAAATTCAAAATAATTTCCATTATATAAATATTATTTATATTATTTCATTAGTTAATTTATTTAAATAAAAAATTATTAAAAATAAATTATATATATATTTTTAATTTCACTCATTATTTTCTAAAATAAAACTTAATATGGGTTTTGTTTAGAATTTTTTGATAAACAAAAAATTGAATGTTTTATTATGAACCAACATAGAAATATCATCTTTATCGCTAGAGTGAATATAATTTAGTATATAGTATCCTTTTCAAGCTTAAAATTTTTATTTAATGTTATTATTTGTTTCCCATTTATTTTATTTTTAAATAAAATTATTTTTTGGTACCGAAAATGGGTTTTAAAATAAAGGGGTATTTTTATTCAAAATTGATTTCATATAGGATTAAATTATTATTTTTTGAATAGCTTTATGATGAAAATTTTTTATTCATTAAATGGAATGTGATCATTATATGATATAGTTCATCAAAATGTAACTTATACAATGGTTTCATCCCCTTTATACATAATGGGTGAGCCCGATATAGCTTCGACTACGGTTTGCGCACCATTTTTTGCACGTGAGAAACCTGAGACCACAATATAGATTACACCAAGGTTTTATCCCAATTATTTCCCACATGAGAGCCTAATATAGCTTATATGAATGGTCATCAATGTTATAGATCTAAAATGCGTTGATTAATTATAATATAGGATGCCAGTCATATGGTTTTTCAAATTGAAAGGGTTTTATATATCTCGTACTCCATGTTACCTAAAAGAGTTTAATTCAATTATATTGGTCTTAATTATTTTTGTGAGCATTATGGGATTTTTCTCGAGAAAATATTTTATTTCAAATGATCATTTAACATTGAATTTATTAGTAAATAAATTCTATTTTCTAGGTGTTCAAATGAGTAACTATTTTCCATCTTCTTGTATCTATTACCGAGCTTTTGTGGATATACCAAGTTTTTAATTAAATTTATTTAGACTTTAGGATAGGTAAAATAACAGAATAAATCAAGATAACTCTCATGGATATTTTTCCTCTAATTAATGAATGGTTTATATTAAAGGTTTTATATTTTAGAGAAAACTAATACTAATGTGAAGTGTCTAGTTTTTCATTTGTGGTTTTCTTATGTATGAGTTATGACCCACTTATCTGAATCACTAAACCTAAAAATTTCCTAAAATTTATATAAAGTAAAAATATAGAAAAAAAAATTGTAATGAAATTTTTTAGTGTTTTACTTGTAGTTTGAATCATGATAAATGTTAATACAACTTTAGAGGTTTGTATAGTGTTAATATAATTCCCTTATAATATTTTAAATTATGGTTTTTCTGAATTGAGGTATCATTTTATGATTAACAATTTTTATCATCTAAAAAATACTTGTTAATAATGGTTTTACTAAGAGAAAATTTTGATTATGTAATGAGACATAATCATGATGAAACCATACGTCCAAATATGAACCTAAGATGGTTGTATTTGGAAGAGAATCTTCTATTATAGTAATGGATCAACTAACAACATCTATAACTTGTAGGGTTTTCGATGATATAGAGAATGATTATGTGCCCTTAAGAAACATGTCTATATTATAGATTTATGTGAGGAAACAACCCAAATAATTTAGTGGATCATCTTTACAAATGGTATTCGATGGATAGGTAAATTCCACAGAGAATATTTTTTATGTCAAGGCATGTTTGTAACATCAAAAGGTAACTCTTTCTATATATAATTTTGATGGTTATTATGATCAATTGTGTAAATTGTTTAAGAATTCTAAAGATAATGGAGATTATTGTGACAACTAATTGGAAACATATATATTCCTTGACAAATATTTCCCTATATATATTTTTAATAGGATGGAGATAAAATTATTGGAATTGAGCTAGAGGATGATCATTAAATGTCATCTTATGAAGAAAATTTTACAAGGATGACCAATTATGTAACAAGATTTTTTGGGACATTTATAGTAAAATAAATAGATAATATATATGTTTAAAACAATTCTTGTGATGTTAATTGGATGCACGATAATTCAAAATTTATGGATTTTTTTACTATGATGATAAATTCAATATAATGTTTTTCACTATTATGTGACATTAGATAACTAGGTAAATAACAATAAATGTATAAGTAAATGGATATGAAACCAACTATGAATTCTAGAGGTATGTCTAAGACATGTTCTAAAGGTGGAAAAATGATTTTTGGGGAATGTATGTCATGATCTTGAAAGTGTAAAAAATTTGGTATGTTAGGTCAAAAGGTTCATGAATATAAGGGAAATAGCCTGGAACAATTTAATAAAGGGTAAACACATATAAATTCCAAAGTAATATTCTTTTTCAGTAATGATTTGGGTAATTATTATAACATGTGCCTGACATCACATACTCTGTATGGAAAAAATCTTGATCGGAATAAAATAGTTGTGGGAAACACAATTGATAGTACTACAGTAGATATTGGAACATCTACTTAAACGATAGATGTGCTACGAAGCTCTATATTTTTCGAAGGTTAAACCATTGTTAAATATTTTAGAGAATCATTATAATGTTTTAGTTGATGTGATCATAATGTGATTATGGAAATTTTGGGTGATATTTGGTAGGGTTTATGATAATATAAGGATTTAGTTTAAGGTGATGTATTCGTTAACATTGGTACATTATTTTTATGGTATTGATATCTTTTTTTTATTTATATTGTTTTTGTTGATAAAGGGTATTTTTTGGGGAGTACATCATAAAATTTGGAGTGTTAATAGCATTATATTTTTCCTCTAATATTCAAATATATCAAATAATTATATTTCCTTATATTAATAGATAGTAAATTAATTGATCAACTATATGAAATGTTTTTTTATTTAAAAATATAATTCATTAACTTTTCTTACTGGGAAATCAATGAAATTTTAACCCATAACATATTTTTGGTTTTGTGATTATTATCCATATAATGAACATTTTACATATCATAGTTCACCAGAGCATGATAGTTAGATTTTTTCCTCCATGAATATATTTTACTAAATGAAAATCTGGTATGTGTTAGCTCAGGTGACCTTTATAATTCCATTTCATTCTTTTATAGTCGATTTTGATTAATCATTTTTAAGGGTTGGGGTTTCAATAATTGTTTTATGGATAGATATACCATGGTTAGAAATCCCATGTAAAAAATATGGGGATGAAATTTATTATAGGGATAGAATATAACAACTGGATATATTAAAAGGAAACACTATATTTTATAGTATACATGATACTCCACATAGTTCAATAATTAAAATATAAATACTATTATTTGATATATTAATTATTGCCTAACCATTTCATTGGAGGGTATAAATGGACTAAATATATTTTTTATAGATATTTATAATTTTTTTGATATAAATTCAATATAATTTTTTCGAAAGAGATATAAAAAAATTAGTTTTATGGATAAAAGATGTATTTTTCCTAAAACAAAGTTTTCATCCTTATAATTGAATAATTTTTTTAAATCATAATTTTTGACACTTTTATAAATATTATATGAAAAATTAATATTAATTTCTCAAGGTGGAATATTAAATGTTAATTTGGATTATTTTTTGGCATTTTAATGATAATTTCCATTTCATAATGATTAGTGAAAAAACATCTTTTTAAATGAAAAAATACTATTATTCGAAATAATTTATAATCATGAATTATTACAACATATTATTCATTTTTCAAGTGTAAAATATAATCTTTTGCAATCAATATTTATTCGTTTTATATTTCCTCATTTATCTATATCATCATTCCACTAGTTCTTCATTCCTAAATATTGATATGGTATTTATAATTATTACTCATTTATTTAATTGATTTTTTTTAATTAAAATATATACTATATAATGATTGTTTTTTGTGAAAAATAATATTTATAAATAAAAAATTAAAACATAAATCTTACAAATGTGATTTATATGTTGGATTCTAAAATACCATACAAGAAAAAATATTGGAATCATTATTATTTCATTAAACATAAGAAAGTTATGTCAATGATGTCCACAAAATGTATGGAAATTATGTTGAATATTTATGTTTACTTTTCTGGATTTCATTGGTTTTTTTTAATTTTATACTATATTAGTCATGTATTTTCTACAAACGGTGTAATCAATGTTAAAATTTAAAAAAAAAAATAGAATATTCGAACATCATTTAAAAATAAAAGACTTTTAAAGGGACTTATAACATCATTTGTTAAATAATAAGTGTAATATGCGGATTTTAACATGAATTATAAATAATAATAAACAATAAATGTATTTATTTTTTAATAAAATTAATACTTCATAATCAGTTTTAATAAATTACATTAAAAATATATATTCTACACCGATCATGATAAAATCACTTGAAAACCCAGTACAAAAAATAATTTTTTTAAATTTTATTTGTGGATAATGGAATTAATGTTAAATTATTTATTTGTATGGTATCCATGGATATTAATTGTGAATTTTATTGGATCATTTAAATATAGCATCACATATTAGTTTTCAAGGACCTACTAGAATTATGGATTACTCTTTTTATGGGACTGTTGAAAACAACTATTCTTTGTTCAACCCTTTAAAAAAATTAGGAGAATAATTTCAATTGTAAAAATAATTTAAACCCAACGATATCACATTTCAATATTAATAAATCTAATTATTTCATTCTATCGACTCAAAAGAACTAGGTTTTTAGTATTGTAATGTTTTTGTATTATTTTATGTTGTGAATTTTAATTGAATTAGTTTTTCATGGTAAAAGGTAAATCAAGTGTATATCCCTTAAATATGGGTGGTTTTCTATAGTGGATGTGACATCCTGTTAGTTTTTTTTGGTCGTCCTAATTCTCCTATTTTAACATTTCTTCGGATAGTTTTCATTATAGGGATATCTGTGTGAAATCTCGAATGTTTTGGATGTTTTGTTCTTTGGGGAACGATTAGTAGATAGTTGGATCATAGTTTCCCAAACCGTGCACCCTCTAAGATAAAATATTAAAACTAAGGAAGTGCTTACAGCATAGTTGGTGCATATTTTTAAAAAATGTGTTCCCTCTTAATAAATAAATATCTATACCATTTATTATTAGGAAATATGTTGTGTGTGGTTTGTCAAAATCTTGTCCCTCTACCTAGTACACCATACAGATGGGTTTTTTTATTTGGAATTTTTAATAAAAATTCATGAAACCACCGTTAAGGTATCTAACATTCCTTCTTCAACATAAAGCTTTTTATCTCATCCTTGGAACTTCCAATAAGGATTATTCACCCCTTATTTTATTTATGGAAACAATTTCAAGCTATACGAGTTCACCATGATCTTCTCACGCATATTTTCTTCCTTATATTCATAATATCCTATTGTATCTCTTATTCTCTATTGGATTCCATGAAAAACCATGTTGATTTTTAGATATCATCCCCATTTATTTGAATCTAAAACTATGTTTGATTCATATATCAACATTTCTATTGTTCTTCGTTATAGTTTTTCATAAATGGAATTGTGATTAGAGATTCATTTATCTAATTGTAGGTTGTTCTGTTTTGATGCCCTATTTATCTTAACCCTAAATTTATATTATTAACTAAATTGATGATTTAAATGATATTTATTGACATTTGTTAAATTTACTTCAATGGTTTTGATTAAAAAATAAATTCTATTGAGTTAGGGTTTTTAAAAAAATAGATTTTTTGCATGATATTTGAAAAACCATCAAATTTGATTGAATTTGGGTGTGTTTAGTGAAATATGTGAGATTTAAATTATTTAACATAAATTCTATATTTTATAGAATTTATTCTAGTTAAAATTTTGAATTTAATTATAGAAAATTAATATTATAGTGAATTTTTAAAATCACAATTCCAATGAATTGGGGATTTATTATGAAATTGTTTGATTTTTTTTGAAAATTAAATTCTTGAATATAATTTGTGAAACCAGATTTTGAATTTGAAGTGAAATGATTTCAAAAAATTATTTATGAAATTTGGATTGAAATTATTTGGATAGAAACCATTGGGTATTATCATGGTGAAACATCATGTCTTATAATAAAAACCCATTATGGATTTTATATAGAAAACTATAATATTAGAAATGGAGAGTGGGATGAGTTGAATTTTAAAAAGTATGGAAGTAATTTTTGGAAGACGATTTTTACATCAACACACCAAAGTCTTTTGTAGTTAGTGAGTTATTTTGGGAATAAATTTATAACATACCAAGTTCTAAAACATAATATCATCACATAACATCCCTTAGGATATGGTGATGATACCCCTATTCCTTAGGCGCAATTTGGTATATGTACATACTTTCTATTTTAATGGGTTTTGTTTTTATACCATGGAACTATCATACCTGTTTAGAAAATGAAAATTTTTATCATTTATTTGTTTATTTAAATGTATATATTCCATTATTGTAAAAAAATTTACATTCCATTAGTATATATATATATATATATATATATATTTTTAAATAAAAATATTTATTTAGGTGATTTATTTAAATTGAAATTGTTTTATAAATGTCTCATCAATAGTATGGTGATGATTTTGTTTGAAAGTGTATTTCCATAATTGGAATTACCAATCATGATTTTTTATTGTATTTTATATTTTGAAATATAAACCATGATTTTCTTAAATATTATTTTGAAATTACAAACATATTTGTTTCAAAGTTGAATTCATTATTTCGGATAATTTTTTGATGGAATATTTGGGTGTTTATAGATTATTCCCTCTATAATTAAAGTAGAGGAAATGCATCTACTTGTTGTTGTTCTAGTGGTTCATCCTTATAATTTTTGAGTTGTCTCTCAGTTTCTACATGGGATGATTTTCTGTTTTTCAAGTACTTTGTTCTTATACATAATATTTTTATGACTATGAGACTTCTAGAAAATTACTCTGAAAGGTGTTTCTTTTTCATGATTACTATTTTTTTCTTTTACTTCCACATTGTTGGTGGAAAAATTCATTCTCACATCCTTTTTTAATAATTCCAGGTGCTATATCAGGAATTCACTTTGGTCTATTCCAACACTATTTTAGTTATCGGGTTTTCAGGGTACCCATGCATGTCTGTGATAAAGTTGTATCAGAATAATGTTTGGGTTGAACTTCTTGTCTTGATGTTAGTATGCATTATGAAATATCTTCAGGTCATTAAAGGTTTTTGAGATTGAGTTCATGGATAGCTCTCACTGAAATGAACCTTAAGTCACTAGGGGTGTTTAGATAAATAAATTTTATGGACTATTTCTAGTTTTTTCGTGGTATTTATTTGGATATATTAAAATCCCAATATTGTTGGACCAATATTTTGGGATTAATTTCATTTTATCTCTATTTGATTATAAATCACATGTATTATTTTTTGTCTGATGATGTTCTGTAGCATCATTCCTCCAAGAAGGAATGTCAATAAGATCCACAAGGAAATTACTATTGAACTATAGTTAAAGAATCCATTTATGGACTATAATATTGTAGAAGTTATTATACATAATTTCAAATCTCCCAAATAGGAATCACATCCAATTTTCGTTTAGGCGCCAACTGTTGACCCCTAGAGGGACGTCTTGAATATTTGATCTCATGATTTCCTTCACGATAGGAAAAATCCATTCAAATGATCAAATGATCCACAAGAAGGTGAGGAGTGGTTATGTAGAATGGGATCCTTGCTTAGGTTTTTGGAAACAATCAACAAAATAAAATTAATGTGTTTCACCTTCTTGTTGGAAGGACCATGTTGATGATGGTGGGACACTATGGTAATGGGGAATAATCACAAGAGCATAATGTGAAAATAATTCACATTTCTTTACACCAATAAATTCTTTCCAGAACCAACGTTGGTGGCCATATATATTGTTTTTCAAAATTTAGAAGGCTGATAGGATCGTGACGGAATATAAAAACCATTTTTCTAAGCTTTCTTATTTCTCACCAGTGATTGTATCAAATTATAAGATGACTTCTCAAAGGATTGAGTTAGGACATCAACAAAATATATTCATTATTGGGTATCATTTCTGGCGTTTCCTTCTTATGATGATGTGTTGGATAATGGTATTATGGTTTAATAGGACATGGTTCATAATTCAGGGCTATAGGGAGTTTATTTCACATGTAGTGGAAATGGGAGTTCGTTCTTGAGAATGAAAAATAATGATAACTCTTACTGATGTTCTCAACAGTACTGTCATTACAAACCTCTTGTATTTCTTATAATAGGGCCTTTGGTTTTCTACCTATGTGGGAATTCATGAAATTCATTGATGTTTTTCAATGATCCTCTAAATAAAAAGGGTTATTTTATATGTTCAGAGAACTTGTACTGATTTATCCATATTTATTCAGATCTATATAGTGGAATGAGGTCATCATCTCCCCCTAAAAATAATGGGAAATTAGACACTTAACTGATAAAGGTGTTCCTTCCATAGTAATATGGAATAAATATTCATTATGTAGTCTAAGATTCCCCAGATGAAGATTATATGGGTCTAGTGACTGAGAGGGTACCATTACTATATATTCATCATTAGTTAATGGTCTAATTGAAACTATTACATCTCATTGGTTTATTTGAAAATTTAATGTGAATATGATTTTCTTTCATTGGGACATTTTACCTTATAAAATGGATATTACAAAACCCCATTTTATGAAGAGATATTATTGTCGTCAATGTTCATCTTGTGTATGTCAACTAATTGTTAATCTTTATTGATGTTCTCTAGTTCTCAACATGAATTTTTTTTCCTCATATTCAATATGGATTAGATCATTCAAAAAAACACTGTATTGATTTTTATCTCTGATTTTAATCCATTTTAATACACATTGGTGTGTTCCATGACTTTTATAGAGAATGGGACCCAAGGTCAAGAAAATACGGAACTACAAATCCAGATTTGGGGAAATTGATATCTATGTTTTCTTTTAATATAGAATGGTAATCTTTGAGAGATGATCTCCCTAAATATTTTATCTAGTTGTCTAACGTATTTCCTTCTTATTTCTCTGGCTTTCTATAGGTAATGGAGGATGATTTTTCCATTAATATGATGTAAGTTACTCAAGTAGTTTCTTTTATACCTTGCCAAATGGAATTAGCTGAGCTAAATAAAATGTTGTCCCAGTTGGATGATCTTCTTGAAAAAGTATTTATACACCTTAGTGTGTCACTATGGGATATAATATTTCTCTCAAAAAAGAAAGTGGATGGTTCCCATTGACTACTTGTTGATTATTAAAATCTCAATCGAGTTATGATGATGAACAAATATTTTTTCCTATTGCTGGATGGCTAGTTTGATCAGTTGAAATGGGAAATTTGTTTCTCAAAAGTTGGACCTCCAAGATTGTTACTATCATTTAAAGATTATATAATATGATATTTATAAAACCGTATTTCAGATAAGTTAAAGAAATTATTATTACCATTTCCTTCCATTTGGCCCTAGATGTGTTCATGATTTTTTCATGGTTTAATGAATATTATTTTCCATCAGTATATTGATACATTAAAAGAAGTATTTTTTGATCAAATCAATGTTTACACTATGTCATAGGAGGATCTTGTTCATCACTTCATAATAGTACAGAACATGTTGACAAATCCTTGAATTTATGTAAAGATTTCAAAATGGTATTTTTGGATTTGTGAAGTGAATTTCATGGGGAACATGGTGTCATAATAATGAATATTTGTGATTCTGAGATGTTTAATGCTATTATAACTTTGTAGAAACCCTGAAATGTCTTCAATATGAAGAGCTTATTTTTCTTAGCATGATATTACCAGTAGTTGGTCAAGGACATCTCGAATATGTCTTCTCTGATAAATTCTCTCACTCGGAAATGAGTAAAGAAAATTAGGATGGAAAATTTCATAGTTATTTTATTGAGTTGAAACGTATGGTAACTAATGTGTGTGCATTGACTTTTCCAAAGATTGAGCAGAGCTCTGTAGTCTTCTGTTATATAATAGGTTCAAGATTTTTATCTTGTTCTTATATAGGTTGATCATGTTATTTCTTATAGATCTTATTATCTTAGGACACATGGGAATATTTGTACAACCCATGTCCTAAAACATGAAGTTATGATGTACACCCTTAAGTGTTGGTGGAATTACCTTTACATATAAGCATTTACCACATTTTATGACCACAAAACAACAAGCTATAACATCCTTACAAATGATTCGAATCTCAACTAGAGGTATTGGGTGTAATTATTATAGTCATTCGATTTCAAAATCACCTATACCTAAGAGAAAGTGAATTTCATTTCAGATTCTATGAGTAATAAACATCTGGCCTAACCATGAATGAATCATTGAAATAGTGTAACATGATGGATATCATTGCATAGTTGTGTATTAGAGTTAATGAATTAGAGGTTAAGGTATCCTTGGATAGTTTTTAGTTTATATCCAATCTTCTTGGATTTATTCTTTGAGAACAATATCTTGATGATGAGTTTTTTATCACTAGATATTCTCTTAATGGTTGGACGTCTATTGCTAATTTTGGTCATTCTCCAAATAGGGAATTCGAATCAATAAGTACCATTTTGTGTACCGTTTTCATTAAGGAATGCTATTATAGGAAATTTACTTAGTTCATTGTGGTAATTGAACCAAAGAACCACAATGATTTTCTATTACATGTGACGAGGTTATGGTGGAAATGTTTGAGATCGTAATTGTTGGGATTATATCTCATTATTATGAAATCTAACATTTAAAGGTTAAGCACCATAAACATTTAGCTTCTCTTTAGCCACTTTCAATTTAAATTAAGAAGTGGGATGATATCTCTATATAATTTATGTTTTTGTTTTCACATACCTAGATAATGAAAAATTCAATATGGGTTATGATCAATCGGTTGAATAAATTATCATAATTTATACTTATTTGTGATGCAGTGAAACTTGAGAAATTAGTAAATCTATTTCAGAAAGAAATTATTTATTTACATGGAGTTGCATATACAATATTCAATAATAAGGATCCTCAGTACACTTCTTGTTTTAAGAGAGACATTTAGGAAGAACTGGGAGATCACCTCCAATTTAGTATTTTATACCATCTGCAGTCATATTTCCCAACAAAAAGAGATATACATATACATGATGATATGATCTTTTATAGTATCCTTGACATCATATGGTATTTGTACAATAAATTGGAAATTTTTGAGTTTATTATAATAATAGATACCATCCTATGACTGGGATGTCTCCTTTTAAAGCCTTGTATGGTTGGGCTAGTAAATCTCTATTGTGATGGTTGGAGATTGGAGAATGTTCATTGGTTGGAATGAGCTTGGTCTGGGAGATGATAAAATTATTCACTAGATTAATAAATTAATGATGATGGTACAATGAAGATATATGTATTATTTTTATTGTGGCCATATGTATTTGGAATTATCAGTTGGTGTCTAGGTGTTATAGAATGCTTCACCTATGTCGGGTGATCAATGGATTGAGAGGAAAGGGAATCGCTATCCTTTCATTGTTAGAGTTTTCATGGTTAGTGATAATTTTGGGAATGTTTCATAGAATTTAGTACTACCAATGAATATTTTGTTGATAAATATTTTGTTTCATGTATATTATCAATGAAAGTATCTATCTGATCCATCTCAAGTTCTTAGCAGGAGTGATATTAAAGTTGAAGCTAATTTATCTGTGACTGAATTGCTAGTTCAGGTATATATGATTATGAAAAAAAGACCCTTCATTTGATGATGATACTGTTGTTTTGTGTGCAATGGAAGAATAGTTATGATACTCATGATATGTGGGAGAGGGTGGAACTAGTTGGGGAGTAGTGGAATCATATTTTTAACATGAAATATTCTTCATAGTCTTTCTAGGGAATGTAATTTTCTATGTTGGGGATTTTGTGACTTACAATTAATAATTTTATTTATTCCTAAACCCCCAATTTTATTTTTCTAATGTTGGGTTTAGTTTGAGGGATAATCAGGTGAAATATTGAATGTTTACTAATTTTCTAGGCTAGTTAATTTATAGTGATCAATTAGTGCAAAATTTACAAAAGGATTAACCCTCTCAAAGAAAAAATAAAAATTGTGGTAGTGGCTATTACCTTGTTGGAACACATTTTTAAAACCATGTATCCTTTTGTTTAATACCAATGTGTTCCTTTTATAACTGGTTCACGTCATTCACACGTTTTGTCTAAACATCCTCTAATGTCAAAGAAACTATATAAAGGAGTTTCTCCTTACTCAAAATTAATATTAAAATTTCATGAACTATCTATTTAAGTCCTCAATGAACCTCATTCAACCTAAATGATTTTCTCTAATCCTTTGAGTTGTAAAGAAGGATTCATGGAAACACATATCCCTCTCGTAAGCAATTCAAAGGTCTCCTCTTATTCTTAATAACCCATGGTCTCTATTATTCTCTCAATGGTTCCATGAATACCCAAGTTTATTTGTGGATATAATAAACAATATTTATAATCCAAAATTAGGATTTATTCATTGATCCTCACTGTCATTTTTCTCTATTAGTGTTTTCTATTAACGGATTTTTAATTTCAGTTCAGTTGATCCTAAGGTAGGTTCCTCTATTATGAAGTTCTATTTATATTAACCCTAAATAGAAGATATTAAATAAAATTAATGATTTAAATGGTATGTATTTATTTGTGTTAAATGTTTTCAAATTTTTTTGTATAAACCCAATCAAATTGAATTAGGGTTTTTGAAAAAATATGTATTTTCGATGAGATTGTAAATACCCAATTCTATTGAATTAGGTTGTGTTTATGGAACTATGTGAGATTTAAATTGTTTAATTTAAAATCAATATTTGAGGGAAGTTATTTTATTTCCATTCTTTAATTTATTTTTGGAAATTTCATTTGATGTGAAATTGTAAAACCCCCCAATTTAAATGATTTTGGGAATTTTTAGGAAATTTATGGAATTTGTTTGAAAATAAAATTATTAAATTTAATTTGTCAAATTTGATTTGTGAAATTGATGTGTATTTTTTGAGATAATTATTTATTAAAAATATCATAAAATGATGTTTATTGATACATTAGGTTTTTATCATGGTGAAAAGTCATGTTTTTTTATTTAAAATCAATTATTGGTTTTTATGGTAAAATTGACATATTTGAACATAAGAAGGGGATTAATTGTATTTTAAGTAGTTTAAAGATAAACTTCCCATAATTTATTTTTCCTTGATAGCATTAAATACATAGGTAGTTAGTGAGTTATTTTGATCATCACATTATAACTTAAAATTTTTGAAACCTCATATCAACAAATCACATCCCTTGGGTGATGGTGATGAGTCACCATTGGCTTATGCCCAATTGGGAATATACATATTCTTTTCACTTTAAAATTTTGTGTCCTCAGATCCTATAACCATCATACCTATCTAAAAAAGGACCATATCACTTTCTTAATTTTTGTTTTAAATGTGCTTATTCCATTTTTGTGAACTATCTTACATGCCTCAAGAGTTTATATAAACTATTTTATATGAAAAAAATATATAATCCATTTGTTTTTAATTACATTATCATTGAAATTTTCCATCAATATTATTTTGAATATTTTGGTTAAAAGTGTATTTCCATTTTTTTTATTTTTATTCATGATTTTATAATTTATTTCTATCTTTTTAAGTGTAATGAATGATTTGATAAAATATTATTTTGAAATTCCAAATCCTTTTGTTTTAAATTTCAATGTATTTATTTTATTAATTTGATATTGGAATCTTGTTATGGAATCATTTGGGTGAAACCCTTCTAGTATTTGTATTTCACCACAAATTTTCCTTTGGGTGTTGGATGGTTATCTCCACCCAAGATCAGGTAAAGGAAAGTCATCTTATGGTTGTGGTTATAGTTGTGGAACCTTTGACATGGTGAGTTAAATTTTAGTAAGGACATGGTAATTTTTCGTATTCTTTATTACATGGTTTTAGTACATAATATTGTTTATTCCTTTTTGAATTATAATAAATTAGTTCTTGTCGAGTTTCAATTGTTAGGAATATTGTCATTTTCCTTTTACATTGACACTGTTATTGGAAAAATCAATCCCACTTCCATTTTTATAATTCCATGTGCAATTACACAACCCATGGAGATCAGGAATTCCCTTCTGGATATGTCAGGACCGTCTCAGTTATCGGGTGTATAGGGTACGTATGGTAGTTTGTGTTAGTTTGTTTCATCAGGATAGCTCATGGTTAGATGTAACCATAAATTTTAACTATATAAGATGTGTATCTCAGATGGTCTATGCACAATTTACCTGACCTCCTTATATTCTATTTTTTAAATATTGTTAAATTCACATATTAAAATTACTCACATTTACCCAACTTCTCCCATTTTTACTCATTCTTCTATCATCTTGTACATGTAGGTCATATGAATAATCACTATTATTCTGTTTATTTTATTGACCTTCACCATAATGTTTCTCATTTACAAGTGTTGTTTCATTGATGTAATCTCAACTAAATCGCCATGATTCCTTCCCAATTCCTTCCACCCATTATTTCAAGCTCGATGATGATCACGATGATCTATATTTTAGATTTATTTTAATGAAATAATATATTATCAAGAGAATAATATTACGATATCTGATGATTGAATATAATCCCCTAATTTCAAAAGTGACTCTTTATTTCTTGATTCAAGTTTAGATTCACCTCTAATGAAATATCTTAATTAAATTATTTAATAAAATGATGTAATGTATGAGAATGATAAACATTGAATTGAGGATGTATATATTTTTAGGGATTATATTAACATATTTTCTAATGTAAATATATATATCTCTACTGGACAATGAGGTTTACATAAGTATTGATAATTTTCATTATAAAAACCATATATTTAATCCTCTTTATAAAATAAACTTTATGGAATTCATCTAATTATTGAATAAAAAAGAGCTCAATGATAAGGAATTAATACACCCAAATATTTATAAATGTTTTTAAAATGTCATATTTAAAATAAAAGTGTATATGAGTTTCTTTATCAGTTAGAATGATATTGTTTTCATTAATATAAATAAAAAGAAACATTCACCTTACATAAAATATCAATTTCAACAAACTCAATGCATACAATACTAGTTATATACTGATCTCTATTCGACATAACGTTATCTAAAATTCAATAAGTATGATATCCCAAAAATTACATTTCATATAAGGTATGGGAAATATAATATAATTTTAATGACATTTAGGTTAAAAAATAAAACGTTAGTATTAATGTATATAATGAATTTAATAATAAATATTTTATATTGATAAATTCATTACTTTTTGTATTTGAGGTATATTTATATTATCTAAGCATTGTGAAGTACATTAAAGTTATTTATGGATTTTAATTATGAAACAAAGGGAGATTATCATATTTGGAAAATTTATTAAGTGTAAATAAAAGATATGGTATTCTTATTTTCTTAGTAAAATAGTCCCCAATTATGGATTATTAGTCAACCCTATATGGACAAATATTTTCAAAGAATAACCCAAACCAACAAATATAACTAAAATATTTAGTATAAATTGTTTAGGAGGAAACTGTTGGGGATGTTTTGAAAATTTAGCATGACAAAATAATTTTATAAGCATATTTAAACATAAATGGAACAAATTGACATGGTCCACGGAAAGTGAATAATTTATTGAGGAATTAAAGAAATACTAATCATTGTGTTGGTATTTACATTATAATCAAAAAATTATGGACTTGTTATATAAAAAAATTCATTAAATAGGTGACTATGGGTTTTCCTAATGAAAATTTATACTATTCTTTCTTATTCATCAATGAAATTAATGGAAAATGAAAAAATATATCTATGTTGTGGTTTTGTGATGGAATTTTTTACCTTTACATATAAGATATGAAGGTACAATATTTATTTTTAAATATATGATATATATATAGATTAAAAAAATTTAGTTTTTATTTACATATAATGAGATAAAAAAGATATGGATGCATATCTTGAACTATGCAAGGATTTTAGCGGCGATCCACACTACAAACCTTGGAAGGGGAAAAAGGACAATGATCAATTCATTTGGGAGGATCACAGAGTCCAATGTATGATATGGGTGAAAAATATATAATATTCATGGTGTTATTAAATTTGGATATTCCAATAAATAAGGAATATAAAACATTATTAATTATTAATGTAATTTTCCATCCTCCCATTCTAAAGAAGATAATGATCTCTCAATAAGAAGATAATGGATTTCAATAATATCTTAAATCCATGGGTGTTTATACATTGACAAGAATCATATTTGAAGAGGACATATTAATGTAAGTGAAGATTATTTTTACCATTAGTACCATTTATATTGAAAGAATTTATAGTTGAATCTTATATCTAAAAATTCATTATTCACCATGGAATAAAAATATATCTGGGTTTAAAATATATCATCTTATGGAAAAACATAAAATATGAAATTTTAAATTTAGTGTAATGATTCTTAGCATGATAATAATTGAAAGTTGAGAGGAATCCCCCAAATAGTGTAATAAAATATCTCCTTATTTCAATTTGTAAGTAGGATAATATCTCAACAGAGTGTATTACAGGTCTCCCAAATTCATAAAATAATTATGATTCTATATGGGTCATTATGGATTTGTATACCATGTATTCATATTTCCTAGAAATAAGAGATGATATGAACCATGTAATTCTTCTTTGGATCAATGACAATGATGTTGTGAATAATTATTTTAAACCTTTATAAATTATATCTGATCACGGAGCTTGATTTGCAAGAAAATTTTATAGGATTATTCAAATGTAATTGGACATTAAGATAAATTTATGCATTACCTACCATTATCAAATTTATGTGATGTTTTAGAGGACCAAGAAAACCATAAATGACATGTTATGACCACGTTTTATTGACATAAAAAGAAAATGGGTCATGTTCCCGTAACTAGTAAAATTTTTATAGAATAATACATTCTATTCATGTATAAAATGTCACAATACAGGGACTTATATGGGAAATTATATCACTCTCAAACACATTGGGATGAAATTTGGAAAACGAAGATTGTTGGTATTAAACTCATTTAGGAGACAACTATGAAGGTACAATCTATCTGGAATCAAATCAACATAGCTATGAGTATATAAAAAATATATAATGATAATAGGATGCAGGACACAGAATTCCATTTGGGTTCAAGTCTTATTGAAATAATAAAAATATAATTGATTCATAATGTTTTCTATGAGATTTAATTTGAGACTATGGTGAATAGTTATATTTAAAAATTTAGATTGAGTCAGAGTTGTGTGTTATAGTTTGCATTTTCCTCCCATCCAATCTCTAGTTCATGGAGACATTCAGGCCATAATTTAGAGTAAGTACATGATATAACAGAAACATTTACTAATAATTAAGGAATGTATATTGAAGCATAGATTTTTATATAACTAAATTCATGTCCATATTCTTCGCACTGTATAATATATAGTATAGTATCAACAATCCCAAAAGTGAAACTTCACATGAGAAACCACAATGTGGAAAAAGAAACATGGAGTTATTGGGAAGTAATGAGACAAAATTAAATTCACTTTTTTTTAATATGTAATAATTAATTAATTTATAGGGTGAAATTATTTAATATGGGAGAATATAAGACTCTAAATTCAAATATAACAACATAATTAATTTTTATCCATGTGTCCAGTACAATTAGCTAAAATTTTTAATTTATTAGAATTTTTTTATTAATCATTTAATAGTAATATAATTTCACCCATGCATCATAGAATGAAAATAATAAGTGTTTTAAATTTTTAGTTTCACATTTAGGATTCTGGAATTCACAACCGTTTCAAATAAAAATAATATTTTACCAATATTGGGAATTATTTTCATAAAAAAGGGATTAAAATTTGAAATAATTACATCATTTAATTTTTCAAAAAATAATATAATACAATTAATATTATAACATCATAATGACTTTAAAATGAAGTAATAAGTAATCCAATAAATTATAGACCATAATGGTCATAGTAATTAAAATATTTTATTTTGTTTTGATACAATTAATTTTGAAAAATGATAAATATTCTTCTCAAACTGATGGTATAGTGTATGAATTTTTAGTAATGTAATTATGAATAAATATTTTACCCACATCCAAAATAATATATTTTAGTGGGTTTCAGTTCTATGAAAATTAAAAAACCAAAAATCTGTACCAAAATTTCAAATACAATTGTAGAAAACATTGGTATGGCCAATGTTTTTCAATTTTTATAATAAGGGATTCGAGGCCCAAGCATTTATATTACGAAAATGGTACTAATAACATTATATATATACCAACTTATTCAAAAATTCCTCCAACTCTAAATCCAATGAACATGAATTTCATCTCATTTTCCTTCACATGAGTTTCTCAAATGTGTTTCATCAGTTCCAAGGTATTTTTCACGTGATTTTTTATTCTCAATTTCTAGTTAATGGTTCTTAACCAATTTTTTAAAATTATTTTTTCCATAATTAGTGTTACATTTATTTTTAATGAGATACATTATTATTCTTCATTGTTATAAAATCCATACTATATTATCAAGAAAAATCATTATTACAAAGTATACTACTTTCAAAGGATGTTATAATGGTAAAAAATTCTCATTGAAATTTGAGCATCCTAAAAATTTTATATATTATGAACAGTATATTTTAATTGAAATGAAATTACTAAATAGATAAAAACTTGTAAATCAAGGATCAAGATTAGATATACAGATTATAAATTAACATAAAAAAGATCATATGTGTATTAAATCATCATTCAATTGATTTAAAACTAATTTATATAGTAGTATAACTTGTTTAACACTCATATGAGATATTATATAAGGGATTTAAATGATCTTTAGGTTCCACAATTAATCATTATTTCTTATTTTTATTCCCCCATAATAAAATTATTTTTCACTAATTTCATGTTATCCTTAATGTGATATGTATATTTTCACATAAACTTTTATTATCATACTATGTCCTATTTTTTTGTATTTATATAGATTTAAATATTGGTCAACTAAATTGAAAAATATTAATATTTAATATTTTAATTATTTATATATGGAAACATATTTATTACTTATCTAGTATTATCTATGATGTTCCTTTGGGAACATTATGATATGTATTGTTCTCACAATCTCTTCATATTGAAGTGTACAATAAATGTTTTTCTATATTTGACATAAATAGAGAATTTAAAATTTTATTTTCTATTAAATACTATAGTATTTGATGAAGTATTGAGAATCAACCAATTTAATAATGAATATAGGTTCTTCCCTTAGAGTATGACTAAATGGAATGATTTTACTACCATTGTATATTTGTAAAGAAGGATTCATATATTTTTTGAGGATATTACAATCTAGTTATTTTGATTGAACTCCATTAAAATAAGAAATATCAAGTGTTGTACCTTATGTGAATGACATATACTAGATATTTAATGTGTCTTCTAATATAGTGAAGACTATGGTTGAAATTATTAAAAAAATTTAAAACTTCAACAGATGTTATTAAGTTATATTAAGAGATAGATGAATCCAAAGGCTAAAACCAATGGTTTCAGATTACTCATCCATGTGTTTTGATGAATCTAAATATTCAATTTTATAGGGGAAATATAAATTTCTCGTAGGTTTTATTTTCTATAATTGAGGCTATATTTATTATTAAAATTAAATAAATTGAAAAAATAAAATATGAGTAAATATATTGTAAATGTACTTGAGATGAAGATGAGGATTTAAATTAGGGTTGATAAATTCATAATGTATTTTAAGGTGCCTCGAATAGGTAAATATAGTTTTATTTTGATCTAATGATATTATGAGATTAATGGAAGTGTTCTAAATTTGTTAGTTTAATTCTAAAATTTTTATAAGTCAGGGACTCAGTAGAACCATCATCTCAAAGAAAAGAGATAATTATAGGATTGTTTTGATGAGTAATATATAGTTACTAGGATAATATGATCTATAGATATGAATAATATAATTTCTTAATATGCATCAACCTCCCATAAAATCCATATAAATTACATATGAAATAAGAGATTCCATTATTTAAGCATTAAACATTTATGATCTTGAGGATAATTCCCTATGTAATCTTAAAAATCATCTAGATAACCATTAATTTAGCATATATATTTATAAATATATATCTACATAACCATAACTTATCATGTTATATAATAATTATTTATTAAAGGTGTTTTCTATGTTGGCATTAGTATTTAGAAATAATTCAACATTATTGTAGGCAAAAAAATAAATAGAATACCATATTTTTTATTATACGATATAAAATATTTAAGATGATAAATGTGATTATTTATAATATTAAAAATTTTATGAATCATTGATGATCACAAGTATAATCATTGTTTGAAGATGAGATATGGATAATATCAATATTTAATCAATATATTATTTATAAATGACAAAATTTAAAAATCATTAATTGTGATAATTTAATAAAAAATAAAATTAGAAGATTTTGGAGTTTAAAAAAAATCCTTAAAAACAATGATAGTTACATTGTGATTAAAATATATTTTCAGAGAAATATAAAATCATTGTGAAATGAGATTTTGATAAATCAACAAGGATTAAAAATAAATTATTTCATATTAAAAAATTTATAAACAATGAAATACATTTTAGGATATCGTAACTGGTGTGAAATGTTCTAAGAATTATAAAAGTAATGTTCAATCATTTTGGGACTCTATTAGATGAGATTCACATATGTTATCAAGTTCTTGGAATTGACGATGTTGTGTTGACTGTGATGTTCAGTTATGTTATTTTTACAAACAGATAAGGGGGGTTTGATTTATCATCTATTTAAATAATAATATAAGATTAGTAGAGTGTTTCGAATATATATATTCATGATGTAATATATGTTAATTTTAAAATATAGATCTCCAAAAGAAATAATGAGTTAGGTCATGAATCGAAATGGTGTAATATTTAAATACAAACATGATAAATTGAATTTTTATTCTCAATATTACAGTGGATGTATCATGATAATTTGGTGATAATAAACTAATGTATGTTTATGGAAAAATTTGTAAGAGTAGTATTCTGATATGGAAATGATAATGAACAAAATGAAACATTAATATCACTTGTGTTATTTATGTACTGAAACATTTAATAAGGAAAATTGAATTTTGATATCATGGGACCATTTCAATGTATAGAAAAGTATAGTGAAAGGTGAATAAGACCATGGGAATAAAATTATATTTATATTTTAAATATTATTATTATATTAAATGAATTTATGCTAGATAAAAATATAAAAAATAAAGATAAATTGTGAAATGATATACAAACCTATTAAACCAGGAGTTATTCAATGTTAAAAAAAATAAAAACATATTATAGACGGTGAACCTTGCGAATCTGTTCTAGATTTTAATTGAGGATATTCTCTATATATATATAATCTAAATGAATAAGAATAGGAATAATTCCATCATTGTATGATTTAATCAGTTCAATTATTGTGTGAGAGAAGTGTAAATATGAAAATATAAGGTGAATACATTCTATGAACAGTTTTATTCATTGGGTTGAACCTTTTAGATAATAGCGGAAATAGGAATTTGAAAAAATCATAAGTTCTCAATGTGAGTTTAGTTTCTAGAAACTTATTTTCTTGAGGATTACTGAAGCCAAGGACTAATAGGGAAAAACTATAAGATATAATTCTCCATGAATTATTTTCCCATCAATGACATTATATTGAGAAGAATCAAATCAATTTTTTTATAAATAAATAATATTTTTCAAAGATGGTTATTTATTTAAAGGGATCATAAAAAATAATCACATGAATATATGTAGTGTTCATCCATATAACTTTTTTGAAATGATGGTATATAAGTGAAAAACAATTTAATGATATTATTTATGTGTAAAAAAATGTTTTCGAATGATTACTGGATATAGGGAAATATTTTTCATAGTGATACTCCTCACATGTGTGATAATCAAAAAGTTGTTTAAACAGTGATAAACTATAGTGGATAAAAATTATTATATATAATACACAATTAAGTAATGGTTTTTTCCATTCAGTAAGAAATTATTAAAAAAATATGTTCACTCTTTATTGCCTCAATTTCATTTATTTTTTTATGATTTAATCATTGGTCATAAAATTATCCTCTTTTCAAAAAAAACATTGTTTACCTTCTGTGAGGAAATCAATTTCAGTAATAATTTTTAATTTGGTAAAAATACATAACAAATAATTCACTACCTTTATTAGTTTTCATAGTTAATCCTAATGGTAATGTATTGACACAACCATTTAATACATATATATTATGTCATAGAAGTAAAATATTAATTATATAAAAAATTGAACTGCACTAGATTCTTTTGGGTCTTGTTACATTAGAAACCTATATACAAAATAAATGTTTCATTAGTAAAATATATTATTTCCCACAAGGTTCATTATAACTTGATCCATTCATAATGATATCATATATAATAAATATTTTTATTACCTGTGGAAAAGAAACATAAGAATGGGTGAGATCATATTCTTAGTAAAGGAAAACAATGGATATATGAAAATAACCTTATGATGATTATGATAACATGATATTATCTTTTGAAAAGAATTCACTAATTATCAAGGATAAAAAACATGATTAATCAAATAAATCTTATCTGTTCAAGAGACATGAATAATAATGTAACTAATGAAAATTATCCATTGTAGAATAAAATTGTTATAGAACATAGATTTTTTGTATATACATAATATTATAAAATAACTTCCTTAGTTGGGAAGATAAATTTGAAATAACATCACGGTGTACTAAGAACCCTCCTAAAACCATCATTTAATCTTGTTTTACTACCAAGAGCATCAGAGTGGATTTGATTCACAACAGAAACACACATAGATGTCATGGTTCACTACCATAACAATCAAATAATAAAAAATTCCTTATTAAAATGTGTTCAATTCCCATTTCTATCCTATTTATATCATGAGATATCAGTCTTTACCTAATGCATTGGAAGGTGATACCCCCATAACAAAATCCATGTATTTCTATTCCACATGATAATAAACATTCATCATATCATAACACATAGAAATTAAAAGGGTTATCTAAAAAATTTATTGAATAATCACATGTATAATGAAAATGGGTTTCATAAACATTTTATAGTATAGTAAACCAGATAATTAAATGGGTTTCATAAACATTTTTTTATAACATAACATATTGAAAGGAAATAAATTTCAAAATAATCTCGTCAATTGATTTTAAAACACCCATTTAAAAGTAACAGGTTTTATAAAAATACCATAAACATATAACAAAACCATTAATAGAAAGGAAAATTAAGGTAAAATTAGAACATATTCCATTAAAAACATAATATAAACCATCATAATGAATTGAAATTCCAATAAAATATCATTAAAACAATCTTGAGTAAAACAATGTTTCCATTTTTAAAATAATTATTTTAAATATAAAAAATTAAATAAATATTAAATAAATCTATTAATTTGGATATAATCATGGAAAAGCTTAAACCATTGATTAAATCATTGATTTTTTATGGTGGTTTTAATATTTCACATTCAAAACATTTTAATATTATAATTCCTTTCACATTTTTAATAAAAGGTCACGTGTTTATTTTTGGAAAAATGGAATGATTATTCCGTTCAATTTAATCAGTAATAAATAAAAAATGGTTAAAAATTTCTCAAAAAATAACGTTATAACAGTGAAAAAATTATTTAAAATATATTTTTAAAACAACGAAATGGGAGAAAAAGGGTTTTTGACCAAAGAGATAGATAAATATTTATTCCCATTTTTTGAAATATAATGTAAATAAGGGGAGTAAAATGAAAGGATAATTTTATTCTATAGATATAACCATTTTACAAGAAAATAAATGAGTTTTTTTAGTGTCAGACTATAATATTGCATCATTATAGATGTAATCATAAACAATCCTACTGAACAATGAGATTGTAAAATTAAAAATTATCCACATTTGAAACTTTCAGAATGCAATCCAAATGAAATAAAGAAACATAGATGGTTTCTTATATCCCCAAAGTTTTAGGATAATAATTTCAAATTACATTTATTGGATTTATTTTTACACCAAAAAGAGAAAACATGCGTTGTATGTGGAATTTTTCCAACATAAATAAACATGGTATGAAAATTCCTTACCTTAAGCGTAAAATGCATTCGTACTCATTCGAACACCCTCTGTTATAAATATTGGATTGTTATAAATAAATTAAATAACTATTAAAATATTTATTATACCATATATGATTTATTTAAGAGATTTTACTAAATTTTTATTAATAATTCCTTATTGAAATGATTTTTTGGGTAATTACTTCTTTTTCATGTTTGATTAGATTTTGTATTTTCAGTGATTTTTTAATTACCATTATTCAATAATATAAAAAAATTGAAAAATTTATATAAAAACTTATATATTAATTATATATTTATATTTAGTAATTGACAATATTTATAGATATAAAATGGATTACATCATTTATGGAAATTGTATGTTGTACGTATGCATGAACGTTGTTTCTATTTTTGTGACAGATGAGTCAAAATAATTGAAAAAATAAATCACTTATCCAAAATCATTATTATGTTATATATAAATATATATCACCTTTATTCATTAACATTATCATTATTACCTTCAAAGTAAAGCACCAGTGAAAAATTAATCACATCGCTTGTCAAGGAGGTAGTCCATCACACACATGAGTGACGTTACCATATTTCAAATAAATAGAATGTAAATAAGGTATATGTGATACTATAAATCTAGATGCATAAATATATAATATATAAATTATTAAGAGTAAATAAATTTTTATATCTCTCTATTAGAGGTGGTGATGGAAATGTAATTTTCTTAGTCCATGTTGTGGTTGGATTCCTTACACTTGATCGATAAATTTATTTTCCATTTGATGTAATAAAATAAAGACGTAGTTAATTGAATTAACATAATAAGATAATAAAATATTATAGATATTTTCCAATTAAATAGGTATTATTTTTACATGAATAGATTGGTAAGAGAGTCAGAGAAAAGAATGGTCGAGTTATGATAATTATGTTCCTTAAGAAATAACTCCATTGAATATTGTATTAAATTATATAGAGTTGGGATTTTGGTAATCATATTCGCATTATAATGTTTTGTTGTATGTTAGGTAGGTATTTTTTTAATGTTCTAGTCATGTATAATTTCTTAAGAGGATTTAATAAGTGAGCGGAGGAAGCCCCCATCTGTAACTGGGGATGACTGACATTTTTGTAAATACAAAAAATTATCAAAAATGTGAACTCATTATCATTAAATGTGCATAAAAATTTCAAAATTCAATTATTATAGGTATTAAATTACTTCTAATAAACACCAACACAAAAATATAAACATTTTTTAATCAAGTTTTTCTTTAATCTCAATCCTTACCCACTTCTACCATTTTTGATTCCACCAAAGTAACTAGGTTTTTTATTTACCTAGTTAATATATAATTTATGAGTAAAATTAAAAAAAGTACATTTTAAATAATTTGAACCAAAATATTATAAATATTAAATCAAATTTATAAAATAAAGAGCTTTTGTGTGTTGAAAATTAATTTTAATACGTGTATTTATCACTTGAAAAATCCACATTAACCATAAATGCATTAATTAATTATGATTGCATTATCATATATTTATAAAAATATTTATTTGAATGTATTATATAATATATATTATTATTATTCTGAATACTGAATCAATTTTATTATATTAAATTCATATATGGTAATGAATTTAAATTAAAATAAAACCCATAGATGCGATGAAAAAAGGGTTTTCAATGATAAACATTTCACAACTATAGAACATTTTAAAACCAATATTAAATAATATATTGTTTGAAATGACATAAATTTGATTACGAATTACATATATGAACTAAATTTAATTTTAAATCTATCATTAAATGAAATTTATCTTGTAAATTCTATAAATGAAATGGATGTTTTAATAAAAATATGTATTTTTTACTATTCATTGAAAAATTAATTTGTTAAAAAATTTATCAAAATTTCACACTTTCATAATATTGTATTGTATATTTCGAAAATAAATTTTTTATTTTCACTTAAATTTTCATAATATGGGAAATGTTGTAATAATTATTTTCTAATTAAAAAAAATAGAGAAAATTGTACAGTATAACAACATAAAGACTTTTTAAAAAAATATATACTTTTTAACAAATATGTTTTCATTATATACTAACACTATACAGAATATTTTAAAATTAGTTATCTTTATAATTTCCACCCGGATAAATTGATTAATTATACTAGTATTCCTTATATTATAATATTAATCATATATCATGATTAATTATAAGTTGATGTTCCATGTAACAAAAATTATAAATTTAATTAAATTTATTTTAAAAATATATTTAATAAGTTATTAGGGTGTTAAAAGGTATTTCAATTGCTATAATTACATAGTGGTCCCTCGAGATGGATCTTAGATTATTTCCATATGTATGTTTATTTGAGTTGATAATGTACTGATTTATAGAACATTTTTAAGAATAACCACTCCTGGAAAATACATTTTGCCTTCTTGGGGTTATTAAGTTGTATCAATGTTCCAAAAATATGAAAAATAATAAAATAAAAGTTTTAAAAAAAATACAAATAAAACTAATTTGGAGGAATCACTATTACTAGAAATAAATTAGAATGGTACCTATCTGTCAGAATCTATTAGTTATCATTTCACTAAGGAAGAACGATCGATCATTGAAGAACATGATCACATTAATACATCACATTATAGTTTATATTCCAAAATTAAATGATATTTTAAGAATGTTAAAAAAATGACGTTTCATATTTATTAGTTCATATTGAGGTTCCATATAATGATTAATGAAAACATGAAAAATATTTTGATTTGGTGGGTGATTCATTAACTAAAAATGATAAAATATACCACATACACAAAAATGTAGTGGGGGAAATGTTGAACCATTATCAATATATAATGATAATAATGTTCAAACAATTGATGAAATTAAATTAATAGGTTGTATGAATGATTTGTTTAAACCTAAAATTAAATAGGTAGTTCATGGAATAGACAATGTAGATAAATACACAATAAAAGTGAAGGATCCATTGATAGATGATAATAAAGGAGACATATTGAAAGCATGAAATATTTCACTATGAGATTACCTATAATCATGGAGAAAAAAATCTATATTTGATGATATATTCATATTGAAGGGTTAAATTTGTTAACATTTGAAATTTTCCCTAAAGATGATGTGATTAGAAATTGTGAAAAATTTGAAAAATCTAGACACTGGTCAACCTAAATCCTCCAATGATATTGACCAAAGAATTATTTTAAATGTTAAAAAATAAATTTTGAAAATATAAATGAGGTAAAAAATGATATAAATGATAGTTTTAGAACACATGGACAAGCCCCTACCTCATCCATACCAAAAAAGGTATCGCAATACCCTGATAAAGTTATGAATGGTAATCATATTTTAACTGTAAATTATAGAAAATTGTAATTTTATTAAAAAATTATGATGTTAAAAATTATTTCAATACCAACAATAAAAAATGGGTTGATTTAAGAAAGTCCAAGAATAGAAGCGCCAAAATTTTAGCACAAAAATGGTATTTCAACCTAAAAAAACATTTTCCAAACTCTATAAAATCTATAAAATCATTATATAATGTGAAAATAAAAATATATTATTGTAAATTTTGGGTTTTTATGGTATAGTTCTTTGATAATTATTTTTTTGAGGAAATTGTAAAATAAAAGAGGTGGTATATGTCCAGAAATAAGAGATATTAAATTTCATGTAAGAATAAGACCGTGAAAAAAAATCAGCTTCCAAAGATAATGAGAAATCTATCGCTAAAGAATATATCTGATCACATTAAAAAATAATACAATTATTTAAATAATTATGGTTGCACATACGATGAGTTATGGTATATACAAACTCAACATGACTCATTTATTTATGAAATTAAATGTCAATATTATGAGAGGGATAAAATAAAATATAATACAAAATACATGGGAAGGTATCCCATGATAAATGTTTAGCATGTTACATCCAAGTTTAAAGTGATGAATGTTCACAATGATTCCATACCTTCTATAATAATATAATACTATTATAGTAATAAAGACCTCAACATGTATAATTTTAATATATCAATGAAGATTCATAATTTTAATCGGAGAAGTTTGAAAACCACCAATTAATAAGACAATTTGGTGAATAAGTATATTTTAATGGTGGAATACATATCTACTAAAGATATTGAGAAGATGCATAATAAGGATAACGTTAGAGCTGGTGAAAAGGTGTTTGGAAAGTTATATCTTGATGTGAACATGCCAAATTTGTGAATAACCAGAATTAATTTTCAGAAGGAGTTTTGAATGGATGAGGGATAAAAACATTGATTTCAAATTCCAAAACTATTTCATCAATGATAATGAACACATCAAAAATAAAGGTGGATACTCCCCATAATGATATAAATTTATTATGTCCTAGTCATCTTAATGAATCTGGTGACATAGAGGAAGAATCTAAGACTATAAGTTTCTTTATATCTCATCATAGAATATTACATCTAAAAAGTATGAAGAAAAAGACAATAAAATCATGATACCCATATCATGGAAAACATTGAAAAAAATGAATAAATAAAAAGTAAGATGATATGAAACATAATTGGCTGGAATATATGAATATCAAATTTAAAACAAGAGTAATCCATAGTGCTACAACTGAAGAATTTTAGTTTATTGGAAATATTAAAAAATTTTGTGGTTTTCCATGGAATGTTAAATAAAAGAAAAATATAACATAATCTAAATCATTATTTTTGAAAATAAAATTTCCATTGGTATTGTATTTAGGTAGTTATTTGGTAAATAGTAGTATCAAATACCTGGAATATATGATGGAATCAACTTTCCATTATGAAAGAGTATAGGAAAAAGGGAATGTTAGGTATCTATTATTAAAGATATTAATATAAAAAAATTAATATTTAATATTAAAAATGGATATCTAAAGTGTCCAATAAAAGAAGATATTTACCGTATAATGCTAACATTCTCATCCCTTTTGTGGTTTATTCTATTTATAATCATCAAGGGGTTTGATTTTATAAAAATGGAGATGTGAAATAAAATAAACTAAAATGGTTTCATGTTATTGTTATTATTGGAAGAAGACTATGAACTATGTTGAATGTATGTTTATAAATCCAAAAATATGATTTTCAAACTAGGTTCCATGTTAATTAATGAATATAGATAGTTGTAATGCATTGTCAAAATAATAATTGTTCTAAATAATGGGTTATCACATAAACACATTATGTTGAATAACATAATAATGATTACGAATGAATTAAAGGATTTCATATTTCTCATAATCATAGAAGATAATTTCTAGGTGGTAAACTATTTTTTTCCAATTGTGGATATTGAATAGTGGATATACCCTTTAATTATATCTATTGTACGATAACAGTGGGTGAAATTTATTTTTACTATCTGTACCCATTTTCAATAATTGGGGGGGGGGGAAGGGGAACAATTATTAGAATTTTAATAGGAATATAATGTGTGTGAATGTTCAATGTATTGAAATAATATATGTAGTGGTTGATTGAAGTTACTTTTTATGTGTGATTGTGTTTTTTGTCAATAGAGCCATAGAATTTGTATATTTTATTAAATTTTATAAATTTGGTAGTTAGACTAATAACCCACCCATTACTCGTTGATTAGATTTGGTTCACTTGTATTAAGAGTAAAAGAGAAGGGCATTCTACCACTTGACATTTTAAAATTTCATTTTATATGTTAGAAAAATGATAAGGGATTCTAGAAAATATGATTGTATCCCCTAACTAGGTGATAATTGAATGTGTTCATACTTTTGTGAATAATATGTACTATTATTTCTATGTGTCATCTACTATATTCTAGAATATAGGTGAAAAAAAGTTGTTTTGTGTTACCTCATGATATATTTTTAATATGTATGAAGTAATCATTGACAGGGATAACTGAAGAAACATCATATTGGAAAACCCATCCTTATTTTTAGTTGATGTTGTGAATGGATTCTAGATATTATAAAGTAGTTTTATAAATGATTTAAATTAATTTATTTATTTTTATTATAGAGGATAATTGAGTTATATTGAATACATCCAGAAAAAGAAATTATGAAATTGTTTCCCATGGTAGTGGATATGTATATTTAAAATTAATGTTGTTAAATTCCAATTGTTTTTATGTTTTTTTTGAAGATATTTTATAGTTCTAATGTTAATTTGAATATAATATATTCTTAATTGAAAAAATATGTAATATAGAGTTTGAATCTAGAATTAGGCTAGGCATTGGATTATATATAACCAATATCTTAGTGGAAAAAGACCCATATATTTATTATTTGGTGATTCATAGATTTAATTTATGCCAATTAAAACTCCATATAAAAATAATATAGTTCAGGGGACTCATATTCCTCCCTCTCATAACCATCATATGGATCTTCAAAACCAAGGATTACACCTTGTATGCATGATAAACCTAAAATCCTAGGGATGGGGTATTATATGATTATCAATTTTCGCTTTATATTCATGAATTGCCTCTTTGTAAGCATGAATTTCTGTCTATTTATCCATCATTTGTTTATTTACATTCAAATCATCAGTAGAAGGATCATTCTACATAAAAATCAAAATTTATGGAAAATTAATAATTTATGTAGATAAACAAATATGATGACTTATAGATTTAATCTCTGAAGAGATAAATGAGTTGGGATGATTCCAAATATATTTGTACATGTTAAAAATTAATGAATAATTAAAGATAAATTATCTATCAATATATTGAAGATGATTGGGAGATATGTTAATTGATACACCTCTATGTTAATTTTTTTTTTTAAAATATTTTAAAATCATAAATCTTTATTAAAAATATTGATTGATTTATTATGATGTTAGATCTGAACCATAATTATTTAAAACATAAAAAATATATTGTGGCTTATATTCATTTTTTATAAAGAGAATATCAATGTTGGGTGAGTTCCTGAAAAATTAAATTGAGTAAATGTTATATTACTAGTGATTAATAAATGTTTAAATAATGAAATAAATGTTGGGATTATTGAGTGGATTTGAAATGTTCAAAAAAATAATTAATATTTCGATTCATATTGGGACTGATTTGGATGAGATTTATCTTTTTTCTTTAGTGAATGAAATTCAATTTTCTATAGTTAGTGTGAAGGGAATTTTTGTGATTCTAACAAATGGATAAATTGATTTTTTGCATATTAAATGAGAATAAAAAGAATAATTTGGTTGTGGTTTCTAAAAATATTTATTCAATGTAGAGTACATGGTATTTTAAACATCCAACATCTTGAATTGATGAATGATTAATAATCAAAGTATAAATATAGTATTATTTAAATAAATCATGCATAAAATGATTGTTTGAGTATTATATTTTATTTGATATATCATTAGATGAATATTAGAGGAATTTTACCTTGCATGTAAAAAAATATGGGAGTTTATCAATTTTAGAAAATTATGAATGAAGAAGTAAAAAATCTGAAGGGATATAATTTAACTATATAATAGATAACTGATTAAAAGGATAATTAAATATTAATATTGGGGTTTCATTTCTATTTACAAAAAAGTGCATAAAATTTGAATGAGATCATGGTAATTAATTTCTATAAAGATTTTCTATATTTGAAATACAGTAATTATAATTTTTGGTAATGAATATATAAAATAAAAAGAAATATATTTGATGGTAATTTTATCCTATGAAACAGGGAGTCTTGTTGTATAAAAATATTAATAAAGAGTCCTGGAATTAGAATCTAGAGATATGAATTTAGTTTTAATGTAAAGATATATAGGGTATCAAACCTAAATTAAGATGATGAATTTGAAAAAAAAATAATGATATATGATCAATGTGTTGGTATAGTTTTTAAAAGATGGAAAAATAAATGTGGATGGGATTAATTATTATAGATATCATTATTCTTTGTGTGGAGACTTGTATTGGTGCAAAGAATCTATATTTGATAATGTCAGAGGAGTACATAGTGATTTGACAAGTAAGATTGTAATTTCAATTGAATATCAATGATTATGAATTGAAATACGGAAGGATATGTATGTAGGTATTCCTGATGAAATTGAGGAAGTCAACAACCATGTGTTGTAAATATGTAGAATATATTTATCTATAAAAACTCATCCGATGAATATTTTGGTCCTTATAGAAATATAATGAGAAGAAGTAAAATGTATTCATGATGAAATTCTATACCATTGTGAGAATAACTAACCATTTTATTAATATATTTATTAAAGTTAACAATCAATCATTAGGATGAATGACTAATCATTGAAAATTTTATTATTTTTAGCCAAACCTAATTAAAACATTGTTTGTAATTTATTTCATTACTTTGATAACATGTGGTATATGATTACTTGGTTGCATATGAAATTATCCAACTATCATAAATTAAAATATTTTGTAAAATTAAAATGGATTTATATTTCCAACGATAAATTGAAATTTGATAAAATTAAAAAAACACATAATTAACCTTCCCACTCAGTTCACTACAACAGTCCTAAAATAAATTCACATATGATAGATTAATTAGAATAGTTGTGTGGAAGGAGAGGGTAAGAATTATTCATTCCCTCTATGAATTAGTATGTCTAATGTGGAAAACTATTTTTTTTATATTAGAATACAAACCCATTTATATATAAAATGTTTCTGTATTTGGTGTTAACATTATGATTATGATGTTAACCATTATATATTCCATCAAAATGAGATCATTTATTCTTACCACTTCATTTATTTTTATATTTAATAAATGGATATATAATTCCTTATGAAATTTATTTATTCCTATAATATTTTTGATTCCATTAATATATATGATATATTACATTATACACAATGACTTACTAAATGTTTTAGGTCAACCATTTATATTTTTCCTATTTTCCTAGAAAATCATGGAGATTACTATATGTGACATAATAACATTCAAAGTGAAATTTTTAATTTTCAAGTATTCATGTATTATGATTTAAATTTAATTAAATTTTATCCTATGTATTAAAATTTCAATAATTCTAATTTATTAGATTCTTTAATATGATATTTGATTATTTTCTATCATTATAAAAAAATTATCATAATCAAAGCAGTACTATTATCAATGTATTATAGTTATTGTTTAATTTCAATATGTTTAGTATTTATTTGATTATTTATGTTTTATATTGAATTTTTTTAACTTATATAAATAAATAAAAAATTTTGTCTACAAATTGAAATAAACATAGTGAAACAATGCTACCATGATTGTTCCGGAAATGTCACGACCCGTCCCCAGGGGCCCGTGCCGTGACTACCCCAAACCCGCCTTCCATTATCTAGGGGCTGGCGGCAAGCACCAGAAAGGAAAAATCCCTATAACCTGGAAGGAATTGCCTTTATAACCTATAAAATCACACTACCAATCCCACAACAAGATACATGCACAAAGTAAACTATATAATTAAAATGGTGTGTACAATAAGTAAGCAGGGCAGAATACAAGCCCAAATGAAAAGTAAAAGTAAAAATGAAAAAACAAATATTGCGAACACCCACCAAGGATCCTACCTGAAGGGTAGGTACAGCTCTCATAAAGTCATCTCTACAGATCATCTCATCTAATTTCCACCTCTGAGCAGCCTCCTATCCTGGTACCCTCATCTGCGGTCAGCATTGTTTGTCGTCTGCAAAAGACATAACAAGGTGAAAGTGAAGCTTGTGGAGTGGTGAGTATAACGATACTCAGTAGGGTCCCGGACACCCCTGAAGGTCTCACAGAATCAACAAAGGATAAAGAAGAGCATTACTAAAATCACCACGTATGAAAACAACATTCACCCCTATTTAGGAATATGCCCATATATATACCAAAGTTGTCAAGTAAACCCATCTCATTCAAGAAGAAACACAATGCCCAACTATTAATCTAAAATCACAACTGTTCCACTAAGGAAGGAATACCACGAAGGTGACACCTCAAAGGTATGTACTACAAAGGTAACGCCACATAGAAGAGTACCACAATAGTATCACCAAAATGGTAAGCACCACAAAGGTATGCCACAGATAATATTTCCACAAAGGTTTAACCACGAACTTAAGTAACACAAAGGTACGCCACACATAAGAATACTACTATGGTATCACCACAAAGGTAAGGACTCAGTTCAAGCTAGGTATAACTAAAGTACATAAGTATATATGATTGTCTGTATTGCTAGATCATCTTACTTCATTGAGAAGATCTTCTATTGACCCACACAGGATCATAGATGACCCATACACGATCTGAAGATGACCCACAAAGGATCTGATGATGACCTACAAAGGATCTGAATATTCTGACCCACACAGGATCCAATATGACCCAGAAAAGAGCTGAAGACTTCTAAATTATAGCCAGCCCCTGGGTTCCAACACTAAGCATTCCTGAATACAGGAGGTTATTTTCCTCAATCAATCAATTTATACTTAAAATCCCATTAATTAACATGTAGAAGTATCCCAAAGGTCCACAATGTCATAAGGGACACAAAGCGATAGACGATGCGTCTATCGAAAGCTTGTTCTGTAAGTTATTAGCAATTTTGTTCTTTGGGCCCGGTTGGATTTGGGATCAATCCAACTCGTCGATACCCTAAAATTATCCAAAACACAAGTGGATTATAAAAAAAGGAACATATCGATCCAAGTATTTTGGATCCATAGACGGTTCATCAAACTGACGCCCGGTTCTCAAGATATGGCCAAAAAGGCATATCTGGGTCCTGATCGGCCCAGGGCCTGTCCGACCCGGTCAGCCCAACCCGACCTGACCCTACCCAGTTCGGGTCCAATTCAGATGGGATGGACAACAGTTGGTCTTGCTTGTTGGGCCGCGGTCCGGCCTGACCGGCAAAGGGGGTGGCCCAGCCTACTTGGCATGGCTCACTGGACGCAGCCCGCTCGGTGCGCCTCAACCCACTAGGTTCGGTCCACCCGGCTTGGAGTGATCTATCGTGGCAGGACCCACCCTAGCCTTACTGGGGTGTGAGGCTCCCCCTGTCTCCAGCTCCGGTTGTGCTGACACGTACCACCACTTTGCCAAGTGGCCGACCGGTGTGCCAGTGCCCCCCCTCCTCTGCTGTGGCCAATGGGTCACAGCCTCCAGCTCAATTGGTGGTACGGACATGCACCGCCTTACCACACATAGTCGGCCAGTGTGCCAGCCGGTGTCCTCCCACTACCGCGGCCAATGGGCTAGGGCCTCCTTTTCTACCGGCGGTGCGGATGTACGCCGCCCCAATTTTACGCGGTCGACCGGATGTCGGCCGCCACCTTCCTATGCCGTAGACGACGGGTCACGATCTCCTTCGGCATTGTAGTTGTGTCGCTTCCGTCATCATGGCCGGTGAAGAACCCATCAATAATAAATATGCAGAGGGATCAGGCCATGTTTTGTTTGCCGTCACCCTCAGTGTTTGACCAATAGCAAGCATCTTCGAGAAGAAACATTCAACATAAAACCACAAAGAACAAAAATAAAAACACCCCTACCTTGTTTTCTTGTTGGAGATGGCGTGAGGAAGAGGATGAATTTTAGGAAGGGGATGCCGAAATTCATCACTCCAATAACACATTTCTGATCCTGGCTCTTGCATCGTCCCCGTTCTTTTTTGGTGGTGGTTCTTCATTGGAGGACCTTTTTTTTGGATGATCCTCATTCAGATGTTTTCTACCACAAGTAGTTGCCAACCCAATTATCTCCATAGGGAGTGAAAATCCAATATTATAAGGAATTAGAAACAATCAGTTTATTTGAAAACTATTTCATATTTTTTTTTCATTTTCAAAAACTCTATTATATGAAGCCAAACACTTGATTTCAAAACTATATCTAACCGAAGATTACGAATTTCTAACAAGGTCATTATAATATGTTACTGTAATAGGTTGAGTAATATGATTGATTTTTTTTTTATGATTGATTATTATTTATTTCCATTAATTTACAGTGTGATTAATATTTCATTATCACTGAAGTAGATTAGTATCTAATAGTATTGAATATTATGGACCCTAAAGTGCTAAACCGATCATAGATACATTATTATCATTTCTTAAGGAGCATGGTGGAGATTTTAAAACATTAATACCTTCCCCCGCCTTTCAAGGAAATGATATTGATACATTTTATATATGATAATTGATCAATTATAAATTTATTAATTTATTAATTTTTTTATTCCCTTATAAATGTTGTTATCTATATAATATTCCATCATGTATAATGAGATCGATTCTCTGTATTATTTTCATATAGATTTAACATCGAAGGTTGTCATTATAATTTTCTAGAGAATTTGAAAATAATGTTCTTATATGTACTATTTTCCTAACACTATAAACATTTCTTATCAGTTAATTAAGTTCCCAAGAATACATGGATTTTCCCAACCCAAAATGTAATCTCAATCTGATCCCAACATCTTTCTAAACAACATCCTTAATATTACCGCCATCATTAAAAAGAGAATAATTGAAGTAAATAAAATAAATATACAATTGGGAGTGATTACTAAAATTAACCAATAAAAAGATAATGTATATGAATAAAAAGATATAAAATGGTTTAATAAAGAAATTAAAACATCAAATATAAAAATACATTATATATCAAAAACACTTCCAATCCTGATATAAAGTAATAATAATTATGATATCACACAATTACTTCCACTTGACATCATTTTGTTATCATGAGTTCATTTCCTATTATTACTATTTCTTACCTATCAACCAATAATTCAAGAAAATTACACCCTTATTAACAGTAGGTTACACATGAATTCATGACTATAAAAACTCATGAAAATTAACACATATGCCTTCATAGGGTCCCTTTTGTCTGCAAAAAAAATTCAAACAAAAGTTATTTTTTTATCAAAAATATTGATTTATATAACAGCCCAATATTTTACACAAATCACACACATAAATTACAATTTTACAGTAAATACACAATCATTACACATACAATAATAATTTAAATCTAATGGTATTGTGAAGTAAATGTCCTACCATATCAAATGATGGGTCTACTAGGTTATACCTTTTTATTAATAGAATATAATATTTGAATTGATTCTTAATCTAATACCTAAATCTAATAACTAATATCTTTCTCCATTGAATACTATATCCCAAAAAATTATGTATGATTATCATTCTAGTGATGGTTTACTCAAAAATTTAATTTACAAATTACCCAACACATTTCTAAAAAATACACCACATGAAAAATAAATAATTTAGATAAATTGATTATTCTAATGATAAAATACAAAACAATTACTTTTCTTTCATTATTATTCATTTAAAAAATAAAATATAGTATTTTATGAAAAATTTAACAGACTTCCTAAATGTTATTTTAATAAAAATGTGTGAAAGATAGAACTCACCCACATTATTTTATTTTTATTTTTCAAATATACCTATCATGATTGTGCCAATAATCATAATATAATATCTTATAAAAATGAAATTTTTTATCACTCATGAACTGTAATGACCGGTAAAATTCAAGGGAAATTTTTTCTTAATTTTCTTTGGAATTTTACAAGAACGCGGTTTCTGACGGAAACTGATTCCGAGGCCCGGTGTGCCCGGAATCAATTTCCGAAGTTTGGCTCGGGTACGTTCAGTGAACGAACGAGCGGGTTTTCCTAACTTTTGAACCGGTGCTCAGAATTGAAATCTGATGGAGCCGATGAACTCTCAATGCCGATAATCGCTTAAAGGAACCTTTACCGTAGTTGCGTTTGTGCAGGAGAAGAAGTTAATTAATGGGGTTTAATTAAAAAGTAAGTAAAATTGTTAAATAAATTTTATTTCTTTTTCAAGGTGGTTAGTTTCACCCATGGGAAGATGGTGGTGGAGCCCACATCCACCCAACTTCCCATGTGTGGATAATTAAAATGGTGTGGGCCACACGAACCCCCCACCTTTTCAATTTTTCCCTAACTCCCTAACCCCTCTTAACCCCTCACATTCCTAACTCCCCATTAACTCACCTTCATTAATATTTGACAACTTGTTGTAATTAATTTGTTGAGTTACATGTAAGTTTTTGGAATTCAAACAATTGAATGTCAAATGCTTTGTTGTGTTAATAAAATAAGTTTAGAACTTATTTTATTGGCGGTTGGTGTTGGGTTGTTTGAGATATTTTTAGAGAAAAAGCTAAGGAACACCTTCTTCCTCGACGAAGAACGCGAAGAACACCGTTCTTCAATGAAGAACTTCTCCGCCGAAGAACATGGTTCTTCCGCGACTCCGTATCCGCGATGTGATGTTCTTCTTATGCTTCATCTCTTCCACGACGGTTTTCTGCGACGAAATCGCTGTCAACGACTTTGAATCCATGCTTCGCGACGTCGACATTCTTTCCCCGCAACGCCCGACCCCCGTGACGCTCGTCTTCCGCGGGTCATTGACGAACACCGTTCCTGAACTGTGGTAGGGGATTATTGTTATTTTTTTAAAATTATTTCCATTCTTGATTCTATCATGTCGAACATCATGGTTAATCGACTAAATGTTATTGTTTAACGAGAGGGGGATGGACCGCACAAACACAGCCTAACCCCCTCTTATGTTCATGATTGTTTCATTGTGAATGGAACGGGATGGCGTGGTGCCATCGAACCACGCGAGAATCACTCGGAAAGTATTATGAGACGCCGTCGCGCCACGCCGAGAAGTCGAACAAGAACGTGACGCCGTCGCGCCGCATCGAAGGAAGTCGAAGGCGCCGCGGCCAGAGCGGGGCCACAGCGGAGGGGCGGGGTGTCGTCGCACCGCGCCGGACGAGAAGGGCCACGGCCGGTTCTAGGCCGCGGCGGAGCATGGTGACCGGCGGCTGGACTGGGCAGCCGGCGTCAGAGCCGGAAGGGGACCGGCCACCGCTGGTCCCGTTGAGAAGGAACCGGCCGGCCAGGTTGGGCCGGCCGGAAAGGGAAGGAGCCAAGGGAATTAAATTCCCCCAGCCGGTTCAAACGACCCCCCATAATTTGGGGGGGGGGGGGGGGTCCGCGGTTACACAGGGGGGAAGTCGCCCCACCCCCTTTTACCGAAACGGCTCGGCCACGAGCCGAGCCGGCAGCGCGCTGGGCGCGCTGTGCCCAGCCGGTCCGCCTGGCCGGGCCGCGCCCAGGCCCGGCTGCGCCGGGCCGTGCCGGGCTGGGCCGCACCCCCCCGGGCCAAGCCGTGCCGGGCGGGGCCGACCCGGTCTGGGCCGGGTCGACCCAGTTCGGGCCAACCGGGGGGTCTCGGGCCGGGTTAGTCTGGGCCCGAAACCCCCATTTTCGGACCATTTGGGTTCAATTGCCCATAACTCGGGCTACGGACCTCCGATCGACACACCGTCAGTGGCGACATGATCTTTGGAATGAGACGATAACTTTGGTATATCTCACTCAAGGTTTCGGAATACTTTGAGTCCAGCCGGGTTGGTTCGTACACGAAACCAACTAGGCCCTCAGAGTGGAAACGATCATATCTTGAGCTACGGACGTCTGAATGACATGCTGTCAATTTTGTTGGGTTCCTCTTAATGAGACGTATCTTTTGGAATACTCCGCCTAAGGTTTGGACACAGGTGGAGTATGGTCAGGTTGGTTTTGCCTTAAAAACCAACCGGGCCCCTGGAACGAAAAATCCAATAACTCTCAGACCGGGCGTCCGATTGAGGCATCGTCTGTTGCGTTGAGTTCCTGTTGATGATACATAACTTTTGGATACCTCAACTCTGGACTATGTGACAGTTGATGTATCAGCCTCTCGGCTCGTGGAGCGGACCCTCCCAAACGAGCTTGCTGTGTGCGGGAACCCTAGAGCTGGCTGCGACTGCTACTGTGACTGCGACGACGACGATGCAGAGATCCTCAGTGGATTCGACGACGAAAATTACAACACTCAGTGATCCTAGGTGGATCAGTGCTACCAATCCTGTGTGGGTCCAATCCTATGTGGGTCAGCGCTCAGCGGTTCTATGTGAGGCAGCGCCTATAGATCCTGTGTGGGTCCGATCCTGTGTGGGTCTTTGCGGGGGTTAGTACCTATCGATCCTTTGTGTGTCCGATGACATAGATGGATTAGTGATCATATTTATCGTCTTCGAAGAAGTATACCTGTGTGAGCCCAATCCTGTTTACTTTCCTGTGTGTATTGTGTTGTGATATCCTGTGTGGATTATGTTTTGCTTTCCTGTGTGGAATACGTATACTTTCCTGTGTGGACTGAGTTTTACTTGGTCTCGGATGTTGGAGCGTATTGGAATTGATGACTTAGGTATATGTATGGGAAAATACCTAAGCAGAGTCGGTTGTTACTTCGTGATTGTATCTTTCCATTGTGGTTTATCCTTTGTGGATTTTGGGAGACCTTCCGGGGTCTCGGGGTCCCTACTGATTATCTTATACACACCCATGCACGGGCTATTCCTGCACTACGTTGTGTTGGTTGGAGACGACGGACATCGTTGATCGTGGTTGAGGCTTGCAGAGCATAACGATACCTGGAGGTGGATCACTGGGCGGGACGTACTCGGAGCAGACGGCGGGACCCGAGGAGCATTGGAGCTATCGGTACCCACCCTTCAGGTGGTATTTCCAGTGCACAACTCGGCATAGCAGCTTTTACTTTTCAGTTGCTGTTTTCCATTTCGATTTTTACTTTATTTTCAGTTTGGGTTTGTATACTGGCCCATTTACTTTTCTACACTTACTGTTGTACCAGCTTTTTAAATTAGTGTTTACTTTTCCGCTTATTTAATCTGAGGTGCTTGTTTACTTTACAAAGGAAATGCCTTCCCTTTTTACCGGGATTTACGCCTTGGTGCTAGTCGCCAGCCCCTTGCCTATGGAAGGCGGGCTTGGGGTAGTCACGGCACGGGCCCCGAGGATAGGTCGGGACAAATTGGTATCAGAGGAGTTCGGTTCTATCATGAGCTCTCACCTTTTCTATGTGAAGCAATAGTGTTTAGCGTATTGGGTGTGGTTATCAGTCCAGGGAGTCTAGTGTTGGTGCGGCGGCCGACGTATCCGTACACCAGGGCCCATACTTCTGATTTCCGACTTAATGCACGAAAACATTGATTTCATGTGTGTTTCATGTTTTCTTTGTGATTACTTTGTATCAGCTCACCAGGTATGCTGTTCTGATCGTGGCGCACCTGTTTCCTTTCAGGATGGCTCCACGACAACAGCCAGCTAGGGTTCCGAGAGTCAAGTGTGACGACAGCCCACCGAGCGACGAGGCCTCGCTGCCGGGCCCTTTTTCAGTAGTGGCACTGGCGGTAGCTCTACCCGCCGAGCCCCCAATACTTCTAGCACCAGCCGTTGACGATGCACGTCGCCTCAGCGCAATGCATGAGTTTCAGCACCAACGACCACCCAGGTTCCATCGGGAGATGGACCCCCAGGCAGCCGAGGACTGGCTGTAGGCAGTCGTATGAGTTCTCAGGCTAGTGAGGACACCAGCAGACCTCATGGTGATCCTCGTTGCGAGCCTACTACACGCAGCAGCGGGACGATGGTGGATCATGATGCTCCCGGTGCACGATGAGGCATCTCTACTTTGGTCAGACTTTGAGAGCCTCTTCTGCTAATAGTTTGTCCCAGCCACCCTCTGTGTGGTGTGCTTTCAGGATCTTCTTCAGCTGCGGCAGGACAACATGACGGTCGCTCAGTACTCGGTGAGATTTACTGATCTCTTGCGCTCCTCGACCGACATGGTACGAGACCAATTCTTCTGGGCCCGGACCTTTGAGCAGGGATTGAGACACGAGATCAGGGCATCGCTGATCTCCCTCAGCATTCCGACTCAAACATGAGTACTAGAGCGGGCCCTTTTGATTGAGAGCTTTCTTGCTGAGTCTACACCATCGCCGAGACCCACCGCAGGGCGGCACGTAGCAGAGTCTTCCGCAGCAGGCAGTCGACGGATGACTCTTGGGTCCAGGCAGACCAGACCCTCAGGCAGGCAACCTTAGGACACTGGCGCAACAGTGCGGGGCACACAGCGCGGAGCCAGTCTTTTGAGAGGCAGACAGTGCTACTCGTGCGGCGGGCAGGGCCACATGGCTCGTGATTGCCTGACCCGCCGTGCCGAGGAGCAGCAGACGGTTGAGGGACCACCGAAGTAGAGGCAGAGGGTCAACTGTGGTGGTCCATAGGGAGGAGGTGGACGAGGTGGAGTATCTGGCCGAGCAGCAGGTGGTGGGCGACGCTTTGAGCCTCTAACACCACCACCACTAGGAGGTGCACCCCGACCACAGGGAGCTGGCGGGCAGAGACATGCAAAGCTCTAGGCAGCAGAGGCCTATGACCACAGCGCGCCCGAGATGATTTGAGGTACTATCTGTGTCTATTCCACCCTTGCTGCAGTACTTATAGACACAGGGGTGAGTCACTCTTTCATAGTTGAGGACCTTGTTCGGAGCTCGGAGATTCCGACAGAGCCGTTGGCTCGATCCTTACGGCTAGAGACTCCTACGGGAGCAGTCTCGACGATTACGCACTGGTGCCGGTAGTGTGAGCTTACTCTAGGAGGTGAGAGCTTTGGCTGGGTTCTTCTTGTATCAGCGTTGAGGCCTTTCGACGTCATCTTGGGGATGGATTGGTTATCTACGGTCCATGCACAGATTGACTGTTTTAGGCGCAAGGTGTGATGTGTACGCACCGACGGGAGCAGGTTCAGCTTCACCGGCGAGGAGGGAGCCTTTGCAGCACATGATGGACACTTGCAGAGGAGAGGACAGCCCATCACTCATCAGTTGTCTAGCCTCATCCTAGGAGTAGTTGACGTGCGGAGTCCTGGTTTTCCAGTAGTGGTGGATCAGTTTGCGGACGTTTTTCCCGAAGAGGTCCCAGGGTTACCTCCTCGCAGAGAGGTGGACTTTTATATTAACCTGTACCCCGGGACAGCCCCAATATCGACTCCAGAATATCGGATGGCCCCCACCGAGCTTTGAGAGCTACTAGTATAGTTGGAGGACTTGCAGGGAAAGGGGTTCATCCGACCCAGTGTTTCACCCTGTGCTTCCCCGATTTTGTTCGCCAAGAGGGCGGACAGGAGCATACGACTTTGTGTTGACTATTGTCGCCTGAACCAGGTGACAGTGAAGAACAAGTATCTGCTACCGAGGATTGATGACCTCTTTGATCAGCTCAAGGGAGCACGATGGTTCTCGAAGATAGACCTCAGTTCAGGTTATCATCAGCTCAGAGTTCGAGACGAGGACGTGCAGAAGATGACCTTCAGATGTCGGTATGGCCACTATGAGTTCTTGGTTATGCCCTTCGGCGTAACCAATGCTCCAGTAGTGTTCATGGCCCTCATGAATAGGATATTTCAGCCATACCTCAATCGATTTGTCATGGTCTTCATCGACGACATTTTGATTTACTCGACGACTAAGGAGGAGCACGCCTACCACTTACGGGTAGTACTAGACACACTCCGAGAGCACCTGCTTTATGGTAAGTTCTTGAAGTTCCAGTTCTGGATATGTGAGGTCCACTTCTTGGAAAACGTCATCTCTGAGGCGGGAGTTGCAGTGGATCCTGTGAAGATCGAGGCAGTGTTAGCTTGGGAGCCACCCAGGAGCCTGACAGAGGTGCGGTGCTTCTTGGGTCTCGACGGATACTACCGGAGATTCGTGCCAGACTTCTCCAGAGTTGACGCACCACTCTATGCTCTGACGAAGAAGGGGAAACCCTTCGTGTGGTCAGACAGATGTCAATAGAGCTTCCAGGAGCTGAGGTAGAGATTGACCAGTGCACCTATCTTGAGGTTGCCTGAGGAGGGAGTAGGGTACGTTGACTACTGCGATGCATCAGGGACCGGACTTGGATGTGTCCTGATGCAGGAGTGGGACGTGATTGCCTATGAATCACGACAGTTGAGGCTGCATGAGCAAAACTACACTACCCATGACCTAGAGATAGTAGCAGTGGTCTTCGCTCTGAAGACAGGGCGACACTATCTGATGGGCGAGCGCTTTACAGTCTTTTCTGACCATTAGACTCTCAGGTATATCTTCTCGCAGAAGGACATGAACCTGAGACAGCAGCGATGGCTCGAGTTCCTCCAGGACTATGACTTTGAGATAGTCTATACTCCTGGGAAGGGGAACGTAGTAGTCGATGCCCTCTGTAGGAGGACGGGAATTCAACTACTTGAGGAGGCGACGGAGCAACTAGCCGCTTTAAAGATATCCTTCATGGATAGAGATGGGGCAGCCTTCCTTCAGTCTCTCACAGTCACTCCTCCACTACTACAGTAGGTCAGAGTGGCCCGACGTGGGTATGCTGACTATGAGATGTGGCATGCACATATATCCTCAGGATAGGCACCTGATGGTTTCTCCTTTGGATCAGAGTATGACATCATTTTCAGAGGACTTACCATGGTACCAGTCACTTTACAGGAGGAGGTTCTGATAGAGTTTCACACTTCTCCCTTGGAGGTACATCCCGAAGTGGAGAAGATGTACCAGGATCTCATACGACAGCACTGGTGGCTGGGCATGATGAAGGTTGTGGAAGAGTTCATTTATCGATGCCTCACCTGCCAACTGGTGAAGGCTGAGCACCAAGTACCAGCAGGTTTGGTATAGCCCTTGGAGGTACCGGAGTGGAAGTGGGATGACATATCTATGGACTTCGTGACTGGACTTCCACGCACTTCTAGAGGTCATGACTACATTTGGGTGATTCGCGACCGACTCACCAAGTCGGCTCACTTCTTACCCATCAGAGAGCAGGGCTCAGTGGATAGCTTGGGATGTCTTTACGTTCAGGAGATTGTTCGGCTTCACGGTGAGCCATCATCCATCGTCTCCAATCGAGATACTCGTTTTACTTCCCGGCTATGGAAGGGATTGCAGGAGGCATTCAGGACGCAGCTACGTCTGAGCACAGCCTTTCACCCTCAGACGGATGGTCAGACGGAGAGGACCATTCAGACTCTCTAGGACATGCTCCGCACATGTGTCCTCGACGTTGGTCATAGCTGGGAGGACCACCTACCCTTGGTGGAGTTTGCGTACAACAATAGCTACTACTCCACCATCGGGATGGCATAGTATGAGGAATTGTACGGCTGACCTTGCAGATCTTCATTGTGCTGGACAGACCCTAGGTAGTCAGCACTTGTGGGACCAGAGATGGTCCAGGCCACGACATAGAAGGTCTAGGTCATCCAGGAGCAGATGAGGACAGCTCAGAGCCTGCAGAAGTAATACGCTGACAGGAGGTGGAGGCCACTAGAGTTTGAGGATGGTGACCACATCTTCCTGTGTGTCTCTCCTCGACGTGGTTTACAGAGATTTGGCCGAGTTGGCAAGTTATCACCGCACTTCATCAGACCCTTCCAGGTCCTCAGCAGGATTGGTGAGGTGGCGTATCGCCTGGCTCTACCACCTCAGTTGCACCGGGTGCACGACGTCTTCCATGTATCTCAGCTGAGGAGATACGTGCACAACCCGACGCACATCATTGACCATGGGGAGCATGATGTTGATGATGGGGAGACTTTTACAGAGGTCCCGGTGGAGATCGAGGATCGACAGGAGCGGGTCCTACGTGGACGGTCGATTCCTCTAGTGCGCATTAGATGGCAGCACATGAACCTCCAGGAGAGCACTTGGGAGCAGGAGGCTCAGATGCGTGCTCAGTACCCTCATTTGTTTCCCTAGTTTTGATGTATCTTTACGGGGACTTAAATCCCTGAGGTGGGAGTAATGTAAAGACCCGTAAACTTCAAGGGAAATTGTTTCTTAATTTTATTTGGAATTTTACAAGAACGCGGTTTCTGAAGGCACCTGATTCCGAGGCCCGGTGTGCCAGGAATCAATTTCCGAAGTTTGGCTTGGGTACGTTCAGTGAACGAAAGAGTGGGTTTCCTATCTTTTGAACCGGTGCTCGGAATTGAAATCTGATGGCACCGATAAACTCGCAACGCCGGTAATCTCTTACAGGAACCTTTATCGTAGTTTCATTTGTGCGGGAGAAGAAGTTAATTAATGGGGTTTAATTAAAAAGTAAATAAAATTGTTAAATCAATTTTATTTCTTTTTCAAGGTGGTTAGTTTCTCCCATGGGAAGTTGGTGGTGGGGCCCACATCCACCCAACTTCCCATGTGTGGATAATTAAAATGGTGGAGCCCACACGAACCCCCCACCTTTTCAATTTTTCTTTAACTCCATAACCCCTCCTAAACTCTCACATTACTAACTCCCCATTAATTCACCTTCATTAATATTTGACAACTTGTTGTAATTAATTTGGTGAGTTAAATGTATGTTTTTGAAATTCAAACAATTGAATTTCAAATGCTTTGTTGTGTTAATAAAATAAGTTTAGAACTTATTTTATTGGGGGTTGGTGTTGGGTTGTTTGAGAACTTTTTGGAGAAAAAGCTAAGGAACACCTTCTTCCTCAACGAAGAACGCGAAGAACACCGTTCTTCAATGAAAAACTTCTCTGCAGAAGAATACGGTTCTTCCGCGATGCTGTATCCGCAACGTGACGTTCTTCTTCCACGTCGTCTCTTCCACGATGGTTTTCCGCGACGAAATCGCCATCAACGACTTCGAATCCATGCTTTGCGACGTCGACGTTCTTTCCCCGCGACGCCCGACCTCCGCGATGCTCGTCTTCCGCGGGTCGTTGACGAACACCGTTCCTGAACCGAGGTAGGGGATTATTGTTATTTTTTTAAATTATTTTCGTTCTTGATTCTAACATGTCGAACTTCGTGGTTAATCTACTAAATGTTATCGTTTAACGAGAGGGGGCCGGACCGCCCAAACACAGCCTAACCCCCTCCTAGGTTCATGATTGTTTCTTTGTGAATGGAATGGGTTGGCGTGGTGTCGTCTCACCACGCGATAATCACTCAGAAAGTATTACGCGACGCCGTCGCGCCACGCTGAGAAGTCGAACAAGAACGTGACACCATCGCGCCGTGTCAAAGGAAGTAGAAGGTGCCACTGCTGGAGCAGGGCCGCGGCGGAGGGGCGCAGTGCCGTTGCACCGAGCCGGACGACAAGGGCCGCGGCCGGTTCCGGGCCGCGGTGGAGCATGGTGACCGGCGGCCAGACCGGGCCACCGGCGTCGGAGCCGGAAGGGGACCGGCCACCACCGGTCCAGTTGAGAAGGAATTGGCCGGCCAGGTCTGGCTGGCCAGAAAGGGAAGGAGCCAGGGGAATTAAATTCCCCCGGCCGGTTCAATCGGCCCCTCATAATTTTGGGGGGGCCGCGATTACACAGGGGGGCAGGCCCCCCCCCCTTTTGCTGAAACGGCTCGGCCACGAGCCGAGCCTGCAGCACGCTGGGCGCGATGTGCCCAGCCGGTCCGCCCGGCCGGGCCGACCCGGTCTGGGGCGTGTCGACCCGGTTCGGGCCAACCGGGGGGTCTCGGGCCGGGTCGGTCTGGGCCCGAAACCCCCGTTTTCGGACCGTTTGGGTTCAATTGCCCATAACTCGAGCTACAGACCTCCGATCGACGCACCGTCATCGGCGACACGATCCTTGGAACAATATGGTCTTTTCGGCATATCGCACTCAAGGTTTCGGAATACTTTGAGTTCGGCTGGGTTGGTTCGTACACAAACCAACTGGGCCCTCAGAGCGGATACACTCATATCATGAGCTACGGACGTTCGAATGACATGCCGTCAACTTTGCTGAGTTCCTCTTAGTGAGACGAGTCTCTTGGCATACTTCTCCCGAGGTTTGGACGCAGGTGGAGTACGTTCGGGTTGGTTTTGCCTTAAAATCCAACCTGGCCCCTGGAACAAAAAAACCAATAACTCTTATGACCGGGCGTCTGATTGATGCACCGTCTGTTGTGTTGACTTCCTGTTTACGATACAGAACTTTTGGATACATCAACTCTGGACTATGTGATAGTTGATGTATCAACCTCTCGGCTCATGGAGAGGACCCTCCCGAACGAGCTTACTGTGTGCGGGAACCCTAGAGCTGGCTGCCACTGCTACTGTGACAGCGACGATTACTGTGTAGAGATCCTCAGTGGATTCGACGATGACAATTACAGCACTCAGCGATCCTAGGTGGATCAGTGATACCGATCATGTGTGGGTCTGATCCTTTGTGGGTCAGCGCTCAGTGGTTCTGTGTGAGCCAGCGCCTACAGATCCTGTGTGGGTCCGATCCTGTGTGGGTCTTTGCGGGGGTTAGTACCTATCGATCCATTGTGGGTCCGATGACTTAGATGGATCAGTGATCATCTCTATCGTTTTCTAAGAAGTATACCTGTGTGAGCTGAATCCTGTTTACTTTCCAGTGTGGATTCTGTTGTGCTATCCTGTGTGGATTACGTTTTGCTTTCCTCTGTGGAATACATATACATTCCTATGTGGACTGAGTTGTACTTGGGCTCGGAGGTTGGAGCGTATTGGAATTGATGACTTAGGTATATGTATGGGCATATACCTAAGCAGAGTCGGTTGTTACTTCTTTATTGTATCTTTCCTTTGTGGTTTATCCTGTGTGTTTTTTGGGAGACCATCGGGGGTCTCGGGGTCCCTACTGAGTATCTTATACTCACCCCTGCACAGACTATCCCCGCACTACGTTGTGTTGGTTGCAGACGACGGACAGCATTGATCGTGGTTGAGGCTTGCAGAGCAGGACAGTACCTGGAGGTGGATCACTGGGCGGGACGTAGTCGGAGCGGACGGCGGGACCTGAGGAGGAGTGGAGCTATCTGTACCCACCCTTCAGGTGGGATTTCCAGTGGACAACACAGCGTAGCAGCTTTTACATTTCAGTTGTTGTTTTCCCTTTCGAGTTGTACTTTACTTTCAGTTTGGGTTTGTATACTGTCCCATTTACTTTTCCACACTTACTGTTGTACCAGCTTTTTTACTTAGTGTTTACTTTTCCACTTGTTTACTCTGAGGTGCTTGTTTACTTTACAAAGGCAATGCCTTCCCTTTTTACTGGGATTTACGCCTTGGTGCTACTCGCCAGCCACTGGCCTATGAAAGGAGGGCTTGGGGTAGTCACGGCACGGGCCCCGAGGACGGGTCGTGACATGAACATCATAAAAATCACTAAATCATTGAAAAAAAGACAAATACTCAACGAATGTCAAAAAAAATCGACAGAATTATTCAAAGAATGACCTCAAATAACTAGATACTCCAAAATAATCTACATGTAAAATAGGAATCATTTTATAGTGTTTCTACATGTTATATTAAAATCTCCCCTCCAATCCCTAGACCATGTCCACCAAGACATAAAAATTGGGGCATCTAAATTTGTGTGATTTAGCATTGATCCAAGACATATACACCAAATAGGGTATCATGTATTATATATAGAGGCATAAAATTCCTATAAATTTATAAATTGGGACCCTTGATTAAGATCCTTATGTAGTAGGAAAATAATGTTGTTTTTTAAATCAGATTAAAAAATAATTTCATTCCACTGTTTTTTTAAATTATCATTTTTATATTCATGTTGTATAATTCATTGAACCGACTTTAAAACATCCCATTGATTTAAATTTATTGTTTTGGTGATCTTTCACTACACATTAGTTTTACAAATATCCATTTTTTCATCAATAACATCCTTAAATCACACCCCAGCCATTCCCACCATAATGACCTTATTATTTTGGAAAATAATAACATAATAAATCCCCCAACCATAATTCAATATTAATTAAACTATAAAAAAATTCCATTCAATCTAAAATTGGCGATTCACATATTTAATCATGTTAAATAATATTATTTATATAAATAAGGATACAAAATAACAAATTGATTATAAAATAATTTTTTCCCTATAACTACAAACAAATATTTATATGCTCCCTTGAGAATCTATCAAACACGTATATATAATTGTGTCCAATTATTTTAAAATTTCTATATACTACAATAATAACTCTGAATCATTATCTATATATATCAATTATTTAAATATTTTAAATAATAGATCTAGAAACCCTATAATATTTAAGAAGAATAAAAGCATGAAACTGAATCCTAAAATGAATAATTTTGTTACATTTTTTGACATTATGAGTGAGAATCATGGAACTTGTTCTAGAAATTATTATTTCAAAATAAATAATTAGTGATAGAAAAAAATTATTATTCACCAACCACACATCTATTTGAATTTGCAATTTGAATGTGAATTTTAAATTTCTCAAAAAATATTTTTTTTAAATATTATAATACATAAATAAGAATATTTAATTCATGAGATAACCTTATGATTATTACTAATTTTAATTGTCCTCATAAAATATTTCCTTATTTTATTCACTTCATACAACAAAATTATGACTATATACTAGCATCAATGTATAAGTAACCGCTTACCCAAAAAATACCCACCAACAGTATAAAATCATATCTGAGACTCAAAACATGTCCAAAATAAATATTACCAACCCAAATCTCATATTGTGTCAAATTATTATTAACTATTGAAAACACATTACTTTAATCGACTAAACACATGTTACCTTTTGATTATTTTATAATGTAAAATATATATTTCAAAAATAACTAATTTTTACACATCTATACCATCATATATCAAAATTAAAACGCTCTAACATACTTCCCACATACAAAATCCTTAATATCAATTATTTCAATCTATATAGAATATCTATACCAAAATATAAATTGATGAAATACAGGTCTGCATGCTAATATGATAAAGTATGATTACCATAACTCAAAAACACATTTTATTACTCTAAAGAATAACTTATTATACTCATTAATGTTCCTCAGTTTCACTATGTAATCATTAATTAAAAATATCTATTATAAATATTAATAAGAAAATTTTAAAATAAAAACCAAATAATCCTGTCCAAACATTTATAGGACTATTACATTGAGAAATTATATAGATAATATTAGATTTTATAAATAAAATAAATTATCTTTCATTCCATAATCATATATTGATCAAAGTGCACTCCAACATTCTATCAATGAATATGTTATTTATGGGACATATTAATAATAAGGGGTGTTCCATTATTCCAAGTGAGGGGATATGATATGGTAAACATAGGGTGAGAAAATCATGATAGTATTCAAATATAACATGATTTCCACAAAGATAAGGATCATAAAACATCAAAAATAAACATGTAATAAGAGTAAATATTTCGTAATGTCATTGTAACCTAAGAAAAAAAGAATAATATTTCACATATAACATATATGTGATAACGAACATAAGTCTAGGATCATGATAATTATTATATAACATAATCATCTAGACTCATTTCCCATGCACTATACATAGTATCTCTATAGAAATAAGCATTACCCAATTTATTGAGATAATATATAATTCTAATCCCACTAATTTCATTATAATACAACATGAATATTTGTAACTCATAGAAATGAAACATAAATCAAGAATAAACATTAAGTAAAATTATCCCAAAGAAAGGGGTTACTAATGATGTCAAAGTATTAGTAAAATAAAGAGCCATAGAGATACCCAACAGAAAAGGAAATATATTATATTAGATGAAAAGTGGTGAAAAATGACATAGCATACAGTAATTTATGACATCATGAGAGAATAATAGTGGAAGAAAAACATAATTTGAATATGAAAATAGAAATAAACTTGAAATTAATCCAATATATGCTTTGTATGGTTTAATATAAAAAAGAAATAGAAAGGTAAAAAAGGCATGGATATTTCCAATAAAAGTATTGGAAATATATGTAATAATATAATAATATAATAATCATATAATGTTGATGAGAATAATATAATGAGTTATCAAGTACACAACATCCAGAAGAGAAATAATAAGGTCATGTTACCATGAGTTCTAACCTGATTTGGATGATCCATTAAACTCATTAATTTACAAGTTATATTAAATAAATATATTTCAAAGAATAATTTTTATATTATTTTCATGTAAATTGCTTTTTAATATCATTTTTCTTCATTATTAAAATTTCTTTTTTTCTTAATGACCATCTTTAGGTTGCATGGTTTATACATATAAAACCAAATTAATATAGAGTTAATTGTTAAAATCCAAAACCCAATAGTTTTATAAGGTCTATATGTGTGATCGGATATGGTTAATATCATTATAGATGTTTTGTAGTTCAATGGATTAGTATATAGTTACAAATATTTATATTCTCCTATAATAGTAATTTTTATTTATGTCAGAAATAACCGTGATATTTTATTTACAATATAATTATTACCATTCCTATTTAGTTATTTTAGAACTATAAAAATTATTATATTTTAAAATATTATGTATTTAATCCTGAAATCCATTTTTAATAATGTCCCAGGAGAAAATATTTTTAAAATTAAACATCATCATTCACATAGGTGGCATGAAACTACCATGGGTAAAGTGATATTGTTAAGAGAGTTTTAAAAATAATAAATATAATAATAATTTTTTGATTGTACTAAAAAATTATCATATAAATTTTGTTTCAAATTTACTTCATACTGATAAAATACATTATAAAATTGGTTAGGAATGAATTGAAATGAAATCCTGGGTTTGGAAACCATTTCATAGAACCTTGAGTTTCCTCAATTAGATCAAGCCTAAAAACTATAGAAAATGGACTTTTGGTCACACTAATGACTTAATAAAATGACTAAGATAGTGTATAGATATCATTAGGTAGATATTTTGTAGAATGAATTAATTTTATTTGATGGGAAAAGGGTAGTGAGTTGGTGTTATTGTTACACAGAGGGAGGGTATTCTCGAATAAATTTAGTACCATTTTATTATTACAAAGAATATGATTACTGATGATTATTTAAAAAAATAGAGTAAAATTAAATAATGGATGGTTCATCGAATATATATAGCAATAAAAACTAAAAAACATCATTGAAATATTTTTTTCATGATAATAAAAAGAATTATTTTTTATTTCAATTGAAATTAACTTATATATTGGAAAATGATTTATATGTTTGGAAATGAAGGTTATTATTTAAAATTTATTTATATAAATCATAAATATAGTATAATTAATTTAAAAGGATTTATAAAATTATTTTTACTATTTATAACATGATAATTCATTAAAATATATGTTTTTTTAAAAACAATTTTTTAATAATTCATTAAAAATATACATTTTTAGAAAATTTTGAAAAAAATAATAATATAATGTTGAATTTATGATCCGAAAATAAATTTAAAATTAACTAATAATTTTTTTAAAAAAATTATAAATTTAATAATCAAAATCCTTATTTAACATGTGAGAAAATTATATTTTGAAAGTAAATAATTTCTTATTTTTCAATGAGTGATTATATTTCATTAATTATTATTCATAATTTTACATGATTTATTAACACTGATAATTTTTTTATTTTCCTGATATATAGTCTGATAAACAATTTTTTCTAATCATTGTAATTTTATTTTTGTATATTACTCTTTTAAAATATTTTGTTTGTGGTATTTTACTATATTTATCTATTGAGTTTCCATCTCATTAGTTATTTATTATTCCCAAAGGTCATAATCTACTCAAAAGGTTAAAATATACTTAATTTTAATACCTGTTATATAATTTATTTTTCATTCACTCAATTTCGTATCAATGTTATTTTTAAAAAATTCTAAAAAAAATAAAATTTCCATTTTAATGGGTTTTTTCATTCATAAATTATTTCTCGTATCTCTCATAATTTCAGAGATCATGATGCTCTATGATTTAAACTTTTATTTTCCTTTATTGAATGTTTTTATTATTCCATTGTAAATTTTTAATATTTTCGTTTATTTTTATTCTTCATATATAATTTCGTATACTAATTTGATAAAATGATGTCTCTTCATATAATTTATTTACTATATATTGTACCAAACATATCTTTTGAGAGGGAATGTTTTGATATCTGAAATTATGAGACCATAAATTCCACCCCTTTAGATAATCCATCATAAAAAAATTCAACTGATACCATATTATGAAAATACAAGAGTGTAATTATGATTCATTACAACCATATGTTCCCCTATTATCTATTTTCAATTATTATTTCACCGTAGTGAATTAACAAGATTAATATTACTTTTTTGATTAAAATTATCTATATGATGAAAATATTAAATAGGTTTCTCCTCCCAAGAGAGGGCATGATCCAAATATACCACCAAATTATTTAGTACATGAAAAATATATAGTATATACCACTTTAATATGATAACAATGAATTCATAATGATCTCTATTCATGTTTTTTGGATGTAAAAGTTGATAGGAAAAAACTCCAATAAGAATAATAATATCAGAAAGGCCTATGTACATAGAATATATATTTCACTTCATAAAAATCCATATAAGTACCATTAATAGATTTATTTTGAGTAATTATTTTTCGTTAAAATAATAATCCATGTCCCATTGACTATTTTAAACATTTCTCTCCTATCAACTTAGAGCTGATATAATGTGTTGTAAAATGGGATTCACCTTCTTAGTCATATATTCTACTAGTTATGACCCACCTAATTTCCTTTCTTTAATTGAATCCTAAATTTATATGGTTATATAATTATTCTATTATAGATATTCATATGGGTTTATAGGAATATTTTAATGGAATTAACTACAACATGAGATATCGAACATAGGTAGGTTTTTATGTTAGAAAATATTGTCATTTTTTGAGAAACCAATATCTATGTCACCTAGAGTATTAATGGACCTTTCATAATGACTATTTATATGGGGCTGAAATGTTATACTAAAAATGAAATGTTTGTTCAATGACTTTGAAATAATCCTATAAAACTCTTTTGTGATTGTTTTCCCATGATTATTTACAATGGACATTGTTGTTCTATAATTCATAAACGAACCTCTATTATAAATTTAATAATGTAGATCATGGGAGATATATTAATGAATATAAATTAAGTGGGAAATCATTGTATGAAAATTCACCAAATCCAATATTACATAATTTAGACACCAATGGAATTCTAAATAGAATGTCCATCATAATTTATATTTCATGTGAAGCGATATGACATATCATAATATTATTAGATTGTGAGAATGGTTTCACAATTTTAGCAGTAATATGAACATTCATATTTCACTGTATTTCTAAATAGTTTTACTCACGGAATTGGAACACAAAAAATTTATATATACATGACATGTGATGTCATTAGAGGAATGACTTCCAAATATAACATGTTATTATCCATTTATAAATAATGAATATTCATTATGAACATTGGCTGAGTGAATGATAGGTTGGGCTCATCAAACCCTTTATGTGTGGATCATTTCCTAACCCAAGACTCTTCTTATATTTATGAATTGTTTTTGAGTCCTACCAGTTGTTATAGGATGATACTATGTACCCCTATACTAATGATAGATTGAAACTATGTTGATATTTTTGTATATATATATATATGTATTATTTTTACTCCATGTTTGATTTAATTATTAGTGATGCATAATATAAAATTTTACAGATTATATCAACATAGTTTAGCACAATAGAGTTTAGATTCAACAAAAAAGTCATTTGTTGTTGGGGATTTGGGATGTAGACCAGGTAATGGGATTTCCAATGTATCCATGGGAATGGAAGAGAAACCCATTTAGTTCAGTTTTACATAATGGGACACATCAAACTTTTATGGTGATGTAAGAAATACCAATTCATAAAATTTAATATCATGATGTTTGGACTAATTAGTGAATAATTCCTAGAGATTTCATTTTGGGAGTTATGCATTAGTGTATCATTATGAATTCTTCAATATGGGTGTGGAGAAATAAGGATGGGTTTATTTTATAATAAATATTTCTAGGTTATTATTGGTTGTGTAGTTTACTTATACTATGCCCCACTAAGATTAATATAGTCTTATAATATATAAAAAAATCATAATATATATTGTGATTCTTTGAGGGAATATAGTTAACAATGTTGGGAAATTCTTTTATTGGTTATATATCATGATGTGTAGAATTTATAAGTAGTGTGGTTCTATGGAAAGGGATGTCTAGGATCATGACAATATCATAATTTGAGTGAATTATGTGAGTGTTCTTGTGAGGAATATATCCCCATAAGGGTTATTAATAGGAAATATACACTTAGTGAAGTGATAAAGGTGTGATGATGTCCAAGTTGAAAATTGTTTAGGATAACTAAGTATCCTTGTGGTCCTGAATCCATGTCATAGTAGTGTGAGGTTAATAATTTAAGCTAATTTGACATGATCATACAAGGATGTTTAACATCACGTGGAATATACATTTTCATGTAGCTTTATCTAATTTGAATAGGATGTTTTAGTCATGAATGATGTTAAATAGAGGAATAAGTGGTGATTATGCATTATACCTTCCCTTTAAGATTGATATAGTGGTTACACCTATTAGGAGGACCACATGGGATGAAATTAAATTTTAATAATAAAATGATCAACACTAATCTCCATGATCCTGTAATTTATTATAAATGTGAGAAAAAATAAATAAATGATAAAAACTCAACAAAATTATATTTGATTGTATATTATTACATATATATTCCCTTCATGGATATTCCTATCTTTTTAATGGTATCATAAATAAGATCCAACATTGATCATAAACCCTTTGAGGGAGCCTATCCTCTGTTTATTATTCCTTCTAATTGGTATCGATAGAAATTGAGGTAGGAGGAGTATGGAACCACACTAGAAATATTGTTGTCTTACATCAAGAGAGATGCCCAATAAAACATGTATCATCAAATGGAGAAGAAATAAATCACTGATTTGGATGTTTTCCCACTATTATCTCATTGATTATGGTCTCAATTATCACAATATTTCATGATTTAAAATCCAAAAGGGGCTCTATCTCTTATAAGGACAAATACGTGACACCATTTTTATATGTAATTAATGATTGAAGGGGGGAAAACTATAGTGAATTCCCTAATCATATGCATAACATGGATCTTAAATAGGCTTTTAGGTTTCCATTTGTTGGATTAAGCATTGGTAAAGGGAGTCTGTGGGGGTATTTTTAGATTCCTTGTTATATATTTATGTCTTGGAAAAATGTGGTGACATAATAGATATATCAAATTCCACATTAGATCCATGATGTAGAGATAATGTGAATCTATTGACCTCGATAAATTACATAAGGTCACATATCATTATAATACATTCATAGACTTCTTCATCTAATCCCTTGTGTTTAACCCACTATCGTAGTCTAATTTAAGTATTGAAGACCAAACCACCAATAAAAGAGGTGTTTGGTATGCACAACCATCATTCATGAGATGAAATTGTCTTAAGGGATTTAGTTTATTGTAAATATATTGATATGGATCCCCTAAAATAGTTCACATAAGTATATTCACCAACCATACATTCCCTTCAACAGTTTCCTCTCAAATGTTCCCATAATAATGGAGAATTTATTTGAATAACTTTTTAGTGATCATATATAAATTTTATACATGTTTCCCTTTCTATACATGTCATAAAATAGGATTCCGGTTATTAATATGAAAGGGTTGGGTTATTTAGGGACTAGGTAGGCCGTTACACATAAAAATCATATTGGTAAGAGATATATCACCTATTCCCTTTATATAATGTTGGTTAATGGAACTAGATCAACAATTCTATAGATTCCTTCAATTTATTTCATACCAATGTTAGGATAATTATATTAGGGGTTTAGTGAATAAAAATGGGGAAATGTGTTGGGTGAATCACTAGGTTTATTGGTTTCTACCAAGTCCTCTCCATCAACGAATTACATACCATGGATATTTTCTTTATCCAAATGAAGAGAAATTTCATAACTGAATAAATGAAAATCATAATGTCATTATTGTTTCTTACAATGCTCTTTTGGGTAGGAATATCTCTTTTTCTAATAGGTTTTTACTTTGGGAGTTTCATTAACAAAACACATAGTTATGGTTGATCATGAACCTCATTAGGTGAGATCACATAGGACACAAGTGGGTGATGAAGATGATAGTGTGGTCTTTGAATCAAATAGTCCGTCATTGATCTCTTTCATCATACATCCATTATCATTCATAACTCGACCGAATAATTTACTAGTCAATAAGTACACTTGTGGTGGCTATGTGAAGACACATGATGCAGTTATTTGTATTAAATATTGTGTATTATTCATGGAAAAATCGAAAAATATTAATCTATCTACAACTGTTGATCCATAAATCCAATTTTTCTCATTAGATAGAAAAATTGAATCCTATGAAGAAAATTATTCCCTTATAAATGGTTTATAGACCATACATTAATGTATTATTAGGATAAAATGTACTCAGATTAACCATATGAAGAGGATTTATGATCATAACACCCTTATATCCATAATTTCTAACATCCATGAATACCCATGAAAGGAGTTTCTTACCACCTCGTCTCCATTTTGGGAATAATAATTTAAGAATCTCTATCCCTTGTTGTTTTATAATTCTTATGACACATGGATATCCTGATTTAATCTTATGTATGACCTATGATACATTACATTACAATCTAAAAATATTTTCCAAAGAGTGGGGACCATGTCAAGGGATATATAGAAAAGTGAACATATGAAATTTGATAGTTCCAAAAATGTAAAAACATTTTTATGTTTCTATTAGTGACCATTACATCATCCCCTTTAACTCATACTTTTCTACTATACCATAGCATAAATTTGATTTAGGTTTATTCAATAATTTTCTTCTTTATATTTTTTCAACATATATTTTTGGAGATATCATTGTATATTTTTATTCTCCTTGGCCATAATGATAATTTTTTGTTTTAAAATTAATCTAATTGATCATTATTTATCATAGGATCAGACTATACGCATAATCATCTACCAAATCATTCAAATATTTGTTTATTAATAGTAAAAAATGTACTTTTCCCCTCCTTATTTATTCCACTATACCATGTATCTCCACATTATCCTTTTTCCTAACTTTATTATCTCAATGATATATGTTTGATTAACAATTTGAGTAATGTAGGATTTCATACCATCATTTATGATTTACATGTCCATTCATTTCATGGATAAAATTAATAGATATCATTTATTACTTGTTTATGATAAGGTTATAATATTTTTTAATTATAGGGTTTTTTATAAATTATTTTCCCTTAATTGATTATAATTATAGAATAATTATATTATTTGATAGGATCTAACCACATTATTTGGTTCAAGTTGTGATAAATTTTTCTATGTATATAAATTAAAATTTTGGGATCAGTTCACATTTCAACCTTTCCATTATAAATTAAATTCCACCAAATAATTATTGGATATATTGTTTTATATATATATATAGATCACAGTTATGGTAATTTTGATCGTGTTACTTAAACTATTTTGAGCCAAAGGGTGTCAAATTGTCATTTTCCCTTCGAAAATATTAGAAGTCATTATTTGAAGCCTCATAATAAATCATAATTCATTCACACATGAATTTAGTGTAATTATAGATAAAATTTAAAGAGTTTTATTCATATAATTTAATATCTCTTCCAATTTATCATTCTATATAATCATTGTATTTTTCTACAATAGATTAGTCATGGGTTTTTTAAATAATTAATTTTTCTCGTAAACCATTTATAGTACCATGATAGTACTGGGAAGCTAAATATCCCAATGACTACTTTTGTACTTAGATATTAATCAAACACACTTTTCGTTGAAGGGTCAATATATACACATTCACTTTTGATAAAAATCCCCCAAAATGTGACTTTATCCATCAATAAGGTACATTTATCATTAATTTGAAAAAAAATCCCCATCAAGAAATATATAACTCAATAATTAAATATTTATTATGATATTCCTTTAAATTTTAATATATGAGAATATAATTTATTAAAACCTAACAATTATTAAAAAAATATATATAAACATAATTCATCATGAACATAATGATTATTGGAGCATTATTAAGTATGAATAGGATCGCTTGGGGATGGTAAGGTATATATCTTAAATTTATATTAGTCCAAGGAATGTATTCTATTTTCAACATTAATTGTTGATATCCAAATTGAATATTTGTATTGAAGAAGTATAGTGCTTCATGCAGTAGATTTAACACGTCACTATTCCATAAAATAAGATTTATATTCCTTATCATGATTTGGATATTTTCCTAATAATAATTTTATAATAAAATTTGACTTTAATTTTCCTTTGAAATGGAATACTATTAAACCATAGGGAGATATAATAAGGTTTATAAGACCCTTTTATAATGTTCTATATATTCTCTTCTTCACCTATTTGAGTTCCATGGGGGATATTATATAAGACTCTTGGATGTGGGAAAAGAAATTTATATAAGATATATAGTGATCTCATCGTATTAATATAGATGAATTGAATATATACTATTGGGAAATAATTATCATATTACCTGATAATGTGAATCTATTCTGGGAAAAAAAATTTCTTCATCGCCATAATTTGAGTAAATTATCCATTCTCTTGAAGAAATATTATCTATAATTTAGATAGATTTTCTGAAGGTGGTAAATAATTATCATTGCACTTTTATAAAATAAAATGTTGTCTTGTTATATAGTAAGTAACTATCTTATCTTAAATTTTGGTATTATTTATATATAATAAAAACTATTCCACTAATAATATTGTATCCAAATCAACAAATGTTTATAAAATAACATTCTAAAGAAGATTTATACCATAAATGTTATTTTTTGAAGAGTTATATACTTAAAAATAAATTATTTTACCTATTAATGTTATAAATTCAAGACCTTCTTCTATTTCATGATGTGGGGATATGTATTTACTCAGAACATGTTTTATATGATACATATCATATAACTGGAATCAAATATGACATTCATTATTCTTGAATGATTAAAAAGTGTATGTGTAACCACATTTTCAATGCACCACCTTAGTGGTATTCACAGAAAAATATATTTATTATTTCATTGCCTTCAATGTTGTGTTTATTGGTTATCCACAATGAACCTTGGTATAATTTATTGAGTTTCATGATTTACATGTTCAATTATGTTTAAACATTGGACTATTGGGATAGATTATATATAACATTTTTTCATCCTTTATATTGTTCAACCTCTTCCTATATAATTAATATTAATTATTAACATCCCCAATTTTTTCACAAATTTATATTTTAAATATTCATTTTTTGAAATTTACAATATTCTTCTTCCCACAATATTGGTGTATGGGTTATTTGATATTCATCCCACAATGAATTTTATATATGGAACCACTATCTTTTTACTCAATTCTTCAATTATTATTTTCCATCCTCCGAAATAATTCTGATTCACCTTTTATCACATCCACAATTATGGTACATAAAACTATGTCATCTTATCTATCATGTGTTTTAATATAATAATTTTTTGGAATATATGGTGTTATTAAACTAAAAATTCATCAACCATGATTTAGAGGTTGATGAAAAATCTATAAGTGTACCTTGAAATATTTTTAAACTTTTATTCAATGTTAAAAAAATTATTTACCCTCCATTATCATGACCCTTTGATATTCCCTCTCCATTTTAATTCAAGGATTTCATGGAAAATATTTTTTGTAAAATGTTTTCTTTAATTCATCATATTTTGTTGATTTGATATCTTCCTTTTCATTGATATTATTTATCATTCTCCCCAACTGATTGATTTCTCCTTCTATATGATAAATAACTAAGAAAATTTATTTTAAATATTGGAATTTTATCATGGATAATATTGTAATGATTTTAGATTATCAATTTCTCAAAAATTGAATCACTAGAGGGCCTGCCAAAAGGAGGAGTTGGTTGTTACATAATGGAATATACTATAGTTTTATCCCTCCTTAGTAGAGCTAAGAAATTTGTGTTTTTCAGGTTTTTTAAAAAAATTCATTTCACTCGAGAAAGAACAATGATGATGTTTAATTACTACCTCTCCCATGATATTTGGGATCTTTTCTAGGAAATAATCTCATTTCAGGTCATATTGGGTTTTATCATTATTCTTTATATTTTTAGATATTTAAAAAATAAAATAAACATAGGGATGATATTAATTCATATATTTAGAATATATTATAATAATTATGATCATAAAAAAGACTAATTCATTTGTAGAAAAAATATCTATAACATCCCATGATTTGATGAATTATTTTTTGAAACAAATATATATATTTAATTTGATACTATTCATTACACACCAGACCTAGTTCTAATGCACATTGACCGATTATTAATATTAATATTTAAACACGGATGTTAGAAAATAAAAGTCATTAAACCTGGTGGTATGAATACGAATAACCATATATTTATATTTATTATAATTTATTTATATAGAGAATTTGTATTTTTTAAAAATACTTAATTCTAATTAAATCACTCTATGCTTCAAAAATTATTTTTTCATAGAAAAAATTATTAATTTCTTTTGTGAAATAATATGAAATTAATTTTTTAAAAATTTTAGAAAAATTAATCAAATAAATATAAATTATTTTTATGTTAGAATATCTGAATTAAAAATAACATTTTCTTTGTGAGTTTTTTGAAATGATTAATTTTCATATGTATAATAAAAAACTAATAAATTACATAATAACTCACTTTTCATTTGAATTACTTACAAGAATAATTTCATATTAATATGGTATTAAAATTAAAATTATTAAAATTATATATATTATAACCCCATTTATTTAATAAGAATCAATTTTATAATGATGTTGAATATAAAATCTTCTCAAAATAATGAAAACATTTTCTGTGTAGAATTTCTTCTTCATCATATCTAGGAATTTTATTTTAATTTGAATTTTATAAATTCTATGAATTGAATTTTTTTAAAAAGCATATCATACTATGATCCATCATAATTAATATTTAAAAATAATATGAACATATTTTTTGGTTATAATGAATTATAAAAAAAATAAAAAATCATTTCTACAGTTAAGGTTAATACAATTTTACTATTGGTTAATCCGAAAGATAAGTGTTTGTTCGGAAAAAATAAATTTAAAAATAATTTGATATATTCGTATTTCAGAATTATCTTATTCAATCATCTAATATAATATAATTTCAAATTATTAATTTTGATGATGTATCTTTTGGGATTCCTTTTGGAAATTTCCATATAATATCTAGGTGCGTTAAATTCCACAATTAGAGAAAGACATCCCATATTCTCTCCTCATGAAACTCCAAAATCATTTTTTTCAAATATATACCAATATAAATTATTCAATTCACTCCCCATTTCCATGATTTATTATTTTTGTTAGTAATCTATCATATGATAGACTTCGGTTCCAAATTATTGAGGTTGTCTAAAGAAGATGTATCATTCTTAACCGAGAAATTCTTATTATTATTTGTACACCTCCTTCAACTGATATTTAGTTATTCTGATACATGAGCAAAACTATAACCCATATAAGGATATTTATTTATTTTAGTTTCAAAACATACATCCATATCCTCTTCTATAAACAGAGAAATGAAATTGTCCATTGTGTGTGTGGAGGACCGTCATTGTATTAAATGAATTAATTCATTTTCCCAATACCATATCTTAAGGATAGAGATTAGGAAATTGTCAACATAATTATATGATATTTATGGAATAAATATACTTATTTAATTTTAAAATCATATATATCAACATTCCATCCAATCCATTCAAAAATGATAACCCTGCTCGTTCATATGTGTGTACTACCACCTCCACAATGTGATGTCATACATTTCTCATTTTATTTGGAATTTTTTGGTAAAAAGTGTATATTTATTTAATATATATGATATATATTAAAAAATATTATTAAAAGGTGATATATTATTTACATTTCATTCATTCCACCCATTGAGAAAATTTAAACATTGTTCTTGTGTATGTACGACCTACTGTCTCTATGAATAGTTTAATTCAATTTCAATATCTAAATTTTAGAGATTTTGATAAATACATATATAATTAATATATGTTATATTTATTTAATGGATTAAATTATGAATATTATGTAAGCATGAAAAAATGGACAAAAAATACTAAACCAAAACATACATGAAAAACTAAGAACTTATAATCCAAATTGTGATTTTAACTTGGGATTATTAAAAAATTGTTAATAAGTGGTCATAAGTAAATATTATATGTCATTATAAATCTGAAAATATTTCTTTAAAATATATATAATAATATGATATTTATTAAAAAAAATTATGAACATGTATAATGAAATCCAGGGCTTGACATAAGGGGGTTTTGTTTCACTTTTATCTTTGTCAAGAACATGTCATATTAAGCACATGTTTTTATGTGTGTGTATGTAATATATATGAATGTATTTAATGATGTTTATTATGAATTTTATCTGGATTTATATATTCATATACTGTTATTTCTTTTATTGGGATTATTATTTAAAATATATGATGGAGTTAATGATTTTATCTTACATTCTACTTGTTTATCAAGATTGGTTTTGATTTAGTTTTAGATGATAAAATATTATGGTTTATTATTTAATAAAGTCTTTAATTTTCATGTAATTTTATTATTTATTTTTAATACACGTTTTCCTTTCATTTTAGTCAATTTAATAACCAAATGACCCAAATATATTTTTGCAATGACTTTAACCCTCAGATTAGTCAACAAAAAATGTCTTCCAGGTACATGTTTTCTAAAAATATTTTAAATAATATTTTTACTATTTAATAATGATATATTTTAAAAAATAATCATCATTTTTGCATGAGAAAAATTAGTTGAAAGTGAATTTTGTTTCCATTTATCAAATGTTGTAGTTTTCATGTCTTATAGAAAATGTGGAATGAGTCGTTATTTTAACATGTGTGACATGAATAAAATTTTCCACCATCATAAACACTTAATTATTTTACTCTAAAATTTAATTTTTCAATATTTTATTTAAATAAAATAATTTTGATAATATATTTTTTATTTTTTTTATATTAATGATGTTATTTCAATATTAAAAGGATATTTTCCCCACGAATTTTTTAATGAATTTTTATGGAATTTGTATTCATCAAAAAAAATGGAGCTTCTTATATTTTACTATATATTTTATAAAATTGTTCCATCCATATTATTTACCTGGATGGTTTATTTTTTTGATTTTGAGAAGGATATTTTTATAAAACCATTTTAATTCCCCTGAGTTATACTCAGAAAAAATATTTGTAAGCATATTTTTTCATTGGATATGATATGATAAATGTTTTATGATATTTTGGAAGATAGATATATGGATTATCAGATTAGTGGTACCAATATACCCCACTAATTCATTAGTTACATATTAATGTTTTATAATCTCATAGGGTACATAGTTAGTTATCCAATGAACAAAAATGATATTACACAAGATTTTTTTACATTCCTTTAAAATAGGGTACATGAGAGGTTATCCCAAGCATGCTACAAGAACTTATAAGGTAGATAATCCAAATTCAAAAACAAAAGGTACACAAGGGGTTATCCCAATCCCAAAATAGGGTATATGAGAGGATATTCATATCCTAAATCTTGTACACTAGTGGTAACCCAAGCCTAGTATGGTATGGATATCTTGTTGGGTATCCTTAACATATGGTTTTTTATGCATATTTGTATTCCAAATGTAACGCCCCGACCCCAGCTACCCAGAGTCGGTGCATTACTTCGTAACATTGGCATGATCACAAGAAAGATCAAATCTCGAAAGACCGATTGGTTTAGTAGCCTTGGAAACACTAGATATAATCATAAAGTTTTACATTACATTTCAAAGTGAAAAACTACTACAACAACAAAGTCTTCATATCCATACTATTAACCCCTCATAATATCCCTGCAAGTCATTCATAATTTACTTCTTCACTACCTGGGAAAAATAAAACATAGAAAAGGGGTGAGCTCAAATGCCCAGTAAGGATAACAATATAGCGGAAACTTTCATAAATAAGAATAAACTTTTAAGGCAATGTATAACTAAAACAAAAGCCTTTCAAACATGAACTTTCAACATGGTATGGCATAAATAAAATTAAATAATGCCATTTACTTATTCACATGGATATTCTACTAATCGAATAATCACATGCAAAAATCAATAACCACTTTCATAATGTTGGAATGCATAATGCCAGACTATCATAACCACATAGCCAAGGCCTCGTGCCAAGACTACAAATAAGATTTTGTCAAGGCCTTGTGCCAAGACACTAGTTTGTCTCATGAGACCTACCGATGCATCGAGGAGCTATAGCGGGCTCCACCCGTCACTTATTAAGTCCAATGCATTCCCATATGAAAAGGTTTAAACATAACATAAACATTCGTATTAAAACTAGCATACGAAATGTCAATAATTTCACCATAAACTATGAATGGTATAAAAATAGCACATCCATAGTCAAACATATCACAAAACCTTCAATACAATATAGAAGTTTTGTATCATAATAAATCAACTTCAAATAATCTTAAAATCCATCAAAGGATGTTGACGTAGATGAAATCAAAATTCTTTTTAAAGAAATATCTCCTTTTATTTTGAAATCATTTAAGATCCATATAAAATAAAACATTTTCTTTGAAAATATTCTTATAAGCTTGTAAGGAAAGCTTTGAAGATTTTATAACGGCGTAAAATAACCGCACCCGCCGTATAAGTTAAAAAAAACATTCTTACCTCAATTCTGTCGAAAAGGTTAAAAAGGACCTTGTTTTGAAAACGACAGAAAGATTCCTTTATAAACCTCTTATAAAAAGTCAAACAAGGGTATAAATGACTTTAACCCATATTCTTGTAAATAGTAAAAATGTTTTGAAATACATTTTTAAGAAACATGGATGTGGATGATAAAGATATCCCAGTAGATTATTACGTATAAACAACCTCGGATAATGAAGAGATTGTGAAATAACCCTTACCTTGTTCTTTTCCTTGGTTGGGGTAGGTTAACCTCCTGTATAATGGTGAAATAATTGTTATTAAATTATACAAGAATCATATATATTAATATCATATCATATATGATCTTTTAACATTGATTTATTAATAATATCTTAGAATTATCATCGTTTCGGGTGTTAACTTACTCATTTTCTTTTATATGTTTTGTTACATAAGCCATGTTTGTTGCATCTTATTCATATCCAGAATGATATTAACATTATTTTTAACCCCAAAATGAGAATAAGACTTGAATGGATATGATGGAGAATGAATCTTATCGCGTTCGTGGAGACGGTAGTCCGTACGTACGCACGAACGCTACTTCCATTTAATTTTTATTTTAAAAGAATCAAATCCAAATGATACATAGGTATATTACTATTCCAGTATAATATAATATTTTATATATGTTACTTAATTTCATTAACACCATCCTTTATATGTTCCATGTGTGGTATGAACGAGTCATATCATTTTAAGGGGGCGGTAGTCCGCACTTCCTCAAATGAAATTATCGTATGTATATACATCATGAAACGAATAATGGAATGAAATAAAATGGAATTACAGAAGCTTATATATAAAATATATATCATTAATATCATATTTAATTACAGTGCCATCATAATGGCCACCATGAGAGGTGGTAAGATATATTTGAACAATCATCGTTTCGTGAGGCGTTAGTTTGCCATCCACAGAAACATTATGTTCATCATCCATTAGATGGAGTTGTGTGTATGTGTAGTTTGAATCCTTCTTATAACAACATCCTAGTATATTTAGGATACTGGTGTTGTTACAAAAGAAGGGAAATAAAAAGATTTTGGGGGTTGAAGAGGCAAAATAAATGAAAATAATTTAAGAGAAATCGTTACCTTTAATTTAGGTAACTCACTTTGGTTGGAACCAAAGGACTTCTTGAAATGCTTTCTGCCTAAGTCGAAGCTTCAAGGAGGAGGAGAGGGATGTGGGGAGCTTAGTTGGGCAGAGTTTGGACGAGCCAAGTGGCTTGAGAGGTGTGAAGAAATGAGAAGGAGGAGTGCCCTTTTATAAGAGGGGTGAGGGGCACCTTTAGAAAAGCTAGAAATATTAATTTATAATAAATTCATATTCGGTTTCTAATGGCTCCAAAGTTGACTATTCAAAGGTTAAGGTGGGGATAGGTCGAAAACCACTCAACCAATAGAATTTAGACAGGTTTGGGTACTTATATTAACCTTATCTTTACGTATTAACTCTAAGTTAATTAGTTTCACTTTTACAATGTCTCTTTGTATTTTTATATAATATGGTTAATAAACTTACTATATACATCCAAGAGACCCCCAAGTGGTCCATTAATGAGGAACCTATCATAATATAAGTCTCTTGGCCGAACCTTAGATTTTTAGGAATTTAATATCAATTAATAATATAATATTTGTTTTAAGAACTCTTTTATGTCAATTTTGACACTATTCAATAGTTGATTTTTGTGAAAATCCTAACAGATTGATTACTTCGAACAAAGTCAATTAAATCAATTGTAATATATCATATTATCATATAAAATTAGTTTAATTCATTAAAAGTTTCATATTATAATTATTTGGATATTTATAATATCAATTATTTTAATTTTTCACTATTTTAGTAATTACTGCTTCATCATTGTGTCATAAATAAAATAAATTATTTAATGTCTAAAAATTATAAATAAAATATAATTACATAGGAAATCTTTTTAGCTTTCTAATGAATATTTATAATCAAAAATCCAACATTTATAACCCTATGTAAAAATTGTTCTTCTAAAAGATGTAAGCTTATGCCATTTTTATTTTTATTTTAACTTTATTAATATAATGTGTCATTATCACTTACAAGTGGATCCATGGGGTCCCAAAATAGACCCAAAGATGCCCATGGTCGACCATGTATCATCCAATAGGGTTAAGACACGTTTTAGGGTAATTTAGTATTATTATAATATTATTTTTTTTAACCCTTATTTACCGGATTTACCCTTTAACCATGGTAAATAAAATATTTACCACAGTAACTATTCAAAATGTCTAAAAATAAAAGTTACCTATTTACACAATTTGAACATCCTGATTCCAAATATGGAATCCATTTTCCTAAATTCAAAACACAGAAGTGGCAGAAATTAATTTAAAATTAATTCCCGCTGTCAAAACAAAAAGCGTGTTTTTAAGAGGTAATAACTATCAAAAGATTGACAATTGTTTATGTTCGGTTTAATTGTAAAATTATGTCCAATGACCAAAATTATATTAAATGGTAAAAATATATTCTAAATATACTTTAAAACCACTCAAATTAATAATTTATCGATATTAATTATTTTGATTAAAAAAGTTGTTTTTAATTAAAATTTAGTAATTTTCACTATTCATCAAAATATGAAAGTTATCCGAAATGTACCAAAATTTCACCTTAGGCTAAATTCGATATTCCGAATCCAAAAATGAAGTCCATTTTGAAATATAAAATATATATAATTTCAAAAATTAGGTATTACTATTCATAACGGCTAGTTTGATCGATTGTGGTGTGTGTTAAAACTCGAAGTTTTGTACAACACACGCTACTGTATTATTCAAAGGAAAGCGTACCATGGAAGCTTGGGATGTTTCATTTTAAATTTTTTTGATGTCCCCATTTAGTCAAAAAGTTTAAAATATTGTATTTAAAAAGGGTTCACTATTAAAAGTTGATAAAAGTGCAATACTGAAAATGAATTTGTTCTTGCATTATATCTAAGAAACTCATAATATGGATTCTAAAATTATAAGGATTATATAAAGTTTAAAATTTAGATAATACTATTCATAACCTATTTTGAATGGCTTTTTTTTGTCAGTCATGGTGTGATTGAACTCGGTGTTGCGTGTAGTGCAAGTTATTGAATTATTTTGAAGAAATAACACACTATGAAATCTTGGGGTGTTACACCAAAAACCAGTGCCTTATGAAAATTTTATTCTCTAATATTATATCTTCATTAATTCCTTTATTATTCATTTAATCTAAATTATCATTATTTATACCACGATATATTTTTAAAAATCTATGATATGCAAGGTGTGGTTTTCAAATGTTCTTTTCATGTAATCATAACTTTATGATCATATTATGGTGATATCTTTATTATTTATACTTACTGACCATATATTCCCACCCTTACTTATGTTTCATTTCCACAAGATATTAATAAGGGTATTATGTATTATATGTATATGAATGGTGTTATTTATGATTAGCATAGTGCGAGATGATGTTGTTCACTTATGAAATAATTGTTTGGGTTTCCTAGATTACAATGATACTAAACCATTGTAGTCCTCATTGATATTTTTTCCTAGTCAAATGAATATTCATAATACAATATTCATTTATTTTTATAGTTATTTTTCTTATTTATAGAAGATATCAAATATAAGGGAAATAATATAATCCTTGGGGACTCTCATGTCTGAGAATTGGGTAAACATGGATCTCCAACCAATGGATTCATGGGTAGAGCATTGCCACTTGGTATGGTGGTAAGATTCATGCCTATAATATTTATCCACCCTTGGAGTACTCTAATTGGTATAAATTATATCCCACTGGTAATAGTTCATGGATTATATATTTGGTAGTATAGGAATTATTAAATTAACCATTAAAAAATAATTTGTGAAAACATTAGTGATATCCCAATGATAGATATTTGGATATGACTTACCATATGTCTAAGGATAATTCTTTTGATAAGTAATATTATATAAAAGTGTTTTCTAATTTGGATGATGGATAGAGAAACTAGTATACATGAAATTATATCCCTATCTGGATACTATATGTGGATGTTTATCTAAGATAGTGTAACGAGGGATAATAAATCTGATAATGGTGTATTGTTCTGTGTCATGATCATCACCCAGTGCACGACAAAATCCCATATTATACACCTTTTTTACACTCCTATGGGATATATTTTTTTCAATTAAAAAACTATTTAAAAACAATCATTGTCAATTTCAATATATAATTAACATGGTTGAACAGTGTTGAACCTAAGGTTTAATATATTTAATAGAAAGTGTAACAATTCAAACATCATATTATTGATTTTCTAGGAATTATAACTCTGATAAAATATTATTTATGGTCGTGCTAGAAATTTGGGTTTTAGTAATGGAAAAATGATAAAATAGAAAATTCGACGACGTGAAAATTATGATGAAATATTGAAGTGTCAAATTTAAGAGTATTCATTTGAGTTATTGTGTTTGATGTAATGTTTTTAAGAATATAAATTATTATCCCCAATGATAATATATAGTTTCTTATTGAAAATCCCTAATCGTACATCGATTGAACCTCAATTCAATTATTCTTTATTAGTATAAGTTCATGGGATTTTTCGTCATATGAATCCTGCTCTTCTCTATATAGTCGTATTTTATTTTATATATTCATGGATTGAATTTATCTAAATAAAGAACACATAACTTTTAGTGTAATGGAAGTTAAAATTTATATTCAAATCCAAAATATGATGTTCTATTAGTGGGATGATTCATATTGACATATTATGAAAATAACATCTATTTTATGCTTCTTGATTCCTATTTAAAAAACATATTTAAATAAAATGTTTTTTAAGGAACTCAAAGATAATGATATGGTAATTTTGTTTGTGGTTATGGATGTATTTCTAGTTGAGTTTCTTAGTACCCCTGGAAATTAGAATTCATCTTCTCAATTGAAAAAATAACAGGATCTACACCTATATTAAATAATCATTATAGAATGGCCCTGATTATGTCACACTAATTGAATAACAAAACTTCATGAGGATCAAAAATACATATTCGGTCAACCATGTGTATTTCCATGTAGTGAACCTATTATTTTTGTTATGAATAAAGAATTGTTGATCAATAATTTCATTTTTTTTGATAACTCAACAAGATCAAAATCACAAGAATGTATCCAATACCTCATATTTATGAATTTGTTGACCATCTGTGGGGATCTTGATATTTTTCCAATAATTACATGCATTCTAAATATCATGAATTCAGTTTTAACAAGTTTTTAGACCCAATACAACATTTAATACAACGTATGGGAACTACCAATATATATGAATAGATATTAATTCCATATAGTATTTCTAATTTCCCTTATATATTCATTGATTTTATGAATAGAGTCTTTAGAGATTGTCTAATCAATATACAGTAGTATTAAAATATCTCATTATGAATTATTCAAATAAATAGAATGATCATGAATGAAACAAGATAATTATAATGAACACCCTCAGGAAGGAGTATTTTTGTGAAAAAAAATTGAATACATTTCCACTCTGTGAATGTGAATAAGGTGGATGATTCTCTAATCTAATTGGAAAATTCTAGCTTGTAAAGACCCGTAAAATTCAAGGGAAATTTTTTCTTAATTTTCTTTAGAATTTTACAAGAGCGCGGTTTCAGACGGCACCTGATTCCGAGGCCCGGAGTGCCCGGAATTAATTTCCGAAGTTTGGCTCGGGTACGTTCAGTGAACGAACGAGCGGGTATTCCTAACTTATGATCCGGTGCTCGGAATTGAAATCCGAGGGCACCGATGAACTCGCAGCGCCGATATTCGCTTAAAGAGTCCTTTTTGGGAGTTGCGTTTGTTGCGGGTTGAAAGTTAGTTTTTGGGTTTTTAGTTTAAGTTAAATAAAATTTGTGAGGAACAAATTTTATTTTTAACTAGTTAAGTCCTACCAAAGGGAGTTGGGAGTGGGACCCACATCCACTTAACCTCTCTTGGGAGGATTAAGTGAGGTGGGGTCCACACGAACCCCAACTCCTCAAATTCTCTTAAAACCTCCCCTTTAACTCATTTCATTTAATGTTGTCAACTTGAGTTACTTAATTAATTATGGGAGTTTAACCTTTTTGAATTTCAAACTTTTGAAATTCTAATGTGTATTGTAATAATAAAATAAGAAGTTGTCTTATTTTATTTTGGGTTCTTTGTTTTGTCTCCTTGAGAGCTTTTGGAGAGCCTCTTCTTCTTCTTCAAACTCAACGAAGAACGCGAAGAACGTCGTTCTTCAACGAAGAACTTCTCCGCCGAAGAACACGATCCATCCGCGACGCCGTATCCGCGACGCGACGTACTTCTTCTGCGTCATCTCTTCCGCGACGGTTTTCCGCGACGAACGCCATCGACAACGACTCTTCCTCCGACGTCAAAGGAATCGACACCGATATTCCACGACTCCGTCAACGTGCGACTATCAAGGTAGGGGTTCTTGAGTTCGTTGTTTCATTTTTATTTGACTTTCCTCAAGACTTGACGTAGAACGCTCAAGTTTCCGACGAAGAACGCCGCTCCACTCTTCTTCGTCTTCGGTGTCAACGAGAGAGAACACCGCACCTTCCTCGGACAACCTTCGTCGGCGTACAAGGATTCGCCAACGACGTGCCTCTTCGGACGCGCCTCTTCGTCGTTGAATTTGACGAACGACGACCGCGTCGCCCGACCTCCGCGACGTCGTCTTCCGCGGAACGTAGAACGATCTTCGAACCTTATACCAAGGTAGGGGATGTTGTTTAATTTTTAATTATCTCATTCTTGCTCGTGGTTCGTATGACTAACGTGAGGATGTTGTTTATTTAAAGTTGCGTTATTATTTTAACGTGAGGGGGCCGGACTGCACGAACACGGCCGAACCCCCTCCAACGATCTTGTTTGTTCTTGCGGGTGGAAGCAAGTGGCGTGGTGTCGTCGCACCACGCGGTTGATCGTGCTTTTATTTTACGCAACGCCGTCGTGCGCACACCATGGAAGAAACATCAAGAACGCGACGCCGTCGCGCCGCGTTGAAAGAACTTAAAGTGCGGCAGAGGGGCGCGGTGCCGTCGCACCGCGCCGGACGACGAACGCCGCGGCCGGTTCCGGGCCGCGGCGGGACGAAGAGACCGCGGCCGGTTCCGGGCCGCGGCGGAAGAGAAGACCGGCGGCCGGGCCGCCGGCATCGGAAGCCGAAGAGGGGACCGGAAATTCCGGTCCCGTTGGAGAAAAACCGGCCGGCCAGCTGGCCGGCCGGATGCCGTTAAACCGGGGAATTAATTCCCCGGCCAGCTGGCTAAACCCCCCTCTTAAAGAGGGGGGGCGGTTTAATTAAAGGGAGGGGGCAGCCGGCCCCCTCGGTTCCGCACCAGTAGGCCCCCCCACGTGGAGGGGGGCTTCTTTAAAAAAAAGGGGCGCGGCCCTTGTGCCGCGCCGCCCCTCCAAAAACCGCGGGTCTTAGCCCCCGCGTGCGCAGCCTCGCCGCGGCCCGCCGCCGCCGCCGGCCAGGGGGGGGGGTCGGGCCGGGTCGGCCCGGACCCGGACCCCCCCCCGTTTCGAACCAGATTTGGTTTTTGGCTCATAACTTGAGCCTCAGACCTCCGATCGACGAACCGTCAGCGGCAACGCGATCCTTGGATCGAGACGGTCGTTTCGGTATATCGCACTCAAGGTTTCGGATTACTTTGAGTTCGGCCGGGTTGGTTCGTTCACGGAACCAACCGGGCCTTCGGAGCAGAAACGCTCATATCTTGAGCTACGGACGTCCGATTGACGTGCCGTCAGCCGCGTTGTGTTCCTCTTAGAGAGACGGATCTTTTGGCATACTTCGCCCGAGGTTTGGACACAGGTGGAGTACGGTCGGGTTGGTTTTGCCTTAAAAACCAACCGGGCCCCGGAGACGAAAATGCCAATAACTCACAGACCGGGCGTCCGATTGACGCGCCGTCTGTTTCGTTGACTTCCTCTTGATGAGACGGAACTTTTGACATACTCCGCCCGAGTTTTGGATACATTCGGAGTATGGCCGGGTTGGATTGTACTCGAAATCCAACCGGGCCCCTGGAACGGGAAAGCTAATATCTTTCAGACAGGACGTCCGCTTGACGAACCGTCAGCGGCGTTGGTGGTTACGTTGAGTAACGGTCCCTTTGAGTTTACCCTATGGGAGTTCGGGGTATAGTTGAGATACGGCCGGGATTGGTTTCGCTCACGAAACCAACCGGGCCCCTGGGACGAAAAGGCTAATAACTCACAGACCGGGCGTCTGATCGACGCGCCGTCTGTTGCGTTGAGACCCCTGTGACGAGACGTACCTTTGACACTTCTTCGTGGGACTTTGAGATACTTGGAGTATGGACCTGTAGCTCGTGGAGCGGACCCTCCCAGTGACGAGCGTGCGAAGTACGGAGACCGTGTAGCTGGCTGAGACCTGACGACTGCTTGACCGACTCGACTTGGAGTGAGTCGACTAGCCCAGTGGACGGAGCACTACTTTCTGAGGTGCAGACCCATGGAGGACGGAGCACTACCTGTGTGACAGTGCAGACCCGTGGTGCTCGTCCGGAGAGTACCTCAGCAGGCTACTAGGGGGTGTGCACTACGGTGTTTGGGTGACATACCTCGGCGGGAAGCACTACTATGTTTGGGTGGCTGGCCTGCAGTACTCGACAGGAGGAGTACTTCAGCAGTCTTAGGTTAGTGAGCAGTACCTCGGAGTCGTGACAGGACCACTGTACACTCTAGAGACGGAGCTCTTCAGCAGTTACGGTTTCGATAATGAAAATCCTGGTTTGAGCTGAGACTTTTGACCTTGTGTTTACCTCATGATTGAGATGGGTCACTTGCTAACTTTGGTATATGTATGGGCATATACCCGGGTAGTGGTTATCCGTCGTTTTCACAATCCTTGTGTTTCCTCATGATTGAGATGGGTTACTTGATAACTTAGGTATATGTATGGGAATATACCTAAGTAGAGTTTATCTGTTGAGATCTTCTTGTTTTTTTCTTTGTTGGTTTTAGTGAGACCTTGAGGGTCTCGGGGTCCCTACTGAGTATCGTTATACTCACCCCTGCACGGGCTATGCCCGCACCTCGTTGTGTTGGTTGCAGACGACGGACAGTGCTGACAGAAGCCGAAGGTTCGAGGACTGGACGGTACCTGGAGGTGGACTATACGACGAGGCGGTACCCGGAGGTGGACCACTGGGCGGGACATACTCGGAGCAGACGGCGGGACCCGAGGAGCAGAGGAGCTATCTGTACCCACCCTTCAGGTGGGATTTCCAGAGGACAGCTCGGCGTACCAGCTTTACTTTTCAGTTGCTCTTTTTCCCTTTCGAGTTGTACTTTACAGTTGGGCTTGTATTTCCGGCCCCTTTTTACTTTCCGCACTTTTAGTTGTACTCTGTTTTTGCTTAGTGTTACTTTCCGCTTGCTTACTCTGTGGTGTTTGTTTTCTTTACAAAGGCAATGCCTTCACTTTTTACCGGGATTTACGCCTTTGTGCTAGTCGCCAGCCCCTGGCCTATGGAAGGCGGGCTTGGGGTAGTCACGGCACGGACCCCCGAGGGCAGGTCGTGACAAATTGGTATCAGAGGTGGTCGGTTCTACCGCAGACTCTGATCTTTCTTTCTGTGAAGCAATAGTGTTAAGGGTACCGAGTGTGGTTTTCAGTTCAGGGAGTCCAGTGTTGGTGCGGGCGACCGACGTATCCATACACCAGGACCCTGACAACTGATTTCCGACTTTGTGCACGAAAACACTGATTGCGTGTGTGTTTTCAAAGGTTTTTCCCCTTAAAACAGCTCAAACCAGGTCAGCTCACCAGGTATAATCGTTTGATCGTGTTACGTTGTTTCTTTCAGGATGGCCCCACGACGGCAGCCAGCTAGGGTTCCGAGAATCGAACATGACGACAGCCCACCGAGAGACGATGCCTCGGTGCAGGGCCCTTTGTCAGCAGTGGCACCGGCGGTAGCTCTACCCGCCGAGCCCCCGATGCTTCCAGCAGCAGCCGCTGACGATGCACGTCGCCTCAGCGCACTGCACGAGTTCCAGCGCCAGAGGCCACCCAGGTTCCGGGGAGAGACGGACCCGCAGGCGGCTGAGGTTTGGCTGGAGGCTGTGGTGAGAGTCTTCAGGCTAGTGGGGACGCCGGCAGACTTCATGGTGATCTTTGCTACCAGCCTCCTTCAGGCAGCAGCAGGTAGGTGGTGGAGCCACTTGTTTCAGTTTCGCGATGAGATGAACTTCGCATGGGAAGACTTCGAGACGTTCTTCAGGGTGGAGTTTGTGCCAGTATCTCTACACCCCGAGCGTGTACAGGAGATTCTGCCTTTGCCGCGTGTTTTTCGATCAGAAGCCGAGTCATCTGTGGGCAGTAGACAGATGATGCAGAGGTCCAGGAGGACCAGACCAGCAGTTGGGCGATCTCGGGTTTTAGGACCGGTGGTGCGGGGCACCCGAGGTGGGGTCAGAGCCAGGCGTTCCAGAAATGGACAATGTTACTCCTGTTGCGGAAAGGGTCACCTGGCACGTGACTGTCCGACTCCTCGATCCGCAGGCTTGGAGGGAGCCACCGAGGTTGAGGCAGCGACAAATGCTGGAGCTCTGGGAGCAGGTGGACAGGGGAGGAACTAGTGGATACGTCTTTTGTACTTCTAGTTCCATGTTGATGTTGCTTTTGTGTAGCGTCTTGTAATATGAGCTGTAATAATAAAAGACGCATACCTTTGTGATGTTTTCTTTCCTGTCCTCTTTTGTGATGTTACTAAGAGGTTCCAGTTGACTGTTGACTTGACCCTCACTTGTGAGACATCTACTGGAGGAGACCGGTTACCACACACTGATGCCGACAGTGTGACTCAACCCTTGGAGGCGAGAGTAACGGTTGGATCTCTTAGTAGTAGCGTCGAGGCCTTACGGCGTCATCCTTGGTATGGATTAGTATTATCCATGTTATGATTGACTGTTTTAGGCAAAGAATGTGGTTCATCCAGGGGATGAGACCAGGTTTCTCTTATCGGAAAAGAAGAAATCTTGCAGCACTTGTGGGACCAGAGATGGTCCGGGCCACATCGGAGGAGGTCCATGTCATCCAGGAGCGGATGAGGACAACACAGAGCCGGCAGAAGTCATACGCTGACAGGAGGCGGAGGCCACTAGAGTTCGAGGATGGTGACCACGTCTTCTTGCGGGTCTCACCTCGACGTGGTAATCAGAGATTTGGCCGAGGCGGCAAGTTATCTCCGCGCTTCATCAGACCCTTCCAGGTCCTCAACAGGGTTGGTGAGGTGGCTTATCGCCTGGCTCTACCACCTCAGTTGCACCGGGTGCACGACGTCTTCCACATGTCTCAGTTAAGGAGATACGTGCACGACCCGACGCACATCTTTGACCATGGGGAGCTTGACGTTGACGATGGGGTGACTTTTACGGAGGTCCCGGTGGAGATAGAGGATCTACAGGAGCGGGTCCTACATGGGCGATCGATTCCTCTTGTGCGCAACAGATGGCGGCACGGGAATCTCCAGGAGAGCACATGGAGCGGGAGGCTCAGATGCGTGCTCAGTACCCTCTTTTGTTTCCCTAGTTTTTGTTGTATCTTTACGGGGACGTAAAGCCCTGAGGTGGGAGTAATGTAAAGACCCGTAAAATTCAAGGGAAATTTTTTCTTAATTTTCTTTAGAATTTTACAAGAGCGCGGTTTCAGACGGCACCTGATTCCGAGGCCCGGAGTGCCCGGAATTAATTTCCGAAGTTTGGCTCGGGTACGTTCAGTGAACGAACGAGCGGGTATTCCTAACTTTTGATCCGGTGCTCGGAATTGAAATCTGAGGGCACCGATGAACTCGCAGCACCAATATTCGCTTAAAGAGTCCTTTTCGGGAGTTGCGTTTGTTGCGGGTTGAAAGTTAGTTTTTGGGTTTTTAGTTTAAGTTAAATAAACTTTGTTAGGAACAAATTTTATTTTTAACTAGTTAAGTCCTACCAAAGGGAGTTGGGAGTGGGACCCACATCCACTTAACCTCCCTTGGGAGGATTAAGTGAGGTGGGGTCCACACGAACCCCAACTCCTCAAATTCTCTTAAAACCTCCCCTTTAACTCATTTCATTTAATGTTGTCAACTTGAGTTACTTAATTAATTATGGGAGTTTAACCTTTTTGAATTTCAAACTTTTGAAATTCTAATGTGTATTGTAATAATAAAATAAGAAGTTGTCTTATTTTATTTTGGGTTCTTTGTTTTGTCTCCTTGAGCGCTTTTGGAGAGCCTCTTCTTCTTCTTCAAACTCAACGAAGAACGCGAAGAACTTCGTTCTTCAACGAAGAACTTCTCCGCCGAAGAACACGATCCATCCGCGACGCCGTATCCGCGACGCGACGTACTTCTTCTGCGTCATCTCTTCCGCGACGGTTTTCCGCGACGAACGCCATCGACAACGACTCTTCCTCCGACGTCAAAGGAATCGACACCGATATTCCACGACTCTGTCAACGTGCGACTATCAAGGTAGGGGTTCTTGAGTTCGTTGTTTCCTTTTTATTTGACTTTCCTCAAGACTTGACGTAGAACGCTCAAGTTTCCGACGAAGAACGCCGCTCCACTCTTCTTCGTCTTCGGTGTCAACGAGAGAGAACACCGCACCTTCCTCGGACAACCTTCGTCGGCGTACAAGGATTCGCCAACGACGTGCCACTTCGGACGCGCCTCTTCGTCGTTGAATTTGACGAACGACGATCGCGTCGCCCGACCTCCGCGACGTCGTCTTCCGCAGAACGTAGAACGATCTTCGAACCTTATACCAAGGTAGGGGATGTTGTTTAATTTTTAATTATCTCATTCTTGCTCGTGGTTCGTATGACTAACGTGAGGATGTTGTTTATTTAAAGTTGCGTTATTATTTTAACGTGAGGGGGCCGGACCGCACGAACACGGCCGAACCCCCTCCAACGATCTTGTTTGTTCTTGCGGGTGGAAGCAAGTGGCGTGGTGCCGTCTCACCACGCGGTTGATCGTGCTTTTATTTTACGAAACGCCGTCGCACGCACACCATGGAAGAAACATCAAGAACGCGACACCGTCGCGCTGCGTTGAAAGAACTTAAAGTGCGGCGGAGGGGCGCGGTGCCATCGCACCGCGCCGGACGACGAACGCCGCGGCCGGTTCCGGGCCGCGGCGGAAGAGAAGACCGGCGGCCGGGCCGCCGGCGTCGGAAGCCGAAGAGGGGACCGGAAATTCCAGTCCCGTTGGAGAAAAACCGGCCGGCCAGCTGGCCGGCCGGATGCCGTTAAACCGGGGAATTAATTCCCCGGCCAGCTGGCTAAACCCCCCTTTTAAAGAGGGGGGCGGTTTAATTAAAGGGAGGGGGCAGCCGGCCCCCTCGTTTCCGCACCAGCAGGCCCCCCCACGTGGAGGGGGGCTTCTTTAAAAAAAAGGGGTGCGACCCTTGTGCCGCGCCGCCCCTCCAAAAACCGCGGGGCTTAGCCCCCGCGTGCGCAGCCTCGCCGCGGCCCGCCGCCGCCGCCGCCGCCGCCGGCCACCGCGCCGCCCAGGGGGGGGGGGGGGGGGTCGGGCCGGGTCGGCCCGGACCCGGACCCCCCCGTTTCGAACCAGATTTGGTTTTTGGCTCATAACTTGAGCCTCGGACCTCCGATCGACGAACCGTCAGCGGAAACGCGATCCTTGGATCGAGACAGTCGTTTCGGTATATCGCACTCAAGGTTTCGGATTACTTTGAGTTCGGCCGGGTTGGTTCGTTCACGGAACCAACCGGGCCTTCGGAGCAGAAACGCTCATATCTTGAGCTACGGACGTCCGATTGACGTGCCGTCAGCCGCGTTGTGTTCTTCTTATAGAGACGGATCTTTTGGCATACTCCGCCCGAGGTTTGGACGCAGGTGGAGTACGGTCGGGTTGGTTTTGCCTTAAAAACCAACCGGGCCCCGGAGACGAAAATGCCAATAACTCACAGACCGGGCGTCCGATTGACGCGCCGTCTGTTTCGTTGACTTCCTCTTGATGAGACGGAACTTTTGACATACTCCGCCCGAGTTTTGGATACAGTCGGAGTATGGCCGGGTTGGATTGTACTCGAAATCCAACCGGGCCCCTGGAACGGGAAAGCTAATATCTTTCAGACAGGACGTCCGCTTGACGAACCGTCAGCGGCGTTGGTGGTTACGTTGAGTAACGGTCCTTTTGAGTTTACCCTATGGGAGTTCGGGGTACAGTTGAGATACGGCCGGGATTGGTTTCGCTCACGAAACCAACCGGGCCCCTGGGACGAAAAGGCTAATAACTCACAGACCGGGCGTCCGATCGACGCGCCGTCTGTTGCGTTGAGACCCCTGTGACGAGACGGACCTTTGACACTTCTTCGTGGGACTTTGAGATACTTGGAGTATCGACCTGTAGCTCGTGGATCGGACCCTCCCAGTGACGAGCGTGCGAAGTACGGAGACCGTGTAGCTGGCTGAGACCTGACGACTGCTTGACCGACTCGACTTGGAGTGAGTCGACTAGCCCAGTGGACGGAGCACTACTTTCTGAGGTGCATACCCATGGCGGACGGAGCACTACCTGTGTGACAGTGCAGATCCGCGGTGCTCGTCCGGAGAGTACCTCAGCAGGCTACTAGGGGGTGTGCACTACGGTGTTTGGGTGACATACCTCGGCGGGAAGCACTACTGTGTTTGGGTGGCTGGCCCGCAGTACTCGACAGGAGGAGTACTTCAGCAGTCTTAGGTTAGTGAGCAGTACCTCGGAGTCGTGACAGGACCACTGTACACTCTAGAGACGGAGCTCTTCAGCAGTTACGGTTTCGATAATGAAAATCCTGGTTTGAGATGAGACTTTTGACCTTGTGTTTACCTCATGATTGAGATGGGTCACTTGCTAACTTTGGTATATGTATGGGCATATACCCGGGTAGTGGTTATCCGTCGTTTTCACAATCCTTGTGTTTCCTCATGATTGAGATGGGTTACTTGATAACTTAGGTATATGTATGGGCATATACCTAAGTAGAGTTTATCTGTTGAGATCTTCTTGTGTTTTTCTTTGTTGGTTTTAGTGAGACCTTGAGGGTCTCGGGGTCCCTACTGAGTATCGTTATACTCACCCCTGCACGGGCTATGCCCGCACCTCGTTGTGTTGGTTGCAGACGACGGACAGTGCTGACAGAAGCCGAAGGTTCGAGGACTGGACGGTACCTGGAGGTGGACTATACGACGAGGCGGTACCCGGAGGTGGACCACTGGGCGGGACATACTCGGAGCAGACGGCGGGACCCGAGGAGCAGAGGAGCTATCTGTACCCACCCTTCAGGTGGGATTTCCAGAGGACAGCTCGGCGTAGCAGCTTTACTTTTCAGTTGCTGTTTTCCCTTTCGAGTTGTACTTTACAGTTGGGCTTGTATTTCCGGCCCCTTTTTACTTTCCGCACTTTTAGTTGTACTCTGTTTTTTCTTAGTGTTACTTTCCGCTTGCTTACTCTGTGGTGTTTGTTTACTTTACAAAGGCAATGCCTTCCCTTTTTACCGGGATTTACGCCTTGGTGCTAGTCGCCAGCCCCTGGCCTATGGAAGGCGGGCTTGGGGTAGTCACGGCACGGACCCCGAGGGCGGGTCGTGACATAGCTTATCCATGATAAAGATACAAAAAAATCTAATATTAATGGATATATATTTAGGATATATATTTTACTCTTATTGTAAAGGGATAATTTTTATCTTTCTCACATAATTTTTTGACCATCTATCTTTGTTATGATTAATAATGAATAGAAGGAATAAATATAGATGACAAAAATTGTTTAAAATGTTCTTGATTTCAATATTTTTAGGATGGAATGATAAGGTTCAAGTATTGTGTATGTGTTTTTACCAAACTAGAATTAAAAGAGCTATTATAGGAAGCTCATAGTACATAAGTCAATATTTGTCTTCTTTATAAAAAAATATATATGTATCTAAAAAATATTAATTATTAGATTACATGAAGGGATATATTTTAGGGTATGTATCTCGATATATGGTATGTTATAAAATTTAAAGATAATTGGGAAAATTCCAATTATATGTCACAACCATTACCCATGCCATATTGTAAAAGGGAAAACACGTTAGTGGATTTTTTTCAATAGACTCCCCAAAACATCCAAAGGGAACAGTAATATAATGGTTTTAGTCATTCATATTATAATGGAATTGTAAAGGAATAATGGATTACCACAATAAATTGTATCTGATTGAGATATACATTTTACCATAATGTTTTCTAAAATACTTCAATATGATTTTGATAAGATATCAGTTTCAACAAAACATACCATCTTGAAATATATGTTAACCCCAAATGAAAAATTCAATCCTTAGAGTATATAATATAATTTTTTTCTATTTAATATATATATATTTGGGATCAAAAACTTTTTTAGTTGTGTTTCATTAAAACAATTTATTTTACGGAAAAATTTAGATGGATTATTATAAAGCCTTATACAGAAAAGTGTATTAAAGTCCATCATCATGGGGTGATTTCTAAGAAATAATGATATTGGTGCTAGAGATTAATAAATAAATGGAATATACTCTAAGATATTTTAAACAAAAATTGAGGTAATCAAAAATTCCCCATTAAATATCTTGTTATAATCATCATTAATCTATGGAATTTGAATTTTGTTAGAGGTTATCACTATGGTTTCTTCTACAAAAAATTATTTTCCTATTATAAAACATATATGATATTCCAATGGTATATTATACATTTTAAGATTCATTATTAATAAGGGACTAATATTTTTCACTTGGAGCTAACACAAAACCTCTCTCAAGATCCAAATATGTTCCATGTATCCCTCCCAAGGATGTACATACTTGGTCATTCACATGTACTGAATTCTGTGGACATACAATTGGAGAATGATATTTTTATTTAGGAATAACCAATGGGCTTTCTTGATCATATATAGAATGTTATATAAAATAATACTTCTCATATGGTAATTTTTTTAGAAAAACCACTTATTTGATGAAGCTGAATTTGAACAAGATGATTTGATGGGGGAAAAGTGCCCACATTTTTTGTATAAAAATAATGAATATGGAGAAAATAATCATTATAAAGTGTTTTTAATGTGAAACCCTTAGATATTTAAAAATAATATATATATATAAATATAAAGTATTTCTTATTTTGAGTTTTACAGAACATAGATTTTTTAAAATCCTAGATATATTATTAAAATTATTATTTAAATATGTGTTTTATAACATATCAATTAAAAATGTTAATATGAATATAAATAAGAAATAAAAAAATTATAATTTCATTATATTAATAAAACATATCAATAAAAATATATTTTCTTTTGTATAAATTTTTACTATTCTTTTAAAATACATTTTTCTAAGAAGATGCATTTATAAAATTTTTGGAAAAAATAAGTAATTATCCCACTTTAAAAAACTTTATTTGATAAAATATTCAAAATATATGAAATTTACATTTAAAAATAATATTTTGGTTATTTATTTATATTTTATGAAGTGGTTAATTTCTATAAGAATAGTTAAAAATAATATTTTTTATTAAAAACTGTGTTTTAGTTTTAAGGAGTATCATGCTCCATTTAATTTAATATAAAACATCTGAAACATTTATATATTTTGGCTATGGAAAACAACTTCTTTATCATGTCTAATTGTATTATTTAAAAATAAACTCATCCACTTAAATGAATTGAATTTTTGAAAATTGATTTCATATTTTTTATTAGAATAGTTATTATAATATAATATTCTTAATATAATTTTTGGGAATTTTGAATTGTAAAAATGATAATAAATTAATTTATCCTGTTTTGGATAAAATGAGTTTATCGGTGGTTAATCAAGAAGATAAGGGTATTATATCTAATAGAACATATCTAAATAAAATAATACTACCTTATCTCAAAATTAACCTAATCCACTATATAATTAGAGGTTATTTAGATTAATTTTTCATGGAAATTAATTTGTTATTTTGAACGTTCTTGAGAAATTTCCATGTAGCTTCCATGTTGGTTCCTTTTTGTACTAATAAAAGGATGTCCAATATACTCTCATCATAACAGTCCCAAATAACTTATGTTCATATAATACCTACCAATACATTTAAAAACATCCCTAACTATATCATGTATTCCTTATTTTGATTTAGAAACCCTCTAAAGAAGGATTTTAGTGTTATCCTAAAGAGATTTTCTGAAGAAGATGCATTGTCCTTACCCAATAGTTTTTATTTTATTTATTCTTACACAGCCTAAAAATATTATATAAATATGATGATATTATAAAATAATTATCTCTATTATAGGGATGTTTTATTATTTTAATTTTTTAACCTATATCAATCTTCTCATCAGTTAAATGGGAAACTAAACCATTGATCCGGTGTACGTAAGACTACCGCCTCGCGAATTGATTTATTTCATATTAAATAACTGCCTATCTAGGATATATATAGTTATGGTTATAACATATTTATATTATAATTAAGGCATAATTATAGTTTTTCAATTATAATATCACATCTACCTTCTTACCTTCATATCCATTGTAAATTAATAATGCTTCTCATTTGTATGTGTGTACTAACGACTCTACAATGTAATGTGTTACATTTTTCATTTTATATTGAAATGAATGGTATTAATGATATATTAAGTGATTATATATGATAAATAAGAAATTAAAATTAGTATTCAAATGTGGTATATATTTTACCTTTCTTTCATTCCATTCATCAAGAAAATGGACATCGTATTCATGTGTACGTATGGCATACCCTCCCCATAAATGATGCAATTAATTTTTTATCTCTATATTTTTTGGATTACTCTAAATATATATATAATTAGTATCTAGGATATTTATATCATTTAAAAAATTATATATTTTGTATTCACAAACAATGTAAAAATAATGAAAACATTGAACCAAAATATACAAAAAATATAAGAAGTTATTACCTGAAATATGATTTTAATAAGGAATTATTAATAAAAGGGAAATAAAAGAAATTAGAAAAAATTATATTGCATTATATATTTCACTATGGATCTATATTATATATATAATAAACTGAAATTTAATAAAAAACTTGTTTTAATATTTATGATGATAGTCTAGACATGATGTAAGAGAAATTTTTACAAGTACTGTCTCTATGATTTACATTACGTATTTACCATTTATTTCATTTATGTAGTGTAAATAACACCCATGAATATGTTTTATAATGAATAATTTGAATTATTTTCTTATTTAAACAGATGTAAAATGTTGTTTATTTCATAGGGAAACTTTTTTAAATGTTTCCAAAGTAGTAAAAGATCTAATATACAATCTCCTTTTCTATAAGGAATAGTTATGATGATGCTTCTAGTGGTTATATAATATGATCAATAATTTAAGAAACTCTTGAATTTTATTCAACTAAAGTTATTTATTTAGAATACATGTTTCCATTTTATTTTTGTCCTTTTAATAACTATATATAAAAATAATTTTTTAATAAAATGATTTGTTTATCTCTTTGTTTGAAAATCCTTTTTATTCCATGAATATATTTCATAAAAATGTTTTAGTAGATTTTTTTACTATTATATGATTATTTTTATTTATATTATAACCACTTTTTTACATTACAAAATGTTTTTTAGAAGAAATATTTTTAATTGTTTCGAATGAGGTAATTTGGATGTTTTAATGAAAATGTGAGAGAAATATTGGGTTTAAAATGTACAAAATGAACAAAATTTGCCACTATCAAAATAAGTTGCTATGTAAAAACATCCATTATTCATTTTATTTTATCCTTTCAATGAAAGTATTTTCCTTAATGTTTACGAAATTGTTATATTTTAAATATGTGTTTCCAAAATAGAAAAGATATTTTCCCAAATAATGTTTTAATGATATTTTTAGGTAATTTAATTTCATCAAATACCACAAAAAATAATTTTTTATATGTTTTAATAGGATTTGATTCATTGGTTCAAAATGAATTATTTTTTTAAATGTTTTATTGTTATTATTATTATGAAATGATGTTTAGGAAACCCATATCTTTCTTACTAGTTATTCTAGGATGAAATCATTATGAATGTTTTTTATTTATCATGGGTTATTATATGATCAATGTTTTATGATCATATGAATCATATATGTATAGATTATGTGACATTTTGTACTTGTATCTTCCAACACTTAATTGGGTTATGAAAAAATTTATACGGTCTCACGGTGTAAATGACAGGTTTTCCCAATCCTAAAAGATAGGGTATACAAAAGATTATCCTAAGCCCAAAACAAGATGATGTATGGGAGTTATCCGAAGTAAAAAAAACAAGAGTAAAGACAACAGGATATCCCATGTCAAAAGTATTTTACATGTTTGGTTATACCTAGAAAGGTGCAGGTACATGGGTTTCATCCAAGGAAAAACATTTTATGAATTCCTTTGTGAGTATGCCTAACATTACATTTTCAATTCATCTAAGTATCCCAAAAATATATATTTTTATACCATTGTTATTATCTAATGGAAAATTTCCATTTAATCCATTAATATTTTAATCTTTTGAAAAACCATGATTTATTATATGATAAATGTCAAAAATCTATTTTATTTTGGCTGATGTCACAAAATTTGACCATTATTTTCTCATAACCTTATCTCATGTTATGATGATATCTCACTTGTTTGTCCTTAATTAGAATATGATCTCATCCTTTATTATGCTTCATCTCCCTAAATTATAAATATAGGTATTAGGATTAATATGTATATTAGTGTTTCTAATTATAAAGAACACAGTGGAGATGGTTTATTTCAATTATAAACAAGTTTTTAAGTATCATAGTTTCAAAAGATACTAAAACAATATGGTACTTGGGTGTATTATAGAATAGTGATATGAATATTCAAGAAAAAGGATGTAAATATTTTTTATGAAAATATTTTATTGATATAGTATATTTCAGATCACAGTTAAATTTTTTTTTTATAATCAAACAATATTAAAATCCATCCCAATAAAAGTTTTAATGAAATATTTTTTGAAAAACAAAAATAAAACACAATACCAGAGTTTTTTAATATAATTTGTTCAAATGATGTTAAAAACTAGAATTTTAAAAGTAGTTATTGAAACATCATTATTAAAACATTTTTATTATGGATTATTAACATTTATTTTGAAAAAAAGGATTTCCAAAATAAAATTTCTAATCATGTAAAGGTGATATTTCACCAATTTAATAATAGGTATTTTAATTATCAAATTGATACCCAAATTTTAATGACACATCATTTTACTTTTTTCATGATATATATTGTTTCACCACCAATATTTATTCATTTTGGATGTTATTCATTCACTTATATCATCAATATCCTAATTATTCATCCATTAATATTTATATGGTATCTATAAAAACCATCCCAATATTTAATTATATTTTTATATATTTTAATTATAGATTTTTCATGTTTACGATTCATATATTTATGATGAAGACTATGTTTTAAAATTTTAATTCTAAAAATAAGATAAACATCATCAAATTCACAAACTAGATTCTAAAATCACTTATAAGATTCAGGTTTTGTTTCCTAGTGATTTCATTATCCAAACAAATTTCATCAAATAAGACCACAACAATCATGTATATTATGTCAAATAATTAAGTTTATTTTTCCAAATTTTTTTGGTTTCATCAAAATTATACTTTATTGATCACTTATATTATTTTGAGCGGTTATTATGATTGAAATAATTTTTTAAAATAGACACTTTTAACATTTATGTGATCCTCTCCCCTCGAGATCCACCTATATTGCAACATCCCCTTGACCTGTGCTAGGTATAAAAATTGAGGTGTAACCTACATGTGCTGATATATTATATGGGAACCATCACTGCTTGGGATACTACCCAGTTGCACACTAACCTATATCGACTAGAAATGATTCTATCCTAGCTGGGGATTACCATCTGGGAGTGACCCCTTCATGGGAGGGGGGTTTCCATGTGTGTAGGGTTCTAAAAGACCACACATGGGAATTCACTTCATTAAAAAAATATTATTTTAAAAAAATGACGTTCAAAAGATATTTAGTACATAATTGAAATTAATTTTACCTATAACAGATAGTAAAAGCATAGAGAAATAGTTCTAAAAATATTTTTTTGTACTACTAATTAAAAATAGTAACATATCTCCTTTATTATGACATTTTATGAGTCAATCAAGGTTATTTGGGTTGAATCTCTTTTTTGGTATCCTAATTGAATACACAAAAAATAATACATTTCTTTGAGACCCTCTATGAGGTCTCACAACACTTGTAGATATTACTTTATCATAATTTACATAAAAATCAATAAAATAGAACAAAAAATATAGAGGTTAGTTCAATTAGAAATTAGTTATTAATACAGTCTAACTTAAATGTATTATATAATTGAAATATTATGCATTCAAAAAAGTTCATATATATCTCTATATTCCTATCCTCAAATATGTTATCCTTGGAACATATATAAAAAAGGGGTGATCTATAAATCCATTTCTGTGGAGAAAATAGTTTCAACAATGGATGAGAAAATAATAAAATTTAGTCTACAGAACAGGGATTCCATAAAGGAGAGATCATAAACCACTACATTAAAACATTTAAAATCATAAGATATTTTATAATAGAATAATAATCATTAAAATTTTAATTATTTTTCCAAAACATAATACATGGAACCATAAACAAATTTTATGTCTTTCTACATAAATAATATAGCATATTGTGGTAGGCACATTTCCCATGTCCTATACATCACGTTTCATGAGATATAATCATTAAACTATTTATTTTAGGTATATGTAATTTAAATATAACCAATGAAATAATTATTCATCTTCTATATGTAATCAATATCGAAAAGGAATATATATCATAAATAAACATGAACAAACCCATGATAATTAAACGAGTTTTATAAATATTTCAAAGGCATTGTCATGAACCAACCCATCTCAAAGATCAAGGTGCAACTACCTCAAGCCCATTTCTATAGGCCAAGTGATGGTTAATATTTCCAAAGGCATTACTAACAGGGGGATTCATTTTAATATGTACCTATACTCTCACACACATCCATACTGATGAAGAAGTGTAGTGGAATAATAGAAAATGATAAAAAACAAACTTGGGAAACAACCATCAATGTAAACCCTCTATATAGTATATGTTTACATTAGTTTAAACTAAAATGTAAAGGGGAAAAATATATTCCCAAATAGATATATTTTCCAACCTAAAAAACTAGACATTAAAATTCTAAGAGATCTTATCTCTCAATCTCCAAGCCACAATGACCTTACACGGTCCTATGTCCTAGGTATACGTAAGATCCTCTAAATCCATTATTTTTTATTCATCTTCTACATAAGACATGATATGTGTGTTCAATTACTATGTAGTAGTTAATATATACATACCAATTAGGAAGAAAAAAATGATAAATGGGGAGTATTAATATATAAAATAAGAATATATAGAAAGTAGATTAGTATAGAGGATGAAAAAAATTGTGAAAGGGAATAACTAAAACCATTCAATGAGAAAGAGTAACCTCATAGAAATATAAGGAGATCAAAATGGTCTATATATAAACCTTAAATTGGGTATTTTACACCTAATGTAAGAGAGTAGAACCATCCAACCATGAGAACCTAAATAGTGATATCATGTGGAATACCCCATTCATCTCCATTACTCATGGTAGGAGATTAACCAAATTTAAGATTGTGGATTCATATGAATGGATCTATACTCAACAAAATATCACCAATTCATATTTAAAGGGAAATTCTATCTCACAAATTGTACAAAAATAAGATTCTCAAAGTGTTCCAAAATCCATAAAGGATTCCCACCATACCACGTGTCTTCAAAGAAGACTCTATGTGAATGACCTTGCCACACCACTATGTCTCACACATGATGGGGAACCAACTCCATGTGGAGGAAATTTGTCCATGTTTTTAGTGGGGTTCCACTCTATATGTATCCATAGAGGACCCACACACAATCTGATGGGTGGTTCCACTCTAGATTTATGAGGACTCGTGCCACATGTGGATAGGGGGTTCCAATCAGTGTGTAGAGGTCCCACACCCAAGATGATGGGAGGTTCCTCTATATAGGTAAAGGACCTATATACTATCGGTACAAGGGGTTCCACTCTTGTTATTCATTACTCACCCAATATCTGATATGGGGTTAGCCTTGGAAGTTAGAGGATCCTTACACTAGTGTGACATGGTTTATCTAAAATGGTTGTCAATGACCTCTTCCCTGGTGTGAAAATAGGTTTCAACTCCGGTAAAAAAGGATCAACTCCCAATAAGATATGTGGTTCCACTCAGAAGGTTGAGTAATATCTCCCACCATGACGGGGGGTTTCACTCTATTGATCGTGGACCCTCACCCTGGTGTGATAGGGGATTCCACTCTACTCAATTAGGTCCTTCACCCAATCTAATAAGGGGTATCACTAAATAATTAACTATAGGGGACCTATTCCCCAGCTGATGGGGTGTTTCAATCTATTATAATACTTTTGTGATACCACCCGATTATTGCCATCATTTGGAATCACCAAAAATTATCATTAAACTGGGAAAATTTCACATTGTATGTTAAATACCACAACCGAGGGCCCCATGAAATTATAAAAGGAAAATAATCTGGATAGGATACGTGTATAAAAAAATTTGAATCTAAACGAACGAGAGATTCATGCCCATATTTTCTTCAATTGGAGGGAAGTAGTACACAGCCTGTGAGTGGACATGAAATACATTTGGTCACACTGATTCACCTTTCTATGTCCCAGAAGTTCTATGGGTTTCCAAGTGTATACGTATACATGAAAGGTCGAGGATACACATAGAATTCCAAAGGAACACAAGGTCCTGAACTTTTTCATTGTAGTTTCTATGTATCCCTTCAGTGTTCTTCAAATCTATCCCATGTCCATTTACATTATTACATGGTGTTCTACTCTACATAGGGTGTCGTCCATGTGCACTAGACATGCATGTGTACTTGTTCACATGAGATTTTCCAAGTCAAGTGATCTTCCACATTAATTATCCACTTAGGAAAGGTGGTACATGGTGTCTAGAGAGTCTATATGGCATGTAATATTTACAAAATCCCCAAATCCTGGCTATTGAATCCAAGGCCCGACACATCGTGAGTTCAGCGAACTACAAGGCATGTAGTCAGTATTTTTTGACAATTTTAGATCCAAGATCAATGATTCTTATCTAGATGTTTTGATTAAATTTCACCAAGATTATTTAAAAAAATATTGTATATAACTTTCACTCATCGTTTCAGGCCATCCTGGGGTAGGAAATCAAATTAGGTCGACAATGGGAATTTTCTGTCCACGCTACACACCCCAACTTCCTTAGGTCATCATGATTGTATCAATGGTTGTAAAATATACCATTAAATTATTTCAAGCATCCTAGATCTATACTGGTTTCATTGTTCCATGCCTCATTCATGGTTTCATTGTGGTTTTGGGTGTCTCATCGTGCTCACTACCACCCAACAATGTCAAATTGAGACCAAGGGATCCTCTTGGAGAAAAACATAATATAATTTAGGGGGAAAGACACCAAAACAAAATTTTAAACATCATCATTCAATATTAATTTTCCAATGATCCTAAAAATGGATATTTATGTTATAAAATAATTTAATAAAAAAATTTAATCAGTACACAGGTGCATTAAAAGGACACAATTATATCAAATCAAAGGATAAAATTGATCTCCTCAATCCATTTAATCAAAAATGGTGTACACCCCAAATTGATGAGTCTTACCTAGATATTGTTTCATTATTTTTAAAATTATAGACTTTCAAACATTCAAAGGATGTTTTTTTGTTCGTTGAATCCTGGTCTACTCAAATCTAGAGATCTATAGTTGTTTGAGTTGATTCTTTAATATAATGGGAGGAAGAAAATCAATTGGTGATTACAGGTTTGTGAGGCCAACCGTAAAATTTTTTCCATAAAAATTTTATTATATGGAAATATTTCAAGGCTAAATGAATGAATTAAATAATTAAATAATTAATAAATCTAGGAAATGTACATCCAATAGGAGTGTTATATAGAAGCATACACCGATATACATTTGGTGGAACCTTGAGAAAACATAATGATATGAAATCAAGAATGTTATCATATTTAAAATATGATATTTTATTTAGGATTTATCAAATTTTTCTTATGTAAATACATGGTCACAATATAAAATATTTTTAATATTATGGTAAAATTATTTCTAGTTGTAGTAGAACTCATAATCACATGATATATCATTACCTGGATCATGAAATATATATTTAAATATTTCAAATTCTTTATAGAAAATTACCTAGTCTCAAAATCATTTAATCATTCTACATTTTCTACCAAAAAAAGAGAAACTAATAAAAACACATGTGATACTAATCCTGCAAAAAGATATCCTACTATTAAGAGTTGTCCTATACGTTAATGTGCTTCAAAAAACAGATCCCAATGGGGTGTTATTCAAATTTAGATTCCTCTCCATTTGGTCCTTGGTCACCACTAGGTTGTCCATAAATGAGGCTCTATCATTTACATCCTTATCACCCCAATCAATGACATGTATTGGTTCATTCATGTATCACCTCAGCTATGAAATGTGGAAAACGTCATACACCTACTCCATTTTTGGGGGATGGGAGGAGTGGTATGAAACCTCACCATCAATATGAATGATCTCAAATGGCCAAATGAAACTTGGGTAATGATTTCCTCCCTAGACAAATCTTCTTTATCTTTCTCATATGAAAAATATAAGAAAAAGTTTGTCTCCTTGATTGAACTCCTAAGGCCAATGATGGAAATCTGTTTCATATTTTATCTTAGATGATCTATCCTCATATGTTCACGAATAACCTCAACATTCACCATCATTTCCTACAGAAACTGTAGACCCATAACAGATGTCTCTCTAATCATTGTCCAGAAAAAGGGTGATTTTTATGGTCTCTCATATAAGGCCTCAAAAATGCCCATGTTGATATTAGAGTGGTAGTGGTTTCTATACATAAATAGTAGAATGGGAATGTGATTCTCCTTGCTCCATCCAAATAATAACATTAAATTACTCAACATATCCTCTAACACCTTGATAGTGATCTCGATCTTCCTTTCTTTTTGGGGGGTGAATGGATTTACTCATCCACATCTGGGTCTTAAATTCCTCTTGTAGGCCTCTGAAAAATCATGAAATTATCTATACATCGTGATATGACAAAATCATTATAGGAAACCCACAAATGTGAACAATATCCCATATGTAAAACGTCCCTAAAATATCCACCAAACTCTATTACATGATAATAAGGAAGTGTGCCAGAATAAAACGTTTTTCAACTATCATCTTGATGGTGTCATTACCATTCGTTGTTCATAGGATCCTAGTCACAATGTCCATATATATTTCATCCCACTATACTCTAGGACATCATTTGGAGGAATCAAAACTACATGAACATAGTTATCAACATTAACTATCTAACTAGAGAGGCAGTAAGAGAAAAACTCAACTACTATACATATCATTTTGTACCATTAAAACTTCCACGGATAGTCTCTTAACATCTTCCCACCTTGAGATGTACAACTAGTGGTTATGTGTGGAACTCTAGAATCACCTCTTCCCACATTATTACTGGAACAACATTCAATATTTATAAAAATATGATATGGTTACATCCATCAGAATATCTATCTGGTGAATCCCCCATCGATATATGGTGATGTAAGACCAGAACGTTAATGTATCTAAGTTGGCACACTCTTGGAAAATCCAAAATGAAGCTCATGTAGTCTGCATGTTCATCTTATTATGCATAGTAGATGAGTATGTCGTTGATGAATATAACCATAGACTTGTACAAGTACATCAGTAAGGTTAAGTTCATCAAATCTAGAAAACACAATGGGTGAATTCATCACATAAAAAGAAATAACTATGAACATTTTGTGACTATAGTTACATCGAACTACCATCTTTGGAATATCAGCCTCGTGAACCCTCAACTGGTGGTAGATGGACTATGGATCACTCTTCGAGAATTATCTCGCAGCTTGTAACTAGTAAAATAGATAATAAATCATTATCATGGGGTATTTTTTATTTTTTATGGAATGGTTCAGATGATAATAACCAACTTAATTCCACATTCATCATCATTCTTATTTCATGAACATCGTAGGGATTCAATAGTGAACACACTATGTATTATGAATCCCTATCTATTTAGACCCTATATCATTACCACTATCTCTAAATGCCTTAATAAGTCATATGATGTGCAAACGGAAACATCAGGTCACCCCAAGTGCATGTCTGAATAGAGGTACATCTCACGGTGGGGGAGAAACCAGGCATGTCATCGTACCCAACCATCAGTGGGAGGAAGATAGCTCATAAAATCCCTTAGTCTACGGATAATACTAGCTAACTTATAAATTTCTTTTATCCTCTTAAAAAGGAGCTCATACTTCCCTATTTACGGATAACTCATCCTTAAGTATAAAAACTCCAAACCGCAACTTGGCAAAACTACCATAATCATGAGGAGAAATAATATGATCAATTATGTTTGATGAAAACTACATACTATTGAAAAACCCGTATCATATCCTTCATATTGAAAAAATATCATATCTGAGGCTTTAACAGACATCATTAAGTATGGTCACACCATCAACAGTAATGTGGAACCATTAATCTTCTCAACAAGGACATTAATAAAAGTGTCGGGAAAAAAATGCATTATATGGTATCACTAGGTCTCTAAAATGGGATAAATATAGGTAAATGTGGCTTCTAGATCTATTGTAACAGTGGTATCCAGAACAATAGAGACATTGATATTACATTGAACAACTCTAGATACTCCCCAATAGAAGTCTCATCTTCTAAGAACATGTTAGTTCCCCTAACCTTCTACTCTCCTCAAATAAGCCCTAATCTGAAATCCATTAACATCTACACATCCTAAACACACATGTAAAAGGGACCCATCCAGCACACATTGAAACTTTTCATTTTTGGTGGCACTTACTCACCCTCAGTATTTTAGATCATGTCATAATAATTTATTTTAGTGGGGGTTGTTTCCCTCTACTTACGACGTTTAGAGCCATGAAAAACAAAACCATCACACGAATCTTATTGAAACTATTGTTTTGCAGGAATGGTATAACCATAAGGACACCATCTAAAGGCATCATACCCGAAAGGTATATATAAACCAGAAGATAGGGTCTGACCTAAACCATCTAAAAATGTTGTATGGATCAACACGAAGCCTAGGAAGTATCAATTTTTAGAACTATTAATGTGCACATAGCACAGTTTCATCATCATCTAGTACCACTGGAACCATATACTACACAATGATTAAAATTGATAGTAAGGTAAACCATCTGATCGGTTGAGATATTCATAATTATGAAAACAAAAATAAATAAATCAAGCTAAACCTCTACTACCTTGGGGACTACCTCACAATAGAATCTCAGTATTCTCTAGAGGTGCATCTTATGGGGTGTTCAATGCATGCACACATTCGCAGCCTGATATTTTATTATCAACTGATGAATTATTGGTGGGGGTGATGGTACCTTACTGAATGGATGAAATGTTCCCCCGTTTTAGACCCCAAACTGAGGATTCATCACTCTTCATATCTCCATCATAATCTAAAACTAGTATCTAGGATATCCCTCATCGCAGAGTAATATTTAAAGTGATTGAGAAACACTAAGTTCAAATGAGAATATATATATATATATAACAATAAAGTGAGGATATTAATCATGTAGGATTTTAATGGAATCAATATTCTATGATGCATGTAACATTATTTATGAAAATCAATTTCTTAGTATTTTGAGTGTAAAAATTGGTAGTCAACGTTCTAGTGAATGGATACGTCAGCCACCCATACCAACACTGGATTCCTGCAACATAGAGATTCTCTAAAGACACATGAAAAATGTTTCATTAAAAAGAACACAAATTTCTATAGGGGAGAACTCCAAAAATCATACCAAATATCGAACATGCATCCAATACCAATCTACAATGGCCCGGACCAGTCTAAGGCTCAATCCACAACTACCAAAATACCACCTCTATATACCAAGATCAGGATACCATCTCCAATGAATAGAATAACATGGATTGGACTTTAAAAGTTAACTTCACACATACACACACATCTATATCAATGATTAAGATCAAAAAAATAATAGTAAAATATGAAAAATTGATTGGGAAACATCCATGCATTGAAAGCCTCTAAAAATTAATTGATAATGGTTGTGAAAACTAAAATGTAAAGGGTAAATAAATGCCTAACCAAAAAAAATTACCAACTGAAATAAAGTAAAATTCTATGGGATTCGAGCTCTTAATATTTATGCTACAACCATTGTATGTTGTCCAAAGTACTTTGTTTACCTATGGTTTTTTGATGTCACTAATCACCTACACATCATCTTCATAAGACACCACCAATTCATGAAAGGTCTTTGTTGGGGTGATTATATAAATACACAATATGACACCCAAAAATTATAAGGGGTAGATTTAATAGATACAACGGGGATAATAAAACAATAGAATAGTATACATGATTCAAAAATTAGAGGAAGAGAACCGCTAAAACCTAACCACGAGAGTTATATGGTAACCTCATACAAACAAAATTGGATTAAATTATGGGTATATAAGCTTATCATTGATTCATATTCAAGTATATCATGATATTATACTCATCCAAATATGATTAGATTAACATGAAGTCACATAGAATACCTCACATATATTCATAACCCATAGAATGAGAGTGAAAAACTCCTATGCTATGGATATAGATATATATATATATATATATCTGTGTGTGTGTGTCTGATCATTAAATGAGGCCCATTTGATAGATAAATGGAATTTTCATCACACAGCTCGTCTCTAAATGAATAGTCTCCAATAGTTCAAAAAGTCCATTGATGATACCCAGCATCTTACCGATTTTTTCGGTACTATCTATTTGAGGACCATGCCTCTCCATTGTGATTCATAACTAAGGGGGAACCAACTAAAAGTAGAGGACCTAAACCCCTATGTGTTAGGGTGTTCCACAATGTAAATATCCATAGTGGCCACACACTCATTCTAATGGGGAGTCTCACTATGGTTTCATGAGGATCTATGACCTATAATAATAGGGGGTTCCAATCAGTCGGTAGGGGTCCCATGGCCATGAGGATGTTGGGTTCCACTATATAGGTCTAAAAAACATGCCTTAATGTGATATGGGTTCCACTCTAATCATCAAGATCCCATGACCTATCGGTTGGGAGTTTCCACTCAAATGGTAGAAGACATGTGCCCTGGTGTGATAGGGGGCTCCACTTTTAAACCAGATGACCCATTCTCTATGATATTGGATTGTGACACTAATATGGTAATGGTACCACTACCTAGTGTGACCAGGGGTTCAACTGGTGTCCTCAATGTCTTACACCCTATCTAGTTTGGGGTTCCACTCTGAATGTAGGGGAACCTAGATATACTGATGGGGGAATCCATTCTATATGTCCAGGACACGTGCCTTGGTGTGATATGGTGGTTCCATATGGGTCATTGGAGGCCCATTACCATTATGATAGGTGGTTGCACTCATAATTTAATAGTAGAGGACCTAGGAACATGATGATGGGGATTTCAATCTATAGGAAGCATTTGGTGACCCACCTGATCATTATTGTGGTTTGACATCGCCTTAATTATACACCATTCCCTGGACATTTCATATCATATCAAAACATATACAACAATCAGAACCATATTGTTCTAAATTGAAATAGATTTAGTATAGGGTATTGTTTTGAGAAAAATATGAGTCCATGCAAAGGGGATATAGAAGTATGAAGTTTCCATATAATAATCCAAGGGGAAAAGGTTGTGTGACTAGACCCACATTGTGTGTGGTACCACATCTTCACCAGGATGATTCCCTTGAGTTTATCAGCTCACAAAGCATGTAGGTATACACAACATGCCCATTCCACTTGAGGTCCATCCTATGTCCTTGTTCGGGTCCATGTATCCAAGCCATGTCCATGAATTTTATCCTTCATTCTTATACATGAATACACATCATCTCTCTCTACACAGGGTCCTTCTCGTGTGCTTTGGTCCTTACAATGTACTAGATCATAAGCATTGTGCCTAACCATTTACTCCTCCTCATGGCTCATCCACATAAAAAATTTGGTACACGGAATGTAAGGAGTCCACATGGAATTATATATTTAAAAACACCCAAAAACCATAAGAGTTTGAATTTTTTTTTTGAAAAAATTAAGGATAGAAAAATAATAATTTTGGATTGAAACTATATTGATCTTCTCTAAATTTGGAAATGTTATAAATCCTACCACTTCCCAAAACATCCCCTAGAGTAACAGTACATAATAAATGAATACACATAATGACTTCCTTAATAATATATGTGGTCATGTGATAATAAAATGTTGAATCATAGTCAATATAATACATAAGAAAACTATAAAATAATTAGGAGAACACATGTATTATTGAAACATGTCTCCCAAAAGATTATAAATCATTTATTTTTAATTGAAATTAAAGAATATTTCTAAATATTCATTTACATATTCAAAGACAAACGTAGAAACATAAAAGATTTATCGTCTAAGAAATATAACATTATGGAAAAAAAATATTCCTTCCATTATATATCAAGAGAATTCTATTTATAAAAATATAGGATATCTCCAATTAAAAATGAAGAACTAAAAATTTTAAATCCCCAAAAAAATTATTATCACAAAACAATAAAATGTAAGAAACACCCATGACCATTTTGAGATGTGATGATGTGTCTAAGACTTCCTCTTTTAATGCTTATTTAGCATCAAAATCCTCTAGATAAGGTAATGGAATACTAATAGAATATTGAATCATAAAGTTGTTGGATATGATGGATTCCCCTATTTATATCCCCCACAATGTAAACCCAAAAAAATATTATACTTTTTTGAAATGGGAAAAATCGGAAATCAAAATCCTGTCATCACTACCTTTCTTCATCTATTTCTCATATGTTTGATATCCATCACTAGCACTATATTTTGTCAACTATTCAAATGATATTCGATTCAATGTTATGATTTCCTTATAAATAATTTTCCAGTAGAGATCTTCTAAAATGGTAGTCAGGATAGACTGAAACACTAATAAAAAATTCTCCCAATGAAGAGATTGAGAAATAAACCACACCTTTTTCAAATCATATATAGAATCCTCTGGGGGTAAATCAAAAAATCATGTGAAACATTGAAGATAATATTTTATTAACATATGAGCAATGATAATTCCCCAAAAATATCATCTCCTTTAAACACTAATGTATTTGTGGATAAAAATTGTAGAAGGATGCCTTATCTTATCCCTACGAAAAATCCATAAATAGATGGAATCAATAGTATTATTTCTTTATATGAAACCACATCCACTGAAATCGTTTTACCTCACCATATAATATTTATGTTTTTTTTAATAAAATATCTCTTAGAACATAGATAGAAACATTATTCCCTCATAGGATCATTGATCATAAAATAATTCTAGAGGGTATAGATTTATATATTCCTAATCATGATTAAAAATTAATGATGCACATGTAACAATTACTCCTTTACGATTTTGGGAAAATTAAATTTTTGGATAAGAAACTCCTAGATCACTAATACCACTATTTTAATCCTTCCTTTATTGATTATTAAATTCCATTTTTAGTGTCACGTTATACAATATCCATAAGCACAACATTTAATAAAATAATTCTGATTCCTAATTAAAAAGAAACACAACCATGAACCTCAATATTAGAAAACCCCCCATTGAAATTCCATTTTAAAAATCCGTCAAACATATCAATAAGATTAATAAAAGAAACCCTTAAATAAAAAATATATTTCACATTTCAAATCATACTTAGTATAATTATTTACCCTTACAAAATAAAAAAGTTTCTTCTATAATTTAATAAAAACCACAAACTGAACAATTTTACCAATTAATTTATTCCAAAGGAAAAAACCATAAAAAAGAGATATTGAAAATTATTTATTTTATTTATAACCGTTATATTAATATTAAAATATTTCTAAAAAACAAAACTAAAATAAAAAAACATATTTTTCAACAATAATTTAATTTACTAAACTAAGGAACATAGCACCAGAACCTTATCAAATTATATCGAAAAATATAAAACCCCACTAAAAACTCATAAAGAATCCATAAATCAGAATAACTTTTGGAAGAATGAAATGAGTGATAACATAAATTGTTCCTATTTATTACTAATATTCACAGTTTTGTCACTTGATTTTTAAGATCATGTGCCAACATTACATGTTCCACTTGATTTCATATTGAATGGTTTTCATGACCTGGAAATTTTTTAGTAGAATTTGGACCTTAACTATGAACCACCTAAATTTCTTATAGTTACACTTTTAAATATGTACTTTCCAAAGATGAAATTTAAGGTATTATTAAAGCATTGAGTTTCAGAACACCACATTTGTATTTTATAAAAACATACAATCAAAAATTTAAATGATAGTATAAATCTTCTAAAACCCACACACACTCAATGATTAGAACAATAATGATTTGTTTTTTCTAACCTCAACACAAACCACTCATGTCGTGATGATCCAAAATCTACTCTAACATAAACCCTAAAATAACTCCATTGATTTTACACTATATTTTATAAACCATCTCATGCTTCCATCTAAATTGGGATGTAAGACTACCTAAAACTAGAATGAAGCAAGTTCTTGATGTCCCTACGATGGAGAAATGTTCCACAATATCTCAAGAGACATGTTTGATTAATTTTAACATAATGAATCCAAATATTATCAACTGATTCCAACAAAGAACATAGTAGGTTGAATACAGGAAATGGAAAACATGTCAAAATAAAAAAAATGAAAAACAGTGAAATTAAAAATTGTTATAATGATAAAAAGAAATATAAACTGTATACAAATATATTAGAAGTAATATCTTAAAAACTAAAAAATGATTTATTATATTAATATGAAAAATAAATTGAATTATATAAGGATGTGATTTTTGATACTCAAAATAATATAAATAGTGTAACAAATCTATGAGGCCAATGAATAATTCTGGTTTTTTTCAAGTAAACACCCTCAACCAAAAATAATATATTCCCCAATGATGAGAGGTTCTATCCAATATCAAAATACATGACCTATAACATTAAAAATGACATGAAGATGGAATACCATTTAATATGACTATATAGGGTGTGAGACATAACCTATAATTCTTTCACCATGGGAAAAATTAATTAATTTCAAAAAACAAACCGAATATAATATGTTGGAAATTAATTGAAGTAAATTGGATTCGATTTCATTTACCTACATTTAATGAAAATAACATATACAAATTCTATTTCAAAATAATTTTTCAATTTTTCAATCCCATTTAAAATGATTTTCATCTATCATTTGTAATGTAGAATAGAAAACAATATAAAAGTTTCCTATAAAAAATTTACACACATGTAAAAAAATTAATAAAAATAAATGTATATAATAATAAAAGGTAAATTTAATTAACATTATTCAAGAATAATATAATTGAATAAAGGGAATTTATATAACACAATTTCACAATTCTAATGAAAACAACACATCAAAGATGAGATCAACTAAAAGAGAACAAACTCATCAAAATTAATAATGGAAGAATAACACATTAAACCTAATATGATGTAGAAACAAAGATAATAAAGGTAAAATATTCAGAATACACAGATGGAAAACCCATCCTTCCAATCGTATGTCCTAAACACATCACATAAATTATCCTCAACTAGTAACATCATTGAAAAATAATTCAGCCAAATGAATCTCAATTAAGGACTATTATTAATGTAAAACAATAAACTAGTAAACAATAAATACTTATTTTTTCCACATATTATATGAGGGTTTTTCATTGAATAACTAATGGTTGTGGTATATAATTATTCCATTGTTAAAAACATGATTAACTGTATTGCTAAAAAAATATTACAACACCATCATATTTCTCCCACCTAAAACATCCCCCATGAAAATATCTCATTCCTTTAAAACCAATAATTAACTATTATTTTGTACATGATAAATATATATAATCACTATCAATACATACCTACAGGGATCAATTGATGTAGGTCCCCCAACCACAAAACACATAATGTTCCAAACAATATAGTCATTTATACATAGAAAAAATATGTTCGGAAATCCTGTTAAATTTATTTATAAACCAATCATAAAACTAATGTAAATAAAAAATAACCCCAAATAGTAGTCATTACCAATCAAGGAAACTAGTAATAAATTTAATAAATCAATGAAAAACTATTGGAAAATCTAAAACCATTAAAAAAAAGGTTATACCACTCTATAAATCCATTTAAACCCAAAATACCATTAAATCCATATTTCATTAATAAAATCAAAATTTGAATTTTATAATAGACCTAGAATTAATTTAGTATAATGTTATGTAAATGTTACCTTATCATTCCAAATTAATAAATTTTTAGAATGTAGGAAAAAAATAAAACACAAAAGAATATTAAAAACAATAATTTACAACAAATACATAATTTATATAACTCAATATAATAGTGCAAACAATAGGACTTCATAGAACTATAACATAAAAGGAAATAAATTTGAAGCACCAAAATCAAGTAGCACATCCATGTATTCAACATTTAAACCCTATTGAATAGATCTATAGAGATGGATCACAACCCTTAGAAAACAAAATCACCCATCAAAATAATCCAAGTCATAAGAATATTTCAGCCAAGGAAACATAGTTTTTAGATAAATGAAATAAAATAAATTAATCATGAAGATGAGGATTGAGGATCTTTTGGCCCCCTATCTAGTAAAAAAACCCCATGAAACCACATGAAACCCACCATCTATGGGATATAGAAGTGGAAAAGGGGTCTTTAGAGGATTAAAGGTGATATGTATTTGAATGGGGGATAAGAGAATAATGTCACCATTAAAAAAATTGTGAAATACAAAAAATAAAAAAATCTAAGTAGGTAGCATTGATTGGAAAACCATAGTGTAACCATGTGATGTCTACATTTCCTAACTAATGATATTACATAGCTTCAATTTGGTAGGTTCCAAACTATGTGTCGAAATATTTGTCCTTTTAAAATATTTAAAAACAATAAAGATTCACTATCACAACCCGTATACCCTATTGAGTTATTAGCCATCTTAAATTTTATTTAAATTTATAATTTCTTTTTGTCAAGTCTATAGTGTTTTATGGGAAAATATTTGATAAATATCATATCCACAATAAATTAATTTCATATGACCATATAATCCTCCCTCACTTATTTGATGTATTCATTGACATGGACTTTCCACAAATTCAATCTCATATAAATTTTATTTGAATACCTAGGGTAATTCATTATTTCCCCAATCACATCCAAAGATGTATGGTTTGTGTAGGAAGTTGAGTGTCTCCAAAAAAAATGCATTATTTTGGTTGAATAAAATTCATTTACTGATGCGTTTCTTAGTGTAGAATAACATAGATTTTTTTGTACTTATTCTTATAAGAGAAATGATGGGATGTCATTAAAATAGTGATGACCTTTGGGATGAAGGTAAAATACATATTGAGGAGTACCCTTATTTTGAGAAACAGGGGGAGGACCTAAGTTGTTGGTTTCTAACTCACAATCAGGTAGATGACCAAAATTATAGATGTTTTCATCATTTATTAGAGGAGAACCCAAAAATGTTCCCCTAGAAATACCACTGAGTTTATAATTCTAGATTCCAAATAGAAGAACACCATGTTTACCTATAACTAATGGGTTTTAAAGGGGTGTCCAACCATTCAAGTAAATCATCAATCTATAAGGGGGAAATATATGGTTGATTTTATTAGTTGGTCCATCACAACACATCATCATATAATTTTAGGGGGGATTTTAGGTAGGTACTCTAGGTAGGTATTCCAACGAAATTAATTATAGTACCATAGAGATATACTTCACAATAATGCATGTGTTCTCCTAAGAGAGTATAGTTTGAGGATTTATGGGCCCCTGATCGAGAATTTTATGGGTTATAATAATTTAACTATTCACCGAGGTATGGTACTCCAATTAGATTATATGATTCTATTTATAAGACAATCTAGATAGTAATGGTTGGATGACCAGTGTTGTAAAATCCATCATGATTCAATACAAATAATATAGGATACCTCCCTTATCCATTGAACCCACCTAGCAATACCATACATATCCTAATAATACGATGATGACATCCGTATCTTTATTTTAGAGTATTATGGTGTACAATAAATATAATGGATAAACTATAAATTTTATCAAACATCTAGATATCAATAGCTTTTGTAATATGGTGAGAGAAAATCTTTTTGAACAGAGTAATATTGGAATGCTACCCACTCTGTGCAATTGGGAAATTTATCTATAATTATAATATTTTACTTGGGTATAATCATTTCCTTATGTTTTCTCTACAACATTCCATAAACATCCTTCAGTGGGTGTTTTAGTATAATCTTATCCTAGCATGAATTTCATGATAATTCAAAGAAATCCAATGGTGGTTGAAGGGATATAAACATTTATTTGAGAGACTACTTGAGAATGTTCACAGTATCTGGTGGTGGGGGAAGGGATATGAATATATCCTTGAGTAATTTATGGGAAATTCTAAAAATTTCTTATGGTAGGGGTATGGATATAAAAATCCATGTAGCTATCATAAAAATCAAGTAAACTCTAGTTTTGGGGATCCTGATATTTGAACACTCTTGATTGATTATTGAAATATGTCATTATACTCTTATACTAATATGTAAATAATCTCACACATTTTCTGAACTATTTTATTTTATATTCCATCAATCATCATTAATATGATTTTGATAATGGTATGATAGTTTTTTCATTAGGATAGGTAAATAGGTAAAAATTTTAATGCTGAGATATAGTAAAAATTCTAGAAGGTGAGTGTAGATATTCATTTTTTGCCTATATATGATGAAATACATCATTGGGAGAAATAATGATATACAATGATTCATGTTATTCATGTTCTTTCATTATATGTCTACTAATTTTATATTGGGGAAGACATTTTAGGTCTCGATTTTTCACTATGATATGGTGGTAGAAACCACATGGGGTAATTGATAATATTTGTCGTGTATTATGCCTCAGTCATCATATTCCCTAATTGAGATATAAATATAGGTTACCTATTATATGTGACCATAGTTGAGTCCCCTTAGGAGGTCTATTTAATTTGATTCATAGTTTTTTGGAAAAAATGGTGTTTATGATGCAGAGATCTTGAAATAAACTCCAAAATAAGTATCTAAGTATAAAGGGTATAGAAGGCACACCCTTCTCCACATCCCTATTTTATATGAGAATAAAATTACAATGATTTAGTGATATGGTCCTGAATGGGTTTAAGGTGTAAACTAATGACCCTTTTTCATTAGTTCCTACCAAAAGAATAATAGTCCTCAGTGATTCATTACCCTGTACAATTCAGGAGCTACTGACAATATTTGGATGTGACCACTGAGTGGTTACACCCAGATCTGTGCACTCATCATCGTGATGTGGAGTTCTTATTAGATGAAAATTCACTCGTGGGATAAGAAAAGGAAGTAGGAGGATCATCTGAATAGTTAATTATTCTTATTCTTATTTTTATTTTTATTATTATCCCTATTATTGTTATTATTATTGTTATTATTCTTTATATTTGTATAATCATTATTAATTTTTATTATTATTTTTATTATTATTTGTTTTATTATTATCATTTTTGTTGTAATCATTGTTAGTATTATTACTATTATATTTTATTCTATTAGTATTATTATTATTATTATTATTATTTTAATAATATTATCATTATAATAATGAAAAAACTGAAAAATACTCAACCTAAACGTAGATACCTGGCGCCCCCAAGCCCTTCTTGCCTTTCCCCTAACCCACCAGTTGCACGAGCCGTCCCGGTTTGCCTCTAGGATCCCACATGTTCCCTAGCCTCACGCTCATCGTCCTCCCTCCAGAACCTCGAGCGCCTTCCCCAGCAATTGCCTCACCCTACTCCGCACTCGCCCTAGCCGTCCAAGCCTCCCTCTACCTCCCATTCCCTGTTCAATTGCGAGCCCCACCTTCCACACTCTCCCCACCCACCACACTTTCCCTTTGTAGCACACCATATGCAACCACCCCGGCCTCCTCCTTTGGCTTCTCCCCTTTCCTCTCACAAATTCTTCTCGGCGCACCAGACCACCTCAGCCATCACTCCTCCCTACTCAATCTGGCATCATTGCCTCCTTCCACTCCTCCCGACTCTCCCACTCTTCCACCCTCACATCCCCATACCAAGTCTACTCCTTACGCCAGCCTCAACGCAACAACAAATCCAGAGACCCCCCCATCCCCCTTTGCTCCGGCCAATAGCAAGATTAACCCCTCCTCGCTCTGTTTTTGTTTTATTATTGTTACTATTATTATCCCATCTTTGTTGTTATTGGTTTTGGATAAATTCTAGTACCATTATTTGGGTTCCACATGTGTTTAACATTTTTTTAGTTGTTCGTTTAATCTGTGGGGTGTTGTTATTCCTCCTGCTAAAGTGCCGTTGCGTCCGCTCTTGCATTGAGGTAGGAATTTTTTCAAATTTTTCCTTTCCCTCAAAAATAATAACACTTGTGTATTTTAAATAACTTTTTAAATAACTTATTCATATACATAATTATATTATATAACTTGTAAGATATGTTTTTTTGTGAGTTAAAATTTTTTAAGATAGTTTTGGAATATGTTTTTGATTGTGTGTAGGTGTTTCTATATATAAATATTATTTGAAAGTACTTTTACATGATTATATGGTTTAGGATGTTCTATAATTAAATTTTTTTGTGCAAACTAACCTTTCATGTAGGTTTAATATGTATTAACTTATTTTTAAATCACGTCATGTGATATGAAGTGTTTTGTTTGATAAAAATCAATAGTGTGTCCATTGATAGTGCTTTTATGAACTGTGAAATTATAGTATTTGTCATATAAATGAAATATTTTAATGGTATTTATCATTTAATTACAATTAATTCTTTGTTTTTAGGGTTTTCCGAAGTTTTATGGAGGAATAGGCGAGTTTTCATGAATTGGGCCAAACCGTGAGCCTAATTCCAGATTTAAAAATAAATTTTATATCTTTAATAACTTTTCAATTTTTTATATTTGTTACTCATTCTATTTCCTAAATGTCTTAACATTATAAATTAACACCAAAATTAAAATTTGGAACCTTTAGATATCCCTAAACATGGTGTAATTTAGATTTTATTTAAGGGATTGGACCTGCCGGGAAGCCCATATCCAGTTTTAAAAATGAATGTTACATATTTAATAAAATATTCAATATTAAGTATTTTTCTGTGATTCCAAGTCTCACACGAGACCCTTGATGCCCTCCGCGCGCCCAACCTCTCTCCCCCCTCTTTGGAGCTCTTATTAATCACGATTGAGTGATGTACATCTTGGGGTCTCTAAAATTTGGAAGCATTGAGGATGTAAGTTCTTCCCATCATAACTCTCTAAGTTCATACTCTTTTCCTCCATTAAAGTTCCTAAATGACCTATTTATCCTTCTTAAAACCTCCATTGATTTTTTTACTATTTCAAATTTTAGATACTGCAGTATTAGGCGTGATTCTTCAAGATCCCTCAAGTAAATGAGTCCCTTCCATTCCTCTTTCAAATTACATAGGGTTTCATTTTATTTTATTGGGGTTTCTTCCGTTTTTCTTGATGTACCAAATGAACAGGAGGTAGGGTTTCTAAAATAGTTTTTAACCTTAGGTTTTCATGGTCCAATTTTGTGGTTTTAGGTTTGTTCAACGTCCCTCTTGGTGCAGCGGTGGTGCGACATGATTTTCACACATTGATTCACGGGTTTTCATTTCTTTGGAAGGTGATTACAATTTGTATGAAATCCTTGTGACATAGATAATGTTTTTATTATATATTCATGTTTTACCCATTGATTTGGTGCTTAAAAAATTTCTTTTAGTGGTGTTTGTATTGCAAGTTAATTTTAAGGGCCAATTTCATGTGAAATTTGTGCTTTTTTTATATAAATCAATTATTGGTTGATTAAGGGATACCTTTTAATTATTTAGTTGACCTTATAGAAATGTATTAGGGCTGAAAATAATGTTTTTAATTTTATTATTCTTTGGTTGTTTCTGTGAAATTGGTTTTGGGTGACATTTTTTAAGAAAATGGATTTTCATTAACAATTTGGTGGCGAATTGGGTGTCTTACATGGGTATTCTATGCGATGAATATTGGGATTGTTTTATAAATCATGTAATGAGTTTAAAGAAATTTTTAGGGTGTTTTGGATTCTGTTTTGATAAATATGAGTATGAATATGGTTTTCAAGTGGGGTTTTCAAATAGTTTTGGTTCCAAAACAAAGAAAGATTTGGAGAAGTTGTTTTATTGAAACTCAAAGTGTTTTTGTGTGTGTTTTAAATGGTATAAAAAGTGTGTAGCTACTGTACTTATTGTATGTGACCAGTAGTGTTGTTTTATATTAAAATGGATATATGTGTCATTATGAAATTTTTTGAGCACAAAGGGGGAATCTCATGTACCTAGGTGGCAGATGTGTACTAGTACGGCTAGTGGACCGAATGGGTTTTGTCCCTGTTTCACCTAGCATTTGGATATATAATACTCTAACTAAAATATTTTGATGATTATTGGGGACCATTATGTTATAGGTATTTTCCATACTAATGGCTTGTGCAAGAGAACAAATTTTACTATGGTTACTTTACATCGAGGTATGACGTACATAGGGCCCGAGACTATCAAGTTCCTTGGGGTGTTCCCGATTTTGTTTCTCATTGTGTTTGTGGTTTTTTCCCAAGTATTGGGGTGTTTTTGGAAGTCAATTACAGTAGATAACATGTTTATTTAAATCTTTGAACATTCTGAAAACTTTAGCTTGAAAAATGTTTTCAATTGAAAGATGTATTTCTTGGATTTTATCACTGCATTTCTTTGCGTATTAAAACTGCTTGTTTTTTCACATTGTATTGCATGATATTTGGAATCATTGGGTGGTATCATATTGATCTTAGATTCAAACCCTACTTACACCTGTTGGGTGTATGTAGACTTGGTTATGTTTGACTCAGGTAAAGGAAAATCTAAGGGTGATGGCAGTTCAGGATGTTAGTCCCCATCTTTGGGGCGGAGTTATAGAGACATCTTGGGGTGATGAACCCTTATCATGTGGAGTCCATGGGGATTTTTTGTTGAAGTTTCATTGTATACTTGGACCTTTTGAATTTCATTTGAACTTATATATTCTGTTTTGGATTTTCTTATAAACCTTTTTGGTATGAATTTTTCAGATTCATTTTATCAAATATTTTTGATGTTTTGTGTATAGATATTTGGGTAAATCATTCCCAAACCAAGATAAATGATACCCAAGAACCTGTGATAGCCCAAGGGGATAGGGAACGCCCTTTCGGCCTTGTCATGGGCTGGGTTTGGTGCTGGTATTGGTGGTGACTAGATTCGGTTCGTGACAAAAATGGTGTCAAAGGGGGTTGATGTTTTTGGGTTATATTGCTATTTTGGGAAGAATCGGGATAGAAAAGAGCTAGGACTGTTGGGGATCGGGGTTATGGTTGTGAGTAGGGTTCCTGGCCTGCACATATCCTATTAGACCTTGAGTCACTATGGAATGTTGGAATTTCTGGAATGACTTCACTTCCAGGTGAGACGTGTGGGATGCAGACCACATGTGGGCATCAGGCGGATGTGGAGTAGTTTTTTCTTTTATTACTGAAATGTGTTTAGTTTATTTATATTTTATGTATTTGATTACAATTTTTAGAATTGTGGTATTGACTATTTTTTTTGTGACTATTGAATTTTGTAGCAACATGCCTCCTCGGAAAGCTCCCACACACCCATGGAAGGAAGCTGGAGAGAGTTCTCCTAGACTAATTGATCAGAGGATCATGTAGGCTATGGTTCAGGCTATCCAAGCTTTGGGGAAGGGAATAAATTCTACTCTTATTCCTGTTAGGGCATAAAATATAGGTCCATGAAAAATTAAACCACAAGAGTTTCTAAGAAACACGCCTCCTACCTTCCGAGCTAGCTCAGAACCCCAGAAATTAGAAGAATGGATCGAGATGATCGAGCATATTTTTGAGTTCATGGAAACACCTGAGGAGCTTAGGGTGAAATGGGACTCCTTTCTTTGGGAGGGTCCAATCCATAAGTGGTGGGAGTTGGTGCATCAGGCTAGGAAGAATGAGCAGATGCACTGGGGAGATTTCAAGGTTGTCTTCACTGAACATTATTACCATGAGGTATTGGTTATGCTAGGTCTAGGGATTTCATGGAACTTGTTCATGGGAATCTATCTGTGATGGAGTATGCCAACTGTTTCATTGAGTTGGTTCGGTATGCTTCATAAATTTTCTCTAATGAGCAGGCGAAGGCCCATAGGTTTGAGAAAGGCTTGCGACCAGAGATATACTCCCATGTGTTCTTGTTTAAGATAATGACCTATGTTGAGGTCATTGATCGGTCGTCCATGTTAGAGATTTATAGGAAAGGTAGGTCTGGTTTCTATGGTTCAGAATCAGCTGTTGGAAGTGGAAGCTCCTTAGAGAAGAAAATGAAGCGAGAGGATCATGGGAAGAAAGGAGGTTGCAGTTCAGGGTGCTCTTCCAGGACGTTTTCATCTACGGCTTCTGACGCATGATCGATCGTGTGCCACCAGTTTGTGAATCCCAGGAACATCTTACCATCAAGTACACTTCCTCTCAAGCCTTGTTAATAGTGTTGAGGTATGGGACATTTTCAACATTTCTATGGTGTCGCACGTCCACTACCGAGTGGGGCTGGGTCATTGGCTTCAAGATATGTGCCAGCACAGTCTGAGCCATCGAGGACTGGGGGATCTCAATGTGGAAGGAATGGGTCATCTTCCGGGCAGAACCAGTTCATGGCACAACCACAGACTAAATTTCTTCTTCTGGTAGGGACCAAACATCTCCATGCGGTAGATCAGGCACCAGCAAGATCATAGGCGGTACTGTCGACAGTTCGAGGTACCATATTGATCACATCATCTATAGATGTTGCTCTTTTTTATACCAGTTACTCTGTTTTATATATTTATACCTATATTGTGGACATGATGAATTTTCCAACTGAGTTGATGTCTTTCACGATGGAGTAGATGACACTGCAGGGAAAGAAGAAGGAGCAATGCCTCAGGTGCCCCTCATGTGCGCTTTCTGTGTCAGAGGTTCGGATGGAGTGAGACCTCATAGTTCTAGATGTGGAAATGTTTGACATAATACTTGGCATGGATTGGCTAGTACACTTCTTGGAAGACATTGATTGCTATAGGTGGCGAGTGAGTTTCACGACACCTGATGGGAGTCGTCAGGTTTTTCGGGGAGAATAGGATCCTCGGTAGGGTCGCGCAGGTCCTCCAATCCTTGAGTTGGGAAGTCTTACCATCCAATTATCTTCGCTCATGCTAGGGTATGATGGCCTTTCCCCTGTATTTGCACTGCCTCATGTTGTGAATGAGTTTCTAGAGGTATTCTTGGATGCTTTCTTAGGCTTTCCCCCAGAGCGGTATGTAGAGGTTTCGATTGATCTGGCACCATGAACATAGCTGATATCTCTTCCCTCTTATCGCATGGATGCCATAGAGATGAGGGAATTAATTATATTGCTGGAAAAAATAAAATCCAAAGGATTCATTCACTCGATCATCTCTGCATGGGCCGCTCATGTGTTGTTCGTGAAAAAGGCTGATGGATCCCTCCGGTTTTTTATTGACTACCAGAAGCTGAATAAGGAAAAAACTAAGAACAAATACCTTTTGACAAGAATGTATTATTTGTTCAATCAGTTGAAGGGGGAAAAGTGGTTCTAAAAAATATACTTTCATTCGGGTTATCACCAGCTTAGCGTGAAGGAGTCAAATATCCCTAAGACAACCTTTTGAAGCTGGTTTGACCACTATGAGTATTTGGTCATTCCCTTAGGATTGACCAATGATCCAGCGGTCATTATGGAACTCATGAACAGGTTGTTTCCCAAGTAACTTGATTCCTTCATTGTGGTGTTAGTGGATGACATTATGGTATACTCTGGCTCTGAGGAGGAACAAGAACATCACTTGAGGATCATTTTTGGTACATTATGGGATTACATCCTCTATGAAAAGTTGTCAAAGTGACCTTTTTGGATTAGGGAAGGGAGATTTATAGGGCATGTGATCTCTGAGCAGGGGGTTTCAGTGGAACTCGAGAAGATTAGTGCGGTTATGTCATGGGAGCAGCTGAAGAATGTGTTCAAGATCAGGAGTTTTCGTGGCCTTGCTAGTTATTACAGGTGATTTGTTCGAGATTTCTCTTGGATTTATTCACCGATGATTGCGATCACCCGGAAATGGGTGAAGTTTCTATGGGGTCCAAAATGGAAGGCATCATTCAAGGAGTTGAAGAGGAGTTGAATACCACCCCTGTGCTGATTTTTCCTAAGGTCAGGAAGGGGTATGTGGTCTATTGTGACACTTCAGGTATGGGTCTTGGGTGAATGCTTATGCAGGATGATCACGTGGTGGCATATGGATCTCACCAACTCTGACCACATGAAAATATTTACCCTACCCATGACTTGGAGTCAGCAACAGTGATGCATGCTTTAAATACATTCATCATTACCTTTTTGGGGAGAACTTTTTGGTCTACTCTGATCACAAATACTTAGCCTATATCTTTCGCATAAGGACAAAAAATTGAGGCAGCGTCGCTGGATCAAGTACAAACAGGGGTTCAACTTCGAAATTGTCTTCACCCCAAGAAAGGGTAATGTGGTGGCCGACGCTTTGAGTAGAAGAGTTCCAGTTCAGTATTTGAGGAAGTCCAATGATGACTGTACATTGATGGGGCTATTTTCTCAGATGTATGTGGATACCAGGGAACATAGTGGAGAGGAATTCTTTATTGGCGTCATGTTGACTCCTTCTCTGTTGGAGTTGATTGAGAGGTAACAACCTAGTGATGAACTTTGTCAGCGATCGAAGCATTTTCTTCATGGTGGGGATACATCCTCTAATTGGTCGTCGTCTCTCGAGGGAATATTCTGCTTCAAGGTCTGTTCAGTAGTGCCGTTATCACTACGGAAGGTGGTGACGTAGGATAGCCACCAGACTTACTGGGATGTCCATCTGGGTGCCACTAAGATGTATTATGATGTCCATCGGCAGTTTTGGTGGAATGGTTTAATACGGGACATAGCAGACTTTGTGTTGAGATGCTACACATGCCTGCAGGTGAAAGAAGAGAACCAACGACCCTAGATTTTTTTCCATCCACTACCCATTCCTACCTGGAAGTGGGATGTGGTCACCATGGACTTCATTGTGGTCTTACCACGTACACCTCGGGGTAAGAATGCCATTTGGGTGGTGATTAATCATCTGAACAAATATACCCACGAAATTTAAATAAATGATACAACTAAAGTGGATGAGTTGGGCCATTTGTATCTTCAGGAAGTGGTGAGACTCTATGGAGTACCATCGGAAATTATCTCAGATAGAGACCCCCACATCACGTATTTATTTTGGGATGGCCTTCATAAGGCCTTGGGGTTTCAGATTATGGTGAGCACGACATACCACCCTCTGACGGATGGTCAGAGAGAGCAAGCGAATTAGATTTTAGAAGACATGATTCATGCATGTATCCTAGCCTTTGGAGGTTCTTGGGATATCCATTTGGTCTGGTTGAGTTTTCTTATAATTACGGTTTCCAATCCTCCATTTGAATGGCTTATTTTGAGGCTCTCTATGGTTTTCCTTGTCAGTCCTCCCTGTGTTGGACTGACGTAGGTGAGACCTCACTGTTGGGGAAAAGTCTGGTGCAGTAGACATCTGAGAAGGTCAAGTTGATCAAACTGATTTTATTGACAACTCAGAGTCTCCATAAATCATATGATGACAGAAGGCATCAAGACCTAGGGTTTTCTGTGGGTGATAGAGTATTCTGGAATGTGGCCCCTTATCTGGGCCATCGTCGATTAGGGAAGCAAGTTAAGCTAATGCTGCAGTATATCAGGCCCTTTCAGATCACCGAGAATATTAGAATACAGGTTGTCTTTACCTTCTCAGTTAATATCCATCCATGATTTCTTCCATGTCACCCAGTTAAAGAAATACAACTCAGATCCATCCCATGTGCTGAGTTGGGAAGAACTGGAGCAAGTGCCTGACTTATCTGTTATTGAGCAGCTGATGCAAATAGTGGACTCCCAAGATAAGGTTATTTAAGGTAATTCTATTCCGTTGGTCGGGGTTCGTTGGCCACATGGTAATGATACACATGAGACATGGGAGTGGATGTCATGTGTTGAGGAAGAGTATATGTTCCAGTTTTCTGATCAAGCTTCAGGTTGACTTTCCGGGACGGAAAGCTTTCATCTTGGTGATATTTTTCATATACGTGAAATATTTTAAATTTATTTTTCATTTAATATCCATCAATGCTTTGTTTTGGGGGTTTCCCCAGGTTTTATGGAGGAATAGGTGAGTTTTCATGAATTGGGCCAAACAGTGAGCCAAATTCCAGATTTAAAAATAAATTCTGTTTCTTTTATAACATTTTCATTTTTCCATATTTTTCACTCATTTCAATTCCTAAATGTCCTAACCAGATATATTAACAGCAAAATCGAAATTTGGAACTTTTAGATATCCATAAACATGGTGTAATTTGGCTTTTATTTAATGGATTGTGCCTACCCGAAAGACAATTTTCAGTTTTAAAAATGAATATTATTTATTTAAAAATTAATTCAATATTAATTATTTTTTAGTGATTAAAAGTCTCACACGAGCCCATTGAACCCAAAAGCGTTCCCAATCTCTCTCTCCCCCTCTTCGGAGCTCTTCGTAATCACAATTTAGTGCTGAACTTCTTAGGGTTTCTAGAATCAGCTAGATGTGAGGAGGTAAGTTCATTCCATCATAACTCTCTCAATTATTACTCTTTTTAATCCATTACTATTCCTAAATGACCTCATAATCCTTATTAGAACTTCCCAAGATGTTTGGACTATTATAAAGTTCAACTACGGGTGTATTAGGGGAGATTCTTCAAGATCTTTCAATTAAGTGAGCCTCTTCCATTACTCTTTCAAATTTCTTAGGGTTTGATTCTATTTTCCTGGGTTTCTTCCCTTTTACTTGAAGTAAATAATGACCTAGAGGTCGGTTTTAGATCCTAGGGTTTATCCTTGGGTTTTCTTGGTCCAATTTTGTGGTTTTAGGTTTTTTCTATGTCCCTCTTGGTGCAGTGGTAGTGCGACTTGATTTTCGCACATTGATTCAAGGGTTTTCATTACTTTGGTAGGTGATTCCACTTTATATGTAATACTTGTGAAATAGATACAGTGTTTATTATATTTTCATGTTTAACCCATTTATTTGGTGCTTCAAAAATTGTTTTCAGTTGTGTTTGTAATGCATATAAATTTTATGGGCAAATTTCATGTGACATTTCTACTTTTTTTATATAAATATATTATTGGTTTATTAAGGGGGAATTTTAATTATTGAGATGACCTTATTGAACTGTATTAGGGCTGAAAATAATGTTTTAAATTTTATTATTCTTTTCTTGTTGCTGAAAAATTGGTTTTGGGTGGCGTTTGTTAAGAAAATGGTTTTTGAGTACCAATTTGGTGTTGAATTGGGTGTTTTACAAGGGTATTCTATGAGATGCATTGTGGGATGGTTTTATAAATCGTGTAATGAGCTTAAAGAAAATTTTAGGGTGTTTTGGATTATTTTTTGATACATATGAGTATGAATATGGTTTTCAACTGGGGTTTTCAAATATTTTTGGGTGCAAAACAAAGAAAGATTTGGAGAAGTGGTTTTATTGAAACTCAACGTTTTTGTTGTGTGTTTTAAATGGTATAAAATGACTATATCTCAGGTACTGATTTTATGTGACTATTAGTATAGTTTTATATTAAAATGGATATATTTATCAATTTGAAATTGTTTGAGCGCAATGGGAAAATCCCGGGTACCTAGGTGAGGAGGATGTGTACTGGTACGGCTAGTGGACCGGATGGGTTTTGTCCTTCATTCACCTAGAATTTGGATAAAAACAACTATAAATAAACTATATAAATTATTATTGGGTACCACTATGTTATAAGTACGTTCAATACTAATGGCTAGTGCATTAGAATGGATTTTACTATGGTTACATTGCACCGAGGTATGATGTACATGGGGCCCGAGACTATCTAGTGCCTAGGGGTGTTACCGATTAAGTTGACCATTCTGTTTTTGGTATTTTACCATGTATTGGGGTGTTTTTGGAAGTACTTTATAGTAGCTAAAAATTCCATTTAAATGTGTGAACATTCTGATAACTTTATCTTGAAAAATGATTTCAATTGAAAGTTGCATTTCATGGTGTTTATCACTTCTTTTCTTTGCGTATTAAAACTGCTTGATTTTTCACGTTGTATTGCATGATCATTGGAATAATTGGGAGGTATCCTATTGGTATTATGGTCACACCATACTTATTCCCCTTGTGTGTAAGTAAACATGGTTGTGTTTGATTTAGGTAAAGGAATTACGAAGGGTGATAGCGGTTCAGGGTGTTAGTCCCCATCCTTGGGGCGGAGTTGTGGAGGCGGCTTGGGGGTGATGACCCCTTGACATGTGGAGTCCAGGGGGAAGTTTTGTTGCAGTTTCACTGTTTCTTTTTACCATTTTTATTGCATTATAACATATGTATTCAGTTATTGATTTTTGTATAAACCTTGTTGGTATGAATTTTTTAGATTCATCTTATCAAATATTTTTGATTTTTTATATATTCATATTCGAGTAAATTGTTCCCAAACCAAGAAAAATGATACCCAGGAACATGTTTAAGCCCATGGGGAAAGGGAACGACCTTCGGGCCTTTTCACAAGCAAGGATTGGTGCCAGTATTGGTGCTGACCAGATTTAGTTCGTGAGAGTATTTATCTCTCCAATGGCTGCAAATTGTTTTTTGGTGTGGTGTCGATGTGTATTTAGACACAAAAGAGGATTTGAGTGTGTTTTTATGTTCTAGACCATGGGTTGTTATTTTAAAATTGTTTAATAATTTTTCATAGTACATTAGTTAATGGTGAATTTTTTTCTTTCATTATGAGAATGGTTCTTTTTGTATTTCAATTTGTGAAAGTTAGTTTTTGAATGGTGTTATAGTAATTTTATTAAGCATTTTGGAATGATTTTTTAAAAAAAATGGAATTTTAAAAGGGAACTTGGTGAGGATGTATGTATTTTCAAGTCATTTTGAAATGTTTTAAAAAGTGATTTAATGACTTATTCAATTATGTTTGGCTTGATAATATTGAGTGAAAAGTGTTTCGGCCTACATTGGGGTTTTATTTGAAAGAGAATGCTAATTTTTTTTAAATGATTATTTCTTTATAAATGACTTTTAGTTCTTTTTCTAACATATGAAATTGTTATAAATGAAATCTTTAATAAAATGCCCATTTTTCTTTGTAGAGGCATACGTGGTGTTTTTGTGATGTTTTGGATAATACTTTTAGACATCTTTAGTTAAAGGCCTGTTTGGCACTTTTAACCCAAGTGTAATTTTGGTACTCACTTTTAAAAGAGATTGTACTTTTGTTAAAGTGAAGGCCTGATAGGAAATATTTAAAATTTTATGAATCGGTTAAAATTTTAATGTGTGGGATAGCCTTGATGGAACTTTGTGAATGTGAAATTTTTGAATGTGTATTTGGGGGCACTTCTCTCTATGGTAGATCTTTATGTGTAAATGCATAGGAATTGTCTATGTATCGGGTGATGGTTTCTAATCAACCCCGATAGGATGTGTCGATACCCCTAGATTGGTTGTTTGGCCAGTCAGGCTTCGTCACTTGATTGGTCAGTTATAGTGTATCTAGTTGGTTATAGACTTTAGATATTCACTATACCCTGGTTGTTGGTTCCAAAACCTAGTACATCCAGGGGTCTTCTCGGGATGTTTTGTATCACCCATTGTTTGTCTTTTCTTTTGATTTTTACTTTCAGCAATACTTGCCTTCTAGCTTATATTTTCACCTTTTTATTTTAGCACTGCCTTGTTTTCGTTTTCACGATATGTTTGAAAAATTGTAATTTGTTTCTGAAATGGTACATGGTAAGCATTGGGGTTTTGAAATTGGAAAATGATATTGTTTTATTAAAATATGGGAAAACTACTTTTATAATTGTATTTCAAACTTGTTTTGTTCGATTTTTTTGGGAAAAGAGACATTGGATTATTTTGTTTATCATGGAAACCCTTCTGAGCATTTTAATTCTTACGCCTAAATTATCATTTCATTTGTAGGTTTCCTTTTCCGAGGATCTCATGTACATGTTTCTAATCATTGGAGCATAGTTGGTTTTTTTGGGTGGTGACCTAGTAGGTCACATGCTGGTATGTTGAGTTGTTCCATTAATATATTTTTCCACGGCTCAAGTTCAGTTTTATTATTCTATTTATTCTTGGAAATTTATTTATCTTTTGGGATAAATAGTTCCAAATTATTAGGTTTTGATTCATGGAAATAGTTCTTAGCCTATGGGGATCAGGAATGCCCCTCGAGACATGTCGCGGACCCTATCTGGTGATCGGTTTAGGGTTGACCCGGTCTGGTTCACGATAAAATGCTATCAAATAAGGACATTGTAACATGCAGTGTCAAATATATAGAGATTAGGAATGTCAAATCTTAGAAGGTATGTATGAGAAGGATGTCATGAAACCTCACTAGTTTCGATCCTTGAGTCGACAGGGGTAGTCTGGTAATTGATTCATTGTTTCGTTCTGGTTTGTTTTAGATTGAGGGATGATAATTGAGGCAAGACGATGATACATCGTTATTTCACATGGAGTAATGACCCATGTGGAGTTCGAGTACATAGTTTATGTCCCTCCAAGTTGTTGACGATTACATGGGGCAGGACCCACTACCAGGTTTCAAGGTTAAGAATGACTAAAAGTCCTTCCCTCTAGTGTTTTGATGCAAGTTGAGTCTCATCTAGGTTTTTGTTGGTGTAAGTTCGCAATTGAAAATGGAAAAAACTATTTTTGAAATGATAACTCTTTCTATTTATGGGATTTAAATTCATAAAATTGTTTTTAGAACCGATATTGTTTTGTCTTAAAATATTTTGTTATCTTGGAACTAGTTGAGAAATGGTTTGGATGAACCTCAGGTACTCTTTACGAATGTTTGAACATGTGAGGGGATACATGTAATGTGTGTGTTGGTGTGTTTGGATGATAGTGGATGGAGACATGTGTAATCTTTTAGGGGATTACATGGGTGTGTACTTGCAATTAAATGCTTGACATTGATTTTATAAAGTGTTTTTAAGGGGATATTATTTTGGAAATTGAGTAAAGTTTGAAAAGTGGGCATCGTATTCAAAAAGTGGACATGAAAGAAGGTGAATTTGAAATATAAAATAAAAAAGGTAAATTTGGGTTGTGTTTGTGTTTGTTTGTTTTTAGAGTGGGTTATCTTGGATCAAGATGCTACTTTTAATTATATTTTGATTAAATATCAGTTTTTTCATGGTGTTTTATATGTAGATCAGAAAATACCACCTAGAAATGTCCATAGAGTTTCTGATAAGTCATGACCATTTATGTTCCTTCATGGACATTTCCTATACTTCATAGTGAGTGGGGTCTGTAAGAAGAAATATAGTTTCTTGAAGAGGTTGAACGCATCTTCAATGTATTAGGATCTCTCGAACCTGTCAGGGTGTGTCCGGATTTGGGTATGTTTAATGGTTTGGCTCTGGATGAATGGGAGTTATTCACCCCGCCATCACCACAAGATGGGATGACATGGGATATCTTTAAATTCATCTTTATTAGATGGTTTATACTTGAATATATGATGATGATGAAAAGGTAAGATCTCATGTGCATTCAACAAGGCCAATGAACAATGAAAGAATATGTTGACCATGTCCAGGTGTTTGTGTCCTTTTCTCCGGATGTAGAATCAATGGAATTGATGAAGACTTCTATATTCATCGAGGGGTCTTTATCTAGAGATCATGTAGTGGGTCCTCCCATCAAGGGACCATCATTTTGTTAATACGGTGGATGGGGAGTTTTTAGATGAGTTGGTCTTCAGAGAACAGACGGTTCGAAATCCTACATATCCAATTACTTGCAAAGGTTCCCCATCTAGCGTGTAGGGCATGCAGGAGGAACCGATTTCTAAAGATACCTCTGCATTGGTTATGGATTCCAGTTTGTCAGACTATTCAGTGGTGTTCCACCAGTGTGGTCTATTTGGGCTTGTGAATCCATCATATCGCATTCCTCTAAAGACATGTCATCGTTGTGGCTGTCTAGGTCACATATAGATGTTTTGCAGGAAGCATTGCCAGAGGAACAAGCTATGATCGGAGGAATTCTTGTGTGTAACTATGATGCAGCAGATTCTTCAACCATAAGATCCCTAGCCACAGGTCTTGGTGTGAGGCTCTCGCATAGTCAGATGTTTCCAGGGGTGTGGATCCTCATTTCGGTTGTTGTGTCCTATGTTGGAAGTGGAACATTTTAATGCCTTTTATTTCTTGTTTTTCTAATATTAATGTTTTGAAATTATTTTAGGTTCATTGTTTTTACAGGAAGTTATACTGGAAATGTTATGTTGTAACCCCCCAATCTTCCATGGTATGCTTCTCTTTCAAAAATGCAACATCTTGCATTGTACGCAAGTTCAAGATTATAACACACTACGACCAATCAAAGTAGCTGTTATGAATAGTAATACCCACTTTTTGAAATTTTATAAATAATATTATTCAAATTGGACTTCTTTTTTGGATATTGAATATCGAAATTATCCTAGGTTGAAATTTTTGTTTTTTTTATGAGAACATCCAAATTTTTTATGAATACTGTAAAATACTAAACATTAATTAATACAACTTTTTTAATCAAAATAAATTATAGTGATAAATTATAAAATTTAGTGGTTTTAAAGTATAATTAGAATATATTTTTTCCATTTTATCCAATGGTGGTAATTAGAATTAATTTCACTTTGAAAATGGACATAAACAATTGTCAATCTTTTGATTGATATTGTTTCTTAAAAACAAGCTATTTGTTCTGACAAAAAGAATTAATTATAAAATTAATTATGAAAATTATATATTTTTAAATTGGTAAAATAGAAATAATTTTTGAATTTGGAATATAAAATATATCTCAGGGTGAATTTTTGGTATTTTTCTGAAAAACTTCAATTTTTGATGAATAGTGAAACCACTAAGTGGTAGTTAATAATCTGATGTTTTGTTTAAATGAAATTTTACCGCTTCTATGAATTGAATTTCAAAACTCCAACATATATGATTTTCATTAGTAAGTAAAATGTGGTTCAATGGGATGAACATGATTTTTTGGTGAATAGTAACTTTTCAGTATTATTAACCGCGATTAGAGGTAATTAGGGTAATTTATCGTAAAATTAATGTTATAATAATATAAAATTACCTTGACACATGTACTAACCTAATTGGATGAGTCTTGTCCAACCAATACAAAGCATGGGTCAATTTTGGAACCCCATCGAGCCACTTGGATGAGATAATGATATTAATACCTTTTTATTTAAAAAATAAATAAAAATTCACAAACATGTATTGTTTACTAAAACAAATTTTTCATGGGGTTATCTAAGTTATCATTATGAATATAAATATTAATTATAAAGATAAAAATCTTTCTTACATCATGGTAATTTTTTAATAATATTTAGACATCAAATAAATAAATTTATTTATGACACCATGATGATGCAGCCATTACCTTATTAATGAACGATTGAAATAAATTGAAAGGATAAGGTAAAATCAAAGACATGCACTTGTCTAAAACCTATTGAATGGGTGGATTTAGAACCCTTATATCCATATCCTATAAATATATCATTGTACGACCTTTATAATCCAAAAACCATTTTATAATAAAATAATATTTTTAATCTTTCCAAAAGAGCCCCTCCTCTCCACTTATAAAAGGCCCCCACCTCTAACAACTTATTCACACATTCAAAGCCATTTGGATCGGCCAAAATCTCCCCAAATACCCTCTCAACGTTCCTCTCTTCATCCTAGAAGCCTTACATTAGGCAGAAATCATTTCAAGAAAACCTTTTGGTTCAAACCAAGGGGAGTTACCCGATTTAAAGGTAATGTCTTCTCTTATGTTCTTTTGTTTTATTTTTCTTCTCCAACCCTTTAAACTATTTTATTCCATTATTTTGTAATAAAACCATTATATTCAATATAATAGTATGTTTTTATGAGAAGGATTTGATTTACACTTACACACACCTTCGTCTAATGGCTAAAGAACAAACTGTTTCTATGGGTGGTGAATTACTACCTCATGAAACGATGATTGATCAATCTTCTTTTAACACCTCTCAGGGTGGAAATTATGATGAAACCATTTTTATATATGATATATATTATTTTTATGTTTTCTTTATGATTTTGTATTTTTCTTTAATATCATACCTTTATGGTTTCCATTATGGGTAATCACAATAATCTCATTAGAGGAAGTGTGGACTACCGCCCCCTCAAAGCGATGTGACTCGTTAATACTATATGTGGTACATATAAAGGATGGAGTTAATGATATTATATATGATAATACACTGTAATTATTATATAACTATGTATCATTATGAAATAGAAATGAAATTAGTGTTAATGCATACGTACGGCTTACCGTCTCCATGAACGGTGCATTTCATTTCTTACCTCTAAATGCAATGTACAATTATAAATACATGTATATACTGGATATATATGACATATATGATATGTAAATAATTAATATAATTCTTATTATAATGGATATTTTACCACTTGAACAACTTGTAATTATAAGAAGTCCATTTTTGACTCAAGTACCAAATATTGACAAAACGACAGTTATTAACATAAATATCTATGTAATTTTTATAACATGATAATAAGTGATATAAGAGGAATAATATACTTGAAAACGGTTATGAAACAAGTAAAAAAATTATCTTTAGTTTAATATTCAGGACGTTTCAGAATGAACTGGTCATATCAGACTTGAGGAATGGGATCCTACCTCTCTCCTTTTTTAAGTACTCTCTTTTATGCCATTTCTTTTAAGCACCCCTTTCTTATATTGGGGGATGATCTTTTATATTCCTATTAAAATAATTTTTATAATGAGAGACCGTATTTGATCTCATTAATTCATATTTGGATGTTTTATGTGGCGCTGTTAGGCTGCTGAATTTTCATAAAGAATTTCTTGTCTCACATTTAATTCCGTGAGATATCCCTTGTTTGCCACTTATTTCATGGGGTGTATTGTGTACTTCAATTCAATATATATTATCATTACACTATTTATATTAATTTTATTATTTGATTCATCTGGTTTTTATTATGTTTTGGTCATATGACTCAATTGATTACACCGAGGTAATGGTTAATTCTACAATCTCTTCATTATCCGAGGTTGTTTATACGTAATTATCTATTGGGACCGCTTTATCATCCACATCCATATTTCTTAAAAATGTATTTAAATTTTTATTACCATTTACTAGACAATGGGTTAAATTCATTTATTCCCTTATGTTTCTTTGAAAATAATCTTTCTGTCGTTTTCCAAACAAGGTACTTTTTGACCTTTTCAACAAAATTATGGTAAGAATGTTTTTTTAACTTATGTGGTGGGTGTGGCTATTTTCAACCATTATAAATTCATTGAAGCTCCCCATACAAGATTATAAGAATATTTTCAAAATAAATGTTTATTTTATAATTATGGGGCCTTTAAATGATTTCAAAATAGAGAGAGATATTTCTCTAAAAAGGTTTTGATTTCATCTATGTCAACATCATTTGATGGATTTTAAGCTTATTTGAAGTTGATTTATTATGATAAAAAATTTCCATATTGTATTGAATTTTTTGTGATATGTTTCACCGTGGATGTGTTATTTTTATACCATTCATGGTTTATGGATAATTTATTGATATTTTTTATGAAATTTTTAATACGAGTGTTTATGATATGTTTAAACTTTTTCATATGAGGAATGTATTGGACTCAGTATGTGACGGGTGGAGCCTGCTATTGCTCCTTGATACATCGGTAGGTCTCTTGAGACAACTAGAGGTGGAATTGGCTGAGGCCCTTTCCCAATTTGATTAATGGATTTGTCTGAGGCCTTAATCATTTATAGACATCTTGGGTGAGGCCTTGACGAAATGTTTAATAATGTCCGTCATTATACATTCCCTCGTTATAGAAATAACATTGATGGTTCATGTGGTCATTCGACCAGTAGAATACCAATGATTATGTTTTATTATAACATTATTTAGTCAGCTTATATTCCTTCCATAAAATATCATGTTTATTATTAGTAAAGGCATGTGGTTTCAATTATTCACCATGCTTAATATTTATGTTATCTTCCGCTATATTTCCTACCCTTACTGAGCACTTCAGCTCACCCCTTATGTTTTATTTTCCCAGGATATGAAGTAGTTAGTTATGAGTGACTTGCAGTAATTATTTAAGAGGCTTGGATGTTTCCAATGGAATAAATTCGTGTTGTATTTCTTTTCAAGATGTAAAGTTGAACTTATGTACGTAATATATTTTCCAATACTACTAAACTGATCGGTCCTTCGGGACAAGATTCCTTGTAACCATGCCAATGTATTAAAATATGCAACGACTATGGGTAATTGGGGTCACGGTGTTATTGTTGGTATCAGAGAAAGTTTAGTACAAACCTTGGAAACTAGATTTAGATAAACTCTGATTAGAACACATTACCCTATGATAGTCTTTGAGGATAAGTATAGAAGAACATCCTAGAATTTCGGTAAATTATAGATTTTCTGTATTTTCTGAGCAATACATCCCAGTCTAGATATGACCAGGTAGAGGTGGGTCTGGCCCAGATTTACTTAGGAGTGAAAACTCCGACAATGTGTCTCGGGCTTGACCCGTGATATCTTGGTACACGACATTGGGTCTTGCTGTACTCTTTATTACAACACACTTGGGAGATATGGTTAGGATAATTCTCACTTTATTTACAAACCATTATGATGGATTTATGAGTATATACTTCCTCAAAGAAAACCTTCTTATGATTATGGATTATATCCATAAAACTATTTAATTTATGTTAAGTATGTTACATGTTTGGAATTATGTATTTCGATTCAAAAACAAATCTAGTTAATGAAATTGTTTAGAAATGGCACCTAGTGGAAGGAATGGAAACTGTATCAATGAAAAAACTCCATGTAGTGATTACCCTCCTGCTCAAGATAATTATAGTGGAGATGGTGATACAACTGGTGTTGATCAGCTTATCACTATACAGGGACAACCCACTCAGGTTATGAATAATAACCTTACTCGTATGAAGCACCCTGATCTGTAACGTGGAAGATCAATGTTAGACTGCTTCATGAGGAAATGAACTCCAACATTTAATGGGGTTAAAAATAAATTATTATCTGAGCAATGGATAAACTCCTTAGATAAAATATTTAAAGCCTTGGGGAGTAGCGAAAGGGAGAATGTTGTCATGGCAGTTTACTGCCTCACTGGAGATTCCGATAAATAGTGGTCACTGATTCAAAAAACAAAGGAAGATGATGAAGTATCAAATATGGAATTAAGATAGTTTAAAGAAATTTTATTAGAAAAATACTTTCCTCATGACCATCGAGCGGATATGGAAATACAATTTCATAGTTTGAGGCAAAATGAGGATGAGAATGATTCAAAGTATGAAGCTAACTTGACAAGGTTAGAGAGGAATGCAGGAAATTATATACGTAACCCAAGAAGTAAGATCTATCATTTCTTTGATCAGTTAAAATTGTTTCTCCATCGAGCATTAGTATTACAATCTTTCTCATCATACGAAGATATTGTCTCGTGTGCTATCAAGACAGAAAATGAATTATCTAAATCTTATGGCAATAATGTAAAGTAAGACAAGAAGGGAATGGTGGAACAAGATATAGATAAAGGGAAAAAGTGAAAGAATAATTTTACATTATGCGATAATTTTGGGAAGAATCACCCTAGTACTTGCCTAAAACGAATTTGAGTTTGTTATAAATGTGGAGAAAAAGGTCTTCAGGCTCGTGATTTCAAGGGAAATAAAGAGGAATCAATGTTGAATTATAAAATTGTAGAGAAATGGGGCATTATTCAAATGAATTTCCTAAGAATCAGGGAAACATACCTCGGAAAAGGCCAAGGGATCAAGGACAATATTATGTTGTTACTACAGTTGAAGTGGAATAATTAATGTACTGGTGCCTTTGGACTCAAGGATAATATTCTGGTTATAAGTATAATGTGATATATAAAAGGTTTGTACTGCAATACTTGTAGTTCGCATTAATGTTTTAATATGACTAAGGTAATCATATTTTCAGTATGTGACAAAAAGAGAATCTTTACTTTGTCTGGGGAATCTGATGTCACAATTGATTTTGGAATTTAGATACCTTTTACAGAGAGTCTGGACAGAGGTATTTTGGACAACTATAAGGCTTGTAATGGATTAATTTGAACTTTAAATAGTGTTATTTAAGGTTAAAACATCTCTTATGATTATTTCTCGAATATTATAATACTATAGTTTTGGGAAAATGACAACCTGCTGGTTGGGAGATAACCCATCGCATCGGACAAAGCTGTAGGAATTGAACCCCCAACCATAGGGTGATAGGCCTTTATTACCTACCAATAACCTACGGGAAGTCCCTGTTTATTACAAAATATTTTTCTTCATGGTATGTGTTAATATTTTTAACGTTATACGATTAGGATAAATATAATATTTTTGAGTTCTGTTATCTTTTTGAGTGAAAGATGAGTTTGTGGTATAAATTAGTTAAAGGATTAAATTCTATTTGTATAGTATATATATATATATATATATATCTTTTTATATGAATAAAATAATTCTTAAACTTTAGGGAAGGGATATTAAAACAAAAATTTGTTACCCTAATACCTTATGTTTTGTTGAACTGATGATATTTTAAATCATCATAGATTGATGGTTTTGAGGCCCTCAATTTTACATTTTTTTGTGATTGATGTCCTCAATAACTCGCTATAAATATTTAAATTTTCCCTGTAATTAAATGTCTATAATTGCCACCAATGTTCTCCTATTCAAAACCCTGATTTGGTGGTGACTTTCTCATTTCCCTTTCCCTCTAATTAAAACTACATTTTATTAGCCCTATTTCTGATATGGTTTTCCACAAAGGTATTTTCTATTTTCTAAATTTTATTTTCGAAACACAATTTAAAATTCTAAGGATGCAATTCATTTAATTGGGGAAGAATTTAACACCCTATTATTCCATGGTATGCTTCCCTTTCAATAATTCAATCACTTGCATTGTAATAAAGTTTGAGATTCTAACACACTACGACCAATCAAAGTAGCCGTTATGAATAGTAATACCCACTTTTTGAAATTTTATAAATTTTATTATTCAAATTGGACTTAATTTTTGGATTTGGAATAAGGAAAGTATCCTAAGTTGAATTCATTGTTTTTTTCAAGGAACTTTAAATTTTTTATGAATAGTGTAAAATAGTAAACTTAAATTAAAAACAAATTTTTTAATCAAAATATTTTATAGTGATAAATTATAATATTTATTGGTCTTAAAGTATAATTAGAATATATTTTTACCATTTTATCCAATGGTGTTCATTATAATTAATTTCACTTCGAAATTAGACATAAACAATTGTCAATATTTTATTAATATTGTTTCTTAAAAACTAGCTATTTGTTTTGACAACGAGAATTAATTATAACATTAATTAATGAAACATATATGTTTTGAATTTGGTAAAATAGACATCATTTTCGAATTTGGAATATCAAATATATCTTAGGGTGAATTATTGGTATTTTTCTAAAAAAACATCAATTTTTGATGAATAGTGAATCCACTAAGTGGTAGTTAAAAAACTGATTTTTCATTTAAATGAAATTGTGCCCCTTCTATGAATTGAATTTAAAAAATAAAACATACATGGTTTTCATTAGTAAGTAATATTCGGTTCAATGGGTTGAAAATTATTTTTTGGTGAATAGTAACTTTTGAGTATTATTAACCATGATTAGAGGTAATTAGTGCAATTTAAGGTAAAAATAATATTATAATAATATGAAATTACCTTAAAACAAGCCCTACCCGTATTGGATGAGTCTTGGAAGTCCAATAAATTCCATGGGTCAATTTTGGGACCACATCGAGCCACTAGGGTAAGATAATGACATTAATACCTTTTTATTTAGAACAAAAATAAAAATGTCACAAACATGTATTGTTTTACTAAAAAAAATATTGCATGGGGTTATCTAAGTTATAATTTTGACTATAAATATTCATAAGAAATATAAAAATATTTTCTACATCGTGGTTATTTTTTGATAATTTTTAGACATCAAATAAATAAAATTATTTATGACACCATGATGGTGCAATGATTACCTTATTAATGAATGATTTAAATAAAATAAAAAAATAAGGTAAAATATAAGAAATACACTTGCCTACAGACTGTTGGATTTGTGTATTTCGAACCCTTTTCACCTTATACTCAAAATATATCATTGTGATACCTTTATAATGTGAAAACCATTTTATAATAAAATAATATTTTCAATCATTCCAAAAGAGCCCCTCCTCTCCTCTTATAAAAGGCCCCCACCTATACCACCTTATTCACACAATCAAAGCCATTTTTCTCGGCCAAACTCTGCCCAAATACCCTCTCAACATTCCTCTCTTCATCCTATAATCCTTACCTTAGGAAAAAATCACTTCAAGAAACCCTTTTCATTCAAACCAAGGTGAGTTACCCGATTTAAAGGTAATGTCTTATCTTATGTTCTTTTGTTTTGTTCTTCTTATCCAACCCCTTAAACCATTTTATTCCTTTACTTTGTAAAAAAACCACTATCTTAAATATAATAGGATGTTTTTATGATAGGAATTTGATTTACGCTTACACACACCTTCTCTAATGGCTAAAGAACATACTGTTTCTGTGGGTGGCGAATTACTGCCTCATGAAACGATGATTGCTCAGTCTTCTTTTAACACCTCTCATGGTGGAAATTAAAATGACACTATTTTTATATATGATATATATTATTTTAATGATTTCTTTATGCTTCTGTATTTTTCTATTATATTATACCGTTATGGTTTCCATTATGGGTAAACACGATAATCAAATTAGAGGAAGTGTGGACTACCGCCCCCTCAAAGAGATGTGTCTCATTAATACGATATGTGGTATATATAAAGATGGACGTAATGATATAATATATGATAATATACTTGAATTATTATATAACTATATATCATTATGAAATAGAAATGAAAGTAGCGTTCATGCGTACGTACGACTTACCGTCTCCATAAATGGTGCATTCCATTTCTTATCTCTAAATGTTATGTAATATTATAAATACATGTATATAATAGATATATATGACATATATGATATCTAAATCATTAATATAATTCAGACTATAATGGATATTTTACCACATGAACAACTTGTAATTATAAGAAGTCCATTTTTGACTCAAGTACCAAATATCGACAAAACGACCGTTATTAACATAAATGACTATATAATGTTTATAACACGATAATAAGTGATATAAGAGGAATAATAAATTTGAAAAAGGTTTTGAAGCAAGTGTATATTAACTTTAGTTTATTATTCATGATGTTAAAGAACGAACAGGTCATGTCGGACTTGAGGTAAGTGATCCTACCTCTCTCCTTTTTTTAAATACTTTCTTTTATGCCATTTCTTTTAAACTCCTCATTCTTATGTCAAGGGATTTTATTTTATATTACTCATACTATAATTTTTATAATGAGAGACCCTATTTGATCTCATTAATCCATTTTTGGAAGTTTTAATTGGTGTCGTTAGGCTGCAAAATTTTTGTAAGGAATTTTTATCTCACTTTTAATTCCGTGAGATTTCCATTGTTCGCCACGTATTTCATGTGGTGTATTTTTTACATCCATTTCATATATATTATCATGATTCTATTTATATTCATTTTATTATGTGATTAATATTATGTTTATTATCTTTTGGTCACACGACTTGATTGATTACATCGAGGTAAGGGTTAATTTTACAATCTCTTCATTATCTGAGGTTGTTTATAAGTAATTATCTACTGGGAAATCTTTATCATCAATTGGAGCCACATTTTGTATAAGGTTGTATTTTTGGTCAATAGTTGACAATGAAGATCAAAATGAAAGAGATCAAGAATTACTCCAATAAAATGGAGGAATGGAAGATCAAAATGAAGGAGATCATAAAGTACTCCGATGAAGTGGGGGGATGGTAATTAAGACGATTGTTGTACTAATCATAAGTTAAAAGAACATGTGTCAAAGGTGATACATTGTTTACAACAGTGAAGAATTTGAGGAGTAATCCATATGAGGATGATTAAAGTAGAATGGGGTTTCTGTATGAAGACCATGAAATTATTCCTTATTGCATAAGAACCATGGGTTCTTGATGAAGACCATGAAATTACTCATTGTTGCATGAGAACCATGCAAGAGACTTATTGACGAATTTAATCATATGGTTTGCATGAAGTAGATCATGATAGTTGAAGAAGAAATCAATGTGAAAATGATTGGAATTCTAAGATGGCCGTGCGGGGATAGGAATTCTGAGATATCCATGCTCATCACATTGTTATAGAAGATGATGATGCTAAAGCTATGCCTTTAAAGAATACATACCACAATAGTGGAGTTTGTGATAAAAGCATAAGAGTTGCTGAAGGATACAGATCACCAAGAAGAAGAGATTTTGAGGTGATCGTGTTTGTTGACAAAGCAAACAAATGACATACAAATTTTTTGACAAAGGAGGTTACGTGGTGGCATGTCGAGTTAAAGGGCTGTGGATAACGATCAATGTTTTATTCAAGAAACATCGACAAAGTAATGGATGATCTGGAGGCGGACAAAAAGAGCAGATATAAGGTGGCGTCGTTTCCCAGTTTTTGGAAAATTTTTGGGCCTAAAAATCGACAAATGACGAAATGTGGTTTTGGAAAAGAGACTTGTGTGCCGTGTACTTGAAGGAGAGGAAAAATATGCGCCATATGTTTTTCAAGATCAGAACATGGAAAAATGGCAATGGAAAGAGGGTCACGCAAGTGTTGGGTTGGTCGTGCAAGTGACCTGCGCGCCGTGAAGAGACATGGGCACCGGTGCCTAGAAGGATTGGAAACCTGCATGCCTATTTTTTTTCATGTTCAAAACTTCAAAATATGGAAAATGAAGTAAGGTCGCACAAGTATTGGTGGCGTCGCTCAAGTGATTTGAGCGACAGAGGCTAGGGGAGATGAGGTGCACGCCGAGAGTTGCGCACTTTGGGGTGACTTGCGCGCCGAGGGGTGACTTGCGCGCCGCCGCACAGGCTGACCAAATGCCTATAAATACTAGAACACCCCTCCTCATTTTTCACAGAGTTCAATACTTAGATATTTTTTGAGCTCTCGTCAGGTAGGTGATTGAGCCATGCTAGTGGTAGTTGGGTTACGCAAGTAGAGGTTGCGCGCCTTTTGTTGGCTGCGTGCCCAAGGCGGTTTGGGAGAGAAAGGAAGTGGGCCATGAAAGTTTGCAGTTGGAAATGGAAGCATCGTTCAAGTGATTTGGTGACACTTGCATGCAAGTTTTGACTTGCGTGCTGAAGACTTGTGTGCCGTATTGGGACTTGCGCGTCGGGCTTAGAGAAACGTGTCAGGTGTTATTGGAGTAGGCCTGTCCTTTTAGAGCTGAACGAAAGATGAAATATTGCTCTATACCTTCAGTGCAATAGATGATGTATTCATTTGCAAATATGGAAGAAAAATGAACAATCTGGTTTTATGAATAGAAGTGGTGCCGCACACACATGACAGGTGTTTAACATCCTCATTGTGCTTTACGAAGAGAAGAAGAATGGTTTGTGCAACTAAACTCAGATCTGCAAAGAAATAGGGGAGTATATCAATACACTCAGGTGTTTGTATTGAGAATCAATGGAAGAGAAGAAGAAGATATAGTGCCTTCAGTTATTGAACTAAAGTAGAATGTTGAATTCAAAATAGCATCAACTTAGGAATCTGATGCAAGAAAAGTCTCATGATGAACAGGACACAAAGACTTCGATACAAATCTATTGGAGAGACCTTCACGTCTATAAAGTAAGCGGGACTTTACCAGCGGTAGTGAGCTAGGGGGAGTCAATGGGGGTGACCCGAGGGATGCAGTGAGCTATCCCTGAACCTTTTGTTAATGCAGTGAGCATGGGACAGAGGGACGGATCCCGAACCATCGTAATCCACAACTAGTGATGATTAGTGGAATTTGGTACGACCGACAACATGTCGGCGTATGGTCCTTGGACGTTGCCCTTAGTGGTGAATCAAGTAAAATTGATGCGTTATCACTTTGCTTGTGAATGTTTCATTGCTGATCATATCCATAATATAGGTTTAAGTAGTTCCTACCAACGTGGGAATAAGATCCACAACTTTAAGAAGAAAAAGTTGACACCCTGATTCACTCCTCCCCTCTCAGGGTGTCCCGGGGTCCTACAAGTGGTATCAGAGGCGATAGGTTAATGTATGTTGGATATTATCCCGTAATTCTATTCAGAAGAGGATTTGAGTTTCGTTTCTAAAGTCAAAAATGAAGACCAGTCTTGATGAAGATTCAGTCATTTCTGAGCAGAAGTCTACATCTATGAAGACTATGGCAAACAGGAAAAAGAATGAGAAGAAGCAGCTAATGAAGTCCCACATATCCAAAGAATATTCAGCATCTTGTTCTCCATTCCATTCCAATAAAGAAGAAATATTTTTATTAGTAAGTATTGAGAAGGTGGCTCAGAATTACTCTAGAGGAAAGGATGGCATCCATAATTCATGCTTTTAGGAAAAACTCAAAATATATCTGCATGATATTTCTGAAGAAAGGGTTTCTATTATTTGTAGCCTATTCCAATATATTTAGAATGATATCACTCGATTATAAAGGGAAGATTAAAATATGGAAAAGGGGTTGGAAAGAAAAGTTATGGAATGTATGAAGCTCACCAAATAGGTGAATGTATTTGAAGAAAAAGAGGAAGTCAATAAGACTCTAAAATAAAGGATCCATGCACTTGAAGCTGAGCTGAAGAAGAGCAATGAAGTCAAGATTTCTTTCTGGGAATAATCTTCCATGAAATTCAGGGAACATGACACTTTGTTACAAAAAAAGTAAAGATGCATGAAGATGAGGTTGAAATATTGAAGAAAACTTGTGAAGAGAAGATGATCATGATTGAAGATTATAAAATCATCCTCAATATTGAGGGTCAAAAATTGGAAGCCTAGTTGACCAGGATTGGGAATACAGATATTGATACTTCACAAAATAATGAAATGAGTGATGCTTGTACTCAATGTTCGTTGTAGGAATCTAAAGTTGAAATACCTCCAACATGTGACAAGACAATTATATCAACTCTTGATTATCCACATCAAGAATCAGTTACTGCTGGTACTCAATGCTCACTGGAGGATTCTATTTTCGAAAGACCTCCAACATGTGATAAGGAAATCATGACTTCACCGATTGATTTATCAAAAGCAACTAATAAAGTAAAGGTACCATCAAAACCATCTTGTACTCATGTTTCTAAATACGCTCCTACAATCAGTGCAGGTTGGATGAAAAATTCAAAACAAGTATGGATGAGGAAATGTGAGAATAAGAAACCTTACACCATGGATAGGGTGGATGAGAAGAAAAAGGTGGAAGTTGGTTCCTCAAATAGGGCACAAAATATTAAGAAGAAGGCCCAACAACCTCATACAGAAGATACAAAGAAGAAATGATTTGTGGGTCAATGTTGGTGCTGCAACAGATTTGGTCATTGTGCACTGGATTGTTGGTAAAATCCCTTTAATGAAAAATCACAAAGAATGACTATACCAAAGGGAAGAAATTGGGAGAAGAAGAAGCAACATTAGCAAGTCCAGAAGAATCTGTTTATATCAAACAGATTTGGAATGCTTGATAACATCTGAGATGTATGCAAGGGCAGTGGTAACATGGTAGGTACATGCTCATCTCAACATGCCTTCACTGTGGATAAGAAAAGAAGACCTCTGATGTCATCTATGTATGAAGCAAGTACCATGGGTAGAAACCAGAAGAATTGTGTGAGCACACATTTCTCCAAGAAGATATCAAGTAGGGAAGCTGAGAATACCCAGGTTTTTAGATCCATGAAATTGAATGGTCATTAATCAAAAAGAAACACTTAGTGGGATGAAACTCAGATGAACCCATGTCGAAGAACCAAACCTGCTACAACAGTTCCAAATGACATATTGGTCATCTGGCCCGAATATTTGAAAAGAATGAAGAAATTTGAAGATGAAAAGGCCAAGTCTGGTTACAAAGGAAAAGAAAAACTTTCACATGATGAAGACACGGTGCATGATAGATTGCAAACCAATATAAACACACGTGTCAAAGAAGTTATGTGTGAGAGATGCAAGAAATAAGGTAACATTGCAAAAGGTTTCTTAACCATAATACAAGAGCAAGAAGCAGTCCTTAAGAGGAGTACGAATGTATCATTCATGATGGCTGTTAAGGAGAAAAATTCCTCACACAATGTAGAAGAGAATGTGAAGAAATCCATGCAACATCAAGAGATGTCAGAACATATGTTCAAATGTGCAGGCATGAAGACTGGAGTGCACAAAGGAACTTGGTTGAGAAAATAACCTCAACCATACAGATCATGTTGATGAATCAAGGAGGAACCACCTTATTCCCATATTCATTTTTGTATTGTATTTGTGCTAATAATGCAGGGAATTGAAGGTGAATCATGCTCTTAGGGGGAGAACATGAGAATTAGTGAATGTTGTCAACTCTTGATTGCCAAGCTAAAGAAGTTTCCATCCTTAGTAGATTCTTCAATTGATATTAAAATAATATGATGATGAAGGATCCCTCTTGATAAAGATGATGAGGATTGTTTCCCTTGAGGGGGAGAAAAATTAAGAAGCTTCTAAAATCAATGTTTCAATCAATATCAACTCCAGCTAGACTCCAATGTAGTTACTCTGTGAATTTATTGAAGAATATGTCAATGGAGAAGGAATGCCATTTATCAATCTCTATCCCTTGGTTACTCAGATCAAAGATCATTCTATAAAGGGGGTGCAACTTAAATGATCAGTGACATAAGAATAATTGATGTTCCCCAAGGACACTTATCCTGCCAATTGCACTTGAATATTTTTGATCTGTTTGCTGATGTGAGTGCAGGAGTTTAAGGTTGATTATTACCATCACATTTGATTTTCTTCTACCTGAAATAAAAGTGGTAAACCCTTGAAGACAAAATACATGAGTTCTCATTTCATGTTGATATCATGATCTGTGAATAATGGACAGCCTTGTTGACTTAATCAAATCTACATGTTTTCTACATCGATCATTTCTCAAGTAGACATAGAGTGAAATGATAAATGATACATTGCTTATGTATGAATTGATACCGTCTCTAGCATGCGCTTGGTATTTCTTATCAATAAGGGGGAGAGAAAGTGAAATGAATTTTTGAAAAGAAACGTTGATTGAAGAGAAGATTCTCATTTTGACATTGAAAAATTCATTTCAGAAGATGAATAAGGTATTGAAAACAAAATACAAAGGGGGAGATTGTTGGAACTACTTTTCGTATAAGGTTGTATTTGTTTTCAATAGTTTTTAATGAAGATCAAAATGAAGGAGATCAAGAAGTACTCCAATGAAATGGAGTAATGGAAGATCAAAATGAAGGAGACCGTGAAGTACTCCTATGAAGTAGGGGAATGGTAATTCAGATGATTTTTGTACTGATCATAAGTTCAAAGAACATGTGTCAAAGGTGATACATTGTTTACAACAATGAATAATGTGAGGAGTAATACATCTAAAGATGATTAAAGAAGAATGGGGTTTTTGGATGAAGACCATGAAATTATTCCTTATTGCATAAGAACCGTGGGTTCTTGAAGAAGACCATGCAATTAAACATGATTTCATGAGAACCATGCATGAGACTTCTTGACGAACTGAATCATACGGTTTCCATGAAGTAGATCATGACAGTTGAAGAAGAGGACAATGTGCAAATGATTCAAATTCTAAGATGGCCATGCGGGGATTGGAATTCTGAGATATCCATGCACATCTTATTGTCATAGAATATGATGATGCTAAAGTCATGCCTTCAAAGAATACATACCACAATAGTGGAGTTTGTGATAAAATCAGAAGAGTTGCTGAAGGATACAAATCACCAAGAAGAAGAGATTTTGAGGTGATCGTGCTTGTTGAAAAAGAAAACAAACGACATACAAATTTGTTGAAAAAGTAGGTTCCATGGTGTCATGTCGAGTTCAAGGACTGTGGATAATGATCCATGTTTTATTCAAGAAACATTGACAAATAAATGGATGATCTGGAGGAGGACAAAAAGAGTAGATACAAGGTGGCGTCGTTTCCCAGTTTTTGCCAAATTTTTGGGCTAGAAAATCGACAAATGAAGAAAATTGTTTTTGGCAATAAGACTTGTGCGTCGTGTGATTGAAGGAGAGGAAACTTGCGCAACATATGTTTTTCAAGATCAGAACATGGAAAATGGCAAAGGAAAGAGGGTCACGCATGTGTTGGGTTGGTCGTGCAAGTGACCTGCGCGCTATGAAGAGACTTGCGTGTCGGTGCCTATAAGGATTGGAAACATGCAAGCCTATTTATTTTCAAGAACAATACTTCAAAACATGGAAAAATAAGTAAGGTCGCGCAAGTATTGGTGGGGTCTCGCAAGTGAGTTGCATGACAGAGGCTAGGGGAGATGAGCTACACACCAAGACTTGCGCGCCGAGGGGTGACTTGTGCGCCGCCGCACAGGCTGACCAAATGCCTATAAATACTGGACCACCCCTCCACATTTTCAACGGAGTTCAAGAGTTAGAGATTGTTTGAGCTCTCATCACGCATGTGATTGAGCTATGCTAGTGGTAGTTGGGTCACGCAAGTAGAGGTTGCGCGCTGGTTTTTGGTTGCGTGCCCAGGGCAGTTTGGGAGAGAAAGGAAGTGGGCCGCGCAAGTTTTTAGTTGGGGAAGGAAGTGTCGTGCAGGTGCTTTGGTGACACTTGCGCGCTGAAGACTTGTGTGCCATATTGGGACTTGCGCGCCGGGCTTGGAGAAAAGTTCCAGGTGCTGTTGGAGTAGGCCCATCCTTTTAGAGCTAAACGAAAGCTGAAATATTGCACTATACCTTCATTGCAACAGATGATGTATTTGTTTGCGAAGACGGAAGAACAATGAAAAATATGGTTTTATGAATAGAAGTGGTACCGAACACACATGACTAGTGTTTAACATCCTCGTTGTGCTTTGCGAAGAGAAGAATAACAGTCCATGCAACTAAATGTAGATCTGCACAGAAAGAGGGGAGTATATCAATACACTCAGATGTTAGTATTGATAATCAAAGAAAGAGAAGAAGAAGATATAGTGCATTCAGTTATTGAACAAAAGTAGAAGGTTGAATACAAAGGAGCATCAACTCAAGACTCTGATGCAAGAAAAGTCTCATGCTGAACAGGAGACAAAGACTTCAATGCAAATCTATTGGAGAGACCTCCATGTCTATAAACTGAGCGGGACTTCACCAACGACAATGAGCCAGGGGGAGTCAATGGGAGTGACCCAAGGGACATAGTGAGCTATCCCTCAACCTTTTGTATAGTCAGTGATCCTGGGACAGAGTGACTGATCCCGAACCATCGTAATCCACAACTAGTGAATATTAGTGGAATTTGGTAGGACCGACAACTTTTCGGCGTATGCTCCTTGGACGTTGCCCTTAGTGGTGAACCAAGTAAAATTGATGTGTTATCTCTTTGAATGTCAATGTTTCATTACTGATCATATCCATCATACATGATTAAGTAGTTCCTACCAACGTGGGAACAAGATCCACAACTTTATGATGAAAAAGTTGACACCCTGATTCACCCCTCCCCTCTCAGGGTGTCCCGGGGTCCTACAAGTGGTATCAGAGGCGACATGTTAACATATGTTGGATATTCTCCCGTAATTCTATTCAGAAGGGGATTTTAGTTTCATTCCTAATTTAAAAAATGAAGACCAGTCTTGATGAAGATTAAGTCATTTCTGAGCCGAAGTCTACATCTAGAAAGACCATGACAAATAGGAAAAAGAAAGAGAAGAAGAAGCTAAAAAAGTCCCACATATCCAAAGAAGATTCAGTGTCTCGTTCTCTATGCAATTCCAATAAAGAAAAAATATCTGGCTAAGAATGTATCGAGAAGGTGGCTCAGAATTCTTCTAGAGGAAAGGATGACATCAATAATTCAAGATTTCAGGAAAAACTCAAAACATATCTGCATGATATTACGGAAGAAAGGGTTGCTATTATTTGTATCCCATTCCAATCTATGCAGGTTGAGATCACTCGATTAGAAAGGGAAGCTGACAATATGGAAAAGGGGTTGGAAAGAAAATTTATGGAATGTATGAAGCTCACCAAACAGGTGAAAGTCTTTGAAGAAAAAGAGGAATTCAAAAAGACTCTAAAAGAAAGGATCCATGCACTTGAAGATGAGATGAAGAAGAGCAATGAAGTCAAGAGTTTTTGTTTGGAAGAAACTTCAATGAAATTCAGGGAACTTGACTCTTTGTTACAAAACATTGTTATGATGCATGAAGATGAGGTTGAAAGACTGAAGAAGGCTTGGGAAGAGAATATGATCATGATTGAAGATCAGAAGATCATCCTCAATATTGAGGGTCAAAAATTGGAAGCCCAGTTGACCAAGATTGAGAATATACATATTGAAACTTCACAAAAGAATGAAATTAGTGATGCTTGTAATCAATGTTCGTTGGGGGAATCTAAAGCTGAAATACCTCCAACATGAGACAAGAAGATTATGACAAATCTTGATTATCCACATAAAGAATCTGTTGCTGCTGGTACATAATGCTCACTGGAGGATTCTATTTTCGAAATACCTCCACCATGTAATAAGAAGATCATGACTTCACTCATTGATCTATCACAAGCAACTGATAAAGTTAATGTACCATCCAAACCATCTTGTACTCATGTTTATAAATACGCTCCTACAATCAGTGCAGGTTGGAAGAAAAGTTCTAAACAAGTATGGAAGATGAAATGTGAGAATAAGAAACCATCCACCATGGCTAGGGTGGATGAGAAGAAAAAGGAGGAAGTTGGTTCCTCAAATAGAGCACAAAAGATTAAGAAGAAGGCCCAACAACCTCAAACAGATGATACAAAGAAGAAAAGATTTGTGAGTCAATGTTGGTGCTGCCACAGATTTGGGCATTGTGCACGGGATTGTTGGTACAATCCCTTTAATGAAAAATCACAAAGAATGACTATACCAAAGGGAAGAAATCCAAAGAGGAATAAAAAACATCAGCAGGTCCAGAAGCATCTGTTTACAACAAACAAATTTGGAATGCTTGATAACATCTGTGATGTATGCAACGGCAGTGGTAACAAGGTAGGTACATGCTCATCTCAACAAGCTTTCACTGTTGAAAAGAAAAGAAGAACTCTGATGTCGTCTAAGTATGAAGAAATTACCTTGGGTAGAAACTAGAATAATTGTGTGAGCACACATTCCTCCAAGAAGATATCAAGTAGGGAAGCTGAGAAGACCCAGGTTTTTAGATCCATGAAATTGAAGGGTCATTCATCCGAAAGAAACACTAAGTGAGATGAAACTCAGATGAACCCATGTGGAAGAACCAAACCAGCTGCAACAGTTCCAAATGACATATTGGTCATCTGGCCCGAAGATTTGAAAAGAATGAAGAAACATGAAGATGAAAAGGACAAGGTTGGTGACAAAGGAAAAGAAAAACATTCACATGATGAAGAAACAGTGCATGAGATATTTCAAACCAAGAGAAACACACGTGTCAAAGATGTTCTCTGTGAGAGATGCAATAAATTTGGTTATATTGCAAAAGGTTGCCTAACCTTAATACCAGATCAAGAAGTAGTCCTTAAGAGGAGTAAGAATGTATCATTCAGGATGGCTAGATCAGAACAATTCCACACACAAAGTAGAAGAGAATGTGAAGAAAGCCATGCCACATCAATAGATGTCAGAACATATGTTCAAATGTGGAGGCATGAAGACTGGAGTGAACAGAGGAACATGGTTGAGAAAATAACCTCAACCATACAGATCATGTTGATGAAGCAAGGGGGAACCACCTTATTCCCTTTTCATTTGTGTATTATATTTGTGCTAATAATGCAGATAATTAAAGGTGAATCATGCTCTCTGGGGGAGAACCTGAGAATTAGTGGAATATATCAACTCCTGATAGCCAACCTAAAGATGTTTCCATCCTTAGTAGATTCGTCAATTGATATTCAAATATTATGATGATTAAGGATCACTCTTGATGAAGATGATGAGGAGTGTTTCCTTTGAGGGGTATAAAAATTAAGAATCTTCCAAAATCAATGTTTCAATCAATATCAGCTCCAGCTGGACTAAAATGTAGTTACTCTGTGAATTTATTGAAGAATATGTCAATGGAGAAGGTATGACATTTCTCAATCTCTATCCCTTGGTTACTTAGATCAAAGATCATTATATAAAGGGGGTGAAACTTAATTGATCAGTGACATAAGAATAATGGATGTGCCCCAAGGTCACTTATCCTACTGATTGAACTTGAATGTTTTTGATCTGTTTGCTGATGTGAGTGCAAGAGTTTCAGGTTGATTATTCCCAATCACATTTGATTTTCTTCTACCTGAAATAAAAGTGGTAAACCCTTGAAGAAAAAATTCATGAGTTCTCATCTCAAGTTGGTATCATGATCTGTGAATAACGATAAGCGTTGTTGACTTAATCAAATCCTCTTGTTTTCTACATCGAGCATTGCTCAAGTAGACTTAGAGTGAAATGATAAATGATACATTACGTAAGTATGAATTGATTCTGTATCTACCATTTGCATTGTATTTCTTGTCAAATAAGGGGGAGAGAAAGTGAAATAGAATGTTTGAAAAGAAAAGTTCATTGAAGAGAAGAATCTCATTTTGACACTGACTAATTCATTTCAGAAGATGTATAAGGTATTGACAACAAAATATAGAGGGGGAGATTGTTAGAACCACATTGTGTATAAGGTTGTATTTATTGTCAATAGTTGTCAATGAAGATCAAAATGAAGTAGATCAAGAAGTACTCCAATAAAATGGAGGAATGGAATATCAAAATGAAGGAGATCAAGAAGTACTATGATGAAGTGGGGGAATGGTAATTCAGACGATTTTTGTATTGATCACAAGTTCAAAGAACATGTCTCAAAGGTGATACATTATTTACAACAATGATGAATGTGAGGAGTAATCCATCTGAGGATGATTAAAGAAGAATAGGGTTTTTGGATGAAGACCATGAAATTCTTCATTATTGCATTAGAAACATGGGTTCTTGATGAATACCATGCAATTACTCATGATTTCATGATAACCATGCAAGAGGATTCTTGACGAATTGAATAATATGGTTTGCATGAAGTAGATCATGACAGTTAAAGAAGAAAACTATGTGCCAATGATTGGAATTCTAAGATGGTCGTGTGGGGATTGGAATTCTGAGATAGCCATGCACATCGCATTGTCATAGAATATGATGATGCTAAATCATGCCTTCAAATAATACATATCACAATAGTGTTGTTTGTGATAAAAGCAGAAGAGTTTCTAAAGGATACGGATCACCATAAAGAAGATCTTTTGAGGTGATCATGCTTGTTGAAAAAGAAAACAAATGACATAATTTTTTTTTGACAAAGGAGGTTACATGGTGGCATGTCGAGTTCAAGGACTATGGATAACGATCCATGTTTTATTCAAGAAACATCGACAAAGTAATGGATGATCTGGAGGTGGACAAAAAGAGCTGATACAAGGTGGTTCCGTTTCCCAGTTTTTGCCAAATTTTTGGGCCTGAAAATCAACAAATGAAGAAAAGTGGTTTTGAAAAAGAGACTTGTGCGTCGTGTACTGGAAAGAGAGGAAACCTGTGCACCATATGTTTTTCAGGATCAGAACATGGAAAAGTGGCAATAGAAAGAGGGTCCCGCAACTGTTGGGTTGGTCGCGCAAGTGACCTGTGCGCCGTGAAGAGACTTGCGCTCCGGTTCCTAGAAGGATTGGAAACTTGTGCGCCTATTTATTTTCAAGATCAAAACTTCAGAATATGGCAAAAGAATTAAGATCGTGCAAGTATTGGTGGGGTCGCGGAAGTGAGTTGCGCGACAAAGTCTAGGGGAGATGAGCTGCGGGGTGAGACTTGCGCATCGAGGGGTGACTTGCATGCCGCCGCACAGGCTGACCAAATGCCTATAAATACTATACCATCCCTCCACATTTTCCATAGAGTTCAAGAATTAGAGAGTGTTCGAGCTCCCGTCGTGTTGGTGATTGAGCTGTGCTAGTGGTAGTTGGGTCGGGTAAGTAGAGGTTGCACACCGGTTATTGTCTGCGCGCCCAAGGAGGTTTGTGAGAGAAAGGAAGTGGGCCGCGCAAGTTTGTAGTTGGGGAAGGAAGCATCAAACAGGTTCTTTCGTGACACTTGTGCGCCAGTTGGGACTTGCGCACTGAAGACTTGTGCGCCGTATTGGGACTTGCGCACCGGGCTTGGAGAAAATCACCAGGTGCTGTTGGAGTAGGCCCGTCCTTTTAGAGCTGAATGAAAGCTGAAAGATTTCTCTATATCTTTAGTGCAACAGATGGTGTATTCATTTTCAAAGATGGAAGTACAATGAACAATTTGGTTTTATGAATATAAGTGGTGCCAGACACACATGACTGGTGTTTAACATCCTCGTTGAGCCTTGCGAAGAGAAGAAGAATGGTTCATGCAACTAAACATAGATCTGCACAGAAAGAGGGGACTATATCAATACACTATGGTGTAAGTATTGAGAATCAAAGGAAGAGAAGAATAGAATATAGTGCATTCAATTATTGAACTAAAGTAGAAGGTTGAATACAAAAGAGCATAAACTTAGGACTCTGATGCAAGCAAAGACTCATGCAGAACAGGAGAGAAAGACTTCAATGAAAATCTATTGGAGAGACCTTTATGTCTATAAACTGAGAGGGACTTCACCAATGACAGTGAGCCAGGGGGATTCACTGGGAGTGACCTAAGGGATGTAGTGAGCTATGCCTGATCCTTTTGTAAAGGTAGTGAGCCTGGGATAGAGTGACTGATCTCAAACCATTGTAATCCACAACTAGTGAAGATTAGTGGAATTTGGTACGACCGAAAACTTGTCGGCATATACTCCTTGGACGTATCCCTTAGTGGTGAACCAAGTAAAATTGTTGTCCTATCTCTTTGAATGTGAATGTTTCATTGCTAATCATATCCATCATACAAGTTTAAGTAGTTCCTACCAATGTGGGAACAAGATCCACAACTTTATGAAGAAAAAGTTGACACCCTAATTCACCCCTCCCCTCTCAGGGTGTCCCGAGGTCCTAAAAGTGGTATCAGAGGCGACAGGTTAACATATGTTGGATATTCTCCCATAATTCTATTCATAAGAGGATTTTAGTTTCTTTCCTAAAGTGAACAATGAAGACCAGTCTTGATTAATATTCAGTCATTTCTGAGAAGAATTCTACATCTAGCAAGACCATGAAAAACAGGAAAAAGAAAGAGAACAAGCATCTAAAGAAGTCCCACATATCCAAAGAAGATTCAGTGTCTTGTTCTCCATGCCATTCCAATAATGAAGAAATATCAGGCTTGGAAAGTATCAAGAAGGTGGCTAATAATTCTTCTAGAGGAAAAGATGACATCTATAATACAAGCTTTTAGGAAAAACTCAAAACGTATCTGCATTATATTCCTGAATAAAGGGTTTCTATTATTTGTAGCCTATTACAATCTCTGCAGGTTGAGATCACTCGATTCGAAAGGGATGCTGACAATATGGAAAAGGGGTTGGAACGAAAAGATTTGGAATTTATGAAGCTCACCAAATAGGTGAATGTCTTTGATGAAATAGAGGAAGTCAATAAGACTCTAAAATAAATGATCCATGCACTTGAAGCTGAGCTGAAGAAGAGTAATGAATTCAAGAGTTTTCTTTTGTAAGAAACTTCGATGAAATTCATGGAACTTGACTATTTGTAACAAAACAATGTTATGATGCATGATGATGAGGTTTAAAGATTGAAGAAGACATGTGAAGAGAATATGATCATGACTGAAGATCAGAAGATCATCCTCAATATTGAGGGTCAAAAATTTGAAGCCCAGTTGACAAAGATTGAGAATACACATATTGAGACTTCAAAAAAGAATTAAATGAGTGATGCTTGTACTCAATGTTCGTTGGAGGAATCTAAAGCTGAAACACATCCAATATGTGACAAGAAGATTATGACAACTCTTGATTATCCACATCAAGACTCAGTTGCTGCTGGTACTCAATGCTCACTGGAGGATTCTATTTTCTAGAGACCTCCAACATGTGATAAGAAGATCATGACTTCACTCGTTGATCTATCACAAGCAACTGATAATGTGAAGGTACCATCCAAACCATCTTGTACTCATGTTTCTAAATACGCTCCTATAATCAGTGCAGGTTGAAATAAATGTTCTAAACAAGTATGGATGAGGAAATGTGAGAATAAGAAACCTTCCACCGGGGCTAGGGTGGATGAGAAGAAAAAGGAGGAAGTTGGTTCCTCAAATAGAGCACAAAAAATTAAGAAGAAGGCCCAACAACCTCATACAGAAGATCCAAAGAAGAAATGACTTGTGGGTCAATATTGGTGCTGTAAAAGATTTGGGCATTGTGCACTGGATTGTTGGTACAATCCCTTTAATGAAAAATCACAAAGAAAGACTATACCAAAGGGATGAAATCCAGTGAGGAAGAAGCAACATTAGCAGGTCCAGAAGCATCTGTTTACAGCAAACAGATTTGGAATTCTTTATAACATTTGTGATCTATGCAACGATAGTGGTAACAAGGTAGGTACATGCTCTTCTCAACATGATTTCACTGTTGATAACAAAAGAAGACCTCTGATGTCGACTAAGAATGCAGCAAGTACCTTGGGTAGAAACCAGAAGAATTGTGTGAGAACACCTTTCCCCAAGAAGATATCAAGTAGGGAAGCTGGGAATACCCAGGTTTTTAGATCCATGAAATTGAAGGTTCATTCATCCAAAAGAAACACTAAGTGGGATGAATCTCATATGAACACATGAGGACGACTCAAACCAGCTGCAACAGTTCCAAATGACATGTTGGTCATCTGGCCTGAATAGTTGAAAAGAATGAAGAAACTTGAAGATGAAAAGGCCAAGGCTGGTGACAAAGGAAAAGAAAAACATTCACATGATGAAGACACAGTGCATGAGAGATTGCAAACCAAGAGAAACACACCTATCAAAGAAGTTCTGTGTGAGAGATGCAAGAAATATGGTCACATTGCAAAAGGTTACCTAGCCTTAATACCAGAGAAAGAGGTAGTCCTTAAGAGGAGTAATAATGTATCATTCATGATGGCTATTGAGTAGAACAATTCCTCAAACAAAGTATAAGAGAATGTGAAGAAAGCCATGCCACATCAACAGATGTCAGAACATATGTTCAAATGTGTAGGCATGAAGACTGGAGTGAATAAAGGAACTTGGTTGAGAAAATAACCTCAACCATAAAGATCATGTTGATGAAGCAAGGAGGAACCACCTTATTCCCTTATTCATTTGTGTATTGTATATGTGCTAATAATGTAGGGAATTAAAGGTTAATCATTCTCTCAGGTGGAGAACATGAGAATTAGTGAATGATGTCAACTCTTGATAGCCAAGCTAAAGAAGTTTCCATCCTTAGTAGATTCTTCCATTGATATTCAAATATTATGATGGTAAGGGATCACTCTTGATGATGATGATAAGGAGTGTTTCCCTTGAGGGGGAGAAAAATTAAGAAGCTTCCAAAATCAATGATTCAATCTATATCAACTCCAGCTGGACTCAAATGTGGTTACTCTGTGAATTTCTTGAAGAATACGTCAATGGAGAAGGTATTCCATTTATCAATCTCTATCCCTTGGTTACTCATATCAAATATCATTCTACAAAGGGGGTGAAACCTAATTTATCAGTGACACAAGAATAATGGATGTGCCCCAAGGTCACTTATCCTACCGATTGCACTTGAATGTTTTTGATCTCTTTGCTGATGTGAGTGCAGGAGTATCAGGATGATTATTCCCTATCACATTTGATTTTATTCTACCTGAAATAAATGTGGTAAACCCTTGAAGGAAAAATACATGAGTTCTCATCTCATGTTGGTATCCCAATCTGGGAATAATGGACAGCCTTGTTGACTTAATCAAATCATCTTGTTTTCTACATCGAGTATTGCTCAAGTAGACTTAGAGTGAAATGATAAATGATACATTGCTTAAGTATGAATTGATACCATCTCTACCATGCGCTTTGTATTTCTTGTCAATAAGGGGGAGAGAAAGTGAAATGAATGTTTGAAAAGAAAAGTAGATTGAAGAGAAGATTCTCATTTTGACATTAACAAATTCATTTTAGAAGATGTATAAGGTATTGAAAACAAAATGAAAAGGGGGAGATTGATGGAACCACTTTGTGTATAAGGTTGTATTTATTGTCAACAGTTGTCAATGAAGATCCAAATGAAGTAGATGAAGAAGTACTCCAATAAAATGGAGGAATGGAAGATCAAAATGAAGGAGATCAAGAAGTACTCCGATGAAGTGGGGGAATGGTAATTCAGACGATTGTTGTAGTGATCATAAGTTCAAAGAACATTTTACAAAGGTGATACATTGTTTACAACAATGATGAATGTGAGGAGTAATCCATCGGAGGATGATTAAATAAGAATGGGGTTTTTGGATGAAGACAATGAAACTTTTCCATATTGCATAAAAACCATGGGTTCTTAATGAAGACCATGAAATTACTCATGATTGCATGAGAACCATGCCAGATACTTCATGACGAATTGAATCATATGGTTTTCATTAAGTAGATCATGACAATTGAAGAAGAAGACAATGTGCAAATGATTGGAATTCTAAGATGGTTGTACGGGGATTGGAATTCTGAGATAGCCATGCACATCACATTGTCATAGAATATGATGATGCTAAAGCTATGACTTCAAAGAATTCATATCACAATAGTGGTGTTTGTGATAAAAGAAGAAGAGTTTCTGAAGGATACAGATCACCAAGAAGAATAGTTTTTGAGGTGATCGTGCTTGTTGAAAAAGAAAACGAACGACGTACAAATTTCTTGACAAAGGAGGTTCCATGGTGGCATGTCGAGTTCAAGGATAGTGGATAACGATCCATGTTTTATTCAAGAAACATATACAATGTAATCAATGATCTGGAGGTGGAAAAAAAGAGCAGAGACAAGGTGGCGTCGTTTCCTAGTTTTTACCAAATTTTTGGGCCTGAAAATTGACAAATGAAGAAAAGTGGTTTTTTAAAAGAGACATGCGCACAGTGTACTTGAAGAAGTGGAAACTTGTGCTCCATATGTTTTTCAATATCAAAACATGAAAAAATGGCAATGTAAAGAGGGTCGTGCATGTTTTGGGTTGGTCGCGCAAGTGAGTTGCGCACCATGAAGAGACTTGCGCGTCGGTGCCTAGAGGGATTGGAAACATGGGCGCCTATTTATTTTCAAGATCAAAACGTCAAAATATGGAAAAGGAAGTTAGGTCGTGCATGTATTGGTGGGGTATTGAAAGTGGGTTGCGCGATAGAGGCTAGGCGAGATGAGCTGCGTGCCGAGACTTGCGTGCTGAGGGGTGACTTGCGCGCCACCGCGCAGGCTGACCAAATGCCTATAAATACTGGACCACCCCTCCTCATTTTCCATGGATTTTAAGACATAGAGATTGTTCGAGATCTCATCACGCAGGTGATTGATCCGCGCTAGTGGTAGTTGGGTCGCGCAAGTAGAGGTTGCACCGCGGTTGTTGGATGCGTGCCCAAGGCGGTTTGGGAGAGAAAGGAAGTGGGCCGCGCAAGTTTGTAGTTGGGGAAGGAAGCGTTGCGTAGGTGCATTAGTGACACTTGCACGCCAGTTTGGACTTGCACGCTGAAGACTTGTGCGCCATATTGGGACTTCCGCGCCAGTCTTGGAGAAAAGCGCCAGGTGCTGTTGGAGTAGGCCCGTCCTTTTAGAGATGAACGAAAGCTGAAATATTGCTCTATACCTTCATTGCAACAGATGATGTATTCGTTTACAAAGATGCAAGAACAATGAACAACCAGGTTTTATGAATAGAAGTGGACCGCACACACATGAGTGGTGTTTAACATCCTCATTGTGCTTTGCGAAGAGAAGAAGAATGGTTCGTGAAACTAAACTCAGATCTTCATAGAAAGAGGGGTGTATATCAATACACTCAGTTGTTAGTATTGAGAATCAAAGGAAGAGAATATGAAGATATAGTGCATTCAGTTATTTCACTAAAGTAGCAGGTTGCATACAAAAGAGCATCAACTCAGGACTCTGATGCAAGCAAAGTCTCATGTTGAACATGAGACAAAGACTTCAATGCAAATCTATTGGAGAGACCTTCACATCTATAAACTGAGCGGGACTTCACCAATGACAGTGAGCCAAGGCGATTCAATGGGAGTGACCCGAGGGACGTAGTGAGCTATCCCTGAACCTTTTGTAAAGGCGGTGAGCATGGGACAGAGTGACTGATCCCGAACCATTGTAATCCACAACTAGTGAAGATTAGTGGAATTTGGTATGACCGACAACTTGTCAGCGTATGCTCCTTGGACGTAGCCCTTTGTGGTGAACCAAGTAAAATTAATGTGTTATCTCTTTTCATGTGATTGTTTCATTATTGATCATATCCATCATATAGGTTTAAGTAGTTCCTTCCAACATGAGAACATGATCCACAACTTTAAGAAGAAAAAGATGACACCTTGATTCTCCCCTCCCCTCTCAGGGTGTCCCAGGGTCCTACATCATCAACATCCACGATTCATACAAACTTATTTCAAAACATTTTTACTATTTACTAGACAATGGGTTAATGTAATTTATTCCCCTATATGTTTTGAAAGGAATCTTTTCATCGTTTTCTAAACAAGGGACTTTTTGACCTTTTAGAAAAATTTATGGTAAGAATGTTTTTTTAACTTATGCGGCGGGTGCGGCTATTCTCTTCCATTATAAAATTGTTGAAGCTTCCAATACAAGCTTATAAAAATATTTTCGAAATAAATGTTTTCTTTATAATTATGTGTCTATTAACTGATTTCAAAATAGAGAGAGATATTTCTCTAAAAAGGATTTGATTTCATTTATGTCAACATCATTTAATGGATTTTAAGCTTATTTGAAGTTGATTTATTATGATAAAAAACCTCCATATTGTATTGAATTTTTTTTGATATGTTTGACTGTGGATGTATTATTTTTATACCATTCATCATTTATGGATAATGTATTGACATTTTGTATGATTGTTTTAATATGAGTGTGTATGATATGTTAAACTGTTTTTATATGAGAAATGTAGTGGACTTAGTAAGTGATGGGTGGAGCCCACTGTAGCTCCTCGATGCATCAGTTGGTCTCATGAGGCAACTAGACGTGGAATTGGCAGAGGCCCTTTCCTAATTTGATTTATGGTTTTGTATGAGGCCTTAATCATTTTTAGACGTCTTGGCTGAGGCCTTGATGAAATGTTTCAGACTTTTTTGAATTATACATTACTTAATTATGGAAATAATATTGATGGTTTATGTGGTCATTTGACTAGTAGAATACCAATGATTATGTTTTTATGGCATTATTTATTCATCTTATATTCCTTCCATAAAAATTATTCATGTTTATTATTGGTAATGGCATGTGGTTTCAATTATTCACCATGATTAATATATTTTTTATCTTCTGTTGTATTTATTACCCTTATTGAGCATTTGATCTCACCCCTTTCTTATGTTTTATTTTCCCAATATATTAAGAAGTTATTTATGACTGACTTGTTGGCATTATTTATGAGGCTTGGATGTTTCCAATGGAAAAATTTGTGTTGTATTTCTTTTCAAGATATAAATTTGAACTTATGTATGTAATCTATTTTCCAAGACTGCTAAACTGATTGGTCCTTCAGGACTCGATTCCTTGTAATCATGCCAATGTATTAAAATAATGCACCGACTCTGGGTAACTAGGGTCGGGGCGTTACATATTATGTAATCCAACCGTTATGTTTGTCTAATTATGGGTTTTTGAATCATGCATATTTGTTAAAATTGTGTTTTCACTTATCTGAGTTGATCTTGGTTTTTTTGTGCTTGTTTTGAGATGTAAGTACCTATGGTAGAATTTGATTTTGTAGTTATTCTCGGGTTCAATACTTGGGTTATGTTTTTATCAAAGAATTGCTTCTAGTGTTGGAGGTTTTAGTCTCAGTAGAGAGTTTCAAGTTTCACCCGAGGTGTTGTTCACTCAACCTATAGAAGTAAGTTTGGATTTCTTGGGAGTTCCTACATAGGCCCCCTTCCTAGGGTGATAATATTGGGTGTTAAATATCTGTACAATTTATGTTCATATTGTCGGGTAACCCTACGATGTTCTCTCATTCTCTTATGTTGTGGTTTATTTTGGTTTCAATCATGCATGGATTCTTGTTTTGTCTATTGTTTGGCTAGCTAACTTTATAGAGGCCGAAAGTGTCTGTGGTGAGGATAATTATCACACCAAACTTATTAAATTAATTTTTTTATTATTAATTTTTGGCTTCGGGTTCTCAATTCAAGGCCAGTGTTGTGTCTTGAATTAATAATGTTGTCGTTTAAAATATCTACAGGGTTTCAGACCCATGCGTGGTCACCACGCAGTTGGCAGTAGCCACACAGCTAGCCCAAGAGTTGGTCAATTTGTAATTATTCTTATTATTATTATTTTTATTATTTTTAATAATATTATTATTTTTAAAATTATTATTATTTGTATTATTATTATTTGTATTATTGTTGTTGTTGTTGTTTTGATTGTTCTTGATTATTATTATTATTATTTTTATTATTATCATGTTTTGGTGTCATTATTATTATTATTATAACTATTTTTTGGATTTATTATAATAATAATTATATTTTTAATAATATTTTCATTATAGGTATGAAAAAAGAGAAGAAAAAACTAAACCTAAACCTAGCTACCTGGAGATGCCCCCTCTCCTAGCCCTCCTTGCCATTCCCTTTACCCAATGGCTTCACGAGCCATCCCTACTTACCTCTAGGATCTCGCATGTACCCTAGTATCACACTCGTCATCCACCCTCTAGAACCTCCACTGCTTTCCCCAGTAGCTACCTCACCCTACAACACGCTCTCCCCAGCCATCTCGGCCTCCCTCCACCTCGTGTGCCCCATTCAACAGCCAACCACACCATCACCACTCACGCCCAGCCACCACCCTTGCCCCTTGAAAACCTCTACGCATGACCACCCCAGCCTCCTTCTCTATCCACACCCCTTGCCTCTCTATGCTTCTTCCTGACACACCAGACTGCCTCACCCATCACCCCTTCTTATGCACTCCTACTACCTCACCTTCTATCACCTTGTCCCACTCTTCCACTCTACTTCCCTAACTTCCCCATAATCTATTTCATCCATACACCAGCCTTTCCACAACAACAACTCCGTTGACCCCCCTACACCCCTTTTCTCCGGCCAGAAGCGTGTTGAACCCCTCCACAAATCGGTTTTGTTTTACTATTATTATTATTATTCCATCTTTGGTATTATTGGTTTTGGATGTATTCTAATACTATGAGTTGGGTTGAGCATATTTTTCTCATTGTTTTAGTTGTGTGGTTAATCTGAAGGGTGTTTTCATTCCTCCCTCTAAAGTGTTGTTGCGTCTGCTCTTTCATTGAGGTATGCATTTTTCCAAATTTTTCCTTTCCCGTACAACTTATGGCGCTTTTGTGTTTTAAGTAATTTATTAAATGCCTTCTTCATCTCCATTTTTATATTATCTTTCTTGTTATCAATAATTTTCTGTTAGTTAAAATCGTTTTAAATAATTTGGGAATAATTCTTTTATTATGTGTCAGTTTTCCGGTATATAAATATTATTTGATGAACTATTTTACCAATTTAACTAGTTTATCTTGTTCTATTATTAAATTGTTGGGTGTGAACTCACCTTTCAAGTAGGTTTAATATTTATTGACTAATTTTTATAGGACATAGTGTGATATGATGTGTCTTTATTGATAAAAACCTATAGTGTGTCACATACTAGTTTTTTTATGAATTGTGCAATTAGTGTATTTAACTATGCAGGGACTGTAAACTATGTTTTGGTTTGGCATCAATGTGTATTTAGTCACAAAATAATATTTATGTGATTTTTTCTGTTTTAGGCCATGGGATGTTTTTTTTAATTTGTTTAACAATTTTTAACAGTATTTTCGTTAATAGTGAATGGGTTTTCATGAATTTTGAAAATTGTTTTTTTGGTTGTTCAAGTGCTGCGAGTTACTTTTTGAAAGGTGAGAAAGTAGTTTTCTTTGGGATTTGGGTATAAATTTTAAAAAAAGGAATTCTCATGAGAACGTAGTTATATCATGATCTAAGTCATCATTTGGTATTTTGGAAATGTTTTTCAAAGTGATTGAATGATTTATTAAAAGATGTATTACATGTGAATCATGAGTGAAAAGTGTTTCGGTGTGGTTTTGGTTTTTATTTGGAAGGGATTGCTAATTTTATGAAAATGATTCTTATATTCTAAAGAGCTTTGGTTTTTTTTTTGCGTGACTTCCAAAATGGTTTGAAATGAAATTTTTAAGTATATGACCATTTGGATTTGTGAAGGCAAAAGTGGTGTTTGTGTGATGTTTTGGGTAATACTTTTAGACATGATGTTTCAAAGGACCGTTTGGAACTTTTAACCAAAGGGTAATGTTTGTACTAATTTTTAAAAGTGATTGTTTTTTGGTGAATGTGTATTCCTGATTGGAAACATTGAACATTTTATGAAATGGTTAAACTGTTAAATGGTGTGATGGGCCGGTTGGCACATTGTTAATGTGAAATTATTGAATGTGTATTTGGGGGTTCTCCTATCTTGGATAACTCTTTATGGGTGAATGCATTAGAAGCGTCCATGTTTGTGGAAGGAAAATGTAGTGAGATGAGTCACACTTGCAAGGGTCTTCCTACAAATTCAGTATTATTATAACCACCATGAGTTCCTACGAAATTTTAGATGATCAAGTGACAGTTTCTGATCAACCCCAATTAGACGGGTTGGAACCCCCTAGATTGGTTGTTAGGATAGGCAGGATTTTCAAATGGATTTTCAGCTATAGGGAAGCAAGTTGGTTATAGACATAGGTTCTTCACCATACGATAGCAGGTGGTTCCGAAACTAAGTACATATATGGGTCTTCTAGGGATGTTTAGGATCACCCATGGTTTTTAATTTCTTTTCTTGTTCACTTTCAACTATACTTGTATTCCAGATTATATTATAACCTATTTCATTTAGCACTGCCTTGTTTTCCCTTTTTGGATATGTTTGAAAAATTGTAATTTATTTCAGAAATGGCACATGGTGTGCGTTGGGTTTTTTAAATTGGTAAATGTTATTGTTTTATTAAAATATGGAAAACCTATTTTTATAATTGTATTTAAAACTTTTGTTAAGGATTTGATTCAAGATAACTGATATTGGATTTTGTGGATTATCTTAGTAACCCACATGACCATTTTATTTTTCATTCCTACTTTATCATTTCAGTTGCAGGTTTCCATTGCTAAGGTTCTATGGACCTAGTTTCTCATCATTGGAGAAAGGTTGGTTTTCGGTTGGGTGGTGATGTAGTAGGTCACATCAAGGTATACTGAGTTGTTTAATTTATTCTTTTTTCTGCCAGTTTAGTTCAGTTCTATTATTCTATTTATTCTTGGAAATTTATTTATCTTTTAGTCCAAATCGTTACCAATGATTAGGTTTTGATGTATGTCATTAGTTTCCAGCCACTGGGGATCGGGAACACCCCTCGAGATATGCTGCAGACTGGCTTGGGTGACCGGTTTGGGGTCGGCCTAGGCTGGTTTGTGATAGTACCTATAAATGTTAATGGCATTAATGAATTTATCACATAATAATTAATCAAGATTTTGAGTTAAAGTTACCTTAATAGTGTTTCATGAAATCAATAAATTAGTCATGATGTGAACCACAAGTTTCCTTTGTACTCATATCACCAATAATGTTTCATGATATGAACCAAACATCCCATCAATTATAATATAATATTTTCAGGTTTCCATTGGCTTCATATAACCCTATTACATCCTTCCTTCTACTAGTTTTGAACCCTACCCTATCTATCACAAACTACAGTGATCCTCACTTTTCCAACATTATCATTACTTACATTTTTCATAATACATAGACATTGTACAAAAAGACACCCAAAGACCATAGTTTTTCTAGTTCCTTTGGAAACATGGAAATATAACCCCGGTACCTAAATGAACTATATAATCTCCCACTAGGTTCTTGTTCACTATAAACCTTCATTGACACCCAAACATAGTAAATATCAACATAACCTAGGGGAAAGAAAAATAAAAAATTTTAGGTTATGTGCTTAGTAAGGGTAAACAAGGGAGACATTTAATCATAAACATGCGTATAAGGGTATGCCAATGTGATCATGAAAATATAAGATCATGCCCTACATATCAAAGATCACAACAGAAATCATTTTGCAAAGATTAACAGTTCATATAACATAATTCATATTTAAATAAATATCATAAGTAAAGAAATCATAATAGGTGAACAGGACATAGAATTGTGGAAAACACACATGCATTAACTGATTTCCACAGTAGCCAGAACCTCACTTCCTAGACCATCTTAGTGGTACGTGTTCACTCCCCATACCATCTTAGTTCCATGATTTCACTCCTCAAATCATATTAGTAGTCATAGTTCACTACAATGTCCATTTTAGTAGTCACGGTTAACTCCCATTACCTTCTTATATTATCTAATGATATATAAATCATTTCCCAATGCATTTGAGGGAGATATTGGTCTCACCCATCTCGTAATAAAATCATACATACAGGTTCCAAAAGATCATTATATATTATAACATAAAAAATGAAATGAAAGGGGCATCATAAACATGTAAACATATCATAATATGTGAAAATAAATAGTTTTGATAATCATTTCATCAATAGCATAACTCATGAGAAGATTTGGGTTTCAAAATAATATAACTCGTGAAAGAGAAATATGCTTCATAAACAGCATGTCATCAAAAAATAATCCATTTTCTAAACGAATATGAATTAAAACAATGAATAATATCCACATATAATAATAATTAACACCAATGGATGTAATCATAGATGGAAAATGGTTATGATAAAACAAATGAAGTTAATTCATGTGGAAAATATCCTTTCTTCTTTGAAAATGTTTTCTTTTTTTTAAAACACCAACCAATTTCAAAAGAGAATAATTTCATTGAAAATGAACATGAAATTTTTTAATATAATATTCATTTAAATCAGGTGTTATGAAAGCATGAAAATCCTTTCATTCCATATATCATAAAATTAATTCTTCTTGTACTATTTTTGGAAAAGTCAAAAGGTACCTTGTATGGAAAATGAAAGAATTATTCCTTCTAAACCATGTTGCAAAAAGTCAAAAATGGGTAAGAATAAATATATACATCTATATAAGAATAGTAAAAAATTTTATGGATGTATTTTTATAAAACATGGACATGGATAGGAAATAATCCCAAGAAAATACTTATGTATAAAAAATCTCGAATAATAATGAGATTGTGAATTCATCCCTTACCTTGTGTCTTTGCTCTCTTCAAACTCACACAAAAATCGTATAGAATATATACGTTTATTATAAATCCTTTAAATAATCATATTATTATTCATAATACCATATATGTTATAATAATGACCTTACATGACCCTCTTGTTAATGATACTATATTAAGGATTTACTTCCGGTAATTTTCACTTTGTTCATCGCATGTGTCGTAATTTGTTATATCATTGGTACATATACATATATCATGATTCCAGAATGTAAATCATTGTATAAATATCATTTTTATTTATTAAATATATATTATAATAATCAATAACATAATGATGTATGAAATGTAATACACTGCTCATGGAGACGGTAAGCCGTACATACACATGAACATTGTATCTATTTTAATTGGCGTATTGGAAGACAATATGTAAATAAAACATATATATATTTATATGTATATATACATATATATTAATTTATTCCATTAGAATGATTATATCATAAATTTAATAATTATTAATATTATATATTTCAATAATCATCTTTGAATGGTGAACGTGGTAGACACATCTAATCGCATCATGGAGATGGTAAGTCGTACGTATGCATGAGCAACGATATCATTCCATATGGGTAAGGCATAGAGAATTGTTTGGAATATTAATTAGAAAGAAAAAAATATTGTGTCAAATTTATTATTTACATCGTTTATATTCATCATTATACCCATATAAATAGTGTATACATGAAAAATAGTTTGCACCATGGGGTGGAGACATTTAGTCGCGCATACACACTCATGGTGATATTGATTTTTCATAGGATGGGTAAAAGTAGTAATATGGTTGTCCCATAATAATAAAAACATCTTAGAATATAGTATATTATGGATCAATTACTTTGGTATAGAAACAACATATAAATAGGAAGATTAAGAAGAAATGATATTTGAAATAGGTGATAAAACAATTACAACTTTTTCATGTATCTCCATTTAATTTTCAGAAAATCACTTCATAGGATGCATTTCTGCAAAAAAGATAAGGCCTATTGGAGGAATGGATGGATGTTGGGAGGTGAAATAGTCAGGTTTATATAATCCAAAAGGAGGTATAGGTGTCTATAAAATAGAATGAGAGTTTCCCTTTTATAAGTGGTAGGAGGGCACTTTGGGAAATTACAAAACTATAAATTTATTATAAATTTATTTTTTATTTTAAATAGCTCCAAAGTGGGTTATTACGAATTTCAGATGAGTATGAGTGGAAATAACCTCAACCAATGATTTTTATACATGTATAGGTCATAGAATTAACAGCATCTTTAAGCATTAACCATTATCTAAACAATTTAACTCTTACTTTGGAAACATGTCTTTTTACACTAAAGGGAAAATATAATAACAATAAAATGAAAAAAGAATCCCAATCGGATCATTAATGGAATATTTTACAATATCATATTTAGTTTTCCAAACCTTATTGTTTTTAATTGTATAACATTTAATAATATATTATTTATTTCAAAGTATCATATTTTTAAATTTTGATACTATTCAATATTTTAATTTTTAAAAGATTGCAAACCAACATGATAATATTGAACTAATACTTCCAAAATGTCACTGACATGTCTTATTTATCTATAACATTAGTGTATGTCATTATTTGAGTAAAATTATATTTATTTAAACAATATTTAATATCATTTATTGACATCTCAATTAATTTAACAATTACTTCATCATTATTGTAGAAGGCTTTAATTAATTATGTTCTTCTCTAAATTAAAAATAAATTATCATGATGAATAAAAATTTTTTACTATTAAAATGAATATTTATTGTATAATTTATATTATGTGTAATCCTATATGAAAAATTATTTGGTTATTAAATTTTTTCTATGACTCTTTTAACTATTATTTATATAAAATATAATAAATGTCTTAATCTAACACATATAGATTTAAGTGGATAATATTTTTCACCTATGGTCAATTTAGGCCGAAACACACTTATCCAATGAAATCAGGACATGTTTTAGAGTAATTTTATATTATTATAATATTATTCTGTCCTATAATTATTTTAATAACATTTAACTGTGGAAAATAAGATTTGAGAAGTTATTATTTACAAAAATGTTATTCTGACACTATTTGATAATATTTTTCATCCTGATTACAAACATTTATGTTTTTTTTTGAAACTAAATTCATAGAATTTGTAAAATTACATTAACTGATAATCCCCAAAATGTGGCTAGAAGGGAGGTAAAAGACACATTCCAATGATGAATAATTTTTTATATCTAATTACATTATAGAAAATAATCCAATGACCTAAATTAAAAAAATATTTTTATTAATTATCTTTTGTTACTTTAAAATATATTTATTTTTAAAGTAATTATTTAAATGAAAATGTCAATTTCTAACTACTATGTAGTATTTTTCACTATTCATCAAATATTGAAACTTTTCTGAAAAATACCAAAAAATCACCATAAACTAATTTCGATATATGGATTTTCAAAAATATATTTAGTTTACTAAAATAAATTTCCATGACTTTTAATATTATGTTTATTAAAATGACATTTTATGTGTTTCATTCGAAAAAATGGTGTTTTCAAACATATTTGGACTTTATCAAGAATCATATCTTTTATTATCAATATTTTAGAATTAGTTATTAATATAAATATAACTATTTTTAATGGATATGTTATAATTAACTCATTAGATATTAATAATAATAATAGTTATTTCGTAGAAAGTCAGCGTTTCTTGTAATGTTGGCCAAGTCGGAGTTGTGTGTAGTGAAATATTCCCTTGGTGTTGCCTATAACCTAAACCAAACATATTGATATTATATAAAAAAATTCTATATTTGGTGTTTTGTGAAGTGAAAATATTAAAATATTAAATTAAATAAAAAAATAAATTCACAAAACCTTAGGGCGTTACATGCTTCCCCACTTAAAATGAATTTCTCCCTTGAAATTATTCTGGGTTATAAAAGGTTTAATACATGAATTTTCTTTTCATATAAATGCACATAATAAATAGGAATTCTGAAACATCCATTTAAAAATGAATATTTGGAAAATAAAAGTTACCCATATCATATCATAACCATGTTTCCAAGTAGGAGAACATAGGTAAAGATTTGGTCATGGAGGAAATGTGTAATTAATGATAGAGATTGATAAAGATCACAGATCAAAATAATGTGGGTGATATAAAGAATGTTAATAATCAAAAAATTGTAAACATAAGAGTCCTGAAATAGGGAATTTATATAAAGAAAATTATGTTAATAAGATGCCCTTTTATATCACGATTCTGTTTTCCAAATGTGGAATAATTTATAAAAAAATATATACTTACTTGATTTCATCATAACATCACCCTTTTTTGTTCCATGATCAACTTCTAATTCTTCTCTTATTCCATGAAATGGTGATGAAATTTTCATTCTAGAAGAGTTAGTAAATCATTAAAAGAATGGTAAATCATTCCATCTTCAAACTAAATGGTCATCACAAGTTATAATATATGTATAAATGTACCTATGGTGAGATAATACATTAATCTCACTAACTTATTTGATGTTTAACATAAACATTCCATAAATTTTTAACATTAAAATCCATATAGAATCTTAAAATCCAAAGTATCATAATGAAGTTCACTAAATCATCTTAACAATTATCTCTCTTTAACCAAAAAGTTAGTTCTTGGTTGTCACATTCCAAACATCTGAACACCACCATCATTTATTCTCTTGAGTCTTGGTAATAACCAAAATTACCACATATTTTTATGTAAAACATGCATGTTTCTATATTATTAACTCCAAAAAGATGTAAAACTCGTCAATGATTGAATAACCCACATGTTAATAAATCTTTAATCACTTACAAGGTTTATAGTATTGTGAAACATGCTAATTCATATCCAAAAAATCATCATCAAAATACCATTATCTCAACATCATGCTCATATTTATGGTTATTCTTCCTTTAATCAAGTGTTTTCTAAAAACATGACCTTATAACCTTAATAAGTTTTCATAGATACCAGTACCATTGAACATATATTCTTAAATCCATAAGTGTAACTACAGATGACCAATACATAAATGTTTAATTATTCTATAATATTATAAAAGTACTTCTACAACATTAATGATGAATTCGAATACATAAACACAAAATAATTCCACAACATTATTGTCTTATACCACATCTCCAATAGTGATCTCATGAGATTTTATTTTTTTCCATTATCCGTAATAGGTTTTTGATGTTTATAATCACAATAACTATTGGATTAGGGCTCTTTTTAGCATAATGTTGATTTTGTTTACACTTGTAGTGCTGAAGTGGGTTAGGTGCATTTTGTGTGGATTTCTCCCCATTGGAATTTTTATCTAACTTCATACAATCAGTTCATCACTCAAATGCTCTATGACCTTCCTTTACACACACAAAAAATTTTCTAGATCCCTTATGACTATTTCCACATTGATTTTATCCACACATTGAGCATAATTGAAGGTTCCTCATTCTCTCTTCATGGTTTTTAGATTTCCCCTTATACTTCATCTTCCTCTTCTTGTCAAAACCATTTGATCAATATGTGACTTCAGCCTCAATTTCACCCTTGATTTCACAGTGCATAATATATTCATAGCTAATGATGTCTCTAATGTACAACACCCTTATAGGATGTGTCTTCAATACACCAAATAACCTATCAACCGTAGTTTTTGGTTGGATGATAATTCATGTAGCATACCTTAAATTTCTTGTGAAATTAGCTTCGTAGGTACCAAAAGATTCAACATACATTTGCATCAAATAATGTAACTCTTTCTACATATTGGTATGAATAATCTCATATAAGTACTTATGGAAAAATAATTTCTTGAACTCGACCCAATCCATGTATTCTATATCATTTTCTACCTCATATTCTTGACTAGAGTACACAACCGGTGTGCTTAACATTCTATGTGATAAAAAATATAATGAAATAATCATGCTCTATGGTCTGAAGAATGAATAATATATTTTCAGTATTACTGAAACATTGTTTAGAAAAAATTCAATTAAAAGACCCTCGGAATGAAGTTGGATGTTGCCTTGGGAAATACGGAATAGAATTCTGTTCCTGACTATTCTCAATTGGAATTCCACTGTGATTCATAGCTTGAGAAAGCAGTGTGAGAAATGTAAGGATGTTTTTAATTCCATATCCCATATAGTTTGGTTTCTTATAAGTTCATTCATAGCACTTTCCATCGCAATCGCTATTAACATGGTTTCTTTAGGTTCCAACCATTAAATAAAACCATAAGAATAAAGTATGAAACAATTATCATAATGTGGAACCACATAACCATGAAATATCATGTATATGATGTATAAATTATGATAAATTCATTATTATATGAAAGATCAGTTTTATCCTAGGTTATTCATAGTCATAGTTTATTTAAATCCTTCATAATATTCCATGAATAGTTTGTGTATTTCTAATGCATATCCCTTGGGGGTTTCAACCTGGTGTGCAATGTTTCCCTTTATCGTGTACCAGATTACCCCATGTCAGGATTAGTACATCTTATTGAATTCCTTACCCCTATGTACAACTGTGTCGGAGCCACATTGACTTGTAGTATCCAGACAAGGATGTATTACTAGAAAACCACTCACTCTACCCTTCCCCAAAATTACTAGTTATTTTTCTATATATTGTCCCATCCATGTACTTATCCATAGAGACAACCCTAGACATATCCTTAGAAATATAACTAGGGATCTCACAAAAAATTTCTCATCATAGTTTCCAAATGTTGACTAAAACATATCTATAATTGAAACCATAGAGACCATTTCTTTTCAAAAATTAACATTAAATAACTTGTGCAGAATACTTAAATAGTATACAAATAGACACTGAAATACCATAGTTGGTCTAGAGCCTTTGGAAACATGAAAACATAACATTAGCACATAATTGAGTTACATAATCTCCCACTGGGGTCTTCTTGACTGTAACCTTTCTTATATACATCAAAAGTACATCAAATCATCATTACCTAGGGGAAAGAAACATAAAATGGATGAGATCATGTGGTCAGTAAGGGAAAATATTGGAGATATATAAGCATAAATGCGAGTATAATGTTATGATAACGTGATCACAAAATAGAAGATCATACCCTACATATCCAATATAATAACCAAAATCATGGTGTTAAGATTAGTAGTATATAGGATATAATTCAAAACTAAATAATGTCCATAATCCATGAAATCATAACATAGAAAAAAGACATGTTAGTTTATAAAATATAAAATAATAAAATAATTTCCATAGTATCCAAGGCATCACTACAAAAACAATCATAGTTGTTTGGTTTCACTCCCCATACCATATTAGTAGCATGTGTTCACTATTCATAACATCTTAGTAATCATGGTTTACTCCAATGACCATCTTAGTTGTCAAGGTTCACTCCCATGTCCATCTTCGTTTATCACATTAGATATAAATCTTTACCCAATGCATTGGAGGGAGATATAGGTCCCACCCATGTTATAATGGAATCATACATTCATATGCCACAGGATCATTAAAAACCCAAAAATAACCACTGAAATGAAATTGGTATCATAAACATGTATTCATATCATAACCTATGAAATCAGATAAGTTTAATAATCATTTATTCATAAACATTACCCATGAAAAGAAATAGGTTTCAAAAGCATGTCTGTGTTTGTGATTTGTAAGTGGTTCCCATTCAACCTCAAAGTGGATTTAATAAAAAAAAGTGATTTAGATGGATGGAGTAACACAAATGGATGTTATACTAGATGGAAAATAATTTTGATAAAACACATGAAATTTTTCTTGAGTAAAATGTCATTTCTTTTTAAAAAACATTTTATTTTCATAAAACAGCACACAATTTTAAAAAAAATATTTGAAAATTACATTAAAACTGGTAATAAATGATTCATGGAAATATGGTGTTATTGAATGGTAAAAGTCCAATAAGGGCTTATAAGTTAAAAAACAATCTTCTCATACTTTTTCTGGAAGGATCAAAAAATACCTCGTATTGAAAATGTAAGAAATAATCCTTCCTATCAAAGTATAAAAAAGTATAAATGTCTAAATAACCCAATAAAAATCCATAGGATAATAATAAAACATTTTAGGAAATAATTTTTAGAAAACATGATCATGGATGATAAATAAACCCCAGTACATTCTTATGTATAAACAATCTTGAATAATAACAAGATTCAAAAATTACCCCTTAACATGTCTCTTGACTCTATTCGTACTCTCAAAATATTTCTGTATAATAAATATAAGATGACTAAATATATTTTACAGAAGAATGTTCTTATACACAGTAACATTCATTTCTTTATTATGAATTTATATTACCCCCTTGTTAATGATCCTGTGTTAAGGTGTCACTTCGCATAATATTTATTTTCTTCACATGTGTCTCAAATTGGTATATCTTCAATCTTTATGATTATATTTTGATTTTAGAATGTATATCAAAATTTAAATTTCATTTATATATATTATATTTATATGATGATAATCTATAGCATATTGAATTATGAAATGGAATACACTGTCCATTGAGACGGTAAGCTGTATGTGCGCATGAACGTTGTTTCTGTTTTAAATGTCGTTCTGGAATAATGTATATAAATGACATTTGTATATATATTTTTGTATATAAAAAATATATAATTTTTCCATTATAATTATTATATCCTAAATTCTATACTTATTAATAATATATATTTTTATAATAATCCTTGAATGGTTAATGTGGATGATGAATATCATCGCATCGTGGAGATGGTAAGACGTATGTATGCCTGAGCGATGATGTCATTTTGTATTGGTAAAGGGTTGTTAATTGGATAGAATATAAATTATATAGAAAAAATATTATTTATATTTGTTATATACATTCAATATATTCATGACCATAGCCATAGAAATAATGTATACACGAATATCATTTTACACCAGAGTGTGATGCTGGAAAGCCATACGCACGCACAGTGATATTGATTTGCATAGGATAAGTTAAAGGTATAATATTGATTTCCCATAATTATAAAAACATCTCTTTGTATATGATATGATAGATATATAACTATGGTATGTAAAAAACATAGAATGAAGTAGTATAAGAATAATAGAACTTTGAAATAGTTGATAGAACTATTATCTCTTTTTCGAGCATCTTCTTTTGATTTCCACAAAAGGAATCTTTAGGATGACCTTATACCAAAAAGTAAGATTATAGTAGTAAGGGAGGTAATTTGATAGGATAAGTGATCAGTGGTTGGATGATCCATAATGCATTAGTTTTGTGAATAAAATAGAAGGATAGTTTCCCTTTTATAAGGGGGTGGAGGGGAACTTTATGAAACTCTACAACTACTAATTTCGTATAAAGTGATTTTAGAATTCAGATTTTTCAAAAGAGTGATATTTATAATTTTATATGATTATGGGTCTAAATCATATAAAATAATGAATTTTAGATATGTTTAGGTCATATAATTAATCTTATATTTTTTCCTTAACCTTTTTTTAAATAACATAACTATAACCATGACACCATGTCTTTTTTACACTATAGGGGTAATATAGATTCCATTAAATGCCAAATAAACCAAAATTGGATAGTTAATGACATATATAACACTATAATAGTTATTTGGATGAACCGTAGATTTTTATGAATTTTATTACACATAAAAAATTATATGTTGTAAGGAATCATTTATATCAAATTTCATACTATTCAATATTTTCAATTTTAAAAAATATCAAACCAACATGATAAATTCAAAAAAAATCTAATAAATCCAAAAAAAATTAAATTATCTATATGATTCGTGGATATGATTAATTAAGTCAAATTATATTTATTTTGATATTTTTAACATCATTTATGTGTTATCTTAAATTAATTAAACAATTACTACATCATTATTATTCATGTACTTAGTTACGTTATTTCATCTCTAAAAATTAAAAATAAATTATTGTAATGAAGATTAATTCCTTAAATTTAAAATTAATTATTATAGTATAAATTATATTTTGTGTAACCCTATATAAAATAATAATAATTTAGTTATTTCATTTTGAATATTACTCTTTTATGTCTTCCGTAAATTAAATATAATAAATGTACCAATCTAATAGAAGTGCCTTTAAGAGAATCTTATTTTTGACCTAAGGTTAATTTGGGAATAATCATACTTATCTAATGAAATTATGATATTTTTTTGGGTAATTTTATCTTATTATTATATTATTTTAACATTTAATTACCGTATTTACCTTTAACCATGGTAAATAATATTTAAAAGTTATTATTCACTATAATTATTTTGGTCCTATTATATCATATTTTTAATCCTGTTAAAATCCATTTATTTATAGTTTATTTAATTTAAATTAACAAGAGTAATAATATTATTTTCACTACAAATCCTAAAAAATGTTGTTATAAGGCGCGTATAAGTGATGCTCAAAATTTCAATAATTTTTTTTATCTAATTCTACTGTAACAAATGATTCCAGTGACCAATATTTTATTAATATATATATTATATATTTATTGTGACATTAATATCGATTTAGTTTTAAATTAATTATTTAAATGAATAAATCGGTTTATAAATACTATTCCGTATTTTTTTACTATACATCAAAATTTGAAACATTTCAAAAAATATAAAAAATCCACCAAAATATAATTTTGGTATTCTAAATTAAAAAATTGTCTTTATTTAACCAAAATCAATTTCAACTTCTGTCTAAAAGTATCTTTATAAAAAGGACATTAGATGTGGTTCATTTGAGAAAACTGTATTTTTAAACACAGACGGTCTTTACCAAGAATCATATCTTTTATTATCAATATTTGAAATGTAGTTATTTTTTTTCATATAACTATATTTAACATCTATGTTATATTTATCTCATTTAAATAATAATAAAAAATGAGGTGAATTGTATATAATCAATGCTTCATATGACGCATGACAAGTCTGTGTTGCGTGTAGTGCAAGATTCCCATGGTGTTGCATATAACATAATCCAAACATAGTGATTTAATATAATAAAAATATATATATTCAGTTTCATCTGAAGTGAAATTATCAAAATAGTAAATTAAATAAAAAAATTCAAAAAATCTCATTGTGTTACACATACAAACCCCTTACATCCTTCATATTTGGTGAACATTTAGTTCAATCGCACCCCATAACCTTGTGGATCTTTAATTTAATTTGTTTTCCTAGTATACCATTAGTTTCCCCCTCTTCTATTTTATTAGTTCCTTTATCCATTGGGCTATAGTGTCCAAGTATTTTTTATCATAATTTATTAATGGGTAATTTTTAGAAGTATATATTTCTTTATAGGATTCTCTTCTTAGTTTTTATTCTTGATTCCAATATTCCATTTATAATTTCAAGTGATTCACATATGTAATAAATATTTTTATTATTCTATTGTACATGTTTAAAATATTTTTAATTTTTTTAATATAATGATTATTATTTCTTGAAGGTTTTTTTCTTAACTAGTATTGAATAGATACTAAAACTATTTTATAAAACAGTTTTATTCTTGGTATTTTGGTTTATTGTTTTTTGTGTGTTAATTTTATATTTAATTATTTGTGAAATATACCTTTAAATGCATATTAATCATGAAAATTAGACCCCCTTAAGAAAGGGAAAACATATGGTAGCTTGGGTATTTATCTAGGCAGTCTAGGAAAAGTACATCTAGGTTTTTCTACTATTAATAGAATTTGATTTACACTGTTACTCTATCTAAAGAAATGATAATTAATAGAGAACATGTTGAAGATATATAATCCATTGGATTTAGTTCTCTCGAACTATGTGAAATTAGTTATTCTTTCGGGGCCATCGTGTTGTGATGCTTCCAGCTAAACCTGATATGATATACTATAAGTCATTTTAACATAGTGCTAAATTGTATTCTTCTCAAATTGCATATTTACTCATTCTTTTGTATTAAACAATTGGAATGTTTTTATATTTGATGTTTTATTTATAATTATGAAAATATTATATCCTTGTATGTTATCTATTTAAATTAATCATAATTAGTTTCTTTTATTATAACTAATTATAAAATACATAGTGGGATAATACATGGATTGTTGTTTTTTAAGAAAATGTTGAGTCACAAAGGAACCTATTATTAAAAATAAGGTCATACAAGAAGTAAAGAAATAGGAAAAGACAATGAAAATAAATAAATATTATATCAACACACACGCGAGCGAGTGTTCACAATATGAGGAAATATCTGAGCACCCCCGCCATGTGGATGTATCACTCTCCGCCCAACCTTTCCATGCATCCAGGGACCTCAACCATCATCAGAGAACTCAGAAGGTACATCAATGTTCACATGCTTCACTCTATCCCGATCTTTTATAGTTTTCCTTTCATCATCACTACAAGCATATGAAATCAATTAAACGAATTATAGGATCTCACGATTTTCATTACTTTATGAATTTGATATTGAGGGGTGCCCCAACTTGGTGGAGGATGGGGAGATCCTGCCACTTTTTCATTTGTTATTCCCTTCAATCTGGGAGAGTCCTCATGCATTTTCGGAGAGGAGGCTTGGACAGATTCCTTTAGTGGACTGGTCTATCCATGCTACCCAGTTAGAGTGGGTTTATGGCACAATCTATGGGTAATCATAACATCATGTTCATTAGCCTCTTTAAGTGGAGAATACGATGGAACAAAAATGATTGTATTCCTACAGTCCTTACCATGAAATAATGAATTATTTCCAGCACAAACCATAGTTGGAAGACCATGAAATGAATTGGGTTTAACATGGGCTCTAGGATTACCTTCCAGAGGGGAGACCTCCACATTTGTGTTGTTCAGAGCTATAGAAACAGATGTTTCTATATCTGCTGTAAACAAAACAATGCCTTTGACAATTGAGGCATGGGGTTGTACCTTTGTATTTTCTTATGCTGAAGTATATTTACAATCATTCACATCCTTCCTATCATTATATTTCCTTGAGATAGGAAGATCCATCTTTTCCTTGCCTCTTCTACTTTTTCCATTGACCAAAATCGGTTCTTGCTATAGGAAGGAGTCTGCATATTCTTGAGAAGTAGTTTCAAGAGAATCACGGCTATGAATTGATTCATTATCATCATCATCTTTGAGACCCCTTGTCAAAATATCTTTGAATGAGGCTCCATTATCTACCACAATAGAACTATCATTAACGGATAGGTGAATATCATCCCCTAGATCTTCCCAGGATAAGAGAACTATATTATTTTTGTGTGTAGAAGAACTTTTCTTTACAGGTTCCTCAGAACATCGTTTTTTGGCATTAGGTTCTTCATCAAGAGACTATTGATATTTTTCTGCAGACTCAACCTTCTTTCCATCAAACTCCTTTATAAGGTCTATACAAATGAAAACATCTTTCGTATTCTGTTCCGTGCTTTGTGCTATACCTTGATTAGTTGGGTTTCTACAGTGTTGTAGGTCATTCCCTTTAAGTTGGAAGTTGTCACAAACAATGTTTCATATACAAGAAGATTCTTCATTCCCAATTACATGACATGGAATGCGAAAAGAATGAGTAATTTCATATCCAATTAGAAGACAAATATCTTCCTATTGAGTAGATAAAATCACCTTATCTATTAAAGTAGAACTAATATCAACCTCTACATTGACCCGAGAATAGTGACCATAACTTACTACTTCTATAACTTGATCCATTCTATTCGGAATCCCAATGGCAGATGAAATATCGAATAAAATCTCAGCATACCATAAAACCTAGTTAAGACCATGTATTTTTATCCATATTTTTGTACATGTATCCTTAAAATCAAGAAAATTGAAGTTCAATTTCCAATCATGAAGTCTAAGTGTACCTGGCCTGAGATTGATGGAACTGATACTCCATGCACTCCCTTAGAGCTCCAAAGAAAGAAACGGGACATGAAAAAGTCCTCAACCGAGGGAGAAAGATTTGAATTTGTTTAATCCCCCAATATCAACCAACTGAGAGATAAGATCAGATGTTTTCCAAGTTTCCAAACATTGCATTATAGAGATGCGAATGATAAACAAATACTTTCACAGATCAATCTGAGCTACTATTTCATCTTCAGATGCCGATACATGCATTGTTGACCCTTTCTGAATTATTCGATGCAGCATGCGATTTGCAAAAAATGGGAGTCTGAAGATATTGTTATGTCTAGTACATGTATCATAAATGAACTTATTGTAGGAATTAGGTACTAACTATAGTCATATTTGAGTTAATGTGGTGGAATAGTTAGACACTAAAACACATTTTATAAAATAATTTTTTTAGTCTCTTTTATTACAATATTTTATTTGATGGACCATTACTTTTATTTCCTTAGTGGAACTTTGTTCATTTAATGTTTTTGTTTCATCAATTGAATTTTAATATATTCTAATTTTTCTAGTATTTTATTTTTTAAATATATATATTGAAATGTTTTAAATCAATAATTTCTAAATAAACTCCTAATTTTTATTCATAATGGGATAAATCATTCCTAAATTTTGTTTTCTATTACTCAGGTGCCCGCATCATTGTTGTGGTGATGAAGACCACCCTTTAGGACATGTCCAATGCGTGCTCATGTGTCTAGTTTTTATGTGGCTATATTTTGATTGTGATAGGTTAATATTGATGGGAATGTTATTCATTTATGTGCCTTTAGAAATATTGGTTTATAGGATTTAGGACTCTCTGTATATAAGGGGAAGTTCACAAGAAACTGTCTGTCCATTTCATATCATAAAGATCCTTATGATACCAATGGGATATCTAGAAATTTGAATTTTAGATTATCTTATTTTTTTTGTATAATGGATCTCAAAAATAATTTTGATTTGTTAGCAATTCTAATTGAGTTTATTTGATGTTTTTTCAATTTAACTCATTCATTGATATTATTGATCTCCATTACATCCTAAAGGCTTCCAAAAAATCCTCTAGAGGGCATAATAGATAACTATAGATTCCCTGACTCTTGTAACCCCAAAAAGATGGTTAATTTATTAAATTCAAATAGTTTCATACTGTGAAATCACAAATGACTGCTCATTTTTGATGTTTTATAGAACCATATACATTAATAATGCACAATCTACATTTTTAATAGAATATAAAACAACACTATTGAAAATTTTTTGCATCATTGAAACTTGTTCAAAGAATTCATATTAATATTCATGAGAGAATAAAAACATAATGGTGAGATCAAATACATATTAAGGGTTATATAAAATGAAATGTATAAAGAATCACTAATGAATAATTATTTTGGAAATGTAAATAACTGAAAACACATTCCATTTAACAAATAACTATTCTAGCATTATTATATAATGAATAATTAGTATGTCTGTGTAAATAACAAAACACATATTCCCTTTAACAAATATCTTTAGAAAATAATGCATCCCTGGAAAATATCATGGATAATAATAAGTGAAATCTCATTGATGGCTATTCTTAATATTAGAAATCATGATCCCCAAAACCATTAGAACTATAATTTTGAGATCATTCATAATACTGTTCAAATCATTGTGTTAAAACCCATATAATTTGGGAATCAAATTTGGCTCAGGAGTCCTACTGATGAATTGAGAGCCCGCAATATTGTTGGCCCCACCTGTCACTATATGTTCAAATAATTCTTCTTATATCTACCAAGATAAGTAATTTTTGAAAAATATATATTGTAAAAAAAATATTCATATTTAGAAAAAGTATGATTTTTATCAATATTTACTGATTTAATCAAATAAATTTCAATGTAAAATATATATGATAAAGTTTTATAAAATTTAGAAGATAATCATATCTATGATAGAATGAATATGGATATTTAAGTGAAATTTTATGTCCTTTTTAAAATTTTCTCATCAATTTTAATGTTTCAATATAATGTTTTCGATTAGATGATTAATAATGAGTTGAAAGCTGAATAACGGTTTATCAGAAATATATAATTTTTCAATAAAATAATCACCATTGGAAAATTAATAGGGATGGATTTTAATTTTTTAAAAAATAATTCATAAAAATGATTTATTTTCAAAACAATTGAAAGTTATTAGAATATCATATATTTTATTAAATTGGTATGGCGATGGGGATGTACTTCATTTCACTATATGTTCAAAAATATTACATTTTACATTTCATTGAAAAGTTAAAAGTTAAAAAAAAAATTATAAATATTTCATTAATCTCCTTTTTAAATTACATGGTTAAACTAAAATTTCACTAATAAAATATTTTTCTAATTAATGGACATTTTAAAAACAATTTATAATTAAATAGATTAAATGTATATTTCATTAAGACGGAATATAAAATCTATTTAAATATTAAAAATTTAATTTATTGAATCAAGTACCAAATAGAAAAAAAAATTTAGATAATATTGAAAATACTTAAATATCATAAATATAAAAAAATTGGACCTTATGAAGTATAAATTTTATGATTCCTTGTACATGAGTAAAATAAATCCCAAAATAAAGTGAGATTAATAAATGTATTCTTACCACTATGGTAACATTCAAATGTTGAATATTTAAAAAATGATTTGAGATTATGAAAATCATTAATTAACTAGTATAAATGATAAATAATACAAGTCTTAGGTGTATACAACTAATAGAAGTGAATAAGATAATATTAACCAACATGTCTCAATGGAATTGAAATTGAGATGAAATCCTTTACCACATGGATACATTCAATTAAAATAGCCCGGGGATAAATTATTTAAAAGATACTTAAAATACCATGATATAAAAATGATATGTTACATTTTTTATAATGGGGTAGTACATACACTATATATAATAAATTGGTGTATAATATAAAAATGTTCCTCAATGCACGAAAATTGAGACAGAATCCCTTTTATGAAGCTTTTATTAAGTTAACCATTATTTTCCTCCTATATAATGTTTTCTAAAAAAATATTAATTTATAAAAAATCATTTATATAATTAAAATATGGTATATGATGGTTAAAAAACATATTAACACATACTCATTAATAATTTTTAATTTTTACCATTGTTTCTGGTGTTAATTTTCTTTGATTTCTCGTTCATGTTTTTTGTGAAAGTTATATTTATTCTATCTAGGATATATATACATAATATATTTAATCAGAATAATGTTTAAATAGCTTATTTGTTCATTATATACATTTTTTTAACAATTTTCTAAATTTTTACATAGAAAATGAATCACATAACTCCATAGAGAAGGTAGGTTTTACTTATATATGAGTCACAATATCATTCCCATAATTTGGGAAAGGGTAATAAATTTCAATTTAAATTAATTTTTTAGACCTAATATCATGTAATATGTATCATATGAATTTTTATTATGTCATTATTACTATCCATTCGAGTCAAAAATGGGAAACAAACTAAATCCGTTTGTAAGACGGTAGTCTATCATACACACGAGTGATATTTTTATTTCACATTAGATAGAGAAGGAGAGGAATAAATATTATAAAATAAATATAATAACAAAAAATTATATGGGATATTTAATTTTCAATATATTTATAGTGTTAATATATAATTTTAGTGTGAAATAAGACATTAGAAGTTAGAGCTTTGCAAGGCTGATTATATTCTCTTGGAGAAACATTTATCGCATCTCTTCATCAGAACTAAAGGTTTGGTATTTTGGGAAAATAAAATCAATAATGTGGATATTTCTGTTTGGGAGATTTTTTGTAATGTTTTTGTAGATCCAAATGGCATGATATGTTTTAAAATAATAGGGTAGGGAGATCTCTTTTACAATCCGGTAGTAGTGGACTTTTTTATATACCAAAGACTATTCAATATTTGAATACACACACACCTAAATGTGACAAAAACATTTAAAATAATTTATTTTAGATAATATAATGTACAGAAACACCATTAAAAAATTAATATAAACCTATTTAAAAAATTTCAGTCTATTATCGTTTATGTGTTCTAACATTTAAAATTTATGTTTGCACCATAATAACTAGTTTCTCTCATTATTAATTATTAAATTATGAATAAAATAAAATGATCCTTGTTATATAATTTAGAACCAACTATTATAAATATGAAATCAATTTTATCAAATAAAATTTCTATATTTGTGGGAAATTAATTTGAATTCCATCCCATGAAATGTGAGAAACATTATTTTAACCATAATAGGGGTAATAAAATTTTATTGGATTTACCAAAAAATAGGAAAAATATTTATCATTAACATATTAAATAATGTTAATTATTATAAATAAAAATATAGAATCCATTTTATGTAATTCAACTAATATATAAGGTATAATTTTTTTAAAAAACAAACTCTCAAATTCTTTAAAAAATGGGTTTCCCAAAAGATGATTTTTCGACTACACGATGATATTAAATTAAATATATAAATATTAATATACATTATATGGATATAATTTCAAATATTAATATATATAATCAATGAATTTAATATAAAACATTCATCGCTAATGATTATTTTAATTAATTAAAATCTATAAACATTTTTCAATTTTAAATAAAAAATTACTAATTAAAAAAACAATTATCTAAATATATCCCAGTTCTACCTTATAAGGATCATATTTTTAATTATATATAAATTATATTTAATAAATTATTAAAAATTCATATTAATAATCATTACTACATGCAATATGGGGAATATAAAAATCCTACATTATTTATATTTCATAAAATCTATTACTAAGGGAATAGTTTAAAAACTGATTTTAGTCTTACTTTGACCAAGTAATTTCGGTATATATATTTGTAAAATGAAAATAGAATTGTTTTCTCAGGAAATATTAAAAAATACATGGTATTATTGTTTTATTAATTTATAAATATCACATATTATTATTCTGGTTCGGGTGTTACATTATTCCATCCTATAAAAATTTATTCCTCTAAATTTATAGGCTTATTACTATATAAAATAATGAGAGTAGTTTAATTTCATAACATCCTATGGATCACATATAGCTTCTTCGATTTTATGATTTCTACATATTATCTTTACTAATATAGTCATTTGATTCAACAATATTTTATCTCTAGTGTCAAGAATATATAGATGTTATACAAAATAAGATAGATCATTATAAAATACTATTTCATTATAGGTGAGCACATAAATGGGGTTTGGATATACTTCCTCAATAATGATATTTCCAAAATCCATAATAATATTTATATATGATAGGAAATTTTTTCAATGATAATATATATCGCTAATTCATTCTATAATTTAAAAGGGGTTGATTATGACAGCATTAAGTGGAGATACATTTTATAAAACATGACATCCCACATGAAATTCAAAATCATTACATGAATTTTATGAATAAATATTTTCCCATTTCCCATTCATTATTATGACCTTGAATTGTATTTACCTCTGACAATTTTATTTCATCATGATCTGTTTCTAAAAGATTTTTTCACCAAATTCATTCTAATAAGTTAGAGTAAGAGATATCATACCATATAATTTCTCATTATAAACTATTTGAAGTAATTATTGGAAAAGATTATTATTTTTATGAAATACCAAAGGAAAATAATTATAAAACATACAATTGAAGTCATGTTAGAATGTCATCACCATAACATTTAATTTTTCTACAGTCCTTTCAGACTTTCCATCAGTTTAAGGAATTCATTTGGTGTTTAATTGATGCTCATAATGATGATCCTTTTAATGAATATTCGATAAGTTAAATGTAAATTTAAGATCAGGATCAGAACTATTTGAAATATTTTCACCATTAACTCTTACAACATCATTAATATAGATACATTTGTTTTACTAAATGGTAAAATGCTTTCATACAGAGGAGATATGTTAAGATTTTGTTTGAAAAAAAAACAATATTGACTTTTACATAATTCCTTCTAGGGGTCGCTTATAGTCTTGTCACATTGTCCATAGTAAATTTATACCATTTCTAAGTGGAAATAATACTTGGTTTCATAGATTATCTTCGATGTAGACTATCATGAAGTAGCCCGGGTCAACCCTAAATCAGTCACCTAGCCCACTTGTGAAAAGTCACGAGAGGAATTCCTGATCCTCCTAGGATACTGAAAACCACCAAGGGAATCAATATAGTGACAAGAGAAATATTTACCCAAATATAAACAATTAAATAAACAAAAAAATTTAATGGACAACCTAACATATATTTAAATAAAATTGAAGGTAACATCATTTGAACATGAAACTAATCGTAAAAATAAATCAGATAACTCAACTGACAAAACCATAAAACCTACAAAATCCATGTGACCCTATCGGTCACTCTTCGACATAAGGACCACACAACCCCCAAGGTAATAAAAATAAACATGAAACCTTCATAGGGGATAAAAATAGAGGAATACTACAGGCATGAGTATCAAAAATCAGTAGGCTAGCCCGAAATTTGTTTCCCAAATACCTTCCATTGAAATAAAAGAAACATCAATTTCATATTTTAAATGTAATATATAAAAGAATATTTTCCAAATAAGGTTCAATGAAATAAATATTATAATATAAATTTATTGAAACTTTTCATACAATGGAAATGATATAAACAAATTTCAAGAGATTCAAATTCCAAATGAAAACATTTTTCAAGATGGTTACTTTAATAAAAGTACACACTTCAATAAAGCACACGTGCTACTAAATTTTCCATCCAAATACACTATGTGTCGATGGTGACTACAATATTTTTAATGAGAACTAGTCACGAGAACGTACCTAGGCACTAACCTGCTATGAGCCCCAGGTGCCTTGTATCTAAATGAAAAGTAACCACAAATAATATTTGTTATCATTCACAAGACACTATTAGGGAACAATACCCATAACCTAGTGGGTTTTCATGAGAATAGATATTTTTTATCATTACATTTCATCTAGATATGATGTACCTGGGGCCCATAGCTAACTAGTGCATAAGGTTGTTCCTATGACAAGTTCCCATTCGATATTTGGTATTCACCAATGATATATGGTGTTTTGGGATGGAATATTCAGCAGAATATGTTTGGTATTTAAGAGTGTACATTCATTAAAGTGTCCCTCTTGAAAACTATATTCATTTTGAAGTTGCATCTCATGAAATTGGTTACTATCATATCTAATTTATGAAAACTTGAAAGCATTTTAGATTATAATTTTTACAGTAAATAACCTTGTTTGTAAAATACACTTTTATATATTTATTTTTAATCGTGAAACTTATTTTTACATTATTTTAATGGAAGTGATTTGGGAATGGAATATTGGTCTGGCCTACAATGTTTTAATACTCTAGCATATTTTCTTCTTCTGTTTATCGATGTTGTATAGGTTTCAGATAATAGTTTAATTCCATGGGAGACATGTGATCGTTGTGTTGGAGTGTAACAAACAGAGTTACATAGAGTTAGTTGGTTTTCATTTTTGTTCAGTTGAGTTTTCTGATTTAGTTGTACATTCAGTTTTGTGTACATATGATGTTAAGTTCAATTTTATATAAATTTATATTGGGTTGTAAATTTTTTCTGTTGTTTATTTAATCATTTATATTCAGGATAAATCCTTTATTGTTCACTCTATTTATTACTTTGGGGCTTGTTGCAATCCTAGGAGGATCAAGAACGCCTCTTGGGACTTGTCATATAGTATCTTGGGTGATCATTTTGTGGTTTACTTGAGCTGGTTCGTTACTCAATGGTATTAGATCCAAGTTGGCTCTTAGTGGACCTTTCTTTTTAGATATCCCTTATTATTTGGCAGATTTAAAGGTAGATGGATTCATATTTTTTGAACATGAGGTGTATGTTTAGAAAGAGTGTCGTGAACTCTTAGTCATCCCGATCCTTGGATTTCTAGGGGAAGTCGTGTTTTATTAGTTTCATTGGTCCTTAAGGATTGTTTGGTGATCGGGATATAACAAGGGGAGTTTAAATAATGGCCTCCGTGAGCTCATAGGGACTAGAAATCCATGTAGATCTAGGCAGGGTCCTAGAAGGGCCCTTTGTGTTGGTGGTGTTTTTGACATATGGTCGCCAACCATATGGTCTACTCACCCACCGACACTAGTTCACTATTGTAGGTATCTTAGACCTTTATTTAATTATAGATTTTGTTTTGAAAATACTTTTGTGAGAATCGTGGCAGTGAAATTTCAATGTTTAATATAATTGTGTTTTTTAGAATGTTTTGTTTTTATGAAAATAATTTTTGATAGAAAGTGTTATGATATAATCAGATTGATTTTCTATAATCTAAACTAGTAGTTTACTGTAAAAAAATGGTTGTAAGGCATCAATTATTTTAAGACGATTCTTAAAATTTTGTTCAAAAAATGATGTTTTGTTTTGTTCAAGTGTGTTGGAATTCGATTAATTGGTTTTGGGAATTGTTTTTGAACTATTGTTGTTTTCTAAAAAATGGGGGTTCACCATTATAGCTGTCAGATTCAAAAAATAGACCTTGATAAATTTTTTAAAACGGGAGAGGGGTGTTTGAATTGAAGGCTTGTTTTGGTAGTTATTTTAAAACAAAATAAATGAGTTCGAAATCAAATGGTTCTTGGAAAGGTGTGGGTTTTTGAGATTCTATAATAAATTTGAATAAATGGAGAGGATTTTGATGGAGGCCTAATGGGTTTTGTTTTTAAGCATGGTAAAATTCTTTGTCATGTGGAAATATGAAAATGGTTTTTGAAATGGTGGTTAGTGTGCCTATATTTGGCACACGGTTTTTGAAATGGGTTGAATTTTTCAGATTCTAAAATTAAGATGTTTTTTTTATCCATTGGGGTTTTTATAGGTGGTCTCATTCATGGTTTTGTATAGATAAGTTTATAGATGTTTGGTATGGAATCGTGGTTGGGTGTTTGGTGTGGCACAAGAATGTATATGTGAGTGATACTTGATGAAACACCATTGATGAATGTGAAAATCCACCATGTTAGTTTATTTTTCAAATGTTTATTAAGATAAAAACAATATTGTGTTTTTGTAAACGAGTGTTTATATTGATTTCTATTTCATGTTTTAGAAGTGTGTTTTGTTTTGTATTCATCCTCATGATATGGAATTCAATCTATTGGTATGTCTTGAGATTGAATATTGGTGGTGGATCGATTTTGTAGAAATCTCCGGTTAATTTCTAAGGATATAATGGATGTTGTTCTGTGGAAATGGATGGTTCTCCATTCGAAAGGCTTCTAGTTGAATAACCTACAGATTCTATTCAAACAATTAATACACCACATAAATTGATTCTTTAACTTGTTTAATGGAATATAGAGCTATTTGGGATTGATTTAAAGTGTTTCCCTATTATGATAATTCTTTTGAATATAGTAGTTGTGTTCAGTGATGATGATGTATTTGAATGTATCCCTTGTCCATTCTACTCGTCGTTTGGATTGAGAGTGAAAAGTGCTAGGTATTTATGACTTCCTATTTAGATTAAGGCGTGTTGTAGAGAATGTTTGTTTTTTGGGATGTTGTGATCATTTTCTCTTTGTTGCGGTGTAACAAATGCATCAAACATCAGGAATCCATCCATAGGCCCATGAGTGAATCATTTCACGTAGTCAAGAAATCAATAGATGTGATGGTAACTACAATAACCTCCTACATTCACCGATGTGGTAATTTAGTTTCTCTTTTTTTATTTTGATTTTTCATATCTTTTATTTTCTTTTATTCACAAAGAGCATGGTTGACTTACCCCTCACACAGTGTCTATGGTAATTCATTCTCGAATGTGGGTTTCCAATCAATGTCCTTGTGTAGACAGGCAATGTGAATCGGGTGTGGTATTGGTTTTACATGTTCTTGTGTGGATATTTTTGTGTGGTTCCTCTATTTCATGGGTGGTATCAGTGTCCCAATGATTGGGTCCACTTACCTCTCAGCCTAGAGTGGTGGATGTTTTGATCTATGCCATAGGTGCCGACCCAGTTCATGTCCCCTTTGATTGGGAGTGGGTTGTTTAAAAGTTCATATTTAAACCCTCTTAACCTCGGTTTGTATGTTTTGTGGGAGTGTTTTGGTTGGCCTGTGGGGGGAGTCCCAAATCAAATTCATGTTTGATTATTGTTTGTTCATTTCTAGTTGGTCTCTATTGGCGGGGAGACCCACTGTGTGTCTTGAAGCTCTTTCCTTTATGGATTTCTCTGATGGTAGTAATGATTTAATGGTCGGGAGCCTGTTCCAGCTTCCCCCCACCCCAAGTAATTGGATTTTGTGATTTCACTTTGTATTAGGTTATCGTTGGGTTCATTGTGAGAATTCCCAACAATATGGTTAATTGCTTGGTGGTGGTGGTGGTGGCCTGATCATTCCGTCAGTTCTCTGGAACTGGTAGTGAGTTGGTGTTTTGTTTGGTAATGTGGCTTATATAGAATTGATGGTTGATGATATGTACTTATCATGAGTGTTTAGAACGTTTTGATACAGAATCCTTATATGTAGATCATTCAACTACAAATTTTTATGGATTTTTGGTGGTGGAAAGCTTAAATGGTGGGGTGAATTGTCACACCCGGTTTTTCATGTCTTTGTAATAATCTTGTTTTTTGGATATATTGATCCTTTTTTGGGGGTTTGGGTGAGTTTAATGTTTATTTTTGAATTTCCATCTTCTTATAATCATCCTACCATGGTTTTCCTATATCTTGTTTGGGGTTTTTTTGTAGAAAAGGTTGGTTACATCATGATTTGGGCCAAACTGTGAGCCCATTTCCAAATTTAAAAATAAATTTTGTTTCTTTTATTAATACTTAGTTTTTAAACATTTTTCACCCATTTAACATCCAACATGACCAAATATAAACTATTAAAACCACCATATCCATTTGGACCCCTTTATAACTCATAATTATGGTATATCTGTGTTATTTATTCAGGTATTGGGCCAGCCCAAAATCCAATTTCCTGTTTTAAAAAAAAAAAATTTTATTAAATTTCTATCATTTTTGGGTAATTACTCCTTTGAAATAGAGCCCTTACTATTATATATCTACCATAGGAACATCCCCCTTCGTTTTCCTTAGTTTTGGGACACTTTTGGGAGATTTATCACCAATGGATAGTGGTTCTTAATTTCTTCGACAAATCATTCTCCATTCTTTTCCCACTTCCTTCTTATTTCATTTTTACTCAGATTTATCTTCTTTCATAGTCATGATAGAGATAGGGTTATGTTTTTTAATCATTTTTATGGGGTTTTGAATATTTAGGTTTGGTATTCAATGATCTAGAGTTTTGGAACCCGCGATAGGTGTTTTCGGGTGTGCATCTCCCTTCCGCCGTGCTTTTAAGGTATGTTCTCCCAAGAACATGCATTTAATATTTAAGATTCATCCTCTTATTTATTTTCTCACATTATATACTTGTTTATTATTATTTTACAACCTTTGTATTATCTATTTGGTGAGAGAAATTGTTATTTACGCCTTTTTAAATTATTTAATAAATATTTGGAATGAAAATTTAATTTTGTACCACTTTGGGTGTTAAATAGGAGTTTTTTTCTAAATGTTTCATGCCTAGTTTTTGGTAAAGTTCTAGGAAGGATTTTGTGAGCTAAATATTATATGGAATGCCTTTTTTTAATTTATTAAACTAAGGGAAGCATGATAATTGATATTTCAGGATCCTTTTATGGATTTGAAAAGTGGTTTTGGTTTTAGAAATATATTTTTATTATTTTTTGACTTGTTTTGACATGGTTTTTCGGTAAGGGACCCATTAGACATTTATATTTAAATAATAGAGCATTGAATGTGTAACATAAATGTTTTAAAGGGTATATCTAATTTTTTTTTGTTCCTAATGATTTTTTACAAATTTTTATGAAAGGTGAAATTTTTTTATTTGTTATACATCTGTTTGGTAAAACGTTTAAAGGGTTGTTTGAAACTTTTCTTAAGAAATGAGTTTCTATGTATGTTCCATGTTGCACCACGTGGGGTCATTTTATGATTCCTAAAATTGATATATAAAATGGTTTTTGGGATTCCAAATATTATTTTACATGGTATTGGGGGTGTTTAGCCTTGAAATAGTATTTTTAAAAGATATTATGTGCAAATCATTTTTATAAATCTTGAAATTGGTTTTATGAAAATTTTATGTTGTTTATTGATCCATGAAAAATATGCGAAACATGTTTGTGGGATAGTTTATGTGTGTCTGATTTGACAAAATGAAATTTCATGTGAAAAGTTTAATTTATGACATGTGGAACATGATTGAGCACAAATTGGTAATCATAGTTATCTAGGTGGGTGGATGTGTGCTCGTATGCTTGTTTTGTGGAGTGGTTTCATCTTTGTTTCTTGTAGCAATTTTGGCAATAACAACTTTATCTATAGTATGATGATGATGGTGGGGAGCACTAGGTTTTGGGTATTTTTCCATACTAGTGGATCATACACAAGAATATATATTTTTTATGGTTACTTTTCACTGAGATATGAGGTACCTAGGTCCCACAACAAGTTAGTTCCTAAGGATGCTCAATTGACTAGAGATCATTAAATATATTGTATTCACCATCATAAAATGGTGTATTTGGTTGGAAAATTTAGTAGCATGTGTTTTTTATTTAAGAGTGTACTTTCATTAAAGTATCCCTCTTGAAAAATATTTTTATTTTGAAGTTTCGTCTCTTGAAATTGGTTACTATCATTTCATGTTTATGAAAACATGCATTAATTTTCAATTATAATGATTAAAACATATAAAATTGTTTGGAAAACACACTTTTATTTATTTCATTTAAAACATGAAATTGATGTTTCTTTTATTTTAATGTATGTTACTTTGGAAAATAAAATCATGCTATCCCACTATGTTTTAATACACATTCTAATAGTTTTTTTCTGTTTTTATCCTGTGTGTGGGTTTCAGATTGATTTCGATCGCCTTAGGAAACATGTGATTGTATTTTTGAAGAGTGACTAGCGGGGTCACGTGGAGTTAGTTGGACATCAGGTTTGGCCAGTTGAGTTGAATTATTTAGTTGTACTTTCAGTTTCATGTAAAAATGATGTAAGATCAATTATATAAGAATTTATGTTTAGTTATCCATTTCTTTCTAGTGTTTGTTTAATTGTTAATATGTGGGAGAGATTGTTCCCTTGTCACTCTATAGATTCCCTTGGTGATTTTCCCTATCCTAGGAGGACCGGGAATGACACTTGGGACATGTTTTGGAGCAGCCTGAATGACTGGTTTAGGGTTTACCAAGGCTGGTTCGTGACATTGTCACTTAACCATCACATTTGGAAAATCCATATATCTTTAAAAATAATAAAAAAAAATCCAACTTAATGATATTCCAGACAATTTGTTCCCACATATCCATATAAATCATGGGAATGCAAGGTTATATAGATAAATTCAATCCATGAGTGTCATCCAATTATTCATTTTTGAAACATGTAAATATTCAAGACATAATCAATTTCAAAATTTCAAAATTACATATTCACTAAAAATGTATTCCAAATTCTCATCATTTATAGTGGTAATTTTTCTTAATAAATTCTCTTCATTGAATAATAATTTTTTATATTTTATAATAAATATGGGTTTTAAATCATTTAAAAGGAGAGTGTTGTGTCCCCATACATAATAATTTATATATCCATATTTACTAGTTTCATGAAAATAGTCTCCCACTCAATATTCATTTTATTCTGAACTCCATGATATTACATGTTCATGGAATCTTATTAGTTATTTTATTTCCCTTTGTGGAAGGGTAATAAGATGTAATAATCCTTTCTTCCTCAAGAATAATTATTTTTTTATATTGATCTCTCTCTATAAGAATTTTTTATGGGTCTTATTGAATGTTTATATCTTATATATTTCACCATGTATATAATGTTTTCATATATTCAAAGTAAATACTATATATTCCACCTCAATATAATGGGATAGATTGTTCTGATTGTGAGTCTATAACTTACCTAATGAATATGAAGTAAAATTTTCATTTTGTATAAGGGAAAAACCATGTCCTTTATTTTATGCATCATTATATATCAAAGACCAATCATCACATAATATTATAGTAAAAATTGGAGCATTTACACATATTCAATTTAATTCATAAAAACATTCCTTAAATTTCATTTTCTATATAATCATAACCCCTATATTTTTAATCGCAGTTAATGGGTTTTCTAATGAATAATTTTTTGAATAAATTTCAAATAGTATCCTTCCTAAAAAAATTAAACTATGTACCTCAGTTGAGATCTCTTGAAGGTTAATAATTGAATGAAGTTATCTTTTTTAGCATCAACCTAGATTCAAGGTTTAGAGAAAATATTTCCATGAAATGAAACATCCCAAATCCATAATTCAAACTTCCTAAATTTCCTATATAATTGCATTCTTCTAAGAGTCATAGGAATGTTATTTAGGTGATTATCATCATCCATGTAGATCCTACAATTCACCAATATATCATCAATGTTTACTAAAAAATCAACCTAATATTCTATGAAAAAATCTATATTATATACATAAAAATCGATGGGTCATTATTTAATCCAATTGGAATTACTATAAAATTGTAATTTCCATACCTTATTCAGAATTTTGTATTTGAAATGTATTACTTATTTAATTGATCTTTATTATACTAAGAATTAAGTTCAATAATTGATAATTATTGATCTCAGTGATGTTAATCAGACAAGTCATTAATGCAAGGGTGAGGGAACTAGTTAATTATAAATATATCATTGATTTCACTATAATAATTATATATGCTCATTTATAAATATATATTTTTAAATAATTCAATGAGGAAAACCTAGAGTTTGAAATTGGGTAAAATATATCTCGTACCACAAAACTTCTAATGTTTTTTAATCAAATTCAAAAATTCCATAGTGTACATTCTATGGGGAGTCTCATGACATAGATCTTACATCAAGGATTAAATTGATGGAGAACTCAACATCACTATATGGTTGATGATTGACTAATTAATTAGTAAATACATTAATTTGTTCATTTATATTAGTTTTATCCTCAATATGAATATTCCCCTTTCCATCCATTTATTTTTATTGGCTTTCTTCACTGAATATATCTTTCAACAGATCTATAAGGGGTGGATTAGGACATGACTATGATAATGATGTATCCTACACAATGATATAGAATTATAAAATTTACATGGAATCGTAATTTCCTTCTCTTTCAAATAATTTTTTTTATATTTTCTAACCCATTCAATATCAAATATTATATTAAATTCAACCAATTTTATAATATTAATGTCTAAAAAATTGGAATGTTTTAATTTCATAATGGGAAGTCCTTGACATTCACTTTTTACTGTAAAATTTCTACTAAGAGTTTTGAAACACCACTCCCTTCTTATGATTCTGGGGAAATATTATTAAGGTGTAAAATAAAATTTGAATCCTCTAAAATGGTTCAAAAAAACAATGTGAATTATCGTAAGAATATCACCTAGGTGTATCATACTAGGTGTGAAGTAAGGAATATCTTCATGATCCAAGTGACAACCAATTCAAAGCCCAATTCTCCCATTTAAAATATATTACCCTTTAGTTAGATACTTCTAGAAACACATCCTCTTGTAGAATATATACATTAATTTATTTCTACACAAAACAACTTAATATATTACATAAAAAATTCAGGACCTCATTTCATACTTATCATTTATTTTAATCATAGGGTTTTTTTCCCTAATAAATTCTTTCCATAATCAAGTTACCTTGGTTTCTACTAAATATTCTGATATACCAACTGTATTTACCCTGACTCTAGTAACCCAGAGTCAATTGTTAATTTATTACACATCCTTTATACATTGGGTAAAATCCAAAAAACTATAATAATTTTTGTGTTTGTCAGAAAGGATATATACATTATACCCATTTACATTATAAAAATAATGTAACACATAAAAAAATAAAATATCCAGAATAATGGAATCTCATTGAAAATAAATTAACTTCATATAATGGGTAAAAGAAACAAAATATGGTTGATATAAAATTCAAATGTAGGGTTTTTTATATTGGAAACTATAATATAAAATGTTGAATAATAAATATTGAAAGGTAAATAACTGAATACATATTCCCTTAAATCTATAACACGAATATGATTATTATATAAGGCATTATCAATATTGAAATTTAAATAACATAAAACACATTTCATTTAACAATTATATTAAGAAAAAAAAATACATCTATGGATGATATCAATGTAATAATCTCAGTGATATTAATAGTTATTTTCTCAATGAAAAAAAGGATTAATAATAGATGATGTTATCTCACACATCATGATATCTATAAAATAATTTACATTGATAATAGAGTATAAAAATGTGGGTAAAATCCCATTTAATTTCATGAGTGTGTTTGTCTCATGAAACCTTCTAATGAATCATGGGGTTATATAATTCTAGGCCACACATATCACTACATTTCTGGAAAATTACTCATATATTTAATTATAATTTTAATTTATGAACAATATTTCTAAAAAACTATCCATATTGAGTACAAGAAAACAATTTATAAATTCTTCCACAGTTAGTTAAAAAAATAAATGTAAACATCATTTGGAAAAATCTTGTATGGATAAGTCAATAATCATACCCACGATACAATGAATATGGATATATATAAAAAAAATCTAAAATGAAATATGATAACAAGAATGTGAATGTATCATGTGAAATCCAAAAATCAAAAGATTACTCTATAGAAGATATGTGAGAAACAGTTCATATAAAACATAGGTTTTGAAATAAAATCATTCATTTTAGAATAATAAATGTAATTGAAGTGTAATATTAATATAATATTTCATAAAATATTTTTCATTTTAAATACGCTATAAACAATTTTAATAAGATAAATTTCATTAAATGGTTATGGTGGTGTGTAATTCAATTATCATCATATAAGTTAAAAAAAATCTCTTTTCTGTTTTTTATATAAAATGTCACGTTGGAATGTCTTTTGAAATATTCCATTAAAACCATTCCTGAAATTCCTATATAAAAAATTATTTCATTCCAAAATCATTTGACTAAATAATTGGGATTTTAAAACATAATATCTTAAAACATGTACCTGGAGGGAAATTACATTTGATAAAAAATTGAAAATTATTATACAGTTTCATTTAAAAAAATAATTTACATAATTATGAACCCAAAAGAGGAAAATTTCAAAGATGATATTGAAAATAATTAAATATATAGTAGATATGTAAATTATTGGATTTCATGTTAGATAAATGATCATATTAATTCTCAAAGAGTAAAAATAATCCCCAATAGAATATCATCTTGTAAAATATACACTTACATCATTGGTGAAATTCATATTATTAAAAATTAAAATAATTTACATGAAATAAAAAATTAAACATCATTAAAAAATAGTTATTCAGAATAAATACCTAAAATGAGAAGTATATAAGACTCATACCAGTGAATTGGAGTGTGTTACAAAACATTTCTCAAAAGAATTGAAATTGAGAAAAATTCCCTAACAACTTGGATATATTCAATTTAAATAGACTTGGATGATAAAATTTAAATCGAACCATAAAATAATATTAATTATGATGGTTTCAATATATTACATAAAAAAATCTGAAATATAAATAATATATACTAAAAAATTGGTTCCCAATCTTTTAATGTTCCCCAATGAAAGGATACTATGAGAAAATCCCTTACCTAACACATCCCTGTATATTTACATGATATAACATTTTTTATATTGGTTTTAAAAATATTATTAGTTAAAAAAACATATTAAATTTTATAATATTATATATGATCTTTTTATAAAATCTTTTTCACATGTTCATTATTAATTTTACATTTTTACAATTATTTTTGGTTTTAATTTCTTTATTTCTTCATTAATGTTTTTCATTAATGTTCTGATTACAATATATGATATATAGATTCATTATATCCAGAATAATATTACCATTATATATATATATCATATTATTTCATTTAGTTTCTTTTTAGATCATTTCTAGATATTTTGACACTGAAAATGAATTGTATCACTTCATAAACACGGTAGGTAGCATATATGAAAGTGTGACATTATAAATCACATAACATGTGAATGAAAAATATTAGATTCTATATTAATTTTACATTATTAATTTAATGTAATATTTATCATATAAAATTATTATTTTTATCAATATTACTATTCATGTGAGTTGGTGTAGGGAAAAAATTATATCAGATCGCAAAGTGGGAGTCTATAGTACACATGAACGATGGATTTGATTACCATTGGATGGAGAAATACATGAATTAATTTTCCTAGGGAAAATTAATAACATATTTTTATGTGGTATTGGTTGGTGTTATTAAATTGGTAGTTTATGAAATAATTTAGTGTTGTAAAAGAAGAAAGAAAAAGTAAAATCACTATTCAAATGAATGGATTCTCCTAGAAAAACCTCCTTATGATCTATTTTTAAAGACAATAGGGATGGATATTTTGTAATAAAAAAAGTTCTTTAATTTTTCTAATGATGACTGGGAGTGGTTTAGTTTGGGTTTAGTTGAGAAAAAATCATGATATTTTGGAAGAAGTGATGGTAGGGCGTTCCCTCTTATAATTGAGAAGGAGTAGATTTTATTTAAATACAAAAAATTATTCAATGATGAGAAGACATTAAAACCTAAAGATATTAAAATTTTCATCACAAATGGATTTTGTGTAATATATGTTCAACTCACACATTCATAAAATTATAAATTAACACATCAATCCCTTATCCTCAAAGATTACATATTTTTTAATTTTAGTTTTTTCATGGTCAAATATTTATAACATAGGTAATTAAATATTTAATCATAATATTATATTCTTTATATTATATAAAACATAAAAAATTAATACTAAATTAAATTAAATTTCTCAAAATAAAATTATTTATGGTTAGAATGTTATTTTTAATAAAATTTTATGCAATATGTAAAACTGTGTTTCTATGCAATTAATGTTACTAGTATTTAATGTATTTACTAGTCATTATGAATTGAAATTATGTTGACCATAAAATAATATTAGTTATGATAATTAAAAAAATTTAATCCATTTTATTAAATTTAATTCTTATAAGTGGTTTTATTTAGTCAAAAAAACCCTCAACTATTGTCGAAAAATGGATTTCCAATAATTTAATTTTCTAGTTTATGATGATATTATGTTAAATATATAACTAGAAATCACCATTAAATAATTTTTAATTCTTATATTTAGTCATATAATCTATAAATTTCATTTAATTAATTCTCTATTTTTTAATTAATTAGAATTTATAGACATTATAGATTTTATTTAAAAAAATATTCTAAAAAATGACATTTTTATGTACCAATATCCTTATATATAAATCTATTTATTTCATAGTTCAAAAATAGATAATTATATATATTATCGAGAATAAAATCTTATATCTAAATTAAAATTTCTTAAAATTTATTCCCTGATAATTTTCCCATGTTAGTTCAAAACCAATATTCATGTTATCTAATAAAAATGTTTATTTAAATAAATATTTAAATTTTCATTGAAATCTGGTTTTAGTGATATAGAATATTCACTTACAATAATTGATTATAATGTTTTTAATAAATACACAAGTTTAATTTTTTGGATCAATCAAAAATTTTCAAGGATATAGTTTTCGAGGTTTGTAATATTGAATAACATCCCACTCTAGTTTCTTCTCATGAATGATTAGTAATTAATTGAATGAGGATGATAGGAACTGACCCCATGTGTTTCTAACCATGAAGTCATTATAATTCTAAGGGATAAGTGATACATTATAATTGGATTAAATTTTATAAAAATTAAAATGACCACAATAATCTTGAGGGATCATGATTAAATTGTGATGATGTGTGTTATATTTAGGTATTAATTCTATGGTAAATGTGGTCATATGTTGTGGTTCTGGAAATAAAACATTTGGATTTTTATATGAATAACATTCAAACCATATTTACATAGTACTAATTAATATATTAGTAATAAATGTTTTTATATTGTCTTAAATTTATATATTATATATCAACACTTCATTTAGAATCATTCCACCTTTACCATGATGGGGTAATATTAATTAATGTTTGATATTAATTATTATGGAATGTTGGGGTTCGTAGGAATCCAAACTATTTATAACAGATGTTACAGTATTCATTATGGATTGAATAAAAAAGCGGGTGATTTTCATAAAGGAAGTGTTAGTTTCACAATATAGTAAATATATTTTATTCTATTTTGGATAGCTAGAAATAGGATTTTGAATTTCTTCTAGTGTGATATGAAAAGACACATGAAGTTTTACTCATCAAATGCTTTGAAAAGATTACTGTTGAATTGATTCCTCATTCATAGACTAAGAATCTCTCCATAATTCCCAACAAGACATAGTGGCACATAATAATATTACAAAAGATATTATGGTATAGTTAGATAATTTCAAGGAAATTGGTTTCTAGTCAATGGAAATAGAGGTAGGTCCAGTTCATATTGTGATTAAATTCAGATGATGGTAGACCCATATTTCAATGGATAGTAGTTTATAACTTTTTAATGATATACTTATAGGCCATGAATGTGTATCCATTTTAAATTAATGTTTTCCATATTATAATTGGTACCATTATTTATATTTCATTATCATTATAATGTTATTTAATTGATACAAGTACCCCTCACTCCATTTTATAAACAAACATTATGAATCAATTAAATCTATTTGATGGATATAAATTTGTACTATAAGGTGATATAAATGACCCTAAAAAAAGAGGGATGTGGGGTAATTATTCCCCTCCAAAAAAATTTTTATATCTAAATTTATATTTTTAGGTAAATAAATAGTTTAAAAAAATATACCATATCAATGTTATTATTAGTATGGAATACATGGATTTCAATTAATAATATAATGAATGAAAACATTAGGCAATGTCCTTTATTTCTAATTTTATTTTCAAGGCATTGGCATTATGAGAAATATTTTGGGACCTAGTAGGAATTGAAAACAATTTGGATAATAATTTAAATAATTTTTTATCTAATGTTTGACCAATATAAGGCCATCCATACATACCATACAACCATCTAATATTTTCAATCAGCCAACTCAATGACAATTTCAGGAAAAATGAATTGGATGGAGGTTCCTATTTTAGGTACACTCCCTACAAATATGATTGATGGGGTGGCTGAAGTGCACCCATGGAGAATAGAGGAGCAGGGTGCACATATGTAAGCACACACTAGTGTTAATAGTATGTTTCTATATGAAATAGTTACCGAAATTTCCATGGATGAGATTATTTTGTCGGGTTGGATATCATTATGTGGAGGTATAATGAATATAATACTTATATGGGACTCTAAAAGAGTATAACTATGCATCAACCTTTAATATACACACATATAATGTGGACTGTTTGATCAATTTTATATCATCTATATGATTATAAAAACATAATTTTCTACTTCATCTATATAGGAAACCTTCTAATTTGAGTCAAATTTCCACAAATTGAATAATTTATTAGTAATATATATTCAAATCGACATTACTTTTTGTGATAAATCTACTAATTGTAAAAATCGCAATCATTCATATAGTGAATTTTTTACAATCAATAATTACATACTAGAGTGACCACATGATGTGTGAATCCATGATCTATATACCGACCATATAAAGAACCATGAACTATCAAATATGTACTCCCAATCAACACTGTGTCCTTGGCTATAAAAATAAAAATTGTGTTCATTATTCTGTTTATTGGATGAAACAATACAATGTTCTTAATCCAGAATTTTGATACAAAAGGTACACTGACTTGGCACAAAATTACTAGAAGAACAACATAATCATTGTATATAGAACGTGAAATAATATAACATAGTTCATGAATGGGGTAACATGAGAAATAAATTTTCCATGATTATAATGATTTATTACACATTTCTTGTTTGATTTTTAGAAAAAAATCTATAGTAATTTTTTCCTCAAAAAAATTAATTCAAAAAAGATGAAAAATAGTGTTGAAAATTATATCAACCATTCTTTACTTTGATGTAGTAAATAATGGAGTATGCATGAAATGTAATTAAGTCATCAATTTTAGAAGGTAGTGAGTAAAAACTGAGAATATAATTTCACCTATAGGAAGATACAATAAATGAATGATAATTTCAATTCATGGAAAAATGACTAGGCAAGTCACATAGTAATTTTTTTAGAAGAAATACACTAGACAATAATTCATAAAATGAGAAATGAGTTCATGGTTATTTTGATAACATAACAAGGAATGAAATTATTTTATCTTCTTGAGATAATGTTTTTGAATTGAATAAACAAGAATAAAATCATGAATAAATATTTAGATGATATATTTAGGTTTAATTATGGGGTAAATTATGAAGAAAACATGATATTTAAAAATAATTTTTGAATTATTATCTTAGTCTATTCCTTTTAAATGAATATTAATATCTGGTCTTGATATGATTATGAATAATAAATCATTGTAGTATTATATTTTTAATATTACAACACTATTATTTATAATATTTATTCTAGGAAATTTTTAAATTGTAAACTTCAGGAATTTTTTCACATATGCTAATAATATTCAATATTGTACTGATTCTCCAAAATAAGAATGATAATTGATACATTAATATTCTTTATATAGTCCTGGAATTTGTAAATATGATTCTGAATATACATGTTCTTTCCTAATATAAAGAATAAGGTTATCTTATATAAGAATCCCCTTGTGCATGAGATGATTATTTCAAAATATTTGTGCAAGATAGACCAGCTATAGATGAATAATTTTCATTTGGCATTATAATTATTTCTTAGAGAATATATATACTTTAATGCTGAAGAATCCAGTAATTATCATATTAAATGATTCAATCCTTTAGGATGATAACAAATTATGATATATTTGTGGCCCAAATATAATTAACTCAATTTGAAATATTGTTGGATATTCAGAAAACGATTACATATCTAAAAGCAGATAAAACATGTTAAAAACTTTTTTTGGATTATATGAATGTTTATTCACAGCCTATTATAATGATAATGTATTTTTGTTCCCAAAATTGGTAAACAATGCAATACTGAAGGTTATCCCTATAGAGACCCGAAGCCTGTCGTACATGGACATTACATTACTTTTTCGGAATACTTAGTACATAACAAAAACACACACACAAAAGGACCATAATAGTTTTTTGTCTTTGGAAACTCAGAATATAATCTTCTAATCGTGGTGAAAGGTCTTCAACATCTCCCATAAAGATCATCCATTTTTTTTCTTACCTAAAACCTTTATTTATATCCTGGGGAAAAGAAAACATAAAAGGGTGAGCTCAAATACTCAGTAAGGGTAAACAAAAGAAATATTAATCACATCATATTCATAAGAACATAACATTTTTGGAAATCTTAACCTGCAAAAGTTATCATAATATCATAACATGGGATAAATCATCGTAGTGAAATGTAATCCCAATAATCATAACTTAAAACATGAAACTTTGTGGCATACACACATAATCATACAGAATCATTTCTTATTAGTCAAGACTCATTTCCAATACTATCTTAGTGGACAAAGTCCATTTCTGAACCGAGTTCACTCCTCGTTTCAGTCCTATTTCACTGAACTGGTTTAACCTGCCGTTCCATCCATGTCTATCTCATGAGATATAAAATCTTTACCCAATGCATTGGAGGGAGATAAAGTTCCCACCCATCTCATAATGATACCATTCTTATGTGTGCCACAAAATCATAAACCATACATCGTAGCATAACCCATGTAATAAAAATGGGAATCTTAAACATCGTGACATCATAAAACAATTCATATAAGATAAAGGAATTCATAAAAATAATTCCATCACAACATAATAAAATCAATGTAAAAATAGGGATAGAAACAGAACCTTTTATTATCTTAGATGGAAAATAATTCTGATAAAACACTTGAACTCCATTCTTGAGGAAAATATCCTTTCTACTTCAAAAACATTTTCCCTTTCTTAACATGTCATACAATTTTAAAATAAAAGAAGTTGATTAAAAATAAACTTGAAAACTTTTAAATTAACCTTCTTGGAAATAATGTTTTAAAAATCCATTCATGCCGTATAAGATAAAAAAACATTCTTCTCGTACTTTTGTCGGAAAAGTCAAAAAGTACCTCGTACGAAAAACGACAAAAGATTCCTTTCATATCTTTTAATAAAAACTCACTGAAGGGTAAAATTTGATTAAAAAAATTTAGGTGGATGGAAATAATATTTCATATTGAGTAAACATGGATTTGGATGATAAAATACACCCCATTAAATTTCAATGTATAACCAATCTCAGATAAAAATGAGATTGTGATATTTCCCTTACCTTAGGTCCAATTTGCATCGTAAGAGTCCGAACGTCCTGTATAATGATTTAAATAATGTCATTGAATTATTACAGAATAATATTCATTGTTATGATATCATATATGGTTCAATTATGACTTTATATTACCCATTCTTATGTAAATTAATGTTAAAGTAGTGTTTTGGGTAAAATCATCTTATTTATCGTACATGTTTTGACTTGTTTTTCTTGAGGTTATTATTACTGATATCATGATTTAATTAATTCCAAAATGTAAATCATGATTTATTTATCATATAAATTCATTATATATCCATAATATACATTCATTTATAATAGTACATAACATATGGATGTAAAAAATGAAACTCACCGTTCATGGAGACGGTAAGCCGTACGTACGCATAAACGCTACTTCCATTTCTATTTCTTATTTTAATGGAATTAAAACATAATTATACATAGGTATTCCAGTATAATATCATATATAATATCATTAAACACATCCTTTATACATCCCACATAAGGTATTAACGAATCACATCATTTTGAGGGGGCGGTAGTCCGCACTACCTCAAAGGAGATTATTGTTTTTACCGACTATGGAAACCGTAAAGGCTTGGTATAATTGGGAATTAAAGAAGCATAAGGAAATAATAAACATAATATATATTATATATAAATACAGTGCCATCATAATGGCCACCATGAGAGGCGGTAGAAGAAAATCGAACAATCATCGTTTCGTGAGGCGTTAGTTTGCCATCAAAGAAACATTATGTTCTTCATCATTAGATGGAGGTGTGTGTAAGTGTTTTTCGAATCCTTCTCATAGAAACATCCTAGTATTTTTAGGATACTTTTGTTGTCAAAAAATAAAGGATTAGAATGATTTTAGGGGTTGGGTAAATAGAATAAAAGAAAACTACTTAAGAGAAACTGTTACCTTTAATTTTGGTAACTTCCTTTGGTTTGAACCAAAAGGACTTCTTGGAGAGTCTTCTGCCTAATGTAAGGCTTAAAGGGGAAGGAGAGGGATGTAGGGAGATTAGTTGGGCAGATTTTGGACGAGAAAAATGGCTTGATAGGTGTGAGTAATTGCATAGAAGTGGTCTCCTTTTATAAGGGAGTGGAGGGGCTCTTTAGGAATGTGTGAAAACATTATTTTATTATAAACTTATCTTCGATTTCAAGAGGTCGAAAACACATTAATGTCGAAGATAAGATGACCCATATTCGAAATAAAGTCATCTAATGGGAATTGGACAGGTTTTGGATGATATGTTAATCATTTTATTCTTATTTATTTAAATCATTTATTAATGAGAAAAATACTGCATCATTATTGTGTCATACATAATTTAATTTATATGATGTCTAAAAATTATAAAAAAAATAACAACATGTACGAAATATTTTTATCTATCCAATGAATATTTATAGTCCAAAATATAATTTATATATCTCCTTATAAAAATTAATTTCTAAAGGATATTTGTTAATTCCAATTTTGTCTTTACATTAAATTAATTAATCCAATGTGTCATTGTCTTTCATAAGTGGCTCCATGGGGTCCCAAAATCGACCCAAGGATGCCCATGGTCATCCAATACTCATCCAATAAGGTTAGGTCAAGTGTCAAGGTAATTTTGAATTATTATAATATTTTTTTAACATTGAATTACCCTATTTACCTTTAACCGTAGTAAATAAAAATTACCGTAGTTACTATTCATAATATCAAAAAATAAAAGTAACCAATTAAAATAATTTGGACCCACTGATTCCAAATATGGAATCCATTTTTCAAAATTCAAAACACAGAAGTTGCAGTAATTAATTTAAAATTAATCCCGTTGTTAAGCAAACAGGTTTTAAATGTTAAAACATTGCCAATGATTGAATTTATTTAACCTACGAATTCAATGTAAAATCATGGCTAATGACATACATTATATTAAATGGTAAAAATATATTCTATTTACACTATTAATCCATTCAATATTATTATTTAAACACATAATTTATTACGATGAAAAAAGCTTTTTTTTAATTAAAATATAGCGTGTTTTTACTATTCATTAAAATATGAAAGTTATCAGAATAATATGAAAAAATTATCCAATGTAAATTTTTATATCTTTATTCTAAATAAGAATTTTATTTTGTCAAATTGAACATATAAACTTATAAAAAACTAGATTTAATTTGGTTGCGCTATTAAAAGGTGGTAAAACTGCATTTTTTGAAAAATACTTATTTTACCCGAAAAATATATTTTGTTCTCTTAACATGTTCTAGAAAATTTATAAGATGAATAATAATTTCATAAAATCCAAAATTTAGTTAATACTATTCATAACGGCAAGTTCATAATAATATTAAAATAATATATCGTTGTTTAGTAAAACCCGGTATTGCGTACAACACGCGATATCGAGGAAGGTCGTGATTGCGTGTAACGCAAGCCAAGTCAGGATTGTGTGTTGTGGAAGAGTCCTTAATTTTTTTGTATATAATAATTCAACCATATTTTATTTATACACTGAATATATATATATACACACACACACTCAATGTTGCATAGAATGACTATTATAAAACAAACATTAAATTGTGTGTAACACAATCCAAAAATATCATTGCGTATACTGCAACCTAATATGGTGTTGCATATAGTACAAGCTAAACTTTGTGTGGTGTATATTAGAAGACATTAATGAAATTAAAAGAATATTTTTCATAAAATCTCGGGGTGTTACATTCTACCCCCCTTAAAATGATTTTCGCCTTCGAAATTCGTCGGGGTTATAAATGGTTTACTACTTGAAAATTTCATTAATAGAAACCCACATCATAAAAAGGAATACCAAAACTTGGATTTAAAAACTAAGGTATGAAACATAATGGTTACCCAAATTAACTCATCACTGGGTTTCCACATAGTAGAACTTAGGTGAAAATATGGATAGGGAAGAAAAATCTAACCATCAAGTTCTGATGGAGAGTGGTAGAGAACTTGGCTATGAAAAAGCCAACAATCACAAATCCATAAATTTTTGATGATCTAGGTTACCATCTGGTTCATCGGCTATAAGAGAACTAGGACAACATTTTTGGTTTTCAAGATCATTTCCATAAAGTTGATGAATTAAAAGAAATACTTACATGATTTTGGTACAATCTCACTGTTGTTCGTGAATTGAACAATTTCCACATCGTATCGTAATGAAATGAAGTTGAATTTTTTATTCATGAAGCATTATCAGATCATGTGATAGAATGATGGGTCATTCCATCTATTTCAAACAAAAGGTTAGAAAATGTTATAAGTCCATATTATGGTGAGATTAATCTTATATGGTTCCAAAAATGGACTTATACTTTATTTATCATACCGCTTAATAAAATAAAACTACTTTCCACTAACCAGGGACTTCCTGTAGGCCAGTGGTAGGTGATAAAGGCATGTCGCACTTCAATTGTGTGTTTGATTCCCACAGCCTTGTCCGACGCGACGGGTTATCGCCCATCCTGCAGGTTGTCCTTTTTCTAAAACTACATTACTATAACATCCCATCCATAATATCGAAAAAAAATTTATACTTAAACAATACTAACTTATGTCCAACATAATCCATTCCAATCTTTAGGCTTATCTAAAATACTGCGGTCCATGCTCATAGTAAAAATAAAATGATTATTGAAATGTCACATAATAATCACATGAATGCCATCATTTATACCCCATATATCATAAGATATATCTTGTTGAATACCTTAATCATGTATTCTCTTGAAGAATGAATACCCATTAATTGAACCATAGAGAAAACATGAATGCAATGAAAAGTTAACACTCTCCACATACCAACATCCTCAAAATTATATATACTCAAACCAAGATATCACTTAGTCCTTATATCAATCATGAGCTCATGAATACAATCAAACATCTCATTATATTCTTATTCCATCACTATGTGCATATCATCTACTTTACAAAAATATCTGAATAACATTCCATGGTTACTTGTACCATTCAACATATACTTTCAAATACATTTAAGAAAAACAATAGTGTATAAATCCTTAGATGATTCTTTATTCAATAGTACCATTAACTATACAATATAACTCTCGATAAACATACAATCATTCCAATACCTTGTAAAACAACTGACTGAGCTTCAACACTTCTTTCAGCTTATATATCATTTGTATTCTCCTCATCATCATCCACATAAATACTACCCATAGGACCATGATGATTCTCATCATGAGATTTTCTATTAGGGCATTGGTTTGCATAATGCCCGTACATTCCACATTTAAAACATCTAATCATTTTTGATGTCGTAGAAATACCATTATCCTTGTCCATAGTGTTAAATGAACCTTTTCCTTTGCACTTACTGGCTTTGTGTCCTTTCCACACCCAAAGCATCTTCCAGTTCTTTTGAAACAATCTCCCTGATGCCTCTTCCCACATGATTTACATGAGGGAAATTGAACTTTCTTTCCTCTATGATCATCATGAAACTCCGTCTTTATCTTATTATCTCAGTCGGGAAACATACCAAAGTTGAGATTATTGATCATATTATGAGATTGTTGATTAGGCATAATAATGATTTTTGGACTTCCAGATACCATTTCATTTGGTTTCTCAGGAAGAAAATCATTCCATTGTCTATCATATCCTCCATTATCGTGAATCTTCCTATTTCCACCCATTTTCTATAACCCAAAAAGAATAGTGTGAGAGGGAAAAATCATGCTAGGGAAAATAATATAATTATGGTGGAGTACCCTCAATATCTAACATCTCAGGTAAAATTATAAGATCATTAGTGCAATTCTAGGACTATAACCTATACGCATACTTATCCTTAGAGACATCCCTAGAAATACCTTAGAAATATCTCTAGGGATCTCACTAACGTTTTAGCATCCTAGGTTCCAAAGGATGACAAAACCTTTCCTCTGATACCAACTATAGAGACCCAAATCCTGACGTACATGGACATTACATTACTTTTGTAGAATACTTAGTACATAACAAAAACACACACACACAAGGACCATTATATTTTAGTGTCTTTGGAAACTCGGAATATATTCTTCTAATCGTGGTGAAAGATCTTCAACATCTCCCATAAGGATATTCCCTTTTTTTCATACCTAAAACCTTTCTTTATATCCTGGGGAAAAGAAAACATAAAATGGTGAGCTCAAATTCTTAGTAAGGGAAAACAAAATAAATATCAATCACATCATATTCATAAGAACATAACATTTTTGGAAATCATAACCCGCAAAAGAGATCATAATATCATAACATGGGATAAATCATAGTAGTGAAATGTAATCCCAATAATCATAACATAAAACATGAATCTTTTTAGCATACACACATAATCATAGATAATCATTTCTTATTATTCAAGACACATTTTCAAGACTATCTTAGTGGACAAAGTCCATTTCTGAACCAAGTTCACTCCTCGTTTCAGTCCTATTTCACTGAACCGGTTTAACCTGCCGTTCCATCCATTTCTATCTCATGATATATAAAATCATTACCCAATGCATTGGAGGTAGATATAGGTCCCACCCATCTCATAATGATACCATTCTTATGTGTGCCACAAAATCATAAACCATACATCATAGCATAACCCATGTGATAAAAATGGGAATCTTAAACATCGTGGCATCATAAAAAAATTCATATAAGATAAAGGAATTCATAAAAATAATACCATCACAACATAATAAAATCAATGTAATAATATGGATAGAAACATAACCCTTTGTTATCTTAGATGGAAAATAATTTTGATAAAACACTTGAACTCAATTCTTGAGGAAAATATCCTTTCTACTTCAAAAACATTTTCCCTTTCTTAACATGTCATAAAATTTTAAAATAAAAGAATTTGATTAAAAATAAACTTGAAAATTTTTAAATTAACCTTCTTGGAAACAATTTTTTAAAAATCCATTCATGCCGTATAAGTTAAAAAAACATTCTTCTCGTACTTTTGTCAGAAAAGTCAAAAAGTACCTCGTACGAAAAACGACAAAAGATTCCTTTCATATCTTTTAATAAAAACTCACTGAAGGGTAAATTTTGATTTAAAAAATTTTAGGTGGATGGAAATAATATTTCATATTTAGGAAAGATTTATATGGATGATAAAATACACCCCAGAAAATTTCAAAGTATAAACAATCTCGGATAAAAATAAGATTGTGATATTTCCCTAAACATAGGTCCAATTTGCTTCGTAAGAGTCCGAGCCTCCTGTATAATGATTTAAATAATGTCATTGACTTATTACAGAATCATATTAATTGTTATGATATCATATATGGTTCAATTATGACTTTATATTACACATTCTTATGTAAATTAATGTTAAAGTATTGTTTTTGGTAAAATCATCTTATTTATCGTACGTGTTTGGACTTGTTGTTCTTGATGTTATTATTACTTATATCATGATTTAATTAATGAAAAAATGTAAATCATGACTTATGTATCATATAAATTCATTAATTATCCAGAATATACAAGCATTTATAATAGTACATAACATATGGAGGTAAGAAATGAAACGCACCGTTCATGGAGGTGGTAAGCCGTACGTACGCATAAACGCTACTTTCATTTTTATTTCTTATTTTAATGGAATTAAAACATAATTATACATAGGTATTCCAGTATAATATCTTATATAATATCATTAAACACATCCTTTATACATCCCACATAAGGTATTAATGAATCACATCACTTTGAGGGGGCGGTAGTCCGCACTTCGTCAAATGAGATTATCGTTTTTACCGACTATGGAAAACATAAAGGCTTGATATAATTGGGAATTAAAGAAGAATAAGGAAATAATAAACATAATATATATTATATATAAATATAGTTCCATCATAATGGCCACCATGAGAGGAGGTAGGAGAAAATCGAACAATCATCGTTTCATGAGGCGTTAGTCTGCCATCAGAGAAACATTATGTTCTTCATCCATTAGATGGAGGTGTGTGTAAATGTTGTTCGAATCCTTTTTATAGCAACATAATAGTATTTTTAGGATACTGGTGGTGTCACAACATACAGGATTAAAAATATTTTAGGGGTTGGAGAAGTAGAATAAAATAAAACCACTTAAGAGAAACTATTACCTTTAATTTTGGTAACTTCCTTTGGTTTGAACCAAAAGGACTTCTTGGAGAGTCTTCAGCCTAATGTAAGGCTAAAATGGAAAGGATAGGGATGTATGGAGCTTAGTTGGGAATAGTTTGGACGAGCCAAAAGGCTTTATAGGTGTGATAAATTGCATAGAAGTGGTCTCCTTTTATAAGGAAGTGGAGGGGCTCTTTAAGAAAGTGTGAAAACATTAATTTATTATAAACTTATCTTCGGTTTCAAGAGGTCCAAAACACATTAATGGAGAATCCAAGATGACTAATATTCGAAATAAAATCATCCAATGGTAATTGGACAGGTTTTGGATGATATTTTAATCATTTAAATCTTATTTATTTAAATCATTTATTAATGAGGCAAATACTGCTTCATTATTGTGTCATAAATACTTTAATTTATATGATGTTTAAAAATTATAAAAAAAATACCAACAATTAGGAAATACATTTATCCATCAAATGAATATTTATAGTCCAAAATATAATTTATATATACCCTTATAAAAATTAATTACTAAAAGATATTTGTTAATTCCAATTTTGTCTTTACATTAAATTAATTAATCTATTTTGTCATTGTCTTTCATAAGTGGCTCCATGGGGTCCCAAAATCAACCCAAGGATGCCAATTGTCGTCCAATACTCATCAAATAAGGTTAGGGAATGTTTCAAGGTAATTTTGAATTAGTATAATATTCTTTTAACATTGAATTACCCTATTTACCTTTAACCGTAGTAAATAAAAATTACCGTAGTTTCTATTCATAATATCAAAACAATAAAAGTAACCAATTAACATAATTTGGACCCACTTATTCCAAATATGGAATCCATTTTTAAAAATTCATAACACAGAAGTTGTAGTAATTAATTTAAAATTAATCCCGTTGTTAAGCAAACAGGTTTTAAAAGTTAAAACATTGCCAAAGATTGAATTTATTTAACCTACGAATTCAATGTAAAATCAAGGCTAATGACATAAATTATATTAAATGGTAAAAATATATTCTATTTATACTTTGAAACCATTCAATATTATTATTTAACCACATAATTTATTATGATGAAAAAAGTTGTTTTTAATTAAAATATAGCGTGTTTTTACTATTCATTAAAATATGAAAGTTATCAGAATAATGTGAAAATTTTGTCCAAAGTAAATTTTTATATCTTGATTCTAAAAACGAATTTCATTTTGTCAAATTGAACTTATAAACTTGTAAAAAACTAGATTTAATGTGGGTGCGCCATTAAAAGGCGGTAAAACTGCATTTTTTTAAAAATACTTATTTTACTCGAAAAATTTATTTTGTTCTCTTAACACGTTCTAGAAAAGATATAAGATGAATAATAATGTTATAAAATTAAAAATTTATCTAATACTATTCATAACGGCTAGTTCATAATAATATTATAATAATATATCGTTGTTTAGTAAAACACGGTATTGCGTACAACACATGCTATCGAGGAAGGTCGTAATTGCGTGTAACGCAAGCCAAGTCAGTGTTGCATGTTGGGAAAGAATCCTTTGTTGTTTTGTATAATATAATCAAACCATATCTCATTTATACATTGAATATATATATATACACACACAATCAATGTTGCGTAGAATGACTTTTATAAAACAAACATGAAATTGTGTGTAATACGATCCAAGAATAGCATTGCGTATACTGCAAGCTAATACGGTGTTGCGTATAGTAATAGCTAAACTTGGTGTGGTGTATAATAGAAGACATCAATGAAATTAAAAGAATATTTTTCACTAAATCTCGGGGTGTTACAATCCCATCATGGTCAAACATTTTTAATGTTATTGTGTGAAAAAGGTTATATTATTATTTCATACTAGAGATGAAATTAATCAAGAGAGTGAATAAAGAACTTCACCAGTGACATAGTAAAAATTCTAAAACTATAATTTTAAGATTACTATAACCCTTCTTTACCAAATCTCTTCTAGGATTCATACATTAATTAGAACAATATGTGATATCTATTAAAAAAAGGTTCTCCTAATAATTATTTCATATAACGTGAAAGTTAAAGAATATAAACATTTTCAATAGTAGAGTTCTTCCTTTCTTTGATGGTGGGATGATTATCTATTGTAAGAATCAAATTCATCTATATATTATATCATAGAGAATTCATGTAAGTGATGTTCTTACTATGGTTTTTCCACATATAAAAATTAATTATAGAGTAAAATTTTCATAAACATGTGAAATCTAGATAATGATGGTAAACCACGAAATGAAATATTATCATATTTATATGAAAATATTTTTAATAAGGTGATGGGGATAAATATAGTAAAATAATAATTGTATATTCCTTATAATATGTGTTAAATAAACATCAAGATAAATTAACCTAGCAGGAAAATATTTATGGCTATATTTTAATACATTGGAATGGGTAAATTTTAGAATGTTGATGAAAATATTATTAGGGAGAATGATAATATTAGTCTAATTAGAGGCTTTAGAGATATGTTGGGTGATTAATCTATGTTAATGAAATTAAATCCAAACATTTTTAATTTCATTGACCCAAAAAATGTGTTATTTAAAATAAACTCATGACATATCCCTTGAAAAAATGCACAACACCATCAATTTTATTAAATTAGTAAAGAAAAAATAAAATAAAAAGAAAAAAGTAATTTCTTGTAAGATTATGAAAAAATATGTGATAAATGAAGAAGAACTATCCCTTTTTAATTTATATAAGGATGATAATAGTGTTGAAAATCCAAAAAAATCATTGTTTTCATATCTACAAATGTTAAAAGGGTAAATAGAAAATAAAATGGGAAACACCCACTTTAGTATTTTAGATTTTTATGAATTGGACAATTTTATTATTATTTTCTTATGAATAAGAGGTATATGTATTTATATGATAAAGAAGATTTTCAAAATTGAAAATAGTTATCAAGAGGAAAACCTTTTTAAATATTCAAGAAATATTATCAATGAAAAAGGAAAAAAAATTAAGAGGAAAAAAGATAATAACTCTAGGTAAAACGAAAACGAGGACACTTTTTTATTTGATGAGTCCCAAGAGGAATGTGAAGATATATTTAGTTATTTTATGAATATTCTGAAGGAAATGATGATATACTATGTGGTGTAGAAGGTTAAGGAGTTGAATCTTACATGATTTTCATGTTTAAGACATGACATAGCCCATATCGGGAAAGAATGTTTTAGTCAATATATAATATAAAACATTAAATAACTAAATTAGGAGGATAAATATATTTGAATTTGAGTTTCACATGATGTATTTCGATTACATTTTGGAATCTAAATGTCTAAACATTCATGTTTCTGAGAATGATATAATTATAATAAAATTAGAGGGTAATCATTCTATATAAAAAGTAATTTTTTTTTATTAATAACGATGTTTAAAATTTAAAATATTCTTTGAATAATTATTCATAACCTTGAAAACACTAGTCATGTCTCGATTGAGTTATCAAAAAAAATTATATTTCTTCTTCCTCAGTGAAAGAAAAAAATTCATTCATAAAATCTGAAAACATTTAATCTATACAGTCAAATAGTGAAGTTCCCATAAACAATAATGAAAAAACAAGGATTAAGAAAAATCCATGAATAAGTTTTCAATAATTGTGGTGATGGAGATTGATTAGGAAAATAATTTCTCATAGAAAATATTTTAATAGATTTTTAATATTATATAAATGTTTACTAATATTTTCTAACATAATGTAATATAATCTAAATAAGATTTGAATTCATGGGTTTTTGATGTTATTTGGAATGTATGGTGAAAAGAGTCTAGTTATTGGTATGATATGTCACTCCCATGCAATAAAATTGATAATGTATCAATGTGGAGTTAATATAGAAATAGGATTTATAGATATTGTTTTAAGACACTTGAATTTTTTAGATCATCATCTATGCTTACTAAAAAAATTTAATATAATGAAGAATAGTCTTGAAGGTGTGAACAACTAAGTATATGTGCTAAAGAGTGCATTACAATTCTTTTAGGGAAATTACATAATTTTTAAAAATGAATGACCTAATTAATAAGAAATTACATTGAAAATATTTTATTATTGGGGTTTCCTAAAAAAAATATAAAGAGAGTATGTAACATCATAAATTGTTTCAACATATTTTCTCTATAAATGGATTTTATATCATTAATAGAATACATTAAATGCAACAACATGTTTAAACAATGTAGTTTATATTTTATAAATATTATTATTTAATTTGATTGTTACTTTATAGCCATTGGATTGGCATGTGCGAAAAGGTATTACAATATTATGAAAAGTTTATGGTTTAAAAATGTATAAAATTAATTCAGTGGTTGTTACATTAATTTAAATGAAAATAAATTCACCTAAATGTAAGAGTAGTTATTCTGAAAAAACATTTATGTGCATAATTCTATCTTATCATTATAAATTAAATGAGTTACAATTGATTACTAACTACATTGAAATATAAATATTATATAACTGATAATTTTTTTAATATTAATCTATGGGTTTTTATTATGAATTATATAAGAATAAATCTTGTTTTATGTATAAAGAAATTTAAAATTCTCTCTAATTTTAAATGTTTGACATTCAAATTCAATAAAATATATCTTCTACATTATTGAAAATTTAATTTAATAATGTCAAAAAAATTAATTGTACATTTTAAAAAATAACAAAATCATAAATTATTTAAAAATCATAATAATATTTAAAGAGAAACTTCATAATGAAAAATTTCTGAAAACATCATCAATTTTACATTTGTGATACCCTTTAACATTAAAAAGTAATTATGGCAGTCGAGGTTAAAATTAGATAACAAAGGAGTTTAAAAAATAAGGATTAAAAATACACCAATACCTATCTAGATTAATTTGGATAATGATATTTCAACAATATAATCATACAATACTGATGTATATCTATTTTTCACGCATTGTACTTTAGAAATATGTTCATTATATTTAAGCCCTATATATAAGTCCATGTTTACCTTTTTCCCCAATTATAAAAGGAAAACCCTTCTAAATTTTCATTATACACCTAAAATCCATATATATTGAGAAAACCTGATACCTTTATCCTCTCAAATCCCCTAGAAATGATGTACACATTATTGTAATTTAAATATTCTATTCCAAAGTTCCTTAATAAGGGATAAAAAGGTGGCCTACTAATGGAGACATAATCATCAAACCCAACTTCTTTCAAATTATTTGTTCTTCTAAATCAACCCAATAATTATTCAAAATAAAAATTGAAACTTATAGTCCACAATATATTATAATTGTTTTATGAATTGGTAACTGACATTATCCACCCTCTATAAAATTTTAAGGGAATTGAATGTATCTCTCATACATATATGTGGTCGAACACCTCAACAAAAATATAATTCATTTTCCATTACAATCATTAATTGAATTATATAAATATTTTATTAATTATTCCACATTATATTTATTTTATAATATTTATTCTATAATTATTATAGCATATCTTCATTTTTTCTATCTCACTTTTTAGAAAATGATAACATTACCCACGCATACAGGAGGATGAAATCCTCCACAAAATGATGTAATAAATTTTTCGATTCATAATTACATAGATAGAAATAATTTTATATTTAATAAGATATATTAAATTATAAATATTATTTAATTTTGATTTATTAAATACCATTTTTTTACATCTTTCAAAAAGAAAAAACAATGTTCGTCCATATATACGGTATACTATCTCCATTAATGGGGTAAATCATTTTGTTATAGATAAATTTTTATGGATAATAATATATATATGTATGTAAAAATTATATATGATATTTATATAATTTATGAAAATATGGATATGATGGATCCATTATCAATGGAAAATGATTGAGATTATCGAAAGGAAACATTCATTACAAACAAAGAAGTCAGCACCTGGAATTTCAATTTTTATTGAAAATTTTGAATAAATGAGTGATATAATGTTATACATATATTATATATGGTGTGATATATAAATATGGTTCTTATTTAATATATTTATAATAAATATAAATTTATTATATATAATTATTGAAGTTGTGCGAGGAAAATAAGACATGAGAAGTGGAATTTATGTTCTCATAGAATTTTTAATTTGTATTGTTTATACTAGAATTCCCATTGAGGAAATTATATGATATTTATATAAAAAATTAAATCTATTTTCTTATCCTCTAGATATTATTATTATTTTAATTTAAATTTTCTATATTTCTCACTTTGGTACCTAAATTAATTAGAGAATAGTTTTTGATGAAAATATAATTTACATCCTCTTTGGAAAAAAATCTATTTCTTCCAAGTCGCTAATATTAAAAAAATTCCATATTTTTGTCTTAATATAGTATATATGTTTTTAATTCTTTTTTACCAATTTATTATTTTTTATAAAAAAATCATTGGAATGTTCTTATCTTTTTCCAAAGAAGATACTTTAGACATTTTAACTAAAAATGTGTAATGAATCTTTTTTTAACATATCTGGAATATATATAATCTTCCACAATCATAACCACCCATATAATTTAATATTCCAATAAAATTTTTCCTTTTTATTTTTATTGAAAAAATATATTTGTTTTTAGATATTTTTTATAAATAATTTAATTTAGACTAAAAATGACTTTTTCCTCAAGAAATATTGTAGTGATCTTTTTAAGAAACATTCATCTATGATAACATACATTGATTTTAATTATGATTTATTAGGGATATCATACAATGATAATATAGTAACAGATTTGATGGATTTTTTATGTCCATAATTTTGATGTTTTAATGAAACAAATTTTTTACAAATGGTATGATATAATTAAATAGTTTAAAACAATTAAACTAGTTTATTATTGTATAGTCATGTTAAGAAGATATGATGTTTTTCTATTCATATATAGCATATATTTACAGTTTTCATTATGTGATTGGTGGGAATGGAAGTATATATCCCAAAATTTCCATAGTTAAGTCATTACATCACATGAGATAATTATGTTAATGAAGATTTTTTCTCAATCCACTTTGAGAAATGGGTTGGGATTCCTGATTCACTATGGGTAATAAAAAGATATTATTTATAAATTATAGAAAATAATTCGTGATGAGTAATATGTTATGATACGTGAAATGAGTTTTGATTCCTGGTCTATTTTCATTTTATTATCATCATAGTTAACCTTGACATATGGATTTTTTTCTATTATAATAGTGCTTCCTCACATTAAATGTTTTTCTTATTATAACCGAAAATTGTGGTTCAACATGAATATTTTTTAGCCCTATTATAAATAAGGTATTTTTAAATGGTAATTTATTATTACATGATACATGTTTATGATATTGATATATTGTGTTTGAACTATTTATGTTATGGTCACGATCTTATACCAATACTCTTATCTTATTTTTTTATATGATCATTGATTGCCATATCTATTGTTTACCATTACTAAGAATTTGAGATAACCCTTTAATATGTTTTCTATTCATAGTTCATGAAGAATGCATTAATATAGAGTATATCAATAAGTGTAAAATGTGTGAAGAATGTTATGAGATAACATGGAAAATGAATATAAATAAGATGTTTATGTACCATGTTTACTATAAAACTGAACTGTTAGAGTTATATTATGCATTATAATGTTACCTATTGAATATTAATCTGTAAAGATGAAAGGTTTTTGAATGAATTTTTTCTGAAAATAATATTTTTAGGAGAAGAGGGCCTATTAAATCAATAGATATTATGATTATAAAACATTAGTGAAAATCATAGAAATTAGTCTAGGAATAGGGTGACAACATAATTATTTGGTAATGACCAAGGATAAACTATGTTAATCCAACGGTTACTCAGATAGATTACAATGAGTAATGATTTATAAATTCTATAAATTATTATTAATTAATATGATCTGTGATTCCCGTTATATCCATTCACATTTAGTTAAAGGAATTATGACAGAACAATAAAATTATATTGTCGATAGGCATGATTAACTATTGAAGTAACATGTTAGGGATTAGTAAAATGTATTATTTTATATGATAAAATACCTCTAATAATTATCATCAATATCATCAATGGTTAGATAGTGAGTTATCATTAGAAATTTTAAATTCCAATATGATGAAATCTCCTCTCTATATTCCATCTCTAATTATTTTTATTTGATAATGCATCCTAAAATTCTTAGGATTCCTATGTTAAATGATGTTGAAGTTATTTTTGGATTGGAAAGTATTTCTATTCATAGTTCCCATACCTAATTTCATATAAGGGAAATCATATTTCGTATTCTAAATGAGCTTATTAATGGCTACCAAAACTAATATTAATATGAAAATAAAAAATTAATTACATCAATATTGGGGGTCTTAAATCTTTTTCTTGGATGGTATCAGTATAATATAGTTAGGAAAAACTCAAAATTATGGATATTATTATTTTAAATTAGTTTCTTTATATTATTTCTGATGAATCTTCTAGTCTACCACCCAATCAAAAAAGTAAATTTTCAATAGAAATTATACAATGTGCTACGCCTATTTGAAAATGGCTTAATATAATGGAATTGATTGTGTTGTAGGAGTTAATGAAGTATATATGGGTTAATATTTTTAAGGGATTCATACAACTGTGTGTCTCAAATTGGGATACTCTAGATCTTTTTGTTAGGAAGAAATTAAGGTATATTCATATATGCATTGATTATCATTAACATCACAGGACCACTATCCGGAATATGTATCTTATACCCTATATAAATGATTTTTTTGATCAATTGGATGAAACTAATTATATCTCCATGTTCGTCATTCATTATTGAAATAATAAATTCAATGTTAAGATAAAGGATATACATAAGATAGATTTACATATGATCTAGAGTCATTATTAATTTCTGGTGATTCTAATTAGAAATACTAATTCCCTTGAAAACTTCACTATTTTAATGAAAAGTGTATTTAGATATTACATTGATCACATTGTGTTGGTTTTACAGATGAAATTACGATATATTCTATGTTTAAGTAAGATTATGAAATTCATTTTAGAATTATTTTTCAGTCATTGAGGAAGTATTAGTTATATGTAAAAAATTACAATGTGTGAATTATATGTTCAAAAAGTTTCATTAGTATATCATATGAATTTTAACATAGTGTTTATTTATGTATCCTTCATTGAAAAATGTTATTTATAATTTGAATTGGACGAAAAATGTTACAATAATTTATATTATTCATGGGATATTTGGATACTCACAATATTTTTAGAGAGATATATCTTGACTCTCTAATCCACTCACCAAGATTGTGTTGAAGACGGCTATGTTTTTATTGATAGATAAATGTAAGGATAATTAAAATGAGTTCAAGAGAAGTTAGGTCAGTGAAAATTTACTGAAAAAACCTTTTAGTGTAGAAGATTTTATGATCTATAGTGGTTCATCAAATAATTGAATGTAATGTGTCCTCTTGCAGAATGATATAGTGATAACAAATTTCTCACACCAATTAAAAATACATATGAAAAATTACCCAACTTGTGATTTCAAACTGGTAGTGGTAATTTTATAATTTAATATATAGTTTAATTAGCATTATTGTTAATGATGTGTCAAATAAATTGATTATACATAATGGAAATATATATTCAGATAGAAATAGTTCAATTTTGTAGAGATAACATGTATAATATTTATTACAGACTTGAAATACTAAATATATTAACACTATAGTAAGGGGAACAATGTGTCTTATTATTTATGTCAGAAGAGACATTTTTATTTTCATTATGTGGATATATAGAGATCCAATAATCATGGATTTATATAAAAAATGAACATGCTATCAAAATTAATGTGGAAATATCATGTATCTCTCATAAAAATTTCCAACCACCTACCCATGGGAGTAATAATGAGGTGTAGATAGATGATGTGAAACTATAAAAGATGGTAAAATAAATAATAATAAAAAAATTAATAATGATGTCCTGTAATGGAAAATGTATCCCATAAATACTAGAATTGAATTATGAATTGTTATATTATTATAATATTTTTTCAATAAGTCTATGTCATGAAATTAAATATATGTATTGGGATATGAAAGAATATTTCTTGTGGGACAACATTGAGATCAATATGCTAGAATAATTATGTCAATTCCTAGTATGTCACTCATTCAAGGCCAATAGATAATAGTGTAAGCTGATTATTCAACCAATAAACATACATGAATGGAAATAGTAAAACATTAACAATGAATCCTTCATCAAACATCCAAGAATATGTATATGGAAAAATTATTTTTATGTTGTAATAAATATATATGACAAATCACCACATTTTTTATATAATAGAAAAGATATCCATCTTCTTAATAATTATGTGAAATTAATTAATGAAGATGAATGATTACATGGAGTACCACATTCTATCAGATCCGATAGGGATCTAAAAATTACTTTGATGTTCTAAATAATATTTCAGTGTGCCCTAGCTATAGAGTTATGTTTACTACTGTATATCATACTTAGACAAATGGCCTATCCGAGAGGACCATTAAAACTATAAAAAATAAAAATTATTGAAAAATATATAGACAACAATGTTTTTTACGTACAATCACCTTACATTGGAGGATTTTTTATATAATAATGGATTTCACGTGAGTGTTCTAATGGATACTTATGAAGACCTCAACGGTAGAAAGTTCATACACCCTATATGATGGGATGAACTTGAAGAAATAATGCTATTGGGACCTCAATTGGTGTATTAAATTGTTAAGAAGGTTATATCCATTCAATTAAACATAATACTAGAATAGAATTAACAAAAAACTATTCTAAAAATCATTGGTGAGATGTGGAGTTCAGCATTTTTGAAAATTTATTCGATTGATCATATCCATAGATAAAGGTTATGGGATTTGTAAATTATGGAATCTAGGGTCATAGATATATCAATATCATCAATATAAATGATATTTTAAGGATATTATCTTATTGATTACTCATTACATTTAACTTCTCTCATGTTCATGATGTGTTCTATGTATCTATCTTGAGAAGGTAAAAAACCCAATCCTTCAAATGTTCTGAAATCAATGGTCATACCACTATAGAAATATACATTTGTTTAGAATAAACCTGTGGAGAGTTAATATTGAATAGAAAATTTATAAAAAATAATACCACTCAATTTGTTAATGTTTTTCTGAGAATATATAAATTTGAGGATGCTCTGTGGGAAACTGATGATGTGATAGGGCCAAAGTATCTCTAATTTTTGATATCATAGTGTTGAAATGTCAATTGAAAATTCAAACAATATGGGTATAATTTTTCACCAATGATTTAATGATATAATTACATTATAAATAAATTGAAATTAATTATAATTCATTAATACATGAAACATAAAATTTATATAAACATCATTATACTTTGGGAGTATTTTTATTTATCATGAAATTTATTCTCTAGTCATTGTACATGTTCATATGAATATGAAATCCTATATTATGATTAATTTATCATTTATATATGTATAAAATGAATTCATTAGTAATCAATTTTCAATAAATGAAAACAACTTTATTTTAATATAAAAGTGTTGTGTTTATGTAAAATAATTTTTTTGAGTTCAATGGTTTTTTTATTAATAAATTTAATTAATCACAATTGATGAATAATTGTAATAAAATTTTTAATTTTATATAATCAATAAAATGTCTTGATATTGAAATTGAATATTGAATAATAGATTCCATATTTTTAATTATGAGGTTCAATTTTGGTAAATAGTTCTCTTTTATTTTTTTCGTTGTGAATAATAACGTTGGTTATAAATATTCACTTTCGTAAGGGTAAAACTGATAAAATAGGGATAAAATCATTTAATATAGATTTAAAATTAAAATAATAGTTTCATTCAACCTATAGGATTACTGTTTTTTACATTTATATAGATATATTGAAAAACAAAGGCATGGTGCCATTTTTTTCATTACTCCCGTTATATTATTTTAGTAATAGGATATGGAAAAAATATCATTCCATTGAATTTTATGTCTCAAGAAATTTTCTTAAGGATAATAAAACATGGTTTTAGATCACGAAGATAATTTTATTTATTAACTAGTTGTTTTACTCAAGGAAATTTATATTTAAATTTTATTAATTGATTAATTACTTTATATGGTTTTGAAATTATTATGTAGTTTTTTTTAAATTATTATAAAAATAAAATAAATGTTTTTAAAAATATTTAATGTATTAAATTTTATAAAAAAAATTTCTATGTTTTTTTTGTCAAATAAGTTTTATTATTGATGCATGGAAGCATTATTTTAATATTTTATAAATATATTGACGATAATAAAATAGACTAAAATGATAGTGTTCAAACTGAAATGATTGATATTATGTGAAAAATAATATTTTATAAAATTAATTAGAAATAATAAAAATAATAAAAGTTCCCTAATAATTGTTCAAATGTTAAATAATTCCATTCCTTGTAAATTTATGAAATAATTTTCACCATATAAATAAAATAATAACATATAATGAAAAAAATTCAAAAACACTTTTATGGTTAAAATGTGTCCTAAAAATATATTAAAAAATAAAATGTTTTAAATGAAACAAAACTTTGTCATTGTTTAATAATATGATTATATTTCAACCAAAGAATCCATTTTGAAAAATTTACATATAATTTTAAGCATTATAATTGAAAAATTCATTAATAAAATTTGAATACTTTAAGTAATCCAAGTGTTTTATTTCCCTCTTTTACAAAAGGACACAACCTCTCACATTTAATTACATGTTTTTGAGCCACCTAGATTGACCAAAACCTACCCATTTATCTTCTTATATTTCTTATACATGAATTAGATTTTATTATCTTTTTATGTATATTTCAAGAGTGTTATATAAGGGATCTAAAAGAGACATATTAAAGAAGATGAAATTATCCTACCCGACCACTTTAATAAAATTCTATTTAACCTCCAATAAATATTTACTATTCATGACTAAATTATATTATTAGTATCCTAAATTTATGTTCATATTATTATTATTATCAATAAAAAATTGTCAACCCTTGATTCCATCAAATGGAAAGGGAATGTATTACTTGTGGCTTTCTGTCAATTTCCATCTCCACATAATGATGTTATTCATTTTCATCACCAACATTAATGAATGGTTATTATGTTCATTATAATGTTAATATATGAAATTTATGACATATGTATTCTTGTATAATTATAATATCATATATTTCTTCTTACCATCCATTATGTGGAAAATGATAATGTATCATGTGCGTACATGAATATTACTACCTCCACGAAGCTACATCATTCATTTTTCATTCCCTATTCAATTAGATGTTAATATGATAAGACATTATGAATATATATGATATAATAACAAGCCTTTAAAGGTAAATTTTTTTTACATTTATTTCATTCCATTTCAAAAATCACAATAATGTTGATTCATATGTATTGTCTACTATCTCAATGAATGGTGTTAATAAATTTTCAATCTATACCATTTTTTATGATTATAAATATTTATATATTTAATATATATTATATTTATATCATTAATTTTATACTATATATAATGTTCCAATGATATATGTATATGGACTTAGACTGTCGAAACGAATCATTCAAGTTAAACGATTAAAAAATTACTTAGGATAGTTATTTTAAAATAAATTTTTCATTAAATATGATATTTGATGTTGTAAGTAAAGACAATTTGGAATTATATATAGATATAACATTAAAATGAAATAAAATTATAAGAAATATATTTTTTATATAGTATGTTCTAATATGTACGATTAAATATTACAATTATAGTATGACATTTTCATTACAATTCAATTTCATTTGGGATTTATTCTGAAAGAAATTTCATTGAATAAATTCAATGATCCATATATGATAAATCCATTTAATTATATTATCATTTAGCCATTTAGTGAAATTTAAAATTTTATTACTTTTCTCCTCACTATAAAACATAAAATAATTAAGAACTAGGTTTTTATAAAAAGAATCATTATTTATTATTTGATCATTATTATTTTTCCTCCATGTTCATGTTGTCATTAAAATATTTTCAATAATATTTTAATCTAATCAAATTAATTTTTAAATAATATTTTACAAATATTATAATATTTTTAAGAAAAATAAAATGAACATTTGTATCATTTTCTAAATGAGTTACATTTTACATTATATTGAAAATATGTATCGAATCATTTTTTAACATAAATAACAGGAATTTTTTTCCCCTTGGACTTAGCACATAAATTTGTTGAAGCTTAATTTGTAGGTTTCCATGATTATTAATAATGAAACAATTTGAATAGATCCTTTGAAATATTTATCTGGAATGGCCCAAAGGCCTTATTATTTAATTTATTATAGATAATCCCCCTTTTAATGGATGAAGGGTAACTCGTACATGACCCGTAGGCCCAAGGAAGAAGGCCTAACACGACTTCCAATACACGACCCGAAGGCTCAGAGGCATACAATGCCTAATACATGACCCGTAGGCCCAACCCACATGAACTACCCTTCACCTACCTTCTGCATCATTGATCACCAGTCACTCCACCATGCATTTTTGACCGGCTAGCATTGCGCAGTACAAAGCTACACGGTGCCTAGTCTCGATAGCGGTAGCCATACCCTCTCATTCTTCCAATCCGGTAGCTCTGCTTCTGGTGACTGCTAGTCTTTTTTTTCTCTGATCCTCTTCGAGGGCCTACTCTATGTAAACTAGGCTACACCATGTTCTTTTTGGCCTAAAGGCCCTGAGGCCTTATACCCATTGATAACCCAAAGTCCATGGACACCTGTAGGCCAAAACCGATGGCCCAAAGGCCTAAATTGGGTGAATAGTTCTTGCTGCTAGAGTACTAAATAGTACCTAATATAGTAATTCTATAGTACTGCATAGTAACCTGAAAATTCACCTACACCTAGTATTGAACCTAGGAATTCCGTCAAAAAATATGTTAATGACCATGTAATAGAATTTAATCCATGAGAAAATACTTTGAAATAAATTATTATTTATTAGAGATAGGATCAAATGATACCATACTTGATATTCCCTATGGGTTTCAATATGCTCTCCTATAATGTTTAATATTTTTTATTTCAAATTCCTATTTTTTTGGAGGTGAGATTGATTTTTTTATTTCTATATGAGTTGTGACATGGATAGGAGATATTATGTTGTGGATATACTAAATGAGGTGTGGACAAGCCATCTACTATGTAGAGTAACTGGAAGATTCATATCAGTGTTACGCCCATATTTTCAATGCTATGATGTAGACATAGGCATCAGTATAGTTCGATTGAGAATTTTTTTCTAGAGATAGTGGTTGTGGTGTGATGTCCTTAAAGAGGAATTTGATCAGTTCTTAAAAATTAGGAACCCATGTTGCATGGAAATATGTTATAGAGTAGTCTTCATTCTGAATCATTGAGTTCTGTAATGGTGTACGTTATGATACAATATATCCCTAGATTGAGTATATTGGCTTTAGACTCGGTAATCTTCATGGATTATAAAAAAGGTCTTCATCATGGCCCTCCACATTGCACCATAAAAAGTGATCCAAATAGTAACATTTAATCATGTTCTACGAGGCTGCCCTATGATGTTATATTTTGTAAAATAAATATAAATACTTATATTCTCTCTGAACTAGTTTTTATTCTACCACTATGTCTTGAATAATAGACATCCTTGAGATGTTTTCATATGTCAAGAATCTGAATTTTGATCATTTTTTCCTTGTTAATTTTGAGATTACATATTTTTTAATGCATTAATGAGGTAGGTTACTCTATAAAATATTATAAATTCATGTATTACAATATATTTTTCTACAATTCCTTTGGTTTTTTTAGTAAATGGTGGTTTATATATCATGGTTTTTTCTCTTGAAATATATGTTCTAAAATTGAATTTAATTCTAAAAAAATTCAGACAAAACATTTTTTGATGAAACTCATATAATGTTGTATTGAATAAAAAATACATTTCCAATTATGAAACAAAAATTTATCCCTTATGAACATGTTAAATTAAATTCTTTAACAGGGTTGATGTTTTAAATTTTGGTTGCATGCATGTAATTGTTGAGGATATTCTCTAAACAATTTTCATAAAATTTGATCTTGGTATTCAAATGGTTTTTATATGAAAATAATATTGGAAACCTTGGGAGTATTGGGATATATTATTCTCATGTTTGTGTGTGTAACACCACTAGTGGTTTTGAAATTGATAAATTGTATTTGTAATCATTGAATGTTGGATTAACAAGATGTGTTTTTTGGTAAATTCATTTATATTTAGATTATACTTACGGTGGATATTAAGAAAAACTTCTAAATTTTATTTTTAATTATTTTTACACAGGATGATATATTCCAAGGTTTATTTCTCCCATGTTTATATTATGTTATACACATTGAATTTTTTTAATTTTATTATTTCCACATTTACATTCCATTAATCATTTTTATAGGAATATGGGTATGGATACTTTGAAAAAATAGTATATTGTTTTAGAAAAATGTTTTATAAAGGGATAACTCAAAATAAACAAAATTTTTTGGGGCTTTAAATAATGATTTCATGAAATTTTACATTATAAATTTTTTTTTGTAAAATACAATAGGAATTTCTACACATAACATAAATTTTCTATTGAGAGTTATTATATGTGTTTTTGTCGTGAATAAGTGAAGTTAAGGGTGTTATGTAGAGCTTTATCTTATCTTGGTTTCCCTCATCTTCCTATTGTGTTATTTGGTGGCAACATATAGTCATATTGAGGCTCAATTTAGTTTTTCCTTTGATTTTTTATATATTTTGGGCTTTTATGATTTATTATGTCTCATGGATATAAATTTATATTTAACATTTTACTATGTTTTTAGTCATATTTTGGTTTTACATGATTCATCTTGGATGTGTTCTTTCACATATCCATGTGGTGGTCCCTCTCAGGTCAATTGTCTAGTTAAACATGGTTATTTCATTACAAAATTGTATTTATCCTATTGCACATCCAGTGGGGTTTTGAAAACACATGTGTGTTCTTTATGACCCTCCAATATAAGAGTTTGGTTATTCATAATTTATGTAGTAACATTGTATGGGTTCTGAGATATATTAAATCAATTTTAGGACTTTATTTAATGTGTATGGTCTAGGATATTTACCATGCCTATGACATGGTTTTTGTAGTTTTTTTATTAAACTAGATATAGTGTTTATTTAAATAAATATTTCCCATTTTAATTTTGATTCTCTCAGTAATAGATTCCTTTATCTATTTCAATAATTATATAATGCACTAATATGAATTTTTTTGTTATTCTCATGATTTGGGAATTTTATATTAAGTTGATTGGTTGTTTTATATAGGTTACTAGAAAATTCAACCTACAATATCACTTCTTAATCCAATTGTGGATGTTTTAAGGAATGTTCAAACGGAAAATACATTATGGATCCATCTTTATGGAATATTTAATTTTCATAATCCATATTCTAGGTTAGGTGGGTATTATACACCATGAATGAAGAGTGGAACATAGATTTGAATTTACTATATATAATCTACTTATATTCTACGGTGATAATGGACATAAAGAATATAAAGAGTGGACCGAGCAGATCAAAAGTATCATGTTGTTTATAAAATCTAATAAGAAATATATTGCGGAGTTTTCATTTCAAATGCTTATTGGAGTGGGAATGAGAAGGTAGGAATAAATAATGAAAGATGGGATCAATTAAAATGTTTCATAGACATCATTCAACAATTTCTTCAGTCATTTTGTTATCAAAAAAAATGTTTTTAGAGAGGATGTATTAGCATTGTCCAACCATAGAGTATGAGGAGAATAAAATTTTGTATTATTCCACATATTTTGATGAGATAGTTCACAATGAACATGTGATTAATAAAAATGATTGCATTATGGATAGATGGTTTGAGGGGGTTTTGAGGCTCATTATTAAGTCGATATTGATGATCTAGTTCCTTCCAAATATTATGGATGTTTTAGATAATGAATATATGGACAATAAATAAAAATCTTGGACAATGTTTTTGGGAGGAGCATTGATTGGTTCATCACTGAGCTGGGTTGTGTATTCAGTCTAGCAAAACACACATTGGTCCCTTGTTTTCTTCATGATAAGTTTTATAGGATTTTTCAGGATAAGAGAATGATATTTTTTATTAGTGTGGATGAAATTTTCAATACAGAACAACTTTATTGAAGCATATAACAACCTAATAATTTCATACATTAACATTACATCATTATTGATTAATATTTATTACACGACACAAACACATACGTGAGTAAAATAATATTTCAAATCCATTGTAATCTTGGAAGAAAAAAACTAGTTAAGTGAGAGATATTAAATTATTCTCACTAATATATTCCCATTTATTACTCCTACATAAACCCTTTATTGAAAACCAGGGGAAAGTAAACATATATAAAGTGTGATATCAGATGCTCATTTAGGGTAAACATGGAAGATGTCAATTTTTTATCCTGTGTAATAATTTGATATAAATATGGTTATGTGATCCTAAGAAAAACATACAATGTTTATTAACAACCTATATCAGATCATAAACATGAAGCATGGAAAAAAATATGAACATTTCAAAATACATTAATTTTTAGAAAAAAATCATCATAACATAATCATTAAACATAATTTTAAAAGAAAAATGGGTTTGGAGTCATTATAAGTATAGAAAAATTAAACATATGTCAAGGTTGACAACCAAGACCGTCATATTAGGATTTATACTCTTTTTCATATAACATAACAAGCGCATCAACTTGTTTCCTATAAAGGATGAATAACTTCAACATGTTTCCACCACGAGTTCAAATACATCTAGTTATTTCCCCTAACTATATCATTATATATAATTCATTATCCAATGCATTGGATAATGATATAGGTCTAACCATATACTAAATGAAATTGTAAATATGAGTTCAAGAATAACATAATTTATTCCTTATATTGGTACCCATGAAATGAAATGTGTTTCATAATCATTTCATCATGTATTAACCCATCGAAATATAACGGCATTAATAAAAACCATGCTATATTATTCAAAAAAAAGCTTGATAAAGAATATGAATGGTTCCCTTGGATAATATCCCCATTATTCCACGATTAACACCAAAAGAGGTCATCTTATATAGAATATAATTTCAAAATACCATTTTAAACTTTTTTTAAGAAAGTAACATTTATGATTTGAAAAAATATATTTAAAATCATTAAAAACTTCACATTTTTTTGATAAAAAAGATTAAATGTTATAAAATAATTTTTTGAAAATAATTTTAAATATATTTTTAATTGTTTTCCTTAGATAATTAATAATATATTATTTAAAAATATTTATAAATTTGTTTTATAAAACATGGATTTTTAGTAAAAAAATTCGAAATAAGAGGGAATAATTTTCATGAAAATTATAATAGCATAAAAATAATTATATTCATGATATAACACGTCAAGGGTCATTATATGAAAAAACAATAATATAAATTCCTAACATTTCATATGTGTTAAATAATGAAAATTGATACAAAATTACCATTCTAAATTAGAATAATTTGAAACTAAAACCTCATGAAATATAGTACACCAAAATTAATGTATAAGGATCATATATTAAATTCATGTGTGTTATATACACCACAAAAAATAAATCAATGTTGAATATATCAAAAATATCAAAGAAATAAAAGAGTTATTTCAAGTCCCCAAAACACAAGTCTTAATTTCCTACCAACACATTAAGAAATAATGTATAATAAATATATGTTTATTATAAATATACCATATAATTATATTTATAAATGTAATATGTTACATTATATTCTTATGACATTATATTAATATCTTATTTTAAATTCAAATTTATAGTTAGTTTTTGGTTAATAACCTCTTTCATTTTTGTACATGTTTTGAATTATTACTATTGGTCCCTTGAATAGATAATGATTTAAACATATCCATAATTATAAATATAATATTTATATTTTATACATTCATTAAATGTGTATTAATTGGGATTCATAGTAGTTAGTCGTTGTGAATAAAATCCATCGTTCATGGAGACATTAGTTTGTATGTATGTCTGAACATCATTTTCGTTTTCTTATCAGATTAAAAAAATATGAGATATAATTATTAATAAATAATTTCCATGACATTTATATAATATATATTTATTAAAACCATCCTTAACACAATACATGTGATGTATTAATGAACCACTTCACATAGCAAGGTGCAAGTCTATTGTACACATGAAAGATGTTATCATATTCCCACAAGTTGGAAATCATGGTTATATGTGTGATATGATAATTGAAGAATCATAATCACAATATAAATATAATATATATCATATATAAACTATAAATCCACCATTATTCATAACCTTTAAAGGTGATTATGGAAGAACAACGTCATTGGTTCGGGAGGTGGTAGTCTACCATACACACAAATGATGATTGTGTTTCACATTTGATAGATAAGTGAGAATTTATAGGTTGTATAATAAACATAACAGCATATAATTAAATTTAACTTACATATTTTATTATATATCTTTTATATAACATGAATAGAGTTGGATTAAGTAAAAAACATAAACATTTTTTGACGAACATTACATCTTCTTCGGGTGTCATATTTTGGTTTTCACTAAATGACATACTTGTTTGCATTTATCACCAAATGGGGATTATAATATTAAGAGAGGGTCGTTTTGATGATATTTTTATTTTTTTTGGATGAACCAAAATGTAATTTATGTTTTATGAAAACAGTAGAAGAAAATCCCTTTTATAATTGAAGTGAGGGGTACTTTTGGAATTTATGAAATTAATAATTAATAATAAATTCAATAGAAATAAAAATACCAACAAACTAACTTGAATTATAATATAAGATAATATTACTTTTTACTCTCATTAACCAATAAATTTTATAAATGTTTTGGAGTTTATTTTAGACAATATCATATTGATTAACCCTTAGTTATCATATTTTATTTTTAACTATGGTAAAAACTTTTTCAATAATAAAATGTTTTCATTGATAGTTATATGGTATCAATTTACCATTAATGGTAAATTAATGTATCTTTATATATTATAATAACCACTTTTTATTTTTTAAAATCTTTTCTTTATTTGTAGGTAATTTAATCATATATTATTTTCAAAAAAGATCAATATTGATAGATTTGAAACATTTTTATTCATTGATTTATGAAAATCATTAGAAAAAGATAAATTCCAAAAAAATACACCTCTAATAGTTAATATGATCATAGGAAAATATTTAATATCCTTATTTAATTCACATTAATTTTATTTAATATTTTTAATATCAAATAATATTTTTTTCATTAATTGAAAAATTTCTCCATCATCATTGTTTATTTATTTTTGATAAATATCTATTAACAAGAGATTAATCATACATTTACAGTTGGTATAAAACCAATATGTATTTTTGAATAATATATATGGTCTATAAAATCTTTTATTTGACCCTATATATAGAATATTATACTTTTTAAAAGTAAGTGTGTGACATTTTGTCACTCTATTTGATTTTGAAAATATCTATGTAATTTTTATAGAAAAGGGTTTGTTAAAAAATTATATTTCAAACCATATGTTTTTTGGGTGTAATTGAGGTCATCCAATAACATTTGGGAATATTTTAGGCCAAATTGATAATATTTTAAATATTAATTTTTCCCTTAATTACTGTATTTACCCTTAATCATGGTCATAAAATTACTATGTTTCTCATTGATATTATTCAAATTTTAAATGAAACTATTTAAAAAATTAACATATCATTCTAAATATATAATCCATTTTTGTGAAATATATAGCACATTTGTCGAAAAAAATTATTTTAAAATCAGTCCCATGGGCTGGGAGATAAAGTGGGTTTTGAAGTGAAAATGTTTTAATACGTGAAATGTTTTTATTTAAAAATTAAATATGAAAAATATTATAATGACCTAAATTAAATTCATAATTTTTAATTTATCAAATGTTACATTGTTGAAACATTTGAATATAATTTAACAGTATAATTTTTTTAGATGAAAAGTTAGTTATCAATTAAAATGTGGTATTATTCATTATTCATAAAAAAATTATTAGAAAGATACCATAAATTAATCAAAATTAAATTTTTATATTTTTATTTCAAAATTGAAACTTATTTTTCCAAATAAAATTTCTATGTTATTTAAAATACTGTTTTAAATCATATTCTCAATTGTAAGGGATATAACTTCATTTTAGTAAAAGAAATAATTTTTAGAGTAAAACTAGATTTATTTTTATATATTGTCAACATAAAACATAAGATGGATTTTAAAAATAAGATTGAATATTATATATATATAAAATATTATCCTAATATAGATATTTTTTATTTTATTGTTATAAATTACACTTGTGTGCATTTAATTTTATTTGGAAAAGATATCAATTTATTTTCAAAATGTGTTTATAGTAATTTGTAGTTAATTGGTCACAAAATAATTCAATATATATAGATATCAAAAAATGTTATCAAAATACAATTAATCATGTTCAAATTATACTTTTTAATGGAAAATTTATAATTTCCTTATTTAAATAATTATAAAAAAATTCTTTCATAAAAACAGAATATTTAATGTAATGTAGACTATTTTGTGTTGTATTTAGAATAATCTTTACAAGGTTTATCATATAATGAAATATTATCATGGTGTGTCATGCAACAGAAGACATCAAATAAATCAAATTATTTAAAAATATATTTTATAAAATTCATGAGGTGTCACATTCACCCCTCATAAAATAAATTTCACTCTAGATATTCTTCTTTTTTGGAAAAGATTTAAAATTTCGTAATTCATCCATAGAAAAAAATATCATAAAAATGAATACTAAAACATCCTTTTAAAAAACGGAATGTTGAAAACATAATGGTAATCCAAAGTACTCAAAACTAGGTTTACAGATAAAAGAACATATTTTGAATGTGGTTACTCGTGTTATTCTTCTAAGACTTCAAAATATGTATAAGAATACTATCAAAGGAAGGCGTTGAGTCGGGGTTGGATTCTAGCACCGAATGTTGTTTGTGGTTACTCTAAGCATGATAAAAAAAATTTATGAAAGTTTTTATGGAGTTGAGTTAGTGGGGAATTGAATGGTAAAATTATTATGTAAATGAGAATTTAATTAATTAAATTAACATAATATTACACCTATCTCTTATTGGGTGAAAAATGAAAATGATGAAATGCTTCACTCTTCCTTTTGCCTTTGGATGAAGATGATCTAGAATCACAATAAAAAAACACTACCAATCTCCATATTTGGTACTAGTGATCACCAGATCGAGGAGAAACATGATCAGGGAATCATTATAAATCCAATTCTTTGTCTTTTCATCATCGAGGAAGGTGATTTTGAGTTTTGGTCCACATACCCTTCATTTTAATTTTTTTAAGGATATAATTCCCAATTTAAATCTCATATAATCCCTTAATGGAAGATCAATTAATTTTGGGGTATGTAGGGGAAAATATAAAAAATTACAATGTAATTTTCATCTTTAATTTCCATACACACTCTGTGTACTCTTGTTAGACATGTTTGTGTCACATCCCATTCCACGAATATGAATTTTTTTAAACACACAGTGTACTAGGATTACATGTCATCTTGTGACCTCATGTCATGTGGATATAAGACATGGTTTGGGATATCTTTTTAATAGTACATGGCCATGTAAAATTACACAACCTATTTAAAGGGATACATGGAGATTGAAATAGGCATTGGAAATCCACACATCCACGTGGTTGTTTTGCCTAAACATGTTGCGTAGTATGGGATGCACGGTATGCGAGGGACAATGTTGGTCCAGGAATGTGGAAAGAAGAACACATCAAGGAGCCAAGTTAGAAATAACACACAATCTATAGGATGTACACTCTATATACACATACATGGCCAAACCAGGATGTGTGAACAGGAGACAGGGCATGGTGCAATGGAGAGTCCATATACCATGTGGGCTCCCGTGCACGCCATATACTTTTTTTGAGATCCTGATGTGATAATTTTCCATACATATCTCTATATCTATGACTCAAATTTATTAAATAAAGTAGCAAATTCTGACCAATTTCTTTTGTATAATGCAATGGTGTCCACCTTTTCATTCAAAAAGGTATGAAGTGGTGTGTTTCGGGTATAATTCTTTTATAGCGGGGGATAACCATGGTTAGTGTATAGGGTGGATACTTTGGTTGATTTTTTAGTTGATATATTTCCCTATAACCTTTTATGTGGGTCCCCTATTCTCTTTAGAATGTTAGAGTAGTGCTCTGTCATTGTATGATGGATTGGTTCCCCAAACCATGACTATGTTGCGATGAGAGGTTTGAAAAGTGTGACACACATTTCAGAGATTCATGACTAATGATGTAGATCATTGTGGTTATTAAGGATATATGTTGTCACTGGTACTCCCAAGTGGCTTTTGGGAACATAATCCCCTTATGTAATTTCCTTTATAGAGATGTTAACCTCCCCCCCCCCACTTCATGGTCACGGGTTCTACAACATTAGAGTACTTCTTCCGGGTGTGGTACTCCACTATGTAATGTGTTTAGGGTTACCTATATTGTTCCTGTAGTTGAGGAAAAACTCCTATATCAATTAAGGGTGCAGTCTTTCTACACATGTAGGATTGATAGTATAGTTACCACCAGTTGTACTAGGGTTCTGGTTCTCTAATTGTATGTTGGGCACTCAACTATGGTTTCAGGGAGTGGGAACTCTATAATTAACATATAGAAAGAGTGGTTACTCACAAACCATGTTAGGGTACAGGTCCTATGTATTTGGATTCATAAATACCCTAATGTATGATGGTGCAAGACCACCTTATGTGTTATTCTGGTAGATTTGTTACTCTCATATCATGTCAAAGAGTGGTTCCTCTAGCATAGGGTTGGTACTTCCCCTTATCTTAATTTCACACCACCAAAGCTTTTTGGATCAACCAAACCCTACCCAAATATCCTCCAAACCTTCCTCCCTTCATCTTATAGGCATTTCTTTGTCCAGAAATACAACCTATAGAGCCTTTTTTATCAAATCAAAAGGAAAAAACTGAAGAAGAGGTAAATATTTCATCACCTCTTTCATGTTATTTTCTGCATCCACTTTTTATTTATTTTTTGTTTATATTAAAAAATAATAAATCCATTATCTTTTATATATTGTTATTTTTTTTATAAAAATGGTACAACCATATTCAATATTATATACATCCTATAAATGACAAGGTCACCAAATGTGCATATGTATGGATTACTGTCTCCACGTCATGGTGTAGTTTGTTATTCAACAACTATATTATTTGGATGGGTATAATAATGAGTATAACTAATGTAAATAATAAATATAACATTTTAATTATTCTTTATATAATATATACCATCCAACTACATAGTCTTTCACCATCAATATAATGATATTTTCACTCGTGCGTACGTACGGATTACCATCTCCACGACGCGATGAGATTCATTTCACATTCACCATTAAACAATGATTATAAAAATATATATAATATATAAGTATGAAATATATGTCATAATTCTACTAAATATATATATATGTATGTTTTTATTTAAATATATCTTATTCACTTACTACCATTGAATGCAATATGAAAATAGAAACATCATTTATGCATACGTACGGACTACCATCTCTATAAACAGTGTTTTCCATTTAATATATCTATATATTATTCATATTTATATTCTTAATATATATTTTATATAAATCATTTGTTATATTATGGAAAAATTTAATTCATTATCTAAATGATACGATAAAAAATAACTAGTTAAAACACGTACGATAAAGAAAGCGATTATTAATTTAACATTGAAATCATTATCAAATGGGTAGTATAAAGTCATAAATGAATCATTTATGATATAATAAATATTAATATGGTTATGGAATAATTTAATAACTTACTATGGTCATTATAAAAGAGGATAAATGTACCCTCGACCGAAGAAAAGTTCAAGGTAATTGTTAATTTCCCAATCTCTTTATTATCCGATGTTGTTTTTATGTAAGTATCTACTGGGACATATTTATTAACCTTATACATGTTTTGTAAAATATTTTTCAAAGGTATTATTTTTTAGAGAAATTTTTTACAAAAATATCAATTTAAATGTTTTAAATATTTATTCTTCTAAACCTTTCTCATTAATGTCCATGTTTTCAAAATGGTTTTATGTATTAATTTATATAGACATTAATGTTTTAAGATGTTAATTAATTTCAAAAGTTTCAAAGTGGTATGAGACATTTTGATTCAAAAATATCTTTTAAATGACTTAATTTATAAATTATTTGATTTTTAAATGATTTCATGAAATAGGGATATTTCTCTCAATGATTTTTGCTGACCATTTTCAACCATATCAGCATCCTTTATAGGATATTATTCTGGATCGAGGTTGATTTATTATGATACAAATATTCCATATTGTATTAAAGGTTTTGTGATATGTTTAATTAATGATGTGTTATTTTTATACCATTCATTGTTTACGGATATAGGATTGTTTTTTCATATGCCAGTTTTAATACGAATGTTTAGATATGTTTAAACCATTATTTACAAATAATGAATTGACATTACATATGATTATTAGACTAGTAGAATATCCATGTGAATAAGTAAATGATATTATTTGATTTATCCATTCCATATTATGATAATCCTTTTTTATAAGGATTGTGTTTGAGTCTTATACATTGCATTAAATGTTTGTGCTTATTTGTGAAATATTCCGCTATATTGTCATCCTTACTGGGCATTTGAGATCACATCTTTCTTATGTTTTATTTTCCCAGGATTTCAATAAGTGTATTATGATTGATAAGTAGGTTTAAGCTAGGGGATTAATGGAATTCTCAAATGATCATTTATGTTTTGTATTATTTTCTAATGTGTAATGTAACGTTCATGTATATAATCCATTTTGAAAGACTACAAAACTAATTGGCCTTTCGGGACTTGATTCCTTGTAATAATGCCAATGTATTAAAATAATGCACCGACTCTGGGATTCTAGGGTTAGGGTGTTACACACCATCAGACCTAAGGTAGTGTATTCTACCCAAAACTCCTTTTTTCCTTTAGGTTTCTCTATTATTCTTTTTAACCTTATCAAGTTATCTATTCATTTTTATGAACATTTTCAAAATTATTTTTAAATAATCAAAACTCATGTACCAATATCCAATCATTATTATCTTTCTAGTATATTTTTTTTAAATTTTTTCCTCCCCAATAATTCCGGATGTGTAAACCTATTTTAAGGGAATATCTCAAATTCTTACCTAATTTGAAGTTCACTCTATCATCTGTTTAAAGACACCATTATTTCATATCAAATAATCCTTTTGATTATGAATATTGTATTGTTTTAGTTTTGGATTTATATAAAATATAATGACCTTATCTATTTTAAATTCCCTTTATTATTTTTCTTAAAGCCAAACTAAAATGTTTTAATACTAAAATATCTTAAATACACTTATTACATTCAATAACTCCTGTTTGAAATCAAATACAATAAAATATACATTTTTTATATAATGAATTTCAATGTATGTTTTAATTCCTTTCTTTCATGGAAACTTGTATTATATGCTCATCTATTATTCTTTAGGGCATGATTATGATACCCATTTCTCTCCCTGGGAACCCTTCTATTTATCTATGATTATATATCAGTAAATAATATTCATGAACTTTTTTTATGTGTGCACTAAGATAGCACTACAATGAATTGTGAAAATTTTACTCTCATGAGACATTATGTGAAATAGTCTGGGTTTTTGGCCTATAATCATGATACCATGTACAATGGTCTTGGTGGTTAACCTTGAATTGTGCTTCTTTATGTGAAATGAGCCATGAATCATGATAAATTCATGTTTTATATTGCATTAAAATTACTATTAATTTATGTTTATATGATCCCATGTTTATATGTTATGATTCCATATGATCCAAGTCATTTTGTATCATTGTGTCATGCCTTATAACCTAGGTGTTAATGCTTTATTCTTATGTGTATTCTATTATTGAGATTTTTCTCATCACATTGTTCATGTTATCTCCAGTTTATTAGATGATGATTTATGAGAATAATGGAAGTTAGGAACTACTTATGAAGATTATGTAAATAAATATTTTATATAGCCCCATGTTTTTCAATTTTGCGTTCATATTCATTCAAGAAACTAGACCATACAATTCATAGCTTGTGAAATGATGCTTTATTATGCATAAAATTTTGTAATGATATGTGTAAAAGGATAGGGAATCTATAGATGGTATCAAAGTATAGTTTATTTATTTTTGGAGATTTTGAATATAACACATTAATTAGAACCTTAGGGATGCGACTAATTATATGAAAATAACCCAAAATATTGGTAAATATAAATTAATTAGTTTTTCAAGACAATAAATCTTTCTATAGATACAGAAAAGTGGATGTAACTTTGGCACAGACGTATCTCAGGGTAAAACGAGAAAACACCTCTTTGAGCTACACTCAAATGGGAATGGGTTCATGATAATGGTCCTTGATGCACTCCTTCTTTGATACTCCCTGGGAATATGATATTGAAAATTCATAAGCTTTGTATGAATCATTATTAGGGTAAGAAAGAAAGATCCCATAATAATATATGAAAATTAACATATTATGTATAACCTATATTGAAACCTTAGGAATAACAAGTTAGGATATAATTTTCCTTTAAGAGTTTATCCTATTATGTTAAATGTTTCGTTTTTATGCTTAAAATCTATGTATTCAAGATTTTTAATTGTACGTTCTTTTTCTTATTTAATGGCGGGAAATCGAATAACATGTTCCAAAAATCAATGCGATATGGAATGTGAGAATTTAGAAAATGATATACCAAATATGATGGGAACGGGTGCTCAAATAATCAGGACAATACTTTCTAAACTAGCTCATGTTGTGAATAATAATTATAATTAATTGGAAAAACCTCCTCCTTCAAGGAAAGAGAATGTTTTCGTCAAATGCTTCATATGAAAAAGTCATCCCATTTTTAGGGTATCTTCAGATACCCTTCTCGTAGAATATTGGATTAACTCAATTGAAATGACATTTTCTATCTTCCAATGCTCAGAGGAAGAGAAATTTGTGCTGGTGGTCAATTGTTTTAATGGGGAACCAGATCAGTGGTGGAAACTAATCAAGAATACTATGTCCCATGAGGAAATTGATTCTAATGATTGGGAATAATTCAAAAAAATAAATAAAATTTTCCCCAAACCCTCCATCTAAAGATGGAAATAGAGTTCCATGGGATTAATTAGAAGGAAGATTAATCCATTATGGTTTGTGAAGAATAATTAAAAAGGCTTACAGGATACACCATCAGCTTTGTCATGAACACAAAATTAAAGGTGGATCGCTTCTTTAGAAGAAAAAAGATGAGTCTATGAAAAGAGTTGGTGATTTATGACTCCAACAGTTATAATGAGACTGCCTGATGTGCCCTCATGTTTGAAATGGAGATCCGAGACACCAAATGGTCTTGTGGGCTGTGTGAAAAAACAATCCAAAAAATGTTGTCCAATATGAGTGGGTCAGAAAAAAAATCCCACAATGGAAAGAATAAATTGAACATCCCACATGTCAAAAGTGTGGGAAGAATAATATTGGGACTTGTCTAATGGGAACTAATAATTTCATAAAATGTGGCAGAATGGGTCATTTTGCTAAGAACTATCATAGATAAATTAATAATACCACTAACATGGAATATTATAGGAAGGTTTATATCAACACTTATCATTTATTTCAGTGTTACAACTGCAAATATCATGAGAATTATGTGAACAATTTCACTAAGAAAATGATTTACAGAGGCAATCAACAAAAACCACCAAAGGAACAAGGAAGTCCTTATTCTATCACTACTGCTAAGGTGGACCCAAACCATGATGTGGTGATAGGTACACTAGTTATTCATTCAGGAATAGTGAATATACAATTTGATTCTAGTTCTATACATTCTTTCATATTTGTCATGTTTAGTAGAACTATCCAAACTACACCTCAAAATTTTATGGTTGAGTTATCTTTGAAAATATAAAATGAGGAAATTAGCTCATCCAAGGTATATAACTCCTCTTCGGGTGACTTTTAAGGACTGAACCTCCAAGAAAATATTGGCGTACTTGCATTAGTAGAGTTCGATGTAATCTTGGGAATGGATTGGTTATCTTTATAAAAAGACAACAACAACAAATGTCTAAAAGGGGAGATCACTCTTCACATACTAATGAATCCTAAAATTATTTACAAGTTTAAGGAGGAATATAAATATCCATTAGAATCATTATCTCAAGTGTGGATATTACTGCATTATGATAAATCATGTCTAAGTCAAATTATTGAGACAAATGAGATGATACTTCTCAAAGATATGCCCATCATGACAGATTACACTTGTGTATTCCCTAAAGAATTGATCTATATTCCTATTGATTGTTAGGTTGAGTTCAGAATTTATCTTATTTATATATCTCTAACTTTATCAAAGAAACCTTATGGAATGGCCACTGTAGATCTGGAAGATCTGAAAGGCAGTTACAAGAGAATCTGGAGAAGGGTTTTATATGCCCAACTACTTCACTATGGGGTGTGCCAGTCCTATTCATTAAGAATAAGTATGGATTGTTGAGCCTCTGCATTGATTATCATGATCTCAATAAAATAAATATTAATAAAAATTATCCCCTTCCATGAATAGATCACTTGATCGATTATATTCATGGGGAATGTTATTTCTCTAAGGTGGACATTCGGTCATCATATCACTAATTAATTGTGAGGAAGGATGATACTCACAATGATTTATTTTGAATGATGAATTTAAACTATGAGTACATAATTATACCCATAAAATCACTAATTCTCTATAAATATTCAAGGATTTAATGAATAGAGTCTTGAGAGATTACCATAAAAAATTTGTGGTAATCTTTATCGATGATATTCTGAAGTACTCCAAGAGCAAGGAGAAGCGTTAGGGGATTTTGAATATTGTGATAGACTACTTAAATGGAAAATAATTTTGAAATGTATAGTATATTTCAGTTTGAGATGGATAAAGTATCATCCCAAGGTAATGTTATCACTGGAAAATGGATATTTGTGGACCCTTCCAAGATAAAGGCAATTGATGAGTAGCATAGACCAACATCAGTAATGGAGATCCAAAATTTTATAAGAATAAATGGGTGTTATCAATGATTTTTTATGAAATTTTTATGAATTTAAAACCCAATTTTGAATTATATTGGTAAGGGGTGAAGTTTATATGGAATCATGAATGCGAGGAAAGCATTACAGGGCTCAAAAAAGGCGTATCATTGTGCCCGTACTCACACTCTCGATATGTGAAGAACTCTCTATGGTGAATAGTGATACCTCATAGAAGGAAATATCCTATTTATCGATGAAAAATGATAAAGTGATATACTATTCCCCATGGAATCAAAAAATCCCTGATAAAATCTACCCCACGCATAATCTGGAGTTGACAGTTGTGATCTTTGCGTTAAAAATATTGCGGCATTATCTCTATAAGGAGAGGTGTGGGATATATTCAGATCAAAAGAGTCCCAATATATACTCACATAGAAAGAGCATAATATGCACCGTTGTTGATGGTTAGAGCTTATCAAATATTATGACTTCTCAATACACTACCATCCCGGTAAAGTGAATAAGGTGGAGGATGCTCTAATTACAAAAGATCATACATACTTATCAATGATGAGAATTGAAAAGGATCCAATAAACATATATTTGTAGAGTATGGAGATGGGAATCCTTAAGTTAGTAATATTATCAATCCTTTCACAAATGGTTTCTAAACCTTCCCTCATGGAAAAAGTCAAGGATGCTCAATGAAAATATGTGGATGTTCTGAAAAGGGTAGAATTTATTGGATATGGGATGTCCTCTAAGTTCAATTTTGAAAATGATTGAGTCATAAGATTCAGGTCACACTTATATATACCACTTGATCTAGAGATAGAGATGGATCTTCTAAATGTGGCACATATCTCAACCTTCTCTATTCACCGATAGAGCAGAAAGCTGTATCAAGATCTCCCAGATTTTTTTTAGTGGGACAATCTGAAGAACAAGATTATTGTGTGCACAACGAAGTGCCTAGTATGTCATCAAGTGAAGGCTAAAAGAAAAAAATTCTATCGAGATTATGAAACCACTAAACATACGAATAATTATGTGGGAGAACACCACTATGAACTTTTTATCTGGACCTCTATGTACATCATGAGGAAACAATGCTATATGGGTCATTATGGATCATCGTACAGAGATATCCCACTTATTGGGAATTTGAGAGGGATTTCCATTGCATAAACTAGAATGGATATATATCAATGATTTTTAAGGATTCATGGAGTACCCTTATCTATTGTATCTCTTAGAAATATGAGATTCATCTTGATGTTCATGAAATGTATCCAACATGCATTAACCACTATACTGAATTGCATTACAGCCAATCATCCTTAAAATGATGCCCATTCTGAGCGAACTATTCAGACACTAGAAGGCGTGTTGACAGCATATTCGAAGGACATCAAAGGAAAATGGGACGAACATCTTCCACTAGAGGAATTCTCCTGTGACAATGTTTTCCACTCCAGCATCTGAATGGATCCATATAAATCCCATTATAGGAGATGGTTTAGAAAACCTGCATGTTTTGATGAAGTTGGTGTGTGTAGGATACTAGGACCTAAAATGGTTGATGAAATCGCATATAAGTTGAAAACCATTCTATAACACATCAAGGCAGTCGAAAGTCAACAAAATAGCTTTGCAGACAATTTTCGATGAGACCATTTGTTTAAAGGTGGATATATGGTATTCTTTTCTATATCTGTATGGAATAAGGTAATGATATTTTGGAATAAAATAAAGCTATATCCTAGGTACATCGGCCCCTTCGAGATTCTTGATCATGTTGGAGATACAAACTATCGACTAGTACGTCCACAAACCATGTCTAAAGTACACAATGTCTTCTATGTATCCCTCATAATGAAGTACATACGAAATCCTTCACATGTACTATCTTCATAGGTGGTACAGTTGGAGAATGATGATTCATATGAGAAGCATCCGATGAAGATCTTGGATCATAGAGATAAAGTTATACATAATAAGACTACTCACCTGGTCAAAGTACTATTGCAGAACCGTAAGTATAAAGAGGAATCATGGGAAGTGGAGGAGGTAATGATGGAAATGTACCCAAACCAATTTATGCCATAGAATGAAAAACAAAATTTTGAGGGAGAAATTTCATATGGGTGGAAGAATATAACAACCCAAATTTAAGTAAATGAAAATTCCCATCTTATAATTATCTCATATAGAATAATCACATGAAATCAATACACAATGAACTAATATGCACTATGTAACCTTTAAAAATTATATTGTCAGTTCTGTGATTTGAATTTCAAAACTCTTACATCGATTGTTGCGATCAGTAAGATGTTTGGAGTTTAATAAGAGAAATATAATTTTTTTAATAGTAAATAACCCTTATGAATAGTAATATTACCCTTGTGAATAGTAATATGATCCTTAGGAATATTATATCATCCATGTGAATGAGTAACAATATAAATGAAAGAGTAAAAAAATTGTAACTATCTTATAAATAACAATATGATATAATTATATCATAGTGTTGGTATTATTGTGAGTCATGTATACATAATAACATTTTTATTTAATGTTTTTTAAGATAATATAAATTTATTGAAAAATAATTTTTTTGATGACTTATGATTAAATGATAATTTTAAGAGACATTAATTAAATTTTCAAAAGTGTTATGAAAGTAGTTTTCATTTTACGAATTTGTATTGTTTCATTTAAATTGTTTTTTTAATGAAAAATTAAATTTCACATATTTAGAAAATTAGTTTAAAATATGGAGTTTATTTTTGAATTCGACATGTTTAAAAATTGTTTGGGTGAATATTTTTGGAATTTTATGAAATACTTGAATTTTTGTGAATAGTGAAATTCGATGATTTATGAAATATGCAAAATAAATGAATTTTTTATCATGCATGAGTAATGGATGATGTAAATGTCCATTGGTTTGAACTAACATTCATATGTTACTGTTATTGGTCACAAGATTCCTTACAATTTCTTATCTTGAGAAAAATAAAAATATAATGAATAGAATGTTGAGAAAACCCTCATATCCCACATTATAAAAACCCCCTCACTTCCACACTTCACTTAACACATATCTATCCTTGTACATAGTAACAATTCTACTAAAGTCCCTCCCTAAACCCCTCTTCCACTTCCATCATCCCTTGGCATCTTCATAAAAAATCTTATCCCCTAAAGAGGATCTCAATGAACATACATTCAAGAAGTAATTTCCTCTTTTCATTTCTATTATTTTCTTTCATGTTCTATTGTTTTATTTTTCTTCCCCATACTTTTATACTATAAATGAAAACACCATCCCAGATGTGTTAATTTATCACATTCAACGACAATGGGTTTTCAAGTTCAATTACCATCTCAATTCCAATAATGAAACCATTTTTACGGTTGAACCAGACTATAATAACATTGTTATTTCTAATTTAATTATATAGAATCTTTTGTATATAGGATATTAATTTATAATGAAAAATCTATTCAATGGGATCAAAAAATACCAATTAACCAAATGATTTATCATTAATGTTTTATAAAATGATTCATCTTTACTCAAAATAACCAAATGAATATTATAACCAAGTAATATCCTAGATGTTCCCTAATAACGTTCAACTTCAATTATAGACAACCATTCTCATCTTACATTTATATACATACATGTATATATATAAACAAATCCTTAAAAACCATGCAAAAAAATGCTCCAAAACAATGAAATTGAACTTCTTAACCCACTAAAATGGTCACGAATGAACTTAATAAAGATATAATAAATCAATTACAAGAAGAAGTGGTTTCTATAATACTTATTAGTTAATTTAATTTGGTTATCCATGACATTGTGAACAAGATAGAGACACTATCAGACATAAGGTAAGGGATTCTACTCAGGCTTCCTTTTTTCCATCGAGTATCTCTATCAATCATTTTATTCTAAAGAAGTTATCATTTATTTTTATGTAAAAATTATATTTGTTTTTTATTTTCATAAAACTCATTTCTCAAAATCCATTATTCATTGTCTTTCAAGGATATACATGTTTTTAAATGATTCCCTCCTCAATACATCCCGATAAGAAAACCCATTTTACTGGAACTTATTGAATTTTTACCCAATTCCATGTGCACTCTATCATCTATTTTAAGCCACATTAGTTTTTATAAAATTAGTATTTTTATTATGAAAAACGTTTTTGTTAAATTTTTGTTTTATATAAATGATTATGACTATTTTATTTTAAATTCTCTTTAATAGATTCCTTAAAACTGCACTAAATGTTTTTAATGATAAACATTCTTAAATACACTACTTTCCTAGTATAACTTCAGCGTGACATCACCTACCAAGATATATGCCTATATTCTATTATGAATTTTAATTTAGGTTTTAATTAATTTCGGTAATGGACGCTTTTATCATACATCAGTCAATTATGCATCATTACATGATTCTGAAACCCATTTATTTCCATGGGTACCCTTATGTTTATGTATGATTGACTATAAATGATTCTATATGTAGAAAGAATATTCATGAACATGTTATGTTGGGTCTTCCTAGATATAGATCCAATTTATTGTGTAATTTTGAGTCTCATAAGATGTTTTGTGCAACGGTCTTGGCGGTTACCCATGACTTGTGCTACCATGGGAAACAGTCTTTGTGGTTAACCATGATTTGTGATCCTATATGTGCCATGATCCTTGACACATTATAAATTAATGTTTTATGTTTCTAACTTATTACTATTACTTAATTTTTATATGATCCCATGTTTATATGTTATAATACCATATGTTCCATAGATTTTTATATCATTATGTTATTCCTTCTAACCCATGTGCTAATGTTTTATTCTTATGTTTATTCTCTTAAATGGATTTTAGATCATCCCTTTTTCCATGTCATAACCAGGTTATCCTATATGTATGTATAATTACAATATATACTAGGAGATCCTTATAAAGATTAAATAATGAAATGTTTCATTTAGTCCCATGTTTTTTAGTATTATGTACCTAGTATTCCAACACACTAGACATTATGATTATTGTCTTGTAAAATGATGCTTTATTATTCTTAAAATCATGTAATGATATCTTTAAAAGTCATGGTTCAATATACATTAAGACTTTAGTAGAATCATTTCCCTGGATATGAGGTCAAAACCTCATGAGACTTGAATTCTGAGTGGTGTATATCTGGTTGATTCTAGGAATCGTTGTAGTGATCTCAAATTCTGGGTTGACACCCCTTGTTGAGTATGTATTTTTTATCCACATATTAGTTATGGTTACTCCAATTCCATTGTATTTCATGAAACATGGGATATTCCACATTTTTACGTGTTTATATTTTTGAGTTTTTATGAGTTTACTCTCCTTATAGGAGTGGAAAATACCCATCGTGTAGTTTATATACTCACCAGGTCTATCACTATGTGCTTGGATGGGATTACCCATTTCCATATTTCTAGATTATGTTGTGGGATGGATATTCCAATACAATCTGATATGTGATTTTTTGGACAGAGCTGACTAGTCATGCATAGAGAACTATGGTTTGATATGGAGTTTCTCTCTTGGTTTGGTTCCCACCAGCTAGGTTAAGTGGACAGTTTCCTTTCAGTTTCCTTATTTTCTATTGGGTTTGAGGTGATACACCTAATTATTCTAATACACATCCCTTCATGATCTTTTCATTCATGTGTTGTGTCTTTTATAGAATATAGGCCATTCAACGGAGTCCCAAGATGACCCAAGACAAGTGAAGTATAGTGAGGTTGACTGAAAAATGTGTTTACTAGATCTATACTGAGAAGATTTATGGATGTTGCATTTAATAGTTATCATATCCTTCTAATCAATTTGGATTCTTTTACATTTTTTGGTGGGTGTGTGTTTTGATCTTTTTATCCTTTCATTACTTGTTTTACTATTGTCTGGGATATATGTATGCATGAATTTTAGATTCCACCTTTTTATATAGATGCATGGTTGCATTGAGATGTAAGTGGGTGACTTAATATAGGTACCTTAGAAAAAGGAATCCTATTTTTGTGACATCCCTACTCAATTATATATACAATCTCATGGAATACTGGATGCAGGCTTGGGTATTTTTGTCCTACAACTAATTGGGTTGGGTCTGATAAGGTGGTATCAAATTGAGTATACATGTTGGCTTCGTAGTGTTGTGATCTTGGTTTGGGTTGCATAGAAACAATTCTGGGATGTTTTTAGTTAGCCTCTCAGGCCAAAGGTCCAATATTCTGTATTCTGGACAACATATCTATTCACCAAGACTCTAATAACCTACTTTTTTCCTCGATACATTAGGACACTAGTCATAGGTAAATAATGGTACCTGGATAATATAGAAAGTGGTTTGGGTTATTCCCCTTCCTTGTTGAGTTAGTTTTAAATATATACTATTAAAATATGGAGAGACTTGATTCCATTTTAGGATTCTACCATGATGATATCCAAATAGGGTAACATGGTATAATTTTGGTGATCATCCACCACGTGATTAGTATTTATTGTAGGGAACTTATTTTGAGGAGGTACCTCTGGGTGGTCTAGTATTTGAGCCACCTTTCATTGACTAGTCAGTTGTACTGATATTTATAGAAGATGATGCATGATAGATGAGTTCGTTTCCCAATTTATAGAGGAAGCTACCAATGAGTTACTTTGTGGGTCACAAACCCCAAGAAACTAATGAATGGATAGAGTTATCCACATCTATTCTCCATGCATAATAGAAAATTACTAATGATATGATGTTCCTGGTAGGGATATTTATGTAGGGATCAATGAAGATATAGTTTCGGCTTTTTTACATAGCCCTCTGATGAGGTGGTGCTCACATGGGTGGATATCTATTTACACTTTACAGATGATATTCTGCCAACCACTTTGAAATAAGAGCATATCTAGGTGTTTCTAAAGACTATGTAGGGTCGGATGACTGTGGGACAACACTTAGTGAGGCTTACAAAACATTCTAATTACTCCCTTGATATTTTTTGAGACTCATTCATCTTAGTTTGGATCATTGAGGTGGGCCTCCACAGAAATATGAAATGATGTGGTCTTATTGTGCATTCACTCTTATACGGATGTACTAGACAGATCTCCATTATCAGAGAGAATCAGGTAGGAGGTGTGGGAGGACATGTTCAACAGTGGTGGTCACATGGCTAGAGATTCTATAGTGTATAGAAAAAGGAAGATGATAGGATCGTGAAACTAGAATAATAACCATTTCATGACAGAAGAACATGGTCATGTAGAAAAAGGGATGTTATGGTGATTAGATCAATCACATGAGAGGATGTGTTATTATTGCTATGTATTGGGGAATTTTGCTTCAGATAGTTTGAAAGATAGTGTTTTTGAGAGGTATCTAGTCGATGGGACTCCTTATAAGAGGTGATTCTTGGAGAAGGGTGTTGTGCCAAACAATTGATTTTATCGAGGAGCTGGGAGATCATTTGTTAGTGGAAGGTAGTTCGAGGTGTTTCCACCACTACCCCCAACGGGTCCGCACGTGGATCTGGGAGTTGGAGGATGTAATCGAGGATAGATATAGTTTAGATCATACTTTGACCAAGAATATATAGGGATTAATAGTCATATTATCTATGTTATTTCTAATTTATGTTGTACAAATTATTATATTGTTTTGTGAGGAACTCTTTTCATTCCCTTTTTTGCTCTATGAATAAAAATTATGCCGAGCAGTGTTTCTAGAACTATGTTTGGGTGTTGTTAAATTTATCTTCAAAAAGGTAAAAAAATATGGAACTTCCTCCCAATAATAAACATTTTTTAAAATTTATTTATATCATGAAGGTGATTCAGTTCAACTAAAAGTGGATAGTATCAATGTGTGGTGGATGGGCCTCCCTGACTTGTGTGTTTAGGGTCTTGTTATGTGTTGTAGGTTTCCAGACAGAGGTCCTAGTAATAGCTATTTTGAGAGTTTGGGTATTTATTTTGTGTTCCTTAGTTCCCACATGCGCTTGGAGGGAGCATTGTATGTGAGGCACTCAAGCTGGATTTGGAACAGTTTGGCGTAGCTTTGGACTCATGGGGAAACAAAATGATTTCTTCCATTGAGACTTGTTTTTGTAATGCGATGAAAATCATGTGGGTGAGTCAGTTCCTACCAAATAAAATAGTTCCATGTTTTGATACAATCATTTCTTATAATTTTTCATTTAGGGAGATGTTAGGAGATCAAGTGTCAGATTAGGTCCACTCATTTCATGTGGAGTTTCTTTACTTAATCTATTTTTCATGGTATCCCTAGTATAGGGAGAAACTTTATTTGAACTATTACATATCTGAAGAGTTATACCATATAATATTTCTATAGTGTGGATTGGTTTCCCACCATACATAAATGGTTGGGATTCCACTAGTTGGTATTGAGGTGTTTCTGTTCTGGCGACCAATGTTACAGGTAGAGGTTTGTAGATGGAGGTCCTAGTATGAATTCTGTTTACTCATGGGAATCCATAATTTTTTCATTGGTACCCTTGTGTTCATAGCACCAACCATGAATGCATGACACATTTTGAGGTTATGGATTATTTTATACATGGTTGGATATGATATTTGGGCTTACATTAGTATTTGTGTGAGGCTAGAAAGCTGGTGTACCCCAACTCACTATGATTGTAGACAGATCATGGGGAATGGTTTTAATCAACCTTTCATAGATACAGATACATGTTCAGCTATTTTTCATTATGATTATTGAATTGGAGAAGGACATGAGTGTGTATTTTCCATTTCATTTTCCCCTGAGTGCATTCTTGTATGTAGAATGGAAACCCTTGGTGTGCTCACTAGATTGTGGGATCCTGTGGGGAGCTTAATTTCATTACATTGTTCATAGGATTTGCCATTTTAGGGATTAAAATATATAAATGATATGAGAATCTAGTTACTCGTGTTAGACTAGTAATAATTAGGAATATTTATGATAATATATCCAAATCCAATCATTGAGTCAGTAAAGGGTTCTTGGTTCCATAGAGCCTCATTGACTTGAGTTCTATAGCTATGGGGAAGTTCTTCCAAGGTCAGTAATCCCCTTGTGGCATCAGGGTGTCGTTTCCTTGTATCTTTCATATATTTAGATACATCATTATCCTTCTGATCTAGGGTGCATGACCTCTATACTTGTTGGAAAGATAGTGTTTTTACTCCCATGTTAAAACATTTTCTAGGAAATGTTTTAGGGTATTTTCTACTATACTACCATTTCAGGGCACGGGTTCCCCAAACGTGACATATAGATATAGTGGGTACTCTACTATCATTTTAGGGTGTGGGACCTCTATCCTTGGAGTCAGAACTCACCTATCATATCATGGGGAGTGTACTCTATATGTGTTTTTCCACTATAGTTCAAGGGTGTGGGTCCCCCATAGTAAATGAGATAGAGGTGAATTACTCCCCTATCATACCAGGGTGGGGGCCCTCTAGCCACAGTGTGGTTCTCCCATGTTGGACATGGATATAGGTCTTCACCTATGAATTGGAACTCCCCTGACTCTATGTAGCTATAGGGAGTGGGTCATCTATTGGATTTAGTGATCTTACATCTATTTAGTATGGTTTTCAGGAGTGTCCCCCACCCAACATGTGATTAGTACTCCCCTATAGTTCTAGGGTGTGGGTCCCCCATATTATCTGAGTTGTTAGAGTGTTACTCACCTCCCATAGTTGGGTGGGGGCCTGCAACATAGTGGTACTCCCCTATTAAATATGTGTGGCATTCCTCTCTCTTTTGAGTATTAATCCCATGGTGGACCTATATAAGGGTCCTAAAATATGGAGTTTTACTCTCTTATATCCATATAAAAGTGGGTATCAGGTCCTCCATTAGAGTTAGTGATCCCCTGTCTGTTGAGTACGGTTACGAGGAGAAGTCCCCACTACTAGTTAAGTGTAATACCTATTTAGGATTTATTTATCTCAGGACTATTTGAGGTTAAGGCCACTCCAATCAAGAATGGAAGAGGTTTAATGTGTTGGTTATTAGATATCACTCCCCCTACAATAAGGGAGAGGAGAGGTGTTGGTTCCTCTATTCCTAATCTAATTAGAGGGGATGCACATGGTGCATATCTTGGAGCATTGGTCCCTAAAATGTTACCAGTGTTCAGGGTAGGGACACTTTTTGTGGGTTATTTCAACTATGTGTAGAGAATAGGTTATAAATGGAAGGACCTATAGTGAAGGGAAATGTTGTTATACCTGGTGAGTTGTCCCCAATGGACTGTATCTCTTGATAAGTTGACACCTAGGATTGATTAACTCCTAAAGTTTGTTATCATGGTATTTTTACCATCAGATCCTCGAGTGGAATCCTATATCTCCTATGAGATAGTAACATCATGAGATTTGGAGTTTGAGATAAGTACATCTAAGTGATTATGGGAATCCATGGGGTGTTTTCACACTCTAGGTTGACACCCCTTATAGACAGAGTATCTGTATCCACACCATAGATCTGTTGAAACTATTTCCATGGTCAATGAAGATGGATGGGGTACTTGACATTATTTTTGATTTTATAATCTCTTCATTGGATGAGTTTACTCTCCCGATAGTGGTGGAAAAGAATTGACATGTAGTTCATGTACGCATCGTGTTCAGCCCCATGTGCTTGTATGAGGTTATCCTTTCTCTTCATTCTTTACTGAGTTATGGGACACCGATTCAATTACAATATCATTTGGGATTATTTGATCTTAAATGAAATTTCATGTTTATATGAGGATGGTTTTAGATAGATATTATCTCTCCTTTGGGTTCCCTCTGTCTTGGACAAGAAAGCAGTTTTATTTCAGTTACTACAATTTCTTTTTCAGTTTGGGGGGGGGGTCTTATTGAATATTCAAATACTCAACCTACATGGTATTTTCCCACATGTATTACGTATTTTTAAGAATAAAGTACCTTCATTGGAGTCCCCATAAGAATGAATATAGATGGACCATAGTAATATAGACAAACCAAGGTGTTTACTAGAGCTAAATTGAGGTTATTCCTAGAAGTTTCATTTGACAGTGATCCCCTCATTCGGAGAAGGTTGTAATTTTTTGTTGTAAATAGTGGGAATTTGTTTTTATCATTTTACTCATTAAATGACTCTATTGTACTCTAGTTGGGGATATATGCATGCATGCAGTTTAGTTTCCATATTTTTATATCATTCTATTACCTCATCAAGGGGTTTGTGGGTGTGTGCATACATGTATATTTGGAAAAGGCATCCCATATATGCCATATTCCTATGTGGCACTAGTCACCATAACATAACTTATTAGAGGAAGGATTGTGGTGTTTGGTATTGGGCCATGTTGCATTATGATTGGAATTGGAATGTGAAAACATATACATAGAATAGAAAAAATCTATCATGTTATTCTAGACAGTGATAGAGAATGTCGTCATTATAATGTTAACCATCGAATAATAATAAATCACTCACAATATAAGGGTAAATTAGGTTCATCATAAAAGAAGTTACCATGATAACATTTTTAAGATAATTTTATTAAGGTTGATTAATTTTCTAAATATGAAATAATTACTTAATTACATTCATGTTCATTAGCCCAATTCTCCCTATGGTTGATCTTTAATTAATTTACATTTAATCTCTTACTCAAATAATGAATTTTTTCCCCCAAAGTACTAATGAATAATATGAACCATAAATAGAGTGAATAGTAATTCCTTATATCCTTAGGTATTATGAAAACAAAATGGATATCCCATGTTTTCCAATATTCATAAATAATAATATTGAAAAACATTATTCTCTAAAACCTCATTCAAATGTCACTATAAACCTCTCGAAAAGTGGTTAACCTTTTAAACTATCTAAAATATGGAAAAAATTAGAGAAATGATAACTAAATTTCTCAAAATAAGCTTTACAGTAATCCCCCATATATCATAATGTAAATATTGATTTTCAAATACCAAACATGTGAATACCATCATCTCATTATCTTGATACATGGTAATAACTTTTATTAAAACTACTAATTATTGAAAATATTCAATATTCCTCATTCTTAATAATAATTATTGGACATATTCCACAAATCCAAATATGTGGTAATGTCTTTCCTTGAAACCATAAAAAACTTTTTCAACATGTAATTAATCAGTTCCAATGTAATAAGTATTTTCTAATTTAATTTCATGGAATGAATTATCTCTTTATCCCCGTATTATTATCCCAACACAAATTATATATTAATTTTTATCTTTCCATTCACCATCTATAATTCTCAAAAAATTAACTATGGTTTTTCGTATTATTCCATAACACTGATTTCCTTTTACACGTAATCTTTAATCTCTTCATCATCAATAATATAACCATTACATGCACCACCTTTTTGAATTTCGTCTATGTCCTTCTCTATTGGACATCAATTTTTATAATTCCCAAACATTTCAATTTTGAAGAAATGAATAGCCGTTGATATCATAGGGATTCCAAAATTCCCTTCCCTTTCTATAACTGAGTTTTATTTCCTTTTACTATTACATTCATTATGTCCTTTCTCCACTATCAAAACATATTCGGGTTCCTCTAAGACAATCACTAAGGGGTTTCATCCCACATTCCCAGCACTTAAGAAAATGAATCTTCTATCCTCCATGATATCCAATACCCAATCTATATGAAGAATCATATCAGAACATCTTTAGTGATTCTAATGGTAAATTAAGGTACACAATTTTAATTATGTTCCATGAAAACTAATTATGAATGATCACATCATTGTTTACTCTATTTATAATATTAGTTTACTTCTCATAAAAAAATAATCTATCACAAAGAAGGTTATCTCAGTTTCTTTTGGTTCCCTCTATTGAATAAAACACAAAATCATATTGTGAGAAACACCTATCATAAAATAAAACCACATAACCATACTAAATCACATATATAATGTCTAATTCATGACACCTTCATTATATTATGATAGCTTAGGTACATCCAAAGTTATTCGAACTGATCTACTATTTATTTCCATAATAATAGTTCTTAATGTGTTTGGGAATTTCCAAATAATATCCATCAGGTGTGTCAATATAGGTGTGTAAAAAGGTCCGTTATTTTGGACCTATTCGTAATCGATTATAACTCAATATGGTGTATTTATGTGTTTTACCACTAGGAACATTTCTTGTTGGGAAGAATCCTTTAGTAGTATCAAAATATGGATGTTTTTCTTCGAAACCATTCACTTTATCAATTACAAAAATTCAAAGACAATTTTCTATTCTTTAATGAATATCTAGACTTATCCTTTATGACATCCAATGAAATATCCTTAGACATATTTTAGGGATCTTAGTAATGTTTTTAATGATATTTCCAATGTATGAATAAAAATTCAAACTCATAACAACTATAAAAACTCTATATTTTCATACATGGATATTTCAAATTTTAATATCCATATTCATTAAACTACACAAACTCATTACCAAGGACAACAATTGTTTCGTTTCATTGGTAATAATGATCACTAACATCCATTCAGTTAAAAAAAATTCAATGTTTCCCAAAAATATCTTCCCCTTTATTACTCTAACTTAAAAACATTCTTAATAACCTAGGGAAAGGAAACATAGAAAAGGGTGATCATAGTTTCTACGTAAGAGTAAACATGAAAGATACCAATTTATTATCTTATGTGAAAATTTGATAAGATGGTAATTATGTGATGATGAGAATAACATTCAAGGATCATTCACAGTGTTATGTGGATCCTAAACGATATTTGTGTCATAAAATATTAAAATTTCAATAAAAATGAATCAAAAAAAAATGAAAACTCATCATAGATCAATCATAAAACCTATGTTCATATCATAAATGTGTGTGGAATCATAATAAGTATATAATAAAATTTCATATGTTATGGTTACCAATAAAGATCTTGGATCTGGTCTTCTCACATCTTTCACATAATGGATCATGCACATTGACATGTTTCCCATAACGTATAAAGAACATAGAATTGTTTCCAATAAGTGATCAAGTGCATATACTGGTTTACCCTAAATATCTTATGAGAAATAAATAATTACCAAATGAATTGGAGGGGGATATTCTTCCCACAAATAAAAAAATGGAATCATACAAATTTATTCCACAATAACCTTATTCGTTTAGTATAATAAAATCCATGGAATAAATATCTTTCATTAAAATTTTATCATTTCATAACCGAAGGAAAATCATTGGATACAAAAAAATCATTACATTATAAACAAATTAACACTAATATTAAGAATATTAATGGAACACATGGATAATATCCCTTATAAGGAACTATTAACACCAATAGATTTAATCAGAGAAAGAAAAAAATTGAATGATATTTTTAAATCATTTCTAGAGAAAAATATCATTTCATAATTAAAAAAAATTAACAAAATAAAACATTTTCAAAAAAATCATGTAAAATTACCTTGAATTCTTATAAAAGACACTCTGAAAATAATTTTAATCATCTTTTAAATCTTTTTTCATGAAAATTATTGATAGATCATTTAAAAAAATTTGAAATTTTTTTAGAAAACAAGTGTTTTGAATTAACCAAATTTATGGACTAAGATATAATAACATTTCATGAAACATTAAATATCATGAAAATAAGGAGATTTATCTTAAAAAAATTAAAAGTTCAGTATATGAACCTCAAAAATGATTATTGTTTCATAACATGAAAAGTTTCTTAATGAAGTAAAATTGAGACAAAATTACCTTAAACCTTTTATCCTTTTAACCATAAACCCCATGAGTGTGAGATCATAATATGGGTATGTAAATAACAATAAATTTATTGATACGGATAATATGTTATGTTAATATTAAGTATATACGTTACAAAAAATAAATACACTGAATATATAACATAAGGCTCAATGAAATAAATGTGAGACTTGAAATCCCATTACCTTACTTCTTAACTTTCATTGTACAAGTTCAAACATCATGTATAATAAATATAGGTTTATTATAAATCTACCAATAAAAAAATATTATTTTAAATAATACCATATATTATTTAATGATGACTTTATATTATTTTATTATTACCAATTATATGTTTATTTTATTTTTTGGCTAATAATCGTGTTCATTTTTGTACATTTGTTTAGTATTTATTCTTGGTCCACTTATATAGATCATGATTTTATCATCTTAGGAATGATAAAAATGATATAAATATCATATATATTTTTTAGATATGTATTTTTTGTGATTTAAAAATGTTGGAGTTAGAAAATAATATACATTACTCTTGGAGATGATAGGTCATATGTATGCCTGAACATAGTTTCTATAATTACATGGATTTTCGAAGTTATATTTTTGGAAACTTTTTAGTTAAATTTTTAGAATAGGTGTTGAGACGTCTTGTGATTCTGAGGCCTAGTGTTCCTTGAATGGTCTGTCAAAAAAATTTATGTTTTTAAATAGTAGAAAAGAGAAAATTTCTTGAAAAAATGGAATAACTCTTAAATAGGTGCCCATATTAGAAATATGAGGGCCCAGTTGCATTCATTATGGTGAGTTTACATTAGGCTCAACTTATTTTTGTCATTCAGGCCTCCCATGGGAAAACCCAAAAATCATATAACCATAAATAATATTATTGAATAAAATTTTCTTATTTTTCAAATCCTTATAGCTCATAAACAGTAACTCAGATTGGATATCTGAGAGTAATTTTGATATCATGAGGGTGTTATTTATTTAGGTGGAACCTAACTTTGATTGGGATGTGTTGAGGGTAAAATTTCATTTTTGGTTGCTTTAAATAGAAATAAAATAAACTTAAGAAAGTATATTTTATCCAAAAAAATATTTCACTAAAACTCAACATTGAGACAGCTGTTTCATTTCATAAATGATACAGCGTAATGAAACTACAACTCAAGTGTTATAGAAATTTTGTTTCATTTCATTAATGAAACTACACAAAGATGTGGAGACTTATCATAATAGAATGTTTGAAATGTATTTCATCCATTTTATTGATTAATAGAGATACGAGATCGTTGGCACAATCCACAATTAGATCTGAGGATACGAAGGAGTCACATTGGATTTTGGTGAATTATGAAGAATGAAGAATGTCCATGAGTTCCTTCCTTATCCTGTGAAGGATCTTGTCATCAATAAGAATTTTTGATCAAGAATTCAGGAATGACATTGGAGAGATTACATTCTTCATCGATGAGTGATCCAATTCCAGGTGGGGGTTTATTTTTCTAATTGCGTGCCTTCCCTCGTTCTTGTACCTAAAGAATGAATGTGGTTCAATCCCCTAAAATATTTACCGTCTTATTGATCATATTTGAAAGAAATATGAATTTTCATGTGGGGAATTATATGAAGTTTGATTCACATTTGGATTTACCATTGTTAAACCTCATCACAAGGACCAATCACGCTGACACTAAAAAAATTCATGGTTAATCCATTGTGTGTTCTTCAACTCCACCATTTTATATTTTCATCATGACATGATGGCAATAACAATCCAAGCAGAACCACAACGGTGGATCAACTTGGGCATGAGGCTGAGGGAGATGACAGTGCCAGGTGAAAAACTACTAACATGGAAGACAGTGGTCGAGGAGGGAGAAAAATTATGGTACATGAATCGTATAAAAATGGGTTTATTTTTAAATGTTCTTCTTTATTACTCTCATCATGTATACTCTATTTATCATGGTACATATTTTTTTTGTTTCAAGATGCTTCCACATAGACATCACTCCAAGATTCCATTGCATGATCATGAGGATGACATGTGGGGTGATGAGATGTGTATAGGGGTCTTTACTAGGGAAATCCCCACTGGGTTGTGTACCAACTATACGACCACATGTGGGGTAGCATGTGGTACTCATAGTAGTAGTGGATGAGATCTGTGGGATGAGTGAACTTCATGATTTTTAGTGACACAGACCCCTCAGGATTTGAGGTGATCCTGACTCATAGGTAAATAAGTACTGGCTTGAGATGGTGACTGAGTTTTCTCTCTAGTCAGGACAACATTAGATCAGATAGCGGTCATGGCAGTGATTCTTCTACATGGCTCAAGAGGAAGTTAGTGGATTTAGACTACCCGATGTGATGATGAGGTGAATCTTCCATGGTCAGATATTTATAACCTTCCACAGATAAGGGGAACGTTCCATAAAAGCTAAGGGTTATGTCGGGCCAAGAGATTCTATTGCTTCAGCATGATGGAATGTCAGTAGCTGAGTATTCATTGATGCATACCAGCCATTCTAGGTACACTTTGAATATGATACAACTAGTGCTTCAGGGCTTGGTCCTCTGAGTGAAATGTTTTTAGGGACATCTGATCCAACACTATTACTCTATGGATTACTACTTATTATGGGGTCTTATAGAGAACCCTTATGGTTGAAAGTACATTGGATGGAAATATGCATCTAGTGGATGTCAGCAGTGCATAAAGCATGAAGCGGATATCAGTCTCAGATACATGGACATGTGATATGTTCTAAGAAGACGTCCTATGATAGGGTATCTACATCTTAAGTCTCATATTGTGAGTCCAGTCAGCCTATAAAGGTGTACTATTTTTTAAAAGATGAAAAGGATGATATCACGTGAGAATGTATATACCGTCATGATGATAGTGAAATAGTGGATGGGCCACCAAGGTAGAGATAATGAAAGTAAGATATTGTTCTGCAAGGCGGAAGATGTGGTAGAGGAGCTTGGATTGAAGAAGGAGGTGGTATACATTTCAACATGTTTTAGTCACCACATTAATGTATTCCACCCCAGGATAATGGAAGTAGCAGATATGGGAAGGGGGTAGCTGCATGTGGTCATAGAATATAACCCAAGGGCTCCATGAATGATTCGATGTATATTATGTGTCTACACTTAGCTACTATATTAATAGTCATAGGTGATAATCACTCTTTCTTGCCATGTATTTTATTCCAGATCTATAGTTTCTGGTTAAATCATTATCTTGATCCTTGTTTTTGGAGATACCTATAGTAGGATACTCGATAATCACACTTATGTTGACAGTGTGTTCTAAATCTTGAGACTGTAGTTTCATTTGGAACCTCTTGGCGGAATCATTGAGGCCTTACGACATTAGTTTGGGTATAGACTGTTCATTTATAGTTCACTATCAGATTAACTATTTCTTAGAAAAAGAATATGGTATGTCTTCTACGTTAGAATGGGGTATTCCTTATAGGATGAAAAAAGGGAAACCCATGAAGGATCAGATAAATTCATGCATAAGAGGAAGTATCCGATCATGCTTGAGTCAGCCAGCATAAACCATGTGTTTATGGATGTTTTGAGTTTTATCTTCCTATTGGTAGTGGTGGAGTAAGGGGATATATTTATAGAAGATGTTTCCAAGATTACCTCCCCACCAGAAGATGGACATATGATTTATTCTATACCCAGAGATGACATAGATATCAACATCAGTATATTATATGGTTTTCACATAGCATTGTAAGCAGATGATGTAGATGGGGTTCTTTTAGAAGAATGTCTTAGTACGACATAGTGTTAGAGGATATGTGTGGATTACTGAAACATTAACATGGTGATATGTGGAATAAACCCACTACCAAAGGGAAGATGAAATCATCGATAAGTTGAAAGGGCATCCATTCCCATGGATGGAATGGTTCTCATTTGATTTTTTGTGTTTGAGACAGAGACGATGTTTGGGGTTCCTCTAGAACGATGAAATAAAAGTATTATATACACTTTATAGGGGAAAAGTGGTTGAATATTCACTTAGCAGATGATCCATTTCATAGTTATTGAATGATGATACAAATTAGTTATCCTCGTTATAGTTATATTTTATCAATGGAGATGATATAGCTTACCTCTAATTAGTGTTTGTTACCCCTCCACTCTTAAACTGAGTCACTGGGCCATAGCTCAATGAAACTGACTATGAGTATTTATGTGCACAGTTTTCCATAGGGAATACCCCTTATAGATTTTTGAAAGGTAAGGAACATGTAGTTCATTTAATGGGATGCACAGTAGTGTTAATGGATTCCCAAAGTGAGAGGATGCATCAAGATATCAATGTGGGTTTCAAGGAAGACACCGGGGATGATGGAACATGTTGTTGTTGGGAATACCAGTTGATATTAAAGTTGAGTGTTGTTTAATTAGTTTCATGGTTTGTCAACACACTATGTTGAGAACCTGTTCTTGGAAAGGGATTTATCTTTTCTTACAAGGGGTTCCCAAAAGTTAGTGAGTATAGATATTGATATACTTCGTGATGGTTTGATCATGTATTTTTAGGGGGAACAATACCATCTTGTTGATCATTGAATGACTCTCCAAGTTGGCCACTTCTTATTTTATCAGAAAAACCATCCCATGGAGACCATGGGATGCCTCTATGTATAGGAGATTGTTTGAATCAACAGAGTCCCATTGAAGATAGTCTTAGATCAAGTTGCACTCTTTGCATTCTGGTTTTAGAAGGGATTGAAGGAGGTGTTTGGGACTCTGCTGTGCATGAGCACATCTTTCAACCCATAGATAGACAACCAGATTGAGAAGGCCATTTGGGTCCTAGAGGTCATGATATATGCTTATATCATAGATTTTGGCTATAGTTAGGAGGATCACCTACCTCTATTGGAGTTTTCTTACAAACAAATCTACCAATAGACCATTGGTTTGGAACCATTAAGGTCTTTTAGGGGTGACCTTGTAGGCTCCCACATTGTTGGAATGACCCTCGAGAGTCAAAACTAATGGGCCTGAAGTTGGTGAATGCTACTACAGAGATGTTTTAGGTCATTCAAGAGTGGATGAAGACTAAATAGAACTATCAGAAGTCTTATGCTGATGGGTGATAGAGACCCTTTGTGTTCATGGAGGAAGGCCATGTGTTTCTTTGGGTATCTCCTCGACGTGGGATATATAGATTTGGTCTGGGTGAGATGGAATTTGATGATGGGATGAATTTTATGAGGTTTCCAATATAGATCAAGGATCGATAGAAGATGACATTATTTGGGTAATCTTTTACACAAAAATGTGTTTGGTGGGAGTACAGGTATCTCCAGGAGAGCATGATAAAGCAAGGGGATTAGGTTCATGATCGTACCCTAATCTGTTTGGGAATCCCTTTGTTTGGATTTTAGGGAAATAAATCCTTAAGAAGATTAAGATGTAATGATGTGGATTCTCCCAATTTTATATTTAGAATTTTTTTGGGAATATTTTGATACCAGGAGCTGAGACGACACAGGATTCCAAGACTCAGTTTTCCCACAATGGTCCATCAAAAAAATTTCTGTTTTTAAATAGCGTATGGGTGCAGTTTTCCTAAAAATGATTAATAACTCTTAAATGGGTTCTCGAATCAGATATCCAAGTGTAGCATTGCGTTCAGGATGGTAGTATTACACTAAACATGACTTAAGTTTAGATACCATGGGACCAAAGAGAAAAAACCTGAAAATGGCATAATAATAAAAAAATTAAAAAAATTATTTTTAAAATCCTTATAACTCATAAACGGTAACTAATATTAGAAATAATAGAGTATCGTTGAGCTCCTGAGGATGATGTTTTATTAGTTGGGTTAAAACCATGAATTGTGCGGGTCGATGATAAAAGTTATTTTCTGGGAATTTTAATGAAAAATAAAATAATCCTATAAAGTTTGTTTTATCCAAAATAATTCATAACAACTTAATGTTAAGAAAACTGTTAAATTTCATAAATGATATTTTACAAGAATTTAGCCAATCAATGTAAGAAAAATTATGAAACATGTTTCCCCTATTTAATTATTTAACAGAGATATGAGATGTTTGGCACGATCCTGGATTGGCTTTGTGGCTCCGGAGGAATGGTGTTGCCTAGTGTAGAACGATGATGAATGAAAAATCACCATGAGTTCCTTCCTTCCCCTTATAAAGATCTCGTAATCGATTAGATTTTCATATCAAGAATTAATGAATAGCAGGGGAGAGACACCGTTCTTATAAGATGAGAGATTCAATTCCATGTAGGGGTTTATTTTTTTAAGGGATTACCATCCCATGTTCGTCATCCTAAAGGATGAATGGGGGTCAATCCACTAATTGATTTACCCATGGATCAGTCATCTTTACCAGAAATGAGAATTTTCATGTGGGAAATTTTGGGAAGACAAATTCATGTCTTGATTGTCCTTTTTTAAACGTCCTAACAAGGGAGAATCTCGCCGACACGAACAACGGTAGTGGTCGGTCCATTGTTTTTTCTTTGCGTGTTCATCTACTCCACTATTTTATCTGTTCATAGTGACATGATGGAAACAGTGGTCCAAGAAGCACCGCAGCGGTGGATCAAACCAAGAATATGGCCAAGGGAGATGATGGGGCTGGTTAAAAGATCATTAACATGGGATACGGTGGTAGAGGATAGAGATTCGCGGCCATGTGAGCCGCATCGGCGACAGAAGGCCATGACAAGGAGGGCCATGGAGGGGGCACGCGAAAAGGACCTTTTAAGGGAGGTAGTGCTCATTGAAGACACACTATAGAAGGGGATTCTGTAGCCAAAGGGCCGTAGATACGGGGAATCAGGGACCCAGTAAAGCATCGTGTCAATTCAGGAGACCAGCAGTCGGGAAACTAGTCGGCGTATGCATGCGGACCGTATGACTGCGTTTGGGGGAGGTGGCTAGCCGAGCCAGAAACATGATTAAAGGATGAACCGTCACCTACCACATTAGTACTAGACCAAACTGAGCCACCAGCGTGGGCTGGGATAGGGGAAACTGGCCATAGGGCATCCCAGTTGGGCAGAAATCGGCCCGCCGATGTCGACTCGACTGAAGGAGGACCGATCCACAGGGCGAACTAACGAGCTAGACCCATGACCCAATTTTTCGATTACAGCATGACCAATGGGATAGTATGTTGGTTCATTATGTACCAAGTTATCCCTGAAAAAACAGGATCGGGTCAGATCAGGCTCAGACCCCACCAGTCACTTTTCAGTAAAATGGACATATCATTTAAACCGTGGCCCTAATTGACAAGCTGTTTGCAGTGTTTGGAACCTTGGGATGAGATGATACTTTTGGAATAAAAGAATGGATATTCTGTGGAGGTTGAGTTATAACTAATGTATTAAGGTGTATGTTCTATTTAAATAAATAGAAAATGAGCAGAAATCCTATGGCTCATTGTGATGAGAAGGAATTGATGAGTGGACCTTGTATGATTAGCCAAGCGGACCTCAGTTTCCTTGTAGATGAGAAGCCGAGTAGAAATCAGTGTCCTAGTAGATGAATAGAAATACTGACCTCAATGGACATGAAGATGAATAGTAGTACAGGACTCAATGTCCTGACAGACGAATAGCAGTGTAGACCTTAGTGTCCCAATAGATGAATTGGTGTGCGGACCTCAGGGACCCAGAAGACCAGCAGCGGTGGGGACCTCAGTGGCTCAGAAGACAAGCATCTGAGTAGAACTCAGTGTCCTAGAAGACAGGATAACCATAGTGTCACCATATACCTGTAACGCCCCGACCCTAGTTGCCTAGAGTCGGTGCATTATTACATAACATTGGCATGATCACAAGAAAGATCAAATCTCGAAAGACCGATTGGTTTAGTAGCCTTGGAAACACTAGATATATTCATAAGTTTTACATTACATCATAAAATGATAAACTACTACAACAACATAATGTTTCCACAGTCCACACTATAATCCCCTCATAATATCCCTGCAGGTCATTCATAACTTACATCTTCACTTCCTGGGAAAAATAAATCATAGAAAAGGGGTGAGCTCAAATTCCCAGTAAGGATAACAATATAGCGGAAACATTTATAAATAAGAATAAACTTTTAAGGCAATGTATAAATAAAACAAAATCCTTTCAAACATGAACTTTCAACATGGTATGGCATAAATAAAATGAAATAATGCCATTTACTTATTCACATGGATATTCTACTAATCGAATAATCACATACAAAAATCAATAACCACTTCCATAATGTTGAAATGCATAATTCCAGACTATCATAACGACATAGCCAAGGCCTCGTGCCAAGACTACAAATAAGATTTTATCAAGGCCTTGTGCCAAGACACTAGTTTGTCTCATGAGACCTACCGATGCATCGATGAGCTATAGCGGGCTCCACCCGTCACATATTAAGTCCAATGCATTCCCATATGAAAAGGTTTAAACATAACATAAACATTCATATTAAAACTAGCATACGAAATGTAAATACTTTCACCATAAACTATTAATGGTATAAAAATAGCACATCCATAGTCAAACATATCACAAAACCTTCAATACAATATAGAAGTTTTGTGTCGTAATAAATCAACTTCAAATAATCTTAAAATCCATCAAAGGATGTTGACATAGATGAAATCAAAATTATTTTTAAAGAAATATCTCCTTTTATTTTGAAATAATTTAAGATCCATATAAAATAAAACATTTTCTTTGAAAATATTCTTATAAGCTTGTAAGGGAAGCTTTGAAGATTTTATAACGGCGGAAAATAGCCGCACCCGCCGTATAAGTAAAAAAAAACATTCTTACCTTAATTCTGTCGAAAAGGTTAAAAAGGACCTTGTTTTGAAAACGACCGAAAGATTCCTTTATAAACCACTTATAAAAGTCAAAAAGGGTATAAATGACTTTAACCCATATTCTAGTAAATAGTAAAAATGTTTTGAAATGCAGTTTTAAGAAACATGGATGTGGATGATAAAGAGATCCCAGTAGATTATTACGTATAAACAACCTTGGATAATGAAGAGGTTGTAAAGTAAACCCTTACCTTGTAATTTTCCTTGGTTGGGGTAGGTTAACCTCCTGTATAATGGTGAAATAGTTGTTATTAAATTATACAAGAATCATATATAATAATATGATATCATATATGATCTTTTAACATTGATTTGTTAATAATATCTTAGAATTATCGTCGTTTCGGGAGTTAACTTACTCATTTTCTTTTATATGTTTTGTTACATAAGCCATGGTTGTTGTATCTTATTCATATCCAGAATGATATCCAGTCCTTAAAAATCATTTTTAAATCATCAAATGATAATTATACTTGAATGGATACGATGGAGAATGAATCTCATCGCGTTCGTGGAGACGGTAGTCCGTACGTACGCACGAGCGACAATATCATTCTTTTGATATTAAAATAATATATAAATGGATGGTATATCATATATACAGAATCATTAACATGTTATATTTATTATTTACATGAGTTACACATCATTATTATACCCATCCAAATAATATTATATTGAATAACAATTACACCACGACGTGGAGACGGTAAGCCGTACGTACGCACGTATGGTGACATGTTATTCAAAGGGTGGATAGAATACTGAATATGATTGTACCATATTTATAATAACATCACAGTATATGTGAGATACTAGAGTTATTATTTTAGAATGGTAAGAACAAAGGAAGATGAAGTGGAAGAAGAAATGAACTTGGAGAAGGGTGGTGAAATCATTACCTCTTCTTCGGGTTCTTCCTTTTGATTTGATCAAAAGGGCTCCTTAGGTTGGCTTTATGATCAAACTAAGGCCTCTAGGTTGTAGTGAGGGATGTTGGGAGAGTATTTGGGCAGATTTTGGCCGAACCAAAAGGCTTTGAAGGTGTGAAGAAATGAGAAGGAGGAGTGCCCTTTTATAAGAGGGGTGAGGGGCACCTTTGGAAAAGCTAGAAATTGTAATTTATAATAAATTCATATTCGGTTTCTAATGGCTCCAAAGTTTATTATTCAAAGTTTAAGGTGGGGATAGGTCGAAAACCACTCAACCATTAGAATTTAGACAGGTTTGGGTACTTATATTAACCTTATCTTTAAGTATTAACTCTAAGTTAATTAGTTTCACTTTTACAATGTCTCTTTGTATTTTTATATAATATGGTTAATAAACTTACTATATACATCCAAGCGACCCCCAAGTGGTACATTAATGATTAAACTATCATGATATAAATCTCTTGGCCGAACCTTAGATTTTTAGGAATTTAATATCAATTAATAATATAATATTTGTTTAAGAACTCTTTTATGTCAATTTTGACACTATTCAATAGTTGATTTTTGTGAAACTCATAACAGATTGATTACTTCGAAAAAAGTCAATTAAATCAATCCTAATATATCATATTATCCTATAAAATTATTTTAATTCATTAAAAGTTTCATATTATATTTATTTGGGTATTTGTAATATCAATTATTTTAATTTTTCACTATTATAGTAATTACTGCATCATCATTGTGTCATATATAAAATAAATTATGTAATGTCTAAAAATTATAAATAAAATAACATTATGTAGGAAATCGTTTTATCTTTCTAATGAATATTTATAATCTAAAATCCAACATATATAACCCTATGTAACAATTGTTGTTCTAAAAGATATATGCTTGTGTTATTTTTGTATTCATTTTAACTAAATTAAAATAAAGTGTCATTATCACTTACAAGTGGATCCATGGGGTCCCAAAATAGACCCAAAGATTCCCATGGTCGACCATGTATCAACCAATAGGGTTAAGACACGTTTTAGGGTAATTTAGTATTATTATAATATTATTTTTTAACCCTTATTTACCGGATTTACCCTTAACCATGGTAAATAAAATATTTACCGCAGTAATTATTCAAAATGTCTAAAAATAAAAGTTACCTATTTACACAATTTGAAAATCCTGATTCCAAATATGGAATCCATTTTCCTAAATTCAAAACACAGAAGTGGCAGAAATTAATTTAAAATTAATTCCCGCTGTCAAAACAAAATGCGTGTTTTTAAGAGATAATAACTATCAAAAGATTGACACTTGTTTATGTTCGGTTTAATTGTAAAATTATGTCCAATGACCAAAATTATATTAAATGGTAAAAATATATTCTAAATATACTTTAAAACCACTCAAATTCATAATTTATCACTATTAATTATTTTGATTAAAAAAGTTGTTTTTAATTAAAATTTAGTAATTTTCACTATTCATCAAAATATGAAAGTTATCCGAAATGTACCAAAATTTCACCTTAGGCTAAATTCGATATTCCGAATCCAAAAATGAAGTCCATTTTCAAATATAAAATATATATAATTTCAAAAAGTAGGTGTTACTATTCATAACGGCTAGTTTGATTAGTTATGGTGTGTTAGAACTCGGTGTTGCGTACAACACACGCTATCACATTATTCAAAGAGAAGCGTACCGTAGAAGCTTGGGGTGTTACATTCTCCCCTCCTTCAAATAATTGCGTCCTCGCAATTTCTAGGGTATTACTGCATAAAAAGACTCGGGTGGTTCTTCATCATAAGTTCCTCGGGTTCCCACGTTTCCTCTTCCATCTTATGGTTTCTCCACAAAACTTTTACCAGACGCGTCGTCCGGTTTCTCAGAACTTGTTCTCTCGTATCAAGAATCTTGACAGGCTCTTCGCAATAAGATAGATGGGGTTACAGTTCTAATTCCTCATAGGTGAGTACATGTGTCGGATCAGGCATGTATTTCCTCAATAGAGATACGTGGAACACATCGTGATCTTTGGAAAGACTTGGCGGCATTGCCAATCGGTAAGCTACAACCCCAATTCGTTCTAGAATTTCGAAAGGTCCGATGTACATGGGACTCAATTTACCTTTCTTACCAAAACGTATGACTCCCTTCCACGGAGATACCTTCAGGAAAACATGATCACCGACTTGAAATTCCAAATCCTTCCTTCGATTATCGGCATAGCTCTTCTGCCTACTTTGAGCTGCTTTGATGTGATTTTGGATTACTTTCACCTTTTCCACCGTTTCCTCCACTAGTTCTGGGCCTACAAGTTTTCTTTCACCAACGTCATCCCAACAGGTTGGTGTACGACATCTCTTTCCGTATAACGCTTCATATGGTGCCATCTGAATACTCGAATGGAAGCTATTGTTATAGGAAAATTCTACCAGAGGTAAATATTGATCCCACATACCCTGAAAGTCAAGTGAGAAAGATCTCAACATGTCTTCTAAGGTTTGAATAGTCCGTTCTGATTGTTCGTCTGTCTGAGGGTGGTATGCAGTGCTCAAATGAAGTTCAGTATCCAGGGATTTCTGAAGACTTTTCCAGAATCTTGAAGTAAAACGGGGATCACGATCAGAAACAATCGATAGGGGTACTCCATGAAGTCTCACAACTTCATTAATATATAGTCTTGCTAGACGTTCCAGGGGTAGATCTTCTCTTATAGCAAGAAAATGTGTTGTCTTGGTAAGACGATCAACAATAACCCATATTGCATCGTTCCTTCTAGGAGTCTTTGGTAGCCCCATGACAAATTCCATCGTAACATTGTCCCATTTCCACTCCGGTATGGGAAGAGGTTGCATGACTCCTCCAGGCTGTTGCCTTCCAGCTTTCACTTGTTGACAAACCATACATCTTGACACAAAATCAGCAATCTCCCTCTTCATGTTATCCCACCAAAAATGTTCCTTCAAATCTCTATACATTTTGGTGCTCCCAGGGTGTATAGAGAAATTGGAACTATGAGCATCATCCAGCAATTCGCTTTTTAGATCAGGTATATTGGGAACACAATGTCTCTTCCCGAATTTCAAAATTCCATCTTCATACACAAAGTCTCTCAATCTCCCATCATTCACAGCTTTAATCTTCTTTTGGAATTCTTCATCATCGGTCTGAGAACTCTTAATCCTTTTTAGTAAAGATGGTTTGGCAACCATTTGAAAAAGCATTGATGTTTCACCTTCCCTGGTTATTCCCATGTCCATCTTCACTAGATCCATAAAAATTGGATCCTTTTCAATTCTCATATTGTTCAAAACTCCATGGTCTTTTCTACTCAAAGCATCTGCCACCTTGTTTGCCTTCCCTGGGTGGTAGTGTATCGTACAATCATAATCCTTGAGTAATTCAAGCCATCTCCTTTGCCTCATGTTGAGTTCTTTTTGTGAGAAAATATACTTCAAACTCTTGTGATCAGTATAAATATCACATTTTTCACCATAGAGGTAGTGCCTCCATATCTTCAAAGCAAAGATTATAGCTGCTAACTCAAGATCATGAGTAGGATATTTTTGTTCATGAATTTTCAACTGTCATGATGCATAGGCAATAACTCTATCATTCTGCATAAGGACACAACCAAGTCCTTTCTTCGATGCATCACTATAAATAACGGACCCATCATTCCCCGATGGTAGAGTCAATATAGGAGCATTGACTAATCTTCTCTTCAGTTCTTCGAAACATTCTTCACACTCTTTTGTCCAAACAAATTTAACCCCTTTACGTGTGAGCTTCGTTAATGTGTTAGCCAATCGGGCAAAATTCTGGACGAAACGTCGATAATAACCTGCCAAACCAATAAAACTACGTACCTCAGTTATACTCGTAGGTGCTGGCCATTCTTGGATTGCCTTGGTCTTAGAAGGATCAACAGAGATTCCATCTTTAGAGACAATATGGCCATGAAAAGAAATCTCCTGAAGCCAGAATTCACACTTTCTAAACTTCCCATATAATTCATGCCTCCTAAGAGTCTTCAAGATAATGCGCAAGTGATTTTCATGATCTTCGTAGGTTTTGGAGTATACCAAGATATCATCAATAAATACCACCACAAATTCATCGAGATACTCCTTGAAAACTCTATTCATCAGATCCATGAATACAGAGGGTGCATTAGTCAATCCAAACGGCATTACAGTAAACTCGTAATGCCCGTACCTGGTTCGAAATGCTGTCTTCAGAATGTCTTCCTTCTTCACACACAACTGATGGTATCCAGATCGAAGGTCAATCTTTGAAAAGTATTGAGCTCCATGCAGTTGGTCAAATAAATCATCAATACGAGGTAGGGGATACTTGTTCTTTATCGTTATAGCATTGATCTCCCTGTAGTCGATACATAACCTCATAGATCCATCTTTCTTTTTAACAAAAACAACAGGGGCTGCCCATGGAGAAACACTAGGGCGAATAAATCCCTTATTACTCAATTCCTCTAGTTGTTTCTTTAGTTCGACTAACTCTACAGTGGCCATTCTATAAGGGGTATTCGATATAGGCCTTGATCCAGGAATCAAATCAATGGAAAACTCAACTTCTCGTTCTGGAGGATGTCCAGGTAAATCTTCTGGAAATACATCTACAAATTCTTTCACAACAGGTACATCCTCTATTTGAACATTCCTTTCCTCACCCGCAGTTATTTCATTCTCTTCCTCCCCAATAATTGAATTTAGTTGAGCTATTGAGGGTGGATCTAAATAAGAATTAGGTGGTGACGATTCTGCTCTAAAAATAAGGTGTTCCTTATCATTATCATCAAGAATCTTAACCTCTTTCTTCTTAAAATAAATCTTCGCATCATAGTCCGAAAGCCTGTCCATACCGAGGATTATATCAAACTCAATCATAGGTATGACGATGAGATCAGCAGATAAAGAAAATTTATGTGCTCTAATGGGGACTGATTCACAAAACTTTGTTGCAATGATACTTCCCTTAGGAGTTTTAACTGACAACTCCCTTATTAAATCAAATTGGAAATATCTAATTTTCTTAGCAAACTGGGAAGATATGAAACAATGCGATGATCCAGAATCAAATAATGCATTTGCTAAACTTGAGGAAACCATTAAATTACCTGCCACCACGTCTTTCGGAGCTTCTACCTCAGCAGTAGTGATAGCATAATCCTGGCCTTGATCCCTTGGCCTTTTCTGAGGTAAGTTCTCCTGATGCTTAGGACATGAATTTGCATAATGCCCCATCTCCCTGCAATTATAGCACTGAACGTTGGTAGCTTCCTTCTTCCCCTTGCAATCATGAGCTTGGTGGCCTTTTTCACCACACTTGTAACAGACTCCCATTCCCTTCAAGCAAGTACCAGGATGTTTCTTCCCACATTTACCACAAGATGGATATTCAACCTTTCCCTTCTTCCCCTTATTTCCATTCCCAGATTGATCAGTAGGTCTCTTCTTCTCTTGCTTTGCTTTAAAGTCATAAGACTTAGAGAATTCCTTTTCGGTCTTGAGAGCACATGAGACAATGTCTTCGTACTATGAAAAGGATTGTGAGACTAATGCTCGACGGAGAAATGGTTTTAACCCATCAAATAAACGATCAATCTTACTTCTTGGGTTGCGAATATAATCTCCAGCATACCTCGCTAACCTTGTAAAGTTAGCCTCATACTTTGTGACATTCTCATCCTACTTTTGTCTCAGACTCAGAAATTGTCTTTCCATATCTGCTCGATGGTCGCGAGGAAAGTATTTTTCTAAAAACAGATCTTTGAACTCCCTCCATTCCATATTTGATACTTCATCATCTTCTTTCATGTTCTGAATCAATGACCACCATTGATCAGCATCTCCAGTGAGGCGGTAAACTGCCATGATAACTTTTTCCCTTTCACTGCTCCCCAAAGCCTGAAATATTTTCTCTAGGGAAAATATCCATTTCTCAGCTACTAAGGTATTTGTATTCCCATTGAACGTTGGTGGTTGTTGCCTCATGAATCGATCTAACATTGATCCTCCACGCTGCGGATCAGGGTGCTCCATATGGGTAAGGTTATTATTCATAACCTGAGTAAGTTGTCCCAGTATGGTGATTAGCTGATCAGCACTAGTTGCATCACCAGCCCCACTATAATTATCTTGAGCAGGAGGGTAATCCCTACACGGAGTGCGTGCATTGATACGGTTTCCATTTCTTCCACTAGGCGCCATTTCTAAACAATGGCATAAACTAGATCAGTTTATGAATCAAAATACATAATCCCATACTTATAAAACACTTAACATAAATTGAACTATTTATGGATATAATCCATAATCATAAGAATTTTTTTTTTCTTTGAGGATGTATATACTCATAATCCCTTCAAAATGATTTGTAAAGAAAATGAGAGTTATCCTAAGCATATCCCCCGGGAGTGTCGTAACCAAGAGTGCAACAAGGCCCGTTGTCGTGCACCAGTTCCCGTTCGAGTCTAGCTCAAAGCGGTGTTTTCGGGTTTTACCCCTAGGTACATCTGTGCCAGAGCCGACTCTACCTGCTCGTATCCAGACAGGGATGTATTGCTCGGAAAACTCACAAAATCTCTACAATACCAAAATTCTAGGAAGTTCTTCTATACTAATCCTCAAAGTTCATCTTAGGTATACGTTCTCTAATCAGATTTTATCTAAATCCAGCTTCCAAGGTTTGTACTAAACCTCCCTCTGATACCAACTGTAACACCCCGACCCAAGTTGCCTAGAGTCGGTGCATTATTACATAACATTGTCATGATCACAAGAAAGATCAAATCTCGAAAGACCGATTGGTTTAGTAGCCTTGGAAACACTAGATATATTCATAAGTTTTACATTACATCATAAAATGAAAAACTACTACAACAACATAATGTTTCCACAGTCCACACTATAATCCCCTCATAATATCCCTGCAGGTCATTCATAACTTACATCTTCACTTCCTGGGAAAAATAAAACATAGAAAAGGGGTGAGCTCAAATGACCAGTAAGGATAACAATATAGCGGAAACTTTTATAAATAAGAATAAACTTTTAAGGCAATGTATAACTAAAACAAAATCCTTTCAAACATGAACTTTCAACATGGTATGGCATAAATAAAATGAAATAATGCCATTTACTTATTCACATGGATATTCTACTAATCGAATAATCACATACAAAAATCAATAACCACTTTCATAATGTTGGAATGCATAATGCCAGACTATCATAACCACATAGCCAAGGCCTCGTGCCAAGACTACAAATAAGATTTTGTCAAGGCCTTGTGCCAAGACACTAGTTTGTCTCATGAGACCTACCGATGCATCGAGGAGCTATAGCGGGCTCCACCCGTCACATATTAAGTCCAATGCATTCCCATATGAAAAGGTTTAAACATAACATAAACATTCGTATTAAAACTAGCATACGAAATGTAAATACTTTCACCATAAACTATGAATGGTATAAAAATAGCACATCCACAGTCAAACATATCACAAAACCTTCAATACAATATAGAAGTTTTGTATCATAATAAATCAACTTCAAATAATCTTAAAATCCATCAAACGATGTTGACATAGATGAAATCAAAATTCTTTTTAATGAAATATCTCCTTTTATTTTGAAATAATTTAAGATCCATATAAAATAAAACATTTTCTTTGAAAATATTCTTATAAGCTTGTAAGGGAAGCATTGAAGATTTTATAATGGTGGAAAATAGCCGCACCCGCCGTATATGTTAAAAAAAACATTCTTACCTTAATTCTGTCGAAAAGGTTAAAAAGGACCTTGTTTTGAAAACGACCGAAAGATTCCTTTATAAACCACTTATAAAAGTCAAAAAGGGTATAAATGACTTTAACTCATATTCTAGTAAATAGTAAAAATGTTTTGAAATGCATTTTTAAGAAACATGGATGTGGATGATAAAGAGATCCCAGTAGATTATTACGTATAAACAACCTTGGATAATGAAGAGGTTGTAAAGTAAACCCTTACCTTGTACTTTTCCTTGGTTGGGGTAGGTTAACCTCCTGTATAATGGTGAAATAGTTTTTATTAAATTATACAAGAATCATATATAATAATATGATATCATATATGATCTTTTAACATTGATTTGTTAATAATATCTTAGAATTATCGTCGTTTCAGGAGTTAACTTACTCATTTTCTTTTATATGTTTTGTTACATAAGCCATGGTTGTTGTATCTTATTCATATCCAGAATGATATCCAGTCCTTAAACATCATTTTTAAATCATCAAATGATAATTATACTTGAATGGATACGATGGGGAATGAATCTCATCGCGTTCGTGGAGACGGTAGTCTGTACGTACGCACGAGCGACAATATCATTCTTTTGATATTAAAATAATATATAAATGGATGGTATATCATATATACAGAATCATAAACATGTTATATTTATTATTTACATGAGTTACACATCATTATTATACCCATCCAAATAATATTATATTGAATAACAATTACACCACGACGTGGAGACGGTAAGCCGTACGTACGCACGTATGGTGACATGTTATTAAAAGGGTGGATAGAATACTGAATATGATTGTACCATATTTATAATAACATCACAGTATATGTGAGATACTGGAGTTATTATTTGAGAATGGTAAGAACAAAGGAAGAAGAAGTGGAAGAAGAAATGAACTTGGAGAAGGGTGGTGAAATCATTACCTCTTCTTCGGGTTCTTCCTTTTGATTTGATCAAAAGGGCTCCTTAGGTTGGCTTTCTGATCAAACTAAGGCCTCCAGGTTGTAGTGAGGGATGTTGGGAGAGTATTTGGGCATATTTTGGCCGAACCAAAAGGCTTTGAAGGTGTGAAGAAATGAGGAGGAGGAGTGCCCTTTTATAAGAGGGGTGAGGGGCACCTTTGGAAAAGCTAGAAATATTAATTTATAATAAATTAATATTCGGTTTATAATGGCTCCAAAGTTGATTATTCAAAGGTTAAGGTGGGGATAGGTCGAAAAACACTCAACCAATAGAATTTAGACAGGTTTGGGTACTTATATTAACCTTATCTTTAAGTATTAACTCTAAGTTAATTAGTTTCACTTTTACAATGTCTCTTTGTATTTTTATATAATATGGTTAATAAACTTACTATATACATCCAAGAGACCCCCAAGTGGTACATTAATGATTAACCTATCATGATATAAGTCTCTTGGTCGAACCTTAGATTTTTAGGAATTTAATATCAATTAATAATATAATATTCTTTTAAGAGCTTTTTTATGTCAATTTTGACACTATTCAATAGTTGATTTTTGTGAAACTCATAACAGATTGATTACTTCGAACAAAGTCAATTAAATCAATCCTAATATATCATATTATCCTATAAAATTAGTTTAATTCATTAAAAGTTTCATATTATATTTATTTGGGTATTTGTAATATCAATTATTTTAATTTTTCACTATTATAGTAATTACTGCATCATCATTGTGTCATATATAAAATAAATTATTTAATGTCTAAAAATTATAAATAAAATATCATTATGTAGGAAATCTTTTTAGATTTCTAATGAATATTTATAATCTAAAATCCAACATATATAACCCTATGTAACAATTGTTGTTCTAAAAGATATATGCTTGTGTCATTTTTGTATTCATTTTAACTAAATTAAAATAAAGTGTCATTATCACTTACAAGTGGATCCATGGGGTCCCAAAATAGACCCAAAGATTCCCATGGTCGACCATGTATCAACCAATAGGGTTAAGACACGTTTTAGGGTAATTTAGTATTATTATAATATTATTTTTTTAACACTTATTTACCGGATTTACCCTTAACCATGGTAAATAAAATATTTACCGCAGTAATTATTCAAAATGTCTAAAAATAAAAGTTATCTATTTACACAATTTGAAAATCCTGATTCCAAATATGGAATCCATTTTCCTAAATTCAAAACACAGAATTGGCAGAAATTAATTTAAAATTAATTCCCGCTGTCATAACAAAAAGCGTGTTTTTAAGAGATAATAACTATCAAAAGATTGACACTTGTTTATGTTCGGTTTAATTGTAAAATTATGTCCAATGACCAACATTATATTAAATGGTAAAAATATATTCTAAATATAATTTAAAACCACTCAAATTCATAATTTATCAATATTAATTATTTTGATTAAAAAAGTTGTTTTTAATTAAAATTTAGTAATTTTCACTATTCATCAAAATATGAAAGTTATCCGAAATGTACCAAAATTTCACCTTAGGCTAAATTCGATATTCTGAATCCAAAAATGAAGTCCATTTTCAAATATAAAATATATATAATTTCAAAAAGTAGGTGTTACTATTCATAACGGCTAGTTTGATTAGTTATGGTGTGTTAGAACTCGGTGTTGCGTACAACACACGCTATCACATTATTCAAAGAGAAGCGTACCGTAGAAGCTTGGGGTGTTACAATACCTTAGTGAATCAACATGGATAAGTCCCACAATAGTACAAATTTTAACCTTTATAACTGATTAACATGATTTCAATGCTTTAGGTTTTAACGTTGTAAGTTGACTCTAGTAAATCTCTTGATTGTACTTCACAGAGGATACAATCTGTGAACCTCTTTGGTAGTATCATCTGTGTGTTTTTTTAATACTATTGTCACTTTAGGTCCTAAATAAATATTTTTTTACTTACCCCTACACAGTCATCAGGAAAACTTTTTATGTCTTGTTCTGATGATTGACGCTTTAATGGAGTGTGTGGTGGACTAGGGCCTGGTGGTGCTTAGATTTACCTGATAGAGGAGAAGTGGTTATTTTACATTAGAAATATGTTTATGTACCTAACATTTAGGTGGGTTTTTCATGCTTAGGATCCCCAATGACATGTACTTTTACTTTTCTTCTTGGGATTGTATTCTAGCCTTGTTTTCCTTAAATTTTATCACAATAGACATTGTGATTGTTTGCATAGTGTTTTCACCTTACAATATCTATGGATAGGATTTCTGTTCATGTGTATCGGTATTTAGGGAAATTCTTCCATTTGTTTAGGATATCACAACTCAGCACTAGTCTCCATCCCCAGGACTATGGGAGGTGGGCTAGGTGTATTTCTGACACAGGCCCCGGGGGATGGGTCATGACATTTTATTTTTATTGTGAAATTGAAATAATGAAAAATTGATGATATATAATCATTAAAAATAAATTTTTAGTTCAATTGTAACACATATATTTATTAAAACCATCCACAATACATTCCTTGTGATGGATGAATGAGTCACATCCCTTTGCAATGCGATAATCCTCTATTCAAACGAACAATGTTAACATATTCCCAGAAAAAGGAAAGCATGAAAGTATGTGTGATATCACAATTAAAAAATACAAATAAGATAATAAAAATAATATATATGACATATAAACTATAAATCAATAATTATTCCCTTACTTTACTGGTTATAATGGTAGAACAAACAACATTGGTGTAGGTGGTGGTAGTCTACTCTACAAAAGAACGATGATTGAGTATCCCATTTGATGGAAGTGTGTGAATTAATAGTTAATACCCAAAAAATGAAGACATATTAGAACATTTAATATACTAATGTTTTTATATAAACATGATATAAAAATAATTTATGGGTTTTATGGATGAAATAAAATGAAAATTTCATTGATGATTATTACCTCTTCTTCGGGTTCCTTCTATTGGATTATGCCAAAATACTTCCATTGTATTCTTTCCCCCAAAATAATGAATAAAAGATGATGAAAAATATTTTATATGTATTATTTGACAAGGTTTTCCTAATATAAATCAGTTTTGTAGTGTTAAGAAAAGAGGGGATGTGATGCCCTTTTATAAGAGAGGTGAGGATAACATTTTGAGTTTCTCAAAAGATTAATTTATAATATATTAAATATTGATCTATGTTCTTCCACAAGGAAATTTATTTTCATTTAAAATTAATGCATTGTGTATTATCATCAAATAAATATATGTTTTTTTGGAATTTATGATGTTTATTTTAACCATTATCATTTTGAATATCCCTTCGTTTACCAATTTTAATTTTAACTAAGATCACATATTTATCAATATTAAAAGGATTTCATTTTTTTACTTATATGGTGTAAATTTTAAATAATAGTCCATTTAATGATATTTAGACCTTTTATTAGCCAATTTTTATGTTTATAATATTTTTTGGAAATTTATATAATTTAATAACATATTATTTTCATACAATATTAGTAGTATAAAATTTTAAACTATTCATTACATTGGCTACAACAAAAACAATAAAACAATATAATATCAAAAATAATTATTTAATACTCCATTAAAATGTAATATTAACCTACAAAAATCATAGAAAACCTTAATTAAATCATATTATATTTAATTTAAAAATTCAAGTATCATTTAACTGATTTATTCATTAAATGAAAAATTACTTCTTCATAATGGTTTATTTATTATTTTTATTGTTACCATCACTATAAATTAAAAAAATAAATGATGTATAAAATACTTTTATCCTTCATAAAAATAATTATAGATGATAATTTATTCTATTTAAATCCTTATTAAAATCAATGTACTTATTAAAAGGAAGTGTGTGACATTTTGTCACTCTCTTTGATTTTAATGACATATAAGTAGTTTTTTAATAAAAAATATCCATAAAAATAATTAATAATCAAAAATTATTTGTTAATTCTATAGATAAAATCATAGAATAAAATTTTTTGTATGTATTAAGGTAATTTTATAATATTCTTTTTATATGAAATTTTGGATTTACCATAAACTATGGTAATAAATTTACTAAAGATTCTAATAATATTGTCAAAAAATAGAAGTTAAATATATAAAAAAAATTAAATTTTGATTAAAAATATGCAATAATTTTTTTACAAATTAAAAACATATAATTTTGTAAAATTAATTTAAAATTAACTACATAGGCGGGGTGAGAAATTAAGTTTTCAAAGTGAATCTATTAAAAAAATTAATGTTTTTATATATAATTTGTATTTTAAAATTATTCCAATGAAAAAAATTGAATTAATATGTTTATAATTATATAATTTTACTTTATATCCAATTTATAATAGAATCTAACATTATACATTATTTTGATGAAAATTATGTTTTTATTAAAATGCAATACTTTTCACTATTGATCAAAAAAATACACTTAGTAGAAAAAAAAATTAAACAGTGATATATTTAGATATAAATATTTCAAAAATACTAATTTTTTTAACAAATAATGTTTTTAAAATTTTCATAATTTAAATTTATAGTTAGTCCATCAATAAAAGGGAATAAAAATTATTTTTATAAAAAATATTGTTTTTATGCATAAAACCGGACCTATATTTATATCATGTCAAAAGAAAGCATAGTTTTCTTGTAAACATTATAATTAATTTATTATATATATATTTAGTTAAAAATCCAAAAATGGTGATTTTTTATTTTTATTATAAAACAAAATTTTTCCAATTTAAATATTTTTTCAAAAATAGATTTCCTTTTATTTTAAAAATATTATTTCGTTGAATTAACAAAAAATTAATCATAAAATATTTCATTATAAATACATATTTAAACAATAACTTGATAATTATGTTAATTCAGTTTATACCATCCATTTTCCAAACTAGTTGATAAATTAATATTTTTAATAATTAAATTAAAAACTTGTTGTTTCATCGAAACTCTGTGTTGTGTCTAAGACAATATAAGTAAGGGTTGCATGTAGAGAAATCTTATCATGGTTTAGCGTATGAAGAATGATTATCATGGTGTAGTGTTCAAAATAATAAACCAAAAAAATAAATTTATTTAAAAATATATTTCCTAAAAATCTCATTCGGTTATAAATTAAACTAATCTTGTCATCATTATGGACAATTTAGTTCTCTCATGTGTTTTTCTTGAAGGATATCTCAAGGAATAAATACTAGATCCACTCTCTCAAGTGGGTCTATTAAATCATTCTGATGCTTCCATGGGTGTTTTTTTGTTACATTAATGTTTTTGGGAATGTTCATGTGGCTAAGAGGGAAAAGGAAGGATCTTATACTATATTTCATTAAATATTGTAGTATGCTCTTGTAGAATGTAAGGTGGAGAGTTATTGGATTATAGGTGATTTTTTTATTTCATCCACTAAGGTTCTATCATTATTTGATATAGGTTCCACTAAATTGTTTATATCATCATTGTTTAATGGCATTTTGGGCTTGTGTTCTAAGAATGTAGAATTATTATAAGATGTTTCTATAAATTAGGTAAATTTTAATCAACTATGTTCAAGATATTAGTTGACGTTATGGTACCTTACATGATAAGTCCAATTAATAATGTGGTGAGTTTATAACCTGAGAGATTTCCAAAATATTTTTATGTTTTACCTTCATGGAAGGAGGTCAATTTTGTTGGTATTAGGTCATGTAGAAGAATATGGTGTGTTGGGAATTTAAATTTTTTTAGAACTATAGAGATGAAAGCTTATCATCTTCAGTGATACAAGACTCATTACCATCCAAGTATATCACGTTAATTATTCAATGAAAATAAATTAGACTGAATGATTACCTTATTCAATTTGTAATTCACTAGTCCTTAAATCATTTCTGGTGTCTATTTCTTGAATAACCCAAGGAATAACCCCTCAAAATTGTCTACCCAAACATCATGAATCTTAACATACTCAATTCATTAAATTTTGACTCCTATCACAGAGCTCAAGCGATCTCATCAACCCCATGATGATCACCATATTCTCATGACTTCAAACCATGAAATAATTTCTAGATTGATCACTCAGTTAGAGTTTTTCTCTCTCAATGATCTAGTATGAGATACAATCTCTCAGTTTGACCGATGAGTTGTAATTTTAATGGTCATCACCATCAATTAAATTTTGGATGTTAAAATAGCCTTCAATGATTCCCCAACCCCAAAAATATTATCATCCACTAAATAATTAATAAATTAATAATTTTGAAAAACTAAATTTTTCATAAATATTTTTTACATTTTCCCACATACATGTATCATATGTCATAAATATTACGTGATAAACCCATTTAGTTGAATCAACTCACAATTACCAAGAATATTAACTGAACCATTAGTATTAAAATAATATTCCTTCATATAATATTATTACATGTAACTAATTACGCACTTTTAAAAAAAATTAATAAATAAATCCAAACCAATTATTCTATACATGAATAATATTGAATTTATTTATTTGCTAGAGATCATTTTTATGGACAACTCTCAGTCACCATTGTGGGTCTAGCCTCGTCTTGAATTCTTATTCATTTGAATGTGGATGATTCATTATCTACTATTTTTTGTGACCCTCTATGACCTTATCACAATATTAGTGAATAGTATTAACAAACAATGGGTGGAGTCTGGAAACCTCTCAGGGACCCTAAAGAGTTAAGGAATAGTTATAGAAATTAAAACCATCCAAAAAAATGAAATATGTAATATATTAAAATTCTAGAAACACACTTGTGTCATTTTCATTTGTTGCTTTATTTTTTTGTTAATATTAATCAACCATCATTACCTTGACTACCATGGAACTAAATTTATTGTTTTACTACCATCCAGATCAAACAAGACTGAGATAGGAAACTTGGATGTAAAAATTATATCTTGATTATTCAACCAATTCTATTCCTCCAAAGAAGCACCAAACACAACATTCCATTCCCTGAATTTAATTTCATGGTATTTCCTTTAATCAATGTAAAAAAACCAAATTCCACACATTCATAATGACACCATGTTAGGTGATGAATACACATGTCATTAGATTGGAAAAACCAGTGACACCTGAATCCTTTGGTCTTCTAGTCTGTGGTTCAGTACTCAGGATCTAACCTATTAGAGAACACTAAGTACAAAAATCATGAAAAAAACTTAATTATTTTAATCACCTAACAACATATGGTCACAAATATTCTATTTCATTTCAGTATTATGTATCTATGCTATAAGAAATAAAATTAATATTTCAGTAATTGTATCTCTAGGTTTTCATTATAGTCATGGAATAGCTATAAAATTTTTATACAACACATATTCAAATTCTTTTATCATAAATATTGTGAATATAGAGGCATCCAAAACTTCTATTATCATAAATAAATATATATCAAAATTTAAAATTTTAATGGTTATAAAAATTCATACACAAGATGGGTCTAGATAACTGACTTTCAACACTCCTACATGCACTACAGAAAACTGATAACTTGTCTAAATATTCTAGATCTCACATGAAATAAAGATTAATCTGAGATATAACATTAATCTAGAGGTCTAGCATGTTATACATTCTTACTACTCTTCAAACATTGGCTTTAACTCTCTATGTGATGTACCTTAAGATATGATACTTCTGAAGTATATTAATTGTCCTCTACTATCACATGGGATCCATCGAAAGAATATTTGATGTATTATTATCTTAAAAACTTGAAAAGGTCTTCACTTCTAAGAACAACACCATTGTATGAGATAAAGACTCATATCTAGAATAGTTCCCTACCTACATCGGAAGAATCTCTTTTTGTATCCTATGGTAGAATTAGATACTACATGTTTATTTGATCTTCTGTAGATGATGAAAACACCATTAGAGAAAAATAAATAGCATGGATAAAATATCTAACCATCATGATCTATATGAAAAAACTATTCGGTGATTCATATCAAAACATGGCCTTAATTTCCTCTATGCACTAAGAAAAAATCTATTATACCCCATACATAATTTATGATATTATTCTCAACTTCCCAATGAAGCACTCGAATATTAGCTTCATCACTCACTACCATGATTAATGAAAATTAAACATCAAACCTATTACATATCATGAAATACATGATATATCACTATTTCCTACGAATTATGTATTCAACTCATTCATTCGATATCTTCATGTGTTTTTGGAGACATTTTTTTTGAGAGATGGCTACCATGTAGCATTAGAAAGAACCTTCTACTAGATTCATCTATATAGTACCCTTTCTATACGTTGTTAATATATGTACTATAACATAGAACAAGAACCCTTTGAGATCTATTTCAAAATATCATGACCTCTTGAATGTATGGTGATTCAAAAATTCCTTCTTGTAGGATCACCCATTAAACAGTTTGTTAATAGATTATAAGACCTTTAGTTTATTTCCCATAATTAATATTTCATTAACATATAATACCTTGAAAAAAATGGCATCCTCATTAATATTATTGTAGATACATGGGTTTCATTCATTTTGGATGAAACCAAATTCTATTATGGCCCCATAAAAATGAGCATTCCTTGAACAAGATTCCAACAACAACCCATAAATGGATCTCTACATCATGCCCAACATGTTAAAATTATTCAACATTACAATCCATTCTGGTATTTTTATATATATGGATTCTACCAAACTCATATGTAAAGAGAATTTTTTACATCCACTCTCCAAATCTAATAATCATGGAAGGCTATTATTTCATGTCATATTCTGAATGATTTATGCATCACTAGTGGTGAGAATGTTTCTTCATTGTCTATAACATGAAATTATCTAAAACCTTTCACTACTAGTATTCCCTTATAATTATTGGGCTTATCATCCATGTATATCTTTTTCTGGAATACCCATTCTCACCCAATGGGTTATACATCAGTTGGAGGGCCTACCAAAATCTAAACATTATTTTGTTACATGGCCTCTATCATAGTATTCACTACTTTCTACCATTTAGAATCATTATTGGTATATAATAATTAGTTTAAGGTTTTAAATTCATAATACTCAAGAATTATTGTGTCACCTAACATAGTAAATAAGAAAACCATAATTAGGTAGTTCAAATACATATCAAGGTATCCTTTCCAGTACTTGTGTCACAGAAATATCAGAATATCATACTCACTCTCGTAGAGATTATTCACTTACCAAATATTTTCCATCTAGACCACCAACTTCATCAATGTCATTATTTATCCCACTATTTCCATTAGTTGTATTATACCTTTTAGAAATTAGGTATGTATTTACAGGATAAAATTTATGTAAGATGGGTTATATATTTAATGTTTGTTTCTATCTTTTATAAAACAATTACAGATGCATCTAATTCTTCCATATTGCAATTTTTATCTAGGTAACATCTTGAAAAAAATACTCACATCCCAATACATGAATGTGATTGATATTGAGTTTCTTATATACCACAACTCATATGAAATCACATATTTATATTTCATTGTTAGTTGTTTAATGTTATATGATGTTGTTTGCAAGTGATATCCATGAAAGGATAATGGAAGATTTTATAGACAAAGTATTGATATTACCATGTCAAGGATGGTTATATTACTTCTTTCAATAACACCATAACACTATGGTGTATAAGGAGAAGAGAGTTAGGATAAAATCCCTCCCACCTTTATGTGGTCAATAAAATCCTTTTTCAGATATTCTCTCCCTCGGCCTGAGTGGAGTGCCATGATCTCATTAATATATCAGTTTCCAGTTTTATGTAGGTTATCCAAACATACTTGAATGTAATTTGACTTATACTGCCTTTAATATATATATAAATACATACAATATTTATTAATATATGTAATAGAGTATGTAAAGGATTTGCATCCTCTTCTGAAAATGGATCATATACGTCTGTATGAATTAATTGTAGTAAATAGGTGGATCTTTATCACTTCCTAGAAAATATTTATTAGTTCATTTTAGCATCTATACAATAATGACATGCATTGAAGGGATTTAACTCAATTGGGCCTAAATACTCAACGTGACATAATTTATATAAACACTTTTCATTTACATGAACAATACCACATTGATATAGGTGGGTTTTATATAAGTCATAATCACTATTTTTGTTATTTATTTCTATTCCCTGGTTTTCTAATTTTGGTGTATACACCCCATTGTTAAGTATTTTTATACCATAACACATGTCATTGTCAAAAAAGAGAAAACATTTATCTCCAAACATTAAATACAATCCCATTGTTTCATGAAATTACCTTGAGATTATGTTTCTATTAATTGGGAGAAACATAACAATAATTAAATAATGTATGAAACAAACCCCTTGTAAAAGTAAGGCGATATACTCGAACAACCATGTCTTCCAGACTCACCCCATTTGAATCTCATATATCCACTTTTACTTTTAAAATATTCATTAATATACATTTTTCTGTAAATATATACAAATGTGGGATCCACATTTCTTATATGATACCCAATATATAGATAAATACATATTTTATTCAAACATAAAAATATTAATTATTTATGAATTGAATTTCTTCTTATTTCCCTCCTAATAATTCATCATCCATTTTCATTTATTTCCAAATAGAAAAAAAACATCTTTGTCATTCCCACCTGTTGTATCCTCGAATTTTTGTAAGAATGGTGCACTTGTTCATTTTACCTGGACTTAGTCATAAAACCATTATCCTTTCCCATCCACCTATTTTAATCCTAAGGAATGAATAATTTTTTTTCTTCATATCATTATATTCTTGACGAACTAAATACATTTGATCATAAAGACACTTTTTCAAGTTATTTATTATGTAGTTAAAAATAAAATATGAAAATCATAATGGTTGGTATGTATTAATGAGACATTTGACCAGTTCTTTTTTAACTTGCAATCCAATGGATTCAAGTCTCTTAATGTACCAGATCCTCTTGAGTACTTGAGGTTTGGATCAATAACATTAATCTAGTATTCACCAATAATGTTCACTTGATATCTCATTACACTATTTCTAATATCTATCATGATATAAATATGGGAAATGAGTTAGTACCTAATATGCATCTTCATCCACATGCATTTTATACTAGTGACTAAACATTGATTACAACATGACACTCTATAAATATTTTTTAACATCCACATGAATTTTTTGTTTACATTTATCATCCATGATTACTCCCAATGAAGGATTAGTATGAAGTGGGGACTCCAACACATAATGCTTCATCTATTAGTAAAGTACTATTTAGATGAACTAGTACCACTACAATATGTTATGGTATGTTAAGCTAGTTTATATATCCAGTATGGACTGCAATGATAAAGCTATAGTGGTATTTGTGATTTCTATTTTTATCTTAATACAAAATAATTATTAGTACATTACCTAGATTAACTTTTAGATATTTTGGTTTAATTTATTATTAAATCATTAAATGTCATCCACTATTATATTGAAAAAAATTATCCTTCACTACTTAGTTTTTAATATTATTTACAATGAGTATTCTAGTTTGAAGAATCCTTTAAAACTCACATACTATTTTATAAGCTATGTATATTCCCCAATATAGTGAGTTCTAAGGTAGAAAATATTCTAGCCACAACATTCACTCATTGTTCAATCATTTACTGATTACTATCCTAGTTTACTAGAATCATAAATGTGATTCCCTCAAAACCATTCTACTTAAGTGATATGAAGCTAACTATTCCTACCAAAGTTTTACTGACATTATTTATTTCAACCCATTACACTCATATGATGTCATTAGTATACTGAGGAATCATAAATTATTGCTAAAGAGTGCCTCGTAAATTCATATTTGTTTAAATTTGACTAATGAAATGTATTACAGCATAATATATATATGATTGGTTTTTGTTATTTTGTGATGAATTTAATATATTCCTATTAAATCTTATTAAACATTGTTTCCATGCCCTTGAATGCACATGTATAAATATAAATAACATAGTTGCATATTTATGAATTTTTCATGTTTATAAATTTATGTGATCTCACTGTAAACATGAACATGAATAGAATAATTAACAGCATATAATGTAAACAATTTTACCCGACTGGCCTTGAGCATTTCATTTTTATTGATACATTTTAAACACAACTGATGAATTGTGAACAATGAGTATCATACTTATGTCATGTTATAATTCATATCATAGGTCACCCTTGTCTTCTATTTTCACCTATCATCAGGATTTTTACCTCATCTTAGAGGGAGTTTCATCTTAAAGCCTCATCATCACATCCACAACTATACCCTCACACAGTCAAGGGGGTCTAGGAAAGATCAATATACAACAAATAATTCCCAAATTAGGTCCCCTAAACATAATGAATAGAACGAATGAAATATATAGAACCGTATATAATTAACGACTTTTTACAACCACCAATTGAAATAAAAAATTATATTAATTAACCATACAAAACAAATTTCTCACAATTACTCAAGACCAATGAAGGGGTAAAATAAAAGCTTGATAAATTTATTTTTTTTAAATTTAATGAATGAGTGCATTTGAATAAAATATATAAATTGAAATTATAAATTTTTATGCAGTTTCCTCATTAATAAAATTTTAGTCGTAATGTTAATATTTATAATTAATTTAATTCTATACTAAAATTATATTAATTTCATAGATAGTTAAAATATTGTTAAATTTTTTGATTATAATGATTTAACATAGGCCTAAAAAACCCAACCAAGGCCCATTGCATGTTGGTTCGTAACCCTGAAGTCCCATTTTCAATCCAAAGAGATCCCATGTAGAGATTTCCTATGTATTAAAGCCTACCCATACACATTTTGTGTCAGCCCTAACACTACAAAACATATTTTGGCGTGATTAAGTCCAATATAACTTGAGGATGCTACGGAAGGGGATAATCTGGCAGTAAAGAATCTCACAAAGGGGGATTTATGTGGTAGGTGTCCATGGTCCATGTTCTCAATAACGGGGAGAGGAAATGACTGTGGTTGTTTCCTGACTTTTCCCAAATTAGAGAGAAATAGTGGCAATAGTCATTTTACATGAATGGTAGTGGCAGTGGTGTTCACTGACCTGGTCGGTTGTGGAATGGCCCTCCGGCCATACAATACAGGGCATCGGTCAGACCTTGTGAGAAGTAGGTATCATTGGTTGTGGTCTGAATTCAATAGAGTGACATTATAGGAGGGTGATTCATTAGATTATTGTGGAATTCATGCGGATATTATTGTGGGATGGTGATAGGGCCAATGGGAATAGTTGGGGAGGTGTCCAGTTAGGGGTCCAGGTGTGGAACTACTAGGGTGCAGTCTAGATTTCAAAATACGGGGGGGGGGGGGTGAAGGTGTCCTTTTTCTGGTAAAGGATGTGGTGTGGTATTTTGGTCCATGTGGGGAATAATGTTGGGTTTTGTGAGAGAGGGTGGTAGGATTGTGGGGCCTTTCATACGGATGAGCACCCCTTGGTCTTATACTATTTATTTATTAAGATAGTTATCTATATGTATCTATAAAACATTGTTGTGTTAAAAAATTTCCCCAGTAGTGAAGAATTATTACACCCTTTTTCATGAATTTTTAATGCCTATTATATGATTTTTGAATAAGTGTATTGTAAATGTTTTAGAAATATTTTCATATTTCCCCTCAACTAGATGTGGATATTTTCCATTTCCTGAGAGATGATTTGGAGAACCAGTTAGTGGATTTCAAGCCACTAAATTCTTGTCGAATATTGGTTTTATTTTTTAGCTCTCCATAATTAAATATTTTCTGAATTTTTGATAAATAATAATATATATTAAAAATGTATGCTTTATATTTTAGTATCTACAATTATAATGCCCAAAACACCAAATTTTGGTCCATAATATTTTTATATGGTCATCACAAAGACATTCGAGATCAGACTAAAGAACATTCATATACATTTGTACCAATTACAAACACTCCAATTAAATTTAATTAAAAATAAATTTTCATGGAATAGAAAATTCATGAGATCTATGTGATATTAATTTTTTGGTACTTGGTCACCCAAGGGAAGCTGGTAGGGTCAGAATCTATGAAAAATCATCATATTGGAGATCCTGCAATTCCTCTAGTGATATGATCCATGTTGTGGTGTGATGATCTTGAATTAATTATTCAATGCACATAAATTAAAATGAATGAGTAACTAATTCGATTTTAAGATATGTGATTTTTCAAAAATCACCAGAGATTGTTGATAAAATTAAATAAGGGAGAACCCCTCTAGATCATCCACATTCAATTCATGAATCTATGAATATGAAATTCATCTAATTCCATGTTCTAACATGGATCTTCAAAATTCTATTTGATGTTAGGAGAATAATAATGATCACATGAATTTTATCTATGATGGTGATCTTGTATCAATATCTTGGTTACAAACATTATATCTCTTGGATCTGATAGGATTGGAAAGATCAAAATTCTTACTGTTTAATTGTAGTTAGAATAATCATATTCCTACTTATATAGATTATATATAAAATACATAGTTAAGATTACCAGACCACCATTAAATTAAAATCCACAAAATAATGTATAATTAAATAATTGTGTTGATTTAACTATGTAAAAAAAATTATATTTTATATCTTTCTTGTAATGTAAATTAAGTATTATACCTGATAAACATGAGCCATTATCTTGACATTTGTTTCACACTCATATTTAACAAATCTTTAATATTAAAAATATATCAATTCATATAATATTATTTTATTCATTTACATCAATACATATCAACACATTTAACAAATAAATTTATCCCAATTATTGTATACTCAAAAATTAATGAATTTATTTATTTAAATTTAATTGATTAATTGTATAACTCGTAGACCCTAAGGTGGGGACCACTATGCTAGGTATTCTTATTCACTTTAACATGTAATATTCATGAATTATCTATTGGGTGGGACCCACTCGGCCATTATCTAGATAATATTGAATAATATTCATAAACTAAGAGTAGAGTCTAGAAACCCATCAAAGCCGATAAATATATAATGAATATTCATCGAATTGAAAACCATCATATGAACACTCACTATTTAATATAATATATTTATAATTTCATATCTTATAATGACAGACACACACATATGGCATTTTCCATTATTTATTATAATATTTTTATATAACTGAACTAAGTTACCTTTGAATACGAAGGAAATGATTTTATGTACATAGTTTGATCTAGATCATCCAGGCCATAGATGTTACTTCATCAAATTAGGTGTAAAAAATTTTATCTGTATCATTCAAAAAATATCATACCACTACTGGTGAACCCAACATAGGATACCTGACATGAATTCAATGTCATTATTTTTTTACTTTCATTAATGTATGTAATCAAATAGAAGATGTTGATATTGATCTCATGTTAATAGACTAGTCCTCATTTATATATAGTGGAACAAAAATGACTCTTAAAACTTAATGTGGTCCCATTGGTGGGTCTTTCCTCATTATCACACCAATTATAGGTTAGTAGGTGAAAGAGTAATGAGAATAAGTAATAATTATTATGAACCCCTCACTATTAATGGTCACACATCACTTGTGTGCTATTATTAGGATGTATCTATACTATATAAAATTACATTATGATTACTATGATGGTATCTCTAGGATCCCTATATATAATAGGAACTACTATAATCTTTTTCTAGGACATGTAATATATTGAAATAACTATAAATTTAGTGGGTGCAGAAGTATCCACAATATTGTTCTATGATAAAAATGAATACATAAAACAATATACCTGTTGTGGTAATAAATGTAAATAAACAATTTGGGTGTAGGGTACCCACATTCTTCGAAGTTTACTGGTTAAAATCCCACTTGTATGGTTCCATTTTTATGCCATATTTTATCATGAAACCTTCTGAGTTAATTAAACAAAAGGTCCATCCTTGAGATATTAAGTCTAAGGGATTTATTTTATTTAGCGTGTCACCTATGGATTCACCTGTTTTATTTTCCATGAAGGTGGATGGTAATATATGAATTTTCATTGATGAAAAGATGTTAAATCAGGATACTATTATGAATAAGAATCATTTTTCATGGATTGATGATCCTTATTATCAATATCGAGGGTCTTGTAGGTTTACTATGATATAACTATGGTTGGGTGCCACCATTTACTATTATAGGAGGAAGAAATACCTATTTAAATGTTTAGGAAATTATATGTGCATTTTGAAATTATAGTCATACCATTTTTTATCACTAATTATCTAATGTATTTTTTTCATTGATGAACCATATCATTCATCTGTTCATGGAATCATTTTTTTCATGTTCATAACCCATTTTTTTATACCTTAAGTCAAAGTATGAGAACATGGATCTTTTTTATATTCTCCTAAAAATCATAAAATAATAAAAAAATAATAGGAAATATTTTTATGTGTTTATTTTTTAACATGAAGTTACTTTTTTAAGAGGTGACATATTAGATAGAAAAATATAATTTGATCCTAAATATCGAACGTAAATAACAATGTTGTGTCACCCTAAAAATATGTTTGACATATGATGTTTTTTCATATTTCTTAGTTAATGTGAGTGTTTTCTTGATAAAAGTTTAACATTTAATATCATATGAAGGATTTAACATGAATGGGTATAATAGATTTGTGTAATAACAAATTTTAGAGATTGTTTTAGAATATAATGTAACTGTTGACTTTAGGTATTCTATTCTTCCTTATCATAGTTCTAGTTTAAATCCTTTCTATGATAATTTTTTTATTTGATTGGGGATTGTTTTGTTGATGGGGAATTATGTGGTGGCCTACGGATATTTCCAATTATGATGTTATGATATGATAACCCCTACAATGATCTTTATATGGAAGTGGTTATGCATGAATTCAAAACATGGTGTCACTATCTCTTTGGATAAAGTGTTATGATATATTCTTTTCAAAAGATCATAGTATATATTTTTACTCAAATGGATCTAAACGTGTGAAAAGGATGTATTGTTTAGAACATCTATATACTATATTTTGATATTTATTATACTTATATGAAAGGGATTGTGTTTTTTGATCCATTGATCACAAATTACCAACTCAAGACATATGGAATTAGTGGAGGATTAGTCTATGAAGTGTCTGGTCACTGAGATAAACATGGGAGTATAAGAATATAGTGGTAGTTTTTCATACATATAATAAAGGTTTACCCAATATTTAATGTATTGTTTCATCTAGAGAATGTGTTAGAAAAAGATTTCTAGTGATTGAGTAAAATCATAAATAGTTGGTAGATCTCGGCCGAGTGGTCTCGATCTCCTAGTGGAATTTTTTATTTCCAAATGATGATGGTCAATTATATTTTTCTAAAAAAGAATTTAATTTATAATAGACAATGTTAATGGGGGTATTTTCTCCTAGGGATTGGATTTATGTATCATTAGTAGATAAATTGGTATTGGTGCTTAGGTTTGAGTTGTTCAATTGATGTTTTTTGTATAGTTCCTTAATTGTTATAGAATTATAGTGGAATACAAGAGACCCTATGGTTTCTTGCAAACCTTTTCCCATTATGATATATAAGTGGGATGATATTTCCATGGGAATTATAATTTTTTTAATGTTTTCATAGTGGTAGGTATTCTATTTAGCTGATCTGTTATACTCATAGAAAACACTCTCATTTCATCCTTAACAAGTAGACGACGGAGGTGGTGTAGTTAAATAACATGTATGTATGATAGGTTGGGAGACATCATGTTATTCCCTATTAGATTTTCTCTGACATTTAACTGATGATATCATTCATTTTTTGAATATTTTTCAAGAGGTGATATGTCTAATGTTGAAGTTAAGTATGTTGTATCATCTTTTTATGGATGGAAAGAAAAGTATAGATGTATTTAAATGCTTGAGGATATTCTCCAATCATATGTGGAAGCTTTTGGTGGTTTATGATAAATGTAACTTACTCATCTAAAATATTTAAATAATAATAAGAATCATTATCTGATTAATATGGAATCCTTCAAAACATTTAATGTGTGTCTAGGTAATTCTACCTTAATTTAGGAATAGTTAGAAGATAAATATTTCATTGGAAAATTATTTTTATAGGAGATGACGTAAAAGGTGAATTTGGTCCAAAATATATTGATCTAGAACTTGTTCTATATATTAATTATGTGGACCTTCCTCAGTATCCACTAGAGGATGAAATTTGAGATATGACATTTAATCAGGTTTTTTATTTCATTGGACATTGTCATTTGTGTATGAATGTTATGATCAAACTATGGTGTGTTAATCCCTTTCAAATCATTGAATAAATTATAATTTTGATGTATCTGTTTGAAATAATTTCTCATGTGACAGTAATTCATGACAAGTATCTTATTTACTAGTCAATGAGGTATTAATCAGACCCTTATAATGTGATGGAATCAGAGGATGATGATCTTGAATGTGACACCATTGTTTCATATAAAATAAATCCGATAATGGATCACCAAGATGGGGATCTAAATTAAGAAATAATTCCTTTAGTCTCTGAACTATAGTAGTGCATTCAAGATAACCATGAGATGTGGAAATGGGTATATTTGATGAGGTTTTAGTCCCATTCCCCCTTTGTGAGTCAATAATCATAATCTCAAATTTTCTATGTAATATTTTTTTGATGGGTAGAATTACAACACCCTATGAGTTCTGGTATTCTATCTATTAATTTTTTGGAGTTATTATTTTGAGTTCATAGGGTTTTCTAAGTAATATTTAATTCTTATGCATTCAGTAACTGTTTCTCCATTGAAGGAACCAACTAAAAATACATTTTTCTCTATATGGAATGGATAATATGGTTGTGAGATATATAACTGAGAATAGGGGTTTTAGAGATAATTATATTTTTAAAATAGATCATTCCTCGAGGTAGGATCTGATATAGGTCAACTGAGTGTTATTACACAGATTGGGTGGTTTTGGATCAGGGTCCTCAGTTAGGAATATGGCCAGTTCGTAAAAATTCATCACCCATATTGCATGGATCTCGACTATAGTGTATTCTCTATTCAAGTTATCTGGGTTATGATTTTTTGTCCTTCACACTACAATTTATACAATCCTTAGATAATATACTATGGGTATGAGGATCGAAACATGGTTTTTCAGAACATGTATGCATCATGTGACTTTTTTATTGCAATATATAATGTTATTCAACAATAACATTTGATTTTGGGTCTTGCAGGTTTCTTTATGCTGGTATATTTTTATGAATTCCTCTAAAATACCAAAACCAACCAAAATAGTTTTGTATTAAACTTTGCCTCTAAATATTTTTACACATAAGATAGTACCTTTAATGTCATGACATTTTTTTCAGGTTCATCCTTTGGATTTGGAAGATAGATTCATGGTGTTTTCCCATAGTTAATGTGGTAGGTTTCTCTATATAATTTTTTTTAATTTTTTGATAACATGATGTTATCTTAAAAATCCATTGGATTGTATTTTTCAAATAATAAATTTTTATCACAGATTATTTTATTATTAAAAAGTATCTTTTTTAAGGGAATTATCATTAAAAATGGTTTTGGACACACTCTATGCTAATGAAATTCATAAAAGGTGGATTTTTTAAAAAAAACACTTCTCAACTAATTATATGGAAATGATTCACTATGAGAATGTTTTTACAAATTAATTAATATGGTTCTAGTTCTAATATTTGTTTAATGAATAAAATCAATGATATTTTTCTATGAAGATGTTTTCTCTAATGTGTTCATGGTTATCAAATGGTTTTGATGATAAAATAACATTGAGAACCTCAGGTAATGAATGAAATTGACAATCCACATTTGTTTGTGAAACATCAATATAGATATTGATATTAATATAATATGCTTGGACATGATATTATTTTTATTCACATGAATTTTTTAACATGATATCTTATTATATCGGTTATAAATTAATATATGATAGAGCCCACATATTTTCCTTTTTCATGTATGATTGGGTTAACACAATATCATATATTCCATGGATGATTAATAAATGTGGTATCTTTTGGTTTATTCACGGATTTTTTTAAAGGTTGGGGCCTAAGCCTCATTTATTATTAATGCAAAGTAAAGACCCCTTTATCTGGGTAGAGGGAGACCCATTACGTTGCCCAAAGGCCCAATGGGCATTTAGCCCATTACATGACCTATAGGCCCATTTTTTTGTCCCAAAGCCCATTCTGTGAATAGTACTACTACAGTACCTATGCTGTTATAGTACTGCATAGTACCCGCTCTTCCTACAGTTTTCTGACGCCGTTACAGTACCCTTGCCACCGCTACAGTGCCTGCTGCTGCTACAGTGTTGTCGCTCCTACCGTACCTATGCCCAATGGGTTTTGGACCCCAATTTTGAAAGTAGAATTAATGGGTGCTTACCACTAAGCCAAACCTAAAAAAAATGGGTTTATCCATGGATGGTATTTCATATTCTCTTACAATTTCAAACATATATATATTTCATATTCCTATTTTTTTAATGTAAGTGGGTTTTATGAAAAATAAATCATTTTAATATGATTTTTTATATTTTGAAAATATATTATATACTAGATTTATTTTTATCATATATAAATTTTTTTGATGATATTAAAGATAGTATAGTTTCTTTTTTAAAATTCTATATAAATTTTTCTCACCATATAATTCTTCCAGGGAGAATTTTTATTTGTCTATTTATTTTTATTTGGGTAAATGGAATGTTGTCATGTAGTTTGCTAGCTTATCTTCATAATCAACATTGTCATAGTGGGATGATTTGGGGGTGACAGATACTAACACATATGATTTTTTTGTCTTATCATAGTTATTTTTAGGATTTTACATTTTAATTGATGATTAATATCTGGCTATTGAATATTTGTATTACTTTTCGTACTCCAAATTTTAGGATTTTGGTTATTTATGAGACTCACCCAATGTTAAAAAAATTTAGGTGACTCATCTATTTCAACCAGGTTGGTTTGTAGCAAACAATATTCATTATATAGTTACACAGTAATTATAATGATTATATAATTATGAATCCCATTTATATTCTATGGGTTGTGATTTTAAAAAATTGTTAAATTATTTTTACTCTCATTTCTTTCCCACAAGGTATGTTATAATGATATTAAGGATTTTTTTTGATGTTTTTACACACATATATAATGTTTTAATTATGTAAATATTTATCCCCACATTATATATCCCTCTAATACATTGGGTACGTAATTATATATCATTAGATAAAAAAGGAAATAATATTGATGGGATTTATTCAATATGGGAAATAGGTAGGGAAGCCTAATCCACTCTGTGAAAATGCTATGAATTCTGGTTGCACTATAGGAAAAAATCAATGATTCATGATCTGTTATGATATGGGAAAATTATTTTGGTTATTGATCCACTATTTTTTAATGGTATATATAGTTGACCTTGTGAAAAGATATGGTTTCTATTCCCATGGTCGTACCAAACTTTTATAAATTTTTAGGGAATATTATATGAGCATACATTTAATTATTAATTTATAATGATTTCTCACTATTTTGATTAATGTCTTCAGAAATGGTAACGTTTTATATTAAGAGTCGTGTTTATCCTATGTCACTGATAGGTTATAAATATTTCATTATAGTACCATGATATGATATCCTCATTCTTCTATTATGATTTTACATGATCATTTATTGATATCTCCCATGTTTACCCATAACGATCATTTGTGTCAACCCTTTCTTATGCTTCAAATCCAGAGGTTATAGAAAAAACATTAAATATATTTTTTTCAGGAATTGTAAAATTTGAAAATAAAATTATTATAAGTAATTAAGAAAATACATAAATAAGAAATTTATTTACCTAGTTTAGAAATTCTCTATACTATTATAGTTTTTTTGTGGATTGTAATATTATTTAATGAATATTATTCTAAAACGTTGAAATATTTATTTATGAAATGATTATGGTCCTATACTCAAAATCCCATAATCATTGATAGTGGATGGTTATTCCACATTATAGTATTTACCAAGTTATTGAAATGAATTAATGAAAATTACTGTGGTGTAATGGATATTTGAAAGGAAATATCTTTAAAATTCAGGGGAGTTAGTCCATTTGTCATTGAACCTAAAAAAGATATATTCATGTTAGGATTTATTTATTGATGTGATAAAGAAACACCTTTTGGTGTTATTGAATAATGTGATAATGATAATTATGTGATATTTTAGTGGAACCCTTGGCTCATAAACTATTATGACGTTGCTATAATCATCACAATAGGATAATGGACTTTAGAAAATTTGATTCACATAGGATATCCCCTTAATTAATGACAAATTGGGGATAGTGAGGAAATAATCATTATCCTAGAAGATTACACTAAATTGGTCAACAAATATGAGTAAAGTCTCTAAATAAAATATTCCAGGTTATTTTACACCAATTATTCAAGATATTTATAACATTTACACAACGAGTCAAAATATAAATTGTTTAGAGGGTGACACAAAAGACTAGATGCACAGTATAAAATAAATTTTTAATAAGTAAAATTGGATTTGTGTGGATAGATGATAAAAAAATCCTAAAAATGATACATGTGGATTTTTAAATTCATTAATTAATGTATAATATTGAAAAAATGTTTATTCATGAGGTTCAAGACATAGAATGTGATTATTTTCAGGATTGAAATATGATATTTTGAAAGAGAACATGGAATTCAAATCAAGAAGTTAAGAACTAAAAATGGGACTGTGTATACCGGTATATATTTTTAATCATCCCTTGGTATGTATGGGATCAAACATCAATCTTTCAATCTTTAAAACCTAAATAGGATAGAGTTTTTGATAGAATTAATACAACCATCATGGAGTTTGGGAGAACAATTTTTCAAATTTTTTAATGGTCAATACTATTATGTAGAGGAGATGTGTTCACTATTTGTGCCTATTAAAAAATGTTTCCTCTTGAGTGAAAACTCAAACCAAAAATCATATGATATGTCATATAAAAAATACAATATTGACTTACTTAAAAAATATTATTAGTCCGGACACAAACAAAATAAATGTCTCATGTCCTTAGAAATTCAATTTAATGAAAATGTAAGTATCATCATTATGTTCTGCTCTAATGGAAAATTCTATAGGTGATTCCAAAATATACTTCATAATAAGATTTAATGTTAAAATTTCAATAATATTGTAAAATATCTCATAAATAGTGTATTATTTTTAATTGTTAATATTGAAAGTTATGAATATAATGAAAAGATTCCATGACTAAATATTGAAAAAATTATAGAGGATAAACATGTATATGCAAATGATAAATATGATATTACATATGATGAAGAAGTGGATGTTTTAATGAAAAAATGTTTTAGAGGATAAAGAAACATGTGTGGGATAATGATATCACTTATTAATAGACTACTCATATTTAGTTCAAAAGAATTTTATCTTATGATAAGCATGTAGCACAACTGACTAGAATAATAAAAATGTTAGAAAAATAGACATCACTCATATCCTAATATGAAAAACATTCTAGTAAAAAATATTTCAAAACAAGGAATGGATATAGACAATGAATTAATAGATAGCTCATATTTGGAAAAAAACTCCATAAGGTATCTTGTTCCATGACAAGATCATAAAACATTTCTTGGGACTACGTGGGTTTTTTGGAACATATGAAATTGCTACATATAAATTTGGTAGAAAACATATAGTTATCTATGAATGTATTATCTTATATTGGATAAGGTGATTGTGAATAAATATTTTCTACTGTTTAAGGTTTTCATGTTATTCTCAATATTCCTAACTATGGTAGTATATAAGAACTATAAAATTTTTCAACTGGAATCAAAAAATGAACTTATATATAATAGAAAAAGGAAAATTATAGAATTTTTGATTTTCTATTGATTTTGATGGGAAACAGGTGTTTAAATTGATAAAATATTTATATGGATTAAAAAGACTCATGGTATTCATTAGTTAGTAACTATTTAAAGCATTAGAAATTCATTGAATGAAAAGGTAAAAATTTCCTATATATCAAATAAATGAAAACATTTACACATATTCTTGATTTATTGGTATTTGATATAATTTATCTAAGTTACTATGAGAATTATTTAGAAAATATTTAAATGAAATAATAAATAATTGTGAAATGATTATTCATTGTAAAAAATTATACTTCATGGTGTTAAATATAATGAAATAAAGAAAACAGAATTTTTATATCCAGGGAGATATATTTTAAATAAATATTGAAAAATATTTAAAAAGTGGATTCAAATATAGTATCTAATGAAATTCATGTGGGACTCGAGTTATCAAATGATGTGGCAGGTCATAGTGTCAAAAACATTCTGTTTAGAGGAGTGTAAGGTTTATTACATTTTATTACTCATTTTAGAATGATTATTATCTATGTTGTGACCTTTTACATGATATTAGTTTGAAACATAGGAGTTCCAAATCATGCATTCCAAAATAAATTTTAGATATAACAATAAGACTCTTTAAAATATAATACATTAAAATATTTTATTTTTTATAATGTCAAGTATAATAAAAGATGATTGTGAATGTGATTGTGATTATTGTTATCCCACCTAAAGAAATTTATTATTAGCAGGGAGGTATGTATATTTTCACTATAAGAAATAGATAATAGTTGAACATAGTAACAAATATATGTAATATCTTTCTATAAAGAGTTCTGACATCAAAATTATTCAGGTGAAGTATAAAATATTTTATTGAAGGGATAATACTAAGAAACATATAAAAATTCACTTCGTTATTAAAAGTGATATTAACCATTTTTAAAATCCATCACAACACCGACATTACAAGAACAATCATACAATATTTTACATTATTAATGAGAAAATTTATAACATAGACATATTATTGTAATTTATACCATCCCATGATCATTTGGAAGATATTAAAATCATGGTTTAGCCATCTAAGTTATATGAGACACTGATTATATGTACATATCACAACCAATTCTATCCCTAATAAAACATTCAATGAACTGAGACTAGTCCTTGGTTTTAAACTCCTTCAACATCATAAATATTCTTTCAGTAATACCACCACTAAAAAAATTATTATTTTTTCAATGGGGGTATAAGCGTAACTAATAAATTATTTACTTCCTTATTTGTTATAATATATTATCTATGTTTATTATATATTGTAGGAATATTTTTGTATAGTTTTGTTCTTTTATTAAAGGGGTATATTTTTTTAATTGGAAATGCATGTTTAATTTTACAAAGATATTATGTTCTATCAAAAAAATTCTCTATGTCATACTGTAGTGTCAAAATGTTTTCTTCTCAAAAATTCTATGATTTCAATTCTCTTAAATACAGTAAAATGATATGATATAGCTGCTTGGGTTGATTAAAACCCAAAATGGGATGTTTTAAATTGAATTTATTGATTAATTATTCGGTTTTATAAACCATATTTGATATATATATATATATACATATATAATTATATAAATTCCTGAAAATATTTTTTTTTAATAAATAAGTTTTTTTATGAATTCCTTGACTATATGAGGACTTATTTCTAGAACATGGTAAGAATTTAGAAGAATTAGGTTAACTATAAATATAATGAATACTAAAACTTTTCTAATGAATGGCCATCACCCCAAGCTAACCATCCATCATAGCGAGTTATCGATCTAATAATAACCCCATATCCTAGAAAATGGTAGAAAAGGAATTTCAAAGTGGGGTAAGGGATCCTATAGTGAGGTATGTTTGGGTGCATAGAGGGTGTGCACAGATTGAATGGGAGTTTGGTGAATATGGTTTAATGTAAAACCACATGGTGTTAAAGGGATAAATTGTAAATGTTACTACACATTTAAACATGATGAACCATTCATTTTGATTATATATTATTATAAAACTACCAAATTAATGTGGATTTTTTTGGAGTAGTGATCTTAATGGGTGGCCACCTAGGATGTTCACTAGGGTGAATGTGAGTGAGGTGAAACTCATTTGAAAAAACATATTTTTATCCTTTGGGGATAGTAATTAGTTTGTTTAATAATTTGAACATGTCAGGGTGCCATAGATAATGGATAAAAATGGTTACTTGTGTTACTGGATTTCTTTTATGTATTATTTTTCATAGATTATGTGCATAAATATTGGGAGTGTGAGTTTATCCAGGATCCAACCATAAATCAATGAATGATAGGTTAATGCAAAGTCAAATGTAATTTAGTGGAAGAAAAATGAATAGAATCCCAATGTGGGACTCTAAAATCATGACATTATTGAGGAGCATTCACAATATATATATATAATGTGTATTTTACAATAATGACGATATCTATAAATATATTAGAAGCAAACCATTTCCAATATATGAAATACAAGGTATCTCCTAAATGGATTCAGTTGTGTGTATATGTTTGGATTGACCACAATGTTTTATGTTGTGCTACAACAGATATTTTGATGAATCTACCACATGTTAAAAAATAAATATACCACATGGTGGATTTAAGAATAAATATATTTTTTAGAGAGACAACATGATGTATGATTACATGGTAGATGTAACAACCAAACAAAGAAATTGGATCTACCACATGATGAACTCTCGATCAACTGTATACCTTGATAAATCACAATAGAATGATAGATCGAGATACTACCCATAGAAGGAAATAGAAACTACCATGGGTGTGATGATCAACAAAAACAGGGATTATCTACCATGATAATAAGAACTATGTTATATTTAAAAATAAGATTAATATTTCCAATGAGAAAAAAAATAGAATCCAAGGACATTGAGACATTATATTATTTAAATAATGAATATTGAAGGTCACATGACATTTTAAAAATATTTGAATGTATTAACCTAATGAGTGGAATCGTCACATGTAATTAAAATTTAATGTGGAATCAAAGAAAGCATGATAACATTTATACATGAACAAATTTTTAATCATGTCACATACTGATATTATATAATAATTTAAAATTGAATAACACATTTGATGGGAAATAAGTTCAAAGTTATTTTGATAAATCGATAAGAAATACAATTTATTTATGCTCTTTATAAAAATCGGATTCATTGAAGAATAACTCATATTTCCATGCAGGAAAATAAATTATACACATACTGTTTTAACATTGGGGGAAAATTATATAGACGACATGGTTTTTTTAAATACCATGTGAATGATTATTTGAGTCTTGTATATTTAAAGGAATATTTGAATTTCTTTTTTGATTCACTTTTAAGGAAGAATAAATATCATTTTCAATTAATAATATTATAACTCTTTTTTATTTATATATTTTGTGGATATTTAAAATTAATTTCTATGGTAAATTTATGATATACTCTAATACCTTAATATTTTATTAAGGTGGAAACATGAATTAGTCTCCCAATTCATGCCCCCAAAGGAATTTATTAAAAAATAAAGTGAAATTACAATCATAAAGTGTAAAGAGCTTACACCGGCAAGGAAAAGATAGGGATACAGAGTGATAAGTCAAGCAGCCCAAATACTCCAGATAGAGGCAGTAGTACCTTCATTCATTCAAGGTATACAGATCCTCAAATGTCCAGACAACTCAAATTTTAGAGTAGGATGGTAGGGAAAAAATTCCATTCTTTATGAGCTTCCAGGACAGCTTCTCGGCAAGGCAAGTCCGCAACCGAAGAACCGGTGCAATTATCAAGTAGAAAAGTATCAGAATCAAGAAGATCTCCAAAAACAGAGCTGGAACTGGAACACTACAGTTGGTACATCATGAATAGGATTGAGCCAGACGGAGTCCAGACGGAGAAGCAGAAATTAACAGTTTCTATATAATAAACAGCATTATCATCACAATAAAATTGGCTACAATTAGACCAGAGCAAGACAGTAATCAACTCCCATAATCAAGGTCTTCTAGATTCCACCTGACCAATAAGATGAGTTAGGGAGTTTTTTGAAACTCCTTCTTCATTATTTCATTAAATATATCAGACTTTATGGTTAATTAAGTATCCTTTGAAATCTATCATCTTCTAAAAGATTGATATAGGATTTCATCTTGAAGCTTATCCATAGATTTAGGATCTTCACAACAAGGAACATTATGTAAATAGTCCCCTTTAGCATGTTGTTGGGCCTCTATATGCTGAGTTGCGTCAGTGGTAGAGGCTTCCTATCTTGAGATATCTAATGAATGTGTGACAATGGTTCTTTCACATTATGTGAATTGTCCCCTTACCGTGTTGTTGGGCCTCTAAAAGATGAGTTGTGTCAGTGGTAGAGTACTCTAATACTTTACCATATTTATGTGTAATTGGATGAAGATGATTGATATATGTTACATTATTCTTCATAATTTTATCGACCCATGAATTACATTAAAGAAAAATATTTTCATTCTTGCTGAATAGAATAAATAATGTTATCAAACAACATCATTCACTCATGCATGAGATGGAAATTCTAAAAAATTAATTGGAGGTTAGACATGATACTTTTGCGTCATAATAATTTTTTAGCCAATAACATTCCTAAAGAAGATCCACCCTATGGAATTGATTTATCCAGTGATTAAATTATAATCAAATTGAATCGAAGGTTATGTATTGATATTTTAATCTACTGGCAGTTATAGTATAAATACATCATGTAGATTATAGTGGTATATGGATGAAACTGTCCCATGTAGTGATGTGGGTAAAACCTTGTTGATCCTTGTGTATCGGTTATATGAATTTTCAATGACTATAAATTATATGGGTAAAATAATATGTCACCTAACCAATTGTTCTTCATATATAGGTTTGTCTGTCACATCACGGAAAAACCTTGAAAACAATTATGTGTAATGAAACTATTTATTATTTATGTAGACATGAGAGATAGGGACTCGAGATATTGAATCACAACATTAACATATACAAATTGTTAAATTCTAAAAGAAGTGTTTTTAAAAATAAAAAACAAATATTTGACTATCTCTCAATCATTTACTATTATAACATGGAAAATTATAGTTATTTATCCATACACTACAAACACATACTATTATATAAAGCATCAGTTTGGTTGGCTTTGTATTCTGTGAAACCTAGATTATTTTATGTTTTATTTTTTTATGTAGTAGAAGAATGTGGCTATAAACCAAAATCAATTTGGTACTCATTAATTCTTATTTGTTGATATGAACAATTGATGAGGATCCAATATGAATTGTTATCATAAAAAATTGGTATCCCTAAGAAAAGAATATTATATGTGTAGTGATTGATCAATTAACCATTTTATCTCATTTAATTCTAATATGGGATACAATAAATTTTAAACAGTAGGGGAATAATTTCCAATAAAATGTTATTATGTTACATAATGTACAATATTTTAACAAGTCCGAGAGGGAAATTTGGTTTACCTCAAAGTTCTATAATGTACTCCATGAGGCGACGCAGTCTAATTTTGGATAATCACATCCTACCATCCATAGAAAATTATACAAACTAATAAAGTGATTTATACTATAGGTGAAATTATATAATATTGAATCCACGAATCCAATGTTATATGAGATAATCAATTAATTCCGGTCATGTATTCAAATAACAATAGTTATTAGACAGAAATTAGATTTTCTCCCATAAAAAAATATTATGTTCATCATTCTTGGTCACCTCATTGTTGGTCTATTGATAGTAATGTCTCCATGGGAGGACCAAGCATGGTTAATGAGACTATAACGTGAATCCAAATTATTCTAAAATGTTTTGGGGATTCACAACATAAACATAAATATTATAAAGATTGAAAATATTATACTATTGATGTTTAAGTATATGGATAGGTGTTGTAGAATGTTTCACCTCATTTTATTAACTAATGGCTTGGAATCCAATGAAAATATTCTCAAGAAAAAAGGGCCATTTGGTGATTAATTATAGGATTGGAATTCAGGTTTATTGATTACAATTTCCACCATAGATTCTTTTGATACGTTATCTAATTTATTTATCTCATGTAAAAAAATTTCACACAAAAAATTATAATATTATTAATTATGAGGAAATTTATTTGTAGATTGATATATGATTTGTCGAGATACCAATTCAGATTGTTGATTCCCAATAAATTACGAAATATGGGAAATATATTTTCTTAGTTTGATTGTTATGGTATAATGGGAAAAAATATTATGAATCATGGGTGATAAAATTAAATATGACTTAGAAATGGAATCATCACTTTTGGGATCAAACATCTTTAACATGACATTCTCAGATAACAATAAAATATACATGGAATAATTATATCACTATTTGTTTCTTTCAGTTACAAAATGATTGATTTTATTTATTTTCAATATCATTATTATTAAATCAATTAATATAGAGTTTTATCACTTTTATTAACAAACTAAACTATTTATGTGGAGGGACATGGAATAAAAAAAATTAACACCTTTAATAACCAATGAAAATTACTAGATTTTTATATGTAGTATTATGTATAATGAACCACATTCTCAATCCATGAACTTATGTGACTCTACAGGATTTATGAACTCATTATTATTTCATGTCAAGAAATCATATTTCATTCTATTAAAATTTTAGTTTTTCAATGTTGAAATTGGTTTGATTTAACTGTTTTACTCCATTCATTCTTCTACTATATAACACAATCATATCCCTCTCATATAATTTTTTTTTACTTTTTCTATCTTTGAATATCTGTTGGATTTCATCATATAACTCCAGGGATTATGTGGGTATGTTTTTCCCTTATCCATAATTGGCATTTTGAATTTATTATAATGGATTTAATTCCATAAAAAGGCTTTCAGAGAATAGGGTCTGTTACATATGGTTTATGTAATTTTCTTCTTCATGACATAGGATTTTAAAAAATAAGTTGTTTACTTATGAATTCAAGTTTCATAAATATGACTAATGTTTTATAAAAATGTAATAAAGTTATTATTATTAATTATAGGTTTTTTAATATTACATGTTAATTGATAATGAAACTTATTTCTAGGGAATTTGTATGCATGGTTTGGAGATTAATATTTTCATGTTATTATTATTTTATAATGAGTGATGAAACACCCCCATAAAACATTTTTAATCATGTAAATAGTTCCTCATTAAGAGGTTACCATCCCATGGGAACTTTTTTATTTAATTTTGTATTTTATGAAAGGAACAAAAAGGAATTGTCAGCATCCTTGACATTTTATATATAATATAACTCAAATTAAAATATTATTAATATATTGTGACACATGTTAGAGACCTCATATCCCAAGGCTTAACTCCTAGGATTATGTGCACATTTGATTATTTTTCATTTGAAATTAAATTATGGGGAGCTCATAAATCATTGATATGATATACCATATATTTCCCTATCATGGAGGAATTTTTATCTTATTGAATATTTTTCATGGATTTATATAAAACTACTTTCACAATATTATACCCATATTATAGGTAAAATAATTAAATGATAACCATCCCTTGGATTACCATTTAAAATTTAGGATAACTAGTTTATTTATAATCTATTGTTATGAAACAATTACAAGGATCCTAAGGGGATATTTTTAGACAAACCATACACACAATAAATGGGTCTATGAAGACTTTTTTATTTTAAAAATATATCAGGGAAATGAAGTAAATAGATATAGTGGGAATTCATGCTATTTGGGATGGAGTAATAGTGGTGGGATAGTTCTATATTAAACCACATGTCGTGCACTGATCAGTTGTACTCTTTTGGTTTATTTTATTTAACCACATTGACTAGTAATTTTAATGACTCAGTAGAACTCAGGAAGTTTATCTATTTTTTATTTTATAGATATGTATGCTCATATTTGATAATTGATACAGGTTTAAATTTTATATGTTAAACTATATTTCTATTTTTCTTATTAGATCATGATTTTAATATCTTAATGAGAGATATCATACCAAATTTAGTTTTTTGATTCCCATGTACTCATCAAAATATTTTAGAAATTGGGAACAAACTTTATTCTTTTTCATCTAATGGATGGGATTTTTGTATTGACGATGAGCCAGGTATGATTGTGACACCAATCAGGACAAAAAAATAGGAATAACACTATAGATGATTGTTAACTCATTCAGAATGTTTTACATACAACATTTCCTTTTGTTATTCTGATTTTAAGAATAAATTGACCCCTTGAATGTAATTCTATAAGAAAAACTAAAAAGAATTACCTATGAATTTTACATCATAATTAATAGAACCATTATTCAATCTATTTCATGGGTAATGTATTCAAATGTGGGTTACTGTTATTTTTTTAAATAACCCCTATAACCCAGAGTGATTTTGAGTCAGATCCAACCCTTTATCAAAGGGATCTTTCAGTAGGACATAATTTTTCACACATTGGTTGAATATAAGATTATAGTATTGATGGTTAGAAAAACTACACCCTGAGTTGGAAATAAGTTCTAAATCCTGGAATACTATATTTATCAAATAAATATTCAAGAGCCCTTCTCATTCTCCTGTGAAGTTATATTTACCCCTATACTAGTGATTGATCATTGATATTAATGAATATAATTCCTTATAAATATTAATGATTCTCTATATTTTTATTGTTAATGAAACTATAATATAAATCATCATAGGTTTGAACTCTAGAATTTATCTCCATACATGAAGATGATAGGTTTCATAAAATTGTGATCATGTCCATAAAAGGGGAATCTTATATATGAAAATTTTGTGATCTAAAAAGTCATATATTGGTGACACTTATCAAGAGACGTATTACCTTATACTGTTAAGTGGGAATGAATAATTTGGTACCTAATAATGTCATAATAACATGAACTACTGTTGTTCCATTAAATTTTAGGTTCCCATGAATATTTTTGACTTATTTAACATATTGAAAAATAAAATACTAGGATATCTATACATAAAAATGGATACTGTGAATCCTACTCATGATTACTAATAGTTGGACAATTCTTCATATTGGTTACAGGATACGAGATGGTATTGTTTTAATCCTAGGTAATATATCTAATGTGAAGAAATACTCTATGTTTCATGGGAAATATGGCCTCATTATATGTAGTATAAATTATCTGTAATATGGAATACTAATAATTTTTTTGGATGTTAAGCTTGAAAATCATATAGGGTTCCTAAAAATCTAGGATAATATAAATAAAATCCCAGAGAGTTTGGTTGAAAACATTCATTTATTTTTAGGGTTATATAAGAAACCATTCTCAATGTACATATACATTAGATATTTTTTAATGTAATACATAAAACATTACACAAACATACCGCTATAAGATTTATTATTTTAGTGCCTTTGGAAACATGGAAACATAAATTCCAATATATGAGTGAGTTATTTATCACAAAACAGGATCGAAATAACTCAAATACATCTTAGATGTATCATATATAAAATATATCATCATAACCAAGTTAGTGAAACATAAAAATAGGTCATCTCATATGCTTAGTAAATTAAATAAAGAGAGGTATTTATTCAAAAACATAAGAATAATGGTATGAGAACAATATTATAATTCATATTTTTTATATCAATGATCTAAAACATGAATCGTGAAATAAAGGTTAGAATTTCATAAGGAATGATCAATATTAAAATAAATACTGTAATCCATGATAGAATAACATAGGAGTAAGGAATGAAATTTTATCATACACATAAACATTTAATATCATTCCCTACAGGTCAAGACGCATTTCTAGAGCTAATTAAGGAACTTAATTACGATTATACCTACTGGGAGGGATGAACCCCCATCCGCTCATGCAATACAGTACCAACAAGGGATTGGGTTTCCCCATCTTCCCATTGTAAATTGGGTATCCCCATCTTCCCATAGTGGATCATGTTTTCCCTTTATCCCATAATTGATCATATTGACCATCATACCATAGGGAATCCAATTTCCCCATCCTCCTAGAGTGGATCAGGTTTCCCCATCATCCCATCGTAGATCACGTTATCCCGTTTTCCATAGTGGATCAATCCCATCAAATTTATTACCATTAGTATATCATGAGATACTAATCCATGCCAAATATATTGTAAGGAGATATAAGTCCACCCAATCTCAAAATTAAATCATATAAAGATTTTACACAATATCATTAACAATCATATCATAACCCAAAAAATTAAAATGGTATCATTAAAATGTAATCATATCATAACCCATGGAAAATAGATTGGTTTTTAATCATTTAATCAATTAATTACCCATTAAATGAAGACAATTTTATAAGTATATAACTACAAAAAGGGAAATAAGTTTTATAGAATATAACCCATTTAAGTGAACAAGGTTTCATAAACATCATTCCGTCAATGAAAACCCCATTTAGATGAATAATATAAATTTAACATTTTGGTCACCTCACTAGAAATGCATGAGTATCACCAACGAGTTTCATATGAGAAGAGATATAATTTGGAAATATCTTTTTAAATACATTTCAAGAGTAAAATTATACTTCATTCATTAAAAATATATTTTTTAAAAAAATAATACCTTTTGAAACCCATTTTCATTGATAAAACATGAAAACATAAAAATGAATATTTGAAAACATATTTGTATACTTTTTATTTGAAATACTATAAATAAATCGTGAAAATTTTTTGAAAACCATTTTCCAAGAATACTTATTTTATTATATTGAAGGCAGTTTGAAACCCATTTATTTTAAAATTCATTGAATACTTATAAAGAAATATTGAAAATGTTTTGAAAACCAATTTCAGTGAAAACATGTAAAATAATTATGAAAACCTCTTGGATAACATTACCATCAAAATAATATCAAAACGTAAAAATAAGTGTTGAAATAATTTTGAGAATTATTTTCCATTTAATAATATAAAATATTATTGAGAATATTTTTATAAATATTTTACATTAAAATATATAAATGAATAAATTAAATTATTGAAATATTTTACATTGAAATTTTTAAAACATATAAAAAATCATTTAAAATCTTCTAAAACGCTTTTGAACATAAATCAATTTTTGAAAAACATTTCTCTTATAAAATATTTTTAATATTGAAAAATTCCTACAATATTTGGAATAAAAAATTTCTTTAAATAATATATGTAATCTACATATACAGTATCAAGGAAATTATTGACATGATAGTGGGTAAGTTCGTAAATTCAAAACATTCTTTTTACACCTTCAAATTTTATAAAACTACCTTGATCAAAAAATTTATAGAAGATTCATTATAAATCCATTTTTTAAAACGGTAATAAATAGGGAAAGATTTCCTTTAATTATCATAGGATAATAGTCATTATTTTTTAAAAACATTATTTTATAAAACATGGTTTTGATATAAAATGTATTTCTGACTGAAATGAAAAATCATTTGAGATCATTATAAAAACATTTTCATAATTGACAAAAGTTAAAAACTATATTAAAATGGTACGGATACATTTAATTGTCATGTATAACCAGATGAGAATAAATCTCATAATTTTTCTTGATATATTAATCATAATATTTCATCAATATAAGCTTTATCATAAAAAAATCATGATAAATGATGACATTGTAACTGTAAACAGTTACCACATTTGTAAAATTGAATCATAATTAAATGTAATTTATAATTGTAAATGAATATCAATATATAATTAAATTAATTTTATTTATGATATGACATGTTAAAGGTAGTATGTACACCTCAATGAAAAATTTTGGTGCATAACATGGAATGCTTCTCAAAGAAAGAGAATTCAAGAAAAATCCTTTTACTGATTCGGTATATTTTGAAAATAAACCCCACTAAATAAAGGCCATAAAATGGATATGTAAATAAAATTAAATTTATTTATACAAATAATTGAATATATCCTTTGGCATTATACACACCAGAAAAAATATATTACTGATGAATAACACATGTGTCTCCTAGAAATAAAAAGTGAGATCAAATTCCATTACCTTATATGTTGAATTTATTTTGTACGAATTCAATACTAATGTACAATAAATACTTGTTTATTATAAATATAACATAGAACCATATTATTATATATAATTTCAACTATTAATCTATTATTACTTTATATCATTTATTAACAATTCCATGTTAATATATTGTTTTGGTTAATAACCACATTGTTTATCATGTGTTTTTGACTTGTTATTCTTGATACATTTATATAAATCATGATTTAATAATTTATGGAATTGTGAATATATATATATATATATATATATCATCTATTTTATGTATATAAATTTTTAATGTAATCAATAAAATATTAAAATATTAAAAAAATACATCGTTTATGGAGATGGTAGGTCGTACATACACATGAACACTATTTTAGTTTTATTGTCATATTAAAAGAAAGAAATTAAATGAAACAAATATATATATAATAATAGTAAATTATAATTATAATTTTTTAAATATTATATTAATTTTAAAAATTCACACTTAATACATTTCATGTAATGTGTTAAAGGATCATGCCACTTTGATGAGGTTGTAGTCTACACTTTCACAAATAATGTTATCGTATTTAGAGGAAATAAAATTCATGAATGTATTTTTATATAATAAATAAATAAGAGTAAATAAATTATAAATACCATTACATTATAGAAAAACAGATTTTCAACCATAATTCCTAACCTTGATAGGTGGTAATGGAAAAACAAACATTGTTTCATAAGGCAGTTGTTCACCGCACACATGAACGATATGATTGTCACCCATTATATGGATGTCTGGGAAAGTGTAGGTAGAAACCTTATAATAAAAACAACTAATAATATTTTATATACAAATATTATTATATAATAATGGAATTATAATATTTTTGGGGGTGGATAACAGAAATAAAACAAAAGAGCTTGAGGAAAGATGTTACCACTTTTTAGGTTAATCATTTTGGTTTTCACCCAATGGATTACATGGACGGAGTTCATCCCAAAGGGAGGAAAAATGAAATAATTTAGGGATTTTTCATTGTAAATTGGTCATATAAGGTACAAACCTATGTTTTTTGAGAGGTTTGAATAAAGGGGATATGTGGTGGGCTTTTATAAGGGAAGGAGGAGACACACTTTTAATTTTAGAAAACAAGATATGTATACCCATGTTTTTACAATAAAAAAGTCATAAAATCATATAAAAACACAATAAAAAAGGTTTAAGACTGATATAAGTAAATGAAAATTGTTTTTTAATTAGTTGATATGTCTTTTGGCCCTTAACTATATTGTTTAATCTTTTGTGAAGCTTAATTTTTCATTAATGGATATAATTCATTTTAATCACATCCACTAATATTTTTCATCAAAAATTATGTCGATCGTAATGTACTATACATATTATACATATTACCAACATTTATATAAATTTTTACAAATTAAAATATATTATAAAACAAATTATATTTTATGATAATCCCATAGACGTCGTGAGATTTCCATTTTTTAATGCGAGAATTTACAAGTGTTCATTAATGTTTAGTATCTAAATTCAACATAAAAATGATTCCATTTAACTAAATTGGATTAATATATTTATAAATTTTCTATTTGGACATTATAACTCACTATAAATACATTTCATCTATATAAATAAACTAGGAAAACAAGAAATTGTTTTTAAAAAATTTAGTATTTTTCATTATTCATCCAAAAAATAATGTATCATAGAAAACCCAAAAAAAATAATATCATAACAATTTTTTCATTATGAATTTAAAAAATAATTTTATTTTGGGAAATTAATTTTCTAAAAGTATCTAAAATTAATTTTTTTACAACTCACCAAAGGAAATAGAATGATGTTCTTTAAAAAATGTATTTTAAAACGTATAAAGTCTTTACAAAAAATACTACGTATTTTTATCAATATGTTTTATCTATATAAAAATATAATAAATTATATTTAATAATTATTTATTAATAATATTATTATTATTATTAACTGTGATTTTATAATTATACCATTAAAAAATTATAACAACAAAATGTTATTTTGTAGAAATTCAATGTCGTGTGTAATGCAATCCATGTCGTTGTTGCGTGTTGTGAAATATTAAATTGTTATTAAATATAAAACAATATCAACATAGTGATTTCATATAAAAAATATAAATTTATTTTTTGGGGGTATATTTTTATTAAAATATTAAGTTAATTCAGAAAAATAATAATCCACAAAATCTCAGGGTGTTATATTATACCGCCATAAAATTGAATTTCTCACTAAAAATTTGTTTGGGTGATTAAATGTTAAATAATTTAATGTTCCTTTCATATTAACCCTAAATTATAAAATTAATACTAAAACATCCAATAAAAACATAATTTTAGAAATATTAAGGATAACCAAAGTAACACATAACTTGGTTTCCACATAGAAGAAAATTAGTGAAAATTAAAAACATAGGCTTGGATGATAAATCTGACCATTATGTTCTCATGGAGAGTGATAGGGAACCAGTTTAGGATAATGATAAAAATCACAAACCCATAAATATATAGTGATCTATAGTGCAAATTAATTGACTATAAATGAAGTTACTAGGATATCCTTTTCTATTTTAAGAACATTTCCTTATAGTTGATAAATTTTCATGATAAGACATACTTACTTGATTCAATACAATATCAATATTTTTCCCTTGACTAATTTCAACATCACCACTTTTCTAAAAATAAAGGGCAATTTTTTATTTCTATGGCATTGATAGAACATTATATCCATGATAAGGCATCCCATTTTTCATCAATTACAATCAACACAATGTTTTCCGAACTTGTTATCCAATATTCATATAACCTCATGGGGTGAGATAATAATTTATTCGTAAAAACTTCAACCAATTTTTAATATAAAAATTACATAAATGTTTATACTTATAACACATCCAAATAATGAAAATACCAAACATTAGAAAGAAGAAAATGAAATTTTCCTAACATTTATCCCCATATATTACAATATAGCTCTTGTTTTTTACAATCCAAAAATTTGATTACCCTTATTTTATATTATCATGAAACATAGTAATAAAAATAATTACTATAAATCCTTTATGAAAACATGCATGAATATTTAATCCAAATATTACTAGAAATATTCCTTAAATATATGATTTTTTACACCTCATCTATGATGAAATAGACCATGTTTTAAAAAAATAAGTTCAGAGGTCACAAATACTATCCAATTTAATTTATCTGAATCAATAATCTCCTTATCAGAGTAAAAAATTTCTCAACATCATGAATACAATAATGGTTAAACTCACTTATTTCAAAATACACACTATCACATAAATTAATTTTCTATGACTTAACAACCATTAAACAAATTTGTTTAAATATTTAAGGAAAAACATACACTTAAATACTTACATATTTCATGATTTGTATAACATAATATTTGAATTCCAAAACATGTACAAGTTAATCATCCAGCAATATTCTTAAACTATTAGTAATGCTATATAATTGTATCACATAATAAATTTTATCCTATAATATGATATTTGAAGAATGTATTAAGGTTCGTCAACCTCTATCTAATCATGCTTCTTATGTTTAATATAGAATATAATGTTAGAACATCCCATACCATTCACATTTTGTTTTAGGTCTCATTTTCTTTATAAGTTTAACAAATAAAAATTCTACCTTCCGGATTTTATTAAAGGTATCTTAGGAAATTGATTTTTATAAAGCCCATACTTTCAACTTATGAAACTTTTACAGATAAAATAGTTCCTCCTAGTTTGCTCAATCGTCTTAAACTATAAGGAATTGTGTGAGAAAAAATTATTAAAATGGATACCCATATAATTAGGGAAAAATAATTTCTAGAATTTATAAATTAGGGATCAAACTTCATTAATTTAAGACAACTTAGTTTTAACTTAGTTTATTATTTTAAAAAATATTTTTAAATGATTTACGATGGTTCTTGAAGAATTATGAATTCGCAAATCATATCCTATGGCAGTTTGAATCTATGATTGTTGTATGGGCCATTATTGTGATCTAGGTTTTCTTAAGTAATACCCAATGAACCTTGTTGGATTTATTACCCATATGTAAATTTTATCGATAACCACATCCAATTGTAGTATCCAGACATCGATGTAATGAATGTAACCAAATTTCTCTATCATTTACCATAATTATAGTACATTTTATTATAATTTTCATAATCCCTTAACGTATCCTTGGAGAAATACCAATACATATATTTATAAATAATCCTATGGATCTCGCTAATGTTTTAATATACAGGATTTTGATGGTTGACTAAACCTTTCTTCAGATACAAACTATAACAACCCAATCTTAATGTACATAAACATTAAATGATTTTTTTTCAGAATACATAAAACACTACACACAAAGATTCCTAAAGAAAGTATTAATAAAGATCATTTAGAAAGATGGAAATGTAAACACTAAAACATGGGTGATCTACATTATCTCTTATTATGTTCCCTAATACGATCATCCCTCATAGACATATCATACATAATGTATATATTAATAACATGGGGAAGGGAACATAAAAATAATTATTTTCAGGTGATCATTAAGCATAAACATTTGATATATATTTGAATAAATATGAGCATACCAGTATGGGAACATGATTATAAAATCATACACTATATATCCATGATCATAAACATGAATCAATGTATAAACATTATCTGTTGATAAGGGTTAAATGATAAGAAAATAGAGAGAATATAATATGAAAGCATATCATAAGACTAAGACGTGGAATTATTGTATAGACAAAAACATTTAATATCATTCCCTATATGTCATGATTAATTAATATATCTTATCTTGGGACTTCATGGGGACTACACATACCGGTCAGGACACACCACCATCCCAAATTATAGTCTTTTCCTTTAAAGGGATCAAGATTTACCAAATTATAATCGTTGATCAGGGTTCCCTATATTTATATATTTGATTAGTTTTCCACATGTTCAAATAGTGGTTCTTATTTCCAGATAATACCATTTTTTTAGAGTTTCCCCATCATCCCAAGTACATCATGTTTTCTATTCTTCCCATAGTTTATCATGTTTTCAAATCACCTTCATCGGATCAAGCTTGTACACATTATTCCCATAATTGTCCAAGGAGATATGAAACATTACCCAATTCAATAAATGGATATACTAGTCCCACCCATATCATAATTAAATCATACATACATCTTCCACAATACAATAAAAAAATCATATCATAACCCATGAAATCAAATGGGTATCAAAAACATGAAATAATATCATAACCGATGAAAAGATAGATAGGTTTCGTAATCATTTCATCAATGAAAACTCATGAATAGATGAATGTTTAATAATAATGCAACCCATTAAATCTAAATGGTTTTCATAATCATACAACCCATGAAAGAGAAACAAGTTTCATAAACAACAATTTATCCAAACATAAACCATTTAGTGAAAGAATTTCAATGGAATATTTGTATCAGTTACATAGAAATCCAGGAGTAACAGAAAAACCACATATTAGATTGGAAATAATATATAATTATATTTCTAAAACATTTCATGAGAATATTATATATTATTCTTAAAAAATAATTTTTAAAAACATAAAACATTTTGAAGACCATTTTCATGAAAATAAACTAGATCATTTATTGAGGGAACATTGAAAACATTTTGAAAACATTTTTCATTAAAAACATACATAGATGCCTTGAAAACGTTTTAAAAGATATATTCCATTAAAACGTATAAATATCGATTTAAAATGTTTTAAGACACATTTTATGGAAAATATTTATGAAAAATGTAGGTAAATCTTGAAAATGTTATGACATCCATTTTTTGAGAAAACGTTAAAATGAATATTCTAAATGATTTGATAACCATTTCATTGAAAATAAATTGAGATATTAAAAATATTTCTTGAAATAATTTTGAATAAAATGGTCATTGTAAAATTCTAATGAATATTTAAATCATGTTCAACCCAATTTTCCATGAATTCTCATAAAAGATTATTTTAAATCATTAATATAATTTTATTTTCAAAAAAACCATTTTGGAAACATTTATTAGAATATTTGAAAATTAAATTAAGACAGTTAAAAAAATTTAATATAAATTTTTAGTTGATAAATGAATTAAAAATAATTAATTTACATAATATAAAGAAAAAAATTTTCTTTAAAAAAATATTCCTATAAACCACAACAGAAGGGTGAAGGAAATAATGGTCATGACAGTGGGTATGTCTGTTTCATGTTTGGTACCATTGAATCATAAGAAAATTGAAAGAATAATATTACATAAATCTTATCATATCATTAAAGTAATCTAATTCATTATGGAACATTTCAATGTCAGTATATACACCTCATATAAATATATAAGTACATGACATGGAATGTGTCTCAAATAAGGAAATTGAGATAAAATTACTTAAATAATTTCGTATATTTTGAAACATAAACCCTATGAAAGAACGGTAAAAAATTAATAAGATATTACAACTAAATTTTATTATAATAATAATATAATAAATTAATGGGACATATACACAACAAAATAAGAAATTAATGGTTTATATGGAAAGTATCTCAAGGAAATAAAAAGTGAGATGAAATTCTCTTACCTCAAGTCTTGACATTCTTTGTACACATTAAATGATATTTTATAATAAATAAATAAATATTATAAATATTACAAATAATAATATTATTATATAAAATACCATATATGAAGCACTTATTAATTTATATTAGTTGTTTATTAGCAATTATAGGTTAACGAAGCATTTCATATAATAACATCATTGTTTACGGTATGTGTTTTGAATTTGTTTCCTAACCATTATACTTAGACAAAGATTTAATCATTTAAAAAATGTATATATTGTTGTATATATCATATATATACAATATATAAATATTTAAATTAATAAATAAGAGATAGAAATATTAAACAAAATACACAATTCATAAAGATTGTATGTCCAACGTATGCTTGAAAATTAATTCTTTTTTATTGTTATATTTAAATAAGGAAAGTAAATAAAATAAATTTATATATATATATATAATATCATTCCATTATAATTATTATTTTATATATATCATATATTTTTACTAAACTAGTCCTTAATAAATTCTTTTTAAATTTTTAACAAATCACATCACTTTGAAGAAGAAGTAGTCCACACATCCTTAAAATGAAGTCATCGTGTTTTCCCAAAACTGAAGAAGTGAAGTAGATATATATAATAATTACATAAGCATAAATAAGTAATAAATATAATAAATATAATATATATAATAAAATAAAATATTTTCCATCGCAATTCCCAAAAATGATAAGAGGTAATAGAAAAAAGAAAAACATTGTTTAGTGGTACAGTAGATTATCATACACAATAACGTTATATTTATTACTCATTATTAGGATGTGTGTGTGAGTGCAAGTCAAACACTTAGAATTAAAATATCTCATAATATTCTAGATTATTATTGTAATATATAATCTTCGAATAATAATAGTTAAGTTGCTGGATAATGAATATATTAAAATGGAGCATGAGGGATGATGTTACCTCATATTTGTGTAACAACTTTTAGTTTTCACTAAAAGAAATCCATAGATTAATTTATGTCATAAGAGAGGATTATATGAGAAAGTGACGGATTTTTTGAAGATAATTGGGATGATCTTTTCTGGACCGTTGTGGTATGAAATGTGTCAAGAATAGGGAGAGATGATGTCCTTTAAAAATGAAGCGAGTAGACACACATGGTATTTTTAAGAAAAAGTTAGGTGTTCCAATGTTTTTTCAAATAAAAATACATAAAAAAACAAAACACAAGAATACAATTTTTATTGAAGAAATAATTAATAAAAACGGGGTATGTGATAAGTTACGAGGATATTATTGCACTTAAGTTTAAGGATTATTCCAATGTTATACTTAATTTTATATTAATCATTGGAACTAATTTTAATCAAATTAACTAATCTTTTTTTATAAAAATATATGTTTAAAATATTAAAATAAAAATTTTATATAGACTAAAGCCTGATATTTCTATTTTTATAAATTCAATTCAATGAATAAGTAAATTATGTTTATTTCTAATCCCGTAGATGAGATGAGAAAACATGTTTTTAAAGTGATAATGATCAAAAGTTTATTAATATATTAAATGTAAATTTATTATAAAAATGATTCTAGTAATATAAATTGTATTAATATATGTTTAATTGATAGATTATGACATTTATTCCAACTTAATATATAATTTAACTATATAAAAAAATTATAAGGAAATTGCGTTTTGAATTAAAATGTTGTAGTCTTCACTATTCATCCAAAAATGATGTTTCATAGAAAAATCTAAAAAATTCTCCATGAGATAATTTTCACATTCTGAATTAAAGAATTAATTTTTTTACCATATTAATTTTCTAAATAATTCAATAACTATTTTTATTTCTATTTATACAAGTACATAAATTCATATCTTTTTAAAAAAATTATTTTCAAATGTATAAAGAATTTGAGATGAATTGAATGAATTATTTTGAATATGATTAATCTAAATTAAATTATTCAAAATTATATTTTGAAATTAGTTATTACTACTCATATTACTAATTTTGATGTTATGATACAATTTTCCCGTTAAAATTATTATAAAATTAAAATGTTGTTTTTTAGAAATTCAGTGTTACATGTAATGTAAGAAAATTCATTGATTCTTATAGTGAAATCATCACTTGGTATATTGTATAATGAAATCCACAATTTTTTATTTTTTATATCAGAACATATATTAAATTTTGTGGTCAATAAAATCTTTCCTTAGATTAAATTAATTCAAAAAAGTAATTCGCAAAATCTTGTGGTGATAAATGTTTTTACCATAGAGAGGTGTCCGTTATTTTATCATTGATAGGACTCATATCCAAAACTATTTAGATTACAAATTTTAGGTTTCCATGGTTGGACCAAACCATTCAATTTGATGTCATATAGTTTGAAAGATTGCATCGTGAAAGGGAAGACCACAATAATGGGAATTTGTAATTTATATATGGATGCCTTAAGTTGTTTCACCCACCAGTACATTGATGTCTATGGGGGGAAGCATGATTTTAGTCACATGTTTTATATCCTAGTGAGTGATAATTTAGGACATACATCTACTTGGAGGCACTATCCATTCTAGTGGGTTGGAAGAATATATGTTGACAATATGAGCATGATTTCTAAATGTCTCTCACAAGGTCTATGGAATGTGTAAAGGAGGTATTTGTTATGTAAAACTCTTTGGAGGCCTATATGTATACCTATTGTATTGAGTGGCATTAATGGATTCTCAAGATTCTTAGATTTAATTTTTTATTGATATAGGTCATCTATTATGAGAAACACAGGCCCTAACTATTTTCAATTATATCCTCATAGTTAGGACTGTTATTATCAAGAGAATAAAAAATAATTTATAAATAGACTATATGAAAAACCATAATTTTCGATATGTCTCTATTTAATAAATTTTTTTCTTGAATGATATTGTTATATGAAATGCTAATTTTAAATGACCAGTGATATACAATAAACCTAACAAAATTTAATGTGACAGTTATAACATAGTCATAGGATAATAGGGTATTAATAAAACTAACTGAATTATGAAAAATTATATTTTTACATGTGAATAAAATTAATTCATTTACTATCAATTGTCCGTAAATGAAAATAAAAATTTTTAATGTAAAAACATATTTTTTTGAACAATATTTTTTGGATTAATAATGATTTTTTTGTTGATATATTAAATATAACACTATTGATGAATTATATTTAAGAAATTTATGGAATATATATTCAGTATAATTTTTAAAAATTCATTATGTTATTATTTTTCTCAGGACATATTAAGAATAAATATGGTTTCATACTTCAAAACACATTTTCTATTAATAGTTTTCATTGTGTTCTGCATGATTACTTTAAAAAGAATTTCTAAAATTTATAGGAATTTAATTTCATAAAATATATTCCATATTTTTAATTATGATGAAAAAAATTATTGAGTACAATTTATTTTTTGTTCATGATGGATTGTAAGAACATAAATCATTTGTTACTATAGTTATGGTTAAAACTTGTTAACCTATTGAGAGGCTAAACTAAATGAAAAGGGTTAAAATAAAATATAAACATCTCAAAACAATATTTTATGAATATATTTTGAAATCATATTATCCTATTTTATAATTAATTTTCATTTGGTTCAGCTTTTTGAAGGAATTTATGCAATACTATTTGAATCATTTAAGTAAATATATGTGTGTCTATCCCCTCACATAGAAAAAGTGACATATTCTCTTCCATTTCTCAAAAAAATTGAGACATCTAGATCATCAAAAAAATTCCAAAAAACCAATATAGATTTATTAAATTCATTATTTATATCAAATATTTTTATAAAACCATCCTATTAAGACTTACTGTGTTACACAATGTAGGTTTCACAATGAGAAGGTAATTGTCTTACATGGATTCTTAAAATTTTATCATGTTTTATACATCCAATAAATCTATTTTAAACATAATAACATGATAAATTTTGTATAATAAATATAAAAAATTTGTATTATAATTAAGGGACATCCATTTTTCACATCTAATCCATCATATTGCAAGTGAAATTATCATTTGTGTGTACGTTTGGACTACCACTTCCATGTCATGATATTATTTATCGTCCATCGCCATCATTCATGGTTCATTATTATGATATATTTAATTTTTACTTTTCTTATTTATGAAATAATTATACTTTTGGAATTATAATTTCTTGTATATAACATCATACATTAGCATCTGTTAGAAAATGATAATGTTGTTCATGTGTATATATGAACAACCACTTCACCAAAGTGATGTGATTAAATTTTCATATATTATTCCCATATATTGAAATGAGGATTGATTTGAAAATTAAATTTGATATAAATAATCTAAATATTTTAATGAAATGATGAAATATTATTTACACTTCTTTCATTCCAACAATCAAAAAAATTGAAAACATCAATCGTGCATAAGTACATACTATTGTCAACATGAAGTGATGTAATTCATTTTTCCATTATATTATATATGAATGGATATAAAAGTGTATGTAATAAGTAAATATGATAATTATATCATTAATTAGATTTTATATATTATAGAATGATGATTATAGTGAAATGACCATGAATATTGAACCAGGACAAAAAAATGAACAATACATCCATTAACAAATGATGTGATTATTATAATTGAATAACTAATAATATATGAGTGATAAGATATTATATGTAAATTACTATTTAAATTATAAGTATGAATAAAAATATTTTATATATGAATAATAATTTGATTTTTATTATATAGTATATTTGATTTCATATAATTAATGACCAGAGTAGATATATGCGAGATATGAAACAATGTAACTTATCTTCTTGATTTTCCATAATAAATTTTTGTTGAGTTGAGTAATAAAAAAATCATTAAAACCCATTTATTTTCATCTCCTCTAGTTTTTTTGGATAATTCTCTTGAAATTGTACCATTTTCAACTATTGGGTGTATATAATGACATACAAATTTATTTTAGGAATAATGATGCTTATTTCATTTTTAATCAAAACAAATTTCTTCAATGTCCATTTTCTTCAAAGGAATTTCAAGAATATTTATTTATGTAATCAAATTATTTTTTAAAACCAATTTCAAACATATTAAAATTTCATTTAAATGTTTTAAAAAGGATTTTTTTTGTTTTTTCCAAATCAGTTATTAAATAGTTTTTTCAAAAAGTGTAAAAAGAAATTTTTTATTAATTAATAATACCAGAATACCATTTCCCACCATTCATACTATTATTATCCCTTAATATTCCTCAATAACATTCAATGGATAATTACAAGGAAAATAATTTAAAAAATATTCATTAAAATATTTATTTTATTATGATACGAAAATAATTAGGTAATTTTAATATTTTCACAGAATTGTTCAAATTATATTCTAAATGTATTTTTTATCTATTTGACCATCATTTTTTGAATTTTTATACCTTAATAGGGATATTATATTATTAAAACCTCCACATAGATTGATTAGATGGCTTATGATGCCGATTATTTAATAATGATTCTATGAAACTCATATCTTTCCAATGGCATAATAATGTTATGATGAAATCACAATGAAACATATTTCATTACTTAGAGTTTGAATTAAGTGACATAATGAAACTCATTTACATTTTATAGGTGATGATATTTATAATTTAGAAATTTTTATGAACAATTCGAACATATATATATATATATATGGATTTGAGTATGTGATGGGTGGGATTAGAATTATATTTTCCTTCCTTCCATTATTTCAAAAATGATATCATAATAGATAATTTGGAATGGAATGGGTTGTAACCCATGTTAACTATGGGGATCCATCCACTATGATATTCATAGGAGTGAACCTGTACTCTGAAAATGTTTGAATATAGAGAGATTCCAATCCATTTTGATTGTTTTTAATGTTATCCATCACTATGGAAATGAGTTTGAATGTTTCATTATATTCAAAAAAACCTATTTCAAACTATTATGATACATCCACATGGGTCATAATTTATTATTTATGATTCCAAAATATAATGAATAATGAATTTTGTGATGAAAAAACATTAATCCATTGTTCTTTATTAGTGTTCTTTTATATATAAGGTATGAATTTCTTATGTTATGAACATTTTCTCAAACCCATATAATTTTTTAATAAATATAATTATTGATATTACATCAACTATGTTAAACCTTACTAAGCATGTTATATCACCCTTCCATATGTATGAATTTTACAGATGTTATGAATAAGGTTGTCGAGAATGAAATTTCTAATGAGGGTACTATAAGAGATACATTTTGAGAAATGTGATGAAGATATCTTCTGAATTGAATTTATTTTCTATTTTTTACCAAAAAATGTAAACCAATATTATCCTCAAGTATATATTATAGAGAAATATAGTGAATATTCATTTAATTTGATAAAATATATTTTTTAGGTTATACTCACGTCACCTCAATTTTAATCTAAGAAGGGTTAATTTTTATATAGGGAATAATTAGTGTATTCTTATGAGAACACATTACATAAGACTATAATTAGTATATAATTCTATGTAAGTGTAAAAAATGTAGTGTGTTTTTGTAATGACTCGCATTTTGAACCGGGTTAAAAAGTGGGGGAAATTGAACTTTTTAAATTACGGAACCGGTCATCTCTAGAATCAGACATCAGAACGAGGTTCTGAAGGTTTGAACCCATATGTTTAATGTTTTTGGGGTTGGGAGAAGGCCCGAGAAGGTCCCCGAGTGTCTCGAGGTGTTTCGGGTGCATCGTACATGAAGGAGGAAGAGTTTTAAAGTAATAACAGAAGGCGCACGGTAGGCGCATGGCCTCCCAAACCGTGCGGCCCAAACAGTGCGACCTAAAATAGGGATGCAGAGGAGTCTGCATGGCCTGAACATGGTTTCCCCAAACTGTACGGCCTGCCTATGCGTGGTGCCCTGGGTGTCTAGGGGGTGCCACATGGATTGTGCACGGTTTGGAAAACCGTGCATTATAAACTGTGTGTCGTGACATGTTTAGGGTTTTTAGGATATTTTAAATGGTTTTAAAATTAATTAAAAAAATAAAACCTAACTAAGAAATCCCTCCCCTTTTACTCGGCCAGACCCGCACCTAGGGAGGTAACCCCCTCATGCCGCGCGCAAGCCTCCTCCGCAACCTCCCCTTCCTTCTCTAGTTCTTCCTGATTTCTAGTGGATTCTTCATCGAAACTTCAAGTTAATCCCTCTTCCCTAGTCTCCTCCCCTTCCTGGCCGAATTTAGGGCTTCCCTTTTCCCTAATCTCATTCGGTCGTACACCCTAGTTTTAGGGTTTCTATTGATTTCGGGTTTTACTCTGTTTTTTTTGTTGCAAGGGGATGCAGAAGGTCCTCTCGGACCTCGTTGGTGTGCGCATGACAACTGCTGCCAATGTCGAGGCAGATTGCGGTTGTTTCGAATTACAGGTTTGTTTCTGAGGTAAGGGTTTTCCACCGTTGGTTGTTATTGTAGCTTCCAATTAATGCCTTTGTTGATTTAGAGGTTCCAGGTTTGTTTCCCATAGAGCGTTGGACAATTGGAGTTGGTTTCTCTTTGACAGATCTTAGGCGGCTCGCCTGCGTAGGCATAGGAACATATTTATATGTACGTGGGTTCCCCTGATAGGTGTATATTCTTGCATGGCAGCGAATATACATGTACGTGGCTAGTTTTCCCCATTGAATATATAAAAGTGCATGCGCAGGTGAGCAGAGACAGGCTTATGTGTATAAGCATATGTGTAAGGATCCTCTTGTGCACGCTCATGGCCATGCGGAGCATGTACATAGAGGCTAGGTGTCCTTATACGTATATGAAATCACATATGCCTTATGGGGGGAGCAGAAACAGAAGATTTTGTTTGAAAGCAACAAGATCCGGAGTGGACAGATGGATCCACCTTGAGGTAGGGTCCCACTCCTGCCTTTTTATTTAAAGTGAAGTTTAAATGAGTTAATTTATGCACCGCCTTAGTACTTTAATTCTGCATGTTAGTCTTCAGTAAATGCTTCAGTGAAAACCGTGCGAATTGTAGGAACAAGATAAAAGAGGTTGTTGGTAACTAAACTAATGATTTAATAATAAAACCCCTCGATCAGAGGTCAGGTATATTCAAGATAAAAAGTAGGAAGTAGACATTTATGCTTCCCTTCTTTGACTTGCCTTTGTGATAATTACTAAATGGTATGTTTGGCTGCTTGTTTCTTCTATTTTGAATTTTCCCAAGTGGGAAAATGCTATGTTTCCATAACGCCTTAGATTGCACCTAAACCTTGGACTGTAATTTACCTTGAGATAATGGGGTTAATTGAATTTGATTAGAATGGATTAAATGAGGTGGTGGCAACTAGGTGAAATGAATATGACGCTTGCATTATTAATCATCTTGTCAGGTTTAGGCAACTATATGGAATGACCCTCATGGGGAACCCTTGCCCAATTTTCCATGTTTAAAATGACCTTGAATAGGGAAAGTGTGCTGAATGTCATAGTTAATGGGTTGGGTTGTGAATTTGATATGGATAATTGGAGCGCATATGATGTAATGCCTTATGTTTTGTTTGATATTTATGATTGATGGTTTCACTGAATAGATCACTAGAGAGGGTTGGAGTATGACCCTAGTGTTTATTGTTATGGTTGTGAATGAGTAACATAATTGATTATGGGTGTTTGTGAATGTGGAATATCTGTTTGAAATGCATAAGAGGTACTTCCTTACGCATTGATATATAATTCTGATAACGAATGTGTCTGGCTATGGATGGGAGGCATGCATACCCCATGCTAGCTTACTTGAATATGGGTGGGAGGTATGTCTACCCCACACCAGATGCGACCACTATACGTGTATGGAAGATAGGCATTTATACCCCTTGCCAGTTGACTTATAGAGACTAGAGGAATTCTTACCTCGTGCCTGCTAATCATGATTGATGGAAGGGAGGGATTCATAACCCTTTCCAGTTGATCGATAGAGATGAGAGGCATTCTTACCTCGTGCCCACTAATCATGATTGATGGAAGGGAGTCATTCATACCCCTTTCCAGTTGATCGATAGGGACAAGAAGCATTCCTACCTCGTTCCCACTAATCATGATTGATGGAAGGGAGGCATTCATACCCCTTGCCAGTTGATCTATAGGGACGAGAGGAATTTATACCTCATGCCCGCTATCTTCAGCTAATGGGTGGGGGGAATGCTTACCCCGCGCCATCTTTTATGAATATTTACATATGTGATTGTAGTGGAATTATCATACAGATATCCCGGCAACGAGACGAAGCTGGTATAGCCGTTAGGATTCTTTGGGAAACCTGGACGGGTGTTGTTATTCTATTTTGTTCTGATTATTGAATCCTACTACACCTACTTACTATTTAATTATTATACATTGTATGGGGTGGGTTAGACACTGGTGGTTCCGACCTACTAAGATTTATATCTCACACCCTACTCAGGACGCCATTGCACTGGGGTAACCATGTAGACCTTTATTCTTTGCAGGACCTAGGTTGGTTGCTGTGTTTCTTGTACCTGGGGATAGGAGCAAAGGATCGAGTGGGAGATTGGGATGCTCAGGAGAACACCCATTGGGCCTTGTTATCTTTTCTTTATTCGTTTACATTGTATTATAAGAATATTGTATTGTTTCCTGTTTTCACATTGTATCATTTGTCATCCTTGTATCGTGTAAACTGGATTTGGCCACCTTTTATAAAAATGATCCCTATTTGTCTTCTGCTACTGTTTGTTCATTGTTTATCTATTAATACTTCCACTACTTTTGTGTTTCACTCTGATAACACCATTGTACAACTCTGATAAGAGGGTATAGTCTCTCCACTATCATCTCCTGAGACTCTCGCTGCTAGTCAGCAACCTCTAGCGTACGGGGAGACGCACCATGAGGCCATGTGGTGACTAGTCCGGCCACTAGTTTGATGGTGAGCCGGGATGGGATGTTACAAAGTGGTATCAAAGGAGTTTTTTCTTCTGATTTGTTTTACTATTTAGTGACATTAGACAGGGATAGGAATGAATTGGAATTTGGTAATGAGCTATCTCCGGGATTGGCCACCCCATTTATAGGGAAAAGCCAAATTTCTTTAAATTCAATTGTTATTTTAATGATTTTGATTATTACGGTTGATTTGATTTCACCGTTGGGTGACACAAATGATTTATGTTTATACTGTTGATGCAATTTTGGGTTCTATTTCAGTTGTAACCCGATGATACGAGTTTATGCCATCTCATTCATCATATATGCACATTGTTACAAATCACATGACATGCCATCTAGGATTCAATAGTAATGTATGTTGTTGTGATAGGTATTTTGGTAGATATTCTATGCTTCTATGATATCGCATGTTCTATGTTACTGCTTACGCTAACATGCTACTTTTGATAAAAAATGAAACTGGTTTCTTTTGATAAATTAAGTGATTGCGGTTACGACAGGAGCCAATTTTCAGTTGTAAGTTGTACGGTTGCCTTATAGCTGGGAAAGGGTAACCCATGTAATTGGATTTCTAAAAAAGGGCTTCTAAAGTCAAATTGTAAAATGGGTTTGGTTTTGATTAAAGGGATCCAAATTCTAAAATATAAAATGTATGGTCACTTTACAGATTGGTAGGTGGCCACCTGTATGACTGGATGGTTGCTTTGAGCATGTTTATTTCTAGAATGTACTTTGTTTCGTCTAATGGAAGCCAAATTTCAACCCATGGAGTGTATGGGTGCTTCATGAGTTGGGAACTGGAAACCCATAATGAATAAAATGGCAGGATGTCTTGTGAATTGCTTGTTTGTGTAAACAATGTTTGGTTTTGATCTGATGTGAATTGGCTTATTGGGACCCTCATAGGTCTCCTAGTGTTTAAAAGGAATTTGGTTGAAACATTCCTATTTTTCTTTGAGCTGTTTGATAAAATGATCAAGTGCCTAGTGAATTTTTGTTTGGAAAAAGGGGTACTTGATGTGTTGAATTTAATCTTTTAAAGTAATTAAAATATAAATGTGAATAAATATAAAGGGATTGGAAAAAGGAACTTGTAGTGGTGTCCTCTGTTGAGACCCCGTTTGTGGGTAGGTTAAGTCTTTCTTCTAAGTGCCTTGGAAGGAAACCTTATGAATTTTTCGTAGGCTTTTTTCTTTTAGCAATGATGTTAAATGTTAGGCTTCGAGCCCTATGACTTTTGTTGGGGATTTCCAAGTGCATGGGTCGACCCTTGATTTTCGTGAGGGGCTAGCCCAAGGTAGGTATACCCCTTAGTGCTTATGTGCTTGGATTTTTTGGTGAACTTTCTGAAGTTTGGTACTGTTCTGGTACCGTTGTCATGTGTCGGACTTCCAGTTCTAATGAAACCCTTGTTCAGATGAGTGTTCATGCTTCTTTTGATCTTTTTAAGGGATTGAGCAACCGCTAATGCTCTGTAACAGTTGGTTGGACATGCCTCAGGCATGGTCGGTCGCCTTGTTTGTCATTTGACCCTTTCATTTTTCACAGTAATGGATGACTTGACATGTCATCATCCAAGTGAATGGTCGTATGGGGATATACGATGATTGGTTGTATCTCTTGCGCTGCTATGTACAATCTCAGGTCATCTCCGTGGTAGAGTGACCTTAGCATTTGAGAATCAAGTTATCCCAATGCTCGGGATGCTTTTTGGAAGACTTGGGTGGTTGTCATGCCGGTCTGGTTGCATTGGATTCCATTAACATTTGACATGGTAATCATGGCTCAGAGGAGCGATGCACATCTATTCTGTTAATTATGAACAAGTCTGCTTATGAGTAGCTCTCCATTCGATGACGCCGACCCTTCTAAGGTGGGAATCATCGTGCCAGTTGAGTAAAGAGTGTTTTTCTGGATAGAAGGAAGATGCCAAGAAGGACCATCATAGAAAATGGTTGGGTTTTTCATGAATTATTTTGGGTTTTGTTGGTAAGGTTTATCAATGAATGACTCATGTGGGAAGAGGCATCGTGGTCGGTTGGAATCTGGAAGTGTCGGCATGTGAAGCCAAGATTCTTCTTTAGAGTCGACTAGGGGTGGTTCGACTGATCTCTTTTCCAGTTTTTGGTTACAAATAACTAGAATTAGTTTTCAATCATCTTAGTGTACTCTTCTACGTGACGAGCTTGTCCCCTATCTTGTTCTCATCCTAGATTCACTAATAGAGTGTCGGTATTATGTGGTGAAAATGTTTTAAAAAGCTATTGAGCTAGATTGTTTGTTCCCTCTCAGCGTTGCATGCTGTATTCATGGATTCATTCGTGGATTGATCTGTGAGACATCACCGAGAGTCGGTTATGAGATTTGGTGAACGTTCTCATGGTCAGTGTGAGATGCCTTAGGATAAGGCATCATTGTTTAGCTTCTAAAATGTTGGTGGTCTAAGCCGTGTGTCTTCTTGAATAGTCATCCAGAGTGGCTTGACTCTTTTCAGCCTAGGTTTCTAGGTCGATGGGGAAATCGATCATTTGATCGTTTCAAAATCATGCTAGGTGTGACGTTGGAACACTTAGTGTGTGCTTTTGAAAGACAGTTAAAAAGGTGGTGGAGCTGTGGTTTGAGTCTTGGCCGTTTAATGTGAAAAATATACTGTGGGAAGTACCTTGGTTTGGTTTCTTGACGAGACAACGATGTGATCATGTCTCTTGTATAATGGGCTCGGGTAAGAGCTTTCGTGTTGGCTCAGTGGGAAAACGAGTGTTTCCTCGGGTGTTGACAACTTAAGTGTCGTGTGCTTAAGTGGATGATCAAGGAGCGCTGACCGTTTGGAAACATAACACGATCATTGAACGAAGCTTCACAACCCTTGTAGGTTGAATGAAGTGCGTGTTGTTCCCAAGGGCTTCTCAGGGATGAGAAGTTCTAGGGTGGAATGGTTGTAATGATCGGCATTTTGAACCGGGTTAAAAAGTGGAAGAAATTGAACTTTTTCAATTACTAAACCGGTCATTTTTAGAATCACACTTCAGAACGAGGTTCCGAAGGTTTTAACCCCTATTTTTAATGTTTTTAGGGTTGGGGGATGGCCCGAGAAGGCCCTCAAGCGTCTCGATGTGTTTCGGGTGCGTCGTACCTGAAGGAGGATGGTTTTTAAAGGAATAACAGAAGTCGCACGATTGGGGCACGGCCTCCCAAACTGTGCGGCCCAAACTGTGAGGCCTAAAATAGGGAGGCAGAGGAGCCTGCACGGCCTACACACGGTTTCCCCAAACTGTGCGGCCAGCCCATGCAGAGTGCCCTGGGTGTCCAGAGGGTGCCGCACCGTTTGCGCACGGTTTGGGAAACCGTGCAGGAAAACTGTGTGCCGCGACATGTTTAGGGTATTTGGGATATTTTAAATTGTTTTAAAATTAATTTAAAAAAATAAAACCTAACTAAGCACTCCCTCCCCTTTCACTCGGCTAGATACACTCCCAGAGAGGGATCCCCCTCAAGTCATGTGCTAGCCTCCTCTGTGGCCACCACTTCTTCCTCCTGTTCCTCTCAATTTCTAGAGGTTTCTTCATCAAAACATCAAGGAAAGCCCTCTTCCCTAGTTTCCTCCCTTTCTTGGCCGAATTTAGGGCTTCCCTTTTCCCTAATCTCATTCGTCCGTACACCCTTGTTTTAGGGTTGTTGTTGATTTCAGGTTTTCCTTTGTTTCTTTTGTAGTAAGGGGATGTGGAAGGTCCTTCCGGACCACTTTGGTGTGCGCATGACATCCTCCACCGAAGGCGTGGCGGATTGTGGTTGTTTCAAACCGCCAAGTTCTTTCGAAGGTAAGTTTTTTCCACTGTTGATTGTTTCATAGCTTACAATTAATGTATTTAGATGTTTTAGAGGTTCCTGGTTTGTTTCTTGTAGTGTGTTGGACCTTAAGAGTTGGTTTTTCTTTGACAGAGCGTACGCAGCTTGCCTGCGTAGGCATAGGTACGTATTTATATGTCTGTGTGTTCCCCCGATATGCATATATTCTTAAATGGAAACGAATATACACGTATGGGGCTAGTTGTCCCAATTTCATATATAAAAGTACCTGTGCAGGTGAGCGGAGATAGGCTTATGTGTATAAGAATATGTGTAAGGATCCTCTTACGCATGATCATGGCCATGAAGAGCATGTGCATTGAGGCTAGGTGTCCTTATACGTATGTGAAATCAAATATTCCTTGTGGGGGGGAGCAGCAACGACGGCTTTAGTTAGAATACGCCAAGAGTTGGAGTGGACGGATGGATCCACCATGAGGTAGGGTCCCTCTCCTGCCTTCTTATTTAAAGTGAAGTTTAAATGAGTTAATTTATGCACCACCTTAGTACTTTAATTCGACAAGTTAGTCTTGAGTGAATGCTTCTGTGAAAACCGTGTGAATTGTAGGAACAAGATAAAAGAGGTTGTTGGTCACTAAACTAATGATTTAATAATAAAACCCCTCGATCAGAGGTGCGCTGTCTTCAAGATAAAAATTAGGAAGTATACATTTATGATTTCCTTCTTTGGCATGCCTTTATTATAATTACTGAATGGTATGTTTGGATTCTTGTTTCTTCTTTGTTGACTTTGCGCAAGTGGGAAAATGCTATGTTGCCATAACAACTCACTTTGCACCTGAACCTTGGACTGTAATTGTCCTTGAGATAAGGGGGGTAAATGAATTTGATTAGAATGGTTTAAATGAGATGGTGTCAACAATGTGCAATGACTATGACGCTTTCATTATTAATTGTCCTACCAGGTTTAGGCAACTAGATAGAATGAATCTCATGGGGAACCCTTTCCCAATTTTCCATGTTTAGGCAAATTGGGTAAAATTACCTTGAATAGGGAAAGTGCGCTAAATGACATAGTTAATGGGTTGCATTGTGAATTTGATATGGTTAATTGGATTGCATATGAGATAATGCCTTATATGTTTTTTGATAAGTATGTATGATGGTTTAACTGAATAGCACACCAGAGAGGGTTAGAGCATGACCCTAGTGTTTATTGTTATGATTGTGAATGAGTACCATAATTGATTATCGGTGTTTGTGAATGTGGAATGCCTTTTTGAAATGCATAAGAGCTACTTCCTTATGCATTGAAATATAATGCTGATAATGAATGTGTGTGGTTATAGATAGGAGGAATGCATACCCCATGCCAGCTTACTTGAGTATGGGTGGGAGGCATGTTTACCCCATTCCAGATGCGACCTCTATATGTTTATGGAAGGGAGGCATTTATACCCATTTCCATTTGACTTATTGGGTCGAGAGTCATTCTTACCTCATGCCTGTTGTTCTCTATACGTTTATGGAAGGGGGAATTCATACCCCTTTCCAGTTGACCGATAGGGACGGCATGCATTCTTACCTCATTCCCACTAATCACGACTGATGGAAGGGAGGCATTCATACCCCATTCCAGTTGACCGATAGGGATGAGATGCATTCTTACCTCGTGCCGACTAACCACGATTGATGGAAGGGAGGCATTTATACCCCTTTCTAGTTGAGCTATAGGGACGAGAGGCATTCATACCTCATTCCCGCTATCTTCAGCTAATGGGTGAGAGGCAGTCTTCCCACACACCATCTTTTATAAATATTTACATATGTAACTATAGTGGCATGATCATAATGATATCCTGGCAACGAGCCGAAGCTGGTATAGCCTTCCGGTTTCCTTGGCAAACCTGGACGAGTTTTTTTATTTTATTTTGTTCTGTTTATTGAATCCTACTACACCTGGTTACTTTTTAATTATTATACATTGTATGGGGTGTGTTAGACTCCGGTGGTGCCGGCCTACTGATATTTATATCTCACACCCTACTCAGGCTGCCATTGCACTGGGGTACTCGAGTAGACCTTTCTTGTTTGCAGGACCTAGGTTGGTTGTTGTGTTGCTTGTACCTGGGGATAGGAGCAATGGACCGAGAGGGAGATCGGGATGCTCAGGAGAACTCCCGGTGGGCCTTGCTCTCTTTTCATTATTCTTTTACATTGTATTGTAATAATGTTGTATTGTTTCGTGATTTTACATTTTATCATTTGTCATCCTTATATCATTTAAAATGGATTTGGCCACCTTTTATAAAAATGATCCCTATTTTTCTTCCGTTGTTGTTTGTTAATTGTATATCTATTACTGCTTCCACTACTTTTGTGTTTCACTCTGATAACACCACTGTGAAACTCTGATAAAAGGGTATAGTCTCCCCATTATCACCTCTCGAGACTCTCACTTCTAGTTGGTAGCCTCTAGTGTATGGGGAGACGCGCTAGAGGCCATTTGGTGACCGGTCCGGCCACCAGTTTGATGGTAAGCCAGGCTGGGACGATAAAGTTTTCCCATGGAAATACAGCCTTTTCCAAAAACTAGACAATTGAAGTGTCTTTAGAATAAATTCAAATATGATGAATAATATGAAAGGGGAAGATTCTATTTTTTTAGAATCATGAATAGTGCATGATGTGTGGGAATAAGACTACGCACAATTCTACAATATCCATGGGGACATCCTAAGGTTAATTAAAATTTTCATTATGAACTATTATGAAGGATATGAATTGATAATGATCATGGAAAATCATGGATAACCATAAGGTGTCATAGATTGAAAATAAGATTTCCACGTGTAGGAATCCTATAAATGATTTTTAATTATTATATTATTTTTAAAACAGATTACCAATGTTTTATGTTCATGTAGACCATTTTTTTATTCATTTAAAAATAGAATAATTATGTATTTATAGTGATAGGTATGATCAAATAATGGATCATATTATCTGAGATTTGTGATATCAATACCTTTATATATAAAAATTTCTTTAGGAATTATAATTTATATCCTCAGTGATTGTATTTAAATATAGTCGTAAAACTATTTATGGTTTTATGAACTAATATTAATTTAAAAACTCCTCATCAATAGTATTTTGTTGGAATGTACTTCATGTAATAAAATTTATTATTCATCATTTTGAAGTTGCGGTTTTATTTGGAATGGACAATATTTCATTATATATAGACAACTTGAATTTAAATGGAAGGAATTTCATTTATGATATTAAAAATAAAACATTGAGAAAATCTAGTATGAGGATAAATATAAACATCCAATGGAGTTTAAATTCATTTTATGGCTTATAATACCTATTCTAATTTCTCTTAATCTTGAATGACTTAAAAGAAAATCAAAATTAAAAAATTACTATATTATCTATGAATATACTGATGTATCTCTTGTAAACAACCATACACTTCGAAAAATTCATAAATTTTATATTTCAATATAACTCATGCCATGGGATAAAAATGTTTCCAGGATTCCATATATAATGTCCATTATTGAGTTGCTGGAATTAAAAAACTAACAATACACGAATCATGATAAGGGATTCATTAACTCAGCTAAAACTCCATGGGTTGAACCTTGTTTTTTTTTTAATAATAATTTTTTTTCAATACATATTTTCATTTATTTTTTGGAACATAAAAATGTTATAATCATGAAAATGATCCCTCTACAAAAAATGGTGACTTTATTGATAAATCATGATAATCTCAAAAATATTACAAGATTGAATTTAATTATAGGTATCATTAATTAAGGTTCTAGATGGATTATAAAACCAATATTACATATTCTATAAGGAATGGTAATTATGAATTTATACTGATGGAATGTATACATATGAATTCCATATATATAATTATGGTTCTAATGCATAGAGCATATAGAGTATAACTCGGTATGTTTTGGGATACCTTAATATATGATATTAATATATATCCAAGATAAAATAAGAAAATAATGATAATTTAATGATTATATTAAAGACTTTGACAAATGTAATGTTTTATGAAAAATTCAAGAAGTGTGAATTCTACTTAGAAAATAGTTCATTGTTGGTTTATATATTCTCATATAATGGTATATTATTAGATTCCTCAAAAAAATAATTTGACTGTAATGGGATAATAAAACCACACTGTTTGAGATCTGAAGCATTATTGGGTTAGTTATATATTATTCATTCTTTTTCAGGTATTCCACACTCTTATCAAGTAAAATAACCAAGTTGATGTCAAAGAGATCCATGCTCAAATCAATAGTAAGATGTGATGAAAATTTCATGGAGCTGAATTGGTTCATGGTTAGCTCCCATTTTCTCACACCACCCTATATTGGGAAAGGGTTTGAAAGCTATAATAATGTATAGAAGAAGGAATGGGATGAATCATCAGGTATAATTATGTGGGGATAGTTAATACCTCACTCCGAATGAAAATTAATGATTATGATTACTTAATTTATGTTTCGATGTTAGATGTAGTAATTTTTTGTGTTTAAAACATTTAATATTTATATTTATAGATAATTTTGTGATATATATATATATATTGATCTTAAACATTTTATGTATATAATGAAATATAAAGTGTTGAATATGATCCAATGGATATTTTGGGAGCTATTAATGGTTATATCTCATCCATACATTACAATAAAGTGAATGTGAAATAGGTGGAAGATGTGTTGAGTTAGAAAGGCCATGTTAGAGTGTCCATGATGAGGATTGAAAGAGATATAATTGTTATTGGATTTCAGAATATGAGTCTTGAAATCATGATGAAATGAGAAGGAGCATATCTATCTCTATTGAATGTATAATCATCTATAATTGGGAAGAATAAAGATGAGCAGATGTAAGATATGGACCATAAAAGAAGGTGAGTGATGTTCCTGTGTTCAAAAATGGTTCTAAAATAATGGTTATATTTCTTCATTGACTATTTTTCCTATCAATATAATATTTGAATAGTGATCCATTGGATAATGCTCGATGTTAATCATTCATTTTTCTTCATATAATAATAAGGATGAATTAATATCTAAAAGATTATTTTTGGTGGGATACTATAAAAAGGGATATCACTTGTATATATATATGATTTGTATGTCAGAAATTTATGCTTGGAAGTCAAATGAATAATGGGATATTACAACCATTACTTATATTAAAATGGATATGGGAAATCATCAATACAGATTTAACCACCAGACACCCTAATATATCTAAATTATATAATGATATTTGGGTTACACTCAATAAACATACAATGTATGTACATTTCATTGAAATATCGTATTATTTCACTATTGATAATATTGATATTATATGAATTATATAAGATGTATGGTTTCATGTTTTACCACATTCAATTGAAATAAATTATGATCTGAGTTCTCTAATGGAATTATGTAGAAGTCTAATAGAGTAACTAATTACATAGTTGATCATTATATATCCATTTCATCATCAAACAGATGGCCAATCTGAATTGACTGTTATATCCCATGGTGTAATTTTTACAGATTTTCATATTGATTTAAAAAATTTTGAAATCAAAACCTTTCTATTGATGATATGTCTTATAATAGTATCAACCCCATAATCATTCCTATTGATCTCTATGATTCCCTCTATTGAAGAAATTGAAGAACTCAAATTTTAGGGGATGATGTTATAAAAATAATTTTATTATGACGTAATCTTTGTAAATAAATGGAATATACTTTTTAATGTATTCTTCAGAATAACAATGTGTCTCTAAGATGAAAAATGGTATTCTAAAAACCATCATTGAGATATACAGATCAACGATAAATATAGGGTATTCATTCAAATATCAACCTAAGAAGAAAGATATTATATTTTTTGAATAAAGGATTACAACCCCATAAATATATATATACATGTCCCTTCAAAATTATTTATCATATTGGTATGGTTGATTATGTATTGGTATGTCCACTGAATTTCTCTCAAGTTCACGATGTGTTCCATGTCTCTCTACTATAGAAGTAAATATATGATCCATTAATTGTACTAAACTCATAGGTCATACCCTCAAAACATGAACTCTATTAAGAGGTTAAAATTGTTGAGAATGTGTGTTTATAAGAGAATGATATGAAAAAAAATACTCACTTTGTTAATGTCTTTTGGAAAAACCATAAATATTAGGATGCTCTGTGGGATCTCTATGATTTTATGAGTCATATGAATCCTTATTTTTTAATATAAGTATGATATAATTTTCACGGATAAAATAATATAATGGGTTATAAAGTAATTCAATCACAATTTTTTATTCCTTTTCCATTATTAAATTTGATGTGTTTTATATCATTCCTTATACACAATATCAAATTTAAACAAACTATGATGTAATAGTAAAATCTTTTTATTTTATTTTATAACAATAAATTAAATATTTACTATAGGTAATGATTAGGGATAATGATAAAATTTAAAACTATTTTTAAAACATGGATAAAATTATTTTATTCCTTTTAAATTTCATATAAAATAAAATAAAATCATTTGAATGAAAAAAAATAAATGTTTTTTATATACTATTATGCATGCAATGTATTTTTGGTGTCCATATATTATATTAATATCTATTTATAAATGTTTTTAATTAAATTTAATGGTTATATTTTAATAAAAAAATAACAATCATTTAATGGTTTTCACTAGACATGGAAAAGAATAAATCAAATTTTATTTCTAAGAACATATTTTTCTCAATATTTTTTTATTATGTTTAGTGTGATTAAGTTAAAATAAATTTATTACACATAGTGGAATTTAATTTTATAAAATAAATTATTTATTTTTATTTTTAATTTTTTTATTTGTTTATACTTTCTATTCTGGTCATAATGTATATAAAAATTAGTAACATTTTGATACGAGTATTAGAGTTAAAACATGTTTACTGAGGGGTTAAACAAGTATATAATTGTACATGTAGAACTAAAACAAGTGTAAATATTAATTTCTAAATACATATCAACCTTTTATAATCCTAATATCTAATTTATCTTAATGTGCTGCAATATTCAAAAAAATGTGACTTTTTATTATATAAATCTTCTTTGTAATTACAATTGTGTCACTACCCTCACTTATAAAATGGTACAACATCTCATCTATTCATGAAATTTTATACCCCTATATATAAACCTTCAAAAAAATACTCCTAGTCTCATTAACATGATTATTTAGCAGCAGTTCTTCTCCTAATTTTAGCTTATAAAGGGTTGAGGTGTATCCCAATATAGGCCTCTCAAATAACAGGCAATGTTGTTTCCCAACTCAGTCAATTTATGTCACTTATTATACATAATATGAATTCACTATATAGTTCATATCTTTATTACTGTGGTATATGTAGGGCCCCAGGACACCCTGAGAGGGGAGGGGTGAATCAGGGTGGCAAATTTTTCTTCTTAAAGTTGTGGATCTTGTTCCCACGTTGGTAGGAACTACTTAATCCTGTATGATGGATATGATCAGTAATTAAACATTCACATGCAGAGACAGATGACACAGCTATTTTTACTTGGTTCACCACTGAGGGCTACGCCCAAGGAGTACACGCCGACAGGTTTCCGGTCGTACCTAAATCCACTATGCTTCACTAGCTGCGGATACAAATGTTCGGGTACAGACAATCTGTCCCAGGCTCACTGCCTTTACAATTGTTCAGGGATAGCTCACTGCGTCCCTCGGGTCACTCCCGTTGACTCCCCATGGCTCACTGCCGTTGGTGAAGTCTCACTCAGTTTATAGACGTGAAGGTCTCTTCAATAGATATGCATTGAATTCTTTGTCTCCTGTTCAGCATGAGACTTTGCTTGCATCAGAGTCCTGAGTTGATGCTCTTTTGAAATCAATATTCTACTTCAGTGCAATACCTGAATGCACTAAATCTCCTTCTCTTCCTTCAATTCCCAGTTCTGACACCTGAGTGTATCGATATATTTCTCTCTCTGTGTAGATCAGATTTTGGTTGCACGATCGTTCTTCTTCTCTTCGCAAAGCAGATTTGACAGTGCTAAGCACCTGTCAAAAGGCCTGCGGGACCCCCAAATTTTCTGCGCACCCTTCCCGGGGGCTTGCGCGTAAAATTCAAACCTTGCGCGTAAAAATAACTTTTGTCGCGTAGAAGGCTTTTCGCGCTACTCTTCTTTTTCGCGCAAAACTTCCCTTTTTCACGCAACGCCTTCTTTTTCGCGCAACCCTCTGTACCTTAATTTTTCCGCGTGCCAGAGCTCAGGATTTGTCTAAGTGTCGAGCCTTCTCGAATGAGAGGGGTTCACCTCATATTTATAGACGTTTTTGATCCTGCGCGTAAAACCCCCCTTCTTGCGCACAGCCAACTTTACGCGCACCAGTTCGATTTTCCGCGCACATGGTGCGAACATCTCTGATTTTTCGTGCGCCTCTTGCCTTTGCCGATTTTCTATATTTCTGATTCGATACACTGATTGTGCGAAAAATTCAGCCAGCTTTTCTGCGCACAACATTTTTCACGCACATTTCTGGTTTTTTCGCCCACAGCTCTAGTTTTTCGCGCAGCCCATGCCTTTACCATTTTACAACGTTCTGATTCTGAAACACTGTTTGCGCGAAAAACTTCGCTCCACTCATTTCGCGCATCCCACTGTTTTTCACGCCTAACTTATGTATTTCGCGCAAGCCTCTTATATTTCGCGCACCACTTCCTTTTTGTGCGAACCTCCTTTTGCAGACAATCCATGTCTTCATTTTCCGATTTTGAGGCCCAAAAATTTGGCAAACACTGGGAAATAGCGCCACCTTGTATCTGCTCTTTTTGTACCGCCTCCAGATCATCCATTCCTTTGTCGACGTTCTCTGACAAAACATGGATCATTAACCACATCCCTTGAACTCGACCTGCCTCCATAGAAACTCTTTTTCCAACAAATATTTATGTCGTTTGTTTGCTTTGTCGACAAGGATGATCACCTCAACAGCGCTTCATCTTGGTGATCTGTATACTTCAGCAACTCTTCTGCTTTTATCACAACCTCCACTATTGTGATATGTAGTCTTTGAAGGAACAGCTTTAGCATCATCATCTTCTATGACAATGTGATGTTCATGACTATCTCAGAAGTCCAATCTTTGCACATTGTCTTCTTCATCAACCGGTATGATGTACTTCATGCAAACCGATTCAATTCGTCGGGAAGTCTCTTGCATGGTTCTCATGCAATCATGAGTAATTGCATGGACTTCATCCAAAGACCTCATTCTTCTTTAATCATCCTTGGATGGATTATACCTCACATTCTGCATTGTTGTAAACAATGTATCACCTTTGACACATGTTCTTAGAACATCCGATCAGTACAACAATCGTCTGAATCACCACTCCTCTACTTCATCGGAGTACTTCATGATCTATTTCATTTTGATATTCCATTGACAACTATTGACAACAAATACAAACCTATACACAAAGTGGTTCCAACAATCTCCCCCTTTGTATTTTGCTGTCAATACCTTAAACATCTTCTGAAATGAATCCGTCAATGTCAAAATGAGAATCTTCTGCATTTCACTTTCTCTCCCCCTTATTGACAAGAAATACAAAGCGCATGGTAGGGATGGTATCAATCCTCACTTAAGCAAAGTTTCATTAATCATTTCACTCTAAGTCTACTTGAGCAGTGCTCGATGTAGAAAACAAGAGGATTTGATTAAGTCAACAAGGTTGTCCATTATCCACAGATCATGATACCAACATGAGATGAGAACTCATGTATCTTGTCTTCAAGGGTTTACCACTTTTATTTCAGACTTAAGAAAAATCACTATGATAGAGAAAAACCATCCTGAAACTCCTGCACTCACAATAGCATGTGGATCAAACATATTCATGTGCAATCGGCAGGAAAAAAAACTTTGGGGCACTTCCAATTTTTTGTTATGTCACTGATCAATTCAGTTACTCCCCCTTTGTAGAATGATCTTTGATTTGAGTAACCAAGGGATAGAGATTAAGAAATGGCATACCTTCTCCATTGGCATGAAATTCATAGAATAACTGCTTTTGAGTCCAGCTGGAGTTGATATTGATCGAAACAGTGATTATGGAACCTTTTTCATTTTTCTCCCCCTCAAGGGAAACACTCCTCATCATCTTCATCAAGAGTGATCCTTCATCATCATAATCTTTGAATATCAATTGAAGAATCTACTTAGGATGGAAACTTCTTCAGCTTGGCTATCAAGAGTTGACAGCATTCACTACTTCTCAGGTTCTCCCCTTGAGAGCATGCTTCACCTTCAATTCCCTGCATTATTAGCACAAATACAATACACAAATGATTATGGGAATAAGGTGGTTCCTTCTTGCTTCATCAAGAAGACTTGCTTGGTTGAGGTTCTTTTCTCAACCAAGTTCCTCTGTTCACTCCAGTCTTCATGCCTGCACATTTGAACATGTGTTCTGACATATGTCGGTGTGGCATGGCTCTATTCACATTCTCTCTTGCTTTGTGTGGAGAATTGTTTTGCTTAGCAGCAATCATGAACGATACATTCTTACTCCTCTTAAGGACTGCTTCATGCTCTGGTATTAAGGTTAGGAAACCTTTTGCAATGTGACCAGATTTCTTGCATCTCTCACACAGAAATTATTTGACACGTGTGTTTCTCTTTGTTTGCAATCTATCCTCCACTGTGTCTTCATCATGTGAAATTTTTCCTTTTCCTTTTTCACCAGCCATGGCCTTCTCATCTTCAAATTTCCTTATTCTTTTCAAATCTTCTGGCCAGATGACCAATATGTCATGTGGAACTTTTGCAGCAGGTTTAGGTCTTCCACATGGGTTCATCTGAGATTCATCCCACTTAGTGTTTCTTTTGGATGAATGACCCTTCAATTTCATGGATCTAAAATCCTGGGTCTTCTCAGCTTGCCTACTTGATATCTTCTTGGGGAGTGATGTGTTCGCCATATTCTTCTGATTTCTTCCCAAGGTACTTTCTTCATACTTAGATGGATTGTGTGGTCTTCTGTTCTTATCATCTCTGGATATCTGTTGACCTAGGCATGCACCATTCTTATGACCACTGCCGTTGCATACATCACAGATGTTATCAAGCATTCCAAATCTGTTTGCTGTAAATAGATGCTTCTGGACCTGTGGATGTTGCTTCTTCTTCTCTTCCTTCCTCCCCTTTGATATAGGCTTTCCCTGTGCTTTTCCATGAAAGGGATTATAAAAACAATCCAGTGCACAGTGCCCAAATCTATTGCAGCACCAACATTGGCTCACAAATCTTTTCTTCTTTGTTTCTTCAGTATTAAGTTGTTGGGCCATCTGCTTAATCATTTGTGCTCTATTTGAGGAAGAAGCTTCCTCCTTTTTCTTCCTATCCACCCTAGTCATGGTGGTAGGTTTATTCTTCTCACCTATCCTCATCCATGCTTGTTTAGAGCTTTTCTTCCCACCTGCACTGATTGTCGGAGTGTATTTAGAAACATGATTACAAGATGGTCTGGATGGTACCTTCACTTTCTCAGTTGCCTGTGATAGATCGATGAGCGAAGTCATGATCTTCTTATCACATGTTGGAGGTCTTTTGACAATAGAATCCTCCATTGAGCATTGAGTACCGGCAGCAACTGATTCTTGATGTGGATAATCAAGAGTTGTCATAATCTTCTTGTCACATGTTGGAGGCATTTCAGCTTTAGACTCCTCCAACGAACATTGAGTGCAAGCATCACTCATTTCATTCTTTTGTGAAGTCTCAATATGTGTGTTCTCAATCTTGGTCAATTGCGCTTCCAATTTTTGACCCACAATATTGAGGATGATCTTCTGATCTTCAATCGTGATCATCTTCTCTTCACAATTCTTCTTCAACCTTTCAACCTCATCTTCATGCATCTTAACTTTGTTTTTTAACAAAGAGTCAAGTTCCCTGAATTTAATGGACGTTTCTTCCAGACAAAAATTCTTGAATTCATTGTTCTTCTTCAGCTCAGCTTCAAGTGCATGGATCCGTTCTTCTAGAGTATTGCTGACTTCACCTTTTTCTTCAAGGGCTTTCACCCGTTTGGTGAGCTTCATACTTTCCATAATTTTTCCTTCCAGCCCCTTTTCCATATTGTCCGCTTCCCTTTCAAGTCTAGTGATCTCAACCTGCATAGATTGAAATAGGCTACAGATAATAACAACCCTTTCTTCTGGAATATCATGCAGATATGTTTTGAGTTTTTCTTGAAAGCATGAATTGGGGGTGTCATCCTTTCCTCTGGATGAATTCTGAGTCACCTGCTCGATACTTTCCATGCATGATGTTTCTTTATTTTTGGATTGGCATGGAGAACAAGACATTGCATCTTCTTTGGATATGAGGGACTTCTTCAGCTGCATTTTCTCTTTCTTTTTCCTGTTTGTCATGGTCTTGCTAGATGTAGACGTCTGCTCAGAAACTTCATCAAGACTGCTCTTCATTGTTGACTCTAGGAAATAAACTCAAATCCTCTTTTCAATAGAATTACTGGAGAATATCCAACATACGTTAACCATTCCCTCTGATACCACTTGTAGGGCCCCGGGACACCCTGAGAGGGGAGGGGTGAATAAGGGTGGCAACTTTTTCTTCTTAAAGTTGTGGATCTTGTTCCCACGTTGGTAGGAACTACTTAAGCCTGTATGATGGATATGATCAGTAATTAAACATTCACATGCAGAGACATATGACACAGCTATTTTTACTTGGTTCACCACTGAGGGCTACGTCAAAGGAGTATACGCCGACAGGTTGCCGGTCATAACTAAATCCACTATGCTTCACTAGCTGCGGATACAAATGTTCGGGTACAGACAATCTGTCCCAGGCTCACTGCCTTTACAATTGTTCAGGGATAGCTCACTGCGTCCCTCGGGTCACTCCCGTTGACTCCCCCTGGCTCACTGCCGTTGGTGAAGTCTCACTCAGTTTATAGACGTGAAGGTCTCTTCAATAGATATGCATTGAATTCTTTGTCTCCTGTTCAGCATGAGACTTTGCTTGCATCAGAGTCCTGAGTTGATGCTCTTTTGAAATCAATATTCTAATTCTGTGCAATACCTGAATGCACTAAATCTCCTTCTCTTCCTTCAATTCCCAGTTCTGACACCTGAGTGTATCGATATATTTCTCTCTCTGTGCAGATCAGATTTTGGTTGCACGATCGTTCTTCTTCTCTTCGCAAAGCAGATTTGAGAGTGCTAAGCACCTGTCAAAAGGCCTACGGGACCCCCAAATTTTCCGCGCACCCTTCCCGGGGGCTTGCGCGTAAAATTCAAACATTGCGCGTAAAAATAAATTTTGTCGCGTAAAAGGCTTTTCGCGCTACTCTTCTTTTTCGCGCAAAACTTCCCTTTTTCACGCAACGCCTTCTTTTTCGCGCAACCCTCTGCACCTTAATTTTTCCGCGTGCCGGAGCTCAGGATTTGTCTAAGTGTCGAGCCTTCTAGAATGAGAGGGGTTCACCTCATATTTATAGACGTTTTTGATCCTGCGCGTAAAACCCCCCTTCTTGCGCACAGCCAACTTTACGTGCACCAGTTCGATTTTCCGCGCACATGGTGCGAACATCTCTGATTTTTCGTGCGCCTCTTGCCTTTGCCGATTTTCTGTATTTCTGATTTGATACGCTGATTGCGCGAAAAATTCAGCTAGCTTTTCTGCGCACAACATTTTTCACGCACATTTCTGGTTTTTTCGCGCACAGCTCTAGTTTTTCGCGCAGCCCATGCCTTTACCATTTTACAACGTTCTGATTCTGAAACACTGTTTGCGCGAAAAACTTCGCTCCACTCATTTCGCGCATCCCGCTGTTTTTCGCACCTAACTTATGTATTTCGTGCAAGCCTCTTATATTTCGCGCACCACTTCCTTTTTGTGCGAACCTCCTTTTGCAGACAATCCATGTCTTCATTTTCCGATTTTGAGGCCCAAAAATTTGGCAAACACTGGGAAATAGCACCACCTTGTATCTGCTCTTTTTGTACCGCCTCCAGATCATCCATTGCTTTGTCGACGTTCTCTGAAAAAACATGGATCATTAACCACATCCCTCGAACTCGACCTGCCTCCATAGAAACTCTTTTGCCAACAAATTTGTATGTCGTTTGTTTGCTTTGTCGACAAGGACGATCACCTCAACAGCGCTTCATCTTGGTGATCTGTATACTTCAGCAACTCTTATGCTTTTATCACAACCTCCACTATTGTGATATGTAGTCTTTGAAGGAACAGCTTTAGCATCATCATATTCTATGACAATGTGATGTTCATGACTATCTCAGAAGTCCAATCTTTGCACATTGTCTTCTTCATCAACCGGTATGATGTACTTCATGCAAACCGATTCAATTCGTCAGGAAGTCTCTTGCATGGTTATCATGCAATCATGAGTAATTGCATGGACTTCATCCAAAGACCTCATTCTTCTTTAATCATCCTTGGATGGATTATACCTCACATTCTGCATTGTTGTAAACAATGTATCACCTTTGACACATGTTCTTTGAACTTCTGATCAGTACAACAATCGTCTGAATCACCACTCCTCTACTTCATCGGAGTACTTCATGATCTCCTTCATTTTGATATTCCATTGACAACAATTGACAACAAATACAAACCTATACACAAAGTGGTTCCAATAGTATAATTAAAATACCAATATGTTATTTTGATAATGGGAGAACTATTTCCAACATTAGTTTCATTAAATGGGAAATCAAAGAGTTTCTCAAGTGTACATGTGGATTTCCACCACCACATAGATACATGATTCATTTACATCACTATCATTCAAGGGTTTTTATTATGATGTATTTTCCGATTATATATTATATTTTTTAAATAATTATTCTTTTATAACTGTAATATAATATCTATATTTTATAATTCCTATCTGTTACAACATGATATTATTGCTCATGAATACATGTGAACTAACACCTCCACAAAATGATGTGATTTGTTTTCCATTTATATTAAAATTGATTGTAATAAGGATAGTTGTGATTACTAAAAATATATTATATATATAATTAAGATTCCTCAAATTTGAAGTAATTTTTAAATTTCATTCATTCAATCTATTGAAAAGTGAATACATCAGTTGTGTGTTTGTAGGAACTACCATCTCCACAAAATGATAAAATTTATTTTTAAACACCAATTTAGAGGAATTTTCATAAAATAGAATATAATGATAAAATATCATAGTTTTCAGGATTTATATTCTATATATTTAATGACTATGATAATTGAGTATGGAAAACAATTCTGAATTGAATCATACATGAAAAATGCATCAGTTTACACCTGAAATGATGGTAAAAATAACTTATTAACAATGAAAGTGTGATAATTTGTTTTAAATAAACAATTTATCATATTATAAGTAAGAAAATAGTTCTATAAATTATTTTTTAATAATATATATTTATTATATTGGCGTTTTTAATTCATATAAATATATACATGAATTGATGTAATGGATTTATATGATAATATAATTCAATTTTAGGAACCTATTTGGTACATTTATGTTAATGTAAATTAAACATATAATATATTTTTATTTAATTATACATTATTTATTCAAATAATTATAAGACATTATTAAAATTTCCCTCACTTTGATTCATTAAATTATCAAGATAGTGTGTTTAAAAAAACAACGTTATATCCAATTTACTTGATGAAAACTTTCATCCATCTCCATGTTCATCAAATTATTTTCAATAATATTGTTTAATTTGATCTAATATATATTTAATTTGATTTTTATAATTATTTAAATTCATTATAATGGTAATAAAAATTATTTTTTAAATTATTTCTATTCTGGTTATTTATGAATTTTTACAAAAACTATTAATTTAATATTGAATTAAACATTTACCCTCAAAAATGATTTTCTAATCATCAGGACTATTATTTTCTCTGATGAATCCTTTGTAGGTTTCCATCAATACATTCAAATAATTTATTATTTTAGTATTGAAGTAATTTTTGGATTTTAAGGGTACGAGAGGAGAATGGTATTTTTCATTTATTTAATGACATATAAAAATGATATTATGAGGATTTTTTATCCATACAGTCAAATTTTATAGATTTTTTTGATTCATAGAGGATATGATTTTATAATACCATCTATGCTAATTTTTTATATGGACAATCGTGGTGATGATTTAGTTATAATTCCATGTAACCTTTTTCTTACACATGTTTTAATTATTTTATGATTAAATATCTTGGAAATCAATTTCATTTTCATGGGTTATGATAAAATAATGGAACTAAATATATTTAATTTAAATGTGTTATGATTTTCTTAATTGATGTATGCCTTATGATCTTATGGTTAAAATATATAAATTTTCATTATGTGATGTATGGGACAAAAATTACATATCCGTCCATTAAATGGAGTAAATAATTATATCTCAGGGGTTAATATTGATTGAAATGTGGAGGGGACCCAGATTTATAATGTATGTTTTCTAAAATGATATTCTTGGGAATGAACCCAATCCAAACTGAAATTATTTTTTGTGAGACACGACTAATGAATTGATTTTCTATTCTTTTTTATTCCATGCAAGTATGTATTATATTTATGATACTTTCTCATGGATCATGATTTATTATTTTTTATTCTACACTCATTAGAGATTTTTTATCAAAAAACATTTATCCATGATTCTATATTAAGGATCATTGGTTGATTTTTTATTTCATCCCTCTATTATAACCATGATCTCATTCATTTATACTAATCATAACTTATGATTGTTGATTGATAGCTTTTATGTTGACCTAGAGTGAACTTGTGAGATAATCATTTCTTATGTTTCAATTTTTCCAAGTTTGGATGAAAGGTATCGAGTAAGAAATATAACACATGTAACTATGAGAGATTAAATTTTTTGGATAGGTAGAAGATTTTGAGGAATAAAAATTATTGTGAATCTAGTCTCCAAAGTACCTAAACCACTACAATACTTTGGCATGAACTATGATGAAATGTATTTAAGAGTAATATAAAATGATCAAATGTATTTATATTTTATGCTCAGGTCACCTAAGAGGGTCCAGCTTATTTGGAAGAATTTCATAGGGGAGTTATATTAAAAAAATTAATAAACAATTTATTGTTGTTAACTAATATTTTCACAAAATCCTAGTCAATAATGTCTTGATTCCATGGAGGGGTTCCTGTGAGATAGTCTATTTTGGGGTTTTGACATTTGTAAGTATGGAAATTATGGTATTTTGGAATTTTGAAATATATATATACATGACCTAGAAATGATAAACAAAACTATATATTCTTAGTTTCCCTTGATTGGGTTTCTTTGTAGAGTGATTGACAAAGTATTGGATCATATACCATCACAAGCCATTTGAAATAGGTTTAAATATATATTTAGGGCCTTAATCATCACATAAAATTTTTCTGTTAACTGAATAAATATAGACACTAATAAAAATGATTAAAAGGAAACCAACTCTAGAAAGATGATATTTGAATTGAGCTCCATGAAATTTGATTATGGGAATTCACAGTAATGGATCCTTAAAGATGAAATTTATAGATAATCTATACTGAGGGGATTTGAGAAAGGGAATCATCTTAGAAATAATTGCAGGTGCCTCATGGATAGGCTCTGTGAAGGATCAACTATGTGGATAATTTAAAATATCATGTATGATAGATTCACCAAAAGGAATTTCCTTCGGGAACATTAACATATATTTTATATAATGTTTTTACCATGTACTTAGAAATCAGTTTTAAATTGTTTTATTGAAATAATTTTAGGAATAAATATATTTTTATGTGGATGGAGATCTATTTCCAAAATTTATTTGTTATACCCAAATGGAAAAATAGTCTTCAGTTATAACAGTTATTTTGGTATATATAGTTATCACCTTCAAAAAATATAATGTCCCATATGAATCAAATAGTTAAAAGGAGAACATGAAACTAAATTATCCTTTAGAATTTTAATTTTGACCATGAATGTGTTACATGGTCATTAATGATGCATTCCGAACCATTGGAAATGATTAATTTGTTTTATGATTCCATTTAGTCACAATTCATCCCCATGGTAGGGATGAAATCAATTTCGTGCCATGAAATATTAGTAGTAAAGAAAAGGTATGAGTACCAAAAAAGGTATTGGAGTCCAAAAGGGATTCAAGTCACCATGAATGATTTCTTAACAAGAAACTATGATCCAATGGGTTGAAGTATATCACATAAGAATATATTGTTTTGTATGTGAAAGTATTCATATTTTATAATTTTAAACAATATTATCCAAATGATAAATATAATACTTCATAGTCTAAAATGATAAATCCAAAAGTATTTATTATATATTTTTCATATATAATCATGTGAAGGGAGTAAAATTTATATTTTAGTTGAATTAAAAAACACATAAGGAAAAATAATGAAGGAAATATCACTAACCTACCCTCTTAAAACACATAGAATACTCAATTCTAAAATTGGATTTTGATATTTATATGCTAAGAAGTTTTGAATTTTATAACACCTCTCTAGGATGAACAATCCATGTATCTCCCCAATATCATGATCATGGAGTTCACAGTTATAAAAATTTGAAATTTATGAGAATATGAAAAAGTAAAAAAAATAGTACTAAAATGAAATGGATAAAATTCAATAAAAAATATTTCTAATGAAACATTTCACTTGTAATTCAAATTATAGTGAAATTTGGATAATCATTATAAATTTAATTCCCATTCATAATTAATAAAAATTATGAAAATGTAATTTAATTCTAATGATCATGATCACCATCTCTCCAAAATCAATCTCAATTTGAAAAAATAGTTTCACCTTTACCAAATTTAGAAATGTAATTTGTATAAAGAATCCATGATGGTCCCATTTTGGTAATCTACATTGACCATTATGGTCTTTCGCATCACCAATTATCAAGTATCAAATATCTTATAATTAAATATGTTATGATAGAATTGTATGTGGATGTATACAATTAAGTTTTTGAGTGTCTATTAAGGATCTTATAGATATTGAATTGGGGATGAATAGTAAATCAGGTCGTGATGGATCTTTAATTGAGGATATTTGGATTTGGACACTTGGAACAAATATTTTATATTTTCCCTTCATGTTATGCTTATTGTAAACACATGAACTATCACCCTGGAAATAAGAATGCACATAATTTAAAGTATCAAATTGCGGAGTCTGTTTGAGGGACTTAGTGTAGTTCACTCTAAGAATCCATGACATTTTCCATAGTTTCAAAATATCAAGTAGTTGTTATATCTTCCTTAGTTTAATTAATATTATAAAACCCTTAAGTAGAACTCTTTTTCACTATAATGCCTCACAAGATGAAATTTTCATATAACATTAGCATGATGTCCACTTTTAGAGTCCTCAACCATGATACGTTTTGTGTTGGGAATATCCAGATATTATTGTTTCATCATCTATTCGATGGATACATAAACATAGTCTCATGAATAAGAAATAGTTGGTTCTCAACCAATTTTTCAATGGAATCAATTAAACTACATTGTAGGCCAAGCAAAGTTTCATGTGTTTCCAGTAAATATCATTCAAAATCTAACTTCTTACTAATAGCTAGTTTTAAATCCATTGGCTAGTGTATAAAACCCATATTTCTCAATATTTTCTTCACACCCCACATAATCATTTATCTCCTATGGAATTATTTTATCCTTCCTATAGTATAGATAATAAAAACATAAAAATTCTTATTTGATCGCAGAATTAAAATACAATATATCCACTACGTCATTTAAAATTCAAAATTTCTGAAAGTTGATATTAAGACATACATTTCTCCAATGTAGTGAAATTGATAAATTTACCATTATCTTATGAATATTATGGGGGTATCAAAATTTATTTATATTATATAAAATTTATAATTTAGGTTTGAGTAATATTCCCCATTACACAATCTTCAAGCCATAAACTATTACAATGAAACCTATTTTATTCACCAATTTTCTCTCTAAACAAATAATTTTCCTAGAAAATATTATAATGTTTATATTTAAAATAAAATTTAATATATTTGGAACTAGAAATATCAAATAAAATTATAAAATAATTCTCAATGTAAAACTCACATAACTAATTACACATTTAAATCCAAGGACCACTATGAAATGACCTATTAAGTCTCTTCATTGTAATGTAACCCTTGAGTACTAATGATTCAGTATCATATATTTCATTGGAAACCAAATATCCTTAAATGGGGATATAATTTCATTTTATAGAGTACAGGTTTCAGTATAGCTTAAATGAAACCGTATTCATTTCATTACAAATCATTAAGAACATATTTTATCACCATAAGCTAACAACAATTGTCGATTGTATCAGACATAAATATTATGAATTATTTATCCCTATAAATCCATATCAATAAAATTATTATATTCTTATAAATAATTTTTCATGTGGTGTATATTTATTACTTAAACCTGCTAGCTATAAATAAAATAAATATTCTATGTAAAACTAGACATGTATGAAACATCCTATGTGATATGAAATATCAAAATAAGTCATATTCCAAAAACTGTAATTAAGGTTATACATTCAATAAAAAAATAAAAAATTGAAGATATTGAATAAATAATATTATTGTGTAGAGATATTAAAATATTTCTTAAAAAAATATTTCTTTTAAAAACCAAAATTGCCAACTATGTGTTGACCCCACCCTAGTATGCAAGAATTTATGGTTACATTATAACATTGGCATAATATACAAGGAATGTAGCCCACAAGGATATAATATTTTAGTAGTATTGATAAAAAATATTCATACTCGATCATTCAATTACATTTGAGAACTCAAATTATGACATAATTTGTTTCAAGAATACAAGTATTACATCTATCATATCATTTCATTTCATTTATTGTACACTTCCAAAATCCATGGGAAAGGAAACAAAATAATAGTGATCATAGATTCTCTTTAAGAGTTACATAAGGAAGAAGGTGTCGTGAATCAATAAGAATAGTTACCATTTAATGTTAAATAACCGAACGAACATGATATTTAAGAAAACTTTCAATCATGAATATATTAAGAATATTCAACATGGAAATTCATATAATATCCTTGTAAAAATATCAATGATTATAATAATTAATAAATAAAATAATAATTAAATTCATCCATATCTAATATAATTGTAAAAATTTCAATGATAATAATAAATAAATTCTTAATGTCAGAAATTCATACTTATTGGACTTAAATATATCAGGACCCATGATACCTCTACCCTTAATAACAATTATAATTTTATTTGAAATTATGGGTAGAAATACATTCAATATTAGATTACATATTCTCTTTAAGAAAATCTCAGTGTATCGAGGCAATATATATTTTTGATCCCAAACCATCACTACATGTCTAAAGAATAAAACATTTATTAAAGATTCTATTAAAAGAGGTCTTTGCTTTCATTTAATAATATATGAGGCTTCGGCCCAAACCTATAAAAAAATTAAAAAATTTCATTGACTAAAGGGTATAGATTTATCAATATTTCTATAGATTAAAAAATAACATTTAATATATAACATTATTTCTAAAAATGAATTACATTTTAAGAGACAAACATTTTAATTATAAATTATATTGATTTCTAGTTAAAATTTAATGTTAAATGATCAGATGACAATGAATAATTTAATTGAAACATAATGAATAGTTAAATGAATCGACAAAGTAAATATTAAAATTTTCTTTTTTCAAATAATCATAAACAATATATATCATGAATAATGATGTTATCAATAAAACATGTCCCCAGCAGATTATATGTAAAATTAATATTTATTTTCATATATGAAAATAAATATAATAAAAATTTAATTAATGGATTTCAAGAAGAAAATAACCACCATTAATCTGATTTTATTTCTATATTCAATTGCACAAAATATTTTGAAACCAATTTTGTTAATATAATCATTGATTAATATAAATTATTATTTCAAAATTTAATGGTAATGATGGTAGAATGTTCTGTATATGTCATACATTTTAAAAAAATATTCATTTCACATTTTAGGTTAAAGAAATATATGTCTTAAATATAAAATTATACATATATTCCATTTAGAAAATTTTTTATAAAGTAAAACATTGGTAAAAATTAAATAAATATATTATAATGAGAATATTAAAAAACCTTCTCAAAAAAATTGAAAATTTTATTTTATAAGAGAATGGTTTTTCAACGGAATATTAAAATAATATCAAATGACCTTAAAAACATTTTCATTACCATTTTCAGTACCAAATATATGAATATATTACTATTAGTTGAAAAAATAATGAATAAACTAACTATTATAAAATATAAATTTTATATTTAAAATTAATCAAATAATTTCTTTGAAGTGCTAATTATAAAATGTATCAATTATGTTTATCTAATTAAATTACACATAAAGAAACTGTAATTACATTATAAGGTAATAATATTACATTACACACATAATCGTTTCATTTCCAAGACAATAAAGATTTATTATAACCAGATTAAATAAAATTGGGTTGTGAAATTCTTTTGCACTTGTTAATTTTCATTTAAAATCCCCTTATGTGGAATAATTCATATTAAATAATAAAATAATACAACATATGACTTTTTCAAGATATTACATAAACATGGGAAGTATATACACCATATAATTTAAATTAGGCATATAAAATTAAAATATTTATCAACGAAGGGATATTGAGACAATGTGTCATATATCATGATTATTTTTTGTTGATCTAGGTTAGAAATAATTTATAGTGATTTGAATTATTTTCATAATATATAAAATATCTATATATGTATATATGAAACCATATATTATCATTTTATAACTTCTTCTATACCATTTTCAAATATTCATTCATTGTTACTATAGTTATGACTAATAACTGGCTTGTTTTCTCATGCATATTTTAATGTTAGAGTTATAGTTATTAAATATTTTATATTTATCCATCGCCTATAGAATTATATCAATGTTATAAATATAATTTTTCCTCATTAGATAAAATTTTAGAATCATTACTTATATTATAATGTGTGTAAGGGATCATATTACTTCATAAAGAATGTTTGTTTTACATACACACGAGAAACATGATCATTTATATTATTTTTGAAAGGGTATGGGGGTTTGTGATATATTAATATTAAAAAATAGATATAATTTCATATATATCTTATATTTTATTTAAAATTATTGTTATTACATTCATTGTAAAGAGTAAGGGAAAAAATATTCACATCATTTTGTGAGGCGGTTGACCGCCATACACATGAGTGAAGTTATAATATTATAAATGGAATTGAAAGTAAGAATGTATATGATATATTATAATTAAATGAGTATAATAGTATCATATTTATCATATTTATTTTTTTGTTCCAACATTATATATTTCATTGAATTTTGGTGACTAAAAATTATTTATATAGTTTCATGAGGTGGTAGTCCACCGAACACATAATCGACATTTTCGTTTCCCATTTGATGGAAAAGAATATGGATATAGGTCATGGACATATCATAATATCATATTAGTGTATTTAATATACTGAGGATATTATATAATCATTTTTCAATAATATTTTAGGTTGGTTTAATAAGAAACAAACAAAAAACGTAGCTTTAGGAAATATATTCATTCTTTAGAAAACTTCATTGTGTTTTCACCAAAATCCCTCATTGGATGGCTTTACAATAAAAAAATTTCACCAGGATATTAGGGGAGGAATAATGAAGTGGTTTTGATATTATTTTATGAACATAATTCCTTCATTATAATGAAGAGGGGAGGAGAGGTATTGGCCTTTTATAAGTGATGAACATGAAAATAATTTAAAATTTTAAAATAATCAATTACGCCCTTGTTATTATATTATAAATGGGACCCCAAATGGGTAATTGCTGAACAATAGTAAATATAAGGTTGATATATATTAATCCAATTAGTTTAAGTCATGTCTTAGGTCATTTTTAATCATTATATTCTTTGTTAATCCCCTAGTAAACACATTTTTCCTTAACTGTGGATATTAATTTTTACTACATTTACAATTTATAGTGTTTAATAATTACATTGTACATATAATATTATATGAATTGTGTTGGTTCAATATATGGGATCCATTTTTTCAAATTAAATTCATATGAGAGGTAGAATCAAATTTGATATTGTACGTGTACAGGTGATGAAAATGTGAGTTTCGAAATGGAAGACTCTCATAAGTGTATAATGTGTAAATAAAAAAAATTGACAATTAAATTGAATCCATAAAACTAAATTTTATTTATTATAATATATTTAGAATAATTTTAATCTAAAAATATATATTTAAATTATTTATTTTAAAAAATAAAATGTAAAGTATTTTTTGATAATTTTCAAAATTTTCACTATTCATCAAAAAAACATTTCAAAAAAATAACAAAATCCCCCTAATATTATTTTGAAAATATTATATAAAAAATATCTTTTTATACACTAATGTTTTATGATTTTTAAAAATTACCTTAAAATTAAGTGAGGAATGTGTGACTAAACCACCTTTTAGAAAAACACATTTTTTAGAAAACATTTTCCTTTTATTCAAATGAATATTATTTTATTTCTAACAAACCGAAAACCATTATTTTAAAATTTTAGTTTATAAGATACGTACCTCAAAAATAATATTATGGTTTATAATGGAACTGTTATAATTAAATATTTTTTAATTGAGATTATGATTCATTAGATCATGGTGTTGTTTTCATCATGATCAATCAAAGAGAATTAATTTATTAATATATATAAATATATCATAATGTCTCAAGGATTCATGTGAATAATCAATCCTTGAATTAAAATTTAAATAAATATATTTTTTGGGTTGTTTATTATTATTTTTGTGTGTCTCTTATACTAAAAATTAAAATGTACTTCTTTAAAAATTTTAGGTTGTCATATTCTTACAACATTATATAATATGAATCCCTAAAATTTTATCTTCCACATAGAATTAAATGGGTTTATATATGAAAACTAATGTTTTAGAAAAACAATTCTTATAAAGGGTATATAAAAATCCCACTTAATTCATGAGAAATTTATGTACAAGGGTTATACAAAACAACAAATAAATGGGTTTCTAATTTTGAGATCATTAGTGGTAGGGTGAAGATGTATAATATTGAGAAGCATAAATTCTTAGAGAGAGTGATAATAGTAAATTAATAAAACAAATTGAATGATTAATGGAATGTTAATAACCTTAAAACCATGAATTATTTATGAAAAAAATTCCTATTTTGTTTATTTCATATATAGGAAATAGAATAACATTTTCTGTGCCAATATCATTTTCATATAGTTGAGGAATTATTCTACCATCTAAGAGTATATGGGTTCACACCCTAAAATCTTCTCCAGATGCAATAGGTTGTCAACTTGTATATAGGATTACCTTTTTATAAATCAATATTAATATAATATCAATAAAATTCGAAAATTGTAATAACCTTTAATTTTGTCAAATTAAAATTTAAGATAAACCATAAACCTTACTAGTACCGTTAAACTTACCCCCGAAAAAATAGTATAAGACATCATTAAATAACGTTTTCAATAAAACATATAGGAAATATATATTTTTAGAGCCATAAATTCCTAAAAAATATAGTTAATCATGGTATACTCTCATGAAATAAACCCCAAAAAGGGTTCTTGATATTTAAATTTTTTATCATTTTTAAACTCATAAAACCATGAATGTATCCATAACCTATATATTAATGATGACATATGTGATTCAATAATTAATAAAAATTAATTTCATTTTCATAATTCTTATAAACAAATAATAATTCGTAAAAGTACTATAGTAATATAATTCATAAATCCTGATTCATAAAAATATAAACTATTTTATTTCGACATAGGTCATTCTATGGTCTCTATGTAAAATGATAGAATTTAGAATTGAAATAGATAATTCTAAAGTCACCCACATTTATGACAATAAACTCTAAATGGATCCGTATGATGAAATTTATTTTCTACCATCATAATCCTCATTTTTCATTAGATGTTCTTTTCAATATGGCTAAATATTAAACACAAAAACCATTTCCCCATTTATTTGAGAAAAATTCCTAACTTTCGGCTTCCACATTTAAGTCTTGAAGAAAATTGATCCATATTTCCTCCATGGTTACCACAACTCAATCTCTTAGATAAAGGTTTCTTTTTTATTATTTAGTGAGTCTCAGAGTAAGCTATGGAATAATTGTTTATCACATTATGTTATAACTGACTAAGAATAACCATGTTATCTTTCACTACAATCATTATTCTATTTTGTTTCTCATATTCACTATATTTTCCTTCATATTCAAGGTTGACATGATTTATTCAAGTAACATCAGTGGAATAAAACCTCAATACCATGTTTCAAAAATAATAATCCTTAGGGTGAAAACATATAATCATTTATAGTATTAATAAATTAAGAAATATTTTCAATATAATAACCTTATAATTAAGCAATATAATTCATTATCATAATATATTTAAATCCATACAAATTTTTTGTAAATAAAATTTTAATTATCCAAATCATATCCCCCAAGATTTTCAAACTTGGTTCACAATGGGGAATATTGTTGTTTACCAGGTAATACCCAAGTTATGAAAACTGTTCCTTTTTGGATTTATTACCTCATTATCCTTCTATTCTAGAGCAATGCCTACTTGTAAAATCCCTTAAAATATATATTTCTATGTGGAACACACTGATCTTTACCTTATCAAAAAATAGGATAATTTTTATACTTATCCACAATGAACATTTTTGGGTTATGACCCTTAATATTTTTTTCAAGCATCTATTTCCCAAGGATGCTAAAAAAATCATCTAATGCCAATTCTAATGAACTCATCTCTAGTATACAATATCTTGTGGTTAGTTTATTACATTTTCAGAAGATATAAGTAATTATATACTGATGGACTAAGTCATTTAGTAGGTATGGTAAAGATGATCCATACTTCATTCATTCATTACATTTGAATACAAAAATTTCATCATAATTTTTTTTCAGAATTATCAACATTGATTCTTAAATATCATTTCATAAGATTAATTATAGACTTCCTAGATTCCTAATAAAATAAAAAACAGTAGGTTAAGAAGAAACTATCTGTAATAGTTAGATAAAGTGTAATTTTTAATGAATCTATATGCACAATAAAAAGAAAAAGGTAAATAACATTCACACTTTCTATTTAATTATCCTTGCTATCAATAGTATATTAGGCTTAATAAAAATTTAATGGTATATAACTAAAGACATGTGTAATTTAAATAACAATAATATCATGAATAAATAAGTATACATCAATATGGAATGGTAAATAACAAAAAAATTGTATTTAATTTAATTTTTTGAGAATTAAATGAATATAGAGATAATATCATTAATAAAATCACATGGATAATAATAACTAAACTATTAATGATTAAAATACCTATTTATTGGATGTAATGATCTTTAGATTTAGGATACCTCTACCATCAATACCTAACATAAGGAGGTTTAAATCTTTAGGTTGAAACCCATTCAATGCAACCAAACTGATTCACAATAATATACATCCAATTCATCAAGGAGATAGATAAAGTATGTCCACACTCATCAATTGATGTCCAAATAATTCCCCGTATATCAAATACTAAATGTATTTCATAAAAAAAATATTCCTTATCATTAACTATTATTGTTGTGTAAAGGATAAGGATTCAAAAAAACTACCTAGATAAATAAATAAAATTTAATATAGAACATCATATTTAGATTTAATATAATGATTTATAAATAGACATATCCTTGATAAATAATATGGATATTTAGGGGGTATTTAATGATCAATGATCAATATAAATTGAATAATTCATTGAAAAATAATTAATACCAAAGAGAATCATGATTTCTAATGTTAATAATTGGTCAAAATGATCATAAACTATCCAAATAGTGAATACACATTTTATCAATAAAACATATTCCCAATTTATTATAAGTTATATAATGAGTTTTTGTCCTTAAGAAATACAAATAAAATAAAATTTTCGTTCAAACATTCATGTGGAAAATATATTATTTTCGACTGAAAATAATTTATAAACTGAAATTAAAACAATATTTTAAAATAATTTTATTTGAAAATAGCCACTAAAACCTTTAAATTAAATTTTAAAACATTTGCTATTCAGTATGGTAGTAAATTCCAAACAAGTTGTACATGTTAACACAAATAGTCCTTCCACATTTTCTATAAATTCTAAATGTTTATTTTTTTTACAATGACATTTATATACCATTAAAAAAATTTAAAATTACAATAATAGTTAAAAATTATTTATTACAAAGCAGTTTAATAATTTAAAAAATTAAAATTATTTATAGAATACATTTTTTAGACGATAATGGAGTTTTGATTAAAGAGAGAAATAAAGTATGTTTTTCAATAAAATAATTTGTCAATAATTATATAAAAAATTAAATTAATATGGTACTTCTAAATGAAACAATATTGAATAACCATACAATATTAATTTTAATTGGGAATGTTATAAAATTTTCGAACAGTTTCTTAAAGGGAAATTAAAGTAAAATCAGTCATGATCAATATGAGACTGTGAAATAAACCCCTAAAAGGATCATAACATTGGTGTAAGAATTTAAATATGATTCAATTATATTTATCAGATTTAAGTAAACATAAAACATGTGGTCATAATATATTATATAGTAAAAATAAATTACACAAAAAATATTATTGTTTTAATAGTAATGAATAAGTAATATAACAAAATGAAAAAAATAGGGTTATGAAATTCACTAAAATGTGGTAAGGTAAATTTCAATTTCAGTTAGGTGAAATTTATCAACTTAAAACCCTAAATTAGATTAAGAATAAAATATTCATAATATTACATAAAAGTAAAAGTATATACACCATATAAAATAAATTAGGTGCATAAAATTATAATTTTCCATGAGTGATAACAACCTTGTATTCTCCAGAAATTATTATCCTGAAGGTGATATTTATTGACAATAAAATATCGATCCATAATTTTTAGAATAATATTTATTATATAAATATAAATTTTTTCATTATATAAAATTTATGAATCATTATAGAAATTTTAACTTTGATAATGGATCACATTGCACTGTAGTGATGTTAGGTCATATGTACACCAGATCAATGTTGGCATTTCATTAACATGTGAAAGGGTAACAGGGTATGCGATATATTAATTTTTGGGTATCAATATATTATCATATATATTAAATATATTAATTAATTTTATTATTATTACATTCCTTATAATTAGTAATTAAAAAAAATAACCACATCCCTCTACGAGGCTGCAGTCTGGTAAACTCTTGAGTGATGTTATCATATTTTAAATATAATATAATCTAAGAAGTTATATTTAATATTTTAATAAAATAAGTATAATAATATTTTAAAAATAATACACATATGATAAATCCACTATTTTATCCATCCCTTAATGGAGGTGATGGAAAAATATTTAAATAGTTTCCTGAGGTGGTTGTCTGTCACACATAGTATCGATGAATTCATTCCAAATTTTATGGAATAGAAGATGGATATATGTTCAATCCATAAAATAATAAAATTTATGTATATGTAAAATAATGTGGTTATTATATAGTCATGTTATAATGTGTTTTTATGGAGGTGGAAGAATAATTTAAATAATCATTCCATTTAATAATGTTACATATTATTTTAACAACTTTATTAGGATTTCACCAAAAGCATTACTAAGTTTAATTTATGATCAAAAATAGGGATATTGGATGTTATATGGGTTTATTTATGTGATTTTTGAAGGTATTGGACAAAATAAATGGATTCAAATTATTGAATAGCTGAGGATGGGTTGTGGCCTTTTATTAGTTGGGGGAGAGAACAAAAATGAATTTTTTTCAAAAGATTCAGTTACATCCACTTATTTTTTATGAAACAGGCCTAAAATCAGTAATTTTAAAAACTTATTTGTTATATGAAAAAAAAATATGTCATTAAAATGGGAGGTTTTACATGATTTTTGTCATTTATAATCCTTATCTAAATTGATTAAAACTAGATAAACCTATTTTACCTTAAGCATTGTAATTAATTATTACTTCTTTTAAAATTCACAATGTTCATAAAATTTGTTAAATGTTACAGATGATATAATTTTTTTATTAAAAATATTTTATCCATTTATTCCAAATTTAATTCACATTAATTGTAGGATCCAATTTAAAAGTGTACCAAGAGATACAATAAACAATTTGATCATTAAAAGAATAATTTTATAATTGTGGAATTTTTTAATATTATAAATATATATGAAATAGATTACACCCATAAAAATTGTATAGATTATAATATAATTAGACTAATTATAATGTTTCTAATATTTGAAAATTATTTTATATTTTTTAATAATTTTAATATAAATGATATTTTCGATATTAATCAATATTTTTAAATTTTCTTCGAAAAATAAAACATTTAGGGAAAATACCAAATTTTTTACCTAAAAAAATACGATATTTTGATTTCAAAAATAATGATAATTTTATCAAATAAATTTTATAAAAATGGTGGAATTTTATTTTAAATTATATGTGGAGTGTGTGACTAAAAAACTTTTCATAAAATATACTTTTTCATAAAACAAATATCTTATAAATAAAAATTATTATGTTATTTATAATATATTGATAAACACGATTATCAATATTTATTTAGTTATATTAGTAACTATTAAAATAATGGATAGTTTATAATAGTCAAGTTATAAATAATATTATTTTATTATAGTTTTGTGTTTCAATTCAAACCAGTGTTGTATACATCCCAAGCAATCAAATATATTAAAATTTATAAAAAATAATTATATAATAATGTCTCAAAGATTCATGTGTCGCAAGTCATTTAAGAGGAAACATTTAAAGAAATATATTATAAGGGATGTCGATGTATGGTGTTTGTTTTATCTTATGTAATCAAATGAAATTTCATTCTTTTAAAATTTTTTTGTTGTAAAACTCCAAGTCCCTTGAGGTATCCTCCCAAGAATATCTGTGATTATATAACCAAGGGACACTGATGGTTATCCAAATATTGAAGAAGATTTTTTAAATCTATTTCATTATGAAAAAATTATATTCAAATAATACTTTTCATGTAGTGTATGACTATTTTACTAGTACTATAACACTATCAATATATATGTTTTTTTAGAAAAACACACAAAAATAATAATTTTAACATAATTATTTAAAGAAAATTAATCTGAAATTGATGGTAAAGGGAAAAATAGATATCCGAAATTTTCCTTTTAATGATAAATTATTTCTAAATTATTTGAATATAACCATCAAATATAAAAAAAATGGAACACTACATAGTTCGTAAAATAAAAATTGTAATGTAATATATGAAATCAAAAAACTAAATATCCCTAAGTAGAAAATCTATTCCATGATTAAGACCACCCATTTTGTAGCCTCTAATGTGATCATACAGAACCTAAACTTTATTCCTCTTAATAACATTATTGGGGAGCAATTCTAATGTGTGGTCAATAAATAAACTAGGGGATTGTAGAAATTGTGTAACAGTAGTATTTTTTAAGGCTTATCAATAAAATAATAATTTTACTAACAATGTATACCCATATAAATCAGCTAAATTTACACATATAGTAATACCGAAAAAATAATTAATAAAATCAAATATTAAATTTTAAAACCATTTTATTTATATGACCATGTCAAACTCCATGTATTACAAATTAATTTTTCAAATATTCATTATTTATATCAATTATTTTTTTGTCTTAATATTTTTTTGGGAAATCAATTAAAATATCATTTATATGAAAAAAATTAAAAATAAAACATGGTTTAAACTCAACAAAAAAACCCCTTTAAAAAATCAATCATGACTAAAATACATAACTTTTTATTTTGAATAGTTTTTCATAAAATTAAACTATAATTTAATTAAATAGTAAGGGTTTTAGAGATATGTTTTGAATAATGAAATTCCAAAACTCCATGGATCTTCACACTATATAAAAAACATATATTAAAATCTAATTAATATTGGTCATAAATGTTATCAATATATTTTAAAAATATATTATTTTGATAACTGAATGGTTTGTAATATAAAATAATTATTGGTTGTCCCTTATAAAATAAATATCATAGAAAACACAGATGTAGTCCATGAAAAATGTTGTTCCTTCCATAAACAGAAATTAATTAGTGCGAAAGAAGAATTTACATGCCCACAAACTCGAAATATCTAGTTTATTATCATCCAATACTTTGGAATTCATCCAAATGTTTAATTTGGGACATAATTGAGGAATAAAATGAGATGAGACTTAGTAAAGAAAAAACAAGAAGTGATACGAGTTGGATTACTTTAGTAACTCCCTAAGGATTGAATATAGGGTCATGAATAGAACAAAGAGTGAATATGACCAGGGATGGAATACCCCATGAACAACCTATTGAGTTTCATTGAAGTAAAAATAGGGTAATTTTAATGAAATAGACTCTAAAAATTAAATTTTTCATCTAATATATGGAAAAAATACAAGGTCTACAATATAGTATAATATACCCTATAAAGTAATTAAAAGATTTCATCAAATCCATTAACCAATAATATTAACCTATGGAAAATTAAATTTTACCCTGTAACATAGATATATTTCTAGATTATGAAACATAATTCACATATCATTAGAGAACATGAAAATAGAAATAAATATGAATATAAATAAATATAGGTTTTGTTAACAGTGTTATATAAATCATAATCATCATTCATTATTATTATCATTTTTATGAAACCCATGGATATCCAAATGAAACAAAAAAAAAATTTATAGGATATATAAAAATAGAAAAAGCTAAAACTTTATAATATCGTAATAAAAATTTCCTTTGCATAATATGACCTATTGGAAGCCACGAAAACCCATTGATATTTTTCCAATGCATATATCATACTCAAAGCTACCTATAGATGGGTAATGGTAATATCAATTCATCCATGTATAAAAATATCTAGTTGAAATTTCCATAAATAGATTCAAATATAAACCCATAATATGTGTAAATGATAGTAATATAATGTAATGCGTCCTTATTTATTTCCCTTAACTAATAAAATAATAATTGTTGTTTCAGCACTGCACACGTAACAAATTATATAAAATAATTAAATATAATATCACATATAACACATTAATGGAATTCAATCAAAAAAATATAACAAAACACATTTCATATTTGATAAGAAACTCATGACCATATTACTTCAAACATAGTGCTGGTTGTGAGAATGTAAATTAAAAACATATACTACAATAATAATTGGACAATATCTTATCAAGAAAATATGAAAGAATATAATATATATAAATAATAAATTAAATAAAACATAATTTCACCATTAACAAAAATATAGTTGAAAATTATACACTATTTCAATATACTACATTTAATAAACCAACTAATGATATTTTTTGGTGTTTTACACGTTTTGGTATCTTAAAAAGATGATTTTATTAAGTTACTATTGTGAATTTCGTTGAAATACAATAACACCCATGTTGAGAGTCTATAATATCTAATGTGACACTAAAATTACACATAATAAATATAACATATCCACTAATTTCATTAATAATTTCAATTCAACACTCTGAAATGAATAAAAACATTCTATAAACGTAAACATTATAATTGAATATATTGTTACATTTACCACAATCTGAAATTGAAGTAATTAGATATATACAACATTACTATTGAGTGACTAGATTTTCTTCTGGAATATTTTACTTATTTATTCATGATGACACCTCATTAAAAGTTAATTAACCAACTTAATGTTATCCACAAGTTTAATGGTAGTCTATAAAAAAATTCTTTATCCTAATATGATTTACAAAACACCTCTATGTTTATATTTACTCATAACTAAGAGGATTCCTTATTGTTTAACCCAAATGAAATTACACACTAGTGCCTATATTCTAGGAATTGAGGTTTATCATTCACTATCTAATACATGTGGATCTAGTATTTGATGATATTTATTCTGATTAACAAATTCATCTTTCTTATATCACATGATCACATAGATCATTAAACAAACACCATACATAAAATTACCTAAATATTCACACCCTTCCATAGATAAATGGTATTTATAGACAATATTATATTGTTTACAAAAATACAAGATGACAATAATATCTTGACCACTCCCACCATCAATATACCATATTTTTTTTAAACTATCCACAACTTTCCCCAATTATCCTCATAATAGAAAAAGTTATATAAATGTTTTATAATATATAAAAAATTATTATCTCTTTTGAATTATTATTTAAATATTTTTTCATCATATTAATCAATATATAAGGTTAATGAAATTTAATGGAAAGTTATATCTTCCTAAAATTTATCCATAAGATAAACTTAATTTTTAACTTTAAATATCGTCTTATGGTGTAATATAATATATAATGTAAATTAAATCACATTGAAACATATTTTAAATCATGATTCAAGAAAACTAGAATGCCATTTAATATTTGTAAAATTTAATCTGAAAAACAAATACAAAATCACTCTTGAATCATATATTAATTTTTTTTATTCCTTTTATATAAATTTTTATCATTTAGCTTAATCATATTATATATTATATGATTTAAATTATAATTATTTATACTTTATTGATTTTTAATGTTGATTGATATAAATTTCATATAATATAGGATTAGATTAAAAAATTATATTAAGAAAACAATAATTCATTACAAATATTTTTATCTACTTTTTGATTCCTAGAGTAATAATAAATAAATAAAGATATAGTTACTAAAATCTACTATGTTACCCTTATATATAAAATTTAACATTGTCTTAATTATATTCTTTTTGTTTGATTTGATAAAAAAATTTAAATCCCATTAAATTTCTAACTCTATCAGATCTACAGAAATATCCAACATAATAAGGAAACCTCAATTTAGTATCATGTGAGAAGAATTTTTCTCAATCAAACACTATATTTTAGAGATAATTATTGTATTTCCCTTCTTAGAAAATAAACCTAATACAAATATTTCATTTAATTATTTAACATTATAATTAAATAGGCCATGAAGGAGAAATATAAAGGAAAAATAAAAAACAAAAAGTTTTATGGAATCATAATTTATGTCAAATTAATTAGGATAATCCATTATTAAAAAACTATCATGATTATATACCACTTAAAACAATAAAATGTTTTATATTTGAGAGGAAACCCTGAATAAATGAAATATATAGATTACACAAATAAAAATCTAAACGAAATAATTGATATGATTGAATTTAAAAAGATCCAACCACCTTATCGTGTGTCCAAAATTTAATTGAAACACATCAATATAACATTTTAATATATTATAATTATGTAATGATATGAAAAATTAAATATTTTTTAATGGTGAACATTCAAATTTCTAGATAATACGAATATATGTATAACCACTATTTTCAATTACGAAACCAATTCATTGTGATTTTATGTTTATAATTTTTTTTTGATGATGTTTGGGAGGGGTTCGGAGAATTTTGGATTCATTATGGGGATTTTATAAAGGTGCATGTTTTGTGAATGGTTTGTGAAAACCATGAAACTCTTATAGGATACTCTTCACAGTGAGACATGGGCTATGAGGAAGACACGTGGTTTAGTGCATGGTTTTTCCAAACCATGCAACCACCCAAAAGGAACAGTGTAAAGTGGAACAGAGGTATTCTTAATAGTTGGAACATATTTTTTCTAACTGCGTAGGATAATCGTGAATAGGCCTTATGGAAGAGGTTGGTGCCTGGATAGTACATTGTTTCCATAACCAGGCAACTAACCATGTACAGTTTAAAAATTAGATCCTTAAAAACTGGATATTACATTCTTTCACCTTTAAAATTCCCTTTTTTTCTACATCAACTATAACATGATATTTCTCCATCCCAACTATTTACGAACGAGTACACATGGAATTGGAATAAATCTATAGCCATATCGTGGTCTTTTGAATCTCAATTCACTTTGTAATTCCACATTTGTTGTATATTTTCTTGGTTTTTTATATATATACATTCCTACATGTCTAAAAGTCTAATATCTACTCAGATGCAGATATATCTAAGGTTTTTATTCTAATAAGGGTTAGATTTTACTTTTATAATGATTGGGGATGAGATTTGAGGTGGGTTTTTAGATGTTCAGCCTATTTTTATGGATGTTTTACTAGAATTCTTCATTTTCATCATAATTCCCTATATAGGCTGCTTGAATCTTGACTCATCTTACTATAACTAGAGTAATTGATTTCAAATAGGTTGAATATATTGATGTTTATTGTGAATTTTGTTTTAAAATATTTATAGAATTTTTTTTAGAGGTGGTTTGTGGATGTTGTGAAATTATTTTTCAAAGTGCTTTCATAAATGATTTAAACTTTTTTTTTTAAAATCTGGTATGGTTTGATTCATTAAAAATTATTTATTTTAAAAAAACTTAATAAAATTATTATTTTATAAACATAGGCTTGAAATAATTGAATTGGCATGGTTTTGGGTGTACTTGGTGATGTGTGTTCATGATTCATTTTACGAGGCCTAATTAAAATTTGACTTAGTGATTGGTTCCATATGAGTAATAGGACATTGTATATTTTTTACCATGTTAAGACTTATTATATCAATGAGAGACTGCTCATGATTATTGAACTGTCACTCCGAATGAATTTCTATATCGGTGAATGTGTGGATTGGAATGGGACATGCTAATGGATTGTGATTTTTTGGAAAATTGTTTAGTTTGATTCCATGGAAAATAGGTTTGGTTTGAAAAACTAATTCTCATATAAATACTTATGATTTTGTATTAAAATATTTTTTTGTTATTTTCTATAATTTGTTTAGATAAATTTGTTTATATAAATGTTCTATCATGTTCTCTCTTAGTGGCGCGAGTAGGGAATTCAATTGGGGAAAATATATTGACTTTCATTACTCACCCCCACTTTGGAACATTATTGATTCTTCAGATGTTGTTTTCTAAGATATACGTAAAGGAAAAGGATCACATTTATTTAGTTGTGCTTTGTGATACTAGGTCTATATTTTGGATTTGGAGCATCAATCAGGTTGGGATATACAAAGTTATGTCTTTGGAGTCTTTTTTTCCTGTGGGTTTTCCTCCTGGTTTGTACATTGGTATATTTTATACTCCATTATGGTATACTATGGTATTTTAGATTTGATATTAATGATATTACATTGAGTTGGTTTACATTTTTATCATGGTTCATGTTGTGGGTTTGGTTTTGGAAAGTTTGGTATGTTTTTTTATTTCTGAAAGGCTAAAATGCCCCAAATTATGTTGAAGCCCTTGGAATTTTTTCCTAGCCTTTGGTGACTTGGGTATGTCTCTTAAGGACAAGTTACATTATTCCGACTACTAAACACAATGAGGAGAGGTTGGATGTTACAAGTGGTATCAACTTTTTAACACCTTAACTTGCAATATGTTTTAGCCCTGGTTAATTTTTCACTTGGTTATCATTTCAATAAATTATAGTTTAAATTGATTTTGGTATATTCCTTATGATGGGTTAGTAAAAAGGAGTATTATTGTCAAAAATCTAAACGTAGAGCCTAAAAATACGTAGCTAACTTTCTAGTTTTGGAATTCATTTAAGCATTGAGATCATTACATAAGTGTTTTAGAGAATCATATATGATTTTGAATCTCAATTTTATGGGTTTATCTAATGATACAATCATGAGTTTCATTTTAGAAATGGTTTCCCTTTAAGAGATCATATTTAATTTTTGTTAATGCTTTATGATTTAAGGAAAAATTATTTATTTTTGAAAGGTGTTAATTTTTTTTCAAACATAAATTTTTGAAAAAGATATTTGTTTAGGTATTTTGAAAATGGTACAATTTTTAAAATCAATTTTATTTTTTTTTCACAATGGTTGAACCTGAAAAAAGATTAATTTTAGAAAGTAATGTTGTGATAAATTATGTAGTATATTTTGAAATTTTTAAGCCTCATTTTTATATAGAGAAAGAATTATATTTTTTATGGCTATATATAAAAAGGAAACTTGTAGGAATCATATAAAAAAACCAGAAGAAACTGAAAAAGATGTGGTTTCTCGTGACCCAGAGGTAAAAAAATTAGTTTAAATCATCTGTCTGGATTTTCAAACCATTGAGTCATGATTGATACTGGATACTTTTTTTATGATATATTTCACATCTGAAAATCTATGTGGAGGAAGTATGGTTTTCTTCAATATCGTTGGATAAAACTCTATCATAAAGAGAAAGATGAAGAAGGAAGACTATTCCTAAGGATGTGTAACACATGAGAATTAGACCAGAGGATTAATTATCCATCCTCTATGAACAAAAGTTAAACAAAATTGTTTTCAGTTTGGTTCACCGAATCAAATAAATCAAAATTCTATGACAGCACATTGAGTATTCCCTAATTGAAATCATATAGCATATCTACATCATTATTTCAGAGGTACTATGAGGTATATTATTTAGGACACTTATAATAAATCATATATGTTGTTTGCTTCAATGGTATGAAGGTAGCACAATCAATGTCATCAATTGAATAGGGCTGGCCATGGTTATTATAATAATACCATGAATCCCCAGCAAGGGAAATCTCAATAGGGAAATAATGAACAATTTGTCGTGAAAACGAAATTATATGGAGCTAAAAATGTTTATTTGGATGCTAAATGTGGACCATAGATGATAAGATGTCTGATTATTTTTAACTCTACACGTATTCAATCTTGGTTTATTATGGGTGAATCCCTTTCCATTATTTCACCTCGTGCTTTTGATTTGTAGGATTTAAATGTTGAAATAATGCCTTTTCTATGGAAACTGCAAACTCTTATTGGTCAATGATAATGTTGATCCATTATTTGTAGATCATGTTCTATAATGATTTTTTTAAATTAGATGATATGGTACTTATCTATGATTCAGATGGATATTTATGATATAGACCTAGTAAGGGATTGGTTTACTGCATTTATGGATGACATAGAATGTTTAAATTTAAGGGTTAGTTTTATGACTATTGATTATGTCAATCATCCTTTTTGAGTAAACTTGAATGTAAAGTGAGTTCAATGGGATTTCAGATACTAGCAGTTGGAATAATCACATACCATATGGAAGTGTTTACTTTTTAATCATTGGAAGATATTGAGAATAATAGTTTTCTAGCATATTTTGATATGTTTCATGATGTTTTTTTACGTATTTCTCGTGGTTGAAGCCCACAAGAGTAGTAAATTTTATGATTGATATTCTTTCAAGTACTAGTCTACATACCCTTCAATCATACTGAATGGCACCAAAATAATTAGTGGAATTGAAAGTATCATTGGATGAGATGGAATTCAAAGTGTGCATTCAGATAAGTATGTCTTTGTGGGAAGCACCAGTATTTTTTTTTAAGGAGGATGGAACTATTAAACTATGTGTGGATTATCGAAATGTTAACAAAATTTGGATAAAGAATCATTAACCATTCCTATGCATTGATGATATGGTTGATCAATTCAATGGAGCTGAGTGGTTCCCTATGATGTAATTTACATTAGGATATGTCCAACTACGGGTTACGATGGAGGATATTCTAATAAAAATATTTTTGATATAGATGTGGATATTATGAGTATTTGGTAATGCCTTTTGATCAAACTAATTCACTATATGTATTTATGGAATTGATGAATCTGTTATTTTATAAGTATCTGGATTCATCCATGGTGGTGTCTGTGGATGACATATTGGATTATTCAAGGAAAAGTGGAGATAATAAAAATCATAGGGTGAGAATGTTTAAAATATTGAGAGATCATCATTTGTATTCCAAATTGGGAAAGTGTAGTTTTTTGATAAAATAGGTATGTTTTCATGGCCTTGTAATTTCTAAAATAGGTCTTTATGTGGATCTAGAGAAGATAGATGGTGTTATCTAATGGAAACCTCCAATAAATGTCTTCGAGATATGCATTTTCTCTTGATTGGTGGGTTATTAAAAACATATTCCTCGTGAATTATGACAAATAGATTAATGTATTCTATAATTAACAAATAATAATTCTCAATTTCAGTTGAATGAGGAATTTAAATAGTATTTTAAAGAGATTAATGTTTCCTAGTAATCATCACAAATCTATATTTATCTAGAATCATTATAATGTTACCTGTGGTATCGTGATTCATGAGGATCTTGGTTAGGATGTGTTCTATTTTTGGGAGATCATGTTTTATCTTATGTCTCACAGAAGTTATGATTTCATGAGAGTAACTACCCAACCATCTATTTGGAGTTAGTTAACATAGTCAATGGTTTGAAAACATGGTGTCATTGCCTTTTTTTGGAAATTTATAATAGTTATAGACCATAATAGCCTGAATAATATTTTCTCATAACTGGATTTGAATATAAAACAATGAATATGGACGGATTATCTGGAAATGATCGACATTGACATGATGTGTACACCAGGTAAATGCCACATGGTTTTGGATGCATTAAGCATAAATTCACATGCTCAGTAGGAAAATTGAGATTCATATAAATGTAGGTTGATGTTGGTCCTAGTTGAATGAAATTGGTATGTGAAGACGGAGGTGAATATCTGGTTTTATTTCATGTTTTGTTCCTTCCTGATTTGGTTGAGATGGGAAAAGTGGAATATACGTCTGATTCATAATGTGTTTCTCTATGGTAAAAACACAATGATTGTGATACCATAGAGGGCATGAAGTAGGATGGGAGTTTAGCGTTGTGGTTTAGAAACTACATGGTCATTCTTATGGATTGTGAGGGACAACATAATAATTATTACTACAATTCAATATGTTTTATTCATCCTATAATATAGAATATGTGTAAGGAATTGAGAACATAGTTTTTTGGGATGGTATTAAAAGTATGTTCGATGATTTTACTTTGTTATTCTAAACTTGTCAATAGGTTTTGAATGAGCATCCATGACCAGCAGGTATTATGCAGTCTTTATCTATTTTTAATAGGAAATGTGAAGTATTTTCCATGGATTTTGTAACAAGTCTCCCTAGAATGGGTTGGAAACATGATTCAATATGGGTTATAGTATATGGGATCGTAAAGACTTCCAATTTATTCCCTCCTAGTTATTCTCATATGGTGGAAGAATGGTAAAAAAATATAAGTGGTAATGATCCAGGGAATACCAATTTATATAGTATTTAAAAGAGATCCTAGGATAATGAATAATTTTTGAAAATACGTTCAGAAATTCTTTGGGACCCTATTTACAATTAGTAAAATGTATCACCAATAGATAGATGGAAAAACCAATCAGACGATACTAAAATTGTAAGACATTATGTGGGCTTGTGTAACGGATTTTTATTTCTCATGGTAACAACACATAACATTAATACAATTATCATATAAAAAAATTTAATCACACCTTGAAACATATTACTTTGTTTCAAAAATTTATGTGCTTCCTTATCATTCTCTAATTCTCTGGGTAGAAACATGTGATACATAACATGTTTGGTTGATCCTTTTCAAAGAGGCAACAGAGGAGATTTAATTGATAAGGAAATGGTTAGAGACTTCTTAGAGATGTCAAACAAATTTTGTGGATCATCATTAATGGCCATTTTCATTTGATATGAGGGATCATCTATTCCTGAGGATATCCAAACCTTATACATTGTCAGTTTCGAATATCGGGAATGTTATCACAAAGATACGTAGTCTCTTTTAAGATACATGAACAGGTTAGGGAGGAAGAATATTGCATTGAATATAAACCATGGTTTAGTGTTTGGCATAATGTGTTTCATGTATCATTGTTGAAAAGGTATCATACTACACATGACCATGTGATTCGAGTAGACCACATTGTAATAAATCTAGATTCTTCATTTTTACATATATAGATACATATTTTCAACTTCTTAGAGAATTTATTTCATCGGAAAACATTTTTCTTGTCATATTCTTGGAAATTATGGTCAGATTTGGGAAGATTATTCGGACTAGGATATGGAAATGGTCAATTAGTGGCCCGATCTATTTCAGGGAAATACTAGTTTTTGACATATCAGGGAAAAAAAGGATAATGGTGTGGAGAATATAGCACCCATGGATTAAATTTTGTAACCCTTTCGTTTTTCCTTATATTTATATAAATTGTTTGGGTGATGTTTTTGAGGGTTTGGAAGACATTAGGATGGGTTTTTTGTCTTTTGAAAATGGATCACAGTTTGGGAAACATTTCTGGATACTGTGAAACTCCTATAGAAAACCATGCATTGTGAGACATGGGATAAGAGGAAGGCATATTTTTAGGAGAAAAGTTTTTAAAGATTGTGTGAGCACAATGGAAAAATCAAGAAAAGTGGAATAGAGGGATTTTTCATGGCTAGAACATGATTTTTCTAACCATGTGGAACATCTTTGCTAGGTCCACAGTGAGATAAAGTTTAACGCATGGTTTTTATAGACATGTGACTAAAAATGCATGATTTAAAAGTTAGATCATAACCAATTATATCTAACAAATTTTCACAGACAATCCACTTGTTTTGGCTCTAAATCTACACTAACATGAAATTATTTCCCTCCCAAAGGCTACTTAACATTTACCTATAAAATTGGAAGTGATCTGGAGGAGTTTCAGCCTATGATGATTCTCAATTCCCTTGACAAGTGATCATTTGTGGCATTTTTCATGTGTTTTATTAGATAAAATATTCTCTCCCTCTCATATTATTTAATCTGGTCCATTAAAGATATATCTTAGATTGTCAATTCCAATCATGGTTATATGTTGTTTTTTAATTATAGTGGTAGAGATCTAAGAATGATTTTTATATGTTCCACATGGTTATGTTATCATTTTCTTATAGTTCTTCATTTTTACAATAATTGTTGAGGTATGTGGTTTCACTATTAAATCCACCTTCAATAACATCAAGGATATATTTAAAATTGTTCAAATTGATTAAAAAAAATTATGAAATTATTTTTCAATATTTTTAGAAATCTTATGTTGTGATGGTGTGTGCAGTTGTGAAATTATTGTCCGTAATTCATTGATAAATGATTTTAAAATATGGTTTCATTTTATTTATTGAAAAATGATTTATAAAAAGGTATTCAATAAATATATATAATTTTTCAAGTTGTTTTTGAATAATTTTATTGGGGTTTTTTTTTGCATTCTGTGTGGTGTGTGTTAATGTTAAATTTTAGGAGGCTTTATTGAAATATAACTTAGTGCTTTATGCCAAAGGTGTAATGAAACATGGGATATTTTTTACCTTCTAAAGACTAGGTAGTTCGATAAGATTCTACTCATAGAATGGATCTGTCACAATTTATGCATGTGTGAATGGGTGGATGTTTGGATTGGAATGGGTTATGAAAATGGTTTATGAAATAGTTGGGAAAAATTATTTGGTTACTTTTCAGGGAGAATAGTTTTTCTTTGGAAAACTATTTTTCATAAATTCTTTTAGTTTTGTGATAAACTATTTTAAAATTTTTAATAAAAATATCTTTCTATAAATGTGTTAATATGATCTATCCTTGTTTTAGGAGTAGGGATGTCATTTTGGGGAAATATAATGAGTTTTATTACCCAACCCTACATTGGAACTGTGTATATTTTTTAGATGTTGTTTACCAAAAGATAGGTAAAAGAATAGTATAACATTTATTTAGTGGTTCATCATGATATATTGGTTGTATAAGGGATTTGGAACATAGATCATGTTGGGATATATGTAGTTATGTATTTGGAGTCCTTGTATCTTTTTGGTTTTTTCTTTCGCTTTCTACTTTGATATTAGCAGTTTTCCTTTGTGATACTCTATTATTGTTTGGTTTTGATACTTATGGAATTAATTTAAGATGTTTTACATTGTTATAATGCATCATGTGTTTTTTTTTGTTATGAAATGTTTGGTTTGGTTGTGTTGTTCATCAATGCGAAAATCATACCCAAAGTGTATTAATGCCCTCAGAATTTATTATCATCCTTTGGTGCCTTGGGGATGTCTCTTAAGTCTAGTTGACTTACTTATTCCTTCTTAATTAAATAATGATGGACAGGATGTTATAATATATATATATTAAAACTCCCCTATGGATAATAATTACACATACACAAACACTATAGGGGTCATGACCCATCCTAGTGGGGCTTGTGTCACGACTCCCTATGTTGTCCCCCAATAGGCCATGGGATGGTCACTAGCAATGAGTAGGAATATAACTAACAACAAGGGAATTGAATCAGTACCGGTACTCATGAAAACATTTCCAAGCCACAAATGATGAAAGGTAATCACACTATGATAACCCTATATGAAAACCACTTTCCCCCAAGAAGAGTAGAAGAGTGAAAGTAATGTATAGAACATTAAACAAGGCAAGAATACAATCCCCCTAAATGTAATACTTTATAAAAGATCATCAAACTCATCTGTAGAAAACCCTAACCAATCTGATTTAAAGGTAGGGAACTGGAACTATTGTCTGATATCATAGGATTACCTCAGCCAATCGGATCTCATAAAGTTATGTGTGATCGTAGTTTATCATGGACTCTATCAAAAGGACACTTTTCTGCACAAGACACGACACATGTGGGAAATTCTTATGAATGGGTGGGTATAAAAAAACCCAAAAGGACACCCCAAAACCACAAAACAATAAATAGAGGAAAAGTAAAGTAATCTCTACACAAGTGTATGTCTACAACATATAACAAGAAAATCTAGATATACATGAACCATACCACACAGTCTAGGGTAAGTCATAACCATGCCATACCAACTCTAGGGATTCCGTCCAATGAATTCCAGGAAGCACCCATCTAGGAGAACACAATCTTGAGTTGGATAAAAGTGATTGTATCCATCTAATAGAAATAATCATTATTAACCACCATAACAGTGAGATAAATACAATGAATGATCTGAATAGAGTGTGATACATCAGTATAGGATCACATCCAGAGCCATGGCGTATACCAACAACTCCATGTTGAGTTACCTTTTAAGTAGAGGATTGATGTTCCAGTAGTGTTGGTCACCCAATACTATGGAATCTACCAAGGGAATGAATAATGAATCGGGTATCCCTCACTATGTCTCTTGGGGGATTCTAATAACTTTATCTAAGAATTCTGACTGAATATATCATACTCTTGTAAGTTGGAAATACTACCAACAAAACTGCAGAGAAATGATAAGGAGAATAAACTCCAACAAATCTCTTACAAGATACAATTAATGAAATGAATAATTCACATGAAGGGGATGGTGAATAGTGAGTTGTAGTCACAGCCACCATGTACCTTGACCCCGGGTACTACACATGAAAATAGACTATGTCATGGGAAATTCGGAGATAAAGAAGACCTTTGGTCTCATAAGTAATGTTTCATCATATGGGTTCCAATGTTTTATATGGCATGTCAATTGGACATATGGCATAAAATATGTGGCCATTTAAGTGAAAAGTACTAATATTGGTCTGGTCTAGTTCTGACACAACCATGTTAGGCACTATCCAGCCAGAACCATCCCATGCTGCTAGGCTACTAGAGTGGCCTGACTTCCTTTTCTATCCCTTTGGTACGTGGGCCTGCATGCAGCCACCGTGGTCCATCAAATGTGGCCAATCCAGTTTTTACATAACTGTCACACACTCAATATAGTGTCGATGCGCCTCGCCAATATGCACTTCCATGCACTGTTGATCGTCGTCACATGCACAGGGCAGCGACAAAACAAAATACGCAGTTCTCCAGTGATACTTTGGTTTTCATTGTTTTGAAATATATGCACGTCTGCAATCCTTAGGTCTAGTTCTTCATCACCATAGGCTCAGATAAACATCATGATTCATCGAGACGAAAAATTACTCACATGGTTGTATTTCCTAAATCGTCTTGATCTATCTGTCACAATATTCATTATGCCTTTGGTTGGTAATCGAGATATTGGATCATAGATATAGGATTATGGTGCCATGAATCGAAGGTGCAAAGATCATTTGTTCATTTCCAATGAAGAACGAAGAACACCAGATAAATTAAGGGTGAGAGATAAATTCACGTTAATGCCTAGAAAATAGATCTCGACCCCATTTTTGATGGCCTCGATCCATTCATGTTAGAATTAATAAAGATACTGAAGATTTTCAAATACCTACCAAAAATCAATCCCCGTAATCATCCCACATATATAATCACAAATCCAGTAATATGAATGACCCATGAATCAATCCCTTCATCTATTGACTCACATTCATCATAGGAATTAAATAAAAGTTGATAAATCAAATTAAAACTCATGCCCTGCCTCGATTTTGTTCGATCACTGATAATGAAAGGTCGTTGCATCATTTCTATGGGAAATTTCCTTCAAATATAAGGTTCCTCACTCTCAATTCCACAAATTCATTGTCTTTTATTGGGGAGTGAGCAGTCTCCTTGCCTTAAAGGATTTCTTGGGTTTTAGTGATAAACATGAATTCCCTGAAAAATGATTAATAAAAAGGAAACATTTGAGCAAAAAATAATTTTTTTTAAATTTTTGTTACTTCCAAAATCTACATTTCACAGTTGACCCAGACCAGACACTGTTATGCCTCGCCTATGTTAGAATTATAGATCTGAACACAACGATGCCATCAAATTTCATATTTGGTCACCCGTTTGAATTTTATTCCTCTTTTTTTGGAAAATCAATCACACATGTTATTAAAAGAATAACATTTCAAATGAAATATTATGGGAACATTGGACTTAAAAATAAAGCATAGTCTTCGAGCCTTGTCTTGGAATTTTCCATATTAATTTATAAAAATAAAACTGATGAAATAAGAGTCTTTACATTCATTCCACCATAGGGATTCATATCCTCGAATGCCAAAAATGGGATACTAAATAAAAATTTGTGGGTAATATGAACGAATCCGGGCCTCCCACTCCCACACTCTCTCAGGGAGATTCTTGTGCTACCACTGGATGCATGCCATGAAAATTGATCACCCATAAAGATCCAATCTTTCTGATCGTCAATCTCTATTGGGTACTCCAACAATGTCACCCTATCACTGATGCCCATCACACCCCAGTTGATGATGTGTGATGGATCATTCTTGTACCTCCTCTGATATAGAACATGGAAGACATCATGTACCCGATGCAACTATGGGGTTATATCTAGGAGGTACCACAACTCACCAACTCTATACAAAATCTAAAAAGGGAAAATGATCCTCGGAGAAAACATGTTGACTGACCAGATGTCTACAACCCACATCATGGTGAGACCTAGAGGAACACATTGTCTCAACCCTATAACTCCAGTTGTCTCCATATCCTATAATCATATGACTTATTCAAGGTCTTTGTAGTATTAATTTTCTCCAAGATGAAATGCACCTTCTCAGTAGTAGCAGGCACAAACTCCGGGCTGATTAGTGTTGACTCTCATAGGTTAGTCTAGAAAATATGTGACCAACGTGGTTGCTCGTACAGAGCCTCTAATGGAGCCATACCAATGGTGGAGTGGTAGTTATTTTTGTACGCAAACTTGACTAGTATTAGCTGGTCATCCCAATTATGAAATAAATCCACGATGCAGGTCTACATCATATCCTCTGAAATCTGAACGGTTCTATTAGTATGGACATCCCATTTGGGATGAAATGTCATGCTCTAGTGTAATTGAGTCCCAAATTGAACTTTCTATTCATTACACAATCCAGATGTGAAACAAGAATCCTGATCTGAAACAAATTTCAGTAGAAATCTTCGAAACTACACTATCTCTTACATGTAGAGGTGTCCCAAGATCTCTATTGATCTTTTATCCCAAATATATAAGAAGTTGGATGAATTTATGATTCATTGAATGGACACCTAGATAGTGTCATGTTCCCAAGACATATGTGGTAATCCCATAATGAAGTCTATAGACATTACATCCCACTTACACTCTAGAACCAAAAGGGTTTGGTTCAAGCCTGCTAGAACAAGGTACTTAACCTTCACTTTTTTCCAAGCGAGGTACCTAGAAATGAATTTTTCCACTTCCTTCATCATCCCCGGCCATGAGAATTAATTTAATAGGTCTTGTAACATTTTCACCACACCAGGATTTACATCTAATGGGGTTGTGTGGAACTCCAACAAAAACCTCCTCCCTCAATGGCTCTAGTACAACTGTGCACCCTCATAAATGAAAAAATTTATCCCAACCTTATGAATATCCATCAATATCATATTCTATGGATTACTGATCATGTAGAGTCTCACAGTCTGCATCCCAAAGATGTGCCTCCCTTACATGATGTATGAGTAAAGGAGTTATGACCATTGATTAGTGGTAAGATCCCCCAACACCATCCACATAGGACAAATATAATGATGCCAACTTCTCTGACACCTCATCCAACATCTGTGAACTTGAACTCCTACTAAGACAAACATCCACCACGTTCACCTTCATAGGAGTGTAGATGATCTAAAAGTCATAATCCTTAGGAAAATCATTCCACCGCCTCTATATCAATTTCATATCATTCTATAAGAAGAAATGCTTGAGAATCTTTTGATCAGAGTAGACAATAAACTACTCACCCATCAGTTTGTGTTTCTACATCGTCAACGTAAACACTACTACTGTAATATCTGGATCATGGGTCATGTAGTTCTTCTCATGTGTTGTCAACTAGGGTCAACTATAGTAAATCATATCCTTAATATTCATTAAGACAAAACCATGTCTGGTCCCTAATACATCGTATAAAACTGTGTACTCAACACCCTCCTTCGGTAATATGAAGATCAGGGTGCTCATAAAACTCTACCTCAGCTATTGAAAAGCCTGATATATCTTCTCTATCCACAAGAATGTTTTCCCCATTCAGGTTAGAGTTTTCATTCGTTCTTATATGGTGGATATATGAGGGATGAATATTTTGTAATATCCATCCCTCCCATGGAATCTACAAACCTCCTTCACATTTCATGGAGGCTCCCATGCTAATACTAATTTGACCACAGCTGGGTCCACAACCACTCCATCTGTAGAGATAAAATGTCTTAGAAAGTGGAACACATGAATACAGAACCAGAATGCTGATAGATTCCAATAAATATGGTGCTTGTGAAGTATGTTCAGAACCATCCTTAAGTGTTACGTAAACTCATCCTTGAACTCGGAGTACCCAAGTATATTTTTGATGAAGACCACAACAAACTGATAGGTGTTGTTAATAGGTGTTCCTGATCAAGAACCACTAGCAGAGAGATTTATATATACATTGAACGATCTAAATAGATTTTGATACATAACTAGAGGATCATAGCCATGGACATGGCCTATACCAACAGCTCCATCTGGAGTAAACTGCTGTCATGACCCGTCCTCAGGGCTCGTGTTGTGGCTACCCCAAGCCCACCTTCCATAGGTCAGGGGATGGCAACTAGAACCAAAGGAGAATCCCTAATAAAAAGGGAAGGCATTGCCTTTAAACCTATAACACACACAGTCTGAACTCAAACAGTAGATGAAACAAGGACAAAAATAGAAAATAAATGTGTCATGAAAGTAAGTGGGATAGCATACAAATCCAACTGAACAATAAGTAAAAGTATAAGTAAAAAGAAAAAAAACAGCTCATGGATCATCCACCGGGGAATCCTACATGAAGGGTAGGTACAGAACTCGAACAACTCATCCCTGAGGTACTTCTCATCTAGTCCACCAATGAGCAGCCTCTCATCTATCACCCTCAGCCTTGATCACTATTGTCCTTCATCTTCAGAGAACACAACAAGGTGTGGGCGAGACCCGTGCAGGGGTGAGTGTGACAATTCATAGTATTGGACCCTGATACCCCTGAAGGTCTCCCAGAATCCACTAGGGATAAACCACAGAAGTAAGATAAAATTATGAAGTATGAACTCACCTTACTTAGGTATATGCCCATACATATACCTAAGTTACCAATCACAAACCGGCTCCAACTCTCGAGCCCAAGCACACCCATTCCACAAAGGATGTAAAGTCAATCATCTCAATGATAAATACTTAAAGACAATAATCTTCTCACATAGGTATACAGAAAATAAAGAGGTGTAGTGATGATTAGATGTCACCTCTGAATAATCTCCTCTGTCACACCGAAGTAGGATCCTGGAACAATATCAGCGCTGTTGAACCCACAGAGGATCCTAGTACAAAAGTCAACAATTTCAAACCCACGGAGGATCTCGGTACAGAAGTCACCACTGTCAAACCCACAGAGGATCCTGGTATAGAATCCATCATTGTCGAACCCATGGAGGATCCTGGTATAGTATCATCACTATCGAACCCACTAAGGATCAGTTCATCTCAGTCATAGCTAGCCATAGGGTCCTGCACACAGCACGCTCGATTCTGGGAGGGTCTGCTCCTCAAGCCAAGTGTCAATACATCAACTACGATGAAGTCTTGATTTGATGTGTCTCATAGTTCTGCCTCATCATAAAGAACCCAACGCGATAGACGGCGCATCAATCAGATGCCCGGTCTCTGAGTTATTGGCATTTCCGCTCTAGGGGTCTGGTTGGTTTTTAGGTTCAAACCAACCTAACCATACCCGAACTGCATCCAAATCTCAATCGGGTTATTCCAAAAGAATCACCTCACTCCAAGAATTCCATCTCCAAAGACGGTTCGTTAATCGGACACCTGAAGCCCAGAATAGTGGTGATAAGGTGATAACTGGCTATAGCGGGTCTGGATCCGGTCAGACCAAGTTGGAGCGACCAAGCCTGACCCGGTTCCAAACCGGGTTCTGACCCGAGGTGAGGGTCTGGCCTAGTCCAATGAAATGGCCCAGCCCAAAGGTGGCCCAAACGAAGGCGGCCCAACTCGAGGTCGGCCCGGACGATGTCGCCCGGCTGAGGGCGGCCCGGCCCAGGGCGGCCTGACCCAGGGGGGCCCGGCCGCGGGTGGCCCGACGAACTACCCTAGCTGCACCCAGGGAGGTGGCGCGCACCCCCTGGCATCCAAAAGGCTATACTGTTTGGGTGTGAGCCGAACCGTTTCCCGGTGGCGCCGGTTCCGCTCGTCCCGGTTGGCCCGGGTGGCGAGCCGCCCTGGCTAAAAGGCGGTCAGCCCGGCTGGCCGCCACCGCAACTCCCCCACGGTGTGACGGCATTGCAGTGCTTCTTCTCTCCGCGCGGTGTGACAACTCCGCACCCCCTCCGCCGCAGCCCGACCTAGCCATGGACTTTTTCTCTACTACGTAGCACGACAGCGCTGTGCGTCTTCATCCGCCACGACCCTCCTGGTCGTAGTTCCTCTCCGGTGCCGTGCGACGGCACCACACCCCTTCAGCACCTCCACGGACCACCTAGCCACAGCTCGGTATCTCTACACGGCATGGCGGAGCTGCACCGTTGTGGCAACCCGGAGGCCTTGCGATGTCGTCTCCTTTTTGCTGTCCACCTCCATCATCATCAAATGGATACAAAAAAAGGGGAGGGGTCAGGTCATGTTCATGCGGCCCAAGCCATCCACATTATTATGATATCAATAGAAAAATTAATAACCAAGATCAAATGACGAATAACAGAAATGAGAATAAAACTTAAATCCCCTACCTTTCTTGTCAGTGTCATTTGACAGAGTTGCGGAAAGGCGGCGGCGTCCCATCAACGTCGGAAGAGGAAAATCGGTACTCATCATTGGGGGATGGCGTACGAAGGAGATGAAGTTGTATAAGACGTCGGAATTCCTCATGGGTGTCACTTCTCTTTCCTTTCCTCTGTTGAAGAATGAAGAACTTGATGCTCATCATTCTTCAGAGACAAGGGGCGTTCTTCGTTGGAAGAAGTCATTCTTGAAGAACTGCAATTCTCTACCAAATAGAATCACTAACCATAATAAAATAATAGCTTCTATATTATTTTATTGTTTCCATTCATTCCAAAAAGAATTCAAAAGTTTACAAATCCATTCAAATTAATTAATTATTCTAATAATTAATTTTTTGTTTGGCAGACTTATGATGGATGGTGAATATGCTCTGCAATAAATTGCGACTTCTAAGGGATAAAGGGGGGATAAGGGGGATTGATGGTCGTGTGGGACCCACCACATAATATCCTCCCAAAGGACGGTTATGTGTGGGTGGGACCCACCTCTAACCTCTCCTGGGAGGATTAAACCACCACAAAATAAAAATATGTTACACATATTTTTATTTAATTTATTTAGAAAACCCCCAAATTTAACATCCGCTCTTGTTAGAGTGCAACAGCGGTGAAGGTCTCCTTAAGCGAAAACTGTCACTGCGAGTTCAACAGTGACATTAGATTTCAATTCCAATCACCGGTTCAGAAGATATAAAATCCCACTTGTACGTTTATAGAGCGTACCCAAACAAAACTTTAGAAATTGATTCTGGGTACACCAGGCCTAGGAATCAAGTGTAGTCAGAAACTGCGGACTCATAAAATTACCATGTATTTAAAAAAGATCCATGGAATTTCAAGATCTTTACATTCTCCCCACCTCATGGATTTACATCACTATAAGCTACAACAAACAATAAGGAAATAAATGGGGGTACTGAGCATGCACTTGAGCCCTCCTGCTCCCATGTGCTCTCCTGGTGGATTTAGTGCTGCCAGCCGATGCACACCAGAGGTATCGACCATCCACACAGGACCCGCTCCTATCAATCATCAATCTCCACTAGAACCACTGTGAATTTCTCCCCGTCATCGATATATGATATAGATAATATTTTCATCATTTTTTCTATTTAATTAAATTATATAATCCCTAAAATTTGAACAAGTTTATATATTTACATCAATTTTGGAGTTATAATGTGGTTTGGGATAAAATTGGAAAACTTCGTACTTTGGAAATATTGATGGATTTTAATCAGTACAGTAATTCATATGTATCATTTAAAATATAAATCCAATTCATTTGATTCATTTTTTATTGGGTTTATATATGTATTGTATTCATCTTTCCTGTTCGAACTAGGATTAAATTCGACCATCCATGGGTCCGAAAAATTCATTCAAGTAGGAAAATTATTCAGGAAGACCACGTGGACCCCACCTCAATATATTGATCAGAAATCGGTCTACATAGATCCAATTTATGTGATTTAAATTGTATTAGAACTATAATTAAATAGGGATTTCTGATATTGAGGATTATGAATATTTTACTTCAATAAGGCGGACCATGGATGCTAAATGTTTTGGAAAGGAAAAAAGGAAACATTCATCCAGAATAAATCCTCCAATTAAGTTTCCCATATCTCATGCTATACTGTAAGGATGAATAGGAAATTTTGGGGTGAAACCTTAAAGATATTTGGGAATATCTTTAAAGAAGAAACCATCTCAAATTTCAACCATTAAATTGGCCGAACATGGTCAAAATTAGGATGGACAAAATTTAAAGAAAATCATACAGAGGAATTATGAAGATCCTAAATTTGAAGACACGAGGATGGCACCCCCATTACACAATCTTCAAATTTTATCCATCGCATGTTTTAACATGTTCAGAAAATTTAATAGATGGAATTTGAGATAGTTTCTTCTTTAATGATATTCCAAAATATCTTAAATGTTTCATCCCAAAATTTCATATTCATCCTCCATGTATAGCATGAGATATGGCCAACTTAATTGGAGCATTTATTCTGGTTGAATGTTTCCTTTTTCCATTCCCAAACATTCAGCTTCCATGGTTTGCCTTAATGAAGGGAAATCATTATAATACCCAACATCCAAACTCCACATTTAATTCTTGTTCCAATCCAATTGAAATCACATAAATTGGATGTATGTAGACCGATTTATGATCAATTTATTGAGGTGGGGTCCACACTATCTTCCTGAATAATTTTCCAACTTAAATGATTTTTTTGACCCATGGATGGTCTAATTAAATCCCGGTTCAAACATGAAAGATGAATAACATACATATATTAACCTAATAAAAAATAAATCACATGAATTGGATTTATATTCTAAAAGATACGCATGAATTAATATTGTCAATAAAATCTGTCAATATATCCAAATTAAGTAGTTTTCCAATTTTAGCCCAAAACACATCATAACTCCAAAATTGATGTAAATATCTCAACATGTTAAATTTTTAGAGATTAAATAATTGAATTAATTATAAAAAAATGATTACAATATTATCTCTATCAATATCGAGCTTCCCTTGGTCGTTGATGTGGGGCGGGTCATGCATGTATTTACTCAGCTGAGATATATGGAAGACGTCATGCACCCAATGCAATTGAGGTAGAAGAGCCAAGCGGTAAGACACCTTTCCTACCCTGCTAAGGACCTGGAAAGGTCCAATAAATCCTAGAGGCAACATTCCGCCTCAGCCAAATCTCCGTAGACCTCGTCGATGTGAGACCCGTAGAAAAATGTGGTCACCATCCTCGAACTCTAGTGGTCTTCGTCTCCTATCAGCATAGGTGTATGCCTGCTCGGTTCAGTCTTCAACTGCTCTTGGAATTTCTGCACCTTCTCCGTTGTAACCTACACCATCTCTAGTCTCATGAGTGTTGACTCCCCAGGGTTAGTCCATCATAGAGGCGATCTGCAAGGTCGTTCGTAAAGTGCCTCGAAAGGTGTCATCCCGATGGTGGAGTGGTAGCTGTTGTTTTACACAAACTCTACCAAGTGTAAGTAATCCTCCCAGATGAGACTAAAGACGAGGAAGCATGCACTATGCATGCCCTCAAGAGTCTGAATAGTCCTCTCTGTCTGTCCATCTATCTGATAATGGAAGGCATTGCTCAATCGAAGCTGCGTTCTGAAAGCCTCTTGTAACCCCTTCCATAGCCGGGATGTGAAATAAGCATCTCGATGGAAGATGACCATTGATGGCACACCCTAAATCCATACGATCTCCTATATGTAGAGGCATCACAAGATCTCTACTGAACCCCACTCACTGATCAGTAGGAAGTGGGCCGAATTGGTGAGTCGGTTGACAATCACCCAGATAGAGTTGTGTCCTCTGGATGTTCGTGGAGGTCCCATCACGAAATCCAGGGATATCTTATCCTACATCTACTCTGGGACCTCTAAGGGCTGAACCAAGCCTTTTGGAACATGGTGCTCCGCCTTAACTTGCTAACAAGTAGGGCATCTTGAGACAAACTCTGCTACAGCCTTCTTTATACCTGGTCACTGGTGCTTTCTTTAGAGGTCCTGATACATCTTCCCCCCTCATGGATGTACTGCTAAAGGAGATGTGTGGAACTCCCTCAACACTTCCTCCAGAAGTGAAATTGGTACCATGGAAGGTCCTCTGAAGAGAATTTTGTGCTCCCCACCTTCAAGAAATCCATCAGGTGCCTACCCTGAGGATATCTGAGCACGTAGCATCTCATAGTCAAAGTCCCCACATTCTGCCTCCCTGACTCACTGATGAAGTGGAGGAGTGACTATGATAGACTGTAGAAAGGCTACTCCATATCTATCCACAAAGGATATCTGCAACACAACCACCTGCTATGTTACCTCTCCTAGTAGCGGAATGCCTGATCTCTTGCTGAGAGCATCTTCTACAACGTTCCCCTTCCTAGGAGTATAGACTATCTTAAAGTCAAAGTCCTGGGGGAACTCAAGCCAACGTTACTTTCTTAGGTTCATGTTCTTCTGGGAGAAGATATTCTTAAGACTCTGGTGGTTAGAGTATACTGTAAAGCGTTCGCCCATAACGTAGTTCTGCCACATCTTCAAGGAGAAGACCACTGCTGCTAACTCCAGATCATCGGTAGCGTAGTTCTGCTCGTACTATCTCAACTTCCAAGTACCATAGGTGATCACTGCTCGCTCCTGCATCAGGACACACCTGAGTCTGGTCCCTGATGTGTCACATTATACTACGTACACCACTCCCTCCTTCGGTAGCCATAATATGGGTGCACTAGTCATCATATACCTCAGCTTCTGAAAGCTCTGTTGGAATCTCTCGGACCACATGAAGGATTTCCCATTCATCGTCGATGCTTAAAGCGGTGCTGCAACTCTGGAGATGTATGGTACAAATATCTGACAGTAACCCACCAGTCACAGAAAACTCTGCACCTTCGTCACTCTCATGGGTGGCTCCCAAACAAGCACTGCCTCAATCATCACTGGATCCACTACAACTACAGCCTCCGGGATGATGTGTCACAACAAGTTTACCTCTATGATCTAGAACTGGAACTTCGAGAGCTTACCATAAAGTTGGTTCTCTCAGAGTGAGTCCAGTAGTACCCAAAAATGGTAGGCATGCTCCTCCTCAGTCTTCAAGAAGATCAGTATGTCATCGATGAAGAATACGACAAAGAGATCGAGGTAGGGATGTAAGATCTTGTTCATTAGACTCATGAACACTTCTGGGGTGTTGGTTACACCGAAGGGCATAACCAAGAACTCTTAGTAGCCATACCGACACCTGAAGGCCATCTTCTGCACATCTTCGTCTCGAACTCTGAGCTGGTTATTGCATGGCCTAAGGACTATCTTTGAGAACCATTGTGCTCCCATGAACTGATCGAAGAGGTAGTCAATCCTAGGGGTGGGTAATTGTTCTTTAGGGTCACCTGGTTCAGTCAAATATAGTCAACACATATTCACAAGCTCCTATCCACCTTCTTGGTGAACAAAATTGGAGATGCCCAGGGTGAACCACTGGGTCAGATAAATCCCTTCCCCAACAAGTCCTCCAATTTAACTCGCATCTCATGAAGCTCGGCGGGAGCCATCCGATATGCTGGAGTAGATATCAGTGTCATCCTAAGGTATAGGTCAATGTAGAAATCCACCTCTCTGCGAAGTGGTCATCCTAGAACATCATCATGGAAAACATCCGTGTACTGATCCACCACAACAGGAAAACTCAGACTCCACTCATCAGCCGCTCCAAGGATGAGACTTTCCAACTAATGTGTGATCAACTACCCCCTCCTATGGGTAATTCCATCCTATAATGAATAGGCTATGTACTCATTGGTGACGATAAACCTCATCCCATATTCACGGACACACCACACTTTCCACCTAATACAGTCAATCTGATCATGAACTATGGATAACCAGTCCATACCAAAGATGACATCGTAAGGCCTTGACTCCGCTAGGAGGAGATCCCAACCGAAGATCTCACCTCTTGGAGTAAGCTCACACTATTTAAACCAATGCATAATCGTCGATTCTGCTCCCACATGAGTCTCTAGTCGTAAGGATCGAGCCAACGGCTCTATCAGAATCTTTGAGCTCCGAACTAAGGCTGCGACAATAAAGAATAAATTGCACATGTGTCTATAACTACTGCATAAAGGGTGACGTATACATATATAATACCTCAAATCATCTCAAGTGCACCGTGGTTGTTGGCCTCGACTGCCTGGTGCTGAGCCCGCCTCTGTCCGCCAACTCCCTATGGTCGGGGTGGACCTCCTGGTGTTGGTGGTGGTAGGGCCTCAAAATGTCCTCCACCACCTGCTGCTCGGCTAGATCCTCTTCTATGTCGGCCTACTCCCAACAAACTACCACGATCAAACCTCTGCCTCTACCTGGGAGTTCCCTCTACTGTCTGCTACTCAACTGCATGGTGCGTCGGGCATTCTCAAGCCATTTGACCCTGCCTTCCATATGCATAGCACTGCCTGCTCCTCATATGGTTGGTTATGTCTCATGTGCCTTTCACAACCGAACCTATGTCCTAGGTTTCCCACCTGATGAAGTTTTATACTAGGACCTCTGTGTCATTTTTCTATTTCCGGATGCAGAAGAATCTACTACGTTTCGCCTTGTGGTGGGTCTCGTTACTGGTGACTGCTCAACTAGAAAACTCTCCATAAGATGGGATCACTCCAGCACCCCCGCCTACGTCAGGATGTTAAGGGAAATAATAGAAGCCCTAATCTCATGAGTGAGTCCCTGTTCAAAGGTCTGGGCTTTGAAGAATGGTTCATGCACCATATCTGTGGAGTAGTGCGAGAGGTCAGTGAACCTTGCTGAGTACTGAGCTACTGTCATGTTTCCCTACTGTAAATGAAGTAACTCCTGAATATGCACTGTATGATGGGAGTTTGGAACAAACTCGGACCAAGAGAGGCTCTCAAAGTCTTCCTAGAGAAATGATTCCTCGTCATTCACTTGAGGCATCAGGCTCCACCATCTCTCTGCTGCTGCATGAAGGAGACTCGCGGAAAGGATCACCATGAGGTCCTCTGGTGTCCCTAGAAATCTGAAAATTATCACAACAGCCTCAAGGCAATCCTCAGCTGCCTGTGGGTCCATCTCTCCCTGGAACCTGGGCGGCCTCTGGCGCTGGAACTTGTGAAATGCACTCAGACGACGTGCACTCTCTACTGATGGAGCTGGTGGAATCAGTGGCCCAGCAGGTAGTGGTACCACTGGTACCTCTGCTGTGATGGGGCCCTACACCAAGGCCTCGTTGCCTGGTGGGCCACCATCTCGTACAAAACTCGAAACCCTAGATGGCTACCTATGTGGGGACATCTTGAAAGGAAACAGTTGTTCCATGGTCAAAACAAACCACTTGGTGAGATGACATAAAGTAATCACGAAGAAAACATTTCAAAAGAAACACACACGCAATCAGTGTTTTTGTGCACTGAGTCAGAAACAGAAGTCAGAGTCCAAGTGAATGGATACATCGGCCGCCACACCAACACCGGTTTCCTTAAACTGATATCCACACCCAAAACACATATCACTATTGTTGTTAAAATAATTAGAGTCCAAGTTTTGTGGTAGAACCGACTCCTCTGATACCAATTTGTCACGACCCATCCTCAGGGCCCGTGCCGTGACTACCCCAAGTCTACCTTTTATTGGCCAGGGGATGACGACTACCACCAAAGGCTAATCCCTAATAAAAAGGGAAGGCATTTCATTTAAACTTGTAACACGGATAGTCTAAAGTCAAGCAGTAGAATTAACAAGTGCTAAAATAGAAAAGCAAGGTGTGTTGAATGTAAGTGGGTCAGTATACAAACCCATCTTAACAACAAGTACAAGTAAAAGTAAAAAGAAAGAAACAACTCCTAGATCATCCACCGAGGAATCCTACCTGAATGGTAGGTAAAGAACTTGAAAAACTCGCCCCTGAGGTAAGTCCCATCTAGTTCAGCTCCAAGCATCCTCTCGTCTGTCACCCACAGCCCCAATCACTATTGTCCGTCATCTTCATAGAACACAACAATGTGCGGGCGAAGCCCATGCAGGGGTGAGTATGAAAATACTCATTAGGGGACCCCAAGACCCCTGAAGGTCCCACAAAATCCACTAAGGATAAACCACAGAAGTAAGATACAGTCAAGATGTATCAACCAACCTTACATAGGTATATTCCCATACATATACCAAAGTTAACAATCAGATATCACCTCCAACTTTCGAGCCCAATCACACCAATTCCACAATAGAAGTAAAGTCAATCCTATATATGATAACTAACACAAGACAAGACTCATCTCACACAGGTTTACAACACATGAAGAGGGATAGTGATGATTAGATGTAGCCTCTAAATCATCTCCTCTGTCGAACCCACAGAGGATCCTGGTACCAAAGTCAACACTGTCAAACCCACAGAGGATCCCTATACAGATGTCACCATTGTCGAACCCATGGAAGATCCTGGTACATAAGTCATCGCTATCGAACCCATCGATAATCCTGGTATAATATCGTCTCTGTTGAACCCACGGAGAATCTTGTCATCTTAGTCGCAGGCAACCATAGGGTTCCCGCACACATCACTCTCAATTCCGAGAGGGTCCGCTCCTCAATCCAAGTGTCTATACATCAACTACCATGAAGTCTTGAGATGATGTATACCGTAGTTCCGTCTCATCATCAGGAACCCAACGCGATAGACGGTGCATCAATCAGACACCCGGTCTGTGAGTTATTAGCATTTCTATTACAGGGGCCCGGTTAGTTTTTAGGTTCAAACCAACCCGAACGTACCACAACTGCGTACAAACCTCATGCAGGTTATTCCAAAAGAATTGTCTCACTCCATGAATTCCATGTCTGTAGACGGTTCACTAATCGGACACATAAAGCCCAGAATAGGGGCGAAAAGGTGATAACTGGTTATAGTGGGTCCTGGTCCAGTCCGACCCAGTCGGAGTGACTTGGCCTGACCCGATCCAAACCGGGGTTCGACCCGGTCTGAGGGTCTAACCCAATCCAAGGAAACAGCCCGGCCCGAGGGTGGCCCGGTCGAGGGTGGCCCGACAGCCTACCCTAGCCGCGCCCAGGGTGGGTGGCGTGCACCCCCTGGCACCCGAACGGCTCTTCTGTTCGGGTGTGAGCCGAACCAGCACCTAGTGGCCCTGGTCCAGCACACGCGGGGCCCAATAGGGTCCCACTCATCCTGGCTGGCCCGAGCGGTCAGCCGCTCCAGCTCCACGAAGGCTGGCCCGGTCTCCCTCCACTGCACATCCACCATGTCGCGATGGTGCCGCGGTCTTGCTGCTCTCCGCACAGTGTGAAGGCGTCACACCACCACCGCCACTGACCAACCTTGTCGTAGCCTTCGTCTTTACCATGCGGCGTGATAGAACCGTGTTTCTTCATCCTCCGCAGCACTCCCGGCTGCGGTTCCTCTCCGGTGTGGTTTGACTACAGTGCGCTCCATCAGCACCACCGCGGCCCACCCTCCGCGCCTCAGTATCTTTGCTCGGCAGGGCAGTGTCACGCCCTTGCGGCGACTCGGCGGTCTTGCACGGCCGGGTCCTTTTTGCAGTCCACCTCTGTCGTCATCAAATGGAGATGAACAAAAGAGAGGGGGTCAGGTCATCTTCGTGCGGCCTGAGTCTTCAATGTTTTTACGATATTAATTTGAAAATTAAAAACCAATATTGAACGATGATGAATAGAAATGATAATCAAACATAAATCCCCTACCTTTCTTGCTGGTGTCCTTTGATGGATTCGCTAACATGCAGCATCATCCCGTCAATTTCGGAAGAGGAAAAGAGGTACTCATCATTGGCGGATGGTGTTCGAAGGTGACGAAGTCATAGACGATGCTGGTGTTACTCGTGGGCATCTCTTCCCTTTCCTTACCTCAGTTGAAGAAGGAAGAACATGATGCTTGTGGTTATTTGGAGATGAGGTGCGTTCTTTGTTGGAATAAGTCATTCTCCAAGAACTCTAAAGGTCCACCAAAGATAATAACCAACCAAAATAAAATAATAGCTTCCCTATTATTTTAGTTTTTCTGTGCATTCCAAAAAGAATTCAAATGTTTATAATTCAATTCAGATTAATTAATTATGCTATTAATTAATTTGTGGTTTGGCACACATATGATTGAAGGTGAAGAGACTCTGTAATAAATTGGGAGTTCCAAGGGTTAAAGTGGGGTTATGTGGGTTTGATTCTCGTGTGAGCCCCACCACATAATATTCTCCTAAGGGAGGTTATGCTTGGGTGGGTCCCACATCTAACCTCCCCTTGTAGGATTAAACCGCCACAAAATAGAAATATCTTACACATAAGCTTATTTAATTTTTTTAGAGAACTCCCAAAATTAACTTCTGCTCTTCTTAGAACGCAACTGTGGTGAATGTCTCCTTAAGAGAAAACTGGCGCTGTGAGTTCTATGGTGCCCTTAGATTTTAATTCTGAGAAACGACTCAAAAGTTATAAAATCCCGCTCATACGTTTACTAAACTTACACAAAGAAACTTCAGAAATTGATTTCAGGCACCCCGGGCCTCGGAATCAAGCACCGTCATAAACTGCAGATTCATAAAATTCCCATGTATTTTAAAAGAAATCCATGGAATTTCCAGGTATTTACAACTGTTATGTATATGATGGACATTATTTTAGGATTGGTCATATCAATTCCAAGGACTCTACGTAGGGCATGAAGACTAAATAGAGGAACATGCACTAGGCCTCTTGGTGGAATCCAAAAACACTATCAAGGAAGTCCTGTTGAAGGGATCATACTCATGTATGTAGGAAATGATACCAACATACCTATAGTGAAACAATAAGGAGAATGAAATCCAACAAATATCAACCATTATACATTGTATAAGAGGAAAAAATCATGAAGAATAGGTGGGTTCACATTGAGTTGTATTCACACCCAACATGTCACTTGACCATGGTCACTACCCACGCAAATGGCCTATGTCAATGGAATGTCCGAGATTAAACGAGTCATTGGTCTCTTAAAGACAATCACGTAGTAAGTGTTCCATTTCCACATATGTCTCTTCAATAACATGTATGGTTTGAGGGATAATTCCATTTTATTGAAAATTCTGTATCTGGGTCTGGTCTGGGTCTGACCCGGCCCACCGGACCTAGCCCAGGTCCAAAACCACCTGTCAAACCCGACCCAATCTGCTAGTTGAACACATTCAGACCACCACATTCACCTATCACATGGCCTACTATAACCACAGACCACAAAATGAGGTTGATCTACATTTCATGTGGCTAGATCACCCACAATGAGACACCAGTGATCACTTCAAATATGCCTTCCAGTAGCGCCGCACATTCTAAGGGATTCATGTGATGCACTGGTGCTCTATTGTTTAACAATAGAGGCACATATACAATCCTCGGTGCACGCTCTACATCGCCATAAGCTCGGATCAGCATCAAGATTCATCTCTATAAAAAATAACATGCATGGATGTATCTCCTAAATCACCTTGACCCATCCATCATTGTTGTTGTCCCACCCCCAGTAGGTCATCCAAACATTATATCTTCACTCCTAGATCGTTGCTCATTGAATATAAGGCATGTTGATCATCCGTACATATCCTGTGAAGAAAAAATAACACAAGAAAAGTTGGGAGAGAGAGATAAATGAACAAGAACTTTCAAAGAATAGATCTTGGACATGTTTGTGTCTGCCTCATTCCATTCCTGTAAGAATGAAGAATGACGAAGAAGAAATTCAAGTCACTACCAAAAATCAACCTTGATAATAAAACTGAAAATAAAATTCCAAATTCCACAATATGCATGACCCTTGAATCAATCCATTCATCGATTGATTCATGTTCGTCATAAGAAATAAATAACGATGATGAAATAAAATTAAAAGACATTCCCTACCTCGATTCGCTTATGTCACTAACAGTGAATGACAACTGTATCATTGTCATGGTCATTATCTTTTAAATATATGGTTCGTATTTCTTGATTTGAAAAATCTATCTATGTTCATTAGGAATAGACCCATCTTCTTTCATTATAGTATATCTAGGTTATGGTGATATCCCTAAATTCATTGAAAAAGGTTTATTAAAATGGAAACCTCATTGTGTGGAATAAAAATATTTTAATACATGCTATGTCCAAAATCTACTATTCACAGTTGACCTACACCATCTAGTGGTAGGCCTTGGCGAAGGTAAATTCGATGCTATGAACTCAACGACACCCTTATATTTTTTATCATGGCACCCATTTAGATGTTATTACAGTTTTTTAATAACAATGATCACACGTGATATTAAAATTTTAATATTTTTCAATGAACTCCACACCGTGCCCTAGAATCACATGTCTTCTCATCACCTGGTCTCAGAATTTTCCCAGTAAATTTATAAAAATAAAATAGGATAAATCTGAGTCATTACAAGTGGTTACAAAAAATTAATACTACAGGATTTTATTGTTCACTTCTCCCATAATAAAAATGTTAATTATTAAAATTAATCAATTTTCTCTAATTAGGTTATATAATTCATCAAAATGTGATTATTCATAAATAATCACCATTTAAAATGTGCTCTGAGAGTTTTAATTTGATTACTTTCTCACGATGATAAAATAAATTTTATTCCCCTAAAATGATTTCCTTAGACAAATGTTCTTTAATAAAACCCTTAGATATATTAACATCATTGATCCTAGATTCATCAACAGGAATCTAAAAAATATATTTCAGTTGGTGAAATTTTCTGTAATATTCTCTAATTGATTTCACAACACACCCTTAATAATTATACTAGTTTAATACTTCAACTCATTTTGTGATTAAAATTATGTGTTTAAGAGTTTTGAAACCTTTTTAATCAATGAAAAATACATCACCACTAAATGCATAAAATGTTTTTTTGTTATAATGTTGTTAACACAAATAGGGTTTGGATTGAATAATTCATGATACTTTTGGACTTTTTTAAAAAATTACCTCTTTCATATTCATCATAATCCTATCATACTTACTATGGTACCCTCATTTAAATTTACAATAATATATATCTGTTTATGATGTTTACATCCTAATTGATGACTATGCCTTTGGTGTATGGTTTGTATTATCCCATGAATATATGAAATAAATTTAATTATCACAATAATTTTATTGGAAATAGTAAATCCTTGAATGTGATTTAATTTCATTCAAAAATTTGAATATAATTTGCCCCGTTTTTTTATAAATTACAAAAAAAATATCATTCTTGATGAACAATCACCAAGAAGGCTCATATGCCCAGTTGAATGGAAATATGTGATATTATACTTTTTCACATTTAAAAAATTCCAATTGATTTTTATCATTTAAAAATATCATATTTTATATTAATTTTACTATAATTATCTATATATTCATCGGATTCCCCACCACCTATTTTATACCAAGAACTCAATATCTATATTATAAAGTATCTTAATTAATCAACTAGACTATATCAGAAAATAATATGGAATTTATGGATAATAAGGATTATTCCAAAATTTATTATATGTTGACAAGACATTTTAAAATAATTTAGCACACTAACTAACTATTTAGTCATTAAAAATGACTAATTTTTAAATTAAAATGGTCACCTTTTATTCCAAAATATCATGGATTGATTCTTTTTTATGAGTTACCAAAATACATTACCCCTTAGTAACTTCCATGTTTTATTAACCTTTTACTATCCAAAAATATTGTCCTTAACTGACATCGTATCCACAATACTCTGAAGAATATTATTTAAAAGCATCATGACATTATTTTATGTGTTCTTTCTACCAGGCATAGAACTACAGTGTTCTGATGCATCTTTTCATCTTAAAAATATAATTTATATAACTCAATATCTTCTCACCATGAATTATAATTTTCATGTATAATATTCATGTATCTAAAAACTTATTAGACAATGAAGTATTATAAGAAAATTAGAATCAGTTTTTATCTAGAAAGAATTCCTTTAACATATGGATGGATCTTATATATCCTTTTCATTTTTAGGTCAAACATAAACATCTTATTGTTAAAAATATATATTGTCATAAAATAATCATACATATACACTATAAATTGATACATTATATTTTTTATATTTGGACAATTTTACCCATCGTATGAAAATTATTTTGTATCATCTGATGACCTAGAGTTGACATATGGTATGAATATGTAAATGTCATGAAAATATTACAATTTACAATTTTATTTATTTATATATTCTATATCCCATGTTAAATATTTAATATCACTAAATAAATGTTTTATATATTTTTAAGAATACATGTTCTTCATCAAATTTTTAATATATAAGAACACATGTTAGGCCAATAATTTTTTACGTTAACTAGAATATGATGTCATAAATCATACTTACCCAAATTACATCAAAACCCACAAAAAACAAATTCCAAAAAACATGATTCATTTCTAATCATCCTCATCAATCCCTTTGGCCTTTAATGAAGAAGTGCGTTTCCTCCTTATGAATTGAAAATAAATACAACCTCTTACTCAATGGGTTAATCAACCTCCCATTTTGATATTTCTTTCAAACTAATATATTATAGTTTATATTATCATTCAGGATTTTCTTTAAAAATATAGAACCATCACATCCTCAATTCAAGAGATACAAAACAAATATAGGACTTATTTTCTTTCCATTATAACAATAATGAAAATTGTGATTTAAAAAGGTAGAGGAATCATCATTCTTAAATAAATATATCATGAATCTATGATATCTATATCTAAATAGACTAATACAGTCAAGAAACTACAATTGATTAATCCATAAGTCAATTTTTTCTACAATTTATAAATATAATTTCAACTAAAATTCAATATTAACACAATATTTATATTAAAATATTAATAACATGAATGTTTCTAGTACTAACATTACTATCATCCCCATTAAACCATAAAAATTTTTAAGAAAGATGGGGGGGAAATGGAAAAGTTGTATAGGTAATTCTGGGGGATGGTGTGCACTCTCATTTTATGCCTCATATTCTCAAAAGTCTAACTTAGAAGTAATTTTCTATGAATTTCAAAAATACGATCAACGGATAGAAAAAAATTAAATATTAAATATACCGTCATCCACTTTCTTCTTCATGAAATGATACTTTATTTTAATTTTTATATTTTTTGTTTCACTATATTATTTGATATATTTATTTCATATTGGTTATCAAAAGTCTGAACATGTTGATAGTCAGATGTAGCATGCATATCCATATGTGGGTCCTTCATCAATATTAGTTGTGTACAAACCCATGATTCAATAATGTACATAGCTTTAATAGAACTTAATGTGACACTTTATTCCTAAATATAATTCTATGAAACACAAATAAAACTAATAATGAATACTCTCCCTATCATGGACCTTTTATAATCAATATGGATAAAAATACATCATCATTGACATCTAGAATTTTTAAATTTACATTAATCTGATACAAATTTTAGTAATTGGAATTATTTTTTACATATATCATATTTATTTTTTATTCCAGTACATTTTATTAATTTGGATTTTATTTATACCTAATATAAATAATAATTGTATAAAAATTGATTTTATTATATTTATTCACTTAAATAATATAGCCAACAGACTTCCTAGATTTTTTTCCATTGAAAAAATCCCCTTCACCATCTTTACTCGTCATGTTTCCTAATTACTTTTTTGTAGCCACACATCTATATTCATCCAGCAAAACCCAATTTAATAGAACCTAGGAATATTTTTCTTGATGGAATAAAATGAAACTGTAATAATGAATAATTCAAAAAACCCAAAAATTGTTTCCGATGAATTTATAATTACATATAATAATTATTATTTTTGATGAATATTAATCACAAAAATTATCTTCATTATAAGAAAATTGTGTCGCATCAATATACAAAATCACAATTAGTTATGTAGTGTGTTTATTACTTACATACTGATTTATTTCTACATATCCTTTTCGGACTCCCATGTTTCTCATGTACACATCCTTCTTATATTACTGAAATATTGTGTATTGATTTAACAAATAAAGTTCCTTGTTAAATTTTCATAACATCTTTTCATCTTCATCTATCATAACTCTTGAATGATTTTTCATCTGGTCTTTTTGATTTATCTTAAAATATTAAAATACATTCATTACATCCATTTTAAAAAAATATATCTCCTTGATATGTAAATAAAACAAAACTATTGAAAGAATAAATCAAATAAACAAGGGAATATTTTTAATAAAATGAATTTCATATATTTTTGAGTACCCTTTGTATACAAGTATACCCTTGTATTATAAAAGTTCTCCATTAAAACAAATCTTGTCCCAAAAAAACCAATTTTATGCTAGAGATTTTCTTCACCATGATCATTGGAAAAAGAACCCATGTCTTGTTCTGTTTAATTAGACTCAAATATTTATTCATATATTTAACAAATTCATTATTCTAAAAATGATCATTCGTATTTTGGGTAATTTGTTTTGAAAATAGACATCCGTGAGTAGTTTATAAAGCATATCTTATTTTTTCACCCCTTGTTTCAAATGTCAAATAATATCTTAATCATTAAAATATCATTCCAACATTTTATTTGATTAGATGGTTCTTCAATACATATCTCTATCACAAGATTTGGTTAAATCATCACCATCACTAGTAATTTCTATATTACCATAAAGAGGTCTATCTAGTAAAGAGGTGATAACATCATTTTCATAATCATCCCGGGATGATTATTTGCTATATTGAATATTTTAAATTAATGTCACATCTACTAAGTTAATTACACTCTATGATTTTTTATAACATATACATGGGATTCCTTTTAGTTTATAGCCAAATAAATTTCCTTATATGTCCTTTTTATCACACATTCCACTACTTTTCTCAAATTTTAAATAATCCATGAACTTAAAAGAACTCTTATTTATTTTTTGCACTGGATTCCTCTTGAATTATATTTCTTAAGGGGTTATATTTTAATTTTCATCCACAAGGTAATTATTTGAATAATTCATGATGTGGTGGTATATTTAAAATAGAAATTCCATATATTTTCTTGCCATGTCTATATACTTCTAAATAAGACTCCTTTTGTTATTTTAGAAACCCCAATGTAATATTTAGTGAAAGGTGTGGTGAAAATATATTTTTTTAAAGATTTTAAGGATATATTGTAAATTATTAATATTTCATAGTAACATCAATTGTATGATCTCCTCATCTTTAATAAATATCATTTTTTAATTTTTCTATAAAAATTGAATCTATTAAACATGATTTTTAATTAGGGTTTTTTTGAGAAATAGACAAAATGTGCTTTATCATAGAAAAATAAATAATGAATTTGATGAAATAATTTTCTTTACTTGTTAGATTCATGGTTACAGATACAAAAAACATGTTAATTTTAGTTCATAGTAATTTTTTATCATATCCCCATAATTTAATCATTTCAATACAAATAAATTAGTTCTGAAAATATAATCATTTAATTCATCACATCGTTGAGATTCCCATTAGTGATTATGTTTCATTTAATCCTCAAAGATAACTTTTTAGGGGATACCTAATTCCTTCTAATATTAACTACTTCAATGACTTTAATTTTTAAGAAGATATTATTTCAAAATGAAATGAAAAATAATTCATAACATTCATATAATAACCTAATCCTTAAAAAATAAATTGAATATTTAGAAAATAATTCAAATTTATTAATTTATTCCACAATTTTCATTTAGTGTTTCAGATAATTATCTCATTACTCCTAAAAAACCCCACATATTAAATATTCGAAACTTCCACTTGGCATTATTTTTTTCTAAATATTAAAACATTGTAATGTAAAAAAATTATTTATCATGACATATCTTAACAATTTTATATTTTGTCACCCTAGTTTATATCCATCAATACCATAGGAAAAAATTTAAAATTTCCTATGAGAAAAATGTATCAATAACGTTGAAGAAAATAAAAACAATATAGTAAATTATAAAAAACATGAAAATGATAAAAAAGTGTTTTCTTTTTTACATAATAAACTTTCAACACGAATAATTGTTTACATTCATGTGAAATATGATTCACTAAACAAAGTTTTTCATAAAATAAATACAATAAAAATAATGAAAAAATAATAATTGTTAATGTTTCATAGAATCCATGAAATTTCTTGAATTGTTTTTATTAAAAACGTAACTTTTTACCACAAAATTGCATAATCATATCATTAAAAAATTATAACTAGTTTATATTCTGAAATGAATTAATTTTTTTAAAAACTAATTGTAAATAATAGAAATTTTACATTGGTTACTTCAAACATCATCTTTATATAAACCTTTCAATATCCCTTACATAGAGAATAATAAATATTTTAACATCCACCCAAATTTTTTGGATAATATGATCATTGCCTAAAACATTTCAGATCTATATCAGTCTCAACCATTAGCATGAGCTATATTGGGAACACAAATAAATTTAAATAGTGTCCAAAAATTATAGTATCCATTAATCACATAAAATATTTCTTTTACAACATAAAAAAAATAAAAATATATATTTTATCTCAAAACTAATTTATTTTAATATATTTATATATTAATTTTGTTTAAAAAAAATTTAAAATTTATAATACATAGAAAAAATAGATGGAGGGATTCTTTTGAATAAAAAATGGAATGTTATAGTGGAATAAAAATATAAAATAATTTTTTCATCTATAGTGAAATACTTTGATTTCATATATGTTAAAATAAAACATTCCTTCTTTCATTTTGAAAAAAATCCAAATAATTCAGTATAAAATACAAGAAAAATATAACATTTTGGAACCATTGATAGTAAGTATAAAGTGACAAAAAAAATTTAATTAATATTTATTTATTTAAATACAAATTACAATTATTTTAATTAATATATTCATGGATGACATATATTTATAACAGAAATATTTAAAATATTTAAAACGCTGATTTATGTTAAACTGTCTGTTAAATTGAGTCACACTAATCACATGAATTCATTAACATTCTTTATAATAAACCTAAGTTACTTATTAAAAATAATAAAAAAAATTCAATTTATTATTCTATTTATTTTATTTATTATCATTTTATATTCAATTACATATTAAATTACATTCAAATATAATGTTTTGATGATATTTGGATCATATCTTCGTAATTACTTTTGTAAGAAAACTATTATCAAAAGAACATTATTACATCGTATATAGATTAATAATCAGGAAATAATTATATTTTCATCTATTATTTATACTTTTAAATATATCCATGAATGGTGGTTATGACAAATGAACTATGTTATAATCCTAGAGATGATAGGTTATACATATACATTAGTATTGTTTACAATTTTCAATGAACATAATGGAGTAGAGAAATTTTTTGTTTTATCATTCTATAATTAATATTAAATAATCAATTTGATATTATATCTTTAATTTCACTTATATTTATTATCCATGTGATGTGTTAATTAAAACCAAATAAAATTGCCGTATAGAAGTGGGAATTCACATGTAAGCACAAATGAATTTGTCATTTTTCAATATTAGGAATGTTTTTAAATTTAAAATACCATTTATTTCAATTATGATTATTATTTCATTAAAATAATATATATATATATATATATATATATTAAACCAATAATTATTAAATATTGTCGTAGGATTTTATGTAAAAAGAATTAAATGGGTTCCTCATGGGATATCACTCTGAACACATGAGTGATGGTTTCATTTCCCATTTAATGGATAAGGATACATATATTGGTTTTGAAATTATTATAATAAAATATAAGGGTATTCAAGAAAATGATGTTATTATTCATCATTGATTAATAATATTTGAATGAGGTGTAAGAATTAATAAACTTGAAACATTCAGTTAAATGTTATGACTCTTCTTCATACAACATCGTTTAATTAAAAAATAATCCACAAAATGATCATATTAAGACCAAACTAATACCTCTATAATGTTGTTATATATTTTTAAAAATTATTTCAGTATGTCTATGATGAACTATAGGTCTCAAAATTTAACACCCTGAAATTCAATGATACATTTACCATATAATAAATTGAATTTCTTTAGTATTTTGTGATACAAGAAAGCTCAAGTCTAAGTGATCCAAAAATAGATCATAGAATTAAAACTTATGATTATTATTGAAATAATTAATTGTATTAATAAAATTTAAAAAATATGAAAAATGGTATTATATGAAGAAAATATATTGATCAATTATAGATCAATATTTTTGTGAATCCATTATAACCTTTAAAAAACATTTTTTCTAAAGAAAATATTTTGTTGTAAAATAATGAATTTAGTTTTTAAAATTTTATAATATTTTATTAGAAAATTAAATTTAAATTTAAAATATTAATTAAAAATTTAGCTAATAGTAAATCTTTGATAAACTTCTAAAATTAAATATTCTTCCAAAAATCATGACAAAGAGTTATTTTTATTGAATGATCCGTTTTATATAAAATGTTTAATAAGATAAATTTTTTAAAACGAATTGTAAATTAATATTATTTTACTTATATAATTAATAATTAAAATTTTAATATTTCAATTAAATTTATTTTTCATAATGTTTAAAATAATCTTATACTTAAGAAATAATATTTTCTAGAAAACAAATTTTAGTTTTGTTTTATTGAATTAATTTCAAATAAAATTTTGAAACATAATTTGAAATGAATTTTTTAAAATTGATTAAATATTTATAATAGTCAGTTACAATTTTTTAATGAGTAATATTTATTTTTTTTCATAACAAATTGTAAAAAAAGCACTAATTTTTTACGATGGTTAAGGTTAATATGGGTTAGCCAAGGGTAACCAAAGAAATAATTGTATATTTAATAATTAAAAATAAATAAATCCTATATGATAACAATATTTAGACCCATAACTATTGAAAAATTATATATCTATTAATTTTGGATCATTTTTCTAATGTATGACCTTAATATATTATAATCAATTCAAAAATTCCTAGTGGGACATCTCCCAAACCTAAAAATGGACACCTCTCCATTATCATACCTACACAAAATTGATCCATTTTTCATGATGAACCTGTATAAAAATAACATGTATAATTATAGTGAAATTAATTATATGTGATTTTATTCTTAATAAAATATTGAAAGGGTCCATAATAAAGGATCAAAAGGACTTAAAATGATGATGTAATCATCCAACCCGACCTATTTTATTTTTTTCCCCAAATTATACCTCCTCTAAATATATGGTATTATTCAAAAAATAGTAAACATAGAATCATAAATATGCATAATTTAAATATGATTATTTAACCACCATTATTAACAATATTTTCAATAAAATTGGAAGTGATTGTATTGCTCATGCATACATGTGTAATACCACATCAATGTGGTGATAGAAATAATTTTGATTTACTATATTTCAATAAAGTTTATTATGATGATTATGAAATTAACATATGATATTTATTATATAAATATTAGTTCTGGATTATAATATCAACTGTACCTTATTACCATCTCATCTTTTGGTAGATGATTGTGTCTCTTATCCAGACATGTGGACTACCACCTCCATTAAGCAATGTGATTACTTTACCATTTCATCTTTGAATGAATCTTAACAATGTTATATTAAATAATTATTTTTTATATATATGATATTATATGTATTTTTTAGAAGGACAATTAGTATTTATCATTACCTCCTACCATTTATCGAATGCTCAAAAAGAGTTCTGACATATGTAAGGCCTATCGTCTACATGAATAGAGTAAATCATTTCTCTATCTCTCTAAAAATGAATATATGTATATATATGTATAGTTTAAATATTTTATATCTATATAAAGGTAAAAATATATATTTAATATGTATTAATGATCCTGGTAGAAGGACAGGTACCATGGAATTGAAACATCCCAGAAAACTGTTGCAATTAACACTTGGAATCAATAATCATATTATAGAATTATATAATCAAGAGTGGTGAAATATTATAAGTGGATCATATTTGATATCATAAGTATATACACGATTATGGTATTTAAATATAGAAAATTTTAATATAATTTATATGATACAAGAGTGGATTTGAATCATTTCAATCTTAAGGTAAGGGATTTATGTTAAAATTTCATTGATTAGTAAGAATGTTTATTTTTAAATTTCAAATTTTGAAATTACCTGATCTAACTCTAAATAATATCATTTAACTTATTCTCATAATGTAATTTCTAGATACAAATTTTCTTCCTTTCAATTTCTTATCATTAATTACTGAAGACACTAAAACGGAATCTTTATGGGAAATCAACTTTATTGCTCTCTTCGGTCAAAAACCATGTTTCTTCATTCACGATGTTTTTCAAAAATGTTTACAATAATTTTTTTATTATTATCCAATTATTAGATAATTTATTTTCACCAAGGAATAACTTTTAAAAAAAATTATATAAAATTAAAATTCATTTACTTTTTTAAATTATGTACTTTTTTCCAAAAATGTGAGAATAATAATTGTTTTTACATAAATAAAATAAATAGAATTCCCATAATTCATAATATAAATATTATTTAAAGTGTCCTATTCATTTATAAAATGTTCATTTAAATTTTTTTTAAAAATATTATTGTTAAATTGTTTTAATTTTGTATATTTTAAAAAGTGATTTGAAAATAAAAAGTTCCTTGATCTTCATAAAATTTATAGGGGATTATTTAATAAAATTTTAAACAAAGAATACATCCTTTAAAGTTAATAATGAATTAATTAGGATATATTCAAATTATACCATGCTTATTATTTATTTGAAAGTATTATGATTATTTTCACAACATTTTTAATGAACATATTTATTTTCCATGGTTTTTTAAATTTTAATTTGTTTAAATATTTATGAAAGCTATTTACCTTAAACAGGTTATGATATATTGATATGATAAATTATTTATGATATTTTGGAATACATATGAATATAATATGAATAATTTATTGGTATGACTATGCTTATATATCATGCTAATGTAATGGGTAAATATTGATATATCATGAATGAATAATAACTTGAATGGGGAGTGAAGTGAGTTTATTAAAGGACGCTGTCTATTATGATAGTATTTGATGCAAACAATGAGTAAGGATATGATATAATGGGGTATGAATCAAATCTACTATGATTTTATTTTTATTGATCCATAACTAATAAATTTATTTTCTATGATTATGTTATTCACAGACATAATAATTATAACAATGTTATTCTCTCATGGCTTGTGTTATTTGTATCATTTATGATTTATGTATTTTTAACTCTCGATACTTATTCCATTACTCAATATTATAATATCTGATATTGTAAGAATTGTTTAGAAATTTTAATAATATGTTTTAATAACCTTATCCTCCGAATATTTTTATGTGATAATTGATATATCCATTGTTTAACATAATAGAGCATCTCATCTCACCCTTTATTCAGTTTCCTTTCCCTAGGATATATAGAATGGTTTTACATAGCATATGACTAAGAAGGCTCATACTTATGAACAATTTTTTTGAGAGTTGATTTATATCACTATTAAACAAGATCTTTAGGTATCCATGCTTCCATAAGAGATAAATCTATAAAATTTTAGTGTGGATAATAATGTTTTGAAATGAATATTCATATAATATGATGTAATATTTATGTATGAAATGTATGGAACACTCACATTGGTTTTAAATCCATTGATAATTTCATTTAGAAACCAGTATGATAAAAAATTAGTGATACCCCTTAGGATAATCCAATTTTTATGAGACTTTACATTGTTTCGGTAAATAAAAGAGTGTTTTTTCTAAGAAATAAATCCTTGTTTTGAAACTACAGGAAAATTTAGCATTAGAATATATGTATCTAGGGTTAGTTACACTAAAAAGAGATTATGAAATATATATTGAGCATAATTATAGTGCATGGTGAGTGATCCATTACTACACACATGGTTTGAAACTCCCATAGGTCATGATTATGTTAACTATCATTTTCATTGTGAGCCATTACAAAGGATATCAATCAATGTTGACTATGACTGATCAATGTAAATCATAAGTTGGTATCTATTAAAAATAATTATTCATGACATAGACATAAGATAAATGATATTTCATTATTATATTTTTTGCCCTAGAGAATGTTTTTTCACACACTAATCTTTTTGTTTTTACTCAATAGAGGGAACCAAAAGTAATCACACTATTGTGGAATGTGATTTATAATAAATTATTTGTTATCATAATTAAATAAATTTTATGTCTGGTAGAATAATATATCTTATTACTATGCAGAGGTAATATTATTAAGCTTGGAATTTTACTAATATTTCAAACATTAAAATAAGGGAAAAAAATCTATTCACTTTTTTATAACACAATATCCAGCATATTTATAACGACCCATACTTTACATACATTGTTAGTACTTCAAAATTGAAGCACACTTATTACAACATATAACAAAACCAGGAAAGGACCGTATAGGTATAGAGTCTTTAGAAACTGGGAAATATAAGCAACTGGTTCATAAAGCATCTACTTTGCCTCCCATTTATTTCATCATATCTAGAGTCCCTTTTTGGCATATCCTACTTAATAATCTTCTTCCTAACCTGGGGAAATAAAACATACAAAAGGGTGAGCTCAAATTATCATTAAGGGTAAAGAAAAGAAATATCAATCACATCATATACAAAAGAACAGAACTTTTAGAAATATTAACCTGCAAAAGAGATCATAATTTCATAACATGGGATAAATTATAGTGGTGAAATTTAATCCCAATCATCATAACATAAAACATGAAACTTTGTGTCACACACACATAATCATAGAGAATCATTTATTATTAGTCAAGACTCATTGCCAAAACTATCTTATTGGACAAACTCCATTTCTGAACCAAGTTCACTCCTCATTTCAGTCCTGTTTCACTGAACCAGTTTAACCATCCATTCCAGCCATGTCTATCTCATGAGATATAAAATCTTTACCCAATGAATTGGATGGAGATATAGGTCTCACCCATCTCATAATGATAACATTCTTATGTGTGCCACAAAACCATATACCATACATCATAGCATAACCAATGTAATAAAAATGGGAATCTTAAACATCATGACATCATAAAACAATTCATATAAGATAAAGGAATTCATAAAAATAATTCCATCATAATATAATCAAATCAATGTAATAATAGGGATAGAAACAGAACCCTATATTATCTTATATGGAAAATAATTTTGATAAAACACTTGAACTCCATTCTTGAGGAAATATCCTTTCTACTTCAAAAACATTTTCCTTTCATAACATGTCATACAATTCTAAACTAAAATAAGTTGATTAAAAATAAACTTGAAAACTTGTAAAGTAAGCTTCTTGGAAATAATGTTTTAAAAATCCATTCATGCAGTATAAGTTAAAAACAACATTTTTCTCTTACTTTTGTCGGAAAAATAAAAAAGTACATCGTACGAAAAATGAAAAAATATTCCTTTCATATCTTTTACCAAAAACTCACTAAAGGGTAAAATTTGATTTAAACAAATTTAGGTGGATGAAATCAATATTACATATTGAGGAAACATGGATGTGGTTGATAAAATACACCCTAGTAAATACCAATGTATAAACAATCTCGGATAAAATGAGATTGTGATATTTTCTCTTACCTTATGTCTGATTTGCTTCGTAAGTGTCTGATCCTCCTGTATAATGATTTAAATAATGTTATTGACTTCTTCCAGAATCATTCTTATTGTTATGATATCATATATGGTCATATTATTAGCTTCTTATCAGTAATATTTCATTACTACTTGTTATTCGGGTGTTTATTACTTTTTGTTCTTATGCGTGTTTTTTCGAATAAATTCTTATTCTTCTCTTTAGGTTATAGATACCTCATTTCCAGAATGGTATTAGTGTAATATATATCATATTAATTCATTCAATTCATTTATATAATCATTATGAAATGAAGATCATGAAGCACGAGTCACATCACATCGTGGAGACGATATTCCGTACGTACGCACGAGCGAAGATATCGTTCTCATGATTGTGGAATTGTATTGGAGTGTATGTATACTATTTCAGAATAAATATCAATTTACAATAATTATATATAGTTATTATTTACACCATTATACCCATCCATGTAAGGTGGTGGGGGAAAATAGATTACACCACTGCATGGAGACGGTATTCCGTACGTACGCACGCGCTGTGATTTATTTTTCCGTAGGACGGACAGATGGTGAAATAGGGTTGTTTAAAACATATAATAACATATAATTATATGAGTGATACTGATGTTATTACTTCATAATGAAACAACTAAAGAATAATAAGTGGAAGAAGAAATAAAGATGAAAGAATCGGTAACAGACATTACCTCTTCTTTGAAGTGCTTCTTTGAGACTTCCTTTTAGGGCACTAAAATTGGTGTTCGAAGAAAACCAGGACCTCTAGGATGTTTATAGGGAAGTGGAGAGGATAACTTGGCAGGGGATGGCTGAGAATTAAGGCTCAAAGTGGTGTGAGGAAGAGGGGGAGGAGGTGCCCTTTTGTAAGGGAGGAGAGGGGCACCTTTGGAATAACTAAAAATATTATTTTATTATAAATCCAAATTTGGTTTTAAATAGCTCCAAATTGATTATTTTAGAAGCTAAGGTGGGGAGGGGTCGAAATAATCTCATACAATAGAATTTAGACAAGTTTAGGTCATTATACTAACCTTATATTTTAGTTTTAACTCTTAGTTAATTAGATTGACATTTACCATGTCACTTTGTATTTTTATATTATATAGTTAATAAACTTACCATATACATCCAACCGACCCCCAAGTGGTCCATTAATGATACACCTATCTTGATATAAGTATCTTGGCCGAACCGTAGATTGTTAGGAATAAAATAACAATCAATAATATAATATTTGTTTTAAAAACTATTTTATGTCAATTTTGACACTATTCAATAGTTTATTTTTGTGAAACTCATAACCGAATGATTGCTTCGACCAAAGTTAATTAAATCAATCATAACATGTCATATTAACCTAGAAAATTATTTTAATTCATAAAAAGTATCAAATTATATTTATTTGGGTATTTATTCTATCAATTATTCTAAATTTTCACTATTATGGTAATTACTGCATCATCATTGTGTCATAAATAAATTAAATTATTTTTGTCTCAAAATTATAAATAAAATATCCTTATGTAGGAAATGTTATTATATTTATAATGAATATTTACAATCGAATTTATCTTATGTATAACCCTATATTAAAATTTATTTAGTAAATAAACATTGATTTTAACTCTTTTAACTCTTCTTTGAATTAAATAATAATAAATGTCCTAATCTAATCCAAGTGGACCTAAATGTTAATATTTTATTCCTAAGGTTGTTTTTGGTCGAATTACACTTATCCAATAGAATTGTGACATGTGTTAGGGTAATAAAAATATCATTTTTACCCTTAAAAACCCTATATACTTTTAACCGTGGTAAAAAAAAGTAAAAAGTTACTATTCACCAAAAATTATTTTCATCTCATTGAACCAAATTTTACTTACTAACATCAACCGTGTCTCTAAGATTTTTGAAATTCCACTCACAGCAACAGTAAAATTAAGTTTTATGAAAAATTCGTTTTTTTAACTACCACTTAGTGGTTTCACTATTCATCAAAAATTGAAGGTTTTCAGAAAAATACCAAAATTTCACCCTAGTCTAGTTTCGATATTCCGAAACAAAAAATTAAGTCCATTTTGAAAAATAAAATGTATAAAATTTCAAAAAGTGGTTATTACTATTCATAACAGCTAGTTTTAATAATATTTTAATAGCATATCGTTGTTTAGTGAAACTCAGTATTGCTTATGACGCAAGCTATCGAGGAAGGTCGCGATTGCGTGTAAAGAAAGACAAGAAAGTGATGTGTGTAGTGAAAGATTCCTTTGATGATTTATATAACATAAAAACAAAATATTTCTCATAAATGTCACGAGTGTTACATTTTACCCCCCTTAAAATGAATTTCTCCCTCGAAATTCGTCACTTTGTAACAAACAGATGAGGATACCTCTCCCTCATCGTATCCTCGAGCTCCCATGTAGCTTCTTCTAATTGGTGGTTCATTCATAAAACTTTCACCAAGCGTGTGGTCTTGTATCGTTGGATTTTTTCACTACGATCCAGAATCTCTATCGGCTATTCTTCATAAGAAAGATCTTGCTCCAGTGGTACAACTTCTGAGCTGAGTACATGTGAAGGATCTGGTATTTACTTTCTCAGGAGAGATACATGGAACACATCGTGAACTTGGGAGAGATTCGGTGGAAGCGCCAATCGATAAGATACCTTCCCAACACGATCCAGTATTTTGAAAGGACCGATATATCTTGGGTTCAACTTACACTTCTTTCCAAATCTCATGACCCTCTTGCAGAGAGATATTCGTAAGAACACTTTATCACCCACTTCAAACTCTAGGTCTTTTCTTCGATTGTCGGCATAATTTTTCTGTCGACTCTGAGCTGCTCTTATGTGTTGTTGAATATATCAAAAATTTTCTGCCATCTCATCAACAAGATCAGGGCCTAATAGCTTTCATTCCCCAACTTCATCCCAGCAAGTTGGAGTCCTGTATTTCTTTCCATAGAGAGCATCATAAGGAGCCATCTGAATACTGGAGTGAAAGCTATTATTATAAGAAAAATCCACCAGAGGTAGCTGTTGATCCCAACCACCTTTGAAATCAATAGAGAAATCTCTCAACATATCTTCTAGAGTTTGAATTGTTCTCTCAGACAGACCGTCAGTTTGAGGATGATAAGCAGTGCTGAAACTCAACTCTATATCCAGAGTATGCTGAAGACTTCGCCAGAACTTTGAGGTAAACCTCGGATCCCGATCAGATATAATAGAAAGTGGTACTCCATACAATCTTACCACTTCCTTTACATTTATCCTGGCAAGCTGATCCAGAGTGAAATCCTCTCTAATAGTAATGAAGTGTGCAGACTTTGTAAGACGATCAACTATGACCAAGATAGCATTATTTCCTTTGGATGTTTTAGGAAGTCCTTTGAAAAATTCCATAGTGATGATTTCCCATTTCTATTCGGGTATGTGTAATGGTTGTAACATCCCCTTAGACTTCTGTCTCTCAGCTTTAACTTACTGACAAACCAAACATCGAGAGACATACTCAGCAACATCTCTTTTCATGCCATCCCACCAGAAGTACTCTTTTAGGTCCCTATACATCTTTGTGCTTCCCGGATTAATAGAGAATGAAGAACTATGACCTTCATCCAGCAGCTCCTTCTTTAATTCAGGGATGGGAGGAACACAAACCTGATTCCTGAATTTTATTATCCCATCACAATCAAGGTTGAATTCAGGAACATTTCTCACCTTCTTTTGTAACTCTACATCTTCTTTCTGTGCCTCTTTTATCTTCACATGTATATATGGTTGAACATTCATTTGAGAAAGATAAGATTTTTCCCCTTTCATTATACTTCCAAGATCCATCCTTTGTAAATACATAAATTTTGGATCTTTTGTGATCCTCATCATGGATAAGCTAGCATGGTCTTGTCAACTTAATGCATATGTCACCTTGTTTGCTTTCCCAGGGTGGTAATGAATTGAGCAGTCGTAATCCTTAATCAGCTCCACCCATCCTCTTTGGTGCATATTCATCACCTTTATTGTGAAAATATACTTTAAACATTTATGATCAGTATAAATATCACACCTTTCACCATAAAGATAATGCCATCAAATCTTTAATGCAAAGATTACCGCAGCTAACTCAAAATCATGATTTGTTTAATTTTGCTCATGGATTTTCAACTGTCGTGAGGAATAAGCTATCACTATATCATTTTTCATAAGAACACACCCCATTCCCTTCTTGGATTCATCACTGTAGATCACAAACCATTCTCCACTATAAGGAAGTGTGAGTACAAGTGCACTGGATAACCTTCTTTTCAACTCCATGAAGTTCTATTCACATTCCTCTGTCCACCCGTACTTAACTCCTTTTCAAGTCAACCTGGTTAGTGGATTAGATAATCGTGCAAAATCTTTCACAAAACGTCGGTAATATCCAGCCAAACCAAGAACACTTTGGATCTCAGTTATTGTAGTTGGTCTCGACCATCTTTCGATAACCTCTGTTTTTGCTGGATCCACAGATATCCCCTCTTTTGAGATTATGTGACCCAAAAATGCAACTTTTTGAATCCAAAATTCACAATTTGTAAATTTGGCATAAAGCTTATCTTTTCTCAGGGTCTTCAATATAATACTCAAGTGATATTTATCTTCTTCTTTACTCTATGAATAGACAAGAATATCATCTATAAAGACTACCACAAACTGATCAAGATAGTCTCTAAAGACTCTATTCATCAGATCCATGAAGATAGCTGGGGCATTTGTAAGACCAAATGGCATCACTTTAAATTCATAGTGCCCATACCTTGTACGGAAAGTCGTCTTTGGTATATCATCCCTTTTGACCCTTAATTGATCATACCCTAAATGAAGATCAATATTGGAAAAGTATTGAGCTCCTCGTAGTTGGTCAAATAAGTCATCAATGCACGGGAGAGGATATTTTTTCTTTATAGTGATCTTGTTATGTTCTCGATAATCAATGCAGAGTCTCATTGATCCATCTTACTTCTTAACAAATAGAACAGGTGCTCCCCAAGGTGACGCACTAGGGCGTATGAATCCCTTATCAAGATTTTCTTGGAGTTGCTTCTCCAATTCCTGCAACTCAATTGGGGCCATTCTATAAGGGGTCTTTGAAATAGGAAAAGCACCCGGTACGAGTTCTATTGAAAAATCAACATCAAGATTTGGTGGAAGACCCGGTAATTCCTCCGGAAAGACATCATCAAACTCCCGTACAATGGTAATATTCTTAATTGTGAGTTTCTCACCAACCATTTGAGATAAATAACCTTCATTTAGTGGAATCAAGACCCATAAGATGGATGATATTTCCACTGGATGGTTATGTTCATCCTTGCATCGATAGACTATCATAGATTGATCTGGAATATGAAATGTGACTTCCCTTCATTGGCAATTGATATGAGCTCCATATAAAGAAAGCCAATCCATTCCAAGAATCACATCAAAGTACACTATAGGAAGGATCACAAGATTTCCAGGAATCACTTTCCCAAAAACTTCAATCGGGGAAGAATTATAAACTTTTGATGCGATTGTTGTGCCATTAGGAGTTGTCACAGCCAACACAACATCTAATTGTTGATGTAATACGGTGATACCCTTAGAAAATTCTTCATAAATAAAAGAGTGGCTGGATCTAGAATCAAATAAAACATTTTCTACTTTAGAGTGGATGGTAAGTTTACCTTTCAAAACATCGTTATCGTACTCCACATCGCTAATAGAAATTGCATGTGACTTTCCTTTGTCTTTAGCCTTAAGAGTTTTTTGATATCGAACATAATCATCAACCCTTGGATTTGGGCATTGATTGGCATAATTCCCCATCTCCTTTCACTTGAAACATTGAAGTGTAGTAGGTTCATTCTGTGTATCCCTTCCTTTGTTTGCATCATTAGACATCTTATTCCCATCATTGCGGCATTCAAATGCCTGATGACCTTCCTTTCCACATTTGAAACATTTACTTATCCCTTTAAGACAACTCCCTCCATGTTTCTTTCCACACTTTGAGCATAAGAGAAATCTCATCTTCTTTTCAGTGTGCTCTTTAGATTTTCCTTGGAATTCCATTTTCCTCTTATTATCAAACCCATATGACTGATGGGTTACCCCAATCTCCATCTCAACATTGAGAGAACATCGAACAATTTCCTCGTAGCTATTGAAGTCCCTTATGCCTAAGTCTCTTCGAAGAATTGGTTTTAAGCCACTAAAGAATCGATCAATCTTACTCTCAGGTTGGATAATAATACCAAAAGCGTACCTTTCAAGTCTTGTAAAATTTGCTTCATAGGTACCAACAGAGTCATCATCATTTTGCTTTAGTTCAAGAAACTCCATCTCCATCTTTTTTTGGAGAATACGATGGAAGTAATTATTGAAAAATTAGTTCTTGAAGTCGTCTCATTCCATGGACTCAATTTCATCCCATTGCCTCACATTATTAATAAGATTCCACCATTGATCAACATCTCCTTCCAAATGATACACTACTAGGATGAAATTATCATGTTCAGAACATTGAAGAACTGAAAATATCTTTTCAGTAGTACTAATCCATTGTTCAACAACTAATGGATCAGCAGTCCCGCTGAATGAAGGAGGACGCTGCCTCATGAAGGATTCAACAGAATGTTGCTCCTTCCTTTGTCATTTGGAAGTCCTGTATGATTCATAGCTTGAGAAAGTTGTGTGATAATGGCTACAGGATTTTTCATTCCAGTTCCCATAACGTTTGGTGTCTCAGGGGGACAATCATTGAATTGCCCATCGCATTCCGCATTAATACGGTTCTTTCGGGTTCCAGGAATTGACTAAAACCAAGAAGGATAGTGTGAGAAACACTAATTATAATAAGAAAACCACATAATCAAGAATAAAATTTCACACTTAAGGTCTTATCCAAGGTTATTCATGGTCATTTCTAAAACACTAAGATTGTGTTCTGTGCTTAGACTATTCCTTAGGACTCTTACTAAGGATTTCACATCCTAGTTTCCAAAGGTTGACTATAACTTTCCTCTGATACCAACCATAATGACCCATACTTTACATACATTGTTAGTACTTCAAAATTGAAGCACACTTATTAGATCATATAACAAAACCAGGAAAGGACCGTATAGGTATAGAGTCCTTAGAAAGTGGGAAATATAAGCAACTGGTTCATAAAGCATCTACTTTGCCTCCCATTTATTTCATCTTATCTAGAGTCACTATTTGGCATATCCTACTTAATAATCTTCATCCTGACCTGGGGAAATAAAACATACAAAAGGGTGAGCTCAAATTCTCAATAAGGGTAAACAAAAGAAATATCAATCACATCATATACAAAAGAACATAACTTTTGGAAATCTTAACCTGCAAAAGAGATCATAATTTCATAACATGGGATAAATCATAGTAGTGAAATGTAATCCCAATAATCATAACATAAAACATGAAACTTTGTGGAATTCACACATAATCATAAAGAATCATTTCTTATTAGTGAAGACTCATTTCCAAGACTATCTTATTTGACGAAGTCTATTTCTGAACCGAGTCCACTCCTCGTTTCAGTCCTGTTTCACTGAACCGGTTTAACCTGCCGTTCCAGCCATGTCTATCTCATGAGATATAAAATCTTTACCCAATTCATTGGAGGGAGATATAGGTCCCACCCATCTCATAATGATACCATTCTTATGTGTGCCACAAAATCATAAACCATACATCATAACATAACCCATGTAATAAAAATGGGAATCTTAAACATCATGTCATCATAAAACAATTCATATAAGATAAAGGAATTCATAAAAATAATTCCATCACAATCTAATCAAATCAATGTAATAATAGGGACAGAAACAGAACCCTATATTGTCTTATATGGAAAACAATTTTGATAAAACACTTGAACTCCATTCTTGAGGAAAAAATCCTTTCTACTTCAAAAACATGTTCCTTTCTTAACATGTTATACAATTTTAAACTAACAGAAGTTGATTAAAAATAAACATAGAAACTTGTAAAAGGTGCTTCTTGGAAATAATGTTTTAAAAATCCATTCATGCTGTATAAGTTAAAAACAACATTCTTCTTGTACTTCTGTCGAAAAAGTCAAAAAGTACCTTGTACGAAAAAAGACAAAAGATTCCTTTCATATCTTTTACCAAAAACTCACCGAAGGGTAAAATTAGATTTAAAAAAATGTAGGTGGATGGAAACAATATTACATATTGAAGAAACATGTATGTGTATGATAAAATACACCTCAGTAAATACCAAAGTATAAACAATCTAGGATAAAATGAGATTGTGATATTTTCCCTTACCTTAGGTCCTATTTTCATTGTAAGTGTCTGAACCTCCTGTATAATGATTTAAATAATGTTATTGACTTATTATAGAATCATACGTATTGTTATGATATCATATATGGTCATATTCTTTGCTACATATTAGTAATATTTCATTACTACTTGTTATTCGGGTGTTTATTAATTTTTGTTCTTATGCGTGTTTTGTCGAATAAATTCTTATTCTTAATTTTAGGTTATAGATACCTCATTTACAGAATGGTATTAGTGTAATATATATCATATTCATTCATTCAATTCATTTATATAATCATTATGCAATTAAGATCATGTAGAACGAGTCGCATCACATCGTGGAGATGGTATTCCGTACGTACGCACGAGCGAAGATATCGTTCCCATGATCGTGGAATTGTATTGGAGTGTATGTATACTATTTAAGAATCAATATCACTTTAAAATAATCATATATAGTTATTATTTACACCATTATACCCATCAAATTAAGGTGGTGGGGTAAAATAGATTACACCATGGCGTGGAGACGGTATTCCGTACGTACGCACGCGCGATGATTTCCTCTTCCGTAGGATGAATAGATGGTGAAATAGGGTTGTTTCATACTTATAATAACATATCATTATATGAGTGATACTGATTTAATTACTTCATAATGAAACAACTAAAGAATAAGTGGAAGAAGAAATAAATATGAAAGAATCAGTAACGGACATTACCTCTTCTTCAAAGTGCTTCTTTCAGACTTCCTTTTAGGGCACTAAAATTGTTCTTTGAAGAAAACCAGGACCTCTAGGATGATTCTAGGGAAGTGGAGAGGAGAACTTGGCAGGGGTTTGCCGAGATTGATGGCTCAATGTGGTGTGAGGAAGAGGGGGAGTAGGTGCCCTTTTATAAGGGAGGAGAGGGGTACCTTTGGAATAACTAAAAATATTATTTTATTATAAAGACAAATTCAGTTTTAAATAGCTATAAATTGATTTATTTCGAAGATAAGGTGGGGATGGGTCGAAATTATCTCATCCAATAGAATTTAGACAAGTTTAGGTCATTATACTAACCTTATCTTTTAGTTTTAACTCTTAGTTAATTAGATTGACATTTACCATGTCACTTTGTATTTTTATATTATATCGTTAATAAACTTACCATATCCATCCAAGAGACCCCCAAGTGGTCCATTAATGATACACCTATCTTGATATAATTATCTTGGCCGAACATTATATTTTTAGGAATAAAATAACAATCAATAATAAAATATTTGTTTTAAAAACTATTTTTTGTCAATTTTGACACTATTCAATAGTTGATTTTTGTGAAACTCATAACAGAATGATTACTTCGACCAAAGATAATTACATCAATCCTAAAATGTCATATTAACCTAGAAAATTAGTTTAATTCATAAAAGTCTCAAATTTTATTTATTTGGGTATTTATAATATCAATTATTCTAATTTTTCACTATTATGGTAATTACTGCATCATCAGTGTGTCATAAATAAATTAAATTATTTAATGTCTAAAAATTATAAATAAAATATAATTATTTAGGAAATATTATTATCTTTCTAATGAATATTTGGAATAGAATTTATCTTAAGTATAACCCGATATTAAAAATTTTTTAGTAAATAAAATTTGATTTTAACTCTTTTAACTCTTCTTTGAATTAAATAATAATAAATGTCCTAATCTAATCCAAGTGGACCTAAATGATAATATTTTATTCCTAAGGTTGTTTTTGGTCGAATTACACTTATACAATATAATTAAGACATGTGTTAGGGTAATAATATTATCATTTTTACCCTTAATCACCCTATTTACTTTTAACCGTGGTAAAAAAAGTAAAAAGTTACTATTCACCAAAAATTATTTTCATCTCATTGAACCACATTTTACTTACTGAAATCAACCGTGTCTCTCATATTTTTGAAATTCCACTCAAAAAATTAGTAAAATTATGTTTTATGAAAAATTCAGTTTTTTAACTACCACTTAGTGGTTTCACTATTCATCAAAAATTGAAGGTTTTCAGAAAAATACCAAAATTTCACCCTAGGCTAATTTCGATATTCCGAATCCAAAAATGGAGTCCATTTTGAAAAATTAAATTTATAATATTTCAAAATGTGGTTATTACTATTCATAACGGCTATTTTTAATAATATTTTAACAGCATATCTTTGTTTAGTGAAACTCGGTATTGCGTACGACACAAGCTATCGAGGAAGGTCGCGATTGCGTGTAAAGAAAGCCATGAAAGTGATGTTTGTAGTGAAAGATTCCTTTGTTGATTTATATAACATAAAAACAAAATTTTTCTCATAAAAGTATCGGGTGTTACAATATTTTAGTATGATCATTGATCAAAAACATGATAATAAATGGATTAGTTATAATGAGAAGGTATTTGATAAACCATAGTGTTCTAAAAATGAAAAGTTGATGTTGAAAATTTATAATTTTGAAGGAGAACAGAATAATTGGGGAAATATTACCAATAACAGTAATAAAATTTAAGAAATTGACTACAAAAAATGGGATTATTTTAAGAAATTGTTTTTTAATATTTATATTCACTTTATTCTTCACATGAAAATAGAATAAGTAATTATTTTGATATTGAAGAAAATATATAATTATTCACAAGATTAGGAATAAGGAATTCCATTAGATTTTTTAATCATTGTATTCATCACATGATAATTATTTTCATTTTTTTCAAATCATCATGTATTATAAACCAATGTTAATATATGACTTACAAATTATCTAATGGATTAAAACCATGTCTCTAAAGGGTTCTATCAAAAATTGACTTTAGTATATTTGAAGAAATCAATCTATGTGAAATCAATGAGGAAAGAGAAATTATATTTACCCATAAATATATTAGTTATTGGATAAATTATTATATAATACAATTAAAATTGAAATAATAAATGCGAGGGGGAGAAAAATATAATCCTTATTTTATACTAAAATTTCAAAATGAATAATGGAGAAAATTTTCTTAAGTGGACTAGTAAATGTTTTAATTGTGGAATGTATGGTCACCAGGTTATACTGATGTAATGGGAAGAATATGTTATATTTTGAAAGATAAAATGAACCACCCACTCTCCATTGTTTAAAAATATATGTAGATTGTGAATAATGTTAACCATTCACTACATAACATAATTAATTATGATAATCAATGTGAGAAACCTTTTAATCCCATAGAAGAAGATAAATATCATGTTCTTACGATAACAAATGTGATGTAGGTTAATTCTGTTATGAAACATAAACTTACCATTGAATTTATTAATTATAATTTATTTTATGACTTTGGATATACCCAATATTTTATATAGTGGAATTTTCTATGGTTATCAAAATACCACCCCCAATTATTAGATGTTGAATTATAACTGAAAACTCAAAATTTTACGAAGATAAAATATCATGTATATGATTATTCTCCAATTAAAGTGGGTGGGAATGTGATTCATTCATATTTTATTATTTTCAATGACTTTTAATTTGATGTTAAATAAGATGGGTATTGGATTTCAATAAATATATCAAAATTTTGTTTCTTAGGAAGGGTAGTCAAGAACCGACCAATGATCATATATCAATGATATGATAAATATGAACATCTAATTGAAATTGATACCATTTTAGAGGACATTATTCTAAATAAAAATTATTAGTTATCGCATATTGTTGGGGAGAATGTTAACATGGATGATGTGCCTATAATACAAGATTTTTTGTTGTTAATCAAGATTAGTTTCAAGGTCATCCTAAAAATTAAAATTTTGAGTTTCCAATGGGACATATATTTATAGTCACAACTATTATAGATGTTCTATTAATAATGGCCCATTTTGTTGTCATAATTGAGGAAGAAACTCATGGGGAATCTTGATATGGGATTTATTTTGAAAATTATTTCTCCATTGGTTACACATCCCCTTGTAAGAAATGATATAAAGGTCTAATTATTATTATTTTTATTAATGGGTTTGTATTAATGTCATGGTCTTCATGTAACACATTTCTCTATCAAGGGTTACATGCTTTTGAAACTAGCTTCTATTCATGGGATATGTTTATAATGAAATGATTATGAAACCTGTATTTTTTCATAGGTTATGATATGATTACTTGTTTATAATACCGATTTAATTTAATGGGTTGTGATATGATTATTTATGATCTTGGGTCACATTTATGTATGATTTTATCATGAGACAGGTGGTAATTATATCTCCCTCCACTTCATTGGTTAATGATTTATGTCTGATAAGATAGACTGAGATAATCTTGGGAGTGAACCTTGACTACTGAGATGGACAAGGGAGTAAACCATGACTAACAAGATGGTATTAGGAGTATAATCATAAAAATAATATGTCCATGGGATTGAATCATGACTACCAAGATATTATAGGGAGTGAGCCATTACTATCAATGTAGCGAGGGAAGTGATGCCTTAACTACTATATGTGAACGCAATTCCCTGATCACATTATCATGCTTGGACATGGTTTTGTGTTAATGAGTATATGAGAGAGCCTGATATCATTTCCTTAACAAAATTAGTGAACATGTTTCTACTTATACATGTTCATAATATTATATGCTTATATGACTTCCATAATTCGATGTTTTATTCATATGTTTTGCTATCATGGATTATGTTCAATATTTAATTAATATTCATGTATTATGTATTGATAATCATTATTATTATCATTGAAATAGAGGGTATGATATTGAAATGTTATTCTTAAGTGACATACCCTTTTGTTAATGTTATGCTTATGTGTTATCTTTATTTACCCTTAATGATAATCTGATATCACCCATTTCTTTTGTTTCATTTCTCAATGATACGATGAAAGGTTAAAGGTAGAAGTTATAAAGGTGTATATATTTATTGGAGATGTTGAATTTCTTTCACCAGGATATAAAATTTTGTTTCCATGTTTCCATATACACCAAAATATTATAGTCCTCAGGGATCTATTTGGGTAATGTACTAAATATTATTCTAAATTGATGTAATATCCATATATGTTATGCCTAGTTTTTTATAGTACCTGGACATATAATATATTTAAATCCCATTATCAATTTTGCATACCATGTGAAAAAACCATTTTATTGTGTTTATTTTTTATAAATATATTATATAGATTCCAAATCCAATGTTTAGATTTTAATAAAGAATTATGCTCACTTTTTCTATATAAACCCACCAAGACTCCAATTACTCATTTTGTATAACTCATAAATTATTAATTTATTCTGATCGTCCATCTCTATATACCTCATAATGTTCCCCCATTATCTTACTAAAATTATCTTAAATAGTACAAAGCACTGTCCAAAGGTAAGGGATCCTCTCATTCTCCATTTTATTCAAAAACCATCATTATATTATGAATTTTAATTTCCAATTTTTGATGTTCGTTATATATTCTTTAATATTCCTACGAATAAACTTATTATGGATTAGTTGGGATATACTCCTTTCACACTCATTAAACCCTTTGAGGAACCTTTATGTACCCCTATTATGTTTCCCAAATCATCATATCTTTTTCCATACCAAACATTTATGTAGGGAATACCCATCTCCATTTCCAATCAAGATTGTTCACCTATATGTCCATATTATTGATTGATTGAGTAATTAAATGTATATTACCCATACTCTTTAATCATGGGATAAAATATTATGAAACACATCCTTATGTTATATGATCTAGATGACACCATTATACATGTAAATAATATGAACATGATGACTCGGACTAAACATATATATATATATATATAATTCATTGGGTGATGTTTTTATCTCATTAGATTAAATTTATTGTGAATGTGAGTTTATATTAATAATTCTATGTAATTATTTTTTCAATTTTCTTCTTGACATAAGTTTATGATGTAATGTTTGGTATTTATCAAACATTCCATTATTGCCATTATGTTATCATGTTATATCATGAATGAATATTAAATAATAAGATTCTATACCCTATTATGTTATATTGACAATATTAATATATCACATGTACTATATCTTGTTATTCTATGATTTTTATTCCCTTTTTGGGATTTATTTCTCACCTATTTCTAATGAAAACCCCTAGTTTATCCAATGACCTTCCAGAAGATCTATTGAATTTAATGGAATGATTCAATGTATTAAATTAGTAATTCCACAACCATATATCATTTTAATATTCTATGTGCATTATATCCCAAATAAACTAATCCTCTCAACCTTATTGGTGGTATTAAGTGTATCTTTCTGTAATAAATCCTGAAATAATGTGCATTAAGATATGGGGCATCATAAAACATGATTAATTATTAAATATTAACTCTTTTCTGTGACAATTAACACAAAAAACAAATTTAATGGTGTAAATAAAAACAAATATGTAATGAAAATTTATTATTTTTGAAACATATAAAATTATTTCAATGGTTATCAATTGCATAAAAATGAAAACAAAATCTTTTGATGTGTTGAGAAAAGGTTTCCATGAAATGTATTTTTATTCCTATAATGTGTTTTCACCTGAATAAATTTAATTAATCCATATTATAGAATTAAATATACTTAATTTATATATTATATAATTAGTTATTTTTTTAAATATTAATCATATTGTTTTACATGCAGTGGAAAAAAAATAAATTTATTTTTATGCTCAAAATTCATTTTTCAAAAAACATTTTTCATTGTATTTCTAAGATTATTTTAAATAAATTTACTACATATAGAGAAAAATAATAATGTAAAAATTATTAAATATTTTATATCCTCGTGATTGGTTTAATTTAGTGTGGATAAATTTAATTTTTTTCATTATTAACTTTAACCACAATATAGGTTTGTTACCTCAATAAAAAAGGTAAAACAGTGTTAAAACTCTTGGGTAGGAATTAAAATATTTCAACCATTTTCCATTATCCTATTTTATTGGTGATCATAGAAATTATAATATTTTATAGAGTATAATATTTTATTTTAAAACATTATCATAAATTTGAGAACTAAAGCATGACTTTTTTGAAGATAAGATTTAATTTATTCAGATTAAAAACTAGTTTTGGGTGATGGAATTTAATGGTTTGTTTTAAATTTGACATTAAGTGTTGTCTTGATTGAAATAACCAAATAAATTAATTTTTTTATTAAATAAAAAATTTTGGACCTAAAATTTATGGAACCATAAATTTTTATTCAATTTCATGATAAAAAACTTTTACTCTTAAATCGGGCGTTTCAGAAAAATTATTTTGCGTGTGATTTATGATCATATATTAAATGTATTATATGAAAACAATAGAAAATGAATCTAACAAAATATATTCAAAATTTGGATTTATATTATCAAAATGGTATTACTAATTTCTTTTTATTTCTTTCATTTAACTATGTTTTCATAGTAAAAACGTAAGTAATATTTATTAATGATTAAATGACATTATGGTGGTATAACTATGAGACTATGATTAAAATCTCAATAAAATTTTATAAATCTGAATCGCTGAGTTTATTTCAAAATAAACAATTTATATATTTAAATTTTTAGTGCATTATTCCTCATGAAATGATGATGATGAATATTATAGTTAAATATTATTTATAATTCCATGTGTGTGTTTTCCCACAGTTATAAAAGAGAACCACCTATCCTACCATATTCATAAATTTTCAACCATCTATATCACCTATTAAATTACCTACTACCATTCTATATTTCATCACTACATCATTTTTCTTCTGTTCCTTATAAAATTACATCACTTAAATGCATAAAGAGTAAACCATAGGTGGTTTCTCAAAGAATAGGTATAACTTTAACTTAGTGACATCAATATAATTTATTATTCTACCACCTATAAATATATATATATATACCATTATAAAATAATATATTAGTATCTTAATTATACAAAATTCATTTTTTAATTGTGTAAATATTATTATCCACTTAAATTACATCTTATTTTAAAAGAACCAAAATTCAATTGTATATGCGGACTGTCAACTCCACAAAGAAATGGGTTTAATTTTTTAAAAACCAGCCACACTGATGATTATAATGATGGATTATATGAATATATATCAAATTATTGAAAGTATTTAATTTTTAATTATTATTTACTTTTTCATACCTTCATTCATCAATAAGTGGAAATATCACTCGTGCATACATAAGGACTACCGTCTCAATGAAGTAATATAATTCATTTTTCACCACTTTATTATATAAATGGTTTTAAATGTAAATTTAATGGTCAGATATGGTAATAATGAAATTATGAACATTCTTATATGATGTAACCATGATTATGTGTAAGGAAAATGAGTAATAAAGTAAAATAATAATTAAATGTGAAGTTGTTATCACCATGAATAAGGAATTTAATAAATAATTTTATTAAATTGACGGAAATAAATTAGAATAAAAATAAATATTATTTGAATTATATTATTATGTTTATACAACATATTTATAATAAATATTTAATTTGTATAAAGGAGTTTTGAATTAGTATGAAATAAGATGGTACATGAGGTAAGGGAATTATGTTTTAATCACTTATTAATCGGAATTGTTTGTGCTTGAATATCCATTGAGATAAATTATTTGATAAATATATAGTTAACCAGTTTTATTTTTTCCACTCTATTTATTTCAATAATTTTGATGTTTTTACTATTTCTCCCCCTTTTGTACTCAAAATTTATCATACAACATTTTCAAGAAAATCCTACCATTTTTTTATTTTGCTCTGGAATCCTTCTCCCCCATATCTGTGTTCACTAAAATGCTTTATGTGTTGTCTTAAAAATTATCTGCTGATTTTTTTGTTATTTTAACCAATTTTTGTCATTTTATAAAACGGTTTAAAATTTTATCTTTTAGTTTTTTGAATAATGTTCTTTTACCAAAAGTGTGAATAAAATCATTGTTTTTAACATTTACAAAAATGAATGAAATTTATCACATAATGACCACACAATACAATGAAAATTATATTACATATCTTCGTGGTTCTATAAAAAATATTATATGTTCAAAAATATATAATTGAAATAAGTTATTTTTAAAATGAAAGGGTATTTTTGTCATGACCCATCCCTCGGGGCTCATGTCGCGACCACCCCCTGCCCGCCTTCCATAGGTGAGGGGCTGGCAACTAGCACCGAAAGGCGTATTCCCCAAAAACTGGAAAGGCATTTCCTTTATATCATGTAAACACACATGACCAAGAACACAATAAAATACGAACATGAGTAAACTGAATAGTAAAAAGAGTGTGTACAGTAAGTAAAAGGGGCCAAAATACAAGCCCAACTAGCAAGTACAAGAAAACTAGAAAGTACATGTAAACTGAAATAGCTCTTGTGAACACCCATCAGGGTTCCTACCTGAAGGATAGGTACAGGTCTCGAATGGTCATCTCTGCAGTACTCCTCATTTGATCTCCATCACTGAGCAACCTCCAATCTCGATACCCTCGTCCTCAGTCAGCGTTGTCCGTTGTCTGCACCAAACACAACAAGGTGCGGGCATTGCCCGTGCAGGAGTGAGTATAACGATACTTAGTAGGGACCCTAAGACCCTCAAAGGTCTCACAAAAACCAAATAGGATAAACCAAAATTAATTGTATCAAATGACAACCCTACTTTATTATATGCCCATACATATACCTTGGTTATCAAGTAAACCCATCTCATTCTTGAGGAAGCACAAGGCCCAACTCATTAGCTCAAAGCTCAACTGTTCCATGAAGGAAAGAAAACCATGAAGGTATCCCCACAAAGGTATGTACCAAAAAGGTATCGCCACATAGAAGAATTCCACAAAGTTATCACCATGAAAGAAGGTACCACACAGGTTTTCCACACAGAATAATACCACCAAGGTATCACCATGAAGGAAAGTACTAAAAAGGTATGCTACAAAGAAGAATACCACAAAGGTATCACCATGAAAGTAAGTACCATGAAGGCATGGAACACAGAAGAATATCACAAAGGTATCACCATGAAGGAAAGTTCCACACAGGTACACCACATATAATAATACCACCTAGGTATCCCCACGAAGGAAAGTACCACACAGGTACACCACACAGAAGAATACAACAAAGGTTTCACCACGAAGGTAAGTACCATATTGGTATGCCACACAGAATAATACCCCAAAGGTATCTCCATGAAGGAAAGTACCAAATAGGTACACCACACAGAAGAATACCGCAAATGTATCACCGCGAAGGAAGGTACAACCCAGGTTCACCACACAGAATAATACCTCCAAGGTATCACCAAGAAGGCAAGTACCACACAGGTATGTCAAACTGAAGAATACCACAAAGGTATCACCACAAAGTTAATGAATTATCTCACACTAAGAATAACATTGGTATGGTAGTAAATATAATTGGACGTAACTACTAAATAATCTTACTCTGTGAAGAGGTAGCCCACGTAGGATCCTAAATCATCAGACCCACATATGATCCTAAATAATCCAACCCACATGGGATCCTAGTACATCATCAGACCCACATAGGATCCTAGTACATCAGACCCATGTAGGATCCTAGAGTAGTCCCACATGGATTCCTAGAGTGGAACCATGTGAGACTCTCGAACAGATACCCACAAAGAATCCCAAAGCACAGACCCACATAGGATCCCTTTCTCATGATACAAACAACTATAGGGTTCTCTCACTAAGCTCGCATGATTCTAGGACAGTCCACTCCTCAATCCCCATGTTGATACTCTAAGTTCCACAAAGCCCCATGTTGATACTCTAAGTTCCACAAATCCCCAAGAGTATGTATTTCAAAGGACATCCATGAAAAAGGGGTCTCAATGCAATAGACGTTGTGTCAATGGGACGCTTGGTCTGTGTGTAATTAGCCTTTTAGTCTCGAGACCAAGGTTGGATTCGTGCTCAATCCAACACGTCTGTACCCCATCTTTATCCAAAACTCAAGTAGGGAATACCAAAAGTACCTTCTCCATCCAAGGTTTCTGATTCCATAGACGTTTCGTTAAACGAACGCATATAGCTCAAGATATGGCCAAAGGAGCGAAAAGGGTCGAAACTGGTCCGGGTCCGGTCTGACCCAGTTGGGCTGACCCGGCCTGAGCCAGGTCTAGCCCTATGTCAGACCCAGACCGCAAGATCCCACCAGGCCTGCCGACATGGACCATCCCACAGTGTGGCAGACAACTCGACTCCCCGGCTAGCCGAATGGCCAACATTCCCCTCACGGCGCGGTCACGCGCCGCACCATCTCTGGTGGCCGAGGTCGAGTCGGACACACCTCACCTCAGCATCGTGGCATGAGGATGCTACTCTTTTCCTCCAGGCGGTGTGGTGGCATGTCTCCACCCCTTCGCATGGTTAATGGGTTGTGGCTCTTCTCTGGAGTGCAGTTGCGCCGCCGCCTTCATCGTTGTCGGTCAGAGTGCTGGCCGCCTGTCCCGAGCCCCACCAGTGCTAGTTGCTGGCACCGGTAACCATCCTCCTCCATCGCGAAGAACACATAATACTCCGCAAATATTTGAGGAGGGTTCGGTCCATGTTCCTTTGACCCGCACCCTCCATGTTAGAATGATAGTAAGCGGAAATATTGTTCATGAATCAAGGGGATCGACAAGAATAGGGTAAGGGGGTATAAATCCACAACAAACCCTATAAGATTCCCAGTAACATCATCCCGCAAAGATGAAAGAATCATGGGTCAACCCGTTAGTCCGTTGACATAATTTCTTCATATAAATTCACGAACTGGGAAGAGTAAAATCAAAAACGCACAAATGAAATAATCTCTACCTCAAGTTCATTGGAGAGCATCCACATTTGAGAAAATGTCAGCATTCATCGTCCCCTACAACTAGCCTCTAACGACGTCACCCATTCATCAATCTCTGGTATGGGGTTTTAGTGTCGCTCGTCACCTCCCACTAGTACCAACTCCATCCTCCAAGGGTTTGTCATCACAGCACTTTGTCATCACTTTGTTGCATGGCGAAGGAGTGCCAACACCTCTCCAAAAACTCCATATAAATAGGAGAGTGGAATGTTGTGCAACATTCATGGGATTAATGGGGGCCCATTAAATAGTATCCTTTCTAATTTCCCAGTGGTGTAGTTACTTATAATCGAATGGTCAATCCATTTATTGGCTTGACACATCATTGGTCTCACCTTACTGCTCATCCGTTGGAGGATTATAAATAAAATAAAATAATAAGGTTATTTTATTTTTTATATTAAAAATATTGAAAAACTAATTATTTCTCTGGACCTACTACGGTCGAAGTGAAGGTCTCCTTAATCGAATATCAGTTTTTCAAGTTGAACGGTGCCCTTGGATTTCAATTCCTTCTACCGGTTCAAAAGTTATATATTGTCGTTCACGCGTTTACTGAATGTACATGAAAAAAAGATCCGAAAAATTATAATAGTCACCCTTGACCTGCACCGGTCATGGTTAGGCTCTACCTAAGTAAAAAATTACCTAACAAACCCAATGTTACTCTCACATTTTCAATTTGAGTTACCTTTTATATGTTATGAATTTTACAATAAAATAATTTTCACCTAATTATTCTATTTACAGCCAAAAACTAACTTTTACTGGTGGCATGCGCCGACCAATGTTAGTATCTTCCTAAACAGACAATACCCTCACAAGTTCAGTGGTGGTCTTTGATTTTCAATCCGTATTACCATTTGTGAGTTATAATAATTTGAAAATAGAATAATTTATTTAATTATTTTATTCACGATTATTCCGTTTTTGGGTTTTCTCAGAGGACGCCCGTGCCAACTAAACATAAGTCGCGCATAGGGTAAACTCGCCATCCTTAACGCAACAGGGCCCTTGGAATTCTGATCTGAGTTACCATTTATGATTTATTTCATTTTTTTAGGAAAAGTACTTAAGGGTGATAATTAAAACATAACCAAACTTCAACAAATCATTCTGGGCACTCGGGGCCTCAGAATCGTGTGTCGTTCGATTTGACGGTTTCGAAATAATCTATATAATTAAAAAAATATATGGAATTTCTGTGGCATTAAATTTTCCCCACCATAGGTCTTTACATCCTCAAAATCCAAAACAAAGGCAAAACAATCAAAAAAGGGTACTGAGAACGAATCTGAGCCACCAACTCCCATGTGCTCTCCTAGAGGTTCCTGTGCTGCCAGCATATGGGTACCAGAGTTATCATCCACCCTTGAAGGATCCGCTCCTATCGATCCTCAATCTCCACTAGAATATCCAAAAACGATGCCCCATCGTCTAATTCAATATGGACATGGTCGATGATGTGAGATGGGTCAAGCATGTATCCCCTCTGCTGGGATATGTGGAAGACACCACGCACCCTCTCAAAATGGGATGGAAGAGCCAAAAGATATGCTACATATCCCATCCTTCGAAGTATCAGAAAATGACCGATAAACCTTGGTGATAACATGCCCCATCGGCCGAGTATCCATAGTCCTCGTTGAGAGAGACTCGCAAGAATACATGGTCCCCCTCAGAGAACTCCAAGGGTCTTTGTATCCTGTCGGCATAAGACTTCTTCCAACTCTGTGTATTCTTCACTTACTGACAAGTGAGACATCGTGATACAAACTCTACCACTACAATCTTCTTCTCGGGACACCAGTACTGACGCTGGAGGTCCTGGTTCATCTTCACCACACAAAAATTCACCTCTAGAGGTGATGTATGGAACTCCCTTAACACCTCCTCCTGAAGTGCCATCGGTATCATGATACGCCCTTCTAAAGAGTAATACGTGCTACTCACATTCAAAAAATCCATCAGGTTCCTTCCCTGAGGATATTTGAGCACGTCAAACCTTGTAGTCAATTCCCCCCAAGTCGCACCTCCCCGATTTGCTGAAGGAGTGGGGGAGTGACAGTCATAGACTGGTGGTAAGTAGCTTCATCTCTATCCACGAAGGATATCTATAGAGTGACTAGTTACTCTGATGCCTCACTCAATAGCAGTTGACCAGACCTCCTGATGAGTGTGTTTTATACCACATTCCCCTTCACAGGAGTATAGAATATCTCAAAGTCATAGTCCCGGACGAACTCTAGATACTCTTATTTGGAACTGAGACCTTAAAACTTCGTCTACCACGATGGTGAGGCTGTCCGAATCAAGAGTGATCAGCTGCAACCTCTTATGCATGAGTTTGTCCTGTACTGCATGGGTTTCAATTTTCATCATCCAAGGAAACCCTCATTACAACGTTGTAGATAAACCACAACCAATTTTCCAAATACAGTCAACTGTAGTATGAACAGTGGATATCCATTTCATACCCAAACTAACATCGTAAGGCCTCGATGCTGCCACCAAGTGGTTCCAACCGAAACTCTCACCTCAAGGGGCATATCACACCATCATCATAAGTGTGATTATCGAGTTTCCTTCCAAACGTATCTCCAGACATGATGGTCAAGTCAACAGTTTAACCAGAAACTCTTGGTCTTGGACTAGATTCTTGGAAGTAAGGAATTATTGGTACCTATTTCTATTGATACAGTAGCTAGTAGTAGACATAAAACATACCTCGAATCATTCCTAGAGCACATGGGCCACACTCCTTGACAACATGAAACTACTTTCTTCCCCTTTCCTCCAGCTCCCTGAGCATGGCGAGGACCAAAATGGGGGGTGGTTGTAACATGTCGAAATGTACACCACCTCATGATGCTCACCTAGCTCTTCTTCCACATCTGCAGCCCTATAGATTCATCTGTCCCTAAAACTTCTTCTTCCAGAAACATTTTACACGAATAAGTCTCAATTACTGGTGTCAGTTTCCTGCTTTCACACTACTAAAATTCACTGGATGCATCCATTCATCCAAATAATATTCAACCACAATGGTTCTCTCTAGCACCCTAACATAATTAGGAGTGCATAGAGGAATAGTGAGAGCTCGGATGTCACTACAGACACCTCACTCAAGGGTCTGAGCTCTAAAGCACTATCTGTACTGTATTCATCGAGTATCTGGGATCGTTGGTACACCTGGATGAACACTCAGCTATTATCATGTCATCCTATCGAGGCAGTAGGATCTCTAGGGAACTCTCACCCACCTCCTCAAGCTAGTCCTTAGCCTCCTATAGGTCGGGCTCGCCTCAGAACTTGAGGGGGCGGGTTGTAATTTCTGACCAACGGGCTATGATATAGCTGACACACTACCTGAAGGAACTATCTCGAGTAATGGTTCATGTACTAAAGCCACATCACTATGCAGACCATCCTCATGGTCACTCACTGAAAAATAGTAGTAGCTAATATCACCATCGGCTCTACTGGTGCCTCAGCTAGGTAGAAAACACTTGCAATCACCTCCAATAAGACCCCAACTATGTGGGAATCTATCTCACCATGAAAAATCAGAGGCCTCTAATACTAGAACTCATGCAACACGCTCAATCGGCATACACCATCTTCCAGTGCGGCTGGTGGTAACTGCTACCCAATGGGTGGTGGTGGTGCTGCTACACCACCCAAATGTTCCAACGTAGTAAGAGGGCATGGCTTCGGAGCCTTGTCTCTCAGTGGACTGTCATAGTGTACTCTCTTAGGAATCCTAACTGGTTGTCTACCTAGTGGAATCCTGATGAGGAATAGGTGCACCATGGTAATTATGTAATATCTGGTGAGCTGACTAAAGAAAACAGAAGAAAAAATTTCAAAACACAAAAAAAATCAGTGTTCTCATGCACTATGTCAAAAATCAAAAGTCATGGTCTAGATGTATGGATACGTCGACCACCGCACCAGTATTGGATTCCCTAAACTGGTAACCACACTCACTACATTTAACACTATTGGTGTTAGAAGGTCAGAGTCCAATGTTCTACTATAGAACCGAATCCTCTAATACCAATTTTTCACGACCCTTCCCTCAGGGCTCATGCTGTGACCACCCCAAGCCCGCCTTCCATAGGCCTGGGGATGGAGACTAGCACCGAAAGGCATATTCCCCAAGAACCGAGAAGTTATTGGCTTTATATCCTGTAAACACACATGACCAAGCACACAACAAGATAAGAACACAAGTAAACTGAATAGTAAAATGAGTGTCTACCATAAGTAAAAGGGTCCAGAATACATGCCCAACTGGAAAGTACAAGAAAACTTGAAAGTACAGGTAATGTGAAATAGCTCATGTGAACACCGACCAAGGGTCCTACCTGAACTGTAGGTAAAGCTCTCGAACGATTGTCTCTATGGTATGCCTCATCTAAGGTCCACCTCCGAGCTACCTCTAATCCTGGCACCCACTCCCTCAATCATGGTTATCCATCGTCTACACCAAACACAAAAGGTGTGGGCATAGCCCATGCAGGGGTGCATATAACGATACACAGTAGGGATCCCGAGACCCTCAAAAGTCTCACAAAAACCACAAAGGATAAACCACAAAGCATAGAATCAACTGACAAACATGCATAGGTATATTCCCATACATATACCAAGGTTATCAAGTAAACCCATATCATTCATGATGAAGCACAAGGACCAAATCTTTACCTAAAAGCTCAATTGTTCCATGAAAGAAAGAATACCACAAAGGTAACACCACAAAGGTAAGTACCACAAAGGTAACACCACATAGAAGAACACCAAAAAGCTATCACCATGACGGAAGGTACCATATAGGTTCTTCACATAGAAGAGTACCACCAAGGTATCACCACGAAGTAAATTACCACACAGGTGTGCCACAAAGAAGAATAGTCCAAAGGTATCACCACGAAGGTAAGTACCGCAGAGGCAAGCCACACAGAAGAATACCAAAAAGGTATCACCATGAAGGAAAGGACCACATAGGTATTCCACACATAATAATACCACCAAGGTATTGCCATGAAGGAAATCACTACACATGTACGCCACACAGAATAATACCACAAAGGTATCACCATGAAGGTAAGTACTACACAGGTACACCATACAGAAGAATTCCACAAAGGTATCACCATGAAAGAAAGTAACACATAAGTACGCCACACACAAGAATACCACAACAGTATCACCACGAAGGAAGGTACCACACAGGTTCTCCACATAGAAGAATACCACCAAGGTGTCACCACGAAAGAAAGTATCACACATGTATACCACACAGAAGAATACCAAAAAGGTATCACCACGATGGTAAGGACTCAACTCACCCAAGGTATAACTTATGTATGGTAGCAAATATGATTAGATGTAACTATTGAATCATCTTTGTCTGTTAAGAGGAAAACCCACGTATGATCTTAAATCATCAGACCCACATAGGATCCTAAATAATCAAACCCACATGGTATCCTAGTACATCATCAGACCCACATAAGATCCTAGTACAACAGACCCATGTAGGATCCAAGGGTAGTCCCACATAGATTCCCATAGCAGATCCAAGTGAGACTCTCGAACACATAACCACAAAGAAACCTAAAGCATAGACCCACATAGGATCCCTTTCTCATGTTACAGGCAGTTACAGGGTTCCCGCACTAAGCTTGCTTGATTATGGGAGGGTCCTCTCCTCAAGCCACATGTTGATACCCCAACTTCCATGAAGTTCCATGAAAAATTTGTCTCAATGCAACAGACGGCGCGTCAATAAGACGCCCGGTCTGTATGTTATTAAGCTTTTAGTCTGGAGGGCCTGGTTGGATTCGTGCTTGATCCAGCCCGGATTTACCCTAACATTATCCAAAACTCATGTGGGGTATACCAAAAAGACCTTCTTGATCCACGGTTTCTAACTCCATAAACGGTTCATCAAACAGACGTCTGTTGTACAAGATAAGGCCGAAAGAGAAAAAATGGTCAAAATTAGTCAGGGTCCTGTCTGACCCAATTGGACTGAGCAGGCCCAACCTGGGTCTCGCCCTTGGTCGGACCTGGCCCATGGGATCCGACCTGGCCTGCCCATGTGGCCCGGACCACTATGCGGTGGACCGCTCGGCTCCCTGGCTGGCTGAATGGAAAGCCTTCCCCACGTGGCACGGTCCCACGCCGCACCATCCCAGGCAGCCGACGTCGATCCCATCGCGCCTTGCCTTACCACTGCGGCACAATGCTCAAAATATTCCCCACCGGGAAGCATGGTCATGCGCCACAACTCCTTCATGCGGCCAGCCATCGTGGCTGACAGGAAGCATCTCTTCTCCGACGGTGTGGTTGTGCCGCAGCCTTTGGTGCGGCTGGCCGGAGTGCTGGCCACCGGTCGTGAGTCCCACTGGTGCCAGTAATGGGCATCAGTCACCATCCTCCTCCATCAAGAATAACACATCATACACCAAAAATATTTTTGGAGGGGTCAGGTCATGTTCATTTGGCCTATACCCTCCGCTTAGAACGGTAGAAAGAGGAAATATTTATCTTGAATCAAGGGGGTTGACAAGAACATGGTAACGGGGTATAAATCAACAAAAAACCCTATAAGATACCCCAAAATATCATCCCAGAAAGAATAAAGAATCGCAGGTCAACCTGTTAGTCAGTTGACCCTCATTCTTCATAAAAATTCAAGAACGAGGAATAGGAAAATCAAAACTCACAATATGAAATAACCCCTTACCTCATGTTCTTGGAGAGCATCCACGTTTGAGGAAGTGTCGGCATTTGTCTTCCCCCGAAACAAACCTCCAATTACATCACTAAATCCTCGATCTCCAGTTCAGGGTTTCAGTGTCGCTCGTCACCTCCCACCAGTACCAGCTCCATCCTCCAAGGGTTTGGAATCACTGCACTTTGTTAGCACTTTGTTTCTTGGCAATGAAGAGCCAACACCTCTCCCAAAACTCCATATAAATAGGATAGGGGAATGGTGTTCATAGTTCGTGGGATTAATGGAGACCCATGAATTAGGAACCTTCCTTATTCCTGAACGGTGTGGTTACATAGAATTGAATGGTCAAGCCATTTATTGGCTTGACACGTCACCGGTCCCACCTTACCACTCATCTATTGGAGGATTAAAATAAAAATAAAATAATAAGGTTATTTTATTTATTCTATTGACAAGTTACAAAAACTGACTTTTTCTCAAGACCTACTACAGTCGAAGTGAAGGTCTCCATAAGCGAATATTGGCATTGCGAGATCTACAATTCCCTTGGATTTCAATTCCGTTTACATGTTCAAAATTTATATAAATCCACTCACACATTTACTGAGCATACCTAAAAAAAGTTCTAAAATATTATAACAGTCACCCTTTACCTGTGCCGATCGAGGTTAGGCTTTGCCTAAGTGAAACACATATCAAAGAACCCAACAGCACTCCCATATTTTCAATCTGAATTATATTTTAGAAGTTATTAATTTTACAATAAAATATTTTTCACTTAATTATTTTATTAAAAGCCAAAAACTAACTTTTATTGGTGGCCCGCACCGACCAATGTTAGTATCTTCCTAAAGAGAGAATTACCTCACGATTTTCTTGGTGGTCTAAAATTTTCAATCTGAGTTATCTTTTGTGAGTTATAAGTATTTGAAAAATATAAAAATTTATTTAATTATTCTATTCATGATTATGCCATTTTTGTTTTTCTCACAGGAGGCATGTGCCGGCAAAAATTAAGTCACTCCTAGGGTAAACCCGCTATCCTGAACTCAATGGTACAATCAGATTTATGATCTGAGTAATCATTTAATAGTTATTCCACTTTTTCAGGAAAACTACTTAAGAGCACTAATTAAAACTTAAACAAACTTTAACGGATCATTCTGGGCACTCCGATCCTCAGAATCGCACGTCGTCAGATTTCACCATCTTGAAATAATTCATTATAATTAAAAAATACGAAATTTTTGGGACATTAAATTCTCCACACCTTAGCGATTTACATCTCCGAAATCCAAAAAAAAAGGTAAAACAACCAAAAGGGGGTATTGAGCACGAATATAAGCCTCCTACACCCATGTGCTCTCGTGGAGGTTCTCGTGGTGCCAACGTACATGCACCAAAGGTATCGACTACCCACAAAGGACCGAATCTTGTTGATCCTCAATCTCCACTGGAACCCTTGAAAATGACACCCTGTCGTCTAAGTCTAGCTAGATGTGGTCAATGATGTGAGATTGGTTGTGCACATATCCCCTAAACTGGGATACATGGATGTCATCACAAACCCTCTCAAAATGCGTTGGAAGATCCATGTGGTATACATCCTCTCCTATCGTTAGAATTATCAGAAAATGACTGATAAACCTCGGTGATAACTTGTCACCTTAGCCAAATATCCACAGTCCCCATCATGGAGAGACTCAAAAAAATATGTGGTCCCCCTCCTAGAACTCCAAGGGTCTACATATCCTATAAGCTTAAGACTTCTACCAACTTTGTGAAGTCTTTACTTACTGATATCTGAGACATCTTGATACAAACTCAGCCACTACTTTCTTCATCTCTAGCCACCAGTACTAGCACTGGATGTCCTGGTACATCTTCACCACACTGGGAGGTACTTCCAGAGGGGTATTATAGAACTCCCTCAACACCTCCTACCGAAGTTCCATCAGTACCATGGTACATCCCTTCAAGAGGACGGCGTTCTCCCCACCTTCAATAAATCCATCAGGTACCTGCCCTGAGGATATCTGATCACATCGAGCCTCGCAGTCAATGCCCCCAAGTTGTGCCTCCACGACTTGCTGAAAGAGTGGGGGAGTGATAGTAATAGACTGGAGGTAGCATCTTCATTTATTTCCAGGAAGAATATCTCCAGTGAGACTAGTTACTCTGATGCCTCACTCAGTAGTAGTAGACCAGACCTCTTGTTGAGTGCATCTGCTACCATGTTCCCCTTCCCAAGAGTATTGACTATCTCAAAGTCATAGTCCAGGAGGAACTCTAGACACTCCTGTGGGGAACTAAAAACTCAAAACTTCTACTTCCATGAGGGTGAGGTTGGCCGACTCACGAGTGATCAACTGCACCCTCCTATACAGGAGTTTATCCTGTGTTTCTTGGGTTTCCTTTTTCACCGACCAAGGAAACCCTCATTCCAAAATTGCAGATAAACCAAAATATTTTTGCCTAATATAGTCTATCTATGTATGAACTGTGGATATCCAGTCCATACCCAAACTAACGTCGTAAGGCCTCGATGCTTCCACCAAGAGGTTCCAACAAAAACTCTCACCTCAAGGGTCAGATCACACCATCGGCGTAAGTGTGATTATCAAGTATCCTTCCAAAGTTATCTCCAGACGTGAGGGTCAATTCAATTGTTTATTGGAAAATCTAGGTCTTGGACAAGATTATTGGTAGGAATGAATGATTCATATCTATGAATATTGATACGATAGCTAGTAGTAGACACAGAATATACCTCGAATCATTCCTAGAACCCTTGTGTCTCACTCCTAGACCACATGTAGCTACTCTCATCCCATGTCCTCCAGCTCGTTGAGCATCACGGGGACCACAATGGGGGTGGTTGTAACAAGTCGAAATGTACACCAACACATGTTGCTCCCCTAGCTCTACGTCCACATCTACAGCCCTGTAGATTCATCTGTCCCTAACACTTCTTCTTCCCAAAACATTTTACATGCATAAGACTCTAACAGTGGTGTCAGTTTCCTGCTTTCCCACTACTAACATTCACTGGCTGCATCCACTCATCCAATGAATATCCAACCACAAAGGTTCTCTCAAGCACCATAACTTAAGTAGGAATTCATAGTGAAATAGTGCTTGATTGGACGTCCCTTAAGTCACCATGTTTAGAGGTCTGATCTCTGAAGCACTATCTATATTGTATTCATCGAGTACCTGGGATCGTCGGTACGCCTCGATGAACACTCATCTACCAAAATGTCATCTTGTCGAAGCTATAGGAGCTCTAGTGAACTCTCAGCTACCTCCTCATGATAGTCCTCATCCACCTATGGGTTGGGATCACCTCGGAACCTGAGGGGTATCTGATTCTGAAACACGTGTAAGGCACTAAGCCAACATGTTTCCTCTACTGGTACCGATGGTTGTAACTGCTGAACAACATGAAATGATGTAGCAGACACACTACCCGAAGGTACTATCTCGAGTAATGGTCCATGTACCGAACCCTCATCACTATGCGGACCATCCTCATGGACACTCACTGAAAAAGACTAGTAGCTAAGATCACCATCTGCACTACCGGTGTCTCAACTAGGCAGAAATATCTACCAACCGCCTCCATCCAGCCCTCAGCTATGTGGGAATCTGTCTCTCCTCGAAACCTCAGAGGTCTCTATTGTTGGAACTCATGCAATGCACTCAGTTGGCATGCACCGTCTACCATTGTGGATGGTGGTAAATTCAACCCAACGGGTGGTGGTGCTGCTGGTACACCACCTGAAGGTGCTAACATAGTAAGAGGGCACTGCAATAGAGCTTTTTCACTCGGTGGGCCTTCCTCATGTACTCTCTCGTGAATCCTAGATGGTTGTCTACGTAGTAGCATCCTTATATGGAATAGGTGTGCCATGGTCATTAAGATATACTTAGTGTGCTAACTCAAGAATACATAAGAAAACATTTCAAAGCACACATGCAATCAGTGTTTTCATGAACTGATTCCGAAATTAGAAGTCAGGGTCGTGGTGTATGGATACGTCGGCCACCGCACCAACACTGGATTCCCAAAATTGATAACCACACTCACTACACTTTACACTATTTCCATTAAAAGATTTGAGTCTAATTATTATGGTAGAACCGACTCTTCTGATAATAATTTATCACGACCCAACCCCCGGGGCCCATGTCCGGACCACCCCAAGCCCGCCTTCTGTAGGCCAGGGGATAGCGACTAGCACCGAAAGGCATATTCCCCTAACACAGAGAAGGAATTTCCTTTATATCCTATAAACACAAACAACCAAGCACAGAGCAAGGTACGAACACGAGTAAACTGAATATTAGAAAGAGTGTGTACAGTATGTAAAAAGTGCCAAAATACAAACCCAACAAGAAAGTACAAGAAAACATGAAAGTAAAAGTAAACTAAAACAGCTCCTGTGAACACCCGACAAGGATCCTAGCTAAAGGGTAGGTACAAATCTTGAATGAATGTCTTTGTGGTATGCCTCATATTTGGTCCACCTCCAAGCTACCTCCAGTCCCGGTACCCTCTTCCTCAGTCAGCGTTGTCCATCGTCTACACCAAACATAACAAGGTGCGGGTATAACCCGTGCAGTGGTGAGTATAATGTTACTCAGTAGGAACCCTGAGACCCTCAAAGGTCTCACAAAAAACCTCAAAGTATAAACCAAAAAGTATTGAATCAACTAAAAATCCTACTTTGGTATATGTCCATACATATACCTTGGTTATCAAGTCATCCCATCTCATTCATGAGGAAACACAACGCCCAACTGATTAGCTCAAACCTCAATTTTCCCATGAAGGAAAGAATACCACGATGGTAACACCACAAAGGTATGTACCACAAAGGTATCACCACACAGAAGAATACCAAAAAGGTATCTCCATGAAAGAAGGTACCACACAGGTTAACCACACACAATAATACCACCAATGTATCACAATGATGGAAAGTACCACACAGGTACGCCACCTAGAAGAATACGACAAAGGTATCACCTTTAAGTTAAGTACCACACAGGTACGGAACACAGAAGATTACCACAAAGGTATACCCATGAAATAAAGTACCCCATAGGTACGCCTCACATAATAATACCACACTGGTAACATCATGAAGGAATGTACCACACAGGTACGCCACACAGAAAAATACCACAAAGGTATCACAACGAAGGTAAGTACCAGACAGGTAATCCACAAATAATAATACCACAAAAGGTATCAACATGAAGGAAATAACCACACAGGTATACCACACAAAAGAATACCAAAATGTATCACTGTGATGGAAGGTACCACATAGGTTCTCCACACAGAAGATTGCCACCAAGGTATCACCTTGAAAGAACGTACAACAGAGGTATGCCACACAGAATATTACCACAAAGGTATCACCACGAAGGTAAGGACTCATATCACATCCGTTATAACATTGATATGGTAGTAAATATGATTTGATGTAACTATTTAATAATATTACTCTGTTTATAGGTAGACCCACATAGGATCCTAAATCATCAAATCCACATAGGATCCTAAATCATCAGACCCACATGAAATCCTAGTATGTCATCAGACCCACATAAGATCCTAGTAGAGCAGACCCATGTAGGATCCTAGATTAGTCCCAGGTGGATTCCTAGAAAATATCCAAGTTAGACTCTCAAATAGATACCCAAAAAGGATCCCAAAGTGGATACCCACATAGCATCCCTTTCTCAGGATACAACCAGCTACAGGGTTCTCACACTAATCTCGCATGATTCCAGGAGGGTCCACTCCTCAAGCCTCATGTCTATACACAAACTACCATGATGTCCCATGAGGAAGTATTCTAATGGACCTCCATGAAAAAGGGGTCTCAAAACAAACGACGGTGCGTCAATCGGACGCCCAGTCTCTATGTTATTAGCATTTTAGTCTTGAGAGACGGGTTGGATTCTTACTCAATCCTTCACGGACATACCCCAACGTTATAAAAAACTCATGTAGGTTATACCAAAATTACTATCTCGATCAAAGGTTTCTAATTCCACAGATAGTTCGTTAAACGGATGCATGGAGCTCAAGATATGGCTAAAAGAACGAAAAGGGTCGAAACTGGTCTGGGTCCGGTCCGACCCGGTTGAAATGACTTGGCCTGACCTGGGTCTGGACCTAGGTCAAACCTGGACAATGTGATCTGAACAGGCCTACCAGTGTGGCATGTACCATGGAGCGGTGGACCGCTCGGCTCCAAGGCTGGCCGAATGGCCAGCCTTCCCCACGCGGCGCGCTCGCGCGCCGTGCCATCACTGGCGGCCGAGGTCGATTCGGCCACACCTCACCTCACTATTGCGATATGAGGCCACAAATCTTCTCCGTTGGGTGGCACGGTGGCGCGTCTCTTCCCCTTCATACGGCCGATGGGTCGTGGCTCTTCTTCGGCGGCGCGGCTGCCCGGCCGCCTTAGTCGCTACCGGCCGGAGTGCCTGCTGCGGGTCCTGAGCCCCACCAGTGTCAGTCACCAGCTCCAGTCACCATTATCCTCCATCGTGAATAACTCATCATACACCACAAAGATTTGATGAGGGGTCGGACTGTGTTTCTTTGACCCTCACCCTTCGCGTTAGAACTGTAGCAAGTGGAAAAAATTTTCTTGAATCAATGGGGTCAACAAGATTGGTAAGGGGGTACAAATCAACAACAAACCCTACAAGAAACCCTGCAACGTCCTCCTGCAAAGTCAAATGAATCTCGTGTCAACCCGTTAGTCGGTTGACCCGCGTTCTTCATATAAATTCACGAATGGGGAAGAGGAAAATCAAAAACGCACAAATGAAATAACCCCTACCTCAAGTTCATTGGAGAGCATCTGCATTTGAAGAAATGTCAGTGTTTTTCGTCCCCCTAAACTAGCCTCCAATGATGTCACTCATTTGTCGATCTCTGGGATGCCATCACTACACTTTTTCAGCACTTCGTTGCATGGCGAAGAAGTTCCAACACCTCTCCCAAATCTCCATATAAATAGGAGAGGGGAATGGTGTGCAACATTTGTGGGATTAATGAGGCCCATTAATTAGGAACCTTCCTAATTGCCCAATGGTGATGTTACTTAGAATTGAATGGTCAATCCATTTGTTGGCTTGACATTTCATCGATCTCACCTTACCTCTTGTCCGTTGGATGATTAGAATAAAAATAAAATAATAAGTTTATTTTATTTATTCTATTAAAATGATCCAAAAACTAACTATTTATTCTGCCCTACTGCGGTCTAAGTAAAGGTCTCCTTAAGAAAATATCGGTGATATGAGTTTAATGGATCCCTTGGATTTCAATTCCGAGTAACAGTTCAAAAGATATATAACGCTTCTCACGCGTTTACTGAATGTACCTAAAACAATATAGGAAAAATTATAACAGTAAACATTGACCCACGCAGGTCGAGGATAGGCTCTGCCTAAGTGAAACATGCCCTAAAAACCCAATGGTTCAATCAAGTTTTCAATCTGAGTTACCTTTTTGATGTTATGAATTTTACAATAAAATATTTCAACTTAATTATTTTATTTACTTCCAAAAACTAACATTTACTGCTGGCTTGCACCGACAATTGTTAGTATCGTCCTAAAGAGAGAATACCCTCACTAGTTCAACTGTGGTCTTGGATTTATAATCAGAGTTAGAATTTTTGAGTAATAATAATTGAAAAATAGAATAATTTATTTAATTATTTTATTAACGATTATTCCATTTTTGGGTTTTCCCACAGGTGGCCCGTGCCGGCTAAACATAAGTCGCGCCTAGGGTAAACCCGCCATCCTGAACGCAACGGTGCCCTCAAAATTTTGATCTAAGTTACTATTTAAGAGTTATTTCATTTTTCATGAAAACTACATAAGGGTACTAATTAAAACATAACCAAACTTCAACAGATCATTCCAGGCACTCAGGGCCTCATAATCACGTGTCGTTCGATTTTGCGGTTTCATAATAATTTATATAATTAAAACAATATACAGAATTTCCAGGACATTAAATTCCCCCCACCTTAGGGATTTACATCCCCGAAAGCTAAAACAGAGGAAATACAACAAAAAGTGGTTATTGAGCATGAATATGAGCCTCCCTATCTCATGTGCTCTCCTAGAGGTTCTCGTGCTACCAGTGTACGGGAACCAGAGGTATCGACTGACCATGAAGGACCTACTCCTGTCGATCCTCAATCTCTACTGGAACCTCCAAAAATGATGCCCCATCATCTAAGTCCAGCTCGACATGGTCGATGATGTGAGATGGGTCATGCACATATCCCCTTAGCTGGGATACATGGAAGACGCCACACACCCTCTCAAAATGAGATGGAAGAGCCAAGCAGTATGCTACCTTGCATATCCTTAGAAGTATTAGAAAATGACCAATAAACCTTTGTGATAACTTTCCCCATCGGCCAAATCTCCATAGTCCTCATCGTGGAGAGACTCACAAGAATACTTGGTCCCCCTCCTAGAAATCCAAGGGTCTTTTTATCCAGTTTGCATAAGACTTCTTCCAACTCTGTGTAGTCTTTACTTATTGACAAGTGAGACATTGCGATACAAACTCTACCACTACTATCTTCATCTCTATCCACCAGTACTGACACCGTAGGTCTTGTTACATCTTTACCGCACTAGGATGTACCTCTAGAGGGGATGTATGGAGCTGCCTCAACATGTACTCTTGAAGCACCACCAGTACCATGATATGTCCTCTGAAGAAGACGATGTGCTCCACGCCTTCAAAAAATCCATCAGGTGCATGCCCTAAGGATATATGAGTATGTCGAACCTTGGAGTCAATGACCCCATGTTTCACCTCCCCGACATGCTGAAGGAGTGGGGGGTGACAGTCATAGACTGGAGGTTAGCATTTTCATCTCTATCCATTAAGGATATATGCAGAGCGACTAGTTACTCTGATTCCTCACTCTGTAGCAGTAGACCAAACCTTCTACTGAGTGCATTTTCTACCATGTTCCCCTTCCCAGGAGTATGGAATATCTCAATGTCATAGTCCTGGTGGAACTCTAGACACTCCTATTGGGAACTGAGAACTCAAAACTTCTGATACCATGAAGGTGAGGCTGGCTGAATCACGAGTGATCTGCCCTACCGTCCTATGCTAAAGTTTATCCAGTGCTCCCTGGGTTTACATTTTTGTCAACCAAGGAAACCACCATTACAATGTTGTAGATAAACAAAAACCTTTTTTCCTAATACAGTCAATCTGAGTATGAACTGTTGACATCCATTTCAGTCCCAAACTAACATCTTAAGGCCTCGACTCTATCACCAAGATGTTCTAACTGAAACTATCCCATCAAGGGTCTGATTACACTATAAGCATAAGTTTGATTATCGAGTCTCCTTCCAATGGAATCTCTAGATGTGAGGGTCATGTGAATAGTTTCACTAGAAACTCTAGGTCATGGACAAGATTCATGGAAGGATGGAATTATTGGTACCTATGTCTATTGATACAGCAGTTAGTAGTAGACAGAGACCATACCTAGAATCATTCCTAGAGCACATGGGTTGTACTCCTTGACTGCATGCAACTACTCTCATCCGTTAGAGGATTAGAATAAAAATAAATAATAAAGTTATTTTATTTACTCTATTAAAATGTTCCAAAAACTAAATTTTTCTTCATACCTACTGATGTCGATGTGAAGGTCCCCTTAAGAGAATATCAGAGCTATGAGTTGAATTATGTCCTTGTATTTCAATTCCGACTACTGGTTCAAAAGTAATATAAAACTGCTCGTGCATTTACTAAACATACCTGAAAAAAGTTCAAAAAAATTATTACAGCCACTCTTGACCTGTGCCAATTGAGGTTAGGCTCTTCCTAAGTGAAACACACCCCAAAAAACATAACAGTAATCTTAGATTTTTAGTCTGAATTACCTTTTACTGCTGGCATGCACCGACCAATGATTATATCTTCCTAAAGTGAGAATACCCTCAAAAGTTCATAGGTGGTCTCAGATTTTTAATATGAGTTACCATTTGTGAGTTATAATCATTTGATAAAAAAATAATTTATTTAATTATTTTTTTCACAATTATTCCATTTTTTGGTTTTCTCACTAGAGGGTCATGCCGGCTAAAATTAAGTTGCGCCTAGGGTAAACCCACCATCCGGAATGTAATGGTGCCCTCAGATTTATGATTTGAGTTATCGTTTAATAGATATTCCACTATTTTAGGGAAACTACTTAGGAGAGCTAATTAAAACTTAAGCAATCTTTGACAGATCATTCGAGGCACTCTGGGTCTCGGAATCATGCACCGTCAAGTTTTACGGTCTTGAAATAATTCAATATAATTAAAAATAAATATGGAATTTTTGGGACATTACAATTTTCATCATGAAATATTTGTTTGATCTTTTAGAAGTTCTTTTCTTCTAATATAATATTATTTGATTTTACTTATGTTTCACTAGGGATATAATATGAAGATCAATCATAATTACTTCAATATATTGTTTATTATTGAGATTTTCTTGAAACCCATTTATTTTCCGTGATATATTCTAAGATGATATGATGAATGGTAGACCTATAATTATATATCCCTCTACTTAATGGAGTTAAAATGATGGATTTAAAAAAATTTATTATTTAATGAATGTTTTTGGAAACTCGAGGGAGATACAAATTTTAATAAACTCGTAAGAGATTAAAGGGTTTACAATATATCTGTTACTACAGATAAAATATTATAATTAACTTATTTAGGTAATTCCTTGATGAATGTATGATGTCCAATATGTTATTTTGATTATGTTATTAATTGAGACACAAAATTCATGTGACCTATTAAAATTCATATTATACGATATCATGTCCCAAGATTGATTTATAATTACCCCTCACTCATATTTTTTCTTATCCTTGGAAATGTTAATGTAAGATACCATTAATATTTCTTATTTTATATAATGTATTTTTTATGAATATTATATATTTTGATCATTTTATTATAATCTTATTATTATCTAATACTTCAATATGATAATTGATTCATATATATCAGGTATACCCTTACTGAGAATGTGATCTCACCCATTAACATATTTCCATTCCCCATGTTATTAAAAATGGTTTTAAGAAGGTTATGTATAATCAGGTTATGATGTAAGAATAACATTGTGAGAGCTGTTTAAGATCATTCAATAAATATATTGTTTCTGTATTTGATGTCGGGAGACACTAATCCTACATTGTTCTATGTAATTTATTTTAATTAAATATATTTATTTTTGGACTAAAGTTTTGTATTATTTATATATACTATGACCATATCATCTCTGTTGGTATGATATATGGTATTGGTAATTTTTATAGATTAGTATTTGAGAATATTGGTTAATTTATCTTGTATAATTCTAGGAATATGAAGACATCTTAATTATTTTTTGAAAAGTATATATATATATATATATATATATATTTCATAAATAACACCTACCCATAATAGTACTATAATAAGGATGTGGTTGTGGAACATATGAACCTAGGGGTACTCTTTTTTTTGTGGGAGGATTATTGAATAAATTTTCACCATTGCATGATTTTTGGGCCTATGTCTACGCACCTGGCTAGACTCTTCCAATATATATTCTTGGGTTAATTATTATTTTCCATAAAAATCAACATCAGGTATTTCAATTAAAAATTTAAATGTATGGCCTAGGTTAAACCTACCTGATATAGATTGATGACATGGTGTTAGTATTTAGAAATCATATGAATTATTTGTCAAAATTATATGATTGTTCACTATGATAATTGATTCCCATGAAAACCATTTTGGTTTTAGTAAGGGAATTATAATAGAATGGTGAATTTGAGGTGGTGATAGATTTTCTCAAATAATGAAGTATCTTATTCAATCTTAGTGACATGAATTACATTATATCATGAAAAATATAAACTAAAGTTAAATTATATACTTAATTATTATATGTGGAGTTTTTAATAAATGAACTGATTGAAAGGTGATTTTTTATTTGATTTTCAAAATCTATTTTTTGGATGAGTGGTATCCTATGCAACAAGCTGGAACCAAATTACCCAATTACAAAATTCAAAGTTCAAAATTCAATAAACACCCACACGTCGCCACCAGTTTTGTCTCCATCCAGCATCCCCATCATTGAGTCAAGTAGATCATAGAACCACCCAAAAAACCCAAAATCCAGAAACGAAATTCAAATTTCAAAAAATAGACAATAAACACCTCATGCCCCTACACCTTACGTGAAACAAGGCCGCACGATGACCGAGACAACATCATGACCTCTGCACACCGGCGTTCACACCATCATCGCTAGACTCTCCATCGACATAGCCCCACACCATCATCAAATAAGCCACGAACCATCACCGAATCAACAGAAGGGTTGTTAGAAGCCGTAATAAGAAGAGACAGGGAAAAATAGAGATCGATGTTCTTGATAGAGGGAATGGAACTATCTCCTTTCCATGCCCCAATGACAGCAGACCATAGTGCCACCACGCAAAACACCACCAAGAAAAAATCACATAAATACATGTGAATGAAAACCACCACCGCAAAAAACCACGCCACCACCACTACAACACCGAAGCAAGCCAACCGCAAATCATGAACCCCGTTCCAAACTATATTTTATGATAATCACATTTCAGTTCTATATATCCTCCCTGCTAGATGTATTTGGGGAATATTATATCAATAAATATTATTATTATCACTCATATATAATTTTATGTGATTTTCGGAAATTATTGGCAGCCATTATATATAGATCCTATATAAAATTATAATGAGTGGAAGCCACATTTTCTCTTATAATTCAATAATTAATCATCCTTTGATGTGAGGAAGAATCATAAAATTCAATAGAAATTACCCCCTTATAATTGGTATCCATACCTAGTCTTGATGGACATTTAAGTAATAATTATAGAGATAAAATAAATACATATGTTATGCCAAATGTTCAAGAATATATTTATTAATATCGTGAATAATTTCCTAGTCTCTTCTTAAATCATGTTGTAGAATTTTTATTTGAAATATTTATTTAGGAAATAATAATTTCATTGACTCTTAATGAAATTTATACAATATATTTTTATGAAGTGATGATGATAATTGAGAAAAACCTTTATATGAAATTAATATTACACAGTGTTTCACTAGGGGGTTCATTGATTCATTTTTTAAAATATGGTTCACACCAAATTTTCAATGGTTTTTTATAACATAAGAATATCATTTTCAAGGAAATCAATCTTATACCTTGTACTAGTGAATTTCTTTATCAACTTCAATGAATATTTAGCTTTTCATAGATTGACCATCAGACTGGATATCATAATGTGAGGGTCAGGAAGGAGGATATTACAAATACAGCCTTCCTTATGAGGTATAGTCATTAGAAAATTATTTTTATTCCATTTGGATTTACCAATTATCACATTATATCTATGTATATAATATATTAAATATATACATATTTACCAGATCAATTTTTTATAGTTTTTAAAGATACTATTCAAATCTATTCCAAGGGAAATGAATAACCTGAAGGCCCTATTATGGATATATTAAAGATCATAGATAAGGATCAGTATTAATAAAGTGTAAATTATATTTAAATATTGTATCATTCATGGTTAATATAATTTTGAGTGAGGTTATAATGGTGGATACTTCAAAGATGGGAGTTATTGAATAATGGCACAAATAAACCACAATGACCAAGATCCATAATTGATTTCATGTTTGTTCAGATATTATTGATTCAGTGTGATATATTTATCTAGGATATAAAAAAAATGATTTTTTTACTTGGAAAGGATCCAAGACTCATTGGAAAAAATTTTGAGGAAAATTTTGACTTGCTAAAATGATGGTTGGTCAGTGAACATGTGTTTAAATTAACAACTAGTGGTTAATGATTAGTAATCCATTTTCATGAATCAATACATATAATATCATGTTTAATCCTTCACAATGATATGGTGATAGATTATTCAATGCATTAATTGAAAATATTTGATCCAAATTACCTAATAATGGATTTTGTGTTGGCCGTAGTAATTTCATCATTCAAAAAATATAGAAAATATATTTATTGTATGAGATTTGATAATATACTTTAGATAAAATCAAGACCTATATATTTCAGTTTAAAGAGTTAAATATATTCTAAATTAGATAGTTGGAGTTGATTAAACAGTATGACAACCCAGTAAACTACCTCTGTAAGATGATGTACAAGATGAATAGTAATATAATTAAAAATGTGTAATTATATTTTTTCCATGATTAAGATATAAATTTACCAAATTTTTCTTGGATTGTTAGAATATGGACTTTCAATTCCATAGTATATTTTACATATCCTACAATTTTTGGACAATGTTTCAAATTTATGTCCATATAATGATTAAAGAGGTATAAAAGGAATATGTGGAACTACAGAATGAGTGAAATTTACCTAATTTAAACTATGTTTTTGATTCAATGATATTATTTATAAAACATTTATATATCATATAAATACAATATGTGATGAATGAGTTGGTTTATGATGCTCATAGATCATTATTGTTTATTCATCATTAAAGCAATAAGATGTGAAGTAATACGAAAGAAAATTTCTTATGGAATACTATAAAAAAAATATTAAATACTATATATCTTGATATATGATATGCTATGAATTTAAGGTTGATATATGTAAGGATATGTGGATTCTAATACCATTACCATTCATAATGGAAATGGGAAAAAAATTAATGTGTATTTTATCACAAAAATATATAGGACATCTAAATGGTAACAAACTAGTTGTGCTATTTTTTATCACCTTATAGAAACATTTATTTTTCCCATAATTTAATATTTATATTTTGAATAACATATAAAGATATATATTAAATAATAGGTAATATTTAATGGTCTACTTTATTCTATTATATCATATTGAGGTCTTACATTTACTATGATATTTTGGAGATGTCTCTAGCATGCATTGAATTTATAGTTAAAAATTAATAGTGATTATCATCCTCAGAAGAATGGTTGGTCTTATAAAATCAATAAAACCATAAAAGATATGTTGAGATAATTTTAATGGTATTTAAAAATATTTTTTATCAACTTCATTCCCGGGATTAGTTTTTTTGAAAAAAGTAGCACTCACTCAAAACCTCATGTGGCTCTTTTTGAAGTCCATTGTGGAAGAAAGTGTGGAAATCCATCTCTCTGGGATGAAGTTGTATAAATAATGTTATTGGTACATGGTAATGTTATGGAAATAAAATATATGTTCATATCCAATCAATACCAAATCAGGGAAACCCAGAGTCACCCTACATGTTATACTGACATTCATTAGTGTGATATAGTGTTTAAAGTGAGTGACAATGTATTCCGATGAATATATCATGGAATATTTGTTATAATATTTTTACATAAAGAAAATATTATCACTAAATATATTAATCCATTAGAAATTCATTATCCTATCAGGATAGAAGATTATCAATTGGTTTCAAAATAGAATCTCTCTAATAATCAGAATTTTTTCCATTTATCTCTCCTGCTGAACTAAATACCTAATCATTCAAGTGTAATGAACTAAGATTTCACGTGACTAGATCATTAAAACTAGTATTTATATTAACTAAGGGAAATTATATATATAATATAGAAAATTATTTGTAAAAAGACCACCCACATTGTCAACATTTTTTGGTGAAGAGATAAATTTGAGGAATCTATGTGGGAATCTAAGGATGTGATGAGGAAGAAGTATCATCATTTTATTTTATCAAAGTGATCAAATATCAAGGTAAAATTATTATAATGGTATATAATTTAAAATATGTGGATTATATATTTATGATTAAATATATCTACTTTTATTTATAGATTCTTTTATATGCAACAACAAGATCCAACAAACCGTGATATATCATTAAATTGTTATTTTTAAATTTAATACATACCACCTATATTTTGGAGTGGGGTGTTTGAATATAAAAAACAAAATTTTGAATTTAATATTTTACACATGAATAATATGAATTCATTGATTTTTAATTGAATATAAATAAAAATAAAATCATTTTAAGGAAAAAGATATGTTTTAAAGAGAAATCAATTTTATTCATGAAATGGGATTTTATATTAATAAATTAAATAAATATCCATTTTTTAATGACTTTAATGAACTTTATTAATTAAATTTTCAAAAATATGTTTAAATATTCATCTAATTTATTTTACTACACATGAAATACAATTAAATGAAGCTTGTTTCTTAAAATTCATTTATCTAAAAATATTCATTTTGTTTTGAATTATTATTTTAAAATAACTTCAAGAAAATATAGACATTAAATCCTATAAAATAAAATCAATTATTTGGGATAATTTTTTTAAATAAATAGATATGGTCAAATTATTTTTTCACTATGAATACTAATCATTTTAATGATTTTTTACCTTGGTAAAACAAAAAACATGGTTATAATTATTTGTTAATGCTTTATAATGTCTATAAATCATGAGTTTATCTTATTATATGAGTTCTATTTTAACGAATATATGTATTTGGATATTAATTTTTTAATATTATTTTTAATTTTGGAAAAAAATATTGACTTCTGTGATGATATATTTAATTATATTCAAATAAAAAATTATTTTTGATACTTTTCATTTAATTGTATGGTTGGATGAAAAAATACAGTTTTATCAAAATACAAATGACTAAAATCCATCATTTTTATTATATAAAAATAATAATTTAAACCATATTTATTTCTTGGTTATAATGTATGATTATATTTATGCCTAAATTATGTATTTTCCTAAAAATGGTTGTCTGTGGGTTTTTTACTATATTTAATCTAATTAATACTACATATAGAAATCAAATATGATAACATTACATTCATGTTTGGGATCATAATTTCAAAAAGAATATTTGGAATTCTTGTTTTAATTATTTCCAAAATAAAATGATATCATAGTAAACAAAAACTTATCGGGGTGGAATTCAAAATTTGATTAAAGTCGTTTTAGTGTGAGATTAGGATTATAATGTCCCAAAAAAATTAAAAACTGATTTTTTGTTCCTATTTACACCATATAGAGTAATTTATTAAAAAAAATTCCTTCATTCCACATGAAATAATATGATAAATAATATAATCAAATAATTTATATAATTCAATGTCTGTCCATTACCTCGTGTATAAAAAGGAACCTACCCTCCTCCATTATTCATATTGTTTCAGCCATGTAGGAAGACAATGAATTCCTTAAAAAAACATAGATTCCATAACTACATTATATAGATTCTATTATTTCCAAAATACCATCTCTTCAGGAATTCAGGTGTAAGATAAATGTGGTTTCTCAACGACAGTGTATAACTCATAACTATGTAATTTAACTTACATTTCATCTCCTACATCCTATAAATATTTGGTATCCAATATAAAATAATTAATTCAGTATAATAAATTTACTTAATTGTTATTAATGTGATAGAATAACCATTATCTACATCCTTTCTATCCGATGGAAAAAAGAAAACGTCGCTCAAGGGTATGTGTAGACTACCACCTATATATAATGATGTGTTTTATTATTCATCATTGCATCACATTAATGGTTATAATGATTGATTTATTGAAAATATATAATTTATCTAATATAATAATAGTTATTAAAATTTAAATTAGTTTTCAACTTTCTATAGTTTCATCTATCAAAAATTGGATATGTCACTTGTACGTACTTAGAGACTACCATATACATGATGGGGTAAAATTCATTTTAATTCCCATGTTTTTATGAATAGAGGTGAATTTTTATATAATTGTCAAATATAATATTTATATCATTGTTAACTTTTTTGAGACTATGGAACTATGATCAATGTATAGTGACTAATACTTATGGACTGAAATGTATAAGAAAGATAATGTAATTGTGACTGTGTTTAATTTTTTTTATTAAAAATTATCATTTAATATGAAATATAATAATTTATCAAAATCATATATAGTATAATATATATAATTATGATTAATTAATAGATTTTTAATAAATTTATATCTATTATTGAGGAGTAATGAATGAATATGAAGAAAAATGAAACATGTGGTATGTGATTTCTACTTCAAATACATTTTAATCTAGGTTGATTATGAATGAATATAAATTAAGGGAAATTATATGATCCTTATCAGATTAATCTATTATAATCTTAAATATAAAAGTTATTTTTTTTGTAATTTTAATTATTTATAACCATTATCCTCGGCTTTTAACACAAATTTGTATTGCTTTTTTATGAAAATAAAATACTATTTTTCCTTTTTCATTATAAATATTTCCCTTATATAACTATGTTCCCTAAAAAATAAATAATTATTTTTCCCAATGATTTTTTATCATAGATTTTGATTGTTGTTTTACATTATATTAAATTGTTTTAGAAAATAGCCATGTCATTTTATGATCAATGAAGTTTTACTTAAGTGATTAAATATAATATATTTTTCTAATTATTACATGATGAAAAAAAGTTACCAACAATATGAACCCAAAATATTTGGAATATTCCTCACCAAGTATCATTTTTTTAAGATAATTTTTTTCATATTATTTTGTAAAATTTTTTAATTTCAATAAATAATTTATAATTAAAAATTGCATTTTCATCATAAAATAGTCCACAGATCCCTTAAAGAATTTTCTTTTATCAAATCATTTATTGATATAGATTATGATCTATTATTGATTTCATCAAATGTGAGCACCCATAATCTTTATTTGGGTGATTGTTTATTATAATTAAGAGATTTTTATGAACTACATGTAATTTTTCGAGGTTATGCTATGATGATATGATGGATGGTTGACAATATTCAAGAATGCGTATTAAGGTATAATGATTTGTGATGGGTGGTCCCATATTTATATAGCCCTCAAATGCATTAGTTAATAATAATGATGTTAAGAAAATACTAATAGATGATATAGTTTAGAAACTCCTAGGAGATGATATAGTTAATAAACTTCTGTGATATGAGGAAGATAACTAGATAGGAGTTCTACTATAGATATTGTTGTAATTATACTTATTAATTAATTCCATGATGATTTTATGATTCCTAATATATTAATATGATTATTATAATTATTAAGAGATAATATTTTTATGAAGTATTTAAATTTTTATAAAATTATATTATTAGAATGATTAAATTTTGATTATTCATCAATCAAATGATTCATGTCTTTTTAAAGGAAAATATTTTATACCATAGATTTCTTTATGATCTAAAACAGATTCTATATTGCCATAATAATTTTTTTATGATGATATCATACCCTAACAATTATCTTATACATGAACATGATCATTAATCGATATCTCTCATGTTTACACTTATAGGGCTTCTCAGCTCACCATTTTTTATTTTTATATTCGAAATATAAAAAAGAGTGTTCTTATGATGGGTATGTCCATGAAGGGTACTGTGTGAGAAACAAATTTAGGGATATAATTAATATAATTAATGAAATATGTTATTCATGTATTGCGTCTCCATATACACAAATCCTTTATGGTGTTTCATAAGATGTTATTTTAAAATGTATTAAATATTCATCAAAAATGATATTATTCTTATGTACATTATTTTCTGGTAACCTCATGGCTAGAAAAACTATTGGTGAATTTCATAAACTAAAATCCATTACTATGAATCTTATGTCCCATATCCTTCACACAATATTTTTTTTAGTTTATCATACTTTTAGACTATTATTTGTTGGTAACTAGAACAAAGATCAATCATTGAGAATTATTTAACCCCTTGATGTTTATCAATAAATCCTCATATTTAGGTAAAGGAAAATTTTTCTTTACTATAGTGTCATTAAGTTCCGAATAATTGAAAAAAACCATCATAGATCTATTAATATTATTCACAAATGTGATTTGTAATCTATGATGTGAAATTCTACACTGCATGAATCTATTATCACAAAAAGATAATTTTTTTTCTTTTATTACATTAATTCTAAAATATTTAATCTATAAGTTTGTGTAGATATGGTTTTTGTATTGGGGATAAGGTCAATAGTGAAAAAAATGTCACTATAAGTTGGATATCCATGCAGTTACATAGAAATTAAATAAATATATTCAACGTCTAGAAGAGTTTTTTTAAAATGATCCTACGATGGTGGTACCAAAAATTAATCTAGCATTGAGGAATTTATTTTGAAAATAAGGAGACAAACGTCATCCTCATATATTTTAATATTTATCCCTTGATAATAAATTCTTGTATTATATATTGATAGGAAATATATACCAAGGGTTATGTTAATGTCATGAATTTGTATTATAACATGACATGATGTTTCGAAACATCCATAAATTTTAAAATATATAGCATAATATACCTTTTTTCTATAATAATTCTAAATAGAGTTGTAATTAGAAATTACTCCGTAATGAATGATAGTATAATTAAATTTCTTTAGAAAATAATAAAGATATTAATGAATACTTTTATCCAAAATAAAATAATGAATTATTTAAATTTTGTTGTATATTCAATTCACTATCTATAATATCATTTATAAAATAATATTTTATTGTTTTAATTATATTTTCTTTAACCTTGTCGTTTATCATATTTTGGGGTAGATTCCTTTGACACATGGGGAATTGATTCAAATAGTTTCATTTTTTTAGAAATTGAATCATTGGAAATTTTTGAGTACTTAGTTTCCCATATATTCAATATCTTGATGGACCTTATCAATACAAATTTAATGAACTCCCATTCCTTTTATATAATCCCCAGTGTGTTTTCTGCCATAGTTATTTAACGTAGGATACTCTAACCTTCCCATTATCCACTTTTAGAAATTCTTTTCAACATGTAACTCAATCGAACTATTCTTATCTTGGTTCCCTTTGAAATAAATAGGCATGGATAACATCTTTTTTGTCTTGATAAAACTAGTCCTTATCATTTTACTTGAGTAAAATATTACACATACTAGTTCTCTTCAAAGGATTCGCCTCAACTTATCAAATTGGTAATAAATCATTTTTTATCAATTATGTAAATAGTGATTATCATATCTTTACAAACCTATACATTTATCGACATACTCATCTACAAAATCCAATTCATTTTATATATTATTAAAAAAAATCAATGAATTTATGATAAGTGATTACGGGAAATATACTTCTCAATGAATATCACCTTAAATTAATTCCATTCCATATTAACTTTATCCAATTATTTATTAACATTTTTAGAAAAAGACAACCATTAGTAAAAAAACCATTTAAGAGATATTAAATCATGAGAACGTTCTCAATTTCACTATATATCAATGTATAGAATACCATCAAATGGAATTTGATTCATTGATCAACTACTAATGGATTCGTGGTCCTATTTAACGATGGATGAGTCTACCTCATGATGAAGCTAAAAATTTATAAATTTTATTATAAAAATAAGTTACTCCATAATGAACGGTTTATTTGAAATTAGATGGGTAAACATATTTAATATTTTTATAATCTTATTCACTACAACATCATCCTCTTTGGAATAATACATAGGGAAATTACTATAAATATTATGTCTGTTGACGTTGTTTTTATTCATTCTATGAGGAATCATTTCTATGTAGTGGAATATTCTTAATTATTTCAGGAAAAAATAAATTAATCAGAAAAAAATTATTCATTTGAATTTATAATACAATGAAATCTTGTTATGCAAAAATATTTATGGAATACATGAAGGGGATTTCATAGAGTTTAATTTTCTAACCATGTTCTTTTAAATATAATTCTCAATGATTCTACTAAACAATGTTTGATAAAAATTGTAACATCTATACTCTAGTATAATAGATTTAATTTTTTTTAATAAAATGTTATAGAATACATAAATCATAATACATCAGATTTATTTTTTTAGTAGTATAAAAAAAAGGATTCAAAAATTAATATTACATTACATTGAAAATGTTACATAAATAAATAGTATACTTGTAAATTTATTATCTATCCTCCCAAATTCAAATGTCACATTTAGTAATATTCTTGGTTTCCTTGGGAAATAATAAATAATATAAAGGGGTGAGATCATATGATCACTAATGGGTATTATATTATTGAATCTATCAATCATAAGAATGGAATTAGAAATATGGTTGGAATGAATAAATTTCATACCAAATAATATATCCATGGATGAAATAATAGTAAATAAGTGAAGGGATAAGATGAACAGATCTAATTATGATAGGATGGATAATGTAATACATTATAAAAATATCATCATTTCTCTTCCAAAGACACAATATATAAATTAGTAAGTATTATGTGTAATAAAAAACTATTTTTTCCCACATTACCTACCAAGAAATCGAGGGGATGTAAAAAAATCACCCCACTCAAAACATAATAAGTCAAATTTATCCACCATGTAATGTGAAAGGATAAATAATACATATTATAATGATCCCTAATAGTCCTCAAGTTTACTTATAAAAGGAATCATAAAAATGTAGTATCAAACATTAATTTCATGGTGTATGGATAAAAACATTAAATAATCCTTCATTATTGTATGTGGAGAAAGTGAATCATCCAATTCATATCCCTAGAGAGTTTCAAACTGTGTGTGCATGTAGAAAAATTATTTATTCCCCTATGGAACCATGGCTTAATACCCAACCATTATTTTTTAGGTTTTTTACATCTATATGCATTTGATCTAGATGTTCATCAACTTGTTTTTTTATCAAAATAGGGTTCTCATTAAAAAAAACCACACATGATAATCTTTACTGAATGTTTAATATCTTTTATGGATACAGAAATATTAAAGAATTTTAAAAGTCTTCTAAATGTTTTTCAATTTTAGGGAAATGTGATATGTTATTTATTATATTTTAAGGATGTTATATTATTTAATAATAATTAAATTATTCATTGAATAGAAAATAAATTTGGTATAATGAAAAAATAATCCTATAGATGAATAAAGGAACCCACACCTTGAAAAGTTACATAGTGAAGCTTGGTAGAGACACTATAGACACAAAAAAACTCTTTTTAGATACTCATCAAGGGGAATAAGAAGAAATTCATTCCCAAAGGGTTTATAGTGCATAGGTGTGTGTGTATGGGTGGATATTTGTGAAAAATCGACCTGGATACCATCTCCACTGGTATCTGACCCAAACTGCCACATACCTAAAGAGTATTCCTAACCCACATGGAGTGGTGATAAGCACCCAGAAATTAATAACAACAAGAGTGAACAATTTATCATAACCTAAAGTTGAAAACTTCTTATATATATATATATACAATGGGGAGAAATAGATGAACTGTAAAAAATGAAATATATATCATTATAGAAGGAAATAAAAAAACAATACAACTCAAAAGTAGGTAAAAAATTCCAAAGGTAAAAATCTAAAAAAACTAAAAAAACCAATAAAGATACTTAAATTGATAGAGTGTGAAAACATCCACGGTCTAACTATCGTCTTCCCAGACACAACTGATTGAAAAAATCACCACTTCATTATAGTGACTTTCCTTTATTTTCATCAAAATACATAACAAGTTATATGCACTATTGAAGGGGTGCAGAGCTTGTAAACTAGACAGAATCATTGGGAGCCCACGTTGGTGTCCCATAATAGATCTCTGTAAAACAATATGAAAATTTTATATATTAAAAGAAAAATGGAATAATAATTAGTTATATTTTATTTATATTGAAAGTTTGGTAAAAAAAATTCCAATTTTTTCATAGTTCAAAATAATATTGGCAAAAAATTAAAAAAAATTCATATACAGAAAATAAATGAAATAAAATAATGTATCACAAATCATATTAAATCCATTACAAATAAAAACAATAAATATGTAATATTATTCCAATGATCTTAGTAGACCAGGATAGCTAAGACACTCATAAAATACATAAATAGTAAAATGTATCAAGCCTCTAAGAATATGAATCACATATAAAGGTAAGATGAAAAACCATTCAAGTGAACCTCCCAAAATATTCCTTTAAGTACCTAGAAAAATAGGACTAGGTTGAATAGGAACACCATAGTAGTGTACCCTGAGATAGAATCAATGGATGTGGCCTATTACTATACCTTCCACCTAAGTAACAAAGGATTCCCATGTTTTATATTTTATAAACCATTTTATAAAATCCATTTCATAGTGATTTGAAAATACATTTTCATTTACCAAAATAAGGGAACCCATATATTTTCCAAAAACCCATTTCCACACACACAATTAAATCATTCCAATTCACTAATAATAAAATTACTAAAAACCATTAAAGTACAATTCATCCATCTAATGCTAGAGTTGATACCACCTACCAAAAACATTGGTGGCACACTCCCATAAAAATATTCACTAAAATGTATGAATGAAAAGACAACAATGGAGGTCCTAAAACTGATCCATACAACTCAGAATCAATTCAATAAGTAAATGTTGGAGGAGATGAAAAAACATAACATAACTAAATGAATTATCATGTTTAACCATAACCAAAAAATGGCCATCCTATGAAATAATATCACACAACAGATCTAGATAGGATCATGAATATTATCATCCTAGATAAAAGAAACCATAAATGTAACACAATAGTGAAAATGTGATAAATAGAGGTGAATAAGTTCAAGGACTTCTTTCTTGGAGATATGTACCACACCCAAAATGAATATTAATCATTGAACAAAATGATCTAGAAGGATATGATATCACACAATAATATTTGTAAAAATCCTAGGTCGTAGGTGAGAAGACTATAACTGGATGAAAATGGATTCAGATGTGGAGCATGGTTATAAAAAAATTATGAAACATTCATGATGTGAAATAGTTTCAAGACTTTAATTTCTCAATTAACAAAATACATAAAAAACAAATCACCTAAAATTAAACATCCGAATTTTAACCATTTAATGAAATGAAATATATTCACATTGTCTAAAACATTCATTCCTTAAACCAACTCAAGACACATTATTGCAAATGTTTTAGATACAGGTAAACATTACATTAAAAAATCATCTAGTAGATAACAAACTTCTTAGATTCTAAATGTTAACATCTTAAAACATTTACATGTTAATACCTATAATATCTTAATTACAAAAAAAATCACTTAACTGTAGTTAATTTTACACAGAAAAGCGATTCATCCTAAATTTTCCCATAAAAATATAAAACAATGATGGAAAAAATAGAGTTGATAAATACATTAATGTGGGATATAAGATGCTAAAAAGATCCCCATATAATAATTTCCATTGAAATTAATTATTGTGGAAGAATGGTGTACTGAAAGAGGTGATTACACTCCTCCCTAATCAATTACTCAATCTCCCATGTCTTTTGATAATCCAACCCATATCATTATAGCACCAATCCCAAGGAGATCAACATCCCATGAATGGCAATCACTTGAGAGGAAATGATCACCACAAGCATGTCCATAATAGAAATTCCAAAATCCTACTTGTTCTCTTACCAAATCAAAACTTTATTGGGATTAATATTTTACATTCTATTCTATGATATGTGAAGATCATCATGAATTTATATCAATTGAACTACCAATGTAAACAGAAAATAAACCTTCTAAAGATTCCATTTCAACTCAAATGGTCCAACAAATATCAAATCCATAAATAATTATTTTACAGGATGAGAGTGGCCAAAACAAGTAGAAACATTCAAGAAAACATAACCACCAATATAAAACTTGAAAGGATAATGATAATGATCAAAATATTATTTCTGGAGCTCAGTGATGTAACTATATACTGAAGTATTGTTACACCTCAACACCGCTAGACTGGATTCGCTGCATTACATGATACATTGGAATGGTTATAAGGAATTAAAATAATGAATGAATGAAAACTTTAGTTGTAACACCCCAGGTAAATAAAAAATATGAAATTTTCATATTTATCCATATTTGTGATTAAAGTATTAATATGACTTTAAAGGGGACGCTATGATCGATGGCATACCCAACACGCAACAATGAGTTTCTTGGGAATCTTACGTTGCACTTTAATAATAAAATAATATTATTTTACATGGTAGTTAACATGTAGCAATTTTATTGGCGGGAATGGATAGAAATAACTAAAATATGATTATACATGTTTTTAAATGTTTTTACATTTATCCAATAAAAGGTAAAGGCTTAAAATACGAAAAGAATTCAATTTTAGGTGTATATGCCTAAGTTTTCACTAAAGGTTCACTTATCGCCTTTTGATGGCGAACCGTCATTAAATATAGTTTTTTTCACTCTTATACATTCTATTGGACCAAATAAAACTCTTCTTAAGAATCGGGACATCAATATTTACATTCTGTAATTTTTTGGTATCTTTTGGATAAAGTTCATTTTTTTCAATGAATAGTGTAAAATGCTGTATTTTAATTCAAAACCTCTTTTTAATCTAACTTATTTATATGATTAGATTATATTTTGAATTGGTTTTAATGTGAAATTAGAATATATTTTTATCATTAAGTCCAATAGTGGTATTTGGAATTAATTTCACTTTGAAATCATACTTAAACTAGTGTCAATCTTTTGATAATTATTGTTTCATAAAAACACGCTATTTGCATTGACAGTGAGAATTAATTACTAAATTAAATAATCTGACTTATATGTTTTGAATTTCATAAAATAGACTTCATTTTTGAATTCAGAATATCAAATATAGATTATGGTGAATTTTTGGGATTGTTCTGAAAAACTTAAATTTTTGATGAATAGTGAAACCACTAAGTGGTACTTATAAAAACTGATTTTTCCGTTTAAATGAAATTTTTCCATCTTTGTGTTTTGAATTTAAAAAATCCAACATACATGGTTGTCATTAAGAACTAAGATGTTGTTAAATGGGATAAAAATATTTTTTTGGTGAATAGTAACTTATTAATTTTTAATCGCGATTAGAGGTAATTAGTGTAGTTTAAGATAAAAATAATGTTTTAATAATATTAAATGAACTTGACACGTGTCCTAACCTCATTTTAAGTGTCATGGACGACCAAGACAACCCATGGGTCAACATGGGGACCCCATGGAGCCACTTTGGTTGGAAAATGACATAAAGATCTTTTTATTTAATGTTAAAGTAAAAAATAACACAAACATGACATGTTTTACTAAAACTATTGTTATATGGGGTTATACAATTCCGATTTTTGATTATAAATAGTCATTGGAAAGATAAAAAGATTTCCTAAATCATGATAGTTTTTTTATAATTTTTAGACACTAAATAAATTAAATTATTTATGACATCATGATGATGCAGCGATGACCTCATTATTTAATGATTTAAATAAAATGGAAAGATAATGTAAAATCTAAGACATACACATGTCCAAAACCAATTGGATGGGTGTATTTCGAAACCTTATCACCTTATCCTTGAATTATATAAATGTGGGTCCCTTTAAATCCGAAACTCATTTTCAAATAAAGTAATATTTCTTTACTTTACAAAAGTGCCCCTCCTCTCCTCTTATAAAAGGCCCCCACCTCTACCTCATTACCAACACTCCCAAAGACTTTGGCTCGGCCAACCCCTGCCCATTTAATCTCTCCACATCCCTCTCCTAATCCTAGAGGATTCCCTTTGGGAATAATCCTTTCAAAGGAATCCTTTAGGCTCAAATCAAAAAGAGGTGCGCTTTTAAAGGTAATTCATTCTCTCATGTTCATTTGTTTTATTTTGCTTCTCCGACCCCCTAAACTATTTTTATTTACTTATTTTGTAACAACACCAGTATCTTCAATATACTAGGATGTTGTTATAAGATTTATTCGAGCTACACTCTCACACAACTACATCAAATGGTTAAAGAACATACGGTTTCCGTGGATGGCGAAATTCTGCCTCCCGAAACGATGATTGTTCAATACTCATTTAACACCTTCAACGGTGGCCTTTATGATGTCACTATATGTATATATGATATATGATATGTTTATGTTTTACTTTATCTTCTGTATTTTTCATTTGTGGCTTACCTTTATGGCTTCCATTATTGGTATACGCGATATCTTCATTTAAGGAAGTGCGGACTACCGCCCCCTCAAAGTGATTTGATTCGTTATTACCATATGTGGTACGTATAAAGGGTATATTTAATGATATTATATATGATACCATACTGGAATTAAAATACTATTATGTATCATTATGTTTTAATTCCATTAAATATGAAATATAAATGGAAGTAGCGTTCATGCGTACGTACGGCTTACCGTCTCCATGAACGGTACATTTTATTTCTTATCTCAAAATATCATGTACTATTATAAGTACATATATATAATGGATATATATGATGTATGATACATCTAAATGATTAAAATAATTCTGGAATTAAAATATACATACCTTTCATATAGTTTTAATTCCATTAATATGACATAGAAATGAAAGTAGCGTTCATGCATACGTACGGCTTACCGTCTCCATGAACGGTGCATTTCATTTCTTTCCTCTAAATGATTATGTGATATTATAAATACATGTATATACTGTATATATATGATATATATTATATCCAAATCAGGAATGTCATTTTGGATATAAATAACCTTTGACCACACGAACAACATGTAATTGTTTGAAGTCCACTTTCGACTTAAGAACCAAATATCGACAAAACAATCATTATTAACATAATGATTACATAATGTTTATAACATGTCAATAATTGATATAAAAGGAATAATGAACTTGTAAAAGGTTCTTAAGAAAGTAGAAATTAACTCATGTTTATTATTCAGGACGTTAAAGAACGATCGAGTCAAGTCGGACCCAAGGTAAGGGATCTTACTCCTCTCTTTCTTTTTAAGTACACTCTTTTATGTAATTCCCTCTAAAGATCATCTTTATTGTTATTGGGATGTTATTTTATATGACACTTACTGTAATTTTTATGTTCATGTGATGAGAGACCCTATTCTCTCTCATCAATCCATTTTAAAAGTTTTATGTGGCGCTATTAGGCTGCCGAGTTTTCGTAAGGGATTTTTCATCTCACTTTTATTCCCTTGAGATTTATGCTACATTTGCCACAATTTACTTTGAGTGGTGTATGTACTGCCCATTATTTTACTCATTGTGTAATATTCTTTCATTTATGAGTATTTACATCAATGTTGTATTGTCCTTCCGTCACGGGGCGTATGTTTTGAAAGATACCCAAGTCGGTAAGGGAACCTTTCACCCTCCTCTTTTTAAAAGACTTATTTTGTTGGGTCTTTTAATTTAAATATTGTTATGTTGGGATATGTTCTAATATATCCTTATTGATGTAACTTTTATGTCCATGTGATGAGATACACTTTTTATCTCTCATCAACTCATTTTGATGTGACACTGTTAGGCTGTCAAGGGAACTTCATAACCCAATTTCGATTTCTTTGGGTTCAACATTTAGTTATTGAATATGTCATCCTTTGAATATGTGTGAATGACCATTGATTATTTTACACTTAATATCCACTTATATATGGTGTATTTGTTTGTCACACATAATTATGTAATTGATTTATCCTTTAACCAAGGATACCATCTTTGTAAGGGAACTTCTTAACCCAATTTCCATTCTTTGGGTTAATCTCCTACTTTCAAATTACGTCATGATATTGTTATTTCCTATCTTGTATTTGTACTTTATTTATGTGTAATTATAGTGAATACACATAATAGATATATTTTATTTAAAAATGATCTTTGTAAGGGACTTCGTCTCAATCTCCTTTCATTGAGGCATATTTCATTTTATACACAACATTCTTCTATACGGTGTATAAAACCATTTGACTTTTACTTTTATAAAAAAGGAATCTTTTTCTACAAAGCGTTTTAATAAACAACAAAAAGGAATGTTTTTTTTCGTACGCGGTGACAATGACCTTTTCCACCGCTGCGAGTATTATTTGGTCTTTGGCTTCCTCAACAATCCGTAATTTTTTTAAAATAATATAAATACCATATACTCTTTTATGTATTTTGGTATTGAAAATGGTTTTGATAAAGGATTCTATTATGTCAATATATTTATGATATATTGTGATTGAAATGTGGAAATGTTATCATTCCTTTATATTGGTTTTATGTTTTATGATTTTATATTGGTACTTGGACATTTTAACGGGTGGTTACATTATAAACCATATGACGGGTGGTGCCGTGAATACCAGGACTGGTGGTTACGTTATAACCTCCAATGCATTGGGAATGGAAGTCGGCCGTATAGATATTCCATTAAGTATGTATGGAAATTGGCAGTATGGCTATTCCATTAATTTATATGTGTGGAAGTAGACCGTATGGTTATTCCACTTAAGTATGTTTATGTCCCAAGTTACCTTTATATATGTTATGTGTTCTTTATATGGGTTTTATGGTAATCCTTTGGTTACAAAAACGTACGTAATGATACAATTTTTCAGTGAAGAGTTTTTACAACTTCATGAAGGTGAAAAGTATTACTTTAATAAAGTATACATGGTTTACTTGTTGTTTTGAAAAACTAACAGTTTTAATTCTTTGTGTATCCATTACTGAGATTTTTATGCTCATCCCAAGTTTTTGAAATGTTTTTCACAGGAATTAGCATGGAATAGGGTCAAGTATGGGATCACGGGAAAGTCATGCTACCTAAAACATGGAACTATACATGTTTCTTTTTAAGAGTTTTTATTTTATCGAAATTTAGTATAAGCGACTACTTTTTAATCTTTTGAGATGTAATAGTTATGTCCTAATTCTCTAAAACTATAAACCTGAAAAGATCCTCAATGTGAATTACTCCTTTAATTCAATATTAAGTAAGGTTTAAGGATGGGGCCTTATAGTTGGTATCAATGGTCGGTTTAGATTACTTTATAGGTTAGGGTATTCTCTAAGCATAAGTGACATTACTATAATGGTTAGGATTTCAGAAAGAGTCCTAGTTTTAGATAAAGTGAATGATTAAGTATATCTTAGTGTTTACCTTCCTCATTAGTACATGATGGTTTTGTTGATATACTTACACTGACATTTCTGTTTTTAGTGAATGGGTGGATCTAGAAGGCACCAAAGAGACAACAGGTTTGAAGGAAACTGTGGTGGTTCTCTGATTAAGATACTAGATAAAATGGGGGATCCAATGAGGAAACTCGGGGTTGTTCTAAACCAACTATCAAGGAGTCATGATCAACCACTTGAACCTTGGTATGTTCTGTAATTCATCATGTACAAGATGACCAATCGATGTGTAAGTTCAGGTAATAATTATAAAGGTAACCATTAGAGTTTATATGATCATTACTTTTGAGGTAATTATTGGTTATTATATGATATGATGGAAAATGAAGGGCGTGAGATAAACTTGAGGTTAAAATATGTTATGATTACTTTGAAGATTTTATCTCGTTTTGGGGAATGTTTTTAGAATTATATAGTTTTGGAAAAAGGACAACACGTAGACCGTGTGACAACCCGTCGCGTCGAACAAAGCCGCAGGAATCGAACCCACAACCAAAGTGCGACTGGTATTTATCGCCTACCACTGGACTACGTGAAGTCCATGATTAGATTGACTGATTCTTTATAGTTATATGATTTTATGAATTAAGAGTAAGTTGATTTTGGGTTATTTATGAAAATGATTAACCTATCATGGAGGAAATGTGATTTGGTTCATTACTTTTCAATACGAGACTTTAGGAGCAACAGATGTTGTTTGGAGATAAATGTTATGATTTAACGTGGAGAACTATGTGACTAAATCCTTCAAATATTTGAGTTTCAACCTTAGTTTGGTTTACTTTGAAGAATTTTATGGACAAATTGTTTATCTAATGGTCCTCGTTGAACTTTGGGTTTTGTTGGACAAATTTTGGAGATTAAGCATAGATTTTCTTTTTTTAAAGGGTTATTCTTTTCTAGATTATCTGATCTTGTACTAGCCTTTTTGGTTTTGGTTTTGGATAAAGTCTAAAGACATGGGATGTATATAGTTCTATTTTGTGGATTAGGTGATTCTCTAGAAGTTGATTATAGTACTCTTAATGCGAACAAGTCTCCCTAAATACTCATCTTTTGGAAAAAATATGAGTTTGATTAAGGAATCTATTAAAAGTTGGAAGTCAACATGATAAGTGATTATGTTTCCTTATGAATAATTTCCTCAATAAAAAGTAGCTTAAAACAAAAATGTTGTCTATTAACTTTTCCTACTGGGGAATCGAATACCGTTTAACCCATCACAAGTTTGTGATTTTCTCATGGTTAACTTTCTCCTAAACATGTTTTCTATCACTCTCCATCAAAACATGACCCTTTGCTTTTTCATCCATGTCCATGTATTCCTACACGGAATCCTATTATGGGTTAACTCGGGTGACCTTTGTACTTATCATTCATTATTTTTAAAGTGATTGTTTTACCGACTCTTGTTTCGATGTGGGACTTTCAAGGATGTTTCCAAGCGCAATTTTAAAATTACGAGGACGCAATTCCCAAAAGGGGGGAAGGATGTAACACCCCAGGTAAATAAAGAATATGACATTTTCATATTTATCCATATTTTTGAATAAAGTATTAATATGACTTTAAAGGGGACGCTATGCTTGATGGCGTACCCAACACGCAACAACGAGTTTCTTAGGAATCTTACGTTGCACTCTAATAAGAAAATAATATTATTTTAAATGGTAGTTAACATGTAGCCGTTGTATTAGACGGAATGGATATAAATAACTAAAATATGATTATACATGTTTTTAAATGTTTTTAAATTTATCCAATAAAAGATAAAGGCTTAAAATACGGAAAGAATTCAATTTTAGGCGTATATGCCCTAGTTTTCACTAAAGGTTCACTTATCACCTTTTGATGGCGAACCGTCATTAAATATATTTTTGTTCACTCTTATACATTATATTGGACCAAATCAAACTCTTCTTAAGAATTGGGACATCAAAATTTAAGTTGTGTAAATTTTTGGTCTCTTTCCGATAAAGTTCATTTTTTTCAATGAATAGTGTAAAATGTTGTATTTTAATTCAAAACCTCTTTTTAATATAATTTATTTATATGATTAGATTAACTTTTGAATTTGTTTTAAAGTAAAATTAGAATATATTTTTAACATTAAGTCCAATAGTGGTCGTTTGAATTAATTTCACTTTGAAATCAGACTTAAACTAGTGTCAATCTTTTGATACTTATTGTTTCATAAAAACACGCTATTTGCTTCGACAGCGGGAATTAATTACTAAATTAATTAATCTGAATTATATGTTTTGAATTTTTTAAAATAGACTTCATTTTTGAATTCGGAATATCAAATATAGCTTATGGTGAATTTTTGGGATTGTTCTGAAAAACTTCAATTTTTGATGAATAGTGAAACCACTAAGTGGTACTTATAAAAACTGATTTTTCCGTTTAAATGAAATTTTGCCATCTTTGTGTTTTGAATTTCAAAAATCCGACATACATGGTTGTCATTAAGAAGTAAAATGTGGTTCAATGGGACAAAAATATTTTTTTGTTGAATAGTAACTTATTAAGTTTTAATCGCGATTAGAGGTAATTAGTGTAGTTTAAGGTAAAAATAATGTTTTAATAATATTAAATGAACTTGACACATGTCCTAACCTAATTGGAAGTGTCATGGCCGACCAAGACAACCCATGGGTCAACATGGGGACCCCATGGAGCCACTTTGGTTGGAAAATGACATAAATATCTTTTTATTTAATGTTAAAGTAAAAATAACACAAACATGACATGTTTTACTAAAACAATTGTTACATGGGATTATACAATTAATATTTTTGATTATAAATAGTCATTGGAAAGATAAAAAGATTTCCTACATCATGATAGTTTTTTTATAATTTTTAGACACTAAATAAATTAAATTATTTATGACATCATGATGATGCAGCGATGACCTCATTATTTAATGATTTAAATAAAATAGAATGATAATGTAAAATATAAGACCTAAACATGTCCAACACCAATTGGATGGGTGGATTTAGAAACCTTATCACCTTATCCTCGAATTATATCAATGTGGGACCCTTTAAATCTGAAACTCATTTTCAAATAAAGTAATATTTCTTTAGTTTCCAAAGGTTCCCCTCCTCTCCTCTTATAAAAGGCCCCATCCTCTACCTCATTACCCACACTCCCAAAGCCTTTGGCTCGGGAAAACCCTTCCCATTTACTCTCTCCACATACCTCTCCTCATCCTAGAGGATTACCTTTCAGCAGAATCCTTTCAAAGGAATCCTTTAGGCTCAAATCAAAAAGAGTTGCACTTTTAAAGATAATTCATTCTCTCATGTTCATTTGTTTTATTTTTCTTCTCCAACCCCCTAAACTCTTTTTATTTACTTCTTTTGTAACAAAACCAGTATATTCAATATACTAGGATGTTTTTATAAGATTTATTTGAGCTACACTCTCACACAACTACATCAAATGGTTAAAGAACATACGGTTTCCGTGGATGGCGAAATTCTGCCTCCCGAAACGATGATTGTTCAATACTCATTTAAGACCTTCAATGGTGGCCATTATGATGACACTATATTTATATATTATATATAATATGTTTATTTTTTACATTAGCTTCTTTATTTTTCATTTGTGGCTTACCTTTATGGCTTCCATTATTGGTATACGTGATATCTTCATTTAAGGAAGTGCGGACTACCGCCCCCTCAAAGTGATTTGATTCGTTATTACAATATGTGGTACGTATAAAGGGTATATTTAATGATATTATATATGATAACATACTGGAATTAAGATTCTATTATGTATCATTGTGTTTTAATTCCATTAAATATGAAATAGAAGTGGAAGTAGCATTCTTGCGTACGTACGGCTTACCGTCTCCATGAACGGTACATTTCATTTCTTATCTCAAAATATCATGTACTATTATAAGTACATATATATAATGGATATATATTATGTATGATACATCTAAATGATTAATATAATTATGGAATTAAAATATACATACCTCTCATATAGTTTTAATTCCATTAATATGACATAGAAATGAAAGTAGCGTTCATGCATACGTACGGCTTACCGTCTCCATGAACGGTGCAATTCATTTCTTTTCTCTAAATGATTATGTGATATTATAAATAAATTTATATTCTGGATATATATGATATATATGATATCCAAATCAGGAATGTCATTTTGGATATAAAGAACCTTTGACCACAAGAACAACATGTAATTGTATGAAGTCCACTTTCGACTTAAGAACCAAATATCGACAAAACAATCATTATTAACTTAATGATTATATAATGTTTATAACATGTCAATAATTGATATAAAAGGAATAATGGACTTGGAAAAGGTTATTAATCAAGTATAAATTAACTCAAGTTTATTATTCAGGACGTTAAAGAACGATCGAGTCAAGTCGGACCCAAGGTAAGGGATCTTACTCCTCTCTTTCTTTTTAAGTACACTCTTTTATGTCATTCCCTCTAAAGCTCATATTTATTGTTATTGGGATGTTATTTTATATGACACTTACTGTAATTTTTATGTTCATGTGATGAGAGACCCTATTCTCTCTCATCAATCCATTTTAAAAGTTTTATGTGGCGCCGTTAGGCTGCCGAGTTTTCGTAAGGGATTTTTCATCTCACTTTTATTCCCATGAGATTTATACTACATTTGCCACAATTTCCTTTGAGTGGTGTATGTACTGCCCATTATTTTACTCATTGTGTAATATTCTTTCATTTATGAGTATTTACATCAATGTTGTATTGTCCTTCCTTCACGGGGCGTATGTTTTGAAAGATACCCAAGTCGGTAAGGGAACCTTTCACCCTCCTCTTTTTAAAAGACTTATTTTGTTGGGTCTTTTAATTTACATATTGTTATGTTGGGATATGTTCTCATATATCCTTATTGATGTAACTTTTATGTCCAAGTGATGAGATACACTTTTTATCTCTCATCAACTCATTTTGATGTGACGCCGTTAGGCTGTCAAGGGAACTTCTTAACCCAATTTCGATTTCTTTGGGTTCAACATATAGTTATTGAATATGTAATCCTTTGAATATGTGTGAATGACCATTGATTATTTTACACTTAATATCCACTTATATTTGGTGTATTTTTTTGTCACACATAATTATGTAATTGATTTATCCTTTAACCAAGGATACCGTCTTTGTAAGAGAACTTCTTAACCCAATTTCCATTCTTTGGGTTAATCTCCTACTTTCAAATTACGTCATGATGTTGTTATGTCCTATCTTGTATTTGTACTTTCTTTATGTGTAATTATAGTGAATACACATAATAGATCTATTTTATTTAAAAAATGATCTTTGTTAGGGACTTCATCTCAATCTCCTTTCATTGAGGCATATTTTGTTTTATACACAACATTCTTTTATACGGTGTATAAAACCCTTTGACTTTTACTTTTATACAAAAGGAATCTTTTTCTACAAAGCGTTTTACTAAACGACAAAAAGGAATGTTTTTTTTCATACGCAGTGACAACGACCTTTTCCACCGCCGCGAGTATTATTTGGTATTTGGCTTCCTCAACAATCCGTAATGTTTTTAAAATAAAATAAATATCATATACTATTTTATGTATTTTGGTATTGAAAATGGTTTTGATAAAGGATTCTATTATGTCAATATATTTATGATATATTGTGATTGAAATGTGGAAATGTAATCATTCCTTTATATTGGTTTTATTTTTTATGATTTTATATTGGTACTTGGACATTTTAACGGGTGGTTACGTTATAAACCATATGACGGGTGGTGCCGTGAATACCAGGACGGGTGGTTACGTTATAACCTCCAATGCATTGGGTATGGAAGTCGGCCGTATGGCTATTCCATTAAGTAAGTATGGAAATTGTCCGTATGGCTATTCCATTAAGTGATATGTGTGGAAGTCGACCGTATGGTTATTCCACTTAAGTATGATTATGTCCCAAGTTACCTTTATATATGTTATGTGTTCTTTATATGGGTTTTATGGTAATCCCTTGGTTACAAAAAGGTAAGTAATGATACTTTTTTTTAGTGAAGAGTTTTTACAACTTCATGAAGGTGAAAAGTATTACTTTGATAAAGTATACATGGTTTACTTGTTGTTTTGAAAAACTAACAGTTTTAATTCTTTGTGTATCCCTTACTGAGATTTTTATGCTCATCCCAAGTTTTTGAAATGTTTTTCACAGGAATTAGCATGGAATAGGGTCAAGTATGGGATCACGGGAAAGTCATGCTACCTAAAACATGGAACTATACATGTTTCTTTTTAAGAGTTTTTATTTTATCGAAATTTAGTATAAGCGACTACTTTGTAATCTTTTGAGATGTAATAGTTATGTCCTAATTCTCTAAAACTCTAAACCTGAAAAGATCCTCAATGTGAATTACTCATTTAATTCAATATTAAGTAAGGTTTAAGTCTGGGGTCTTATAGTTGGTATCAATGGTCGGTTTAGATAACTTTAGAGGTTAGGGTATTCTCTAAGCATAAGTGACATTACCATAGTGGTTAGGATTTCAGAAAGAGTCCTAGTTTTAGATAAAATGAATGAGTAAGTATATCTTAGTGTTTACCTTCCTCATTATTACATGATGGTTTTATTGATATACTTACACTGACATTTCTGTTTTTAGTGAATGGGTGGATCTAGCAGGCACCAGAGAGACAACAGGTTTGACGGAAACTGTGGTGGTTCTCTGATTAAGATACTAGATAAAATGGGGGATTCAATGAGGAAACTCGTGGTTCTTCTAAACCAACTATCAAGGAGTCATGATCAACCACTTGAACCTTGGTATGTTCTGTAATTAATCATGTACAAGATGACCAATCGATGTGGAAGTTCAGGTAATAATTATAAAGGTAACCATTAGAGTTTATATGATCCTTACTTTTGAGGTAATTATGGGTTATTATATGATATGATGCAAAATGAAGGGCATGAGATAAACATGAGGTTAAAATATGTTATGATTATTTTTGAAGATTTTATCTCATTTTGGGGAATGTTTTAAGAATTATATAGTTTTGGAAAGAGGACAACACGCAGTCCGTGTGACAAACCATCGGGTTGGACAAAGCCGTAGGAATCAAACCCACAACTAAAGTGCGACTGGTATTTATCGCCTACCACTGGACTACGTGAAGTCCCTGGTTAGTTTGACTGATTCTTTATAGTTATATGATTTTATGAATTAAGAGTAAGTTGATTTTGGGTTATTTATGAAAATTATTAACCTATCATGGAGGATATGTGATTAGGTTAATTACTTTTCAATACGAGACTTTAGGAGCAGCAGATGTTGTTTGGAGATAAATGTTATGATTTATGTGAATAAATCCTTCAAATATTTGAGTTTCAACCTTAGTTTTGTTTACATTGAAGAATTTTATGGGAAAATTGTTTATCTAATGGTCCTCGTTGAACTTTGGGTTTTGTTGGACAAATATTGGAGATTAAGCATAGATTTTCTTTTTTTAAAGGGTTATCCTTTTCTAGATTATCTGATCTTGTACCAGCCTTTTGGTTTTGGTTTTGGTTAAAGTCTAAAGACATGGTAATTATATAGTTCTCTTTTGTGGATTAGGTGATTCTCTAGAAGTTTATTATAGTAATCTTAATGCGAACAAGTCTCCCTAAATACTCGTCTTTTGGAAAAAATATGAGTTTGATTAAGGAATCTATTAAAAGTTGCAAGTCATCATGATAAGTGATTATGTTTCCTTATGAATAATTTCCTCAATAAAAAGTATCTTAAAAAAAAAATGTTGTCTATTAACTTTTCCTACTGGGGAATCGAATACCGTTTAACCCATCACAAGTTTATGATTTTCTCATGGTTAACTTTCTCCTAAACATGTTTTCTATCACGCTCCATCAGAAATAACACTTTGCTTTTTTCTTCCATGTCCATGTTTTCCTACACGGAATCCTATTATGGGTTAACTCAGGTGACCTTTCTAATTATCTTTCTTTATTTTTAAATTGATTGTTTTACCGACTCTTGTTCCGATGTGGGACTTTCAAGGATGTTTCCAAGCGCAATTTTAAAATTGTGAGGACGCAATTCTCGGGGGAAGGATGTAACACCCCAGATAAATAAAGAATATGAAATTTTCATATTTATCCATATTTTTGAATAAATTATTAATACGACTTTAAAGGGGACTCTATGCTCGATGGCGTACCCAACACGCAACAACGAGTTTCTTGGGAATCTTACGTTGCACTCTAATAATAAAATAATATTATTTTAAATGGTAGTTAACATGTAGCTGTTGTAATGGAAGGAATGGATAGAAATAACTAAAATATGATTATACATGTTTTTAAATGTTTTTACATTTATCCAATAAAAGATAAAGGCTTAAAATATGGAAAGAATTCAATTTTAGGCGTATATGCCCTAGTTTTCACTAAAGGTTCACTTATCACCTTTTGATGGCGAACCGTCATTAAATATATTTTTGTTCACTCTTATACATTCTATTGGACCAAATAAAACTCTTCTTAATAATCTGGACATCAAAATTTACTTTGTATAAATTTTTGATATCTTTCCGATAAAGTTCATTTTTTTCAATGAATAGTGTAAAATGCAGTATTTTAATTCAAAACCTCTTTTTAATCTAATTTATTTATTTGATTATATTATCTTTTTAATTGGTTTTAAAGTTAAATTAGAATATATTTTTATCATTAAGTCCAATAGTGGTTGTTGGAATTAATTTCACTTTGAAATCAGACTTAAACTAGTGTCAATCTTTTGATACTTATTGTTTCATAAAAACACGCTATTTGGTTTGACAATGGGAATTAATTATTAATTTACTATTATGACTTATATGTTTTGAATTTTGTAAAATAGACTTCATTTTTGAATTCGGAATATCAAATATAGCTTATGGTGAATTTTTGGGATTGTTCTGAAAAACTTCAATTTTTGATAAATAGTGAAGCCACTAAGTGGTACTTATAAAAACTGATTTTTCTGTTTAAATGAAATTTTGCCATCTTTGTGTTTTGAATTTCAAAAATCCGACATAAATCGTTGTCAATAAGAATTAAAATGTGGTTCAATGGGATAAAAATATTTTTTTGGTGAATAGTAACTTATTAAGTTTTAATCGCGATTAGAGGTAATTAGTATAGTTTAAGGTAAAAATATTGTTTTAATAATATTAAATGAACTTGACACATGTCCTAACCTCATTGGAAATGTCATGGCCGACCAAGACAACCCATGGGTCAACATGGGGACCCCATGGAGCCACTTTGGTTGGAAAATGACATAAATATCTTTTTATTTAATGTTAATATAAAAATAACACAAACATGACATGTTTTACTAAAACAATTGTTACATGGGGTTATACAATTAAGATTTTTGATTATAAATAGTAATTGGAAAGCTAAAAATATTTCCTACATCATGATTGTTTTTTTATAATTTATAGACACTATATAAATTAAATTATTTATGACATCATGATGATGCAGCGATGACCTCATTATTTAATGATTTAAATAAAATGGAAAGATAATGTAAACTCTAAGACCTACACATCTCCAAAACCAATTGGATTGGTGGATTTCGAAACCTTATCACCTTATCCTAGAATTATATCAATTTGGGACCCTTTAAATCCGAAACTCATTTTCAAATAAAGTAATATTTCTTTACTTTCCAAAAGTGCCCCTCCTCTCCTCTTATAAAAGCCCCCCACCTCTACCACATTACCCACACTCCCAAAGCCTTAGGCTCGGCCAAACCCTACCCATTTACTCTATCCAAATCCCTCTCCTCATTTTAGAGGATTCCCTTTGGGAAGAATCCTTTCAAAGGAAGCTTTTAGGCTCAAATCAGAAAGAGTTACACTTTTAAAGGTAATTCATTCTCTCATGTTCATTTGTTTTATTTTGCTTCTCCAACCCCCTAAACACTTTTTATTTACATATTTTGTAACAACAACAGTATCTTAAATATACTAGGATTTTGTTATAAGATTTATTCGAGCTACACTCTCACACAACTACATCAAATGGTTAAAGAACATACGGTTTCTGTGGATGGAGAAATTCTACCTCCCGAAATGATGATTGTTCAATACTCATTTAACACCTTCAAAGGTGGCCATTATGATGTCACTATATTTATATATGATATATAATATGTTTATGTTTTACTTTATCTTCTGCATTTTTCATTTGTGGCTTACCTTTATGGCTTCCATTATTGGTATACGCGATATCTTCATTTAAGGAAGTGCGGACTACCGCCCCCTCAAAGTGATTTGATTCGTTATTACCATATGTGGTATGTATAAAGGGTATATTTAATGATATTATATATGATACCATACTAGAATTAAAATACAATTCTGTATCATTATGTTTGAATTCCATTAAATATGAAATAGAAATGGAAGTAGCGTTCATGCGTACATACGGCTTACCGTCTCCATGAACGGTACATTTCATTTCTTATCTCAAAATATCATGTACTATTATAAGTACATATATATAATGGATATATATGATGTATGATACATCTAAATGATTAATATAATTCTGGAATTAAAATATACATACCTCTCATATAGTTTTAATTCCATTAATACGACATAGAAATGAATGTAGCGTTCATGCATACGTACGGCTTACCGTCTCCATGAACGGTGCATTTCATTTCATTCCTCTAAATGATTATGTGATATTATAAATACATTTATATGCTAGATATATATGATATATATTATATCCAAATCAGGAATGTCATTTTGTATATAAATAACCTTTGACCACATGAACAACGTGTAATTGTATGAAGTCCACTTTCGACTTAAGAACCAAATATCGACAAAACAATCATTATTAACATAATGATTACATAATGTTTATAACATGTCAATATTTGATATAAAAGGAATAATGAATTTGTAAAAGGTTCTTAAGCAAGTAGAAATTAACTCAAGATTATTATTCAGGATGTTAAAGAACGATCGAGTCAAGTCGGACCCAAGGTAAATGATCTTACTCCTCTATTTCTTTTTAAGTACACTCTTTTATGTCATTCCCTCTAAAGCTCATATTTATTGTTATTGGGATGTTATTTTATATGACACTTACTGTAATTTTTATGTTCATGTGATGAGAGACCCTATTCTCTCTCATCAATCCATTTTAAAAGTTTTATGTGGCGCCGTTAGGCTGCCGAGTTTTCGTAAGGGATTTTTCATCTCACTTTTATTCCCGTGAGATTTATGCTACATTTGCCACAATTTCCTTTGAGTGGTGTATGTACTGCCCATTATTTTACTCATTGTGTAATATTCTTTCATTTATGAGTATTTACATCAATGTTGTATTGTCCTTCCATCACGGGGCGAATGTTTTGAAAGATACCCAAGTCGGTAAAGGAACCTTTCACCCTCATCTTTTTAAAAGACTTCTTCTGTTGGTTATTTTAATTTACATATTGTTATGTTGGGATATGTTCTCATATATCCTTATTAATGTAACTTTTATGTCCATTTGATGAGATACACTTTTTATCTCTCATCAACTCATTTTGATGTGACGCCGTTATGCTGTCAAGGGAACTTCTTAACCCAATTTCAATTTCTTTGGGTTCAACATATAGTTATTGAATATGTCATCCTTTGAATATGTGTGAATGACCATTGATTATTTTACACATAATATCCACTTATATTTGGTGTATTTTTTTGTCACACATAATTATGTAATTGATTTATCCTTTAACCAAGGATACTGTCTTTGTAAGGGAACTTCTTAACCCAATTTCCATTCTTTGGGTTAATCTCCTACTTTCAAATTACGTCATGATATTGTTATGTACTATCTTGTATTTGTAATTTCATTATGTGTAATTATAGTGAATACACATAACAGATCTATTTTATTTAGAAAATGATCTTTGTAAGGGACTTCATCTCAATCTCCTTTCATTGAGGCATATTTCGTTTTATACACAACATTCTTTTATACGGTGTATAAAACCCTTTGACTTTTACTTTTATACAAAAGGAATCTTTTTCTACGAAGCGTTTTAATAAACGAAAAAATGGAATGTTTTTTTTCGTATGCGGTGACAACGACCTTTTCCGCCACCGCGAGTATTATTTGGTCTTTGGCTTCCTCAACAAGCCGCAATGTTTTTAAAATAAAATAAATACCATATACTCTTTTATGTATTTTGGTATTGAAAATGGTTTTGATAAAGGATTCTATTATATCAATATATTTATGATATATTGTGATTGAAATGTGGAAATGTTATCATTCCTTTATATTGGTTTTATGTTTTATGATTTTATATTGGTACTTGGACATTTTAATGGGTGGTTACGTTATAAACCATATGACGGGTGGTGCTGTGAATACCAGGACGGGTGGTTACGTTATAACCTCCAATGCATTGGGTATGGAAGTCGGCTGTATGGCTATTCCATTAAGTATGTATGGAAATTGGCCGTTTGGCTATTCCATTATGTGATATGTGTGGAAGTCGACCGTATGGTTATTCCACTTAAGTATGTTTATGTCCCAAGTTACCTTTATATATGTTATGTGTTCTTTATATGGGTTTTATGGTAATCCATTGGTTACAAAAAGGTAAGTAATGATACTTTATTTCAGTGAAGAGTTTTTACTACTTCATGAAGGTGAAAAGTATTACTTTGATAAAGTATACATGGTTTACTTGTTGTTTTGAAAAACTAACAGTTTTCATTCTTTGTGTATCCCTTACTGAGCTTTTTATGCTCATCCCAAGTTTTTGAAATGTTTTTCACAGGACTTAGCGTGGAATAGGGTCAAGGATGGGATCAAGGGAAAGTCATTCTACCTAAAACATGGAACTATACATGTTTCTTTTTAAGAGTTTTTATTTTATGGAAATTTAGTACAAGCGACTACTTTGTAATCTTTTGAGATGTAATAGTTATGTCCTAATTCTCTAAAACTATAACCCTGAAAAGATCCCTAATGTGAATTACTCATTTAATTCAATATTAAGTAAGGTTTAAGGCTGTGGCCTTATATTAGTAGTAATTAAGACACTAGAAACATACATGTAACTCAAATTACCTTGGTAATGGTAACATATTACAATACATAATAAAAACTAAAAACAGCATCCACAAAAACTCAATAAATGATCTCTTCTTCATAACCATTTGGAGGTAAACAAATGAAAGTGGTGACATAAAATTCTCATTGAGGGTTACAAGTAGAATAATCCCATGTCAATAATAACTGATTCATAAACAACTTGTCATAGTCAATATGGCATGGTGAATAAATGAAAAAAATCAAGCTATTAATAACTGAGAATGAAACTGCATCCATAGATTTTGTCATAGTTAGAAACTCATGGATAGTAGTATCTAATAATGAATAAAGAGAATTATTATTAATTGGAGGTTATTTTTCTATCACATGATACCATAATACCATTAAAATGGATTATTTCAGTGGGTAGAAACCAATCTGATTTTTGGAAACAAACTCGAAGGCTTTGTCTCCAACTGATTTGTCTCATGAGACATGTCGATGCATCAAGGGGTTATAGAAGGTCCCACCCACTATTTAAAGTCCAAATAATTCTTTATAAATTTATTTGATGCATGATAAATGTGAATTTTCAATATCTTTATAGAGTAGAGGATACAGATTCATTAATATTTCAACAGTTGGAGCATCATTCCAAATAAACACCATATGTAAAATGGTTTATGATTTTGAAAATAAACATATCCATGATATGAGAATATGGATATTTAATATAAATATAATTTGAAATAAAAATTTATCACAAATTTGAAGTAGGTACCAAACATAAGGATTATTAGGTGCACAATACAACGTTTTTCACAACGAAATGGTAGTTGAGACAAAGTCTGTTACCACAGTATAATGAGTCAAATCATATAACCAGACCATAATAACAATCTATTGAATCACTTAATACCATTAATATAAAGTGAATCATGATATTATATGATAAATTTCAGTACACCTTCACCACATACAAGAAATAAGCGGCGAATAATGGAAATATCACGGAAATGAAAGTGAGAAGAGAAAACCCCTTACAAACATTTCGGCATGGTAATAGGTTTTCTTGTGAGGGATTAATGAGAAGTAAATAGTTATCCAATTATTTTTATATCATAATGGAATTATGTGGTAAGTGAATAAACAAAACTCCATCATTAGTAATTAAAAATAAAAGGACAGAACATAGGGGGAATTCTTGAATAAAAGTTAGAGACAGGATCCCTTACCAAGAACGCATCATTAGATTGAGGAAAAACCAATGAAATAATTATATGTGATAACCATAAAACCACAAAACTAAAAGTGGGTATATAGAATAAAACAATAATAGGTGATTCAAATATATTCCGGGAAAATACAAGACTAATGAAGTTGATTTTTAAATCAACAAATGGAAATTGAGTTAAGATAAACCTTACCTTAATCTTGAATCTGTTCTTCATTGTTCTTAAATCCTTGAATAATAAAATTTAATTTCAATTAATTAACAAGTCTATAACCTCATACACATCTAATTTATATGTTATAACCTTATTAGGTTTATTAATGACCTTTTTTATGGGATTTAAGAGATTCAATTTTATTGTTTTGGAAGCATTTTCTTCCGCGGCTTTTCATGACTGATATACTTGTGTTAATGAATAGAAGTTCATTTGAAATGTGTTCAATCATATACAATTGTAAATATATATTATTAGTGACATTATAAATTATATTTAATTGATTTTGGGTTATATAATTTTGGAAAATTGATTAGTTAAAAGTTATTGATAAATTCTTGGATTAACATTTCCCATTTTGTGAATAATGAACTTGTTTTGTATTATTATTTTTTATTATGAGTGTGTATGGATTATAGAAAATTTAATAAGGTAAAATAAATATATTAATATCATATTAAACCATTAAAAAGATTTCATGACCTTTATTGAGGATAGTAATTCAAATTGAAAACTCATCATCCTTGAGTGTGATAAATTAACACATCTCGGATAATGATTGCATTTATAGTACAAAAGTAGGTGAAAAGAGAGATGATGATGAACTATTCAATTCGCATAATGAAAATATAGTAAATTTAAGGAAATGTAATTATCATGGCATTTGTATTAGGTGAGGTGATAAGACAAAAACAAAATAATAAAACTTGTAAAATAATTTGAAAGAAAATAGAAGAGAGGTTCACCTCTTGAGTACTCCTCCTTGAGAAACTCCTTAAGACCATTTTTTTGGCCTTTTGGGAGACAAGAAGGCCTTGGACGTGGGTAGAGGGATTTGGAAGAGTACTTGGTAGAGTTTAGTCAAGTATTTAAGCTTGAGTGGTGTGGGAGGGGGAGGGGTGAGGGGTGGTTCATATAGTGGAGGGGAAGAGGTATTTTACATTATTCTAATTATTATTTTAATATTTTTGATCAAGACTAAGAATTTTATTGATTCATGTGACCTAAAATAGTAATAATTTCATGTGAGTTCTAACCATGTGTGATTACATCAACCTTTCATCTCTTATTATGTAATAAATCAAGTATTTATCGTTTATCGTAATTTATTGTATTTTACTATTCATAAAAAATTCATGTATTTCAAAAAAATCCAAAAAATTCACCCTAAAATGAACTCCATTTTACAAAAATAATTTTCTAAATATGATAAATTTAATATTTAATTAAAATCATTATTAAATCGAAAAATATAAACACATAAAATATTCATCTTCATTTTTAAGGTGCCTAAATTTATTTATACATTTATGGGTATGGATACCATTCATAAGATTTATATTACTATTCATAAGGGTATGTTACTATTCATAAGGTTAGGTTACTATTCATAAGGTAGGTTACTATTCATCGAAAATAAGTTAATTATATCATACTCTAAATATCATTCTGATCACAATTGGGAATGTCTGTTTTTTAAAATTCAAAACCCAAAAGTGGAAAATTTAAGTTAATTGGATAGGTTTTGACTATCTCTTAAATAACGAAGTGTGGTTTAAAAGACACAAAATTCCATCTGAAATATAGGCTATCTAATTAATAGTATGTATTTAAGAGAAACATACCTTAAAATGTTTGGGGTGTTATATTATTCCTCCTTCAAAAATTTCATCCTCGAAATTTTTCATGAATAAAGACCTCTAAAAAGGTGTGGGTGGTTCTTCTTCATAACATCCTTAGGTTACCACATTCCTTCCTCCATGTTGTAGATTCCCAAAGAACCTTGACTTGATGAGCAGTCTGATTTTGCAATATCTACTTCCTTATGTCAAGAATCCCAATAGGCTCCTCACAGTATGAAAAATCAGGTTCCAGTTCAATTTATTCATAGGTGAGTACATGTGTTGGGTCTGACATGTATTTAATTAACAAGAACACATGGAACACATCATGAAATTTAGAGGGACTTGGTTGAATTGATAAATGGTAAGCTATAACTCAGAATCGTTCTAGAATTTCAAATGGCCTGATGTACCTGGGACTTAATTTCCATTTCTTACCGAACCTAAAGACACCCTTACCTGGAGATAATTTTAGAAAGACATGATCTACAATATAGAATGCAAAACCCATTCTATGATTGTCATCGTAACTTTTCTTCCTACTTTGGGATACTTTAATATGGTCTTGATTTTCCTTTACCTTTTTCATGTTCAATTCAATAAGATTGGGCTTATAAGGTTCATATCACCAACTTCATCCCAACAAGTTGAAGTTCGACACCTCTATCCATATAATGCTTCATATGGATCCAATTTAATACTAGAATGGAATCCATTGTTGTATAAAAATTCCAAAAAGGAAAATATTGATCCCATATACCTTTAAATTTTGGAGATCATGATCTCAGCGTGTCTTCTAGAGTTTGAATTGTCCTTTTAGACAGTCTTTCAGTTTGGGGGTGATAAGTAGTACTCATACAAAGCACATTATTCAGAATCGTCTGGAGACATTTCCAAAATTTTGATGTAAATGGGGATCTTGATCAGAAACAATTGATATAAGTACACAATAAAGTATTAAAACATCATTAATATAAATCATTTTCAGGCACTCATGTGGTAATTCCTCTCTTATAGTAAGGAAATGAGCTGATATTGTGAGACGATCAACAATTACCCATATTTCATCATTCCTCCTAAGTGTCCTTAGTAGTACAGTGACAAAATCCATTGTCATTTCATCCCACCTCCACATAGAAATAGGTAAAGGTTACATCACCCCTCTAGGATGTTGCCTCTCTACTTTCACTTGTTGATAAACTAGGAATCTTGACACGTATTCAATAATTTCATGCTTCATATTATCCCACAAAAAATGTTCCTTCGAATCTCTATACATCATTGTGCTACCATGGTGTATAAAGATATTTGAGCTATGAGAATCGCCTAATAGTTCCCTTTTTATCTCAGGTACTGATGGAACAGATTACCTCTTCCCAAATTTCAAAACTCATTCCTCATACACGAGGTCTTCCAATCTCCCATCCTTAAAGGCATTAATTTTATTGTGTAGATTTTCACTGTAAAATTAAGATATTTTTATCTTCTCTAGTAATGATGTTTTAGAAATAATTTGAAATAAGAAATATGTTTCCCCTTCATTGACAGTTTTCATATCCATCGTTCATCTTGAACTAGGAATTAAATCAATAGAGAACTAGGAATTAAATCAATAGAGAACTTAACTTCTCGCACTGGAGGATGTTGAGGTAAATCCACTAGGAATACATCAATCTATTCCTACACTATATATACATCTTGAATTTGAATATTTCTATCCTCCCCCATAGAGATTGTGTTCTCTTCCTCTCAAATTAGTAAATTCAATAGAGCTACTGGTGGTGGACCTATATAAGAATTGTATAGTGAAGTTTCTACTCTAAAAATAAGGAATTATACACCATTTTCAAAGACTGTAACTTTCTTATTCTGGCCATAAATCATCTCGTCATGATTTGATAGTCAATTCATTCCATGAATTATATCAAAGTCAGTCATTGGTATGTTGATAAGGTTAGAAACTAATGCACTTTTATGTGTCATAAGGGGGACTAATTGACAATCCTTTGATGCAATGATACAACCCTTAAGATTTTTGACAGATAACTCCTTTATTAAATAAAATTAAATATGTATAATTTTCATGGGAAACTGGGAATATATAAATGAATGTGATGATCCATAATCAAATAATGTGTTGGCTAATTTTGAGGAAACAATTAAAGTATATTCCACCATATTATTAGTAACTTCAACCTCCACGGTTGTAATCAAACATTATTTCACTTTCTCTCATGGCCTTATCAGAGGAAATTTAACTTAGAACTTAGGAAACTCATTTTAATAGTGTCCCATCTCTCTAAAATTGTAGCGTTTAATATCATTGACTTTTTTTCCCTTTCATTCATCAGATCGAGGATCCTTTTCTCTGCACTTATAACAGACTCCAATGCCATTCAAGAATTTACCATGATAATTCTTTCCACAGTTTTCCCATAACAGAAATTTCATCATTCCCTTGTTCTTCTATGGTGCTTTGCATTTTTCTATGGTTATTATAGTACCGCTTCTTATCTTGGTTTCCCATCAACATGTTTGATCTAGAAAACTCTATCTCCATTTTGATGGCACATAATAAAATTTCATCATGTGATTAATTTTTTTGATAATTCAATACCCTTTGAAGACTTGGATTAAGACCTTCAAAGAAATTATCATTCTTGGCTGCCATGTCACATACGTAATCTATAGCATACCAGGCTAGCCTTGTAAATGCAGCCTCATACTCTGCAACACTATCTTCTTCTTTATTCTTTAAGATAATGAATTTACTCTTCATTTCAGTTCTTTTCTCATGAGGAAAGTATTTTTCAAAGAATATTTCCATAAAATCCCTCCATTCCATATCTTCTATTTCTTCTTCCTCATTAGTATTTTGGATCTAGGACCAACATCGATCAGCGTCACACTCGAGAAAATACACTTCTAACACTACCTTTTCATTATCATTACATCTTAATTCCCTGAATATCATTTCAAGGGACTTGATCCACTGCTCATCTTCCACTGGATTAGTATTCCTACTAAAAGATAAGGTCTTCTTCCACATGAAATGATCCAACATAGGTGTATCTTGTTAATTCAACACAACCTAAGTAAGTTGTTCCAATATGGTCATGATATGATCTACTCCAACATTGATTGTGTTGACTTTCCCAGTAGGGAAATCCCTACATTATCCATGAGTATTGATTTCCATTCTTTAATTAGGAACCATTTCTAAATAATTTCATACACCAGATTTGGTTATGTATCATAATTTATAGTCCTGACTGGAAAGGCACTTATCATAAATTGAAATACTATGTATAGCTAATCTCATAGACAATGTTTCTTTGAGGAAAAATTTACATTAAGATCCTTCATAATTGATTGTAAAGAAAATGTGAATTATGCTAAGCATATCCCTCAGGAGAGTTAATTCCAATAGTGAAGAAAGGACCACTATCATATACCAAGATACACTGGGTCAACCCCGAAATTCCTTTCCTGAGTTTTAACTCATAGTTACATTTGTGCGAGATCCAACTGTACCTGTTTGTATCCAGACACAGTTGTATTTTCTAGAAAGATCCATAAAATTTAATCCATAACAAAATTATAGGATGTTATTGTATGTTTTTCCTCAAATAAAACCTTAAGGCTTTGTTTCCTAATCAATATTTTCTAATCTAGCTTTCAGGTTTGCTACTAAACTTCCTCTGATACCAACTATAACACCCCAAACCCTCTAGACCAAAAGTCGGTGCATTACTCGATAAATTATCATAGTTATAAGGAATGAAAATCCAAAATAAATGATCAGTTTTTTATTCTTAAAGATATAATAATCATACATGTAACTCAAATTACATTAAGAATGTTAACAAATTTCAAAACATAACAAAAACTAAAAACATCACCCACAAAAACTCAATAAATGATCTCCTCTTTATAACCTATTGGAGGTAAACAAATGAAAGGGGTGAGCTCAAATTATCAGTAAGGGTTACAAATATTGGAAGCATGAATCAATAATAAATAAATAATAAAATACTTGGAATAGTCAATATGGCATGGTGAATTAATGAAAAAAATCATGCTATTTATAACTGAGAATGAAACTACATCCATAGATTTTGTCATAGTGAAAACCTCATGAATAATAATAGGTAATAATAACAAATAGAATTATTATTAATTTGACATTGTTTATCTAGAATATGATACGTAATACTGATAAAATGGTTTAGTTCTATGGGTATAAACCCATCTACTTTTTAGAGAAAAAAATCGAAGGGTTTGTCGCCAACTGATTTCTCTCATGAGACATGTCAAGGCATTGAGGGGATATAGTGGGCCCCACCCACACCTGAATGTCTAAATAATTATTTATACATTTATTTAATACAATAAAAATATTCCTTTTCAATATCCATATAGAGTAGAGGATATGGAATCATCAATATTTCCATATTTAAAAAACATTCTAAAGTAACATCGTATGTAAAATGGGATACAGTTTAGAAAATAAACATATCAATGATATGAGAATATGTATATTTTATAGAAATAAAATTTCAAATGAAAAAATTGATATCAAATGGTCAGTAGGTAAGCCACATAAGGATTATTAGGTACACAATACAAAGTTAGTCCCAAAAAATGGTAGTTAAGACAAAGTCCCTAACCATAATGTAATCAGCCGATTCATATGACCATAAATAAATAACCATAAAATTAATCATTTAAAACCATTAATATAAATGTAATCATGATATTATATAAAAATAGTCTGTACACATACACCACATACAATAGATAAGCAGTGAACAATGGAAATATCACTGAAATGAAAGTAAGTTGTGAAAACCCCTTACAAACATTTTAGCGTGGTGATGGGTGTTCTTGTGAAGGCTTAATGAGAGGTAAATAGATATCCAATTATTTATATATCATGACGGTATTATTGGTTATTTTCTAAAACATACCCCATTATTAGGAATAAAAAGTAAAATGACACAGCATAGGAAGATTTCTTGAATAAATGTGAGAGAGAGGATCACTTACCAAGAACGTATAATTAGATTAAGGAACAATCAATGACAGAATTATCTAGGAATAACATAAAAAACATAATAAAAGTGGATATATATAATAATTCTATCATATTTCATTCACACATATTCATGGAAAATACAAAACCAATGACATTGATGTTTAACTCAACGAATGTAAATTGAGTTAAGATGTCCCTTACCTTAATCTTGAAGGTGTTCTTGATTGTTCTTAACGCCCTAAATAATAAAATTTATCATCATTAATTAATAATTCCACATCCTCATAAACATTTAATTGATATGTTATAACCTTATTAGGTTCATTAAAGACCTTTTTCAATGGTTTTAAGAGATTCAATTTTATTGTTTTGGAAGCTTTTTCTTCCTCACATTTTGATGGCTGGTTTACTTGTTTTAATGCATAGAAGTTCATATTAAATGTGGTTAACATCAGGAATTGTAAATATATATTATTAGTGACATTATTCAATATCTTAAAAAGATTTTGGGTTATATATTTCAGAATGATTCATTAGTTAAAAGTTATTGATAAATGCTTGTATTATCTTTTCCGATTTTGTGCATAATGAACTTGATTTGTATTATTATTTTGTATTATGAGTTTTCAAGGATTACAGAACATCGAATATGGTAAAATACATATATTAAGAACATATTAATCTATTAAAATGTTTTCAATACCAGTATTGATGATAGTAATGAAAATTAAAACCCCGTCTTCCTTGAATGTGATAAATTAATACATCTTGGATGGTGTTTTCATTTATAGTATTAAAGGAGGGGAAAAGAGATATGATGATGAAATATTTCCTTTGCATAATAAAAATCATGTAATTTTAATGTAATATAATTATCATGGAATTTTGATGAGGTGAGGAGAGAAGAGAGAAACAAAATAATAAAACTTGTAATAGAATATGAAAGAAAAGAGAAGAGAGGTTCACCTCTTGAGTAATCCTCCATGAGAAACATCTTAAGACCTTTGTATTTGGAATTTTGGTGAGACCAATAGGCCTTGAATTTGGGTAGAGGTCTTATGAAGATTAATTTTTCATAATTTAGTCAAGGCTTGAAGCTTGAGTGGTGTGGGAGAAAGAGGGGGTGAGGGGTTGTTTATATATTGGAGGGGAGGAGAGATTTACATTATTTTAATATTCTTTCTAAAGACTATGAATAGTCTTAATTCATGTGACACCAAATAGTAATAATGGAAGGTGAGTTCTAACCAAGTGGACTTACATCATCCTTGCATCATCTATGATGCTATAAATCAAGTATTTAGCAGTTATCATAATTTGTTGTATTTTACTTTTCATCAAAAATTCATGCATTTTAGAAAAATCCCCAAAATTCACCCAATACATTTTTTCAATGTTTAGAATCCAAAAATGATCTCAATTTTTCAAAACTAATTTTATAAATATGGAAAATTTAATTTTTAATTAAAATCATTAATTAAATGAAAAATATAAACACTTAAAATATTCATCTTCATTTTTAAGGTGCCTAAGTTTATTTATACATTCATGGGTATGGATACCATTAATAAGAGTCATATTACTATTCATATGGGTAAGTTACTATTCACAAGGGTAGGTTAATATTCATTAGGGTAGGGTAATATTCACTAAAAATTAAGTTAATTCTACCAAACTCTAAATATCATCTGGATTGCAACCGTGAATGACTGTTTTTCAAAATTCAAAACCCAAAAGTGGAAAATTTATGTTTAATGGATAGGTTATAACTATCACTTATATAACCAAGTGTTGTTTCAAATACACATAGTGAATTATAAAATATAGGCTATCTAATGAATAGAATTTATTTAAAAGAAACATACCTTAAAATGTTTGGGGTGTTATATGTATATCCTAAATCCCCACTGAAAACTTTTAAACCAGACTTGATCCTACCAAATTGTTCTCTCCCACCTCTACCCAACAAAGATGTGACCTATGTTTGAATCTATAAAAATCAAATGTGAACTATTTTGATTTAATAATGATAACTATTTTTATATGTAAACTAATCTTTCCCCATAAAAATATATCATGATCCACCAAAATCTATATTACAAACATGGAGAATGTCCACCATGATCTAAATAGAATACTATGTATTGTCATATTTCTAGGGATGGTATGTTTTCTTCATCCATAACTAGGTCCCCATCACCTAATGAAGAATCTTCTAGAACCATGAGGTAAAACATGCATCCCTATCTGGAAAAATGGAAAAGTGAACTATATTTAACCACATAATCTCTTATACATACATTCAATTAAGGTATTCAACTTCAGTGGTATCCTTGATTAGAATGAAATGATAGGAATATGTAAAATGATAAATAACTACTTAGATATAATTACTCCCTTAGAAATCATGTGGAAATTAAAAAACAATGTTCATGGACACATCATACCATTTTTAAACTAGCACCCAAAGAGCCTAGAGAAATAAAAAAGGATTCATTTTATCTACCATTTTCTATTTCTAGGTGTAATTGTGTGATACATAATATGAAATGATATGTTTCACACATGTACCCCAAAATCACCATCTCATATCTTAATACATCCTTATATTTACAATATTAAAAACCTATGGTGAAATGTGATAGTCTAAATAAATGAGATATTCATAAATTCTAGGAAGATAAATTGATCCCCAAAATGATAATTACCTTCTTTAGAGAGTGTCCAACCAAAACTGATCTCACCCCAATATAGGTTCTATTAAATTACCAAAAATTCATCATCCAGTTACTTCCCATACATAATAGTCCCAAGTAGAGATGATGATAACTCAAAACATATTATAATCATAGCTGAAACATCCTATTGGTCATCCTTGTGCAACTGAGTAAAATTTCCCATAAGGTTCCACTCACCCTTCAATTCAAGAACATATTTTGATGGTACCTTCTTATTCATAGAATCTTAAGAGACATTACCATTCCCCAAGGTTTACTAAATTTCACTGTGGAATTATTGAAGGTATTCCACCCACCACATATTTCAATGATACATGTATTTTTGAGAAAATATATTGTTCATACTCTTATCTTTAGAGAACTCTATAATCGAAATATTGTGATTCTAGCATTTAGGTGCTCCTGTAACCACAGAAATCATTAAATCATGGGTGGGGTAATTATTCTCATGTGTTCAACCTTTTTGAGATCCATATGACACTACATGATCATCCTATAATGAAAACAACCCAAACCAATGCTAAAAGAACTATATATAACCACATATCCCTTAATATGGTAAAATAATATCATAATTGAATATTTTTGTCTATTTCTTTTCATCCCTCCAAATCAGGACTAAAAACATTCATACTATATAAAATTCACCACTTTTATTGTATGGGAAGTCATTGGTGATGCTAAAATGTATAAATCCTTGAATAACCATAATTATAATCTACTAAGACCATGGAATATATGAGTTTCAGAGATGTTTTTTGATCTTCTCTTCAAAAACATCTGTCTCCTTTTTTAGGATCAACCTATAAACCATATTCAAAAATCAAGTTCCCCTTTAAAATAACTTCTTAGATCTAGAAATATCATTGCGAATGTTTTCCATAAAAAAAGTTTCTCCTTAGGATTATCAAAAACAAACTCCAATGGTTATAATGCTCACACTAATATCTTGAAAAAAATATCCATGAACGCTACTAAAAAGTGTCAAGATAACCATGGAATACATGATCTATAAAATCAATTAAAACATTAAGAGTGAAAGTTTGACTAAATGAAGTCACAATATATATATAAGTATCAAACCTACTCCTTAGAGAGATCATTGGTATATTAGGTCTACAAACTAAGAGTGAATGATATACTGATCGAAGATCTATCTTTGAAAAAAATCGAAATAATTGGTCAAAAAATCATCTAAATGGGGAAACTGATATTTAATCTTAATTTTTCCCAATTAAGATTCGGTTTTTATGAACACAATTTCGAGTTAACAATATTCATTATTTTCAAATAAAATAGGGGATAGCCAAGGAGAAACACTATTTCTTACAAATCCTTTCACCATTAGATAATCCAAACTAATTTTTAGGAGTTTCAACACCACTAGTTCCATATGATAAGAATGTATCAAAATCATCCATACTTGGAACAAGGTAAATCGTAATATATACCTTCCTATATGGAGGAATACTGGACAAATCATCAGGTTAAACATAAAAAAATACCTAATAATAAAAATAATATTACATATATAATATTTTTCATCAAGCTCAACTAAAACATAAAATTAAAAACACCAGGACACTATAATGGATGGTTTTGCATAACCAGAACTTAGATCCCACTCATCTTGAAACACCTAAGATATTAAAATTTTGTATAAGGAATGAGACACTCTGATGATGAAAATAAATCTAAATGGGATGAGAGATAAGGAAATCCTCCACAATTTTTACTTCAAAAAAATCCATATCATAAAATAAGATTCCACATATTAATTATACATCACCTATCAATAGTGAAAAAAGAACAGTGAAACCCGTTATATTTACACATTCCAAGATATGTAACTAAATCAATAATAAAGGATGTGTGTTCCATTCTCTGTTTAATGATATTCAAAAATCATTGATATATAAATGAGTGTGAAGAACATGTATAATATAATGAAATCGTTACAGAAGATGAAATAACGAGGGTACCTCTCACTGTATCTAGACCTGCATTTACCACTGTCATAAACTCATCCACTGTATAAAGGTTCTTCTTTCCTGAGGGCTATGTATAGATCCCTATAGTCATTAAAAATTTCAAATAAACCATTGTATTTATTGAACTTGAAAATACTTGATTGTAATTTTGTATAAAAATATTCTTATGGAAATTATACTGATTACAGTAGCATCCAAAACTGTCACACATCTTCATAGGAGTGGAGAAAGTATTTTGGATGTGTCGGACCTTGCCACACTAAGATAATGTCATAGACACACTACATGTTATAATAGAAGCTTCATAGGAGGTCTTCTATAAATAACCACCCCCACCACTCTTGTGATGATCTTTCCAATTCATCCTCTTTCTGTTTTCACCACTGAAGTTTCCACTAGGTTGATGATAAGAGGATAAATCACTACCCATTTCTTCCATATCCATATCTTCCATAATTTCCATGTCTACCATATCTATATAGGTAAAAACTTAATTAAAATAATTATGATATAATATTTACTCACAAACCCTACAGGTAATTATGATCCATTATCATATCAATCATCAGTATATTTAAAGTATAACAAACCACCTATGTGATCAAATTGGTTTATACTGACACTGGTTGATCTTCATTCAGTAAGGAAAGGAACTCCCGGGATATTTCTACCACCAGAGACTCTAGAAAAAAACAGTTTAAATAAGATACTCTTCAAACCCTTCGAGTTTATAAGAACATGTATATCTACATATACTGTGGATTCCCATCATCTCTTTATCGGACCCTAAATTATAAATGATGAAAAATTTACCTTAATATTATCAAGGTTATGCAATAAGTTTATTATCTAATCATACATTTCCATCATGTCCTCTTACCCATTAGGTTTATTTTAACTACTAAAGGATGTAAAATTATCTCAAAAGAACTATTCTGATCGTTTCCTTTCCCTAGTAACTCATTGATATACTTCAAAAACAATGTTATTGGAATCTGAAATGTTTTGGTTGACAAAAAAACTACTCTAAATATATCCTTTATAATATTTTGATCTAGAGGAGGATTCCATAGATAATGATCTATTGAAACCTCCTAAAAAACACTCAGATGTTGTTTTTTATGGCATACCACTGCTTATAGAAATTGAATAAATGATTATAAAACAAGAAAATATCAGTTAAAACTATAAACACATAATAAAATATAACTGAAAATATCAAGAAATAAAAATAAGAGACACGCATCACAAAATTATATGGTAACCTGAGTCTTTTAACAACAATATCTTCCCATGTACTAACCAAAACCTACTTATCAAGAAATGAAAATCATATCTCTAGTCTACAAACTATGAAAAACTGAGGACAACCTACACTTAGGATACCAAACTATGATGACTCCAACCTATATACCCTATAAAACCTATACCTAACAAGAACTACCACATACCAGAAGGGTGTTATTGATCCACATGATATAGATACAAGAACCTGGGTGTCATTACCAACTAGAGGGAATGCTTTCAGCCAAACTGTAGTAAACAACATAACATATATATATACAAACACATAGACAAATCGATGAAATAGTTGAAGAATAAAACAAGATAAATATTTCATGTTAATAGAAAATAGAATAAGTGTTACATCTCAAATGTTGATAAAATATTCCAATGTTATATGTACAACAATACAGCAAAATTAAAACTGAAAGATCCACCCCATGTGATTGTATGTGAAAAATTGCACAATTTCTCCACCATCTATGTAACATCCCAGGTAAATAAAGAATAATAAATTTTCATATTTATTAATATTAGTGAATTAAATATTAATTTTACTTTAAATTGTTTTCTATGTTCGATAGAGTACCTGATACGTAACAACAAGTTTCTTTGAAATCTTATGTTGCACACTAATAAAATAATAATATTATTTTAAATGTTAGTTAACCCGTAGTTGTTGTATTGAAGGGAATGAAAAGAAATAACTAAACTATTATTATATGTGTTTGTTAAATGTTTTTACAATTATCCAATAAAAGATAAAGGCTTAAAATAAGTAAAGAATTTAATTTTAGGCATAGATACTCTAAAATTCACTAAAAGGTCGATTTATCGCATTTTGATGGAGAACCCTCTTTAAAAATAGTTTTGGTCGCTCTTATACATTCTATTGGACCAAATAAAATCTTTCTTTAGAATCAAGACATCAAAATTGACCTTGTGTATTTTTTTGTTATTTTTCACATAATGTTCATTTTTTTTGAATAAGTGAAAAATGATGTATTTTAATTCAAAACCTCATTTCAATATAATTTATTTATATGATTAGATTATCTTTTGAATTGGTTTTAAAGTGAAATTAGAATATATTTTCACCATTTAATCCAATGGTGACGATTAGAATTAATTTCACTTTGAATTTGGACTTAAACAAGTGTCAATCTTTTGATAGATTTTGTTTCGTAAAAACACGCTATTTGTTTTGACAACAACAATTAATTATGAAATTAATTAATGAAAATTATATTTTATAAATTTGGTAAAATAGACAGAATTTTTGAATTTGGAATATGAAATATATCATAGTGTGAATTTTTGCTATTTTTCTAAAAAACTTCAATTTTTGATGAATAGTGAAACCACTAAGTGGTAGTTAAAAAAATGATTTTTCATTTAAATGAAATTTTACCTCTTGTGTGAATTAAATTTAAAAAATCAGAGATACATGTTTGTCATTAGGAAGTAAAATTTGGTTCCCTGGGATGAATATACTTTTGGTGAATAGTAACTTTTGAGTTTTATTAATCACAATTAAAGGTAATTAGTTTACTTTAAGGTAAAAATAATGTTATAATAATATGAAATTACCATTACACGTGTCCTAAAATTAGTGGATGAGTCATGGCCGACCATGAAAATCCATGGGTCAATTTATGGGACCCCATGGAGCCACTTGGGTAAGATAATGACGTTAATACCTTTTATTTAAAGTAAAAATAAATATATCACAAACATGTATTGTTTTACTAAAACAATTTTTACATGGGGTTATATGAATCATATATTTGACTATAAATATTCTTTAGAAAGATAAACCTATTTCATACAACATGGAATTTTTTTATAATTTTTAGACATCAAATAAATCAAATGATTTATGACACAATGATGATGCAGTGTTTACATCATTAATGAATGATTTAAATAAATAAGAGGATAATGTTTAAAATAATATATAAAACTTTTCCAATTCTTATTGTATGATTTTTTTATAACATTGGACAACTTATCTTCAACTTCAATTATTTTTGGACCTTTATAAACAGAAAATCATTATATAATAAAATAATAGTTTCATGCATTCCAAAAGTGCCCCTCCTCTCTCTTATAAAAGACCCCACTTCCTACCCATTTCACACACTTCTCAACCCCTTTGGCTCGTCCAAACTCTACTCAAATAAGCTTTCAATATCCCTCTCTTTATTATAGAAGCCTTACCTTAGGCAGAAAGCTCTTCAAAAATCCCTTTTGGATCAAACCAAGGGAAGTTACCCGATTTAACGGTAATAACATCTCTTATGTTCTTTTGTTTTATTTTGCTTCTCCAACCCCCTAAACTCTTTTTATTTATTTCTTTTATAACTAAAACAGATTCTATAATATACTAGTATATTTTTATGATAATTATTTGAGCTATACTTACACACACCTTCATCTAATGGTTAAAGAACATACTGTTTCTGTGGATGGCTAATTACTGCCTCATGAAACGATGATTGTTCAATCTTCTCATAACAACTTTCATTGTTGCCATTAAGATGTCACTGTATTTATATATGATATATATTATTTTTATGTTTTCCTTATTCCACTTTATTATTCATTTATGGCATACCTTCATGGTTTCCATAATGGATAAACGCGATAATTTCATTTTAGGAAGTGCGGACTACCGCCCCCTCAAAGTGATTTGAATCGTTAATTCCATATGTGGGATGAATAAAGGAAGGAGTTAATAATATTATATATGATATTATACTCGAATTATAATGTACCTTATATCATTGTGATTTAATTCCATTAAATACGAAAGATAAATGAATGTAGTGTTCAAGCGTACGTACGGCTTACCATCTCCATGAACGGTATATTTCATTTCTTACCTCTAAATGTTATGTACAATTATAAATAGTTGTATAATCTGGATATATATGATATATATTATATCAAAATCATGAATATCATTTGGGATATAGTGCACCATTGACCACATGAACAACATGTAATTGTAAGAAGTCCATTTTTGACTTAAGTACCAAAAATCGACAAAACGAACATTATTAACTTAAATGATTACATAATGATTATAACATGGAAATAAGTGATATAAATGGAATAATAAACTTGAAAAAGTTTCCTAAGAATGTAAAAATTAACTTTAGTTTATTATTCAGGAGATTAAAGAGAGATCGAGTCAAGTCGGACATGAGGTAAGGGACTTCGTCTCAATATCCTTTCATTGAGGTGTATTTTGTTCTAATACAAGACTTTATTTTATAAGCTGTATAAAACACCTTTGACTTTTCATTTCATTCAAAGGAAATATTTTTCTCTAAATTGTTTTACTAAACGACAAAAAGGAATGTTTCTTTTAACGTACGTGGTGACAATGACCTTTTCCGCTACTGCAAGTATTATATGATCTTTGGCTTCCTCAATAAGACATAATGTTTTTTAAAGTAAATAAATACCATATACTCTTTTATGTATTTTGTTTTTGAAAATGGTTTGGATAATGGATTTGTTATGTCAATATATTTAAGTGATATATTGTGATTGAAATGTGGAAATGTTTTCTTTCCTTTATAATTGTTTTATGTGTTATGATTTTATAATGGTACTTGGACATTTGATGCATGGTTACATGATAAACCAAATGATAGGTGGTGTCGTGAATACCAGGACTGGTGGTTACGTTATAACCTCCAATGTATTGGGTATGGAAGTTGGCCGTATGGCAATTCCATTTAGTGACATGTGTGTAAGTTGACCATATGGTTATTCCATTAAAGTATGTTTATGTCCCAAGTTACCATTATATGTTATGTGTTATTTATATGGATTTTATAGTAATCTTTTGGTTAAGAAAGGGTAAGTAATTATCTTCTATTCAGTGACGAGTATTTACTACTTCATAAAGGTGAAAAGTATTACTTATGTTAATGTATTCATCGTTTTCTTGTTGTTTTTAAAATCTAATAGTTTTCATTCTTTTTGTATCCCTTACTGAGATTTTTAAACTCATCCCATGTTTTTGAAATGTTTTTCACGGGACATAATGTGGAATAGGGTCAAGGATGGGATCATGGAAAAGTCATGCTGTCTTAATCATGGAACTAGACATGACTCTTTTTTTCAAGAGTTCATGTTTTGTAAATAAAATGGAAACTGTGTAGAAGTGGCTACTTTGTCATATTTTTATCTGTAATAGTTATGTTCAAATTCTCTAAAACACTAAACCTGAAAAGATCCTCAATGTGAATTATTCATTTAATTCATTATAAATTAAGGTTTAAGGTGGGGTCCTTGTAGTTGGTATCAAAGGGCGGTTTAGCCAACTTTAGGATTTAGAAAATTGTTCAATTTATGTCAATAAATTAATTTATGGTATGATTGAAATGATCTAGCATTTATAGATTACCAAGTTTCTTCAGCTAAGATATTTTTGTGTTTACAATGGTTTTCCTCAAGGGAAACAAAGCAGCTATGTTGGGATGATATCAGGAGGAAGAAAACCATCCAAATCAGTAAACTAAGATAGTTGGAATCAAAACTGATCTGTTTGTTCCAGTGATGGCACAATAGACTTAGGCTATAAATGGTGGTGGTATCCATGCACGATATCAGCCAGATCAACTGCAGAGGAACATGTCAGTGGTGGAACATTTCATGAGGCAACATCCCTCATCATTCAGAGGATCATCTGACCATGTGCTAGAAGAAGGGTGGATTAAAGCATTGGAGAAGATTTTTGATATCATGGGGTGTTCAAAACATCAAAATGTTAGCCTTTCTATTTTCCAGTGGTCGATGGTGAAAAATATCAGGGATAGGGATAATATTGATGACCTTCATTGGGATGAATTCAATGGTATGATTCTTGAGAAATATTTTCTTAAGGTGGTTAATCTTAGGATGGAAAAACAATTCCTTGATTTGAGGAAGGAGGATGAATTAGTGGCTGCCTATGAAGCAAAGTTCAGTCGACTGGAAAGGTATAATCCAAATTTCATACGAGATCTTGATAGTAAAATCAACCATTTTTACTCAAGGTTAAAGCCAATGTACTGAAGGGATTTAGCTTCTCATGATTTCAAGAGTTATGAAAAACTTGTTCGGTGTGCGGAGAAGGTGTAAATGGAGTTTTCCAATGATCAGGTGATCATTGAAAAACAACAGAATAAGAGGTCCAGTTGGCAGGAAAAGGGAAATAGTTCATCAAAGAATCCAGGAGGTAACAAAACAAAATATCCATCCTGTGAGAATTGTGGTAAAATGCATCCTGTAAAATGTTTATCAATGTTTGGAAAGTGCTTTAAGTGTGGTATGTCTGGTCATATTGCTCGTAACTACAAGGAAGCTGATCAAGCGGGCAATGAAAAGCCAGCAGTAAGTGGTTTTAAGTGTTATGAAATGGTTCATTATGAAAATGAGTTTCTAAAAAAGAACTCAACTAAGGGAAAGCATTCAGAATACAAGTAGAAAGGGGTGGTGAAATCCTTTGCAACAACTTCAACAGATGTTGGTCCATCTAATGAAGTAGTATCAGTTACACTTTTTGTTTGTTCAGATTATGCCAATGTGTTGTTTGATTCAGGGTCTACACATTCTTTTGTTTCTGAGAATTTTTCTAGTAAATTGGGAATTCCATCTCATGAAATGAATCATGAACTTATGTTAAAAGAACCCAGAGGAAATGTTGAAATAAAATGAAATTATAAGAACCTTCATATCCTTGTGTGCGGAAAGAATAAACCAGCAAACATTATTGTTTTGCCTCAAGTAGAGTATGATGTTATTTTGGGCATGGATTAGATTTCTGTTTATCATGCTAAGTTTGACTGTAGAGCTATAGTTTTTTCTATTCATAAATATTTTCAACTTGAGGACAAGAATGAACCCTTGAATTTGATAAAATATTAAAAGTTGAGAAACTAGTAAAATATGGAAATGAATGTTACCTTGTACATATTGTTGAAAAAAATGGAACTGTCCAGATTAATGGTGTGCCAATGGTAAATGAGTATAATGATATTTTTTCTGATGAGTTGTCTTGTATTATACATGATCGGGAAGTTGAATTTACTGTTGACTTAGTTCCTGATTCTAAGAAAATTTCAAAACCCCCTTATCTAGTGACCCAAGATGAAATTTTTGAGTTAAAAAAGCAATCGCTGGAGTTATTAGATAATGGTTTCATTCAACCTAGCACATCACCATGGGGTGCTCCTATCTTGTTTGTTAAAAATTTATATGGTTTAATGAGACTTTGCATTGATTATAGAGCATTGAATAGCATCACTGTTAAGAACAAGTATCGTTTGCCTCATATTGATGATTTGTTTGATCAGCTCTAGGGAGCTTAGTATTTTTCGATAATTGACTTGAGGTCGGAATACCATCAGTTGAAAGTAAAAGAAGTAGTAGTTCCGAAGACTGTGTTTCATACTAGATATGAGAATTATGAATTTGTAGTTATGCCTTTTGGGTTAACCAATGCACTTGCTGTATTCATGGATCTAATTAATAGAATTTTCCATGAGTTCTTGGATATGTTTGTGGTTGTTTTCATTGATGATATTTTCGTGTTTTCTAAAAGTCAATAGGAGCATAAAATTCATTTAAGGGTTATCTTGAAAAACTTAAAAGAAAAGAAACTGTATGGAAAATTCAGCAAGTGTGAGTTTTGGTTACAACAAATTTCTTTCCTTGGTCACATTGTTTCAAAAAATGGAATAACTATGGATCCTGCTAAAACAAAAGTTGTGGAATAATGGCTAAGACCCACAAATATAACATAGATCTGTAGTTTTCTTGTTTTGGCAGGTTATTACCGGAGGTTTGTTGAAAATTTTCCATAGTTATCTAGTCCAATGACTAAGTTATCTCGAAAATGTGTTATGTTCAGATGGACAAAAGAATGTGATGATTGTTTTCAAGAATTGAAAATAATATTTGGGAATGCTCCTATTTTGGCACTTCCTTCCAGAAATGGTGTGTTTGTTATCTACAGTGATGCTTTATTGAAGGGACTTGGTTGTGTCCTTATGCAGAATGATCAGGTAATTTCTTATGCTTCATGTCAGTTGAAAATTGATGAGTTAAACTACCCTACACATGATTTGGAATTAGCTGCTGTTGTTTTTCCTCTAAAAATTTTGAGGCATCATTTGTATGGAGTAAAGTGTGAAATATATACCAATCACAAAAGTTAAAAGTATATATTCACTCAGAAAGAATTGAACATGAGACAGAGGAGATGGTTGGAATTATTCAAGGATTACGATTTTACAATTCATTTCCATATAGGAAAAGCAAACAAAGCGGCTGATGCTTTGAGTCAAAAAAGTAATGCTTCATTAACCATGATACGTTTGGAATGAGATCCTTTGGTTTTTTATCTGATTAAATTTGGCATAAGAAGTTTTTGGTGCAGGAAGTTCTTCTATTTTGTTTCAGTTTTCAGTTAGATCATCTCTATCAGACAGAATTAAGAAAGCATAGAAGAAAGACAATGGGTTGTAGAAAAAGGTAGAGCTAGTTCAAAAGGGTATGTTGCATGTATTTAACATTGATAATGATTGTGTTTTGAGGTTTGGGAAGAGATTATGTGTGACTTGTGATTCAGAGTTGAACAATGATTTGTTATGTGAGTCTTATAGATCCTCGTTTTCAGTTCATCCTGGAAGTACTAAGATGTAAAGAGATCCGTGGGAGTATTACTGGTGGGATGGAATGAAAATAGATATTCCTGATTTTACAGTGAAGTGTTTGACATGTTAGTAGGTTAAAGCAGAGAGGAAGTTACTGAAAGGGATTCTTCAGTCATTACCAGTGCCAGAGTGGAAATTGGAAAATATATCCATGGACATCATTGTGGGATTACCAAAGATATCTCGAGGTAATAATGAAATCTGGTTTATAGTTGATCGATTGACTAAATCTTCTCATTTCATTCCTATTCAAGATACTTTGTCTCTAGATCAACATGCTTAGTTTTATGTTAAATAGATAGTCAGGCTTCATAGAGTTCCCCTCTCCATTGTATCTGACCGTGATCCAGGTTTACTTATAACTTTTGGAAAGGCCTTCAGAAGTTATTGGGTACGGAATTAAATTTTAGTACAACATTTCATCCGCAATCAGATGGACAGTTAGAATGAACAATTCAGACCATGGAGGGTATGTTACGTGCTTTCACGATGAATTACCTGGGAAGTTGGGCCCGACATCTTTCTTTGTATGAATTTTCTTATAACAACAGTTTTCATTCCAGTATACAGATGGCTCCATTTGAGGCATTATATGGAAAACGTTGTCGAAATCCAGCTTTTGGGATGAAGTAGGGAAAAGGAAGATGATGGGACTAGAATTAGTAGAAGAGATGGAAGAAAATTTTCAGTTGATTCAGAATCACATGAGAACAGCTAAGAGCTGGAAGAAAAGTTATGTGGATAACCAGAGGAAGGATCTATCTTTCGTGGTAGGTGATCATGTTTTTCTCAAAGTTTCTCCATGGAAAACTGTGATGCATTTTGGCAAGAAGGGAAAATTGAGTCCGAGGTTCATTGGACCTTATGAAATCATAGAGAAATTTGGATTAGTTGTATACAGAGTGCCTTTACCTCCAATTTTACACTAGGTACACAATTTTCTTCATGTTTCGATGTTGAGAAAGTATATTCCAGATCCATCTCATGTTTTGAGCCCAGAGGTAGTTTAGTTGGAAGAGAACCTCTCTTATGAAGAACAACCAGTCCATATTGTTGACCGAAGAAAGTGTTTTGAAATATGGTAATTTATCAGGTGAAGGTTTTATGGAAAACCCATATGGTTTAAGAGGCAATGTGGGAATCTGAAAATGTTGTGAGGGATAAATACCCCCCACTAATTTTGATAAGTGATTAAAATTGCAAGAAATCAATTCCCAAAAGGGGGGAAGGATGTAACCTCCCAGTTAAATAAAGTATAAGAAATTTTCATATTTATTGATATTTTTTAATTAGATATTAATTTTACTTTAATGGGGTTCCTATGTTCGATAGTGTACCTGATACACAACAACGAGTTTCTTTGAAATCATACATTGCACACTAATAATATAATAATATTATTTTAAATGGTAGTTAACATGTAGCCATTGTATTGGTGGGATTAAATAATAAATAACTAAAATATGATTATATATGTTTTTTAAATGTTTTTACATTTGTCCAATAAAATATAAAGTCTTAAAATAAGTAAAGAATTCAATTTTAGGCATAGATACTCTAATATTCACTAAAGGGTCGATTTATCACCTTTTGATGGAGAAACCTCTTTAAAAATAGTTTATGTCACTATTATAAAATCTATTGTACCAAATAAAATCTTTCTTTATAATTGGGACATCAAAATTTACTTTTTGTATGATTTTTTAATTTTTCCGATAAAGATCATTTTTTATAAATAAGTGAAAAATGTTTTATTTTAATTCTAAACCTCAATTTAATCTAATTTATTTATATGATTATATTATCTATTTAATTGGTTTTAAAGTGAAATTAGAATATATTTTTACCATTTAATAAAATGGTGGTTATTGGAATGAATTTCACTTTGAATTTGGACTTAAACAAGTGTCAATCTTTTGATAGATTTTGTTCCTTAAAAACATGCTATTTGTTTTGAGAATGTGAATTAATTATGAAATTAATTAATGAAAATTAATTGTTTTGAATTTGTTAAAATAAATATAATTTTTAGATTTGGAATATCAAATATATCTTAGGGTGAATGTTTGGTATTTTTCCGAAAAACGTCAGTTTTTGATGAATAGTGAAACCACTAAGTGCTAGTTAAAATACTGATTTTTCATTTAAATGAAATTTTACCAATTTTATCAATTGAATTTCAAAAATAAGACATACATATTTTTCATTAATAAGTAAAATGTAGTTCTTTGGGATGGAAATACTTTTTCATGAATAGTAACTTTTGAGTTTTATTAATCGTGATTAAAGGTAATTAGTGTACTTGAAGGTAAAAATAATGTTATAATAATATGAAATCACCTTTACACATGGCCTAAATTTATTGGAAGAGTCATGGAAGACCAATAAAATCCATGGGTAAATTTATGGGACCCCATGGAGCCACTTGGGTAAGATAATGACATTAATACCTTTTATTTAAAGTAAAAAATAAATATATCACAAACATGTATTGTTTTACTAAAACAATTTTTACATCTGGTCATATAATTGATGTATTTGACTATAAATATTCATTATAAATACAAAGATATTTCCTACAAAATGATAATTTTTTTTATAATTTTTAGACATCAAATAAATAAAATTATTTATGACACAATGATGATGCATTGTTTACGTCATTAATGAATGATTTACATAAATAAGAAGATAATGTTTAAAATAATATCCAAAACCTGTCCAATTATTATTGGGTGATTTTTTTTCGAACATGGGCCACCATATATTATACCTTAATAATTTTTGGACCTTTAGAAACATAAAATCATTATATAATAAAATAATAGTTTCATGCTATCCAAAAGAGCCCCTCCTCTCCCTTATAAAAATACCCCACTTCCTACCCATTTAACAGACTTCTAAAGCCCTTTGGATCATCCAAAATATACCAAAATAAGATCCCAATATCCCTATATTCATTCTATAAGCCTTAACTTAGGCAGAAATATCTTCAAGAAACCCTTTCGGTTCAAACCAAGGGGAGTTACCCGATTTAAAGGTAATGTCTTCTCTTATGTTCTATTGTTTTATTTTGCTTCTCCAGCCCAATAAAAACTTTTTATTAATTTAATTTGTAAAAAACCAGTTCTTTAAATATTCTAGGATGTTTTTATGATAAGGATTGAAGCTACACATAAACACACCACCGTCTAATGGTTACAGAACATTCTGTTTCCATGGATGGCGAATTACTGCCTCACGAAATGATGATTGTTCAATTTTCCTTTAACACCTTTCATTGTGGCCATTAAGATGTCACTATACTTATATATGATATATATTATGTTTATGTTTTCCTTATTCCTCTGTATTTTTCATTTATGGAATATCGTTATGGTTTCTATAATGGATAAATGTGATAATTTCATTTTAGAAAGTGCGGACTACCGCCCCCTCAAAGTGATTTGAATCATTAATGCCATATGTGGGATGTATAATGGATGGAGTTAATAATATTATATATGATATTATAATGGAATTATAATGTACCATTATATAATCGTGATTTCATTCAATTAAAAATGAAATAGAAATGAAAGTAGCATTCATGCGTATGTACAGCTTACCGTCTCCAAGAACGGTGCATTTCATTTCTTACCTCTAAATGATATGTACTATTATAAATACATGTATATGCTGGATATATATGATATATAGGATATAAAAATCATGACTATAATTCTCGATGTAGTGAACCTTTGACCACATGAACAACATGTAATTGTAAGAAGTCCATTTTTTTGACTTAAGTTCCAAATATTGACAAAATGAACATTATTAACTTAAATGATTACATAATGTTTATAGCATCTCAATAACTGATATAAAAAGGAATAATAAACATGAAAAAGGTTCTTATGAAAGTATAAATTAACTTTAGTTTATTATTCAGGAGATTAAAGAGTGATCGAGTCAAGTCGGACATGAGGTAAGGGACTTCATCTCAATCTCCTTTCATTGAGGCATATTTTGTTCTAATACAGGACTTCCTTTTATATGCTGTATAAAACACCTTTTAATTTTCATTTCATTCAAAGTTAATTGTTTTCTATGAATCTTTTTACTAAATGACATAAAGTAATGTTTCTTTTAACATACGCAGTGACAACGACCTATTCCACCGCCGCAAGTATTATTTGATCTTTGGCTTCCTCAACAAGACGTAATGTTTTTAAAAGTAAATAAATACCATATAATATTTTATGTATTTTGGTATTGAAAATTGTTTTGATAATGTATTTGTTAGTTCAATATATTTATGTGATATATTGTGACAGAAATGTGGAAATTTTTTCTTTCCTTTATAATTGTTTTATGTGTTATTTTCTTATAATGGTACTTGGACATTTTATGGGTGATTACGTGATAAACTAAATGAAGGTTGATGCTGTGAATACCAGGATGGGTGGTTACGTTATAACCACCAATTCATTGGGTATGGAATTCGGCCATATGGATATTCCATTTAGTGACATGTGTGGAAGTTGACCGTATGGTTATTCTATTTAAGTATGTTTATGTCCCAAGTTACCTTTATATGTTATGTGTTATTTATATGGGTTTTATGGTAATATTTTGGTTACAAAAGATAATTAGTAATATTTTATTTAGTGAAGAGTATTTACTACTTCATAAAGGTGAAAATTATTTCTTATGTTAATGTATTCATGTTTTACTTGTTGTTTTGAAAAAATTAACGGTTTTCATTCTTTGTGTATCCCTTAGTGAGCTTTTTATGCTCATTACAAGTTTTTGAAATGTTTTTCACAGGACATAATGTGGAATATGGTCAAGGAAAATTCATACTATCTTAAACATGGAACTAGACATGACTCTTTTTTTCAAGAGTTCATGTTTTGTAAAAAAATGGAAACTGTGTAGAAGTGCTTTGTAATCTTTTGAGATGTAATAGTTATGTCCTAATTCTATAAAACTCTAAACCTAAAAAGATCCTCAATTTGAATTATTACTTTAATTGAATATTATGTAATGTTTATGGCTGGGTCCTTATAATCTATGTAGACACTATTGATAAAAAAACCTCACCACCTCACTACGGTGACTTTCCAATCCCTACATTGGAGTTAATAACATGATCTATGCACTACTGAATGGGTGAAAAAGGTGTGATTTAAACAAGCTTAGTATAATTCCACTGATGTTTTCTATAACATGTCTATGTACAATAACCTTATCTTTGTCAAAAAAACATGGAATAATAATTTGTTAAATTATTTTTACATTAAACCCATGGTAAAAAAATTTCCCCTTATAACTCAGTTCTAATGAATAAATTTAAAATAAATTAAAGAATTTCATATAAATCAAAGTAGTAAAATCAATGATTTTATATCATATCATATCAAATGAAAAAAATATCAAACCAATAATTAGGTAACATTATGAAAAATGATCAGAAAAAGTTATGCTAGCTACCACACACATACTTAGATTGTGAAAATTGCACCCATCAATTCCCTAGATATATGTACGAAATATATATAGCATTGGATAATTTTATAAAGTTAACATTTCAATAGTGTCTAAAAAGTCTCTAAAACAAAAGGCCTAGGGATAAAAAGAACACCCAATGTTTGAACCCCCTAATGGTATCAATGAACGGGGATTATTAATACACCTTCTACATAAGTATATAAGTAATTTAATGTGCTTCATTTCAAAATCCCTTTCATAAAATACAATTTTGGATTCTTTGATGATACCTTTTATTTTTCCAAATCAAGGGTGAATCCATCTTTTCATAAAAACTAGCTTCCACAAACACAATTAATTCAATCCAATTAATTTACAAAATAATTTAAAAAAACTAGGGAATTTATATTTACCCAACATTGTATTGAGATTGAACTAACAACCTCAAACTCAGGATTCAAACACTTGTAATGGGATCCACCTTCATGGAATAATTCAATGAAAATAACAGAGGCCCTATAATAAATCCATTCACATAAAAATCAAATCAAAATCAAAATTAGTTAGAATAGGGGTAAGATCACAACAAAATATAAAAAATGCACACATTTCACCATTACCAACCGAGGGGTTATCCACTAAAGGAATATCACACTATATATATTCAAAGTATGATGAATATTATCATCCTAGGTCAAATGATCCATATACATAACACAATTATGCTACCTAGATAAATGGAAATGAAAAACAGGATGGATCACATAAGTAAAGATATTCTCTGCAACCTCAATGAAGATCAATCACCAAATAAATGATCTAGAAAGAGTGGATATTTAAAAATATTCCTAGGACTGATCCTGTGTCATGTGGGAGATGGTTGTGACCAACCAAGAATTAATTCATATACATATAGCATAGATAAAACCATAAATTCATTAACATTTTTGACATTAAATAAATTCATGAAATGAATTTATAAATTATCATAATATTTTATAAAACATTTCCCCATTGATTGAAAAACTATATATTGACTATTTCTTGGTTTGAATTTGATTCATGACATGAAAACATTTTTTCCATGATCAAATTCATAGCATATTCCTAATAATGATTTTATAATTGGATTATCTTTCGAAATGTGGAAACATCCTAAAGAAAAGAAATAGTCCAGATTTAGATGGAAACCCTCTAAATCCTTTTACACATTTATAAGAAAACTCTAAAAATTCCAATAACCATACATCCTCTAACATTAGTTCAATTTCCAAAGAAAAGGATCTCTATTTTCACGAGACCCAAAACAAACCTTAATAAAGATGGAAATTAAAGGGGATATGAGAAGTACCTAAAAGTGGGTAAGATAGATGTTATAATACTTATAATAATATAGGGGATATTTTTATTAATTTTAAATAATTTTTCATAAAACTAAGGTTTTAAATAATTTAGAAACCCAATGTGATTACCTTGGCTTTATCATATTTTCAGTGGACATGTATTTATTGATTTTAAGATTTTAATTGTTTTTAGAACCAAACCCATTTAAAAATATATTTATTTTGATTTGGAATGAATCCATATTCATACATAATTTATTTTTAAATGCTAATTTATACATTATGTTTTTAAATATTTTTTAATGGTTTGGAATATTGTATTTATTACATTAAATTACACTATTTTAATGAATAAATGTTTTGAAACATAAATATGTCGATATGATAGTAGTGATACTTATGATGACTAATTGTTTCCCTATAAAACCATTTACATGGACCAACCATCCATATTCTTAATTATTTTGAATTCAAATTGTTGGGTTAGATATGGTAGAGGTTAATCTTAACCATTGTATCATTAACAAGTAATCTATATTTGTGAAAATTATTTAATGAAATAGTTGAAGATTTTGAGATTAAAATTGTGTTCCCTCAACAAAAATATTTTCTATTATATTTTTAATTCAATTTTTCATCACCAATGTTATATGAATATTTTATGGATGCTTTTTTCAATGATACACCTCCCCTATGATCAATTATTAATTATTAGTTTTGAAATACCACTCTATTTCATTCATTCTTAAATAACCTTCACTACAAATAATTGGTATCATAATTTTCTAATAAATGTGCATCAAAATGAAGATTTAATTCATATAAGATAATTCGTACATTAAAAACAATGTCGCAATTTTCTCGAAAATTTATTATATTAAACAATTCCTCTTCATAGGCCTCAACTCCACACATTCAATGATCTAAATAAAATAGAAAGTCTTATTTTCTATGTATGATAAATTTAAAATTATTTTTCAATATATATTAATTTAAAAATAATATATGATTTTCTTAATCATTTTTTATGTCAAAAAATGAACTCTTTAAGAGCTATAACAACTTGTCAGTGACAAAATTCATGTTCATTCCCTGATTCTAATGTGACGGGTTAATCACTAAATTTTTTGACGTAGTGTAACTTATCATTAACCAAATAAATGGATAAAATAATTCCACCTAAAGTGGTTTAAGGATTGAAATTTCTTACATGGAATATGAAAAGTGTTAAAGTAAATTTTACTAATCATACATTTAAAATAATGGAGACAAAATAAAAGATGGTGATAGTTTTGTCTTTACACACCCCAAAGTTATCAAACCTGATTATAATATTTAAATAATATTGATGAATAAGGTATTTTTTATTAATACACATCAACAAATTTAGGATAGAAATGAAGAAATAAATATTCACTAAATTTTATTAAAGACAATATTAATCTCAAAAAAATTAATTTTTATCTATTCCATGAAGTAAAAGTGAAAATTTATTGAAAACTATTTATTTCATTCCTCAAATATAATGAAAATATAAAATATTGTGTTTCAGTTCATGTAAATGTAGAATATTTTTTTAAATGATCATTGTGAGTTATTTATTTTAAAAAAAATAAAAATAATATAACAACCAGAAGTTGTTTGATGACACTAAACATTTAAATGGATTTATTAATTTTTTTAATAAATATAAAATAATTATTTCATAATTATAGTATGAAAAACGAGTACTTTACCATTTCAATAAAATATATATTCATTTAAAAATTATTTATCTTGTATAGAAAATATAAAAAATGAAATTATCACTTATCACGTGTTTATAGATTATTAATAACAACTTAGGTAACTCGTTTGATATTATCCACATGAGTGTATAATATTTATCTTAAAAGATAACGATGATATAACATAATTAACCTTTATAATCTAGTATATATTTTGAAAGGGATTTTACCACATCAAATAGTTAAATAATAGTAATAATTATAAATAAAATTACTAATTAGTTCATTACTTTATTATAATGTAGTTTTATTTACATTATTTAATTCCTCAAAGTGAACGAAATAATAAAATATAGATTTTATATGATTTTTTCTACCCATACATAGAATTTTATCATGAATATTTTAGTATTTAGGAATTTTTATTAAATTATTTATCCATCATTTGGTAAAGTGAATGTTGTTTATAAATTATTTTTATTAATGAAGATGAGGTGTGTATTTATATTCTATATTCTTATTACTAATTTTTCTGGCTACCCATTCACCAGATTAAAATATATGGAGGATCCACACCTATGTATTTGTATTAGAAAATAAAAGCCGGGATAGATGATACACAATATTAAATAATCTTATTGGTGATTTTCATATATCATCATGTTCATATAATAAATTTATCAACTTAAAATAAGGAAAATATAATGAAAAATTTCACTATTTAGAATGGAATATCCTGAGAATCATATAAATATATCATTTTAAAATATACGTATAAATATTTATTTCAACATATTACTCAAAAAATCTCTTATATGAGTTATTTTATTCTCAGAGAAGTACATTTACTATTAGTGAACATTAATAAAAAAATCTCAATGAGAGTACATATTCTACTATGGTATTAGATTTTTATATGATTTTTTATTTTAGAAGACTCAGTGATATGGGGAAATGGTATTCTTCAAGAAAATATGTGTAGAAATAAGATATAAGATTTACCTTTATAAATAAAAATCATTCCAAATAAGTAATCATAAATAATATGAAATTTATAATTTAATCAATAATGGTACACCGAAAGTTTAATCACCCAAGACCATTAATTATATAACTTGATGATATAGGTAACCTCGTATAAATAACAATGAAATATATTATTTCAATTATACATGTAAATAAACTATGTGATAACATTGTAAATATTTATCTAGTGTAGATTGATGAATTTATTTAATGGTTTTATGTATACTAAATTATCAATGAATTCATTCTAATTAAGGTATTATAAATTCCACATATATAGTAATATAAAATGAGTTATCAATAATTAAGCATCCTATAATTAAGTTATATTATTTATCTCATTATCATCTCTATTGGAAATTAATTTCCCATTAGTTATCAATAATTAATATATTAATTAAAATAAACATATAACATTATATAATATATCAAAAATGTTCATGTATAAACATTAACTAGATCCACACATAACTTACATGAATGTAGAGTATTAAAAATAAATTTATGACTACAGAAAATAGAATTATTGTTGGTTCAATTATAAAAAATATAGTTTTTAATCAATAGTAGAAAAAAATATATTCCTAAAAATTCATTGATGAAAATGGATTACAATATATTTTGACATCCGAAATTTTTTCCAAATGTAATAAAGATCCCTATAATATATTCTCTATATAATTTTTTGGATTGATTATTAAAAATACCATGATTATGGAATATTAATTATCATACTATAATAAATATTCTTCAGTTTATATTTGAATATTTATATATTTGTGGATTATTTTCATTTAATTTTTTAATAATTTATTAATTACAACATATATATAAGAACGTTGAATGTTTTGAAATTCCATAAATACATTCAAAATTATGGAAGTTTCTCCAAATCTGATAAAATATTGGTCAAAATGAAAATAATATATTTCATGTATCCATATTAATAGTAGAAATAATGTAAAATTAAATATATCATCCCTTTTTGTGCTCATCATGGTATTATTCATATTAATTAGTGTTTATGAAAAAATCAAACCCCCAAGGACTTTTAAAAAATAATTGATTTATTTGATCAAGGAATTACAAATAATATCAATGTGTTTTGAATCTATCATCTAAAAGTATTAAATTTTATAATGATTTTACCCATTATTGATAATAAAATCCCATAATTCAAAGATTTATATATTTCATACATGATGGGTCATTGAATATCATAAATATCCAATACAAAATAAATAGAAATGGAAATATATGTAATCACTGATGGATATATATTCACATGTAACTTTGTACCTTACTGATAACATGAAAGAATATGAATAGAAAAAAAATGTTATTACATATAAATTAAAATCTAAAATGTAAAAATTATTCCAAATATCCAATGTGAATATTTTTTCTATGAATTGGTCATAGACATTATATTTGTTAAATGATGTATTGTTGACAATTAAGATTCTATGAGGTAAGTATTTTACACTTTTTCCCATAGTTAAAATTTTAACATTTGGTTTTATTTATTTTGATATTAATGAGGAAACGCTTTTCAGAAATGATTTTTTGTACTCATTTTCTCTAATAAAGGATTCTCTTTATAACGGAATATTAAAAATTATTATATATATTTGTTATTAGTGGAATTTTTTCCTTAGCCATGATTTATCGTTTCCAATGAGGCCATTCATTTTTACCTACTGTAATACTCCAATGTATTGAAGACAATATTAAATAGTATTATTATTAAATATTGATACGACACAATTAAAATATATAATCAGGGGGAGTTGTGAATGCATCACACAATTTCACATTACTCAATATATTCCTATTGGATTTTTAATGATTACCTAGGCTTATCATACATAGATATTAAATAATTTTATATGAATATTAATTACATTACAAAATTACATTCATGAGGGTCATAATAGTATTATGAATTCGGAAGCATCGAAAAACAAAAAACTAGTCCATATGAAAAATACATTATCTCCCATTAGGATCATCATAACTTCCACATTTATTTGGAATATCATATATAATAAAATTATTCATAACATATAGAAATTAAACAAAATAAATGATGATATTAGATGATTGGTAAAGGTATAAAAGAGAGATCAATAATGATAACATGAACATAAGGGTATGATAACTTGAGCATTACATTTGAACCCATAATCTGTAAATTTATTATCAGAATACTAATTGATGGAGTAAATATTGTATGTTCATAACACATGAATCACAAGATAATAAATGAACATAATCTTTTATAGAATTGGAATAAGACATATATTTGTTTCATACACATAATCATTGAAATCCATATCCAATTTTTTAAAGGATCATTTTTCAAGGATATCATGTAGTAATTAGATCAATCCCCAAAACATTTTAGTTCTTAGGATTTAATCTAGAGACCATCATAGCAGAGAAAGTCCCTTAATTTAATAGGTTCAATACACATTCTATTACGTTATACCTAATCCAATAAATATCATTAAGAAAAAAATTGGAGGGATTTATAGGACCCACCTATCTCATAACGAGAACCATATTTATATATTGAAAAATGACGTAAGAAATTAAATATTTATTATATAATAAAACGAAGTGGTTTTTATAAACATATCATAATATATTAACCATTATTAAAGATACATGCTTCATAATCATTATTCATTTAATCAAAGTATAACCTATAGAAAAAGCATATTTTATAAGAATTTTATCATTGTTTATCCAGTGTAAAAGAATTTGGTTTCATAAAACATATGAAATCATAACAATAATCAATTTCACGTGATAATAATAATGGTATCCTTGTTTTAAATCCCTAGTAAGATATATATAGAATCTAATAATTTCATCTTTTATGGAAAATTATTTTAATCAACCAATTTAAAAACATCTTAAGGAAAATATCTATTTTTATTTAAAAATATATTAAAAACATAAGAATATTAAAAAAATATTTCAAAATAATCAGAAAAAATTATAGTGGAATATTTAAAGAAACTATTGGTCAGGGTGCTGGAATGTTCCAGCCGTACATACACATTTATTAATATATTCCTCACACATTTTTTGGAAAATACAAATGAGCATTATTAGGAATGTGTAATGAAGATTCCATTAAATTCAATTTCAAGAAATTCAAACATGAGTGAAATTTTATTTAGTAAATCATTTATGGATTGCAAAAAACATTTTTGAAAACTCCTTTATAAAATATGGCATTGAAAAAAGAATATTTTCGATTGATACTGATATAAAGTAGAATATTCCTAAAAAATAAATAATATTAACTATAAGAGACTGAAAATAGTATTATTACTGGAAAATATCATTAATAATAGGAGGGGAATAAAAATTTGTATGTTTTTTTATAGTTGGATCAAATATTTTATCATCAATAACATAATTATAAACAATATCGATAAATGAGGATATTTTAATATAAAATCATTACCACATTGGAAATGTTGAATCATATGCCCCATAAAAGAAATAAAAAAATGAAAAATCAAATATCCTTAAGAGAAATTAATTCATGTTATTACATGTCAATGGGGTTGTGTATATGAGTCATGATATAATATTGGTTCATAATATATCATACAAATCATGAACGAAAAATGAAAACCAAATTTATTTCCTTAATTACTGAATTCCACCATACACGTTCAAACTTAATGCATACTAAATATATCTTATTTATAAATCTATTAAAAATATTTATATATTTCATATCATATATGATTTTCATTTGACCTTTCATTTCACATTTATTTGAAATTCCACATTAATGTTATGCTTCCAGTAATAAACTATTTATTTTTTGTATATGTTTAGATTTTTTATTTTTGGTACCATTAATATATTAATATTTTCATAAATTAAAAATATATTACCATGATATAAATAACACCAATAGTTTTATAGATTTATTCATTAAATTTAGTGATAGAATGTTAGAAACATTTTTCATAGAAACAGTAGGTCATTAGTACACATGAGGACTATTTACACATTATTCTAAGATTTTTAAAACAAATTATAACTAATATATTATCATTAAAGAATAAATTTAGTTTCATATATATCAAATATTTTAATTAAACCCATACTTATTTACTTAAATGTAAATCAGGAATGAATCACATCGCTTCATGTGGTGGTAGTCATCTATACACACGAGCGACATTTTCATATTCCCACAGTAGCAAGAGTATGAAGGTGGGATATAATAATTCTAAAAATATAATTACATAATAAATATCATATAAATATTAAATACATCATTATTTCCATCCTTGATATGTATTAATGAAAAAATTAATAACGTCGGTTTGTGAGGTGGTAGTTCTCTATCCACATCGATGATGATTTTGTAACCCATTAAATAGAAGTGGATATTTTTGTAGGTCATTAACATAACATAAAAAATATAAATTTTTGAAAGATAATGATTATATAATATAATAATTTCATAAAAATAATTTAATTACCTGTAGTAAGAAATAAAACAAAAACTCATATTGATGAACTTTACCTCTTCTTCGGGTTTCCTCATAATGTTTCCACTAAAATCCTTCCGATGAAATATTTTTATAAAAAATAAGGATTATAGAATGATATGAGGGAATTCGGGAATTGAATAAGTCTAGTATTAGACAAATAAATGTGAATCATTTTTTAAATAATTGAGGAGAGTTGTGACCATTTATATGTGAAGTGAGTGGGAAAATTGTATTTTTTGGAATGAAATAATTTATTGCACATTTTTTTCATTCCACAAGGATAAATTATGGAAAAATTCAAGATAAATTAAGTTATAAGATCTAAATTTTTATAAAAAAAATCTTTCTGCACTTCTTTTGGTTTATTTTTAACCCTTATAATTTTAGTTTAACCCCAGAGTAAACCCATTTTACATTAAAAGTAGTAACTAGTTTTTACTGTTTTTACCCATCATTTTGGTCAAAAATCAATCATATCTAGTTATATAATATATATTATTTTTATTCAAAATATGGAATACATTTTACCAAATTCCTTTCATTGATGAGGGAAATTTTAATTTCAAATTAATCTCTAAGACGCGATTAGAAATCTAGTTTTTTAATAGAAAATGTTAAAATATTTACAATGGTTTAATATCAAAATTCAATATGAAGTTAATTTAAATAAAAAAAATTATCATTGGATGTATTATCGGACAGATTATTCATTAAAACAAAAGAAATATGTAATTTCACATTATAAATAAATTAAACAAAAATTCACTTTCCAATTAAAATTTTGTATGTTTCACTATTGATCAAAAAAGGAATCTTTTCAGGAAAAAAACAAATATCTACCCTACTATAATTTTGATATTATAATTTTAAAAATTATGTTTATTATATAAAATTAATTTTCCGAAAAAAAATTAAATTATATTTTATTAATGTTCAAAAAATTAAATTTATTTCCTTTGTGGGATAATTTTTTTCAGAACATGTAAATATATTATAAACAATTAAGTACATTTTATCAATATGTTTTAATTATATAAAATCACTATACATAATATTTAAAATATAGTTTTTTACAATTAATACTACTAATTTTAATATCTATGTTTTAAAGATTTAATTTCAACAAAAAAGATAATAATATATCATTGTTTTGTTAAATCTTGATATATAAGGTAAACTAACCCAATTTTTCATGTAGTGTTAACAGAACATGTTGTTGTGTCTAATGAAAATATCAATGATTTTTTATTTTTATTTTAAAACATAAATGCTCATCATGTTATATTATACCACACTAAAACTAATTTCTCCCTTAAAATTCACCACTTCGATAAAAAAAATAATTATACTTGAAAAAATAAGGATACCTAAAAAAATAACGACGCATGAAAAAAATCATATAATAATGTTCCCATATATCTTCTTGAAAATAGTGGTTTCACCACAAAAAAAATTGACCATGTGAGAGGTCTCTTTTTATAAAACATTTTATGTGTGATATTATATCTACATATATTGTTATTCATAAGAACTTGTGTGCTCCTAGTATATGACCTCTGATCTCAGTGCCTTTGAAGTGTTAGGTATGTACTTCCTCAAAAGAGATTCATGAAACACATCATGGATTTGAAAGTGGTTTTGTGGATGTGACCAAGATAAGATACGGTCCCAATATTATCCAAAATTTCAATTGTACTAATATACCTATGGAATTTTTTACCTTTGTTATTGAATATAATAAATATATTCCATGGATAAATTCTAAGAAACCCATTTCTACAAACATCAAATTCTAAATTATATATGGGATTATCAACATATCTGTTTTGCTGAATTTGATCTACCGTGCTATGTTTCAAATGGATTTAACATTCATAATTTTATCTTCTGTTATATAATATGCCAATATCATTCATTATCAAACATCATTAAAGAACTTTAGAGTATTAATTTTATTTCAATGGATGGTTTCTTACAAATCCATCAGAATACTTGAGTAAAAGATATTATTGTATGAAAACTAAACTATATAGAGGTGTTTATCCCAAACACATTTGAAATAAAAAGAATAATATATCATCATATCCTATAAATTTTTAATTATTCTCTCAGAATGACTATATGTTTGAGGATGATATAAAAATATTACACTCAGCATCATATCAAATGATTGTAGTAGAATTATCGATTATTGAGGTAAACATTGAATCATGGTCATGTACAATGGAATTTCATACTCCATGAATCCTTACCAATACTTTATTTTGAATCTTAGAAATATGATCTAGATAAAATTATTCTCTAATAGCAATGAAGATTCAAGACATAGTAAGGTGATCAACTATAACCCATATAGAATTATTCTCTTTAGATTTTATTGGGAGTCCAATTATAAAATAGACTATTAAAATTTTCCATTTCCATTTTGGAATCAGTAATGGAAATAACATCCCCTTATAATTTTTTCATTCATCCTTAACTTTATGACGTACCAAGAACTAAGATATAAACTCTGGGAAATCTATCTTCATTCCATCCCATCAAAAATACTCTTTATGATCTATATATATCTTAATACATACCAAATTATTAAATAATGATGAATTTGTATATTCCTCTAAAAACTCCTTCTTCAAATATAGTATGGACAGACCACATACAAGGTTCTTAAACCCTATAATTACATTGGGATCAGGGTTAACCTTAGGAATCTATGCAATGATCCCTGGATGGAGTAAATCTTCCTTTTTTATCTCAATAATAACCACATTTATAGATGGATTAACATTTAGTTGAGAAAAATAAGATATATAACCTTTATTTAGGATTTCAAGATTCATCAGTAAAAAATTAATGAGAATGGGATCCTTTTTATCCTAATAATGTATAATCTAGAAATGTTCTTTTCAACTTAAATCATCATCCACATTTTTCACATACTTAATGTGGTCATGTATTGAGTAGTCATAACCTTTAATCATCTCCAACCATCTTATATGGTGCATATTAAACTAAATCTGTTTGAATATATAGTTTAATATTTTATGATTAGTATATTTTCATACATTTCTTTATAAATATAATGTATCAATTTATTATGGAAAATTTAACAGCATCAAACATCAAATCATGATTTGGGTAATTTTCCTATTAATCTCTAATTTATAGTGGTCATAATAAATATCGATGTCATTTTGAATAAGAACGCATATAAGTCCCTTATTTGGTGCATCATTATTTGATACAAACACTTCTCTACTAAAGGGTAATTTAAGAAGTGATGATTTGACTAATAATCTATTCATTTCATTAAAAGTTTATATATATTCATCAATCTAGAGGACCAATGATCTTTGTTGAGTTAACTTGTTTTGGAGTAGATATTAATGTTAAATTATCCAATGAATCAATAAAATCCTACTAAATAAAGAAAAATACATATCACGATCCCCATAGTCAGTCTAGCATAACATATAATAGCCTCCATATTTTATGATCTTCCAATATACCCTCTCTAGATATTATATCTCCCAAAAATGAAATTTTATACATCCATAATTTATACGATATAAATTTATTATATAGTTTCTCATTCCATAAGGTCTTTAGTACAATTATCAAGTGGTTTTCATGCTCCTACACACTCTTTAAATACATAATAATATCATCTATTAGGACTACCAAAAACTAGTCATAGTAAGCTCTACCATATCTATTCAAATAAATCCATGATGATAGAGGGAGAATTTGTAGGACTAGATGATATCACTATGTATTCCTAGTGTCCATACCATTCATGGAATTCTATCTAGGAAATATCATTCTTCTTGACCCTTAATTAATGATATCTAGAATGAATCTAAATCATGGAAAAGTATTTATCTCCACAAAAATGATCAAAACCCTTATCAGCACAGGGAAGTGGGTACTTGTTCTTAATATTTATCTTGTTTAGATATTAATAATAAATTTAGTGTTTCATTGATCCATATATCTTTTATTAAACATTAACACCCTAAGGTGACATACAAGGGCGAATGAATCCATTTTGATTGTTTTATAATATTTTACACTTCAATTAATTCTACTCAAGTTGGGTAATTCTATTAGAAGTCTTTAAAATTATTATGGAACCATGAATGATTTATGGTGAGAAATCAATATCACATTTGGTGGAAGCATTGGAAAATGATTGTGAAAGAAATATATAAACTCATGAAAAATATATATATCATAAATTTCCATTTTCTCCCCAACCATCTATGATAAAGACCCCTTCGTAATATGAATTAAGACCCACACAACTGATTTGATCTCCATTAAATGTTTTTACATATCATCACATTGATAGATGATCATAGAATGGTTTGTGATATCAATGTTACTAACTTCAAAATTGATTAGTGATTTATGTATATAAATCCATTCCATGTATAAAATGACATCCAATTCAACCAGAGGAAGAATGAAATGATTTTAGGGAAACACATTCCCACCAACTTCAATCAGATAGATGTCATAGAAGTGAGATGGAATAATCCTAACATTAGTGTTTTTCACTAATAATTATATATTTAATAATTTTTGGGAAATTTTGAAACAAAAAATAACATTCTTTAGATATGAAATAATAGGTAGACCATGAGTAAAAAAATACCTTACTATTTCTTGAGTGGGTGATATTTTTACTGTTCACTTCATTGTTATTGGACCACTTATATTAAATAGTGGTCGCATGTGATTCCCCCTTATATCTTCATATAAGAGGTTATTTATGAAGATTTTCATTATTAAAAATTGTATTTGGTCACATGTTATCATAGTGCACATACACCTTGAATTTTAAAAAATAGAGTGTGGGTGGTACATTCATTGCAGATTTCCCTCTGTTTGCATAATTTTTTATCTTCATACCATCACATAAGAAATCGATTTTCTAATGACCTTACATTATGGAAATAAAATATTTTGATTGTCTCATTATGATAATTTAATCAAGACATACTACTAGACATTGATCATAAATGACATATAATCTTCTTCTCTAACTGGTTATTATATCTTCATCCAAGTTAAATTTTTTTCTTTTATATCAATACCCTGATAATGACACATAAATTCCACCACCACATCCACCATCATAGAAAATTGAACAATTTATTCATAGCTAATAAAGTCTGAAATGGATAATTCCATTTACATACATGGTTTAAATCCATTAATATATTTATTAACCTTAAATTTAGGTAAGAATAATAATATGGGGAGTATAACTAAAATATCTATTAATCATTTCATCATAGGTACCAATTGAATAATCAACATTTTTAAATATCTAAACTAACTACTTCCCCATAATAGTGTAAAAAATATGTGGAATGTACAAATTGGAATATAATATTCTGAATTATTTTTAATCCATCAAGACTTTTTCTTCCTATTGACTCGTACCCTTTATAATAGTCCACTACTGAGCTGGATCACCTTACAAAAGGTAGGTGTCCATAATTAATTGTTGTTATTCCAAAAATAAAATCACAAATAATATCATTTCAGTGATGATAATCATGTTTTTAGAAGCTAGTGGATTAGAAGACCCACCTAAGGAAGGATGAATTTTCCTTATAAAGGAATCAACAAAATAGTTTTCCCTCATTTTTTTGGAATTCAAGAATGATTCATAGATTTAGAATGTTTTTTGAACCTACCAACAATATTTTTTAATCTATCTCAAATTTTATTTGTATTATAAGGAGGAAAATCATTTCATTTTCTATCCAGCTAAGAATTAACATAGTTCCTTTTAGATCCACCACTGAGTAACACCAAAAATAATAGTTCAAAAAATAATAACAATATTGGCGGACCACATAATAATGAAAAAAACTAGCTTGGTGTCTCAATAGACCTTCCTTTTAATCTAGGATAGCTTAAGTTTATAATAAATCATTTATTATCATCATAAATTAAATTAATTCATGATGGTTCATAATGAGTTTCTAAATTTCATATGCGTATCTCTAGTGGGTTTCATACAATGTGATCATTGAGGCCCATTGTCAGCAATAAAAATGCAATTATATCTTGATTAATCCCCCCTTTTGGGATTATTATACCTAGGTACATTTATTTTGGATCCACCTACACTTCTATGCAGACAGGTATTTAATTTCATGGAAACCTCTCGCTCTATCCTTTTCAAAAATTCCAAGACATTTCCTTATAATTTGACTCATCCTTATTATTAAACATGGACATTTTCTTATGGAACTTACTATGGTTTTCTCATATTAGTTTCCATTGGTTAACTAAATATCTACTCTGATATGGACTATAATGACCAATGATTTTATTACATAAATAATAAATCATTTTATAAGAATATTCCTTAAATTAATCAAACACATTCACAAGGACTGTAATAGTTTAGTATCATTGGAAATATGGAAGCAAAAAAAATCTCCATATGTAAAATTAATCATTCCCCACTATGATATTCAAAACCATAACCCTTTATAAACATGTCAAAAAATAATACATTTCTTTATAACATGGATAAAGGAAATATATGAAAGGGTGAGCTCAAAATAATAGAAAGTGTAAACGTAAGAGATACATAATAATAACATTGTCACAAGGGTATGAGAACATGATCAAAAAATTTAAAAACAATACCTTGCATATAAATGTTCATAATATTGAGTCATGGAATAATAATTAGGAGAAAAAAATCAATTTATCATAGTATAATTCATTAAAATTTTCTATGAGAGAAGAAAATTTTCAAAAGATATATGTTTTCGAAATACTCATATGAATTGAAAATAATTTCCATTTATGTCATGTATCATTTACAAGGATTCCATTGTAGAATGGTTTCTATTCCCCAGATCATCATAGTTGTTGGGGTTAACTCATAATACAAACATAGAGGACAATGTCCCTTACTGAACATGGTTCACTCCCCATTCTAGTATTGTCTATTTCCTTAGATATAAATCACTAACAAATAATTTTGAGGGAGATATAGTTCCCACATATCTTCTAATGAAGACCATATTTATGTGTCCAAGAAGATCAAATATCATTCATCATATCATATGGCATGAAATGAAATGGGTTTAAAAAACATTTCATCCTGACATAACATTTATAAAAGAGATATGTCTCATAATCATTTCATAATTTCATAAGTGAATAACCAATGTTAAAAAGAAGTAGAATACATAATAATTTTATCATTTTATAACCTAAGAAAATAAAATGGGCTAAAAAATCATCCCATCCTAAAAAATAACCGTTTAAAGAATGAATAATAATTTTATCCTTGGATCATATCCCTGATAAAGAAAAGGTAACAATAATGAATTCCATCTTACATGGAATATTTTTTTGATCGATCATTAAAAACATTTCATAAGGAGAATATCCATTCCTATTTAAAAAAAACATTTTTAAAAAAATTAATTTTAAAAATATTATTCATTGAAAATATCCTTGAAAAAAATAATGGAATCCTTAAAAAATATAATGCCCATGTTGGTGGGAGGTTCTGCTCATGTTGTACACATTAAAAAAAATATTCCTTTAACGTTTTCGATAAAATAAATGTGGGATTCGATTACAAAACGATGTGAAGTTTCCATTAATCTTTTTAATGTAAAAAATCGGTAAAAATTCATTTATTATTTCATTTTATGAATATTAAAATCATATTATAATTTTTTTTTCAGAAATCATGATCTTAGAAGAAAATGTATTTCCTACCAAAGAGAGAAATAAAGTCATATATTTTTAAAAATACTTTCACACTTAATTAAAGTATGAATGAGTTGAAATTTGCAGATATTGCTTGAAAATATCATAAAGAAACAATAAAAGAACAAAATTAATGATTATATTTAGACATGTATCACAATAGTTTATCATCAAAAACAAAATGATAAACAATCCCAATAAATGATGTGATTTTAACTTAAACTCATTACCACTTTCATATTTTTTTTATTGTAAGACATGTGAAGGAATTACATAAAAATAAACTTTTAATGTCATCAATATAAATAAATTCATGTTATTAAATGTCAATGAGGTTGTATATACACCTCATGAATTAATATAGGGGTGTTATAGAACATAATTCTCGTGAAGGAGAATTTAGACAGAATTCCCTTACATTAATTTTTGACTTCCATTTCAAACATTCAATACTCTTGTATTTTAAGTATATGTTTATTATAAATATATTAAAGAACAATATTTATATATATCATAAATATATGATTTTCATATAACATTCTATTAGCTATTTATTAACAATTCCTCATTTCAGTTACGATTTTGGTAATAACTTATTTTTTCATCTATATTTTGATTTAATTTCTGGGTCTTAAAAATTTTATAATTATTTCATAATATAAATATTGATAAAAATTATATAAATTTCTTATTATTTCAATATATATTTGTAACCCCCCATGTTTGTATAATAGAAAACTTTATTCGATGGCCTATATGATACGATACATCGATCCCAAACAAGCAATGATTATTTTAATATGAAAATTTTAACCTTTCCATTAAATTTTAGGGTATGGGTAGAAATAATTAATTTATTTTATATATATTTATATATCCTAAATATATTTATAAATTCTTATTAAATAATTATTTTTTTCGAAATGTCATAATGTTATTCAAAATATGTATTCTCAAAACAAATTATGAATATTATAGTTAGTTTGAATAAAAATTATAAAATTTATTTGATAAAATGTATACCCTTATTATATATAATATCAAAACTATCCTAGAGTGAAAATTTGGGATTTTCTTGGAAAATATAAGTTTTTTCAGTGAATAGTGAAAAATAGAATTTTCATTTAGACTTGTCATTTATTTAGATTAATATATTAATTTGAAAGTTATGTTATTATTTTAATATAATTTAAAGGTAAAATAAGTATAATTTAGTTATATTTAATCAATTAATTTCATTTTAATAACCTCAATATTAGATTTTAATACATGTTTATTTTTTGTATTAAAAACATTTTTTTTAAACATTTTTAAAACGCATAATATTGATCCATTATAATTAATTAATGTAATGAATAATGATAAATTATTTACAATAAAATTTTATATTAAAAATATATATTCATTAATTTAAATTTATATAATTCATATTACTAGTTAGATAGATAAAGTGAAATCAATGTTTTCTTGAAAATGTATTTTTTTGAAAACTACATTCCATCATTCTTGCGGGTTTTATTTTAAATTAAATTCTTCCACCATTGTGAATTTATTTTGATAAAATTTATTCCATATTTGGAGTCATCAAAAATATTTATTGGGTAATAACTTTATCTTATTTTTTAATAATATGAATATTAACTATAGTAAATATTAATTAACTAGGTGAAAGATAAATTGGTTAATTGAGGGTGAAATTAATTTAACTAAGACTATAAAAAATGTAACCCTAAAACTGAATATTTATTTTTAAATTTAATTTAAATAATAATCATATTTACCCCTTCTTATTTTTAAATTATAATTAATTTACTATTCTGTTTGATAACAAGTATATTTTGATACGATAAACCACAAATTATTTTTTTTTAAGTGATATGAAAATTCAATTAAGAAATACCTTTTTATGAATTACTTGATTTTTTAAATAAATAATATTTAAATAAAATAATATTATTAAATAATATTTTTTCAATATAATTGATCATATAATTTTTAATAATTCAAATGTAATCGTTATAAGGGTTCACAAAACTGCTATCTTAAAAAACTGGAATTTCTTAATAAATGTCTATATTACATAAAAACATAAAATAAAAATATTTATAAATTTATTTAGATAAAATTAATATAAATTTTTTTAATTCGAACTTTGAAATTATCCAATAGTTAATTTTTCATAATATTTTGAGAAAGTCAAATTTTCGCATAAAAATTTAATATTGTATAAAAATACATTCTGTATTGAGACATTATAATGACACAAACATTATGTAACAGTTACTATAAATGGGATCCAAAACCAAATAATTGTTTCTATTTAAAATGATTGGACTTTATATTTATTAGATTTATTTTGTAAATCCATTACCAATCCTCGAAAACATATGATATATTTTATTGTTTTGAAATACTTTCTTTAAGAGTGTAACAGACATCAACCTAGGAAAGGGATTTATTTTAAAATTTTCATACCATGAAGTAAAAATATAATAAAATCCAAATCTATTTGATTGAAACCCTTGAAAAAATTCAAGGAATGGTTTTTGCTTTTTGAATATTTTATTATTTATAGTTCAAAAACCTAAATAATAAAGAAAACCCCCTTATTTCCTTTATAAACCCACCCAATATTCCATTTCTCTTCCCTAAAAATTTTTTATCACATACATACTCTTCTCTATACTCTCATTAGTATGTACTAGGATCCCCTAAGCTCTCAATAATCCCCTCTCATTATATTGGAGTCACACGCTCGAGTAAGGGATCCTCGCCATCCTATCCTCCTTTCAACATTCATTGAAATTAGTGTTCATAATTTGAATTTGTTATAATTTAATTCATTTATGACCATCCCATTACTATCAAATTTAATTTATATGAATTAAAGATAATTTATCATATATTATTTTGACCCTTATCTAAGCTCTAACTTTTCCAAAATTCCAGAAGTTATCTCCCTCTCTCGTTTTTTTTTCAAGCACCAACTTTATGTTATTCCTTTGAATTACAAGTTCTTAATGTTGGGATATGTTATTCAATATTCCAATTAATATAAAATAATTTTATAAATTATTATATCACCCTTTAAGTTTCATTTATACTTATATGATCCTCTATGTAAATTCATTTCATTATAAAATTATAGTATGGATTCTTTTCTTTATTCAAGTTTCTTAATTACCTTATTCATTCTATTAAAAAAATTATAATATTGGGTTATAATTTTTCATGCCCCTTAAATTTTACAATTTTTGTAAATGTGATGAGATACCATGATCTCTCTCATAATCCCACTTTTAAGAATCTTTATGTGACATTTTTTATTTTTTAAAATTTTAATGCCATTTTCCATACCAAAACAATTGTGTGATGAATACCATGCCCATTTATAATGAAGGGTGTTCACATTTATCCTCATATACTTTTTATTATGAACTCACATATATTTATTCAATACAGCTTAATAATTGAATAAATTATTATTTAAAATGAATCCATGATTTAGGTTATATATGTCCCACATTAACATGAGAATGAAATGAATATGATAGGTGCACCAAGATTGGGATCTAATGCATTTTATAATGTCTAGAATCATGATATGTCATGTTGGGATAGGGAGTGAACCTAATTCCTTTATGAAACTTTGTACACCATGATTTATCGGTAATTTTAGCCTTGGATATTGAATATTGTGATGTTTTTTATGTTTTTTGCCATATTTGACATCTTATGATTGTTAAGATATATCATGCCTTATTATTCATGTTTAGTTTTTGCACAATTGATATACATATTTTCTAGAAGTTATTATATTATTTATGTTATTACTTGTTTTTTACCTGACCATGATTAATATCTCACCCTTTCTAATTTTTTTCACCCATGTTATCCTATGCAATTTTAAAAAGATATTGAATTTTAGAAGAATGTTATGGATTTTTTCAATAATGTGGTTGTATCCCATGATAAAAATGTTATGTTATGTGCCATATTTAGAAATACACTAGACTTATAAATCTTTTGTGATGTATAAAGTGTAATTTTTTTTAAAAAAATTTAACTAATACGTTATAATGAACAGGGTTGTTATAGTTGGTATTAGAGAAAAAACATAGTTATTTTTCAAATTATGATTAGAAAACTCTACCGAAAGGCATAGGGATATGATTATGAATAAGAAAACATCCCAAAATGTAGGTAATTATAGATTATTTGGTTTACCAAGAAAATAAATCCTTTTCTGGATAATATATTTGTACATGATTCTGGAAAAGATGTACCTAGGGGTAACCACTCATACAAGGTTTCCTAGGAAGGATATAGGGTTACCTAGTACATGAAAATATTCCTTAATGTGTACCTAGTTTTATAGTCTCCAGGTATATTCTTTGGTAAATTTACAATCTCATTCCGAACAATTATTAACTAGAAAAAATAGAAATAGTAGAAAAAGATATGAAATTGATCACAGATAACATATATTAAATCCTAGATATTCATAATCTATAAAATAAATGTACAATATAAGTTATACCTTTAATTTCATTGGATTCCCCTATATATGTTTAATAGTTTAAAAATATTCAACCCAAATATTAATTTTATTCTTGACAATTTCCAGAAAAATAAGTAATCAGGTAAAAAAAAATTGTGAAGGGAAATGTGATTATTTCCCAAATGATATTCTCAATTGGATGGGAGATCATGTTGGACTTATTATGATTATTCCAAAAAATATATCAAAAATCACCATTATCAACAATGAAATTTTGATTTCTCAAAGTGATTAAGCAACAATAATATGAAGCCTCATGTAAGTTCATCAGATGAAGGTAAAAATGGATTGAAGGTAGAATTTCCATTGTAAAAAACTGTGGAAAGAGGCACTGTGGGAAATTTCAAAAAAGTACTTGGAGATGTTTTATGTGTGGAACGTTATGGAATAATGTATCGAATTTCCATTTAATATTGGATCATATTATTGATGGAAATATGGTTCAATCTAATTTAATGTACGAGGTTCTATTTCATAAACATTGAAATGTTGGGCATTATCCAAGACAATGCACTATTCCAAGGGTTGGGAAGCATAACGAGCATCAACAATCTACATGAAAAATGGAATGAGGATATTTTTTTGATGAGATCAATCATGATGATTGAAGTATATGTAACATATATTCATTAATTGTGTATCTCATTTTTTATTTCAATTTATTCCTTATTATTATATCTTCTATCAAATGTTGAGTCACCACCCAAAATTATTTAAAAAATTCAAAAAATGATTAAGTATACCATGTTTATGTTAGTGGGAATGTTATTTATGAATGTATTATCATTATTTATTTAGTGTAATTTAATGATATCCTGGTTATTTAATGATTTTTCATTTGTAAATCCATTATAAATTTATATGATATGTAATTCCTCATCCATACCTTGAATCACTCACTAGTTTAATAAATGTACAAGCATGGAGTTAAATATTCATTAGTATGGATATTATTGAACTAAAAACAATCATATCTATATCAATATTTTGGGTGTAAGGAAGGACTTATGTTATGGAAACCATTAATGATTAAATATTAATGTTTTTATATAGGGTAATTTGATATTGATTTTGTAAAAGTAGTATATCAATTAGATTCTGGATATCGGATTCATGATACATATAAGGACTTCCCTATTCTAGTTTTCCTTTAATCACTTGAAATTTTTATTGAATGGTACCAATAACCTATAAATGTGATTTAGTGATAAGTTGATATTTTATAAAATACATGATTATGGGATTTATAAGCCTTAATAGTTAATTTATGTTAGGACATATTAGGGTGATTTTTCTAGGGATAATATTATGTTTTAAATTATTGATACAACATTTGATGATTTATGTCATGGAAGTTTAGTATGATATTTTGAAAAACATATTACTGGAACAAATCATCTTATTTTTATGTGATTATCCATATTTTAAGATATGTTTTATTTTCATTGAGATATATATATACCCATTTAGATTATCTAAGATGAATTCCCCTCTATTTTTGTAACAGTGATACATCCTTCTAGGTTAAAACACTCTTTAATTTTGAGGTTTTTATTATTATATATGGGTAATTAATTAATGAATGATATATTTTCATATTTAATTTTTTTTGGAATCTTTAGAATAATTTTTGAAATAATTGTCTCATTTTATGAAAACCATTTTGGATTTCGTAAATATTATAGAGATAACTTGTTATTATTTGTTGTATTATGTGTTCCCTTAGATATTTATTCTAGTGCGTTAGGTATTAAAAAATTCATATTCAGTTATCATATTTTTGAAAAAATTCAGATTATACTATAAATTAATTATACTTATCTGGAAATAATATTTCCTTATGTTCAAAGTTTAGATGATGATGGAGTTCCATAAATATAGATAAAAAATCTTGAAAAAAAATGTTTTCTTATTCTGATGAATTGATGGTCATTTTATGCGTCAAAGAATTATATTTTTACGGTTATTAACATTATCTTGACCATGTTATATATAACCCTCAATTAGTAAATTTGATTTATATTTCTTCTCCATGCCTATGTTTCTATGTCAAAGTAATCTTCTCCTACTTTGAAACCTAGTATTATATGACCTTCTTACTTCCCTTTCTTGGACTTCAAGAGGATGTTTTATTATCCCAATTAAGAAGTGGGTAATAAATAAATATATTTATATGTATCAATACAATTATAAATGATTTAAAATTTAAATTATTAAGGCATAGTTTGTTAAAAGGGCGAAGAATCTAATTGTCCAAGTTTTGAAAATAGAAAACATGGTTCGATGACCTATGTGAAGTGGAACACTGAACCCAAAAAACAATGGTTATTTAAATATGAAAATTTTAACCATTCCTTTAATTTTTAGGATATTAGTAGGATTAATTAATTTATGATATCTATATATATCCTAAATTTATTAAAAAAATTATTATAAAATAATCATACAATATTTTAAATAACGTTTTCCCATCAAAATATGTTTTTTCACAAAAAAAAATATTTTTTATCAATATTATTATTATTTTCAAGAAATTTTATAAAATTAATTAGATAAAATTAAATGTAATTTTTACAAAATAATATAAAAATTAACTTATCTTGAAAATTTTGTAGTTTTTTAAAAAATAACGATTTTTTAGTGAATAGTGAAAAATATTATTTTTATGTAGACATGTCATTTCATTTAATAAATGAATTAATTTAAAAGTGAAATTATTATTTTATTTTAATTTCCAATTAAAATTAGTAATATTAGGTAATATGTAAATCAATTAATTAAATTTAAATCATCTTAGTATCAGATTCTAAGGCAAGTTTATTTTTAGAACTAAAAACGCATTTTTCAGAAAACTATTTTAAAATTCATAATATTTACCGATTATAATAAATTGACGAAATAAATATAGAAAAATTATTTAAATTAAATTTTTATTTTACATATATATATATATATATATTACTTAATATAAATTAATATTATATAGATTACAGGTTATATAGTTAAACTGAAATCACATTTTCCTTGAAAATAGTTTTTCTTTGAAAACTAATTTCCATCATTCTTATGGGATTAATTTTAAATTAAATTATTCCCACACTATGAATTATTTTGAGAAATTTTATTCCATATTTTGAATCATCATAATTAAAATTTTGTAATATGTTAAAATTAATTTTCAAACAATATGAATAGTAACTATAGTAAAAAATAATTTCCACGGCGAAATGTATATAGGTTAATTGTGTGTAAAAATAGTTTAACAATGACTAAAAAAATTAATCCTAAATAAATGAATATTTTTATTTAATTTTAATTTAAATTATAAATATATTTATTCTTTATTTTTTTACTTTATAATTGATTGACAATACCCATTGATAAAAAGTATGTTTGAATATGAGAAAACATAAATTATATTTTTGAATAATATGTAATTTCAAATAAAAATTATTTTTGTTTAATTAATGGATTGTTTAAAATAACTAATATTTTAATAAAATATTATTTATAAATAATTTTTATTAAATATTAATGATTATATGTTTTTAAAGAAGTCAAATATATGTTTATAAGGGTTAAAAGCAGTTATTATCAAAAAGCCCAAAATTTGTTAATAAATGTTGATTTTATTTTAAAGGTGAAAATTAAAACATTTATAAAAATATTTAAATAAACTGAAAAACATTTTTGGAAACAAAACGTCAAAATTAACCAAAGGTTAATATTTCATATTTATCATAGATATTCGAATGTTTGAGTAAAAACTAAATATCATATAAATATACATCGTATTTTATGACATCATAATGACCTAAATGTGATGAAATAGTTACTATAAATTGAATAAACAACCAGATAAATGTTTTCAATTTAAAATAATGTTATTTTAATTTTATTTGATGTATATTGTAAATCCATTTTGAATCCTTCAAAACCTATAATATATTTAAAGGTTGTAAAATCATTACATTATGATTTGGACTCACCTATACATAATCAAGGAAATTATTTTAATAATTTCATATCTTGTACTTAAAGAAATTATAATAACCTCTCCTATTTTTTTGAAAAAATCTAGAAAAATCAAGTGATGGTTTATGGTTTTGGATATTTTACAACGTAGAGTCAAAAAAATTAATAATAATGAAATCCCACTCATTTACTATATAAACCCACCCATTATTCTCTTTATCTTCACTAAAACTCCTTTGAGAACATCCATACTCGGCCCCCCACACTCTATATTCCTACCAAGTATCCCACAATCTCTCAATAATCCCCTCGTGCTTTTGGAGTCACATATTCAAGTAAGGTATCCTCGCCTTCCACCCCTCCATTCAATTCATGCATAATCATGAAAATTAGTCTTCATAGAATTATTTTGTTCTATGGTAATTTATTTATAATTATTACATTACTATTAAATTTATTTTATATTAATGATATATCAATTATCCTCTCTAATTTTTACCTTTACCTAGGTATTTAATATGATGAAATTTCTTCACGAATCTCCCTCTCATTTTTTTATTCGAGCACCTCTTTTCTGTTATGAATATTTTATTCCATTTTTATTATTATGATATGTTATTACATATTTACATTACCATAAATTTTATTTATAATTGATTATAGTACCCTTTCACTCTCATTAATCCCTCCCATTACCCTTTATGTACACAAGTTACCATACTAAAATTTTATAATGGATCTCCCTCTTCTCATTTCCATTCCAACACTTTCTTTGTGTTATGTCTCATAAATTACATTTTTATATGTTGGTATATGTTATTAAATATCCACATTTCATTTAATTTAATTTATAAATTATTGTTTCCCCATTTCAATCACACTATGCCTCTATTAATCATTTATGTAAACCATTTACCATTTCGAAATATGGTTAATATTCTTATCTTTTTTCAAGTTTCTCTATTACCAAATGCCTTCAATTTCCAAATTTATAATTTGGGGGTATACCTTTTAAATATCCCTGTTATTTCCCATTTTTTATATCTATGTTATGAGAGACCCATTTCCTTCTCATCAACCCATTTTAATGAATCTTTAAGGGACACCACTATGTTGCTGAAGTTTCATCAATATTTTCCATGAAAAAACAATTGTGTAGTGAATACCATACCCATGTACTATTGAGGGTGTTCACATTTTTGAACATGTACTTTTTAATTATATACCTAAATATAATTATTTAAAACTTCCTAATCATGAAATTAATTAGGATGACGAATGAATCCAGGTTATATGATCTATATGAAACACTTAATCATGAGAATCAAATGAATATGATGGGTACCCCCAAGAATAGATCCAATGTGTTGGGAAATATTTAATATCATGATTTGTCATGTTGGAAAAAAAGTTAACCTAATTCGTTTATGATACTTTTTTCACCATTATATCATGGTAGGTTCATCCTTAACCTGTTTTTATGATGAAATTTTCCATGCTGTTACCACATTTCTCAGGTCATCATTATAATGCTATATCATACCTTATTATTCATATTCCATTCATTCACCATTAATATTTCTATTATATTAAATGTATTATATTATTTATTTTATTACTTTTTTATTCATATATAAGGGTTTATCGATCACCTGTTTCTTATGTTATTCCATCAGTTATCCTATATAGTTTTTGAAATCCCAGTACTTTTAAAATAATGTTATGGACGTTTTGAAAAATGTTGTTGTATTTTTTCCACATTTATTTAATAATTTAGTAATTAATATTTAATAAATATAAGGGTTGTTATCATATTTATTGATATTAATCTATAATATTTAATGATTGAAAATGAAATACATCGTTCATTGAGATTGTAGGTCGTATGTGTGCATCAGAAAAATCTCAATTTTGTTTAAATAATGATGGAAAGAATTATAAGTTATATATAATCATTTTATAATATTTATTATCTCATATATATAACATATTTTCATAGTAACTATCCTTATTAACTACAATGTAATCCATGAACTAATGACTTCATTTTGAAAGGAGGTAGTATGTCGTATATACAGTTCACATTATCATATTCCTACAATATAAATAGTATGAAAGTGTATGTTATATAATAAACAAAGAATTATGGTAATATATTCAATATCATATATAAATATTAAATCCATCTTTATTTTTTTCATGATAAGTGCTAATGAATAAAAATGACATCAGTTCGTGAGGTAATAGTTTCACATACACACTAATGATGACGTTGTAACCCATTTGATGGAAATGTAGATGGTTTTAGGGTATACCATTATCAAAAAAAATATCCATATATGTAATATTCAAATTATATTATTTAATCTTAGTATAATAGTAATTGAAGATGTAAGGGGAACAAATAAATTGAAGATACTTGACGAAGAACCTTGTCTCTTTTTTGGGTATCCTCCTTCGATTTACACCAAAAGGCGCCCTATGTTAGATTTTTTTCCAAACTAATCCTTCTATAATGATATTACATAATTGGGTAAATAATTAAGTTAAGTATTGAAAAAATAAAATTTATTTATTTTGTTAATAAAATTTGATAGTGTGTAGACTTTTATAAGTGAGGTGTGTGGTACGCTTCTAGTTTTTGTTAATGATATAATTCCATATATGTTTTTCTCATGCCAAAAAACAATTATAAGGTACCATTATTTATTATAGAATATTTATGGTGTATATATATCCAACCAATGGGTATTTTACATGTTTTAGGTTTTTTTTACAATTATTTTTTTGGTTAACCCCTGAAAAAATCCATTTTTACATTAATCATTGTAAATGTTTTTTTTTCTATTTGTAATATTAATTATAGAAAATAATTTAGTTTACCTTATTAGGTAATATAAATTATTATGATTCAAAATATGGAATCCAATTTTAGAATAATTCATTGAATGATGTGAAAATTTTAATTTAAAAATTAATATAATAAGAGTGACAAGAAAATATGTTATTAAAGAGAAAATAATATAATATTTTCAATGTTTTAAAGTCAAATTCAACATGTAATAGATAAAAATAATAATTATGGGTATTAGATGTATAATTGGAAGAATTTTACAGTACAACTCATTAATAATATAATTTACTTTTAGAAATAAATAAATCTATAAGGAATTTTTTTAATATAAATTTAGTGTTTTACATTATTCATAAAAATTTAATTTTTTTCAAAAAAATACCAAATTTCACCAAAATATATTTTTAATGTGATTATTAATAAACATTATAAATATTATTTTTCTAATTTTTTAAAAAATTAATATTATTAAAATTTTCAAAAATATATAAGAATAATTATTTTAAAATAGTATTTTTGATTAATATAAACACTTCTCTAAAAATTAAGTGCATTTATAATAATATTATTTATTTATTTTGAACCATTATAATTAATATTTTAAATGTAGTTAATGTTATTCATGTCACTTATTTTATTTTCTAGGTTTTAGTGTACTTTTTCAAATGACTATATTAAATTTATATATCATGGATTTGTTAAAAATCAGTGTGTAAGACAAGAAAACCTAGTGTCGCGTGTATTGAAAGATTAATTTTCTATTGTGTGTAACTAAATAAATAAATTAAGATAAATTTATTTTAAAAAATAATAATTCATTAAAACATGTGTTGTTATAGTTTTCCTAATAATGTTTTTAAAGAGGTAGTATGGCCTGGAATTCGATTCAATTATCATGACTTATTTTTCCCACATATATATTTTAAGTGATTATTATATAAGATACCATAAAAATAGAGCATCTAAGAGGGAGGAATATGAAAAATTAATGTGTTGATGTTATAATGGTGATAATGATGAAGAATGTTAAATTACCAATAAAACCCTACCCATGGACCTACCTTCCATGTTATAAAAAGTTTTTAATTCCAACAATTGGATTAGATATATTTGGAATTAATCTTAACTGCGGGATCATGTCACATATACTCCCTATATATGTCTATGTGTTATTGAAGTGATTAAACCTTTTGAAATATATATTGGGTTCATTACTTCTTATCTTTCTCTTATATTATTTTTTCATTTTTCATCATCTTCATTATTTCAATATTATATGCACGTATCATAAACAATATGCATCTCCAACAATGGATAATTTATTACCATTTTATAAATTTTTCATTGTTTCAATCAGTGTTCAATTAATTTCAAAATAATGAACACATATTTAGAATAGAAGAAATTTATATTTTTTATTACTTCAATTTTTCATTATGACATCATTATATTTATTGTATATTCGTAGTGTAATTTAATTTTTTTCGCTAAACATGTATGTCTCATAAAAATATAAAAATTTTAATTTGGTTTATTTTTTTCATAATGATTGAAAATTTAGGGTCATTTTTATGAAAATAATTCACTATGAATGATAAATAGTATTTTTAAGTGAAACAAAATATTTATTTCAAAATCATGAATTTTTTTCCCAAATATTATAAAAAGCGTATCATTTTTATTGTGAGATGAATGTGTGTAATTATACCAATTATAATTGATTATTATACATTTTATAGAATTATTTAAATGATTTAATGATCATTATTTTACACTAAAATAAATAATAGTTTTCTTATAATAGTTGAATAGTGTTCCACACATCATTTATGACTTCATTTTGATATATGTTAGTTCTTATGTGTCACGCCAATGATACCCATAAAAAATATGTTATAAAAACATATAAAAATATATATAATATTTTATGAGTTAGACATATTAATAAATGATATTAGTTTGGGAACTATTTTGTTTCATGAGTATATTATTGATTATATATATTAGTCATAGAATAGTAAAATACATGGAATTTTAATCATGGTTAATGACAAAAAATATAAATTAGATAAAATATGGGTGTTGATCTAGGATTTGTACTTTCCCAATTAATTTATGAGGATATATTATGATCATACCCTTCATATATATACTTCTCTTTTGAGATAAAACATTAGAGGGTTAGATTATGTTAAATATATAATGTGATGATATATTGACTGATTTAGTGGGTTTTAGTAATTTATTTTATTTGATTATAATTAATTAAAAATGTTACCAAATATTGTAAAGTATAAATATTATAGATCAACTATAGGCTAATAATGTAACAAAGGCATTAATTTTGTATAAAAGGTTACATGTAATTCTCAACCAAACAATCCAGTTAGGATAATGTTTTATTTCTACCCTTCTTGGAACTAGAAATCCCATAAAATATTAATTTTACATAATTTCATATAAATTAAATCATAAAATAATTGAACATAATTTAAGAAATACAGACAATAAAAATATAATATTATTAAAATAGATTGTAAATAATATAAACATTATACATCATTCAAATAGGGAATATATAATACTACACTTTAATATTCCTTATATTTTTATTAATAACTATTTATTTTTTATCACCCATATCTTCTATTATTTATGTTTAGGAATTCCTAAATAAAATGATATATTTTCTAATCTTTCTAAACATACCATATTGGAAACACTTTTTTATTTTAATTACATTTATTATTATAGGTTTTATTATTCCTAATGGTTAAAGAATATGATTCAATAAATTTTATGAATGATCCCCTAAGTTCTAATTGACATATTAAATCAATCCTAGAAATATGTCTTTCTAAAATTTATTTCTTATATGATTACATTGTATATTCATTTTATTATTACACATAGGAAAATAATAAATTGTGTTGAGAAGTCATAGAATAACCCTTTTTTGAAAATATAATATTTTAATATAGTTGGTAAGCCTTTCACATTTAATTGAGTATAAATTTCATGTATATTGAGTGTCTTTTAAGATTTATGCAACTAAAAATGTGTGGTTTTATATTAATTCATGATATGTTGGACCCATTTAGTTCTATCACCCCAATTTTGTTCATCAGAATTTGTTTCTAATATCATTTTATAATATTTCAAATTAATTAAGATTAATTTTGATGATATATGTGATATTTTATGTTAATTAATTTCTATATACTATTTTCATGTGTTCTATTAAATTAAATAAGTTATGAAAAATTGTTTCTCCTTGAATATTTATTTCATGAAAAAAATAATGATTCTATATGATGAAGTATTATAATAAAAGTACTTTTGATTATTATTTGAATAACCAGGATTATGGAGTTTCTTAGTTTATTTTACTTAATACATAATATAAAATTAATTCATAGACATTGAAAACCCGAAAGACCAAAAATTAATTTTTCCCCAAACCACAACCTTATGAAAAGACCACTTATTCCTTGAGTGACATAAAATTTGAGGACATATAAATATATACAAAATGAAAATAAAAAATGTTTCTAATGTCAGAAAAAAAATATTAGTGTGGAATGTGGGGTGTCGAAGAGATGAAATTATTGTGATTATTTTGGAATGTGGGGGACTAGAGACATATAAGATAAGGGGATATAGATTTATAGTATGTGGGATATTATAGTGGTGTAGTTTTGTTGGGATATAAGAGATAAATGATAATGTTTCTAGTTTTTTATCAAGTTTTGGATTATGTATAACAAAATAACTCACAAAATGAGTGGAAATTTCCCAAGAAGTATCAATGTTATGGTTTTATATATCCAAAAGTAGATTGTTAGATTTACCAAACACAATTTTTTCCTAACTTTTCTATGATTAGTTTTATGTATTTTAGCCAAACATTCTATTTGAACCATAGAAACCCAATATTTTAATAAATAACTCCTTGATAATTTATACGAATTTTACTAACTCAAAATAAACTTCATTGGGACTATATATAAGATAATTAGAATATAATATTGGATATAATGTTTTCTATATTTTCCATTCCATTCCCAAAAATAATTAAGAGTTATAAAAATGAAATAATTTAAGATATAACATTTTCATTTTCTCTTCCATCTTGGAAAAGGAAATTAGTTTTATTAAATAGATATTATTTATAAAAAACATATTTTCTTCCATAAAATAAATAAATAAATAATTAAAACTTATAAAATTTAGTGATAAAATTTAGTGATATTTTATTTCCTTTGTAAATAATTTAATATACCTAAAAATATTTAGAGTCTTTCTTAATACAACAACATATACTAGTGTTGAGGGTAGTTTAAGGTGGTGTAGTTTATTCTATAACAGTCACTAAATAAAATTTTTTAGAATCATTTATTTAATATTTATTTTAATTATCATTTATTTACATAGTAATATTTTAAAATTTAATATTTAAATATGTACAAAAAAATGATACATTTAATTTTTTCATTCATTCTGTGTTTTTTGAATCTCTATAAAAATCAATGTTTAGAAAAATAATATAACTCTAATGTAACCTCAAGAACACATAATATTATATATTTCACATTCAGAAGATGTATAATATATTAAACTTATAAAAATAATAAAAATTTATAAAAATTTATATTATTTGGAGTAAACATAATTTCAAGAAAAAAATATTAATTCATTTAATCAAGATAAGATTTATATAATAAAAAATATATATAATACAAGATATTTAGATAATCATCCAAAACACACATATAAAGAATTATATCATTACACATGGACACATATATACATGAAACTCATTTATTACACAAATTGTATTTATATCTTCTCATTTTAGGAAAAGTATTTATAGAGAACATATAAAATTTATATAATAATTTATAATATGTTCTTTATTATTGAAAATAAAGTGTTATATGATTAATACATATTGATTTATATTCTTTAATATTAATTTAATAATTATTTAACGATATTTTGTATGTTTATTTCGAAGTATAATAATGTGTTATAAACAATATTTTTACAATATATAATTTAATTATGTTTTATTAATCATTGACTAGTGGAATATAGGTGGATAACATTCTAATCACTAAAACAAATTGTTGAGATACTATATATATCACTAGATCCTTTTCTAGTATTGATTATGGAAATATATTATTCCAACATTTTAGAAATTATAATAGTCACCCTTAATATTAATATAAATATATAAAATACATAATCATGAAATTGATTTATTTTAAAATATTTTTATTTATATTTGTATATAGAAACATAAAATACAATAATAACATTGTGTATTATAAATTATATATATTTGAATTATATGTAAATATAGTATAATTTATTTTCATATAAAATATATATGTTTAATTATTTAGATTCCAATATGATAAATATATATTATCTATTTACATTATATAGCTTAAATAGATTCCTAATTAATTTATTCTAATGAGTGTAAATAAGTGTGTGTGTTTGCAAATTTATTTATAAGCGTATAGGTTTATATATATATATATATATATGAAGTATATATAAAAACAATATATTAGTATATAAATTTTTATATATTTATAAATTGTTTTTAATATATAAATCATTTAAATATATTAATTTATATAAAATTAATGTTAAACAATTTACAAAAAATATATATTATTACTATATTGTATTTATTGATAAGTTTTTATATTTTATTCCATTGGATTCTGTTCTCCTTATAAAAGAATCCCAATATTTCCTTTTAATCAATCATAGATTCCATGGGCATTCATTCGCTAAAGAGTTGTGGCCTCTATATCCCAAATAAGTCATATGTTTCTTCCAATACATAACTTATATATATGGAATTGGCATATCAAGGTGTTTTTATGTAAAACTGGCCTGATGTATACTAGAATGAGGATACCTGGGCCAAGATAGAACCACACACTCTCTTGAATGATGGAATTATTTGGCCAATACACGGTCAGCTAGAATATTTTTGTAACTCTACCACAGTTATTCATTGGGTTGTCCAAAATCTTCTTGTAAGGAACATCATTTTAGACCTTTCAATGGACCAAAGATAATAGTTCTATAAAATAAAAATATATATATTTAAAGATTCTGCTTAATGTATGTTGGCAAACCCACTATCCCAAGATATTATTCCATCATGGCCAAAAATATATTTTTATATTCATAACCTGAAATTGTCCAATCCTTTTTAGGTAATTCCCAATCAAGATTAAGTATGGGTTTGGTTGAATTTTTGGCAACTAGGTAACATTTACACCCCTATCAAGTTGTGTGTTTTGTTTTTCTTAAATGTGGATCCCCCGGGAATTCATTTATTAAATAAGTCTAGTTCCACTATGTATGTTCTTCTAGGGGATTGATGTGATATTCTCTATATGATATTTCTTCTGTTCGAAATTATCTCTATTAATTTTTATTTTCCAATATTCTATTGACTTCCTGATAAATTTCCAAGATATATAGTATCATTTATCTAATATAATTAAATAGTGTATTGAAGTACTATTTATAAATTTTTAAAATACACACATAGACATACATAATTATATTTCTATTTATGGATAATTTAGCAGAGGTGACTCAACCCAGTTGGTGTGGTTTCCTTAAGTGCGTCCACAAGACCCAGGTTCAAAACCAAGTAGAGCCATATTTTTGGGACTGTAGCAGTTACTGTAGCAGGTACTGTTTAGTACTGTAGCAGTTAGAACTATTCATCTTAGGCCACCGGTTTGGGCTTGGATTCATTAAGGCTTTCGGGCCAACCAAGACTTCGGGTATGTAGTGCTTTCAGGCCACCTTTAAGGCCTTCGGGAAACCTCAAGGCCTTCGGACCACATGCAGTTGCCTCAAACACACTACAAAAAAAGAAGGCCCCAAAGAGGATTCAAAGAAGGTGCACTCACCAGAGAAGAATCAAATGGATTTTTCAGAATGAGAGGGTATGGCTATGTCATCGGGACCAGCGTGTGCTTGCATGGGAAGCCTAGCCATACGGACATGCGAAGGTGGAGAGATACTTTCATGATGCAGATTCTAGGGAGGGGCAGTTCCTTGTAGATAGTCTGGTTAAATTCCCTAAGACCTTCAAGTCATGAAATCTCCAAAGAAAATGGGCCATGTAATCTCAGATCCTACAGGCCTTGTAAGGGTTCCCCCTCATCCCTTGAAAGGGGGGTTATTAGAAATCAATAAAAATGAAGGCCTTCAGGCAATTCAGTCATAATTTAATAAATATAAATAAATGATTTTCAATATATATTTGAGCATTTATTAAATTATATGTGTGGTTATTTGAGTGATTCTCTATATTAAATATGATGATTATTTGAATCCCTCTTCACATAAAATAAATTCTAATTTATAAATTTTTCAAATTTACTTTTGGTATATGGGTTAAATGAAGTCACGTAGAGGAATAACCAAGGAATGATGTATGTATTTCGTAGTTTAATTTTAATTAAGGATTCGAAATTATTTTGTAAACAATCATATGGTAAAAAACTGGCACTATGAAATGAATGATTTTATAAATTCTATAAAATCAAAAATAAAGGTAAACCTACAATAGTACTAACATAATGAAAATAATGTGCTACATTTATTAGTGGATTGTTTTATGATTGATATTGGAATCTATCATTTCATTGAATTTACATCATTAGTGATTTCAAGGGTCCATGAAATAAAATTTTGTGTACAACAAAATCTAATTCTTTATTATTTTTTTTGAATCAATAATTATAAACCATCATAGTAAAATTTGTTATGTGTAAGTCATGTTATATTTATCTTTTTTGTGTTATAAATGTTATATATTTTATCCTTAGGTATGATATATTTTTTCAGATGATATTTAAAATAGTTTTACACATCATAATTATTTTATTATATATGTATACAATTTGTTGGTGTTTTAAATGCTTAAAATAAATGATATATATCCTTTTTCAAAAATTCATATACGTATAAACTCATATCATATCATTACATGTCATATAAAAATATTTCTATATGAATTTTCCAAACTGTTCTAAATGATATAATAAATATCTTATATTGATATACATATATTGTTTTGTTCTACAGGGTATCACACATTTATAAGATTTAGTTTTACTTATTATGATATATTATGTTTAGTGTAATCATTTTGGGATGATTTTTAATGGTATTTTATATATTTTAAGTTATTTTGTGAATTTTTCATTTATTTTATATTTTATTTTTTATAACAAATATTATTTGTCACATTTTCAATAAATAATATTTAGATAATATTATGAGAACATTTATTAAATAATTACAAAAAAAATTGATTGTCTATTTATTTAAATAGAAAAATATTTTATTTATTAACTATAGTAATTGTGAACATTTTAATGATATGTGAACTACTTTTTTTACATAAAACATAAAAAATTGATATATTCACATATATATCTTCAAACATTTAATATTTGTTTGAGAAGAATATTGAAAAAATTTATTTATTCCATGAAATATTTTATATATATACTTACATATAACAAAAAAAATTCATATATTATCATACAATGACCCTAATGTTTGTATTTTATTTTATTTATTTATTTATTTTTATTAACTTTTCCTTTGATTTTGAGGTGAGAAATGTAAAATTAGATGAATTTTAGAATATATTTTTATGCACTCTGTTGCACCATTATTAGTAGAGACTGTGTGGAAACCCTTTGAATAGATATTTCACATTACAAATCCAAAATAAATATTCAGTGTATATTTTGTCTAATAATTATCCCTTTCCATGTGGGGTGCTCTAGGTCATCCGGTTAGGGGGATATGACTCGGGAATGGTTCATCCAACCATGCCTCAAAAAATATGTGGTGTTTCCACCCTTCTAAATTTTTTGATTTTTCAATATATTCCCCGTCCTTTTTTACTCTACATGGGCCCCTACACCACTTTGTTCATGTCATGTGACTCATCTATGGAAGACCATATGTGTTTCACTACCTCCTCTAATTGAATCCATGGGTTCATCTATCCAAAGGGACTTTTGATGATCTAGTTCTCACTATTCATTTTCTATACTCCTCCCCCTTAAATTTTTAATTTCCTCTTAGTTTTATTCTATATCTTATAGTTTACACGCCATAGACAAATCAATACATGGATTGGGGTGCATGCATTAGTCATTTTTTTATTATTGGGTTTTTGAAGTTATATATGAGTGCCATTCAATTGAATGTTTTTAAAGTGAAGGGTTCTACTCGATAAAATGTAGGTTTCCCCGTGATTAATCTTCTATATTCAAGTACCCATACTACTTGTTCATTAAATTTATTTTTAGTTGTTTATTGATATTTAAAAATAATCTAATAAATATTTTATTAAGGGACACAAATATAGTATTTTAGTCACTAAATTCAATGTACATTCTATCATATAAAGTATGTTTTCAAATTATTTAATGAATAATTTTCAAAGAACCTAGTCCATAAAATTGTTGAATATCCATTATAAATGATTGCAGGGTTTTTAAAAAGGTATTTTGGGTATTAAAGTGAATTCTTATTTAGATAGTAAACATTTAATGTCATTTCCACTGCTAAATTAAATTACACGTTTTAATAAAATATTTCAATAATGGATTTTTTGAACATCAAGACCCCATTCCACATGCCAGTTCTTTGAGCTAGTTGGTCCATGTGGTCAAGAAAACCTCCCCATATGTTAGAGGATAGAGAATAACAGCCATGGTAAAACCTAAAAATCATTAGGAGGTTGTACCCACTTTATCAAATATGAACCCCAATTGAAATAAACAAACCATATACAAAAGAGATTAATTAATAAAAATATATCTTACTAGAACAAAGAATACCAACATCACATGATAATTCCAAAACAGTAATACAATATCCAAATCTAAAAAAAATACTTATTTTATGGAAAATATGTGTCATATATCAAATGAAAACCTCAAAATATAGGCACTACCAAAACCCAAGAGGGACCAAACACTATTTTTGAACCCATCGTACATGCTCCACCCCAACTAAGAAATATAATACAGGGAAATTTTCATTATAATCCAAATTTAACATGAACTCTATTCTGGTACCAATCAGGTATCCCCAGTCTGCTGTGAGTACAACTCTGTAGGCCACCTCCAATGACATCTAAAACAATATATAGTCTATTATATATTATTCAGATATATAAAGAATAAAATAAAATTAAACAATTAAAAATATTTCACATTAAATTATTATATAATTAACCACCAAAATTATCTGCTTTGATATTACACTCAATCCTTGAATACCAACTTCAGCATGTGCAAGATTTTAAACCATCCCCAAAGGGATATAAAAATTCATTACATCATGCGTTTTAATAAATCAAATTATTTCAATTTCACAATGAAACAATGGGTTCCTAGAGTGGAATTATTTCACCCCATGGGTATTTGGAGTAGGAGTCTATGTCACACAACTCTGTGATCACATATACACATAAATATATTGGGGGCCTAGAGTGGAAGTTTGGAACCTCATGTGTATTTGGTGTAGTAGTCCATTCCCACAATATAGTCATAGATATCACATTATGTGGTTCTATATTTTCATCCATTTAGGAAAAATTATCACCATTCATTATTCACCCATTTCACAACCTCACTTATCAAGAAAACACAAATTAAAATGCAACCATTTCCTCATGTCATCATATCATAATGGTAGCTTCTAGTTCCCAATTCCCTTAATCACCAATTACATAATTCCATTTTTTCATCAATATCAATATAACATAATCAACCAATTTTCAAAATATCATTAATATATCAATTTGATGATTACAATAATTAATTAACCATTTATTTAATCCAATTCTCGATGTAATTTTAATGTCTATAAATTTCAATTTCATAATTACATCAACACAAATATAATAAATAATATGGGAATTCATAATTATTCCACCTGCCTCATGAACTTTGTTGGATGCTCACCCCAAAAGAACACTCCATGTATGTTCAAATGTCAAAAACACAATGGCTAAGAAGATCAAGAATCAAAAACTAGGATCAAGATCAACCTCCAAAACCCAGAAAATTTAAAAGGTTATTATTCTTCATAGAAAGTCGTGGTAACAGAAGAAAACTGAAATAAGAAAGTATTATCAGGTATCAAACACCAATCCATGATGATCAGAGATAATAAATTCACTTCAAAACTATTTAGAGTCACCCTAGGATCAAGTGAAAGAATGTTTCATGAAGGAATGAAACCAAAATTAACATCATGAAACGTTTTAATTCTATTATTGGGTAATTTCATGGAATTTAATTTAATTAAAAGTCATATAATTATTTTTAATCTTTAACGTTGAAAAACTAGTTACCAAATTTGAATTTTTCCAAATTAAAATTTATGCATTGTCTAATAGTATTACATAGCATGTAAATATTATGAAAACTTTTTTTTATCCCTTCATTTATACATAAAATATCGTGCCCACACAAAATCGTTAAATAAAAAAATCAAAGCCTCAGAAACCCTATAACAAAATAGAAAACTCAAAAGGGAAAGCAGCTGAAAAAAATAATGGGATATTATGATCTCATCACCATAGAACATATCATCCTAAAATTGTACCCCATTGAATCGCTATGATTCTAAGGTAAATAGATCAGTCCGCAAAGGTAACATATATTCCTCTCTCTACCACATTCTATCCTAAACATGGCCATGTTTCCCTAATAATCAAAATATTATAAAGGAATTTCCATAAAAATAATTTCTCACAATGATCCATAAGACATATCAGTGCTCCTTAAAGTACACATCAGTCTGAAGGTCAACAACATCAGCACATAACACATTTTAAGGGTTGATTTGATACTTCCAATGTTGTGATGCACAAAAAACATCATGAATAACACAATAACTCGGTGGAAGAGCCAATAAATACACCACCATCTTGATTCTCTTCGTAATCTAGAAAGGTCCAATAAACATAGGTTCAATCTTCCATATCCTATGTATCCTACGGTTACTAAATTTAAGATACACCCAAAGGAACACATGATCACCCACTGTAATCCCAACGGGTCATCAATATCAATTAGCATACAACCTCTAAATACTCTGATTCATATATCAATATTTCTAAATAAACTAAACTTTCTCAGATGTCACCTACATGACACTTAGTCCCAAAAACTAAGACTCACTGGCCTCCATCCAAAATAGAATTCATTTATGTAGCCAAATATAAAGAGCCTAATATAGTTCCATCAGAATAGTTATCTAATAAATATTGTTATAGGTGAACTCAACCAGTCCTAGGTGATTTCTATAAGACACACCAATGTCTAGAATACATTCCAATAAGATATCCTCTAAAAAATGGTTGGTACATTTTGACCCCCATCTCTCTATGCGTGGAAAGTTGTACTCTGTTATACTGGGGTACCAAATGGTTTCTAGAAACCCTTATAAAATCATGATTTTAAATGTGATTATATATCCAATAATATACACAATGACACCCCTAGAAGATTGAGTATATCCCAGACTTTCAATTATCCCAATTGATAACTTAATGAAAATCTCATTGATTGTGAAGAAATATGCAAATTTCATAAGTAGGTACATAACCACGCTAATATATTCATTATTTTGGGGAATTATTGGGATACCTACCAAAATATCAATGGTAACAACTTTCTTTTTTCGTTATGTAATGGGAAAAGCTATATTAAACTAGTATGTCGAGGATGCTTCACCTATTGACATGTCTATCATCATGTGATAAACCCTTCAATCACTTTTTTCATACTCGGCACCCATTACTGTCGGCGTATGTCTTTTATAATTTTGGAGAAACTCAGATTAACTACCCAATTCAATGAATAAAATTCATGAATCATCTCCCCTCATATTCATCTAGGAACAACTGCACGTTTCTTGATGTAAATGACCTCTCCATCATCTATTGTCTATTCTAATGTTGAATCCACACCTTCATGGATTTACATCATGGAAAAACATTTTGAATCCTCATACCACATCTCCTTGATCTAGTAAAAATGTTTTGAGTCAACTGAAAGATATATGAGATTCATCAGCTCCTGCACCCCCCCCCAAACAAAAACAGGAATCTATATCATCATGTTCATTGTCTTCTACTCAGATCTAGAATCTTGAACTGCATGAGCCTATGTTTTCCTACTCAAAGCATCAATAGAAATATTTCTATTTCTTGTGAATATATCCTATATAAAAATAAAATGAAATTATACACTCAAACAACCTTAACATCCATAGGTTCAAATATTTCTATGAAACAATATACTTAAATCTCTTTTGGTCGATATACACAATTAACTTTTCTCCCCATAGATAATGCCTCCAACACATCAAATCATAAAGCATTACCACAAAATATAGTTTATTTGTCTACTAGATTAGTTCACATTTCCTCAAATACCATGATCCATACACCACAACTTGATCATGCTGCGTCAACATAGATCCATGTATGATCCTAGACGCATCACATAACTATGAATATTCCTTTACTAGATCAGGTTTGTTCAAGATTGGTGTCATAGTCAAATGACTCTTTAACTACTAAAAATCATTGTCAAAAACTCCCTACCACTAAAATATAACTCCCATATTGTTCAAGCCCAAAATTGCTGATTCCATGATGTAAACATCTTGGAAAAACCTCCTATAATAACCTACTGAACCCAAAATTCTACAGATATAAAAAACAATTATTAGTATGCTCCAAATAGACCCCAATATTCACCTTCTCTAGATCCACTAACACACCATTCTCTAAGTTGATGTGGCATAATAAATTTACACGGTCAATCCAGAATTGATACATAGATATATTGGCATATAGAATATTCTCTCACAATATATTCAATACAATTTAAAGATATTGGTCATAGTCATAACGTGCCTTGATGTAAATAGAGGTTTCATCCACAAACCCACCACAAACTAATCAAGATATGTTTGTAAACTTTTGTTCATCAAGTCTATAAACATATCATGAAAATTCATTAGCCTGAAAGACATCCAAATGAACTCATATAGGCCATAATTTCACCAAAAATCACTTCATGGTATTTATAATGTTTGAATTCTCAACAGATGATATCTTGATCTCAAGTAAATGTTTTAGAAAAAAGAAGCTCCACTCAACTATTCAAATAGATCATTGATCTAATGAATATGATATCATTTCTTCACTATCATGTTGTTAAATATTCAGTAATGAACACATATTCAAAATGTCTCATCATCATTCATAGATAATAATTCTAGATAACCCCACAATAGTGTACTTTGGTGGTTAAACCCCATATCCTTTATATCTTCTAGCTAATTCTTATGATCCTAAATGTATACTAGTTCCATTCTATAGAGTGGAATGTAAACTGTCTCACCACCTAGAATTATCTCAATCTTAAACTACACATCTATATTAGGGGGAATCCATGATTAATCCTCAAAAATCACATCTAGGAACCAATGAAGTGTTATGGGAAAGAAATAATTCTTTGAAACCCTTTTATCAAACAAAATACTTGAAAATATGATGGTGAACTCCCCTATTTTATAATGAACTATCCTTCCATGTCCACCTATAGTATCCCACTCCCCACTAAGAATATGATTATCACCCTCATGTTAAGTAATGTTTACTATTTAATGGTAATAATCTTTTCAAGATCGGTATTCTACTATAGAATCCACTCCAAACATCATGTCAAAACCTGGCATGTCAAGTATATAATGTTCTTATTACAAACGATACTCCACATCCTCAAGAGAACAGCCTTTGAATAAGTAGATATTTTTCAATCGTACTCTAAAATAAATATTAATCGTCATAACACACCTCACAAACTCCATGGTGATACATAACCTAGTAAGAAGTTGTGTGGATATAAAATAATGACATTTACCCATTTCAAATATGACATAGAAAGCATAAAATCTACAAAAGTAGAACCATTGATTATCAATAGCCCTACCTAATTATCCACAGGGGATGGTTGAACTACATGAAACTATCATAAATATATTCCATGTTCTTTACTTGAGTCCTTTGAGTTGCACCACTCTATTGATATGGGTGCTCTTACCATGAAATACCACATCCACTACCTCAATTTCCATGAAAATTATAACTCTAATTACAATACTAATATGGGATAGAGGTCCCCCTCCCAGTATACTCACTCTTCTTTTATCATCTCTCACTTCCCATGGGTAAAGGGTTTCTCTTATACATCTATAAGTGATCCATCTTACCAAAATATTAGCAATAAACTAGTGGTTGTGGCATATTCTATGAATATATCCACACCTACCACATTGGTGGTAGTATATTCGGTTTCCCTCTCTATCAAATCTATTTCCTATCTCCCCATATGGATTTCTAAGAGTGATGTATCCTACTATAATACGACACACAACTAGGTCATCTAGTGGAAACAGTCTTTATTCCACTACAATCCTTCATTACGTTCCCCTAATATATAAGTTTTTAATGCACTACATAAATAAAATTAGACAAAATTTAGTAACCTAGGACTTAATGACACATTTAATACCATTAGAAAACATGCTTCCCATAGTATCCCATAAGTATCCTATAGTGTAAGGAAAGAATGTAAATCTATGAAGAAACAAGAATAGTCCATCGTAAACATCTCCTCCTAGGTCTACGTTTTAACCTCTACTACCATCTTCATCCAAAGAATATTGGGATAAATTTTATCTAAGAAATCCTTCTATAACATATTATCCAACTATCAATTCTAAGTATTAATGTCGCACCAATGAATTACTTAATCACATAATATATAATCATCCATTTTTACTCTCTTTTTAGAAGGATTATATAATTGATCAAGAATCTTTTAGATAGACTCAATCCAAAAACATGTTGCCTCAAGTCCACCATCTCTAGTGAAAGTCTATTGGATCATGAAACTATTACTATTGTCTCATGTCAAACATGTTCAAAAATACCCTCCTTGGGTATCATTCCATAGACTATGTAAATCATGAAAATTTCTCATGGAACTTCTCTTCGAATTCTTCACTTGCAACTATCGGAGCCTCTGGTTCCACTATTGGAGGATCATTCCCAGCCAGCTACTAATGTCATCCTATCAAAAAGCATTATCATGGATGAATAATTATATAATGACAAACACATATAATATAATACATTACATGAAATTATTAACAAATTTACATATGAAGGATTCACAAAAATATATAAGAAGTGTTTCTCTAAAACCCTACAACACAGTTAAAACTGAGGCACTATCACTTCCCAAAACCATCCCTAATATTGTTCTTGGTTAACATTGGATAAACATTTTCACAAATCTAAGAACTCTTTATAAACCCATTAATCCATTTAAACATACCATATTTAGCATCATTTATAATTTTCAATTTCCTTTTAGCAACCTTTTCATTATATTAAAACAATCCAAGGAAATCATTTAATTTTAGAAATTCACCCAAACCATGATTTTATATGTGTGCCTAACATAATGCATGACATAATAAATTTTGAGTGCCTATAATGATGCAAGATTATGAAACACTCATTCTATGCTAGTTCATAATGAAAAATCTTATAAAAGAATAATATCACATAATAAGTGCATCACCCAAGGTGAAATAAAATTCTTCTATAAAAAATAACAGCATCCAACCCTAGAAACCTGACTTTCTCACATGCATGGGTCAACTACATCCATCCATGAGATCATGCCCAAGGATCAACTCATTCTAGTATCTTATCTTCCTTTCCAAAATATTAAGGATTAATAATATAAAAAGGGTACATGTTTGCCCTTTAAGAAATTTTGTTATGTCCCGACCTTGGGGCCACATTCTAGTGCCTCGTGCAAGTTTGTGATGTTACCTCTGCCACACCTCCCCATACGGCAAAGGCTACCGAATACAAGTGAGGGTATAATATATAAATCATTTGGAGAATATCACTACATTATCAAATAAATAAAACAACATAAATAAATAAACCATATACAAATGATAATAAAAAAGCAATAAGATATCACACTATAACAACGAATACAAAAATCACTTGATAATTCCAAAATAATAACACAAAATCCAAAACTAAAACTGTAGATATGTCATGACATATATGTGTAAATTATGAAATAGAAAACCCAAAATAAAGATACTGAATAACCCCAAGTGATTCATGAAACTTTTTTGACATCCCTCATCCATGCTCAACCCCAGCTCAATCATCTATCATAGGGCTATTTTACTTATTGTTTCCTACAAACATGAAGTAAGTAAAGGTACCAATCTGGAATCTAGAGTAGGTTGTTAGTAAAACTCAGTATTAAACCACTTATAGTTACTATAAAATAACAAATGTATACCAATGTATGTATTTTCATAAATAATGAAATAAAATAAATAAATTAAAAATCTTTCACATTAAATTAATATTTAGTTAACCATATAAATTATTAGGTTTATGATGAAACCCAAACCATCAATACCTTCTTCAGCACATGATGGAGTATAAACTATCCCCAAGAGTTTCTTCCTTATCACAATTCCATTTACCAATTATTTCTTAATTCCAATCAGTCCTTAATTTCAATATCACATAATCAACATATTTCATAATCACTATAATCCTTAAATTGAATGATTCTATTAATTAATTAACAAAATAATTATTCCAATTCAAGATGCGATTTCCAATCAAGGAAACATAAATTTCACAATTATATACAAACAATTATAACCAATACTATGGGAAGTGATAATCATACCACCTTCCTCATAATCATTAAGGAACTCTCACTCAAACACAAACCTTAATTGGTGGGGAATTTCTTAAAACACAATAGGTAAAAATGTCAGTAATCAAAACCTAGGAACATGATCTTTCCCCAACCGTAAAAACTATAAAAGTTTCCACCACTTCCTCAAAATTATTGTAAATAGATAGAAACTAAATTAAAAAATTCTTAATGGGTATCAAAAATCAATATATGATGGTTAGAGAATAACAAACTAATCTAAAACCTCTAAGAGCCTCCCTAGGGTTGACAGAAGGAATGATGCATGAAAGAATAAATAAAAATGAACCATAAAATAAATTTTAATTATTTTCTAAGGTATAAACATATAGTGTAATTACAATACATGTCATGTAATCCTTTTTAATGTTGTATGTCAAAAAACATTTCACCTTAGTAATTTATCCCAATTAAAAATTACATGGAATAAAACAGTATTACGTGGATTGAAAATATTTTGCATACCATTTTTTAGTACAAAAATTATACAAAAATTATATGACCACCTCCAAATCCATTCAAACAAAAATCAGTCCCCACCCAACCCTAGAGAAAAAAGAAGAATCAATAGTGAACATACCTAGAAAAAAGAATAGGATCACAAAATTTTTCAATAATGGGGAGAACCTTTAACGTAATCCTTTCTTCTTATACTATTATAAAACTCCTCATTGGTGACCATATATGTATATACACATACATATATAGGTGTGTTTGTTCCCAGTCACATTATATACATTAATTTGAACAAAAATAAAACACATAGGAATAAATATATTGTGTTCATGTTTGGGTGTATGTGTGTGTGTGAGTAAATGTATATATGGGTATATCAAAATCATAATTTGATATTAAATTTATGGTTCAAATGATTTTTTAGTTTTATTTCTAAAAAATACTTTTAAAAAACCAATTGGTGTTTTTTATTTTTCATATAGATTTTCATAATGAATTTTTTAATAACAAAAATATAATCTATGATTGTTTTGAATATTGAATTATATTTAGTTTGGTTTCTTTTATTTTTTTACATAAACTTGATGAATGAAAAGGTATTAACCGAAAATGTTTAATTTTGATGGGTGAAATGGATCTTGATGAGTTGATTAAATTTACTCTATAAAAAATGAAATATGACACTTTATGTTTTGAAAATAAAATGGGATTTTTTGTATTGACAAGAGAAAGGATGGTTTTAGAATCCCTTGGATTTTTACAAGATTAATAATAATACAAACTTATATATATATATATATAACATTATCATTTAGTGGTGACTCTAAATCACTAAGAAAATACAATTACTCCCAATAATACGGTTGGATTGGGTTGCATGATATAGAGGTCTTAGCCTGGTTAGCTAAAGCCTTGTTCTCCATAGCGGTTAGCATATGGATTGGATTTCAACCCATTTTGATCACAAGTTTCATAGGATTAAATAGACTTTCCACTTACCATGTAAAACCTAGGTATCTTCCAATGGTCTATTTTTAGGAAATTTTATTATAAAGGATGATTATTTAAATTTATAAAATATTAAAAAAAAATATGTCACTTCTTATCTTTGGTATATTTTAAAGTATTATATATGCAATCCAACATCATTAAATATTTCTAAATAATTTTAAAAGGGATATATTTAAAAAAATGAAAAATTATTTCAAAATTGTTATTAAATAATGGTTTCATGGGTTAAAGAATAATTTTCCATGTGATTATTTATATTTAATGAAAATAGAAATAATTTAAATAAATTTAAATTTTACTTTCATTGCTCATTTATGTAAAACCATTTTTTAAAATTTGTGTTAAAAACCCCATTAAAAATAATACATTTTTCTAAGTATATATACATTGTGTTAGATTCAATTAGCAGTCATAATGATCTATTTTCTACATGTCCATCATAACCCTTTACTTTTAGGTTGTGATTATATTTTTATCTCCCATGGAGAATTATGGGTCTAGTATAAGATAATGACATGTAAAGTCACGTAGGGTTATTTACGTATTTATTTTAGATTTCAGTATTAATAATTTTACGTAAAATTCATCATAATTTCTATTAGATTAATTGGTAGCACATTATACCAATCCATCTGGTGGTTTTCATTTCTATAATTGATGATTCTTGGTGTGTGTATAAGGATTACTTAAATTTTTTAATTTTTTTAAATTATATATCTTCTTTAATTTTAACTTTTTTATTCTGTAATTGATATCCAACATATATATATGTCATTCCCAATCTTTATTTGTTTAATTAAATAATTATATTGGTAGAATCTATTCCCATTATATTTACATTGTTTTATTATCACTATTATATAGGAGATGTTGATTTTGAATGTTCCAGAGGTATGTCATGGTCTGGATCATACATTACTCTAAGGGATAGTTCATACTTTTCTATGAAAAAAATTAATCAGTGTTAGGATTCTTAAGTGGGCATGGTGGGTATATCTGATAAAAGAAACAATTATTGTTATCCATTGGTGTTTGTTGAAAAACGATTACCATAAATCATTTCTCCTTATAAAAATTAGATTTCTATGTAGACTTTATATTTCAATATTTTATTTTTTGTTTATATTATTTTTTTTACTAATTTGTTTTAATGAATTTTGGATTGAGGAATGACATCAATATTGATTTAGATGGTGGTATATAGTGAGATCGTAGGGCCTAGAAAAGCATATGGATCATTATTATGGGGATAAATGTGACTCTTGATTCTAGTTGTGTGGTTGTTCAATGGTCTTCTAGGACATGTATCCATGTTTACTATATAGATTTGTCCCTATATTAAATCAGGTGGTTGGATTATTCCTTTTAAATTTTTTAAATATTTTATTACATTTAATTTGTCAAATGAGTGAGTCTTGATTTTAAAATCGTGTTCTTAATGTTTGATGGTTTGGGATTTTAACAATGATAATTGGTTTTTCATAAATTAATTAAATGATAAATTCAGTTTTAGGGTTTTAAATAAATTTATTTTATGTGAGAAAGTTGATTTATTTTTAATTGACGTTGTTTCATTTTGATGTTGTGGGAGATTTTTTTTAATGGTTAATTCTCAATTAACAATTATTTTTCTTTTAGGTGGCCAATTATTTATTCATAATTAGTATTGAAAAATATTTTTGAATGGGTTTTTTTTGGTTTTATAATTTTTAAAAATGGTTTTTTTAAATGGGACATGTCCTTATGGTGTACAATATTTTTTAAAAAATAAATATAGTGGTGGAGGTGGTTTTAGAAAATGGTTTTTTGAAGCATGGATCATGTATATTTTGGAATTAACCAATATTTAATTTAAATATTTTTCTTAATTATGATTTATGGCTTGGTTGTAAATATGTGTTATACTATTTTTATTTTATTTTTCTCCTTGAATTGTCAAGATGAAACATGGTGGTGTCATCCTTATAGGGTTTTCTCTTATGTTGTTTCATAGTATTAAAATTTTATAATTGTGAGTAACGTTCATTTTAGAGAATTTTTTATCCAAAAATCATGGTAGTTTAAATTCATTAGTTATTCTTTTTCAGTGTGTCTCCTTGATTGTTCATTGGTTGACTATTTTATAAATGTTGTTTATTTTATAAATATCCCTAAACTAGTTATTTGTTGACCATCTCTAGGACCTATTTTGAAATTATATCAACGATGGGTTTCTTCCATTGCGGGGTTGTTCATGGGGGTATTCATTTTGGCATGTGATTAGCTAAAATGAGTGTTATATAATATTAATGTGGTAGGTCTCATCAAGAGTCATTGTTATAACATTAATATTACATGTTAATCTATCTCTATATCAGCCAATGTATGGGCCAGTCTTTATGAGTCATTAATATATTTAGTCACCCTTGGTTGTATTTTATAATCTTGTTTTTTTTCATTCCATGACCGTCTCTCTCTGGGGATGAAACTAGTATGATACTATTTTTTTTAATGAAATATTTATGAATTATTGGTAGGAATCCAAATTTTGGTATGTCGTTAAGATTTGTATGGTTTCACATGTAGTTTTTCTTTCCATAATGTTTTTATAATATAGTGTAAAGACCATAAATTGTCACCCTAATCATGGGATTATAAAACATTTTATCTTCTTTATTCTTTGTGTGTGGGGATTTATTATTCTAAGATAGAGAATGTGGCTCTATTCTTGGTGAGGAAGGTGTTGTGGTTGGTTAGGGAACCTTCATTTAATTCTTACACAAACCCACCCACCTAAAAGAAAAGTATTATCCTATTCCATTTATTATTCATTTGGGATGTCATTTTAGGAATGGAGATCAAGATTCATTTATATTTTCTCTTATTCCTCTCTTATAAATTTGTTCTCTTGGTCATTTATAATTATTTCGAGTACATAATGGTTTCAATTTTGGAACAGTATGGATAATTTTGATGGGGTAATGGGGCAGTTAGGGTATGCCTTATTTCCATATTTATGGTGATTCCATGAGTAATTTAGTGAGCTTATAGTCTCCCTTTAGGTTTCACATATCAACTCTTTAGTGATGAAGTCCTAACTCATTATGAATTTAGTAAATTGTTTCATCAAATGTGTATTAGATGAAATAGTTATTATGGGGGTGTTATGTCATAAAAAGACCTAAATATTAATTTTTTATATGATTTATTTAATTTTATTCAATTTAATATTTGGGTTAACCATTTTAGAAATTTGAATATTCATAATTTCTACAGAGGTTAATTATTGGTGCATAATTATTAAAAACAATGTAAAAAACATTACAGAGCAAAAAAAGTGGGTTTATTGTTTTTCTAAACATGTTCTCTACCAATTTGGTATTCTCCATGTCTTTAAGTATGGGGAATAAAGTTTGTAAATGGTTTGGCTAACTATGTGTCCAAACTATACAAAATATCAATCCATTTACTATTTTGGTTTTTTACATAAATTCCCCATAATTATTCATTACATAAACAAGCCCCTCCCCCAACCTTCTTACATTATATGAACCAACTGATGAATCCATAGTTTTTCCATTCCATACTCCTCTCGTATCATTAAAATATTGATTTTAGTGGGTTTCTTCTTTTCCTAATTCTGAAACATTATGGTTGGTAATCCACCTCATTACTTCTTTTATTTCTTCTTTATTTTCATATTTAATATCTTGTGTACAAATCATTGAAAAAACATGACTTAGATTTATGGTTTTTATTTGTCATTTTCTGGTTCTTTTGGTTTCTCATGTTAGATTCCAGTCATGCCATAGTGATTCTAATCAAATATGATGTGTTCCAATTTATTTTAGATTTATTTAACCATGTTTATGCTTTTAAATTATAGAAAACATATTTGATTATATTTATATTAATGTTTTTAATGATTATTGATATTGATGAAATTATATTTGAATCTATCTAGATGGGAAATCATCTTATGCTTTATTTACATTGAATACAATAGAATTCATCCACTAAAGGTGTGTTTTAAAAAATATTGGAGACTAATTTTAACACCATCTATGTCAAAAAATAATTTAATGGGAATTACAAATAAATTAGGTTTTTTAACATGTATTTGAGTTATCAAACTATATTCTCAATTGTATCATAAAATTTACGTGGAACATTGTAATACATGAAAGGTAACATGTTATGTAAAAGATTAAATATTGTATTTTTGGATAACGGTGTGATGTTTAGAACTTCCCTTTTAATTTTTAAGGGTCATACAATTATACATGTGATAAAATATATACATATGTATGTATATATATATATATAAGTTTGTGTGCACTAATTCATATGACAGTATGTGAATTAGTGAAATAATGGAAACAATTGTGTGTGTGTGTGTGTTTGTGTGTGAATTTATATAGGTTCATCAAAAATATAATTTGAAACACAATTATTCTTATAAATAAGTTTTAAAGGAGAATGTAAATTATTAATGTACTTTTTTCTGAGGTTTATATTTCCTGTAGAGATTCATAAGTATTGTTTTAATTAATTAAATATATAATTTAATTGTTTTGATATTTAAATTATAGGAATTATGGTTGGTTAATTTTTTTCCTATAAATTCAAGAAATATTATGTTACTAAAAGGAAAGTACACTTTTCATGAGTAAACTGGATTATGAATGGTTTAAAAAAGACCTTATTTTTGAATTAAATGTTTCTCTCTTTAGATTATTAAAGAACATGGGAAGATAATTATCTAAAAGACCCATTGGATAATTCAACATTAATAATTAAAAGAACATTGATAAATGTCATGGTGTCATTGATGGAGACACTACACCACTAAGAAGGACATCTACACAATAGAAGCTGGTTGGATGTGGTGTCAAGGTATGGTGGTAGTACACTTCTATTATAAAATTATTTTATCCTTAATGGTTAGCACACTTATTGGATTATAACTATATTTTATCATGATATTAATATAGGGAACTATAGTTCCCACTAACCTTAAGAAATAATGATGTTTATAATACTTTACTTAATTTTAAAGATAATTAAAAATATAGACTAGTTATTTGTTGGAATGTTGTTAATGTAAGGTATGTACATCATTATATCATAAATTGTTTTAAAGGAGTTATGAGAGGGATATTTCTAAAATAGATTTTGAATATTTTTTTAAAAGGTTTTCAAAATAATGATGTTGTTGGCTGAAAAAACATTTTACATGGGACTATTTTAATTTATTGAATGTAATTAAATTATATATTATAAAATGAAAATCTCCATTTTTATTCCCATTTATTGGAAAAAATTTGATTAAATTTTTTATTTCAAACAGTCACTAAAAAATTAGGATTTATATACGTATTCATGGGGTGTGGTTTATATTGTTGGACTATTATGAAATTTTTATCATGCCTATTATTAAATTTCAGTTTCTAGGATTTAATATTTTATTACCTCTCAATGAGAATTAAATAATTAGGATTGGATGTTGAATAGTAATGTCACATAGAGGTATTTATTTACTTATTTTATCATTCATTATCTCAACATTAAATTAGGAAATCTCTGAATTTCAATAACATTAATTGGTTAGTAATTACATTTTTTAAGTTATAGGATTGGAATATGGCGGTAGTTATTTTTGTAGGTTAGGGTGTTAGTAGAAAGTGGACTGATTATATAAATTTATATATGTTGTTCCTTTACAATGATTTATAGCTTTTATTTTCTATATTTAATTCCTTCTAGGGATTAAAATATATATATGGTTCATCCATATCTCTAATGGATTTTTAAATTGAATTTTGGTGAAAAAACTATTACCACTACCTAAACATAGATTATTTGGTAGTAGTTTCTCATTGGAGTTTGTGGGGAATGTTCCTTGGGTATTTCATGGGCCAACATGGGTGTGTGATATAGGGAAATCCATAGTTTTTTAAAGAAAAAATGAATGTAATCTATGATATCTAGTTGGAACTAGGATTTAACAACCTTTTATTTTATGATATATCTATGTTTAAATAATTTGATTTTCTTTGAAGGATTTATTTACGCACAACACATTTTTAAAACAAACTGCAAGATATTATCCAAATATCATTATTAAATATTACATTTACCTTGTATCCTTTGATTGAAGGGTATGTATAGAAAATACTGAATTATAAATATATATATATATATGTGTAAAATTATTAGTTGGTTCTCAATTGGGAAAAAATGAAGACAAAATCCCTAAAAAGTAGAATATAGTTGTTTTCTAGAAACCTATTTTTATGTAAATAATGTTATATGCGTAGTAAATTAAATAAAAAATATAAATAAATTACTTACATAAAATTTTTTAATATATTAAATAATATATATTCACATTCATCATATTTGTTTACATTGAAATAATTAATAATAAATTCCTATTTATTAAAAACATGTTTTTCTCAAAAACTATTTTTCATTCCATTTTCATCACTTGTTTTAAATTTAATCATTACCACCCATATAAATAAAATCTTTTAAAATTTTACTCATTTTTGGGAAAATTATATCTATTATTTATAATGTAATTTTTTTTATTTTTTTCATTATTAACTCCTACGAGGGTAAAAACTCATTATGATGGTATAAGTTAAAATGATTAATGATGGGTTAAACATAAGAGATATGTTTTATCATAACATAAAAATATATCTAAATTTTATTAGGTAATTTTATTTCATTCCAAAATTACCATACCATCTATTTATTTTCCATATTTTATTTGAATGTGACTTTATTTTATATTAATTTTTTAAATGTTTAGAAGAGAATCATTTTACGTTCTTATAAAATGACCCCAAATCATTACTCATTTCCACACCATATGAGATAATTATTCTAACCATGATCATCCCAAATAAACTATTAATATCCTTATACAAGAACTCTAAATGATATTCTTCCTAAAATTCCCATCAATGATTTCATAAGGTTTTTTAAAGGAGAATATTTGAATAATAAGTGTTGGTTATTATAAATATTTTTCAGGTTTATTTCGTTGTAATCCTCAACCAAATGTTATATAAACATCTTAATGTGATAGAATAAGTTTTATTAATATACCAAGTTGTTTTTTATATTTATTAAATATCTTTTCCCATAACATTACAATTTTAGGGGAAATGAAAATAACACTCATGAGTATGTGGTTATTATAAACAATATAAAGTAGTGTTATTTTTTTCATTTTGAAATTTCATAGAATTTAATAAGGATTGAGTGATGAATATATATGAAATATATGATATAATTATTAGAATACATGGGGAATTATTGTTCAGAAATATTTTACTCTATTTATTGAAATTTTAAATCATCCCATTTGTGTTAATACATACTATCATCACAACAATGTAATATAATTCATCTTCCGACATATCCTTATTTCAATGGATTAAAAAATTATAAGTAATAAATATGAGAATTATTATATTTACTAGATTATTAGTATATTTGAACCATGGTCAATATGAAATTACTCAAACCATTAAATATATATATTCTTGGAAAATTGTTCAACATTCACGAGATTATTTATTTTAATGGGGAATTGTTCATCAAAGTATATTTTAAATTATAATGGAATGACACATAGTAAGATATTTATGAATATGGTTCCGTAATATATGTATAAAAATACAATATTTATTAAACATATTTTTTCAATAATTATGAATCAAAATGGGCCATGAGGTATTGGTTTATGTTAAAATATCAATTCATTTATAGATTTCCATTAATAAATTCCCATTTTTGGAAATTATATTAACCTTATCCTTTAAACTAAATATAAATTCTTACCCTATAGTTCTTTCTAAAATATTTATTTATCAATACAATTTTCCAATCTTTAAAACATAAAAAGTTTGACAGAATGTTTTGTAAGAAAATTTAACTTACTTCAACTTTAGTTGAAGAACATTTTCTTTCATGTCTCTACTCTTAAAAATGATATAAGATATGTTATTTTAATTTTTATGGTTATTATTTAAATTCAATTTCTATATTATTTCACATAATTATTGATTTATTAGTATTTTTTATGTCCATGATTTTCAAATAGGTTGTTAATTATATTTTACAAAAACTATGAATAGAAACTCCATGTTTACATATATTCCATGAAAATCTTCTCTCACTATCATGGCCATTCATTGCACTGAGTGTTCCATTAAATTTATTCATGGTTATTTTTAATGAAAATAATTTTCTCAATATTCTATTATTCATTAGTAATTAATGATAGCAAAAGAAAATTTTATTCTCAGTATTTTCAATGAATTTTTTTAATTATTTTCTAAATAAGTTTAATAAATATCTCAACATCATTTATGGATTATTACTTATCTTTTTGAATAATAACATATGTAACGTCCCTGATCCGGGTGCCACTCAATGGGTACCCTGAACTCGGTTTGTCACATGACCTCAAGCGCATTTAACCAAATGCCAAAGGCTATCGACTAGAAGCGGGGGCCCAGGTCAGTTAGTGGGGAAACTATGCCCTCGTTTGTCAAAGTGTAGCATAGAGCAATTCTAAAAACATTCTACAACAGTAGAATAAATAAGCCATACACATGGAAAATGAACAACTACAGTAAAAGATAACCAAATGTTATATAGATAATGATGCAACATGTCTCAAGTTCTACGAAAATAGACTAAACATGTTACATAACAATAATGTACAGTACAATACAGAGTACAGCAAAACAAAACAAAACAGTCAGTAGCATCATGACCCTAAGCCCGGTCCCATGCTCCCCTAATCCTCAACAGCAATCATGTACCTATATAGGGACCCTTGACCTTATCCACACCTGTATAAATGTAATCTGTTTTGGCCGAACACATGACCCAAACAGGGTGTCAGAAATAAATCCCAGTAGGCACCCACCAAAGGCCCGTGCCCAACTATGTGTAAATATTCAATAACAGTGTGAAGTAGTAAAATTCAATAAACTAAGCACTACTCTAATGTAGTTAACTTTACAAGTTATATATCCATTTTATTATTCATTTAATCATTCATTATAAGGAAACCACCATAGTGAATTTCTATGTAAATAGTCAGTGTCCTCAGACACGCAAACCCTTGCCCTTAGATAATTAGAAACGCAACCCGTAGGTTATTTCCCATAGGCATAACAGTTATTTCCCTCAGGTGTACAAGTTTCACCCTCAGGCATAGAGTCTATTGCCCACAAGCACAGAAGAAGTTACCCTCAGGCTAAAACATGCACTTCCCTCAGGCTAAATAAAAAACTACCCCCGGGCTAAACAAGTAATCGGACCATGCCCAACATGTAAACAAGCAATACACATACAATTCCTCTCAATGAAATTCTAAAATAATTATTATAAAGGCATACTCTCAGGTATCCTGGCCAAATGGATAAACAGAGGAACGCACTCCCGGGGTGGTCCTGGATCCAAGCAGTGATCTCAAATAGTAGTTTATTATCACATTTAATTACCTATAAAATTCTAGGTATTTAAAACAGCTAAGGAATCATCCACACGACACACCAACATGGGTTCGTAGCTCAACAATTCACACAAATGCACAACATTTGGAAAATAAACACCAATCCACCTACCTTAAACGCCCCAGTATGGTATACGCGAATGACGATCTTCAAAGCATCCAAGAACGATGTAAATCTGAGGTGAAATAAATCCATGTTCAAACGCAAATAACTTGGCTTAGAGGAATAATTGGCATGAACGGCTTAAGGAGAGTGGAGTTCTTAGTCGTGCGGTTCCAACGAGATCGTCAAAGGAGAAAACGGATTCCCGATGCTTGATCTGGAGATCCTCAAAGGTCCGGCCTCTTCTCCCAACTCCTTCCTCCGGTTCTAAGACAATCATGTGAACAGGGTTGGCTACTGCCCATTTTTAGCAAAAAAAAACAAACTACACAGCCTGTACTATTGACTACATGACATGTTCTTTTCTCATTTAACTATTCTTCTGGAGGCACCGCCACACTGTTCATCCATCAACATGAGTACACGGTGTATATTTCTGATTTCACGGCATATACTGCTTCTCCGCTAGCGGCTGCTTCCACCACCTTACTATTAGCCTACCGACTGACTACACGACGTGTAATTTTTCACTAAATGGCGTGTAGTCATTTTTTACACCCTTCGTCACCGACATGGCTACACACCCTGTGTACTCATCCCACAGGGCCAATGTACACGGTGTGTGGAATAGTACACGACGTGTAGTCCCAAAATATAGGATTTTCCCCATTTTTATTATTTTCTCAAAAAAACTTAATCAAAAGAGAAAATAATAAACTCATACCACAAAACTAAGAATCGGGTTCTTACAAACTTCCTCACTTAAAAAAAATTCATCCCCGAATTGTCCTTCCAAGGGTGGTGAAGGTAAAGCTCAGAACAGCTCAGGCCACTGAGCACGTACGTCAGTTTCCCGCTACCAAGTTTCGTCCTACACTCGTCCATGCTTCCATATAACTCGTACGAGAGGAATTGACCGGCCTCTGAGAACCTTCGTGCTCCTATAAATGATACAAATCGGATGCTCCTCAAAGGACGCATCTACCTGAAACTCAACCTCCTTGGGCTGAAAGACATAAGACGGGTTTGAATGATAGCGATGCAACTAAGATACATAGAAAAGATCATGCATGGCTCGGTACCTCTGTGGTAACTACAACTGATAGGCAGCTGGCCCGACTCTCTCCAGAATCTCAAATGTCCCCACATACCTCCATGAAAGTTTACCCAATCTCCCTATCCGCCTGTGTCCCAACCTCGGTGAAAAACGCAAGAAAACCTGATCCCTGACCATGAACTCTAAGGGTCATCTGCGGCGATCATTATAATATTTCTGACAAAACTATGCAGTAGCCATTCGCTTCCGAATCAACTAGACTTGCTTAGAATACTCCTCCACGAGACATGGTCCTAGTAAAGTTTCTTCACCTACCTCTATCCAGCGCAATGGTGATTGGCATGGCCTGCCATATAAATCCTTGTAAGGTGCCATCTCAATAGTTGCCTGAAAATTATTATTATAGGAATAATAAACCAGGGGTATGTGCTTCTCCCATGAGATCCCAAATACTACGATTCAAGAAAACATCATGTCCTCTAGCACCTGTATCGTACGCTATGACTGACCGTCGGTCTGAGGGTGGTAAGCTGTGCTCAGAAGCACCTGTGTACCCAGTGCCCTCTAAAAATTCTGCTAGAAACGAGGCGTAAAATGGGCGTCCTTATATGAAATGGTAAAATGTGGAACCCCATGAAGACGTACGACCTCTCGTATATACAACTTCCCGAGCTTGTCAGCATCGAAGGCCTCTTTTATCGGGAAAAGTGAGCTACCTTTGTGAGTCTGTACACAACAACCCACATGACAGCATTGCCTCAAGGTGACCTCATCAACCCAGTCATGAAGTCCATCGCGACATCATCCCATTTCCACTCCAGAATAGGTAACTGCTGTAACAGTCCGGCTGGCCTTTGATGCTCCGCCTTTTCCTACTGACAGGTGGAACATCTCGTAACAAAACCAGCTACTTCTCTCTTCATACCCAGCCACCAATACTAACGCCTCAAGTCACGGTACATCTTAGTAACTCTGGGATGAACTTCCAAAGCTGAAGCATGAAACTCATGCATCAACTCCTCACGTATATCCCCTAGAACCCATACTCGTCCATGGAAATGCATTACCTGATCAGCGCATATCGTCTAACCAGGAGAAGGGTCCTCACCGGTCACCGACTCCCATAGAAATAGGCCTTCTGAATCAGATAGCTATCTCATTCTCACTTTATCCAAGAGGGTAGAAGTCACAGCTAAAGATGAAATATAGGTCCGACCCTGACTATCGTGCACCTCCAGATGCATCTCAGAGAACAAATCCATAAGCTTCCACTAACCACTGGCCTCCTACACTGCCTGTCTTTGAGTCCTCCTGCTCAGTGCATCAGCTATTGCATTACCTTTACCAGGTGTATAGGCAATTTCAATGACAAAGTACTGAAGGTATTAGACCCACTTTCGTTGCCTTAGATTAAAGTCATGCTAAGTAATAATATACTTGAGACTTTTTTGATTGGTGAAAACCACAAAATGCTCTCCCAAGAGATAATGTCTCCAACAACGGAATGCATGAACAACTGCAGCCAACTCGAGATCATGCATCAGGTAATTACTATCATGCGTCATAAACTTCCGAGACCCATAAGCAACATCTCGATTGCCCTGCATCAACATAGCTCCCATCCAAATACCTGATGCTTCACACTAAACTGTATAGCTCTTCCCCTGCTTTGGAAGTATCAGGATTGGTGATGATGTCAACATTCCTTTCAGGTCCTGAAAGTCTGTTTCGCAGGCTTCTGACCAAATGAACTTCACACCCTTCTTAGTTAAACCTGTTAATGGTGCTGCTAAGCAGGATAAGTCCTGTATAAAGCACCATTAGTAACAAGCCAGCTCCAAGAAACTTCGTATCTCAAAAACGTTTTTAGGATGCTCCCAAGAAACTACTACTCTCACCTTCTCTGGGTCTACTGCAAATCCAACCTATGAGTTGATATGGACCATGAAATGAATCTGGTCTATCCAAAAGTGGCACTTTGGGAGCTTATCATATAGTCGATGCTCTCTCAGTGTGCTCAATACGATCTCAAGATGGGTGGCATGGTCATGTCGAGTGTGAGAATACACCAAGATGTCATCCATGAATAGTACCACAATAGAATCCAAATAAGCATAGAACACACGATTCATTAGAGCCATGAAAACTACTGGCACGTTCGTTAGTCCGAACGGCATAACCAAGTACTCGTATAGACCATACCTACTCCGAAAAGCTGTAAGCGGTATATCTGATGGTCTCACACATAACTGATGATATTCTGCTCCCAATTCATTCTTAGAGAACAATCGTGCTCTATGAAGTTGATCAAAAATATCATCAATCCTCGACAAGGGATATTGGTTCTTGACCGTCAACTAGTTCAGCTTCCGATAATCCACACAGAGTCTGAGGGTACCATCTGCCTTCTTCATAAAAAGGACAGGAGAACCCCAAGGAAAAGTACTGGGTTGGATAAAACCCTTTTCTTGTAACTCCTCTAACTACCTCTTGAGCTCCTGCAACTCTGGTGTAGACATCCTATAAGGATGAATGGACACTGGCGCTGCTCCTAGCACAAGATCAATAGATACATCCACCTCATGCTCTGGATGTAGACCTGATAAGTCATCCGGGAAGACATCCCTGAAGGATCAACCACTGGGGGGAAATCCTGCTGATAAGTCCCCTGATCATCCAGATATAAACTCGCAATCTGGGCTGTGACTCTGCCTCGCCAATGATGCTCTGGTCTAGCTCAACCCGCCTGAACATCCCATTCACCTTTTTATAATAACACTCTGCCATCTGGTGATGTGAAACTCACCCTGTGATGATAGAAATCTACAAAGGCTTGAAAGGAAACCAAATAGTCCATCTCATGAATGACGTCATAAGTTTTCTTCTCTAAAACATAGAGGTCCCATAGAAAGTGACACCATCCAACCTCAAGGGGGAACTCCTTGCACTGATGCACACCAGCTGTTCTCGCTCCCAAAGGAGTTTCTAGCATCATAACAGCAGAAAAGGAAGAAACACAGAGCCCAGGGCTCTCCACAATGGGCACATATATAAAACTATGCATAGCACCCGTATCAAAAAGTAATTATGATAAGACATAAGCTACTAGAATAATACCTCTGATAGTAGAAGGTCTGGGATCCTTCTCCTGCTGGGTCAGTTTCATTGTATATTCCTATCCTGTGCCGTGGCCCTGCGACACAACCTGGCTACTCTGAGATGTCCTGCCCTGATGCCTCTAAGATCCTGGTGTCTGGCTACCACAACCATGACCACCATCCCTGCCTGCACGCCATGACGTATTCCAGTTACCTAACTCGTAAGAAGATGTTGGTCCTGCTATCACACATAGAGTCTTCACAGAACCCTTCTCACTAGCCACTGGTGGAAATGCCCAGCAAAATCGATGTAGATGACCCATCTTGCCCCAATTTCAGCACTACACTGGGTCTCGTGGACACTGAGTTCTCTTGTTCCCCTACTTACCACACTAGTAGCACATGACCTAGCCACCTATAATATTATTCTGGATGGTACTGCCACCCTGAGATAATTCCATCTATCTCTTCCTCTTGCCAGTAGAAATAGTACCAGAAGCTGGTGCTGAACAGCCCTGGCCCACACCACTAGCTTCCCGCGGGTTCCTCTCTGTAATAAGCTCTTGGTTCACGATAGCATGTATTATAGGAAACCTAAAAACATTTACTAGTGCTCGGATGTCATATCGAAGACCATCCTCAAAGCTTATGGCTCTCAACGTCTCATCACCCACAAGAATGGGTGCAAAATTCTGAAGCTCCGTGAAACGAGAAGAATAATCCATAACTGACATAGTTCCCTACTGCAGGTTCATGAACTCTCGAGCTCTATCTTACCTCAGAGTCTCTGGGAATAAGAACTCATAAAAGACTGCCTAAAAATCTTCCCATTCCATGTCTCTGTGATGCTCTGACTGGGTGGTAACATCCCACCACCTCTTGGCAGAATCACGGAGCATATATGTCACGATCTAGACCCTCCGCCCTAGACTCATCTCAGGATTCTCAAAAATAGTCTATATAGACCCCATCCAAGACTCCACAACCTATGGTCTGCCATCCCCTGAGAACATAGGCGGATCCTGCTGTTGGGAGATACGAGCATGCTCTACCATAGATGGTTCAGCCGGCGGTGCTCATTGAAAGGTCTGCATGAACTTCATAAAGCCTTCACAAAACTATGCCTCCACGCCTATGTCTAGTATAATGGCTGGCGCCACATCTGGCTCTACTGGTGGACCACTCGTATCCCATGGCCCACCATCTCTGGATTATAATTATTGCCTCTCTCCTGGCCAACAACGCGTGGTCGTCTCAGCGGCATGACTCTTCATGGTCAAACGCACACCGTAGACCTAGATTATCAAGACTGAAAACGAAGGGACAAAAAGGGGAACAGGAGGAAGAAGGAATTTACGATTTGCAAAACAAGACTACACGACATGTTTACTAACTCCATGACGTATACCTGACTTCTATTCCCCTGCCAGGGTCCTTCCCCACGGTTAATCCACATGGATATTGTTGAACAAAACTACACGATGTGTATATAATCTACACGTTCTGTATGGTGTAATTTTCCAACTGATCATGTAATTCGTGACACAACCGACTACTTGGCTTGATACTACACGGTGTGTTACACCCGCACACTGCGTGTACACTACCCTGTTTCCCCAGCCACACCGTCTATCCTCGGACAAGACTACATGGCATGTCCCAAAGGTACATGACATGTACAAGATGATCTTTTCTGACTCGTATTGTTAGTTACACGGCCAGATACACGGCCCACAGTACACAGTGTGTTCTATATACACACGATGTGTACACGAAAGGATCACAATGACCCATGTTGTTAGTTACACGGCTGGATCCCAGGTCAGACTACATGGCATGTTCCATAGTGGCCACGGCGTGTACGTCTTAAGGTCTGCACCTTCCGTATTGTTAGTTACACAGGCGGACTCTGGGTCAACACTAAATGCCATGTATATCTAGTACACAATGTGTTTTCCCTAAGCATTTCCCCTTTCCCGTGTCCCTTCCCACACAGTCTGTGACACGGGAAGAGACTACACAGTGTGTACCGAGGGTACATGGAGAGTACTCAAATATTTTTCTTTTCTTCTCGAACAGAAGAACACACGGCGTGTGTGCAAGGAGCAACGCGGCCTGTATACTGGGTTTTCTAGACAGTAAGCCTCAGATACTTCTCCAGAACCGAGAAAATACTGAAAAAAAACACCTAAGTGCCAAATTCTAACCCGTGAGGGCCCATAATCCCCATGAATCAATGTTTGGAATCTTATCTGTGCCATACTAAGATAAACAGTCAATGATCCACCAAATTACGGTCAATGAGGGCCCATACTCCCCAAAAACCAATGTTTGGTGTCCATTCTATCAAAAAGCTTATAAAACAATACCACATCACATAACAGGTATTTTAAAAAAGTAGCTCTCACAACAACATGATTTTTCTAGCACCACAACTATCACAACTACATGCAATTTCTAATGCACATACATGGCATGGAAACTATGCATGACTTGTGATTCCTATCATGTGCTTAAATGATTCATGAGATGGAATACCCTCATCACATCGGGTTTCAACTAAATAGAACCCATGAATAAAATATAAACTTCACAACACAAGTGCGTCACCCAAAGGTGAAATCAAATAAACTGTAAATTGAAAAACAATAAAATTGCAACACGAGGTAAATTGGTTTTCCCATGTACATGGGTTAGCTACTCCCGGGAACAGCTTATTACCAATTACAGTTTCCATCTTATCCCTGACTAAAACTCCAAATAGTAATTCAAAGAAAAGAAACACATGTGATACCACTTTGTAATGTCCCAAATCCGAGTGCCACTCAACAGGTTCCCCGAACCCAGTTGGTCACATGACCACAAGCATATTTCCCCAAACGCCAAAGGCTAACGACTAGCAGCGAGGGCCCAGGTCTGATTGTGGGGAAACTATTCCCTAATTTTTCAAAGTGTAGCGCAATAGAATAATAAAAACATTCAACAAAAATGGATTATATAAACCATACACATGGAAACTAAACAACTACAGTAAAAGATAACCAAAATTTATATAGATAATGATGAAACATGTCTCATGTTCTATGAAAATAGATAGAACATGTTACACAACAATACAGTACAGTACAATACAGAGTACAACAAAAAAACAAAATAGTCGGTAGAATCGCGAGCCTAAGCCCAGTCCCATGCTCCCCTACTCCTCAGTAGAAATAAAGTACCTATATAGGGACCCTTTCCCTTATCCACACCTCCAGAAATGTAATCTGTTTGGGCCGAAGACATGACCCAAACAGGGTGTGAGAAATAAATCCCAGTAGGCACCCACCAAAGGCACGTTCCCAACTATGTGTAAATATGAAACAATAGTGTGTAGTAGTAATATGAAATAAACTAAGCAGTACTTGAAAATAACTAACATTACCAGTTATATTGTCGTTTTATTATTCATTTAATCTTTCTTTATAAGGAAACCGCCACAGTGAATTTCTATGTAAACATTCAGTGTCCTCAGACATACAATCCCTTACCCTCAGGTAATCAGAAACCCAACCCGCAGTTAATTTCCCACGGGCATAACATATATTTCCCTCAGGCATACAAGTGTCGCCCTTAGGCATAGAGTCTATTGCCCATAGGCACGGAAGAAGTTGCCCTTAGGCTAAAAGATGCACTACCCTCAGGCTAAATAAAACACTACACTTGGGCTAAACAAGTAACCGGGCCATGCCCAACATATAAAAAAGAAATACACATACAATACCTCTCAAGGAAATTATATAATAATTATTATAATGGCATACCCTCAGGTATCCGGGCCAAACGGCTAAACAGAGGAACACACCCCCGGGGTGGTCCTGAATCCATGCAGCGATCCCAAACAGTATTTTATTATCACATTTAATTACCTATACAATTCTTGGTATTCAAAACAGCTAAGTCCTTAACCCCATGACACCCCAACATGGGTTTGTATCTCAACAATTCACACAAACACACAATAGTTGGAAAATAAACACCAAGCCACCTACCTTAAACGCCCCTCAACGGTATACGTGAACGACGATCCTCGAATCGTCCAAGAATAATGTAGATCTACGGTGAATGAAATCCCCATTCAAACACAAATAACTTCCCTTAGAGGAATAATTGGAAAGAATGGCTTAAGGAGAGTGGAGGGCTTACCCGTGTGGTTCCAACGAGATCGTCAGAGGAAAAAACAGATTCATGATGCTCGATCTGGAGATCCTCGAAGGTCCGGCCTCCTCTCCCGACTCCTTCCTCCGGTTCTAAGAAAATCCTTTGAACAGGGTTGGCTACTTCCCATATTAGGAGAAAAAAACAAACTACACTGCATGTACTATTGACTACACGGTGTGTACCTTTCTCATTTAATTGTTCCTCTGGCGGCACCGCTGCCCTGTTCATCCGTCGACATGAGTCCACGATGTGTATTTCTGATTACACGGTGTGTGCTGTTGCTCCGCTCGTAGCTGCTTCCACCACCTTACTATTTTCCTGCCGACTGACTACACGACGTTTAAATTTCCACTACACGGCATGTAGTCAGTTTTTACACCCTTCACCGCCAACATGGCTACACACCCTGTGTACTCATCCCATTCGGCCAAAGTACATGGCATGTGGAATAGTACACAGCGTGTAGTCCCAAAATTTAGGATTTTCCCCATTTTCCTTATTTTCTCCAAAGCAATTAAGGAAAAGAGAAAAGAATAAACCCATACCAAAAAACTATGAAGCGGGTTCTTACAACATAGGATATAAGACACTTTATTCTTTTGTATGGATTATGATGAAAATGATTTTAGGATTCTTCAATGAAACCTATTTATTTCCAATTATTTAATATTTTTTCTTGAAATTTCTATTAAATCAATTTCATTTTTATTGGTTATGATATGAGGAAATTTTGTATCGCTCATGAATCATATATCGTTTTTGTAGATTATGTTATAATAAAATGAAGATTTTTTTAGTCTTTTTGAATACATATGTAATTTTTTAATTATGTGATGTGTGGGAATAAAATTTTATATACCTTCAATGCATTTGGAAATGATTTTTATATCATTCGATAATGAGGAATGAAATGTAGAGTGAACCAAACTCATTAATGGATAATATACTTTATGATAGTATTAGGAGTAATCATCAAATAATTAAATGGTAAAATGGATTGTGAACCCAATACACTATTAGTGACATTTTTCTTATCCACTACTATTGAACATTTAATTTCATAGTCAAGAGAGTTGTATCACTAACTGGGGGAAGGGTGAATAAGTGATATCTTTTTATTTTATGTTTCCTTACTTCTGAAAAAAAATTCACTTCCTATTAAATTTTCCTTTCCCTTCTAAAAACAAAACAAACACACTTATATAAGAACAAAATAGTTTACATGGTCCATAATTAATAAAGGGTATCTAAGACCTTGTTATGGTTTGAAAATAATCTAATAAAACACAATCCACTAGAAATCGGTCCTTTTATGTGGTGTAAAATGAGTAGGATATTCCCTTAAACTCATGTTGAACTATGTTAAATAAAATATTTCATGTGATTCATGTAGCATGAAGTATTAATAAAATGTTGTATCAATAATAATTTTAAGGTGATGATTGATCGACTCTTATAAAATATAATTTTAAGGCCCCATCCTAAAATATTACATAATCTTCAATTAAGTTAGTAATTAACATTGAGTATCTTTTCAGGTTTAGAGCTCTAGGGAATTAGGTCATAACTTATACATAAAAACTTGAATATTAAAAATAGACAATTATACTCGGTATCCATTTTTTATAACATAAAAACTCTTAAAAAAGAAACATTTATAGTTCAATGTTTTAGACAACATGACTTTTCCTTTAACCCATCCTCAACTCTATTCATATTTAAGTCATATAGAAAACATTTCAAAAATATGGGATGAGCATAAAAATCACAATAAGAGATATAAAATAAGGAAAGAAAACATAAGTCCCTGAATACATACAGATCAATGAAATAATATTTATCAATATTAAAACATAATCTCCTTAACATACCTCACAAAATCATAAGATTTATGAATAACACATAGAAATCATAAATCATAAAGGTAACTTGTGGCATCCATATCATACTTAAATTTTAGCACTCACAGCTACATAGGGAGTTCCCTTTGGAATAACCATCACAGTATATTCCCTAAATCTCTAAGTCAAAACATTAACGTTTACCTCTGTCACGTAACCTAATGCATTGGAGAGTTATCTCGGGCCCACCTGCCCAAGATTTATCATGGAACCCACCATATACGTAAACATTTTCCAATAACCAAAACATATTCCTAACATATAAAACAATCATAAATGAAATATAATATTTCCATATTACAATCAAAATATTTCAGTTCAAGATATTGACATAATCAATCCAATTTAAAAGACACATTTAAAACATTTAAAAAGATAATTTTTGAATTTAAGTGGCCCATACCACTTTGAAACATTTAAAGAAATTAACATTTTAAAATTTTAATTTCCATATAAATAAATCCTTAAAACCATTTTGAAAAAATTTTCATTAATGTTAATGACTTAGAAAAATAAATTTTCAAAACTTTTAAAATGATGTTTTAGTGAAACAGTCTCATAACACTAGAGAAAAACATGAATAAAAATACTTATAGAATAACATAAAAAATCTTATAATATCATGAGAATATGGATATTCATTATATAATATGTCAATGGGTAGTATATACACATTATAGTATAATAATGGTGCACAATATCAAGATATTCCTCAATGAAAGGAGACTGAGACGTAGCCCCTTACAAATATCATTTTGTAAATAAAATAGATCTATTATGTTTATTCACTACTGGTACACATAATTAATGTAAATATACAATATAGTACATCAAAATTTATTTATCACATAATCATAGCATTACATAGTCAATATGTAGAATATCAACCCAATGATTGGAAATTGGGTTAACAGTTCCCTTACCTCGTGTCTGACATGACGCATTCGTTCTGTAAGTCGTATGTACGCAAGAATGCTACTTTAATTTATTTTTCATATTTAAAGGAATTGAAAATAAATTATAAATAGGTATATTATAATTAAATTATAATATAAACATTATATATGTTACATATGTTCATTAATTTCATCCTTTATACGTTCCATGTATAGCATGAACGAGTTATATCACTTTGAGGGGGTGGTAGTCTGCACTTTCTCAAATGAAATTATTATATATATATAGCATGAAAATCATTAAGGTATGTTATGAATGAAAAATACAGAAGCATATAGATAAAATAAATATCATATATTTCATATATAATTTCAGTTCCATCGTAATGGCCACTATTAGATATGGTAGGAGATAATTGAACAATCATCGTTTCGTGAGGTATTAGTTCGCCATCCATAGAAATAGTATGTTCTTACCCATTAGATGGAGTTGTGTAAAACTGTAGTTAGAATAATTCTAAGAAAAAAAATCTAGTATATTAAGGATTATATTTTCATATGTAAATAAATAATATGAAGAGCATCGGAGGTGGAGAAGAAAAATAAAAGAAAATAACTTGAGAGAGGATGTTACCTTTAAATCAGGTAACTCCCATTGATATGAACCAAAAGGCTTTCTTGAATTGACTTATTACTAGGGGAAGTATTATAGGAGTAATAGAAGTATGATGGGAGATTATTTTATCAGATTTTGGATGATACAAGAGGATTAACAGTTTTTCATAATGGGTTGTTAGTGATGGCCTTTTATAAGGGGGAGGGGCTCATTAGGAATGTTTCAAAATATTATTTTATTATAAAATGAATTTCGATTTTAGAAGGTCCCAAACTCATTTAATTAGAATATAATGTTATTATTGTTAAAAATTGTCATGACCCGACCCTACCCGGGCTCGAGCCGCAACTACCCCAAGCCCGCCTCCATAGGCCAGGGGCTGGCGACCAGCGCCGAAGGCACAACAACTCAGGGAGGCCTTTGCCTAAGTACATGTACACACCCACACACAGCACACTCAAGGCAATAGTGCAGAGTAAAAAAGAACAACAAGCAGAGTAAAAAGGACAACTACTATATATAAACCACAGAGTGCATCGACCTCTAAACAGTACAAGGTACAAGCTGAAAAGAAAAGGGGAAAACACGTGCCCAACAAAAAAGTGCCACAACCTGGCAACAGGTAAATGAAAAGAAACAGCTGATGGGTGTGCCACCTGGAACCTGGCCACGATCACCACACGCGGTCCAAGCTCCCAAGATCCTACGCTCTACTGAAGTCATGCTCCACCTGTCCGTCATCTGCAAGGTCACACCAAGTGCGGGCAAAGTCCAAGCAAGGGTGAGTATAGAAATACTCAGTAGGATACCCCGAAGGCTCAAGGGAGCAACAAAGGAGGTACCAAAGGGTGAGTAGTAGAGCGAACAGGGAGTGGAACAGAAGTACAACAGAGTGCAGTAAAGAGTCCAGCTCAACCCAACAAGAGAAAGGAAGTAGACTCATCCAGGCATAAAGAGCTGGAAACGGTGAGAAGATGAACTTCTCGTCGAGTCTTCGCTACCTACATCAGGAGAGTACACTCATCCAACCATGAGAAGCTAGACACGGAAAGCACGTGGCATACCCCGCGCGTCTTCCCCTCTCCTGGAGGGAGAGTAACCAGTCCCAAGAAGTGGGTACTCGAACAAGGTATATATATATATATGTATGCTCGACAAGAAGCCCAAACAAGCTCGTAAGGGGATCTCCATCCCGTAGCTCAGCCCAAGAAAATGAGTCGCCAACAGTCCCAGAAGTAACATCATCAATGCCCAGCATCCTGCACATCTGCCCCGAACTACAAGCCAAGGGGTTCAATCACTACACCTTGACACTATCCGCTTTGGGCGGCACTGACTCGCCCGCACGGTTTTAGGTCGCATCACAAGGACGCGTCTCGGTGGGGGAAAGTGCTCCTCGTACATGAGAGTTCTAGGGGAATGTCAAACCACACCACGTCACTGCCCCACAGTCGAGAGGTCTGCTCAAAGTCGACAGGCGACCCCCTGCCCAGCCCCGCTAGAGGATCCCTGGAAGTTAACGGGTTCCCACTACAGGGAGACCCGGAAAGTCGACGAGTGCCTCACTGCCCAGTCCCGTAATACGGTAATCCACTGGAGGGTGACCCGGCTAAAGTCGGCGATGGGACCACTGCCCAGCACAACTGGAGGTAACCCAGCATCGGGGACCACTGACCAGCCCTGCTGGAGGTAAGCCCGGCATCGGGGACCACTGACCAGCCCAGCTGGAGGTAAGCCCGGCATCAGGGACAACTGCCCAGCCCTGCTAGAGGTAAGACCAGCATCGGGGACCACTGCCCAGCCCAGCTGGAGGTAAGACCGGCATCGGGGACCACTGCCCAGCCCAGCTGGAGGTAAGCCCGGCACTGCTCTGGCCATCCCTACTGGATGGTACTGCTAGGTGAACACCGTTGTACTGGCCATCCCTGTTGGATGGTAACCCACTGATGAGCCCTGCTCAATACAACCTCAGCCTTGCTGGAACAACCTCCTGGGTAGAGGATCGGTGCCCGCGTAATGTTTTGGTAACACCGAAACCACATGCTCTACCAAGGAACTCAGAGAAATCGTAGAAACTCCCCAGGCCTCACAAGGTGATCCTGCTCCAATCCGCTGAGTCACTGTTGAAGCGGATCGAGACATCTCATCCCAGAAAGTGGGGAAAACACCCACGCTGGATGAACACCCGCAGTCGCAGACGGTGTTGCAGTCCGGTGAAAGGGCACAGTACTAGAACCCCTCACAGCCGAAGAACCAGAGGAACCAAACCATCTCTGCCGACCAAACAATCGGGCGCAAGACCAGGGGGAGACCGCTCAACCCTACTGGTCAGAAAAAAGAGCACCAGTCCAGGGGAAACTCCACCCTGCTAGTCAAACAAATGAGCGCAGAGGGACCCTCTAGGTCGCGAGAGGTCAAAGTGCGTAAAGCAGATCACAGAACGCACGTGGGGCCCACATGGCGTGTGGCCCCAAGTCATCCCCAACTGAGCGCACAAGCATCCTCAGGTACAACAACCACACGCACCTCCAAGCGCTCTCGTATACTCCTGGTGTATACCTCATTCCAGCCCAAAGGCTATCGTGCACACGGCACCCAGCGTCAACGCGAAGGCATGACGTAACAACTCCACCCCAAAGGCCCAGGCAGGGCCATCCACATCTCATGAACCATTTGTATCACTCTCCCAAGAGTGCGCGATCACATGACAAGGGTCCGCTACAAACAAGGTAGAGCAAACCACCACTAGAGCACCTTCCATGCTTCCACATTTAACAAGATTTCGCAAGAAGCTCCTCACAACCAAACAGATCACGCCTTTATAATCCTCACGGAAAAACACGCGAGATCGACTACTTACTTGCCTCCAACGGATATCCAACGAAAAAGTCACCAACACTGGCTCACGCCCGCACGACGTCCCATGATCCCGAGCCTCTGCCCCGAAAACAGTCGGGTGCATCACACCATTGCGATCCCCTCATGAAAACACGTCAAAAGCACCACTCACTTGAGTGCAACAGATATCCGGAGAAAAAGGTTCATCCCGGCGCACCACACCCAAGCGGTGCCACGTGGGACCCGCATCCTGGTCCCGAAACTCAATGAACGGATCCCACCATTGCGATCCTCTCGAAATAGTACACGAAATGGACTATTCACTTGTCCAAAACGGTCGCCCGGTGATAAAGCTGGAAATCACCGTCAACTCCCGAAATGGCCCTCGCGGGGCCCGCATAATCGTGCGGAATTCTAGCGGGCAGACTGCGCCAACGTGATGCCCTCAGAAAAACACCCAACATCGACTACTGACACGCCCCGAATGGACATCCGAGGAAAAAGTCGCTAAAACGCTGCACTCAGCTCAAAAGACGGGTCGTGGGGCCCGCACCTCAACTTCGGCCTCAACATCTAAAACTGCCCTGGAAACCTCCGCCTCAGTGCCAGGCTCACAACACCGCTGACGGTGCTCAAAACGGAGGTCGGACGCATCCGCGCCGTCCAAAACAAGAATCCCGGAAGAAAACGCTCGTCTACTTAAAGACACGTCACGCCTCCGCGACCCCTCGTTTCGGGAATTAAAAATTCCCAAAACCATTTCAAAAATTCTTCCTCATCAATACGGTTCCACCGCCGTAGACGGTACTCAAAACGGACACCCGTAGCGGAAAATACGGGTGTCCGAACACCGAGGGGGCAAGGCCCCTGGGGCTGGACCGGCCTGGACCGGCCGGTCCGCTCGGCCTGGGCCGGCCCGCGGCTTGGCCGCGCGGGCCGGCGGTGGACCCGGTCCACCGCCCGGTCGCCGTGCGATGACCCGCACGACGCGGGTCGTGCCTCCTCCACGGGGTCGCGTGCCACGACCCTGGTTACCCGTCGCGCTCCGGTGAGCGCTGCCCCGCGCCGGCGCCCAGCAGACGGGCCCGCACCACACGCCCACCTCACCTGGAGCCGCCCGAGCCACCGCGACCCCGCCAGAAACACCAAGAAAACCCGAATTTCCCGCAAACTTCGGCGAACGATTGCGGATGCCTCCGACCTCTTATTTCAAATCCGAAACAAGCGTCGGAAAGAGAAAATTGTATATTATGCATTCATGGGCTTTGATTGATGTTTTGACAAGGAATAGACAGTGAAAAACGAGCTCAAATAAGGTACGGGAAATAGAAAACGAAAATGCAACATCCTACCTCACTGGGCTTCGCCCAGAGCTTCACGTCGATCCGCCGGCACCACCGCACCTCGCCGGAGTCACCTCGCCAGACTGTCTCGACGGAGATGGAGGAAGAGAGGGAGATGAGGGCTGTCAGGGTGGAAGGGGTTGGAGAAGAGGGAGGTGGGTTTGTTAAGCGTTTAAATAGAAAACGCTTAACCACCCGCCCGTCGGCCCGAACCCGAACTCCCGGCAGGGTCGCGGTTAAGCCTCCATTAGGGTAAACACCACCTCCCAAGCACAACGGCGGTCTCGGAATTTTAATCCGAGACCCCATTCAGAAGTTATTAAACTTAGCGCCCGAGGCCGCCAAATGACGAAAACGCCCCTGGGGCCATTTTTCACAAACGGCCCGCGCCCGTGAAACTTACACACCTCCTAGGGTAAACGACACGCTCCTAACTCAACAGTGCCCTCGTTTTTCTAATCTGAGCCACTGTTTAAGAGCTACCTACGTGTCGCCATTAAACGAATAATTTAATTAATTTATTTATCTGTTTAACATTCCGGGAGCGGGCGAGGGGTCCAATAATCCCGCGCCGACATGTTTTATGTCGTTCCTAGGGTAAACACCCCATTCCGGACTCATCGATACACTCGGATCTCTGATCCGGAACTCTGTTTAGGAGTTATCCCATTTATTTAGAATTTCCAGTGTGAACGCACTGAAAATTTAATTCCAGCCACTCCGGGGCTCAGAATCGCACGCCGTCTGAAGGCACTGCTCTAGAATATTATCAAGAATATTCCAAATTCTTTCTCAGCAAAAACCGGGTTCTTTCATCATTCCATCCTTCAAGATTTTTGTCCCCGAAAAGCAAAACAAGGGAGCAACACAAGGTATCAAGCCCACACCTGGCTTTCTCATACCCAGAAGAACCCACGCACAGCTCTGCGTCACCGCACACAGACCAGAGGATTGATCTGTTCACGTGAGGCCAGCTTTTGCCGACATCGTGTACCCACTCCAGACTTTGGGGTCAGGGCAAGGCGGTAGGGTACCCCGCCATCCCATTTCACAGTCTCAAACATCCCGAAGGCCCTCGGGGGTAGCTCACCTCCCCGGTCAAACCTCTACGTCGCACGCCGCGACTGGAATTACTGCCCGCACCTGAAACAAGGCCCGGTGATTCCATCCTTCAGAATATCCATATGGTGAAACAACGAAGGATATCTGGTCACGCAAGGTTCCACAATCGATGCTCTCTTACACGCTCAAATGGAGAAAGAGTCAACACCATCGACTAAAGGAAAAGGTCTCACGCCTTTTTCCTTACCAACACAGGGTCACACCCGATGCCCTGCGTCACCCTGGTAACACATCAAACAAGGAGCAGGGAGGAAAGAAGATCTCACATGGAGTCTAACAATTCTACTGCAAAAAGGTAGAAGAGCTATAGAGCGTACCTCTTATTACCTCATGCTCTGCAGGATAATAGACATCCAAAGCTCACGGCTATCCTTGGTCCCAACTGTCAGCTCCCGGAGCCTGATGTGGACCACCTAGTGGTGATGGGAAGACCTCGTAACGTCGTCCCCCACTACCAGCTCCTCCCGCTCCTCTGCTAGCACCACCTCTATGGCCACTACTCCGATCATGGCGCTGCCCCTGCCATGGTGGTGTGCCTGCTGCCTGCCCGAAGCTCATAGCAACTCGGGTCGGGCAGTCTCATGCCAAGTTACATCACCCGTCACAAGCATAGCACCGACGCTCTCTGGGCTGCCCTGGTGCCCTCCGGTGCCATTGTGGTGTACGACCACAGCCCGGGATCCACTCACGGAAGGGCATCCTCGGATGAGGCCCTGCGCCTTTTCTCCACAGTGGTATATGACCGCGTCTCCAAAACTGGCACTGGGAAGGCCACCTGCATCGAGGTCCTATCCTCTGGCCCCTGCTAGCTATGGCAGACGTCCTGGCTCCATCGCGCCCACTGCCACTATTAACCGCAAAACATGACAGGAATCCCTCTATCACCAGCATATGCTCTAGCACCCCGGCATATGTGGAAATGCCCAAGGGTACTATGACAACACAAATCTCTCAGGGGAGACCCTGCTCAAGATTCCGCGCTCGGAGGTTGTTGTCAGGGACCATGTCCGGGTATAAGCGTGCACGGTCTGCAAAACTAGTCGCGTACTCGGCCACCATCATCCCTCCCTACTGAAACTGCAGGATCTCCTGAATCTGAACGGAGTGCAAACAGGAGAAGAAAAACTCCTCACGAAACAACAACCGAAAGTCATCCCACGAAAGTGACGACTCGTCAAGAAACTGACTCACCAGACTTCACCAACGCCGAGATGCTCCATGAAAACGGGTGGCTGCCAAAGCCACTCTCTGATCTGCCGGTGTCTGCACAAGCATGAAAAGGCAAACCACTACCTCGAGCCAAACCTTTGCTGCCTGAGGGTCTGGCTCACCACTGAACCTCAGTGGTCTCTGCCGCTGGAACTCACGGAGCATGCTCAACCTGTGCTCAAGCTCAGCCTGCTCCGCTGAAACTGATTGCTTCTCAACAGGTGGGGGTGCTGCTACTGGCACACCGGGAGAAAAGGGCTCGCATGATGGGTTATGGATGTTGGCCTCATAGCTCACAGGGGCTTCATCACGAACCATAGCTGGTATCCTAGCTGGCTATCTTCGCAGAGACATACTAAAAATTTTCAAGGAGTGCCGCGTTCAGATGAGCATATATGTATATACCACAACAACAATTATGGGGAGCTGACTCAAGAAGGACAGTGAAATACTCAGTCCTATGTGATGCACAAACAAATTTACCTGCAACAAGTGTCTCAGCATGCCGAGTCAACAAGCGGGTTATCAAGGTCCTGGTGAATGGATACATCGGCCGCCGCACCATCACTGGACTCCCTAGACTGAGAGCCGCTCTCGAGACACGTTAACATTGTTTCCCTAAATCCCAACCAATTCCTTTTATTTTAGGGATGTTCGAACAGCGTCCCATGGAACGGACCACCTCTGATACCACTTTGTCACGACTCGACCCTACCCGGGTTCGAGCCGCAACTACCCGAAGCCCGCATCCACAGGCCAGGGGCTGGAGACCAGCGCCGAAGGCACAACAACTCGGGGAGGCCTTTGCCTAAGTACCTGTACACACCCACATGCAGCACACTCAATGCAAAAGTGTAGAGTAAAAAGAAAAAAAGTAGAGTAAAAAGGACAACTGCTATATATGAACAACAGAGTGCATCGACCTCTAAACAGTACAAGGTACAAGCTGAAAAGAAAAGGGGAAAAACACGTGCCCAACCAAAAAGTGCCACAACCTGACAACAGGTAAATGAAAAGAAACAGCTGACGGGACTACTACCTGGAACCCGGCCACGACCACCACACGCGGTCCAAGCTCCCAAGTCTCCTACGCTCCACTGAAGTCATGCTCCACCTGTCCGTCATCTACAAGGGCCCCCCACGTGCGGGAAAAGCCCAAGAAGGGGTGAGTATAGAAATTCTCAGTAAGATACCCCGTAGGCTCGAGGGAGCAAAAAAGGAGGTTCCGAAGGGTGTGCAGTAGAGCGAACAGAGAGTAGAACAGAAGTACAACAGAGTGCAGTAAAGAGTCCATCTCAACCCAACAAGAGAAAGGAAGTAGACTCATCCAGGTACAAGGAGCTGGAAACGGTGAGAAGATGAACTTCCCGTCGAGTCTTCTCTACCTATAGCAGGAGAGTAGACTCATCCAACCACGAGAAGCTACACACGGAAAGCACGTGGCATACCCTGCACGTCTTTGCCTCTCCAAGAGGGAGAGTAACTAGGCCCAAGAAGTGGGTACTCGAACAATGTATATACATATATGTATGCTCGACAAGAAGCCCAAACAAGCTCGTAAGGGGATCTCCGTCCCATAGCTCAGCCCAAGAAAATGAGTCACCAATAGTCCCAGAAGTAACACCATCGATGCCCAGCATCCCGCACGTCTACTCCGAACCGCAAGCCAAGGGGCTCAATCACCACACCTTGACACTATCCGCTTTGGGCGGCACTGACTCGCCCACACGGTTTTAGGTCCCATCACAAGGACGCGTCTCGGTGGGGGAAAGTGCTCCTCGTACTTGAGAGTTCTAAGGGAATGTCAAACCACACCACGTCACTGCCCCGCAGTCGAGAGGTATGTTCAAAGTCAACAGGCGACCCCCTACCCAGCCCCGCTAAAGGATCCCTGGATGTCCACGGGTTCCCACTACAGGGAGACCTGGAAAGTCGACGGGTGCCTCACTGCCCAGTCCCGTAACAGGGTAATCCACTAGAGGGCGACCCGGCTAAAGTCGGCGACGGTACCACTGCCCAGCCCAGCTGGAGGTAACCCGATATTGGGGACCACTGGCCAGCCCAACTGGAGGTAAGCCCAGCATCGGGGACCACTGCCCAGCCCAGCTAGAGGTAAGCCCGGCATCGGGGACCACTGCCCAGCCCAGCTGGAGGTAAGCCTGGCATCGGGGACAACTGGCCTGCCCAGCTGGAGGTAAGCCTGGCATCGGGGCCACTGCCCAGCCCAGCTGGAGGTAAGCCTGACACTGCTCTGGCCATCCCTACTGGATGGTACTGCTCGGTGAACACCGCTGTCCTGGCCATCCCTGCAGGATGGAAACCCACTTATGAGACGTGCTCGATACTACCTCAACCCTACTGGAACAACCTCCTGGGTAGAGGATTAGTGCCCACGTAAAGTGTTGGTCACACCGAAACCACAAGCTCTACCAGGTTACTCAGAGGAACTGGAGAAACTCCCAAGGCCTCACAAGGCGATCCTGCTCCAATCCGCTGAGTCACTGTTGAAGCAGATAAAGACATCTCATCATAGAAAGTGGGGAAAATGCCCATGCTGCACGAACACTCGCAGTGGCAGACGGTGTCTCAGTCCAGTGAAAGGGCACAGTACTGGAACCCCTCATAGCCGAAGAAGCAGAGGAACCAAACCATCTCTACTGGCCAAACCATCGGGCGCAAGACCAGGGGGAGACCGCTCAACCCTACTGGTCAGACAAAAGAGCACCAGGCCAGGGGAAACTCCACCCTACTGGTCAAACAAACGAGCGCTGAGGGACCCTCTACGTCGTGAGAGATCAAAGTAAGTAAAGCAGATCACGACACGCACGTGGGTCTCACACGGCGTGTGGCCCCAAGTCATCCCTAACTAAGCGCACAAACATCCTCAGGTACAACAACCACACGTACCTCCAAGCGCTCCTGTATACTCCTGGGCTATACCTCATTCCAGCCCAAAGGCTATCGTGCACACGGCACCCAGCGTCAACGCGAAGGTGTGACGTAATAACTCCACCTCAAAGGCCTAGGAACGGCCATCCACATCTCGTGAACCATTAGTATCACTCTCCCAAGAGTGCGTGATCACACGCCAAGGGTCCGCTACAATCAAGGTAGGGCGAACCACTACTGGAGCACCTTCCATGGTTCCACATTTAACAAGATTGTGCAAGAGGCTCCACATAGCCAAACGGATCCCACCTTTGTAATCCTCATGGAAAAACACATGAGATCGACTACCTACTCGCCTCCAACGGATATCTGACGAAAAAGTCACCAACACCGCCTCACGCCCGAACGACGTCCCGTGATCCTGAGCCTCTGCCCCGAAAACAGTCGGGTGCATCGCACCATTGTGATCCCCTCGGGAAAACACGTCAAAATCACTACTCACTTAAATGCAACGGATATCCGGAGAAAAAGGTGCATCCTAGCGTACCGCACCCGAGTGGTGCCACGTGGGACCCGCATCCTGGTCCCAAAACATAATGAACGGATCGCACCATTGCAATCCTCTTGAAAAAGTACACGAAATGGACTATTCACTTGTCCAAAACGGTCGCCCGGTGATAAAGCTGGAAATCACCGTCAACTCCCGAAACGGTCCTTGTGGGGCCCGCATCATCGTGCGGAATTCTAGCGGGCAGACGGCGCCAATGCGATGCCCTCAGAAAAACACCCAACATCGACTGCTCGCACGCCCCGAACGGACATCCGAGGAAAAAGTCGCTAAAACGCTGCACGCAGCTCAAAAGACGGGACGTGGGGCCCAAGCCTCAACTTCGGCCTCGACGCCCGGAACTGCCCTTTCAACCTCCGCCACAGTGTCAGGGTCACAATGCCGCTGACGGCGCTCAAAACGGACGTCGGACGCATCCGCGCCGTCCAAAACAAGAATCCCGAAAGAAAATGCTCGTCTACTTAAAGACACGTCGTGCCTCCACGACTCCCAGTTTCGGGAAATAAAAATTCCCAAAACCATCTCAAAAAGTCTTCCTCGTCAATACGGTTACACAGCCACAGACCGTACTCAAAACGGACACCCGTAGAGGAAAATACGGGTGTCCGAACACCGAGGGGGCAAGGCCCCTGGGGCTGGACCGGCCTGCACCGGCCGGTCCGCCCGGCCTGGGCCGACCCGTAGCTTGGCCGTGCAGGCCGGTGGTGGACCCGGTCCACCTCCCAGCCGACTGGCTGAGCGCAGTCACCGCGCGATGACACGCACGACGCGGGTCGTGCCTCCTCTGCGGGGTCGCGCGCCGTGACCCCGGTTCTCCGTCGCGCTCTGGTGAGCACTGCCCCTCGCCGGCGCCCAGCAGACCGGCCAGCGCCGCACGCCCGCCTCGCCTGGAGCCGCCTGAGCTACCGCAGCCACCGCTTGAAGAAGCCGTCGCCACCATTCGAAGCCCCTGCCGCCGCCGGAACCCGCCGGAATCACCCAGAAAACCTGAATTTCCCGCAAACTTCGGCGAACGATTGCGGATGCCTCCGACCTCTGATTTCAAATCCGAAATAAGCGTCAGAAAGAGAAAATTGTATACTATGCGTTCTTGGGATTTGATAGAAGTTTTGACAAGGAATAAACAGTGAAAAAGGAGCTCAATGTAGGTATGGGAAATAGAAAATGCAAACGCAACATCCTACCTCGCTGGGCTTCGCCCGGAGCTTCGCGTCGATCCGCCGACACCACTGCACCTCACCGGAGTTGCCTCACCAGACTGTCTCACCGGAGATGGAGGAAGAGAGGGATAGGAGGGCTTCCAGGGGGAAGGGGAAGGAGAAGAGGGAGGTGGGTGTCTTAAGCGTTTAAATAGAAAACGCTTAACCACCCGCCCGTCGGCCCGAACCCGAACTCCCGGCGGGGTCACGGTTAAGCCTCCCTTAGGGTACACACCACCTCCCGAGAACAACGGCGGTCTCGGAAATTTAATACGACACCTCGTTCAAAAGTTATTAAACTTAGCGCCTGAGCCCGCAAAATTACGAAAACGCCCCTGGGGCCATTTTTCACAAACGGCCCGCGCCCGCAAAACTTACACCCCTCCTAGGGTAAACGGCACGCTCCTAACTCAACGGTGCCCTCGTTTTTCTAATCCGAGCCACCGTTTAAGAGATACCTACGTTTCACCATTAAATGAATAATTTAATTAATATATTTATCTGTTTAACGTTCCGGGAGCGGGCGAGGGGTCCAAACATCCCGCGCCGACAAGTTTTATGTCGTTCTTATGGTAAACACCCCATTCAGGACTCATCTGTACACTCAGATCTCTGATCAGGAACTCCGTTTAGGAGTTATCCCATTTATTTAGCATTTTTAGTGTGAACGCACTGAAAATTTAATTCCAACCACTCCGGGGCTCAGAATCACACGCCGTCTGAAGGCACTGCTCTGGAATATTATCAAGAATATTCCAAAGTATTTCTCTACAAAAACCGGGTTCTTACAAAAATACTCTTATATAATGGGTTTATACAAGTTTATGTCATTAAATTAACCTTGTCTTCTCACTTTAACCCTTAGTTAACTAATTTAACTTTTACCATGTCCTCTTGTATATTAATACTATATGGTTAATATATTTACTAAAAAATTTTAAAAGACCCAAAATGGATCATAAATGAAATTTTAAAACTCTTATATTTAATATTATCGAATAACATATTTATTGGATTATTTTATCATTTAATAAAATATTTATTACTTTAAAAACTCATTTATGTCTATTCATAAAAAATTCATATCCATACATTTAAAAAATATATAACAAATTGATTCATTAGAAAACCCTTAATTAATTAAAATATAACAAGCAATTATTAACCAAAAAATTCATGGATGGCAGGAAAAGTTTCAAAATAAAATTATTTTAATATTTTTAAACTCATTTATTTAAAACATTCTTTGAAAATGTAATCACTACATCATCATTGTGTCACACATAAATTTATATATTTTAAGTATAAAAAATATAAATAAAGTTCCATTATATAGTAAATATCATTCTCTTTCTAATGACTATTTATAGTCTAAAATATCAATTTTATAACCCCATATAAATATTATTTTACTAAAAGATATATGCTTATGTTGTATTTTCCTTAAATTTAAATTAATTCTTATACATTTTAATTTTCACTTACAAGTGGCTCCATGGGGTCCCGAAATTGACCCAAATATTACCATGGTCAGAGGTATATCATCAAATAGGATTAGGACACATGTTAGTGTAATTTAATATTATTATAATATTATTTTTTTACCCTTATTTACCAGATTTACCCTTTAACCATGGTAAATAAAATATTTAATAAAGTTACTATTTATAATGTCTAAAAATTAAAGTAACGTATTTAGAAAATTTGGACCTCCTGATTCAAAATATAGAATCCAGTTTTCCATATTCAAAACTCAGAAGTTGCAGAAATCAATTTAAAATTTATTCATGTTCTCAAAATCAAAATGTGTTTTTTCAAGAAATAATAACTATCAAAAGATTGACATGTGTTTTTGTCTGATCAAAAAGTGAAATTACTTAAAATGAACAAAATTGGATTAAATTGTAAAAACATAATCTAATTACACATTAAAACTAATTAAAAAAATAACATAACCATCTAAATAAATCTGATGATAAGACAGTTTTGACTTAAAATGTAATATTTTTCATTATTCATTAAAAATAAACTTTACTAAATAAATACCAAAAAAATCCTATATTAAATTTCCAAGTCCTGCTTCTAAATAAGATATTTATTTTGTAAAATGGAATATATAAAACTAAAAACACTAGATTTAAAAGGGGTTTCCATCAAAAGGCATTAAAAAACCTTTTAAAGAATATTAGTGTGTTTCATGGTTAAAATTGGATTTATTCTTATTTTAAGCTACCAAATTTTATTTGATAAATGTAAAGAAATTTGAAAAACATATATAATTATATTTTAGTTTGTTATGTTCATTATCGCTAGTACAACGACGATGTGTTAACTACCATTCAAAATAATAATAATAATAATATATTATTTTCTATAAAACTCAAAATCGTGTGCAATGTAAGACTTCCAAGAAACCAGTTGTTGGGTGTTGAGTACAATATCGGACAAAGTGTCCTATTTAAAAAAAATTAATATCTTATTCATAAATATGAATAAATATGAAATTTTAATATTCTATAAATGCATGGGTTGTTACATCCTTCCCCCCATTTGGAAATCGCATCCTCACAAATTTAAAATTGGGCTAAGAAACTTCATCGAATGTCCCACACCAGAAAACATGACCAGGAGAAAGTTAACAATAATAAAACCACAAACATGCGATGGGTTAAGCAGTCATTGGTTTCCCAGTAGGAGTTGTAAATGAATGATGTTTTTGTTTTAAGTTACATTTCATAAATTTGGAGAATTTATTTATGATATTGACTATAGACATTAGGAAATATACTTACTTTTTAATAAGGGTCTCATCCTTTATTAATTTTCTTAAAAAAATACATCTTTTCTTCAAACAATGATTATTTAGGATGACTTGTTCCGACATGAAGTGCTAGAATAAACTTATAGAGAATAATTTACTCCAAAAAATATGAACTATATATTTCCCATGTCTTTTGACATTAACCAAATCCAAAATGGATAGAACAAGATCAGAGAATCCCCAAAAGGATAATCTTTTATAAAAAGAAATACAACTCTTAATCTCCAAAATTTAACAAGCAATACCCAATGTTCAACAAAGACTATTCAATAAACAATTGTCCTTAAAATCCTTAAATACAATCCAAACTAAGATTGGAACCCAAAAATCAGAAGAATTTAGTCACATAGTCTTCCATAGTAAATATTAACATTTATTTCCAAATAACATCGATTACTCTTAAAATCTCATACTGATGTGTAATTAACCAAATCACATATTCTCTATGATAGTTTAATCATTTCCATAAAAAACTCAAATCACCATATGTCCACAATAAAAACATAGATTCTTCTATAATAAAATTTTATCCATTACTCCACAAATGAAATCCCATAGTATTCAAATTTCCTTATGCATATAGTGTTCCCACAAAAGATATAGCATCTTCCAAAATAACCTTTATCTCTTAATCAAAAAATCATTTTCCTATACTATGTATATCCATTTGATATAACATAATTTTCCAAAATCACCCTATTCTTGATCCATAAAATCATTTTACTAAAAATAATTAGTCATGCTAACTTGGGACTTCACGTCGGTCAGTGGTAGGGGATGCGCCCTTGTCACCCTATGGTTATGGGTATGCTCTTTGTGGACTTTTAGGATGTGAAAGGTTGTCACACATCCTACAGGTTTCCATTTTTATAAAACCATATAATTATTATAACAGTTTCAAAAATGGGATAATTTCCTCAAAAATAACCATAACCTATTTTTTCCCAAAGGTTATCTAATACATTTCATTTTTCATCCCAAAATTTAATAACCATTTATCACCATAAAAAAAGATCATATGAACCCCTAATGTTATACATCATGTCCACACAAGAAAAGGTAATTCTTCCTTGAATAAAATTTTTACTTATCAAACATCAAGGTTACACATATTAGAAAAATTATTTCATAGTAATTCCATCATCAAAATATCCTTAATACTTTTAATCATTTTATCATCCTAAAATCTACCATAACTCTTTAATACCTTATTTGTAGACTTCTTACTCATTCAACGTTATTCAAGATCCATTAACCATTATTTTACAACTTACTCTATAATACTTCTTTCTTACAAAAAATCATAAATCATATCCTAAGATTTAATAATGTCAAAACATTAACAACGAAATAATACATACCTTTCATTGGTCATTTTCAATTTCCTCATCCTTAATTGAAATGCAATTAGGTATTTATAAATATAAATTTGTACGAACCTACTAATCCCATTCCCAAACCTTCTTCATAGGACATATATTTTTATAATGACCATTCACACAACATTTAAAACATTCAATTGATCCCTCAGAAAGAACTTATTTCCCTTTCCATGATTCAACCAGACAATTCATTTTTCCAAGGTAGGTTATTGATTTATAACCCTCATTACCACATCGAAAATATCTTCCAATTCCATTGATGCATTTTATTAAGTGCTTCTTTCCCATACTTGACACATTAGTTTTTTAATATACATAGCTTTATGATTATTACCTGAACATCTATTGGGATTTTTTTCTCACATATATTATTCTTTAAAAAAATAACCAAGTTACAAGTGTTCAATCATGAATCCAGATAGTTAGTTGATAATAACCACAAGAGTTATCCTGTAGCTCCCATTTCATTTGGATTCTTATTCAGAAAATCGTCACAGTTTTCTTCACATACATTGTTTCTTGGGTGTCTGCTAGATCCAGCCATTTACTAAAACCAAAATGGTCGGTGTGAGTATATCTATAAAATCATCATATATTATCTTATGAGGAGGGAAAATAATAAGATATAATTATTCATGTGATCTTAAACTCATTCAGTTTATCTACAATTACTATGAAACTTTATAATATCCTAATAATTATGGTTATTTCACTTATGATTAAATAACACCCTAACCTCAAATGTTATCTAAACCAACCTTTGATACCAACTATAAGGACCCAACCTTTAACATTACATAATCTTGAATTAAGTTAATAATTCACATTGATGATCTTTCCAGGTTTAGAGATTTAGAGAATTAAGTCATAACTTATACATAACAACTTCAATATTACATGTAGACACTTCTACTTAGTATCCATTTTTTTATAAAATAAAAACTCTTAAAAAAAGGGACATTCTAGTTCCATGTTTTAGACAGCATGAATTTTCATTAATCCCTCCTTGACCCTATTCATCTTTTTGTCTTTTGGAAAAAATCTTAAAAAATTGGGATGAGAATAAAAATCTAATAAAGGGATATAAAATAAGGAAAGAAAAAATTAGTCCATGAATACATAAAAATCAATGAAATATTACTTTTTAATCATAAAACATAATATCTTTAACATACCTCAAAAAATCCAAATATTTATGAATAACACATAGAAAATAAAAATCATAAAGGTAACTAGTGTAATCAATATAATACATACATTATTGATTTCAAAGATATATAGGGAGTTACGTTTGAAATACCCATCACAGTATATTCCCTAAATCTATAATGATACACATTAATGTTTACCATTGCCAAATTACCCAATGCATTAGAGAGCTATCTCGGGCTCTCCCATCTAAAGTTTATCATGGAACCAACCATATAAATAAACAATGTCCAAGAACCATAAAATAATCATAACACATAAAACAATCATAAAGGAAAGATAAAATTTCCATATTACAATCAAAATATATCAATTCAAGATATTGACATAATCAATCCAATTTAAAGGACACATTCAAAATGTTTGAAAATAATATTTTTTAATCAACATTTTCCATTACACTTTGAAATTTTTAAAGGAATTAACATTTTAAAACTTTAATGTACATATAAATAAATCCTTAAAACCATTTGATAAACATGAACATTAATGAGAATGATTTAAAAAAAGTCATTTAAAATTTTAAAATGATGTTTTAGTGAAAGAGACTCGTAAGACATGAGAAACACTTGAATAAAAATAATTATAGAATAGCAACAAAAAAATCTTTTAATATCTTGAGAATATGTATATTCTTGACATAATATGTCAATGGGTATTATATTCACCATATATTATAATAAAGGTGTACAAAATTTTGATATTCCTCAATGAAAGGAGATTGAGACGTAGCCCCTTACAAAGATCATTTTGAAAATAAAATAGATCGCTTATGTGTATTAACTATAGGTACACATAATTAATGTAAAAATAAGAGATAATACATAAAAAAGTTATCACATAATCATAGAATGACATAATTAAGAATATAAGATCAACCCAAATAATGGAAATTGGGTTAAGAAGTTCCCTTATCTCGTGTCTGACATGACACATTAGTTCTTTAATATCCGGAATAATAAAATTAATATAATTTATACTTACTTTAGAAACATTTTAAATATTATTATACATTTTATATCAGTTATCACCATGTTAAAAAAATTACATAATTATTTAAGTTAATGTCGGTTTCTTTGTTGATATTGGGTACTTGAGTCGAAAATGAACTTGTTATAATTACAAATTGTCCATGTGGTAAAAATTTCATCATATCCATAATGATATTCATGATTTAGATATATTATATATCTTATATATCCAGTTTATATGTATTTATAATAGCCTATAGCATTTGGACATAAGAAATGAAATGCACTGTTCATGGAGACAGTAAGTCGTACGTACACATGAATGCTACTTTCATTTTTTTTCATATTTAAGGCAATGAAAACTAAATTATAAATATGTATATTATAATTCCATTATAATATATATGTTATATATTTTTCCTAATTTCATTAATTCCATCCTTTATACATTCCCTGTATAGCATGAACAAGTCATATCACTTTGAGGGGCGGTATTCCACACTTCGTCAATTGAAATTATCATTTATATACAACATGAAAAGAATAAAGGTTTGTTATAAATTATTATTAAAGAATAATATAGATAAAATTAATTTCATATATATCATATATAATTTCAGTTACATCATAATGGCCACCATGAGAGGTGGCTGGGGATAATTAAACAATCATTGTTTTGTGAGGCAGTAGTTCGTCGTCTATAGAAACAATATGTATGTATCCATTAGAAGAAGATGTGTGGAAGTGTACTTATAATATTTCTCATAAAAACCCTAGTATAATGAGGATAATAGGGTTTTTATATAAACAAATAATAAGAATATCATATGGAGTGGGGAAGGAAAATAAGAGAAAATAACTTGAGAGAAGACGTTGCCTTTAAATCAGGCAACTCCCTTTGGTTTGAACCAAAAGGTTTTTATTAATTGCCTTCAGCCTAGGATAAGGCTTATATAAGTAATAGAAGTATGATGGGAGATTATTGGAGAAGAGTTTGGATAAGCCAAGAGTCTTGAGAGTTGTGATTAATGAGTTAGAGGTGATGTCCTTTTATAAGGGGGAGGAGGGGCTCTTTAGGAATATTTGAAAATATTTTTTTTGTAAACTGAATTAGATTTAAGAAGGGACCCAAATAAATTAATTAAAATCTAAGGTCATTAGTGTTCTATATCCTCTCAGAAAATAAGTTTTATAAAAGTTTAGGGCATAAACTTAACCTTATCTTTTAGCTTTAACACTTAGTCAACTAATTTAACTTTTACCACGTCCGCTTATATATTCATAATATATGGTTAATATATTTACAATAAAATTACAAGTGACCCAAAATGGATAATTAATGAATTTTTTAACATCATATTTTTCATTTGGAAGAATATTATATTTTTAGAATTCTTTCATCATTTAGTAAAATATTAATTGATTCAAAAACTCATTTATTTCAATTCATAAATTATTCATATCAAGACTTTTAAAAAAATATACAACAAATTTTTTAATCAGAAAAAAAAAAATTAATTCAAATATAACATGTCATTATTATCCCAAAAAATCTTTTCATACATAAAAAGTGTCAAAATACATTTATTTTCATATTTATAATCTAATTTATTTAAAAAATTCATTAAAAAGGTAACAAAAACATCATCATTGTGTCATACATAAATTTATTTATTTGATGTATAAAAATTATAAATAAAGTAAAATTATGTATGAAATATTTTTCGATCTCTAATTAATATTTATAGTTGAAAATATCACTATTATTACCACATAAAAAAATTGTTTTACTAAAAGTTATATGTTTATGCTGCATTTTCCATAACTTCAAAATAATTTTTATAAATTGTCAGTTTCACTTACATGTGGATCCATGGGGTCCCCAAATCGACCCAAGGATTCCCATGGTCAGACATATATCATAAAATTATATTAGGGCACATGTTATGGAAATTGAATATAATTGTTTTACCCTTATTTACCAGATTTACCCTTTAACCATGGTAAATAAAATATTTACTGATGTTATTTTTCATAATGTATACAAATAAAAGATAACTATTTGAACAATTTAGACCTCCTGATTCCAAATATGCAATCCATTTTTCCTAATTCAAAAAACCTATGTTTCAGAAATAAATTTAAAATTAATTCCAGTTGTCAAAATCAAAATGCATGCTTTTAAGAAATAATAACTATAAAAAGATTAACATGTGTCTATGTATAATTAAAAAGTGAAATTACTTAAAATAAACCACATTATATTAAATGGTAAAAACATAATCTAATTACACTTCAAAACCAATTAAAAATATAATATAACCATATAAATAAATCAGATGAAAATACAGTTTTGACTTAAAATGCGATATTTTTCACTATTCATTAAAAATGAACTTTATCAGAAAAATAACAAAAAAATTATCCAAAGTAAATTTTAATGCCCCACTTATAAATAAGAAGTTTATTTTGCCAAATTAAAAATATAAAAGTGACAAAAACTAGATTTTAAATAGTTTTCATTAAAAGGATGTAAGACGACCTTTTAAAGCATATTAGAGTATTTCATGCTTAAAATAAGATTCATTCTTATTTTAAGATTCTGAAAAAATTTGGATAAATGTAATGTTTTTTAACAAACATATATAATAATATTCTAGTTAGTTATGTTCATTATTTTTGGTAGAATGACTTTGCGTTAACTACCATTCAAAATAATAATATTGTTATATTATTAATATTTTTCGGTGTAACTCAAAGTTGTGTGCAATATAAGATTTCAAATAAACTGGTTATTAGGTGTTGAGAATTCTATAAAAAAAAGTCATCTTAAATAAAATTAATATCTTATTCATAAATATTAATATATAAGAAAATTTAATATTCTATAAATACATTTGTTGTTATAATAATCCTCAAAATAAGTCTTCATTTTTTTAACCAAAATTTGGAAAAATTCAACTGGGTTTTTAATGATACTCATTCTAATTTCCTAGTCTGATTCGTAATTCTGGTTCTTTAATGTTGGAATATATCTCTGTTATAATAATTTTTCATAATATTCTGTACTATTTCTATTTGAATATATAAATCCTAGGCAGATTTCTCACTCTAATTTGAAAACCCTGAATAAAATCTTCTCTCTTATAATTTTTTCTTATGTATAGATAACTTTATCAATAATTTCTACTCTAGAAACATTTTCTCCCTAGAAATTAAAATATTTTCTCTATTTATATATGAAAATTATTTTCATAAGAATTTAAAAATTACTTTATCCTCTTATAGGTGTGTGAAATAAGGACTATAAAGGATTTTAAAAACATTTCCTACTCAACCAAAATTCATTAAATGAGGTTTTCCATTTAATTTCATATAAATTGTTAACTTATTTATTTATTCCCAATTCTTATCGAATCTTCTCGAATATTATCTTAACATCAAATCGCTTTAAATTTCATAAAAATATCTATTTTATTTTGATTATGATTATGATTAATAAATATGATTTCACTGTTATGATAAATACATTAGGTGATTCCAATTTTCTTGACCATTATTTATACAAAAATGAACTAAAGATATCTCATTTCATTTATCAGCACCAGTTGAGGGTCTAATCCTCCCAGTTTTTTTAAAGGTTGGGGCTGAAGCCTCATTCTTATTATTAAATCAATGCAATGACCTCTTTTTAACTAGGTTGAGGGAAACCCATTACATATCCCGAAGGCCCAGTGGGCTTGTAGCCCATAACATAGCCCATAGGCCCAAATTCTAAGGCCAATTCACATTCTATGAATAGTAATCTGATGCTACAGTACCACACAGTATCGTCGCCGCTACAGTACCATGCTGCCGCTACAGTACCTGCTGATGAATAGTTCTGCCGCTGTTACAGTGCCGCTACAGTACCGCTACAGTAACCTGCGTCCCATGGGTTTTGAACCCCCATTTTCCATGTAGTATTACGGGGTGCTTACCACTAAGCCAAACCCCAACTACTCTAATATTCCCATTTTAATTTCCTCATTATAATGAAAAAAATATGTTATTAATTATGTTTATCTTACACTAGAAGCGAAAAATTTAAAACATATGGTTTCCTATTATGATGCTCCATGTAACGCTCTGACCGGAACAACCACTTGAATAGTCCTAAACGGTTTGGGTGTTACTGAACATAGGTGAACATCCCCGAAACCCAAAGGATTATGACTATCAGCGAGGGTGTAAAAAGGTATATTGAGGAGGCAATACACTCCAGGAAGAAGGGAAATGAAGTACTATTCGGAGTATAATATAAAATAAGGGGCTCTGCAAACTCAAACTAGACCCACAAAGTGGAAGCACAATCAATAGTAAATAAACCAACGGATGAAGTATAGAAACATTTCGAGAATATTGTAAATAGAATAGCATGATGAACACCCCTTTTTCTTACTAAACAAAAAATCATGCATCCACAACAGGTCATATATGTCAATAGCAATGGAGCCCATGGCTATCCAAAAGTAACTAAAAAATAAAGTAAACATGTTGATGTAGGAAAGAAAGAAAAATAGAGTAAACTACACCTTGGAATAACCTCAAGGTTTATAGTACCTCCATTCAAAATCTAAAATGATCCAACTATTGATGTTGATCTCTTTCATGCACATAAAACAATAAACTCTACAGGCATCCCAATGGGCCTGGTTAGGGTGTGAGAAGAATCTCATTAGGATACCACCCAATGGTTCATACCTAGAATACGTGTGTAATAAGAAATGAATCTATAATGAAATTAAAAAGTATGATGCACAATGTAAACAAAACCTCCACTGGTGCTCAACAACCATCAGGGAGAATCAACTGCTTTGGCCAACACTAGAATCTCATACACATAACTGGCACCACGTGCCTCCTGATATCATGTGTCTCAAGTACTGATGTCCCGAAGGCACGCCCAAGAAACTATAAACTGGAACCATATTCCACCTAACACCACGTGTCTCAAGTACCAACGTCCCATAGGCACACTCAAGAAGTAGTAACCTAGTACCATCTACCACCTGACATCTCATGTCTCAAGTAACAACATCTCATAGGCACACCCAAAAATTATTAACCAGGCACCATGTGCCTCCTGAAACCTTAGGTCTCAAGTACAAATGTCCCATAGGCACACCCAAACAATCTTAAGGCTCCTCACCTTCCACATAGCTTCTATGGAAAGCACCCCCAAACCATAATATCCTTACCGCAACTACGGGGGCCTCTACCAACATGACCAGACAAAACCACCTCATAATGGATTCATCTGTATGCACATGAAAGAAATCACAGGTGAGAGGTAATAACCAAATTTATAACCCAAGACATAAACTCTTTGGTACTTCTTTCCCCAATGACCACGTTGCTTAGAATCTAATGACCTTTCCATCCATGTAACCTGGGACATGTCCAACCTGACAGTCACACTACCTCAATCTGACGTCCATGATGCCCAAACCCATGGTCAAACAACCCTAATAATATGGGTCAAGCCCAACCTATGATAAATCATCACTCATGAATATCTGGGACATTCCCATCATAACCCAATGGTTGAGCATATTCAATATCAAGTATCACATATATTATATCAATTGAATCACTCTGAGCAGGAAAAACAATTTAAATAGCTGAATTTCACATGCCATGTGTTGTCCCATATTAGCACCGAGGTATTGAAAGCCTCTGCTAACTTAATCATGCCTAAACTATTAAAAATCAGCAGTTTAATTAACAAAAATCATTTATAACCATTTTGGAACCCTGATAAAAAATTCCCCAAGTGAGAAATAGCCTCTAAACTAGCTTCTCTAAAGCATCACAAGGTAAGGGAATTCCCAACAACATCCCAAAAGGCATACAGTCAATTAAATATAAATAAACATGGGTCTCTCTCAATAATTGACGTTATGCTAAAAATTCACAACCACCAAATGACCACAAAAACATAGAACTAGATATGAACCACCTACCTTATACTCATTTATGTAGGCACGCCCAAAATAAAGCTCCAATTCAAAGTTGATCTTCGTAGATCTATGTTTTTGTCAAATCCTAGGAATTCTACTTGGATGAAAACTACAGCGTGTGAGGCAAAGGAACAAGAATGGAATAGGGTTCATAAGTTTAGAATTTCTGAGGTGATCCCACATCCATCGATGGATTGAAGCATAGATTTTAGATGATGAATCCTGGAGAATAAAAATTCATGGAATCTTAGAGCGTCATAGTCCGAAAATAGGGAAGAAGAAGATATTTTCAGAAAAGAGATGCGACACACTCCCATATAAATAAATAAAAATAAAAGTACCTGGCGGGTATTAAGGAATACATGTAATGTTGTAGCTTGTATGTACTTCAACTTAAATGGGTTTCCATGACATCGCATGCCCTAGACACATCACACGGGTCAACACAAGGCTTGGACTCATCTATTACATTGAAGGTAAAGTTCGAAACGTGTTAAGTAACTACATGTCACATAGTATATTATATTTACATGGTCACTAAACAACAGGTACTATGTTAGAACGATTCCATTACATTCCTAACATAAACATGAAATGTAATATTAAGTACACAACATTTAATCTGTAAATTTCCAGAACGATCTAGTTTTTCCCCTTTTTCTCAAAAACAATATAAAAAAGAAAAGGAAAAAATCGTACCTCAACGGAAGAACCAGGTTCTTACAAACTTCACCCTATAAAGAAATCCATCCCCGAATTTCCCTTCTAAGGGTGGTGAAGAAACATTCTAGAATAACCCAGTTCCAAAACTCAAATCAATCAAAGGTCCATCAACCAATTACTCGGACTCCAGGTCCGCCTTTGACGCATTGTCACCCATGCACCCTATGAAGTGCCCTCGTGTCGTTCCCGACACCTGAACCTATCCTACACTGCATTGGTTTCTACCTCCATGGGGTCCTATATCCCATGAATGCTCAAAACAACACATGGTGTCTTGCACCTCATGTAGCATGCATACTCGATGCCTCGATGCCCATAACACCTCATGTATCCAATATCCTCGATTCTCCTGATGCCACGAATCCCATATATATATATATCATGAACCTGAAATAGTTCCAATTACACTGACTAGCATCTGGTTAGTCCACATATATCATATACACCTCATGAACTCAAAAAGTAGATGCCTTAACAGGACATGGCCAAAGAAAATAAGAAAATCACAGCCACGCCCATGGCGTACCTATGACAATCATCATATCTCCATCCTTCTCAGCCTCTAGAAACTCCACGGTTTTCCCCTGGCCTGATGTATGAATTTCTAATGACTAACCTCGCTACGGTGCTTCTTCCATCACCATCCACTGACCCCTCAGTTTGGTCATGCTATCACTTCAACCTCCTCTGGGTGCCACTGAGCCTTGGATACCCTCATCAAGTACTGATCCCGAATCAACCTCAGATGTAATCGTCTATCTTGGTCCCTATCAGTGGGCAGCCTCTAAAGGCTGCCTGAAGAATCTCTCTATATGTATCACATTTCCACATGTCAACTCTCATTTGGAGGCCTATCGTACTGAGTTCGGACATTCCCTAGCTACCCTAACTCAAATTAAACCCCAGATGAACAGGAACAAGGTGGTCTATTTAAGTCCTTGGCCTAACCTCCCTACTGGAACTCATCCCGACCTCATTTCCTGCTATCCGAGACATCCCCTAAAGCTGTTGACCAGCTAAAATGGGACACAACCGTCAAGTTGTCATGTTGTCCTCATATATGAGCACCTGATTAACTACCATAGATAACGAGGACAGCCTGAAGATGTTTACCTGCACGTTAATGGCATGTCGTAATCCATCTTCGAAGCGACTCACCCTCGAGGTTTTATCTCCTTCCATACCTGTTACAAATAAAGACAACTCAGTGAAGGTAGCTTCATAGTCTATGCTGAACATGTCACCCTACTTGAGGCTCAAGAACTCCCGAGCTCTCTCTACCCTTAGCATCTCTGGGGAAAAGTGCTCAAAAAATTATCCTCAAAGTCCATCTATATCAGCCATCTATTTCTTAGATCCTGATCCTACACATCACAACAAAACGTTGTCAATCCTCTCAGAATGTGGGTCATCAGCTTGACCCTCCACCCTGGAGGCATCTCGAGCTAGTCAAAGATCATCTGCTTGCTCCATATCCAGTTAATAGCCGCCTGAGGACCACCCTCACTCTGAAAAAGTGGTGAGTTATATGGTTAGAACTATCGAGATAGATATTCTAAAGAAGTCATCGTACCCTGCGTGCCTCTGTTGATCCCCTGTAAAACACATACTAGGATAGATCAGAGCTGCTCGTCAAGCCACATCCCAAAGGCTTCCAAACACGACCGCTGGTTTGCCAACACTGGATCTTAAACATGACTATGTCCCTAAGAATATACCTACGGCTCATTCTCTACTTGTCCCTCATGTGTCTAATCCAGATCGTGCTCCTGCAACACTATACTTTCAAACACCTAATGTTGCATTGATCCATCTAGGAGGAACCCGCGGAATACCATAAATGGTCAGACAACCCGCATATATATATATATATATATAACAGATAATGAAATTAGTCAAGATGCATCATATAAGAACTACCCTTAATCTCCCACATCTTAACCAGGCCCCACTACATCCTAGCCTCAAGAGATCCAATTATCAAACATTCCTCAGGCCATTCCCATCCTGACAACCATTGTTACCACAAACTGATGACCGAGTCTCCCAATCCTGACAACGATACTAACTCAAATCAACATCTAAGAGCCCAATCGTGGGGATCAACATCACCTTAGTCACAGTAATCGTCTACCCATTAAAGATCCAGGCCCAAATCTCATGCCACAAGCAAATTTAGGTAATTAAAAACATGGCATATTACATTGCAATAAACATGAAATTCTATCAGTAATTTCACCCTTCACATTTCAAAATCATCTATAGCATGGAAATTTATATTATACACGTGGTATTATCACTTCACAAAGAATATGTGCATATATGAAATTGAAATACCCTAACAATGTGCCTATAAAAAACCATGAAAACTATCCTTTCCATACTAATCCATGGTCTAATTCTCCATTACCGCACCGAGTCAAGGGTCACATATCACAACATATAATATCACACTCCAAGTAATAAACTAAGGTGGAAATCACATAAATAGTAATCTGAGAAAACGTAAACAGCAATTCCCACCCAAGGTAACATGGCCCATCCCTTGTACCTGGGCTACATGCACCTAAGAACAATCTAGAAACCCAGTTCCAATAACAACCTATCTTCAGAATACCATATTTAAAATAGAAATCCAGTAGAAAAAAAAAAGGCATTCTCAGTCTCATTAGTAGTTAGTCAAAAGATTCTACTAATTCTGTGTCAAGAACAACCACCTATGATACCACTTTGTAACGTCCAGACCTGAATAGCCACCTGAACAGTGCTAAATAGGTTGGGTATTACTATCCTTAGGCACACCTCCCCGAACGTGAAAGGCTTCCGACTAGCATGGGGGGTGTAAATAGGTATAGTGGATAGGATATACCCTCTGGGGAGGGGAAAAATAATGTATTGTTCTGAGTATAATATTAAATAATGGACTCTGCAGACTCAAACCAGACCGGCATAGAAGAAGCACAATCAATGGCAGATAAACCAATGGAAGAAATATTGAAACAAGCATAGAGGATTATAAACAGAAAATCATACTGAAAAACCCTCGTAAATACTAATCTATAAATAATGCGTCCACAGTAGGTCTTACATGTCAAAAAAATGGCACCCATTGCTAACCATTAGTAGCTTCAAAATAATGTAATCAAAACGATACAAGAAAGAAGGAAAAATAGAGTAACATCAAATGAGGTATGACCTCTAGATTCATACTATCTCCATGAAATTGCTATTATGATCCTTCTCTAGAAGCTGATCTCTTTCCTACACAAATATCCATAAAGTATTCATGTATCCCGAAGGTCCCATGTAGGGTGTGAGACAAATCTCAGTTGGATACCACCAAATGGTGATTACCTAGTATATGTATTTAAGCAGGAATACATATATAAGGAAAGTCAACATTATGATGCACAATGTAAACACAACCTCCACTGGTGCTTTCTAGCCACCTGTGGGCATCACCTGCTTTGGACAATGTCGAAATCTTAGCCATGTAACCGGCACCACATGCCTCCTGACACTGCGTGTCTCAAGTACCGACATCCTGAAGGCACAAACAAGCAACTGTAACCCGACACCATGAACCTCCAAACACCTCATGTCTTAAGTACCAATGTCACATAGTCACACCCATGTAGTAGTAACCTGACACCATTTTCTTCCTTACACCTCGTGTCTCCTGCACCGATGTCCCATTGGTATGCCCAAACAATACTAACCTAGAACTATGTGCCTCCTAACAACTTGTGGCTCAAGTACCGACATACCATAGGCATGCCCAAACAATTTGAAGGCACATCACCTTCAATATGGCTGCTATGCCAAGCACCCCCACACCATAATCACATAACCACAACTATAGGGGCCACTACCCACAGAGCAGTCAAAACCACCTCATCATGTAGTCATATATGTCCACGCGACTCAAATAACGGGTGAGTGCTAATCACAAAATTTAGAACCCAAACCATAACCTATCTGGAACCTTATGCCCCTATGACCATGTCACTCAGAATCCATTGGCCTTTCCATCCATGTGACCTGGGACATGCCCAACCTGACAATCACACTACCTCAATCTAACATCCACAATTCCCAATCCCACGGTCAAACCATCCAAATAATCCAGTTCAAGCCCAACCTATGATCAATTATCACTCGTGAATATTTGAGCCACACCCAACACAACCCAAAGGTTTTAGAATAAGAAATATAAAGCATCACATATATATATAATTAAAAGAATCACTCTAAATGGGTAAAAAATTTAAACATTTGAAATGAATTACCCATGTGTTGTCCAATACCAGCATTAATATCTTGAAAGTCTCTAAAAACTTAATCATGCTTAAATAGTTTAAACATGGTATTTTAATCAAAACAAATCAATTATAACCATTTTTGAACCACCGCCCAAAATGAATCAACTGGGAAATAACCTCTAACCCAACATCTCTCAATCATAATAAGGTAAGGGAATTCCCACGGCATCCCAAAAGGCTTAGGGTCAATTGCATATAAATAGACATGGGTCTTTCTCAATACATAACAATGTGCTAAAAAGTCATAACCCCCAAATGACCACAAAAAAACAAAAACAAAATATGCACCACCAACCTTAGACTCGTAGACGAAGGCACTTACAATATCGAGATAAAATTCTAATCTGACATTCATAGATCCACATTTCCATCAAATCCTGATAATTCTACTCAAATGTAAATTGTTGTGTGTGGGGGAAATAAACAAGAATAGAAAAGGGTGCGCGAGTTTAGCCTTCCTGACATGATCCAGCATCCATCGATGGATTGAATAACATACATCAGATGAAGAATCTAGGAGAAGAAACATTTTTGGCCTCCGGGAGTATCCTAGTCTAAAAATGGGGAAGAAGAAGATGTTTTCAGGAATGACAGGTGATGCTCTCTCATATAAAAAAATAATAATTGAGCAATCTATTTATTGAGGACTATACACCATGTTTTATCTTGTCTGTACTTTGACTTACATGTGTTTCTAGTTCCTCACACAGCCTAGACGCATCACATAGGTCAACCCATTGCTAGGACTCAACCAATACATGAAACGAAAAGTACATGGCATGTTAAGTAATTACCTGTCGTGTAGTATATTATGTTTACATGGTCACCACACAGCATGTACTGAGTCAGCACACATCTAGTACATGCCCAACATAGACGTGGCGTGTAATATGAAATACAAGGTGTGTAATCTGGAAATTTCTAGAACAACCCAGTTTCCCCCTGTTTTCAAAAACTATGTAAAAAATGACGAAAAAATAAGACTTGTATCCCATAAGAAGAATTGGGTTCTTGCAATCAATGCCATCTAATGAAAATAAATATATTTTTCGTCAAACTCTTCAAGATTCCTTCTCCTTTGACTGTAATTCTAAAAAATCTCCAAGAAACATTCTTCTTATTCTTTTCATTAAACTGATAATCACGAATTTGATAATGTTATCTATGACATGTTACATATAATTATCAGTCACATATTCACTATGAAAAATTAGTGTCTCCTCTAATCTGATGGATCATGATCCAATTGTTAAACATATCAATGAAGCACTGAATAGTACTCTTTAATTTATCTTGACCTACTTGATACTAAAATTGAACAATTCAACCAGCAATTCATCTTTATTAAAATGGTTGAAAAAAATAGTGATCATTTTCTAAAATTATTTTCATATATGCCCCCAAAACCATTAATTATTTGGATTTTCATTATTCTTTATAAATCATAATAAAATCAATTCGTTTTATGAGTATTATGATAACATTCTGATCATGATGGATGAAAATCAACATCTTTGACATCAACAACATCTTTCATTTCATAATATTGTACGCATTAACATCATTAAAAAATACTTTTAGGTAATCTCATACTAATTGAATGTGACCAGAATTTTTTTTACACAAACATTCCTCTTCTTTAACTTCTTTCTTTTTAAGAATGAATACTTCATGACTTTGAAAACATTTATGATCATCTTTAGCATCACCTAACCTAAAATGGAAATTTCATAAACTTCTTATAGTTCCAACAACGTATTTCATTCCAAAAACCAAAATAATATTGGTATAAAAATTTCTCTACATTTACATTATCAATATATCATCACATGATTTTCAAATTAATTATGTTTTTCAGAAATAAAAAACATCAAAGCATCTTCATATTTACAGCAGACCCATGCAGAAAATGATTCCCATCGTTATTGTAATATTCATTACATTTTGGAACCATAATGACTCTAATAAACATTTTCTTCTATAAAACACCTTCTCAATATGATAGAATTTATAATGAATTGTGAGTCTTATTATCTGAATACAATGTTAAACCCAATTATGCTATTTTACAGTGTGATTAGATTATTTCTCCTTAAACATCCTTAAAACAAATGAAAATTTCTGGATATGATCATCTTCCTTATTAGCATGGACTAAAAAATCATTCCTTTTTTATTTCTTTTTTAAAAAGTTTAATTAATCATTGAACTTTGTAATTACATGATTTGTATTACTTATCCACAACTCTATGCCTACATGAGATAACTCATCATAGGAAACAATAATTATTTACAAAAAAACCTTGTTTAATAAAAATAGAAATCATGAGAACCTCGTAATTTTTTCACATATTTACTCACTTCTTCCCTTATATTATTATCATAAGTTTCCCATAACCAATAAAATAATACATTAGAATAATTCTGAAATTTATAATTCTGAAATCATAGCTAACCCAGAACTCCCCATTTTTACATGATTTTTTAAGAGGAATAGTATATAAATATGTATAACCTTGTCAAAAATTATCCCCCTTTGACAAAAATATCCAAAAAAAATTAATGAGGGTACAAAATAATGTACTTAAACCATGAGAAAAATAGCTTGTACACCAATGTTAAACCTAAATTTAGAAAAACATTCCTTTAGTAATGGTTTTGTGAAAATTGCAGTAACATGTTATGAGGTAGGAACATACTCCATCTTCAATTAATTATTATCCACATGATCTTGGATGAAATAATTTTTGATAACAATATGTTTTGATTGAGAATTTTGTACAAAATTTATGGTAATTTTGATTTCACATTTCTTATCATAGCCCAAGAGTAATGGTAACTTCACTTCAGAAAGTAAATCTCACAACTGAGTCTTCATCCACATAATATGGGTTGTATCTTGAGTAGAATAAACATAATTAGATTCATCCATACTAAGATTTATTTATTTTTTTTCTCTGTATAACAACTAAAAGAACTCTTCCCCATAAAAATAATTTTAATAGGTTTGGATCTTTTATGTTCAACATTTTATTCCCAATTAGTATCTGAATACCCAAACGAGTCAATACATTCTAAGCAGTGTTGTGTCATGAGAAAGTAAAATATAAAAATGTAGGATCGTCTTTTGAAACCCTTTCTGTTAAACATTATTTTCTTCTCCATCCTTAACCTACTTACTTCCTATTTAAATTGTTGTGAAATCTTTTTTTTAGATTGCCTTGAAAAACTTCTTTCAGTAGTTATTTAGCCTGCTTTTCAAGAGAATGAAAAATGTTTTTCTTACTTTGTATAATTGGTAACCCAAGAATGTATTTCATTTCCCCGATCATTGAAATATAAATAAACATTCTCATCTCTTTAGTAAATATTTCAGAATGTCTATCATTATTCCTAAAAAGATAATATCATCAACATTAAAAATTATGATTGGGGAGAACTCTTGACTATCATTGATATAAATATTTCTATCAACTCTTAATTTCTTCAAATTCCTCTTCCTCGATAATGCATCCAATTTGGAACACCATGATCTCAGAGCTTGTTTTATCTAATAAAAGTATGTATTCATCTTATGCACATAACATTAATATTATTAACAATAAGGCCACAATTTTTTTAAATTTTAACTTCCACATCAGGATCTCCCTTCATAAATGATGACTTAACATCAATTTCAAAAGAAATTGTAACTTCATCATACAAAAATAATAATAAAGATTCTGATTCTTTCTAACCATTCAATTGAATCAAAATCCTCATAAAAATCAACACCTTCTGTTTGATATTAACCTATTCATGCTAGTTATTCCTTATTCATTATCCCTATACCTTCTTCATTCATATTCTTCCAAAAAACCCATTTGTTCAATAACATTTTAATTATCAATATTATGTCTAAATTACCAAGAATTATTATATTATATGTGATCATTCTCTTCATTCATAGCTCAATCCCATTTTTAATTCTCAAAATCTTCATTCACATCATTCGATTTACTTTTCTAATTCAATGAAGTGAATTTAAATACTTTTTATGTTTTTTTTGTTTGATCATTATGATGTTGATCAAGAATAAATTTCTGATACCCCACTTGTTTCCTAATCCTTGGATGAGATTTTTGAGTTTCATACCCATCACTTGAAATTGATGATTCAGATTCATCTTCTTGAGTAGGATTACTATCATCAACATACTTATCAAAATCAGTAAAAAAAATTATCCTTCCCAACATCCTTATTTTCCCAAGGTTTTTTATCTTCCTTATCGTTTTTAATAACATTCACATCAATAAAATCAATTATTCCCCATATTTTTTTATTTAAACACCTATATCCTCTACCGTTCATAGCATATCCAAGAAAAATTTCATCTTCACCTCTCTACTCAAACATTACATGATTTTCATTGTTCTTCTTTATGATACATGAACAACCAAAAAAACTCTTATGTGTTTGAAAAAATGTTGTTTTTTCATAAAAAATTCATAGAGATTCATATCAAATCATTTTCTATAGAGACATCAATTTTTTATATACATAGATGTTATCATGGATTTCCTCAAAAAGTAATGAGAAATGCCATGTTCAACTAACATTGTTCTCTATATTTCCACAAAACCTTTGTTCTTTTTTTTAACAACCCCATTTCGTTGAGGAGTACATAGTGAGATGAAGTCATTTTGAATTACCCGATTCTTAAGATGGCTTTCAATTTCATAATTTATGTACTCACCAACATTATTAGAACACAACGTCATCATTTTATATTCATATTCTCCATAGTATTCCTCCTAAAAATTTTAAACATTTTCAGAGTATCTAATTTCTGTTTCATATAAATAACACTTGTAATAAAAGTAAATTCATTAATGAAATTTATTAATTACATTTATCTATTAGTCGATTGGTTTCTAATCGGCCTAGAGATATCAGAATAAATATTTTTTTAGGAGATTTTTTGATCAAATATCAACATTATCTGGCACTACATTAGTTATTATTCCTTTCTAACAAATAGCGTAACACAAATATCATCTTCTTGAAATATCAAGAATATCTCAGACACTATCAAACTTTGATAACATTTTCATGTTTCTCAAACACATGGGTTCTAACCTTTATTTACATAATTAATTCTCATTCAATGTGCCAATGTAACAAGATTTTTGTATTCCACCAACTTGAAATGAGGTTTTTTGAATGTTGGCCTCTTATTACTAGATTTGAAACTTCTTTACACATCAAAAAAGCCCATATTTTTTGAAAATAGTTTTTTTCCTTCATCCTATATCTTTGAAACACATAGAATTTTTCATTTCATCCGATACATATAAAAATATTTCTTGGACATCATATTTAATTTTCTAATGAAGGATGATCCAAAACCTTTGATTATTAGAGATTCATCATTTCCAAATGTCAAAGTTCTTTCTTTGAATCCTTTAATATTATTTAACATCATTATGTATCCAATTATATAAAAAAGAACACCCACTATCCGTGATCCATGGTTATTCTTCTTATGTATCTTTCAAAGTAGTTCTACAACAAGAGATTTTTCTTTCAATCCATATTTCTCATCTTCCATATTCTAAGATTTATTAACACAGTTTTTGTGTGCCAATAAAAAACGATAAATAATTTTCTATTATTTCTCGGATTCTCACACCATTCATAAATATTTTCAAGGGTTTGGAACCTATTTTCAATATTCACACAAACCATATCATGCTTCTTCAGAAAATCCTTATCAGAATTCTTCCCTTGAGGGTATTGACTCCCCATAAAACATTGCCTTCTATAATTTTTTGAATAGTAAAAATTTTGTAAGATCCTAAAATAGCCTAAAGGCCTTCATTTTTTATTGATTTTTGATAACCCCCATTTCAAGGGATGGGGGGAACCCTTACAATGCCCGTAGGTTTAGATATTACATGGCCCATAGGCTTAGGAGATTACATGACCTGAAGGTCTTAGGGAATTAAATCAAACTATCTATAAGAAACTGCCCCTCCCCAGCATCTGCATAATGATAGTGGATCTCCGCCTTCGCATGGCCATCTGACTAGGCTTCCCATGAAATAATAGGTTGGTCCTGATGGAATAGCCATACCCTCTCATTCTGAAAAATCTATTTGGTTCTTCTCTGGTGAGTGCACCTACTCTGAATCCTCTTCTAGGGCTGCTCCTTTTTTGTAGTGTTTGTCTGGGGAAACTACATGTGTCCCGAAGGCCTTGAGGTGGCCTGAAGGTCTTAATGGTGTCCCAAAATCCCTATTAACCCGAAGGCCTGGGTGGCCCGAAATCCTTAAGGACCCCGAGCCCAAACCAGTGGCCTGAGATGAATAGTTCCTACCACTATAGTACCGAACAGTAACTGCTACAATACCTGTTATATTACCCGCACATTTTACAGTTCTGCTACAGTACATGTACAGTGTATAGGCCTGCTACATTACCTGCACAGTGTACATCTATGCTATAGTACCTGCTACCATACTGCTACAGTACCCCGGAAATTTGCATCTACCTGGATTTAAACTTGGGTCTCATGGATGAACTTAAGGATACCTCACCAACTGGGCTGAGGCTCATGTGCAGAAATGTTGTTAGATGAACTAACAATTATTTTCAATATTTCTAAATCCACCACAATACCAGCTGTATTCAGAAAAATAATAATTTCATCTAAAATATCCATACTGACCAGAATTTTTAGTATGTTTCTTAGAAACCATCTCATCTTTTTTATCTGGACATTGTTGACCACCAACATTTATGTTATCAACTAGAATCTTCCTCTTATACTTAGTTTTATTTTTTTTCCTAATCAAAATAATATGTAATAAAGACTTTTTCAGACTCTGGGTTTTTAAAAGCATCTGAAATCACTATTTTTTTCTCTTGGCCATGTAAATAGAATTCACAACTACCTTATTCATAGATAAAATTTCCACTTTATTATCAACCTTTGAAAGTAATTTTTTATCCTTCTTAGTGTTTCCCTTTCAATACATTCCATGAATTTCAATGATAGAATTATTGAAACATGTGACCCTCTATTAAACTATAGAATGTATTTATTGGACATGTTCCAACACTTCTTATTTTTCCTTCAACTTCACTTCCATATGTTTATGATAAAAATTTTAATTCTCAAGAGATTCCTTCAAATCTTCAATCTCATTTAACAACATAAATATATCAACAAGAAAACCTTCTTTATTGATTGTTGAATAATATTCACTTTAAACGTCCTAATTTAATTTTCTAGTCTCCTAATAATTCTCAATCATGATTTCAATTCTTATTTCATATGAAATTATAATGGAGTTTCTTCTTCTCCAGAACTTCTGCATTAGAACTCTTCATTTTTCTCTTTTTTAAAGAATTTATTCTCTATATCCTTTTCTAAATATTTTTCAAATTCAGGCTCACTACCCTCTTATTCATCATCATTAGATAATAAACTTCTCCTTTATTATTTGGATAATTTTCTACACTAGAAACAAGAATAATATTTATCCTTATCGTTCTATTTATTACATGACTATCTTGGCATTCATTATTCGTTATTACTATCTTCATCTTTCTTATTTTCTAGGAAATTAGCGATCAAGTGCTCAATAACTCAAAATTTATAACACTTAAATGGAATTTTTCCTATATATTTATCTATACATGTTATAATATTTTTATAAAACAGTGACAAAAATTACTCAAGGTTTTCACATAACATGTATTTGGAGTTAGAGTCAGCAATGTAATCTTCCACAATAGCTTTGTTAGATTTTTCATTCTTGGCCACCATGAAAGGCATTTCTCTATCATATTTTTCTCACTCTATGTATTAATCCCTTATCATTTGGTAGTAAAAGCACATTTCTCACATAGAAAATCACATTCTTAAGGTTATGGGAGTAAATTATTCTCATCCTTTCCATCATTCTAAATATCTTTCTTATTCACACATGTATGAGTCACATTGTCATTCAAATGATGAAATCCATTTTGAGCTTCAAGAACATCATAGCCAAGAGAAATAAGATAAGTCTACATTCTTTTTTTCAAGATATGATAATTTATTATGACAACCCTACTTTTTATTACCAAATTAAACATGATTTATTACATAAAACTTCACTTGATACAACAAACAAGATCGAGTGGTTTAGTGTATATGGGTATTAGGATCATTACATAAAAACATGAAACATGAAATAAAACATCTTTATTGAAAACATCCTTTACATGACCACTACATTCCTTCGTACATAGCATTTCATGGGATAACCTGAGGACATGAATAATAAAAGGGTGAGCTATAAAGCTCAATAAGGGAGTAAACATGGAATAACATGAAGATTAAAATACATGTTAGACAATAGGCATATCAATAGAGCATAAGAAAAGCATACAGGCATGATAAAGCATGATAATCATAACTTTGAAATGTGGAAACAACACTTAACATGGAATTATCATGATCCAAGGCTCATTGCACATGGAGCATGAGTAAGTCCTCATTGCACATAAAGCATGAGTAAATCCTCATTGAACTTGAATTATCATGAGTAAACACTCATTGCACATGATGTATCATGATACTATAATTTACCCAATGCATTGGAGTGCTATAAGGGAACACCCTTCTTAAACATTTCATTTCATGCATAAGTGTGCCACATGGATCATAAAATATGGATTCATAAAACATAGTCATTTATTCAATGATAATGGAATGTGGAATTAATACATGAAACTTTGGTCTCAGTTCTCTCAGTACAGGGTTCCAAATGGGGAGAGTCTTTCTGTTCGAGAGTATCTCCTGGCATGGTTTTCGGGCTTCGGCAGGAGAGTTGAGGATCGTTCAGTAGGTATGATCATTCTAGTATCTGTATGATGGATGCTTTGGGAAGCTCGCAATCAGGTAAGGCTAGGTGGCAAGAGATCGTTTTTACCACTTCAGGTCCGTATGAGATTGCTCATTGTAGAATTGTCTACTCTTTTCAAGAATGGTTTTCATGGTGGTATTCTGGGGTCCTTTGTGGGTGGACAGTGTGCCCAGGCCCTATAGTTAGGGAGATGGGTTAGATGGCAACCCCCGGTTGGTGGGTAAAAATTTAATGTGGATGGTTCTTGTTCGGGGGGGGATCCTGAGGGGCGGTGGTGTTCTTCAAGATTGCTGGGGTTTAGTGCACATTGCTTTCAGTGCCTATTATGGGCCAGGCACTTCTACAGGTGCCGAGTTTAGATCCCTCTTTATGGGTCTCACTCTGTGCGGAAGGCGAGGTCTCCGGGTGACAGATGTTGAATCAGATTCAGAGGTTCTGGTTAGATCTTTTCAGGGTGTATGTGACGTGGCTTGGAATCTGGTGTATGTTTTTAAAAGGTGCAAAGCGAAGACCAATCAGGGCAGGTAGATCCATCATAGTGTGAGAGAATCCAACTTTGCGGCTGATGCATTGGCTCGCGGGGGCAGGCCAGAGGAGACATTAATATTGTATGATAGTCTTAATTCTCTTCCATGCGAGTGTGTCAATGTGATCCGTAATGACTCACTTGGTCTCCAATACTTTCGCCATCTGTGATTTGTATCCTTAGAGTTTCCTGTCTTCTTAATAAAAAATAACTTTTAGTCAATAATTAAAGGTTTATAAAGGTGAATACCCTTGATTGAGAAATGGGCATGGTATTCACAACACAATTACATTGGCTTAGAAAATCAGTGCGATTTCGGCAGCGTAACGGCGTGAAATAAGAATTCATAAAAATGGTTGATGAGAGAGAAAGGGGTTACTAATCATATTTAACATGTAATGGACTTTAAGAAGGTTATATATATACATGTCCCAACAATTTTAATGGAATTTAGATTCACGATAAAAAAGTATTGCTTGAATGTCAACGAGGAGAGAGAACTTCCTTTCAGAATTTCGGCATAGTAACAGGTGTACATGGGAGGAATTTAATGAGAGCGAAAGGGGTCTCCCATCATTCAAACATAAATAGGGCAGTATGAGCATGGTTCGAAACCATACCCCAACATTCATAATTGAATTTAATTGGGAAAAATAACTTAAAGAAAATTGGAAAAAATGAGAAAGGAAGAAAAAACCCTTACATGGAAGTGTGCTTCCAAAGTCTAGAGAGAGGCTTGTGAGAGGCTTCTTGGGAGCTTGGGGAACCTTGGGAGGATTCTAGAGAGAGCAGGGAAGAGGTTGGACGAACTCCAAGGGCTTTGAGTGAGGAGGAAGTGGGATATTGGGTGGGTTTATATAGGAAAGGTGAGGGAATGATTTATTATTTAGGTTTGGGTCCCCTTACATTAAATTAATCCAAACCACAAACCATCCCATGGTTTTTTCCCATGGTGTTTGGAAAAGGGAATATGAAAAAAATATTATATAAATCCAAAGTCCTAACTTCTTAAAATATTAGGGTTGCTTATGTGGAGGTGAGTCACACTCCTTTGGAAATTATTTTAAAAGGGCAAGGTGTTGAATAAGTCTTGAGGGGTCCATTAATGCTATGAAAAGTAAGTCAAACAAACCCAAAATGACATTATTTTAATGGTAAAACATATATTGGCCAAACATAAGGATTATAGTATTTTATTACATCACTATTGGGTCATTATGATGTCATAAAACACATTATATATTTAAACGGTATTTAATTTTTACCCAAAAATTTGACTGTCTAAAAAAATTATGAAAAATTCACTGTTGGATAATTTCGACATCCTGATTCCAGAAATAACATTTATTTTATCTAAAATTTTTTCTAAATATGTTAATTTTTACTTTTAAAATAAAAACCGATATTTATCGAAAATTCATGGGTTTTGACAAAAATGGCTTTCAAACCTTAATAAAAAATTTAATTGGATTCATAAAATTATAAGATCATTTATATTTAATAAAAATTAATTTATTAATAATAATATTATTTTATTAAAATATTATTTAATTAGAAAATCACTTAATTTAATAAAATAGATTTCTTAATTAAATAATAACTAAAAACACCATTTGTACTTTAAAAACTATTTACAATGTATCACAAATGACTAGAAATTATATTCATTATTATATAAAAAAATAAAGTACATGAACATAGTACTACTTATTTGTTACACAACCTCTTTAAACAACCACATAAGACCTATGGGTGAGGTGTGAAATGGTGACAGACTCTTAGGGTGGCTCGGATTACATCGCTCGAGTGGTAATCTCTATCAACTTCCTCTTTTCCCATAGACGGTCCCGTTCGAGATTGACATGGTGAAGCTCATCTTGGGCTTAGTCAAGAGCGAAGCCCAAGGATGCCACCTCTTTTTGGAGCTTCGACAAATGGGCTTTTAATGGGGAAATTCTACTGGATGAGGCTATCGCTTCTTTTGTCTGAGTAAATCGGATTTGTTAAAGTCCTATATTTATACTAATAATGTGATCACTTTTCAACAGCTATAAAAGTAATGGTCACAATTCTTATCATAAAAACAATGAATTTGACATTTTATAAAAACATTTTATATAAAGACATCTTTAATAAGATCAAGAGGGATTTTCCATTAATGAAACTTTGGGTCGTTACAATATTCCCCCCTTAAGAAATTTCTCCCTCGAAATCTTCCTTTTCCCACACTAAAACAAATGTGGGTAACTTAGCTTCATCATATCCTATGATTCCCATGTTGCTTCTTCAAACTTGTGGTTTCTCCACAATACCTTGATGAGGGGCATTGTCTTATTTTGTAGAACTTTTTCTCTATGCTCTTAGATCTTCATTGGTTGCTCCTCATAAGAAAGATCATCTTCCAATTGTACCACCTCTGAAGATAGTACATGTGAAGGGTCCGGTATGTACTTCCTTAAGAGGGATACATGAAATATATCATGTACTTTGGCCATAGTAGGTGGAAGTGCTAGTCGATAGGCCATAGCCCCGACACGATCAATAATCTCATAGGGTCCGATGTACCACGGACTTAACTTCCCTTTCTTTCCAAACCTCATGACTTTCTTCCACAGAGATATGCGTAGAAAAACCATGCCTCCAACGTTAAACTCAAGTTGTCATCGACGATTATCTGCATAACTCTTCTGTCTACTCTGAGCTGCCTTGATATGCTGCTGAATGGTTTTCACCTTCTCCCCCATTTCTTCGACCATTTCTGGTCCAAGCAGCATACGTTCATCGACCTCATCCAAACATGTCGGTGTTTTGATCCTTTCCCCATACAAGGCTTCATATGGTGCTATTTGGATGCTCGAGTGGAAACTGTTATTATAAGAGAACTCAACCAGAGGAAGATGTTGATCACATCCTCCTTTAAAGTCAAATGATCATGCTCTCAACATATCCTCAAGTGTTTGGATAGTCCGCTCAGATTGGCTTTCAGCTTGAGGATGATAGGCTGTACTGAAGTTCAGTTCAGTATTCAGAGCATGTTTAAGACTCTTCCAAAACATAGAGGTGAATCTTGGATCTCAGTCAGACACAATAGATAGTGGTACTCCATGCAACCTTACCACTTCCCTGATATATATCTGTGTCAGTTGATCCAAAGATAAATCCTCCCGAATAGCAATAAAGTGTGCAGTATTTGTAAGATGATCCACAACAACCCAGATTGCATTGTTGCCTTTGGATGTCCTTGGAAGTTCGGTGACAAATTCCATGGTGATGTTCTCCCATTTCCATTCTGGTATGGGCAATGGTTTCATCATCCCCTTATACTTCTGCCTCTCTGCCTTCACTTGCAGACACACCAGACACTTCGATGTATATTTAGCAATCTCCTTTTTCATATTATCCCACCAAAAGTTTTCTCGGAGATCTCGATACATCTTTTTGCTCCATGGGTGAATAGAGAAATTTGAACTATGTGCATCATCCAAAAGTTCCTTCTTCAGCTCCAGACTTGATGGAACAAGTAGTATTTTTCCAAACCGCACAATTCCTTCTTCATTAACATTTAACTCTGGGGATTTTCCTTTTTTGATAGCTCCCTCTTTTTCCTGAATTCCCACATCATCCTTTTGAGCATCCTTCAACCTTTCTAAAAGAGATGGTATAGTAATCATTTGTGAAAGGATTGATGATGTTACCTTATTTATGATTCCCACGTCCATCTTCATCAAGTCTAAGAAGATTGGATCCTTCTCAATTCTCATCATTGATAGAATTGCCGGGTCCTTTCTACTTATGGCATCTGTCACCTTGTTCGCTTTCCCAGGGTGGTAATGTGTTGAACAGTCATAATCCTTGATGAGATCTATCCATCTTCTCTGGCACATATTAAGCTCTTTCTGTGTGAATATATATTTAAGACTCTTGTGGTCATTATATATCTGACATTTCTCTCCATATAGATAATGCAGCCATATTTTCAAGGAAAAGATCACCGCCATGAACTCCAGATCATGCGTTGGATAGTTTCACTCATGTATTTTCAACTGCCTTGAGGCATAGGATATAACTTTATCATTCTGCATCGGTACACAGCCTAAGCCTTTCTTCGAAGCATCACTGAATACCACAAAAAGTTCCCCACTTGTGGGTAAATTGAGCACAGGCGCAGTAATAAGCCTCATTTTCAACTCCTTGAAGCTTTCTTCGCATTCATCACTCCAATCAAACATTACTCACTTTCGAGTTAGCTTCTTAAGAGGGTTGGATGATCGTGAGAATTTCCTCACAAATCATCGATAATATCCAGCTAACCCTAAGAAGCTATGGATATATGTTACCGATGTTGGCCTCGACAATCCCTCAATTGCATCTGTTTTGGAGGGGTCCACAGATATCCCATTGGTTGTGATGATATAGCCCAAGAATGAGACCTCCTTCAACCAGAACTCACACTTGTTGTACTTTTCATAGAGCTTCTCCTTGCGCAAAGTCTCTAGTACAGTTTTTAAATGCTCCTCATGGTCCACCATTGTTTTGGAGTATATTATAATATCATCTATAAAGACTACCACAAATTTGTCAAGGTAATCTCAAAAGACTCTATTCATCAAGTCCATGAATATTTCTAGAGCATTGGGGAGTCCGAAAGGGATTACTATGAATTCATAGTTCCCATATCTTGTACGAAAAGCAGTCTTGGGGACATCTTCCTTCTTCACCCTTACTTGATAATATCCCGGCCGCAAATCCACCTTGGAGAATTATTGTGCTCCACACAGCTGATCAAACATGTCATCGATTCTTTGGAGAGGATACTTGTTCTTTATCGTGATTTTTTTAAGTTCACGATAATTTATGCAAAGCCGCATTGACCCATACTTCTTCTTGAAGAAGAGGACTGGTGCACCCCATGGTGATGCACATGGGCATATAAGCCCTTTATCCAAATTCTCCAGTAGTTGTTTCTTCAGCTCTTCAATCTCAACAACATCCATTCTATATGGAGTCTTGGATATTGGTAGCGCCCCAGGTATAAGTTAAATTGAGAAATCAACATCTCTTCTAGGATGAAGACCAGGAAGTTCCTCGGGAAACACCTCAGTGAATTCCCTCATAATAGGCATTTCTTCAAGGATGGTTTCTTCCTTGGAATCAATCATCTGAGCCCGATAAGTGTGATCATAAGGAAGTAATATCCATGCTTGAGATGATGGAGCTAAAGGAGATTCATCTTCCTCCAAACACCTATAAAGAATCGGGGGTCGATTCCCCATATGGAGTGTGATTTCCCTCTCCCAACAATTTATGTTGGCTCTATATAAAGAAATCCAATCTATGCCAAGAATTGCATCAAATTCCACCAGAGGGTGTATGAAGAGGTTCGCCGGGAAATTAAATCCACAGACTATAACAGTGGAGGACTTATATTCATGGGATACAGTGATTGCACCATTTTCCGTACTCACCGACATCTTTACTTCCATGATTTTTGGTGGTGCTGGGATTGTTCTACTAAACTTTCGAGATATAAAAGAATGCGTAGAACCTGAATCAAAAAGTATGTTCACTATTATTGAATGAATAACTAGCGTACCTGTCACCACTTCATTTTCGGGGTTCACTTTGGCAGAAGTTATGGAAAAAGTTCTTCCTTGCTGCCTTGGAGGTTGTTGGTTGTCTCTGAAAACCCTTGGATTAGGGCACTGATTTCAAAAATGACTCGGTTCTTTTGATTTTTATCATTGAAAAATGCGTTGAGGTTCGAACGGAGCATTCCTCTCCTCTGTCGCAGCTGTGGGTCTTTCTTGCCGACAGTTAACAGCTAGGTGCCCTTCTCTTCCACACCTGAAGCATTTTCTCGTCCCCTTAAGAAAATTTTCCGGGTGCTTCTTTCCGCACTTTTGGAAAGTGGGGCGCTGGATCTTCTTTCCACCATTGGATTTATCCATTAGACCACCAGCATTTAAGTCCACCTTACGGTTCTTGTCCCCATGATACCCCTATGATTCCCTGATCTCCATTTCGACCATGAGGGCATATTGGACAATCTCCTCATAGCTGTCGAAGGCACGGATCGCTAATGCTTTCCGTAGGCTAGGCTTCAGCCCACCAAAAAAGTGGTCAACTTTACATTCAGGGGTAACGACAAAGCCGGAAGCATATCGTGCAAGCCTTGTGAAGTTTTCCTCGTATGCTCCAACAGATTCTTCATCTTTTTGCTTGATGGAAAGGAAGTCCCTCTCCATCATAAGATGGAGGGTGCGTGGAAAATATTTATCGAAAAACATATTTCAGAAATCCTTCCATTCCAACGACTCAATCTCCTCCTCAGGCTTCATATTTTTGATCAACGTCCACCATTTATCAGCTTCACCCTCCATACAATAAGCAGCTAGGATAACCTTCTCTTGTTCGGAACATTGAAGGATGGAGAAGATCTTTTCAATGGAGTTGATCCATTGTTCAGCGATCGTGGGATCGAATGATCCACTAAAAGTAGGAGGCCTTTGTCTCATGAAGCTCTCGATAGAGACTTGTTCTTTCTTAGGGGGGGTTGAACGTTCTTCTTGACCCGTGTTTCTATTCAAAACATGAGTTAGCTAAGAGAGAAGCATGACAATGTTCGCGATTCCCGCTCCCATTGGATTTGGCATCTCATTAGTATAGTCATCACACTGATCTCCACAATAGTTGTTAGCCCAAGTCCTCCTATTATAGGCCATTGGGTGGAATAAAAGGAATGTTAGGGGTAACACATAAAGGGTAATACAAAGACAAAAGTTGATGACTTATAAATAAAATTTTATTTCCACACTCATGAGTCTATAGGCTTCAATATAGGATTTTCATGATCTACTTTCTATCATATATTCATAGGGGAATTTTTTTTAATTCCCTTAATAAGGGTTCATACTAATCTTGTGAATTTATCAAAACATATCCCCCGGGAGTGTCGTAACCAAGAGTATAGCAAGGCCCATTGTCGTGCACTAGTTCCCATTAGAGTCTAGCTCAAAGCGGTGTTTTTGGGTTTTACCCCTAGGATACATCTGTGCTAGAGCCACCCCTACCTGCTCATATCCAGACATGGATGTATTTGTTTGATAAAACAATTACTCAGTACTTACCAAAACTTAGGATTTTTTTTATTATACCTAGTCTTGTATCTAAGGCTTTTCTAGGATTTCCTAATCCCAAAAATAACTAAACCTATCCTTTGATACCAACTATGACAACCCTGCTTTTTATTACAAACTTAAACATGATTTATTATATAAAATATCACTTGATAAAACAAAGAAGATCGAGAGGTTTAGTGTCTTTGGGGCTTAGGATCATTACATAAAAACATGAAAAATGAAATACAACATATTTATTTAAAACATCCTTTATATGACTACTATATTCCTTCGTACTTAGCATTGCATGGGATAACCTGAGGACGTGCATAAGAAAAGGGTGAGCTATAAAGCCTAGTAAGGGAGTACACATGGAATAACATGAGGAGTAAAATACATGATAGACAATAGGCATGTCAATAGAGCATAAGAAAATAATACAGTCATGATAAATCTTGATAATCATAACATGGAAATGTGGCAACAACACTTAACATGGAATTAGCATGAGCCAAGGCTCATTGCACATGGAGAATGAGTAAATCCTCATTGCACATAAAGCACGAGTGAAACATAATTTCCCTGGAATTAGCACGAGTCAACACTCATTGCACATGATGTATCATGATATTATACTTTACCCAATGCATTGGAGCGCTACAAGGGTGCTCCCTTCTTAAACAATTCATTTCATGCATAAGTGTGCCACGTGGATCTTAAAACATGGATTCATAAAACATAATAATTTATTAAACGATAAAGGAATGTGGAATTCATAAATGAAACTTTGTAATCAATAAGTAAAGGTGTCTAAAGGTGAATACCCTTGATGGAGAAATGGGCATGGTATTCACAACACAATGACATTGGCTTAGAAAATCGGTGCGATTTTGGCAGCGTAACGACGTGACATAAGAATTCATAAAAACTGTTGATGAGAGAGAAAGGGTTTCCTCATCATATTTACATGTAATAGACTGTAAGTAGGTCATATAGATATATGTCCCAACAATTTTAATGGAATTTAGATTCACGATACAAAAGTATTGCATGATTGTAAATGAGGAGAGAGAAGTTCCTTTCGGAATTTCAGCATAGTAACGGGTGTACATGGGAGGCATTTAATTAGAGAGAAAGGGGTCTCCCATCATTCAAACATAAATAGGTCAGTATGAGAGAGGTGAAAAAAAATTCCCCAACATTCATAATTGAAATTAATTGGGCAAAATAACTTAAAAAAATTGGACAAAAATGAGAAAGGAAGAAAAAACCAATACTTGGAAGTGTGCTTCAAAAGGCTAGAGAGAGGCTTTTGAGAGGCTTATTGGGAGATTGGGGCACCATGGGAGGATTATAGAGAGAGTAGGTCAGAGTTTGGACGAACTCCAAGGGCTTTGAGTGAGTAGGAAGTGGGATATTTGGTGGGTTTATATAGGAAAGGTGAGGGAATTCTTTATTATTTAGGTTTGGGTCCACTTACATTAAATTAATCCAAACCACAAAACATCCCATGGTTTTTGCCCATTGTTTTTGGAAATGGTAAGAAGAAAAAAAATATTTTATAAGGCCGAATTCTGACCTTCTTAAAATATTAGGGTTGCTTATGTGGAGGTGAGTCACACTCCCACAGAAATTATTTTAAAAAGGCAAGGTGTTGAATAAGTCTTGAGGGGTCCATTAATGATTTGAAAAGTAAGTCAAACAAACCCAAAATCAAATTATTTTAATGGTAAACATATATTGGCCGAAAATAAGGATTATGGTATTTTATTACATCACTATTGGGTCATTATGATGTCATAAAACACATTATATATTTAAACGGTATTTAAATTTTACCCAAAAATTTGACTGTCTCAGAAAATTATGAAAAATTCACCGTTGGATAATTTCGATGTCCTGATTCTAGAAATAACATTTATTTTATCTAAATTATTTTCTATATATGTTAATTTTCACTTTTAAAATAAAAAACGATATTTATAAAAAATTCACGGGTTTTGACAAAAATGGCTTTCAAACCTTAATAAAAATTTTAATTGCATTCATAAAATTATGAGATCATTTATATTTAATAAAAATTAATTTTATAATAATATTATTATTTTATTAAAATATTATTTAATTAAAAAATACCTTAATTTAATAAAATAGATTTCTTAATTAAATAATAACTAAAAACATCATTTTTACTTTAAAAACTATTTACAATGTATCAAAAATGACTAGAAATTATATTCATTATTATATACAAAAATAATGTACATGAACATAGTAATACTTATTTGTAACATAACCCCTTAAAACAGCTGCATAAGACCTAAGGGTAAGTTGTGCGATGGTGACAGACTCTTGGGGTGGCTCGGATAACATCGCTTGAGTGGTAATCTCTATCAACTTCCACTTTTCCCATAGACAGTCCTGTTTGAGCTTCACATGGTGAAGCTCAGCTTGGTCTTGGTCAAAGGCGAAGCCCAAGGATGACACCACTTTTCCGAGCTCCGACAAATGGGCTTCTTATGGGGCAATTCAACTGGATGAGGACATCTCTTCTTTTGTCTGAGTAAATTGGATTTGTTAAAGTCCTATATTTATACTAATCATGTGATCACTATTGAACGACTATAAAAGTAATGGTCACAATTCTAATCCTAAAACCAATGAAGTTTTCATTTTATAAAAACATTTTATATAAAGAGATATTTAATAAGATCAAGAGGGGTTTTCCATTAATGAAACTTTGGGTCGTTACATTTGTACCATCATAAATGAGGAAAAGTTTACTATTGACATAATTCAGATTCTACATTAGCTTCTGTTAAAAATATCAGTGAATATTAATCAAAGGGATCCCTTGGATTTAATACCAGTTATAATTTCCCAATCCCAATAGTTCTATCACTAAGTGGGGTAGGGGTGTGTATGTGACATATTATTCTTTTATGTTTTATTAATTCTGAAAAAATATTATCCTACTAAAAAGTTTTTCTTTCCCTACTAAAAAAACAAGCACACATCCCCAAGAACATAAGAATTGACAAAGTTCAATACTAAAGAAGAGTATCTACAAACATGGTTAGGTTTGAAAATAAAATAATACCAGACATTCCACTAGAAAACAATCATTTTGTGTGGAATACAATTAGTAGGTTATTCCCTTATACTCGTTTGGAACTATATAAAATAAAATAGTGTATGTGCTTCAAGTATCATAAGCATTTAATAGATTGTTTTTATAACAAGAATGTTATGGGGATTCCTAATCAACTTCCACAAAATATATGATTTAAAAAAATTCTTCACTTTCTTACCCATAAGCTGGAAAGACCTTATTGGACTTTGTAACGATACATAGTCTGGTTTCCTAGTCTGATTCCCATATTCGATTGCTCAATAAAAAATATAGCTCTATCAAAATAACACTGACACAATTCTTAACTGCTTCAATCTAAATCTAGAAATCACAACCTAATTTATCAGTTCGGTACATAAATCCTTATTAAAATATTCTCTCCTATCCTTTTATTTTATGTCTATCCAACCATCTAAAGAATTTCCAATCCAAAAACTTATTTTCCCAGGAAATTTAGATATTTTCTCTCTTCATATTTTAATAGTACATGTGTTAGGAATTACAGTGTACTTTTTACTTTTATAGGTGATCCAAATAAGGTTTAGTCAGGATTCTCAAAAAGTTTCATGCTCAACCAAATTTCCTAAAATCTTGATTTCCCTTGAATTTCAGTTGTATTTATGACTTCATCAATTCTACTCTACTCTTCTTGAATATTCTCAAATATTTTCTTAACTTCAACTCAATTCAAAATTCCTGACAAACTGCATTCTAATTCAGATTATGATTCCTATTACCAAATAAGATATCTTTATTAATATAAAATAATTTGGTCATTCCAATTTTATTAATCCATTTTCAAACAAAACTAAACTATAGATATCCCATTATGTTTCTCTACACCAATAAAATAAATAATCTTCCCATTCTAATTTCCTTATTATGATGAATACATTAGATTATTGAATATGTTTCTCTTGAACAAAAAGTGGGAAATGGAAAACTTATATCTTCCCATTATGATGATCTGTAAAAATTAATGAAAACAATGATATTCTTCTTCAAAATCATCAAGATTCATGTCCCCCATTGACAACACTTCTAATAATTTCCACGGAACATTTTCCTTTTTCTTTTCTTCATATACATAATTCAGAATCTGATAAAGTTATCAATGTGAAGTTACATCTGATTATATGTGTCATCATCACTCTGATTTATCATTATCCCATCTATTTTGATGGATCTTGACACAATTGTTAAACATATCATATAAATAGTAAATATTTATGTTTATTTTTCCTTGAACAACTTCATACTAAATAAAAACAATTCAACAAACAATTAAACATTATTAAAATAGTGAACTTCAATATTGATCAGTATATGACATTCTTTTATCAGACCCAAAAAATATTACTAATTTTTCTTTTCATTGGTCCTAACAACTCCCAAAGAAAAAATTATTCCTATGATGATTACGATGGAATATAGAGTCTGATAGACTAGTATTAGTAGCTTAGACATCATCAAATTTGTTATTTTTTTAATATGATACACATCAACTTCTTTTAAAAAATATGTTCCCCCTAAACACATACCAATGGAAAAAGAGAATAACGATATTCATATAGATATATTCCTATTATTTAAATTATTACTTCATAATAATGACTTCTTCATGACTTTGAAAGAATTTGAGATTAGTATAAGAATTTTCTATCTTACAATGAAATGTTTACTAAATTCCTATTCTTCAGAAACATATTTTATTCCAAACACATGAATATGATTGGAATCACCTTTCTCCTCCTTTACATCATCAAGAATGAATCAGAAGTTTTACTACATAGTTAGGATTTGTCATTAATAAAATACATCAAACCCTCATAAGATTTACATCAGATCCATGCATAATCTGATTCCCTTTTTTAAAATTGTCTTCCGTACATTCTAGACTAAGGGTTATTTTTATAGACATTTTATTTTATAAAACACCTTCCTAATATAAGGGACTTTCTTAAGAATTGTGAGCCTGATTTTCTAAATACGATGGTGAATATGATTACTGTATTTTAAAAGGTATTATTATTTTTTCTTCATAAATTTCCTCGATTAAAACAACTCTTTAATATGATAATATTTTTTATTAGTATTGTATAAAAAATAATTTTTTATGATTTTTTATATCGAAAAACAATGTTAATTGAATATGATATGATCTCGTAAATGATGATCTATTATTAATGACATTTCACTCTTAGGACCTATTTTTTAAGAAATTAATTAAATGATTCTAGATTAAATATATTTTAATTACGTTGTATTCTATTCATAAGTGATGATTATGTTATCATGATCATATATTTTTCTTATACATTCATATATTAATTGATTAAAATCTGTTATGTTTATGGATATGGATATTATGATCTCAACCATTCTTATGTTTTCTTTCCTAGTGTTATAAATGATGGATTTTGATAATGGATATCAATAAAGTTTAATTTTTTAGATGAAAACTCTGGTATAGGTTGAATATTATTCATTAAATATGATTATTATTCATCTAGAATCTAAAATATACTAAAATATTATTCTCATGGGGAGTGTATTATTAAAATATTTATTTAATATTCATATAAAATTAAGGGATGTATATGTATTTTATGTTTTTTACCCTATATTTATGCAATAAAAGGGTTTAGTAATTATTTGATATTATGATTTGAGAACTTTGGAAAAACCATGGAGATAGGTCTAGGTATAAAATAATATCTAAATGTTTTAATAATATAAATATTTTTTGAGGTTATATTATTGAAATGATTTTCTAGATTATAAAATATCGATATGTAAATGGAATATATTCACCTAGGGGTGGACTATACAAAAGGAAATTTCAGTATCAACTCATTCATCCCTCGATACATGATCAGTGGGATTAGGACTTCACACCAAGACTGGAACTCTGAGGGGATTTTCATTACATAATTCATATTCTATTTGTTTACTATTTAGATAAGGGGGAGTATACAATCTATGAAAACATATGACAATCCATGGTGATATGTGATGATCTTAAAATTTCATTTCTTGTAAAAAGATAAAAAAGGTTATGTTTATATAAGAATGATTTTCATAATCATAAGACTACTTATGCTGATTTTTGGTGGTTGAAAATCATAAAAAGAATTTCATATTTGTCAATTGATGGAAAAATGAGGAATAAGCTAAAAAATGTGATATATAGTGCAATAAATATCATTATGAGAAACATAATTAAATAGAATATGGAATGAAAACCCTAATAATGTTTTCAATTCAGTTATCTGAAAATATGATTGAAAACATGAATATATTTTCTTTTTCTAATGCATCACATAAGGGAATATGGAATTTAAGATTTTTTATGTGATACATACCGTGGAGGGTAGAAGATTAAGCTTCCCACATTTTTAGAATGTGGTAAAATTTTCCAATGAATTATCTCAATGGTTTGACAAGGGAATTAAAATTTTAAAAAAATAAGTTTCTAGGGAAACCAATATATGAAGAAAAAGTAATATTTCTATATAAATATAAATTTCATCCTAAGGTTCCTCTAGTAGTTCAATTTATTTTAAGTGGGGAATCTGGGAAATATCTGACACAATTCCTTAATCTAAGGTTTAACTTCTTCACCAAGTAAGGGATATGCCATGTCAATCACCTTATAAGATCAGTATAGTAAGATTAAAATTCTCCTCCACTCAATATATAGAGATCATATGATGATGTTTAAAATAATGTTCCCTAAAAAATTATTATGCATCCTTTAAAAAGAATTTATTTTATTTTGAGAATTGATAAATTATATCTACAAATATACTATTTATATATCATGTATAAGTAAATAAAAATTGATATTGTAAATTACCCCAGGATCATACTTTGTTTAGAGGATAAATAATAACTTATAGAGGAAATTAATTATTTTGAGTGGGTCTTAAACCCTATTAATGATGGACCTTTATTTTTGATATCATCAATTAAGGGTCGATAATGAGGATATAACCATGATAGTATTCTGTAAAAGGTATGGTCATTATTAATTTTATGTTATTTCATGAGTACATAACATTTACCCTTTTATATTCTTGTATTTGAAAAATATAGTCTTCTCAGATTATCAAGATCAGATTATGGTAGACTTTGTATATGATATTTTCTTATTTTATAAGAGAACTTAATGATATGAATATCATTTTTTGATTATATTGAAAGCATTGAGGAAGAATAACATTAATACCATATTTTCCAAATGTGAATATTTTCTAAAGAAACTTGTATCTATTTCATCATAAAATATCATTCATGGGTATGTCGGTGGGCCCTTAATATAATGAATTTATTGAGAAATGGACCATAATAACCATAGTGAGAAAGATTTATAGTTTTTATGGGTTAAATAATGACATTAAATTATATTTAAGACATTGTTTATGGATATGTGTTTTATGAACCATGTTAACATGGAAGGGAGACAGGATTCAGTGGAAAATTGATGTTAGGAGACTTTGATGGAGCTGAAAAGGAGGTTTTTATATGCCCTAATGCTCTCAATTTCATGAATTATATAATGGTTTTTCAAATATAGTGATGCATGAATTATGGTATTGATATTAATCCATATGAATAATAATATAGTGATATTCTATTCCTCATTCTAATTGAGAATTAATTAAAAAAATTCTAACTCTATATTTGGAGTTGGTAATATCAATTTTATCATTAAATATATCGAACCGTTATCATTATTATGAATAATATGATACATATACTAATAATAAAATCCTGAAGTATATATTCATGCATAAATATTTAAACATGAACTATAGGAGATGGTTTGAGTTGATTAATGATTATGACTACTTGATACGTTTCTACTCAGGGAAGGAAACAAGGTGGTTGATTCCCTAGTTAGTAGGACCAAGATAGTATTTGTATTCTGATATTTGAAATATATTTAATAAATATGGATTTATTTATGATGGATATTGAAATAATTATGACACATTTCATAACATATCATCCTCATATGAATGTTCAATTATCCATCCAAGTTAGAAATAAAGAGGCGTTGAATGAAGATGTTGAAATGTTGAATAATGAATGAAATTTACTTGAGTTCAATAATTATTATGATGGAATGATGATTTTCAAGAACCCAATATGTATTACACCAATACCACATTTTTTGGATGAGTAGTTGGATGAAGCTAATAAATTTTCATTCTCTATTCATCCTTGATGTACAAATATGTAGAGACATCTGAACAATTATTTCTCATGGGGCAGCATGAAATAGGATTTTGATAGTATATATCTTGATTCCTAGTATTCTAGAGAGTTAAGGATGAGAGGTATATGTCATATGTTAATGTTACAACCCTTACCTATTGTTGAATAAAAATTGTAAAAAATCACTATGGATTTGTTCATTAGCCACCTCAAAATATATAAAGGGGATATTACTATTTTTAATATAGTTGATATCCTAATAAATTAATCATATATCACTGAAAAAAATTATTATTTTACTCATGATCATCATTCCATGATACACATTAAGTAATATATTAGGTTTCATAGAGTTCCACTTTCTATTATATCTTGTTAGGATCCTAGTTTTATCATGACGTCCTAGAGATGTATTTAACAATATCTGAATATAGAGTTCAACATTATCACTTTATTCAAACCCTAGAAATATATTCAGTTTGATATGATCATTAAAACTATAGAAGATATTTTTATAACCTGTTATATGGATTTCAATGTTTTTTTGTGGTAATCACCTTTCTCAATAGAGGGATGTCCTGAACATCAATGTTATAAAATAATGTTAAAGAATGAAAAATATTGTGACATAATATATATAATGAAATATTATAAAGGAATAAATCCATTCATCATTACATCAAGACAGGTTGCTGTCGATATAATGAATATATAGACAGACATCAATGAGATTAAGAGTTTGATGTTGAAGAAAATATATTCCTAAATATATCTTTTTTAAAGAATTATATTATACTCCAAAATATATAAATTTTGAAAAATAAGAATACCATTCCCTTAAAAATTCATGATCTTATTCAGATAATTCTATATCAGTTGGAACATCAACTAAAACTCTCTCATGTCTGCAATATGTTCTATGTATCTCACATAGGAAAGTAAATACTCGATATCTTAAAATAATCTTAAATAAGAGATCCGGAAAATGGAGCATGATCTATCATATAAGGATCAACAATTGAATATTTTTTATTCAATAGAGGATTTCATATAGAACAAAACCACTCACCTAGTCCATATATTAGGGAGAAAACATAAATTTTAAGAAGTTATGGGGGAACCTAATTATGTAATTTGGTGGAAGTATTCAAATATTTTCATATCAGAGGGAAAAAATATTGAACATAAAATTGATATATGGTTATAAAAATGAAAACCATAGAGATTTTATATTATATTTCTCTATAAATTATTGTTAACTCTTTTGTATATTTCTTTACACACAACACCGAGTTTAAATGAATGTGATATATTAATGAAATATTGATATTAAATGTGATAACTATAAGTAATCCATTAGATTGAATGATATTAATAAAAAAAGATAAATTCTTAAAATTTATTTTTTACACTTCTATTAAATTATTTTGTTTGATATCAAATTATTAGAAAATATGAAAAAAATATTTTAAAGTAAAAAATTTGATCATTTTATAAAAAAATGCTTCTATGTTATCAAATACAATTTTATATTAGTAAATTAAATTAATCAGTTTTAATGAATTATATTAATGAAATATTTATATAATATATTCAATAAAATATAACAATATTCATAAATTTTTTTATAGAAATAATATGAATAAATTCAATTTAATTCTTACAAATTAATTTTTCATAAAAAGTTTTCATTTGATTTTCAGAAATTATTTTAAAATGAATTTATAGAACTTATTGAAATTCATTATTATTAAAGGGTTTTCATACATGGGACCAGAATTCCAAAAAAAAATTAATCGAGGCAGATACATTTTTTGGTCAGTATTAATAGTATTTGAAGTAAAAAATATTTACTATCATAGTGGTCAAAATTGATAATGATTGGTAAAAAAGTGATAAGGAATAAAATAACCTATAAACATACATAAAGAAATTTAAATGTTTATTTCGACCCAAAAATATCATACCAATAAATTTATATTACATTTTTACCTCATTCAATTGAATATTACTTTCTTATGTTTTTGTGTATTATGTACATTCAAGAGGGCCACTCCTGTCATTCATAACAAGTAACATACACTCCTCCAGTCTACAAACCACTTGATCCCCTTATCACAAAAAATATAAACACAAATATTATCCTTATATCCAAACCAAAACAATAATTTCTTTTTGATCACAAAAGAATCATCCTTGAATTCTGAAGGTCTATCTAAAATCATGATACCCTAAGAACAGTTATATTTTATCACCGATTATTTCTTGTTTCATTATTATTAAACTTCCCCAATAATTTATAAAGCCACATAACAATTTTTAATACCCAAAATATTAATACATAAATAATATGTAATTTTATATAAGTAGTCAATATATAACATAATTATACACACCATAATCATTTAGTTCTAGTGCATTTGGAATCATCATCAAAAAAACAACTGGTCCCAAAAGGTTCCTCATAATCTCTTGTTGTGTTTTTAATAATTAGAAACATTCTTAGACATATCATAAAAACCCCTTTCATCATAACCTATGTAATAGAAACATAAAAATGGGAGAGATAAGATTCATAGAATAGGTTATAAAGAGAGATATCAACATATCACATGCATTAGGGTATGTGAAAATGGAAAATAACATTTGAACCCCATATATTGAATATCATATATTATAAAATAGAGTCATGTAAAAAATCTTAGATCTTCACAATAACTGAATCATAATGGAATAAAAAATGATCCATGAGATCATAAAATTAGTATGCGATATAAATTATTGGCATACAAATAGGAATAAAAAATCTTATGTCAGGACTATTCCCCAAGACATTAATAAATTGTTAGACTTGGGATAACAAAAAAATGAACCTACTTATGGCTTAGGATATCCTCATGTGTACTATATTTATAGAATGGGGTGACCTTATATGTAACCTATTTCATTATTACAATGAAATCTAATGATTCCTTTTTCAGGCATGGGATAACCTCTCATAAACACTATGAGATCATATAACATTAATATTTACCCAATTCATTGGTGGGAGATATAGGTGTTACTCATTAGATAATAAAAATAATACATACATGTTTTAAAATATCATAACACATTTATCAAGTCAAAATACATGAAATTAAATAGTTTTCAAAAGCATTTTATCATAGTATGACTTGGGTAAAATAAATAATTTTTATAATCATTTCATCCTAACCCAATGAAAAATTACCAGGTCTCCAATGGTTGTTATTATTTTATAACCCATGGAGGGTGAACATGTTTTATAAACATATTTTCATTATAAAAATAAAACATATAGATAATTAATAAGAATGAAATCTTAATATCACATAACCAGTAAATAATAAGTAATATCAATAGATTTCATCATCTATTGGAAAATATTTTCAAATATCACATGGAATATTTCTTGGGGAGAATATCCCTTCTGGTTTGAAAAAAATATTTTAATACATAAATCCTTTTCAAAAACAAATTTATTTGGATACAATAGAGGAAAACATCGTTCATGTTGTATATATTAAAAAATATTCAAGTAAAATTTTTAGAAAAATAAAAAGGGATATTATTTTTAAGAAAACCTAATGATTATTTTTAAAACATTTTTAAAAAATTAAAAAATGTGAACAAATATATTTTTAAATACATTTATAATGATAAAAAAATTATTTAAACCATTTTTTTAAAACATTAATATTCATGAAAATGGGATTACAACTGAATAATGATATAATTTTGGTTTTTATTAAGAACATTATAATGGAATAATGAGTATATATAGATAGAAAAATGATGATAAAATAATTATTTTCCTGAAATAAACTTTTGAAAATAATGTTAATTATTCCCTTGATAGGTAAATAATAATATTTCATTATCATATTCATAAACATAAAAAATCCTGATAAAGAATTTGATTGTACCATAAAACCCTTACCACTTAGTTATGTTTTAAACGGTTAACCACATGAAATATAGGACCATATATTTATATTAAAATCCCTATAATTTTCCATAAAATCATAAAATAATATATTCATTTCCATTGTATACACTACATGAATTAAAGTTAGGGTAAACATGGCATGCATCCCACATAAAATAAAAGTGAGATGAAATCCATTAAAGTAATTCTTGACTTCCATCCTATGAATTTTAACATCCTATATCTTAAATATACATTTATTTTAAAATATAATGGAACCATATTTATATTTATATTTCTATATTTCATTTTAATATGACCATTGTTTAATAGTTTATTAATTACACCTTGTTAAAATTACATTTCAGCTAATAACTTCTCTTTTTTCCGGTATGTTTTGATCTGTTATTTTCAGAACGATTAGTTTTAATATTATTACATAATATCATTAATGTTAAAAAAGATATAAATATATTATATATTCATTATATGTTTATTTATATTAATACCAAAAATTTATTTATAAAAAATGAAATACATCATTCATTGAGATGTTAGCTCATACATATGCTTGAGCACAGTTTTCATTTTCTCTATAGATGACACAAAATAAAGAAAAACAATATATTAACTATTTTGATTAATTTTTATCTCATTTATATCAATTATATTCCGTAAATTTTCTATTATTACATACCATAGAATGTTTTATTAAAATACTAATCACATTGATTCATGATCTGGTAGTTCATCTCTTGCACGAACAAAATTATTATATCACCCATGGAATGGAAAGTAATAAAATTTATATGTGATATAATAAATTGGTTGGTATGTATGAATTTATTTTTTGTAAACTAATTATATATGTATAATAATATTATAAATATAATATATAAATATTAAATATATCAATATATCTATTTGTGAGGGGTTAGTATGGAAAATGAATAACCTTGGTTCACGGGGTGGTAGTCCACTATACACACGATCAACAGTTTGGTTACCTATTTGATTGAAGAGGATATGGCTATAGGTTATTACATTAAAATAATAAATATAATAATTCTTTAAATAATTGTGTTATTATTTTATAATGTTTTAATGAGATTAATGATGGTGTAAGAATAAGTAAAACCAAAATGTGTGTTTCTGAATTTTACCTCTTTTACAAAGATCCACTTTTGGTTTGCACAAATACTTCTTAAGAATGATTAATAACCAAAATAAGGTCTCTGAGTTTACTATATTGAATTAGGGAAGATATCTAGGTAGTTATTTTCAATTTTAAATGATTTTTGATGAGCGAATAGGGGAGGAGAGGTGTGGCCTTTTATAAGTGGGGGAGATGGTATACATGAAATTCTTGAAAATAGTAAAGTGTACCAACACTTTTCACATGCCACAAGAATCCAAAATTGGAAATTATAAATACAATTAGTTTATAAGTTCTAAATAAATAATAAAAATGGGTTTTTGAGATGATTTTAGGTCATTTTACCCATACTCTTTTTATATTAATCTCAGGCTAAACCTGTTTTAACCTTAATAGTGGAAATTATTTTTTAATATTTTTACTATTAATTATGGTAAAATATTATCATGAAATTATGGTATAATATAGATTATTATTATTATTTCATATATTAAATACATTTATCTATAATAAATTAGTAAAAGTGGAAGATTTTAATTCAATATTAGTCCAGTAGAAACAACGAAAAAGAGGTCTTCCAAAAAGATATGTTTCAAATTCTATTAAACTTTTTATATCAAAATTAACAATTATAAATATTCCCATGACATAAATTTTATTATTATATATATATATAATTAACATAATCTAACTTTTAAAACAACATTTAATTATAATTTATAGTTTATGTTCTTTTAATAAAACGGTAGTTTTTAATAAAAACATGTATTTATCACTACTACATAAAAAATTAACAATTGAAAAAATTATAATAAATTCACCGCAACATAATTTTGATACGCTGATTTCAAAAATTAATTTTATTTTCTAAAATAAATTTTATAAATTTGGTAAAAATGTTTAAAATATTATGTGTGAAAATGTTAAAAATCCATCATTTTTTATAAATATATAGGTTTTAGACATCGAAATGGATTTATTATTATATCCTGCTTATAAAGCATATATACTGAATTTTAAAAACATGAATAAATATATTATATATAAATTTCATTAAAATCATTCAAAAAGAGTTATTTATTTAATATACTAAGATAGGTCATATTTGTGTGCATAAAAAAGTTATTTTGAAACATATTTTATTTATATTCTAATGGGTTTTTCTTATCTTAATCTAAAAACAATTTGTAACCAAAAAATTAATTTTTACACATATTTAAAAAATATAATTCTATAATTTTTCTAATATCAATCATACCCATCATTCTAATGTCTAGGTGGTAAATATAATATTACATACTAATACTTTATTTCTATTTTCCTTTTACTTAAAGCATAATATTTCATATAATGAATGAAATTAACAAAATTTAATTTATTAAAAGAAATATATTTCTTAAATTCAATAGGTGTTAAATTCTACACCACATAAAATTTATTTCTCCCTCAAAACATGTCACTATGATAAAGAAAAATGGGGATAATTCAACATCATTATATCCTTAGGTTCTCATAGAGCTCCCCCAAAATTATGGTTTCACTAAAAAACATTGAATAGTTGAGTGATTGTCTTTCATAGATAGTTTTCTATGAAATCCACAATCTTCACCACATTTTATTTAAAAGAATGACCATTTTATAGTGGTATGATCTTTTAGTTCAATACATGTGATAGATAATGTATTTACTTCCTCAAAATAGATACATGGAACACATCGTGAACTTGAGAGAGGTTTGGTGGAAGAACCAAATGATAATCTACTATCCTTATACAATCAAAAATTTAAAATGGGTCAATATTTCTAGGAAAAAACATTGATTATATCTTAATAATAATTTCTAATGTTTTTTGTTATATGATAAAATTCCACTTCATCTCTCACTCTATGAAATAATAAATTTTGATGATTTTTTAATTCCTAAGATAAAAATTATCATAATAATATAATTTCATTCCTTTGGAAAATTTATATATTCAAAAACCAAAATGGATATCACATTTTACTCAATATCATCCAACTTTAAAATTAACTCATTCCATTGATAGTTTACCTTAACAGTCCTCCAAGACTGAATAATATTATAATCCAATTATTTACAAATAAGGTCACTAAATTTCAAAAATCAACTCAAAATAAATCCCACAAACTACATGAATTTTATCTGAAAATCAGATACCAAATATGTGAATACATTGAACATATATTCTCATGAAACATGGTAATATCCTGAATTTCTATAACACCTTACTGAAAAACCAATTTCATTAAAACATTAACTCTTTCCCCATTATATAAAAAATCATTGATTAAATAATATATTCCATAAATCCAAAAATGATGTAAACACCATAAATGTTAAAATAAAACTCTTTAACATTAAACCAATTTTCTAGTTTGTCTATATCATTCATCATATTTTTGAAAATAATTATAAAAACTTAAACTGAACAATCCTTATATATTCTTTTATTCATATAACATAGTTTATCAATTGAAATACATAAATACATCAAGTATTCCCCTTAATTCATGTACCAATAATTTGGATTCATCAACTTATTAATTAATTTCTATTTATAATAATTTAAAATATAAATCGTGTTTTAACATTAATAAACCTAAATTTTATCATTATTCTTATGTTTGACAAAAATAATACTCTTATAATATCAAATACATTTTATATTTCATTTTTAGTCCCTTAATTATTATTATTAGAACCATTATACATACAATGTTTTTATTTCCCTTAAAAATCATTCTCTCTTAGACATTGATTCATATAATTCATATACATTACACATTTAAAACATTTAGAATTTGATGGCACTTTTAGGAGAATATTATTGTAATCTATTGTGTTAACCAATATTTCCATTTTTCCTTGGAAATTACTTTCATTGTGTCCTTTTCCACACTCAAAACATCTTCTTATTATAATGATATGTTAACTTGTGTTCTTCTTCCCACCTTCTTGAAACATACAAAATATAAAATTCTTTCCCTCATATTCTACCACATCTGAAATCCCAATAAAATTAATCATCATTATCATTTGTGAGTACGGGTGTTTTTTATGGTTAAGGTATTTTATAACATATCATGATAATGGATTTGTAATAGTTCTAATATCTAATACTCTGGTTAATATCCCATTTGGTAACTAATAAACAGATTTTCTATCATATTCTACATTAATATATTTTTATCTGTTTCCCTACATTGACTAAAACTAAAAAATTTATTATGGTCATCAATAATAATATTTATAAATCACATGATCATGAAAATCACTAAGAGGAATTCTAAATCTTGAGACATTTTTATCTATCTACGAAATAATAGAGTAAACAAATTCAATTTGTTATTAAAATATTTTCAAATCATTTATTATTTTTTGTAATGTGTTTCTGAATTAATAATGAATAAAACATAGGAGTTTGAAAATATGTGTCTAGTAAGGCATGTTGTCATGTAATAGGTAATGCTTCAGTCAATCCAAATGTGATTTTCTTATTTCATTTACCCCTAGGTATGTATGTTCCAGAACGACTTCCACTTGTAGTGTCTAGATGGGGATATCGTTCAATTGAAACCCCTTTCTCTATCCTTTATATTTATTCAATAATATTATACTATATTTACAAGTATACTTGAAAGGTAATTAAAAATACCCCTAGGGATACCACTATGTTTTTTCCATCCTAGTTACAAAAGGTTTGACTAAACACGTATTTTATTCCATCTAAAATACATAAACCAATAATAATATATATTACATGTTTGTATCTGAATTTTCATTAACTGACATAATGACCCATGCTATTATAATTTAGGTATACATCCTTTATAATTGTACAATCATAGAAAACTAGTCCATAAGTGAGCATCAACACCCCCCCCCCTAAGTTCTTCAAAATTATATCCCATCATAGACAAATTATTCATAATACCTTAAATCATAACCTGGGGAAAGGAAATATAAAAAGGGTGATATTATATACTCAATAAAGATAAAAAAGGGTGATATCAACATATAAAGATCATAATGGTATGATAACAAGAGAATAACCTTTTAAAAACATGCAGTACATATCCTAAATCATAGAAATGAATCTTGGTGTAGATCATAGCTACTAAAAAGTCAGGAATAATAAATGAATTATACAACATAATCCATGAGATGATAAAATTTTAAAAAGATATAGATTCTTGGCATGCACATAATCATATAAAATCATATTTCAATTCTATCCAGAAAGATATTCATAACATATTATGATTTGGATAACCACCCATATACCTACTTCAGGCTTTGAATAACCTCATGTTTTCCCTCATTTAGGATTGGGATGACCTTTTTTTATTCCCTTCTAGTTTTGGGATGACATCTCATGTACCTGATTTCAAGATTAGGATAACCCCCTCTGTAAACATTGAGATAATATAACATTAATAATTACCCTAAGAAATGGAGGAATATATAGTTCCCAATCATCACATAATGAAAATAATACATCTTATAAAACATTCATAATAACGAAACCCATGAAAAGAAATGGGTTTCACAAATACTTCATTATAGTATAAACTATTTAAATGAAACATGTTTAATAATAATTTGATCATTGCATAATAACCCATAAAAATAGGTTTCATAAGTATTTTATCATGGTTTAACCAATGGAAGAGGAACATGCTTCATTAATATTTCTTTATCAAGAACCGAAACCATATATATAAAGAATAAGAATAGTATCATTTTTTAATGTAACCAATAAAGAATAAGTAACACCAAATATTGTCATATTTTATGTAAATTTATTTTGAAATATCCCATGGGACATTTCATGAGGAAAATAACCTTTCAACTTTCACAAAAAAATTAAAACAAAAAATATTTTTTAATCTTTTTCATTAGAAATAAACTTGGAAAGTTATAAGGGAATTAATAAAAATAATTTACAACATTTCATGAAGAAATAATACATTCATCTTTAAAAAATAATTTTTAAGACATTTAAAAGTTTCAATATCCTATTATTTGAAAATAACCATGGAATCATATAATGGAACCATTGAAAATAATTTAAAACATTTCTTGAGAAAATTGACATTTACATATGGAAAAATAATTTTTAAAACATAAAAAAATTTCCAAATCATTTTCATTGAAAATAAAATTGGGAACATATAAATTAATCTTTAAAACATTTATTGTTCATGGTGATTGGTATTATTTTTCATGTCATATAGATTAAAATACAATTCATTTCATATTTTTACTAAAATTCAAATGGATCTTATTTTTTGAAATTACATGAAGATGAGATTTAATACCTTTTTTAAAAATTAAAATATGTATAAAATGATATTAAGTAATATTTTAAGATTGATAAAAAAATTTGAGAATATTATTAGATTAAATTTCTATGGAAGAAAAGGGGATTTTGATTGAAGAGAGAAATAAAGTTAGTTTTCATTAATAACATTCTTTTTGAATCGTGAGTGCATAAAGAGTATAAAATGAATGGGAAACATAAATTCTCATGGAATAACATGAAGAAAATAGATGAAATGATTTTCTTGAGAGTATGATCATAATATTTCATAATAATAAGCATGAACAATTATTATAAAAAATGATATTATATCATGAAACACTTACCAGATTGGTAGAATTTCAAACAGTAAACCCGATGAAAGATAGATCCAAAATGGATATTTAAATCCACATATACTTTAGGAGATAATTCATAATTTATTTTCACTTGATGTTTTTGAAAAATAAAAAACTAAAAAACATTGTGAATTTTAAATTTTCCTTACAGATAATAAAATTTTGATGCAAATCCATTACCTTCAGTCTCGACATCCTTCATATAGATTGAAATATCAAAAATAATAAATATATATTTATTATATATATATATATATCATGGAACTATATATATATATCATACTAAAAATTATTTACTTATGACCATTTATTACATGTTTATTAAGAATTCCTTGTTAAAATCATGTTTCAGGAAATAACTTCTTTTCTTTTTGTGTATGTTTTGATTTTTTATTTTTTATCCACTTAAATTTATCACAGTTACATAATCTATAAAACGGTAACCACAAGATAAATATAAAATATTATATATTTATATATATTTTTACATTAATCTGTAAATGCTAGATATAGTAATTAAAATACACCATTTATGGATTTGGAAGTCTATACATACACATTAACGATGTTTTTATTTCCTCAATAGATGAATCTATATAAATTAAAATCATAAATTATATTCCCTAATAATTTTTAGGTCACATATACCATATATATTCACCAATTTTAAAATTATTACCATCAATTGAAATCATCAGTGAAAAATTAATCACATGACTTCATGCATCGGTATACCATCATACACGTGAATGAAGTTATTTTATCACCCATAGAATGGAAATTAAGAAGGTATGTAGCACCCTGAAATAATTAAAGAATAAAATTTTATCGAGTATCATGTATTAGAAACAGTACCAATATTAGAATTTATTGTAAAATCACTATACCATACCATATATTTAATATTTTTAAATAAATTGAATATATGATATAACTTGAACTGAACTCAACATTGTATTAGCTTCTAAAACATGCAATAAGAAGTTTCTTTGATAGCTTGGGTAACATGTAAGACCAAGTTTTATCAAATAATGTTAATATTATTATTTAAGATTATAATTACCACCTACCAATTTTAATTGGAGGTTATAAATAGTATTAACTATCTTTTTATATACAGTTTAATTCACTGGTTTCAAATTCTTTAAAAATTAATATAATAACCAATCGAATATAAATAAATTTTTTTATAAGAACAATTATTCATGAAAGAAATTATATCTTAATAGATAAAATTAATTTCTATTTGTGGCTAATTATAATTATATTTATATAATTTATATTCAATATATTGTTTTTAAATTCATCCAATAGATTGGATGGGTATATTATAAAAAATGCAATTTTATGAATAAAAATAATATTTTTCTATATGTAGTTTTACAACCTTTTAATGGAATATATGTTTTATAACTAAATTTTGAAACTTTTATAAATTTTATTTGAAAAATTGAAATCAATTTTAAAAATTTTAATTAAAATTTATATTAGTGTTATTTTCTGGTATTTTTCTAATTTATTAACTTTTAGATGAAGAGTGAATAATACTGGATATTAAATGTAAAATAAATTGTTTATAATATATTTTTTAATGCTGAAAGATATTTTTAATTTATTTTAATCTTAAATTATATCAATTATACATATAATAATATATTTTATTTAATTTTAATTATTTTTATATTTAATTAAGATATACAAACTTAGGGAACTTTTGAACATTTTCACATCAAAAACCCAGTTTCTCATCACGTCTATGGGAATAATTTTAAATTACAGTTTTGAAATGTATGGTTTAAATTTTTAAAAATGGATTAAATATTTATCATCCTAATAATTTATAATTTCTAATAAGTTAAATTATATCATTGACCAATATTAGTAGTGAATGAAGTTAAAATTAATTACAGTGATTAAGATAAAAACAAGTTTTCCAAGGGACAAGATGGATGGCTCACGAAGCGCTCCTCAACGGGCGACTCGAAACCCTAGCACCCGGCCTGTTCTTCATTGATTCTTGCTGATGGCTAGTTTTGATCCGACATGGAAGCTCCCTCCTCCTGCTCTGGTTGCTGCTGAAGCAGACTCTACAAGAATTGAAGTGGGAAATATAGAAATCTCTCTTCGCTCCTCACCCATCTCCTTTCGCGATGCCTTACAAGGGGTAGATCCTAGCGATGTGAGGGTATGTAAGCAGCCTCTCTTTAAGAATCCTGAAGATGGTTGTTTTATGGTTGATGTAGATCCGGATGCTCTGAAGCAAAGGATACAGCTTTGTAAATACTTGATTCTGGGTCGGGTGACATACTCCACAGGTGATCGACCCTGGTCTCTTTTGGAGCTCAAGAACAGAATAGCCCACTTCTGGGGCTCTTCGAAATGGAGGATGATCCCCATCGGTAAGGGGTACTACCATTTTCTCTTCGGCACTCAAGATGAACTGGACCAGGTATGGAAATTCGGTAATTTACAACTTAAGCATGGTTTTCTCAGAATTCTTGATTGGGATCCTAATTTTAATCCATTCACACACAAAAATCACTTGGCTCAAATCTGGGTTAGAGTTCATGGTCTAAATTGGTTCTATTGGCATCCGAAAATCCTAAATTATATTGCTTCCTGCATTGGGACTCCAATTAAAATTGATTATAGAACATTAAATGGGGAATTAGGACTCTATGCTAGAATAATGGTTGAGGTTAATCTAGCCATTGAACTGCCTTCCAGCATTATTTTCAATGCCCCTGACTACAAAATTGAGCTCAGAATTGAATATGAAAAGAAGCCACCCTATTGTGAAGTATGCAAATTGATTGGTCACAACCTCTCAAATTGTAGGGTGGTTAGAAAACAAATGGACCCTCCAATCAATAAAGATTGGCAAGAAATAAAACATGTCAAAAAGGGGTTGACTACCTCTGTCAAACCTTATCCCCCCAATAAAAAAAAGCAGGACATTTGGGTTAAGAAATCCAATGTACTGTCATCTCTGGAGGGAAAATCCTGGGGGGATTTAGTTGCGGAAGAGGAGACCCTACAAAAAAATGACAATCTTGTTATTGTTTTGCATGATACAGTGGCTGTAAGTGGTGAAATTAATCACATTTTGGCCACTGATGTTTCTTCCTCACATACTCTCGCTTTGGTTGAACTTGCTATTAGGGACTTGGGGTCGGATTCTTTTTCCCCTGTGGATCTTATTGTTAACCCTGAGGTCTTCAATATAACAACAAGCGATTTGGTAAAATATTCAGACCCAGGTTCTTCAAATCCTTCTATTGCTCCTGTAAAGAATGTTATAACTAATGATGCTATCAATTCTGAAAATGATGTTGTTAACTCTTCTTATATTTCCACTATCACTGCATACAACACTCCCTTCTCGATTTCTGATGATTCTGTACAGCCTGTAATTGATGTCCAAACTGCTAGTATTGTTTCTATAATAGGGGTCCTGGCACCTCATGCTCTAAATGCTGATACCTTAGCAGCTGGCGCCTCATCCAACACTACACACACTTCTGAACCTGCTCATGCTACATCTGTTTCTATATTAAATCTTCCATCATCTACTTCATAATCCGAAAATCCGGAACCTCATACTGCCAATCTCGACACCGTTATGGCCAGCTCTTCCTACAGCACTACTCCTGATCCTATTCTTCCCCCTGAACCAACTCTTACTGATAATTACCATACTACTAACAATGTCGGGCCTCCACCCCTTGCTGAATTGCAGACTTCTAATCTGGAAAAATCTGCTTCTGCAAAACTCATTCATTCTACTTCTATTAAATCCATCAGCTCGGCTTATTCCTCACAGGTTGATAAATCTCTCACAGCCTATTATCCCTTGGTTCAGATCCCTCCAAATACTACAGAAGTCAGTTCTTCTTCCATGGATTGCACTGCTATCCGGAATTCCGCACATACTCCAGCAGATCCTTCTGTTGCTCAAGCTGATGGTCTTGGCATCACAGCCTTTGAGCCCATGCCTGGCACTACTTCTAGCAATGAGGCACCTTCTAATGCCAATACTCAGACAGTCAATCTAAACTCTTCTTCCTTCCCTATGGTCACTCGATCGCAAAGGAAGAATGATTCTAGAAAATCCAAAAAAAAGAAGGGTTCCAACCCAAAATGCAAATAGTAATGAATTTTCTCTATTGGAATTTCCAAGGATTAGCATAAAATGACACCTCCGCTACAATTAGGAGGCTTATAAACACTCATAAACCTCAACTCTTTGCCATCTCTGAACCAAAAGTTAATTTCAAAGCCAACTACATGAGACTTGGTGCTCCTACCTATAGTTTTCTTGGCTCTTGTAAACATGGTACTCAAACTGACTCTATGTGGATCTTTTATCATAATTCCCTTCAAAATGTGCACATCATTAAAAGCACAGATCAGCAGGTTACATGTGATTTCTTGTTGAACGGTTGTCTCTTTCTTTGTACTATGATTTATGCCAATAATAGATATTAGGACAGAAGGACTTTATGGCATGAGCTTTCCGATATGGCCCACTCAATTAAGGAGCCTTGGGTTGTTATGGGTGATTTCAATTCCATTCTAAGCCCTTGTGAAAAAATTGCCCCATCACATCTTACTATTTCTTAAAATCAATTTAGGTCACCTATTGATGACTGTAGCCTTTTTGAAGTTACCCTCACTGGTGCCAAATATTCTTGGTACAGAAAACATTATAATAAAATGGTTGCCAGTAAGCTTGACAGAGCCTTTGTCAACATGAAGGCCCTTGATACCTGGGATAATATTTCTAGTATAACTCTGCCTAGAATTAATTCTGACCATCATCCTATCTTAGTGAGCTTCTGTATGATCAGCCGTAAGCATGTTCTCCCCTTTAAATTTAATAATGTGTGGTCCTCGAACCCGGACTGTGTCGCTCTTATACACCACACCTGGAACTCTATGAGCCACCATAAGGATTTATTTGCCTGTATTTTTAAGTTAAAAATCCTAAAACAGACCCTTAAAAGTTGGTGTAAATCTACAAGATCTCAAATTGACCTTGAAATTTCCTCTCTTGAAAATGATCTTAGTCGTGCACAAATGCAAAACACTATATATGATTTCAGTTTGGATCCTCAGCTAGAAGATAACCTTGCCCATAAACTTAATTCTTTGCTCACTTTTAAGGATAATCATCGTAAACAAATGTTTAGGACTAAATGGCTTGTTGATGGAGATCGTAATACTAAATTTTATAATTCCCTTCAAAGAATAAGAAAGGCCAATCGTCCTCTTACCAAACTTACTCATGATGATTTGCTCATCGATACTGAAGAAGCCATAATGGATGATGTCACCCCGTACTTTTACAACATTTTTAATGGCCCAGACATAAATATTGACATCAGGGCCAATATTATCCCCTTGCTGGTTGATGATAGAGACAATGAAACTCTTTTAAGCTCACCGCTTGATCAAGAAATTAAAGATACTGTCTTTGGCCTTAATCCAGACAGTTCACCTAGTCCGGATGGGTTTAATAATGGATTCTATCAAAAGCATTGGGATATTATCCAAAAGGATGTTTGTAACCTTGTTAAAACCTTTTTTTCCCATGGTTCTCTGCCTCATGGTATTAATGCTCAATTTTTAGTTTTAATACCTAATGTTGAAAATGCTTCGGAGATTCATCAATTCAGACCCATTTCTCTGATTAATACTCTTTATAAGATCATTACTAAAATAATTGCGAATAGGCTGGCGCCCATTTGTGACAAAATAGTGTCATGGAATCAATTTGGTTTCATTAAAGGTAGGGCCATTCAGGAATGCATATGTCTGGCCTCGGAAGGTACCAATAGTCTTAATAAAAACACTAGAGGGGGGTGTGTGGCCATTAAACTGGATATCAGAAAGGCCTTTGACACTATTGACTGGAATTTCATCTTCAGGGTCTTAAATAACTTTGGATTCCATGACTCTTTCATTGGAAGACTGAAAACTCTATTCAGATCTGCCTATATTTCTATTCTAATCAATGGCTCTCCTAGGGGCTTCTTCAACTATTCTAAAGGTGTCATGCAGGGTGACCCTCTATCGGCCATCCTCTTTGTCATTGCTAAGGACTACCTAAACAGACTTCTAAATAGTCTGGTCGCTCAAGGATCCCTGAAGCCCATACAAGCTTCCAGGAACTTAAATATCCCTACCCACCTTTTATATGTTGATGACATCATTCTTTTTCTTAAGGGGGATCAAAGGAATATTCATGTCTTAAAACAAGCTCTTAATCATTATGAGGAAGTCTCTAGTAAATCGATATCCTAGAATAAATCATATATTTATTTTGGAAAGAACTTTCCTGTCCCAAGAAAAAATACCATTACTTCCTACCTCGGAATTAAAGAGGGACACCTCCCTTTCGCTTATTTAGGTGTTCCAATATTTTGGGGTCGTCCTAAGGCTAGCTATTTCACTAATATCACTGAGCAAATTATAAACCAACTCTCTACCTGGAAAGGAAGATCCCTCTCTATGGATGGCAGGATTTGTCTAGTCAAATCGACCATTGTCTCTAAGATGTCATACTCTATGATGATTTACAAATGGCCCGCCAGCATTTTTAAGAAGATCAATACCTATATCAAAAACTTCATCTAGACGGGTAGTATTCTTGAAAGAAAACTTGTCACTATTACCTAGAAAACCTGTTGCAAACCTCTCGACAAAGGTGGCATTGGTATTAAAAATTTAATGATGTTCAATAATGCTCTCCAAGCCCATCTTACTTGGCGTATCATCAATGGTACTTCCAAAGCTTCTGAATTCTTGAACCTTAGATTCCGCACCATGCTTTTAAATGGGAATCTCATGTACATTAACTCTTCAATCTGGCCCTCAATTAGAGACTCGTATCAGAAGATCATGGAAAATTATAAATGGAGATGAATATTCCATTAATTTTTGGTGCGATAAATGGTGTGGTAACCCCTTGATATCTCTGTTTCCACCTAACATCACTCTCGATGACTATAATCTTTCTATAAAGGATGTCTTACAATATCACAGGCATTCTCTCCCCGAAAATATTTCACAGATCATTGATAATCATCATTTTTCTTCTAATGGTGATTTCCTTGTTTGGGAACCTGCCCCGAATGGCATCCTTGACACCAAAAACTCATACCAGCATTACTTTTCTGAAAGTGATTCTATTTTACATTGTGTGAGTCATTTTGATAAGTCGTGGATCAAACCTTCTAGGCTTACTCTAATTTGGCGAATTGCCCATAATAGATTACCCACTGAAGCCTGTCTTCAAGCCTTTAGCATTCAACTCTGCTCCATTTGTCGCTTGTGCAATCAACATAGGGAAGATGCGGATCATCTATTTTTGTTGTGTGTGATGGCATCTGCTTTATAGAATTATGTTTTTGACTTATTTAATTGCAGATGGTCCCTTTCTAACACTATTTGTTTGTCCCTTAATAAGTGCACTAGCTATGCTTTCTCTCCTAGCATTAAAAATCTACTGCTTACGGCGGTGGCGGAACTGCTTCATGTGATCTGGTATGCTAGAAATGACATCATTCATAATAAGCGCTCATTTAGTTTAATTGCAGGCAAATCTCGAATTCTTATTGCGATACATCAAGCTGCTTCCATTCAAAAAGACTGTTGCAACAACTCAGTTGGTGATTTTGAGATGTTTCGTCACCTTCGTGTGCCCGGCGTCTTCCCACGGATCAAACATTCATTTGAAGTATTCTGGCAATCACCGATGTCGGGATGGATCAAAGTGAATGTTGATGGTGCCTCCAAAGGTAACCCAGGCCCTGCTGGTTGTGGTGCTATTTTTCACGACTCAGCTGGTCTTTGCCAGGGTTGCTTCTATGCTGGCTGTGGCCATTCCTCTTCCCTGGAAGCAGAAATGCTAGGTGTCATCCACGCCGTTGATTTTTCCCTTCAAAGAGGCTGGATAATACTCTGGATTGAAAGCGACTCTACTACTATCATTCATGCAATCTGGAATGGTTCCATTCATCTGGCTTGGTCTCTCACCACTCTTTAGATGAATTGTCTCAACTCTCTACATGGGATTGACTATATAGCCACTCACGCCTATCGAGAAGCGAATACTGTTGCAGATGCTCTTTCCAACAAAGGCATTCATCAGACCATGACTTGGCTGAACTCTTTACCTGCTGATTTATTATCTTTTTTTGATAGAGATTGTAAAAGAATTCCATCTTTTTGCCTTTTGTAACTTTTTTCTTATCAATAAGGTGACAATGTTATAAAAAAAAGTTTTCCAACGGATAAATCCTTAAACGTAATGGCCCAAATGACCTATAAAAATTTTTTAAACCCAATTTTATGGAAATACATATACCTTATTCCTAATATTATTTAATATTCTGAATTATTTTATTTAATGACATGGGAAAAATGTGGGTGGCATTCTCCCTTCCCAAAAATTACAAAAGTGCCACTCACCCCACTTATAAAAGTCCACATCATATGTTGTCTCTCATATGACATTAAAAAACATTGGTTTATATTAAACCTTCAACAATAACTTCAAAAAATAACTCCACCAATAATATAAACCTTATGTTTTTCATAAATCAAATCATTCATGGTTTTTGCATAAACCTAAAGATGATACCTAGAGACGAGATAATGTTGTTCTAATAGAATTATTATTTTATTTCCTTCTCCATCATTTTAAATATTAATATTATAAGATTATATAATAACCTAGGTATTTTATATATACTAAGATGTTTTTTTTATTTTTAAAATATACAACTTGAAACATTTCCACCAAACAGGTTCTGTAATAATCGTTCATCTGTATACTAGACTACCATCTCATGAACCCATGCAATTCATTTTTTCATTAAAACCCTTCATGGTTGGGAATAATGATAGGAATACTATTTATATATTATATTTATGATATATATGATGACCACGTCTTAATTTAATTATGAAATAACACCAACCTTCATTCACTCCATTGTTTGGAAATATGATAACATCACTCATGTGTACAGTGGACTACCACCTAGCGAAGCGATGTGATTCATTCACCCTTTACATCAAATGAATTAATGATGGTTTTGATGAAATTATGAGATATATTTGAAAAAATAGTGAAAATGAAATGATTATATATATATATATATACAATTTAATTTACTTTTTTTCAATACAATAAGTAAATAGAAATAATGTTCATGTATACCTACATCGTACCATCTCCATGAATGGTGTATTTCAGTTACCATCACCAAAATGTTTTGATTACTCTTAATTCATATGTAATGGATATATATTATAATTAAATAATGTTTTAAATTATAGATATAATTAAATAATGAGCTAATTATATGTAATAAAATAATATGTCCAAACATACTCGAAAAACAAGGCAATTAACAATAGAAAAATTGAAAATGATGAATGGCTATTAAAAAATGGATGATAATATTTAATAAATTGATAATATAAGATATTATAAATAATAAAATGGTTTTTATATAATTTAATAAAATGATAAAAATAATTATATATTACATTATGGAGCATTCAACATAAAAGAATCATAAGGTAGCGGTTTTCATCTCAATTTCATTTCATCAAGGAATATTTTATTATTTTGTACCTAACTTATTTAACATGGTGTATATAGTCCCCCTTAGATTAATAATTTCATTAAAATTTTATTATTCTTATTATTTCATGTTTCAGTTTAAGTTATTTCACCTATGAGGATTTTAATTAAAAGTTACTAAGTGGTAAAATTTTCATAGCCCAACTCATTTTTATTGAGTTATATTACTACCACAATCTCATTAGTATTCATAGATTATGTGTGTAATGAATTTTGACCATCTATTTTTTTAACATTTTTATGTGGATTTATAGTTGCTATGAATAATTGATTCACTCGTTGATTCTTACTTCAACCTTATGATCCTTATAGGGGTTCACATCAGAATATCATTTTATTTGGGATTAGTTACACCAAAATTTGCATTGAGGGAAATATTTTTATCACTATTTAATAAAGCCTTTAATTATATTATCATATATTTACTCATATTATTTTCATGTAATAGTACTTTTTCAACTACATGGTACTTAAATGGATTTAGAAAATGATTTTAAGAAAACCCATCAATATTTCTCACTTTTGTTAGATACATGGTTTCTTTTAAAAACCATATTTAATAAAAATGTTTTTAAAAATGTTTTTAAATATTTCAAGATGATTTATAAAACACATTTTTCTAATTTTTATTTTTTCCCAAATTTCGTGAAAGGAATCTACTTGTTATTTAACAAACAAGTCATTTTTCTATCCTTTTTACCAAGAAAATTGAATGTTTTTTATGGCATGTACGGAATAACCCCCCCCCCCCACACACACACACACACCGATAAAAAAAATTTCTATTAAGCTTCCTTTGAATGTTTACAAGGAAATATTTAAATAAATATTTAAAAAATAATTTTTAATGAAATTTATTTTTAAAATTGTTTTTCTAAATTAAAAGTATGTTTTCCTCAAGAATGTTTTTAGAATCTATTTTTATGGTATTTAAATTCATTAATGACAAAAAATTTTATTTTATATTTAATAAAATGTGGATGATTTTATTAACACCACATGTATTCTTTATCTGGAAGTATTAAGATCATTTTTTACCAAGAATAATATTTATGTTGACTTCCTTGAATAATTTTTCTTATCACTAACTTCCGCTTGAAATATTCACTTAATGGTGATCAATAGAAATAAAATTTTACCTAAATATCAATATACTTCATTGATGATATGTTCATTACTTAAAAATTATATCATTTATATATAAATTATTTTACATTAAAATTTATTTATTTATCTAGGGGAATATTGATAAACATATTTTTGTTAGTCAATAAATATATATAATGTTAATGACATTTATTTAGTAATTAAATCAATTATTTTATATTTGAGGAACTATTTGGACATACATACATGTGTAGGGCTCGGTTAATGATATTTCCTCGACGAATCAGTCGTCCCATGGGATAGATCAGTAATCTATCCTTAACAAAATGGGTTTATATGTATCATTTTTGGCCATTCATAAGGATATATCATAACAGTTAAGGTCTCATCTCCCTAGGAAACATGACATATAATAATTAAACATTTCATTATATAGATTTAGTTAATATTATCCATGAGGTTGTCACTTTGACAAAATCTATCCATTCATTTCCTTCTCATATTATGGATTAAATGGAATGTATTTTTAGTTATCTACCTTTACAAATTAGTTGTACATTATTTAGTTATTTAAATTACATATGTGATATGTTATTTATTTTTCTATATTTATTATTCAATTAATGATATCTTCTACTTTACTTAGCCTTTATTGATCATTTGAGCCCACCCTTATTTAATTTCCTTTCCAACAGATTCCAAGAAGATTTCTGACTAATATAAAGTGATATCCTCGATGGTATATGGTTATTCCCAAAACAATTTATGTAATTTGAGTATTAAAAAATAACACAACAGTCATTTACATATCTAGTCTACCAAGAAAACAAAACTATTTGGTCTTTTAAGACATAATTTCTTTGTATCTTATCCCAATGTAATAATAATAGGAACCGAATCTAAGCATCTAAAGTTTCATTCACTATAAGGTATATGTGATTTCATAACTAAATAATTATTTTTAAGTTAAAAATTTTATATATATTACATTAATATATCCTTATAATCCTCTATGTAAAACAGAAATGGTAATCACGTCTCATCGGTTCCTGAGGCAATAGTCCTACACACACACAAGCGCCATTATTGTTATTCAATTGGTTGGAATTTCAAAATTTATGTATGATATTATATTTTCATTGGTTTTATAATATCATAAATATCATATATAAAAATAAAATATATCACTAAATAAAGCTGTGATAGCTGGTGATGGATGAAAAATTCCATTACTCGCGAGGAGTTAATCTTTCCTACACATGATTAACAATTTCATTTCCCATTTGATCGAATAATAGAATTATATAGGTTATGAAATTACAATAATAAAATTATAGTAATATGTTATAATGAAATATTTAGAAAAGTACCATTTAGACCATAAAATTGGATTTATTCTTCTCAAATGCATAGAAAATACATAAGATTAATGATAAAACATTACTGAATATATTATATATAAATTTATAAAAATAATTCATCAATATTTATTTATTTAATTAATTTACTAAAAAAACATTTCAAAAAAACATTCACAGAAAATGATTTTTCTAGTCTAAAAATTGTTTTTTTTTCATCTCGAATTTATTAGTAACCATAGAATTAATTTTAAATACATGTTTAAATAATTTATTTCTATAATTTATTTAATCTCACTAATACTCACCTATAAAATTTGAAAAATATAAATAGAATATCAAAAGGTAATATTTTATTAGAATGTTCTATCTCTATAAAACTCGGTTCTGTGTGTAACGTAAGCTATTAACGAAATAAAATTATATAAAAATACATTTCATAAATTCTTGAGATTTTATAAAAATGATAGATTAATTATATTAATTATAATAATAATTTTCATTTTTATGTAATATACATTTTCAATCTCTTTTCGATATTTAGCAAAATGATATTGTCATTAAAGCATGGGTGTAGAATACCACCTCCATGAAGCGATGTGGTTTTTTTCATTTCCTATTTGAAAGGATGTGAATTATGATTTATTTAAAAAATATATATTACATATATGATATAATAATTATTTTTTAAAGGATAATTATTATTTTATTATATTTTATTCTATCGATCCATTTTTTAAAACATCACCCTTGTCTTTTTATGGATTACCATCTCCATTAATTGATAAAATTTAATTTTTATCAACTATTTATATGAATTTTTATAAAAGATAATATATGAAATAAATATAATAAATAAATTATTATTGATATACTATTGGTGATGAAATTACAAGAAGGTTCAAGGGCCCGAACCAGGGAATGGAAACATTCATGGAAAATAGGCCACTTATCACCTTAATGATCATTTTAATGAAGACATGTTAATTAAAAGAATTTGGAAAGTATAAATGAATAATAAATATTATGATATTTATGGATATGGAAAAGTATTATATTAATATTAAATCTATATTTATAATATTTGAGTTTTAAATTTTTATGAAGGATGGGACGTGAGGTAACAGTCTACGTTACAATCTCATTTCTATTTGGGATTTTTTATGAAAACATTTTATTCAGGTAAATTATATAAAATTTATACTTTAAAACCAAAATAATTTATTCTCCAAATTTTATTTATATAATTAATATTTATCACACAAATTTTATTATTTTTTCTACATAAAATTTATTGAAAAATAATTTTAATAGAATCTGAGCTTATTTTTATTTGGATTCATGAAAGTTTTCTTCCTTGTATATGTCATTTCAAATTTTTATGTAATGTTACTTTATATTGTTAAATAATTATTTAATTTAATTTTTGACCATACTTCAATTTCTTCTCAATGATATTAAATGAAATTGTAACAATGTTTTTCTAATTTCCTATTGATGAATTTTTATAAAATATGGGAATGGAATCATTATTTTCACATATACTAAAAAATGGATTTTTTTAGTTTATTTTTATTTAATTATTATATTGGAATCCAGATCATATTTCAATGTTTATTTCCAATAAAAATAGTTTTCTAAATGTTCTATAAATTTTAATCTTTTAAGGATACCAAAAGAAAAGAAATTACTTATTTTTAAGTAAATGTCCAACTATTTTTTAGAGGTATCTGTCATGTATATTAAAATCTTTTAAAGATTTATACACTACCCTAATAATATGATTTTTTCATACCATCCACTATATTTCTTTTGATTTTTCTGAGGATGATGTTTTGCGGATGATTCTATAAAATCCATTTCTTTCTCGTGGGTTAATTATCTTATGATGAAATACTTATGATACCCATTTATTTTCAACATGACATACTATAATGAAATTGTTGAACTTCTTTAAGTATAACTTACATTACCACTGTGATGAAATTATGACATTATGAATTTTTACAAGATCTTAGGGAAAAAATTTATATGGATTTAATTATGTGCTTGATGGGGTTAGAATTATATATCCCTCTAAATCATTATTTAAAAATTAATTTTTTATAAGTTAATATAGAATCTAATGGGGAGTGAACTGAGTTACGTGATGAATTATACCCATTAGTATATTTAGGGGTGTGAAAGAATACTAAGGAAATAGTCTAATGGGGAGTGAACCCAATCCACAGTGATAGTATATGAAGTTAGACATAACTACAGAAATGATTTTATATAATTATTTATATTATAAAAATAAATTTATTATAATTATGATATTATCTCAAATCTCTGGATTGGTTGTTGGTGATTCTAGGATCTTATGAGTTATTTCTTTTACTATGATGACTCCATATGATATAATTCTTAACTAGTGATCTTTGATTGATTTGGTATAATGTTCATATGTAATGATCACATTATCATACCCTTATTCGTCACTTATAATTTTTGATTGATATCTCTTATGTTTACCTTTTATAAGAATCATATCATAATAATTCTTATATTTATTTCCTTGGGATGAAATAAAAGTTCATTAGTGGGATTTGTGAGGAAGTGTTACATGTGATAAAAAACATTGTGGGAGATGTTTAAGATCTTTTATCATTTAAGATGATTGTGTCTAGTCACAAAACACACTAAACCCTTTCAATTCTTGGTATTTTTATTTTGGAGATGTACGGAATAATCATCTAAATTGATGTAATATTTATATATGTGAAACTTTGATCTCCCCAGTTCTGAATCCCAATGTCCCCATGGATTTCATGATTTTAATTTTGTATTTGTAATTTAATTTCAATTAATTATTAGTTTTTTAAAATTTTTTGTTTTAGGGATGATGGTGAGTGTTAATTACCAGGTTGTATGTGGCATGTAAATATGGGCCAGAAAATAATATAGAGTGTGATTATATGGTTAAATGTGACACTCAGTGCTTATTGTGTGGTTGGAACTGGTTCCCACAAGCCATCCAATAATTTTGAAAACAATCATTGGTCCACTAATTGAATCATGTATTGGAATTATGTTTTTAATAAATTTTTAAGTATGTAATGATGTGTTGTTCAGGTAATTCTCGAGTTTTAATTTTAAAATATTTTTTAAAAAAAATAATGGAGTCCTTAGCATTAAAATTGATTAATGTATCTTAATAAATTAATAAAAAATATAGAAATTTATTTTTTTCTATATTTCATCTAAATGGTTTTAAATTGAAGGAGTTTTTTCATTTTTAATTCATTTTTATTAATCATAAAATCTGGGAGTTATTTTTCAGGAGGTTGTTTCTAAATAAAATCCAATTTTATTTTTATTTTTCCTCATACTGAATTGAAAATGGTTTTGTAATAAAATTTATAAATGGGGGTTTCTGGTTTTCTTAATGAGAATAAATGACTTTTATTTTTATAAAAATTATATTTGTCTTTATGTTATACTAGATTTTAAAAAACTTATAGTAGAGGATGTGGGTTTGGAAAAAATTTGTTTTGGAACATAGAAAACATGTATTTGGGAAAGCCCGTATATTTATTTATCTTATTATTTTAAATTTCTAGATATGGAATAATAGCGAAAAAAATCATTTTTTTCCTTAATATCGAAGAATAGTTTGGATGACATAAGGGAGTGTCATCCTTATAAGATGTTTAATTACATTCTCTAAGAATATAATTATTTAAGAATAGTTATGGATGTTATTATCTTGGAGATAAATAATTTATTAACTCATGGTAGATGAAATACATTATTTATTATGGGTACCTAATCATTTTATTCATAAATATTTATTTTGGGTGAATATTAAATGCGTATCATAATCATAAATTCACCAAAACCATAATGGTTTTTCATATTTGGATACTAAATACATATAATAAATATTTCCTTAAATATAGTCACTATATCAACTAATTCTTTACATACCCAAAATCCCTCTATTTTATATCTTAAAAAAATATTTATTCACAAATTTGGGAAATGGAACTATAACAAAGGATTTGATGATATGCTCAATAATCATAAACATGGGAGATATAAATCAATTTTCATAACTGAGAAGATTATAAGAATATTGATATTAGATCATAATCACAAAATATTAATACCATCCCAAATATGTAAAATATCATTAATCATGATTCGTGGAATAAGTGATTTTCAAAACATAAGTCACAATTCATAAGTTCATTAAATCATCGACAACCAATCAGGATCTATAAAAATAAATCATTAGTTTAAGTTATATATTTGTGACATAAACATAATTATATAATGTAATTTATTTTTTCAAGATTCGCATAAAATACTATAAAACTTGACATAGTCGAATAGTGGATTGGTTCAACTCTCAATTTGATCACTTTTTTTATCAAGGGTCCCTTGTAACGCAATCATAGTACATATTTTATCTTACCAAACTATGTTCACTCCCCATTATAGTCCATATTATCTTCTAAGATATCAAATATTTACTAATATATTGAAGGAATATATAATTTTGGTCCCACCCCACAAATTATATAATCCATAAATTATTATAGAAAATAATCATAAAAAATTATCAATTCTTCATTGTATAACACTGGTAATAGAAAGTGTTTTTATTAATATTTCATTATAACATATTTAACAAAGAAAAATAAACTAGTTTGATAATTTAATTTATAAAACATAATTATCATAGTACATAAGGAGAAAGTAATTGAAAGGAATCCTTATAATATATACCTAGTGAGCAAAAATAATCCATAAAGGATTTAATCAAAAATGAAAAATAAATTTAAAGGAGAATTTAAACATTTCATAAAAAATACGAAAAATATTTTTATTTTTAGTATCTTTTAAAATAAAAAAAATGTAAATATTGAGAAAGTGATTTTATTTTATAATAAAAATTTAATACTTTAAATTACTATTCAAATTAAATAATATTTATGATGGTGGGAAAATATTTTTATTCCTTATATGTAAAAATAAAACATGTTTTTACACATTTATAAAATTAAAAATTTATTCATACAGATAATATTTTAAATTATTACTTTTAAAAAAATTAATTAAATTAAAATATAACAAATTTAATATTTATAAAATATTTAATTATAGACCTAAACCTCCATGAACAATTTTTGTTAACATGGTAATGGAGTAGAATGATTTATTACATGAAATGAAGAAATCAGATCACCTTTTATTTGAAAAAATAAAAATTGAACATTCAAAGTACCAAAGGGAGAAAATTTTAGTAAAATTTATAAATTGTAATTATATCCAAAAATTAATTAAATATATTTGTTTTAAAATAAATTTACTATGAAATTTTCCTGAATCATAATTCCATAAACACATTTCTGAAAAGAATTGAGATTGTAATATAAATCATAACTACTTTGGAATATTTTGATACCTAACCCCTTGAAATAAGTAACATAAAATGAAAAAAATTATTCAATGAATATGAATATTTTAATGATATAATATATCAATAGGGACTATGTACACATTATAAAATATGGGTTCACAACATGAAAAATGTCCCAGTAAAACAATATTGAGAAAAATAAATGTTTTAGTTCTGGTTATCCCTGTGTCAAAACATCATAAAATAAATTATGTTATATGTGTTTGTAAGATCCTATAATTTTGATTAATATACATATAAAATAAATTCATGGAAATAATATGCTTCACACTAAATAATCAATTAGAAATAATTTCTTAGGTCACACGGAAAAATTTAGATGAGAAAATTATACCTCAATTATTTTTCTTCATTATATTCCTTAAACACAATTATAAAATAAATATATAATTATTTAAAATATATAATTTTAATATATTGATACTTAATTTATTATATATCATTCCTTTATAATTTATGATTTCTATTTTATTAAAAATTTATCCATAAAGTGAATGGCACAATGAAAAGTGTTTTATTTTCCATGCATGTTTTGATTCAATAGTTCCAATTATTTCATATTATTCGTGGTTTAATATTATAAGTAATCTTAAAAAAAATCATAATTATAATATTTTTTAATTATATGTAATTTTATAACCATCCAGATGCAATGGTGATGAATAATGACTTACAAGACTTGATGGAGATGGTAGTTTGTATGCACGCACTAGTGATAATTACATTTTCATGTGGATGTAATGAAAGAAAGGTAAATAATATTTCACCATTAAAAATAATAATTAGATAACTTATATATTATATAATAATTAAATCTACCATTAATACCATCTATTAAATAAGGAAATTAAATATTAATTGCATCGCTTCATAGAGGTGGTAGTCTACACAAAAGCATGAGAAATGTAATAATTTCCACTAGATTGGAATATGACATAAAATGGATACTCCATTTACATTAAACCATAATATAATATCAAATATACTTGTTACAACATGTCAAAATGGTAATACAATATTTGGTGTAGGTTTACGAGAACTTCAACATGAAAAATCTTGTAAGAATAAATACCTCTTCATCAGGAATCTTCCTTTAAAAAACCATAACAAATAATGGATATAATATCATGATATATTAAAAGTAAATACAATTTTTGATAGAATACAAGATACACATCACTTATTTTAAAATAAAATAAAATGATTAAAAATTTTCCAATAAAACCTAGCCATTAAATTGTCTTGTATGAAAATGATTAATTTGATTATGAAATTAACATAAATTTCCTACTGAATATAAAAATATTGAAAAATTCTTCTACACTAACAACATAATTTTTAGTAAATCTATTTTATTTTTCAAAAAATTATGTTTTGTTCTCAAAAATGATTTTTCTTAATTTTTGAGATATAATTTTCTAATTAATTTCTAGAATATTTAAAAAATTAATTTCAAAATGTTAATTTTATTTTTTAATTCATCATGTCAAAATTATCTTATTATTTATTATATTTAATTTTCTAAAATGATTAAATTTTCAATGTATAGTGAAAAATGATGTTTTATATTGATAAATATATTTTTCTTTTAAATATTTAAAAAATTAATATTATATTAAGGAGTAGAACTAAAAGATAAATTGTTTATTTTGATAAAAAAATACTTAAATTATTGTTCTTAATATTGATCTTATACATGAATTTCTCATAAAATCATCTTATATTTTAAAATGAAATTTTTCTAAAAAACTGATTTTCATACCCTATTTCAAAATAATTTTAAATTAATATCTAACAGATATATGTTTAAATTTTTTAAAAATGTATTCCAAATTTGGAAATAGGATTTTCAAATTTATAAAAAAAATTACCTTTTATTTTTGTTCAATGAGAATAGTAAACATTATAATTTTTGCAACCATGGTAAAGGGTAAATCGGGTAATTAAAGTTAAAATTAAAATGAGAAAGAATATAAAATGACTTAAACACTTTCCTTTATTTACTGGATTAATATATTGATAACATACTCCTGATAGATTTGACAATATGTATTTTTATGGCCCTTTAGATGATATCAAGAAATTTATTGTATTTAATTTCAAGAAAAGTAATCGAGGTCAGAATCATATTTTAAATTACATTAATATTTTTAATAGGGGTTACCCAAAATATATTGTAACACCCTAAGATTAGTCGATTGTTTTAACTAAATTTAGTCTTTTCTATATTATTCATTACACACAACACTAATTTTCTCTTGTTTGACATGGAACACTAAGTTTAACTTACTTTACAAAAAGCATTGAGTTTTAATGATATTTGAATTATTATTAAAATTTTATTATTTAATATGATAATTATCACCTAGATCATTCAATGGTGGGTATTCATATGAATAAATTAATTACATAAATATATGGTTTAAATATTTATATATAATGAATTATTTGTTGAAAACTTACTTAAAGATGAAATCAACCCTATTTGAAAATAAAAGAAACTCTTTTTATAAAAAATACTTTTATGAAAACAGACAAATGTTACATTAAAAAATTAAATAAAAATATTTTTTTGATTTAATTTAATAAAATTTTTATATTATTTATTCAATCAAATTATTAATATTGATCTTATTTTTTAGAAAATAGTTAATATTAAATCCAATTTATAATGAAAAACATTATTTTTATAAGAATATATTTTGTCTTTTATTTCTGGAAATTATTTTAAAAAAATTAAATTTGGAAAATTTATTTTAAAAATTAAAGTAAATGTTATAAATCATCATTTAGAGAAATTAGGGTGATTTTTTGGAATTAATTGAAAAAGATTAATTTTTATAAATAGTGATAAATAAAATATTTTAATTGAAAATTTATTTCTTGTTTAATTTATTTATAAAGTTAAATTAAATTTATAATATGGTTTAGTATAACATTATTTAAATTAGATATCAATTAATCCAATTTAATTCATCGTGACCAATTATATATTGAAATTAGAGATTAAAATGTAATAATATTTTGAACATTTTCACTTTGAAACCACAATTTCTCATTATATATGTAGGATTAATTTTATAATAAAATTATCCATTTCTATGAATATGATCTTGAAATTTTCATTCATCATTTTGAATCATAATAATTTATTTTATTTAATAATGTATGCTTACTTTTTTACCAAACTTTATAACAAAAAAGTAAAAATTAGTTACAGTCTTTAAGGTAACCATTAGTTTATCAAGGGTTAAAAAAATAAAAATGGTTAAAATGACCTAAAAACTGGTCTTAAATTTATTTTATGGGCATATTTCTACCATATAATGTCTAATTCTCATTGATAATCGATTTTGGGTTCTTTTGGCATATGAAAAATGGTGGTAAAATTTTTCCCTTTATCAGATTTCACGAGTGCCACTCACCTCACATATAAAATTCCACCCACTCTACTCTCCTCTTCACACCCAAAAAACCCAGCCATTTAATTCCAAAATAACATTCCAACTATCTTTAACTCATCACACACTAGTGCAGAATATGTTTTTAACGTCACCATTTTTTACGTCGGTTATATATAACCGAAGTGAAAATCTGTGATATGTGGTTTTTTACGTTGGTTATTTTATAACTGACGTAAAAAAATAATGAGTGCAATTTATTTACGTCATTTATTTGTTAGCCAACGTAAAAAATGAGGTATCTAATGAATTTTTTACATCGTTTATAAAATAACTGACTTAAAACGGTAGAATCGGAGCCCTTTTTGACATCGGTTATTTGATAACCGCCATAAAAACCCAACCTGTAGAATTTTTTACGTCATTTATATTATAATTGACTTAAAAACCAACACATGGTAGTTTTTACATCAGTTATAAAATAACGGACGTAAAAAATTTGGTTTCTGATGTGTTTTTGATGTCGGTTATAGAATAACCGATGTGAACAACCAGCACGCGTCTTGTTTTACGTTGTTTATAAAATAACCGACGTAAAAAATACGGTATCTGATACATTTATAACATCGGTTATTATAATAACCGATATTATAAATGTAATAAAAATAGGTTATAATGTCGGTTATTAAATAACCAACGTTATAAAACATTTAAAAAAGTTATCACGCCCTGTGGATTGTCATTTCTGATTTTTCAATCAACAGACCCGTGACTCGTCTCTCTCCCGCAGAAAACCTAGAATCGACTCTTTGATCTTGTTTTGATAAACTCATTTTACATCATGATTTATCATCTTTACTCTCCTCGGATCTATCATCTCCACTCACAAAATAAAAGTAAGCCTCCCACGACTTTATTTCGATCGTTTTTTTCCCGGATAGTCTATATTTACGTTTTGAGATTTTTTTTAAACTAGGTAAGATTCTTCGATTTAGAACCCTCTTACCTTGTTTTTCCATCATCATATTATTTATTATCACCAGATCTATAAGATCGACTCGCAATATTCAAGTAAGCCTCGTCTACTTCTATTTCGTTTGTTTTTGTTTCGCGGATGCCCAACATTTATGGTAATATTTGTTTTCATTGACAACTAATGATCTCATTCACCTATATTACTACAATTTATATCTAAATCATTGTGATACACCCCTTTTGTGTACGAGTGTGATTTATGTTATAAGTATATATGGTTTTTCATGGTGGAATGTTTGTTTTGGATCCTTGGTTGTTTCTATTTTGGGTATCACTTTTTTTCCATAAACTATTTACATCGCTTGTTTTCATAGACTATTATAAGTCTTCATATGCTATTAAAACCTGATTAATTTAACAATAGAGTATTTTAAATTAGTAGGAGATAAATTTCATGGTTCTCATTTTGAATAATGGAATGATACCAAAACTAGTATCTTGATGTTAAAATCCGTAGATATGCCAAAACAAGTAGCTTGAGGTTAAAATCCCATTGTTCCGGGGGCCTGTTCAGAGGGTTGGGGGCTGTCCAGGGAGTTGGGGGTTGTCCAGAGGGTTGGGGGCTATCCAAGGTGTCCATGGAGGTGGGGGGGGGGAAGTCTAGGGGTGTAGGGGGGTCCAAGGGGTGGGCGTGTTGAAGGGGGTGGGGGTTGTCCAAGGGGGTGGGTGGGTGGGGGGTTGTCCAAGGGGGTGGGGCATGTCCAGAGGGTTTGGGGGTTGTCTGGGGCGTGGGGGGATTTCCATATGGTTGGGGGTGTCTCGGGGGTGTCCAGGGTGGGGGTGGTGGTGGTGTCCAAGAGGGGTGGGGTGTCCAAAGGGGTGGGGGTGATGTCCAGAGGGTGGGGGTTGTCCAGTGGGTGGGAGATGTCTAGAAGGGTGGGGGCTATCCAAGGGGTTGGTGGTGTCCAGGGGCTGTCTAAGGGGTGGGGGTGGTGTCCAAAGGGTTCGGGGGGCTATCTAAAGGGTTGGGGGTGTCCATGGAGGTGGGGCAGTCCAGGGGGTGTGGGGGGTCCAAGGGGGTGGGGTGTCTAAGGGGGTGGGGGTTGTCCAAGGAGCTGGGGGCCTATCTAGAGGGTTTGGGGGTTTTCCGGGGGCTTTCCAGAGGTTTGGGGTTGTCCAGGGGGTGTCCATGGGGGTAGGAGGTGGCTGGTGGTGTCCAGGAGGGGTGGGGGTGTCCAGGAGGGGTGGGGTGTCCAAGGGGTGGGGGCTGTCCAGGGGGTGGGGTGGTGTTTTGTGGGGCGGGGGACAGTCCAAGGGTGTGGTGGTGTCCAGCGGGTTTCCAAGGGGGTGGGGGTGGTGTCCATGGGGTGGGGGACTGTCCATGGGGGTGGTGGTGTCCAGGGGGTGTCCAAGGGTGTGGGGGGTGGTGTCCAGGGGGTGGGGGTTGTCCAAGGGGATGGTGGTGTCCAAGGGGTGTCTATGGGGGTGGGTGATAAGTGTCAGTTTGGATTGACTATTGCATCGTGGTATTTGAGATTATGACATGAAGATTGTATTGTTTCATGGATATTAGTGTTGCAATATGATTCTATTTGGATGTATATATTTTGACTAGTCATCGACTATGAGAAAATTATGGGTTATGGGGGAGACCATGTCATGGTTTTCAAATGTGCATAGTTATCCTTACCCCATTGTGCCATGATGATTGGCTTTACATTGTGATTTTCTCCATCTGAGTTTTCATTTTAAATTTGATTTTATTCTCAGTTTTACTCCATTTTCTCCAATTTTCATTCAACCATTGGAGGCCCCATGGGTTTCATTGATTCCATGGAATTTAAAACTACTATATCTAACTATATATTCACTTTAAAATCATATTCAAGCATATTTTTTTAAATACGCATAGATTTTTTTTATATTTCAAAATTGATTTACATTCAATTTATGATTTTTTTTCATATAATCATATATTTTTATTATCTTAAAAAGATGTATAATATTGATATTTTTTATAGGTAATAATGAGTCGAAGTTGGATTACGGAATATCGAATGGGCAATGTATATGAGGAAGGCGTTGATTCCTTTTGGGAATTTGGTAAAGGAAATGTTCCAAGTAATGACATTTTTGCTGTTCGTTCCTGAATTGTTTGAATGTGAATAAGTTGAAAAGTAGAGAGATCAATGATTATCTGATTTGTCAGGGTTTTAATATGAGTTAGAGACCTTGGATTTGGTATGGTGAAACTGGACGGAATATCACTAATGATGATGATTCATAAGATGGTAACTCTGATGGAATTGAAAAAATGATTTGTGATATTTCAACAGAACAAATTGACATAGAACCAACAGTTGTGTGTCTATATGTTGATGCTGAAAAACCATTATATCCTGGTTGTATAGATTTTATGGTTTTGTTGGTGGTGTTAAGATTGATTAACCTGAAGGCAAAACATGGATAGAGTGACAGAGGTTTTACAAAGCTGCTACAATTGATGAAAGCCAATCTTTCAAAAGATAAAGATCTTCCAGATTCACATTATAAGGCCAAGAAAAAATTATGCCCGATGGGATTGGGATACAAAACAATTCATGCCTGTTTGAATGATTTTATGGTATATAGGATGGAATATGAATTTCTGTCAGAGTGTCCAAAATGTGGGACATCACGGTATATGGTGAAAGAAAAATCACAGGATGATATAGTGATTACAAATATCCCTTAAAAGGTATTTTGGTATCTTCCTATAATTCATTGTTTCAAAAGTTTATTTCCTAATTCACATGATGAAAAAAGGTTAAGATGGCATGCTGATGATAAGTTATGTAATGGAGAAATATGTCATCCAGCTGATTGTCCACAATGGAAGAAAATTGATGAGAAGTATTCAACATTTGGAAATGAAATTAGAAATCTCAGACTAGGGCTGGGCATATATGGAATGAAACCATTCCGAACCCTCAGTAGCACACATAGTTCATGGCCTGTTTTATTTTTAATTTACAACCTCTCTCCTGAAGTTTGTATGAAGCAAAAATATGTCATGTTTAGTATATTGATCTCTAGTTCAAAGAAACCCGGCAATGATATTGATGTTTAATTGTCACCGTTGATTCATGATTTGAAACTTTTATAGATGGATGGTATTTGGGGGTATGATTCTCATAAAATGGAATATTTTCAACTGCATGCAGTGCTTTTTTTCACTAAAAATTACTTCCCATAATATAGAAATTTGTCTGGATGCAGTGTTAAAGGGCATAAAGCATGTCCAATTTGCAAACAATAGATGTCATATTGTCAATTTCATCATGGGAGGAAATCAGTTTACATGGGTCATCGAAAGTTTTCTGCCAATGGATCACTCTTATAGAAGACTAAAAAGGCATTAAATGGCTCGCAAGAATTTGACATTGCTTCAAATCCTTTATCCCTTAATCTGTATTTTGATAGGGTGAAAAACCTTGATGTGACATTGGGAAAGACACAGAAATCTGGTAATGATAGAAATATTTAGAAGAAAAGTCCAATATTTTTTAGCTACCATATGGGAGATATCATGAAGTTAGACATAATATTGATGTCATGCACATGGAGAAGAATATTTGTGATTTGTTGATTGGAACATTGTTAGATATTAAAGAAAAGAAAAAAGATGGGTTGAATGCAAGATTAGACTTACTATTAATTGGAATACATTTGGAGTTAGCTCTCACTCCTAATGGAAGACGAACATTTTCCCCCCGACTTGTCATACATTATCTAAGAGGTAGAAAATTAGCTTTTGTCAGTGTCTTCATGATATCAAAGTGCCTTAAGGTTATTCTTAAAATGTAAAAAATTTTGTCTCATTGAAAGACATGAAGTTGATAGGTATGAAATATCATGATTGGAACGTTATGATTCAACAACTTCTACCAATTTCATTGCGTGGAATATTTCCATTCCGTGTCAGAAAGACAATAATGAAGTTGTGTTATTTTTTAAATTCAATTTTTAATAAGGAGATTGATGTGAATGCGTTGAAAATTTTGGAAACGGATGTAATTTTTATACTTTGTGAATTGGAAATGTATTTTCCTCTAACTTTTTTTGATATAATGGTGCATTTAAGGATTCATCTGGTTCAAGAAATAATGCTTTTTGGAGTTGTATATATTCGGTGGATGTATCCTTTTGAAAGGTATATGAAAATATTGAAGGGGTATGTTAAGAATCCATATCAACCTAAAGCATCCATTACTGAAAATTATATTTCTGAGGAGGTGTATAGCATCCCACCTTTTTATCATATAAACATTCATTACATTTTACAAAACTGAGGATCTTTAAGGTTTAGTGTCTTGGAAACCAGGAACATAAAACATGAAAACATAAAACATTATTTTTAAACACTTCAAAGGCTTCTCCTCATGTTCATACTAGGTTCATTACTGCATCTCAAACCTGGGGACATACATCAAAAGAAAGGGTGAGCAGAAGGCCCAGTAAGGGAAACAAGTGAAACATTTTACATATGAACTTGAGATACATCAATAAAGTCATGAAAGGAACTTTAAGGCATGATAATGAAATCATGAGGCATATCATAATAAAAATAACATTTTTACATAACTTGAAGATTTGGCTACAACATTTAATATTGACAATCATTTCGTTTCACCAAGGTCCATCCCCAAGGTGTCATTAAAAATTACCAAGGTTATTCACCAAGGTATCAGTCTAAAAAGTCATCTCTAGAGATTAAGTCTTTACCCAATTCATTGGAGCGCTATCTGGGAGCACCCTTGAAATGCCTTTATTATCATGTTAGCCACATATATCATCACCAATCATTTCATAAACAACTCATATAGCTTAAAAGAAATGGGCTTCATTTCATAATCATAACGTTTTAAAAACTGATTTAAAGACATGATCTTTGTGTCACTTTAAACCCACAGAAAAGGGAAAGCGGGTTTCATGTATGTAAATACCAGACTTTAAAATAAAACATTTTTTTATATATGTTAATACCCCTTTTGAATAAATATCTTTGAGTATTCACATAATAAAATATAAGTACTTTAGAAAAATTGAGAGACATTTTGAGACGGAAATTCTGCAGCATAACGACTATGTTTCGGGGTTTTAGAAAACATTGAAAAGAGAGGGGACATGGGTAAAACACTCATAAATGACCCATAAAATAGTAGAGGGACAGAATATAAAGGATTTGAGAACATGGTAATGAAATTTGAAAGATATACCATATGAAATGAAGAACATTAAAGGAAGACAAAAATAAGATTTCTCTTATGAAAATTCGGCAGCCCAACGGCGTCACTTAAACTTCAACAAAAATGAATTGACGAGATAAAATAGGGTATCTCATCATATGAACATAAAAGATAAGTATGATAGATATAGATATCATACCCCAACATAATACAAAAGGAACTTGAAATACTTGACATGAAAGTAGATCTTTGAAAAATGAGAAAGGAGAATGAATCCCTTAAAAATTCGACAGCCTAACGACGTCACTTAAACTTCAACCAAAAATGAATTGACAAGATCAAAATTGGGTCTCTCATAATATGAACATAAGGGTTCAGTCTGATAGATAAACATATCATACCCCAACATAAAAAAAAGTAACTTGAAATACTTGACATTAAAATAGGTCTTGAAAACGAGAAGGCTGAAAGAACCCCTTAGAAATTTGGCAGCCTAACGGCGCCACTTAAACTTCAACAAAAATGAATTGTTGAGATCAAATAGGGTATCTCATCATATGAACATAAAAGATCAGTATGATATATTTAGAGATAATACCCCAACATAATAAAAAGGAACATGGAAGACTTGACAAGAAAATAGATCTTGAAAATGAGAAGGGTGAATGAATACCTTAAAAATTCGACAGCCTAACGGCGCCACTTAAACTTCAACAAAAATGAATTGATGAGATCAAATAGGGTATCTAATAGTATGATCATAAAAGATCAGTATGATATATTTAGTGATCATACCCCAACATAATAAAAATTAACATGAAATACTTGACAAGAAAATAGATCTTGAAAATGAGAAGGGTGAAAGAATCCCTTAAAAATTCGGCAGCCTAACGATGCCACTTAAACTTCAAAAAAAATGAATTGATGAGATCAAATAGGGTCTCTCATCATATGAACATAAAATATAATTATTATAGATTTAGATATCATACCCCAACATAATAAAAAGGCACATGCAAGACTTGATATGGAATTAGAACTTTGAAAAAAGAGAAAGGTGAAAGAACCACTTAAAAATTCGGCAGCCTAATGGCGTCACTTAAAAAATCAAAATACTGAATTGAAGAGATCAAATGGGGTCTCTCATAATATGATCATAAAATATCACTATGATAAATTTAGATATCATACCCCAACATAATAAAAAGGAACTTGAAATACATAACATGAAAATAGATCTTGAAAAATGAGAAGGGAGAAAGAATTCGTTACAAAAATTTCAGCAGCCTAACGGCGCCACTTAAAACTTCATAAAACGAAATAATGAGAGTAAGAGGAGATCTCTCATTATATGAACATGAAAAGGGAAGTAATTGGAGTATAAAAGAACATTCTTTAACATAATAACATTGATCATTAAAGAAATGACATAAAAGAGATTACTTGAAAAGAAAGAGAGAGGTTGGATCCCTTACCTTAAAACATAACTCTTAAAACTCGAAGGTTTGGACATTGAGGGCTTAGGGAACCTTGGTAGGACTCCTTGGGAGGTAATTAGAGCAGAAATTCGTTGGGGGAGAGTGGGGAGTTGAAATGGATGAGAGGATGGCTTGGCATTTATAGGGAATGTGAGGGGACAAGGCATTAATGGCCAAGGGACACCTCAAAAGTGGTTTTCTGAAAACCATGTGCTCTCCCATGGTATTTCCCATGAAGTTAGGCCACATGCCCCGCCCCCATACAATAATTCATCACCTTTGGTCGACCATCCCTTAAAATATCTCATGGAGTCATCATGACACAGTTATGATGTCATTAAACATACCGAAACCCTAAAACGATATTTTTACTAATCACTGAAAATTCAACTTTCTCGGAAAAATCCCAAAATTTCACATTAACCAAATATCAATGCTCTGATTTCAAAAATTAACTCCATTTTATAAAAATAATTTTCTAAATATTTTTAATTTAATTTTTAATTAAATACACTATTTACCGAAAATTCATTTTTTCAGAAAAAAAACCCCAAAAATTACCTTAACATAATATCAATACTCTAAGTTAAAAAATGACATCCATTTTATAAAAATAATTCTCTAAATATTTTTAATTTTATTTTTAATTAAAAAATACTATTCACCTGAAAAAACCTAATACTTGAATAATAATTTATGAAATAGTTATTTATCCATTTTATTGAATGAAGTTACTCAATCAAGGTGCCTAGATTATATTAATACTTTCTTTAAGTGAGATTAATAATCCATTTGGTCACATTACTAATCCTAAGTATAAAATCACTATTCATAATTTACTATTCATCAAAAATCAAGTTGATCTTATTAGACTCTAAATTTCGTACTGAACATAATTGTAGAAGACCATTTTTTGAATATCATTACACGTTTTTAATTATTTAAGTTTTACATAAACATTTTTAAAATATCTGTTTTCTAAAATTCATCCAAAATCTGCATACTATATTTATCCGGTCATTTGAAAATTCATAAACTTCATAATAAGAAGAAATACCAATTGTTATTTAAAACAAAGGATCACACAAGGCAGTTATGGTCTCCTTACAGAGCACCTTATCACACCAGAATAGGACCTAAGTGTAAGGTGTGCTATGGTGAGAGAATCTGAGGGAGGTTCGGCTAACAGCACACGAGAAGTAATTTCTATCAGTTTGAACTTCTCACAAAGGCTATTCTGTTCTAGCTTCACACGATGAAGTTCGGCTTGGGTTTGGTCCAGAGCAAAGCCCATTGGTGCTACCTCCTTCCCAAGTTCTATTATATGGGTTTCGATCAGTCCAAGACTACTGGGTGAGGCCATCAAATTTTCTTTCTATAATAATTAACCAAGATTGCTTGTATTTAGAGACAATAATCAAAATGTTTAGTTTCCAGGGGTCATATTGACCAATGGTCATATAACAGTCAAAACCCAACGGTCTCATTTTAATTATAGTCATGTTATCAAATGAAACATTTTTTTTGAGTATAAAAATAAAATAAAATAACACATAAAATTAAGAAACAAGATTTATTCAAAATTTCGGGTCGTTAAAATCTTCCCCCCTTATGAAATTGTGTCCTCGCAATTTTTAAAATTGGGTTTTAAAATTTCATTGAAAGTCCCACATCGGAAAAGGAGTATGTAAAACTATTACTTTGAAATAAATAAATGTAAGTACAAAGGTCACCCGAGTTATCCCACACTAGGATTCCACGTACGAAAACATGGACATGGAGGAGAAAACAAAGGGTCAAGTTCTGAGGGAGAGTGATAGAAAACATGATTAGGAGAAAGTTAACCATAATAAAATCCCAAAATTATTATGTGTGTAAACAATCTTTGATTAACCAGTAGGACACGTAAACCAACAACGTTTTTGTTTTACGTTTCTTTTCATAATTTTGATGAATTCATTTACTACATAGAACATAAACATAAGAAAATATACCTAACTTCATGTAGAGTTTCATCCTTTAATAAGTTTCTACCAAAACTAATCTTTTCTCCAAACGATGATCATTCAAAACTACTAGGTCTCATCAAAACACAAGAATCATCTTCTAGAGAATCACATAATCCACAAAAGATTAACTATCTATTTCCTCTATCTTTAAACATTATCCCAAAAACAGAAACGGTAAGGTAAAACAACTCTTCAAAAAGAAAGAATCCCATAGGAATGGAAACTAATTTTAAATCTTCAAAGTTCCATGGTACTACCCAAAGTTCATCATAGACCATTCCATAAATAACGGTCCTTAAAATTCCTCAAAATAGACCAAACTAAGATTGAAACCCAAATACAAGAGGGATTTGATAACATAGTCTTCCAAAATAAACTTCATTGTTCATCTCCAAACAACATTAACCACTCCTAACATATTATAACAAAAGTAGATAACCTAAACATATTTTAGCCAAGATAGTTTAATCATTCCCATAAGTAACCTAAATTACTATAAGTCCACCTTAAATTCATCGATTCTTAAAAATATAAGTCAACCTTACTCCTCAATGAAAATAATGTAGTAATCTATTTACCTTGATCATATAGGGTCCCCAAAATAGTCAACGTCTTCCAAAATAATAGTCATCTTTTAATCCCCTAATCATCTCAGTCATATTAATATGGCAATCGTCACATTTCCTATCACATCCGTTGTTGGGACATGTTCTTCTATTTCCAGCCATTAACTAAGAAAGGAAACTATAATTAGGGGCCTAAATACTTATCCAATAATCATGAAAAGGAAACTTTAGTCATTGAAGGATAAACTTGTAGAGTAAAAGTATATCCTAAGTTGTGATCCCCTAGGTTCCAATCTAGGTTATCCATGATCATATATTCTTTTGTGAATCTTTATTTTATTTTAACTTTGTTCCTTTAACAATGGTTCATACTAAGCTTATGAATTTACCAAAGCATATCCCCCGGGAGTGTCGTAACCAAGAGTGCAGCAAGTCCCGTTGTTTTGTACCAGTTCCTATTTGAGTCTAGCTCAATGTGGTGTTTTCAGGTTTTACCCCTATGTACATTTGTTCCAGATCCACCTCTACGTGCTCGTATCCAGACAGGGATGTATTTTCTTGGCAACCCATTACTCAATACTCACCAAAATACCAGGAAGATTTCATATATATAAACTTTTCTATAGGATTCTTCATAAAGTTTTCATATCCTAATTTCCACAAATAACTAAACCATACTTTGATACCAACTATATAGTCCCGCCTTTTTATCATATAAACTTTCATTACATTTTACAAAACTGAGGATCATTAAGATTTAGTTTCTTGGAAACCATGAATATAAAACATGAAAACATAAAACATTCTTGTTAAACACTTGAAAGGCTTCTCCCCAGGTTCATCCTAGGTTCATTATTGCATATCAAACCTGGGGACATACATCAAAAGAAAGGGTGAGCAGAAGGCCCAGTAAGGGAAACAAGAGAAACATTTTACATATGAACTTGAGATACATCAATAAACTCGTGAAAGGAACTTTAAGGCATGAGAATGAAATCATGAGGCATATCATAATAAAAATAAAATTTTTACGTGACTTGAATATGTGGATACAACATTTAATATTGACAATCATTTCTTTTCACCACGGTCTATCCCCAAGGTGTCATTAAAAATTACCAAGGTTATTCACCAAGGAATCAGTTTAAAAAGTCATCTCTAGAGATTAAGTATTTACCCAATGCATTGGAGTGCTATCTGGGCGCACCCTTGACATGTCTTAATTATCATGTGAGCCACATATATCATCATCAATCATTTCCTAAACAACCCATATAGCATAAATGAAATGGGTTTCATTTCATAATCATAACGTTTTAAAAACTGCTTTAGAGACATGATCTTTGTGTCACTTTAAACCCCCGGAAAATGGAAAGCGGGTTTCATGTATGTAAATCCCAGAATTTAAAATAAAAAATTTTGTTATATATGTGAATACCCTTTTTGAATAAATATCTTTGAGTATTCACTTAATAAAATATAAGTACTTTAGAAAAAGAGAGAGACATTTTGAGACGAAAATTCTGCAGCATAACGGCTATGTTTTGGGGGTTTAGAAAACATTGAAAAGAGAGGAGATACGGGTAAAACACTCATAAATGACCCATAAAACAGTATAGGGACAGAATATAAAGGATTTTAGAACATGATAATGTAATTTTAAAGATATACCATATGAAATAAATAACATGAAAGGAAGACAAAAATAAGATTTCTCTTATGAAAATTCGGCAGCCCAACGGCGTCACATAAACTTCAACAAAAATGAATTGACAAGATCAAATAGGGTCTCTCATAATATGAACATAAAAGATCAGTATGATAGATATAAAGATAATACCCCAACATAATACAAAAGTAACTTGAATTTCTTGACATGAAATTAGATCTTTGAAAAATGAAAAAGGCGAACGAATCCCTTAAAAAATCGGCAGCCTAACGGCATCACTTAAACTTCAACAAAAAATGAATTGACAAGATCAAAATAGGGTCTCTCATAATATGAACTTAAGGATTCAGTATTATAGATATAGAGATCATACCCCAAAATAATAAAAATGAACTTGAAAGACTTGAAATGAAAATAGATCTTGAAAATGAGAAGGGTGAAAGAACCCCTTAGAAATTCGGCAGCCTAACGGCGCCACTTAAACTTCAACAAAAATGAATTGATGATATAAAATAGGGTATCTCATGATATGAACATAAAAGATCAGTATTATATATTTATAGATCATACCCCAACATAATTAAAAGTAACATTAAATACTTGACAAGAAAATAGATCTTGAAAACGAGAAGTGTGAAAGAATCCCTTAAAAATTCGGCAGCCTAACGGTGCCACTTAAACTTCAACAAAAATGAATTGATGAGATCAAATAGGGTATCTCATCATATGAACATAAAATATCATTATGTTATATTTAGAGATCATAACCCAACATAATAAAAAGGAACATGAAAGACTTGACAATAAAATAGATCTTTAAAATGAGAAGGGTGAAAGAATCCCTTAAAAATTCGGCAGCCTAACGACGCCACTTAAACTTCAACAAAAATGAATTGATGAGATCAAATAGGGTCTCTCATCATATGATCAAAAAAGATCAGTATTATAGATTTAGAGATCATACCCCAACATAATAAAAAGGCACATGCAATAATTCACATGGAATTAGAACTTTGAAAAAAGAGAAAGGTGAAAGAACCACTTAAAAACTCGGCAGCCTAACGGCGTCACTTAAAACTTCAAAATACTGAATTCAAGAGATCAAGTGGGGTATCTCATCATATGATCATAAAATATCAGTATGATAAATTTAGATATCATACCCCAACATAATAAAAAGGAACTTGAAATACTTTACATGAAAATAGATCTTTTAAAATGACAAGGGAGAAAGAATCTGTTACAAAACTTTCAGCAGCCTAACGGTGCCACTTAAAACATCATAAAAAGAAATAATGAGAGTAAGAGGATATCTCTCATTATATGAACTTGAAAAGGGCATTAATAGGAGTATAAAAGAACATACTTTAACAAAAGAACATGGATCATAAAATAAATTACATAAAATAGATTACTTGAAAAGAAATAGAGAGGTCGGATCCCTTACCTTAAAACGTAACTCTTAAAACTCAAAGGTTGGGACCTTGAGGGATTGGGGGAACCTTGGGAGGTATTAAGACCAAAAATTCGTTGGGGTAGAGTGGGGAGTCGAAATTGATGAGAGGATGGCTTGGTATTTATAGGGAATGGGAGGGGACAAGGCATTAATGGCCAAGGGACACCTCAAAAGTGGTTTTCTCAAAACCATGTGCTCTCCCATGGTATTTCCCATGGAGTTATGCCACATGGGGCCCCTCATACAATACTTCATCACCTTTGTTCAACCATCCCTTAAAATATCTCATGGAGTCATCATGACACAGTTATGATGTCATTAAACATAACGAAACCCTAAAACTATATTTTTACTATTCACTGAAAATTCAACTTTCTCAGAAAAATCCCAAAATTTCACATTAACCAAATATCAATGCTCTGATTTCAAAAATGAACTCTGTTTTATAAAAATAATTTTCTAAATATTTTTAATTTGATTTTTAAATAAATAAACTATTCACCAAAAATTCATTTTTTCAGAAAAAACCCCAAAAATTACCTTAACATTATATCGATGGTCTGAGTTCAAAAATGAAATCCATTTTATAAAAATAATTTTCTAAATATTTTTAATTTAATTTTTAATTAAAAAACACTATTCACATAAAAAAACTAATACTTGAATAATAATTGGTGAAATCGTTATTTAACCATTTTATTGAATCACGTTACTTAACCATTTTAAGTCTGGACCTTGGTAGAAAGACCTAAGGAAACTTCTATTATTAGAGTGAACTGGGTCTTTAGAAATAAGTGTGATGAAAATGGAGTCATTGTTAGAAATAAATATAGACTTGTTGATAAAGTCTATAATCATCAAGAGGGAATAGACTATGAATAAACCTATGATCATATAGCTAGACTTGAATCTATTCATAATTTACTTCCCTTTGCAGCATTATTTAATTTTAAACATTTTCAAATGGATGTGAAATGTGATTTTCTTAACAGTTATGTTCATGGGGATGTTTTTGTTGAACAACCTCCTGGATTTGAAGACACAAAACATCTTGATCATGTTTTTAGACTTACCAAAGCTTTTTATGGCCTTAAACAAGCCCCATGAGCTTGGTATGATAGGCTTACATGATTTTTGTTTCAAAATAACTATGTTAATGGAAATACAGATCCAACCCTTTTTATAAAGAAAGATAAGAAAAAAAAATTGACTGTTTAAATTTATGTTGATGACATTATATTTGGTTCAACTCAGCAATATTTAACTGATTCCTTTGTAGATCTAATGAAATCTGATTTTGAAATGAGTATGATGGGTGAGTTAACATTTTTCCTTGGTTTTCAAATTTTTCAAAAACCAGAAGAAATCTACATATCCCAACATAAGTATATTTAAGATCTTCTTAAAAAGTTTGGGTATGACAACACTAAGAGTATAAGTACTCCTATTGGTACCTCAAACACACTTGATCTTGATGAAGCTGGGAAACCAGTAGATCAAACATCTTTTAGAGGTATGATAGGAAGTTTACTTTACCTAACAGCTAGTCGACCAGACTTGATGTTTTCAGTATGCTTATGTGCAAGATATCAATCCAATCCTAAGGAATCTCATTTAAAGGCAGCGAGAAGAATTTTTCACTACTTAAAGGGAACCATGGATCAAGGATTATTTTATACTTATGGAAATGATTTTATCGTAAATTTTTTTTCAGATGCTGGATTTGGTGGGTGTAGAATGGATAGAAAAAGTACATCAAGAACTTGTCATTTCCTATGAGATTCATTAGTTTCTTGGTTCTGTAAGAAGCATCACATTGTAGCACTCTCCACTACTGAAGCTGAATATCTATCGGCTCGATGTTGTTGTGCTCAAGTGTTTTGGATGTGACACACACTCACAGACTATGGATTGAGTTTTACTAAGACTCAAATTTTGAGTGATAACACAAGTTCCATTTCCCTTAGTAAAAACCATGCACATCACTCTCGTGAAAATCACATAGATATTAGGCATCACTTTCTTAGGGATTACACACTTAAAGGGGATATCATTCTTCAGTTTATCAGAATGCAAGATCAACATGCTGACATTTTCACAAAATATTTACCCTCCAATAGATTTGAATACATTAAACAGAAGTTAGGAATGATAACCATGAGGTAATGATTCTTCATTAACTTCTTGTTGAACAATTCTTCTTACAGTAATAAACCCCTTTTCATAGGGGGAGTACATTTGGTTATGAGTCATTCAAATTTTTTGTTGTGAGTCTTTCAAATTTTTTGTATTGATTATTTCAAAATTTTCAAAATTTTCTCAATAAAGTTATTGTATTGGAAATTTTCGTAATACAATTTTCGTACTGAGAATTTTCATAATGGAGTTTTCGTACTGAGAATTTTCGTAATGAAGTTTTTCTACTGGAAATTTTCATAATGAAGTTTTCGTACTGAGAATTTTCGCAATTAAGTTTTCGTACTGTAAATTTTAATAATGAAGGTTTCGTATTGGAATTTTCATAACGATAATTTTTGTAATGAGAATTTTCGTAATGAAAATTTTCGTTATGGAAATTTTTGTAATGAGAATTTTCGTACTCATATTTTTCGTAGCGAGCTTTTCATAGCTATTTTTTCATAGTCAAATTTTCCTTCAAGAAGAATGTCACCTATTACGAATAAACTTCTTGGACAATTTGAAAGGTATGATTTTATTACTTAAGTTTTCATAGTCATATTTTTCTTGCTGATATTTTCCTATGAGTTTAAAAATTTCTCTGATTCTACTTTTCTTAAATATGATTTTTTTTCTTAAAACCTCAAAATATAAGATTCAAGATGTTCTTGCGGGTATGTTTTCAACTGCCAGATCAGATCAGAGATTTTTTCAACTGTTAAATGGTTTTTGAATCTCAAAGGTCATTTTCATCGCCTATATAAAGGGGACCCCCGATTGTTGTCCCACATCGATCTTCAAGCTCTCGCGTGTTGAAGTTCTGCCTCCCTTCGTAATGCCGGTTCGGAATCTTCCAGAGCTCTTCATTCAGAATGTCTACTGAAGCTACTTCTCAGGATATGTCAACTATGAAGCCAATCTCAAAATGGTTAGTTTACAGGGAGAGGTTAGTGCATCCGAGTTTCTACAAGTATGATTCTCTCTTATCTAAGAATATCAGGTTGTTTGTATCTTGTGTTGTTATGTACTAATGTTTCTGGAACTTTATTTCTTTTCTATTACCTTAAATTATTTTTAAAAGTCACAAAGGGGGAGAAGGAAAAAGAACTACTCAAAAGAGGGAGAAGGAAAAATTTCTAAGTCAAGAACCATCCCTAAGTAAGGGGGAGCTTATCTAAGGGGTTGTTCCTCATTACAATGTTTTTTTATTCCCATAATAAAGAAAGCTCCATTCTGGAAATCCAGAATACAATCCTTAGAGTTCCTAATCCTATGGGAGAGTTAGTTTTATTAATTATTATCTATGAACCAAAGGGAGATAAGATTTAATTTCAAAGTCTGAAGAAATTTTTCCAAGTCCTTATATTCTTTTTCATAAGGCTGTTTGTGCTTTCCAAAAGGGGGATATTGCTAAGTCAATAAGGTTTTCCTTATGAATTTTCTATTCCTCCATGTTTTTAAAATCACAAACACCTTATACTTAAGAAAATATATATTTTACTTCTCTAAGGAAAATTTCCTTCCTTAAGGAAATTTATCCTAACCTGGATTTTGTTATACATATCAATATTTTTCTTAAGTATAAAAATCAGATTCATATAGAAAACTTGGAATCATATAATTATTAGATATGAATCATTCTGTTTTAGGATCTGAATTTTGGATATTAACTCTAATAAAGTTCTATTCCGAATTCTGGATACGAACTCTAAAAAAGTTTATCTCAGAATTATGGACTCTTAACTTCTATGAGTTTGACTCCAAACGTCTACGAGTTTGACTCCGAACATCTATGAGTTTGACTCTGAACTCCTAAGAGTTAGACTCCAAACTTCTTTGAGTTCTACTCCAAAATTCTATGAGTTCAACACCGAACTACTATAAAGATCTACTCCGAACTCTGTTAGTTCAATTTCTGAATTCTAGTGAAACCAGACTCCGAATTTCCTTAGAAATTAAGATTCCGGATTTCTACAGAATTTAGGTTTCGAATTCCTATAAAACAGAATCTGAATATCTCTTTATTATAGACTCTGAATTCCAATTTTGGTTAGACTCTTAACTCTTTTTTTCTTACATTCTGAACTTCAGTTTTTATTATGCTTACACTCATTTCATTATAAAACAACGTTGTCCATTCTGTTTCTAACTAACCAATGGTGGAGTGAAACATGTACAGGTCACTCAGAAATTCAAGGAAAAAATGACTGTTGGAGGAGGGATCCAACCATTGCTATCGAGCCTATAAATAGGAGATAATTTGAAAGTTATCTAAACAAAAAGTTTTACACTATAGAGACCAGATGCTATTAAGGTGATTTCTAGATAGAGAATATTTTCATGCCTTGTGTACACTAAACATCGCGTTCAGATTGCTTCGTGTGACTCTGAATGTTTGTGATTACGTTTGAGGGCATCCGAGGATAAGAAGACAGTGTTGCCGACTACCATGAATTTTTAGGTCTTCCTTGCTGAGGAAGACAGAGGTTGTAACTACCTTGAAGTTGAGGGCTTACAAGGATAGCAAGATAGAGACTCCAATCTTTGTATCGAGGGCTTACCCGGGTGTGGGTAAGACATACATTCTTGATATTATAAATCAAGGGACCTTTATCCAAGGTTGTGGGATACCCTTCTCTTTGGGTTAAAAGATTGATATCTTGTTACTTGTTTTTGTTACAAGTTTATTTTTTCCACTGCCTTTTGTATGTTTAAGAATGTATAAACATATTATACTTTCATACACTTGTGTACTCTGATTCATTTTGATTCTATATGTGTTAAGGTGTAATATCATATTGTAAACTTTGGTTATGTTTCATTTTCCAGATCTATATTTCCAGAACTGGTTTTTCGGAATCACATTATAGATTTAAGCAAGTGTATAGAACTAGAAGTTTGTAACTTCATACTTTGTCCCAATCTTTCAATTGGTGTTAGAGGTGTTGTGAATTTTCTTATTTTAACGTTTTTAAACGTAGATCTTTCCTAGTTTAAGGAAATTTTTAAAGTATACAATTCACCCCCCCCCCCCTCTTGTATATTGAACATCTACATCGTTATTTCAATCCTACAAGAATGAAACTTGTTAATCTTAATATATTGAAAGACATAGCTGATTATTTTATAATGGTAACACATGAAAAACAAATTTTCTATGTAGTAGATCAATCAGATATGCAGTGGGTTGTTGTTTTATAAGGGAAAAAACAATATGTTGGTGCGGATTAACTTGATGAATATTCTGATTTATGTTAGATCCCTACTTCCATGCAAAGATTAACAGAACATAATGATGAGCATGTTGAGGACATGGTTTGTGCCATAAGGAACGATCACAACGAATTATTTTTGGAAAACAATCCAGTTGTAAATTCCTAAAATTACAGGTAACATTTGTTTACGTCTTGTTTAAATTTATTGTTTTCATAAAATGTTAGATATTGAAAGTTTTTTCTTTATTAATACATGTATTAAAACAAAATAAGTATAAGTTTTTTTTTGTTTTAAGTGTTTTTAGTTTACTTTATCATGTTTACTATTACATGAATTATATATCTATTATTTTTTTTCAGTGAAAATTACTTTACCATGTTTATCAGGTTTACCAGGTTTACCATGTTTACTATCTTTACCATATTTACCAGCTTTACCATTTTCTAACATGCTTACTATATTGACCATGTTTACTATTACGTAGCTTATTACAATTTTCTATTTTCTGATTACAGTAGTATTAAAATATTTGAATTTGTATTTTTATGAACTAATGTTTGTGTTTTTTATTTGAATGATAATGACTGATCAATTAATTGATCAACCACATGATTTTGGAGAAGAGCATATTGGTCATACCACTTGGGAGGAACATTCACATTCTCCTCTTGATGTTCCCCAATCTTCCTCATGTGCTCCTATTACGACAAAGAGTTAAAGAGTTGGTAAACATGGGTGCACACATTTACCAAAATTATCACTTGCCCGTATGCAGGATCAGAGGATACCCATTGAGTTTGATGAGGATGATATTATTAGAGGTCCAAATGAAATAGATTTTAAGAGTTTTGTATCAACTCAGTGTAAGAGAAAAATAAGCATTTTGTATGATGATGGGAGAATTTTGGATAAAGCGATAATCTCTCAGTTGTGGGAGACAATTTTGGTAAGAACTTTTGCTATTGTTTTCTTATTCTTTAAATGTTTTTAGTATATATAATATGTTTAACCTCTTCTTTGTCAGATGAAATTTGATATTATTGACACTGGAGGAGTGATGAAGAAATTCTTATCGATGGCTGCCAGGAGGTGGAGGGATTTAAAATCAACCCTCTCATCTGACTTCATTTTTTTGTCATATGAGTCATGAAAATACATGTCGTATATATCCTTTTATAGATGAAGACACATGGAGAGATTTTGTTGAAAGTAGAAGAAAATAGTCTTTTTTTATGGTCAATGTAAACATTTATAATATCTCTTATATAAATGATCTTGATAATGTTTTGATAATGATTTCTTATTCTTAATTTACATAAAACCCGGAATGATCATTAAGATATCCAATCTAAAAATGTATACCCTCATAGTTTATCTCGAGGGGGGTATGCATTTTTGGAAGAACAAATGATGGTGGAAAATTTAAAAAAACTAAGTATTGAGTCTTCATGCTCTAGAGAGGTGGGCACTCCATCCCCTCCATCTAGACATGAAAAATGGAAGAGATATCAGATGAAAAAAAGGGTAATATCTTTCAGAAGAATCAAGAATCGTTGCTGAGAGGATTGTATGATATCTATTTTATTTATTTAAGTTTACTATTTTCTTCATGTAATTTCAATCATTACTGAAATGTTAAATTAATTAATATAGGACTCTCTTGGGGAGCAGAGCTCACAGGGGGTATTTATAGCTACTGGGAGGCAAGATATTTTATCTACAACATTGGGAAATCTCGAACATCCTGGTCTTGTATGAGGATATCTGGCAGGTGTATCGGTAAAAAAAGTGTTGACATGTTCTTCAACTTCTAACATTGAGGGTGTTTATAAAAAATAGAATCCTTAGATGTTGAAGTTCATAATATTAATGCGACGATGGAGGAAAATAATAGAGCGTCGGTACAATCTATGTTTTCAAAGATGCAAAGATAATTTCAGACTGCAGCTCCCACTCCTCCACCACCCCCTACAGACCCCATTATTTTCATCCACCTCCGCCAGTAGCTCCCACTCCCCCACCTCATCCTGCGGACCCCATTTTTTATCCTACTCCTATGTCGCAGCTTCTTACTTATTGCGAGTTGTATATTGATAATCCTCAACATCATACAATTTCATATGTGTTGGTATATTGTATAGGAGATACAGTTCATCATCAATAATTAGAGGTAGAGAATCAGATGGTCACTGTAGAGGTTATTATAGATAGATCAGCTCGAGTACCAATACCTACAGATGAGGTGACGACAATTGGACATAGTATCAGCCATTTTTTAATTTGGCCATCCATACTTCCTCAACGCATTACCATAAAGGTATGTATGTTATATCTTCTATTTTATTTTTTTATTGAAGTTGTTTTATCATTTGAAAACTAATATATTTTTCTATTTATTATTACAGGAATACATAAAAGGTAAGAAATAATTTATAGAAAACAACAAAGACAATTGAATATGACATCAAATACTGATTCTAGTAGTCTTGAAAAATTGTCAAGATATTCAAATTTGTTGGTGGGTTATTATGAGTTTCCAATGGATGCTTGTGTTTGTGGATGTGCATTAACTATTGGCACTGTGAAAACTGATATCATGGAGCTTGTTACTGAAGATAATTTGGGCATCAACATGGTACAAATTTTTTTCATGTAAGTCTAAACACCTTTTCCCAGCATTATATTTATTAAAAATGTATACTTTTGTCTGTTTTGTATTTGGTATCTATATAAAATTTGTTAGAAGAATAAGAAGATAGCTGTATATGGATTCATGGACCCACCATTGATTTCCCCTGATGCATGTGCATTGGATGAGGAACAAATAATTCTTTATATTTCTAAACGACTTGAACAGAATATAGTCACACAATGTTGGATGATGCCTTTTTGTGAGAGGTATGAAACACATATCTCTCAAAGTGTTCATTATCCTTTATCATAAAAAACCACTAACCTTAAATTACCTTTTATCAGTGATCATTGGATGTTAGGGGTTTTTTCCCAAGGGAGAAAATACTTTATTGGATATGCACTGTCTATGGTGATGTGTGGGAAAGTTTTAAGAAAATTTTGGTAAAGTAAAATTCAATTTTTCATTAGTTTTATATATTATAATGAATTTTAAATTTACCCCATTCATATTATTTTCTAATAGGGGATGGGTCCACTTTCAAAAAAACACAAAGAAAAGGAGTGTGAAGATCAAATATGTAAATTTGAAGGTAAACATGCATTTATAATTTTTACCTTTTGATTTATTACATAAAAATAATTTATTGAATTTACACTCATTCAAACAGAATTTTCATGAACAACAAGGCGTCATCGAATGCAGATATTATATGTTAAGATTCATGTATGAAATAATAACAACTGAGACAGTTGTGAACTTTGACCTAGTAAGATGTCCTTTTAAACTTTTCTATAATATTTCAATTTGATTTATTCATTATACACGTTAACTAATATAATTTTATTTTTTAGCTATTTGATGACCCAGAACCCTATACTCCTCAAGACTTCAAACACTTACAAGTGTAATGGTCAAATTATTTTACAGGTTTGATTGAATTTTAGTTGTTTGTAGTGTAAAATGTAATTTTTAATATTGTCATCATAATTCTGTATTTGGTAGTCATTTAGGATGGATGTAGTTTTTTTTATGTTGACAGTGTAAGTTTTGAATGTTATATATGTGAATATTTATTTTTCTCTACTTCTTGTTTTGGTCAACTTATTATGGTTTTTCTGGTATGGATTCTAGTCTGGGGGGAGGGGTTCTAAGGGTGTGGGGGGTCTTCAGTGGGGTGGGGGTGTCCAGGGCTGTTGGAAGGCTCTCCAGTGGGGTGGGAGGGGGGGGGGTCCTAGGTTTTCATGGGAGTGGGGGTGGGGGCAGTCCAGGGGTGGGAGCATTTCCAGGAGGGTGGAAGGGCTGTCCAGGGGAGTGGGAGGCTGTCCAGGGGGTGTCCAGGGATGTGGGGGTGTCCTGTGGGGTGAGGGGGGTTTCCAGGGGTGTGGGAGGGCTGTCCAGTGGGGGGGTGCTGCCCAGTGGGTGGGTGGGTCCAGGGTGTCCATGGGGATGGGGGCAGTCTATGGGGGTGGGAGAGGAGGCGCTGCCATCCCTCGGAGGGACGAATGTCGCTGGAAGGTAATCATCATTACAACATGTGAAAAAATTTTAGAGCTCATGCTTCGTATGTGGGAGTGATTAGTACCTTCCAGCAGCATTCCCCTTAAGGGGGTGTCCAGGAGGGTGTCCAGGATGGTGGGGGTGTGGGGGGTTACCCGGGGGTGGGGGCAGTCCAGGGGTGTGGAGGTGTCCAGGAGGGTGGGGGTAGTCCTGGGGGTGCGGGTATTCTAGGGGTTCGGGAGGGTGTCCGGGAGGGTGGGGTTTGTCTAGGGGTGTGAGGCGCTGTCTAGGGGGTGGTGGGGAAGTCCGGGGGTGTGGTTGTTCCGGAGGGTGGGGTTGTCCAGCGGTTTTGGGGCTGTCCAGGGGGTGGGGGCAGTCCAGGGGTGTGGGGGTGTCCACGGGTGTGATGGGGGCTTTCCAGTGGGTTGAGGGGGTTCTGGTATGTTTTTGGTAGACTTTTTGGTCTGTTTTAGGGGTCTGGTAGGGCTGTCCAGGGGTGTGGGAGTGCTGTCAAAGGGGTGGGGTATACAAGTGGTTGGTGGTTGTTCAGAGGATGGTGTTGATGTCTAGGGGTGTGGGGGTGTCCAGGGGTGTGGTGGGGGCATTATAGTGGGGTGAAGGGGTTCTGGTCTATTTTTGGTAACTTTTTTGGTCTGTTTTAGGGGTGTGGGAGGGCTGTGCAGGGGTGTGGGAGTGTTGTCTAGGGGGTGGGGGTATACAGGAGGGTGTGGGGGTTATCCAAGGATGTGGGAGTGATTTCTAGGGGGTGGGGGTATACAGGAGGGTGGGGGTTGTCCAGGTGTGTGGGGGGCTATACAGGGGGTGGTGTGGATGTTCAGGGGTGTGGGGGTCTGTCCAGGGGGTCGGGGGGGCAGTCCAGGGGTGTGGGGGTGTCCAGGGGTGTGGTGGGGATTGTCCAGTGGGATGAGGGGGGTTGTCTAGGGGGTGGTGGGGAAGTCCAGGAGGGTGCAGGGGTTTTCCAGGGGTGTTGGGGGCTGTCCAGGGGGTGTGGGTAGTCCAGTGGTGTGGGGGGTGTCCAGGGATGTGGGGGATGTCCAAGGGGTGGTGGGGAAGTCCAGGGGTGGGGTGTCTGGGAGGGTGGGGGGTTTTCCAGGGTTGTTGGGACTGTCCAGGGGGTGGGGGTAGTCCAGGGGTGGGGGGGTGTCCAAGGGAGTGGTACGGTCTGTCCAGTCGGGTGAGGGGGTTCTGGTCTATTTTTGGTAACTTTTTGTTCTGTTTTAGGGGTGTGGGAGGGTTGTCTAGGGGTGTGGGAGTGTTCTCCATGGGTTGGAGGTATACTGGAGGGTGGGGTGATGTCCTGGGGGTGGTGGTGATTTCCAGGGGTGTGGGGGTGTCCAGGGCTGTGGTGGGGGCAGTCCAGTGGGGTGAGGGGGTTTAGGTCAATTTTTGTTAACTTTTTTGTCCTGTTTCGGGGGTGTGGGAGGGCTGTCCATGGGTGTGGGAGTGCTGTCTAGGGGGTGGGGGTATACATGAGGGTGGGTGGTTGTACAGGGGTGTGGGGGGCTGTCCAGGGGGTGGTGGGGCTGTCCCGGTGTGTTTGGGGCTGTCCAGGGGGTCGGGGGCTATCCATGGGTGTGGGGGCAGTCCAGGGGTGGGGGTGTCCAGGGGTGTGGTGGGGGCCATCCAGTGGGGTGAGTGGGGTTGTCCTATGGGTGGGGGGCTGTATAGTGGGGTAAGTTTTAAATTTTATCAATGTAAATGCTTAATTTTGTTTTTGTTCTTGTTTTGGTCTACTTCTGTTTTTCTGGTATGAATTCTTGGTTTGGTTTCTGGTGATTCTTGGGAGAGTAGAGGATTGCATTCTATTTAAAAAAATTGGTTTTCCACATTGGTTATTTTATAACCGACGTGATAAGGGAATGGGTAAGGGTTTATCAAGTTAGTTATTTTAATAAATGACGTGATAAACACCTATGGAATGGTTTTTCACATCCGTTTAATAACCGACGTGATAAACACCCCCTCAGTTGGTTTATCATGGCAGTTATTTAAGAACGGATGTGATGAATCCTCCCCCTGGTTTTTTCACATCGTTTATTTAATAACCAACGTGATAAACACTCCCCCCTAGTTTTTCACATCGGTTATTTAATAACTAACATGAAAAAGAACTGGGAAGGGTTTATAACGTTAGTTATTTGAATAACTGACGTGATAACACATGGGAAATCATTTATCACATTGGTTATTTAATAAACGACATGATAAACACTTCGCCACTAGTTTTTCATGTCGGTAATAAATAACTGATGCCATAAACTCCGCGATGTTATGTTTTTTATGGCGGCTTTTAAATAACTGACATAAAAACTATATTTATAATGTTGTCCGTATTAACGTCGTCTAAAAACTGATGTAAAAAATAAAATATGACTGATGTAAAAAAGGTTTTTTCACTAGTGTGGTAGTCCTTATTTTGGCCAAATTTCAATCTTATGAAGGCTTTGGGTACAATCCTAAATAGGTTGCCCAAAGAAGATGTAACATTCATTGATGAGCGATTTTATTTTATTTCTTCCTCCACATCCTTCAATTATTATTAAACCTTGATGATATAATAAACACTATCTTCCATATATTGATATTATTTATGATAATTTTAGGACCTACAAGTGTTTCTACTTGCATCAAATGGGTAAAAAAATCATCATTCTTGTGTATGGGGTACCACCACCTCATGAACGGATTTCGTTCATTTTTTCGTTACCTCCTTTGACAGTTGTGTATGATGATGGATATAAAGAATATATATGATAATTATTACATAATTTTACCACTAAAGAAATTATATCATATTTAACTTTTTTACTTTTCTATCCATATGGGATATGATAAAGTTGCTCATGTGTATGGGCACTACCATCTTGTAAAGCGATATGATTTGTTCACTAACGCATTAAATGTACAATAAAAATGATAATTTTAATGAATATATTTGATATTAATGAAATAATTATGATATTAATGGCATATTTATTATTATAAAAAGTAAATATATCTTTTTATTTCTTACCATTGTGTTCACTAAATGATAAAAACGTTATTCGTGTACATGTGGACTATCGCCTTCAAGAAGTATTGTGACTCTCATTTTTCATAACAACAATACATGGATGATATTTATAATTATTTTCAAAAAAAATAATATTTTATCATTATTTAATGATAAAATATTAAAAACTTCCTTTCCATAGTGTTTGAAGTAAAATGGAAACATTACTTATGCATATATAGGGCCAAACAACTCCTTGATCGTAGCATTCTTCATTCATCAAAACCATATTTCATAGTTGGTCCTAAAATAATAATTGATGTATAAATTTTTTAATTATTTTATGATAATGAAAACATGATCAATACTTGAGGACTGAAAAGAACAAATCAAAACATAGACAAAAAACAAAGCAGTTATTATCAAAAATGTGATTTTAACAAGGAATTTGTAATAAAGGGGTAATTGATGGTCATCAATAAATAATTTATATTATAATATATATAAATAATTTTAATTAATATAATTATAATAAAAATATGTTTTCTATAAATGAAATTTTAATGTGAAAAAAGGAAGTCTGGACTTATGGTAGTGGATTTTAAGGCACTCGTTTATTTATGAGAGAAATATGAAAATTAACCACTATCTTTTGTATTTAAATATTCATGAAATGTAATATTATAAATATCCTTATTTAAATGATATCTTATATGTCATTTCATTTTATGATTTATTGTGGATTATGATTCAAAATATTTTTAATGTGATAAGAGATTTATGTATCTCTTTTATTTTTTTATGATGAACAATCCATATTCACATGGTTTTTATTTTATGTGGTGTATATAATGCACATAAATATTTTTTATAATGATTCTACCAAAAATTATATGTATTTATATTTACATTTGAGGATATCTCTTTCATAGGGATTATGTTTAAATGTTACCAATTTGGTAAATATTTTTTTTGTTACAACCACTTAATTTATCATGATTTTTTATTAATATATTTCTAAAGATTGAATCATAGGAACCATATCTCAAAAAAATGATGAATTTTATTCTCATATGTTTCAGTAATGAGAACACATGTTTTCTCATTTTTTTTACTCTATTTATTTACTCTAGTGTTCAAAAATATTCTTTGCTGAAAATCATATTTTTAGTCAAAAACACATTTTCTTTTAAACCAATGATTTCTAAAAATGCATTCAAATGTGTTTATAAATTTTTTTTCAAAATTTATTATTCTCCAAATTTTTTCCAGATTTTATTTTATTTTTTTAAAATTAAAAGGAATCAAAATATCATTTTCACAAATAATTCTTTTTTGAATTTTATCGACAATTATAATGGAACCATTATATACATCATGAGAAGAATTTCCGTATATCATGAAAACTATTTTATTTGAGGCTTCCTTTTTTATTTAGTTAATATTATTTTAAAATAAATGTATTTCAATATTTTTTCAAATTTAAAAAGTTATTTCTAAACAAATATTATATTACTCGTGAAATATTCCATGTGATTTATCTTTCAAAATCATTTTACATCTAATATAAAATAATCTGATATAACTTATTCTTTACTAGGGATATTAATAAAGGATACCACTATTATTATTTATCTAAAATGTTTTTCTAAAACTTTGTTTATGAAACCCCTTTATTATCAATGGGTTATAAAAATAAATGCTTATGAAACCCACTTCTTTTTCCATAATGTTTCTTTGATGAGATGATGAATTTATTATAAAAAATGTCTCTTTTATATTGGTTATGATATGATTAAAGTTTTATAATACCCATATCTTTTCCATGAGATATCTTATTAAGAAATCATCAAATGATTACCAAACATGTTTCTTTTCTAAAGGTTATGTTATGATGAAATATTTTATGAATCAAATTTATTTTTATTTGTTTAAATATGATGAATGTTATATAAGCTTGTAGAATGGAAATTTTTAGATTATTTGATGGGTAGGACATACATATCCCTCCAATGCATTGGGTAATGATTAATGTTATATGATCACAATGGGTATATGAGAGGATCTCCCAAGCCTAAAAGAGGGAATATAAGAGGTTATCCCAAGCACAAATGAGGGTACATGAGAGTTCATTCTGACCCTGAAGAAGGTGCACTAGTGTCCACCCCAAGCCTAACATGTTAGGAATTTAATAGTGGATATCCTTATCATAATATTTCATATTCTTATGTGTATATTAAAATTTTATATATTATGCGATTTTCATTATCTCACAGATCGTGTTATTTTATTTACAAATGATTTATATATTATGGGGATCCAATATTTATTCCATGATTCAATATTATGATAATTGACATGTAGGATATGGTAATATTTGGTTTTATAATGTTATTCTCATGTAATTGGTCATGTTTTGTGTGATGTAGTAAATATTCTTCTAAATTGATGAAATATATATAGATGAATAGCATGGGTTGGTATAGTTGATATCATTGGAATGGTTAGTAAACAATTGGATATTAGAATACGAAAATATTAGTAAGATACATATGGATATTTATAATTATATGTGTATGAATTTATCAAATGATTTGTAGAAGGAAGAGTCAAAGTGTAGGAAAATGTACTATAATTTTGATAATGGATTGAGCAAGTGGTTTCCAATAAATTACATCCCTAAGTGGATAGTACAAGTGGATGTGGATCTAGAAAAGAGTTACCTAAGGGTAAGAATTCCAAAATGGGACACTAACTTAGATTCAATCATCCCTTGGTGCATGAATTCCTTCTTTGTGGCACACCTTGTTTGACACTTCTGGGGGTTATGCTTCGGATATTCCCAACATATTTTATAACTATCATGATATGTTGAAATATATAATTACTAATATAAAAACAAGATATTCCAAAGGTTTCATAGATTGAAAAAAATATGTCAGGATGAAGACATCCTATAAGTGATTTTTCTTGATTATGTAGTTTACACTTTGAATGTTGTTACTCAAACATCACTTTTTGGTTTTATTAAATTGAAGAAACCATAAGAATCATATTAACACTAAATATGATGGAAGAATTTGTGACTATTGGAAACCAAATTGGACATTTATAAGAGAGATATGCATTTTAATTATGAAAAAAAATTCATGAAATATGACTAAAAACATAAACTTCAATGAGGATCATAAGGCGTGAAATAATAGGAAAATGACCTTTAATGACACTTGTTGTGGTAATGAATACAGTGAAAATAATAGTAAAAATTGTACCTATCAATAAGGTGAGAATACAAACTAAGAATAAAATATAAAATAAAGGGTGGGATATTATTTGAGTTGAAAAGAAGGTCATATAATGAAAAAATATCAATTAGTTGAATTTTTTAGATGTTGGGAATATAGAAATTATCCAAATAAGTTCCATGACACAAGAATTGATTTCTAGACCAGGGAGAGAACTATTCAATGTTAATCACTGAATTTGATGGTATAAAGTATTTATCTATTGGGGTTCAATGATTATGTTGGAGAAATATTTTCACTATTGTATTTTGGTTGTAAAAATATTGAAACATCTAAGGATTATGGTATTTTTGGAAGCATATGTGTATCAATTTATGATATAATTAAGAGATTTTTTTCCATAATGAGTTTATATGTTTATGTTGGTCATATGATCAATGTCTATGACATTGATCCGGAGGTTTTACATGGTGAGATTTTCTCAAGATTTAGGGTATTTTAGGTGAAATTTATTTCAACACAGCCTTTTGGTTTTGAGGATGAATTTATTTTTATGGGAATATGAATAAAGGTAATGAAAATATTTTGTGTTAATCTTTTATTTTATTTTTAGGTAATTATTTTTTATTTTAATTTAATAAATTTTTAATAATTATATTTTTTGAAAGAGGATTACATGTAAGATGGGATTCAACTTGATGTCTCTTGAATAGCTATGGGGATTGATCTACCAAATGAAGTGAAACATGGGTATAACACCTACCACTAGCCTATATGAATGTTTATTTATGGTGAAAAAACATAGAGATAGATATTAATACGTATATATCATGATTCTTCATAATTCAGAGTTTTATATCTAAGAGAGAAAGGTCTAAAAGTAATCTACATAAATTATTAATATTAAAAAGAAAATGGGAAGACATCACCGTGGTTTTAATCATCAAAATCCCCATATCATATAAAGGTAATAATGCTACATGGGTTTCAGTGAATAAATGTATGAAGTAAATAACGTTCATCAATATTATAGAATATTTATCTTGATATATTTTTAATAATATATATATTTAAAAAGATGGAAGGTTTCATTGAGTACCAAATTCAATTTTACATGATTGGGATCTGAAGTTTTCCTTTATGTTTTTATGAAGTATTCAAAAAGATTTTGATATAGATTTGTGGTTAAACATTATGAGAACAATTTAAACACTAGATTATATTCTAGTATTGTGTTCAATGGATTTAAAAGGAGTTTGGGATCACACCATACACTATTATAGTTTCCTTAAAACTATATCTTTCACTTGAGAATTTAGATGGATCCTCATGAAACCATTTATATATATAAGAATAAAGTTATAGAAATAAATATTATAGGTCCTCGTCTTGTATATGATATATAAGATGAGGGTATATACTTTCAACAAAATGTATGTAATGCATAAAGTTGATAGAAATTTTATGTTTATAATCGTCAATGTGAATTATAATTTGATGTTTTTGATAAGGTTTTTCTATAAATTTCTCTATATAAGAAATAATGGAAAAATAATACCTACATATATCAATCCCATTAAAATATATGATCATATCAATATAGTATCATACCATTATGTACTTCTACATAACCTCTCTCGGGTTCAGGATGTGTTCCATATAGTACTCTTATGCAAGTAAATACCTGATGCATTACTGGAACTAAACTCAAAGTTCATGCTAGTAGAGCGTGCTATTTACGATGAGAAACAACAAACATAGATTATGAATGGAATAGATATGTTTCTATTAAATAAGGACATAGATATATTAAATAATTTTTATTAAAACCGTCATCATTAAGAAATAATGTTGGAACGTAAGGATGTAATAAGGAAAATCTGTCCTCGGTTCTTGGTAACAAAAGAGATTAATTTTGACGGTGAAATTTATTTTATTGGGGATATAAGGTAAAACCATTATATTTTATAAAAAATCAATAAATTTATTTTATTTTATATTTTTTATTACTTAAACACTAATTTTATCTTGAATTACATGAAACAATGAGTTTAGATTTCATAACAAAAATTCATAGTTTCAATAAAACTAGACTTATTTTTAAAATATGTCAATTTAATGTTTTGGTTATCACAAAAACTTTGGAATCATGGTTTTCAATAGAATAAAATAAATTATGAATATATATGTTTTACAAAAGTATGTATGTTGAAATACATTTGACCAATTAATTAATAATTAAAATAAAAACTATTTTAAAATTAAGGAAATGTTTTTCTAAAAAACATTTTTTTATGTAAATGGATATGTTTTAACTCCATAAATTAATAAAACCACTTTAAGTGAATAAATTTAAGGAAATAATGATATAATATATTCAATAAATTCATTAAAATTAATCTAATGTTTTTAATAGATTAGAGATAATAATAAATCCAATTATTTCTATAAAATTTAATTTTTCTAAAAAAATCACATTTATTCTGACTAATTTAAAAATAAATTATTGAAATTTTAAAAAAAAAATTAGAAAAATAAAATTTATTTTTAAAATAACTTTGTAAAAATAATATTAGGGCCATTTCTTAGAATTTTCTGAAATGATTAATTATTTTGTTGAATAGAGAAAAATAGAGAATTTTAATTTAGAACAACCATTTATTTTAAATTTTTAATAAAGATATATTATATTTTAAATAGTATTTAAGTATAATTAGTTCAATAACATAACTATTAATCCAAATTATATACTTTTAATCAATTTCACATTAAAATTTGATATAAAAACATTTAAAAAAATTAACATTTTCTTATGGAAATCTTATTTTCTCATTACAACTACAAGATTAATTTTAAATTAATTTTTTTCACTAATGTGATTAGAATATAGGAAAATGAATAAAATATTTTAAATAATAATAATTTCAATTATATAACAATGTCTAATTAATTTTGGACCAAAATTAATTTTGAAAACAATAATAATTAATTATTGTAGATATGGTAAGAATGCATTTACTGAGGGTTAAAATAAAATGATACATGTGGTAATATCCTCAGAACATTTTGAAGATCAATTTTATGGCCATATTTAAACCCTATAATGTATGAGTATCGATAATAATCAATTTTTTCCTTTTTTTCATGTCAAAGAAGGGGTTAAACCGTTTTCTTTTCAAAAAATTACAATTATGACACTCCCCTCCCTTATAAAATTCTACCCCTCTCCTCTTTTATTCACACCATTAAACCCTTTTGGATCTTCCAATGCCATCCCAAATCACTTCCAACTTCCCTCTATTCATATTTGAATCCTATATTTTAAAATAAATAAAACATAGGAAGTCTTTTGGTGAAAATCTAAAGTTGTTACTTGCAGAAGAGGTAATGTTTCTAATGGAGTGTTTTTATTTTATTTCATCATAAACCCCCATATTACAATATAATCCATGATGATATAATAAACTCATTATATTACATATACATATATGTTTTTATGTTCAGTTTTTGACCTAAAAAAATCTCTATATGAATCAAATGGATTATGAAATCATCATTCATGTGTGTGATGGACTACGTCCTCATGAACCAAGGTCATTCATTTTTTCATTAAACTCTCACTGTTGAGTATGGGGATGATAATAAATATATGTGATATTTATAACATAATTATACTTTTGGAGTCAATATTTCATATATTCCTTTTTTTACATTTCATTCTGTAGGGTATATGATAATATCAGTCATGTGTACAGTGGACTATCGCCTCGCTAAGAATTGTAATTTTTCATTCACTAATTTTTTACATGGAAGATAATAAGGATACATTTAATTAATATCTATGATATACATGACTTAATTATGATATTTATTAAATATACATAGTTTTTAAAATTTAATATATCTTTTGCTTACTTTTCTTTTCACTCGTTGAAAGATGATAATATTGTGTATGTGTGGACTACCACATTCATAAAGTGAATTGACACTATATTCACCACCAAATCATTTGTATGGATTGTATAATTATATATAAATAAAAAATATGATATTATGATCTTTTTGGAAATGCAAAGTGTTACTTACCTTTTTTTCATAGTGATGGTTGAAAATTCAAATGTTTCTCATGCATATATACGACCTATCATCTAAATGATTGTAACATACATCATTTATTAAAATAAACATTAATGATTTATCATTAAAGTATTATATATGTAAAAATATGATAATTTAGTCTTGATTATTTATTCCATATCAATGTAAGAGGCCCAAAAATATCAAATCATAACATATAAAAAAAGCTGTTATTACCTAAAATGTGATTTTAACAAAGAATTGAAACTATCAATGAATGGTAATGAGTAAAAAATAAATGTAATAATATTAAAAAATTTGGTTCTATAAAATATTTATAATAAAAATAAATTTATTATAAAGGAAGTTTGAATTTGTATGATGGATGTCGAGACTTAAGGTAAGGGATTTCTAGTCTCTCTTTTATTTTTAGAAGATATTTTAAATTTCCTATGTGTGGTATATATAATTACCCCTCAACATGATATATAATTAATAAAATCATTTTAATGATATAAAATGATTCGTTTTATGTCATTATTTATTAGGTTGTATGATTTAAAAGAGTATTATGGTGGTAAGGGAAATTGGTATCACTTTAACTTTTTATGTGGCACATGCCATGTTCCTAATGTATTGAATTTATGTGGTGTATATACTACCCAATAATGTATTTCAGGATACTAATAAATAAAATTATTTGAATTTACAAATCCATTTGATTATCTCTCTTTCAAGGGAATTACATTTAAATGTTAGCAAAGTGTTACTAATTTTATGCTACAATCTCGCTATATATCTAGATTATTTGTGATTATGTATCAGATGATATAATATTATGATACATATCTCAAGAAACAGATGAATTTTAATTTCCTATGGTTATTTCATGATAATACATGTTTTACATTAATTTCTTATTCTTTATGTACACATTACATTAAAATGGTTTTCTTAAGAGAAATCATCTTTTCTATCGAAAACCCTTTTTCATCTGAAACCTTATTTTATAAAAACTTTTTCAAAAATGATTTTAACATTTTTTAAATGATTTAATAAATAATTTTTACCTATGTTATACTTTTTACAAAAACAAATTAAAAACAATGATGATATTATATTAAAAAACGATTCCCATTAAGATTTTACCAAAAAAAGTGAAAGTAATCACCATGAACAGCTTGGAAAGAATTTCTCACCATCATTACCATTATTTTTATTGAAGATTAAATTATAATTTTTTATTTTTATGTTTTAATAAAAATATTTCCAAAAAACATTTGTTTTCAAAATATATTTGCAATGGGTAGTTATCATCCACAGTGAGAATTTCATGATATTTATCTTTCAAAATAATTTTCCATCTAAGACGGCATCCATTAATGTAACATATTTTGTACTAAGGATATGAACCTAGTATAGCATTCTTATTAATTATCCAAATGGTTTATTCTGAAAAAAAATGTTTAGGAAGCTTGTTTTTATTCCATGGATTCTTCCATGAAATATTAATCATAGAAACCATTTATTTTTCCATATGTCACGCTTTGTTGATATGATGAATTGATTATGAAATTTATTTACTTTTCATATATTATGATATGATGGAATTATAATGAAATCCATATCCTTTCTTTGGATTATGTTATTATGAAATTATAAAATTATTATCAAACCAATTTCTTTTCCCTAGGTTATACTATGATGAAATGTTTTATAAAACAAATTTCTCTTCATGGGTGATTATATTGTGATTTTTCAATTGATCATATTTCACATAAATTTATGGATTATGTGATATGTGGTACCTATATCTCACTTAAATTCATTGGGTGTTAAATTTTGTTATATGATCTCAAAGGGTACATTAGATGTTATCCTAATCCCAAAACAGGGAATATAAAATGTTATCCCAAGAACAAAAGACGTTAAACAAGAGTATATCCAATGAATAAAGAAGGTACATGGGCTTTTATCCCAATAATAATATTTTATGAATGTCTTGGTTGGTAGCCTTCACATAATATTTTTTATTCATTTTTATTCACCATAAAAGTATGTCTTATGCCAATGTTATTCTCCCATGTCTCATTTTATTTTATTTACTTAGGATTCATGTCTAATTGAATACCATCATTTGTTCCATAACTCAAGATATTGATATTTTATATACAGGTTATGGTATTAAAATGTGATCATCACGTTCTCATACCATTATTCTCATGTTATGTTTACTTTTTTCCCTTGGTTACCCGTACTCTAAATATAAGATCACCCTTTCTTATCATTCCATTCCCCAAGATATTAAGAAAGTTTTTAAGTAGGGTATGTATGTAAATATTTATAAAGGGGTAGATATTTATGGTATATGTTGAAGATATTCAAACAATTTAGATAATTGTGTTCCTAGACTGTAAAGGTAGTAAACTATTACAGCTTTTGGCTGTCTTCTGTGTAACATAATGAATATTAATCTAAAAAGCTTTAATGTCTATGTATGAAAAGCAAGGTATACTATTTATATGTTTTAAAATAATTTATATTTTAAAATATAAAATATTTATCTACATAATGGAAATTTATTTTTTATTTTTAGTGAAGAATTAATTCTATTAAATGTTTACACAATGCTGATGTGGAAATTATACAATTAATGGAAATATCAAATTTATGATACTAAAAATATGAAAGGTAATATAAATTAATATAATTAATATAATATTAAAATCTTGAAGGTGAATTTCACATGGTAGAGATGTATTAAGAATTAATTATATAACTTATTTTAATATTATTATGGTTAATATAATTAATAGTTATAAAAATTGATAGTGTAGATATTTTAGAGTAAATAATATTTTATTAAATTATATAAAATTATGGAAAAACATAATATTTAATTTCTTATTATAATATGGGTTATCATATAAACCATGGGTAATTTATAGGATTTTATTAAATTTATTTTAATTAGCATGTGCCCAAAAAAATTAAAAACCTTGTTGTTATGTTAAGTTTGAAAAAGGTTAATAAGGGGTTAAAACCAAAACATAAGGGTAAAAAATAGTGAAAAAATTATCCTTCATTTTAGATGACTGAATCTCAACCCTTAATCATAACACCTTCAAAATAAATTAGTTTAGTATAATTTCTAATAATATATTAATTTATATAAATTTAATATTTTATAAATTGTAAGAGTTCTCATTCCATCTCTTATAAAAGGGAAAATATTCATCTCCTTTTTTCGAACATGAAAACAAATTTTCATCCAAGACATAACCAGATAAATTTAAATAATTCCATCCCCCATTAAAGATTCTTTATTTTGGGAATAAAATCAATATTATAGGTCTTTATGTGTTATTAAAATGGGGTTCTCCAAAGAATAGATATATTTTTCAACTGCATGTTTTAGTTTTGTTTCCCTTTAACAACAATAAAACATTCTAAAACAAAACTAAAACAAGAACCCTAGTACTTTAAATATATTTAAATATAAATATTTTTATTTTATAATTTATATATATCTCCATCATCCAACCAATTGGGGAGGATTACATCATTCGTGTGTATAGTAGACTACCATCTTGAGAACTAATATAATTTTTTCCTATAACTGACTCTATAGAATGATTATAATAATAAAATTGACATTTAAATATGATATTCATTATATATTTTTCATTATGAAGTGATAATATATCATTTCACTCTTTTTCTTCTTTTAAATAAAAAATGATAATGATGTTTCTGGGGACATGTGGGAAACCACCTCTACAAAGTGATGGGATTATTTTTTCATCACTATATCAATTCTATAATTTATATATATTTTTTATATTTAATAAAGTTACATGATATACTTTAGATCATTTTCTTTCTTTAAATATAATATTAAACATACCTACTTTCCATTATTATCGTCAAAAAATAGAAATGTTACTCACGAAGATATATTACCTACCATATCTATGATTTTAACGTTGTTAATTTTTCAAGAAAATATTTATTTTTTGGATTTAAACATATAATTTATTTTTAAAAAATTTAATTGTGTAATGATAATTACTTTGTATATGATGTAATAATTAACATTTTGACCACATTAGTCCAACCAAATTCATTTTGGACTTATGCACTAAATATAACTAAATTTTTTTGCATGAATATAAATGATTAATTAATTGTTATAACATGGTAATAAGTGAGAAAAATGGAATAATAAACTTAAAATATTTTCTATCAAATTAAAAATTTAACACATTTTTTTTATTCAAGATGATAATGAATGTTTGTTATGATTCGGACTCAAGGTAATAGATTTCTAGCCTCTCATTTATTTCTGGGAGACAAATGCATATTCAACCTCATTTATTCTATGGGGTCTATATAATTACCATTTAAAATTATATATTATCAATATCCTTATACTAATTATATTTAATGTTTCAATTTATCTTATTCTTTATCGAGTATTAGAATTCCAGAGATTACTGAAGCAGTAAGGGATTTTCATTTTGCATTAATTTCTATGGGACACTCCCTTATACACTAAATATTTCATTTGGTTGGTGTATATACTAACTATGAATTTATTTTATGATTATTATAATTAAAATTATGGGATATACATATCTATATAAGGGTTTTCTTTCATGGGTATTATATTTCAAAAGATAACAATGTGGTAATTTCTAATTACCAAATCACATCATAATTCATGATTTTTAAGGTTTAAGTTTCTACTGGAGAATATTTGTCTTCCATGTTCATGTTTTCTTGAAATGTTATGAATTTTTTTTACTGTTATCATACAATTTTGAAAGTCATTTTTACCCATTTTTTACATCTTACGTAACTATTTGAAAGGAATTATGTTGTCTCTTTTCAAATGAGTTGTTTCATGAATTTTCTAAAAAATATGCATGTAATGTTTTAAAATTATACCACATCAGGGGATTTTCCCACCATTATATAAAAATTTCTCCTCAATTACTATATTAAAATTTTATAAGGTTATTTAGACAAAAAAATATTTTCTTTTAAACATTCATTTGTTTTTTACAAAATATTTTATTTAAAAAAATTAAAGGTGTATTTTCCTCAATAAATATTTTAATTATATTTTTATGATATATCCATTCATTAAAAAAAATTAATTTATAAAGGCCTAACCGTGATCAATGTAATCACTACAAGTGGGAGGGTTTAATAAGTGACAAATTTTTTTATATATATTTCTTATATAATAAGATTTGCCTCTTTTTAAATATTTATTACTTTACAGAAAACCAACCATCTACGCATCCACATGACATCAATTATTTACAGGGTTTAATACTGAATAAGAGTATAATTCCCTATTAATTGTTTATAAATAATCAAATACCACACATTCCAATGGAAAAATTCTTGTAATCAATATATAATAAGTATGAAATACAATCACATTTCTATATCACAGTGATCAATACAGTACTACATGTGATTATTCTAAAATAAATTATGTAAATTTGTTTTTGTAACATGTTTATAAACCTTCCCCTTCTAGTTGTAAATAGATCATTGTTCTACTTAAACAACAACCTCATTTTTAATTATTCAGATAAAAAATCATCAAATTCTTACCAAGAAATAGGTGGGAACAACTTCACTGTACATATTATAAGAACTCAATTTTATAATTCACTCCGACTCATTATTCAGATTCCTAGGTCTGGAAATAAGTATGATTCATTATTCTAGAAATAATTATGATTCACTTCATCCTTTTCCTAAAACATTCAATCTAATTTCTTCTTCATATATAGAAAAACTTGGCCAAAACTTATTCTGAACACTTATCGTATTTGGTACTGTTTCATAATAAAATTCATTATGGAAACCAAAACTCTAGAACAAATTTTTTGAAAACATGTGAAAAATTTTCAATGTTTTTAATACCTTAGTATATATTTATTTTTACCTTACATTTGAAATGGATAGAACCAAATTTCACATTCCCAATCAAAATATTTCTAGAAACAGAAATTTCACATTCATTTCTACTTAATTCATACCACATCTAAACAATTCTTATATATTCTTGATACTTCTCGAATCATTATTAATTATCCAAAACATCATAAATTATGAAATATATTGAGAAGTAACATCATAAATTCACTATCATAAAATAGAGAGTCTATTACACATCAATCGAAAACTATTTTTTATTATTATTCCCTTGATATGATAGAAAACATTAAAAATAGAATAGTTCCAATTCTCATTCTCCAAGACAACTAAAATTGTTCTTTTGTAATCATAATTTGGACATAAAAATACATGATAACCCTTTAAATTTTTATTAGAAACATCAACATGTTACAAACATTTAATAATTTTTTAAATAGACGTTCATTTTAATATAACAACATTCTATGAAACACATATTTTGATGAATTATTTGTGTCAAATATTTCCTGAAGAATCTTAACCCAATTGAAAATAAAACAAATTGAGGACTCACTCTGATTCTATGAATCACATGATAATGGTTTACTATATTTTATTAAATCATTATATGAAGATATATTGATTCATCAGTGATCACAACCTCAACCAATTGATTGTAATTAACAATATCTCATCTTAGTCACACTCAAAAACTTTGGTTAGTATGATGTTATTCCTTTAATGGAATTCCACATTTTAAGTATTATTGGTGTATCCAAATGTATAATTTAGCAGTGGAAGAATGTGTCTAATACATCGGTTGATCATAACTTATGAAAAACCTCTGACTTCAATAAAATAAAACTCTTAGATTCCAAGAAAACATATCCTTGTAGTACCAATTTCATCCAAGGATCCATTTTCATAAATAACTGACTTCTTAGGAACACCATAAAATCACATTTTCTCCTCCATTATTCCAATAACCATAGATCACAATTCTTCATCAACTCATGATGTTAAAAAATATTTTCACATAAAAGAACCATTATATTTTCTGTAAAATATATCCAAATACATTTTATATTGAAACAACTTATAACTTCAATTAAAAAACTTCATTCAGGATATATGATTCTGGAAAACAAGTTCCCTCAAAACACATTTTCAAATAGGAAAGTGTAATTTAAGCATATAATCATTGAATTTAAATATGGTAATCCTTATTCTAATCCCAAAATATCATAATGTAAGGTGATTTAATATAAATAAAACAAAATAACAACCATTCAGTAACAACTTCTTCCAACATATTTCTAGCATTAGAAAACAATCTCCAGACCTCATGGCCCCAACAATCTCCCCCTTTGGAATTTTATGTAAACTGAGGTTGATAAAACAGTAATATATTTTATACTCAATATATGGATCCCTAATTAATAATTCTAATCCTATATTAGTTAACTCATTTTGGGAAAAAATAATTATTGATTGTAACTCTATTCTTTATATAAATAGTGACATAAAAACATCTCTTTTAAAATTAGTCATTCAAACATTACACCACTTCAAAATATCTATATATCTATAAAAACTTTTGTCTTATAATCACTCCAACAAACTATTTGAATAGTTCACACACACAAACAGTTTGTTTATAACAAACCAATTTTAAAAAATCCCCCTATATACAAGCTTCCTTAAATGTTTTACAACATAACAATGGATAAATTTATGAAACATCAATTTCATCCCCCATAAAAACACTATACATAAACAATATTTGGTAGGGGATAGAAACACTTTTGTAAACCCCAAAGAGTAATATTTTTAAATCCTATGTTCATCCTCATATTTTATATTTCATACTTCGGTAATGGTTTTTAAAAAAATATTAGAAACTTTTTTCATAATAGGAATATACTCCACCTTGATATCTTTATTCTCTACATACTCCCTGATAAACACATATTTCATAACAATATGATTTGAATTGGAATATTATAAATTATTTCAATAAAAATTTATATCACTCTGATTATCATAACCGAATAAAAGGGGTATCTTCCCTTAAAAATGAAAATATTCCTAGTAATTCATTATACACATAATTTGGGTTTCATATTGATTATAGAAAACATATTCAGCTATATATGTTCTAATAGTTAAGGGATTATAATTTTTATAATGAAAACACACACAACATTACAAAAAGAACATTACCAAATGTTGGTCTTCTATTATCCACACTTCCTTCCCAATCAGGATCTGTAAACCAAAACAAATCAATTCATCATGAGCTTTCATATTTGATAATAAAATCTACTATTCCTTTGATAAAGTAGAGAATTATTTTTCTAGATAAGACACTAATTTATATTGGAGAGAATTTGAATCAATCACATAGAGTAAAAAAGTATAAAATACATGTTCCTAAATTAGTTAGATTCAAAAAACTACCAATCATCTTTGAAATCACATTAGAATCACCTAACATTCTAGCTTCATCATTAGAAAAAATGGTCCCACTAAAATTAATGTCGAAAATCTTTTAAATTTTCAATTTCATACTTCGTAAGATGTTATATAGCATACTAATATTAATATTGAATGATTTTGTTTAATATTATTTGATATTTTTAATCTAAAAAAATATTTTATTTCACTAAGAATTTGAATTTAAAATAGCCTCTTCCTCTTTTTAGAAAACATTTGAAAATTTCTTGTATAATTACTAGAAATGATAACAACATCCAAAAAACACAATTACAAAGAGATAAATCCCTTGATTTTCATTGACATAGAGACAAATATCAACTATTCCCATCTTGAAATTCAACTTCTTTAAGTAGGAATAAAATTTGCAATACCAATATCTCAAATTTTTCTTTAGCGAATAAAAATACTTCTTCAAATTTCACACATAACTTTCATATTTTACAATAATAAATTCATACTAATGTAAAAAATATACTTCTTCATTAATTTCCCTATATATTAATGTTGATATCATATCTTTTTAAAAAAAATTGATAACCTCATTGTGCAATAATCAAAAGAAGTAATCTAACTATTTATAACTTTTCTATTTGTGCAAAATTATCCCTAAAATCAATTCCTAATATTTTTGAGAATCCTTTTAAAACCATTCATTCTTTATTTCTTATCACTTGACTATATTTATTCAACTTTTTTCAGAACACCCATTTTATTCCAATAAACTTTTTATCATTTGGTTTGGTTATGAGTTCCACAGCATCATCCATCATAATTGAGTCCACATCTTCACTCATATAATGAACCTAATAATAATTCTATAAATCACTATAAACATTTTTTCGATCAAATATTGAATATAAATAACTATGTGATACAAATATTGAAGTTATTATTGTTTTTACTTTTTATTGTCGATCAGCAGCTATTTTTTGGACTTCAACCTATTTGCATAGATAATGTTGATATTGATGAACCTCTTACATATACAAATAAATAGTTGAGTCCAATTCATCCACCTATGTGGAATCCCCATTGTTAGAATTAAAATAATTTTTCACAAAAACAAAACTTTTTTTCATTAACATCGTTATTTTCTTAATGTATTTGTAAAGAATCATCCTCTTCTTTTTCAAGAACATTCACATCAATAAAACCATCACTTTTTCATTTTTATTTTTTGATACATATTTATCATCTACCATTATGAACATATTCACTAATGATTCTATATTCACCTATCTGATCAAACTATACAAGATTTATTCCTTTTTATGTTTTTGGGACCCTAGAATACGTATATGTATTTCGAATATGGAGTTTCATTATAGAACATATCATAAGGATTCATATTAGAAAATGTTCAATATAAAAATTGATTCTGAAAATAAATTGCATTACTCATCACCTACTTTTAGAATTAGTGAGAAACCCCATGTTCAATCATTATAGGAAGAATCTCCAAAAAACCCAATTTCTATACTTCTAGCAACACTAATGTTATATGGTGTGTAAGGTGAATTGAACTAATTATTAAATCCCTGATATTCAATATAAATTATCAATTATTCATTAATTTATTCACCACCATAATAATTTTTTATCTTCTTTACAAAATATTCATATTATTTTTCTTGTCTTCCCCTGAAACTCTTAAAAATATTTAGATAATTTTATTTATGGATCAAATTAAAAATAAACTTAATGAGAATGAAATTATTGGTGAAAGAATTTAAGTTAATACCTCAATAAGTTTATTGTTTACTCATTGGTCCATAGATATCCGATTGAATTAGTTCCAGGGGATGTGTTGATGGAATTTAAACAATCTTCTGCACAAAAATTGTACTATCAATTTTCATACAAATTGAGTAAAAACAATCTATTCTTATCATTTAATCAAGGATGCCATCAAAAGAATATCTCATTGCTAAGTTTATCATATTTTTCCTACACATATGAACTAACCATTTATAAAAAATACTTATTTTATTCCATTAATCTTAATAAACATTAATTTTATATATCACCAAATTGTAGAAGGATTCTATTTTTCCATTTCAATCTTGTGAAAACATTAAAATTAGTAACACTTTTCACATAAAAACCATATTTTCTAAAAAAAATTATTCCTAGAATATGTTTTTTGAAACACTCAACCAATATTGTGTCATCCCATAAATAAACAACGCCTTTGAGATATCTTTTTTTCCCCAATAGTAGATTATCCAAAACATTTGATTATTCTATATTCAAAATTTTCAAACTTCAATTTTCCATTATTAATGTTTTAATTGTTTTATTAAAATTTTTAATCAACCTATTATATCTTAGGTGCACCCTCTATCAAAAATCTAGGCTGGTTCTCCTTTTTTAGCATTGGGAGTAGTTTCTATAACAATTTATTTATATTTTTATTTAACTTCCTTCACATCTGATTCTTATATTTTTTAAAAACATTTTTTTTATTATAGAAAAACAAAAAATAATTTGGAAATATATTCAAGATATTAACATTGTTAAAAATAGTTTCTAGGGCTTGGAAACTATTTTGAACAATCAAAACCACTTTCTGAAAAATATTTTCTTGAGATGATTTAATCCCCCTAAAAATTTTATTTCTATTTCTTATGGGATAATTTTAGTGTTGTTGATTTAACAAACACATATTTTTTTTCTAAAAATAAACAATAATAAAAATAGTACCCATGTAAGGACTGTATTCTTCTATAATTTTGATACTATATTGAGTTGAGTACATGTTTTTCAAAAAAAATTGATACCTTTAAAATCAGGAATTTATTGATCCCTAATAATCCTTTTATCACTTGTAATCTTCTAATTCAATTCATATTTATTCCCAACATTAATGGAATCATAATTAGTAGAAACCATTTTCTCAAACTTTAAAATTTTATAAAATATAATTTTTCAACGTTGGTGGTTTTGACAACATACATGAGTTTCTCAGATTTTTTCTTCTTACATACATATTGAATTTTTTTTTTAACCATTGATGATAATTTTTTTATCTTTCGTAGGTTCACATATAATAGAGATTTCACCAACATCAAAAATAATGTTCATGAAACTTGTAACTCCATAATAAAATTTAGAGAATATTTCATTAAAATATTATAAGTCTTACTCCTTCATATTTATCTTCACTTAAGTATTTTTATTTTTTTTCTTTTCATTTTTAAGTGCCTTTTTCGAGTGATCAATCACTACTAGAAAATAATATTTCTCTTAATGAATATTTTTCGATTGTTTTCTATAAAATATTCATTTTTATCTTCCTAGTTCCTCTTTCATGCTATACCATATATCTATGATATTATTTCAACTACATTTATAGATCAAAATCATTCTTGGTATCTTCTTCTTTATAACTACATCTTTCAAAATCTTCATCATTATCTTTTTCAATTAACATGACATATGATGAAATATATGTAAATTTCACAGATTTTACTTCACTTTCATTATATTCATCATCATTAGAAAAAAACATATCGTTTTGGATTTGTTTATGTTTTTATCTATTACCTTTGAATTAGATTTATAATTTTCATTGTGTTTATTCTATTATATTCTTGTTATTATTTAATGTTATTCACTTTCTTCATAAATAATTATTTAAGGTAAATTTGTATAAAAATTTACAAAATCATCATATTCAAAAAAAAATTAAAGGTAAATTAACTTTATTCATTTCTATACCTATTTCACATACTTAGAAATTAAGGATAGAAACTCATCTAAAATTTTTATAACATCAACTACGGTTTCAAAGTCACCATTATCTTCATCTTTTAGGATCATATTATATTTTTCTTACTTGAACGAATTTAAGGAAATTACTCAATCAAATTTTTCTTTTCCTTCCATTACAGTCTCCCTTATAATTAGATATGTAATGATATTTCAATTATTTGCATCAAAATATATATTTTTAGGATATATATCTTTTAAATATGAAACACTGTCATCAGAAATGTTTGAAAAAAAAATTAAGAATATTTAAAAAATATTTGAATATTCCATCTTCACACTAAGACATCATATGTTGATAACAATATCATTCACCCATGTCAAGAAGTCACCAATATATTCAAATTCACCCATATAGAGATAATTTTTCTTTATCATATAGATTTGTCATATGTAATTATTCACCTTTATATTCCCTTAGTAGAAATTTTTTGAATTTTTACAAATAACTATAGTAGTTACAAGTCCCATGAATCTAAAGAATCCAGTTTCAAAAAGAGATGAGAGTAATGCATTATTATACCATCCATCATTTTCTAGATTTTCTATAGTCACACATGTAGGTGGAACATTTTCCAAAAGTAAAGTAAATCCATCTGTAGAATCTTCCAAAACATCATAACATAGAGGCATAGGATCTGACAATATTTTATATTTCATATTATGAAAGTGATTTCCATTGAATACTCTAATCTCTGTAATATAAATAGAATTCCAATTCTCCATATGAATTTATCTTTAAATATTTAGAAAAGATTAAATGAAGAAACCTTAAGTCAGATACCAATTTAATGGGCCCCATTTGGATCAATGTAACCACTGACAAGGGGAGGGGTGAATCCATGATATATTTATATTTTACTTTTTCCTTATTATATAAAAACATTCACCTCATAATGAATATTTATAAAATTTCTGAAAACCAATCATTCAAACATCCATAGGACCAAATGTATTTTCATTTATCCTTACTAAATCATATTAATCCGTCCTTTGAATGGTTTTGTATCAATCCAATGCCATACATTCCAATAGAAAATAACATTTTTTATGGATACAACAAGCAAGCAATACCCATACACTTGGGTAGTACTATGATCAATATAACTGTGAATGTGATTCTTCTATAATGAATGATGTAAATAGTTTTTTGTATCATGTTTAGAAACATTTAATAGTTTTTTTGAACATTTCACTATACTATTTCATTAACTTCCACTTTCATAATTATTAAAAAAGTAATTATTCACTTCCTTACCCAATAGAATGTATGAACAACTTCTGTGGACATCATACAAAAAAATAGTCTAATAACTCAACCTGATTATTCAGTATAATTATTCAACCAATAAAAACGTTTTATTCATTAATCTGAATATAATTAATATATTCATCTATATTTTCGTGGAATTTTCATTATGAATTCTTGGAATAATCTTGGAAACCTTGACACCAATTTCTCTTGAGCACTTCATCGATCTCGATATTTTTCTCATGAAAATTTGATCATGAATCCAAAACTCCAATGATTTCACTATCACGCACATGTGATTAGTTATCAAAGTTTTTTTACATAAACATCTATTTATTTGTTTCTTAAAATTGAAAATTCTAGCCAAAAAATGTCAATTCCTGCCAACACAAAACGTAGAATCCAAAATTTCACATTCATTTTAAATTTATGTTGACCACATTTTATTGACACTCAACTCTTATGTATTATTTTCAAATATTATTTAATTCTTCAAAACTCTGGAAATCATGAAATAATTCGAAAATAACCAACAAAAAATCACATTTTAGAAACTAATTTTATGATATACTTCTGATCAAAACTATTTTTAATTCTGATTCCCACAATCTGATTGAAAACATCACAAAAAGAATACTTCCCATCCCAACACACCAAACCAACTGAAGTAGTTTTTTCATAAACATTATTTAAACATGTAATAAATTTTAAACTTTTTATTAGTTTGATAGAAACTTCATAACATTACAAAATTTTAATTATTTGTTCAACATCTCCTCAAATTGATGGAAAACATTTTGATGAATCATAACTTCTAATGAAGTATCAATGTCAAATATTGTCTAATTCATCTTGAACTAATTGAAAATAAAATAACTTGATACCTAAATCAGATTCTCCAAATCAAAAGAAATGGTTGAAAAAAATTACATCATATTATTGATCAGTCATCAAGCCTATACCAATTCATCAGTGTCAAAAACATCAATTTTTATATTGGAAATAATTATTTCTTGTCTAAGTTACACTCAAAAAATATAGATAGTCTTATTTTCTATAGCTGATGGAATCTTTCATTTAATGTCTTTTTATTGTCCTGAACCCTCTTATTTATCGGTTTTGAAATGTTTCTCATTGTATACTTTCAATAGAAACTTATTTCCTTATCTTTACATAAAAACTGATGGTTAATTCGATGAATGAACCCATCCTATTGGTCATCAAATCAGATTGATAGGTTTATCAACAATTCATCAAAACATATTAATTCGAAAATAGATACTCCCTACTTACAAACAACATCTTCTTCTGGTAGCACTTCCAAATTATGGTATATATTTGAAAAATAGTAACTTTTCTTAAAAACTAAAAAAATACTTTTATTCCCCTTTATATTAAAAATACTGTATCAAAATTTTTCATCAAAAAATGAAGTTGATAAATCTTTTCACTGTAATGTGTCATCAAATTTTAGGTCAAAAAGTATCAAATGACCTTGTGAGTGTGAAACATACTCTCAAAGTGATCCATAAATGACCTTCCAGAAATATGAGATCAAAAACAAAATTCACACTCAGAAAACATATTTATAACATAAAACAATTATTAAAGTAATTTCATAAGAAATGTGCATCTATTAATTTAAGTCTGCTACTACTTTTTTTGATCCATAATGGTTACAATGTAAGGTTACTTCACATAAATACAATAAAATAAAAAATATTTACTATCAAATTCATCTATCATCCTTCTAAAAATTGAAAACCATATCCACCCCAGTTGGCCCCAACATAATGTTAATTATACATTTTTGGGGATATAATCCAAGTATAACATCATTATTCTTTCTCTATGAGTTAATTCCATACTTACCTTAAGGGATTGGATATGGGGAACACACTATAATGAAACATTTCCCTAATACAGAGGAATAGGGATCCAATCCAAGATGTTATGAGTATAGAAAGTGTATAATGTTAACACTCTATGTCCCTTCAACCCCAGGTCATGCCTATGTAAATATCTTCTATTTTTGTTCCCTCTAGGGTACAAACTAAGCCACAGGGGAGAGTTCACATGATGCATGATATGTTCACACTCCGGGAGATCCTTAACAATTTGCTAAAACCCAAGATGCTGCAATGCAAGGACCACATTCCATGTAATTTAGGATGACACACCATGTGGAACTGGTTTTTATAGAAATTCTTATTCTTCCTTACATGCACATCAGCACATCCATCACCAGTAAAGCAAACCTCAATATTTTCAGAAATAATGTATTTGTTCATTCCAAATCTCACAACTCTTTTCTACATATTCTTGGCACCAAAAATATTTATTTGGGGCATAGGGTAAAAACTACATTACAAACCCAATGGTTTATGTATATCTCTCATTCAGGCCCCCCATTTATATTATATTTCAATTTTTCATGAATAATGAATATGGGTGCAATTTAATACATTTAAATCATTAATTACCAAAATATTAAGCATCATAATTTCATGATTTCTCAATGTCTGGTCTTGAAAATAATCCACAGAATATAAAAAATCATAGAGTCTGAGTCATTAAAATCTACCCATATTGGGTATGTACATCCAAAAAATCCCTAATAATGATAAACAATTAGATGTTGGAACTAATCCTGAATCTAATCCTCTTTCTCATGCATTCTCTCTTGAAGATTATTGTTCTTCCATCAGAAACACATTAAAGGAATCAATCACCGATGAAGGATACTATTCTACTGATCCTCGATCTATACCAGGTACTCAACAAAGGTAACTTTATCCTTTATTTCAAACATGCCCCAGTATATTACATGTGGTGGTTCCTGAACATACCTCCCCCAGTATGACTCATAGAAGACGATGTGTACCCTATCTAACTATGAAGGTGGAGCTAATAAGTTCACCACCTATACAAATCTATGTTGTATCTGTGAAGTTCTAATGAATCTGGGAGATATCATTCAACCTTGGTAGAATCTCTATAATACACATCGAGTTGAAACCCATAAGAAGAAATATAATCTCTCTATAAACTCCAATGGCCTCTACCGTGTGTCCATATAAGACTTTTGATGGATCTGTGTTGTCATAATACACTCCAATATTATCTTCACATTCTCAGAAGTTTTTCACAACAATTCTGGTCCCTTGATTACTAACTCCCCTAGGTTAGTCCTGCAAAGTGGTGACCTACAGGGTCACTCATAAAATGCCTCGAATGGTGAAATACTAATGGTGTACTGATAGTCATTGTTGTTTGAAAACTCTATTAGTGTTAGGTGATCCACTTAACTGCATCCATTTCCCAACATGAATTCTCAAATCATGTCATTTGTAACCTAAATGGACTTCTCATTATGGCTATTAGTTTTCTGGTGAAATGATTTACTCAAGTTATACTGAGATCCAAACACATAATTTAATATCTTCCATAACCGAGATCTGAATTTAGCGTCATGATCAAAGATGATAGTCAGTGATACTCCTTGGAGTCAAAGGGTCTCATGTATATAGTGTCATCCCAATATCTCTACTAAATTCTACTTATGAATAGATAAGTTGTGGGCTAACATGGTGATTTATTTTATGATATCCTAAATGGAATAATGTACCATGTACGTATGTGGTTACACTATCATGAATATCATGGCTATCATATCCCAATTCCACTCTAGAACTTCATACGGTTCAGTAAATATAACTAGAACATGGTGGCCAGCCTTCACTTTCTAACAAGACATCATGAGACAGACTCAAAAACTCAATTCTTTATCGTGGCCACCAAAAACTGATTTTTGAGGTCCGGATACATCATTTCCACATATGGATGTACCTCTAATGGAGATGTGTGAAACACTCTCAGAACCTCCTCCCACAACATCACAGGTACCATTGTATATCCTCTAAAATGAACAAAATACTCCCCATATTAAAAATTCATTAGGATCAAGTCCATGGGATATCTAAGTATGTAGGGTATCACATTCGGCGTGCCCAATTGTGTGCCTCTCTAACTCATTAGATGAGTGGAGGTGAAACCACCATTGAATGGAGGTATGAGTCTCCATATCCATCCAAAAACGATGACTGTAATGAGACCACCTTCTCTATAACCTCATTCATAAAATTACAAAAATATCTTCTAATGAGATAATATGATACTGTATTACACTTCCCATGAGTATAGACTGTCTCAAAGTCAAATTCCTAGTAGAACTATAGTTATCAACATTATCCCAAGTTAATATCCTTTTGAGTGAATATATATTCAAGAATCTTGTGTTCCAAATAGATGATAAACTACTCTATCAACAGGTAGTGTCACTACATATTAATTACAAAAAATACTGCTACGAAATCATTATCATGGGTCTTGTAGTTTTGCTAATCTGGTATCAACTAACATGAACCATAGTAAATGGTCACCTTTCTATCCATTAAAACACAACCAATATGTCTTCTCGATGAATCACATAAAACTTCATTCTCAACACCCTCCATTTGAAATCTCATGATTTATTTCTTGTCATAATTTTCCTTAACTTCTGAAAATTCTACTAGAACATTTTTTTCCACATAAACAGTGCCCCTTTCAGTTCATAATGACCATGGGTGCTGATATCCTGTATAAATAAAGTATGAATCTATAGGAATATACTTCTAATCCATGAGACATTTTCACCAACATCACGCAATTGTGTGGCTACTAAGATACCACTTACTTAACTTTGGTCATGTTCAGAACCACTCCATCTACTGTGATAAAATGTCTCAGAAATTAGACAACCTAAATTCAGAACTAGAACATCAAGAGATTTTCAAAATTATAGTTATCTCAATGTATTTCTAGAACCATCATAAACTATCTCATGTGATCCTCCTCATATTCTATATACTCAAAGATATTGGTGATGAAGACAACCATAATTGGTAAAAGAATGTCTTAGTGATCCTCTTCATTAGTACCAAGAACACTGATAGGGAATTCGGAACACCAATAGTAATCACCAATTACTCATAGTAATGATAGTGACATATAAATGAATTCCTCGATATATCCTCATCTCGTACTCGAAATCAGTGATATCCTGACCTAAGTTCAACAATCGAGAACCATCGAACCCCTCCTAAATAATCAATGTTTTCATCGATTCTCAATAGTTGATAGTTGTTCTTCTGTGTAACATTGTTCAAGCATCAGTAGTCCACACATAACATTATTCTCCTATCTTTCTTCTTGATGATCAAAATTGGAGATTCCTAGGGTGAGAAACTAAGTCTATCAAAACCCTTCACCTCGATGTCCCATAACTACACTCTCAGATCTCAAAGCTCTACAAGAGCCATACAATATTCATGAGAATATATCAGTGTCATACCAAGGTGTGGATCAATGAAGAATTATACCTCTCAGTAGGTACGTAGACCTTAAACATCCTCAAGGACGGAATCCTCGTAATTATTCAATATGATAGGGAACTAGGAACTCATAACATCCACTACACCAATGATAATTCTTCCCAACTCACGAGTAATTAGCTTCACCCTCTTAGGAATGAGTCTATCATGCACTTTATAGGTATCCTTTCCACCCACTAATTTTAACCTAGTCCCATCAATGAGGATACAAAACATCAACTGCCGAAAATTTTCAATTTTGGCATAAACTACTGATAACTATTCTATAGCCTAATATTTCATTATAAGGCCTCATCATGGCAATAAAGAGATCCCAATAGAAACTCTCTCCTCTAAAATTAAAGTCACAGTATCTACAAAAGTATGTGATCACTTAGTCATCTCTAGTAGAAGTCTTTAAGAGTTTAGTTCAATCTCAGGGGTCAACCAAAATCTCAAATTCTCTAACAAGGTATGTGTATATAAATGAATGTCTAGAACCTTTGTATATTAGTACTATATCTAACACATAAAAAACACAAATAATACATCATTTAACTCAAATATACTCTTGTTTATAACCCTCAGCCACCTGCAGGTGTCATCGCCTGTGTCCACTAGCTCCCTGAGCCTAGCGCAGACCACCTGGGGGTCATGGTGGTAACAAGTCAAAGAATCAACCATATTTTTCTAATCTCCTAACTCCTCTTCTAAATCCTTCTGCTGCAGAACCTTCCCACTCTTGTTTCTACCTCTACCTCAATGGCCCATTCATAGTCTCTATTTCAACTATACGTATGGTTTTACAATTTCAAGAAATATGACCCCTTCCATCACATGAGTACCACCACTTCTATCTAGGATTATTGGTCCCACGCTATGAGCCACGAACCAAAGATCTTATATCATGGGACCACCTCATAAAGCATCTCACACATCCAATTCCATGCGACTAACATCAACTCCCTTCTACCAATATCTCATCTCCTACATTCCCAATACTAGTAAGCACTGCCTATGCCTTCACATTCTGGAAATACTCAACCATAAAATCTTGTATTATCACCCAAGCATAGCAAAGAATTCATATAGGTATAAAACATTCTTAGATATTTCTATGCTTCCCTCATTCAAAGTTCAGATCCCAGATTAAAATGTTATAAACCATATACATCAAGTACCTAGAAAGGTTGGTAAACCTTCATGAATACTATGTTATTATCATTCTTCCATGCTACTGCTTCATAAGGTCTAAGATATATATAGACTTTATTATAGTTATATAGAACTCCTCTAAAAATTATCTCATAATTTGATCACACCAGAATTTATTTTTCGTATGATTGGGTCACTAAACCCAACTATCATATCACAGATCCATGGAGAAGACATGCCTCTAGGACCACCATTGAATCTACTTATATCTTGATCGTACAAAAAACTTAAGTCATCGCCTCAATCCATTCTTCAACCACCAGTGGGTTGTGATTTCCTTGTAATATGAGGGATCTAAGTTGTTGAAACTCATGAAGTTCACTCAGTCGGTGCACCACACCCAATAGTATTGTGGGTTCCATGTGTTGGTCGGCATGTTGTGGTATATCTATTTGTACTACCTCAAGGTGACATATCTTAGAAATAGACACTATATTGAAACCTAATCACTGTGGGGATCACCCTGTTGATCTTGATTTTTAATCTTAGATAGAATATTTCACAAAGCAATCATTAATGTAAAGAAGTTGAACAATGGTCAATAAGTAAATCTATAGAGATAATTCAAGAAGGACATAGAAACCACAACACATTCCTATGTGATGGATGTACCATTTTTTCCTTGTAACTATTGTTCTTGTATACTGAGTCCAAAATTAGATGATAAGACTAATAGTGTATATATATTTCCACCACCACACCAAAATTGGAGTCCTTGGCTTGAAAGACAAACTCAAAACACTTAACAATGTTTCCCCAAACAAATCTTATAGACATTGGTCCTAAGATAGAATCGGCTATTCTAATACCACTTTTTCACGACTCGACCCAATGGGTCCAATACTAAAACTCCCCAAACCAACCTCTAATAGGAAAGCTACTATTGACTTGTTCTGGGTAGTCATATCACTAAAATGAGAGGCGTTTCCCAATTTACCTAAAAAATTCAAATATCTCCATGCCTGTAAAATGATGAAATGTAGAAACAACTAAAAATCCATGCATGAATTCTTCTAAATCCCACAACCAATGTATGATATAATGTAAGGGAATGTAAATAGGGCCAAACAAAATCCAACCTAAATGAGTCTAAACATACTCCCAACCAAAAAGTAATACTATTGGTTGCTATCAAAATACCACAGGGGCATTCCTTGATATATCTAGTCCTACTAAGTATCATTTAGTTTTGGTTTGTCTAGGAATCTATCAAAAGGTAGATTGTTTTCACAAGTCACGACTCATGTGGGAAACACACAAGTAGTCATGAGTATAACAATACATATTATGACACCACAAAACCAAAAAGAATATTGCAACATAATATAATCATCTCAACACAAGTATATGACTGCTTAATATATGAAAAAAATGTCTAGATATGCTCAACATAGGCACATAGTCTAAAGGTAAGTCGTAGCCATAATACATTAATAGGATTCCAATATGAAGGTTCCACATAGAACTCATCTATGAGAACACACTCCACATTTCTAATAGCACAAATGCCATATTTTTTAGAGGTAATAATCTTTGGTTATCTCTATTAGAAGTATACACTAAAATTTTTAAGATATGTGATACAAAGATGAGGATTAATCCCAATAAAATGGGGTATGCCAACAACTCAATCTGGATTAACCTATTATAGAGAGGATTGGTTCCCACATATTTTTGGTCATGTAGATACCAAGAACACCACCTAGAGAATGAAGATGAATAGGGGATCTCATTTCAGGCCACATGAATGAATTCTAAAAACATTATACCTGAAGTCCTAATGAAGATATCATTTTCAAATTTATAGGATGTGATTCCATACTAATACTCAAGGAATTGTTATGGGGAATGTAACCAAATAAAATTATTCCAATTTTCATAGGAAAATGATCTATTTCAGCATTATAGGAGTACAAAATATGTATTAAGGTTACATTCCATGTCAGTTTAACCACAAGTTCAAACCATATAAACAACATGTGTCTGAGACTGTGTTCATGTGTATGTCCATTTGAATGTATAGACAATGTGTCTACCCACGTACTCTTCTCATGTATGTTTCTAATGTAATGGTACACATGTATTCCTATGTACACCCGGTCAGACCATGTTCATATGGGAGTATACAACATTCATGTGCTTGTGTACTCTCACCCATGTATGTGTAATGTCAAGTGTACATGCCAATCCACCGGGGAGAGGAGGGGCTCTTTAGGAAAGTGTGAAAACATTATTTTATTATATAATTATATTCGGCTTCTAATGGTCCAAAAATAATTAAATTTGAAGATAATATGACTCATATTCGAAATAAAATCATCAAATCAGAATTGGACATGTTTTGGATAATAATTTAATCATTATAATCTTATTTATTTAAATCATTTATTAATGAGGTAAATACTGCATCATTATTGTGTCATAAATAATTTAATTTATTTGATGTTAAAAAATTATAATAAAATACCATGATGTAGGAAATAAGTTTATCTTTCCAAATAATATTTATAGTCAAAACTAGGACTTATATAACACTATATAAAAATTAATTACTAAATGATATTTGTTTTTGTCTATTTTCCCTTTACTTTAAATTAATTGATCTAAATTGTCATTTTCACTCCCATGTGGATCAATGGGGTCCCAAAATCGACCCAAAGATGCCAATGGTCGTTTATGACGAATCCAATAAGGTTTAGATAAGTGTTAAGATAATTTCGAATTATTATAAAATTCTTTTTACCTTGAATTACCCTTTTTACCTTTAACCACGGTAAATAAAAGTCAAAACCTATTATTCACCAAAAATTATTTTCATCTTAATGAACCACATTTTACTTCCTGATAACAACCATGTATGTCATATTTTTGAAATTCAATTCACAGAAGTGGTAAAATTTCATTTAAATGAAAACGTCAGTTTTTTTTAACTACTATTAAGTGGTGTCACTATTCATCAAAAATTGAAGTTTTTCCGAAAAATACCAAAAATTCAACCTAAGATATATTTGATATTCCAAATTAAAAAATGATCTCTATTTTTCTAATTTTAAAACATAGAAGTGGCATTAATTAATCTTAAAATTAATTTCCGTTATCAAAACAAATAGCGTGTTTTTATGAAATAATAACTATCAAAAGGTTGATACTTGTTTACGTCCAATTTCAAAGTGAAAATAATTAAAATGACAAACAATAGATTAAATTGTAAAAATATATTTCAATTTCACATTAAAATCAACTAAAAAGATAATCTAACCATATAAATAAATTATATTAAAAAGCACTTTTGAATTAAAATACAGTATTTTTCACTATTTATTAAAAAATGAACTTTATCGAAAAAATATCAAAAAATTACCCAAAGTAAAATTTGATGTCCCAAATCTAAATAAGACGTTTATTCAGTCAAATAGAATATATAAATATGAACAAAACTTTATTTATTGAGGGTTCTCAATTAAAAGGCGGTAAATCGGCCTTTTAATGTAAATTATGCTTAAAATTATATTCATTCACATTTTCAGCCTCTAACTTTTATTGGATAAAAGTAAATATATCTAGAAAACATTTATAATCATATTGTTTTTAGTTTTGTTCATTACAAACACTATAAAGGCTAGGAGTTAACTACCATTTAAAATAATATTATTATATTATTAGTGTGCAACGTAAGACTCCAAAGAAACCGGTTGTTGTGTATCGTTTATGCCATCGAACATAGAAACCCTTTTAAAGTAAAATTAATATTTAATTCAAAAATATTAATAAATATGAAATATGTATTATTCTTCATTTACTTGGGATGTTATAGTAAAAGTAAGTTTACAGTCTTAGAAACTCCTTTTTAAGGTTTAAGTGATTGAATTTTAAGGAGACTAATGATATATTTGAATAAAATCATCACCCATTAGGCTTAATAAGAAGTTTAATTTTGGAAATACTTCATTTATAATTTTTGAAAATATTTTTTATAGTTGTTTATAATCATTTTGGTTTATATAATCATAGATTTTGAGTTAGGTATAGGTAATTACATTTTTTGGGATACAAAATAAAAGGTTTGAGGAAACCATTGAGGTTAAAAAATTTCTTTAATGTTAAAAATGTTATTTTTTACTAATTAAATTAAATTTCTAGAAATTTCATAATTATTTTATTAATATAGTTTTATAAAAATGACAATCCATAAGTTGGGAGACAACCTAGCATATCTGGAAAGGCCGTAAGTCTTGAACCAACAACTTCAGGGAGACTAGGGTGAATTGCCAACCCCTGTCATACATGATGTCCTAGTTAGTATGACATTTATTTTCATTATTTATAATATCTCATAGATAATGGTTATGCTCATTTTGGGAATATATGTGTCATCAGATAGCTAACCACGTGATTGGATTTTGATTTTATGTTAATTAATTAATGTTATTTTAGTAAACAATCATTATTATGTGAACCTTATATGAATATGGTAAATGTAATATTTTGTAATTTTATTTTCAAAATTAGATAAGAATTTTATTTCAAATGATTTTGTTATTTTATTGTTTTTATTATGATTTAGGTTATTTAGGGATCTTTTTTCTTATCTTGGATATTATAGGTTTATGGTGTGAACATGTTGTCTGATATATGCCAAATTTGTCTTATAACAAAATTAAATCAAGAAATTATAATCCATTAGTGTAATTCTTAGTCGAGAATATTTTTTGGAATTTTAAGAAAAATTATTTACTGAATAATCTATCTTTAGCTTTAGGTATTACTGTTGAATTTTGGATATTATAATTGTTTTCCTCATATAATGGTTTATTATATTTGGGAATAGTCTTATCATTTAATAACCTTATTTTTTGTTAATCCATAAATATAGGAATTATATATTTTTATTCTTTTGTGGATTATGATATCCATTAGAAGTTTAACTTAGTACTATAGGCATGAAAAACAGGTCTTAAATACTCATTGTTTTGAGAAAAAATATGATATTGTGGAGAAAATTTGTTAATGGATAAAACTATACATTTCAAGTGAGTATAATTCTATATTTTTATATTATATTTGATAAAAAAACTTCAACTCAATGTAAAGGAACAAAACACACACAAAAAATTCTAATAACCTTCAATTCAGATGAAATGTTGGTCTTTTCTACATCTCTGGTTAATGATTTTTTGATTGCTAACATTTTTAAGATCATTCTCTTTCATTTGATCAATGATCTATGCTAGTTAAGTATCTACACATCTCACTTATGTACACCTACATTTAATCCTAGTATATTTTATTCCAGATAACCATCAAACTCATCATTCTCTCTTTTTAAGCGGATGTTTTATTAACCCCTTTTTATGTTTTGAGATTTCAACAAAGGTATTTTGAAACATATGAACTTTTTTAATTGATAATGAGTTTAAATTTTAAGTAAAAACTTTATTAATGTGGGGGATATTATAATATCCTCAGATTTTAAATGGAAAGTGTATGATCAATAGAGAACATGATACACAACACAAAGCATAAAAGTAAAATGAAATATTATAATGTAACCATAAGAGCTTAGATATCAAACTATATGATATGAATAGGATTAAATGGTTTATAAAATATATATAATATTCTAATTTAATATAAATTTATTTATAAAATCATATGAAAATTAACATAATTTTTAGTAATATCGTTATGTTATTAAAAAAATTGTTTTCATCATAAATGAGTCTTATTCCTTTTTATGAGTGAATATTATAATTAATTTCTTGATGTTCTAGGTAATGTTTTCTGAAAAAAAAAATAGTTTTAATTTTATCTTGTAAAAATTATCTTAATTTGAATTTTTTAGAATTATCTAAAAAATCGATTTTTTAATTAATAGTGAAAACACATATTTTTATTGAAAAACATATTTTTCATTTAATGACTTTAAAATTGTAAAATAATATTTTTAAATAGTATTAAATTTTATTTAGTTCTTTTTTATTTATAATAATTTATTTTTGGGTTTTGAAATGTATTTTATAATGGAAATTATCATTAAAACATTTTATATTTTAAAAAGCACATTTTTTAAAACATTTTTTCATCACATATTGCTGGTTTGGTAATAAATTAAATCCTTTATATTTTTAGTATTTAATTTTAAAAAATGGATCCCATATTTTGAATTATGATGTATAAATTTATTACGCATGTCCATTTTTTTATCAATTTCAAAAGTAAACTTTTCAAATTTCATTACTAAGGTAAAGGGTAAATTAGGTAAATAAAGTTAAAAATAAAATGAAATGGGCTATAATTTTACCCTAAGGGTTTACATAATTTAAAATGAATATATATATTCTATACTCTTCTAATATATGGTTATTTAAAAATTTATCACCATTTTGATAGTATAATGAAATTTATAGTATTTTATTTTAGGAAATGTCAAATAGGTCACACTCTTTTTTTAATAACTATACTATTATTAATATGGGGTTATCCAGATGATATGGAAGAATAAAAATTATATATTTAAAAATAGAAGAACATAATTTTCAGTGTAATTTATATTTAATTTTTTGTAATTAAATATTTACCTTAAATTCATACACACCACTAACATATTAATCAATTAATTAATAGAAATATCAATTAAATTATACTGGAAATATTGAAAGTAAGATATATTATGATTATTAATTTAATCAAAAAATATTTTTTTGAACATGGAATTTTAGGGATTTATTCATTTAATTTTTTTATATTTTTAAGTTTTATTTTGATATTACTAATGTAAATGTAATGAATTGTTCTAACTATTGACATTAATGGGGTTTTGAAATAATTAATAATTTAATAAATGATATAAAAATCAAAAAAATCATACACATGCCCAATTGATTACAATATTTTTTATAATATCATATATGGCCTATTTATTTATTTTTTCAACTTATAGTAATTATCATTTCCATCAAAGAGTAAAAAATATTTTTGTCATATTATGATTAAAAGGGTTAATGAAGGGTTAAAACCGGAGATAATGATAAAAATATAGAAAAAACATATATAATTTTTATTTTAATAGATTTTATCGATACATAATTATACTATATTTTAAATAAATTATTCTAGAGCCATTATTAATTTAATTTTAATTTATATTAATTTAATATTTATAAAATACCAAGACTTACCCTTTCCTCTCTTTCCAAAGGGGTGTTATTCTCCACATTCCTTCACAATTCACAATTTTATTTCCTATAAAAATTACTATCAAAAACCACTTATTTAAATCCTAAAAAAAATTAGAATATTTATATTGGGAAAATACCAATATTAGTGTTCTTAAGGTTTTAAGAAAATGATGTTTCCTAAATAAGGGTTATATTTTTCAATAGAATATTTTAGATTCGATTAATTTTCCACCAATTTGCAACATTTTTAAAAGCATGGTAAAATAATAAAACTAGTATCTATAATTTATGAATTTATTATTATGTTAATGGATTAACCAATATCTATATCCAGAATCCATCAATGTGGAAATGTAATTCAGCATTATTGTGTATAGAAGACTAAAACCTTGGGTACATATATACTTCATTTTCCTCACCATCTCATGTGAATTACTTAAATGGCATAATTAATGTTTATATATGATATTAAAAAAATATTTATAATTTTTAAATGATAAAATATAATTTTCTTATCTCATTTCCATGCTCTGAAAAATAACAGTGTCGTTTGTGTGTACGTGTGGACTGTCACCTCAAAAAAGCGATGTGATTTATTTTTCATCAACAGATCACATGGATCAAATATATATGTGATAATTTAATGAATTAATATGATATATATGATATCATTATCATTATGAAAATGAAAAATAATACTTACCTTCTTTCCATAATGATCCTTGAAAAATATAAATGTTATAGAGGATTACATACAGAAAACTATCTCCATCATTGTAACGTAGTTTATTAAACAAAAAAATATTTAAGGTATTTATTTATGATTATAATCAGTTTATAAAAATCATAATTATTTCATGTTTATTAATCAATATATGGTAGAATAAGGAACTCTTTGACCAAATAAACCTAGAATAGTCATTTTGAACATGTGTACCAAATATCAGTAAAACATCTCAAGCAAATAGAAATGATTAAAAAAAATTATAGAACATTAATAATTGAGATAAAATTAATAAAAACATATAAAACGTTCCCAAGAATTTAATTAATTAACTTAAGATTAATATTTATTAATATAAACAACATAAGTGACGAGTTGGACTCGTATTAAGAGATTTATAGTCTCTCTTTTATTACTAGGAGACATATTTCAATTCCACAGTAATTTTTTTTATGGTGTATATATTTCCCCTTTAACATGATATAACATGAATATACTTATTTTCATGAGATCTAATGATTCATTTGATGTTATTAATTTTTGGATATTACATTTCAAACGAATACAAAAGATGTAAGGGATTCTCATTTCACTCTAATTTCTATGGGACACATGACTTATACATGACATATTTATTTTAATTTGTATATACAAATAATGAATGTATTATATAACTAATATCATTAAAATTTTTGTGTATAAATTTTCATATAATGTTATTTCATCTTGGAGATTATTTTTCAAATGTTACCAAAGTGGTAAGAGTTTATTTCAAAATCTAATCATTATTCAAGATTTTTTATGATTATATCTCTACTAGGGAATATTTATCTTCTCTAAAAATTTGTTCTATAAATAATTTCAAAACAATATTATTCCACTATAATTTATTAATGTACTTTTTTTTAATTTTCACCATTTGAGGAAACATTTATTCATTTTTTGAATGACATACATTGTGTCATTTTTAAAAAAATAGATGGAATGTTTTTAACATATATAGAATGACTGGATTTTCCCACCTTTATTAGTATATTTTTCATTGATTCATCCTCTATAATTTTTTAAGGTTTTTGAAAAGGACATATTTTCATTTATATAGTGAATTTTTTAAAAAATAATTTTTTAAAAAAAATAGAGAGGTTTGTTTCATCAAGAATGTTTTTAATGATAGTTTAATGACATTTCAATTTTTCAATGACAAAAAACATTAATATTTATCGTAGTTTATTAGTGATATGATCCAATAATTCTATCCTTATTATTACGCTAGGTTTTTTATTTTTTTTATGGCATGATGTTTATAAAGACTCTTTCATTTTCATGAGTTATGTTATAATGAGAATGTTTATCATCCCAATTTATTTTCTGTGATTCAGATATGATAATTTATTTATTATTATGGGGAACACATATATATTATATTCATTATTTTATGGGTGATTCAATGGGTAATTTTTCATTTATCATGAGATATTTAAGTGATACAATCCATAGTGCTTGATCCCTTATGGGAAATAAGTAGATTTTTTTAATTTTATATGGTAAACAATCTGATATGTATGATCTATTATGGGAAACAAGTTGATTTTCTTGGTCAAATATTGAAAATTGGTTTTAATTATGGATCCTATTGTATTTTTAGTTACCCTTGACTTAACAAATGGGTTTTATTCTTATAATGCTTCCACATATACACATTTGTGACAAAAAAATCATGGATCGTGATTAAGTTATTATGATTTCTCATTAATTTTATTTGTGTATTTTGAAATGGTAATTTTTTATTCCATACCTCATGTTTATTATCTTTTATATATTTGGAATGAACTCATTATGTTATGGACATGATTTTATGACCCTATGATTATCATATTCTATCATATTATCATCAATTGATATCTCCCATGATTACTATTACCGAGAATTTGAGTGTACCCTATTTTATATTTATTTTCCAGTGTAATCAATAATGATGGAAAATTATTTCTGTTTATAAATGTTTCACATTGTTTTAATTTTAAGGGATATTTTCAATATATAACATTTAATATGAAAACATGTGTATAGTTGGAGATGATGTTGATATTTTTGAATTATTTTTTTATGAACCATTTTGGTTATTATTTTAACCTAATTTTATAAAAATATAAATCTAAAGGGGCATTTGGGATAAAAATAATACAACATTTCCTTTTTATGATATATGTTTTGGATGTGAATAATTGGGTCATGTTTATTGGTATCAAATTCAAAAATATAAATCTTATGTTTTTAACACCAGATCCGAAAGTGCACGTCTCAGGATATTACAAATAATGGGTATTTTGGAAAGACCAAAATCTCAAGGTCATGAATATGTAATCTATCATTGTATTTGATTATATGAGTATTGAGATAAAGTGATCAATTAGTGTGGATAAGTGATAAAAGGAGGTAACATTTCTAATTATTAATATGGGAAATAAACATGTAAATAAATGAAACATTATTATTTAACATATATCATACTCAAGAAAATTGTCTCCATCATGCTAAATAAACAATGAAAAAGATTTTAGGGTCCAAATAGAATCAATCACTCTAATTAATCAATGTTTTTTGAGATAATTTCAACCATTTCTCGTAGTTTAACCTCCTTATTATCAATTTTAACTTTCACTAGAGTAATCAATTTTCATGTTGGTTACTATTGAAAATGACCAAAAATTAAATTCTCTCATTTTATTAATCTTTAATTAAATCATAAAATTTAGAAAATAAAACTAAAAATTCAATTCATATAATTTTTGTCAAATAATTTAAAAATTAAACCTACAAAACATAATGAAATCATTTTTATTTTAAAAATGCCAATATGAAATAAAAATACTCTAATTTTTTCCATGTAGTCATCATTAGATGAAAGTAAATATTTTTATTTGAAAATAAAAGCTACTAATTAATTAAAAATAATTCATCAAGTTAAATTATTTTAATTTCTAAATATAAATATTAATAATCCTCATAAAAAATAATTAATATAGTTTATTTTAACTTTAAATTATTTTTTCCTTATTTATATAAAATTGAAAACCAATATATTAATTATTATTTTTTAATTTAAAATATATTTCCTAAAATTCATAGTTTATTAATAATAAATATTTATAATATATAGAAAAATTGAATACATTGAAAATTTATTATTTAACATAAAATGTTATCATTTGTAATATTATCAATTGAGTACTTATTTCCTTAAAATTAATTAATACTTTTACATTGAGAAAAACTTTTATATAAATTTTCATAATTATTTTATCCCTATGCTTACCCTTTAATCAGTATATATCATGATAAAAATCACATTGAATAGTAACATTTCAACAGTATATCAGGGTTTTTTTAAGCTCGATGATACATATAGTGATACCTATCAAAATAATTGAAATTTATTTAAACACAAATACATCATAAAATCATTAGTTTTTTAATTCTATCTCCCTCCCCCTATTTTAATTTGACCCTCAAAAATCAATTTCTATGATATAAAAAAATATGATGGTTTTTCCTCACCACATCCTCAGGTTGCAATATATCTGCTTAAAATTTATGGATTCACCATAAGTTTATGGTCATGGGAGTGGTCTTATTCAAAAACACTTTATCTCTTTCATCTAGAATCATAATTTTTTATTCATTTTTATAAATCTCATTTTCCATCAATATGTCCTCTGAGTTTAGTACATCTGAATGATAAGATAGATAATTCTTAAAAATAAATACATGGAACACCTAATGAACTTGTGATTTCTTTAGAGTGAGTGAAAATAGATAAACTACCATCATGATATGATCAATAATATCACATTGACTAACATAAATATGTATTTTCATTCTCATCATTCAAAATAATAAATAACCATATTCCATGGAGACATTTGAAATAATACCTTATCACCAACATTGAAATCATGATTTTTCCAAAGATTATCAACATAAATAATATATATACTCAAATAAATCCTAATGTTTTATTGAATATCTCTAACTATATATTTAATTTCCTCATCTAACATTGTTCCCAATATATTTATTTCACCATCATTATCCCAACAAATTGTAATTATATAATTCCAATCATAGAGTGCTTCATAACAAGGCCTCAGTATACTTGAGTGAAAGTTATATTATATTACAAAATATTACTAGGTGAAGGTATTTATCCCAAAAAAATTATAAATAAAAAATTAAATTTTCTAAACATATATTTTAGGTTTTGAATTGTCCATTCAAATATACAGTCTATCTATAGATGTTATGTGGTTATAAGGTTCAACACCCTAATGAAATTATGCTTATGACTTATCTATAACTTTTAAAAAATACTTAGATACTAACAAGATACAATATAACGTGTTAAAATGTGAATCTTTAAAAATTCTTTGATGTATATATATGAATGATGACCTAGATAGATTACTTCTTTAATGTTAATGAAATGTGATGACTTTGTAATAGGATCAAGTAAAACTCAAATAGTAAAATGTACATTAAATGTCATGGTGAGTCCAATGAAGAAATCCAAGGTGAAATTTCCCCATTTATATTTTTATATTTTTAATTAATGTAACAAGTAATTAATATTCTATCTCTAAACCATAATTTGCTGACATTCCATGTAATGCTATAAAAACTCTACAATATCTCTTTTGTTATTGTCCCACTATAAATACTATTTATTATATCTATAAATATTTTTCATCTTCCATGATGAATGGGTAATGATGAATCATGATCTTAAATATCACCATTAAATATGGTATTTATGGGACACAAACTCAGTTCTGGATTCTTATCACTCTATCACAATCATGGTTGAACAATGGAATAATCCTAAAATTCTTCTTTAGATCCACAACATAATTTTGTGCCTCTTTAATCCTTAAAAGGACATATAGTTGAACCATAATCTAAGTATTACATGATATATACCATTTCAATAAGATTTCATTATCCCACTATTATAAATATAGAATTATTTGATCACTTTCAAACATAATCAATGATAAAATTTAATGGTCCTTCATACTTTGTGCATCATATACCTTATTTCCCACCATGTGTTAGTAATTTATTGATATTTCATAATCAATAATAAACATAAACAATCCCTATTAGATCATATTCAACTCTATTTATGTGAATATATAATTTAAAAAATTATTATTAGCATACATATCATAGCATTTATCATATAGATAATCCCTCCAAATATTTGATGAATAAATTATGGCTTCCATACCTTAATCACAAGTTCTGTAATTTGGCTTCGAAGTTTATATTTTAAGTGTTCTATAATCTACCACCATATAATTCTACTTGAGGAAAAATCTATGTCCCTACTTTGTGCAACATTATAGATCATGAAACCTTCTGCATTGCATGGTACATTGAGCACAGGTGACCTTACCAACCTTATTTCCATATCTGTGAAATTTTATCCACATTCATTTATCTATTGAAAATTGGAACCCTTTAGAGAAAACATTTTTATTATATTTGATATGAATAATAATGGTCTGAAAAACATTCATTGATATCCATTCATCCCATTAAAACTATGGATCTTGGTTACTCTGGTTGGTATGGGCCATTGTTTAATATGTTTCAACATTGAAAGATTCGCTGATACATTATCGCTCCAGTTTATATGACACAATTGTAAAAAATAATATAACTAGATCATAAAATATATATATTTATCATAAATTATATGATTTATAAATGAAACTAACAAAATCCTCAAATGATCTTAAATTTATTTATTTCACTGGATTTTTTATGAAAATCATTTATAAGGACTACTATATATTGATTATGGAAATCTACAATGACTCTATTAATTAAATCCAAGAATATAGAATGGGGATTATTATGTTAAAATTAAATAACTATAAATTAAAAATGTGCATACCTCATGTGAAAGGATATATTTGGTATATACTTATATTTCACCCTTAGTTAATGATATCAAAATAGAAGATTTACCATCGAAAAATATTTATCTACTCAATAATAATAAAATTGATCATTGGTATGGGGTAGAGGATACATGTTTGTAATATTTATATACATAAGTTTCTAATAATTAATTCAAATATGCATTGAACCATAATTATTATTAACAAAAATAATAGATAAACCCCATATTGAGACACTAGGGAATATTATTCACTTTTATAAATTTTTCTAGAGTCACTTACTCAATTCTTTCAACTCAAACTATTCCATTCAAAATGGATTCATTGAAATAGGTGTACCTCTATGTATTATTTATATTAGAAACTAAAAATTAAAATTTCTGTGAAAATAATATTTTATTCAAGAAATAAATCAATATATTCATGAATAATAGATGTTTCAAACATATTTTGTTTTTTACCGTACCATTTTAGATAAATATCCCACATAAATTTGGTTTAATAACCATAAAATTGATGTAATATCCATTATAGGACCATGTACATCTTCATTTAAATATTTGATAATAGTTTGATTATATTAAATTTTATTTTTTTATTCTATAAATTCATTAGGGATATATATATATATATATGTACAGAGAGAGAGAGTTAATAAATGATCAAAATAAAATAAAATTTTACTTTTGGAAAAATAATAATCTTTTAACAAGGAATAATATTACTATTATTAACATTAAATACAAAAATATAGAGTGGAAAATATGTGTACCTTATCCATAGGGATCCACATTTATTGATTTATATAGTGATGGCCCTTCTTTATCCGATGAGATGGGCATTGGGTATGGGAATTAATGAGGAAATATCTGATGTTCCCCTAATATGATACATTAAAATATTTGTGGATACTATAATAGAAATTTACTTCCTTACATTAACACTTCATTATTCCTCAGAATTTGGTTTCCCTACACCCTTCTTTTCTATAATTAAAACATCATTATCTCACGTTAATACTTTCCTTAGTGTTCTTCTTCCAACATTCATGATAGGTAGAATGATCGATATTGATCCCCATTGGTTATAATTTCAGGAACATTCCTAAAATTAAAATTTTCAATTATTTATTGAATTTATAAATTTTATAGGCTAAATTTTTTAATAATAATTCAAAATTGATTATTTGGAATTATCATATGTTTTCACATTTCATCTCCCATTTCATTTTTTTCAAATGAGGAAATCTGTATCAGTGGTTGTCAAATTTAATTTCCACAGAATCCTTAATAGTTCTATCCACTAATAGAAAAACATTGTTTTATTATAAAACATAATTAATAAATCTAAGAAGACATATGACATAGACAATAAATATTATGATGACCTAATTTATGTCACCACCTTCCATCTCATGATAGTTTAAGATCATCCCATATCATAATAGATTGTCACATGTTAGAATACATATTGAATATCTTTATCTACAATAGTTCTTAATGAGAACATGAATTAATCCATTAATATATGTTGTGACTGTCCAAACACTTTTACATTTATTCATCTTTGTTGTTCACTAGGTGAAGATTAATTTGATACCCAACTATCCTTTGGAGGGTTATTACTCTTATGTGTAACTATTCCAAAGGTTGTATCCAATAGTTTTTATCTAGATAGGTATTTCATTTATAGGTAGTGACTCAATATACACATAAAAATACATTAATACATTTTCCTATACAATAAAATATTGACATGGTTTTCACCATGGTTTTCTAGTTATAATTTCCAAAAAATAACTAACCCATACTCCAGTACCAATTCAACAAAACTAGGAATTAATTATAAAAAGAATAATTTCTTATTACATGAATATTAAATATATATCATAATAATACATTCTAAATAACCATAAGTTCTTAGTTTCATTATATTCTGGATACATAATAAACATATTTCAAGAATTATATTAAACATCTCTTACAGATTTGTTCTCCCATTGAACCTTCAATTGGCTTATTGTACATAAAAACATCTTTTGTAACCAAGGGAAATAGGTACATAATAAAGGGTGAGCTAGGATTCATAGTTAGGTTAAACAAAGGATATATCAATCAATGATCATTAGTGATAATAATATTAGAAATATTTTTTGAGAACATGATCATAAATTTAAAAATTCATACCTAATGAGTAAAGGATCAATAATCATGATTCATGAAAAAATATTTTTTCTTAAAAAAATACAAAATTGATATGTGTGTGGAATCATCTATAATCAATCATGAGTGATTGAAACTTATTATAAGAATTAGATATAAACTTTTTACACACACGTAAACATATAAAATCATTTTTTATATTAGGTTCGCTTCTATGCCTATAATTGTGTAAAAATTCTCATGGTGGACTGGTTTACAATTCATTATAAATTTAATTAGTTAAGGATCACTCCTAATAATATTATTTTGGATAGGGTCCTTTACTTAAATGATTTTACTCCCTATTAAAGTCCATATTATCACATGAGATATTAATAGTCACCCAATGCATTTGATGTAAATACAATTGGGAAACAACCCATTATATACTGAAACATATGCATATGTTTTCCAAAATTTCATCAATACTTTGATAATTTATTCATAAAAAACCCAATGTAAAAGAAATAAGCTTCATAAATTTCAATTATAACATAATTAAAATTTATACGTAAGAAAATTTCAAAAAATCATTCTTAATACATTATTATCACAACACATCCATGGAAGGGATGTGGAAAGTTTCCTAAGAAATTATCTTTACTAAAGAAAAATAAATCCATAAATGATATAGAAATAGATAAAAAATACCATTAAACCCATTTAAGAAATTAAATATAAATTTATGAAATAATTTTTTTTTAATTTAATATACTCATTTAACTTATAAAAACCAAGTCTAAAATATTAAAAACTAAATGAAAAAATAGATAAATGAATATTGATATCGGTTTTCTATTTGACTGAAATATTATTTAGGTTACATTAAATTGTGGATTTCTTTAAAAGACTAATATAATTCATTAGATATATTAAAATCATTTTCTTTCATTAAAATCAATAAAAATAAAAATATTTTTTTATATATGAATTTTATGATTATAAACTTAACATTTCTAAAAATGGTTTCTAAGTGATTAAGCATGTTTTTTTTAAAATTAACTTTTAAAATATTTATTAATTTTATATGATAAAATTATTTTAAAATATAATATAATTAGGTTATAATAATGTAATAATTTCACTATTAATTTATTTTATCAAAATACATTACAATGGATAATAATTAAGAACCCTGATAAAAATCAAAAATGATGAAAAGAGTTTTACATTTGGGAAATAGGAAAAAAATGTTATAAAATATTTTATAATAATTGTTTTAGATGAGTTTATTCATTATATTATCCCAAAATAAACTGTTTCCACTTTTGATCCATGGAACCTTGAATAGTGTCATAGAATTATTGAAACAATTTGACTGTTTCCCAAAGATCTATATTCAGCTACTATAAAAGGATATCACTTCCAACAAATTTGAGATACACATAAAAATAAAATTCCTTATATAGAGCTTACCGTTTTGATATAACTATTACCCTATCATAATTAAATAACCCCTTGTTAAATCATTTGCATCCAAATAAAATCAATTTCAAGAGAACTACCAATGAAACAACTTCTTTACTATGTAACTATTATAAGCTTCTTAAGAATTTCTTCATAATATTACTCTTCAAAATATTGTATCACCATAATAATATTATTATTAATTAATTATCATTATTATATTTATCTATTGTTATATTAATTGTATATCTCTTAGTTATCCATTTCTATCCACCTAGAAAAAAATAGAGCATCGTTACTGTGTTAGAAAGTATACCACCTCTAGAGAACTGTGTAGTTTGTTTCTCATTAAAATATTTTTAAAACTATTTTAATGGTGGTAATGATGAATAAATAGAACATATATCATATTAATATGATTTTAAAATATCAATTTAATACCCCCCTATACACCCTCAAATACATTGACAGACCAGAATTCCAACTGTGTGTATATGTAGATTAAAACCTCTATAATGAAATGTTTTTCATTTAGTTTTCCTATATTATCTAAAATTCAACATATAAATTCAACCATTATAAAAAAACTAAATTATATAGTAATTATTATATTTAAATGTTATTACATCAAAATAAAAACCTCATTAAGCATACTCGCCAACTAAGATACATTGTGTTCAAGTTTGTGTTGGTTTAACCACCAATGTGAAAAATGTTTTAAAATCCAATTATCAGTGTCTACGAGAAGAAAAAAAATATTATTAAGTATTAATGAAATAATTTTTGTATAATATTTTAGAAATATTATATTTTTTATTTTAATTTTTATTAGTGTAACATTTTCATAAACAAAAATTATAAAATAAGTCATTATCAATTTGGTTTTCAAAAAAAGTAACCTTAAAACCCCATGTAATTATATAAGAAAATTTTATGTCAATATAATACATATATATATAATTACATCATAAATGATATATCAATAAATATGTTGGTATCTAAAATATCCCGACCCAAACCATCGGGTCCATATTGAATTCTACATGTCCTCCTACGTGCCTCCCTATATGAAAGAGGTTGTTGACTAGCAACGAGAGTCTTACAATATCTATTAAAATAATATACTCTCAATATCATATCATATAATATATAATAATTCAAAAAATAATAATAAACCATAAAATTAAAATTTCGAACTAAATAAAAGAAATACATATAGGAATATGTCTCAAATTGTTAAGCTTATCCAGAGTATAAGCTTTTTGAAAATATCGTACAAGAAAATAACTAAATATTATGGGGTACACTCATGTATATCCTAGTTAAATCCATATCTAGCATGAACTAATCAACCATCCAACATAGGTAAATTTCCCTTCACTGGATCTTTAGTCATGAAATCTACAAGCGTGCCGAAATTCTCGAGTAGTGTGTGAGTACAAGACACAGTAGGAAACCACCAATGTGTCCTTAACAAAAGTGAAAATTATATATATAACAGTGTATATCATAACATATGAAAATTATTAGTGAACATACATATTCTGAGTCGTCATGATCTGACCATGTTTCCAAATGCCTACGCCCCACCTTCTGTGGCATATTCTATTAATAATATTTGGAAAACACGTTCCTCCATCAATGTCTCAGGGAACACCCCACTGTTCAGGTGCTTGTTATATTAATTTTCATACATTCAATCAGGTATACCATGTATATTCTTATCTTTCTAATTATACATGAACCAATTATGTAGGAAACCATTATTGGTATCTTCTAGTAAGCCACTATACTTTCCCTCTATCGGTGTATTTGTGCTCACCATTCAGACATTAAGACTGTATCAGGAAGGGTAACCGGGTAGTGGACCATGTAAATCCCACCCTCAAGACCCCACCTATGTATCATATTTTTTCGACTTATCCGCTATTATTTCCTCTCTATATGGGTATCCACACTATCCTTTTATGTTGTTTGGGCTGCATTAGGTTGGGTAACCTCATACACCCACACACCAAGCTCTACTTAAGAATCTCAATACATTTCATATAGTCACTACTCTTTCCCCTCTATACGAATATCCATAACCACCATTAAGGATAGTAGGACTACATCATCTTGGATTAACATGTATACAAAACCTCAAGGCTTTATCTAAGTATATTTATATATGAAACACAATTTTAGGGGCTATGAAACACAAAACAAATAGTCATATCATGGGAAAATAATCCATTCCAAAATCCATTTTATGGAAGTCGTACATAAAAACGTACACACATGGATACTCACACCCCCACATGTGTCTCAGAACAAGAATTGTTTAGTCCTTCATAAAATCATATCATGATAACATCATAAATATTTGCGGCGCATAATAATAAGGAACCTCCTCCCTCAAATTTTTCAATGTCAACAGCTATGTTTGTTGATGGTATCTTCCCCCAAATATTTTTCTCACACCAAAAAAATATGATCACATGGTAAGGATTCCTAAAACCCAAACTAACTTTTTTATTTCAAAAATATATAAAATAATGCATGTGATAATACTTTCCCTCATAGATGTTACTTTTGATTTATAGTTTTAGACATGTGCTTGCAGTATTCCCAATAGGAAAAATTATAAAACCAAATTTGATAATTTACATCTCCAAATTAAATTGGGAAAACTTGTGTTATTTAATATAATTATTATTTAGTGAATTCATAGAATTGTCATCCAAAATTGAAAAATTTTCCATTGATAATTTAATAACTTTGTCACTCTAATATTTTTATTATAATTTCTGTTGGTTAATTTTTATAATTATATTACAAAAATTTCCCTTAAAAATTACCCTTTATAATTCATCAATTACAATTTTATAATTTTACACTATTATATTTATTAATATAGAGTAATTTTCTTTTGATAATTTTACAAAATTATTATAATTAAAATTGTGAAATTATATTTTGATAATTTTTCATAATTATCATTGTTAAACATTTTCAATTATCAATTAATAATTTTAGCAAAAAAAGAATTATATTTTCTTAAAATTATCCATTTAAAAAAATATGAAATATCATTTTGAACATACCTCATTTTGAACAAAAAAATTATTTTTCTTCTACTCATCGAGATGAACCCAATGATGTAGAAGAAATTTTAATCCAATCAATAAGAGAGAATTTATCCAATAGAGATGTTTTTTAAAAGTAATATAATAAAATATAAATAAAATGTGATAGAAGGAGATTACGTGGTGTGTGGGAGAGGTGAGAGGCATGGGGAGTAAACGTCATGTGCGTGGAACACAACCCCATCCCCCCAATTTTATAATTTCCTTATTTTATTCTTGTTGAATATTTCCCATTAATTGTTTAATTTAATTATTTAATATTTTTTCTCTCTCATCTTAAAAATCAATACACCTCACCTTGTTTTAAAAATAATTAACATTCATTATATATATATTAAAATTCATATTATATATATACAAATATATACATATACATATATACACCTACATAAATATATTTGATTTAACCCACATATACGCATTATATATATTAAAAAATCATATATATACCCACACAAGTACATATATATAACTATCTAATATATATATATATATAATTTAATTTTTCACACAAAAATAGTATTTTTCTCAATTTAATATTAACATGAACAATTTTCATTATTATTAACAATATCACATTATTTTCAAAATTACCAATCTAAATACAACTTCCATTAAAATCAAAAGGTTAATAAATTTTTTTATTAAACTAACAATTGAATTATTTAAACAAAAGTAATAATTTCGCCAATATAACATTGATAACCAACAAATGTACACACCTATTGAAATTTATCTTATCCTTTAAGTGAATTTAAATTGACATGTAATTTTAATTATAATTTCCTTATCAAAAATAATAATTAATTTTTTATTATTATTACCCATATGGGTGATGTCAATAAACACCCAATGTGTAATACAGTTATATCATTCGTATGGTAACTGTCTCATTCTAAACTAAATGGTGGTCTCTAATTTCTTTGAAGATGAACCATTTGGGATATATTAAACTATGTTCAAAGATATATAGATAAAAGTACTAAATAAGTTATCTTAACTTGTTATGTAACCCAACACGTGACACCCTCCAATGTTATATTAGACATTATGCAAGCCACGCACCCCAAACATAAAAGTGGTATTAGATTTCACGTATGATGCACCATTTCAAAGATATTCAATTATTTTTAAAAATTATATAATGAAAATATTGAATAATTTATCCTCATGAATGATCTTAACAAAATCCGAACGCACTCAAATGTTAAGTTGTGCCTGAGATAAACCGAGTATCTCTGAACAAATAGTGGTATCATATTTCTCGAATGATTCACTATTTGGAAGATATTCAATAATTATGTATAAATCATGAACACATAATATAATATATATAATATTTTTACTCTGTATACATCAAGGATCTACGGGCCTCAAAATATCACACAAGATGAGTTTCTAACATCAAAGACATCCCATTGAATATTCTAATGGGTTAACATGACTTTTCCCATATATGCATCACCATAAATTCTCAATTAAATGATTTTTATTGAGAAAACATTTTCACATAAAAATTATAAAAAATTACTATCAATGAGGGTTTTATTTTCTATAAAAATTCAGGATATTATAATTCTTCCCCTCAATCATTTTATCATTCCTAAAAAAAATATATCTAGTGGTTGTTCTTGAACAACTTGTCCTATTGAGATTGAAAAATCATACTCCTGACCCTCCTTTTAGATTTGTCTATGATTCCACAGAATCTAGACTAGTGGTATAGACTTACCTTGGATTACATTATCACTTTACACTATTATCTGCATCAAATGCTTATCCTATGATAAATTAGGTTATAACAGAACTTCTTTATAGTCTGTAAAATATGATGGATCGGGTGTGTTCCTCTCATCTTGAGAAACATAGAACACATCATCGATGCCAAAATAATATAGAGGAATGTTCAGAATGAATTCCATTATACACACTCATTTAGTTATTCCCATAGGATCCCAAAAACCATGATGTTATCTTACCTTTAATCCTTTTACATCATTTTCCAAAACTGATGAGTCACTACTAAGAAGACCTGATCTCGAATAGAAAACTCCAAAGGACTTATCTAATATATGTAATATAATATTTTTCAGATTTGGGTTGGGATCGTCAATTTCTTAATTAGATTCACTTTCTAGGAGGCCTCTTGAACCAAACTAGAACCATAACATCTACCTCAACTACTTCATTCCAACAAGTGGTGATCAACATATTTTCATGTAATGATAATCATAAGGTGACATAAGAAACAAATACTAGAATCTATTAATTAATGAGAACTCAATAATTTCTAGGTGATCACCTCATAATCCCCCAAATTCTAGAATTCATGGTCAAATAATATCTTCTAATAATAATAAAGTCTTCTCAATCTATCCATCAGTTTGAGGATGGTTTGTCATGCTCAATGCCAGCAGAGTCAAAACAGATTTTTGTAATCCCTATCAAAAGTGTATTGTTAAAAATGTATCTCTATATGAATAAATGATTAAGTGAAATCCATTAAGCAATATGATATCACAGATGAATAGAATTCCAATTACAAACACTGAATTATTCTATTGGATCAATAAAAAGAGGGAAATTTTTGGCTTTTTATTGGAAATATCCAAGATAGAATAATGACTCATTGGGTCTTTGGTAACCCAGACACAATGTTCATCCAAACATTGTCTCCCTTTTATAGGGTCACAAGAAGTTTTTATTAAATACTAATAGGCCACCATTACTTGTCCTTTACCCTCTAGACAATAAGGCATCAAGACACAAACCCAATAATGTCCCTCATCTTCCCTGATCACTTGATCCTTCACCTAAAGTCATAGGATATCTTCATCATATAGGAATGTATAGCACAAATCCTGGAATGAATCTTTCTCAATAATTGAAGAACTATCTACTTCTATACTAATTCTGATCATCTTTTCTCTTCACAATATTTAATAAAACTCTTATGGCAGTACGGAAAAACTAATTCACTGGCCTTCCCTAAGAAGGAAGTAAGCTTCCAGCCCCATCCTCTTCTATCCCCTTGTCAAAAGTTAGGGACAAGAGAAGAATATATTTAAATTTCATTACATAAAATCCAATAAAAATTCATATAATCTCCGACTGATAGTATATCTATAAAAGTTGATCTATTTTTCTTCTTTTCAGTCCAATAATGGAGAAAAGAGAAGCAACTCCATAAAAAGTCTAGATTATATAGAGACATTCAGATAACATTGTATTAAATCAATGAAGTCCTAGTCACAGTCCAGCTTCATCATATGTGGAATGTAATTCTCAACAAACAACTGCTAGATGGTCATCCAAGTATGTCCCTCACATCTCCTAGAAGGACTCGTGGTCCACCACCACCTCTTATAATATCTTTGAAACATAAAGTTTTTCAGAATAAATTACCCCTCCTCGGGAATCTGAACTAGATAGAAGATACCCTAAATGATGTATATCTAGTCCTATTATTTATGTGGGCCACCATTACCCTATAATTTTATATAACAATAAAGCTAAAAATCCATTTCATGGACATTCATAGTCCTATGAGTGACTCCCCTTTAGACTGGAACTATCAGAAAGAGGCTTAGATGAACAGGCTATGCATCTTGGATCGTACTTGCCAGTATAAGAGCATGTAGGGGAGCATCATTCAACACCATTCATGGTGGAACTATGATGACCAAGACTGCATCAGATGGAGCTATCAGCAGACTTATCTAATATGAAATCTTATACAATATAAGAAACATTAGTATTATAAAAATATCATAACTAGTCTATGGGATCCCACAAGGTATTCCTTATAATTATACTCTCTACCCATAACCCTTCTAACAATAAAACTTTTCACCATACCTACACATTATTCACAATAATAATATATATACTAAAACCACAATATACTTAGTTCAACTAATTATATCCAATAGAGTTATATCAGAGACCAGGTCAGCAGATATATCAGACAAAGAAATTATCCTAAGAAGCTACTTCAAATAAAAGAATTTAATTAATGAAATATTATAAATCATAACAATAGGTATAAATGTATGAGGTGAAACTATATTTCTTTCATGATTCATGAACACAACTAAAATCCCAGAAATCATATATTTACATCCTCTGAATCACCCGTGGTGAGTTTGTTCAACAGTAACATAAAAATACAAATTTCTACCACATTATGGAAACTCATAGGTCCACTACGTAGTGATGGATTGACTCTTATATAGTGTTTCATCCTAAGTCATAATGTCTTATATCCTATATATCCTATCCTAATATAAAGAAATGGAATAAAAAAGTATGTAATTTATAATCATTTCATAGCTTTTGTAGCATCCTAAATTGAACCACTATATCCATATCATAAGATATGTGAAGCAATGTGGTCCTCCCCATAGTTAAAAGGCTTCTGAATAGTAGTGAGTGTCTTGAAATATCCATGGGGAGAATATACCCTCACTATAGTGTCATACCATCAATAATATTCAATAAAAATGATAAACAATTAGGGTAAATGGAGAAACTAAATAAATGACATACATATAAGAATATCTCCCAAAGTGGTATGTTTATTAAGTGTATTAGTTGCACATAAATAAAGAATAATTAAATAAAAAACATATACGAGGTACTCGAGTGTCTATCATAATCCACTCAAGCTCCATGATCCACCACTAAATTTTCCATAATATGGCCTTTTACCTTCATTTGATTTATTGTAATGTCATCTATAAGAGCACTAAAATGGACTAGTATGGTGTGAGTACAAGATACAGTATGAAACCAGAAATTAAGTTTTATCATAATTGCACAATATATATAAATGATTATATAAAAGCATAACTAAATGGTGAATAAAAATATATGTTTCAATTCATCATACAATAACTAATCTATATGACCCCTAGCCATATATGAATTGTCTCATTGGAAGTAAGAATTTCTAGAACACATATACCTCCATCACGGTGTTAGATCTCACCCAACCCTTCAATTGGTTGTTATAGGAACACTGCATGTTCTGTTGGGACTGTTACTGGCCCACTTATCATTGTAATCACCCATGACCCAAGTTTATAGGAATCCATTACTAAAATCTGCCACCATGGAACTATGTATTCCCCTCTATAGTGGTAGCTACATACACTCATGCATTCCACCTATTTTATATTTTTCCCTTTTATTCCCATTAAATATCTCCATTTAATTTTTTTACTTTAAAATAATCATTATTATTTTTCTCTGTCTACTCTTAAAAATCAAAGCACCTCACCCCATTTAAAAATAGTTATACACTTATTAAATATATATATTAAAATTTAAAAATACATTTATTAATTTATTCACATTATGTATATAAAAAATTCCTCATATACATATTTTCACCATCATATATTTATTTATTTACCTCTATGTATACATATTATATATATATGAAATCATATATACAACCGCACATGTATATATATACATATTAATCCCATATATATATATATACAATTTAATTTTCAAAACAAAAATATTAATTTTTTCAAATTTAATATCAACTACAATAATTATTATTATTATTAAAAATATCACATTATTTCTAGCATTATCAATTTCAATACAAATTCCATTAAAAACTCAATAGTTATTAAAATGTTTTCTTAACCACACATATTCATTTATTTATCATTAGTAATAAGTTCACCATTATTACTCTGATATCCATTGAATATACATTGATGGAGAAAAGTATCACATCATTTATGAGTATTTAAATACACATGATATTTCGATTTTAGTTTTTTCAACACAAATAATAATTTTATTATTTTTTTTATTTCCATTTAGTGTTATGTAATCAAAAATATGACGCCAAAAAAATTATGTGGCGCCTAGGGTAAACCCCTCATCCGGGACCTAATGGTGGTATCATATTTCCCATATGATTCTTTATTTGAGAGAAATTAAATTATTTTAATAAATATATAAATAAAATTGTAATTTAATTTATCCTCATGTGTGATGTTACCAAATGGAAGATGCACAAAAATTTAATATAACACCAAGGCCAAACAATGCACCCCAAACCTAACAGTTATTTCAAATTTTCCATAAAATTCTTCATTTTGGAGATAATAATTTATTTTCATAAATTAAAATTAAAAAATACATAATATGTTATCATAGTGTGAGATAATAACAAATGATTGATATTCCCAAATTTAATGGTGCACCTATGGTAAAACCTACATCTCAGACCTAATTGTATTCTCATATTTATCATGTGATGCACTGTTTGAAATATATTCAATTATATTTCATAAATTTTGTGTTTGTAATATAATATATTTAATATTTTAATTATTTCTAAAATGAGGATCTATTATCATAAAAATATCAATATAACACAACACCTAACTCCAAAAAAAATCTCATAGAATATTTCAAGGTGTCAACTATGTGTTTTCTCATACACAAAGAACATTAAATCATATGTTAAATTATTTTTGTTGAAATAATAAATTTTCAAATATAAATAATAATTAATATTATCATTGTGGGTTTTTATTTTTCTCCAAAAATTTATTTTATTACAATATCAAATTTTGGGTAATGATATCAATACTATTACACATGGACCAAATAGTTAAATTTACTAACACTCGATGGTCATAAAATTTTATAACTAATTAATGTATTCATGTTAAATAATTATCAATTAATCTAAATTAAATGTTTTGATTTAAATTGACATAAATATTCTTTATTTTTATTTAATAAACTCAATTAATTTTGAATAAGCTTTAGATTATATTTTAGTAAAAATATTTATTTGTGATTAAATAATATTTCTTTTGAAAATTATTTAAATACACATAACGATTCTCCATTTAATTTATTAAAATAATAAATAATGTCTATTTTTTTAAAAGTGTATATATTATATTTCAATAAATTTTAATTGTGATTCATAATATGAATATTCTTAGAAATAGAGTAATATAAAATAATCTTGTACATGAAATATACACTTCTTGAATACCCTCATTTTCATCACATCTATGGGTTTTGTTTTAAATTTAATTTTTTCAAAATTTTTATACTTATTTAATAAATTAAAAAATATGAATTATGAATATCAAGTTATATATGTATTACATAGTGATAATTTTATGAAAGGATTTATTTATTGATTAATATTTAAAATATCCAATTTTAATTGAAAAATTATTTTTCATTTAAATTATTTATAAGGATAAAATATATTTGAAACTACTTTTAAATTTGAAATAGTAAAATTATCTTTATATTAATCAAAATTGTAACATTTTAAACCTTTTCATAATTATTATTTATATTGAAACATTGTAATCATGTGAACATTTTCCATTTGAAAACATGTTTTCTACTCACCTCCATGGGATTAATTTTAAATTTCAATTTTTCAATACTATGAATGGAATTTTAAAAAATTTATTCCATAGTTTCAATATAAGTAATTTATATTATCAAATAATGACAACACAATTATTTATCATAATGAAAATTAAAAATATTAAAAATTATATGCTATTGTAAAGAAAAAATGATTTTACCGGGGGTTAAACTAAATAGAGGAGGGTTAAAATTACATAATAACATGTATAAAATATCATTTATAGACATATGTAGACCATATAATAACTAATTATCTATAATAATCCCTTTTAGAGACATTTTTATTTATAGAAACGTGGGTACACCATTTTCTTTTCAAAAAAATATAATTGTGTCACTCCCCTCACTTATAAATGGACACCCAATATCCTCTCTTCTCAACACCTTCAAATCCTTTAGGGTAGAAAAATAAAATCACAAATACCTTCCAAAAAAAATCTTCTAATCGTTGAACACTAATTCTAGGTATAAATTCAACCTAGGAAGGATTTTCGTTCAACCCTAAGGAGGATACCTATACAAGAGGTACCATTCTGTAATGAGAGTTTATTTTATTTCTTCCTACATTCAGTTCAATTATTATTAGACCATGATCATATAATAACCTAATTATCTTAAATATAATGATTAATTATTATGTCAATTTAATATCATTCAAAAATATCTACATCTATCAAATGTGTTTCAAAATCATTGTGTGGGTGTACGGCAGAATGTTCCCTCATGAACAGATGTCATTCATTTATCCATTACTGCTTATCATGGTTGGGTATGTTAATGGATATAGAATATATATATATATATATATATAATATTTATGAAATAATTATATTTATATATTAATTATATAATATACACCTTTATTAATTTCCATTTTGTAGAGAATGGGGCAACTTTGCTTCTGTGTACGACATACAATCGCCTCGAGAAGTGATGTGATTCATTTTTACTAATGCTTTCCATGGAAGATAATAAGGAAATTTTAATGAATAGTTTTTTATACAAGAAATAATTATGATATTAATTTCATATTTATCATAATTAGATGACTATATATCATTTTTTCTTTCCTTTTAACTCACTGAAAGATGATATTGTCTTACGTGTGCAGGTGGACTACTGCCTTCATGAAGTGATATGACATTGTTTTCGTCACCAAACGACATGGATTATATTTATAATTATATTTAGAGAAATAATATTATGTTTATGATATTATTATTATAAATTAGTGATATGATATTACTTACCTCCTTTCCATAATCTTCATTGACAAAAGGAAATAGTACTCATGCTTATATAGGGCCAACCATCTCTATTATAGTAACATACATCATGTCTCGAATACATATTTCATGATTTGTAATAGTAGTAAAATTGATGTGTAAATAATGTAATTATTTGATAATTAGTATTATATATATTAATTAACCATGATCAAATTAAGAAAACTGAAGATAACAAATCAATAAATACACAAAAAAAAGCGTTTATTACCTGAAGTATAAATTTAACATGTAATTATTAATAAATTGGTAATAAAAGATCATAATTAAATTTTATATTGTATTATATATATATATTTGGTTCTATAATAAAATGATAATAGAATCATATTTATTATAAGTGTCCTAATTGAGTGTGAAGGATTTCGAGACTTAGTGTAAGGGAAATCTAGTCCAGTTAATTTATTAAAGACATATTCAATATTCAACACTGATTTCCTTTATATGGGGAATATACTACCCAATTTACATATTAAATAATTAATATCCTTTATTTAATGATATAATAAAATTCATATAATTTTATTAAATCATGGGTGTTATGATTTCATGTTACCAAAGTGGTATGAGTTCAATGTGATAATCTCACAATTTATAGGGTTTATTAATAATTAGTCTTCCAATCATGAAATATTATAGTCTATCTCTTAAAAATACATTACTTTTATTATAATATATTTATTCCTTATATTTTCACTTAATAGTATAATTTTCAACTCTTTTCTACTTAAAATAATTTATAAGTTCTTCTAAATAACTATCACCTTTATTTATATCTTCATTTAAAGACACTTTTTCTTCCAAAATTATGTTTTCTAAAATCATTTTCACTTTTTAAAAACCAATTATAAAAAAATTAACGATTATTTTTAACCATTTATGAGTTTTAAATTTTTTTTGGAAGGTATATTAATATCATTTTCAAAAACAATCCCCCTTTTGATTTTATCCAAAATGTGAAAGGGTTCGTTATTTTAACAAGGACTGTAAGAATTTAATTTCCCACTAGCACAACCGTTAAATTAAATGATTCTTAAATTATAATTTTTCTAGTTTATTTTCAAAGAAGATAATATTCAAAATAATTTATGTTTTTAAAATGTTTTTTAATACTTGGAAAGTCTCTTTTCATCAAAAATATTCGGTCATGACCCGTTCCGATGGGGCCTGAGCCGCAACTCCCCAAGCCCGCCTCTAATAGGCCAGGGGCTGGTGACTAGCACTGAGTAGGCATATAACTAACATGGGAAGCATTGCCTTAAAACCTGTACGCATGCACACACATATCCAAGCCCACAAAGATTAAAAGAAAAAACTACTAAAAATAGAAATGTATGCATACACTAAAATCCCAACCAATAGAGTATGACAAGAAAGTAAATTACAGTAAGTGTAAAACCCTAGGCCAAAAGTACAATCCCATCAAAAGAAAGTCTGTAACAAAGTCCAACCTATAAGGAAAGGTACTTGGACTACAATCTGTAGCCGTAGGAACACACATCGGCCTGTCTGATCTCAATGAGCACCGTCCGGTCCTGGTCCACCTAGAAACCTGTCAAAGGCTTGCTTGTCTGCACAAGACATGACACGTGCGGGCAAATCCCGTGCAGGGGTGAGTATAAAAATACCCATTAGGACACCTCGAAACCACAAAGGAAATACAACATGGGAAATATCATAAATGAAGGATGCAGTCATATCCACACAGTATATGTCTACAAAACATATAACAAGAATATATATATATATACTCACACACTATCAACTATCGTGATACCACCACTAGAATCCAGCTCAAAGATTCCACTAAGTATGTAACAAGGAGAACACACTCCTAAGTCTAGAGAGAGAGAGAGAGATTAATCATTCTAGGAGAACCCACTCCACAAGTACTTGAGAATACGTTGTTCAGATGAGGATCACAACCAATAGCTATTGGGTGATTCCAACAACTCAGTCTGAATTAATCCGCTATGAAAAGGATTGGCGCCTGGGTAAAGTTGGTCATGTCGATACCAGGAACTATACATAGGATTATGAGAATGAATAGAGTATCCATTTCTTAGTCTCACAGAGGTTATTCCAACAACTCTATTCAGGAAGTCCGGATGAAGGGATCATACTCCTGTATGTAGGAAATGATACCGGAAACCCTCAGGAGAATGACTAAGGGGACGAACCCTAAGGAAACTAGTCCAAGTCACATAACGAAACTGCATCAAGCCATGTAAAATAGGTTACACTGCGTGTAGTAGGGTTACACGCCGTGTTCCTTGACCCCGGGTACTACCCATGTAACGGCCCGTGTTATCCATCCATGTTGTGTAAAACTCAACTACACAGCATGTAGAAGGATCACAAGCCATGTTCCTTGACTCTGGGTGCTGCCCGTGTAAACGGCCCTTGTCCGAAGTTGGATTCATGTAGGAAATAATATACATGGAGTGTACGTCATATCACACGCCGTGTCCTGTCAACTAGGAAACAACCGTTCACCCTAGTCGTATGCTCGTACACGGTGTCAGTCCTTGTTGCATGCCCGTGTACCAGTACACAGGGTATCCTGTGTATCTATCCAGGGAAAGGTGTATACACCGTGTCCTTGGTAGTGTACCCAACCTGTGTTTGTGTACTCCCGGAGTACACGCCATGTATTCCGCCGATGAACAAATGCCATGTATCCCATACTACACGATGTGTTGTAGGGTTTTTTCCAGAATGTCGTCTTCTTCCTCTCGCTTCGGTGGATCTTTCGGATCTGTGATCTCTCGTCCATTCATCCAGATAGTTTGGGTTTTGGTTCCTCCCATCACACAAACACCGAATCAGGTGTTTTCTGTCCTTCGATGGGGTAAAAAACCTCTAACGACCCATCCAAAGAAAAACACCAAAAAACAAAATATCTCCCGATATGCTCTGAATCAATCGTCAAAACTGTCGTCGCACCTCTACGAGATCGTTGTGGTGTCGATTCTTTAATTTGGGATTGTTGCGTCGCAGAACAGATGTGCAACGATCCGTTGATCATCGCCCTGTGATGAACGCAAAGAACGCGTGGAAGAAAAGGGGATAAATACAATGAAACAAGTTTGAGGAATGAACCTCTGCCGTCATTTATATTGGCTTTGATCTGCTCTCATAAATATTCTTAAATGGAGAAGAAAATCAGCAATAATAGATCAACATGGATTCAATTCCCCAAATTCCTCGCAAAAGCCCATCCCGCAAGAATGATCGATCCGCAGACTAATCTGTTTGGGGATTAGTTTCCGTTCGTCATAGAAATATTGAACGGTGAAGAAATCACAAATTAAATATCCTACTTGGATTCGTGGTGTTCGTTGATGAAGATCTGGTCGTCGCATCATCATCACTGGCGAAGCTCATCAAGTACACCATCGCCGCATTGGGAGCTTTTCTCCAGAGCTTCCAGGGAGATTCAGGGTTATGGGAATTGTAACTTTGATCCCCTGTGAAATAAATATTTGAAAATAGAATAGATATTCGCTGCCACAAGATTTTAATAAAATATTTTTATTAATTAATTTATTACTGTTACGTCCAAAAACCAGATTCCACCACCGGTCTGCGCCAGCCAATGTTAGGTCTCTTCTAGGGTAAACCCGCTGCTCTAGATGCAACAGTGACCTCAAATTTCCGATCTGATCACCCGTCTAGGAGTTATTCATCTTTTTTAGGAAAACCCCACATGCGTGTAAATTAAATTATATAATTTAATTCAAACATTTGTTCTAGGCTCACCGGGCCTCGGAACTGCACTCCTTCTTGAAGCGTGGTCTAGAAATAATTCCCGCATAATTTTTAAAATAAAACATGGTAAAATCAGAGACTTTATATGTTCCAAGTTATCTTTCAAAATAATTTTCCATATAAGATGACATCCTTTGATGTTACTTATGTTTTAGTAGAGATATATTTCAAGGATACTATTTTAACTATTTATTTGGATGACTTTTGTTTAATATTAAAATATGTTTATATAACTCATTTATTTCCCATGGGTTATGATATGATGAAATTTTTTATGGAACACATTTCATTTCATGGGTTCTAGTATGATGAATATTGTATGATCGTGTGACACACTTATGTAGATTTTTAAATATTTGATGGTGGTTATGTTATAACCAAATATTATGGTTATTTTATAACAACATATGGGTGGGACCTATACCTACCTACAATGAATTGGGTAATGAATAATGTTATATGAGCTAAAAGGTTACATGAGAGGTTATCCAATGTCCTAAAGAGGGTATATGGGAGGTCATCCAAATCCCAATATACAGTACATGGGAGGTCATTCCATGCTCGATACAGTTGCACAATGTGTTATACCAAGCCTAAATTTTTATGAATTTATTGGTGGGTAGCCTTGATAAAATTTTATCTATGGTTATCTCTAATCCACAATTCCGTGTTGTATTCTAATTTTATTCTCTCATAGTTCATTTTTTTATTTCATTATGATTCATATCTTATGAACTACCAATATTTATTCTATTAATAAATATTATAATATTTGATTTGTATTATATGGTCATAAAATTATATTATCATGTTCTTATACCCCAATTTTTAGGTTATTATTATATTTCTCCCTTTTTTACCCTTTGTGAGAATATGAGCTCATAATTACTTTTGTTTCCTTTCACTAGGATATGAATAAGGATTTTAAGTTTGTTATTCTTATAAAGACTACTAATGGGGAAGATCATTATGGGAGATGTTGAATATGTTCCACTAAATCAGACAACTAGGTGCCTAGTCTCCAATTATATGAAATTATTATGATTCCCTGGAATGTGTTTTTGTAATGTGTTAAAAAATTGCCAAAAAAGATTTAATATCTATGTCTGAAAATACTAGTCTGTTATAGTTCAAAATTATATTTCTTTAATGATTTGAAAAAAAAATTGTTGAATTGTACTAATAACCAAAAAAAGTAATAAATTTTATTTGGGATAAGTAGATGATTGACATTTTTTGGATAGAATTTGTGATCATATAATTGTTTTTTTATGTCATGAAAATGTGATTGAAGTCATCCTTGATGATGTTTATTACATTTTTAATTTATATAAATATATTGTAATTTTATATGGAGAATAAGAATTGTTTTCCATGTGAGGATAAAATATGGGTTAGTACTACTACCAATGATTTATATGATTATGGCTGGTCATATGTTCAAAGTATTAAACCCCATCTTTGATGTTTTAGGTTATGGGATTTTGAGGCAACTTGAATTTTTTACTATGTTTTAGGAAGAAAACTCTATTGAGGATTAAAAAACATTTATGTTAGTATATGATTTTATGTGAACATAATTATGGTATATTAGATAGTGTTATATAGATAATATTGATGGTTTAAATGTGACTCCTTGAAAATCTGATATTTGAAAATGAAATTATAGTTATGTTAAGGATTACTATTTAGGTAGATATATAAATTTGATACATGATATTTTGTTGAATTTCACTACATTATGAAATTATATAGTGATTTATCATAAAATTTAATGATATTTTGAAACAAAAAATATTGTGTTGGGGTCTATATAACATTTAAGTTTAACATATTAATTAACATGGAAATGTTTTTTAGGAATAATTTAATTCAAATTTGGGAGATATAAGATAAAAGGTATGATATCACCTTTGAGGTTAATTTTTTTAATGTTTTGGCTATAATGGTTATTTGGGATGTGTGGATATATATGAAATAAACTAAGTGGATACTTTTTTTTCATTCAAGAAAAAAATTCCATCAAATGTATTATTTCATGGTTTATTTATTTTAGAAATTATCCTACCTTGTTGTAACCATTTTTTATTTTTTGTAATTCTTAATGACTAGAGGAATATCATTATAAAATGTTATATCATTCATAATTTGATTTTAGTTTTTCTAAAATTACAAAATTCCTCTAAAATTTGAATCTTTTAGAGTAATATATTTTATTGTGGTGGATATTTTCTAAAGAATTTAATTTAACTTGTGAAGTATGTATATTTCCTTATTTTCCAAGAATATATGATAAAATAATCAATCATCCCAATGAAATGGATTATATGAAAAAAAAATGAATTCCTATAAACATGAATTCTAATTAATTGATAGTATTTTAACTCCCTGTTTATTTATAGTTTTGTGGTCATTAATTTTCTCCTGACCATTTTCTCTATCAAATTATACCTTCCCATGACCTTTAGTTTTCTCTTTTGAATACTAATTTTTAATTCACATTAATGTTATCCTATTTAGATATATAGTTATTTTATTCCCAAATACCTTAATATTTTTTATGCTCTATTATAAAGAATAATTTTTACTAAACCATTTTGTCATTTGGGTTTCCATAAAGAAGTTTTTAAATTTAAATTCATTTATTAATGAGAAAAAGTTAATATTTTTCGGATGTAATTTATTATAGGGGAAAATGAGACACATTTAAATTTTATGAAATAATTTTTTAAAAATTTCATTTCATTGATAGAATCTTTTAAATGCAACATCGAGATTAAAAAAACAATAGAATATTGTTATTCTAATATGATAGTAATAACCTTGATGTTAAATTGATGGTTAAAAAAATAATTAAAAAATATTATATATATAAATCTCTCTGTGTGTGTGTGTGTGTTTATAATTTAATATTAATTTAATTATAAATTCATAGTAATTAAAATAATAATTTTTAGTACTGTCATTTTATTCTTAAAATGTACATTTTCTTAAAAAAATTATTATTATTATTTAAATACTATTATTAATTTTAGGTACATTAAAAAATTATTTTATAAAATTGACATGATTTTTTAAATAAAAACATTAATTATTTATTAGGTTTAGCTAATGAGAACATTTTAAATTGATTAATTTTATATTGTATAGTGAAAATAGATATTTGTATTGAAAACTATACATTTTTACAAGCGTGTAAACAATTATATATTTTTATTAAATGGTTTTAATGTAAAATTGGTTATATTTAATTTTAATGAACCAAATTTAGTTCAATTTAATAAATTTTACATTTTAATTTCATATAAATTTCTTTTATATATACAAATTTATTTTCCAAAAAGGAGTATTTCCATGTGTGAAATGTTTTTTTATCTTAATACATTAACATTATCACTATTGGGGAATAATTTTTGGGAATTTATATAATATCAACTCAAAAAATATCTTTAACATTCATCAAATATTTTTCTACCTACAAGATAATAATAAATTTTTTTTATTCTTAAAAACATCATTTTATTAAATAGTTGTTTTAATCTCATGTTGTGAACTTCATTTAAATTTAATATCTACCACTTATACTAATTGAATTTGTAAAATAAATTCCATATTTAGATTATAGTGTATCAAATTTTGTATATAGGCCCCTTCTTTTTTTGTGAATATGAATAGTAATTATAGTAAAATTTATCAGCCTAGTAAAGGTTAAATCAAGCTAATATAGGATAAAACAAAGTAATAAGTCCAAAAATTTTAATCCAAACTATGAATTAATTAATAAAATTATACCCTTATCACCTGAAGCCCAAAATTTAGTTGTTTAATGGAAAATTTCCTTGAAAATGACCAATATAATATTTAATGATATGAAAGTTACAAAGTGTCTCCCTTATAGTATAAAATAGTTCTTATGTGTCCACATGGAGACAAATTAAAGTAATGAATGACTAAAAATGTATATTTTTAGAATAATAAAATTATATTCATGATGTAAATTTATTTCTAATTTTTAGTAATTATATAATTAAATTAGATGAATATGGAACGCTTACACAATCTTTCATTATTTAATAAAAAACTTAATAAATTATTTTAAAAATATAAAAAATAATAAAATTTTATTTAATTATATACATTAATTTTATAGATAAATATGAAATAGTTGTGTTTTTTTGTATTATATTATATAAAAATTCAAATATTTTATTTATTTCTTTTTAATTAAAATTTATTTAATAGTGTTATATTTAACATTATTGATATTTTTTCAAAATAAAATTTCAATAAATTTACTAAAAAACATAAAAAACTTGTTACTAGAAACTAAAGAATGTTATGAAATAAAATTTATTCCTTTCCCTATATAATCATATTTTCATGTTATATATAAATTCATAACCCAATACGAGTTAAAAATATGTTATCGTAATTAATGTTTAAATTGGTTAACTAAGGGGTTAAACAAGAAGATGAGTTTTAAAACACAAAATATACTAGTCAAACTTTTATTAGTTGATGTGATTAAACTCAATAATATATTATATTTAGATACTTTTACTTTTGGAAGAATTTTTTTAAATGATTACTTTATTATATTTTAATATTTTATGAAATTCAAATAGACTCACACATCTCAATTATAAAACGTCACCTCTTCCCCTCACTAATTCATACATATTGTGACCTAAATAATGACCATACCCTACCAAAATAAATTTCAAATTTCCTTTGAAAAATTATATAATAGATTTTATTCCCAAAAGGCCATACCTATTTCCCTTAAAGGGAGTACTAGAGCGGTTGTTTCAATGAATAAGTAATCTTCATAATCGGTAAGTTTCTATTTAATTATTATTTTAAGTCATCTAATTATATTATACTATTCATAAAATAATAAAATAATTATCTTGAATATATTTATTTTTTTATGGTTTTGAACCAACCTTAATTAAACCTCTTTCAATCATATTGGATGTGAATGTATCGCTCGTGTGTTTATGAATTACCATCTCCATGTAGTGATGCAATTTATTTATCTTAAATATTTTTTATGGATTGGAATTATGATGGTTTTAATATTTATATATGATACATATTTCATTAGTATAACTCCCTGGTGAGAATATCACATATAATTTAGTACATTTTAATGTGTTGGAGAACAGTATCACCACTGATGTGTATGTGTGGTCTACCAATTCAACAAATAAATTCAATTATTTTTCATCTAAATTCTGCATTAGTGGTTATAAGGATTAATTTAAGTAATATATCTGATATATATGATATAATAACGATTCTTTAATGGTGGGTTATTTTTCACCTTTCTTTCAATCCATCAGTTAAAAAATGAAAATAATGTTCAAGTTTTCGTCCAACCAACCATTTCCACGAATGTTGTATTTCATTTTTATATCCCTATATTTTATGAATGACTATAAACTTGTATAAATAGAATATATAATATATTTATATCATGATTAATATTTTGGAGATAATGAAACTATAACAACCTTGAACTCGCACACCCATAACTCATGCTAAAATCATAAACATTACGTTTCCAGATTTGATACTAATAAAGGTGACCTAATTGTCACCATCAAAATCATATAAAATAAAAATGTTCATATCATATCATTATCATTCTCATGTACGTTTTAGGTTTATAGTTTTATATAATTTGAAAAAATATATTACAAAAACAATACCCATGTATTTAAATGATCATTTCTCCAACTTAAACCAATTTTTATTTCTTTCACATTAGTTTATCTTCATTATCCTTATATGATTCTCTTATAGGAACAATTATTTTATTGTCACTCTTGATAATTTGGGACAAAATAAAATACAACAGTGGTGGGCTCAAATTCCCAGTAAGTTTAAACATAAGCATTATCAATATGAATTCCTCATTTAGAATAGTCTGAGAAAAAAAGGTCTGAAGACATAATAAAAGTTCATGATAGAAAAATAATAGAACTGATACCCATCAAATTTTTATCATAAAATAAGAAAAATGGAATTGGGATTTGAAAAGGTAAATATTAATTTTAATTAATTATCATGTTTCTCGTGATAAGAATCCAGATTAAAGGAGACATTTATAACCCATAGAAAGAATAATGAAAATGTGTTGGTATCTTGGGACACCATAATTATAGAGTCTATACAGTGCCCTTAATAATGTAATAAATATTTGAAAAACATGTAATATTATTATATAGATAATATAATCATTACCAATTTAATTGGAGTGTTATATGGGAACACCCATCATAAAATCTATATCGGTCTCACCTAGAGAAATCCGGGAGCACTCATCATATAAGAAATAATGATACATCCTAGTGTTATATGGGTATACACATGATCACCAAATACATTCAAATTACCATTCAATAAATAAAGGAAATAGATCATTAATTCCATTATAAAGTAATAGAAATAACCATTATTCCTTTTAGAACATGAATAAACTATGTAAATGAAATAGGTTCCATGAAACTATCTTTGAAAATTAATAGACCCATTAAAATGAAACACGTTCCATGAAAATATCATTTAAACATGAAAAACTCATGGAAATTAAATGGGTTCCATGAAAATATCTTTGAAATAGGATTAACCCATTGTAGATAAATGATTCCCATAATAATATCTATGAAACCTGATTAACGTATGGTAAATAAATAGGTCATATAAAAATATATTTGAAACATGATTCACCATGGAAAACAGAAATGTTATATTATAATCTCTTTGAAACATGATTAATCTATGCAAATGAAATGGGTTAACTATCAGCCTCTTTGAAAAAATATTAATCCATCTCGAGAAACAGTATGGATTCTATAATTATAAAATATCCCCAATAGAATATAAGTAACAATAACTATTTTGATGTAGATGAATTTAAATAAACTTAAAATATTATTACCAATATTTTAATGGAAAATAATATTTTTATTTTTAAAATCATTTTTAAAAACAAAAAAAATCACAAACTAATTTAAAAATCATTTTCTTTTAAAATAGCATTGTATGAAAATAAAAAAACATCAATGATAATAATTGACATCATAGTAGATAATGGATTCATTTGATTAGTGTTAAAAATGAACATTCATTTCAAATCCTTTTGAAAAATGGAATCAAAATTGACCCATTTTGAACATGTTATGAAATTTCTTTCTAAAAATATTTAAATAAGGATAATGACAATGTAAGAAGAATTTATAAAATCATTTATTTGTAGAAAATAACATCTTTTTAAAAAAATTAATACTTGGATTGTAAGATACCAATCCTTTTTTGAGTTTCCTTGAGCTCGTTTTTTTACACTCTTTCTTCTTGTATTGAGTAGTTTTCATTTGGGTTTTACTTTGGGGTTTCTTGGGTAGAAATAGAAAAAAATGAAAGAAAAAGTGGTTGTTAATGGTTGCAGATGAATTTTTCAAAATGTGAAACCTCTTAGGTATAATAGTGTATCCCTATAACAACGGATCCATGGACAGGGCGCACAAGCGTGATTTTTGAATTCACCCAATTATTGATTCCAAATTTCCCTACACCCATAAAACTCGCCCATTTTGACACTTGTTTGACCATAGGTAGTCTTTCATGATATTCAGCCTCTCTAAATGAATTACAAGCCTTCCTGAACTCCATTATTTGTGATTTTATGCCCATAACAACAATCCAAACCTCTCCTAGTAATTGAATCTTAAAGAGGTTCATTTCTCATTCTACACCTCTTCTTCTCGGTTTCTTTCAGCAAAAAAAATCCCATGTTTGGTTTTTTCTGAATCTATTTTGTGAGAAAAAGATATATGATTCTAGATCAATGTCTAAATTTATAAGATCGTGATTTATTAAGTATTTATTTGGGGTTTTAAGATATTGAACTCATTCTAAATTGTAATGACTCTCAATTTTTGGGATTTCCATTAGGTGATTGTTCATTGATGACTTATGGTAGGTGGTATAATATTCAATTCACATACTTATGATTTGGATTAGGTGTTTTAAAATGGTATAAATTATAGAGATCTTAAGAAATTGAATTTCCATCTATAATCAAATGGGGTAAATTAATTAATGAATGAATTTTAAACTTTTGGGAAATGGGGATAATTAATTATATAATTAATTATATGATATTCATATAATGAATTGAGATAATAAATGGTATAAATAATTATTTTATATAGATATTATTATTTGAAATAATTAAAGGTAAAATTAATTATGTGATATTGATATTGTTATTTGAGATAATTAATTGCGGAATTAATTATGTGATATTTATATTATGAATTGAGATAATTAATTGTTAAATTGATTATGATATATTAAAATTGGGGGTATTATTAATTAATTACTGAACTAATTAATGGGTTTTTTAGATACATGATAGTTTCAATATTGAGTTATTAAATAGTGAATGGTAAAATGGGAATTCATCCATGTATTTTGAATGGTAACATGATAATTCATTTATGTTTTATTAAATGGAGAATTGTAATATAGACATTCGGCCAAGTATTATGAATTGTAACATGCTCATTATATTATTTTTTATTACATGGTGAATGGATACATTGAAATTTTGACAATGAATAATAATGCTAACATGAAAATTTAGATGTGATATCCCTTGGGGATAGATTGTAATATAGCATGGTTTGAAGCATGTATTGAGGTTTAGGTTTCCGTAGGAATTCAGGGGTATATTCTTTTAAATTGAGAATATTTAATAATGTGATAACTATGTAAAAATTAATTGTATTTTTTTATTTATGAAATGGTATGCACTATTATTGATTGTATTTGTTTTAGAAACCATTGGTGGGGGGCCTACTAAGATGTACTAACACCACACTTTGGATACCTTATTAGTACATGAATAGACATTATTATTTCATTAGAGGTTAAAGGGAAATGGACGTGAGTTATATTGATGATTTGGGGGTGGATCTTTGATGGGGAGGAAGATAAATTGTTTTGGCACCGGATTTGGAGTCATCAGTGTCATTATTATTAGTTTTCTTTTTAGACACCTGATAGGTATGTTAGCATTTCATGTTTTCTTCTTTAGTAGGATATTGTATTTCATGCCTTGATTATCATTATATATTGGTATTGTTTATTTTTTATATTATTCTAATATGTTTTATTTAGTTGCACTAGTGTATTACTCTGGTAAAACCGGGAATAGTATCTGTCATTATCGACTTATTAGATCATCACTACTATTTCGCAGTCTCTGGCATATGGGAAGGCATGCTTGAGGTCATTTTGTGGTCTATTCCAAGGAACTGGTGTGTGGAACCTGGGTCAGTATGCTAAAAAATGGTATCATATCCCATTTTATCTTTCTTTTTATTTTGTCTTAATATTTTTGGGAAAGGTAGAAAATATACTAGGAATATTGAGGGCTTGGCCATGATCTTGTTCAGGGTAGTTACAAAACCATAAATAGGGAAAACCCCCAAGTACCCTAGGTGGGATTATTGTTAATTATATGTTCTCTAACAGTTAAATATTATTTCACCTTTACTGAAATACTTGTTGTGTGATTTAAAAATTATTTTTTAGATTTTCTGAGAATTGCATTTGGGCCTTGAATGGCATGACAATTGAGTCTTCATGCATCATACTACGAACTTGTTATTATTTTATGCTATGAATCATTTTATGAATGCATAAGAAAACAGTTTTGGGTAAGTTGTTGAACATATAATATTTTCTTCTTCATTTTTAAATTTAATTGAAAATGGTGCCTAACATGGAAATGAATGTCGTAAAATGACGTAATAATGTCAATAATTTAGTATCTAAATGAGTAACTTTAATATGATAATTTTTTCCCAAGATAACAAAGATGTAATAATAGGATTTTCAATGTTTGTGATTACGCCTCGATTTTTACTGCATGCAATGATTCATGTAAAAGATTTTTTGTAACCTGTCTTGCTTATTAATCTTTTGTAAATGTGATAAATTTCTGCTATTAGTCCTTTTATTTCTATTTGTAATTGTATAGCTATGAATATCTGATGGTTATTATTAAGGGGATGAATGGATGATATGGATGACGATGATCTACTAGCAGTGGACCTTGAGGTACTGATAGTTCCGGGTGAGGAAGCATGGGGTCAGTTCTGAGAGAACATTTATCACTTCATGAAATTCATGGTAAGAGACACGGGGTGGGATATGAAGTGTCTATCTAGCCTGATGAGGGATTTTTATATGAATAACCCTCTAAATTTTACTAGAGAGTCTGGACCTAAGGGAGCTGAGTTCTGGGTTGAGTCCATCGAGATGATGTATGACCATTTGGGGACTCCCTCTGAGAAGTGGGACCTGTTGGAAACTTATATAATATGAGGATCAGTGAAGTGCTAGTGCATCATTAATGTGTGGGATAGAATGGATGATGGTTTGCGATGGAAGGAATTTTTTGAGACGTTTTTGCAGCAATTCTACCGAAAGATACTGAGAAAAGTGAGAGAAGAAAAGTTCATGTAATAGACATAAAGAAAACTGTATGTGATGGACTATGCAAGATGATTTAAAACCTATAGTACTTATATAAAGAGTCTTGAAGAGATTATATAGATATAAAAATAAAATTTTAGGACGAAATTAAGTGGGAGATTACATCCCATCCTACCCTCTTTAGGTTGAAGAAGTTTGTTGAGGTGGTCGATCAGACTATCATTACTGAGGGGAACCTGAAGGAGGATCCAAGTACAGGATAGGCTGTTTCAGCAGGATGACCAAGGGTATAAATTTTGAGATCATGAAGAGTCACTATGAAATTTTTTTCCAGAGAATTGGGAATCAGAGTACCCAGATGGAGGGATCAGCTAAAAATGACCATAATTATGTGGTCTTTCACTATTGTGGTAGGCTGAGACATTATCATAGGAATGGTTCCCAACCACTCGAGGAGTCCCTATCTTGCCGAAATATGGGGCATCTATCAAGGTTCTGCATAACACAGTGACAAATGGTTAGTCATAGAGGTTCTAGAGAGAATCAGGGTATAGGAAGGGGATCTTCTACAGCATATTAGTCTTGCAGCTATAGTTTTACTATCCAAGTTCGTTGAGTTGGTTGATGAGTTGCTTCTGGGAATGATCTCTCATATGAGTAGATTGTTTCATCTCAGGGGATTCAATATTCATCATAGGTAATAGGGGAAGGACAACTACATGTAGTGCATCCAACAGTTGTGGATAGTAAGTTTGGACCATTAATAGTAATAGGTACTATTCTTATAGATACTACATGAGATAATTATTTGTTTGGTACTAGTTCCCCTCATTCCATTATATCAAAAAACAAATTTTTAATTGAATGAGGATGGTGGTGGGGTTTGTGAGTGGGGTAATGAATATAGAAACACCATTGGGAGTAAGTTATATATAAATCTGTTTGTGAAATGTATGTTCTCTTGTAGTTGGTGAGTATCATTTTCTATGGGATCTCTATAAAATTCAAATGTCTGGCTTCGACGTAGTTATGGGTATGATCCGTCTAGTCATATACCAAGACAACATAGATTTTTAACGTAGGAAAGTGATGTTTACATCTCCTAAGGGTGACTATTATGTTCACCATGGAGAGTGGGATATCAAAGCAGGATGATCATGGCCAATTACTCACCAACTAAGAGAACTCATATACTTGGTTTCAAGTCTTTTATAAGATGATAGAGGTGTAAAGTATTATATATTTACACAAGTGGTGGGGAAGTTTCATGATGTTTTTCCTAAATAATTCTCATGGATACCACTTGAGAGAGATGTAGAATTCACTATTGATCTCATGTTGGGGGTTGAGCCTGTTCCAATTCCACAATACAAAATGGCACTGAAGAATCTTCAATTTCTAAACACTCTACTAGATGAGTTGGAGGATAAAATATTTATCCATCCGAGTAAATTGCCTTGGGTTTTTCCAGTCCTATTTTCTAAGAAGGACGATGGGACTCTACACTTGTGCATTTATTACCAAATATTGAATTGAATGAATGTGAAGAATCTATATCCTCTTTCACATATCAACATTCTATTTGACCAATTGAGAGGAGATTGTGTGTTCTTGAACATCTACTTGAGATCGGGGTACCATTAAATGAGATTTCTTACATCTGATATACTGGGGACTACTTTCAGAAGTAGGTTTGACCAATATGAGTTTTTAATATTGAATTTTGGGATGATGAATGTGCCATCAATATTTATGGCCTTAATGAATTGAATCTTACACTCATACATGGATAAGTTTTTCGTAATCTTTATATATGAAATCTTTTTGTAATCCAAGACTCATTATGATCATTCCAAACAACTTGAAATTATCCTAGGTAAATCGAAAGAGAATCATAAATATTCCATTCTATATAAGTGTAAATTTTTTATTGATTAGGTACGCTACATAGGATACATCATCTCAAAGGAAGGTGTGCCACTGGACCTAGAAAATATTTTGGCAGTGTTTTATTTAGATCAGCCCAAGGAGTTTTCTGAAATTTGAAGCTTTCTAGGGTTTGTAAGATAGTATCAGAGATAAATCCATAACCTTTCCTTGTTTTAAGCACCACTTTTATTCTTGAAAAAATAGGATATATCTTTTTTGTTCATAAGCATTGGAGAATGCCTTACAGCAGCTAAAGAAGTATTTTACATCATCACAAATCTTGATCCAACTCATGCTAGTTGAGAAGAATTTGGTGTATTGTGAAACTTCTCGGGTCAAACTCAGAGTTTTATTGATGTATAGAGATTGAGTTTTGGTGTATTTGTCTTAAAATTTGAGACTGCAAGAATATAAATAACCTACTATTGACCTCAAATTAACTGTATTGATTTATTCTCTAATGTGTTGGTATCATTATCTTTTGTGCGAAAATTTTATTTTGTATAGAAATCACCAAAGAATAATTTATATATTTTAATACCAAGAATTAAATATCTTGAATCAAATATGGGGTAAGTATATGTAATATAATTATTTTTATATAGCATATAATCATGGAAAGGGAATGAGTGTGGTTGACATTTTAAGCAGGAAAAAATAAGCTCTGGTAGATTAAGAGTCTAGTACAGAGTGGAAGATGATGACTTTGCTGGTGGAGATGAATGTGTGGGTTTAGAAGAGTTAGGATCATCTGAATCTCAAATTGGTTTCAATGTAATATACTCTATTTAGATGAATCCAAGATAGATATTATGAGTACATAGAGTGTTTTACCTTAGGTTAAATCCATGAAGGTTGAGAGTCACCCTCATATTGGAACATAGATGAGGATAAGATCATCAATGTCAAGAATCATATTGTTATACATAAAAGCAATTGAGATAAGTTGATGTAGGAATTTCATTCCTCAAAGTGAGAAGTACATCTTGGTGGGACCAAAATGTACTATAAACTAAGATGATAGTTTTGGTTGTTGCGCAAGAAAATTAAGATAGTGGGGTTCATGAAATCATTCTACATTTTTCAATGAGTGAAGGTAGAGCATCAATGACCATAATGTTTTCTACATCCATTACCCATTACATAATAGAAGTGGTATGATGTGACCATGGATTTTATGGTGGGTCTCATATAGCTTCTATAGAAGAATGATGATATCTAGGTTATTGTGGATTGACTGACAAATGTATAATATTTCATTCAAATATGGGAGACTTTATCAATGGATAAATTGAGATATTTGTATATTCAAGAGTTATTCCATCTACATGGGGTTCCATGGACTATAGTTTTAGATCAGGACTCACGTTTCACTTCACACATTTTTCATGTATTGAAAATGTTGCTTGGAACACTTGTATTCTTGAGTATATATTTTTACCCACATATATATAAACAATCAGATAGTACAATACGGGTGCATGGGAATATGTTGTGGGCATTTGTTTCTAAATTTGGTGGTTCTTAAAAGAATCACTTGGATTTAGTGGAGTTTTCTTATAATAATAGTTATCAGGAAACTACAAATATGGTACCATATGAGGCTCTTTATGGTAGACCATGTAGATCATTGTTATACTAGATAAAGGTTGGTGAGTCAGAATCATTGGGATTGAGTCTCGTGCAAGAGACATTAGAGAAGTTGTAGCTAATTCGAAAATATATAGCTACGACTCAGAGTAGACAAATGTTGTATGTTGATAGACATAATCTACCCCTGTAGTTTACAAAGGATGATCATGTATTTCATCAGGTGTCATCTAGATTGGGTCATTGTAGGATATGAAGATATGTAAATTAAACAAATATGTTCATCGGACCATTTGAGGTTGTGGAGAGAACTGGTTCGATTGCATATTGATTGCCTCTTCTATAGACATACAGTTATATACAAGATTTTTTCTATGTTTCACAACTTCATCAGAATTACCTCGATCCTTATCATGTGATTGATGTGGATGATGTTGATTCTGAGGGAGATGTTTCCTTTGAGAATAATATGACATGTGTCTTGGATCACATTGAGAACATTTTTTGGGGACATATTATGTCTATGGTGTATATTTTATGGAAACATGGTTGTATAGAGGAGGAAACTTAGAAAAGGTAAATACATATATGGGCTTAGTGGACCGATCATTTTGTCATAGAATCAGAGATATGCTTGAGGGTGTAGCTCAAGTTTGATATGTTATAATGTGGGTAGATTACATGATCTATCTCTTTTCTGGAGTTTTCTCGAGATTGTTTTTTAAGTGATCATTTTACTTATATTGAGTAATTTTCATTTGGGTTTTACATTGGGGTGTTTTTGGTGAAAATTTAAAAAAACTAATGGAACAAGAAGGGATTTTTCATTGTTTGATAATGGTTTTCTTAGACTATGGTAACTCTTAGGAGTAACTGTGGCCCCTATGATAACTGGAACATGGTTACGGTTCATAGTTACGGAAAACTACATTCCCTTTCCTAGAAACCCGCACAAAATTTTTAATGTCTCCTAATTTTTAATTCTAAAATTCATTGAACCCTTAAAACTCACCATTTTAAATCCCCATTCAACCCTAGGCCATCTAACATGATTGTTAAGCTCTCAAGAGGAATATTGATCCTTATCTATGTCCATTATTCAAGATTTGAAGCTCAGATCGAAGAACCACACCACTCATGAAAATTGAATCCTATCTCAGTTCATTGGTCATTATTCCCCCATTCTCCTCACCTTCGTGCATTGAATTAATAATTTATTTTGGATAGATCTAAATATATTATGTGATATATATAGATTTTTTATCGTAGATCTAGATATAGATTTATAGGATCTTTATTTAATTAATCTTGATTTAGGGTTTTATGATTCATATTTCATTCTATGTTGTTCTGCCAAGAATTTCTGTTGGGGGATTGTGTGTCGTTGACTTAAGGTCAGTCATCTAATATTCAATTACCATATTCCTAATATTGGTTACATGTATGAAAAATGAATAATTTCTATATTTCATTAGTAATTGACTTTCTTTATATAATAAATTAATGTCGTAAATTAATTAATGAAAGAATAGAAAACTTGAGGAACCTATGGATAATTAATTGTAGAATTAATTAAGTGATATCGATATCATTAATTGATACCATAAATGGTGGAATTAAATCTTTGATATTGATATTTTTATTTGAGAAAATTTTTGTCAAAATAATTTCAGGATATTTCTATTATTAATTGATATAATTAATTGGTGAATTAGTTATGATTTATTTAAATTTTGGGTTTGATTAAATAAATGGTGAATTAATTAATGGGTTTTGAGATATATGATGTTGTAAATTATGTTTTATAAAATAGTGAATGGTAATAAGGGAATTCAAACAAGTATTGTGAATGGTAACATGCTAATTCAACATTTTTTATTAAATGGTGAATAGTAACATCGACATTCATCCATGTGTTATGAATGCTAACATGATCATTCATTTATGTGTTATTAAATAGTAAATACTAACATTGAAATTAGTTCAATATTATGAATGGTAACATGGAAATCCTTCTGTAATATCCCTAGGGGATTGATCAGAAACTGGAACGGGCCAAACCAGGTATTTAGGTTCAGGGGTCCTTGCGAACCAAAGGATTTATGTTTTTAAATATGTTATATTTGTTAATGTAATAATCGTTTAACTGTGCATTGTATTTATTTCTTTATAAAACTGCATACACTTTTATTGATTGGATTTTTTTAGACAGAATTGGGGATGGCCTACTAAGTCTTACTCACACCCTACTCAATATTTATGATCAATAATTGAATAGACATCATCATTATAGGGTAGGATTTGGGGAAATTCCATGGGTAAGATTGCAGATTTGGGGATGGAGATTGGATGAGGGAAACAGAAGTGTTTTGGGACCAACTTGTTAGTCATTGGTGTCATTATGTTTTTTCAATTTAGAAACTTGACACATGCATTAGAATTACATGTTTTACTTTTTAGTAAGATATTGAATTTAAACCTTTGATTATCATTATATATTGGCATTTTCATGGTAATATATTCTTCCTTGAATGATTATTTATTTCTACTGATGCATTACTCAGATAAAAGAGGATATAGTCGTCCCATGATCGACTTGCCAGTCCCTCCCTACTAATCAACAACCTTTAGCGTATAGTGACGCATGCTTGAGGTCATGTGGTGGTCTGGATCGGGGTTTAGGTTTTTGGTACTCGATTCAGGATGTTACATGAATATGGATGAGAATGATACATGATCTAAATAAAAATAGAGGATCATTATTATTGATAAATGATTTTATAGATATTTATTCAATAAATAATGTAAAAAATTGAAATCATATATGTTATACACATTCATAACTATAGGAGAATGAAGATACAGTATTTGAGAAAATAATAGAATATGATTTCTTACAAAGTACACTTGAATAGAAATAATCTTGAAATGAAGGAGATTGAAACCTAAATCCTTTTCCACTATGGTAACTCATCACCCATAAAGAACCTAAATAAATAACATCAAATGAAACATTAAATATCAAGTGCACAAGGTTATGTAAAATATAACATGTAAAAATGGTATTACTCACACATTATAAAAATTATGGGGAAAATCATAAACATATATCTCAAAAAAGAGAATTTGAGATTAATAACCCTTACAAATATTACACCATTGAATTTGAGAATTTATCAGTGAATTGATTTTGTTTATAAAATGTAAATCCACATAAAAAAGTTCATATAAAACATAATATAGTAAAATTTCATTATATACATAATATTATATTATCAAATACAATGATTAAGTAATATAACACAATGAAAATAAATTGAGTTATGAAATTCATTACCACTTAGTGACTTTCAATTAAAATCCCCTTAGATTAAATAATTTAGATTGAAGTGTAAAATATCAATATCTATGAAGTATTCATGGTATTTCATGTAATTATGGGAGTATACACATAAAAATATAAAAACTAAATGGTGAATATGGAACATGTCACATAGAAATAAAAAGTGGGATGAGGAACCCATACATCGAGTATATACAGTCCACATATATCCTTTTACTCCTATATAATATTACTAAATAAATAATTTCATATCTTTAGAAACCTTTTTAGGTTTAATAACAGAAATATAAAGAATTTTTTTAAAATTTTTAATAGCTCATTTATAAATTTAATCAGTTAGGTCCATGTAGGGTGTTTTAAGGATGTCCAGTTCATTAATTCTAGAATTATTATGTGTGTTGGCGGCTATCAATGATGTCATCATTTAAACATCTCATTAATAATAATCCTAAAATATTTATCCAATTTTTACATAAATTATTATTTTTATAAAAATAAGTAATTGTGGTTACGAAAAATGTACTATATTTCAGTTCTAGAGTTGGTAGGTCATATGTACACATGAATAACATTTCCATGTTTAAACGATCATTATAGAAATAAGGTAGTTGATATTTTATCATTATAGATATATAATAATATCCTAAATAGAATATTATTTCTTTAAATATACTTACATACATGATAAATTTTTTATGGCGATGAAAAAATTTGCACATAATTTCAGGGCGGTTTTAGTACACATGTGCACATGGAAGATGTTGTAGTTTCTAATTGTGAGAAAGAAAATGATATATTATCATTTCAGTATGAAAAATATTTAATTATTATAAAAATTATTTCATGTATACAAATTTAATAAATTAAAATTCTCTTTATTACCTTCCATGTAAATATTGATGGAAAGGTGAATCACATATCACACTTATGCAGTTTTCTACCATACACAAAAGTGAAATTATTATATCAAGATATCATAGGCTATGAAGGAAAATGAATGACATCTATTTCTATGGTTGTAGTCATATGTCTTCATGAATAATGACTTCATATACCATTTAATGAAAGAGGGGATAAATTTAATTTATTACATTATCCATATAAAATATTTTATGATATAAAATTTTGTTATTATATAATTATAATTTAACATTATTTTAATTTGGTGTAATAACAAATAAAATAAAGGCACTTGGTTAACCATGATACCTATTCTTTAGTCAACCTCCTTAGGTAACCACCAAAAGGATTCTTATTTTTACTATATGATCCAAATAATTACTCTATAAGGTAAGTAGGGATGTAAGGAATAAATTTTAATGTTCTTGAAATAGATAAATTCTTTTTTAGGTGTGAGGAATAGGATATAGGGTTTCCTTTTATTGTTCAGGTGATTGGAAGAGTGGTAATTTTTTAAAATGAAAAGGTTATTCCTTTATTTTTATCAAGTCACAACACTCAAAAATGGACCAATATCAATAAATAGAAATTATAAAGTCTCTATTGATTTATATAAAAGTTTTGAGATTGGTTTTTAGGTCATTTTGAAATATATATTTATAGTATAACCATCATAAAAACTTTTTTTCCCAAAAAAATTGTATTTTTATTTTATTTTTTTCACTATTAGTTATGGTAAAAACATAATTTTAACTTATTATATTGTATAAATTATTCTGAATAAAAATATGGTCTCTATTTTACCAAATTTAATTAATACTACTTGGATTATTTAATTTAAAATTAAAACCCATGGACATGATGAAAAAGATGGTTTTCAAAATGTGTATTTTTCAAGAAAAAGATTATTTTATATTAACCCTATGAAAAACAATAATAATTTATTTATTTTTTATTGATATATAATATTAAAATTCAGTAAAAATAAATCTTAATTTTGTGTTTTTAAATAATTATAAAGTACATACATTATGAACATTAAATCAATTTTAAAAACTCTCATTTTTAAACCCAAAGAATAGAGATACACTACAATAAAATATATAGTATATTGAAAAGTAATTAAGCTGATTAAATAAGTATAAATAATGTTTATGTTACTTGAAATCATATTAAAAACATTTTTGTACTTTAAAATTTTTTAATTCATTATAATGAAATGTCATTTTTAGAAAAATTAATATTTTCCACTATTCGTTGAAAAATAAATATTTTAAACAAATCCAGAAATTTTAATGAAATTAAATTATGATATCATAATTTAAAAATTAATTTAAATTTTATAAATTAAATTTTATAAATTATCCAAAAATTAATTCTAATATTATTCCCAAAAAATCATTAAAATTCATTTTTTAAGAAATCATATTTTTTATGAATAAAATTACTTTACTTAAAATTGATTTATTCATTACTAAAAAATTAAATATTTTATATTTCTTAAGAAATATATATATATTTATATATATATCATAATTTCATTAATAGTATTCATACATACCAATTTAATGACTAGGTTATAATGGTCCAGTCTTGCATCTCGAATACATTGTGGAACATATTTTCATTTTTTTTAATTCCTTGGGTGTCATATACTCGCACATAAATAAATATCACACTAATATTTTGAACATGAACAATATAATCAAAGGTCTTACATTTAAAATAATAACTATGCTGGAAACCCATATCGTAAAAAGACTTAATAAAACAACCCCTTGAGTTGAGAGAAATAGACATACAAGGTTAATCTAGAATAACAAATGCTATGTTTCTGAATATTATAAAATATGTGAGAAGTAAATATTTTGAAATGGAATAAAATACCAAATTTCAAATAATGACAGATAATTACTATGATTATTGATCATAAGAAGTTGAATTATTATGAGAAAATTAACAACCACCAAACCATAATAATAAGTGGTGTGAAAATGGCCATTGATGTCATCCTAAAATTATTGTCATATGAAAAAAAATTATAAAAATCATTTAACAAGATTTTATGAATTAATTTTTAATTTTTAATTGGAGTTTATATAAATATACATACTAGTTGAGTAAAATTTTATCATTGATCAATTTCCACCACAATCTTCAACTTTATCCTAAAATAATGAGTATTATAGATAAATTATTCATTCCCAAATAACTAAAATAAATTTATATCTCACCAATCATTAGAAAAAAACATAAATAAAATGGTTATCATATGGTATGATAATTCCAAAAACGAAAAATTCTTCATATGATAATATATTAATCAATAAAATTCAACAATAATACCCAAAGATAAAAATAATTCATTCAATACATAAATGATACTATATAGTAAATAACAATAATTAACTCAAAATTTATGACTGTTTTAACCTCAAAGTTTATCTCAGACCATTCAGAAGACAAGCCCAAAAATATGGTGATCTTCTTTAACAAATCACTTTTCAATACTATGTACATCTATATGATAAAACATGTGTTCCTGAAATTACCAAAATATAAAAGATCATATAAACCCAAAATGTTATGAATAAAGAAAATATTAATTCTAAAAAATTAATGAAATAATTCATATTAAGTCCAATAATTACATATAATTCAACCCAATAAAGAGTCTCCCAAAGTTTCATTAATCACTTTAATATATCATCACTATAAACCTAAAAATGGGTTTCTATGACATTAAATATATAATCAAAATTAATATTATATAACTTTGATGGTATCCACAACTATTCATTTAAACTCAACTTAAAACATCCTAATATCTAATGTTATCTGATCCCTTCCTTTGATAATAATGATAACAACTCTGATCCAACACTCCCAGATTTGGTACTGAAATCCAAACTATTAAAATTCCGACATTGATACTGATGAATGTGACCCACTTTTCTACATCTAAAATATACAAAATCAAAAGGAAAATATTGGATAACTTACATTCTCAATTACCTTTTACGTTTTTAGTTTTATAGAATTAATAAAAAGTATTACATAAACAACACCAATGTTATAAAATTATAATTTCTCACAATTAAACCATATTTATTTCTTTCAAAATATGTAATCATCATAATATATATATATATATAAATCATATATAAATAGTTAATTTAATATATTTCTAGATGACATAGTAAAAGTGAAAATATAAGTTGGGTGAGCTAAAATACTCAGTAAGGGTGATCATAATCATTAGAAAATTAATATCATCAGGGAGAATAATATGAGTACATTGTAATGATGACATTATCAAAGTGAATGTGCATAATATAATAGAACTCGTACACATTAATACATGAATCATAAAACAATAAAATATTGGATAAAGATTTATCATAGGCAAGATTCCATGGAATCATTAATCCGGATCTAGGTGATATTAATCTCAATCAAGGGAATCAAATATAATCCACAATAGGTATAATAAATGTAGGATGGTATGTTGGGGAATCATTATTATATAACCCCTATAGAACCCTTTAAATTGTAATATCTATACATATGACTTCCAATATAATAATCTAGAAAATATTATCATTATCCAATGCATTTGACTGGTATATGGGTCCAACCATCATATAAGATATAAATTGGGCTCTTCTGACATTTTCTTTTTAGATCTAGCATATAATAGATAATGAATCACCTAGTGTTATCTTTGTATACACATTATCATCATCAAATTCCATATACCATTCTTAAAATAAAGTACATGTAACATTCATGTCATCCTAACTTCATAAAAACTACCGTTATTATTTTCAAAACTTGACTACCCTATGGAAAAAATTGGTTCCATGAAAACACATTTGAAAGAAAACATACCCATGAAAAATAAATTAGTTATCTAAAAATATATATGAAACATGAATAACCCTTTAAAAATAATTGGGTTCAATAATAATATATTTGAAATGTGATTATCCCATTTAAATGAAATAGGTTTCATTACATTCTATGTGAAATATGATTAATGTGTGGAAAAGAAACGAGTTCACTTTAACTCTCTTTGAAATTGTGTTAATCCATCTAGAGAAAGAGTTAGTATAGTATCACTAAAACAATATCCCCATTTTATCATAATTAAAACAAATTTTGTTGATGTTTATGAATGGATATACCCTTAAAATGAAATTAAAAACATTATTGAAGAAAATAATCTGTTCATTTTGAAAATCAAGTTTAAAAAATATAAAATAAAAAACTATTTCAACAATATTTTTATTCGAAAAATAATTGAAAACATATAAAGAGATACTCAAGGAATATACTGAAAATGACTTTTGAAAAATACCATAATGGAATAATTGTTAAAAATACACATTCTCTTCAAAACATTTTGAAAACATGATTAAAATGTGTACCATTTAGAAAATGTTAATAAATTGTCTTTATAAACATTTTAAACAAAGGTAAAGCATCATAAAATGTATTTAGGAATTCATTTGTTTTTATAAATGAAAATTTTGTAAGAAAATTTAGAAAACATTGATATGTAAGAGAAGGATACTCTATCTAAAAGAAAATGCAGGATTGGTATCACCTAAAACGACCACCTTGAAATTTATTCAATCAATAAGGTCAAAAATATAAGTCATACAGGTTTATAAAATTAAGATCTTATAGAAAATAAATAGAAATTTTTCATGAACATAAGATCATATGACATATGTCTAATAGATCCTTGAACTTGAACAACCACAAAAGAAAGGGGATTGTAACATAATGCCTTTTTTCAATTTAGTAACTCTTCTATCATAATCCCCATGAATGAATAACATCAAATTAAATATTAAATTTCCTTAAAATAAGGGTATCAATGATATAAATTTTCAAAAGGTCAATATATATACCATATAAATACTACAGGGGGATATCATCAACATAAATCTCAAATAAATATAATTTACGATGAATAAACCTCACAAAAATAATACTGTTGAATTTGATAATTAATCAAGAAACAAATAACAAGTATCAAATATAAATAAAAAAAATATTGGTTCAAATAAAACATAATATAATCAAATTTTATTACACAAATAATTATATAACATCAAATACTCTGAAGAAGTAATATAACCCAACAAAAATAAACTCTCTTATGAAATTCTTTACCAATTTGTAAATTTCAGTTCATATCCTCTTAGATTAAAAATTTTAAATTGAAACATAAAATCCATTATGTATAAAGGATTATTCATATTACATTTAAAATTTTAATTATATACACCATAAACAAATATAAGTGCTTAATATGGAATATATCTCCCGATAATAAAAAGTGAGATGAGAAATCATACCTTGAGTCCAAATATTCCTTGTTTGTATTTTAACTTGAGTATAATAATCATAAATAAATTATTTGTTTTTTAAATAAACATTTCTAGTTTTAATAAATTATACTCAAATATATTAATTTATTTATTTTTAATGATATATTTAAATATTTAATCAATTAAGTTCTTGTGGGATGTTTTGAGGATGTTCGAATCATTATTTCAAAATGGATCCAGTCTGTTGAATGTGGTCAAAGAAGATAGTATTTGAAAAACTTCATAATAATAATAATTAAATATTTATCTTATAGTTAAATAAATTTTACTTTTAAATCCAATCATTAATGATGGTTATGAAATATGAACAATGTTGCTGTAATTGATATGGTTGGTCGTATGTGTGCATCAGTAAAATTGTCATCTTTCAATGATCATTATGGAAAGAGGGAAAGTAATATTTTATCATTAAATAATAATATTATAATAAATACAAAATTATTTATTTAATTATACTTATATATATCATACATATGTTTTGGTGATTAAAAATCGTCACATCACTTCGTGGAGTTGATAGTGCACATGTGCACCCAAAAGACATCATCATTTTCTGTTGAAAGATAGAATTGATATAATAAAATTTAAGAATATAAATATTTCAATAATACCATAATTATTCCATTTATATGAAATTTATTCATTAAAATCGTCCGTATTATATTTCATGTACAGAGTTAGTGAAAAATGAATCACATCTCGTCATGAGGCGATAGTCCCCCTTACACACAAGTGATGTCATCATGTCTTCTACTGAATAGAATTTAGAAGGTATATTTCAAATAATATATCTTCATGTATATATATATTAAAAATAAAATATATAATTATACACTTAATCCATCATTATATCACATTGTTATATTCAATGATGGAATGTGAATGACATCATTTCTTGAGGCTGTAGTCATCCATACACATGAATAACAATTTTTCAGCCCATTTCATAAAAGAAGAAAACGATTTCTGTTATTAAATTTACATGATAACACATATGTATCTTTTTTATACTAATTTTATAAAACAAACCTTATTTAAAATAACATGTTTTGGAGGTGGAAGAAGAAATAAAAATAAAGATGATCAATTAAGCAAAATATGTATTCTTTGTATGAACTTATTATATAATCACAAAAGGCTTAAATGGATGGATTTATGATATATATAAGGGATCTAGTATTTGTTGAGTAATTTAAGGAATAAATTTGGATTTTTATTGACTTCCCTGGAGTGATTTTAAGGTGTGGAGAGGAGAGGAGTGTGGGTGTCCTTTAAAAAGGGAGGTGAGTGGCATACTTGTAATTTTGTCATTGAGAAAATGATATGAACGTTTTTCTCACTAAAAAAAATATAAAAATTGAATCATTATATATAAATATATATATTAATGTACTGATATGTCCATAAAATAATTTTTATAGAACATTTTTTTCATTTGAACCGTTATTTTTTTAGTTTTACCCGTAGACATAAACTATCTTTCCCTTAATAATTGTAAATTGTTTTTAATGATTTCACTATTCATTATAGATAAAAAATAACAATTTGAAATTATTAGATAATATAAATTTTCATGATTATAAATATAGAGTAAATTTTTAAAAAAATTAATTCATACAATTAGAAGAATTTGATTTAAAATTAAACTCAAGGACGTGATGAAAAAAAGAAGGTTTTTAAGAATTGTATTTTTCAAGAAAAATATGACTTTCTATTAACTCTGTGACTAATATTAATCATTATATTAATATAAATTAATATTTTTTATATGTAATCTGGAAATTTATATAAAATCATTCCTTATTATGGGTGGTTTAAATTAATTAAAATCAGATATATTATGTACTTTCAATAAAAATATTACATAATTATGGGTTGTTTTTATTTCATGAAACATATATCATTTTGTTATATGTTATTCTACCTTGAATGTAAATTTTTATTTGGGTATGTTTTTATAAACACGTATTCTTTAACCAATATGAACATTTGGTGATAAGTTATATTTTTCATGAATTAAATCGATTATTCGATATTCGAGGAATTCTTTGGACATAGAGTTTTGGGTGGGGGATGTAATAATATATCGTATAGATGCATTGGTAGAATAATTAGGTTAATAATTAAGATAAAATCAAATTTTATTTTACCCATACATTAAAATTATAATGTAAAGGGCCTTGATAGTATAGGTATGATGAAACATGATATCATGACGCCCAAAAATTAAGCATTTCCTATATTATTGTTTTTTATTATCCATGATATTTTTTACAATAATATTATCTCTGGATGCAATTCATTTTTTATTAATTATATGTTGTGTTTTTTCATTAATGTTCACTCCCATATTATTTATTATTTACCTATATATGATAGTCATGATATTTAAATTTCATGTGTGCTTAGTTATATACCATGCCAAATTGATTATTCTGTATATATTCATTACAGTCAGGTAATATATATGGGAGGTGTGTTTAGTTATTTTCTATTACATATTGATTATACCATATATAATCATGATAGAAAAATTATCGATGAAATTACTTGTGTTTTAGTTATTTACCATCCCATATTGATTATTATACATATGATTTTTTTCATAGATATTATATTTGAATGAATTTAATTCTCAATTTATTTATTTCATGGCATGTCTATTCAATTATTTATCATTACATGTTTATTGTGTTTATTTTTCCATGATGGATTATATTGTTTGTAACCATTACAGATCATCTATGTTTAACCCTATTTTTCTATTTCAAAGAATCCACAAATTTTACTGTGAATGATATGCAAGTATATGCTAGTGGAAATAGTGATATTATCGAGAAAGTATTGTAATTTTTGTTTTAAAATGTAATATGGGAATAATGTATGTATCTAGGTTACCAAGACTAATAAACTATATGGTTCTTAGGGATGTGATTAATTGTATCTTGTTCCAATGTTAAGGAAATATGGTTTAAACCCCTGACTGAATGATGATAAATATTTAGAACCTAGAACTTTCTTATATATTATAATTTTTATTATGTCATTGCTTTTAATTAAATGATATGATGAATAGCTTTTATTAATGAACTAGTGGTGTTACTATTGAGGCTTTAAATTTATATATTATATTTTATAATTTTTTCTAAGTATTTTCAATTTATAAATTAGTTATATTTAGATGAAAATACTTTTCACTCATTTATAGATCTTATGGTCAATTAAAAGTTATTTTTAGTGCTTCAAGCGTACAAAATTTTATAGGGGATATTGATTTATTTGATTAATAGATGAAGAGTAAATTGATTGATGTAGAACCAAAAGAATAAATTGTGAATATTAAATAGAATTATATCATGTAAGTATATATCCTTTGTTTATTTTCAAGATTGTAATGGAATTAGTCATCATTAGGATAAAATATCTTGAAATAATAATGTTATTATATTACCTTCTTATTGGATGAATCAAATAGTGTTTTAAATCATCAAAGATTTATGGTATTAGGGTACCTAAAATTACATTGATCACTCGCTTTATCTTTATTAATTACCTCTACAATTCTATAAAATTATATAAACTATTCTTCAGTATCTATATCATCAATTTCCACTAATTTTCTCCTTCTTAGAAACAAAATTATGTATTGTTCCATATGAATATTTTACTTCCCATTCAATATTATTAGGAATAATTTTATTGACTAATTTAAAAAAGATTTTTTTCAATAAAGAAATTTTCAACAATCAATAACATGATATCTTAGTGTATGATCAAATTGTGAGGATGCAATTTATTTGAAGTGGGTGTAATATGACACACTGATATTCTAAAAGAATAAAAAAATATTTTATATCTTACAAAACATGAAACAATGAGATTATAAGTGACTGTAAAACCATAAGACGTTATAATATATTTATTTTTTAATAAATACAACATCTTAAATAGCATTTTATGCATGCAATACTGCTTTTGAAAGAAAATACTCTATTAAAATATTATTTAAACAATCTCATTGTAACATAGCCGATAAGTTTCTAGTTATGATCAAAAATAACTAAATTAAGAAAATTATATGGTTTATATATGTATACTATTAATTATGTGGATATCTAATAATTAAAAATTTAGAATTATTTGAATGAAAAGGTAATGTTTTCTGAAAAACTATATTTTTTAAGGTTGTTTCATCGCTCATTGGGAGCATAATTTAAAATTAATTTTTAAAAACATTAACATAGTTAATATTAAAAAATGAAAATAATTTTTAAAATGGTAAAATCGAAATTATTTTATGTTTAATTCTTGGTATTTTTTCAAAAGTTTAATTTTCTGATGAATAGTAGAAAATATTAATTTTTATTGAAAACAGCTTTTTCCATTAATAATTTTAAAAGGATAAATTATATTTGAAATTGGTTTTAAAGTAATATGTGGAAAAATAAATTCATTTTTAACTAATTTTGGTATTTGGATTCAATTTTAGGTTTAATTTTTATTTTAAAACATTCAATAATTAAGAGATGTTTCTCTATGGAAGCATGCTTTCTCGTATTTTTGCTATTATAATTTTAAATTGGATTCTACCACTCATTTAAATTTAATGGGAAAAAATTTATTAAATATATGGAATAATAATATTTAACATTATATAATATTTTAACATAATTTTTGACCTTAAGGAAAATTGAAAACTATATAAAAAGTAATTACTATGGTTAAAGTAAAAAATGGGTTTACAGGGTGGTTAAGTTAAGAAGATAAGCATTAAAAAGACTTAAAAACAAGTCTAATTAATATTGGATTTAAATATTTCCACATTATCCAATCATGAAATGAAAACTAAGGTTATTTGGAATATTTTTTCACATGAATTTATTCTTCATTTTCGACCATTTTTATAAATTTCCATGTAATTTCTAAGAAGTTATCCTTTCCCAATTTATAATATAGTCCTCACTCCCCTAACATGATCAAAATACTAAAAAATTATCTTAGACATACCCTAAAATTAACCTTCACCATAATATTTAGACATGTTCTAGAGCTATTTTTATTCCCAAAATACATACCATAAGGTTCTTAAGAAGGGATTTAATGGATGTTTCTCTAAGAGAAGGTAATTGTCTTCACTAAGATCGTTATTTTTCTTTCATATTTTTCAACATAAAATTATGTATGAAAAATTAAAATATAATAACACCATTATATCCAATATAAATATATTTTATTGTTTTTATGAAATAATATTTAAACATATCACTCTCTAAGAAATGAAAAACCAATGCATCACTCGTCTGTACAGCGAACTACTGCATCATGAACTGATGTCATTTATTATTCATCAATAACTTACGTGTATAGTCATAATGATTGAAATAATTAAATATATGACACTTATAAATTCACATTAATTCATTAATATTAATATTTCACCAAGTTTATTATCATTTTCTCCCATTAATGTAATTATATCATCTCTCATTTGTACGTATGTCCTACCATCTCTATACAGTTATATGAATCATTTTCTTTGTCCTACATTCAAAAATAGTAATAAAAGAGAATAAACTGAGTAAATATTATATTTTTATCACTAATATAATTATATATTTTATTTATATATATATATATATTATTCACATGAAATAGAACATTCATGGAAATATGAGTATAAGAGAATAAGGAAACTAGGAACCCAAACAATAAAAATAATCAAATATTACTAAAAAAAAGTATTGTATAATGATATAATAGGATAAAGTAGTATATTATAAATATAAATATGGTAATTTAAAATTTTAATTTAATTCTTAAAACGTTATATTAGATTTAAAATCATGATCAATAAAAAGGAAGCTTAAAGTTAGGGTTTCTCAACTCACATTTTATTTCTTTGAGACATATACATATTCACCGCTTATTGTTATTGTATAATATATATACTATAAATTAATGTATTATATGATAATTTTAATAAAAATAATTTTTATTCAAAACCATATATGACTTTATCTCTTTCAAGGTGTTCTAGTCTATATATTACCAATGTCGTAAGGGGATTCAATTTCCCTTTATTAAGGCATATTGAAATGTAATAAACCCAATGTATTTTATAGAGTGTACATGATTCCCATTTTAAATTTAAAATCACAATTAAATAACAATGAAAGGTATTTTATTTTTCAATTATAATTATTTAATCCATGGGAATTTGATATAAAAATTACTTAGAGGTAAATAATTTCATAACTCAATTACATTTTAATAGGTTATTTTACTTATCTATAATATTTAATATTATAAGATTATTTTTATAATGAATTATTACTATATTATGCATTCTTTAAAATATTTTAATGAGGATTTACAAATTATAGAAAAAATAAATTTATTGACTAACTGTTACTTTAGCATCACAATATTTGTGAGAGTTTATCCCTCATCCACTATTTAATCAGGATTGTTTATTCTTGAATATACATTGAAATATATAATGCAATAAATACCTAAAAAACCAATAAATTTTACTTTAATCTATTTATAAATTATATCCCCCTGAAATATAAATATTTTTACATTATTTTTACTTTAAATTATTGAAAAAAATGTTTTTAATAATATCGGGCGTTATTTCTCTCTTCAATCGATAATAATTCTTCTTCAATAGACTGTTTTTATAAATAAAATTAAATAATTTTAAAAAAAATTATAAAAATGATGTATTAAATACAGTTTTACACTTGTTTTAATTTTTAAAAGAAAAAAATTCCATAGCAAATAATTTTTTCTCCAAATAAGGCCTAATTGAATTTTATAAAAAATGTGAAATGACTCTTTATTTTAACATCAACAGCAGGGATGGAGTCTCTCACCATCATTAAAAATCACTGTTTTAAGGATTCATTATAGGTTTCAATGAATATTTTCAAATTATTATATTTTAAAAATATTTTGTGAACAATTAGCTTCATAAAAATTATTTTAAAAGTAAAAAACGATATTTTTCCTCAAGATGTTTTTATTATAATTTTTTGGTATTTATATTCATAAATAAAAAAAGCCCATAATTTTACTTGTAATCCACTAGGGTTGTGGTTTTTTAATCCCTTATTTCTTTATTATATGAAGGTTTTATGATAAAATTTACCAAGGAGAATTTTGACATTCACTTTCTGGATTGATTTTTGTATTCATTTTTCTTACCTTGAAAATTTCATTTTCATGTGATCATTATATGTTAAATTTATCCTAAATATCTATATTATTTATCTAAGATAGCTTAATTTCATAAAAAAATATATCATTTCAACATATTTTGTTCTATATTAAATGTTATTTTTGTATCTCGATAAATATTTATAAATCCATATTCATTCCTCAATACAAATATTTCATGGTAAGGAACATTGTACATGAATTAAATATGTTATTAAATATATGAGAAATGTTTAATAAGTCATTAGTGAGAGGAGATAAAATTTATATATCCCTTAGATTCACTAGTAGTCTCATGAGGAGAATCTGTAAACTATCAATAAATGTGTTTTTACCCATAGTTTTAATCTTTCATGTGAAAAGACCTAACAGTAGAGGTTTCACGATGAATGATATCATGACATACAATAATCAAGCATTCCCTTAATAAAAAATTCTTTTTTTATTTATTAATATTTGATAATGATATTATATCTTGGTGTATATAATTTTCTATTATTGGTTAAATTGAATGTTTTTTCAATTATTTACCTTTTCATATTGATTATTACTTATCAATTCATGATTATTATGTTATTAAAATGTCATGTGTTTTATTTTATTTATCTTTCCAATTTTTTTATTACTTATATATTTATGATAGTGATGTTATATAAATTCCATTTGTTCTAAATTATTTACCTTTCAAATTTTATCATTTATTATTTAGTAATGATTTTGATGTTATTGATTAAATTTCTTCTATTTCTACTAATTAACATTCCATATTGATTATTATCCATGGGATTTTCATATTGATATTATGCATGGATACATTTCATTCTTATTTTATTAATAACATTTAATATGTGTTAAGTTATTTTTCTCTCCATGTTTATTATGCTTATATTCATGATTTCTTCCATTGAACGTAACACATAATGATTTTTCCATATCACCCTTATTTTGTCTTTTCCTAAAAATCAATGAATTGTACAATGGATGAAATTATTTGATATTCCAGATAGAATAATGATATTATGGAATAAAATGTTTTCATTTATGTTTTCAAATGTAATATGGTAATAATGTATCTATCTAGATAACCAAGACTGGTAAACTATAATTTCCTTATAGATTCAACTTCATTTATCTTATGCCTCTGTAAAAAAGAAAACATCGAATCTGAGATATTGGGGTTGGGGTCACTGCAGTTCATTTATTAGTTTTCAAGGCTATTTACAAAGAAAAATATTTTCAAAATAATTTTTGAGCTTTTTGTTTTTGAGAATATATATTCAAATTATATATAATATTTTCTTCAATAATGTTTTATTGATAATGTAGTGTTATTTTTATCCATTAGAGATTAAAACCCTAGATTTCAATTATTCTTATTTAGGGATATTATCAATGTCTACCATTATTATTATTTCTATATATTCTTTATGTTAATGATGACAATATATTTATGAACCATGTTTCTTTTCCATGAGTTATGTTATTGTGACATGTCTAAATTTTTATGAAACATTTTTCTTTTCCATGGGTTATAAAATAATGAAATTTTTATGAAACCCAACTTTTTAGGAACTACTAGAAATATTTCCTATACCAACGCATCTATAACAACAGTTTGTAAAAATTGTTGGTATAGGATCCATTTCCAAATGTTTTTTTAAACTGTTGGGAAAATCCCACTTTGAGACCAATTTTCCCAACAGTTGGGAAAAACTGTTGGGAAAGGGTATGGATTTCATAATTATGTTACCAAACTGTTAGGAAAAGCACACTTTGAGACCACATTTCCCAACAGTTTGGAAAAACTCTTGGGAAAATCCTACTTTGAGACCACCTTTCCCAACAGTATGGAAAAACTATTGGGAAAAGGCATGGCTTTCCCCACGTTTTTCTAAACCATTGGGAAAACCCACATTTATTCAAATTTTTCCAACGGTTTTGAAAAACTGTTGGGAAAGGGTATAGCTTTCCCAACAGTTTTTCCAAACCGTTGGGAAAAGTCCCCTTTGATACCATATTTCCTAATGGTTTTGCCAAACCATTGGGAAAATTCCACTTTGAGACCACCTTTCCCAATGGTTTGGCCAAACAATTGGTAAAGGGTATGGCTTTCCAAACAGTTTTTTGAAACTGTTGGGAAAAGACCACATTGATACTACTTTTCCCAATAGTTTGGAAAAACCTTTGGAAAAGGGTGGGTACCTATCCCAATTGTTCTGAAAACCATTGGGATAGACCTATCCCAATGTTTTTAAGAACTGTTGTCATAGTTAACCATTTTAATGAATTCTTTTTTTGAATATCATCATATTAATCAATATATAAATTATATATACATATATATCCAAATATATTCACAAAGGTAATTATAGTATAGTGGTAAAGTCTTTGATATAAAACCCACATGTTGTGGGTTCAAACCTCTATTGTAAACCTTTTTTTAAAAATTTAGTTATACCAACGGTTTTTCCAAAATCATTGGGATAGATATATCCCAATTCCAAATCACCCAAAGGCTGCCCAAACCATTGGTATAGGCTACACCAATAGTTTGGGGACCTATTCCAATAGTTCCAAACCATTGGTATAGGTATTTTTCCCATTAGTGAGGGGTTATGTTAAAATAAATGTTTGTGATATTCTAATAAGCATATATATGAATTTAGTTATGTCGTATGTGGGAACTATATCTCCCTCAAATGCATTAGGTTAATATAAATATCACAAGTGATAAACGGGACTATAATGGAAAGTGGACCTATTTCATTAAAGGATTTTATCCACTATAACAGTCTTGGGATTGAACATTGACTACTATGATGATTTGGGGAGTGAACCCAATCCCCTAAGATAGTCAAGCTAATGATCCTTGACTATGAAGTAAGTGATTTAATATACTTATGTATATTACAAAAACTCATTTAATATGCTAATGTCATGCTCTCATTTTTCATGTTCTTTGATTCCCTTATAATCCCTATTTTATGAAATTTCATTCATTATTTAACAACACATTATTTTTTAATAGTTATGGGTATTGAAATTATATTCTCATGCACTCATACCCTTATTCTAATTTTATATTGATATATATCTTATTTACCGTTACTAATCACTTATGCTCATGATTTATTTTGTTTTCTTTCTCCATGTTATGAAGAAATGTTTTTTGAATGATTTTTCTCAGCAGGTTTCAATTAATAATGAACATAGTGGGATACACTTATGAACCAGTTATTTATGTGTCTATGTTTCCAAAGATATTATATCTATATGGTTCCACCATGGATCCTAATTCTATGTGGTTAATATTAATCTATTTAGGTGTATTATATGTGTATGAAAATAATGGATCAATATAGAAAATTTAGGTAAAACATTTACATAAGTTATGAAATGATTAAATAATTATAAAATTGTTTATAAATTTAATATAATTTGAAGTATTAATGATTTTATATTAAATTAAATATAAAATGAAAATTTGAATGAGTTCACATGAAAATAAAAAATAATGTTTATTTATTTATTTACTTTATATTAATAATTAATAAATGATTTAATTTTTATCATTTGTTAATTTAGAATCATTTCTAAATATTTATCTCATGTAAAAAAACATGAAATTTTCGATGTTTTAGATTATTCCCTTTTTACATATTTCCAAAATATAAAATATTTATTTTATATATTGATGGATAAATTTATTTATTGTATTTATAATTAATTATAAATATCATCACATTCTTAAAAATACATTCATGATAGCTATGACAAAATATTTAGTTGTCTTCAATAAATATTATGTTTTTAGGTAAAGAGCGTGAATGGAAATAATAATTTTACACTATATATATTAGGTTTTTGGATTGTGCTATATCTAAAGAAATCATTGAGTATATATCAATTTTTAGTGGGACATTTGGTGGAACTTCCCACTAACATGGGATCATATTCTATGTTCATTAGAAGTGTTTGTTGTGTACCAATCACCCCATAATTACACTTATAGGAATTTTAGTTTCAACTGATTATAAAGAATTAATTGAAAGGGTTTCTTTTACCATAAACATATGATTCATTCATATATTTTACAACATATTTGTATTTTATTTGTGTGTAAGTAAAAAATTATTTATTTAATTTGTTATACTACTTTTATGATTTAAACATATAACTTTTATTAAATAAATAGGATAAAAATATTCAATTAATCGAACTATACATATATAATATGATTAATTGATATGTGATAGTGATATTTCAATTCATCCTTAAAAAATAATATGTGTCATATTTCATTAAAAGAGAATACATGTCATATTCTCAATTGTTAAAATGGGTAGGTTTCACTTAAGTTGGGTTCCCATTAATTATCTTGTGTTAGTCATGGCTGATGTAGATAACCTCAATAATTAGAAAAATACATTGCATTATGAGTTTTCAAATCCAATTATCTAGGAACCATAAATATTTATGATACCATTGGAATATAGTTGTATTTTTCTATATAATATATTTTGGAATATGGTTTCTTAATAAAAAAGACACCAATAACATTGTGTTGGGGTCAATTTATTATAATAAAAAATGAATACATAATATCATATTACATAATATCAAAAAAATATAATATTAAGACACTATAAAATTTATAAAGATTACATTAAATTAAAAACACAAACAAAATCATTAAAATTTATGAAAAAGTTTTTCCCTCCATTAATATCATTAGATCAAAAGTATATTGTTACTCATGTTTTCCTTGGGAAATAAGGGGAAATATAAATGGTGATATCATTTTATCAGTAAGATATGTTGTACAGTACATGATAACAAGGTATATAATTGACACACATATTGTTATAATAAAAAATAGATAAATTATTCCATATAAAAGGAAACATATCCTTATTACAAGACATCTAAAAGAAAATTATAGGTACTCCTCTCCGATTACCTTTTTATATTTTTTTCACTTGAAACCCACTGATGCATCTAGGGAATATATAATTCCCCTCCTTGGACATAATATAATAATTCTACATCATTAATCAAATTTTAAAAAATAATATAAACAATTTAATATATAATTATTAGTATAGATAATATATTATTGGCATATATATTTTATAGATAATTACAAATATATGAATAATGGATATGCCTATTTTTATGGTCTCTAAGTAAAGAGAATTTGATTTCTTTGATCAAAGTAATAGTGTTTCATGACCCCCTCCCTCCAAAGATATCACAATGTGGGGAGAGAGATAATGACCCCCAAAGTCTAGCCCCCAGTATGCACTAGGTTTGCGACTAGCACTAAGGGTATGAAAATCACATTAAATGGGAGGAATTACACTCTATAATATTATAGGATCATGTGATAAGATACATTATCTGCAATAAACTCCATTAAATAATATAAAATGAAACTGAAACAATCCCATGTGCATTATAAATAAAATCCATAAAAATAAAAGTGTCTATTGTAAATGACCAAAAGAAAAGATAATGTAGTGAGACAACATCGATCAAAAAGAAACTTTTTCCAAAAATATCAGGGTGTTACAACTCCTATATCATAAATCCTAGCCAACCACATCAAAAATATTAATTCTCCTATCATTCGCTTGAATTTCATTAGTGTGGTAGGAGAAACCTTTTCCACTCATTGTTTCTTATATCAGGAATAGATCACAAGGTCTTAGGAGTTTTGGTAAAAGAGTTCCCTACATAAGTAATGCATATCAATTCTTGTTGGGGTTATCATGGTCTCGGATGAAAAACCTTAAAAGACAAACTAGTTTTCCCCATTGCATGACTAAAAACTTCACATTTTCCTCAAGAACTATGTGTGGAATTATTCATATTCCAATAAGATACGTAGTGAGGTCTAGATCTTCTATTCTGGGCCCAGATGTAACACAATATGGGAAAATACTTCACTCTTTTATTTATGATTTTGATCTTCATAAGAGTATTCAATATGGGTTAACACCCTATGCATGAGCCTATGTTCAGAAAAACCCCTTTTTTCTCTCCACACATGAATTCAATATGTATAGGAATTCTATTTAAAACCTGTTGGAATTATTCTTCCTTAAAAATGATATTTAGTGATTCTTGGGTTCAATACCCTAGTCCAAAAACAATATTCTTTCTTTATGTCAAGTCACCATCATTCTTACCGCAAGAAGTCAAACTACATAACTCATGTCCGAACCGCAACACCATAGACTGCATAGCACCTCAAGAACTATGTGTGTCTTTATTTTTATCTAGTGAGATAAGTAGTTACACCTAGGTCTCATGCCCTAGTCCTAGAAGATAGGTAAAGAAAAATACCAGCTCCCTATGTACAAACAATTATTTACACAGGATCTCTTAATTAAAATCTCATCATCAGGGGGTCCACTAAGTAAATAGAGATATACCGCTTCTATATAAAGGTTAGATCTATTCAAGGGAATATAATATTCATAGTTTATATTAGTCCAAATGCTTCCTTTATTCTCAAACATATCCCTTCCACATGTCATACTAATAATCTTAGACACTCTCAGGTTGTAAATACCCAAAAATTCCATGTAATTTTTTTAAAATTATATGAGAATTTTATGAGTCCGCAAAAATTGACGGTGTATGATTCTGAGGCCCGGTGTTCCCAGGATGAATTTATGAACTTTTCTTTAGGTACGTTCAGTAAATGTACGAGCCAGTTTTTGTATATTTTGAACTGATACTCAGAATTGAAATCTGAGGACACCGTTGAACTCACAGTGCCGGTATTCTCTTAAGGAGACCTTCACCTCGACCGCAGTAGGTCGAAGGTGAAAGTTAGTTTTTCACTTTTTTGTTGAAAAATAAACATAAAATTATTTAACATTTTATTTTTATTCTTGAAACCCTTCTACATGGGTTATGGAGGTGGGGACCACCCGAACTAAAACCCCCCATTTTGAATTTAAATGGTGGTGACCACATAAACTAAAAATTCCCTCTTTAATGTGGAGAAGTCTCTTGAACTCCCTCCACCTTAGTTGTGCCACCCACCTTTAATTAATGGTGCCAATTAATTGTGCCAACAAAATTAAATAGATAGAATTAATTTAATTTGGTGTTGGCTCCACACTTGTTATTGTTGGGAGAAACCATTGGAAAAGGAGAAGGGGAGATCTTTTGGGGGGATTATTCTTCTCCAACGAAGAACACCTCACAACGAAGATCTTCTTCAATAGAGAATGTGTCATCTTCTCCAAACAGGAACATGTCATCCTCTAATGTGGGATGTCTTTGACAATGAAAAATGGATGTCCACCCTTCTCTCCTCACCAACATCTATGAACCTTCGACATAGGGTTCTATTTTTTGAGTACTCCACCATACCATTACTGATGGTCTTCATAGAAGATTTATTAAGTCACTTACTACCACCCTAACGTGGAGGGTGCAGGCCAAATGAACATGGCATGACCTCTCTGCATATCCTTGAGGTTTTTGTTATGTTCCTCATAATGGAATAGATCGGAGACCAGTGCCGACTAATGGAACTGGTGAAACTCAAATATGGAGGTCAGTACATTGTCGGCCACGACGAAGGTGATGGCGCGGATGCGCCGCCCAATGGAATAGAACCGCGGCTTGTGCCAGGGTGGCAAAAGGAGGACGGTTGGCTATCTGGCTAGTTGCGGTGGACTACTGCACCACAGGTACCCTGTCGTATCGCGGCTACCCCACTTCACCCCGGTCACCCTGCCGCACTGCGGCCTCCCCACAATGTCGGGCCACATGGTCGGGCCGCCCAGCGCGGACTGAACAACCTAGCACGGGCTGGACCGCCCAGCGTCTGTCGGGACACCCAGTGTGGGTCAAGCTGCCCAGCATGGGTCGGGCCCCTGAGTGTGGGCTAGGCCAGACCCATTGGGCAGGGTCGCACTGCAGGCCGTGCCGGGTCAGTCCGACTGGGACGGACCAGACCCGTACCAGTTTCGACCCATCCCATACTTTTGGCCATAACTTTGGCACTGGGCATCCATTTGGAAAATTGTCTATGGTTCTAGAAACATTGGAGTGAGATAGTTATTTTGGTATACCCCACTTGAGGTTTGGATAATGTTGGGGTATGGTTAGTTTGGATCGACCACAAATCCAACCAAGCCCTCAGAACTAAAAGGATAATAACATACATATTGGGTGTCTGATTGATGCACCGTCTATTACATTGAGTCCCCTATTACATGGCAATCGTTTAGGATACTTTATCGGGGGACTTTATAGAATTTGGATTATCGACCTGCGGCTTTAGGAGTGGACCCTCCCTGAGATAATAGAGCTTAGTGCGGGAACCCTGTAGCTAGCTGTGATGATGTACTAGGATCCTGTGTGTGGTTGGTGAGGTACTGATGATGTACTGGGATCCTGTGTGGGTCTGACGAGGTTCTAATGAAGTACTAGGATCTTGTGTGGGTCTGACGACGTACTGACAATGTACTAGGATCTATGTGGGTCTGACGACGTACTAACGATGTACTAGGATCCTGTGTGGGTATGACGAAGTAGTGACGATGTAATAGGATCCTGTGTGGGTCTGACAAAGTACTCATGATGTACTAGGATCCTATGTGGGTTTTACGACGTACTGATGATGTACTAGGATCCTGTGTGGGTCTGATAACATACTGACAATGTATTAGGATCCTGTGTGGGTTTGATGATGTACTGATGATGTACTAGGATCCTGTGTGGGTCTGACGAGGTACTAGGATCCTCTGTGGGTCTGATGATGTACTACGATCCATTGTGGGTCTGATGATGATTTAGGATCCTTTGTGGTTCTTCCACTTAATAGATTAAGATGATTCAGTAGTTACATCTAATCATCTCTACTACTGTACCTAAGATATACCTTGTGTGAGATGAGTTCGTACCGGTGTGGTACTTTCCTTCATGCTAATACCATGGTGGTATTCTCCAATATGGTGTACCTGTGTGGTGCTTACCATTTTGTTTTTCCTTCCTTTGTTGAATAGTTGAGCATTGGGATTTTGGGTTGGACCCTGTGTTTTATCATGATTGAGATGGGTATATTTGATAACATAGGTATATGTATGGGCATATACCTAAGTAGGGTTGTAACTAGTTTACATGATTTGTGGTTTATCCATTGTGGATTTTGTGAGACCTTGAGGGTCTCGGGGTCCCCACTGAGTATCGTTATACTCGCCCCTAGATGGGTTATTCCCACACCTTGTTGTGTTTGATGCAGATGACAGACAGTGTTGATCGAGGCTGAGGCTACTAGGACTGGACGATGCCAGAGGAAGACTATACGGCGTGTTGGCATGTAGAGGATATGGGTAGACGTGGAGTGATGAAGAGGTGATTTGTACCTACCCTATAGGTAGGAACCTTAGAGGATGACCCAATAGCTATCCTACTCTTTCTTCAGTTGTATTTTATTTTAGTTGTACTTGTACCTTTACTGTTGGGCTTGTATTTCGGCCCCTCTTACTTCCATCACTCATTTTTTAATACATTTTTCTTGTGTTCGTATCTTTATGTGTGCTTGGTTGAGTTTCTTTATAGGATATAAAGACAATGTCATCCTGGCTTTTAGGGGATACACCTTTCGGTGCCAGTCGCCAGCCCCTACCTTTTGGAAGATAGGCTTGGGGTAGTCACGGAACGAGCCCTGGGAGATGTGTTGTGACAAATTAGTATCAGAGGAGTCGGTTCTACCATAGAACATAGGACTTTGATCTCTCTTTTAACGGAAATAGTGTTAAGTTTTGTGAGTGTGGTTATCAGTGTAGGGAACCCAGTGTTGGTGCGGCGGCTGACGTATCCATAAACCAGGACCCTGACTTCTGATTTCCGACTTAGTGCACGAAAACACTAATTGTGTGTGTGTGTGTTTTCCATAGTTTTAATTGCGATCTCTTTGAGTCATCTCACCAGGTATAACTTATTGACCATGTATCACCTTTTTCTTTTTAGAATTTGTCCATGGAAACAGCCATCTAGGGTTCCAGGACTAGTACTCACTGATATCCCACTCAGATATGAGGCCTCGGTGCATGGCCCTGCTCTAGTAGAGGCACCAGCGGAGGCACCATCGGTACCATTAGCCGTTGGTCCACTGATGAAACTATCCCCAGTAGTACAGGTTTCACGCCGCTTGAGTGTGTTGCATGAGTTCCAGCACTAGAGGCTACCCAGGTTTAGGGGAGAGATGAACCCACAAGCAGCTAAGGATTGGATGGAGGCCGTGGTGAAAGTCTTTCGACTAGTAGGGACACCAGCTGATCTCATGGTGATCCGTGTCGCTCGTCTTCTATAAGAAGAAGTAGCCAGATGGTTGAGCTTAATTCTTTAGGTTCACGATGAGATAACATTTCTCTGGGTAGACTTCAAGAGCCTATTTCGAGCAGAGTTTGTCCCAGTGACTCTTCGCGTAGTACACATATAGGAGCTACTTCATCTTCAGTAGGGTATTATGACATTGGCTCAGTACTCAGTGAGGTTAACCGACCACTCAGGCTACTCCACTAATATGGTGAAGGACACATTTTTCAGGGGCCGGACCTTTGATCAGGGTCTCAGGCAGGATATCAGGGCTTCAATAATTTTTCTCAGCATCCCGATGCAGGATGGGGTGTTAGAGTGAGCCCTATTAGTAGAGAGTTTTCTTGCTGAGCAGTCACCAGCAGCAAGACCCCCCACCGGATGTCACGTAGCGGAGCCTTCTGTAGCTGCCAGCAGACAGATGTCAAAGAGGTCCAAGAAGACCAGACCTACAGGTGGACGATGGCATTACTCAGGATCAGTTGTGTAGGGCACCAGAGACAAATCTAGTCATGAAAAGAACATGTAGTGTTTCACATGTGCGGGAAGGTTCACATGGCTTGTGAGTGTCCAACCCGCCATACAGATGATCATCATATGGTCGAAGGACTACCCAGACAAAGACAGAGGTTCGACTGAGGAGGTCCGTAGGGAGCAGGCAGACAGGGCAGAGGATTTGGCCGTGTAGATAGCGGTGGGTGATGATTCGAGATGTTACCTCCACCACCACCAGGTGGTCCACCTAGACTGTAGAGAGTAGGTAGATAGGAGCGATCTCAACACCAGGCAGTTGAGGCCTATGACCATGGAACTTCAGAGATGACATGAGGTATGATCTATTTCTACTCCACCTTAGCTGTAGTACTTATAAACCCAAGTGACAGTCATTCTTTTTTTTTTCACGGCCCTCTTTTGGAGCTCAGAGATTCTGACGAATTTTTTGGCTTGATCCTTACAGCTAGAGACTCCTAGAGGAGAGGATTCAACGATTACGCACCAGTGTAGGTAGTGCGAGCCTACTCTAGGAGGCAAGAGATTATGATAGGGTCTCCCATTAGTAATATCGAGGCCTTACGACGTCATCTTGGGTATGGACTGGTTATCTGCAGTCCATGCTTAGATTGACTGTATTAGGCGCAAAGTGCGGGGTGTCCGCATGGATGGGAATAGGTTTACCTTTACTGGCGAGAAGGGAGCCTTTAAAGCATAGGATGGACATACTCGGAGAAGAGTGCAACCGACCACTCATCAGTTGGATAGCCTTACCCTTGGAGTAGTTGATGTGGAGAGTCTGAGCTATCTTTTAGTGGTGGAGTAGTATCCGGATGTTTTCCCTGATGATTTTCTAGGTCTACCTCCTCAAAGAGATGTGGACATTTACATTTAATTGTACCCCGAGATGGCACTGATATCTACACCAACGTATTGGTTGGCTATCAGGGAGCTTTGTGAGCTACGGGTATAACTGTAGGACTTACATGAGAATTGATTCATTCGGCCCAGTGTTTCTCCTTGGGAAGACCTGATTTTGTTAGCCGAGAAGGAAAATCGGAGCTTGAGACTTATTGTCAACTATCGATGCCTGAACCAAGTGACCGTGAAGAACAAGTACCCACTCTTGATGATTGATGACCTCTTTTATAAGCTGAAGTGAGCATGTTGGTTCTCAAAGATAGACCTTATATTAGGCTATCACCAGCTCAGAGTATGAGACAAGGATGTGTAGAAGATGGATTTTAGATTTTGTTACAACCACTATGAGTTCTTGGTTATGCCATTCGGTGTGACGAACGCTCCAGCAGTGTTCATGGGACTCATGAATAAGATCTTTCATCCATATCTTGATCTATTTGTGGTGGTCTTCATTGATTACATTCTGATCTACTCGAATATTTAGGAGGAGCATGCCTATCATTTGTAGATAGTTCTAGACACACTCCGAGAGAACCATCTTTTTGGTAAGTTCTCTAAGTGCCAGTTCTGAATCCAAGAGGTTCAATTTATAGAACATGTCATATTAGAAGATAGATTTGGAGTAGATCTAGTGAAGATTTAGGTGGTAATTTCTTGGGAACCACCCTAAAGTGTGATGGAGGTATGAAGTTTCCTGGGTTTGGCTGGAAACTACCGGAGGTTTGTGATAGATTTCTCCAGAGTTGCATCACCTTTATCAGCGTTGAAGAAGATGGGGAAACCCTTCATTTGGTCAGAGAGATGCCAGCAGAGTTTTCAGGAGATGAGGTAGAGGCTGACTAGTGCCACCATCTTGAGGCAAGAAGAGGAGGGCGTAGGGAACGTAGTCTACTACGACGCATCAGGGACCTGACTCGGATGTGTCCTAATGCAACAGTGAGTAGTGATCTCATATGGTTATCGACAACTCAGATATCATGAGTAGAACTGTGCTACCCATGACCTGGAGTTAGCAGAATTGGTATTCACCTTGAAGATGAGGAAACATTACTTGATGGGAAAGTGTTCTACAGTCTACTCAGATCACAAGATTCTCAGGTATATCTTCTCATATAAGGACCTAAACCTAAGACAGTGACATTGGCATGACTTACTCTAAGAATATGAATTAGAGATAGTCTATACTCCTGAGAAGGGGAACGTTGTAGCAGATGAACTCAATAGGAGATCTGGTATATAGCTACTAGGTGAGGCAACAGAGCAGCTGGATGTTTTATAGATAACCTTTGTGGATCGATATGGAGAAGCTTTTCTTCAGTCTCTTATAGTCACTCCCCCAATTCATCAGCGATTTAGGGAGGTGCAGTGTAGGGACACTGACTTTGAGGCTCGACGTGCTTAGATATCCATAAGACGGGCACCTAATAGATTTTCTAAAGGTGGGGAGCACGTCATCCTCTTCAGAGGACATACCATTGTACCAGTGTCACTTTGGGAGGGATTTTTGAGGGAGTTCCACATGTCCCCTCTAATGGTATATCCAGGATTAGTGAAGATGTACCAGGATATCCGATGACAGCACCTATGGTTGGGAATGAAGAGAGTAGTAACAGAGTTTGTCTCTTGGTGCCTCACATGTCAGCATGTGAAGGAGGAGCATCAGGTACCAGAAGGCTTAGTTCAGCCTTTAGAGGTCCCAGAGTGAAAGCGGGATGGGATATCAAAAGAATTTGTGAAATGAATTCCATGTACCTCCAAAGTTCTTGAATCTATCTGGGTGATCAATGACCGACTCACCATGTCGGCCCACTTCCTACCGATCAAAGAGTAGGGTTCTGTAGAGAGCTTGGGATGCCTCTATGTGAAGGAGATTGTGTGGCTACATGGAGTACCCTCGATGATTGTCTCTGATAGTGATAGAATTTTTACCTCCCAGCTATGGAAGGGGTTGTAGGAGGCTTTTGGGATATAGCTTCATTTGAGCACCACCTTCAATCCTTAGATGGATGTCCAGACTGAGTAGACCATTTAGACCCTTGATGACATGCTACGGGCGTGCGTCCGCGACTTCGATAACAATTGGGAGGATCACTTCCCTTTGGTGGAGTTTTTATACAACAATAGATATAACTCCACCATTGGGATGGCACCTTTTGAGGTGTTATATGGGAAACCTTGCAGATAACCTTTGTGCGGGAATGACCTAGGGGAGTCAGCACTCATGGGACCAGAGATGGTACGGGCTACCACAGAGAAAGTGGAAATCATTCTGGAGTAGATGAAGACTGAACAGAGTAGGAATAAGTCTTATGCCGATAGGATACAGAGACTTCTAGAGTTCGAGGATGGTGACCACATCTTTCTAAGGGTCTCACATCGACGATATTTGCTGAGATTTGGTCGGGGTGACAAGTTATCTACGAGGTTCATTGGACCCTTCTAGGTCCTCATCAGAGTTGGAAAGGTGGCTTACCACCTAGAACATCCCCCTCAGTTGCACCGGGTGCATGACATCTTCCACATATCCCAGCTGAGGAGGTACGTGCATGACCCTTCTCACATCATTAACCATGGCGAGCTGGACATCGATGATGGGGAAACATTTACGGAGGTTCCAGTAGAGAATGAGGATCAACAGGAGTAGGTCCTTCGTGGGTGGTGAATACCTCTAGTGCGTGTTCTCTCACAGCTCGGGAACCTCCAGGAGAGCACATGGGAGCGGGAGGCTCAGATTCATGCTCAGTACCCCCACTTGTTTCCTTAGTTTGAGTTGTGGATTATGGGGATGTAAAGCCCTGAGGTGCGGAGAATGTAGAGACCCAAAAAATTTACTATAAATTTTTTTTAATTATATGGGAATTTTACGAGCCCGAGAAAATTAACGACGCATGATTCCGTGGCCTGGTGTTCCCAAAATGAATTTCTGAACTTTTTTTCAAGTACGTTCAGTAAACGTATGAGTGGGTTTTAGTAACTTTTGAACCGGTTCTCGGAATTGAAATCCAAGGACACCGTTTAACTCACAACACTAGTATTCACTTAAGGATACCCCCCCCCTTGACCATAGTTGGTCAAAGGTTAAAGTTAGTTTTTCACTTTTTTGTGGAAAATTTAAAAAAATTATTTAACATTTTATTTTTATTCTTGAAACCCCTCTACATGGGTTATGGAGGTGGGGACAACTTTAACTAAAACCCCCCATTTTGAATTTAAATGGTTGGGACCACCCGACCTAAAAACTCCCTATTTAATGTGGAGAAGTCTCTTGAACTTCCTCCACCTTAGTTGTTCCACCCACCTTTAATTAATGATGCTAATTAATTTTGTGAACAAAATTAAATTGATAGACTTAATTTAATTTGGTGTCGGCTCCACACTTGTTATTGTTGGGAGAAACCATTGGAAAAGGAGAAGGGGAGTGCTTTTGGGAGGATTATTCTTCTCCAATGAAGAACACCTCCCAACAAAGATCTTCATCAACAGAGAACATGTCATCTTCTCCAACAAAGATCGTGTCATCCTACAATGTGGGATGACTTCGACAATGATGAACCAACATCTTCCCTTCTCTCCTCACCGACATCTATGAACCATCGAGTTAGTGTTTGATGTTTTGACTATTCCCCCTTACTGTTCTTGACATTCTTCATTCAAGATTTATTAATCCACTTGATATAACCCTAACGCGGAGGGTGTGGGCCAAACAAAAATAACCCAACATCTCCGTATATCCTTGAGGTCTTTTTGTGTTCCTTGCAATGGAAGAGAGCAGTGACTGGTACCAACGAATGGCACCAGTGGGACTCAGATATGGCGGCTAGAACACCACCAGCTGTGATGAAGGTGAGGGTGAGACCACATTGCCTGATAGAAGATAACCACAGCTTGTGCTACAGCGGCGAAGGGAGGACGGCTGGCCATCCGGCCAGTCGTGATGGGCCGCAGCATCGTGGCTGACCCGCCCCACCATGGTGCCCCGCCGTAGCATGACCACCCCACACTATCGGGCCGCATCAAGGGCTGGGTCACGCTGTGGGTCGGGCTGAGTCGACCTGATCCAGGTCAGCCTAGTCTGGGTCGGGTCGGGTCGGTCCAACCAGGTCGGTCCGGACCCGAACCAGTTACAACCCATCCCATAATTTTGGCCATAACATTGGCACTGGGCATATATTTGACGAACCTTCTATGGTTCCATAAACCTTGGAGCGAGACAGTCCTTTTGATATACCCCACTTCAGGTTTGGATAAATTTGGGGTATGGTAGGGTTGGATTGAGCATTAATCCTACCAGGCCATCAGACCTATAAGGAAAATAACTTACAGACCGGGCATCCGATTGACACACTGTCTATTGTGTTGAGACACTATTATGTGGAATTCCTTTGGGATACTTATTCCTGGAACTTCTTGATAGTTGGATTATTGACCAGTGGCTTGAGGATTGGACCCTCCAGGAGACAAGCGATCCTTGTGCAGGAACCCTGTAGCATGTTGTGATGATGTACTAGGATCATGTGTGGGTCTAATGATATACTAGGATTTTATGTGGGTCTGACAACGTACTGACAATGTACTAGGATCTTGTGTGGGTCAGAAGACATATTGATGATGTACTAGGATCTTGTGTGGGTCTGACAAGGTACTAACAATGTACTAGGATCCTGTGTGGGTATGACGATGTACTGACGATGTACTAGGATCATGTGCAGGTATGATGATGTAATGATGATGTACTAGGATCCTATGTGGGTATAATGATGTACTGATGATGTATTATGATCCTATGTGGGTCTGGAGATGTACTGATGTTGTACTTGGATCCTGTGTGGGTATGACAGGGTACTAGGATCTTGTGTGTGTCTGACAATGTACTATGATCCCCTATGGGTATGATGCTGATTCAGGATCCTTTGTGGGTCTGCCTCTTAATAGAGTAAGATGATTCAGTAGTTACATCTAATCATCTATACTACTATACCTAAGATACACCTGGTGTGAGCTGAGTTCTAACCTATTTGGTAATTTCTTTCATGGTAATACCTTGGTGTTATTATCCTGTGTGGCGTACCTGTGTGGTACTTACCTTTGTGGTTTTCCTTCCTTTATAGAACAGTTGAGCTTTGGGATTTTGGGTTGGGCCTTGTGTTTCCTCATGATTGAGAAGGGTATTTTTGATAACTTCGGTATATGTATGGATGTATACCTAACTATGGTTGTCACTGGTTTACATGTTTTTTGGTTTATCCTTTGTGGATTTTGTGAGAACATGAGGGTCTCAGGGTCCCTACTGAGTATCGTTATACTCACCCCTCCATGGGTTATGCCCACACATTGTTGTGTTTGATGCAGATGACGGACAACACTGATCGAGGCTGAGGGTACCAGAACTGGACAATGCCAGAGGTGGACTATACGGCGTGTCGGTACACAGAGGAGATGGGCATACGTGGAGTGATGAGGAGGATATTTGTACCTACCCTTCAGGTAGGAACCTTGGAGTACGTCCCAGTTGTTTTCCTACTCTTTCTTCAGTTGTATTGTATTTCATTTGTACTTATACCTTTACTTCTAGGCTTGTATTCCAACCCCTCTTACATTCAGCACTCTTTTTTCTATAAATTTTTCTTATGTTCGTATATTTTTGTGTGCTTGGATGAGTGTGTTTACAGGATATAAATTCAATTCCTTCCTAGTTTTTAGGGTATATGACTTTTGGTGCTAGTCACCAAACCCTGGCCTATGGATGGCGGGCTTGGGGTCATCACGACATGGGCCTCGGGGGACGGGTTGTGACACGGGTATTCATAATTCTTCTTAAACTCCTAGTGATAAAATTTATGGTACCTAAGGACTACTTTATCTGACTATGTTGTAACACAACCTAGTTGGTTATTCATAATGTCGCGCACAAAACTAGTTTATCAGCTAGATTATTACCCTATTTGACTATGTTGCAACACTGCTGAGTTGGATTTTCATAAATTAGACCAAAAAAGGTTAGTAAACCAACAATAATTTCACTCTTAGGAGAATCCCCTTTAGTCCTCATCTACTTTGATAACATTATTTTGGAACCTTTTTTTCGAATTATTTCATGGTCATCCCTTTCATAGTATTCTTGTGTCCTTCCTCACGATATGAGAACCCCCAAGACTATAGATTACAATTTCTTCCCTCATTTCCAAATTAGGTTGGAACAATCTTGGTCTAGTATGCCACATATCACATATCATTTCTATAACATCAAGGTCCTCATCATATGACCTAAAAAACTACAGGTATTGTATTCCCCATCTTTGGGTCAGATTTTCATATGGAACCTATTCCCCTGATTATTTGGTAATTTTTACTTGAAATGATCCTTCCATATTCATGCACTTTACTTTCACAAAACCAGTCTCTATGTCCTAGGAAATAGAAGTCTCTATAAAATTTCTTCTTCCATCGATAATAGAATGTTCGAATTCCGAGAAACTATTTTCCCTGACTATTTCGTAACATGACCCAATGGGATTTTTATAAAGTACCCACAAAAAATGGGGTTCTCAGCCAAAGAAGGAGGCTACTTGACTTTTCTATAACATTACCCAGTTTGATTTTCATAAAGTAGCAAAAATGGGGTTTTCAACTAGTGTTAACTTTTTCCTTAGGAGAGGCATAATTTATCTGCATAATACCTTGCCTCCATACCACTCTTCTTATTTAGAGTTATCTAAATTATATTTTATAAAATTCCCCTTACCACACCTGAATGTGATAGGGAATTTTTTAAATAGATTTCTGTGAAAGGAGAGAATTTTTAATATTTTGGTCCAAGATAAAGGCTTTAAATTATATCCCCCTAATGTCCTTATATTGTGACATTAAACTTCACAGAACAATTTTCTTGTTGTATGAAACTAAAATACATATCGTAACATCCTTTTTTAATGACATTAAACTATATATCCTAACATCCTAGTCACTAGTTGTTAAAATTTACAAAAAATTCCTCAAGGTTAGAAGTTAAACTACAAGTTCAATGTTATGGTCTCACAACGTTAAACTGCACAATGCTTCAACTATTTTCAGAAAGGGGCCACCCCCCAAAATTTGGTTATTTAACAAAATGTACCCACCTTAAGACAAGACAAATTTGTGTAGGAGTGGTTTCCCGTTCATGGCCAATGCCAATACAAATTCTCTCCTTATTATCAGACATCTTCCCTTGGAAAACCACCACCATATGGTCTTGATAAATATGAATGTTCATAAACTCCCTTAGTCCATAATTAATAGAATGTTGGAATTCCTAAAAACTCCATTTCCTCACTATAATGTAATAATCCATAGTTTTCTATCCATAAATTTTCCCATAAAAAGGATTTTTCAGTCAAAGGATGCAGCTATTTGACTATGTTGTAACATTCTATAGTTTTATTTTTATAAAGTATCCCACAAAATGAGTTTTTCAACTAGTGGTAGATTTTTTCCTAGGAGATACCTCTTATATTCTAAAATAATTTTTGGATTTAGAAACAAAGAAACCATGGCTCCAAATTACCCATTGTGTTTTTGAAGAATATCAAAGCATTATGGGCCAAAAATTCTAGTTCGGGTCATTATTTCCAAACATGAGGTCAGAGTTATTTGAACTTAAACAACAGTCACATTACACTAGCAGTAATGACTTTAAAATGGACACAAAAATGACATAGTACTCACCAGATTAAGAACTTGTGAAGGGAACTTTGGAAAATTGTTGATTCGCAGCTCGCCAAACATATACTCCTTGTGGTTTAGGAAAAATCAAGAAATGAAAAGAAATTGTCATAAAACATGTTAGGCTGAAAGAAAGAAAAGGTAAAACTAAGAAAAATCCATACATCACCTCCTAAGTCATCCTCAAATTGGACATAGGAAATAAAAATTTGGGTTAATAAATAAAAAGACGTAAAGTTTGTATGGTTGTTCATATAACCTTGGAAACTATCAGACTATGATCCCTTGGACCCATGGCTTAGGAAAAAAATAGATCGCTCTCTCACCCTCTTCATTTTAATTATAACACAATGAAATTTAGAAAAATGATTCATTTTAGGTGTTGTATTATGATTATAATTTGGGGAAAATTGAAAGAAAAAGTGATGGGAAACAAAAATATGTTTCATTTATGTTCCAGTACATAGAAAAACTTCCACATACTAGAGCCTCTCTAACAAATTTTACATATTTTCCTGAACATAGGCTTTGAGAAGTTGAACATTACCTTGATCAATTCTTGTATATTGTTGAAGCTTGGCCATTTGTGTAGCAACATCCTCCTTTGATTTATAGATCTTATCTTGCTCTGAACCAATAGAATCCCTTATTTTTGATAAAGCTCCTTCCTAGTATTTATGGAGTTATACCACATCTTCATTTATGGAATTTAATTATTCGTTATGTTTCACCATTTACAGAGACTTATTATCAAGGTGATCTTGGTACTCCTTCCACCTTGGTGCGGATGATCTCAGATTGGTTCACAATAGCTCTTAGTTCCTCAAACCAGCCTACTAGATGTGCCTTGTCTTGCTGCGATCTTTGCTCCTCTTCACTTTTCCTAACTATCAGCTTCACCAAAATATGGGTTATCTGGTAATTAAATATTTCATATCCTAATATGGAAATATTGAATGGAAGTCAGTGAATTCACTATGGCACTTCTTCAAGAGTTGTCTCCCCAATTAGCTTCCATATATCTCCTTAGATAATGTGGCGTGTAGTGAGAGAAACTGCATGTGTCTCCATATTAGACTCAGAATAACTATCAGAGGGATAGATATAATCTAATATTAGTGAACTCATTGAGATGAATTTTTTTTCTCCTTCCAATGTATCCTTAGATTCACCTACTGATTTTGGTGGAACTAGCATGGAATCCCCTGTATCGGGCCTAGTCATCAAAGTCAATGACACAGAATAGAAAGTGAAACATCTCATCAACATCAAAAGGTCAAAAAAATAGAAAATGAAATGAGTTGATCAAAACAGTTGATAACACTCACCCTTTTTTGGATTGACTATTGAAATTGATACATCTATAGTGCCACAGCCTCAACTCCCAAATAAAGATCTTCTTAATCATGAGTATCCTTCTGGGTTTTCTTATCAACTAAGAGTAGAGGCTCTCGAAAATATCTCACTTCAGGATTCTCATTCATCACTCTATTAGAAACATGATTAGGGTGGAGTTGGATTCCTTTTTCATGAAGTGCCTTAGAAATTTTATATGCAAACAAAATTTCATAAATTGATCTTTAAGGTAAGGCATAAGGTGAAAGAAATTTATATGTGTTTGGAAAATTCAAAAAGGATAAAACTCATGTTCGTACAATAACATATGTAAATCCTTGAGTTATCCTAAGATATAATAGTTATATTTAATTAGATTCATCATTTCTTGATACATGGAATAAATTATAGCATCATCCTTACTAGTAGGGGTATCTTAGAGCCATTTAATAGGACATAAATTGCCTCCACTATTGATCTCCACTACCTTCTTCCCATCTGACACAACATATTCAGTCCAAGAAAAGCCAGTGTTAGTATCAACACCATCATCATACCATCCAATATCCATGTCAGCCCCTTCCAAAGTGAAAATTGGACCAATGTGGAATGATTCTAGGTCCTCCAGTATAGGAAATACCTTTTAAATTTCACAAATATAGGAAATTAGAAAATAGTAAAAGAAACCTTTTGGATTGCATCTGACATTACCATTACCCTCTCCCCTATCTGTAGGAGTGGGAGAATATGTGGCTACATCTCTTGATGTTTCATCCGTCAAGATAGTGGATTCATCTGTATGGGTATGTTCCTCCTTGGTTGTATCTTCCTAAATCCATGAACGACCAGCATTATATCCCTTAAGAGAGGAAAGTTATTCGAATTCTATAAAAGGAAAGAATGTTTGGAAGATTATATCGAGAAATTTTTGATATAAAATGACAACACAAAGACTTATTATTTAAAATATGCTAGTCTAACTTTATTTCAATCTTTCCCTTCCAATATTGAGTTTATGAGGATCTCATATCATCCCTCTTGTAAATAGAAAAACTATGTTATGGTCGAGTAATTTCATATATCATTTACTACATCATGGTCCTATAACCTATGGATTGTTATAAGGATTCAAGGGTCTCATCTATTGCCTCTATGGGGGTTCCAATGGGCCCATATATCAGCAATTAGAGTGCCTCTATTACTGGTCCTTCGTATCCTTATTCTTTTTCTTCTCCTATGAGATGAAAAATAAATCCCCCCATGATTAATGATGGAACATAAAAGATAAGAAAAGATATGGCATAAAAAATAATTACATCAGTAGGGATGATGTAGATGTCCCATTCCTTGTTAGTGTGACTACATACCACCTAAATCACTTATCAGTCCAACATATCAGACACTCACTTTGTGATTGGGATCTGATCATAAATTGAATATATCAAATCCTCCAACTTCTGAATATACCTCCCCACCATGGAAAAATCACTATCAGGTTAGATAATAGATGTTGATTTCATATCTTTTAGCTCTGGGATGCACATTCTGACCTATAGAAACACCCATGAATCCTTGACATCATGAGTTATGATCTTCCAACCACGAATTACTAAGGGTCGCCCATAATGTAGCTCTGATGTGGTAAAATGTAAAGAAGATCTGACACTATTTGACTTGGAAGTCTCTTCAGGCCTCTTTTTTCCACAAAAGAATGGATGGATGGAAGATGAGTCTCCTCTAGATGGTGAATACTTGACCATTTTGGCATGTGAGGTGCAGTTTTCACAAATATAATCAACTTGATAGTCTTTTCCTAAAATCTCCTCTAAGTCTCCAGAGCTTCACCATCATCACATTTGGTTCAATCGTTTCTATCACGCATTCCATGACTAAAAGAATTCATGGATGCGGCCTGGTAAATTCCTTTTTTTAATACCCCTTGATGGTATGAATAGATCCATGCACTTGCATCCCTAGCCTCTATCCTTCTTGATGCATCAAATAGAAAAATCGTAATTAACATTTGGGACACCTCCATGGACATCAGGTTCCAAAAATGACCAACTACCATTTAATGTTTCTCAATCCAAACATGTGTAGGAGAAAAGATTCTTGACTACTATATACACTTGAACTAGAGTGTAAATCACTATGAAGTGTATGCCTCATAGATTATTTTGTTATAAATATGAGCTACCATTATGTTGTCTCTGAATTCTGTCATATATGACCTCAGTTCATGATTATTTTCCTTATCATCGATGATAATTGTCCATATTGATGGATTACCAGACATGAAGAATTTTATGTCTCCTGACAAGTTAATCATCCACACCACTATATCATATGTCAAGATTAGTGGCTATATTCTAGGAACATCATGAAAAAATGGGCAAAATTGGCTCCCATGGACTTTTAATGAGCTTAGCAGAGCTTGTGAGATAAATTTCACTACAATCCAGTCCTATAGAACCTGAAATGGCCCAAAAATTCTAAAAGGACCCTTCTTATTGTATTTATGAAATAATAATTGGTAAATTTAGGCCATTACAAAGGAATTCAACCCTATGTACCACACCTCTGGTAGTTTGGTCATGAAAAAAAAGTCCCTTGACTCACACTCTCCTTGGATTCGTGGACTGGAAGTAGGTAAATTCTTAGCCTCATTGTGAGGATGCCAGTTAGGTGTGTCTTCGCATCAAATTTAAGATTGACCTTATAACCCCAATGGTTATACTGGACCTTCTCTTGTATAGTACAAAATGTTCCAGGGGAACCTTGATTCTCTAAAGTGGGGTATCCTGTTGGGAATCAGAAAGTGGGGCCTTCTCTTGGTGGATTGATAAAGGTATTCATCCATGTTCTGGAATAGATTTCATCCTTGGGGTGATTATCTTTGTTCTTCAATTTATTCTCCACCATAAAATGATCTGGGGCTAAGGAGGGTTTCTTTTCAGTTTCATCCAATATTATCTTTAATGGGATGAAATCATCATATATTTGTCCAAAAATAATATCCCCATAAATTTTTTAGCCTTCCCATAGGCTAATACCAACCTCACCATACATCAATAGGAAATAATTTTTTTATACTCCATTAACTCAGCAGATCGAGAATGATCTATGAGTTCTTTTAATCATGTGTTTTACCTACCCAAACATCCTTTTAGATATGGACCTCTTGTAACCTTTTTTGAATTATACACAAGTATGGAACACGCGATATGCTCACATACACTCTGGCCAAACTCACCTTATAGAATGAAAATATTAGTAATAATTCCAACCTTGCTTATGACCTATATATGAAGAGTGAAAAGTTGAGTCATAACAATGAGGATTTTATTCCTATATATGTGTCTTTAGATCTAGAGTGTAACTATTGTGTTTCATGAAATATCTAGTGGCGACTGTTCCATTCTTAATATAGGAATCCTTGAGGAGGAAATTTTGATGGAAGTGTAGTTGGTGTTCTTCATAAACCATAACATTAGGATGTAACTCTGAGTCTCATGGATAAAGGAATCCCTCAAAATTTTATGGTCATTCAATGGCAAGTAATCACTTCGTGGGAACTGACATTGATACGGTGCCAAATATTTTTCCAGATCCGGAAGATCAGGCTCAACCAAGTCATAGTAATCTGGACCAACATCCATGATCATCATTGATATATGGTTAGAAAATTTCTCAAGATAATCCATCAAGGTAGACATTGAAAACTACAAGATATCATCAATATATTCTATTAGGATAAAATATTGACAATGAAAAGTTATACTTTAGACTTAAAATAATTCAAAATTTTGTAAAAGGAATGGACTCGTGCAGGACCTTTTACCATGTGTCATGTGTAAGCCCATAAATTAGGTTCTTCACAAAGGCTCCACGACAAGGTTACATCACACAACATCATATCTCAAGTGGTTGTACCATAGTAAATTCTTCAAGAGACATTCATGAAATGAGAATCGCAACATGTCTCGGAGGATGGAATGTGCGATGAGAGTAAAAAGTGCCAACAGGAAATGTGAGAAATATGCGAAGGAAAAAATGGAATTTATAGATGCTACTAGCCTGCTCAGTAGACCTATGCCATGGATAAACCCTAGCGAATTGTGCTTGGAACTTTCAGACATGGACTACTCTTCTAATCTACACATGTGCCTTGTGTGGTTTTCCATCATGCCTTCATAATAATTTTCCTCATTCTTCCTTATTAATTGACCCTCTTCATAAAATAAGATCAATTACAAAGGAGGGAATTTTTTTGAAACTCTATTTTTTCAAGTGGTATGAAAGGATTATTAAGATTATCTCTATAATATTACAATTTTAATGATCCCAAATAAGAACCAAATGGACTTACCCAAGATAGTATCTGTGCTTCCCCATGTGCATTATAAGGACCACGCATCCCCCTGCATGGAAATAAAAGATAGGCCACCCCTGCTCAAGAGGCATGTGCTAGAAACCTACACCATTAACCTATGAAGACAACATCCTTTGACCAGGGTCCTCTATTTACCTATAAATAGGACACCATGGATCCTCATTTGGAAAACTGTAAATTTTGAAAAACCCTTGTAGCTCTGGTCGCACATTCCCTTTGCTTTGGTCTTCCAAAATTCCTCTGGTAACTCTCCAAAACCTGAGATAGAGATAATTAAGGGGTACAATAGATATTAAAGTTCCATCAGGTTCTAAAATTTAGTACACCTACAAGAGTACCCATTCTCCCCTGGTGAACAAACACCTCCAAAAATCCCCTTTCCTAACCAGGTACCTATGTGATCCTCATCTAGAGACACCTCAGGAGACCCATGGTGCCTAGGTTAAGTCCCTCTCATGTTTTGTTTCCCATGTGGTTCATTTACTAATGTATATCAAGCTAACTCAAGCCTATACCCCTACACAAAGAACTTGAAGTTCCTCCCATTCCCTACCCAAAGAACTTTTTATATCAAAGCCAATACATGCAAGACCTACTCCTTTTAGGACATCTTACAGGCCATAAATGGTAAACCCCCTCTTCCTTTGTTTCCCTTTTCTAAAAAGGACAAAATTGAAACATCCACTGAAGCCTTTGGACTTGCATAACAATGGAAATAAGAACACCAGCATTTCTCCCATTTGGGTATGTATTCATAGGGTCATAAGTTCCCTGAACTTGTCCAAACTGATGGTCGGGGTCTTCAATGTGCATGTTAGTATGCATTATCATGGTCCCGAGGACCCCAACCTTAGGGATGGTGTTACGGAGGTCATTTTATTTGGAATTGGGGATAGTACCATGTACTCCTCTATTCTCCTTTTAGACTCAGAGCCTCCAGTTCCAGACAAGGTGTTAGAGGAACAAGCTTTCATTTCCTTTTGACAGGGAATGAGATCCTCCTCTCCTATTACGAAACCAATTTCAGGGAATCCTCCCTGTAGTAAACTCGTAGCCTTTATTTCAGGAGGTTTCACTCTTTCACCTCTTCACCACTTGGGTTGTCTCTAGCTCGGTAATATGATGTTAATATCCTAGATAAAAAATGGGAGAGGGAATGGGAACATAAAATCCCCTTATTCTTCTCTCATATCCCAATACTCTTCCACCAGTAGAAGGGGGCCGTGTGGTTTTCCATATCGTTGGCTTCCTCTGGTTTCTCAAGTTCAATCATCACTCCTCATGACTCGCGTGGGATTAGATGTTTGTCAATATTATGGTTTCTAAAATATCATATGCATGTTTTAGCAGAGAATATTTGTTTGTATCATCATTTCACCTTCCTTCAAAGTGCCTCCATAAGTGTGGTTCTATGAGGCCATATATCCAACCTCAAGCCAAGGAGGATTTTGTTGTCTTTCATATCATCTGTTTCCTATTTTTTATCACACCGAGCATGAATCATGTAGCCTTTGAGGTTGAAGGTGGTCATGACATCCACATGATCTCAAACAAATCCTTCGTATTCTGATTTGGTATAATTCACAATCATAACAATGCTATGGGATTCTTATTCATTATATTCCCTCGTAATAAAAAGTTATGGTCCTCCTAATAGGTATAAGACCCAGCCTTCCACAAGTTGGGAATCATTACAAGTGTAAGACCCGAACAATCAATGGGCATCAACTTCAGGAATAATCCCCAATCATACCACCATACTCATCCATGAGACTCAACTATAGCTGTAATCCCCATACTATTCTCAAAATCACTATGAGTCAAGACATATCTCATGTCCCACTTTCACGGGCCTCCTAATAAGTATAACCCCCAAACTTTAAAAAAAGGGAATCCTCCCATATGGTGTAAGACCCAAATGAATCCTCCCAATGGGTTATGTTACCATGTGAGGAAAAACTTCAACGGGACTCCATAGGTGCAGGTCGTCACAACCAAACTAGGTGGGCTTTGACTCCCGTCCAAATGGGATACGTAGGAAGCCTCTCTGAGGTCCAAACCCGACACCCCAAACCAACCCTAATTCTCTCCAAGCAACATTCTCATAGATTCTTATTCAATAGTTGAATGTGAGTTCCTTCTAGGATCCCTGTACTACTTCAGTGTTAGTCCCACACCAAACATGAAGCATGCACTTTCTTCCTAGATGTCCATGGAACATGACACTAAACTGCATAGTTTAGTCCTTATCACATGAACTTGAAATGCATGATGTTACAAATTAAGTGGAAAAAAAATATGTGTGTTATGATTCCATTCACAAGGATGTGTGGGCGGACCATATCTTGGGTCTAAGCCTAACATAAAAACAACTCATATCTCCCTAGTTAATAATACTCTCCAAAACACACCACTATGTGGCTAAAAACCAACATCACTTTAATAAAAACCAATGAATATCTAATTGGTATATAAGAGAATACCATTGATAGAGAACCTCATATACATATAGTTATATCCATTGATAAATAATTCCATATACATACAGATGATTATAAATTCCATAAATTCTAACAATTGATTTTTTATTCAAGGGTGGACCACATCATACATGGTAGTAAATGATATATTCGTGAACATATCTTAAATCTATAATAGAGTCTCATAGTATGAAAAAATTCACCCCAAAAGGTTGAGAAGAGTCTGACCTCCCTTCCTCTTGACCAATGTGAGTTCTTAAGTACTATTGGACCAACTCCCCAATGAGTCCCTACCTTTGGGAAGAAGATCCCTTAGGGATATAGAAACACAGTGTGTTTCTGGTTCCATTAAGAAACTCATTGGAAAATAGTACAAAATAACAGAACCCATTTGAATGATTATAAAAAAACTCAACCCCGTGTAAGGGATTTTTTGAGTGCAACATGCAACATGTTTCCATCAGAAACACACACACAACCTTGTGAAGAAATCATAATGGGATCATGTCCATGCACCACATTATAAACAAATCATAACCTTATCATGTCCATACACAGAAATATTATCTCATGATATATAGAAAAACATAACCAATGCATTTAAGGGATATATAGGATATCAGTTATCAATCATCCACAAATATGTGTTCCACTTTAAAATAATCAATCACTTTTGAAACATTAAATAATTTACTCATGGAAAATAGACAGGTTTCATGAAGACATTTGTATAAAATTTAATAAGAAATATAGAGAAATTAGTTAGTTTATATTATAATAACATATCTCTAGTGTAACATATGAAATTTCAAAGGATATTTCCATATATGTAAAAACCCATTTTAAAGTTATTGAATAAGTATCTTTAAAAAAATACAATTTCTAAAATTCTTGAGAACCCCTTAAAATTTTTTATTTAAACCCAAATAAGTTTATCTTGATAAGAAAAGTTTAAAATTACCCTTTAAAACTATAGATTGAATTCAGAAAAGAATATTATAAAATAATATTTTTTTTAAAACATTCTTAGAGAAGAATTAAAAACAATAATGAGTTCATTACTAGAAATAGAATACTTTAAAATCCCATTTAAAATGAAGAATTACTTTTTAAAATCAAAATTTTACTAATGAAAAATATTAAGTTATTTTCTTTCCTTTTCAAAATCATGATGAATTAAATTCAATAGGAACACTATTTTAAAGTATTAAAGGTGAAACCATTTTTTAAAGAACCACTTTAAAATAAATCCATAAAATGGATCCTTAGAAAATAAATAAATATTATCGATTTGAAATGTCGAGTGAAAGATAAAAATATAATCATGATGAAAGTGAAATACTTTTTAATATTTTTAAAATGAATTTATGGAAACCCATGTCTTAAAGACAGTGATAAATATTTCAATTGATAAGTGGTAAAGATAAATTTAAAGATCACATGAAATAAAACAAATTTTTATTTAAAATATAAAAAAGTGAACATTTTCAATAAGAGTGAATATGGATTTAAAAATAAATATCTCATTTTATGAGGATGTGAATTATTTTTATTATCATTGAGTTTTATGAAAAAAGAAATATATCAAAGTAATTCCAAAAAAAAGGAGGGAAGGAATTATAATATCAAAATATTAGAGAATAAAATTAAAAGAAAACCCATATTCAAGAAGAATCATTTGGACTCATGATAAGAATGTGAGTCAAGAAAGACCCATTACAACCTAAGAAATGTTTTAACATAAAATAATTTAAACAGGGATCTTAAAATTAATATTTAAATACCATGAATAAAATATCATTCATAATATTAGGTATCAATAGTAAATATACACACCATTTCAAAGAAATTAGTTGTATAAAATAAACTATGTATCAAATAAATAAATTTGACACAAAACACCTAGACATTTTACTCAGGCTTAGTCGAATGCGCTCTAACTTCCATGTTCCTTTGAATGGCTCCTTTGAAAATTGGATTAAGTCTTTTAAGGGTAATATTTTGAGAATATCATAACCTCTAACAAGTTTCCTAGATTTTTTAGAGTTATTTAGGAAAATTGTGGTTTAATATAAGAGGCTTGGGCTTTGCGGATATGTGGGGTGCTGATGACCCCATTTATAAAGGAGGTGAGTGGAATTTATATAAAAATATAAAAGTAAAATTCATTCTTAAAAGGTAAAGTCAAACCAATAATGGGAAATAATTTATTGTGGGGAGTTTGATTTTTTATCAAGCCTTAAGAATAAATTTTTCAACATGTTTTTAATACATTTACTCTTAGATTTTTCACTTTTTCCATTTTTTGTTTTTATTATGGAAACTAATTTTTACATAGGTAATTTAAATTTAATGAATAAAAATAAAATGGGACTTATTAAATAATTTGGATCTAATCATTTCTATTATGGAATACATTTTCTTAAATAAAATTTCTATGTGTTAAGAAAATTAACTTTAATATTAGCCAATATCTCGTGTGAAAACCGTTGTTAAGGTAAGTGTTTTTTCTGCATAAGAAAATAAGATATTGGTGAAATTATCAATTTTATATTTATATGAAATTTAAAAAATTATTATTAAAAAATACATTTAATTTTTATTTCAAATAAATCCAATACCAAATCCCACTATATAGATATTTAGTTAAAAGAAACTCAAAAAAAATTGTTTTTATTAGAGTAAAATAACACTTAAGTATCCAAAATTTTAAAGAGATATTTTATAAGTTATAATTTTTATTTTTTTAATGATTTATTTTAGTTAATAAATAAAATTTTTTATATAAATAATGTTTCATAAAATTTAAAATCATACTTATATTATAAAAATGTAATAAAAGTGATAGTTCTTCTAAAATCAATATATTTCAATATTCACCCCATAATTCAACCTTTTTATAAAAATATTAAAAATTAAAAGTAAGATAATTTTTTAAAAATTAATTCAAAAATTAAATTTATTTTATATAATTTAAAAGAAAAAAAAATAGATTTTTAAGTGAAAATTCAGAATATAATAAAAACTTATTTTATTGAAAAATGATGTTTTTAAGTGTTATTAATATTATTTCATAATAAATTTTAATATAAATAAAGTTAATATATTGTTTTGTATGTAATTTTATTTTAAAAGTGGTAAAATTAGTTTATTAGGACAAAATATAGACCACTTAATAAACAATTATCAAGGAAATAACAATCTTTTTTATTCATATTAATTAATTATCCTCTAAATTTAATAAATTTTAGTTGAGAAACAAAATTTTATTGAATATAGGTTTTGTTATTCTTATAATATTTTCAACCATATTCATCTGAAATTTCATGTATCATTTTAGTTCAGTGTTTTGTGTAGATAATTCTAGCAAAAACATTATATTGTTTTAAAAATGAAAGATATATAGTAAAATATTGTGGTGCTTAATGGAGGGTTGAGTATATTGTCTCAGTAAAAAAACTCACTACATACTTCTTACAGACACCACTAATGAAAGAATAGGTTATATAATAAAATGTAACTATGTATCATAATTGGAAGAAGATAACAAGGTTAAAAAAGATTAATATATGTCGTCGTTGAAAATACACACACCATGAAGATATCCCACGTCATGAATATACACCCATGCAACTCATACACTCAATGCATGTCCTGAAGAATAAATCCCATTGAATAGATCATACTCATGATCAGTACCAATATAGATGGACTCAAGTCATAGCTTCACCATAAAATATGTTGACCCTAAAATTTACCCCATATAAAATTCTATACTGATGAGACCCTTTCCATATGCATTGTGAACAAATTCTACCCATTCCCTTGAAAATTCCTCACACCAAACCCATTCCCTTAAAAATAACATTTAATAATTTCATCAAAAATTTTATGGGTAATCCCAAAACCCAAAGTTTAAAGTCAAAAAAAGAGGATTATTAGAGCTTTTGTTTAATAAATTAAAAAGAATGTTCTTTTTTAAAACCAAATCCTTTAAATTATAGGAAAAGTGGAGTAGGAGAGAATCCACCTACCTCCAATTGGTTTTTTAAAAAGAATATTTTTTCTGACCTCACATATACAATCTCCCAGATTCTATCCTTTAATGTGTTACCATCTAATCCTATAAAAATCTATCATAGTCCAATGATTTCAAAATATAAACCCCAGTCTAGGGTTACATCTAAGAGAGAATGAAAATAAAAGGAAATATAGATACAATTAGAACACTTAACTTCAATTTTTGAAGTCCAGGACTCAATTATTGGATGGAATTAGAATATAGATATAATTGAATCACCAAAATCCCAAATATTAACCCTCTAGTTCGATATTCCATTCTATAGGGAAAAAGTGAGTGTTTTAGGGTAGTAATAAGGTCTTAAATCCAATTTATTGATTTCATTAATTAAGTCTCGTAGTTTAAATTCAAGGTTTAGAGAACCCTACACATAGAATTGTGAAGCAACTAGATGATACCTAGGGTTGTAAAATTTGAGAAATTAAGCACCAAATTTGTAAATATTCACCATTCAAAATTTAAAAAGGCCATAAAATTACTTCATGGTTTACCCAAATAGTTATCCAATAACTCACCTTCCTCTGGGTCCTATTTTTAAGTCATATGGTTACATGGTGAAAACAAATGGGTTTATTGTAAACAATATCCAACCATGCACCCTCTAAAAATCCTCAAAAAACTATCAAACCCACATGAAGCTTCCCAAAAAAACCTAATACCTTTTATTCTTTAAAATTATGGAAATAAATTGTAACATATCAAAAACTCGGAATGTTACATTCAATCCATCATTACGCATTCCATCCAAAAAAACTAGAAGTTAGGTGTGTCTAGACAAAGGCTATTTCATTGGTGTGGTATAACATAATTCCACTCTTAATTTAATATCAAAACCAATGATGATACTATAACAAACACACCAACGATATTCATCTAGTATGAGTTTATTATGCATATCCCAATAAATGATAAATGGTGATAACCCAAAGGAACACATGAATCGATAGAAATAATATGAGAAATTCATACATAATAAAATTGGGAACATAGCTCTAGAGTTTAGAAATGTGAAAGTCTTGTATTTCCACTTCAAGTGAGTAATCTTTTCATATATGAAATTGGACTAGTTCCCTTGATAATCTGAATGATCCCAATGAAACAAGATATTAAATACCCTTGAATACCTAGAAGATATCTCCCTAGTCATTGGAATAACTTCATAGAGACATGATACTTTACATCAAATGATAATGAATCACCAAATTGATCCCAACTAATTACACAAACAAAGGCCATCACACACTAAAGATATAATTTTACTCCCTTAAGATGGAATTAGTTTCTCAATCCAAAAAAATAAAATAATAAATTAGTTCCTAGTAGTTATAATAATAGGAATTAAATGAAAAATAAATATGAAATGTATGGATTTATATGGATGACTACTCAAAACTCAAAATTTGACCATATAAAGCATCCAAAGAAAACTATAAACATATGAAAATTATGAGAAAGGAAAGTGGTACTTCCATGAACTATTAATGTTTTTCAACAATTTACTATGACTCTAAAAAATACTTTGATTCCCATTTTTATTGAAGGAGGTATCATATACCCATAACATTTCAAGATTCCGAGATAAAACCACTATCCAATAACCCCTAAAATTAGCTAGGTCACAGTTAATGAATTTTAGAAAATATTCTTATAAATACCTAGAGGATTCTCTTCCCCCTCCCATGAGAATGGTTCATGTAATAGTAATAACATTCCCACTAATCAGTGTTCAAAATTTTCTACATTATGTACCTTCCCAATATCTGAATGTTATGTCCACATGAGACTGTCCCAACTTTAGGAGAAACCAAAATTGGATCTTGATGCAGAAGAGATTATTTTGATCCATTATTCACCCCTTGGTTTCTCTACACCATTAAGACTTAACTAAATTTTATGAAAATGGAAATTTAACCACTTAAGTTCGTTATACATGGTCTCCCATATCAAGAGTGAGATACAACTGATATAAAACCATGATATCATATTTGTATGTATGACCCAATAAAATGTTATTGATTGATCCCATAAATCATTTCTAATATAAGATTTAAATAAACAAATACCCAAATAATTGTGAGTTAATATGTCCACAACCACATAAATCATGAACTGTGAGAAATTAGAAGAGAAACTCCTCGTGACATTAGATACGATAAGGCATGAGAAAGAAACTGGAAACAACACACTAAGAATAAGGTATGAGTGATAAAGGTGTCTAAGAATACAATTCACTCATTTATAAATCTAGGTAAAATACCACACATGTACCCATACCCTAGAAAACAATAAAGGATGTTTCCCATCCTAAAATACTCCTTATGTCCCACACCTAACCTTTACATTCAACAAAGATCAGTTATAAAAATACAAGATATGGTTCCCAACTTGTATTAGATAATTTTTCCTGATTCATAACCCAAGATTATTGAAACAATAAAAATAAACTTCAAAAAATCATAGATTAACCCACCAATAACAGAAATCAATATGAAATTGAATTCTAAGAATCACTATAATCTAATAATTATAGGAAACACACTTAGAATATAATTAATTCCACCAATTCTAGGTCCTTTCAATGGTAATTGATCATGGTTTCCAATCTAGTTTCTAGAATATCCCACTAATATTTAGGTTAATTTATTATCATTCCATGACACTTAATTCCAACATAAAAACACTATTTTCCTTTCCAAATATTACACCTACCATATAACAAGAACAATCAAAAGATCAAGGATATGAGAATTCAATTATATCCAATCCAAGATGCAAAAAAACATAACCCTCATAAAAATCCCAACAAATATATAAATTTTCCACGTAAATACCCATCCATATCTTTCCCCACAATAGTAACTTTGTATTACCCAAACAAACAAGCTATCATAAGGTTTCCACCCACAAATTATCCATGTTATAATATTCCCAAAAAGTACATTATAAATTTTCATTTTCCAAAAAATGAAAAGGTTGAAAAGAAATATTTTCATTTCATAAAAAATAGTTAAATAAACACTTTAAATCATTCTTATAGTTTAAAAACTAGTAAAATAAATTTGAAATTCTTTTATGAAAGTGATTTAAAAACATATATTCAAACATTACCATTTTTTAATCAAATGTTATTTAAAATCTATTAATTTTTTAATTAAGAATAATAAAAGGTATCCTTTATGAAATTATTTTCCCTTAAGGTCTATTTAAATGATAGTTTTAAAAAAATTGTCCTTAAATCCTTTGTAAAATCACAAATATCTTAAAATTGCAATGAAATATTCCAAAAATTCATTTTTATAAAACATTCTTTAGATTAAAAAATATTTTTAAAACATAACCATCCAATAGACATTTTTATTTGATAACCTATTATAAAAAGAATATGCCCTCATCAATAAGATAACATAAAATCTAATAAAAAATAATGAAAATTTTAATAAGTGATACTTCAACCATCTAAAAACATCATTTCATATTCCTGCAAGAATTTTCAATTTTTATACTCACTCATAATCCATAAACCTAGTTTATACATGTACTTGATATATTTTTCAAAAAACAAAATGCATACTAATTTATTCCAAACCAAAATAAATAATATTTTTTAATAACTACCCTAGTACCATTTTCATTCCATTTTGTGTTGAAATAATTTTGTTGAAATAATTTTTCCCTAATAACTATGCTCAATAATTTAAACAAATCTAATAAAGCAGTTAATATGTCAAACTATTTCATCATTATATCATCATAAGTAATCTAAAAATTTATTATAGTTATAATATATATTGAAAATTATAGCAGAATATTCATTTTAATATATTCATAATTTTATATTAAATTATAGTCATTATTGAAAACATGTTTCACTACCGATATATATAACATGGGATAAAACATTCTATTCTTTTTAACGTATCATAAAATCAACAGGGGTTATAAAAACTCAATGTTTTGGCATTAGGTTTTTTGAATCATAGAAAATATAAAAAATCAAATAGTTGAATTTTAATAAACACAAAAAAATTTCATGAGAATCTTAAAATGTAAGGAAAAAAAGCATGTAATCATGTTTAACAGTTATCAAAAGTCTAGGAATTTTAGTAATCATTAACCATTAAAGATAGTAAATATAGAAATATGATCTTTATAACTAATTCTAAAATTTTTAACAATCACTTAAAATATATTTTTATTCTAATTACCATTTAACCAATTATTTCTAAAAAAGTCATAATTAACTCATGTTTCTTTTCCACATCATTTGTTTGTTCCTCTAAAAATTAAAAACCGAGGAATGTATAAACATAATTAAATTATAATATTAAAACATAAGAGATGTATATATATCATGTTTTGGAAGATATTTTATAGAAACTCTCGGTTTTATCCATAAGTAGAACCACCTATTTCTAGCAATGTCATCAGGTTACCATTAACCATATCATCACCCAAAAAATATTATATGAATAATTAGATCCTAGTGGGAAACATCTATAATGATGCATGATATATAACTCTCATCATCTAAACCCATGATGATAAGGTAACTCCAAACATATAAGTTATTCACAACACTTTTCATACATAAAAAACCCTAGTAACATGAAGTTTAATAGAAAAATTCTAGTTATGTCTTCTATTTCTATGGAGTTCAAGTCTTAAAACGTCCATTTACCATACATACCATTCTTGATAGACATAATAGACCAAATCAAGTCCATTTTTAACATCCTGACCTCAACTCATTAGTCTGAGTGAGGTCTAGATACCACTAGCCTTAGGTGACATCCCTTAAACCCCGGATGATAGAAATAAAATCCAAGGGATAGAAAAAAATCATAGGGGTGATTTTTCCTTATATAATTAACTTTAAATAGATAAATAAAAATAGTATATCACAAAAATGGTGTATGATGTAAAACCAACTAAACCCCAATGACATAAAAGGATGGAATTAGAGATAAAGTAGAAGAAAGATATTATAAAAAGTCTACAAAATGATAATTCATAAATGAATCCATGTAACTAATGTGGAACTATGATGGCTCCAATATAAGAAAATATCCAAGATCCAACTTATAAAGGATATGGATGTATTATTAGGATGCTAAAATAAAAAAGTATGCAGTCTTTTCCTTAGTTGTATCATGGTAAAACAAAGTCAATTGACACACCAAAATACATAAGTAGGATGTTATTATAGAAACTTAGAAGGAAATATACCAAATAAATCCCACACACACCAGTAAGGAAAAAAATCAACTAATAACAAGTAAATATATATCCAATTTAGAAGAAGATGTTAAGGTTATAAAATATATATATAAAAAATCATTGCAAATAATAACACCATCAATTTCTCTCATGTCAAGAATCCACACCCATGAAACTCACACACTCAATGAACTCCCTAACAATGTTTTCTCACTAAACAACCCAAACACACAATTGGTACCCATCCCTCTATACCCAATACACAACATGGAGATAAAATCCCTAGATCCAAAAATTAGACTTGTGACCAAGTATAACTTGATAAGGTTCTTTCCATATGCATAATGAACACACACTACCCATTATTATGCCAATTTCTCACACAAAATCCATTCATTTGAAAAAAAATGTACCATTTAGTCATTTCATCAAACATTTTATGGTCAAAGACCATAACCCTTAATTCCATGTCAAAAAACAGAAGGATTAATAAAGGTTTTATCCAAAAACATAAACAATTTTATTTTTAAACCAAATCCTTTAAATTCTTCACAATGTAGAGAAGGAGATAATGGAACTACATTTAATAGGATCATTTTTAAGAATAATTTTTTGAGATCACAAATTTTGGCTCTCCTCACCTATCTTTGACGAATCATAAAGAAATACTATCAAAATTCATCACAAATCAAAATTTAAGGCATTAAAAACACAATCAATGTTTCTATAAAAACGTAAACAAGAAGATAAGTGAGAAGATATATAGGGAGAGAGAGATACATAAGGATAATTATAACTCTTACCTTTAATTTAGTAGGTCTACTGCTTTATGATTTGATGGAATCAACCTCAGAATGGAAGAGAACAACAAAAATCAATGAGTCGGACCCTCTAGTTTGAGATCCCTATCCACAAGAGGAAAGGTGGGTGTTTCAGTGGTGTAATCGTGTCCAAAATCTAATTTTTGGATTTAATAATTTACATTGAATAGTTTGGACAGAATGTTTGGAAAATAGTTTTCCAATAATGCACGTACTACTAGATAACAAGCAAGATACATGGTTTTGTCATGTGGTTTAGAGAAATATGTTCCAACCATGAAAATCCTCACTATGAATGATTTTATGATTTTATTCAGTTACCACACAGTTTACCCTAACCATGTACCAATAGTGTTCCTTCCCCTAGATCTACTTTTCAAATAAAATTGTTACCTAGGGAATGCCTCTTGGTTTTCCCTTACCATGATATAACCATGAACCCTAAAAAAAGAGTTCAATAACTCCCAAAACCTAATAACTTCACAAAACTAAACCCAAAACCATTCATAATATAAATTATATAAATAAATATTAGTATACCTTATACTGAGGGTGATACATCTGCATAGTTAGACATGTCATGGTGTTTCATGTATCATCTATATATGGAATATTCATATATATATTTAATATAGAATAAAAATACATTAGAATACAATTATATTTAAAATATCCTTTATAAGAAAACATTTTGAGTCTTCGAGGGGATCTAAAGGAGGACCTTGAATCAAATATGAATGAGTTTGAATAATTCAATTAATGTCACCAATATTAAAGGATATTTTCATAAATATAATGGAAATAATATTCCCATAATATTTAGTGAACATAAAAAACCAATAATGATGAAAGTGTGATGTTGATAATTTTGAGAAAAGAATAGTTGATACTCTTTTGTATTGAAAAAAATTTACTAATAATAACAACAGGAGATTGTTTTGTGAATAAAATGAATATGATTCATATCTACAGAGTCAATGTTGAAACTTAAAGCTTTATATTAGACCATTATTTAAGTAGAATAATTATGTTGATGTTTGATTGTTACTAGTTGGATTCAATATCTATATGATTCCATGTTAATACCCTTGCTCAATTACATTTTTATTAAATTAATTGAGTTGTGTGTCAGGGATAATAATTATGAAATGCTATGGATATAGTCATCTAAAAATGAGGTGATCCTCTTTAATAAATATGTTTTTCCATTTCTTTTCAACATCTGTCAGTATGAGCATAGAAAAAATTTTAAAAACCAAAATACTTAAGATGATTTTGAAAAATCACCCATATGAGTTCACCCCTCACTCCCCCCACTCTCAGTGTATCAACCTTAATGTGATACACTAATTTGTATCAGAGAGGTTTCACTATCTAGAGTCTCACTCAAATGATGAATATAGATCAAAAAAACTATATTAACAATAAAGGAATCCAAAAATTTATTGAAAAATTTTTTCACTCAAGGAAATGAAGAATTGATCCTTAAATTATTTCTATGGGTATTTATGCTCTAGAACCTATTCAATATAGATCCACCGTTCCAAAAAAACCTCATCCTGGTGTCTGGTTGACTAGAGGAAAATTGATAATGATGAAAAGTCTAGAAATCCATAATTATATTCCTTATTGTATAAGGAGCCAACAAAGTTTATGAGATACAGAGAAGACTTTTATTTCTCAAAAAACCTTAATAGTATCTATGAAGGAAATAAAAAAAGTTAAAGAATCCAAATTTAAGATCATTAAAGAATATTTTAAGAAGTTAGATACAAGAACATATTATTGATTATTTTATTTATCAGGGTCAACTTGAATGTTAGAACCATTAGAGGGTTTATATAAAAACTTGATGATTACAAAAAAAGTAATAAATATGAGGATAATTCTACCATATAAATTTGATTCCAAGATCAATTCTCTTAATTATTGAGACCTTGATGACTTAACCATTTAGGAAATACACATCACTTTCATTAATTATGGCATAATAAGAGGAATTTGACATAAAATAAAATTCAAGTAAGAAAAGGATATTTTGTTTAAGGATTTTAATGGTATGAAAATAGAAGTGAATAAAGTCTACTTAAATGATAAATAAAATAAGGAAGTTTATTTAGAGGCTCTCTCTATTATGTTAAGAAAATTTACAAGAGGATGAAGAGGTAAATATATAAGTAAAAATATTTTCCAATGTTTTAATTATATGAAGGTTGTTCATTTCTCAACCAAATATCCTATGAAAATTAAAGGAGAGAATGATAATGAATAAGTTCCCAATAAGACACTAACATGATCTATTTTAAAAAAATAAATCAAAGGGAAACAAGGATTATTTTACCAAGATTTATTATAAGATAATTTCAATAAATTTAAGAATGTGTGTCTGACAGTGAATAAAGTGGTGATGCTGAGAAAGCTTATGGAATTATCTCTTAAAAAGTAATCATGGAATATGAGAAAGATTAAGTGACCCATTATAATATGAGTCACAATACTATATTGAGTATATTTTATATGAATGATATTCTACTAATGAATTTATAATGTAAATAAATTTCACATAGTGCTTGAAAGAAATAGGAAGATAAGGGAAAAATAATTTAAAATCTGGTTGAGGAAAATAGTTTCAATTAATTTTTGAAGAAGATTGACTGGTAAAATAAATTGAATGGATATATATTGTTATTTAAAAAGGGAAAAAATATCAAATACATGGTTTATACAATTATTTTAGGGGGTAAGAAAATTAAATAAATGAGAAAGAGAAAAATATAAGATTGATAATCAATATAAGAAAATTAGATTTAATAGGAAAATGCTAGTTAAGAAATGGTTGAATGTTTTAAGAAACCATAAATAAGTATATATTCCAATCATGATGTAATATATGAAAATATAAAGCCACCATAAATTCCATCATAAAGGGAAACTACTTCTATTGAAGAATAAACTGGAAGACTGCATTATGTAATTTCTATAAGTCCGGATGAAAATTTCAAACATTCTTAAATATGGAAAGAAAAAATTTCAAAAATTTGATCTTCATTAGTCATAAATTTCCAAAAAATAATCCTAAAAAATTTATTTATGAAATCTACTCATTTAGGATGTAAAAATTGAATAATATATGAACCCATTAAATAATAGGATTTTTATTAAAATACATTATTTCAAGGATATTATTAATTTTATAGATTATTTGGCCACAATCCCTACCAAGATAGAGAATATATTATGAATCATGGGGTAGAAAAAAATGATTTATGATAATTCATCCAATTCCTCAACATCTTGAAAAGAAATTAAAAGTCTGTAATAGTTTTGAAAACCTAAAAAATATATATTAATGTTGTTCTTAGGATAGACACACACCATATGTGTGTTTTGATTTTATCCCCTCTCATTTGACTATTTTCAAGAGGTTAGTAAGTGATCAAAATCAAAGTCATATTGGAAAAAATGAAAATGTAGTTAAATATTCCATTAATGTATAAAAATATGAAAATCCTTAGATCATGGAAAGTAGTTTTTTATTTCACAATATTAGCGATATAAAAAACCAATGAATATTGATAAGTATGAATGATGATTTGTGACAATAGGTAATGATAGATATCTAAAAATGAATGGTATTGGAACCACAATAATTGGAAAGAAATAAATATTCCCAAAAAATGTTTTCTTTCTTAATGGATTAAATCAAAAAACGTTTATCACAACTTTGTGATGATGGAAATGATGTGTTATTCTAGAAAAATGGATGATTTGTCAAAAAAAATATAGGGTTGTTGTAGAAATGGATTTGAGAACCCTATGAAATCAATTTTAAATTATAGAAGAAAGTATATGTTTCTACATAATTCAAAATGTTTAAAATGATTTACGGCATAGAATACATGGTCATTTGATCCAAAAGAATATGAAAAAGTTAATCAAAGGAAAATATGTTAGGAAATTACCCATTTTTAAATGGGATATATCCACTATTTTTAAAACATATAAAAATGGGGAAAATAGTGAAAAACATAAATAAATAGATATTCAAACAATAAAACCTCTTAACCTGATTCACTCTAATGTGTGCGGACCTATATAAATGAAATTTAAAAGTATGTAAAAATGCATTATTACATACATTGATGAAATCATAAGAATTAAATTAATCATGTTCAGGTCAAAAAAATATTCGTACATAGATAGATTCATAAGATTCGTAAGACTAGTATAAAATAAAACAAGCTTCTGCATGAAGATATTAAGATCAGATAATTTAGTTAATATTCCAAAAAAATCCTCTCAATATCTTAAAAAATATTGCATCATACAATAATTTAGTGCCATGTATACTTATCATATAAATTATTTTTGTAATGTAGGAATAGTATTTGATTTAGTATGGATTTAACTAAATTCATAGAGAATGAAACATCAAGATATTACAAGATATAGGCCATCACAATTTCTTAAATCATCCAAAATATGTGTTTATTGAGGCCAAATTTAGACATGACACCTTATGAGGTGTGGTTTAAAAATAAGATAATTTTTTAATATTTTACGGTGCTTACTTTTCCATTTATAATCAATAAATAATATAAAATTAGTGGAGAATTTGATGGAAATGAAGAAGATATAATTTTATTCAGATATAACTATAGAGATTTCATACATGTCTTATAATAATAAATTTTAAAGAAGTTTTTAAAGTGAATATTTCGTGGTTCTTGAAAATTAAGTGTAGATTATAAATGAAATAATTCAAAATGATGAGTATGAGGTTTTCATTTTCAAATTTTTTTGAAGAAAGTGATAAAAATACATATCATTAAAATGAAAATGCAGATTTTTTTTCTATAATGATAAATATAAATAATTAAAGAATAAAAAAGAAAATTCATGGATAATAAAATATATCAGTTATGATACTATTATTAGGGATTATAATCATGTCTTTCATACGAGAGGGAGAATACGGGTAGCTGGTCATGCCAGTATATATTCAAAGGTTGAACCTTGAATGGGTAAGGAATCCTTTTAATAAAAGGAATGGGTTTAGGCCAAAAAATCAGAAATTGATGACATTTAAAGGAAAGAATCATAAGGACATTTTTTTTATCCCATTTAAAAAAAATTATGATTAGAGAAAAATTAGTGCTTATAAATAAGATAGATAAGAGTGGTGAAGTGGATATAATTAAAATTCAATCTATTATGAAAGGGATACACACAAATTAAATTGGTTGGACTTGGTTAATCATTTTCCATAATGGAAGACTTGATTCAATCTTAATGCCTCTTGTCATTTCATCTCAAATACACTAAATAAATTTCTAGATGGATATTAATTAATCATTTATAAATGGTTAGATTGATGAAGAAATTTATATGGAACTAGAAATGCAAAACAGGTAGGGTCGGTGGGGCGGTCCAAGTCCACGTGAGATATAACCGGCAAAATCTAGCATTTAAAAAGGTCATATTTATTAAAATTTCCCACCCCATAATGGATGGGGCCAATCCTACGGGCCGCCTGCATTATTTATTTTTTTATATTTTTAAAAAAATTAATAGGCACAAAAAATAGGTTAATTTATCCATCCCATCACAAAATGGTTGCTAGAAACCCTATATTACTTATTCATTTCAAAAATAATTAAAACTTTTAATAGTCATTCCACATCACTAAATTGTTGAGGATCTCATGAATGAGATTAAAAAAATATAAAAAAATGACCAAAATATACCTATAATGAATTAAATAACAATTAAAATCATCTAAAATTAATATAAAAATTGATTAATTTTTAAAACTCAAAGTTAAAAATATTAATAAAATATATGACACTAATAAAACATAGAACTATTTTTATCACTTTATCATTCTCTTTCTACAACACCACATGCACCCTTATAATCTCATATAAATCCTCTATATACTACATTAAAACACAATTCAAAAATAAATTTATAATCATATTTTAAGGATAAAATTTAATGAGAAATAAATGCATTGATACCATTAAATTTTATAAAAAAAATAACACTCACTAATCTAGTAATAATATATTGGAATTTTATTCAAATTCAAAAAATCATATTAAGACATTTTTACGATAACCGACAATTAAAAATAAAATATTCATATCAAGAACATGATTTATATAAAATTTGTTTAATATAATTAATTATGAGAGAGAAAAACAAAACATCAAAGATTAAATAAAATATATTTATATGATTTCAAATATTTGCTTCTAAAAATTGCTAATTAAAAATTCAAATAAAAATAAATCAATGATAAGATGTAAATATATAATATAATCCTATAAAATTATAAATTAGAAAATGATGAGTTGGATTTTTAATAAAATCTGAAACAATTATGATTAATAATATCAAAAAAAATATTAAATTTAAATAATTATCTAACTTGATCATGAAAAACAATTGATTTTAATGAAACCTGAAGAAAAATTGATTTTTTTGAAAATAAATTTTGTCATATAGAAATTTAATTTAATCATAATTAATAATGAATTTAAATAATTATCTAATAATTTTATCATATTGAAATAAATTAATTAATTAATTAATTAATTATAATTTTATTAACTAATTTGAAATCATTTTTAAAATAAAATGTGATTCGATACATAATTGGAATATTCATATTTATAGATCACATATAATTATTCATAATTTGAATAATCTCACTATATAATTTAAAATAATTAAATATTTTGGTAAATTGGATGAAATTATAATTACTCAAACATTTTTACAAGATAAAATTAATAAGAGTAAAAAAATATGGTTATATAAATATGGTGGCTAATAATTATATAATTTCATTATTTATTTTGGTCACATATTAATTATTTGATTATGAAAATTATGAATTATTTATAAAATAATTATCTAATTAATCTCAATAATTAAATGTTTCAAAAATAAAGCTAAGACATAGTAAACATAAATAATAAGTTTATATAAATATATTATAAAAAAATACTTTTTAGATTAATAAATAATGTTTTAGGAGGGAAAATTTAATGATATAATAATTGTTTTAAAGATGAAACTTAATATTGAATATTTATTTCATTATGATGGTAAAAATAACATACATATTTTAAAAAAATACCTTATTATGTGTTTTTGGTGGGGAAAGTGAAGAAGCAAAGTAGTCCAGCCAGTGAAAACACCTGCTAAATGAATCAAGGTGGCAAAAGGAGGATGTGGAGGCCCAGACCGATAGATGATGTGTGGATGGTGCTGGAATTGGGTGAAGGCCTTCTATAAGTATAAGAGGTTGGGGGATGACTATAAACCAAGAATATCTGAGAGGACACATATAGGGATGGAAGGAGGCTGATCTGGTAGAGGATTTGGATGGTGCCTATGAGGTTGATGGGGGACCAGAAGGAGTTAGAGTTAACGGATGATATGGAAGGATGAAGGATAGTATAGTGGTTTGTAAGGATATATGGTATGGTGGATGGTGGATGGTGTATATGGTGTTGGAAACGGATTTATAGGGATGGAATGATGTGGGGAAGAAGTATACAATGAAATGTCCAAGAAAGAAGTGGTGGAAAAATAAGGGAAATAAAAATATTTTAGATAATGGAAAAAGCCAATTATAGATTGAAAAACAAGTGTTCTAGATGAATGGTATGTAAAGTGTTAGTAAGTTCACTATTAAAGTTTGAAAATAAATTTTAAGTAATATTATAGGAGGATACCTCTGGAATATGGTCAGTTATTGGTAGTGGAGATGTGGTTATGTGACATATAAGCATTGTGTAAATCATCATAACTTCCATTGGATGGGTGTGGGTGAGAACAGGTAGGTGAGAGGTTATTTTTTAAAAATAAAATTTAAAATAGCTTGTGATCAAACATGTATATGTGTAAGTAGACCTGGATGGATCTGATTCCCACATGGGATATCCATATAATTCCATTTTAAATATGGGTTTTTTTAATAAACTTTCCCCAGCCCATGATAGTTAGGCCAGTAGGCCCATGTCCTCCTTCACACCACAACATGGAACATCCTAAGAGATTTATTCTTTACTCTAATGGTAAAAAAGTATACATGTTCAATAAGGATCGTTATAGATTAAAATAGGCTCTAGGTGCTTAGTATTTATAACTTCATGAATATCTAAAGAACATGAAATATGGGATAGTGAAAATGGATTACAACTTTTATATAGAGAAGACCAAAAACACAACACTATTCTAGAATGTGTATGTTGATGACATTATTTTTTATAGTAAGGAAGAAAGGTTGTGTTACGAGTTCTGAAGACACTTGAAAAAAATGAGATGTATATGCTTAGAGAAATGATGTTTTCATTGGTTTATCAATTACAAAAGAATTTGAATACTTTTTATTTCATGAGGAAATTATTCTATAGAAATCGAGAAGAAGATTGACATCTTATAATATGTATGTTTATCCACACTAATTCATGTAAGAAAAAAAAGAGTAAGGATGATGAATGAAAAGAAGTAAATGACAAGAAGTTTATGATCTTGATTGGAAATATTATTTATTTGACATTTACTACATCTAATATTGTATATGGTGTCACTCTTTATGCTAAGTTATAATGTAATCCTAAGGAATCACATTTTTTGGAAGAAAATTGGATCTTAATATATATAAAATACTTTCGATTATGGTATTGTGTACAAGAGGAATTGTCAACTAAATCTTAGTGCATTTACTAATGTAAAGAATACTGGAGTTGTATACAAAAATAATTCAACATTTAGTTTAGTATTCCCTTTTGGGAGAGCAATGTTACATGGAATTCAAAGAAGTAAATATGAATTACATTGATTTAAACCAAATCTAATTATTTGGTTACATCATAAGAAACCTATCAAATGATTTTTATGAAGAAATAGTTGCATGATTTAAGTTCTGATGTTGACTTCCCTCTATTAATAGGTTTTGAAAATATGATTGACATAAAATTCTCTATAAATCCATAATTGAACATCTAATTACAACACATTGATATAGTGTACCATTTTTTGAAGGATAACGTTAAAGGGTGTATTTTGAGTCTAGATTGTATTCCCTAAAAAATTATTGCTGATATTCTTACAAAACCATTCACAACTAAATAGTTTAAGAATCTAAGTCTATTAATAGGATTTCATCCCACTACCACTCACTAAGGTATGTAATGGATTGCAGTTTCCTCATATATCCTTTCAAATCTAAATTAATTTGGATATTTTATTTATAAGGGGATAATTTTTATTCCCCTATATGTGATTTGTTTTAATGGGTGTGTTGAGTGATGCAGGAAATAAATTATTTTTTTTAAAGTTGCAGTTCATCTACGTTAATTGATCATAGAAAACCATAGTAAAAAATTTATATTTTTCTTAAAGAAATCATTGATTATTTATTTAATCACTATTGTTTTATACAAAGATATATCTCACATTCAATTAGAGTATTGATTCAAGATTCATTTTCTATCATAATCTTTAGTCGATCCCAAACATTCATTCACTTTGTTTTTATTGTCAAGAAAGGGGGAGGGTATGTGGTATTGACAAAAAATACAATAGGGGTATTTTTTAACCCCCTTGAACATTGTGTTGTAATTTTGGTCAATACATGTTATTTTTTAGGATTTTTAAAATGTTCTTAATAGAGATATTCAAAATGCTTATAGATATGAGATAATGATCTTTAATAAGTGATGAGAAATGGTTGAATGTAATATGGTTGAGATGAAGTGATTGAGAATCTATAAATGTTACATGGAACATGGTCCATATTTATTTTAGTACTAAGATACCTTAGATGATGTTTTGAGAAGTTTTATATGTCTTGGTAGAAGTTTTAAGAAAACATTTAAAACCAGAAAAATGAAAATGCCCCAGATCATAAGAATATATCATATTATTCCAGGCTAATAGTTAGCCTTTGATTATTTTGTATGGCATAAATCAAGGGAAATTAAACAGTATAGTAATTATCTACGACTTTTAGAATATTTTAATACTTCATTGGGATCATATGAAATCATTGTATGACTTTCTTCCAGACCATAAAACTTCATCATATGACTCTGTTAGACTATAAGTATTCAATTTTTGTCTTCAATGTATGTCTATGAGAGTATTCATGAGAATATAACTTCATAGTATAACATTTATGTCATAATTATTAACCACCAAACAATGTGTAGTGAAGTGTATGACTTCAAATTCATCTAATTAAAATTTACCCATAGGGTAGATCATACAAATTTAAATCTGATTAAATGAATTTTTCAAATGAATGTGTTTAGAGTTTTGATATTCTCATGTGATTTTATACTTTAGAAGTTATAAAATGGTAATATGAGGAGACCCATTCCATAGTGATAATTATTTCAATATAAATCATTTATTGTAAAAAATAATGAGGTGGACCATATCATGGTTCATATATTTGAGTATTTTGAGAAGACCTTGACATTGGAAGCTATCTAAGGTCTAACATGGGGTGGTCTACAACACGAGACATTCTCTGTTGTTTTGTATTTCATGAATAAATGGAAGTTTCATATGATAATTTTGTAGAGAATTTAATTGTATTATAATCCCATAATATTTATAATTTAATGTGAAGAAAGGTTTTCTGAGTCTTAAGAATGATTTAAAGGAGGACCATGACACAATGTTTAATGAGTTTGAATGAGATAATATTTTATATCTATATTATATTAGATTGACATAATTATTATGGAAAAAAATTTAACACAATTTTCAATGAATATATATAACTATAAATAAATAAAGTGACCTATTGAGAAATTTGATATTTGATGAATTTATATACTACTGTATCGAAAATGAGGAATTGAGAATTGCCTCTAGAGATTTTTCTGTGAGGAAAAAGAGGGATATCAATATCTCTGAAGTTTTTTTGGTTTTTAAAATCTTTATTAGGTTTCATCCATCAAGTAGAACCATTTTCTTATGTGATATTTTAACTTGTTATTTCCCCAAGTTATACAAGTTGGCGTTCAAGACCACAACAGATTAGGGATCTATTAATTCTAATAGGAGTATATACTCATTAACAAATGTTCTGTTTCCATTTCCTTTCATCTTTGGTGATTATCATAAGAGAAAATTGTTGATTAATCATAAGAGTTAAGAGACATTTAAATAACAATACACAATGATTCTACCTCCGTCCTCTTAGTGTATCACCACCCATGTGATCCAATAGTTCAACAAATATTATATTTGGGTATACGAAGTTCATATTTTTAAGCTTATTTATATTTTTTCTTACCAATATTTCATGGAATTCCCCCACTAAGACGTTTTCGATTCTCAAGTGAGAGATATAGGTGGTCCTCAATAAGAAAACACATTATTTCTTCAATCGAGAAACTAAGTTCAAAAATTTCTAAATTTGATCCCTCATTTATTCCATATAAAACATGGTTTCCATGAAGTGTAAGAATTATTTAATGATATTTAGTATCCCTTGAACCTTATTTAACTTATTGGGACTCTTTAACTCAAGATCATAACCATTATGCTTTAGGGTCTAAGCTATAAGTGGTGAAAATACATTTTTCTGACCTAGTAATAGTAAGACCGCTCATGTGAAGGTTGAAGGATTTGTTCATGAAGTAGTATATTCTTGATACCATTAATTAGTATAATTTAACGGAGTTTTATTTCCTTAAGCAATTTGATTAGACAATTTTTGAATGTATCAATTTATTTTTTGAGCTTTTACTACAGCAACCTAGGCTTATCATACATAGACATTATATCATTTTTCAGAATATTTATTACATGAAACAAACACATACCCAAATACCATATTAGTTTAGTGACTTTGGAAATATGGAAACATAAACACTATATCATAAGTAAACTACATCAAATCCAACTATGTTCATTATATCTATCACCCTTATTAGAGACATCACACATAATACATATGTTTATAACTTGGGGAAGGAAAACATAATAAAGGGTGAAATTATATTCTCACTAAGGCTAAAAAAGGGAGATACCTATGTATAACATGAACATAAGGTTATGAGAATTTGGTCAAAACAATTGAAACCCATACCATACATATCAAAGATCATAATCATGAGTCATGGAATAAATAATGGAAGTTCATAAGACATGAATCATAAGATAATCAAATAACATTATCCATGAGTTCATAACATTGGCATATGATAAGAATTTTTTGCATATAAATAAGTATTGAAAATCAACTCCAAATTGTTCAAGGCTCTCATCCAAGGACATCATAGTAGACAGAGTCCTTTACATTACCAAGTTCAGTCATCATTCAAGTCCTGTATTACCATACTGATTTCACTCCTCATTACAACCAAGTATTAATATACTAGGTTCACTCCATATTTTATCTATGTTTATCTCATGAGATATATAAATATTTACCCAATTCATTGGAGGAAGATATAGGTCCCACCCATAACCTAATAAAAACATATTTATATATCTTATAATATCATAAAAATTCATCATATCAATACCCATGAAATGAAATGGGTATCATAAACATTTCATTGTATTATAACTGTTGGATAATATACATGTTTTATAAACATTTCATCATAGCATAACATGTGAAAACAATCACGCTTCAAAAGCATATAACCCATGGAAGAGAAATAGGTTCTATAAATTTCATTCCATAAAAACATAAACCATTCAATGAAACAATATGAATGGCGCACTTGGATCTTATCTGCGGTAAGGAATGTGTAACATCAAAAGATGTCATCTAAGATGGAAAATAATATTAAAAGATCATTTAAAAACTTCTTGAGGAAAATATCATTTACTATTTGAAAAACACTTTTTAATACATAAAAAATTTTAAAACCTTTTATTTAAAAGTTATTTTGAAAATATACTATGGAAGATTTGAGGAAATGATTGGTTATGGCATCAAAATGTTTTGTTCATGGGTACACATAGAAATGAAAGTTCCTTTCACATTTACAGTGAAATCCAAACAGGCATTGTTTTGGAAAAAAACATGAAGATACCTTTTAAAACATTTACATAAAAATTAAATTATTTGTAAAATTGTGTTTTAAAAATTAAATTATATTAACAAAATATTTTTGAAAATATTTTTATAAAACATGGATTTGATGGAAAAAATATTTCAAACAGAATATAGTGATAAAGTCAGATTTTCATAAAAATATTTTCTTAATAATTGTACGTATAAAAGGGTAGATAAATGGTAATATTAATTAATTATATCCTGAATAAATAAAGGATGATAAAATTTATGAGTATTTTTTAGAGGTAGTTCAAGAGATTTTAACATTTGATTCTTAATCGTAAACAATCCAAATAATTGTTGAGATTGTGAAATAAACTTTTTACCACTTTGGTAACATTGAATCATAGTCCTCATTAATTAATAAAATAAAATAAAACTTAAAATATAATTGAGGTTAAAAAAATAATGATATTACATGTCAAATGGGTAATATATACACCTATTTATATAATATAGGTTCAAAACATAATGTACTTCTCAAAGACGGAAAATTAAGAAAAAATCCCCTAACCGCTTTGGTAAAGTTTTAACTATAAACCTCATGAAAAGGAGATCCTAAATGGTTATTTAAATCCAAATAATACTTAATTCAAGAATAATAAAATAAATTTGTGATTATTATACACACCATATATAATAAATTGGTAGATAACATGGCTTATATCTCACATAAAATAAAAGTGAGATAGAAACCCCTTACCTTAAGTCTTAACTTCTATTGTACTCATTAAATCCTCAAGTATAATAAATATATGTTAATTATAAATATATTAAAAACCATCTTCATTTATATCATACCATATATTATTTTCGTAATATCATTTATTTTCTGTTTATAAATAATTCCATGTTAAATTTATGTTTTGGGTAATAACCAAATTGTTTTTCGTATATGTTTTGATTATATATATATTTGGTCCTATTGATATAATATTGATTTAATAATACCCAGAATTATAAAATTGATATAAATATCATATATATTAAATATATATTTATTTATCATCATTTATAAAAGATAGAAATAATAAATGATATACACCATTCACAGGGATGATAGGTTGTACGTACACATGAACATTGATTCCATTTTATTTTTTGATTGAAAGAAAGAAAATAACATGAGATATTATCCTTTAAGAATAATTTTTAATTCATATATATAAAATATTTTTATTTATCTCATTAGTAATTCCATTAATGTAAAATGTGAATGAATCACATCGCTTCACAAGGTGGTAGTCCATCTTACACACGAACGATATTATTGTATTCCCAAAAAATGGAAAGCCTAAAGGTATGTGTGACATAAATATAAAAGATTCATAAAAAATCACAAAAGTCATAAAAACATATATAAATAGTATTTATATCATTATTACCTACCTTAAATGGTGGTAATGGAAAAAACAAACGACATCGGTTCTCAAGGAAGTAGTACTTTGTAGACATGAATGGTGATTTAAAAAACAATTTGATGGAATTTTATGTGATTTTAGGTTTTAAAATTAACATAAAAACATCTTAGTTTTTTTAATATACTAATTTTTTATATAAGAATGATTTATAAAATAATTAAAGGGGTTTTAAGAAGAAATAAAACATAAAATGTATGTTGATGAATGTTACCTCTTCTTCGGGTATTTCCTCTTGGTTTGCACCAAAGGACTTCCTTGGTTGGATTTAAACCCAAATTAAGGATTATAGGATTAGATTAAGGAATTTTAGAATTTATTTTGATAGTTATTTGATGAAACAATTGGTTTTTAAGGTGTGAGGATCGGGGAAGAGTGTGTGGCCATTTATAAGGGAGGTGAGTGGAAAACTTGTAAATTGTTTAAAGAGAGAAGTTCACCCACATATTTTTCATGTCAATTGGATCCAATAATGGACCAATATAAATTAAAAAAGGGATATGATCAAAATATGAACATAAATGGTTGTTGGAAAAGTTTCTATGTCATATTTTCTATTATGTTTAATGTTTATTCCCTTAGGAAACTTTTTTTCTCTTAATAGTCCTGATTAATTTCAACTGTGACCACTAATCATTATGGTAAAAAAAATAAGTTAGACTAATTAGAAATTATATGTTCTTATAATTCCAAATATAGAATCTATTTTTTCAAATACCACTTATATAAGTGGAATAAATTTATTTAAAATTAAATCCCACGAAACGGAAAAGATGATGGGTTTTTAAAGTAAAAAAGTTCAAAATTTTGAAATGTTATTATATCCAATTTCAATGTTAAATTGATTCCAATGACTTAAATTGGATTTATTGATGAATTATTGAACTATTTATACTTTAAAACAAATTTAAAATATAATTTAACTTTAAAAATAAATTAAATGAGAAGGTATATTTCATTTAAAATTTTTTATTTTTCAATATTCATCTAAAAATGAAATATTTCATAAAAATACCAAAATATGACCCTAAGATAATTTTTAAATTATTAATTAAAAAATTAAATTTATTTTATAAAATTTAATTTCCAAAACTTTCAAAATTTAATTTTATTATTGTTCATAGAATGGCATGAAAACAGTTCTTCTGAGAGAATAGTATTTTTAAAAAATATAAATACTTTACCAAAAATTATGTATTTTTTTATAAATATGTTTTCATTATATAAATACATTATATTCAAAAAAAATTGTTACTATTCGTATTATTATTTATAATTTCGAGTTTATAATAGTTGGGTTAAAATAACTATATTAATAATATATCATTATTCTGTTAAAACTCAATTTCGCATGTAACACAAGCTATGTCAGTGTTGAATATAGTGAAACATGAACATGGTGTTTCCTATAATGAAATATTTACTTAGATTATCATGTAATGAAATCTGAAAAAATAAATTTTATTTATTCAAAAAAAAAGTTTATAAAAACTTATGGTGTTACATTTTACATCCCTTAAATTTACTTTCTACCCTAAAATTCATCACCTTGATACAAAAAATGATGATACTTTTACCTATTCATATCATAAAGTTACCATGTAGCTTCTTTAAACTGGTGGTTTTGCCCAAAAAAAATTGACCAAGGGAGAAGTCTTGTTTTGCATAACTTTCTCTGTATAATTTGAAATCTCCACCAGTTTTTCTCATAAGAAATATCTTGCTCCAATGGTTTGAAATATAGTCTTAGTACATATAAATGGTAAAGTATGTACTTAATTAAGAGATGTATATAGACAAAATCATGAACTTTATGTAGGTTCAGTGGAAGCTCCAACTAATTGCCTACCTTTGTGATATGATCAAGAATCTCAAAGGGACCGACATACCCAAGGCTTTGTTTTCCTTTCTTCCTGAATCTTATAACCTTTATCCATAGAGAAATTATTAGAAACATCTTATCACCAACATAAAATTATAGATAATTCTTGTGGTTATCGGTAAATATTTTCTTCAGACTCTGAGTTAACTTGATATGATGCTAAATGGCTCTAACCTTCTTGGTAATTTCATCAGTTATTTCATTTCCCAATAGATTTATTTCTCTAACTTAATTCAAGCATGTTAGTGCTCTGCATTTCTTTACATATATGGATTCATAAGATTCCATCTGAATTCTTGACTATATTTTATTGGTGTTAGAAAACTCAACTAGAAGAATGTGTTGATCCCATCCACCTTTTAAATCTAATGAACAATATATCAACATATCCTCTGGGGTTTGAGTTTTTCTTTCAAACTAACCATATATTGAGGGATTATATGAAGTGATAAAAATCAAATCTATATCAATAGAATTAAGAAGTTTTTACTAAAACATTTGGGTAAACCTCATATCCTGATCAGATGTAATGGAATGTGATAATTCATGTATCCATACCTATTCCTTAATGTTTATCCTTTAAAGATTATATAGAGAGAAGTCTTCAATTATAGAGATGAAGTGTGTCAACTTGGTAATTTGATTGAATATAACCCATATATAATTATTCACTTCAAAAAATTTGGGTATTCTAGTGACAAAATCCATGGTGAGGTTCTCTAATTTCCAATCTAGTATGGGTAATGGATGCAACATACCCTTTGATGTTTGAATTTTCAACTTAACTATTTGGAATACCAAGTACCGAGATACAAACTATAATATCTCCCTCCATTCCATCGAAACATAAGTATTATTTCAAATAACTATATATCTTCATACTTCCTAGATGAAAAGATAATAAAACACTATGAGCTTCCACTAACATCTCTTTCATCAAATATGGTATAGATGGAACACATAAACAGTTCTTGAATCTTATTGTTACATCATAATCAAGGATAAACTCAGGAACATCGCATACCTACTTTTTCATATTTACACCTTCCTTATGTTCCTCTTTAATATTCACATGGATAGATGTTTTAACATTCAATTGAGAAAGATAATATTTTTCCCCTTCCTTCAGTATTTTTAAATCCATCCTTTTCAAATATGTAATTATTATATCTTTTGTGATCCCTAATGTGGATAAGCTAGCATGATCCTTTTGAATCAATGAATCCTCCACCATGTTCTTTTTCCCATGGGGGTAATATATGGAACAATCATAATCTTTAATCATCTCTAACCATCTTCTTTGGAACATGTTCAACTCCTTCTATGTGAATATATATTTTAAACTTTTTTTATTGGTATATATATCATACTTTTCAATATAAAGATAATGCCTCAAGATATTTAACAAAAACAATTATCGCATCTAACTCTAAATCATGAATTGGGTAATTTTTCTCATGAATATTCAATTTTTACGAGAATAATATATAGCAATGTTAATTTACATAAAAAAACATCACAATCCCATATTAGATGCATCACTATAGATTACAAAACTTCTCCACTACAGGGTAATGTAATCATAGGTATACTGGTTAATCTTCTCTTTAGTTCCTTGAAATTTTACACACATTCATATGTCCATAGAAACATTTATCCCTTCTGAGTTAACTTGGTCATAGGATTACATTTTCATGAGAATTTATCCACAAACCATCAATAATATTCATCTTAACCAAGTAATCTATCGATCTAAGTTACCATGGTTGGTCTCAACCAACATCAGTAATGGATCTACTAATATACCATCACTTGGGAATATATGACTCAAAAATGAAACCTTTTTGTAGCCAAAATTCACAATTTTTAAATTTTTCATATATTTTCTCCTTCATTATGGTCTTTATTACAATTCTCAAGTGATCTTAATTCTTTTACTTGATCTTTGAATAGATAATAATATCATCTATAAATACTACCACAAAATCATCATGGTAATCTCTAAAGAATCTATTAATTAAATACATGAAGATAATAGGGGAATTTGTAAGACCAAATTTCATCAGTATATATTCATACTGTTCATACCTTGTATGGAATTTAATTTGGGTAAATCCTCATTATTAACTCTCAATTTATGATATCAAGGATGAAGGTTAATCTTGAAAAATTACTAAGCTCATTATAGTTAATAAAAAAATTCATCAATATGGTGAATAGGATAATTTTTCATGATCTTGATCTTGTTCAAATATAGATAATCAATGAAGAGTTACATTGATTCGTCTTTATTTTTGGAAAAAAGAATTGCTGTGACCCAAGGTGACACACTTGGCCAAATGAATACTTTTTAAAGGTTTTCTTAGAGTTACATATTCAAATACTATAACTCAATTGGGTCTGTTATATAGTTATTTTTTTAAATTGGTGTGGTGTCAGGTATGAGTAATATTAATAATTCAACTTTACATTTTATTATAAGGCTAGGCAACTCCTTTGGAAAGACATCAATAAATTCCTGAATAGTAGTAATATCATCAATGTTGAGTTTCTCCCCAACCATTTGATATAAAAAACCACTCTAAATGGGAATTAAGACCCATACACTGGATGTAATCTCTATCAGAGGTTCATACTTATCATCACATTGATAAAAGATCATAGTTTGTTTGGGAATATCAAACATAAATTACCTTACTGTAAAATTGATGTGGTATTTATATATAAAAATTAAATCCATGCCTAGGATGACATAGAATTAAACCAGATAAAGAATGGAATGATTTTTAGGAAGCATATATCCACCAATGTCAAACAAAGATGAATTATATACTTGAGATGTGATCATCATATTCTTAGGGTTTTTTACTACTAAAATCATATCTAATAATTTGGGTGTAATCTTGATACCCTTTTAAAATTATTTAGATATGAATGAATGGTTATATATAGATTAAAATAATACATTATCAGCACTAGATTGGGTGCTAAATTGACCTTTCACCACATCATTATTGTAACCCTTGTCAAAAATAGTGATCTAAAGAGATTTACCCTCATCCCTCAGCTTAAGAGGCTTCTCACATTAATCATTTCCATCAACCCTCTAGTTTGGGAGTTGGTTAGAATAATTCTCATTCTCCTTACACATGAAGTACGTAAGTGGGGAGGTTTATTCTTTGTTGCATTCTCTCTATTTTAAATTATTATTTAACTTATTCCTATCACTTGGAAAATCCATTTCAAGATGACCTTAACTTCTACACAAAAAACTTTTAATAGGTCCCTATAGAAAAATTCCTCCATGCTTCATCCCATAATTTGAGCATAAAAAAAATCTCAGCTTCTTATTTATATGGTTTTTATATTTTCCTTTTAAATCCATATTCATTTTCTAGTCAAAATCATGGGATTGATATACAACTCCATAATTCCTTTCCAACATGATACCACAATAAAAATTCTCTTCATAGTTACTAAATTATATTATGAGTAACTCCCCTTGGAGGATTTGTTTTAATCCACTGGAGAATTGATCAAACTTACTTATAGGTTGGATTACAATACCAGATGTGTACCTAATAAGTATTGTAAAATTATCCTTGGAGGTACTAAAGGATTCATCATCCCATTTATTTGACTCAAGGAACACCTTCTCCACCTTTTTATAAATAACATGAGGAAATTACTTTTTGAGAAATAAATTCATGAACTCATCCTAACCCATGAAGTCAATTTCGTCATTTTTCCTTGTATTCTTGATAACAATAAAACATTGATCTAAATCACCATCCAAATAAAAAACATCCAAAATGACTTTTTCATGTTCTGAACATTGGAGAATAGAAAATATATTTTTAGTGGTAAAAATCCATTATTCAAAAACTAATAGATTAGAAGTCCCACTAAAAGTAGGTGGTTGATTCCTCATGAAGAACTCAACAGAATTTCATTCCCTAATTTTCTCATATGGAAATACATTGTAAAGAATAGTTTAAAAAGTTTATTCACCATAGTGATGAGATTTTTCATTCCATATCCCATAATTTTAGGATTATCAGGAGGAAAATTTTTTCATTGTCTATTTCACTCATCATTAAAGTGGTTCCTTAATTTTCCAAACATTAACTAAATCCAAAAATCAAAGTGTAATAAACAATAACCACAGTGGGAACCAAAAAATCATGAAAACCCAATTATAGGATTTATAAATCAAGAAAACTTATTTCTTAATTTATCAAAACTCAGGTTTATCCTGGGTAATTTATAGTCATCATTTATTTAAATCAATAAATATGGTTTATAATTTTTTGTTAATTCCCAAAGCAAATACCTCGGGAGTGTCAAATCATATGTGAATCAAGGCCTCATTTCATGCATCAGTTATGGATCGAGTCTAGCTCAATACAGTGTTTTTGGGGCTGTTACCCTTATAAACATCTATTTTAGATCCACATCCACATGTATTTTCTAGAGAGGTATTCAATTTAATAGAGACCACTCTCTCTATCCATTACCAAAATTCTTGGTCATTTTCCTATACATTAATACTTTTCCTTAGACATGTCCTTATTTATCTCACAAGGCTTTTACTTCCTACTTTCAAAATGTCTACTAAAACATTTATTCGATACAAACTATAGTGACCCAACATTAATATATATATACATTACATCATTTTTTTGGAATATTTATTACATTACATATAAAACAGTTGAATACCATATTATTTTAGTGCCTTTGGAAATATGGAAACATAAACACTAGTCCATAAGTGAACTACATCATCCCGCTTTATGTTATTTTTAACTATCACAAATTTTAGACACATCATACATAATACATATGTTCGCAACCTTAGGGAGGAAAGCATAACAAAGTGTGTGATTAGATTCTCAGTAAGGGTAAAAATGGGAGGTGTATAAGCACTACATAAATATAAGGTTTTGAGAAAATGAGTATAACATTTGAAATCTAAACCATGCATATAAAAGATCATAATCAAGAGTCAGGGAATAAATATTGGTAGTTTATAAGACATTAATCATAATTAAATCAAAGACCATGATCCATCAGAGCATAATATTTTCATAAGACATGAATTTTTGGTACACACGTAAGAATAGAAAATCATTTCCATATTGGTAAAGGCTCATTGCCAAGGCCATCATAGCAGAAAAATTCATTTACTATACCAAGTTCACTCCATTCTATGATCATATATTATTGTACCAAGGTCACCCCAGATTCAATTCCTATATTACAATACTAGTTTCACTCCTTTTTCCATCCATTTCTATCTCATAAGATCTATAAATATTTACCCAACTCAATAGTGAGAGATATAGGTCCAACCCATCACATAATAAAACCCATATTTAAGTGTGACACAATATCAGAAAAAATCATCATATCATAACCCATGAAATTAAATGGGTATCATAAGCATTTCATCATATCTAAACCATTGTAAAATATATAGATTTCATAATCATTTCATCACAGCATAACCCATGAAAAGAAATAGGTTTCATGCGAATATAACTCATGGAAGAGAAATGAGTATCATAAATTCCATTCAATCAAAATAATCATTCAAAAAAAGAATATGAATGGTACCCTCAGATCATTTCCCTAGTAAGGAAATACTAATACTAATGTATGTATTCTTTGATGAAAAATAATTTTGAAATATCATTTAAAACATTTATAGAGGAAAATGTCTTTTCCTCTTTGAAAAACACTTCCTAAAACATAAAACATTTTGGACACCTTTTATTTGGAAATTAATGTGAAACATTAATAAGAAATATTTGACACAATGATTTTTTATGATGTTAAAATATTCCTCTCATGTCGAACATGTGGAAACGAAAGACCCTTTCACATTTTTGATAAAATCCAAACAGGAATTTTTTTCAAAACTACACAGATATTACATTCAAAAAAAATTAAAAACAAAACCTGGTTTAGAGTAACTTTTTGAAATTAAAATATATTAATAATTTATTTAAAAACATTTTTATAAAACATATTTTTGAAGGAAAAAATATTTCTGAATTAATAGAGAGATAAATTTGGATTTTTATAAAAAAAATTCTTAATACTTTTAAGTACCAAAGAGAAGAAAAGTTATACAATTACATGATGATATCATGAATTAACATAGGATAATAAAATTCATGAAAATTTTTTAGAGGTATGTCATTATATTTTGACATTGTATTCTTAATCGTATACAATCCTGATAATTAATGAGATTGTAACATAAAAGTTTTACCACATCGTTGACATTGAATATTAATCCCCATGATATAATAACATAAAAATTAAACATAATTTATCATTAATATTACTAAATTCATGATATTTAATGTAAAAGGGGCTTTAAATACACCTCACTAATGAATATAGTTGTATAATATAATGTACGTCTCAAAGAAGGAAAATTGAGACAAAAACCCATTACTGCTTTGGTAATATTTTAACTGTAAACTCCATGAAATATATATACTAAAATTAATATGTAAATTCTATTAAATATAATTATAATAATCATAAAATACATGCATGGTAATTATAAAAACCACATACAAAAAATAGGTGGTGAACATGGCTTGTATCTCATAGAAAATAAAGGTGAGAAGAAAATCCCTTACCTTTAGTCATGACTTCTCTTTTACTCATTAAATCCTCTTGTTTAATACATATAAGTTTATTATAAATATATTTCATAACAGTATTCATTTATATTCACCAAATATGATTTTCTTATGACATTTTATTACCCGGTTATTAACAATTTCATGTTTAATTTACATTTCAGGTAATAATTACTTGTTCTTCATATATGTTTTTGATTTTTTATATTTTTTGTCCATATTACATTAATAATAATTTAATTATATCAAGAATTATAAATGATATAAATATAATATATATTCATTATATATTTATTTATAATAATCTATAAAATATAGAAATAGGAAATGAAATACATCATTCTTAGAGATGGTATGCCATACGTACGCATGAACAGTGTTTCGGTTTTCTTGTTGGATTGAAATAAACTAATTTACATGAGATATTATAATTAAATAAAAATTAATATTTCATATATATCATATATTTTTAGTAAACTCATCCTTAATCCATTCCACCTAGAGCATGAATGAATCACAACACTTCACGGGGCAATAGTATGTCATACCCACGAACGGTGTTATCATATTCCCAAAAAATTTAAAGCATGAAGGTTTCTATGTTATAACAATTAAATAATCAAAAAAAAAATTATAACCATCATTAATATATTATATAAAAAATATATTCAACATTATTTACAACCTTTATTAGTGGTAATGGAAAAATGAATGACATTGGTTCGTGATGAAGTAGTTCATAGTACACACGAACAATGATTTCATAACCCATTTGATGGAAGTGCATGTAGTATTAGGTAATACCATTAACATAAATACATATAATTATATTGAAAATACTAAGGTTATTATAAAATCATGATATAAAAATAATTAAATGGTTTTTATGAAGAAACAAAATGATAATGTTTTTTTATAAACGTTACCTCTTCTTTGGGTGTCACTAATAAAGATTTAGTCTATATACATGGTTTTATAGGTCCAAGGATTTAGATTTTTTATTTCCACAGTTTAATTAAACTTCTGTGGATATATCCCTTTTTATATCATGGGTGTCATTTTTTCTCGATCAATATTGGTCTCCTCCTCCTCCCCCGATCCACAACCCAATCATTGCGCAGTGCCCCCCTCCTTGATGACCTCTCCTCCCCGACGACCCATCCTACCCAACAACCTATCACAGTGGTTCCATACTCCCCAATGAAATCTCTCATAGTGGCTCCCTCCTCCCCGCCCTCCTCCACAATGACATCTCTAACAACAGTGCCCTCCTCCCTGATGAATTCTCTCACCGCAACGCCCTCTTCCCTAACGACCTTTGTCACCGTAGATCCCTCCTCCCCGAAGAACACTCTCACCCCGATGCCATCCTCCCTAACAACCTCTTTCACCATTTCACCCTCCTCCATAATGCTTAGAACCAACTCCTCTATCCACAATATTTTATGGGTTTATTTATGATTTCAATCGCACTCTAGTTATCGCACTCTTGTTTCAATCACACTCTTGTCTTCCAAAGATCTATTACACTAAATTTCTCCTTTACAGACCAAATGATCATGATTTATTCACCACTAAAAAATATAACCAATAAACCATTATCATATATGATATAATTGAGAGTTTCTATTAGTTTTAGTTTCTATATCGATTTAAGTAGTTATGTATTTCTGAGGTTTCATTGTAAAAGAACATAATCTATATGTTATAATAATTCAAATTCTGATCTTATAGGATCAAACATGTCCAAGGATATATTTTTTTTTTCTTTCAATATTCTCATTGAATAAGATTCAGGGATATGAACATACGATGTTGATTTTCAAATAAAACATTTTCTAGGTAAATGACTTGTTTTTGACCTTTTTCAAATATTATATTAAGATAAGAACATTATGTTTTTATATTTTTAGATCAAATAAGTTCCATGGACTATATATGTTACTACAGATCATCTATTTATAGATTTTCTAGGGAAATGACTTGTTGTTAAATCTATCTAATAATCTCAAGGGTATGATATTGTTATTCCAGTAATTTGATATAAAAGGTTATAATTCAAAACACAGTACCTTTGTATATTTTTTTTGATAATCCAACAAATTAGGTCAAAATTAAAGAGTTTTGGGGATATGAACCATTAAACCATTTATTATAGATTTTCTATGAGTTTATAAATTTTTATCTCCAACTCCATTCTACCATTTTATATTCTATATTGTTTTTTGTATTATGTTTCTTTCATTAAAATTACTTTATTTATATATTATTCATATTTTTAATCCTTCACATTAGAGTAATATTAAATTTCATTAATACTATACCATTTTAGGAACTTGTATCTTTTTATCTATATATTTTGAAGTGAGAGAATATTTTATATGTTTTTTAAAAACATCAATTCAACCCCCTATTTGATATGAAAAATTATAAAAACATTTCATATACATTCTTGTCTTTACCTTGATACTACATTTTTTCATATAGTCTATATTTATATTTTTTATCTATATACATTTAGATTCATTAATATATTCTATATATTAAAATATAATCATACGAAATATTTTTTTATTTACGGAAATATACCAATGAAAACATTAAAGAACCTAAATCTTAGTTATCCACCCATATTTGATAAAGTTGATTATGAATTTTGGATTAACTGAATATCTACATATATTATTAATAGTAGAGTCAATAACTATCAGATAGTGAAATGAAACTGCATGATTATAGATAAGGAAATTATGAAATTTAATCAAGTGGGGAAGGTTAAATGTTAGGAAAATAATAGTGTCTAAAATACAATTGTGTGGTCTATTACTCAGAATATATATTGTTATACATCATCATGTATGAAGGTTGGGGGAAGGTGGGGGAAGTGGGGGTAAATGTTGGGGTAGTTGGGCTGAAGGTTGGGGGCAGTTGGGGTGAAGGGGGATGGGGGTAGTGTGCAGCGTGCAGAGGTAGTGGGGGTGAAGAGGGCAGGGGTTAGTGTGAAGTGTGAAGGGGGAAGGGATGTGGGGGGTAGTGGGGGTGCAGGTGGGGGTGGGGGTGGGAAGTGGAGGTGCGGGTGGGGTTAGTCGTGGGGTGAAGGTTGGTGGGTCATTTGGGGTGAAGGGGGTAGGGGGAATTGTGCAGGGGGTAGTGGGGGTGAAGGGAAAAGGGGGCAGTGTGTAGGGGGTAGGGAGGGGGGATGGGGTGTCTAGGAGGGGGGGTGTCCTAGGGGAGGGGTACTCAGGAGGGGGGTAAGGGGGATGGGGTCAGTGTGTAGGGGGAAGGGGGTTATCCATGGGGGAATGGGTCTAGGGGAAGTGAGGGTTCAGGTGGGGGTGAAGGATGGGGGATTTGGGGTGAAGGGGGTAGTGGTGGTAAAGGGGGCAGGGGCAGTGTGCAGGGGGTAGGGAGGTGGGGGCAGTGGGGGTGAAGGTTGGGGGGAAGGGGGATGGGGTGCAGGTGGGGGTGAAGGTTGGGGGATAGTTGGGGTGAAGGGGGTAAGGGGGAAATGTACAGGGGGTAGTGGGGTTGAAGGGTTAGGGGTAGTGTTCTGGGAGGGGTAGGGGCAGGGGGTGTTAGGGGGTGTTAGGGGGTTTCCAAAAGGTTGGGGTGTTCAGGAGTGAGGGTTGGGGTGTTCTAGGGTGAGGGGTGTCCTAGAGAGGGGTTAAGGGGGCTGGGGGCAGTGTGAAGTGAGTGAAGGGTAGGAGAGGTTGTCTAGTGGAGGGGATGGGGGCAGTGGGGGTGCAGGTGGGGGGTATCCAGGGGGAAGGGGCTAGGGGGCAGTGTCTAGGGGGTGTAGGTGGAAGGGGAAGGGGGATGGTAGGGGGAAGGGGTTGTGGGGGTACATGAGAGGGTGTTGTCCAGGAGGGTGGAAAATTCCAGGAGGGAGGGGGTGGTGTCCATGAGGGAGGGGGTGTCCAAGAGGGGTGGTGTCCATGATGGGGGTGTCCATCAAATAATTATATAAAAACATAATAGATCATTGTTCAAACATTTAGGTTTTAATGTGGGTATTGGAAGTACACCAAAATAATCTAATGTGGTCATAGAAAGGTATGACTATTCATTATATTTTATAATTTGAAACATTTATGAATTCCCTTAACCAAAATATTTGTTATGATTTTTCATTAACATGTTATTAATGGTTACTTATTATCTTATGAAACAATACATATAATGTTAGGTAATTTTCTTGATTATTTATTTAATGTATGTTTCCCTCAGAATGGATAGATATTGGATGTACAACATTGATCAGATCACTGATGAATTTCCAAAGGAGTTATGATATTTCTTGGACTTTGTATTCACTAATGATTCAGATAGCAGATTGATTTAATACCCATGTTTTTATTGTATTGGAAGACCATGGTTAACTCATGAGGAAGTGAGTTACCAAATAACTAAAAATGGTTTCCAAAAAAATATCATGTGTGGTATCACAATGGATAAAAATCACAATTGGTGAATGACATTGATTTAGTGCAAATGATTGGTATGAAAACTTTGATTTTTGATTGGTTTCCTTTTGTTTATAAAGTTAGCTCCGCGTGTAGACCAGTGCAAAATGAAATGAATATTAGAACACAGTTTTCATCTAATAATGTATATGATGACGTTGAGAGTGTTATAAATTTGATAGAAGATGAAAATACCCCAGTCAATCCAGCATGTTGAAAAATGAGAAAACTTGAGTCTTTAATGTGATTATTTCATGGAAAAACAATGTATGGATTTATAAATACGGTGTCCGACTATCTCATTACATTTATTAAGCATTTACTTCCTGCTGATGCATGTATTCTAGAAAATGATTACATGGCATCGATGTTAGTTGAAAATTTTGTATTTTCATCTATTAAGATTCATTCATTACCCAAATATTATTGTCTATTCTAAAAGGATAATGGAGATCTGATTTAGTGAAAATAGTGTGGCACATCATGGTGGAATACTTATAAAGACGGAACTCAATCTTGTATACCAGAGAAAGTGATGTGGCAGTTCCCTTTAATTCCTAGGCTTCAAAAACTTTTTATGTCAGAAAAAATGGAAAATAATTTGAGATGGAATAAAGATTAAAGAAATAAGGATAATTGTGAAATAGTGTATCATGTAGATGGGTTGTCTTGGAATAAATTTGATAGGTTAAATCCTGATTTTTTATCTGACCCACGAAATGTTAGATTGGGATTATCCTATTATGGTTTCAACCCATTTCTCCAAATGCATACTGCACACACTACGTGGCCTGTTTTCATCCACATTTATAAATTTCCTTCATGGATGTGTATGAAGAATATTTTTACTATCATGATTATATTGATATCTGGACCCAGTGATCCTAGAAATTATATTGATATATACTTGCATCCATTAATAGAGGAGTTAAAGGAGCATTGGATTGTTGGTTTACAAGCGTACAATGCATTCAGAAAGGAGTACTTTATGTTTCACGCAGCTTTATTATGAACGATAAGTGATTTCCTTGCCTAAGGAATGATGTCTAATTGGATTACTAATGTGAAATTATCCTGCCCTATTTGTATATAAAATACATGTTCCTGAATATTAAAGTTTCAATGTACATTCTACTTCATAAGGCATTAGTTATTTCTACCGATGGATCATCCATATAGGAAAAATTAGATATAGTTTTATAATTCTGTCAAGACAGATGAGAAAACTCAATGAATGTCAAGGAATGATATTGTTAAATAACTTGATGATTTGAATTATCTTCTTAGAAAAAGTCAATCAAATATCAGAAAGAGAAAACTTGTTAATTTTAATTCCAATAGCAATAGGAGAAAGAAAATAATATTCTTTGAGTTTCTATATTGTTCATTGAATTTATTGTGTTATTTTTTGGATGTAATGCATAAAAAGAAAAACAATTGTGAGATGTTACTTGCTACAATTTTAAATGTCAAATGAAAAACAAAAGACGATTTGTGGTCTCGTCATGATTTTGTGGATTGGTGTATAAGAGAAAAACTTCATCACAAGTTAGTTGGTCAAAATAAGTGGAAAGTCTATATTTTCTATTATTTAATGACAAATGTGGAGAAGAAACAATTTCTTCAGGTCATGGAAAGTATTAAGGCTCTAGATTTTTATTCAAGTAATATTTTGAAAAGGGTAAATACACAAGATGTGAAACTAAAATCTATTAAAACTCATGATTATTATGTCTTGTTACACGAGTTTATTCCTATTTAAATTTATCATGTACTTTCACATAATGTTAGAGTTTTTTTTATTAAGTTATTTCATTTTTATTGAGACCTTTGTGCCAAAAGACTAAGCAGAAGTGTTGTTCAGAAATTGTAGATAGATGCACTGATTATTCTTTCTAACTTGGAGAAAATTTTCCCACCATCATATTTCACATGTATGTTATATCTGATTGTGCATATTACCACATAAGTTATTTTTAGTGGTCCTATTTGAAGTTAGTGGATGTATCCTACATAAATAATGATGTTTACATTGAAATATTATGTGGTAAATAAATATCTCCCCAAAGGATCTATTTTGAAATGTTATTTAGGACAAGAATTCATGGATTTCAATTCATCATACTTGTCTAACATGACTACGAGTTATAGTCGACCAATGAGAACTAAATATCATAAATATGATCACATTACCACTGTATTTCCTTCACTTCCCCAAATAGGGGGGCTATCTGGATCATACTCATTGTGTACGTTAGGCAGGTAAGAGTGGGAAATGGATCATCATATAGTATTATTCAACTAGGGTGTGCGTGATGATTATATCAAGTAATTAAACTAATAAATATACATTTTTTCATTTTAATATTTGTACATATCTTCGGACATTTTAAAGCTTTCATATTTGAAGAGAATATTTAGAAATTATAAAAAATAGGCATCGCTCTTTATCTATTAAGAGGAAGAAACTATTGCACAGCAAAGAATTTGTTGCTTTGTTAAAGTCAAAGGTAATAGATTTTTTTATTCTCATAACATAAACACATGTCTCTCTTTGATATTTGGTTTTGGTATCTCTTAGCTTTTAACTCTACCAATGAATGAAGTATCAGATGAATTAAAAGCTTTTCCATTTTGTCCAAATGATGTGGTGCGTGATTATAAGGAAATGGTTGTCAATGGATTCAAATTTTTTATAAATATATTTGAAAAAAAATGTCAACATAGCATGATAGTGTCACCATATGTTTCACAACAAATTGGTATGCAAGTGCATCAGATAGACAACCTTGGTCAGAAAATATATCATATTATGGTTTTGTTGAAAAAAAATTTAATTAGATTACTATGCACATGGTTGTGTCCCAATGATGAAATTTAAGTGTTTTGATTCAATGACATGAGAAGGAATGAATATTGATATCTGTCGATTTTGAGTTATTGATATGAACCAACAGCTTCATACCGATGAACCTTATATTCATGCATCATAGGCTAGACAGGTGTTTTATGTAACTTACCCATTACAACAACAATTTGGTGTCATTTTTTATGTCATTTCTAGACATATTTTTGAAGAAGAAATGGATGAAAATGTTGTTGTGGATAAACCTATTGGTATTTATTTATAATGTTTCATTTGATGACACAAATTATTCAATTTCTTGAGCAAATTGTGAACTAGAAATTGTCACAGAGCACACATAACGTTGACACATTTGTATGTATTTTCCTGACATTACAGTAATATTGTGTGTGTTTTTTATACATCCATACATGATATCAAATTAACTAGAATATTTTAAAAAAAATCATTATTTCTACTTATTTGATAATATTATTTTAAATTTCTAAGTTAAAATGTCTGAATATGATGATATTAGAAGAAATAGAAGAATAAAAATAAATGAACAATGTATGTCTCCTCTGGCCAACACTGTTATTACAATTTATGTTTGAATATTTTGATCTTTAATTTCATTTATCTAGTTATCCTTCATTTTATTTAATCATCTATGTTATTTTAGGCTACTTCGTCGAGGAGACGGTTGGATTATACTACTGAGGATGATAGTATGGAGGGGGTACTAAATCTATAGTTCAGGATACTACTATTCCACTTGAGTCCCCAAGAGGTCATCCTCCCATTATTCCACCTCCATATTATCCATAACCACCTTTTCTATATCCCTTTCTTCCCACACCCTCATTAGATGTTAGTTCTCAGACTCCCACCCCTCCTTATTTTCCATTCCCACCATCAAATTTACAAGGCACTGCACCCCCCCATATATCCCACTGACGTATCCATATCCATATCAACCCTCATCTGTATAGGGTTATCCATCATGTTTTATCACTCCATCATTACACTTATCATCATCTACTATACAGAGTACTCCTACTATAGATATCCCACCTACCATAGAGGCTACTCCCCTTCTAGACGCTACACTTCAGGGGTCAATAGATACCTTATCTATTGGTGTATGTTTAAACGTTACTATTATTGATTAAGGATAAATTCATATATAGTATTTTCCTTTATTACTGTTTTTCGTGATTAGCTCTAGCCTCCACTAGACAATGAAGCCAAAAAAAATACGAGAGGTTTGGAATCAATACATGAAAATCATGGTTGAATACAATGAGGACAATGTTATAATTAAAAAAATGGTACATAATGTAAAATATTCATGGGAACACTTTCTAGACATAGTAATATCATTCCAATTCAACCAATAAGTTGGATGGAAGTTGGAGAACGAATAAAGTAATATGCATGTGTAGAGATTTGGGTAACTAATGTTAATCACCTTTTAATATATTATTTTATAATATTTTCTTAACAAATATTTTCTCCATTGTAGCTTAAATATAATTTTCCTGATAGAAAAAATGAAAAGGTTCTAAGGTTAATGGATTTAGGTGAAATTTGGTGAGTGTACAAGTATGACTTATATCTTGGTTGGAAAAAGAGAGTTGGTATGGAGCTTTAAGAAGTAACGGTGATTTATGATTGCCCAATATCACAATACAAAGGGATGATCAGCTATTAGAAGAGTCCAAAGTTTAAGGTATATATATATTCATTTATTTACTTGAAAATGATTTTTTAAGTATAAATTACTTGTGTAATTTATTTTAATGAAATTATATAATTATTGTTTTGTAGGATAAATAAGACATAAATTAAATGAAAAAAGAGTGGAATAAAACACATTTATACTCACAGCCACACTTCACTACCAGATCATGATCAAGCACATGTAATTTAATATTTAAAATATTTATCTTCATTTAGTGTAATTTTTTTAACTTCAAGTTTTGATTTATTTCGTCGTTTTTTTAGAAAAAGGCATTGAATATCAAGGGTTGTGTTCCTCACTCTAATTTTTTTTTGTACAAGACAAAAAAAGAAAGATGGTACTGTAAAAAATATCGACACTGAGAAGGCGATTGTAAGTATATTTCAATTTATTATATTTTTACTGAATTTAATTCCTTAAATTATTTTATAATTTTAATTTATATTATATATCAATCAATATAATGCTTTGGAGGCATTGGTAGAAAAAGAACCTGACAATTTGGCCCAAATGATCATCTACATCATGTATTAGGCGATGAGCATCAGAGAAGAGTGCGTTATTGACCTGGAAAGAAGATTATACGATCTCGATAATGTTCTATTGAAAACTTTTCTTCAGATAATTGTTCTAGTTTGGTCATAGTGGAAAAAATGAATACTGAAATCAAGGAAGCAAGTCAAAAATCCGAAAAGGCGATAACTGAAAATATAATGAAATTTATATCTTCTCTTTAATATACACTTCCACTAGAAGAAGTTGCAATAGTTGATTCATTTTTTATGTTGATGTGCTCTCCTAATGTAGATTCTCCTATTGGAGTCAGAGCCGAAACTGAAGCTGGATCTAGAGCTGGAGCCGGAGCAGGACCCAGTGCCAGTTTAGGTACCGATGTTGATGCCGATGATGATGTTGGTGGTGTGAGAGGTGGTGATGGTGTTTCTGTAGGAGGTGTGGATGAGGGTTATCATGATTATGATGATACAAATATTGAGACTCATTATTGAGGTAAATTGTATTTTTGGATTGTTAATATGTGGAATTTTATTATGCAGTGATGTTTGATTATTGTAATATTGAATGGTATTGCGGTTTTTATATCTATTTCTACATATAATGAATTATTGTATTATGATGTATTTTTTTAAGTAATAGGTATGTTTTATTATTATTATATTTAATTGTATTCTCCTCCAACATGACCATTGTACCTCCTCACCTACGCTGCTCCGAGGTGGCCCCTCTATCTCCTCAGGCGCACCTCCGATGGTATGTAGTTCAATTTTCCATTTTCTTCAGATTATTTTCTCTTTATAATATTATTTTCTCCCCCTAATTTTTCTATCTTTTAAATTTATTCTATAGGAAGAACCCATCCCGGCACACCTTTGATGGTATGTGTTTTTATAGAAAAACAAACACCACTTATTTTTTCATACTGAATAAAAATATATCATTGATAAGTGTTATAAGCAGTGCAGTCAAATAGAGCCTTAATGATATTCCCCCCACCTTAACTTTGTATGTGATGCTTAAAAACTGGTTGCACAATTTTTGATAAGTTTAATTAGACAAATGATGGATCAGTATATAGTGTATCCTTAGATGGAACTATTTGTTTCAATGACATTGAAACAGGAATGGTAAAATATTTCATAGACCTTTACCCCGATAGATGGAAGGTAGTGTTTTACAATGGGTCACAAATTATTTTCCCTTGTATGACTCATTAGAAACTTCCAATTCATTATATGGTTTAGGACAGCCTCTAAATTGACCATCAGGAGTTAAGGTCGTATAAATTTTCAATTTTGACTTATAGATGCCTTTTTTGTAGGGCCCAAGTAGTTGGAAGATTCTATATGGTTTTGATATTAACATGGATAAAGGTCTTGTCCTTGTTGCAGATAATTTTGTGTTTCTTTACATTTAATTATTCCAATTAGGTAATTTTTAGTTTTAAAGTTGGTTATTTTTTAAAAAAAACTTTGCAATCTAATTGAGATGGTATTTTAATTATGTAATTAGAATGCCTGAAATACATCCTTACAATCATGTATAAGTTATTTATTTGGTTGGTTGGATTCCAAAAATTTGGTCTCATTTAAAATATATTGAATGAGGCTGATGATTATCCATGATCTTCATATTTTTAAAGATCTTTTTCGAACATGTATTCTTGGTTTTATTACTCATTCAATGTTAGTTGTTGATATATGTTTCAAATTAACTACCTCATGGTTTTTGCGAACACGTTCTAGGTTTTATTACTCATTCAATTTTATTTTTTGGTATATGATTCAAATCATCAACATTAAGGTTAGTATTATAATTGAAATGATTCACTGATATAGAAAAATAGAATTATTACAAAGAGAGGGGGGTTGATGGTTAGTTTCCATTATAATTGAATTTTGTTTTCTGATATAGACAAATAGAATGAACTTTGAAGAGATAGGAGTTGTCCATGGGGTAGGGGCTATTCGGGGGGGTTTTCCAGGGGGTGTCCAAGAAAAGGGGGTTCTCCATGGGGATGGTGCTGGGTAGGGGGTGTGCAAGGAAGGTGGGGCTGGTGCTGGGGGTGGGGTGTTGGGGGATAGTGGTGGAGGGGGACTGTTGTAGGGGGACTGGTGCTGGGGGGAGTGGTGCAGGGGGGCTGGTGTAGCGGGATTGTTGCTGGGGGGCTGGTGTTGGGGGCTGGGGGAAGTGGGGGTCTAGGTGTGGGGTGGGGCTGGGGCTGGGGGTGGTGCAAGGGGGCTGTTTTATGTTGAAATGACCACTATAAATTATCAGTCTAATAGCAGTGACTAAATGATGATATTGTGGTAATAATAGATAGGAATTATAAAATCTATAATGCTAGTGGATTCATGTGTCATTTATCATCAATGATCGCACATATATAAGAAGTTGTTCTATCTCATTTATTTTCACTCTATTTCTTTAGAGGTGGTTTCTTATGATGATGTTGGTTCTATCCACCACCATCAATGATAGTGAGTTCAACATCGGATTTGGGTAAGATTTATTCCGTTTTTATTCTTTGACTAAATTTTAATTAGGGATTTTGTGATTTTTGGGTTCTTTATATTTTTGTAGTGCTTTCTAGATGTCATTGAGGTGTATTTGGGTTGTCATTGATGAATACTTACAAGTGTATTCATAGGTAGGAATATACATATATAATTTATCCTTTATATATATTCACCCATGGTAGTATGAATATATATTTTGGGTCTAGGTGTGCTTATATATTGATATGACAAATAAATACATGTGTAAGTGTGAAGGGGTATATGCAAGTATAAACATATATCTAAGGACCCCATGTGCATATTTGGCCATGAAAATATGTACACAGGGGTTATGTGTCCTTATATATATATGTGTGTGTGTGTGAAGTTTCAAATGCATGCAAGTGTGAAAAAAATAAAGATTTGAGTTGTCATTGTCAAAATCAGTGCGCCTTGATGTTGAGGTAAGTTCACTCTACCTAACCCTTTAATGTGTATATGCTATGAAAATTTGTTGTGGATATTTGAAATTACATTTTCACCTATATTACCTAATTTCCCTAAGCATTCAATGTGGACTAGTATAAAGTTTCATCCAACTCAATAGTAGAAAATGAAATTTCCATCAGTTAGAGATGATAGTGCCCTTGTTTGAGAAAAAAATCGAGGTAGGGTGGGGTGCAGGGGGTCCATGGGGTGTGCAGGGGGTGTGTTGGGTTTTTTTCAAGTGGAAGGGTATGGTGTATGGGGGAGAATGGGGGGGTTTTCTTGGGGGGTGTCGTGTGTAGGGGTGGGCAGGTGGTGTGTGTAGGGGGTGGGGTGGGCAGGGGGTGTGTTGGGGAAGGGGACAGGGGGTGTGCGGTGTGTTGGGTAGGGTGTGTGCAGTGTTCAGGGGGTGGGCAGGGGGTGTGTGTAGGGGGTGTGGTGGGCATGGGTGTGATAGATAAGGGGCAAGGGCTGTGCAGGGTGAGGGGGTCCAAGGGGTGTGTTGGGTGTGTTTTGGGTTTTTTGAAAGGTGTGGTGTAGGGTGCAGGGGGTGGGCATGGGGGGTTTCTTGGGGGTGTGTGCAATGTGCAGGGGGTGGGCAGGGGGTGTGTTCATGGGGGTTGGGGTGGAAAGGGATTTGCTGGGGAAGGGGGTAAGGTGAGTGTGTAGGGTGAGGGGGGTCCAAGGGGTGGTGGATCCAAGGGTTGTGCTAGGGGTGTGATGGGTTTTTAGAAAGGGGTAGGTAGGATGCATGGGGTGGTTATGGGGGGAGTTCAATGTGCAGGGGGGTGGGAAGGGGGTGTGTTCAGGGATGGTTTGGGTAGGGGGTGTGTTGGGGAAGAGGGAAGGGATGTGCAGGCTGAGGGGGATCCACGGGTTGGGAAGTCCAAGGGGTGTGATTGGTTTTTTGAAAGGGGTATGGTAGGGTGCAGGGGGTGGTCATGGGGGGTTTTCTTAGGGGGTGTGCAGTGTGTAGGCGGTGGGCAGGGGGTGGGGTGGGAAGGGGGTGTTCTAGGGAAGGGGGAAGGGGGTTCAAGGGGTAGGGGGAGGGGTGCTGGGGGGGGCAAGGGGTGTGCAGGGGGTGTGCTGGGGAGGGGGTGTGTTGGGTTCTTTTGCAAGGTGTAGGGGTAGGGTGTAGGGGGTGTTCTGGGGGGAGGGGTAGGGGTGGTGCAAGGGGTAGGGGAAGGGGGGGCAAGGGGTCGGGGTGTCCGGGAGGGGGGAGGGGTGCATGGGGGCATGGGTGTGCAAGGGGGTGTTCACGAGGGCGGTCCAGCGGGTGTAAGGTTAACTTAATGAATTGAATGAGTTAAAAGGAACTAAACATGGTTAAATTGGCACATGAGAGGTAATTCCTCTTGTAGTGAATTATATTACGGTTATTCCTCATTTATAAAGTTTAATTGGGTGGAATGACACTAGAATAAACCCATGATCCACACAATTATGCCAAAAAATTTCGTAAGTCTTCCACCTTATTAGATTCACAAATAGGTATGATGTGAGATGACTCTGAGATCCAATCCATAATTTCCCATAAGGTATCCTATTTTCGAACCATTATTAGTAAGACTATGAAAAAAATAGGTGGTTATTTTCTCCAATTTCCAAATATATATTAGTTAGGTTTACATCATGCAAGGGTGCTCAAGGGGGTTGTCCAAGGGGGTGCAAGGGGGTGTCCGGGGGGGCTATACAGCTATGGGGTCTATCTAGGAGGCGGGTCTATGTAGGAGGGGGGAGGGTGTCCAAGAGGGGGGTCCAGGGGATTTTCAATGGGGGCTACTATAGGGGTGGGGTGGGGTGCATGGGGGATATCCAGGCGTGCAAGGGGGTGTCTAGGAAGGGGGTGTAGGGGGCATGGGTGTTCAGGGGGTGTTTAAGAGGGAGGGGGTGTCCAGGTGGGAGGGGGTGTCCAGGAGGGGGTCAAGGGAATGGGGGAGAAAGGGGGATGTCTAGGGGATTCGAGGGGGCTTTCTAGGGGGCATGGGGGTGAAGGGGGTGTTCAAGGGGGCTATCCAGGGGGTGAAGGGGGTTTCCAAGGGGGCATGGGGGTACAGGGGGTGTTCAAGGGGTGTTATGGGGCTATCCAAGGGGGTATGGGGGTGCAGGGGGTGTAAGGGGGATGTCCAGGGGTGCATGGGTGTGCATGGGGGGTGTTCAATGGGGTGAAAGGGGTTTTCCAAGGGGGGAAAGTGGGAAAGGGGGTTATCTAAGGGTGAGGGGGTTGTCTAGGGGGTGCAAGGGGGTTGTCTATTGGGGGTCATGGGGGTGCATGGGGGTGTTCAAGGGGGTGAGAGGGGGAATTCTAGTTGGGTGTTAGGGGGTTTTCCAGGGGCATGGGGGTGCATGGTGGTGTTCAAGACGGTGAAAGGGGGTTGTTCAAGGGGGCAAGGGGGTGCGAGGGGGGGTTGTCCAGGGGTGCAAGGGGTTGTCTAGGGGGTGCAAGGGGTGCAGGGGGGTGTTCAAGGGGGTGAAAGGGGGATGTCCAGTGGGGTGTTAGGGGGTTGTCTAGGGGGAATGGGGTACAGGGTTCTGTCTAGTGGGGTGCACAGGGGATGTCCATGGGGTGAAAGGGGGTTGTCTAGGGGGTGAAAGGGGTGCTATCTAGGGGGCATGGGGGTGAAGGGGTTGTAAGGGGTTTTCCAGGGGGGAATGGGGGTTCAGGGGGGTTTGTTGGGCTATTTTTTATGAAATGGGAGGTCCTATAGCAATGGTTTTAAATTGTTGCTGAAGGCCTATTTCTATGGATTTAAACCATGGATAAATCCATATAGTCGTGGTTTTGAACCGTGGAAATAGGACCTATGTGGCTTAATGTTCTGCAATGGTTTCAAACTATGGCTATGGACCTACAGTCATGGTTTAAAACTGTGAATATAGGCCTTTCCCTATAGCCACGCCAATATCGGCCACATTTTTTGGTATTTTAGCCATTGTTTCAAACCATGGTTATAGCCTAAATTTCCTATATTATGTTTCATATTAATTTGAACAAAAAGACTACTATGGTTAGATTTATGCCCAAAATAAGGCTTCTAGGATAAGAGGAGTTAAATAAATAATTTATTTAGATAGGTATTATCTAAAACTATTGGTTTTGAAGTTGTGAAGAGATGGGAAGAGGGGGTTACCTTTTATAAGAAAATTGAGTGGGGAACTTGTAAATATTTTAAAGAGAGAATTCCAACAACTTTCATACATGTAAAGTGGGTCAAATAATATAAAAAATATTGATAATATAAGATATAAGTTCTAAATAAGTCCAAAAAATGGGTGTCGGAAAAGTTTCTACCTCATTTTCCCCTTATGTTTAATGTTTTGTCCCTTAGTAAACTTGTTTTCTCTTAATATTCCGGATTAATTTTAATTGTTATCTCTAATCATTATGGTCAAAAATTATGTTTTCATTATTAGAGATTATAAATTATTATAATTCAAAATATAGAATCCATTTTTCCAAATATCACTCTAATAAGTGGGAGAAATTAATTTAATATTTAATCCTACATATGAGACAAGACAATGGGTTTTTAAAGTGAAAACGTTCTAAATATTGAAATGTTTTTATATAAAATTTGAATGTGAAATTGTTTCAAATGACCTAAATTGGATTTATTAAAGTAAAATTTCAATAATTATAAATTTAAACCAATTTGATATATAATTTAAATTTATAAATAAATTAAACAAAAAGGTAGTTTTCATTTAAAATTTAATATTTGTACTATTCATCAAAAAAATAAATATTTCATAAAAATACAAAAATCATCCTAAGATAATTTTAACATTATAAATTCAGAAATGATGTTTATTTTATAAAATTAAATTTCAAAATGTGTGAAAAATTAATTTTATTATTATTCACAGAAGGTCTTAAAAAGCTTTTCTTTTGAGAAAATGGTATTTTCAAAAAAATATAAATAATATAATGAAACATATATATTTCATTTTCAATTTGTTTTCATTGTATAAAACGATTATATCTAAAAATTAGATACTCATATTACAAAGTTTAATGGATAGGTTGTAATACCCATAGATTTTAAAAATAATTATAATATTTAATGCAGGAAACACTAAGTCTCTAAAAAACATAATTTTGTTATAACCTAGACAGTAAATATAGTTTTTTCACCTCTGTGATTTGAATTTCAAAAAACTGACATACATTGCTGTGTTTAGTAAGATATTTAGAGTATGATAAGGCAAACCTAATTTTTGGTGAATAGTAACATGCCCTTATAAATAGTAATATGAAGATTAGTATAAACCTTATGAATAGTGAATCATATTATTAATTTATTGTCTTAAGGTTATGATCTTGATTAATTTTTCAATGTGATATAAAATGAATTAGAGTTTTAAAATTTTTATTTTTCAAATAAATTATTAATTTATTTAAAAATTAAATTAATAATTCTTATAAGATTATTTTTAAAAAAATGTATTTCATTTTTTAATTCTACATGTCAAAAAATGTTTAGGGTGAAATTTTTGGATTTTTATGAAATACATGAATTTTCGGTGAATAGTTAAATTCAATGATTTACAAAATATGTTAAATAAGTGAATTTCTGAATCATTCTTAAGTCATGGTTGATGTAAATGACCATTTTTTCAAACTCACATAGACTTATTATTGTTTTTGTTAACAAGAATCAATACTATTGGTTGTATTTGGAAAAATAGTAAAATAATGATTATAATAATGGGAAAACCCTCCTCTCCTCCACTATAACCCCCCCCCCCCCCCCCACCCCTCACTCCCTCTTCTCTTCATTCATATAAGACTTGAAGATCCTCAAAATTATGCCAAAATACTATTCCCTAGTCACTCCCCACATCCAGGAGCTCTTGGTATTTCCAAAAGGACCAAAACCCATTCCTTTAAGGAGGTTCTCAATAAGATTATTTCAAGAGGTAAAACATCTTTCTTTTCCATTTAGTTTCATTTCAATTTATCTTATTTTATTATTCTATCCTAAACTCCTATATACAATTTATCCTTATAAATCCATTTTCATCTATATATGGGAATTATACTGTGTTAACTTAATAACCATTATCAATCTTCTTACTCTATCTCTCTCTCTCTTTTATAAATGAAATCATCTTCCATGAGGTTCCAATTTACAACCTTCGTGGACGATGAAGTTTATTTCTTCAATTTCTCCTCCATTACTGGTCATGAACTTATTTTTATAGTTGAACCAAACTATAAAATATTTATTATGACTTACTTAATATTCAGGAACCATTATATGTACATATTATTAATTTATATGACAAAACATGTTTATAAAAAATCCAATTACTGCCCAATAATCTAAGTGATTGTCATTAATATTTCATCAAATAATTCATCCACATACCATGTAAACAAATTCTATATATAACCACTAAAATCTCAAGATGTTCATAAATAATATATAATTTCACTTTTGTATAATTACCTCCTTACCACATGAACATCCATACTCATATACAAATATACCGATCATAAAAACCAAGGAAACAAACACTCTGTTATGACAGAATTCAATCTAATAACATATCAATAAGGAAATAAATAAACATAATAAAATTATGATAAACTAAATATAGGTATATCAGGTTTTGAATAATGTTATTAATAGGTCTAATTTCATATTTTGGGACCTTATGTTCAAGAGAGGAACACTTTAGGACTTAAGGTAAAGGGTTTCTTCATCTCACTTCCATTTTTGTGAGATATTCTGTATTCACTACTACTACCATTGTATGGTGAATGTGTACAACCCATTGATGTTTCATATCATAAATATATTTATTTTCCTGATATTCAATGTATCATTTGATGATTATTAATTTCTAGTAATATGATTCAATTGATTACAAAGTTGTAAGGGTTTTCTACCCGAACCTCCATTTTCATTCAGGTTACTTTTATTATCTACATACCTCAATTAAATTCTTATTAATTCATATGTACTACTCATAATTTATATTTTAATGTTATATATATGTGTTCTAACCATAATAATACCTTCATTTATGGGGAGTTATATGTTTTAAAAGGATTTTCAATAACTTTTCCCGATTGACAATCTCATTTCAATGGAATTCCTAAAATTCTAACCTATTTTCATGGGCACTCTATAATCGGTTTTTTTGGAAACCATTATATTCCTAAAATTACACATTTCATTATTAAAATACTATCTTAATTCACTTCTTGTTTTATAAAAACAATTTTCAAAAAGAATACTTCTTTTCAAAGTGAAATAGTATTTATCACAAGAATTACTCAAAGATTTAATAATAGTATCTTCATATATTTCAAAACTCTTGTTGATTATTATGTATAATTGGTATTAATATTTCATGGTATAATATACCATATTTAATTTAATGGTTTATGATTATTTTGGCTATCGATATTCTATCTCAAAACCATTCACCAATTTACTCTAAATGGTAATTGTTTCTGCTTAATGTTCGGGGAAGTTTTTTTACATTTCATATATTAGTTTCAATATGAATGTATATGTTATTTATTTTTATCCCCATTCATATAAATAATGAATTGGACATATTTATTATCAGTTGGGTCCCTCTATAGCCCCTTGGTGCAGTGGAAGGTATCATGAGACAAACTACAGTCTTGGAACAATCCCTTGACAAAAATGATTATTTATGGTCTTGTAACAAAGCCTTGATGGTATGGTTATGATGTCCCACATTAGGGATTCCAAAATTATAAAAATAGTATTTATGGTTTATGTGGTTATTCGACTAGTATAATAACCATGATTATGTTTTATTATGGCATTTTGTATTCATCTATTATTCCTAACATATTATGTTCAAGATTATTTTTTAAAGGCATGTATTTATAGATATTCACCATGCCTCATGTTTATGTTTATTATATCTTCCCCTATATTTCTTACCCTTACTGATAATTTGAGCTCACCCCTTTTCTATGTTTAATTTTATAAGGACATGAAGAAGTTTATTATGAATGACCTAGAGGGATAAACTTATAGTTGTGGATGTTCACAATAAAACTTATATGTTGTTTTTATTTTCAAGTTATAATGTTGATCCTATGTATGTATCTGGTTTTAAAAAACTACTAAACTACCCGATCCTTGGGGATTTGATTCCTTGTAATCACTCCAATGTATTAAAAAAATTCACCATCTTTAAGCTTCTAGGATTGTGGAGTTACATAGGTTATAATGGTCGGGTTTAAATTAATATATTAATAATATTTCACTGTTTTGTGAAAAATTAGTGTCGTGTGTAATGAAAGATAAGCCGGTGTTGTGTGAAGCACAATAATTACATGGTTTTATGTATAATAAAAGATTCAACTAGTGTAGTGTGAATTTAAATACATCAAATAAATATATTTTATTTGAAAAAATTTATAAACATTTAGGGTGTTCCATGTACCCTATCTTGCTAAGATAACTTGTGATAATTCTTTAGAAGATCCATATTTTTGAAAAGGTCTTCTCTCTAATCATTAATTGATAATAACCTTGTCTTTCCTACACTTTTTTGAGAAGTTGGGGAAGTAGGTTATTTGATTTAATGCTGACATGGCTAGAATTCCGAAAGTGATTCTTACTTCTTTTATCCTTGAGGGTAGTGAAGGGAACTCAATTAGTGGAAAGTGAAGGTCCATTGAATATATTCAATTGATTAGTGGTATCAAGAGGCTACCATTTTTCTTCACATAATATTCTTATAGGATTAAGTAATTTTTTTTTCATTGGTATAGTAATTTAGGGCATTTAAATTCTTCATGTTGAGAAGCTCTTAAGACCAAATAAATTTATAGTCATCTGGGACATCTGTAGAGGAGTTGCGTGTAAGAAAGGTGAAGCCAAATCTACCTATTTGTAATATGCCTAGGTTCAACTAACTAAACTTAAAGGTTATATATAAACTAATTGAGGTAATTATTGTTATATATTTTCATCTCCCATTTAATTACCCTTATTTTATTTTAGTTAAGGTGCTATAATTAATGATTTATTGATGTGTTTGAACCTAAAATTATTTATGCACAATTTTTAATTTTATGAATCATTGTTGATAATTATTAGGGTATTATTCTTATGTTTAATGAATTCCCACATGGGTGATATTGAAAATCATTTTATAGAACCTTTTTAACCACTTTCTTGTAAAATTATTTCATTTTCCCTCAAACCCTTTAGATTAAATATAGTATTAATACTACTATTGAAGAAATTATTTCTAGTGAAATGGTATCTTGTATCTTTATTTACTTCCTTATGAATTTATAAGCTTCAAAATTTTTGGTTTTATATTTAATTATAACCTGAATTGAGCCAATAAAAGGTGACTACTTATTATAATTCTATTTTTTAAATTAATCTGGTTTTTGGTTGTGAATGAAGATGTTTTTTTGAGGATTCTAAACAGTCTTGGGTATTTTTATTATTTATATTTTACACTTTTAATTTTATAAAACCAAAACCTCACCCACATTTTGATCAACTATTTCTATTGATACTATTTGGATAGAAATATGATATGTTGGGGAGAATAATCACACCCCATCCTTACCTTCCCTTATTGTTATATTTGATTATTTATTTATATATTTATATATAGTTTTAAATGGATTTTGTATTAGATATATGGATTTTTATCTTTTTGTGGGTGTTTTTAGTTTTTTTTTTGTTCATAAATTTTCTTGTATTGTCAGGGTTCACACTATAATAGAGATACGTTATAGTTTGAAGGAAAGTTTGAAATTTTAAGGGATTATAAGGCATGTCTGGTCTAGGAGGAAATCACAACACAGAGGGATAGACATGAGTTTTGGGTTGAGGTTGATTGAGGATTAACCTTTGACCAAGGGGATTTAATGAATGATGGTTGTTGGGTTATAAGAATATGGAAAATTATGCTTGCATGAGGGTGACCTTATATGGTGGGGAACTCTTATATAAGGGGTAACCATGTATAAAGGTTAGAATTTGTTAAATATCTATTCTAGAGAGAGAGGTCACATCATGACTAGTGAAATCACTACATGAAAAGTGTTTATGAAAATTTGATTTGGCTAGGTCCCATATATAAGAGTTTCAAATATATTTTTATGCATGCATACCCTCATACATGAAATTCATAAACATTGTGGGAATTAGTGTTGGGTGAAATATCACATCATGAAAAGGATATCAATGTCATGGTGATGAATTTTATTTTTTATCTGAAAATTTTTACAAATACCAATTGAAGACCCTTACATTTTTTTAATTGATTTTTCAAGAGGGTTGGACATTGTGTAACCAAGGAATTGCATTTTTATGAGGGTATCACATATGAGATCATGTTTTCATGATAGGTCATGGATGTTTTTTGGTTGATGGAGGGTAAATTATACGTTTTTAGGTCCTAGGGTTTGAGATCCTTAGTTCTTCTTAGGAAAGGTGTCTCATTACATGAACAAAGGAGACAATGTCAGGTAGAGGGACCCAAATGATTGTCTCATCCTGACTTGCATCATCATAGTATGACTAAGTAATTGGGAATATTTTATATAACTAATTAGTTAAATGTATTTAAAATTAAAATGGAAATAAAAATGGATTACTAATTTATTCCAATGACACACATCTTACCCTTCACACCTCTTGATCATTTCTCTTCCAAGGAGAGTTCTTCTGCATATCTTTATTTATTTGAGTTTAATCTAATTCATATGATAGATTATGGTGAATCAATCATTATACTTCCATTCTATATCATATTCTATCACTATTTCTTAACCCTATGTTGTTTATGGTTGTTTATTCCCAATCTTAGCTTTTTCCTCAGATTTAATGATTTCATTATTCAATACTCAAATTTACTGATAATATTAAATAGGAATTTATCTATGAGTATAAGGTAGGTTTCTCCGTGCATGAATCTTTAAACAATAAGCCTTCAATTCTTACATATTCACATGATATGTTAATTAATATGTTAAATTATTTACAAACTAAACACAGACATTCATTTCTAAATAATTTTCCATATATTTCTATTGATTTACATTAATTAAAATAGTCTCCCCATGTTTTTATGATCAAAATATGTTTTCATAAAATTAGACACATCAAGTTTCTATTAAAAATGACTTAAAGTCAAACTTTAAAGGATTTTGTTTCAAATTAAGGGGTGTTTCTCTTTTAAATGAGGTTCTCGAGAGCCTTTTTTTAGATGTTTTTTATGATATTTCCATGGTATGGTTTTTGAAATATTATTGTATAATCAATTTTTCTATAAATGGTATTCCTAAGGCCTAGTTGAAAATTTAATAAATGGGTTTTATTGATAAAATTATACCCAAAAATTAATTCACTTTATATTATTATACTATAATTAATATTATATAAAGTGGAAAAAATTTCCCAATTAGAATAAATATTTATTATTTTTTTATTCTCGATGAAAAGGTTCAATTTCTATGAATGATATTCAAAGTTGAGGGGGTGATATGATTATTATTTTTTATGTAAACTAATATGTGCTATTATTTTTTATTACTAACCTATATTTTATGTCATCAGAAACCATAGGTAGCTATGTGGATAATCTAGGTATGAGTACTCACTATTTATGATCACTAATCTTGCTAGTGGCCCTAGGTTAGAACTATGTTCCACTAAGGGTATTTTTCTCACAGTCAAACTAGATGGGGTAAAACTAAGTGTTGTATAGTGAATTTCATCTTCCTCCAATTATATAGATTTGATATTTTTTAATTATATTATCTCTAGGGATCCTAGATGTTCCCATGATGCTATAGTTTTTAGTTCTTTGATTATTGTTTACTTATATTTATCACATGTTTTTCTATTATGGTTGTAATTGTAGTTAATTTATTAGCATTTTTTACATTAGGGTTTCCATTTGTAAATCAAGAAATGGTTTATTTTTATGACATGAATACTCTTCATGTGAGATTTGACATTTTAATTTTACTCTAAATGTCATCTTTTGATGAAATGTTTTTAAAATTTAGATATGTTAAATATATAAATTATATAGCTTGGGTAAAAAATGAATTTATACAATGATCTCATGTCACTTGTTTTAAATAGAATTAAGATATTGAATTCCTAGATTTAATTTATTTTAAATAAATTAAAGTTACACGACACCAAATATATCAAAAAATCACCACAAGACCCTGACCAACACAAATTAAAAAATTTAATCTGATGATGTTTCATCAAATATGATATTCTGAGAGTCAACACTATAATATTGGTTGTCTAAACAAAGACTAGGATTTTTATGACTTCATCAATATAAAGGAATAAAAGGAAAAAATCCAAGAAATATTTATATTAACCTATCCTCTAACAAATAAAAATAGAAAAAACCCTAAGTCCTGGAACCTGAACACACATCAAATGGAATCACACACCTCTTGAAGACAATTTCTTGATCCTACCATGACATGATAGAGAAATATGCATGGACAACCAAATATAATGCTGGAAATAACAAAGTAATGTGGCACCTGACATCACGTTATCAACCTATGAGAAAATGATGACCAATGTAGGACCCTATATAAAAACCAATACCTATTTTAATTACTGTGTCACTGGTGTCTATAGATAAAATTCCGCCAACCACCACCTAGAACCACTAGCACACACGAAAGGCTAGTGAACAACACCAATACACAGAAAATGGAAATATGAGCACACCAAAACTAGAAAACAAAAATGGGAATATAATTTAACATCTTATACTTCAAACCTACACTGCATGAATCCCCAGGACCCAACACAGTCCTTATTACATGATTTAGACATGAACAAGAGCCCCAAAAATACATGTATATCCAAAATGTTATTTCATCTTATAATGAATCTAGTAATGTTTTCAGGTTTGATATTTTCATATCCACACAATCTATAAATAGAAAAAAACACATAAATAATAGAGAACATAAAAATTATAAAAAAAACACAACTTCTAAAGCATACAAGGAAGACTTTCCATAAATGGCCAGTGCATATTAGAGTCAAAAAAAGAGTATATTAACCAAAAACATAAAATTATAACTAAAAATCATATAGGAAATAGGTTTATGGACAATATATCTCCAAATCATGGACCAATATTATCTTAGGAAAAGGTAATAGACCATCCAAATAACTAGCCTGTGGAAAACCACCAACAACTTTATATCATCTATATTCCTATGACACATTATTACTTTTTCATCTCCAAACTACCAAAAATGTAGTAGATATTAAGGATAAAATATCATGAAAACATTTTCCAAATTACCTTAGCATTAAATCACTTCCAATCATAAACCAAAATTATTGAGATAAAAGTTCCCTGACCTTTAAAACATAAAACCCTATTATGATGAACAAGGTCACTTTCTAGACAATGTGAAGTGCCTTGTAGAAGATTCTATTCCATAAAAAATTCAACAAAATTATGGGTTCATAAGAAATAAAAAAATATATATACCACTACCATCAGCAAGAAATGACCACCATTATAAAAATCAACCCATAAAAGATCATCTCAAACACAAAAAACAAAAAAAAATTTAAAGAAGAATCTCTAACTATGAGAAAATAATCGAAAACATTGATAACTTCTAAAAAAATGGTGATAAGTGATTTACCCTCAGTGAACACCATCCCTCAAGGTTCCCTCTCTCGCTAATGGTTTAAAAAAATATTTTTAAACTAGTATGAAATGGATTTATTTTTTTATGGTTTTGAATAGGGTATGGGGAGGATATCTATTGGGAATTATTTTGTCATGGAAATTAAATTATATTATTATTTCTTGTTCCTACTGTATATAAGGGATGGTTCTTATATTTTCTGGTTCTGGGTGTTAGAGGTGGTAGGTGAATTTCATCTACGGACATGTTGTGGTGATTTTTAGGGATTCTTGTAGTCTTTATTATTATATTAACATTTTATTCATATTATGTGCATGAACATAAATATCCTTATGATGGTCACTATTAGGTATGTTTTTTTTATTAAAATATAAACTTAGTTATGTTTATTACAATTATTTATAGCATATGAGATGTGTTTATTTCCTTTTCCAATGTTTGGTTCCATTTTATATTGAAGTTTGGTTATTATTATTTTATATATGGAACTCTAGCATATAGAGTTTTCATATCAGAATTCCAAGTGAAAAACGTTATTATTATATTTTTTTGAGATAAATCATTCCTATCAATGATTATTTTTATTTATGGGAACTAGTTTCTAGACTGTCGTGATCGAGAATGTTCTTCAGGCATTTTCACAGCTCAGATCGGGTATCAATTAATGATATCCTATGTTAGTTCTAGAAAGCTATAGGTTAAATCACATCATTAAATCAAAATTTTACCACCTAAAAAATTACAACTAAGATAATAAAATGGTATTTGAAAAAATATAAGAAAAATTACCATAATTAGCTATAATATTAGTATCATGTACAACTAGTTGAAACTGAGGATCTTTCAAATAGGTGGATCTAGATTTAAATTTCTTATACATAAATCCTCTATATATTCTCTAAGATGTTTTAGATAATAAAAATATGACAAGCCATAGAAGTATCATGAGATGAAGGCTTATTTTTCCCTCTCTTACCACATTAATGGAATACCAAGGACCTACTCTCGAAAGGAGCTGATGTGAAGAAATGGTCTGGACCCCTAATTCCACCAACAGAATCATCAAATTCCATTTACCTATAATATAAACTATCAAATCTCCCTTCACCATCATTAAATATAGATTAAGTATTAATCACTTCATTTAATTCATATATATAAGACTAAAATCTAATGGCATTCTTCCCCACCAATTTTTATGGGGTTATGCCAAAGGAGGTTCTTCTCAACAAAATATCATAGCGACGATCTCTTCTAAAATAAAAAAAATTAAGGGAACATTTATAGTTTGATTAGGAAGATGGGTTATTAGTTTAATTAATTTTTTTCATATTTTAACACTGTGTGATCACATTAATCAAGGAAATACAACTCTTATTTCTTAGATAAATTAATGGTCTCGAGAAAGTATTATTGAATGCAAAACTCCTTGAAATGTTCCCATGAGTGGTATTATTATAGATTAGTTTGAAAAATATATTTCCAATACATACAACTTGGACCCTCAAGAATAAAGGTTAAAAACTTGAGATTAATAGACTCATTAGGTTCGATAAGGTTGAAGTCCTATCAATATCCCACAATTTCTCTTACGCATCATTTTAACCTGGCTAACTATGGATGAGAGCATGACTCAAATTATAAAATTCTGGAACATAGTTTATCTGTTGAAAAACCATAGGGATTTTTTATAGATGATCACCTACCTCTCCCTCTAGGGAATCCAAAATGAATTTGTGGGGGTGTATTCTAAAAGATTAAGAACCAAAAAAGACAATTAAAATAAGTCTAAAGATATGGACTTCATAAACCTAAATATATTAATGGGTGAGCTAGTCTCAAAATGTTATGAAAAATCCATTTTCACCACAATAATACCCACCATTTATACTTTTGAAAATAAAAAAACATGATGAAACCAATATATTTATTCTTATGAAATCATTTTATATTCCTTTTAGGACATCATAAATTTAACAATCGACTTATGAAAACATTTATAATAAATAACTATCAATAAATCTTAAAAATACTATAAAATATTGCATCAAATATTCCCAAAACAATTTAACTTCAATAATTGATTTCATTTTGTAAAAAACACACCATATATTTCTCAAAAACATTTGATTACATGCCTTAAAATTTTATAAAATAAAATCACTCAAAGAATAACCCCCAAAATCCCTTTAAGAAGAACTAAACCCAACCAAGAAAAATAATATAAATAATCCAAAAATAACACCCTAATATATTCCCATTTAGTGATAGAAGATAAAAATAGTTATTTATAATTATGAAAAACCAAATTCAAAATTTTACAAAATTTTCAACTATGCATAGCCTAGACACATAGTCTGGAAAATCATGCAACGCCCATGTCAAGTCCACCGAAAGTTTCTTATATTAGGATATAGGATCTGAACATAGTTTTATATATCATTCATATTAAATTTATGACCCATAATCTTATTCATATTTTATCTAAAAATCATGGAATTTCTCAAAAAACACACAAATCATCAATATAGAATATAATCACTAAAATAAAGACTAAACATATCAGAAACAATAAACGAATATTCAAGAATTTTAGACACACATATCCATGAAACCCTTGTAATTTAAGGATTTAAACTTGAATTTCTTGCTAGACACTTACTCATTCTCACTCCTTGTACTCCAAAAATCATATTTCCTCCTTACTATAACACCCTAAATAAATATTATGCTCTCTTTTCATTTTCATTATAATCCAACTCAGGATATCCAAACCTGATACCTGAGTCTGTCTGTAATAAGGTCGTAAGAATAAAATATCATTGTGTAGGAGGTATATTAAATACTAACCAAGTTCTTGTTAAGAAAAAATTAAATCCATTATCATACCGAGAATGTAACTACTTTGACGAAATAATGATAATATCTAGAAATATTTTAACAACTTCAAACTAAATAATACAAGATTCATAGTATAGAAATTATACTCATGAGTAATATAGCTAGGAATAACCTCTAAATAAATGAAAAATTCACATATTTAACCATCATATACTTATTTATAAACAATTCATAAATATAATCTAATTATAAACACTTTATAAATAATCTATTCATTATAGAAATTCCATAATGTTGAATATGAACACTTTATATTCATTTAATAATGTAAAATCTTTCATATTATTCATTATATAGATTTTTTACTTTAAATATATGATATTTGATTAAATAAAAAAACTATCTTTTGATTCTAATAATTTAAAAAAATCTACATATTCAAAATATAACATATTATTATTATTGAAAACGTGATCAAATCAGTTAAAAAACTATTTTGGATTGGGTCTAAATAATATCCAAAATAATAATTTTAATTTGAACAAATGATATTAATTTATTATGAAAAATTCATAATTAAAATAAATAATTTATATTTTAACCTCATTTTTTCATTTAAAAACAATTGATAAAATACTCTTATGATTTCTAAATACACACTTTATTTACCAGTCATAAGGAATTCAATATAATTTATTAAAAGTTATTTTAATATTAATAATTAATATTATGGAATATTTATTAATAAATGTTTCATAAACATTTAATTAGTTAATTATAAAAACATTATACATGGTTAATTGTAAATTAATAAATATCCCAAAATACTTTGTAATATAATTTAAAAAAATATAAATTATATAATTCAATTTGTAATTGAAATTTTATGAAAACATTATTTCTCTTTTAATCATATTTAATTATTAGGGATAAATCCTCAAATATAATTGACATAATCAGGTAATTAAACCTTTTAAACACTATCGGTCATATTTTTTGACTACTAGCCCTATCCTCTAATGCAATATATGACATATGTATGGTTTTTTAGTTCTATAATAATTATAAAAACTTACATATCGGTGGAAAATAGTTATATATCTGAACTAAAAAATCATACATATCTATAATATTTTAATATTCACATAAATAACATAAAGGATACATGATTATCTTATTCAGAAACCATGGAACAAAGTTATCACCACATTCAATAACCTGAAGACGTATGATACGAAAAATATAAATCTGACGAATTTTTTATGAGTCATATGCGATGATATCACCATATCATAAATCTATACTCAATTGTTCAGAATAAAAAATCTATCATATTTAATGATTAGGAATAATTTAACAAACTGACTTAGGATACCCTCACAAATTGGTACCAAACCTTTTTATCCACAAACTTGAAGGGTGTTCCTAACCCCCATGAGCTGGTGAGTAGCACTCGAGTATCAACTACAACTCGATGGAATGATTTTTACCTTCATAAATAGAAAAAATGAAATATACATATACACATATATATATATATATAACAGAGATAAAAAGAAGAATACAAATAGTAAATACATTCCATAACTAAGAGGAAGCAGCATAAATGATACAACTCAAATGAAACTAAACAAACTCTGAGGTGTGAATTCAAAAGAAAAGTCTAAAATCCAAAATGATAAAAATATACTCCATGTGATAAGAGGATGGCATCCCACTATCTCACCACCAACTACCCATGACTAGTTGACTAGAACCTCATTGCCTCATTACAAATCCTTGCCTTTCCCTACATCAAAATACATAACCATGACAACACACCATCGAAGGAATTTTCATGGTGTGAGCGAAACATGATTAGTAGGATCCCACCCAGGTTTTCCCTAAAAATTCTCTATATAACAATATGAATATACTCAATTTTAAAGAAAACAAGGAATGATAATTAATAAAACATTTTCTACATTAAAATCAAGGTAAATAATTCCCCTTTTTCCACAGTTATAAATAATCTAGGTAAATAGTTTCAAAGCATATCACATATATAAAAATCGATAATCAAATCCAAGTGATAAAAACCAAATCCTAGGTACATCACACCAAGGATCACTATAGGTCAGTTTAGTTGGAACACTCATACCCAAACAATGATAATCACATGCATTAAGCCCCTATACATATGCATCAAATCTCGGGAGTATAGGAACACCACAGAATGTAAACCTACCAGAAGTGTCTAACAAGTCCCTTGGACACTTGTCCTTAGGAGCAGAGGAACACCCCATGAGTAACCCCACCCCAATAGTAACAAATGATGACTCATATTGTCATAACTTCCACCTATGTACCCAAGGCTTCCAATCTTCTAGATTTTCCAAATAATTTCATCAAAATCATTATATGTAAAAAAATCATAAATCCATTTCAAAATGATTGAAAAATACCTTTTATTCTACCAAATAAGGGAAACCGCCTTTTCTAAAAAAACCTATTTACATACACACCAATAAAAAACATTCCAATTCATTTATAAAAAAATTTATAAAATAAGAGCATTCAGTGTTCATCAAATATATTATAGTTGTGGAACCACCTACCTCAATCTTCAGTACATGCCTGCAACAACATCCAACATCTTTAAAAAGGACACAAAGAAAAAAATAGTAGACCTAGAATCCATTTTCACATATTAGAGTCACATTCCATAAATGAAATATATGTATAAGAGGGTAGATCACAACATACCTCAAAGAAAAAACACCTCCCACATTGTAACCAATAATGACTTGACCCTCGAAATAAGATCACACAATAGATATAGAAAGGATTAAACAAAACATCACAACGGGGTTGATGAATCCAAAACACATTGACATACCACATTCATGGACAATATAAATAAAGTAGCATAAATAACACTTACTGTAAAGAGGTGAAAAAAACCTCTATAGAGATAGAACATTGAATATAGGAACTCAAAAGGAGAAGATACATCCAAATTCACTTATAGAAACCCTGGGGTCAAAGGATAATGGTTTCATAAAGAGAAAGTGAATCATAAAATGTTTAGTGAAACTTAAACCTACAGGATCGAAGGATTTATGGATGAAGCACCTATTTTATAGTGTAAATGATCCATAACTCATATACACTAAAAAACACATAACCTAGAGTTAAATTTACAACAATAGATTAATTTATGGAAAAAAGTGTATCTTACAATGTAAAAGGAATTTATGGAATAGAAAAAATTTACATCTTGAAAGATTCTTTTATTATAAACCAATTATATGCCTAGTTATAAATTTATAGAATAAACTAAAAATTTATGATATAAAATGGTCATGAAGTTAGAAACCCACCTAAGTTTTGTAAAAACCTCAAAAAATAGCTCATAATCCCTCTAAACCTGAAAACACACTCTTGAAATTTAAAAAGATCATACCTTTTTATCCCAGATTTTACAATCTCTACACTATAAGACATTCCTAACATGGGAATTCATGTGGAAGAATGGTGCTCCAAAAAGGGTTAGGCCAATTCTCCCTCACCCATGATTCACATTACCAAGTCTCGTGAAAATTTTATCCATGTATCTATAACACTATGAAAAGTGTAATAGAATTCCCACATAACACTTTCACTTGGGATTCAACAATCTCCACTAAATTCTCTAGAACTGAAACATTTGGTTCCATATAGGTCTCTTACTAACTCATAATGAGAAAGGTATTAGGATGGTACTTATTGATCTAATATGTGTGGAAGACATTATGAATTACTATCAACTAATCCAGTAATTATAATTGATATGAAATCTATCCAATATGCTCAATGAACTGAAATGGTCCCCATTTCTTATATCAAATATTACCTATTCCCAATACATTGGTGACCCAAATGAGGAGAAACCTTTAAGAAAACTGGGACACCTATAGAAAACTACAAATTATGGTGCCAACGATCCATATATGATTTTTTTCAACTATTTAATTAACTAGATTATGATGTATATCTAAAATCCGTTTTGATGTCTCTTGAATGAGACCAAATCCCACTAGAGAGGCCTTGAACATACCTACCCAATTAAGAGGTGATCTACATAGGAGACCATACAAATCCTAGAAGGGAGCCATTATGATTGATGACTGATAAATGTTATTATACACAAACTCAACCAGTCCCAGATGCATATCAAACAATCCATCAAAATCCAAGATGCAAGAATAAAGAATATCAGCTTGGATCTAAATAGAACACTGTATCTAACCATCCATATATGAATATTAAGCTATACTCAACCTGACCCAAGTTCCCATCACCACTTAAAAACTTTTCCCTGACAAGAAGGTAAACAAGGGATCCCTATTCGAAATGATAGTAGAGGTTACCCCAAGTAATCTCCTGATCTCCAAGACATATAGCTAACCCAGGTCTTCGATTTTATTGGTGTTCCTAATCATAAAAAATATAATGATTTTTTCAACGAATCAATAACAACCCAGATTTCATTATTCCACATAACACTCTATGGTAATCTGATAACGAAGTCCATGGACACAACATTCAATTTAAAAACTAGTGCCCGAAGAGTCTGGAGAAAATTGGAAGGTTTCAGATGATTTACCTTTATCAGTTAGTAGGTTTAACAATGAGACAGAAAATCAGCAATCTCACACATCATACCAAACCACCAAAAATTTCATCTCATTTCATAATAAAACATCATAGTGCCCAGATGAATGGCCCATAAATAACTAGGATAGTCAAACAAAACTAAACTCCTCACATATCATGGGATGAAAACCCAACCCACAAAATGGTGAAAACCATATTAAGGGAGAGAGTAAACATAAATGGTCTCCCAAACATAAAGGGTATCTTAAATTACCCTGAATTCATCATCCTATTACTAACCCTATAGGATAGACTCAAAAGTGAGATAGTGATAACCAATCAAAATTCAGAACCTTTCCTAAAACATCCTATTGAGTTTCTAAATGAAACTAATAAAATATACTCATTAGGTCTCACCCATTCTTAAATTCCGAGATAGCATTCAATGGTACTTTCCTACAGATAGAATATGTGATGACATTTTCCTTCCATGGGTGTAGTTGATGTCAATATAAAACATATAATGGTTTTTTATCCACTGTCTTTATATTTGATTTAATTAATTATGATAAGAGATATAACCTATGATCTTATGGATAGAGAAGACTATAAATATCTCCAAAAAAGATATTACCACTAACATTTAAGTGCATACATAACTGCAATGAGATCCAAATCATGAGTTGGGAATTATTTACAGACATCTAAAGCTGACGAGATCCATAGGCCACAAAAATATTATCTATCATAATCATGCAACCTAAACTATCACTGGAATTATAAAATTATACCACATACCCCTTACCAATCTTAGGTACAATCAAAATATGATTCAATGTTATAATCCCATTCATTTCATCGAAAGAATCCAATATTTCACATCCCCTGGGAATTTTAACCCTTACCTAGTAAGAGAATTCAAGGTAGATGAAAACTTTGAGAATTCATTGAGAAAACACTAATAGTATCCACTGAGACCAAGGAAGATCTAAATGTTGAATACATTATGTGGATCCTCCCATGATAAGAAATCCTTCAAATTCATAGGATCAATTGATAAGATGTGTTCAGAAATCACATTCCCCAAGAAAATTACTTCTTGGATCTAGAAATTACATTCTAAAATATTTCCATACAAATGGTGACACATTAATATTTCCCATATCAAAAATATACGGTTCTCATGATAATTATTTGACCTCAAATAAACCAAAATATCATCCCTGATCACTGAAAAATATGTGTCCCGATGCAGATGGAATGTCTAGTTCATCCAAGCAATAAAAAATTATAATAATTATTCAAAAAAAACAGAATTGTAATATATTTGTAATGGATATACATACTCCTGATATCTATTTTTGGTATATTAGACTTCTGAAACCAGATCTGATGATAGACCAATAAAATATTGATCTTTAAAAATCACTTTGACCACATTAACTGGTCAATCAAATAATCCACATGGGGAAAAGGATACTTATTCTTAAACATCACCTAATTTAGAATTTGATAGTCTATGTATAATGGAAGTGAACCATGAGCCTTCTTAGCAAAGAGAACTAGGGATACCCATGGAGAAACACTTGGGAGATTGATACCTTTCTCCTTTATATTATCCAACTGAATCTTGAGATCTTTCAACTCCACTAATACCATAAAAATAAGATTGTATTGAGATTGGCTTTGTTGGGAAAAAATACCTCAAGGCATCATTGAAGAATTTTTAAGGTGATAGTGTTTGTTGACAAAGTGGACATCTGAGTGGTGATTGTTGAAAATGAAAAATAATGACATACAAATTTGTTGATAAAGAGGATTTCATGATGGAATGTCGAGTTCAAGAGAAAAGGTAAACATTCCATGATTTATTCAAGAATGCCGACAAAAGTAATGGATGATCTGGAGGCGGTACAAAAGAACAGATACAAGGTAGCGACGTTTTCTAGTGTTTTCCAAATTTTTTGGCCTGAATATCGACAAAGAAGAAAAGTGGTTTTTGGAAAAGGGACTTGCACTCCGTGTACATGAATTCTTGGAAACTTGCACGCCATGTGTTTTTAAACATCATATCATCAAAATATGGCACCGGGATAAGGTTCGCGCAAGTTTTGGTGAGGTCGTGTAGGTGACTTGCGCACTGTGAAAGATACTTGCGCGCAGATGCCTTAGAAGTTTGAGAACTTGCACACCTATGGTTTTTCAAGATTAGAAGATCAAAATATGGAAAAGGAAAGAGGTTCGTGCAAGTTTTGAAGTAGGTCACGCAAGTGACTTGCAGGGGAAGAGACCTGCGTGTAGAGACTTGCGCATCGAGGGTTGACTTGCGCGTCGTCGCTTAGGGTGGTCAAATTGCCTATAAATACTGAACCACCCCTCCTCATTCTTATCCGGAGTTCAAAACTTTGAGAAATCAGATCTCCCGTCGCATAGGTGTGGTGGTCGCACAAGTGGTGTGTGTGGTCGTGCAGGTGGGACTTGCGCGCAATGGTGATAGTTGCGCGCCAGTGTTTGAAGCTGCGCACTAGTGTGGAGTTTCACGTCAATATTGGATTGGGCGTAAAAGGAAGTGAGTCGCGCAGGTTTGGAGTTGAGGAAGATTGAGTCGCGCAAGTGTCTGAGGAGGACTTGCACGCCCATTGTGGCTTGCGCGCCGATACTTGCACGCCGAGGTTGACTTGTGTGCCAAGTAAGGTTTATTTCCAGCGGTGATTTTTGGGCTATGTGGAAGCTGGAAGTTTGCCCGATTCCTTCGGTGCAATGATATATTCATCTATGGGTGAAAATTGGGCTTCAACAGAGCATCTACTTACAGAGGAAGATGCATTCCATCATGAAAATGAAGAGACCTACAGGTCTATAAACTGTGAGTGGATTCCTTCCAAGAGCATTGACCAAAGGAAGAGAAAGAAGGTGATCCTATCCACCAGCAGTGAGCCAGAGAGAGAGAAACAGGGAGTGACCCTTGGGGAAGCAGTGAGATGACCCTAAACATTGTAAAGGCAGTGAGCCTGGTCATAAAAGTGACCTAGCTCGAACATCGTAATCCACAGCTAGTGAAGTTTAGTGGAATTGGTACGACCGGCAACTTGTCGGCATATGCTCCTTGGACATAGCCCTTTGCGGTGAGCCAAGTAAAATTGTTGTGTCCTGTGCATGATTTACTTTATGTTTACTTTGTGCAACAGGAAAGAGAGAGAATATTTTTTTTCTTAACAGTGAAACAAGATCATAACAGGTGTTAATTTTAAATTAGTCATACCCTGATTCACCCCCCCTCTCAGGGTATTCATCCTTGTGGACCTAACAATTGGTATCATAGGGAAAGGTTTAAAGTTGTTCTTCTCTCAATGGAGGTCACTAATCATAAAGGGATTCCGATCTTTGACGGATGTAATTTTCAGATATGGAAGAATCGAATGCAACACTATTTCCAATCTTTGGGAATGGATGTGTTTTCAGTAGCTATGCATGGTATCACAGCTGATATTAATAGTGGTGCGTTATCCGAAGCCGAACACAGAGAATTGGATGCTGACTCCAAAGAGATCAATGCCCTAGGGGGAGCCCTCTCCAATCCCATCTATAAAAAGGTGATGTCATGAAAAATGCACATGCCATGTGGGAAAAGCATTTGAATATATATGAAGGGTATACAAAGGTGAGAGAGGCAAATATGCAAGTGTTGTGGAACAAGTATGAAGATCTGAAAATGAACCCGAATGAGTCTGTTGATGCATTCTTTGATAGGGTAAATGTTGCGGTAGAAGACATGCGGGGTCTTGGAGAAATTATTGAAGATATAAAAATTGTGAAGCGCATATTGAGAAAACTTCCACCTCAGTTCAATCGGAAAGTTTCTGTTTTGGAAGATAAAGACCCAAAATAACTGACATTGGATAACCTTCATAGCACTCTTGTTGCATATGAAATGAGAAACGATAATAACGAGACTGTGGAAAAGGGGAAATCCAAAGAGGTGGCATTTAAGGCCATGAAGAAGCTCACCATTGAAGATTCTAATGAAGAAGAAGAGACAGATGATGTGATGTCATTCCTTTATTCAAATCTGCAAAGAGGAAGAGGAATGTTTAAAGGTAAACTTCCACTAGCATGATTTCGATGTGGAAAGAGTGGTCATCTTGTGGAAAGATTCCCCAAGAATATTCAAGATGATGATGATGATGAAGTTGAAATTTCAAAGAAGAATACTTCAGAATTTGTGAAAGGGAAGAAGCAATTCAAGAGAAATTTATTCAAGAAAAAGAATCTTCTTTCACAAGAATTTGAAAGTTCAGATGAGTCTGAGGATGAAGAAGTTGAGGAAATAGAAAATTGCAGAGATCGTGGGGTAAATGCCTTGGTGGCGATTGTTGGTAGTTCTTAGAAAAAGGAAGAAGCTGATGCTGAAGAAGAAGAAGAAATTAAAGGGATAGTTGATATGGAAGCCGAATTGGAAGCAGCTCTTGAGGAGATAGACGTTTGGAGATCCAAAACGAATAAATCCAATAAAGTGGTTCGTGATTCCAAACTCTATATGAAACAACAGGATGAAGAAAAGTCTGAGCTGTTAGAAGAAATTGAAAGACTAAAATCCTCAACATCAGAGAGCTCAGAAAATATTGATGAGAATAAGCTTAAAATTGAGGAACAAAAGAAGGAAATTTATTGTTTGACTAACACAAGAAAGAAGCAGGTCAGACCTATCAAAGAGCTTGAAGAAGAAGTGGTCATTCTGCGACAAAAAATTAAGGACCAAGAAAAACTCTTGACCCCCAATGTGAAATCAGAAAAGTAGGCCATTCAGAAGAAAGAGAAGATGAAAGAGGAGCCTAGCAGTTCAGCCGGGAAGAAGCAGCAATTGTGCTCAGATGTTAAGGTTGTTTCAGGGATGAATCAGGAACAACAATCTGTGACAATTGCAGTCAGACTGCAAGCAACCATCCTGAAATTGAAAGTTGATTTGGGCACAAAACAGAATCAGAATATTCAGTGATCCCAAAGGGAAAATCGTAGTGATGAAGTATCATGAAGGAATGCATCGTATATCAAATGTTATTGCTGTAGGAAAATGGGACATTCACAGTATGTGTGTTCCATAGCCAAGAGATATAGAGGGGAACAGGAACAGAGATGGCATCCAACCAGAGAATGGTTTTCAAGAACATATTTCGAAGGACACTGTTTTTGGTGCAGAGGATTTGGACACATGGCTAGGTACTGCACTTCGAACATTCAGAAAAATGTGCCAAAGTAGAATCAAAATGTTCGCAAGCAGCAGATCAATAAAACGACAAGTGAGTTAAAATTTTAGAACATATTTTCAGCTCTGCAAGAAGAAGATGGTCCATCATACTCTGAGAAAGAATAGAAGCCTCAATCCATGCCGAGTATGAAAGAAAAAGTATGGACCAAGAAGAAGAAAAATGAGAAGGCTGTAGTTGCTAAAATTTCCCTTAAAGTATCAGATCTTTCTGGTGTGTGGATTCTTGATAGTGGTTGTACGTCTCACATGACAGGCAACAAGGATCTGGTTACAGGCATAAAATATGACAAAGAAGGAGTTGTCAAATTTGGAAATGATGAAGGCCTAAAGATTGTTGGCTAAGGAAAAGCAATGTTTGGGGGCAAAGAAATGAGACGTGCTGATGTCTTGGTAGTAGAGGGTCTCAGTCATAACTTAATTAGTGTCAGCCAACTATGTGACTCTGGGCACTCTATTCGAATCACCAAGAAGATGTATATTGTTAAAGGGAAAGATGGAGTAGTCATTCTACAGGGAAAAAAACAAAGGTAAATCTTTACCTGGTAGGTGGGGAAGAAGATTCGTGCTTTTTATTAAGAAAAGAAGAAAACTAGCTATGGAATAAGTGACTTGGTGAACTATGTCAACCATCCAGGGAAGATCTGGAAAAGTGTGATGCTACTAGAGACCTTCCCAAACTATCATGTGATCGCACTCATACGTGTGATGCTTGTCAACAAGGGAAGATCATCAGAAAGACATACAGTCCAAAGGAATAAAAAACAACTAGAGTTCTCGAATTGGTGCATGCTGATGTATGTGGACCTATCTCACCACGAGCTATAAATGGGAAAAGGTACTATGTTCGTTTCATTTATGATTATAGTAGAATGGTCTGGGTATTTTTAATTACCCATAAGACAGATGTGTTCAGTTGCATAAAGTAGTACAGGTGGGAATCAGAAAGGATGCATGGGAAGAAAATTTTGAAGTTTTGTATAGATAACGGTACAGAATTCACAAACAGTCAAGTGGAAGAATATCTCGAGAAACACGGGATAAGGCATCAAGTTTCTTCAGTGAGAACTCCCCAATAGAATGGAGTGGTTGAAAGGAGAAATTGGATCATCAACAATATGGCCAGAACGATGCTTATTGATAAAGGCCTGCCAGGGAAATTTTGGAAGGAAGCAGTTTTGACATCAGTTTATGTTTTGAACAGGTCTTTGTTGTGTCCGAAGCAAGGGAAGACTCCGTATGAACTGTGGTATGGAAAGAATCCAACGTTGAAATACTTTCGAATATTTGGAAGTAAGTGTTTCATTCTCAACATGGAAAATCACAGGAAGTTTGAAGCACGAGGAGATTAAGGGATATTCCTTGGCTACTCATGGAAAAGTAAAGCATATAAATGCTTCAACAAAAGGCTGGGAAAAATTGTTGAGAGTAATGATGTCACTATAGTCGAAATGAACAGAATTCTCAATGACCTAGTGAACAATTTTTGGATGAAATTGATGATTAGGTAAGAGAAACAAGGGGAGAAGAAGTGGCAGAGGCTGAATCAGAAGAAGATACTGATGATGAACAAGAAAGTGTCAAGTCTGTGTCTATAAGAAATCCAAAGAGTCGAGCTGAAATTGATAGGTAGAATATCATTGGTGATCAGACAGCTCCAGTTCAAACTCAAATAATTAAGTCATCACAGCAAACACCGTTTTTGTATCAGGTGGAGCTGAAATTTTTTTCCGATGCAGCTGAAGATGAAAACTGGGTTCAGGTTATGAATGAAGAGCTTGATCAGATTGAGAAGAACCAAACATGGGAGATTTTTTCGAGGCCTGTAGATAAGAATGTCATCAGGACTAAATGGGTCTATCGCAACAATATGAATGAATATGGCATGGTGATTTAGAACAAATCATGACTAGTGTCCAATGGGTACTCCCAGATCGAGGGAATAGATGTAGTTGAGACATTTGCACCGGTTGCAAGGTTGGAGACAATCAGATTATTTTTGGCCATAGTAGTGCAAAGAAAGTTCAAAGTGTTCCGGATGGATGTCAAATCCACATTCTTGAATGGGGTTCTGGAAGAAGAGGTGTACATTGAGCAGCCAGACGGTTTTCTCATTCATGAGGATGAGAACAAAGTATGCAGGCTGAAGAAGGCATTGTATGGGCTGAAACAAGCACCAAGAGCATGGTGCTCAAGGCTTGATCAGTACTTGAAGAAGCTTGGATTTCAGCGTGGAGGAGTTGATTACAATCTCTATTTCAGTAATGATAGTAATCAAAGGATGATGGTGTTGGTTTATGTTGATGACAAAATATTTGGCGGATCAGATAAAGCTCAGTGTAGACAGTTTTCCAAATTCATGAAAAATGAGTTTGAAATGTCAATTATTAGAGATCTAACATTTTTCCTTAGTCTATAGGTGATATATGGAAGGAATGGAACATTCATTTCTCAATCTAAATATGCCAAAAAGGTTCTGAGAAGTTTTGGAATGGAAAATTCCAAGGAGATGAAGACTCCGGTTGCTACCCGGATGAAATTATCAAAAGATGAGGATGGAAAGACCGTTAATATCACAGAATACAGGCAAATCATTGGAAGTCTATTGTACTTAACTACAACAATGCCTGATATTGTTTTCGCCACATTCCAAGTAGTGAGATATCAGTGTAATCCAAAGGAAATACACATACTCGCACTGAAAAGAATACTTCGGTATATCCAAGGTAGAGTGGATTTCAGATTGACATATACTAACAAATCTCAGACAGAGTTATTAGGATATACTGATGCATACTGGGCCGGTTCAGCAGATGATAGAAAATCAACGTCAGGTGGTGCATTCTATATTAGTGGATTGTGTATTTCTTGGCTAATCAACAAGCAAGACTGCATTTCATTGAGCACTGTAGAAGCTGAGTATATTGCAGCCACTCAATCATGCACACAGTTATTGTGGATGAAGCAGCATCTTGAAGATATGGGAGTTGAAGTGTAGTCTCTGATCGGAATCCAGTGCGACAACTCAAGTGCTATAAATCTTAGCCAAAATCCCATCCATCACTCAAGGACAAATCACATTGAGATAAAGTATCATTTTAACAAGGAGAAGGTTGAACAGGGAATCGTGAAGTTGGAGTATGTGCATACAGAGCTCCAGGTTGCAGACATTCTGACAAAGGCCTTACCCAAGAAATCTTTTGAGAGGCATCGACTGGCTCTGGGAGTTCAGTCAATTCCCCGCACTTGAAATTGTGTGTATGTGGAACCCCCCCCCCCCCCCTCTCCCTGAGGTATGATGTGTTTTTCCCTAATGTGTTGATATGTGTACTCTACTATATTACAAACTACAAAGGAGTGTCCTTTGGGTTTGTTGATAAAGGGGGAGAAGTAGTGATTGTTCAAGGGGGAGACAATGTGGAGATTTTATAGATCATGAATGATATGGGGAGAAGCTGACAAGTGGAGCAGCCAGATAGGGGGAGTTGAAGCTAGTTTAATGTGCTTAGCCAGAGCATAGCTTGGACCACACAAGAAAAAGGGCTAACGAGGTTTTGAAGCTGACAAGGGATGAAGCTATGAACAGAAAGGGGGAGCGTATTAAATCTAATGATGCTAGAAGTGATCGATCAAAGGATAGACATCATGATAGCTGAGGATCATGATAAAAGCAGAAGAGTGGTGTTGGAGAGTGGTGATAATATTTCCAAACCAAACATTGGCCTTCCAACAAGTCCTTCAACAATTGTTATCAGTTTCGTACAAATTGGTATCAGTTTGGTGTCAACATTTGATGTCATAGATGAAGTGACGCATTGATGAACTTTCCATTTACTCTTGTTTCTCACGCCGAGCATTGCTCGTGTGGTCTTAGAGTGTTTGTTAAGTAAATCCTTGATCGCTATCAAAATCGCCAAAGGAGAATGGTGGTTGAAGAATTAACGATGTATCTTTCCATAAAAGAGTTTTCAAAAAATCCAAAGGGGGAGATTGTTGGGAAAAAATCCCTCAATGCATCATTGAAGCATTTTTTAGGTGATTGTGTTTGTTGACAAAGTGGACATCTGAGTGGTGATTGTCGACAGAGCAAAACAATGACATACAAATTTGTTGACAAAGAGGATTTCATGATGGAATGTCGAGTTCCAGAGCTGAGGTCAATGATCCATGATTGATTCAAGAATGACGACAAAAGGAATGGATGATCTGGAGGTGGTACAAAAGAACAGATACAAGGTGGTGCCATTTTCCAGTGTTTGCCAAATTTTTGGGCCTGAAAATCGACAAATGAAGAAAAGTGGTTTTTGGAAAAGGGACATGCGCGCTGTGTACATGAAGGCTTGGAAACTTTCACGCCATATGTTTTTCAAGATCAGATCATCAAAATATGGCAAAGGGATAAGGTTCGTGCAAGTTTTGGTGAGGTCGCGCAGGTGACTTGCGCGCTGTGAAAGATACTTGCACGTTGATTCCTTGGAAGTTTGAGAACTTGAGCGCCTATGGTTTTTCAAGATTATAAGATCGAAATATGGAAAAGTAAAGAGGTTCGCGTAAGTTTGGAAGTAGGATGCGCAAGTGACTTGTAGGAAAAGAGACATGTGTGTTGAGACTTGTGCGCCGAGGGTTGAATTGCGCGACGTCGCACAGGGTGGTCAGATTGCCTATAAATACTGGACCACCCCTCCTCATTCTTATCCGGAGTTCAACACATTGAGAAATCAGATCTCCTGTCATGCAGGTGTGGTGGTCGCGTAATTGGTGTGTGTGGTCGCGCAGGTGGTACTTGCGCGCCAGGGTGATAGTTGCGCGCCAGTGTTTGAAGCTGTGCGCCAGTGTGGAGTTGCGCGCCAATATTGGATTGGGCGTAAAAGGAAGTGAGGCGGGCAGGTTTGGAGTTGAGGAAGCTTGAGTTACTCAAGTGTATGAGGAGGACTTGCGCACCCGTTGTGACTAGCGCACCGATACTTGCGCGCCGAGGTTGACTTGCACGCCAAGTAAGGTTTATTTCTAGCGGTGATTTTCAGGCTGCGTGGAAGCTGTAAGTTTTCCCGATTCCTTCGGTGCAAGGATATATTCATCTATGGGTGAAAATTGGGCTTCAACAGAGCATCTACTTATAGAGGAAGATGCATTCCTTCATCCAAATGAAGAGACCTACAGGTCTATAAACTGTGAGTGGATTCCTTCCAAGAGCAGTGAGCAAAGGAAGAGAAACAATGTGATCCTCTCCACCGGCAGTGAGCCAGAGAGAGAGAGATAGGGAGTGACCCTTAGGGAAGTAGTGAGCTGACCCTAAACATTGTAAAGAAAATTATCATGGGCATAAAAGTGATCTAGCCCGAACATTGTAATCCACATCTAGTGAAGTTTAGTGGAATTGGTACGACCGGAAACTTTTCAGTGTATGCTCCTTGGACGTAGCCCGTTGCGGTGAACCAAGTAAAATTGTTGTGACCTGTGCATGATTTACTTTATGTTTACTTTGTGAAATAGGAAAGAGAGAGAAGATTGTTTTTCTTAACAGTGAAACAAGATCAGAACGGACATTAATTTTAAATTAGTCATACCCTGATTCACCCCCCCCCCTCTCAAGGTATTCAGCCTTGTGGACCTAACAGGCTTCATAACCGTCACTAGATCAATCATAAACTCTATTTCCATATCTAGAGGGAGACAAGATAAGTCATCTAGGAATATATTGGAAAAATACCTAACAACCAAGAGAAGTTTACCAATAGAAGAAACTTTTTTGAGCTCAACTACAATAGAAAAAAAAACTTTTGATCTCTTATTGGATAGTTTCTCCATGACCAAACCTCAAATCCCACTCTCAATGAAGCACACAAGAGATCCCTTCGGCATCATGGAATGAGACACACCAATGATAAAAAAAACTTTATAATGATGAGGGAAAATAAAATTTATCCCAATGATGGTCTTTAAAAGTCTAGATCAAGGATGAGTAAATCCCAAACTAACTCTGCATCATCTATCAATAGTGAACAAGGACATAAAAACCCATGATGTAATGTCGTAGAAATTCTATGTAATTTTTTTTAATTATATAGAGTTTTTGTGAGATAAGACGCTTTGACGAAACCTGATTCCAAGGCTCGAGGATCCCAAAATATAATTTTTGAACTTTTTATAAGTTTTTTTAAATAAATGTGTGAGTGGGTTTTTATATCTTTTAAACCAATGCTCAGATAAAAAATCCATGGGAACCATTTAACTCAAAATATCAGGGTTTTCCTAAAAATGCAAAAACATCAACTAGAGAGGGTTGACAAGAAAATATAGTTTACATACTTTTTGAAAGAAAAATAAAATAACTTACAAACTTATTTTATTTATTTTGCTTCACCATTGAGCGGTGGCACTTCAGCACTGTGGTGCAGCGATGAGGAAACGACGAATACCATTAATGAGGCTCGTGAATTTGTAGCATAACCACACATTAATTTGAAGCATAACAGAATTTTTTTTCCATAAATGAAACAATTTAATGACACGATGATGAATCTTAATAGAAACAATGCAACACATTTCCCTTTGAATGTAATAACGGGTTGGAGAAACTGAGGGAAATCAGGGAATTCCTCTGATGAATTGATAATGAGGAATCCTTTCCAACAATGAACGTCAGTAAATTTCTAGTGACAATTATTCCCTCAATGAATAGGTCTGGGACTTGAGAGTGATGAACACTAACCCCCACAGACGGATCACCATCCGCAATGAGTTTCCCTATGATTTAACTTTCCCTAGGTAGGGGTTACTTTTTGTTTTTGTTTCTCGTTATTCATTATAAAACCAACGAATGTGGAACAACCCATGAACAGGTTGATCCAAGGGTTGTTAATCTTGCAAGAGGATTACTTGCATCAGAGTTTTTCTTTAGGATCATTTATTTTTTTTGGTACAAACTAAATTTTCCCCTTCTTGTGTTTCAAAACATCTAATGTGGAGGAATCGGGCCAACACAAAAAAGGAATCAATTCCACTATCTTTGGGAGTTCTTGTAATGTTTGTGACTGGACATCTGATTTGACGACAATGTGGTGCTAAGGTTGTTGCAGGAAAGACAGCGCCCCAAGGAACCAGGGGGCGAAGATGGTTTGAAAAATGGACCACCGATGTGGATCTGGTGGTCCGTGGAAGGCACCACCAGAGACTGGTAGTAGTGATCCATGACAATGGTCATGAACGGGTGGTGGTGTGCCACAACGGCGCGCTGAGGTAGAAGCTACAGCTGTATTGGGCTAGAGTGGTGTAGTAGGATCCACTAGCAGTGGGCCAGTGACTGGAGGATAGGGACGCAGCCACCCGGCCATGTCGGTGGCCGGCCCACGCTATTCGGGTCACAGAAACCCACTAGAACACGGTACAGTTGTGACCACATGTGGGATAAAGGTGTGGCTGGATTAGCCAGCTAATGGGTGTTGAACTGGATGCCAGGCGGCATCTGGTCTAGAGGAGACAGGCCCACCAATTACAGGCTGGGCCGGCAGGTTGTGAACCAGGCCTTTGAACGGTCTGGGCTCGAGCAAGTCGGACCTCTTTTGCAGGCTAGGATATTTGGATAAAATGGGGCCATAAGGAATTCTAGAGTGGGAGAGAACTGGCCCACCTATTGCAGGTCGGACTGGATGGAACTGGGTCCCTCGGCAACTCGGTGGGCTGAACCCATGGTTGAACCAGCTCGATTCTAGTAAGGCCTAATGGGCCTCGCCCACTGTCCAGGCTAGGTTTATTCGGTTGAACTAAGCCAGGGCATGCGGGGGGCCCATTTCAGGTTTCTTGAGTCGGTCTGACCAGGTCGGACTGGGCTTAGACTCAACAGGCCCCTGTTTACTAAAACATCAATATCTTTTAGACTGGGCATCCGATTAATGAGCTGTTAGCAGCATTAGGACCCTTTCAATGAGGTGTTTCTTTTGAAATACTCTAAGGAGTCTTTCATGGAAGTTTAAATATTTCAAATGTCTTATGTATTGGATTCTCCTAGAATCAAGCGCACTATGTGCGGGAATCCTACAATTGGATGAGACCCTAATACTAGTTACAATCAACCCTATGTGGACCATCTACAAGAAACCATGTGTGGATTAGATATTATGGCATTAGTAGAAAAGGGATTTTGGTGACCTAGCAGACCCATGGTGGGGAGCAACTTTGGGTGACCCGGAAGACCCACAGTACTCATCATGGATGAGTACCTCAGTATGATGGCCTATGTGGGAAACATCTCTATGTGACCCAGCTGGCCAATAGTGGGGAGTGGCTCTGTGTGACTGAGCATACCCATGGTACTCATCAGGGATTGGTACCTCAGCAGTCCAAGGAGTTTAGTGTTACAATGAATAGTCATGCTTTCTATACTTTAGATTATACCTACGTGAGCTGACAGTATCTTGTTTATCATTTCCTTTGTAGTCTTTCACTTATGTTTTGGGACCCCTACTAAGTATCATTTTACTCACCCCTACACTGGTTCCACCCACACATGTTGTGTCTGGTGCAAATTATAGGCACTAAGATAGAGACCTTGGTGGCACGGGACCAGGAGGTTCCGAGTGAGAAATGACAGGTAGGATGTACTTCTATAGCTATCGATAGCCACTCCTTGCCTACCCTTCCAGAGGGGTTTTCAGTAGAGGTATTTTTAGAGATCCTTTTTAATTTTCTATTTTTAGTTTATCTTTTTGTTGGTTTTTACTCTTGACCATTTTACTTGCATCTTGTACCTTTACTAAGTGGTTTTTTTAGTGGCATGAATGTTTTCCTTTACATCCCTTTTGGGGATATGGTTATGTGTTCATGCATACAGGTACACCGGAAAATTCCTCACACTTGCAGGTTAACACCATCGGTGTTAGTATTCAATACCTAGCCTTTGGGAGGCAGGATTTGGGGAGTCGTGGTACAGGTCTTGGGGGATGGGTTGTGAAAAAGTGGTATCATAGGTGGTCGGTTCTACCTCAATGAATGGAAGTCTGTGGTTTTGTTTTGGGAAAATAGTTTTTAATATTTTAAGTTCAATTTTATAGTTCATAGAGTTTAGTTTTGGTGTGACAACCAATGTATCCATACACTAGGACCCATAATTCCTCTTTTCAAATCATTACAAGAAACCACTGGTTGCATGCATCATATAGGAATTCGGTGTTTGCCCATGTTCTTATTTAATCCGAGTTATCTCATCATGTATAATATACTGACTGTGGTACATATTGATCGGTTTCACGATGCCTCCATGAATACATCCATTTTAGGATTCTGATAAGTGACCATGAGGACAACTTGCTTAATGATGCGGCATCGGTTTAGGGACCCATGCTAGAGATAGTCTCGTCAGGTGGTGCACCAATGTCACCACAACCAGTTGATCAATAGTTACTGTTGGAGCTACTAGTAGAGGATTCACGTAGAATTAGTGCCTTACATGAGTTTCAGAGACAGATACCTTTTTGGTTCAGGGGAGAGACAGATCCACAGGTCGCTGAGGACTGGCTGGAGGCGGTGATGTGGGCTTCCCTCTTAGTGAGGACGTCACTTGACCAGATGGTGATCTTAGCCACGAGCCATCTTCCGGGATTGGTATGGATATGGTGGATCTAGATGATTCAGAATCATGATGATGAAACCCTCAACTGGATAGACTTTGAGTTCCTCTTCAGGGAGGAGTTCTTCCCATCAATGTTGCACTTTGTGCGCATACAGGAGCTACTGTACCTACAGTAGGGTAGCCTGATAGTAGAAGAGTACTCAGCAAGATTCACATAGTTTTCTCACTATTATACAAACATGGTTTGAGACTTGTTCTTCAGGGATCGAGCCTTTGAGCAAGGACTATGCTGGGAGATCAGGGCATTCATGGTTTCTCTCACCATCCATACTCAGGTTTGGGTTCTGGATTGATCCCTACTTATTGAGAGATTTCAGAAAGATTAGGCACTAATGGCTAGAGCCACCAGTAGACACTAGGTGGCAGAGTATTTAGTGGTGAGAATAAGGCATCAAACTTGAGGACCCAAGTTGGTCATGCCTTTTAGAGGATGACCCTAGGACTTGGGGTCGGTTGTGCAGGGTTCACAAAGCAGAGGGAGTTAGTAGGGGCCTGGTTGTGCTTCACATGTGGTGGGAAATGGCACATGGCTCATGACTTCCTGACCCACCACACAGTTGATTAGTAAATGGTCAATAGACCGTCGAGTCAAAGACATAAGTTTGAGCGAGGAGGTCTGTAGGGTGGCAGACGTGGTAGAGGATTAGGTCAAGCAGCAGGCGGTTGACGACGATTCAAGGTACTACCACCACCACCCCTAGGTGGTCCATCCCGACCTCAGGGATCCGGTGTATAGGGGCAGGCCTAGCTTCAGGAAGTGGAGGATTATGACCATGGTGATCTAGAGATTATTATTGGTACAATTTGTGTCTTCTACACCTTAGTTTCAGTTCTAATAGACAAAGGTTTTAGTCAATATTTTCTTTCCATTGTCCAATTTTAAGTCTCAGAGTTTCTGGTGGATTCGTTGGCTCGATCGCTATGATTAGAGACTCATATGGGAGGGTATTCAACAATTACACACTGGTTCCAGCTATGTTAGCTTACTCTAGGAGGTGAGAGCTTTGACAGGGATCTCCTTGTAGTAGTTTCAAGGCATTACAATCTCATCTTGGGTATGGACTAGTTATGCAGAGTTCATGATCAGATAGGTAGTCTTAGACGTAGAGTGTGAAGATTCCACAGGGATGGGACCAGGTTTTCCTTCAAGAATGAGAAGGTAACTCTTGTAACCCAGAACATACTTTCTCAAAGGATGGTGCAGCCGATCACTTAGTAGTTGGCTAGCCTCACCGTCGATGCAATAGAAAAGTGGAGTCCAAGATTTCATGTAGTGGTCGATGAGTATGAAGACGTCTTTCTGGAGGATGTTTTGGGACTATCTCCTCACAGTGAGTTATACTTCTACATCGACTTGTACCTTTTAATGAAACCAATATCCACACTGGTATATTGGATGGCTCCCACAGATCTTCTTGAGTTAAGGGTACATCTAGAGGACTTGTATAAGAAGGTCTTTGTGAGGCCCATCATTTCACCATGGTCAGCTCCAGTGTTGTTTTCCAAGAAGGAAGATACAAGATTGAGGCTATGTGTGGACTTTCGGTTCCTGAAATAGGTGACCGTGTAGAAAAAATATCCACTTATGATAATTGATGAACTCTTTGACCAGCTGAAGGGAGATAGGTGGTTCTCGAAGATAGACCTCAGGTCTAATTATCATCATCTTTGGTTAAAGGATGAGGATATATCGAATACATCCTTCGGATTCCATTATGGACACTATGAGTTCTTAGTGATTCCCTTCAGTGTGTCCAATGCCCCAATAGAGTTTATCGGACTCATTAATTGGATCTTTTAACCATACCTCTATCGTTTCATGGTGCTCTTCATTGATGACATCTTGGTGTACTCAGCGTCAGAGGAGGAGCATGCTACACACCTACAAATAGTCTTAGATACTCTCCAAGTGCACCAGCTTTATGGGAAGCTCTCAAAGTGAATGTTTTGGGTTCAGGAGGCCCACATTCTGGGATACATCATCTTAGATACTGGAGTTGTGGTGGATCCAGTGAAGATAGAGGTAGTGCTTTCTTTGGAACCACCAAGAAGCATGAATGAGGTGAGGAGTTTCTTTGGGTTGGTATGACACTACTAGAGGTTTCTTTCAAAATTTTCTTGAGTAAAAACACCCCTATTAGATTTGAAATGGAAGGGACATCCCTTCGTGTAGATATGGAAGTGCTAGACGATTTTTTGAGAGCTGAGGTGGGGATTGAGAAGTGCCCCCATCTTGAGACTACCAAAGGAGGGAATTGGTTATTTAGTTTTCTGAGATGCATCAGGGACCAGACTGGGTTGTGTCCTGATGTAGGGAAAAGAAGTGATCACCTAAATTTCATGGTATTTGAGGCATTATTAGAATAACTGCATGACCCATGACCTATAGTTAGTAGTAGTGGTATTTTCTTTAATGATGTGGTAGTACTACTAGATGGGTGAATGGTTTACCATATACTCTAACCACAAGATTCCAAGGTATATCTTCTCCAATAAAGACCTAAACTTGAGGCAGCGGCGATGGATGGAGTTCCTAAAAGACTATGAATTTGAGATAGTCTATAATCCTAATAAGGGGAATGTAGTGGCAGACGCTTTTAGTAAGAGATCTGGTTTGCAGCTACTAAGTGAGGCGACAGAGTAGCTCACTGCGATGCAGATATCCTTCATGGATAATGATGGAGGAGATTATCTTCAGTATATTATTTTAACTCTACTTTTCTTATATAAAATTAAGGAGGCACAACTAGTGTATTTTGACTATAAGGCCCAATGTTCTCAGTTATCCTTAGGATGGGCTCTTGATGGATTTTCAATAGTTCGGGAGGACGTTATCCTTTTCATAGTATGCATAGTAGTACCAGTTGCATTAAGAGATAAGATTTTTATGGATTTATATTTCTCCTACTTGGTGGTACATCCTGGAGTGGCGATGATGTACCAGAATCTCCAATGTCCGTATTGGTGTCCAGGGATGAAGAAAGTGATGGTCGATTTTGTTTCATGGTGCCTCATTTATCAGCAAGTGAAGGTTGAACATCAGGTTCCAGTATTCTTGGTACAGCTAATTGAGGTACCATAGTGGAAGATTCATGGTGTCTCGATAGACTTTGTGATGGGACTACCATGCACGTTTAAGGGCCAACATTCTCTCTGGTTAATCGTTGGCCGACTCACCAAGTCGGCTCAATTCCTACCCAACTAGGAGTAGGGATCTGTAGAGGGATTGAGATGCCTTTACATCCAGGTGATAGTGTAGCTACATGGGGTGACTTCAATGATCGTCTTATACCATGATGCTCACTTCATACCCTGTCAATGGAAGGGATTATAGGAGGCATTCGGGACTCAGATGCACTTGAGCACAGCCTTTCACCCACAGACTAATGGTCAGATAGAGCGGACCATACAGACCATGGATAACATGCTTCATTATTTCGTACTTTATTTTGATCATAGCTAGGAGGACCACCTACCACAGGTATAGTTTTCATACAAAAAAATTTATCACTCCACCATTGGTATGGCATTGTTCAAGGCTTTGCACGAGAAGCCTTGCAGATCACCTCTATGATGGACAGACCCAGGGAGTCAGCACTAATGGGTCCAGATATAGTATGGGCTACCACTGAGAAGGAGAAGATCATCCAGGAGTAGATTAGGACTGCACAGAATAGGAAAAAATCTTATGATGATAAGAGATGGAGTCCCTTTGAGTTCAAGGAGTGAGAACGTGTTTTCCTTCGGGTCTCACCTTGACAAGGATTGCGAATATTTGGCCGGGGCGGAAAGTTATCTCTAAGGTTCATCAGCCCTTTCAAGATTCTGAACAGATTTGGTGATGTGGTGTATATGTTAGATATTACACAAAATATTCACTAGGTGCATGATTTTTTTCACATGTCGTTGTTGAGGAGGTACGTGCATGATTCATCGCACGTCGTCGACTGGGGTGAGCTGGACATTGACGATGAGGCGACATTTGCAGAGTTCCCAATGGAGATAGAGGATTGATTGGAGAGGGTCCTTTGTGGATGCTCAATTCCTATAGTGTATTCTTAGTAGCATCACAAGAATCCTCAAGAGAGAACATGTGATTGGGAGGCTCATATTCATGTTCAGTACCCCCATTTGTTTGTTTATCCTTATTTTGGTTAATGGGGACGTGAAGCCCTAAAGGTGGGTGTAATGTAATGTCCAAGATATTACATGTATTTTTTAAATTATATGGAATTATTTCAAGACTAGATGCTTTGACAACACCTGATTCTAAGGCTCAGTGATCCTGGAATAGAATTTCAAACTTTTTTTAAGTTTGTTTAAATAAACATGTGAGCGGGTTTTTCTAAAATTTAAACTGATGCTTGGATCAAAACTCTAAAGGAATTATTGAGCACTAAACATTGGGATTCTCCTAGAAAAGACCTAACTTTTACCGGTGAGGTTGACTGAAAAAAATAGTTTTTGAACTTTTTGGAAGAAAAATAAAATAACTTAAAATTTTATTTTATTTGTTTTTCTTCACCGTTGAGTAGTGACACGTCAGCACTACAGTTCAGTAATGAGGAAACGAAGAATCCTGTTAATGAGGCTCATAAATGTGCACCGTAATGAGTCATTAATTTGATGTGTAACAGAAATGATGTTTCATAAATTAATCAATGTAATGACATGTAACATAAACGTTTCGACAAGTTTTTGATTAATGGAATAACAGGCTTGAGAAATAAAGGGAAATCTGGGAATTCCTATGATAAATTGAAGGTGGGTAGTCTTTTATAAATAAGAATGCCAAAAAAAATTATAGCATAAATGACGCCCTCAAATAATTGGTCCAGGATTGGAGAGCGACGAACGCCAACCCCCACGGATAGATCGCCATCGGGAATGACCTTCCCTCTGATCAAACCATCTCTAGGAAGTGGTTACTTTTTGTTTTGGTATCTCATTCATATTTTTAAAACCAATGAACATAGACCAACCCAAGAACAAGTTGATCCATGGGTAGTTAATCTTGTGGGAGGATTTCTTACATTGGGTTTTTTCTTGGTGATCGTTTATTTTTTTTGATAGAAACTAAATTATCCCCTTCTTGTGTTTCAAAACATCTAATGCGGAGGAATCTGGATGACATGACCAAGCCTTGATTCCTCTGCCTTTTTTCCATTCTTGTGATTTGTGTGACCAGACATCTGATTTGACATCAAGGTGGCACTAAGGTCAGAGAAGGAAATACGGCACCCCAAGGAACCTTGGGGTGTAGATGGTTCGCAGACCCGACCACCAGAGTGGACTTGTTGGTCCGCGGAAGGCACCACCGGTGAACGGCGGAGGAGTCTCGTGGTGGCAGCCACGGGCGGGTGGTGGTGTGGGTTGACAGCACACTAAGGCAGCAGTCGCGGCCGGCTCAGGCGGCGGGGGTGCTGTAGAAGCCACCGTTAGTAAACCAGAGGCTAGCGGACAGGGACGCGACCACATGGTCGTGTTGGTGGGTAGCCTGCATCATGTGGGTTGTGGTGAGCCATTGGCATGTGGTCTATTGGGGACCGCATGTGAGACCAAACTACAGCCAGATTAGTTGGTCATGAGTTACTGAACTGGAAGCCAGGTGGCATCCGGACTGGAAGAGATTGGCTCGTCAGTTGAGGACTATGCTAGCGGGGCGCGAACCGGGCTGCTGAGTGGCCCAAGATAAAGTAAGTCAGCCGGATTTTATGCTCCAGACCGGCGGGATAAAACTAGTCTGTTGGGAGTCCTGGGGTGGGAGAGAACTGAAATGCCTGTTGCGGGTCAGGCTGGATGGAAGTGGGTCATTGGGCGACTCGACAGGCTGGATCCACAGCCAAATCGGGCTGGGTAGAGCAAGGCCTAATGGGTCTGGACCACTGGTCAGGCTAGCTTGAGATAGCCTAGACCCGAACTGGGTCAATTTAGGCCAGTCGAACTAGGCTAGGGTATGCGAAGCCCCTAGGCTGGGTTGGTCAGGTCGAACCAGTCTCAGACATAACAGGCCCCTATTTAATAAAATGCCAATTTCCTTCAAATTGGGCCTCCAATTGACAATTTGTTTGCAGCATTGAGACCCTCATGAGAAGATGGTTCTTTTGGAATGATATAAGGTGGCTTTAATAGAAGTTTAAATACAAATAATTTCTTGAGGAGTGGATTCTCCTAGAATCAAGCGCACTACATGTGTTAATCCTATGGCTAGACGATACCTGAAGACTCATGAGAAGCGACACTATGTGGATCATCTAAAAGTGTCCCTGTGTGGATCATTTAGGGTCGAATAAGTGGGAAGAAGCTCTATGTGACCTTGCAGGGCCATGAAGGAGAGTGGATCTGTGTGACTTAGCAGACCCACGATACTCATCAGGGATGAGTACCTTAGTATGATAGCCTAATTAGGGTGCATCTCTATGTGACCTGGAAGGCCCATGGTGGGGAGAAGCTTTGTGTGACCTAGCATACCCACGGTAATCATTAGGGGTGAGTACCTTATAAATCCAAGGTGTTCAGTGTTATGAATTATAGTCTTACTTTCTATACTTTAGATGATACCTGTGTGAGCTGACAGTACCATGTGCATTCATTATTTTGTGTTTCATCCCTTATGTTTCAGGACCCCTAATGAGTATTGTGTTACTCACTCCTTCACGGGCTCCACCCATGCATGTTTTATCTATTGAAGATGACAGTCACTTCAATAGAGACCTTGGTGGCCCAGGACCAGTTGGTGCCCAGTGAGATACGATAGGCAGGACATACTTCTATAGCTACCGGAAGCCACTCCTTGCCTACCATTTAGGTGGGTTTTCCAGCCGATGGATTTTCAAAGATCCTTCTTACATTCCTTTTATTAATTTATCTTATTGTTGGATTTATATTTTTTCCCATTTTACTTATATCTTGTACCTTTAATTAGGGGGTTTTTTAGTGGCATGCATGTTTTCCTTTCCAGTCTTTTTAGCGACACGGTTGTGTGTGCACGTGTACATGTACACAAGAAAATGTATCCCACTTGTAGGTCTATGCCTTCAGTGCTAGTTTCCAACCCCTTTCCTTCAAGAGGCAGGATTTGGGGAGTCACAGCATGGGCCCTAGGGGATAGGTAATGACACATGATCTTTCCTCACTCCAATTGGTTTCAGTTACTCAATTAAAAATTAAATGATCTTCATTGGATGTTTAATAATATCAACAAAATCTATATATATAAAATTGTGGGGAGAAATAGTATCGATTAAATTAGTTTTATAGAAGATTAAATAAATATGGTACCCCTCACTATCATTGGACATGTTTCAAACTCCACTAGAGACTCATCTACCTCGTGAAGGTGATTCACTTCTGACGCCTATCGGTAGGTCCCTATAGACTTTGAAGAATTTGACTTCACCATTGCATCCTTTGGAACTGATGATCCCAAACCATAACGAGGAATATAAATATCATGAAAGAAACACTAAAAATTTTCATATTTTCTACAACTATTGCACATATTCATAGGCATGGAACAAGAACATCATATGTGTCCAACCTTGTCGCACTGATAACAAGTCAAGGGAACACTACTGGTTGTAACTGATTGTACTGAGGTGGCCAGCTACTGAGAACCACCTATTCCATTCCAAAAATGCTAATTTCACTTCTTCTTATTTCTCATTTCACCACTAAATCTCAAACTTGGTATAAGAAAAGGGGTATAATGGAAAACTTTCCTTCCCTGTCTATTTCTACCATCATATCCCTATCTACCATATCTACATTGGTAGAAATCTTATCATGAATACATTTGATTTGATATTTGGCTATGAACTGAGTATGTATTGTTGATCCTAGACCTAATCTTCCTATAACACATTTGGAGAAAAATGAACCAGCTCTATGAATCGATTGTTGAGCACCGACTACAAATTCTATCCTTTCTACAAAGATTGGAACTCCATAGAATTTTTCATCATTAGATAATCTGCATAAAACTATTGGGGGACTTGAAACCCTTCCAGTCCAAGCTCACCTGTCTCTCTGCCTATACCATGGCATTCCACCATCACTTTATGGTACCCTTGATACTGAATGTTTTGAACTTTTCCTTTATAGCCTTAGGTGTGTCCATGAAGTTGAAGATCTAATCAATCTTGTCCAGCCATTCCTATATCTCTTTTGGATCATTCATATACTTAAATGATGGTGGATTCTCATGTAAGAACACTCGATATTGACCATTTCTACTCTATATAATGTTTTTACCTCAAAAACTTTGTTTTGGATTTTGGGAACATTTTGATCCATGAAAGGAACTAATCACATGATATCCTCTATAAGATACTAATCCAAATGTGGATTCCTGTGAAGTGCATCAGTTGCATCCTCCTGTAGAATCCACGGGATATGTCTCAAGGGCATATCATTGAACACCAAAAATAGAAGAAAAAAATCATAAAATGGGATAGTCTTATCTCAAACCATAAAATAAATAAAATAATAATTATAAGATCAAGAACTCAATATTGGATACATACATCCCAACATCTTGTGGAAACTAGAGTCCTGTAACAGAAACAGCTATCCAGACACTCACTAAAACATACTTCTCATGATCTAAAAAACCTATCTTCCATTAAGAAACTTCCCAATACTAATCATAGCATACCTTTAATATCAATTTTTAATGAACCGACCCAAAATACCCTCAAAATTGGAACACATCCTGATTCTCCACATACCCAAAATAAATTCTTGATCCCTATGGGTTGGAAACTAACACTCTGGCATCAACAACAACCAAAGTGAATGATTTCACCCATCCTAAATATATGTAATGGAGTATAAAAACATAATAGAGGGAAACCTGATAAGATAAATAGGAAATATATTCCATAACCAAAAGGAATCATTAGAATTGATATAACTCCAAAGAGACTAAACAAACTCCAAGATACGAGTCTAATAGCAATAGATAGAACCCAAAATGATAAAAAGTTACTCCATTTGATAAGAGAACAACGTCCCAAAATATCACCAAGTGCTACCCAAGACTATATTATTAGAACCTCACCACCTAATTATGGGTCCTTGACATTCCCTACAACAAAATACATAACAATGTCACCACATCACCGAAGGGGTGTGCATGGTGTGAGATAAACACGCTCAGTAGGGTCCCAACATGGTTATCTATAACATTTCTCTTTATTATAATTCTAACATACTCAAATTTAAAGATAAAAATACATGATAATAATTTAAAAAACTTATATCACGGTCCTAGTAATAAATTCACCTTCTTCACTATTCTAAATAATCTAGGTAAAATGGCTTCAAAGCATATCTCATATATCAAAACAGGTAATCAAATCCAAGAGATACAAACCAAGGCATGGGTGTATCACACCAAGGATAACTATTGGTTAGGATATTTAAAAAACTCATACCCAAACATAGAAAATCACTTTCATCAAGCCCCTATACATGTACATAGAATCTATGGAGTATGGGAACACCCCATAAAGTGAACCTCTCAATTCGATCTACCAAGTCCCTAGGACACTTTTCCTAGGGAATAGAGGAATACCTCATGAGTGAACCCTCCAAAAGTAACAATGAAGGAATCCTGTTACTATACCTTGCACTAAATTACCCAAGGATTATAATTTGTAACTTTTTCCAAATTATTTCATCAAAAGGATGCTTTGAAAACCATTTTGTAAATCCATTTCACAATTCTTTTAAAATTCCTTTTCTTTTAACAAAATAGGGGGAAACCAAATTTTCTAAAAAAATATTTACTCACACACTAATCAATAACCCATGCCAATTCATTTATAAAACCATTTATAAAACTAGAGAATTCATGGTTCATCCAATATAGTCTATAGATACAACCACCTACCTCCACCTCAAGTCACACATGCATGCAACGAGATCCACCAACATAGGAAATAATGAAAAGATAACAAAAGATTCCCTAGAATCCATTATCACATCTTAAAATCTCATTCCACAAACAAAAAAGATAGTGGAGAGAGATATTATTACATTCCTTAAAGAAAATACACTTGTCGCACTACAACCAACAAATGAATAGCCCCCGAAGAATGTTGAACTATGGATCTAGAATGGATTAAACAAAATTTCATCATAGGGTTGATGAATCCCAAATTCAATGTGATGTAACTTTTGAATACAATAGAAACTAATAAGCATAAATATGACTTACCAATAAGAAGTGACATAACTTCCATGGATATTGAATGTTGAACAAAGAAACTCGGAAGGAGAGGAGACACCCAAATATACCTAGAGAAATTATAGGGTTTATGGAGAGTGGTTAGAAAATTAAAATGTGAAACATCATATGTGTAGTGTGAATTAAAACTTCTAGGCTGAAGGATTTTCAATTTAAACACTGAGTTTATGGTGTAAATATTCCATAACCCATATATACCAAAAACGCAATGCCTCATGTCAAATTTACCATAGTTGATTATTTTACAGCATAAAATCTGATCTTATGATATAAAAGAAATTTATAGGGAATAATTATTTTATGTATTGAAGGATTTTTATTCTATAAACCATTTCATTACTTTTTCTAGAATCACATTTACACCAAAACTACACATTTATGACATAAATGGTCCTGTAAGAAATTACCTTCCTAGGTTCTGCAGAAACTCCCAAAAACAACTCATAATACCTATGAGCCTGAAAGCACAATATTAAACTTATAAAAGGAGTGTATTTTTAATCTAGGATGATATATATGTGAAAAAAATTATGACATTATAAACTTCATTTTCAATATGATTTCATGAACTAAAAGGCATTGTAAGGCTCTAATTCCACTACTTGGTTTCAAATAATCTAACAACTATCATTAAACATTGAGAATGCAATAAAGAAAACCAAATTATAATATCAATCTTGAAAGATAAATTAAATCATGAAAAATATATATAAAGAAACTATTCATGTACCTTTCACCAAATATGGTCAGTGTAGTAATATTTATTTATGATTTATGAATATCATAATAAAGGAATCCAAAATACATCCCTCCTCTGAATGTATCCATGGGTTGTGATGAATCACTCAATGTATGGGGGGTCCTCACATCACCCATGAAATGATAGTGCCTCTTAAAGGAAAAGTGTGAAGTGGAAGAGAACTTGTGGGATTTTTATGTTTCAGCCAGTTGTATACAAAGGTCTCACACACACACTATCAGCCAGAAGTATGCCCTGAAAATATCCCATGAGGAAAATATTCATGTGTTCAGGAATTTATCATGTGTCATAATATATGAGTAAATTCCATTAGGTCATTCATGAATTCATCACATGAATTCATCTACATCCCTAATGATTCATCACATGAAATGGTTATTAATGATAACTAATGTGGAAAATCACTTGAAAGTTAACATTTAACATTCAGATACCATAATAATTGAAGTAAATTGAATAATGCACGATAAATTACGATATAGAAATTCATATAACATGACTTATATGGATAAAATAATAATTTAATGATTTTAAATATCCATATATCATATAATAAAATATATATAAATTCATCAAATGTATAATGGATTTAGGGAATATCTCCGTTTCTATATAAATTTTTCCTTAAATTTTGTTAGTAATGTTTAATCATTTTAGTGAAAAACTTTTGTAAACAATGAAGTGGGTCATTTTTTATTTAGATATGGATATACTTTCAATTATAAATGTTCATTCCTAAAGTTTCTTCTAAAATTCTATACACTTGAAAAGAGATATCAAATTAAATTTGTCAGTTTTTGTGTGGTTATATTACTTTATTTTTTATTGAAAAAGTTCTAGACATTCTCACTTTACATGTAATTTTGGGATATAGTAAATAATTTAGTATTAATCTTCATGCTAACTCACATAGAGTACTATTAGTAAATTAGATGTTTATTATTGAACTAAACATTGTTGTATAGTTTTGTTTAGGGTAGAACATGACCTCTTGAACCTTTTAACATGTTTCATAAAGAAAATAACTTTTTTCTATAAAACATGAATTAATTATAAGTCATTTAACAATATTTTTTCTTGGTTAAAGGATGGAACTCGGGATGATATAATGGTAGGGTTTATAATGTGGTAAGTAATGATTTAGTTATTAATAATTATTTTCTTCATTAACATTTTTTTATTTTAAAAAATAAAAATATTATATAATGTAATTTTGATTGTTTAATTAAATATTTGAGTTTGGAATTGGATTTATAGAAAGAGTAAATGTATAGTATGTTTTTAAAGTATCCTCACAGAGGGTCATCACCCCTACCATCCTAGATGATAGAAACCAACAATTATCTCATCTGGCTACTATAACTTCTATTATATGGCCCTTAAATCCACTCGTCGTTGAGAAAACACCAAATTGGACAAATCTCATTGTGAAGTATCTTTAGTGTGTCATTATCCTTCCAAATCAAGGTGATCATGAGTGAATATTCTATTGTGTAGTGTAGTTTACCCTCTAGAGTGGGTCTAACCACAAATAAACCATTTATAGAAATTGGTTCAATGGAATTATCCAATGTTTCATCCAAGGAAATGAGATACCTTGGGTCATGTAGGAGTTCCATGCCAGATCTTGTGGCACCCATCTATCAAGATTGAATCTCTCTCACCAATTTTAGATATTGGGATACTTTTGGACTATCATAGTTCGTTACTACATGGATTTTAACAAGAGGTTTCATGCATGTTGAATTCACACTAACTTTGTGCATTGATCTCCATATCTTCTCTATTATACCACATATTATTATCAATTTATAGTGTGGGGACTCAAAATTATGGGGCCATACATACCACTATCAACTCGACAATGGAGGTTTATTTTGACCACAACAGACTTCTTTTCTAAATTTTAATAAGAGGTTCCCCTCAAGAGAGTAAAAACCCAATCCTTGATTGAGTTCTTGAGCTCCCACATCATCCATCAGTTTTGAGTGACTCGCACTATTCCCATAAACAATGGAACCAACTTTCGGGCTACCGATCTGAAGAAATTTTTTTCCAAGTACAAAATCCAGTACAACCATACTTCTCACTACCATGCATAGGTAAATGAGAATATTGATGCAATCTATAAGACCCTCTCTGAAATTGTGAAAAAAATGGTGTGATGGAACAAAGAGAGATGGTCCTACAAGCTCCCAAATTCCCTTTGGGCCTATCAGAAGACAACTTGAAAATCCACCCAAGAGGCACCAACTACCAAGTGTATGGAATAGAGGAATTCATACCCATTGAGGTTCATTTTCCATCACTTCAAATAGAAATTTACAACCAGTAGAAGCCAGAAAAAAATAGCAGAATTAAATCTAGATGAGTTGAAATAAATCTAGGAAAATATCCTTTAGTCATTTCATAATATTGAACAGGATAGAGAAAACATTCAATAAGAATTTTCTCCTCCACTCGTTCCTCTATGGTGAAAAGGTACTGTCTCTTAGAACATTGATTCTACCCATAAAAAATACCTGAATTTGGATCCCAAATGGTAAGGACATTACATTATTCAGAAGGTCTATTTTAATGGAGTATACTCTATAATCACTGAGGATGGAGAGCATAGCACACCTCCCACCAATTCCAGGTTTCTCAAGAAGTATTTTTTGTGAAATCATTATCCAAACTTTATGAACATAAAATAATGGTCATAGAAAAATTGATGTGACCCTAAAATACAACAACTAGGGCCAAGATAAATCACCTTAAACTAACTACAACACATTTTGTCCAAGTATTATGACCTTAAACTATTTCTATCCCCCTTAGTTTGAGTCATATGACTTTAAACTGAAATTCCCAACATCCTCAGTGCATGAAGTTAAACATCATCCTTACCCTATGAAATAAATATAGGATGCCTCACATACCAGGTATTAGATGAAAAATAAATGAAATTCCACATCACATGATGATAAACTATAGCCTTAACCCATGTTATAAACATGGGATACCCCATGGAAGCTATGGGATGCATCAATTACATTGTCATAGAGGAAACCAACCCACTTCTGAAACTTTTCTTATATCATTATAATCTCCAAAACTACATATTTCTTTATTCCCATTCACATGGGACAAATATTAACACCTAGACCCCTTATAATTAGGCCTAGTTAGCAATTCATCTTGAACCCTTCTTCTTGGGGAGAGATAAATTCTTTTCACCAAAAATTATTCCCCTTGGACCCATGTATGGTTCAAACGTTACAACCTTAAACTATGTGTAGTTTTTTTCAAGTTATTAATGTGGAACTTATTCTTATATCACCCTCTTTTAATTTCAAGGTTTACCTCTTTTGTTCCAGGAAAATATCCTTAACAAAACATTCCCCCAGTTCAAGCATCATAAGTTTAAAAAAAAATTCCAAATTTCTCTAGTCCAAACCTTATGACCATAAAATATGTGAAACTAGTTCCAAGATTTCTTTATATGGTGCACGGGATATTTTTCCCCTCATTCCAATTAGTTTTCAACTCTTAGTCACAACTTAAACATCCTTGAAGTAACTACTCATGGTCCCAGCATTATATCCTTAAAATATGTTCCTATTTCCCTTATTCCCATGTTTTCCCTCATCACTGGTGTTTCAGCAAGCATATTCCTCCACCTTTTTCCATAACTACATGTGTATTGATGTCCATTCCCATAGGATATGTAGTGAAACCTAGATCTTCTATATTCAGACCAAACCGTGAACTCATCAAAAAACCACTAATTACCTATGGCACTATCACCCATAAATTCATTTATTATATTCCTAATAAGGAATAGAGTCCCAATCAAATTCACAAAATTTATAGAAAATTGGGATTCCCTCATGGCCAAATATGAGGATGAAAGAAGTGGAAAACATAATGTGTAATCCCATACAATATCCTCAGCACATGAAGATTGATTAAGCCTTAACCTATATGAACTATGGATGCCTCATATAAAAATTATGGGATGACATAAAAACTAACATCCTAGTACATAATGTTAAACTGTAACTTTACCCAAAAAAAATTGGGATTCCATGTATCACAAATATGATATGATTCAATGTCCTTGATGAAGAGGAAACCACCTTATCAACATCATTCACCTATCATTCCTTATTCAAAAACTACATGTGGATTTATTCCCATGCTTGAAGGGATATGTAAGGATACTTGGATCCAACATCCCATACCAAGCCTTAGTAATAACCTATTCCAGGTCTTCCCCTAGTCTAAACCTTAAGACCTTAAACTATGTGAAACTAGTTTCAGTATTATTTTGTGTGTTGTAGGGCCTCCTTGGCTCTTTCACATCAGTTTTTAACTCTTTGGAACCATCCAAACATCCTTGAAGTTCCAACTTAGGGTTTGTGAATTGTGACCTCAAAATGCATTAATTTGGCCTCTTTATCCCCATATCCAGATAGTTTTCTTCTCCCCTTCCATTTCATCAAGCCAATGTTCCCTTACCTTTTTCATTGCATCCTCACTTGTAGGTATCGCCCCTCTAATGTAGGTATTCTACCACACTGCATTATAGAACTATGTGGGGCTTCATTCCCATTCCCATGTTATATGTAGTAATGTATGGATCTCATGTCCCGGGTCCAACCCCCTTCATCAACTCATTATGAGGTCTTTCCTACCTCGGTATTGATGTCAAATTAGGTATTGTTTATTTATTTTTGTGTAGTAGAGTGACTATCTAGACCTTCTTTCATGTATTTTATCACTTTTTCATACCACACAATACTCTTTAAGATATCAACACCCTATGGTCCAAGCTATAAGACCTTAAACTAGTAATTTTTCTTACAGTCTGATCTCTATGACCTTAAACAAGTAGCATCCATAGTCCTAATAATATGACTTCAAATTGAAAATCTTAACATCATCCTTATAATACTTTAAACTATAACCTCACACTATATGAAACCAATATTCCTCATAAGAAAAATATGGGATGACCATAAGATAAAACATCATAACAACAATAAGTTAATTTGTATCCTTTCTTTATATAAAATTGTGACACCTCATATAACAAGTATGGGATGACCAGAACCAACATCCTTAGTATATGGTGTTAGAATAAATAATAAAACTATGAAACATACATGGAATTCCCCATATAACCAATATGATATGATTCAATGTTCCCTCCATAAAGGGGACTACCCTAATCGGCATTGGTATTCTACCACGCCAAGTTCCAAAACTATGTGTGGCTTTATTTTCATTCTACTGGGATACAAAGTGACACCCACACCTCTTATCTTGTGTCCATCCTACCATAATCTCATTTTATGATCTTCACTCTCTAGACTAGTCTTGATCCAAACCTACTTATACTTTCATCCAATGGATTATAATGAATGGAGAAATGGATCTTAGGGAACTCAACCTTCCATTTGAGACATTACCCACTTCTAATTTCACTCATTATGATGTATTAAATTTGGATAACCATAAAACACCCAATCTAAATGGTCTCCCTAATGGAAATGGTGCATGTCCACAATGTATCACTTTCAATAATGGGATCACAACTCAAAGGATCCTTAGTAACAGATGGTGGTTCCCTTGATTCAAACTTGGTCAATGGTCAATCTTGAATTTTTTTTTCCCCACCCTAAACTAATGTGGGTGTATAAACTAAGTTTAAAACATTATCAAAAAAATTTCACTACCGACCATTCTTCCCACTATCACTATTCCGGTATTACAAGACTTGATCTACACATATGAGAATTCCTTAAGTTTGTCACTTTTTCCCCTTGTTGTGTTCTCCCCAAAAATAGTGGTAACGCCATACCGCTCATTATTTATCAAATATATCATGGATCACATGGAATTATGAGTTGAGATAGATTTCCTCAATAAAGGTTGATATGTATATGTTACCTCTTTTGGTCTGAATTCTACAACCATAAACTATGAGCCTAAGTCCAAGAATCGTGACTTTAAACTATGTGAAAGTCATCCTGGAATATGTCATGTGGTTTTGGGACTATTTAACCCTAAATAAATGTTGGGTAACCTCTCATCCATGCCATGTGAACTCTTTTGAGACATGCAACCCAGGGTCCAAGCATTATTAACTTGAACTATTTGCAATCATTCCAAACTCTTCGACCATAATCTCAAAGCCAAGGTCCAAACATCACAACCGTAAAAATGATTATAATATGTATCTAATATTTTCTATATGGTATGAACTTCTAGGATCCTCATTCACATCAGGTTACCTCTCCCCTATCTCACGCACATCCCTTTGACACAAATAGCCCTGTTATCCAAGCATCATGCACTTAAACTATGTGTGACTCACCCCAAATTCCTTTTCTTAGTGCAGGGCCACCTAGGTGTAATATTTCTATCATTTTTTTACCCTACGACATCATAAGAACCTTTTTGGTGGGAAACCCTGTGGTTAAATAATTAATACCTTAAACTATTTTCAGAACCATGGTCCAAGATCTATAAACTTCAACTTTGAGTTGTGGTGTAAGTATTATAAAATTAAACTATTTAGAACCCTATAGTCTAAGAATTATGACTATAAACTATTTGAAACTTATTATTCTAACTGGTATGACCTTAAAATACTAAATATAAGAGGTACAAACATCTATCAGGTTGAAAAACAATAAGGGAAACCTAAGAAGGAATCAGAATCCCCCATCAGGTTTCTCTTGAGACATGGTAAAAAATAAATGGATGAAAAGAAAGTGGTACATAGCCAACAGGGACCCACTATGGACCCCATTCAAAACCTGGTTTTATTCACTCAACCCATAAGTACTAGAAAAAATTAGATCCAAATACTTATCTCACTCTACCTCACAATCCCTTCTAGGGTGTAAACCCCATTGGATTGCCCTTTTATTCCCCCACCCCTGCCACCTTGGTTGGGTGGGTGTTATTCATGTTGGTTCACAAGTCTTGATCACAAGATTCTAAATTGTGTTATAAAAATCCTAATAACATGGTTTTAAACTATTAAATACAACATAATCACCATACAACATTAAACTACATGTATATATTCCTTACTGTATGTTATTAAACTGCATTTACAGTGTCCTCAGTACATGAAGTAAAATTGTGAAGCATCATAGCCACATTACTGAGAAGCTTGTTTCCCCATTTGCTATTAGTCACCCACCACATATTTCAAGTTCCTTGGATATCACTTTTCACCCATGATTATGATCCCCTTGGAAGATGAGTATAACCTTTTTTTAAACCGATACACCCACACAATGTTCTTAAATCCATGGTGGTATAATTTCAAGAGTATTAAACTCCATTTGAACATTCCATTATTTCACCCTCATACTTCACATAACCCTTGTCTTGGATCTATATCATCCTTCACGTTTGAATGTCCCCCCAATAGTAATTGTGTATAGACACACTGGATCTCCTATCATCCTAAGAACATGCCCTAAAAGACTTCTGACAATGTTTTCAGATAGGTCATGTGTTTTGAACATGGTCATTAGTTGACTCTAGTTTTTTTCCCCATCCTTAGAAAAATGATAATGGATTTTGTGATTTGAACATGTTTGGTAGTAAACCTCCATTTTCACCCCCAGCCTCTTTTTGTTCTATATCCTATGCATCTTGATTCACTCCCTTCATCACCCCTATGTTTGGGTAGAATTAAATTCCCATATATTTAACCCATTTATCCACTATCAAACATTGAGAAAAATGTTGGCTATTTAGAGATCCCCATCATCCAAAAATATCCCTTCTGGTTGGGACACTCTTGGTGGTCAACAAGAAAGTTCAGACCCTGAGTGTTTGACCCTTATTTTTAAATCTCAAATAAACAAGAAATCTTAGATTTGTTCTTTCTTTCCCACACCGATCATAACTCGTGTGGAATTAGGTATTCATTATTGGTTCTCTTATTAATGTAAAAGATATTCAGAAAAAAACCTTTTTAAATCACAGAGGAAATTTAAAACAATCCATCAATATTTTCGGGGGGCATTCACATGTTGGGGCCTCTCCATTATTCCTAGAAAAGACTAATTTCCCTGGGGCTAAACCCCACCAACCGAGCAATCAATATTATCCACCCTCTATTGAGTATCCACAACGGTCTGCTCCAACTCCTCCATATTGGCCAACTCCTCCTTATAGACAACGAGAACTTCTTCATCCCTAATTCAAACTCAATCCTAGTCAACTTGGAAATTGGTGAAAAAAGACACTAACTCCTTTTTCTTGTCCTCATCCACCACCAAATAAGTCCTTAGTTTTCCAATGGTCTCTTCTTGAGAAGTGATGATAGCTGCATGCAAGTGCACCTTATCCTCCTTATAAGAAACCTCTTACTCTCCTATCTGAAGTTCTTGCGTATCGTAAACCTAATTATTAAATTTAGTGACATAAAAATCCTTCAACTCAACATGTTTCGATTCAATAAAAAATTACCAAGCTAGTTCATGAAGGATGTTAGACTCCACCCCATCAGTCCCCATGCTCACTATCCAATGGTGGAGAGATCCCACCCAGTTTTTCATATCAAATGGTGGAGTATGGTTGATGAAATTAATACACCCCCTTAACAACTTATATTACATGACTCAATTATCCTTGGAAATTTTTGATTTGTAGTCCTTGAAGTGAAAAGGTGGCACTGGATTTTACTGAGCAAAGATCAACAAAAATGTCAGTGGATAGGTTTATTGTAGGAAGTTCCTCGGGTGGGTTATGACCTAGGTCTAGTGAAAGTGAATCCTCACTAGACCCCTCATCTATAGTGGAATCCCCAACTACCTCCTGTGATGTTTTCATGGCAGTATTATCTACGACATCTTCTTCTAACACCTCTATCGGTGGAACATTATCAACCACCTTCATTGAGGCCTCAACTCTAGCATCCACCACTAACAATATTTCTAAGATTGGAACAGTCATCATAGCCTCCCTGATCTTCTTTTTGCTACACAATTTCCACCTCCTCCATTGATTCTTCAACTCTATTAACTACACTGGATGGAACTTCTATATCAGGCTCATCCACCACAGCCTCCTCAACTACCTTCATCAATGGTATAGCCTTGTTTGATGTCGTTTCCCTAGGTTCGAGAATAAATGTAATTAGATGAGCTCCAAATATGGTTTGAACTACCATTTAAAGCACATGTTTAACCGAACATGACTTATGATATTAAAAACATGAAGGAAAATGTGAAATTAGGATGGGATTATAAGAATAGTACTTCCCAACAAGAAACTCAAAAAGGTTCATAGGTAATACCCATAGAAATGGTATCCCCCTAGTATTCATCACCTCGGTTCTAGATGTCGCTTCAACTAACGATTGGCCACCTATGATCGAAACATCAAGGAGATTCCCTGAATTCACCCCCTCAAAGTATGGGACTCCCTCACCATATAATAGAGGTTTATCATGAACCTCCCCCATCTTTGTGATCACCAATTATTTCACAAGTTAAAAATTACTTATCCTGTAATCTTAAAGGTTGGGTAATATCCAAGTCAAATGAGATCATAGGATTTACCTGATCAACAGAAGGATATTCGCACTAATGGGAGACATAATAAGCATTTCTTCCCTCTAACTCCTCTGATCCTTCACCTTCAATCACACCATCAGCCATGTGGCCCACAAGAAGACCTCGAAAGGAAGGTTTTTCAAGAAACACATTTACTCAATTGGTTAAGGGACACACAATGCAATGAGAGTAGATCTAGTCTTCCAGCTCCACCTTATACTGCATCACCTCATCACGGGAAACATGGTATCCCTCTCTCACATAGCCCTATTCAATGGGGAATATCCCCTCATCGTGTAGGTGATTCAATATCTTATGAATATAATTTATTTGTTCATAGATCCCCCAACTCTCCCAGAATATGGGAAAAATAGAGTCACTAGGAACATACAAGTGATGAATTCACTTCACCGGACCTTGTTTGTATAACGAGAGAATAGCTCCAGAGGGTCCTCCTTTCTTCCAAAGTTGTTTACCCATGAGATTCAAGCTTGTTTCCACTCCCATACATATAATTTCCACCTATGAAGAACCAGAAATTGCTAGTACTATGTCCAATGCTCCACCCATTAGACTGACTCTACCATCATGGTGTGCATTGTACACCACTCACCCTCAACCCTGTATCAATGGGACCCCTTCTTCCTTATCATCCTAATTATTTCTCTATATCGGCATGTCCCTTGGATATGTGTTCTCTGAACCTAGCACATACTCATGGATAATCCCATAAGTAGTGGTGAGTGGTGGAAACTCATTCCACCCATTATCATCTTTTCATACAAACATTCACTTTATATTTTTGACAATCTAGGTTTGATGTTTTCTACAAAACCCCATTTATACCCTCAAGGTTTGATGTTGGAGGAATGGGAATTACATCATGAACCAATGTGAAGTGTATGGCTCTAAATTCACCTTTTAGCCCACCCTCACCTCTAGTACCCCATATCAAAACTATAGGATATGTGTCCATTTTTTAATAGTACTCATTCCTCTTTCAATCACCATTAATGTTAGGAGAGTAAATGGATGAAAAATGAAGTGGTATATCAGCTTAATCCTTGCTAGAATGTTCTCCAAGCCCAAGTTGAGACAGAGAATCCCAATGATGTTTAGAATCGATAACTGAAAGTCTTTTTTAGAAGGGGAGACTAGGTTTAGATATTCTTATCCCCCATATATATAGCTACCTAGCCATAAAATAAGTGGAAGGGACCATATTAATGTAAGGGAGTATTCCCCTGGTAGATATTGTGGAGCACTTTGTAAAGATTCTATAATATCAAGACTGCTAGGTTGATGTGTTTCCCCATTTCTAGCATCATATCCATGATAATGGTTATCAAACAAACCCCCATGTGTGCATCCCACACCAGGATCATCCCTCTGTAGAATATCACCGTGCAAAATCCTACTATCCTAACCATAGGAGCCTCAGGTTTTATGATATATCCCCACAACTACCATTGTCTCACCACTAAAATCCCCCAATGTGAGGGTTCCTTACCTTATTTTTTGCATTTGGACATTGACATGGTCTCCCCTGTAGAATTCACCTTGGTTCATTAAAGAGATAACTGAACTATTACATGAAAGGGATGTCCTTTATCCATGGATTTTGGTCACTCTCACCCTACACCAAGTGAATAAACACCCTTTCTGGGGTTGTAAGTTTCTCCTAGTCCTTCTAGACATCCTCTAAGAGGATTAAATCATCATACATGATCCATTGGATCAAGATCCAAGTAATTAAGAAAAGATCCCACAAGATGATGTTGACCTAACCATGGTGTAGTTGAAATGTGTTGGTCCCTACTGACCACCTGCATAACAACTCTAACATGATGTCTAAGAGACAGTATACATGGAACAGTGTGGATCATGACACCGCATAGATCCCAACCCACTTATTCTCCACATCAAATTCATGATAGTACTAGCATACCCAGTATACCTAGTCCCATTCGTTTGTGATGTTTCCACCCTATCATAGGTCTCATTCTTCTTTCTAGCCTTTGAGATAGTTTTTCATACCATCCTTGAGAATATTCTCATACTAAGGGGGAGACTCATCCACCTTAAATTCCTCCATGTTAATTTTTTTCACATGGTTCCATAGGGTGTGCACAATAAGTGACATGTGGTCATTCAAAATGTGTCCTCTAACAACTTTATTCCACTAGTTTTATCCAAGTTTTCTCCTAAACTAGTATATGGGATCATACTGGTTGGTACTAGAAATAAACACATTATCCCTCATCCCAAAACCATATAGTAGTGGACTCTTTCCCAAATGGTATTCTTGTTGATCCTTCATTAGTAGTGTAGTGAGTGTGTCATGATTTAACTCATTTTGGAATCTCTCGTTGATCATAAGGTTTCTAGACATATCCCTTAATCTATTAGTAGAATATACATCACCCTAGGTATCCATTTTATCAAGGATTTAAAAAAATTATAACTGATTTGTGATGGTTCGTTCAAAAAGGTCAAGTTTACTAAACATTTCATTCTCGTAGAAGTCATATCGTGGAGATTTAGATCATGTAAAAGGATATTTTCATGATTATTGAGGGTCTAAATCACCAAACACTCACAAAGGTCTTAAATTTCATGAAAAAATAAAATTGGAATATTATTCTTGAAATGCTCTTTGTCCCCTAAGGGACCCTATACCTATTTATAAATGTAGGTTCATACCAAGTTTTGTGAATATGCATTTTTAATTTCAAATTCTAACCATCCTATCCATCATTGGATATAATTCTGAAGGGGTGCATTTTCTGATTTGAAATACACATTTTAAATGAGATGTTGAGGAATGAATATCCATTTCAAAACAAATTTGGGCCAAGATGACCCCAAAATCCATTATGGGGCTATATTCATAAAGGCATAAAACTTCGTGAATTTCTATGGCTCATGAAATTCCTCAGCTGCATAAATCTTGATATGGTAACCTTCATATATAAAACATCAGTTTGTGGAAGTCCCTAGATTCGTGATTATTTAGGTGGTAACCTTCACATAGCACAAATTCGGTTCATGGAACCCTATTAGTTCATGAATATCGTAATATTTTGTGAAATCCCCTATATTTCACAAAACTAATTCCCTTATATATATTGTGTCTATAAATACCCCCAATGTTTGACATTTGGGAGATGAATCCTTTTAGCTTCTGATAAAATATCTTAATTCATGAAACTCATAAGATTTTTAGGTGAGAGGGGATATAGATTTCTCAAGCTAGACATCTTTCATGAAACTAGCTTCCATGGGTTTTTGAGAACCTCAACCCATGGTGGATATGACTTTTGTGAAGGTATATGGACTTCACATATAAATAAATTCCTTTGTGGGTCTTAGGGTTTTATGAGATAATTATCCTCCATGGAAACTAACCCATTGGAACCAATACTTCCCTCCATGGTAGGTTCACCCTATTTCACAAAACATATTATTTTTAGATACCCATAAACTTACCGAGACCCCCAACCTTCAAGTATCCCAAACTATCATTAAATCCATCCACCAAACGTCTCCATAGTACCTCCTTTTACCAATACCCTATCATTAAATTCGAGTTACTGAGGCCCCTAAACCAATATAGGACCATTGTAACCATACCCTAAGTCCCTATGCAACCAGTACCTCCTACCCTCGTGTCTTCTCACATTTCTTCAAGTGTATACTAGGACTTTAACCTAACTTTATCTCCTAAAAATTTGTACCCTAATGTGTTTTTATCCTAATAAAAGGAACCATAACTTCTAGCCTTCCGATTTCCACTCCTCTGTGGCAGTGTCTATGACATGCCCCACCCAGAGTAACATGAGAAGTGAAAATGTAATCCTTAAAGCTAGAATCATTGAGGGAAATATCTTACCTATTTCAATAGAGATTTATTTTTCTAGATCTTCCTATTTATTTGACATGGTCACCAGTGGGTTTCAATCTCCATTCACATTCAATCTATATGATTTAAAACTTCCTGGATCCACATCCTAGTCATATGACATTAAACCGCATGACAATGTCCTCAAAAAATGTTATTAAACTATAGTCTCACCCCATTTGAATAGAACATGATACTCCCAAGTATGATCGTCATGGAATGAAACCTTGTCCCTCACCATGGGATGACCCTCCACCTTCAGGTTGCTTCTATACATAATCCCCACACCATACCTCATTGATGATACTTTCATGAAACACTCATCCTTACCACGTGACATTAATCTATATAAACCATTATTATCTTACGATCTTAAACTACAACATCTAACTACATGAGTTTTGATCCCTATATTTTAAATATGGTGTATATGTCACCTTCATAAGGTTTAATAATGATAACCCCAAGTGTGAAATCCTCCCCCTAGGGACAAACTTAACTAAATACAACGTTTAAAATCTTCCCCCCTAGGGACACACTCCACCCAACTCCCAAGGGTAAATCATCCAACTCGGGACACACTTAACTGAATCCAAAGAGTTAGATCTTCCATGTGACTCATTTGTCCCCACAAGACATTAAATCTATGACTAGTCTATCTCTATAAGACACTACACTTGGGACCCACCTATCCTCACAAGATGTTAAATGTGAGAATTAATCCAGAATCCCTATCCTATAAAATAAAAATGGGATGCACGATATAAAAAACCTCAAAAGACTTATGCCCATGGATTAAAATAACTTTTTGATAACATGGGAGGCCTTAGTTTCTATTCTAAGACTCTTCACGCATGATATTACCACCAAAATAAGTTGTCTTTATAAGTTCCCAACAAACCCAACATCCATAAATTCCCAAACATTCCCAAAATTACTATCTACCTTGACCGAATTTTGCTTCCCTATAGAGGTAGGAGAAGCGTGTAATTAACCTAATTCCACCTTGAGATGGAACTGGTAAAATGTTTCATGGACATGACTTAAATCTATGAGGGAGATTAAAAATAGTTGATGAGCTCCAAGGAGTAATCCAAGGAAGTAGGAACCATTATCCCATCATTCTATTTCAATCAAGGAGCTAACATCTCTAATAAAAGTGATGGATGTCACCCACCTTTAGAAAGTGGGAATGTGGGGAATAAGAGTGCATGATGAATAGACCTAGAGTAAAGTGTTTGAAATAGCATTATATTTTATCGTGCTCAGTATAAAGACCACATGATAATTTAAATGACCACACATTGTTCACACAATCAGTATAGTGATTGCATGGTATATTCAAGTGACTGCCTAATATATTTTTATCACGATCATTATACTGACTACTATACAACCAACCACATATTAGGGGAATGGTCAGTATACTGACCACAAGTTAATTTGGTGCGCACACTTAGTTCTTTCCTTTAAATATTTTTTCTTAAATATGAATTTCAAAACATGATTTATTTTTCATTATTTTTTATAACATCATTAACTGCATGCTTATATAAATTATTTTAAGTGTTTTATTATTTTATAAAATTAATATATATTATATACGGACCAATATAATTGTTCTAAAAATATTTTAAATTGTGTTAAAATATTTAATAATTGTCACTTTATTCATGTGTACACTTACAACACATATTTCCAGTATATTTATTTTTAGATTTTGAATTGATTTCTTAGTCTTATTCTTTTCTAAATTAATATTTAGTGTATAACAAGTAATTTAAACTTATTTCAAAGTATTTAATGAATTATAACTAACTATTTTAATTATTAAATGCATCTTTTAATTATAATATATTTTAAGTTTTAATTTAAATTGATAAAATAATTTTTGATATTTATGGTGTTTTTTTGACCTATTATAATAGAGGCTATTTCAAATATTTAATGGGTAATTCAAATTAGTTTGAACTATTCTTTAAATTTTCAATTCAAACAATTATTTTTATGATTATTCTAAATGATAATTTTCTCTCTCCTGAAAAAAAAAATAATTTGAATTTGAATTGATTTACCTAGTTGGTGATTGATTTGTTAGCTTTTATAGATTCTATTTAAAATACTTGTGGATATTTGGAATAGACCATGAATACATACGATAAAACTTGAATCAATTCAAGTTTATTATCTTTTTTTAACCTTAAAGTGATTATGTGCTCGATTTTTTACAACTTTTTTATGAATTATTAGGGGAAGAAAAAAATTTATTCAGCTTTCATATCACCTTGAAGAGTTAAATTTTACCTTTTCTTAGAATGAATAAAATGCATTGTTTACATAATTAAAAAGGGACTAAATAAATAGTTTTATCACCATTAATATTTATTCTTCTATCTAGTTATAATATATGTTCTATATTTTTGTTTGAGTAGAGGTCAGCACTTAAATCCTTTCTCACATAGATTATACTACCTCTAAAATGTATTCCCTGATTATTCTCACCTGACCATAACATAAAAACAAATAGGTTGGGTTTTCTGCTTGTATAAAGACTAAGTTATGTCCTCTCCCACATAAGGTTGTGTGTTGTTAGCTTTAGTGATGCTCCTCAAAAATTATTGGGTTAAGATTCATCCTGATGTAAAACTATGAGTTTAGATTGCTCCCATATAAAATCCACTCTCTTTCATATTAGGTTTCATACTTCATCAGTTGGGGTGTGAAGAGTTGACTAATTTGATTATACTAAACCATTATAAAATTATATATGTTCTCTTTATTTTTATTTTATACTCCTTTTTCAAGATTAGTTTTAATAACTCTAATAATTTTAATAAAGGTCCATTACCCCCCCCCCCCCCAAACCATCTTATATCATCATATCCAACCTAACAAATGCTTTATATAATTTTATACTATCATGTATTAGTTTTATTTAAGACTTATCTTGTACCTTTTCTGACTCAATGTTAGTGAGACTTCAGTTGTTAATTATGGAATAGATTATTCCTTCCATGGCTTGAAATTAGTGTATTTTAAAGTAAGGATTATGACATAATTATTGTATCATTTAGCTAGAGGTTATTATTCTTGGTTGTTTTGTATGTTTTTGTTTATCCATGGATTAACTTACCATTTTCTTCATGTTTAAATGTGTCATTGGTCTCAACATTCTTGAATTATGGATCGAATCATACATATGGTCATGTATATTATATAGTTATTTTGAAACTCTAGTAACTATAATTAGTGATGTAAATAAAATATACTACTTTCATATACTAAGAATACTAAATTACATTATATTTTCTATTATAAATTATTTTAATTGTATAAATACAAATCACATTAATGTTAACACATTTCATGTCATATTGACATGATATTTTTTCATCTAGTTCACAAATGAATCAAAAATCTTTGTATGTTTCTCATGATGGGGAAATATTTTGCATCATTAATATCTTCATGTTGAAATTCCATTGACTGGTTTTGGATTATTTATTAATTAAATCCTTTAATACAATAAGAAACTATGTAAAATTTTTGTATGGTTTGAATTTGGATAGCCATGTCAATATATTGGTGAACTTCTTATGAAAATGACAGCTTCCTCTTCCTTAGCAAACAATAATAAATTTTATATTCATAATTTTATCAAAATTTTAAAATCATATATGATTTTAATTCATGATTTATTCAATAGAATAAAGAAAATATTAGGGGTGATAACTTCTTAGCATAACAAATCCCTCAAATATTCATTGTCACCTAACTATGTGAAATGAGTTTTCAATGCATAATTCATTTATTATAAGGTGAATTTTGTTTATATAAAGTCTTGACTTAGGCCATGAAATGGAAAGGGAAGTGGATGAGTATAAGAAGAGAAGTAAAATACATTAGGTCAATATTGAATAGTGATAATGAAAAAATAAATAAATTTAATTTGAAAAGGAAAAATAATTACATAGATGATCTGAAAACATCACTTCAGGATGTCTATAAATATTTTGACACCAGGTAAGCCAGTTACTCATTCCTGAACAAATCTATTTTTATATCTAAATATGTAAATTTCTGGATAACTATATAGTACTAAAAAATATTTATATATAAATGTTGGATAAATATTTTGATTGTAATTGTATTTACTCTCATATATACCACTTTAGGGATGTTATTTCATCAACAACATATTACATCTTTCAAAGAATTACAAACACAATAATCACAACCATACTCAATGACTTTTTTGGGTCAATGTAACAAATATTGATAATTATAAGAAAATTGTTATGGTGTATGTTTTGATTTTAAAATATTACTATATATACATTAATACAAATTTAGTGATTGAAAGCCATAGGTGTCTTGTGTTTAATTTGTGTCCTCATACCATATACTTTCCAATAACTAGATATTGTATTGTCTTATAAAATAATTCTTCTAAAATAGAAAATAAAACAATTAATTTAATTATTTTTTATAATGTTTTGAAGATAATATATTACTTATTCATTAAGAACATAGTTTGTGGACGATTTTTTAGATATCCATGATTTCGATGTATAAAATATATCATCGAATTACATGGATTGATTAGAACAAGCATCCAGGGATCCCTATAATAATTATTTTTTAATTTTTAATTAATTTTAAAAAATTAAAAATATATTAAATTAAATTTTAGTATGTAGTTTTACTTTTACAAGGAAATACGTAAAAGGATTTTTCCATTTATTACTTTTCAAAAATGTCTGAATCTTAATGTGATACCTGCACAATTTTTTATCAACATTAATTATATATAAATTTCATTATTTATTTTTAAAAAAATATATATTAATCAAGTAAATTTAAAATTATATTTAAAAATATTAATAAATATGTAAATTTATAATTATATTTATACATAATTACTTTTTCAAAATAATTAAAATTATATATATATATAGTAAAATTATTATTATTAGAATTAAAAAAAATAATATAAATTTTAAATTATATTTATATTATTAGATAAATCTTAAAAAATATTAATCATATATGTAAGAAATTTTTTTATTATTATATAAAAAATATTATCTATATTTTAAAAATATAATAATTTACATAATGTATGAACATGTATATAAGTATATTCACAAAATTTAAAAATTATATTTAAATACTAAATTTCTATATATTATATATTTAAATATATATAAGTTTATAGTATATTTTTAATTATATACATAATATAATTAATTATATTAAAAAAATTACATATTTATTATAAATTATTAACTATATTTAAAAAAAATTATTATTATTATAGATGTGATAAATATTTTTCTTTTTTATGTACTATTTTATTTATTTAAAAAATATTATCAATTACATAAATTAAAATATATATAGTTATATTTAAATATATTATTAAATATATTTAATTATAATTATATATATTATTAATTATTATTAATATTGTCCATTTTAAAATATCTTCTAATGGATTTTGATCTGGACTGTTACTTCTATAACCACACTACTCTTTCTTTCATATTTAAACATGCTTTATTACATAAAACTTCACTTAATATAACTCTGAGGATCGAGAGGACTAGTGTCTTGAAAAATTAGGAACATTACTTGATAGCTTAAGACATAAATCACAACATATTTATTGAAAACTTCTTTTACATGACCACAACATTCCTTCGTACTTAACATTGCATGGGATAACCTGAGGACAAACATAAGAAAAGGGTGAGCTATAAAGTCCAGTAAAGGGGGAAAACTAGGCATAACATGAAGAATACAATACATGTTAGGAAATATGCATATCAATAGAGAACAAGAGAAAAATGAACATAAAGGCGTGATACAGCATGATCATCATAACTTGGAAATGTGATAACAATATATAACCTGATATTAGTATGAGCCAAGGATCATCGCACATGTATTAGCATGAGTGAGCTCTCTTTGCACATGAATTAGCATGAGTAAATCCTCATTTCACCTAAATTAGGAACATTAAACCATTATTTCACCTGGAGTATCATTATACTAAACATTACCCAATGCATTGGAGTGCTATCAGAGTGCACCCTTTATAAACATTTCATTTCATGCATAAGTGTTCCACATTGATCATATAACATGGAATCATTCAACATCATAAGTTATTCCATGATTAAGTAATGTGTAATAAATACATGTAAGTACCCTTAAATATGTATATGTGCATAAAGGAGAATACCATTGATAGAGAAATGGGTATGGTTTTCACTACATGATGATTCTAGCTTACAAAATTGTAGTGTAATTTTGGCAGCATAATGTCGTCATATGGATATTCATAAGTCGGGTTGATGAGAAAAAAATGGGTCTCTAATAATTTATACATGAAATAGATAGTAATTTTATCATTTAACATAATATCTCAACATATTAAATGGAATTTAGAAGCATAATATGGGATAAATACTTGAATGGAAATAATAAGAGAGAAATCCCTTACAAGAATTTCAGCATGGTAATGGGTACACATAAAAGGAATTAATGAGAGGGAAAGTGGTATCTCATCATTCAAAAATAAGAAGGTCTGTATGGGAGAGGTGATAAATCATACACCAAAATTTTTAATTGAATTTAAAAGAGTATTACAGTAAAAATAAACTCAGATAAAAATGAGAAAGGAAAGAACCCCTTATGAAAATTCAGCATGGTAACGGGTGACCATAAGGGTTCATAAGAGGAATAAATTAGAGTTAAAGTGTCTCTGATAATTTATAAATCAAATGAAAAGTATGTATGATATTTAATAACATATACAAAATAATAATACAAGATATTGAAATACATAATATGAAAATAATGCTAGATAAAGGAGGAGGGTGGAAGATCCCTTACGAAATTTCGACATAGTAACGGGTGTGCTTAGAGGATCATAGAGGGATTGATGAGAGTGAAATTAACCTCTAATAATCTATCAATCAAATTTATATTATGGGGGAATTGTAACATCATAACCAAACATATAAATATGGAACTTAAGAAGCATAATATAAAAGAGTAGCTTGAATGGAAATGAGAAGAGTGAAATCTCTTACAGAATTTCGGCATGGTAATGGGTATACATGGAAGGCATTGATGAGATGGAAAGTGGTATATAATTATTAAAATATAAGTAGGGATTTATGGGGGAGGTTATAAATCATATCCTAACATTTTTAATTGAAAGTAAAAGGGTATTACAATATAAAGAAACTCGGATAAAAATGAGAAAGGAAGGAATCCCTTATGAAAATTCATCGTAGTAATGGGTGAATATAAGGGTTCATAAGAAGAATAAATTAAAGTTAAATGGGATATAAACATTTATAAATAAAATTGGAAGTAATTAGTATATTTAATAACATATCAAAAGATAGTAATAAAATAAATTAAAATACATAACATGAAAATATGCTTGATAAAGAGGAGGGTAGAAGATGCATTAGTTGGATGTGTGATTGCAAAAGCTTGGTAGAGGATTATTGAGATCATGGGGAGCCTTTTGATGACACTAGGTAGGGGAGATAAGAGTGTGGACGAGCTTAAAATAGTGTTAGTGAAGAGAAATGGTACATTGGGCGTGCTTATATAGGAAATGAGAGGGAATTATTTATTATTTAGGTTTGGACACTACACATTAAAATAATCAAAACCAAAAACCATCTCATGGGTTTTCCCATGGTTTCTAAAAAAGGGGAGTGGTATAAAATATTTTATAATTCCAAGGGTCAAACATATTAAAATATTAGGCTTTATTATGAGGAGGTAAGTCACACTCTCAAGGAAATCATTTTAAAATGTCAAGATATTTTATGTCTTGGAGAGTCCACTAAAGCATTATAAAATTAATCAAACAAAACCAAAATAACATTATTTTAATGGTAAAACATATATTGGCCGAATAAACCATTTATAGATTTTTATTACATCACTATTTGGTCATTATGATGTCATAATACACATTATATATTTATACGATATTAAGTTTTTACCCAAAAATCTGATTCCCTCATAAAATTATGCAAAATTCACCGTTGGATAATTTCTATGTCCTAATTCAAAAAATAATATAAATTTTATCAAAATAATTTTTTAAATATTTGAATTTTCAATTTTAAGACAAAAACATTCATTTATTGAAAATTGACAGGTTTTGACAAAAAAACAAGTTCCAAACCTTAATAAAAGTTACATTTGACTTCAAAAAAATTATATGATCATTTATATTTAATAAAAATTATATAATAATAATATTTTTTTAAAATATTATATATTCCAAAAATTATTTAATTTATCAAAATAAATTCTTTAATTAAGAATATAATTTCAGTTTTATCTTATAAAAATATATTTTTTATCAAATGGAATAGTTAATCATTTATAGAGTAAAAACAATAAGGAATAAATATAATCATTACTTATAATTAAAAGGAATGTTCCTATGACACTATTATAATAACATTATTAATAAAACCTGAGTTTAATATAATAATTTATATATTTCTAAAAATTACCATTTTACCCAAATATCAATTTATTTAATTCATTATATTTTTAAGAAAAACTATTCTCATAAAGTAATTTATGGAATAAAACTTTTATTTATAAAAATAGGATTAAATAATTATTACCTAATACCTTAATACATATCCCCATATAACACCCATATAAGACCTTTGGAAAAGGTGTGTGATGGTGGGGATTTCTTGGGGTTTTTCGGTGAACATGGTCTGGGCCGCGATGTCGATGAGCTTGAACATCTTCCGTAAATAGTTTCACTCATGCTTAAGTTGTTGGACCTCAGCTCAGAGCTAGTCAAGAGAGAAGCCCAGTGATACTACCTCCTTTCTGAGCTTAGATAAATGAGCTTCATATGGCCCAAGTCTACTAGATGAGGCCAACACCTCCTTTGTCAATGTCAAAAGGATTTTAAAAACCTTAAATTTATATCAATCATGTGATCACAGTTAAATGGTTATATTATCAATGGTACTGATATTTAATAGTCATTTAAACCTAATAATAATAATAATAATTCATGTGTTTTATATATCCCTAAGACATTAAAAGAAAGGTAATTTTATTCATAAATTTTTGGGTCATTACAACATTCCCTCTTCAAATATTTCACCCTAAAATTTTTCTTTTCACAAAATAAAAAGATGAGGGTAACTGTGCCTCATCACTTCCTTCGGTTCCCATGATGATTCTTCAAACTTGTGGTTTCTCCACAACACTTTTACAAGGGTAATAATTTTATTTTCTATAAATTTTTCTATGCGATATAAGATGTTCACTAGATTCTATTCATAAGAAAGGTAATTCTCTAATGGAATCACCTCTGGATTGAGTACATGTAATGGGTCAGGTATGTATTTCCTCAAGAGTTATACATGGAATACATCATGTACTTGAGATAGGTTTGGTGAGAGTTCTAGTTGATAGCTCACTAGTCTAATGCGATCAAGGACCTCAAAAGGGTTGATGTACCTTGGACTAAGATTTCCCTTCTTCTCAAATATCATAACTCTCTTCCATGGTGATATGAAGAGTAATACCATGTATCCAACATCAAACTATAGGTCTCGTTAATGATTATCTTCATAGATTTGTAGTCATCTCTGAGGAGCATTAATGTGCTGCTGGATGGTCTTAATAATCTCCACCATTTCTTTGACTATTTCTGGACCTAAAAGTTTTTTCTCTCCAACATCATCCCAATATGTTAGTGTTCTACACCTATTCCCAGAAAGGGATTTAGAAGGATCCATTTGGATACTTGAGTGGAAACTATTTTTGTAAGATATCTCAACCAGAGGAATATATTGATCTCATCCTCCTTTTAAGTCCATTGAGCATGCTCTAAACATGTCCTCAAGTATTTGGATAGTCTACTCAGATTGTCCATTAGTTTGAGAATGAGAAATCATACTGAAGTTCTCCTTAGTATTCAGAGCGTGTGGGAGACTCTTCCAGAACTGAGAGGTGAATCTTGGATCTCGATCGGACACAATTGATAGTGGTAAACCATGCAGCCTTACCACTTCTCTGATGTATATTCATGTCAGTTGATACAATGAGAAATCCTCTCGAATTACAATGAAGTGTGTAGTATTTTTAAGATGATCCACAACAACCCATATAGAATTGTTTTCTTTAGATGTCTTCGGAAACCTGGTGACAAAGTCCATGGTGATTTTCTCCCATTTCCATGTTGTTATGGGTAATGGTTGAATCATACCCTTAGAATTATTCCTCTCATCCTTCATTTTCTAACATGCTAGTCACGTTTATGTATACTCATTGATAACCTTCTTCATGTCATCCCACCAATAATGCTCTCAGAGATCTCAATTCATCTTTGTGTTTCCTGGGTGAATAGGGAAATTTGAATTATGTGCATCATCCAAACCGTCTTTATTTAACTCTTTATTTGATACAACGCGTAGTCTTGAACCAAATCCCACAATTCATTATTCATTAACATTGAACTCCGAGGATTTCCCTTTCTTGATAACTTCCACTTTCTTATAAATTTCTACATCATTCTTTTGAGTATCCTTTAACCTTTCCAAAAAAGATGGTCGAGTAATCATTTTTGAAAGGATTTATGATGTTCCCTTCTTTATGATTCCCATGTCCATATTCATAAAATATAATAATATTGGATCTTTTTCAATTCTCATAAATGAAAAAGTTGTTTGATCCTTTCTACTTATAGAATCTTCTACTTTATTCACTTTCCTCAGATTGTAGTGAATTGAGCAGTCAAGGTATTTGATCAGATCTAACCATCTTGGTTGGAAAATATTAAACTCTTTCTATATGAATATATTCTTGAGGATTTTTTAATCTCTATATATTTTACACTTCTCCCCAAATAGGTAATGTCACAAAATTTTCAAAGTGAATATTACTGTAGAAAACTTCAGATCATGTGTTGGATAGTTCTGCTCATGAGCTTTAAACTGCCTTGAGATGTAAGCAATGAGTTTTACATTTTTCCTCAAATTCTACAAAATGGAGACCTATAATATTTTCAATAATAACAATCCCAAAAACATCAACACGTGATAAAACACTTATGTATTTTTCCTCTGATGATTTAATATCATTTCTACTATGGAATCAATGTTCTTAGAAAACATAAAAGTTTTACTAATAGGACAGGAATTGAAATACATTATGAAAAACACTACTTTAAAGAAATTTTTACATGTAATTAATTCATATTTATCTATATTAGCATAATACTTCTCGTGCTCCCTTAATCAAGGAGATTGTTGATGGTTATCATGCTTCTCACCCCTTACAATAGAGCATAGTCTTGGGTAATGTCTGACATCTCCACATTTATAGCATAGAACTATATTTCATGCCTTAGATGGAAATTTGTTTCCATTCATAACATTATCCATATTGGAATGGAAATTGGATACTTTGTTCCCTTCCTTTCTATACATAAAACATATCATAGTCCCTTTGTGACATTTCCCTTGATGCCTCTTTATATACTTGTTGCATAAAGGAAATTGGATCTTCTTTCCCTTATCACCTTAATAAGGTGAAATTTCAGGAGGTGTTGCCTTACTCTTCCTTGATTTCCTTGGGAATTCAACAAAGTTCCAATTGTTAATCATGGTTTTTAATAGTAGGTTTGGCATCATAATGATATGTCATACTTTATCTCCCATTTGATTAATAATATCATTGGGGCATTCATTACATTTCCCTTCGGATCAATTGTTATCCATATTCCTTATATTATTAGCCATTGGCTAGAATAAAAGGAAAATTAGGGATGTTTATCTTAAAAATTTTAACACATAAAGAGAATTCCAATGAAATTAAAGGGATAACTTATAAATTAAATTTATCTCCTTAACTTAAAAATTTCTAGGATTAAATCTGTGTTATCCATGAACTATCTCCTAATGTATATTCTTATGGACCTTTTTTTCTCCCATAATAATGGTTAGTACTAAGCTTATGAATTTACTAAAGAATATACCCTGGGAGTGTAAAACCAAGAGTGCATAAAGGCTCATTTTCATGTATCGGTTCCTGTTCGAGTCTATCTTAAAATGGTGTTTTCAGGTTTTACCCCTAGATACAACTATGATGGACCAACCTCTACTTGTTCATATCTATACAAGGATTTATTTTCTTGATAATCCAATTAATCTATACCCACCAACAATTTGGGATGTTTTCTTTATACTTAGTCTAAACCCTAAGGATTTCACTAGGGTTTTCTATTCCCAATCCTAAAAATAACTAAACCTATCCTTTTATACCAACTATAACAACCCTACCCTTTATTTTATATTTAAACATGCTTTATTGCCTAAAATTTAATTAATAAAACTCTGATGATTGGGAGGCATAGTGCCTTGGGAAATTATGAACATTATATAAAAAATTAAGACATAAAATACAACATCTTTATTGAAAACTTGTTTTACATGACCACAAAATTCCTTCATACATAGCATTGCATGCGATAACCTGAGAACATAAAAAAGAAAAAAAGTGAGCTATAAATCCTAGTATTGGAGTAAACAAGGAATAACACGAAAAATACAATACATGTTAGGTAATAGGCATATCAATGTAGCACAAGAGAAACAAAAACATAAATGCATGATATAGCATGATCATCATAACATGGAAATGTATTAAAAACATACATCTTGATATTAACATGATCCAAGGCTCATCGCATAGGGATTAGCATGAGTATACCCTCATTACACATGAATTAGCATGACTAAACCCTCATTTCACATGAATTAGAATGAGTAAAACCTAATTTCACATGAATTAACATACTTAAAAACTCATCTCACATGGAATATCATTGTACTGAACATTACCTGATGCATTATAGCACTATCAGGGTGCACCCTTTATAAACATTTCATTTCATGCATAAGTGTGCCACATAGATCATGTAACATGGAATAATTCAACATCATAAGTTATTCCAAGACTAATTAATGTGGAAAAAATACATGTAAGTACAATTTAATATATATATGTTCATAAAGTTGAATAATCTTGATATAGAAATGGGTATGGTATTCACTACAGAATGATTTTGTCTTGGAAAATCGCGGTGTAATTTCGGCAACATAACATCGTCAAATGGAAATTCATAAGTTTGATTGATGAGAGAGAAAGACGATTTTAATCATTCATACATGAAATATATAGTAAGGGGAAAATTTAAGATAATATCCCAACATATTAAATTTAATTTAGATGTATAATATGGGAGAAATACTTGAATGTAAATAAGAAGAGAGAAATCCCTTGCGGAATTTCGGCATGGTAATGGGTATACATGGAAGGCATTTATGAGAGGTAAAATGGTATCTCATCATTCAAAAATAAGGACTTAAGTATGGGTTATGTGAGAAATAATACCCCAAAATTTTAAATTGAAAGTAAAAGGGTATTAAAATGTAAAAAAACTCAAATAAAAATGATAAAGGAAGGAAACACTTACGAAAATTCAGCATGGTAATGGGTGCACATAAGGGTTCATAAGTGAAATAAATGAGAGTGAAAGGGTATATTATCATTTATACATAAAATAGGAAGTATTTAGGATATTTAATAATATATACAACATAATAATACAAGATATTAAAAGACATAACATGAAAATAATGCTTGATAAAAGAGGAGGGTGGAAGATCGCTTAAGGAACTTAAGAATCATAATGTTAAAGAGTAGCTTGAATGGAAATAAGAAGAGTGAAATCTCTTACAGAATTTCGACATGGTAATGGGTATACATGGAAGGTATTGAGAGAGTTAAATTGGTATATCATCATTAAAATAAAATGAGGGAAGTATGGGGAAGTTTAGAAATCATACCTCAACAATTTTATTTCATTGTAAAATGGTATTACAACATTAAGAAACTCGGATAAAAATGAGAAAGAAAGGAATCCCTTAAGAAAATTTGACATGGTAACCGGTGAACATAAGGGTTCATAAGAGGAATAAAGGAGAGTGAAAGGGGATCTCATAATTTATACATAAAATGTGAAGTAATGAGGATATTTAATAACATATCCCAAAATATGAATAAAATAAATTAAAAGACATAACATGAAATAAATTCTTGATAAAAGAGGAGGGTGGAAGATCCTTTACTTGGATGTGTGATCCCAAAGGCTTTGGAGAAATTTCATTAGAGCTTGGGGGAACCTTGGGAGGACACTATGGAGTGGATAGACTAATGTGTAGGAGCTAAAAATTGTTTTACTGAATAGTAATATGATATTGGGTTGGTTTATATAGGAAAGGATAGGGAATTCTTTATAATATAGGTTTTGGACACTACACATTAAAATTCTCAAAACCACAAACCATCCCAAGTTTTTGGTCAATAGTTTCTAAAAAATGGGAGTGGTATATAATATTTTATAACTCCATGGTCCTAACATATTAAAATATTCAGATTTCTTATGTGTAGGTGAGTCACACTCTCAAGTAAATCATTTTAAAATTTTAAAATATTTTACAACTCTTGAAGGATCCACTAAGGAATTATAAAATTTATAAAAAAATATAAAATAACATTATTTTAATTTTAATACATATATTGGCCGAATATACCTTTTATAGTATTTTATTACATCACTATTGGGTCATTTTGATTTCATAATACACATTATATATTTATACGGTATTTAATTTTTACCCAAAAATTCGATTATCTCGGAAAATAATGAAAAATTCATGATTCAACAATTTCAATGACCTGAATAAAAAAAATAATATTCTTTTTATGTAAAAAATTTCATATATATTTGAATTTTAAATTTTAAAAGAAAAATTGTCATTTATTGAAAATTGATAGGTTTGGACAAAAAACAGTTTCCAAACAATAATAAAAGTTACATTTGACTTCATAAAAATTATATAATCATTTATATTTAATAAAATATATATAATAATAATATTTTATTAAAATATTATTTATTCAAAAAATTAATCAATTCATCAAAATGAATTCTTTAAATAAAAATACAATTTCAGTTTTATCGTATAAAAATATAATTAATTTCAAACATAATACTTAATCATTTATAGAGTAAAAACAATAAAGAATAAATATAATCACCTATTATAATTAAAAAGAGTGTTCTTATAACACTATTATAATAAAATTATTAATAAAAACTCAGTTTAATATAATAATTTATATAATTCTAAAAAGTACCATTTTACCCAAAAAAATAAATTTATCTAATTGATTATATTTTTAAGAAAAACTATTATCATACAGAAATTGATGGAATAATAATTTCATTTATAAAAAATTGATTACAAAATAAGTAACTAATACCTTATTGCATAAACCCTTATAACACAAGCATAATACCTAAGGGTAAGGTTTGTGATGGTGGAGATTTCATGGGGTAGTTCGGTGAACATGGTCTCGGTCACGATGCTGATGATCTTGAACATCTCATGTATATAGTTTATCTCATCCCTAAGTTCTCAGACCTAAACTTGGAGTTGGTCAAGAGAGAAGACCAATGAAACTACCTCCTTTCCAAGATCCAAAAAAATGAGCTTCGTAAGGCTTGAGTCTACTAGATGAGGTCATCACTTCTTTTGTCTATGTCGAAAGGATTTGTTAAAACCTTAAATTTATATCAGTCATGTGATGACTTTTCAACGGCTATATTATCATAGTTAATGATATTGAATGGTCATTTAAACCAAAAAATAATAATAAAAAGAGTTCATATGTTTTCTATATCACTAAGACATTAAAAGAAAGGTAATTTTATTCATAAATGTTTGGGTCATTACAAATTCAATAATTGTGAGGTCTTTATTAAACCTTCAAATAAGATTAAGTATTTTGACCATGTGAAGTTGGGATTAGATACTGAAAAAATTAAAGTGATTGAAAATAGGGGAGACCCTTGATTTCTCAGGTAGTTCATTTGCATCTTTCAAAATTAGGACTTCATATCATATCGTTAAAGAAATATTGTGTATGTATGAAAAAATTATAAAGAAATTATATAAAGATTTGATATATGTATGTTTTTTTTATTATTATCTGCATTAATTTTGTAAAAGGCATGAGTTCAATGAATAAATCAGATTTAGTCAACCTCTTATCTTCAATTTAGATATTTTTATACTAGAGGTGCATCTCTCTTGGCTACAGTTTTTACCGTATCACATTTTATTTTATGGAATTAGAAGGAAATTCATGGGTTTATTGCTCAATCAACTTAAAACCATGTTTTTTAATAATTCATAATTGAAAACTTCACATTAATCTAAATTAATATAAAGAAACCAATACACAGGTTTGGGATAAAATAAATGGGTTTAATTGATTTTTACAGAATCCAATAATTTTGTATGATATTATAACTTCAACTGACATTCTAATTAAAATAAATAACTACATTGAATTTGACAATTTTTGAATATTTTTTAGTATTGTTATAAGTTTATATCATATCTAATTTAACAGATAAAGTAATTCTCTCTACTCCCCCAGATGAGGTTACCCATAGAATTTAGTATGAATGGGTTCCCAATTATGATTTGTCTATAAAATTAACGACCATTTGAATTAAAAGTATAATATTTACATGGTTTTATGAAACTATTATCCAAAGGGTCATGATTTGGATCATTTTTGAATACTATATAAGGTTGGCGGTAATTCTCAGGCCTCTACTTGTAAGGAAGAATTGCACTCATGCAATCAAATTTCCCTGCTATTAGTTAAAGTCAGGGCTAGGATAGAGTTTAAATAAAGGGGATGTAAAATATCAATGATGTTTTTTATTTATTAGAATATTTATTTTCTGGATTGATCCCCCCTATAGGTAATCCCTCTATGGTAGTTGGTTAAGGTGAAAAATTCTTGATCCCCCTTGAGACAATGCCTCATGATCCATGGGATAATGGAAGTTACATGTGGATTAAACCCAATGAGTGGTCATGAAAATATTTAGTATAATAGGGTAAGAACTCTCCTTCCTTCATGAATGTACAAGTTCATTGTTTAGAGGAGGATCAAGTGGTTATTTTGAGGATGGAAAAAATGACTGTGATTTTGAATCACAAGCAGTGGTTGATAAATAGTGATAAGAATAGCATAATATGGTTTCTTTAGAGGTCCATAAAGGGAAGATTAAAGTGGTTTTGTAATTATTATAAGATATCCAAAACTAATAATATCTTACTGTATTTGGTTTTAATTGGACTATTTCCATATCATTCCATGAATTGTTCTCTCCTGGTGTTCTTGTCCGTAAATAAGTGACATGTAAGGGAGTTAACTCTCCTCATGGGAAGTTTCATATTTTATATGAGAAAATCACTAGGAAAGAGTACTATCCTTTTAATCCTTTCCTACAATGGTATTTATACAGTAAGTATTTCTCCTATATAAGGTAAAAGTAGAAATAAACTTCAAAATTAAGATCTTGGGAGATTTCACCTAGTCATCTTTCTTTGGGTGCTCATTATAAAGGGGCTTCTCTAAATACAAATTCCAAAGAAAATTAACTTTATACATCCAATATAGTATTTTGTTTGACATCTTCTATAAAAAATGGGAATAATGATATAACTTCTCTATGAGTGTGTCTTTTTTCAAAGTACACCAGTGAGTTGTATGGTGAAAATTCAGGTGCTTATATAAAATCCGTTCACCATGATTGAACCAATTGATGTGCCTCTAGACCAAGGATCTCCTTAGAAGTAATTTGAGAATAAAGAGGTTGATGAACCATTATATGTTTTTTATAATCAAGGGAAATCTTATAGATCTTTTCCTAATGATGGGGTGAGTCACGATGTGTCTTGTAAAATGATGGTTGTGACTTCAACCATTAAAAATTCCTACATAGATGGGGGTTTTATGATCATAATAATTATTGGTAATAACCAAATACATGGAGGAGATTCCATCAAACATGTGTCATAGGTAAACCTTGTTGTAGGGGTAGCTAGGGGCGTTTTAATATGTTTGTTCTCTCACATGAGATTTTATGGATAACCTTTTCATTCCTCATAAGTTGTTATTATGGATTCTCGGTTTTCAAGATGATGTTAGTTTTTCATGTCAAACCCCATCACTTTCCCTATTTCTATTTCTTTTTAATAAAATTTGTTTTAACCCTTCTTATTAAAAATAATATAAAATAACATTTCAATTTTAAGAAATATCTTGAATTATATAAATGTATAGTAATATATATATATATTATGTATAAAAAATATTATTAACTACATTTTTATATATACACACCAGTATAATTAAATTAATTATATATGTGTAATAAATTTTAAAATTTAACTTTAGAAGCATATATTCTAATTTCAATTTTTAAATAGTTCTCTAAAATTTTAAAAATTATTATTTTTTAATATATAATAACACAATATATGAATCCATAATATTGAATTATTATAATATATACTCACATATATAGTGAACATCTATATATATATATATATATAATAATTTAATAAATAATTTTTAATCTTAAATTTAAATTTTATATAAACTCTAATATTGATATAAATTATATAGTAAGACTTTAAATATAATCATATATATTTATATATATAATATTTACTGAATTTTATTTTTATACATATATCTATAAATACATAAATACACACACACATAATATTCACTAATATTCTTAATTTTTTATTTTATTAGATAAAATCTTTATTAGTGGTAAAATTAGTGTCATAAATATATGTGTGTGGTGGTGTGATTTTAATATTCAATTATTGTGATTTATTTTTGTTTCAATCAAACAGATTTGATTTTGGGTCTATTTTTTCATTTTGTTAGGCATCCTTGTACTTACATGAATGGATTGTTTATGTGTGGTTTGTTAGGAACTTTTACTTTCAATAATTTATTTATTTCCCCATATAATTATTTTTTAATTGGAATTTTATTTTTTTATTTTTGGATTCCAAGAATTGGATGATCTAGGACATCAATCCATTTGATCAAGTATATCCCCATGACATGTGGTGTTCTTTCTTGGTGTTTTTTTATTGTCATACATATTTGGGGAGATCATTTTTCTCCCATCACAACCTATCCATCATTATTACATTCCCTCATGAGTTGTACCTGGGTGGTTATGTGAATGACTACGTTGTTATCGTTCATCCATGTGTCATGAATCCCACATCCTTGTATGTGGTGAATATCACTTTTCTTTGGTTTCATCATAGTCTCATGCCTTTTTCTTTCAACATTGGATGAATATAAATGATTCTCTCTTTGTTTTGGGTTTTCAAGTGCTGTAAAAAATAAATAGTTTCTTGGTAAGATTTTTAGAGAATTTGGAGGAGTGATTGGTTCAGAGCCTTATCCTTTCACCGTTGACTTCTAGTGCTCCATTACCTACCATCAAAGTTATTATTTAGTGGATATTGAAGGTATCAAAAACTACTATATTTCGATCTTGGAATTTATTGCACTGAGTTTTTTATTGGATGCATTAGAAGCATAATTATCCGAGAGTAACCATGTTTATTAATTAAAACTGACTCCATAAGAAATTATAACATGTTTTCCATTTTTTCTTCTTACTTTATGGAACTTTTAGTGTGTTCCCGTATCCATCTATGAATGGATGGTGCTAAAACTATGTGAAAGAGTTGATCAATTCCACCTGGTTTATCAAGGCTGAATTCCTCATATAGATTCTCTAGTTCTTTTCTTATTTTGAAGACTTGAATTTTACTACTTTTGTTTAATAATAAAGTATAACTAAAGTGTTTTTCCATCATTCACATAGTTTAAATCCACACCAATTCACATTTCAAATTATTTTTCCTACTTTATTATTATTTTCTTTTTCAATTATAATGACATAGATTTGTATTGGGTTCTACTAAATTTTTTTTATAATAAAAACAATTTCTAAATGAATTTAAATCATAACATATTGAATAGTTGATCTTAGATTCTCTTGTGGATAACCTCAACAAATCTTTCCACAAAAATTGTTATCAGAGCCTTATGATTTATAAAATATGGGTTCCACTATATTCAAAATAGATAAGTTTGATAGAGAAAATTAATATGAGGTGAATTAAGAAGTGTACCTTTCTAGATCACAACAAGACTCTTAATGCTCTTGGTAGTCCTATTAAAAAAGTTATGACTATGAACTTTGATGTTCAGCCTTCTATTATTGAAGTAGATCTGTCCGCTGATGTTTATAGGGAGGCTTGTAGTCTTATGTTTGTGTCCTTGAGATATAATGTAATTCAAGAAGTTTCTTATGATTCTACCATCATAAAAATATGGTCTAAATTATAACCTATATATATAATGAAATATTTGGTTGGAATATTACATAAAAAGGATATTATATAACTTAAATATGAGCTTTAGAACTTCAAACGTGTTGCATATTGATAAATTTAATAAGATCATTTTATATTTTTATAATTTAGATGTAACAATTAATGATAATGGCCTATAAATCATTATCTTAACATCCATGGATGATTCGTATATTTATTTTCAGGATTATATGACATATAATAGGGATATTATAGTGTTAGAAAATTTTAAATTGTCATTATTATATAATGAACTTCAAAAATAAGGATATGTTAAATAAGAGATTAATTGATTGAACATTATAGGTAGACAGGAACATCATGGTAGGTGGAGGGATATGATTTAATCTAGGAATAGTTTTTATAAGTACAAGAATAGGGTGATTATATGTTTTTAGTGAAAAACCTAGGCATTTTATGAGGAACTATCCTAAAAAGAAGAAATAATTTAATGATAATAATAACGATTATTTTTTTATTAGAGCATGAATTTTATACTGTTGATGTAATTTTTATTTTTTATTGTGCTATATCTTAATAGGGTATTCCATATTCCTAATTCTCTTTTCAAATTCATCCCAAGAAAGATTACTCTAGTGAGCAGAGAGATATTGAGTCTAGTGATATCTATTTGAGGAATAATAAGAGTTTTTGAATCATGGGTGTAAGTTTTGTCTCTATAGAACTTTGTGATGAGATAGTTAAGACTCTATGATAGGTTTCATGGGTACCTAAACATAAATGAAACCTAATTTACCTACCATTTCTTGATCATTAGGGTTATGTGTTTCTATCAGATTTGGTTAGTCTTAAAATCACTCATGGAACCCTCTCTATGATGAATGTAAATCTCATGAATGGGATGTACGTGTTAGATGGTAAGGATCATGTGAATCAGTCAGATTTTTTACATTACCTAGTGTATAATAGTACCATACTTTGGTATATATGAATTGGGAATGTGACAACCAAAGTAATAGAAGAGATTAGTAATCAAGATTTGTTAACCAATGTAACCCCAAGCAGTCATTCCTTCAAATAAGATTTTTTATGATGGCTCTAAATGTGTGAGTTTAAATAGTTATTCTAACAAATATAGAAAACCTCTTGAGTTTGTCCATTATAATATTTAGGGTCCCTCTAGGATAGCTTCCCATGGAGGAAGAAATTTATTTGTGACCCTTACTGATGAATCTTTGTGTGAAGTATGGATTTGTATACAAAAGAACAAGTTTAATACCTTTTATACTTGTAAGAATTGGAAGACCAATGTATAAAACTAGTCAGGAAATAAGTTGAAGAATCTAAGAACTGATAATAAGTTAGAGTAATTTTCTAATATTATAGATTTTTGTAGTTTTGAAGGTTTTTAAATACATTATAATGTTTTATAAACCCCACATAAGAATGAATATTTTCAACACATTAATAGAACTATATTAGTGAGAGTGAGATGCATGATCTCACACTTGGGTTTTCATCAGTCTTTTATTGATGAAACTTCAATGTATTCTTATAACTTATAAATAATTATCATTCAATAGATATTTCCTTTAAGTACCTAGAGAAAATTTGGATAGGTAAACCACCTAATATTTCTCACCATAGATTATTTGGATCCAAATATTATGTTGACACCAAGAATTATAAGATGGAACCTAGGTCTTTAAGGTGTATCTTTGTGGGTTGTCCAAAGGGTGTTAAGGGCTATAAACAATGGATAGATAAACCTGGTTATATGAAGCTCATATTATTCATGATGTTTACTTTATTGATTCATGATTACCTAATAAATGTTTTTAGACCCAAAATTATTGAAACATCCCAATCTATGTGTGTTGAATTTCCCTCAAAGCATTAATATTTTAATAAGATTAGGTCAACCTCCAATGACCCTCCAACTTCGGATCAAAGTGAGTCTGATATAGATTCTAAATCCAAGGTTGAGGGAGGTAAAAATATTAGTGACTATTTGTTGACCCATGATTGAGTGAGGTTGAAAATTTTACCACTTACTCAGTTTATTCATGGTGATATTGATTCTTATATATTTAATATAGTTCAATACATAAACAGTGATGAACCATAAACCTTTATGAAAGTAATGAAATTGAAATAATCTTAGTAGTGGTTTGATGTAATGAAAGATGAACACTACTATAAATTTTTCCTATACCCACAGAGTTATATCCATGGTATGGACTGGCCATGGATATAACCCACCTATATCCTGGTTCAATCCAATTCTCATGGTTATAGTTCTACCTATACACATGGTTATTCATGACTAGGGCAAGATTTTTTCCCAGACTAGTGCGGGGAAATTATTTTTTGAATGAAGGATGTGAAAACATCCCTATATCCATGAGTAGGAAAATTTATTATATCCATGGTTGGGACCTAACCATAGCTATAGGATGAATACTTTCATGGCCATTTCTGGACATGGAAATAGGTTGTTGATTCAGAAACCTATAGTAAAATTTTCTTAGTTTGTAGCTATAGTGGTGGTGGGAAATTGATATTATAATTAATTATTATTTCTAAAACAATAAAAAAATATTTTTAATTTTTTCACATATATATTTAGATATATAAATATTACATATATATTCATAGTTGATTTTTTAGTGGAGTGGTAAGGTATATTGACTGACATAAGTTTGATTCATGTTTGAAATAAAATTGGATGTTTTTTCATCATATTATTAAGGTCATGTTCTTGTGACTATAGGTGGATTCACATGGTATCCTAAATCCATGAGTATATATCCATGGTCTATTTCCATGTTCAGTCTCATTGATATAGCCTATAAGGCTATAATAATTCCAATATCACCCATGGGAATTATGGGTGTGTCCCTAGCCTATAGCCAAAGTCATCGATCATGGAAATAGTCTATTTTTTCAGTAGTGGAAATGAATTCCCTTATTAAAAATCAAAACTGGACCAATATAACAAAACTTGTAAATTATAAAGTAATTTTTTTAATATATTTTTCAAATAAATTTGGAAAATATTATGAACATAAAAACTAAAAACAAATAGTAACACCCTAGACATGATTCCACTAAACGGGTGCCCCGCACCTGTGTGCCACATGACTTCAAGAGCACATCCTTGTATTCTAGATTCTTCCAACTAGTGCTGAGTGCCTATAAGGATCATGGGGATACTATAATATCTTCTCATATTATACAATGCAGTATAAATTGAATGACTAGGACCCCTCTAGGACATTCCTTTGTGAAAAAACTAGTGTTTGGGGTGTTTCGGGGGCCTTCGGTGACTCATTCTGAGATTTAGCCAAAATCCAGTTTGAACCATCAGCATTGATGAGTATGGGGTGTCAGCATTAGTGATTCAAGGGCATCAGCATCGATGAGTCAGGTACTTCAGAATAGGTGAGTCAAGGGTTTCAGTATTGGTGATTTGAGGGTGTTGATATCAGTGAGTCGATTGCATCGGTGTCGGTGAGTCAGGGTGTCAGTGCCAGGGCATCAGTGTCAGGGTGTTGGTGAGTCAGGGCATCGATGAGTCATGGCATTGGTGAGTCATTGAATCAGTATCTCAGCATAGGTGGCTCATCATTGGTAGGTTTCAACAGTAGCTCACCCATCGGTGGCTCAACATCGGTGACTCACCCATTGGTGACTCATCTCTAGTTTTTTCTGGTTTTCTAGTTTTTCCAGTTTCTCCCCGGTTATGTTTTTTCCTTCATTAAATGAGATCCTATCAACTCTTTTCCATTTCTAATTCCCTTCTCCACCATTTCTGAGGGGAATAATTAAATCTCAATTATTTTCTAATGTTCTAAGACCTTTGAAATCTCCAAGCCATGTGTTCAAACCACGATCCTAAATTTAAGTATTTTGAAATTATCCTCTTTATTTTAGGATCAAGACTTTTCTTTCGCTAAGATCCTCCCTTCCATAAAACCTTTCAGTTATCCCTTAGTTCACCCAGATCTTTTCCCATCCCTATATTCATTCATTTGGGGGGAAGTCTTCATTGTGTTTTCTCATAGTTCTTTCCTACTACTCGCACGATCCCATGTTTTTTGCATAAGGAGGAGTTTTGGATGCCTATTTTTTCAAGTAGGGATTATTCCGCCTCTCCTTATTTGTGTATCATGTGGGGTGGGTGTAGAAATGTTTTATTGTGAATAATGGTTGAATCCTCTTTTCTTAATAATTAATAAATGGTGGGAGGGTATATGATGTTGATGTTGATCTCCTATTTTATTTGTTACTTTATGGTTTGTTTTGGCTATATGCCTTCTGAAAATCATATTCGTTGGTGGCCTTTTCTTGTACACTAGAGATGTCCTTTTTTGTCATGATTCTTCATAAATGGTTGTAACATAAAATATTTTTAATCACATATACTTGTCTAATTTAAATGTATTCCCCATCATCAAACATGTAGTGTGATCATCTCAGTTATTTTAAAGTGGAATTAAAGAACCCCTCTTGATAAATCTCAATGTGTTTGTCTTAATGGTGTGGCTATGTGTAGTGTTTGGTTGGTATTATTAGAGGTGTGTGGTATTTTTGTGTAGGGGTGGTTGTGGATTAATGGTATTTAATGTGGTATTTTTTTATGGGGTGGTGTAGGGTGTGTGTTGGTATCCAAATTTGAGAGACATATTGATTGTGGAATGGATGGACTTTTAGGTACTGGGACTATATTTTCTTGTGTTTTGGGCATGGACCAATGATGGTTAGTGGGACTGTGGTTTAGTTATGAACTTTTTCTATAGTAGAATTTCATCTGGGAAATGTTTGGGCAGCGGGGCAGTCGGGTTGGGTTATATCGTGACTTTATTCTAATGATGGTCAATGTGGAGGATAACACTTTGCTTTTAAACATTCCCTTTGATCATGAAATTCAAGACACTATCTTTAGTTTGAATCTTGATAGTTCTCTAGGTCCTGATGGATTTAATAATGGTTTCTATCAACATTATTGGGACATTATCCAATTTGATGTTTGTAAGCTCGTCAAATATTTCTTTTCTAATGATTTCCTTCCTCATGCTTTAAATGCTCAATTTCTTTCCCAAATTCCCAATGTGGACAATGCTTTTTAGATTCATATGTTTAGTCCCATTTCTCTCATTAACACTCTATAAAATCATCACTAAACTCATTTCTAATAGGCTTTCAACTATCATAGACAAAATAGTCTCTTGGAACCAATTTAGTTTTATTAAGGTTTTATCCATTTAATACTACATTTTTCTTGACTCTGAGTGTGTCAACACTTTAAAAAATCTAACAAAGGAGTTAACATTTCTATTAAACCTGACATTAGAAACAATTTTAACACCATGGACTGGTGTTTTATCCCTAAGGTGCTTAAATGTTTAGGTTTCAATGACTCCTTTATCACTGCAATCAGAACCCTATTCAAATCAGCCTCTATTTCCATTCAGGTTAATGTCTCCCCCATGGGATACTTCAAATACACCAAAGTTGTTAGAAAATGTGACCCCATATCTTCCAATATTTTCTCTATTGTGGAAGATTATCTTAGTCTCCAACTCACTCGTCTTGTAAAACAAAAAAAGCACAATCTCATTCATGTTTCTAGGAATGTGAATGCTCCCACACACCAATTATATGTTGATGATATCATCCTTTTCCTACATGGTGATAAAATCAATATTCGAAACATCATAAGTTCCCTCTCTCATTATGAATAGGTTTCTTTTCAAGCCATTAGTTTGAATAAATCCTTTATATTCTTTGGGAAAAACATTCCTCCAAGTAGGAAATGTAATATTATTAGTGTCTTAGTAATAAAATTAGGTCTTTTCCTTTTACTTATCTTGGTGTTCCCATTTTTTGGGGCAGACCAAAGTCATGTTACTTTTCTACAATAGTTGAACAATTTCTTAATCAACTATCTTCTTGGAAAACTAAATCTATCTCTATGGTAGGGAGAATCTTCCTTGTCAAATATTCCATTATTTTAAAATTGGTTTATTCTATTAAGGTTTATAAATGGCATGTTGGTCTAATTGAAAAAATGAATACTTTAATCAAAAAAATATTCTGGATAGGTAGCACTCTGGAAAGGAAACTTTTGACCATCCCCTGGTTGACATGTTGAGAACCTATTGATAAAGGTGGTATTGGCATCAAAAATATTATGTACTTTAATGAATCCCTTCAATCCAGGCTCACTTAGAACCTTCTTTACCATAAATATCATTCTATCACTTTTCTCATAAATATATTTCTTGAAAACCTTAATAAAGGCTACTCAAATTTCCGCAGTGCTTCTATCTAGCCATACATTAAATAATATTATTCCAACATTATGAAGAATTCCATATGTACGGTTTCTAGGGATTCCTCTATGAATTTGTGCTTGGATAACTAGACTGGCACTCCCTTGATATCTATGATATCGTATAATCAAACGTCTGAGATTACCAAATATTCAATTAGAGATATGATAAATTCTCCCAATGATCATCTCCATGATATCATTATATATGTCAATGACAACTATCCCTTTTCTAACACTTATGACTTTTTAATTTGGTAACCTTCTCAAAATGGTATGATTAACTCAAAAAAAATTATAATCATTTTTTCATAATGATAAAAGTGATTTTTGTTGGATAATATTTTTTGAAAAACCTTGGATAAAGCCTTCAAGATTTGCTCCTATTTGGTGCCTTGCTCACAACAAGGTTCCCAAAAGAAGGTGCATTCAATTGTTGGGAATTAAACTTTACTCTAAATGTCAAGTCTATAATCAACATAGAGAATATTTTAATCATCTCTTTATTTTTTGTGCCACTAATTTTTCTCTTTGGAATTATATTGTTGACATTTTTTTATGCAGATGGTTGATTCTTGACTCTATCAATTCTCAACTAAAGAGATGTGTGAAAATGGAAATCTCTTAGAAAATTAAAATCCTTTTCATTATTATTGTTGTTGAGTTTCATCATGTGATCTAGTATGATATAAATGCTATAAATCATAACTATTTCTCATTCATCAAAAATTCTGGTTGGATGTGAATCCTTATTACCATACGTGAAACTGTATTGATGAAAAAGGTCCATTATAACAACACTATGAAGGACTTTGGAATTATGTGGTTCCTTTAGATTGATGGATTTATCTTCCAAAATTGATTAACTTTTGAAGTGTTCTGGAGATCACCTTTTTATGGTTGGATTAAAGTAAATGTGTATGGAACCTCCAAAGCCAATCCAGGTCCTACAGGTTATGGAACTATCTTCAGGAATCACCTTGGTCAGATCCTTGAATTATTTTTTGGTAGTTTCAGCATTTCATCTTCTCTAGAGGCCTAAATGATGAGTATGATACATGATATTACTTTCGCAAAGCACTATGGTTGGAACAATCACTTGATTGAAAGTGATTTGACTTCCATTTTGAAAGTGATTTGGAATGGTTTGACACATCTTGCGTGGCCAATTACTACCCAATGGATGGATTTCATCTGCTTGCTTCTCGAAATTAACTACATCGTTACTCACATTTACCATGAAGCAAACATGGTTGTAGATGGCCTCACTAATAAGGGAGTAAACAGAGACATTGCATGGCTAGATGATCTCCCTACTAATTTACGTCCCCTTCATGATAATTATTGTAATATGATTCCATATTTTAGACTCATGTAACCTATTCCTTTTATACTATTTATGCTTTGGTCTTTTTTCCAAGGCACCATATTTAAAAAAAAAATTGGCAGTACTGATGAATGAAGTAAGTTGGTTGTTGTGTGTTTAGTTAATCAGGCTTTTCACCTTCTGTGATGGTTATAGATGTTATGATTGGTAGTTTCCCTAGGTAGTTCTAGAATAAACTAAAGTGAACCCCTTAATTAACAAATGGAAAGTGGTTAAATTAAAAAGGGGTTGGGTTATGCTTTGGAAATGGTTGTTTGTGTGTTTGTGCATATAGGGGTAGTAGAAAATGTGGTTTTAGTGGTTTGAATATTTTTTTGGGGACCCATTTGTTGGGATGAGTGTTTTTTTAATTAAATGTATAAATTTTAATTCCTTGTTATTTCTATATGAACCCCACCCTTGTTGAGCACAATGTGTTGCACACCCCCATTTCATGGGGGAGGGTGTCTTTCCCAACATCCCGGTGAGAGGATGGATGGCTAGTTACTGACTTTCTTCCTCGCACCCACTTCTGGGTTCTTACCACTCAAGCTTATCTAGGTATGTTGTAATTGGTTGAGATTTACCATATTCCAAAATCCTTTAGGCAGGTTTTTGTGGATGAGGGGACTGGGTTTTTTCGGGCCAGGTTTGTTCCCCAAGTGTCATCGGGGCACATGAGCCTCAGCCCAGTTGGTGAGGTATCCTTAAGTGCATCCACAAGAAATAGGTTCAAAACCAGGTAGATGAAAATTTCCGAGTTACTATAGCAGTACTGTAGTAGGTAATGTAGCAGGCACTGTAGTGGAATGGCACATTGTGCGGGTACTGTAGCAAAACTGTATACTATACAGGTACCGTGCAGAACTGTACACTATGCGGGTACTGTAGCAAGCACTGTAGTAGGTACTGTAGCAGCTGGAACTATTCACCTTGGGCCACTGATTTGGGCATGGAGTCCTTATGGCTTTCGGGCCACCCAGGCCTTTGGGTCAGTTCGGCTTTCGGGCCACCTCAAGGCCTTCAAGAAACATGCAGTTTCCCCAGACACACTAAAAAAAAGAGCAGCCCCAGAAGAGGATTCAGAGAAGGTGCACTCACCAGAGTAGAGACAAGTGTATTTTTCAAAATGAAAGGGTGTGGATATTCCATCAGGACCATCCTGTGCTTTCATGGGAAGCCTATCCAGACGGTCATGCAAAGGTGGAGAGCTACTATGATGATTTAGATGTTGGGGAGGGGTAGTTCCATGTAGATAGTCTGTTTCAATTCCCTAATACCTTCAAGTCATGTAATATCCTAATCCTACGAGCCATTTAATCTCTGAGGCTATGGTCCTTTTAAGGTTTCACCCTCATCCATTGAAAGGGGGGTTATCAAAAATCATTAAAAATGAAGGCCTTCGGGCCATTCGGGAAAGTGCCTTCGAGATGAGTCCCAAGTGTCTGCATGTAAGATTTGTGTGTTTTTTGAGTCCCAAGTGTGTATGGGAGGGTTATGGAATTTGGAATTCATTTTTGGAGAGTGATAGTGTCAAGACTTTAGCTATTTGTAATAAACAGTTAACCAGCGAGAAAGTGGTGTGGGGTACCCAAATGTTGATGTGTTTTACTACTACTACTTTACTTGACTTGTGTTATTTGGTGAGTCTAACATGGTGATTCTAGGAAAATTAGTACTCATTGGTAGGTGATTTTAGGTTCTACAAAACTCTCACAGAGGCATTAGTATGTTTCCCTCACTTGTGAATGGGTAGATTAAGTTTTCCTTCTGCGTATACTGTATAATCACCCTACATTTGTAAAAATATTTTTAGGTTTCTAGGAGGACTTTGATGACTGAGTTGGACTTTACTAGCTCAAGTGTCATGATAATTGTTATTCTAATTCTTATTCTCTTTATTTTGGTACTTGTTTTAGTATGTTTCTTGTATTCTTTTTCTATTTATGTTTAAAACATGCATGGGTTGGATTTTGGTTTCTATTATATAAATTTTCTGTGTTGTTTGGTATATTAACCATCTTTTATATGCATCATATTTTCATTAAAAAGGTAATTCCTTCCATTTTTTGTGAGATTATTGTACCCTTGGTGCTAGTCGCCACTCCAGGGCCTACTGAAGGTGGGCCTTGAGGGTCATTATCTCTCTTTCATCTTAAATAAAGAAGGGAGTGGTACTTTGTCACTACTTCCCTCATATTGAAGAAGGTGAGTCATGAAAGTATGGTATCAAAGTAGGTTGAGATATAGTATGGAATTTGGATTTAGGAATAGTGAGGACTTGCATGGGATGGTAGGTAAACGGTATTGGGAAACCTTGGTGTGTGATATAGTCAAGGGAATACTGACTAGGACATGGGATTTTAAGGCCAACCGTGATCTGATGAAAGGACATTGATCCTACCAAAATACCAAGTGATGCTGAACTGATTATAGGGTAAAGACCCTGGTAAAGGTACCTGCATCATGATGGATTCTTTCCTTGTGTGTCTTATGTGTTTTGGGAATTTAAAATCAATAAAGAGTTAAAACGAATTTTTTTAAAGGAAATTTCCATACTACATGGGATTAGGAGTTCCATGTATACTCTTTTTATCTATGGAATCCAGATGTCTCATGCGTGTAGTACAAGTATTTGAGGACTAGTAGGCTAACCTGATTGATCAGTAGAGGGCTGATTGAGATTTGGAGGATGACATGTGGAAAAAGACCCTTCATGCTTTTCAGTGGTAGACCCTGGGAAAGTATGAAGGTAACATTTCCAACTCAGAGATGGATGTCTGGATTAAGGAGATGATAATCACCTTCATCTATATCTATGCTCTGAGGGAGTATTGGGTTCCTCTAGCAGTGATCCATATGCGAGGAGTGGTGTGTTAGTGTTGGACACTTTACCTTGGGGATAGGAATGAGACTGATGTCTCATGGGATAACTTTGAGAAGGATTTTCAGGTATATTTCCTTTCTATGATGATGAAGGTTGAGAAGAGGTATAGGATCTTCTCTCCCTCCAGTAAGGGAGTATGTTAGTGAGGGAATTGGGGATTGTGTTCAAGGATCTCCAATGATTTTCTCTATATATATTTACAGATGACGAGTCATGGGAAAACGCTTAGAGGAGGCACTTAGACCTTCTATTTAGTATGTCGTCACTCCCTTTACCCTACCGAAATACTTATAAGTTTGAAATAAGGTCTAAGTAGTGTATAGCATACACTCATAGGGAGGTGTAATATGAGAGGGGAGCTAGCAGAATTCATCGAAAGGAAAGGAAGTCAGTATTAGGTATCTAACATCAGGGCCTGTCAGGTTTCGTCTAGGGAGATGTAGGCCTCAGCCGTTCCAGTTCTGATCTCCTGGTTCTCTCCCTTTCCCAATAGACCTGGGACTAAGGTTCTTTGTATTTGGATTTCATGTATATCTTTGGTACCAATTCATGTTTTGAACACAGTACGGTGGGCGTGGGAAGGTTTATCACCCACCTCAGCAGTAGCAGTTTCCAGTCAGGCCTTTCCATTAGTAGGGGCAGTCGGCTCCCACTCCACTGAGGGTAGATGATGATAAGGTAGTATGACCTTAGGGTGCCCCCCAGGGACCTCGACTGGGGAATGGTTGGGGAGGAGGCCAATAGCATAGGGGTAGAGGATATGGGCATGGGCAGTTACGTTCCACCATGGTAGTAGTTCCAACAAGACTGGTGGTTGTTAAAGGTAAGATCAGTCTGTTTAGTACTCTTGAATGTTCTTTGTTTGATTTAGGAGCTTCACACTCCTTTGTTGCACCTAGTCTAGCCCATGACTTGTGACTAGACATAGAGAGAATTTACATGCCCTTTGTTTTCATCACGTTAGTTGAAGGTCATAATAGTCTATGTGATGTTTTCTGGGGATGTAGACTGATGTTGGGGCTGCATTAGTTTTGTTGGGATCTTCTTCTGCTATAGATGTAGCCATATGATTTCATCCTAAGCATAAACTAGTTGTTTTCTGTGAAAACTATTATTGAATGCTTCTGAAGAAGAGTCGTATTTTCATATATGGATGTTCAGCGTGTATATTTTTTTAGTGAACGAGGCTGTCAGGTGGGAAATCTTTGTGTGGAGCCTCTTCTCTTCTTGTCATCTGATTTGTGAGTGGTATCAGCATATGTAGAGATGGTGGATGTTTTGGGGGTTGTTATATTGTTCTTTCATGTCTTCCCAGAGGAGGTTGTGACTCTACCCCCTCAATGTGACATTAAGTTTGTAATAAACTTGATACCTAGTTCCCATCCAATTTTGATGGATCCCTACAGTATGGCACCTTCTTAGTTGCGAGAGTTGCAGATTCAGGTTGAAAACCTAATAAAAAGGGTTTTATCTAGCTGATTATGTCAACTTGGGGTGCTCCAGTCTTGTTCATGAAGAAGGAAGATGGTGGTCTTAGGTTGTGCATAGACTACCGGAGACTGAATCAGGTGACGGTTAAGAACTGTTACCCCCTACCAAGTATCAATGATCTTTTCTACAAGTTAAAGGGAGAAGGATAGTTATCTAAAATTGATCTATGGTCTGGATATCACCAGTTGAGGGTGAAGGAGGGTGACATCCTAGTGACTTATTTCAGGTGTAGGTATTGGCACTTTGAGTTCGTGGTCATGCCCTTTGGTGTTACGAATACACCATCCATGTTCATTGGGATCATGAACTCTATCTTATGCAATTTCCTGGACCGATTTTTGTCCTGTTCATTGATGAAATCAGGATCTACTCAAAGTCATAGGGGCATGTCGAGCATCTGAGGACTGTTTAGTAGCTCCTCGGACACAACCATTTCAATGGGAAGTTGTTAAATTTAAAGTTCTATATGCATGAGATGCACTTCCTTGGAAACATGGTTTCTCAGTATGGGATAGAAATGGACCCGTCAAAGGTTGAAGTGGTTGTTTATTGTGAATAACCCAAGAATGTTGTGGAGGTTCGTAGTTTATTGGGTCTGGTAGGATATTACTGGAGGTTCATACCAGGCTTATCTTGATTCGTAGCTCTATTTACAGACTTGACTAGGAAATACTAGGACTTTGTGTGGAGCGAGTAGTGTCATGCAGCTTTCAGCTACTATAAGGGGAATCTGTTCAGTGATCCAGTGCTCAAGTTGCTGGAAGAAGGGGTAATATTTGAGTTGTTTTGTGACATTTTGTCTAGGTTTGGTCTGTGTGCTGATTCAATAGTGATGAGTGATCACTTATGGGTCTATGAAGTTATTTACTCATGAACATAACTATGCCACCCATGATTTGGAACTTACATTCATCATATTCGCACTTAAGTTGTGGATACATTACCTCATTGTGGAGCACTTTGTGGTATTCACGGATCACAAGAGTTTAAGGTATATCTCCTCCTAGTGATGCTTAAACTTGAGGCATCAAAGGTGGATGGAATTTATCCAAGACTAAGACTTCAAGATCTCTTATACCTCAAGAAAGGGGAACATGGTGGTTAATGCCTTAAGCAGGAATTCATAGAAGGAGGAAATATAGGAATCCACAGATACCTGGAAGTAAATGAAGGAGTTGGTCACTTTGCATATTGATGTTAGAGGGGATGGCATTAAAGGATTTCTTTTTTAAAAGATAGTGTAGTCTTCCTTAGTGCGGAAGGTCTAGGAGTCCTAGTGGGGACACTCAGAGACTGAAGTCATGCGTGATTGTGTTTTCCTTGGTGATGCTCTGGAGGGATGGTCAGAGGATAGTCAGAATTAGATGTTGTTCTGTGAGAAGCTATTTTTCCTAGTGACAGTGAATGAGGGAGATCTTCATGAGTTCTATATCTCACCCTTGGTGGTGAATCTAGTGATTTCTAAAATATAACTAGGCTTAAGGGAACAATTTTGGTGGCTCGGGGTGAAGTGGGTAGTGGTGTAGTTTGTGGAAAGCTGCCTAGTGTTCCAGTAGGTGAAGGTTGAGCACTATGCTCCTGGTAGTCTATTTTTCCCTTAGATTTTACCAAGTGGAAGTGGGATGACATCTTAATTGATTTCATCATAGGATTTCCCAGGAATTCAAGAGAATGAAACACTACTGGAAAAACGGCCTATACCCACGGTTCAAAACCGTGGGTATAGCCCCCAAAACCGTGGGTATAGCCTATACCCACGGTTTTGGGAACCGTGGGCTGGAACGCCGTCGGTATAGGTCCCCAGCCTATACCCACGGTTTTGGAAAACCGTGGGTATAGGTGTCCTGCCACCGTGTCACCGAAACATAGAGAATTTCCATGGTGTCAACGGCTTTTACCCACGGTTTCAAAACCGTGGGTATAGGTCCTAAAATAATGCAGGCGCCGAGTTTCGATCCCGCAACCTCTTCGCTGCAAACACCGCGTCTAACCACTACCCTAACATCACATATATGTATATATATATATATTTAGTTAAATATAGTTATAAAAACCGTGGGTATAGAGGGAAGAACCGTGGGTATAGGGTTCCTGCCAAAAAAAAATTCCTTCCCGCGGAAAAAAAAAATTTCCCGCGCACACAAAATTGACCTATACCCACGGTTTTTCAAAACCGTGGGTATAGGTATTTTATCCCAGACCTATCCCCATGGTTTTCCCCAAAACCGTGGGGATAGACCCCCCCTATACCCACGGTTTTGGAAAACCGTGGGTATAGGTGAATTTTCATGACCTATACCCACGGTTTGCCAAAACCGTGGGGATAGAGCCCCCTATACCCACGGTTTTGGCAAACCGTGGGTATAGGTCATGAAAATTCACCTATACCCACGGTTTTCCAAAACCGTGGGTATAGGGGGGGTCTATCCCCACGTTTTTGGGGAAAACCATGGGGATAGGTACATTTTCCAGTAGTGAAATTCCCTTTGGGTGGTGGTGGAACGGTTGACGAAATTGGCTCACTTCTTGGCGATCAAGGAGTTGAGCACAATGGATTCCTTAGCAGAGAGGTATGTGGATGAGGTGGTGAAGCTACATGGATTTTTAATATCCATTGTCTCGGATCGGTATACATGTTTTACATTGTGAGTCTATAGGGGATTTCATAATTCCTTTTTCACTCAGTTACACCTCATCACTGATTTTTACCCTCAGACGGATGGACATACAGAGAGGAACATCCATACGTTGTAGGACATGTTACGACTATGTGTTCTAGACATTAGTGGGTGTTGGGTGCAACATTTTCCCTTATTATAGTTTGATTTCAATAAAATCTATCACTGATCCATTAGTATGGATCTATTTGAAGCTCTATATGGGAGATTGTGTCGTTCACCCTTATGATGAATAGAGGTTAGGGAAGTAGCCCTTCTTAGACATGAGGTAGGGAAATGCACAACGTAGAAGGTTTAGATTGTGCATGAGGGGATTAATTTGCCTCGGGACCAGCATAAGTCATATGCTGATCATAGGAGGAGGCCCTTAGAGTTTGAGTTTGGATGCCACATGTTCCTGAAGGTTTCCCTCGGTATGGGAAGCGGGGGTTCGGTAAGGGAAGTAAGAATTCTCTTAGGTTCATCGAACCTTTAGAGGTGTTGGGATGAGTTGGTGAGGTGTCATATCAGTTGGCATTGCCACCGTGGTTGGAGAGGATCCACAAAATCTTTCATGTCTCTCATATCTTTTGGTATCTACATGATGACTCCCACATCATTGACTGGGGAGAGTTGGATATCGAGGGCAACACGACATTCGTAGAGCAGCTAGTAGGAATCAAGGATCATGAGGAGAATGTGCTTCATTGATGGACCATTCCTTTGGATCATTTGTTATGTAGGCAGGGTTTCCTAGAGGAGAGTACTTGGGATTGGGGGGCATAGATGTATGCCCAATACCCAGAGCTGTTCTAAGTTTTGTTTCTGTTTTTTACTTTTTTATATGTTTTATGATGTAATGATTGACCTTGTTCATTATCATATGAGTTTTTTCCCAGTTATCTAAATGTGTGAGAATAGTCTTGACTATGGGTAGGGGAGGACCTAATCCCTAATCGATGCATATTAATGTGGATGTGATTAAACCCATGTGGGTGAGTTAGTTCCACCCAAAGTAGAGAGTATATTTACATAGATGAAAAATATCCATAATCCATGTGTCTAGAGAGTGTGACCTTTGGTGTTTGTGTGGTTGTTTAAGGAAGTGGTCCCTTAGTGTTTGTACAATTTTTTAGGAGATAGATGTTAAGGTGGTGCTCGCGGATGTTAGGTTTTTCACTCCAGTTTTCGAACAACACAAGGTGGATCATCCTTGAGGGGCATTTTACGGGGTGGTTGTTTGGACCCCTCCTTCTTCTAGATTAGTTTTGAATTTTTGGGGATGAGAATAGTTTGAGAGGTATTTTATGTAAGGACTTAGACCCATCCATATCATTCCTTTTTGAAAAAACCACTATTTGGGGTGTTCTGGGGGTCCTCTGAACAACCTTCTAACTTCGTACAATATATAAATAACCTCATTTAAGAGTTTCAAGATTTCTAAACTCCATTTGAAAGGCTAGTACAAATTTTGATAGCTTCACTAAAACAAAATTCAAATTTTCCCCCAAAAACATAAAATTTCTATATAGATAAGGGTATTAAAAACACCCCACCATATAACATCTCATCATCGTGAAGTACTATTAATATCGACCCGTTCTTTTCATATATAGATATTACATCTTAATAGATAAATATTCAATACATAACATTATGAGTCATTCTAGAATTTTATAGGTTTATTATCTTTGTAAATGTTGATACATAAATAACTTGATCATAAAACATCTACATCATATCCCAATAAGTTCTTTAAAACCAAAAACCTTCTTAGATATTTCATATTTATAACTTTTCTTCATTAATTGGTGAAAGGAAGCATAATAAATGGTATTAAGGGTAAACAAGGGAGCTATCAATGATCACATAAGCATAATATGAGATTAAGGGTTTCAAAACATGATATTAACATTTAAAAATTGTACTCAACATATCATAGATCATAATATTTAATAATTTAATAAATATTAGTAGTTAATAAGACTTGAATCATAAAGTAATCAAAGAACCTGACCATTAAATCATAACATTTTCATAAGAAATATTTTTTTTAATGAAAATAATCATAGAAAATAATTTCCTTAGTCAAGGTATACTTACAAGACTATCATAGTGGATTAGGATCACTCCCTATTTCATCATATCCTTAGTCAATGATCACTCCAAAGACTATCATAGTGGGAAGAGTCCCTTACTAAACTAACTCTTCTCTCTATTTCATTCCTTATTATCTCATTTGATATCTATCATTACCCAATGTATTGAAGGTATATATAATTCCATTCCCACACATCACATAATGAAAATCATATATATTTGAACCATAATATCAAAACACTTTCATAATTTTATAACCCACGGAAATAAAATGTGTTTCATATATATTTCATCATTTAATCATAGAATAAACTATGTAAAATAAATGGTTTTCTTAAATTATTAATCATAAATTAATTAACCCATGGGAATCAAACCAATTTTATAGAATCATCCATCAATAATCATCATCATAATACTTCAAAATAATGAAATTTCATGGTATCATTTGATAATATTCCCATTATATAAAAAGAAACATCAAAGGAAGTTATCATAGAAGAAAAAATTCTATAAAATATTTCTCCAAATATTTCATTAGAAAAATATCCTTTTAATCTTGAAATAAATTATTTCAAACCCAAACATTTCCAAAATATTAATAAAAACGTTTTCTTTGGAAATAAAACCAATTCATTATAAAGGAATATTTAAATAAATTATTGGTCATGATGATGGGAAACTCATTTTATGCCATATATTTTAAAACAAATATTCCATCCATATTTTTGGTAAACAATAAAAAAGTACCTCATTCTGAAAATGACAAGAAGATTCCTTTTGAAACATTTCTTAAAATTTAAATCTTGGATAAAATTAAATTTACTAATTTATTGGATAATATAAAAAAAATACTCTTGAATTGTTTTTTCAGAATCATGGATATGGAAGAAAAATGGATTTTTACCAAAAAGAGAAATAAAGTTAGTTTTTATTAAAAACATTTTATCAATAATTTTACGTATAAAATATATAAAATTGGTACTATTACTTTAAAATCACATTAATAAATATAGGTGAAGAATCATATTTGGATTATTGAGATATAGGTTATAAAATTTCATTATCATGAACTTAATAAGTAATAATCCTAAAAAACAATGAAATTACAACACAAATCCCTTACCTCAAGTTTGTCATTATTAGAAAGTTATCTAACCTACTATAAAATAAATTTAAATATATTATAAATATATACCATAATCATTTACGTAATTTTAATATCATATATGATCCACTTATAACATTTCAATTATAATTAATTAATAATTTCTTATTAGAATCATCATTTCTAGGTGTAAACTAATTCATTTTTTATAAGAATTTTGATTTGATAGTTCGGTTCCTTATACTTTGATCACAGTTCCCTAATATATGTAATTTTAATCATTATTTAAATATCATATATATTTATTATAAAATTTTTGATTCATTTATAAAATTTTGATATTTAAAAATAAAATTGCAACGTTTATAAAGACGGTAGGTCATACGTATGAATAAACGATATTTACACTTTTTGACAGGTGAAATAAAAGAATAGAAAATAATAATTAACCTTTAAATAATAATTATTATATCATATATATCATATATATTCATTTAATAAATTCTTATCGAGATTCATGTAGATCAAAAACTAAAAAATAATCACATCACTTTGTGGAAGTGGTTGTTTACATGTACGTACGGGCAATGTTATCATTTTCCAAAGGATTGGAAGGTAAGAAGATAGATATGATATTATAATTACATAATAATAATTATATCATAAATATCATATAAAAATATTAAACTCATCATAATAAACATCCATAAAATATAGTGATGGAAAATTAATTGTATCTCTACGTGGAGACAGTATCCAGACATACACATGAGTGATAATTTCACTCCGCATTTGTTGGAAAATAGGGTGAATAAAGGTTGTTCCATAATCATAATAAAATTATATTATATTGATGATAATGAATTTATTAGTTTATAATTAATTACATATATTTAGATGTGGTAGAATAAGAAATAAAGTGAATGGAATCAGGTAGGGTGATTACCTCTTCTTCGATAGGCCTCCATTAGATCCTTTCTTAAAGATAGATGGAATGGTATTTTAAGAATAAAATCACATATAAATCATGGATATGGAATTTTAATGGAACATTTTTTTGGTTTTTGTTCTAGATATATGGATCAAATTTTCTTGAAAAGGAAAATGGATGGGAGTCCTTTTATAAGGAGGGGAGAGGACACACTTGGAATTCCTTAAAATATTAAAATAGAATAAAGTCATACTCAAGAAAAAAATACTTTCAGATGGATATAGGTTAGAATTTAGGATGGTATGATTTATAAATATGGAAAAAAATTAGTATTTAATAAATTTTAATATGAATAATAACCCTTATCTCATAGTTTAACCCCCCCCCCCCCCTCAGTAAATTTTTTTCAACCAAAACTACATTGAGAAGTTTTTAGTGTTTTTACTATTCATCATGAAAAAACCTGAACGTTTCCTCATTAAAAAATTTAGAAATTAAAATTACAAATATGTAATCCATTTTGTCAAATTCAATTCACATAAGTGGTAGAATTTAATTTAAAATTAAACCCACAAAAAATGATGAAAAGCAGTTTTCCTGGAAACAAATTCCTAAGAATAAAAGGTTTTTATATAATAAATACAACATAAAATTAACTATAATAATAATAATAATTGGATTATTCATGATTTATATTAACTAATTTTACATTTAAAACCATTTTAAAACAAAATTTAACTTTGAAAATGGCTTAAATGAAAAAGATATTTTTCTATAAAATCAGTATTTTTCACTATTCATTGAAAGATAAATATTTTCAGAAATTTTTCAAACAAAAATATTAGAAGATAATATAGAAATGATAATTTAAAAAATGAATTTATTTTTTCAAAATAAATTTCATTAAAGTTATAGAAATTAAATATATTTTTTTCTCACAAAAATTAATAAAAACCATTTTTGTGGAAAATATATCTTTAAAGCATATAATGAATTTACTAAAAATTGAGTACTTATTTATAAATATATTATATTTATTTAAACAATTTATACATATTTTAAAAAATTCCCTTATTCCTATTCACTCAACCAATTTAACATCTACATTATAGCACCCTCAGTTTCATGTATATAAACATTTATTCATGTATTTTGAGTCTATATAATGATGAGGTTGAGTTTCGGGAGGTTCCATAGGGTTTGGAATGTTTTAGAGGATTTTATAGAGGCTCACATTTTTTTCATGCTTATTAGAAACCATGAACTACCTTTAGGAAACTATGTAAGGGAAGACATTAAAAACTAGACAAGTTCATGGTTGGCACACGGTTTGGCCAAATCATAAAATGTCCTAGGGGAAATCATGAAACATAAAATAGTGTAAAAAATCATGGTTTATTATCATTTTGTCAAACTATGTGATCCAACCATGTGATATATTGGATTAATACAGTACAACCCTATAGTTTTCATGTGGTTTTTCAAACCATGCGGCATATAGTTGGCACACCTAAAATTGGGGATCTAATCTGAATTATGCCCTAGGACCCCCTCTAATCACCTAATCCCTCAATAACCAAAATTTATTTGTCTCCCTACTCTTTATATATTTTTCCTTTTAATTATTAAGTGTTTATTAGATAAATCAAACAGAATTGGAGGCTCATATTCATTAAAAAGTCGTCGTTCTTCATCAATCTTCTTAGATCTTGCCTTCTACTCTCTCCCAAAATATTAAATCTAATCTATAGTGGACAGGTTAATATCCCTTGATAGGAATCTTGATGTTTTATCACTATATTTATTAAATTAAAATATATCCAAGTTTAGATCTAGAGTTTCATTTTGTCGTTCTTCGTTATCACCAACCATTAATAGGCAGGTGGATTCTCACTTTTCTCCACTTGACTTAGAATTTGAAATATTTTTTTTATTAAATTATTTTCTAAAAATGTTTATGAAATCCTTATGTGATCCTTAATAAAAACCCTTAGTGGCTATGTATTCTTAATTTTGAAAAAATGGATATATTTTTGAAAAAAACCCTTTAATAATTTTAAAATAATGACATTAAAATTAGGATTTGGTTTTGATGCACGTAATGTTCTGTTGAAATTATTTGAATAAATAAATGGTTTTATGTGTAATTAATTAGCATGGGTATTTGGAATACAGGTTTGGTGTGAGTTTATTTGTATTATACTTGACCCTGTGGAAGGGGAGTGTGCCATTGGGGCACCTAATATTGGTCACCATGTGAATACTTGGTGGATCGATGAGAGATATGTCATGAGTTTTGAATTGTAACATGGGAATCAATGGTGTGTGTAGATATGTGGTTATGGGTATACCAAAAAATGTGAAATATTTTAATATTTCATATTTTTTCCTTGGAATTTTTTTATGTTTTTTATTTAAATTTTTTAAACTATTTAATATAAATTGTGCTAATAACTTTTGTACAGGTGGAATTATATGGGATGTCATTGGGGAAATCCAACTAAGTTTAGAATCACACACTTCTTGGTAACTATTATAAATTTTTATATATCATTTATATAGACATAGGTAAAGTCAAGGTATCTAGATTATTTAGTGATGCTTGTTAATACCATGGTAATAGCTTGTGGAGTTGGATTTTGGAGCTTGGCCAGGTGTTGCTTGGGATTATATTATTTGGTTATCTGGGATCTTGGAGTCTTGCTTCAGTTTTTTTGTTATAATCCTTTTTTCACTTATAATTTTATGTGGTTTATTTGTTTGGTTTTGTTTTGGCTTTTATTTAGTAGTCATAATTTTTATAATTATTTTTTTTATTCTTTATTTAGTTTGGATGTTTTATCTGTCAATGGAAAAATCATCCCCCCTAATGTTTATGGGGCCCTTGGAATTTATTATTAGCCTTTGGTTTCTTGGGGATGTCACCTAATTCCTAGAAGAACCACCACCTCCTCTCAAACCAATTATTAGGGGTGTGATGTTACAAATGACATCATCTTTGGTTGGTCCATATGTTTTGTGGAAAAAAATGCGTCAGTTTCTTTTGGTTCTGGAGTTCAAAATGGTATCACTATTTATCTATTCGTCTATCCTTTTATGAAAAATGGTATAATTTCTATTCAGTTCTTGATTTGGGTTGATATTAAGGATATAAAACTATTACAACATGAAAAATATAGCATAAAAATATTTATCTAACCTTTTTATGTTGAACTTCAAGTTATTAGGGTGTTTGGGTACATGAGTGTTTTAAGAAACTTCTAGGTGAGTTATCACCTCATCATCGTGGGTTTCGCTGATAAAAGTTTCATAATATGCATTAATAATAAGACTTCCCAATATTAATGTGTTCCTCATTTTGATTACTATGGTTAACGAAAGGGAAAATATATATTTTTTTATAATAGTGAAAATGGTTATTTTTTAAATCATGGTAGTAATATTTTTAATAATGGTTAAATTATTTATTATGGTTGAATTTTGGAAGGATATGTTGTGATTTTTCATGATTTGGTAAATTAAAATTTCTAAAAGTTTAGTTGTTAATGACTAAAACTAAACTGAGTTTTTTATTCTTATAGTGAATGGAACTGGGTAGCCATCATAGAATTCAAACAAATGAGGCTGTTAGAAATGTGGTTGCACTTGATTTGCTGGTGAACCAATGTCTATTCAAAAGTACTGTTCAGTACTTTTAGTCCATGGATAACAGTAATATGAATGGTGAAACTTAGTAAGTGGACCATTTTTTTGTTAGAAAATTAGAATCCACCCATATTTTTGGGGGATTTAGATCCGAAAAAAGAAGAACTTTGGCTAAAATTGATGAATCAAGTCTTTGATTTACTTGGGATACCAGGAGAGCTAAAAATAAAGATAGAAATTTTTATGATAGAGGAATTGGATTGAAAATGGTGGGAATTAGTAGTTCATGTTACATTGGACCAAGGTATGACATGGGAGGATTTTTTAAGAGTTTTTTTAATAATAAGTTTTAACCTCAAACCTTTAAGATTGTTAAAGCAATTGACATATTCAATTTGAATCAAGAGAACCTCATATTGATAGATTATGTGGCTAAATTTATGAATTTAGTCTGCTTTTCCCCATAATTTACTACAAGTTCATCCTTGAATGTAGGTATTGTTTAGTCTATATTATAGCCATATATTTTTATCAAAGATTTTTATTCTTTGTATAATGGATTATAAAAAGATATTTAATAGGGAGACGATGTCAGAAAAGGATATATAAGGAAATACTATCATCATAAGCATGTTTATTCCTAAAAGAATAGGTGGGAACTCTGATATTGAGAATAAGAGGAAGAGGGATACTTACTCATAGAGTGTTTGTACACCTCATAATAAAACCATGGGATTAGTAAACATTCCCCTCAAACAAAAAGTTATCCCATATATTTTCATTGTGGTTTTTTGACCATATGAAGTGAGATTGTATGAAACCACCTAGAGAATGCCATAATTGAAATTGGATGGGACATCTTTAATGATATTTTCATAGTTCTCTAAAGTTGGATGTTAGGTACACGCCTCATGTTTCTTATGAATATTATACTTTAACGGGATGAGTGAAATAGAATAAATAATATGATCAAAATAGAGTGAGCCAAAGTGGTTCTAGGAACAACATGACTCCTCTATCAGTGTAATATCAACCCGGTAACAAAGAGAAAAGTGTAGTGGGTAAGAAATTTTATGGAGCTGAGAAAGTGATTATAGCTGATCAATTATGCCCTTTAATAGTGAGAGGTTTAATTCTTATAAATTATACCCTTAGAAAATATTTTTTGATATGAGCGTATACAACTCATTTATTATTTCTTGTTTTGTTTATCATATGGGTTTTGATTTTGAGATGACACCTTCTATGTTGAAACATCAAACTCCTCAGGGAAAAATAGTGTGTTAAGCCTTTATGTATAAATATTATTCTGTAAAAATTGATGGGGAGTAATTCATTTTAGATATATCTATGTTTGAGATGGATCTCTATGTCTTTATTATGGGTATATATTTGTTGAGATCGTTCAAATAACACATCAACTATTATTCCCAAAGGTTTTTTTAAAATATCTATATTCTATTGAGAATATATTTTGAGATTATTGGGATATATAGGTTATTATGGTAGAAATTTTGGAATTTTTGGTCAAAACTATCTCTTATAAGTTGGTAGCACTGACATTAGCATCTATATATGATATTTGGAAGATATAATTTAAAACTATTATTGACGATTTTCTTGGTGTTTTTCAGGAAAAAATTCTGTGAGTTCCCAAAAAAAAATTAGAATTAGAGTTTCTAGTTGATCACCTACCTAGGACCAGTTAGATGTCACTTTCATCTTATTGGATGGAACCAATAGAATTGAGGGAATTTCAAGTTTAGTTGGAATATTTTGAAATAAAAATGTTAATTAAATGAAGAATATCTCTATGGGTAGCACTTTTTTTGTTTGTGAAGGATGATGGAACTATAAGAATTTGTGTGGGATATCAAAATCTTAACCAAGTTACAATAAAGAATCAGTACGCTATTCCATGCATTGGTGATCTATTTGATCAATTAAAGGGAGATCAGTAGTTCTCTATGATTTAATTACATTTGTGGTATCACAAATTTTGAGTTTGGAAGGAGGATATTACAAGGACGACATTCATAAGAAGATATGGTCATTATGAGTATTTGGTTATTCCATTTGGTCTTATTAATGCACCATCCATCTTTATGGAATTGATTAATTGAATATTTTAGAGGTATATGTATTTTTTATATTGGTTTTTTTATCATAAGATGGTGTATTCTAGGATAAAATAGGATCATGAGAAACATTTGTCTATAGTTTTGCGTATCTTTTGGAAGCATCGTTTGTTTGAAAAGTTACCAAAGTGTGATTTCTAGATAGAACAAGTGTGTTTCCATGGCCATGTCATTTCTAACAAATTTATTTCCATGGATATTGAATATATATAAGCTATTGTCTCTTGGAAACCAACCAAGAATGACTTTTATAAATTTATGTTACTTGGATTAAGGGTATACTATATATATTTTGTATGTGATTTTCCAAATTTTGCATCACCAATGAAAGATGATATGAGGAAAGGTGTTCCCTTCCAATAGAATCAGGAATTATAGTAATTATTTTAGGAACCTAATGTTAGACTTATATCATCTCATTTCCTCACACTTCTAGATCCTTTACATGTATATGTAGTCAATTGTGATTAATCTAGATCAGTTTTAGGATGTTTTCTCATAAAGGGAGATCGTTTTGTTGTTTATGGTTCATGGTAGTGATAGTTTCATTAGAAGAACTTCTCAACATATGAATTAGAATTATCTACTACAGTCTATTCTTTGAAGGCTTCAAATAATTATATTTTTTTGATAAATTTATAGTGTTTACAGTTCATAAGAGTTTTAAACATGTTTTCTCACAAAGATATTTTAATTTAAGTTAGCATATATGGATTGATTATCTATAGATGTTTGAATTTAACTTGATGTTTAAACTGGGTAAAGGGAACTTTATAGCAGATGAATTGAGTTGGAATTTATATACTCAATTGGATAAAGTGGATTTAGACCAGTACCAACCAATGTCATTCATAGAAGATATGAATCTAGATTGCACATACTAAGATGGTGTGGGCATTTACTTTCTGGTTTCTATTATTCCAGATTTTGTTGAGTAATTTAGAAAGGCTCGGACATCTGATCCTAAATATGTTATGATGAGGTCAAAACTTATTGGTGGGGAGACCATTGAGGGGTTTAAGCTGGATGGGAATATAGTGTTGTGGTTTAGAGATTAGATTTTCATACCTTTGGCTTGTCAGGAATATGCTTTGTCCCTACCACTATTCTACATGGGTTTTCAACATGGGATTCATAAAAATTATAAATAATTAAATGAATAAATTTTGTTGGTTTCCATGAAAATAGTTATAGTGAATCATGTTTCTAAATGCCTCACATGTAAAAAGGTTAAATTTAGCATCAATTACCATGGGTATGTTACATTCCTTACCAATTCACATGTGTAAATCAGAGTATATGGACATGGATTTTTTGATAGGTATATCAAGTATGGTTAGAAAATATGATGCCGATGAGTGATAGTGTATCAACTCAGTTAATCTTGATTAATGATACTAATATGGTGGAATACTTATCGAAAACCTATATTTGGGAAATTTTAAAGATGTATGGTGTTCTAATCTCGATTTTATCACAGAGATACAAGTTTATGTCTCATTTTTGGGATTATTTATAGAAATTTATTAGAACATAGTTGATTATTTGTACAGATTATCATCCTAAAATGGGTGGATAGTTTGAATGGATAATCCAATTGTTGTAGGACATTCTTAGGGATTGTGTCATGGATTTTGGTGGATCATGGGAGGATCATATACCTTTAGTGTATTTATCATATAATAACATTTATCAGTCCTTGATACATATGGATTATTTTGATTCATTGTATGGGAATCCTTATCATTCTCCACTTTGTTGGGTGAAAATAGGTGATACTTCACTAAATAGACCAATCCTTGTACAAGAGACAATAAATAAAATTTAGTTGATTAGAAAGAGTATATATATGGCTTAAAGTCATTGAAAATTTTACGATAATCATTTTTTATGAGTTTGTTCATTTGAGGTGAGTGATCATGTGTTTTTTGAGAATCTCTCCAAGGATTGGGAATCATCATTTTGGTAATAAGGCCATGTTATTTCCTTAGTACATATTTCATTTTGAGAAACTTGAATGAGTTAGTGTGGTCTAATATTATTTTTCATTATTACCAAGGTTCAGTTCAATGTACAATGTGTTTCATCTATCTAAGTTAAATAAGTACTAACCAGATTATGCCCATGTGATTTGAAGGGATCATGTTGACCAAGTATTGGATGTTTCATTGATTTATTTGTGATAAACATTGTGAATATGAAAGATAAGATATTTTTTTGGAAAATCATCGGTATAGTGTAGGTTTTATGAAAAAAAATGGTCAAATTCAGGAAGAAACATGGTAGCATGAGATGGAAATGTTAGAGCAGTGGAATAAACTCTTCCAGGACAATAGGGGTTTTCTAAAATCCAATGATGGAAATTCCAATGGTGTGGAGAATCGTTTACCTTATTTTTCAGGTAACTTACACATTATTCATGTATATTGAGTCTATATAATTATAATGTTTAGTTTAAGGGGGTTATTAGGGGTTTTGGAATGTTTTCGAGGCTTTCTTGGAGGTAAATGGTTTGTACACACTTAGTATAAACCATGCAACACCTCCAAGAAATTGTGCAAGGGAATACAATGGGCATTGAGAAGGTTCACGATTGGTGCACAGTTTTTCCAAACCATGAGACTGCCTAGGAGAAACCATGAAATATGAAATGGTGGGAAAAACATAGTTGTCTCGTGGTTTTTCAAACTATGGGAACCAACCATGAAAGGGGATGTCTTAATATAGTAGCATTGTTTGTATGGGACATGGTTATCCAAATTGTGTAGTCTAACTAAGAGTTATGTAGTTGGAACCCCTAAAATTGTGCATCTAATATGACTAAAGCCCTGAGACCCCCTCTAATATCATAATACATCAATAACCCAAATTCTATTTTCACCCTATTCTTGAGATACTTTTTCTTTTGATCCAGAAGTAATTATTAGGAGAACCAAAGTTTTTCAGATGCCTACATTCATCAGTAAGTCATCATTATTCATCATTCTTCTTAGATATATCCTTATTCTCTCACCAAAAATCATAGTTTTAATATTAAGTGGATTGATTAGTGCTTCTTGATGGTAATATTAATGTTTTATTATTGGATTTATTTAAGTAAAAGATATCTAAGACTGAATCTTGAGTTTCATTATGTCATTCTCTGTTCTCACCAATCATTGACAGGTATCTCCTATTTCCACTTTACTTATAACTTAATGTCTTGGTTTTTATTAAATTATTTTTTTGAAATGGTTGTTAAACCATTATGTGATTCTTTATAGAAACCTAATGTGGTTATGGATTTATAAATTAGAAAAAATGGATAGATTTCAAAAAGCACCCCTTTTTATATTTTTAAAATAGTTAAATTAAAAATATGATTTGGTTTTGAAACATGTAAAGTGTTTTATAAAATTATTTAAAGAAATAAAATATTTCATGTGGAATGGATTGGCATGGTTATTTGGCATACATAGTTAGTGTGAGTTCATTTCCCTTAGATGTGACCATATGGAAGGTGTGTGTACCATTATGGAACCTAGTATTGGTCACCTTGTAATGAATTGGCAGATCAATGAGAGAACACTCATTAGTATAGATCTATCACCTAGGAATTCATGGTGTGTGCATAGAGACTTGTTTATGGGTGTTCCAAGTAAAGGGAACATGTGTTATGCTTCAAAATTTTTTCATTGTAAAATTTTTATGGTTTTGATATAAATTTTTTAATCTAATTTTAATCTATTTTATACAAATTGTGATCATGATTTTTGTCCTAATGGAATTATTTGGGAACTCATTGGGGAAATCCTATTGAGCTTATACTCACCCACTATTTGGGAACTTTTGTTTATTTTCAGATGTAATCTATTGAGACACATGTAAAGGAAAGGTATATGAATTCTTTATTGATGCTTTTTTATACCATGTGAATTGCTTGTTGAGTTAAAGATTGGATATTGGTCGGGTGCAGCTTGGGATTATGTCATCCGGGTATCTTGGTTCTTGGAGTCTTGTTGATTTTTTTTTGTTATTGTCCTTTTATTTTCACTGATAATCTGATATGGTTTATTGGTTTGGTTATGTTTTGAGTTGTATTTGGTACTTATCTATCATATAGATGTTTGGTTGGTTTTTTATAAAGCTTTGATATTTTATATTTCAAATAGAAAATCATACCCCAATTTTCTTGAGGCCCTTAGCATTTATTTTTAACCTTTGGTGTCTTCAGGATGTCACCTAAGGCATAGTAGCACCACTGGCTCTTATCTATACAATGAGTAGGGTAAGGATGTTACATAAATTATAACAGTATGTTATATTGTCATTAATTTAGACTTTAGGTTTCATTTATAGAAAGTTATCAAATAAATTAAATTTATTTTAAGAGAAACATATCATAATATCTTAGGGTATTAAATTCTCTCCCCCCCCCAGAATGAATTTCACCATTGAAATTCCATCACTATGATATAAAAAATGAGTATATCTCTATTTTATAACATACTCTTATTCCCATATATTTTCTTTGAATTTTTCATTCCTCCACAGAACTTTAACCATGTGAATAATCTTGTTCTGTAGCAATTTATCTATTTGATCCAAGATTTATACCAGTTGTTCTTCATATGAAAGATCATTATCCAGAAGTACAACCTTTCATTTTAGTATATTTTATTGATCAATTATGTACTTTATCAAGTTATAAACATGGAATACATCGTGAACTTGAGAGGGTTTTAATGGAAACGTTGGGAAATAAGGTGCCTTCCCTACTAGATCAAGAATCTCAAAGGGGCCAATATACCTAGGGATCATCATTCTATTCTTTATAAATCTCATGACATATTTTCATGGATAAATTTATAGGAATTCCTTATCACCAATTTTGAATTCCATATTTCACTAAATACTGTTAGCATAAATTTTCTATCGACACTGAGCTAAATTAATGTGATGTTGAATGGAACTAACCTTCTTTAAATTTTCCTTAGAAAACTCATGTCCCCATATATTTCTTTCTACAACTTAATTTGAGAATTTTGGAGCTCTACACTTCCTTACATAGAGTTATTTATATAGATTTATCAAAATTCTTTAGTAAACCCTATTTTTCTAAGAGAATTAGAAAAGATGAAGGTGTTAATCCCAACCACCTTTGAAATATATATAACAAGATATCATTATATCATCCAAATCTTGAATGGTTATCTCAAATTAACTATATATATGAGGATGATAATAAGTACTAAAACACAACTCTAAATCAAGATCTTGATAAAGAATTGGCCATAACCATGAATAAAACCTCAGACCTCTTTCAGATATAATAGAATCTAGTAATATATGCAACCTTATCACTTCCTTAATGTATATTCATTAAATTGGTCAAGATAAAAATATTCTATGATAGTAATGAAGTTTTTTGACTTCACAAGGTGATCAAATACAACTAAAATATCATTATTCCCTTTAGATGTTTCAGGGATTTTGAGGAAAATATGCATGGTGTTATTTTCTCATTTCCATAATGGTATGGGTAATGGTTGTACATCCCCTTATAATTATTTCTCTCAGCCTTAACTTGTTGATATACAAGAACTGAGATAGATACTCTACAATATCTCCCTTCACATTGTCCCATCATAAATACTCTTTCATATCTCTATATATTATCATGAGAAAGATTAAATTTGAGCATCATCCAATAGATTCTTCTTTAAATAAAGTATAAGTAGGACACATACATCGTTCTTGGACCTTATTATTCTATCATAATCAAGGTTGAACTTGAGAATATTTCCTTCTTTCTTTTCCTTCTCTATATCTTCCTTCTATTCCTCTTTAATATTCAATTTGAAAGATGGTTGAACACTCATTTGAGAAAGATAATATTTTACCCTTCCTTAAATATTTTCATCTCCATACTTTGAAAATCTAGAAATATTGAATCTTTTTTAATCCTAATCATCAATAAGATAGCATGATTTTTCAACACAAATCATTATCCACCTTTTCTTATTTAAATGGTTGGTACTATATTGAGTAGGAATAATATTTAATCAACTATAACCATCTTATTTGGTGTATATTTAACTATTTTAGTGTGAATATATACTTTAAACTTTTTTACTTAGTATATATGTCGCACCTTTCTCCTTAATGATAATTTCTCCATATCTTTAATGATAATAATTACCATATCAATCTCTAAATCATGATTTGTGTGATTTTCTCATGAACCATTAATTTTCATGAGGGATAATATATCACCATATAATTCTACATAAGGAAGCATCCCATTCCCTTATTTTATGCACCAAAAAAGATTAAAAATACTTCTCTATTGTAGGGAAGTGTAAGAATGGTTGTGTTGACAAATCTTATCTTCAGTTCCTTGAAATTTTCCTCATGATCATCTTCCCAACGTAACTCAACTCCGTTTCAAGTTATCTTGGTGGGTGGATTAGAACAACAATGAAAATTTTTCCAAAAAAAATTAATAAAATTAATCTAAAATAAGAAAAATATAGATTTAATTCATATTGGTTGGTATATTCCAACATTAAATAACATTTTTCCTTGATGGATCCATCGATATACCCTAACTTGAGATTATATGACCAAAAAATCGAAACTCTCTATAGCCAAACATCACCCTTGGTGGATTTTTCATACACCTTATTCTCTATTAGGGTCTTCAGTACAATCCTCAAGTGATCTTCATTCTTCTATTTTCTCCTGGAATATATAATAATTTCATCCATAAATATAACCAAAAATTGATTAAGGTAATATCTAAATACTCAATTAATAAAATCCTTGAATATAGTTGGGAATTATTATGACCAAATAAAATAACTATAAATTTATAGTGTCTATAACTCATATGTAAGGATTTCTTGGATATGTCTTCACTTTAAACCCTCAACAAATAGTATCTAGATCAAGGATGATTCTGTGAAAATATTTACTTCCTATAAATAGATCAAAAAAATAAACAATATGGGTAGAGGATACTTATTATTGATTTTGATCTCTTTAATTTACTTATAATAAAAGAATATTTTCATTAATCCATATTTCTTCTTAACAAAAAGAAAAGTTTCACCACATGGTCATGCACATGGATTAATGAATCTCTTGTAAAGATTCTCTTAGAGTGGTTTCTTTAATTCCTACAACTCAATAGATTTCATTTAATAAGGATTATTTAAAATAGGTGTAATTCCATGTATGAGTTATATTAAAAACTCGACATCATGATTTATAATAATACTAGTAAAATATTCTTAAAAATCAATAAAGTCTCATATAATATGAATATCTTTGATGTTGAGTTTACCCCAAACCATCAGAGATAAACACCCATTTTGAATAGGAATAAAGTCCTATATAATGGATGTAATTTTCATTAGAAGTTCATATTTATCATCACACCAATAGATGATTACATGATGGTTCAAAATATTAAATGTGACTTCCCTTCATTGTAAATTTATGTGGCCTTTATGTAAATAAATACAACCCATGCCTAAGATGACATCAAATTCTAATAGAGAGAGAATAAAAAGATTTATAGGAAGTACATCCCCAAAAAATTCAACCAAAAAAGTATTGTAGACTTAATATTTGAGCATCGTACTTTTAATTTGACATCTAATAATTTATGTGGTATTGTAATATCCTTAGAAAATACTTTAGATATAAAATAGTAGGTAGATCCAAAATAAAATATGATATTATTATTTATAGAGTGGATAGAAAGTGTGTCTTTCACCACTTCATTAACATATCCCACATTGGTGATAGTGATTGCATGAAATTTCCATATTTCTCTAGGATTAAGAGGTTATTAACAATGATCATCATCATCAACCTTCGAATTTGAGCATTGGTTAGAAGAATTCTCATACTCTTTGAATTTGAAACACTGGAGTGTGGGTGGTGCTGCATGTGGTTCTTTTTATCCATCATTATCCATATTCTTCTTCCCATAACTTCGTAATTTGATTACCTAATAAACTTCCTTTCCATACTTAAAACATTTATCAGTCCCCTTAATATAATTTTCTATATGTTTTCTTTCACACTTTGAGCATAAATAAACTCTTATATTCTTGTCTTTGTGCATTTTATTATTATAATTTTCTTTAAATTACATCTTTATTTTCTTATCAAAACCTTGAGATTTGTGGGAAAACCCAATCTCTATTTCCACCTTTATAGAAAATATAAGGATTTATTCATAGCTACTAAAGTCTCTAATGTCCAATTCCCTTTAGATAATTTTTTTAGGCTACTAAAAAATAGCTAAATCTTATATTTAGATTGGATGATAATACCATAATTGTACCACACAAGTCATGTAAATTTTTTCTCATTGGTACTAATAGATTAATTATCCTTCTATTTTATCTCAATTAATTCCTTCTCTATTTACAAATGAAAAATATGAGGAAATTACATGTTGAACAAAAACTCACACCACTCTATGTATTCAATTTCTTCTTGTTTCCTCATGTTCTTGATATGATTACACAATTGATCTGATTCACCTTTCAAAATATAAGAATCCAAATAACATTTTCATATTCCAAATACTAGATAATGGAAAATATATTTCTAGTGGTATTGATCAACTACCCATTAATCATTGGATAAGTAGTCCCACTAAAATATGGTGTAGGTTTCCTTGTAAAGGACTCAATAAAACGTTGTTCTAGACTTTGATCTTTTGGAACCCAACATGATTCAAAGCTTAAAAAATTTATGAAAGCATAGAAATAATATTTTTTATTCTAGATCCAATAACATTTATTTTCTCATGAATAAAATAATTCCATTGTATATCACATTCATCATTAACATGGTTCCTTCAGGTTCCATCCATTGAAAAAAACCAAATTTCATAGTGTGAGAGATTTTAATCACAATGGTAAACCACATAATCATTAAAAACCATTTATATGATTTATAAAACATAAAACTTATTATCAATATATGAAACCATATATTTAACCTAGTTCATTCATATTCATCATCTATTCAAACCCATCATTATGTTTATAAATAAAATGTGATTTAACCCAATTGTATCCCTCAAGAGTTTCAAACGAGGTGCGCAATAAAGAATCACTCTCTCTAAACCAAAATTATGGATGAGATAAACTTGACAAAATATTCTTGGGGTTATTACCCCTAGATTTATCTTTACAAAAACTATATCCACATGTAGTATCCAGATAGGGATGTTCTTCTAGGAAACCATACTTCTTTATTTACCATAACATAGGGTATTCTTCTATACATAGGATTATACTAAGGGTTGTCACTAGATTTTTCTCATCCTAGTATCCAAAGGTAACTAAAACCTACTTTAATACTAACAATAGTTACCCATACTTTTCATACACAGGTATTAAATCTTAACAAATGAATATTAAATACATAACATTATTATCCATTCCAGAATCATATATGTTTATGTATTAGGAAACTTGGATATGTAAAAAACCTATTCATAAAAGATCTACATCATATCATAATAAGTTATTCATAACGTTAACCCTTATTAGACATATCATACTTAAAACCTTTCTTCATGACCATGGGAAAGGAAATATAAGAAAGGGGACCTCGGATTATCAATAAGGGTAAAACAAAGGAGATATTAATGATGAATTAAGAATAAAATGATCATAAGGGTTGGATAACATGATCCTAACACTTGAAAATCATACCCAGAATATCATGGATCATAAATTTGAATCTTGGAATAAATCTTGTAAATTCATAAGAAATGAATCATATTGGAATCAAAGAACCTAAGAAATGAGACAATAACATTAGTATATGAAATAAGATTATATCATACATATAATTATCATAAATAATTTATTTAATCAATGATAACTTCTAATACTATCATAGTGTATTGGGTTTCCTCCCGATTTCATCATATCTTTAATCAATGTTCACTTCCAACACAGTAATAGTGGATAGATTCCCTTACTAAATTAGGTTCACTCCCCATTTTGGTTCTTATTATCTCATGATATATCCATCTTTACCTTATGAATTGGAGGGATATATAATTCTAGACTTGTGCATTACATAGTTAAAATCATATATATTTGGTCCATAAGATCATAAAAAAATCTTCGTAGGATAACCTGTGGAAGGGAAATATATTTTATAAACATTTCATCATTTTATCATAGTATAATCAATGGAAAACAAACAAGTTTCATAAAGGTTTCTTCATAACTTAATTAACCCATGGGAAAGAAATTATTTTTATAAAATCATTCTTAAATAATAACCCTTATATTTTATCAAAATAATGAAATTGGATAGTATCATTGGATCATATACTTAATAAATAATAAGTAATATCAAAGGATGATATAATAAATGAAAAAATCTTTTAAAAAAGTCACTTTGAATATTTCTTCTGGAAAATAAACATTTCATTTTGAAATCACTTATTAAAACCCCAAAAAATTAAAACAAGTTAAGTATAAAATATTATTTGAAAAAAAATATAGAAATTTGTTAAGGAATATTCAAATCATTGAGTGGTCAGGATGGTGGGAAATTTTGATAATTTTGTGTATATTAAAACAAGGATTCTCTTCACATTTTTGGTAAAAAGTAAAAAGTAACTCATTCAAAAAATGAAATGAATATTCCATTTAAATTTTTTTATAAAAATTCAATAATGTTTTAAAATTAATTTAGAAAATAATATCATAATATCAAAAAACATTCTTGAAAACATATTTCGAAAACATGGATTTGAAATAAAATAGATCTTTGGCCGAAGAGAGAACTAAAGTTGGTTTTTTCTTAAAATCATTTTCTTAATAATTGTATGTACTAAATAGAATAAAGTGGTATTATTAATTGAAAATTTCATAAATAAACACATGAGAAGAAAATTAATGGGACTATTGAGATATAATTCATAAAATTTCATCATCATAAACTTAATCATAAACAATCTTGATAAATAGTGAGAATATAACATAAATCTCTTACCTGAAGTTCAACATAGAAAAAAAGTTCTTTATAATCCAACTTAATAAATTTATATTTTTTATAATGATATAATAGAATAATTAAAATGTATGTAACATCATATATTATCCTTTTATAATATTTCAACACACATTTATTAATAATTTCTTCATAAAATCATTTTTTGGGAGATAAGTATTTCATTTTTAAAGAAAATTTTGATTCAGTAGTTTTGATCCTCATACATTGATAATGGATTCATAATTTCCATAATGATAATCATGATATAAATATCATATATATTCATAATATAGATTTTTATTCATTCATAAAATGTGTAAATAGAAAAATTAATTATATTGTTCATGGAGACGGTAGGCGGTATGTACAAATGAATATTATTTTCAATTTTCAAAAGATTGAATGGAAGAAAGGTATATAATAATTAACATTTAAATAGTAATTATTATATTATATAAATTCATTAAATATATCCTTATTACCATCCATTTAAATAAATAATGAAAATTTAATCACATTTCCTTGTGGAGGTGGTAGTGCACACGTTCTCATGAGTGATGTTATCATTTCCCAATGGATTGAAAAGTAACATGGTAGATATGATATAATAATTATAGAAGAATAATAATTTTATGAATATTATATAAAAATATTAAACCTATAATAATAACCATCCATTAATTATAGTGATGGAGAATGAATTGTATCGCTATGTAGAGGTGGTAGTCCATACGTACACACAAGTGATATTTTCATTTACCATTTATTGGAAAATTGGATGAATAAAGGTGTATCCACAATCATAAGAAAATTTAAATATATTTATGACACTAAAGATATTATTTTATGATCAATAACACATATAAATATTGGGTAGAATAAGTGATAAATTGAAATAGGTCATGAAGGATGTGTACCTCTTCTTCAATAGTTGTCCATTAGATCCCTTCTTAAGGACCATTGAAACGATCTTTTAAGAAGACAAAAAAAATATAATTAGTGTATATGGAAATTTATAATGGAATTTTTTAGTTTATTTTTAAGATATATGGTTCAATTTTTTGTGTATAATAGAAACTATGTGTTTCCTATTACAAGTGCAGGAGAGGAAACACTTGGAATTCCATAAAAGATTAAAATACAATAAATTCATACTCAAGTCAAAAACTTCCAAATGGATATAGATTATAATTAGGGATATTATGAGGTTTAAATATGTCCATAAAATATATTTAGACAAGTTTTATTGTAAAACATACGCTTATATGTTGGTTTAACCCCCCCCCCCCCCCCCCCCCCGTGCGCTAAACCTGTTTTGACCTTAACCGTGATGAATTTTTTTACTATTTTTTCTATTCATTATGACCAAAAATGAAATTGAAATAATTAAAAAAAATTAATTGTGATTAAAAATATGGAATCCATTTTATAAAATTCAATTTACACAATTGAAAAAAATTTATTTAAAATTAAACCCACAAAATACTGTGAAAATCGGTTTTCCATAAAAATGTTTTCTTAAGTAAAAAAAGTTTGTATACTAAAATAAACCATAAAATCCATTATAATTATAATATTTTTATTAATAATAATATAAATTTATAAATTTTAATTTTAAACCCATTTTAATAAAATTTTAACTGTGTAAATTGTTTGAATGAAAATATAAGTTTCAATAAAAATCAAAAAAATTCACCCTTCATTGAAAAATCAATCTTTTCAGGAAATTATCAAAAATTAATTATAAAATAATTTTGATATGATTATTTCAAAATTTTAATTCATTTTTAAAAATATATTTTTTAAAATTGGAATAAATTAATTATATTATTTTCTTATAAAAAGAAATAAAAACCATTTTTGAGGGAAAATGTATTTTAAAAGAATATAATGACTTTACTAAAAATTGAGTACTTATTTATCAATATATTTTATTTATCTAAAAATTTTAGAAAAAATTTTAAAAATGTGGTTATTTATATTCACTCCATCAATTTAATAGCTATTTTATAATTGAATAGTATGTTATAGTTCATTTAGACTCTGGGTTGCCTATTTCATAATCTACCGAAGAAATTAAATTTATTTAAAGATAAATATATTAAAAAATATCACAATTGTTGGTGCCAAAATATTTTACAAAAAGGATGAAGAAAAAGAGGGTGCTTGCCCTTCCTCGCGAAGCCCCAATGTGAAGCCCCCTGCCTCTGTGGCCATCGTGAAGCACCCGAGGAGGTAATCCTCTGTGAATGCCATGACGTTCATGATGCTCCGCGAAGCACTCGAGGCGGTAATCCTCCACGAACGCCCTGAAGTTCATGATCCGCTGCGAAGTAGAGGAGGCGGTACCCGTCCGCGAATCTGGTTGACGTTCGTGACCCGCCGTGAAGTAACCGAAGTCCCCTTCGCGCCGCGTGAGCTCTGCTCCGAGGCACCCCTTGTCTATAAATACCGAGCTCCCCCTAAGCTCCCCGGATGTAAAATCCGAACTTTCAGCTTCTCATCTCCCAAATTGCGAATCACCCTTCACTTTGGGAATCATGAGCTCTGCAATGTATTTTTGCTTCACGAGAGGACCTCACCTTGTCTCGTTTCGATCCCCTATTCCGAGAGGGATGCCCTTCGTGAAGCCTAAGGGCCTATGCGAAGGAAGGGGATTCCCAAGGGAACCCGGGAAGTCGCGGAGCGTTTATGCTTCGCAAAACACCCATCCGGTACAAGTGATCCACATGCCAAGGCAGGGTCACTGTACTTCGCGAAGCACACTGCTTCACAGCACCTTGCTTCGTGAGGCACCTATGCTTCATGAGGCAGTTCTCCATGAACACCCTTACACTTCCTAAAGCACCTCCCACTTGCTTCTCTACCGCATGCTAAGGCCGAGGCACTCCACTTCGCGAAGCACACCCCTTTTCAAGTGCTCTCCACTATTCAAAGCAACCAAGCTCTGCAAGTTCCCTACCTGTGGACCCCTATTCTTGACAATTCCTCTTCCCGTGTGACCCTAGAAGTTTGCACAATGTGATTCCAAAGTCTCATGGACGACACCACCCGTAGCGTTGCTTCGCCTAATGCTTCTTCGCATAGGCACGCTAACGGTTATTTCTTCTTCACATAGACACACTAATGTGGACCCCTTGATGGTTCGCTCTATGACCCCCCTTTACCACGGCCTTACCAATTCCTTCCCTCCCCCAAGAGGTAGAGGGTACCGGTCATGTAAGTCCTAGGGGTGCGGAGTAAACCCACCTCGACCGAGACACAGGACGTTAAACTGCCAAGAACCTTGTCCTCAACACATGACATTAAACTGTGACCCGACCCCATGCCTCGCACGCAGGGTCCCCCCAGTTCAGACATTCTTTACACCGCTCGTCTCCACGGGAATGGAATCACCCCCACATGGGATGATATCCTCCCTCTTGGAGTAGCGTTTTTCCACGGGGGAAGGACTACCACAGAGCGTAAGCCCCAAGACTCTCTTACGGAAGGTAGCACCCATGCACCTATATACTTCCCCACTGCCAAGGCTGGTGGAGGGCACGATAGGGAACGAGGCACCTACCATATTCGGTACCAAATCCATCTCCAACCGCACTTTTCTGCACTTTGGGCCTCCATCCTGGAGTAAGTCCCGGCACCATGGTCTGCCTAACGCGTAAGCCCCTCTTCTCTTCCCACGGACGCACCCTTCGCGACGTGATCGTCAGGTCTTTGCTGCCTCTTGTTTCTCACACCGAGTACGACTCAAGTGGGATTAGAGTAAGTATCAACTATGACACTAACCCCCATCCAGCATGACATTAAATTGTATGCCCCTGTCTCACATGACATTAAACTGTACATCTATTTGAACTATGAGGTCTTTGATCCATGTCAAGGCATGGTACGTAGGAAGCCTCCATGAGGTTCAAGCCCTCCACCCATCGTTTATTCACGTCAGGGTTCACCCTCATCCTGCATGATGTTAAACTGCATTCCGGTCCAGCGGTAAGCCGTTGTGACCATCCCAAACTATGAAGACTTTGATCCAAGTTAAGGAATGGTACGTATGAAGCCTCATGAGATTCAAGCCCACCACCAGTGGACCCACAGGTTCACCTTCACGTCGGTTCACTGACAAAACCCTTCTCGAAATACAAGGACTTTGATCCATGTCAAGGCACGGTACGTAGGAAGCCTCCCTAAGGTTCAAGCCCATCACTCATCAGACGAAGTTCCTTTCTTCACATCGGTTCTCCAACACCCCCCATCACCACTCAAACTACGAGGACTTTGATCCATGTCAAGGCAAGGTATGTAGGAAGCCTCCCTAAGGTTTAATCCCAATAATCATTGGCCCCAACCGTCTCCATGTTGGTGTGACAAGACCTCATTTTCACCTGAACTATGCAGTCTTTGATCCATGCCATGGCATGGTACGTAGGAGGCCTCCCCGAAGTTCAAGCCCACCATCCACCTGGACCAAGGTCCTTCTTCATGTCGGTTCTCCGACACGTCCCAATCCCACATGACATTAAACTGCATCCCGATCTAGCGGTAAGACGTTGTGACCCTGCCATCCAGTTGATCCGACACCCCTTCGTGTCAGTATAACAGCCCCTTTTCTCGAACTACATGGACTTTGATCCATGTCAAGGCATGGTACGTAGGGAGCCTCCCTGAGGTGCAATCCCACCACCCATTGGGCCAAGGTCCTTCTCACGCCAGTTTTCCGGTGCTCAACCTGATCTACGTGGTCTTTGATCCATGTTAAGGCATGGTATATAGGAAGTTCACGAGGTTCAAGCCCCCCACCACCTGGTCATTCCGACCGTATTCACGTTGGTTCTTCCATCATCTTGGGCAGCCTAGAGTGTAAGCCCCACACATCCATCCCGAACTACATGGACTTTGATTCCCTTCCATGGGGATACGTAGGATGTCTCTTCGAGACTCAAGACCATCACCGCCACCATATTCATGACGGCACATTTCATTCCTCCTTCACTCCATGCAAGTATCCATCATCCATCCTGATTCATAACTGGGCCGCCACATCCCGATGAGATCATGCCACTCCATTCCCCTCCACAGCATTCGGGAAGCCACCCACAGGCTGACTCTGATATCGGCATTCCCTCACAGGGGATTCCTCAATCTGATCCACTCTAGATGGTGTTCCGATTAGGCCGATTCATCTCCGATGGACGTTAAACTCGTGGCATACCCTGTGTTAAACATGGGAAGCTTAGGAAAATTTCAGATACATGCCTATGGCATATGGTTCCCCGCACTTGATGTGGGATGACTCAGGCTTCTGCACCCTCGAGAATCCCTATAATAAGGGAAAAAATACAGACACTCCAATTCCACAGCATTCAGACATGTTACTGATGCCTCGACGTGACTACTCCCCCGACTGAAGGTTGCTTCTCTGACCGGACCCTTTGAAATTTCCTGACAGAAGCAGTGTATTTAACCGGCGTCTATGGAAACATGGCACTGGGAAGAGTTTCAGGAACAACATATTAAATTTATGAGGGAGACTCGGATTAGGTGATGAGTTCCGAGGAGGAATCCATGGAAGGAAGAACCAACATCCCATCATCTCGGTTTCGATCAAGGAGCAGATGTCCCTGAATAAGGAACGGATGTTTCTAGCCTTTGGAAAGAGGGAATGTGGGGCAACACAAAATCCATTCATGTTGCGCCCCAAGCGGATGGATACGTGTGTGCCCCGACAAAAGAGTCGGAAACAAAAATGGTGAACCCGATGTGAAGTTATTCTCCTAAAATTTAGAGATTAGTAGCATTCGAAACATCAGTATACTGAAGTGTCACCGGATCCAGATATCTGGCACCGGGTCCCACCAAGAAAATAGCAGGCCTGGTGTGAAACTCACTAGAAGTTGGGGAAGTAGAACGTGGGGCATTCTGTTCTGCAACATTGTCTGAATGGATCCCTATTTCCAACCATGAAATACACAATGACATTGGGGTACTGGTTGTCGATCTCTTTTCCTCACAGTGCAGATGAGTTAATCTCCATGCTTCTCAGGAATCAGGTTGCTGCTACAGGGACACGATCTCTGCCCACCTGCCTACGTAGGGGCAGGGGAAATACCAGCACATCTGCTCCGCGTGGCTCCACTACTGCTACAACAGTGTCGGCATCCACGAGAAGAGGGCACCCACGCCCCCTCTCCCCATCAGAAGTCATCAAACTAAGGGTGATTAATCACCTCGTACATCGTTACGAGGAGGAGGGAATAATTCCAACTCAGGATATGGCCCACCTAGAGATAGAGGCATCCAGGCCCCACCATCAATGCCACCCTCGAGGGACGCGTAGGGAGCCCCTACTCCCCTCCCCAACATTCAATCGTTTCGGGAGCCTATCCCCGGAACGCCTCGACGACTCCTCGCCTTACGCTAATGAGGTGGGTGATGTCTGACTCAGCCTGCTCAGAGTCCCAATCCAAGGACTCCAAGTAAGGGCCCCCACCTGGCCGTGTCGGCGCTGCCATCCAACCTTGCCAGAGGAGCAGGTAGGTTATGCCCCTGCTCCACTCGCATCGGCTCGCCTGACCCGATGCCAGCGTTGGGCCCGAGATGAGGGTGCCCACCAAGGGGCATTGAGGTCGATATCTACTATGTCCCAAGACACCGCTGACGTATGTCCAGAATCCCCTGCACACACTGAGCAAGGGAATTCTTATGCCCGACCAGGGTCGAGGCCCCAACCTCCCCACAGGTAGGCTGGGTTGACTCTCCGGGTTGCAGGCCTGAGTGGTGGTCACCGCGAACCAACCCGTGGTGGTGTCACCCCATACGGAGGTCCTCCCCATACCACCACTCCATAGAGTGTGGTCCTTCCCCTCTCCGAAGTTCTTCATGGAGGTATGCCTCATGCTACCCCAAACCTGAATGAAGACATGCCTCGTGGCAGTGACCGTCGGCACGAAAGTCTTTCCTGTGCCCACCACATTGGGTATGGAATTCCTCCTCCTACCCTCAACCATCGATATGAAGGCATTGACCCTCAGGTTCCTCCCCAACGTAGGGATCCTCCCTATATCCTTTTCGCAACTGGAAAAGGTCTTCCTTGCCCGGGCAACCAGAGGGGTTAAGGTCAGCCTCGCTCCACCGGCACCAAGCATGGAGGTCCTCCCTATACTCCCGCTAGTTCCAACAGAGGTTTCGCCCGCTTAGGTGTTGTCCATCGAGGTCCTCCCCATGTTCCCTTTGAAATTTTACCTGGTGCCCCTCGCACCCTGGTTTTCTCAAGCGGAAGTCCTATCCTCCATGGCGCCAGCATGACCCCGAGACTACAAGTCGGGAATCAACCTTGTCCGGAAGAGCCATATAGGGGCAGGAGGGTGGGTCGTCGCTACCACAAGAAGAATCCTGGGAAAGCCTGGAAGGAGATCAAACCGGCCCGCTTCTCGAATTCTGAAGTAGAATGCGACTCGGCATCGGAACCCTCCCCTCGTTCTTCCACATTAAGGACCGGGGTAGGAACAAGGCGTGTCAGCCTCATCCTTCCAGAATACGAAGTCAACCGGATACCCACCTCTCTTTTTAGATACATCCAAGAAGAGGAAAATGTGGGAATTCTGCAGGTTCTGACCATACAGTCACCACTATCGTCGCCAGAATCTCCTTCTACCTCACCCAGAGATCACAAAGATCTATTTTGGGGAACGATGGTGGTCGAGCGAAAAGGTGAACCATCATCAGTAATCGAAATTATTGCACCGGAGGCTATGGATATCAGCCCATCGTATCGTGACATTATGGTCAGGTCACCTCACTCTTCAGAGGATGGCCCGGAATTCAGCGGCCAGTTGACTTGTTCGCCGTATTCTCCGCCACCCAGTTTACTGTCCCAGTGGTCCACCTCAGTACCACTACCGGTTCCTCAGCCACCTCCAGTTGACAAGTGGGTCAATATGGGTCCATACCCTGAATCCGAGCCCAGGAGCCTCTTGAAAATTCTCGTGGAGGATCACTTCCCGTAGAAGTTATGTCCAGTGGCATCGTCGAACTTTTATGCATCGGAATACCTCACCCTGGAGGAAGTCGAGTGCTTCCATCAAACCCTATGGGTGACACACTTTCATCTTCGCTATCAATGAGTTTTGTACCCTAGGAGACAAGTGCACTTCATGGAAATCGGCGATCAATGTCATCTGGTCGATTTGGTTGCACTCCATGTGGCCCAGCGCCCTGAGTCACCAGGTCGCCAAAGCGCCCTCCAACAAAAATGTGTTCAGAGTTTCAAGGTACTCTGCAAAATCATCAGGAAAGCTACCCCCCATATTCAAGTCTGTGTATGGGGACAGTATGTTGCCCTCCTCTTCAATCCTATCCGACGGTAGCCCGATTTGTTATACGACATTGAGGACATGCCGCCAAGAAGGGTTGTAGTCCATATGGCTGACATAGTGCACAAAGAGGATGATCTAGAGTTTCTCGATGGATTCTTACCTCCTTAGGGTGTACCACCATTGTTGGACCCATCAGGGAGGATTACTCATCAACAGAGGAACCCTCTAGGCCTCCCTGCACCCACCGAGTCACTAGTACTCAGTCGGAATGTCGGTAAGGGTAAAGAACATGTCCGAACTGTCAAGCACTCCGACTCATCCACCTCAGTATAGAAAATGGACGAAGACCCTGAGAAGGCCACGTTGCGCCAAAATCTCACTGAGAAGAAGAGTCTGGTCTACGAACTCTTAGCCAAGCATGCTATAGAGAGGCGACATGACTATGGTGATCCTAATCCGATGCAGCTGGGGCAGGAACAACATCCCCCCGACGAGATTCCGCTGGACAACCCTGATCATGCTACTCCCACGGACAGGGAAAAAGCTGGAACTCAAGGAAAGAGGGCACGATACATCTCACCAAACCCTCCTGAATGGCGAGGCAATCTAAGGAATCCATCCCGGGTTTCCCCAGCCACCCCAATGGCCGTTCCACCAGTTGCTCCACAATCCATTGAAGTCGTTTACCATGTCGAAGAGCCTGACAATGCACTCATATTTAGGGATCCCAATCAAGATAGGGACCCCCACCTGGATGATCCTATAGCGGCACTCATCGTCTGCCTCAAGGTTTTGGAAACGCGGCAGGTGGCAGTCCCACCAGATGGCAAGCCATATCCCACGTGGGTGGATGATATTCCTGCACACCCGAGTTTTTGAAATCCATCTTTCTCGCCCTTTAACGATACTGGGGACCCACCGCAACACTTGGCACATTTTTATTCCAGTTGTGGCCCCATGTTGGCGACCCCAGCCCAACAGGAAGCTGCCAAGATCTGATGTTTTGTGCAAACATTGGAGGGCCCTGCATTCGTCTGGTACAGCCAACTCCCTATCGGATCGGTGACCGACTGGGAGGATCTCTGCTGGTAGTTCTTATACCAGTTCAGCTCCACCACACAAAAGACTAGCATCGCAGACCTTTTCAAGTGAAAATAGAGGTCTGACAAGCAAGTCGCGGACTTCATCTCCTGGTGGAAGGGGCTTACATACTCCCTCGACATTCCACTGACTCAGGAGAAATTATTGAAAATGTACATAGGGAATGTTAAAACAGAATTGTCTCCTTCCCTGATCACCCAGAACTACCCCGAAGGGTTCCGGGACTTCTCAGATAAGGCTCAACGCCTCGAGGAAGCTCTACAACAGGCTAGTCAAGCATGTCTGTTTCCCCTTTGATCCCATCCAGGAGGTCTGCTAGATCTGAACCCACCTCGGTGGCCCAAATTTAATCCCCCAGGTATCTAGAATTATTGCTAGTGGCATTGGCCCCACAACCCCATAGAGTCCCTCCACCTCAAGCACAGGCACCTTTCTAGTAGCGACTGCCTCAGAACTGACAGGTTCCCCCACGCAATGCACCACCACCGCCTAGATGGGAAAATCAGGCTCCGCCTCCTCGGCAGACCCCTCCGGCCCCTCGTTAGGGCTAGGATCCCAGGGTCCCCTATCTGGAAAGAAGGCACCATACTTACTCATTCAACAAGAATCAGGTCCCTGGTTACTTCCGTAGGGCCCTAGAGAAGGGGATTTTGCGTTTACCTGAGTGCAAAAGGCCGGAAGAGGCGAATCTCACTGATCGCCCCAACTGCTGCCCCTATCATCGGATTCTGGGGAACACCCTCAAGTAGTGCTATGTGTTTAAAGACTGGCTCCAAGACCAGGTCGACAACAACATAGTCAGGTTGGGCCCGGCCCCGACACAAGTGGCGGGTGTCTTTTTATGGTCAAAACACGGTAGCGACGATGAAGGCGAGTGGGAGAAAGTTCCCAGTTGTGGGTCCCAGAAGTACAACGACTGGATGGCTCGTAAAACCATCGCTCGTGCCCATGGTATCTATAGACCCCGGAAAACGCGTCCCCAAAATTTTCCAAATACTTCCATACATGATCTAAGATCGTATTCCATTTTGCAAGCTTCGATTTGGTAGGTCGTAAGGCCCGAACGGAGTTACGGATTAGGAGTTATGGACGTTTGAAGTTAGGCTGGAAATCTGGTTCGCGAAGCCCATTCGCGAATCCCCCCTCCGTGATCGCGGAGCGCCGCCGCGAAGCAATGAGGTGAGAGGCTCCGCGAACCCGTTTGACGTTTGCAATGCGCCTCGAAGACCCCTCGCGAAGCACTGATGCGAAGCACCAATGCGAAGCACCCGTGCAGCGCGGTCTCGCAATGCTCCAGAGGCGGTAACTCTCCGCGAACGCATTTGACGTTCGCGAGCCCGCCGCGAAGCTCTGGAGGCAGTACCTCTCCGCAAACGAATTTGACGTTCACGAGCGCGCCGCAAAGCTCCTGAGTCGGCGCGGGAGTTCTGCTTCGCGGCGCCCCTGCCTATAAAAACCCACCTCACCTCCTTCTCCAGGACGGACGACCACGACCACTTCGCCCCTTGGGCGGCCGAGCGGAGCTCCTCATTGCGACTCCGCGAAGCCATGCTCCGCGAGCAGCTTCCTTCGCGTTGCTGCTCCGCGAGCCGAGACTCCATGAGTCCATGCTCCGCGAGCCTATGCTCCGCGATGCTTCTCCGCGAGACCAAGCTCTGCGAGAGCCCTTTGCTCCGCGAGCCCATTCTCCGCGAGGCCATGCTCCGCGAAGCTGCTTCGCGAGACCAAGCTCCGCGAGCCCATGCTCCGCGAGGCCATGCTCCGCAAAGCTGCTTCACGAGACCAAGCTCCGCGAGAGCCCTTTTCTTCGCGAAGCTACTTCGCGAGACCAAGCTCCGCGAGTCACACCGCGAACTTTTTGGGCCGGGGTGTCGGGATTTTCCATTGCGCACCTATGTGCTCCCACCTTCCACCTATGGAATACCATGATTAGAGATACTCCTCCACACACCATGAAACACCTTGAGTTGACATATTCCTCTGGTTTTCATTCCATGTCGTGAGTTGAGATTCTCATCATCAATCCCCCGAGTATCCTGAGTCGAACCATTCCTCAGGAAACTCCTCCAAATCTTATCACATGGCTCCTATGCCAGGTTGAACCAGAAAGGGCCACCCTTGCGTAAGTCCCAACACCAACCATTTCTAGGCACCTTCTGCCAACAGTCCTACATACATGACTCTAAACTGTAGTATTCTCCCTTTGATCCACACATAGGATGCCCCTTGCTCCAAGCAAGAGATGCCTTATGCTCCAAGTATAAGATGCCTAATGCCATGATTACAACGGCATAATTCTAATGCCCCTTGGCATTCTCCCTCTTGTGCACCAGTGCATAAGTGAAGGCCTCAACTCACCAGTGTGTTGGGATGCTCTCATGGACTGACATGAGGAAGACATTACGGGCAACTTCCTAGTGTAAGCCCCATTCACCAGTGCCGCTCATTAGCGGCACCCGGGCAGCTTCCTAGCGTAAGCCCCATTCACCAGTGCCGCTCATTAGCGGCACCCGGGCAGCTTCCTAGTGTAAGCCCCATTCACCAGTGCCGCTCTATAGTGGCATCCGGGCTGCTTCCTAGCGTAAGCCCCATTCACCAGTGTCGCTCCTTAGCGGCACCCGGGCAGCTTCCTAGCGTAAGCCCCATTCACCAGTGCCGCTCCTTAGCGGCACCCGGGCAGCTTCCTAGCGTAAGCCCCATTCACCAGTGCCGCTCCTTAGCGGCACCCGGGCAGCTTCCTAGAGTAAGCCCCATTCACCAGTGCCGCTCCTTAGCAGCACCCGGGCAGCTTCCAAGCATAAGCCCCATTCACCAGTGCCGCTCCTTAGCGGCACCCGGGCAGCTTCCTAGAGTAATCCCCATTCACCATTGCGGCTCCATAGCAGCATCCGGGAAGATTCCTAGTGTAAGCCCCATCCACTGTTGTGATCCCAATCAGCGGTAAGCCATTGATATCCCTTTGAAGTGGCAAGCCACTGACATCCTTATCCAGTGGTAAGCCGTTGTGATCCTATCCAGCGGTAAGTCGTTGAAGCCCCCAATCGGCGGTAAGCCGTCATCATAAGAACTACGTGGTCTTTGATCCATGTCAAGGCATGGTACGTAGGAAGCCTCTTCAAGGCTCAAGCCCAAAATAATCATCATCCTTTTCCCTGGGCCTCCATCCTGGAGTAAGTCCCAACCCCATTGGCCGCCTAACGCGTAATCCCCTCTTCGCTTCTCACAGACACATCCTTCGTGACGTGATCGTCAGGTCCTTGCAACCTCTTGTTTCTCACACTGAGCATGACTCACGTGGGCTTAGAGTGAGCACCGACCCTGACCCCCATCTTAGCGAACTACGAGGACATTGATCCATCCCAAGGCATGGTACGTAGGAAGCCTCCCTGAGGTTCAAGCCCACCCGTCATTTCATGTCGGGTCCCATTCCCGTCCAGCACGATGTTAAACTGCATTCTGGTCCAGTGGTAAGCCGTTGCAACCCATTCCCTAGCGAACTACGAGGACTTTGATCCATGCCAAGGCATGGTACGTAGGAAGCCTCACTGAGGTTCAAGCCCACCCGTCATTTCACTTTGGGTCCCATTCCTGTCCAGCATGACGTTAAACTGCATTCCGGTCCAATGGCAAGCCGTTGCGACTCATCTCATTTGAACTACAAGGACTTTGATCCATGTCAAGGCATGGTACGTAGGAAGCCTCCATGAGGTTCAAGCCCACCACTAGTGGACTCACGGGTCTACTTTCACGTCGGGTCACACCCGCGTCCTGCATGACATTACACTGCACACTCCCGTCCAGCATGATGTTAAACTGTTTGTCTCCTTGTCCTGCATGACATTAAACTGCACACCCATTCCCATTTGAACTACGAGGACTTTGATCCATGTCAAGGCATGGTACGTAGGAAACCTTCCCAAGGTTCAAGCCCACCACAAGTGGACCAAGGTCCACCTTCACGTCGGTTCACCGACAAAGCCCCATTTGAACTACGAGGTATTTGATCCATGTCAAGGTGTGGTATGTAGGAAGCCTCCATGAGGTTCAAGCTCACCCATCATCCAATTCACGACGAGTTCTACCTACGTCCAGCACGACGTTAAACTGCAATTCCAGTTCGACAGCAAGCCGTTGTGACTAACCTGAACTACGAGGTCTTTTATCCATGTCAAGGCATGGTACGTAGGAAGCCTCCACGAGGTTCGAGTCCACCCACCACCCGGTCGTTCCGATATCATTCATGTCGGTTCACCCCCGTCCCGCATGACGTTAAACTGTATTCTACAATCCGAACTACGAGGACTTTGATCCATGTCAAGGCATGGTACGTAGGAAACCTTCCCAAGGTTCAAGCTCATCTCCCATCGGACCAAGGTCCCTCATTTACGTCGGTTCGCCGACACCCAATGCCCGTCGTTCATTCACGTCAGGTTTCATTATTGTCATGCATGACATTAAACAGTATCCCATCAATCCTATGAACTACGAGGTCTTTGATCCATGTCAAGGCATGGTACGTAGGAAGCCTCCCTGGGGTTCAAGCCCATCTCTCATCGGACCAAGGTCCACCTTCACGTCGGTTCACTGACGATGCCCATCGGACCAAGGTCCACCCTCATGACGGTTTACCGGCACCGTCCCGAACTACGCGGACTTTGATTCCCTGCCACGGGGATACATAGGAAGCCACTTCAAGGCTCATGCCCAACTTCACTGTCGCCCCTGCGATGGTCCCATTTCATTCCCCCTCAACTTCATTCATCCATCCATCAACCATCCTGATTCTCACCTGGGCCGCCACATCCCGGTGGGACCATTCCATCCATCTCCTCGCTGCTCCTAGCGGCACATGGGCCGCATTCCATGTGTAAGACCTATCATATCTCTGGGTCGTTGTCTTCTGTGAACACCCCGATTCATCACCCCTTCAAACTACGTGAGTTTTGATTCCTGTCCTCTACACAGGGTACGTAGGAATCCTCCCAAAGGTTCAATCCCAACCAATGATAATGTACCCCATCCTGGGGTGCACTTCCCCTGATCCGTCCTCAGTGGTGTTCAGATCATCCATTATGGTGTGACATCTCCCCTCTACGGGGTACACCGCCATTGATCCGTCTCTATGGGACGTTTTGATCACCCTTACTTCGTCTCCGCAAGACGTTAAACTCGCGGCCTACCTTGTGATAAACATGACATGCCTGAGGAAAACCTCGGATGGAACACCTTTGGCGTAACTGTCTTTTCAAGACGTTAAACATGCTACATACCCTGTGTTAAACATGGGAAGCTGAGGAAAACCTCAGGTACATGCTTATGGCATATGATTCCCCGCATTCGACGTGGGATGCCTCGGGATATGCACCCTTGAGATGCCCTCTTATGAGGAAGAATGCAGGCTCCCCAATGTCCATGCACCCAGAGATGCCCTGACATGCCTGATGTTGCCGTCCACTCTGACCGAAGGTCGCTACCATGTCAAGACCCCATGGAATGCCTTGACATAAGCAGCGTAATTAACCGACGCCCATGTAAACATGGCACTGGGAGGAGTTTCACGAACTACGTATTAAATCTATGAGGGAGACCCGGACTAGGTAATGAGCTCTGAGGAGGAATCCACGGAGGGAAGAACCAACATCCCATCATCCTGTTTTGATCAAGGAGCAGACGTACCTGAACAAGGAACGAATGTCGCCCTCCTTTGGAAAGCGGGAATGCGGGGCAACAACTGTGCTTCCTCCATGGATGGATGCGCGCGCCCCAGAGAAAGCGTCGGAAACAGTATCATTTGGGCATGCCTAAATCATCTGGAGCCTTCAGAAGATGTGACCAGTACCACTGCATCGTCGTCTCAGCCGACCTCTTCCCAAAAGGGCAAGCGGCGGTGGTGCAAGAAGAAGAAACATGCTATACCACTGCTATCATCATCCCGTACTCTTGGTGATTTCATGCCCCCTAAGATGGGGATTCCTCCCAGAATCCTCCTAGTGGTGGATGACTCTTCGAGCGACAGTCAGGGGTACGCTTCAGTTAATATCGTGGAGCTGGTAAATCCTTATATGACTCCTGATGAGGGGGAACGCCAGGTGAACCTCCCCAATGTCCCCAGCTGACGTCAACGTCAGCGGAACCGTAACCACATGGGTCATCAAGGCACGACATCAGGTGCTTTCATCTTGGCCATTCATGCTAATGAAACTAGACAGCAAGCCCAGCGCATAACTCAACACGCGCAACCTCATCTGGTTCCCTCAGTTCTACCTCCACCGCTGTTTGTGCTACTAGATCAGTTAGAGCTGTCTTGTTTGTACCACAGCCAGTCTTGCCCTGCTACAGGCCTATCTCAGTTGTCTGGTCATCATCTGATAGCTACTCTTCATGCATCAACTAGCGGGCAGCGGGATATACCCAGTACCAGTCAGTCGTCGGTCCAGCCGGTAGGGCCTGTCATGCCTCCAACTGCAGAACGACCTCCTGTAAGTAGAGGTTTGCGTCTGGCATGGAAGTATGATGTTATAAAGCACCTTGTCGGCATTATAACAAGGCTTTCTATTCTTGAGGCTCTTCTCCTGTCATCTGAAATGTGTCAGGCACTTGCTGAGGCCCTAAGGAGCCCCCTCCAGTTTTAGACGGAGGTAGCAGCTGCAGAAGCCTTCCATGATGAGGAGATTGAGAACGCCGAATTCCAGGCAGTTATCTCATTCTCTAGTGAAGATGAAGACCCTCCCATATATGGGCATATTCACCCACTGTACGTCACTGGCTAGTTCAATGGCATGGAATTATGCCGCCGTCTTGTTGACATGGGTTCTGGGATTAACCTAATACCGACTCAGACACTGTGAAAGATAAGTTTTTCTGAGAATGATTTACCTCCCTCTGACCTCAGAATCCAGGGATACGACAGGACCGAGCAATCACCAGTCAGCAAGATCTGCTTGAAGACCCAGTTCGGTGGCCTAATTTCTAGCACCGAGTTCATGGTTGTCTCCCAGGACACCACATACAACACATTGATGGGAAAGCCATGGCTCCATCTGCATGCAGCAGTCCCTTTGTCGTATCACCAATGCCTCAAGTACTCCCTCAATGGTCGAGTTAGCATGCTTCAAGGAGATGTGTCTCCTTTCGACTCTTGTGAAGCCCGCTATATGGACACTGAATATTACAAGAGTAAGGATAAGAAAATCCTGAAAAGTTAGGATGAACCCACCCCGGTCACAAGTGATCCCTGGGCAGGCCTAGACGACGCCTACATATTCCCAATCCATTGGTTGGAGGCCACGACCCCCGACATGGTGCAGTGTTTTTTTGTTTCGGGTACAAGAGGAGGGAATGTTCCCATGTCCAAGTGACGGTGGAAAATCACCTCGTACTCCTAAACCAACCAGGCTCAGGTGATCTCAAAACCTCCTACCCCTGTGCGGTATCGGGATGTCAGGAATATGGAAATGGCGGTACGTCATACGTGTCTCTTCCACCGGGCTGGAATCAACCGGCTCAGGCCGGCGCGTCACTACTACTTTGATGTCATCAAGCATGGCCCATTGGGCCGAAGTCCAGATAGGATAGGATCGACTACCTTCATCTCTATGGTCTTAGTGGGGCATGAGTCTCCTGATATGATGACCACTACTGCCTAGGCCGGCACCAGCTTCCCATCAGGGTTTGATAACTCATAAGCAGCTCCCCCTGTGGGAGATCCCTCCACAGGTGGAGAAGAGGATCCGGAGGATGATCCCCTACCTTTGAAGAAGACATCTCTACCACGGTCGATGAACTGGTACAGGTGAACCTTGGTAGTGAGGCAGATCCGAGACCCACATTGATCAGTGCATCCATGCCCCATGAGGAGAAGAAACAATACGTGGAATTTCTCAAATAGCATCATGACTTGTTTTCCTGGAGTTACGATGAGATTCCAGGACTAGATCCCCAGGTAGCTGTCCACCACCTTGGTCTCCCGACGAACCATCATGGGTTTAACCAGCCTCCCAGAAAGATGAACCCTTCTCACGGTGCCACGGTTGAGGCGGAAGTTGAAAATCTTATCAAATCCAACCTTGTCAAGGAAGTCCAGTACCCCATGTGGCTTGCCAACATTATGCCAGTCAGGAGGAAGAATGGGCAAATTAGAGTCTGCATCGACTTCCGTGATCTCAACCACCACTGCCAGAAGGATGGTTTTCCCCTTCCAGTGACAGAGTTGTTGATTGATGCCACGGCCGAGTTCCAAGCCCTCTCCTGCATGGATGGGTATTTTGGGTACAACTAGATCCATATGGCCACTAAGGATGAGGATTCAACTCCTTCAGGGCTACCCAAGGTACTTTTTGTTACCAGGTTATGCCCTTCATCCAGAAAAATGCGGGTGCCACCTATCAGCGGGCCATGCATCAAATATTCAAGATGATTCTCAGGAAACTAGTGGAATGCTACGTAGACGATCTGGTGGTCAAATCTCAGCATCTCCAGGACCATCTCAAGGACCATGAGAAAGTGTTCGGATTCCTCGGTTCCCTCCACCTAAAGATGAACCTGTTGAAGTGTGCTTTCAGGGTCACATCCAGGAAATTTCTGGGCTTTGTCGTCAGATACCGAGGCATCGAGATTGACCCGGAGAAAATCAAGTCCATCAGCCAAATGCCTCCCCTGAGAAATATCCAGGAGCTTTGAGGTCTCCAAGGCCACTTAGCCTATATACGCCGATTCATTGCGAATCTGGCTGGAAAGTGTAAACCCTTTTCCTGGCTCATGAATAAAGGTTCCGTCTATGAATGAGATGAAGAGTGTCAGGCCGCCTTTGAGGAAATCAAGCAGTATCTGCTCTAACCTCCGGTCTTGATGCCACCTGTCTTTGGAAATCTGCTGGTCCTTTACATGACCACCCTGGAATCGTCCCTCAGCGCACTTCTCTCCCATAAGAACAATGAGGGAACAGAGTACAGTCTCTACTACCTCAGCTGCATGCTCCTCGATACGGAGACCAGAAACTCCCCTGTCGAAAAGAGCTGCCTTGCACTCATGTTTTCCATATAGAAATTGTGGCATTACCTACAACACCATGAGGTACAGTTGGTCACTCGGGTAGACCCACTGAAATACATCCCGAACCGCCCTATGTTAACTGGCCGACTAGCGCGGTGGGCGGTGATCCTCCAGCAGTTCGACATCAAGTTTGTGCCTCAGAAGGCCATCAAGGGACAGGCATTGGAAGACTTCCTAGCTTCCCATACAACCTCCGCGGATCAATCCCTGGATCTGGATTTTCCTGATGAGGCAATTTTCTCAGTCGATCATTCAGTCTCGTGTTGGAAAATGCACTTTGATAGTGCCTCCCGGAGCCCCACCGGTAGGAGGCTCAATGATCTTAAACTCAACAGAGTAGGTCTGGGTATCGTCTTCATCACCCCGGTGCAAGCCGTTCTACCATACTCATTCCTGTTGTCAGGAGGCTGCACCAACAATGAGGCAGAGTATCAGGGTCTCATAATCGGCCTCGAACTGGCTCTTGAGATTGATGTGCCCCATATGCATGTGAAAGGGGACTCTGAACTGGTCATCAAGCAGGTCAATGGCGACTATGTTGTTAGGAAGCCGGAACTTGTGCCGTTTCTGGAGTGCACCCTCCATCTAATGGCCTAGTTCTCTTCTTGACCAGAGGTTACCCATGTCCCTCGGTCACAGAACGGTCGAGCAGACACTTTGGTCGGCTTAGCTGTGTCGCTCACAGAACCCGAGCAAGATGATTTGATCATACATGTGCCACACCAGAGAGTCATTGCCCCCGTCACCTCAGAGGATGACGACAGCCTGTGGGTAAGCCACCTTACCGCCGAACCCTCCACGTTAGGATCCCCAGGTTCTTCAGATGCAGTGGTTGAGGCCACTCTCGACTAGAGGGAACCTTTTGTATAGTATCTCCAAAATGGTTGCCTCCCAGATGATCGGGCCGAGCGCGAGCGGATCCGATGCCACGCACCGCAATTTACCCTCCAGAGTGGTCCCAGTCTTGAGTAGATCCTCTATAAGAAGAGCTTAAATGGTGTTATCCTGCATTGCATTCAAGGAGTTGAGATTTCTTAGGTCATGCGGGAGGTTCATACTGGTTCGTGCGGTGCCCACCAGGCTGGGCCCAAGCTGTCCCATCAGATCCGGAGGTTGGGGTACTTCTGGCCCTCTATGATCCATGATTTTATCATGTTTTCCAAGAGATGCCACGCATGCCAAGTTCATGCTAACTTCTTGCATCAGCCGCCAGAGCCTCTCCACTCCACCAAGTACTCTTGGCCATTTTGTGGTGTGGGGAATCGATGTCGTGGGACAATATCCACTAGTGATAGCTCATCAGTGTAGATTCATCTTGACTGCTACAGATTTCTTCTCCAAGTGGGTAGAGTCAGTCCACTCAAAGAGGTCAAGGCTTGTTCCATCATTGACTTCGTGAGATCCAATATCATCCACCAGTTTGGAGTCCCTCATGCTGTCCTCACCGATAACGGCACCAACTTCTGAGCAGCCAAGATGAATAAATTGTACGCCAAGTACAATATCCGTTTGAACCATTCATCTCGCTATCATGCGTAGGTGAATGCACAGATCGAGGAATTTAACAAAACCCTCTCTAACATTCTGCAGAAGATGGTTGGTCAGAACAAGAAAAGTTGGCTAGAAAAGCTCCCAAACGCCCTCTGGGCTTATCGGATGACGACTCCCAATTCCACCCAGGGGACCCCATATTCCCTTGTGTATGGGGATGAGGTCGTCCTTCCCATTGAGATACAGCTGTCATTGTTACACACTGCGTGCTATGACCAGCAGGCGCTAGATAAGGTGGCTGAAATCTATCTAGCTGAATTGGAAGCACTGGACGAGAACAGGCTTCGCACCCTGCACAATCTGGAAAGGCATCAGTATAAGAGATCTAGATCCTTCAACAAGAAGGTTCTCCTTCACTCTTTTCTACAAGGTGACCTGGTGTTGGCCCTCCGAGCGCCAATGATTCCCAGTAGGAAACCACCCTAGCTTGAGCCCAAATGGGAAGGACCATACGTCATCCATAAGGTTTACCGAAACAGAGAATACTCCTTGGTGACCATGGATGGTGAGGGCATAACTCCTCCCACCAATGCCAAGTTCCTCAAGCAGTACTTTGCCTAAGCCCCTTGGTCTTGCACGACATTAAACTGTATGGTCCCTCATGACCTTAAAACCGCACCTTACGGTCCCACATGACCTTAAACTACACCACAGTCCTACATGACATTAAACTGACCATCTTCGTCCATCATGACGTTAAACTGTACATTATGGTCCCGCATGACCCTAAACTGCAACATCGTCCTGCATGACGATAAACTGCAAAATGGTCCGAGATCTATGACCTTAAACTAAGATATCCCCCATCCTTACTGCAAGACATTATAATGTAAGCCGGTCGGGCCTTCCTGACCGAGGCTCAGCCTCATGCCCTTCGGCCTCTACGGGGCCATGGCCTTCGTCCTTACTACAATATGTTAAACTGCAAGATAGTCAGGCCTTGTTAACCGAGGCTCAGCCTCAGTCCCCTTGGCCTTCCTCGACTCAAACTCTCTTGTGGGATTGTATGGTATAATGTGGGATTATTTCCCCATTCACGTCAGGTAACTCTCCATATCGTACATATCCCCAGATGAGATGTTTTCCCCATCTGTCATGACATTAAACTGTACATTATCATCCTGCATGATGTTAAACTGCACTTCTAGAACTACGTATGGCTTGATTACCATCCTAATGGGATACGTAGTAATGCTCGGACGTCTTGTCTTGAGCCTAGCCTTGAGCTTTTCTCTTTGACTGTCCCCCATGGGTATAGTTTTCTCAGAGGATCCTCGCATAAGGAGTATGCTTACTTAGCCCTACTCATATGAGTATTATAATGGTTACACCATCTACCCACTCCCGTTCTTCTATCCTCTCATGTCTTTAATGCAAGACATTAAACTGCATGGAATTCAAGAACTACGTATGGCTTGATTCCCATCCTTATGGGATATGTAGGAAAGCCTGGACATTTCATCTGTTGGCCCAGCCTAAAAGACAAAATCTTCCCCTCGTGTCAAGATATATGATAGGGTGTACACTTTTTCCCCAACATACGTTGATAAAGTCTCGACCTGGCTGTACGTACCCCCTGGAGATGTTTGCCTCTTTCATGGATGGGTACAACTATGCTTCACCCACTCCTTGACTGGGATTCCATCACTTTCCTCATCCGGAAGGGCCCATGAATGGTATGGTTGTTCGGCCTAAGGGCCCTCTTCCCATTTCGGGCCTATACCCTCAAGGATGTCGACCAACAAGACGATATGAGTCTCGTGTTTCAAACGTGGTCAGTGTCTGATGCTCATTTGTTGCTCCCATATCAGGTCACCAAAGGGATGTTGTGTTTCGAACATGGTCAACAGTGTCCCGGATCCTCGGGTCCACCTCAAGATGTCCCAAACATCGAGTGCAGTGATTCTTTCTACCCCATATCAAAGTGACGAACTTCCTTCTGGGTGGTGCCAGCAGTCAGGCCTCTAGCCCTGATCCTTTTATAGGGAGTGTATGACGTAGTGTGGGATTATGTCCTCATTCACGACGAGCTACTTTCCATGTCGTACGCATTCCCTTACCGAGGCCCTGCCACAGGCCTCTTGGCCTTTTCAGGCCCTAGCCCAAGATCTTACCTAGAGTGTACGGTGTGGTGAGGGATTATGTCCATACTCACGTCAGTTTGTTCATCATACCATACACCTCCTCTATCTAGGGAACCCTATTCCCCAACCTTTGTCATCACTACAAGATGTTAAACTATGAGTAGGTTAGGCCTTCCTGACCCAAACCCAAATATCAGGCCCCTTGGCCTTTTTGGGCCCCCTGGCCCAGGTTCTTTCCTACAGGACTGTGTGGAGTGGTGTGGGATTATGTCCTCATTACTCTCCATGACGTACACATCCTCGTTAGGGTATCCTGCCCCATAGGTATCTTCTAGAACTACATGTGGCTTGATTCCCATCCTTATGGGATACATAGGACCACCCGAATGTCCAAGATTCGGGTCCAGCCCCATCTTCCAAAAATCTCTATCCCACCTTGGCCCCTTGTCCTACCTTTCGTGAGCCACTTTGCTGACCCTTTTCGGCAGTTCACTGATATGCCTAAGGGTACTCTGGTTTCAGTTACCTGGAATGTTAGATTCTACTCGGACACGTCCGCACCTACTTTTCAGGCTTCGTGTTTCCCTTCATCAGGGCTGCATTCATCTTTCACACCCGGAGGGACCCCCAAGAACGGTCTAGATACCACACCCAAGGGCACTCCTACCGTTACGGGCCAACACCCCCAAGGGTTTTAGACAACAAATTGATACAAATCCCATGTTGCGAACATGGTCAATGGTCGATGCTCATTTTTTTGCCCCCATTTCAGGCTAATGCGACAGGATGCTGTGTTGCGAACATGGTCAGCAGTAATCCTCTATCGTCACTCCAGCCCCTCCCGGCCTTGAATGTTGGTTACATGATTCACATTATGTTCCACCCCATCGTGTACAGGTAGAATATTGACACTCTTGGCGCTACCCCTCAATTCACCATTGCATATCAGGGGGACAAAGCTGCAATACGGCGTCCTTCGGGGCTCCCATGGTTCGAGCTCTAAGACCATAAACTAAGATCTCTCCAGAACTATGTTCAGCTTGATTCCCATCCTCATGTGATACGTAGGACTACCCAAATGTCTCGTTTTTTGGGTCCAGCTCATTTTGGAGCTAATCTCTCCCCCTTCACCTCTCACCTCTATTTGGGCCCCTTGGCATGAGGTTCCTATCACGGGATTTTGTATGGTATAATGTGGGATTATGTCTCCATTCATGTCGGTTATGTCACACGACACCATACACATTCCCCGTCTAACATCGTCTCTATTACATCTATGTTGCATGATGTTAAAATGCATTCTTGGTCCTATCAAACGTCCCTAAACTGTGACATTATCATCCTAGTCGCACGATGAAAAACGGAACTTCATTGTGATGACCTCGTTGTAGAGGAAATCACGTTAGGTATTGGTCATGTGCCATGCCATTTTTCAACGCCTATCACAGCTTGATTCTTGTGGTGACACTAGGGCCTTCTACCCTAGTCCTGTTGCTTCACAAAAAAAACCACTTACCTTAAAGGACAAACAAGATTTATCAAATTTCTCTTCTTTTGGTGAAAGGGCCACGCCCGCACTCCCCTTTTTCTCTGGCACCGGTACCTTATTGTGCCATGCTTCTAGAACTATGTATGGCTTGATTATCATCCTTATAAGATACGTAGGAGCACCCGGGCACCTCCCCGTTGGCCCAGCCTAACTTCCGTGTTCGATCCCCTGACTCGAGCACTTCCCCAGAGAACACATGGTAAGTAGGGATTATGTCCTCATCGTCGGGTTTTTTAACCACCTTACCGTGTGTCCCATGCTCTCCTTACCCATACATGGTCCGAGTTCTAAGACCTTAAACTAAGACCCTTTCAAGAACTATGTATGGCTTGATCCACATCCCCATGGGGTACGTAGGAATGCCTTTGCACTCTACTTCAGGCCCAACTCAACTTTTTTTTCAGTCCCTTGACCTAAAACCTCTCCCAAGGGGGTCGTGCAGTGTGGTATGGGATTATGTCCTCATTCACGTCGGGTTGTTCACCGCACCATACACACCCCCTGTTCCCATCCACGTTGGGTTTTTCGTAATTACCCTCCACATGTCTCCTGTGTTTCCTCCCATCCATGGTCTGAATTCTAAGACCCTAAACTAAGATCTCTCAGTGGGAAGGTACTTGACTCCCTCCATCTAATACATCTCGTTGTCGTATTCAGATGTTTTTTGACAAAAATACCAAAGTGTGGAATTTTCATGGGGACATTCCCCTCATCCCCTGACCAAGCTTCGTGAGCTCGCTATTTGGATCCTCTTCCTCTTCCACATCCAAAAAAAACCCTCAGACGACATGGATTCTAGGCTTAAGGGCTCTCCATATATTTTGGGCCTAAGGGCTCTCCAATCGTTTCGGGCCAACTCCCTTAAGGATATTGGAAAAAATTTGCGACATGGTCCTGTGTTTCGAACATGGTCAACGGTCGACCCTCATTTGTTTGTCCCCATTCTAGGCTAATGCGATATGGATGCTGTGTTTCTTCCACAGTTAACAGTTATCCTCCATCGTCACGCCGCCATCATTGTGATACAAATCTCGAGCGTCATTATTCACACATTTCCACTTCCTCATGTTAAAGTGGAATTCCAACATACTCATCTCTACCTCTTCGCGCGTCTAGGTGCGCCACATGGACGTCTTAGTGTCATTGGGCTGGTATTCACCGAACATCCCTTCACACTAACCTACCCATTCCTGTGTCGGGAAAGTTCCCCATTAATTCTTGTTTCCCACATCAAGCACAACTCACATGGGCTTAGTAGTTTTGGTGGGATATGTACCAGCACATTCAGGCTCCTCTTAGTCCTACATGATGTTAAACTGTGCTTCCAGAACTACGTATGGCTTGATTCCCATCCCCATGGGATACGTAGGGACACCCCATCATTTTGCCCAGGGTCCAACCCCAGGAGTCATAAAATCATGTTCTTCCCCTTTCTGGCCCCCTGGTCGGACCCCTCATAGGGGACCGTGCAATTAGGACTCTGCCCTGAACAAGTTCAAGATACCCCAAAATTACAGTGGGAAGTGACAGACCCCCTCACTAGAGAGGCCCTGTCTCAAAGAAGGAATGATCCATGATCAAACCAATGCACCCATATGGCATACTCCCACCGCGGTGGTGTAATTACATGAGTGTTGGACTCTGTTCAGAAAAACCATCACTCCACATTCCATGCTTTGTGTTCCCCTTATTCGGACCCTCGTCCCCTTTCATGGCTGGAAGAACCCCCTATCTGTATGGATGCCTGACCTATGGTATGCCTACTATCCTGGGCCAATGTTCTGGAAGACTGATCACATTTGGAGGGACCCCCTAACAATATGGATGCTCGACCTATAGTCTGCCTTCTGTCCTGGGCCAACATCCTGAAAGACTGATCGACGATATTTGAGTTAGGCCCCGTGTTGCGAACATGGTCAATGGTCAGCCCTCATTTGTTGTCCCCGTCTCAGGCTAATGCAGAAAGGATATTGTTTTTCCACCACATTTAATGGTTGTCCTTTATTTTCACACCACCCTCACAGTGTTCCGAATTTTGGGTATCGTCATTCACGCTTCCCATCCTCATCCATTCAGACCGATTTCAGCGCCCCTGGAGTTGCACCGTTCGTGCACAAGAGCACACTAGAAAAACTATAATTCGTCTATTTTGAGAACATCCTTCTCCAGCCAAGTCTCTCCTATTTTTCAGAAATCCAGACTGGTTATCCAAACCCTATATTCTTGAAGCTTGGTTTCCACTCCTGTGTTTGGATTGGATGATGAGGCGACTATCTCTTATTTCTCACATCAGGCCTGACCCATTTGGGCTTAGGGAATTGTCGTTGGACATCCCGCAAAAATTGTAAGGATACAAAATGAACCAATTAAAATAATGGAACTCGTGCATGCTACGGCATTCAAAAAAAATTTAAAGCACGAAAGTACGTTTAAGGGATTGTGATTATTACAGTACCCGGGAGTCAACTCCCCCCATGGACGGATTGACCCCGTCAAAAGAGCGTTGCAGCTCCGCCACCCTATGACTTGTGGAATCTAGGAATTATTGCCGTCGACTCATCTCCCGCTCCTCCTCAGCAGCGACGGGCCGTAGTTCGTCAACCTCGGCTCGGGCCCTCTCTATGTCAGCCTGAATGGCATCCATCTCTCCAGAAGCCTGCCTCATACGCTCTTCTGCCTCTTCCAGCTGGGCCTTCAACTGCGAGATCAGCTCAGATTTTGCATTAAGAGAGGTTGAGTGCTCATCCACCCGGGCCTGCAGCTGTTGGACCTCGTTTTCAGCCTCCTAGAGCTTCTTGACATTTTTCACCTTCCTCCGCTGCCATCCCATGCTGAGCCCGTGGTCGTATTCCCAGATCTTCTTTGCTGTGAGATCTCGGATGAGCATATGAGGACGCTGGGCATCCACTCCCCCAGCGCATAGTTCGTGCAGCCGCAAGTGAAGATTGTCCATTTCATTCAGCCATAGCACTTGGGGGTGTCATTGATGAAGCGCGTGATTAGATTCCATGATCGGTGATGGACTATTTGGGTGTCCTCTTCATCAAAGGTTGTCTCGTCCCAGTCTGCACGATTGGCAGGCTCGTATACAGGATACGCCCACAAAAAATATATGGCAGGATCTGCGTCTAGCATTGAATCTGGCATGACATCTGGCATCGGGGTAGCCGTGGAAGGACTCGGGTCAGCCGGTTGATCCTCATCATTGGACTCCACCTCAATAACTGCAGGCATGACCCTGCTGGTGGTCCTTCCAATGATAGGGAGTGCTGCAGCTCGGGTAGGTGGGGGAACTATCTCCACAATCACCGGAATTCCCCTAGGAGGGATGCCACCAGACATCCCGACCAGCCTTGCCGCAGCAACCCATGCCAGTCGGAGAACTGTACGATAGAGAAGGGCATGAATGTCAGTTGGAATGATCTACATATGACAGAAATGAATCCAGTGGAGAAAACTTATGGAGATCGAACTCCTGGTGCTGCTCTGGAGTTGATGCTAATACGACCCTGAGGTGTGGCCCTCCGTATATTGTTGGAAGGCCTGGAGATCCTAGATGAGCCACCCCAGGTGTCCTAGCCCCGCTAGACACAGAATTGGACGTGGCCACAGGCACAGGTTCTGAAGGCCCTGCATCATCGCCTGCCAAGAGGTGAGAGCGAGGTCTACATACGAGTTCCTCTGGCATGGTTCAGGTATTCATAAGAGGTCCATAATGGCATGAGAGCGAACCCTGAGGAAAGAGATTTGGAATGATACCTCAAGAACCTCTGTGAAATCGTCAGAATCCGAGTCTTGATCTTTGACTTCGCCTTCCTCCAACGGGCTCCCTCTTCTGGCCTCGTCCTCCCCAGAGGATTGGTCTGATTCTTCTGGTAGGGGGAAGCGCCCTCGCAGTTTGGCGGCTGACAACTATGGGGGAGCCGTCCGATCCAGCATCACCCTTACCCGGTCCGTCATCGGATGCAGGGCACCACTGGAATGTACGTAGTCCTCCAACTCACCCAGATATTGCTCCGCCTTTGCCGAAGACACCGTGAAACCATCCCAGACATGGAATATACTTGGTAAAAACATCCTGCGGCGGTTCAAGAGTTCCCACATCTCGGGTAGACTGAGTTGTTGTCGGTTGACATCCCAAATGTCCCAGGCCTCCGGGAAGATGGCATCCTCTGGCATGTCGATATGACACAGCTGCTTCCTAGGAGCCTGAAAGGATATCCTGTGGAATCCCCTCGGCGGTCGCCCCTCCGGATGGCTCTGCTCTTCCGGAATCACCGGGTCCACTAATGTCATCGGTTCCACCACTGCTACCGCATTTGCAGCTGGTGCAGGTCTCGCCGCCACGGTAGCCCTGCCGCCACAAGAGACCCTTGCTGCCATCCGACCCCGACCTCGGGACAGGGGAGGCATACCGTCACCAGCCCGAACGGTTGGCTGCTTCAACATTTCCCCAGGATAAGCCGCCTCCCAACTTATGGCATACTCTTTCACCAGTCCAAAGGTGGCAGTGGACGGAGGCAATGCAATTCACATTTTCATGTCTTCTCATGTGAACATGAGCCACAACTGCCTCATTACACACGGGTTCTCCTCATGGAACACCTCCCAGTAGACCTGTGGGGTTAGCCGCTGCAGGCACTGGAACTACCTTGAAAACTGATGTGGGGTGTATGGCTTGTAGAGAGGCTCACGGTCCACCCATGCCACCAAAACTCCACCTCAAAAGTCCAGGAGATAAGCCCGGTTCTCTTCTGTTCCCTGACTGTCGTCGGTGAGTACTCCCGTCAGCAATGGAAATGGGTGGAAGTTAAATTTGTCTGCCTTCTACACCTGATTCAGCACCATCAGAATGGTTAGCTTGAATGGGAAGCTCCCGGTCGTGTTCAGAATGGAAGGGCGGAAATTTGATCTCGGTGGTGAAATAGGGTTTGGGTACTCGTAAACCCCCTGATGTGTACCGCAATCCCCCCATACAGAAGGTGGAAGGGCCCATATATCCTCGGTGGCTTCTTGCCCTCGCTAACATGTCGTAGCATCCTGTACAATCTGGAAAGCATCGAAATCCCCATATTAACCCGCCTTCCCATGTCCAGCATTGATTCCATGATGAATGAGCTAGGCCGCACCCCCATGTTGGTATCCCTCACCGGTAGGATCCAACCGCAGATAAGGGATGCGATAAACTCCTCTAGCCTGACTATCAGTAACTGTTCAGTGCTGACACTGAAACCCCAGGTCTTCCATTGGCTGTCCTCTAAGAGCCGCCAATACGAGTTCTCATTTCCCCTCTGATCCCCCTTCGAACAAGTTTGGGGCCTTGGAGGGAACTCCCGATCCTCTGGGAAGTTCAGGAACCGCTTGAACCACTTCTTAAAGTGGACATCTCCCACCACCTCCTTGTCCTCTAAAGGGACAAGTGCCATCAGTGCCAACGCCAACTGCGGCATCTGCTCCGGATCCTCCCACATGCTCATTACGGGGAGGAACATATCAGACATAGCCCCCAAGATTGGGACCCCCGAGATCTTATGGACATCCCACAGACTAATGCCAACCTCCCCATGGTGCAGGTGAAAGGTGTTGGTCCCAGATGACCATCTTCTCAGCAGCTCCGGCATCAGCTGTTTCGGTTGATAAATGTGGAATTGTGAGGCCCATGTCACCACATACAAACCCACTATCCTAAGATCATCCCCAAACTCCTCTCATGAGGCACCTACCCAGTAGGACCATGGCCAGTCGTTGGTGAAGTTACCACCCTGGTGCAGGTCCCACTCATCGAACCACCCCTTTTTCGAATCCTATAAAGCCGCCTTCAGTATTGTGCGGTAAATGGGAGGGGACGTCTCCAGTTGCAGTGGCTCCCTGTCAATGTTGTTCAGATGGTTTTACAGACAGTCGATGGTGATGGGTGTGAAGTCCTCCCATGCATGACCATCAGCCGCCCTGAACCGTTGGCGTTGGCATGGCGTGCTCCTGAACCAGCAAGCTGGTTCGTCCCTACTCGCCTCAGAAATGAAGACATCATCCCTCGGCCTGAAGCCATATAAGGTCAACTTCTTGCACAATTGATAGTTCTTTTGGATTTCTGATATTAGGTCTTTCAAAGAATTATGGTTTGAGTGACTTCGGACCAACTCTCCAAGTCCCAGACAGTTGGCCATCTCATCCCTCCGAGCAGCGTCTGCAAGCACCCCCAACACAGCTTCATGATAGGCCATTACGGTTTCAGAACTCGAAAGAAAATTTTGAGTTGGGTCACGGAGATTGTTCATGAACATCGCTCGCGAAGATCGGTCGCAAATCCAAGACACGGATCCTGGCCTCGGCTTGCAAGCAGAAGTTCTCTTGGTGCAGTCGCGGAGTCGGAGACTCACGGTTCACCGCGAATCTCGATTCGCGGTGATCAGACGTAGAGGACGTGGAGCTTCACGAATCGAGAGCACAAGAGGAAAAATCCACAAAGGAAAAAGACAATAGAGGTCAGCCCCATATTTATAGGAGGCGGCCCCAGAGCTTCGCGGTGCATCCAGCCCGCATGGAGCTTCGCAGCGCGTCCAGAGCGTGCGGCCCCCGCCTGCCTCGTGTGATAGCTCCGTGAGTCAGCACTATGAACCACCAATAATTTTGGCGATTTCCCTCAGACTCCGACCATTGATCCCTCCATGGCTCCAAGTCTGAGGGGGGCATTTTTTGGCACCAAAATATTGGACGAAAAGGACGAAGAAAAAGAGGCCACATTCCCTTCCTCGTGAAGCCCCGACATGGAGCCCCCTGCCACTGCGGCCGCCGTGAAGCACCTGAGGCAGTAATCCTTCACGAACGCCATAACGTTAGTGGCCCACTGTAAAGTAGAGGAGGTGGTACCCTTCTGCAAATCCGGTTGATGTTCGCGACCCGCCACTAAGCAACCGAAGACCCCTTCGCGTCGTGTGAGCTCTACTCTGTGGCACCCCTTGCCTATAAATATCGAGCTCCCCCTGAGCTCCCCGGACGGCCAATCCGACCTTTCGGCTTCTCAGCTCCCAAATTGTAAAGCACCCTTCGCTCTGGGGATCATGAGCTCAACTAGGTATTTTTGCTTCATGATAGGCCTTCGCCTTGTCTCGTTTTGAGCCCCTCTTCCGAGAGGGATGCCCTTCACGAAGCCTAAGGGCCTACGCGAAGGACGGGGATTCCCAAGGGAACCCGGGAAGCCGTGGTGTGTTTATGCTTCGCGAAACAACCATCTTGTACAAGTGATCCACATTCCAAGGTAGTTTCACTGTACTTCGCGAAGCACACTACTTCACAGCACCTTCCTTCACAAGGCACCTCTGTTTCACGAGGCAGTGTTCCTCGAACACCCTTCCACTTCGCGAAGCACCTCCCACTCGCATCTTTACCCCATGCTAAGGCCAAGGCACACCAATTCATGATGCACACCCCTTTTCAAGTGCTCTACACTATGAAAAGCGACCAAGTTCTATAAGTTCCCTCCCTGTGGACCCCATTTCTTGGCAATTCCTCTTCCCATGCGACCCTCCAGGTTTGCACGATGTGATTTCAAAGTCCCATGGATGACACCACCCATAGATTTGCTTCGCATAATGCTTCTTCAAATAGGAATACTAAAGGCTATTGCTTCTTCACATAGCCACGCTAACGTGGACCCCTCGATGGATCACTCTGCGACCCCCCTTTACCACGGCCTTACTGATGCCTTCCCTCCCCCAAGGGGCAGAGGGTACTGTTCATGTAAGTCCTAGGGGTGCGGAGTAAACCCACATCGTCCGAGATGCAAGATGTTAAACTATCAATCAACTCGTCCTCAACACATGAAGTTAAACTATGACCTGACCCTATGCCTCGCACACAGGGTCCCCCCAGCTCAAACATTCTTTACGCCGCTCGTCTCCATGGGAACGGAATCACCCTCACATGGGATGATATCCTCCCTCTTGGAGTAGCTTTTGTCCACGAGGGAAGGTATGCCTCAGAGCGTAAGCCCCAAACCTCTCTTAAAGAAGGTATTACCCATGCACCTCCGTACTTCCCCACTGCCAAGGCCAGTGGAGGGCGTGATAGGGAACAAGGCACCTCCCATCTTCGGTCCCAAATATTTCTCCCGCTGTGCTTTTCCGCACTTTGGGCCTCCATCCTTGAGTAAGTCCTAACACCATGGGATGCCTAACGCATAAGCCCCTCTTCTCTTCCCATGGATGCACCCTTCGGGACCTAATTTTCAGTTCTCTGCTTCCTCTTGATTCTCACACCAAGCACGACTCGCGTGGGATTAGAGTAAGAATCGACAATGACACCAACCCCCATCCAGCATGACGTTAAACGGTATGCCCCTGTCCCGCATGACTTTAAACTGTACATATATTAGAAATAAAAGGTCTCTGATCCAGGTCAAGTCATGGTACGTAGGAAGCCTCCACGAGGTTTAAGCCCGCCGCCCGTCGTTTATTCACGTCAGGGTTCACCCTCGTCCCACATTACTTTAAACTGCATTCTGGTCCAGCGGTAAGCCGTTGTGACCATCCTGAACTATGAGGACTTTGATCCATGATAAGGCATGGTACGTAGGAAGCCTCACGAGGTTCAATCCCACCACCAGTGGACCCACGGGTTCACCTTCACATCGGTTCACTGACAAAACCCTTCCCGAACTATGAGGAATTTGATCCATGTCAAGGCATTGTACTTAGGAATCCTCCCTGAAGTTTAAGCCCATCACCCATCGGACCGAGGTCCTTTCTTCACGTCGGTTCACTGAAACCCACCATCACCACTCAAACTATAAGGACTTTGATCCATGTCAAGGCATGTTACGTAGGAAGCCCCCCTGAGGTTCAAGCCCAACAATCATTGGCCCTGACCGTCTCCATGTTGGTGTGCCAAGCCCCCATTTTCACCTAAACTATGTGGTCTTTGATCCATACCAAGGCATGGTACGTAGGAGGCCTCCCCGAGGTTCAATCCCACCATCCACCTGGACCAAGGTCCTTCTTCACATCGGTTCTTCGACACGTCCCCATCCTGCATTCCATTAAACTACATCCCGATCTAGCAGTAAGCCGTTGTGACCCTTCCATCCAGTTGTTCTAACACCCCTTCGTGTGAGTATAACAGCCCCTTTTCCTGAACTACGTGGACTTTGATCCATGTCAATGCATGGTACGTAGGAAGCCTCCCTAAAGTGCAAGCCCACCACCCATTGGTCCAAGGTCCTTTTCATGCCGGTTTTCCAGCGCTCAACCTGAACTATGTGGTCTTTGATCCATGCTAAGGCATGGTACATAGGAAGCCTCACGAGGTTCAATCCCACAACCACCTGGTCATTCCAACCGTATTCATGTCAGTTCTTCAATCACCTTGGGCATCCTAGAGTGTAATCACCACACATCCATCCTGAACTATGTGGACTTTGCTTCCCTGCCATTGGGATACGTAGGAAGTCTCTTTGAGACTCAATCCCATCACCACCGCCATCTCCATGACGGAACATTTCATTCCTCCTTCACACCATGCAATTATCCATCATCCATCATAATCCATACCTGGGCTGCCACATCCCGGTGAGATCATGCCACCCCATTCCCCTCCACAGCATTCGGGAAGCCGCCCATGGGCTAGCTCTGATATCGGCATTCCCTCAAGGGGGATCCTCAATCTGATCCACTCTAGCTGGTGTTCTGATCAGGCCGATCCATCTCTGCTGGGAGTTAAACTCGCGGCATACCCTGTGTTAAACATGAGAAGCTGAGGAAAACCTCAGATACATTCCTATGGAATATGGTTCCCCGTGCTCGATGTGGGATGCCTTAGGATTCCACATCCTCGAGAAGCCCTATAATAAGGGAAAAAGACAGACATGCAAATTCCCCAGTGTTCAGACATGTTATTGATGCCTCGATGTGACTACTCCCCCAACTGAAGGTTCCTGCCCTGACCAGACCCTTTGTAATGTCCAGACAGAAGCAGTGTAATTAACCGGCATCCACGGAAACATGGCACTGGGAAGAGTTTCATGAACAACATATTAAATCTATGAGGGAGACCCAGATTAGGTTATGAGTTCCGAGGAGGAATCCATGGAAGGAAGAACTATCATCCCATCATCTCAGTTTCGATCAAGGAGCAGACGTCCCTGAATAAGGAATGGATGCCGCCCTCCTTTGGAAAGCAGGAATGTGGGGCAACACAAAAGTTGCGCCTTTCGCGCCCCATGCGGACGGATACACGCGCGCCCAGGCGAAAGCATCGAAAACAACAGTTTTACATTGGTGGAAACTATACTACATCACCATACCTATGTTGGTTATCAACTTGAGTCCAAATGGTTATGTTCCATTCATGAACACAAAATTCACTTCAAAAGTGCAAATCGCACCCAATTTATTAAAACAGGAGCAATTGATGTCATTCACTTCTAGAACATCGATATGGAACTTATAAATTTCCATCTAACTCAGAATAAGATCATGTTGTTACCCAAATGATACTCAAGAATATAAATCTGCCTTCCATAAGCCTTATCCCATTAATGCCAATACTGAGCCATATTTCTCTCCAAATTATAAATTTCTAGAAAAAACACAATTTCTTAAGTTTTAATGACCCATATGGTATAGTTTTCAATGCACCACACACAATAATGACAGTCCAATTTCGTTTCTCATCTTCAATTCCAAAATATAAATCAAACTGGGTGTGCCTCCACCATGTGAACACAACCTGGACACAAGGATGTTCCTTAAAAATCCTCGGTAGTCTCCTGAATGAACTATAATGCATCTCCATGGATGTTCCAAATGTCATTACAAACCCACCATGTCGAATCCCACAAATACTAGTGGTAAAAGCTCCTCTAATTATCTCATTACAAGAGAACTGATTTTTAAACAGTAATGGGACTTTGAACAACTAGAGCATGATGCTTTGATCACTAGAGGCATCTCATGATCGTCTTGGCACATAGACATTCAAATTGATGTTGTATGTGATTCTAGGGTCAAATCACTGACCATTCTAATAATTCATCATGCTCTCTCCTAAGAAAGAGATCACCACCACACTAAACCATGCTTGGATCACACCATTCCATATTGATCCCAAAACAACCACTAGAACTCCATCTATTACAACAATGAGATTATTATATAGCATTCCTTGAAGAATATAGATTACATTGGAAGAACACATTCACTAGAATCTAGTTCCATCATGATCATCTTAAGATTGGTTCTACACATCAACAACCCTTCTAACGTGAGGGTCACACAACGATGGATGACATGATGCTCCCCACCTTATGTGTGTCCTTGTCACCATTACATGGGTTCAAAACCCAAAATTTATCATCACATACCACATTCTTCACAAAGAACAGTGGTCAGACAGGTCCAAACACACTCACACTGAAGTATTACTCCAATATTTGAACACCATCCACTTCTGGATTATGGAACACCATCCTTGGTACATGGAAAAAAATCATTTGAAGATAATGTCACACCCTGTTACATCTTATAGTGGGATCCCAAATATAAATTTTTCCCTACACAACTATTTGAAGGTCTACCCCAATGGTTCCTTCCTTTGACACTTGCATATCACTCTTCCCAATCCAATATCATCGGTAATTGTGCCTACAATTCCTCATCAAGGTCATTAGATCTCAACTCATACATAGCTACACACCAATATAAAACTTCATAGTAATTGTACTTACTAGTTATAACATACTTGATCCATAAAATTAAAAGTGTCCCCACTCATCCCCCCCCCCCCCAATCACACAACATGACTCATTCTCCAATGAGTTTCATCACATCCAAACTAGGATTACATTCCTAAACCACTGACAATGATCACACATAGATCATTCTTACTTGACCTGGAGTACCATCTATAATCCTCATCAAAATCAATCACTCCACCTGTTCCAAGTTCAACCACGCAACTTATTTTCAACCAGAATCATCTCAAAACTACAAGTGTTTACCCCTAGTCTTACTATGCAGTTGGATGTATATCCGCTCAACCAGGCTAGGAACTCAACTGCTCCTACTCTTCACCCCCAAAATTGATACTAAGCACTAGAATCCTTGTTGATTTCATGTTTTAAATCATTCAATGCATCATTGTACTTATTCCCTACACCAAGATATACCTCACATGCACTGATCCCGGATCCAATCATACCTCCACAATTCCTTATTAAAAACAAGTGATCACTTCTCATGCCATCTGACCACATTGAGACCCAAGGATCTCACACCCAACTATAACTATTTAACATAAACTGGATCTTCCTCCATGACTCAAGAATTGATAATTATAGGCTATCATGCCTAATTAGGCAACAGATTATGATTTCAACATTTTTCTTCCACTAATTCATGGCATCCAAGATACTCTCTTACAATGGTACTGACACCTTACATGTATCTAGGATAAGCACACGACCACCCTTCTTCCTGGGTGTTATTTCAAGAAAACATAACCATTACCTATTACACCACTGCATACCAAAAGTGTATCCTCATGAAAGGGTCAAGAAACTGAATGATCATTCCCTTTAAAAACATCCTAGGTACAAGGAACAATCACCATGAGTTCCAAACCATAACTATATAAAATCTAGGCAACTCTAAACATGAACTTATCATATAAGATGAATCATCCACTATACCTCACCTCAATAAAAATGTTGATTCGTATACAAAAGGTCACTAGGTCATTCCAACAAGTTCATCAACTGAGGTCAAAACGTATATAGTTTCTCGACCATGGGAAACACACCATTATTCCTATCTTAAGGTCACCCAGTATCCATCATGCCAAACATCCAACTCAAGGACACACACAACAATTGAAATCCAACATTCCCTACCCACTCTAATGTTTTTCATAATTAAAAAGGGTCTCAAGCTTCCAATACATGTCATAGAGGTTCTATAATCTCAGTATCTCTATCTAGACCCTCTACTCACACAAGGGTCACTGTCTCATCTACCTGGTCACACCACCCCATGGGGACTATCTCAAAACGTAACACAGAAGCCTCATAACAATGGAAGTCTCAGTGGACTCCACTACCCATACACTAGGTCAAGATAAGAACACCTAGCCTCTAGGTCATGTTAACCATTTCCTTTTTATAACTTTACAAATTTACATCATTAATCTTTTATCCCCTCACAAATTTCACATCTTAGGGTTGGTTAAATAGAATTTTATTCAAAAGTTTTGATGGAAAACACCTAATAAGTTTCTTGCTGAAATTTTATTTAACCCAACCATAATTTTCCACATGAATTATATTTCAAAGTTATCTCCACTACCATAAATCCATAGATTTAACATTTTAATAGTATTCGTATTCCTTTAATTCTAGTGTTCATATTTAATTTTTCCAAGGTTCATTAAAATATTCCACTTTCTTAAGGATATATTAAATGAAGTTACATTCACAAAATATGAGGGAAAAAAACCTTATAATTTTCATACTAGAACTGTATTTAATCAAGGTGTTTATTTAAATATCCATTTATATCATCATATATATATATTAAGGAATAATCCTTGGAGTTGGTTGGGTAAGATACCACCATTGTAACACCCCGAGATTTTAAGAAAAATATTCTTTTTAATTTCATTAATGTCTTGTGTTGTACGCTACACCAAAAGGAGCTTTCACAACACGCATCCCTGACTTGGCTTTCATTACATGTAATCATGACCTTCAACGATAGCGTGTGTTTTACGCAATACTAAGTTTCGCTAAACAACGATATGTTATATAAACTAGCCGTTATGAATAGTAATACCCAATTATTAAAATTTTATCAATTTTATCTTTCAAAATGGACTTCATTTTTGGATTCAGAATATCGAAATTAGCCTAAGGTGAATTTTTGGTATTCTTATGAAAACTTTCAATTTTTGATGAATAGTGAAAACACTAGGTTACTATTCAAAAAACCGACTTTTTACTTAAATAATTATTTATTTTATTTAAATTTATTTTAGGTAAAAATTGATATTTATATAAGTTCAATTTAATTCATTGAAGTCATTTTATAATAATTTTAGATATATAAAAATTTTATTGAACTTTTCACCGTCTTTTACCCACCTCCTAGGAGAATTTGAAAATTCACATAAAACATAATTTTACCGCTTCTGTGAGTGGAATTTCGAAAATCCAAGAGACACGGTTAATATCAAGGACTAAAATGTGGTTCAATGAAATGAAAATAATTTTTTTAAAATAGTAACTTTTTACTTTTTTACCACGGTTGAAAGTAAATAGGGTAATTAAGTGTAAAAATGATATTATTATTACCCTAACACATGTCCTAATTCTATTGGATAAGTGTAATCCGACCAAAAACAACCTTAGGAATAAAATATGTCCATTTAGGCTCACTTGGATTAGATTAGGACATTTATTATTAATTTATTTAAAGAAGGGTTAAAATAGTTAAAATCAAAGTTTAATAAATAAATCATTTTTAATATAGGGTAATACATAAGATAAATTTGACTATAAATATTCATTAGAATTATAAAAATATTTTCTACATAATGGTGTTTTATTTATAATTTTTAGACATTAAATAATTTAATTTATTTATGACACAATGATGATGCAGTAATTATCTTATTAATGAAATATTGACATAATTGATGTTATAAATACCCAAATAAATGTAATTTGAGACTTTTTATGAATTACATTAATTTTATTGGTCAATATAACATGTTAGTATTGATTTAATTATCTTTTTTAGAAATAATAATTCTGTTATGATTTTCACAAAATTCAATTACCAAATAGTGTCAAAATTGACATAAAATAGTTTTTAAAACAAATATTATATTATTAATTGTTATTTTATTTCTTAAAATCTTAAGATCGGAAAAATGACTTAGATAAGTTTATATATATTAATAATAAACAACTTGGGGTTCGTTTTTCTTGTTATAGTAAGTTTATTAACCTTATAGTGTAAGAAAACAAGAAGACACGGTAAAAGAAAAATTATTTAACTTAAAGTTAAATATAAATGATAAGGTTAAAATAGAAACCTAAACTTGTGTAAATTCTATTGGATGAAAGTATTTCGACCCATACCCACCTTAGATTCTAAATAACTCAATTTGGAGCTATTAAAAACCGAATATGACTTTATAATAAAATCATATTTTTAGTTATTCCAAAGGTGCTCCTCTCCTCCCTTATAAAAGGGCACCTCCTCCCTCTCTTCCTCACACCACTTTGAGCCTTAAATCTCGGCCAACCCCTAACAATATCTCTTATAAACTTCCCTAGAAACATCCTAGAGGTTCTGGTCTTATTCAAAGACCAATCTTAGTTCCCTAAGAGGATGATTCAAAAAGGCGTGTCGAAAGAAGAGGTAATATCCGTTACCGATTCTTTCAACTTTTCTTCTTCTTCTACTTCTACTTCTTCTTCTTTAGTTGTTTAATTATGAAGTAATAACATCAGTATCACTCATCTACTGATATGTTATTATAATTATGAAACAACCCTATTTCACCATCTATCCATCCAACGGCAAACGAAATCACCGCGCGTGCGTACATACGGAATACCGTCTCCACGACGTGGTGTAATCTGTTTTCGACCACCACCTTACTTGGATGGGTATAATGGTGTAAATAAATAACTATATATGATTATTTAAAAGTGATATTGATTCTTAAATATTATACATACACTTCAATGCAATTCCACGATCATGGGAATGATATCATTGCTTGTGCGTACGTACAGACTATCGTCTCCACGACGCGATGAGATTCATTCTCCATGTTAACCATTCATGAATGATTATAAAGTATATATAGTAAGTAATCATGAAATATATGACATAATAATGATACTAGATTTATGTGTATATATATGTATGTCATCTACTTAATTTCATTCAATTCAATAAGGAAATGAAAACAGCGTTCATGCGTACGTACGGCCTACCGTCTCCATGAACGGTGTATTTCATTACATTTAATCGATCTATCATATATACATATGCATATACTGATATATATATTATATAGAAATCATGTTTTACATTCTGTAATTAAGTAAATCAGGATATAAGTAATAATATCAATAACAACAAGTCCAAACACGTACGATAAATAAAACGATATAACCCAAAACGCTGCTTTAACATTGAACTTACAAAAGAACGGGTAATATAAAGTCATAAGTGAACCATATATGATATCATAAAAATGAATATGATTCTTTAATAAGTCAATGACATTATTTAAATCAATATACATGAGGTTCGGAAACGTACAAAGCATATCAGACCTAAGGTAAGGGATAATGTTGCAATCTCAATTGTTTTCTATCCGAGATTGCTTATACGTAAGTATTTACTGGGGTAATATTCATCATCCATGTCCAACTTTTATAAAAATGTTTTCATGTATTTTTAAAGTCCTTTTTGCCCATTTCTGACTATTACTACATGGTATGTAAGGAATCTTTTTTTATTACAATACGAGGTACTTTTTGACTTTTCCAACAAAAGTACGAGAAGAATGTTATTTTTAACTTATACGGCATGAACGGATTTTTACGGTTTCATAACGCCTCATTTTTATGAATCTTACTCTGCAAGATTTTATGAAATTTTTTAAAAAAATACTTTTATTTTAAAAGTTCATGGCATTTTGTGAAAAGAAAATGATTTTGAAGAAGAAAGGATATTTTCCTCAAGAATTCATTTCAAATGTTTTATCGAAACCATTTTCCATATAAGATGACATTATTTCATATGTTTATGTTTCAAGTTTAATGTCTCTATGATTTATATGGTTTCAATTTTCTTATGATGAAATGTCCATTTGTTTTATATGGATTATGATATGATGGGATGATGTTTATGAAACCCATTTTATTCTTTGGGTTATGATGAATGTTTTTAGTTTATTTTGTAGAACAAGTAAGAATGATTTCATTATGAGATTGGTGGGACCTATATCTCCCTCCAATGGATTGGGTAAAGATTTATATCTCATGAGATAGAAATGGCTGGAACGGTAAGTTAATCCAATTCAGTGTTACTGGACTGAAACGAGGAGTGAACTCGATTCAGAAAGGGAATTTGTCCACTAAGATGGTCTCGGCAGGAATGCCTTGCCTACTATGTAAATCATAACATGTGCTTAATGGTTGCCACAATTACATGTTTTATTCCCATGCTATTTTATCATGATTTATGTTCAATTATGATATATGCCTTACGTACTTCCAAGATTCATGTCTTTGCTCAAGATTTTGATGTTTAGATTTTATGTTCAAGTTTTTGCATTAAAATGTTTATGCATTGTTTTACGTTCTCTATTATTACCCTTAATGGGCATTTGAGATCACCCCTTTTATTTTTTCTTTTCCCCGGGATATAAAAAAAGGTTTTAGGTAAGAAAAAAAGGGGAATATCTTTATGGGAGATGTTGATGATCTTTCACCACGATTAGAAGATTATATTCTGAGTTTCCAAAGACACTAAACTATTACAGTACTTGTGTGTCTATTTTTGTTATGTACTAAGTATTCTGCAAAATTAATGTAATGTCCATGTACGTCAAGCTTTGGGTCTCTACAGTTGGTATCAGAGGAAAGGTTTAGTCAACTTTTGGAAACTAGGATGTGAGAACTTTAGTGAGATCCCTAGAGATATTTCTAAGGTATGTCTAGGGATGTCCCTAAGGTTAAGTATAAGTATAGGTTATAGTCCTAGAATTATGGTAACGATCTTAGAATTAAACCTAAGATGTTAGATATTGAAGGTACTTCCCCTTTATTATGTTGTTTCCCTATCATGATTTTTTCCTCTCACACTATTCTTTTTGGGTTTTAGATGATGGCTGGAACCCGAAGGAACCATGTTGATCAATGTAATGGAAAATGCAATGATTTTCCTCCTAAAAAAACAAATGTTATGGGAGATGGAGTGAAAAATCTTATTGCTATACTTACACAAGATATGAATCATTCTGGACTTCCAAATGAGCATAGAAGGGAACAATATTCTATTAAGTCCTTAATGAGGCAATGTCCACCTTCTTTCAGTGGGTCTTCTGATCCACTTGTTGCTGAACAATGGATCAGTACTACTGAAAATATATTTTCTGTTCTTCAATATTCTGAACGTGATAAATTCATCTTAGTAGTATATCGTTTGGAAGGTGAAGCTGATAAATGGTGGAATCTTATCAAGAATACAAGTCCAAGAGATGAAATTGAGTCCATGGAATGGGACAAGTTCAAGAACTTATTTTTAAATAAGTACTTCACGCGTATTCTACAAACAAAGATGGAGAAGGAGTTTCTTGAACTAAAGAAAAAGGATGATGAATCTGTTGGTATATATGAAGTGAATTTTACAAGGCTTTCACGGTATGACTGAATGAAAGTTATTTTTTATTAATACCAAGAGAAATCCACCTTACATTTCATGGGGGAAGAAAATAGTGAAGGCCAAGAGAGTCCTTCCGAACCACATTAACACACTCCACAGGTAGAGAGTTAAGGGTGTCATAAACCACAAGCGTCTCCTCAGGATGGCCCCAACGAGCAAGCTTGTCTACTGCAAAGTTAGACTCCCTCAGATTATTGTGAACCATCCTTCCCTGATTAGTCTCCAATTTACACCGGCGACAAAAATACATTAGATCCCATGAGATATCTTGATATCCCTAAAGATATCTGACCAGAACCATTGAGTCTGATTCCACCTCTGTCACCGGGATCCCCTTCCTCCTACATACCATCAAACCTGAAAGAAGAGCTCTAAACTCCACTCCCATATAGTTACCTGGGCCATAATACGCACTAAAAGCAACTAGAACTGAACCCCAGCAGTCTCGCAGCAAGCCACCGCCCCTCATAATTCCTCCGCGCCCATATGCATCTGGCTTTATCATCCAACCTGAAAGTAAAGTTGATCGATTCTTCAGTGGCTTAAAACCAAATCTTCGAAGGGAATTAGATATAAGAGAATTCAGTAGCTATGAAGAAATTGTGCGTTGTGCTATCAAGGTAGAAATGGAAGTTAGTGTTACATATCCATCTCATGGTTTTGACAAGAAATGAAAGATGGAGTTCAAGGACAAATCTCAGAATAATGGTGAAAAGAAGATGAATGTTTCTTTATGATCAAAGTGTGGAAAGAAGCATGGTGGAGATTGTCTTAAAAAGACTAGAAAATGTTTTAAGTGTGGAAAAGAAGGTCATCGATCAGCTGAGTGTAGAAGTAATGGAAAAAGGGTTTCTAATGATGTGAATAAAGAAAAGACTGCTAAGAACGCACCACCAACACTTCAATGCTGCAAGTGAAATCAAATGGGGAATTATGCTAATCAATGCCCTAATCCAAGGGTTAATGATGATCGACATGAGCAACCACATAAGGCAAAGGAAAAAAGGGAAGTCACATGCCATCACTATTGGTGATGTTGAATATGAAAATGATGCGGTGGAATGATTAAGTGTTTACATAATGGGATTCCAAAATAATGTTGTATATAGTATCGTGGAATATTGGAATATTTATGTATTGGTCTATTGTGGTTTTCAATAATTTTATGGTACCGGTAACCATGGAAAGTGATTGAGATATTTTTGGAAAGAAGTTGATATGCGCATAATGAAGGGATAAAGAGAAAATGAAATGTTTGACAGTATTCATGAGCTCATGACTGATATAAGGAAATAGTTATATCATGGTTTGAGTATATAGAATTTTGGGGTTTTGGTATGTGGAAAGTGTTAACTTTTGATAGCACTCATGTTTTCACTAAGATTCAATGGGTATTGATTTTTCAGGAGAATACATGATTAAGGCCTTAGAATGTTTGTAATGTGACCAACAAGACATATCTTATGATAAATGGGGATCAACGATGGTATTAACATTCTTGTTATATGAAATCTCTGGAAATTGTTTTCACTATAATATGAGAGTAGAATGTAGTATTATGGATAAGCCTAAAGATTGGAATGGATTATGTTGGACATAAGTTAGTATTGTTTAAGGATAGAAGTTTTTTCGATATTATTAATGGGAAGTTATAGTAATGTAGTTTTAGAAAAAGGACAACCTGCAGGATGGGCGACAGCCCATCACGCCGGACAAGGCTGTGGGAATCGAACCCACAACCGAAGTGCGACTAGCCTTTATCGCATACCACTGTCCTATAGGAAGTCCCTGGTTAGTAGAAACTAGTTTTATTTTATTAAGCGGTATGATATATGAAGTATAATATCATTTTTGGAATCATATACGATTAACCTCACCATAGATGGACTTATGTATATTTGATAACGTTTGCTAACCTTTTGATTGAAACAGATGGAATGACCCATCATTCTATCACATGATCTATTAACACTTCACGAATAACAAATTAAACTTCATTTCTTTAAGATATGAAGTGGAAATTGTTCAAATCACGAACAACAGTGAGATTGTACCAAAATAAAGTAAGTATTTTTTCTAATTCAAATTCTTCAACTTTAGGGAAATGATCTTGAAAACCAAAAAAGTTGTCCTAGTGCCCCTATATCCGATGAATCAGATGGTACCCTAGATAATCACAAATTTATGGCTTTGTGATTGTTGGATTTTTCATAGCCATGTTCTCTACCACTCTCCATCAGAACATGACAGTTAGATTTCTCTTCTATATCCATATTTTCACCTATGTTCTCCTATGTGGAAACCCAGTGATTAGTTAATTTGGGTAACCGTTACGTTTCATACTTTAGTTTTTAAAGCCAAGTTTTGGTATTCCTTTTTACAATGTGGGTTTCTATTAAAAAAACTTTTGAGTAGTAAACCATTTATAACCCCGATGAATTTTGAGGGCGAAATTCATTTTAAGGGGGGTAGAATGTAACACCCCGAGATTTTATGAAAAATAGACTTTTTAATTTCATTAATGTCTTGTTTTGTACGCTACACCAAAATTATCTTGCACAACACACATCCCTGAATTGTCTTGCATTACACACAATCGCGACCTTCAACGATAGCGTGTGTTGTACGCAATACTGAGTTTTGCTAAACAACGATGTGTTATATAAACTAGCCGTTATAAATAGTAATACCCAATTTTTGAAATTTTATAAATTTTACCTTTCAAAATGGACATCATTTTTGGATTCATAATATCGAAATTATCCTAGGGTGAATTTTTGGTATTTTTCTAAAAACTTTCAATTTTTGATGAATAGTGAAAACACTAGGTTACTATTAGAAAACCGACTTTTTATTTAAATAATTATTTATTTTATTTAAATTTATTTTAGGTCAAAATTGATACATAATACCTATATAAGTTCAATTTAAGTCATTGGAGTCATTTTATAACAAATTTAGATATATAAAAATTGTATTGAACTTTTCACCATCTTTTACCCACCTACTAGGAGAATTTGCAAATTCACATAAAACATAATTTTACCGCATCTGTGAGTGGAATTTCAAAAATACGAGAGACATGTTTAATATAAAGGACTAAAATGTGGTTCAATGTGATGAAAATAATCTTTGGTAAATAGTAACTTTTTTACTTTTTTACCAGTTAAAAGTAAATAGGGTTGTTAAGGGTAAAAATGATATTATTATTACCCTAACACATGTCCTAATCCTATTGGATAAGTGTAATTCGACCAAAAACAACCTTATTAATAAAATATGTCCATTTAGACCCACATGTATTAGATTAGGACATTTATTATTAATTTATTTAAAGAAGGGTTAAAATAGTTAAAATCAAAGTTTAATAACTAAATCATTTTTAATATAGGGTTATAAATAAGATAAATTCGACTATAAATATTCATTAGAAAGATTAAAATATTTCATACATAATGGTGTTTTATTTATAATTTTTAGACATTAAATAATTTAATTTATTTATGACACAATGATGATGCAGTAATTATCTTATTAATGAAATATTGACATAATTGATGTTATAAATACCCAAATAAATGTAATTTGAGACTTTTTATAAATTAAAATAATTTTCTAGATTAATATGACATGTTAATATTGATTTAATTTACTTTGTTATAACTAATCATTCTTTTATGATTTTCACAAAAATCAATTACCAAATAGTGTCAAAATTGACATAAAATAGTTTTTAAAACAAATATTATATTATTAATTGTTATTTTATTTATAAAAAACTAAGTTTAGGCCAAATGACTTATATAAGGTTATATATATTAATAATAAATAACTTGTGGTTAGTTTGGCTTGTTATAGTAAGTTTATTAACCTTAAAGTGTAAGAAAATAAGATGACACGGTAAATGAAACATTATTTGACTTAAAGTTAAATCTAAATGATAAGGTTAAAATAGAAACCTAAACTTGTCTAAATTCCATTGGATGCGATTATTTTTACCCATCCCCACCTTAGCTTCGAAATAACTCAATTTTCAGCTATTAAAAACTGAATATTACTTTATAATAAAATAAAAATTTTTAGTTATTCCAAAGGTGCCCCTATCCTCCCTTATAAAAGGGAACCTCCTACCTCTCTTCCTCACACAAATTTGAGCCTTCATGCTCGGAAAACCCCTGAAAAGTTCTCTTCTCCACTTCCCTAGAAACATCCTAGAGGTTCTGATCTTCTTTAAAGACAAATCTTAGTGCCCTAAGAGGAGGTTTCAAAAAGGCGTGTCGAAAGAAGAGGTAATATCCGTTACCGATTCTTTCAACTTTATTTCTTCTTCTACTTCTTCTTATTTAGTTGTTTAATTATGAAGTAATAAGATAAGTATCACTCATATACTGATATGTTATTATAAGTATGAAACAACCCTATTTCACCATCTATCCATCCTACAGAAAATGAAATCACCGCGCGTGCGTACGTACGGAATACCGTCTCCACGCCATGGTGTAATCTGTTTTCAACCACCACCTTACTTGGATGGGTATAATGGTGTAAATAAATATATATATATATATATATAATTATTCAAAAGTGATATTGATTCTGAAATATTATACATACACTTAAATGAAATTCCACGATCATGGGAATGATATCATCGCTCGTGCGTACGTACGGACTACCGTCTCCACGACTCGATGAGATTCATTCTCCATGTTAACCATTCATGAATGATTATAAAGTATATATAATAAGTAATCATGAAATATATGACATAATAATGATACTGGATTTATGTGTATATATATGTATTTCATCTACTTAATTTCATTCAATTCAATAAGGAAACGAAAACAGCGTTCATGCGTACGTACGGCCTACCGTCTCTATGAACGGTGTATTTCATTCCATTTAATCGATCTATCATATATATATGTATATAATGAAATATATATTATATATAAATCATGTTTTACATTCTGTAATTAATTAAATCAGGATATAAGTAATAATATCAAGAACAAAAAGTCCAAACATGTATGATAAATAAAACGATTTAACCCAAAACGTTGCTTTAACATGGAACTTACAAAAGAACGGGTAATATAAAGTCATAAGTGAACCATATATGATATCATAACAATGAATATGATTCTGTAATAATTCAATGACATTATTTAAATCATTATACAGGAGGCTCGCAAACGTACGAATCATATCGGACCTAAGGTAAGGGATAATGTTTCAATCTCAATTGTTTTCTATCCGAGATTGCTTATACGTAAGTATTTACTGGGGTAATATTTATCATCCATTTCCAAGTTTTATAAAAATGTTTTCATGTATGTTTAAAGTCCTTTTTTCCAATTTTTGACTTTTACTACATGGTATGTATGGAATCTTTTTTTTATTACCATACGAGGTACTTTTTTACTTTTCCAACAAAAGTACGAGAAGAATGTTATTTTTAACTTATACGGCATGAACGGATTTTTACGGTTTCATAACGCCTCATTTTCATGAAGCTTACTCTACAAGATTTTATGAAAATTTCTAACAAAATACTTTTATTTTAAAATTGCATGGAATTTTGTGAAAATAAAATGATTTTGAAGAAGAAAGGATATTTTCCTCAGGAATTCATTTCAAATGTTTTATCAAAACCATTTTCCATCTAAGATGACATTATTTCATATGTGTATGTTTCAAGTTTAATGTATTTATTATTTATATGGTTTCACTTTTCTGATGATGAAATTTCCAATTTTTTTATATGGATTATGATATGATGGGATGATGTTTATGAAACCCATTTTATTCTTTAAGTTATGATGAATGTTTTAAGTATATTTTGTGGCACAAGTAAGAATTATTTCATTATGAGATGGGTGGGACCTATATATCCCTACAATGCATTGAGTAATGATTTATATCTCATGATATAGACATGTCTGTAATGGTAAGTTAATCTGGTTCAGTGTTACATGACTGAAACGAGGAGTGAACTCGATTCAGAAAGGGACTTTTTCCACTAAGATGGTCTTGGCCGCAATGCCTTGGCTACTATGGAAATCATTACATGTGCTTAATGGTTTCCACAATTACATGTTTTATTCCCATTCTATTTTATCATGATTGATGTTCCCTTATGATATATGCCTTATGTACTTCCAAGATTCATGTCTTTGCTCAAGATTTTGATGTTTAGATTTTATGTTCAAGTTTTTGCATTCAAATGTTTATGGATTGTTTTATGTTCTCAATGTTTACCCTTACTGTTCATTTGAGCTCACCCCTTTTATGTTTTCTTTTCCCCAGGATATAAAGAAAGGTTTTAGGTAAGAAAAAAAAGGGGAAGATCTTTATGGGAGATTTTGAAGATCTTTCACCATGATTAGAAGATTATATCCCAGTTTCCAAAGACACTAAACTATTACGGTCCTTGTGTGTCTATTTTTGTTATGTACTAAGTATTTCGCAAAATTAATGTAATGTCCATGTACGTCAATCTTTGGGTATCTATAACCATAGCCTTATATAGATGAAAAACATATAATAAATTATATAAACTTTAAGTCAACAACCCCATTTTTACCAATAAATAGTCATAACCCATAAGAAGATATAAACTACATAAAAAATAATCTGCTTCCATAAATCTCAAGGAATATACATATTAATCAAAGTAATCATACAAATGATATAATAATCCTATGTGGCTAGCATTATTAATGAACACATGCACCCTCTCTAAACATACCAGGCTAAGAGAAAAAATTATAAAAAAGACAATAACATCATAACCCAAGTTTCTTATTCAAGGTGAAAATAAAATACAACTATAACATTAAAATCTAATAAAAACAAGTCCCATGCTTGGAAACGTGGGTTTCCCCACATACATGGGTTGATCACTCCAAGTTACGTGCTCATATTCAAGTTCCAACACATTCTTTATCTCCTCTCTACAAAACCAAATAGTAATACAAAATAAAACTCCTCGGATACCATTTTTTAATGTCCTAGTCTAAATTCTACTAAACCGGTACCCTAGTATGGTGTTCCACATATACTCAAGCATGTCTCCTTATATTCCAAATCCTATTGACAAGTGTAAGGGTTTATAAGGTTCATAGAGAGACTATATTCTCAAGTAAAATTAACCAAAGTATCATAAATAATCGAAAACATATAACCCATTCCAAGTAATCATCATAGATAAAACAAGAAGGCACTAAAAAATAAGGACCACATATCATTATAAAATAATAATAGGTAAGACATTGAATAACAAGATCCCCTATAGTTTATTATATATAAGGAGGAGGAGAATAACCCATAATACTTAAATTATGATCTCATCAAAAACTGGTCTTGAGTCCTACCCAGTCACTTTGTATATACCCCACTCTAGCAAGCCATGAAAAACATCAAGTAAGGGTCCCTTACCTAAACTTGTAACCTATAACATATAGTCTTCTTCTTAGGTTCCCAAGTTCCATGGAATCTTAATTATAGTGTGATTTCAACTCAATCGGCCACCACCAACGTTTTCTCTAAAATAACCAGTCATTATAACAAGTTTATGAATTAGTGATACTTATAACATAACACCTTATAAATAGATAAAAATTAAGAAAATAAAAAATAAATCCTCTAAACTTGGGCTATGTGGGGACAGATATGGTCAGGCACACCCACTTTATCTAGTGTCTGTGTATCTCTATCAACGGTATACGATATAACACATCTAGTTCTAAGGTATACCGACAAGGAAACCACAGTTAAGAAAGAACATGGTAATCTACTGGGGATTCACCAATAATTCTCATATAACCAAGCCTTCCCAAATTTATGGAAGTCATCCATGGAATTATCCTCAATTCCATCCATCAGAATCTAAGGAATATAACTTTGGAATTCTATAAACTAAATCCATGGGAGTATGTGTCCAAGGTATTAATATTATAAGTCTTGACTAGAATCCAAACCCATACCAATCAAATTATATCTATTGCAATCAATCCATTAATGGGATTTGATCCCGCAACATTCACAAAAGTACCCCAAGGGAAACTTTATTGATCTATAATTTTCATAAATAAATATTATATATTATTATATTAATATTCAAAACATAACATTATGATCCCCATAAAAATAATATAGGTCTAGTTTTGTTATAAAAAAGTGGTTCATAAGAGATCTATATTATATCCTATTAAGAACTTCATAACTAATACCCTTCTTAAACATAGCATAATTAAAACCTTTCTTCAAAAACCTAGGGAAAGGAAACTTAATAAATGGTGAGATTAGATGCTCAATAAGGGTTAAAAATGGAGATACCAATGGTCACTTAATCATAACAAGGGCATAAGGATATGAAGACATGATTTACGCTTTTTAAAAAGAAAACCAATATATCATAGATCAAAATCATGAGTCCTCAAATAAATTTTGACAACTCATAAGCCAGGAATCAAAAAGGAATTAAAGAAAATGATCCATGAGAGCATAAAATAGGCATAATACATAAGTTTTTGGTATAAGAAAAATATATAAAATCATTTCCTTATTAAAATATCATTGTTAGGGAAATCATAGTGTATTTAGTTCACTACCCATTCTATAATGTCCTTATTCAAGGTTCAATCCCAAAACTATTATAACGGATAGAGTCCCTTACTGAACTTAGTTAACTCCCCATTATAGTCCTTATTAACTCATGAGATATTAATCATTACCCAATGCATTGGTCGGATATATAATTTTTGACCCCCCTATCACATAATCATAATCCATTTATATGTGTTCAATAAGATCATAAATTAATCATTTTATATCATAACCTCTAGATAAGAAATTGGTTTCATAAAAATTTCAATATTTTATCCTTTTAAAACCCTTGTAAAATAAATAGGTTTCATAAAAATTTCATCATCATAATCATAAACCATATAGAGAAAGAATAAGGATGGTATTACTGGATCATATCCCCATTAAATAATAAGTAACATTAAATGATGTTATCATAAATGAGGTATTTTATTAAAATATATCTAGAATATTTATTGAGGAAAATACCCTTTTAATTTTAGAATCACTTCTTTAAAATAAAAAAAAATCTCAAATATTAAGGAAAAGATATAATTTAAAAATAAACTTGTAAAATTGTCAATAAATCTTTAAATAATTGAGTGGTGATGCTAGTGGTAAATTATTTTCTTTTCATGCATATTAAAATGAATATTTCATCCATATTTTTTTATAAAAAGTCAAAAGTACCTGATTATAAAAAAGACAAGAATAGTCCTTTAAAAAAAATTTAAAACATCAAACATTTCTAAAAATGAATTTAAATAATCATATTAAAATATAAATAAATTATTTAAAACATTTTTATAAAACATTGATATGGAAGAAAAAGTATTATCGGTTGAAGAGGAAAATAAAGTCTATTTTTTTAAAACATTCTTTATGTATCTTGTGTTCTTAAAGAGTAGAAGATAAAATGAAAAATTTTAATATATTAAAATAACTGAAATATAATAATATTCATGGGATTATTAGGATATAGGATATAAAATTTCATCATAATAATTTCAATTATAAACAATCTTTGTAAACAATGAGACTGTAACATAAATCCCTTACCACTTTAGTAATTTTTGAATCATAGTCCTCATAAATTAATAACATCAAATGGAACTTTAAATATAATTAATATAAGGAGAATCATTATATAAAATGTAAAATATGAATTATATACCCCTCATTAACATAAATATGTGTAAAACATCAAATATGTCTCAATGAAACAATATTGAGATGAAAAACCATAACCACCTTGGTAATATCTGAATCAAATCATAATGAAATAGAGAAACTTGTATGGATTTTTAAATACATATATTTTTTATTAAAATCATAATAAAATACATTCATGGGAATTCTATTGATATAATAAAGGAAATAAGTGGTGAATGTATAATATGACTCATATAAATAAAAGTGAGATGAGTAACCCCTTACCTCAAGTTATTCTTTCTTCAAAAGAAATCTAACCTCTTGTGTAATTATTTTAAATACAAGAATAACTAACAAATTTATAATATCATATATGATCCAATTATAATATTTCAACAGCCATTCACTAATATTCTTTATTAAAATCTCCATTTATGGGTGTTAACAGTTTCATTTTTCATGAGAATTTCTATTCTGCTGTTTTGATCCTTGTATATTGATCAGGGATAAATCATCTACATAATGTTAATAATGATATATATATATAATATATATTCATTATATATATATATATACATCCATAAAAAGTAGATATAGGAAAATAAATTAAACTGTGCATGGAGATGCTAGGATATACATATGCATGAATGATGTTTTCACTTTTCAACAAAGGGAATGAAATAAAGGTAAATAATAATTAAAAAATAGAGAATTATTATTATATCATATATATTATATATAGTCAATAAATTTATCCTTATTACCATCAATGTAAATAAGAAATTAAAAACTAATCACATCTCTTCGTGGAGGAGGTAGTCCACACGTATGCATGAGCGATGTTATCGTCTTCCAAAATATTGGACGGTAAGAAGTTAGATATGAAATTATAACTCTAGAAGAATAATTATTTCATAAATATCATATTTAAATTTTAAAACTATTATAATAACCACCCATTAAATATGTTTACAAAAAATTAATTACATCGTTATGTGGAGGCAATAGTCCACATGTACGCATGAGTGGTACTTTCACTTCCAATTTAATGGAAAGAAGGGTAGATAATGGTGGTTCCATAATCATAATAACATTTAAGTATATTTAGGATAATAAATTTATTATTTTATGATGAATACAGTATATTTATAGTGGGTTTAATATGAAATAAATTGAAATAGGTCATCTAGGATGATTACCTCTTCTTCAGTAGGTCTCCTATAAATCCTTTCTTAATGACCATTTTAAGGGTATTTTAAAAATACATATCCTATACTTAATTGATAGTGAATTTCAAAAGATAATTTTTCAATTTTTGGTTGAGATATATGTCTTAAAGTAATGTAAATATAAGAAATGAGTATTTCCCTTTTATAAGTAGGGGAGAGGACAGACTTGTAATTTCTTACAAGATTAAAATATAATAAAGTCATACTCAAGAAAAATGCTTCCATATAGATAGAGGTTCAAATTTTGGATATTATGAGTTCAAAATATATCCATACAATTTGTTTTAGAAAATTTTGTTTGGATAACATACCCTTATCTCTTGGTTTAACCCCCCTAGTAAACTCATTTTAACCCTAACCGTAGTGATAAATTTTTAGTGTTTTTAATATTCAATGTGAGAAAAAAAAGTGGAATCCTTAAAAAAATAAATTATTATTCCAAATTTGGTATCAATTTTATCAAATTTAATTTATATAAGTGTCAGGTTTTAATTTTAAGTTAAACCTATAAAATGCAACAAAAGGTAGTTTTCCTAAAAAATCTTTTCTTAAGTATAAATTGTTTATATTTCAAAATCCAACATAAAATTAATTATAATGACAATAATTTTATTTTTAATAATATAAATGATATAATTATACTTTTAAAACCATTTTAAAATAAATGGAACATTATAAATTCTTTAAATGAAAAGGTGGTTTTTAACAAAAATATTTATTTTTTACTATTTAGCAAAAACTCAATCTTTTTAGACAATTATAAAAATTTAACTCTAAGATAATTTTAAAATAATGATTTATATATTTTATTTTATTTTTAAATATAAAAAAATTGATACAATTAATTATATTATTTATTCAAAAAAGTAATAAAAATCGTTTTTGAGGAAAAATGTATTTTTGAATCTTATAAGGTCTTTAATAAAAATTGAGTACTTTTGTAACATCCCAATTCGAGAAGCCACCCAAAGGTGCCCCGTACCCGGTTGGTCACATGGACTCAAGTGCATTTCCCCAAACTCTAGAGGTTGTTGACTAGCAGTGAATGCCTTGTGTGTGATAGTGGGAAAACTATGCCCTCATTGGCAGAGTACACAGCGGAAGTAAACAAACATGCAATAGAGGAGGAAGTAAATATCCAAAAATAGTAAACAGCGAAATACTGAGTTAATAAACAACTGGAGAAATGCATAATAAATGATTCGTGATACATATGTCTAGTAAAACATCCAAACAAGCCATAATGCTAAATAAAAATAGTATTGAACCAATTACAAAAGAAAAAGATAGCAGATCCTCAACATCGCAAGCCTAGGCTTGGTCCCATTCTCTCCAGCTCCATAGCAACTCAAGTACCTGAAGTGGAAGTGTTCTTTCCCTTATCTATACTTGCAATAATATAATCTGTTTGGGCCCAAAAGCAATGCCCAAACAGGGTGTGAGACTAAATCCCAGTAGGCAACCACCTGAAGATCTGTGTCTAACACTCAGTGAATATATGGCTGGTAAAAGTACAGAAATAAGTAAACAAGAACATGTTGAACAGTAACAATCCACAGTTCCAATATCAAGAAACAGCTAATAAACATCTAAGAAAAAATAGGTAACCCTCTGGGAAGTACTCTCAGCTACCCCCTCTAGTCCTACCTAACAAGTACAACAATCCTCCGGGCTGTACACTCAGCCTAACATCTCTGGTTTGGTTATAAGAAACAAATTATAAGACTTTCTAAGGAAGCTCACTCGTTCAATTCCCCTTATATCCTAGGTTATTCAAATACTCTTTGAGGAAGTTCACAAAGACAATTCCTCTAATAGTCTAAGGTAAGCACGGTAATTCAAAGCAAAACAAAGACTCTCTAAGGAAGCTCACACGGTCTATCCCCTTATAGTCTAAAGAAGTCAAGAAATCTCTAAGGAAGCTCACACAGTCATTCCCCTTATAACCCAATGTAATCCTAGGATCTCTGAGGAAGCTCAAATATTCTATCCACCTATTTCCTAATGCTCAAAGACACTCTAAGGAAGCTCACTCGGTCAATTCCCCTTATAGTCTACTACACTCAGTTCTCATGGCCCTGTGTAGGATAATGGCATAGCAATGAAATACAGCCAAAATAAACCTACAGAACTACATTTCTAAATATTCTACAGAATAACAAGCATCTCAGGATTCAAACTCTCCATCATACAGCAATAGGTGTGGAAAATAGGCAAAGTAGCCAAATTTGGTAACATGACCAAACGATCATAAACAGAACATGCATAAGAAAAACATCCAAGGAATTTTAAAGCAACTCTATTATTATTCATTCAACCTCTACACAGGCATACAAGAATGGAAGGAAGACAATAGGGGTAAAATGGTAAACATGCAATACCCCGTTCAGGGGTATTGGTGGAAATTGCACATAAAACTCAAAGACATTGAACGAAAAGAAAAAAAACCACCTACCTTGGCTTTAGGTGATCGATATACTTGAACCTCAACTCTTAAATCACCTGAGAATCTCGTAGATCTAAAAAAATGTATAAAACACTCAACCCAAGATAACTTGGAAAAGAGGAGTAATTGGAAAATGATGCTTTAGAAGAAGGAAGAACTCACCGATGTGATTCAAACGCAATAACCGGTATTCTAATCAGAGGAAGGACAGAGACTTGGGGGCTTGTAGAAGATCCATGGTCATATGGGTTCTCTCGGATGAAGATGACCTAGAAGAAGTGATTTTTGTCCGTCAGACACGACCTTGGTGCGTTTAATGAAAAAACAAAATAAATGGAATGTACTTTTAGAGTACACAGCGTGTACTTTCTGTTTCTGTACTCCGCATTAGGTGGCCTCTAAGTACCTCCCACACGGCCATGTGTGTGGACAGGACACAGCCAACACATGGCCTCTAGCGGCATCACAGTACACGGATTGTACAAGTACATGACGTGTACTTTGAAAATTTCCAGATTTTCCTCTTTTTCTTAAAAATGACTAGAAAACGAAAAACATACCTGAAAAGAAGATCTGGGTTCTTAAAAACTTCCCCCCTTAAAGAAATTTGTCCTCATATTTACCTAACTCGACGTAGAAGAAGAAACCCCGAACAACTTTGGCCACTATTATCGTACATTGGCCTCCCTCTTCTATGTCTCGTCCTACACCCGCCCATGCAGCCATATCACTCATACCAAGGGAACATACCATCCACTAAGAACCTTTGTACTACGATCCACAATCCAGATAGGATGATCTTAAAATGACACATCCACTTCAAGCTCAACTTCCTCTGGTTGAATGACATGAGACGGGTCTAAAAAGTAACGCCAGAGCTGAGAAATGTGAAAAACATCATGCATAGCCTGGTACCTCTGAGGTAACTGCAACTGATAGGCAACCATATCAACTCTCTCTAACACCTCAAATGGCCCGATGTACCTTGAAAAAAGCTTCCCCTATCTCCTAATCCTCTTGTGTCCCAACCTCGGTGTGACATGCAGGAAAACCTGATCCCTGACCTCGAACTCTAGAGGTCGTCTCCATTGATCAACATAAGACTTGTGAGGAGACTGTGTAGTAGCCATCCTCTTTTGAATCAACTCAATCTACTCTGTGGTCTCCTGAACAAGATGAGGTCGCAGCAAAGCTGCCTCTCCTACCTCCAGCCAGCATAAGGGTGACCGGCATGGCCTATCGTACAAAGCCTCAAAAGGTGCCATCTAAATAGTTGTTTGATAACTATTGTTGTAGGCAAACTCCAAAAGAGGTATATGCTTCTCCCAAGAACCTCAAAAATCCAGAATGCATGCTCGGATCATGTACTCAAGAACATGAATCATGTGCTCGGACTGGCCATCAGTCGGGGGATGGTAAGCTGTACTCATAAGTACATGTGTACCCAACACCTTCTGAAGCCCCTGCCAGACCCGAGAAGTAAAATGCACATCCCTGTCTGAAACAATGGAGTGTGGAAATCCATGCAGATGTAAAATCTATCGGATGTAAAACCATCCCATCTCATCAACATTATAGGTCTTCATGATCTACAATAAGTGAGTGACCTTCTTGATTATGTCAAGGACAACCCAAACTACGTCATTCCCTCGAGGCGACCTCAGAAAACTAGTCACAAAGTCCATCGCAACGTCATTCCACTTCCACTCAGGAATGGGTAGCTACTGTAAAATCCCTGCTGGTTGTTGATGCTCTGCCTTAACCTACAGACAAGTGGAACACCACATGATGAAACTAGAAACATCCCTCTTCAAACCTGGCCACCAGTACTGATGGTGTAGATCATGATACATCTTGGTGATGCTAGGATGAACTGCCCAAACTGAGGAATAAAAGTCCCACATCAGCTCCTCACGTATGTCTGTTGGCACCCATACGTGCCCCTGGAAACACAAGATCTCATACTCACCTATCGTCCATCCAGGAATAGAGTCCTCTCTTGACACACTCTCCCATATAACTAGGCCCTCTGAGTCTGATAGCTTCCTCATTCGCACCCAATCAAGAAGTGTAGAGGTAGCAGCTACATAAGAAATAAAAGTCTACACTGACTGTCTTGCACCTCCAAATTCATCTCAGAGAACAGATCCATAAGCTTCCACTCCAGATCGTGCATCGGGTAGTTCCTCTCGTGTGGCCTTAACTATCGAGACCCGTACGCAATGAATCCATCTCCCCTGCATAAGCACAACACCCAACCTGATACCTGATGCATCACAGTAAACAATATAGCTCTTGACCGACTCCAGCAAGACTAGTATCGGTGCTGATGTCAACCTCTCCTTCATCTCATGAAAGGCTGAATCACAATAATGTAACCATAAGAACTTCTCACCCTTCTTAGTCAGGACCATCAGCGGTGCTTCTAAGCGTGAAAAGTCTTGTATGAAGCGTTTTTAGTACCCAGCCAGCCCTAATAAACTCCATAACTCAAAGACATTCATTGTCCGATCCTAGGAAACTACTGCTCTCAATTTCTCTAGGTCTACTGATACAACTGTCTCTAAGATGACATGACCCAAGAAGTGAATTTGTTCCATCCAAAAGTGTTACTTTGAGAGCTTAACATATAACGGATTCTCCCTTAGTGTACTCAAAACGATCTCAATATGTGCGGCATGGTCATGCCGAGTGTGAGAGTACACCAAGATATCATTCACGAAGACAACCATGATGAAATCCAAGTATGGATGGAACACTTGGTTCATTAGTTCCATGAAAGTTGTCGGTGCTTTTGTGAGACCGAACAACATAACCATATACTCATATAGACCATACCTTCTCTGGAAGGTTGTAAGAGGTATATCATATGGTCTAACGCACAACTTATGATAGTCGGATCTCAAGTCAATCATCAAGAACACTCAGGCTCCTCAAATCTGATCAAATATATCATCAATCCTAGGTAAGGGATATCGGTTCTTGACCATCAACTGGTTTAGATTTCGATAATCCACACAAAGATGAAGGGTATCATCTACCTTCTTTGTAAACAAGACAGGCGAACCCCAAGGAGAAGTACTAGGTCGGATGAAACCCTTTTCCTGTAACTTTTCCAACTACTTCTTGAGATCCTGTAGCTCTGGTGTAGCCATCCTATAAGAAGGAATGGACACCAGTGTCTCTCCAGGCATTAGATCAATAGAAAATTCTACCACACACTCCGGAGGCAAAACTGAAAAGTCCTCTGGAAAGACATCCCTAAAAAGATCCACCATTGGAGGGAAGTCTAACTTTGAAGTCCCCTATTCATCCAGATATAGACTAGAAATCTAGGCTATAACTCCTTTTAACCCATGATGCTCTGGTCCTGCTCTATTCATCTGGACATCCCACTCTCCCTTATGAAGAAAAGATCCACCCTCTGGTGATATGAAACTCACCTTGCAGTGATCACAGTTGATGACTGCCTGGAAGGGAACTAGCCAGTCCATTTCAAGAATGACATCATAGCTCGTCATCTCTAGGACATAAAGGTCCCATAAGAATTGACATCCACCAACCTATAGAGGGCACTCCATGCACTAACTTACTCTATATGTCATCATCCACAACGGTGTTTCAAGCATCAAGATATCAGCAAAAGAAAAGATGCAGAGCCCAAGGCTCTCCAAAACAGTAACAAAGATAAAGCTATGGGAAGGCCCTATGTCAAAAAGAGCAGAAGATAAAACTAAGGATACTAAGATCATACCTCGAATTGTGGAAGGTCGAGGATCTTTCTCCTATTTGGTCTGCTCAAATACAAAAGTTTGTCCTGCTCTACGGCCCTGTGACCCTGCCTGACCGCTCTAGGCTAATCCACCCTACTGTCGTTGAAGGACCTTTCGACTGACTACCCCGACCATGACCTCCACCTTAGCCTGAACGGCCAGAAGAACTCCAGTTCCCAGACTGGTGAGAAAATGGTGGTGATTCTTCCGAACATGGGGTCATAGAAGAACCCATGTCCCCAGTGCTAGAGAGAAAAACTGACAGGAATGTTGGAGATGGCCCATCTTTCCATAGGATCGGCACTCCATAGGGTCTCTCGGGAAATGTGGCCTTGTATTCCTGCTTCTACCGCACTGGTAGCACACCACATGGCTACCAGAAGGTGCATCCCACCTACTCTCATATCCCCATGCAGTCTCCATGTGGCGCTTTCTGCTATCAGCTGGAGGAATACTAACTGTGGATGCAGAACCACCCAGGCTCATAGCTCCAGAATCTCTCATATTGTGCTCTGTAATCATTTCTTGGTTGACAATAGAGGATATCGAAGTCAACCTAAAGATTTTCACCTTGGAATGGATCTCCTGCCTGAGACTGTCCTCAAACTTCCTAACCAGGAAAAACTCATCACCTTCTGAAATTGGTGTGAAATGTGCAGCTCTGTGAAGCAAGAGGAATAATCCATCACAGAAAGGGTACCCCCCTCCAGGATCATGAGCTCCCAGGATTGATCAGCCCTCAAGGTCTCTGAGTAGAATTAATCGTAAAAGATACGTTGGAACTCCTCCCAGTCCATATTCTAGTGGCGTCCCTCCTAAGAGATGACACCCCACCACCTCTTGGCAGAGTCTCAGAGCATTTAGGTTGCGAGATTCACCCTCCTCTCTGGTGGTACCTCAAGATTCTTGAATATCATCAGTGTGGCTTTGATCCATGACTTTGTAGCCTATGTTCCTCCTTCCCCTAAGAAGGGTGGAGGATGTTGCTGCAGGAAAACCCGCGTCAAACCTGCCATCGATGGGTCAGGAGGTGGTGCTCCCTGGAAGGTCTGCATAATCCTCATAAAACCCTCCCTAAACTTTTCATTGATTCCTACAACTAGTATAACTATTGGTTCCAAGGATGGCACTACAAGAGGATCTATAGGAAGTCCCTGATCATCCATATCAGGCTTCTGATCACTACCCTGCAATTGGCGGTCAATCGGAGGACGTATAGGTGGCATGACTCTGCAAGGTCAAGCACTCACCTTAGATCACGGTTATCAAGGACTGAAAACAAGGTGTTTAAGAAGAGAACAGGATAAATAAAGCATTCTAGTTTTACAAAACATGACTACACGGCGTGTACATTTCCTACATGGTGTGTTCCCTTAAGTCATTTACATGGGCGTGAACTCCAACCTAAACTGATCTTGTAACACCCCAAACACACGGAGTGTTGTATTAACACACAGAGTGTACTTGAATCATATTCCCCTACCCGAGTCCTTCTACATGGTTAATCCAAACGGCTCTCCTAATACAAGACTACATGGCATGTTTATGGTAGACACGACGTGTACTAGACAAGATTCATCTGGCCTGTGTTTTTAGTGAAACGACCTGACACACAGCTCACACTACACGGCAGGTTCTGAATAGACACAGTGTGTTTATGATGGGATAACACCATCCTGTGTTGTTCGTGACATGGTCGGGTACCTCGGTCAGACTACACAGCGTGTTCAACGCGGACACGGTATGTATAGCTTAAGGTATTATCTGTCCGTGTTGTTGGTTACATTGGCGGACACAGGGATGACATGACACAGCGTGTTCGTCTGGTACATGGTGTGTTCCCACCAGACCTTTCTCATCTCGTGTCTCTGCCCACATGGCCTATGACATAGTCAGAGACTTCACAACGTGTACATAAAGTACATGATGTGTACTTAAGAAAAATAGTTTCTTCCTGAACAGAAGAACACATGGAATGTACTTAACACTACACAACATGTATTCTAGGTTTTTCTGGACAGTAAGCCTCAGAAACTACTATGGAACCCAGAAAACATTGAAATGAACACTAAAAGTGCCAAATTCCAATTTCTGAGGGCCCATACTCCCCACGAATCAATGTCTGGAATCTTGTACAGGTTATAATAAGGAAAACAGAGCAATGATATAAGGCCCCAGCCTTAAACCTTACTTAATATTGAATTAAATGAATAATTCACATTGAGGATCTTTTCAGGTTTAGAGTTTTAGAGAATTAGGACATAACTATTTCATCTCAAAAGATTACAAAGTAGAAACTTCTACTAAATTTCCATAAAATAAAAAAACTATTAAAAAGAAACATGTCTAGTTCCATGTTCTAGGTAGCATGACTTTCCCTTGATCCCATCCTTGACCCTATTCTACGTTAAGTCCTGTGAAAGACATTTCAAAAACTTGGGATGAGCATAAAAAGCTCAGTAAGGGATACACAAAGAATGTAAACTGTTAGTTTTTTAAAAGAACAAGTAAACCATGTATACTTTATCAAAGTAATACTTTTCACCTTTTCAAAGTAGTAAAAACTCTTCACTGAATAAAAGTTCATTTCTTACCCTTCTGTAACCAAAAGATTACCATAAAACCCATAAAAAGATCACATAACATATAAAGGTAACTTGGGACATAAACATACTTAAGTGGAATAACTATACGGTCGACTTCAACACATATCACTTAATGGAATAGCCATACGGCCAACTTCCATACATACTTAATGGAATAGCCATACGGCCGACTTCCATACCCAATACATTGGAGGTTATAACGTAACCACCCGTCCTGGTATTCACGGCACCACCCGTCATAATGTCCAAGTACCATTATTACACATAAAATATTGAAAATATGAACATTTTGATAATAATATTTCATTTGCAATCACAATAATTAATTCCCAGATATTGAATTAATCAATCCATTTTCAAAAACCATTTAAAATAGATTTTTTAATCAAAGTGTCCCATACCACTTTAAAGCTTTTAATGGAATTATAATTTTAAAACATTAATGTACATATAAATAAATACTGAAAACCATTTTGAAAACATGGACATTAAAGATAAAGATTTAGAATAATAAATCTTTAAAACATTTAAAATGATATTTTTGTTAAAGAGTTTTTAACAAAATGAGAGACTCTTGAATACAAATAATTGTCGAATAACATTTAATCTGAACTTTATAATATCATGAGAATAAATGGATTCATGATATAATATGTCAAAGGACAGTATACACACCATATAAGAGTGAATTGGTGCATAACAACAATGAAGTCTCAAAAGAAATGTAAAATGAGATGAAATCCATTATAAAGAAGGTATCCTTAAATTAAGGATAATTTAATCTCATAATTATGTGTGACAAATATAAATACACCCAATATAAGTGGATATTAAGTGTAAAACAATCAAATTTCATTCACACATATTCAAAGGATGACATATTCAATAACTATATGTTGAACCCAAAGAAATCGAAATTGAGTTAAGAAGTTCCCTTGGTAAAATTCGACAGCCTAACGGTGTCACATTAAATTTTACAAAAAGGGTTGATGAGAGAGATAAAGGGTATCTCATCACTTGGACATAAAATTTACATAAATAAGGATATATAATAACATATCCCAACATAATATTATGTGAATCAAAAGAAGTCTTTTAAAAAAAGGAGGGTGAAAGGTTCCCTTACCGACTTGGGTAACTTTCGAAACGTACACCCCATTGAAGAAGGTTCATACACTGAATATGTAAGTACCCATAAATGAAATTATATTACACAAAGAGTATAATAATGGGAGGTACATACACCAATCAAAGGAAATGGTGGAAAATGTAGCATAAATCTCAAGGGAATAAAATTGAGATGAAAATTTCCTTACGAAAACTCGGCAGCCAAACAGCGCCACTTAAAACTTCCAAAAATGGATTGATGAGATCAAATAGAGTATCCCATCATATTAAAATAAAATGTACAACAAGGGGAATATAAAAGAACATCCCCCATCATAACAAATCGGATCTTAAAATAAGTGTCACAAATGAGAGTACATAAAAAAAGAGAGAGGTTAGATCTCTTATGAAAATTCGGCAGCCTAACGGCACCACTCAAAACTTAAAAAATGGATTGATGAGAGAGAATATGGTCTCTCATCATATGAACATAAAAATTAAAGTAAGATTAATATAAAATTACATCCCAATAATAAGACAGATGAGCTTTAAAAGGAATGACATAAAAGATTGTACTTAAAAAGAAAGAGAGGAGTAGGATCTCTTACCTCGGGTCCGACTTGACTCGATCGTTCTTTAATCTCCTGAATAATAAACTTGAGTTAATTTATAATTCCTTAAGAACCTTTTTCAAGTTCATTATTCCTTTTATATCACTTATTACCATGTCATAGATATTATGTAATCATTTAAGTTAATAATGTTTTTTTTGTCGATACTTGGTTCTTAAGTCGAAAGTGGACTTCTTACAACTACATGTTGTTCATGTGGTCAAAGGTTCATTATATACAGAATTGTATTCATGATTTATATATCATATATATCATATATATCCAGTATATTCATGCATTTATAATATTACATAACATTTAGAGTTAAGAAATGAAATGCACCGTTCATGGAGACGGAAAGCCGTATGTACGCATGAACGCTACTTCCATTTCTATTTCATATTTAATGGAATTAAAACATAATGATACATAATAGTATTTTAATTATAGTATGGTATCATATATAATATCATTAAATATATCCTTTATACGTACCACATATGGTATTAACGAATCAAATCACTTTGAGGGGTTGGTAGTCCGCACTTCCTTAAATGAAGATATCGCATTTACCCATAATGGAAACCATAATGGTATGCCATAAATTAAAAATACAGAAGCTTAAGTAAAAAAATAAACATATTATATATCATATATATATATATATATATATATTCATCTAAATGGCCACCTTTTAAGGTGTTAGAATAAAGTTGAACAATCATCGTTTCGGGAGGCAAAAATTCGCCATCCACGGAAACAGTATGTTCTTTAACCATTAGATGTAGGTGTGTGTAAGTGTAGCTAGAATACTTATTATAAAAACATCCTAGTATATTGAAGATACTTTATTTTTTACAAAATAAATTAATAAAAAGATTTTAGGGGGTTGGAGAATCAAAATAAAACAAAAGGACACGAGTGAAGACATTACCTTTAAATCGGGTAACTTCCTTTGATTTGAGCTCAAAGGCTTCCTTGGAAAGGGTTCTTCCCAAATTTAGGCTTCAAGGAGTTAGAGAGAGATGTGGAGAGATTAAATGGGCATAGGTTGGCCGAGCCCAAGGCTTTAGATGTGCCAGTAAGGAGGTAGAGGTGGGGGCCTTTTATAAGAGGAGAGGAGGGGAACTCTTGGAAAGTAAGAAAATGTTACTTTATTTGAAAATGAGTTTCGGATTTAAAAGGTCCCACATTGATATTATTCGTGGATAAGGTGATAAGGGTTCGAAATACACTCATCCAATAGGTTTTGGACATGTTTATGTTTTAGATATTACATTATCTTTCCATTTTATTTAAATCGTTAAATAATGAGGTCATCGTTGCATCATCATGATGTCATAAATAATTTAATTTATTTAATCTCTAAAAATTATAAAAAAAATAATATGATGTAGGAAATATTTTTATCTTTTCAATGACTATTTATAGTCAAAAATATGACTTGTATAACCCCATGTAAAAATTGTTTTAGTAAAACATTTCATGTTTGTGTCGTTTTTACTTTATCATTAAATAAAAAGGTATTTATGTCATTTTCCAACCAAAGTGGCTCCATGGAGTCCCCAAGTTGACCCATGGATTGTCTTGGTCGGACATGACACATCCAATGAGGGTAGGACATGTTTCTAGGTCATTTTATTTTATTAAAACATTATTCTTACCCTAAACTACACTAATTACCTCTAATCGCGATTAAAAACTTAATAAGTTACTATTCACCAAAAAATTATTTTAATTCCATTGAACCACATTTTACTTCTTAATGACAACCATTTATGTCGGATTTTTGAAATTAAAAACACAAAGGTGGCAAAATTTCATTTAAACAAAAAATCAGTTTTTTATAAGTACCACTTAGTGGTTTCACTATTCATCAAAAATTGAAGTTTTTAAGAAAATTACCAAAAATTCACCCTAAGCTATATTTGATATTCCGAATTCAAAAATGATGTCTATTTTACAAAATTCAAAACATATAATTTGCATTAATTAATTTAATAATTAATTCCCGCTGTCAAAAAAATAGCGTGTTTTTATTAAACAAAATGTATCAAAAGATTGACACTAGTTTAAGTCCGATTTCAAAGTGAAATTAATTCTGTCGACCACTATTGGATTAAATGGTAAAAATATATTCTAATTTCACTTTAAAACCAATTCAAAAGATAATCTAATCATATAAATAAATTATATTAAAAAGAGGTTTTGAATTAAAATACAACATTTTTCACTATTCATTAAAAATTGAACTTTTTCGGAAAAATACCAAAAATTTACACAAAGTAAATTTTGATGTCCCGATTATAAAGAAGAATTTTATTTTGTCAAATATAACACATAAAATTGTCAAAAAGTGGATTTAAAAGAGGTTCGCCATCGAAAGGCGGTTAATCGGCCTTTTAAAGAATATTAGAATGTTTACGCTTAAAATTGGATTCATTCGCATTTTTAATCCTCTAAAATTTATTGTAAAAAGTAAAAATATTTGACAAACATATATAATCATTTTGTAGTTAGTTCTGTTCATTCATGCCATTACAACGGCTAGGCGTTAACTACCATTTAAAATAATATTATTTTATTATTAGAGTGCAACATAAGATTCCCAAGAAACTCGTTGTTGTGTATTGGGTACGCCATCGAGCATAGAATACCTTTTAAAGTAATATTAATATTTGATTCAAAAATATTGATAAATATAAAGATGTCATATTCTTTATTTACCTGGGGTGTTACAAATGATCCACCAAATTTTGGTCCATGAAGGACGATAACACCTCAAGAACCAAAGTTTGGAATCCATTAAAGCAAAACTTTATTCAAAACAATACCCTATCAAACAGCAGGTATTCTTATCAAGGCATCTATCACAACAGCATGCATATTCTACACAACATCTATCACAACAACATGCAATCGCTAATGCATCCTAGATGACAAGGCAAGAATGCATGACATGTGATTTCTAGAAAGTGCATATATGATGCATGATATGGCATACCCTCATCTCATCGGGTTGCTATAGAAATAGAACCTCAATAACATCAACACGAATAACACAAAACAAGTGAGTCACCCAATGGTGAAAATCAGATCAACCGTAAACTTGCAAAACCAGAAGAAATTACAATAAACGATGTAGATTGGCTTTTCCCTATACACGGGTTAGCTACTCCCAGGCACAACTTATTACTAAGTACTTATTCCTTCTTATCCCTGGATAAAGTCTCCAAAAGGTAAATCAAGAGAAAATAATCCCTATAATACCACTTTGTAACATCCCGATTCTGGAAGCCACCCAGAGGCGCCCCGTACCCAGTTGGTCACATGGCCTCAAACGCATTTCCATGAATTCTGGAGGCTACCGAATAGTAGCGAGGGCCTTGGGTGTGATAGTGGGGAAACTATGCCCTCATTGTCAGAGTAAAAAGTGGAAGTAAACAAATATGCAATAACAGATGCAGTAAATATCCAACAACAGTAAACAGTGGAAGACTAAGTTAATAAACAACTGGAGTAATGCATAATAAATGATACATGATAAATATGTCTAGGAAAACAGCAAAACAAGCCACAATGATGAATACAAATAGTACTGAACCAAGTACAAAAGAAAAGGATAACAGCTCCTCAACATCGCAAGCCTAGGCTTGGTCCCATGCTCTCTAGCTCCATAGCAAATCAAGTACCTGAAGTGTAAGGGCACTTGCCCTTATCTATAATTGTAACAATATAATCTATTTGGGACCAAAATCATGGCCTAAATAGGGTGTGAGACTAAATCCTAGTAGGCCACCATTTGAAGATCAATGCCTAACAGTCAGTGAATATATGGAAGGTAAAAATAGAGAAAGTAGTAAACAAGAACATGTTGAACAGTAACAATACACAGTTCCAATATCAAGAAACAGTTAACAAGAAGCTAATCACAAATAGGTAACCCTTTCGGAATTACTCTCAACCATCTCCTCTGGTCCTACCTAACAAGGACCAACAATCCTCTGGGCAGTACACTCAGCCTAACCTCTCTTGTTTTGTCTTATAAAAAAAATTATAAGACTCTATAAGGAAGCTCACTCTGTCAACTCCCCTTATAGCCCCAAGGTCAAGGAATCTCTGAGGAAGCTCACTCGATCAATTCCCCTTATATCCTAGGTCATTCAAAGACTCTATGAGGAAGCTCACATAATCAATTCCTCTTATAGTCTAAGGTAAGCACGGTAATTCAAAGAAAAACAAACTCTCTGAGGAAACTCACACGGTCTATCCCCTTATAGTTTAAAGAAGTCAAGGACTCTTTGAGGAAGCTCACACAATCAATCCCCTTATAAACCAATGTAATCCTAGGATCTCTGAGGAAGCTCATAGAGTATTTCCCCCTATAGCCTAATGCTCAAAGACTCTCTGAGGAAGCTCACTCGGTCAATTCCCCTTATAGTCTACTACACCTGGTTCCCACGGCCCTGTGTAGGATAATGGCATAGTAATGAAATATAGACAAAGTAAACCTATAGAACAACTTGACTAAATAGTATACAGTATAACAAACATTTCAGGATTCAAACTCTTCATCCTACAGTAATAGGTATGCAAAACAGGCAAAGTAGCCAAACTAGCTAACATGACCAAACGATCGTAAACAGAACATGCATGGGAAAAACATCCAAGGCATATAAATACGACCCTATTCTTATCTATTAAACCTCTACACAGGCATACAAGCATGTAAGGAAGACAATAGGGGTAAAATGGTAAACACGCAATACCCCGTTCAGGGTTATTGGTGGAAATTGCACATAATACTCAAAGAATTTGAACGTAAAGGCACAAACAACCTACCTTGGAGTTAGGTAATCGATATACTTGAATAGAAATGCTTGAATCACCTTATAACATTGTAGATCTATGAAAACGTATAAAACATTTAACCCACAATAACTTAGAAAATAGGAGGAATAGGAAAACGATGCTCTGGAAGAAGGAAGAACTCACCAATGCGATTCCAATGCAATCATCGGTGTTCGAATCAGAGGACAGACAGAGGCTTGGGGGATCGTCGAATATCCATGGTCGTATGAGTTCTCTCAGAAGAAGATGACCTAGAATAAGTGAGTTTTTTCCATCAGATGAAACCACGGTACGTTTAATGAAAAAAACAAAATACACGGCGTGTACTTTTGGAGTACACGGCGTGTACTTGTTGTTTCTGTACTCCGTATTAGGTGGCCTCCAAGTCACTCCCACATGATTGTGTGTGTGGCCAAGACATGTTCAGCACACAGCCTCCAATGGCATCACAATAAATGGCCATGTACTCATAAAGTACAAGATGTGTACTTCGAAAATTTCCATATTTTCCTCATTTTCTTAAAAACAACCGGAAAAGGAAAAACATACCTAAAAAGAAGATTCGGGTTCTTACAAATTTTTTATCAAAATATTTGATTATCTAAAATAGTTATACATAATCTTAAAAAAAATTATTCCTATTCATTATTCCAATTTAACAGCTATGTTGTAATGGTATACTATAATATGGTTCATTTAGACTTGTGTTTATGTGTATCACAAGCTAGAGAAGAAATTAAATTTATTTGAAGAGAAATATATATCATAAAATCATTGGGTGTTACATTATAACCCCATTAAAATTAATTATTTCATTGAAATTTAATCAATATGATATAAAAAATGATGATATATCTATTTCATTGTATCCTCAGGTTCCCAAGTAGCTTTTGATTTCTTCATATAACTTTAACTAGGTGAGTGGTCATATTCCATTTCACTTTATCTCTATGATCCAAAACTACTAGTTTTTATTAATAATAAATATCATGATCCATTGGTACATCCTGTTATTTCATTACATGAGATTGATTGGGTATGAACTTCCTCAAGAGATATACTTTGAACACATCATGAACTTAAGAGAGGTTCGGTGGAAGTGCCAAATGATAAGCTATTTTCCCTACTATATCTAGAATATAGAAGGGGGTAATATACCTAGGGATCATATTCCCCTTATTTATAAATCTAATAAATATTTTCAATGGGTAAATTTATAGTAATACCTTCTTGCTAACCTTGAATTCCATATTTCACTAACAATTGTTATCATGAATTTTCTATCGACTATGAGCTTACATGAAGTGCTACTCAATAGATCTATCTTTTCCTGTCATTTCCTTAGTTATCTTATATATCTCATTCTCCAACTTCATCCCAATATATTGGTGTTCTAGATATCCTTCCATATAGGGATTCATATGGTTATATCTTAATGCTTGAGTGAAATATATTTTTATAAGTGAATTTGACAAAAGGAAGGTGTTGATCCTAACCACCTTTGAAATTCATAGAAAAATATCTCAGTACATCCTATATGGTTTGAATGATTCTCTCAGAATGAACATCTATATAAGGATGATAATTAATAAAAAAACCCTGAATAAAGATCTTGTTTAATACTTTTATAGAACTTTTAGGTAAACCTCAGATCTCAATCAGGTACAATGGAATTCAATACTCTATGAAACCTTACCACTTCATTAATATAAATTCTAGCAAGATAATCAAGAGTGAAATATTTTATGATATAAATTAATTGTGAAAACTTCGTAATTCAATCAAATACACCACAAATAGCATTATTCCCTTTAGACATTTTGTGGATTTTGGTGAAAAAAAACATTGGTGATGTTTTCCCATTTCCATTCTGGTATTGGTAATGGTTATAACATCCTATTAAACTTTTTTCTCTCATCCTTAAATTTATGACATACCATGAACTATGATACATACTCTAAAACATCTATTTTCATGTTTTCCCACAAAAAAAACTATTTTATATCTCCATACATCATCATACTTCTAGGATGAATATATAATATTGAACTATGAGCTTCATACAACATCTCCTTAAAATCCAGTATTTATGAAACTCATACATAATAACAAAACCTTATCATTCCATCATAATAAAATTTAAAATCAGGAACATTTATCAACTTCTTTTATAGTTCTATATATTCCTTATGTAAATATTTAGTCTTTACCTAGATAAATGGTTGAAAATTTATTTGATAAAGATAATACTTTCCCCTTCTTTCAAAATTTCTAGATCCATAATTTACAAATATAGATGTATTTTATCTTTTTCGATCCTCGTTAAAGATAATCTAGCATGATCCTTTCAACTCAAAGCATCAGTCACCTTATTCTCTTTCCTAGGGTGGTAATGTATTGAGTAATCATAATCATTAATAAACTCCAAACATCTTATATAGTGCATATTCATCACTTTGAGAATGAATATATACTTTAAAATTTTATTATTAGTATATATATCCCACATTTACCCATAAATTGAATTACTTGATATATTTAATTAAAAAATTTCCATAGGAAAATACAAATCATGATTAAGGTAAATTTTCTCATAAACCTTCAATTTTCATGAGGCAGAGGCTATAACCATGTCATTATCCTTGAAGATGCATCCCAATACATTCTTCAATGCATCACTAATGATCACAAACCCTTCTCTATTATAGGGTAGTATAAGAACAGGTGTGATAACACCTTATATACAGTTTCTTGAAACTTTTGTCACATTCATCGGTCCAATGGAACTAGGATCCCTTCTAAGTTAACTTTTTGATTAGAATAGACAACCATGAGAAATTATCCAAAAGGAGTAAATAATATGTAGAAAATCCAATAACACTACGAATCCTGATCATAATCGGTGGTCTGGTGGAATGTTCAAAAACTTATTTCATTGATAGATCTACTGATATAACCTTTCTTTAGATTATATAACCCAAAAAGTAAACTTTTTATATACAATATTCACATATTTTAAATTTTTCATACATATTCTCCTTTCTTATGGTCTTTTGTATAATCTTTAAGAGATCTTCATGTTCTTATTTTCTCTTAGAATATATAATAATATCATCAATAAATACTACCAAAAACTAATCAAGGTAATCTATTCACTAAATATATGAAGAAAGAAAGGAAATTAGTAAGACCAAATGGTGTCATTATAAATTCATAGTCTTCATACATCATTGGAAAGTATATCTTGGGTATGTATTATCTTTTGAACCATAAAATATAGTATCCAAGTAAAATATAAATTTTGGAAAAATATTTATCTCCTCATAATTTATTGAATAAATCATAAATATGTGAAATAGGATACTTATTCTTAACTATGGTCTTGTTAAGTTCTGTATAATCAATGTAGAGTCATATTGATCCATATTTCCTCTTAATAAAAAGAATAAGTGCACCCCATGGTGACACACTTGGATAAATTCATATCTTATCATGATTCTATTGGATTTTATTCTTCAATTATTACAACTCAATAAAACCTATTCTACAAGGAGTCTTACCATGTATGAGTTATATTTATAAATCGACTTCACAATTTGGAAGAATATTATGCAAATATTCTAGAAAAACAACTTGAAACTATCATAAAATAGGCATATCTTCTATGTTTAGTTTCTATCCAACCATCATATATAAACACCCCTTTCAAATAAAAATCAAGACCCATATAATAGATGTAATTTACATTGGAAGTTAATATTTATCATCGCACCAATATATGATCAAAAAAGGGTTCAGAATTTCAAAAGTGACTTCTCTTCCTTGGAAATTGATGTGGAGTTTATTTAAAGAAATCCAATCCATGCCTAAGATAACATCAAATGAAACAAGAGGGAGAATAATAAGATTTATAGGAAGAACGTTCCCATAATCCTCAATCAGAGAAGAATCATAGATATGAGATGTGATCAACATACAATTAAAATTTTTCACAACTAATTCAACATCTAATCATTTGATTGGTATTTATTTAGCCTTATAAAATTCTTTACATATAAAATAGGGGTAAATCCATAATCAAATAAGTTATTATAAGTTAGAGAGTGAATGGTAAGTGCACATTTAGCTACTTCATTATCATACCCCACATCTGTAATAGATTTTTCATGAGGTTTCCCTTTGTCTTTGGGATTAAGAGGCTACTAGTGTTGATCATTTTCATTAACCTTATTATTTTCGCATTGGTTTGTATAATTACTATAAACTTTTCATTTGAAACACTAGAGTTTCAGTTGTACATTCTATAGTTATTTTCTCTATTATTAACTATCTTATTCTTCCAATAACTTTAGCATTAAATTTCATGATGACCTTCCTTTCCACACATAAAGCATTTACCAATCCCCTTAATGAAAATTCATCTATATTTCCTTCTATTGTTTGAGTATAAAGTAAACATCATCTTATTTTCTCAATGATTTTATTTATTATAATTTACTTTAAATTCTATATTTCTTTTCAAAACCATGAGATTGATGGGTAACTCCAATATTCATATCCACCTTGAGATAACATCAAACAAATTTTTCATAAATACTAAATTATCTTATGGATAATTCCCTTTAGGGACTTGGGTTTAAACCACTGAATAATCTATCAACCTTTATTTTAGGTTGGATGATTAAACTAGAATCATACCTTGTAAGTCTTATAAAATTTTCTTCATAGTTTCTAAAAATTATACAAACTCCTAATTTAGATCAAGGAATTCCTTATCTATTTTTATCAAAATAATATAAGTAAATTACTTATAGAAACATAATCTCCAAAACTCATATCACTCTATAGAGTCAATTTCTTCTCATTAACTCATGTTCTTGGAAAGTTCCATCTATTTATTTAATTCACCTTCCAAACAATAAAAAAATAAAATAAATTTTTCAGGTTCTAAACACTAGATAATGGAAATTATATTTTCAATGGTACTAATCCATTTCTCAATGACTAGTGTATCAATATACCCACTAAAATAAGGTGGGTTTTACCTCATGAAGTACTCAATTAAACATTATTCCCTCCTTTTATCATTTGGAAGCTCAGCATGATTCATAGATTAAGAAATTTGTGTAATTATAGAAACAATATTTTATATTATATATCCCATAACATAAATTTTACTAGGAGTACAATATTTTCATTGTACAACACATTTAGCATCATCACAGTTCCTTTTGGTTCATGCCATTAACTAAAACCAAAAAACTATAGTGTGAGAAATAGTAATAATAATGGGAGACCACACAATTATGGAAATAAATTTATTGGATTTTAAATCTGAACACATTCTTTTCAATCTATTACACCTTAGGTTTAACCTAGGTCATGCATAGTCATCATCTTGGTGAATCCTTCATAATGGTTCATAAAGAAAAACTAAGTTTGCCCAAGTGTATCTTCTGTGAGTGTCAAACTAAGTGTGTACTAAGTTCACACTCACCATGCACCAAAATGATGGATGAAATATACTTGGCCAACTCTTTTCAGGGTTATTATCCCTTTATGAATCTATTCTAGAATAATAACTATTTATAGTATCTAGATAGGGTTGTTTTTTAGGAAAATCACACTATTTTCTTTACAATAACTTAGTATTTTATCCAATACATAGGATTGTCCTATGGTTTCTTACTAAAAAAACTCATCCAAGTTTCTAAAGGTTAATAAACCTTGATCTGATACCAAATATAGATTATCATTCTTTTCATAGATAAATATTACATCTTATTATATAAATATTCAATGTATAATAATATGATCTATGACAGAATCATATTGGCTTAGTGTACTTAGAAACTTGGATACATGAAAAATCAATTCAATAGGTATATAAATAATCTCCCAATAATATATTCATTAATAAAACCCTTCTTATACATATCATACTTAAAAAATTTCTTCATAAACTAGGGAAATTAAATATAAGAAAGGGTGAGATTAGATGCTTAGTAAGGATAAACAAGGTATATATCAACGATTAATTAATCATAACATGAGAATAATGTTATGACGACATTATTTTAACATTTGAAAACTATAATTTTAATATAATAGATCAAAATCTTGACTCATGGCATAAATATGGAAATTTAAAATGAAATGAATTATAAAGGAATCAAAGAACCGAATCCATCAGGGAATAACATAGACATAAGACATATGTTTTTGATAGGAATGTGATAATAAAAAATAGTTTCCTTGGTCAAGGATCACTACAAATACTATCATTGTGGATTTGGTTCACTCTACATTACACCATATCCTTTTTCAAGGTCCACTCCCAGTATTTTCATAGTGGATAGAGTCTCGTATTAAACTGATTTCACTCCCCATTTCAATCCTTATTATCTGATTAGATGTCAATATTTACCCATTGAATTGGAGAAATATATAATTCCAACCCCACCCATCAAATAATCAAAATCCATTAATATTTTTGAAACAATATCATAAACCACTCATCATATATCATAACTCATGGAAAGAAATAAGGTTTCATAAACATTTCAATATTTCATCATAGAATAACCTATGGAATATAAATGGGTTTCATATAAATTTTATCATCATAATTATAAATCATCCATATAAATAATAATTATGGTATCATAGGATCATATCCCTATTAAAGGGTAAGTAACATTAAATTATGTTATTATAAATAAAGGATTTTTTTAAAATATATCTAGTGTATTTCTTGAGTAAAATAACCTTTTAATTTTTGGAATCACTTCTTTAAAATATAAAAAAATTCCAAATATTAAAGAAAACATTTTAGTTGAAAATAACCTTGGAAAAATGTAAAGGAATCATATAACCATTGAGAAGTCATGATATCTTGAAATTTTATTCATGTTGTGTAGGATAAAACAAAGATTCCTTCCAAATTTGCAAAAAATGAAAAGAATTTTCCTTTTAAAACATTTTGTAAAAATTAAATAATGGGTAAAATTTAATTTAAACAATAATAGGATAGTATAATAAAACTTCTTTGAAAACATTTTTAGAAAACATTGATATGGAAGAAAAATAAAATTTGACCAAAGAGATAAATAAAGTCAATTTTCCTTAAAAACATTATTTTAGCCTCTTTAGTTATTAAAGAAAGTAAAATGAAAGTAAAAAATGTAATATATAGAAATAAATATTGTATAATATAATTCATGGAATTATTTAGAGTTAGTTTATAAAATTTTATCATCAATACCATGATCATTAACAATCACAAAAAACAGTGATATTGTAACATAACTCTCTTACAACTTTGGTAATTTTAGAGTCATAATTCCCATGAAATAATAACATCAAATGAATCATTAAATATCATGAAAATAAGTATAATCATGTTATAACATGTCAAAGGGTCTATATATACACCTCTTAAACATATGTATGTGCAAAACATCAAAAGTGTCTTAACAAAATAGTATTGAGATAAAAAAACTACCACTACCACTTTTGTCATCTCTAAATCAAAACCTCATGAAATAGATAAAATTTTATATATTTATAAATCCCTTAATTATCATTAAAATAATCATGAAATATGTTCATGAGAATTATATACACCATAAAAAGAAAATAAGTGATTAATATGGCATATGCCTCACAGAAATAAAAGTGAGATTTTAAATCCCCTTACCTCAAGTTCTACTTTCTTAAAATGATATCTAACATTATATATAATAAATTTAAATTTATTATAATTAAATAAAATACTCATTTACATAATTATAATATCATATATAATCCACTTATAAAATTTAAATACTCATTACTTAATAATTTCTTATTAAAATCGTCATTTTTGGGTGTCATTTATTTTGTTTTTCATGGGAATTTCGGTTGGGTAGTTTTGGTCCTTATAGTTTGACCATGGTTCCATCATATTCATAATTTTAATCATGATATAAATATAATATATATTAATTAAATATATATATATTATCATTCATAAAATGTTGATATAGAAAAATTAATTACACCGTTCATAAAGATGGTAGGTCATACGTACGCAATAACGTTGTTTTCACTTTTCGGAAGATGGAGAGAAAAAAAGTTAGATAATAATTAACATTTAAAGATTAATTATTCTGTCATATATATCATATATTTTAATTAAATTTATCCTTATTACCTTTCATGTAAAATTTAAATGATAAATAAATCACATCGCTTCATGGAGGTGGTAGTCTACACAAACGCATGAGCGAAGTTATTGTCTTCAAGAATATTGGGAGGTAAGAATGTATATATGATATTATAACTAAAGAATCATAATTATATCATAAATATAATATATAAACATTAATACCATCATAATAACCATCTATGAAATATGGTGATGGAAAAACAATTGTATCGCAATGTGGAGGTAGTACTCCACATGTACACATATGTGATGCTTTCACTTCCCATTTGATGGAAAAGAGGGTGGATAATGGTCGTTACATCATAATAACAACATTTAAGTATATTTATGATACATAATTTTTTATTTTATGAGTAATATGATACATTTATATGAGTTACAATTAAAAAATGAAATTGTTTGGGTAGAATGATTTCCTCTTCTTTGGTAGGCCTCCTTTGGATCATTTTTTAAAGACCCTTGGGATACTATTTTAAGAAGACCAATACCTCTAATTAATGGATAGGTAAGTTTAAAAGATAATTTTTTAGGTTTTTTTTTATCAATATTATCATAGTTGAGTAAATAATAGAAATTATGAGTGCCCTTTTATAAGTGGGGGAGACGACACGCTTGGAATTTCTTAAAAGATTAAAATATAACAAAGACATGCTCATTCCAAATGCTTCTAAATGGATATAGGATAAAATTTGGTATATAATGAGGTATAAATATCTATATACAATATTATATAACAAATTTTAATTATAAATCTTACCCTTATAACTTGGTTTAACCCCCCCCCCCAAAAAAAACTCGTTTTAACCTTAATCGTGGCAACAAATATTTTTACAGTTTTTAATTTTTATTTCAAAAAAATGAATATAAAATAATTAAAAAAAACTAGACATGATGATTAAAAATATTTAATCCATTTTATGAAATTCAATTCAAATAAGTGAAATAATTTAATTTAAAATTACACCATAAAAATGTGATGAAAATCTGTTTTCAAGGAAAAAAGTTCTTATGTATAAAAAAATTTATACCAAAATACAACATAAAAGTAATTTTAATAATAATAATTGGAATATTAGGAATAAAAATTAACTAATTTTAATTTAATAGCATTTTTAAAAATTAAAATTTGTAAATTATTTTAAATAAAAGGTAGTATTCAATAAAAATTAGTATTTTTAACTATTCATCAAAAAAACAATATTTCAAAAAAATTACAAAAATTTCACTCAAAGATAATTTTGAAGTTTTTATTTAAAAAATGAAGTTTATTTTAAATTTTATAAAATTGGAAAAATTAATTATATTCTTTGTTCAAAAAAAAAGTGATAAAAACATTTTTCAGGAAAATGTATTTTTAAATCATTTAAAAACTTTACTAAAAATTTAGTAATTATTTATAAATATACTTTATTTATATAAAACATTTATAAAAAATATTTAAAAATTTGTTTATTTGTATTCACTTCACTAATTTAACATCTATGTTGTAATTTATACTAAATTACAGATCATTTAGATTCTGGTTTTCATGTATCTCAAGCTATCAAAGAAATGAAATTTATTTAAAAAAAATATATCATAAATATTTTAGTGTTAATAAATCCATGAAATTAATATATGGAATTAAATATATAAGTCATCAACTGAATCCTAGGGGAAATAGCGAAATGAAATTCATAGTGATGAATCAGTGATGAATCCAAGGTAACTCATCGAATTCATTTTATTTGGATGTTCTTGAATCCAATGAGAAATCCTCCAGTGGAATTTAAGAGATTCTATAAGTTTAATCCATGATCACTCAAGGAATTCCACCCATTTCATTTCCAAAACTGAATAGAAGGGATGACACCCAAGGAAATCCACTCATAAAAATAATCTACAAATGAAAACTCAAATACCAATCCTTATTTACCCATCACACATTTATCATTAAGCAATAACAATATTAGACCCAATGAAATTATTAAATATCACTCACCGTTTCATAAAACCTATATGTTTTCCCCAAAAACTTAATTAAATAGGGTATCATGCACAATCAATGAGGTAAAACACCTTTTAGGAGGCTTATGGAACTCTATTTAACCAACACCATTATTTAAAACTCACAAAAAAAGAGAAGTGATCAATTATTGTTGTTGTATTCAACACCCATTTCATACCCCACAATTTTATTTTTTACTTTACTAATTGGTTATTCCATAAATCTCATATTATTTTCACAAAAGGCCATTTCAACATAATTCCTCATTTCTATAAGCCACAATCCTCATTCAATTAGACTCCTCACAAGGGTCAAATAAATTTTACAATCCAATGCTCAAAATCCCAAGGTCCAATTCAAAGGTCCAAACCATTCTCAAAATTAATGATGGTTGTAACATTCCATTTGAAAACCATCTTTTTAAATTACAACTTCACATTTAACTTTTAAATCTAGATAGTCATAGCTCACCTCAATCCCATTTATTGAAAAACCCAACAAAGATTATCCCACAAAGAACTATCAATTTTTTATATAGTTAAAGTAATTATAAATGTGACTTTAAACCAATTAAAACCTTATAAAAAACCAAGATTTTAAATGTGAAATTATGTTTGATGGAGTATACAAAACAGAACAACAGGCTTAAGAGAACCATAAGATATTATTATTTAAATATGACTATTATAACCTAGTTTCCAAATTAGAGGGTATGAATAGAATTAAATTAATTATGGAATATATATGAAGGTCCTAATAAATATAAATTTATAGATTAATTATAATTAAATAATCTCTCAGTTTTTAGTGATGTAATTTTATTCTTCAAAAATACATTTTCTTCAAAAAAATGTTTTATTACTTTTTATAAACAAATAACATAATTAATTTATGTAACTATTAGAAATTTTATTTTATAAATTGTATATTTTTTTTTAAATCCACATATAAAAATAATATTATGGTGAAATTTTGATATTTTTATGAAAAGATTGATTTTTTCAATAAATAGTGGAAAATGCTGATTTTTATTCAAAACTGTATTTTCTTTTAAAGTATTTACACAGTAAAATTATGTTTTTTTATTAGTTTTAAAATTAAATTAGTTCATTTTAATTAAAAATAAACCTATTTTAGCATTTTTAAAGAATTTTATACTTTAATTTGGTATACAAACATTTTTAAACTAAAAAGGCATTTTCTAAACAATTATTTTTCATTGTGTTTTCAATTTTAATCTTTAATTAATTTCTACCACTTATAAAAATTTAATATTTAAAAATTAATTCCATATTTTCAATAATGAGGTTCAAATTTGGTAAACATATCACTTTTATTTTTATTTTCATTATGAATAGTAATGATTGTAAATAATTTTCATTGAGGTAAAGGGAACTCAAGAAATTATGTTTAAAAACAATATGATAAAGACTAATAAATGACCCTAACAATTTAATCTATCCAATTTTATGAGTTTATTTCAACCATTTCCATCCATGTTTCAAAAATATGGAAACTTAGTGTCATATTTATTTATTTGGACCATAATATTATTTTATTTAAAGAAAAGTCAAAAATGAATTTCTCTTAGTTTTATTATCTCTAAAATTTTGACATAGTGATAAATAGTGGATATGTTTGATTATAAAAGGTTTAATTAAAATATAAATTATTTTTTTATCATGCTAATTTATTTATAATTTTTAGTTATTAAATAATTCCCTTAAATTCTTATGTGATGCCGACATAGTATTTATTCAATTAATATAAAAATAAAATAAATTATTTTAAATTTATAAAAATTAATATAATTTGAATGAATTATTTTATTCCATGAAGTTTTTAGATAAATATAACATTTTATTAATGTTTTAAATGGTTTTATAAAAATTTAATTGTTGTTATGTTGTTTTAATGTCGCATTAAATAAATAGTGTCAAAAATGACATTAATTATATTTTATGTTAAATGATATTTTATTAAATAATTTAAAATTCATAAAAATATTAAAAATATAAATTAAGGTGATAAATTATCTAAAATTTTATATATTGGAAATTTATAAACAAATTTTTAACTTATAAGTAGAATTATAACCTTTTAATAATGAAAACATCATTATTGTGGTTAAGGTTAAAATTGGTTAACCAATGGGTTAATCCAAAATATGGGGTTTAAAATGAAATAAAAACCAATAAAATTTTATTTTATGATTATATTAATACCATATATCACTTATCTTTGAATCCATGATATTTTGGGACCATTTTAAATGATCTAGACACATATTATATTATAATATTTCATATCTTTCAAAAAATGACAAAGGATATTTTATAATAAATAATATTTTATTAAATGATTCAAAATTAAAAAAAAATACTATATTCAGAAATTTTAATTTTATATGTTTTAAAATATAAAATATATTCCATTTATGGACAACTTTACCTTTTATAGAAACTATATCGACCCCTAAAGAGTCAAAAAATCATTATCGTAATAATTGTTAGAAATGGTTAATGCGAATTAAAAAATGATATAAGGTTAAAAACCTAATATAAACTTATAAAAATTTTATTTATGATATTATTTCAAATCATACTTATATTTTATTCAAATTATATCTATTTGTATCCTTTTTATATGAAAATTAATTTATATCAATTTAATATTTTATGTAATTCTAAGAGTGCCCCTCCCCTCACTTATAAAATAGAACCTCCTATCCTATTTTAATCACACTTAAAAAGGATTTTAGTTTATCCAATACCTAAAAAAATAAATTAATAAAATCCCTAAAAATGTTCTATAAGTATTTTCTGGTAATAATACTAACTTTATAGGGTTTAAGTTGTAAATAAAAAGAATTTGTCCAAAGAAGAGGTATAGTCTTTAACTGAATGTTTTAGTATTATTTAGTCTTCTATCACCATAAAATATTACTAAAAAATAATGAAATAACAAAACCATTATCTTCCATACATTTATATGTTTTTATGCTAATTTAATAACCTATATCCACATCATCTGCCATCAAATTGGAAAATAAACTGTCATTCATGTGTACAACAAAATACTGTCCCACGAACTAATGTAATTCATTTTTCATCATCACCTCCCAAAGATGGTTATAATGATATATTTAATGTTTATATATAATATTTATGAAATAATTAAAATTATTTAAATATAATATATCATTTATTTTCTTACTTTTTCATCCATTTAAAATGATAACATCTTTCATGTGTATGGGTGGATTGCCACCTCCACGAAGCGATGTGATTCATTTTTCACAACCACATAAGATGGTTGCTATGTATATGTGTAGTTAAAGAAATTATATGATATTTATAGTATAATAATTATTATTTAAAAATAAAATAACAATTATATTATTCCCATTATGATCTTTGAAAACTGGAAATGTTACTCTTGCGTACGTACGACCTACCATCTCCATGATTGTAACGTACTTCATTTTTCATAACCATATTTCATTATTTTTTAAAAAATTATAATTGATGTATAAAAATGATAATTTTTAAATTATTATTATTATTCATATGATTAAATAATACCTCAATCACCATATTCAACCTACCGAATTCATTTTGGATATATGAGTTGAATATCATCAAAACATCTGACATGAACTTAATTGGTTCAGTAATTTAATACAACATTGTATTAAATAAAATAAGAGGAATGATAAACATAAAAAAATTATAAAGTTAACATTAAACATAATTGTATTATTCAGGATAGTAAATAACTTATATGAAGAGTCCTATTCAAGGTAAGAAACACTTTACTTTAAATATATCATTTTAAATGTTTTAAATATTTATTTTTTAAGTATTTCAATTCCATGTATATATTCAAAAAATTATTTTATAGATTCATTTAAATAGAAATATATGAATTATAAATTAAATTTTATATCTTTTTTACTTTATTTTAAATTTTTCCAATATGAATCTCTTTACTTATTTTATAGGGATTGTTTTGACTTTATTTACAAAAGACTAAAAGAATGTTTGCTTTTAACAAATAAAAAATAAATGGTTTTTCCTACCATTGTAACCATTATTTGATTTTTTTTATTCCTTTATAAGTATTTAAGATTTATTTAAAGAGAAACCCTCCTTCCTTTTGTTCTCACAATTTTCAAAAATTGTTTTAAATGGAATGGATATTTCAGTATCTATAAAGGTTTTCTTATGGGTGAAAAGAATATTTTATTAGTGTAATGTTGAAAATAATAGACTATTATGTGTTATAATTATGTTATTTATCATTGTAATTGTATATTATTATGGTTATTTCTGTTATAATCCTTATATATGTGGTTATGTCTTAAAACAAGTAAGGGTGGTTTCATTATAAACCAAGGATGGGTGGTTATGTTATAAACTAAGAACGGGAAGTTACATTATAAACCAAGGATGGATGGGTTTGTTATATCCCTTAAATGCATTAGGTAATGATTATGTTATCTAGAAAATTATTAGGGAATTTAAATTTTATCCCGAGTTAACTAAATGACTTATTTATGCTTATTATGGTTTTTATGGAAATCTCATGATTTCACAAGGTAAGCTAATGAAATTATGTTTGAAAAAATTATTTTCTACTTCATAAGAGTGAAATTTATAACTTTGTGAAAAAGTTTTCTTAGGGTTATATTGACTTAAAATAAACCTTTATGAGTTTCATTTTTCCCTTTACTATTTCTAATGAATTTTTTTTTGAAAATATTTGGATATAGAAGTCAATTTCTTGATTAAGAAATGTTATTTATCCCAAACTTTATTTTAAAAAAGATACTTTTTATGAGTATTCACAGATTAACTGTTTCCTTATTTTTTTTTACTCCCCTTACTAATATTTTGGTGATCATACCACATTTTTAGACATTTTTCACTAGATTTATATATATGTATGAACAAAAAAGAATTCAATTTTAAATTCATGAACATTTTTAATAAAAAGAAAACATTTTTTATCTTTAAATGTTTTATATTGTGGAAAATTGTATATTGAGTGGATGTGTCCACATTGAAAGAGTTTTTATTAATTCTATAATGAAAATAAAACTAAAATTTCCTTTGGAATATAAGTAATCCCATATTTCCTTTTTAATTTTTTAATTTTTGGATGTTTGAAATTGGGTCACGTTTATTAGAATCAATCCAGAAATATAAAATTGTCATTTTTATCATTGAATCTAGGAGTGTAGGTTTATAGGTATCATAGTTGGGATTAGAGTATGGTTTAAACAACATTTTAGATTAGGATGTTTTTATGATAGGTAATCTTAAGAGTTATGGATACCATCACCGATTTAAGAGTTTAATGTGGATAATAAGATGAAATTCTTAGATACCCCTTTTGATATTTTAAATGATCATATTTTAGGGTGATAAATGATATTTATGAAGAAATTTTATTGGGTTTAGGTATATTTAACTATTAGTTTTAACATGAAGTATTATTTTATAAGAATACAATTGTATTTTTTAGTATATTCATCATATTTTTTATAATGTTATAGGAATGATATTAATATAGTTTTGGTAAAATGGCATCCTAAGGATATGGAAATAAATCATTACATATGAAAAGGCCACTGAGCTTGAACCCACAATAATAGGGAAATAAGGGTGCAATGCCTTCCACTAGACTATGTGATGTCCTGTTTAGTATGACATTTTTTTTACTTAAATGATTTGATAGATGATGAATAATTTTATTTATCATATAGATAACCATGGGATTGAAATTTGATTTGGTGATTAAGTTTTTAATTATATTTCATAAGAATTTAACTATTTTTTGAACCATATATGACTAAGCTAAACATAATATTATGGAATTTTATTTGAGAAATAAAGGTTGAATTGTGTTTTGGAAGCACATATGATTTTAATGTGGTTTTATAGTGATATAGTCTATTTATATAAATGATTAGAATGTTTTGGATATTATAATATAGTGGAATATGCATTTTTGGGTATATGAATTTATGAGTGACTAATGTTGGTTAGAGATAAATTTTAAATTAATCTAATAAGAATATGTGTTCAAATTATACTGATTTTTGGGTTTCAAAATTGATATGGAATATTTTAAGGAATTTTAAGTTTATTTATTTATAAAATGACCTAATTATAACTTTGGGGATTATTATTGATGTTTTGTAGATTAATTTTGTATTTATTCATATTAAGGATTATTATTTTGGGGAATTATCTTACTGTATGCTAACCATTTTTTGGTTAACGTCTAAAGATAAGAGAAAAATATTTTATCCATGTTTGGATTATATGGTTCATTAGAAGTTTATTTTAGTGATTTAGGTATAAAAACTCCATCCTTAATACTTATTATCAAGAGAAAAAGATAAGATTCCAGTGGAAATTTCTTAAAGTATTAAATTATACTTATAAATTATATTATTATTATATTATTATTCTAGATCTTATAGGAATCCCTAAAATCTTTGAAAAGGATATTGAACTAATAAATTTATTCTATTAACTACTTTTTTGATGAATCGATGGTCTTTTTCACACCTATCAATATATGGTTTCTTGGTTGTTGACATTCTCATGATCATTCACTTTCCTATGATCAATGATCTCCATCATTATCCATTTTCATTTAGATATTTTATTTTTATCCATGTCTGTATTTTCAATTCCCACTAATGTTCTATATTTTGGAAACCTTTCTTGGTGTTATTTTAGATGACTTTCATACTTCCCTTTCCCTATTTTTAAGAGAAAATTTTTTTAACCCCTTTTATGATTTGGGATTTTAAAAAAACTTGTATTTTCAATTTTCAAATATTTGATTACCAATACCGGGTTCAAATTTTTAATAATTAATTTATTATATGTTGTAATGCAACACCGTGATACTTTAAAAACAAAACTATGTTCAATAGCGTATACAACACGCAACACTAAACCTAAAATAACCATAAAATACTTTTATTTAAATATAACCATTATGAACTATCCATTAAATGGGAATGTATAAATAGGATTAACTGATTTATGAAACATATATAAATTTCCTACTAAATATAAATTTATTTATAAATTCTTTTTAAATAATCACACCATTTTTAGTATAATCATTTTATTCTTCAAAAATAGTTTTTTTATTTTTATCAGAAGTTATCATAATTAATTTCTATAAATTTTAGAAATTTTCTTTGATAAAAATTATATCACTTTTCCAATCATCATATCAAAATTATCTTATGGTGAAATTTCGATTTTTTTCTGAAAATTTTGATTTTTTTAATGAATAATGAAAAATACTAACTTTCATTGAAAAATGTATCTTCTTTTAAAGTATTTACAAAGTAAAATTATATTTTTGAATTATTTTTAAAAAAAATTGTTCTCTTTTATTAAACCTAATCAAATTATAGTATTTTCAATGAATTTTATACTTGAATTTGGAATAAAACATTTTTGTGCTTAAAAATAAATATTTATGAAAACACTATTTTTTATTGCATTTTTAGATTTAATCATAAATTAATTTCAGCCACATATATAAATTTAATCCTAAAAAAGGATTCTATATTTTTAATTATGATTTTCAAATTTGATAAATATTTCCCTTTCATTTTTTTCATTATAAATAATATCCATAGTAAATAATTTTCACCATAGTAAGGGTAAATCGAGAAAATTTATGTTAAAAATAATATGATAAGGACTAAAAAATAACCCTAAAACCTTCCTTTATCCTATTTTGTGAGGTTATCTTGTCCATGTACATTTATTTTTTGAAGATATGAAAAATTGGTGTAATATTTATTTTATTTAAACCTTTATATTATTTTATGTAAAGAAGAGTAAAAAAATGCCATTTTCATTGTTTTATTATTTCTAAATTTTGACATAGGGATAAAAAGAGGTTATGTTTAGTTATAAAACTTTTATTTAGAAGATATTTTTTTATGATTGTAATTAATTTTTAAATTTTAGTGAAGAAATAATTCCTTTACATTTTTATGCAATGCCAATACGATATCTATTCAATTAATATAAAAATAAAATATATGATTTTTAAAATATTAAAAGTAATATAATTTAAATGAATCTTTATTTTTCAATAATTTTATATATAAATATAACATGTTAATAATGTTTTAAATTGTTATATTTTAATTCCTTTTATTTCTTGTTATTTTCAATGTCAAATTAAATGAATAGTCCCAAAATAACATTAATGATATTTTATGTTAAATAATATTTTATTAAATTATGTAAAAGTAAAAAAAATATTAAAAAAAGAAAATTATGATGATAAATGAACTAAACTTTCATATTTTTTTCATTTATGATCCAATTTTTACCTTCTAAGTAGATTTATATCTCTTTAATATGGTAAAAGTCATTACTCGAGTTAACAATAAAATTGGTAAACCAAGGGGTTAATCCAAAAAATAGAGTTTAAAATGATGTCAAAACTTGAAAAAAAAATTGAATGATTATATTAATGCCATATATTACTTATATTCTAATCCATTCAATTTTTTAACCATTTTACATGAGTTAGACACATAATATTTTATAATATTTCATGTATTTCCAAAAATGTTATAAATAATATTTTATAATAAACAGTTTTTATAAAATGTTTTAAAATTCATAAAAATCATATATTCATCCAAGTTATAGGTATATTGCTTAAAATATCATCTATGTTCCATTTATAGACCAATTTTACTTTTATAGTAACTATAATGAACCCTAATGTGTAAACAATTTTGTAATCACGGTAATTGTCAAAGAGGGTTAATGCAGGTCAAAAAGGAGATAAGGGTGAAATATAAATCTAAACTTGTTAAAATTTTATTAGATGTTATTATTTAGACACATAAAAATCAAATATTATAATTATATAATTTTTTCAAGAAAATTAATTTATTTTAATTTAATATTTTATATAATTCCAAGAGTGCCCCTCCCCTCGCTTATAAAAGGGCACCACCTCTCCTCTTTTCATTACACTTCAAAAGCATTTTAGATTGGAAAATACCTACCCAAATCACTTTCTAAAATACCTAACCAGGTTTTATAGGTATTTTTTCGGCATAATAATATCCTTAGAGGGTTAAACGTGTAATGAAAAGGAATTTGTTGGTAGAAGAGGTATGGTCTTTAACCGAATGTTTATGTATTATTTCTTCTCCTAAATCCTTTAAATATTATTCAAATATTATGAAATTATAAAAAAATATTAGATATTATTATATATTTTCATGATAATTTAATAACTTATATCCATCTCTTGTTCAATCAAATGGGAAATAAAATCATTTTCTATGTTTACGGCGGACTACCACCTCGCGAACCGCTGTAACTCATTTTCCATCACCACCTCTCACATATGGTTATAATATTGGATTTAATATATATATATATATATATTATTCAATAAATAATTACCATTTCTGAAATATTATATATCATTTATTTTTTATATTTACATCCATTGAAAAATGATGACATCATTCACGCGTATGTGTGGAATACCACCTCAACGAAGTGATGTGATTTTTGTTTACATAACCACATCATATGGATGTTATATATAAGTTAATTTAAATAAATAATATTATATTTATGATATCATCATAATTATTTAAAAAATAACACTTATCTTCTTTCCATAATGATTGTTGAAAAATTGAAACATTTCTCATACGTATGTACGGCCTATAGTCTTTCTGATTGTAACGTAGTTCATTTTTCATAACAATATTTCATAGTCTATTTTAAATCTATAATTGTTGTATAAAAATGATAATTATCTCATTATTATTATTATATAGATGACAAAATAATGACCTCATTGGCCATATTCAACCTTCCAATGTCATTTGGGACTTATGAGTCGAATTTCATCAAAACGTCCTACATGAACTTCATTAATTAAATAATTAGATATAACATCGTGTTAAATAACACTACTAGAAAATAGACCCATACCCACAGTTTTTCTTAAAACCGTGGGCATAGGTGTGCCTTATACCAACGGTTTTGGAAAACTGTGGGTATAGGTATAGTATACGGACCTATACCCACGGTTTTCATAAACCGTGGGTATAGGTCACCAATACCCACGGTTTTGGGAAAAACCATAGGTATAGATTTTTTTGAGGACCTATACCCACGGTTTTGGAAAACCGTGGGTATAGGTGTTTCTTTAAAGGCCTATACCGATGAATTTATGAAAACCATGGGAATAAGGTTTTTTTTCAAAGACATATACCCACGGTTTTACAAAACCATGGGTATAGCTTTGGCGGGGGGAAATCTGCGGGAAACAAAAAATATTTGGCGGTAAAACCTATACCCACAGTTTTCTCTCCTATACTCACGGTTTAAATTAATATATTAAATAGATAAAAATATTTTAACAATTAAAATTTGTATGCCAGTTGGTGAGGAGGTCTTTGTTACTTCTCGTGATCCAAGGTTCGAATCCCACGAAGGGTTTTTTCTGATACAGTGAGATATATTAATATATTAAACTAAATTTATCTTTATTTAAGGAAAATAAGTATAGATGGGTTGGTTAGTCATGACTAATTTCGAGAGAGTGGTCGGGGATCAAAACCCACTGAAAGATTTTTTTCCTGATATGAAATTAATTAATATATTTAACAAAATAGCGATATATATAAACAGAAGTGTCATATGTTAGTGGTGAAAAGAATCTAATGAAAGGAACAGGTTTCCAAAGTCATGGGTTAAACACCTTCTGGTTTTGTTTTTGTATAATTAATACACATGGTTTTAAAATTGTGGGTAAAGCTGTTGACAGCGTGGAAATGGGTGTGAGGACTTTACAGCGTGGAAAAAAAATCTATACCAACGGTTTGTAAAACCATGGGTATATGCTTGGGACCTATTGTGATGCCTTTCTAGCCCACGGTTCCCAAAACCGTGGGTATAGCTTATACCCATGGTTTTGGGGGCTATACCCACGGTTTTAAACCATGGGTATAGGTCAATTTTCCAGTAGTGTAAAAAATGATAAACTTTAAAAATATTCTTAATAAATAAAACATTTAACATAACTTTATTATTAAGTAAGATAAATAACTTACTTGAAGAGTCAAACTCGAGGTAAGGAACACTTTTCTTTAAAAACCTCATTTTAAATGTTTAAAAGATTTATTTTATAAATAATTATCTTCCATTTTAATATTCTTAAATTTTTTTTATGGTTGTATTTATATAAAAATAAGTGAATTATAAATTATATTTTATGACTCTTTTTAATTTATTTTAAATATTTTCCAATTGAATCTTTTTAAATATTTTATATGGATTTTTTTGACTTTCTTTAAAAAAGACAAAAATAATGTTCTATTTTAATGTATATGATGTCAATGTTTTTTCCTTCATTGGTTACCATCATTAGATGTTTGTATTTTTTTATAATATTTCATATTTTCTTCAAATAATAATCCTATTTCCAATTTTGAGGTATTTTCATAAAGGTTTTTAAATGGAATGGATATTTCAATATCTAAAAATGTTTTGTTATGGGTGAAAAGAAACATTTTATGAGTATAATTTTCAAAATTAGAAGCTTTTATATGTTATTATTATGTTATGGTTCTTGGGAATTGTTAATGATAATGGTTGGTTCTATTATAAACCAAGTATGAGTGGTTACATTATAAACCAAGGACAGATAGTTCCTTTATAAACTAAGGATGGGTGGTTATGTTATAAAACAAGGATAGTTGGTTACATTATAAACTAAGGATGGGTGGGTTTGTTATATCCCTTTAACTAATTAGGTAATTATAATGTTCTAAATATAATTATAATTTAAGTTAAATGATGTATCAACTTACCTATATGATTTATTTATTATATTTATGGTTATCAAGGAAATATCATGATTTCAAAAGGAAAGATACTAATATTATGCTTAAATACAATTATTTTCTACTTCTTGAGGGTGAAAAGTATAACTTTATGAAAAATATTTTCATTTGTTTATCATTCTTTGAGAGAAACATTTATTAGTTTTATTTTCCCTATAATATTTCTAATGAAATGTTTTAAGAAAATATTTGGGTAGAGAAGCTGATTTCTTGAGTAAGAAAATTATTTTTATGAGCCTAAATTAATTTTGGAAAAGTTTTACTTTTTATGAGTATTCATGGAATAAGAGGTTTCATTCTTTCACTTTATGTCCCTTACTAATATTTTATTTCCCATCCCATGTTTCAAAATTTTATTCATAGGATTTATAGATGTGTAAGAATAAATAATAAGTCATGTTTAAGGTTATGAATATTTATAATGAAAACAAAACATGTTTTATTTTTAAAACTTTTATATTGCGGGAAAATAGATACTGATTGGATGTTTTCATTTTGAAATAATTTTTTTGAATTCTATAAAACACTAGACCTAAATATTCCTTGGCTGTGTAAGTGATCACATACTTACTATTTGATTTTTTTAGTTTTGGATGGTTGAAAATGGTTATGTTTGTTGGCATCAATCCATAAATCTAATGTTTATGTTTTTAGTACTAGATCTAGAAGTTATAGTTTGGGGATATTATAAACCCCATTAAAAACATTAAAATAAACCTTGTTCAAAGCATGTCATTGCTGACTTGACATTATCAATCATACACATATAAAACAGAAATATTATGGGTAAAAGTAAAGGGACCATCCACCTCATGCTTAAGGAAGTCCAATAGTAGACTATCATCTGCTGATTTGACTTAAATCAGAAGAAAATGAGAAACCAGGAAAATGAAATTAAAAGGTAATTTTAGCTTAATATAATGGAACGCCACTTGAAAATAGAATAAACCCAAAATAAAGGGAAGGGGATGAGTAGCCATACCTCTACACCATACAATAATCATAGTAGATACACCTTAGAGAAGATGAGGGATATAATGACATGGGAGGAGGGTTATTGGAAAAAAAGCCAAAATATTGGGTAAAAGGGAAGGAGAAGCCTTAGTGAAATTATGTGGTTGACCTCCACATAAAAAACACCTAGGAGGCCACCGGTTGGCTAGTGAACTTCCCTAGTGATCAGCCCCTGGGCCAGTGGTTGGTTGATGGCCCCAAGTAGAACTTGATGTTTTTTTATTGTCAACTAGCTAGTCAATATTGTTTCAGGATTATGTTATAGGCCCATATATTTTTCTCTAACCCTTTTTTTTATATGACTCCTCTGGTCACCCATTAAACTTCATACCAAGTCTAAATCACCTCCTTTATGAGGTTTATTATTTTGAAATAAAATTCTAAAACCTTATTCAAATTCCAAACCCCCCACCAAAACAAAACTCAAATTCTTTTAAAAAACTAAAATACTAATATAAATAATGGAATTATGTAAATATAATTTATTATTCAACTATATTATATAATGTAAAGGTATTAATTACATTAAAAAATATATTATTATTAAACATTAATTTATTCATATTTTTCTTTTATTTTCTACTAGATATGATTTAAACATTGAATAAATTGAAGTTAAAACTTATTTTTTCATAGTAAACTAGATGAGATAATTTATATGAAGCATCATAACATATTTTCATGATATTTTGAAACTTATTAAATTGGTCTGTTAAAAAATAATTACATAGAATTAAAGAATATTCAAGATAATTTTATAATCATTTTGATTATTTTATAATTGAAAATTGTTTGAACAGAAGTGAATTTTATGCATGTGTTTATCTTAACCATGTTAATAATTATATGAATTACATGATTTTATATGTTTATGACATTATAGTTATCTCTAAAATGTATAGGTTGATTAATCATATAAAAGTACAGCTCAATTATTATTTTCAAATGAAATATTTGGAATTTTAAAATATATTTTAGGAATTTAAATCATTGGGATAGAGATACTAGATTCATGCATGTATCATATCATACTTATGTTTAAAGTGTTTTTAAATGATATTTGTTTTAGCATATTAAACCAGTTATATTTTTTTGGGCTAGTATTTCAAGCTTCCCTGTATTCAATCCCCTAACTATAAAAATAAGGAAAATTTTATGAATAAGATACTATATTATAACATATTATGTAGTATTATTTATATCATGGATTGTTCAAGAATAGATATTTCCTTTATAGTGTGTAATCTGAGTATATTTGTGGGAATACCTAGGAAACTAAAATAGAATACTTTGAAATGGATCCTTGGGTATCTGTATTTATGAATTTTATATAGAAATAATAGTAGTTATATAAATTGTATTGTTGGGTTTATTGATTCTTACTATACATCCAATTTTAATACGTGTAACTCTATTATTGGATTATTGTTTCTTACTTTGGCGGGCCAACTTCCTTGAAGTGAAACATGTAATTGGTAATTCTATTTCTAACAATGAGGTGGAATACATAGCTTTATATGAATATATAAAAGTAAATTTAGGTAAAAGGCTTGTTAAATGAATTTAATTTATCAAAACCTAGTATCAAAGTACATTGTGATAGTCAGTAAACATTACATTTTTACAAAAAACATGTTTTCCAAGGTAGATCGAAGTATATAAACATTTGGATTCACTTTTTTGGATGGATTTTGAATCTTGGATAGTGTGTATCATGAAGATACACACTAATGATAATCCAGATGACAATTTCACAAAATTTGTGCCTTTATCAAAATTTAAACAAGGTTTAAGTTTGATGAACATGGACTTTGTTTAATAATATAAGTGTGAGAACACCATTGAAAAATAGTAATTTTAATTACAAGGTGAATAATTGTGATTTTAATTTTGTTTCTGTGTGATTTATTTATGTTGAAATCAAATTTATTTTATTTTGGATCAATATATTTTCAGTTTTTCATGATTTATAGTCGATCGCTTCCCTTTATGTGAATTCATGTCTTTTTAACATGTTGTGTGTTAAGAAATTTTATTTTTTGGAATGTTAAAATTTCCCCATACAATTTTTTTTATCTAGGATTTAGTTTTCCTTATATGTGTCTTACTAACTTGATATGAATAGGGCCATTAATCATTTTTATCGAGTGGATCCATGTGATCTTTATTGCACATTCTCTATGTGCTTTCATTTCCTCACATATTTGTGGTGACTTTTGTATTACCTTCACAGCTTATCCATATCTGTCACACGCCCCCATGATTTGTGCCCAGGTGGTTACATGAATGACAACTTTTATCTCGATCATCCATGTTCTACATATCCTTTATCCTCTTCTTTTGTGTTTTTCACTTCACATTTGATTCATCATTATTCCCTACATTTTACTTTCATCCTTCGAAGAATGTAACATCTTTTCACCTTATTTCATGTAATTCTTAATCCTTCGTTTCATCATACTTTGTTTAGGTATTGATTTAGAGTTTTTTGGGGGAAATTTGAAAACTTTGGAGGTTTTGGGTATTCTACATGGTTGGAACACAGTTAGGAAAAACTATGTGGTCTGACCCAACAAGCCATGTTCCCAATGATGAGACACTAGAAGGGGGCTCACAGTTTGTCCAAACCATCTGGCCACCATTTCACCCCAAGGATATAGGTTTTTTCATGGTTGGATCACTATGATTTTAACTATGTATCTGAATTGTGAACCATACCTGGAAGTCAAGTAGATGTGCATGGTTAGGGAACACTATAACTACTAACCGTGATGTCTGTACATTAAACTGTGAACATAGTTTTTAATTAACCTAAAATTTTCATTCAAATTCCTAGTACCATCATTTTAAATCCTAAACACCCCCCCCCCTCCATTTGACCCTAATATGATTCATTTTACTTTGTAGTCTCTCAAGAGGTGATTTTGACTTCTATGTCCCCTACTCTTGGTGGATCAAAGCATCATTGATTGTGTTCAATATTCTTCCAACAAGTAAATACCCTCTCATGTAGTTTCTCCTAATATCATATTCTCTCCATATTATATTGTGATATATCATCATTTTATTGATGGATCTAATCTCTATTTTTATGGATCTTGATTCTATTTTTGATTTCCCAGTCTCCTTCACCTCCTTTCTCATTTGTGTTACCATTGTGGGTGTTGAATTGATCACACGGTTAAAGGTAGGTTCTTCCAGAAACCATTACCCTATAATTTAAATCATATGTTTCTTGATTGATTTGAAATGTGTTTTAACTTATTTAAAACTCCATATTTGAGATTATTTCATGTATGATTTAAAAAGGGTATGGAATTGTGAAAAACATCTAATTTAAAAGGAAATTAAATTGTTGGGTAAATTTTTAGAAAAATGATGGCTTGAATTTAAAGTGGATATGATGAAATTATTGGATGCTGATTCTTGAGAAAATTGTATTGAAATGAAAAATGATTAAAAAGGTAATGAATTTGATGAAAACCTATGATTTTGTATTGAAATTGAAAAGGCATGTTAAAACTAAATTTCGGAAATTGAACTATGTATAATGAAATGATTTTAACTTATTTATTTTTTTATGAGGTATTGATTTATTATTTGAAGAAAATGTGTTTTTAAGTAGTTAGTGGGTGATTATTATAATCACTATAAGACTATGACATCCTAGAAGTGGATTAATAATGATAACACTAACTAAACCATGTTTGGAATGATCTCCTGTGATGGGTCCACTAATGGTGTTTGGTTGATATCTCTTAACAGACCCCTTATTTGGGTTTTTATTTGAGTGTGCACGCATATATTATGCCAATATGATGATTGAGAAGTGTGAGGATCCAATTTCCAGAAACTAACGTAACATAGTCATTATTAGCATGGTGATTTTTTTTTGACGTGATTATACATGTCATTTATTATATAACTATTATATTCATGACAACTTCTTTATATAAATATTTTATATAAAATTTTTATTTAATGTTTTTTTATATATCTATCAGATTTTTATTTGAAAACATTTTTTTGAAAATATGTAAATTCATTATCATTCTTTATTTTATGTAAATTGAAATCATAAATGGTTAATTGTTATAAAATTTCTTATAAATTATTTTGTTTTATCCTAATGGGCACATTTTCTCACACCCTACCTTTTCCTTCTGGAGTTTTTATATTATCTTATCCTTGGTCTAAGAAAAGGAAAAAGTACCACTTTAAGGTGGTGGGTGTGCCTGATTCGTGGGACTTAGACTGATGGAGGTGACTGGTGGAGATGTGATCCACCATTTATAATGGTTTTATGATCCTCACATTAATATATGTTGTGTTTTTTATGATGTTAAGTTTGGGTATTGCTTTACCTATTTGATTATAGTACTTTCCCCTTGAGTAGTGTTGGAATACTGATTTTTATCATTTATCTTTTGATGTTTTGTGGAAAAAATAATTCAATTTTTATTTTTTTTATTCCGTGTTCGATTTTCCAACCCATGGGGATCCAAAATTCCCTTCGGGTCATGTCAGTAATACCTTTGGTATTATTATACTAGGGTATCCAGGATGGTTCGTGACAAATAAGATGATTGTTTCTTATATTATTACTTTTTGAGTAAGAGGGAAACTACTAAATTCATGGTGAGATTCTGAGAGAATTTAGTGGATATCTTCAACCCGATCATTTTCATTACACTATTGACATATGGGGTTCCATTTCCACAACAAAAGTTTTGATTTTGTGGATATTGGTGGTACCACAGATTTTCATATGTATCACCTTAAGATTTTGTGAAATTTTTTTTTTCAAATAAATTAATCTATTTGAAATTTTTCATTACAAAAAACACTGATTATAGCTTTATTTACATACAACATAGATTTTAGCTTTCATTACATGCAACACTGAGTTCAAACAAAAAAATACGTACTATTAAAATATTATTATTTAATTTGATAGTTATCATCTAGAAATTTCAATAGAGGTTATTAATAGTATCAACTAAATTATGAAAATACATTTTTTACATATGTAAATAAAATGAATTATTTGGTTACCAATTAACTACAAATGAAAATAAAAACTATTTGAGAATAAAGGAAATCTTTTCTAAAAATTATATTTAAGCACACAAATGCATTTTACCTCCATATATTATACAACTCACTTTTGGTGAATGATTTCAATAAAATTAATATATTATATAATTAATCAAATGTGTAACATTCATCATATGTGTTTTAATGGACAACAGATAACAGTAAATCCAATTCTATGCTTAGAACTGTATTTTTTTAAAAGAAATTTTGGCACCTTTCATGCACTTATATTAAAATTATTTTTTAAAAAGTTTTAAAATTTTATTCAAAAAAATAAATTTCTTTTTCTAAATCATAATGTCAAAATTATCTTAGATTTATGTTTTGATAATTTTCTGGAAATTTAAATTTTTTGATGAATAGGGAAAAATACTGGTTTTTATTTAGAATTTTCATTTCTTTTAAAGCATTTAAAAACATAAAGAATATTTTTAATATGGTTTTAAAAGTAAAATTAGTTCAATTATATATCTATTAATCCATTTTATTTCATATTAGTCAATTTAATATTGAATTTTTATATAAAAACAATTTAAACTTTTAAACATTTTCTCTTCGAAAACTAGTTTTCTCATCACATCTGAGGGTTTAATTATGAATTAAATTTTTCAAATTATGTTAATTGAGTTAAGAAAAATGGATTTCATATTCTTAATAATAATAATTTATATTTTCTAATAATTTAAAATTAATTTTTTACCATTATGAATAGTAAAAGTAGTAAAAATTAATTATTATGGTTATGGTTAAAACGGGTTTAACGAGGATTAAACTAAAAAGATAAGGGGTAAGATAACATATAAACTTATAAAAAACCCATTTTATAGAAATATTTTATCTGATCACATCTATTGTTCTATTATATACCATTTTGGAGCCTTTTGGCATGTGAAAAACTTGGGTACACCTTTTTCTTTCCAATGATTACATGTGTTCCACTCCCCACACTTATAAAAGGCGACATGTCCTCCTATCTTACTAAAAATTCAAAAAACCATTGGTTTATCCAATAATAACCCATATCACTTTATTACTTCTCTAATATCATTATATATTCCTTATTTTGTTCAGAAATATAACCTAATAATCTTTTTGGTGCAAACCAAAAGAAGTTTTCTGAAGAATAGGTAACGTCCCTAACCGAGTGTTTTATTTTAATTATTCTTCCACCTCCTTAAATTAACACTAAACCATGATGATATAATAATCTCAATATATTACATATATTTATATTTTTTTTATGTTATGTTCATTACCTACAACCATCTATACTTCTATCAAATGGAATACCAAATCTTCATTCGTGTGTACGGAGGACTAACGCCACAGAAACCAATGTTATTTTTTTTCATAAAAACCTCTCACGGATGAAAATAATTATGGATTTAATGTTTTATATGATATTTATGATATTATTATATCTCAATAATTATAATACCATTTCTTTTTTCTTGCCTTCAAACCTGTTGGAAAAATGATAATGTTGCTCTTGTGTACGGTGAACTACCGTCTTGTGAACTAATGTGATTTTTTTTCATTTCTAATTTAATTTGATTGCAAGAAGGGTAGATTAAAAATATATTTGTGTGATATTTTTAATATAATTATAATTTTTTAATTATGATATCATGTATACTATCTTACTCTTCATTTTGTGGGGGATATTATAATGTTTTTCCTGTGTACGGTGAACTACTACCTCATGAAGCGATGTGATTCGTTATTCATATATGATTAAGGATGGTAATAAGGATAGATTTAAATAAAAATGTGTGATATGTATGAAATAAAATTATTTTTTAATGTTAATATATTATTTAACATTTTTTATTTCTTGGGTCAAGAAAATAGAAGTGGTGTTCATGCATACACATGGCCTTTATCTCCATGAATGATGTATTTCATTTTCATTCTCAAACTTTTTTGAATTATGATAAATACATATATATTTAATATATATTATATTTATATAATGGTTAAAATTCTATATATTATGGAACCATTATCAAAATAATAGGACTAAAAATAACAATTCCAAACATATATGAAAAAAAATATTTATTACCAAAAACATGATTTTAAGAAGGAATTGTTGATAAATAGGTAATAAAAGGTAATAAGTGAATAATATATAGTGTGATATATATAATTTTGGTTCTTTAATATATTTACAATAAACTTATATTTATTATATAGTAGGTTCGGCCATTTATGAAGGAAGTCAAGGCTTAAGTTAAGGGGTCTCTATCTCGCGTTTTACTTTTATGAGACACATGTCATATTCACCACCTAGTTATTTTATGTGGTGTATATACTACACATGAATTTATTTAATTATTATTATCCTAAAAAATATTTTCATTTATATATCCATTTTATTATCTCTCTTACATGGGGTTTACAATTAAAAATTTACTAAAACTGTAAGGTATTTTGGTCTCAATTTTCCTTCTTTGAGATAGGTGTTATATTATGTACCAATATTATTTTAATAGGTACATGTAATATATTTAATTTAATTATTATAATGATATTTTAATTTTAATTTAATGTTATTATTTCATTGGTATTACGATTCAATGTTTCTAAAGTGGTAAGGGTTTTATGATACAATCACATCATTTATCAAGAGTGTTTGTGTTTATGATTCCGATAATGAAATATTATGATCCATATATAAAGAAACTCATGAATTTTATTATTTTATGGTTATGTCATTATAATACATTTATTCCCTTATTTTTCCTCTATTTATATATTGAAGAGTTCGAAATAATGTTTTTATGAAAAATTACATTAATTTTTCTCTTCGGTGGAAAACCATTTTTTCTCTTCCATGTCCATGTATTCTAAAAATGTTTTCAAAAATGTTTTAATGTTTCTATGGTATTTTTTAAATTAATTTTTACCCTTTTCTTACATTTTTACTAAAAAAATAAAATGAATCTTCATGTCATATTCCAAACAAGGAATGTTTGGCTTTAACCGAGAATTTGAATGGAACCTTTATCTTAACGTATATGGTAAGAACAAAATTTATTGGATCCATTTTCCTTAAAGATTAATTTATAAGTTTCAAATTTATATTTAAAATAAAAAAAATTCAAATATTTTTATGAACTTTATTTTTTTAAAGATTATTTTCAAAATTAAATGGTTATTTTCTTTAAGAAACATTCAAAGTGATCTTTCAAAAATCATTTTCCATATAAGATGATATCCTTTTATGTTACTTAATCTTTATTATAGATATGATCCAATTTAACCATAATTATTATGTATCAATATTATTTATTATAATAATGAATTTATGGTTATGAAACCCATTTATTTTCTATGGGATATGTTAGGATAAATGATTTATGATCTTGTGGAAATCGAATGTATGGATTATATGATGGTTGGTACCTATATATCCCTCCAAATCATTGGGTAATGATTAATTTTATATTAGATCAAAGGTTATATGGGATGTTATCCCAATCCTGAAAGAGGTTACATTGGAGGTTATCCCATGCACAAAATAGGGTACATGGGAGGTTGTCCCAGGTCCAAAAGAGGGTACACAGGAGGTAATCCCAAGCCCAAAGTAAGAACATGGGTGGTTATCCCAAAATGAACATGTTATGAATGCATTGGTGGGTATCCTTGGCAAAATATTTTCTATGATTATATATATTCCAAAAATCTATTCCTTATATCAATGTTATGATTTCATGGATCATATTCTTTGATCCCATTGTGTTTCATGTGAACTGCCAATATTTATGTCAGGAATCAAGTTTATGATATATGATATTCAGGGTATGGTTTTCAAATGTTACTATTGTGTTATCATAAAAATCTACTTATATTATATTAATATCTCCCTTGTTTACCCTTACTGATCATATAATATCACTCTTTTTTATATTTCATTTCCCTTGGTTATAAAGAAAGGTTTCAAGTAAGGTAGGTTTATAAAGGGTACTAATTGGGAAGATCTTTATGGGATAAATTGATGATCTTTAATGAAATAAGAAGATAGAGAAACGAGTATCCAAAGACACATAACCTATATGGTCTATGGGAATATATTTTTGAAATGTAGTGAATATTCATTTAAAAGTATGTAATATTTATATAAGAGAATTTTGGGTATCTATAGTTGGTATTAGAGAAAAGGTTTAGTTAACCATTGGAAACTAGGATGAGAAAACTTTAGTGAGATCCAAATGGATATTTATAAGTATATGACTAGAGATATGGCTAAGTATAAGCCTGTGGATGAGTCAAAATCTAGGAAAATGTCTTAGAATTTTGGTAAAGGAGATATTAAGTGGTTTCAAAAAATTAAATCCCTATATGGATACTACAAGTGGATGTGGCTATAGAAAAAAGGTACCTAGGGTAATAACACTAAAAATGGAGCATTTATATGGACTTGATCATCACATGGTGCATCAAAAGGTTCCTTGCTACACATCTGGTTTGACACTCTTGGGGGATATGTTTTGTAAATTCACAAAATCTTTACAAACCATCATGAATTCTTTGAATAATGACCATGAATGACCTAACCTAAGCCTAAGGTGTCATAGATTGAAAATAATATTTCATGATTTAGACATCCTATAAATTATTTTTCATGAATATGTGGTTTTACACTATGATTTCTAGTTCTATTCAATAGTTGGAACCTGACGGAACCACATTAATATTGAATACAATATACAATGAAATGATTTTTCTCATGAGAAACTGAATATTATGGTATCTAGAATGAAAAAAAAAATACATTTATATTCTCACAAAAATTTCTCAATCTATGAATCATACTGAACTTCTAAATTAGAAAAGGAGGGTGCAATGTTCAATTGGTTCCTTCGTGAGGAATTATCCACCTTCTTTTAGTGGGTCCACTGATCCACTAGTTACTAAGAAATATATTGGTACCACATAAAAGATATTTTCCATTCTCTGGTGTTCAAAGCCTGAAAAAATAATTTTAGATATCTATCATTTTTAAGGCTTATAAGATCAATGGTGAAAACTTATTAAGAATACAAGTCAAGAATATATAATTGACTCCATGGAAAGAGATGAGTTTAAGAGGATATTTTTATATATGTACATCCCTTTTATTCCATGGATAGGGATGGAGAAGGAATTTCTAGAGATCAAATATAATTATGGTGAATCTATTGGAACCTATAAAGCTAATTTTACAAGATTTTAACATTAAGCTTCTTGTTTAATAATATGTACATAAAGAAAAAATGATCAATTATTTGGTGGCTTAAGACCAAGTCTTAAAAAGGTGTTGGTTTTAAGATACAATAGTAGCTACCAGGAATTCATTTGATGTTCAATAAAGGTAGAAATAGAAATTATAGATTTTTACTATTCCTATGGTTTTGATAAGAAAAGGAAGATTGAGTATAATGAGAACTCGAATAAATTGCAAGGTGAAATAAATGTTAGTCACATAACTTTTATAAATGTGGGAAGAATAACTCTAGTGAATTCCTAAAAGGAACAATAGGGTGTTAAGAGTGTGAAAACCATGGACATCAAGAAACTGAATTTAGAAGTTATGTAAAGAGGACAGTTAATGAAATAAATGGGGAGACAGTTCAATATAATTAACTACCCATAACATCTTCAACGGTGGCCTAGTGGTGCATGGTTGAGGGTTATAGAAATAGTGTTCATTTAGGTATGGGTTTAAATTCCTTGGATTCTTCAATTGGGGAAATTTCTGCTACCCATGCCCTGCATGCCTTGTCAGGTCACCCGGTGTCTCATAGGGTGGTCATCAGGGCGCATCCTACCAAGATTATGGATTTTTGTTGTGAACCATTATTGATCAGGCTGTTACCCTATAGGATGCTCTTCTATCTCAACTAGAAACAGCTTCTTCCCAACTTGGGCTTCTCTAGATGACCTCTTCATGGGGAGGGTGGTTTCTGGGTGTGGAGAGTTCAAAAAGTTCAGTCTTATAGATTCCCTTTTGAAAATGTAATGCACCACCCACACTCTATTTTTTTAAGTTCAAATATTTTAGGCATTATTCAGTCACAATAGATAAAGTGAATCATCATAATTAGGGAACACTTATCTTCTCCACCTTAGTTGGGAATTTCGGATTTTATTTTTCATGAATGAGTCTTATGAAGATATTGTTGTTTATCATTTAGTGAAATTTCATGTGGTTATCTCCCTCTACATGGATTCTGGAATAAGGAAATCACATTTGATATTCTATTGATATATGGATTAACCCAATCTTCTAATGATTTTTTTGTATGAGATAAGATCTAATATAAGGAATAAAGGATGAATTAACATTTGTAATTGTATATATCTCCATTTAATATTAACTTAAGCTTTATGGACACCATCATGGGTTTATGCGTTTGAGGTGTATCATAAGTTCAAATTCAATGACACCCTTTTTATGTTTTATGTGATGGGTGTTTATCAAGATTAAGGATATTTTAACAAACATTTATGTCAATATAACCCTTTGGTTTTGTATATGTTCTAGTGAAAAGGTTATTTAAGGAGGAATGACATTAAAATTTGAAGACATATGATTAAAGGTACTGGTAACCTTTACAATTTATATTACCTTTTATGTTGAGGTAATTTTGGGTTATATAGATCACCTTATGAATTTAGAACACTTTGTTTCCATCAAAGAATATTTCTCTATGGATCCTCTTTCCATTATATACATAAAGAAAGTGGTAAGGTTACATGGATTAACATGTTGAATGGCATCTCATTTGTATACAAAGTTTACCTCGAAGTTTTGGTGAATTCTGCAACAAGATTTTGATATAGAGTTAACTTTCAACACTGTATATCATCCTAAAATAGATTTTCAGTATGAGATAATAATTCATACCCTATATTATATGCTAAGATATTTTTATATGTATTTAAAAGGTGGTTGGGATCAATACCTTACTCTAGTTGAGTTTTCTTACAACAATAGCATTCACTCAAGAATTAATATGGATCCTTAAGAATCCCTTTATGAAAATAAGTATATAACTTTAATGTAATAGAATAAAGTTGCGTAAAGAAATTTATTGGAACCTGAGCTAGCTGATGAAATAGAATAGAAGTTTGGATCCATTCAACAACATGTAAGGGGAGAATAAAGTTGAAAGAAATTATTCATTGATAATATTCGACACAATCAATAATTTTTTATTGGTGAAAATGTTTCTCTATAAATTTATCCATGTAATAAAGAATTTCAAACAAAGCCCTAGGTATATAATTCACATTGAAATTAATGATCACTTTGGGACCATAGTTTATCACTTGGATTTTAACCAAAACTCTCTTAGGTTCACAATGTGTTCCATAAATCTCTCCTGAAAAAGTACATACCTAAACCATCACATGTACTAAACTCAAAGGTCATACCAATGGATCATGATCTTTTCTATAAGGAATAACTGATGGAGATTCCGGACTATAAAGAGACAGTTCAATGAAAAAAGTCCAATCACCTAGTTAATTTTTTTTTGTGAAACCACTAGCTAGAGGAAGTTATATAGGAACCTAAGGTTGTAGTGAGGCATAAGTATCCTTATTTTTTGTTACCAAAGTGATTAATTTTTAAGGAGAAATTTATTTTAAGGGAGGTATAATGTAATAGCCTGTGATTTTGAGAAAAAAAATAAATTTAATGTTTTTTATATTTTTCATTACAAACAATACTGATTTTATCTTTCATTACACTCAACACTGATTTTATCATTCATTGCACACAACACTGAGTTTAAATGAAACATGAAAAACAATTAAGATATTATTAGTTAATATGATAGTTATCACCTTGCCATTAGAATAGTGGGTATGAATAGAGTTAAATAAATTTTGAAAATTTATGGATTAAATATGTATATAAAATGAATTAAAATTTAAAATAAAAACTATTTGAAAATAAAGGAAATATTTTTCTGAAAATCTATTTTTATGCACACTAACACGTTTTAACTCAATGAATTAAAAAAAATCACTTTTAGTGAATAATTTTTATGAGATTTATATATTATATATTGAATCAAATTTTTATCATTCATTTTAATTTTTTTTAGACAAGAGATAATAATAAATCCAATTTTACTCTTATAAATTTTATTTTTCTAAAATGGAATTTTTTTCTCCTCATGTGCACTTATTTTAGAATTTATTTTTCCAATTTAAAAAAAATATTTTAAAAAATAAAATTATTTTTAAAAATTATCGTGTAAAAATTATCTTTGAGTGAATTTTTGATAATTTTTTGATAAGATAAATTTTTTGATGAAAAGTTAAAAAATATGGGTTTTTATAAAGAATTATCATTTCTTTTAAATAATTTAAAAACAAAAAAAATTATTTTTATTTGGTTTCAAAAGTAGAATTAGTTCAATTATATATATATTAATCTAATTTAGGTGATTTTATTTAGTTTAAAATTTAATTTTGATATAAAACTTTCTAAACATTTGAACATTTTCTCTTTCAAAACCTGCTTTCTCATTGCATCTACAGGTTTAATTTTAAATTACATTTTTTCACTTATATGAATGGATTTCAGAAAAATTTATTCCATATTTGGAATCATCATAATTTATATTTTCTAATAATTTCAACTCAAATTTCTACCCTTATGAATAGTAAAATAAGTAAAAATTAATTACCATGGTTAAGGTTAAAATAGGTTTACCTGGGATTAAACTAAAAATATAAGGGGTAAAATATCCAAGATACTTGTACAACACCCATTTTATGGAAATATATAGACCTTATCACCTATAATTTTCAATAATGTACCATTTTTTATCCCTTTGTAAGGTGAAAAATGTGGGTACATAATTTTATTTTCAAAAATTACAAGTATGCCTCTCACCACACTTATAAAAGGAAAATCCATCTCCTCTAATATTCACACTTTAAAACCCATTATTTCATCCAATACCTACCCAAATAAATTCTTTAATATCCTCCTCTCATCTTATAAACCTTATTTTGGTTATAATTCTAACCTAGGAAGCCTTTTGGTGCAAACCAAAAGATGTTGTGTGAAGAAGAGGTAACGTCCCTAACCAAGTGTTTTATTATGTTTATTACTCCACCTACTCCAATTATTATTAAAAACATGATGATATAATAACCTAAAAATATTACATATAATGATATATATTTTAATTTTAATTTCATTACCTAAAACCATCTCCACTTTCATCAAATGGGATTTAAAATCATTATTTGTGTGTATGGAAGACTACCGTCTAGTGAACCGGTGTTATTTGTTTTCTTCCACCACCTCTCACATATGGATATAATGATGGATTTAATGTTTATATATGATATTTTTTATATTATTTTACCTATTTAATTATAATACCATATCTACCATCTTAACCCACACCCTTTGGGAAAATAATAATGTTGCTCGTGTGTACGATGTATTACCACCTCAAAAACTGATGTGATGTGTTTTTCATTTATGATTTAATTGTATAGTAATAAGGATAGATTAAATGAATATATATTATATTTTTAACATAAATATACATCTATAATTATTATATCATATATATCATCTTACTTTCCACTCCGTGGGGGTTATGGTAACGTCATTTATGTGCACAGCAAACTACCACCTCACGAAGTGATGTGATTCATTTTTCATGCACACTTTACATGAAAGGTGATAAGGAAATTTTTAAATAAAATATATGATATAAAAATTATTCTATAATATTAATATATTATTTACCCTTATTTCTTTCATTCATTCAAAAAAATGTAAACAATGTTCATGCGTACATACAGCCTACTATCTGCAGGAACGATGTGTTTCATTTTCTATCTCTATAATTTATAGATTACACTAAATAAATATAAAATGAATATATATGATATTTATATAATGGTTAAAATTCTTTATATTATGGAACCATTATCAAATTAATAGTATTGAAAATAACAAATCAAAACATACATGAAAAATAAAGCAGTAATTACCCGAAATGTGATTTGATAAAGGAATAATTGATGAATAGGAATTAAAATGTCATAAATAAATAATATATGATGTTATATATATATATGTATGGTTTTTTAATATATTTATAATAAAATTATATTTATTGTACATGATTTTTGAATGTATACTAAGGAATTCAAGACTTAAGGTAAGGGAATTCCATCTCACCTTTTAATTCTATGAGACATGTTCCATATTCACCACCTATTTATTTTATGTGGTGTATATAACAACCATGAATGAATATTATTATTATTCTACTGAATTTTTTTTTGATTTACATATCCATTTTAGGATCCATATTTCATGGGGTTTAAGTTTTAAAAGTTACCAAAGTGGTAAGGGATTTTTGTCTCAATTTTCCTTATTTGAGAAATATGTTATTTTATACTCATATCTTGTTTTATGAGGTGTATATAATGCCCCTTTGACATTTAATATCATTATTTTACTTATTATAATTATTTTTTAATTTTAATTTAATGTTATTCTTTCAAGGGGAATATAATTCAATGTTACCAGAGTGGTAATGGTTTTATGAAACAATATAATCTTCTATCGGGATTGTTTATGTTTATGCTTCTCATGATAAAATATTATAATCCATATCTAAAGAAACTCAAGAATATTATTATCATTTGTTTATGTCAGGAGAATGCAAGATTTCCATTTATTTTCCTCTCTTTATGTACTTAAGAGTCCAAAATAATATTTTTTTTAAATAAACTTTAATTATATCTTCGATCAAAAACCATTTTTTATCTTCCATTTTCATGTTTTATAATATTATTTTAAAAAAATTAATATTCCTATGGGATTGTTTAAATTAATTTTTACCCTTGTTTTAATTTTCATACAAAATATTTTTGTAGGAATATTCATTCCATTTTCCAAAAAAAATGATCATTTGGATTTTACCACAAATGTGAAAGGAATATTTTTCTTAACGTGTATGACAAGAACATAATTTCTAGATGTCAATTTCTTTTAAGTGTCTTTTAAAGTTTTACAGCTAATTTTTAAAGAAAAGTATTTTTAAAATGTTTTGTGAAATTTCAAATTTGAAATGGGTATTTTCAAAATGAAAAGGTTATTTTCATCAAGAAACCTTCCAAGAGACATTTCAATATCATTTTATATATAACATGATACCCTTTGATATTAATTAAGCTTTACTAGGGATATGATCCAATTTTACCATCCATATTCTTTATTTGGATGATTTATGATTATAATAAAGAGATAATTATGAAACCTAGTTCCTTTCCATGGATTATGTTATGATAAATGTTTTATGATCTTGTATCACACGAATGTATAAATTATGTAATGAGGTAGAGCTATATCTACCTATAATGAATTGGCTAATGATTAATTTAATATGACCTCAAAGGGTACATGATAGTTTATACCAAGATCAAAAGAGGGTACACATGAGGTTATTCCAAGCCCGAAATAGGGTACATGGTGGGTTATCTCAATCCCAAAAGAGGGTACACGGGAGGTTATCCCAAGCCCGAAGTTGGTGCATGGGTGTTTATCTCACGCCTAACATGTTTTGAATGTATTGGTGGGTATCCTTGACATAATATTTTCTACACTTTAATATATTCCACAAATCTATGTATTATTCCAATTTTAGGCTCTCATGGCACATGTTCTTTGATCCCATTATGATTCAGATCTTATGAACTACCATGATTTATTTCGTTAAACATATTTATAATATATGATATGCAGGTTATGGTTTTAAAATTTTATTCTCATGTTATCATACCCATATTCTCATGTTATATTGATATCTCCCTTATTTATCCTTACTAAGCATCTCATCTCACTATTTCTTATGTTTCTTTTCCCTAGGTTATGAAGAAAGCTTTTAAGTTGGGTATTTATATGAAGAGTAATAAGTGGGAAGATATTTTTTGGAGACATTTAATATCATTCATGAAATAATAAGATAGTGAATATAGTCTCTAAAGACACTAAAATTATATTTTCCATGGGAATGTATTTATGAAATTTATTGAATATTAATCTAAAAAATGTAATATTTATGTCTGATAAGTTTGGGTCTCAACACCGAAGGTGGATCCAAGACTTATTCGTATGAAGTTATTTTACTAGAGGCAACATGAGATTCATTATTAGATTGTAACTAAGTTTTAATTAAGAAACAAGGCCCTATAAGTGATTATTACTTTTTATTTTTTTCTATTCGGTGTATACTTTATATCCCTCAAGGTGCATTATAAGATTTCCTTCTAGAATGGATTGTAATAACTATAAGGCCCTAAACCCACACTCTTTATCACGAACCAGCCCAGTTACCCTAGTACCCTGATACCCAAGCTGGCACTAACATGGACTAAAGGGTATTCCTGATTCCCATGGGTTAGAAACTAGAACCTGGAATAAAACATGATAAAAGAGGAAATAAATTTGACATAAAATAATAGAATATAAATATTACAAGTTAGTATTCTAAACACTCAAAAGGGATAAATTACCCAAAATCAAAGAGGTATAAAAAACCCAAAGTAGTACATCACCAAAGTACTCAGAAACAATCAAGATAAAACTCAAACATCCCAAAGGAAACCTCACTCCAATCCCAAAGGATTAAGAACATACACCACCTCCATGGGTGTCTTTCCATTTACTCAGACCTAGAATAAGAAAATCTAAAAAATTTCAAAGGAAAATTTTGGTTGTGATCTATAAGTCCTAGTAGGGTCTCACCAAGTATACCATAGTAGATTCCATAACAATAAACCAAGTTTTTCTTTAAATTTAAATAAAATAGGGGCATGGTGTAATAGTTTCATATTTAAAACAAAACATGATTTCTTTTCCAAAGATGTAAAACATTTCAAATATGGACTAAATAAAAAATTATATAAAAAAATTTATATAAATTATTTAGGAATGAATAAAATAGTTCTATAACCAATATCAAATATATCAAAATCATACACAACAAGCACCATGGTTATCTTCCCTGGTGTATATTAGTTTCTAGCTATATAATCCCCACACTTCTCATTTCAGTGATCATTGATAAATATATGTACACACATACTTGAGGATCAGGCTGAATAAGACTCATCAATAACCCATCATGGATAACCATGCTAAACTAGGATTTTTTAGATTTTCCATCATCAATAAAATGCTAGGGGATCAAGTACCCATTGTTCTTTTTCCAAATGACCCAAAAACTAACCAACCTCTCATTTGTTCAGTAAATCAATAAATAATGGTCAAATCATCTCATTTCAAATCAATCATCATTTACAATTCAATTGCTCAATTTTCAGTTTCAATATGCCAATTCAACTTCAAAACCCAAATTTGGGTTTTTTATAATTTCATGCCTTTTTATATAAAACCAATCATATGTTTTCATAATTTTAGTTTAAGCTCATATTAATTATCAAATCATTTCATCAATTCTATCATTTTCAAAATACACCCCAAATTCAAATTCCATTGGAATTGGATGTTTTTTCAAAAATACATTACATTTAAAATTCCACAATCAGATCACTTAAAATCATGTTTTTAAATCAATTGAAATTTATTTAAAAAAAATAATGGAAAATAAGGTTTTAATTATATGGAAAATGAAAACATAACCACCTAAATTTAAATAAAATATCTAGAAATCAATTCTTACAATGGGATACACCAAAGAAGACGAAGGCACATAGGATCTTAGTACACAAACTAGAATCAAGATCCAATAAAATGGGGTTTAGATTTATTCAATAAATGATGATCCATTAATCAATAATGTGAAAATAATGATAGATTGTTATAGATTAAATGAGAGGATATCCACTTATTGAAGAGGGGTTAGATCTTCTATTGGCACTTTGATATGACAAAAGAGAATTTTAGAGGACCCAAAATCACATATAGAGAGAATTAGTAGACAATTAATTAATGTTATTTTTGATTTAAGGGATTATGTATCTTAAACAGGGGTTTTATAATTTTAAATAAAATTTTGGAATAAAATAAACTCACATGCCTGGTTTGTTGGGAAGGGCTACACAGTTAGACAAACTGTGCACCCTAACTATGAACCCCTATTATTGAGTGTATGGTTTATCCTATGCGGGTTCATGGTTTGGGAATCCATGTGTCAACCATTTCTTCCCCCAATTTCTAGGGATGCATGGTTTTCATTGGTAGGTACACGGTTTGGGAAAATCATATATCATCCATGCATAGGCCAGAAACCTCTAAATGTTTTCAAAAATTCACACTAAAAAATACAAGACAATGTCCAACCATAGAATAATCAAATTTTGGGTTGAGGAGTACCTATAGATAGGTAATAGGATTTTACAACCTTCCCACTATAAAAACATTTTATCCCCAAAAATCCTGTCAAGAAGTTTCCATATCAAAGAGGTGAAGCCACTTCTCTTTCATCAGTGCCTCACGCTCCTACATCTCATGATAATCAGAACCATGATACCATAGCTCATGGACCAAATGTATCATCCTCCCACAAAGTACCTTTGTCTTAGAATCAACAACCCTAACTGGATTCTTAGTAATAGATAAATCATACTCAACATCAAGATCCTCCCAACCCAATAAATGAAAATTTATAGAAAGATACTTTTGAAGTTGTGATACATGGATCACATTATGTATCTATTTTAACTATGATAGATGTGATAAATAGTAAGACACTTTCCCCACTTGCTCAACAACATAAAAAGGTCCCATCAAATCAGGATAAATTTTAGCTTTCCAAAAAATTCATCGATGAACTAACTAAGGTGAAATTCTCAAGAATACCTGGTCAACAACAGAGAACTCTAATAGCCTAGCATGATAGTCGATGTAAGATTTATATCGGCTTTTCACCCAAAAAATCCTCTAAAAAATCAACTGAATATTTTTCATCATCTCATAGAACATACTTGTTCTAACAAAATAACTTTCACCAATATCAAACCAAAAAAATATATATTTGAAAGGACAACCATTCAAGACCTCAAAAAAATCCATACTGATCATAGATTGGTAACTATTATTATTATAAAACTCAACCAATCCCAAATGGTTATCCCAATATCCATTAAGTTAAATAATTTAAGCATGAATTGTATTATCAATAAACTATATAACTCTCTCCGTATGAACATCCATTTTGGTATGTTATGTCATAATAAATAAAACCTAAGATCTCATTGCCTCTTGAAGGCCTATTCAAAAACAATAGGTAAAACATGGATCTATATCATAGAATATAAAAGATGTAACTCCATGAAAATGAACAATCTACTTCATATTAAGATTTCCCACTCCTCAAATTTAATTGTATCTTAAATGGGTAATAAGTGAGACATTTCTCTCAGCCTTTTGACTACAACCCATATCGTAATATTCTTTCTAGGAGTACATGGAAACCCAACCATAAAGTACATAGGTATATCATCCCACTTCCTAGTTACAAATATAAGTGGTTAGAGTAAACCTAAAGGTTATAGTATTCATCCTTGGCCTTTTGGAAAGTATAACAATTTTAAATAAATTCAGTGATGTCTTATATCATTCCTGGACCCCAAAATCATCACCACATGTCATAGAAAATATTTTTGGTTCATGGGTGCACATCCCATAAGGAATTATGGAAATCTCCCATTAATTATATCCTCACTAGAAAAGGTACAATATACCAGTTCTGAAAACATAGGATACCCTCAATGTAGAACTACCAATCAGAAATGGTCACCCCACCATAAAGATAGTCCCCAATGATATGGAATTTATCAACAACATGTTATTATTGAAGAATCATCTCAATAAGAGATGAGGTCAGTTAAACACTTTCCGAGAAAACAAAGGACTCTTCCTCCTAGACTCCTAAATTAAATTGTGGGAAAAAAACCATTAAGATCCAATATTTTTATGATTCTTTCATGACCAATGTCAGAATTTTCCTACTCAAAGAATTAGAAATGGTATTAATTTTCCTTAGGGTATAGGAAATGTTAAAATCAAATTATTTTGGGTACTCCAACCAATCCCTCTAGTTAATGTTAAAATATTATTAATACGAGATATAACTCAAGATCTTTTAGTCATAACACATAGTAAACATTTCTCTAAAAAGGTAATGATGTCAGCTCTCAATTGTGTGCATCATGGTTGAAAGTTGAAGAACATGAGTAGGATAATTATTCATGTGTGTCCTAAGATGTTGAGATCCATAGGCTATCACATTATCACCCTAAATAATAACTCATCCCAAAACTAAACTTTTTGCATAAAAAATACCACATAGCCCTGTCCATAATCTAGAAGATTCAACACTATAAAAGAATTCAAAATACATTACAACTCAACAAAATAACTCTGAAATTTATCATCCAAATTGAATCCCCCCTTAGAGTGAGAGAGTTCATAGGATAATATAACTTTGAGAAATCCTCTATGAATTGATGACAATACCCCACCAGACCAAAGAATCTCCAAATCTCAAAAACATTATGTGGTTTCTCCCATGTCATAACATCTTTCACCTTATTAGGATCAACTGAAATATCATGTTTCGAGACAACGTATCCTAAGAACATCACTTCTTAAATCATGAAATCACATTTCTATATCATGGTATAAAGTAAGTTATTTTTCAATACTTCCAAAAATTCTATCAGATGATGCATATAATCCTCCTTAGGCTGAGATTAAACCAGAATATAATCCAAAAATAACACCATGAACATATCCAGATACTTGTGGAAGATCTTCTTGAAAATTTCAATAAATAAAATAGGATAATTAGTTATATATAATGTAATGAAAAGATACTCATAATGGCCATACCTACTCTAGAAGGAAATTTTTTGAATGTCATATTCTTTTATTCTAAAATGGTGGTAACCATATTGAAAATAAATCTTCAAGAACCACTTCATGTAACACCCCAGGTAAATAAACAATATGACATTTTTATATTTATCCCTATTTGTGGAAAAATATCAATATTACTTTAAAGGGAATGCTATGCTCGATGGCGTACCCAATACACGACAATGAGTTTCTTTCAAAACTTACGTTGCACACTAGTAATATAATAATATTATTTTAAATGGTAGTTAACAAGTAGCCGTTGTATTGGAGATAATGGATAGAAATAACTAAAATATGATTATATATGTTTTTTAAATGTTTTTACATTTATCCAACAAAATATAAAGTCTTAAAATACAGAAAGAATTCAATTTTAGGCATTTATACCCTAATTTTCAACTAAATGTTCACTTATCACCTTTTGATGGAGAACCGTCATTAAATATAGTTTTGATCACTCTTATACATTATATTGGACCAAATATAACTCTTTTTTAGAATTGCGACATCAAATTTACTTTGTGTAAATTTTTTGGTATTTTTCCGATAAAGTTCATTTTTTAATGAATAGTGTAAAATGTTGTATTTTAATTCAAAACTTCCTTTTAATCTAATTTATTTGTATGATTATATTATATTTTTAATTGGTTTTAAAGTAAAATTAGAATATATTTTTACCATTAAATCCAATAGTGGTCGTTGGAATTAATTTCACTTTGAAATCGAACATAAACTAGTGTCAATCTTTTGATACTTATTGTTTCATAAAAACATGCTATTTTCTCTGACAGTGGGAATTAATTATTAAATTAATTAATGAAACTTATATGTTGTGAATTTTGTAAAATGGACTTCATTTTTGAATTCAGAATATCAAATATAGCTTAGTGTGAATTTTTGGTATTTTTTTGAAAAACTTCAATTTTTAATGAATAGTGAAACCACTAAGTGGTACTTAAAAAACTGATTTTTCGTTTAAATGAAATTTTACCACCTCTGTGTTTTGAATTTCAAAAATCCGACGTACATGGTTGTCATTAAGAAGTAAATTTTGGTTCAATGGGATTAAAATAATTTTTTGGTGAATAGTAACTTATTAAGTTTTTAATTGTGATTAGAGGTAATTAGTGTAGTTTAAGGTAAAAATAATGTTTTAATAAAATGAGATGAGCTTGACACATGTCCTACCCTCATTGGATGTGTCATGGCCGACCAATAAAATCCATGGGTCAACTTGGGGACCCCATGGAGCCACTTTTGTTGGAAAATGACATAAATACCTTTTTATTTAATGTTAAAATAAAAATGTCACAAACATGAGTTGTTTTAATAAAAGAATTTTTACATGGGGTTATAAAAATAAGATTTTAGACTATAAATATTCATTAGAAATATAAAAAGATTTCCTACATCATGATATTTTTTTATAATTTTTATAAATTAAATATATTAAATTATTTATGACATCATGATGATGCAGTGATTACCTCATTAATAATGGATTTAAATAAAATGAAAAGATACTGTAAAATCTATGACCTACACATGTCCAAAACCTATTGTATGGGTATATTTCGAACCCTTATCACCTTATACTCGAATTATATCAATGTGGGACCTCTTAAATCTGAATATCATTTTAACATAATGTGACTTTTCTTTACTTTCCAAGAGTGCCCCTCCTCTCCTCTTATAAAAGGCCCCCACCTCTACCACCTTACCCACACTTCCAAAGCATTTTTCTTTGCCACACCCTGCCCTTTTTGTCTCTCCACATCCCTCTATTACTCCTTGAAGCCTCACTTTGGGCAGAAGTCTTCCCAAAGAAGCCTTTGATCTCAAACCAAAGGGAGTTACCCGATTTTAAGGTAATGTCTTCACTTGAGTCCTTTTGTTTTATTTTGCTTCTCCAACCCCCTAAACTATTTTTATTCTTTTATTTTGTAACAACTCCAGTATCATAAATATAATATGATGTTTGTATATTAATTATTCGAGCTACACTTACACACACCTACATCTAATGGTTAAAGAACATACTGTTTCCGTGGATGGCGAATTTCGGCCTCCCAAAACGATGATTGTTCAACATTCTTTTAACACCTTCAAAGGTGGACATTAAGATTAAACTATATTTATATATGATATATAATATGTTTATGTTTTCATTATGCTTCTTTATTTTTCATTTTGGGCATACCTTTATGGTTTCCATTATGGGTAGACACGATATCTTCATTTAAGGAAGTGCGGACTACCGCCCCCTCAAAGTGATGTGATTCGTTAATGCCATATGTGGGACGTATAAAGGATGGATTTAAAGTTATTATATATGATGTTATACTGGAATTATAATATACCTCTATATCATTATTATTTATTTCCATTAAAGTATGAGATATAAATGAAAGTAGTGTTCATGCGTACGTACGGCTTACCGTCTCCATGAACGGTGCATTTCATTTCTTATCCCCAAATGTAATGTACTATTATAAGTACATGTATATAATAGATATATATGATGAATGATACATCTAAATGATTAATATAATTCTGTAATTAAAATATGCATACCTCTCATTTAGTTTTAATTCCATTAATATGACAAAGAAATGAAAGTAGCGTTCATGCATACATACGGCTTACCGTCTCCATGAACAGTGCATTTCATTTCATACCTCTAAATGATTATGTAATATTATAAATACATGTATATGCTGGATATATATGATATATATGATATCCAAATCAGGAATTTCATTCTGAATATAAAGAACCTTTGACCTCACGAACAACATGTAATTGTAAGAAGTCCACTTTCGACTTAAGAACCAAATATCGACAAAACAAACATTATTAACTTAATGATTACATAATGTATATAACATGGAAATAAGTGATATAAAAGTAATAATAAGCTTGAAAAATTTTCTTAAGCAAGTATAAATTAACTCAAGTTTATTATTCAGGACGTTAAAGAACGATCGAGTCAAGTCGGACCCAAGGTAAGGGATCCTACCCCTCTCTTTCTTTTTAAGTACACTCTTTTATGTCATTCCTTTTAAACTCATCTTTCCTATGATTGGGATGTTCTTTTATATTACTCCTACTATAATTTTAATTTTCATATGATTAGAGACCCTATTTGATCTCATAAATCCATTTTTTTAAAGCTTTAAGTGGCGCCGTTAGGCTGCCGAGTTTTCGTAATGGATTTTTCATCTCACATTATTTACGTGACATTTATGCTACATTTTCCACTATTTCCTTTGAGTGGTGTATGTACTGCCCATTATTATACACTCTGTGTAGTATAATTTCATTTATGGGTATTTACATCTTCATTTTATGACCCTTCTTCCATGGGGTGTACTTTTCGAAAGTTACCCAACTCGGTAAGGGGACCTTTCACCCTCCTCTTTTTAAAAGACTTCTTTTGTTATGTCTTTTAATTCACATAATATTATGTTGTGATATGTTCTTCTATATCCTTATTTATGTAAATTTTATGTCCAAGTGATGAGATACCCTTTATCTCTTTCATCAACCCTTTCTGTAAAATTTTATGTGATGCAGTTAGGCTGTCGAATTTTACCAAGGGAACTTCTTAACCCAATTTCGATTTCTTTGGGTTCAACATGTAGTTATTGAATATGTCATCCTTTGAATATGTGTGAATGACCATTGATTACTTTACACTTAATATCCACTTATATTGGGTGTATTTATATTTGTCACACATAATTATGAGATTGATTTATCCTTAATTTAAGGATACCTTCTTTATAATGGATTTCATCTCATTTTACATTGTGAGACTTCATTGTTGTTATGCACCATTTCACTCTTATATGGTGTGTATACTGTCCTTTGACATATTATATCATGAATCACTTTATTCTCATGATATTATAAAGTTCGAATTAAATGTTATTCCATAATTATTTGTATTCAAGAGTCTCTCATTTTGTTAAAAACTCTTTAACAAAAATACCGTTTTAAATGTTTTAAAGATGCATTATTCTAAATCTTTATCATTAATGTCCATGTTTTCAAAATGGTTTTTAGTATTTATTTATATTGACATTAATGTATTAAAATTACAATTCCATTAAAAGTTTCAAAGTGGTATGGGACACTTTGATTCAAAAATATCTTTTAAATGGTTTTTGAAAGTAGATTGATTAATTCAATATCTTGGAATTACTTATTGTGATTGAAAATTAAATGTTGTTATTGAAATGTTTATATTTTAAATATTTTATGTGCAATTATGGTACTTGGACATCTTACAGGTGGTTACGTGATAAACCATATGATGGGTGGTGCCGTGAATACTAGGATGGGTGGTTACGTTATAACCTCCAATGCATTGGGAATGGAAGTCGGCCGTATGGCTATTCCATTAAGTATGTGTGGAAGTCGACCGTATGGTTATTCCATTTAAGTATGTTTATGTCCCAAGTTACCTTTATATGTTATGTGTTCTTTAAAGGGGTTTTATGGTAATCTTTTGGTTACAAAAGGTTAAGTAATGATATTTTATTCAGTAAATATTTTTTTACTACTTAGAAAAGGTGAAAAGTATTACTTTGATAAAGTATACATGGTTTACTTGTTGTTTTGAAAAACTAACAGTTTTAATTCTTTGTATATCCCTTACTGAGCTTTTTATGCTCATCCCAAGTTTTTGAAATGTTTTTCACAGGACTTAACATGGAATAGGGTCAAGGATGGGATCAAGGGAAAGTCATGCTACCTAAAACATGGAACTAGACATGTTTCTTTTTAAGAGTTTTTATTTTATGGAAACTTAGTATAAGTTTCTACTTTCTAATCTTTTGAGATGTAATAGTTATGTCCTAATTCTCTAAAACTCTAAACCTGAAAAGATCCTCAATATGAATTATTCATTTAATTCAATATTAAGTAAGGTTTAAGGCTAGGGCTTTATAGTTGGTATTAGAGGTCGGTTTAGATAAATTTCGAGGTTAGTGTATCTTCTAAGCATAAGTGACAATACCATAATGGTTAGGATTTCAGAAAGAGTCCTAGTTTTAGATAAAGTGATTGAGTAAGTATATCTTAGTTTCTATCTTCCTCTTTAGTACATGATGGTTTTGTTGATATACTCACACTGACCTTTTTGTATTTAGTAAATGGCTGGATCTAGCAGGAACCAAAGTAACAGTGGATGTGAAGGAAACTGTGACAGTTTTCGGAGCGAGCAACTGAATGATATGGGAGCTACAATGAGAACTCTGGTGTTTATCCTCAACCAACTATCTGGAGTCATGATTGACCACCTAAACCTTGGTGATTTCTATAAGGCATCATATATGTGAGAAACAAATACCTACGGAACTACAGGTAATAATCATAAAGGTAAGTGTGTTCAAAAACCTATGTGTCAAAGATGTGGAAAGAAACACCTAGGAAAATGTTTCTAGGGGACAGAAATATGATATAGATGTGGAAATGAAGGTCATAAAGCAAGAACCTGCTATGGAAAAAGGAAGCATCTAGTTGACTCGAAGAAAGGGAAAGAAGTTATTTCTGATGGATCAATTGAATGTTTTAAATGTGGTGTGCATGGTCATTATGAAAACACATGTCCTATTAAGAAGTTTCAAGAATGGGATCACCAAGATCGTACAAATATTCATTTACCAATACCTAATTCCATTCCGATTGAGGATGAAGAAATTGACAATGACCAATCAAAGGTATGGATTATTTCATAACTTTTGTTTTCCTATTTTGGAATCTTAGGATATGATTCATGATTTTGTTTGTAGGAAAGAAGTATTTCAGAATAAGTTGGAAAGGAATGGTTAATGGATCGTGAAGAATGTTGAATGAGTAAGAAGTCAACATATAAAGTCTTCAAGAGTTATGGTGAAATTATTAAGAGTATTAAGTCTCTTTTGATGACGGGGTTACTTTAAAAGACTTTTTATAGTATGTGTAACCCTGATGTTTGATATATGAAAATTTTATTCAAGGAATAGTTATCTGTTCTTTTGTGGACATAGTTATAAAGAACCACTTGGGTTTATATGATCCTTACTTTTGAGGTAATTATGGGTTACTATATGTTATGATGGAAAGTTAAAGGCATGAGATAAACTTGAGGTTAAAATATGTTATGATTATTTTTGAAGATTTTATCTCCTTTTGGGGAATGTTTTAAGAATTATATAGTTTTGGAAAAAGGACAACACGTAGACCGTGTGACAACCCGTCGCGTCGGACAAAGCTGCGGGAATCGAACCCACAACCAAAGTGTGACTGGTATTTATCACCTACCACTGGACTACGTGAATTCCATGGTTAGTTTGACTAATTCTTTTTAGTTAGATGATTTTAGGAATCAAGAGTATGTTTATTTTGGGTTATATATGGAAATGACTAACCTATCATCAAGGATATGTGATTAGGTTAATTACTTTTCAATATGAGAATTTAAGAGCAACTGATGTTATTTGGAGATAAAAGTTAATTTGTACCTTGGAAGACTATGTCATTAAATCCTTCAAATATTTGGGTTTCAATCTTAGTATGGTTTACTTTCAAGAATTTTATGGAAAATTTGTTTATCGAATGGTCCTCTTTGAACTTTGGGTTTTGTTGGACAAATTTTGGAGATTAAGAATAGATTTTCTTTTTATAAAGGGTTATCCTTTTCTGGATTATCTGATCTTGTACTAACCTTTTTGGTTTTGGTTTTGGTTAAAGTCTAAAGACATGGGAAGTATATAGTTATTTTTTTTGGGTAAGGTGATTCTCTAGAAGATGATTATAGCTCTCTTAATGTAAACAAGTCATCCTAAATACACATATTTTGGAGAAAATATGAGTTCGTGTAATAAATCTAGTAAAATTTGAAAGTCAACATGACAAGTAAGTATGTTTCCATATGTTTTAGTTAAGCTCAAAAATAAATTCCTCAACGAAAATTAACTAAAAAAATTTTGTCCATTAACTTTTCCTACTGGGGAATCCAATACCGTTTAACCCATCACAAGTTTTCTATTTTCTTATGGTTAACTTTCTCCTAGACATGCTTACTATCACTCTCCATCAGAACATGACCCTTTGTTTTTTTCCTCCATGTCCATATTATCATACATGGAATCCTAGTATGGGTTAACTTGGGTGACCTTTGTACTTCCCTTTCATTATTTTAAAGTGATATTTTAATTTACTCATTTTCTGATGTGGGACTTACAATGGATTTTTCAAGCCCAATTTTGAAATTGCGAGGACGCAATTCCCAAAAGGGGGAAGGATGTAACACCGCAGGTAAATAAACAATATGACATTTTTATATTTATCCCTATTTGTGGAAAAAAATATTAATATTACTTTAAAGGGAACGCTATGCTCGATGGCGTACCCAATATGCGACAATGAGTTTCTTTGAAAAGTTATGTTGCACACTAGTAATATAATAATATTATTTTAAATGGTAGTTAACATGTAGCTGTTGTATTGGCGGGAATGGATAGAAATAACTAAAATATGATTATATATGTTTTTTAAATGTTTTTACATTTATCCAACAAAAGATAAAGGCTTAAAATACGGAAAGAATTCAATTTTAGGCATTTATACCCTAATTTTCACTAAAGGTTCACTTATCACCTTTTGATGGAGAACCGTCATTAAATATAGTTTTGATCACTCTTATACATTCTATTGGACCAAATATAACTCTTTTTTATAATCGGGACATCAAATTTACTTTGTGTAATTTTTTGGTATTTTTCCGATAAAGTTCATTTTTTAATGAATAGTGTAAAATGTTGTATTTTAATTCAAAACCTCTTTTTAATCTAATTTATTTATATGATTATATTATCTTTTTAATTGGTTTTAAAGTGAAATTAGAATATATTTTTACCATTAAATCCAATAGTGGTCGTTGGAATTAATTTCACTTTGAAATCAGACTTAAACTAGTGTCAATCTTTTGATACTTATTGTTTCATAAAAACACGCTATTTGCTCTGACAGCGGGAATTAATTATTAAATTAATTAATGCAACTTATATGTTGTGAATTTTGTAAAATGGAATTCATTTTTGAATTCGGAATATCAAATATAGCTTAGTGTGAAGTTTTGGTATTTTTCTAAAAAACTTCAATTTTTTATGAATAGTGAAACCACTAAGTGGTACTTAAAAAACTGATTTTTCGTTTAATTGAAATTTTACCACCTCTGTGTTTTTAATTTCAAAAATCTGACATACATGGTTGTCATTAAGAAGTAAAATGTGGTTCAATGGGATTAAAATAATTTTTTGGTGAATAGTAACTTATTAAGTTTTTAATCGCGATTAGAGGTAATTAGTGTAGTTTAAGGTAAAAATAATATTTTAATAAAATGAGATGAGCTTTACACATGTCCTACCCTCCTTTTATGTGTCTTGGCCGACCAAGAAAATCCATGGGTCAACTTGGGGACCCCATGGATCCACTTTGGTTGGAAAATGACATAAATACCTTTTTATTTAATGTTAAAATAAAAATGTCACAAAAATGATTTGTTTTACTAAAAGAATTTTTAAATGGGGTTATACAAAACAGATTTTGGACTATAAATATTCATTAGAGAGATAAAAATATTTACTACATCATGATATTTTTTTATAATTTTTAGAAATTAAATATATTAAATTATTTATGACATCATGACGATGCAGCGATTACCTCATTATTAATGGATTTAAATAAAATGAAAAGATAATGTAAAATCTATGACCTGCATATGTCCAAAACCTCTTTTATGGGTATATTTAGAACCCTTATTACCTTATCCTCGAATTATATCAATTTGGGACCTCTTAAAGCCGAATATCATTTTAAAATAATGTGACTTTTCCTTACTTTCCAAGAGTGCCCCTCCTCTCCTCTTATAAAAGGCCCCCACCTCTACCACCTTACGCACACTTCCAAAGCATTTTGCTCGGCCAAAACCTGCTCTTTTTGTCTCTCCACATCCCTCTCTTACTCCTTGAAGCCTCACTTTGGGAATAAGTCTTCCCAAGGAAGCCTTTGAGCTCAAACCAAAGGGAGTTACCCGATTTTAAGGTAATGTCTTCACTTGAGTCCTTTTGTTTTATTTTGCTTCTCCAACCCCCTAAACTCTTTTTATTCTTTTCTTTTGTAACAACTCCAGTATCATAAATATACTAGGATGTTGTTATAAGAAGTATTCGAGCTACACTTACACACACCTACATCTAATGGTTAAAGAACATACTGTTTCCGTGGATGGCGAATTTCGGCCTCCCGAAATGATGATTGTTCAACATTATTTTAACACCTTCAAAGGTGGAAATTAAGATGAAACTATATTTATATATGATATATAATATGTTTATGTTTTCCTTAATCTTATGTACTTTTCATTTTTTGCATACCTTTATGGTTTCCATTATGGTTAAACGCGATATCTTCATTTAAGGAAAGTGCGGACTACCGCCCCCTCAAAGTGATGTGATTCGTTAATGCCATATGTGGGACGTATAAAGGATGGATTTAAAGTTATTATATATGATGTTATACTGGAATCATAATATACCTCTATATCATTATTATTTCTTTCCATTAAATTATGAGATAGAAATGAAAGTAGCGTTCATGTGTACGTACGGCTTACCGTCTCCATGAACGGTGCATTTCATTTCTTATCCCCAAATGTAATGTACTGTTATAAGTACATGTATATAATGGATATATATGATGAATGATACATCTAAATGATGAATATAATTCTGGAATTAAAATATACATACCTCTCATTTAGTTTTAATTCCATTAATATGACAAAGAAGTGAAAGTAGCGTCCATGCGTACGTACGGCTTACCGTCTCCATGAACAGTACATTTCATTTCATACCTCTAAATGATTATGTAATATTATAAATACATGTATATGCTAGATATATAGGATATATATGATATCCAAATCAGGAATGTAATTCTGAATATAAATAACCTTTGACCACACGAACAACATGTAATTTTAAGAAGTCCACTTTCGACTTAAGAACCAAATATCGACAAAACAAACATTATTAACTTAATGATTACATAATGTTTATAACATGGAAATAAGTGATATAAAAGGAATAATAATCTTGAAAAAGGTTCTTAAGAAAGTATAAATTAACTCAAGTTTATTATTTAGGACGTTAAATAACGATCGAGTCAAGTCGGAACCAAGGTAAGGGATCCTACCCCTCTCTTTCTTTTTAAGTACACTCTTTTATGTCATTTATTTTAAGCTCATCTTTCCTATGATTGGGATGTTATTTTATATTACTACTACTATAATTTTTATGTTCATATGATGAGATACCCTATTTGATCTCATAAATCCATTTCTTTTAAAGCTTTAAGTGGTGTCGTTAGGCTGCCGAGTTTTCGTAAGGGATTTTTCATCTCACATAATTTTCGTGACATTTATGCTACATTTGCCACTATTTCCTTTGAGTGGTGTATGTACTGCCCATTATTATACACTTTGTGTAGTATAATTTCATTTATGGTTATTTACATCTTCATTTGAGGACCCTTCTTCCATGGGGTGTACTTTTCGAAAGTTACCCAACTCGGTTAGGGGACCTTTCACCCTCCTCTTTTTAAAAGACTTCTTTTGTTATGTCTTTTTATTCACAAACTATTATGTTGGGATATGTTATTATATATCCTTATTTATGTAAATTTTATTTCCAAGTGATCATATACCCTTTATCTCTCTCATCAACCCTTTTTGTAAAATTTTATGTGCCGCCGTTAGGCTGTCGAAGTTTACCAAGGGAACTTCTTAACCCAATTTTGATTTCTTTGGGTTCAACATTTATTTATTGAATATGTCATCCTTTGAATATGTGTGAATGACCTTTGATTGTTTTACACTTAATATCCACTTATATTGGGTGTATTTATATTTTTCACACATAATTATGAGATTGATTTATCCTTAATTTAAGGATACCTTCTTTATAATGGATTTCATCTCATTTTACATTTTGAGACTTCATTGTTGTTATGAACCATTTCACTCTTATATGGTGTGTATACTATCCTTTGACATATTATATCATGAATAACTTTATTCACATGATATTATAAAGTTAGGATTAAATGTTATTCCATAATTATTTGTATTCATGAGTCTCTCATTTTGTTAAAAACTCTTTAACAAAAATACTGTTTTAAATGTTTTAAAGATTCATTATTCTAAATCTTTATCTTTAATGTCCATGTTTTCAAAATGGTTTTCAGTATTTATTTATATGGACATTAATGTATTAAAATTATAATTCCATTAAAATCTTCAAAGTTGTATGGGACACTTTGATTCAAAAATCTCTTTTAAATGGTTTTTGAAAGTAGATTGATTAATTCAATATCTTGGAATTACTTATTGTGATTGAAAATGAAATGTTGTTATTGAAATGTTTATATTTTCAATATTTTATGTTTAATGATGGTACTTGGACATCTTACGGGTGGTTAAGTGATAAACCATATGACGGGTGGTGTCATTAATACCAGGACGGGTGGTTACGTTATAACCTCCAATGCATTGGGAATGGAAGTCGGCTGTATGGCTATTCCATTAAGTATGTGTGGAAGTCGACCGTATTGTTATTCCATTTAAGTATGTTTATGTCCCAAGTTACCTTTATATGTTATGTGTTCTTTAAAGGGGTTTTATGGTAATATTTTGGTTACAAAATGGTAAGTAATGATATTTTATTCAGTGAAGAGTTTTTACTACTTCGAAAAGGTGAAAAGTATTACTTTGATAAAGTATACATGGTTTACTTGTTATTTTGAAAAACTAACAGTTTTCATTCTTTGTGTATCCCTTAATGAGCTTTTTATTCTCATCCTAAGTTTTTGAAATGCTTTTCATAGGACTTGACGTGGAATAGGGTCAAGGATGGGATCAAGGGAAAGTCATGCTACCTAAAACATGGAACTTAACATGTTTCTTTTTAAGAGTTTTTATTTTATGGAAACTTAGTATAAGTTTCTACTTTGTAATCTTTTGAGATGTAATAGTTATGTCCTAATTCTCTAAAACTCTAAACCTGAAAAGATCCTCAATGTGAATTATTCATTTAATTCAATATTAAGTAAGGTTTAAGGCTAGGGCATTATACTTCACCCCTTAAAACTTTTCAAAACATTAATAAATATGTGGTAATGGATACTTTTTCATTATCATAACTAAGTTTCTTTTTTGTTAATCAACATAAATGTTAAATGTTCCATCAGATTTCTTATAAAAGAGAGAAGGCATCACCCAAGGTGACACACTCGATCATATAAATACATTCTCTAAAAAATCATCCAACTGAGTATTCAAATATTTCATTTTATCTAGTAACATATGGTAAGAAAGAATAGATACTGGATAAATACCAAGAAAAAATCAATATAAAACTCTACCACTCTTACCAATGGAAAACTATATAAATTAAAAATAAAAAAACATAAAATTACATGAAAAATTGAGGGAGATCATTCCTCAAAGAATCCCACTACATATAAAAATAGAACACTGATACTAATTTCCCAAAATATAGATAATAAGGTTTGTCCCAACTCAACCCCAGGTCTCATTCTCCCTAAAAGATATAGCACACCCCATTGGACACATTAAAGGTGACCAATTGAAGATATAACTCAATTTAGGCCTTATTTTCAATGATCAAATATATCCTAAAAATAAAATCAAGAGGTTTCATGTCAAGAACCATAATATTCTAGGTAAGTTCAAATTTTGATAAAGATAAAGCACAAATAAGACAATAGAGACCTTTCTCTCTCTTTATTTTGAGGGGCAAAGTAATATCCATCAGATAAGATAAAAGCTTCATTAGAAGATTTATCATGATCACATTATGAGTTGATATAATTGAGTGAGATGAAGTAGTATCAAATAAATCATTCACTAAAGATGAATCTATAGTGATAGTACCACTCATGGTCATTGGAAATGTATCAGTTTCCTCTAGAGAGTATTCCACTACATGAAGAAGCTTCATTCTAGATTCTTGTGGCTAGAACCCCTTTGTTCGTGAAGAATCTTGTCCCACCATAGTACTTTTAGGTGTTTATGATATCATTCCACTACATGGCTGTAGAAAATATGTAATATAATTTCTAAAATTAGAATGATCATTTGTAGGAACTGAAGATCTTGGGTGCCTTAGTGAAAATCCATTTGGAATGCCCATGCTTGCCACATTGGAAGCAAGTTAAACGGACTCTAACAGGTACTGTAGGAGGTCTAGAGGATTCCTACTATCAATAAACTCCACAAGACTCATCACACTTCTTCTTTCTATAAATTAACTCATAAAAATACCACTAGGAAAAAAAGGAACTCCCATCAACCCTGACTTTCCAGCCAATTCAAGATCAACCATCAACTTTATATCTAGTACATCATTATATGAAGATAGATTCAATAAGAAGAAATGAGAAAAAATATTTTTTCAAAGAACCACATCAAACCATAAATAATTTATAATATCATTGGATAAATATTAAGTTCAAACTGCACAAGTTTAGAAAAATGCTTTGCATACCCATCACGGACCTATCAGCCTAATGAATATTTAAAAACTCTATAGAATTAACCAATACCATAGATTCTAGATAGAACTAATCAATGAAAATAAATATATAATTCTTACACTCTAAACCCTCATGCTTATTTGATGTTACAAATAAATCTTTACATCTCCTTCTAGGTCCTTGCAGTTTGAAGGTGGCATATTTCACCTTAATCGAATCATGTGTTTCTAAGAAATCAATTAGCAGCAATATATTTCTAAACCAATCCTAAAACTGTTGAGGATCATTAGAGCCTTGTAATAATGGTGTATTATATCAAATAAACTCTTATCCCTAATTCTAATCATCTTCCATATGAGGTTCTATAGTTAGAGCTTGAATGGGAACTGTTGAAGGTGCCAATCCCGGAGCTTGGACACCACACACAATGATCTCAACAATATTATGGTCCATGGGAGGATCTTCAGACTATGGTTCACCAGTAGCTTCTTCCTAGGTCCTATTAACATTCCTTCTTAGAGGCATGATGCTATAAAACATCAGCAAAAAACATTGAAGACATCAATGTATTATACAAATAAACAACACAAAAAAGAGAAATGGGAATATCAATCCCATCAGATAAGATATCAAAATTTTGATTTCAAACTATACAAATAATAAGTTGGTAAAATACTATAATTTGATCAATTTATTCATAAATATTCTTTTACTAAACCAAAAATGGTTACATAAGGCTCATTACAATGAGATATTTCCAAGAACTTTCTTGTAACTACCTCTTAAGTCATGAAAATACATCCAAAACAACATACTAACATCAAGGAAAGATGCTTCCCTACCTTTGATAACACATTATCACAAAAAAGTCTGGATACCTTGACAACTTGATTCCCACAATGGAACTAACATATCCAAAGTGTGTTCCTGATCCCCGTAGGCTAGAAAATAACACCTGGAATCACAAGTGATAAAAAATGGAATAAATTTTCCACAAAAAAATAGAAGATAAATATTACAAGTTGTTATGATCAACACTCCAAAGGGATAAAGTACCAAAAACCAAAAACTTATAACAAAACCTAAATAATTACATCACCAAAGTACTGAGTATCAAGTAAATATAAAACTCAAACATCCCAAAGGAAACATCACTCTAAGCCCAAATAGTCAAGTACATTCACCGACTCCAAGTGGAACTTCCCTTTTCTTAGATATGTCATAAGAAAATATAAAAATTCCTGAAGGCAACGGCAGGGTGTGTGCTATAAATTCTAGTAGGGTCTCACCAAGTGTTCCATAATATATTCCATAATAATAAACTAAATCATTCCTCTAATCTAAATAAAATAGGGGAATGGCATAACATATTCACATTTAAAACAAAACCTGATTTCTTTTCAATAAATAGAAAAAATTTCATACATGTATTAAATAAAAAAAATTATATAAAAGAATTTATATAAATCATTTTTGAATGAATAAAACTGTTCTATAATCAATGTATTTTATGTCAAAATCATACATAACAGGCACCATAATCATCTACCCTATAGTAAATTAGTTTTGTGCAATAGGATCCTTACACTTCTCATATTAGTGATCACAGCTAAATATGTGTACACATGTCCCTTAGGCATAGACCAAATAGGAATCATCAATATCCCATCGGGGATAATCAGTCTAAACTAGGTTTTTTTATAGATATCATTATCAATCCAATTCTAGGGGATCAAGATTCTATCATTATTGTCCCAAATAACCTACTAACAACTAAAGGTCTCATGTTTTCAATTAATCAATAAATAATGGTAAAATTATCTCATTTCAAATCAATCGTCATTTACAATTCAATTTCCTAATTTTCAATTTTAATATGCCAATTCAATTTTAAAATCAAAACATGGATTTTTCATTATTTCATTTATTTTTAATATAAAACTAATCATATATTTTCATTAATTTAATTTAATCTATTTTATTATATCAATTATAAAATCATTTCATCAATTCTATCCTTTTAAAACTACACACCAAATTCCAATTCCATAAGAATTTGGAGTATTTTCCTAAGTCCATGTCATTTCAAATTCCATAATCAGATCAATTCAAATCAATGTTTTATAAATAAATAAAAATGTATTTCAATCAAATCAATCAAATTAAGGTTAAAATTACATGGTGAAACATAAACGGAACCACCTACCTTTAAATCTAAGATCAAGAAATCAGTTCCCATAATGGGATTCACCAACGAAAATAAAGGTACGGAGGATCTTAGAACACAACCTAGAATCAAGACCCAATCAAATAGAGTTTAGATCCATCCATTATATAATGATCCATAAAACTCTAAGGATGAAGTAAAAATATATAGGTAGAGATTAAAAGGGGGGAGATCCACTCATCGGAAAGGGATTGGATCTTCTAATGGAACTTAAAAATGATAAAGGAGGGGTTTGGAGGAGCCAAAATAACCTCTAGAGAATATTTCTATCCATTTAATCAGTGTTAGGGTCAATTAAAGGGAATTTAGATCTTAAAAATGGGTTTTGGGTATTTAAAATAAAATTTCAAAATAAATTAAACTTGTACATGTAGTTTGTTGGGTAGGGCCGCACAATTAGAAAACTTTGTGCCCTAACTGTGTTCCCCTACTCTGGTGGTAATGGTTTATACTTGGTGGGTGCATAGTTTCAGAAACCATGAACCAACCTTGAATTCTCCCACTATCTAGAGATGCACAGTTTTCAATGGGGGTTCATGGTTTGGGAAAACCAAGTGCCAAACATGCACAGCCTAGAAACCCCCAAATTTTCCCAAAAAAACATCTGACACAACCCAAGACAAGACCCAACCAAATAATGATCAAAAAAATGGATGGGGAGTACTTGAATATAGGTAAAAGTATTATACACTCTTTGATCTGGTGTGATACACACATACTTTATATATTATCTTTGATACCAACTATAGATCCCCATACATAATTATCCCATAATTAAATGACTTAGAGAAAACTTTAAATTACATAAATTCCCAAGACCTTTTAGTTTTATAGATTTATATAATTATGAAAAATATAAACTAGTAAATTCCATGTTCTTTGTATAAAATATACATTTTTATACTATATGAGAAACTACTTAATCTATAATAAGACTTCAATATCTCTCATAAATTATTCCAAATGTGATATCCTTCTAAAAATATCAAGTGCACTACTTTTATTCATAACTTTTGGATTGGGAATATAATAAAGGGGTGAGCTCAAATTCTCACTAAGAGAAATTTATAAAGGAATCTGTTAAAAAAATAAGTATGGAATACATAATATTCCATGAATAAGTAACTGAATAATTCTATAATTATTTAAAACATAGAGTATGATATATCAATGATAAGAAATGAAAATATAGATAATTATAATTATTTATCTCATGTTAATGGAATATATCATTCTATACATCAAAAACATGTTGTCAAGGACTTATTCAAAAAAATTATACCGATATGAGGAGAGGTATGAACCAAAACACATGATGGTTTGTCTCAAGAGAATTATCAATTTATTAGGGGTTGTATAACATCAGGACATACATGTCACTTGTTAATATAAAATGAATTCACCATATAAGTCAACCAAACATTTCATTCCATTCCAAAAATAATCTCTAGATGAATAAAAACATGGTTATTTATATAATGAAGAATATGGATTTCCAATACATAATCAACCTAATTTAGTAGTCAATAATCATCAAGAATGTTAATATTTTTCTCTATGATAATAAAAGGTATAACATGATCATATCCAATCCATAGAAAGAACGTGGATAGTCAAAAAATACATAGTAAACTTACCAATAATCATCTGTGTTAAAATAAAAATATATTCAATGCCAATAATTTTCCCTAAGTTAATAAAAGGTATAACATGATCACAACTCATTTAAAGGATGAAGGTAGACGGTGTATGGTTAAATAATTCATATTTAACATTATCATAATAATTTTTATTGGAATAAAAACATAAGGAATTACATTAATTTTCCCCATGTTAATAAAAGGGATAACATGATAAAATCCTTGCAAAGAATGAATGTGGATGGTTTAAAAATAACATAACCCCAATTTAATAAAGGAAACATAGAAAGATATTGATATAGATGAGAAACATCCTTGTAAAATAATTCTTGAATGATAAAACCCAAAAAGGGATCCTGAATTAGATTGTTTGGTACCATGAGTTCATTCCCCCCAAAAGATGAATATATATTAAAGTATAAATTTTGAATAACAAAACCTATTAGGGTAAATCCTTTTCAAAATTAAAATTTAAATGGAAGTGAAAACATAAAATAATTTTTAAAAAACATTTTTAATATTTATGTAAAAGATGGTGTAATGGGTCACTTACAAAATTATTTTTTAAAAGTGATATTAAAAATCTTTGAACCCCATTACTTTTAAAAATAATCTCTAATAATAGTTCCTTAAAATGACATAATTTTTATATTTTATAATTTTTAGAGGAATACAAAACATATGAAAGTGAAAGGGAAAATCCTTTTTAATTTCTTGAAAAATACAATTATTCAAATATAACAATATAAAAAGACTAAGAAAACATTATTTTATATCAAAATTTATATTTTACCCGTATTGGTAGATAAAATACCACACAATAAAATATTAGAGTAGTAGAACACAAGAATAGAATAAATAATTTTATGATGAAGTAATATAACTGAAGGAAGTGAGACTTGGTTATCAATATTTCTTATGAGAAACAAAATCTTTGTTGTAAGTAATATTCCAAAATGGTGAATTATGGGGTATAAATGAAGATTCATACAAAAATTAATTCCATATAATATAATAAATTGGAAAAAAATCCCACATTTTATGTCCAAGAGGATGATCATAACTCAATGAATGAAAATTGGGTTTCCAAAAGATTTTCAACTAGGTTAAAATTAAGTAAAATCCATTTGATGAAAAAGGAACTGATTTTGATTAGTGTCTCCAATAAATAAAAAAATTATAAATATACATCTATTATAATTTAATTCATTATTCAAAGGATAATATGGTGCATAACCTAAACAAGTCTCAAGAAATTAATGCTTGAGACAAAAAAACTCTTGCGACTTGAGAAACATTTTAATCAAAACCAATTCAAAGAGTGTTATTGTAATTAAACATAAAATAACATGATTAAAATATAATTAATGATATGATATATCAAATAAGTATTATATACACCACTTAATTAAATTTTATGCATAATACCAATCATGCATCAAAGAGACGAATTTGAGATGAACCCCATTACCTTGTTCTAGATTCATTTTGTGTATGAGCCCAACTTCTTGAATAATAAAATTAATTTATTATATAACTTATTTTTAATCTTATTATTATATTATTAATTTTATATTTAAAATTTACTATCATATTCTATTTATTTATAATATATTTGTCTTACCTATGTTGGTTACATGAGGTTGTTCAATTTTTTTTTCATAACTCCTTATTTATATTGATCGTGGTAGAAAGAATCATAAAATTGTTCCATAGTATCTATAATATTAATATTATTATGGGAATAATTTTTATTTATTAAATATATTTTTAAATTTTTCTTCAATGGGGAGTGATGAAAAATGAAACTCATTTCTTATAGAGGTTATAGTTCACATGTATGCATGATAAATGTTTCCATTTCTTGGTGAATGGGAGGGAAATAATGTATATGGTAATTTGAAATTTAAAAATAATATTTACATTATAGAATAATATTTATTCATTAATACCATCATGAAAACCAACCATGATAGTATTTTATGAAAAACGGAAGACGTAGCTTCGTGAAGGAGGTAGTTCACACACACACTAACAATGCTTTGGATTTCCTTAGTGGGTGGAGAGGAATAAATAATGTTTATTAAAATCACATAATAAAATATCATTATAATAATTATATTTATTTAATTCTATTGGTATGGATATAATATTTTAGTAAGAGTAATATTAAGAGGAAAGTATTAAAATGTAGGTAATACTTACATTTGATACTTAATCTTCTCTTAGAGATCTCCTTGGAAATGAAAGCCTTATGATAACTTATAGAGATCATGTATTAAGGATGAGATAATTAATTATAATAAAGTTATTTTTGGAATATTTTAAATGTAAATTAGAATGTTAAGTTCTATATTTAAGTGGTGGAAGTGACCACATTTTATAAGTGAATAAAAGGGAACTTTTGTGAACGCCCTTTAATTTTCAATGATATCATTGCACTATTCAATAGTCAAAGACTCAAAAATATAAAATAATAGAGTTTTATATGATATTGGTCAATAATTCCTCAAAATTTTATTTAGAAACATTTTTTAAACATGTTGGAAGTCATTTTTTCTTAGGTTTTTACTCTTACATTTTTTACCTTGATAATTAGTTTTTAGCTAAGTAATTTTTGTTTTACTAAAAAAATTAAACCACATTAAAAATTTGTGTGTGATGAGCCTAGATTTAATATAAATTTAATTTAATTAAATTTCTAAATAATAAAATATTAAATATTAAATTAATACATTTTATATATAGAAAAAGTCATTTTTATAGAAAATGGTGTTTTAACCATTATGTGTTCATAATCTTAATTAGCATTAGTTATTATTTAAATGAATTTTAAAGTGATTTTATATTTTTTAAAATTATATTATATTTATTATTTAAAATATATTAATATAATTTATTATATAAAAATTACACAATTGTAAACAAATTAATTGTTTGAAAATAATAGTTTTACCATTATCAATAACTTAAATCATATTAATCATACTTTTATTCCCAAAAATTGAAAATTAACTTATTATATAACATGATAATGTTGATATAAATATGAAATAAATTCTTATAGATTTAATATCTAGAATTGATGAATAAAAATTTTTAACATAAGTGAATAAAAATAGTTTTAAGAATAAAATATTACATATGTTTCCAAAATGAGATACAAGAGTTTTATAAAAAATCATAGTAAATTTAGATTTTTTATTTTATTTATATTAATATATATATTATATAAAATATTTACAAAAAAAATTATGTTATTCTTTTATTATCATAATGTCATTAGAGTGATAGGTTTTTAGCAAAATCGGCATTTTTTAAATATTCATATAGAGACAATTATTTTAGAAAAATATAAAAAATTAATCTTAATATAATATTATCATTATAAATCCAAAAATTATATCCGTTTTATAAAATTAAAATTCTAAAATTTATAAATTCAAATTTTGAATAAAATCATAAAATATAATGAAAATCCGTTTTTATTGGAAAAAGACATTTTCAAATATTAACTTTTATTTTTCTTATTTTATATCATTTACCAACTAAATTGGTGTTAACAAATTATTAATATAAATAATAATTTATCATCCTTAATCATGCGTTTCTTGAAATAGAAATGAAAATCACATAAAAAACAATTTTTAGAAAAATGATTTTCTAAATAATAAATGATCTTATTAATCATTTTATGTAAACTAATTGAATTTATTTCATATTAAAAGTATCATTTATTTTAAATCAATAAATATTTCGTAATTAGTTTTCTTCTATTTATTTATATTAATTCAATGGCTAGGTTTTAATAGTCATACTTAATATTTATATTTTTATCAAAATATATCATGTATTCGCTTTAGTTTGGTGTTTCATATGGAGCAATATATCAAACACATTGGTCTCGTTTAAATGAATACATATATGAAAATATTGAGGTGTTATATCCCCCCCCCACAAAATAAATTTCATTCTCATAATTTTATTTACACAAAAAAAAATTATCTAACAGTATCTATAAGGTAGAAATATCCTGAGGTATCAACATTACAGATATAGGGAAGTCTAGGAAAGTAGCCTATAGGCATATCTCCATATTGAGTTTATTTCCAACTATTTGAGAAAAATACCACTCATAGTTAATTGTTACGATCATTTTTATTTCTCTTTGTGTTTATTGTTAGACCATTAGTGATAGATTATAAAATGTTAGTATGAAATATAATTCCCTATTTTGGTAATTAATATTCATAAAGATGAATAGACATACCACACATATCCATATCTAATTCCCCATGCTTATTCAACCTGGTGGCATCAGTGGGAAGTTTATTTTGAATGATTAAGTCTATGAAGAATGATCCTGCTCCCCATATGGATCATTGAGATCAATATTTATACCCCTTATAGCCCTTTTCAGAGTAACTACCTCCACCATACTGGTCCACACCCTCTTTAAAATATCCCTCACATGTGTCACCCTCATCAATAGATAACCACCCATTTCTTTACTCTCAATTTTAATCATTCCATACACTAACCATTATTTTCATACCTCCCTATTGATAGTTTGTGGGGGATGGATACCCCACCATATCCACGATGGGAAGCTCTTCATGTGCCCAAACAAGGCCTTCCATGACTTGAACTGTTTCTTACACACAGTAGATAGGATTTCAATCTTTGGGTAATCAAACCTGATTCTTGAACTTATCCCAACCTCCAGTTCCTAGGGTGGAATCCCACATTTACTCCTTACTTTAATGACCTATTTCTCTAGAAACAGTGTTAGGGTTTGTATAAAATTTCCACTACGAAAATGGTGATTTTAACTTATCTGGCATCGTTAGGGCCTGTATACGGTGGTGGTTCATTGATAGATGATGAATAAGATGATTTTTTATTATAATCAATAATTATAGTTACATTAAGATCTCTCTTTAGTAGTTACCATCTTTTGTTCCTTCTCTCACAGATTTTTCAATAATGAATATGTTGCGGGTAATTTGACCATGATTCAGTGAATAGGGACTCTATGTTGAAATAGTTAACCCCTTTCCACAATAACATCAATTTAATATAATATAAAAATAAAAAGACTAATATTTACATAAAAATAAACTTGAGATACAACAATCTTTCAACTATAAGTTTCCTTCGATAATCAAATCATCGAGGATTTGATTTAATACTCATTGAAAGCATCCTAGATACACTAGGGTGGCTAGAAAAAGAATCCAATAAGGCATAAAAAATTCTTGAGTGGGTATATATAAAAACCTAGGTAATTTTAAGATAAATAATTTTCATGTATTATTAATATTCATTAATTAGTGTTTATATCATTATATTCATTATAATAATATTAGGTAATTTTCAATCTCAAATAAAAAAAGATTTATTTCTAACCATAATGGGTTTCTATACATTATATAGTTTTATTTTAAGGATTTATTTCCAAATTATATAATTTTAATTTGAAAAAATTAAATTCATTTTTCAATTCATCTTTTAAAATTATCATAGGATGAATTTTCAGAAGATTTTGGTTTTTCAATGAATTGTGAAAATATATATTGTTATTAAAAATTATCTTTTAGTTTCAAACATTTACAATGATTCATTTTTTTAGTTGGTTTTAAGGTAAAATTTGTTCATTTATATTATTAATAATCTAATTAATTTCATTTTAATATATATTATACTTGAATTAGTTATAAAAATATTTTTATACTTAAAATGTATTTTTCAAAAAACATGATTTTCTTCAGGATTTTGTGAGTTTAATATTAAATTAAATTATACCACTTATATAAATTGAATTTAAAAAAAATTATTCCATATTTTGAATAAGAATAATTAATATTAGGTAATAAGTTCAAATTAATTTTTTATTATAATGAATAAAAAAATAGTAAAAAAATGTTATCACGGTTATGGTTAAAATAGGTTTTCTGAGGGTTAAACTAAATAAATAAAAGTTAAAATGACCTAAAAACTTATAAAAATTATATTATATATTTATATTTAAACAATATATCATATAATATTAATAAATAGTCTATTTGGATCCATTTTTATTGAGTTACACATTAATATATTTTAATATTTTTTAAAAATTCCAAGTGTGTCATCTCCCCTAATTATAAAAGGACACTCCCTATTATCTCTTATCCAAACATTCAGAACATTTTTGTTCTGATAATACCTTCCAAATTTCCATAATAAAATCCCTAACCAAGTTATATAGTCCCACTTTTAATCATAAAACCATCCTAGGAAGGATTTAGGTTTAAACCTAAAGAGGTTTTCTAAAGAAGAAGTATAGTTCATAGCTGAGATTTTTCATTTTATTTATTCTTATACTTCCTTAAAAAGTTCTTAAAACATGTTTAAATAATAAAAATAGTATATTAAATATAATTATATTTTTTATTTTAATTTAATAACTTATATCCATCTCCTTTTCCATCAAATTGGAAACGAAACCATCATTCCTGTGTACCGAAGACTACCACCGCAAAAAACAATATAATTCATTTTCCATCACCACCTCTCATGAATGGTTATAATTATAGATTTAATATATATATATATATGATATTCATAACATAATTAAAATTATTTTAATTTAACATATCATCTATTTTCTTACTTTTTCATTCGTTGAAAAATTATAATTTCATCCTTGCGTACGTGTGGATTACCACCACCACGAAGCGATGCGATTCATTTTTCATCACAACATCACTTGGTAGGTATATATAAGTATATTTAAACATATAATATGGTATTTATGATATAATATTTATTATTTTTAGGTAAAATTACACTTACATTCCTTCCCTCTTTCTCTTTGAAAAATGAAACGTTACTTATACATATGTGCAGGCTACGATATCACTGATTATAACAAATTTCATTTTTTAGAACCATTATTCACGGTTGGTTTTAAAATTAAAGTTTATGTATAAAATGATAATTATTTCATGCTAATTATTCTTCAGATTATTTAATAAATACCACTTTGACCATAGTCAACCTACCAAAGTCATTTTGGATATATAATATGGATATCGTCAAAACATATGATGTGAACTTAATTAATTACATAATTATATATAACATGATAATAAATGAAATAAAATGAATAATTAAGGTTATCAATAAAGTAAATATTTTACATAAATTTATTTTTTAGGATGATAAATAACATTTTTGACTATTCAAAGTCAAGGTAAGTGACACTTTAACTTAAAACATCATTTTAAAATGATTTAAAGATTTATTTTCAAAATATTTTTATTCCATGTATATATTCTTAACATTATTTTATGATTATATTTATCTGGAAATAAATGATTATAAAGGATATTTTATGTCTCTTTTGAATTTATTTTAAAGGTTTTTTAAAATTAATATTTTTATATATTTTATACAGAACATTTTGAATTTCTTTACAAAATGAAAAAAAAATATTATATTTTAATGTATACAGAATAAATAATTTTTTCTGCCATTATAGCTATTATTTGATGTTGGATTATTTTATTATCTTCTATTTTTTCTTCAAATAAAACCCCTTCTTCCCTTTTTTGGATATTTTATTTATTTTAAATTTTTTTTAAAGGAAAAGGGTATTTCAATATCTAAAAATCTTTTTCATATTTGTTCAAAATACTTTTCAAGGGTTTTATGATGAAAATGTGAAAGTGTAAAATTTTTTATTCATGATATGGTACATTATAATTATAGCTTATTATGGGTGATCTTGATACAACTTATGATATGGGGATCTCGATAAATCTTATACAACGGGTGAGTCTAATAAATTTTATATGATGTGTAAGCTTGGTACAGCTTATAAAATGGGTGAGCCTGATATTGCTCTACAATTATTCGGGTAATTTTAATTGTCTTCAAAATCAATAAATATTGAGATAACTAGGTTCTAGTTATCTCTAACATGAGTTATGAGTATAATTCTCTAAGTTTCCTAAAAGGGTTTCTATTTTATTATTATGTGTATTAGAGGTTTTCTTTGAGAAAAAATTGTTTGTTTTTCATATGGATATGATTTGTATCATATTCTCAAAGAATATTGTGATAAGGGTAAAAAAATTATCGGTTTTCATGTTTTTCACTATACTAAAGGATTTCATTCTGTTATTTCCTTTACTAGGCTTTTTGTGCTCAACCCATGTTTTTAAATGTTTTTTATATGGTTTTAGAATGAGTAAGAAAAAAAAGATTCAAGTTGAAAGTCATGATTATTTTTCATGAAAAGAAATCATGTTTCACTATAAAATTTTTATATTGTGGAAAAAATGGATACTGAGTGTATGTATCCACTTTGTAATGTATGGGTTTTTTATCTAATATTTATGACTTAATTATCCAAAACTATAAACATAAAATATCTTTGGGAATGAAATAACATAAGTTCTAGTCTAAATTAACTATATTGTGTAATGTTTAAGGTCAGTTTCTTATAGTTGGTGTTAGAGAAAAGGTTTAGATAACATTAGAGGTTATGATAATGTTAATTTAATACCCTTGAGATATAATAATTTATTATTATTATGATATATAATTTGAAGATTACCACATTTATTCATCTAATCTTTGTCTGTTTAGAATGGTTTTCCACAAAGGAAATCGGGAAGGTGAAGTAGGAAGGTATCAAGAGGATAATTCCCTTCTTATTCAGCATCCTGGAATGGTTAGAATTGAAAATAAGAAATTTTTTGTAGTGATAGATCAGTTGACATAGGATATAAATGGTGATGGAATACATGTTAGAGATAAACCAGAATTACCATAGAGAAACATATTGATAGATAACCATTTTATGAAATAGATATCTTCATCTTTTGGTGGAAGTTTTGATCCAGTGGTAGTCGAAGGATGGATCAATTCTTTGAAAAAGCTATTTTAAGTCATGGGATATTAAAATTTTCAAAATAAAACACTTTCCATTTATCATTTTGAAGATTAAATTTATTGATGGTGTCAATTGGTTAAGAATGCTATAGTGAGAGAAAATGGATTGATTTCATGGAATGGAATGACACATTTTTGGGTTGATTGTGTTTGTTTAAAAAGAGGGTTTCCTTGGTCAGTTGTGGTGTTCCAAATATATTATTGAAAATCTATGTCGACAAAGAACCATGAAAAATGAATGGATGTTCTGGAAGTGCTACAAAAAACAATAGATACAAGGTGGTGCCATTTTCCAGCGTTTTCCAAATTTTTGGTCTCAAAATCAGGAAAATGGAGAAATGTTTTTTCGAAAACGGAAGTTATGCATAAGATGAAAGGGAGTTTGGAGTATTGTACGCAAGGAATGATTCAAGATCATAACACACAAATATGGAAAAGGAAATAATTTCATGCAATATTGAAGATGGCTAGGAATTCTTTACACAAGGCATGTTTGAGGATCAGAACATTGAAAAATGGAAAAGTCATGAGGTGCGCGAAATATTCAAGAAGTGCATGAAAGATGAGGTTGCATGAAATATTTTTGTGTGACCAGTGTAAAATTAAATGTTTTTTTCATTCTTGAAGAGGGTTTTGTGCGACAACTCAGGGTTTTGCACACAAGGGTCAGCGATACCTATAAATAAGAGGTGACCCCCCCCCCCCCCTCATTCGAAGAAGCTCAATAGTTAGAGGAAATTGGAGCTCTGAATCACATAATATTTTTACAAAAAGGTATTTTTGCAAAATAATTGGAATTAAATGCAATATAAGGAAGTTTTGTGTAATATTTGAGTTTCACATAAGATTGAAGTTGAATGCAAAAGGTGTTTTGTGGAAAAAGTTAAATCTTGCACGCAAGGCATTAAAGTTGCGTGCAAGACATAGTAAGGGTTGCACAAAATATTTGAAGTTTCCCAGCACATCTATGGTAAAATGGTATTCATCATTGGATTAAAGTGTGACGTTAATATAGAATCTATATATAGTGGATGATGCATCCATTATATATAATTAAGGGACCTACAAGTCTATAAACTGCGAGTGGATCTTCTAAAGAAGCAGTGATCACACTTCAGTTGAGAGAGTAGTGAGCTTTCAAATTATGATTGGTTGCAAACCTGGAGGGAAAATGAGTCCACTATGAACATTGTAAATCGAAGTGATAGTATAGTGGATTTGGTACATCAGCACATTATCAGTGTATTCTCCTTGGATGTATCCCAATGAAGGTGAACCAAGTAAAATTTTTGTGTATCGTGTATACCTTAATTTATGTTTATATGTTGCAGTGGGAAAGAGTGATATGAGTGTTTTTTTAATAGTGAAACAAGATCAAAAGGGTAATTTATTTTAATCTGTCATACCCTGATTCACCCCCCCCCCCCCCTTAGGGTATTTGATCTAGTGTACCTAATAATTGGTTTAGAGCTAAAGGTTAATATATGTGTTTTTTTCCAATAAAGGTGATCAATCAAAAAGGGATTCCGATCATCGATAGGAATAATTTTCAGTTACGGAAGAATCATATGAAACACAAATTTTGATCCTTAGGAATGGATGTCTTTACATCAATGATGCATGGAATTTCATCCAACATTAATAATAGTTCATTATTAGAAGATGATAAAATAGAATTGGTTGTTGATTCCAAAAGAATCAATGCTTTATGGGGAGCCTTATCCAATGAAATCTATACGAAGGTGATGTCATGAAAAACATCACATGATATGTGGAAAAAACTATTGAATATATATAAAGGATATTCAAAGGTTAGAGAAGCAAAGCTACAAATTCTATGGAACTAGTATGAAGATCTCATAATAAACTTAAATGAGTATGTGGATGCATTATTTTATAAGGTAAATGTTGTAGTGGAAGACATGTGAGGTCTAGGAGAATTCATTGAAGATATAAATATTGTGAAGCGTATCTTGAGGAAACCCCTACCTTAGTTCAATCTGAAATTTCTGGTATCGGAAGATAAAGATCTGAAAGAGTTGACACTACATAACTTTCATAGTACCCTCGTATCATACGAAATGAGAAATAATGATAACGATGTTATGGAAAGGGGGAAATCTAAATAGGTGGAATTAAAGGGTATAAAGAAGGTCACTATTGAATATTCTTAGGAAGATGAAGAGATGGATGAGTTGATGTCATTTCTTTCCTCAAATCTTAAAAGAGGAAAAGTAAAGTTCAAAGGAAAACTTCCTGTAGCTTTTTTTCAATGTGGAAAGGTTGGTCATCTTAAAGAAAGGATTCCTAAAAAAATCAAGAAGATGATGAGGATGAATTTGAAATACCTATGAATAAGTATCCATCCTATGTGAAAGGAAATAAAATTTTAAGAAAATTTTCTTTAAGAAAAATAATCTTCTTTCACAAGAATGTGATAGTTTAGATGAATCTGAGGTTGAAGAGGTTGAAGATATAGATAAATGAAAATATAATAGAGAAAATTTTATGGTGTCAGTTGTTGATAGTGCTCCGAAAAAAAAAAGAAACCAACATTTATGAGGAATAATTTGAAGGAAGAGTAGATATGGAGGCAGAATTAGAAGGAGCTCTTAAGGAAATAGATGTTTATAAATCCAAAACAAAGAAATCCAACAAAGTGGTTCATGATTCCAAACTCTGTATAAAGTAACATGAATAGAAGTATGAGATGATAAAAGAAATTGAAAATCTTAATTATTTAATGATATATCTCATTAAATGTTTTTGAGTACAACATGAAAATAGAGGAATAGAAAAGTGAAATCGATAGTTTGGATAACATTGGAATGTATCAAGTCAAACGTATCAAAAAATTGAAAAGGAATTTGTTGATCTATGATGAAAACTTAAGGATCAATAAAAAATACTGACTCTCAATATGACATCAACAAATCATATTACTCAAAATTTGTAAGTGGATCATAGAGTTCTATCAAAATAGAATGCATAGAAAAATCTAAATGATAAGGTGGGTATGGTGATGATCATAAACAGAAAGAAATCATGGTTTAAGTCAGACTAAAAGCACCCACTTCGAGATTAAAATTTTATTTTGGTATGAAGAAAAATCATAAGATTCAGATAACTTAAGAGAAAACTAGCTGTGTAGAAGTGACACACAAGAATTCTCCCTACATCAGGTGTTATTACTGTGGAAAGATGGGACACTCACAAAATGTATGTTCCATAGCCAAGAGATACCGAAGGGCACAAGAAAAACAGCAGAATTCAAATAGAGCATGGTAATTTAGTACATATTTTGGGGGGCATTGTTTTTTGTGTGGAGGATTTGGGAACATGGCTAGATATTGTACATCAACCATTTAGAGGAATGTGCCAAAGTAGAATCAAAGTAGTCACAAGCAACAAATACAAGAATCAACTGGTGAGTTGAAAACAAAAAATAGATTTGTATCTTTTCAAGATAAATTTTTTCCATAAAACTCTAAGGAAGATAAAAATTCTCAATCTATATTGAGTGTGAAGACAAAAACATGGATCGGAAAGAAAATAGCTGAGAAGTCAGTGGTTGTGGAAATTTCACTTAAAACATCATACCATTATGGTATATGGATCCTTAAAAGTGGTTTCACATCCCATATAATAGGCAATAAGGACCTTGTTACATCCATAAAATATGAAATAGATAGAGTTTTTAAGTTTTTAAATGATGAATCCTTGAAGATAATAGGCTTAGGAAAGGCCAAGTTTGGGGGAAAATAAAGGATACATGATGATGTCTTAGTAGTATAAGGTCATAGTGACAACCTTATTAGTGTCAGTCAACTATTTGACTCGGGGAATTATATAATATTTAATAAGAATGTGTGTACCATCAAAGGAATAGATGGTGTAGTTATTCTATAGGGAAAAAGAAAAAAGGGAAATCTTAACCTTGTAAGTGTAAAGGGAGATATGTGCTTTTTTCTAGAGAGAAAGAAAACAAGCTATGGAATAAGTGACTTGGTCATCTATTCCAACCATCCCTAAAAGATTTTTTAATGTGAAATGCAGCTAGAGACCTCCCTAATCTATCACATAATAATACTCATATGTGCGGTGCATGTTAATAAGAGAATATCATCATAAAGATCTATAAGGAAAATGAACATAAGTGAACGAGAGTGCTCGAATTGGTGCATGTTGATGTATGTGGACCTATATCACTAAGATCCATTGATTGGAATATATATTACATTTTTTTCAGTGATTATTATAGTATAATGGCATGGGTATTTTTTATTTACCGTATGTCTGATGTGTTCAACTACATAAAACAGTATCGGAGGGAATCTAAAAGGATGATTGGGAAGAAAATTCTAAATTTTTGTAATGATAATAGTACAAAATTTACAAACAATCAATTGGAATACTATCTCGAGAAACACTGAATAAGGTATCATGTTTCTTTAGTGAGAACTCCCTAATATAATGGAGTGTTTGAGAGGAGAAATAAGATCATCAAAAACATGGCCAGAACGATGCTTATTGAAAAATACCAACCAGAGAAATTTTGTAAGGAAGTGATCTTGACATCGGTTTACATTTCTCACAGGGATCTATTATGTCAGAAGGAAGGAAAGAATCCATATGAGATGTGGTATAGAAATAATCCAACATTAAAATACTTTCTAATCTTTGGAAGTAAGTGATTTATTCTCAGTAAAGAAAAACATGGGAAATTTGAGTCATGTGGAGATGAGGGGATATTCCTGGGCTACTTAGGAAAAATCAAGGCATATAAATGCTTTAATAAGAGGCTGGGAAAAGTAGTTTAAAGAAATGATGTCACTATAGTGTAAAATGAAGAAAATATTCAACAACATAATGAACAATTACCTGATTAAAGTGATGAGGAGGTAAGAAAAATAGGGGGAGAATAATTGGAAGATGGTGATTCAGAAGAAGATATTTCTGATGAAGAAGAATAAGTCATGTCTACATCTATGAAGATTCCAAAGAGTCAAGATAAAATTGACATGAAAATTATCATTGGTGATCATAAAATTCCAATTCAAACAAGAAGAATTAACTCACCACAGTAGGCATCTTTTCTATCTCAGGTAGAGCCTAAATTTTTTTTCGATGCAGTTGGAGATGAAAATTGGGTTTAGGATATGAATAAATAGATAGAACATATTGAGAAGAATCATACATGGGAGATTATTTCAAGGCCAACATATAATAATTATATTAGGTCTAAATGGGTCTTTCGTAACAAGATGAATGAATGTAGCATGGTGATTCAAAAAAATCATGACTAGTGTGCACAGGTTACTCCTAGATAGAGGGTATCAATTTCAATGAGACATTTGCACCTACTGCAAGGCTAGAGACAATCAGATTATTCTTGGTCATTTTAGTGTAATGGAATTTAAAAAAAATTCAGATGGATCTCAAGTCTGCATTTTTGAATGGGGTTATAGAATAAGAAGTGGATATTGAGCATCTATATGGTTTTCTCAATCATAAATACGGGAACAAAGGTTTTCGTCTGAATAAGGAACTATATGGGTTGAATAAATCAACAGAATTATGGTATTCGAGACTAGATCTGTATTTCAAGAAGTTGTGATTTTAGCATGCTGGATTTGATTACAATTTCTATGTCAATAATGATAGTAATCAAAGGATGATGGTTCTATTTTATGTTTGCAACATAATATTTGGTGGATCAGATGAAGCATAATGCATAAAATTTTCAGAATTCCTGAAAATTTAGTTTGAAATGTCAGTGATTGGTGAGCTGACGTTTTTCCTTGGTTTACATGTGACATATTGAAGGAATGACCCTTTAATTTCTAAATAAAAATATTCTAATGAGTTTCTAATAAGATTTTGAATGGACAATTCCAATTCGATGAAAAATTTGGTTGCTACCCAAAAAAACTATCAAAAGATGATGATGGAAAGGTAGTTAATATCACAGAATACAAGCAAATCATTGGAAGTTTACTGTACTTCACAACTAGAATACCTAATATTATTTTTTCCACATGACAAGCAGTGAGATATCAAAGAAATTTCAAGGAAAGCCACATGATTTCAGTGAAAAGAATACATTGGTATATCAAGGGAACTATAGATTTTGATTTGATGTATAATGATAAATATCATCCAGAGCTATTGGGAAATATAGATGCAGATTGGGTTAGCTCAGTAGATGATAGGAAATAAATGTCAGGAGGTTCTTTCTATCCTAGTGGATTGTGTATTTTTTGGATAAGAAAGAAACAATATTTCATTTCATTGAGCACTGTAGAAACTAAGTATATTGTGTCAAATAAAGCATGCACACATTTATTGTAGATGAAGAAATAGGTTGATGATATGGGAGTTGAAGTAAATTATCTGATCGGAATCCATTGCAATAATTCAAGTGCTATAAATCTTAGAAAAAATATATCCCATCACTAAAGGAAAAATCACATTGAAATAAAATATCATTTTTTTAAGGAGAATATGGATCAAGGTCTTGTGAAGTTGGAGTATAGGCCTACATAACTATAGGTTGCAGACATCCTGATGAATGTCTTACCCAAAGAAGCATTTGAGAGGAATTGACTGGATATGGAAGTTTAGTCGATTGCCTTCACTTGAAAAAGTATGGATGTTGGACCCCCCCCTGACGTATAGTGTGTTTTTTCCTAATGTACTGATCTGTGTTCCTTACTCTATTTTAGACCACAAAGGAGTGAACTTTGGGTTCATTGAAAAATTAAGAGAATTAATATAAAAGGGAGAAAATGTATTAGTCAAGGCATAGGGAGAAGATGATAGCTGGAGGAGTGAGATAGGGGGAGTTAATCAAGACGGGTGGAGAAGCTAATAGGCGGTGACATGATGAGAATTTCTTAGTGTTATGAGGAAATAGTCAAAGCTTATCTTGGATAACTTTAAGCATTTCATAACATGATAACTCAAGTATTTAAGTAGTGTGAGTTTTAAATATAATTATTATATATATAATCAATCAAAGGATATGTATCATGACAGATGGAGTTTATGATGATAACAGTGGTTTGGTTTCAGGGCTGAAGTGATTCATTGATGAACTTTTCATTATACTCTTGTTTCTCACACCAATCATGGCTCATGTGATCTTAGAGTATGTGTTGAGTAATTATTTGATCACTATCTAAATCAAAAGAGGAAAATGGTGGTTGAATATGGAATAATATATAATAATGTATCAAAATGTTAATATTTTACTTTTGAAAGAGTTGTCAACAAACCCAAAAGGGGGATATTGTTTGGAAAAATCGATTAAGCTAACAATGAAGTATTTTTGGGTCGATTGTGTTTGTTGAAAAAGAGGGTTTCTTAGGTTAGTTGTGGTGTTCCAGAAATATTGTTAAAAATCTATGTTGAAAAAGAACAATGACAAAGGAATGGATGATCTGGAGGCGGTACAAAAAGAACATATACAAGGTGGAACTATATTCCAGTGTTTACCAAATTTTTGGGCTCAAAATCATGAAAATAGAAAAAAAAATTGTTCGAAAAGGAAGTTTCATGCAAGATAAAAGGGATTTTATAATGTTGCTCACAAGGCATGACTCAAGATCATAACATCATGATATGTCAAAGGAAATAATTGAGTGCAATATTGAAGATGGATTTGAATGTTGCACACAAGGAAAGTTTTAGGATTAGAACATCAAAAAATGGAAAAGTCATGAGGTGCAAGAAATATTCAAGAAGTGCACAAAATATGAGGTTTTACAAGAGATTTGTGCACCTAATGCGATTTAAAATGGGGTTTTCATGCTCGAAGAGGGTTTTTTATGCTCGAATATTGTTTTTAACAATGCATCAAGGTTTTTAGTGCAAGGGTTGGTGGTGCCTATAAATATGAGGTGACCCCCCTCATTTAAAAAAGATTAACACATAGAGGAAATCTGAGCTTTGATTCACATAATATTTTTAAGCTAACGGATTTGCATGAAAGAATTAGAATTTCATGAAAGATAAGGAAGTTTTGAATTAGATTTTAGTTTCACGTAAGATTGAAGTTGATCACAAAAGTTGTTTCACAAAAAAATTAAATCTTGCATGCAAGGGATTAAAGTTTTGCACAATACACAGTAAGGGTTGCGTGAAATATTTGAAGTTTCCCAGTACATCTATGGTAGAACAGTGTTTATCAGTGGATGAAAGTGGGACATAAATAGAGAATCTACATACAGTGTAGGATGCATTAATTTGATATAATAAAGGGGAATACAAGTCTATAATCTACGAGTGGATATTTAGAAGAAGCAGTGAGCACACTTCAGTTGAGAGAGCGATGAGATTTCAAATTGTGAATGGTTGTAAACGAGGAGGGATAGTGAGTCCACTCAAAACCTTGTAAACAATAGTTCACTTATAGTGGATTTGGTACATCAGAACATTGTTGGTGTATGCTCCTTGGACGTAGCCCAATGAGGGTGAACTAGGTAAAATTCTTGTGTCTCATGTATTCTTTAATTTCTATTCATACTTTTTAGTGGGAAAGAGAGAGAAGAGAGTTTTGTTTAATAGAGAAACAAGATCAAAATCGGAAGTTGTTTTAATCTGTTATACCCTGATTAACCCCCCCCCCCCCCTCAGGGTATTTTACCTCGTGGCCCAATATTTACTATTTTAAAAATTAATTATTTTTAATAAAAGTGGATAAAATAAATAATTTCAAATAAAATATTACCAACTAAAATACATCTGATGTGATCTAATATCATGATAACTAATGAAATATTTCTATGTTTCCAAGTTCATAATGTGTGCATACAAAACTGGTGGGTGGGGTTTACATTCCCTTCAACATCCCTGAGATAATTATTTATAATAATTATCTGTATGCCTCTATGATCTCTTACAGTGACCAATAATACATATTTATTATATAAATCATCTAAATTAAACAAACTTTGTAAGTGGTAATAAAAATTAAATCAACATTTCATTATATAATTTTTCAACAAAATAGAGAAATTATATCCTAACATTACCTTAATATCTTCCCAAAGGGTTTCATTCAATGCAGGCATGAAATTGTTCCACGTATCTATATCAATTGGCACATGCATTCTTGATGTGATCCCTATAAAACTAAAGAACATTGACTTGTTAGGATCAATAGTTTTTCCACGTTTATTCGATTTGATATCAAACTTTATACCTTTTCGTCTTACATTGATAATTTTTGTTAATATAGTGATGCTACATCATTATTGTTTTTTTGATAAACATGTTTTTGATCCCCTAATAATTCTATAGTTTTAGCATATATTATGTGTTCTTCCTCGAGATTGGTAACATTATCATGTGAAGAAGTCATTATCATCATGAGTAGTCAAACATTTAATTTATGTAATGAAAATGTAGTAGATAACACATAATATTATGAGGAAAATCCTTATATATTAAAAAACACTTGAACCAACTCATTGAACTCTTTTTTTTTCTTTAAATGTTGAAGGGATATGGATCCTCTATAAATTATATAAATCCCCTATTTATAGTCCCCTCTAACATATAAGACATTCTCTACATTAGGACCACCATGAAATGATTGTGATCGCCCAATGAAAGTTTCATCCTCAATTGAATTTTCATCTGACCGTACAATTATTTTAGTCACTAATAAGATAATTGACCAATTCTTATTTGTTGGATCTGAGACATAAAATACCTATATTTCTTGTGATTCCATTATTATTGGATCATTCTTATACCTTTATACATTGAAATCCACCTTCATGAAGCCCAAATCATCGAATTTCACTACAATATGATTTCTGAACCATTTTCAATGGAGAATCAGCAGTTAAAATGTTGTATAATCCAAATTGTGTATATGTTCGATGATATAAAAATATGATATATTCACATAAATTGTATTTATATACTTGGAACTGGATACGTTCATTTCTTCCTCTATAATCATAACTCCAATGTTTTTCATTGTGTTGTGTTTATATTGTTCTTTTCTATAGAATTTTTAACCATTAATTACAAAACCAGTGTAAAATATAACATTTTCATTTGGTCCCCTAGCTAGCCATCAAATTCATTCAGCAATTTCATTTATATTTTCAAATAATTAATTAAAAAATTTATCTCAAAACCATCTTATAAACTATTGATTATGTGTATTTGATATCCATAATTTGGTGCTTGATGGATTCAAATGTCTAAAAATTACATTGTGAGATTCAACATATGGAAAAAATACTACACTATTATGTAAAATGAAAAGGTGATCATACTCCTTATTTGTGATGGTAATTTTAATAACATCTATTTTGGAAAGACCTTTTCCCTTAAGGTGTCCACTATGATGAGATTTTGGGACACTGGTGCTATCAATATCTGATAAGAAAATGGTATATAATTAAATAGATTCTTCAACAATATATCTTTCTTCAATAAAACATTTTGAATGACTCTGATTCTTAACATTACCTTTAAAAATCTTCATATATCATTCAATGGGGTGCATCCATTTGTAATGTAAAGGACCACATAGTTGAACCTCTCAAACTAAGTGAACCATCAGTTGAACCATTATATCAATGAATAATGGTGGGAGTAAAATCTCTAATTCACATAATATGACTACAATATCTTTCTCTATGATTGGAAACATCACTGGGTCTATAAATTTACTGCATATGGATTTGAAAAAAAAATATATTATGGTTAATGTAAGTCAAACATTTTTTATAAAATGAAACATAAAGTGATGAGCATCAAATATTACATCAAAACATGACAATCATGTGATTTTAGACCCTATAGCCTCAAATTATTCATTGACACAACATTCTTTATATTTGATGAATACCCCTATGTAACTTTTAAATCACTAAGGAAGTTGAAAATTTGAATTTTTTTTCTTATCTGGATAGAGTGTAAGCTATTAAAGGGATAAAAGTCATCCTTTCACCCTTCACTGGTGCCAAATATTCCCTTATCCTCATGTAAATCATGTCAAAATAGTATTGATTCTATATTTTTTTTAGTAACATTTAGTAACATTAAAATAATATAATAAAATAGATTTTTTCTACATGTATGACATCAAGAAACATTTTTACATAAAAAAATTACAAAATGGTAATTCAATGAAAATTGATCTCTTCTTCCAACCTGATTTAGTAATGTTTTTTGAAAATGGTTTACTGAAAATAGTGTTAATATCTTTTCCTATCTTTAATGGTTGATCACCCATTACTGGAGACAGTGGTGTGCCTTATTATGTATTTACATCGAATGATGTCATCTAGGATTAGTATTTATATTGTCAGGGTAAAAGTTTTTTATTTACTAAAACAAAATATTTTAGGTATTTTTCAACAAAACTAAGTGTTTCCATTCTTTATAAATGGGACACCCCAACATTCCTTTAATGTTATAGCCTAAAAAATTTCCATAAGAAAGAAATTCATTTATTGTCCCATAAAACATGGATCTCGATGTGAATTATTTACTTATATGATAATCATATAATGTAAAACCTATATCCCACATCGATTTTAGATCTTAGATCAACGGATCCAAATAGAAATCACTATCATTACTGGGTTTTTTTCAGATATATGTTGAGACAACATAATTTATTTTCACTTCATGTATAACCATGGTGATATGTTATAATTTATCAACATAACCGGACATGTACTATGAGTACTAATCTATAAACCAAAAGTATTTATTCCATCTATATATAATGAAAAATGTAGGTTTCTCGTATCATTTCCAAATTTAGGATACTCATGATCAATTTCCATCCACTGAGGAGATTATCCTGGGTGGTGTAGTTTCACATCCTCAATTCCTATATCTATATACCATATCAATTTTCTAGTGGTTTCATAACATCCATATAGTAATTTAAACCTTGTAATTATAGAAAATTACCATACATATTTATATGTACTTGATTCATCTTTCTTGTATCGATTCATGCCCAACATAGGGAATTTTATGAGTGATTCAGGGTCCTTGCAAAACAATATGAAATCATTTTGAAAAGCATGTATTTTTTTAAATATCATACCCACTGAATATATCATTCATTTAGAGTAATATGTTCAGTAAGTAAGATCATTTTATTCTAGAATTATATCATTTAGGAGACCAAGTAGTTTTGAAAAGATGGTGTCACTCCATCCACTTATATATTTCAAATTATATAACTTCAATAAAGCTAAAAATGTTGAATATTTAGTAAAACTATTATAAAATAGTATCTTATAACAACTATTAAACTTATAAAATAACTTTAAATAATCACAAATGTCATCTTCAATTTCTATTTTCATTTCTTCCTTATGATATTCATCATAATTTACACTGATATCCATATCAAATGATCCATAAACCTTAGTATCATCCCAATTAGTATTTACATTCTGTTTCTCCCCCTATTTATTCCCATATTTATAGATCTGATATATTCCTTGACAAATCAAATGTTCTTTCAACTCTACTGGGTGAATTTTTCTTGAATAACAACAATTCAAATACATAAAAAGTATTTGATAAGGGTTATATGAATTCTCTATTGCAAACATGATAAACTCTTTAACTCCATCCTCATACTAATTTTTTATACGATTAACGTGCATCCATTTTCAATTCATATCCATTATATTATTTTCATAAAATATTCATTTTGTATAAAAAATAAATTAATTAACATAAGGTATTCATAATCAAAGGATAAATTTATAGATACTTATAATAAGGGGAACCCATCATTTAAATGTTATTGGTGATGATTTCTAACAAGTTGTCATTTTATAAAAGGGTTACATGAAAAGAAACAACCTGGGGTAAACATGTGGTTTTTGGTCCATGTTCTCTATTTGATGTTTTTTGGGGGGAAAGTTGGTTATTCTAAGATGGTTTTTGTAACTTTTATTGGTTAGAGTCAAATAAGAGGTAAGAGTTTATGTTGAATCATTTCTTCACTTAGTATATGGTGGGCCAGGTGGTGTTTCAATGATAGGGTGCTTAGGAACTGAAGTTAAGGATCTTTTATTAGGTGATGAAATAATCAACTTCAACATAAGTTATAGAAGTGTCCTAGTGGGATTAGTAGAAATCCTCATCTAAAACTAATGATTGGAGTATAATCCCAACTACCTAGGATCACTAGAAAACAAAAGTCAACCTTAGTGGAACCAACAGAGAGATTTGACTCTAAAAAAATGTCAGAGTGGAAACTCAAAGAGAGGTTTTAAACAGTAAGGAAGTAGATACAGATGTTTTTAATTCTATTCATGTTATTAATTTAAATAGTGAAGGGTAGTCTGAGTGTCACTTTAAAGAGGGTTCTGGGAGTCCTCATCTCTAACTAATGTTTTCCATGATTCTAATTTTTTTCTATGGATGTAAACACTATCGTAACTCAATAATATATCAATAATATTACTATTATTGATTTAACAACTCTCAAATGGTTTCTATAAACTTGATAATTGAGAGTATAACACGATGGGGAGTTGATGTTTATTCATTTATTCACATGTTACATAGCTTACCAGGTGTTGTTTTAGTGACAATATTCTTAGGATATGAAGTTGATATTTCTTCTAATGATGAAAACATTGATAGGTCCCAATAACAAGGTCTTGAGAACCCAAAATTTGAAGAAAATATTGAATTTAAATCCAATGAACCTGAAGTGTCATTATAGGGTTCTCAAGATATTAGAAAAACTTAAGAACAATCTAATTGGGGTTTCATAAATTCTTCAAATTTAAACAATTCACATAACTTGGATGAAGCCTCAAATAACAACAATCAAAATTATTATTGGGCTCATATGCAATAATCAACATCAACACATGTTCAAGAATCTTCCTAGTGGAATAATCATGAATCATCATATGAAACTAATGATTTGAGTATAATCCCAGCTACCTTAGATAATCTAAAAACAAAACTCAACCTCAGTGGAATAAACAAAGATAATCAACTCTAGAAAAATGTTAGAGTGGAAACTGGGAACAAGGTTTAAACAATATAGAAGTAGATAAATATGTTTTTTATGTTGGTTATGATTCCTATTTAAATAATGAAAGGTAGTCTAAGTGGAACTTTAAAGAGGGTTCTTTGAGTCCTCATAACTAGGAACAATGATTAAATAAAACTATGGGTTTATCTCAAGGGATGAACCGATAAAGTGAACTGGAAAAAAAGATCAAAATATTAAAGACTTAAATAAATCCAATGGTGGTCAGAATGAATGAAAGTGGGGAAAATAGCGTGAACTTATTGAAAATAATGATCTACTTACTAATTGAAAAAATGGTTTAGATTAAAGTGGAAGTAATCCTCAATGGGTTTGGTTGGGGGAAACAACTACTATGAGTGAAAATTTACTAAATGGGGCACTGTGAATAAAAAATAAAGTGAATTAACTTACTTAATAGTAAAACAAAACTTTCTATTGTGAACAATCAGTTTTTGTATCATTCTTGTAAGAAGAAATTTTTAACTAAATATGAGGTTAGTGTTTTGTGTTAAAAATTTATATCGTAGATGTTCATGATAATGAAAATATTAAAATTATTTAGGTTATTCTACATATTAATGTAATTAAATGGGAAGAATTGATTGATTTTAAACCATGGGAGTTGAAAGGATACCTGGAACTTGTATTCTTCTCTCATGTGTTTGAAAATTGATCCAAACCCTCAATCCGAAATTACCTTAGGGTGTGGAAGGAGTGGGAAATATCTAGTGACCGATACTTTTCAGTGGCCAAATGTCACGTATGACTAATTCAAAGATATCTAATATGATTAAATAAAGATACACAATCCAAAAAAATAGTGAGAAATTGAAATCATACATGGAATGTGGCCATTAACAATTATTTTTCCCCTAAAATGGAAATCAAAAGAAAATATTAATGTTGAGAAGAATCAAGAAGACTGGAAGAAGTATGAGTTTGGAGGTGAACCAAGTGGTAGCGCCACTTCATGAGAAAATTATCAAGACTATGAGAAGTAGTGTGTGATAGTGGTTCCATATCAAGTATGCGTGAGGGAGGTGATGTGAGTCGAGGACAGTATCATAAGGATAAAGACACTAATAAAGGAGAACATGTGATATTGACTAAAGAGGAGTAGAAATAATCAATGTCTTTGGTTTATAGAAGTTTGATTCATCCAAGAATTTTGAGAGTGAGTGGTGGAAGAAGTATACTTCTTTGTGATCTTGAACTATATGAAATAAGTGGGGTCTATTAGGGTTTATTTTATAAGATCGGGAAAGGTTTTATCAGTTCTTTTAAAAAATCACTGATAAAGATGGGTTTTATCAATGCTAAAATAATAAGCCCGGATAAAAAATATTTTTATCATCATCATTTTAACACTGATAATGATATATCTTTATCAGTGCTATAAAATAGCTGATAAAAATTATTTAAAATAAAATATAAAAATATTAAATTAATATATATTAAAAATTAATTAATTATAAAAAAAATAAAAAATAATTAACATTATTAATGAAAATATAATATTAAATTCATGAATGTTAAAAATGAGTGCAATTTAATAATAAAAAATGAATTGACTTTAAAAATATTAAAAAAATTGATAATTTTTCTTAATTATATGAATTATTAAGAAATTAAAAAAGGATATATATTAAAAAGAAGATAAATAAATATTGAAAATATTAAAAAAAAGTTAATAAATATGTATAAATAAATATTATAAAATTATTAATTTCCATAAAATAGAAAAATTAATAAATATTAAAAATGAATAAGTAATATTAACTAAAATAATATTAAAAATGAATAAATAAAATTTAATAATTAAAAACAATATATATTAAATATATTATGTCAGTAAATGAAATTCTAAAATAAATATTAAAAATTGAATAAATTGCATAAATATTATATGGGTGTGTGTGTTTCTATATAAAATTGCATTAATTATGTAACTGTGTGTGTGAAATTAAAGTGTGTGTGTATGAAAAAAGTTTCAAATATGTTAAATTGAATAATGATATTATATAATATGTAACATCTATTACTCGATGCTAATTAGTCAATATTTTTAATTAATATTAATGTAAGATCCTGACCTTTTATGGAGATGTATCAGGCTTGTTTTAAGGTACTATGTTTTCCTTATTTTGTGTAATTTTTGTTTGGTTGTTACCTTAGGGATTTTTTGGGGGAAATTGGAGAATTTTGGAAGGAGGTGGGTTATGCACCATTGGCACATAGTTTTCCAAAACCATGGACCCAACCCAACAAATGATGTGAACATAAACAGAGGATATTTGAATGGTTGGTGCATGATTTTTTAAACCATGTTCCATTTTAGGAGTAACTTTACACCCCCCCCCCAGAAGAGGCACACGGTTGAGGATCACAATTTGGAAAAGTGTGCACCCCTGGCCAGGAAACTATGTGCACGACTTTAATTAATCCAAAATTTAGTTTTTAAAATACCTAACCCCATATACTTCACCCTATTTTGATCCAACCCAGGCCTAAACAAGTTATCTTGTCTTTTGGAGTCTCTTGGATGCATTACTAGGGATCCCTACGTATGTTCTTGGAGAATTGATGGGCAGATTGTCAGATCTACACCTCCCCAGGTATGTGGTTTTTTTATTAGATCTCTCTCTCTCTCTCACCCTCTCCTCTTTCAAGATAAAATAGGGATGTTTTACCCATTGTTGGAAAGGTTTTAGATCTAGATTTAGGTTTTATGGATCATAACCCATTTGATCTTGTTTCTAGGATTTGATTCAAGATCTTGTTCTTCATCATGGATTTGACCAATCCGTTTCAAATTGGAGTTTTCTTTTGGTGTTTGTTCATCATCAAGATTGAGGTAGGTGGTCTATTATTAAAATATCAAAGTATTTATTTCAATTACAAGTATGTAATTGTATAGTTGTTATTGGATGATCAACAATTGAATTTATTAAAATGAATTAATTAATTTAGAAAATTAACTAATTAAGGGATTGTGAATTAGAATAATTAAATGTTGAATTAATTATGGGATATTGAGATTATTGAATTTTATTAATTAACTATTGAATTAATTAATGGGAATTGTTTTGATTAAGAAGTTTATTTAATTGTAATAATTAATTATTGAATTAATTACGGGATATTGGGATTATTAAATTATATTAACTAATTATTAAATTAATTAATGGGAATTATTGTGATTATCCAATTGATTAAATTAGAATAATTAATTGTTTAATTAATTATGGGATATTGATATTAATTAATTATTGGAAATTATTGTAATCATGTAATTAAATGAATTGGATTAATTAATTGTAGAATTAATTAATAGATGTTTTGATTGTGGAATGTGATAAGAATTTTAATGTGGATTAACCTTGATTGATGTGATATATGTGATATTGGTATATATATGATATTGTGATATATGTTATATACATGTATGGGACATGTTCTGCTGCATCATAATCCCATAGTGATGAATTGATTGATAAATGTGTGTGGGACATGGTATGCTGCGTCAAAAGATCATAGTGATTAATTGATTGATAAATATATGTGGGACATGGTATGCTGAATAAAAATCCCATAGTGATTGATTTATTGATAAATGTGTGTGGGGTATGGTATTCTACATCAAAATCCCATAGTGATGAATTGATTTAAAAACATGTGCGGGACATGGTCTGCTACATCAAAATAACATAATGACGAATTGATTTATAAACATGTGCAGAACATGGTCTGTTGCATCAAAGTACCACAGAGATGAATTTATTGATAAATTTGTATGGGACATTGTATGCTAAATCAAAATCCCATAGTGATGAATTAATTGACATTAAGGTGTGGGATAGGGACTGAGGCTCCAAACACCCATAAGGTGTTAGACAGAACATTCTATACCCATGGGTTGGCATTGGACTGTGGTTTTAGGTGGTTGGGATATGATTTAATGAAACTATAAATAATAACCATGGTATTGTGATGTGGTTCAAACTCCCCCACGAGCTAAAACATGTATTGAGATTTGGTTGTCCTTAAAAACCTAGTGGTTTATGTAGTTATTTAAAGAATAAATGAAAATGTGATAAACTGTTTAATTTATGAATTTTAATTTATTATTTATACAACTTCAAACACTTTTATTGACTAGATATTGTTTTAAACATTGTTGGTGGTGGCCTAATTAGTTGTACTCACACACTACTCGGGCTACCTAATCAATTCCTAAAGATATTTCATGGTTTCATGCCAGGTTAAGGGAAAGGGTCATATATTAGATGGATAAGTTATGATGGAGCATATATTAGGGAATTATACCTAGTGTTGGGAACCTATTGGAGTTCATCAGTGTCTAATTTTTGGGTTTTTTTCATTTGAAACTTGTAACATACTAGGAATGAAAAAATCTATTGTTTTAGTTTGGCTATTGTATTCATGTTTTCATTATCATGTGATACTTGTATTGTCTGGTTATTTGGTTATATAATCTAGTTATTCTTATTTATTTATGTTATTGTGCTACTTTGATAAGAGGTTATAGACTCCCCATGATCGATATTGACCCTCACTTCTAGTTAGTAGCCTCTAGCATATAGGGAGGCATACCTGAGGTCACATAGTGAACTGGATCAAGGCACTGGTGTGTGGAACCCGGTTAGGGATGCTACAAAGAGGTATCAAAGGAGTTTTATTTTCTTTTATTTTGTATTGCTATTAGGGAAAGGTAGATAGGAGAGTAGGATAAGTTAGGAATTAGTTAATAAATCATTCATGGGAGTATCTAACCTATGTATAAGGGTAAAATCCAAGTACCCATGGTGGTATTATCGTTATTGATATGTTTTGTTACGGTTGATACTATTTCACCTTGAGTTATGAACTTGTTGTGTGTTTTTATTATTCTTTCTAAGATTTTATAATATTTTACTCTTGGAATGGAATGGCATGAGAGTTGAACATGCATGAATCATTCTAGGAACACTGGATTATTTTATGGCATGCATCATTGTATGCATGCATTGGAAAATGGGTTTTTGGTTATATGTAGAAATTGAATAGTTTTTTCTTACATGTGTAAATGAACTAAAATGGTTCATAATATGAAATTGAGAATTTTAAAATGATTAAAAATGTGAATAAATGGGTTTCTAATGAGAAACTTGAAAATTATAACAAGTTTACCATTTTGTTAACCATGGCCTAGATATAGGGTGGTTAATGGTAGTGATAGCACCTTGGCTTTGACCATGTTGTGAGGTTTGGGAAATGACGTGTTATAGATTTTGTGAAACCATCTTGTTAAATGTGTTGAATTTGTGTTATGTGTCCTAAGAAGTTCATTTGGAATTGTAGAGATATGCCTTCATGATGATATTTGTTGAAAGGAAGATAGGAGTGCATGGCTAGAGATGATCCTTTAGTAGTGGAACCTAAGGCACTGATAGTTCCGGGTGAAGAAGTATGAGAGTAGTTTCATGATAACTTTTCTTAGTTCATGCAGTTTATAGAAAGAGACCCAGAGCATGTTGTGAATAGTATGTCTGACTTGACATGAGAGTTTCAATTGCATCACCCTATGACCTTCATCGGAGAGGGTGGACCTGAGGGAGTGGAGTTCTATATGGATTCCATCCAAACTATACTTGAACATTTGGATATTCCTATTGAGAAGAGGGTTAAGTTGGCTGTTTAAATATTACGATGGTTAGTAAAGCATTTGTGGTAAGTTCAGGCTCGGACTGGACAGACTGATGGTTTGGCACGGAATGACTTTTGGAGAAGTTCATGGAGCACTTTTATCCAGAGACACCGAGACAGGAGAGAGCAGCTGATTTCATGTGATTGACTCAGGGGAGTATATCCATGATGGATAATATTGGTCACTTTGTAGACTTGTGGAACTTTTCTCTAATGATAGCAGGGGATGAGACAGCTATAGCAAGGTGATTCTAATACAGACTTAAATGTGATATTAAGTCCCTGGTTAACATATTTTGGTTGAAGAAGTTTTTTGAGGTGGTGGATCACACTCTCATTACTAAAGGGAACCTAAGGGAGGATTTCGATAGAGAAAAGGTGGTTGATGTTAGATGATAAAGGGGTATGTATTCGGAGGATAGGAAGCATCACTATGATAATATTATCTAGATTATTGGGAGGAAGAGTGGAGAGGGGGGTTAGTTACTCAAGATATCACCGGATTTCTTTTCCACCAGTTCGATAGGTCAGTCCACTATCATAGAAATTGTACTCGACTATAGTTGGGGTTTGGGTTAGTGGTAAGCACCCCTTAAATCTACATGAAAAATACGGGTTCAAACCCCATTGGGCACAGGCACTGTAGCAATACTGTAGCAGCGGCGGCACTGTAGCAATGACGGGCACTGTAGCGGCGGCAGGTCACTGTAGCAGTGGCAGAGTACTGTAGCAGTGGCAGGTACTGTGCAGTACTGTAGCAATGCGGTACTGTAGCAGTACTATTCACAGAATGGGCTTTGGGGCAAAAAAATGGGCCTATGGGCCATGTAATGGGCTATATGCCCACTAGGCCTTCAGGCTATGTAATGGGTCTCCCTCTACCCACTTAAAAGAGGTCTTTGCTTTGATTTAATAATAAATGAGGCTTCGGCCCCAACCTTTAAACAAAATAGACATTGTACTTGACCACTAGTAGAGTGTTGATCTTGCAGTATTATCGAACATCTATAGAATTTATACCGGAACCCAAAATTGACAAGTAATGATGGAGAAACTAAACAAAATTAGAGTGTGTCAAGGGGATCTTCTACACCATATCAGTCAAGATGTTGAAGCTCTATTGTCTGTGTTCATCAAGGTAGTGGACGAGGTGATTCTGGAAAAGAGCACTTATATCAGTAGAGTGGTGTAGCTTAGGAGACTCTAAATACATCCTAGGGAAGAGGGTAAGTACAATTTCATGTCGTTCATCCCACACAGGTGGATAGATAGGTTGGATTTTCGACAGTTAGAGGTGTGATTCTTGTAGCTTCTACCCTAGCTAGTTCCTTATTTGATACTGGTGCTTCTCATTCTTTTATTTCTGCATAGCTTGTGAATGGTTTGAGCCTGGTGGTGGATATCATGAGTGGGGTGTTGATGATAGATACACCTTTGGGGGTATGATCTAGATAAATTTGTTTAAGAAAATGGTGTTCTCTCAAGGTTGGGGATTATGGTTTTAGCTGGGATCTTTACATTCATGGAATGTCAAGATTTGACCTAATTATGGGTATGGAATTGTTAATATCATACCAATCCCACATTGATTATTATAATAGGAGAGTGGATTTTACATCTCCTAAGGGTAATTATTATGTGCATAGAGGAGAGTGTGACATTAAAGTGGGACGTGCAAGAAAAATTCAAAAACTGGGGGATCTTACCATCTTGGTTTTCGGTTTGTTGTCGGATGATAGAGGTGAAAAGCATAATGTATTTCCACCTGGAGTGGATTAGTTTTAAGAAAAAAATTCCTAAATAATTCATAGGGATACCACCTGAAAGAGATGTTTAATTTATAATTGATCTCATGTTGGGGGTTGAACCAGTTTCCATTCCACCATACAGAATGATACTAATGGTGCTTAAAGAGCTCAAGACTTAGCTAGAAGATATTATGGATAAGGGGTTTATTCATCCAAGTAAATCACCTTGTGGTTGTAAAGTCTTATTTTCAAAGAAGGTCGATGGTACCTTGCACTTATGTGTTCATTATCATAAGTTTAACAGGATTACTATGAAGAACTGGTATACTCTTCTACTTATCAATGACCTTTTTTACTAGTTGAGAGGATCATGTGTTTTCTCCAATATTGAATTGATATCAGGGTATCATCAGTTGAGAGTTTGACCTTATGATATTCTAAGGAATACTTTCAAAAGGAGGTATGGCCTATATGATTTCATCATAACTCCATTTGGGTTAATGAACGCACCAGTAGTATTTATATCCTTGATGCACAGAATCTTCCATCCATACCTAGATCGGTTTTTGGTAGTGTTTGTGGATGACATATTTATATACTCTAAGACTCGTGATGATCATTCCCAATATTTTGAAATCTTCTTGAGAATACTAAGAGAGAATCAGTTATAGTCCAAGCTATCTAGGTGTCATTTTTTGATCGGTCGGGTATATTTCTTGGGTCACATTGTATTGGAGGAAGGTGTTTCATTGGACCCCAAGAAGTTTTATGTAGTTGTTTTCTAGGATCATCCCATGAAATTTTTTTATCCATATCTTTCTAGGTTTATAACGATATTATCATAGATTCATACAGAACTTTTCCCACTTGGAAGCACCAATTTTAGGCTTTACAAAAAAAAGGGAATAAAGTTGGAATGGTCATAATCATGTGAGAAATTCTTCCTTGAGTTGAATGAGAATTTGAAAATGGCACTAATATTGATCATACCTAAGATGGTTGAGGAGTATACGGTGTTTTATGATTCATCTGAGATCGGGATTGGAGCATTGTTGATGTAGGGAGATCGATTTGTGGTGTATGGGTCACGGTAGTTGAGGCCACATGAGTGGAACTTCCCTACAAATGACCATGAGTTAGAAATAGTGTCTTATGATTGGAAGTGTCAGCAACATTATCTGTTGGGTGAAAATTTTATTGTGTATACTGATCACAAGAGTTTAAAGTATATATTTTTATAATGAGACTTTAATCTCTGATAGTGGAGATGGGTTGACTATATATAGTCCTTCTACATTAATCTAGAATATATGCCTAGGAATGTAAATGGTGTTTATGATTCATTAAACATGAAAAATCATGCTTAGGTAGTTCATGAGTTTAGTTACGAGTGGAAGATGATGACTTTTCTGGTAGAGATGAATTTTGTGGTTCCAGAGATCTAGGAGCAGATAACTCTTGTGTCAGTTTTAGTAAAGTATACAGTTTTTAGATGGATTAAAGATAGACAGTATAAGGATCTATAATGGTTGGCCTTAAGGGAAAGACTTGAATATGTGGAGTCACCTTCATATTATACAATTGATGAGGGTGAGATCATCTATGTTGGGAATTAGGTTGTTGTTCCTACAAGTATGCGGGAGGAGAGGATGTGTGAATTTCATGCCTCGAAGTGTACGGTGCATCCAGGTGTGACCAAAATGTATCGTGACCTATAATTAAATTTTTAGTGGATGGGTATGAAAAAGGATATAGTAGGGTTCATGACACGATGTTTCACCTATCAAGAGGTGAAGGCCAAGCATCAACGACCTAGTGGTTTACTACATCTGTTTTCCATTCCTGAATGGAAGTGGGATGATGTTACCAAGGAATTTGTGGTGGGTCTCATGAGTAAACCTCAAAAGAATGGTTCTATTTGGGTGGTTGTGGACTGTCTGAAAAAGGTCGTTCATTTCTTACCTATACGAGAGACTTTTTTAGTGGAGCAGTTGGGGGAATTATATGTTTGGGAAATAGTTTTTCTATATGGGGTGTTATGGACTATTGTTTCAAACCATGATTCATGTTTTACTTTACGCTTCTAAAAGGGCTTACCAAAGGCACTTTGTACATAGGTTTTATTGAGCACAACTTTCCACCCATAGATAGATGGGTAGTTGGAAAATACTATATAGGTGTTTGAGGATATATTATGAGCATATGTCATAAACTTTGGTGGGTCTTGGGAGAAGCACATAGCATTGGTGGAGTTCATCTATAACAACAGTTATCGTGAAACTATTTAGATGGAACCATATAAAGCACTTTATGGTAGGTTATGAATATTACCTCTATGTTAGTTGTAGAATGGTGAGTTAGATTTGTTGGGATCGAGTCTCATGTAGGATACATCTGATCAGGTTCAGTTGATTTAGAAATGTATGGCCACATCTCATAGTAAACAGACTTCATATGTCAATAGACACTAATGACCCCTAGTGTTTGCAAAGGGTTATCATGTATTCCTTTTAGTGTCGCCAAGATTGGGTCACCACAAGATATAGAGACAGGTAAAGTTGATTCTTAGGTTTGTTAGACCATTTGAGGTCATGGAGATAATCTTTCCGATGGAATACCAATTGGCTCTTCCACAAAGATATGGTGCTATGAATTATTTTTTTCACATGTTACAACTTTGGTGGTATCACCTCAACCCTTCACATCTTATCAATGTGGATTATGTTGAGATTGAGATAGATGCATCCTTTCAGGAGCATCTGATACATGTGTTGGATCGCAGTGAGAAATTGTTGTGGGGGAAGACCATGTAGATAGTTCATGTATTGTGGAAACATTATCATGTTTAGGAGGAAACATGGGAGAGAGAAGCATATATGTGGGCGTAGTGCACCTAGATTTTTTATTTAGAATCTTAGAGAATATTAGGAGTATAACTCAAGGATGATCCATTATAATATGGGGAGATTTTAAGATCCCAACCTTTTCTGGAGATGTCTCGAGATTGTTTTCATGTTCTCTTTTTGCCTTGTTTTGAGTACTTTTTTTGGGTGTTACCTTATGGAGTTTTGGGTGAAATTGGAGAATTCTGGAATCAGGTGGGTTTGTTCACTGTTGATACACGGTTTTCCCAAACCGTGTGAACCCAAACAGAGGGGATTCACATATTTTTTCATGGTTTTTTTTTAAAATTCACCCTTTTAAGAGTAACTTTGCACCCCCCCCCCCCACCCAAGAATAGGAACATGGTTAAGGAGAACAGTTTGTAAAATCATGCAACTTGGACCATGAAATCATGCAGGTTATTTTGATTAATCCAAAAATTAGTTTATAAAATTTTAAACTCCCCTAAAATTCACCCTATTTCGAACCAACTCGTCCCTAAACAAGTTCTCTTGTTTTTTGAGGCTCCTAGAAGTATTCCTGTGGCTCCCAACCTCTATTCTTGGAGAATAGAATGGTGTATTTTGAGATCTACACCACCCTAAGTATATAGTTTCTTCTCGATTAGATCTCTCTCCCTCCTACACCTCTTTCCAAATAAAAGAGGGATGTTTTATCCTCTATTATCAAGGGTTTGGATATAGATCTTAGTTTGATGGATCATAACCTGTTTGATCTTGTTTCAAGGATTTGATTCATGATCTTGTTATTTCTCATGAGTTTGACCTATCTTTTTTAAATTGGGGTTTTCCATTAGTGTGTGTTCATCGTCAAACTAGAGGTAGGTGGTATATTATTCAAATCCCTGAGTCTTGATTTCAATTACATGTATGTAATTGTAGAATTTCTATTGGATGATTAGAAATTGAATTTCTTAATTTGAATTAATTAATTTGGTAAATTGATTAATTAAGGGATTGTGAATTGGAATGATTAATTTTGGAATTAATTATGGGATTTTGAAATTGTTGAATTTTATTAATTAATTTTTGAATTAATTTATGAGAATTTTTGTGATTATAAAATTGATTTTATTAAAATAATTAATTATTTAATTAATTATGGGATATTGTGATTATTGAATCATATTAATTAATTATTGAATTAATTAATGGGAATTATTATGATTATGAAATTGATTGAATTTGAATAATTAATTGTTGAATTAGTTAGGGGATATTGAGATTTTTTAATTTTATTAATTAATTATTGAATTGATTAATGGGGATTGTTGTAATCATTTAATTGATTAAATTGGATTAGTTAATTGTTTGATTAATAAAAAGATGTTTTGATTGTGGAATGTGATAAGAAGTTTAATACGGAATAACCTTGATTTATGTGATATATTTGATATTGGTATATATGTGATATTGTGATATATGTGATATACATGTGTGGGACAATGTATGTTGCATCCAAAGGACATAGTGATGAATTTATTAATAAATGTATGTGGGACATGGTCAGATACATCAAAATCCCATAGTGATGAATTGGTTGATAAATGTGTGTGGGACATGGTATGTTTCATCCAAATCACATAGTGATTAATTTATTGATAAATGTGTGTGGGACATGGTATGCTGCATAAAAATCCCATAGTGATTAATTGATTGATAAATGTTTGTGGTACATGGTGTGCTGCATCAAAATCCCTTAGTAATGAATTGATTTATAAACTTGTGTGGTACATGGTATGTTGCATCAAAATACCTTAGTGATGAATTGATTTATAAATGTGTGTGGATCATGGTCTGTTGAATCAAAGTCCCATAGTGATTAATTGATTTATAAATGTTTTTGTGACATGGTATGCTAAATAAAAATCCCATAGTGATGAATTAATTGACATTAAGGTGTGGGACAGGTACTGAGGCTCCAAATACCCATGGGGTGTTGACACAACATTCTACACCCATGAGTTGGAATTGGACTATGGTTTTAGGTGGTTGTGATATGATTGAATAAAACTATAAATAATAACCATGGTATTGTGATGTGGTTAAAAATCTAGAACGGATCGAAACATGTATTGAGATTTGGGTGTCCTTAGGAACCTGGTGGTTTATGTGGTTATTTACAGAATAAATGAAAATGTGATAAACTGTTTACTTTATTCATTGTAATTTATTCTTTACACAACTGCATAAACTTTTATTGATAGGATATTGTATTAAAATTTGTTTGTTGTGGCATAATGAGATATACTCACACACTACTCGGGTTTCATAGTCGATTCCTAAATAAATTTCATGGTTTCATGAAAGGATAAGGGAAAGGGTCATATGTTAGATGGTTAAGTCTGAATGGATCATGGATTAGGGAACCAAACCTAGTGTTGGGACCCTATTGGAGTTAATTAGTGTCTTATTTTTTTGGTTTCTTTATTTGACATCTGGCACGTACTTGACATGAAAAATCTATTATTTTAGTTTGGCTATTATATTCATGTTTTCATTATCATGTGATACTGGTATTTTCTGGTTATATGGTTATATCATCTAGTTGTTCTTATTTATTTCTGTTATTGTGCTACTATGATAAGAGGGTATAGTCTCCCCATGATCTATATTGACCCTCCCTTCTATTTGGTAGCCTCTAACATACACAGAGGCATGGATGAGGTCACATAGTGAACCAAATCGATGAACTGGTGTGTGGAAACCGGTTAGGGATGCTACAAAGTGGTATCAAAGGACTTTTCTTTTCTTTTCTTTTGTATTACTATTTTTTAAAGGTGTATAGGAGAGTATGATGAGTCAAGCCTCAGTTAAGAAATCATTCATGGGAGTAGCTAACCTATGTATGAGGGTAAAATCCAAGTACCCAAGGTGGTATTATTGTTATTGATATGTTTTGTTATAGTTGATACTATTTCACCTTGAGTGATGCACTTGTTGTGTGTTGTGATTATTATATCTGATATTTTCTGATATTTGACTCTTGGCCTGGAATGGCATGAGAGTTGAACATGCATGAATCATTCTAGGAACTTAGGATTATTTTATGGCATGCATCATTTTATGCATGCATGGGAAAATGGGTTTTGGGTTATATGTAGAAATTGAATAGTTTTTCCATAATTGTGTAAATAAACTAAAAATGGAGCCTATTATGAAATATATAATTTTTAAATGATGAAAAATGTGAATAAAAGGGTGTATAATGAGAAACTTGAAATTGAGAATGATTTTACCCTTTTGTTAACCATGTCCTAGATATAGGTTGGTTAATGGTAGTGATATCACCTCGGTTTTGACCATGTGGTGAGGTTTGGGGAAATGATGTGTTATGGATTTTGTGAAACCCTCTTGATAAATGTGTTGAATTTGTGTTATGTTTCCTAAGAAGTTCAGTTTGAATTGTAGATATATACCTTCACGATGATGCTTTTTGAGAGAAAGATAAGAGTACATGGCTGGAGATGATCCTCTAGTAGTGGAACATGAGGCACCGATAGTTCCGGGTGAAGAAGTATGAGATAATTTTCATGATAACTTTTCTTAGCTCATATAGTTTATGGAGAGTGACTTGGAGCATGTTGTGAATAGTATGTGTGACCTGACATGATAGTTTCAGTTACATCACCCTATTACCTTCATCGGAGAGGGTGGACTTGAGGTAGTAGAGTTCTAGATTGAGTCCATCCAGACTATACTTGAACATTTAGAGACTCCTATTGAGAAGAGGGTTAATTTGGCTTCTTACATGTTACGAGGTTCAGTGAAGCGCTGGTGGGAATTTTAGGCTCGGACTGGATAGGCTGATGGTATGACACAGAATGACTTTTTGGAAAATTCCCTGGAGCACTTTTATCCAAAGACACTGAGACAAGAGAGAGCATCTAATTTCAGGTTATTGGATCTAGGAAGTATGTCCATGATGGACAATATTGGTCACTTTATAGACTTGCAGCACTTTTCTCCAGTGCTAGCAGGGGATGAGACAGCCACAACAAGGTAATTCCAGTAAAGACATAAATGTGAGATTAAGTCCCAAGTTAACATCTTTTGGATGAAGAAGTTTGTTGAGGTGGTGGATCAAGCTCTAATTGCTGAAGGTAACCTGAGGGAGGATTTCAAAAGGGAAAAGGTGGTTGGTGTTAGATGATAAGGAGTAATGTATTTTGAGGATAGAAAGCATCACTATGATAATATTGACTAGATTAGTGGGAGGAAGAGTGGCTAGCGGGATTAGTTACTCAGGATATCACCTGAGTTCTTTTCCACCAGTTTGGAAGGTCGGTCCACTATCATAGACACTGTACTCGACCACTAGTAGAGTTCCGATCATACGGAATGATGTTACATCTATATAGGTTCTACAAGAACCCACAATTGACAATTAGTGATGGGGAAACTAAACATAATAAGAGTGTGTTAAGGGGATCTTCTACACCATATCAGTCAGGAAGTTGGAGCACTACTGGCTGTGATGGTCAAGGTAGTGGATGAGGTGCTTCTGGAAAAGATCTCTCATATCAGTAGATTGGTGCTGCTCAGGGGACTCGAAATACATCATAGGGAAGAGGGGCAGGACAGTTTCATTTTGTTCATCCCACATAGGTGAATAGAGAGGTTCAATTGTTGACAATTAGAGGTAATATTCTTGTAGCTTCTACACTAGTTAGTGCCTTATTTGATACTGGTGCCTCTCATTATTTTATTTATGCATAGCTTGTGAATGGTTTGATCCCAGTGGTGGATTTCATGAGTAGGGTGTTGATGATAGATACACCTTTGGGGGTATGATCTAGAGACATTTTTTTAAGAAAAGGGTGTTCTCTTGAGGTTGGGGAGTATTGTTTTAGTTGGGATCTTTACATTCTTTACATGTCAAGATTTGACCTAATTATGGGTATGGGATTGTTAGTATCATACCAATCCCACATTGATTATTATCATACGATAGTGGATTTTACATCTCATAAGGGTAAAAATTATGTTCATAGAGGAGAGTGGTACATCAAAGTGGGACATGCAAGACCAATTTAGAAACTAGGGGAGCTTACAGCCTAGGTTTCAAGTCTATTGCTAGATTATAGAGGTGAAAATCATAATGTATTTATACCTGTAGTGGATTAGTTTTAGGATGTGTTTCTTGAATAATTATTTGGCCTACCACCTGAAAGAAATGTGGAATTTATAGTTGAACTCATATCAGGGGTTGATCCAGTTTCTATTCCACCATACAGAATGACACCAGCAGAGCTTAAAGAGCTCAAGACTTATCTAGAAGAGATTATGGATAAGTGGTTTATTCATCTGATTACATTTCCTTGGGGTTCTCAAATATTGTTTACAAAAAAGTTCTATGGGACCTTGTACTTGTGTGTTTATTATCAGAAGTTTAACAGGATGACTGTGAAGAACTGGTATCCTCTTCTACGAATCGATGAACTTTTTTACTAGTTGAGAGGAGTATGTGTTTTCGCCAATATTAAATTGATATCAGGGTATCATCATATGAGAGTTAGACCTTATGATATTCCAATGACTAATTTTAGAAGTAGGTATGGACTATATGATTTCATCATAACTCTATTTGGGTTAATGAATACACCAGTAGTATTTATGGCCTTGATGAATAGAATATTCCATCCAAACCTGGATCAGTTTGTGGTAGTGTTTTTGGATGGCATATTTATGTACACTAAGACTCATGATGATCATTCCAAAAATTTTGACATTTTCCTAAGTATACTAAAAGAGCATAATCTATAGGCCAAGCTATCTAGGTTTCAGTTTTGGATTGTTTGGGTATATTTCTTGGGTCACATAATCTTAGAAGAAGGTGTATCATTGGACCCCAAGAAGTTGTAGGCAGTTGTTTCCTAGGAGAATCCCATGAATTTTTTTTATATCCATAGTTCCCTGTGGTTAAAAGGATATTATCGTAGATTCATAAAGATCTTTTCCCACTTAGAAGCACCATTTTTGTCCTTTACAAAAAATAGAATAATGTTTGAATGTTCATAATCATGTGATAATGTATTCCATTATTTGAATAAGAATTTGACTATGGAACTAATATTGATCCTACCTAAGTCAGGTGAGAGTATATGGTGTTTTATGATGCTTCTGGGATCGGTCTTGGAGCAGTGTTGATGCAGGGAGATAGAGTTGTGGCGTATGGGTCACAACAGTTGAGGCCACATGAGTGGAACTTTCCTACACATGACCATGAGTTAGCAATAGTGGTTTATGCTTGGAAGTGTTAGCAACATTATCTGTTGGGTGGAAATTTTAGTATGTATACTGATCATAAGAGTTTAAAGTATATATTTTTGTTGGGAGACATGAATCTTCGATAATGAAGATGGGTTGAGTATATGTAGTCATTCTATATTGATCTAGAATATATACCCAGGAATGAAAATAGTGTTTTTGATTCTTTAAACATGAAAACTCATGCTCAAGTTGTTCATGAGTCTAGTGCTGAGTGGAAGATGATGAATTTTCTGGTAGAGGTGAATTTTTTGGTTTAGGAGATCTGGGAGCAGATGAATCTTGTGTTAGTTTTAGTAGAGTATAAACTTTTGAGATAGATTAAAGATAGAAAGTTTGAGGATCTGGAATGGTTGGCCTTAAAGGAAAGCCCTAAAGGTGGGGACTCCCCTTCATATTGAGTGGTTTTGGACCGTCTGAAAAAGGTCATGCATTTATTACCTATACGATAGACTTTATCAGTGGAGAAGTTGGGGGAATTATATGTTTGGGAAATAGCCTGTCTGTATGGGGTGATATGGACTATTGTTTCAGATCATGATTTATGTTTTACTTCACGCTTATGGAAGAGCTTACCAATGGAAATTGGTACATAGGTTTTATTGAGCATAGCTTTCCACCCACAGATAGATGGGCAATCCGAATGTATTATATAGTAGTTTTAGGATATGTTACGGGCATATGTCATAGACATTGGAGGGTCTTGGGAGAAGCACCTAGCATTGGTGGAGTTTGGTTGTAACAACATTTATTGTGAAACTATTTAGATGGAACAATATGAAGCACTTTATGGTAGGTTATGAAGATCATCTCTATGTTGGAAGGAGGATGGTGAGTCAGAGTTGTTGGGATCGAGTCTCGTGCAGGATACATCGGATCAGGTTCAGTTGATTCTGAAATTTATGGATACATCTCATTGTAGAAAGAATTCATATGTCGATAGAAACCAATGACCCCTATAGTTTTCTGAGGATGATCGTGTATTCATTTGGGTGTCACTTAGATTGGTCCGCCACAGGATACGGAGATAGGGAAATTTGGTGATCAGGTTTGTTGGACCATTTGTGGTTGTGGAGAGAATCATTTTGATGGTGTACCAATTGTCTCTTCCATAGAGATACAGTGCTATGAATGATGTTTTTCACATGTTACAAAATTTGGTGGTATCACCTCAACCCTTCTCATGTTATCAATGTGGATGATGTTGAGCTTGAGATAGATGAATCCTTTCAGGAGAATCTGATACCTGTGTGGGTTCATAGTGAGAAAGTGTTGTGGGGTAAGACTATGTAGATATTTCATGTATTGTGGAAAAAATTTCATGTTCAGGAGGAAACATGGGAGAGAGAGAAGTAGATATGTGGGTGTAGTGGACCGACCTTTTTTATTCAGAATCTTAGAGAATATTGGGAGTATAACACAAGAATGATCCATTATAATATGGGGAGATTTTAATATCCTAGCCTTTTCTAGATATGTCTTGGGATTGTTTTCATGTGCTCTTTTTTCCTTATTTTTAGTACTTTTTGTTTGGGTGTTACCTTGGGGAGTTTTGGGTGAAATTGTTTAAATTTGGAAGGAGGTGGGGTTGTGAACGGTTGGCGCATGGTTTTCCCAAACTGGCCAAACCCAAACAAAGGGGATTCGCATGGATTGTGCATGGTTTTTCAAACTATGCACTTTTTTGGAGTAACTATGCACCCCCCACCCTAGAAGAGGAACATGGTTAAGGAGCACGATTTGTAAAATCGTGCACCTCAAACCAAGAAATCATGCACGTAGTTTTAATTAATCCCAAAATTATTTTTTAAAATTTTGAAATCCCATGAAATTCACCCTATTTTGACCCAACTCATCCCTAAACAAGTTGTCTTGTTTTTTGAGGCTCCCAGATGCATTCTTAGGGCTCCAAACCTCAATTCATGGTGAATAGAAAGGCGTATTTTCAGATCTACACCTCCCTGGGTATGTGGTTTATTCTCTATTAGATCTCTCTACCTCCTACACCTATTTCCAAATAAAAGAGGGATGTTTTATCTAATATTGTCAACGGTTTGGATATGGATCTAGGTTTGATGGATCATAACCTGTTTGATCTTGTTTCTATGATTTGATTCATGATCTTGTTCTTTATCATGGGTTTGACCTATCCATTTCAAATTGTGGTTTTCCATTGGCGTGTGTTCATCGTCAAACTTGAGGTAGGTGGTCTATTATTCAAATCCCTAAGTCTTCATTTCAATTACATGTATTTAATTATAGAATTTATATTGGATGATTAGAAATTGAATTACTTAATTTGAATTAATTAATTTGGTAAATTAATTAATTAAGGGATTTTGAATTGGAATAATTAATTTTTGAATTAATTATGGGATATTGATATTGTTGAATTGTATTAATTAATTATTGAATTAATTACTGAGAATTGTTGTTATTATGAAATTTATTTAATTATAATAATTAATTATTAAATTAATTATGTGATATTGGGATTATTTAATTGTATTAATTAATTATTGAATTAATTAATGGTAATTATTGTGATTATGCAATTGATTGAATTGGAATAATTAATTTTTTAATTATTTATGAGATTGAGATTGTTTAATTGTATTAGTTATTTTTTGAATTAATTACTGGGGATTTTTTTAATAATGTAAGTGATTGAATTGGATTAGTTAATTATTGAATAAATTAATAGATGTTTTGATTTTGGAATGTGATAAGAAGCTTAATGTGTATTAACCTTGATTTATGTGATATATTTTTTATTGGTATAAATGTGATATACATGTGTGGGATAATGTATGTTGCATCAAAAGGCTATAGTGATGAATTGATTGATAAATGTATGTGGGACATGGTTTGCTGCATCAAAATCCCATAGTGATGAATTGATTGATAAATGTGTGTGGGACATGGTCTCCAGCAACAAAAGCCTATAGTGATGAATTGATTTATAAATGTGTGTGGGACATGTTTTTCTACATAAAAGGCCCATAGTGATGAATTGATTTATAAACATGTGTGGGGCATGTTTGGCTGAATGAAATGCACATAGTGAGTAATTGATTGATAAACATGTGTGAGACATGGTCTTCCGCATCAAAATCCCATAGTGATGAGTTGATTGACATTAAGGTATGAGACAGGGACTAAGGCTCCAAATACCCATGGGGTGTTAGACATAATGTTCTACACCCATGATTTGGCATTGGACTATGGTTCCAAGTGGACATGATATTATTGAATGAAATGATAAATGATAACCATGGTACTGTGATGTGGTTCAGACTCTGGCTTGGGTTGAAGCTGGTATTGAGATTTGGGTATCCTCGAGAACCTGGTGGTTTATGTGGTTATTTAAAGAATAATTGGAAATGTGACAAAATATTTACTTTATGCATTATAATTCATTATTTATACAACTTTATACATTTTTATTGACTATATATTGTTTTAGACACCATTGGTGGTGACCTACTGAGTTATATTCAGACCCTGTTCGGGATGCCTGATCGGTACCTGAATAGATTTCATAGTTGTAGGACATGTTAACAAAAGGGGTCATAAGTTAGATGGATGAGTCAGGATGGAGCATGGATGATGGAATTGAGCCTAGTGTCGGGACCTGTTTGAATTTTATCAGTTTCTTACTTTTGGGTTTTTTCATTTGACACTTCGTACGTACTTAGCCTAACATGTCTACTATTTTAGTTTGGCTATTGTATTCATGTTTTCATTATCATGTGATACTGGTATTTTCTGGATATTTGGTTATATCATTTGGTTATTATTATTTATTTATATTTTTGTGCTACTTTGATAAGAGGGTATAGTCTCTCCATGATCAATATTGACCCTTGCTACTAGTTGGAAGCCTCTGACGTACAGGGAGGTGCACTTGAGGTCGCGTAGGGAACCGGCTTGAGGATCTAGTGTTTGGCACCGGGTTAGGAATTTCTCTATGCTCTAGATGCCATCATTTTCATCATAATAGAGAAGAAATCAATCACCTCTTATTATCATGCACCACCTCCTCTACTTTATGGAATATTTTGCATGACATTTTTGGAAATCATCCCCAATAGTGCAATGACATTTGGGAGTTCCTGGACACCTACACACATTTTTTTATGTCCTCAGAGCTTCTTAACCTGTATCTAGAAGCATGTTTCGAAGTGGTCCACATTGTCTATTTTACTAGAAACAAAAGTGTACAAGGAAAAACACCCTTAAACCGTCAATTAACTCTTTCTCATTTCATATCTAGGGTGAAATCTTCCAATATGATGAAATAAAGTAAATATAGAAAATCCATCCATGAATTTATGATTTTAAGGAAAATTAAAGTCTGGTACATCTTCCCTCATCCTCTTAGGTCCTATGAAATTGTTTGGATATCTCCTTTATTTGGATGGATGAAATGAAACTTGGATAGAGCCTCTAGGGGAAATCACAGGCTTTGACGCTTAGGGATTGTCTTTAGAAATTATGATGGGGAAGTAACAGGTTATCTTTATGTTCCATGTGGCTTTGTTTCGACTTTAGAGACAGAGATTCTTGGATTTATCAGTGTTATTGACATGGCTAGAGAGAGGGGATGGAACAATATTTGGGTTGAATGCGACTCTGCCACAATTGTGCATGCGATTAGAATTGGATAGACCCACCTCTCTTGGAATATGACACCCAAGTGGATGAAATGTTTGAATCACCTCTCAATCATGAACTACATTATCACACGCACATATATGGAAGCCAACAACCTTGCTGATGCTCTATCCAATAAAGGTGTATGTAGTGATTCTCTTGTTTTGTCCAATGATTTACTGAATGACTTGACTCCCTTACTTAGAAAGGATTTATGTGAATTGTCATACTTTAGACTTATGTAATTTCTTTTTCTATCAATGAAAGAGCCTTGCCCTCTTGGGTGAGGACTCATCTTTCTAAAAAATATGAATATATTTCTATAATAAAAATATTAAATATATTGATGAATAATATTGTATAGAAAATATAAAGTGAATAAATTAAAGAAACTATTAAACAAATAAATACTAAAAAATAATAAATTATATAAAAAAAATAAAAATCACCTAAAATTATTAATGAATAAATAATATTAAATAAATTAATGTTAAAAATGAGTGAAATTTAATTAAAAAATGAATAGATCAAAAAAATTAATATAATGTATAAAATTTATTAATTATATAAATTTTTTAAAAAATAAAAATGAATACTTAAAATGAAAATGAATACATATATTAAATATGAATACTAAAATTTTATTAAAAACATTGAATGTTAATCAATAAATATGTATAAATAAATATTTAAAATGAATAAAAATACAAATGTATCAAACTAATAAAAATTAAAAATGAATAAATTTAAAAAATATAATAATTTTTTTGAATGAAATAAATAATAATAAAATGAATAATTTTTTTTAAAAAATAATAGGTGTTATTATGTCATGCACCAACCCGGGACAACCCCAGACTGGTCACCCGAGTCGGCCCGCGACAATACCCAAGAGGCATTAACAATCCTCCTGAGCTGGAAACTAGTGTCGGACATCAAAGATACACAGCTGGGAATGATTTTGTCAAAGATAAATAGAAAAATAAACAACTATAAACTGAACAATAAAAATAAACACAACTAGCATAAAGAAAATAAAACCGCTCAAACCTCCAACTGGCCTTATGGGTCACCACCAACCACTAAACCAACATCGCTCCATGAAGACTGAATCCAAGATAGAAGCATATCCAAGAACTAAAAACAAAGATAAAGCAATAGACGTGAGTATTAAAACTCAGTAGTTGTTCCCGTATAAACTATTCTTTGTGCCTTCCTTTTAAAAGAAATCCAAGTCATGCTAGTTTGAAAATACAACCATATAAAATTAAGGTTTTCCATTCTTTTCAAATTCAAGTAACAAGATTCCATTTTGATTAAAAACCATTTTATTCCCATCATATTTTCAATGTAGTTTCCAAAAATTCATTGAAATTTCAAAATTAAAGGAAAACAATTTAGATTAAAATGTGGTTTTCATAAAGGAATCAAGTATGAAATCAACTAAAATGGAAATCAAAACACAAGCATCATGGTAAATCCCTAAGTTTATAGGGTTAGTGGGGTCCTAGGATCCTCTTAACTCAGCGATGAAAACATGCCAAAACCCATGGCATCCTCATGCATGATCTACTAGAGAGGAGTCAATCCAAAGTTCTAGTGATCTTTGATCATCATCAAATGCTTAGTTAGTGTTGTAGTTAAAACCTGCTAAGGGGAACTGGGCCTCAGCCCAGCTAATCTACCTAGCGTACTAGACTGAGTCTACCCCCCCAAGTACCTATGGTCCCATGTGCTCCATTCCAAATAGTGGTGAGTTTTTATCTAGCTAGCATATATGTACATATCATTTTCTTTACCCAAAAACTCATTTAACTTCTTACCACCGACCTCCCTCCTTGAGCGCATCCCCTTTTCAAATCACAGAACAATGAACAAGCCTCTACACTATGCACATGTCACAAATCACACATTTAACAAATACATCAAATTTCTAAATAAAGGGGCATGCCTCGAGATGGATTTTCTACTTCCAAAAAACATTTTCAAAATTCCAAATAGGCCTCATTACTTTAAAAGTGTAGTTCCCAGTCAGGATCCAAGTATCACTGACAGGGGGAGGGTTGAATCAGCAATATCTATTTTATTTTTATGTTTCTTTATTTTTGAAACAACCTTCTCCTCCTGTTAAAGATTTTCTTCCTTGAACAACACACACAACCTCAGGAACACAATATTTACAAGTTTCACTACTCCACAAGAGTAGATACATCCTTGGTATGGTATTGAAACAATCCAGTACCACACAATCCACTAGAAAATAATCCTTTTGTTGGTCGGAGTAGATTACTCAAGAGGGGAGGGGTGAATTGAGTAACTATAAAAATTTATGTTATAAAAATATTATTTTAAAAGAAATGGTTTCCCCCAAAAATAGATACAGCCTAGTTAATCAAGGTTGTACTGTTATAAGAGTTTGACTTTTGAAACAACTTCTTGGAAGATTGATTAATTCTCAGTAATATTAATTTGAATTATTAATATTACTTTTGAAGTTATCCTACTAAGACAAATCAGTTATAACTTCTTTCCAAGACGAACTATCAAAGTTAAATTAGTGTTCTCTAGATTATGCAATAAAGTAGTAAAACAAAGAAGACTAAAATTAAACAGCACTGCAGATATGAAACAAGTGGTTCAGTCTCAAGCTGAGACCTAATCCACTCCACTTGGTAATCACCTGACACCAAGAAGTTTATATAAATAAACTTTTATCCACACCCTGGAATGGGGTTAACAACAGTACACGGACTATCCAGGTCACACAGGGACCTCTTCCACAATTTTCGTGGGTAAAAAAAAATAATAACCAGGCCACACAGGGACCTCTTCCATAGTTTTCATGGGTAAACAGAAGTATAAAGAGTTTGGTGCAAGGATTTATAAATCCTTCAGTTTAGTATAGGAGTCAGTGTGTGTATGGAATATACAGAGTACACACACCGCTCAAAATGTAAGTAAAAGAATCACTAAGAGAGAATAGATATGAGTTTAGAATTTTCTAGTGATTTGAAGTGTAGATTTGGACTCCTTTGATTAAACAGAAATGCTTCTGAGTCCTTCTCTGGTGTTTGTATTGAAAAACAGAGTGTCGCAATTCAGCTTGTGTTCTTCATGAGTTTTGATAATGTGAAGATGATCTCTGGATTCCAGTTTACTTCGTATGTTCTTCAGTAGTGTCAGATTACATGCATATGACAATGATTTCTTTGAAAATATTGCAAATTGTTCTTCGTGGTCATGCTCACAGGCTTATTTTTTGTTCAGTATCATTCTATTTCGTTCTTGGGCACACTCCACTCTTTATCTTCAAATGCATGAGTTTTAGCCAATAGGTTCCATGTGTTATGTGCCTCATACCCTATACTATGTCTACAAAGAAACATTAATTATGTCAGTGCATTAAAGACATCAAATATGACTGTTAAAAACTAAATTTAAAGACGACAAAATAGTTTAAGAAACGGTGTCAGAGTAAGTTATTAAAACGGTGTCTCTTTCACAGTGTCTAAGTGTCATGGTGTCTGAGTGTCACGGTGTCTTTTTCATGGTGTCTGAGTGTCATGGTGTCTGAGTGTCATGGTGTTTGAGTTCCATGGTGTCTTTCTCATGGTGTATTGCTTCACGATGTCTTACTTCACTCTGCCTGGCTTACGGTGTCAGGCTTACGGTGTCAGGATTACTGTGTCAGGCTTCACAGTGTCTGTCTTACTGTGTCTGGCTTCCCAGTGTCTGGCTTCACGGTGTCTGGCTTCACGGTGTCTTGTACTTAGGAAAATAACTGTATTCAGAATTAAATAGTAATATGCCTGAAATGGATTGAGCTTAACCATTATAATTCATGAGATAACTTGAAACATAAATACACATGATTTGATATAATGTATAATTTAACTAGGTTAAATAAGATTTGTGATTATTAAAGAGATTTGTGATCATTAAAACATGATTAATACATGAGGAGTCCAAAAATATCCCCCTTTTCGATGATCACAAATCATGTACAGTAAAAGTTTAAATTGGATGAAACTATAGAGAAAATAACATATAGAACTTCTCCCCCTTTTGGGATTATCAAAAAGTTGAAATAAGAGAGGTAAAACAGTGCACAGTCCATTAAGAGTAAACATAGTGTAGTAAAAAATAAAGTAGAAATACAAAAACAATAATGACATCCCCATTAAAATGGAGTAAGCACTGGTCTTCTTTAGGGATTGGTCTTCCCTTTTCCTTTATCAGCAGTAGAAGAGGAAGCCATAGGGGCAGTGGTTGATGTAGAAGAAGGTAGAGATGTGGTAGATAGAGAGGGTAATGGGAGACCTTCAAAGACTGAGGGAGCCAAGGTAGGAGCAGTAGAAGATCTAGTCAGTTGCTGATCAAGAATCACAGGGCTGATCTGACTGAGAACTTGGCCAACAGACATAGTAGACGAGACTAAGGCAGAGGTGAAGGTAGGCAGTCCAGGTCTGAGAGGAGCAGCCGTTGGAGAAACAATTGTTATACTTTGGACATGAAGATAAGGTCTCATGAGTTTGATGAAGTCTGCAATAATTTCTCCCCCATACTGAATGGACTTTTCAATGTCATATTTGTTTTCCATGAACTTTTCCAACAATCTGGTAAAATCAGTTAGCTTCTGGACTTGGTTTTTGAAGGCTTGAGTTATAGGAGGAATTTGCAGATTCTCTATAAGGTATTTGAAGTGGTTGGTCATATCAGACTTGGAGAAAATTCGTTTGAAATAGAAATCCACTTTCTTAGAAATCTACTTTTGGGTATCATTTGCAATCTTGGAGTGAATTGGCCCAAGGTCAATAACTCTATCAATGTTCTTGATAACTTCAGATAAAGAAGTTGTATTAAATCCAAAGAAATCATTCTGAATCTCTTCTTTCACTATATATCTGAGCAAAGTACGGTCCAAGGAAGGTTTAGAGGATTCACCAGAGGTATTAGAAGCTTTGACGGCTTTTGTCAGAGATTTTAGATGATTTAATACCTTTTTAAGAAAACCAGTGTACTCATCAGTGAGTTTATTAAGGTTCACTACAAGATCTCTCATGTCCTTCAACATATGTTTGTGCCTTTCCGCAATCTTTTCATCGAAGGATAATAGATAAGGGTGAATATGAGACACAACATCTTGAGAGATTTGAGAAATAGTGGGTTCTAGAGAATCAGTAGTAGGTTTTGATCTCAAATACAACTCTTTCTGCATGTCTTCAACCATGCTTCTCAGGGTTGTGATTTCATTACTGAGAAAGTTATTTTCAACTCAAACTTCTTGAATCTCATGGATCATCTTAGGTTGTATCTTCCAAATAATATTTTCCAGTAATAGTGAGGCATCTCTCTCACTCAATTTTGTCACAGGACGAGGTTGGGAGTTTATAAGTTTCTCCACTCAAGACAAGATAGTGTCTCCAAATTCCTTAAAATCATCTTTACTGACCAAGGACAGCTATTCAGATAAAGGTTCAGGTGCAGGAATTGGTACAGGGAAAAGTTCTGGTTCTGGTTCCTTCTTAGGGGAAAATCTTGTGAAAGATTTCAACTGAAACAATGAAGAGAGATCAAGCCCGGTTGCAGTAACCTGCTGATACTCATTAACATCATAGAAGCTAGGAAATTTGTACTGAGTGTCCATAGGACTTGATTCAGTTGGATGTGAGGCTTCATCAAACTCGAGATTTTTGGTTTCCTCCCCCTCAACAGGTGCCTCCTTCTCAGGGCTTAGAGTCTCAGGAGCTTGTTCTAAATCCACAAGTTCAGCTCCTAGTTCTTTATTCATTTCTTTTCTAGCCAATTGAAATAATAGATCCATTCTTTCTTTAGTAAAGGGTATTATTTCAGGAATAGATTGTTCCACAGAGAGTTCTTCCATATTTTCTTCTTGCACAATAGGGAGTTCTTCTACTATAGGCTCTTCCATGACTTGCTTCTCAGATTCTATCACCACTGATTATTTTTTAGCCTCGAGTTGGTTTTCTAGATTGACATCATCTCTAGAGGCAGGAGCTTCTTCTTCAAGAGCAACATGAGGAACAACAATCCTTTCTTCCTCAACAATAACTACTTCCCTATGTGGTACTTCAGCTTCTTCTTCCTCTTCTTCTGAATACTTAAGAAGTTCATCTGGTTCCAAACTAGGATCATAAATGTATTTCGGCCTTGATGGATAATCCACATGATTAAAATTCTCATAAACCTTATCATTGTCTTCCACCCATTCATTTTTCCAAGGATTCCAGTTTATCATCATTATCTTGATGATGGATTTAGAGAGACAGTACTCACAGTCCATAAGCACTTCTTCATTAGGTCCAACTATGCCTTTTTCAACAAGCATAGCTGATATCAGCTGAGAGTAGAACAGAGAGGTGGACTTGGATGTAACCTTGATCAACTCACACATATGGTGAATGATGTACTTGTATAGGTTGATCTTGTGCCCATTTTTCATAAGATGAATAAAAAAAAATCTTGATATTTTAACACAGTAAAATCACCTTTTCTCAAACTAACCATATTTTGAACAAACTTAAACAGCATCCTTGTTTCTCCATCATGTTCAGCAGTAATGGCCCTTCTCTTGGTGTCATTCCTGGTTAGGGTTTTCAAAACATCTTCAAGATCAAAGAAATCAGTTGTAGGTGGAGTTTCTCTCTTATAATCATCACAAATTCCATAATGAGGTATCCTAAGGCATGCATCCCATAACCTCAATGATAAGGAGCAACTTTGGCCATTAATCCATCTCCTCACAACATAACTCTCACCAAAGTCAAAAGAGAACTGTGTGTACTAGAAGAACTGAGCTACTAACCTCAGATAAATGGGCCTATTATCCCTTGAGAACCATTCTAACCAACCTTTTTCTTTTAACACTTTCAAGACTAGATATCTTCTAGACAAAATCCATTCAGGGAAGATTTCTTTCTTAGGTGCAACACTGCAATTTACCAGGTTCAGATTTAACGGTCCTTCAGGCGTCATTTTGCGTGAAATATTCTTCTTCTTCGAGATGCTCTTCTCAGGTGTGGATGAAGATGGACATTTCATTCTAGGCATCCACTGAAGGTTCGAGAGATAGAGAGAGAGGGTTTCAAGGTTTAAAGGGTTCGAGACGAGTGAATAGGAGAAAGTTCGAGTGAATAACCGAGTGAAACTTTTTGTTTTATTATTTAGGAATGCCAAATGTCACAAAAATAAAAACGTGGGAAAGTAAAAGAGGTGAAATAATAATTACCGTGATAAGGGTTTAAAGAAAAACATAAAGAATTTTCATGTTGAGACCTTGAATGGTTGTTATGGTGAGACAGTGAGTGGTCATCACGGTGTGATAGTAAGTGGTCATCACGTTGAGACAGTAAGTGGTCGTCACGGTGAGACAGTAAATGTCAGTCCGTGAGTACAAAGTGCTAGCGGTGAGACCGTAATCATGAGAGACAGTAACTAAGAAACCATAATCATGAAACAGTAAAGTATAACATAGTAAAATGTCGAACAGTAAGACAAGTAATATATCTATTTGAGATTTATCATGCCAAGATCATGTATGATGTAGTCTATTCTCTCAGAATTTAATAGTTTAGTGAATATATCAGTAAGTTGTTATTCAATACCAATTAATTCCAGGGTGATATCACCTTTTTGATAATGATCTCTCAAAAAATGATGCCTTACGTCAATATGTTTTGTCCTAGAATGTGAAACAGGATTTTTTGAGATGTTAATAGAACTTGTGTTGTCACAATTTATTGGTACATGTCTGAATTGATATCCATAATCTTGTAATGTGTGTTTCATCCACAAAATTGGTGCACAACAACTACCAGCAGCTATGTATTCAGCTTCTGTAGAAGATAATACAACAGAATTTTGTTTCTTACTACAACATGATACTATTGACTTGCCTAAAAGGTGACATGTTCTAAAGGTTCTCTTTCAATCTAACTTACAGCCACCGAAGTCAGCATCAGAATAACTAACTAGTTCAAATGATTGTCCTTTAGGATAGAACAGTCCTATATTGGGTGTATTCTTGAGGTATTTGAAAATTCTCTTTACAGCATTTAAATGAGATTCTTTAGGATTTTCTTGAAAACGAGCACACATAAACACACTAAACATAATGTCCATATGGCTAGCAGTTAAGTAGACTAAACATCCAATCATTTCTCTATAAGTGGTTTGATCAATAGATTTTCCATCTTCATCAAGATCCAACTTACAGGTGTTACTCATGGAAGTGTCATTACTTTTAGTGTTATCCAATACAAAACGTTTTAGAAGATATTTAGTGTATTTAATTTGAGTTAAAACAATTCCATCATTATTTTGAAAGAATTGAAATCCAAGGAAGAATTTTAGTTCACCCATTAAACTCATTTCAAATTTGTTTTGCATCATTTTAGAAAAATTAATACATGATGAATTTTTTGAAGATCTAAAAATAATATCATCTACATAGATTTGAACAACTAAAACATCATTAGAAATTCATTTTATAAAGAGGGTAGGATTAGATATTCCTTTTTCAAAACCTTTGGAAATGAGAAAAGTGCTCAATCTATCATACCAATCCCTTAGATCTTTCTTTAAACCATATAAAGCTTTTGATAGTTTGAAAATATGATTGGGAAAATGAGGATTTGTAAATCCATGGGGTTGTTCAACAAAGACATACTTAGCTATATACCCATTTAAGAATGTACTCTTAACATCCATTTGATATAGTTTGAAATTCAGATGTGCAGCATAGGCAAGTAGGATTCTGATGGCTTCAAGTCTGGCTACTGGAGAAAAGGTATCCTCATAGTCAATTCCTTATTCTTGACTATATCCTTGTGAAACTAATCTAGCCTTGTTCCTAACTATATTTCCAGCTTCATCTACCTTATTTCTAAACACCCATTTAGTGCATATGATGAAAGTGTCCTTGGGTCTTTCAACAAGTTTCCAAACTTTGTTTCTTTCAAACTGATTAAATTCTTCTTGCATAGCCATTACCCAAAATTCATCATTTATGGCATCATCAATGTTTTTAGGTTCAATTTGTGACAAAAAGGCTTGATTTTTCAACCTGATTTCTAAGAGAATCTCTAGTTTGTGTCCCTTTCTCTAAGTCTCCTACAACAGAAACCAAGGGATGGTGTTTAAGGGTTCTAACCTTTCTAGAAAAAGAGGGACTTGTGATTTCAGGTTCATCAACAGATTCTGGTTCATTATGACTTGATTGAAGAGAGTTTCCAGAATTAGAAGTTTTCACATATTCTTTTACAGAGGAATTTGAGGATTTTTAGTCGATGTTCAGATTTGATACATTATCCTCCAGATTTTCTTGGATGGTTCTAGGCTCATGTGGATCTGTTTCATCAAACTTGATATGAATAGATTCTTCCACACATTTAGTTCTCTTATTGAATACTCTATAATATTTACATAATATTGGGTAACCTAGGAAAATTCCTTCATCACTTTTGGATGAAAATTTGTCAAGATTATCCTTAGTGTTGAGAATAAATACTTTGCAACCAAAAAATCTAAAGTAATTAACCTTAGTCTTTCTATTGTTCTAGATTTCATACAGGGTCTTTTTGAGAATTGGTCTAATCAAGACTTTATTGATTATGTATCATGTTGTATTAACAGCTCCAGCCCAAAATTAAATAGGTAGGTCATATTCACTAAGCATTGTTATAGAAATTTCTTGCAGGGTTCTATTTCTTCTTTCTACAACACCATTCTTTTGAGGTGTTCTAGGGGCAGAAAAATTGTGACTATAACCATTTTGTGAGCAAAAGGATTCAAACTCTTGATTTTCAAACTCACGACCATGATCACTTCTTAAAGATTTAATTTTAAGTCCACTAAGATTTTCTACAGACTTGGCATACTTAGTAAAATAAGAGCAGGCTTCACTTTTGTGATCCATGAAGAAGGTCTAGGTATATATAAAAAAACATCTACCAGAACATAAACATAGTGCTTCCCATTTAAACTAGAAACTCTAGATGGTCTAAAAAAATCCATGTGAACCAATTCGAGAGGTTGAGAAGTAGAAACTTCTTTCTTTGTTTTCAAAGATATTTTGTGTTGTTTCCCTTTTGACAAGGATTACACACTTTTTCATGTGGAAACTCAAGTTTGGGTAAGTCTTTAACTATTCCTTTTCTAGTTATCTTTCCAAAGGAGTGAACATTACAGTGTCCTAGTCTCTTATTCTAGAGCCAAGATTCTTTATGAAATACACTTAATCATGAAGTATTTTGAGAGGATAAGGAATATAAATTAATAGAATAAACGTTCTCATTCCTTGATGCAGAAAATACTAATTCATCTTTAGAATTAAAGACATTACAAGCATCATTTTCAAATTTAACATGATATCCATCATCACATAATTTTGAGATACTAAGAATATTATATTTTAATCCATTAACAAACATTACTTTAGAAATTAAAATCGAATCAGTGTTTCCAATCTGGCCTAAGTGAATGATTTTCCCTTTGGCATTGTCACCAAATGTGACATGTCCTCCATCTACTTTTATCAGGTTCTTCAAGCATGAGTAGTCTCCTGTCATGTGACTTGAACATGCACTGTCTAAGTAACATAGATTCTTACATGAGCTATTTAAGTATCTTTCCAATAACATGATCAAGCAAAGACATATTTTGGTACCCATACTTGTTTGGGTCTAGTAACATTAGTAATAAGTGCTTTAGGAACCCATATTTGTCTCATAGGTTTCCTATAAGCATTATGTAAAGTGTTTGAAAAATAAAATGTATTTGGTCCACAAAAAATTAAAAACAGTAGAGTATGTATCATGACTTGAGCTAGTTGAGTTGTGTCCAGAACTGGGAACAAAACTATATATCCTAGACTTGGAAACAAAATGTGTTCTACCAAGGTTTCTTTTACCAGGTTGATAACAAATGATAGTATTGTTTATAGGGGCAATTTGTTTTCCTAGAATTTAGGTAAGGGTATTTTTTCCATTAGTAAACTTTTCTAAGTCACTTTTTAATTTCTCATTTGACATTTTTAATTAATTTTTTTCTTTGAGTAGTTGGGCATTTTTTACCTTTTCAGTAGTAAGTTCATATTTAACATTTACAGTGAGAGCATGTTGTTTCTTCATTGATTTATATTTATCTTTTAATTCATTACATGTCTCTTCAATCATGTTGCAATATTCAAACATTTATTCATTAGTCATATTTTCATAGTCACTTTCCTCTTCAGAATAGTATGAATTATGTATAGAAGAGTTCAGTGTTACTTAAGATGTGTTTTTTATAAAACACATATTGGATTTGTTATCCTGTTCATCATGTGATGTCTCTAAGTCGCTTGAACTATCCTCAGAGGCACTCCAGGTTGCTTTCATTTCCTTTTTGTACTTCTTGTCCTTGTCAACATACTTCTTCTTATACTTGAGATTTGGATAGTCATCCTTTATATATACTTTGTGCTTACATTCATAGCATAAAATTTCATCACTTTTGTCACTTCTTTTCTAGTCCTTTCTCCAGTATCCTTTTAGATCATACTTTACCTTGAAGTTAGGCTTTCTTAAAAAGTTCTCCTTTTTGTAAAATCGTTTGAATCTTCTAGCCAGTTGAGCCATCTCCTCATCACTGTCGGGTGATGATTGTTTAGTGGTGGAACTTTCTATAGAAGCTTCCAGTTTCCCATTGTCTTTGTGCTTTGAGAGGGTGGTCTTAAATGCTACAGATTTACTCTTTGGTTCATCCTCCTCTTCTTTGTTGACTTTCAACTCTTCCTCATACATCATTAGTTTCCCGATGAGTTCTTTTACGGGTATCTTGCTGATGTTTCATGATTATCTAATAGAGACAGAGGTTCCCCTCCATATATCAAGTAGAAATCTAAGGATTCTCATGATCTGTTCTTTATCAGTGACTTCACTTCCAAGAGAAATCATTGTGTTGAAAATCTCATTGAACCTGAGATACATGTCAGAAATAGGATCATCAGGTTTCATTTTAAAATTGTCATATTTTATAGTATAATTTCTAAGTCTCATTTCCTTTACACTATATGTGCCTTCATGTGAGACAGACAAGGTATCCCAAATTTCATGGGCAGTTTTACAAGCAGAAATCCTATTAAATTATTCATCTCCTAAGGAATAGTACAGAGCATTCATGGATTTGTAATTTTTATTGTAAGAAATTTTTGTAGGTTCATCCCGTGTAATTCTATTAGTCATAGGAATTTTGTATTCATCTATAATGGATGACCAAATTTCAAAGCTTATACTCTCTAGATGCATTTTAATTTTAATTTTCCATTGAGCATAGTTGGTTCTATTAAAGAATGGTGTTCTATTGGTTGCAGTACCGTCCAATCTATTATCCATACTAACAAATTACTTTAAAAGAGCTAGAAATTTAGAATTAACAGAAATTTACAGATCTTTAAATTACAACTACAATCACAGTTGAGTAAAATTACATAGATTCCTAATAAAGCAACCTATAATACCAAATGTTGGTCGGAGTAGATTACTCAAGAGGGGAGGGGTGAATTGAGTAACTATAAAAATTTCTATTACAAAAATATTATTTTAAAAGAAATGGTTTTCCTCAAAAATAGATATATCCCAGTTAATCAAGGTTATAATGTTATGAGAGTTTGACTTTTGAAACAACTTCTTAGAAGATTGATTAATTCTTAGTAATCTTAATTTTTATTATTAATATTAATTTTGAAGTTATCCTACTTAGACAAATCAGTTATAACTTCTTTCCAAGACTAACTATCAAAGTGAAATTAGTTTTTTCTGGATTATGCAATAAAGAAGTAAAAAAAGAGAAGACTAAAATTAAACATCACATCGGATATGAAACAAGTGGTTCAGTCTCAATCCGAGACCTAATCCACTCCACTTGGTGATCACCTGCCACCAAGAAGTTTATATAAATATACTTTGATCCACACCCTAGATCAGTGTTAACAACAGTACATAGACTATCCATGTCACATAGGGACCTCTTCCACAATATTCATGGGTAAAAAACAATAATAACAAGGTCACACAGGTACCTCTTTCACAGTTTTCATGGGTAAACAAAAGTATAAAGATTTTGGTTTAAGGATTTAGAAATCCTTCAGTTTAGAACAGGAGTCAGTGTGTGTATGGAATATACAGAGTACACACACTACTCAAAATGTAAGTAAAAGAATCACTAATATAGAGTAGATATGAGTTTAGAATGATCTAGTGATGTGAAGTGAAGCTATGTACTCTTTTGATTAAACAGAAATGCTTCTGAGTCCTTCTCTGGTTTTTGTCTTGAAAAACAGAGTGTTGCAATTCAGCTTGTGTTCTTCATGAGTTTTGATAATGTGAAGATGATATATGGATTCTAATGTACTTCATATGTTCTTCAGTAGTGTCGGATTGCATGCATGTGACAATGCTTTCTTTGAAAATCTTGCAAAGTGTTCTCCGTGGTCGTTCTCACAGCTTGTTTTCTGTTCAGTATCGCGCTATTTTGTTCTTGGGCACACTCTAATATTTATCTTCTAATGCATGAGTTTTATCCAATAGGTTCCATGTGTTCTGTGCCTCGTACCTCATACTATTTCTACAAATAAACATTAATTTTGTCAGTGCATTAAAGACATCAAATATGACCGTTAAAAATTAAATTGAAATACGAAAAAATAGTTTAAGAAATAGTGTCACAGTAAGTTATTAAAATGGTGTCTCCATCACGGTGTCTGGGTGTCACGGTGTCTGAGTGTCACGGTGTCTTGTTCATGGTGTCTGAGTGTCATAGTGTATGAGTATTGCGGTGTCTTAGTGTCACGGTGTCTTGCTCATGGTGTCTTGCTTCACTGTGTCTATCTTTATGGTGTCTGGATTACGGTGTCAGGCTTACAGTGTCAAGCTTACAGTGTCATGATTACTGTGTCAAGATTCACGGTGTATGGCTTACTGTGTCTGGCTTCATGGTGTCTTGCTTCACGGTGTCTGGCTTCACGGTGTATTTTACTTAGGTAAATAACTGTATTCATACTTAAATAGTAATATACATGAAATGGATTGAGTTTAACCATTATAAATCATGACAGAACTTGAAACATAAATACACATGATTTGATATAACGTATAAGTTAACTAGGTTAAATAATATTTGTGATAATTAAAGAGATTTTTGATCATTAAAACATGATTAATACATGAGGATTCCAACACCTTTGATGTGGAATACAATGAGTAGGATATTCCCTTACACTCGTGTAGCACTTTGAAAACAATCCAATAGTGTGTGTGCTCCCTCTTAGCACAAATACTATAATGTAATGATTCTGTACTTCTTATTGAACTTTCACAAATTAAATCTTTCAAAAAAAATATTCAATTTCCTACCTAGAAGTTGGAAATAACCTCCAGATGAAGATATCTTGCGCGCCACACCCTACTTGTGCACCTCCCTAATTGCGTGCCACCTACTTGTGCACCTCCCTGCTTGCATGCCACCTACTTGTGTGCCACTCATCTTGCGCACCTACCTGTTTTCACACCACTAACTACTTTCATTCCACTAATGTGCACATCTCACAACTTGTGTGCCACCTTTGGCTTATACACAACACACTTCTTGAACACACCTCCCTACTTGTGTTCCTCTTACAACTTGTGTGCCACTATACTTGCATTCCACTCAACTTGTGTTCCTTATAAATAACTACTAAATTGCATAACACTTCAGCTTGCGTGCCACTTTCTACTACTTTCACTCTCAGAGCTAAAATTTTCTCTTAAATACTGAGATTTGAAAAATGAGGAGGTTAGTCATCTATTTATAGGCATTTTGGTGACTTACATGCCACATACACTTGTGCACCGTTCCTACTAGTGTGCTGCTCCATCACTTGTGTGTTGCTCCATCACTTGCGCACCGCTCCATCACTAGCATTCCACTTTCTTTCTTTTATCATATTTTCATAAGCTGATGTTGAAATATGACTTGCGCGCAACATACATTTGTGCACTGCTTATACTTGTGCGCCACTTTTTTTCTTGCGCACCACTTTATTTCCTTTTTCATATTTTGATGTGATGATCTTTAAATATGACTTGTGTGCAATATACACTTGCATGCCTCATATTCTTGCACGCCACTTTCGACTTGTGTGCCACACTTGCACACCACTTTCTGACTTGCACACCACCTTCTTTCCTTTGCGAAAAAAACACTTTTGTACTCCCCCTATCCTTCATAAGGCTTGCATCATAAGTTCTCTAAAATTATGATATTTGTGAAATACAAATCAGAAAATAATCATCATAGTTTTCAATGCTTTTACAAATTGAATTGATTTATACTCTTTTGACAACAAAAGACAACACTATACAAAAAGCATACTCTTCAAACTTTCTTCTCCATCCAACTTGGTCCCAACAATCTCCCCTTTTGGATTTTGTTGTCATCCAAGATTCATAAATCACTAAACTTTGTAACCTCAACCAATTTATTCCTTATCAACAATTTTAAGCCTATGTGAGCTAACACATTGTAGGAAACAAGAAATATTGACATCTAAAACCATGTTGTCTAAAAGCAGTGACTATGAAATTTCATGGACATATCTTCTCAGCCTTCTTCAGAATATCTTCCAATATTCTACCTCAACATTATTCACTTATTAAATTTTTCTATAATAAAAAAACATTGTTTCCTACAACCACTCCAACAAATAGTTAGAATAGTTCACACACATACATGCTGGACTCACAGCTTACCCACAACTACCCCTTTATGCATGCTTCCATAAGGATATATTTATGAAACAATTCTCCCCCTTGACAACACTATCCATAGGTAAGATGAGAGGGGGGACAGACACGCATACTTTAACCTTGATGAGAAGGATTTTGGACACCCATGTTCAACCTCAATTTAGAAAATGGTTCCTTCGGTAATGGTTTTGTAAATATGTCTGCAAATTGTTCTAATGTAGGAACGTACTCTGGCCTCAATTCATTCTTATCCACCTACTCTTTGATGAAGAGGTACTTTATTTCAATGTGTTTTGAATGAGAATGTTATACCGGGTTCCTTGTGATATTGATTGCACTCTGATTATCACATCCCAAGAGTAAGGGTAGTTTCACTTCAACAAGTAGATATTCCAATTGAGTCTTCATCCACATAAGTTGGGTAGCAGCTTGAGTGGCAGCAACATACTCAGCTTCAGCTATGCTAAGAGTCACTAAATTCTATTTCTTTTTGTGCCAACAAACACAACTTTTCCCCAAAAAGAAAACTACACCATATGTGGATCTTCTATCATCATCATTTCCTACCCAATCAAAATCTAAATACCCCCAAAAAATTAATATTTTTTATGCCATCATAACTAATTCCATAATTTTTTGTGCCTTTGATATATATGAGAATCCTCTTTCCAGCAATTAAATGTGCTTCTTTAAGGGAACTCTTAAACCTTGCACATAAGGTGACAACATAGACAATTTCGGGTCTTGAGGCAGTCAAATATAATAAATTTTCAATCAGCTTTCGAAACTCTTTCTGATCAACTTCATTGCCTTATCCATCTTTATACAACTTGGTTCCCACTTAAATTGGTGTGGAAACTAGTTTCTAATTTTCCATGCCATACTTCTTCAGAAGTTCTTTAGCATACTTCTCTTGAGAAAGAAAAATGTGGTTCCTCTTCTGTAAGATTTGTAACCCAAGAAAGTATTTCATTTCTCCCAGCATAAACATCTCAAAATAATTCATCTCTTCATCAAATCTTTCACAAGATCTTTCATCATTTCTAGTAAAGATAAGTTCATCAACATAGACAATTATAATGAGATAAGACTCCTGACATTCCTTGATGTAAATATTGTTGTCAACTCTTCCTTTCTTGAAACTCATCTTCCTTAAGCAAGTATCCAGTTTGGAATACCATGCCCTTGGAGCTTGTTTTATCCCATACAAGGCTTTCTTCAACTTACACACATAACATTCATCTTTCCCAACAACAAATCCACATTGTTGTTCAATGTAAACTTCTTCATCAAGATTTCCATTTAGAAATTCGGACTTCACATCCATTTGAAAAAATTTATATCCTTGTTGTGCAGCAATAGAAAGAAATATTATGATTGTTTCCATTCTAGCCACTATATAAAAGGTCTCATCAAAATCAACACCTTCAATTTGTGAGTAACCTTTGCACACTAATCTTTCCTTGTTCCTTATCACTTCACCTTCTTCATTCAGTTTGTTCTGAAAAACCCATTTTGTACCAATAACATTTTTGTCATCCGACTTGGGTATGAGTTCCCAAGTATCATTATTTTCTATATGATCAAGCTCTTAAATCATAGCCTGAATCCATTATGGATGCTAAAAAGCTTCATTCACATCATTTGGATCCACTTTTGAATACAAATAAGTATGTGTAATAGCTTTTGTTGTTCTTCTTGTTTGAACCCTATGATGTTGATCACCAATAATGTTCTGAGCCTCTACTTGCTTCCTCATCCTAGGATGAGTTGTTTGAATTTAATCCTCATCACTTGAAATTGTTGAGTCTGATTCTTCTTCTTGAGTAGGATGACCACTATTGGTAGCATTATCAGAATAGTTAACAAGACTTTCCTTATCCTGCTCAACTTCTATATCAGCAAAAGTATGCTTTTCCATCTCAACATTTTCAATAACTTTCACATTAGAAGAATCAATGATTATTCCTATTTCTTTTATGAAACATCTGTATCCTCTTCCTTCTAGAACATATCCAAGAAAAATTCCACCATCTCCTCTTTGATAAAACTTTCCAAGGTTTACACCCTTTTTCTTTATGATGAATGGACTCTCAAAAACTCTTAAGTGTTTCAAACATGGAGTTTTTTCATAAAACATTTCATATGGAGTCATATCTGAATGTGGTCTCTAGAAGCATCGGTTCTGAATATACATTGCAGTGCTCATGGCTTTCCTCCAATAATAATGAGAGAGACCATGTTCAAGTAACATAGTTCTCCCTATTTCAACCAGAATTCTATTCTTCCTTTCAGCAACCCCATTTTTTTGAGGTGTGTATGGTGAACTGAACACATGCCGAATTCCATGCTTCTCAATGTAACTTTCAAACTATTCACTCTTATACTCTCCACCATTATCAGTTCTCAACTTCTTCACTGAATACTCACATTCCTTCTCTACTTTCCTCCTGAAAGTCTTAAACATTTTTCAAAGCATATGAATTATATATCATGTACATAACACAAGTAATGTGAGTAAGGTCATCAATGAAAGAAATGAAGTACTTATCTTCATTTTTTATTGCTTTCTCATTGGTCCAAAAATATCAGAATGTATAAGTTCCAATGGTTTTTTTGAACGAATGTCAACTCTCCTATGCATAGAATTTGTAATCTTCCTTTTTTCACAAATAGTGCAACACCAATCTCTTCTTATTGATAAATCAGGCATATCTCGGACACTGTCTCATGTTGATAACTTTCACATGTTTCTCTGACACATATGTCCCAGCATTTTATGCCATAACTAATTTTCATCCACTATTCCCATTTAACAAGAGTTATGTACTTAACCAACTTGGAACAAGTTCTCTATTGTACTTTGGCCTCTTGTAACTACCTTTCCATCATTTTTACTTTTCACAAAAAACCCATATTTTCTGAAGATAACTTTGTTTCCCTCATCATAGAGTTTTGAAACACTTATAAGTTTATGTTTCAACCCATCAACATATAACATTTTCCTAGATTTCATTTTTTCTTTCCCAATGATGGTTGATCCAACACCTTTGATCCTCAGAGACTCATCATTTCCAAATGTAATTTTTCCTTATTTGAAGTATTTCACATTCTTTAGAAACTTTAAGTCTCACTTCATATGAGAAGAATTCCCACTATCAAGAATCCATGGATGTTCTCCTTTTGTAGCTTTCAAGGTGGTTTCAATAACAAGATCTTTTTGTTCTTCCTTTTCATTCTTCACCTCCAACTTCTGAGATTTGTTAAGAACCTTTTATTGTGATAGAAACAAAACAATACATCCTTTAGATATATTTATAGGTTGTTCACATATTTCACAAATAGTTTCCAATGGTTGGAACTTATTTTCAACTTTCACACCAGCATTCTCAAATTTCTTCTGAACTTCCTTCTTGTACTTCCATTTTTGAGAGGATTGACTCCCCCTCAAACCTTGTCTTTGATAACTTGTGGAATAGTAGTAATGTTTTTGATTGAACTAACACATGTTTTCAGTGTTTCTGAATCCACCACAATACTAGCAGTAACCATAGAATTTAATATTTCCCTCTGAAACTTCTATACTGACCGGAGTTGTGAACATGCTTCTCAACAACCTTCTTAATAGAACTATGCTTACCATTAACCTTCTTGTTTTTAGTCATAACTTTATTCTTCAGATCAGATTGATGTTCAGACTTATCTGTACCAAAATTATTATAAATCATTATGGACTCATAATTTTTATGTACTTCTGATTTTCCATCCTTGCTGACTTTGGCCACATACATAGCCTTTACAGCTTTGTTCTTATCAGAACCAGTTCTGTCTTTCCTCTCAACCTTTTAAGGTAAAATTTTTGGATCCTTATTTGGTTCATTATTAATAGAACTTTCACCAACTTATGTGATATATTTCTTGAAATTTATATTCATTTCTTTAGATTTATAATGTTTTTGTTAGAAAAGTTCCAACTCTTCTTCTTTTTCCTTCAGCTTTACTTCAAGATGATCATTACGATTCTTTGAATTCTCAAGAGAATTATTCATATCATCAATCTCCTTTTCCATATTTATTTTCTCATCAAGAAAACCTTCTTGACTGTTTAATGTGGAATTTTCATTTATCAACCTCTGGTTTTCCTTCTCAAGCCTTCTAATCTTTCTCATACATTCTTTCAACTTTTCTTTCAAATGATATTCAGGTTGACTTTATTCTTCTTTAGAACTATTACTACTGTAATCTTCATTATTCACATCTACAATAAAGGTATTCTCTCTAGATTTACTAGAAACTTATTTCTTAGATTCAGCTTCACTATCTTCTTTATATTCATCTTTAGATAAAAAGATTCTTATTTTTTATTTGAAGAACTTTTTTTCCTTCCCATTTGAAAAATATTTATCTTTGTCAGCTTGTTTCTTCAACGTCCTTCTTGGCCTTTTTTCATCATCATCACTATATTCTACTTTATTCTTTTGAGGATTGTTAGCCATAAAGTGGCCAATTTTTCCACACTCCAAACATTTCAAAGGAATTTTCCCCTTGTATTTTCCTATACCTCTTTTCACATTCTTAGAAAACAAGGATAAAATTTCATCAAAATTTTTACATACCTCATCTTCAAAATCGGATTCACTAGCATCATCTTCAATAAGAGTCTTCTTTGACTTCTCTCACTTTGTAGCCTTGAATGACATTTCTCTATCATCTTTTGTTTTGATCTTCATAGTCTTCTCCCTTCTCATTTCATAATTAATGAGAGTGCTATGAAAATCATCCAGAGATAATGTTTCACGATCTCTGTCTTATAATGAGGAAAATTTAGCATTAAACTTTTTGGGAATAATTCTCAATATCTTTTCAACAAATGTAAAATCTTCCAAATTTTCACCAAGACATCTAATTGTACTGACAATTTCATTTACCCTAGTAAAGTAGTCCCCAATAGATTCAGATTCTCTCATTTTCAAGTCTTCATAATTCAGCCTCCAGATCTGTAGTTTTTCCTTCTTCACTTTTGTATTTCCTTCATAGATGTTCTTTAACTTATCCCAGATTCCTTTAGTTGTAGTGACACCTTTCACTCTTAAAAACTCACTCTCAAAAAGAGATAAGAGTAATGCATTTTTATCTCTTCCATCATTCTCAAGATTCTTCTTATGAACAGGTGTAAGAGGAACCTTGTCATCAATAAGAGGAAATCCATCAGTTGTTGTTTCAAGAACTTCATACCCAAGAGACATAAGATAAGGTGTCATTCTATCTTTCCAGATATAATAATTATTTCCATAAAATATTGGAATCCCCTTACTGTACACGCAATTCAGATTTTTCATCAAAACTTATCTTCAAAACTTCAGCAAAGAACAAATGAAGGTAACCTTCCCTCTGATAACAATTGTAGTTCCCATTCAGGATCCAATTATCACTGAGAGGGGGAGGGGGTGAATCAGTGATATCTATTTTCTTTTTATGTTTCCTTCTTTTTTAAACAACATTCACCTCATGTTAAATATTTTTCTCCCTGCTGAACACACACAACATTAGGAACACAAGATTTACAAGGTTCACTACTAAACAAGAGTAGCTACATCCTTGGTATGGTACAAAAACAATCCAATACCACACAATCCACTAGAATACAATCCTTTGATGTGGAATACAAGTAGGATATGATCTTACACTCATGTAGCACTTTGAAAACAATCCAATAGTGTGTGTACTCCCTCTTAGAAAAAATATGGTAATGTAATGATTTTGGGGATTCTTAAAGAACTTTCACAAATCAAATCTTTCAAAACAATTATTTAATTTTCTACCCAAAAGCTGGTAAGAACCTCCTGGTGTAGACATCTTGCATGCCACACCCTGCTTGTGAACCTCCCTACTTATGCGCCACCTCCTTGTGCGCCTCCCTGCTTGCATTCCACCTACTTGCGCACCACTCAGCTTGCGTTCTTACCTTCTTGTGCACCAATAACTAATTGTGCGCCACTATTTTTCACATCTCACAACTTGCGCGCCACCTTTGGCTTATACACAACACACTTCTTGAACACACCTCCCTACTTGCGTGCCTCTTACAACTTGCATGCCACTCAGCTTGCGCACCTTATATATAACTCCAAAATTGCACGACACTTTAGCTTGGGCACCACTTTCTACTACTTGCATGCTCAGAGCTCAAATTTTCTCTTAAGTGTTGATCTTCTAAAAATGAGGAGTTTGGTCGTATATTTATAGGCATTTTGGTGACTTGCACGCCAGATACACTTTCGCGTTGTTCCTACTTGTGCGTCGTTCTATCACTTGTGCACCACTCTATCACTTGGGCGCTGCTCCATCACTAGTGCACCACCTTCTTTCTTTTGTCATATTTTGATAATCTGATGTTGAAATATGACTTGTACGCAACATACATTTGTGTGTCACTTATACTTGCATAGACTTTTTGACTTGCGCGCCCATATTTAACTTGCGCTCCACTTTATTTCCTTTGTCATATTTTGATTTAAGGATCTTGAAATATGACTTGCACTCAACATACACTTGTGTGCCACATATACTTGGGTGCCACTTTTGACTTGCGCGCCACACTTGCGCACCACTTTTTGACTTGTGTGCCACCTTCTTTCCTTTTCCAAAAACACTTCTTTACTCCCCCTATCCTTCATAAGGCTTGCACTATAAGTTCTCCAAACTTATGATATTTGTGAAATAAAAATTAGCAAAGCATCATCATAGTTTTCAAGTCTTTTACAAAGTGAATTGATTTATACTCTTTTGACAATATAAGAAAACACTCTGCAAAAAGCAAACTCTTCAAACTTCCTTCTCCATCCAACTTGGTCCCAACAAAAATAAATACTTTCACCTTAGAAAAAAAAATTTCCCCAACACTTTTAAGCTTCAAAACCATTTGAAAGACCAATTGAACCTTTAAGGCACCTCACATTCAAAAACAATCTTGAAACCATGCTTAAATCAAAACAATCCATTTTAAAAATCTTAAGAGAATGATTAGCAAGCAAGTAATAAGTTGTTTTCCAAGAACCACAACCAATTATATACATAACATATACATTTCATATAAAATGGAAAACACTTGTTAAAAACACCAAAAAATCATATATTTCACTTTTAAAGGATTAGGCATAGGGAACCTACCTCAAACTCAAGTCGTTTTACTTTTGACGGTGGTAACTCGAATCTTCCCTTTCCGATTGCACGCATATACACCTTTGCATATATGTAAGGACACCTATCCCCTATGTACATATTTTCATGGCCAAATGTGTACAAGGGGTCCTCACATATATGTGTATACATGCATATACCTCTTTACACTTACACAGATATGGATTTTTCACATATATACATAAGCACACCTATCCCCAATATATATATTCATACTATAATGAGTAAATATATATAAAGGGGGAAATCACACACACACACACACAGAGATATAAATATATATATATATACCCATGCATGTAAGTCATATTTGGCTTCGACAACTCAAAACCACTTCACAAAAGACCAAGATGCACGCCCTAAGTCGTATTTGGTGATAAATGTTGAAACACACCCAAAGAAAACCCAAAAGACCCATTGCATGCCCTAACCACGGAAAAAACAACCAAAAAATTGGTCAACCTCACCCTAGAGGTTGGTTGAACTAAATAGGGTGACGGTGAGAGGAAAAACACCAAACCAAAGAAGGAGGAGGGAAGAGGAGGACTTACCTCAGAGAATCAACCATGAAACCCCAAGAAAGTGAAAGAAAGTGGCATGGAGGAGAGGGAGCTGAGAGGGGGGAGAAGCGTGTGGATGGGGAGAACCCTCTTCAAGATAGGTTGTGTGACAGGGGGGGAGGAGAAGGTAACCCACTTTTGGGGTTTTAAAATTTTAATAATAATAAAACTAATAATAATAATAATAATAATAATAATAAATTTATATTATTATTATTATTAATTTAATTTTAATTTGTTTTATTTTATTTCTATGTTTTAAACCTAGACAACCCGCATGGTTTACGCAAGGTTTACCAAACTGCATGTTTACTATTGCCTAAGCCAGACACCTCGCACAGTTACCCCTAGGAAAAAACATGATTGAGAAAACCATGCTCAAATTGTGCCACTCAAAATTACCAACTCACAGAGACAACCCGCACGTTTATCGCATAGTTTAATAGATTGTGCACAAGTCGTGCACCACACCACTGGCCCGCCTGGGCACTCGCACGGACACCACACAGTTACTCCTACCCATGTGGGTAAACCGTGCAATAAGAGAAAACTTCCCAAAAAAAGAAAATATGGACCACAAAACTAGTGGAACTTAAATCTACTCAAACACTAGATAAAGTAAGACAAAAAAATAAAATAATAGAGAAGTGTTAGGTAAGGGTGTGACATGATAATTATATAGATTGTTAAAAAATTAAAAAATGAATATATGTTAAAATGATAATGAATACATATTAATTTTATAAATTAAACCATATTAAAAAAATGTTAATGAATAAACATGTATAAATAAATCTTAAAATGGATAAAATTACAAAAATATTAAGCAAAGAAAAATTGAAAAAATATTAAAAATAAAAATATTATTAATGAAAAATGATATTAAAATTGAATAAATTTGAAAAAATATATAAAGTACTAAATAGTATATAATGAATAAAAAATACTGATTAAAAAAATAAAATATATTAAATATATATATTGTATTAATAAATAAAATTCTAAAGTGAATATTAAAAATTGAATAAATTACTAAAATATAATGTCTTTATCGGTGTTTCTATATTAATTACGTATAAGTGTGTGTGAAATTAATGTAACACGAGTTTTATATGTGTAAATGACAATTGTATTAAAAACATATTAAATGTTAATAAATAAATATAAATAAATATTAAAAATGAATAAAAAAATATCAAACAAATAAAAATTTAAAAATGAATAAATTTAATATATATACATATATATATCAATATAAAATAAGATTTTTAATAATATATTTTTTTATGTCATTTTTAATTAAATATATTATATATCAACTATAAATGTATATTTAATCATATTTTATAAAATATATTATATTTTTATTAATAAATATTTATTTAAATATCAATAATTTTTTTTCAATGATATAATTTTTTTTATAAATATACATTTTGTTAGCATTTTTTTGTGCTAATAAAGAAAACTTTTTATTGCCACTAAAAAACACTCATAAATTCATATATTCTAAAAAAATGTAGAAAAATGTCTTTCTATATGAACATTTTTCATTTAGAGTAGATAAAGATACATTAATCAGCATTTTTTACGTAGCACTGATAAAGGGTGGAACTATTTATCATGGATTTTGTAGTAGAAAAATAATCCTAGATAAGGGTTAAATTTTATGAGAACTCACATTTAATACTAATTCAAAGGTGGGTCTTTAATTTTAACGCATGCTACAAAATAAAATGGTCAGGGGACTCAACCCCGTGACTGATGCCCCACACCCCAACCCCCATGCCACCCCACCCCGGGGCACTTTTAATACTAATTAATAAAGACCATCGTGGGTTTTCCAAAAGTCTGCAATAATATAGCAGAGGATTGTCCGACCCCGCATGAATCTCAAGCCATGCTCATGTGGTGGGGTGTCCATGGAAGGTGAGTAGAGGGAATGAGGGGACAAGCATAAGGGCATGGTAAGGCATCATAAGAGCCGCACGATGAACCTAATCAATGGTGGTTCTTATCAGGGCTTCTAGGTGTCTATGCGTGGAATTTGGTGGTGTGGACGGGTCCCAGGCAGCAGTGTTAATATTGCGTCCACCTGTAAAGTATGGAGGTGGGTGGGAGGGTTTGAGCCCAGAACCCCTCCACTAAACAACTCATTGTACATCATTAATCTTCATTTGACCCAAACCTCATCCCTCATCTATTTCTGATAGGAATTGGGACACCCCAGCTAAATACCCAACTACCCATTTTATGCATCCCACATCTAAGGTCCACTTCAACAAAAGGGTTCACAAAACTATTGAATGTTTTACTCTTATAAAATGGTACCCTTCACACCCACCCCCACCATTTTCTTTACGCAATCCTCAACCCCTCTCAACAATCAATCATCCCTCTATTTTGTCTATTTTTCTAAATCTCAAATATTTTTCCCCAAAAAAATTAATAATATTTTTTAAAATTATGAATGTTTAGTTCTTTTAATAAGTAGAAATAATATTATTTATGCTTAATTCTTTTGAATTTATGTTTTACTAGTATAGGAATGGTATAATGATAAGTAACAATAAAATTACTAATTATTGTGTTTTTAATAAGAACTACTTAAAAATAATAATAATAATAACTACTTTATGTTTATTCATTATGAGAAGTCTGGACATCGGGACATCAATTTGGACCTCTCTTTCCACTACAACAGAGACGTAGAAAAAAGACACTGACTTCTATCAATGCGTTTTATAAGTGATAATTAAAAATAATTTTATCACCTCTAAAATAAAGAACTCATAAAAGTTGGTTTTTATCATCACTTACTTTAACACTAATTAAGGTTGTGTCTTTATCAATGTTTTATTTAGAGTTCATTAAAGTAACTTTTATCAGTGCTAGTAATAACATTGATAAAATATTTTCTCGTTATTTAAAGTAATATATATATATATATATATATTATTGTAATAAAATATTATTAAATTTATTTTTTAAATAAACTGATTAATTGATTTTTTAAAATTTTAAAATTTTTCATATGAATTTTTTATATTAGTAATATTATTATTTTGTGTGTGTGTGTGTATATGTATATAATTGGTTTTAGTTAAATGTAAATAATTTTATTTTATAAATAAATTACAATAGAATTTTTGTTTTATGCATTGCATATAGTGTGATATACACATGTGTGTGTTTGGTTTCACCTATTACATAGATACACAAACATGTCCTTGGGGTCTTCAAACATACGTATGTGTGCGTGCACACACATTTATTTGTGAATAAAATTAATCATATATGTAAATAATTAATTGAAAACTTTCAACTTTGAGCCTTTAAATGAATCTATAAAATGAATAAATATTTATAATTTTAGTAAATTGTATAATTAATTTTTTTATATAATATTTATACTATTTATTGGTGGTACAACAAAACCAAACAACACACACACCAGTAAAACTGGTATGTACACAATAATTACAATTTATAATTTCAATAATTTTAGGGATAAGTCATAGACGACCGATATTTTTCCTCTAATAGATGAATTTTCTAGTATCATCCCTTGTTTTTTCCTAGATCAGAAGAAAATGGAAGAACATATGAAAAACCTGAAAATATGGAATATTGGAATACACCAGAATAGAAAAAAATACAGTGAGATAAATGAGAGAAATAATGAAGCTAATCAACCTAAGAGGGATCCAACGAGATAAACAATGGCCCCATTGGACATCGTAAATAGATGATCATTCAAAGCCTATGTTAGGAAAGGGAGAGAGAATAAATGGAGAGCATTATCTATGCATGGGAGAGAAAAAATGATGAGGGTGAGTTATAAAGAGAGAGGGGTAAAATAGTATTTTCACCCAAAAAATTAAGAGTCTCGTAGTTTGGTCACATGTTTTTCCAAACTGTGCATCATCCATGTGCCCATATCTATCCTAGTACACCCCTCACATGGTCCAGGCACATGATTAGACTAATCATTCACAGCCCGTGAAAAAACCCTATGTAAAAAGGCCTAATACTATCGCACGACCATGTGACATAGGAGGAATGGTTTAAGTCAAACTGTGTGGACCATTGTTGTCCTCTATTGTTCCCCACACAATTTTTTCTTACCGTGTATATTGGGTAGTATTATTTCTACTAACCATGCCTCCCAGATGTGTTCTCCAAAATTCGTGGCTCCAAACAAGCCCTAGACACCCTCCTTTTCTCCATAACCTCATTAGGCATTTCCCTTAAGATAAAACTAATGGATTAAAATAAAAACTAAAGGTTTTTTACCTAAAATAAAAATTGGGTTTTTATAATTGATACATGTGACTTTTAATGATTAAATTTAGGAACATAAAGAAATGGTGTTTAGGGGTCTTGAGTTTTGATTCTATTCCAGGGAACCTAGCCTTGGTACAATGACTCGTGTATCCATTTACAGGGATTATAATAACCAACCTTTTGAATATAATCTCTAATACACTAGTTTTGGGGAATACGCAAGTGGTACATGCATAATGATGAAATACCCATTGATTTATATGTCCTTATGGATTCAAATCCCTAGAAATGATTTAATGAGTGTGATTCTATTAGTTAATTGTAATATATTTCCACATATTCATCCATTTAAATCTTAAGTGTCGCGAACCATCCCGGGGTCAACCCTGAGCAGGTCACCCGAGCCGATCCGCGGAAAATCCCGAGGGGCGTTCCCGATCCCACTCAGATGGAAACTAGTGTCAGACATCAAAACATACACCTGGGAACGATTTAGGCCCAAAACAAATAAAAAACCAGGACCAATTAAATAAATGAAATAAACTAAGGACGCAGCAGCATGAACAACTGAAAATAAATAAAATAAACTAATCCAGATACATGGTGCAACTCAACAGACAGAAAACTAAAATACAAAACTGAAAACCCAAACGAACAAACCAAACCACCACTACCCGATCTCCATGTGACCTCTTTGTCACCACCAACCATAAAACCATCAATTCTCCAACATCAAGCACCTACTAGGGAAACCTGAACAAAGAATGAAACTACAAAACAGCTCGGGTCTACCGACACTGAGTGGTATAGGCAGGGTGTGATCTAATCGCTCAGTAGGCAACCACCACAGATTCCATGTCATTTCTTCCACAATAAATTCCATTAATACTATTTTTAACTACATTATAAAAATTGGTTTTCATAAACACTTTTCTTTTTTTTAAAACAAACAAACATGATCCACTCCCCTTTAAGTTTGAAACCAAATACAAGGGGAAATAAAGGGGAGTTGTTCTTTATATTTCAAAACATCTAATTGAAATCCTTTTTAATGAAATCACAAATTCGCAGTTTTCTAAATAAATACCAAAATAAGGTGTAAAGAAAAAATGTCCACACAAGAGGGAAATTGCTCAAATTGTACTCATAACAGGGAAACACTGGAAATCCTAGGAACGCAGAGGAAGACCAGAACATACTATACATGTGACTCATTCTGAAGGAATTCCCTAACTCGATGACATCATAACGCCCTAATTCTCGGCATATCCCTACATCGCCTAACCAAGGGGCCTAATCCCCATAGCAGAAATAACTCAGTATTCCCCTGTTATGGAGGCACTAGCCAGTGCGTAATCTAAACTAGTGCAGTAATAATTCTCAGTAAACCTCTTTTCTATGCTAGGTTCTCATGTAAAGTTCTCAAGGGGGTGTGCCATATCATTCAAACAACAAGTCACGTATATATAATCAAACACACCACACAAACTGGCACCGCCCCGGCCACCTCAAGGGTTTGTCCCTTGCCTCAAAATTATTATCATTCAAAGAAGTCCCATACCGGGGACCCTTCCATCTCACGAGTCAACATTTAGGTAGGGATACCAACCCAAGAAGGTTTTTCCAAAAATCTATTTCAAAATCCAAATGGGCCTTTACACCAAGAATTCACCAATCATTTTTAAAGTGCCAATCGGGCCATTTAAAGAAAACACGTGGTAAGTGAAACTTGATGAAAATGCGCCACACACGTTGAAATCCACTTTTCAAATCATACGCACTCTAAAACATTTTCCAAAAACAGTTTCAAACTTCTTCCATAATTTAATAAACCATTGAAGCACCTTATAAAACAATTATAAATAACACTCAAATCATTTAAAAAAAAGCATTTTTTTTAAACAATACTATTTATCCACATTCAACTGCATGGGAAAAAACATGTGCATGAATTGAAGGACATGTCAACACCTATATTTATCAAGTTAAAATAACAATAAATCATTACCATAAACTAAGTACATTTGTAATAAAAGTGTGAATCAGGGTGTAACAATTAAATACTAAAATATAAGTATCTCATGGAACGAAATTGGAAGAAAATGCATGGAAGCACATACCTCAAAAAAAATTGGCCGAGCCAATGCTTTCAAACTCACACTGCCACCCGCTCACATACACGCACTCCCAAAAAAGCGCACGCACTAGAAAAATGACATCGTCACACCTTAACAACGCATTCGACACCCAAAGTTAGTGTGGCGAAGACCAACGCATAAACAATTAAATATTAGGGACTCAATTAAATCATAAGACCCTAATTTTGGATGATGAAAAGCAAAAGAGCAGGTGCATTAACCTTACCCGAAACATTAGCGACAAGGAAAATTGATTCCATCCACATCTCCCTTGGCGGCGGATGCCAGAATATGGTCCAACGTGTCCCAATACTCCAATAGCACCCTATTAAAGGAAGAACGCAACAATCGGGCATTAACCCAACTTTAGGGTTTAAGATAGATCCTAATCGAGTATCGAAATACAAGAAAAATGCCAAGTCAATTAAGAAAAAGAGGTCCAAGGACCATACCTCGACGAATCATTGAGGCAACGCGAAGAAATCTCAAGAAATCTCAAAGGGTGTGGGAGATCCTGGAAAAGGGGGGTTGCGCGCCATCGAGACACGGTCGAGGGTCCAAGTGTGCCTGAACAAGGGGGTTCCATCGGGTTATGCGCTGCTGATGGAAGGGGGGTGTGGCAGCCACAACATGGCACAAGGAGGAGCTAGTCATGGAGATCTGTCGCTGCTGGCCGGAGCTTGGGCCACCGCCGCAAGCCGGAGCGGGAGAGGTGGAGGCTACCATGCGGGGGTGTGGTCGGAGGGTGCCGGCGGAAGGGAGGAGAGGGTAGGGGGGTGCGGCTCGAGGGTTACAGGGGGAGAGGGCAGAGATGAGTGGGATAAAAAAATTGGTAATTAAAAAAAAGGAGAATGGGGCGTGAGAGAGAGTGGGAGAAATGGGGGGGAATTAAAAAAAACAAGGAGAGGGGAGGCGTGGTAAGGGAGAGGGGTGAGGGTAGAGGAGAGAAACAAAAAAAAAGAATGAATAGGGATGGGGGGGGCCGCCTGGGCTGGGTAGATTGGGTTTCCAATTTTTTTTCTTAAATAAAATTTTTATCTTAATAATAATGATGATAATTGATAATAATAATAATAATAATAATAAATTGATAATAATGATAATAATAATAATAATACCAACAAACTTAATAATAAAAATAAAAATAATACAAATAATAATAAGAAAAATTTTAATAACACAATAATAATAATTATAATCATAATTTTATTCATTTTCTTTTAAATAATGACAATATTAATAACAAATATATAATAATTATATCTATAACAATTTCAATGATAATAATATTATTAACAATTTTTTTAATAATAAAAATATTTTTATCTACACAATAATATCATTATTATTATGATTTAAACATTAAGCTTGTTTTATTTACATCAAATTCTATTTACTTTAAACATTACACATTTGTAAGGACACTTGGGTCGATCGCAGAGTCACCGCCAACCATGCGATGTCCACGCACTGGTCCGATGCCCACCAAAATTGTGAAACGATAAAAATTTTAGATTGGCGCTCAACTTGTGTCTTGATGAAGCTAACTGAAGTTAAGAGATAATAAAATAAAATAATAATAAAAAGGGTTGGGGTGTGAAAATTCTCCCCACCACAAAACTTTATACCCCCATAAAGTCACCAAGCCAACAGTTAACATAACTAGATTCCATGCCCAGTCAAAACCGAGGAAAAACAGTGAATCCTGGGATGACCTTACTCTCAGCAGGTCACACCCAACCAATTCAAGAGAAAACTGAAGCCTGAGGTAGAAGGGAAAACATTGTAGGGTTCTCCCCACCACGAGAATTAACTAATACGAAAACCTTGAAACTCGAACACACCAACTCCGAGGGGGGCCAATGAAGGAACTCCCAAACTGAACCCAGTTAATTTCTCCACATTGACCGAACAACACCCAGAGACGTAAATGGAAAGCTTGCTACGAAACGACCCAACAACCCGAGGATAAGGAATTAACTCAACCCCTCGCACACCGACCGAATAAAATCGTCACCACAACCAGAGACTAGGGAACTCCTAGACCAAACTTAGAAAGGAACCTGAAACACTGCCCGTTAATTTCACGAAACCAAACATCCCCCTAACGAAAAAAATTGATACCCAACTCAAAATTAGAATGACCCGTTTATTCGCGGGCCCAACACCCTTAAAGGAAATCCAAACGATTTGAAAACACACTGAGAACAGATAAGACCGCTTAGACTGTGGTAGAACAAGTCCATCACATCACCCCAACTATGATGAGCTTACAACGGTGAAAAGAATAGAACAAGGAAACTTTGGATATTTCCCTCTCAAATCTGAAAACATTACTCAGACCGAGGTTCCACACACCCTCGGCAACTCCTGACTGTGCGCGAACTTCACCCCAAGACCTATGGCTGGGGCCCTGATGGCTGAAGTATCTCCTGCCTCACAGTCAGGAATTTTCATCTTCTGGTTTCTAACTCCTTCCTTTCGATGATTCAAACAATCACGATGGTCATACGTTTTCAAAGGAATGAAACATGATGACTTATAATGTCTAGTCAGGACATACTGGTGGGGCACAAGAGAGCGGTCCGATGAACTAGGAGTCAGTACCAACGAGGATGGTTTCTGGGAGACAGGTCCCACTAGCCCGCACTCCTTGCCAGGTGGGGAACCTTCGTCGAAGTCGACCACCATTAATCACACCCAAAACTCCAACGACGATGAGGCATCTCATCTTTACTATTCCAAAACTGAACCCTCAAATAACTCTATTGTGGTACGAACCTTAACTATCCTGGGAGTTCCCAAAAACCCGAAGACACATTATCTTTTAGAACAATACAACTACCTCTAATAGACTTTGATTAACTCGAAAAGAAATCAACACACAAAATGAACTGAGAACAGAGCATAACTCATTAACAACTTTTGGAGGCTTTCTGGGAAGCATACTTATAACAACACAAAAAACACCATCGGAACCAGCATCAAGCCAAAACTCAATCAAAGCAACAACACAAGCCAAGGACAATAGGACCATAATCCAAACATATACAACAAGAGGAGAAATCACTTTTCTAAAACCATTATTTCTTTATAATTTTTAAAAACACACCTATGGAACCTTATGAACTGTCACATGTGCATTTATTCAATTCTGCTCGCATCACCTGTGAACAAGTGCCCCCACGCACTTTTCATACATACCCATGAAAGTGTGACCCTCCATAAGGAGTACCAAGGTTCAAACACTTCTTTTCCTTATCAAATCCAAACACCTACTAAGTTTTTCCAAACCAATACACCTTATCTTTAAAAACCCTCTTTAGTAATTTAAAAAATAATTTGGAAGAAACAATTTTCCATTTCAAAACCAATTTCACTTTTAACGCACTAAAATCAACCGAGATTAAAACAAAACACAAGCAGTAATAACCCACTGGAATGAGAAACTAGTGCATATGTCTGACCCAGCAACATGGTGGTGATCCATGCCCCAAGTAAAGCATAACACCAAGAGGACCTTGAGCCAGACACTTGGACTTCACCTGGGTCACCACCCCATGTGTGGCCACAAAGTGAACCAGTCCGCATCCATTGTTATCCCTCAATCTGAAATGACCAAGGAAAAGTGACTCAAATCCTGGGCTAACCCTGGTAACGCAGGTCTCGTAACAAGCGGTGGTGATTAGGCACCGACCCGTAACCTACCTCTTGAGCCCCGACAGTCCTAATCTCCATCTACCGGACATCCCAAATAACAAAGGGCGCTCTGAAAAGTGAGGTTTGCTAAGGGCTGACCTGCTCTGATACCATTTTGTCCCAAACCAGATAATGATGATAATTGATGATAATAATAATAATAATAAATTTATATTAATGATAATAATAATAATAATACCAACAAGCTTAATAATAAAAATAATAATAATAGAAATCATAATAATAAAAATTTTAATAACATAATAATAATAATTATAATCATAATTTTATTCATTTTATTTTAAATAATGACAATATTAATAACAACTATATAATAATTATATCTATAACAATTTCAATGATAATAATATTATTAACAATTTTTTTAATAATAAAAATATTTTTATCTACGCAATAATATCATTATTATTACAATTTAAACATTTAGCTTGTTTTATTTACATAAAATTTTATTTACATTAAACATTACACATTTGTGAAGCCACTTGGGCCGATCGCGCGGTCACTGCCAACCATGCGATGTCCGCGCACCGGTCTGACACCCACCAAAACTGTTAAACGATAAAAAATTTAGACCGGCACTCAACTTCCGCCTTGATGAAGCTAACCAAAGTCAAGAGATAATAAAATAAAATAATAATAAAAAGGGTCGGGGTGTGACAATTATCCCCACCACAAAACTTTCTTCCCCCAGAAAGTCACCAAGACAATAGTTAACATAACTAGAGTCCATGCCCAGTCAAAACCGAGGAAAAACTATGAATCCTGGGATGACCTTACTCTCAACAGGTCACACCCAACCAATTCAAGTGAAAACTGAAGCCCGAGGTTGAGGGGAGAACACGGGAGGGTTCTCCCCACCATGAGAATTCACTAATACGAAAACCTTGAAACCCGAACACACCAACCCTGAGGGGGGCCAATGCGGGAACTCCCAAACCGAACCCAGTTAATTTCTCCATGTGGACCGAACAACAGCCAGAGACTTAAACGGAAAGCTTGTTATGAAACGACCCAACAACCTGAGGATAAGAAATTAACTCAACCCCTCACACACCGACCGAATAAAATACTCACCGCAACCAGAGACTAGGTAATTCCTATCCCGAACTCAGAAAGGACCCTGAAATACCGCCAGTTAATTTCACAAAACCAAACATCCCCATAATGAACATAATTGAGACCCAACTCAAAATTAGAACGACCCGTTTATTTGCAGGCCCAACACCCTTCAAGGAAATCCAAACGATTTGAAAAAACATTGAGAACAGATAAGACCGCTTAGACTATGGTAGAAAAAGTTCATCACATCACCCCAACTATGATGAGCTTACAACGGTGACAAGAACAGAACAAGGTAACTTTGGATATTTCCCTCCCAAAGCTGAAAACATTACTCAGATCAGGGTTCCACACACCCTCGGCAACACCTGACTGTGCGCGAGCTTCACCTCGAGACCTGTGGATGGGGCCCTGATGGCTGAAGCATCTCTTGCCTCATAGTCAGGCCTTTTCATCTTCTGGTTTCTAACTCCTTCTGTTCAATGATTCAAACAATCACGATGGTCATACGTTTTCAGAGGAATGCAACATAACGACTTAGAATGTCCAGACGGGCCATACTGGTGGCGCACAAGAGAGTAGTTCGACGAACTAGGAGCCGGTACCGATAAGGATGGTTTCTGGGAGACAGGTACCACCGGCCCACACTCCTTTCTAGGTGGGGAACCTTGGTGGAAGTCTACCACCATTAATCACACCCAAAACTCCAACGATGATGAGACATATCATCTTTACTAGTCCAAAACTGAACCCTTAAATAACTCTAGGGCGGTACGAACCTTAACTATCCTGGGATTTCCCAACAACCCGAAGACAAATTATTTTTTAGAAAAATACAAATACCTCTAACAGACTTCGATTACCTTGAAAAGAAAGCGACACACAAAAATAACTGAGAACTGAGCATAACTCATTAACAACTTTTGGAGGCTTTCTGGGCGGCATACTCATGACAATACGAAAAACACCATTAAAACTGACATCAATTCAAAACTCAATCAAAGCAACAACACAAGCCAAGGACAATAGGCCCATAAGCCAAACATATACAACACGAGGAGAAATCACTTTTCCAAAACCATTATTTCTTTATAATTTTTAAAAAATCACCTATGGCACCTTACAAACCATCACATGTGCGTTTATTCAATCCCAATCGCATCACCTATGAACAAGTTCCCCCATGAACTTTCCATACATACCCATGAACATGTGACCCTCTGTAAGTAGTGCCAAGGTTCAAACACTTCTTTTCCTTATCAAATCCAAACACCTACCATGTTTTTCCAAACAAATACTACTTCTCTTTAAAAACGCTCTTTAGTAATCTCAAAAATAATTTGGAAGAAACACTTTTCCATTTCAAAACCAATTTCACTTTTAACGCACTCAGATCAACTGAGATTAAAACAAAACACAAGCAGTAATAACCCACTGGAATGAGAAACTAGTACATATGTCTAACCCAGCAACATGGTGGTGAGCTATGCCCCAAGTAAAGCATAACACCAGGAGGATGTTGAGCCAGACACTTGGACTTCACCTGGGTCACCACCCCATGTGAGGCCGCAAAGTAAACCAGTTCACCTCCATTGTTATCCCTCAATCCAAAACAACCAAGGACAAGTGACTCAAATCCCGGACTAACCCTGGTAACTCAGATCTTGTAATGAATGGTGGTGATCAGGTATTGACCCGTAACCAACCTCCTGAGCCCCGACAGTCCTAATCTCTATCTACCGGGCATCTCAAATAAAAAAGGGTGCTCTGAAAAGTGAGGTCCACTAAGGGAAGACCTCCTCTGATACCATTTTGTCACGAACTGGCCCAAGGTCAACCCAGATCCGGTCACCCGAGCTGGTCCGTGAAAAGTCCCGAGGGGCATTCCTGATCACCCCAGGCTGGTTCGTGACACTATGGATAGGTCATTGTGTGATCATGTCAATGATTGATCCTCCAATCATAGATAAATTGAGAGATAAGGCTTCTATATGGGGATAAGATCATGAGATATTCCCATAAGGTTCATAGGGAGAAGATCTTATTTTCATTATGTAGCAATCCGACCCAACACCTGTAGTGTAAGCAGATGATCATCCACCTTTAGGGAAGAAGATGATTCTAATGGTACATATAAATAAGATGGAAGTAGATATAGATGTTTTTAATATTGGTCATAATTACAATTTAATGAGTGAAAGGATATCTGAGTGGAACTTTAAAGAGGGTTCTAGGAGTCCACATAATCGGGACCAATGGTTAAATAAAATGGTGGGTCTGTCTTAATTGGTTAAACTGATAGAGTCAACTGGAAAAATATATTAAAATATTGATGACATAATGAAATCTAATGGTGATCAGAATGAATGAAAGTGGGTAAAAGATCATGAACACACTAAAAATAAGGACCCACTTACTAATTGTAACTATGGTTGAAATGAAAGTATCAGGAATCCTCAATGGGGTCAATAGGGGGAAGTAACTACTATGAGTGAAAAGTTACAGAACTGGGTCACTATGAATGAAAATGAAGATGAATTGTCCTACTTAATTGTGATCTAAAACTTTCTATTGTTTACAATCACTTTTTGTATCATTCTTACAAGAAGATATTTTTAACTAAACATGAGTTTAGTGGTTTGTTTTGAAAAATGTATATCATAGATATTCATGGAAATGAAAATATTAAGATGATGGAGGTTCTTATACCTATTAATAGAATTAAATGGGCAGAATTTATTAATTTTAAACCATGGGGGCTGAAAGGATACCTTGAACTTGGCTTCTTCTCCCTTGTGTTTGAATTTTGATCCAAACCCTCACTCCAAAATTACCTCAGGATGTGGAAGGAGTGGGAAAGTTCTGGTGATTGATACTTGTTAGTGGAAAAATGTCACATATGATTAATTCAAAGATATGTAATATGATTAAATAAAGATACAAGATCCAAAAAAATTAGTGATCAATTGAAATCATACATGAAATTTTTCCATTAACAAGTATTTGTCACCTGAAATTAAAATCAAAAGAAAACAGAAATTTTGAGAAGAATCAATAAGACTTGTAGAAGCATGAGTTTGGAAATGAACCAAGTGATATCCCAACTTGATGAGGGAATTTTCAAGACAACAGGAAGTAGTGTGTCATGGTGGTTCTGTATCAGGTATGCGTAAGGGAGGTAACATGAGTCAAGTACAATATCACAAAGATAAAGACACTGATAAAGGAGAATGAGGGATGTAAACTGAAGAGGAGTAGAAATAATAAATGTATTTGGTTTTGAGAGGTTTGATTCGTCCAACAAGGTTGAGGGGAGTGGAGGTAGAGGTAGACTTCCGTAAGAGCTTAAATGTCGTGAAAGAAGTTGGGTCTGTTGGGGTTGAATTTATAAGATTGAGAAAGGTTTTATCAGTTCTTTTAAAAAACGTTGATAAAGATGGGTTTTATGAGGGCTAAAATAATAAGCGCTGATAAAACATATTTTTACTAGCGTATTTTTAAGGCTAATAAATATATATCTTTATTAGTTCTATAAAAGGGCTGATAAAATTTATTTTAAATAAAATAAAAAAAATATTAAGTGAATATATATTAAAAATTAATGAATTATAAAAAAAAGTAAAAAATAATTAACATTATTGATGAATATATAATCTTAAATGCATGAATTTCAAAAATGAGTTAAATTGAATAGTAAAAAATGAGTATACTTCAAAAATATTAAAAAAATGAATAAATTTTCTTAATTATACCAATTATTAAAAAATTAAAAATATATATATAAAAAAAAGAAGATGAATGCATATTAAAAATATTAAAACAAAGTAAAAAAATTTTAGAAAATTATTAAATTCCAGAAAATAGAAAAATTAATAAATATTAAAAATGAAAAATTAATATTAACTGAAATAATATTAAAAATGAATAATTAAAATTTAGTGATTAAAAACCTGATATATTAAATATATTATGTTAATAAATTAAATTCTAAAATGAATATTAAAAATTGAATAAATTATATAAATATTATGTGGGTGAGTGTGTTTCTATATAAAATTGCATTAATTACATAAATGTGTGTGTGAAATTAATGTGTGTGTGTGTGTGTAACAAAAGTTTAATATATGTTAAATTAAATAATGACATTATATAATATGTAATGTCTATTAATTGAAGCTAATTAGTCAATATTTTTAATTAATATTAATGTAAGATCCTAACCTTTTATGGAGATATATTATGCTTGTTTTTAGGCACACTTTTTCCCTTGTTTTGAGTAATTTTTTGGGTGTTACCTTGGGGATTTTTTTGGAGAAATTAAATAATTTTGGGAGGAGGTGGGGTTGTGCATGGTTGGAAAATAGTTTTCCTAAACTATGCACCCATCCCATCAAACTGTGCAAACCCAAATAGAGGGGCTTCACATAGTTGGCACACAGTTTGTTAAATTGTGTTCCCTTTTAGGAGTAATTGTGCACCCCCCCCCCCCAAAAGAGGCACACGGTTAAGGCGCATAGTTTTGAAACCTATTCACCCCTACCCAAGAAACCCTTCACATGGTTTAATTAATCCAAAAATTAGTTTTTAAAATACTGAACCCCACGGACTTCACCCTATTTCGACCCAAATAGGACCTAAAAAAGTTCTCTCATCTTTAGAGGATCTCAGATACATTCCTTGGGATCCCTACCTCCATTCTTAGTGAATCTAAGTTCATATTATCAAATATTCACCTCCTTGGGTATGTGGTTTCTTCCCAATTAGATCACTCTCTCTCTGTGTCTCTCTCTCTCTCTCCCGCTCCTCTTTCTAGATAAAAGAGGGATGTTTTATCCTCTTTTGGAAAGGTTTTTGATCTATATATAGGTTTGATGGATCATAACCCATTTGATCTTGTTTCTATTACTTGATTCAAGATCTCATTCTTCATTTTGGGTTTTACCAACCCGTTTCAAATTGGGGTTTTCTGTTGGTGTGTGTTCATCATCAAGCTTGAGTTAGTTGGTCTATTATTCAAATCTCAAAGTATTGATTTCAATTATGTGTATGTAATTATAGAATTTTTATTCTATGATTATAAATTGAATTTATTAAATTTAATTAATTAATTTGGTAAATTAATTAATTAAGGGACTGTGAATTGGAATAATTAATTGTTGAATTAATTATTGGATATTGATATTGTTTAATTTTATTAATTAATTATTGAATTAATTAATGGGAATTGTTTTTTATTACAGAATTGATTGAATTGGAATAATTAATTGTTGAATTAATTATAGGATATTGGTATTTTTAAATTAATTAATGGGAATTATTGTTATTATGCAATTGATTGAATTGGAATAATTAATTTTTGAATTAATTATGAGATATTGAGGCTGTTGAATTGTAGTTATTAATTATTTAATTAATTAATGAGAATTGTTGTAATCATGTAATTGATTGAATTGGATTAATGAATTGTTCAATTAATTAATAAATGTTTTGATTGTGGAATGTGATAAGAAGGTTAATTTGGATTAACCTTGATTGATGTGATATATGTGATATTTCTATATACATGATATTTTGATATATTTTATATACGTGTATGGGATATGTTATGCGGAATCAAAATCCCATAGCGATGAGTTGATTGATAGATGTGTGTGGGACATGGTCTACTGCATCAAAAAATCATAGTGATTAATTGATTGATAAATATGTGTGGGTCATGGTCTACTGCATAAAAAAGAAAATAGTGATGAATTGATTGATAAATGTGTGTGGGACATGGTATGCTGTATCAGAATCCTATAATGATGAATTGATTTATAAACATTTGTGGGACATGGTATGTTTCATCAAAATACCGTAGTGATGAATTGATTTATAAATGTGTGTGGGAAATGGTCTACTACATCAAAGTCCCATAGTGATGAATTTATTGATAAACTTGTGTGGGACATGTTATGTTGCATCAAAATCACATAGTAATGAATTTATTAACCTTAAGGTGTGGGATAGGGACTAAGGCTCCAAATACTCATGGGGTGTTAGACATGACGTTCTACACCCATGAGTTAGCATTGTATTATGGTTCTAAGTGGTTGTGATATGATTGAATGAAATGATAAATAATAACCATGGTATTATGATGTGGTTCAAACTCTGGCATGGGCCGAAAAAATATTGATATTTGGGTATCCTCAGGAACCTGGTGGTTTATGTGGTTATTTAAAGAATAATTGAAAATGAAATAATCTATTTACATTGTTAATTGTAATTTATTCTTTATACAACTTCATACATTGTTATTGAATTGATATTGTTTTAGATTTCATTGGCGGTGGCCTACTGAATTGTACTCACACCCTACTCGGCCTGCCTGGTCAGTACTTGAATAGATTTCATAGTTAAAGGATAAGTTAAGGGCAAGGTTCATATGTTAGATGGTTGAGTCAGGATGGATCATGGATGAGGGAACCAAACTTGGTGTTGGGACCCGCTTGGAGTTCATTGGTGTCTTACTTTTGGTTTTTTTCATTTGAAACTTGGCATGTACTTGGAATGACATATATACTATTTTAGTTTGGCCATTATATTCATGTTTTTGTTACCATGTGATATTGGTTTTTTTTGGTTATTTGGTTATATCATCTGGTTATTCTTATTTATTTCTGCTATTATGTTACTTGATAAGAGGGTATAGTCTCCCCATGATCGATATTGACCCTTTTGGTTAATAAAAAACCTCTAGCATATGAGGATGCATGTCTGAGGTCATATAGTGAACCAGATCGAGGCACTGTTGTGTGGCACCTGTTTCGAGATGTTACAAAGTGGTATTAGAGGAGTTTTCTTTTATTTTATTTTGTATTATTATTTGGGAAAGGTATATAGGAGAATAGGATGAGTCAAGCCTTAGTTAATAGGTCATGCATGGGAGTATCTAACCCATGTATGAGGGTAAAATCAAAGTATTCAGGTTGGGATTATTGTTATTGATATGTGTTTTTATAGTTGATAATATTTCACCTTGAGTGATGCACTTGTTGTGTGATGTGATTATTATTTTTAAGATTTTATAATATTTAACACTTATCCCAAAATGTTATGATATTAGAACATGCATGCATCATTCTAGGAACTCATGATTATTTTGTGATATGCATCATTTTATGCATGCACGGGAAAATGGGTTTTGGGTAATTTGTATAAATTGAATAGTTTTTCCTTTCTTTTGTAAATGAACTAAAAATGGTACCTAATATAAAATTGAGAATTTTAAAATGATGAAAAATGTGAATAAATGGGTTTCTAATGAGAAACTTTAAATTGATAATGATTTTAACCTTTTTTTAACCATGACCTAGATGTAAGATGGTTAAGGGTAATGATAGCACCTTGTTTTTGACTGTGTGGTGAGGTTTGGGGAAATGATGTGTTATGGATTTTGTGAAACCCCCTTCTTATATGTGCTAAAGTTGTGTTGTGTGTCCTAATAAGTGTGTTTTTCATTATATAGTTATGCCTCCATGATTATTCTTGTTGAGAGGAATATAGGAGGACATGGATGGAGATGATCCTCTAGTAGTGGAACATGAGGCATCGATAGTGCCGGGTGAAGAAGAAGGAGAGCAGTTTTGTGAGAAATTTCCTCAGTTCATGAAATTTATGGAGAGAGTCCCAGAGCATGTTGTGAAGAGTATGTATGCCCTGACGTGAGATTTTCTGTTGCATAACCCTCCAAACATCACCGGAGAGTGTTGACCTAAGGCAGCGGAGTTCTATATTGAGTCCATAAAGATTATACTTGATCATTTGGAGACTCCTTCTAAGAATAGGGTTAAGTTGGATGCTTACATGTTATGAGGGTCAGTGAAGTGCTAGTGAGATGTTTAGGCTTGGACTGGATAGGATGATAGTATGGCATGGGAGGAATTTTTAGAGAAGTTTATGGAGAACTTTTATCTAGAGATGCTAAGATAGGAGAGAGAAGCTGAGTTCATTCGATTGACTTAGGGGAGTATGTCAGTGATGGGATATGTTGGTCAATTTAAAGATTGGTAGTGCTTCTATCCAATGTTGTCAAGGGATGAGACAACTATAGTAAGGTGATTACATGACAGACTTAAATGTGAGATTAAGCCCCAAGTTAACATCTTCCAGTTGAAGAAGTTTGTTGAGGTGGTTGGTCAAGCTCTCATAGTTAAAGGGAACCTGAGGGGGGATTCCAGTGGAGAAAAGTTGGTTGATGCTATATGATTAGAAGGTATGTATTTCGAGATGTTGAAGAATCGCTATGATCATGTTGACCAGAGTAGTGGGAAGAAGATTGGATAGGGGAATCATCAGTTATTCTGGATCTCACCCAAGTTCTTTTCCACCAATGCGGTAGGTCAGTCTTCTATCATAGACAGTATCCCCAACCACTAGTAGTCTGTCGATCTTGTGGAAGGATGTGAAATATATAGAAGTTGTGTAGGAAACCACAACTGATGGGTAATGATGGAGTAGTTATAAAGAATAAGAGTGTGGGAAGGGGGTCTTCTACACCTTATCAATCATGAATTTGGAGTATTATTGGTCATGGTGGTCAAGGTAGTGGATGATGTTCTTATGTGAAAGAGATCATGTATCATCAGAGTGGTACATCTCAGAGGACTCATAATGCATCGTAAGGAATAGGGTTAGGATAGTTTCATGTAGTTTGGCCAACACAAGTGCATATAGAGGTTTTACTATTGATAGTTAGAGTTACTATTTTTATAGATTCTATACCAGCTAGTGCCTTACTTGATATCGGTGCCTCTCATTTATTTATTTCTAGAAAACTTGTTAATGGTTTGAGTCTGGAAATGGATTTAATGAGTGATGTGTTGATGATAAATTCAACTTTGGGGGTATGATCTAGAGACATCTATTTATGCAAAGGGTGTTCCCTTGAGGTTGGAGAGCATCATTTAGGTTGTGATCTTTACATCCTTGGCATGTTAGGATTTTTCCTAATTATGGGTATGGATTTGTTAGTAGCATACCTAACCCACAATGATTGTTACCATAGGAGAGTTATTTTTACGTCTCTTGATGGTGATAATTATGTACATTGAGGAGAGTGGGACATCAAGTTGGGTCGTATAGGGACAATTCAGTAACTTGGGGAGATTACCACCCATGTTTTCAGTCTATTTCTAGATGAATGAGGTGAAAAGCATGATGTATTTCCACATATAGTGGATCAGTTTCAGGATGTGTTTCTTAAATACTTCTCAGGTCTTCCACCTGAAAGAAATGTGGAATTTATAATAGATCTCATGTCAGGGGTTGAGCCAGTTTCCCTTCCACCATATAGAATGGCACCGAAAGAGATTCAAGAGCTCAAGACTCATCTGGAAGAGTTTATGGATAAGGGTTTTATCCATCTGAGTATGTCTCCTTGGGGTTCTCCAATATTTCTTACAAAGATGGATGATGGGATCTTGCACTTTTGTGTTGATTATCGGAATTTTAACTGGATGACTATGAATAGTTGGTAGCCTCTTTTGCGTATCAATGCCCTTTTTTACCAGTTGAGAGGAGCATGTATTTTCTCTAATATTGACATGATATTAGGGTATGATCAGTTGAGATTTTAACCTTCTGATATACCATGGAATTCTTTCAGAAGTAGGTATTGCCTATATGAGTTTGTTGTAATTCTTTTTGGGTTGATGAACACACTAGTAGTGTTTATGGCCTTGATAAACAGAATCTCTCATTTGTACCTAGATCATTTTGTGGTAGTGTTTTTGGATGAAATATTGATGCACTCCAAGACTAATGATGATCATGTCCAACATTTTGACATCGTCCTGAGTATACTAATATATAATTGGCTATACACTAAGATATCCAAGTTTTATTTTTGGATCAATCATGTACGTTTCTTAGGAAGGTGTGTTATTGGACTCTAAGAAGGTGCAAGAAATTCTTTCTTAGGAGTAGCCTAATAATGATTTTCATATACATAGATTTTTGGGGTTAGAAGGATATTATCATAGATTCATCCATAACATTTCCCACTTGGAAGAACAACTTTAAAGCTTTAACAAAAATGGAATAAAGTTTTAATGGTTGGAATCATGTGAGAATGTCTTCCATGAGTTGAAGAATAATTTGACTATAGCACCAATAATGATCCTACCTGAGCTAGGTGAGGAGTATACGGTGTTTTATGATGCTTCTGGGATCGGTCTTAGAGTATTGCTGATGTAGGGAGATCAAGTTATGGTGTATGGGTCACGGTAGTTGAGGCCACATGAGTGGAACTGGTCTATGCACGACCATGAGTTAGTAGTAGTGGTTTATGATTTGAGGTGTTAGTGACATTATTATAATATTTTTTATCCTAGAACCAACTAGTATTACTTTGATTACATATATATTTAATGTATTTAAATATTAAACATCTTATTACATATTTTTCATTATTTTGCATGACTATGATATAATAATGTCCTGGAGTATTTTTTGCATTGATAAGATCATGGCAGTTCCCCACAATGATGAGAACCTTGAAATGCTATAACAATATTCTTAAATATAGTTATATGTTTGGATGACATACTATGATGGGACACATAGCATGAAGACCTTCAAGTGTGAGTTCTCATAAGCAGATGAGACTTCCTCTCATAAATTTCACACTTGGTAATCTCAAAGACAAGAGATTATGAGAATAGACCCGCCAGTATGAATTCCACATGTTCTGGTATCATCATATATTTTTATCTGTGAGCATGTGTAATGATCCTTAGACTTTAAAATTATCAATAATATGTGTCATGACTTGTTCACTTTTATTTAATAATGAAAACTGCCACACAGACAGTTGGTGGGAAGTATGGTATGTTGGGTGCATCATGAGTGGTATGTTATTAATGGATAAGTCAAGGAAGGATTTTTCCCTTCCATTTATGGAAGTTGATATGTTGTCCCTTTGATTGAAATAGAACCATCGTGCAAAATTCCATGGTCATGGTGTAATGAAGAGTTTATTTCAGGAAGTCAAAGAATGACGTATCAAGCATAAAATTTGATGACACTATCATGAAACCTGATTGATGAGATATTACGACAAAGGGATTATATTACAAAGTGAGCATTCATATGTGGATTTAGTTGTTAGAACTTTAAGTTCTTTCTCTTGGGCTCCTTGACCCATTTCTAGAAAGTACTTTTGGACTTTAGGAAAGCCTCTCTAATGCCAATAAGAAAGAATCTTAGAGGGTCACACAATAAGTGTTTCTAGTGTTCTTGGTTAAATTCTATTTGAATTTAATTAATAAATATTATTCTCAAGATAGTGGAATAATTTTATTCAAGTTAAAAAGGTTGCATAAATTAAATAAATATTTATTCACCAGATTATGGGTAAAATATATTTATTTATTTTATTGAATATTTAATAAATATTTATCTACTAGTTAGAAATTAAATATATATTTAAGAGAATAAATTATTTATTTATTTATTTGGGTGTTCAATAAATGGAAGTGGAGATCGAGTAGACCAAGGCTGGTCCGACAGTAAAATAATTATTTGTAAGATGATAAATAATTATTTAACTAGTTGGAACAAATTAAAATAATACTGGTATTATTTTGTGATGTGGAATTTTATTTATAATTCTGTTTTGCGCATGTTGGTGCACCATAAATAATGATGTGATATTATTATTAATAGCATGGGTTTTCTCTAAGGTTATGAATGTATTTAATTGATGTTACGCAATTAAATTTTGTAACTGAATCCCCATAACAATAAATAGACCCATACGTCTATTGTGCCATGTACCGAACCGCACACCCAGTGAATTGAGAATTGTTAAGATAAAAAATTTCTCTCTCAAATATTCTTCCTTCCCCTCTTAAGAATGAGATACATTCTTCAAGGCCGAAGAACAAGCGATCAAGAATGACCGACATAAGACACTCACTTTTCCACGCTAGCACCTAGAGAACGGTCGATGTCGATCAGAGGCCATCGGAACATGTGTGGATCACCACTAGAGAGATTCTAGTTTGGATCTTTGCAAGTGCAACAAGATAAACCATAAGGGTCATTTTGGACGATCAACATCATCAATGAAGAAAATACCAAAGATCCAGGTATTATTTTCTTTATGAAATTAATTAAATTAATTATAAACTTGATGTGCAATATCCTCTCTAAAGGTTTAGGGCCACTTCCATATTTATCTAAATATTTGATTCTATTCCATGGAGACTGGAATTCATCATCATATTGATCCCAAAATAATCATTGATCATTCTAAAAATAAAAATTGGGTGTCAGACCAACCACGCTTCCACTCTGCCCGGAACCTACAAATGGTATTAGAGCGGTTACATCATAGTTTATAATTATTTAAATATTCTATTGATGATTTACACATTTAATAATTTAGTTGTTTCAATTCAAGTTAATCATTCTAAAAATTGGAATCTTGAGATCTATTCCTCCACTTTCGTTTCTCATTCACCTTACATAAATGATCTTTTCTTTTAATTTTGATTAAAATAAAACAAAGGATCTCATCCGGAGGTGCCAAAGGTTCTTGGTCGTACAACACCAGAACACACGATGTGTATTCAGCAGTACACGTCGTGTAGACAAGGTTCAATGCACCGGGTCTGGTTCGCCAACCCAAGATGTGTCATTGGAGTTTTTTTAAGTCTTAATGACTCTGTGTGTTGAATAGGAATAGGTGGCATGCGGTTTCTGAATTACATGTTGTGTGGCCCACTGGACATGATGAGTAGTCCCTTTAAGGTTAGGGTTGGACTGTATACCCTGAACACAACTTTCCTGGTAGGAGACCGTGTAACGAGTAACTACACGGTGTGTGACCCACTTAACATGCCGTGTACTCCAAAGATTTCTTAAGTACACTCACACGTCGTTTCCCCAGGTGTGTACTTTGGATGGACGTTGAAAAATAGTTCACATCATGTAATTGGAATTACACGCTGTGTACTCATCCAAATTTTGTATATTTACTAAAATTTATTATTATATTATAGAAACCCTTGAGACGTGTACCATCATGCGGGCGTAAATCTAAGTCACAACACATGATATGTGTTTTATATGTATGTGTTTAATTTAACACATGCATAATGTACATTTCTACTCATTGGGTAGTTATGAATAGGAATTCACTGGGTTGCCTCCAAGGTACAAGTTACATACAAAGATAATTTTAAATTAATTTATTTGTTTAAAATTATGATGGATGAGAGTCTCAAGGAAATTTATAAAGGGGTTTTAAGATAAAAGGATTTATTAATTAAATATGATAATTAATTTATTCGAGTGTGATTTATCTTAAACAAGAATGATTAAAGAATTGAATGCTAGTTTTATTTATGCATTAATATCATTGCATGTATAGATGATCATGAGCTAGAACAAGACCTTTGTATGTGTATGGTTTCTTTTAATTTATTTATTTAAATTAAATTTTTTGGTATGTGAGCCTTCTACTCATTAATATGTAGGGCCTACATGCCCAAGGTTTATTTTATGTAAAACCCCTTTTTACCCCTCACCTACATGTGAGTTAAAAAAAGGCATATGTAAGGGGTGGAACTCCCAAGCTAGTGGAGGTGGTTCAAGCTGGAGCTGAGAAAAAACCAATCCCAACAGATACAGAGGTGGATAGGTGGAAAGCTGTAAACATAAACCCAAAATGTTCAAGATGTTTCTCCCTTAGGTCAGGGTTAATTTATCAACTGCTAGATAAACTGACCATTATAAAATCTCATGATCATGCCCTTTACTTTATTTTATTTCTATTAGTTTCATGGTTTATCATTATAGATGTGTTGTCACGATCACATAATTAATAAATTAAATAAGCATGCGATATGGAACTAAAATAAATCATACTTATGCGTAAATATTATCAATACATGGTTAATCACTTAAGTAAGTTCCACTCAATATTAACAAGCATGTGATAATGATAATAATAAATTTATGAATAAGAGATAAAAATCCCTCAAATAGTAAGTCATACCAAGCCTCATGTTACTTGATTAAGGGGAAAACTCAATAAAACTATGTGTTTGACCAACCCTTGTTGGGACACTTACTTTTATATAGTAAGACCTTATGAAAAGATTTTTGGTTGACTTGACCATATTACATCAAGAGAAGTATCCCTTGATAGACTTGGTGTAATATTGGAGGAAAGAGTTGAGGAAATCCAAAGTCAGGATTTCAGGATTAGGGAGTCCACTCAACAGATCAAGGAGCTCCAAGCCCATAGTTGGAAAGGGACCACTTACCTCAATACCTTCAAATAGCTTTACCAACCCTTGTTGGGGTTATGTAAAGGGCAATATAGATCCTTTACACTATAATTTCATGGAAACTATACATTCCGAGTTCAATGGTGAGGGCCATTGGGATTTGATAAAATAGTGGGAGACTTAATTTATTATTTCTCATAAAAATGTAATCAAGAAAGTACTAATGATATGCTCTTTTAATTATAGAATAAAAATTACAAGCTCGTCAACCACACTATCCCTATGATAAATTCTGGATAAAGACAACATCCTCACTGGCAGTAACTTCCAGAAATGGTTTAGATGCCTTCGGGTTATCCTATGCCATGAACATAAGTCTTACGTATTGGAGTCAGCAATACCTAATCTGCCTGCAAAAGAGGCGAGTGATGGTGATTTTTTGGTCTATGAGAAACATATGAATGATGTGGTTGACTTTCAATGTTTGATTCAATCATCAATGTCTAGTAAGCTCATTAAGTCTCACGAAAACATGGATGCTTTTAGTATGCTTGAGAACCTTCGTGGTCTTTACTAGGAGAGATCAAGATAGGAAAGGTTTGAGATCTCCAAGGCACTCTTTCATAGTAAGCTTGGAGAGGGTTCCCTAGCTGGGCCACATTTAGTCAAGTTTATTGGATACATTGAGATCCTAGAGGTTCTAGGGTTTAAAATCCCTGAAGAACTGGGTACCGATCTCATTCTCACATCACTCCCTCCAAGATTCTCCATATTTTTTGTTAATTTTAACATGAACAACATTGAGAAGTATCTATCTGATCTTCTTCTCCTCATTCTCTAAGTGGACAAAGATATGAAGCAAGAAAAGTCTTCTGTCCTTATAGTGAATAAGAGGAAAGGGAAGGCAAAGAGCTTTAAGCCCAAATCTTCTTCACATCCTTCCAAGAAAAGGAAGATCAAAGTGGAGGCAAGGGAATAGGAGGCTATTTGTTTCGCATGTGGAAAGAAACGCCATTGGAAGAAGAATTTCACCCAGTCTAAGAAGCAGGGGGAATATTCAGGTGTGTTTGTTATTGAATTCAATCTATCTATTTCTAAAAATTGGGTATTAGATAAAAATTTTTGTGCTCACATATATATCCAAATACAGGAACCAAGTAGATTTAGGAAGACTGACCGAGGGGAGGTAGATCTTCGAGCAACCAATGGAGCCAGACTTGTTGTGGTAGCTGTCAGGGACTACCACCTCTCATTTCCAACTGGGATGATCTTGGTGTTAAATCATTTTTATTATGTTTCGTATGTTACTAAAAACATTATTTATGTATCCAGATTAGATACAGATGGATTTTTTTTAAGTTTGGAAATTGATGTTTCTTCTTTTACAAAGATAGAATCTGTTTTGATAAGGCACATTTATACAACAGTATTTATGTGTTAGATTACACAAACCAAGTCATGGAAATAGATAACAAAGATACATAACATGAATCATACCACACCCAACTTTGGAATCGCTGGCCAGGTCATCTAAATGAGAAACACTTGAAAAAATTACATCAAAATAGATATTTAGATTCTTTCTAACTAAAACCACTTCGCGTATGTCATGCATGTTTATAAGGGAAAATGACCAAAACCCCATTTAGTGGAAAAGGTGAAAGGGATAAATAACTTCTTAAATTAGTTCATACCAATGTGTGTGGACCATTTTCAGTTGAATCAAAGGGAGGGTACTCATACTTCATAAGTTTTACTGATGATTTTAGTATATATGGATATATCTAATTAATGAGGTATAAGTTGGATTCTTTTGATAAGTTCAAAGAATACAAGAATGAAGTTGAGAACCATATTGGTAAGAAGATTAAGAAAATCCACTCAAACCTAGGTGGAGAATATCTTAATCAAGACTTCATTGATTACTTTTGGGATTTTGGGATCATATCCCAACTCACTCCTCCATACACTCCCTAGTGGAAGGTGTGAATGAAAGGAGGAACCGCACCCTGTTGTACATGGTGAGATTAATGACGAGTCATGTGAGTCTTCCATTATCCTTTTGGGGATATGCGTTACAAATAGCGGCACACATAATAAACCAAGTACCAACTAAATCAATAAATGGTGTTCCATACGAGTTCTGGAGTGGAAGAAAATCCATGTTATTAAATTTACATATGTGGGGTAGCAAAGCATTTGTTAAGGCCTCTTCAGGTAACAAACTCACACCTCGAGGAATAAATTGTACCTTTATAGGATACCCCAAGAAAATAAGGGGATATTACCTATACAACCCCTCAGACAAAAAGGATAGAGTGGAAAGACATTCCATATTCTTTAAGAGGGATCACATCTCCAAAATAAATAGTTGGAGCGAGTTAAACTTCAACAAAGTCAAGGCTCAAGGTACACAAGAGTTAGTACATGAACATATTCCACAAATCCCCTGTGGAAGAATAATTTATTCTGGAGACACAAGTACAACGTAGGTGTACAAGAGAGGTTAGAGAACCAGAATGGTATATTTTTCTAGTTATCGAGGATAGTGACTCATTATTAGTTGAAAATAATAATCCTATAACCTACAAGGAAGTAGTAAGTGGCATAGACATTTCCAAGTGTCAAGAAGCCATGAATTCTAAAATGGATTCCATGTACCAAAACCATGTATATATTTTGGTAGATCCTCCAGTGGATGTAAAGCCTTTTAGTTGAAAATGGGTATTCAAGAAGAAACTGGACATGGAAAGAAAAGTCAATACCTATAAGGAATGACTGGTTGCAAAAGGGTTTAAACATCATCAAGGAATTGACTACGATGAAACCTTTTCACCAGTTTCAATACTAAAATCCATAATAATTCTAATTTACATTGTGGCTTATAATGACTATTAGATTTGTAAAATGGATGTCAAAATAGCCTTCCTTAATGGGAACCTTTAGGAATATGTCTACATGACACAACCTAAAGGGTTTGTGACTCCAAAGGATTCCAATAAGGTATACAAGTTAAAAAAATCCATTTATAGATTCAAGAAAGAATCCAGGTCATGGAACATTCATTTTGATGAAGCCATAACAGAATTTTGTTTTATAAAGAATGAATGTGAGCCTTGTGTCTACAAACGATTTAGTGGTAGTGCAGTTGTTTTCCTAATAGTATATGTTGATGGCATATTACTTATTGGAAACGAGATACCAGTCTTATAGTCTATTAAGTCATGGTTGAATAAATGCTTCTCTATGAAGGACTTGGGTGAGGCAACATATATTCTTGGGATCAAGATCCATCGTGATAGATCCAAGAGATTACTGGGCCTAAGTCAAAGTACATACATTTATAAGATATTGAAGAGATTCAGTATGAAACAATATAAGAGGGTATTGTTGAAAGTGTCACATGGCATTCATCTTTCCAAGAAAATGTTTCCTTAGACACATGAGGAAAGAAAGATAATGTAAAGGACTCTATACACATCAGTGATTGGGTCAGTCATGTATTCTTTGCCTTGTACTAGGTTGGATGTCACCTATGCATTGAGTGCGGTAGGAAGATATCAAGTTGACCCAGGTGACCATCATTGGATGGCAGTCAAGAATGTCCTAAAGTATATGAGGTTTACTAAGGATTTGTTCCTAGTTCATGGAGGAGATGACAAACTAGTCATCAGAGGATATGTAAATTCTAGTTTCCAGACTGATCAAGATGAAATGAAGTCGCAAACGAGATACATATTAACTTTTGAATGGAGGTGCAGTATGCTAGAAGAGCTCAAAGTAGAGTGTGGTTGTAGATTCTACAGTAGAGTCTAAGTATATCATAGATTCTGAGGCATCTTAAGAATTAGTTTGGATGCAAAGCTTCATCCAAGAGCTGAATGTGATACCTAGCAGTAAAGATCCCATCACACTATACTGTGATAATACTATAGTGGTGGATCTCGCAAAATATCCAAGGTCACATCAGTGGATGAAAAATATACTTTGGAAGTATCATCTTTTGAGAGATTTTTCTCATATAGGTGAAGTTGTTGTGATTAGTATTTCCATGGCAGACAATGTGGAAGACACCTTGACTAAAGCCTTGACTCAGCAGAAACATGATCACCATGTGAGGTCTAGAGGACTGAAATTCGTAGGCAGTTGGCTCTAGTCCAAGTGGGAGTTTATAAAAGTTGGTGTCCTAGAACCAACTGGTTTTACTTTGATTATATAGATATTTAATGTATTTAAATATTAAACATCTTATTACATATTGTTCATTGTTATACATGACTATGATATAATAATGTCCTAGAGTATTTGTTGCATTGATAAGGTCATGGTAGTTCCCCACTATGATGAGAACCTTGAAATGCTATAACAATATTCTTAAATATAGTTCTATGGTTGGATGACATAATATGATGGGACACATAGCATGTAGACTGTCAGGTGAGAGTAATCGTAAGCATTTGATACTTCCTCTCAAGAAGTTCACACTTGGTAGTCTCAAAGAAAGGAGATTATGAGAACAGACCTGCCAATAGGAATTCTGCATGATCTGGTGTCATCGGATATTTCTATATGTGAGAATGTGTAATGATACTTCTACTTTAATATTATCATTAATATGTATCATGACTTGCTCACTTATATTTACTAATAAAAACCATTACACAGACAGTTGGCGGGAAGTAGGGTACATTGGGTGATTCACGAGTGGGATGTTATTAATTGATAAGTTGAGGAAGGATTTGTCCCTTCTATTTATGGAAGTTGATATCTCGACCCTTTGATTGAAATATAACCATCGTTTGAAATTCCACGTCCATGGTGTAATGATGAGTTTATTCCAGGTAGTCAAATAATGATGTATCAAGCATAAAAGTTGATGACACTATCATGAAACTTGCTTGATGAGATATTGCAACAAATATATTATATTACACAGTGAGCGTTCGTATGTGGATGTCATTGTTGTGACTTTAAGTTCTTTCTCTTGGGTGCCTTGACCTGTTTTTAGACAGTACTCTTGGACTTTAGGCAAGCCCCTCTAATGCCAATGAGAAAGAATCCTAAAGGGTCAGACACTAAGTGTTTCTGGTGGTCTCGGTTAAATTCTATTTGAATTTAATTAATAAATATAATTCTCCAGATAGAGAAATAATTTTATTCAAGTTAAAATGATTGCATAAATTAAATAAATATTTGTTCACTGGATTGTGGGTAAAATATATTTATTTATTTTATTGAACATTTAATAATATTTTTTTTATAGTTTGTAGATTAAATATTTATATAATAGAATAAATTATTTATATATTTATTAGGGTGTTCAATAAATGTAAGTGGGGTTTGATCAGACCAAGGCTGGTCTGATAGTAAAATAATTATTTTCAAGATGATAAATAATTATTTAACTAGTTGTCACAAATTAAAATAATGCTACTATTATTTTGTGATGTGGAATTTTATTTATAATTCTATTTTGCGCAAGTTGGTGCACCATAAATAATGATGCGGTATTATTATTAATAGCATGGGTTTTCTCTAAGGTTATGAATGTATTTAATTGCTTTTACGCAATTAAATACTGTAATTGAATCCGCATGTCAATAAATAGAAACATACATCTATTGTTCCATGTGCCGAACTGCACACCCGGTGAATTGAGAATTGTTGATATAAACAATTTCTCTGTTGAATCCTCTTACCGACCCTCTCAAGAATGAGATACCTTGTTCAAGGCCAAAGAACAAGCGATCAAGAACGACCAACATAAGACACTTGCTTCACCGTGCTAGCAGCTGGAGAACAGCGGTGTCGATCATAGGCCATCAGAGCATGTGTGGATCACTGCTAGAAGGATTCTATTTTGGATCCTTGAAAGCGCAATAAGATAATCCAGAAGGGTCATTCTGTACAATCAACATCATCAACGAAGAAAATACCAAAGATCCACATATTATTATATTTATGAAATTAATTAAATTAATTATAAAAATGATGTGCAAGATCCTCTCTAAAGATTTTGGGATCTTCCTTCTTTATCTAAATCTTTGATTCTATTCCATGGATACTGGAATTCATCATCATATTGATCCTAGAATAATCATTGATCCTAGTAAAAATCAAATTTGGGTGCCAGATCTATCACCCTTCCGCTGCGCTTGGAACCTACAATTATCTGTTGTTTAAAAATTTTGTTGTGTATACTGATCACAAGAGCTTAAAGTATATATTTTCATAGAGAGACTTGAATCTCCATAATTGGAGATGGGTTGAGTATATACATTCATTTGACTTTGATCTAGAATATATACTTGGGAAGGGAAATATTGTTGTTGGTTCTTTAAGAATGAAAACTCATGATCAGGTAGTTCATGAGTCTAGTTCTAAGTGGAAGATAATGACTTTTTTGGAAGAGGTGCATGTTGTGGTTCAGGAGATCTAGTAATAGATGACTCTTATGTTAGTTTTAGTAGAGTATACACTTTTTAGATATATTAAAGAAAAACAATATAAGGATCTGGAGTTTTTGGACTTAAGGGAAAGCCTTGAAGGTGGGGAGTCACCTTCATATTGGACTATAGATGAGGATGATATCATCTATGTTAGAAATCATTTTTTTGTGCCTATGAGTATGCGGGAGGAGTTGATGCATGAATATCATTCCTTAAAGTGGGTGGTGCATCTAGGTGTGACCAAAATGTATCGTGACCTAAGATGATAGTTTTGGTGGATGGGTGTGAAAAAAGGAGATAGCAGGGTTCATGACATGATGTTGCACTTTTCAATAGGAGAAGGTTGAGCATCAATAACCTAGTGGTTTACTAAATCCATTTCTCATTATGGAATGGAAGTGGGATGATGTTAACTTGGAATTTTTGGTGGTTCTCCTGAGGAAACCTCATAAGAATTATGATATCTGGGTGGTTGTGGAATGTCTGACAAAGGTCGAACATTTCATGCCTATATGGGAGACTTTATCAGTGGAGCAGTTGGGGGGTCTTTTATGTTCAGCAAATAATCGATCTGCATGGGGTTCTATAGACTATTGTTTCATATCATGATTCACATTTTACTTCACACTTATGGAAGGGCTTAGAGAAGGTTCTTGGTACGCATGTTTTATTGAGTTCATATTTTTTTCCAAAGATAGATGGGAAGTCGAAACGTACAATACAGGTGCTTGAGGATATATTGCATGTGTGTGTCCTAGAATTTAGTGGGTCTTGAGAGAATCACCTAGAATTGGTGAAGTTCAGTTATAATAATTTTTATCAGACAACTATTCAGATAGAACCATATGAGGTACTTTATGGTAGTCCATACAGATCACCTCTATGCTGGATGGAGGATGGAGAGTTAGAGTTGTTGGGACCAAGTCTCATGCAGGAGTTGTTGGAGTGGGTTCAGTTGATTTTGAAATGTATGGATGCATCTGAGAGTATATAGAATTCATATGTCGATATATTCCAACGACCCCTAGATTTTACAGATTATGGTCGTTTATTCCTTCATGTGTCACCTAGATTGGGTTTCCATAGGATACAAAGACAGGAAAAGTTGGTTCCCAAGTTTTTTGGACCGTTTTAAGTGGTGGAGAGAATCGGTCTGGTGGCATGCTGATTGGATCTTCCACATAGATACAGTGTTATGCATGACATTTTTCATGTGTTAAAACTTTGGCAGTATTACCCAAACCCTTCTCATGTGATTGATGTGGATGATGTTGATCTTGAGATAGATGCGTCCTTTAAGGAGAATCTGATATGTGTATTGGATCGCAGTGAGAAAGTGTTACAGGGGAAGACTGTGTCAATAGTTCGTGTATTGCAAAAACATGGTCGTGTTCAGGAGGCAACATGGCAGAGAGAAGCAAATATGCAGAAATAGTGGCCTGGTCTTTTTGATTTAGAATCTTATAGAAGCTTGGGAGTATAGCTTGAGGACAAGATGTTATAATGTGGGGATATTTTAAGATCCTGACCTCTTATGGAGATTTTTTGGGCTTGTTTTTAGGTACTCTTTTTACCTTGTTTTGAGTAATTTTTGTTTGGGTGTTACCTTAGGGAGTTTTGGGGTGAAATTGAAGAATTTTGGAAGGAGGTGGGTTTATGCACAGTTGGCGCACCATTTTTCCAAATCGTGCACCCAACCCATCAAATCGTGTGAACCTAAACAGGGGGGATTCACATGGTTTGTTAAACCATGCACCCTTTTAGGAGTAACTGTGCACCCCATGCCCCTAGAAGAGGAACACAGTTAAGGTGCACATTTTGGAAAACTATGCACCCCTTCCCAGGAAACATGCGTGCATATTTAATTAATCCAAAAATTAGTTTTTAAAATCCCAAACCCCCTAGACTTCACCCTATTTCGACCCAACTTGGCCCCAAACAAGTTATCTCATTTTTGGAGGCTCCCTAATACATTTCTAGGGCTCCCGACCTCCATTCATGGAAAATATAAGGGAAGATTGTTAGATCTACACCTCCCCAGGTATGTGGTTTCTTATCGATTAGATATCTCTCTCTCCCGCTCCTATTTCTGGATAAAAGAATGATGTTTTATTTGTTGTTGTCAAGGGTTTGGATCTAGATCTATGTTTGATGGATCATAACCTGTTTGATCTTGTTTCTAGGATTTAATTCATGATCTCATTTTTCATTTTGGGTTTGACCTATCTGTTTCAAATTGGGGTTTTCCATTGGTGTGTGTTCATCGTTAAACTTGAGGTAGGTGGTTTATTATTCAAATCAAAAAATATTGATTTCAATTACATGTAAGTAATTGTATAATTTCTATTGAATGATTAGCAATTGAATTTATTAAATTTAATTACTTAATTTGGTAAATAAATTAATTAAGGGATTATGAATTGGAATAATTAATTATTGTATATTGAAATTGTTAAATTTTATTAATTAATTATTGGATTAATTAATGAGAATTGTTGTGATGATGAAATTGATTGAATTGGAATAATTAATTGTTGAATTAATTATGGAATATTGGGATTATTGAATTATATTAATTAATTATTGAATTAATTAATGGGGATTATTATGATTATACAATTGATTGAATTGGAATAATTAATTACTGAATTAGTTATGGGATATTGAGATTGTTCTATTATATTAATTAATAGTAATTATTATAATCATGTAATTGATTGAATTGGATTAGTAAATTGTTAAATTAGTTAATAGATATTTTGATTTTGGAATGTGATAAGAAGTTTAGTGCGGATTAACCTTGATTTATGTGAGATATTAGTATATATGTGATTTTGTGATATATGTGATATACGTGTGTGGGACATGGTCTACTGGATCAAAATCCCATAGTGATAAATTGATTGATAAATGTGTGTGGGACATGACCTGCTGCATCAAAATCCCATAGTGATGAATTGGTTGATAAATGTGTGTGGGACATGGTATCCTACATCAAAATCCCATAGTGATGAATTGATTTATAAATGTGTGTGGGACATGGTTTGATGCATCAAAATCCCATAGTGATAAATTGATTTATAAATGTGTGTGGGACATGGTTTGCTGCATCAAAATCCCATAGTGAGGAATTTAGTGATAAATAAGTATGGGACATGGCTTATTCTATCAAAATCCCATAGTGATGAATTGATTAACATTGAGGTGTGGGACAGGGACTAAGGCTCCAAATATCCATGGGGTCTTTGACATAATGTTCTAGACCCATGAGTTGGCATTGGACTTTGGTTCCAAGTGGCCATGATATGATTGAATGAAATGATAAATGATAACCATGGTATTGTGATGTGCTTCAGACTCCAGAACGGGCCGAAGATGGTGGAGAGATTTGTGTGTCCTTGAGAATCTGGCAGTTTATGTGGTTATTTAAAGAATAATTGAAAATGTGATAAGTTGTTTACTTTATGAATTGTATTGTCTCTGTGTGATCGATATTGACCCTCACTGCTAGTCGTCAGCCTCTGGTTATGGGGAGGTGCACCTGAGGTCAAATAGAAACCGGCTTGGGGATCCTATGTGTGGCACCGGGTCATAAATTTCTCTATGCTCTAGATTCCATCTTTTTCATTAGAATAGGGAAGAAATCAATCACCTCTTCTTATCATGAGACACCTCCTCTGTTTTATGGAATTCAGTGCATGACCTTTTTGGAACTCATCCCCTGTAGTGAAATGGCATTCAGGAGTTCCTGGACACATGCACACATTTTTTGATGTCCTCAGAGCTTCTTAACCTGTATCTGGCAGCATGTGTAGAAGTGGTATACATTATCTGGTTTAGAGGAAACAAAAGTGTACATAGAAAAACACCCTTAAACCTTCAATCGGATCTTTCTCGTGTCATATCCACGGTGAAAGCTGCCAATATGCTGCAATAAGGTAAGTGCATCTACTCCATCCATAACTTTATGATTTTAATGAAAATTAGAGTGGATGGAATCTTCCCTCCTCCTATTAGGTCCTTTGAAATTGTTTAGAGCTCTCCTTTATTTGTATGGATGAAATAAAACTCGAATAGAGCCACTAGAGGAAATCTCGAGCCTTTAAGCTTAGGTTCCATCTTTAGAAGTCGTGATAGGGAAGTAACAAGTTGTCTTTATGGTCCATGTGGCTTTGTTTCTTCTTTAGAGGTGGAGATTCTTGGATTTATCAGCATTGTTGACATGGCTAGAGAAAGGGGATGGAATAATATTTGGTTTGAATGAGACTCTACCATAATTGTGCATGCGATTAGAACAAGACAGACCTACCTCTCAGGGAAGATGAAACCTAAGTGGATGAAATGTTTGAATCACCTCTCAAGCATGAACTACATTACCACACACACCTAAATGGAAGCCAACTACCTTGCTGATGCTCTGGACAATAAAGGTATATATAGTGATGCTCTTGTTTTCTCCAATGATTTACCAAATGACCCGACTCCCTTACTTAGAAGGGGTTTATATAAATTGTCATACTTTAGAATTATGTAATTTCTTTTTCTATCAATGAAAGAGTCTTCCCTCTTGGGTGAGGCCTAATATTTCTTAAAAGATATAAATATATTTCTATATTAATAATTTGAAATATATTGATGAATAATTTTGTATAAAAAATATATAAAGTGAATAAATTGCAAAAAATATTAATTGAATAAATATTAAAAAAGAATAAATTATAAAAAATTTAAAAAGTTCCTAACATTATTAATGAATAATTAATATTAAATGAATGAATGTCAAAAATGGGTGAAATTTAATTAAAAAATGAATACATTAAAAAATATTAAAATAATGTATAAAATTTATTAATTATATACATTTTTAAAAAATTAAAAATGTATACTTAAAATGAAAATGAATACATATATTAATTATGAAAATTACAATTGTATTAAAAATATTAAATGTTAATCAATAAATATGTGTAAAAAATATTTAAAATGAATAAAAATACAAAAATATTAAACTAATAAAAATTAAAAATGAATAAATTAAAAAAAAATATGAATGAAATAAATAATAATAAAAATGAATAAATTTTAAAAAAGTATAAGTGTAATTATGTCATGAACCAACTCGGGTCAACCCTGAATTGGTCACCTAAGCTAGCCCACAACAAGGCCCAAGAGGCATTCTTGATCCTCTCAAGCTAGCAACTATTGTCGGACATCAAAGATACACAACTGGGAATGATTTCATCGAAGAGAAACAGACAAATAAACAACTATAAACTGAACAATAAAAATAAACACAAGCAATATAAAGAAAATAAAACTACACAAACCTCCAAGTGACCTTGTGGATCACCACCGACCACTGAACCAACGCCGCTCCACAATGACTGACTCCGAGTTGGAAGCATCTAAAAAAATTAAAAATAAATACAGAGATATATGCATGAGTATTAAAACTCAGTAGGCATGCTCGGATAATCTATTACCTATGTCATCTTTTTAAAAGAAATCCAAGTCACGCTAATTTGAAAATACAACCATATAAAATTATGGTTTTCCATTATTTTCAAATTCAAGTAACAAGGTTCTACTTTCATGAAAACACATTTTCTTCCCATCATATTTCCAAAGTAGTTTCCAAGAATTCATTGACATTTCAAAATAAAAGGAAAACAATTTAGATTGAAACATGGTTTTCATAAAGAATGAAATGAGTATGAAAGAAACTAAAATGGAAATCACAAAACAATCATCCTGGGAAATCCCTAAGTAGCTAGGGTTAGTGGGGTCCTAAGATCCTCCTACCTCATTGATGAAAACATGCCAAAACCCATAGTGTTCTCATGCATGAGCCACTAAATAGGATTCCATCCAAATTTCTAGTGATCTATGATCATCATCAAATGTTTAGTTATTGTTTTAGTGTCAACTACTTGGGGGAATCGGTCCTTGGACCTACCAATTTGCCTAGTGTACTAGAAATAGTCTTCCCCCAGGTGTTTGAGGTCCCATTTTCTCCATTCCAAATGGTGGTGATTTTTTATCTAGCTTGCATATATGTACTTATCAATTTATTTACCCAAAAACTCATTCAACATCTTATCATCAATCTCCCTCCTTAAGCACACCACCTTTTAAAGTCACACATTAATGAACAGGCCTATACACTAGGCACATGTCACAAATCACACATTTAACACACATATCAAATTTCTAAATCAAGGGGCATGCCTCAAGAGGGGTTTCTAATTCCAAAAAACATTCTCAAAATGCCAAACTGACCTAATTACTTTAAAATAAATACTTTCACCTTAGAAAACAAAATTTTCCAACACTTTTAATCACTAAAACCATTTGAAAGACTAATTGAACCTTTAAGGAACCTCACAATCAAAAACAAGATTGAAACCATGCTTAAATTAAAACAACCCATTTTAAAAAAGCTTAAGAGAATGATTAACAATCAAGTAAGAATCCATTTTCCAAGAACCGCAACAAATTAGATACATAACATATGCATTTCATATAAAATGGAAAACACTTTTTAAAATCACCAAGAAATCATATATTTCACTTTTAAAGGACTACGCATATGAAACCTACCTCAAACTCAAGATTCATTTCTTTTGACGATGGTAACTAGAATATTCCCTTTCTGCTTGGCATATGCACCTTCATATAGATATAAGGACACCTAGCCCTTATGTACATATTTGTATGTCAAAGTATAAGGAGTCCTTACATATATGTTTATACATGCATATACCCCTTTACACTTACACACATATGCATTTTTCACATATATACTTAAGAACACCTATCCCCAATATATATATTTTCACTGTCATGAGTGAATATATAAAAAGGGGGAACTTACATGTATATATATATATATATATTTCTACCCATACATGTAAGTCATATTTGAATCTGAAGACTCAAAACCGCTTCACCAAAGACCAAGGCTCATACAAATATACTAGGAACCTAAAATCACCAAAAGAACCAAACAAAAATTGGAATAAATAAAGAGGGTCGAAGAAATCAAGCTCAAACGACTGCGAGCGAACTGGAATGGTCCGATATGATTCGCCTTTGGTGGTGAATGTGAAAACATTCCCAAAGATAAACCAAGAGACCCATTTCATGCCCTAACCATGAAAAAACAACCAAAAATTCCGTCAACCTCACCCTAGGGTTTGGATGAACTAAACAGGGTGATAGGGAGAGGAAAAACACCAAACCAAAGGATGAGGGAAGAAGAGGAATTACCTTAGAGAATCAGCCAAGAAACTATTGAAATATTGGGTGCCCTAGACCCAACTATGTCGTACTTTTGATTAACATATCATGTATACATTTATTTATATATGATTTCATCTTACTATTATAGTGTAGACTTTTCTGCATCCACTATTGAAATGGTAATGTCCAAAGATTAATTGTCGTATACAAAGGTTATAGTAGATCCCAGACTATAACGAGAACCTCGAGATACTATGACATTAATCTTAAATATATGTTCTATGGTCTAGATACATCTTACTAACTAGACACATTAGATGTTTGATTATCAGGTGACGGGAGCTCATAAGCATTCAGATTTCTTCTGATGATGTTCGCACTTGGTGATCTATAGTAGTGAGATCATGAGGATAGACCCGTCAATAGAAACACCACATGTTTTGGGTTTCATTAGTGGTTCCTATCTACAAACATGTGTATTGATCTCCTGACTTGATACCATTACCAATGTGTATCATTTGATTTCGTACTTTGATTCATAGAAAAAATCATGGTATTGAAATCGTGGAGAGGTAGCTTGTGTTGGGTGCGTCATTGGGGGTATGACATTGGTTGAATGGTCAAGAAAGCATTTGTCACTTTCAAGTTTAGGAAGTTGTATATCCCAGGCCTGGTTGATCAAGATGGTGTTGCCTTCATAAGTCTTTGATCAAAGCAGTCGAAAGGAAAATCCATCCAGAAAGATCAACAAATAATAAAGCAAGAAAAGGATTATGACACAAGTGTGCATCCTGTTTTATGAGATATTTAATGAAAAAGAGATTATAGTACACAGTCGGTGTTTGTAGGTTGGTTTTCATTGCTATGGAAATACTTATCGCTTTAGGGGCCATGATGGGTTTCTAGACTCCACTCTTGGTCAGTAGATTTTATTCACTGCTATCGAGATAAGGTCCAAGAGGGTCACACACAATAGCGTATTCAAAAATCTTCCATATTCACTTGAATAGGTATATGGACATGGTGGGCCCTACCACGAGGTCCGAGTGTTGTCCAAGTTATTGATCACCAATAATTAAATAAATTAATTATTATTCAAGTTATGAATAATTGGGATTGAATTTATTTAAAGTATTTACAAGTTAATTAAATACGAGAAAATATTAATCGAATGAATATTATTTTAATATTCAAGTTTTGTTTAATATTAAGCAGGATTGTGAGACAAGTTAAATGGGTCTATTTTTATCATGTAGTATATTATATATATAATACAAGTATGTGATAAAATAATAAATAATATTGACATAGTTTAGTTTGTCAATATTATTTATTTAGTGTACATTGAAATAAACGGGGGTCAAGGAACCCAACTAAGTATTTTGCAACACCACTATAAATAGTGGTGTGGCACTCTCTCCATGGGACTATTCATTCATTTTCATGGAATGAAAATGAGAGCCTCTCTCTACTCCCGCTTCCTAGAGAGATAAGTAGTTGATCCAAGAGAATGGATCAAGATCTTCCTCAATCATCAAAGGCATCTCAATGTGGTGATTGTCGGGACATCGAAGACATCGTCGGATCACTATGCTAGCACTCAGAATTCAATTATCAACATTCCAGCAGATTTTTGAAGTGTGTGTGGATGATCTAGAGGGATCCTGCTATGGATCCTTCAAGCGAAGATCGCCATCAACTAGTTGTAGTCGATCACGGATTCAGATTTGAAACAGGTATGTTTTCATTTTATTTTTTTGCTCTTTATAATTTACATGAGATCCTCGGACCTTACAGGGGCTCGGATCGTCGGTGATGAAAAGATTCGTCATCCCGTCGATTAAAAATTTTAAAATCTCCAACCCACCAGGTTCCCCTGCGGGCCCTCAAACCTTTCAATGGTATCATAGGGTGCGTAGATTTTCTAAGCCTAGAAAATTAAATTTTCATTAAAGTTAAGCGGAGGGTTCAAAGACGGTCCTAGCGGTTCATACCGCATTTCAATCCGATCTCGAATGACCGAGTTATGGCCATTTTAATTTTTCGGATTGGATCGAACTTACAGTTTGATCATGGGTATTAATTTTTATTCATTCTGAAGGACTGATCAACTTTAGATCGGTTCATCATATATAATTAAAATTATATGAAAATTATAAATTTTACAATTTTTCTAATTTGCATAATAATTTTATTATTATAATAATACTTATTTCATTATTATACTAATAATAATATAATAATAAATTATTATTTCATTATAATAATTTATTATTATTAAATTAAAAGGCTATCATTTAGACTTTGGAATAAAATGGAGGAGACTTGGTTTTTTTAAAGGATGGTGGACTTGACCTAGAAAGTAAGAAAAAAGGGGGAGGAGGAGAGTTTAAAGGAAGAGGAGACTTAAATTTAAAAGATAAAATAAAAAAGGGGGTTATGGGGCAGTGCATAGAGAAGTCAAAAAAGTGGGACTTTTACAGGGTGTCCGTGCGGACCCACTCTCCTTCCTCAGTGCAACCCTAAGGGCGTACTGTCTGCCGCTGGAACAAAGAGTCAGCCTCCTCCTACCGAGCTTCCCTGCGGAGCCGGCCGCCGTCCACCTAGCCAATCACCGCTCTGGGAACCCTACCTAGCAGCTGCAGTGTGCCACCCCGCTGAATTAGGCTCTCAGTCGTCCCTACAAGTCACCTCCTCTTCCTCCAATGGATGGCGCCACTGACTTGTTCCTCACCCGCTGCTGCCCCGCGTTGTCCTGCCTCACTCTCAGACCGCCTCCCTAGCCGTCGCCCTGTAACCCAGCTCCCGTCGGAGTCGGCCTCTACACTGCAGCATGGTCCGTCCACCTCAGGGCACATAGTCGGACCAAGACCTCTGGTTCATCGGCCTTCCTGTGGCCTCATCCTCCTTGAGTCGTGCCTGGCCTCCGCCCATCTGGAACCAGCGGTAGAGCCACCCAGAGCTGGCCCCCTTCGTCCAGTCCGGTCTCCCTTGGTCGCGGACTGCAGCAACTTTTTTATACCGGATCTTCCAGACTCCGCCTCACCTGGCTTCTCCTCGGCTCGGCTAGTTGTTTCACCCCGAGTGCGGGTAACCCCTGACAGGTTCTGGGGGTCTGGTTTGGCTTCAAATAGGGCCTGGTAGACCTGCCCGACCAAGAATGGGTCTGGGCAGACCTGCCTAGCTCTGATAAACCCAGCACGGGCTTTTCCCAACCCGTTACAGATCTGTATAGGTTCGGCGCAACCCGCAACAGGTCAGAGCGGGTGTTTCGGGACCCAAGTTAATTTCAATTAATATAATTAATTAGTTAAATTGCATAATTAAATTAAATTAATTAATATATTAATTGTGGATGAAAATAAATAAATTTTAATACCCAGATGAAAATTAATTCAATTTCATTATTAAATTGAATTAAGTTAAATTAATTTAATTTCGATATTAAAATTAAATTAATTAGTGGACCGATAAATAATTAAATTATTTGAATTTATTAATTAATTTAATTTAATTTATAACCCTCGTACTTATTTAATGAAAATTTATTTTATCACGCATTGATTTTACCCATCTACTTGTCTTGAGCACCGACCCTTATATGTTTACATTTAATTATTTATTTAACTGTGTGCAATGATTGTAATTAATTAAATGACAGTCTGCGCATCGTCTTTATTTTTGGTTGAAATGTATAAGGACCCGCATGTCCAATTTACCAGATGTACATTTATACCCCTAGTCCCCCTCAACTGCGCGCGAGTATATTTGTACTTCGAACGAAGATAATCAAAGACGTGATGTGGACCCCACCAAGATGAGATTATACTCCAAGACGTGACGTGGACTCTGCCAAGATGAGGCGATACTCCAGAAGATAAGCGAACATACAAAACAAGGGAAAACTGCATCAGGAGTCAAACTTCGACTCAGGTATGATACCCTTAGGTCGTTTAGATGCTGAAGACCAATCGGGTAGTAGTTTACCTTTATATATTTATTTATTATTTTATGCATTTATAAACAACAAGAGAAATACATAAAATAATAGATAATAAAAATGCATAAATAAGGGGCGTATGTTTTTCTATTAATGTTCAATTGTGAACGTGAAAACATAGATGAACAAGATTAATAGAAATGGATTACATTCGTCAAGAGGAAAACACAAAACCATCAAAGAAATATTAAGTCACCATAGCCTTCCATGATTCATGTTTGAACAAAATCGGGTGTTTGGGGTGTTGTTCATGCCATAGCTGAAGGTTCTTCTTATTACCAAGGAGTTCTTATTAGGGTGGTGGGTTGACTTAACTAAAATTGCAACAAATAAATAACCATAGATAGCTTGTTTTAATTTTAGAGGCAAGCGTTTAGTAAATCAGGTTATGATTTTAGAAGCTGGGACTTCACTCAACAGATCAAGTAATCACATGTTAATGCGGTTGGCCAGCCAAAAGCCTACCTTGAACCCTCAGAGTAGTGGCGTAGCCATAGCTTGTAGACAATGAGGGAGGTTCAGGGATCCTTGACACTAAAATACTCAAATGATAGAGTATTCTGATTCTAGTATAGAGGGTAACTAGAATTCGATAAATTTGTGGGAGACATTTAATGATTAAATTAATTAGTAATGTTACATTCGGTAATCAACATTAAAAGTGCTAATTTTCTAATGTTTATTTGTAGAGAATGGAAAGTAATACCACAAGTAATAACTACGATTAATATTGGACAAAGTTAATATCCAAACTAACATGAATTTCAAATACAGTATAGATGCTTGTGCATAATATTACCATATAATAAAATCAAGGTGCTTGTGTCCCAACCTATTAAGCCACCTCAGGAAGTGACAGTATAAATGCTTTCAGAAGACTCATGAATCAAGCATATGATGGTTCTGTCATAATGCTATCTTGAACGTCTGATGTTAGCTTCGGTCACTATAGCATGACATGGATGATGTCACATGTAGTCTCATCTCCATGAAGTTTCCAAGGAGAAAGCTAAGAAAGATTTGAATGTAATGATTGCGCTCACTTTGTGTAAAGTAAAAGAAAGTTCATAATATTTCATGGAATCCCATTCTTATGAATTTTACACCCAATTAATCTAGTTTTTTAAGGATAAAAATGAACGGTATAGAGTAAGCACTTCATTACCTTTAAGGTAACATTCTCCAAGTAATAAGAATATTAAAGATAGAACCATCTTTTGTTCTTATGGTGAATAAATTGAAAGACAAGGAAAAAAGGCCTATGGGAAGTTACGCCAAAGGCACCTTCATAATGTCCTTCAAAGAAAAGTGGTTGGTTATTTAACAGGAGGTTATTTTCATCACATATTAGAAATAAATTTATGGAAGTTTAAAAATATAATGAACTGAAATTCAAGAAGCAAATACTCGCTTCTTGTTCAGGTATATTCATCAATATAAATTAATGTTTCTAACATACTTCTTGGGTATTGAATACAATATTCCAATAAAATATGTGTATTTAAATAAAGTAACCAAGTAAGTATAGGAACAATATAATAAGTAAAGTGTCTTCTCCAAGTAGCTGAGAAAGGGTGATTCCTAAGTAAGTGGTGAGAAACACATAACATCTAATTTCCAAGTGATTGATTTTAGTTGAACAAGTTGTTGAGTATAACCAAAACATTTATCTCACATTCCCTTTTGGTCATAATGAGACAGTATTCCATGTTCAGGATTGAATGTTGTTTGTGGTTTAACATACTCAACAAATAGTTCAAACATACTTGAATCATAGGCAATACATGATGAATATAAAAATGTAAGACTAACCTAGTTGTGGTAATATAATTCTTTGTCAAATAAAACTAAAAGTGGAAGTCAAGAATATACCATGTATGGTATTTAGGCTTGGAATAGTTAAACACCTTTGGTGTTATTGACATATTTAGTTTAGATAAAGAAACATTTAGAAATAAAGGTATGCCACAAATCTTTCGAGGTTAGTTCAACAAGAGAGTGTAAACTATTCCAAAGGAAAGCCAGAGGTAAAGATAATTCATAAGAATCCTTTAAGTTATTAAGGAACATAATAGTGAAGTATATGCATGGTCAGAAGATATGAGTTGCTTTGGATCTGCATGCCGAAGACTATCTTGACTATGTAATTGTCGATCATGATAATGTGGTGTGGAGTAATGCCTAAACGGATGTTACCTTATCTACCTCATGATATTAATGTTCATAAGTAAAATTGATGATAACGTCTTAAATGTCAGAATAGATCAAAAAAATGTAGCATGGATCAATTCCTAAACACACATTTTATACGTCAAAGTAATGGTGTAAGTAAGATCAATGTTTCAACTTGTAGAAACTCCCATTATATTTCAAGATGTGTTTGGAAAATAACGATGAAATCCCACAACCAATATGCCAACTAATAAATGATAAATGGATATCATACGAGTCAAAGTATGATGAAAAATCCATTATGTCATAAGACATGTGTTAAATATGAAAATTGTTTGTTAAGGATTTAAACAAACATGCATCAAGTTAAAAACGTTGTGCATCTAAGGTAATTATCCAAACAGTTACTTAGGATATTACATAAATCCCTAAGATAGAAAAGATGTAGTCAAGTATTAGAATACATTTCTATATAAGGGTGCACATCTCTATTAGAGATAGTGGGAGCAAGATTGAATTGCGTGTAGTCAATGCTCAAGATGCATAAATGGTTGGCATAGGAACAAGTTCCACAAGTACATGTGGAATAGGAACGTTCCAGTGACACGTACTGCATAGGAAGGATGAAGCCATGGTGATGGTTTTATATTCATCACGGCCGGTGATAAATTATTCATTGAGAATAATAATTCCTACAAGTAAGAGTTATATGAAAATTAGCTAAGATTGACAAGATCAATTAAAATTCAATAATGGATTCCATATGTCAAATTTAAAAGGGGCTTATAAATTGAATATTGTGGTGGGTATTCAAATGAAATGATACATGGATGGTACAAACTTGGTACCAATAAGGCTCAATTGGTTATACCAAGTCGGTTTTCCTAAATCCATTAGAATTTTACTTGTCATAGCTAACTTCTTATATCATTATATTGGTCATTGAATGTTAAGATCGTCTTTCTTGGAAGGTGTTTGTACGATGAAACCAGAAAGGGATGATGACACCATCAAATGACAATGTAGGTTGCAAGTTACTGAAATCCGGTTTTGGATTAAAGTAAGCAACAAGATCATAGAGCATTAATTTCAAATGAATATTTTCCTTGTGTCTACTGAAGGTTAGTGGGAGCGCCAAAGTTTTCCAAGAGAAATATGTATAACATATGGAAAACATATAGTTAGTTAAGACCAAGATGAAAGTAATTCCCCAATTATTGACTTAAAGTAGCAACCTAATTTCTAGGGAACTAGATCTATCTAGGTAGATCTAAAAGTTGATTGGAACTAGTCAATCATACATATATTGAAAATGTATTGAAAAATACAAGTTGGAACAATTCAAGTTAAGAATTGTTGCCAATGTCACATGGCATAATCTCTTCGGGTTGACATGTTCGGAACATGAGAAGAGATTAAAAGTTGTGAATTGAGTACCATACGCTCCAGCGATGGATCAATCACGTATTCCATAATATGTACAAGAATGGATACTACCAGGATATACTTTATTATAGGGAGATATCAATTATATCCAGGAGCACTACAAGTGAAGAAGTCAGAACTATCATCTTGCACTTTGGCAAGTACAAATGATATATACCTGATAAGTGGAGAAGAATGAATACTAGTTATGGTGGGACACAAACTAGTAATACTTAGATCAATTTGATCTAGTGTCGTGGTTAGGAAAAGGTGATGAGTGAATCAAGATCATAAAATCCAGTGGTAGCCATATCTACAAATATTGAGTACACTGTAGCTTCTAAGGCAGCTAAGAAGTAGTTAAATGAAAAGATTTGTTCTAGTTCTTGGAATCAAACATAGTGAGAAAAGTATTATCATAATGTAAATTATGATATTCTTACTAGCCAAGTTGTCATGTTATGATAATGGACAAAAGGGATATACTCGAGGATACCATATCTTGAGAAGTTTTACTCAAGGAGGTGAGGTCACATACAACAGATATGTCATGCGGCGAAAATGTGGTAGGCCCAGCAGTTAATGTCATTACTCAGCAGAAGCATGATCTTTATCATGTGAGTAGCTAACAAGTATGGTCAGCAAGTTGGCTCTAGTGTAAGTGGGAGTGTTGAAATAGTGGGTTCCCTAGACCCAACTATGTCATACTTTTTATTACCATATCATGTATACAGTTAGTTATACATGATGTCATCTTACCATTATAGTGTAGACTTTTCTGCGTCCAATGTTGAAATGGAAATATCCAAAGATTAATTGTCGTATCAAAAGGTTATAGCAGATCCTAGGCTATAATGAGAACCTCGAGATACTATGAAATTAATCTTAAATATAAGTTATATGGTCTAGATACATCTTACTGACTTGACACCGTAGAAGTTTGACTATCAGGTGTTGGGAGCTCATAAACATTGATACTTCTTCTAATGAAGTTTTCACTTGGTGATCTCTAGTAGTGAGATCACGAGGACAGACACATTAATAGGAACACCACATGTTTTGGGTGTCATTGGTTGTTCCTATCTACAGACATGTGTATTGGCCTCCTGACTTGAGACCATTACCAATGTCTATCATTTGATTGTGTACTTTGATGCAAGAAAAAAACCATGGTATTGAAATCGTGGTGAGGTAGCTTGTGTTGGGTGCGTCGTTGCTGGTATGGCATTGGTTGAATGGTTAAGAAAGGATTTTTCGCTTCCAAGTTTAGGAAGTTGTATATCTCAGGCCTGGATGATCAGGATGGTGTTGCCTTCATAAGTCTTTGACCAAAGTAGTCGAAAGGCAAATCCATCTGGAAAGATCAACAAATAATAAAGTAAGAAAATGACAATGACAAAAGTGTGTGTCCTTCTTTATGAGATATTTAATGACAAAGAAATAATAGTACACGATCAGTGTTTGTAGGTTGGTTGTCGTTGATATGACATCTCTTTAGGAGCCATGATGGATTGCTAGACTCCGCTCTTGGTCTGCGGATTTTATTCACTGCTATTGAGATAAGGACCTAGAGGGTCACACACAATAGCGTATTCAAGAATCTGCCCTATTCAGTTGAATAAGTATATGGATATGGTGGGCCTCACCACGGGGTCTGAGTGTTGTCCAAGTTATCGATCATCGATAATTAAATAAATTCATTATTATTCAAGTTTTGAATAATTGGGATGGAATTTATTTAAAGTATTTACAAGTTAAGTAAATACGGGAAAATATCAATCGAACGAATATTATTTTAATATTCAAGGTTCATTTAATAGTAAGTGGGATTGCGAGTCGAGTTAAATGGCTCGGTTTTTATCATTTAGTATATTTTATATATATTACAAGTATATGATAAAAAAATAAATAATATTGACACAGTTTAGTTCGTCAAAATTATTTATTTAATAGATGTTGAAATAAACAGGGGCCGGAGAACCCAACCAGGTATTTTGCAACACCACTATAAATATAGGTGAGGCTCTCTCTCTATGGAACTATTCATTCATTTTCATGGAATGAAATGAGAGCCCCTCTCTCCTCCCGCTTCTTAGAGAGAGAAGCAATTGATTGAAGGGCATGGATCAAGATCTCCCTCAAGCATCGAAGGCACCTCGATGCGGTGATCATTGGAACGTTGAAGACATTGTCGGATCGTCGCGCTAGCACCTGGAATTCGATGATTGACGTTCCAACAGATTTTAGAAGCATGTGTGGACGATCTAGAGGGATCTTACTATGGATCCTTCAAGCGATGATCACTATTGACTAGTTGCAGTCAACCACGGCTTCTGATTTGAAACAGGTATGTTTTCAGTTTATTTTTGTGCTATTTATAATTTACACAAGATTTTCGGACCTTATCGGGGCTCGGATTGTCAGTGACGACAAGATTCGTCATCCCGTCGATGAAATTTTTTAAAATATCCGGCCTACCGACTTCTGTTGCGGGCCTCAGAACCTTTCACCCCAAGAAAGAATGAGCAAACGGCATGGAGGAGAGAGGGAGCCGAGAGGGGGGAGTAGCGTGTGGATGGGGAGAGCCCCCTTCGGGCTAGGTTGTGTGACAAGGGGGAGGGGTAACCCCCTTTTGGGGTTTTAAAATTTTAATAATATTAAAACTAATAATAGTAGTAATAGTAATAATAATAATAAAACATTTCTATTATTATTATTATTAATTTCATTTTAATTTGTTTAATTTTATTTCTGTTTTATTTTCTTTTTTTAACATGGGCAACCCGCACGGTTTGCGTAAGGTTTCCCAAACCGTGTGCTGGCCATTTCCTAAGCCAGACACCTCACATAGTTATCCCTAGGAAAACATACTATTGAGCAAATCATGCTCAAACTGTGTCACTCGTTGATGCCAACTCATAGAGCCAAACTGCACGCTTGTCGCACAGTTTAATAGATCGTGCACAAGTCGTGCGCCACACCACTAACCCACTTGGTCACTCACACAGGCACCACACAGTTACTCCTGACTGTGCGGGTAAACCATGAAATAGCAGGAAACTCCCCAAAAAAAGAAACTTCGACTCGCCAACTACTGGAACTTAAACTTGCTCAAGCACTAGATAAAATAAGATAAAAACTAAATAAAATAATAGATAAGTGTTGGGTAGGGGTGTGACACATTAATTATATAGATTGTTAAAAAAATTAAAAAATGAATGTATGTTAAAATGATAATGAATACATATTAATTATATAAATTACAACCGTATTAAAAAAATGTTAATGAATAAACATGTATAAATAAATATTAAAAATGGATAAAATTACAAAAAATATTAAACAAAGAAAAATTGAAAATGAATAAATTCAAAAAATATTAAAAATAACTAAGATTATTAATGAAAAATGATATTAAAATTGAATAAATTTGAAAAAATATTAAAAGTAATAAATAGTATATAATGAATAAAAAATACCGATTAAAAAAATAATATATATTAAATATATATATATTGTATTAATAAATACAATTCTAAAGTGAATATTAAAAATTGAATAAATTATTGAAATATAATGTCTTTGGGCGTGTTTCTATATAAATTACGTATATGTGTGTGAAATTAATGTAACACAGGTTTTATATATGTAAATTTCAATTGTATTAAAAACATATTAAATGTTAATAAATAAATATAAATAAATACTAAAAATGAATAAAATTAAAAAAATATCAAACAAATAAAAATTTAAAAATGGATAAATTATATATATATATATATCAATATAATATAATATTTTTAATAATATATATTTTTTATTGTTTATGTCATTTTTTATTAAATATCATATATATCAAGTGTAAATGTATATTAATCATATTTTATAAAATATATTATATTTTTATTAATATATTAATAATTGTTTATCAATGATATAATTTTTTTATAAATATACATTTTGTTCGCGTTTTTTTGTGCTAATAAAGACAACTCTTTATCACTATTAAAAAAACACTCATAAATGCATATATTCTAAAAAAATGTTGAAAAATGTCTTTCTATATGAACGTTTTTCATTTAGCATTGATAAAGATACAGTTATCAGCGTTTTTTAGGTAGCACTGATAAAGAGTAGCACTGTTTATCATGAATTTTGTAGAACTGAAATAATCCTAGATAAGGGTTAAATTTTATGAAAACTCGCTTTTAATACTAATTCAAAGGTGGGTCTTTAATATTAAGGCACGCTACATAATAAAACGGTCAGGGGATTCGACCCCGCGACTAGCCCCCGAGCCCCAACCCGGTGTCACCCCACCCGGGGGCACTTTTAATAGTAATTAATAAAGACCATCGTGGGTTTTACAAAAGTCTGCAGTAATATAGCAGAGGATTGTCCGACCCCGCACAAATCTCAAGCCATGCTCACGTGGTAGGGTGTCCAAGGATAAGGGTATGGCACGCGGCGGGAATGAGGGGACAGGCATAAGGGTATGGTAAGGCGTCCTAAGAGCCGCACGATGAAGCGAATCAACGGCGGTTCGTATCAGGGCTTCTAGGTGTGTATGCGCGGAATTTGGTGGTGTGGACGGGTCCCAGGCAGCGGTGTTAATATTGCGTCCACCTGTAAAGTAAGGAGGCGGGTGGCCCAGGACCCCTCCACTAAACAAACTCACTGTACATCATCAATCTTCATTTGACCCAAACCTCATCCCTCGTCTCTTTCTCATAGGAATTGGGACACCCTAACTAAATACCCAACTACCCATTTTATGCCTCCCACATCTAACGGCCACTTCAACAAAAGGGTTCACAAAATTATTGAATGATTTGGTACCCTTCACACACATCCCCACCATTTTCTTCACTCAATCCTAACCCCTCTCAACAATCAATCATCCCTATCTTTTGTCTAGTTTTCTATATCTCAAGTATTTTTTCCAAAAAAAAATAATTATCTTTTTTAATTATGAATGTTTAGTTATTTTAATAAGTGGAAATAATATTCTCCATGCTTAGTTCTTTTGAATTTATGGTTTACTAGTATAGGAATGCAATAATGTTAAGTAACAATAAAATTACTAATTATTGTGTTTTTAATAAGAACTACTTAAAAATAATAATAATAACGGCTACTTTATGTTTATTCATTATGAGAAGTTTGGACACCGGGACATCAATTTGGACCTCTCTTTCCACTACAACAGATACGTAGAAAAAAGGCGCTGACTTCTATCAACGCTTTTTACAAGTGATAATTAAAAATAATTTTATCACCTCTAAAATAAAGATTTGCTAAAAGTTGGGTTTTATCATCACTTACTTTAACACTAATTAAGGTTGTGTCTTTATCAATGTTTTATTTAGAGTTCATTAAAGTAACTTTTATTAGTGCTAGTAATAGCATTGATAAAATATTCGTCTCATTATTTAAAGTAATATATATATATATATATATATATATATATTTTATTGCAATAAAATATTATTAAATTTATTGTTTAAATAAACTAAATAATTGATTTTATAAAATTTTAAAAAAATTCAGATTGTTTTTATATTAGTAATACTATTATTCTCTGTATATATATAGATATATAAATAGTAATTGGTTTTAGTTAAATGTAAATAATTTTATTTTATAAAGAAATTACAATAGAATTTGTATTTTATGCATTGCATATAGTGTGACATACACGTGTGTGTTTGGTTTCACCTATTACATACACAAACATGTCCTCGGGGTCTTCAAACGTACGTATTCATGTGTGCACACACATTTATTTATGAAAAAAATTAATCATATATGTAAATCAGTAATTGAAAACATTCAACTTTGAGCCTTTAAATGAATCTATAAAATGAATAAATATTTATAATTTTAGTGAATTTTATAATTAATTTTTTTATATAATATTTATACTATTTATTGGTGGTACAACAAAACCAAACAACACACACACACCACTCAAACTATGATCAAAGCAACCCAATATCTCCCCCACCAAGGGGTGTATTCACTGTGATCAACACACACACACACTCTCTCTCTCTCTCCCTCTATATGTATGTGTGTGCGCGTGTGCATGTGTGTCTGTAATAGGTCCAAATGCCAACCCGTGGACATTGAAGGCGTAAATTTTGTCTGACCCCAAAGCCTAATTTTTTTCCTAAAACCCCTCTTTCTTTTCGGCCTGAAGGCCCTGATATAGCTGACTCGAAGGGCTACTTTTTTATTGCTGTGTTTCCCACTCGCCTTCCCTATCATTTGTTTCTATCGCATGCGTGATGCTGAATCCCATACGTTTTTCAAACTACTGAATGAGCCTTTCGTGTCACAATTAAAGGCATGCATCAACATCACCATCCCACATTTTTTTCAATTGCCCTGTCAGCCATTTGTCACTCCTCGACTCCCAAAGTCAAACCACCCATGTCATAAGCGACCCCCATGTGCCACGTCGAATAAAAAATAATTATACATTTATATAATTAATGATATATATAATATTAATTCATTTATATAAATAATAATTTTAAATTATAATCAATACATTTTAAATGTAATTAATAATTAATTATATTTTTTATATACAATGAAAATAATATATACGTGTATATATATAAAAATAATAATAAATTTACATATTATGAATTGTAAATCTATTTAAATATAATTTTCATTTTTTTTAAATTGAATTTCAAATATTTTTTATTTAATAATATATTGTGAAAAGCATGTATACATTTATTGTAATGGCCTAGACCATTCCGGTCTGTTACTTTTTGAGTTTTTGGCTGTTGGAAGCCTTGAGAGATGATTTTAAGAAAGGAAGTGGTGAAGCAAAAGTTGAATCTTTGATCACAGGTGCTGATTCATGCTGTGAATCACCAGTTCACGATGTGAATGATGTTTCACATGGTGGATCCACTATCTTGGAGACCTTCTTCCAAGAATTTCTTCTTGGGTTTGATTCACAATGTGAAATATTGTTCATGGCATGACTGTTCATGGTGGAGTTTTTGGTGGTTCTGTTTTTGAAGGTATCATGGTGTTTTCCGGTAGATATGAACTGCGTATGATTCATGACCTGAACTATCACTTCATGCATGGGTTGGATACACCCAGGCACAAGCTCATTACCAAATTCCAACACATCCTAGTCTCCTTTCCACTATCCCAAAATATTAAGGGAAAGAAAATAAACCTCTCATACCACTTTGTGGAAGCCGGCCCAGGTCACCCTGTAATAGTAGCCAAACTGGTTGGCCTCATGACCTCAAAGGCACCTCCCAGTATGCCAGAGGCTTCCATTTAGCAATGAGGGTCTATGGTGGTATGGTGTGGAGACTATACCCCCTAATCAGAATGGAGCATAGCAGTAAACAACATATAAATAAATAAATGGTAGAAATAATCATGAATAAGGCCGCATAATGAGTATAAACATTGAACCATGAATAATCAACTCAAAAGTTGGAAAAATACCATATACAATAATGATGTCATGTCTCTACAAAAAGAACAAGTGTACAAGGCAATAAGTAGATACAAAATAGTCAAAAAGAACAAAAACAATCCAAGAATCTCAAGAACTGGCCCAGTAATCTTCTACGAATCTCCCACACTAATAAAAAAATTCACGCATCCATAACTAGATGCTTCCTCTTATCCACACCTATAATCATAAAATCTATATAGGTACCATCAGTGGCTTGAATAGGCTTTTAGATAAACTCAGTGAGCCACCACCAATGACATCTATACAAATCCATTCTGTGAATATAAACTATATCAGTGTGCAAGTATATCAAAGTTAACTGAAAATAAATACATCCCAAGTTGAGAACAGGTTCCTTGAGGGACATATGGCCGACTATAACTACTTCAAACTATGCTGGATGTCACTAAACATGTTATCATATAGTAATTTAGTAAAGGTATTAGGGAATACATCACAAGTGTACATGGAAAATAATGATGATAATACTAAAAAGGATCCTAGAGGAAATAAGGAATCCTTGACCTTAGAAGGCCCTGCTAACTCAAAGTATACAACCATGCATCCTTGAAATAGGGACTAAGTGTAATCCAAGGGGCACACCCAAGGAATTCAACTAGATATTTCTCTGACCAAGTCTATGGATGAAGTCCAAAGTAAATCCTAGGCTAATAATGATTGGATCTAAAGGACACTAATCTAAGGAATCACATGTGCTAAGAGATCATGCTAAATCCAAGGAGTTCATCCAAAGAATTATAATATTCTAGAGGATAATAGGGGTCCTACTACTTCATGTCGGGCATCCTATAATAGATAAGGACCGAGTTCCAAAGTGGTTTTCTCCCTTGGAAACTGGCTCAATGAATTAGAGTGGAATCCTCTGAGTGCTCAAGGAATTCCCTAAAAAATACAAGGAAAACTCAAGTCTAAAAATTCTTATAGATGAAAAAGGTCCATACACAGTGGGAACCGTATACACATGACAATAAATAATTCATTATTTACCATAGTCTATGTAATACTCAAGAAAATAAATAATTCATTAGGATTATTCCATTACCTTTCATCCTAAGTGATAAGGTCAATAAGAAAATGAAAAAATCCAATTCAATCACAATTTATCAAGTCCAAGTGATATATTTAAATATGAATATAAATACTATACATTTAATTATCAATAATTCATTTAATTAAAATAAATACTTACCACAGTGAAGGTCTAGTAAAGAAAACCCAAACGGTGTTCTGGGTAGCCACGATATTGGCCATCAAAGGCATAATAGGGGAAAACCCTAATTGGGTTGTTGGCATTGAGGTCGCAACATACAATGATATCAATTGATCTAATTAGGGATTTAGATTAAAATTTCAAAATTTTAATTTAAAGATGATGAATTTAGGGATCAATGGCTAGCAAAACTGGTATGCACACAATAATTACAATTTATAATGAGGGATAAGTCATAGACCACCAATATTTTTACTCTAGTAGATGAATTTTATAGAATCAGCCCTTGGTTTGGCCAAGATCATAAGAAAATGTAAGAACTTACGAAAACCCTAAAAATATGGAATATTATAATACATCAGAATAGAAAAAAATAAAACGAGATAAACGAGAGAAAGAATGAAGCAGATCAACTTGAGAGGGATCCAACGAGATAAAAAGTGGCCCGATTGGACATCAGATAGAGATGATCCTTCAAAGAAAATGTTAGGCATGGGAGAGAGTAGAAATGGAGAGCATGCTCTAAGCATGGGAGAGAAAAAATGAGGAGGGTGAGTTATAAAGAGAGGGGTAAAATAGTATTTTCACCCACTCGCTGCTAGTCGTCAGCCTCTGGTTATGGGGAGGTGCACCTGAGGTCAAATAAAAACGGGCTTGGGGATCCTATGTGTGGCACCAGGTCATAAATTTCTCTATGCTCTATATTCCATCTTTTTCATTAGAATAGGGAAGAAATCAATCACCTCTTCTTATCATACGACACCTCCTCTGATTTATGGAATGCAGTGCATGACCTTTTTGGCAATCATCCCCTGTAGTGAAATGGCATTCAAGAGTTCCTGGACACATGCACACATTTTTTGATGTCCTCAGAGCTTCTTAACCTGTATCTGGCAGCATGTTTAGAAGTGTTCTACGTTATCTGGTTTAGCGGAAACAAAAGTGTACACAGAAAAACACCCTTAAACCTTCAATGGGCTCTTTCTCATGTCATATCCATGGTGAAAGCTTCCAATATGCTGCAATAAGGTAAGTACATCTACTCCATCCATAACTTTATGATTTTAACGAAAATTAGAGTGAATGAAATCTTCCCTCCTCCTATTAGGTCCTTTGAAATTGTTTAGAGCTCTTCTTTATTTGTATGGATGAAATGAAACTCGAATACAGACACTAGAGGAAATCTCGAGCCTTTAAGCTTAGGGTCCATCTTTAGAAGTCATGATAGGGAAGTAACAAGTTGTCTTTATGGTCCATGTGGCTTTGTTTCTTCCTTAGAGGCAGATAATCTTGGATTTATCAGCATTGTTGACATGGCTAGAGAAAGGGGATGGAATAATATTTGGTTTGAATGAGACTCTACCATAATTTTGCATGCGATTAGAACAAGATAGACCTACCTCTCAGGGAAGATGAAACCTAAGTAGATGAAATGTTTGAATCACCTCTCAATCATGAACTACATTACCACACACACCTACATGGAATCCAACTACCTTGCTGATGCTCTAGAAAATAAAGGTATATATAGTGATGCTCTTGTTTTCTCAAATGATTTACCAAATGACCCGACTCCCTTACTTAGAAGGGATTTATATAAATTGTCATACTTTAGAATTATGTAATTTCTTTTTCTATCAATGAAAGAGTCTTCCCTCTTGGGTGAGGCCTAATATTTCTTAAAAGATATGAATATATTTCTATATTAATAATTTTAAATATATTGATGAATAATTTTTTATAAAATATATATAAAGTGAATAAATTGCAAAAAATATTAATTGAATAAATATTAAAAAAGAATAAATTATAAAAAATTTAAAGAGTGCCTAACATTATTAATGAAAAATTAATATTAAATGAATGAATGTAAAAAATGAGTGAAATTTAATTAAAAAATGAATACATTAAAAAAATATTAAAATAATGTATAAAATTTATTAATTATATACATTTTTAAAAAATTAAAAATTAATACTTAAAATGAAAATGAATACATATATTAATTATGAAAATTACAATTGTATTAAAAACATTAAATGTTAATCAATAAATATGTGTAAAAAAATATTTAAAATGAATAAAAATACAAAAATATTAAACTAATAAAAATTAAAAATGAATAAATTAAAAAAAATTAATTTTTATGAATGAAATAAATAATAATAAAAATGAATAAATTTTAAAAAAGTATAAGTGTTATTATGTCATGAACCAACCCGGGTCAACCCTGAATTGGTCACCTGAGCTAGCCCACAACAAGGCCCAAGAGGCATTGTTGATCCTCTCAAGCTAGCAACTATTGTCGGATATCAAAGATACACAATTGGGAATGATTTCATCGAAGAGAAACAGACAAATAAACAACTATAAACTGAACAATAAAAATAAACACAAGAAATATAAAGAAAATAAAACTACACAAATCTCCAAGTGACCTTGTGGATCACCACCGACCACTGAACCAACGTCGCTCCACGATGACTGACTCCGAGTTGGAAGCATCTCCAAAAATTAAAAATAAATATAGAGCTATATGGATGAGTATTAAAACTCAGTAGGCATGCTCGGATAATCTATTCCCTATGTTATCCTTTTAAAAGAAATCCAAGTCACGCTAGTTTGAAAATACAACCATATAAAATTATGTTTTTCTATTCTTTTCAAATTCAAGTAACAAGATTCTACTTTCATGAAAACACATTTTCTTCCCATCATATTTCCAAATTAGTTTCCAAGAATTCATTGACATTTCAAAATGAAAGGAAAACAATTTAGATTGAAACATGGTTTTTATAAATAATGAAATGAGTATGAAAGAAACTAAAATGGAAATCACAACACAATAATCCTGGGAAATCCCTAAGTAGCTAGAGTTAGTGGGGTCCTAAGATCCTCCTACCTCATTGATAAAAATATTCCAAAACCCATAGTGTTCTCATGCATGAGCCAATAAATAGGATTCCATCCAAATTTCTAGTGATCTATGATCATCATCAAATGTTTAGTTAGTGTTGTAGTGTCAACTACTTGGGGGAATCGGGCCTTGGCCCTACCAATTTTCCTAGTGTACTAGACCTAGTCTTCCCCTGGGTGTTTGGGGTCCCATTTTCTCCATTACAAATGGTGGTGATTTTTTATCTAGCTTGCATATATGTACTTATCAATTTCTTTACCCAAAAACTCATCCAACATCTTATCACCGATCTCCCTCCTTAAGCACACCACCTTTTAAAGTCACACATTAATGCACAAGCTTATACACTAGGCACATGTTACAAATCACACATTTAACACACATATCAAATTTCTAAATCAAGGGGCATGCCTCAAGAGGGGTTTTCTAATTCCAAAAAACATTCTCAAAATGCCAAACTGACCTAATTACTTTAAAAGAAATACTTTCACCTTAGAAAACAAAATTTCCCAAAACTTTTAATCACCAAAACCATTTGAAAGACTAATTGAACCTTTAAGTAACTTCACATTCAAAAACAAGATTGAAACCATGCTTAAATTAAAACAACCCATTTTAAAAAAGCTTAATAGAATTCTTAACAATCAAGTAAGAATCCATTTTCCAAGAACCGCAACCAATTATATACATAACATATGCATTTCATATAAAATGGAAAATACTTTTTAAAAACACCAAGAAATCATATATTTCACTTTTAAAGGACTAGGCATATGAAACCTACCTCAAACTCAAGATGCACTTCTTTTGATGATGGTAACTAGAATATTCCCTTTCCGCTTGCACGCATATGAACCTTCATATAGATATAAGGACACCTAGCCCTTATGTACATATTTGCATGGAAAAGTATAAGGAGTCCTTACATATATGTTTATACATGCATATACCCTTTTACACTTACACACATATGCATTTTTCACATATATACTTAAGAACAACTAGACCCAATATATATATTTACACTGTCATGAGTGAATATATATAAAGGGGGAACTTACATGTGTATATATATATATGTCTACCCATACATGTAAGTCATATTTTACTTTTAAGACTCAAAACCACTTCACCAAAGACCAAGGCTCATACAAAGATACTAGGAACCTAAAATCACCAAAAGACCCAAACAAAAATTGGAATAAATAAAGAGGGTCGAAGAAATCAAGCTCAAACGACTACGAGCGAACTGAAATGGTCTGATATGCTTCGCCTTTGGTGGTTAATGTGGAAACATGCCCGAAGATGAACCAAGAGACCCATTGCATGCCCTAACCATGGAAAAAACAACCAAAAATTCCGTCAACGTCACCCTAGGGTTTGGATGAACTAAACAGGGTGATAGAGAGAGGAAAAACACCAAACCAAAGGATGAGGGATGAAGAGGAATTACCTTGGAGAATCAGCCAAGAAACTGGTGAAATATTGGGTTCCCTAGACCCAACTATGTCGTACTTTTGATTAACATATCATGTATACATTTATTTATATATGATTTCATCTTACTATTATTGTGTAGACTTTTCTGCATCCACTATTGAAATGGTAATTTCCAAAGATTAATTGTCGTATCCAAAGGTTATAGCAGATCCCGGACTATAACGAGAACCTCGAGATACTATGAAATTAATCTTAAATATATGTTTTGTGGTCTAGATACATCTTACTAACTAGACACAGTAGATGTTTGATTATCAGGTGACGGGGGCTCATAAGCATTCAGATTTCTTCTGATGATGTTCGCACTTGGTGATCTCTAGTAGTGAGATCATGAGGATAGACCCGCCAATAGAAACACCACATGTTTTGGGTTTTATTAGTGGTTCCTATCTACAAACATGTGTATTGAACTCCTAACTTGAGACCATTACCAATGTGTATCATTTGATTTCGTACTTTGATTCATAGCAAAAATCATAGTATTGAAATCGTGGAGAGGTAGCTTGTGTTGGGTGCGTCGTTGGGGGTATGACATTGGTTGAATGGTCAAGAAAGGATTTTTCACTTTAAAGTTTAAGAAGTTGTATATCCCAGGCCTGGTTGATCAAGATGGTGTTGCCTTCATAAGTCTTTGATCAAAGCATTCGAAAGGAAAATCCATCCAGAAAGATCAACAAATAATAAAGCAAGAAAATGATGATGACAAAAGCGTGCATCCCGTTTTATGAGATGTTTAATGAAAAAGAGATTATAGTACACAGTCAGTGTTCTTAGGTTGGTTGTCGTTGCTATGGAAATACTTATCACTTTAGGGGCCATGATGGGTTGCTAGACTCTGCTCTTGGTCGGTGGATTTTATTCACTGCTATCGAGATAATGTCCAAGAGGGTCACACACAATAGCGTATTCAAAAAACTTCCCTATTCACTTGAATAGGTATATGGACATGGTGGGCCCTACCACGAGGTCCGAATGTTGTCCAAGTTATTGATCACCAATAATTAAATAAATTCATTATTATTCAAGTTATGAATAATTGGGATTGAATTTATTTAAAGTATTTACAAGTTAATTAAATACGGGAAAATATTAATCGAATGAATATTATTTCAATATTCAAGGTTTGTTTAATATTAAGCATGATTTTGAGACAAGTTAAATGGATCTGTTTTTATCACGTAGTATATTTTATATATAATACAAGTATGTGATAAAATAATAAATAATATTGACATAGTTTAGTTTGTCAATATTATTTATTTAGTGGACATTGAAATAAACGGGGGTCAGGGAACCCAACTAAGTATTTTGCAACACCACTATAAATAGTGGTGAGGCACTCTCTCCATGGGACTATTCATTCATTTTCATGGAATGAAAATGAGAGCCTCTCTCTACTCCCACTTCCTAGAGAGATAAGGCTCAATTGGTTATATGACAATTAGCTAAGATTGACAAGATCAATTAAAATTTAATAATGGATTCCATGTGTCAAATTTAAAAGGGGCTTATAAATTGAATATTGTGGTGGGTATTCAAATGAAATGATACATGGATGGTACAAACCTGGTACCAATAGGGCTCAATTGGTTATACCAAGTCGGTTTTCCTAAATCCATTAGAATTTTACTTGTCATAGCTAACTTCTCATATCATTATATTGGTCATTGGATGTTAAGATCGTCTTTCTTGGAAGGTGTTTGTATGATGAAACTAGATAGGGATGATGACACCATCAAATTCCAATGTAGGTTTCAAGTTACTGAAATCCAGTTTTGGATTAAAGTAAGAAACAAGATCATAGAGCATTAATTTCAAATGAATATTTTCCTTGTGTCTACTGAAGGTTAGTGGGAGCGCTAAAGTTTTCCAAGAGAAATATGTATAACATATGGAAAACAGATATTGGTCTTATAGTTAGTTAAGACCAAGATGAAAGTAATTCCCCAATGATTAACTTAAAGTAGCAACCTAATTTCTAGGGAACTAGATCTATCTAGGTAGATCTAAAAGTTGATTGGAACTAGTCAATCATACATATATTGAAAATGTATTGAAAAATACAAGTTGGAACAATTCAAGTTAATAATTGTTGCCAATTTCACATGGAATAATTATTCGGGTTGACATGTTCGGAAAATGAGAAGAGATTAAAAGTTGTGAATTGAGTACCATACGCTCCAACGATGGATCAATCACGTATGCCATAATATGTACAAAAATGGAATTAGGAATCTTATGCTTGGCGCACAAGGCATCTCTTGTTTGGATCAAGAGGAATACTATAATTGGAACATAGGGAATAATATAGTTTATAGTTGTATAGAGAGGACTATTGGAATCTCATGCTTGGAGCATAAGGCATCCATTGTTTGGAGCAAGATGCGTCCTATGTTTGGATCATAGGGTACTCTACAGTTTATAGTCATGTAGAGATGACTATTGGCATCTCATGCTTGGAGCATGAGGTATCTCTCATATTGAGTAAAAGGCATCCTATGTTTGGAACATAGGGGGTACTACAATTTATATTCATGTAGATATGACTGTTAGGCATCTCATGCTTGGATCATAAGACATCTCTTGTTTGGAGAAAGAGGCATCCTATGTTTGGAACATAGAGATTACTACAGTTTAAAGTCATGTATATAGGACTATTAGAATCTCATGCTTGGAGCATAAGGCATCTCTTTTTTGGAGAAAGATGTATCCTATATTTGGCACATAGGGTGTACTACAGTTTATAGTCATGTAGATAGGACTGTTGGCATCTCATGCTTGGAGCATAAGGCATATCTTGTTTGGAGCAAGAGGCATTCTATGTTTGGAACATAGGGTATACTACAGTTTAGTAAAGGTATTTGGGAATACATCACATGTGTACATGGAAAATAATGATGATAATACTAAAAAGGATCCTAGAGGAAATAAGGAATCCTTGAACTTAGAAGGCCCTACTAACTCAAAGTATACAACCATGCATCCTTGAAATAGGGAATAAGTGTAATCCAAGGGGAACATCTAAGGAATTCAACTAGATATTTCTCTGACCAAGTCTATGGATGAAGTACAAAGTAAATCCTAGGCTAATAATGATTGGATCTAAAGGACACTAATCTAAGGAATCATATGTGCTAAGAGATCATGCTAAATCCAAGGAGTTCATCCAAATAATTATAATATTCTAGAGGATAATAGGGGTCCTACTACTTCATGTCGGGCATCCTATAATAGATAAGGACCGAGTTCCAAAGTGGTTTTCTCCCTTGGAAACCGGCTCAATGAATTAGAGTGGAATCCTCTGAGTGCTCAAGGAATTCCCTCAAAAATCCAAGGAAAACTCAAGTCTAAAAATTCCTATAGATGAAAAAGGTCCATACACAATGGGAACCATATACACATGACAATAAATAATTCATTATTTACCATAGTCCATGTAATACTCAAGAAAATAAATAATTCATTAGGATTATTCCATTACCTTTCATCCTAAGTGATAAGGTCAATAAGAAAATGAAAAAAATCCAATTCAATCACAATTTATCAAGTCCAAGTGATATATTTAAATATGCATATAAATACTATACATTTAATTATCAATAATTCATTTAATTAAAATAAATACTTACCACAGTGAAGGTCTAGTTAAGAAAACCCAAACGGTGTTCTGGGTAGTCACGACATTGGCCATCAAAGGCATAATAGGGAAAAAAACCCTAATTGGGTTGTTGGCGTTGAGGTCGCAACATACAATGATATCAATTGATCTAATTAGGGATTTAGATTAAAATTTCAAAATTTTAATTTAAAGATGATGAATTTAGGGATCAATGACTAGGAAAACTAGTATGCACATAATAATTACAATTTATAATATCAATAATTTGAGGGATAAGTCATAGACCACCAATATTTTTACTCTAGTAGATTCATTTTCTAGAATCAGCCCTTGGTTTGGCCAAGATCATTAGAAAATGTAATAACTTAAGAAAACCCTAAAAATATGGAATATTAGAATACATCCGAATAGCAAAAAATACTATGAGATAAACGAGAGAAAGAATGAAGTAGATCAACTTGAGAGGGATCCAACAAGATAAAAAGTGGCCCAATTGGACATCAGATAGAGATGATCCTTCAAAGAAAATGTTAGGCATGGGAGAGAGCAGAAATGGAGAGCATGCTCTAAGCATGGGAGAGAAAAAATGAGGAGGGTGAGTTATAAAGAGAGGGGTAAAATAGTATTTTCACCCAAAAAATTAAGAGTCTCACAATTTGGTCACATGGTTTTCCAAATTGTGTGCCAGCCATGTGACTGTCTCTATCCTAATACACCCCTAACATGGGATAGGTGCATGATTAGACTAATCATTCATAACTCGTGCAAAACCCCTTTGTAAAGAGGCCTGCTACTATCGCACGACCATGTGGCATGGGAAGATTGGTTTAAGTCAAACCGTGTGGACCACTGTTGTCCCCTGTTGTTCCCCACACAATTTTTTCTAACTGTGTAGATTGGGTATCATGATTTCTACTAACCACTCCTCCCAGATGTGTTCTCTAAAATTCAAGGCTCCGAACATGCCCTAAACACCCCCCTTTCCTCCGTAACCTCATTAGGCATTTCTATTAAGATAAAAATAATGGATTGAAATAAAAACTAAAGGTTTTTTTACCTAAAATAAAAACTGGGTTCTTACAATAGATACATGTGTATTCTAAGGATTAAATTTAAGAACATAAAGAAATGGTGTTTAGGGGTCTTGAGTTTTGATTTTATTCTAGGGAACTTGGCCTTGTTACAATGACGGATGTATCCATTTACAAGGGTTCTAATAACCAACTTATTGGATATAATCTCTAAAGCACATGTTTTGGGGAATATGTAAGTGGTACATGCATCATGTATGAAATACCCATTGATTTTTATGTCCTTATTGATTCAAATCCCTAGAAACAATTTAATGAATGTGATTCTTTTAGTTAATTGTAAGATATTTCCATATATTCATTTGTTTAAATCCTAAGTCTAGTTCATTGTGTGATCATGCCAATGATTGATCCTCCAATCATAGATAAATTGAGAGATGAGGCTTCTATTTGGGGACCAGATCATGATATATTCCTTTAAGGTGCATAGGGAGAAGATCCTTTTTTCATTATGTATCAAGCCGACCCAACACCCATAGTTTAAGAAGATGATCATAGACCTTCAGGGAAGCAGATGATTCCAATGGTACATAGAAATAATATGTAAGTAGATATAGATGTTTTGAATATTGGTCACGATTCCAATTTAAGGAGTGAAGGTTGTCTGGGTGAAACTTTAAATAGGGTTCTAGGAGTCCTCATAACTGGGACCAATGTTTAAATAAAACTGTGGGTCTGTCTCAATGGGATAAACTGATAAAGTCAACTGAAAAAAATATTAAAATATTGATGAATTAATGAAATCCAATGGTGGTCAGAATGAATGAAATTGGGGAAAAGAGAATGAACACACTAAAAAGAAAGACCCACTTACTAATTGGAACCATGGTTGAAATGAAAGTAGGAGGAATACTCAATGGGGTCAGTAGGGGGAAGAAAATACTATGATTGAAAATTTACAGAACTTGGTCACTGTGAATAAAAAAGAAGATTAATTATCCTACTTAATTTTGATCCAAAACTTTATATTGTTTATAATCACTTTTAATATCATTCTTACAAGAAGACATTTTTAACTGAACATGAGTTTAGTAGTTTGTTTTGAAAAATGTATATCATAGATATTCATGGAAATGAAAATATTAAAATGATTAAGATCCTTATGCCTATTAATAGAAATAAATGGGAAGAATTTATTAATTTTAAACCATGAGAGATAAAAGGATACCTTGAACTTGAATTATTCTCCCTTTTTTTTGAATTTTGATCCAAAACCTCACTCCAAAATTACCTCAGGATGTAGAAGGAGTGGAAAAGTTCTGGTGACTGATACTTGTTAGTGGCCAAATGTCACGTATGATTAATTCAAAGATATGTCATATGATTAAATAAAGATACAAGATCCAAAAAAATCAATGAGAAATTGAAATCATACAAGAAATTTGGCCATTAACAAGTATTCTTCACCTGAAATTGAAATCAGAAGAAAACAGAAATGTTGAGAAGAATCAAGAAGACTTGCTGAAGCATGAGTTTGGAAGTGAAACAAGTGATATCCCCACTTCATGAGGGAATTGTAAAGATAGTAGGAAGTAGTGTGTCTTGTTGGTGACATATCAGGTATGCTTAAGGGAGGTAACACGAGTCAATTACAACATCACAAAGATAAGGACACTGATAAAGGAGAATGAGTGATGTCGACCAAAGAGGAATCAACAAATTTGGTTTTGAGAGGGTTGATTCATCCAAGAAAGTCGAGGTGGAGCGGCGGTAGAGGTAGACTTCCACAAGAGCGTGAACGTCGTGAAAGAAGTTGGGCCTGTTAGGGTTGAATTTATAAGATCGAGAAAGGTTTTATCAGTTCTTTAAAAAAAAGTTTGATAAATATGGGTTTTATCAGGGCTAAAATAACAAGTTCCGATAAAACATATTTTTACCAATGTATTTTTAAGGCTGATAAAGATATATCTTTATCATTTCTATAAAAGGGCTGATAAAAATTATTTAAAATAAAATAAAAAAATATTAAATGAATATATATTAAAAATGAATGAATTATAAAAAAGTTAAAAAATAATTAACATTATTAATGAATATATAATCTTAAATGCATGAATGTTAAAAATGAGTTAAATTTAATAATAAAAAATGAGTAGACTTCAAAAATATTAAAAAATTGTATAAATTTTATTAATTATACCAATTATTAAAAAATTAAAAATGGATATATATATATATATATATATATATATAAAATAAGATGAACACATATTGAAAATATTAAAACAAAGTAAATAAATTTTAGAAAATTATTAAATTCTAAAAAATATAAAAATTAATAAATATTAAAAATGAAAAATTAATATTAACTGAAATAATATTAAAAATGAATAAATAAAATTTAGTGATTAAAAACATAATATATTAAATATATTATGTTACTAAATGAAATTCTAAAATAAATATTAAAAATTGAATAAATTACATAAATATTATACGTGTGTGTGTGTTTCTACATAAAATTGCATTAATTACATAAATGTGTGTATGAAATTAATGTGTGTGTGCATATATATTAAAAAAGTTTGATATATGTTAAATTGAATGAAGACATTATATAATATGTAACTTCAATTAATAAAATCTAATTAGTCAATATTTTTAATTAATATTAATGTAAGATCTTGAACTTTTATGGAGATATATCAGGCTTGTTTTTAGGTACACTTTTTACCTTGTTTAAAGTGCTTTTTTTGGGTGTTACCTTCGGGATTTTTTTTGGAGAAATTGAAGAATTTTGGAAGGAAGTGCGGTTGTGCATGGTTGGAACACAGTTTTCCTAAATCATGTGCCCATCCCATGAAATCATGAAAACCCAAAAAGAGGGGTTTCTGTAATGCCTCAACCCTAGTTACCTAGAGTCAGTGCATTATTAAATAACATTGGCATGATAGAAGGAAATCATGTACTAAAAGATCGATCAATTTGTAGCTTTGGAAGTACTAGATACATTCATAAATTTTACATTACATTATAAAATAAAAAACAACAACAACATTGTCTTCATTAACCACATTAGTATCTCATAGAATATCCTTACAGGTCATTCATAATATACTTCTTCACATCTTGGGAAAAATAAAACATAGAAAGGGGTGAGCTCAAATGCTTAGTAAGGATAACAATATAGTGGAAAATTTCATAAATAAGCATAAACATTTAAGGAAATGTATAAGACTAAAACAAAAGCATTTTAAACTTAAACTTCATCATAATATGGAAAATATAAATCAAAATAAATCTATTTACTTATTCACATGGATATTATACTAGTCGAATAATCACATGCAATATTAATATCCAATTTCATAATGATGGAATGCATAATGCTAGACTTCATAACCACATGGTCAAGGTCTTGTGCCAAGACTACAAATAAGATTTTTTCAATACCTTGTTCCAAGACACTAGTTTTTATCATGATACCTAATGATGCATCAAGGAGCTATAGCAGGCTCCACCCATCACTTACTAAGTCCAATGCATTCCTCATATGAAAAGGTTTAAACATAACATAAACATTCGTATTAAAACTAGAATATGAAATGTTAATACCTTATCCATAAAACATGAATGGTATAAAAATAACACATCCATAGTCAAATATATCAAAAAAACCTTCAATACAATATGAAAGATTTTATCATAATAAATCAATTTCAAACAAGTGTAAAATCCATTAAAGGATGTTGACATAGATGAAATCAAAACTATTTGAGAGAAATATTTCTTTTTTTGAAATCATTTAAAAGTCACCTAATTATAAAAGAAAAAATTTATTTTGAAAATATTATTATAAGATTTTAAGGGAATCTTCGACGATGTTATAACAGTGGAAAATAGCCGCACCCACCGTATAAGTTAAAAAAACATTCTTTCCTTAATTTTGTTGAAAAGGTCGTAAAGTACCTTGTTTGGAAAACGACGGAATGATTCCTTTATAAAAATCTTATAAAAAGTAAAAAAAGTGTATAAATGAATTTAAACTATAGTATATGAAATATTAAAAATGTTTTCAAATACATTTTAATAAACATGGATGTGGATGATAAAGAGGTCCCAGTAGATAATTACGTATAAACAACCTCGGATAATGAAGAGATTGTGAAATCAACTCTTACCTTGTACTTATCCTTGGTCGAGGGTATGTTAACCTCCTTTATAATAGTTAAAACATTGTTATTGAATTATAAAAGAACCATATACATAAATATGATATCATATATGATCTTATAATATTACTTTGTTAATAATCTTTTAGTATTATCGTCGTTTCGGGTGTTAACTGATTCATTTTCCTTTATATGTTTTGTTATATAAGACATGTTTTTATGGATATGATGTATTTAATTTATATCTAGAATTATATTGAGTTCTTAAACATTATTTTTAATAAGCAAATGAAAATTATTCTTGAATAGTTACAATGGATAAATGAATCTCATCGCGTTCGTGGAGACGGTAATCCGTATGTATGCACAAGCGACAATATCATTCTTTTGATATTAAAATCATATGTAAATAGATGGTATATCATATATACAGAATCATTAAAATGTTATATTTATTATTCACATCAATTATACATCATTATTATACCCATCCAAAAAAAATAATGTATTTAATAACAACTACACCACGACGTGGAGACAGTAAGCCGTACATACCCACGTATGGTGACTTTGTCATTAATATGATGGATAGAATAATGAATATGGTTGTAAAATTTTTATAATAACATAATAGTATATAGAAGATACTGGATTTATTATTTTATAATGGAAACAACAAAGAAAGAGGAAGTGGAAGAAGAAAAGAACTTGAAAGAGGTGATGGAATATTTACCTCTTCTTCGGGTTCTTCCTTATGATTTGATCAAAAGGGATCCTTAGGTTGGATTTATGAACAAAGGAAGAACTCTAGGATTAAGGGAGGATAGTTTATAGGATATTTGGGAAGGGTTTTGCCGATACAAAAGGATTTGGAGTTGTGAATTTTAGATAAGGGGAAGTGCCCTTTTATAAGAGAGGTGAGGGTCACTTTAGGAAAAGCTTGAAATATTATTTTATAATAAAATAATTTTCGGTTTATAATGGATAAAAAATGAATTATTTCGAGGATAAGGTGGGGATGGGTAGAAAAACTCTCAACCAATAGGTTTTAGATAGGTTTAGTTCACCATATTAACTTTATCTTTTAGATTTAACTCTTAGTTAAATAGTTTTACATTTATCACGTCTCTTTGTATTATTATATTATATGGTTAATAAACTTACTATAAACTTCCAAGAGAACCCCAAGTGGTTCATCAATGATACACCTATCATTATATAAGTATTTTTTCCGAACCTTATATTTTTAGGAATATTATATCAATTAATAATATAATATTTTTTTAAAACTCTTTTTATGTCAATTTTGACACTATTTGGTATTTTGTTTTTGTTAAAGTTATAACAACATGATTAATTCAAAAAAAAAAGAATTTAATAAACCATAACATGTCATATTCACCTATAAAATTAGTGGGTGGCATCAAAACTTTCAAATTATATTTATTTTAATATTTATAATATCATTTATTTGATTCTTTCATTAATAAGAAAAATACTGCATCATTATTGTGTCATATATAAATATATTTATTTTATGTCTAAAAATTATAAATAAAATATCATGATGTAGGAAATATTTTTATATTTCTAATGACTATTTATAGTCAAATATATCAATTATATTACCTCATATAAAAATTGTTTTACTAAAATATATTTGTTTTTGTTATTTTTGTCTTTACTTTAGATTATTTAATATAAAATGTCATTATCACTCCCAAGTAGCTCCATGGGGTCCCAAAATCGACCCAAAGATACCCATGGTCGGACATGTATCATTCAATAGGAACAGGACACATGTTAGGGTAATTTTTTATTATTATAATATTATTTTTTACCCTTATTTACCGGATTTACCCTTTAACCATGGTAAATAAAATATTTACCGAAATAATTATTCATAATGTATAAAAATAAAAGTTACCTATTTACAAAATTTGGAAATATTGATTCCAAATATGGAATCCATTTTTTCAAATTCAAAACACAGAAGTGGCAGAAATTAATTTAAAATTAATTCCCGCTGTTAAAATAAAAAAGCGCGTTTTTAGGAAATAATAACTATCAAAAGATTTACACTTGTTTATGTCTAGTTTAAATGTGAAATTACATATAATGACATAAATTATATTAAATGATACAAATATAATATAATGACATATTAAAATCACTCAAATGTATAATTTAACGCTATAAATTATTTCTATTAAAAAAAGATGTTTTTAAATAAAATTTAGTATTTTCACTATTAATCTAAATATGAAAGTTATCAGAAAAATACCAAAAATTTATCCTAAGATAATTTTGATATTCTGAATCCAAAAATGAGGTCCATTTTGAAAAATAAAATTTATAGAATTTCAAAAAGTGGGTATTACAATTCATAATGGCTAGTTTGATTGGTTGTTGTGTGTTAAAACTCTAAGTTGTGTACAATGCAAGCTATTGCATTATTCGAAGGGAAACTTACCATAGAATCTTGGGGTGTTATAGCTTCCCACAGCTGGCACACAGTTTGTCAAATTGTGCACCCTTTTAGGAGTAACTATGCACCCCCAGAAGAGGTGCACAATTAAGGTGCATAGTTTTGAAAACCATGCACCCCTGCCCATGAAACCATTCACATGGTTTTAATTAATCCAAAAATTAGTTTTTAAAACCCAAAACCCCACAAACTTCACCCTATTTCAACCCAACTCAACCCTAAATAAGTTCTCTCATTTTTAGAGGATCTCAGATGCATTCCTAGGGCTCCCTACCTCTATTATTAGTGAATTGAAGGGCATATTATTAGATATGCACCTCCTAGGGTATGTGGTTTCTTCCCGATTAGATCTCTCTCTCTGTATGTCTATCTCTCTCTCGCTCCTTTTTCTAGATAAAAGAGGAATTTTTTATCCTCTTTTGGAAAGGTTTTTTATCTATATCTTGGTTTGATGGATCATAACCAATTTTATCTTGTTTCTAGGATTTGATTCAAGATCTTGTTCTTCATTGTGGGTTTGACCAACCAATTTAAAATTGGGGTTTTCTATTGGTGTGTGTTCATCATCAAGCTTGAGGTAGGAAGTCTATTATTCAAATATCAAAGTCTTGATTTATAATACGTGTATGTAATTATATTATTTTTATTGGATTATTAGAAATTGAATTTATTAAATTGAATTAATTAATTTGGTAAATTAATTAATTAAGGGACTGCGAATTAGAATAATTAATTGTTGAATTAATTATGGGATATTGAGATTGTTGAATTATATTAATTAATTATTTAATTAATTAATGGGAATTATTTTTTATTACGGAATTTTTTGAATTGGAATAATTAATTATTTAATTAATTACGAGATATTGGGATTATTGAATTAATTAATGGGAATTGTTGTTATTATGAAATTGATTGAATTAGAATAATTAATTGTTGAATTAAAAATGAGATATTGAGATTATTGAATTGTAGTAATTAATTGTTGAATTAATTAATGAGAATTATTGTAATCATGTAATTGATTGAATTGGATTAATTAATTGTTGAATTAATTAATAAATATTTTGATTGTGGAATGTGATAAGAAGTTCAATGTGTATTAACCTTGATTGATGTGATATATGTGATATTGGTATATATATATTACATTTTTATATATTTTATATACGTGTATGGGATATGGTCTACTACATCAAAATCCCATAGCGATGAATTGATTGATAAATGTGTGTGGGACATGGTCTACTACATTAAAAAATCATAGTGATTAATTGATTGATAAATGTGTGCGGGGCATGGTCTACTTCATCAAAAGAAAATAGCGATGAATTGATTGATAAATGCATGTGGGACATGGTATGCTGCATCAGAATCCCATAATGATGAATTGATTTATAAACATGTGTGATACATGGTATGCTTCATCAAAATACCATAGTGATGAATTGATTTATAAATGTGTCTCGGACATGGTCTACTACATCAAAGTCCCATAGTGATGAATTGATTGATAAACTTGTGTGGGACATGGTATGCTGCATCAAAATACCATAATGATGAATTGATTGACATTAAGGTGTGGGTTAGGGACCGAGGCTCCAAATACCCATGGGGTGTTAGACATGACATTCTACACCCATGAGTTAGAATTGGACTATGGTTATAAGTGGTTGTGATATGATTTAATGAAATGATAAATAATAACCATGGTATTGTGATGTGGTTCAAACTCTGGCATGGGCTGAAACAAGTATTGAGATTTGGGTATCCTTGGGAACCCGGTGATTTATGTGGTTATTTAAAGAATAATTGAAAATGTAATAAACTATTTACTTTATTAATTTTAATTTATTCTTTATACAACTACATTAATTGTCATTGAATGGATATTGTTTTAGATGTCATTTGTGGTGGCCTACTGAGTTGTACTCACACCCTACTCGGGCCACCTAATTAGTACCCAAATAGATTTCATAGTTAATGGATAGGTTAAGGGAATGGTTCATATGTTAGATGGTTGAGTCAAGAGGGATCATGGATGAGGGAACCAAACCTGGTGTTGGGACCTACTTGGAGTTCATTAGTGTTTAATTTTGGTTTTTTTCATTTGACACTTGACACATACTTGGAAAGAAATATCTAATATTTTAGTTTGGCTATTATATTCATGTTTTCGTTATCATGTGATATTGGTATTGTCTGGTTATTTGGTTATATCATCTGGTTATTCTTATTTATTTCCACTATTGTGTTGCTTTGATAAGAGGGTATAGTCTTCCCATGATTGATATTGAACCTTGCGGCTAGTCGGCAACCTCTAGCATACGAGGAGGCACGCCTAAGGTCACATAATGAACTAGATCGAGGCACTAGTGTGTGTCACCCAGTTTGGGATGTCACAAAGTGGTATCAAAGGAGTTTTATTTTATTTTATTTTGTATTAATATTTGGGAAATGTAGAAAGGAGAATAGGATGAGTTAGGCCTTAGTTAAGAAATCGTGCATCAGAGTAGTTAACCCATGTATGAGGGTAAAATCCAAGTACTCAGGGTGGGATTATTTTTATTAATATGTGTTTTTATAGTTGATACTATTTCACCTCGAGTGATGCACTTGTTGTGTGATGTGTTTATTATTTATAAGATTTTTTGAGATTTAACTCTTGGACCAAAATGGTACGAGAGTTGAACATGCATGCATAATTCTTGGAACTCATGATTATTTTGTGATATGCATCATTTTATTCATGCATAGGAAAATGGGTTTTGGGTAATTTGTAGAAATTGAATAGTTTTTTCTTGCTTGTGTAAATGAACTAAAAATGGTACCTAATATGAAATTGAGAAGTTTAAAATGATGAAAAATGTGAATAAATGTGTGTTTAATGAGAAACTTGAAATTGGTATTGATTTTACCCTTTTGTTAACCATGACCTAGATGTAGGATGGTTAAGGGTAATGATAACACCTCGGTTTTGACCGTGTGGTGAGGTTTGGGGAAATGATGTGTTATGGATTTTGTGAAACCCTCTTGTTATATGTGTTAAAGTTGTACTATGTATCCTAATAATTGTGTTTTTCATAATATAGATATTCCTCTATGATTATGCTTATTGAGAGGAAGATAGGAGGACATGGATAGAGATGATCCTCTAGTAGTGGAACCTAAGGTATTAATGGTTCCGGGTGAAGAAGAAGGAGGGAAGTTTTTTGAGAACTTTTCTCAGTTCATGTAGTTCATGGAGAGATACCCAGAGCATGTTGTGAAGAGTATGTATGACCTGACATGAGATTTTATGTTGTAGATCCCTCTGACCTTCACTAGAGAGGGTGGACCTGAGGAAGCATATTTCTATATTGAGTCCATTGAGACTATACTTGACCATTTGGATACTTCTACTGAGAAGAGGGTTAAGTTGGATACTTACATATTATGAGGGTCAGTGAAGTGCTGGTGGGATGTTTAGGCATGGATTGGAAAGGCTGATAGTATGGAATAGAAGGGATTTTTGGGGAATTTCTTGGAGCACTTTTATCCAGAGACACTGAGACATGAGAGAGAAGATGAGTTCATTCGATTGACTCAGGGGAGCATGTCAGTGATGGACTATGTTGGTCACTTTACAGACTTGCATCACTTCTCTCCAATGCTGGAAAGGGATGATACAACTACATTAAGGTGATTACATGACAGAATTAAATGTGAGATTAATCCCCAGGTTAACATCTTGCAGTTGAAGAAGTTTTTTGAGGTGGTGGGTCATGCTCTCATAGTTGAAGGGAACCTGAGGGAGGATTCTAATGGAGGAAAATTGGTTGATGCTAGATTATTAGGAGGTATGTATTTTGAGGTCATGAAGAATCACTATGATAATTTTGACTAGAGTAGTGGGAGGAAGAGTTTCCAGGGGGAAGCATCAGTTACTCTGGATGTCACCCAAGTTCTTTTCCACCAGTGTGGTAGGTTGGAATACTATCTTAGAAAATATCCCCAACCACTAGTAGAGTTCCAATCTTGGGAAAGGATGTGACATCTATAGAAGTTTTGTAGGAAACCACAACCGATGGGATGGAGCAGCGAGAAAGAATCAGAGTGTGGGAAGGGGGCCTTCCACACCTTAATAGTTGGAAAGTTGGAGTACTAATGGTCATGGTGGTCAAGGTAGTGGATGAGATTATTATGGGAAAGAGAGCATGTATCAGCAAAGTGCTACATCTCAGAGGAATTATAATGAATCGTAGGGAATAGGGGTAGGGTAGTTTAATTTTGTTCATCCAACACGGGTGGATAGAGAGGTTGTACTATTGATAGTTAGAGTTACTATTCTTAAAGATTCTATACCAGCTAGTGCCTCATTTGATACCGGTGCCTCTCATTATTTTATTTATAGAAAACTTGTGAATGGTTTGATCCTGGATATGAGTTTATGAGAGATGTGTTGATAATAGATTTATCTTTTGGGGTTTGATCTAGATACATCTATTTATGCAAAGGGTGTTCTCTCGAGGTTGGGCAGTATCATTTAGTTTGTGATCTTTATATCCTTGACATGTTAGGATTTGACCTAATTATGGGTATGGACGGGTTAGTAGCATAATGAAACCACAATGATTGTTACCATAGGAGAGTGACTTTTACATTTCTTAAGGGTGACAATTATGTGCATTGAGGAGAGTGGGACATCAAGGTGGGTTGTGCAGGTCCAATTCAGTAACCGGGGGAGCTTACCACCCATGTTATCAGCCTGTTTCTAGATGAAAGAGGTGAAAAGCATGATGTATTTCCACATATGGTGGATCTGTTTCAGGATGTGTTTTCTGAAGAATTATCAGGGATTACACCTGAAAGAGATGTGGAATTTATAATATAGCTCATTTCGGGGGATGATCCAGTTTCACATCCACCATATAGAATGGCACCGAAAGAGATTCAAGAGCTCAAGACTTAGCTATAAGATTTTATGGATAAGAGGTTTATCCATCCGAGTATGTCTCCTTAGCATTATCCAATCTTTCTTGCAAAGAAGGATGATGGGAACTTTTTATTGTGTGCTGATTACCAGAATTTTAATAGGATGATTGTGAAAAATTGGTAGCCTCTTCTGCGTATCGATGACCTTTTTTACCAGTTGAGATGAGAATGTGATTTCTCCAAGATTGAATTGATATTAGGGTATCATCAGTTGAGATTTCAACCTTCTGATATACTAAGGACTTCTTTCATAAGTAGGTATGGATTATATGTGTTCATTGTAATTATTTTTGGGTTGACGAACACACCAGCAGTGTTTATGGACTTGATAAAGAGAATCTCCCATTTTTCCTTTGATCATTTTGTGGTAGTGTTTGTGGATGAAATATTGATGTACTCCAAGACTAATGATGATCATGTCCAACATTTTGACATCGTCCTGATTATACTGATATATAATCAACTATACACCAAGATATCCAAGTGTCAGTTTTGGATCAATCAGGTACATTTCTTAGTAAGGTGTGTCAGTGGACACTAAGAAAGTGAAAGAAATTGTTTCTTAGGAGTAGACTAAGAATGTTTTTGATATACATAGATTTCTGGGGTTATCATGACATTATCATAGATTCATCCAGACCATCTCCCACTTCTAAGAACAACTTTTGGGATTAAAAAAAAGGGAATAAAGTTTGAATGGTCAGAATCATGTGAGAATGTCTTCCATGAGTTGAAGAATAATTTTACTACATCAACAATCTTGATCCTACCTGAGTTGGGTGAGTACTATATGGTGTTTTATGATGCTTTTGGGATCGGTCTTGAAGCATTGTTGATGCAGGGATATCGAGTTGTGGCATATGGGTCATGGTAGTTGAGGCCACATGAGTGGAACTAACCTACGCATGACCACGAGTTAGCATTAGTGGTTTATGATTTGAAGTGTTAGCGACATTATCTATTGGGTGAAAATTTTATTGTGTACACTGATCACGAAAGCTTAAAGTATATCTTTTCATAGTGAGACTTGAATCTCTAGGAGTGGAGATGGGTTGACTATATGCAGTCATTAGACTTTGATCTATAATATATACCTAGTAAGGGAAACAATGTTGTTGATTCTTTAAGAAGGAAAACTCATGATCAGGTAGTTCATGAGTCTAGTTTTGAGTGGAAGATAATGACTTTGCTGTAAGATATGCATGTTGTGGTTCAGGAGAGATGGGAATGGATGAATCTTGTGTTTGTTTCAGTAGAGTCTTCACTTTTCAGCTGGATTAAAGACAGACAATATGAGGATCTAGAATGTCTGGAATTAAGGGAAATCCTTGAAGGCGAGTAGTCTCTTTCGTATTGGACCATAGATGAGGATGATATCATCTATGTTAGGAATCAGGTTTTTGTGCCTATGAGTGTGTGGGATGAGCTGATTCATGAATATCATTTCTTGAAGTGGGTGGTGCATCTAGGTGTGACCAAAATGTATCATGACCTATGATGATAGTTTTTGTGGATGAGTATGAAAAAGGAGATAGCAGGGTTCAAGACACGATACTGCACTTTTCAACAGGTGGAGGTCAAGCATCAATAACCTAGTGGTTTAATACAGCCATTGCCCATTCTGGAATAGAAGTGGGATAATGTTGCCTTGGAATTTGTGGTGTTTCTTTTGAGGACACCTCATAAGAATGACACTATTTGGGTGGTTGTGGAATTTCTGAAAAATGTCACACATTTCTTGCCTACACAAGAGACATTATCAGTGGATCAATTGGGGGTCTTTTATGTTCAAGAAATAATCCATCTGCATGGGGTGCGACATACTATTGTTTCAGACCATGATTCGCATTTTACTTCGCACTTCTGGATGGGATTTCATAAGGCTCTTGGTACACAAGTTTTCTTGAGTGCATATTTTTTTCCCAAAGATATATGAGAAGTTAGAACATACAATATAGGTGCTTGAGGATATGTTTCATGCATGTTTCCTAGACTTCTGTGGGTCTTGGGAGAATCACCTAGGATTGGTGGGGTTCGGTTATAAAAATAGTTATTAGGAAACTATTCATATGGTGCCATATGAGACACTTTATGGTAGGCCATGCAGATCACCTCTATGCTGGATGGAGGATGGAGAGTTAGATTTGTTGGGACTGAGTCTCGTGTAGGAGATGTTGGAGAAGGTTTAGTTGATTTAGAAATGTATGGATACATCTCAGAGTAGACATAAGTCATATGTCAATATATTCCAACGACCCCTAGAGTTTACAGAGTGTGATTGTGTATTCCTTCATGTGTCACCTATATTGTGTCACCATAGGATAAAAAGAATGGAGAAGTTCGCACCTAGGTTTGTTGGACCGTTTGAGGTTGTGGAGAGAATATGTCTGGTGAGATACCAATTGGATCTTCTACATAGATACAGTGCTATGCATGCCATTTTTCATGTGTTAAAACATTGGAAGTATCACCCCAACCCTTCTTAGGTGATTGACATGGATGATGTTGATCTTGAGATAGATTCTTCCTTTAAGGAGCATCAGATACATGTATTGGATCGTAGTGGGAAAGTGTTGCAGGGCACGACTGTGTAGATAGTTCATGTATTGTGAAAACATGGTCATGTTCAGGAGGCAACATGGGATAGAGAAGCAGATATGTAGGAACAATGGACTGATCTTTTTGTTTCAAAATCTTAGAGAATCTTGGGAGTACAGCTCGAGGATGAGTTATTATAATGTGGGGATATTGTAAGATCCCAACCTTTTATGAAGATGTATTAGGCTTATTTTTAGGTACTCTTTTTACCTGTTTTGAGTATTTTTTGTTTGGATGTTACCTTAGGGATTTTTTGGGTAAAATTGGAAAATTTTGGAAGGGGGTGGGGCTATGCATGGTTGGCGCACAGTTTTTCCAAATTGTGCACCCAACCCATCAAACCGTGTGAACCCAAACAGAGGGGATTCACCCAGTTTGTTAAACCATGTGCCCTTTTAGGAGTAACCATGCACCCCACCCCCTAGAAGAGGAACACGATTAAGATGCGTGTTTTGGAAAACTATTCACCCCTTCCCAGGAAACCATGTGTGCATATTTAATTAATCCGAAAATTAGTTTTTAAAATCCCGAACCCCCCGAACTTCACCCTATTTCAACCCAACTTGGCCCTAAACAAGTTCTCTCATTTTTTGAGGCTCCCTAATGCATTCCTAGGGCTCCCCACCTCTGTTCTTGGAAAATCGAAGGGCGGATTGTTAGATCTACACCTCCCCAGGTATTTGATCTTGTTTCTAGGTTTTAATTCATGATCTCATTCTTCATTGTGGGTTTGACCTATCCATTTCAAATTGGGGTTTTCCATTAGCATGTATTCATTATCAAAATTGAGGTAGGTGGTCTATTATTTAAATCCCAAAGTCTTGATTTCAATTACATGTATGCAATTGTATAATTTCTATTGAATTATTAGAAATTTAATTTCTTAAATTGAATGAGTTAATTTGGTAAATAAATTAATTAAGGGATTTTGAATTGGAATAATTAATTATTGAATTAATTATGGGATATTGAAATTGTTGAATTGTATTAATTAATTTTTGAATTAATTATTGATAATTGTTGTGATGATGAAATTTATTGAATTGGAATAATTAATTGTTGAATTAATTAGGGGATATTGGGATCAGATTATTGAATTGGAATAATTAATTATTGAATTAATTGTCTTGATTTCAATTTCGTCGGGGCATGCGTATCCATCTATGAGGATGCGCAGCTGTTGCCCTACATTCCCTCTTTCCAAAGGTGGGTGGCATTCGCTCCTTGTTCAGGGACATTTTCTCCTTGATTGAAATGGGATGATGGGATGTCGGTTCTTCCTTCCATGGATTCCTCCTTAGAACTCATCACCTAGTCTGGGTCTCCCTTATATATTAAGTCATGGTTTGTGAATCTCGTTCCCGGTTCCATATCTTCATGGACGTCAGTTAATTACAATACTTCCTTCAAGACATTCCATGGGGTCTTGACATGGTAGTGACCTTCGGTCAGAGTAGATGACAACATCAGGCATGTCGGGGAATCTATGGGTGCATGGACATCGGGGAACCTGTATTCTTCCTCATAAGAGGGAATCTCAAGGGTGCTGAACCTGAGGCATCCCACATCGAATGTAGGGAATCACATTCTATAGGCATGTATCTGAGGTTTTCCTCAGCTTCCCATGTTTAACATAGGGTATGTCGTGAGTTTAACGTCTTGCAGAGACGGTTACACCAAAGGCATGTCTTCCGAGGTTTTCCTCAGGAATATCATGTTTTTCACGAGGTAGGCCATGAGTTTAGAGTCTTGTGGAGACATAATGAGGGTGATCATAATGTCCCATAGAGACATATCAGATTGGCACATCCCAAGGAGGGAACACCTAGAAGATGGATGGATCAAAACACCCAATGAGGACGGATCATAGGTGGTGCGCCCCATGGAGGGGAGATTTCACACCGTAATGGATGATGTGAACACCACTAAGGGTGGATCAGGGAAAGTGCACCCCAAGATGGGGGACACAACGGTTTACCATTGGATGGGATTGAACCTCAGGGAGCTTTCCTACGTACCCTATAGAGATGACAGGGATCAAAACCCACGTAGTTCGAAGGGGTGATGAATCGGGGTGTACACAAAGGACAATGACCCAGAGACATATTGGGGCTTATGCATGGTTAGATGCCCGAGTACTGCTAGGAGCATTGAGGAGGGTGGATGACATAATCCCACCGGGATATGGCAGCCTGGGTAAGAATCAAGATGGATGATGGATAATTGCATGGAGTGGAGGGGGAATGAAATGGGACTGTCGTGGGGGAGATAGTAGTGATGGGATTGAGTCTCAAAGAGACTTTCTATGTATCCTTGTGGCAGGGAATCAAAGTCCTCATAGTTTGGTGGGATGATGGGACACCTGAGGAGGTGGCCCGTGAGAATGGACGCATGGATGGGACCCCGAAGAAGTGGAACCTCCGGGTTGGGGCATGATCTTCCTGTGACACATAGGCTCGAAGGAGAGATCAGGATGAGACATGAGTGATGGGATTGAGCCTCATGGAGGCTTCCTATGTATCCCCGTGGGAGGGAATCAAAGTCTGCGTAGTTCATCTGACGACGGATTATCGCCGAATGAGGTTGACAATGACTTACCGCTGAATGGAGGTCCACAGTTTAACATCATACGGGACGGGGGTGAACCGAAGTGAAGGGAGTCGGAACAACCGGGTGGTGGGATTAAACCTCGTGGAGTCTTCCTACATACCATGCCTTGACATGGATCAAAGTCCTCATAGTTCAGGATGGGGCTTGGCACACCGACACAGAGATGGTCAGGGCCAATGGTTTTTGGGATTGAACCTCGTGAGGCTTCCTACGTACCGTGACTTGGAAAGGATCAAAGACCACGTAGTTCAGATTGGGGTGTGTCGGTGAACCGATGTGAATGAGGACCTTGATCCGATGGATGTTGGGCTTGATACTCAGGGAGGCTTCCTACGTACCATGACTTAACATGGATCAAATTCCCCATAGTTTGAAATGGTGTGTGTCGGCGAACCGACGTGAATGCGGACCTTGGTCCGATAGATGTTGGGCTTGAACCTCAGGGAGGCTTCCAACGTACCATGCCTTGACATGGATTAAAGTCCTTGTAGTTTGGAATGGTGTGGGTCTTACACTCTAGGCTGCCCAAGGTGTTGGTGAACTCACATGAATGGGGTCAGAGTGACCAATGGATGGTGGGCCTGAACCTCAGGGAGGCTTCCTACGTACCCCGCCTTAGTAAGGATCAAAGAACACATAGTTCAGGATAGTGTGGGGCTTACACTCTAGGCTTCCCAAGTGTTAATGGGGGTTGGCTCACTGACACAGAGATGGTCGGGGGCCAATGGTTGTTGGGCTTAAACCTCGTGGAGGCTTCCTGTATACCATGCCTTGATATGGATCAAAGTCCTCGTAGTTCAGGAGTGAAGATGGACTCGGGGTCCGATGGGTGATGGGCTTGAACCTCGTGAGGATTCCTACGTACAATGCCTTGATATGGATCAAAGTCCCCATAGTTCGGAATGGGGTGTGTCGGAGAGCCGATGTGATGATGGACCTTGGTCCGATGGGTGATGGGCTTGAACCTCGTGAGGCTTCCTACGTACCATGCCTTGACATGGATCAAAGACCACGTAGTTTATGGTATGGGATGGAGTCAGTAAACCGATGTGAATGTGGACCTTGGTTTAGGTGGATGATGGGATTGAACCTTGGGGAGACTTCCTATGTACCATACCTTTACATGGATCAAAGACCACATAGTTCAAGGGAACAGTTTAACGTCATGAGGGATGAGGATGGTGTCGGTGAACTGAAGTGAATGAAGACCTTGGTCCAGGTGGATGGTGAAATATAGTTTAACGTCATGCAGGATGGGGGATATAGTTTAACGTCATGAGGGACGAGGGATAAATTTTAACATCATGTGGGATGAGGTGTTGGTGTCAGGGTCGGTACTTACTCTAAGCCCACGTGAGTCGTTCTCGGTGTGAGAAACAAGAGGCAGTAGAGACCTGACGATCATGTCGTGGAAGGTGCATCCGTGGGATGTGGAGTGGGGCTTACACGTGGAGTGGCCCAAGATGCTGAGACTTACTTCAGGATGGGTGTGCCGCTAGGGAGCGGCAATGGTGGATGGGGCTTACGTGAGGAAGTTTCCCGGGTGCCGCTATGGAGCGTCAACGGTGGATGGGGATTACGAGAGGAAGCTGCCAGGGTGCCGCTATAGAGCAGCAACGGTGGATGGGGATAACGCAAGGAAGATGCCCGGGTGCCGCTATGGAGCGGAACTGGTGAATGGGGCTTACGCAAGGAAGCTTCCCAGGTGCCGCCATGGAGAGACAATCGTGGATGGGGCTTATGCAAGGAAGCTTCTTGGGTGCCACTATGGAGCGACAATCGTGGATGGGGCTTACGCAAGGAAGCTTCCCGGGTGCTGCTATGGAGCGGAAATCGTGGATGGGGCTCACGAAAGGATGCTTCCCGTGATGTCTTCCACATGTATGGCCATGAGGGCATCCCAACCCACTGGTGGATTGAGGCCTTCACCTATGCACTAGTTCACAATAAGGATAATGCTAAGGGCATTAGAATCAGTCCGAATAAAGGTAGATGGAAAGTGTAAATTACATGCCCGACATTCAGAACGCAATAAGGGTGGCGTGGCGGTGGAGGATAGCTGTTGGCCGTGGCAGAAACACAGCATCCACATCGCGTTATCCTAAAATAGGGACAGAAAAATGAGGTTCGACTACTGAATGTGTTCGAAACACAGGACCTGTCGCAAATGTCATCCGAAGACTTCTGGGGAATTGACCCAGGATGGTAGGTGAGCCAATGCGGCATGGGACCAGGCCATTAGGGGGTCCCTCCAGACATGGAAGTGGATGAGGATCCAAATAAAGGACACGCAAAGTGTGAGGTGGAGTGATGGAATGTTTGAACGGATTCCAATGCTCTTGAAATTACACCACTGTAATCATGGCATTAGGCATCTTATGATTGGCGCACAAGGCATCTCTTGTTTGGATCAAGAGGAATACTATAATTGGAACATAGGGAATAATATAGTTTATAGTCGTATAGAGAGTACTATTGGAATCTCATGCTTGGAGCATAAGTCATCCCTTGTTTGGAGCAAGACGCGTCCTATGTTTGGATCATAGGGTACGCTATAGTTTATAGTCATGTAGAGATGACTATTGGCATCTCATGCTTGGAGCATGAGGTATCTCTCATATTGAGTAAAAGGAATCCTATGTTTGGAACATAAGGGGTACTACAATTTATATTCATGTAGATAGGACTGTTAGGCATCTCATGCTTGGATCATAAGACATCTCTTGTTTGGAGAAAGAGGCATCCTATGTTTGGAACATAGAGATTACTACAGTTTAAAGTCATGTAGATAAAACTATTAGCATCTCATGCTTGGAGCATAAGGCATCTCTTTTTTTGGAGCAAGATGTATCCTATATTTGGCACATAGGGTGTACTACAGTTTATAGTCATGTAGATAGGACTGTTGGCATCTCATGCTTGGAGCATAAGGCATATCTTGTTTGGAGCAAGAGGCATTCTATGTTTGGAACATAGGGTATACTACAGTTTAGAGTAATGTAGATAGGACTGTTGGGCATAAGGTGCCTGGGAATGAATGGTGTTGGGACTTATGCAAGGGTGGCCCTTTCTGGTTCAACCTGGCATAGGATCCAAGTGATTGGGTTTGGAGGAGTTGCTTGAGGAATGGTTCTACTCAAGATACTTAGGGAATTGATGATTAGAATCTCAACTCACGACATGGGAATGAAACCAAGAGGAATATATCAACTCAAGGTGTTTCATGGTGTGTGGAGGAGTATCTCAAATCATGGTATTCTATAGGTGGAAGGTGGGTGCGCATAAGGGCGCAATGGAAAATCTCGACACCCCAGCCCCAAAAGTTTGCGGTGTGACTTTCCATTTTTCATGGGGGTCAGTGACGGAAGTGAAGGGACCGAACCAACCTCGCGAAGAAAATGCGTCTCGCGGAGTAAAGGTGGCTCGCGAAGCAAAGGCCTCTCACGGAGCAAGGTAGGATCGCAGAGAAAAGGGATCTCGCATAGCAAAGTGGCTCGCAGAGCAAAGGGCTCTCATGTAGCAAGGTAGCTCACGGAGCAAAGGGCTCTTGCGGAGTACTCACGGAGCATGGACTCGCAGAGCATGGTCTCGCAGAGCATGGGCTTGCGGAGCATGGGCTCGCGGAGCATGATATCGTGGAGCAGCAACACGATGGAAACTGCTCGCGGAGTAGGGGATCACGGAGCATCGGATCCTGGAGCAGCAACGCGAAGGAAGCCGCTCATGGATCCGGGAATCGCGGAGCAGCAACGCGAAGGAAGATGCTCGCGGAGCCGCTTCGCGAAGGAAAGCGGAGCTCCACGAACCGAGAGATTGGCCGCCCAAGGGGTGGAGTGGCCCTCCAAGGGGTGGAGTGGCTGTCTGGAGAAGGGGGGAGAGTTGGGTATTTATAGTCAAGGGGCGCCGCGAAGCAAAGTGCGCTCGGCGCGAAGACAGAGCTTTCTCCGCAGCAGGTCCGCAAATGTCAAAGGTGTTCATGGAGCATCCCGTCTCCTTGGCTTCGCGGTGGGTTCGCGAACATCAAATGAGTTCGTGGAGCATCCTGCCTCCTTTGCTTCACAGCGGGTTCACAAATGTCTAATGCGTTCACAGAGCATCCCGCCTCCTTGATTCGCGGTAGTGCTCCGCAATCGCAGAGGGGGCTTCGCGAACGGGCTTTGTGAACCAGTTTTCTAGACCAACTTCAAATTTCCATAACTCCTAATCCGTAACTCCATTCAGGCCCTACGACCTACCAAATCAAAGCTTGTAAAAAGGACTATGATCTTGGATCATGTATAGAAGCATTTGAAAAATTTTGAGGATGTCTTTTCCAGGGTATACAAATGTCACCCCTAAGAACGGGGTCCAACGAGGACGAGGAGGGTGAGGTGGACCGCGTTATGAGGAGACGACTAAGGAAAACGCGTGCATTGGGGTCCATTTTATCTCGATCATATTGAGGAGACAGTCGACTAAATCTCTAAGCCTGTGTGAGCCATTCTTGGTGCGGGAAACAAGAGATAATAGGAGCTCCTGTACGAGAGTGTTAAACAACAAAAGGTGTGAGGGGATCGACATAGGACATCGATCACCTTTTGGGAGAGTCCTAAAAGAGAGAGGGGTTTCAACTGGAGAGCATGGATCTCTGGACAGCCGTCCTGCTTCTCCCACCATGCTCTGGTGCACGAGTGGGGAAACGCCAAGGGCGTTAGAATCAATCCGAACAGAGGGGAGTGGAAGGTGTGAATCACGTTACCCAAAATCTGGAACACTATGGGGGTGGAGTGACAATGAAGGATAACTGTTGACCATGTTCGAAACACAATATCCTTATTGAGTTTTCCTAAAATGGGGATAAAAAACGAGGGTCAACCATTGACCATGTTCGAAACATGGGACCAAACTCAAAATGTCTTCTGTTAGTCTTTCGGAATGTTGGCCCAGGATAGTAGGTGGGGCATAGGTCGAGCATCCATACTATTAGGGGGTTCCTCCAAAAATCTGTTAGTCTTCCGGAACGTTAGCCAAGGATAGTAGGCGGGCCATAGGATGAGAATCCATACTGTTAGGGGGTTTCTCCATACATGAAATAGGAAGAGGGTCCAAATAAGGGGCATGAAAAGCGTGGGATGTGGAGTGATGGTTTGTTCAAATAGAATCCAACACTCACGAAATTACGCCACCGTGGTGGGAGTAAGCTATATGGGTGCATCGGTTTGATCATGGATCATTCCTTATTTTAGACAGGGCCTCTCTGGCGAGGGGGCCGCTGCTTCCCAATGTCATTTTGGGGCATCCGAAACTTGTTCGGGGTACAGTTGCAGTTACGCGGTTCCTCACGAGGGGTCAGGCCATGGGCCAGAAATGGAGAGGAACATGACTTATGATTCCTCTGGCTAGACCCTGGGTGAAATACTGGGGTGTCCCTACATATCCCATGAGGATTAGAATCAAGCCGTATGTAGTTCTGGAAGCACAGTGTAGTCATAGACCAACACTGACAGGTGAAATCCTCTCTAGCAGAGGCTCCGGAGCATCCCATGACTAACATGGGGCATCCCGAACTTGTTCAGGGAAGAGCCGCAGTTTAGTGTCATGCGTCGAGGACATATGGACTCCTGTAGTTTAACGTCATATGATAGTATGTGCAATGAAAGGTAAGAGCCTAAGGAGCATGTGGTATGGTAGCTATGAAACCGATGTGAATGAGGACTTGGAGTCCAAATCACACCAAATACCCCCGGAGGAAACTCTTCAGTTCGTGGTACCAAGAGTGAGAATTAGGATAGGCCCAAAGTAGAGTGGTCGGGCGTTCCTACATACCCCATGAAGATGGTAATCAAGCCATACATAGTTTTGAGAGTGCATTTTAACATCCTGTGGGATGATGAGAAGCCTGGCCGCGCCGGTACACATCCTACCAAAACTACTAAGCCCACATGAGTCGTGCTCGGTGTGGGAAAAAAGAATTAATGAGGGAATTTCTCTACACAGGAAGTGGCATGTTGTAATACCCCAAGCTTCCACGGTACGATTCTCTTTTGAATAATACAGTAGCGTGTGTTGTACGCAACTTTGAGATTCTAACACACCGAGACCAATCAAAGTAGCCGTTATGAATAGTAATACCCAATTTTTAAAATTTTATAAATTTTATCTCTCAAAATGGACTTCATTTTTGGATTTGTAATATTAAAATTAGCCTAGGGTGAAATTTTGGTACTTTTCGGATAACTTTTATATTTGTATGAATAGTGAAAATTACTAAATTTTAATTAAAAACAACTTTTTTAATCAAAATAATTAATAGTGATAAATTATGAATTTGAGTGGTTTTAAAGTATATTTAGAATTTATTTTTACAATTTAATACAATGTTGGTCATTGGACATAATTTCACAATTAAAACAGACATAAATAAGTGTCAATCTTTTGATATTTATTATCTCTTAAAAACACGCTTTTTGTTTTAACAATGAGAATTAATTTGAAATTAATTTCTGCCACTTCTGTGTTTTGAATTTGGAAAAATGAATTCCATATTTAGAATCAGGATATCCAAATTGTGAAAATATGTAACTTTTATTTTTAGACATTTTGAATAATTACTTCGGTAAATATTTTATTTACCATGGTTAAAGGGTAAATCCGGTAAATAAGGGTAAAAAATAATATTATAATAATAATAAATTACCCTAAAACATGTCCTAACCTTATTTGTTGATACATTTCCAACCATGGACATCTTTGGGTCGATTTTGGGACCCCATGGAGCCACTTGTAGGTGATAAGGACACTTTATATTAATTAAGTTAAAGTAAATACAAAAATAACATAAGCATATATCTTTTAGAAAATAAATTTTTACATAGGGTTATATATGTTATATTTTAGACTATAAATATTAATTAGAAATATAAAAATATTTCCTATATAATTGTATTTTATTTATAATTTTTAGACATTGAATAATTAAATTTATTTATGACACAATAGTGATGCAATATTTTCCTTATTAATGAAAGAATCAAATAATTAGTATTATAAATGTTAAAATAAATATAATTTGAAAGTTTTGATGCCATACACTGATTTTATTGGTTACTATTACATGTTATTATTGTTTAAATGAATTTTATTAGAATTAATAATGTTGTTAAGACTTTAAAAAAATCAATTATTGAATAGTTTCAAAATTGACATAAATGAGTTTTTAAAATAAATATTTTATTATTAATTGATATTATATTCTTTAAAATATAAGGTTCAGCCAAAGGACTTATATGATGATATTTATGCCATTAATTAACCACTTGGGGTTCTCTTGGCAGTTTATAGTAAGTTTATTAACCATATAATATAAAAATACAAAGTGACATGGTAAATGTCAAACTAATTAACTAAGAGTTAAAACTAAAAGATAAGGTTAATATAACGACCCAAACCTGTCTAAAATCTATTGGTTGAAAGTATTTCTACCCATCCCCACCTTATACTTTGAATAAACCACTTTGGAGCCATTATAAACCAAAAAAGAATTTATTATAAAATAATACTTTAAGTTTTTCCTAAAGAGCCCCTCCTCCCCCTTATAAAAGGACACCACTTCTAACCAATTATTCACACCTCTAAAGCCTTTTGTATCGTCCAAACTCTAACCAATTAAGCTCCATACATCCCTATCCTCCTCCTAGAAGCCTTACCTTAGGAATAAGGCACATCAAGAGTCCTTTTTGGTTCAAACCAAAGGGAGTTACCCAAATTAAAGGTAACAATTTCTCTTAGCTTCTTTTCTTTTATTTTACTTCTCCAACCCCTAAAATCTAATTATTCGTTTCTTTTGTAATAAAACCAGTATCCTAAATATAATAGGATATTTTTATGGGAATTATTCGCACTACACTTACACACACCTCCATCTAATTGGTGAAGAACATAATGTTTCTGTGGATGGCAACCAAACGCCCCACAAAACGACGATTGTTCAAATTATCTCCTACCGCCTCTCATGGTGGCCATTATGATGGAACTGTAATTAAATATGATATTAATTATATTTATTTTATATATAATCTTCTTTAATTCCATTTTATATCATACCATTATTCGTTTCATGTTGTATACATATACGATAATTTCATTTGGGAAAGTGCGGACTACCGACCCCTCAATGTGATATGACTGGTTCATACCATACATGGAACTTATAAAAGATGGTGTTAATGAACTTAAGTAACATATATAAGATATTATATTATACTATAATAATAATATACCTATGTATCATTCTATTTTGATTCCTTTTAAAATGAAAAATGAAATGGAAGTGGCGTTTGTGCGTACATACGGATTACCGTCTCCATGAACACGATGAGATTCATTTCCCCATCATATCCATTAAAGAATAATTCTCCTTTGATGATTAAAAGTAATTTTTAAGGACTTTATATCATTCTGGATATGAATAATATACAACCTATTCATAACAAACACGACTTATGTAACAAACCATATAAAATAAAACGAGTAAGTTAACACCCAAAACGACGATAATACTAAGATATTATTAAAAAAACAATGTTAAAAAGATAATATATGATATAATATTAATGAATATAATTATTTTATAATTTAATAACAATTATTTCACCATTATACTAGTGGTTAAACTACCCTCTACCAAGGAAAGGTACAAGGTAAGGGTTAATTTCACAATCTCTTTATTATCCGAGTTTGTTTTTACGTAAGTATCTACTGGGACATATTTATTATCCATGTCCATGTTTCAGAAAATAGTTTTCAAAGGGATTATTTTTAAGAAACCTTTTACTAAAACATCATTTTAAATGTTTTAAAGATTTATTATTCTAAACCATTCTCATTAATGTCCATGTTTGCAAAATGGTTTTAAGGATTTATTTAAAGGGACATGAATGTTTTAAAATGTTAATTACTTTAAAAAGTTTCAAAGTGGTATAGGACACTTTGATTCAAAAATGTCTTTAAATGTATTCCTTTCTAAATTGTGTTACTTTTAAATGTTTTCATGAAAAAGGGATATTTCAATCAAATATTTTTACAAATCATTTCCATATATGTCAAATCCTTTAATGGATTTTAAAATTGTTTTGAAGTTGATTTATTATGATACAAAACTTCCATACTGTATTGAAGGTTTTGTGATATGTTTGACTGTGGATGTGTTATTTTTATACCATTCATGGTTTATATAGAAAGTATTGACATTTCGTATGCTAGTTTTAATAAGAATGTTTATGTTATGTTTAAACCTATTCATATGAGGAATGCATTGGACTTAGTAAGTGATGGGTGGAGCCTGCTATAGCTCCTCAATGCATCGGTAGGTCTCATGAGACAAACTAGTGTCTTGGCACAAGGCCTTGACAAAATATTATTTGTAGTCTTGGCACGAGGCCTTGGCTACGTGGTTATGATAGTCTGGCATTATGCATTCCATCATTATGAAAGTGGTTATTGATATTGCATGTGATTATTCGACAAGTAGAATATCCATGTGAATAAGTAAATGGAATTATTTCATTTTATTTCTGCCATATTATGATGAAGTTAATGTTTAAAAAGCTTTTGTTTTAGTTATACATTGCCTTAAATGTTTATGCTTATTTATGAATGTTTCTGCTATATTGTTATCCTTACTGGGCATTTGAGCTCACCCCTTTCTATGTTTTATTTTTCCTAGGATGTGAAGAAGTATTTTATGAATGACCTGTATGGATAGTATGAGGGGATATGAGTGTGGGCTATGGAGACTATGTTGTTGTAGTTTTCATTTTATGATGTAATGTAATCTTTATGAATGTATCTAGTTATTCCAAGGATACTAAACTAATTGGTATTTCGAGACATAATCTTTTGTGATCATGCCAATTTTATGTAATAATGCACCAACTCTGGGTAATTGGGGTTGGGGCGTTACAGTTGGTATTAGAGGAAGTTTAGTATAAACCTTGGAAGCTAGATTTATATAAACTCTAATTAGAGCACATAGACCCAAGATGTAATTTGAGGATTATTATAGAAGAACTTCCTAGAATTTTGGTATTGTAAAGATTTTGTGAGTTTTCTGATCAATACATCCCTGTCTGGATACGAGCAGGTAGAGGCAGCTCTGGCACAGATGTACCTAGGGGTAAAACCCAAAAACACCACTTTGAGTTAGACTCGAACGGGAACTGGTGCACGACAACGGACCTTGCTGCACTCTTGGTTACGACACTCCCAGGGGATATGCTTAGGATAATTCTCATTTTCCTTACAAACCATTATGAATGGCTTATGAGTATATACTTACTCAAAGAAAACATTTTTATGATTATGGATTATATCCATAAATTTTTCAATTTACGTTAGGTATTTTACAAGTTTGGAATTATTAAATGCAATTCATAAACTGACCTAGTTTATACTATTGTATAGAAATGGCGCCCAGTAGAAGGAATGTGAACTCCAACAATACGTTTGATCCAAAGAGTAATAAGGATCATATCTTTAATGGTATTAAGACAACATTTATAAGGGAAATAGTCTCCCATGTATTCTCAACATATGAAGAAATAGTATCATGTGTTAATAAGATAAGTAAATAATTCTTCGAGTCCTATGGATTTTAAGGGAAGAAAGAGAAGAAAAGGATGAAAGAGAGAAAGATGGATAAAGGGAAGAGGGAAAAGAATAATTTCCCCATATGTGATAACTGTGGGAAAAAACACCCTAGAACTTGCCTGAAAGGAATGGGAGTTTGTTATAAGTGTGGAGAAAAAGGACACCATGTACATAACTACAAGGGTAAGAAAAAGGTTTCAAATGTACAATGCTTCATCTGCAAGGAGTTGAGACACTATGTGAACCAATTTACAAATCATCAGAGTATGCCCCAAATAATGATATTGGATAATAATAAAGTTATGATACTACCAGAGATGAGGAGGAATGATTAGAGTTCTTATGCTGTTATTAGAGAATTATGTCATTTGAGTGTTGTATAAAAAATGTACTGGTTATAATAATTATGGAGTAAGGACTTGAGATTGTGTGGAACAAAGAAAAGTGACTCAATAGTAGGTTAAATTTTTGGAAAATATATGATTGAGAGAAAGATAAACTATAATATGGTTCTGATACCGAGGTAGTGATTTTGGAATAATACATGATTGATTTGGATAAATTATATTGGATATTCTTGACTACCTTGAAACTGATTAATGATTAGTATATTCCATCACTGTTGGAGTTTAAAAAATTTTTTGATAGAAGGAGTATATCCAGTATTCTATAAGTAATAAGGGATCATGAATGTAATCAATAAGGTTTTATGGTATTTCAGGATGTTGCAGTGTTTTAAAAGAATACACGATGAAGGTGTTCACATGCTATTACGTGAAAAAAATGATCTTCATTGTGTTTACCTACCATATAAATTTTGGACTATGAGTTTGGATAAAAGTATTTTGGATAAGTCTAGTTTGAGATTATTTTTGGATTGTTATAAAAGGACAACCCGGAGGTTGGGCGGCAACCCGTCGCGTCTGGAAAGGCCGTAAGACTTGAACCCACAACTGAAGGGAAAAAAGGGTGTATCACCTACCACTGACCCACCTGATGTCCTGGATCGAATAATTTAGTTTTTTTAATGGTTCTTCTAGATGAATTATAAATTCATTTTTTTAACCCTATACAAATAGGATAAATAGAATATTATTTTTAAGTTCTATTATCTTTTAGAGTGAAAGATGAGTTTGTGGTAGAACTTAGTTAAAGGATGGGACTATACTTGTCAAGTATATATTTTTATTCTTCTCTTATTCTATGAAGAAATTAATTCTTATAATTTAGTGAAGGGATATTGAAACAAAAAAACGTTTTATACTAATACCATATTTTTTTTGAACCGATGGTATTTTAAATCATCATAGATTGATGAATTTAAGGCCCTCAATTTTACACTTGTTTTTGATTGATGACCTCAATAACTACCTATAAATATTTACGTTTTCCTCCAATTATATGTCTCTAATTTCTACCAATGTTCTCCTAATTGAGATCATAATTTGGTGGTGACCCTTTCATTTCCCTTTTTCTCTTATTAAGACTAAATTTTATTAACCTAATTTCCGATGTGGGTTTTCCCAAAGGTATTTTCTATTTTCAAACTTTTATTTTCAAGAAATAATTTAAAATTGAGAGGACTCAATTTATTGAAGGAGGGAAGAATGTAACACCCCAAGCTTCCATTGTACAATTCTCTTTGAATAATACAGTAGCGTGTGTTGTACGCAACTTTGAGATTCTAACACACTACGACCAATCAAAGTAGCCGTTATGAAAAGTAATATCCACTTTTTGAAATTTTATAAATTTTATATCTCAAAATAGACTTAATTTTTGGATTTTGAATATCTAAATTATCCTAGGGTGAAATTTGGAACTTTTCGGATAACTTGTATATTTTGATGAATAGTGAAAATTACTAAATTTTAATTAAAAACAAATTTTTTAATTGAAATAATTAATAGTGATAAATTATGAATTTGAGTGATTTTAAAGATATTTAGAATATATTTTTACTATTTAATACAATTTTGGTCATTGGACATAATTTCACAATTAAACCAGACATAAACAAGTGTCAATCTTTTGATAGTTGTTATCTCTTAAAAACACGCTTTTTGTTTTGACAACGAGAATAAATTTTAAATTAATTTCTCCCACTTCTGTGTTTTGAATTTGGAAAAATGGATTCCATATTTATATTCAGGATTCCAAATTTTGTAAATAGGTAACTTTTATTTTTAGACATTTTGAATAATTACTTCGGTAAATATTTTATTTACCATGGTTAACGGGTAAATCCGGTAAATAAGGGTAAAAAATAATATTATAATAATATTAAATTACCCTAAAACATGTCCTAACCTTATCGGTTGATACATGTCCGACCGTGGTCATCTTTGGGTCGATTTTGGGACCCGATGGAGCCACTTATAGGTGATAAGGGCACTTTATATTAATTTAGTTAAAATATAAAAATGACATAAGCATATATCTTTTAGAAAAACAAATTTTACATAGGGTTATATATGTTATATTTTAGACTATAAAAATTCATTAGAAATATAAAAATATTTCCTACATAATGGTATTTTATTTATAATTTTTAGACATTGAATAATTGAATTTATTTATGACACAATAATGATGCAGTATTTTCCTTATTAATGAAAGAATCAAATAATTAGTATTATAAATGTTAAAATAAATATAATTTGAATGTTTTGATGAAATACAAGAATTTTATTGTTTAATATTACATGTTATGATTTCCTAAATTAATTTTATTCGAATTAATAAAGTTGTTAAGACTTTAACAAAAATAAATTATTGAATAGTGTCAAAATTGACATAAATGAGTTTTTAAAACAAATATTATATTATTAATTGATATTCTATTCCTAAAAATCTAAGGTTTAACCAAAGGACTTATATGATGATAGGTATGTAATTAATGAACCACTTGGGGTTCACTTGGAAGTTTATAGTAAGTTTATTAACCATATAATATAAAAATACAAAGTGACATAGTAAATGTCAAACTAATTAACTAAGAGTTAAAACTAAAAGATAAGGTTAATATAATGACCCAAACCTGTCTAAAATATATTTTTTGAAAGTATTTCAACCCATACCAACCTTATACTTTGAATAATACACTTTGGATCCATTAGAAACTGAATATGAATTTATTATTAATTAATACTTTAAGTTTTTTCTAAAGAGCCCCTCCTCCCTCTTATAAAAGGACACCACTTATAACCAATTATTCACATCTCTCAAGACTTTTTGATCGTCCAAACTATGACCAATTAATCTCCCTACATTCCTCTCCTCCTCCTAGAATCATTACCTTAGGCAAAAGGCACTTAAAGAGTTCTTTTTGATTCAAACCAAAGGGCGTTACCCAAATTAAAGGTAACGATTTCTCTTAGCTTCTTTTATTTTATTTTACTTCTCCAACCCCTAAACTCTTCTTATTATTTTCTTTTATAAAAAAACCAGTATCCTAAATATACTAGGATATTTTTATGATAATTATTCACACTACACTTACACACACCTCCATCTAATGGGTGAATAACATAATGTTTTTGTGGATGACAACCAAACGCCTCACGAAACGATGATTGTTCAAATTATCTCCTACCGCCTATCATGGTGGAAATTATGATGGAACTATTAAATATGATATTAATGATATTTATTTTATATATAATCTTCTGTAATTCCATTTTATATCATACCATTATTCGTTTCATGTTGTATATATATACGATAATTTCATTTGAGGAAGTGCGGACTACCGCCCCCTCAATGTGATATGACGCATTCATACCATACATGGAATGTATAAAGGATGGTGTTAATGAACTTAAGTAACATATATAAGATATTATATTATACTGTAATAATAATATACCTATTTATCATTTGGTTTTGATTTCTTTTAAAATGAAAAATGAAATGGAAGTAGTGTTCATGCGTACGTACGGATTACTGTCTCCACGAACGCGATGAGATTCATTTCCACATCATATCCATTCAAGAATAATTCTCATTTGATGATTAAAATTAATGTTTAAGGAATTGATATCTTTCTGAATATGAATAAGATACAACCTATCCATAACAAACATGACTTATGTAACAAAATATATAAAATAAAACGAGTAAGTTAACACCAAAAATGGCGATAATACTAAGATATTATTAACAAAGAAATGTTAAAAAGATCATATATGACATCATATTAATGTATATAATTCTTTTATAATTTAATAAAAATTATTTCACCATTATACAGGAGGTTAAACTACCCTAGACCAAGGAAAGGTAAAAGGTAAGGGTTAATTTCACAATCTCTTTATTATCCGAGGTTGTTTTTACATAAGTTTCTACCGGGACATATTTATTATCCATGTCCATGTTTCATAAAAGAGTTTTCAAAGGGATTATTTTAAGCAAATTTTTACTAAAACATCATTTTAAATGTTTTAAAGATTTATTCTTCTAAACCATTCTCATTAATGTCCATGTTTGTAAAATGGTTTTAAGGATTTATTTAAAGGGACATGAATGTTTTAAAATGTTAATTAGTTTAAAAAGTTTCAAAGCGGTATGGGACACTTTGATTCAAAGATGTCTTTAAATGTATTCCTTTCTAAATTATGTGAATTTTAAATGTTTTCATGAAAAGGGATATTTCAATCAAAGAGTTTTACAAATCATTTCCATCTATGTCAAATCCTTTAATGGATTTTAAACTTGTTTTGAAGTTGATTTATTATGATACAAAACTTCCATATTGTATTTAAGGTTTTGTGATATGTTTGACTGTGGATGTGTTATTTTTATACCATTCATGGTTTATGGAGAAAGTATTGACATTTCATATGCTAGTTTTAATACAAATTTTTATGTTATGTTTAAACTTATTCATATGAGGAATGCATTGGAATTAGTAAGTGATGGGTGGAGCCCGCTATAGCTCCTCGATACATCGGTAGGTCTCATGAGACAAACTGGTATCTTGGCATGAGGCCTTGAAAAAATATTATTTGTAGTCTTCACATGAGTCCTTGGATACATGGTTATGATAGTCTGGCATTATGCATTCCATCATTATGAAAGTGGTTATTGATATTGCATGTGATTATTTGACTAGTAGAATATCCATGTGAATAATTAAATGGCATTATTTCCTTTTATTTATACCATATTAAGTTTAAAAGGCTTTTGTTTTAGTTATACATTGCCTAAAATGTTTATGCTTATTTATGAAAGTTTCTGCTATATTGTTATCCTTACTGGGCATTTGAGCTCACCCCTTTCTATCTTTTATTTTTCCCAGGATGTGAAGAAGTATTTTATGAATGACCTTCAGGGATAGTATGAGGGGATATGAGTGTGGACTATGGAGACTATGTTGTTGTAGTTTTAATTTTATGATGTAATGTAAAATTTATGAATGTATATAGTTATTCCAAGGCTACTACACTAATCGGTCTTTCGAGACTTGATATTTTGTGATCATGCCAATGTTATGTAATAATGCACCAACTCTGGGTAATTGGGGTCGGGACGTTACACATGTTAGGGCAGAGGGATGCTCGGTGAATGTCGGCCCAATGATGCTAACCCGTCCATGTAGCGCACCTATACACGTGAAGAGGCAAAGCCGAGTATGTAGGAATTCCACTTGAACATGAGAGAGGGGAAATGTATGAATCATGACGCTTGATATTTAGACCATAATGATGGAAGCATGACGAAGGAGGATAACTATTGACCATGGTAGAAACTAATCATCCACATCGTGTTAGCCTGGAATGGGGACAAACAAATGAGGGTCGACCGTTGACCGTGTTCGAAACACGAGACCTGTCACAAATGTTGTCTGAGATCCTTAGGGACGTTGGACCAAAACAGTAGGAGAGCCCTTAGGCCTAGAATCCATGGAGAGCCCTTAGGCCTAGCATCAATGTCTTCCGAGGGTCCTTTTGGATGTGGAAGAGGATGAGGATCCAAATAGCGAGCTCACAAAGCTTGGACATGGAACGAGGGGAATGTCCCCATGGAAATTTCACACTTTGGGATCTCTGTCAAAACACATATGAATACGACAACATGACACATTAGATAGAGGGAGTTGAGTCCCTTCCATCAGAGAGATCTTAGTTTAGGGCCGTAGAACTCAGACCATAGGTGGTAGGAAACACGAGAGACTCATGGTGAGTAATTACAAAAACCCGACATGAATGGGAACCAGGGGTTCCGACCACCACGTGTTCCTTGGAGAGGTTTTAGGTCAAGGGACCAAAAATGAGAGTTGAGCTGGCCCTGAGGAAAAGTGAACAGGCCTTCCTACGTACCCCATGAGAATGGGGATCAAGATGCACGTAGTTCTTTAGGGGAGCACGGTGAGGTACCAGTGCCAGGGATAAAAGGGGTGTGCGGGTGTGGCCCTCGCACCAAAAGAAGCGGTATTTGATAAATCTTGTTTTTACTTTAAGGTTAGTGTTTTTTTTGTGAAGTGACATGAATAGGGTAGCAGGCCCTGGAATCGCCACAAGAATCAAGTTGTAGTAGGCATTGATAGATGGTATGGTAAACGAACAATACCCAACGTGATGTCCTCTATGATGAGGTCATCGCAATGCTGTGCGGTTTTTCATCGTGCGGCCAGGATGATAGTATCACAGTTTAGGGTCATGTGATGGGACCAGAAATGCATTTTAACGTCACACAGCATAGACGTAACAAAGGCGATGCTAGGCCGGGAATGTTTACGGTGCAATAGAACATCCCCGACGTGAATGGGGGAATGATCCCATATCACACCATACGCAATTCCGAGAGGATAACCTTAGTCCAAGGGGCCCAAATAGGGGTAAGAGGGAAAGGGGCAGGAGAAACTAGCTCCCAAATGAGATGGACCTAAAGAAGAGGCGTTCGGGTGGTCCTATGTATCCCATGAGGATGGGAATCAAGCCTCACGTAGTTCTGAACGAGATCTTAGTTTATGGTCTTAGAGCTCGAACCGTAGGTGGGGTAAAAACCCTCCATGTAAGTGCATATCTCAACTTGATCCCTAATCCCACGCGAGTTAAACTCGGTGTGGGAAACAAGGGAGGAAGATGCATTTTGCAATACCTAGAACACACGCTAAAGGGAAATCAGTGAGGCACCTCGAATGATGCCCCTATCGCGGATTTGGTACTCCTAATGTGCAGATGCGTGCTAAGGAATAGTACCAAGAGTTTTGAAGTTCTACTTGGACATGATGAGGTGGAGAAGGATGTGAATCATGTAACCGACACTTTGGGATTAATGGAGTTGGAGTGGCAATGGAGGATAACTGTTGACCATGGAGGAAACGCAGTATCCATATCGTGTTATCCTGAAGTGGGAAAAAAAATGAGCATCGACCACTGACCATGTTCGCAATGTGGGATTCGTATCAATTTGTTGTCCACGACCCTCAGGGGCGTTGGCCCGTAATTGTAGGAGAGCCCTTAGGCATATAATCCATGCCACTCGGGGGTCCCTTTAGGTGTGAAAGGTGATGAAAGCCCTAATGAAGAGAAACACAAAGCCTGAAAAGTGGGTGGAAGCATGTCCGAGCAGAGTCTGACATTCCAGGTACTAAACTAGAGTACCCTTAGGTACATCAGCGAACCGTCTAAGAGGGTCGACAGGGTGGCTCAGGAGGGAGAGGTACATGGAGTGGTCGTTACAAGACTGGAGCGAACGAGGAAATAATCCCATACCATGCCATATACTCCCCTCTTCGGGGAAGGGTAGGCCACGGGGCCAAGGTGAAATGGGGATTTCTGGGAGATGGGGCTGGACCCGAAGTCTAGACATTCGGGTGGTCCTACGTATCCCATAAGGATGGGAATCAATCCACACATAGTTCTCAAGATACAGATTAATGTCATGCAGTATGAGGAGGGGAGTAGGATACCCCCAAATAATGGAGGTGTATGACACGGTGAATAAACTGACGTGAATGAGGATGTAATCCCGCACCACACCATACACTCCCATGAGAGAGCCTAGGCTGGGGGCCTGAGAAGTCCAAGGGGCCTGAGGTTGGGCCTTGGTCAGTAAGGCCTAACCAGCTTTTAGTTTAACGTATTGCAGTAAGGACGAGGGTCGGGGGCCCGAGAAGGCCAAGGGGCCTGAGGCTGGGCCTCAGTCAGGAAGGCCTGACCAGACTATAGTTTAACATCTTTCAGTGAGGATGAGGGCCGGGGGCCCGAGAAGGCCATGGTTCTTGAGTCTGGGCCTTAGTCAGGAAGGCCTGAACAACTTGCAGTTTAACGTCTTGTAGTGAGGACGAGGGCCGGGGTCCCGAGAAGTCCAACAGACCTGAGGCTGGGCCTCGGTTAGGAAGGCCTAACCAGTCTGTAGTTTAACTTCTTGTAGTGAGGATGAGGGCCACGGCCCGAGAAGGCCAAGGGCCCTGAGGCTGGGCCTCGGTCAGAAAGGCCCAACCAGTCTGTATTTTAATGTCTGACAGTGAGGACGAGGGCCGAGGTCTCAAGAAGGCCAAGGGGCCGGAGGCTGGGCCTCAGTCAGGAAGGCTTGACCAGTTTGTAGTTTAACTTCTTGCAGTGAGGATGAGGGTCGGGGTCCGAGAAGGCCAAGGGACCTGAGGCTGGGCCTCGGTCAGGAAGGCCTGACCAGTATTTAGTTTAATGTCTTGTAGTGAGGACGAGGGCCGGGGCCCTGAGAAGGCCAAGGGGCCTGAGGCCGGGCCTCGGTCAGGAAGGCCTGACCAGTCTGTAGTTTAAGGTCTTGCAGTGAGGATGAGGGTCGGGGGCCAGAGAAGTCCAAGGGGCCTGAGGTTGGGCCTTGGTCAGGAAGCCCTGACCAGCCTGTAGTTTAACATCTTATAGTGAGGACAAGGTCTAGGGGACCAAGAAATCCAAGGGGCCTAAGGCTGGGTCTCAGTCAGGAAGGCTTGACCAGTCTGTAGTTTAACGTCTTGCAGTGAGGACGAGGGACGGGGGACCGATAAGTCCAAGGGGCCTGAGGCTGGTCCTCAGTCAGGAAGGCCTGACTAGTCTATAGTTTAACGTCTTGTAGTGAGGACAAGGGACGGGGTCCTGAGAAGGCTAGGGGGCCTGAGGCTGGGCCTCGGTTAGGAAGGCCTGACCAACTTGCAGTTTAACGTCTTGCAGTGAGGACAAGGGCCGGGGGCCTGAGAAGGCCAACGAACCTGAGGCTGGGCCTCGGTCAGGAAGGCCTAACCAGATTGCAGTTTAACGTCTTGTAGTAAGGACGGTGGTGATCTTAGTTTAAGGTCATAGAGCTCAGACCATTTTGCAGTTTACTGTCATGAAGGATGATAATGACTGTTTTAATGTCATGACGGACTAAGATGAATATTTTAACGTCATGTAGGACAATGATGATCAGTTTAATGTCATGCAGGATGATAATGTGCAATTTAACATCATAACGGACGAAGATTGTTATTCAGTTTAACATCATGCAACTAGAACATGGTTGTCACACAGTTTAACGTCATGCAACTGGGACGTGGTTGTCACACAATTTAACATCATGGAATTGGGATGTGGTTTTCATGCAGTTTAACGTCATGCAACTGGGATATTGGTATGACACATAGTGTCTCAATGGTAGTAGGGATGACTACATTCCCTCGTTCTGGAAGGTGTGGAATCCAGGAGTGTCGATATGATGGGGCGAAGGAGCCCGGAAGGCGTGGAAGCCTGGAACGTCAGTACGACAGGGGCGATGAAGCCCTGAAGGCGTGGAATCCTAGAATGTCGGTACGATGGGGAGAAGGATCCTGAAAGGAGTGGAAGCCTGGAACGTCGATACGACGGGGGAGATGGAGCCCGGAAGGCGTGGAAGCCTCGAACGTCGGTACGATAGTGTGAAGGAGCCCTGAAGGCGTGGAAGCCTGGATGTTGGTACGACGAGGCCGAACAGTGGCGGTATGGGGAGCACCTCCGTAGTGTCTGGTGATAACGGTGCAGGGTTGACAAAGCTTCGATAGAGTTGGGGAATAATGCCCCATGCGCGGCCTCTTGAGGCGGTGGAGTCGGCAAGGATCCGATGGAGTTGGGTGGATGATGCCACCTGCACGACCTCTTAAGGCAGCAGGATCAGCAAGGAGCCAATAGACTGGGGTGGCGGAGGCCACCCGCGCGACCTCTTGAGGTGGTGGAGTCAGTGAGGAGCCGATGGAATCGGGTGGCTGACGCCACCTGCGCGGCCTCTTGAGGCAGCGGAGTCGGCGATGAGCCGAAGGAGTGGGGTGGAAGATGCCACCTGTGCGGCCTCTTGAGGCAGTGGTGTCGGCGAGGAGACGATGTAGTGGGGTGGTGGGTTCCACCTGCGCGGCCTCTTGAAGCGCCGGAGTCGGCAAGGAGCTGAAGGAGTGGGGTGGCGGATTCCACCTGCGCGACCTCTTGAGGCGGCGACATCGGCGAGGAGCCAATGGAGTTGGGTGGCTGATGCCACCTGCACGGCCTCTTGAGGCAGTAGAGTCAGCAAAGAGCTGATGGAGGTGGGTGGCTGATGCCACCTGTGTGGCCTCTTGAGGCGACAGAGTCGGTGAAGAGTCGATGGAGGTGGGTGGATGATGCAACCTGCGTGACCTCTTGAGGCGACAGAGTTGGCGAAGATCCGATGAAGTTGAGTGGTGGATTCCACCTACGCGACCTCTTGAGGCAGCGTAGTCGGTGAAGAGCTGATGGAGGTGGGTGGTTGATCCCACCTATGCGGCCTCTTGAGGCAGCAGAGTTCGTGAAGAGCCGATGGAGTTGGGTAGAAGATACCACCTACGCAGCCTCTTGAGGTGGCGGAGTTGGCGAGGAGCTGATGTAGGTGGGTGGCTGATGCCACCTGTGCGACCTCTTGAGGCGGTGGATTCGGCGAAGAGCCGATGGAGTGGGGTGGTGGATGCCACCTACGTGACCTCTTGAGGCAGCGAAGTCGGATAGGAGATGATGAAGGTGGGTGGATGATGCCACCTACATGACCTCTTGAGGTGTTAGAGTCAGCAAAGAGCCAATGGAGTGGGGTGGAGGATTCCACCTGCACGGCCTCTTGAGGTGGCAAAGTCAGCTAGGAGCCGATGAAGGTGGGTGGCTGATGCCACCTACGCGGCCTCTTGATGCGGTAGAGTCGGTGAAGAGATGATGGAGTGGGATGGAAGATTCCACCTGCGTGGCCTCTTGAGGCGGCGAAGTCGGCTAGGATTCGATGAAGGTGGGTGGCTGATGCCACCTGCGCAACCTCTTGAGGTGGAAGAGTTGGCGAAGAGCCGATGGAGTGGGGTGGAAGATGCCACCTGTGCGGCCTCTTGAGGCGGTGGAGTCGGCTAGGAGCCAATGAAGGTGGCTGGCTGATGCCACTTGCGCGGCCTCTTGAGGTGGAAGAGTCAGTGAGGAGCCGATAGACCGTAGTCTTCAAACACCGGATGCTACTCATCCTCTCACATATAAAGGAGAGGGGATTCACATGGGTGATTCCTCAATTTTCCTGACACATTTGGTCTACTGGATATTGAAGGAGAATAGATTCACGTCGGGTTCACCATTTCTGTTTCCGACACTTTCTCCAGGGCGAGCGTATCCATCTATGAGGACGCGCAGTTGTTGCCCCGCATTCCCTCTTTCCAAAGGCGGGCAACATTCACTCCTTGTTCAGGGATGTTTTCTCCTTGATCAAAATGGGATGGTGGGATGTCGGTTCTTCCTTCCGTGGATTCCTCTTCAGAACTCATCACCTAGTCCGGGTCTCCCTTATAGATTAAGTCATGGTTCATGAATCTCGTTCCTGGTGACATATCTTTATGGACGTCAGTTAATTACACTACTTCCATCAAGAAATTCCATGGGGTCTTGACATGGTAGTGACTTTCGGTCAGAGTAGATGACAACATCATGCATGTCAGGGCATCTCTGGGTGCGTGGACATTGGGGAACCTGTATTCTTTTTCATAAGAGGGCATCTCAAGGGTGCAGAACCCGAGGCATCCCACATCAAATGCAGGGAATCACATGCCATAGGCATGTATCTGAGGTTTTCCTCAGCTACCCATGTTTAACACGGGGTATGTTGTGATTTTAATGTCTTGCATAGATGGTTACGCCAAAGGCATGTCTATCGAGGTTTTCCTCAGGAATCTCATGTTTTTAATGAGGTAGGACGTGAGTTTAACGTCTTGCGGAGACGAAAAGTGGGTGATCAGAATGTCCCATAGAGACAGATCAGATTGGTACATCCCAAGGAGGGAACACCTGGAAGATGGATGTATCAGAACACCCAATGAGGAAGGATTAGAGGTGTTGCACCCCATGAAGGGGAGATGTCACACCGTAATGGCTTATCTGAACACCACTGAGGGCAGATCAGGGAAATTGCACCCCAGGATGGGGGACACAACGGTTTACCATTGGATGGGATTGAAACTCAGGGAGGTTTCCTACGTACCCTATGGAGATGACAGGGATCAAAAACCACGTAGTTTGAAGGGGTGATGAATCAGGGTGTACACAAAGAAAAATGACCCAGAGACATACTGGGGCTTATGCATGGTTAGCTGCCCGAGTACTGCTAGGATCAGCGAGGAGGGTGGATGACATGATCCCACCGGGATGTGGCGGCCCGAGTAAGAATCAAGATGGATGATGGAGAATTTTATGGAGTGGAGGGGGAATGAAATGGGACTATAGTGGAGGTTATGGTAGTGATGGTCTTGAGCCTCAAAGAGACTTCCTACGTATCCTCGTGGTAGGGAATCAAAGTCCTCGTAGTTCGGTGGGATGATGGGACACCTGAGGAGGTGGTCCATGAGAATGGACACATGGTTGGGACCCAGAGGAAGTGGAACCTACGGGTTGGGGCATGACCTTCTCGAGACACATAGGCTCGAGGGATAGATCAGGATGAGACATGAGTGATGGGATTGAGCCTCATGGAGGCTTCCTACGTATCCCTGTGGTAGGGAATCAAAGTCCGCGTAGTTCATCTGACGACAGCTTACCGCCAAATGAGGTTGACAACGACTTACCTCTGAATGGAGGTCCATAGTTTAACGTCATGTGGGACGGGGGTGAACCGATGTTAAGGGAGTTGGAATAATCAGGTGGTGGGCTTGAACCTCATGGAGGCTTCCTATGTACCATGCTTTGACATGGATCAAAGTCCTCGTAGTTCGGGATGGGGCTTGGCACACCGACACAGAGACGGTCAGGGCCAATGGTTGTTGGACTTGAACCTCGTGAGGCTTCCTATGCATCGTTCCTTGGCAAGGATAAAAGACCACGTAGATCATATTGGGGTGTGTTGGCGAACCGATGTGAATGAGGACCTTGGTACGATGGATTTTGGGCTTGAACCTTAGGGAGGCTTCCTACGTACCATGCCTTAACATGGATCAAAGTCCCCGTAGTTTGGAATGGTGTGTATCGGAGAACCGACATGAATGAGGAACTTGGTCCGATGGATGTTGGGCTTGAACCTCAGGGAGGCTTCCTACGTACCATGCCTTGACATAGATCAAAGTCCTTGTAGTTTGGAATGGTGTGGGGCTTACACTCTAGGCTTCCCAAGGTGTTGGTGAACCGAGATGAAGGGGGTCAGAGTGACCAAAAGATGGTGGGATTGAACCTCAGGGAGGCTTCCTAGGTACCCCACCTTAGCAAGGATTAAAGACCAAGTAGTTCAAGATAGTGTGTGGATTACACTCTAGGCTACCCAAGTGTTAATGGGGGTTGGTGCACTGACACAGAGACGGTCGGGTCCAATGGTTGTTGGGCTTGAACCTCGTAGAGTCTTCCTATGTACCATGCCTTAACATGAATCAAAGTCTTCAAAGTTCAAGAGTGAAGATAGACCGGGGGTCCGATGGTTGTTGGGCTTGAACCTCATGAAGCTTCCTACGTACCATGCCTTGACATGGATCAAAGTCCCTGTAGTTAAGAATGGGGTGTGTTAGAGAACCGACGTGAATACGGACCTTGGTTCGATGGGTGATGGGCTTGAACCTTGTGAGGCTTCCTACATACCATGCCTTGACATGGATCAAAGACCACGTAGTTCAGGGTATGGGGCGGAGTCGGTGAACCGACGTGAATGTGGACCTTGGTCGAGGTGGATGATGGGATTGAACCTCAGGGAGGCTTTCTACGTACCATGCCTTGACATGGATCAAAGACCGCGTATTTTAGGGGTACAGTTTAACGTCATGTGGGACGAGGATGGTGTCGGTGAATCGACGTGAATGAGGACCTTGGTCCAGGTGGACGGTGAAATACAGTTTAACGTCATGCGGGATGGGGGATATAGTTTAACGTCATGTGGGATAGAGGATATAGTTTAACGTCATGCGAGACGAGGTGTTGGTGTCAGGGTCAGTGCTTACTCTAAGCCCATGTGAGTCGTGCTCGGTGTGAGAAACAAGAACCAGCAGAGACCTGACGATCACGTCACGGAAGGTACGTCTGTGGGATGTGGAGTGGGTCTTACGCGTGGAGCGGCCCAAGGTTCCAAGACTTACTCCAGGATGGAGGCCCGTGTGCCACTAGGGAGCGATAATGGTGGATGGGGATTACGTGAGGAAGCTTCCCGGGTGCCGCTATGGAGTGACAACGGCGGATGGGGCTTACGCGAGGAAGCTGCCCGGGTGCCGCTATGGAGCGGCAACGGTGGATTGGGCTTACGCAAGGAAGCTGCCCGGGTGCCGCTATGGAGCGGCACTGGTGAATGGGTCTTACGCAAGGAAGCTGCCCAGGTGCCGCCATGGAGCGACAATCGTGGATGGGGCTTACGCAAGGAAGCTGCCCAGGTGCTGCTTTGGAGCGACAATCGTGGATGGGGCTTATGCAAGGAAGCTGCCCGAGTGCCGTTATGGAGTGGAAATCGTGGATGGGGCTCACACAAGGATGCTTCCCATGATGTCTTCCTCATGTCTGGCCATAAGAGAATCCCAACCCACTGGTGGATTGAGGCCTTCACCTATGCGCTAGAACACAAGAAGGATAATGCCAATGGCATTGGAATCAGTCTGAAAAAAGGTAGATAGAGAGTGTGAATTACATGCACGACATTTGGAACAAAATGAGTGTGGCATGGTGATGGAGGATAGATACTGACCATGGCAGAAACACAACATCCACATCGTGTTAGCCTGAAATGGGGACAGAAAAACGAGGGTCAACTGCTGACCGTGTTCTAAACACAGGACCTGTCGCAAATGTCATCCAAAGTCTTCCGGGGCATTGGCCCAGGACGGTAGGTGAGCCGATGTGGCATGGGACCAGGCCGTTAGGGGTTCTCGCCATACATGGAAGTGGATGAGGATCCGAATGAAGGAAATGCAAAGCGTTAGGTGGAGTGATGGAATGTTTGAACAGATTCCAATACTCTTGAAATTATGCCACTGTAATCATGACATTAGGTATCTTATGCTTGGCACACAAGGAATCTCTTGTTTGGATCAAAAGACATACTATAATTTGAAAATAGGGAATAATACAGTTTATAGTCATGTAGAGAGGACTATTGGCATCTCATGCTTGGATCATAAGGCATCCCTTGTTTGGAGCAAGAGGTATCCTATGTTTGAATCATAGGGTACACTACAGTTTATATTCATGTAGAGAGGACTGTTGGCATCTCATGCTTGGAGAATGAGGCATCTCTCATATTGAGTAAGAGGCATCCTATGTTTGGAACATAGGGTGTACTACAGTTTATAGTCATGTAGATAGCACTGTTAGGCATCTCATGCTTGGAGCATAAGGAATCTCTTGTATGGAGCAAGAGGCGTCCTATGTTTGGAACATAGGGATTACTACAGTTTAAAGTCATGTAGATATGACTAATGGAATATCATGCTTGGAGCATAAGGCATCTCTTTTTTGGAGCAAGAGGCATCCTATGTTTGGCACATAGGGTGTACTACAGTTTATAGTCATGTAGATAGGACTATTGGCATCTCATGCTTAGAGCATAAGGCGTCTCTTGTTTGGAGAAAGAGGCATCCTAACTTTGGAACATAGGGTGTACTACAGTTTAGAGTCATGTAGATAGGACTGTTGGGAATAAGGCGCCTGAGAATGGATGGTGTTGAGACTTATGCAAGGGCGGCCCTTTTTGGTTCAACCTGGCATAGGAGCCAAGTGATTGGGTGTGGAGGAGTTTCCAGAGGAATGGTTTGACTCAAGGTACTTAGGGAATTGATGATGAGAATATCAACTCACGACATGAGAATGAAACCAAGAGGAATATATTGAATCAAGGTGTTTCATGGTGTGTGGAGTAGTATCTCAAATCATGGTATTCCATAGGTGGAAGGTGGGTGCGCATAATGGCGCAATGGAAAATCCCGACATCCCGGCCTGAAAAGTTCGCAGTGTGACTCTTCATTTTTCATGGGGGTCAGTGATGGAAGCTAAGGGACCGGCCTAGCCTCACGAAGCCAAGGCCTCTCGCGGAGCAAATGTCTCACGGAGCAAAGGTGGCTCGTGGAGCAAAGGGATCTCGCGGAGCAAGGGCGGCTTACAGAGCAAAGGGCTCTCTCGTAGCAAGGTGGCTCATGGAGCAAAGGGATCTCGCGTAGCAAGGAGGATCGCAGAGCAAAGGTCTCTAGAGGAGTACTCGTGGAGCATGGGCTCGTGGATCATGGTATCGTAGAGCATGGGCTCGCGGAGCATGGGCTCGCAGAGCATGGGATCGCAGAGCATGATCTCGTGGAGCAGCAACACGAAGGAAACTGCTCGCGGAGCAGGGGCTCACAGAGCATTGGATCCCTAAGTAGCAATGCGAAGGAATCCGCTCGTGGAGTAGCAACGCGAATGAAGCTGCTCGCGGAGCATGGCCTCGCGGAGCCGCTTCGCGAAGGAAATCGGAGCTCCGCAAACCGGGAGATTGGCCGCCAAAATGGCAGAGTGGCCATCTAAGGGGAGGATTGTCCGTCTGGAGAAGGGGGGAGAGCTGGGTATTTATAGGAAAGGGGCGCCACGAAGCATAACACGCTCGACACAAAGACAGAGCTTGCTCTGCGGTGGGTTCACAAATGTCAAAGGGGTTCGCAGAGCATCCCACCTCCTTTGCTTCGCGGTGGGTTTGTGAACGTCAAATGCATTTGCAAAGAATCCTGCCTCTTTTGCTTCGCAACGGGTTTGTGAACGTCAAATGTGTTCGTGGAGCGTCTCTCCTCATTGCTTCACAGTGGCGCTCCATAATCGCAGAGGGGTCTTCGCGAACCCGTTTTCGAGCCCAACTTCAAATGTCCATAACTCCTAATCCGTAACTCCATTCGGGCCCCACAACCTACCAAATAGAAGCTTGTGAAAAGGACTATGATCTTGGATCATGTATGGAAGCATTTGGAAAATTTTGGGGATGCGTTTTATGGGGTCTACATTATTATGTATACAATTAGTTATACATGATGTCATCTTACCATTATAGTGTATAATTTTTTGTGTCCACTATTGAAATGGTAATGTCCAAAGATTAATTGTCATATAAAAATGTTATATAAGATCCCAAGATATATTGAGAACCTCAAGATACTATGACATTAATGTTAAATATATGTTCTATGGTCTAGATACATCTTACTGACTGGACACCGTAGATGTTTTACTATCAGGTGCAGGGGGCTCATAATCATTGAGACTTCTTCTCATGAAGTTCGCACATGGTGATCTATAGTAGTGAGATCGTGAGGACATACTCGCTAATTGGAAAACCACATGTTTTGGGTGTCATTGGTCATTCTTTTCTATAGACATGTGTATTGGTCTCCTGATTTGATACCATTATCAATGTGTATCATTTGATTGCATACTTTGATGCAAGGAAAAAAATCATGGTATTGAAATCATGAAGAGGTATCTTGTGTTGGGTGCATCGTTGATGGTATGACATTGGTTGAATGGTCAAGAAATGATTTTTCTCTTTCAAGTTTAGGAAGTTGAATATCTCAGGCCTGGTTGATCAAGATGATGCTTCCTTCATAAGTCTTTGGCCAAAGAAGTCAAAAGGCAAATCTATCCAAAAAGATCAAAAAATAATAAAGTAAGAAAAGGGCGATGACACAAGTGTGTGTCTTTCTTTATGAGATATTTAATGACAAAGTGATTATAGTACACAGTCAGTGTTCATAGGTTGTTTGTCATTGCTATGTAAATCCTTATCTCTTTAGGGGACATGATGGGTTTCTAGACTCTGCTCTTGGTCTGTGGATTTTATTCACTACTACCTAGATAAGGGCCTAGAGGCTCACACACAATTACATATTCAAGAATCTTCTCTATTCAGTTGAATAGGTATATGGACTTGGTGGGCCCCATCATAGGGTCCGAGTGTTGACCAAGTTATCGATCACTGATAATTAAATAAATTAATTATTATTCAAGTTATGAATAATTGGGATGAAATTTATTTAAATTATTTAAAAGTTAAGAAAATATGGGAAAATATTAATCGAACGAATATTATTTTAATATTCAAGGTTCGTTTAATATTAACCAGGATTGTGAGTCGAGTTAAATGGATCGGTTTTTATCACGTAGTATATTTTATATATATTACAAGTATATGATAAAATAATAAATAATATTAATGCAGTTTATTTTTTCAAAATTATTTATTCAGTGGATGTTGAAATAAACGAGGTCCGGGGAACTCAACTGGGTATTTTGCAACACCACTATAAATAGTGGTGAGGCTCTCTCTAATGGTACTATTAATTCATTTTCATGGAATGAAAATGAGAACCTCTCTCTCCTCCCACTTCCTAAAGAGAGAAGTAATTGATTAAGAGCATGGATCAAGATCTTCCTCAATCATTGAAGGAATCTCAATGCGGTGATCATTAGGATGTTGAAGACATTTTCAGATCGTCGATCTAGCACCCGGAATTCGACGATCGATGATCTATCAGATTTTAGAATCACGTGTGGACGATCTAGAGGGATTCTATTATGGATACTTCAAGAAATGATTGTCATCGACTAGTTTCAGCCGACCGTTGCTTCAGATTTGAAACAAGCATAGTGGAATTGACCTAGAAAGTAAGAAAAAAAGGGGAGGAGGAGACTTTAAAGGAAGAGACTTAAATTTAAAAAATTAAATAAAAAAGGGGGTAAGGGGTGGCGTATAGAGAATTCAAAAAGGCGGAATTTTATAGGGGGTTTGCGCGGACCCCTTCTCCTTCCTTGGCACAACCTAAAGGGAGTCACCCTTCTACTGTTCGCCACCGAAACCAGGAGTTAACCTCCTCCTCCTGGGCTTCCCCGCATAGCCGGCCACCATCGCTCTGGGCACCCTGCCTAGCAGCCACAGTGCGCCACCCCACCAGATTAGGCTCTTGTCCACCCCTGTAAGCTGCCTCCTATTTCTCTAACGAACGACGCCACCAACCTGTTCCTCACCCGCTGCTGCCCCGCGTCATCCTGCCTCACTCCCAGCCCACCTCCCTAGCTGTCGCCCTACAACCCGGCTCCCGTCGGAGCTGGGATCTCTGCTGAAGCATGGTCCAACCACCTCAGGGTGCACCGCCGGACCGAGACCACCGGTTCGTTAGCCTTCCCGTGGCCTCCTCTGCCTTGAGCCGTGCCTAACCTCCTCCATCCTGGAAACAACAGAGGAGCCACCCAGAGCTGGCCCCGTTCATCCAACCGGGTCTCCCATGGTCACAGACTACAACAAATTTTTTCTACCACCTCTACCAGATTTCGCCTCGCCTAGATTCTCCTCAGCTCGGATAGCTGTTGCACCTTCTCCTGCGGTCGTGCACCGCCGTCTCAAAATAGACGAACCCCGAGCGCGGGTAACCCCTAACAAGTTCTTCAGGGTCTAGTTTTCCTAGAAATAGGACTAGGTAGACCTGCCCGACCAAGAATGGGTCTGGGCGGACCTGCCTGGTCCTAATAAGCCCATCACGAGCTTTTCCCAACCCATTATGGGTCTGCACAGGTTAGGTGCAACCCGCAACGGAGATGAGCGGGTGTTTCGGGACCCAAGTTAATTTCAATTAATATAATTTATTAATTTAATTAAAAAATTAAATTAAATTAATTAATATATTAATTGTGGATGAAAATAAATAAATTTTAATACCCGGATTAAAATTAATTCAATTTTATTATTAAATTGAATTAATTTACATTAATTTAATTTTGAAATTAAAATTAAATTAATGAGTAGACCAATAAATAATTAAATTATTTGAATTTATTAATTAATTTTATTTAATTAATAACCCTCATACTTATTTAATTCAAATTTATTTTATCACGCATTGATTTTACTCATCTACTAGTATTGAGCACCAACCCTTGTATGTATACATTTATTTATTTAATTATTTAACTACGTGCGATGATTGTAATTAATTAAATGACAGTCTGCACAACATCTTTATTTTCGATTGAAATGTATAAGGACCTACATGTCCAATTTAGGTGATGTAAATTTATAACTCTAGTCCCCCTCACTTGCATGCGAATATATTTGTATTTCGGATGAAGACGATGCAAGTCATGATGTGGAGCCTGTCAAGATGAGACGGTACTCCAAGATGTGACATGGACCTTTCCAAAATGAGGCGATACTCCAAAAGAGAAGTGAACATATAAAATGGTGGAAAGATGCATGAGGAGTCAAACTTCAACTCAGGTATTATTCCCTTAGGTCATTTAGATGCTCAAGACCAATCGGGTAGCAGTTTACCTTTATGCATTAATTTATTATTTTATACATTTATAAATAGTGGGAGAAATACATAAAATAATATATAATAAAAATTCATAAAGAAGCAGTGTATGTTTTTCTATTAATGTTCAATTGTGAGTGCGATAACATAGACAAAAAATATTAATAGAAATGTATTACATTCATCGAGAGAAAAACAAAAAACCCTCAAAAAAATATAAAGTCACCATAGCCTTCCATCATTCAAGTTTGAACAAAACTGGGTGTTTGGGGTGCCAATCATGCCATAGCTGAGGGTACCTCTTACTACCAGGGAGTTCTTATTATGGTGGTGGGTTGAATTAACTAAAATTGTAGCAAATAAATAGCCATATCTAGCTTTTTGTAACTTTAGAGGCAAGCATTGAGTAAACTAGGTTATGATTTTAGAAGCTGAGACTTCACTCAATAGATCAAGGAACTGTGAGTTAATGTGGTTCACCAGCCAAAAGCCAACCTTGAACCCTCTGAGTAGTGGCTTAGCCATAGCTTCTAGACTATGAGGGAGGTTCAGGAATCCTTTCCACTAGAATACTCAAATGATAGAGTATTCTGATTCTAGTACAGAGGGTTCTTAGAATTCGATAAATTAGTGGGATACATTTAATGATTAAATTAATAGGTAATGTCACATTCGGTAATCAACATCAAAAGTACTAATCTGCTAAGGTTTATTTGTAGATAATGGCATGTAATATCACAAGTAATAACCAAGATTAATATTGGACAAAGTTAATGTCCAAACCAGCATGAATTTCAAATAAGTATAAATGCTTGTGCATAATATTACTATATCAGAAATTCAAGGGGCTTCTATCCCAACCTGTTAAGCCACCTCAAGAAGTGAGGGTGTAAATGCTTACAAGAGACTCATAAATCAAGAATATGACGGTTCTTTCATAATTCTATCATCAACGTCTGATTTTATTTTTGGTCGCTACATCATGACATGGATGATGTTACATGTAGTCTCATCTCCAAGAAGTTTCCAAGGAGAAAGCTAAGCAAGATTTGAATGTGATGATTGCACTCGCTTTGTGTAAAGTGAAAGAAAGTTCATAATCTTTCCTGGCATCCCATTATTATGCCTTTTACACCCAATTAATCTAGTTTCATTTAAGGTATACAAATGAACAGTATAGAGAAAGCACTTCATTACCTTTAAGGTAACATTTTCCAAGTAATAAGAATATTAAAGACAGAACCATCTTTTGTTCTTATGGAAAATAAATTGAAATACAAGGAAAAAAAGCCTATGGAAAGTTATTCCAAAGGAACCTTCATAATTTCCTTCAAAGAAAAGTGGTTAGTTATTAATAGGAGGTTATTTTCAACACATATTAGAAATAAATTTATGGAAGTTTAAAAATACAATGAATTAAAATACAAGAAGCAAGTACCTGCTTCTTGTTTAGGTATATTCATCAATATAAATTAATGTTTCTAACATACTTCTTGGGTATTGAATACAATATTCCAATAACATATGTGTATTTAAATACAATAACCAAGTAAGTATAGGAACATTATAATAAGTAAAGTGTCTTCTATAAGTAGCTGAGAAAGGGTGATTCTGAAGTCAGCGGTGAGAAAAACATAACTTTTAATTTCCAAGTGAATGATTTTAGTTGAAAAAATTGTTGATTATAACCAAAAAATTTATCTCACATGAACTTTTGGTCATAATGAGATATTATTCCAAGTTCATGAATGCATGTTTTTTTTGCTGTAACATACTCAAAAAATAGTCCAGACATACTTGAATCATATGAAATACATGATGAATATAAAAATGTAAGACTTACCCAGTTGCAGCAACATAATTATTTGTCAAGTAAAAATAAAATTGGATGTCTAGAATATACCCTATATATTATTTAGGCTTAGAATAGCTAAAGACCTTTGGTATTATTGACATCTTTAGTTTAGACAAAGAAACCTTTAGAAATAAAGGTATGCCACAAAGCTTCTAGGATCAGTTCAACAAGAGAGTGTGAACTATTCCAAAGAAAATCTAGAGGTAAAGGTACTACATAAGATTCCTTTACATTATTAGGGAATGTAATAGTAAAGTATATTTATGTTTAGAAGATATGAGTTGCTTTGGATTGGCATGCCGAAGAATATCTTGACTATGCAATTGTCGATCATGATAATGTAGCACGGAGTAATTCTTAAATGCATGTTACCTTATCTACATCACAATATTGATGTTGATAAGAAGAATCAATGATAAAGTCTTACATGTTAGCATAAATCAACAAAAAATAGCATGGATCAATCTCTAAATGCACATTTTATACGTCAAAGTAATGGTGTAAGTAAGATCAATGTTTCAACTTGCAGAAACTTCCATTATATTACAAGATGTGTTTAGAAAATAACGGCGAAATACAATAACCAATAATCCAAATAATAAATGATAAATGGATATCATATGAGTCAAAGTATGATGGAAAACACATTATGTCATAGGAAATGTTTTAAATATGCAAAGAGTTTGTTAAGGATTTAAACAAACATGCATCACGTTAAATAGGTTGTGCATCTAAGGTAATTATCCTAATGGTTTCTTAGGATATTACATAAATACCTAATATAGAAAAGATGTATTCAAGTATTAGACTAAATATCTATATAAGGGTGCACATCTCTTTTAGAGATAGTGGGAGAAAGATTGACTTGGGTTTGGTCAATTCTCAAGATGCATAAATGGTTGGCATAGGAACAAGTTCCACAAGTACGTGTGGAATAGGAACATTCCAGTGACACATAATTCATAGGAAGGATGAAACCATGGTGATGGTTTTATATTCACCATGGCTTGTGATAAATTATTCATTGAGAATAATAATTCCTATAAGTAAGTAGTATATGAAAATTAGCTATGATTGACAAGATCAATTAAAATTCAATAATATATTCCATGTGTCAAATTGAAAAGGGGCATATAAATTGAATACTATGGTGGGTATTCAAATGAAATGAGAAATGGATGGCACAAGCCAGGAACCAATAAGGATTTATTGGTTATAATAATTCAGTTTTCCTAAATCGATTAGAATTTTACTTATCATATCTAACTTCTAAGATCATCATATTGGTCATTGGATGTCAAGATAATCTTTCTTGGAAGGTGTCTGTACAATGCAACCAGAAAGGGATGATGAAACCATCAAATTCCAATATAGGTTTCAAGTTACTGAAATCTAGTTTTGAATAAAAGTAAGCAACAATATCTTAGAGAATTCATTTCAAATGAATATTTTACTAGTGTCTACCAAAGGTTAGTGGGATTGAAAAAGTTTTCCAATAGAAATATATATAACATATGGAAAATAGATATTGGCCTTACAGTTAGTTAAGACCAGGATGAAAGTAATTCTCCAATGATTGACTTAAAGTATCAACCTAAGTTCTAGGGAACTGGATCTATCTAAGTAGATCTAAAAGTTTCTTGGAGCTAGTCAATCATATATATATTGACAATGTATTGAAAAATAAAAGTTAGAACAATTAAAGTTAAGAATTTTTTTTCAATGTCACATGGCATAATATCTTCAGGTTGACATGTTTGGAACATGGGAAGAGATTAAAAGTTGTGAATTGAGTACCATACGCTTCAGTGATGGATCAATTGTAGGAAGACATCAATTTTATCCAGGAGCACTGCAAGTGAAGCAGTCATAACAATCATATTGTACTTTGGAAAGTACAAATGATCTATAACTGGTAAGTGGAGAAGAATGAATTCTAGTTATGGTGGGACACAAACTAGTAATCCTTATATCAATTTGATCTAGTGTCGTAGTTAGGAAAAGGTGATGAGCGAGTCAAGGTCATAAAATCTAGTGGTAGCCATATCTACAAATATCGAGTACATTGAAGCATCTAAGGCAGCTAAGAAGTAGTTAAATGCAATTATTTTTCCAGTTCTTGGAATCAAACATAGTGAGAAAAGTATTATTATAATGTAAATTTTGAAATTTTTATTATACAAATTTTCAAGTTATGAAAATGGAAAAAAGGGATATTCTCGCGGATACTATCTCTTGAGAAGTTTTACTCAAGGAGATGAGGTCGCATACAATAGATTTTCCATGTGGTGAAAACGCAGAAAGCCGAGTAGTTTAAGCCATTACTCAGAAGAAGCATGATCTTTATCATGTGAGTAGCTAACAAGTTTGGTTAGCAAGTTGGCTCTAGTTCAAGTGGGAGTGTAGAAATAGTGGGTACCCTAGATCCAACTATGCCATACTTTTTATTACCATATCATGTATACTGTTAGTTATAAATGATGTCATATTACCATTATAGTGTAGAATTTTCTATATCTAATATTGAAATGGTAATGTCCAATGATTAATTGTTGAATCAAAAGGTTATAGAAGATCCCATGCTGTAATGAGAACCACAAGATACTATGACATTAATCTTAAATATATGTTTTATGGTATAGATACATCTTACTGACTAGACATAGTATATGTTTTACTATCAGGTGTTGGGGGCTCATAAGCATTGAGACTTCTTCTCATGAAGTTCGCACTTGGTGATCTCTAGAAGTGAGATCATGAGGACAGACCTGCTAAAAGGAACACCACATGTTTTGGGTGTCATTTGTCGTTCCTATCTACAAACATGTGTATTGGGCTCCTTACTTGAGACCATTACCAATGTGTATCATTTGATTGTTTACTTTGATGCAAGGCAAAAACCATGGTATTGAAATTGTGGTGAGGTAGCTTATGTTGGGTGCGTCATTGGTGGTATGAAATTGGTTGAATGGTTAAGAAAGGATTTGTATCTTCCAAGTTTAGGAAGTTGTATATCTTAGGAAAAGTTGATCAGGATGGTGCTACCTTCATATGTATTTGGCTAAAGCAGTCGAAAGGTAAATCCATCCAGAAAGATCAAAAAATAATAAATCAAGAAAAGGACAATGACACAAGTGTGCGTCCTACTTTATGATATATTTAATGACAAATAGATTATAGTACACAATTAGTGTTTGTATATTGGTTGTCATTTCTATGACAATCCATATATCTTTAGGGGTCATGATGGGTTTCTTGACTCCGCTCTTGGTTTTTGGATTTTATTCACTACTATTGAGATAATGTCATGACCCATCCCCCCGGGCCTGTGCTATGACTACCCCAAGCCTGTCTACTATAGGCTAGGGGTTGGAAACTAGCACCGAAAAGGAATTTATCTAAAATAGAAATACATTTTATTTGAACCTGCAAACACACAGACTAAGAACATGACAAGATGAAAATAACGTAGTAAAATTACAGTAGTAAAGTGTGTACTGAGAGTAAAGGGGCCGGAATACAATCCCAACAGAAAAGATACAACTACAATAGAAAAAATCTCCTAATATCATCCACTATAGATATTACCTGAAGGGTAGGTATAACTCGTCTCTGCAGCTCTCCACGTCTACCAGTCACCTCCGTGTACTGCCTGGTCCTGGTTCCCTAAAGTATCAGCCAAGATGCTCGTCGTCTTCACAAGACACAACAAGGTGCGGGCAAAGCCAGTGCAGAGATGAGTATAACAATACCCAATAGGTACCCCGAGATCCTCAAAATTCTCTCATAATTCCACAAAGAAAAAACCATAAGGCACGATCTCAATCACAAAGCAAAAAGAAAAAGACTCAGCTCAAACCAGGTATACAACTCAGAGTTCAGGAATAAAGATGATTAGTCTTAAGATATATCATTTTATTCTCCCATGAAGTTTCCACAATTGAACCATGAAGAAGTTTTTCCATTTTCGATCTACATAGGCTCGTATGTCACTTATCCACGATGAGCCGCTCTAGGGATGGTCCTTGTCGGGTCGCGCACTGCTGATCCACAAAGGGTTGCTAGAATGTAGATCCACACAAGGTTTCAATGATGTTGATCCACAAAGGGTCTCTATGATGCTGATACACACAGGGTCACTATCATGTTGATCTACATAGGGTTTTTATGATGTTGATCCACATAGGGTGTCTATAATGTTGATCCACACAGGGTCGCTATAACGATAATCCACACATGGTCGATAGAATTCTTATCCACATAGGGTCTCTATAATTCTAATCCACATAGGTTCCCTATAATGATGATCCAAATAGGGTCTCTATAATTTTGATCCACACAAGGTTTCTATAATGCTGATCCACACAGGGTCGCTATAATGCTCACACCCAGCCACATGATTCTCCGCACTTGGTGCGCTTGAGTTCCATAGGATCTACTCCTCAAGATATCGGTTATTCCTCAATTGACATGAATTTCCACAAAGTAATAACCCAAAGAAGCTCCATGTCTTAAGGGTTTCAATGCAATAGACGACGCGTCAAACGGATGCCAAGTCTGTGAGTTATAAGCATTTTAGTACCGAGGTCCCGGTTGTATTCGGGTTCAATACAACCTGGCTATACTCCAAATTTCTCCAAAACTCAGGTGGAGTATCTCAAAAGAACTTTCTCATTCCCAAGATTCCAGTACTGCAAACGGTTTTTCAAACGAATGTCTGGTTTACAAGATATGGCCTTTTAAGCGTATCTGGGCCAAAAAGGGTTCCGGGTTCGGTCCGACCCGGTCGGCCCGACCCGAACCAGTTCGGTCTGACCCAGATTCGAACCGGGCCGTCTTGAGTGGACCGGGGCATGGAGGGCTCGGCCCACTGGGCCACAGGCTCAGTCCGACCAGGCTTGGCTGGGCGCAGCCCGCCAAGTTGCCCGACCCGCTGGCTGGCGCGACCCCAAGTTGGGTGGCCCGCGTGGGGTTTCTCCCCCTATCCGAACGAATAATCCATTATGGAATTGCAATGGCAATTCCACATGGTGCCACCTCCCTATCAGTGGGACCCACATGCATGGTTCCCCTTTACCGAGGCTTCGAAACTGCGGCCTCCTTCCGCGGCGCATGATGGCGCACTGCCCTGCTGCCACCGCGGCTGGCCAACGCCAGCCACTCTATCTGACGCCGGCTGCCCCGTCCGTCCGCCATGATGCCTCAAGGTGCCACCTCTCTTCCACAACTAGCGAAAATAGGCTGCCGCCGTCACCCGCCAGCACCGGTGCCGCGCTGGCGGGGCTTCCACGGGCCACCGGGTGAGCTATAGTGGTCTGTTTCCCTTCTGATTGCACCTACGGTCTTTTCAAGATACTGGCAACACTACGTGGCTCCCTAATTCATCTTTACACCATATGTTTCGGTTTCCCAGGAATAATTCCACCACAACCAAATTCGGCGGAGGGTCTGGGCTTTGTTCATTTGGCCCACGCCTTCCACATTAGTAATTAAACAATGGTGTAAATAAAAAATCACATAGATAATGATTAAAACCCCGTTCAAATATCCCACAACAACCACCTGAAATTTCATACGAATCGCAGATCAAATCGTTTTGATTGATCTGCATTCGTCATGCTTTTCAAGAATGAGGAAAATAAAAGAGAATTTACTTGAATGTAATAACAACCCCTTCCTCGGATCTAGAGGAGATGTTGTGGTTATGGAAGAAGAATCCACGTTTGATGAAGCCATCGATGTTCATCATTTCGAGATTGATTCCTCCAACACTGTCGTCCAAGCCTCCATTCCTTTTTGGTGGAATACGGCACAACACTTCGTCAAAGGTTCCTCACTTGAGTGCCAAAAAACCATGCCCGATCTTCGTTTAAATAGATGTGAGGAACCAACCATGTTGCATAAAATTAATGGGGTTCATTAATGAACCACATTTAGTGTTCCATTAAAACAACCAACATCGAGGTTACGAAACCCAAGGTTCAAGTCATTGAATGTCCTATTAACTTTTCGGTTCTACCACATCACTCAACAATTACAAAAAGAGATAAAATAACTCAGGGAGTTATTTTATTATTTTTTTGTAAAGTCCAAAAATTAACCTTTTTGTCTAACCCTTGTAGGTCGAAGTTAAGCTTCGCCTAAGTGATTCTTGGCACTGCAAATTCAATAGTGCCCTCATATTTTTAAGCCAAGAACTGGTTTAAAAGATAGAAATCGTTGCTCGAAAATTTATTGAACGCACCTTAAAAAAGGTCAAAAATTATTAACAGTCACCCTCAACCCGTGGCGGTCCAGGTTAGGCTCTGTCTAAGGGGAAAATTCCCTCACGAGCTCAACGGTACTCTCAGATTTCCAATCCGAGTTACCGTTTAGGAGTTATATAATTTAACAATAAAATAATGGTTACTTAATTATTTTATTTACGGTCAAAACTAACTTCCACTGTTGGCCCGCGCTGGTCAAATTTAGGATTTTCCTTAGAAAATCATACCCTCACGAGTTCAGTGGGGGTCTCATATTTTTAATCAGACTCTCCGTTCTTGAGTTATAAGCATTTGGAAAATAAAATAATCTTATTTAATAATTTTATTTATGCTTATTCCATTTTCGGGTCTTCTCACCGGAGGCCTACACTGACTAAAATTAAGTCGCACCTCAAGTAAACCCAACATTTTGAATGAAATGGTGCCCTAAAATTTCGATCCAGGCACCCATTTAATAGTTATTCCACTTTTTCAAGAAAACCACTCATGCACACTATTTAAAGCTTAACATTTTTTGATAGATCATTCCGAACACTCCAGGCCTCAGAATCAGGTACCGTCAATTTTCACAATCTCATAATAATTCCATATAATTAAAAAAAATTATACAGAATTTCCAGGACATTACATTCTCCACACCTTAGGGATTTACGTCCCCGAAAGAAAAAATAAAGGCAAATCAAACAAATGAGGGTACTGAGCACAAATATGAGCCTCCTGATCCTATATTCTCTTCTAGAGGTTCTTGTGTTGATGTCGAACTCACACTAGAGGGATCAACCATACACGAAGGAATCACTCCTTTCGATGATCTATCTCCACTGAGAACTCCGTAAAAGTCACCCTATCATCAAAGTCCATCTCACCCTATTTGATAACGTGTGATGGATCATGCACGCATATCCTCAGCTACGACACATGGAAAATGTTATGCACTCGGTGCATCTATGGGGGAAGAGCTAGGCAGTACTCCACCTCGCCAACTCTGTTGAGAATTTGGAAAGATCTGATGAACTTTGGAGATAGCTTGCCGCCCCGGCCAAATCTCTACAATCCTCATCGGGGTGAGACCCATATGAAGACATGATCTCCCTCCTATAACTCCAACCATTTCCATTGTCACAACTGATTAAAATTCTATGATCACCTTTCCATCCATGCGAAAGGCTACCCCATTTTAACTGATTGATGTGCCCATCGATCCTTTGGTAGTGGGTACTCATTCTCCACGACCACTTGGTTAAAGTGCCAGTAATCCACACATGACCTCAAACACTGGATCTTACTATGAACTTTCTCTACAAATCTCCCAACTGTACTCCCATATCCCAGAGCTCCGTGGGATCCATCTGATATGCAGTTATAGATATCAGTGTCTTCCCTGGGTGCAAGCCAATGCATACGTCCCTCTCCCTGTAGGAAGGTAATCCTGGAAAAATATTTAGAAATGATATTCCCACACTTTGCCACTATTGTTGGGAACTGAAAACTAAAAACTCCTACCACCACGAGGGTAAGGTTGGACGACTAAAGAGTGATCAGCTGCAACCTCCTATGCATGATTTTATCTTGTGCTGCTTGAGTTTCCCTTTTCACCGACCAAGGAAAACCTCATTCGAACGCAATAGATATACCACATCCTTTTTTCCTAAAATAGTCAATCTGAGCATGAACTGTGGATGACCAATCCATACCCAAACTAACGTTGTAAGGCCTCGATGTTTCCACCAAGAGGTTCCAATTGAAACTCTCACCTCAAGGGTAAAATTATACCATAATTATAAGTATGAATATTGAGTCTCCTCCCATAGGTATCTTTAGACGTAAGGGTCAAGTAAATGGTTTAACCGGAAACTCTAGGTCTTGAACTAGATTCGTAATGAGAAGGAATGATTAGTAACTATGTATATTAATTACGTTAGCTAGTAATAGACACATACCGTACCTCAAATCATTCACAGATCCCTTAGGTCACACTCCTTGACTGCAAGCAGCTACTCCCTTCCACGTCTATTGCCCTGCAGATTCATCTGTCCCTATCACTTCCCCTTCCTGAAACATTTTTCACACCCAAGTTTCTGAGACTGGTGTCAGTTTCCTACTTTCCCACTGCTAACATTCACTGATTGTATCTGCTCATCCAAAGAACATTCAACCAAAAAGGTTCTCCCTATCACCATAACATAAGTAGGAATACACAGAGGAATAGTGCCAGCTCATATATCCATAAACACATCTTGATCAGAGGTATGAGCCCTGAAGCACTGTTCATATCATATTCATCGAGTACCTAGAATGGTCAGTACGCCTTGATGAATACTTAGCTACTGACATGTCATCCTGATGAAGCTATAGAAGCTCTTGGGAACAAATACCCCTAAGTTTTTTTATGGAAAGTGACCCCTTCTCTTAGGAAAGTTCTCAAGCTATGTCCACATAAAAGTCACCTCATTGTAAGATAGGGGTAATCTAAACCCTGCCATTTCCCTGCTGAGCCACATAGAAGGCTCACTACCAAGATCTCCATCTGATCTATTGGTGCCCTGGATAAATGGAAACTTGATATCCACCTCAATCTAGTTCTTAGCTGCATGTGAGTCAGGATCACCTTGAAACATGAGGGGTATCTGTCACTGAAACTCATGTAAGGCACATAGCCTATGGTTAAACCAAAATTTACCCATGTTTTAAGGGTCAAGCGGTCGCTTGTAGTGTAGCTTGGGTTGTCGAATCCTCAGAGACCTAAGAAGAACCATTAGAAACTCAATAAAAAGAGATGGATTTTTGGCTATGAAGTGGCCAACGTGGGTTGATTTTAGAAGTTTTTGAAAGAGCACTAAAAGATCTATGTGAATTCAAATTATGAGAAAATGAGTTGATCCTAGGTTATTTCTCGGGGTGGATTGAATGAATTCCTTTTTTTATGATTTTAATTTCATTAACTCGAGAAGGATTCATGCAATGAATTAAAACTAACCTCATCACTTACTAATTAAACACCTTGAAAACACATTATAATCACCTATACACTTGTAGGATCATTTTCATGAGCACTCCAAGGTAAATGATGTAATTAGAACATGAAAGTGGGGTGAATAAATTCAATAAGAAAGAGGAAGAATAAAAATCATTGAATGAAAAAAACTCAATTAACAGAAATTAATAACATTTAGGGCATGAGAAATAACATTCAATCCAGCCCATTGCTACTCCCTTGGATCAACCCATAAAAGATCTACCCCTCCATTGATGACAAGTTCTCAACGGAAGCGGAAAGTAGACTTATGAGGGTGGAATTGAAGAAGTAAAAACAACAAAAATAACGATCACTCCACCGTTGTGTGAACAAAAATCACAAGGTTTGGTGTGAATAAATTCACACCTTGAGGCAAAGGTATCAAGGTTATAAGGATAAGAATAGAACAAGAGAAGAAGAATAACTTTTATTGAAGACTAAGGTGATTCGAACAACTTACATGAGAAGGAAGAACATTACAAAGGCAAATTGGCATAATAACATTACAATGAAAAGAAAGCACCAAGATGCTAAAATACTCCATCACTATTGCCTTAAATAGGCATTTTGGAAGCCTTTGGCCGAGCTCCCATAATCCCATGTTCATTTAATTATTTTTTTTGGAGAAAGGTGGGTGGACATTTAATGCATAAGATACTTTTCAACTCTTGCTTCGAAGTGGGAGCCAGCTTTCTACACCGAACAGAAGCGCCGAAAGAACCATCTAGAAGGCCGAATTGGAGTGGGACATAGAAGACGTTAATGAACCCCCAGATGTCCCCTAATAGAATGTAAAATTTCAGCCCAAAATACTTTGTTTTTCGGGATATATGATTGAAATAGTGGGCTGTTTTTCTGGGCCGCAGAATCTGGACCAAAATTAAATCTTCAACGTGGGCCGCCTTAATAACCACCATTGAGGACGAATTAGCATTGGATACAGCATAATTATTTTTTCCTATATATTTATTCTAGCCTCCAATGAATTTGGGGCTTCATTGGGCCTGTATTGTGGGACCCACAGTCCGATCAGTGGGATGATATCCAATCTGCCTTCTCCAGAATTGTTTCCTTTCTTCACCAAAAATCCTCATCATCCTTTATGAATCCTCCATTGATCCCTGAATGAAAAATGTTCATATTTAAGTTTATATCCATTTCCAAAAATATCAAATTAAAATATGGACAATTACATTATTTGAAATCAGATGAAACATTAGGCCTAAATTGGTGCATATTAGGCATGAAGTGCACAAATGCTGAGAATGGATGTTCAAAATTAAAATCCACTAACTCAGGCCCATAAGATCAAAAATAAACATTTAATACCATTACAATGTAATCAAAATATGTGTTTTTATTGGCTAATCACGCCCCCCAACTTGAGTTTTTCTAGTCCCGAGCAAAATATGTCTCACAAAAATGAAATTCGAATGACCTTTTCCAAAAACATTTTAATACACATTTCTCACCCAAAGATCACATACCAAACAATTATGAAACCCATCGAAATCATTTAAAACAAGCTATGTCCACAGGCATATCTCAAGCCCTAGCCCATTCCTTTGTTCAAATTCATTTCCATATTTCATCCAAATTCAATTAAGCATTATGAAGTGTTGTGCATCACAATAGACATGGGGGTTCATTTCCATTTGAGGGAGAAAAGATGGAAGCGCTAGGAGCAATCAAATTTTAATAATATGATGAGTACTCATTTTTTTATTTTCTTTATTTTTGGGTTTTTTTTTCAATTTTTCCATGGTAATTGAAATTGAACTCAATCGAGTCAACCCATGTAGCAAGACTTTGCCGATGACTCCCAGGCTCAAAGACCTTAGGGAACTAAGTGAAGCTCACATACTCAGGCATCATCTCGAGTTAACTCAATCAAAAACATATTAAAATTACCACAAATAGAGATAAAATGCCCAAATCTGGGCCAGACAACTATGGAGTCACGATCCCCAAGTGCCAAAAGCCACACATTAGGTCAATTCATTGCTCTACGCGCAATTGATTTTTTTTGAATAATCATGTTAAAATTAAAATGATCGCCAATCCTATGCTATTTATTATGGGTCCCCAAGAACTCAAACTAAAACCCCACAATCTAGAGGACATGCATTGTGTTTTTTTATTAAATGGATGAAAATATAACAGTGAAAAATCACATCGGACAACCGCACTTTCCAATATCTATGCACATGAACATAAACTTGCATTAAAATCAGAATCAAGGCATGAAAAATTATTTGATATCCAATTTCAGAGTTTGGAATGTGTGTTATCATGTTCAAGGTTAATGAAATTTTTCCTTCCACACATTTTCAACTCCCCCCCAACTTGGAATACACTTTCCCTAGTGTTTAAAGAATTGAAACATAGAAGGGGCAGAATAGAAGTTCAATGAAGACATTGAAAATGAAAATTATGGAATGAAGTCACCTGGTGGTTGATGTTGAAAATGAATTCCCATGTCTCCCTTCAGTTCTGGTTTATCTCCCAGTGGCTTGGACGGTTGTGACCAACTTTTCCCAATGACCTATGACACGCCTTTAATTTTTTTAATATATATATATATATATATTTTATTTTTTTTAACCTAAAAAAAGGTATAAATAACATAAACTGATGATACATTGTCTTCTCTTAAATTTCTGGGTAAGGTATTACTCAGGGATCACACCGTGTGACATGGATGAATACGGTTCTCCCCATTCATACCCATCCTTACTCATAAAAGAAGAACATGTCAACAATCTATTTTTTTTTAAAATACCAACAATAATATAAAATTAAATAAAATAAACTGATGATACATTGTCTTCTTTAAATTTTCTGGGTAAGGTATTACTCAGGGATCACACCGTGTGACACGGATGAATACGGTGCTCCCCTTTCATACCCATCCTTACTCATAAAAGAAGAACAGGTCAAAAGTCTATATTTTTTTTAAATAACAAAATGAAGAAGAAAAAAATATTATTCACAAAGATTAGAAACATGAAGACCACGGGTTTCCTCCCATGCATCGCTTTTGTTTAATGTCGTTAGCCCGACATGGATCCCAAATCTATCAATTTTTCCCTAGTTCATAGGTTGGCTCTATTAACTCTACCTCTATTTCCTGTTTATTGAATGATTCAATGAATGGTTTTAACCTATGACCATTGACCTTAAAAATGTTACCACTTGTGGGATCCTGAATCTCTACTTCCCCATGGGGGTACACATGATGCACTATGAATGGACCTGACCAAATAGACCTTAACTTTCCCGGGTGTAAATGAAGTTTTGAACTATACAAGAGCACAGGTTTTCCCAGTTCAAATTGTTTGACTTTGATATTCCTAGATTGGTAGGCTTGAACTCTACCTTTATTTATCCTTGAATTTTCATAAGCCTCAATCCTAAGTTCCTCAAGTTCATTAAGATCTAATTTCCTCTTTTCTTTGGCTAAAGAAATGTCGAAATTCATTTTTTTGATTTCCCAAAATTCTTTATGCTCAATTTCAACAGGTAAATGGCATGCTTTTCCATAAACCAACCTATATGGTGACATTCCTAGGATGGTTTTGAATGCTGTATGATATTCCCAAAGAGCATCCAAGAGTTTCTCAGACCAATCTTTCCTAGAGGGGTTGATAGTTTTTTCAAGAATTTGCTTAATCTCCCTATTTTCTAACTCAGCTTGACCATTGGTTTGAGGATGGTACGCAGTGGAAAATTTATGAGAAATTCCATACTTAGACATGAGTGAAGAGAATGGGCGATTACAGAAATGGGTTCCACGATCACTTATTATATCCCTCAGAATTCCAAATCTAGAAAAGATACGCTCTTTTAGGAATCAGATCAAAACTTGATGATCATTAGTCTTGGTGGGAATGGCTTCAACCCATTTTGAGACATAATAAATAGCTAAGAGGATGTAGAGGTATCCCTTAGAGTTTGGAAAGGTTCCCATGAAATCAATTCCCCAACAATCCAAGATTTAAATGACCAGAATGGGAGTGAGGGGTATTTGATTCCTTTTGGAAATGGATCCTAATTGCTGACACTGAGGACAACTTTTAAAGAATTCGAAGGAATCCTTAGTGAGGTTAGGATAGTAGAAACCACTTTGGAGGACCTTTGCAGTGGTTTTATTTGTAGAAAAGTGGCCTCCACATTCCTCTCCATGACAAAATTTTAGAATGGACTCTTGTTCAGACTCGGGAACACATCTCCTGATGATTTGATCAGGACAGAACTTGAAGAGGTAAGGATCATCAAACAAATAGTTTTTTGACATCAGAAAGGAATTTCCTCTTAGCTTGGGTCCCTAGGAATTTTGGAATGTCACCCGTAACCAAATGGTTTGCTATGTCAGCATACCAAGGGAAATCACTCACTGAATAGAGGTGCTCATCGGGAAATGAATCAGACACAGAGAGGTGGTGTGAGTTGTCTTTGAATTCCATCCTAGAGAGGTGATCAGCTACAACATTTTCAACACCCTTTTTATCCTTAATGGTTAAATCGAACTCTTGATGAATAAGGACCCACCTAATCAATCTAGCCTTGGCATCTTGTTTTTGGAAAAGGTATTTTAGGGCTGAATGGTCAGTGAAGACAATGATGGGTGATCCTAAGAGATAAGACCTGAATTTCTCTAAGGTAAAGACAACAACAAGCATCTCTTTCTCAGTGGTGGTGTAGTTTATTTGTGCATCATTTAAAGATTTGCTTGCATAAGCAATGACACATGGAGTTTTCTCACACCGTTGTCCTAAGACTACCCCTACAGCGAAATCACTTGCATCACACATGAGCTCAAAAGGAAGTTTCAAATTTGGAGATTTCATGATAGGTGGAGATATAAGAGTTGACTTGAGTGTAGAGAATGATTCCTCATAGATTTATGTCCATAAAAATGGATCATCTTTTACCAATAGAGCACAAAGTGGTCGAGAAATAGAGCTGATATTCCTAATGAACCTTCTATAAAAGCCAGCATGTCCTAAGAAGGACCTCACTTCCTTAACAGTTTTAGGAGAGGGAAGGTGACGAATGATGTCAACCTTAGCTTTATCAACTTCAATCCCTCTACCAGATACCAGATGACCTAGAACATGTCCTTCCCTTACCATGAAATGGCATTTTTTCCAATTTAGTATGAGATTCTTATCCTCAAACCTTGACAAAACCTTTTCCACATTTAGAAGGCATCCCTCAAAAGTATCCCCAAAGATGGATAAATCATCCATGAAGACCTCTAAACAATCCCCCACCATGTCCGAGAAGATTCCCATCATGCACCACTGGAAGTTACCAGGGGCATTGCATAACCCAAAGGGCATGCGCTTGAAGGAAAAAGTGCCGAATGGACAGGTGAAGGTTGTTTTTCCTTGATCCTCTAAGGAGACTTCGATTTGATTATACCCAGAGAATCCATCTAGGAAGCAGTAGAATTTGATGACCCGCCACTCGCTCGAGGACTTGATCAATAAAGGGCAAGGGGAAATGGTCTTTCTTGGTACAAGAGTTGAGTTTCCTATAGTCAATACATACTCTCCATCCACTACTGACCCTTGTTGAAAGCGTCTCTCCATCATTATTGGTTATTACTGTGATTCCAGCCTTCTTTGGAACCACATGGATTGGGCTAACCCACTCACTCTCAGCTATAGGATAGATGATACCAGCTTTTAACAATTTCAAAAGTTCTTTTCTCACTACTTCCATTAGATTAGGATTGAGTCGCCGCTGAGGTTGACGACATGGCTTTTAATCGAATTCTAGAACAATTCTATGAGTCCCGATAAGTGGGCTAATCCCAATAATATCAGATAGGGTCCATCCAATGGCTTTCTTGTGTCTCCTAAAGACATATAGAAGCATCCTCTCATGATTGGATTCAAGAGAGGAAGAAATGACAACAGGAAAGGATTGATTTTCCCTACGAACACATACTTGAGTGATGAAGGTAAAACCTTAAATTCAATATCAGAGTGGTTATCACTTTCCAAGAAAGGATGAGACTTTGTATTGAACTCAGATTCTTTGTTCATATTTCTTGACAAAATTGGTTCCTTGTGAAAAGAATTTTCATCCACTAAATTAGCTAGAGTAGTTTCATGAATGGATATCGAATCGATGTTATTGATTTCACCCATGGTATCATTGATTGGTGATTCTAGAAAATCATCAATAGAGCAATCTGAAAGAGATTCAAGCCAAGGAGACAAATTTCCCTCATGTGAACAAAGAAAATAAATCTCTTCTTGACTTAAACATCCTTCGGTAATTCCTTGATGTTCCTTGAGTTCACTATCAACACTACCTATCCAATTAACCTCATGGATCTCTTCATCATCCACAATTTTAGATTTTTCATTGTAGATGTTCAAGTCTAGACTCATGTTTCCAAAGGTGATGGCCATGTTCCCATTTCGGACTCGGATAACAGAGTTGATTGTTGCAAGGAAGGGATGACCAAGGATGATTGGGGTTTGCTCCCTAGGACCTAAGCTTGGGTGATTGTCTAGAACAATAAAGTCAGCTGGGTAAATGAAATTTTCAACTTTCACCAAAACATCCTTTAAGATCCCCTTTGGAACTCGAATACTACGATCAGCAAGTTGAAGAGTGACAGATGTGGGTTGGAGTTATTTGAGCCCTAACTGACAATACATAGCATAAGGAATGAGGTTCACACTGGCTCCTAGATCACACAAGGCTTTGAAAACTTTGTTCTCTCCTAGTTCAACATTTATGTAAGGGAATCCTGGGTCTTTCATCTTTGGAGGAAGGGTTCCTTGGATTTTTGTGCTAACATTTTCTGCCAGACGGATTTGGTTCTTATGTGAGAATTTCCGTTTAAATGTGTAGAGGTCCTTAAGGTATTTTGAGTATGTAGGAATGGTTTGAATGGCATTGAGGAGTGGAATGTTCAACTTGACTTGTGAGAAAATTTCCCTCAATGTTTCACTCAATTCAGGCTTGGTTTTCCCCCTCACGCGTTGAGGAAATGGGGCAGGTTGTGGGGTTGTTTTTTTAAGAGTTGTTTATTTCACATTTTTATTAGTATCTTCAGTTTTTTCGTGTGTTTAATTTGAATTTTCAATAGAGTTTGAATCTTCAGGTGGGTTTTGAACTATTTTTTCAGGTTTCTCAATTGATTTCCCACTTCTCAAAACTTTCACAGCCTTTAGTTGTTCATGAGTTGTTTGAGTGCAACTTGTCTCCCCCCTTGATGTTTGTTGTGGAATGGCCTGTGTGGGCATGGGTGCCTTTCCAGTTTTGATGGTTTGAAGTTCTTGTTTTAGGGAAGAGACTTCTGAGTTCATCCTTTCCATTTGTTTGCACAGTTGTTCAAGGATTGGGAGAGGGACATATTGGGAAGGGGCTTGTGTTGGTTGGGTTATACTAGGGGGATACATTGGTTGTTGGATGGGTTGTTGGTTTTGGACTGGAGGATGTTGGTATTGGACTAGTTGTGGTTGGAATTGGTTATGGTTTTGAAAATTTTGTGTAGGGTAGGGGTTTGGTCCTTGTGGTTGGCTAGGTTGTTGGTTATCTTTCCATCAGAAGCCTGGGTGGTCATTATACATTGGGTTGAATGTGTTTGGGTATTGAGGATTTTGAAAGTTTAGGGCATTGACTTCAGCAGGTGGTCCTCCTAAAATAACATCCTTGATGGATGGAATGGTTGGGCAGTTGTCTGTTTTGTGGTCATGTTTGTCACATATTGTGCAAACAAGGTCTACAGTTTGGATTTCATTGATTTTCCTATGGTCTATCTCTTCAACCTTCCTAGAGAGTGCTGCAAGTTTCACCCTAAGGATTTCCTCTTCTCTAAGTGTATGCATTCCAGTAGTTCTTTGAGGATTTTCAGAATAAGGTGATGTTCCCCATGTTTGGTTTTGTTCAGCAAGGATTTCTAGATACTCATAAGCATCATTTGGAGATTTGTTTTTAAAGGTCCCATTACACATCATGTCAATGAATTGTTTGTTCCCCAGGCCCAAACCTTTATAGAAAATTCTTACTTGTTCAGGAATAGAAAAACCATGGTGTGGAACCATGTTTAGGGTGTCTTTGAACCTCTCCCATGTTTCATAAAAATGACTCTCCCTCTTTTTCAAAAAAGTTTTGGATACTCTTTTTAAGTGCAATTGTTTTGTGGTGGGGAAAGTATTTCTTGTAGAATTCTCTTTGAAGTTAGTTCCAAGTGTGGATTGATGAAGGTATCAGATTATTTAACTAGTTCTTTGCTTGATCCTTAAGTGAGAAAGGAAATAGCCTCATCTTAGCTGACTCAAGTTGATGTGGTGAGCACATGGTTTCAACAATGTCATTGAACTCCTTGACATGAAGGTAAGGCATTTCTGACTCCATCCCATGGAAGGTTGGAAGGTGGTTTAGGACATGAGGTTTAAAGACATAGTGGGAATCTCCTAGGGTAGCATGCCTAATGCAAGAGGGTGCATTGGTCCAGGTAGGTGTAAGGTAGTCCTTCATGGTTTGATCGACTGCATTCTCCAAATTTGGGGCTGCCTCATTTAGATTTCCATTTTGGTTCCCACCATGGTTTATGAGTTGGTTTCTTTGAAGACCCTCCATTAAAATTGACTCAATATTTAACTCTGGGGTATTAGGAAGATTAGGATACAATGGTGTACTTGATTCCTCTATCCTATGACTTTCCACCCTAACTAGTCTGTTTGAGTTATCGCGGATGAAGGCAGACATGCACCAAAAGAAAAAAAAGCGAGAAAGGGAAAATATAAGAGATATTGGGTGAGAATAGAAGACTGGGGGTGAGGAAAGAAGGTTTTTGTCTAAGGAACTTACTTGTTCCCCGGAAATGGCACCAAAATTTGGTTGTGCCCAAATTTACCCAAGTTTTAAGGGTTAAGCGGTCGCTTGTAGTGTAGCTTGGGTTATCGAATCCTCAGAGACCTAAGAAGAACCTTTAGACACTCAATAAAAAGAGATGGATTTTTTTCTATGAAGTAGCCAACTTTGGTTGATTTTAGATGTTTTTGAAAGAGCACTAAAAGATCTATGTGAATTCAAATTATGAGAAAATGAGTTGATCCTAGGTTATTGCTCGGGGTGGATTGAATGAATTCCTTTTTTTTTTACGATTTTAATTTCATTAACTCGAGAAGGATTCATTCAATGAATTCAAACTAACCTCATCACTTACTAATTAAACACCTTCAAAACACATGATAATCACCTACACACTTGTAGGATCATTTTCATGAGCACTCCAAGGTAAAGGATGTAATTACCACATGAAAGTGTGGTGAATAAATTCAATAAGGAAGAGGAAGAATAAAAATCATTGAATGAAAGAAACTCAATTAAAAGAAATTAGTAACATTTAGGGCATGAGAAATGTAATGGACCAGACCCCTCCAGTCCATTCCTTTGTTGAAATCGATGTGGTCAACACGACGCGCGTTATAATGATAATTTTTAATACTGATGATAACGTAAAAATATGTTACTAATAATGATGATGACATAAATTGTGTGATTAATTAAACTAAAAAGAATAATCATGATAAAATGATTTAATTGGTGTTATTATTATTAATGATGTGAAGTGGGAAGGTGTGCGATCCATTAGACGTTGATAAATGAAACATGAAGTTTTTTTTATTAATTGAGTAATTGTTGAAATTAAATTTGAATAATAATTATGGCTGTTTTGTTATTAATATTATTCATAATATTAATAATAATGATAAATTGATGAAATGAGTCATGGTATTTATTGCAAAAAATTAAATGATGATGCAAGTGGAAGCATGGTGGTGCGTTCATAAAATTAAAGGTGAGTTCGTTATTTTGGGTTTATGAAATTGAATGGTTTTAATTTAATAAAATTGGTTTCAATTTAATCAGTGTGAAATAAAAATAAATAGAATTAAAATAATTAAATTGATGGATGTTACACAACATTGATGTGGCATGGTCGGATTCAGATATCCAACAGGGTGGTTTAACGTGGTCAATGCGACGAGCGTAAATCTTTTTGTTATTAAAAACAATAACGTCGGTGAGTTAATAAAATAAGTTGATGAAATTTTATTGTTATTGAAGAACAATAAATAACAATGATGGCGTAAAACTATATGTGAGAGGTTAATAAAATTAAATGTATTAAAATGGGGTTGAATATGTATGTTATATTAATTTTGTTTTGTCATTTAATTCAGTTAAATGAAATGGTTTTGAGTCGCATGGAATGGTTGTGCATAGGTTCTCCCAAAATTGAATTATGAAATTAATAACATTGATCGTATAATAAATATAATAATACAATTAAAAGGAAAATGGTTTTATTTAATAAATTATAATAAATTTATGGGGAGGCGCATGAGATGGGGAGGGGAGGCGTGAATGCCCCCTTTCCCTTGTATAAATCATTTTTTTTATATAATTTAATTTAATATATCATATATTTTATATAATGTTGATTTAATATATTAAAATAGTAATACAATAATAAAATAAGGGAGTGCACATGGTGTAAGGGGAGAGATTCACACCACAAGCCCTTTTAATCAAAATATTAAATTATTATAATAATAATAAAATAATAATATTATTATTTTGGGTGATCAAAACTTAAAAAGTCTATAACTTCTTCATATGGTGTCGGAATGACGAACCGTCAGCGGCAGTGTAATCCTGTAATTAAGACGGTCATTTTAAGACCAGTGATGGATACCTTTTTATGAGTTATGTCTCGGGTCAACGAAACACACATATTAATAAAATTGACGTTATTATTAAAAAGCGTGGAAACCGCGTGACGTGTCGTGTGTTGACCAGTCAAAACGCGTAACGGGTGTACGGTCACACCATGTATTCATCAATACACGCTGCATACTGTTTTACCTATTCGTTGCCTATATAAGAAAGGGTCGCGGATTATTTCCAGACCAATCGCTTCTTCTTCGCACGACGACACTCTTGGATGATCAAGAAGTCTTCCTCCTCTAACTTCTTTGTCCGAGCTCCGAATTACGATCCGTCAGCGGCCACAGGATCGTAGCGATGAGATGAAGCTTCTAAGCCCAGACTTGTCACCTTTACTTCCGGCCTTCCTTCTCCATCTTCCATCCTAGGAGGCGTTTGTCGGGTTTGGCGAAGGCGGAGGACACCGAAGGACGTCGTCGGAAGCGACGTGATCGGGACCTTTTGAGGTAGGGGTTTACCTTCGTCTCTATTTTTTGGTGCAACATTCGGGGTGGGATATTTTTCTTTTGTTCCATGGGATGCAGTTGAACTTTAAATAAAGATAATAACCGGATAAATAAGGGTTTGGGGTTTTGTGCTGTTTCTATTGCTTTCCAGTTTCTTTATCTTCTGATTGTGATTTTGGATTGAAAGGCCTTTGCCTACTGAAAATCAAGGCCGTTGGTGGCCTTTGCGTGCGCAATTGATATCTGAATTGTTTGTGGTTGGTTTTGTTAAAACATGGAAAATGGATAAGCACGTAAATACTGGATGATTAAATGAGAATGAAAACCTTGTGTGATCACCCCGGTTGAACAAAGTTGGAATAATGAACATGTTGGTGGTTTGGTTGTTTTGTGGAAAATGCCTTTATTTATGAAAAGTGTTTTGATTATGAAATGTGTTTTGAAGGAAAAGGTGTTTTCAAATGCGGAAATGTTTTGTGTGTGGAAAGGGTTTTATGTGTGGAACTTTGAAATAAATGAATGATGGAATGTTGTATGGTTGTGATAATCTTTTGTAAATGAAATGACATGTGGTCGCTTGCGTTTTACCTAACCTTGGTTGTGGATGACAGGGATATGTTTGTGAAAGGTTTTGTCTGGATGATAGTTGCCCAGTAGTAATAATTTGTTAAACCATTGCATGAAACATGAAAACCTAAATGGGGTTGGGGGATGATTGTTTGGTTGTTGATGCATGCTTCGTGGTAGCAGTGTCGAGGCACATGCTCAGTTTCTCTTTTTAAGAAGCCATAGGTTGAGCTGTGTGTTTGGTATATGTATATATATAATTGTATCTTTGTGTTTTGTCGCACCACACCCATGTCAAGCACCTAGTGCCGAACACTCACATTTTATGGGAGAGGGTGTTCCCCCTTAGTTACTAGCTCCTTCCTGCTCCTTCTTCCATAGGCTGTGATGGCTTGAGGCGACCTTTAGCCCAAGAATCTTCGGACAGGCTTACCGTTCCCAAGAACCTTCGGGATGAGGCCCAGGTGTCTACGGGCGGGTTAGTGGTTGTGGCCCAGGTGTGTGCGGGCGAGATGCGTGGTTGTGAGGCCCAGGTGTGTGCGGGCGGGATGCGTGGTTTGGCCCAGGTGTGTGCGGGCGGGAAGAGTGTGGTAGCGTTAGGACGTTTGCCGTTAGGAAGAGCAGCATCTAATTAAGTGGGAAATGGTGCGGGGTACCCAATACTTTTGTTCTATATATATACTAAACTTGTTTGTGTTACTTGGTGAGTGTGACCAATGAGGCTGGGTGGATAGTTTTTCCTTGTTAGTTTCTGGTTCTTCTGTTTTCTCACGGGACCTTAGGGTGTCTCCCCACTTGTGCACGAGAGCTTTAGGTTTCCCTACTGAGTATACTTGTATGCTCACCCTACGTTTACTTTCAGGTTTCTAGGAGGACTACCAGGGCCGTACGGGACCCTACTATTCGGGCAGTTGTAGTTGTTGTAGTTGTTGTTCTCTTTTTTTCTTTGGCATTGTACTTTTGAGCTTCCTTGTACTTGTACCTTGTTATAAAAATTGTTTAAACATGCATGTGGGCTTGGTTTGGGTTTATTTATATAAACTTGTTCTTTTCCATTTTTGGTGGTTGACTTGTCCTATTTCCCGATCCAAAATAATAAAAAGGGTAATGCCTCCCATATTTGTGAAAACTCATACCCTTGGTGCTAGTCGCCAACCCGGGGCCTACTGGAGGCGGGACTCGGGGGTCATTATCTTCCTTTCACCATTTCCAGATCAGGAGGGGCATCTTTGGTGGGAGGGGGTCATGACAGAATGGTATTAGAGGCTGATGGTTGAGAGATAGGATGGAGTCTGGAGTTAGGAATAGTGAGGATTTCATGGGATGGTAGGGCAATAATGTTCGTTAATCTTGGTGCGTGACATAGGCCAGGGAAGACCGGCTAGGACACGGGATTTTAGGGCCCCCCGTGATCCGATGAAAGGACTCTGAGCCTACCGAACGACCAAAGGAGACTATATTGATTGCATGGTAGAGACCCTAGGGAAGGTACATGCATCATCATGTTTGTGTTTTACTTGATTTGGGTGTTCTGGGAAAGAAATTGAAATAAAATGATAATTAAAACTTTGAGTTTTTCCTTACTACTTGGGCTTAGGCGATCCTTGTTTACCGTACATCTATGGCACCTGGACGGCGTTCCCAGGTGGCTCAGGCGGCCGAGGCCCAGCAGGTTCAGGCAATCGATCAACTGAGGATCGATCGAGAGGAGGAAGACATCCAGTGGCAGAAGACCCTCCGTTCTTTCCAGCGTCAGACTCTCAAGAAGTACGAGGGAAGTACTTCGGACCTGGAGACGGAGGGGTGTCTTGAAGAGCTAGGGATCGCTTTTACCTTGATCCGTGCTCCGAAGGAGTACTGGGTCCCCCTAGCGGTCAGTCAGCTGAGAGGCGCGGCGCGCCAATGGTGGATACTCTACCTCGGGGAGAGGAAGGAGGCAGAGATTCCATGGGCTGACTTCGAAAAGGAGTTCCGAGAGGAATTCCTTTCTTCTTTGATCAAGGCAGAAAAGCATCAGGAGTTGCTCTCCCTTCAGCAGGGGAGTATGACTGTTCGAGAGTTGGGGATTAAGTTCAAGAATCTCCTACGCTTTGCTCCGGAACTCTTTCCGGATGAAGAGTCTCGGGCGAGACGTTTGGAAGAGGTGCTTCGTCCTTCGCTCCAGTATGTTGTGACCCCCTTCACCCTTCCGACATACTTAGACGTACAGAAGAAGGCGGAAGTTGTAGAAAGGATGCACTCGCAGGGAGGTGCACCACGTGAGGGGATCCAGCCTAGTTCGTCGAAGGGGAAGGCAGTCAACAGCAGGTCTCCTGCGACGGGACCTTCCAGTTTCAGGCCAGTAGGGAGCAGGCCCCAGCAGTTCCAGTTCAGATCTTCAGGTCCTCGTCCCTTTTTCACGAGCCCAGGACCAAAGTGTTTTTCTTGTGGAGGTTTCGGGCACGTTCAGAGTCGGTGCCCGACCCATGCTCAGTACGGTGGAGATGGACAGGTTCAACGCCCTCCTCAGCAGCACCAGTCACCGACAAGACCCTTCCAGCAGCAACAGGCTCCAGTCCCTTTGAGGGGAGATGGAGCAGGTGGTGGCCAACCACAAGGAGTTCCTCAAGGATCCCAATCGGGACGTGGTCGAGGAGGCAGACGTCAACAGAGAGGCAGAGGAGCTCAACGAGGATAGTTGCATGCATCAGAGGCAGCATCTCTAGAAGGACCAGGGATCGATAGAGATGTGTTTGGGTTTTCTTGAATGATCTCCTTTATGTTTTGTTGGGAGCATTACACTCCATTGTTGGAACTCTTTTGCTCATTCTCTGGGTCTGGACCTTGTTTTTGTGAGTTTTTAATGCTATGTTGTTTCCCGCTTTTCTTTAAATGTACGTGAAGAGCCCTATCATGTGGGGAGGGGAAGACCTAATCCCTAATCGAGACGCATTAATGTGGATGCGATTTAACCCGTGCAGGCGAGTCAGTTCCGCCTAAAGCGGATAATATATCAACATGGGAGAAGGAATTCCTCAAGCCATGTGTCCGGGAAGTGTGTGGGTTGTACGTTGTTGGGTGCAGTGTAAGTTGGAAAAAAAAATCTAATACATGGAAGTGGGAAGGCCCAGTCCTTAATCGAGACGCATTAATGCAGATGCGATTAAACCCGTATAGGCGAGTCAGTGCCCCCTAAAGTGGATAATATCTCAACATAGGAGAGGGAATTCCTAACTCACATAATTAGGGTTGTCGGTTGTTTCTTGCTATGACAAGAGCCCTAAGAGGTATCCTGCGGAGTGGTTGTTTGGATCCATTATTTTTCTTGGTTGTTTTTTAATTCTCGAGGACGAGAATGTTTTAAGAGGTATCTGATGTAATGGACCGGACCCCTCCGGTCCATTCCTTTGTTGAAATCGATGTGGTCAACACGACGCGCGTTATAATGATAATTTTTAATACTGATGATAACGTAAAAATATGTTAATAATAATGATGATGACATAAATTGTGTGATTAATTAAACTAAAAAGAATAATCATGATAAAATGATTTAATTGGTGTTATTATTATTAATGATGTGAAGTGGGAAGGTGTGTGATCCATTAGACGTTGATAAATGAAATATGCGGTTTTTATATTATTAATTGAGTAATTGTTGAAATTAAATTTGAATAATAATTATGGCTGTTGTGTTATTAATATTATTCATAATATTAATAATAATGAGAAATTTATGAAATGAGTCATGGTATTTATTGCAAAAAATTAAATGAAGATGCAAGTGGAAGCATGGTGGTGCGTTCATAAAATTAAAGGTGAGTTCGTTATTTTGGGTTTATGAAATTGAATGGTTTTAATTTAATAAAAGTGGTTTCAATTTAATCAGTGTGAAATAAAAATAAATAGAATTAAAATAATTAAATTGATGGATGTTACACGACATTGACGTGGAATGGTCGGATTCAGATATCCAACAGGGTGGTTTAACGTGGTTAATGCGACGAGCGTAAATCTTTTTGTTATTAAAAACAATAACGTCAGTGAGTTAATAAAATAAGTTGATGAAATGTTATTGTTATTGAAGAACAATAAATAACAATGATGGCGTAAAACTATATGTGAGAGGTTAATAAAATTAAATGTATTAAAATGGGGTTGAATATGTATGTTATATTAATTTTGTTTTGTCATTTAATTCAATTAAATGAAATGGTTTTGAGTCGCATGGAATGGTTGTGCATAGGTTATCCCAAAATTGAATTATGAAATTAATAACATTGATCGTATAATAAATATAATAATACAATTAAAAGGAAAATGATTTTATTTAATAAATTATAATAAATTTATGGGGAGGCGCATGAGATGGGGAGGGGAGGCGTGAATGCCCCCTTTCCCTTGTATAAATCATTTTTTATATAATTTAATTTAATATATCATATATTTTATATAATGTTGATTTAATATATTAAAATAGTAATACAATAATAAAATAAGGGAGTGCGCATGGTGTAAGGGGAGAGATTCATGCCGCAAGCCCTTTTGATCAAAATATTAAATTATTATAATAATAATAAAATAATATTATTATTATTTTGGGTGATCAAAACTTAAAAAGTCTATAACTTCTTCATATGGTGTCGGAATGACGAACCGTCAACGGCAGTGTAATCCTGTAATTAAGACGGTCATTTTAAGACCAGTGATGGATACCTTTTTATGAGTTATGTCTCGGGTCAACGAAACACACATATTAATAAAATTGACGTTATTATTAAAACACGTGGAAACCGCGTGACGTGTCGTGTGTTGACCAGTAAAAACGCGTAACGGGTGTACGATCACACTGTGTATTCATCAATACACGCTGCATACTGTTTTACCTATTCGTTTCCTATATAAGAAAGGGTCGCGGATTATTTCCAGACCAATCGCTTCTTCTTCGCACGACGACACTCTTGGATGATCAAGAAGTCTTCCTCCTCTAACTTCTTTGTCTGAGCTCCGAATTACGATCCGTCAGCGGCCACAGGATCTTAGCGATGAGACGAAGCTTCTAAGCCCGGACTTTTCACCTTTCCTTCCAGCCTTCCTTCTCCAGATTCCATCCTAGGAGGCGTTTTTCGGGTTTGGCGAAGGCGGAGGACACCGAAGGACGTCGTCGGAAGCGACGTGATCGGGACCTTTTGAGGTAGGGGTTTACCTTCGTCTCTCTTTTTGGTGCAACATGCGGGGTGGGATATTTTTATTTTGTTCCATGGGATGCAGTTGAACTTTAAATAAAGATAATAACCGGATAAAGAAGGGTTTGGGGTTTTGTGCTGTTTCTATTGCTTTCCAGTTTCTTTATCTTCTGATTGTGATTTTGGATTGAAAGGCCTTTGCCTACTGAAAATCAAGGCCGTTGGTGGCCTTTGCATGCGCAATTGATATCTGAATTTTTTGTGGTTGGTTTTGTTAAAACATGGAAAATGGATAAGCACGTAAAGACTGGCTGATTAAATGATAATTAAAACCTTGTGTGATCACCCCGGTTGAACAAAGTTGGAATAATGAACATGTTGGTGGTTTGGTTGTTTTGTGGAAAATGCCTTTATTTATGAAAAGTGTTTTGATTATGAAATGTGTTTTGAAGTAAAAGGTGTTTTCAAATGCGGAAATGTTTTGTGTGTGGAAAGGGTTTTATGTGTGGAACTTTGAAATAAATGAATGATGGAATGTTGTATGGTTGTGATAATCTTTTGTAAATGAAATGGAATGTGGTCGCTTGCGTTTTACCTAACCTTGGTTGTGGATGATAGGGATATGTTTGTGAAAGGTTTTGTCTGGATGATAGTTTCCCAGTAGTAATAATTTGTTAAACCATTGCATGAAACATGAAAACCTAAATGGGGTTGGGGGATGATTGTTTGGTTGTTGATGCATGCTTCGTGGTAGCAGTGCCGAGGCACATGCTCAGTTTCTCTTTTTAAGAAGACATAGGTTGAGCTGTGTGTTTGGTATATGTATATATATAATTGTATCTTTGTGTTTTGTCGCACCACACCCATGTCAAGCACCTAGTGCCGAACACTCCCATTTTATGGGAGAGGGTGTTCCCCCTTAGTTACTAGCTCCTTCCTGCTCCTTCTTCCATAGGCTGTGATGGCTTGAGGCGACCTTTAGCCCAAGACTCTTCGGGCAGGCTTACTGTTCCCAAGAACCTTCGGGATGAGGCCCAGGTGTCTGCGGGCGGGTTAGTGGTTGTGGCCCAGGTGTGTGCGGGCGAGATGCGTGGTTGTGAGGCCCAGGTGTGTGCGGGCGAGATGCGTGGTTTGACCCAGGTGTGTGCGGGCGGGAAGAGTGTGGTAGCATCAGGACGTTTGCCGTTAGGAAGAGCAGCATCTAATTAAGTGGGAAATTGTGCGGGGTACCCAATACTTTTGTTCTATATATATACTAAACTTGTTTGTGTTACTTGGTGAGTGTGACCAGTGAGGCTGGGTGGATAGTTTTTCCTTGTTAGTTTCTGGTTCTTCTGTTTTCTCACGGGACCTTAGGGTGTCTCCCCACTTGTGCACGAGAGCTTTAGGTTTCCCTACTGAGTATACTTGTATGATCACCCTACGTTTACTTTCATGTTTCCAGGAGGACTACCAGGGCCGTGCGGGACCCTACTAGTCGGGCAGTTGGAGTTTTTGCAGTTGTTGTTCTCTTGTTTTCTTTGGCATTGTACTTTTGAGCTTCCTTGTACTTGTACCTTGTTATAAAAATTGTTTAAACATGCATGTGGGCTTGGTTTGGTTTTATTTATATACACTTGTTGTTTTCCCTTTTTGGTGGTTGACTTGTCCTATTTCCCGATCCAAAATAATAAAAAGGGTAATGCCTCCCATATTTGTGAAAAATCATACCCTTGGTGCTAGTCGCCAACCCGGGGCCTACTGGAGGCGGGACTCGGGGGTCATTATCTTCCTTTCACCATTGCCAGATCAGGAGGGGCATCTTTGGTGGGAGGGGGTCGTGACAAGAAATAACATTAAATACAACCCATTTATACTCCCATGGATCAACCCATAAAATATAAACCCCTCCATTGATGACAAGTTCTCAACGAAAGCGGAAAGTAGACTTATGAGGGTGGAATTGAAGAAGTAAAAACAACAAAAATAACGATCACTCCACCGTTGTGTGAACAAAATCACAAGGTTTGGTGTGAATAAATTCACACCTTGAGGCAAAGGTATCAAGGTTATAAGGAGAAGAATAGAACAAGAGAAGAAGAAGAACTTTTATTGAAGACTAAGGTGATTCGAACAACTTACATGAGAAGGAAGAACATTACAAAGGCAAATTGGCACAATAACATTACAACGAAAAGAAAGCACCAAGATTCTCAGATACTCCATCACTACTGCCTTAAATAGGCATTTTTTAATCCTTTGGCCAAGCTCCCATAATCCCATGTGCATTTAATTAATTTTGTTGGAGAAAGGTGGGTGGACATTTAATGCATAAGAGACTTTTCAACTCTTGCCTCGAAGTGGGAGCCAGCTTTCTACACCGAACAGAAGCGCCGAAAGAACCATCTAGAAGGCCGAATTGGAGTGGTCCATAGAATACTTGAATACACCCCCGGATTTCCCCTAATATCCTATAAAATTTCAGCCCAAAATACTTTGTGGTTCGGGAGATATGATTGAAATAGTGGGCTGTTTTTCTGGGCCGCAGAATCTGGCCCAAAATTAAATCTTCAACTTGGGACGCCTTAATCACCACCATTGAGGACGAATTAGCACTAGAGACAGAATAATTATTTATTCCTATATATTTCTTATATCCTCCCATGAATTTTGGGTTTCATTGGGCCTGTATTGTGGGACCCACAGTCCGATCAGTGGGATGATATCCAATCTGCCTTCTCCAGAATTGTTTCCTTTCTTCACCAAAAATCCTCATCATCCTTTATGAATCCTCCATTGATCCCTGAATGAAAAATGTTCATATTTAAGTTTATATCCATTAAAAAAAATATCAAATTAAAATATGGATAATTACATTCTTTGAAATCAGATGAAACATTGGGCCTAAATTGGTGCATATTAGGCATGAAGTGCACAAATGCTGAGAATGGATGTTCAAAATTAAAATCCACTAACTCAGGCCCATAAGATCAAAAATAAACATCTAATACCATTACAATGTAATAAAAATATGTGTTTTTATTGTCTAATCAGCCTATATGTGTCCTCTAACGGTAACACCAATAGTAACTACTGAATAATGGCAGTGGTATCGCTGAGACACTGCCTGAAGGTATTATCTTGGGAAACCGTCCTTGTACTGAAGCCTCATCACACTGTGGACCATCCTCATGGTCACGCATTGGAATCCCGAATCGATGCCTACATGGATTCATTTTGAAAGGGAATCAAGATGAACCATGATCAATAAGTTATACCTAGTGAGTGACTCAAAATAGATCAAAAGAAAAAAAATTCAAAAGCACACACAATTTGTGTTTTCATATACCAAGTTGGAAAAAAGAATTCAGGGTCCTGGTGTATGGATACGTCAGCCGCCGCACCAATTCTGGACTCGCTGGACTGAAATCTAAAGTCACAATACTTAACACTATTACTCCATTGAAAACATAGACTATTAGTTCTTCTGGTAAAACCGACTGCCCCTTTGCTAGCACTTTGTCATGACCCATCCCCCGAGGCCCATGGTGTGACTAACCCAAGCCTGCCTTCTATAGGCCAGGGGTTGCCAACTATCACCGGAAAGGCATTTCCCTAAAACTGGAAAGTATTGACTTTTAACCTGCAAACACACCGACCAAGAACATGAAAAGATGCAAACCACATACTAAAACTACAGTAGTAAAGTGTGTACTGAAAGTAAAGGGGCTGGAATACAAGCCCAAATGAAAAGGTACAACAACAATAGAAAATAGTTCCTAAGACCATCCACCATGGATCCTACCTTAGATTGTCTCCACAGCTCTCCACATCAACCAGTCACCTCCCTGTACTGTCTGGTCATGGCTCCCTAATGTCTCAGCCAAGCTGCTCGTCGTCTGCACAAGACACAAAAAGGTGCGGGTGAAGACCGTGTAGGGGTGAGTATAACAATACCCAGTAGGGACCCCGAGACCCCTAAAGGTCTCTCATAATTCCAAAAAGGAAAAACCATAAGGCATGATCTCAATCACAAAGCACAAAGAAAAAGACTCATCTCAAACTAGGTATACAACTCAGAGTTCAGGAATAAAGATGATTAATCTTAAGTTATATCATTTTATTATGTTAGGAAGTTTCCACAACTAAACCACGAAGGAGTTGTTCCATTTTCAATCCACATAGGGTCGTATGTCGTTGATCCACAACAGACTGCTCTAGGGCTGGTCCTCATCGGGTCACACACTGCTGATCCACACTAGGTCGCTAGAATGCTGATCCACATAGGGTCGATATGACGCTGATCCAAAAAGGGTCGCTATGATGCTGATCCACAAGGGGTATCTATCATGCTGATCCATACAGGGTCACTATAATGCTGATCCACACAGGGTATCTATCATGCTCATCTACACAGGGTCACTATAATGCTGATCCACACAGGGTCACAATAATGCTGATCCACACAGGGTCACTATAATGCTGATCCACACAGGTTCACTATAATGCTCATCAACACATGGTCTCTATAATTCTTATCCACATAGGGTTTCTATAATGCGGATCCACACAGGGTCACTATAATGTTGATCCACACAGGGTTGCTATAATGCTAACAGCTAGCCACATGATTCTCTGCACTTGGTGCACTTGAGTTATATATAATCTACTCCTCAAGATATAGATCATGACCTAATTTACATGCAGTTCGAAAAAGTAATAATCTAAAGGACCTCCATGTCGTAAGGGTTCCAATGCAACAGACGAAGCGTCAAACATGCGCCCGATCTGTGAGTTATAAGCATTTTAGTACTGAGGGCCCAGTTGGATTCAGATTCGATCCAAACCTTCCATACTCCAAAATTCTCAAAAACTTAGGTGGAGTATATCAAAATAAACTTCTCATTCCTATGATTATATCAACATAGACGGTTCATCAAACAGACGTCTGGTTGGTGAGATACGACCTTTTAAGCGTATTTAGGTCAAAAAAGGGTTCAGGTCCGGACCAACCCGACTTGACCCGACATGGGCCAGACTGATCCGACCCGGCCGACCTGGGCTAGCCCGACCCAACTTGGGCTGAATCAACCCAGCTTGGGTCTGACCTAGATCTGACCCGGGTCGGCCCGAACCAGCTGGGTTGGCCCGAGTGGGCTGGGCCGTGGCGGGCTCGGCCTACTGGGCCGTGGGCTCGGTCTAGCCTGCCTTGGCATGGCGCGACCTGCTGGATGGTGTGGCCCCCGGTTGGGTGGCCCACGCGGGGTCTCTCCCCCTCCTCAAACGACTAAGTCTTTAGGGAATTGCAATGATGATGCCACATGGCGCCGCCTTCCTGAAAGTGGGACCCGTGGCACGCAATGACACGCCGCCCTGCTGCCACCGTGGCTGGACGACACTGGCCGCCCCTGTCACCCACCACCACCATCACCTGCCGCCACCGGTGCCGCACCGGTGGGGCTTTCATGAGCCACTGGGTGAGCTCCAGTGGTCCATTTCCCTTCTTATTGCGCCTATGGGCCTCCTGGGATGCTACCAACACTGCGTCGCTCCCAGATTCATCTTGCTGTAATATTTTCCAATTTCCCATGAAAAATTCCACCACAACCGAGTTCGGTGGAGGGTCTGAATCTTGTTTATTTGGCCCGTTCCCTCTGCATTTTCAATTAAGCAAGGGTGTAAATAAAAACATCACATAGATAATGATTAAAACCACGTTCAAATCTCCCACAACAACCACCCACAATTTCATACGAATCACGGATAAACTCATTTTGGTTGATCCACATTCGTCATGATTTTCAAGAATGAGGAAAATAATCAAGAATTTACTTGAATGTAAATTTTAGTGTTCTTCATTTCCTGATTGATTCCTCCAACGTTGTCGTCCAAGCCTCCATTCTTCATTGGTGGAAGACACCGCAACACTTCGTTAGAGGTTCCTCACTTGAGTGCAAAAAACCCATGCCTAAGCTTTGTTTAAATAGATGGGAGGAACCAACCATGTTGCATAAAATTAATGGGGTTCATTAATGAATCGCATTTAGTGTTCCATTAAAACAACCAACATTGAGGTTACGTAACCCAAGGTTCAAGTCATTGTATGACCTATTAACTTTGAGGTCCTGCCACATCACTCAACGGTTACAAAAAGAGTTAAAATAACTCGTGGAGTTATTTTATTATTTATTTGTAAATTCCAAAAATTAACTTTTTTTTTTCTGACCCTTGTCGGTCGAAGTTAAGCTTCGCCTAAGTGAATCTCGGCACTGCAAATTCAACAGTGCCCCCAAATTTTTAATCCAAGCACCGATTTAAAAAATAGAAACCACTGCTCGCATGTTTACTGAACGTACATTAAAAAAAGTTCAAAAATTATTAACAGTCACCATCGACTGGTGCCGGTCGAGGTTAGGCTCTACCTAAGGGGAACACTCCCTCACGAGCTCAACTGTACTCTTGGATTTCTAATCCAAGTTACCGTTTAGGAGTTATAGAATTTAACATTAAAATAATTTTTACTTAATTATTTTATTTACGGTAAAAAACTAACTTCCACTGTTGGCCCGCGCTGGCCAATGTTAGGATCTTCCTAAAGAAAGTGTACCCTCATGAGTTTAGCGGTGGTCTTAGATTTTTAAACCGAGTCTCTGTTCGTGAGTTATAAGCATTTGAAAAATAAAATAATTTTATTTAATAATTTTATTTACGGTTATGCCATTTTTGGGTTTTCTCATCGGAGGCCTGCACCGACTAAACTTAAGTCGCGCCTAGGGTAAAATCGCCATCTTGAATGCAATGGTACCCTTATATTTTTGATTTGGGCACTTGTTTAATAGTTATTCCAATTTTTCAGGAAACCACTCACACATGCTATTTAAAGCTTAAAATTTTTCGACAAATCATTCTGAGCACTCCAGACCTCGGAATAACGTGTTGTCAATTTTCGTAGTATCATAATAATTATATTTAATGAAAAAAATTATAATGAAATTTTGGGACATTACAGATAAGGGGATATAGGGTCACACACAATAGCGTATTCAAGAATTTTCCCAATTCAGTTGAATAGGTATATGGATATTGTGGGCCCCATCGCGGGATCCTAGTGTTGCCAAAGTTTTCGATCACCGATAATTAAATAAATTCATTATTATTCAAGTTATGAATAATTGGGATTGAATTTATTTAAATTATTTACAAGTTAAGTAAATAAAGGAACATATTAATCGAACAAATATTATTTTAATATTTAAGGTTCATTTTATATTAACTGGGATTACGAGTCGAGTTAAATGGATTGGTTTTTATCACGTAGTATATTTTATATATATTACAAGTATGTGATAAAATAATAAATAATATTGACACAGTATAGTTCTTTAAAATTATTTATTTAGTGGATGTTGAAATAAACAGGGGTCGGGGAACCCATCCAGGTATTTTGCAACACCACTATAAATATAGGTGAGGCTCCCTCTCCATGGGACTATTCATTTGTTTTCATGGAATGAAAATGAGAGCCTTTCTCTCCTCCTGCTTCATAGAGAGAGAAGCAGTTGATCCAAGGGCATGGATTAAGATCTTCCTCAAGCATCGAAGGCATCTTGATGTGGTGATCATTGGAATGTTTAAGACATCATCAGATCACCGTGATAACACCCAAAATTAGAATATTGACATTCCAATGGATTTTAGAAGTGCGTGTGGATGATCTAAAGGGATCCTGTTATGGATCCTTCAAGCGACGATCATTATCGAGTAGTTCTAGTTAACCATGACTTACGATTTGAAATAGATATGTTTTTAGTTTAATTTTGTGCTATTTATAATTTATGCGTGATCCTCGGACCTTACTAGGGCTCGGATCGTCGGTGATGAAAATATCCATCATCCCATCGATGAAAAATTTTAAAATCCCCGGCCCACCGGCTTCCGTTGCGGGCCTCAGAACCTTTCACCCCATGAATGAGGGAGCAAACAACACAGAGGGGAGGGATCCGAGAGTGGGGAGAAGTGTTTGGATGTGGAGAGCCCCCTTCGGGATAGGTTGTGCAACAAGGGGGAGGGGTAACCCCCTTTTGGGGTTTTAAATTTTGAATAATAATAAAAATAATAATAGTAATAATAATAACAAAACATTTATATTTTTATTATCAATTTCATTTTAATTTGTTTAATTTTATTTCTATTTCTATTTTGTTTTCTTAACCTGGGTAACACTCATGGTTTGCATATGGTTTCCCAAACTGTGTGCTGGCTATTGCCTAAGCCCAACACCTTGCACAATTATCCCTAGGAAAACACACTATTGAGCAAATCATACTCAAACTGTGTCACTCAGCACCGCCAACTCACAGAGCCAAACCGCACACTTGTCACACAATTTAATAGATTGTGCACAAGTCGTGCGCCACACCACTGACCCACCTTGTCGCTCACATGGGTCCCACACGATTACTCTTGACCGTGCGGGTAAACCATGCAATAGTAGGAAACTCCCCAAAAAAAGAAACTTCAGCCCACCAACTACTGGAACTTAAACACGCTCAAGAACTAGATAAAATAAGAACAAAAATAAATAAAATAATAGATAAGTTTCGGGTAGGGGTGTGACATATTAATTATATAGATTGTTAAAAAAAATTAAAAAATGAATATATGTAAAAATGATAATGAATACATTTTAATTGTATAAATTACAACCATATTAAAAAAATGGTAATGAATAAATATGTATAAATAAATATTAAAAATGGTTAAAATTACAAAAATATTAAATAAAGAAAAATTAAAAATAAATAAATTGAAAAAATATTAAAAAATATTAAAAAATATCCAAGATTATTAATGAAAAATTATATTAAAATTGAATAAATTTGAAAAAAATATCAAAAGTAAAAAATAATATATATTGAATAAAAATATAAGAATAAATAAAAAATACCAATTAAAAAATTAATATATATTAAATATATATATTGTGTTAATAAATAAAATTCTAAAGTGAATATTAAAAATTGAATAAATACTAAAATATAATGTCTCTGTGTGTGTTTCTATATTAATTACGTATATGTGTGTGCGAAATTCATGTAACATAAGTTTTACATATTACAATTAAAATTATATTAAAAACATATTAAATGTTAATAAATAAATATAAAAAATGAATAAATGAATATCAAGAAAATAAAAATTTAAAATGAATAAATTTAATATATATATAATAATTTTTTTAGTAATATTTTTTTTTTCATTTTTAATTAAATGTCTTATATATCAAGTTTAAATGTATATTTAATCATATATAAATCATATTTAATAAAATATATTATATTTTTATTAATATAAATATATTTATATATTAAAAATTGTTTTTTAATGATATAATCTTTTTTATAAGTATACATTTTGTCAGTTTTTTTTGTGATAATAAATACAACTCTTTATCACCACTAAAAAAACACTCATAAATGCATATATTTATGAGTATTAAAAAAATATATTTCTTTAGGAGCGATTTTAATTTAACGTTGATAAAGATACATTTATCAGTATTTTTTAGGTAATGCTGATAAAAGGTTACCACTATTTATTGTGGATTTTGTAGTACTGAAATAATCCTAGATAAAGGTTAAGTTTAATGAGAGCTCACTTTTAATACTAATAAAGACCATCGTGGGTTTTACAAAAGTCTATAGTAATATAGCAGAGGATTGTCTGACCCCGCACAAATCTCATGCCAAGCTCAGCAACGCCTATCACGTGGTAGGGTGTCCAAGGCAGGTGAGCGGCGGGAATGAGGGGACAAGCATAAGGGTATGGTAAGGCGTCGTAAGAGCCGTACGATGAATCTAATCAAAGATGGTTCATATCAGGAATTCTAGGTGTGTATGCGCGGAATTTGGTGGTGTGGACAAGTCCCAACTACCCATTTTATGCCTCCAATATCTAACAACCACTTCAACAGAAGGGTTCAAAAAATTATTGAATGATTTTCTCTTATAAAAGGGTACCCTTCACACACACCCCCACCATTTTCTTCACTCAATCCTCAACCCATATCAACAATCAATCATCCCTCTCTTTTTTTCTAGTTTTCTAAATCTCAAGTATTTCCCCCCAAAAAAAGTGAATAATTTTTTTTAATTATGAATGATTAGTTATTTTAATAAGTAAAAACAATATTTTTCATGCTTTGTTCTTTTGAATTTATGGTTTACTAGTATAAGAATTCTATAATGATAAGTAACAATAAAATTACTAATTATTGTGTTTTTAATAAGAAATAATTAAAAATAATAATAATAACGACTACTTTATATTTATTCATTATGAGAAGTTTGTACACCAGGACATCAATTTGGACCTCTCCTTACACTACAAAAGAAATGCAGAAAATAGACGTTGAATTTTATCAACACTTTTTTAAGTTATAATTAAAAATAATTTCATCACCTCTAAAATAAAGAACTGATAAAATTTTGTTTTTATCATCACTTACTTTAACACGAATTAAGGTTGTGACTTTATCAATGTTTTATTTAGAGTTCATTAAAGTAACTTTTATCGGTGCTATTAATAACATTGATAAAATATTCATTCCGTTATTTAAAATAATATATATATATATATATTTAATGCAATAAAATATTATTTAATTTATTATTTAAATAAACTAATTAATAGATTTTTTAAAATTTTACAAATTTTCATATACTTTTTTTATATTTTTAATATTATTATTCTATATATATATATAAATAGTAATTGGTTTTAGTTAAATGTAGATAATTTTATTTTATAAAAAAATTATAATATAATTTGTGTTTTTATGCATTTCATATAGTGTGATATACACACATGTGTGTGTTTGGTTTCACCTATTACATATATACACAAACATGTCCTTGGGGGTCTTAAAACATACGTATGCATGCATGCACATAAATTTATTTATGAATAAAATTAATCCTATATGTAAATTAGAAATTAACAACAATCAACTTTGAACCTTTAAATGAATCTATAAAAAGAAAAAAGATTTATAATTTTAGTAAATATTATAATTAATTTTTTTATATAATATTTATACTATTTATTGGTGGTACAACAAAACAAAACAACTCACACATGCCACTCAAACTGTGATCAAATCAACCCAATTTCTCCCCCAACAAGGGGTGTATTCACTATGATCAACACAAACACACACACACGTGTGTGTGTCTGTAATAGGTCCAAATTCCAATCTGTGGACATTGAAGACCTAAATTTTGTCTGACTCCAAAGCCTAATATTTTTCCTAAAATCCTACTTTCTTTTTCGCCTAAAGGCCCTGATATAGCTGACCCGGAGGGCTGATTTTTTATTGTTGCGTTTCCCACTCACCTACCTTATCATTTGTTTCTACCACATGTATGATGCCACATCCCATATGTTTTTCAAACTACTGAATGAGCCTTTCGTGTCACAATTAAAGTCAAGCATCAACATCACCATCCCAAATTTTTTTCAATTGCCCTGTCAGCTATTTGTCACTCCTCGACTCCCAAAGTCAAACCATCCACGTCATAAGAAGACCCCATGTGCTGCTATGAATAAAAAATAATTTGTTTATAAAAATAATAATTTTAAATTATAATCAATACATTTTAAATGTAATTAATAATTAATTGTATTTTTATATGCAATTAAAATAATATAAATGTATATATATATTTAGAAAAAATAATAAATTTACATATTATGAATTGTAAATCTATGTAAATATAATTTTTATTTTTTTTAAATTTAATTTCATATTTTTTTAATAATATATTGTGAAAATCATGTATACATTTATTGTAATCACGTAGACCATTCTGGTCTGTTACTTTTTGAGTTTTTGGGTTTTGGAAGCCTTGAGAGATGATTTTAAGGAAGGAAGTGTCGAAGCACGAGTTGAATCTTTGACCACAGGTGCTCATTCATGCTGTGAATCACCAGTTCATGGTGTGAATGATGTTTCACAGGGTGGATCCACTATTTGGAATACCTTCTTACAATAATTTATTATTGGGTTTGATTGTCAATGTGAAATGTTGTTCATGGAATTACTATTCATGGTGGAGTTTTTTGTGGTTTTGTTGTCGAAGGTATCATGGTGTTTTCTGGTAGATATGAACCGCGTATGATTCATGACCTGAAATATCTCTTCAAGAGTGGGTTAGAAACACCCAGGCACAAGCTCAATACCAAATTCCAACACATCCTAGTCTCCTTTCCACTATCCCAAAATATTAAGGGAAATAAAATAAACCTCTCATACCACTTTGTGGAACCCAACCGAGGTCACCCTGTAATAGTAGACAAACTGGTTGGCCTCAAGACCTCAAGGGAACCTCCCCATATGTTAGAGGCTTCTATTTATCAATAAGGGTCTATGGTGGTATGGTGTGGAGACTATTCCCCCCTAATCAGAATGGATTATAGCAGTAAAAAACATATAAATAATTAAATGGTAGAAATAATCATGAATAAGGCCGCAGAATGAGTATAGACATATGAAACTTGAATAATCAACTCAAAAGATGGAAAAATACAAAATAAAATAATTATGTCATGTCTCTATAAAAATAACAAGCGTATAAGGAAATAAGTAGATACAAAATAGTCAAAAAGAACAAAACAATCCAAGAATCTCAAGAATTGGCCCAGTAATCTTCTACGAATCTCCCAAACTAATATAAAAATTCATGCATCCATAACTAGATGCTTCACCTTATACACACCTGTAATCATAAAATCTATATAGGTACCATCAGTGGCCCAAATAGGCCTTTAGATAAACTCAGTGGGCCACCACCAATGATATTTATAAAAATTCATTCTGTGAATATAAACTATATCAGTGTGAAAGTATATCAAAGTTAACTGAAAATAAATACATCCCAAGTTGAGAATAGGTTCCTTGAGGGACATATGTCCCACTATAACTACTTTAACCTATGATGGATATCACTAAATGTGTTCTCATTTAGTCATTTAGTAAAGGTATTAGGGAATACATTACAAGTGTATATGGAAAATAATGATGACAATAATAAAAAGGATCCTAGAGGAAATAAAGAATCCTTGACCTTAGAAGGACCTACTAACTCAAAGTATACAAGCATATATCCTTGAAATAGGGACTAAGTGTAATCCAAGTGGCACACCCAAGGAATTCAACTAGATATTTCTCTGACCAAGTCTATAGATGAAGTCCAAAGTAAATCCTAGGCTAATAATGATTGGATCTAAAGGAAAATAATCCAAGAATCACATGCGATAAGAGATCATGATAAATCCAAGGAGTTTATCAAAGGAATTATAATTTTCTAGAGGATAATAGGGGTCCTACTACTTCATTTTGAGCATCCTATAATAGATATGGATGAAGTTCCAAGTGGTTTTCTCCCCTGGAAACTGGCTCAAAGAATTAGAGTGGAATCCTATTAGTGCTCAAGGAATTCCCTCATAAATCCAAGGAAAACTAAAGTCTAACAATTCATGTAGATGAAAAAGGTCCATACACAATGGGAACCATATACACATGACAATAAATAATTTATTATTTATCATAGACTATGTAATACTCAAGAAAATAAATAATTCATTAGGATTATTCCATTACCTTTCATCCTAAGTGACGAGGTCAATAAGAAAATGAAAAAAAATCCAATTCAATCACAATTTATCAAGTCTAAGTGATATATTTAAATATGTATATAAATACTATACATTTAATTATTAATAATTAATTTAATTAAAAGAAATACTTAGCACAATGAAGGTATAGTAAAGAAAACCCAAATGGTGTTATGGGTAGTCACGACATTGGCCATCAAAGGCATAAAAGGGAACAAACCCTAATTGGGTTTTTGGAGTTGAGGTCTCAACCTCCAATGATATCAATTGTTCTAATTAGGGATTTATATTAAAATTTAAAATTTTTAAATTAAAGCTGATGAATTTAGGGATTAATGGCCAACAAAACTGGTATGTACACAATAATTTCAATTTATAATATCAATAATTTGAGGGATAAGTCATAGACCAATGTTATTTTTCCTTTAGTAGATTCCTTTTCTCGTATCAACCCTTGGTTTGGCCTAAATTGAAAGAAAATGGAAGAACATATGAAAAACCTGAAAATATGGAATATTAGAATACATTAGAATAAAAAAAAGCAGTGAGATAAACAAGAGAAATAATGAAGCGGATCAACCTGAGAGGGATCCAATTAAGTAAAAAGTGTCCTGATTGGACATCAAATATATATTATCATTCAAAGACAATGTTAGGCATGGGAGAGAGTTGAAATAGAGAGCATTCTCTATGCATGGGAGAGAAAAAATGTGTGTGTGTGTGGGGGGGGGGGTGAGTTTTAAAGAGAGGGGTAAAATAGTATTTTCACCCAAAAAATTAAGAGTCTCACAGTTTGGTCACCTGGTTTTCCAAACTGTGGGCCAGCCATGTTCCCTTATCTATCCTAATAGACCCCTCGTATGGGCTAGGCGCATGATTAGACTAATCATTCACAACCCATTCAAAATCCCTATATAAAGAGGCCTGCTACTATCGCATGACCGTGTGGCATGAAAAAATGCTTTAAGTCAAACTGTGTGGACCATTGTTGTCCCCTATTGTTCCCCGCACAATTTTTTCTAACCGTGTGGATTGTGTAGCATGATTTCTACTAACCATGACTCCCATATGTGTTCTCCAAAATTCGAGGATCCAAACAAGCCCTAGACACCCTCCTTTCCTCTGTAACATCATTAGGAATTTCCATTAAGATAAAACTAATGGATTAAAATAAAAAATAAAGGTCTTTACCTCAAATAAAAACTGAGTTCTTACAATAGATACATGTGTCTTTTAAGGATTAAATTTAATAACATAAAGAAATGGTATTTAGGGGTCTTGAGTTTTGATTTTATTCTAGGGAACCTAGCCATGGTACAATGACTAATGTATCCATTTACAGGGATTCTAATAACCAACTTGTTGTATATAATCTCTAAAGTAATAGTTTCAGGGAATATGTAAGTGGTACATGAATCATCTATGAAATACCCATTGATTTATATGTCCTTATTGATTCAAATCCCTAGAAATGATTTAATGAATGTTATTCTTTTAGTTAATTGTAAGATATTTCCACATATTCATCTATTTAAATCCTATGTCTAGGTTATTGTGTGATCATGCCAATTATTGATCCTCCTATCATAGATAAATTGAGAGATGAGGATTCTATCTGGGGATCAGATCATGAGATATTCCTATAAGGTGCATAGGGAGAAGATCCTATTTTCATTATGTAGCAAGCCGACCCAACACCCATAGTGTAAGCAGATGATCATACACATTCAGGGAAGAAGATGATTCTAATGGTACATATAAATAAGATGGAAGTAGATATTGATGTTTTGAATATTGTGCATGATTCCAATTTAAGGAGTGAAAGACTATCTGAGTGGAACTTTAAATAGGGTTCTAAGAGTCCTCATAACTGGGAACAATGTTTAAATAAAACTATGGGTCTGTATCAATGGGATAAACTGATATAGTAAACTGAAAAAAAGATTAAAATATTGATGAATTAAAGAAATAAAATGGTGGTCAGAATGAATGAAAGTGGGGAAAATAGCATGAACACACTGAAAAGAAAACCCACTTACAAATTGGAACCATGGTTGAAATGAAATTAGAAGGAATCCTTAATGGGGTCAGTAGGGGGAAGAAAATACTATGAGTGAAAAGTTACAGAACCAGGTCACTATAAATAAAAAAGAAGATGAATTATCCTACTTAACTGTGATCCAAAACTTTCTATTGTTTACAATCACTTTTAGTATCATTCTTACTAGAAGAATTTTTTTACTAAACATGAGTTTAGTGGTTTGTTTTGAAAAATGTATATCATAGATATTCATGGGAATGAAAATATTAAAATGATTGAGGTTCTTCTACCTATTAATGGAAATAAATGGAAAGAATTTATTAATTTTAAATCATGGGATATGAAAGGATACCTTGAACTTGGCTTCTTCTCTCTAGTGTTTGAATTTTGATCCAAACCCTCACTCCAAAATTACCTCAGGATGTAGACGGAGTGGGAAAGTTCTGGTGACTGATACTTGTCAGTGGCCAAATGTCACGTGTGATTAATTCAAAGATATGTCATATGATTAAATAAAGATACAAGATCCAAAAAAATCAATGAGAAATTGAAATCATACATGAAATTTGGCCATTAAAAATTATTCGTCACCTTAAATTGAAATCAAAAGAAAATATAAATGTTAAGAAGAATCAAGAAGACTTGAAGAAGCATGAGTTTGTAAGTGAACCAAGTGATATCCCCACTTGATGAGGGCATTATAAAGACAGTAGAAAGTAGTGTGTATTGGTGGTTCCATATCTGGTATGCTTAAGGGAGGTAACACGAGTCAAGTACAGTATCACAAAGACAAAGACACTGATAAAGGATAATGGGTGATTTCAACCAAAGAGGAATCAATGTATTTGGTTTTGAGAGGGTTGATTCCTCCAAGAAGGTCGAGGTGGAGTGGCGGTAGAGGTAGACTTCCACAAGAGCTTGAACTTCGTGAAAGAAGTTGGGTCTCTTAGGGTTGAATTTATAATATTGAGAAAGTTTTTATAAGTTATTTTAAAAAAATGTTGATAAATATGGGTTTTATCAGGGCTAAAATAATAAGTGATGATAAAACATTTTTTTACCAATGTATTTTTAAGGTTGATAAAGATATATCTTTATCAGTTCTATAAAAGGGCTAAAAAAATTATTTAAAATTAAATAAAAAATATTAAATGAATATATATTAAAAATGAATGAATTATAAAAAAAAGTAAAAAATAATTAACATTATTAATGAATATATAATCTTAAATGAATGAATGTTAAAAATGAGTTAAACTGAATAATAAAAAATGAGCTGACTTAAAAAATATTAAAAAAATTGATAAAGTTTCATAATTATACCAATTATTAAAAAAATAAAAATGGATATATAGAAAAAAGAAGATGAACACATATTAAAAATAATAAAACACAGTAAATAAATTTTAGAAAATTATTAAATTCTAAAAAATAGAAAAACTAATAAATATTAAAAATGAAAAATTAATATTAACTGAAATAATATTAAAAATGAATAAATAAAATTTAGCGATTAAAAACATAATATATTAAATATATTATGTTACTAAATGAAATTATAAAATAAATATTAAAAATTGAATAAATTACATAAATATTATATGTGTGTGTGTGTTTTTACATAAAATTGCATTTATTACATAAATGTTTCTATGAAATTAATGTGTGTGTGCATATATATAACAAAAGTTTGATATATGTTAAATTGAATAAATACATTATATAATATGTAACTTCTATTAATCAAAGCTAATTAGTCAATATTTTTAATTAAAATTAATGTAAGATCCTAACCTTTAATGGAGATATATCAGGCTTGTTTTTCGATACTCTTTTTTTTTCTTGTTTTGAGTACTTTTTCTGGGTGTTACCTTAGGGATTGATTTTGAGAAATTGAAGAATTTTGGAAGGAAGTGGGGTTGTGCATGGTTGTAACACAATTTTCCTAAACTATGTGCCCATCCCAGCAAACCGTGCAAACCCAAATAGAGGGGATTCACACAGCTGGCAGATAGTTTGTCAAATTGTACGCCCTTTCAAGAGTAACTGTGAACCCCCCCATAAGAAGTGCATAGTTAAGGTGCATAGTTTTTAAAACTGTGCACCCCTTCCCGAGAAACCATTCACATGGTTTTAATTAATCCAAAAATTAGTTTTTAAAATCCTAAACCCCATGGACTTCACCCTATTTCGACCCAACTCAGCCGTAAACAAGTTCTCTCATTTTTGGAGGATCTCAGATGCATTCCTAGGGCTCCCTACCTCCGTTCTTAGTGAATTTAAGGGCATATTATCATATATGAACCTCCTCGAGTATATGGTTTATTCCCATTTAGATATCTCTCTCTATCTATTTCTCTTTCCCGCTCCTCTTTCTAGATAAAATAGGGATGTTTTATCCTCTTTTGGAAAGGATTTTGATCTGTATCTTGGTTTGATGGATCATAACCAATTTGATCTTGTTTCTAGGATTTGATTCAAGATCTTGTTCTTCATTGTGGGTCTAACCAACCCATTTCAAATTGGGGTTTTCTATTGGTGTGTGTTCATCATCAAGCTTGAGGTAGGTGGTCTATTATTCAAATCTCAAAGTCTTGATTTCAATTATGTGTATTTAATTATAAAATTGTTACTGGATGATTAGAAATTGAATTTATAAAATTTAGTTAATTAATGTGGTAAATTAATTAATTAAGGGACTATGAATAGGAATAATTAGTTGTTGAATTAGTTATGGGATATTGATATTTTTGAATTGTATTAATTAATGGGAATTGTTTTTTATTGTGCAATTAATTGAATTGGAATAATTAATTATTGAATTAATTACAAGATATTGGGATTTTTGAATTAATTAATTGGAATTTTTGTTATTATGAAATTGATTGAATTGGAATAATTAATTTCTGAATTAATTATGTTATATTGATATTGTTTAATTTTAGTAATTAATTGTTGAATTAATTAATGAGAATTGTTGTAATCTTGTAATTGATTTAATTGTATTACTTAATTATTGAATTAATTAATAAATGTTTTGATTATGGAATGTGATAAGAAGGTCAATGTGGATAAACCTTGATTGGTGTGATATATGTGATATTGGTATATATATGATATTTTGATATATTTTATATACATGTATGGGATATGGTCTTCTGCATCAAAAGTCCATAGTGATGAATTGATTGATAAATGTGTGTGGGACATGGTCTACTACATCAAAAAATCATAGTGATTAATTAATTGATAAATGTGTGTAGGACATGGTCTACTGCATCAAAAGAAAATAGTGATGAATTGATCGATAAATTTATGTGGGACATGAAATTTTGCATCAGAATCCCATAATGATGAATTTATTTATAAACATGTGTGGGACATGGTATGATTCATCAAAACACCATAGTGATGAATTTATTTATAAATGTGTGTGGGACATGGTCTATTACATCAAAGTACCATAGTGATTAATTTATTGATAAACTTTTGTGTGACATGGTATGCTGCATCAAAATCTCATAATGATGAATTGATTGACATTAAGGTGTGGGATAGGGAATGAGGCTCCAAATACCCATGGGGTGTTAGACATGACATTCTACACCCATGAGTTAGCATTGGACTATGGTTATAAGTGGTTATGATATGATTAAATTAAATGATAAATAATAACCATGGTATTGTGATGTGGTTTAAACTCTAGCATGAACCGAAACAAGTATTGAGATTTGGGTATCATCGGGAACCCGGTGGTTTATGTGGGTTTTTAAAGAATAATTGAAAATGTAATATACTATTTGCTTTATTCATTGTAATTTATTCTTTATACAACCTCATTCACTGTTATTGAATGGATATTGTTTTAGATGACATTGGTGGTGGCCTACTGAGTTTTACTCACACCCTACTCAAGCCACCTAATTAGTACCCAAATAGATTTCATAGTTAAAGGATAGGTTAAGGGAAAGGTTCATATGTTAGATGTTTGAGTCAGGATGGATCGTGGATGATGGAACCAAACCTGGTGTTGGGACCCGCTTGGAGTTCATTAGTGTCTTAATTTTGGTTTTTTTCATTTGACACTTAGCACATACATGGAATGAAATATCTACTATTTTAGTTTGGCGATTATATTCATGTTTTTGTTATCATGTGATATTGTAATTTTTTGGTTATTTGGTTATATCATTTGGTTATTCTTATTTATTTTCACTATTGTATTAATTTGATAAGAGGGTATAGTCTCCCCATGATCGATATTGACCCTTGCGGCTAGTCGGAAACCTCTAGCATACGAGGAGGCACACCTATGGTCACATAGTGAACTAGATCGAGGAACTGGTGTGTGTCACCCGGTTCGGGATGTCACAAAGTGTTTTCAAAGGAGTTTTATTTTATTTTATTTTGTATTAATATTTGGGAAATGTAGATAGGAGAATATGATGAGTTAGGCCTTAGTTAAGAAATCATGCATGTGAGTAGTTAACCCATGTATAAGGGTAATATCCAAGTACTCAGGGTGGGATTATTGTTATTGATATGTGTTTTTATATTTCATACTATTTCACCCTGAGTGATGCACTTGTTGTGTGATGTGATTAATATTTATAAGATTTTATGAGATTCAAATTTTGGCCCAAAATGGTACAAGAGTTGAACATGCATGCATAATTCTGGGAACTCATGATTATTTTGTGATATGCATCATTTTATTCATGCATAGGAAAATGGGTTTTGGTTAATTTGTAGAAATTTAACAGTTTTCATTGCTTGTGTAAATGAACTAAAAATGGTACCTAATATGAAATTTAGAAATTTAAAATGATGAAAAATGTGAATAAATGGATGTCTATTGAGAAACTTGAAACCGATAATGAGTTTACCCTTTTGTTAACCATGACCTAGATGTAGGATGGTTAAGGGTAATGATAGCACCTCGATTTTGACCATGTGGTGAGGTTTGGGGAAATGATGTGTTATGGATTTTGTGAAACCCACTTGTCATATGTGTTAAATTTGTGCTATGTATCCTAATAAGTGTGTTTTTCATTATATAGATATGCCTCCATGATGACGCCTGTTGAGAGGATGATAGGAGGACATGAATAGAAATTATACTCTAGTATGTTGGTGATAGACTATGTTGGTCACTTTACAGACTTTCAGCACTTCTCTCCAATGCCGATAGGGGATGTGACAACTACAGTAAGGTGATTACAAGACATACTTAAATGTGAGATTAATCCCCAGGTTAACATCTTCCAGTTGAAGAAGTTTGTTGAGGTGGTGGGTCAGGATCTCATAGTAGAAGGGAACCTGAGGTAGGATTTTGGTGGAAGAAAGGTGGTTGATGCAATATGATTAGGAGGTATGTATTTCAAGGGCATGAAGAATAGCTATGATAATTTTGACCAGAGTAGTGGGAGGAAGAGTGTCTAGGGGGAAGCATCTATTACTCTGGATCTCACCCAATTTCTTTTCCACCAGTGCGGTAGGTTGGACTACTATCATAGACACTATACCCAACCACTAGTAGAGTATCAATCTTGCAGAAGGATGTGAGATATATATATGTTTTTTAGGAAACCAAAACCTATGGGATAGAGTAGCGAGAAAGAATTAGAGTGTGGGAAGGGGGCATTCTATCCCTCATCAGTTGGAAAGTTGGAGTACTACTGGTCACGGTGGTCAAGGTAGTGGATGAGATTCCTATGGGAAAGAGAGAATATATCAACAGAGTGGTACATCTCATAGGACTCAGAATAAATCTTAGGGAATAGGGGTAGGGACGTTTCATTTCATTCATCCAACACGGGTTGATAGAGAGGTTTTACTATCGATAGTTAGAGTTACTATTCTTAAAGATTCTATACCAGCAAGTGCCTTATTTGATATTTGTTCCTCTCATTATTTTATTTCTAGACAACTTGGAAATGGTTTGATCTAGGAGATAGAGGTTATGAGTGATGTGTTGATAATAGATTCAGTTTTGGGGGTACAATCTAAAGACACCTATTTATGAAAAGGGTGTTATCTCGAGGTTGGGAAATATCATTTAGGTTGTGATCTTTATATCCTTGACATGTCAGGATTTGAAAAAATTATGGGTATGAATTGGTTAGTAGCATAATGAACCCACAATTATTGTTACCATAGAAGAGTGACTTTTAAATCTCTTGAGGGTGACAATTATGTGCATCGAGGAGAGTGGGACATCAAGGTGGGCTGTGTAGGGTCAATTTAGTAACTGGGGGTGCTTACCACCCATGTTGTCAGCCTGTTGCTAGATGACAGAGATGAAAATCATGATGTATTTTCACATATTGTGGATCTGTTTCAGCATGTTTTTTATGAAGAATTCTTAGGGATTCCACCTGAAAGAGATGTGGAATTTGTAATAGAGCTCATGTCGGGGGGCTGATCTAGTTTCCCTTCCGCCATATAGAATGGAACCTAAAGAGATTCAAGAGATCAAGACTCAGCTGTAAGAGTTTATGGATAAGGGGTTTATTCATCCGAGTATGTCTCCTTAGGATTATCAAATATTTATTTCAAAGAAGGATGATGTGACCTTGTGCTTGTGTGTTGATTACCGGAATTTTAATAGGATGACTGTGAAAAATTGGTAGCCTCTTCTGTGTATCGATGACCTTTTTTACCAGTTGAGAGAAGCATGTGTTTTCTCCATGATTGAATTGATATTAGGGTATCATCAGTTGAGATTTCAAACTTTTGATATACCAAGGACTTATTTCATAAGTAGTTATGTATTATATGATTTTGTTGTAATTCTTTTTGGTTTGACGAACACACCAGTAGTGTTTATGGCCTTGATAAATAGAATATCCCATTTTTAATTTGATCATTTTGTGGTAGTGTTTATGGATGAAATATTGATTTACTAAAAGACTAATGATGATGTTGTCCAACATTTTGACATCATCCTGAGTATACTGAGATATAATCGACTATACACTAAGCTATCCAAGTGTCAGTTTTGAATCAATCAGGTACATTTATTAGGAAGGTGTGTCAGTGGACTCTAAGAAGGTGAAATAAATTGTTTCTTAGGAGTATCCTAAGAATGTTTTTTATATACATATATATCTAGGGTTAGCATGATATTATCATAGATTCATCCAGAACATTTCCCACTTGGAAGAACAACTTTTGGGCTTGACCAGAAAAGGAATAAAGTTTGAATAATCAGAATCATGTGAGAATGTCTTCCATGAGTTGAAGAAGAATTTGACTAAAAAACCAATCTAGATCATACCTGAGTTGGGTGAGGATTGTACGATGTTTTATGATGCTTCTGGGATCAGTATTGGAGCATTATTGATGCAGGGAGATCGAGTTGTGGCGTATGGGTCATGGTAGTTGAGGCCACATGAGTGGAACTAACCTACACATGACCATGATTTAGCAGTAGTAGGTTATGATTTGAAGTGTTAGCGACATTATATGTTGGGTGGAAATTTTACTGTGTATACTGATCATAAAAGATTAAAGTATGTCTTTTCATAGGGAGACTTGAATATCCAGGAGTGGAGATGGTTTGAGTATATGAATTCATTCGACTTTGATCAAGAATATATATGTGGGAAGTGAAACAATGTTGTTGATTATTTAATAAGGAAAACTCATGACCAAGTAGTTCTTGAGTCCAGTTTTGAGTGGAAGATAATGAATTTTCTGGAAGAGATGCATGTTGTGGTTTAGGAGAGTCGAGAATAGATGACTCTTGTGTTAGTTTTAGTAGAGTTTGCATTTTACAGTTGGATTAAAGATAGACAGTATGAGGATTTGGAATGTTCACAATTAAGGGAAATCCTTAAAGGTGGGGAGTCACCTTCATATTAGACCATATATGAGGATGATATCATCTATGTTAGGAATATGGTTTTTGGGCCAATGAGTATGTAGGATGAGATGATGCGTGAATATCATTTTTCGAAGTGGGTGGTGCATCTAGGTGTGACCAAAATGTATCATGACCTGCGATGATAGTTTTGGTGGATGAGTGTGAAAAAGGAGATAATAGGGTTCATGACACGATACTCCACTTTTCAATAGGTGAAGATTGAGCATAAATAATCTAGTGGTTTACTAAAGATGTTTCCCATTCCAGAATGTAAGTGGGATGATGTTTCCTTTCAATTTTTTGTGTTTCTCCCAAGAACACCTCATAAGAATGATGCTATTTGGGTGGTTGTGGAATTTCTGAAAAAGGTCACACATTTATTGCCTATACGAGAGACTTTATCAGTGGATCAGTTGGGGGTCTTATATGTTTGGGAAATAATCCATCTACATGGGGTGCCGCAGACTATTGTTTCAGACCATGATTTGCATTTTACTTCGTACTTCTGGAAGAGATTTCATAAGGCTCTTAGTACACTAGTTTTATTGAGTGCATATTTTTTCCCAAAGACATATGGGTAGTGATTCATGCTCAAATTTACCCAAGAGATGAAGGTAGAACGGCCCTTGTAGTTTAGCTTAGGTTATCGAATCCTCAGAGACCTAAGAAGTATCCTAAAAACACGTAAATTCTATGGATTGTGTTTGGATATGAATTAGACAACTTGGTTTAATTTTAGATGGGTTTAAGGTATCAATAATAGATTTAAGTTAATTCAAATTAATATAATGAGTTGATCCTAGGTTATCACTTGGGGTGGATTGGATGAATTTCTTTTTTAATGATTTCAATTTCATATATTTGAGATGGGTTCATTTAAGAAGATCAACCCACATCATCACTTACTGGTTTAATACCTACACCCTTTAATACTAATCACCTATACACTTGAAGGATCAAAGTTTTGAGCACTTCAACGTAACGGTTCGTATTAGCACTTGAAGTGTGTGGCCTTAAATTCAACAAGTATGATAGAGTTTAAAAATCATCAAATAAAAATCTCAATTAAACAAGTGATTAGACATTAATGGGGTGATAAATAACATCCAATATATCCCCTTGCTACTCCCTTGGATCAACCCATAAGTGGGTTATCCCTCCATTGATGCTATGGTTTCAATGGAAGCGGGAAGTAGGCTCCTGAGTGAGGAATTGAAGAAGTAAAGAAAAAAATAAATAGAAAATGATCACTCAACCGTTGTGTGAATAATTACACAAGGTTTGGTGTGAATAAATTCACACCTTGATGCAACAATATCAAAGTGATATGGATAAGAATAGAATAATAAGATAAGAAGAACTTTTATTAAGAAATAATGATGAATTAAAGCAACTTACATTTGGAAGACAAACTTGAGACAACAAAATCACAACATAACATTACAATGAAAGAAAGCTTAAAAGATGATAAACTCCTCCACCAACACTACCTTAAATAGTAATTTTTGGAGCCTTGGGTAGAGTCTGCAATATTACAAATCATCCCACTTGATTATGGTAGGCCTAGGGTGGTGGAAAGCTTGTGGAACATGGACTTTTCCACTCTTGACCCGAGGTGGCAGCCATCTTGCAATCATCGAACAGACGCATTGAACCGAACTTCTATATGGCCGAATTAGAGTGGTCCATATAAAAGTAAAATGGATATCCCAATGTCACCTAACCTCCTGTAAAATTTGGTTCCATTTTGAGTTGTGAATCGGGAGTTATGTCTGATTTAGTGGGATAATATTCTGGGCCACAAATTCTGGCCTAGATTTTGATATTCTATTTGGGCTGCCTTAATTTCCATCATATAGGCCGAATTAGCATTGGATCCTGAATAATTATTTTTTCCTATATATTTCTTATCAAATCCCACAAAATTTGGGTTTCATTGGGTTTGTATTGTGGGCCCCACATTCTCATTAGTGGGCTGGTGTCCAATCTGCCTTCTCCAGAATTGTTTCCTTTCATCACCAAATATCCCCATCATCCTTTATGAATCCTTCATTGATCCATGAATAAATATTGTTCATATTTAAGTGTATATAAATTTCCCAAAATATAAGATTAAAATATGGATAATTAAAATCCTTAAAATCAGATGAATAATTGGGCCTAAATTGGTGTACATTAGGCATGAAGTGCACAAATGATAAGAATGAATGTTTAAAATTAAAATCCACTAACTCAGGACCATAAGATCAAAAATGAACATTTAATACCATTAAAATTTAATTAAAATATTTATTTTTATTGGCTAATCACACCATGCAACTTGAGATTTTCTAGTCCCGAGCAAAATGTATCTCAACAATATGAAATTCGAATTCCCTTTTCCAAAAAGATTTTAATGCACAATGATCACCAAAAACCCTTATACCAAAAAATCATGAAACCCATCAAAATATTTTAATAAAAGATATTTTCATAAGAAGTTCCCAATACCAAGCCCATTCCTTTGTTTAAATTCATCGCCATATTTCATCCAATATCAATTAAGAGTGATGATGTGTTGTGCATCGCATTAGACATGAGGTTCATCTTTATTCAAGAGAGAAATGATGAAAGTGCTAGGTGAAATCACATTTCAATATTTAGATGAGTATTCAATTTTTTTTTATTTTTTTATTTTTGTTTTTTAAATTTTTCTATGGTAATTGAAATTTCACTCAAAAGAGTCAACCCCTGTAGCGAGACTTTACCGATGACTCCTAGGCTCAAAGACCTTAGGAAACCAAGTGAAGCCCACATACTCAGGTATCATCTCAAGTTAACTCAGTCAAAAACAAATTAAAATTACAAAAAATAGAGATAAAATTACTAACTATGGTCCAGAAAACTATGGAGTCACGATCCCCAAGTGCCGAAAGCCTCATATTTGGTCATTTCATTTCTCTACGCACAATTTATTGTCTTCTTTTTTAAATTTTTTTGAATACACATATTAAAACTAAAATGGTCATCAAACCTATGCTATTTATTTGGGGGTCCCCATGAACTCAAACTAGTACCCCACTATCCAAAGGACGTGCATTGTGATTTTTTTATTTGGATGAAAATATAAACCATGAAATATCACATTAGACAGTCACACTTTCCAAAATCTATGGTCATGAAATTATACATGGATTAAAATCAAAATCAGGGCATGCTAAATTATTTGATATTTAGTTTTAAAGTGTAAAATGTCTATTATCATCTTCAAAGTTAAAGAAAACTTTCCTTCCATTAAGGCACAATTTTTTTTTCAAATCATTTTTTTGACACAAAAGCAATTTTATTTTATCTCCCCCTAACTTAAAATAACACTATCCCCAGTGTTTAAAGAAAAGAAAATTTAGAATGGGTAGAGGTAGAGAATGGGTGTTCAAAAAGGAAATTGAAAATGAGGATCATGGAATGAAGTCACCTGGTGTTTGAAGTTGAAATTCTTGCTGCTCCCTTTTAATCCCTTGATCTCGATGTCACTATGAGAATTCCCTAGTGGAAAAAATGAAAGAAAAACAAAAAAAAAACAAAAAACAAATATATATATATATTTATATAATAAATAAAGTAAAATATAATTATATATATATAAATTATATAATAAGGAATCACAATAAGCCATAGGTCAGTGGTAAGCGCACGCCCCTGTCTCCCTTAAGTCCCGGGTTCGATTCCCCACGGCTTCGCCGGTTGTGATGGAGTTTGACCCACAACCCACGACGTGTCCTTTTTATTATTATTATTATATTATTATTTATTTTTTTGTATTTTTATTTTAACCTACAAACACATAAAAATAAAATAAAATAAACTGATGATACATTGTATTCTTTTTAAATTTCTGGGTAAGGTATTACTCAAGGATCACACCACGCGACACAGATAAATATGGCACTCATCTTTCATACCCATCCATACTCAAAATAGAAGAATAGGTCAACCGTCTTATTTTTTTTTATTTTTCAATTTCAAAATGATTCATTAATCATATTTAAAATATAATATTGATTAAAACAACAAAATGATTGGAAACTTGAAAACCATGGGTTGCCTCCCATGCAGCGCTTTGTTTAACATCGTTAGCCTGACATGGACCCCTAAAATTACCCAATACCAGCTTTCAACATTTTAAAAGCCCCATATTTATCCACCTCTACTTTATTTAGATTGATTATTTGTTTAGAATTTGTGTCATGTATAAATTTATGTTCTATAATGAGTGGGAAAATCCAAGGAATATCAGAAATGATTGATCCAATTTCTCCTGTAGTCTTGCCTAAGAAATCAATTATCATTCCAACTTTTTTGGTTTTAAGAGAAGAATGAATTCCAATTGAAAGTTAATTATTATACCCTATGTAGGGATACTTGAGTGGGGAAGTAAATACAATTAATTTGAGCTTGGGTTGTATAATACATTCAAACACAGGTTGAGATTTTGAATCCAAATCAGTTTCATTTTCCAAATTTCTCAAAAAATTGGTTTCTTTTGAATAGAAGATTCAACCACCAAATTGGAAAGATCAGTGTTAGGAATGGGTATGGACTCAAAGTTTGTGATTTCTTCCAATGGTTTAGTAATTTTTTGTTCTAAAGAATCAATGGAGTGATATTCAGGACACTCAATCCATGATTTCAAATTCTCCTATTTTGAATCCAAAAAATCAATTTCTTCTTGATTTAAAGACCCTTAAATAATTCCTTTATCTTCTCCATATATCCCAAATCCAAAGTTTGGTTCTTTAATAAATTTATTAGAGGTTTGTGGGAGAAAAGGGTCTTCTATCAACGATGAGGAAGGGATAACATGAGTGGGAATGGCTTCCACAACTGCCTCAAAGTTTTGTAATTCTAATCTAAATAATGAAACCTCTAAATTAATTATCTTCATTTGTTGAGACAATTTTTCAAGTAATGGTTGTGGATCATGATGGTAAAGGGGTTGAGAAATATGGTATATTCTAGGTGGATAATTAAGTTGTTGGAATTGCATAGGAGGGTGTTTAGATTGGCTTTGTGGGGATTGAAACTCATTATATGTTGGGATGTTTTGTGGATCATAGGAGTAAAAACATTGTGGTTCATTAGGTTGTTGATGATCCCACATGAAGAAATTAGCATGGTCATTGTACATCACACATGGGGTTGGGTGATCAAAGTAGGGATAGGTTTCCCATGTTTGGACTTGTTCAAAATTTAATTCCATAGGAGTGAGGGGGTGAGAACAGAGAATAGGGATGAAAAAAAGATGATAATGTATAAGATAACTTACTTAGGTCCCAAAAAACGGTGCCAAAATTTTATTCACGCTCAAATTTACCCAAGAGATGAAGGTAGAACAATCCTTGTAGTTTAGCTTGGGTTATCGAATCCTTAAAGACACTATTGGAAATTCGGGCTATAGCCACGGTTTAAAACCGTGGCTATAGGTCCTCAAACTGTGGATATAGGTAATAGCCACAGTTTGAGAAACTGTGGCTAAGTTTGGCATGGATATAGGCCTAGACTTATATCCACGGTTTGGAACGATGGCTATAGGTCTAGATCCACGGTTCAAACCATGGCTCGAGGTATAAAACCACGGTTAAAATCATAGTAATATCTCTATAGCCACGGTTTAGAACCATGGATATACTAGAGGAGGGACACAATTTATTTCCACGGTTAGAAACTGTGGCATTAGAACTATAACCACGGTTAGAAATCGTGGAAATAGACCTATATCCACGGTAAAGAATTGTGACTATAGGGTCTAAAAAACCATAACAAATAGCCCCCCACCCCCCAGAACAACCCCCCCTGTAGTAGCCCCCCTGCAGACCCCTCCCTCCTGGACACTGGACAACCCCACCCTACATACCCCCCATGATATCCCCCCTACAAAGCCCCACTCCTGGACAGACCCTGGACACCCCCCAGACAGACCCTAGACACCTCCCCCCAGACCCTGGACACCCCCCTAGATAGACCCTAGACACCTCCCCCCTAGACCCTGGACACCCCCCAGACAGACCCTGGACACCCTCCAGACAGACCCTGGACACCCCCCCAGACAGACCCAAGACACCCCCAGACCCTAGACACCCCCAAACCCTAGACAGATCCCCCTGGACAGCCCATACCTCCACTCCCCTGTATAGACACCCCCACCCTCCTGGACAGACCTTGAACCCCCCCCCCCTAGAACATGGAAACCCCCAGACCCTGGACAGATCCCCCTTGGACAGCCTAGACCTCCACTCCCTGGATAGCCACCCCGCCCTCCATGACAGACCTTGGAACCCCCCAGAACCGGGACACCCCCTAGACCCCCAGTCCTACCCCCCCTGCCCGTTTCCCCTCCCCCTGCCCCTACCAGCCCCCACTTGCACCCCCTACCAGCCCCCACTTGCACCCCCTAGCCAGCCCCCTCCCCCCTTCCAGTTTCCCCCTGACCCCTACCAGTCCCTTCCAAATTAAATTATACATGAAATATACTTACATAATAAGAATTAAACAAATCCAAATATAAAAAAAACACACAACCACACTTACATGAGTCTCCCTATAAGAAAAACTATCAAAGAAGTCTGGAACCCGCTCAAAAGTACCTACAACATAAGGTAGAACATAGTAGTGATCATACCATAAAATTATGGTAAAACAAAACATCTTAGAATATTCAAAAAGAATATAACTCAATAAACAATAATAGTATAACCCCCCTACTGGACCCCCTGGACAGCAGCCCCCCTACTGGACCCCCCGAGACAGTAGCCCCCCCTACTGGACCCCCCTCAACAGCAGCCCCCCTGCTGGACCCCCCTGGACAGCAGCCCCCCCACCCCCATGCTGGACCCCCTGGACAACATCCCCAACCCCCCTGAATAGTATCCCCCCCGCAGGACCCCCCTGGACAGCCCCCCTATTGGACCCCCCTGGGCAGCCCCCCTGCTGGACAGTAGCCCCCCCCTCATCCCTTGCACATATCCTAGATCATCCCATGCTATATCATCATGTTAAAAAAAATCTCACATGAGGAGGGAAGAAAGAAATCCATGCTGCCCAAGGCTATTTCAAAATCCAGAAGTGCATGCATGAAGAGTCCATCCAGACTTGGAGCTAAATTGGAAAGGATAAACTGGTTGAGAAAATTTTATCAAACCAACATCTCACATTTATGATCAAGGAAATCCACCTTAATCCCTAATTATTTATTATTTTTGTGTCATTAGTGTTCCATTCAATGCATGGAATTGAAGGTGAAACCAGTTCTCAAGAGGAGAGCAAATGAGGGGAAGTAAACTGGAATAACTATTCCATATCTGAAAAAAGTCACCATCCTGGTATGATTTATCAAATGGTATTACAAAGAACATCAGAAGGAAAGATCTGCCTTAATGGAGTGAATATAGTGTGTCTCCTCGATGTGGATATGAGTAGAGAAGACCCTTGAGAAGCTTCCAGTCTTATTTATTCCATGAAAATCTGGAATTTCTGGAAAGTGCACACCCCCCCTACACACCCCACCCCTTCCCCTCGTGCACACAACCCCTGCCCCCCTACACACCCCACCCATGCCCCCTGCACATCTTGGTATGATTTATCAAATGGTATTCCAAATAACATCATAAGGAAATATCTACCTTGATGGAGTGAAGATAGTGTGTCTCCATGATGGGGAGACGAGTGGATAAGACCCTTGAGAAGCTTCCAGAATTATTTATTCCACGAAAATCTGTAATTTCTGGAAAGTTCTTGAAAAAATCATTGATGATGTATGCATTTCTCTCATCCCTGTTAATGACCGAATAAAGTCTTATATTAAGGGGGAGAAATTGAATTAATCAATGACAAGAATTTGATGAAATTTGAGATCTCAAGGATGATTTCTAAAACCTGCTATATGTACTTGAATGTTTTCAACATGTGTATTGAGATGAGTGCAAGATCTCAGGTTGTAATTCCAAAAAGAATGAAGATATCAATTGGCATCATTTGGTTTCAACTTGATGACATATGAACATCCCCTAAATGATTCATGGGAATTAGAATCTGTTGGTATCATGTTCACACCCCTGCCCCCCCTGTACACCCCACCCTTGCACCCCGTGCACACACCCCCTGCCCCCTGCACACCCCACCCCTTCCACCCTGTACACCCCACCCCTTCCCCCCTGCAAATTTTGGTATGATTTATCAAATGGTATTCCAAAGAAAATCAGAAGGAAATATCTGCCTTGATGGAGTGAATATAGAGTGTCTCCTCAATGGGGAGATGAGTGGAGAAGACCCTTGAGAAGCTGCCACAATTATTTATTCCATGAAAATTTGGAATTTCTAGAAAGTGCTTGAAAAAATCATTGATGAGGTATGAATTTCTCTCATCCCTGTTAATGACTAAATAAAGTCTGATATTAATGGGAGAAATTGAATTAATCAATGACAAGAAGTTGAGGAAATTTTAGATCTCAAGGATGATTTCTAAAACATACTACATGTACTTGAACTTTTTCAATATGTGTATTGAGATAAGTGCAAGATCTAAGGTTTTAATTCCAAAAAGAATGAAGATATCAATTAGAATCATTTGGTTTCAACTTTAGGACATCTGAATATCCCCTAAATGAGTCATGGGAATTATAATCAGTTGGTATCATGTTTACACCCCTACCCTCCCCCCCCCCCCATCACACCTGACCCCTACCCCCTGTGCACACCCCACCCCTACCCCCTGCACATCTTGGTATGATTTATCAAATGGTATTCCAAATAACATCAGAAGGAAATATCTCCCTAGATGGAGTGAAGATAGTGTGTCTCCTCAATGGGGAGATGAGTGCAGAAGACCCTTGAGAAGCTGCTAGACTTATTTATTCAATGAAAATCTGGAATTTCTGGAAAGTTCTTGAAAAAATCATTGATGAGGTATGAATTCTCTCATCCTTGTTAATGACCGAATAAAGTCTAATATTACGGGGGGAAAATTGAATTAATCAATGAAAAGAGGTTGAGGAAATTTGAGATCTCAAGGATGATTTCTAAAACCTTCTACATGTACTTGAATGTTTTCAACATGTGTATTGAGATGAGTGCAAGATCTCAGGTTGTAATTCCAAAAAGAATGAAGATATCCATTGGAATCATTTGGTTTCAACTTGAGGACATCTGAATATCCCCTAAATGATTCATGGGAATTATAATTAGTTGGTATCATGTTCACACCCCCCCGCACACCCCACCCCTGACCCCTTCACATCTTGGTAGGATTTTTCAAATTGTATTCCAAAGAACATCAGAAGAAAATATCTTCCTTGATGGAGTGAAGATAGTGTGTCTCCTCAATGGGGGGATGAGTGGATAAGACCCTTGAGAATCTGCCAGACTTATTTATTCCATGCAATTCTGGAATTTCTGGAAAGTGCTTGAAAAACTCATTGATGAGGTATACATTGATCTCATCCCTATTAATGACCAAATAAATATTATATTAAGGGGGATAAATTGATTTAATAAATGATAAGAGGTTGAGGAAATTTTAGATCTCAATGCTGATTTCTAAAACTTGCTACATGTACTTGAATGTTTTCAACATGTGTATTGAGATAAGTACAATGTCTCAGGTTGTAATTCCAAAAAATAATGAAGATATCAATTGGCATCATTTGGTTTCAACTTGAGGACATCTAAACAGCCTCTAAATGATCCATGGGAATTAGAATCATTTGATATCATGTTCACACACCTACCCCCCCTCCTGCACACCCCACCCCTGCCCCCCTGCACACCCCAACCCTACCACCTACACATCTTGGTATGATTTATCATATCGTATTCCAAAGAACATCATAAGGAAAGATATTTCTTGATGGAGTGAATATAGTGTGTCTCATAGATGGGGAGATGAGTGGAGAAGACCCTTGATAAGATGCAAGACTTATTTATTCCATGCAAATATGGAATTTCTGGAAAGTGCTTGAAAAAATCATGGATGAGGTATGCATTTCTCTTATCCATGTTAATGACTAAATAAAGTTTGATATTAAGGGGGAGAAATTGAATTAATCAATGATAAGAAGTTGAGGAAATTTGAGATCTCAAGGATGATTTCTAAAACCTTCTACATGTACTTGAATTTTTTCAACATGTGTATTGAGATGAGTACAAGATCTCAGGTTGTAATTCCAAAAAGAATGAAGATATAAATTAGCGTCATTTGGTTTCAAATTGGGGACATATGAATAGACCCTAAATGAGTGATGGGAATTAGAATCAGTTGGTATTATGTTCACACCCCTACCCCCCTGCACACCCCACCCCTGCCCCCCGTGTACACACCCCCTGCCCCCTGCACACCCCACCCCTGCCCCCCCTGCACACCCCGCCCTACCCCCTGCACATCTTGGTATGATGTATCAAATGGTATTCCAAGGAACATCATAAGGAAAGATATGCCTTGATGGAGAGAAGATAGTGTGTCTCCTCGATGGGGTGATGAGTGGAGAAGACCCTTGAGAAGCTGTGAGACTTATTTATTCCATGCAAATCTGGAATTCCTGGAAAGTTATTGAAAAAATAATTGATGAGGTATGCATTTATCTCATCCCTGTTAATGAATGAATAAAGTCTGATATTAAGGGGGAGAAATTGAATTAATCAATGACAAGAAGTTGAGGAAATTTGAGATCTCAAGGTTGATTTCTAAAACCTAGTACATGTACCTGAATGTTTTCCACATGTGTATTGAGATGAGTGCAAGATCTCAGGTTGTAATTCCAAAAAGAATGAAGATATAAATTGGAATCATTTGGTTTCAACTTGAGGACATCTGAACATACCCTAAATGAGTCATGGGAATTAGAATCAGTTGGTATCATGTTCACACCCCTTCCCCCTGCACACCCCACCCCTACCCCCCGTGCACACACCCCCTGCCCCCTGCACACCCCACCCCTGCCCCCCTGCACACCCCACCCTTGACCCCTGCACATCTTGGTATGATTTACCAAATGGTATTCCAAAATAACATCAGAATGAAATATTTTCCTTAATGGAGTGAAGATAGTGTGTCTCCTTGATGGGGAGATGAGTGGAGAAGACCCTTGAGAAGCTGCCAGAACTATTTATTCCAGGAAAATCTGGAATTTCTGGAAATTACTTGAAAATATCATTATTGAGGTATGAATTTCTCTCATACCTATTAATGATCGAATAAAGTATGATATTTAGGGGGAGAAATTTAATTAATCAATGACAAGAGGTTGAGGAAATTTGAGATCTCAAGGCTGATTTCTAAAACCTGCTACATGTACTTGAATGTTTTCAACATGTGTATTAAGATGAGTGAAAGATACTAGGTTGTAATTCGAAAAATAATGAAGATCTCATTTTTCATCATTTAGTTTCTACTTGAGGACATCTGAACATCCCCTAAATGAGTCATGGGAATTAGAATTAGTTGGTATCATGTTCACACCCCTACCCCCTGCACACCCCACCCCTACCCCCTGCACATCTTGGAATGATTTATCAAATGGTATTCTAAAGAACATCATAAGGAAAGATTTTACTTGATGGAGTGAATATAGTGTGTATCCTCAATGGGGAGATGAGTGGAGAAGACCCTTGAGAAGCTGGAAGACTTATTTATTCCATGCAAATCTAGAATTTCTGTAAAGTGCTTGAAAAAATCATTGATGAGGTATGAATTTATCTTATCCCTCTTAATGACCGAATAAAGTCTGATATTATGGGGGAGAAATTGAATTAATCAATGACAAGAGGTGGATGAAATTTGAGATCTCAAGGGTGATTTCTAAAACCTGCTACATGTACTTTAATGTTTTCAACATGTGTATTGAGATGAGTGCAAGATCTCAGGTTGTAATTACAAAAAGAATAAAGATATCAATTAGCATAATTTGGTTTCAACTTGGGGACTTCTGAAGAGACCCTAAATGAGTCATGGGAATTAGAATCATTTGGTATATGTTCACACCCATTCCCCCCTTACACACCCCACCCCTGCACCCCTGCACACACCCCCTGCCCCTCCGGCACACCCCACCCTTGCCCCACCTCCACACCCACCCCTGCCCCTTGCACATCTTGGTATGATTTATCAAATGGTATTCCAAAGAACATCAGAAGGAAATATATGCCTTTATGGAGTGAAGATCTTGTGTCTCCTCAATGGGGAGATGAGTGGAGAAGACCCTTGAGAAGCTTCCAGAATTATTTATTCCATGAAAATATGGAATTTCTGGAAAGTACTTGAAAAAATAGTTGATGAGGCATGCATTTCTCTCATCCCTTTTAAAGAACGAATAAAGTCTGATAATAAGGGGGAGAAATTGAAACTATAAATAAAAATAAGTTGAGTAAATTTGAGATCTCAATGATGATTTCTAAAACCTGCTACATGTACTTGAATTTTTTCAACATGTGTATTGAGATAAGTGCAAGATCTCAAGTTTTAATTCCAAAAAGAATGAATATATCAATTGGCATAATTTGGTTTCAACTTGAGGACATCTGAACAACCCCTAAATGAGTCATGGGAATTAGAATCAGTTGGTATCATGTTCACACCCCTGCCCCCCTACACACCCACCCCTACCCACCATGCACACCCCCCTGCCCCCCTCCACACCCCACACCCCACCCCTACCCCCTACACACCCCACCCCTACCCCCTACATATCTTGGTATGATTTATCAAATGGTATTCCAAAGAACCTCAGAAGGAAAGATCTGCCTTGATAGAGTAAAGATAGTGTGTCTCCTTGATTGGGATATGAGTGGAGAAGACCCTTGAGAAGCTGCTAGACTTATTTATTCTATGAAAATCTGGAATTTCTGGAAAGTTATTGAAAAAATCATTGATGAGGTATTCATTTCTCTCATCCCTGTTAATGGCCAAATAAAGTCTGATATTAAGGGGGAGAAATTGAATTAGTCAATGATAATAGGTTAAAGAAATTTGAGATCTCAAGGCCGATTTCTAAAACCTACTACATATACTTGAATGTTTTCAACATGTGTATTAAGATGAGTGCAAGATCTCAGGTTGTAATTCCAAAAAGAATGATGATATCAATTAGCATCATTTGGTTTCAACTTGAGGACATCTGAATAGTCCCTAAATGAGTCATGGGAATTAGAATCAGTTGGAATAATTTTCACACCCCTACCCCCCTGCACACCCCACCCCTGCCCCCGGTGCACACACCCCCTTCCCCCCTGCACACCCCACCCCTGCCCCCCTACACACCCCACCCCTTCTCCCCTACACATCTTGGTATGCTTTATGAAATGGTATTCCAAATAACATCAGAATGAAATATCTTCCTTGATGGAGTGAATATAGTGTATCTCCTCAATGGGGAGATGAGTGGAGAATACCCTTGAGAAGATTCTAGACTTATTTATTCCATGAAAATCTAGAATTTATGGAAAGTGCTTGGAAAAATCACTAATGAGGTATGTGTTTCTCTCATCCCTGTTAATGATCAAATAAAGTCTGATATTAAGGGGGATAAATTGAATTAATCAATGATAAGAAGTTGAGGAAATTTGAGATCTCAAGGCTGATTTCTAAAACCTTATACATGTACTTGAATGTTTTCAACATGTGTATTAAGATAAGTGCAAGATCTCAGGTTGTAATTACAAAAACAATGAAGATATCAATTGGAATAATTTGGTTTCAACTTGAGGACATCTAGACATCCCCTAAATGAGTCCTGGGAATTAGAGTTAGTTGGTATAATTTTCACACCCCTACCCCTTGCACATCCCACCCCTGCCCCCTGTGAACACACCCCCTGCCCCCCTGCACACCCCACCCCTGCCCCCCTACACACCTTACCCCTTCACCCCTGTACATCTTGGTATGATTTATCAAATGGTATTACAAATAACATCAAAAGGAAAGATCTTCCTTGATGGAGTGAAGATAGTGTGTCTCCTCGATGGGGATATGAGTATAGAAGACCCTTGAGAAGCTTCCATACTTATTTATTCCATGCAAATCTAGAATTTCAGGAAAGTGCTAGAAAAGATCATTGATGAGGTATGGATTTCTCTCGCCCCTGTTAATGACCGAATAAAGTCTGATATTAAGGGGGAGAAATTGAATTAATCAATGACAGGAATTTTAGGAAATTTGAGATCTCAAGGCTTATTTCTTAAACTTGCTACTTGTACTTGAATGTTTTCAACATGCATGTTGAGATGAGTGCAAGATCTCAAGTTGTAATTCCAAAAAGAATGAATATATCAATTGGAATCATTTGGTTTCAACTTGAGGACATCTGAAGAGCCCCTAAATGAGTCATGGGAATTAGAGTTAGTTGGTATCATGTTCACACCCCCTGCACACCTCACCCCTGCACCCCGTGCACACACCCCCTGCCGCCCCGGCACACCCCACCCCTTCCCCCCTGCACACCCCACCCCTTCCTCCCCTGCACATCATGGTATGATTTATCAAATGGTATTCCAAATAAAATCAGAGGGAAATATATTCCTTGATAGAGTGAAGATAGTGTGTCTCCTTGATGGGGAGATGAGTGGAGAAGACGCTTGAGAAGCTTCCAGACTTATTTATTCCATGAAAATCTGGAATTTCGGGAAGGTGCTTGAAAAAATCATTGATGAGGTATGCATTTCTCTCATACCTATTAATGACCGAATAAAGTCTGATATTATGGGGGAGAAATTGTATTAATCAATGAAAAGAAGTTGAGGAAGTTTGAGATCTCAAGGATGATTTGCATGGAGTTTTTCTCGTGCATCCTAGAATGCGGGAGGCTGGGGGCTGGTGTGGTGGCTGGTGCGGGCTGGAGTGGATGGTTCAGGCGGGAAGGCAGGCCGTAGGGGGATGGAAGGGGGCAGGTGCGGGATGAAATAGGTGGTAGGGGGCTGGTGTGGGATGGATTGCATGTGGCTGGGGGCTCTTGGGCATGTGTCAGGGGCTATTGTGGTCTAGGATGTAGGAGGCTGGGGGCTGGTGAGGGATGGAACTAGTGGTTGGGGATTTTTTGCAGGTAACAGAGGGTCGCCATGAGTGTTTTATAGGTGGATGGGGGGTGGTGGCTAGTGTGGTGGATGATGCGGGCTGGATTGCCGGTGGCTGGGGGCTGGTGTGAGCTCGAATGCAGGTGAAAGTGGGCTGGAATGCTGGTGGAAGGGGGCTGGTTGCAGGTGCTGGGGGGATGGTGCAGGTTGATTTGAAGGTGGCAGAGGGGCTGTTGTGGGCTGGAATGCTAGTGGCAGCAGGCTGAAATGAAGGTGGAAGGGGGCTAGTGTGGGATGGATGTGGCTGGAGCAAGGCCAAATCATGGCATTACCGTAGCGTGACCGCGACGTGACAGCGGCGTGACCGCGGTGTGACCGCGGCGTGACCGCGACATGACCACGGTGTGACCGCGGCGTGACCGCGGTGTGACCGCGGCATGACCGCGACGTGTTGTCCTGGTCTAATGACATTCATGTGGTAGTATCTTCTGGCCAGGAGCGAAAGGAGCGGGAGGAGGTGGGGCAACATTCCGGTCGTCACCCCAACGACAGAAATTGTGATTAGTCAGTCTCAACATTGATCACAAGAATCATGGAATACTATCACTGCGAACCACCATGGGGTGTCGTCCTGGAGCAGGACCAAATCACGACATTACCGCAGCGTGACCATGGAGTGACTGTGGAGTGAACGCAGCCTGACTATGGCCTGACCGCAGCTTGACCACGGGGTGACCGCGACGTGATCATAACATGACCGCGGTGTGTTGGCCCGGTCCAGCGACATCCGTAGGGCAGCATCTTCTGGCCAGGAGCGAAGGGAGCGAGAGGAGGTGGGGAAACATTCCGGTCATTGCCCCGCTGATAGAAATTGTGATTAGTCAGTCTCAACATTTATCACAGGACTCATGGAATACTATCACTGGGAATCATCACGGGGTGTCTTCCTGGAGGAGGGCCAAATCACGGCGTGACCACAACATGACCACGGTGTGACCGCAGCGTGACCGCAGCTTGTTGGCCCAGTCCAACGACATCTGCAGGAGCAAAGGGAGCGGGAGGAGGTGGGCCAACATTCTGGTCGTCGCCCTGCCGGCAGAAATTGTGATTATTCAGTCTCAACATTGATCACAAGACTCATTAAATACTATCACTGCGAACTGCCATGGGGTGTCGTCCTGGAGTAGGGCCAAATCACAACATTACTACAGTGTGACCGTAGCATCACCGCGGAGTGACCACGGTGTGACCCCGACGTGACCGCGGCGTGACCGCGGCGTGACCGCGGCGTGACCGCGGCGTGACCGCGGCGTGACCGCGGCGTGACCGCGGCGTGACCGCGGCGTGACCGCGGCGTGACCGCGGCGTGACCGCGGCGTGACCGCGGCGTGACCGCGGCGTGACCGCGGCTTGACCGCGGCGTGACCGCGGCTTGACGGCGGCGTGACCGCGGCGTGACCGCGGCGTGACCCTGGCGTGACCGCGGCTTGACCGCGGCGTGACCGCGGCTTGACTGCGGCGTGACCGCGGCGTGACCGCGGCGTGACCCTGGCGTGACTGCGGCGTGACCACGGCGTGACCATGGCGTGACCGCGGCGTGACCGCGGCTTGACCGCGGCATGACCACGGCGTGACCGCGGAGTGACCATGGTGTGTTGGTCCGGTCCAGCGACATCCACTGGGCAGCATCTTCCGGCCAGGAGTGAAGGGAGAGGGAGGAGGCAGGGTGACATTCTGGTCATCACCCCGCCTAAAAAAATTGTGATTAGTCAGTCTCAACATTGATCACAAGACTCATGGAATACTATTACTGCAAACCGCCACGGGGTGTTGTCCTGGAGCAGGGCCAAATCACAGTGTGACCGTGGCGTGACCGCAGCGTGACCACGACATGTTGGCCCTGTCCAACGACATCCGTAGGGCAGCATCTACCGGCCATGAGCGAAGGGAGTAGGAGGAGGCATGGAAACATTCCAACCGTCACCCTACTGGAAGATGATAGAACCGATCAACTATTTAATATGCTATAATTAGGGATTTCCAGAGAAGTTTGTAGTGAGTGACACAATGACGCAATGTCTAAAGGGAAACAAAACAATGGAAAATAATCATACACCCTACACAAACCATTTACAAATTCATTCACTTTGCCTAAACATGGAAATTTTATTTATAATATTCAAAGCATGAAAAGGAAAGTGTCATGGTCAAGGTATATGCCTACTCGGGCAATGTCATTTGAATTAAACGAGCATGATAAGCCAATTTACACTATTCAAAGAAAACAAAAAATAACTTGCCACAAAACAAACACCAACAAGTGGAACATGAAAGACTCAAACCAAATCTAAACATGATACAAATAACTATCACTAATCTTTGGTTTATAAGATAGCACACCTATTTTAGAGGGGTTTTATTATAAAATCATGGTATTGATTTATCACACAATTCATTTAATTATATTTAACATTTATTCTAAAACTCATTCAACACAAATCAAATGTAATAATTTAAGAAACTAGATCAACATAACTATCACTGTGAGTTTTCGCAGATAGCGCACCTCCGTTGGAGGGGTTTTATTATAAAAACATGACTTTATTTATCAAATGAAACAATTATATTAAAGAACACTTATTCAAGATATGCAATTCAATATAATTAAGCAGAATTAAGAAAGAATCTAAATTCAATTAAAATCATTCTTGAATTAAAGAGGCTAGAAGAGGGATCCTACCTCAAGGTGGAACCAAACCGTCCAGTTCGGCTCTTGGATCTTTCTAACTAAATGTTGTTACTCCCCCACTGGGTATACACACCTTCACACACATGTAAGGATACCTAGCTCCTATGCACACACCCGCATGGCCATGAGCATGTGCAAGGTGATCCTTGCACATATGCTTATATGCATATACCAGTCTCCACTCACCTGCATATGCATTTATATATATATACATGGGTATATATCATATTTAATACAAGTAAAAGAAACTATTAACTAAAAAATAAAATAAAATGACTCACTGCTTGAAAATATACCCTTACTCTAGTCTTCCATGATGTTGTATTTCTACAAAATCGTGTGTTACTCCATCATGTCACCTTATAAGCTAGATAAAAACCCTACATGAATATTTATTATACTGAATATATTGAAAAAATAAATGTTTGGTACAAACTATTGAAATAAAGTGTTAACAAAATTACAAATTATTTTAGATACTACCTATAATTATCTATGTGTGGGCCTGTATAAGGTGAGATAGAAATGTCGGCTTATGAAAAGTCACTATGTATAATTATCTTTAGTGCAATGACTTGTGTGCCATTAACATTAGGTTAATCTTATGTGTTAGGTGGTTAGACCATGTAATAATCATTAAGCACCAATTATAATGTCATAATACCAACTACTGCATCTTCTAGTCATATTTAACAATATGCACCATATCTCTTATAAAACATGGTGCTCTATTTTTCAACATCATGAACAATTCCTACAATTTCTTCATTTTAGAACATGATCTTGGGAAACAAGCACACAACATAGGTCTAATACCGCTAAGGGGGTTTAAATGATCAAAAGACCCTTATTTATCTTATAGGAAACAATTAGAATCCCAAAATTATAAGAACACCATGCATGAAACCCAACACTTTGATGTATATTAAATAAAGAACCAATTTGTATACCTTTCAGTAGACTATACTTATAAAAAATTCATCATTCATATTTTTAATGAATACCCCTCTAAAGGTTTCCATCGAACCTCCCTCTACAGAGTGTATCTACGGGCCAACATGAATAACTCAATTATCAAGAAAGATTTTCCAAAATTCCACAATAAAGTGTTAAGAAGTTACAAATTATTTTTAACATATGTTAAAGATTATTATTTAAGGATCAATATAGTAATTCTTAAAACAAACCAACCAAATAAATTTTGTTAAAAATTTACAGCTTGTTTAACAAATTAGTGCACAATGTGCATGTAGTACATCCAAATAAGTGCATTTTATGGGGTAATTAGAGGGAATGTCTCCATGTAAACCTGTTATAATCTCAGTCACCAATGGTCTTTGCATCTTCACTATAGCTGTCATAGCATCTATCCCATATTGGGTGTCTGCAGACCTATGTTAAATATGGGGTGAGAAGGAATCTAATTAGAAAATTCACCAATTAGCAATATATTTATCTCAGCTCCTATGAAATTTTATGGACAATTTGATTTGGATAATTAGAGCTATACAGGAATCAAATATGTACTGAATGGCAGTGTCTTTGAATACAAGAGTAGTTGCAACTACAATCTGCTTCAAAATTTCCAGATCCCTGCATGGAGAGAGGTAAGAACACATTATTTATGGTTAAAAAAATATAGAACCTCTATTTTCCTATAGTAAAATCACACTAAAAGAGAATGTAGGTGAGAATATGACCACCCCCAATATGATTCTTTATTAGATGGAGACAATCTAGGGAATCCATTGGTACCTCTATGTCCCAATTAAAATATACAATAAGAAAAGGAAGGGTCAAAACTATATTGATATGTATATGTGAGAATATACAGAATACACATATCATACCTCAAACTATCTCAAGCAGTACCTAATCATGTCCATCCCTTGTATGCATCATCATATAGTCCCCAAAAATGGCACCATGAGTTTGGAATAGACTACCTATAGCTGGTGGTGGTATTGGATTGAAACATTATCCATCTAGAGCTCTTCTTAATCTTGCAGCATCTCCTACTCCTTAAATGAATCCACCTCCTGAAAGAAAACATTATAAAATACAGGGATACCCCTAACTACAATGATGCCTTTTTAATAGAGGTCCATCCACACTACTACCATAGTGACAGTGAATTATTATATTAGTTGTGAAATTTGGAACCATATCTTATCTAAAAATAGATGCATTTAATTTCCAACATCCCTACTATATTAATCTGTACATAGATATTATGTAAATTTCTAGAATGAAGTTCAATATATATACATAAAAATTAAACAATATCTGTACAAATGTATTAATATGTACATGTTATGGATAGTCAATATCTGTACACATATATGGTGTTGAAGACCCCTATCATGAAAGCATCATTTATGTTTTTTTCAGGAAAATAGTATAATATTGCTCGGTGTCAGTTGCTTCATGTTCCTGACATAAAATGAACTCTTATAGCCTATCATGATTTATATTATTTGAAATCAATTAATATAACAGTTCGAACCCAATGTAATAAGTGTACAAACAAAATAAGTGAACTAACCTGAAGATGTAGTGAAAATAGGTACATATTTCAGATTTCTGGGCACATCTTGATGTGTTCCTTGAATAGAATATCAAAGTAAAATCATTAAATCAATGAAATTTTTAATAATTTATATTCTTATGATTCACAAGAAAAAATCATAAAAAACACAATTTAATAACAATGCTAATAAAAACAGTGATAAAAAATGATCAAACATAAAGAATAAAATTTAGAATCTAAATATAACTTTGGGCTAATTCAACTTCATTAGAATTTCGATTAACTTTAGCAACATATAACATTCCATTAAATTTCCGAAAAATAATAATAAAGATAGGGAATTCCATTTGAGGACCTGTATCGAGAAGCGATAAAACCAAAAAGTCAAGAGGAAAAAATACAGCCATGTATACACATTTAAATCATAACTCTTTCTTAGCATATCTTTACAACTAATATAGAGTTTATAACCTATGAATAAACAGATTTTATTGAAAGAATGGGGTTATTAACCTTTGTGTTTAATGAAATAAGAAAAAAAATTAAGATAGGAGACACAATAGTCTTTTATATAAAAATGACAATTTACAAACAACAAAATACAGGAAAACAACAACAGAAAATATATATCTATATGAAAAATAATGTATATAAATGAATAATTTGAAGAATTAAACATGAAAATTATAGATTTCATAAATGAAATAAATTAAAATGGATTTGGAAAAAAATAAAATAGTAAATGAATCCTAGATAATTTTTACAATTTTAATGATTATGATGGATAATATTACAATAAATATTAATTGATAATTGAGAAATATTAGAACTACATACCTTTTATACAATTCTCCCCACCCAACCATTTTTTAAGGCACATTGCAATAGCATTGTCAATACTATTTCCAATGATGCTTGTCTTAAAATCATAAATCACATTAATGAAATGATAACTATACCATGTGATCATTAATTACAAGAGTATACATGTTAATTTAAATCTATAAAATAAGATGATATAGCAAGTTCAACCTTTTCAATGCCATTGATGCTGGAAGATGAAGCAGAATCACCCAAACTGGAGAATTAAACCTGAAAATTATAGATTTCATAAATGAAATCAATTAAAATGGAATTGGAAAATATAAAACATTAAATGAATCTAAAATAATTTTGAAAATTTTAATGATTGAAATGGATAAAATTACAATAAATAGTAATTTATAATTGATAAATAGTCAAACTACACAGCTTTTATAAAATTCTCCCCACCCAACCCTTTTGTAAGGCACATTGAAATGCCATTTTCAATAATATTTGTAATGATTCATGACCTGAAATCATAAATCACATTAATGAAATGATAACAATATCATGTGTTCATTAATTAAAAGATTAGACAAATTAATTTTAATCTTTCAAATAAGATGATATCACAATTTTACCCTTTTCAATGCCATTGATGTTGGAAGATGAATCAGAATCACCTAAACTATAGATTTAACCCATACATTGAAAACATTAAACAACCAAACATGAAACTGCATAATATTATGAAAATGTGAGTCTGGGGTTAAATTTCATATTTGAGGATGTATTTGAGTAAAAAGAAAACTTCTCATGATGTAAAAAATGGTGTGGTGAAACCATACCTTTGGCGACGTTGGATATGTTGACACTGTTATGGAGGGCATGGAGCAGCAGATCGGACAAAAGTCGATTTACCAGAAATAGATGGCTATTTCACATGTCAGAGGAGGGTGTGGAGCAATAGTAAAAATCCAGTGGGTGTCTTAGAAAGTCCCGACGAAAATCGTGAGTCAGAGATGCTGAAGTAGGGCATGGAGTATATGGAAGATAAAAATTGTAGTTGGTTCCGTAGGAAATCGTGATGGTAAAATATACTAATTCATGGAGTGAAGGGAAACAACACTAATTAGTAAGTCAACTATGCATTATCTGCATGAATGAAACTATAAAAATTATGTTTTGAATGAAACCAGGTAGTCATAACAAAAATGCATGACACTCAGATGTAGTGCATGCACAGCCCCTGCCCCTTGCACACCCCCTGGCCCCCACTACCCCCTTGCACACCCCCTCCCATCCCCTGTACATAACCCCCTCTCCCTCCACCTTCCCCCTTGCACACCCCCCTGCACACACCACCCCTGCACACCCCAACCCTGGCCGCTGTCCCCTTGCACACCCCCTGCCCCCTTGTAATGGAATTGAGTATTTAAAACCCAAAAAAACAATTTACCATAGGATTTCCATGAAACACCAATAAAAACACAACAAATGGTTACTAATGTCTTGGAAAAAATGGTATAAAATAACCATTACCTCCTGAATTTTATATTCACATCAATCCTGATTGCAAGTCATGGGATAAAATCAATTGCATCGGCTATGTTTTCTTGTTGGTTCTCTGCATAGCATGCATCCCTATCCTGCACACTAATACAAGTCATCGAACTCACAATATGATCAATGAAACTAATAGAGTGGCCGCCTCAAGCAAAAAATGGAAAGTTATACTACATACCGTTGGAGGTCTGCCAGAGGAGATAGAGGGGCTACATCAAAGCAGCGTAATCGAGGAGGTACGATGGTCGCGTCGAAGGAGGATACAATTCAATATAATAATAATAAAACTTAACTACTACATAAAAAATATGTAGAAACAGTCAGAAACACCGCAATAAAAGTCAGTATTAAAATAATAAAACCTCATTTCATAATAAAATTACACATATTAACAATCAAAAAATACAATTCACATAAATAGTGAGTCTCAATATCAGTATCATCAGATTCATGATAACCTTCATCCACACCTCCTACAGAAACACCATAAGCACCTCTCATGCCACCAACATCATCATCGACATCAGCATCGGTACCGACACCAACAATGGGACTGGCTCCGGCTACAGCTCTAGCTCCAGCTTCGGCTCCAGCTACAGCTCCGGCTCCAGCTATAGCTCCGACTCAACCGGTATAACTCATCGACATCAAATATGCGTCAACCGCTGCAGCTTCTTCTGGTGAAAGTGTAGAAGAAATGGCAGACATAAATTTCTTCATATTTTCAAATATCACCTTTTCTTCTTTTTGAGTTTCTTCTTTGATTTAGGAATTCATCTGTTCCACTATGACCTAACTATAACCGGTACTTAAAGAAACTTTGTCAGTAGAACAGTATCGAGATGGTAAAATCTTCTTCCCAGGTTGACAACGCACTCTGCCCTGATTCTCATCTCCTAATACCTGATGCAGATGATCGTTCGGGACCAAATTGTCAGGCTTTTTTTCTGCCAATGTCCCCAAAGAATTATATTGATTGATATATAACATAAATTAATATAAGGAATTAAATTCAGTCAAAATAAAATAAATTGAAATATACTTACAATCGCCTTCTCGGTGTCAGTATTTGGCACAATACCATCTTTCCTTTTTCTGCTTATACAAAACAAAGTAGAGTGAGGAATGCGACCCTCAATATTCAATTATTTTTTCTAGAAAAAACAAAGAAATAAATAAAAATTGGAAGTCAAAAAAAAATACACTAAAAGAAGCTAAATATTTTAAATATTAAATTACCTGTGTTTTTTGAAGATCTGGGAGCGAAGTGTGTCCATGAGTATAAACATGTTTCATTCCACTGTTATTTCTTTTATTTCTGTCTGATTTCTCCTATAAACAAATAATTATATAATTTAATTAACATAAATAAAACTCATTTTCAAATAAATAAATGAATATATATATAAATTTAACAAATACATTAAACTCTTGACTCTTCCAATAGTTGATCATCTCTTTGTATTGTGATATTGGGCAATCATGAATCACTGGTACTTCTTTAAGCTCCATGCCAACTCTCTTTTTCCAACCATGATATAAGTCATACTTGTACACTCGCCACATTTCACCTAAATCCATTAACTTTAAAGCCTTGGCATTTTGTCCATCAGGAAAATTATATCGGAGCTACAATGGAAAAAATATTTGTTAAGAAAATATTATAAATTAATATATATAAAATGTGATTAACATTACTTACCCAGATATCTGCCCAGGCATTGTCCTTTATTTTTTCTCCAACTTCCCTCCAACTTATTGGTTGAACCGGAATGATATTTCTATGTCTAGAAAGTGTTCCTATAAAGCTTTTACATTCTGTACCATTTTTTTAGTTATAGATTTTTCCTCATTTTATTCAACCATGATTTGCGTGTGTCGATTCCAAACCTGTCACATTTTTGTGTGGCCTCATCATATGGTGGAGACTGGAGATAATTATGAAAAAGGTAAAAAAGGATAATAATATATATGAATTTATCATTAATCACTAACAGTAATGTTTAAACACATACCGGTAGATGGGGGATCTGTTGACCCCTGAAGTGCAGCGTATAGAGGGGGAGTAGTCTCTGTGGTAGGTGGGATATCTGCAGTAGGAGTACTCTGTATAGTAGATGGATAACCCTGTATAGATGAGGGTGGATATGGATATGGATATGGTGGTGGGATATATGGGGGCACAGTTCCCTGTACAGTGGATGATGGGAATGGAAAATAAGGAGGGATGGGAGTCTAATAACTACCATCTGATGTGGGTGCGGGTAGAAAGGGATATGGAAAATGTGGGTATGGATAATATGGAGGTGGCATAATAGGAGGATGACCATCAGGTGACTCAAGCGGCATAGTAGTAGGCTGAACTATAGAATCAATACCCCTCTCCATACTATCAGCCTCGGAAGTATAATCCAACTGTATCCTTGACAAAGTAGCCTAAAATAAATAAGATGATAAAATTAAAAGAACGATAACAAGATAAATAATATGAAAGACCATAATATTCAAACATAAATTGCACTTATAGTGTTGGCCAGATGAGAAATATGTTGTTCATTTCTTCGTATTCTTCTATTTCTTCTAATATCATCATATTCAGACATTTTGACCTAGAAATTTAAAATAATATTCACAAATAAATAGAAATAATGCAAAATGTTAAATAATACAATTGTATCATAAAATAATGAGATACATTTTCAATGTGATATTTATATTGATAAAATACACTAGTTAATTTGATATCATGTATGGAAGTTTAAAAAAACACATACAATATTACGATAATGTAAGGTAAATATTTACAAATGTATCAACATTCTGTGTGGTCTGTGACAATTTCTGGTTCACAATTTGTTCTAGCAATTGAGTCATCTGTGTCATCAAATGAAACATTCGAATAAATACCGACAGGTTCATCCACAACATCATTTTCATCCATGTCTTTATCAAAAATATGTTTGGTAATGACATCAACAATAACACGAAATTATTGTTGTAATGGGTCAGTTACATAAAACACCTGTCTAGCCTGTGACGTAAGAATATAAGGTTCATCAGTGTGAAGTTGGATATTAATATCAATCACTCTAAATCCACAATTATCAATATGCATTTTTTGTCGTTTCATTGAATCAAACCACTCACATTTCATCATTGTGACAAAACCATGTGCATAGTAATCTAATAAAATGATTCTTTCAACAACACCATAATATGATATATTTTTTGACCAAGGTTTTCTATCTGATGCACTTGCATAACAATCTGTTGTGGCACTTATCGTCACACCATCATGCTGTGTTACCATATTTTTTCACACCTATTTATAAAAAATTTAAATCCATTGACAACCATTTCGTTACAATCACATACCACATCATTTGGACCAAAGGATAACGCTCTTACTTCATTTGATACTTCATTCATTGGTAGAGTTAAAAACTAAAAGATACCAACATTGAATATTAAACAGAGACATGTGATTATATTATAAGAAGAAAAAAAATATATTACCTTTGAATTTAACCAAGCAACAAATTCTTTTCTGTGCAGCAGTTCCTTCCTCTTAATAGATAGAGAGTGATGTCTCTTTTTTATAATTTAAAAATTTTATTTAAAAATATGAAAGCTTAAAAATGTCAGAAGATATGAAGAAATAACATAATGAAAAAAATGAAAATTTATTAGTTTACTTACTTGATATAATCATCAATCACACCACAGTTGAATAATATTATACAATGAGCCATTTCCCACTCTTCCCTGCTTAAAGTACACAACGAGTACGATCCAGATATATCTCCTATTTGGGGAAGTGAAGGAAATGTAGGCTTAATGGGATCATATTGGTCATCTTTAGTACTCATAAGTCTATTAGACCTCGTGGTGACGTTATCCAAGTACGATGAATAGAAATCCATGCATTCTTGTGCTAAATAATAGTTCACAATAGATCCTTCGAGGTGATATTTATTTGTCACATAATATTTCAATGTAAAAATCATTATTTTTGTAGGATACATCCACCAACTCGAAACAAGACCACCAAAAAGAACTTTTGTTGGAAGATTCACAGTCAGATGTAACATACATGTGAAAAATGACGGTGGGAAAATTTTCTCCAAGTCGCAAAGAATAATCGGTGCATCTCTCTGCAATTTTTGAACAACACTTCTGCTCATTCTTTTGGCACAAATGTCTCGATAAAAATGAAATAACTTAATCACAACAACTCTAAAATTATGTGAAAGTAAATGTCGAATGGCAATAGGAATCAACTCATGTTACAAGAAATAGTAATCATGGGTTTTAAGAGATTTTAGTTTCACATCTTGTGTATTCACCCTTTTTGAAATATTACATGAATAACCATCTGGAACCTTTAAGCTTTCCAAGACCTGATGCAATTGTTTCTTCTCCACATTTTTCATCGAATAACTAGAAATAGGGACTTTCCACTTATTTTGAAAAATTAACCCAGGATGAAGTGTTACTCTTATACCCCAATCCATCAAATCACGATGAGACCGAAAATAGTCTTTTGTTTTTCCATTAACATTTAAAATAGTAGCAAGTAACATCTCACAAATGTTTTTCTTGATATGAATTACATCCAAACAATAAAGCAAAAAATTCTATGACCAATATGGAAACTCAAAGAATATGCTTTTCTTTCTCCAATTGTTATTGGAATTCGAATTAACATGTTTTCGCTTTCTGACATTTGATTGAATTTTTACAAGAAGATAATTCAAACCGTCAAGTTCTTTAACAATATCATTCTCTGGAATTCGTTGAGTTTTCTCATCTGTCTCAATGGCATTATCGAACTATCTTCGATTTTTCCTGTATGGATGATCCATCGGTAGAAATCGTCGATGGCCTATGAAGTTGAAAGTTCGTTGAAACTTTAATCTTTAGAAACTTTTATTTTTCATACAAATAGGATAAGATAATTTCCCTTTAGTACTCTAACCAGACATCATTCCATAGTCAGGTATATCATTTATTGTCCATAATAAAGCTGCATGAAACATAAATTACTTATTCTTGAATGCATCATACACCTATGCATCAAAAATACACATCTCCTTTAACTCCTATATTAATGGATGCAAGTATATGTCAATATCATTTCCAGGATCACTGGGTCCATATATCAATATACTCATGATAGTAAACGGCTTATTCATACACATCCATGAAGGAAAGTTATAAATTTGAATGAAAACAGGCCAAGTATTGTTTGCAGTATGCATTTGGTGAAATGGGTTGAAACCATCACAGGATAATCCCAATCTAACATTTCATGGGTCAACTACAAAATCAGGATGTAACCTATCAAATTTCTTCCAAGACAACCCATCTACAGGATGCACTATTTCATCATTATCTTTATTTCTTTCATCTTCATGCCATCTCATATTATTTTCCATTTGTTCTGACATAAAAAGTTTTTGAAGCCTGGGAATTAAAGGGAAGTGCCACATCACTTTCTCTGGTATGCAAGATTGCGTTCCGTCTTTATTAGTCTTCCACCTTGATGTGCCACACTGTTTGCACTGACTTAACTCTGAATTTTCCTTCTAGAACAGACAACAATATTTGGGGAAATAATGAATCTTAATAGATGAAAATCCAATGTTTTCAACCAACTTTGATGCCATGTAATTATTTTATGTAATACATGCATCATCAGGCAGTAAATCCTTAATAAATGTAATGAGATAGTCGTCCGTAGTATTACTAAATCCATACATTCCTTTTCCATGATATAATCGCATTAAAAACTCAAGTTTGCTCATTTTTCCACATGCCTGATATACTGGAGTATTTTCATCTTCCATAATATTTCTAACACTCTCAACGTCATCATCCTGATTAATAGATGAAAACTATGTTCTGGTATTCATTTCCTCTTGTAGTGGTCTACATGAGGAATTGGCTTCTGAAACAAAAGGAAACCGATCAGAAATCAGATTGCACATACCAATCCTTTCTGCTGAATCGATGTCATTCACCACTTCCACTTTTTCTCCATTATGATACCACACATGATAATTTTTTGGAAACCTTGTTTAGTGATATGACAACTCACTTCCTCAAAAGTTAACCATGGTCTTCCAACATAATCAAAACACAGGCATCAAATCAGTCCGCCATCTGAATCATTCGTGAATGCAAAGTCCAAGAAATGTCGTAACTCCTTCTGAAATTCATCAGTGATCCGATCAATGCTGTACATCCAGTATCTATCCATTTTGAGGCATATAAACATACATTAGATAAATAATTAAGAAAAAGACTTAACATTATATGTGTAGTTTCATAAGATAATAAGTAACCATCAATAACATGTAAATAAAAAAATCATAACAAATATTATGGTTAAGGGAATTCATAAATGTTTCAAATTTTAAAAATCATGAATAATCACACCTTTCTATGACCACATAAGATTATTTTGGTGTACCTCCAACACCCACATTAAAACCTAGACATTTGAACAATGACCTATTATGTTTTTTATAGAATTCTCTAATGGGCACCCCCTCCTGGACACCCCTACCCCTCCCTCTTGGACGCCCCCCATACACCCCCTCCCTCCAAGACAGGCCCCCCGACCCCCCTAGACAGCCCCCTACCCCTGCACCCCTACACCCCTTGCCCCCCTCCCTGCCCCCTGCACACTGCTCCCCCATACCCCTTCACCCCCCTCCTGGACAACCCCCCTCCCCTTCCACCCCCTACCCCTCATTGTCAAGAAGGTTGTCCGTATCCTTTAAAAAGGTTAACAACCTACAAGCCTTCCTGGTTCTTTTAAGAGAGTTATATAATTTGGTATTTCTGTCATCATCGATTAACCATTTAATTTTAAATGCTTTTTTTCTCATATTTTCTTGGAACATGAGAAAAGAGTTGAGTTTTACTATAGTATTTAGTTCTTGAGTAGGATCATTGATGAGGTCGGAGCTAGTGTTTTTGTTTTGCAGATCATTGAGGACTTTCTCAAGAATCATGATGTCATTGTTAACTTGTTTGGATTTAGAGCTGCACGAAGTTTTTAGAGTCTGTTTGAGATGTTTCAATTTGAGGTTTCAGGAAAAGGCATCATTGTTATGAGACATTGAAGACCAATATTTCTAGATGGTATGGGTAAAATCATCATTAGAGAACCACACATTGTTAAATATAAAAGGCAATCAGGGTTTCCTGAAATTAGAGGAGACATTGACCAAGATGGTATGATGATCAAAATTCAGCTTGTGAAGAGTGGTGCTGGAGATATTGTCCCATAAATCTATAGTAGGGACATTCATGAAGTCTCTATTCAATTTGGAGGTAACCAATTTATTGTAATTTCTTCTATACCAAGTGTATTTTACACCAGTGAGATTAATTTCAACGATATTAGTGTCTTCAATTGAGGATTTAAATTATTTCATTGAAATGGAAGCATGATAAGGTCCAATTTTCTCACTTGAGTTAAGAATGGAATTAAAGTCTCCAATTAGAAATTAGGGGTTGTTATGTTAGTGCCTAGGGATGAGAGATCATTCCAAATAGTTCTTCTTTCTTGGTATCTATTTTTAGAATTGACAAAGGAGAAGAGAGTATGTGTTCCATAAATGTTAAAGTTTCAAGTAAATATCTGGACAGAGATATTGAAAACACTAACATTGTGTAAATAAGAGTGTGAAAAAATCTATAAAGAATCAGCATTGAGTGTATTAATGACTACACCAGTAAAAACATAATTATGTTGGAATAAATGTGATTATATATAGGAAAACAAAATTTTAGGTGTAGTGATGGAAAATAACATAGGATGATGGTTGTTAACCATTCTTTTTAAAATAATGAACATGTCATAGTTAGCGATACCCTGACAATTCCAAAAGGGGATCATCATTTAAACCTGAATTTGGAGTTAGAACACCCTTTTCTCTTTATTCCAGAGCCTTTTTTTCTAGTAGTCCTTTTAACCTCTGGGTTATTTTTAGTCGCATGTTCTTGTTCATTCCTAGATGTGACTAGAATCTTTTTTTGTAGGTTTCCTAATTGGATCATTCATAGGTGAGTCTACATAATTCATAGAATAGATAGAAAAAGAATTTATATTATGATTAGAATTCAAGTTTCCATATTTCGTAGAGAAATCATCATTAATTATAGATGTAGAAATAGGAGTACCTAAAAACATTAAAGTATCCATTGTCTATTGTTAGGCAGTATCCAGATCTGTTAGATGGTACAGATTCAATGGAAATGAAATATTACTTGCCTACATATGTTTAGGGTCCTATATCGGGGATGTGCAAGTATGTTTGATAGGTTATACATCATTTTTAATATTTTTAGAAGTCATGTTATGTGTCTCAGTTGAAACAACCTTAAAAATACTCATCTGAGTCCTTGATTCTACATAACTGGTAATAGATTTAGAGTGCACAAGGGGAGAAGGAGCTAAATCCTTCTCTAAATTTTTGGTTACCAACTTCATTTCAAGAGTAGTATTGTTATTAGATATGACAGATAACTGATTAACAGATCTCATAGTAGCATGAGTTAATGAAGTTTTAATGGTTGGGTTTGTAGGATTCAAATTAAAAAGCATCAGAGAACTAACGACATCAACACTATTAGAAGTTTGTGAACCATAAAAAGAGTATAAAGTAGAAGAAGTGGTTGTAACTGGATCCTTTTTTTTCTCCACCCCGATATCCTCCAGGGGCTAAATCTTCTTAATGGATCCAATGAGATCCTGCATTTTAGTCACCTGTACCGAGGGTGTACTTTCCTTCATTGATTTAACAGTTTCCAAATCCATGGAAACAGTTGCAGTCATAATACTATTATGTATGATATCCTGAGCAGATTTTGGGATAGAAAATAGATTCCTAAAATCTATAGAATGGCTAGTTGAATCTATAGTTTTAGATCAATTATCAGGTATATTTGTTTTACTGTTGGTCTGAATCTTTGTCCCTAATGAAATAGTGGGCATTTAATAGGGATGGGTCCTTGATTTTTCCAGTATTGAAAGATGAGGAGTGATCATCCACAAATTGAACAGGAAATGATCTAGTGCACACATAGTTATGAGGGGGTGTAGTGTATGCATTGATATCATTGGAATTCAAGTTTTTAGTTGGGCTATGTCCAGAATTTTGGTTAGATTTTAATTTTTTTTTGGCTAAGAATGTATTATATTCCTCCTTATTGGATATCCTAGTTGTGTCTAACACCAAAATCTCAATTTCTTCTAAGAGGAATTTATCTTTAATGGAGTTTTCTTCTTATTCATCCATATCATCCTAGTTAGTACTTGAGTTATCCCCTATGTGTATCACTTTGTTTGACTATTTCACCGAAGTTTTAGATTTCATTGATGGGGGTACATGTATATCTATCACAGGGGATTTATCCTTTTTATTTCTCATAATTTCCTTCCAATAATTTTTAAATGGTTGTGTTACTTGTTTTAAAATTACTCTAATGTTGAAAATTGTATGACCAATGATCTTACAATATTCGCAAAGGGGAGGTTTCTTCTCATATTCAATTCTAATTTCAGTTTTGTAGTCATTTGAATTGAAATTAATTGTGGTGGGAAGCTTTGAATCATGTTTAATTTCCACCATAACTGTAGAAAAGAGACATAAGTTGACATTTAATGTTCTATGATCAATTTTTTAGGTGAGTTCCTATGGAGGAGACAATATTATTCAGAATTTTTGGGTGCCAAAAGAACCAATTAAGACCATGTAGTTTGACCCAGACTTTGGCCAATGTATTTCTATGTGTGTGCGGATTGAAGTTAGAGTACTAATTAGAAATTATGAGTAAACCTAGTTTAATATTGAGGTTTCCAGTACTCCAAAATCTCTATAGATTCTCTTGTGATTTCAACAAGATACGAAAATATCCTTTTCCTATTGGAATTAATTTCTAGTTTGAAGAATTCCAGCAGAGAGAAATATGTGTATGTAATTTAGATAATGGCCAAGGGCGATAAAATTTGAGGTACGAGAGGTGAGATGTTACCAAGAAGAATACCGGGTTGCCTCGTTAGGTGAAAACGACAGGCAACATCACGAGGGGGATGAGGATGGGGCAGCATCACGAAGGCCGTTCGGGAACTGTCGGAGGATGAGGATCGGGGAGAGGAGTGGTCAGCAAGGCCGTCGGGGAAGAAGGGTCGCCACTGAGAGGAGAGGTTGCCACCATGAGTAGAGGACTCCACTGAGAGAGGAGAATTCGTGAAGGTGGAGGAGGGTGGCCGAAAGGAGTAGTCGCGCTGAGAAGAGTAAGGTGGGTCGTAAGGGGTCAGGGGAGGAGAGGAATCGTGGGTGGGGAGGAAGAGCCCGATGGATGGTCAAAAAAAAAACTCAGATATGGAATTTTTTAAGTGTGTCTATAAACAATGATTTAGACAAAATTTTAATAGAAGTGTGGCTATAAACTAAGCTATAGCCATAGACTTATAAAACTGTGGCTATAGGTCCGTGGCTATAGAATTGTTTTCTAGTAGTGAGACCTAAGAAGTAACCTACAAAGACGTACATTATATGGATTGTTCTTGGCTATGAAGTAGCCAACTTGGGTTTATTTTATATGGTTTTAAGGTATCACTAACATATTTAATTTAATTCAAATTATGATAATGAGTCGATCCTAGGTTATCGCTTGGGGTGGATTGGATGAATTCCTTTTTTAATGATTTCAATTTACTATATTTGAGATGGGTTAATTTAAGATGATCAAACAACATCATCACTTACGGGTTTAATACCTACACCCTTTAATACTAATCACCTATACACTTAAAGGATAAAAGTTTTTATCACTTCAAGGTAAAGCTTCATATTATCACTTGAAGTGTGTGGCCTTAAATTCAACAAGGACGATGGAGTTTAAAAATCATCAAATAAAAATATCAATTAAAGAAGTGATTAGAAATTAATGGGGGTGATAAATAGCATCCAATACAGCCACTTTCTACCCCCTTGGATCAACCCATACATGGGTTAGCCCTCCATTGATGCTATGGTTTCAATGGAAGCGGGAAGTAGGCTCATGAGGGAGGAATTGAAGACGTAAAGAAAACAATAAAAAGAAAATGATCACTCCACTGTTGTGTGAATAATTTCACAAGGTTTGGTGTGAATAAATTCACAACTTGAGGCAAAAATATCAAAGTGAGATGGATAATAACAGAATAATAAGAGAAGAAGAACTTTTATTAAGAAACAAGGATGAATTAAAGCAACTTACATGTGGAAGGCAAACTTGAGACAACAAAATCACAACATAACATCACAATGAAATAAAGCTCAAAAGATGATAAAATCATCCACAAACACTACCTTAAATAGGAATTTTGGGAGCCTTGGGTCGAGCCTACAACAGTACAAAGCATCCTACTTGATTATGGTAGGCCTAGGGTGGTGGAAAGCTTTTGGAACTTGGACTTTTCCACTCTTGACCTAAGGTGGAAGCCAGCTTGAAACCACTGAAACGACGCATCTAAATGACCTTATATATTGCTAAATTAGAGTGGTACATAGAATAAGAAAATGGATAACCGAATGTATCCTAACCTCCTGTAATATTTGGGCCCATTTGGAGTTGTGAATCAGGAGTTATGTCCGATTTAGTGGGATAATATTCTGGGCCACAAATTCTAGCCCAGATTTTGATATTCTATTTGGGCCACCTTAATTTCCATCATCAAGGACGAATTAGCACTAGATCCTGAAGAATTATTTGTTCCTATATATTTATTCTAGCATCCCACTAAATTTGGGCTTCATTGAGTTTGTATTGTGGGTCCCACATTCTCATCAGTGGGATGGTGTCCAATATGCATTCTTGAGAATTCTTTCCTTTCATCGCCAAATATCTCCATCATCCTTTATGAATCCTCCATTGATCCTTGAATAAAAAATGTTCATATTTAAGTGTAGATACAATATCAAAATATTAAATTAAAATATGTATAATTACAATCCTTAAAATCCGATGAATCATTGGGCCAAAATTGGTGTACATTAGGCATGAAGTGCACAAATGATAATAATGAATGTTTAAAATTAAAATCCACTAAATCAAGGCCATAAGATCAAAAATTAAAATTTAATACCATTAAAATGTAATTAAAATATGTATTTTTATTGGCTAATCAGGTGGTTAGAACATACAATACAGGTGCTTGAGGATATGTTTCATGCGTGTTTCCTAGACTTTCGTGGGTCTTGGGAGAATCACCTAGCGTTGGTGGAGTTCGGTTATAACAACAATTATTAGAAAACTATTCAGATGGCCCCATATGAAGAACTTTATAGTAGGCCATTAAGACCATCTCTATGCTGGATAGAGGATGGAGAGTTAGATTTGTTGGGACCGAGTCTCATGTAGGAGATGTTGGAGCAGGTTCAGTTGATTTGGAAATGTATGGATATATCTCAGAGTAGATAGAAGTCATATGTCGATAGATTATAATGACCCCTAGAGTTTACAGAGTATGATCATGTATTCCTTCAGGAGTCACCTAGATTGGGTGAACACAAGATACAAAGAAGGGACAAGTTGGTGCCCAGGTCTGTTGGATCGTTTGAGGTTGGGGAGAGAATCGGTCTGGTGGCGTACCGATTGGCTCTTCTACATAGATACAATGCTATGCATGAAATTTTCCACATGTTATAACTTTGGCAGTATCACCCTGACCCTTCTCATGTTATTTATGTGGATGATGTTGATCTTGAGATAGATGCTTCCTTTAAAGAGCATCAGATACACGTATTGGATCGAAATGATAAAGTGTTGCGGGGCACGACCGTGTTGATAGTTCGTGTATTGCAAAAACATGGTCTTGTTCAGGAGGCAACATGGGAGAGAGAAGAAGATATGTAGGAACAATGGCCTGATCTTTTTGATTGAGAATCTTAGATAATATTGGGATTACAACTTGAGGATGATCTATTATAATGTGGGGATATTGTAAGATCCCGACCTTTTATAGAGATGTCTTGGTCTTGTTTTTAGGTACTCTTTTTACCTTGTTTTGAGTATTTTTTTGTTTGGGTGTTACCCTAGGGTTTTTTTGGGTGAAATTGGAGAATTTTGGAAGGATGTTGGGTTATGCACGGTTGGCACACAATTTTTACAAATCGTGCGCCCAACCCATAAACCGTGTGAACCCAAACAGAGGGATTCACAGAGTTTGTTAAAACATGTGCCCTTTTAGGAGTAAATGTGCACCCCACCCCCTAGAAGAGGAACACAATTAGGATGCATGTTTTGGAAAACCGTTCACCCCTTCCTAGGAAACCATTTGTGCATATTTAATTAATCCAAAAATTAGTTTTTAAAATCCTGAACCCCATGGAATTCACCCTATTTCGACCCAACTTGGCCCTAAATAAGTTCTCTCATTTTTTGAGGCTCCCTAATGCATTCCTACAACTCCCAACCTCCTTTCTTGGAAAATCGAAGTCCGGATTGTCATATCCACACCTCCCCAGGTATGTGGTTTCTTCCTGATTAGATCTCTCTCTCCCCCACTCTTATTTCCAGATAAAAGAATGATATTTTATTCACTGTTGTCAAGGGTTTGGATATAGATCTAGGTTTGATGGATCATAACCTATTTGATCTTGTTTCTAGGATTTAATTCATGATCTCATTCTTCATTGTGGGTTTGACCTATCCATTTCAAATTAGGGTTTTCCATTGGTGTGTGTTCATCATCAAACTTGAGGTAGGTAGTCTATTATTCAAATCACAAAGTCTTGATTTCAAGTAAATTTATGCAATTGTATAATTTCTATTGAATGATTAGCAATTGAATTCCTTATATTGAATTAATTAATTTGTTAAATAAATTAATTAAGGGATTGTGAATTGTAATAATTAATTATTGAATTAATTATGGGATATTGAAATCGTTGAATTGTATTAATCAATTGTTGAATTAGTTAATGAGAATTATTGTGATGATGAAATTGATTGAATTGGAATAATTAATTGTCAAATTGATTAGGGTATATTAGGATTATTGAATTGTATTAATTAATTATTTAATTAATTGATGGGGATTATTGTGATTATGCAATTGATTTAATTGGAATAATTAATTGTTGAATTAGTTACAGTATATTGAGATTGTTGAATTGTATTAATTAATAGTAATTGTTGTAATCATGTAATTTATTTAATTGGATTAGTAAATTGTAAAATTAGTTAATAGATATTTTGATTTTTGAATTTGATAAGAAGGTTAATGTGGATTAATATTGATTGATGTGAGATATTGGTATATATTTGATATTGTGATATATGTGATATACGTGTGTGGGACATGGTCTACTGTATCAAAATACCATAGTGATAAATTTATTGATAAATGTGTGTGTGACATGACCTAATGCATAAAAATCCCATAGTAATAAATTGATTGATAAATGTGTGTGGGACATGGTCTCCTACATCAAAATCCCATAGTGATGATTTGATTTATAAACATGTGTGGGACATGGTTTGATGCATCAAAATTCAATAGTGATAAATTAATTTTTAAACATGCATGGGACATGGTCTACTGCATCAAAATCCAATAGTGATAAAATTTATTGATAAAAATGTGTGGTACATGGCCTGTTGTATCAAAATCCCATAGTGATGAATTGATTGACATTGAGGTGTGGGACAGGGACTGAGGCTACAAATACCCATGGGGTGTTTGTCAAAATGTTCTACACCCATGAGTTGGCATTGGACTTTTGTTCCAAGTGGTCGTGATATGATTGAATGAAATGATAAATGATAAATATGGTATTGTTATGTGGTTCAGACTCCTGAATGGGACAAAGAAGGTATTGATATTTGTGTGTCCTAAAGAATCTGGTGATTTATGTGGTTATTTAAATAATAATTGAAAATGTGATAATCTATTTACTTTTTTCATTTTAATTTATTCTCTTTATAACTGCATAAACTTTTATTGACTAGATATTATTTTAGACACTGTTGGTGGTGGTCTACTAAGTTATACTCACAACCTACTCGGGTTGCTCGATTAGTACCCGGATAGATTTCATGGTAGTAGTACAAGTTAAGGGAAAGGTTCATATGTTAGATGGCTGAGTTGGGATGGAGCATGGATGAAAGAACCAGACCAGGTGTTGGGACCTATTTAGAGTTTGTCAGTTTCTTACTTTTGGGTTTTTTCATTTGACACTTGGCGCGTATTTGGAATGACATATCTACTATTTTAGTTTGGCTATTATATTCTTATTTTCTTTATCATGTGATACTGGTATTGTCTGGTTATTTATTTATATCATCTGGTTATTCTTATTTATTTCCATTGTTGTGATACTTTGATAAGAGGGTATAGTCTCCGCGTGATCGATATTGACCCTCACTGGTAGTCGACAACCTCTGGTTAAGGGGAGGAGTTCTTGAGGTCACGTAGCAAACCGGCTTGGGGATCCTATGTGTGGCACCGGGTTATAAATTTCTCTATGCTCTAGATTTCATCTTTTTCATTAGCACAGGGAAGAAATCAATCACCTCTTCTTATCATGCGCCACCTACTCTAATTTATGGAATGTGGTGCACAACCTTTTTAGCATTCATCCCCCATAGTGAAATGACATTCGGGAGTTCCTGGACACCTGCACACATTTTTTTGATGTTCTTAGAGCTTCTTAACCTATATCTAGCAGTATTTGAAGAAGTGGTATACATTATCTGGTTTAGTAGTAATAGAAGTGTACATAGAAAAACACCCTTCAACCTTCAATCGGCACTTTCTCGTGTCATATCCATAGTGAAAGCTGCCAATATGCTACAACAAGGTAAGAGCATCTACCCCATACACAACTTTATGATTTTATGGGAAATTAGAGTGGATGGAATCTTCCCTCCTCCTATTATGTCCTTTGAAATTGTTTGGAGCTCTCTATTCTTTGGATGGATGAAATGAAACCCAAATAGATCCTCCAGATGAAATACCAAGCCTTCAGGCTTAGGGTCCATCTTTAGAAGTCATGATAGGGAAGTAACAAGTTGTCTTTATGGTCCAAGTGGATTTGTTTTTTCTTTAGAGGCATAGATGATTGGATTTATCAATGTTGTTGACAAGGCTAGAGAAAGGGGATGGAATAATATTTGGTTTGAATGAGACTCTACCACAATGGTGCATGTGGTTATAACTGGACATACCCACCTATCATAGAGGATGACACCTTGTCTCGCCCAAATTTACCCAAGTTTTTAGGGTTAAACATTCAAATGTAGAGTAGCTTGGGTTATCGATTCCCCAGAGACCTAAAAATAAACCTATAAACACACACATTATATGGATTGTTTTTGGCTATGAAAAGGAAAAATTAGGTTTTTTATATGGTTTTAAGTGAAAAATAAGATACTTAAGTGAATTCAAATTTAAATAATGAGTTGATCCTAGGTTATCACTTGGGGTGGATTGAGTGAATTCCTTTTTTTAACAATTTCAATTTCATTAACTCAACCAGGATTAATTTAATGAATTCAATCTAATCTCATCACTTACTAGTTAAACACCTTAAAAAACACATTCTAATCACCTATGCACTTTTAGAATCATTTTCATAAGCACTCCAAGGTAAAGTATCTTATTATCACATAAAAGTGGGGCGATAAAATTCAATAAGGAAGAGTAATCTTTAAAATCATCAAATAAAAATATCAATTAAAAGAAGTGATTATACAATAATGGGGTGATAAATAAAATCCAATACAGCCCCTTTATACTCCCTTGGATCAAACCATAAGAGGGTTATCCCTCCATTGATGTTATAGTTTCAATGGAAGCGAGAAGTAGACTCACGAGGGAGGAATTAAATAAGTAAAGAAAACAATAAAAAGAAAATGATCATTCCACCATTGTGTGAATAATTTCACAAGGTTTGGTGTGAATAAATTCAAACCTTGAGGAAACGATATCAAAGTGAGTTTGAGAATAACAGAATAATAGGAGAATAAGAACTTTTATTAAGAAACTATGATGAATTAAAACAACTTACAATTGAGGAAGAATATTACAAAGGAAAAGTGGCAGCATAGCATTACAATGAAAAAAAGCATCCAATATTATAAAATCCTCCACCAAAACTAACTTAAATAGGAATTTAAAGAGGTTTGGGTCGAAATCACAATAGTAAAAAGTATCTCACTTGAGTATGATAGGCCTAGGGTGGTGGAAAGTAAGGTAGAGTGGACTTCTTTATCCTTGACCTGAAGTGGAATCCAGCTTTCATCCACCGAATAGAGGAATATAAATGACATTCTATATGGAAGAATTAGAGTGGGAAATAGAAGAAGAAAATGGATCCTCAGATATATCATAACTTCATGTAAAATTTCAGCTCAAATGGAATTTTGGTTTTCGAGATATTATCAAAATAGTGGGATGTTTTTCTAGGCTACAGAATCTGGCCCATAATTTTATCTCCAACTCGGGACGCCTAGAAATCCATTAAAATATCATAATTATATTTTTACACTGTTGAATTAAATTTTCCCCATGATGTTTTATATCTTCAGTTAAATGTTCAGAATTATTGGTCTTGGATATTGGCCTCTACAGTAGTTTTATTGGGCTGTTGTCCAGTTTACGTCACCCAGAATGTTGTTTGTTCAAGGACAACTTTGGTGGTCTTCCAATATCAATATTCAAGTACTCCAAAAGTATGAATTGTTACCAATGTAATGAGAAACCTGAAAATTAAATATGAAAATATAATCAAGATCATTGTTTACTTTAAATTATGGTAAAAAATGTACCATGTAATAGTGCATTTTAAGAAGGAATTACAATTATAATTTGAAATAATGTTTAAAGTGTAAAATGCCCTAAAATGGTGTTTATGAATAATAAATCATATGAATATTATATATTTTAAAAATTAATATTAGCCTCATTCAGTGGCTAAACACCTCCTAACATGATTTTTTCTAGTCCTGAGCAAAATATATCTTAAAAATGTGAAATTCAAATTCTCTTTTCCAGAAACTTTTTAATAAACAATGATCACCAAAAACCCTTATATAAAACAACTATGAAACCCATCAAAATAATTTAATACAAGATAGTTTCATAAGAAGATCACAATCCCAATCACATTACTTCGTTCAAATTCATCTCCATATTTCATCCGATATCAATTAAGTTTGAGGATGTGTTGTGTATCACAATAGACATGGGGGTTCATCTTTTTTCAAGGGGGAAATGACAAAAGTGCTATGTGGAATCAAATTTTAAAATCAAGTTGAATATTCAATTTTTTTTTCAATATTGCCATGGTAATTGAAATTTCACTAAAAAGAGTCAACCCATGTAGCGAGACTTTGTCGATGACTCCCAGGCTCAAAGACCTTAGGGAACCAAGTGAAGCCCACATACTCAGGCATAATATTGAGTTAACTCAATCAAAAACAAAGTCAAATTAACACAAATAGAGATAAAATTACTAACTCTGGGCCAGATAACTATTTATTCACGATCCCCAAGTGCTGAAAGCCACACATTAGGTCATTTAATTACTCTACGAGAAAATTTATTGTTTTTATTTATTTATTTTTTGAATACTCATATTAAAACTAAAATGATCACTAAACCTATGCTATTTATTTGGGGGAACCCATGAACTCAAACTAATACCCCACTATCCAAAGGACGTGCGTTGTGATATCTTTTTTTATTTGGATGAAAATATAAATGATGAGATTTCACATTAGACAGCCACACTTTCCAAAATCTATGCCCATGAAATTATACATGGATTAAAATTAGAATCAGGGCATGCTAAATTATTTGATATTCAGTTTCAAAGTGTGAAATTTTTATTGTCATGTTCAAGGTTGAATAATTTTTTCCTTCCACACATTTTTTATACACACAAAATTAATAATTTTTTTCTTTCATTTTTTCAACCCCCCTCAACTTAGAATAACACTGTCCTCAGTGTTTAAAGAAAATAAAATTTAGAAGGGGTTAGAGGTAGATGAGAGGAGTTCTAAAAGGAATTTTAAATATGAGGATCATGAAATGATGTCACCTGGTGGTTGAAGTTGAAGTTCTTGCTTCTCCAATTTAGTCCTTTGATATCCATGTCACTTGCAATGTTCCCTAGTGGAAGAAGGAAAAAATTTAAAAAATATATATTTATTTATTCATATAAAAAAGTAAAATATAAGTATATATACAAAAATTATAGAATAAGGAAGAACTATAAGCTGTAGGTCAATGGTAAGTGCGTTTCCCAGTCTCCCTTCAGTCCCGGGTTCAAGTCCCCACGGCTTCTCCAGTTGTGACGGGGTTTTCCCCACGACCTACGACGCCTCCTTTTATTTTTTTATTTTTTTATTTTAACCTACAAACACATAAAAATAAAATGAAATGATGATACATTGTTTTTTTAAATTTATGCATAAGGTATTACTCAAGGATCGCACCAAATGACACAGATGAATATGGAACTCCCCTTTCATACCCATCCATACTCATAATAGAAGAATAGGTCAACAGTCTAATTTTTTTTATTTTTTTTAATTTTTTAAATATCAAAATGATTCATTAATCCTATTTGAAAAATAAATATGACTCAAAAATATTAGAAACATGAAAACCACGGGTTGCCTCCTGTGTAGTGATTTTGTTTAACGTCGCTAGCTCGACATAGACCCCTGATTGTTTAAGTATTTTACTCATCTAAGGTTGGTTCACACAAGTCTTCATCTACTTCATGTTTTTGGAATGGTTCAATGAATGGTTTGACTCTATGACCATTAACATTAAAGGTTTGACCATTGGTGGAATCTTGAATTTCTACATCCCCATGGGGGTACACCTTATGCATTATATATATACCCGAACATCTAGACCTAAACTTTCATGGGTGTAAATGAAGTTTAGATATATACAAAATAATAGGTTTTCTCGGTACAATGTGTTTGGTTTTAAGATTTTGATATTGGTAGGCTTTAACTCTATCTTTATTTATCCTTGAATTTTTATAAGCCTCCATCCAAAGTTCCTCAAGTTCATTGATATCTAATTTACTTTTTGTTCTATCCAATGAGAGGTCATAATTAATTTTCTTAATTGCCCAAAAATCCTTATGTTCAATTTCAACTTTTAAATGGAATGCTTTTCCATAAACCAACCTATATGGGTACATTCCTAAAATGGTTTTGTATGCAGTTCTATATGCCCAAAGAGAATCTAAGAGTTTTATTGATCAATACTTCCTAGATGTATTAACCTTTTTCTCAATAATTTTTTTGATTTCTCAATTGTCCAACTCATCTTAGCCATTTGTCTATGGGTGGTAAGCAGTGGACACTTTGTGAGAAATTCCATACTTGTCCATGAGTGCTGAGAATGGATGATTGAAAAAATGAGTTCCACGATGACTAATGATATCCCTAGGAATTACAAATCTAGAGAGGATGTTTTCCTTGAGAAATATAATCACAATTTGATTATCATTGGATTTTTTAGGAATTTCATTAACCCATTTGGATACATAATCAATAACTAAAAGGATGTACATATATCCACTAGAGTTTGTGAAGGGACCCATGAAATAGATTCCCTAGCAGTCAAAGATTTCAATCACTAATATGGGAGTGAGTGGCATTTGATTCCTTTTTTGTGATGGACCCTAATTGTTGACACCTAGGACAACATTGTAAAAATGTGTAGGAGTCCCTTGAAAGGGTGGGCCAGAATAGACCACACTGAAGAACCTTTGTAGAAGTTTTATTAGAGGAAAAGTGACCTTCACATGCCTCACTATGACATAATTTAAGGATGGACTCTTGTTAAGATTCTAGGGCACACCTCCTAATGACTTTGTCATGGTAGAACTTATAGAGGTATGAATCATCAAACAAATAGTTCATAACATTAGAAATAAATTTCTTTTGAGCTTGATTCCCAATGAATTTTGGAATGACTCCTATAACTAAGAAGTTGTCTATGTCATCATACCATGGGAAGTCACCCACATAGTATAGGTGTTCATAAGGGAATGAATCAAACACATAAAGATGAGATAATTTGTCATTAAATTCTATCTTATAGAGATGATCAACTACACAATTTTCAACACCCTTTTCCCTTGATTTTGAGGTCAAATTATTGTAAGAGAAGGACCCACCTAATCAATATAGCCTTAGCATCTTGTTTATAGAAGAGGTATTTTAGTGAAGAATGGTCAATGAACACAGGGATGAGGGATCCTAAGAGGTAGGACCTAAAATTTTATAAGGCAAACATAAAAGTAAGTAACTCCTTCTTAGTGGTGGTGTAGTTGATTTGTACATCATTTAAAGATTTTCTTGCATAAGCAATGACACATGGAGTTTTCTCACACCGTTTTCCTAAGACTACTCCTACAGTGAAGTCACTAGCATCACACATGAGTACAAAAGGAAGTTTCCAATTTGGAGATTTCATGATAGGTGGAGATACAAGAGTCGACTTGAGTGTAGAGAATGATTCCTCACAGCTTTCTGTCCATAAAAATGGAGCATCTTTCACCAATAGTGCACAAAGTGGTCAAGAAATAGTGTTGAAATTCCTAATGAACCTTATATAGAAACCAGCATGTCCTAATAAAGATATCACTTCCTTAATAGTTTTAGGATAGGGAAGGTGACGAATGATGTCGACCTTAGATTTATCAACTTCTATCCCTATACCAGATACCAGATGTCCTAGAACAAGTCCTTACTTCACCATGAAATGGAATTTTTACCAATTTAGGATGAGATTATTATCCTTGAATCTTAACGAAACCCTTTAAACATTCCAAATTTATCCCTCAAAAGTATCCCCAAAGATGGAGAAGTCATCCATGAAAAAATCTAAACAATCCCCCACCATATTCAAGAAGATTCCCATCATGCACCGCTGAAAGGTACCAGGGGAATTACATAACCCAAAGGGCATGCAATTGAAGGAAAAAGTGTCGAATGGACAAGTGAAGGTTGTTTTTACTTGATCCTCTAAGGAGAACTCTATTTCATTATACCCTGAAAATCCATCTAGGAAGCAATATAATTGACGACCCACCACTCGCGGGAGGACTTGATAAATAAAGGGAAATGGTAAATGGTCTTTCTTGGTACAAGAGTTGAACTTCCTATAGTCAATACAGACTCTCCATCTGCTACTAAACCTTGTTAGGAGAATGTCACCATCCTCATTGGTAATCACAGTGATTCCAAATTATTTTGGGACAACTTGAATTGGGATTACCCACTCACTCTCAGCAATGGGGTAGATGATACCCGCTTTCAACAACTTAATAAGTTCTTTCCTTACTAAATACATAAGATTTGGATTGATTCTTCACTGAGGTTGACGATATGGTTTGGATTCAGATTCAAGACCAATTTTATGAGTTCCAATGAGTGGTCTAATCCTAGGGATATCAGAAAGGGTCCATCCAATTACTTTCTTATGCTTTCTTAGGACATCCAGAAGCATCATCTCTTGATTGGATTCAAGAGAGGAGGGAATGACAACATGAAATGCTCGATTGTCCCCTAAGAATGCATACTTGAGTGATGAAGGTAGGACCTTAAATTTTAGATCTGATTGGTTATCACTTTCCAAGGAAGAATAAGACTTTGTATTGAACTCAGTTTCTTTGTTCATATTTCTTGACAAAATTGGTTCCTTGTGAACATAATTTTGATCCACTAAATTATCCAGAATAGTGTCATGAATGGGTATGTACTTAATGTTATTTATTTCACCAATGGTATCATTGATTGATGATTCGAGAAAATCATCAATAGAGCTATCTAAAAGAGATTCAATCCAAGTAGAAAAATTTCCCTCATGTGAACAAAGAAAATCAATCTATTCTTGACTTAAACATCCTTTAATAATTCCTTGATGGTCTTCAAGTTCACTAAAAACAATACCAATCCAATTAACCTCATGTATCTCTTCATCACCCCCAATTTGAGATTTTTCATTGTAGATGTTCAAGTCTAGACTCATGTTTCCAAAGGTGATGGTCATGTTCCCATTTCAGACTTGGATAACAGTGTTGATTGTTGCAAGGAAGGGATGACCAAGGATGATTGGGGTTTGTTACTTGTTTCCTAAGTTTGGATTGTTGTCAAGTACAATGAAGTCAGTAGGGTAGATAAAGATTTCTACTTTTACCAGAATATCCTTTAAAATCCCCTTTGGAACCCTAATTCTATGATCAACAAATTGAAGTGTGATAGATGTGGGTTGGAGCTCTTCCAATCTTAACTAGCAGTACAAAACATAGGGAATGAGATTGAAAATGGAACCTAGGTCACACTAGGATTTGATAAATTTGTTTTATCTTATTTCAACATTGATGTAAGGGAATATTGGGTCTTTCATCTTTGGTGGAAGGGTTCCTTGGATTGTTGTGCTAACATTTGATGCCAGAAGGACTTGATTCTTTTGTGAGGATTTCCTTTTAAATGTACAGTGGTCCTGAAGGTATTTTGAGTATTAAGGAAGGGTTTTAATGAAATATAGGAGTGGGATGTTCAACTTGACTTGTGAGAATATTTCCCTCAATTATTCACTCAATTTAGGCTTGGTTTTCCCCCTCATGCATTGAGGAAATGGTGCAGTTTGTGGGATTGTTTTTTGAAGAGTTGTTTCTTTCACACTATTATCAGTTTTTTAGTTTGATCAGGTGGTTCATTTGAATTTTCATTAGAGTTTGAATATTTAGATGGTTTTTGAATTATTTTTTCAGGTTTCTCAATTGATTTACCACTTCTTAAAACTATCACATCCGTTAATTGTTCATGTTTTGTTTGAGTGAAACTTGACTCTCCCCTTAAAGTTGAAGATGGTATCGCCTGAGTAGGAATGGGTGCCTTCCCGGTTTTTATGGTTTGTAGTTCATGTTTAATGGATGATATTTCTGAGTTCATTTTCTCTATTTTTTTACACAACTGTTCAAGGATTGGTAGAGCGACAGACTGGGTAGGGGCTTGTGATGGTTGGTTTATCCCAGGAGGATACTTTGGTTGTTGGATGGGCTATTGGTATTGGATATGGGGATGTTGGTATTGTTCTGGTTATGGTTGGAATTGGTTATGGTTTTGGAAATTTTTTTCAGGGTAGGGGTTTGGTCATTGTGGTTGGCTAGGTTTTTGGTTATCTTTCTAGTGGGAACCTGGGTGGTCATTATACCTTAGGTTGAATGTGTTTTGGTGTTGGGGATTTCAAAAGTAAAGATCATTGACCTTCACTGGCAGTCCTCCTAGAAGAACATCTTTAATGTAATGGATGGTTGGGCAGTTGTCAGTCTTGTGGTCATGTTTATCACAAATTGTGCAAACAAGGTCAACAGTTTGAATTTCGTGGACCTTCCTAAGATCGATCTCCTCGACCTTCCTAGTGAGAGCATCATGTTTAACCCTAAGGCTTTCCTCTTCTCTAAGTTTATGCATTATAGTAGTTCCTTGTGTCTCTTCAGAATAAGGTGATTTTCCCCATGTTTGGTTTTGTTCAGCAAGCCTTTCTAGATACTCATAAGCATCATTTGGGGCTTTGTTTTTAAAGGTCCCATTACACATCATGCCAATGAATTGTTTGCTCCCTGATCCCAACCCTTCATAGAAAATTCTCACTTTTTCAGGAATAGAAAAACCATGGTGTGGAACCATGTTTAGGGTGTCTTTTATCCTCTCCCAATGTTTCATAGAAGGACTCTCCCTCTTTTTCAAAAATGTTTTGGATGCTCTTTTTAAGTGAAATTGTTTTGCGGTGGGGAAAGTATTTTTTGTAGAATTATCTTTGCAATTGATCCCAAGAGTTGATAGATGATGGTCTCAAATTGTTTAGCCAATTTTTAGCTCGATCCTTTAAAGAAAAAGAAAATAGCCTCATCTTAGCTGATTATAGTTGATGTGGGGGACACATGGTATCTACAATGTCATTGAACTCTTTCACGTGAAGGTAGGGAATCTCGGACTCCATTCCATGGAATGTGGGAAGGTGGTTTAGGACATGGGGCTTAAAGATGTAATTAGAGTATCCTAGGAAATTGTGTGTAATTCATTAGGGGTCATTGTTCTAGGAAAGTGTGAGGTAGTTATTCATGGTTTGATCAGCTACATTCCCCATGTTTGGGGCTGCCTCATTTGGATTTCCATTTTGGTTCCCACTTGGGTTTATGAGTTGGTTTATTTGAACACCGTCCATTGAAATGGGCTCAATTTTTGAATCTAGAGTATTAGGAAGATTAGGATCTAATGGAAATAGTTACCTTGGTGTACTTGACTCCCTAAACATAGTACTATCCACCATAACTAGATGGTTTGATTGGTCACAAGTGTAGGCAGACATGCGCCCAAAAAAACAAGAAAGGGAAAAGATAATAGAATTTGGATGAGAATAGAAGAAATGGGGGAGAATAGAATGGGTGTTTAGATGAATTACTTGGGTCCCTGAAAACGGTGCCAAAATTTGGTCTCACCCAAATTTTCCCATGTTTTTAGGGTTAAGCGGTCAAATGTAGAGTAGCTTGGGTTGTCGATTCCTCAAAGACCAAAGAAGAAACCTATAGACATGTACATTATATGGATTGTTTTTGGCTATAAAGTGGCCAACTTGGATTTTTTAGATGGTTTTACGTGAACTCTAAGAGACTCAAGTGAATTCAAATTAAAAGAATGAGTTAATCCTAGGTTATCACTTGGGGTGGATTGGATGAATTCCATATTTTTTAACAATTTCAATTCCATTAACTCAAGTCGGATTCATTTAATTAATTCAAACTAAACTCATCACTTACTGGTTAAAAACCTTCATAAACACATGCTAATCACCTATAAACATGTAGGATCATTTTCATGAGCACTACAAGGTAATGAATCTTATTAGCACATAAAAGTGGGGTGATAAAATTCAATGAGGAAGAGGAAGCTTTAAAATCATCAAATAAAAACCCCAATTAAAAGAAGTGATTAGACATTAATGGGGTGATAAATAACATCCAATCCATCCCCTTTCTACTCCCTTGGATCAAAACATAAGAGGGTTATCCCTCCATTGATTCTATGGTTTCAATGGAAGAGGGAAGTAGACTCATGAGGGAGGAATTGAAGAAGTAAATAAAACAATAAAAAGAAAATGATCACTCCACCGTTGTGTGAATAATTTCACAAGTTTTGCTGTGAATAAATTCACTCCCTGAGGAAACAGTATCAAAGTGAGTATGAGGAGAACAGAATAATAGGAGAATAAGAAATTTTATTAAGAAACTAGGATGAATTAAAACAACTTACAATTGAGGAAGAACATTACAAAGGAAAAGTGGCAGCATAACATTATAGTGAAAGAAAGCATCCAAGATGATAAACTCCTCCACCAAAACTGCCTTAAATAGGCATTTAAAGAGGCTTGGGTTGACCTACCAATAGTAAAAAGTATCCCACTTGAGTATGGTAGGCCTAGGGTGGTGGAAAGTAAGGGAGAGTGGACTTCTTTATCCTTGACCCGAAGTGGAATCCAACTTTCATCTACCGAACAGAGGCATCTAAATGACCTTATAGATGGCCGAATTAGAGTGGGATATAGAAGAATAAAATGGAGATTTGGATTTCTCATAACCGCATGTAACATTTCTACCTAAATGGATTTTTTTTGCAAGATATTATCAAAATGGTGGGTGGTTTTTCTGGGCCACAGAATCTAGCCCAGAATTTTATCTCCAAATCAAGCCTCCAGGAAATCCATTCAAACATCCTAATTATCTTTTTCCACTATTTAATGAAGTGTTCCCCATGATTTTCTCTATATTTAGTTCAATTTCCAGAATTATTGGTCTTGGATATCAGCTGCTACAGTAGTTTTATTGGGCTGCTATCCAGTTTACTTCACCCAGAATGTTGTTTGTTCAAGGCCAACTTTGGTGGTCTTCCAATATGAATATTCAAGTACTCTAAAAGTATGAATTGTTACCAATGTAATGAGAAACGTGAAAATTAAATATAAAAATAAAATCAAGATCCTTGGGTACTTTAAATGGTGTTTAAAAATGTACCATGTAATAGTGAATTTTAAGAAGGAATTACAATTATATTATGAAATAATGTTCCAAGTTTAAAATGCACTAAAATTGTGTTTATGAATAATAAATCACATGAATATTATATATATTAACAATGAATATTAGCCTCATTCAGTGTCTAATCAACACCCATGTTGCTGAAATGTTTGAATCAGCTCTCAACCATGAACTACATTAACACACACACCTACATGGAAGACAACTACCTTGCTGATGCTCTGTCCAATAAAGGTATATATAGTGATGTTCTTGTTTTCTCAAATGATTTACCAAATGACTTGACTCCCTTACTTAGAAGGGATTTATGTAAATTTTCATGCTTTAGACTTATGTAATTTATTTTTCTATCAATGAAAGAGTATTTCCCTCTGGGGTGAGGCCTCATATTTATTAAAAAAATATTAATATATTTCTATATTAAAAATATTAAATATATTGATTACTAATTTTGTATAAAAAATATATAAAGTGAATAAATTAAAAAAATAGTAAATGAATAAATATTAAAAAAGAATAAATTATAAAAAAGTAAAAATCACCTAACATTATTAATGAATAAATTATATTAAATGAATTAATGTTAAAAATGAGTGAAATTTAATTAAAAAATGAATAGATCAGAAAAATATTAAAATAATGTATAAAAGTTATTAATTATATAAAATTTGAATACTTAAAATGAAAATGAATACATATATTAATTATTAAAATTATAATTTTATTAAAAATAATAAATGTTAATCAAAAAAATATGTGTAAATAAATATTTAAAATGAATAAAAATTAAAAATGAATAAATTAAAAAAATCATAATGAAATAAATAATAATAAAAATGAATAAATTTAAAAAAAGAATAAGTGTTATAATGTCATGAACCAACCCAGGTGAACCCCAAATTGGTCACCTGAGCTAGCCCACGACTTTGACCAAGAGGAATTATTGGTCCTTTCGAGTGGGCAATTAGTGCCAGACATCAAAGACACACAATTGAGAATGATTTCATCAAAGATAAATAGATAAATAAAAAACTATAAATTGAACAATAAAAATGAACACAAGCAATATAAAGAAAATAAAACTGCACAAACCTCCAAGTGACCTTGTGGGTCACCACCGACCATTGAACCAACACTGCTCCATGAAGACTGACTTCGAGCTGGTAGCATCAACAAAAAATAAAAATATAGATAAGGATATATGTGTGAGTATTAAAAATAAATAGGCATGCCTCAATAATCTATTCCCTATGCCATCCTTTTAAAGGAAATACAAGTCATGATAGTTTGAAAATACAACCGTATAAAATTAAGGTTTTCCATTATTTTTAAATTCAAGTAACACGATTCTATTTTTATGAAAACCCATTTTATTCCCATCACATTTCCAAAGTAGTTTCCCAGAATTCATTGACATTTCAAAATGAAAGGAAAATAATTTATATTGAAACATGGTTTTCATAAAGAAGGAAACAAGTATGAAGGAAACTAAAATAGAAATAACAACACAAGCATCCTAGGAAATCCCAAAGTAGCTAGGGTTAGTGGGGTCCTAAGATACTCATACCTCGGTGATGAAAACATGCCAAAACCCACAGTTTCCTCGTGCATGATCCACTAGATAGGAGTCTATCCAAAGGTCTAGTGATCTCTAATCATCATCAAATGTTTAGTTTGTGTTGTAGTGTCAACCTTTTAGGGGGAACCGAGACACAGCCCAACCAATCCGCCTAGTGTACTAGACCTAGTCTACCCCTAGGGGTCTAGGGTCCCATGTGCTCTATTCCAAATGGTGGTGATATTTTATCTAGCCTGCATATATGTACATATCATTTTTTCAACAAAAAACCCATCTAACTTATTATCACCGATATCGTTCCTTAAGCACACCCCCTTTTCAAGTAACACATTAATTTATATGCCTCTACACTAGGCACATGTCACAAATCACACATTTAGAACACATATCAAATTTCTAATTCTAGTGGCTTACCTCAAGAGTGGTTTTATACTCTCATAAAACATTCTAAAAATGCCAAACTGGCCTCATTAATTCAAAAGAAATACTTTCACCTTAGAAAACAAAATTTACTAACACATTTAATCTCTAGAACCATTTGAAAGACCAATTGAGACTTTAAGTCACCTCAAATTCTAAAACAATCATGAAACCATGCTTAGATAAAAAAAATTCATTTTAAAAAGATTAAGAGATTTCTTAACAACCAAGTAAGAATCCGTTTTCGAATAACGAGAACCAATTATATACATAACATATGCATTTCATATAAAATGGAAAACATTTTTTAAAAACACCAATAAATCATAGATTTCACTTTTAAAGGACTATGCATATGGAACCTACCTCAAACTCAAGATGAATTTCTTTTGACGATGGTAACTCATGTAAGGACCCCGATCCCCGGGTGCCTTATACGACATGATGTACAAAAATTTCATTACAAACATTCAAAACTAATATATCATGTCCCCTTAATATAGAGGCTTGTGAGGTTCAGGTTCTGGGAAACCGGCAGCATCTGAAACATCTTTGAAGGCATGATATATACCTGAAAATTTTTATTTAAAACATAGGGTGATCAAAGTATGCCCAGTAAGGGGTTTTAAAACGTTTAAAGTAACTTCTTTCTCAAGACAGTGATTTTGAAAGCGATAAAACACTTCATTGAAAACAAGGCATTATCTTTTTCTTAAAACATGTAAACCCTACATTCATGAAAACACTTACACAAAAAAAGAATTACTTTCTTAAAATAAACCTCAAAGAAGACATAAATCAGAGAGCACAAGCATGTGAAGAATAGATGATTCATATTTCACAACTAAATTACTTCAGCTCCAAAAGACTGTTTGTAAACAGGGAAAACATTCATATCATGATTTATTGGCACATAAAGTTCCTATAACAGCATACCACATGTATTAAAGTTCATACCTCATAATATCATTCTCATAGTCAAAGGGAATTTCCAACTAGGGGATATCCTGTTAGTTGAACTATCCCCTGTTTGACCATTTATCATCACATAAGGAGGTAATTTATAATGCCAGACTTTTTCAAGACCTTGTTTCATGACCGTAAAACTTAACTCAATACAGGTCAAGGCTAACCACTCACCCCGTTTCCAAAGCAGCTCAAGCCAAGGATAACCGCCAGGACCGCCGCACATAACGTCTCATGAGACTCATCTTTTACCCAATGCATTGGAGCGCTGTATAATTCTAGGCGCACCCGTACATAATCATTTAAGTCCAATACATCCCTCACATATTTGATGTGGTCTTATATTCATAGGGTCTCATTCTTACATTCATTACTCATAATCCCTTTTCACATTCATTTTCATCGCTAAGGAAGAACAGTACAAATATTAATCCTTTATCCTTTAACTGGTGCGGTGATAAAACTAACTCATAAGTAAAAAAAATCCGTACACATTAGATATTAACTTAACAATCGATACCATGGGATTAATGGAAAACTTAAAATGAACATAAAAACTTTAACACTTCGAACATCACAATCCAGAGTTAGAAACGAGGCCATTCATGCTTAAAATACGTGCTGATAAATGAGAGTTGTGGATGTTTATTTAAAACTGTGTGAATATACATTTATTTATACAGTTAAGAATACATGGTGTGCAAATAGGTTTAGCTTGGGAATCCATGTATATATGTATAAAAACTGTATAAATATATATACATATATACATATATATATTTATATATAGTTATGTAAAAACTCGTTTGCACTCTAAATAATAAGATATTTCCTTTGAAAATCCTGAAATCATCTTAAGAAATTTTTTTAAGAACTTGAATTCGAAGAAAGTATATTGATACAAGGTTATATACACCTATATATAAATTTAAGTGAATATACACATATGTATGGGTTTACCAAATTAAACTATACTTAATAATATTTCTCATGTTATACTTACTTTAAACATAATTAAAGTTTGGTAAGACTGAATGGAGATCTTACACATGGAATATAAATGTAAACATGGTTTTCACAATACCCTTATTGGTATAAAATCACCTTTTCTTACAACAAAGTCAATTCATAAGTATGAGTATATAAGTTTATACACATGTAAATTTTTAAGGGATTCACGCTACAAGTTTTCAAAAAAAAAACAAATGAATTGAAAAAAATGTTGATAAATGAGAATTTTCCATTGGGGAAACTATTTTGTTATCCGAAACGAATTTTAAACCTCATCCATTATATATACTTACATAGTTTTGATATCATACTTGAAATAATAATTTTTAAGGGTAAAATATAACTTTGTTAAATCATCACATTATATCATAATGAATTTTAAAACATAATATTCATACTCATTCATTATGTTTGCACATACTTAAATAGATGTACATATACATTTATGTAATCACATGTACGTATATATATATATATGATACATATACCTGTATACTATTATATGTTCTTAAATAACCCGAATACCTCAATTTTTTTTCCAGGAAGAGGTATACAAGGGTTATATACATATTTATATATATAAAAAATGTATACATACATATATACACCAGAACTGAAAAAGAATCAATGAAGAAAAAGCAGGGTTCCCTTACTCTGGTTCGATCCTCCATGCAAGATGAGGAAGACAGCCATGAAATGGTTCTTATGGTCTTATATATATATAAAGTGCATATATATATATATATTCACCAAAACTCAAGAAAACAAGACAAACATGTTTCCTTTACCTTCGATTGGAGAGGAGGAGAAGGAGGTGCAAGTGACGACGTCGAGTTGGTGGTCGAAGATCCTAGAGAACACGGAGCAACTCTCTTCTCTTTGGTGCAACCCGAGACTTAAAGGTAGGGCACTCTCCTTGTGTGATGATGTCAACAGGGTATCCGAGGACTGAGGCGATGCCAAACCTGAGGAACGAAGGGGTGAAGTCGGGTCCACCACTAGCCTAGGTGAAGAAAAACACTGCCTAGGATACTGGTTTGGCATGCGCAAGGAAGAAGAAGACACGCGTCGGGGAGGAAGATCCATAAACGAACGGATGACCAGGATCGCACGGGAGAAGGATCAGACGGTCGAAGCCGGTACAATATCTTAAATTATCTTGGACGGTTGCGATGAGGTGTGATGGATCAGACAACCCGTAGTGATGCCGTGCTTTTAAAAAACGTGGGCCTTGTTTTCATCATTTTTATCTTAATATTTTTATCGTTATTTAATTATTTATTACACTTATTATAAAAACATTATTATTATTAACATAAAGTTATTATTAATCTATTATTATTATCTTAAGGTAAGTCAAGGGTTATAAATACACATATGCGTTAAACTATTAACCCCTATCTATATCATAAATTATATTATCATTTTCCTTTATTTATTTTTATAAACCAATTATCTTAATCTCTATTTACATGTAAAGATCTATATACATTAATGTTGTTATTAAAATTTGATTATTTAACATAATAACATTACTAATTATTTTCAAATTTCACAATTAATCTACTATCTCTATTGTTTTTCAATTAATGAGAGTATTTATGTAAACATTAACATTATGAAGCAAAATTTGTAATATATATAAAACCCATAAAACAATTAATTGATCACATAACTAAAAAAGTGTGCTTCTTTAATAATCTTTAATGACAAGTATTACCAATATATTATTATTTTATATAGTATGTTAACTTCAAATAATTAATCTCTAATATGCATATAAAAATATATATAATAATGTGTAGTTGTATATATATATATATGTTGTTTCTTGGAACTTAGAGCACAAATTAACCAGGTTCATTAAGTATTAAGAAATCGTCTTAATTATTATAAAAGTATTCATTTAGAAAAACTCTAAAGGCCAACAGATTTAAATCCCAATGGTCATCTCAAAAGACAACAGTGGTAAAGGTTTGCAACGACTATGTGGAACCTTTATAAATAAGTAGTATTAGTATTCATACTTTGAAATCGGTTTGTCAGCTAAGGATGGTTCTCTACATTGCACTGGTACTCAGCACAACCACTGTGGCACTAGCTATCCTGATGCTTATGATGGTTCCTAATGATCCAAACTATGAATTCATGATTGTTTTCATCCTGGGTAGCCTTACGGTGATCATACTGGGGTTTTTATTTGGAATTTATGGTTAGTGAGCTCTCCTTTTTAAACTCAGTTTGTTGTAAGACACTTCAGTGTCAAGTTCTAAAATAAAAAGTTCCATGTTTTATATTTTACATTTTGTTTAGTTAAAAAGGAGAAAAATTTAATGGCATTAAACACATAATTTATGTTTATAAGGTTTGAAAAAAAGGGGCGTTACATTATCCCCCTTCAAAGAATTGCATCCTCACAATTCTATTCATAAAAATAAAAACCCTCAATCGGTCAACATTACCAAAACGGGATATTTGGCTTGTTCAACAGAATACTCAAGTTGGTACTTAGTTCCTCCACTTCACTAGCCCAGATGCACCTTGAGCAGTATGTCTTGAACTCCTGCTCATGTGTTCTACACACAGGCTTCCATAGGGAAGATTGTGTGGTAAAAATCTCAGAAATGTCCGAATGGAAAAATTCCCTGATGACCCTCCAGATTACATTACGCTCGAGATATTCGAGGGGAATGATGCGAATGAAAATACTAAGATTTAAGATCTGGAACATAAAGGCTTCCCTGAGGTGGCCATCTTGGGAAGCTATAAGGAAGAATGATCTGGCAGAGAAGTTTTATGCCAGTGTAAAACACTGAAAAAGGACTTCATAGTATCTCCCCCTTCAACTATAGCAGGGGAGTTGGGAAGTTGCAATGAGATGGAAAACATGGTCATTCAATTGACAAGAACAAATAATTTCAGGGCTGTTTGACAAGTCAAGAATGTGTTGGCAAGTTCCTCACAGATTGAGGAAAGATATATAGTCCACCGTGCATGTTATGATCAAAATATCCTCTACTATCTCATCAGGTAGCGACAAGATGTTTGTTTGTCCATCAATATGAAAGATACATCCATGAGAATTCACTTAACAGTATAGATAAAGTAGAGACAGGAAAGGAAAACAAGTAATATTTCAATTACACATAATTTTACATAACATTGCCTGAGTTTCCTTAATTATTTACTAAACGAACACCACAAAGAGAAGAAAAACTCCATAATTCCCCAAACCAAACACAAGCTGAGCAGACGGGGTTAAACTCATGGGAACACCTATGATGTCTCCTCAGTTTAGCATGAGGGGTATGAAGTTGGGAAATGTCATTATACACCTGTTGCCTATAAGACCATCAGGTGGAATCATCTTCTAACATTCCAAAGTCCATCAAATGTCCCCAGAATCCATAGTGAAAAATATGACAAAGGTAGGCCGCTCGGAGGTCTCCAACCGCAACAGCTTCTTGAAAAGGGTTAACGATCATAGTTCCAAATTCTTCACCAGTCGTGAATACCTGGAAGAGTCCCTCATAGTACCTTCCCCAATGTGCATATGAGGGCAATTGGGTCATCATCATTAGGAGGTAATCCATTCCCAACCCCCAGTGTAGAATAAGCACCCTAGGTGAGTTTGACACATCATACAGGTGCTTGCATGACATGCGAATATGAGTGTAATTAAGAAAGTTATCTCGGCTTTCTAGAGACGAGTTGTCTCTAGGGCCTTAGTGGGAAGTGAAAGTAGATTGGTAGATACGTTTCCATCATCCATCTGAAAATTTCAAAATAATTACTTAGTCAATCATAGTTATATATTCATACTACCTGGTTTTCCAGAGTTGTCTGAACCCATCCTCTGATACCAACTGTAAGGACCCCGATCCCCGGGTGCCTTATGAGAGATGATGTACAAAAATTTCATTACAAACATTCACAACTAATACATCATGTCCCCTTAATACAGAGGCTCGTGAGGTTCAGGTTCTGGGAAACCGACAGCAACTAAAACATCTTTGAAGGCATGATCTATACCTGAAAAATTTTATTTAAAACATAGGGTGAGAAAAGTATGCCTAATAAGGGGTTTTAAAACGTTTAAATTAACTTCTCCCTCAAGACAGTCATTTTGAAAGAGATAAAACACTTCATTGAAAACAAGGAATTATCTTTTGCTTAAAACATGTAAAACCTACATTCTTGAAACCACTTACATAGAAAATATGTACTTTCTTAATATAAACCTCAAAGAAGACATAAATCAGAGAGCACAAGCATGTGAAGAATTGATGATGCATATTTCACAACTAAATTACTTCAGATCCAAAAGACTGTTTGTAAACAGGGAAAACATTCATATCATGATTTATCGGCACATAAGGTTCCTATAACAGCATACCACATGTATTAAAGTTCATAACTCATAATCTCATTCTCATAGTCAAAGGGAATTTCCAACAAGGGGATATCCTGTTAGTTGAACTATCGCTTGTTTGACCATTTATCATCACATAAGGAGGGAATGTATAATGCCAGACTTTGTCAAGACCTTCTGTTATGACTGTAAAACATAACTTAATACGGGTCAAGGCTAACCGCCCACCCCATTTCCATAGTAGCTCAAGCCAATGCTAACCGCCAAGACCGTCGCACATAACAACTCATGATAGTCATCTTTTACCCAATGCATTGGAGCGCTGTATAATTCCGGGCACACTCGTCCATAATCATTTAAGTCCAATACATCCCTCACATATTTGACATGGTCTTACATTCATAGGGTCTCATTCTTACATTCATTACTCATAATCCCATTTCACATGCATTTTCATCACCAAGGAAGAATAGTACAAACATTAATCCTTTATCCTTTAACTAGTGCAGCGATAAAACTAACTCATAAGTAATAAAAATCCATACACATTAGATATTAGCTTAACAATCGAAACCATGGGCTTAATGGAAACCTTAAAATGAACATAAACACTTTAACACTTTGAACATCACAATCTAGAGTTAGAAACGAGGTCATTCATACTTAAAATACATGCTGATAAATGGGCGTTGTGGATGTTTATTTAAAACTGTGAGAATATACATTTATTTATACAGTTAGGAATACATGGTGTGAAAATAGGTTTATCTTCGGAAGTCATGTATATATGTATAAAAACTGTATAAATATATATATAGTTATGTAAAAACTCATTTTCACTCTAAATAATAAGATCTTTCCTTTGAAAAGATTGAAATCATCTTAAGACATTTTTTAAGAACTTGAATTCGAAGAAAATACATTGATACAAGGTTATGTACACCTATATATAAATTTAAGTGTATATACACATATGTATGGGTTTACCAAATTAAACTATACTCAATAATATTTCTCAATTTATACTTACTTTAAACATAATTAAAGTTTGGTAAGACCGAATGGAGTTCTTACACATGGAATATGAACGTAAACATGGTTTTCACAATACCCTTATTGGCATAAAATCACCTTTGCTTACAATAAAGTCAATTCATAAGTATGAGTATATATTTTTATACACATGTAAATTATTAAGGGATTCATGCTACAAGTTTTCACAAAAACAAATGAATTGACAAAAATGCCAATAAATGATAACTTTCCATTGGGGAAACTATTTTGTTATCCAAAACGAATTTTAAACCTCCCCCATTATATATACTTACATTGTTTTGATATCGTACTTGAAATAAGAATATTTAAGGGTAAAATATAACTTGGTAAAATCATCATGTTATATCATGATGAATTTTAAAACATAATATTCATACTCGTTCATTATGTTTTCACATACTTAAATATATGTACATATACATTTATGTAATCACATGTACATATATATACATATATATGATACATATACCTGTATAGTATTATATGTTCTTAAATAACCCGAAGACCTCAATTTTTTTTCTAGGCAGAGGTATAAAAGGTTTATATACATATTTATATATATATATAATGTATACATACATATATCCACCGGAACTGAAAACGAATCAACGAGGCAAAGCAAGGTTCCCTTACTCTGGTTTGATCCTCCATGGAAGATGGGGAAGATAGGTATGAAACGGTTATTATGGTCTTATATATATATGTGAAGTGCATATATATATATATATTCACCGAAACTGAAGAAAACAAGATGAACATGTTTCCCTTACCTTCACTTGGATAGGAGGAGATGGAGGTGCAAGTGACGACGTCGAGTTGGTGTTCGAAGATCCTAGAGAACACGGAGCAACTCTCTTCTCTTCGGTGCAACCCGATACTTAAAGGTAGGGCACTCTCGTTGTGCGATGATGTCGACAGGGTATCCGAGGACTGAGGTGGTGCGAAACCTGTGGAAAGAAGGGGTGAAGTCAGGTCCACCACCGACCTAGGTGAAGAAAAACACTGCCTAGGCTTCTGGTTTGGCATGCGAGAGGAAGAAGAAGACGCGCGACAGGGAGGAAGATCCATAAATGAACGGATGACCAGGATCGCGCGGGAGTAGGATCAGACGGTCGAAGCCGATGCGATATCTTAAATGATGTTGGACGGCTGTGATGAGGTGTGCTGGATCAGACATCCCATAGTGATGTAGTGATTTTAAAAAACGTGGGCCTCATTTTCATCGTTTTTATCTTAATATTTTTATCGTTATTTAATTCTTTATTACACTTATTATAAAAATGTTATTATTATTAACATAAAGTTATTATTAATCTATTATTATTATCTTAAGGTAAGTCAAGGGTTATAAATACACATATGCATTAAACTATTAACCCTTATCTATATCATAAATTATATTATCATTTTCCTTTATTTATTTATATAAACCAATTATCTTAATCTCTATTTACATGTAAAGATCTATATACATTAATTTTGTTATTACAATTTGATTATTTAACATAATAACATTACTAATTATTTTCAAATTTCACAATTAATCTACTATATCTATTGTTTTTCAAGTAATGAGAGTATTTATGTAAACATTTAAATAATGAAGCAAAATTTGTAATATATATAAAACCCATATAACAATTAATTGATCGCATAACTAAAAAAAGTGTGCTTCTTTAATAATTTTTAATGCCAAGTATTACCAATATATTATAATTTTATATAGTATGTTAACTTCATATAATTAATCTCTAATATTTATATAAAAATATATATAAGAATGTCTAGATGTATATATATATATATTTTGTTTCTTATAACTTAGACCACAAATTAACCAGGTTCATTAAGTATTAAGAAATCGTCTTAATTATTATAAAAGTATTCATTTAGAAAAACTATAAAGGTGAACAAATTTAAATCCCAATGATCATATCAAAAGACAACAACGGTAAAGTTTTGAAACGGTTATGTGGAACCTTTATAAATACATAGTATTGGTATTCATACTTTGAAATAGGTTTGTCAGCTAAGGATGGTTCTTTACATTGCACTGGTACTCCGCACGGCTAATGTGGAACTAGCTATCCTGATGCTTATGAAGGGTCCTAATGATCCACACTATGAAGTCGAGATTGTTTTCATCCTTGGTAGCCATTTAGTGATCATACTAGGGTTTTTTATTTGGTATTTATGGTTAGTGAGCTATCCTTTGTAAACTCAGGTTGTTGTAAGACACTTCAATGTCAAGTTCTTATATAAAAAGTTCCATGTTTTATCTTTTACATTTTTTTTGGTTAAAAAGGAGAAAACTTTAATGGAATTAAACACATAATTTCTATTTATTATTCTTGAAAAAAAGGGGTGTTACATTATCCCCCCCTTCAAAGAATTGCGTCCTCACAATTCTATTCATAAAAATAAAAACCCTCAATCAGTCAACATTACCAAAATGAGATATTTGGCTCGTTCAAAGGAATACCCAAGTTGGTACTTAGTTCCTCAGCTTCACTAGCCCAGATGCACCTTGAGTAGTATGTCTTGAACTCCTGCTCATGTGTTCTACACACAGGCTTCCATAGGGAAGCTCGTGCGGTAAAAAGCTCAGAAATGTCCGAATGGACAAATTCCCTGATGACCCACCAGATTACATCACGCTCGAGATATTCTAGGGGAATGATGCGATTGAAAATACTAAGATTTAAGATCTGGAACATAAAGGCTGCCCTGAGGTGGCCATCTTGGGAAGCTATAAGGAAGCATGCTCTGGTAGAGAAGTTTTGTGCCAGATTAAAACACTCAAAAAGGCCTTCATAGTATCGCCCCCTTTGCCTATAGTAGGGGAGTTGGGAAATGGAAATGAGATGGAAAACATGGTCATTATCCTGACATGAACAAATAATTTCAGGGCTGTTTGACAAGTCAAGCAGGTGTTGACAAGTTCATCATAGATTGAGGAAAGATGGATAGTCCACCATGCATGTTCTGATCAAAATATCCTCTACTATCTCATTAGGTAGCGACGAGATGTTTGTTTGTCCAGCCATCAGAAAGATACATTCATGAGAATTCACTTAACAGTACAGATAAAGTAGTGACAGGAAAAGAAAACAAGTAATATTTCAATTACAAATAAGTTTACATAACAGTTCTTGAGTTTCCTTAATGATTTACTAAAGGAACACCACAAAGAGAAGAAAAACTCCCCAATTCCTCAAACTAAACACAGGCTGAGTAGACGGGGTTAAACTCATGGGAAGACCTATGACGTCTCTTAAGTTTAGCATGAGGGGTATGAAGTTGGGAAACGTCATTATACACCTGTTGCCTATAAGACCATCGGGTGGAATCATCTTCTAACGTTCCAAAGTCCATCAACTGGCCCTAGAATCCGTAGTGAAAAATCTGACAAAGGTAGGCCGCTCGGAGGTATCTGGCTGCAGCAGCTACTTCAAAAGGGTTAATTATCATATTTCTAAATTCTTCATCAGTCATGAATACCCGGAAGAGTCCCTCATAGTACCTTCCCCGACGTGCATATGAGGGGAATTGGGTCATCATCATTAGGAGGTAATCCATTCCCACCCCCCGGTGTAGACTAAGCACCCTAGGCGAGTTTGACACATCATACAGGTGCTTTCATGACATGTGAATATGAGCGTAATTAAGAAAGTTATCTTGGCTAGCTAGAGACACAATGGTCTTTAGGGCCACAGTGGGAAGTGAAAGTAGATTGGTAGATACGTTTCCATCAGCCATCTGAAAATTTCAACATAATTACTTAGTAAATCATAGTTATATATTCATACTACATGGTTTTACAGAGTTGTCTGAACCCATCCTCTGATACCAATTGAAAGGAAATCGATCCCCGGGTGCCTTATGAGACATTATGTACAAAAATTTCATTACAAACATTCACAACAAATATATCATGTCCCCTTAATACAGAGGCTCGTGAGGTTCAGGTTCTGGGAAACTGCCAGCATCTGAAACATCTTTGAAGGCATGATCTATACCTAGAAATTTTTATTTAAAACATAGGGTGAGAAAAGTATGCCCAATAAGGGGTTTTAAAATGTTTAAAGTAACTTCTTCCTCAAGATAGTCATTTTGAAAGCAATAAAACGCTTCATTGAAGATAAGGCATTATATTTTTCTTAAAACATGTAAACCCTACATTCTTGAAACCACTTACACAGAAAATAAGTACTTTCTTAAAATAAACCTCAAATAAGACATAAATAATAGAGCGCAAGCATGTGAAGAATAGATGATGCATATTTCACAACTAAATTACTTCAGCTCCAAAAGACTGTTTGTAAATAGGGAAAACATTCATATCATGATTTATCGGCACATAAAGTTCCTATAACAGCATACCACATGTATTAAAGTTCGTACCTCATAATCTCATTCTCATAGTCAAAGGGAATTTCCAACTAGGGGATATCCTGTTAGTTGAACTATCCCATGGTTGACCATTTATCATCTCATAAGGAGGGAATGTATAATTCTAGACTTTTTCAAGACCTTATGTCATGACCGTAAAACATAACTTAATACGGGTCAAGGATAATCGCCCACCTCATTTCCATAGCAGATCAAGCCAAGGCTAACCGCCAAGACCGTCGCACATAATGTCTCATGAGACTCATTTTTACCCAATGCATTGGAGTGCTGTATAATTCTGGGCGCACCCATCCATAATCATTTAAGTCCAATACATACCTCACATATTTGATGTGGTATTACATTCATAGGGTCTCATTCTTACATTCATTACTCATAATACCTTTTCACATGCATTTTCATCGCTAAGGAATAATAGTACAAACATTAATCCTTTATCCTTTAACTGGTGCGGTGATAAAACTAACTCATAAGTAATAAAAATCTGTACACATTAGATATTAACTTAACAAATGAAACCGTGGGATTAATGGAAAACTTAAAATGAAAATAAACACTTTAGCACTTCGAACATCACAATCTAGTGTTAGAAAAGAGGTCATTCACACTTAAAATACATGATGATAAATGGGCATTGTGGATGTTTATTTAAAACTGTGCGAATATACATTTATTTATATAGTTTAGAATACATGGTGTGCAAATGTGTTTATCTTTGTAATTCATGTATATATATATACAAACTGTATAAATATATATATATATATATATATATATAGTTATGTAAAAACTCATTTTCACTCTAAATAATAAGATATTTCCTTTGAAAATCTTGAAATCATCTTAAGACATTTTTTTAAGAACTTGAATTTGAAGAAAATATATTGATACAAGGTTATATAAACCTATATATAAATTTAAGTGTATATACACATATGTATGGTTTTACCAAATTAAACTATACTCAATAATATTTCTCAAGTTATACTTACTTTAAACACAATTAAAGTTTGGTAAGACCGAATGGTGTTCTTACACATGGAATATGAATGTAACCATGGTTTTCACAATACCCTTATTGGCATAAAATCACCTTTTCTTACAACAAAATCAATTCATAAGTATGAGTATATATGTTTATACACATGTAAATGTTTAAGGGATTCACGCTACAAGTTTTCACAAAAACAAATGAATTGACAAAAATGATGATAAATGAGAATTTTCAATTGGGGAAACTATTTTGTTTTCCAAAACGAATTTTAAACCTCACCCATTATATATACTTACATAGTTTTGATATCGTACTTGAAATAATAATTTTTAAGGGTAAAATATAACTTGGTTAAACCATCATTTTATATCATGATGAATTTTAAAACATAATATTCATACTCGTTCATTATGTTTGAACATACTTAAATAGATGTACATATACATTTATGTAATCACATGTACATATATATATATATATATATGATACATATACCTGTATAATATTATATGTTCTTAAATAACCTGAATACCTCAATTTTTTTTTCCAGGCAGAGGTATACAAGGGTTATATACATATTTATATATATATAAAAAAGTATACATACATATATCCACCAGAACTGAAAAAGAATCAACGAGGAAAAGTAGGTGTAACACCCGAGACTTTTATGAGAAATATTTTGTTTTTATGATATATATAAATCATCAAAGGAATCTATCACTACACACAACACTATCTTGGCTTGCTTTACACGCAACCGCGACCTTCCTCGATAGCTTGCGTATTACGCAATAACCGAGTTTCACTAAACAACGATATATTATAATATTATCCATTATGAATAGTATGAACTGAATTTTGAATTTTATAACATTTTAATTCATCTTAAACATTTTCTAGAATGAGGTATGAAAACAAAATCAGTTTTTTTGGATAAAAGAAGTATTTTAAAAAAAATGCAGTTTTACAGCCTTTTGATGGCGCACCCACATTAAATCTAGTTTTTGACAATTTTATAAGTTCAATTTGAAAAAATAAAATTCTTATTTAGAATCAAGATATAAAAATTTACTTTGGATAAATTTTTCATATTATTCTGATAACTTTCATATTTTAATGAATAGTAAAAACACGCTATATTTTAATTAAAAACAACTTTTTTCATCGCAATAATTTATATGGTTAAATTAAAATATTGAATGTTTTTAAAGTATAAATAGGATATATTTTTATCATTTAATATAATGTATGTCATTAGCAATAATTTTACATTGAATTCATAGGTAAAAACATTTCAATCTTTGGCAATGTTTTAACTTTTAAAACCCATTTGCTTAACAACGGGATTAAATTTAAATTAATTAGTGCAACTTATGTGTTTTGAATTTTGAAAAATGGATTCCATATTTGGAATTAGTGGGTCCAAATTATGTTAATAGGTTACTTTTATTTTTTTGACATTATGAATAGTAACTACGGTAATTTTTTTTATTTACTACGGTTAAAGGTCAATAGGGTAATTCAAGGTTAAAAGAATATTATAATAATTCAAAATTACCTTGACACTTGTCCTAAACTTATTGGATGAGTATTTTCTGACCATGGGCATCCTTGGGTCGATTTTGGGACCCCATTGAGCCACTTGGTAGTGACAATGACAATTTGGATTAAATAATTTAATGTAAAGACAAAATTGACATTAACAAAAATCTTTTAGTAATTAATTTTTATAAGGGGTTATATAAATTATATTTTAGACTATAAATATTCATTAAAAATATAAAAATATTTCCTACATAATTACATTTTTTTATAATTTTTAGACACCAGATAAATTAAATTATTTATGACACAATAATGATGAAGTATTTACCTCATTAATAAATGATTTAAATAAATAAGATTATAATGATTAAAATATTTTCCAAAACATGTCTAATTCTGATTGGATGATTTTATTTCGACCATGAGTCATCTTATCTTCATCTTTAATGATTTTTGGACCTTTTGAAACCGAAGATAAGTTTATAATAAAATAATATTTCCACACTTTCCAAAGGTGCCCCCCTCTTCCCTTATAAAAGGCACCTCCTCCCTCTCTTCCTCACACCAATTTGTGCCTTCAAGCTCGGCCAACCCCTGGAAATTTCACTTCCCCACTTCCTTAGAAACCTACTATAGGTACTGGTCTTCTCAAAAGACCAACTCTAGTACCTTAAGAGAAAGTTTAAAGGAGGCACTTCGAGAAAGAGGTAATACCTTCTACCATTTTCTTCAAGTTCCATTCTTCTTCTACTCCCTCGTATTTAGTTTTTTCATTATGAGGTAATAACATAAGTATCCCTCATATACTGATATGTTATTATAAATATTAAACAACCCTATTTCACCTCTTATCCATCCTACGGAAAACAAAATCACCGCGCGTGCGTACGTACATAATACCGTCTCCACACCGTGGTGTAATCTATTTTCCATCACCAACTTACTTGGATGGGTATAATGGTGAAAATAAATAACTATATATGATTATTGTAAAGTGTTATTGATTCTGAAATAGTATACATACACTCCAATAAAATTCCACTATCATGGGAACGATATCATCGCTCGTGCGTACGTACGGAATACAGTCTCCACGATGTGATGCGATTCGTTCTACATGATCTTCATTGCATAATGATTATATAAATGAATTTAATAAATAAATATGATATATAGTACACTAATACCATTATGGAAATGAGGTATCTATATCCTAAATAGAAGAATAAGAAGTTATTCGACAAAACACGCATAAGAACAAAAAGTAATAAACACCTGAATAACAAGTAATAATGAAATATTACTAATAAGAAGCTAAGAATATGACCATATATGATATCATAACAATACGTATGATTATGGAATAAGTAAATAACATTATTTAAATCATTATACAGGAGGTTCGGACACTTACAAAGCAAATCAGACCTAAGGTAAGGGAAAATATCAGAATCTCAGTTTTATCCGAGATAGTTTATACTTTGGTATTTACTAGGGTGTATTTTATCATCCAAATCCATGTTCACTCAATATGTAATATTGTTTCCATCCACCTACAATTGTTTAAATCCAATTTTACCCTTTGTTGAGTTTTTAGTAAATGATATGAAAGGAATCTTTTTTCGTTTTTCGTACAAAGTACTTTTTGACTTTTTCGATAAAAGTATGAGAAGAAAGTTTTTTTAACTTATACGGAATGAATGGATTTTTAAAACATTATTTTCATGAAGCTTCCTTTACAAGTTTTCATGTTTATTTTTAATCAACTTATTTTAGCTTAAAATTTTATGACATGTTTAGAAAGGAAAAATGTTTTTGAAGTAGAAAGGATATTTTCCTCAAGAATGGAGTTCAAGTTTTTTTTATCAAAATTATTTTCCATCTAAGATAATATAGGGTTCTGTTTCTATCCCTATTATTAAATTGATTTGATTATGTTGTGATGGAATTATTTTTATGAATTCCTTTATCTTATATGAATTGTTTTACGATGTCACGATGTTTAAGAATCCCATTTTTATTACATGGGTTAAGCAATGATGTATGATTTATGATTTTGTGGCACACATAAGAATGGTATCATTATGAGATGGGTGGGACCTATATCTCCCTCCAATGCATTGGGTAAAGATTTTTTATCTCATGAGATAGACATGGCTGGAACGGCAGGTTAAACCAGTTCAGCGAAATAGGACTGAAACGAGGAGTGAACTCGGTTCAGAAACGGACTTTGTCCACTAAGATAGTCTTGGCAATGAGTCTTGACTAATAAGAAATGATTCTCTATTATTATGTGTGTATGAAACAAAGTTTCATGTTTTAAGTTATGATTATTGGGACTACATTTCACTACCATGATTTATCCCATGTTATGAAATTATGATCTCTTTTGCAGGGTAAGATTTTCAAAATGTTATGTTCTTATGAATTTGATGTAATTGATATTTCTTTTGTTTACCCTTACGGAGAATTTGAGCTCACCCTTTTGTATGTTTTTTCCCCAGGTTAGGAAGAAGGGTATTAAGTAAGATATTCCAAAAAGGGACTATAGATAGGATGAAATAAATGGGAGACAGTGTAGATGCTTTATGAACCAGTTGTTTATGTTTCCCAGTTTCTAAAGATACTATACCTATACGGTCCTTTCATGGTTTTGTTATATGTTGTATGCTTCAATTTTTAAGTATTAACCATGTATGTAAATTATGGGTCATTATAGTTGGTATCAGAGGAAAGGTATAGTCACCCTTTGGAAACTAGGATGTGAAAGCCTTAGTAAGAAACCTAAGGATTTGTCTAAGCATAGAACACAATATTAGTGTTTTAGAAATGGCCATGAAAAACCTATTATAAAACCTTAAGTGTGAAATTTTATTCTTGATTATGTGGTTTTACTATTATAATTAGTGTTTCTCACACTATTCTTCTTGGTTTTAGTCAATGGATGGAACCCGAAGAAACCGTGTTAATGCAGAATGCGACGGGAAATGCAATGATTGTCCCCCTGAGTAACCAAACGTTATGGGAGCTGGAATGAAAAATATTGTAGCCATGCTCACACAACTTTCTCAAGCTATAAACCATGCTGGACTTCCAAATTAGCAAAGGAAGGAGCAACATTCTGTCGAATCCTTCATGAGGCAGCGTCCACCTTCATTTGGCGGGTCTTCTGATCCATTAGTGGCTGAACAATGGATCAGTACCACTGAAAAGATATTTTCAATTCTTCAATGTTCTGAACATGATAAAGTCATCTTAGCAGTGTATCGTTTGGAAGGTGATGCTGATCAATGGTGGAATATTATTAAGAATACGAGGAAAAGGGATGAAATTGAGTCCATGGAATGTGACGAGTTCAAGAACATATTTTTTAATAAGCATTTCCCTCGTATTCTTCAAACAAATATGGAGAAGGAGTTTCTTGAACTGAAGAAAAAGGATGATGAATCCGTTGGTACCTACGAAGTAAATTTTACAAGACTTGCAGGGTAGGCTTCCAGAATTATTTTCCAACCTGAGAGTAAAATCGATCAATTCTTTATTGGCTTAAAACCAAGTCTTCGAAGGGCGTTAGCCATAAGGGATTTCAATAGCTATGAGGAAATTGTTCGATGTGCTCTCAAGGTTGATATGGAGATTGGTGTAACCCATCAGTCACATGGGTTTGATAAGAAGAGGAAAATGGAATTCAAAGGAAAATCTAAAGACCGCACTGAAAATAAGATGAGTTTTCCCTTATCCTCAAAGTGTGGAAAGAAACATGGAGGAAATTGTCTTAAGGGGACAAGAAAATGTTATAAGTGTGAAAAACAAGGTCATCGGGCAATTGAATGTCGAAATAATTGGAAGAAGATGTCTAATGATGCAAACAAAGGAAGGGATGCACAGAATGAACCTACTACACTTCAATGTTTCAAGTGCAAGGAGATGGGGAATTATTCCAATCAATGCCCAAATCCAAGGGTTGATGATTATGATCGATGTCAACAAACTCTTAAGGCCAAATACAAAGGAATGTCGCATGCAATTACTATCGGCGATGTGGAGTATGACAACAAAGTGGTGAGAGGTACACTTACCATCCACTCTAAAGTAGAAAATGTTGTATTTGATTCTGGATCCACCCACTCTTTTATTTCTGAAGAATTTTCTAAGGGTATCACCATATTACCTCAACAATTAGATGTTGAGTTGGCTGTGACAACTCCTAATGGTACAATAGTCTCATCAAAAGTTTACAATTCTTCTTCGATTTAAGTTTGTGGGAATGTGCTTCCTGCAAATCTTGTGATCCTTCCTATAGTGGAATTTGATGTGATTCTTGGCATGGATTGGATTTCTTTATATGGAGCTCATATCAATTTCCAAAGAAGGGAAGTCACATTTCATATTCCAGATCAATCTATGATCGTCTATCGATGCAAGGATGAACATAACCTTCCAGGGGAAATTTCTTCTATCTTATGGGTCTTGATTCCACTAAATGAAGGTTATTTATCTCAAATGGTTGGTGAGAAACTCTCGATTATGAATATGCCCATTGTACGGGAGTTTGACAATGTCTTTCCGGAGGAATTTCCAGGTCTTCCACCAAATCGTGAAGTTGAGTTTTCAATAGAACTCATACCGGATGCTTTGCCTATTTCAAAGACACCTTATAGAATGGCCCCAATTGAGTTTCAGGAATTGAAGAAGAAAATCCAAGAGAATATTGATAAAGGATTCATACGCCCTAGTGCGTCACCTTGGGGAGCACCTGTTCTGTTTGTTAAGAATAAATATGGATCAATGAGACTCTGCATTGATTATCGAGAACTTAACAAGATCACTATCAAGAACAAGTATCCTCTCCCATGCATTGATGACCTATTTGACCAACTACGTGGAGCTCAATACTTTTCCAAGATTGATCTTCGTTCAGGGTATCATCAATTAAGGGTCAAAAGGGAGGATATACCAAAGATGGATTTCCGTACAAGGTATGGACACTATGAATTTATAGTGATGCCATTTGGTCTTACTAATTCCCCTACTATCTTCATGGATCTGATGAATAGAGTCTTTAGAGACTATCTTGATCAGTTTGTGGTAGTCTTTATAGATGATATTCTTGTCTATTCAAAGAGCAAGGAAGAACATGAAGATCACTTGAGAATTGTATTAAAGACCCTAATAAAGGAGAAGCTTTATGACAAATTTACCAAGTGTGAATTTTGTCTTAAAAAAGTTGAATTTTTGGGTCACATAATCTCAAAAGAGGGGATATCTGTGGATCCAGAAAAAACAGAGGTTATCGAAAGATGGTCGAGACCAACAACAGTAACTGAGATCCGAAGTTTTCTTGGTTTGGCTGGATATTACCGACGTTTTGTGAAAGATTTTTCAAGGTTATCTAACCCACTCACCAAGTTGACTCGAAAAGGATTTAAGTTTGTTTAGACGAAGGGATGTGAAGAAAATTTCAAAGAGCTAAAAAGAAGGTTATCCAGTGAACCTGTGCTCACACTACCATGTAGTGGATAAAGGTTTGTGATCTACAGTGACACATCCAAGAAGGGACTGGGATGTGTTCTCATGCAAAATGATATGGTGATAGTTTATGCCTCACGGCAGTTGAAAATCCATGAGCAAAATTAACCAACTCATGATTTGGAGTTAGCTGCGGTAATCTTTGCATTAAAGATTTGGGGGAATTACCTTTATGGTGAAAGGTGTGATATTTATAATGATCATAAAAGTTTAAAGTATATTTTCACAAAAAAGGAGCTGAATATGCGTCAAAGAAGATGGTTGGAGCTGATTAAGGATTACGACTGCTCAATCCATTACCACCCTGGGAAGGTAAACAAGGTAGCAGACGCATTAAGTCGACAAGACCATGCTAGATTATCCATGATGAGGATCACAAAAGATCCAATATTTATGGATTTACAAAGGATGGATCTTGGAATTATAATGGAAGGGGAAAAATTGTATCTTTCTCAAATAAATGTTCAACTATCTATACATGTAAAGATTAAAGAGGTGCAGAAAGAAGATGTCGAGTTACAGAAGAAGGTGAGAAATGTTCCTGAATTCAACCTTGATTATGATGGGATAATAAAGTTCAGGAATTGGGTTTGTGTTCCTCCCATCCCAGAATTAAAGAAGGAGCTACTGGATGAGGCTCATAGTTCTTCATTCTCTTTTCATCTTGGAAGCATGAAGATGTATAGGGACCTGAAAGAGTACTTCTGGTGGGATGGAATGAAAAGAGATGTTGCTGAATATTTCTCTCAATGCTTGGTTTGTCAGCAAGTTAAAGCTGAGAGACAGAAGTCTAAGGGGATGTTACAAACATTACCCATACCTGAATGGAAATGGGAAAACATCACTATGGACTTTGTCACTGGACTTACTAAAACATCCAAAGGCAATAATGCTATCTGGGTCATAGTTGATCGTCTTACAAAGTCTACACACTTCATTTCTATTAGAGAGGATTTCTCTCTGGATCATCTTGCCAGGATATATGTAAAGGAAGTGGTAATATTGCATGGAGTACCACTTTCTATTATATCTGATCAGGATCCGAGGATTACCTCAAAGTTCTGGCGAAGTCTTCAGCATACTCTGGATACAGAGTTGAGTTTCAGTACTGCTTATCATCCTCAGACAGACGGTCAGTCTGAGAGGAAAATTCAAACTCTAGAAGATATGTTGAGAGCTTGCTCTATAGATTTCAAAGGTGGTTGGGATCAACACCTACCTTTGGTGGAATTTTCTTATAATAATAGCTTTCACTCCAGTATTCAAATGGCTCCTTATGAAGATCTCTATGGAAAGAAATGTAGGACTCCAACTTGCTGGGATGAAGTTGGGGAAAGAAATCTATTTGGACCTGATCTCGTTGATGAAATGGTAGAAAAGGTCAGATCTATTCAACAACACATAAGAGAAGCTCAGAGTCGACAGAAAAGTTATGCCGACAACTGAAGAAAATAACTAGAGTTTGAAGTGGGTGATAAAGTGTTCTTATGAATATCTCCCTGGAAGAGAGTCATGAGATTTGGAAAGAAGGGAAAGTTGAGCCCTAGATATATCAGTTGTTTTGAAATTCTGGATCGTGTTGGGAAGGTAGCTTACCGATTGGCGCTTCCACCGAATCTCTCTCAAGTTCACAATGTGTTCCATGTATCTCTCCTGAGAAAGTACATACCTGATCCTTCACATGTACTCAGCTCAGAAGTTCTACCGCTGGAACAAGATCTTTCTTATGAAGAACAACCGATAGAGATTCTGGATTGTAGCTAAAAGGTCCTACAGAACAAGACCACTCGCTTGGTAAAAGTTTTATGGAGGAACCACCAATTAGAAGAACCTACATGGGAACTTGTGGGTATGATGAGGGAGAGGTATCCTCATCTATTTGTTACGAAGTGACAAATTTCGAGGGCGAAATTCATTTTAAGGGGGGTAGAATGTAACACCTGAGACTTTTATGAGAAATATTTTGTTTTTATGATATATATAAATCATCAAAGGAATCTTTCACTACACACAAAACTAGCTTGGCTTGCTTTACACGCAACCGCGACCTTCCTCGATAGCTTGCGTCGTACGCAATAACCGAGTTTCATTAAACAACGATATATTATAATATTAGCCGTTATGAATAGTATTAACTGAATTTTAAATTTTATAACATTTTAATTCATCTTATACATTTTCTAGAATGAAGTATGAAAACAAAATCAGTTTTTTGGATAAAAGAAGTATTTTTCAAAAAATGCAGTTTTACCGCCTTTTGATGGCGCACCCACATTAAATCTAGTTTTTGACAAGTTTATAAGTTCAATTTGACAAAATAAAATTCTTCTTTATAATCAAGATATAAAAATTTACTTTGGATAAATTTTTGATATTATTCTGATAACTTTCATATTTTATTGAATAGTAAAAACACGCTATATTTTAATTAAAAACAACTTTTTTCATCGCAATACTTTATATGGTTAAATTATAATATTTAAAGTTTTTAAATTATAAATATGATATATTTTTACCATTTAATATAATTTATGTCATTAGCATTAATTTTACATTGAATTCATAGGTAAAAACATTTCAATCTTTAGCAATGTTTTAACTTTTAAAAACCGTTTGCTTAACAACGGGATTAATTTTAAATTAATTACTGAAACTTCTGTGTTTTGAATTTTGAAAAATAAATTCCATATTTGGAATCAGTGGGTCCAAATTATATTAATAGGTTACTTTTGTTTTTTTGATATTATGAATAGTAACGACAGTAATTTTTTTTATTTACTACGGTTAATGGTAAATAGGGTAATTCAAGGTTAAAAGAATATTATAATAATTCAAAATTACCTTGACAATTGTACTAACCTTATTGTATGAGTATTGGCCGACCATGGGCATCCTTGGGTCGATTTTGGGACCCCATTGAGCCACTTGGTAGTGACAATGACAATTTGGATTAATTAATTTATTGTAAAGACAAAATTAACATTAACAAAAATCTTTTAGTAATTAATTTTTATAAGGGGTTATATAAATTATATTTTAGACTATAAATATTTATTAGAAAGCTAAAAATATTTCCTACCTAATTATATTTTTTTTATAATTTTTAGACACTAAATAAATTAAATTATTTATGACACAATAATGATGAAGTATTTACCTCATTAATAAATGATTTAAATAAATAAGATTATAATGATTAAAATATTTTCCAAAACATGTCCAATTCTGATTGGATGATTTTATTTCGACCATGAGTCATCTTATCTTCATTGTTAATGATTTTTTGACCTTTTGAAATTGAAGATAAGTTTATAATAAAATAATATTTCCACACTTTCCAAAGGTGCCCCTCTCCTCCCTTATAAAAGGCACCTCCTCCCTCTCTTCCTCACACCAATTTGAGCCTTAAATCTCGACCAACCCCTGGCCATTTCACTTCCCCACTTCCTTAGAAACCTACTAGAGGTACTGTTCTTCTCAAAAGACCAACTCTAGTGCCTTAAGAGAAAGTTTAAAGGAGGCACTTTGAGAAAGAGGTAATACCTTCTACCGTTTTCTTCAAGTTCCATTCTTCTTCTACTACCTCTTATTTATTTGTTTCATTATTAGGTAATAACATCAGTATCCCTCATATACTTATATGTTAATATAAATATGAAACAACCCTATTTCACCTCTTATACATCCTACGGAAAACGAAATCACCGAGCGTGCGTACGTACAGAATACCGTCTCCACGCCGTGGTGTAATCTATTTTCCATCACCAACTTACTTGGATGGGTATAATGGTGAAAATAAATAACTATATATGATTATTTTAAAGTGTTATTGATTCTGAAATAGTATTCATACACTCCAATACAATTCCATGATCATGGGAACGATATCATCGCTCGTGCGTACGTACGGAATACCGTCTCCACGATGTGATGCGATTTGTTCTACATGATCTTCATTGCATAATGATTATATAAATGAATTAAATGAATAAATATGATATATAGTACACTAATACCATTCTTGAAATGAGGCATCTATAACCTAAAGAGAAGAATAAGAATTTATTTGACAAAACATGCATAAGAACAAAAAGTAATAAACACCCGAATAACAAGTAATAATGAAATATTACTAATAAGAATCTAAGAATATGACCATATATTATATCATAATAATAAGTATGATTCTGGAATAAGTCAATAACATTATTTAAATCATTATATAGGAGGTTCAGACACTTACGAAGAAAATCAGACCTAAGGTAAGGGAAAATATCACAATCTCATTTTTATCCGAGATTGTTTATACTTTGGTATTTACTGGGGGTGTATTTTATCATCCACATACATGTTCCCTCAATATGTAATATTGTTTCCATCCACCTAAAATTTTTTAAATCCAATTTTACCTTTCGGTGAGTTTTTAGTAAAGGATATGAAAGGAATCTTTTTCCGTTTTTCGTATGAAGTACTTTTTGACTTTTCCGACAAAAGTACGAGAAGAATGTTTTTTTAACTTATACGGCATGAATATATTTTTAAAAAATTATTTACAAAAGCTTCCTTTACAAGTTTTCATGTTTATTTTTAAGAAACTTCTTTTAGATTAAAATTGTATGACATGTTAAGAAAGGACAAATGTTTTTGAAGTAGAAATGATATTTTCCCCAAGAATAGAGTTCAAGTTTTTTTATCAAAATTATTTTCCATCTAAGATAATATAGGGTTCTGTTTCTATCCCTATTATTACATTGATTTGATTATGTTGTGATGGAATTATTTTTATGAATTCCTTTATCTTATATGAATTGTTTTATGATGTCACGATGTTTAAGAATCCCATTTTTATTACATGGGTTAAGAAACGATGTATGATTTTATGATTTTGTGGCACACATAAGAATGGTATAATTATGAGATGGGTGGGACCTATATCTCCCTCCAATGCATTGGGTAAAGATTTTATATCTGATGAGATAGACATGGCTGGAACAGCAGGTTAAACCGGTTCAGTGAAATAGGACTGAAACGAGGAGTGAACTCGGTTCAGAAATGGACTTTGTCCACTAAGATAGTCTTGGAAATGAGTTTTGACTAATAAGAAATGATTCTATATGATTATGTGTGTATTCCAAAAAGTTTAATGCTTTAAGTTATGATTATTGGGACTACATTTCACTACCATGATTTATCCCATGTTATGAAACTATGATATCTTTTGCAGGGCAAGATTTTCAAAATGTTATGTTCTTATGAATTTGATGTAATTGATATTTCTTTTGATTACCCTTACTGAGCATTTGAGGTCACCCTTTTGTATGTTTTCTTTCCCCAGGTCAGGAAGAAGGGTATTAAGTAAGATATTCCAAAAAGGGACTATAGATATGATGAAATAAATGGGAGACAATGTAGATGATTTATGAACCAGTTGTTTATGTTTCCCAGTTTCTAAAGACACTATACCTATACGGTCCTTTCATGGTTTTTTTATATGTTGTATTCTTCAATTTTGAAGTATTAACCATGTACGTAAAGTATGGGTCATTATAGCAGGGTTCCATTACTTTGGTTCGATCCTCCATGCAAGATGAGGAAGACAGGCATGAAATGGTTCTTATGGTCTTATATATATATATATATATAAAGTGAATATATATATATATATATATATATATATATATATATATATATTCACCAAAACTGAAGAAAACAAGACAAACATGTTTCCCTTAACTTCACTTGGAGAGGAGGAGAAGGAGGTGCAAGTGACGACGTCGAGTTGGTGGTCAAAGATCCTAGAGAACACAGAAAAACTCTCTTCTCTTCGGTGCAACACGAGACTTAAATGTTGGGCACTCTCCTTGTGCGATGATGTCGACAGGGTATCCAAGGACTGAGGCGGTGCCAAACCTATGGAAAGAAGGGGTGGAGTCGGGTCCACTGCCGGCCTAGTTGAAGAAAAACACTGCCTAGGATACTGATTTGGCATGCGCGAGGAAGAAGAAGATGCGCGACGGGGAGGAAGATCCGTAAACGAACGGACGACCAGGATCGCGCGGGAGAAGGATCAGATGGTCAAAGCCGATGCAATATCTTAAATGATCTTGGACGGCTATGATGAGGTGTTCTGGATCAGACGACCCGTAGTGATACGGTGCTTTTAAAAAACGCAGGCCTCATTTTCATCGTTTTTATCTTAATATTTTTATCATTATTTAATTATTTATTACACTTATTATAAAAACGTTATTATTATTAACATAAAGTTATTATTAATCTATTATTATTATATTAAGGTAAGTCAAGGGTTATAAATAAACATATGAGTTAAACTATTAACCCTTATCTATATCATAAATTATATTATCATTTTACTTTATTTATTTATATAAACCAATTATCTTAATCTCTATTTACATGTAAATATCTATATACATTAATGTTGTTATTAGAATTTGATTATTTAACATAATAAAATTACTAATTATTTTCAAATTTCACAACTAATCTACCATCTCTATTGTTTTTCAAGTAATGAGAGTATTTATGTAAACATTAACATTATGAAGAAAAAATTGTAATATATATAAAACCCATTTAAAAATTAATTGGTCATATTACTAAAAATAGTGTGCTTCTTTAATAATCTTTAATGCCAAGTATTACCAATATATAATAATTTTATATAGTATGTTAACTTCATATAATTAATCTCTAATATGCATATAAAAATATATATAAGAATGTGAAGATGTATATATATATATATATGTTGTTTCTTAGAACTTAGACCACAAATTAACCAGGTTCATTAAGAATTAAGAAATTGTCTTAATTATTATAAAAGTATTTATTTAGAAAAACTATAAAGGCCAACAGATTTAAATCCCAACAGTTATCTCAAAAGAAAACAACGGTAAAGTTTTGCAATGGCTATATGGAACCTTTATAAATACGTAGTCTTGGTATTCATACTTTGAAATCGGTTTGTTAGCTAAGGATGGTTCTCTACATTGCACTGGTACTCAGCATGGATGCTGTGGCACTAGCTATCCTGATGCTTATGATGGGTCCTAATGATCCACACTACGAAGTCGAGATTATTTTCATCCTGGGAAGCCTTCTGGTGAGCGTACTAGGGTTTTTATTTGGCATTTATGGTTAGTGAGATCTCCATTGTAAACTCAGGTTGTTGTAAGACACTTCGGTGTCAAGTTGTTAAATAAAAAGTTCCATGTTTTATCTTTTACATTTTGTTTGGTTAAAAAGGAGAGAACTTTAATGGCATTAAACAAAAAATTTCTGTTTATAAGGTTTGAAAAAAAACAGGGTGTTACAACTCGAATATTCCCTTTCCTCTTGCACGCATATGCACCTTCACCCATATATATAAGGATGCCTAGACCCTATGTACATATTTTCGTTTCCAAATATGTATAAGAGGTCCTTACATATATGGTTATACATGCATATACCCCTTTACACTTACACACATATGCATATATCACATATATACATAAGCACACATAGCCCTAATATATATATTCACACTATCATGAGTGAATTTATATAATGGGGGAACTTACATGTATATATATATATATGTCTACCCATAAATGTAAGTCGTATTTGACTCCAACGACTCAAAACCGCCTCACAAAAGAAAAAGGAACACTATTAAGATACTAGGAACCTAAAATTGCCAAAAGACCCCTAGAAAAATTGGAATAAATAAAGAGGGTCAAAGAAACCAACCTCAAATGACGGTTGGTGACCAAAATGGTCCAATATGCTTCGTCTTTGGCGGTGAATGCTGAAGCACACCCGAAGCTAACCCAAGAGACCCATTGCATGCCCTAACCATGGAAAAAACAACCAAAAATTCATTCAGACTTACCCTAGGGTTTGGTTGAACTAAACAGGGTGATAGGGAGAAGAAAAACACCAAACCAAAGGAGGAGGGAAGAAGTGGAATTAACTTGGAGAATCTACCAACAAACTGTTGAAATAGTGGGTACCCTAGACCCAACTACAATTTACTTTTTATTACCATATCATGTATACATTTAGTTATACATGATGTCATTTTACCATTATAGTGTAAAATTTTCTGCGTCCACTATTGAAATGGTAGTGTCCAAAGATTAATTGTCATATCAAAAGGTTATAGCATATCCTATGCTATAAAGAGAACCTCAAGATACTATGACATTAATCTTAAATATATGTTCTATGGTCTAGATACATCTTACTAAATGGACACAGTAGATGTTTGACTATCAGGTGGAGGGTTTTCATAATCATTGATACTTCTTCTCATGAAGTTCTCACATGGTGATCTCTAGTAGTGAGATCATTAGGATAGACCCACTAATAGGAACACCGTTTGTTTTGGGTGTAATTGGTCATTTCTATCTACAAACACGTGTATTGGTCTTCTGAATTGATACCATTACCAATGGGTATCATTTGATTGCATACTTTGATGAAAAAAAATCATGGTATTGCAATCGTGAAGAGGTAGCTTGTGTTGGGTGCGTCATTGGTGGTATGACAATGGTTGAATGGTCAATAAAGGATTTGTCTCTTTCAAGTTTAGGAAGTCGTATATCTCAGGACTGGTTGATCAAGATGGCGCTTCCTTCATAAGTCTTTGGCCAAAGCAGTCGAAAGGCAAAACCACCCAGAAAGATCAACAAATAATAAAGAAAGGAAAGGACGATGACATAGGTATGTTTCCTGATTTATGAGATATTTTATGACAAATAGATTATAATACACAGTCAGTGTTCATAGGTTGGTTGTCATTGCTATGAAAATACTTATCTCTTTAGGGGAAATGATGGGTTGCTAGACTTTTCTCTTGGTCTATATATTTTATACACTACTATTTAGATAAGGGCCTAGAGGGTCACACACAATAGCATATTCAAGAATCTTCCCTTTTCAGTTGAATAGGTATATGGACATGGTGGGCCCCACCATGGGGTCCGAGTGTTGTCCAAGTTATCGATCACCGATAATTAAATAAATTTATTATTATTCAAGTTATGAATGATTGGGATGAAATTTATTTAACGTATTTACAAATTAAGTAAATATGAAAAAATATTAATCGAATGAATATTATTTTAATATTCAAGGTTCGTTTAATATTAAGAGGGATTATGAGTCAAGTGAAATGGATCAGCTTTTATCATGTAGTATATTTTATATATATTAAAAGCATGTGATAAAATAATAAATAATATTAACGTGGTTTAGTTTGTCAAAATTATTTATTTAGTGGATGTTGAAATAAACAGGGGCTAGGGAACCCAACTGGGTATTTTACAACACCACTATAAATAGTGTTGAGGCTCTCTCTAATGGGACTATTCATTCATTTTCATGGAATGAAAATGAGAGCCTCCCTCTACTCTCACTTCTTAGAGAGAGAAAAAATTGATCAAGAGTACAGATCAAGATCTTCCTCAATCATCGAAGGCATCTCGATGCAATGATTGCGAGGATGTCGAAGACATTGTTGTATCACCGAGATAACACCCGAAATTCGACGATCGATGATCCAACAAATTTTAGAAGCACATGTGGATGATCTAGAGGGATCCTGGTATGGATCTTTCAAGAAACAATCATCATCAACTAGTTTCAGTCGACCACGACTTCATATTTGAAACGGGTATAACAGACTTGACCTAGAAAGTAAGAGAAAAAGGGGAGGAGGAGACTTTAAAGGAGGAGGAGACTTAAATTTAAAAAATAAAATAAAAAAGGGGGGTTAAGGGTTGGCATATAGAGAAGTCCAAAAAATGAGTACATTTACAGGGGGTCTATGCGGACCCCCTCTCCTTCCTTTGCACAACATTAAGGGTTCCACCATTTTATTATCCACTGCCAGAACCAGGAGTCGACCTCCTCCTCCCGGGCTTCCCCATATAGCCGACCACCATCCACCCAGCCAGCGGACGCTCTGGGTGCCCTGCATAGCAGCCACAACGCGCCACCCCACTGGATTAGGCTCCCGAACACCCTTGTAAGCCGCCTCCTTTTCCTCTAACAGACAATGCCACCGACCTATTCCTCACACGCCGATGCCCCAAACCATCCGACCTCACTCCCAGCCCACCTCCCTAGCCACCACCCTGAATCCTAGATCCCGTCAGAGATGTCCTCTCCACTACAGCGTGGTCCGACAACCTCAGGGCTCACCGCCGGACCAAGACTGCTGGTTTGTCAGCCTTACCGTGGCCTCCTCCACCTTGATCTGCGCCTGGCCATCGCCATCCTGGAAGAAATAGAGGAGCCGCTCGGAGCTATCCCCCATCGTCTAGTAGGGTCTCCCTTGGTCACAAACTACAACAAATTTTTTCTACTGCCTCTACCAGACTCCACCTCGCCTGGCTTCTCCTCACCTCGGCTAGCTACTGCACCTTCTCCTATGTTCGTGCACTGCGGTCTCAGAACAGATGAACCGTGAGTATGGGTAACCCATGACAGGTTTTGTAGTGTCTGGTTTGCCTCGAAATAGGACCGAGTAGACCTGCCCGACCAAGAATGGGTCTAGGTAGACCTACCTGGCCCTGATAAGCCCAGCACGGGCTTTGTCCCGACCCATTACAGATCTGCACAGGTTCGGCACAACCTGTAGTGGGTCAGAGCGGGTGTTTTGGGAACCAAGTTAATTTCAATTAATATTATTAATCAATTTAAATACAAAATTAAATTAAATTAATTAATATATTAATTGTGGATGAAAATAAATAAATTTTAATACCCGAATGAAAATTAATTCAATTTTATTATTAAATTAAATTAAATTAAATTAATTTAATTTTGATATTAAAGTTAAATTAATTAGGAGACCGATAAAAAATTAAATTATTTGAATTTATTAAATCATTTAATTTAATTTATAACCCTCATACTTATTTAATGAAAATTTATTTTATCGCGCATTGATTTTACCCATCTACTGGTCTTGAGCACCGACCCTTGTATGTCTGCATTTATTTATTTATTTATTTAACTATGTGCGATGATTGTAATGAATTAAATGATAGTCTCCACATCATCTTTATTTTCGATTGAAAAGTATAAGGACTTACGTGTCCAATTTACCTAATGTAAATTTATAACTCTAGTCCCCTCACTTGCACACGAGTATATTTGTATTTTGGATGAAGAAGAGGCAAGACGTGATGTGGACCCCATCAAGATGAGACGGTACACCAAGATGTGACGTTGACCTTGCCAAGACGAGGTGATACTCCAGAAGAGAAGAGAACATACAAAATGGGGGAAAGCTGCATCAGGAGTCAAACTTCAACTCAGGTATGATTCCCTTAGGTCACTTTAGATACTCAAGACCAGTTGGGTAGTAGTTTATCTTTATGCATTAATTTATTATTTTATACATTTATAAACAGTGGGAGAAATACATAAAATAATAGATAATAAAATTGCATAAATAAGCGGTGTATTTTTTTCTATTAATGTTCAGTTATGAGTGCGACAACATAGATGAACAAGATTAATAGAAATGGATTACATTAATTGAGAGAAAAATAAAAAACCCTCAAAGAAATATTAAGTCACAGAAGCCTTCCATCAATCATGTTTGAACAAAACTGGGTGTTTGTGGTGCCTGTCATGCTAGGGATGAGGGTACTTCTTACTACCAGGGATTTCTTATTAGGGTAGTGGGTTAAATTAACTAAAATTTCTGCAAAGAAATAGACATATCTATATTTTTTTAATTTTAGTGGAAAGTATTGAGTAAATTAGGTTATGATTTTAGAAGATGTGACTTCACTCAATAGATCGAGGAACCGCGAGTTAATGCGGTTGGCCAGTTAAAAGCTTACCATGAACCTCTGAGTAGTGGTGTAGACATAGCTTGTAGACTAGGAGGGAGGTTCAGGGATCCTTGCCACTATAATACTCAAATGATACTGTATTCTGATTATAATATAAAGGGTTCCTAGAATTCGACAAATTAGTCAGAGACATTCAATGATTAAATTAATCAGTAATGTCACATTTGGTAATCAACATTAAAAGTACTAATCTGCTAAGGTTTATTTGTTGAGAATGGAAAGTAGTACCACAAGTAATAACTGAGATTAATATTGGAAAAAGTTAATGTCCAAACTTTCATGAATTTCAAATATAGTATAGACTCTTACACATAATATTACTATATCAGAAATTCAAGGTGCTTATGTCCCAACCTATTAAGCCTCCTTAGGAAGTGAGGGTGTAAATGCTTACAGGAGACTCATGAATCAAGTATATGATGGTTCTATCATAATTATATCATCAAAATTTTATGTTAGTTGTGGTCTCTACATCATGACATGGATGATGTTGCATGTAGTCTCATCTCTAAAAATTTACAAGGAGAAAGCGAAGCAAGATTTGAATGTGATGATTGCACTCGATTTGTGTAAAGTGAAAGAAAGTTCATAATATTTCTTGGCATTCCATTCTTATGCCTTTTAAACCCAATTACTCTAGTTTCGTTAAAAGGATACAAACGAACATTTTAGAGTAAGCACTTCATTACCTTTAAGGTAACATTCTCCAAGTAATAAGAATATTAAAGATAGAACCATCTTTTGTTCTTATGGAGAATAAATTTAAAGACAAGGTGAAAAGGTCTATGGAAAGTTATACCAAATTCACCTTCATAATTTACTTAAAATAAAAGTGGTTGGTTATTTAATAGGTGGCTATTTTCATCACATATTAGAAATAAATTTCTGGAATTTAAAAAATACAATAAATTGAAATACAAGAAGCAAGTACCCGATTCTCATTTAGGTATATTAATCAATATAAATTAATGTTTCTAAGATAATTCTTGGGTATTGAGTACAATATGCCAATAACATATGTGTATTTAAATATAGTAACCATGTAAGTATAGGAACATTATAAGAAGTAAAGTGTCATCTCCAAGTAGCTGGGAAAGGGTGATTCCTATGTCAGCAGTGAGAAACACATAACTTCTAATTTCCAAGTGAATGATTTTAGTTGAACAAATTGTTTATTATAACAAAAAAAATTATCTCACATTCCCTTTTGGTCATAATGATACATTATCCCAAGTTCAGGAATGAATGTTTTTTTGGTGTAACATACTCAACAAATAGTTCAGTCATACTTGAATCCTAGGCAATACATGATGGATATAAAAACGTAAGACTTACACAGTTGTGGAAATAGAATTCTTTATCATGTAAAACTAAAATTGGATGTCAATAATATACCCTATATGGTATTTAGGATCAGAATTACTAAAGACCTTTGGTATTATTGACATCTTTAGTTTAGACAAAGAGACCTTTAGAAATAAAGGTATGCCACAAAGCTTCTGGGGTTAGTTCAACAAGAGAGTGCGAACTATTACAAAGGAAAGATAGAGGCAAAGATACTTCATAAGATAACTTTAAGTTATTAAGGAACCTAATAGTTAATTATATTCATGTTCAAAAGATATGAGTTACTTTGGATTGGCATGCCGAAGAGTATCTTGACTATGCAATCGTCAACCATGATAATGTAGCGTGGAGTAATTCTTAAATTCATGTTACCTTATCTATGTCACAATATTGATGTTGATAAGGAGAATCAATGATAAAGTCTTACATGTCAGCATAGATCAACAAAATTTATCATGGGGAAATCCCTAACTGAACATTTTATACGTCAAAGTAATGGTGTAAGTAAGATCAATGTTTCAACTTGCAGAAACTTACATTATATTTCAAGATGTGTTTGGAAAATAATGGAAAAATCCCATAACCAATATGCCAACTAATAAATTACAAATGGATATCATATAAGTCAAAGTATGATGGAAAATATATTATATAATAGGACATGTGTTAAATATTCAAAGCGTTTTTTAAGGATTTAAATAAACATGCATCAAGTTAAACATGTTTTGCATCTAAGGTAATTATCCTAACAGTTTCATAGGATATTACATAAATACCTAATATAGAAAATATGTATTCAAGTATTAGACTACATCTCTATATAATGGTGCACATATCTATTATAGATAGTGGGAGAAATATTGACTTGGGTTTGGTCAATGCTTGAGATTCATAAATGGTTGGAATAGGAACAAGTTCCACAAGTACATGTGGAATAGGAACGTTCCAATGAAACATAATGTATAGGAAGGATGAAACCATGGTGTTGGTTTTATATTCACCGTGACCGGTGATAAATTATTCATTGATAATAATAATTCCTAAAAGTAAGCAGTATATGACAATTAACTAAGATTGACAAGATCAATTAAAATTCAATAATGGATTCCATGTGTCAAATTGAAAAGGGGCTTATAAATTGAATACTATGGTGGGTATTCAAATGAAATGATACATGGATGGTACAAACCTGGTACCAATAAGGATTGATTGGTTATACCAATCCAGTTTTCCTAAATCGATTAGAATTTTACTTATCATAGATAACTTCTAAGATCATTATATTGGTCATTGGATGTCAAGATCATATTTCTTGGAAGGTGTATGTATGATGCAAATAGAAAGGGATGATGAAACCATCAAATGCCAATGTAGGTTCCAAGTTACTGAAATCCAATTTTGAATTAAAGTAAGCTACAAGATCTTAGAGCATTCATTTCAAATGAATCTTTTCCATGTGTCTACCAAAGGTTAGTGGGAGTGACAAAGTTTTCCAAGAGAAATATATATTACATATGGAAAATAGATATTGGTCTTACAGTTAGTTAGGATTAAGATGAAAGTAATTCTCCAATGATTGAATTAAAGTGTCAACCTAAGTTATAGGGAACTGGATCTATCTAGGTAGATCTAAATGTTGCTTGGAACTAGCCAATCATACATATATTGACAACGTATTGAAAAATAAAAGTTGGAACAATTCAAGTTAAGAATTGTTATCAATGTCACATGGCATAATCTCTCTAGGTTTACATGTTCAATACATGGGAAGAGATTAAAAGTTGTGAATTGGGTACCATATGCTTCAGTCATGGATCAATCACATATTCCATAATATGTAAAATAATTGATACTTCCATGATATATATTATTGTAGGAAGATATCATTTGTATCTAGGAGCACTGCAAGTGAAGCAATCAGAACAATCATCTTGTACTTCGGCAAGTACAAATGATATATAACTGGAAAGTGGAGGAGAATGAATACTAGCTATAGTGGGACACAAACTAGTAATCCTTATATCAATTTGATCTAGTGTCATAGTTAGGCAAAGGTGGTGAGCTAGTCAAGCTCATAAAATCAAATGGTAGTCATATCTTCAAATACTGAGTACGTTGCAGCTTCTAAGGAAACTAAGAAGAAGTTAAATGGAATGATTTTTCCAGTTGTGGGAATCAAACCTAGTGAGAAAATTATTATTATAATTTAAATTATGATATTCTTACTAGGCAAGTGGTAAAGTTATGAAAATGGAAAAAATGGATATTATTGAGGGTACTATCTCTTGAGAAGTTTTACTCAAGGTGATGAGGTCCCATATAATAGATATTCCATGTGGTGAAAACATGGAAAGACTAGAATTTAAAGACATTAATCAGCATAAGAATGATATTTATCATGTGAGTAGCTAACATGTTTGGTTAGTAAGTTGGCTCTAGTGCAAGTGGGAGTGTTGAAATAGTGGATGCTCTCGATCCAACTATATCATACATTTGATTACCATATCATGTATACCGTTAGTTATACATGATGTCATATTACTATTATAGTATAGAATTTTCTGTGTCCAATATTGAAATTGTAATGTCCAAAGATTAATTGTTGTATCAAAAGGTTATATCAGATCCCATGCTATAATGAGAACTTCCAGATACTATGAAATTAATCTTAAATATATGTTCTATGGTCTAGATACATATTACTGACTAGATACAATAGATGTTTGACTATCAGGTGATGGGGGCTCATAAGCATTGAGACTTCTTCTCATGAAGTTCACACTTGGTGATCTCTAGTAGTGAGATCATGAGGACATACCCACTAATAGGAACACCACATGTTTTGGGTGTCATTCGTCGTTCCTATCTACAGACATGTGTATTGGCCTCATGAATTGATACCATTACCAATGTGTATCATTTGATTGTGTACTTTGATGCAAGGAAAAAACCATGGTATTGAAATCATAGTAAGGTAGCTTGTGTTGGGTGCGTCGTTGGTGGTATGAAATTAGTTGAATGGTTAATACAGGATTTGTCACTTCCAAGTTTAGGAAGTTTCATATCTAAGGCCTGGTTGATCAGGATGGTGTTGCCTTTATAAGTATTTGGATAAAGCAGTCGAAAGGTAAATCCATCTGGAATGATCAACAAATAATAAAGCAATAAAAGGACGATGATACAAATGGGTGTCCTGCTTTATGATATATTTAATGAAAAAGAGATTATATTGCACAGTCAGTGTTCATAGGTTGGTTGTAATTGCTATGAAAATCCATATCTCTTTAGGGGCCATGATGGGTTTCTAGACTCCACTCTTGGTTTGTGGATTTTATTCACTGATATCGAGATAATGTCACAACCCGTACCCTGGGGCCCGTGACGTGACTACCCCAATCTCGCCTTATATAGGCTAGGGGTTGGAGATTAGTACTGGAAATGCATTTCCCTAAAACAGGAAGGCATTTACTTTGAACCTACAAACACACATACTAAGAACATGACAATATGAAAATCAAATTGTAAAACTACAGTAGTAAAGTGTGTAATAACAGTAAAGGGTCCGGAATACAAGCCCAAATAAAAAGATATAACTACAACAGAAAACAACTCCTGAGATCATCCACTATGGATTCTACCTGATGGGTAGGTAAAATCGTCTCTATAGCTCTCCACATCAACCAGTAACCTCTGTGTATCACCTGGTCCTGGCTCCCTAAAGTCTCAACCAAGTTGTTCATCATTTTCACAAGACACAACATGGTGCGGGCGAATCCCGTGCAGGGGTGAGTATAAAAATACCCAGTAGGGATCTTGAGACCCCCAAATGTCTCTCAAAATTCCACAAAAGAAAAACCATAAGGCATGATATCAATCACAAAGCATAGAGTAAAAGACTCAGCTCAAACCAGGTATCCAACTCAGAGTTCAAGAAATAAGATGCTTAGTCTTAAGATATATCATTTTATTCTGTTAGGAAGTTTCCACAACTGAACCATGAAGGAGTTATTCCATTTTTGATCCACAGAGGGTTGTATGTCACTTATCCATGACAGGCCGCTCTAGGGCTGGTCCTCATTGGGTCGCACACTGCTGATCCACACAGGGTCGCTAGAATATTGATCCACATAGGGTAGCTATGATGCTAATCCACACAGGGTCTCTATGACGCTGATCCTTACAGGGTCACTATGATGGTGATCCACACAAGGTCTATATCATGTTGATTCACACAGGGTCTCTATGTTGCTGATCCACACATGGTCTCTATAATGCTGATCCACACAGGGTCGCTATGATGCTAATCCACACAGGGTCACTATAATGCTTATCCACACAGGGTCTCTATTATGATGATCCAAATAGGGTCGCTATAATTCTGATACACATAGGGTCTCTATAATTTCTATCCACACAGGGTCGCTATAATGCTGATACACACATGGTCGCTATAATGATGATCCACATAGGGTCGCTATAATGATGACAACCAACCACTGGATTCTGAGCACTTGGTGCGCTTGAGTTCCATATCATCTGCTCCTCAAGATATAGGTCATTCCCAAATTGACATGAAGTTCCAAAAAGGAATAATCCAAAGGACCGCCATGTCTTAAGGGTTCAAATACAACAGACGGCGCGTCAAAAGGATGCCATGTCTGTTAGTTATAAGCGTTTTAGTACTGAGGCCCCGGTTGGATTTCGGTTTGATACAACCCTATTGTACTCCAACTTACACCAAAACTCAGGTGGATTATATCAAAAGAACCTTCTCATTCCCAAGATTCCAATGCTGTATACGGTTCATCAAACAAATATTTGGTTTGCGAGATACGCCCTTTTAAGCGTATCTGGACCAAAAAGGGGTCTGGGTCCGGTCCGACCCGGTAGGCCCAACCCAATCCGCCCCTGACCTGGGCCGATCCGCCCCGACCTGTGCCGACCTGACCCGAATCAATCCGACCCGACCCAATTCGGGTCCGACCCAGATCGGACCTGGCCTGACTTGAACCAGCTGGGCCAGCCCGAGTGGGCTAGGGTGCGGCGGGCTCAGCCTGCTGGGCCGCGAGCTCGGTCCGACCTGCCTTGGCTGGGTACGACCCGACCCGCTGGCTATTATGGCCCCCATCTGGGTGGCCCATGTGGGGTCTCTCCCCCTCCTTGAAAGAATAATCTATTCAAGAATTTCAACGGTGGCGCTATGTGGCGCCGCCTCCCTATCAGCGGGATCCACGGGGTGCGGGTCCACTTTGCTGAGGCTTCAAAACTGTGACCTCCTTTTGCGGTGCGTGACGGCGCATTGCCCTACTACCACCATGGACAGCTGTCCCATCTATCTACCACGGCGCCTTCAGGTTCCGCCTATCTTCTATGGCTGACGACGGTAGGCCGTCGCTGTCGCATACCGACACCGGTGCCGTGCTAGCGGGGCTTCCACGTGCCACCGGGTGAGCTCTGGTGGTCCATTTTCCCTTCGGATTGTGCCTATGGTCCTCTCAGGATGCTGCCAACACTGTGTGGATCCCAAATTCCTCTTTCCTCCATATTTTCTGGTTTCCCATGAAGAACACCACCACAACCGAGTTCGGTGGAGGGTTTGGGCTTTGTTCGTTTGGCCCGCACCTTCCACATTAGCAATTAAATAAGGGTGTAAATAAAAATATTACATATATAATGATTAAAACCCCGTTCAAATATCCTGAAAAAACCACCTGAAGTTTTATATGAATTGTGGATCAACTCATTTTGATTGATCTGAATTTGTCATGCTTTTCAAGAACGAGTAAAAGAGTCAAGAATTTACTTGAATGCAATAACAACCCCTACCTCAGATTCAGAGGAGGCGTCATATTTGTAGAAGAAGAATCCACGTTTGAATAAGCCATCAAAAATCATCATTTCTAGATTGATTCCTCCAAAATTATTTTCCAAGCCTCCATTCTTCGTTGGTGGAAGACGCCGTGGCACTTCTTCAGAGGTTCCTCACTTGAGTGCCAAAAACCCATGCCCGATCTTCGTTTTAATAGATGCGACGAACAAACCATGTTGCATAAAATTAATATGGTTCATTAATTAACTACATTTAGTGTTCCATTAAAACAACCAACATCGAGGTTATGTAACCCAAGGGTCAAGTCATTGAATAGCCTATTAACTCTCCGATTCCGACACATCACTCAATGGTTACAAAAAGAGATAAAAAAACTCATGGAGTTATATTATTATTTTTTTGTAAAGTCCAAAAATTAAGTTTTTCATCCGACCCTTGCTAGCCAAAGTTAAGCTTCACCTAAGTGATTCCCTTCATTGAGAATTCAACAATTCCCTTGGATTTTTATGTCGAGCACCAGTTTAAAAGATATAAATCACTGCTCGCATGTTTACTGAATGTATCTTAAAAAAAGTTCAAAAATTATTAACCGTCACCCCTGAACCATGCCGGTCGAGGTTAGACTCTGCCTAAGGGGAACATGCCCTCTTGAGCTCAACAGTACTCTCAAATTTCCAATCCGAGTAACCGTTTTCGAGTTATATAATTTAACAATAAAATAATTGTTACTTAATTATTTTATTTACAGTTAGAAACTAACTTCCACTATTGGCCCGCGCTGGTCAATGTTAGGATCTGCCTAAGGAAAGCATACCCTCATGAGTTCAGAGGTGGTCACCGATTTTTAATCTGAGTCTCTGTTCTTGAGTTATAATCATTTGGAAAAAATAATTTTATTTAATTATTTTATTAAGGTTATGCCAGTTTTGGGTTTTCTCACCGGTGGTCTACGCCGACTAAACTTATGTCGTACCTAGGGTAAATCCGCCATCCTCAACACAATGGTGCCCTAGAATTTCTGATCTGGGCACCTGTTTAATAGTTATTCCACTTTTTCAAGAAAACCACTCACACACACTATTTATAGCTTAACATTCTTCGACGGATCATTCCAAGAACTTCGGGCCTCATAATTACGCGGCGTCAACTTTCACAGTCTTGTAATAGTTCCATATAATTAAAAAAATTATATGGAATTTCCAGGACATTACATTCTCCCCAACTTAGGGCTTTACATCCTCGAAAGCCAAAACAAAGGCAAATCAAAAAAATTAGGGTACTGAGCACAAATCTAAGCCTCCTGCTCCCATATTCTCTCCTAGAGGTTCTCGTGCTGCCGCTAAACTCACACTAGAGGGATTGACCATCCACGAAGGACTCACTCCTATAGATCCTCTATCTCCACTGAGAACTCTGTAAAAATCTCCCCATTGTAAAAGTCCAACTCGCCCTAGTCGATAACGTGTGATGGATCACGTACATATCTCCTTAGCTATGACACATGGAAAACGTTATGCACCCAGTGCATCTGTGGGGGAAGAGCTAGGTAGTACTCCACCTCGCCAACTCTTCTGAGAATATAGAAAGATCCGATGAACCTTGTAGATAGCTTGCCGCCCCAACCAAATATCTACAATCCTCGTCAGGGTGAGACCCGTATGAATACATGATCTCCCTCCTCGAACTCCAACCATCACCATTGTCTTAACTGCTTGAAATCCTATGAGCACCTTTCCATCCATGCAAAAGGCTACCCCCTTTTAACTAATTGATGTGCCCATCGATCCTTTGGTAGTGGTACTCATTTTTCACAACCACTTGGTTAAAGTGAGGGTAATCCATACATAACCTCAAAAATTGTGTCTTACTAAGCAGTTCCTCTACAAATCTCCCAACAATACTCTCATCTGACAAAGATTCATGGGAGCCATCTGATATGAAGTTACATATATCGGTGTCATCACTAGGTGAAATCCAATTCATAATTCCCTCTCCCTACAGGGAGGTAATCCTAGAAATATCTTTAGAAAGGATGTTCCCACTCTCTACCACTACTATTGGGAACTGAAAACACAAAAATCCTACCACCGCGAGGGTAAGGTTGGCCGACTCAAGAGTGATCAGCTACACCCTCCTATGAATGAGTTTATCTCGTGTTGTCTGGGTTTCCTTTTTTACCGACCAAGGAAAACCTCATTCCAATGTGGTAGATATACCACATCCTTTTTTCCTAAAACAGTCAATTAGAGCATGAACTGTGGATGACCAGTCCATACCCAAACTAATGTCATAAGGCCTCAACGCTTCCACCAAGAGGTTCCAACTGAAACTCTCACCTCATGGTTCAGATCACACCATCGATATAAGTGTGATTATTGAGGCTCCTCCCATAGGTATCTCTAGACGTAATGGTCAAGTAAATGGATTAACCAAAAAATCTAGGTCTTGAACTAGATTCACGATGACAAGGAATGATTAGTACCTATGTCTATTAATTACGACAGCTAGTAATAGACAGAGATCATAACTCAAGTCATTCATGGAGCCCTTGGGTCACACTCCTTGACCGCGTGCAACTACTCCCTTCCACATATGCTTCCCTGAAGATTCATCTATCCCTATCACTTCCCCTTCCCAAAACATTTTACACACCCAAGTTTCTGAGACTGGCATAAGTTTCTTGCTTTCCCACTGCTAACATTCACTGGTTGTATCTGCTCAGAAAAAGAACATTCAACCACAAAGGTTCTCCCAAGCACCCTAACATAATTAGGAATGCACAGATAAATAGTGCCAGCTCAGATATCCCTAAACACATCTCACTCAGAGGTCCGAGCCCTGAAGAACTGTTCATATCATATTCATCGAGTACCTGGAATGGTCGGTACGCCTTGACAAATACTTAGCTACCGAGATGTCATCCTGCAGAAGTTGTAGAAGATCTTGGGAACACATAACCCTTATCTTGTTAGGGAAAGTAACCCCTTATATTAGTAATTTTCTCAAGCTCTGTCCATAGAAAAGTCACCTCATCGTAAGATAGGGGTAATCTAAACCCTACCATCGCCCTGACGATCCACATAGAAGGCTCACTACCAGGACCAACATATGATATAATGGTGCCCAGACTAAATGGAAACTTGATCACTACCTCAAGCTAGTCCTTAGCCACCTATGAGTCGGTATCACCTCGAAACCTGAGGGGTATCTATCACTGAAACTCATGTAAGGTACATAGCCTATATATTCCCTTTAACGGTAGTTCCAATAGTAACTGCTGACCAACATGCAGTGGTATCACTGGGACACTTTTCGAAGGCATCATCTCGGGAAAAAAATCCTTGTACTAAAGCCTCATCACACTGTGGACCATTCGCATGGTAATGCATTGGAATCCTGGATGGATTACTACATGGAGGAATCTTGAAAGAGAATCAAGATGAACCATAATCAATAAGTTATATCTGGTGAGCTGACTCAAAAGAGATCAAAAGAAAAAAAATTCAAAAACACACGCAATTAGTGTTTTCATGTACTGAGTCAGAAAAAAGAATTCAGGGTCCTATTGTTTGGATACATTGGCCACCGCACCAAAAATGGACTCCCTGGACTGAAGTCTGAACTCAAGACCCTTAAAACTATTGCTCCATTGAAAACATATAATCTTAGTTATTCTGGTAGAACTGACCGCCACTTTGATACCACTTTGTCATGACCCGTCCCCCGAGGCCCATGCCATGACTACCCCAAGACCACCTTCCGTAGGACTGGGGTTGGTGACTAGCACTGGAAAGGCATTTTCCTAAAATGGGAAAGTATTTCCTTTGAACCGACAAACACACAGAGAAATAACACAACAAAATGAAAACCATGTAGTAAATCTGCAGTAGTAATGTGTGTACTGAAAGAAAAGGGGTCAGAATATAAGCCCAACTGAAATGATACAACTACAACATAAAATAGTTCCTGAGATCATCCACCATGGATCCTACCTGAAGGGTAGGTATAGCTCATCTCAGCAGCTCTCCATGTCAACTAGTCACCTCCGTGTACAACTTAGTCCTGGCTCCGAAAAGTCTCAGCCAAGCTGCTCGTCGTGTGCACAAGACACAATAAGGTGCGTGCGAAGCCCGTGCATGGGTGAGTATAATAGTAACTAGTAGGGACAACAAGACCCCAAAAGGTATCTCAGAATTCCACAAAGGAAAAACCATAAGGCATGATCTCAATCACAAATAACAAAGAAAAAGACTCAGCCCAAACCAGGTATACAACTCAGAGTTCAGAAATAAAGACGATTAGTATTAAGCTATATAATTTGATTCTATTAGGAAGTTTCCAAAACTGAACCACAAAGGAGTTATTCCATTTTCAATCCACATAGGTTCGTATGTCATTGATCCACAATGAAATTCTCTAGGGATGGTCCTCATCAGGTCGCACATTGCTGATCCACACTGGGTCGCTAGAATTTCGATCCACACAGGGTCGATATGATGTTGATCCACATAGGGTCGCTATGATGCTGATCCACATAGGGTCACTATCATGATGATCCACACAAGGTCACTATCGTGTTGATCCACATAGGGTCTCTATCATGATCATCCACACAGGGTCACCATAATGTTGATATACACAGGGTGGCTATCATGCTGATCCACACAGGGACGCTATAATTCCGATCCACACAGGGTCACTATAATGCTGATCCACACAGGGTTGCTATAATTATCAGCCACACAGGGTCTCTAGAAACCCACACATGGTCTCTAGAAACCCACACAGGGTTACTAGTGACCCACACAGGGTCACTATACTACTGATCCACATAGGGTCACTATAATGCTGATCCACACAGGGTTGCTATAATGCTGACAGCCAGCCATAAGATTCTCTGCACTTGGTGCGCTTGAGTTTTGTAGCATCTCCACCTCAAAATATTAGTCATGATCCAATTTCCATGAAGTTCCAAAAATTAATAAACCAAAGGATCTACTTGTTGTAAGGGTTCCAACAAAACAGATGGCGCGTCAAATAGACACCCGATCTGTGAGTTATAAGCATTTTAGTACCGAGGTCCCGGTTGGATACGGGTTCGATCCAACCCAACCGTACTCCAAATTTCTCCAAAAATTAGGTGAAGTATCTTAAAAGAACAATATTATTCATAGGATTACAATTCTTTAGATGGTTCATCAAACTGATGTCTGGTTTCTGAGATACAATCTTTTAAGTGTATTTATGCCAAAGAAGGGTTTGGGTCTAGACCGACCTGATCCGCCCCGACCTGGGCCAGCCCAACCCGACTTGGGATGACTCGACCCAATTTGGGTTTGACCTAGATCTGACCCATCCTGGCATGAAACGGCTGGGCCGACCCGAGTGGACTGGGATGTGATGGGCTTGGCCCACTGGGCTGTGGACTCGGTCCGACCTGCCTTGGCTGGGCGCGGCCCGACCCGCTGGCTGGCGTGGCCCCCAGCTGGGTGGCCCACACATGGTATCTAAAAATGTGCTCATATAGTCATTTATTAAAGGTATTAGGGAACACATCACAAGTGTACATGGAAAATAATGATGATAACAATAAAAAGGATCCTAGAGTAAATAAGGAATCTTTGACCTTAGAAGGCCTTTCCACCTCAATATATAAAACCATGCATCCTTAAAATAGGGACTAAGTGTAATCCAAGGGGCACACCCAAGGAATTCAACTAGATATTTCTCTGACCATGTCTATGGATGAAGTCCAAAGTAAATCCAAGGCTAATAATTTTTGGATCTAAAGGAAAATAATCTAAGGCATCACATGTGCTAAGAGATCACGCAAAATCCAGGGAGTTCATTTAAGGGAATTATAATATTCCAAAGGATAATAGGGGTCCTACTACATCATTTTAAGCATCTTGTAATAGATAAGTACTGAGTTCCAAAGTGGTTTTCTCCCTTGGAAACTGGCTCAATGAATTAGAGTGGAATCCTCATAGTACTCAAGGAATTCCCTCAGAAATCCAAGGAAAACTCAAGTCTAACAATTCCTATAGATGAAAAAGGCCCATACACAATGGGAACCATATACACATGACAATAAATAATTCATTATTTATTATAGTCCATGTAATACGCAAGAAAATAAATAATTCATTAGGATTATTCCATTACCTTTCATCCTAAGTGACAAGGTCAATAAGAAAATGCAAAACATTTCATATTCAATCACAATTTATCAAGTCCAAGTGATATATTTAAATATTCATATAAATACTATAAAATTAATTATTAATAATTCATTTAATTAAAATAAATACTTACCATAGCGAAGGTCTAGTAAGGAAAACCCAAATAAGGTTCTAGATAGTCACGACATTGTCCATTGAAGGCATAATAGGGAACAAACCCTAATTGGGTGGTTGGAATTGAGGTCACAACCTCCAATGATATAAATTGATCTAATTAGGGATTTAGAAAAAAATTTCAAAATTTTATTTTAAAGTTGGTGAATTTAGGGATCAATGGCTAGCAAAACTGGTTTGTACATAATAATTACAATTTATAATATCAATAATTTGAGGGATAAGCCATAGACCACAAATATTTTTCCTCTAGTAGATGCATTTTCTAGTATCATACCTTGGTTTCGCCTAGATCAGAAGAACATGGAAGAACATATAAAAGCCTTGAAAATATGGAATATTAGAATACACAAAAATAGCAAAAAATACGATGAGATAAATGAGTGAAATAATGAAGCGAATCAACCTGAGAGGGATCCAACGAGATAAAAAGTGGACCGATTGGACATCGGAAAGAGATGATCCTTCAAAGCCTATGTTAGGCATGCGAGAGATCCAAAATGGAAAGAATGTTCTATGCATGGGAGAGAGAAAATGAGGAGGGTGAGTTATAAAGAGAGAGGGGTAAAACAGTATTTTCACACAAAAAATTAATAGTCTCACAGTTTGGTCACATGGTTTTCCAAACTTTGTTCCTACCATGTGCGCATATCTATCCTAATACACCCCTCACATGGTCTAGGAGCATGATTAGACTAATCCTTCACAACCCGTGAAAAACCCCTATGTAAAGAGGCCTACTACTATCGAACGACCTTGTGCCATGGGATGAATGGTTTAAGCCAAATCGTGTGGACCATTGTTGTCCCCTATTGTTCCCCGCAAAATGTTTTCTAACCATTTATATTGGGTTGCATGAATTTTACTAACCATACCTCACAGATGTGTTCTCTAAAATTCGAGGCTTTGAACAAGACCTAGACACCCTCCTTTCCTCTGTAATATTATTCAGCATTTCCATTAAGATAAAACTAATGGATTAAAATAAAAACTAAAGGTTCTTTAGGTATCACTGATAAAGGGTACCACTCTTTATCATGGATTTTTTAGTAGTGAAATAATCCTAGATAAAGGTTAAATTTTATGAGAACTCTCTTTTTATACTAATTGAAAGGTGGGTCTTTAATATTAATGCACACTATAGAATAAAACAGTCAAGGAACTCGACCCCTCGACCAACTCCCCATGACCCAACCCCTATACCATCCCACCCCATAGCACTTTTAATAATAATTTATAAAGACCATCATGGGTTCTACAAAATTCTGTAGTAATATAGTAGAGGATTGTCTGACCCTGCCCGAATCTCAAGCCACACTCACGTGGTGGGGTGTCCAAGGCAGGTGAGTGGTGGGAATGAGGGGACAAGCATAAGGGTATGGTAAGGCATCATAAGATCCACATGACAAACCTAATCAAAAAAATCTAATATTAGGTCTTCTGGGTGTGTATCCACAGAATTTGGTGGTGTGGATGGGTCCTAGACAGTGGTGTTAATATTGTGTCCACCTGTAAAGTATGGAGGCAGGTGGGAGGGTTTGAGCTCAGGAACCCTCCACTAAACAACTCACTGTACATCATGAATATTCATTTTACCCAAACCTCATCCCTCATATCTTTTTGATAGGAATTGGGACACCCTAACTAAATACCTAACTACCCATTTTATGCCTCCCACATCTAACGACCACTTCAACAAAAGGGTTTACAAACTATTGAATGATTTTATATTATAAAAGGGTACCCATCACACCCACCCCCATAATTTTCTTCACTCAATCCTCAAACCCTATCAATAATCAATCATCCCTCTCTTTTGTCTAGTTTTCTAAATCTCAAGTATTTTTTCCAAAAAAATTAACACTATTTTTTTAATTATGAATGTTTAATTATTTTAATAAGTAGAAATAATATTATTCATGCTTAGTTATTTTGAATTTATAGTTTACTAGTATAGGAATACTATAATGATAAGCAACAATAAAATTACTAATTATCAGGTATTTAATAAGAACCACTTAAAAATCATAATAATAATTACTGCTGTATGTTTATTTATTATGAGAAGTTTGGACACTGGGAAATCAATTTGGACCTCTCCTTCCACTACAACAGAAACACAGAAAAAATACGCTGACTTTTATCAACGATTTTTATAAGTTCTAATTAAAAATAATTTTATCACCTCTACAGTAAAGAACTGATAAAAGTTGGTTTTTATCAGCTCTTACTTTAACACTAATTAGGGTTGTGTATTTATCAATGTTTTATTTAGAGTTCATTAAAGTAACTTTTATTGGCGCTAGTAATAATGTTGATAAAATATTTGTCTCATTATTTGAAGTAATATATATATATATATATATTGTAATAAAATATTATTAAATTTATTTTTAAATAAACTAATTAATTGATTTTTTAAAATTTTAAAAATTTTCAGATACTTTTTTATATTAGTAATATTATTATTCTGTATATATATATATATATATAAATAGTAATTGGTTTTAGTTAAATGTAAATAATTTTATATTATAAATAAATTACAATAGAATTTGTGTTTTATGCATTGCATATAGTGTGATATACACATGTGTGTGTTTGGTTTCACTTATTATATAGATACACAAACATGTCCTTGGGGGTCTTCAAACGTACGTATGAATGTATGCACACAAATTTATTTATGAATAAAATTAATCATATATGTAAATCATTAATTGACAACATTCAACTTTGAACCATTAAATAAATCTATAAAATGAATAAATATATATAATTTTAGTAAATCTTATTATTAAAATTTTTATATAATATTTATAATATTTATTTTCAGTACAACAAAACCAAACAACACACACACACGCCACTCAAACTATGATCAAAGAAACCCAATATATCCCCCAACAAGGGTTGTATTCATCGTGATCAATACACACACACACACACACTCACTCACTCTCTCTATGTGTGTGTGTGTGTGTAATATGTCCAAATACCAAATCTGTGGACACCGAAGACCTGAATTTTGTCTAACCCCAAAGGCCATTTTTTCCTAAAAGCCCACTTACTTTTTGGCCTAAAGGCCCGGATATAGCTGACTTAGAGGGATGATTTTCTATTGTTGTGTTTCCCACTCTTCATCCCTATCATTTGTTTTCACCGAATGTGTGATGCCACATCCCATATGTTTTTCAAACTACTGAATGAGCCTTTCATGTCACAATTAAAGTCAAGCATCAACATCACCATCCCGCATTTTTTCAATTGCCCTGTCAGCCACCTGTCAATGCTCAACTCCCAAATTCCAACCATCCACGTCATAAGAGGCCCCCGTGTGCCGCATCGAATAAACAATAATTATAAATTCATATAATTAATGATATATATAATATTAATTAATTTATATAAATAACAATTTTAAGTTATAATCAATACATTTTAAATGTAATTAATACTTAATTTTATTTTTTATGTGCAATGAAAATAATATATACGTATATATATTTAGAAATAATAATAAATCTAAATATTAGGAATTGTATTTATATTTAAATATAATTTTTTTAATTTTTTAAATTTAATTTCATGATTATTTATTTAATAATATATTGTGAAAATCATGTATACATTTATAGTAATGTCCTAGACCATTCTAGTCCGTTACTTTTTGAGTTTTGGGTGTTGGAAGCCCTAAGATGATTTTAAGGAAGTAAGTGGTGAAACAAAAGTTGAATATTCAACCATAGGTGCTGATTCATGCCGTAAATCACCAGTTCATGGTGTGAATGATGTTTCATAGGGTGGATCCACTATTTGAGAGACCTTCTTCCAATAATTTCTTATTGGGTTTGATTCACAACATGAAATGTTGTTCATGGCATGACTGTTCATGGTGATGTTTTTGGTGGTTTGGTTTTTAAAGGCTTCATGGTGTGAAAGGTTTCATTAATGAAGTGAAATCCCTCCCAAGTTTGTGGGATCAAGTGCTTTTTTTGGAAGATGTGAACCCTATATGATTCATGATATGAACTATCCCTTCACGCCATGAATCGAGTGATTTCGAAGACGTCTATAAATTCCATACCCCTATGATCTCCCTCATTCTCCCAGCCTTTATATTGAACTTTTGGAAATCCCTAGTTGATTTTGGGTTCCCTAACAACCTCTAATATATAGTGTTCATCCTTGGATTCTATAGATTCAATATCGGTGATTTTGGATAAGTCATCTTTCTATCTAAGTTCTTCCTTATTTCTTTTCTAGTTTCACATTGGCTAGGTTGATTGGAGTTTGGAGTTTATTGGGCTGTGATTTTGACGATTCATCTATGTGTTTCAGTTTGACTTAAGGATCCTTTGTGTGGTTGTAGCCTTGTGGATCTTCCTCTCCTTTAACATTGTGCAGTGAATTAGAAAGCTTCTTTTGAGGTAGGGGTTCACATTATCTCTCTCATTATGTTCATCTATGATATTATCATGATTTTTCTTTCCATCGGGTTAATGGTATGAATTTTCTTAATGAATATAATAAACCAGACTAATGAAATTGAAAGGGAATGGGGTGATGTGCCTGTAATTACCGATTTTCCATAATATTATTGTTATTGTTTCATGCTTTATGATTTTTATGGAATTATTCCATGTATTGTTGGCTTGATTTCAGAATACCATTTAAATGGATTAATACTAAAATCCAGTTAAGGAAATGACTAAGTTTAATATGCCTGTTCTATGCTTGTCATGATGTTTACTACTTAGTGGCCCTGGTTGTTTGCGGCTTGGTGGCCTTGGTTATTTTCAGTTTGGTGGTCTTGGTTGTTTGAAGCTTGGTGGACTTAATTATTTATGGCTTACCGACCTTGGTTGTTTCTGGATTAGTGGCCCTGGTTATGATGCATCAACTTGACATGGTGGTTTCTTGGTAGCAGTTCTGTAGTAATAGAATAATATCAAATTTTATATTAATATGGTAATGGATAAATAATTCATTGGTGTGAATTTAAATTAATTACTAAATGAAAAATCTTGGTGGTTGAATTGTTTAACAAAACAATGGGAAATGGAAACCGGTCTGTGGACCATTATGTTTTTCTTGTGGGTTGGCTATTATGTATTAGAGGCAACACATGGTGGCGCGATATCAGTAGTGTCCTGATGGTGGTTGTGGTGGTGTTATTTGTGTGAACCCATAGGTGTGGGTTTGTGCAGGACTATTATATATTTGTATTCTTTTGTGTTTCTCTATGCACCCCACACAATCCAGATATCCTGATCATCACCAAGAGACCCTGGGGGAGTTTTTTCCTAACATACAAGATGTGGAGGATATGAATGGATGACTACCCCCTCCCACTCTCCCTTTAACATTAGCTTCGAGTGATACCATTTGTGTATAATGAAATATGTGGTGGGGGTCATGTCTGGTAGAGGATGGAATGGGGTTGATGTCCTATGCATTCATGACACCCAATGAGATACTTGGTTGGTGCCACAAGATGTTATATATGGTTGGTGTTGTAGGATAGGAAATATGGTTAGTGTTGTCATTGGTGGATATGGATGGTATGGTAGCAAAGAATGTCTTCACATTGAGTGATATTGGAAAACTAGTGGGGAAGTGGTTGTAGGGAACCTTTATCTACATTCTTTTGATATTACTATAGTATTCTTGGATGCATTATTAGCTGAGAAATCCTTAGTGAGGCTGTGGGGGGGGGGGTTAGTTGAGCTATGTTGGTGATAGTTAGTTCTATGGTTTGTTCACTGAGGAATTACTATGATCTTTTTAATTTTTTCATGAGAGACCTTGGGTATGATCATACTGAGTATACATGTTATGCTCACCCCATGTATATAGAAACTATTTTTAGGTTTCCATGAGGACTTTGGTAATCCGTTTGGATAGTACTATCTTGGAGCTTGGAGTTGTTATGGCTACCATAGAAATTTTTGGTATTGTTTTATTTTGGATATGTTTGTATCTAATTTATATTCATTCTCTATCGGACTTGTATGTATGGGATTTTGGTTTATTTACCTTTTCTGGTTGACTGGTTGGTGGTATTTTCTATATTTTCCTAGTATATTTTATGGTAATGCCTCCTATATTAGTTTGATATAACCTCAGTGCTAGTCACCATACTAGGGCCTACTAGAGGATAGAATTGGGTGTAACTCCTCTTCACAATCATCCAAGTGGGGGTATAGTGGATGGGGGAACTTAACAAAGTTCATAAAATGTGTTTGTTAAGAGACAGGGTGGAGTTTAGAGTTTGGCATTAGCAAAGACTGCATATGTTGGTAAGGAAATAGTGTTAGCCGAACATAGTATGTGATGGCCACAATTGATACTAGTTAGGGAATAAGACTTTATGGTCCCATGTGATCTGATGCAAGGACATTAAAATCTCATAATATATTATGAAAAGTGACATTGTTTGATGGGTGGTTATATAGGAGAGCTATATGAATCAAAATTTATTGTGATTTTTTTGAATGGGATGGTTCTAGTAATAAATAAGTAAATCAATTAAATGAATATAAGTACATCTATTGCTATTGGGATTAGTTGTTCCTATTTTATTTTGAGATATGTGATTTGGTCATTTCTCGGGTGTAGTATGAGTTGGGAAATTTCATCTGACTAACCCCATTAACCATTAAAGGGTTAATCCTGATCAGGAGGAAGAGTAGTGGCATCGAATGTTGGATGCCTTTTAGTATCAGAGTCTGGAGAAGTATGAGGGTAACATCTCTGATCTAGAGTTGAAGTGCAAGTTAGTGGATTTGGGGATTAATTTTATCACGATTAGAGCTAGAATCGATCACTAGGTTCCCTAAGAAGTTATCCTGTTGAGGGAAGTAGCATGTTAGTGGTGGATTTTGTACCTCAGGGAGTGGGAGGAGATCAATATGTCATGGTATGATTTCTAACAGGAGTTCATGGAAGTATTCTTATCTATGATGATAAAGGAAGATAAGAGTTAGGAGTTTTTATCCCTTCAATAAGGGATAATTACCATTTGGTAGATTAGGATTATGTTAAAATACCCTCTACAATTTAACCCCGATTCCCTTCTAGATGAGGAGTCCTAAACACGATGCTTAGAGGAGGTGTCACACTTCGCCCTTTATTTTTTAGTCACCAAATTTATATTTCATACTTATTTAGAGGTGAATAAGAAAGAGGAGGTGATAGAGCGGGTTCATGAGTGGGTTGGAGCACCCCTAGTTGAGGGTCAGTAGGGAACTTTGTGGAGAAAATGAATCATATAGAGGGTTATGGATATCAGGCTAGTCAAGATTCTGATTGGTAGTATAATGGAATCGATAGTCCACATCATGTTTCTCAAGAGACTATAGTTATCATATATCTACATAGATATCTCCCGTTTTTTTCTTTAGTTGTGGAGGTTATGGTCATTATCAATGGTAATGTCCTTAATATCCATAGATTTAGTGTGGTTTGGGTGGTTAAATATCCTTATAGAAGCATTAAATGTTTCTCTCATGGTAGTATCAACCACATGTCCCTCCAAAAAATGTTATATAGCATTTCCAAAAAGATTATTCTCATTAAGGAGAAGGTGAAGCTGGCATAGGGAAGACCCATGATGTTCCTCACCATCAAGGACACAATATATATTGAATATGTGAAGGCTATCATCCATGAGGCATAGGAGCTGGATGAGGCAAGATGCATGTGTTAGAGGATCCAGTTATAACGGGACCAAAGGTTTTTCAAGGTATGGTCAGGTTATCATCTGCCTTGATTTCTACTTTGTTTGATTCTATAGATTCACACTCCTTTGTTTCACCCACTATTGATTGAGAATTGGTATTGGTTATAGAGAGTCTTTTCATGCCCTTTGTGTTATCCATGTTAACTAAAAGACGATCTAGATTGTTTGACGTGTGCCAGGAATCCAATATGATGATGGGGAAACCCCAAGCATTTATAGTTTTTTGTTTTTTCTATAGATTCCACCATACGATGTCATTATTGGCATGGATTGGATGTATTTAGTTTGCATAGTGGTTGATCATTTCCAAATGAGGGATGAGTTTTCTTATATGGGGGTACAATGTGCAGTGTTCACTAGTGAGAGTAGTTTCTAGATGGATGCTATGTAAGGAGAGACCCTTATTTTCATGATGTTTGAGTGTTTGGTAGAGTTAGTGATAGATCATATGGTGAGTTTATCAGATTTTTTATGGAGTTTCTTAATGTTTTCCCTAAGGATATTGTAACACTACCCAATCATCATGTTTTTGAGTTTGGAATAAAGTTTCATCCATGTGCTATATTGGTTTTGATGCCTCCTTTTCAGATGGAACCCTTAGATTTGTGGGAGTTGAGGACCCAAATTGATGATCTGATGCTAAGAGGTTTTATTAGGCCTAGCGTGTCACCATGGGGAGCTACTATTTTATTTTCCAAAGAGGATGGTAGTATGAGGTTGTGTATAAACTACCAGGGGATGAATTAGTACTAATACAAAACATGCCTTTAACAATGCTATAAAGATACTTTATTAGTGCTATAAAAGTGCTGACAATGTGAGAGATGTTAAAAGCCCAAAACTATTATTAGCACTAATAAAAGGACATACTTTAATATTCTATAAGAGCACACTACAACACCACTATAGTGTGCTGTTATAGAATACCGCAACACTAGAAGCACCAGAAGCACCATAAAAACACCAGATATATATAAAAAATAATTCCCAATACATAATTTAAATGAATTGAAAATTACAACACAAATAGCATAAAAAATTATATTATAGAAATTTCAAATATTGTTTTATACAGTTACATAAATACAAATTATTACATACATTAACAAACAATCCTAACTATCAATGTTACCACTATTTCCATTGACTTTCTTTATCGAACTTCCAACACTACATGAGAAACTTTAGACAAACCACATCAACTCGAACAAAAGAATCCACCCATATAAGAAAATAATTATTATGTGAGTAATACTAAGAGGAAATAAATTAAACATAAATATGAAACAACACATTAATTATATGGACAATAATTTTATTGTGCAAACATCAAGATTACCTATCTGATTAAGCAGAGGTAGTGTCATTGATTTTCCTGTAAAGGAAGTGGAGGTAACTTAAAAGAAAGTAATAAATTCACCATTGCATGGGTGAAAAAATTTTAAGGGAGAGGAAGCATGAAAGTTGGACAGAGCACCCCAACCAGAACAAAAGAATCCAATTGTATAAGAAAACAATTATTATGTGAATAATACTAAAAATAAACGAATTAAACATAAATATGAAACAATAAATTAATTTTATGGACAATGATTTTACTATGTAAACATCAATATTACCTCTGTGATTGAGCAGAGGTAGCGTCGTTTGTCTTCTTGCAAAGTAAGTAGAGGTAACTTGAAAGAAAGTAATAAATGCACCACTTTATGGGTGAAAAGATTTTAAGGGAGAAGAAGCATGAAATTTGGACATAGAACCTCAACTCGAACAAAAGAATCCACCTGTATAAGAAAACAATTATTACATGGATAATACTAAAATGAAATGTATTAAACATAAATATTAAACAATACATTAATTATATGGACAATGATTTTACTATAAAAACATCAAGATTACCTCTGTGATTGAGTAGAGGCAGGATCATTGATCTTCCTACAAAGGAAGTGGAGGTAACTTGAAAGAAAGTGATAAATGCACCACTATATGGGTGAAAAGATTTTAAGGGATATGAAGCATGAAAGTTGAACAGAGCACCCCAACTCGAACAAAATAATACACCTGTATAAGAAAACAATTATTATGTGAGTAATACTAAAATGAAATGAATTAAATATAAATATGAAACAATACATTAATTCTATGGATAATAATTTTACTGTAAAAACATCAAGATTCCCTAACACAACACAATAAAGTTACCCAGTTACCTAGGATTCCCCTTTATTTTTTCTCAATGAAGTTTCAAATTCACATGTCACTAACACATCACATTTACAAACACAATTCATTCCAATAAAATTACATATAGTGTACCACTAGTTGCACAACCAAACACCATTTGAAAACATACACATACTAAATCATTTCACAAACATGCATCACACTTATTATGTATGTTAATAATTCATTTAAAAAGTTATCTAAAATAACCCCCAGAGGCACCGTGAGGCCTTACATCGAAAACACACCCAAGTTCACATGAAAATGCTAATTTTAAAATCAAACTCACCACATAACCGCATAAAACAAAATTTTAAATGCTTATATAATTTAATAAATCCTTTAAATAATTTATAGAACACTTCCAATTAACAAAACCAGAGTTTACAGTAATTCACAACGAATCCCACAGCAAGTCTATTTTTTACAAATTTTTACACAACCTGAAATAATTTTCAAAACATGCCTTCTATCCTTGAAAACAATTTACAATTCACATAAAAAAGGTACAACATGTTCAACATGGAAAATTATGTCAATTTCCTTTAAGAACTTACTTCCAAACTTATTCGTATTTATGTGCCTTTGAAAAAATGATTTGCACTTTTCAGAAAACCCATAAAACCCTTCCATGGAACACCACACTAATACACACACACACATACAACATAGCCATTTTCTATTACAAAACCCAAACCCAACACAAAGCATGCCAAACCCTTTGAAAACACATTTCACATCACTCACACCATTTAATAAACCATTTCCACATCCCAAATTTCTAAAACAAATTCTTCATTATTTCAACACTTCACAACTCATACTCAAAATTTCACAACAAGACCAACATGCCCAAAATGATCCATTTCCCATCAGAAATCCTTTTTCAACACATGCGCACCTTAATAACCCACACATTTTGAACTACTCAAACAATTAATTGAACACTTACACTAAATTTTCACAACAAGGCCTATATAGAAACATAAAAATTTATCTTTATAAAATTTAATTTTCAACACAAATACATGTCAAAGCATTTAAAAAACATGTTCTCAATACCAAAATAAACTATAGAGCCTGAGAAAATTAACCAAGAGAGAAAATTAAATTTTCTAAAATTATTAAGGCATGGAACCACCTACCGTGGGTGGAGAAATTGCTGGAAAGTGATGTGTAACCCCACCCGCATTGCAACTGTAATCGAAAACCCAATGTCAAACAAGATGTTCGTGAAACTGGAATGCTAAATATAGTCGAGTGGTGTGATTCGAGCTTGAATTTACTGAGGAGGAGTGCTGGCAGTGGGTGGATTCCATAGAAATCTCATGATATCGTGACGAGTTCACAACTAGTTAGGGTTTTTAAAATAGATCGGGACACTTTTATCTGAAATTATAAATAAGCGCTGATAAAACCAATATTTATAGCTCTAAAATCAGAGCGCCGATGAGTCTTCTTTTTATCAGTGCTTTATTTAGCGCTGATAAATCCTCATCTTTATCAATGCTTTTTCTACGCTGATAAAGATTCTTTTATCAACACTTATTAACGAAGCGTTGTTAAAGGATTTATAATTATAAATATAAATAAAAAATTGTAAAAATTTATAAATACGTAATAAATATATATAAATATCAATATAGTAAATATATTCCTTTTTAAATATATTTATTATAAATATTTATTTTTAATTAAAAAATATTTTTATAAAATATTATTTATATAATTATATATATTTATATAATTATATATATATATTTAATAAATATATATAAATATAAATATAATAAATATATTCATTATTTAACCAAATTTATTATAAATTTAATAATTATTTAAATATGCATAATTATTTATTTATAATTATATAAATAATTTTAAAAATTATTTATTTATTTATAATTATAAATATATAATTTTATAAATATAGTGATTGTACATTTATAAATATATTTATTTATAAATTTTTTCAAATATTTTTTTAACATTATTAATGAATATCTCCTTTTAAGTGCATGAATCTATGTTAAAATTGAGTGAAATTGAATAAATTAAGAATAAGTACACTTTAACAATATTAAAAAAATTTCTAACCAATCTATTCAATTATATGTCAACTACTATGCGATTATAGTCAATATTTTTATTGCATATTAATTTTTATTTATAAAGCATTATTCAATAAACATGTGACTATTTTATTTAAAGCACATAAATATTTTGTAATATATAAATCATATTTACATACATTAATATATATCTATATATTTAATATATACAATTTAATAAAATTAATTATTATAATTATCTAATTAATGAAATGTTTAATAATTAATAATGTCTAATCAATCTATTCATTTTTTCAAAAATTATTTTATTAATAATTTTTTAATATTTTTCAATAAACACATTTTTTATTTTTAATTTATTTAATTATTTCATTTTATTTATATAAATATTAACTAGTACTAAAAATAAAGCAATGATAAAGGATACCCTTTATCAGCACTAAAATTGAAGTGCTGATAAAGGATACCCTATATCAGTGCTAAAAATAAAGCGTTGATAAAGGATACCCTTTATCTGTACTAAAAATAAGGCGTTGATAAATAATACCTTTATCAGTGCTAAAAATAAATCATTGATAAATGTTTTCTTTTATCAGTGCAAAAAAGAAACGCTGATAAAATGTTAAATTTATTAGCACTTTATTTATTGTTAATAAATATTCCATTTATCATTGTTTTGTTATAGTGCTGCTAATTACCACCGCTGTTAAAAGTGGGTTTTGTAGTAATATAGGTGACAATTAAGAATAATTACCCTCTTTAGAGAATTTAATTTATCTTTGACCAATTTAGGGGAGTTATCTGGTTTTCTAAGATTAATATGCGATATGGATATGTAACATCCCGTTACCTTCCTGAAAGGTATCCTTTAAAAACTTGTTGTGGTTTTCCTTTTCCATTTTCTGGGTAGGGTTGAGAAGAAATTTGGAGGATACCGATGATGGTGAAGTAATAGATTTGTTGGAATCTCCGCAAAAACCTGCTTATTCTATAGTATGCTGGGGATTTACACACCGTGTAATATGGTTACACAATGTGTAAACACTAAAATAATAGTAAATCTGATTTTATCAAGCAGTGACAGGTTTTTCCAAAATTTTGGTATTTTTCAATTACATGACGTTTAATTGGGTTACATGTTGTGTAAAGTCCCAATGGTTGTTTTTAAAAGGTATTCTGGATGGTTTTTCTTTCGATCCTATCAATGTTTCATTTCTCTCGACCCAAGAGCCATTCCCAGGAGATTTTGGAGCCCTCAAACCCTTCCAAGTTGCTTTGATCAGCTCTTGATCATCGTTGTGGTTGCAGTGTGACTCATTGGGTAAGTGTTCTCCCTATATCTTCGTCTCCTTATCTTTTCTTCATTGGATTTATATATATTATATAGGGATTTATGGATCTAAACTCCATGTTGTCAAATATTTTTTCTAGGTTGAGTTCCAAGACCTTCTGCACCTTTGTTCTTGTTGGTGGGTTCTATTGTGGGCTTTGTGTTTCTGTGATAAAGGTAGGTGGTTCCGTTGTGATAGCCAAATTTAATTATCCATGAATTTCTTGATTTAAATTAAATTATTTGATTTAAATTCAGTTACTTGAACTAATTTAAATTGGTTTATTGAAAAATAAATTCCATTGAAATGAGGTATTTGAATGTGAAATAGAATTTCTGGCACAAAATTGGGGTAAACCCCCAATTTCATTGAATTGGTGTGCATTTGAGAAATTGATGTAAAATCATGGAATTTAAATTATTGAATTCAAATTATTGAATTTAAATAATGAAATTGATTTTTTGAAATTGATTTCAAAGTTTTATTTAAGGAAATTTATTAATTTTTTTTGATAGAAACCCAGTGGTTTTATCTTGGAAAAAGTCATGTTTTGATTAAATACCAGTGTTTTGGTTTTTAAATGGAAAATTGGAACTCTTTAAATAGGTAATGAGATGGATTGTATTTTGAAAAGTTTTAAATTAAATTTACCATTATTGTTGTACTTGAGCACATGAAATACAAGGTAGTTAGTGAGTTCTTGATATAACACTCTTTTGACACTTTAAAACTAAAACAAAACCTAGATCAATATGTCATGTCCTTGATGGGATGATGAAGTGTCACCTTTATCCAGTGTTAGAGGGACGTGTCTATACACATTTTTCTATGATCACCTTAGAGTGTGTGAGGATCCCATTTCCTAGAACTATCATACCATTTAGAAGATAACCACATTGCTCATTTTTTATATATGTGATATAAATGTGTGTCAATGTTTGTAAACTATTTTACATGCCTAATTAATTTATATAAACTATTTTATATAAATTGTTTGTGAAGCCATTTTTTTAAAGTATTTCCATCATTTGAAATGTAAAGCCTGATTTTTTTAATTATGCTCTAAACTTACATACCTATTTATATAAATTTGAAATATTTAATTGGTTAATTAAATGTTGGCATCCTTTTATGGAATCCTTGGTGAGACCCTATTGGAATTTTAGCTCATACCCTACCTGTGCCTTCAGGTGTTTGTAGAATATCTTCTTCTAGGTTCAAGAAGAGGTAAGGAACCAATTGGCAGTAGTACCTGTTAATCCTTAGTGCTAGGAGAGTTGAGTCTATTGGGACTTGGGAAATTTTTCCTATTTTATTTTTGGTACTTTACTGTAGTACATTTTTTTTTCATACCTTTTTGAATTCTGGTATAATTCTCCCTGTAGAGTTTTTATTTTGTATACATACTGACATGTTTATTTTCTTCCACAATGTTTGTGAAAAAAATCGATTCCACTGCCATTTTGTATGATGCCAGGTGATATTCGCAACTCGTGGGGATTGGGAATTCCCTTCGGGCCATGTTAGGACCGGTTCAATTATTAGGTTATAGGGTACCCAAGATGGTTCTTGACAATGTGATATCAGAGCTCTAGTTTGAGCTTCTTTTCTTGATGTCAGTATGTAGTTGTGTTTTTTTGTCAAGACTTAGTAGGTATTTGTGATTGAGTACCTAGCCAACTCTCCCTGAAATTAACCTGAAGTCACCAGGGTTGGTTAGGGAAGGACGTCTTGAGGATTATTTTGAGTCTTTTCCCAACTTTTGATTTGTGTATGTTGAAATCCAAATCTTGTTTGTCTATTAATTGAGATTAATTTCATGTGTTGCTATATTTGAGTGTTAATATGATATCTTCAACATTGTCTGTTAATATTGTGTAGCATCATTCATCTGATAAGACATAAAAATAGGATATAGGTGGAAGGAAATGATGAACCACAATTTAAAAAATCATTCTATAGACCCAAGTCTGGTTGAGGCGATCGTACGTGCTATCCAAGATCTAGGACAGGCACCACCACTAATACCTTTTCATACTATAGCTGTGTAACCTCAGAGGGATGATTTACGTGATCATTATTAGGAGTTCCTTCACCAGAAGCCACTAGTGTTGAAAGGATTCAATTAACCTCAAGAGGCTGTGGAATGGTTGTGAAGGATTGAGCATCTTTTTTGGGTTCTTAGACACACCTAATGAAATTATGGTAAACTGTGCCACCTTTATTCTAGAGGGACCAAGCATGAGATGATAGGACAAGAAGGATACGGAGAAGAAACATGAGGTATTATAGAAAAAATACTTCAAGGATATTTTCAGTGACCAGTTATATCTAGAGTTGATGCTGTTAGACAAGGCTTAAGAGTTCTTGAAACTTGAACAGGCTGAAAGAACCATGTTAGAGTATGCAAACACTTTTGCTAAGTTAGTGAAGTTCTCACCCAAGGTAGTATCAAATGAGAATGTGAAGACTCCATGGGTTGAGTTGGTAATTCAATTGTGTCACAACCGGACCCAATACTTCACGGTTATTTTATTTATTTTGGAGTTTCCATTAAATTTTATTCATGTATGATTTTTTTAAATTAAATCAATTGAATTAGAATAAAAAAAATGACAAAACCTAATCAAACCCATCCCCCCTTACCTCACAGCCAACCCCCTCCCTTCCCATCTTATTTAAGCGGCCGACCCCCTCCCCCTTTCTACACTCGATACCACCCCCCCTCTTGTAGGAGCTCTCCGGTGTGCCACCTCCCCCCCATCGGCCATTCCTCCCCAATTTTCATGTGCGGTGACCCATACTTCCTCTAGTCATGCAATGCAACTCCCCCCATAATATTTGGCCACACACGCTCTACCCTACCATCAATCCTCCCTTATCCTTGGTTTCCACCCAATTTTTTAGGGTTTTTGGATCACCCCACCTAGGTAAGGTCGCAAATCCCATCTCCTTGTGTTTTTACTACGTTTTTTCTCTTCTTATGGCCCCTCTTGTATCGGTTGAACCCTAGGTCATGGGTTGACTGGGTTTTGGTAATTTATTCCATTTTTAGGGTGTATAGTGGGTCTCCTGGTCCTTCCTCATGTGGGTTTCGGTGTTCGCCACCAAAGGCGAAGCGCTTCAGTCCATTCTGGTTCATCTTCCATCATTTGAGGTTGATTTCCTTCACCATATTAATTTTTTAGTTAATTTTAAAGTGTTTTAAATTTAATTTGGGTAGTGATAAGTGTGAATTGGTAATGGTTAACATGTTTATGGGTTAGAAATGAGGGTTTTCAAAACAAATGGCTATGTGTTGTGCATATTTTATTGTAATGTTTCTTGAAAAGTATTTTATGCCATATTTACAAAGTGATAATTATATTTAGAAAGAAACTTGAGGTGCGTATTTGTTTGAAATGAGTTTTTATTAAAGAATGGAGTAATGTTGGATTATAGACCTTATCATGTATTTTTACTTATGAATTTTATATGATTTTAAATGGTGAAAGTCATGTTTTCAAAATGATCTTGGTTTATTTAAGGTTTTATAAAGGGGCATGGCCCATGGATTTGATTGGTTGCTTCCACCCCATTTTATTGTTTCAATTTTAGTTAGAGTTTTTTTTAATCTTCGATTATTTTTTTGTTAATTAGATTGTTTAGTGTCTTCTCTAAGGGTTGTACACACATACCCAAATGGCCCGAAGGCCTTCTTTTTTTTATTGATTTTTGATAACCCCCATTTAATGGGATGAGGAGAACCCTTACAAGGCCTAAAGGCTTGGAGATTACATGACCCATAGGTCTTATGAAATATACAGAATATACTTGGAACTCCTCATCCCAGCTTCTACATCGTGATATCATCCCTCCACCTTCATATGACTGTTCATCTAGGCTTCCCATGCAAGTACAAGCTGGTCTCTATGGAAATTACATACCCTATCTTTCAGAAAAATTCTTTTAGCTTCTGCTCTGGTGAATGCACCTACTATGAATCCCCATCTAGAATCTTCTCCTTGTAGAGTCTTCCTGATCATTTAAGCATAATTGTAGGTGTCCTGAAGGACTTGAGGTGGCCTGAAATCCTTACTAGCTCAAATGCCTAGGTGGCCCGATGGCCTTAAACGACCCAAGGCCCAAACCGCTGGCCTAAAATCCCAAAAGGATGAATTGTTCTTGCTTCTATAGTACCAAACAATGACTTCTATAGGCAATGCTTTAGTATATTCTATAGTAGCTACTATAGTAATGCTACAATATCAGAAATATGTCTCCACTCATTTTTTAACTCAGGTCTCTTGGATGCACTCTCCAAGTCCTCACCAACTAGGCAGAGGCTCTTTTACTTATACACACATACATAGGTATGTATACCTATATATATAAATCCTCCTTGAACATATTACCTCATGGAGTGGAGAATATGTGTATTAGATTAAGGGGTATATATATAAGAGTGTATGTGTGTGCAATTGTGGGGTGTTTTTATCAAGGGTATTGGGTGCCGAATTGTTCATCTTGTTCTGCTCCCTTTTGAGGTAGGTTTCCCCATGACTTTTTCTTTAAATAAATAATTATTGGTTTCATTAATTTCACACATTTATTTGATATTAGTTATAAATTTATGGTTTTTATAATAATTGTTTATTGTGAAATAAAGCAATACCCTTTATGTATTTTAATTTCATGAATATTTTTTACTAAATTCACTTATTAGTATTTATGGAAATTCCCCTTTGGCCCTTATAAATGTGCTTCAGATTTAAATTAATGAATTGGGTTTCCAAGTGTGTTCCTAGTTTCCAAAATGGTGTGTGTGTTATTATTTAAGAAATGGTTTGGCATGAGAAAAATCATGTGAGGCCCGAGTTGGAACTTTTGTAAAGCTATTTAACTCAATAAAACTCTCCTTGGATGTGGTCCCCTCTCTTTAGTTGAGTTGTATATTATGGGGGTCCGCTATGTAGGAATCACCTGTGATCAAATAAAAGAAAGGTGAGGGAAATATTCCTTGGGGTGACTCAGCTAATGATTATTGTGTGTATATATATGTGTGTGTGTATATGTGATTTGATGCTTGGATGTCATTAGTTGGATCACCCTTTTGTTATACATGTTGACATGGGGACCTAGTATAGCGAGTGAATTTTTAGTGAATGATTGCTGCACTAGTTTAGATTATGAATTGTCTAGTTGTCCATAGAAAGGGGATTTTTTTTATTTCTATGGGATTGGGCCCCTCGACCAGGCCAGGCAGGGTGACGGTTGGGCGTTAGGGCATTATAACATCATTGAGTAGGGCATGGCTTCGGGATGAGTCACATGTATAGTATGTTCTAGACTATTCATCAGCTCTTAGGTTTCACCCATGTCTATTGGCATGAATGTTTTGACGCATTGTTGGCTAGATACTCTTGTGTGTTATTTCCCATTTCCCTTGTTGAATGATTATTGAGTTTGCTTTTGGAATAGTGTGGTTTATAGATAAAATGATAGTGTTTTCAAATGTTTATGGAAAAATGTTTTGGAAATGTTTTATACTTACTCTCCCCTTTATAATTAAAATTCCATCTCTCTTTTAAAAATGCATATGGTTCCTTCTTGGGAAAGATCATGGTTTTGAATGGTAAAAAGGGAAATGGACTGTGATTTTCTTTAAAGGAAAAAACGTGTGAAAAACCTAATTTTAAATATTGTAGTTCAATCTTGAAATTAACATTTCTTTATTTAAAGGTAATGCATTGGGAATAGAATACTTGGGCACACCTACTGAGTTCACGCCTATACTTCATTATTTTTTTAGTCATAGGTGCATGTTTCAACTTGATCTCGATCACCATGGGAGATGTTGTGTCTTGGGATCAGAGATTGACCTGGAAGGTCATGTGGAGTTTTGTGGTTATTAGGTTCAGTTACTTTTTCATTTCAGTTCTTGCTTAGTTGTTTAGTTCAGTTTATTTATTTTTGGGGTTTCTTTATTATTATTCCACTGCTTCTGTTCATTTATATTGGCTAAAATTGTTCCCATCATCACTATGTTGATTCCCTTGGTGTTGTCGGCAGCCCAGCAGAATCAAGAACACCTTTCAGGCCTTGTCGCAGGCCGAATCGGGTGACCAGTTTATGGTCGACCCGGGTTGGTTTGTGAAAAAGTGGATATTCATTCTTTGGTTTTCTTACTGAAGCTTCCTTCTTATAACAATATGCTGGATAGATCATTTATGGTTGAAATGGACCTAGCTGGAAAGTCAGGGTTGACAAGAGTTTCTTCTCCACCCAATGGCAATGTGTTTTCCTCTAAGGGGAAGCAGATGCGTGATGATTCTCATGGTGGTTCTCAGCAGAATGATTTTTCTAAGCCTCCTACAGTTCCTGGTAGAGGACCTCTAGTTTTCTTCTTATGTGGAAAGCTTGGACACTCAAATAGGGTTTAAACTAAGACACCCAAGATGTGTAGCTCCTGCAGACACTCATGTCACTTACAAAAGTTATGCCATATCTTTTATTCACCACATAGTAGCACGAGATCATAATTTCCTACCAAAACTTTGGGGTAATTAGATGATTCATGTATAAAGGGGTTCTGGCCATAGATATATGGAACAAAGATTATTTACACAGTGGAAGAGTCTCTATAGGAAGTGGATACAGGTCTAGTGACTGTGAGAGGTACCATCTCTTTGGCTTCATTGTTGGTGTCTACTTTATTTGAAACTAGTGCATCTCATTCATTTATTTCAACCCATATTTTAAATCTAATAAATATTTCCCTAGAGATTTTGTATTATGTGATGAATATTACTACACCTCTTAGAACGAAGAGAGAGAAGGGTCTCTATATGAAGAGGTTCTCAGAGTTGTTGCGGAGTTTCTTGATGTTTTTCCTAAGTATGTTGTAACATTACCCCCATCAACGTGTTTTTAAGCTTGGAATAAAGTTTAATCCATGTGATACATTTATTTTTATGCCTACTTATCATATATAACCCTCAGAGTTGTGGGAGTTGAGGACCCAAATTGATGATATGATGCTGAGAGGCTTCTTTATGACAAGTGTGTCGTCAAGGGGAGCTCCAATTTTTTTTCCAAGAAAGAGGTTGGTAGTATGAGGTTATTTATAGACTACTAGAGGTTGTATTAGGTTATTATCAATAATAATTAACCTATTTAAATAATTGAATATCTCTTTGATCAATTTAGGGGAGCTAGATGGTTTTTAAAGATCAATATGCGATCTGGATATCATCAGATGAGGGTATATGAGGAATATATACTGAAGACTGTTTTTGGTGCCAACATGAGAACTTTGAGATTTTAGTTATTATTTTTGGTGTCATGAATTCACTATTTGTTTCATTGGTACTCATGATCTCTATGTTACATGAGTTCTTGGACTGGGTTGTAGTCATGTTAATTGACAACATTCTCATAAACTTGAGGTTAGAGGATAAGCATTTCGAGCACCTGAGGATCATTTTGAAGAATCTTATACACCACTAGCTATATGGGAATTTATCCAAGGGTATGTTTAGGACATGGAATTTGAATTTCCTTGGACATGTGGTGTCATATCAAGGAGTATCGATAGATCTGAAAAAGGTTGAGATGGTTGTTTCTTGGGCTACACCCAATAACATTGCAGAGGTCTGTAGCTTTCTTAGTCTCATGGGTTATTATCATAGGTTTTTGTCTAATTTCTATTGTATTAAAAAACATCAATATATTTTATTAATAAAGACTAGGATTTCATTTGGACTCATAAGATTTAGGAAGCATTTGACTACTTGAATGAATAGTTGGTCAAGGCCATAGTTCTTCAGTTTCTTGAGGAAGGACTGATGTTTGAGGTGTTGTGTGATAATTTCCTCTTGGATTTAGGATGATTATTAATATTGAAGTAGAAAATTATCTTCGATGGGTCTAAGAAGTTACTCTTCTTTGAGTGTAACTACACAAACCATGATTTGGAGAACATAAAAGTGATATTTTCCATGAATCCATGGTGACATTACCTCACTGGGGAATGCTTGTTGGGCTTCACAGATCACATAATACCAATTTATATATATTCTCAGCATGTCATGAATCTACGAAAGTGTATTTGGATGAATATTATCTAGGACTATGATTTTAAGATCTCACATACACCAAGAAAGTGAAATATCATGAAAGATGTGATGAGCAGAAAGTCTCAGAGAGATTTCCAAGAATCTATGGATTTTTATAGGGTGATTTTGGAATTAAAATATTTTCATATTGGAGTAGAGGAGGTGGATAAACAAGGATACTTGTTCCCGATGATGGAAAAGATTATTTTTTTAGTTGGTGTAGGAGTCTCAGTGGGGAGAATCCCAGGTTGAGGTGATTTCTTATCAGGTCATTCATGGTGATTCCCCTGAGGGATAGTCAGAGGATTACCAAAATTTGGTTATATTACATGGAAGTATGTTCATATCATTATATATGCATGAGTAATTCTTTCATGAGTTTCATTTATCACCTATGGTGGTGAACCCTAATGCATCTAAGATGTATTATTTCCAGAGGAGGTAGTTTTGGAGGCCATTAATGAAGCAGTGAATCTTGGAGTCCGCGAAGCAATGTCTAGTCTGCTAGAAGGTAAAGAAATAACATAATTTGAAACACCCCCAGACTTTATTATTTATTTACTTTTAAATAAATTCAATCTCCCCAATAGTTAGTGATGTACACAACACTAGGTTTAAATGAAAATAATCTACTAAAATATTATTTAAACATGATCATTAAAACATAAACGTTAAGTTTGCAGGTGTGAATAATAATAACTAAATTATAAAAATTTTATGGTTTATACATGTATAAAATAAATTAAATGGATATCTATTTATTATAAATAACATAGGAATCCTTTGAAAGAATTTTTTTTTTCTGAAAAACTATATTTTTTCTAAAAGGCGGTTCGGTCGCGCTTTGAACACATAATATAAAGTTAATTTTAATTTTTTTACAAAATTTATTTGATAAAATGAACTTAATTTTTTAAATTATAATATAAAAATTATCTTAGGGTGAATTTTTGGTCTTTTTCTAAAAAAATCCATTTTAGATGAATAGTGAAAATACTGATTTTTTTGAAAACTGCGTTTTCATTTAAATTATTTACAAAGTTAATTTATATTTTAAATTGGTTTTAAAGTAAAATTAGATCAAATATATTAAAATTTAACTAAATAGTTCTTTAGGGTAACTTTTTTTTCCTATTTCAATATAAAAACTTTCCATACTTGTGATAATTTTCTCTTTGGAAACCCACTTTTTCTTCACGTGTACAAGTGTAATTTTAAATTGGATTCTAAAAATTTTGAGAATTGAATTTGTAAAATTTTATTCTATATTTGAAATCATAATAATTTATATTATCTAATAAAGGAACTTAATTTTTGACCATTATTAATAGTAAATTCAATAAAAATTAACTACCACATTTAAGGTAAAAACTGAGTTACTGGGGGGTAAACAAAGAATATAATGGTTAAAATGACCTAAAAACTTGTAAAAAACATATTTAATGAACATATTTATAACTTATAACTTATAAGTATAAATAATGAACCATTTTGGAGGATTTCAGCATGATAAAAACATGCTTGTAATTGATTCTTTTCAAAAATTCCATGCATGTACTCTCCCCCACTTATAAAAGGCCACCACCTATCCTCCCATATTCACACTTCCAAATCCATTTGGTTCATAAAATCCCTAAAAAAATATATTACTCACTTAAATTCCAAAATACTATATCCCTTGGTTTGATCACAAATCCATCCGAGTAAGGATTTTGGTGCAAACCTAAAGAGGTTGTTTGAAGAAGAGGTAATGTTCTTAAACGATCGATTTTATTTAATTTCTTCTTACAACTTCTTCAAATATTAATAAATAATTATAGTATAATTGTTTTTCACTAATATATTTATATTTTATTATATTAATGTAATAACTTATATCCATCTCCACTTCTATCAAATGGGAAATGAAATCGTTGATCGTGTGTACGGAAAACTACCGCCATACAAACTGATGTAACTCACTTTCCATCAACACCTCTCATGATTGGATATAACAATGGATTTAATATTTATATATAATATTTATGATATAATTGTACTTATATAATTATAATATCACATATACCTTCTTACTTTCCATTCTATTTAAAATATGATAACGTCTCTCGTGTGTACTGCGGACTACTACCTCATTAAGCGATGTAATTTGTTTTTCACTTACGCTTTAAATGGATGACGATAAGGATAAATTAAATGAATATATGTTATATTTATGACATGATATAAATTATTTAAAATTAATATATCATACAATTCCTTACCCTTTCACCTGTTAGTAGAATGATATCATCGCTCATGTGTACGTGCGACCTACCATCTCTACGAAGCGATGCAACCCATTTTCCATGCCCAACATTAAAGAATTGATCTAATAATGTATATAATAAGAAAATATGATATCTATAACATTATTATAATTTTTTATATATTTTATCTATATCCTAATTACAACAACTAGAACTTTCATGACAAAACATGCATGAGAAAACAAGGCAATTAACACCCTAAATAATGAAAATATTGAAATATTATTAATAATCAGTTGGTAAAATGTTATAATAGGACCATATATCATATTATAAATATTATTATAGTTATGTTATAAATTAATAACATTATAAACACCATTAATTATTAGGTTAAATCATGTTCAACTAAAGGAAAGTGTGAGGTAAGACATTTTAACTCAATTTTCATTTTATTGAGGAATATTTGTTAATATGAACCTATTCACTTTTATGTGGTGTATATACTACTCTTTTTATGTATTTAACATGAATAACTATTTATTCATGATGATTAATGTTTCAATTTTCATTTATTCTTCAACAGGTTACAATTTAAAATTTACCAAAGAGGTAATGATTATGGTACAATCTCACTTTCTGTTGTGATTTTTTTTACTTTCTATTGAAACAATCACTTTCTAATGATTAATTTTAATTAGAAATTAAATTTATATTATATATCTATTTTATTGTATGATTTATATTATTATTTCCTAATCCTTATACCATTTTTATATACGATTTTTACTTTGAAAGTTATTTGATTAACTGAGGAAAAATTGAGAAATCGGTATTTTTTACTCAATAAATATATTTAATGATAAGACATATTGATTCATGAGTTAAATAAATTATTAGATATATGAGGAATGATTTTTAATGAAGTTATAGGTGGGTTTTGGTTATATATAACCCCTCTATGCATCAAAAAGTCTCATGAGACAAATTAGTTGGCCAAATCAGATGAGTTTTTACCCATAGTTTAAAACTATCTTGTGAAAGGTCTTGACAATAGTGGTATCACGATGAATAATATCATAATGTCTAATAATTAAGAATTTACTTCATTTACAATTCATTTATTATTATCATCAATGATATTTTTGAAATGATATTATCTCTGTATGCATTAAATTATCAGTTTATTGATTAAATGGTATATGTCTTTAATTATTTACCTTCCCATATTGATTATGCCTCATCCAATTATGATATCCAAGTTATCGATTGAATGTAAATCATGTTAAGTTATTTATATTTCCATATTTATTATGATTTATTCATTATTTATATACACTGTTTTAGATAACCTTTACTGAGCATTTGAGCCCACTCTTATTTTTTTTCCTTTCCCTAGAACATGAAGAAGAATTCTTTGAATGAGTTTAAGGATGCCAAATTATTTCCATTATATGATTTGAATTTTATTTCCCTATGTAAAATGGGTATTTATTATATATATAGTTCTCCAAAACTATTAAACTAATCAATCCTTCGTGATTTTAACCCTTATATCTATGCTAATTTAATAAAGTAGACACCAAATCTGGTGCCTCTTACCTGGTTAGATTCACTTCTGGTGGTCCTGCTCCCTCATTATGAGGTTGATTGTAATAATTACCTGTGTTTTCATCTCTTGTAATATTATTTTATTTTATGAATATTATCCTTGGCCTTTTGGTAAAGGGACTGATAAAACACTATTTTCTTGAATATTTTATTGATAATAAATGATATAATTTCCCCACATTGTGTTAAATATGTTTATTTATAAAATATTTGGGATTAGATCATTCATTTGAATATATGATGAAAATTCCAGTTTTACCCTTTATAGTTTACTGTAGTATTTCGAATATAAATATTTTTATATTTATTATTTGAATTTGAAATTTTGTAACAGTGTTACTAACTTAATTATATACAACTTTTATTCAGGATACTAGAGCTAAAGAGTCCATTTGGTTGTTGAAATTGGGCCATGAAGTCAAAGTTGGGCTGAGCTCTCCAGAATGGAGAAGCTTCTGTATTTCGGCCCTAACTCCTTCATATGGGACTGTATTGAGCCCAAATTTGGAGAGGAGATAAAAGACACATATCCTCAGATTTGATCCTTCTAGAAGGCCGTCCAATTCACGCGTTTCGGTGGTCAAATGGGCAGTGAAAGTTGGAATAAAATATTTGGCCGAATTTCCACATTCACACTTGAAACCACTTGTAACCTCTCCTCCCCTCCCCTATATAAATTCGAGTTTTTCTCATTTGGAGGGGTTGGGACGTGAGTTGGGAATTTGAGGGTAGAGAAGAAGTGGATCCACTCTAATTCTTCAACCATTTAAATAAGGGTAGCTCTTGAAGCAAGGATCCCTTCGACGAAGCCTTCTTCTTCTCCTTCATGTTGTAATGATTTTGTTTATGTAATAAACTTCTTTGTTCTTCTTTTATTTCTTCTCTTTTCTTCTGTTTTGTTTAAATTTCTTCTTCTCTTAATCTTCCTAATTGTTCTAGAATTATTGAGTAGAAGCGTTATTGGGTTATACCCATTTTAAACCTTTGCACATGCAAAACGCTTCTACGATGATTACACCACCCATGGAAGAGTAGTCTTTTAGTAATCGATCTATCTTCTACCCTATTCATTTAATTATTTTGAATCAATGAGCTACTGTAATTCACTTAATATGATCCATGAATTGTGTTTTTAAATTGTAAGAAACTAAGCAAGCAATTGAACAATTAACACAAAAACACGCGAGGTCGGGATTTTGTGTAAATTGTGAGAGCGCGATCCTAATCGGTAATACAAGACCACACGGGATAAATTTGTAGAGTTCAAATATAATCCCTAAACATAATTCATCCTCATTTCCATAATGGATATGTGCCTTAATTTACCACTGAACATAAGCTAATCTTATAACATCAATCAAAGAAGGGTGCTGCGATTGCATGTTCCAAAGTTATCCTAGGGTTAAATTCACATCATCTTCGTGGTAAATTTAATTCTCATAGGGTTCATGATTTAACAAATTAAGGGATCATAATTAAGTGAATGTTAATTTAAATGATAATGATTAATAATAAAGTGAAGAGGTAGAGTTAGATCGATTACGTCTTTTAAATAGATTTCTAAAAAAACATCTTCTTGTTGTGTCATTCTAATCAAAACTTCATTTCAAAATTAAAAACAAAAAAAATGCAATATTCTTCCAGCAAACTTCTTCTAGATTTATAAACTATAAACAACCACCCCCATACTTTCAAGTAGTGTTTTTATTCCCTTTTATTTTGTTTCTAGAATACCTCTGAAAAGTTGTTTTAATTCACTTCCTCCTTTGAGAGACGACCTTAGTCAGCCACTCTGCTACACCTAAGTACCCCAAAATCACACTAATCATTTGAGGGCGCCCACGACAGAGCTCTTTCAAATTGGCACCGTTGCCGGGGAGGCAAGTAATTATTTCAACTAATTAGATGTATTTATTTTATTTTACATTTTATTCTCTTCCTCTCTTCTTTCTTCCTTATTTACCCAATCTGATTTTTCTTCTTCTTCTTTTATTTTTTTCTACTTCTTTTTGGACCATAAACTCAAACTTCTCATTTTTATTTTACTATGGTCCACTTTATTTCTTTTCATTTTTATTTAATCTATGACATGGACTAATCCCGAAGATCTCTTAGATCTTGACCCTGAGATTGAACGTAGCCTTAGGGCACGAATAAAACATTCTCAATCTACGGGAAGTTTCAATATTCAACCAGTTGTTGAATTCCTCTCTTCTGGAAACATTGAAATTGGAAGCAATTAAAATTCAAACATAAAAGGGGAACCAATGGCTGAAAACAATGGAAATGAACTTAATAAAACCATTCGATATTTGGCTGAACCTGATATTAACTATCAACCAAATTGTATTGCATACCCAAATCTCGAATCAGACTTTGAACTAAAATAGGGGTTAATTCACTTACTTCCAAAGTTTCATGGCCTCTCTAGTGAGGATACCAACAAACACCTTAAATAATTTAATGTGGTTTGCTCAACGTTAAAACCAAGAAATGTTTCTGAAGATCATATCAAATTAAGAGCATTCCCATTATCACTTGATGGAGCTGCAAAAGATTGGATGTACTATTTGCAACCTGAAGATGTAACATGTTGGAATGATTTGAAACGTCTTTTCTTACAAAGATTTTTTCCAGCATCAAGGACAACATCCATTCGAAAGGAGATATCGGGGATCAAGCAAGCCCAAGGGGAGTCAATGTATGAGTACTGGGATGGATTCAAGAAGTTGTGTGCAAGCTGCCCACATCACCAAATCAGTGAGCAATTACTCATCTAGTACTTCTATGAAGGACTCACACCCACGGAGAGGAGCATGGTGGATGCTGCAGCTAGAGGAGCATTGGTGGACAAGACACCAGTAGCTGCACGAGCATTGATTGACAAAATGGACCAAAACTCTCAACAATTTGGTGATAGAGGTACACCACATGTTCGAGGAGTACATCAAGTAAGTCCTTCTTCTATTGAAATTCATTTGATTGATACCAAGTTAGATGAATTGACAACTATGGTGAGGAAAATTTCTTTGGCACAAAAGAAATCTCTACCAGCTCCTTCAAGGCCTTGTGGCATTTGCACTGAGACAAGCCACCCAACTGACTATTGCCCACAACTACAAGAGACAGAGGATTGCGCAACAGTATTCCCAGGGAGACCATTTCAGCAGCAACAACAACCATATCCCCAAAAGAAGTTTGATTCATTTGCTCCAACATACAACCAAGGGTGGAAAGATCAACCGGACATGAGGTATGGCTCTGGACAACAACAAAGGCCCCCTTTTCAACCAAACTTTCAGCAGCCTCCGCCTTACCAGCAGGGTTTCCAACAACCCCAAAGGAGATTTGAAGCCCAAGAATCAGCAAGTCAGCAACAAGGGAATCCTCCACCAAAGGTAGATTCTAATACTGATGATCTTTTGAAGCAAATTGTTCTTAATCAACAGAATGAGCTAAAGAGTCAAAGTTCGGAGCTGAGGGAGTTGAAGACTCAAATGAGCCAGATTTCCACCGCCCTCCATGAACTTGTAAGTAAGAATTCCGGAAATCTACCTTCCCAACCCACTCAAAATCTAAAGGGGAATGTTAGTTCCATCACATTGAGAAGTGGGAAGTAAATGAACGATACATCTGTACCTACCATTCCACCGGGATTCACCTCAACTCCAGAGAAGCCGCATTCCAAACCAACTGATGAGAAATCCAAGGAGAAAGATAAAGGTAAGAAAAATATTGATGATGTTCCTCCTAAACCCCTTCCTTTTCCAAACAGGGTTGTTCAAACCAAGAAGATGGCTGAAGAAGCAATGCAAAAGGAGGTTTTGGACACATTCAAGCGTGTGGAGATCAACATTCCTCTACTTGAAGCCATTAAGCAAATCCCAAGGTATGACAAATTCTTAAAAGAACTCTGCACCAATCGAAGAGGGCTCAAGGGGAATGAGAGGATCAACCTTGGAAGGAATGTCTCGACACTCATTACACCAACTCTAGCAATGCCAACAAAGTGCAAGGATCCCAGGACATTCACTATCCCATGTACCATAGGGGAGTTGCACTTCTCTGATGCTCTTTTTGATTTAGGAGCTTCAATAAATGTGATGCCTCACTCTGTATTCTCTTCCTTGCAGGTTGGTGAGTTGAAGCCGACAAGAGTAGTGGTGCAGTTGGCGAATAGAGCTACGGCATATCCAGCGGGAGTTCTTGAGGATGTACTTGTTCGGGTAAGAGACATGATCTTTCCAGCAGACTTCTATGTGCTTAACATGGAGGATGATCAGGTAAGTTCTCATGCCCCCATTATCTTAGGTAGACCCTTCCTCAAAACTGCCAAAACTATCATAAATGTCAATGAGGGTACACTTTCCATGGAGTTTGTAGATGAAGTTGTGATATTTAATGTTATGGATTCCATGAAGTACCCCTCAGAGGACTATTCTACTTTTGTTATCTCCCATTTTGAACCACCAAGTAAAAACATCATGGAATTGGATTTTACTATGCTTAGGGAGATTATGAGTATTGGTTCTAGTTTGATGTCTAAGAGTACTTCTACACCCGTTTTTAAGGAACAAGACTCTCTAAGATTTGATTTTGAAATGGAATCGTATTCTGATTTTGATCATGTGAACTCTAATTATGACATGGCTATTGAGTATGCTGATGGATTTGGTGCTTTATTCTTTGATTGTGAGGATTTTTATTCTGTAACTGATGTTCATTGTGCAGATATGTTTGCTGCATCAATTTCTCCATCCATACTACACCCTCCTTCATTAGAACTCAAACCATTGACACCAAATCTAAAATACTCATACTTGTTGAATGGTGAGAGATTACCTGTTATCATTGCTAACAATCTCCCTTTTGAACATGAAGAAAAGATTTTGAATATTTTGAGGGAGAACATCAAGGCGATTGGGTGGACCTTGGCTGACATATCAGGTATTAGCCCCTCCATTTGCAAGCATAGGATTCTCTTGGAGGATGGGGCTAAACCGGTGAGACAACCACAAAGGAGACTCAATCCCACCCTCCTGGAAGTTGTTAAAAAGGAAGTTGAGAAATTTCTCGAGGTAGGTATAATCTTTCCCATTTCAGATTCACAGTGGGTAAGTCCAATTCAGGTTGTGCCTAAGAAAACTGGTTTTACTGTTGTTAAAAATGAGAAAGATGATTTAGTTCCAATGAGGGTGCAAAACAGTTGGCGTGTGTGTATTGATTATAGGAAACTAAATCAGTCCACTCACAAGGACCATTTCCCCCTCCCATTTATTGATCAAATGCTCGAGAGACTAGTTGGGAAAACACACTATTGTTTCTTGGATGGATTTTCTGGATATTTTCAGGTTCCTATAGCTCCAGAGGATCAGGAGAAGACTACATTCACATGTCCCTTTGGCACATTTGCCTACCAGATGATGCCATTTGGACTTTGCAACGCCCTAGGTAACTTCCAGAGATGTATGGTTAGTATTTTTTCTGATTTTATTGAGACCTTCATGGAGGTATTTATCGATGATTTTACAGTGTATGGATCCTCATTTGATGAATGTATAAAGAGTTTGGGAAAGGTGTTGAATCGTTGTATTGAGAAGAATCTGGTCCTGAACTTTGAAAAGTGTCATTTTATGGTAGAGCATGGCATTGTCTTAGGGCATGTGGTGTCAAAACATGGGATAGAGGTTGATAGATCTAAGGTAGACATTATTTCATCCTTACCCTATCCTTCATGTGTGCGTGATGTTAGATCTTTCCTAGGGCATGCAGGATTTTATCGGCGTTTCATCAAAGATTTTAGTAAGATCGCTCTTCCTATGTCACGATTACTTCAAAAAGATTCTGATTTTGTGTTTGATGATTCTTTTAGGACTTCCTTTGATGAGCTAAAGAAGTGTCTGACCACTCCACCTATCATACAGACCCCACAGTGGGACCTTCCATTTGAGCTTATGTGTGATGCCTCCAACTTCGCGGTTGGAGCTGTCTTATCTCAGAGGGTGGAAGGACGTTCACATGTGATTTCCTATGCATCGAGGACACTGGATTCATCCCAATCAAACTACACTACCACAGAAAAGGAGTTTCTTACTGTCATATTTTCTTTAGATAAATTCCGTTCATATTTATTGGGCTCTAATGTAGTTGTTTTTTCTGACCATGCAACTTTGAGGTACCTCCTAAAGAAGCCAGATGCAAAGCCACGACTTATCCGTTGGATGCTCCTTCTTCAGGAATTTGATATTGAGATAAAGGACAAGAAGGTATCAGAGAATTTGGTGGTGGACCACATGAGTAGGCTTACTCACACACTAGAGGATGACACCTTGGACCAGGTACCACTTCAGGACACTTTCCCCGATGAAAATCTCTATACCATCTCAGGTACACATCCTTGGTATGCTGATTTAGTTAATTACATTGTTTCCTCTGAAATCCCAGAAAATTTGAAGAAGCATCAAGTCCAAAAATTAAAAAGTGAGTCTAGGTTTTATGTGTGGGATGATCCTTACCTCTGGCGCATGTGTAATGACCAAGTTATTAGGAGGTGTATTCATGATCATGAGTTTGAGTCTGTTTTGCAATTCTGTCATACACTTGCATGTGGTGGTCACTTTGGACCCCAACGGATAGCTAGGAATGTTTTGGACTCTGGATTATATTGGCCTAGTTTATTCCATGATGCCCATGTGTTTTGTAAGTCATGCACTCGTTACCAACACACTGGGAACATTTCTAAGAGACATGAGATGCCCCAACAACCCATACTATTCTGTGAGATTTTTGATGTATGGGGCATTGATTTTATGGGTCCTTTTCTTAGTTCATTTGGATTTTTGTGTATTTTGGTTGCTGTTGATTATGTGAGTAAATGGGTGGAGGCCAAGGCCACCAGGGCTGACGATTCTCATGTTGTAGTGGATTTTGTCAAGGCTCAAATTTTCTGCAGGTTTGGAGTACCAAAGGCCATCATCAGTGACCAAGGGACACACTTTTTCAATAGGAATTTTTCTTCCCTCCTTCGAAAGTATGGGGTGACACACAAAACATCAACACCATACCACCCCCAAACAAATGGCCATGATGAGGTTTCAAATCCTGAGTTAAAACAAATCTTGGAGAAAACCGTGCAGCCAAATAGGAAGGATTGGATCAAGCGCTTGGATGATGCATTGTGGGCTTATAGGGCAACATACAAGACCCCCATTGGTATGTCCCCATTTCGGATTGTTTTTGGTAAAGCGTGTCATCTCCCCGTGGAAGTCGAGCATCAGGCATATTGGATATAATGAAATGTAACATGGATTTGGCCCAAGCTGGAATTCAAAGGAAGTTGCAAATTCAAGAGCTTGAGGAGATTCGACTGTCATCATATGAGAACTCAAGGCTCTACAAGGAAATATCAAAAGCATCTCATGACAAAATGATCCAACAAAGGGAGTTTCATGTTGGAGAGAAAGTCCTTCTCTATAGTTCACGATTGAAGTTGATGCCTGGTAAGTTGCGTTCCAGATGGTTAGGTCCTTATATTGTGTGTAATGTTTTTCCTTATGGTGCAGTGGAGATCACACAAGAGGACACTGGAAGGAGCTTTACAGTCAATGGGCAACGTTTGAAGAGATACATTGAGGGACATCCTACTGATGCAGTGGATTTTATCACACTGCATGACCCCATCATCACTTGATCACATCAGGCTGTTCCTAACACTTTCACTTTTATATTATTTGTCCTATTTAAAAATTCTGCATTTAATGTGCATATATCATCTCATAGGTTCACATTGAGGAAAATGCAATATTTTATGTGTGGGGGAGGAAACCTTTTAGTTTAGTAATTTCAATTGCTTTCCTGTTCAAAAAAAACCAAAAAAAATTGCGTGTTTTTCAAATTTTGTGTGTTTATTTTACAATTTTCTGTGTGTTTTTGAAACTTTTGGGCTGAAATGATTCTCATAACCATTTTTAAATCCATATCAATAAGTGAAACAATTTACCCCTTGAAACTAAGCTTAAATTAATGCTGAAATGACTTTGTTTCAAGTTCAAATATTTAGTAATTTCATGAAAATTATGCTGAATTTTGAATCCCATGCCAATCTCACTGTCTTTATATTTGAAATCACTTTCCTGTGAAGCTTCTAAACCATTATTTTCATATTCTTTACATTCACCTCACTTCTTGAGAGAACCAAACCATGCTTGATTTAACCAGAATTTGATCTATTCCTGTCAAAACTTGAGGGTATGAGGTACATATATTTAAATGATTGAGGCATTTGTTTGGTATTAAAGCCCCTATTTCAAAGAATCCTTTTTTATAATGGCCTACCTTGAATATTTAATCCTTGTATCCCTTAGAATCCACACACAACCTATTAGGTTAAGCCACATTACAAGCCAATTTTCCCTATCCAACCAACTCTTGAAGTGAAATTGCATAATCTAGTTGAGCTTAAGTGTGGGGGAAGCTGTCTTGTGTTGTGCCACCACATTATGTGATACTTTGGGTGGAAAATTAAATTCTTAAGAGATGTGTTTGCTGCTGAAGAAATTCATTATATTGAAAGATGTGCCTTTTCTGGATCTTTCATGACAAGTGAAGTTGTGCCTTTTCTGGAGCTTCTAATTGAGGTGGAAAGCTGTGCCCATCTGGAGCTTTCAAGAAGATCATGTTTGAGAAGATTGAAATTTTGTATGCTGAAATGATGAATGGTGTAAACCTTTCATGAATTTTCATGATGATGGAGCTGAATTGATACTATGGGGATTGAAGAGAAGACCATATTTAAGTGAAAATTAGATTAATGCAATTTTGCTTCAAAAGAGTCAAGCCCTCCTCATTCAGCCTCAGAGTTTTTCACATCTTAATCCTACCATCCGAAAGCCACAAAACAACCCTGAAAAGTCCTCATGATAAACATATTTCCTTGACTCACATCGGGTAGTGATGTAGGAATCTATCAAGCCTATGGTGACCCTTGTATGAGTTTGGATGAGAAAGACATTGCAAAAAAATTGATATTTGAGTGATGAGAGAAAATTTAAGCGAGGTAAGTGTTTTGTGTATGGGCGGATAAATGAAGTGGAAATATATTGAATGATATAAATGGAGAACTTGAAATAAGGTTTTTTATGAGGCATGATATCTTTTTATTCTTGGTGTGAAATTGATTGATCTTAAGGATATGTGTTTTAAAATTGGTTTTGATTTGATATTGATGTTTACTTGATATGAGGTTTTTCCCAGGTGTGCAAAAGGGTAAGTGTGAGGAAGTTGATAAAACACTATTTTATTGAATATTTTATTGATAATAAATGATATAATTTCCTCACATTGTGTTAAATATCTTTATTTATAAAATATTTGGGATTAGATCATTCATTTGAATATTTGATGAAAATTCAAGTTTTACCCTTTATAGTTTACTGTAGTATTTCGAATATAAATATTTTTATATATATTATTTGAATTTGAAATTTTGTAACAGTGTTACTAACTTAATTATCTACAAATTTTATTCAGGACACTAGAGCTAAAGAGTCCATTTGTTTGTTGAAATTGGGCAATGACGTCAAAGTTGGTCTGGGCACTCCAGAATGGAGAGGCTTCTGTATTTCGGCCATAACTCCTTCATATGGGACTGTATGGAGCCCCAATTTGGAGAGGAGATAAAAGACACATATCCTCACATTTGATCCTTCTGGAAGGCCGTCCAATTCACGCGTTTAAGTGGTCAAATGGGCGGTAAAATTTGGAAAAAAATATTTTCCCGAATTTCCACATTCACACTTGAAACCACTTGTAACCTCTCCTCCCCTCCCCTTTATAAATTGGAGTTTTTCTCATTTGGATGGGTTGGGACGTTAATTGGGAAGTTTAGGGCAGAGAAGAAGTGGATCTACTCCAATTCGTCAACCATTTCAATAAGGGTAGCTCTTGAAGCAAGGATCCCTTCGACGAAGCCTTCTTCTTCTCCTTCATGTTGTAATGCTTTTGTTTATGTAATAAACTTCTTTGTTATTCTTTTATTTCTTCTATTTTCTTCTGTTTTGTTTAAATTTCTTATTCTCTTAATCTTCCTAATTGGGCTTGAATTCTTGAGTAGAAGCGTTATTGGGTTATACCCATTTTAAACCTTTGCACATGCAAAACGCTTCTACGATGATTACACCACCCATGGAAGAGTAGTCTTTTAGTAATCAATCTATCTTCTATCCTCTTCATTTAATTATTTTGAATCAATGAGCTACTGTAATTCACTTAATATGATCCATGAATTGTGTTTTTAAATTGTAAGAAACTAAGCAAGCAATTGAACAATTAACACAAAAACACGCGAGGTCGGGATTTTGTGTAAATTGTGAGAGCGCGATCTTAATCGGTAATACAAGACCACACGAGATAAATTTGTAGAGTTCAAATATAATCCCTAAACACAATTCATCCTCATTTCCAGAATGGATATGTGCCTTAATTTACCACTGACCATAAGCTAATCTTAAAACATCAATCAAAGAAGGGTGCTGCGATTGCATGTTCCGAAGTTAGCCTAGGGTTAAATTCACATCATCTTCGTGGTAAATTTAATTCTCGTAGGGTTCAAGATTTAACAAATTAAGAGATCATAATTAAGTGACTGTTAATTTAAATGATAATGATTAATAATAAAGTGAAGAGGTAGAGTTAGATCGATTACGTCTTTTAAATAGATTTCTAAAAAAACACCTTCTTGTTGTGTCATTCTAATCGAAACTTCATTTCAAAATTAAAAACAAAAAAAATGCAATCTTCTTCCAGCAAACTTCTTCTAGATTTATAAACTATAAACAACCACCCCCATACTTTCAAGTAGTGTTTTTATTCCCTTTTATTTTGTTTCTAGAATACCTCTGAAAAGTTGTTTTAATTCACTTCCTCCTTTGAGAGACGACCTTGGTCAGCCACTCTGCTACACCTAAGTACCCCAAAATCACACTAATCATTTGAGGGCGCCCACAACAGCGCTCTTTCAAATTGGCGCCGTTGCCAGGGAGGCAAGTAATTATTTCAACTAATTAGAGGTATTTATTTTATTTTACATTTTATTCTCTTCCTCTCTTCTTTCTTCCTTCTTTACCCAATCTGATTTTTCTTCTTCTTCTTTTATTTTCTTCTACTTCTTTTTGGACCATCAACTCAAACTTCTCATTTTTATTTTACTATGGTCCACTTTCTTTCTTTTCATTTTTATTTAATCTATGACATGAACTAATCCCGAAGATCTCTTAGATATTGACCCTGAGATTGAACGTAGCCTTAGGGCACGAATCAGACATTCTCAATCTACGGGAAGTTTCAATATTCAACTAGTTGTTGAATTCCTCTCTTCTGGAAACATTGAAATTGGAAGCAATTCAAATTCAAACATAAAAGAGGAACCAATGGCTAAAAACAATGGAAATGAACTTAATAGAACCATTCGAGAATTGGCTGCACCTGATATTAACTATCAACCAAATTGTATTGCATACCCAAATCTCGAATCAGACTTTGAACTAAAATCAGGGTTAATTCACTTACTTCCAAAGTTTCATGGCCTCTCTAGTGAGGATCCCAACAAACACCTTAAAGAATTTAATGTGGTTTTCTCAACGTTAAAACCATGAAATGTTTCTGAAGATCAAATCAAATTAATAGCATTCTCATTCTCACTTGATGGAGCTTCAAAAGATTGGATGTACTATTTGCAACCTGAAGATGTAACATGTTGGAATGATTTGAAACGTCTTTTCTTAAAAAGATTTTTTCCAGCATCAAGGACAACATCCATTCAAAAGGAGATATCGGGGATCAAGCAAGCCCAAGGGGAGTCAATGTATGAGTACTGGGAGGGATTCAAGAAGTTGTGTGCAAGCTGCCCACATCACCAAATCAGTGAGCAATTACTCATCCAATACTTCTATGAAGGACTCACACCCATGGAGAGGAGCATGGTGGATGTTGCAGCTGGAGGAGCATTGGTGGAAAAGACACCAGTAGCTGCACGAGCATTGATTGACAAAATGGCCCAAAACTCTCAACAATTTGGTGATAGAGGTACACCACATGTTCGAGGAGTACATCAAGTAAGTCCTTCTTCTCTTGAAAGTCATTTGATTGATACCAAGTTAGATGAATTGAAAACTATGGTGAGGCAAATTGCTTTGGCACAAAAGAAATCTCTACCCCCTCCTTCAAGGCCTTGTGGCATTTGCACTGAGACAAGCCACCCAACTGACTATTGCCCACAACTACAAGAGACAGAGGATTGCGCAGCAGTATTCCCAGGGAGACCATTTCAGCAGCAACAACAACCATATCCCCAAAATAAGTTTGATTCATTTGCTCCAACATACAACCAAGGGTGGAAAGATCAACCGGACATGAGGTATGGCTCTTGAAAACAACAAAGGCCCCCTTTTCAACCAAACTTTCTGTAGCCTCCGCCTTAACAGCAGGGTTTCCAACAATCTCAAAGGAGATTTGAAGCCCAAGAATCAGCAAGTCAGCAACAAGGGAATCCTCCACCAAAGGTAGATTCTAATACTGATGATCTTTTGAAGAAAATTGTTCTTAATCAACAGAATGAGCTAAAGAGTCAAAGTTCGGAGCTGAGGGAGTTGAAGACTCAAATGAGCCAGATTGCCACCACCCTCCATGAACTTGTAAGTGAGAATTCCAGAAATCTACCTTCCCAACCCACTCCAAATCCAAAGGGGAATGTTAGATCCATCACATTGAGAAGTGTCAAGCAAATGAACGATACATCTGTACCTACCATTCCACCGGGATTCACCTCAACTCCAGAGAAGCCGCATTCCAAACCAACTGATGAGAAATCCAAGGAGAAAGATAAAGGTAAGAAAAATATTGATGATGTTCCTCCTAAACCCCTTCCTTTTCCAAACAGGGTTGTTCAAACCAAGAAGATGGCTTAAGAAGAAATGCAAAAGGAGGTTTTGGACACATTCAAGCGTGTGGAGATCAACATTCCTCTACTTGAAGCCATTATGCAAATCCCAAGGTATGCCAAATTCTTAAAAGAAATCTGCACCAATCGAAGAGGGCTCAAGGGGAATGAGAGGATCAAACTTGGAAGGAATGTCTCGACACTCATTACACAAACTCTAGCAATTCCAACAAAGTGCAAGGATCCCGGGACATTCACCATCCCATGTACCATAGGGGAGTTGCACTTCTCTAATGCTCTTTGTGATTTAGGAGCTTCAATAAATGTGATGCCTCACTCTGTATTATCTTCCTTGCAGGTTGGTGAGTTGAGGCCGACAAGAGTAGTGGTGCAGTTGGCGAATAGAGCTACGGCATATCCAGCGGGAGTTCTTGAGGATGTACTTGTTCGGGTAAGAGACATGATCTTTCCAGAAGACTTCTATGTGCTTAACATGGAGGATGATCAGGTAAGTTCTCATGCCCCCATTATCTTAGGTAGACCCTTCCTCAAAACTGCAAAAACTATCATAAATGTCAATGAGGGTACACTTTCCATGGAGTTTGGAGATGAAGTTGTGATATTTAATGTTATGGATTCCACGAAGTACCCCTCATAGGACCATTCTGCTTTTGTTATCTCCAATTTTGAACCACCAAGTAAAAACATCATGGAATTGGATTGTCCTATGCTTAGGGAGATTATGAGTATTGGTTCTAGTTTGATGTCTAAGAGTACTTCTACACCCATTTTAAGGAACAAGACTCTCTAAGATTTGATTTTGAAATGGAATAATATTCTGATTTTGATCATGTGAACTCTGATTATGACATGGCTATTGAGTATGCTGATGGATTTGGTGCTTTATTCTCTGATTGTGATGATTTTTATTCTGTAACTGATGTTCATTGTGAAGATATGTTTGTTGCATCAATTTATCCATCCATACTACACCCTCCTTCATTAGAACTCAAACCATTTCCACCAAATCTAAAATACTCATACTTGTTGAATGGTGAGAGATTACCTGTTATCATTGCTAACAATCCCCCTTTTGAACATGAAGAAAAGCTTTTGAATATTTTGAGGGAGAACATCAAGGCGATTGGGTGGACCTTGGCTGACATATCAGGTATTAGCCCCTCCATTTGCATGCATAGGATTCTCTTGGAGCATGGGGCTAAACCAGTGAGACAACCACAAAGGAGACTCAATCCCACCCTCCTGGAAGTTGTTAAAAAGGAAGTTGAGAAATTGCTCGAGGTAGGTATAATCTTTCCCATTTCAGATTCACAGTGGGTAAGTCCAATTCAGGTTGTGCCTAAGAAAACTGGTTTTACTGTTGTTAAAAATGAGAAAGATGATTTAGTTCCAATGAGGGTGTAAAACAGTTGGCGTGTGTGTATTGATTATAGGAAACTAAATCAGTCCACTCACAAGGACCATTTCCCCCTCCCATTTATTGATCAAATGCTCGAGAGACTAGCTGGGAAAACACACTATTGTTTCTTGGATGGATTTTCTAGATATTTTCAGGTTCCTATAGCTCCAGAGGATCAGGAGAAGACTACATTCACCTGTCCCTTTGGCACATTTGCCTACCGGAGGATGCCATTTGGACTTTGCAACGCCCCAGGTACCTTCTAGAGATGTATGGTGAGTATTTTTTCTGATTTTATTGAGACCTTCATGGAGGTATTTATGGATGATTTTACAGTGTATGGATCCTCATTTGATGAATGTATAAAGAGTTTGGGAAAGGTGTTGAATCGTTGTATTGAGAAGAATCTGGTCCTGAACTTTGAAAAGTGTCATTTTATGGTAGAGCATGGCATTGTCTTAGGGCATGTGGTGTCAAAACATGGGATAGAGGTTGATAGATCTAAGGTAGACATTATTTCATCCTTACCCTATCCTTCATGTGTGCGTGATGTTAGATCTTTCCTAGGGCATGCAGGATTTTATCGGCGTTTCATCAAAGATTTTAGTAAGATCGCTCTTCCTATGTCACAATTACTTCAAAAAGATTCTGATTTTGTGTTTGATGATTCTTGTAGGACTTCCTTTGATGAGATAAAGAAGTGTCTGACCACTCCACCTATCATACAGACCCCACAGTGGGACCTTCCATTTGAGCTTATGTGTGATGCCTCCAACTTCGCGGTTGGAGCTGTCTTATCTCAGAGGGTGGAAGGACGTTCACATGTGATTGCCTATGCATCGAGGACACTGGATTCAGCCCAATCAAACTACACTACCACAAAAAAGGAGTTTCTTACTGTCATATTTTCTTTAGATAAATTCCGTTCATATTTATTGGGCTCTAAAGTAGTTGTTTTTTCTGACCATGCAGCTTTGAGGTACCTCCTAAAGAAGCCAGATGCAAAGCCACGACTTATCCGTTGGATGCTCATTCTTTAGGAATTTGATATTGAGATAAAGGACAAGAAGGTATCAGAGAATTTGGTGGCGGACCACATGAGTAGGCTTACTCACACACTAGAGGATGACACCTTGGACCAGGTACCACTTCAGGACACTTTCCCCGATGAAAATCTCTATACCATCTCAGGTACGCATCCTTGGTATGCTGATTTAGTTAATTACATTGTTTCCTCTGAAATCCCAGAAAATTTGAAGAAGCATCAAGTCCAAAAATTAAAAAGTGAGTCTAGGTTTTATGTGTGGGATGATCCTTACCTCTGGCGCATGTGTAATGACCAAGTTATTAAGAGGTGTATTCCTAATCATGAGTTTGAGTCTGTTTTGCAATTCTGTCATACACTTGCATGTGGTGGACACTTTGGACCCCAACGGACAGCTAGGAAAGTTTTGGACTCTGGATTATATTGGCCTAGTTTATTCCAGGATGCCCATGTGTTTTGTAAGTCATGCACTCGTTACCAACACACTGGGAACATTTCTAAGAGACATGAGATGCCCCAACAACCCATACTATTCTGTGAGATTTTTGATGTATGGGGCATTGATTTTATGGGTCCTTTTCCTAGTTCATTTGGATTTTTGTATATTTTGGTTGCTGTTGATTATGTGAGTAAATGGGTGGAGGCCAAGGCCACTAGGACTGACGATTCTCATGTTGTAGTGGATTTTGTCAAGTCTCAAATTTTCTGCAGGTTTGGAGTACCAAAGGCCATCATCAGTGACCAAGGGACACACTTTTGCAATAGGAATTTTGCTTCCCTCCTTCGAAAGTATGGGGTGACACACAAAACATCAACACCATACCACCCCCAAACAAATGGCCAGGATGAGGTTTCAAATCGTGAGTTAAAACAAATCTTGGAGAAAACCGTGCAGCCAAATAGGAAGGATTGGATCAAGCGCTTGGATGATGCATTGTGGGCTTATAGGACAGCATACAAGACCCCCTTTGGTATGTCCCCATTTCGGATTGTTTTTGGGAAAGCGTGTCATCTCCCCGTGGAAGTCGAGCATCGGGCATATTGGATATAAAGAAATGTAACATGGATTTGGCCCAAGCTGGAATTCAAAGGAAGTTGCAAATTCAAGAGCTTCAGGAGATTCGACTGTCATCATATGAGAACTCAAGGCTCTACAAGGAAAGATCAAAAGCATATTATGACAAAATGATCCAACAAAGGGAGTTTCATGTTGGAGAGAAAGTCCTTCTCTATAGTTCACGATTGAAGTTGATGCCTGGTAAGTTGCGTTCCAGATGGTTAGGTCCTTATATTGTGTGTAATGTTTTTCCTTATGGTGTAGTGGAGATCACACAAGAGGACACTGGAAGGAGCTTTACAGTCAATGGGCAATGTTTGAAGAGATACATTGAGGGACATCCTACTGATGTAGTGGATTTTATCACACTGCACGACCCCATCATCACTTGATCACATCAGGCTGTTCCTAACCCTTTCACTTTTATATTAATTGTCCTATTTAAAAATTCTGCATTTCATGTGCATATATCATCTCATAGGTTCACATTGAGGACAATGCAATATTTTATGTGTGGGGGAGGAAACCTTTTAGTTTAGTAATTTCAATTGCTTTCCTTTTAAAAAAAACCAAAAAAAAAATTGCGTGTTTTTCAAATTTTGTGTGTTTTTGAAACTTTTGGGCTGAAATGATTCTCATCCCCATTTTTAAATCCATATCAATAAGTGAAACAATTTACCCCTTGAAACTAAGCTTAAATGAATGCTGAAATGACTTTTTTTCAAGTTCAAATATTTAGTAATTTCATGAAAATTACGCTGGATTTTGAATCCCATGCCAATCTCACTGTCTTTATATTTGAAATCACTTTCCTGTGAGGCTTCTAAACCATTATTTTCATATTCTTTACATTCACCTCACTTCTTGAGAGAACCACCTCACTTCTTGAGAGAACCAAACCATGCTTTATTTAACCAGAATTTGATCTATTCCTGTCAAAACTTGAGGGTTTGAGGTACATATATTTAAATGATTGAGGCATTTGTTTGGTATTAAAGCCCCTATTTCAAAGAATCCTTTTTTATAATGGCCTACCTTGAATATTTAATACTTGTATCCCTTAGAAGCCACGCACAGCCTATTAGGTTAAGCCACATTACAAGCCAATTTTCCCTATCCAACCAACTCTTGAAGTGAAATTGCATAATCTAGTTGAGCTTAAGTGTGGGGGAAGCTGTCTTGTGTTGTGCCACCACATTATGTGATACTTTGGGTGGAAAATTAAATTCTGAAGAGATGTGTCTGCTGCTGAAGAAATTCATTATATTGAAAGCTGTGCCTTTTCTGGATCTTTCATGACAAGTGAAGCTGTGCCTTTTCTGGAGCTTCTAATTGAGGTGGAAAGCTGTGCCCATCTAGAGCTTTCAAGAAAATCATGTTTGAGAAGATTGAAATTTTTTATGCTGAAATGATGAATGGTGTAAACCTTTCATTACTTTTCATGATGATGGAGCTGAATTGATACTATGGGGATTGAAGAGAAGACCATATTTAAGTGAAAATTAGATTAATGCAATTTTTCTTCAAAAGAGTCAAGCCCTCCTCATTCAGCCTCAGAGTTTTTCACATCTTAATCCTACCAAACTAAAGCCACAGAACAACCCTGAAAAGTCCTCATGATAAACATATGTCCTTGACTCACATCGGGTAGTGATGTAGGAATCTATCAAGCCTATGGTGACCCTTGTATGAGTTTGGATGAGAAAGACATTGCAAAAAAATTGATATTTGAGTGATGAGAGAAAATTCAAGCGAGGTAAGTGTTTTGTGCATGGGCGGATAAATGAAGTGGAAATATATTGAATGATATAAATGGAGAACTTTAAATAAGGTTTTTTATGAGGCATGATATCTTTTTATTCTTGGTGTGAAATTGATTGATCTTAAGGATATGTGTTTTAAAATTGGTTTTGATTTGATATTGATGTTTACTTGATATGAGGTTTTGCCCAGGTGTGCAAAAGGGTAAGTGTGGGGAAGTTGATAAAACACTATTTTATTGAATATTTTATTGATAATAAATGATATAATTTCCTCACATTGTGTTAAATATGTTTATTTATAAAATATTTGGGATTAGATCATTCATTTGAATATTTGATGAAAATTCCAGTTTTACCCTTTATAGTTCACTGTAGTATTTCGAATATAAATATTTTTATATTTATTATTTGAATTTTAAATTTTGTAACAATGTTACTAACGTAATTATATACAACTTTTATTCAGGACACTAGAGCTAAAGAGTCCATTTGGTTGTTGAAATTGGGGCATGAAATAAAAGGTGGGCTGGGATCTCCAGAATGGAGAAGCTTCTATATTTCGGCCATAACTCCTTCATATGGGACTGTATTGAGCCCAAATTTGGAGAGACGATAAAAGAAATATATCCACACATTTTATCCTTCTGGAAGGCCGGCCAATTCACTCGTTTTGGTGGTCAAATGGGCGGTGAAAGTGGGAATAAAATATTTGGCCGAATTTCAACATTCACACTTGAAACCACTTGTAACCTCTCCTCCCATCCCCTCTATAAATTGGAGTTTTTCTCATTTGGAAGGGTTGGTACGTGAATTGTGAAGTTTAGGGAAGAGGAGAAGTGGATCCACTCCAATTATTCAACCATTTCAATAAGGGTAGCTCTTGAAGCAAGGATCCCTTCGACGAAGCCTTCTTCTTCTCCTTCAGGTTGTAATGATTTTGTTTATGTAATAAACTTCTTTGTTATTCTTTTATTTCTTCTCTTTTCTTATGTTTTGTTTAAATTTATTCTTATATTAATCTTCCTAATTGGGCTGGAATTCTTGAGTAGAAGCGTTATTGGGTTTTACCCATTTTAAACCTTTGCACATGAAAAACGCTTCTACGATGATTACGCCACCCATGGAAGAGTAGTCTTTTAGTAATCGATCTATCTTCTACCCTCTTCATTTAATTATTTTGAATAAATGAGCTAATGTAATTCAATTAATATGATCCATGAATTGTGTTTTTAAATTGTAAGAAACTAAGCAAGCAATTGAACAATTAACACAAAAACACATGAGGTCGGGATTTTGTGTAAATTGTGAGAGCGCGATCTTAATCGGTAATACAAGACCACATGGGATAAATTTGTAGAGTTCAAATATAATCCCTAAACACAATTCATACTCATTTCCAGAATGGATCTGTGCCTTAATTTACCACTGACCATAAGCTAATCTTAGAACATCATTCAAAGCAGGGTGCTGCGATTGCATGTTCCGAAGTTAGACTATGGTTAAATTCACATCATCTTCGTGGTAAAGTTAATTCTCGTAGGGATCAGGATTTAACAAATTAAGGGATCATAATTAAGTGAATGTTAATTTAAATGATAATGATTAATAATAAAGTGAAGAGGTAGAGTTAGATCGATTACGTCTTTTAAATAGATTTCTAAAAAAACATCTTCTTGTTGTGTCATTCTAATCGAAACTTCATTTCAAAATTAAAAACAAAAAAATGCAATCTTCTTCCAGCAAACTTCTTATAGATTTATAAACTATAAAAAACCACCCCCATACTTTCAAGTAGTGTTTTTATTCCCTTTTATTTTATTTCTAGAATACCTCTGAAAAGTTGTTTTAATTCACTTCCTCCTTTGAGAGACGACCTTGGTCAGCCACTCTGCTGCACCTAAGTACCCCAAAATCACACTAATCATTTGAGGGCGCCCACGATAGCGCTCTTTCAGGGACCTTTAAAAAAACACCAAATATGGTTTGCTAGAGTCGGGGTCATTATAGTTTCTATTAGAGGAAGTTTGGTAGGAGACTTAGGAAATAGGTTAACGAAAAAATATATCATAGAACATAACCCTATTATATAATTTTAGAATAAGTATATAATAATATCCTAAAGTTTTTATAATGAAGAGATTATGAGTTTTTTCTTATAAATACATCCCTGTTTGGATACTATAAGTAGACATGGTTCTGGAACATATGTACCTTGGGGTAATGACTTTGAAAAATTCACACTGGGCTTGACTCAAGCATTACTTGGTACATGAAAATGGGTTTTACTAAACACCTGGTTTGAAACTCCAAGGAAACATGCTTAGGATAACTCACATTTTATTTACCAAACATTATGGTGGATTGGAAAACAAAAATAACCCAAAAGAAACCAAGTTTATGAATCTAAGATTAACAATGCATAATTTTTTAATTTATGTCAATTGTTACACCATATTTATAATTAAAATTATGATTAAAAATTTATACTCTTATGCGCTAATCTAGTATATTGCATTGTTTATAAATTAATCTTGGAAGAAAGAAGGGTAACAATACATGAGGCCAATGTAGACATAACTCTACTGAACAATACAATACAACTGGTACTGTAATTGAGTAGATCATAACTATATTATGGTCTCTTAATTAGGTTATAAAATATAATATTTCTCATATGGAGAAACCCATTGTTCAACAATGTGATTATCCTATGTTGGATCACTTCATTAGACATAATACCCCATCATTTGGTGGGAATACTAATCCAATGGCAGTAGATTAATGGATTAAGTCTTTTGAGAACATATTTATAGACTTAGGATATGATAAAAAGTAAAAGGTTACATTTATAATGTATTTTATCAAATGTGATGCTGATTAATAGCGGTCGTTGATATATAATACTAGGGAGGAGTAGGAATTATAACTCATGGAATGAAAATCTTTTAATGATTCATTCTTGGATAAATATTTCCCTCGTGAGGAAAAAATGAAATGAAAATAAAGTTCCCAAGATTAAATAAAAATGAATAAGAAAGTGATTCTAAGTATGAGGATACCTTTACAAGGTTATCTAGATCTGATAAAGATTACATACACAACATAGTGATCAAGATTGACCATTTATTTGAAGAGATTGATCCATTTCCCCAAAGGGTTTTGGTCTCTCAAACCATTTCATCATATGATGAAATGGTTTGATGTTACATAAAAATAGGGAATTAATTCTCTAGATCCTATATGTTCAAGGATAATTAAGAAAATAATAGTTTAAATAATCTCCATGAAAAATCGAATGCGTCAAATAAGAATAAGAGAATGAAACATTTTCCATCTTGTGGGAACTAAGGAAAGAATCATCCTAGGAAATGATTCAAGGGCTTGATAGTTTTTTATAAGTGTGTAGATAAGGGTTATTAGTCTAATTAATGTAAATGGTAGAAATAAAATAGTGTAATTCAGTGTTTCAACTGTAGGGATATGAAGTATTATGGAAACAAATACCCTAAGAATCAGAAAATTTACCGCAAAAGAGACTACAGGGAGAAGCCCAAGCCTATGCGATCATTACAACTAAGGTGGAAGTACCCAATGATGTGGTGGAAGGTACTTTAATAAAAACTTAAAATTTATAAAATTATTTATTTGATTCTAAATCCTCACACTCTTTTATATATTCTAAGTTTTACAAGAAAATTATATATTTACCTAACACTTGAAGAAGGGTGTTGTCAATCAAAACTGTCAGTGGAATTCTCACTAAAATAAGGATGTGTTAGAAAGTACCCATTATGATACATAAACATGATTAATTTTCTAGCCTTATTATCATAAATATGGTTTAATTTTATATAATCCTTGGTATGGTCTAGCTTTGAATATATGAAGCAGAAATTTATTACAAGAATAAGTAAGTTTCGATTCACAATGAAGACATTGAATACATTATTTTTAGAGTTGATATATCAACATATAAGACATGTATAAATAAAACCTCATTAGCTCTACTGAATTAGATTCTTGTGGAATAATAGAAAACAAAACCCGCATATAAAGAAGGTAATAATAAAATTGAGGATGTACCTATTTTACAAGAATACATTGATGTACTTCTTAAGGAATTACCTATACATCCCCCAGAGTGTAAAGTTGAGTTTTACATTGATTTAATACCGGATTAAAGACCAATAAAAAATACTCACTATAGAATTTCCAATGTGGAATTAGTGGATTTGAAGAAACAATTAGAGGATTTGTGTGATAATGGATTTATTTTCCCCAATTTTTCACTATAGGGAGACCCTATTATATTAATTAAGAAGAAATATGGATACATGAGTCTATGAATTTATTATAAAAAAACAATGCTATTATGACAAATAAATAGTATCTTATACCTCTCATTAATGGATTATTCAATTAACTTCATAGATCCTAATATTTTTCAACGATTGAATTTCATTCTGGGTATCATCAATTGAGAGTAAAGAAGGAAGAAATTCTAAATTCATCATTCTGAATGAGGTATATACATTATGAGTTTACAGAAATTCCATTTGGATTGAATAATTCACCCGCTTTTTTATGGATCTAATGAACATGGTAATTAAGGAATATCTTGATAAATTTCTTATGGTATTCATTGATGATATCTTGGTGTATTATAAAATCTACAAGGACCATGAGAATCAAATTCAGATCACTTTTATGACACTAAGAAGGAAATAATTATATGGGAAATTTAGTAAGCATAATTTCTAGATTCAAGAAGTTTATTTGGACATATTTTCCCTAAGGATGGGATCTCAGTGGATTCTATGAAGTCAAAGGTAGTCATAAAATTTCATACACCAATAAAAATAACTGAGGTACATAGTTTCATTAGTTTGTAAGGTCAATATTAAGGATTCATTTATAATTTTGATTGAATTTCTAACCCATTAACCAATATTACACGCAAATGGGTTAAGTTCATTTGGGAAAAGAAATGTGAAGAATGTTTTAATGAATTTAAGAGTAGGTTGGTCAATGCTCAAATTTTTATAAATGATAGGTTTTTGATATATAGTGATGCATTGAATAAGGGATTTGGTTTTTTTATAATTAAAAACAATAAAGTTATTTCATATTCATTAAGTCAATTAAATTCTCATGAACAAAAATATCCAACCCATGACCTTGAGTTGGAAATTATAATATTTTCTTTGAAGACATGGAGACATTATCTCTATAGTGAAATATGTGAGATATGCATAGAAAAAAAAGCCTAAAAAATATATTTTAATTTAAATAGCTCAATATAAGACAAAGTTGATGGCTCAATCTACACAAGGGTTATTATTTCTCGATGCACTACCACCCATGGAAAGAAAATAATGTTGCAAAAGTATTGAGTAGGAAAGATCAGGGAGTTCTAAAAAAAATAAAGATTGAGATGGATACTATGTTCATAGATCTTGTAAATACAGATATGTGAATTATTAAGTAACGGGAGACATCACTTCCTTTTAAAATGTTTGTGTAACCATATTTTTTAGAAAAGACAAAATGCTATCCATCTGATGATGATAACTTTCAAAAGAAAATTAAAGTCGTGAATGATGGGAAGTTAGTAAACATAATTTATGAAGATTGTGTTCTAAAATCTGGAAACATATTATGTTTTCCATATATAATTGAGATAAAAAGGTAATTATTGGATGACACTCATAGCTTGAATTTCTCTATGCACCTTTTTAGCACCAAGATGCATAGGGATTTGAGGGAACATTTTTGATGGGATAACATGAAGTGGGAAATTAAGGACTATGTATCAAGATGATTGGGTTTTGAATAGGTAAAGTCTGATATTTAGCATCCTATATGAGTCATGAAACCTCTTCCTATTCCTATGTGAAAATGGGATGACATTAATATGGAATTTTTCAGTGGACTACAAAAGACTCCTAGGAAAAATAATGTAATATGGGTAATTATTGAACGCCTAATCAACATATTTCCATGATATAAGAGAATATTTAACTCTTGAATTCATTTTTATGATATATGTTAATGAAGTTGTATGACTCAATGACACATCTCTTTTAATTGTGTCTAATCGTGACCCCCATTTTACTTCAAAATTTTGGAAGAGTATTCAGAGGACTCTTGATACTGATCTTCATTTGAGCACTTCCTACCATAATTAATCTAATGGATAGTCCAAGCTGACTATTAATAAAATTGAAGATATGTTAAGGTCAATATCACTTGACTTTCAAGGTATTTTGGATCAAAATTTACCTTTGGTAGAGTTTTACAATAAAAATAGTATCCATTAAAGTATTCAAATGGAACCATATAAAGAATTATATGGAATGTGATGCCATACTCAAACTTATTGGGATGAAGTTTCTGAAATGAAACTTTTAGGCCCATAACTTGTCAAATATGAAACAAAAAATGTAAATACAATTTATTCTCATATTAAATCAACTAAAAGTATGCAAAAGAGTTATGCTAACAATCAGAGGAAGAATTTGGAATTCAAAGTGGGAGATCATGTTTTCTTTAGAGTATCTCCATAGAAGGGTGTTATAAGGTTCATAAATATATGAAATATGATACCTAGGTATATAGAACCATTTTAAATCATTAAAATAATTTTAGTTGTTTTTTAACACTTTGTAATTACACCAAGTCTCTCAAAAGTACATGATGTTTTCCATATATCATTTTTAAGGAAGTAAATGCTAGACCTAATGCATATACTCACATTTGATTAAATAGAATTTGAACCTGATCTATATTACTATAGATAACCCATATATATTCTTGATACTATATAGAAATTAATGAGTAATTATAAAACTCAACTGGTAAAGATACTTTAGAGAAATCATAAAATAGAGGAAGCAATGTGGGAATGAGAGGATATTATGAAGAAGAACTACAATCATTTGTTTAGAAGATAATTTCCAAAAAAAAATTGAGGATAATTTTTTTATAAGAGGTAAGAATGTAACACCCTGATTATTTCTGATTTATTTTCTTTTAAATAATTTCAATCAGTTTGATAGCTTGCAATGCACACAACATTGAGTTTAAACGAAAATAAATTATTAAAATATTATTTAAACATGACCATTATAACCTATCCATTAAGTTAAAGGGTATAAATAGTACAAAAAAAATTATAAAAATAATATGGTTTATACAAGTGTAAAGTAAATTAAATGGATATCTATTTATTATAAATAAAATAAGAATCATTTGAAAGAAAAAGAAATGTTTTTTTTTGAAAAACTCTATTTTTTCAAAAATAGTGTTTAGTCAGGCTTCAAGAACATAATAAAGTTATTTTTTTATCAAATTTATAAAACTTTATTTATTAAAATGAAATTAGTTTTTGAAACCATCATATCAAAACTATCTTAGGGTGATTTTTAGTGTTTTTTTCTGAAAATATTTATTTTTAGATAAATAGTGAAAATACTGATTTTTATTAAAAACCACCTTTTTGTTCAAATTATTTAAAAAGTTAAATTATATTTTAAATTATGTATATAGTAAATTTAGATAAATTATATTTCAATTTATCTAATTTATTTCATTGGGATCAATTTTATGTTCAATTTCAATATAAAAACTTTCGATACTTATGTGAATTTTCTCTTTGGAAACCCAGTTTTTCATCATGTTTGTGGGTATAATTTTAGAATGGAATTTAAAAATTACATGAATTAAATTTTTGAAAAGTATTAAATATTTGTAATCATAATAATTTATATTATATAATAATTTAAATGTAATTTTTTGACCATTATAAATAGTTTAAGAAGTAAAAATTAATTATCATGGTTAAGGTAAAAATTGATTTACTTAGGGGTTAAACTAAGAAGATAAGGGTTAAAATGACCTAAAAACTTCTAAAACACCCATTGGATGGAAATATTTTGACCTTATAACATCTAAGTTTCTATAATTCCCCATTTTGGAGGATTGTTTCATGATAAAAACATGGTTGTAATTAATTCATTTCTAAAATTCCATGTGTGTCCTCTCCCCCACTTATAAAAGGCCACCCCTCTCTTTCGATGTTAACACTTAAAAACCCATTTAGATTACAAAAAAACCTGCCCAAATAACATCCTCACTCCACTAAAAACATCCTAGATAACTTTTTTTATCATAAAGACATCCTATTAAGGATTTTGGTGCAAACCTAAAGAGGTCATTCGAAGAAGAGTCAACGTTGTTAAATCACCATATTTATTTTACTTATTCTTCCAACTATATAAAATATTATTAAGTCATGATAGTATAATAACAAAATTATCTAACATATAATTAAATATTTTTATTTTAATGTGAAAACCTATATCTATCTCCACTTCTATAAAATGTGAAATGAAATCATCGATCATGTGTATGGCGGACTACCGCCTCACAAACCGATGTAACTCATTTTCCATCAACACCAATATCATCTAGATATAGTGAAGGATTTTATATATTTTATATATTATTTATTATATAAATTTAATTTTTAAACTATAATATCATATACACTTTGTTACTTTCCATTCGGTTTAAAATATGATAACGTCTCTCATGTGTACGGCAGATGACCGCCTCATAAAGCGATGCGATTCATTTTTTCACTTACATTTTAGATGAAAGGTAATAAGGTTAATTTTAATGAATATATGTTATATTTATGAAATTATATCAATTATTGGAAATTAATATATTATACACTTCTTTACCCTTTCACTCATTAAGATAATGATATCGTCTCTCGTGCATATGTACGACCTACAGTCTCTATAGAGGGATGTGACTCATTTTACATGAAAAACATTCAAGAATGGTTCTAATATAGAATATAATGAGTAAATATGATATTTATAAAATTATTATAATTATGTAGATGATTTATCTATATCCCATGTACAAGAACCGTAACTTTCATGACAAAACACACATGAGAAAACAAGGAAATTAACACCTAAAACAATGAAAATAATAAAATATTAATAAAAAACATGTAGAAAAATATTATAATAGGATTATATATGATATTATAAATATGATTAAGATTATGGAAAAAATTAAAAACATTCTTAAAACAATTATACAGTATGTTAAAACACGTTCAACTAAAGGAAAGCATGAGGTAAGATATTTCATCTCAATTTCCATTTCATTGAGGAATATTTGTTAATATACACATATACACTTTTATGTGGTGTATATACTACCCCTTTGATTTATAGAACATGAATAAATATTTATTCATTATGATTAATGTTTTACTTTATGTTTATTCTTCAAAGGTTTATAATTTAAAAGTTACCAAAGAGGTAAAGATTATTGTACAATCTCACATTCTTTTGTAATTGTTTACTTTATCTTAAAACAATCACTTTATTATGATTATTTATCATTAAACATCAAATTTATCTTAAATATAAATATTATTGTTTATATATATAATTATTCCCTAAAAATTATACAATTTTTACATACTATGTTTACTTATAAAGTTATTTGATTAACTGGGGAAATATTGATAAATTCATATTATTTACTATAAACGGATACTTTATGATGAGTAATATTAATTAATGAGTTATAAAGATTATTATATATATGAGGAATCCTTTAGACATGTATTTATGGGTGGGTTCTAGTTATATATTTCCCCTCGATGCATCAACAGGTGTCATGATACAAATCAAATGGTCAAATCAGAAGGGTTTTTACCCGTAGTTTTAAAATATCATCTGAAAGGTCTTGAAAATAGAGTTATCATGATACATGAGATCATGATTTCAAATAATTAATAATTTCATTCATTTAGAATTAATTTATTTTTAACCATGATATTTTCGCAGTGATATTATCTCTGAATTCATTTCATTCTCAGTTCATTGATTAAATGGCATGTGTCCTCAGTTATTTACCTTTCAATATTGATTATTCCTTATCCAATTATGATATTCAAGTTATTTATTAAATTAAATATGTTTCCATTTATTTACATTTCTATATTTATTATTATTTATTTATCCTGATATATTTTGCTGTATGTAACCCTTACTCAACATTTGAGATCAACCTTATTTTGTCTCCTTTCCTCAGGATATGAAGAAGAATTCTTGGAATGAGTTCAAGGATGTAAAATGTTTTCCATTACTATGTTTTTTATTTTATTTAGTTATGTAAAATGGGTACCATTTATCTATCTATTTCTAAAAAACTCATAAACTGATTGGTCCTTTGGGATTTAACCTCTTATATCTATACCAATGTAATAAAGTAGATACCGAACCCATGTTACTAGAGTCGAGGCCATTACAACATTTCCATGGTGTATTTTTTCATCCTTTGGATATACCTATGTGGAAGTGTGAGGACATATAAATAGATTTCTTCAATAGGTTTCCCCAAGATTTGGGGGGTATGATGTTATCTGGGTGATATAGATCAACTGATGAATTCATTTCACTTCCTAAAAATTTTGGAGTCATGTAATATATAAGTTATAGAGATATAGTACATGAATGATGTGTTAAGGATTCATGGAGATCCAAGGATCATCATTTTTGATAGATACCATCAGTTTACTTTGTGATTTTATAGGGGATTACAACACGCCCTAGGATCTTAGTTATGCCTTATCACTTCTTTCCTCCACCATATAGATAAAGGACAGAGTAGACCATCCAAAAATTAGAGAATATTATGTGAGGTCTGTCTTGTATTTCAGTAAATCATGGGTGGGACACCTACGTTTGGTTGAGTTTTCTTATAATAATAACTATCAATCATCCATCAATAAGACCCCATATTAAGAATTATATAGAAGGACATGTTTATCCACATTTAGGAACTCAAATATTGGGGAGGAAGAATTTCTTGGTCCTGATGTAGTATAGAGAATGAAAAAGAATATTGGGGAGTTTTTTGAGATGATGAAGGTGTCATAGGACCACTAGAAGGATTTTGTTGATCTATGGAGGAGGCATGTGTAGTTTGAGGTCAGGGACCATGTTTTCCTGAATATTTTCCATCGACATGGGAAACATAGTTTTGGTTAGTGGAGTATGCTCTCTTCCTATTTTTTGGAGCCTTCAAGGTGTTAGATCATGTTGGATATGTGTACAATTAGTTGGTTCTTCCCCCATAGTTATACAAAGTTCATGATGTCTTCCATGTGTCCCAGCTTCACTAGTATCCTCACGATGATTACTACTTCATCGATTAAAAATATTTAGATGTCTGGAATGATGTGATGTTCTAGGAAGGATTGATTGAGATTTAGGACTATCAGTAGAAGGTTTTTTTATGAAATTTTATCCCCATGGTTTGATCTCTATGGATGTTTGATAGTATGGAAGTGATTACTTGGGAGTGGGAGTCAAAAATTCACTCCCAATACCTTGAGTTATTTATTACTCGATGTTTTGGATGTTTTTATATTATAATTTTTCAATTGATGCTTGAATTATTTCTATTATATTTTAAGATCCTATTGTTATGTTTTGAGTTATGGTTTCATCCTTGGTTGATAGGTATCTCCTAAGGAATGTTTGGTTGTTTCCGATGGCTGGTTATTTCTATTCATGTTATTTTGGATTCTTAAGGATGATAATTTTTTGAGAGGTATCTAATGTAATGGTATACAACCTTATGAACCATTACATTAATATATTTGCGTTTTGAAATCATTGAGGTGAGTTTAATGAATGAAGAAGAGGAGTTGGAGTTGAATTTTCAACTATAGGTGGTGATTCATGCCATGATTCATTGGTTTATAGTACGAATGATCTATCATAGGGTAGATTAATGGATTAGGAGACATGGTTCCTAGAATTGATTATTTAGTTTGATTAATGGTGTGAAATTTTCTTTATGGCATGAATGTTTGTAGTGGATTTTTTATTGGTTCTTTCTTCAAAGGATTCATGGCATGAGATCCCTCCAGGTTTTGATGGATCGGGAACCTTGTTTTCCTATAGACTTGAACCAAATAAGGTTCAGAATGTGAACCAAAACTTCACACCATGAATCAAGTGATTTCCAAGCTGTCTATAAATTCTATCCACCCTTTGATCTATATTATTCTCTCATTGTTTCTCTGAATTTTAGGTGGTCCCAATGTGATTTTTGGAGTCCTAAAAACCTATGATATTTACTTTCATCATTGAATTATAGGGATTATATATATACGATTCCATGTAAGTACTATTATCTTTCTCTCTAAGTCCTTCTTTGTTTATTAAGAGGTTTTATATTAGCTATGTTGATTGGATTTGGGGGTTTATTAGGCTATGATTTTGATGATACATCACTGTGGTTTAGTTTTATCTAATGATCCCTTATGTGGTTGTGGCCCTACAGTTATTCTTATCTTATTTTCATTTTTCATAGTGAATGAGAAAACTTATTTTGAGGTAGGGGATTCAAGTTCTTGATCTCTCTCCTTCCCTCTCTTTCTATCTTTATGTGTATCTATGACATTATCTTACTTTTTTTATTTCCATTATAAAAATGGTATTAATTGGAATATTGATGATAATAAACCAAACTAATGAAATTGAAAATAAATGGTGTGATGTGCATGTGGTTACCATTTTTCATTATTATTATTGTTATTATTTAATAATTTATTCTTATTATGGTATTATTCACTATAGTGTAGGATTTATTTGGGAATTTTCTTTAAATGATTAAATTCTTAAAGCTGGTAAATGAAAATAATAAGTTGAATACACTTATTTTATGCTTGTTATAATGTTTGTGGCTTGGGGGACTTGGTTGTTTGTATCATGGTGTCATTGGTTCAGATACAATAGCTTGATGTTCTGGTTTCTTGGAAAATGTTCATTAGCAATGGAATAATATCATATTGTATATTAATGTTGTATCAACTAAATAATTCATCGATGCAAATATAAATTTATAAATAAATAGATAAATCTTGGTGGATGAATTGTTAAATAAAATAATGGGAAATGGAAAATAGGTTCTGACCTATTGTGTTTTTCTTTTGTGTTGGTTTCTATGCATTATAAGACAAACTTAGTGGTGTGATCTCAGTAATTTTATAATGGTGGTTATAGTGGTGTTTTTTATGCTAACCCATAGTTTCAGGATTTTTTTAGACCATTATATATTTGTATTATTTTGTTCTTATTTATGTATCCCACTTTATTAGGATAACTTAGTCAACACCTAGAGACCCTGATATTATTTTACCTAACATCCAGGATGGTGAGGATACAGATAACTAACTACCTCCTCTCCCTTTTCATCCCTTTAGTAGTATCTTCTAGCGGTACTAGTGGTGGTTGATGAGATATGTGTTGGGGGTCATGAATATTAGGAGGATTGCACGAGGTTGATTTCTTATACATTCGTAATACCCTACTAACTTGGTAATGTGATATGCGATTTGTGGTTAGTGCCACAAGATGTGATATGAAGTTGGTGTTGTGAGATATGATATATGGTTGGTGGTTTCGTCAGTGGATATGGAAGTGATGTGAGTAAAGGATGTATTCACATTGGGTGAGAGTGAAAAAACAAAGGGGGAAGTGGTTGTGGGAATCTTTATCTACATTCTTAAGATATTACTATACTACTCCTAGATGTGTTATTTGGTGAGAGAACCTTAGTGAGGCTAATGAAAAAATTATTTGAACTGTGTAGGTGATGGTTAGTCCTACTCTTTTTTTATCAGGACATTAGTATTATTTTTTCACTTTTTCATGATATACCTTTGGTATAATCCTATTGTGTATACATGTTATGCTCACCCCATATATATATAAACTATTTTTTTCAGTTTTTATGAGGAATTTGGTAATAGGGCTAGATAGTACAAGTCCATAGTTTGGAGTTGTTATAGTTTCTTCCACAAGTTTCTTGTGATATTGTTTTATTTTGGAGATGTTTCTATCTATTTTATCTTCATGCATTGGGGGTTTTGATTGTACGATATTTTGGTTTATTTTCTTTATATGGTGATCTATTGGTGGTAATTTTTTTTATTTTTTGGGATATTTAAGGATAATTATTCCCATATTTATGTGATATACTCCCAGTTCTAGTTTCAAACTATAATCCTACAAGTGGAGGGAATTGACTATCACTCATTCTCTTCACCATCAGCCTAGGTGGAATACAAGTGGAGGGTGGGTGGGTGGGTGTTTTGAAATTTCTATTTTTCAAGTGGTTGATAAAAAAATTTATATTATTATATATGTAATATATATATATATATATTATTTAAATAATTATATTTTTTTTCATTATAGAACCCTCCATTGTGCATGCTGTTGTGCGATAGTGGGAGATGATGTCAGCATCAGTGTAGGATGATGCATGATGCATGTGATGGGTGTGCTCGACCGTAGAGGTTGAATGGTGGTCCAATCACCGGTCACGAAAGATGATCATTACAAGTGGCAATAATGTTCTTAATGGATGGATGGTCAAGGACTTCATCATAGGTGATGATGGTTCCTTGACTACAGCGGGGTAGTAGACTTGTCAATGGGGTGATGGTTGGTTGAAGGTGTGCCCCCGCCCGATGGTAGGGGGTGATGATCGTGGTCGGCATCAAGCATATGCCATAACGGATGATGAGCCCACTTGTGTGGGTAGTGATGCCCTACCAAGGGCGGTGGAATAATAAAAAGTAGATAATATATATAATATAAATAAATGTAAGATATTCTCTGGTCTATCCCTGGGGGGCTTTGGACTAGGTTTAACCTTGGCACGAGGGTAAGTGTGTATGTGTGTGTTTGATGTAATTGTACCTAAAAACACCATATATATATATAATTATAAAAATTTAACTTTTTTATTTTTTAGTTTCATAATTAATATTATAATGTGAAAAAATATATATTTATATTTTTCATGTAGTTGATAAAAAATCATATATTATTCCATAAGTAATTTATATAAATTTCCTTAAAATAATGAAAATTTTATTTTATTTTAATAATAGTTGAAAATAAATTTAATATTAATTAGTAATATATTATAAATAATTATTTACAAATTGAAACATGATTATTAATATTAATCATCTGATATAATACCTTGTATGAGTGGCTCTATTTTTCAATCATTTCTAATGTTATCACTGATAAATCTTAACATTTATTTGTTTTAAAATTTAAACTGATAAAATATACCTTTATTAGAGCTAATATTTTTAGTACTGATAAAGGTTAATTTTATTACTGCTTTTAGTAAAAATTGATAAAGGTATCCCATTTTTTTATAAGAACCCTAGCTTGGCTGCCACTCAACTCAATTCCTAAAACCTTTGTGAAGGACAACCATTTCTGATCCATTTGTGCAAGATTTTGGAATATTTGAGTTCAAGAAATGAATGTTTGTCAAGAAGAAATTTTTTAATGATTTATTAATAGATCATGTAATGTTTATTTAATTTTTTTTGATTTTTACTGATCATCGTTGCATCAGTCCTCATGTTTTGATGATTAACTCTTCAAATCCTTTCCACATTTTTTGTTTCATTTTGGATTATCAAAATAATAATTGAGTATCTATATATATATGTATATACATACTTATTGAATATATAGATTCAATAAATGGTAGTAATTTTTATGTATATATATGTGTAATAATTTGGGGGGAGGTTCGATTGTTTATTTTTTAAAAACTGCATTGATTTTTGTTATTGGTTGATATATGAAAAGTCTCAACTAATATGGATACATATTATTTCTAATAATAAAAAATGATGATTTTTTCTTAAAATTCATATTATAAGTATTTCCATTTTTTTATTTAATAGAGATTAATTATTGAATAATCCTATAGGGTTTATAAAGGTTTTCAATTTTTTGAATAAACATTTTTTTCATAAAATATGAATAGATATTTTAGATATAGGTTTAGATTTGAATCATTAATTTGATTATATATCTATTAATATTCATATTCAAAGTTTCTAAAATAGTTTTGAAGTCTTTAAAATGTTTTTTTTCAAAATAAATCCAGAATAAAAAAATAAATGTGGCAATTTTTTTCAAAAATTAAGTGTGAATTAAATGGTTAAAATTGAAAATTAGGAAACTAATTCAATATTATTTACATAAATAATTGTAAAAAATAAATACATTAAACAAAAATCAGTCTAATATGATTCAAATGATCAATGGTAAAGATTACTGAATAACTAAAAAAATCACAAACAAAAAATTACTATTTATAATAATAATTATAGTTAAAATTAATTTAAACCAAGAATAAAATTGATTTTCAGGAAAAATTAAAATTAAAAAAATTATTGAATATCTAAATTCAAAACATTTATTAATAGAGGGAGGGAATATTATTTCTATTGAATCAAATCAAATGAATATGAATAAAAAATGATTACTGGATCAATTACCTTCCATGTGTTTTTTCTGTTAAATATCAATATTTCCAAACCAAATTGGAAGAATATTAATTGAAAATGGATAGATTCTAATCGTATGAAAAAATAATTTGAGGATGAGATTAAAGAGTTCATCAATTTTTCAATAAAGCATCAAAATGATCCTTTTCAAATAATCTGTCCATGTTTATGTTTTTTTTTCAAGTTAGATTTGTTCATATAACTTGGGATAATACTTAATCTGTCATAGAATAAATCAAAGTTATAAATGATGGACTAAACAAGAGTAATAACTAAATGTACCTAGTGACTGGGATAACACAAAAAAATATTGATTGTATGATATGAGTACAAGTGTTAATGATGATGGAGATTGTATTATGGAAATGAAAACACAATTTAAGTTTACCTTCATGATTTTCCAAACATGTTTGAGAAGTTAAAGAGTTGTGAAATGATTCCAATGTATGCTGGTTGTACTAACTATAAAATATTTCCATCCATACAAAACCTATATAATTTTATAGTTGAAAAAAGATGGATTGACACCATATTTTAAAAAAACACATTCTCTCTTGAAGGATATGTCACTAGAAGATAACAAGCATCCATTTCAAACATATGATACTAAAAAAATGGTATCATAAATGTCTATTAGATCTAAAAGAATACATTCTTGTCCAAATGAATTTATATTGTTTAAAAAGAACAATGAAATAGTATAAAATTACTTAATTATGGTGAGAATAGATACAAGAAAGAATCAAGTCCTTGTAAATTCATACAACACTTTACAATAATTACAAGGAATATAAGACTATATAGAAGTGAGGAGACTTCAAAGAAATTAACGTGGCACACATATATAAGAATTTAAGATATGAAACTTTCTCACCCAAAAAACTCTCCTTAATGGAAGATAACTGATCTTGAGTATCTTGAATATGGAAATGATCCTGAAAAATTTGTTTTGGGAAATATATATATGGAATGAATACTTTTGGGTGTATGAAGTAGCACTCATAGTACATGGATAGTTATTTAGGAAAATTATAACTTTTCACCATAGTTATGTATAAAGCACTGATACATTACGTTGTCTCTACTAATATATGAACCAAGAAAAACCAATAATTATATGGATGTTCAATTTAATCCATTGATCAAATATGTAAAATTTATGTGGTATTCATGTGTCACATTGTATAATTATACCAGAAATAAAGTGTTCACATTGAGATCCACATTGTTTGGGATGATAAATAATATTATGGCTTATGAATTTTTTTAGGATAAAGCAGTAAAGGAATGTTAAGGTGTGACATTTGTGAATAATGTAAACACACATTTAGGTTGAAACATTCCCTTCAGAAAATGTTTATAGGAGGTCATAAATTTTTACCTCAATGGAATAAATACTGGTCTTGGAATAAATTACTAAAATAAAGTAAATATTTTCATAAAAGAAGAGTATGGTTACACCAGGCCATCAAGGGGGTCTATAGAGATGGAGGCCCATAGCATCACAATTGGCAATGTCCACACCCCCAAGGGGAAGGGATGAAAAACTATCAAACACCACGAGGGGGACCTATAGGGAAGCCTTTGAAGCCCAAAAGTTAGTAACCCGATTGCCTTATCTCCATGTATGTGCAAGATCGATATCATGGGAGATATAATATTTACATTTCTGGATCCAATAGGTGATATCCCAATGAGTGGGAGTGAGGCCATTGAGAGAGATACATATAATATTTGAATTCATCTCAATCACCAATAAATAAATCTTCTCAGAGAAGCATAAAACCCATCCACTAAGGAAGGCCTCTACTTCAGCCCGTAGCGAGTTTCCATCCCCATAAAAAGAGTTGAAACCAGGAACCACCGATCCCATTTGGTCGCGGACCACACCACCACCCCGCATGCTCTCTTGGATGTATGATCTGTTGGTATTTAACTTAAGTCCGAGGGTGGGGGGGGGGGTCCATTTCACCGAATGGACCACTGATTGGGGAATGGGTGTAACAAGGCCTTGCCTTTTGGAAATGAAGTGCTTGAGAGAATAAGAACCCTCCCATTGATCCTTTATACTGGATAGGTCCACCACTAGGAATTTAGTTCTCAAAATCATTCCAACATCAAAGAAATGGTATTTGTGGTGGGAGTGGTTCCCCACATCCCAAATACACCAGTATCCTGTGGCAAGCAGGAGGGAACATGTTCGCACCTCCGGGTTATTACTATTCAAACCGATGAACCACTGCTGAAAAAAATAATCAGTCGAATCCACAAATGAGTTATAACCAAAGTACTTGCCCAACATTATCCACAACTTCCCAACCCACTCACATTGGAATAATAGGTGGGTTGTAGTTTCCTCCATCGGATACTGGATGAAGGGGCACTGAGAGGCCAAGAAAATACCTTTACATTTGATTACCACTTCAGTGGGAAGAGAAGAGTTTAGAATCCTCCAAATAAAAAAGTTGAATTTCATAGGAATGGTGTTTCACCATAGAACTTCACCCCAAAAGTCAATGACCTAATGTGAAAATGTTTCCTTCTTATAGGATTTAGTAGAGAAAGTGCCCGACGTAGCACCAGTGAAAATGAAAACATCAGGAGTGTCCTCCATTCTAATGCCATCAGGAACTTTATTTGGGTGGGATCCATAATGGATTAAATAAAATCCTGGAAGGTGTAGGCCTTCTTGAAATTGAGGTTCGGAATGAGGCAACCTGGATATCCTAAGACCTTGAAAACTCAGTTGCAATCCCAAAAGATGAAATCTCTATGGCCATCAATCCAAAAAAAGTGTCAGAGAAAAATCATAAAATGGACCTACTGGGGATTCCATAAGGAGGAGGGGTGAATCCTGGTCATTCTCAGATCTCTTCCATGTTTGACCTTAGTAAACCATCTCCCTAGGGATTGGCCCCTGATGACCACACAAGAAAGTTTACCCTGAAGGTGATACATAGTCTCCATCACATTCCGAACATTGATACCTCCATTGTCCATCGATCACAGAAGTTTTTTCCAGGAAGCCCAGTAACACCTCCCCTCTCCTTTTGAATCCCAAATGAAAGAACTAAGGAGGATTTTGATAACCTTGAGGATTTCAATTGTCTCTTTGAGCATAGGGATAATATGCATTGTAATAGAAGTCAGCACACAATTCACGAGGGTGATCCTAACTTCGAAAGATAGGAACATGTTCTTATAGTTAGTAATCTTATTGATGATCTTATTAACCATAACATCAAAGTAACTGATCCGGATCTGGCCTGGGGAAATTGAAGACATGATGTATTCCATAAGGAATGCCTTCTTCTAAATTCCTAGAATGGAAACAATCCTATCTCAATGTCTGTGAGAGCAAGCATGGGGAAGAAACACATGACTTTTTATTTTGTTAATGACTTGGACACTCCATATCATAAACTATTCCATGATATTATTGAAACTTATGATAGAATAGCTACATCTATTAATAAAAAAGAGCATGTCATTAGCGAAGAAAAGATGAGAAACCCCAAGGTGAGCCCCATAGTGAAAGGGTTTGATGATGCTGTGATAGAGGTAGGATCCAACCAATATTCTAAGGGCATCTTGGGCCAAGATAAAGATGGTGGGAAAGAGGAGGTCCCCATGTATTATCCCCCTACTAGATTTCAAGAAACCACATTTCCTCCCCATGAAGGTAATATTGCACCATGGTGGGCTGTAACATTAGAGAAATAGGCCGATGACCCATTATGAGAACCCCGAGCTTTGCATAACTTTAATTATGAAGCTCTATTCAAGGAGATCATAGTCCTTTTAAATATACATCTTGATGATAATGTTAGAACCCACCATCTTCTTATTAATAACGCCAACCATCTCCTGGGAAAATCCCATTGTGACTTGGATGGATTGGACTTGAATAATGGAATGTTTCTCATCAGAGATCCATTAATGGATGAAGAGGGAGAGCCTTCTATTGATGGTAGAGGTAAGGATCTTGTAGGTCACGTTACAAATGTTGATGTGTCTATAATAAGAGATGGAAAAAGGATCATTAAACTTTGAGATTAGAACCATAGTGGTAACACATGAAACCCGAGGGAGGGGACTACCCCAGAAGAAGTCTTGAACATATTCAATGAGATCCTTCCTGAGAATGTCCCAGGAGATGATAAATAAAGACCCCAGAAATCCATCCAGGCCTGGAGAACTCTCTTGGTTGATAGATTTTGTGGCACCCTATACCTCTTCTTATTCTGGTGTTTTCTCAAAAAAAATCACTGATGTTAGATTAAACAAAGTGTGGAATTGAGTTGAACAGCTCGACCTTCCCTCTTGGGTAGCTGTTATGCATAGATGTGTTAGGATTTCATAATAAGGAGTTAAAATGAAAAACAACCAACCCCATTTTCACATCTGGATCCCTAGTGTAAGAGCCATCATCTAGGTGGATGTTTAGAGCATTGACACGCTATTTTTCCTTTAGGAATTCATGGAATAAGTGAGAGTTTTGGTCCCCCTCCTTGAGCCAGATGGAACAGGACCTCTCACAGAGGCACCTTTCCTACTCAAGTAAAATATTGTTGAAATTATTCTTCTTGGACATGAGAGAAAGAAAATTTTTTTTATCCCAAGTGTCTTATATATTGAGTTCTTCTTGCTTGATCTACCTTCTTACCATGTCCATGTTGTGATAAATAGAGTGGAGGGAGGTGGACCAGACCTTAAGATATTTTTTCAACTGACATAGCTTGTTATGGAGTTTGAACCAGCACCTTCCTTGGGTAGGTTTATCCTAAGAATCACAAAAAGTATCAAGGAAATAATGATGGCACAACCACTGGTTTGAGAAGAAAAAGCAGCCTTACAAAACCTAACTATTATTCAGACTGATGAGAAGGGAAGAGTGGTCCAAAACAGCACGAACCATATAAGTAACCACAGTTCCTGGGAAAGTGGAGACAGATTGGAGGTTTCACAGACATTGGTCCAACCTACACCAGGTCCAATGGTTACCCCTATAATTATTTCCCCAAGTGTCCTTATCCCCAAAAAAACTGAGGTCCATGAGGCCCTATTGAGAGAAGAAGGATGATAAGGCAAGCCTGTCTATGTTAGAATAGAAACCCCCACCTCTTTTTTTATGAAACATCCATAATAGTTTTGAAATCCCCTCCCACCAACCATACTGCATCTCCAGGATTGAAGGACTTGATCTCATCCCACAGGCTGTCATGTAGCCTTGCATCACATTTAGCATAGACGAAGGAAAAGAAACAGAACGCATTTCAAACCTCCAGTTTAACAGAAATATGGTGAGAGGAACCACAAGCTATTCTATAGACATATAGGAATCCCAAAAAACAAAAATATGCTGGTTCTCTAGTTCTCTATGCATAGAATGTAAATAGTCCAATCCTTCTAGAAAACTCTCCTATCTTGGAGAATATTTGTTTGGGTTCCATGAGAACAACCACAAAGACTTTATTCTTGGACACCTCATTGGAGAGGAATTCCATTTTCACCTAGGCACCCAGGACCTGGGCATTCCAGATGATGGGGGAGATCTTGGTGAGGTGTTTTCTTGGTACTGGCCCCAGATGGGAAGAGCCCCTAGATGTTCGATGAAGAACCAGCTAAAATTTTTTTTGTATGAGATCTAGTGCACACTCCATTCGAGGTAGAAGGATGAGTGGAGGGGGATCAGAGATCCTTCTCACCAGGAAGGGGACATAAACAACCACCTTTCTTACCTGATGGGGGTGGAGGTAGAATTTTGTGAACATACACTAAAGTACTATAGCTATTAGACAGTGGAATCATGGAGGATGATGAGCCTCACTCACCAAGAGGAGAAGAAAACCCGATCACCCATAGCTATTTACCCACATCCTGTCTATCATAAACCACTGATAGGCCAAGAGTATCAGAGACCCAACACTCCTTCCCTTCATTCTTTCTTCCAGCACACCTAGAAGCAAAGGCCAAAGGGATGGAGGCCTGAGGGAGAGTATGGAAAGAAGAATAAAGAGGGACGAAGGCTTTCCAAGGTGGAGGGGGCATCATAACAAAGGGGAAAATAGCCATGTAGGGTAAAGGGGAGGAAGGGCTGGCCATTGAGATATAGGTTGAAGAGGAAGCGGGTGCATGCATGCCCAAAACTGATGGGGCAAAAGTAGCTTCCCAATCCATCATATCCACAGACCTCCTCAGATAGACCGAATCGGGTGACAAGAGAAGAGATTTCCCCAAGTCAGCAGGAATCTTCTAAGACCACTGATGGGACCCCTCAAGGTAATATGACACCGAATGGTCATGAAGGAGACATCCTGAATAGTAGCGAGGCAGCGATGGGTACTAAAGAGGTTGGACCATTCCAAAGAGCCTTCGACTCGTAGAAGAAGCTTCGAAGGGAGGGGGAAAGAAAGATCCATGATGATGTAGATCCGAGCTGACGCAGAATCCAGGAGAAGGAGGGTACACTCATTTGCATAGAGGAACTCTCCAAGTAAGTCACCAATCTATTCTAGAATACCATGGTTCTAACGAAATAGGCAAGATAAGAATATTAATCCAATTTTCTAAAAGAGGGGAGTCCCGACCGCGAAGGATCTCCATCGACAAGAGGGAGAGATGGAAACTCCAAAGGTTCAATGATCTAGGGCTACCATACCAAGCCTTGAAAAAGTCTTCCCTAGAAGATAGGGAAATACAGAAGGATTTATTATTGATTACAGAGATCCTGTTGGGCCGATCCAAGCCCCAAGAGCAGAAAAAGTCCCAAAATATTCCTAAATGAGGCATATCAGTGCCAAACAGGGTGATCAAAGTCCACCAAAGGAGATCTGACACTTCCATGAATGATATATGAATATTTTTAAAGTTTATATAAAAAATAGAATCCACATAGAATCTTATATTAAAAAGAAATATATTGTGGAAGAAGCCATTGAATTTTTTACCGAAAACTTATTTGATGAGGATAACAATGGTCTCTAAAAATCACATCACAGTGGGCACCTTGTGAGTGAAGTAACTTCTAAAAGAGATATTGTCAAAATTACCATTATTGAGTGAGAGTAGGAACACCTTTACATTATATATAACATGGTAGATTTTTATACTTGTGTTAAAACTCAAAATGTAATTATTAGGCATTTGAATCCATCATGGGATGAAAGTTGCATATAAAATACAAATAATCATTATTTTTTAAGTTGGTTTTAAGACCATATTTTTAAAGAGTTATATGTAAATACAAATTAAACTTTTGAACCACTTATATGGCTAGATAGAGGACCCTATCTTATACCTTCAATTCGTTGTATTATGGGTTTTATTATGTATTTTTATGTTATGAAATGTTTGGTTTTATTTTTGGGATGTTTTTGGAAGACTTTAGCAGGTTTTAGAATTGATTTGGAGAGTGTATGGTTGCTGCAGAATTAGGGGAAATCGCGTGGTTTCTGTAGGTAATCATGTGAGATGGAAAGGGTAACTAGGGGAAGATCACAATTGGTGCATAGTTTTGGTAAACCATGCATTAATCATGCGGAATTGAAATTCTTTAGATAGTGTTGTTTTACACAATTGGCACATGATTTTACAAACAATGAGGCTAAACAAATTTAATTGTTAAAGGGTTATAGAAATTATTATTTAAGCCATATTTCTCCCATGAAACTCTAATTTTTATTTTTATGGATAGGTCCCTAGACCTAGAGGGTTCTGTTGGGTTATTTTGGAGATTCTCTTCCTTCTGTAACACCCTCGCTTGGATTCTTGGGTCATTTGACCTAGAGATCAAATGTAAGACTCCTATTTCTACTTTTCTTCTCTTTTAATCTTCTTTTATCTTTATAGGAAGCATAATCTAATTCTTTTATGCAAGAATCTAGTGTCTAGTATTTTTTTGATGTGGATTTTTTTATGAATCATTATAGGTTACATTCTAGAGCCTTGATTTCTAAGGGAATGGTTTGATTTAACATTTTTAACATTATTAAAGGTCAGTGACTTCACAATTACTCTAATTTTGTTAATAAATTAAAGGATTGTTGTTTTATGTTAATTTTTTTATTTAATTGTGATAAATGATTGAAAAAACCATGTTTGAATATCTTTTTTGTGAAAAATATTTTAAATCAAGGTTGTGGATGACACCCACAAAATTTTTGACAACATTACCATTTTTGATTTGGTTTTAAAATGATTATTTTAGAATAATATGTGATTGGTTTAGAAATATGCAATTGGAATGATTTTTATGTGTTCATTGTGCATATTGATTTAGGGCGTTGATGATTCATACTATTTTTCCATGTCGAAATGCGGTAGTCTGAATTTTATGGGTGGTGTGTATTCACAATTCATATTATGGAGCCTTGTTAGATTATTCTTGGTTTCCATTCCAAATTGGGGGTAGTCTGGTTTGTATGACCAAGTGATGAATTGATACAAGAGGAAAAAGTTTCCTCTTATAAGTTATCATATCCAGTTAAACCCTATTCAATGGGAGTTGCATTGGGTTGGTTCGTGGGATGAGTGTGTTCTCACATGACATGGGTTTATGCGTTATGATGCTGGTTATTTAATAGTTTAATGGTTTTATAAAAAGAAATGTTTATTTTTTTGTATTTCACTTATGTGGTTTTCTATGGATTATATATTGTATCTTGATTCTCTGCTATTTTTTTATAAAACATGAGACAACATATTTATATTTAAGTGTCATGTGTGGAAATTAGTTGGTGGAATTCCTATTGTGTTTTATACTCTCCCATAGAATATACATCTCAATGTGTATACAGTCTTGTTTTGGTATGGTGGAGGTAAGGGGAGACACATTACCTTCCTAGAGGAGAGAATTTTTTTGTGGTACCTGGTGATGGAGATTATAGGTAGATTTTTGGTGGAGAATGAGAGTATTTTATTTTGACACTTCATTCTTCCACTATGTCTTGGTCTTATAGTCATTCTTGGTTATTTACTTTTGTATACAATAAAACACTGATATGTTTTTATAGTATATGTCTTGGAGTTTATTCTTGTTTTTATTCATTCATCATATCTATATATTGTCTTAGAGATGTATTTTTTAGGTTTTTGTCCATGTAAGAGAAAATATTCCATCACTTTGGGGATTATCATGGAATTTATTGCTAGAATTTGGTGTCCCGGGGATGCACCTAAGGTTAGTTGAATCTTGATCCTATACAAGCCAATTGGTCAGAGTTAGGATGTTACAAACTAACGTTTATCCAATTTAGCTCTATGGCTAGGTCTAATCTAATAAGGCCCTATAATATGCATTATAAACACAAACAACCCATACAATCTAGAGTTCCCACAATTTGGTATGGAATCCTTGTTTGAATCAATGAGGCCCCAAATTCATATGCACCATCAACACATGAAACTAATTCCAAGTACAAGTTTCCATTCCATATTCATAAGATTATAAAATAATTATTTTAACACCAAATCATCACATGGTCATTTTATCAAGTATGTTATGGGAATCACCCAATTTTTTTCTTTAAACCATTTTTCACAAATAGAATGTTCAACTATGGGGTTTATAATCATTTATCATAGTCAATGAAAATCATTTTACCTAAAACAAAAAGACTTAAAGTTATTAACAAAAGTAGATTATGTGTGAAGCCACCTACCTTGCACACGATATTAAAGATGAAATAACACCAAGTCCTTATAGATCAAATCTATGGTAGACCACCTAAGATGATTAATAACAAAATCCCCACCAAAATATACCCTAACCACTAGATCATAGTATGTAATCCCTGGACTAGGGTTCCTCCCAATATAAAAAAAAGAAGAGAAGAGAATAACAGTAGAAATAGGATTCTTACCTTTGATCTCTATGTCTAACCCTCCAAAAATCCAAGAAAGGGAGGTTTGGGGGGAATATAATCTTTAAAACACCCAATGGAACCCTATCAGTTAAGAACCATTTCCATAGAAGAAAAAATGATATTTTTAGGGGAGAAATAAGGTATAAAAACTAATGTTTGGAACCCTTTAATGATGTGTATAGTTTACCCACGTGGTTTGGAAAGATTTTACTAATCGTGAAAATTGGCAGTATTTGAAAATTTTTAAATTTGCATGGTTACCACATTTTCTAACCAAAACATGTGATAAAAATGTATCTCTCCCTGGGTCCCATTTCTTAATCACATGATTACCTGAGTAAATCTTATGGTTTCCTCTAACCATGAACTCTAAAAAACACCTCTAAAACCTTCTGAAGCCTTTGGTAAACTTCCCAAATTCAAACATAAAAAAATCACAACCAAAAATTAAAAAATAAAACCCATAATACCATAAACTGGGGGTGTCACATTCTCCCAAACATTATTCCTTCCATCCATGAAAATACAAAGGTTAGAAGTGTGTAGACAAAATCTTAAGCTACTAGTTTAACATAATAACATCCCATTACAAAGACTCACACAAACTAAATTATGATACTATGATAGACATACCAAAGGTGCATTTTAACCAAGATATGGATTATAATTCACATTTAAATATATGATAAATTATGAGAAACCAATAGTATATATGACCTGAGAGCCACGATATTCTAAAAACCCATACATCAGAGTTTGGATCATTTATTTAAAGTTGAGATATATAAAATAGTAAAACACATCTAAATTAATAGGGTAATATTTCTGGATAAGACACCTAGAGAATATTCTCAACAATCCAAAAGTTCCCAACACACCAAGGTTCCAACTACCCTTGCATACATATACAATTTCTCCCTAGTACTAGAAAAATCTAATAAAACACACAATGAATTACTAACAATGATAACTCAATACCTCAACGATCCCAAAAGATTTTTCAAGAAAAGACTGACTTACATTGAGGATAAAACTTACCTCCATTTTTATGGACAAAATTCCCCAATCTATTTAATACTCAAAGGATACATAATTTCTTACTTTTAAAAATAATGAAAAAACAATGATTTTTTTGGAAAATTAGAGATTAACCTAGATGATCATACAATGATCCTAATTGGACCATATGTATCATCTTAGAAAAAATACACAATGGGAAAACTATGGATTCTATGAGAGACTATGAAAATAAATACATCAAACAACTATAAAAATTTTAAGGTAGACAAGTTAGACATATATTCTATAACTATACACCCAAATTGTAATTAAAATCCTTAACTCGATGAGTTGGTGAAGTACCAACCTGATGAAATCATGATTATAAAGAAATAATGATTCCAAAGCCCACGAGAATTCACTAAAACTATTGGAATGGTACATGGAACAATTGCAACATTCCCACTAGATGATGTTAAACATTCACTACCTTGTATAACATCACAATATTTGAATGGAAAATCCACTTAAAAGGTCCTAAAATAGGAAGGAATAATTATTGAATACAAAAATATAAGAGAGTATTTTTAATCTCTATCCATGAAGAGATGGATCCCCACCATTAAGTTTATACTTAATTGTAAGACTATTCAAATTTCTTCTATAGACTTCCTAGTATTTGGTCACCCAAATTGTGAATGAGTGCCACCAAAAAAACCATGACCCAAGTGCTTTTCATTTATTTATCCCATAAATAATCAATTATTCAACAATAAAATCACCCATTTTATAAATAATTGTGAGTTAATACATCCACTACCCAATTGATCATAAACTATCAGACCTAGTTAGAATAGTCCCTAGTGAGACCAGACACGAGAAGACATCAATAAGAGGCTAGAAATAACTCACTAAGAATATAGTGTAATAGTTATCAAGGTATCTATAAAAATAGATCACTAATTTCTAAATCTAGGGACATGACCATGTCCTCACCCATAATATAGAAAACTTAAATGTGGGTTACCTATATAAAAAAGTATCCCAAGAAACTCCACCCAACTATAAAATTAGACCCCAATTAGTTCCTAAAAAGTAATGTGAAAATTATTTCCCAATTCCCATGTTTGGACCCACGTTTCACATAGTTTAGTTTTTTACTGATGAGATCTAGTTCTTAACACTATCCATGAAGACAATTATCCTTCAATATTCACATCCCATCATCGTGAAAAAGATTAACAACACCATCAAAAGCTCTAAGGGTGAATCTCGTTTCATAGAGCTTCATATAACATTTAATTATAGAAATAAATATCTTCTCTAGATCATAGAAACAACACTTATAAAATAAATTCCACCAAATATAGACCATGTAAAAAGTAATTGAGTATGTTGACCACTCTATATCCTAGAATATCCTATTACCTGTGAGTTATCATTATGATCATCCCCTAAGACATCATGTTTATAAGAAATCCAAATTTCCCCCTTTTTATTATCATATCTATCATAGAAGAACAAAAAAATCCTTATTAACACAATAAGCACAATCCGTATGAAAGAATAACCAAAACAACAAGCACACAGTATAAAAAGCAAACCAACTGTAACCAACAACCCAATTACCCAAAGAGAATATCTTTCCACATCATTTCAAAACACAATAACTCACTACTTCTTATTATAGAAATTAATCATAAGGTTTACACCCACCACATCACCACATTATAACTTTCCTCAGGAAGCCAAATTGAATGTTCTCAATTTTCAAAAAAAATTAAAAGGTTTTCATCAACCATTTTTAATTTCAAAAAATATAGTTAAAGAAACTGTTTAACTCATTTTTAAAATTCATACACCAATAAAAAAAATTAGAAATCCTTTTTATAAAATCTCTTTAAAAACTATAATGAAATAACATTATCTATATAAAATTGAACTTCTTAGAAACGAAAAAATAATAGAGCTTAAAATAATAAAATGATTCCTTTCATCAATTCTAACCCCATAGTTCATTTAAAGAGAACTCTTTAAGTATTTAATATAACCAAAATACCAAAAAACATTCATAACAAATCCCAAGAAATCATTTTTGTAAAAAAAATTTAAATCTATACAAAATTATAAAACATAACCTTATAATGATAGTCTTTTATTTTAAAACCTATTTATTAACAAAACACGACTCATCAAAGAAGATCAAATAAATACTTGAAAAAAATCACATAGGTACCAATAAAATAAGATTAAAAAAATGAACCAATCATTTCAAATACATGAAATGGTTACTAAATTAAATATCAGAAAAATGTAAAAAACCAATTTAATAAAAAGACTATTTACTTTATGTTATAAAAAAATATCCCTGTGGAATAATTTTTAGTCAAAAAGAGGAAATGATTTAATGACATATACTTTACTACCATATTTGATGCCACTATGTTCCAAGGTTAAATTTTTTACCAAAAACATTCAACTACCAATCAAGCATGCTTAATTTGTGAAAAAAATTAAATAGTAATAGTTATTATGTCATATAATTTATCATTATATCATAACCAGTAAGCTAACAATCATAACAATGGAAAAATAGATTAAATGATACCATAGTCTATTTCTTTTAACATATAATAATATTTATTTTCTATGATACCCATGATACTAAACATGATATTCTAAATATATAAATATCATAAAGTTACAACAAAGTTCTATTATTATCAATATTTCAAATTATCTAAACTAAAAATAGTTTAACTTCTAGCATGTTTTTCTCTAGTTACTATCTTTATAGAAGAAAATTTCAAATCATTAAATTTAATCAATACATGGCATGATAAAAAATATTAATATATAAGTCTAGTATAAAATCTCTCCACTATTTTTAACGGGTTTCATAATATGATCCTTTATTCAATAATTATTCATATAGAACAGTAAACATGTACTTATTCTATGAGTAGTTGTTTTGAAATTTTTATCTTTTCCTTAAAATATCATGGATTATAATCACCATTTAATTAATTAATTATCATTAGATACATTACCAAATTAAGTTATAGTTCCACAAAAATTTCATGTACCTTTAATATATAAAAAACAAAGAAGGTATAAAAAAGCTTAATTATTTCAAGAATAACCAAACAAAAAAATCCAAATCATCTTAACCATGTACTTAAAACCACTTCTTTGAAACTTCCAATTTCATTTAAAGCAAAATAAGCCATTTCTAGTAATAAAATTCACCATTGTACCATTTACCAATGCATAATAAATAAAAAACCATGTGAATTATATAATCCTATTGTGTAATTTCTTTAATAATGTATAATACATAGGTATATTTAGCGAAAACCACAATAATGAGGTGATGAAAAACTAATAAGTGCTTCAAAACAGTTTACATACCCAAACCACCTTTTAACTTGAATTTTAGCATAAAGAGGATAGTTATGCATTTTTTATGACTGATATTACAAGTACCAACACATTTTATTGATATCCATATCAAATTAAGGAAACATTAGTTTGTACCACCAAGTAATGACTTAGGTTTTGTGCGTTGGGTATTTGTTCAAAAGTTGGTCTATCCAGTTAGGCCTGATCTGATGTGAGTTGCATTGGGTTGGTGCATGGAATGGGTGAATGTGAACCTTATATGGGTGTGTGATTTATGGTGTGTGTTATTTCATAGAATAGTGGGTTTTAAATAATAAATGTGGATTTTGGTGAATGTTACCTATATGGTTTTCTTTGGCTTATTTACTATATCTGGATTCACTTTTGTTTTGTATAAAATAGGAGATAAACTATTCTTATTTAAGTGGACTGTGTGGGAAGTATTTTGTGAATTTTCTATTGGGTTTTATACTCACACCCTACATATGAATCTCATTGTGTATGAAATATTCATTTATCCCAGTGTGGGTAATTTTAAACCACTTACCTTTTTAAAGGATTGTAATATTATTGTTGTTTCTTGTGATAGAATTTGGAGGTATCTATCATGTAAAGTATGCGAGTGTGCCAAGTTGGTACTTCATTATTCCACTGAATCTTGGTCTTTTAGTATTTCTTGGCCATACACTTTTATATATATTTCAACTTTGATCAGTCAGAGTTTGTCTTTTGTTTATTCATGATTCATATGTCTATATTTTCTAAGATATTTATTTTATAGGTTCTTGTGTATATAAGGGTAAATCTTCTCCAATGGTATTATACTCCCCTTGGCATTTATTTTCAGCCTTTGTTGTTTGGGGGATACACCTACGCTCACTAGAATCCCAAACCTACTGAAGATAATGGGTGAGGGTCAGAATGTTACACCAAGTATACATGTATTATCTTATAATGGTTATATAATTTATAATTATATATTCTATACAATGGAATGAGATGAATATAGTATTATAAAAAGCAGTGGAGTTACTCTTCTGGTGAAATTTATGAATATATCTAGTACATAGGAAAGAAATATAAATTATGTGAATGTGTCATACTTTAACATCAAAAAAAAAAGGTGAGTTAGATTATAAAACATCACAAGTGCCTATTTTTCAATACAAAAATATTGATAAAAATAGTGTAGCTAAAGCCAAATAATTTGGATTTGTGAGAGTGAATTTTAGTAAGTAAGTGGACAAGGATGAATCATTCATAATAGTATCATAGGTAGTACAATCACTGTTAAAAAAAATTAACTTCATGGTTTTAACATCAGTTATTTAATAATTGATGTTAAAAATATTTTTTACATCAGTTAAATAAATAACCGATGTAAAAATAATTCCCCATTGGGTTTTGAAATCTGTTAATTGTATAATGGACATTAAAACCCTTTATTATTTATTTTTTACATTGATTATATATATAACCAATGCAAAAAACCCTTCACAACTTATTTTAAAATCAATTATATATATAGCTGATGTTAAAACCCCTATACTAGAAGGGTTTTAACTTTGGTTATATATTTACAATATATTAAAAGTAAAATTTCAAACAAGTGGGTCTGGAATTTAATTTTTTTCATAAAATGCATTTCAATTTTTAAAAACTGAATTAAATTTTAATACATCACCACCACACATATTTTTGTTTAAACTATATAAATCCTTATTCTCTTTCTTTAATTTTTTTGACCACTTTCATCAAATCAAATTTTAATTATTTCTTCAATCAATGATTTGAACATTGTATTTATTCTCATAATTTAATTTCTTTATTATTTTTTTAATTAATATCTAAATTTTTTAATAATTTATATTTTTGATGATGAAGACTTATTCTGATCAAGTTACGAAGATAAAACATTCACATGGGATTCAAAAACCGAAGTGAAAAATTTCTTATCAATTGAAATTTTCATTGAGACATGATTTATTCCCTAAGAAGAAGAAGAATAAAAAAATAATGTATCGATTAAAAGGAATGTTCCAAAATCCTTGAAATTAGGTTAAATATTTAAGTTTAAGTTTTGATTTTTTCATTTGGTTATTGTAATATCCAGTTCATGTTTCTTGTTCTTTCTTTGAAGTCAGTTTTATGTATCCATTTGGAAAAAATTCATTCAATTCCCTCACTGGTTAGTTTAATAACCCTAGTGGAATGTGACTTTGGACATTATTTTTTGGCAAACCCAACATCGAAAGTGAATGATTTTACTTTCCATATCGGTTATTAAAATAACTTATGTAAAAATCCTCGAAAATAAATATTTCAATATTGGTTTATAAAAAAATCATGTTGAAAGTCCTGCTTTAAAGTCTCTAGTAATATTGTCAGTTTGTAACAGATGTTAAAAATAAAAAACCCAATGTTAAAAGTGTTTTCACACCAGTGATGTTTTTTATACCACAAATCTTGAAAGCACATATTTTTCAATAAATCTGTTGAAAATTAAAAAAAATACATAATCAAGTGAAAGTTCCATTGAGGATAACCATTTCATCGGGATATTGTAATCTTTTCATGATGGTTCAAATATAGATAGTGTATTATATGTCATAGGGGAACATAATGATGAAATTTGGATACTTGATAGAGGGGCCAAACCCCTACAACCTTTAATAGAAAAGGATTTCAATAAACAAGTCAAATATTTTTGATAATTTTTTTATACAATGTGTTTATGAATAACATTATATATTCACTACTATATTTATTTAATTTAAATTAATTATTTATCTAGATTTCCATATAATGGATTATAAATTGGATAATTCTACCAATCCCAAAGTCCAACTTATAAATTATGTCAAAATTTATCAAATGTTAGAAGTAGAACAACATTTTGGGAGTGACAAACAACCTGAAGGTGATAAAGTTTCAAAAAGTGATAAGGTTGAAAAAGCACATGAAAAAAGTACTAGGATGGTGTTAGTAAAAATTATTAAGGTGAGAGGTATAGGTCAAAAATTTGAGGTTGCTTGGAATTCACTTTGTCAACCTATTCACCAAAAATAAGTCAATTTTAAATAGTTAAATTGGTGTCAATACTCAAATTCATGTTCCAATTGATGAATATACATGGAATAATGTTGTTCCTGCATTGAATATAGTAATTTGGTAAGGAATTAGTTTAATATTATAACTGATTTTTTTATTTATAAAAAGATAAAATAATGAAATGTTGATTTACTCTTCATTATATCTTATTAAGAAAATTTATATCAAATATTATTAGATGAAATTCCTACTAATGATCACTGGGAAGGGCCATAGAGAATTTGATACACTTGTTATGAAATATCCTCTTAAGGATACTAAAGATAAAGTAGAACCCCGACCAACATCTATATATACTCAAATCATAATTAAGAAAATTGGGATGTTTTCATTGGTTATTGGGAGGAGTAATAATTTAAGGTATGTTGTAAATGATATTATTGTATCTGACATTATGTTTACTATAAGTATGATTAATAATTTTTAAACTATAAAAAAACAATGGAGTATGAAAAAACATGAATCAATACCATCATACCTCTACTGAAAAGAAAAGACGAGGTATGATTCACTAGAAAAAATGGGTGATATATTAAATATATAGTATAAATTTTATGTGATCTGAAACAAGAACATAATCATTTTCCTTTATTTATATTTTTATTAATGAATTGAAATTTTAGTCCAATTCTATCACACATCATGTGTAATTGAAGGGGGATCATGTAAATAAAAAGAATGAATAGTAAATTAAAAGGCATATAACGTATGGGAATCATGTATAAGTATGAAATAATTAGAAATATGAACTACTTTAAAATATTATTATATAAAAATGACTACTTATTATCCAAATTTTTATCCAAATTATATAGAATTATATTCTTCTATATTATCCAAAGAACAAATACATTCAATAGATTTGATGTTTATTAAACAATACAACTGTGTTAGGGGCGGGTTTTGGAGTTTCACTATGAGAATAATTTTAGAAAGAAAATTGGAATGAAGGTATATTTGAAAAAATTAAAAAGATATGTTCTCAAATAGATACCTTAATAGAAAAAGTTAGTTGATAGGCTGATGTAATAAATCGATTTCTTTAAGGGAATGATGAGAAGAATAAACACAATAGAAACCACACTACAAAGAGCCACACAAACCTAGTTTTGAGGATATTTATTCCCCTTCTAGGCATACCTAACCCAAGGAAATTTATTTTTTTCTTAATATTTTCTTTTAAATGTGAATTAAACAATTGTCGATACCATTCATAACTTAATATTCTATAAAAAAAATTGATTATGATTTATATCTATATACACCCACTCATCTCTTTATTGTGATATGAAAAATGTACAACATATAAGGAGATATTCTACATAATAAAAAACTTCCCAAAGATCATGTTTGAGTTGGGATTCATATAGCTCATTACTCTAGTGTTGAGCTACCTTTTCACCTTGATTATATTGATGTTAACATGGTCAAAATTTCTATTTTATCTTTCTTAGAATGGCTATTTAATCTTATTTTGATACTTGATGATAATGAGGTATTCCATTTATAATTTATTTTGAATGAAAAACCTTTTATAATTGATGTAAAATACCTACACACATGTATGTTATTACAAAATGAGAAGTGGAAGGGGAAAAAAACGTCGATTCAAGGCAGTCTAAAGGATCAATTAATAGAATAAAAGTACCAACGGAGTGTTTATTTTCCTTGATAATTACACTACAAAATTTATTAACATTACATGTTCATAAAAATATAAAAATATAAAATATTTATACAGATTAGATTAAATATTAAGGAAAAATGTATAGAGAGGTCATTAATAAAATTATTGGTCTTGAGAATGTAAATGAAATCCTCAAGTGTGAATGGTTAAGGGTTCCAGTTGTGAATATATACAAAAGGTATATTTTTATACTATGTTTATGCAATAATTGATCAATTATGTTTATTAATATTTACTATTATTTATATTATCTATATGAATATATATCACACCAATGTAAAGGGAATATCTTATGAGAAAAAATTTAGATTTATTAGTCCTCATGTCACTTCTATACAGAACATATTAATGGATGATGATGAAACTATATTAAAATCACACCATGTAGCCACAACATTTGAAAATAAAATAAAATATGAACGAACCCTCTTAATACCTATAATGTATGGGAAAAACTCTAATGTTTAATAATATAAAATATATTTTCATTTTTTCCATTACTTATTCATTTTTGTTTTACTGGACTCATTGGATTCTGATCATGATCAATTTGGATACACCATATATATATATATATATTTGGATACAATTCTTGAATATCCTATAAATAAACCTTACAAGATTCCCATTATGAAATTTTAATATAATATACTAAAAATTACAACTAAACTTAAAATTATTTTTTTATATGAGGTTTTAACAATAATTTTGTTATGATATGGTGATGTTTATTTATCGTCACAACCATGGTATGATGATAGCAATATGTACAAGAAACCTGTGGATTTTTATGATTGGATAAGTAATAGGGTATATATTATAATATTACTCTATTAAAAAATATAAAAAGAATTATATTTCCGAATGTTTCTATAATGATTGAATTTAAGTAATCACATAAATTATGGTTATTAAATTTATGAATGATATCACATTCCATAAAAAACTAGAATATTTGAAGTGGTATTTCTTAATGTAATTAAAATTTCATTTGAAATATTTAATAAATATTTATTTATCTATATTTTTCTAGTACTACTAGGATTGTTGAAAATACACATATTGAAAAGAGGAAATAGATTTATTTTTGGAATGAGTGGTATGTTTACATGGTTTTAAATTTTTTGTAAACACTATGAATAGGTGATTTCCTATCATGTTTGTAATTTGTTTTATTTCATATAGATTACGAAGATTTGACTTATCTACTATTTATTTAGTTAATTTTCATATCATTGACTATCATTATTGGTGACATTTATTTTATTTATATGTGATTTAAATCTTTTTATATGACCCAGAATATTGAATTAATTATAGAATTGAAAGAATATTTATTATTGAAAGAGGGTACACCAATTTCTTGTTTTCAATTAAAAAGTTAAATTTTAATTAAAAAATGTTCATTACATATTAGAAACTAAGAAAATGAACTCAAATTATTAGGATGATTTAAGACAATGGTTGGATATTAATTTGTTACATGTATGAATTAACTGTATATTAATCTGATACACGATGAGTGACTTTATGACTAAAAGTACATGTTTTCTGTATAAAAGTGACATTTTAGTTCAAAACAAACATAAAAAACTCAAAAATAATAAAAAGTAATTAGATTGTATTTACAATTTAACATAATTATTTATTATTTGTTTGTGATGTGTAGGAATTAACCACACAACATTCCAATACTAGATGTAGCAGGTATGACTTAAACTGTGAATTTTCAGTTTAAAAGTGTAATTTTATTTTAAACTGAAATCCATAGACACAAAACTAAGCAAATACACTAAGTATATATTGATACATTAGTAGAATAATTTATTTTTTATTTCTATCATATATAAATGAAAAAAATCATTATATCATGTGTTGTGGATGATATGATGGAAAGTGCACATTTTTAGTTTTAAAGAGACATTTAAGTTCAAAACGCATGTTACATACTCAAAACTAATCAAATGTTCTTAGATTGTAATGATAATTTAGGAAAATGATTGATACATTTTTGTATCATATTGGGATTAACCACATATAAATCCTATATACAGTGTGTCTAGTTCTACAGAAAGTGTATATTTTTAATTTAAAAGTGGAATTTTAGTTCAAAAGACATGTCATATACTCAAATATTATTAAACACTCTTGTATTGTCATGATAATTTATAAAAATAATCAATAATTATTTTTGTCATGTACTAATGAAATGAAAAACATCATGAAATTCAGTGTCACCAGTATAACTAAAAGGGCATGGTTTTACTTTCAAAGAGAAATTTTAGTTCAAAGCACACATCTCATTCTCAAAATTGAGAAAAAATGATCATATTGTCATTATACTTTAGGAAAATGATTGAATATTTTTTATAGAATTTTTAAATTGACCACACATAAATATGAAACATAGTATGGTTGGTACAACTAAAAGTGTGAATGTTATGTTTAGAAGTGTAATTTTAATTCAAATCATGCATCACATACTAAAAAAATAATACTCAACCATATTGTAATGATAAATTATAAAAAAGATATATGATTCATTTCTAATTTTTAATAATTAATCACATTCCATTCTCACCCACAGTGTGACTAATATGACTTAATGTGCATATTTTTAGTTTAAAAGTGTCATTTTATTTTAAAACACATGTCACATAATCAAAAACATAAAAAAACTAATATTTGCATCATATTATAGGAAAATAATCAAAAATTCATTTGTAACATGTAGTAATTAACCACACATAAATCTAAAACATGGTGTGTATGGTATGACTAAATGTGTATGTTTTTTATTTATAAGTGATATTTTAGTTCAAAACATGTGTCAGACACACAAAATCAAGAAAAAACACTTATATTGTCTTAATACCATAAGAAAAATACCTATGAATCATTTGTGATGTGTAGTATTTTATTACACAACAATAGGAAATGTGATGTGTCTAGTATGACTGAAAGAGTTTTTTTAGTTTAAATGTGGAAATTTAGTTAAAATATCACATCACAGACTGAAAACTAAGAAAACATTATAATATTTTTTTATACGTTAGGAAAAAAAATTACGTTTCATTTGTGACATATTGAAATTAACCACATATCATTCTAACATGCAGTGTGTCCGATACAAGTGAAAGTGCATGTTTTAAATTTAAAAGTGACATTTTTGTTCTAAATACATGTAAAGTACTAAAAACTAAACAAACATGCTTATCATCATACTTTAGGAAAATGATCAATAATTTATTTTTAACATGTAATAATTAACCACACACTAATCTGGCATGTAGCATGACTGGTACAGTAGAAAGTGCATATTTTTAGTTCAAAAGTGGCATTATAGTTCAAAACACACACCACACACTCAAAAAGAATCCTACACACTTATATTTTTTTGATTGTTTTAAAAATGATCAATAATTAATTTATGATGTGTAGGAATCAACCACACATAATTATGATATACAATGATGACTGTATGACTGAAAAATGTATTTGAAGTTTGAAAGAAACATTTTAGTTCAAATGGTGCATTTATATTATCCATTTCATTTAGGTTTTATTTATAAATTATTGTAACATATATTTTATTTATTTATTTCATTATTAAGTATTACTAAAATAATAATTTTTTTTATTATAAGTACACCCTTTTTTTCTTTGAGGATGGGTTGATCCATGGAGTAGCTAATCTCTTCTATGATGGTGATTTGTGATGGAAACCATTGATCATTTCACAGCATGGAAATTTGACCCTTTAAATAACTCAAATTTCAAGGCATCAAACATTCATAGACCATGATGGGATTAAATTTTCTAGTCCAATGTTGGCACTTAGTTTGATGTTTTGGGGGTAACCTTTTGTTTTTACCAGAGGGTTCTTTGGTCGGGCACCCCCAAAAGTCCTTTTTGTATAGTGTTCTTGGGTTGGGCCACCTAAAGAATCCTGGGTTCCAACTAAAACCTTAATAGTTGTACTTTTTATTCAAAAATATAAAAAACATGTTTATATTAAATATATATTTTATTATATCACTATGCCAAAAAGTTCAATTAGCGGCAGTTGTTTTTTGGGTTTAGTGGTGTTTTAAACTGTTGTGAAATGATTGATGGTGTATTTTCCCTACTTTTATGAATTCCTTTATTTAAAGTTATTTCATAATGATTTTAAAAAACCACATTGAATCATTTCATTATGGTTTTAGTAGAGGGTTTCTATTTTGAATATTTTTAACAAATTTTATATAAAAACTATTTTGGTGGCAATTTTTAAAAATCTTTTTAGTTTTTTTGAAAAATAGCAGTGTCGGGCCCTACCGACCAAGGTCCAGCTCAGTCCTACCTAGAATAAGTTCACTATGCTCAGCCCCAACCAACTTCTCACAGACCTGGGACCAATAGGGTTTCCGAGCCTGATCCCATAATGTTCTGTCCAACACAAACTCACCCAAACCATCCTAAAAATTTAACCATATATCTGTGCTGTGTGAGATTTGAACACCTAAAAATTAGTTATTGTTGAAATCCTCTACCACTCCACCAAAACATTGATATAGTGACTAAAAATACTTTAATATAATTATATATATAAATAAATACATTTAAATACATATATATTCCCACATATAATTGTTCAAAACTTATAAATAAATATAAATATAAATATAATCAAATATAAATTTATAAAAATATAGTTTTATATAAATTAATAAATATATAAGAATATATAAGAATATATATTAAATATATATTAAATATATATAAATATAAATCTTTTACATAAATGTACATAAATACACACACAAACACACACACACACATATAATTATATTTATATTAAAGGTAGATGATATTAAAAACCATTGACACACACACACACCTAGGATCTAATGGATCATATATACATCCTTCTCCACTAGGATTGGAAAACACCATTTTTTACAAGAACCATTACATTTATCACAACCCAAATGCCTAGGGGATTGGAAGATTTAATTGAAATAGACTAAGGACCATGGTGGCCCAAAGGGGTCCCTTTTTGCTATTTATAATGGCCTATATACATGCCCCCCGATGGGTATTCCAGCCATGTTGTGAGTGATTATACCCAACACCATCAGTCATCCCCACCTGTTACCAATATCTCTGAAGATCCTCAATATGTGTGTTGTCCAAGCCATGTATGCCGAAACCCTATCTTATTGACTAACCACCTACCACTATCCCCACCTGAAACCTATGAATCATGGCTACCATTGGCCCTCCACTTTCCCCATTGGACATCCTCACCAGTTCTCTTTGAGATCTATAACCTACCCATTCATTTATACTTGCTGTTGGATAGCCTGAATACCACACATTACATGGAAATCTCTTTCATCATCATCATTTCCTATACTAGTGTGTTGAAAATCAAATTGAGTCGACCTGAAATTGTTTCAGATCCATTACACCACACAACTCATAGTGGATTCCCAATCACCACAGGATAAAGATAAGCACTATAGAATCACAGATAACCATTTTTGAATGGTTTCACCCATGAAAATATGGCATGAACCATCCATTAATTAGACTACCATGTTAACCAATAAAAATTTATAAAATAATATAAATATCTAATATGAGTAAGCAAAAAATAAAATAAAAAAAACTAATATCAGAATATCATCACATTAGAAGTCATAAACAATATATATACATATGATTTTCATATTCAGTACTAAAAATAGGGAATAAGACCAAAAAGGTAAATAAATCATATCCAAATGATACAAAATCCCAAAACAACTCTATAAGAGCTAAACTACATGAGACAACATATACAATGTCCAAAAAAACCATGAACATTAGTAATCATAAAGGGAAACTGAACTACAAGGTTCCATTACCCTTACCTATGCCTTGCAAAAAAAGGTCTACATATGATAAATGGAATATGTAGGTTGTTAGGTATAGATCTGAGTAGGATACCACCATGAATCTATGTATAGAATTTACCCATGAAATCAATTAATTTTAGTTAAAAACTCATTTTAAAAACCATGTTCACTTTTAAATGAAATTTCAATTGAAAAAATGCTTTAGAAATCCCTTTTATTTTTCTCAAACAAACCATCTTTTAAAAATCATTGAAATAAAGGATCAAATAAAGAAATAAATCCACCTAATATAAATGTTCCCAATACAACCAAACATGGAATAAAAATGGGAATAATAATAATCATCATTATATAACCAAATATTGGAAAATGGGAATAAGAATAAAATTTATCACAACCAAACAAGGCATAAGAATCATGCATAAAGCATATAAATACAAATCTAGCACAATTAATAGACACTATAGTCTCTAAAAAATATGGATATAGTATGAATTAGAATGAAACTAGATTCAATATTTCCTAATATAATAAAATAGGTTTTTGAAGATCCCTCAGCCTTCCTCAGTTTGAACCTTCCAAGAGCACACTCAGTCCCCTGGGAAACATACTTTCCATGGCCCCCCTCAGTCCACAAGGATGACACTCCTTCCATGGTATCTCTTGGTACCATGGAGATCATTCCCTCTTTGGGCTATCTCAGTCCATAAAAAAATGTTCCTTAGCTAGTTGAAATCCTATTCAAGGTCTCTATCCACTAAAGCTAACAACTCACACACCCAAGGTCTCCCATTTACTATATAATTTATTTTAAAGGTTGGGTATGAAGCCTCATTTATTATTTAAAGAAAATAAAAGACCTTTTTTAACTGGGTAGAGGGAGACCCATTACATAACCTGAAGGCCCAGTGGTCATATAGCCCATTACATGGCCCGTAGGCCCAAATTTTTGGCCCAATTCCCATTCTGTGAAAAGTTCTGCTACATTACTCTTCCTACTACAGTACTGAACAGTATCCCATTTACTACTTAATTAAACACAATAACATCTAGATGTCCCAATCACATAATCTATTTAAAAACTATTTTCATAAACCTTCTAGACCCATAAAAAATCATGAAAGACCTCTTTTTGAACCCTTAAAAAACCCATTTGATAGAATAAAACCTATTTGAGTCATTTTAACAAACACATGGAGTGCATCAAATCCAACTCCTATTGAAAATCCATTGTAAACCATTAAATTTCTAACTCATTTTGAAAAAACACAATAGACATGGATTAAACATCACTAATTACTCAAATTGGGATAAATATAGAAAAACCATTTAATAGATACACCTACCTTGATACTAAACCAAATATTTTTTCATGAAACCCACAATATTTGATTAGGATATGTACTCACTCACCTAATACATAAGAAAAAACCACAAAATCCCCATAAATAACCCAAAATTTGTCTAAATCAAAATATAGGTTTTCTACCTTCTATGTAAATTGATAAACATGGAAAGGTAAGGGGAAAGTAGGAGAAATCGTGAAGAAATCAATATTACATTAAGCTAGAGCACCAAGTATATAATAATAATCCACAAAAATAGAGGAGAGAAGAAGCTATAATGATTGGGGGAGAGTATAAAGATTAGTGGAGAGAGAAATGAGGGGAAACCCTTGAACATTTTTAAGAGTGAAATGGTTAAAATAAATTTTTAAATGATCTTGACACACCACATGCTTTGACAGAACAATTAGAAAAACCATCTGCTAAATATACGTGAGCTAATGTATCCTCAAATACAACCTAGACAACTTCTATAGATCCTCACATAGTTAGAAAAAATATGTTTAATCCACTAAAAACCTCACTGTCCCCCAAAACATATATATAAAATGGTTAGTTTCATGTTTTTACTAAGTGTGCACCAACCATATGGCAGGTATTGTTTAAAAAAACTACGATTCTCGACCTCCAAATCCATGAAATTCCCCTAATAAATAAATAAATAAATAAATCTCAAAATAAAACATACTTGTGACTTGGAGGGTGTCACATAGAGTTAGATGATTCCAAAATGTCACCACTCATACATGCATAACACACGTGGGAAATAAATACAACCCCTAATTTAATTGGGGGAAATTGGCAGTTGGGGGTTAAAACCTCGACGGAGGATGCAAATTAAACAACCCATCCAACTTACCTAGGGGGTTTTCATGATAAATAATATATATATATAAACACATATAAATATATGTATTTATGTATATATATATATATCTATATTAGGTAGAAAGGATTATAAACCATAAACAACATTTCCTTAGGCACCATAGTGAGTCAAGCCTCATAACACACCAAAATTAATGTAAAGTTCATATTAAACCAATTTTATTAAATATTTATTTCCCAATTACCTATGTTGTTGATGACCCAAAGGCCCAACTAGATGTTTCCCAAAGGCCCCTAGAGGAGATATCCGGAACGTATGGTGACCCATATATTTTATACGATTTATTTATTGATTTATTACATAAATATACACATAATAAAATCCAAAATAATCAAGATGTAGCATACCAATATTTTATATGAATTTTCTTTTAAATAAACTTGATGTATTTGATAGCTTACTTTATATGAAACCCTAAGTTTAATGGAATTGTGATATAGTATATGTTTATAACCTAACTGTTTGATTGCAATGTATGAGTAGGATTAACCACAATATGGAAATATATAGAATTTTTTTTCCAAAATTAAAACTTATTTATTAATTACTTTTACACAAAAATTAAATTTTTAATGAAATCATTTAATGATTAAAAGACAGGTTTTTTTTCAAATAAATGTATTTTTCTACAAGTTATGTATGATTTATCTAGAAAAAATATAATTATCACTATTAAAAAATGATTTAAATTAAATATATTGATAATTTATATGAATAAATTAATATACACTCATAAATTCAATATCTAAAGGTAATTTTTTAAGATAAAAACATTTAAAAGTAAAAAGTGTTATTTTTTAAAAAATAATTTTTATGAGAAGAATATGTTTTTTATCATAATAAATTTAATTGAACACAATTGATTAATAATTTTATTGAAATTAGTATATTATATATTCTATAAAATATTTTTACTTTCATTTAATAGTATTTTCTAATAAATTAAATAATGAAAATTCAGTTTTATGCTTAAAGATGCATTTTTCTACAAAATAGGCTTTATTGTGGTTTGCATCTTTATTTTAAATTTAATTTCGTAAAATTATAAAAACATAATTTGAAAAAATGGATTAAATATTTTTAATTATAATTTATAAATTTTGTAATTATTCCACCTTAATTTTTGGTCAAAACGAATTTTTTAAATTGTAAAAATTTGTTGTCGCGGTTTGGGTTAAAACGGGTTAACTGGGGGGTTAAATTAAATAATAATGGAGTTATTGAAAAATAAAATTATATAATTATTATTTTTTGAATATATATCAACCCTATATTATCCCAAATTCTAATCATAAGCCATTTTGGGTTACTTTCCTAATAAAATAACATTATATTTTTTAAATCTTTTATATAATTCCATGTGTGTCCTCTCCAAAATTTATAAAAGGGAACGTCTTGGCCTCCCATATTCACAATATTTGGGTATTATTTAATAGAAAACACATGCACAATAATATTATAATCTTCCATAACTTTATTATATATCCCTTTTTATTCTCCTAAGAACTATCATTCAAGGATTAAGGTGTAAGCCAAAGGACGTCTCTTTAAAAAGAGGCGTAAATCTGAACTGAGCTATTTAAATTTTATTTCATATTAAAAATTATATAAACCTATTATGTCAGTCATAAAATTATGAATAAAATATCATAAATATACTTATATTTTATTATAATTAATTTAAAACAATTTTCTACCTGCTTTACATCAAATGGGAAATGAAATATCACTTGTGCGTATGCGTGGACTACCACCACGAAGCGATGTGATTCATTTTCCATCACTACATCACATGGATATTTATGAATATATATTTAATATATATATATATATATAATTTTTATTATATAATTAATCTTTTTTAATGATAAAATATTATTTATTTTTCTTTCCATCTTTTTTTTAGAAAATGAAAACTGCGTTCATGCGTACGCATTTACTACAATCGTCATGAAAAATCTATTAAATTTTTATATATATAACTTTTATGGATGGTTATAAATATGTATATAATGAATATATATTATATTTATATCGTTATTAACATTCTATATAATATGGAACAATGTTCAATATGCAAGGACCATAACAGATGAATCAAAAAATACATGAAAAACAAAACATTTATCACAAGGAATAGTGATTTTCATAAAGAATTTTTAATGAATGAGGGATAATATGATATAATTAAACCATGTATGTTATTATAATTATTAATAGAGTTATAGTATATATGTATAAAAAATTAAATTTATAAAATAGGAGGTTAAAGCACTTATAAAGAAAGTCAAACATGAGGTAAGACTTTTTTGTTGCAATTTGATTATTATAGGGATTGCTTATAATTAAATTTTTGATGATGAAATTATGTTATATATCTATAAAATATATAATTAATTTTATTATCCTATTTTTATTTGTTTGTATTACATGTTTTCATTTCATTTTCCTCCCTCTAAGTAATTGAAATATGGAAATAATGTCTTTAAGGAAAACTAACTTTATTTCTCTCTATAGTTGGGAATATTTTTCTTCCATGTCCATATTTTATTTAAATTGTTTTCAATAATGTTTTTAGTATTATATAATGATTTATTATAGTCATATTTAACCATTTTTTACATTTTATAATTTTTTTAAAATGAATCTTATTATCATTTTCTGAATAAGGTACTTTTTATCAAAGGTGTGAATGAAATATTTGTTTTTACATATATAAAATGAATAAATTTTCTTGATATAATGATCACTATTAATATTAATATTCCATTAAAAGTTTCCATGGTTATTTTCTAAGAAAATTATTTCCTTAATATTTTAGAAATTTTAATATTTTAAATATGTTATTTTAAAACGGAAAGGGTATTTTTCTCAAGAAATTTTCCTGTGATGTTTTATATAAATTTTTTATATATGAAAACATCCTTTGATGTTACTTATGATAAAATTGGGATATGATCCTATGATACCATACTTATTATATCTATGTATGGTTTATGATTATGATTATGAAATGTTTATGAAACCCATTTTTTCCATGGGTTAAGAAATAATGAAATGATAAATGTTTTCATGATCTTGTGGAATACATATGAATGGAATGTGATTATATTACATGTGATTAAGTTATATAACTACAATTAATTGGGTAAATATTTATGTTTTATAATCTCAATGGGTATATAAGAGGTTATTCTAATCCAAAAATTGGGTACATTGGTCATTAGCGTAAGCCCAAAAAGGATACAGAGGAGGTTATCCCAAGACAAAAGCAAGTACACAAGTGGATAGGCCCAGCCAAATAAGTGATGAATATATTAGTGGATAGTATTGACATAAGATTTATGTGATTATGATTATTCCACCCCATTATGAAATGTTTATATGCCCATGTTATATTCTCATGTGTCATGATCTATGTTATTTTATAATTAATGTCTTATGAACTTCCAAACATTAATTCTAGGGATTATGTTCATGCTCAATGAATTAATGGGTATGATTTTAAAATTAAAATCTCATATTATAATACCATTATACTCTTCAAATGATTACATATGATTATTTATTTTTATCTTCCTTTTTTACCTATACTAGTCTTCTAGGCTCACCCTTTATTATATTTATCTTTCTATAGGATTTGAAGAATGGATTTAAGTATGATATGTATAAGAAGGGTTCTAGTTGTAATGAACATATGATGACATGATCTAGATATTTTATGTACCAATTTGTTTTAAATCCAATTTTATAAGGGCACTAAACCTTTATGGTTCCATGGAATTTATATTTGTGATATGCATTGAATATTTATAAAAAATGATGTAATATTTATGTATGTAGTGTTTGGTTAAGCTCAGTTGGTATTAGAGGGTAGTTTAGTTATTTTTTTGAAACATGGATGATGAATTTTAGTGAGAAACCTAGGGATTAGCATAATAATAGGATAACATCTTAAGTTATGCTGAAGAAATGAGTGCAGTTTTTATATAAAATACATGCCACTCTGGATACTGGAAAGTGGATGTAACTGTGACATAGATTCACCTAGGGGTAACAAATATGAAAGGTGAAAATTGGGCTTTAAATCGATTTCCAATAGTGAATAATGAGTGGGACAAAGACTTCACACATGGATATACACTCCCATGGGGTATTATAGGTTTAATTTACATTTTCTTTATGAACCAGTAACAGGTATTTTAATAAATTATAAACATGGATGGATTTGTTTATACTTAAGGTGTTATGATTTAGGCATCCTTTAAATTATTTTCATGATTATACAGAATCTCACTATGATTATTATTTCTAAAACTATGGTTTTTGTTTGTATTAAATGGTTTTAACCTATATGAATCTTGTTAATGATAAATTTTATAGACAATGAAATGATTTTCCTCCTGAGAAATTGAATTTTGATGGAGTTCAAATGAAAAATATCATTGTTTTTCTTACATAACTTTCTCAATCCATGAATCATAATAATATTAAAAACTAACAAATGAGGGAAAGACATTCTATTGAGTCCTTCATGAGGAAATATATAAATTATTTTAGCGGATCTGCAAATCCATTATTTGTTAATAAATGTATTAGTACCATTGAAAATATATCATCCATTTTCTAGTGCTCAAGTGATGAAAAATTTATCTTGGTTGTCTATCATCTAGATAGTGGAGCAGATTAATGGTGGAATATTATTAAGAACATAAGTAAATAGGAAGAAATTGACTCTATAGAGTGGGGTAGGATCCTCTGCCACCTCTTTCTAGAGTGTGACTGACTCCCTTCGTTCCCTTTTTTAACGCTGAGTTCTTACCGTCGTTCCCAATGATTTATATAAGCCCTAAGGTTCTTGAATTTTTCTAAGGAACTCCACAAATTTCAATTTCAACATTGGAATTCAACGATGTATCCTCTCTACTGAAGATGAATTTAATTGAACAATTCAAAAATCATCGTCTAGTTGTGTATTTCTTCGATCAGTGGATCTTCGAATCATGGGGTCTACAGGAATGAGCTACAGTTGGGTTATTGGATTATAGGAATATTTTGATCCGATTTGAATCTGAGGAAGACGTGATTCTTTCCTGGTCTAGCGCACCTCACATCTGTAAGGGAACTTGCTTTCTGCTGTTCAATTGGTCCTAAAAATATCATATGAATAGGGATTCCTCAAAAATTTCGGTTTGGGTAAGATTTCTAGAACATCATCTTCCCTTTCAAAGTCCTTTGATCCTTTATATGCTTGGTAATATGGTAGGATTATAATTATGTTTAGATAGTAGGACTAAGGCATTATGTCATACGATTTCACCGATAATTTGTGTTGAAGTTGGTGTTTCTAAGTCACCTGTTGAGTCATTTTTTATTACTATGGGTGAGGAGTTCTAGTATAGGCAAGTGGTTGTGTTCAAGTCATGGTTTCGGTTCTACTTGTCGTGTATAAAACTGGGACATAGTGTGGAGGATTTTAGGCATAGGGGGTCAAAGTTTCTGAGTGATGTTCAGGTGTCTCGGTCTTCAACCTATCCTCATGTTGGAGAGTTATTGAATGTGGAGTGAAATATTTCATCTGAGGTTGGTGGAGGTTCGGTTCTAAAGGATGGAGGGGACATGTCTAAGAGTAACTCAGATGCTAAAATGGGAAAGAAATAAAGAAGGGGTACCTTCTTATAATCCTAAGGTCTATGATATTTTTAGGAGATTGAGACAGGACCTAGCTAGTCCTTTAGATCATAATGCATAGTACAAGGATGTGAGTGACTTCATCCAGAATAATATTGTTAGGAGCAAGGTTCAGTTGGATGTGAGTAATGGTGTTATGTCTTGGGTGGCAGGCTGTGATGAGAATGTTACTAGAGAGGGGGTGACAGGAAAGTTTGGTCACTCCTTCCCAAAAAATGCAACTTCGTTTTCTAAGGTCTTAGGGTCAGGTAGTGGTGTATTTCTCAAGGAGGGGTTGTAGGGGATATTATAGGATGTGGCTAATCAAATCACATTTGTAAATATAGGGGGTGATAGCCCAATGACCTAGACTCCGGTTCAATTGGGAAATAGTTTTTAAGTGCTTGAAGTGGAAGGATTGAATACACATCAACCACAACCATCCAATGATGAGGTCTGCGAGAAGAAGCCCAATGAATATGGTACCATTTTTTCTGCAAGTGAGCCTCTGTGCTTGAGGAGTAACAGGAGGAGGAAGGTTACCCATAAAGAGAAGGACTACTATTAATTACCACCTCCAATGGATACTCGATCATCCAAGAAGATTAAATCCAAGAAGATGGACAATGTGGTAATTTTCCAGGGAAGTCGGGTGGTGTTTGTGGACAACAATTGGACTTTATTTTGAGTTCGGAGGAGGAATTGATCGAACAAAAACTGTTAATCAATTCCCCTAATGAGAAATTTCTAAAATGATGGGGAGGTCACTAAGGGTGACTGTAAACAATGAGAAATTTATTATCCAATAAAAACATATATGTTAATTACATTTTAGTGGTATTAAAATTTCATTTTTTATCTTATGGGCATGAGTAAGTGGATTTTAATTTTGAACATCCATTCTCATCATTTGTGCAATTCATGCCTAATGTACACCAATTTAGGCCCAATGATTCCTCTGATTTTAAGGAATGTAATTATCCATATTTTAATTTTATATTTTTTGAAATTTATATACACTGAAATATGAACACTATTCATTCAGGGATCAATGAAGGATTTATAAAGGATGATGGGGATATTTGGTGATGAAAGGAAACAATTCCGGAGAAGGCAGATTGGACATCAGCCCACTGATGAGAATGTGGGGCCCACAATACAGTCCCACTGAAACCCAAATTTCTTGAGACGATAGAATCCATATATAGGAAGAAATTATTCTTTAGAAGATAGTGCTAATTAGGACTCCATTGTGGTTATTAATGCAGCCCAATTTAGAGATAAAATTCTGGGCCAGATTCTGCGACCCAGAAAAACAGCCCACCAATTTAATCATATCTCGGAAAACGCATATCCATTTGGGCTGAAATTTTACAGAGAGCTAGGAGACATCAGAATATTAACTTTTGTATTATATGGACCACTCCAATTCGGCCATCTATAAGGCCATTCAGACGCGTCTGTTCGGTTGATGAAAGATGGATGCCACCTCGGGTCAAGGTTGGAAAAATCAACTCTCCCTCAACTTTCCACCCACCTATGGCCTACCAAAATTAATTGAGGAGACTTGGACTATTGGAGGCTCAACCCAAGGCTTCAAAAATTCCTATTTAAGGAAGTGGGGGTGGATGAGTTGATCATATTTTGAGATTTCTTTCATTGAAAAGTTATGCTACAATTTTGTTGTCTCAAGTTTATCTTCCACATGTGAGTTGCTTTAATTCATACTTGTCTCTTAATAAAAGTTATTCTTATATTATTATTATTTTATTATCGATTTCACTTTGATATCATTGCCTCAAGGTGTGAATTTATTCACACCAAACCTTGTGAAATTATTCACACAATGGTGGAGTGATCATTTTCTTTTTATTGTTTTCTTTACTTCTTTAATTCCTCCCTCATGAGTATACTTCCTGCTTCCATTGAGACCATATCATCAATTGAGGGCTAACCCACTTATGGGTTTATCCAAGGGAGTATCAATAGGATGTATTCGATGTTATTTATCACCCCATTAAACTATAATCACTTCTTTAATTGATATTTTTATTTGATGATTTTAAACTCCATCATCCTTGTGGAATTTAAGGCCACACACTTCAAGTGCTAATACAAACCTTTACCTTGAAGTGCTCAAAACATTGATCCTTCAAGTGTATAAGTGATTAGTATTAAAGGGTGTAGGTATTAAAAGATTAAGTGATGATGTTGTTTGATCTTCTTAAATGAACCCATCTCAAATATAAGAAATTGAAATCATTAAAAAAAGGAATTTATCCAATCCACCCCAAGTGATAACCTAGGATAAACTCATTATCTTAATTTGAATTAACTTAAATTTGTTAGTGATACCTTAAAACCCTCTAAAATCAACCCAAGTTGTCCACTTCATAGCCAAAAAAAATCCATAGAATGTATGTGTCAGTAGGTTACTTCTTAGGTCTCTGAGGATTCGATAACCCAAGCGAAACTACAAGGACCGTTCTACCATCATCTCCTGGGTAAATTTGAGCATGAATCAAATTTTGGAACCATTAACAGGGAACCAAGTAAGTCATCTCAACACCCATTATATTCTACACCATTTCTTCTATTCTCACCCAAGATCTCTTATCTTGTCCCTTTCTCATTTTTTTTTCATTTGGCGCATGTCTGCCTACACTCATGACCAATCAAACTGTCTAGTTAGGGTGGATAGTCATGGGGTTGGGGAGTCAAGTACACCAAGGGAACTCTTTATATTTGATCATAATATTCCTATTACTCCAGAGTAAAAAATTGAGCCCATTTAAATGGAAGGTCTTCAAAGAAACCAACTCATAAACCCATGAGGGAACCAAAATGGAAACCCAAACGAGGCAGCCCCAAACTTGGGGAATGTAGTTGATCAAACCATGAATGACTACCTCACACCTCCCTGGACCAATAACCCCTCATGAATTAGAAAAAACTCCCTAGGAGACACCAACTCTATCTTTAAACCCCATTCCATAAACCATCTTCCCACATTCTATGGAATGGAGTTCGAGATTCCATACCTTCACATTAAGGAGTTAAATGACATTGTTGAAACCATGTGTCCCCCATATCAACTAGAATCAGCTAAGATGAGGCTATTTCTTTTTTTATTTAAAGTATTGAGCTAAAAACTATCTAAATAATTTGATACCATCATCCATAAAATCTTGGGACCAATTACAAAGAGAATTCTACAAAAATACTTTCCCCACCACAAAACAATTTCACTTAAAAAGATCATCCAAAACGTTTTTGAAAAAGAGGGAGAGTCATTCTATGAAACATGGTAGAGGTTCAAGTACACTCTAAACATGATTACACACCATGGTTTTTATATTCTTGAACAAGTGAGAATTTTCTATGATGGGTTGGGTCCAGGGAACAAACAATTTATTGACATGATGTGTAATGGAAATTTTAAAAACAAAGCCCCAAATGATACTTACAAGTATCTGGAAAGCCTTGCTGAAAAAAACTAAACATGGGGAACTTCACATTATTATGAAAAGCTAGAAATAACTACTAGAATTCAAACACTTAGAGAAGAGTAAAGCCTTAGGGCCAAACTTTCAACACTCTCTAGGAAGGTTGAAGAGATAGACCTTAGGAAAGTCCATGAAATCAGAAAATGTTGACCCTGTTTGCACAATTTGTGACAAACATGACCATAAGACAGAAAAATTCCCAACTATTCCATCCATCAAGGATGTTCTTTTAGGAGGACCCCTAGAGGAAGTAAATTCCTTGAACATTCAAAATCATCAATACCAAAACACCTTCAACCCAATGTATAATGACCACCTAGGCTTCCTATGGAAATATAACCAACAACCTAGCCAACCACATGAACAAAATCCTTACCCCCATCAGAACTAAAAAAACCATAACTAGTTCCAAACCCAACCTATCCAATACCAACAGCCACCGGTCCATTTTAAACAAACCATCCCACCTCAAAAAATATCCCCTGGGATAAACCAATCTTCTCAAGCACCAACCCAAACTGTTCCACAAAGCCTACTAGAACAACTTTGCAAACAAATGGAAAGGATGAACTCGGAAGTCTCTTCCCTAATACAAGAACTTTAAACCAAAAAAACTGGAAAGGAACCCATGCCAACTCAGGTGGTACCATCCTCAAATTTAAGGGGAGAGTATAGTTGCACTCAAACAACTCATGAACAACTAAAGAATGTGACTGTTTTAAGAAGTGGTAAATCAATTGAGAAACCTGAAAAACTAATTAAGAACCCATCTGAAGATTCAAACTTGGATGAAAATTCAAATAAACCAAATGATCAAACTGAAAAACACTATAACATTGTCCAAGAAACAACTCTTCAACAAAAAACCCCACAACCTGCACCATTTCTTTAACACATGAGGGGGAAAACCAATCCTAAATTTAGTGAAACATTGAGGGAAATATTCTCAAAAGTAAGGTTGAACATTCCCCTTCTCGATTCCATCCAAACCATACCTTCCTACTCAAAGTAACTCAAGGACTTGTTCACTTTTAAAAAAAATTCACACAAAAAACCAAGTCCTTTTGGATGCTAATGTGAGTACCATAATTCAAGGGACCATTCCTCCTAAGTTAAAAGACCCGGGTTACCCTTACATAAATGATGAACTAGGAGAGAGAAAAGTAGTCAAGGCCTTGTGTGACGTAGGTTCTAGTGTCAATCTCATCCCCTATGCTATGTATTGCCTGTTAGGCCTAGAAGAGATCCAACCCACATCTTTCACACTTCAACTTTCTGATCATAGCATTAGGGTTCCAAAGGGGATTTTAAAGGACGTTCTGGTAAAGGTTGAAAACTTCATCTACCCTACTAAATTCATTGACCTTGACAACTATCCAAATTTAGGAAATAAGGAACAAACCCCAATCATCCTTGGTCTTCCTTTCCTTGAAACAATCAACTCTATTATCCAAGTTCGAAACGGGAACATGGCCATCACCTTTGGAAACATGAGTCTAGAATTGAACATCTATAATGCAAGATCCCAAATTAGGAATTACAAGGACATTCATGAAGTAAACTTGATAGGAATGATTGATAATGAATCCATATAACATCAAGGAATATTTGATGGATGATTAAGTCAGGATGAGATTGATTTCCTTTGTTCACATGAAGGAAGTTTATCTTTTTGGCTTGAATCATTTTAAAATTTCTCTTTTGATGAAGTCTTAGGTCCAAAAATAAGTGAAACCTTTTAGGAAACCACATTCATGGAGACCACGCCAACTTCCTTCCCTAAATCTGATCAAGACAATCTATTAGCTGAAACTTCTACATGTGGGGAATTAATCCTATCTAAAACTCTAAGAAATAAAATTGATCTTGATCCAATATCCCAATATTATATTGAAATTATAAACCAACCTGATATTGAATTGAAGGAACTTCCCACTTCACTCAAGTATGCCTTCCTAGGGGAAAATCAAACACATCCTATTGTCATTTCTTCTTCTCTCAAAGCCAATCATGAGAGGATGCTTCTAGATGTCCTTTGAAAACATAAGAAAGCCATTGGTTGGACCCTATCTGGTATTCCTAGGATTATCCCACTAATTGGGACACATAGGATTGTTCTGGAATTTGATTCAAATCCATGTCGTCAATCTCAATGGAAACTCAGTCCTAATCTCATGGAAGTAGTGAGAAAATAACTTCTGAAATTGTTAAAAACGGGTATCATCTACCCCATAGCTGAGAGTGAGTGGGTGATCCCAATCCAAGTGGTTCCAAAAAAGGCTGGAATCAAAGTGATAACCAATGATGATGGAGATATTCTTACAATAAGGGTGAGTAGTGGATGGATGATCTGCATTGACTATAGGAAGCTAAACTCATTCACCAAGAAAGACCATTTCCCATTACCATTCATTGACCAAGTCCTTGAGAGAGTGGCAGGTCATGCCTTCTACTATTTCCTAGATGGGTACTCAGGGTATAATCATATTGAGGTATCCCTAGAGGATCCTGGGAATACTACATTCACATGTCCATTCGACACCTTTTCCTTTAAACGCATGCCCTTCGGGTTACGCAATGCCCCTAGAACCTTCTAGCGGTGCATGATGGGAATATTCTCAGACATGGTAGGGGATTTTCTTGAGGTTTTTATGGATGAGTTCTATGTGTTTGGGGATAAATTTTAGGGATATTTGAGGAATGTGGAGAGAGTCTTCTCAAGATGTGAAGAAAAGAATCTGTTCCTAAACTAGGAAAAATTCCATTTCATGGTTAAAGAGGGACTAGTTCTAGGCCATCTAGTCTCAGGTAGGGGGATTGAAGTTGATAAAGCCAAGGTTGACATCATTAGTCACCTTCAATAACCCAAAACTATCAAGTAAGTGAGGTCTTTCTTAGGAAATGATGGTTTCTATAAAAGACTCATCAAGGAATTTAGTTCAATGTCCCGTCCCCTTTGTGCTCTCTTAGTAAAGGATGCTCCAATGTTTTGGACAGAAAGCTATGAGGGTTCATTATTAACCCTAAAATCCTCTCTCAACTCTCCTCCCATTAAGAAATCTCCAAATTGGAACCTTCCTTTCAAACTTATGTGTGATGCAAGTGAATTTGATGTAGGAGCTGTGTTAGGAAAACATTGTGATAAAACTCCTTATGTCATTGCTTATGAAAGAAAATACTTAAATGATGCCCAAGTAAACTACACCACAACTGAAAAGGAGTTCCTTTCTATTGTTTTTTCCTTAGAGAAGTTTAGGTCCTACCTATTAGGATCCCCCATCACTGTGTTCACTGACCATTCTGCACTAAAATACCTCCTCCAAAAACAAGATGCTAAGGCCAGACTGATTAGGTGGTTCCTTCTCTTACAAGAATTTGGCCTCAAAATCAAGGATAAAAGGGTGTTGAAAATGTTGTAGCTGATCACCTCTCTAGGATGGAATTCAAAGACAAATCAAATCACCTTTCTGTGTCTGATTCATTTCCTGATGAACACCTATACTCTGTGAGTGACTGCCCTTGGTATGCGGACATAGCCAATTTATTAGTTACAGGAGTTATTCCAAAATTCTTAGGGACACAAGCTAAAAGGAATTTCCTTTATAATGTTAGGAACTATGTGTTTGATCATCCATACCTCTATAAGTTTTTCCCTGACCAAGTCATTATAAGGTGTGTCCAAAAATCTTAACAAGGGTCCATCCTTAAATTCTATCATAGTGAGGCATGTGGAGGTCACATTTCCTCTAAGAAAACTTCTGCTAAGATTCTGTAGTGTGGTCTCTTCTAGACCACCCTCACAAGGGACTCCTACACATTTTGTCAAAGTTTTCCTAAGTGTCAACAAGTAGGGTGAATCAAAAAAAGGAATCAAATTCCACTCACTCCCATCTTAGTGATTGAAATCTTTGACTATTGGGGAATCAATTTCATGTGTCCCTTCCCAAACTCTTGGGGATACATCTACATCCTATTATCTGTTGATTATGTCTCAAAAAAGGGTTAAATCTATTCCCACTAATTCTAATGACCATCATGTTGTGATCCAATTTCTGAAAGAGCACATATTTTCTCGATCTGGAATTCTTAGGGCTATAATCAGTGATCAAGGAACCCATTTCTGCAACTGCCCATTCTCTTCACTCATGTCTAAGTATGGGATTTCTCATAATGTTTTCACTGCATACCATCCTAAAAAAATGGTCAAAATGAGTTAGAAAATAGGTAGATTAATAATATTCTTGAAAAAATTGTCAATCCTTCTAGGAAAGATTGGTCTGAGAAACTCTTGGATGCTCTTTGGGCCTATAGAACCACATATAATACCATTTTAGGAATGTCCCCATATAGCTTGGTTTATGGTAAAGAATTCCATTTTTTAGTGGAGATTGAACATAATTCATTTTGGGAAATTAAGAAAATGAATTATGACCTCTCATTAGCCAAAACAAAATGGAAATTAGATCTCAATGAACTTGAGGAACTAAGGATGAAGGCTTGTGAAAATTCAAGGATCAATAAAGCTAGAGTTCAAGACTACCAATCTTGGAATATAAAAGTCAAACATTTTGAACCGGGAAAATTCGTACTCTTGTATAGTTCAAAACTTCATTTACACTAGGGAATGTTAAGGTCTAGATGGTTATGTCCACACATAGTGCATAAGGTGAACCCCCATGGGGATGTAGAAATTCAAGATCCCACCAATGGTCAAACCTTTAAAGTTAATGGTCATAGATTCAAACCATTAATTGAACTATTCCAAAAAAATGAAGTTGATGAAAACTTGTGTGAACCAACCTTAGATGAGGAAAATACTTAAATAATTGAGGGTCTATGTCGAGCTAGCGACGTTAAACAAAGCGTTGCATGAGAGGCAACCCATGGTTTTCAAGTTTCCAATCATTTTGTTGTTCTAATAAACCTTATATTTTAAATATGATTAATGAATCATTTTTATATTTAAAAATAATAATAATAATAAAATTTAGACTATTGACTTGTTCTTATATTATGAGTATGGATGGGTATGAAATATGAGTACCATATTCATCTGTGTCACGTGGTGCGATCCTTGAGTAATACCTTACCCAGAAATTTAAAAATAATACATTGTATCATCAATTCATTTTATTTTTATGTATTTGTAGGTTAAAATAAAAAAAAAATATATAATAAAAATAATAAAATTAAAAGGCCACATCGTAGGTCATGGGGCAAACCCCGTCACAACAGGTGAAGCTTCGGGGACTCGAACTCGGGACCGAAGGGAGACATGGGCACGTGCTTACCACTGACCTATGACTTATTGTGCTTCCCTATTATATAATTTTTATATATATACTTATATTTTACCTTATATATATATTTGTTTTTTTTTCTTCTTTTCCTTTTTCCTCTAGGAAACTCTGAAAGTTACATGGATATCAAAGGACTAAATTGGAGCTGCAAGAACATCAACTTCAACCACCAGGTGACTTCATTCCATGATCCTCATATTTTAATTTCCTTTTTGATCTTCCCTTATCTTCCTCTAATCCTTCTAAATTTTATTTTCTTCAAACACTGGGGACAATATTATGTTAAGTTGGGGGGGGAGATGAAATAAAAAAATTTCTTTTGTGGAAAAAAATGATTTGAAAAAAAATGTGTGTAAATGGAAGGAAAAATTCCTTTAACTTTGAACATGATAATACACATTGAAAACTTTGAAACTGAATATAAAATAATTTATCATTTCTAGATTATTATTTTAATCCATGTATAATTTCATGAGCATAGATTTTGGAAAGTGTGGCTGGGCAATGTGATATTTCATCATTTATATTTTCATCCAAATAAAAAAAGATCACAATGCACATCCTTTGGATAATGGGTTATTAGTTTGAGTTAATGGGGTCCCCTAAATAAATAGAATAGGTTTGGTAATTATTGTAGTTTTAATATGAGTATTCAAAAAAAATAAAAAAAATTAAAAAAACATTAAATTTGTGCATAGAGCAATAAAATGACCAAATGTGTGGCTTTCGGCACTTGGGGATCGTGACTCCATGGTTTTCTGTCCCAGAGTTAGTAATTTTATCTATATTTATGGTAATTTGACTTTGTTTTTGACTAATTTAACTTGAGATGATGCCCGAGTATGTGGGATTTACTTGGTGCCCTAAGGTCTTTGAGCCTGGGAGTCATCGACAAAGTCTTGCTACAGGGGTTAACTATTTTGATTGAAATTTCACTTACCACGGAAAAATTTCAAAAAAAAAACAACAAAAAAATACATTTTTTTAATACTCATTTTAATATTGAAATTTGATTCCACCTAGTGCTTCCATCATCCCCCCCTTGAATAAAGATGAACCCCCATGTCTATTGTGATGCACAACACATCATCACTCTTAATTGATATTGGATGAAATATGGAGATGAATTTGAACAAAGGAATGAGTTTGGGATTGTGATGTACTTATGAAACTATCTTGTATTAAAATATTTTGATGGGTTTTATGATTTTTTGGTATAAGTGTTTTTGGTGATCATTGTGTATTAAAATGTTTTTGGAAAATGGAATTCGAATTTCATATTGTTAAGATACATTTTTCTCGGGACTAGAAAATCTCAAGTTGGGGGTGTGATTTGCCAATAAAAACACATATGTTAATTATATTTTAGTGGTATTAAATGTTCATTTTTGATCTTATGGTCCTGAGTTAGTGGATTTTAATTTTGAACATCCATTCTCATCATTTGTGCACTTCATGCCTAATGTACACCAATTTAGGCCTAATGATTCATTTGATTTTATGGAATGTAATTATACATATTTTAATTTTATATTTTGGGAAATTTATATAAAAATAAATATTAAAACCTTTAATTCAGGGATCAATGAAGGATTTATAAAGGATGATAGGCATATTTTGTGATGAAAGGAAACAATTCTAGAGAAGGCAGATTGGACACCATCCCACTGATGAGAATGTGGGGCCCAAAATACAGACCCACTGAATCCAAATTTTGTGATATGATATAAAAAATATAGAGTAACAAATAAGTCTTCAGAATCCAGTGCTAATTTGGCCTCCATGGTGGCTATTAAGGCAGCCCAATTTACAGATAAAATTCTGAGCCAGATTCTACGGCCTAGAAAAGTATCCCACCAATTTAATCATATCTCGGAAACCAAATATCCATTTGGGCTGAAATTTTACATAGATCTAGGAGAAATCCTTGGATTCACTTTTTTCTTCTATTTACCAATAAAATTCGGCCATATAGAAGGACATGAAGATGCGTTTTTTTGGTGGATGAAAGCTGGATTCCACCTCGAGTCAAGGGTGAAAAAATCAACTATCCCTCAAATTCCACCCACCTATGGCCTACCAAAATTAATTTATGAGACTTTTACTATTTTATGATCGACCCAAGGCTTCAAGAATGCCTATTTAAGGCAGTGGGGGTGGATTATTTGATCATATGTTGAGCTTTCTTTCATTTTAATGTTATGTTGTGACTTTGTTGTCTCAAGTTTGTCTTCCACATGTAAGTTTCTTTAATTCATCCTTGTTTCTTAATAAAAGTTCTTATTATCTTCTTATTATATTCTTTTCCATATCACTTTGATACCGTTTCCTCAAGGTGTCAATTTATTCACACCAAACCTTGTGAAATTATTCACACAACGGTGGAGTGATCATTTTATTTTTATTGTTTTCTTTACTTCTTCAATTCCTCCCTCATGAGTCCACTTCCTGCTTCCATTGAAACAATAGAATGAATGGAGGGCTAAAAAACTTATGGGTTGATATAAGGGATTATTAAGTGGTTGTATTGGATGTTATTTATCACCCCATTAAGGTCTAATCACTTCTTTAATTGATATTTTTATTTGATTATTTTTAAAATCCATCATCCTTGTTGAATTTAAGGCCACACACTTCAAGTGCTAATACAAACCTTTACCTTGAAGTTATCAAAACTTTGATCTTTAAAGTTTATAGGTGATTAGTATTAAAGGGTGTATGTATTAAACCAGTAATTGATGATGTTTTTTGATCTTCTTAAATGAACCCATCTCAAATATAAGAAATTGAAATCATTAAAAAGGAATTGATCCAATCCACCCCAAGCAATAACTAAGGATCAACTCATTATCTTAATTTGAATTAACTTAAATCTATTAGTGATACCTTAAACCCATCTAAAATCAACCCAAGTTGGCCACTTTATAGTAAAAAACAATTCATAGAATGTATGTGTCTATATGTTACTTCTTAGGTCTCTGAGGATTCGATAACTCAAGATAAACTACAGGGACCATTCTACCTTCATCTCTTGGGTAAATTTGTGCATGAATCAGTAATACACCTGGATTGATAAGAAGGACCCTATTCTAATTGGGGGCTTCAACAATGGGAATATCATACTAGATGAGTACATTCAATCCTAGGATAAGATGGATGATGAGTTTGAAGATCTGATAATGAATGAACCAAGAACTCAGGTATCCTACATATCCTATAAATTGTTTAGGGAGATTAACTCTGGTAGACTTAAATGGTCCTTTAATGGTTCTGTTATCTCCTTTTGTGGTTGAACAAATGGTTTGTCACTTTTTCCTTAAAAGTGTTTGATATAATAAAAATTTAATTTTCATTTATATGGGGAAAATTTTATAATATTTGTGATGTATGATTTTGGAATTATCATGCAACCTAAAATAAATATTGATCAATTATTTAGTGGAAGAAAACCAAGTCTCTGAAGGGAATCATTCAAAAGATAATTTAGTGTCTATAAATAAATTGTTTAATGTATTATAAAGGTATAAGTGATGATTAAATCCACCCATTAATCTCATGATTTTAATAAGAAAAAAATATGCAATTTGAAGGAAATAATAACAAAGACAATAGAGGGAAGAATATGAGTCTTCCTTTATGCTAAAAGTGTGGAAAAAATGGAGGAAATTATATTAAGGGGAGTAATAAATTATTTACAAGTATAAAGTAAGGTTACCATGAAATTTATTATCTATGTTATTGGAATAATTTAGATAATGATACAAATGGAGAGAAAACTCCAAAGAATACCCCACCTACACTCTAGTGTTTAGAATGCAAGGAGTATGGGAATTATGCGAATAAATACTCGAATATGAGGTTTAATGAGGATTATTTACATATGAAATATATTAATCCTAAAGAAAAAGGGAAATATTATATGATCACTATTGCTGTTGTGGGTTACAGGAGTGAATTGGTGAAAGATACACTTACCATCTACTCAAGAACTGCTAATGTCTTATTTGATTTTTGTTCTACACACTATTTTATATAAATAATTTGATAGGGGTTTTACATTGACACATAAATGAATAGATGTTGAATTAGTAGTGAAAAATCTTAATTGTACGATGATCACATATCAAGCCTTTAATTCTTCCCCAGTTAAATTTTGTGGGAATGTGTTTTGTACAAAAACAATTATTCCCCCTCTAGTTGAACTTGATGTTATTTTGGGAAAGGACTGGATCTATCTATGTATAGATCCCATATCAATTTCCTATTAATGGAATTCAAATTTCATATTTTAAATGAAACTATGATCATTTATCAGCCTATGGAAAAATATGAACTTCCAATGTAAATTATATCTATGGTATGAGTCTTGATTCCTATTAAAAGGAGGTATTTATCTCGCATGGATGGGAACAAACTCAATATAAAATATATTCCTATTGTATGGGATTTTTTCATATCTTTATAGAATATTTTTCAAGTATTTCTGTAAATTATGAAGTATATTTTTCAATAGAACTCATACCTAGTGCAACACTAATGTCAAAGACTCCATATAGAATGACCGTGATTGTATTATAGGAATTGAAGAAGAAACACTAGGAGAATCTTAATAAGGTAATCATTCATCAAAGTGAATCACTATGAGGTGGTAATATTCTATTTTTTATGAATAAATATGGATCAATGTGACTCTACATTGATTATTTGGAACTAAACAATATCCCAATCAAGAATCAGTATCCTCTTCCATGAATTTATGATTTATTCAATCAATTATGAGGAGATCATTATTTTTATAAGGTTGATATTCAATCCAGATACTATTAATCATGGTTCAAATGTGAATACATACCCAATATATAATTCCTTGTGAGGTATGAGAATTATGTATTTATATAGATTCCATTTGGTCATACTGATTCCCCTGCTATCTTCATACATTTAATGAATTGGGTATTTATAGTCTACCATGATCAGTTTATGATAGTATTTATAAATGAAATTATTATATATTCCAAGACCAAGTAAGATAATTAAGATAACTTGAGAATTGTATTGAAGACCCTAAATAAGGATTTGTTGTATGAAAAATTTACTAGGTGTTATATATTCTCAATAGAGGGTATATCAGTGGATATATCAAAGAGGAAAGTTATTAAACATTACCCTAGACCAACCACTATGAATGAGATCTATTTTTTTCTTGGATTAAATGGATATTGTTGAGACCTTTTGAATAATTTATCATGAACATATAATCCACATACCATGTTAACTCCAAAAGGATTCAAGTTACTTTGGACTGATGAATGTGAATAAAATTTCTAAGAACTGGAGATAATGTTGGTTAGTGAACCATTTCTCACACCACCCTATAGAGCTCAAGGGTTAGTGATTTTTAGTGTCACATCAAATATGGGATTGAGATGTTTTATTATAAATAATAACATTTTGATAGATTATGAATTTCATTAATTAAAGGTTCATGAGAATAATTAATCGACTAATGATGTGGAGTTAGCAAGGGTAATATTTATATTAAAGATATGAAGGTATTATCTTTAAAGATAACGGTGTGAAATATATGATGATCATAAATTTTTAAATTATATATTCAACTATAAAGAGTTTAATACACTCTAGAAAATATTTTTTAAATGTAATTAATATTATTACTACTCAATACATTTCCATCATGGGAAAGCAGATAAGATGGCTGATTCTTGGATGCTAGTTTATCTGTGAAAGGATAAAAAATGTATAATATTTATAGATTTAAAATTTATAGTCTTTTAAATATTGATGAAAGTGGAGAATTATTATCTTACTTAAATGAGTGTTCAATCTTCTATCCATGTTAAGATTAAAGAGGTGAAAAAGGAAAATATATAACTACAAAAAAATGTAAGCAATGTTCACGAGTTCAAACTTAATTATGATGGAATGATGAGGTTAAGAAATAGAGTATGTAACCCTATTATACTATAATTTAAAATGGATATATTGGATGAATATCATAGTTCATCATTATCTATTCATCTTAGAAGTAATAAGATGTATAGAGACGTAAATGATAATTTCTACTAGGATAACATGAAGAGATATATTAGAGGGTATGTATCTTGGTTCGTGGTTCTCTAATAAGTTAAGGTTGAGAGACTAAAGTCTAAGGGGATGTTACAAATATTACCCATACCATAATGGAAATGGGAAAACATCACCATGGATCTCATCGGTAGACTCCCTAAGATATCATAAGGCCATAATGCTATTTAGTATACAGTTGATCATTTTATGAAGTTAGTGCATTTAATTTATAATAGAGAAGATTTAAATTTTGATCACATTTCTATAATATACATTAAGTGGTAAGGTTTAATTGAGTACCAGATTACATTTTATTTGATTGAGATTCGATGTTCAACTCAATGTACTAGAAAAGTCTTCAGAAATATCTAGATATAGAGTTGTGTTTCAGTACTACATATCATCCTCAGATATATGGTCTATCTGATAAAACAATTCCAACCCTATAGGATACTATAATATCTTGTTGTCTATATTTCAATGGTGATTGTGATCAACACATTCCTCTTAACGAATTATATTATAACAATAGCCTTCATTCAAGTATTTAGATAAATCCTTATGAATCACTATATGGAAAGAGGCATAGAAATATAATTTAATGGATAAATTTAGAGAAATAGAGATATTAGGACCTGAGATAGCCGAGGAAATAAAATAAAATTTTGTAGACATTCAATAGCACATCAAGGAAGATCCAAATTGATAAAAGAGTTATGATGACAATCATCAATGAAATTTAGAATTAGATGTTGATGATAAGATATTACTAATAATTTTTCTATGGAATAGGGTTTTGAGATCCATAGATAAGGGAAAAATTTTCCCTAGGTATATTTTTCACTTCTATATTCTTGATCAAGTAGGGGTTGTAGATTATCATTTAGTGCTTCCACTAAACCTATCCCATCGTTATGATATGTTCTATGTATCTCTTTTAAAGAAGTACATACTTGATCCATCACATATAATAAAATTAGTGGTTTTTACACTACATCATGATATTTATTTTGAAGAATAGTTGGTGGAAATATTGTATCATAGAGATAAATTTCTATAAAATAAGACAAATTTTCGAGATAACATTCTTTGGAGGAATAAAAAATTAAATTAATCTAAATGGGAACCTAAGTATGTGATTAAATAAAGGTATCCTCATTTATTTATATCATATTAATGAAATTTTGAGCATGGAATTCAATTTAAGGGGGGTATAATGTAACACCCCATGTGTAATGGTAGGTGCCTTCTCGGTCTGTTACATTGTGAGTTTGGTCATTGGAAGTTCTCGGAGGAGGATCATAGAAAGTTTGGAGTAGTTTAGTTTTTAAAATATAGATGCAGGGAGATTAGACATTATGTAACTTGATTTCAGGATGTGAATTTTGATTTTGTGGTTTTTCCTAGAAAGATTCACAATGTGAAAACTTTTACACAATGAAATGGAGGGATTCACGACGTGTAATATTTCAGAGTTTGAAAAATAAAATAAAATCAAGATGCAGTGAGTTTTTCAGTGGGAACTGAACCCCAGGTATTACATGATGTGAAAGGGTATTACACATATTGTAATACACCGACCCAATTCTATTTTAAAAATTCTTTTTGGATAAATATTCATTCACTCTACTGTTTTCTCCCCCACATATTATTCCTGAAGAACCCTAGGTGCCCTAAAGAGTTCTTCAAACCCTCTTCCTACCTCTTTAATCTGTTAATCTTGATGATCATTCATTGGTGATCCGTGTTGGTCTAAGGTACGTTTTCTCTTCATTTTTTAGCATTTCCCCTCAGTTTGGGTCTCGTTCTCTTCCAAATCTCCTCACCGGACCATGTCATGTTCTTATCTATGATTCTTAATGGGGTATCTCTAGGTTGTTTTTGGTGTAGTGGTGCTGCAAAATCCTCGGATGGATGCAGATATTGTAGGATAGGTGATAGAAGGATCATTAGGAGATCCATTCTTGTGCGAAGAATGTTGACACCGCTTCGAGGTAGGGATCCATTGTCTCTATTTATTTTTGCATCATACGGGAGGGGTTTTGATTTTGTTACCATTAAATTATAGTTGTTCCATATTAATCAAAGATAAAGAACTAGATATTTTAATTAAAAATGTAAGAGGGGTTTATTACATTATTTTTGCAGCTTTTATTATTGTTTGTGATATTGTGGTTATATGGGTTGAACGCCCCACTAAAAAAGTGGCATTTGGTGGATTTGTTTATGCTGGTTATATATGTTGTGTGTGATTCTTTGGTTTTGGTTATTGCGGTATCACCCTAAATCAAAACTGGTAAATCACATACACTTAGATAATAAATGGATGCCTTGGGATTACTCAGCTTTTGTTAAAACCCCTGAATTAATAAGTGCAATTGAATAAGGGATGACTCATTAAATCCATAATTGCTTTATGATTTTGTATAGGGGGTGATTGTTGTGTGGGAAAGTTTGGTTGTGTGTGTGGGGTAGATGGAATGTGAAGTGGACATGTTGATATGTTTGGATACACTATTGTTTGTGCTATGGTACATTGGTGAAGAATAGGTGTGAGCTATGGGTTGGTTTGGGTGGTGTGGTGGATGAACATTTAGATGATACATCAACCTGACCATGTAATGGAATATCATGTTGAGAGAATGATTGATTGTGGAATGGTTGAGTAGTGTTGTACACAGGGGCTACAATCAGGTTTTCTTAGGTTGTGTTTATGTATGTGGTTGAGAGTCGGGGACTTGTTTTGGTTGGTATGGGTAATTTTCTTGGATTTTTTCCATGTTTGTTCTTTGGTTGTGTTTCTTGTTATGGTTTGTGCTTGATAGTTTCCCAAATAGTAATGGAATGGATGAATAAATGATTGATTAATAAATTTTGGGACTAGAATGGTTCAGTTTGGTTAACGGAATGGATAAATTGATTGTTAATGAAGAATGGTAATGGTTTAAAAAAATTTGTTGGGAATTGGAAATAATTTATGGCTTGTTATGTGGTGATGGAATTTAGAGGTAGTAGTGAATTTGGAAGTTTCGTAAGATTGTTGTTTGTTTGAGAACCCATAGGTTGGGCATAAGTGTTTGATATTATATCTATATATACATGTATTTTCCTTTTGATTTATCTTTGCACCCAACCCTAGTTGATCACTACGTGCTGATCACCCCCATTGTCACGGGGGAGTGTGTCTTTCCCAACAATCCTGGTGGGAGGATGGATGGATGGCCACCCACTCTTCCCTACTCCTTCTTCCAGGCAGTGGTGTCCCAAGATTCATTAGGAATGTTGTGGTTTGTGGGACTTAGGTGTCTGCAAGTGAGTTTTGTTTTGCTAGGTGTCTTTGAGATGAGATGTGTTGTGGTTTCCTAGGTGTCTTCAGGTTGAGACGTGTTGTGTTTTCCAAGGTGTGTTCAAGATGATATTTTTTGTGATTTCCCAGGTGTTTTCGAGATGTGACATGGTATGTGGCCTGGGTTTGTGTGTGTAGGATGTGATGTGGAACATGGGTGTCTATGGGTTAGATGTGATGTGGTTGATGGCCTCAGTGATGGGATGAGATATGGTTTTAAGTCCCAGCTATGTGTTGGAGGGTTGTGATGTGGTTTTTTCAGAAGAGGCGGGAGCACAAGGATGTTTTTCGTTAGGGTGTGATAGCGGATAATCATGGTGAAAATGTTTTGGGGTACCCTATAATCTATGTTATTATTATATTACTTTACTTAACTTGAATTATTTCGTGAGCATGCATTAGTGAGGTTGGGGTGGTTATTATATCTTCTTAGGTTCTATTTGTGTATACTATTTTCTCATAGGGGAATTAGTATGCTTCTTTCACATGTGCATGAGAGACTTTGGTTTTCCTACTGAGTATACTTGTATGATCACCCTCCATATATAAAACTATTTTCTGGTTTCTAAGAGGAATTTTTGGACTGTTATGGGCTTTAATAGATTAGGATTTGAGATAGTTTTCGATATGCTACTTTAGCTTTCTTTTGGTACTTACTTTGGATACTTTTTCACTTGTAACTGTTTTATTTTAAACATGCATGTGTGATGGATTTTATTTTTTTTCATATATGTGTTGGAGTTATTGTGGGATGAAACATCTTATCCCCCGATCATGTTTCTTTAAAAAGTGTAATGACTCCCATTTTGTGAGACTTGTATACCCCTGGTGCTGGTCGCCACCCGAGGCCTATTAGAGGCAGAACTCGAGGAGTCATCATCTCCCTTTATTCATTACCTACCCAAGAGGGTCATAATTAAATGGAGGGGGTCATGAAAAAATGGTATCAGAGGCTTATGGTCTAGAGATAGGATGGAGTTTGGAGTTAAGAATAGTGAAGATTACATGGGTTGGTAGGGAAACTGTTTCAGGTGATCTTGGTGCATGACATAGGCTAGGGAAGACTATCTAGGACAAGATATTTTAGGGCCCCCATGATATGATGCAAGGACTCTAATCCTATCGAATGACTAATTGGGGCTGCACCAGTTGTAGGGTAGAGACCCGAGGAAAGGTACATGTATCATAATGACTTGTGTTATTATCTGAATTGGTTGTTTTGGGGAATTGGGAATGAATGATAATAAATGAGTTAAAATAAATCTTAAATAAAATTACATACTACTCAGGCTTAGGAATTATTTATTTACCTTTCAACTATGAAACCTGATTTTCATCCATGTGTGGCTCAGGATGTTGAGGCACAATTGGATGATCTGATTGATTAGTGAAGGGTTGATCTAGTGGAGGAGGATGACCAGTGGATGAAAATGTTACGTTCTTTCCAGCGGAAGGCCTTGGGAAAGTACAAGGGTAGTGTTTCAGAAATGGAGATAGAGAGCTGTCTTGAGGAGTTTAAGATCACCTTCAGTTTGATCTGGGATCCAACAGATTATTGGGTTCCCTTGGTAGTGAGTCGGATGCAGGGAGCTACACATCAGTGATGGATTCTTTATCTAGGGGAGAGGAAGGTGGAAAATGTGATGTGGGTCGACTTTCTGAAGTAATTCTAAGTGGAGTTCCTTTCATAAAACATGAAGGTGTGAAGAGGTAGAAGCTACTCTCCCTTCAGTAGGGGAGTATGAAAGTGTAGGACCATGGGATCAAGTTCAAGCATCTTCTTCACTTCTCCCCTGATCTCTTTTCAAATTAGGAGTCTTATGCGAGATGGATTAAGGAGGCCCTCCACACTTCTATCCAATATGTTGTTAGTCATTTTATGTTTCCAACATATCTGGAGGTCCAAGGGAAGGATAAGGTGATTGAGAGTATTCACTCATGAGAAGGTCTACCACAAGAGGAGAGACAATAAATTTTGTTTAGAGTTTGAGTTACCAATGGCAGGTCTCAAGTGCTAGGACCTTTGAGGTTTCGATAGGAAGGGATTCGACCTCTACAGTTTCCCTTCTGGCCTTCTGGTGCCAGTGGTTCCCATACCATTTATATGGGTTTGGGGATAAATATTTTCTTTTGTGGGGTCCAAAAATATCTTTATATTCAGTTCCCATTGGCTACTCGAGCTTAGTTTGGTGGAGGAGGACATGTTTAGTACTAGCCTCAGCAGCAGTTTCCATTCAGGCAGTTTCAATAGTAGGGACAACAGGCCTTTGATCTTCCGTGGGGATATGGAGTAAGTAGGGTCCAATCTCGGGGTGTTCTTTAGGGATCTCAACTAATGCCTAGTGGTGGGGGTGTTCATAATCAAAGGTAAAAGGAGGTGGGTGTGGTCATTTTCACACAGCAGAGGTAACAGTTCCGGTAGGACCAGAGATCGTTAGAGGTACAATTAGCATGTTTAGTACCCTTTCTTGTGCTTTGTTTGATTCCAGAGCTTCATAATCCTTTATTGCACCCAATATATCCCATTTTATGGGAATAAATGTAGGTAGAACTCCCATTAACTTGGTGTTGAGTATTCTAGTCATAGGTTAGAACAACTTGTTTTATGTATGTCGGGGATGTAGACTGATGATTGGGCCACATCACTCACATGAGGATATTTTCTTTCTATAGATGTAGCCATAAAATGTCATTATTGACATTGACTGGTTATATTATATGCATGTTTTTTGACTAATTTTATAGAAGATTTGGGTTTTTAGACATGGATGGATGGTGGGTGGTTTTCATTGGCGAGTGGAGCTATCAGGTGGGCAGTTGGAGAGTAGAGCCTCTTATTTCCCTGTTGGTTGAGCTGTTAGTGGAATTAGTAGATGTTAGTATGGTATAGGTTCCCATAATTATTGAGTATTTCATGGATTTTTTTCCTAAGGAGGTTGTGACTCTACCTCCTCTACATGACGTTGAGTTTGGGATAGACTTGCAGCCTGGTGTTTCTACGATTTTGATGGATCCTTATCGAATGGAACCATTTGAGTTGTAGGAGTTGATGATTTATATATATGATCTTATGAAGAAGGGATTTATTTGTCCTAGTGTGTTTCCATGGGGTTCTCCAGTGTTGTTCGCAAAGAAGGAGGATGATAGTCTGAGGGTTTTCACAGACTACCAAAGGTTGAATCATGTGACAGTCAATAACTGTTACCATATTTTGAGGATAGACAATCTTTTAAACCAGCTGAGAGGGGAATTTTGGTTTTTTAAGATTGATATGTGACCTAGATATCACCAATTGAGGTTAAAGGGGGAAAATATCATGAATACAACTTTCATATTTATGTATGGGCACTTCGAGTTCGTAGTCACGCCATTCGATGTTATAAACGCACCAACCATGTTCATGGAGCTTATGAAATTCATATTTCACGAGTTCGTAGACCGATTTTTCATCCTATTTATCGATGATATCTTGATCTACTCTAATTCATAGGAGGAGAATGTCGAGCATATCAGAACTATCTTTCAGGTTCTTTGATGCTACTATCTCTACCAAAAGTTGTCCAAGTGTAAGTTTTGGAAATGATAGGTGCATTTTTTTGGGAATGTGGTGTCCTAGAAGGGTGTGGCAGTAGAACCATCAAAGGTTAAAGTGGTTATTTCTTTGTAAACACTCAATAATGTGAAATAAGTTCATAGTTTTCTTGGTCTTGCAAGCTACTATTGAATGTTTGTTCCTGATTTCCATCGAGTTTCAGCTCTGTTGATAGCTTTGACTAGAAAGGACCAAGGTTTTGTGTGGATTTATAAGTTCTTGATAGTGCTCAGATATTTGAAGTGGAAGTTGGTCAGTGATCCAGTGCTCCTGTTTCTAGAGGTAGGGGTGATGATTGAGGTGTTTTTTGATGCTTCTAGTCATAGTTTGGGATACATCTTGATGTAATGGTGAGTAGTGATCTCTTATGGGTCTAGGAAGTTATGCCCCACAAGAATAACTATACCACCCATGATCTAGAGTTAGTAGTAGTCATGTTTTCACTGAAGTTGTGGTAGCAATACATCATTGGGGAGTGTTGTGGCCCTCATAGATCACTAGAGTCTGAGGTATATATTTTCCCAACATGATATGAATATAAGCCAGTGGAGGTGGATGGAGTTTGTTTAGGACTATGATATTGAGATCTCCTACACCTCTGTAAAATGGAATGTCATGGCCAATTCTTTGAGTATAAAGTCATAGAAGGAGGTTTTTTAGAAATATGTCGATTCTTCGAAAGTAATGAAGGAATTGACAGCCTTTCACATTGATTCAAGGATGGTTGGTGGTGGAGGTTGTTTGTTCCAGATGATAGTACAATCTTATTTGATGCAGAAAGTGGAGGAGTCTCAGTGGGGGGACTCAGAGGTGTAGGTGTTGCACAATCATGTTGTCCATGGTGATCCTCCAGAGGGATAGTCAGAGGATGGTCAGAATCAGATGATATTCTGTGGGAGGTTGTTTGTTCTGATAGAAATGTGTGAGGGAGTTCTTCATGAGTTACATAACTTACGCTTAGCATCACACCTAGAAATTTATAAAATTTACCGTGGTTTGAAGATGTATTTTTGGTGGTCTGAGATGAAACAAGAAATAGAAGATTTTGTGGCAAGATTCTTGGTATACCAATAGGTAAAGACCTAACACCATGTTCTCAGTGGTTTGTTATAGCCCTTGGATATCCTTGAGTGGATGTGGGATGACATCTCTATGGATTTCATCACAAGGTTACCCTTGGATTAGAGAGGCTATGATGCTATCTGGGTAGTGGTGGATCAATTGATGAAATCAGCTCACTTCTTTGCGATCAAGGAGTCAGGAAAATTGGATGACTTATTCAAGAGGCATATGGATGAAGTGGTTTAGTTTTATGGAGTTATGTGTTCTATTATATTAAACCGGGATGCATGGTTTACCTCACGAGTCTGTAGTGGTATATAACATTTTTTTGGAACCCAGTTATGCCTCAGTACTACTTTCCACCCCTAGAAAGATGGGAAAACAAAGGGGACTATCCAGATGTTGGAGGATATGTTGCGGGCATGCATCTTAGAATTTGGTGGATCTTGGGTACAACACCTACACTTGGTAGAGTTTTCTTATAATAATAGCTATCACTCTTCCATTGGTATGAATCCTTTTAACTTGTTGTATGGGAGACTTTTTTAGTCTATTTTGTGCTAGATAGAGGTTGGGGAGAAAACTATTCTTAGTCCAGACATGGTGTAGAGCACGACAGAGAAGGTTTATCTTGTTCGTGAGAGGATGAAAGCGGCGCAAGACCGGAAGAAGTCATTTTCTATTCGTATGAGGAGGCCCTTTGAGTTTGAGGTTTGGGACCACATGTTCTTGAAGGTTTCCCCTCAATGTGGTAAGTAGAGGTTTGGGAGAGGGAGAAATCTTTCCCCTAGGTTTGTTGGACACCTTAAGGTGTTAGGATGAGTTAGAGAAGTGGTATAACAGTTGGTGTTTCCACCACAATTGGAGAGGATCCTTGATGTCTTCCACATCTCTCAGCTTCTTCAGTATGTTCACAATGACTCCCATGTCCTTAACTAGGGAGAGGTGAATATTGAGTATGAAAAGATATACATGGAACAATTGATAGAGATTCAAGATCATCGGGAGAAGGTGATGGTCGATAGACCATTCTTTTAGTTCGTGTGTTGTGGATGCATAGTGGCCCAGAATAGAGTACTTGGGAGCAAGAAACAAATATGCATGCCCAGTACCCAAAGTTGTTTTGAAATTTTCCTTGTTCTATTTTGTTTTGAAACGTAATTATTGAAACTTGTTTTATGGGATGATTTGTTTTACATTTGTAGTGTTGCGTGTGGTGAAATGTGTGATGAAGTTCTGACGTGTGGAAAGGGGAGGACCAAATTCATAATTGAGACACATTAACTGCGATGTGATTAAACCCATGCAGGTGAGTCAATGCCGTCTAGAGAATATAGTGTCTTGACATGGATGATTGAAATCCCTAGTTCACACATTTGAACAGGGTAGGTTATCATTGAACCTTGATGTGTTTTTTTGTTAGAGAAGTTTCAAGTGTAGTGAGATCCTTTAGTGATATCTCATGGGGTGGTTGTTCGAACCCCTTTTTCTCCTGGGAATGGTTTTAGATTCTCGAGGATGAGAATCATTTGAGAGGTATCTAATGTAACAGTTTGTGCCTTCCTAGTCTATTACTTTGAGAGTTTGGTCATTGAAAGTGCATGGAAGAGGCTCAGAAGGAGTTTGAACAATTTCAGTTGTTAACATCTAGATTTAGAGAGATTACACATCGTGTAACTTGATTTCACGACATGATGTTTGGTTTTGTGGTTTTTTATAATGCTTCACAATTTTCATACTTTTACATAGTGTGATGAAGGGATTCACGATGTGTAATATTTCGGGGTTTTAAAAATAAAATAAAATTGAGAGGCAATGTGTTTTTTTGGTAGAAACCGAACCCCAGGTATTACACGGTGTGAAAGGGTATTGCACGTCGTGTAATACCCCGATAGAGTTCTGTTTAAAAAAATCATCCAAATTTTCATTCACTTGGCTGGTTATTCTCCCACACCTCATTTCAAAGAAACCCTAGGCTCCCTGAGTAGTACTTCAAACTCTCTTCCCCCCTCTTCGATATTTTAATCTCAGTGATCATTCGTTGGTGATCTGTGGTGTTTTAAAGTACACTCTCCCTTCATTTTCTAAAAGTTTACCTCTATTTGAGTCTCATTATCTTCCATATATCCTCACCACGCCATGGTGTGTTCTTATCCATGATTCCTAATGGGGTCTCTCTCAGTTTTTGTTAGTGTTTTGGTGTCGTGACATCCTCGGATGGATGCATATGTTGTGGGATAGGTGATCAGAGGACCATTACATGATCAGTTCTCGTGCAAATAATGTTGACACCCCTTAGAGGTAGATACTCCCTTGTCTCTCATTATTTGTGCATCAAGTAGGAGGGGATTTGATTTTTTACCCTTCGATAATGGTTGTTCCATCTTAATAAAATATAAATAACTATATATTTGAATTAAAAATGGTATAGGGTTTTATTTCATTATTTTTTCAACTTTTCTTATTGTTTGTGATATTATGATTATACGGGTAAACACCTTGCTGAAAATGGTGGTCGGTGCTGGTTGTATCTGTTGTCTGTGCTACTTTGGTTATGGTTTTTGTGGTATCACCCTGAATGGAAACTGGTAAATCACATACACTTATATAATAAATGGATTCCCTAGGATTACCAACCTTATATAAAAAACCATGAATTAACAAGTGGAATTAAATAAGGGATGCCTCATTAAATCTGTAATTGTGTTATACTTTATTATGGGTGGGTGATGGTTTTGTGGGATAGTATGGTTGTGTGTTTGGGGAAGATGGAATTTGAAATGGATATGTTGAGATCTGTGGATATCCTATTGTTTTTTTGTGGTATGTTGGTGAAGCATAGGTGTGTGTTGTGAGTTGGTTTGGGAGGTGTGATGGATGAAATTATATATGATACATCAAACTGACAATGTAATTGAATATTAGGTTAAGAGATTGATTGATTGTGGAATGGTTGTGTAGTGGGGCTGCAATTGGGGTTTCTTTGGTTGTGTTACTAGATGTGGTTGATAGTTGGAGACTTGTTTTGGTTGGTATGGGTAATTCTTCTAGAGTTTCTCCATTTTTTTCTTTGGTTGTGTTGCTTGTTATGTGTTGTGCTTGGTAGTTGCCCAAATAGTAATGGAAAGGATGAATAAATGACTGATTAATAATGTTTGGGATTGTCATGGGTTGTTTTGGTTAACAGAATGAATAAATGAATTGTGAATGAATAATGCTAATGGTTTAACAATTTTTTTTGGGAATTGGAAAGAAGTTGTGTCTTGTTATGTGGTGATGGAATTTAGAGGTAGTAGTGAATTTGGATGTTTCATGAGATGGTTGTTTTTTTGAGAACCCATAGGTTGGGAAGAAGTGTTTGGTATTATATCTATATGTACATTTATTTTCCTTGTGATTTCTATATGCACCCAACCCTAGTTGATCACTACGTGCCGAACACCCCCATTGTCAGAGGGGAGTTTGTCTTTCCCAAAAATATCGGTGAGAGGATGGCTGGTTGGACACTAACTCTTCCCTAATCCTTCTTCTAGGTGGTGGTGGCCCAAGATTTTTTGGGCAGGTTGTGGTTTGTGGGGCCTAGGTGTGTGCAGGTGAGTTGTGTTTTCCCAGGTGTCTTCGATTTAATATGTGTTTTGTTTTCCCAGGTGTATTCGATATGATATGTGTTTCTATTTTCTAGGTGTTTTCGGGATGTGACATGGTATGTGGCCTAGATGTGTGTCGGTAGGATGTGATGTTGAATGGGGACCAGGTGTCTATGGGTGAGATGTGTTGTGGCTCTTGGCCCCGATGATGTGATGATATGTGGTTGTAAGGCATAGGTGTGTGCTAACTGGTTGTGATGTGGTGTGTTCAGAAGAGGTGGGAGTGCCAGGACATTTTCAATTAGGGTATGAGAGAGGTTAATCAGTGGGAAAGTAGTGTAGGGAACCCTATCATCTATGTGATTATTATATCACTTTACTTGATTTTCATTATGTGGTGAGTGTGACTTGGTGAGGTTGGGGTGGTTAATATACCTTGTAAGGTGATGTTTGGTTCTACTCTTTTCTCATAGGGGAATTAGTATGATTATTTCACCTGTGCATGATAGAATTTTGTTTTTCTATTTAGTATACTTGTATTCTCACCATGAATATATAAAACTATTTTTAGGTTTCTAGGAGGAATTTTTGGACCTTGTTGGGCATTACTAGCTCAGGCTTTGGGATAGTTGCTGAGTCCCAACTTTAGCTTTCTTTTGGTACTTACTTTGGAGACTTTTCACTTGTAATAGTTTTATTTTAAACATGCATGTGGGATGGATTTTGGTTTTATTTTATATATTTCTTGGAGTTTTTTGGATTTCAACTTATTATCTCCCAATCTAGTTTCTTTTAAAAGGGAAATGCCTCCCATTTTGTGAGACTTATATACCCTTGGTGCTAGTCGCCGCCTTAAGGCCTACTGGAGGCAGGACTCAGGGGTCATTATCTCCCTTTCTTCATTGGTATCTCAGGAGGGGAATCATGGGAGGGATGGGGTCATGACACCATGATTTTATATTTATTTCCATTTAAATAAACTTGAATTATTTGATATCTTTCAATATATGAATCATCGAGTCTCAATAGACACTGATATAATATACCTTTATAACCTAACCATTGGATTGGAGGGTATGAATAGGATTAACCACATTATGAAATATATATATATATATATTACTAAATTCAAATGTATTGATTAATTCATAATAAATAATCATTTAAATTTTAATCAAATCATTTAATTATTAAAAGTCTTATGTTTTTTTGGTGAAAATAATTTTTCAATATGTTATGTATTTTTTAAAATAAAAAAAAGTATACTGATCACTACGTAAAAATAATTTTAATGAAATATATTGATAATTTATATGAATAAATAAATATTCATCTATATATTATTTATATTAATTTTATGTATGAAGATAAAATAATTTAAAATTAAAAAGAATTTCATTTTCATAAAACCGTTTTTATGTGCATAATGTTTTTTATCATAATAAATTAAATTAATAATGATTTTTTACAATTTTAATAAAAATTTAAATTATATATTCTATAAAATATTTTTACATTCATCTAATATTAATTTCTTTGAAAATATGGAAAGTAAATTCAGTTTTATTCTTAAAAATTCATTTTTTCTAAAAACGAGTTTCTATTGGGTTTTGCATGATTTTTTAAAACTAATTTATACCACCTATAGAAATTTAAATTTTAGAAACTATATTTAATTTTTGGAATAATAATATTAAATTTTTTAATGAGAAACATTCATTTTTGGTCAAAACTAATAGTAAAAATAGTACAAAATTGTTACTAAGATCAGGGTTAAAATGGGTTTACGGAGGGAGGGGGTCAAACTAAAAGATAAGGGTAATATTGCCACATAAAATTGTCTAATTATTTTTGTTTGAAGTTTTTTAGAACCAATATTATCCTAAATTTTAATTATTTTTCATTTGGAGCCACTTTCATAAGAAATGGAAATTATATTATTTAAATCTTTTAATTAATTTCATGTGTGTCCTCTCCATCACTTTTAAAATAGAACCTCATATCCTCCCTTATTAAATTTTTTTGATCCTTATAGAATATACTATAACTTTTAAAAAACATTAATATATTCCTTTCCTTTATCCTTGATCCTTTGGTCTTCTCTAGGACCAATATTTCGAGGGTTAATATATAAGCCAAAGAAGATCTCTCAAAGAATAGGTTTAAATATTAACTGAGCCTTTTAAATTTTTTTCCATATTAAACCTTATCTGAACATATCGTATTCATCATAAAATGATTAATAAAATGTTATAAATGTAATAATATGTTATTATGTTTATGGAAAACCCATATTACACCTTATTTATATCAAATGAGAAATGAAAGTATCGCGTGTACGTATGTGTAAACTGGCACCTCCATGAAGCGATGTGAATATTTCTACATCACTTGATCACATAGATATTTGTAAGGATATATTTAATATATAAATAATATATTTATGATATAATTAGGATTTTTTAATTATAAAATATTATTTATATATCTTTCCTTTTTTACATTAAAAAATGAAAATAGTGCTCTGACATACGTACTGGCTACCGTCTCAATGAATGATGTAATTCATTTTTTTGTCAATAAATTTTATGGATGGTTATAAATATGTATATAATGAATATATATGATATTTATATCATCCTTAACATTATGTATAATATTTAACCATGATAAATATGCAAGGACTATAACATCAAAATTGAAACATACATTAAAAACAAAACAATTATCACACACAATCGTGATTTTAATAAAGAATTATTAATGAATAGGGGATAATATGTTATAAGTAAACTATATTTGATATTATAGGTATGAATATAATTTTTTATAGAATTTGTTTTGATGATTTTCGCTGGAATGCGCCCGCCAACATGTGCTGGACGCTCCCTAATGGTCGCATTATACCTCGAATCCCTAATTTCCAAAGGCGGGTGACATCCATCGCCTCTTGAGAGACGTTTAACACTTGATCGAAATAGGATGATGGGTTGTCGGTTCCTCCTTCCATGGATTCCTTTTCAGAACTAATTCCTTAGTCCAGGTCTCCCTTAAAGATTAAGACGTTGTTTGTGAAACTCATTATCGGTGCCTTCTCTTCATGGATGCCGATTAATTTTGCTGCTTATATTAGGACATTCAAAAGGGTCCAATAAGGGAAGGAACCTTCAGTTAGGATAGTAGTCACAATGAGGCATATGTGGCATGTATTGACATTGGAACACTACAACACCAGTATTTCCCCCTTATGATAGGTCTTCTCAAGGGCACAAAAACATGGGGCTTCTGTCACACCCCGACCTATCTATTATTTTTTATTTCATTATTTTCTTCTGTTTTATTTTTTTGTCGAGGTTTGGGTTGAATTCCGAATAAGATTTTTGAGTTTTTTCAAAAAAACGCGCGTTATTTAGTTGATGTCGCTGAGCTCCTAGGCGGAGTGCATTTTGGAAACCCCGCACGGCTTCGCCAATGCAATGAAACAGTTTTCCTGCCTTTGGAAGATTTAAAATGAGTGAAGCTTGTGATTTATTGGGTTGTTTGAAATTTTTATGGTTAATAATTTTATCATTATTATTATTATTATTACCATTATTACTATTATTATTGATCCTAATAAAGATGTTATTAATTATTATTGTTGTTATTATTATTATTATTTTTATCAAGAGTTGAGATGGATCTTAGACCGGTGCGCGGGCACCGCATGGTTAGCGGTGGCCATGTGGTCGACCTGGGTACTCCTGCGACGACTTCTGGAGTGGATGGAAGCTATCGCATAGTCCGTGCATGGCCGCTTGTGGCATGTGCAGGCCGCACATTTGCAGAATTCAAATAAATAAAAATTAATTAAATAAAAATGAGATTGAATTAAAATAAAGTGGATACTATCAATATTATCATTAAAAAAAATTATTAAAGAATTGTTATTATTAAAATTATTATTTTTATCATTTTTATTAATTTTTATTATTATTCTTATTTGTATCATTATTATTATCGTTATGAATATTACTTATTATTTTTATTATTTTTATTAAAGAATTTTTATTATTAAAATAATTATTTTATCTTTATTATATTTTTATCAGAGTTATTATTATTATTATTATTATCATGATGTGTATTATTATAATTATTATTATAACTTTTAGATTGATTGATATTAAGTTAGTAATTGAGTTTAATTTAATTGGGCTTTAAAAAAAACTAGGGTTGCACTTCCCCCCCAATTCCACATGCAACCCTCCTTCCCCATTTTAGCGCATTGACTCCCCTTCCCCCTTGCGACCTGGTCCACGCCTCTCCCTCCTTCCAGCCCTACTTTGGCCAACATCGAATGACCTGCCACCTCCCCTTATGGGCCGACCTGCCGCCGCCACCAGCCATCGCAGCCTCTGACGTCGCCTACTCTAGGATGGCATGACAGCCCTGGCACCACCCCCTTCAACTGATCCGTCCCCAGTCGCACGGACGCCTTCCAGCGACCCACCGTCTTGGCCAACCAACACCTCTCCTCACCAGCGCACCTCTCCTATGGTGTTGATCATCCTTCTCCCCCTCCGGTATTCACTCTCTCCACTAAGTGTAGTTTTTTCCCATGGCTACAGTTTTTCAAGGTTTATCCATAAAATTGTGGGTCCGAATTGATGATTAGGGTTTGTTTTTAACCCTCTAAGGCACAGTTGTGGTGCGAACAAGGTTTTACACCAGCTTCGAGAGGTCCATCCATGTTGGAGGTAGGTGGTTATGTGTTTAACAACTGTTTTATGAATTAATTTTCTTCTTAATTAATTTAGAATATATATTAATTATTTTTTTTATGCGAATCATGTTTTTAATTGAAGTTGATATGTATGTATGTTATATGCGTGTTTTCTGTGAACAACCATGCTGAATTGTTTATTTTCACTTCAAAAACTATGAAAATTGTGTTTTGGTTTAGCATCAATGTGCGTGGAGTCATAAAAGAGGTTTTTGAACATGATTTGGTGTGTGTAAACTGGAAAGTGGGTTTTTATAAAAAATAGTGATTTCCTGGTATGTTTGTAATGTCTGTCTTGCGGATTTAAAAATTGGTGTGTATGATGGAAAGAAGGGATTTTGAGCTATTTTCATGTGTGTAAAGATATGGTATACTTATCAAACAATATTTATAAACTTTTAAATTGTTTATTAAATTATATGGATGCTGCAATTCTGGGTTTGAAAAAGTGTTGAGCCGCGCATGATTTTAAATGTAGTTCTCAATGTACGGTGCACTTTTTTCAGGTTGTACACTCTACGTGTTTTCTTGAAATGGCCTGGTGGATCTTTAAAATTATTATTGAATCATTTTAGTGTGGTGTGGTTTTTGTAAACATGTTACAAATTTTAAATTGGTTGAGTAATAATGTAGATGGTGTGAGTTGTATTTTGAAAACATGTCTAGGTGGTTATTTTGTGCAGGTTTTCCGCTTGGACTTTTTTAAGTCTCTGTTTATGTATTTTGATTACCTTTGCGGTTGCAGCGCGTTGAAAATACTTTTTTCCATGGTCCTGTGATCGTCATCTTGCGTGTTCTTACGTGCCCGTGTGAGGCGTGTCGCGTCCTCATGACTGGATTATGAGTTGAGGTAGGTCCCCTACTACACTCGCCTTTAAATTCAGAATTTAATAATTTCTTGATATTTGATTAATTTTAATAAATGATAAATAATATAATATAATTAATTTTTAAATGAACATTTGGTGTAAAAAGATCCATTTATTTTATACATGACGCTTGAAATATTTTCTTTATGAACGGACACCCAATAGTGAAAGAATTCCCGTTTGGCCTTTAAACATAATTCACATAATTTAAAATGTAGTTATGGTTTGTTGATAAATGATTTATTTTGAAGCATGAACAAGTGTTTTGGTTCTCTTCAGAAATGTGGATTTTCTTTAAAATTGGTGAATGCCCATTTGACACTTTAATAAAATAAATTATTTTGGAAAACAATATTTGGGGTGACTCAGGGGTGATATTTGGTTTATGTTGACTGCATGATTTGTGTGTGATGTTTGTGTTACTTGATTGACTTTGTTGACACAACCCTTTCCTGTTTATTATATGTGTTGACATGGGAACCTGGTATAGTAAGTGAATCTTCTAAGAACAATTGCTACACTAGTTTAGATTACGCACTGGCTGGTGGCCCTTAGTACGAATTATACTATGCTATGGGATTGGGACCCTCTGTTAGGCCATGTAGGGAAACACCGGGCATTAGGGAATTATGACGTCATTGAGAGTAGGCATGCCTTCAGGATGAGTCACATGTGTGGTATGTTATGGATTGTTCATGAGCTTCTAGGTTCGATCCATTTTTTCTTTAATGTTTATTTTTATGTGGCGGATGATTGGGAGGTCTACTTCGGTTGCTGGCCCCGGTGTGCCACTTTTTTTCCATTTCCCTTAGTGTGTGTTGTGTGTTGTATATAGTTTTCCAGTTGACTAACAACTTAAATTTAGATTTTTAAATTGTTAGAAAAAATGTTTTAAAATTAAATGCACCTATTCCTTTCAAACATTAAACTTGTTTTTTATAAATTAAAAAGAGAAATGGATTGTTACTTGTCTTAGAAATGGAAGTGTGTGTGTGGAAACCCATATTTTGTATAAATTAGTTCAAACCCAGAATTAGTAAATTTCTTTATTTAAAGGTAGTGCATTGGGAAAAGTTTTTTGGGCACGCCTACTGAGTTTTAATACCCACGCCTATAGTGTTTTCCTATTTTTAGTTTTGTTGCAGGTTTGACTTGAGCTTGCTCACCCTGGGCGAGAGTTGGTTGTGGACTGGTGAGTGACTCTCAGAGTCTCAAAGAGTTTTGGTCATGGTCAGGTTAGTTTTCTATTGTTGGTTGTTCTTCCTTTTTCGTTTCATTAATTTTCCTTTTATTACTCTACTTTTTTCCGCTGCTTTATTTATTATCATTGGGAGAAATCATTCCCATTTGTACTCTGTTGATGGCCTGGTGCTTGTCTCCAGCCTGGGAGGATCGAGAATGCCTCTCGGGCCATGTCACGGACCAGCTCGGGTAACCGGTTCAAGGTCAACTAGGGTTGGTTCATGACAAAATGGTATCAGAGGAGCCCTTGTTTTTTGGGGTTTCAGGTTGCTTGGTGATTAGGTGTGTCGGGACTTGAGAGGTAGGTGCGGGAAGGACGTCATGAACCCTTTCCCGTCTCGAAACTCATGTTTCCAGGGGTAATATGGGATTTGATTTTTTCTTTTTCTTAGTCTGTGTGGATGATGGATGACAAAGGAAGTGATCCGGTGTTACACAATGAGCTTTCATGGAGTAGCGACCCATGTACGTCCTAAGAGCACGGTTCAAGATACTTCATGTGGTGGATGCTCTCTCAGAACATGGCCTGCTAAGCCATGTTACTGGGTTGGTATAGCCACTAGTCCCATATTTTTGGAAGTTTTGATGTTATTTATGTTTGGGATTATTTTTTACTAACTTGAGTGGATTTCAAAGATGAAAGAGTTTCATAGAAAAAGGGGTTTTCAAAAGGGGAATTGGTTTTGGAGTGGAAAAAGTGGTTTTTAAATGGAAATTGTTTTCTTTTAATGGAATGTGTGGTTTCAAAAGAAAAAAATAGGAGGTGTTTTGGAAGTTGTTTTGGGATCTCATTAACACTTTTTGGAATGTGAATTGGAATTTTTTTTGGAATTTGGAAATGTATTGCTTTAATGATAAGTGACTTTTTCAAATTTGTTGGGAATTTGTTCTTTATGCTGAATGATCTGTTTTGAAAATGAGAAGTTTCTTGAATTGAACATTGGTATTCCTACAAGGGATCATGTATATAGAGGTTCACATGTGGTATAGGTATGATTGGTGGTATGTGTGGAAGGGTGCATGAGCTAGCACAATGGTTTATGTATATGCGAGACTTCATGGGATACCAATGGCGGGTAGTAAAGTTGTTTTGTTTTCTGAAATATGGTTTTCAAAAAGGTAATTTAAATGTTTTGAAAGGTAAGCAATTGTTTAGTGTTCTATTTTCGTGTTTGGTATTCTTTTTTGTGGGATCTTGGCTTTGACATATTGAATTGTGGTTGGAAAAGTGATTTGAGTTTGAGGTTTTTTTTGTGATTGAGGTGGGAAATTTTGATTTATGATGAATTTTTATTCATATTTGTGCCTCTTGTTTTTGAGTATGCTACCCAGAAAAGTCCCAGAGGTTTCTTGTGAGTATCTTCTAGTTTTTGGTTATACCCAGACTCTTAGCGGAGTGGTGGAATTGAATTTTTTTAGTTGTTGTCCATCTTCCGTATTGATCGTGATCTATCAAAGGTAGCGGACTGGCTTGGTGAAATAATTGGTGTTTTCAGGTTATTAGAAACTCCCAAAGCTATGCGAGTCCATGCTGGTTCAATTTATTTTGAGGGTTCAACTTTGGATTGGTGTGGGATAAAATCCCAGCATCATTTCCTGATGGGATGTCTTGGAAAGTGTTTAAGACCACTTCTGTCCGATGGTTTATACCCAAGGAGGTGAAGGTGAGGAAAGTGTCAGAGCTTGCGAGTGTCCAATGGGGACAATGGATAATGAATTCTTATGTCAGACATTTCAAGGGGTTGATTCCCTTCCTCTAGAGGTGGCATCGTGAAATCATTTAAAACTTCTCTTGTGTGGGGTCTGGTGTTTCCGATTTGGGTACTTTAAGTCTCCTTGTCATCATCCTTAAAACACTTTCCATTAGTGTGTCCTTTTGGAAAACATAGAGAGGTTCTGATAGAGGAATTATCAGAAGGAGTCTCAACCAGATGATGTCAGCTCCTAACTTCTGGGTAGCAGATGCTTCAAGACATCAGAGCTCCAACCACAGGTCTCAGAGTGAAGCTTTTCACACGGTCAGGAATCCTTGGGTGTGGGGAACCTTGGTTTAACTATTGTCTTCAGTGCTAAAATAGGGACGATTTGAATCCCTCTGCTGTAGCTTCCTCGTCTTTGAAGGTTGTATTTTTCTATAAGAGGCTCATAGGTCTCTTTTCTTGGTTGTGGTCTTTGTTCTCTAAATACCCCCACCTTGTTTGTAAAAAGGCATGGTGAACTTGTTTTCTCGTAATTCTAGTAGTCGTTCCACCTCAAATAGGACCTTCGAAGTTTGTCTCTTTATGGATGTGAGTCTCAAGATGATTATCTCTATTGTGTGGATATCTCCATTAGTGACTTGTTGTTGTTTTAGGATGTGCTCGTTTTTTGAGACACATGCGTCTTGGGAAATAATGAATTGGTGTTTGGTTCGCTATTCAGTTTGGGGTCTTTCATCGAAAACCCCATGTAGTGGGGGTCTAATTTATGTAGAGAGTTCATGGGTTGGTTTGTGTTAGGTTTCTCATGTTGGTCTGTGCTAATTGGATTAAGATGGTTAGTCCTTAAATGGTGGGGAGACCCACCATGAATCTTGTCGTGCCTTCATCGAGGTTTGGTCTGTGTGGCAGTTTCCTCTTGGATCAAGTTAGCCATTCCATATTTAGCCCATGCTGAGAGTATCAATGTTGGTTGTGCTAGTTAGGTTCTTATGGTGGGGAAAACCTTCCTCGTTTCCTGATGGTTCTTCTTTATTCTGTTTCCATTTGAGTTGGTTAGGTGTGATTGATGGAGTGAAAAGTCACACCGAGTTTATGATTTTTTTTGGCCTCATTCAGTTTCGAAATCGAGTTTGTTTCCTCTTTTGACTAGGTGACTTTTTGGGGGTAGAAAGTTTTTACAGTGGGGAGAATTGTCACACCTCGACCTAGCTATTATTTTTATTTTATTATTTTCATCAGTTTTAATTTTTTTTGTCGAGGTTCGGGTTGAATTCCGAACAAGATTTTTGAGTTTTTTTTAAAAAATGCGTGTTTTTGAGTTGACGTCGCTGAGCGCCTAGGCAGAGTGGGTTTTGGAAATCCTGCAGGGCTTTTCCCTTGCAATGGTATAGTTCGCATGCCTTTGGAAAATTTAAAATTATTGATGTTTGTGATTTATTGTGTTGTTTGAAATTTTTATGGTTAATAGTTTTATCATTATCATTATTATAATTACTATTATTACTATTATTACTATTATTACTATTATTATTGATCTTAATAAAGATGTTATTAATTATTATTATTAATTTTTTTTTACCGAGAGTTGAGATGGGTCTTATACCGGTGCGCGGGCACTGCAAGGTTAGCGGTGGCCATGCAGTTGGCTTGGGTACCCGTGCGATGACTTCTAGAGTGGACATAAGCTATTGCACGGTCGGTGCATGGCCACTTGTGGCGTGTGCAGACCGCACAATTGCAGTATTCAAATAAATAAAAATTAATTAAAGCAGAATTATATTGAATTAAAATAAAGCGAATACTATCATTATTATCATTAAAAAAAATTATTGAATAGTTGATATTATTTAAATTATTATTTTTTATCATTTTTATTAATGTTTTTTTTATTATTCTTATGTGTATTATTATTATTATCATTAGGAAGGTTACTTATTATTATTATTATTATTATTATTTTTATAAAAAAGAAATTATTATAAAAATTATTATTTTATCTTTATTATATTTTTATCAGAGTTATTATTATTATTATTATCATGTGTATTATTGTAATTATTATTATAACTTTTATATTAATTGCTATTAAGTTAGTAATTGAGTTTAATTTAATTGGGCTTTAAAAAAACTAGGGTTGCACTCCCCCGCCCCAATTCCACATGCAACCCTCCTTCCCCATTTCAGTGCATCAACTCCCCTCCCCCCTTGCGACCTGGTCCACGTCCCACCCTCCATGCAGCCCTACTTCGGATGACCCTAAATGAACTGCCACCTCCCCTTGTTGGCTGACCCACCGCCACCACCAGCCATCGCAGCCTCCAATGTCGCCTACTCCATGCTGGCATGACCTCCCCGGCGCCGCCCCCTTTAGTTGATCCTTCCCTAGTCACACGACCACCTTCTGGCGACCCTCCATGCTGGCCGACCGACACCTCTCCTCGTCGACATGCCTCTCCTTTGACGCTGATCATCCCTCTCCCCCCTCCGGTATTCACTCTCTCCACTAAGTTTAGTTTTTCCCACGGATAGGGTTTTTCAAGGTTTATCCATAAAATTGTGGGTCCGAATTGATGATTAGGGTTTGTTCTTAACCCTATAAGGCACGGTTGTGGTGAAAACAAGGTTTTGTACCAGCTTCAGGAGGTCCATCCATGTTTGGGGTAGGTGGTTATGCATTTCACCATTGTTTTATGAATCAATTTTCTTCTTAAATTAATTTAGAGTATATATTAATAAGTTTGTTTGATGCGAATCAAGATTTTAATTGAAGTTGATATGTATGTATGGTATATGCACGTTTTCTGTGAACAACCATGATGAATTGTTTATTTTCATTTCAAAAACTATGCGTATTGTGTTTTGGTTAAGCATCAATGTGCATGGAGTCATAAAATAGGTTTTTGAACAGGTTTTGGTGTGTGTAAACTTGAAAGTGGTTTGTTATAAAAAATGGTGATTTCCTGGTATGTTTTTAATGTTTGGCGTGTGGATTTGAAAATTGGTGTGTATGATGGAAAGAAGGGATTTTGAGCTAGTTTTGTATGTGTAAAGATATGGTATACTTCTCAAACCATATTTATAAACATTTAAATTATTTATTAAATTATATGGATGCTGAAAGTCTGGGTTTGAAAAAGTGTTGAGTTGAGAATTCTTTTAAATGTAGTTTTCAATGTACCATGCACTTTTGTCAAGTTGTGCACTCTACATGATTTCTTGAAATGTCCTGGTGGCGCTTTAAAATGATTAGTGAATCATTTTGGTGTGGTGTAGTTTTTGTAATCACGTTGAAAATTTTAAAGTGGTTTAGTAAATAATGTAGATGGTGCGAGTTGTATTTTGAAAACATGTACAGGTGGTTATTTTGCACTAGTTGTACGTTTGGATTGTTTTAAGTACGTGTTTATGTATTTTGGTTACCTTTTCAGTTGCAGCGTGCTGACAAGATTTTTTTCCACGGTCCTGTGATCATCATCTTGTGCGTGCTTGCGCGCCCGTGTGATGCGTGTCACGTCATCGTGACTGGATTGCGAGTTGAGGTATGTCTCCCAATGCACTTGCCATTAAATTCAAAATTTATTAATTGCTTTATATTTTATTAATTTTAATAAATGAGAAATAATATAGGATAATTAATTTTTAAATGGCCATTTTGTGAAAAAAGAGCCGTTTATTTTATACACAACGCTTGAAATATTTTTTTGAGGAATATACACCCAATAGTGAAAAAATGCCCATTTTTCCTTTAAACATAATTCACGGAATTTAAAATGCAGTTTTGTTTTATTGAAAAATGATTTCTTTTGAAGCGTGAACAAGTGTTTTGGTTCTCTTCAAAAATGAGGATTTTCTTTAAAATTGGTGAAGGCCCGTTTGGAACTTTAATAAAATAAATATTTTTGGAAAAAAATCTTTGGGGTGACTTAGGGTGTGGTATTTGGTGTACGTTGACTGCATTATTTGTGTGTGATGTTTGTGCTACTTGATTGACTTTGTTGACTCACCAGTTTCTTGTTTATTATATGTGTTGACATGGGAACCTAGCATAGTAAGTGAATCTTCTGAGAATGATTGTTGCACTAGTTTAGTTTACGCACTGGCTAGTGGCCCTTAGTAAGAATTATACTCTGCTAGGGGATTAGGCCCCTCGGTTAGGCCATGTAGGGAAACACTGGGCATTAGGGTGTTATGACTTCATCAAGAGTAGGCATGCCTTTAGGATGAGGTACATGTATGGTATTTTTTGGATTGTTCATGAGCTCCTAGGTTTGAACCATGTTTTCTTTAGTGTTTATTTTTTTTGTGGTGGATGATTGAGAGGTCTAGTTCGGTTGCTAGCCCCTGTGTTCCACTTCTTCTCCATTGCCCTTAGTGTGTGTTGTGTGTTGTGTATGGTTTTCCATTTGACTAACAACTAAAATTTGGATTTCTAAATTGTTTGAAAAATTGTTTTAAAATGAAATGAACCTATTCTTTTCAAACATTAAACTTGTTTTTTTATAAATTAAAAAGGGTAATGGATTGTTACTTGTCTTATAAATGGAAGTGCATCTGTGGAAACCCATATTTTGTATAATTTAGTTCAAACCTGGAATTTGTAAATTTCTTTATTTAAAGGTAGTACATTGGGAATAGTTTTTTGGGCACGCCTACTGAGTTTTAATACTCACAACTATAATGTTTTCTTGTTTTTAGTTTTGTTTCAGGTTTGAATTTAGCTTGCTCGCCCTGGGCGAGAGTTGGTTGTGGACTAGTGAGAAACTCTCAGAGTCGCAAGGAGTTTTGTTCGTGGTCAGGTTAAATTGATGTTGTTGGTTGTTCTTCCTTTTTCATGTCATTTATTTGGATTAGTTACTCTACTTTTTCCTGCTGCTTTATTTATTTTCATTGGGTGAAATCGTTCCCATTTTTACTCTATTGATGCCCTGGTGCTTTTCGCCAGCCCTAGAGGATCGGGAATGCCTCTCAGGCCATGTCACGGACCGGCTCAGGTGACCAGTTCATGGTCGACCTGGGTTGGTTCGTGACACTTCCCACATGGATTGTGGGGTATTTTATGCCAGAGGAATGCCTCTGCGGTTTTCCTTAGATTTCCATGTTTAACATGGGGAATTCCCATAGTTTAACATCTTGTGAAGCTGGATCAGACTGATCAGAACATTGATAAGAGTGGATCAGATGGGTACATTCATAAGTTGGAGAACCTGGATGGTTTACTAGATTGATGGATCAGAACACACTATGAGGATGGACCTGAGATGGTGTATCCCTGAATAGGGAATATTTCCCACCATGGGGGTTGATCTAGACACCACAAAGGGAAAATCCAAAATTTGGATGGGTTTGTACAAAGAAGACACCATGTATTTTCATTGGCATGGATTAAACCTTAGGGAGGCTTCTTACATACCCTACATAGAAGGCAGGGATCAAAAACCACGTAGTTCGAATGTGTGATTTTGGGATTATGAACTGAGACTACCCATATGGATGGCATGATCTCACTGGGATGTGGAGGCCTGGGTAAAATTAGGATAGGTATGGAGGAAGTGTTGATGGAGAAAATTAATGGAGATAGAACTAGTGTGAAGGGAACATATGAAACGATGACAGTATCGAGCTTCAACCTTTGGAACGTTTCTTACATATCCACGTGGTAGGGAATCAAAGTCCACATAGTTTTATAATGGGGTGATGAGTCACCTGAGGAGGCAACTCGTACGAGTGGATGCATGGATGGGACCCAAAGGAAGTAGAACTTTGGGGTGTGGCATGATCTTCCTGAAACATATGGGATCAAGGGAGAGACTTGGATGAGACATGAATGATGGGATTGAAACTCCGAGAGGCATACTATATATCCCCATAGAAGGTAATCTATGTCCATATAGTTTAGGATGTGGGGAATAGAATTGGGGTGTACATGAGGGACAATGACTTGGAGACATGATGAGGCTTACATGCAATTAGAATCCCATAATGGGAAGATTGACATCTAGTGGGTACGTCCCTAGGAGGGAGCACCACAGTTTACCATTGGTTGGGTTCAACCTCATGGAGGCATCCTACAGACCCTTCCTAGTATACAAGGATCAAAACCCACATAGTTCAAGATAGAAATGTATTTTAACATCATGTGGGATGAGGGTGAATGGACATGAAGTGGTCGGGACTGATGGGTGATGGGATTGAATCTTGGGGAGGCTTCTAATGTACATTGCTTCAAAAGGGAAAGGATTAAAGTCCATGCAGCTCAACAAAAATGGGAATGTGGATTACACATTAAGGCATCCCATAGAGGATTTCATGATTGATTATTACTCTAATCCCACATGTTTCATTCTTGGTGTAAGAAACAAGAGGAAATAACAGACCTAACGATCATGTCACAAGAGATGCAGACACAAGAGGTGGTGCAGGGCTTACACATGGTTAACGGCCGAGGGAAATGGAGAATGGGACATAATTTAGAAGGGAATCCCAAGGAGGGTGTCGAGATGTAGGACGAGGATATGACCATCATACAAGGAGCACTATATCAAGGCGTTTTTGAGATTACACATGGAATTTACAAAGCACACATGAATACAAAGGATAGAGGGGAAGAGAGGGAAGATTGAAAAGGCGGGAAGCAAGAGGCTCCTGGTTTGGTCCCCTTTATGGTCCTCTCAGGCCTACCACACATGCAACAACTCATAGTTTAACATCATGTGTTGGGGACATGGGTTTCTTGGAATCTTAACATCCTGTATCTTGGATGATGAGGAGTCACTCTTCACCCCTAGGACATATAACTTGTACCAACCTGCACATGGGGGTGGGAAGGAACAAGCAATGCCCGATGGGATTGAGGCGGAGGAGTGGTCACTTGAGGGGATCATGTTAGTGTTTCTATGTGAATACGAAATATATGTTAGCATTTATATGTGAATAAGAATTAGGTAGAGGAAGAAAACATGAGGCAACACTCAGGGAACCATGAAGTCACTTTGCATGAGCCTGGAGGATCGTACGGGAGAGGGGTTCATGAAGCATAAGGTCTCAAAGAGAGGGGCTTCATGAATCCTAAGTTCTTTATGAAAAAAGGGGATTAATAAAGGAAAGGGCCTCATGAAGCATGGTGAAAAGGACCCCCACAAAGGAATAATCATTGCGAATAAGGATGACCCACTGGAGGCATGAATTCAACATGTGCTTCGAGAGTGCTTCATGAAGACTTAATGCCGTGTGAATACCCGAGTACCCAAAAGGGACTCCTACCTTACTTATGGCCTTATGGATTTGTGAAGGGAATTCCCACTTGAAGAATATAAAAAAAAGGAGAAAAGGCAAAGCTGGTTCTCAATGCTCAAGTACCTTGGGTGATGCATTTTTCTCAATGGTTCACATAGAAAAAGGTGCTTTGCAAATCGAGAGCTTAGAAGGTGAAAGGTCAGGGTGTCAATCCTTTTGGGGGGGGGGTATTTGTAGGAACCTGGGATCACGATGCTCGAAAGGTGTTTTGTGAAGGAAATGGTGATTAAAAATCAGAGGTATTTCATCGGACTCACAGAGGCTTATATCATTTATTTACAGAGATTACAGAGTTCATCATCCTTGTAGAGGCTTCTGTCATTTCTCTACAGTGATTATAGAGTTCATAGGAATTACAAAGGCTTCCACCATTTCACTATAGCGATCACAGAGTTTGTTGGAATCTCAAAGTATTCTATCATTTATGTGTGATGATCATAGAGAAGGCTGCCTGCTGCCCTTTCACCAGTAGTAGTGATAAAGGGATTTTCCAAGTGGTTTGCGAAACAGACCCTTTGGTGATTTTTTCTATGTTTCTGTGGACCTATTTAGAAACACAATTCTTTTCACCAAACCCCCCCTCAAAATGAGAGCTGAGGTGAATATGAGGGTCGACATCTGAGTTTAAATTGCCAAAAACATGTTGATTGCAAAGCTGACTCGCGATGACAGTAGGCATAGCGCAAGTTGATTTTGTTGTGAAGCTCAGGAGGTCATCACCTATAAATAAAGGGTGAGGACCCCTATTTTTTCTACATATATCTCTACAAAATTATGATTGAGATCTAAAATTATGAAGCTCCAACATACCCACAAATGCTCTTTATGAACCAAGTTAAATGGATCAGTGCTAGGTGAACGCTTCTTAGAGAACCAGTGCGTCACTATCCCTTATTTAAATGAAAAGAACAATGTGTCCTTTAAGGATCTATGACTGTGTACTCTGTGATCTCTGCTTTTCAAACAAGCACTGTGAAGGAGCTCTGCGAATGAGCTTTGGGAACAGAGAAATAAATTTAAAAAAGTACCAAAACCAAATGGCCAAGCCAGAAGATACTCGGGATGTCCTTATGGATGCTTCTCAGAGGGAAGAGGTGTCTGAAAATCCCATAATCAGAGAATACATGCAAGGCCATTCTAACCACGAGTTCCTGGTGGAGCTACTATTAGAAGGGAAAAATAAAAATCCCCTCTATAAGAGATTGACACTATTTGGTTTTAGTCTGAGGGATGTTCTCATCCCTAAAGAAAGAAGGGAAAAACTGCATTACTGGTTTGGGGGCACACTGTGGAAATACCAGTGGTTCAGGGATGCCAACGACCATACCTAGAAGGGACACATGTCTTTTTTTAATTATTTTTTGTAAAAAAATGTCTGTAATGTTGATGGGAAAAAAATTTAGCTAGAGGTATCTCCTCCTTGATACCACACCACTATGAAGGCAGACTTAGGGAACCTAGATAAGGGGTTGAATGATAACTGGGACCTACTCTAGGGTGAAAAATTCATGGTTGACTAGGCCTGGTCTTACTGGGTATATGCATCTTATGATGATTTTGGGACATAGCTGATGTGTGTAGACCTATATGAAGCTGTGCGGGCTTCTCAATTCCATATTTACCAGCCAAAACATATGATGCTATATTTTCTGAGCAGGTGGTCATTAAAGACTAACCCCTTCCATTTCTATCATGGGGAGGTAGGAATTATCCTATGGGACCTCCACAAGATCTCAAGTATTCCAATTTAGAGGGAGATGTATGATGAGTTCCTTCTTGTAGAGAACACATGGGAAGACCTAAAGTAGATACCATGGATGGAAAAGGAACTAATGGACCAAGTGCTATGCAATGACAAACAGTCGGTGAGGGATGTCCATTTCAAGCTGTGGTTTAGATTCATTCTAAACTTCCCACCAAAGCATGATGATGAAGGGGAGGATGTGACTAGAAAGCTACCAGTAATGCCTCACACTTTTATAAAGGGAGTTTAGCCTATAAAAGAAAATTCCTACTGGAAAATCCTAGAGGACAACCAATGGTATCTGTGGAGGGTAAAGTGTTAACACCGAGTAGAAACTGGCGGTTAGGCTGGTTGGGTTTATCTCTGTACTTATTTGTGGATGGATTTTGTTGGTCTGGGATACAAACATGGGCGTGTGACTAAGAATATTCATTATGGAATCCATGATGGCGACAGGGAAACATGTCAACATAGAAATCCCAATACTGGAAAAGCTATACAAGGTGTTGTGGAACATCAGTGAAGGAAAGAATCCACAGTGGGTATGAGGGCCACTCCACTTCTTATACGGCTGGATAGTGGTGCACATAAGGGTTTACGAGTATCCGAACCCTATTTCCCCTCTTAGATCAGATTTTCAACCATCTATTCTGAATTTAGTGGGAAGTTTCCTAACTAGGTTGACCTCTCCAGCAGCGCTGATCAGGGTCTAGATGGCAGAAAAAATCAATTTCCATCTATTCACACTGCCAATGGGAGTATTTACTGATAATGTCTTGGGAACTGAGGAGCATCGATCATACCTCCTGGCCTTATGAGGTGGAGTTCTGGTAGAACAGGTAGACCGTGAGCCTATATGCGATCCGTACACCCCGCACCATTCTGCCAGGCAGTTCTAGTGCATGCAGTGGTTGACCCCACAAGTTTATTTGGGAGTTCCATATGAGGACCACTCATGTGTACTATGGAAGATGTGCCTCATGTTCACACGTGAAGATAAGAGAATGAAGAATGAACTGCCTCCGCCTACCACTGTTTATGGGCTGGTTGAGGAGTATACGAAGAGTTGGGAGATAGCATACTCGGGGAAAATACTAAAGCAAAAAACTATACGTGCTGATGATGGGGTTCCACCTTAACCTCGAGGTAGGGGTCAAAAAACAACAAAAACATGGTGTGGTGTAGAAGTAGTAAGGCCCGTGATTCCAAGGATAGCTCTATGTGGAAGTGGAATCAGAAGGATGACTAACCCAACAGCTTAAACTGGGAAAATCCAAGAGAGAGGGAGTCTATCTAGAGGGATCCGAAGGATACCCACCCCGGCTCCTAGGAAGTGGTTGTGCCACATAGATATGCATAAGGATGTTGTTTATCCCAAGGCTTGGGATTTTGGGATGTCGAAATTTTTTTTTAGTCCCTCTGAGATGTGAGACTGCCTTAAGCAACTCGGTATGGATTTATTAGAAATCCTATATGAAATGGGAATATTTATGTTGTCTCAAGAGAAAGGGGAACAATACGTCATTGAGTTGGAAGACTTCATGAATTATCAAGGCACCTCTCATCCAATGATAGATTGGGTGAAAGTACTACTCGATCAAAAATCCCCACCACAACCATCCATTACTGAGGTGAGGGAGAATTTCAATTTATCTAAAGAATCAGAGGAGTCCTATTGGGAAGAAGAGGCTGATAGGGGGTTCCCTTTAGAGGAAGGTAAAGTTGCAACCTCAGAACTAGGATATTTCACTGAAACTCTTGAGTTAAACTCTAAACCATTCCATTTTTGAACTTACTCAGATCATCCAGGTTTCTCAACTGACATTTTTCCTGTATAGGAGAGCCTCATACATAAGGTTCCTTCCTGAATGACAGCAAACATATCATCTGGTCCTGTATTCGGGATGATGGAAATTGTAGAATTCAGTAAGGATGTGACACCTTGGTTGGCCATTTCAGAATCTTCATAGTTTCTGACCATATACGGGGGGCCACATCTTGGGACGCCAATAGAAAAAAACCCAAGGGGGGTATCAACTATTTGAATTTTATAAGTCATCTCTCAAAAAATCACAACTGCTTTCTGTCGAACTTGGGAAACTAACATTGTGTGTTTTTGTCTGAACAGTTCTTCGAACGACTTGTGCCATGCTCATGAGGATATATGGGGACCCCAAAACCCCTTTCCTAAGGGGAATTTTGATCATCATGGAATTATATTTCCAGGATGACCAGACTATGCTGATTACGACTATAGGAAGGACTATTGGCAGGATAGGACCAAAACTTATAGAGGTGGGATCCAGTGATGAAGATCAACCAGATGAAATGTAGCCCAATCCAACCGATAGGATTACAGAGGAGGATCCTACTTCCAAACTTTTGGATGCATTACCAGAATAAAAACATGCTGACCTAGAGGACTTGGATGAGACCCCCTCTAATGAGGAGGATAGTAAGCACGTCTATCGCTGGTCATGGAAACTGATCAATCACTTCAGTGATGACATCCCATGATCAGAGTGGATAAAACGGATGGGAAAACTCCTCCCACTATTATGTGACCTATAAAACAAAGGAGTGGATGCACAGAATCTCCAAATACTCATCTGAGATTATCTAGTAGAGAGAATACGAGAGTATGATCGTGGCCTCAGTGTTGGATGGAATTAGAGGAATTCATTCAACACTCAGAAGCTTCAAGAGGATGAACTAGAGATCCAACACTTAGAAACATGGCTAAATGAGCACTCTTCTTTCACCACCACCCAATCTAAACTCATATCATGATTTTGGACCCAACTGGAATAAGTTAAAGAGAAGATGAGGTGAGTATACTATGAAGTGACTGACACATGGGCCGAGGGGGATCACGTGCAGATCAGGGCTGACACACTTCACCCCACAGCCAACGAGGAAGGGAGGGGGCACAAGTGATGACAAAAAATCCTATATTCCACCGGCTAAAGGTTGGTGGAGTTGAGATGGTCCATTGAGGGGGTCCATTCTATAGGGGATGTACTATTTCTAACTCAGAAACACTTTTCCTAATTACTTATTTAATCTATATACATAGAAATATTACTTCTTACTTTAATAAATGCACCCAGATCATATCCATGAAACAACTAATGATCAATCCCTAAGATCATGTGGGTCATGAGCAGTGTGAGAAACAAGGGATGACTATGTAATTGCTCACCTAGATATGAGAGAGCAATTCAATAATCAAACAATCGGGGTCTGAATGATCACCCATAATTTTTGAGATGAGATAGGGGTTTTGAATAGAGAATAGGGTTCCCAAAACAGCCAAATTTTCTTTTCCAAATGTGTTCTAGCGCTTGAGCGGGATAACACCACGGGAGTTGGGATAAATTTGAATAAAGGTACATGAGAAGTGTGAATCATAACACCCAAAATTCAGAACATTGTGAGGGTGGCATGGCGGAGGATAACTACTGACCATGTTCAAAACATATTATCCATATCATGGTAGATTGAAATGGGGACAAAAAAATGGGTGCCAACTACTGATTGTATTCAAAACATGGGGCCAAACTCCAAATTCCATATAATGTCCTCTCGAATATTGACCCAAGACAGTAGGTGAGACTAAGTGGCATGGGACCAGAATGTTTGGGGTTCCATTCAATTGTGAAAGAGGATGAGGATCCGAAATAAAGGGAACGCTAAGAATGAAGATGGATCAAGGGGCTATTCGAATAGATTCCAAGTCTCTTGAAATTATAACACCATGAAAAAAGTACAATGGGAGAGTATATCAGTCTGAATTGAGATCAAACCTAATTCCATATAGGACCTCTCTAGTGAGAACTTAGGATGCCTTTTAGTTTTACGTCATTCAAATAAGGATGATAAAAATGTAGTTTAACATAATATGGTAAGGACGATGCACAAATAAGTTTAACGTCATATGAATAGGATGTTGCAAACATTTTAAGGTCATGCTTCCTAGACCCTGTCCAATTGTTTAAAGTCATGTTACACAAACATGGGACTCCTAGTTTAAGGTTATAGAGTTTGGACCATTTTTGGAGACAAGGTCCTTGAAAGGTTAATACGTGGGGCTGTACCCAAAGATGGGTGTTTGGGCATCACTATATAGCCCATAAATATGGGAATCAAGAAATACATAGTTCTTAGGATGTCATGTGTCTAAGACATATTTGGTATCCTTTTTGGAGTAACCATCCTAGGATTCAATGTCTAGGGGTCACTCTAGGAATCAATCCACATAGGTCTTGACAAATTACATAGTGAATAACCAGTGCCCAATGTGATTCCCTCTCGAATGAGAACACCACAATGCTCTGTCGTTTTTCATAATGAAGCCAGTATGGTTTCTATTATTGTTTAAGCTCATATGAAAATAACATTACATTTATTTTAACATCATATGGTAAGGATACAAGAGATCCTAGTTTATGTTCCTAGAGCTTGGAGAAAGGGGTCACAAAGTTTTCTGTATTGGTATTACCCTACCAAAAATCCTAAGACTACCTGAGTTATGCTTTATGTAGGAAAAAAGGAGTGACGTTAGACCTTCCCCATCACATGAGTGTGCAATAGTGGGAAGGAATTGTTGTGAATTAATTATTTCAGGAACACCAACATTACTACTCGATGTGCGCAAATGCACTGAGTAACAATACCTGGGCAGTCGAAGACCCGTAAGGCGGAAAGGGGAAAACACACAATATTCGGGATTCAATGAGAGTGTCGTGATGGTGAAGGATAAATATTGACCATGTTTGAAACAAAAAATCCATTTCTCATTAGCTCGGGATGGGAACAAACAACTAAGGATTGACCGCTGACCATATTCGCAATGTGAGACTTGTATCATTTTGTTGTTTGATTTGTTATGGGGAGTTGGCCCAAGAAGGTAGGTGATCTATGAGGATGATAATTCATACCATTAAGGGATAAATTGGTATGTGAAAGATGGTGGAAACCCAAATGAAGGAATATGTGAAGCGTGGATACTACCCGTGTAGTTTAATTGTCATACGGTGAGGAAAAAACAATGAGGGACCTTAAGGGAGGTACATGGTACGTTTCCGAAAACCCGATGTGAATGAGGAAAAAGAGGTTCCCATACTACAACACACACTCCCAAGAGAGACCTAATACATTAAGGGTTGAAATGGTTCATGATGATGTGGCTGGGCCCAGGGATAAAATGCCTGGGCGTCACTACGTATCCCACGAGGGTGAGAATCAAGCCACATATAGTTCTGAAATGACATGGTAGATGGCCAATTCCACTGGAGAAACTCCTTCTCCAATAAATATATCATATGGTTGGGTAGTTTATCATCATACAGATCAGATGTAGAAGGCATTTTTTAATGTCATATGATAAGGACAAAATAGATCTTAGTTTATGGTAATAGAGCTCATACCAAAAGGGAAATATTCCCAAATAAAAAGTACATGACATGGTTCCATAAGTCAACCCTGATGTGAATGAGGACCAAGGGAGTCCTCAACACAGTATACACTTCAAAAATAATACACATGATTTAAATTCATGATGCCTGGACTTTGGGACTAGATCTCCTAGTTTAATGTCATAGAGTTTGGACTGTGAGGTGCACACCTCTTCCATGTAGGAATAAATCTTATCAAAACTATTTATCCCACGTGATCCATTTTAGGTGTGGGAAACAAGGGGTGGTGAATACCCAAACAACACGTGGAATCACATGATGGTGGAGTAGAGGTGTTAGGCCAAGAATAGCCCGATAACACTGGTTCATTCTCTCAACGCCCAAACATGCACAGAGGGATAACACCAACGATGTTAAAATTACTCCTAGGCATAAGGAGGTGGAAAGGGATATGAATCATGAGACCAATATTAGGGGCACAATGGGGTTGGAGATAATGATGGAGGATAACTTCTGACCATGTTCTCAACATAGTATCCATATCACATTACCTAGAATGGGAACATACAAATGAGGATTGAGTGATGACCATATTTGCAATATTGGACTTGTATCATGTTGTTGTTCGAAATCCTATGGTATGTTGTCCTAGGATGGTATGCGAGCATTGAGGCCAAGAATCCATACCGTTAGGGGGTCCCTTTAAATGTGAAAGATGATGGGGGCCCAAATAAAGAGACATATGAAGCATGGAGATGGAATATAAGCATGTCCATGTAGAATCCAAAACTCTTGGACCTCTACCACAGTGCATCTCATGCACATTTATGCGGTGGGATAGAGGTCGTGGGGCTCAAACTAGGGAGGGATGACTCGGGAATATGATATGAATAAATAAGTAAAACATGTCGATGAACATGAGGATGGACCTGAGGAATAAATACCTTGGTGTTCCTATGTATCCCATAAGGATGGGAATCAAGCCATATGTAGTTCTTGAAATTCTGTTTAGTTTAACATCAAGCGGTAAGGATGTAGGCTACTAACACAATTTATCATCAAGCGGATAGGAAAATGAGAAAGGGTAATGTCCAAAAATGGATATGCATGGCATGAAAAAAAACACGATGTGAATGAGGAAAAACAATTTAGCACCACACCATGCAATTCAAAGAGGGGACATATGCCAAGGGGACAGAAAATGTTGAGGGACCTGGGGGTGAATCTGAAGAAAAATGCTCGGATATTCCTACATATCCCATGAGGATGGGAATCAATCCACACATATTTTTTGAAAGTTCTATGCATTTTAATGTCATGCGGTAAGGATGAGTATGATGAGGGATAATATTGATGGGGGAGCACATGGTGTGGCCATTATAAACCCAACATGAATGAGGACCAAAGAGGTCTACACCACACCACGTGATCCCAGAAGAACCAAGGCTAATGTCCTAAGTGAAAGAGAAGATTTTTTGAACCTGAGGATGGACCCAGAATAAAATTCCTGGTAATTCCTACATATCTAGTGAGGATGGGAATCAAGACACACATATTTATTGAAATGTCATACAGTTTGACATCATGCGGTAAGGATGTAGAAAATAAAGTCCCAGAGAAGGGAGGGGGTTCACTGTGCGAAAGAGAAAACCTATTGTGAATGAAGACCATATGGGCCTCATATCGCACCATGCATACCCTATAGGGAACATAGGCCCATGGGCATGGTGAAAAGAAAATATTTTCAATTCCTAGGGCTGGACCTAGAGACAAAATGCCTAGGAATTATTAAGTATCCCGTGAGGATAGGAATCAAGCCACACATAGTTCTTGAAATGTCATGTAGTTTAACATAATACTGTAAGGATATAGAAATATGGAGGTGCTCTTGGGAGGGGGGAACATGGCATGGCTATTGTAAATACTACATGAATGGGGACTAAAAAGAAGCCCATACCACACCACGTACTCCTAGAGAATCCATAAGTTAAGAAACCAAAGATGGAGGGACTTAGGGCTGGACCCAATGATAAAATGTCTGGGTATTCCTACGAATCCTACAAGGGATGGAATCAAGCCACATGTAGTTCTTTGAATTCCATACATTTTAGCATCATGCAGTAATGGCAGAAGAGATCTTAGATTAAGGTCATAGAGCTCATACCATAGGGTATGCTTACCATTTTCAGTTTATCATTAAGCAGGAAGAATGCTGAGTATTTTTACATATTTCATCCCAAACACATCATCAAGTTTAACATCGAGAAGAGTATGTGAGAAAGTGGCCATTCTTAGGAGAAATACTATTTGAGGAATTTGGCATTGGTAGGAGAAGTAATATGATGATCATACATAGTGAACAAAGAGTATGTACCATTGGGGTAAACCTTGTGGATAATATAAGGCCCCATCCATTTAGGCTCCAAATTCAGTGTCTTTATACTAGGTATCATCCACATTCTTAGAGATAATACCATGTCACCCTAACAGAAATAGTGAATATAAACCTCCTTATTGAAAGAGCAGGAGATCTTATTTTCATGCCTCTCTAGATTGTGAAAGGTACGAAGTCTGTTCTTGTCGAGGGATTCTAGTTCATCCAGATCGACTTATGCTACTTTGTTTGACATATTCTGATCATAGATGGTTGTACGGAGTGATAGATACTAAATCTTGATAGGTAAGACTAACTCTGTTCCATAGAACAGAGAATATGGGGTCACCTGGGTGGACTAAGGAGTTGTCGTCTGGTAAGACCAGAGAGCATTAGGGAGCTTTTCTAACCAACTTTTCATGTTCTGACCAACGATATTCTACATAATTTTAGATATTGTCTTGTTGAATTACTTTATCAGCCCCTTTTCTTGTGCATGATAGCTGGAAGTATTGTAGGACCAAATACTATACTTGGCATACAATTTCTTCATCTTTAATTCCAATAAGTTTGTGCAATTATTGATGAGAATGATGTGATTAAATATGAATTGGTGGATGATTTTTGAGCTCATGAATTCAAAGATAGAATGTACCTTGACTTCCTTAAGTAGGATCACGTCTTCCCATTTAGAAAAGAAATTCGTGGTAGTTAAAAGGAACCTGTATTGGAGAGTTGTTGCTGGTGGATATGACCTCACAACATCAAGTCCCCAGACTGTGAAGGACTAAGAGTAATTGGTAGTATGAATAGGCTATGCTGGGCGATTCAAAAAATTGACATTGATCTTGCATGAACGACACCTCTTGGAAACCTTGATGCAGTCATGAAACATGGTAGGCAAGAAGTAGCCCAACCTTCTAATCTGATGAGAGATTCAGCCCTGCCTGATGAGCTCCATAGAAACTAACATGAACTTCCTTCATCACCCATGTGATCTCATCTTCTTGAATGCAGTGGAGTAGCAATCCATAGAACACATGTTTTTAGAGGATCATCACAAGTATAGGACCACTTTGAGAGTGAAAAATAGTGCCCAACAATAGATTTGTTCATGTTTCTATTTTCCTGTTGGGAGATTTCTATGTTAGAGGTACTCAAAAAAGGGACTCATCGAATCAGGGGTCTCTAATACTGCCATGGGGACCTGAAGGCCCTGATGTGGATTCACCAGTGGTAATATGACCTACCTATGGGATATTATCATTTTCTAGAGTGATGGGAGGGATGAACCTTTGATGCACCACGTGGATAATTAGATCGTACTTGTCAGTATCTACAAGAGAAGCGGAAAGGCTATCCAAGGCATCGACTCGACCATTTTGTAACCGATGAATATGAGTAACCTCTAGTGGAAGATGGAACTTGGACATTAGCTAGAGAGTGCACTGTAATAAGGTTATGAGATATGGCTTCTAGATGATGTAGTCACCATTTATCCTCTTGATGACTAACTCAGAGTCCCCCCTCACGTGCAAGTGAGGGACGCCAATATCGAGGGCTAGATCGAGACCACTGATAAGGGATTGATACTCACCCTTATTGTTGGTTTGTCTTTCTAACAAAAAGAAAAAATAGTGAATGATAGCTTGTGTAGGCATGATGAAAATGATACCCATGCCTACTCTGTTGAGTTTGGGATCATTAATCCTTCTACCCATAGGGCTTCGGAAAGCGCCATTGAAGTGAATCTGCCAACATGGAACAACTTGATCCACTGAGAGGATGACATCATTTGGGAAATCAAGATCCAAATAATTCTTTGTGGAGGATGGAAGGCCTGTAAAGAATTCTGATAGTGCCTGACCTTTTACATATTTTTGTGGCATGAACTTGCTATCGAACTGATGAAGGATCACTACCCACCAAGCTAGATGGTCTGTCAGTATGGGTTGGTTTAGAATATACTTTATAGGGTCCACATGATACACCATCTGTATCTTGTGACTCTACAGATAGTGTCGCAACTTCTACACCATAAATACCAGTGAAAGGAATCTTTTCTTGATAGAGGAATATCTAGTCTCTGTATTGAGGAAAATATATATGAGAGAGTATAAACTACTATATATACCTTCGTTATTATTTTTGGTGAGAAGGCTGTTGAGGGATAATTCTTGGGCAGTCACATAAAGGACCAACGACTTGCCGAAAATGGGTGGCATCAGAACTGAAGGCTATAGTAGGTAATGCTTGATATCCTCAAAAGTGGTTTGACACTCTTCATTTCACTGGTAGAAAACACATTTACTCATGAGTTGAGAAAATGGATTACACTTTCTAGATAGATTCATAATGAATTGGAACATATAGGCTATGTGGCCTTGAAAACCTCATAGATCCAAAAGGTTACTCAGAGGAGGAATCTGGCTGATAGAATTCATCTTCTTTAGATCAATTCCTCTATACCCAAAGACAAAGCTAATAAAATTTCTAGAGGTGACCCCAAAGACACACTTCAGGGGGTTTATATTGAAATGGCGAGAGAGGAGGAAGCCGAATACTGTGGGGGCCACTCCCAATATGGGGTGGTTGGGCAGATGAAGTCTCATTTGACGTCAACAACCACAACAGCATGGTGGAGTTTCCAAGGTGGGAAGCATGGTGGGCAGAAGCCTTCATTGAAGCTACCATTATTGAGCAGCCGGTAGGGAGGACTCCATGGTTAGATGAGCTACCCTCCACCAACTGGAGAAGAAATGGGTTTCCTTCCTCTATTTAAACGGGATTGAATCCCTTTGTTTGTATGAGATGTGTGCGTTGTAAGACTTGTGTAATTTTGGTGTTCCTCTGACGAGACCAGAGAGATAATAGAGAAAAGATCCCCTGTTTCTCCCATGGATGTAGGCTTCAAAGCCGAACCACATTAAAATTCTTTTGTTGCTCCATTTTGATCCTTGTTTTGTGTGTTTGAGGTACCATTCACCTCCGCTGCGCCCCAACAAGTGGTATCATAGGTGAGTCGAAGCGAGCGGAGTTGAACCAGTGAGGCGATGAAGATTTTTCCAGTGGCCGGAAAATTTAATGTTGTCGGAATATTTTTCCAAGGAAAGATCCGTGAAGAGGGCGGCGAGACAATTCCAACCACGCAAACGACGATAACAACGGAGTTGAAACGAGCCCAATAGGCTCGGTCAAAGATTGGTCAAACCCACGGGTGAACAGTACCCCCGTGCCGGAGAAGACGACACTTTTCACGCCACCAGCGACAATTCTGGTGAGATTCTGGCGGGAACTCTGGCATGCCACGTCAGCGCCACGTCAGCGGGTGATCTGGACCATTGAATGTGTTTTGACCATATCTCGGTCAATTGGTGTCCAATTTCAGCAATCCAATAGTCGATTCTGACTATTTCGACCATTCTGAATGCATCCGTATGGTTAGTTTTTAAAAATTCGCACTATATCATGTGGTAACAGAAAGGTGCGACATCGACAGTGGTGATTGCATTTTGCGACGGTGACGATGACGGGTGGTGGAGCACTACCAAGATTTGATATCGAGAAGTTTTATGGTAGAAAGAATTTCGGCTTATGGAAAAGAACGATGAAGGATCTTTTGGTGAAGAAGGTCATGATCAGACCGTTGATCAGAGAAAAACCTGATGCAACCAGTAAAGATGATTGGGAAGAACTCGAGATGCGGGTCGTCAGCACAATTAGACTATGTCCGACGAATGAGGTAAAGTACTTGGTGTTGGATGAGACATCACCGAAGGAGATCTGGAAGAAGTTGGGGTAGTGGTATATGGTGAAGTCGCACACCAACAAATTGTTCCTAAAGAAGAAACTGTACCAGTTGTGAATGGACGAGGGAACGAATTTGTTGGATCACAACAATGAATTCAAAAAAATTGTCACACAGTTATTGGGGCTCGGTGTGATGTTTGGAGAGGAAGACAAAGCACTTTTGCTTTTGTCATCACTACCAAGCTCATTTGATGGGCTTGTGACTGCATTGCTCGTGGGGAAGGAGACATTGAACCTAGATGAGGTGATGGCATCACTTCATGATTCGGAGGAATTCCGAAGACCTATGACGCATTTAGGCAAGAAAGTCATGGAATTTCGAGATGACCAACCTGAGAGGAGCTGACATCGATAGTCAGGAGGTAATAAATGGCGGCCAAAATCCAGGGGGTGTGATCCAAGCGAAATCACGTGTTTCTGGTGCAAGAAAAAGGGTCACTATAAAAGTGATTGTAGAGAGCGCAAAAGGTACGTTGTTGGGAAGGAGAAAGTTGAAGAGGAGGATGTGAACATCACAGGTTTATCAGCAGATGATGAAATCTGCGTGAAAACGGGATGTTTACACTTAGATGATTGAGTTGAACGCGAAGAAGTGCAGTGTCATTACTGCAAAAGATACGGGCACATGATGTGGGAATGTCATTTTCTAAGAAGGAATAACGAGCGGGATCAAAATCCAAAGGAAGACAGATGGGTTCTGGATTCCGGGAGCTCGACCGACATATGTATGACAAGAGGTACATTTGATACTTTTCAGCAGGTGCGAGACTCGGTGAGACTTAGTGATGGGTCAACATGTGAGGTTCATGGTGTCGGGACAGTGAAATTAAAGACACCCGATAGAGGAGTCTGTAAACCGGCTGACGTGAAATTCGTTCCGAGGATGAGATGGAACTTGATATCATTAGGTAGGATCAATGCAAAATGGTTCAAGATTTCCATAGTAGGTGGAGTATTGGAAGTCTCATGTGGGGATGCAGTGATGTTTACTGGGAAGGAGTCCCAAGGGTTGTATCATTTTATGGGGACCGCAGTCAGCCCGAGATCGAGTGAAGATGGTGGAAGTGCCACGTCATCTGGCGTGAAGAAGCGTGTTCGATTTGCTGATGAAGTTTTTGACACCTGAAAATGAGACTGCAGATATGGTTTCTACCCCAAATTGGTCGTGAGGTGGAAATTTGTGGGGGCCACTCCCAATATGGGGTGGTTGGGCGGATGAAGTATCCTTTGACGTCAACAACTGCAGCAGCATGGTGGAGTCTCCGTGGTGGGCAGCATGGTGGGTAGTATCCTTCATTGAAGCTTCCAATATTGAGCAGCTGGCAGGGAGTGATCCAATGTTAGATGAGCTACCCTCCACCAATCGGAGAAGAAATGGGTTTCCTTCCTCTATTTAAATGGGATTGAATCCCTTTGTTTGTATGATCTGTGTGTGTTGTAATACTTGTGTAATTTTGGTGTTCCTCTGATGAGACCGGAGAGATAATAGAGAGAAGATCCCCTGTTTCTCCCGTGGACATAGGCTTCAAAGCCGAACCATGTTAAATTCTTGTGTTGCTCTATTTTGATTCTTGTTTTGTGTGTTTGAGGTACCACACACCTTTGCTGCGCCACAAAAAAATACTTTATCAAGATCTCTAAGATAGTCCTGACGTTGGAAAGATTTAACAACCATTTCATCTACATAACATTCCACCAATGTATCTAGGACTGTCATGAATATGTGGTGCATGACACACCGATAGGTGGCTCATGCGTTCTTCAGGCCGAAATGCATTAACTGGTAACGAATAGTTCCTTATGGAACTCTGAAGGTGGTAGACTCTTCATCCTCAGGGTTCATTCATATCTGGTTGTATTTGGAATACCCATCTATAAAGGAGAGAGGCTGATATCCATTAGTGGTGTCAATCAACAATTTCATCCTTAGAAGAGGAAAATCATCCTTCAGACATTGAAAATTGAGATCCTAGAAGTTGATCCAGAATCTAATCTATCTGTTCTTCTTCCTAATAGGTATGATGTTGGATAATCGTCTAGGGTATTGGATTTCCTTTAGAAATTTGTATTTAATAATCTTATCAACTTCAACCTTGACCATGGAATCATGAGAGGGGTGAATTTTCCTGGGAGTCTCTTTGAACCTGTGATGACTTGCGGGTCGGCTAAGATGCTGGCAAAAAACTAAGGATCTAGCCCTGGAATCTCATCATAGATCCAAGAAAATATATCCCAATGATACTTTAGGAAATACACATATTTTTGTTTCACCTCCACAGACATGGCTGCACTGACCAGTGTTGGTCTTGGGTCTACCTTGGTACCGAGATTCACCTATACCAACTCGTCGACGGTGGTGGAGACACCCTCTTCAAACATAGGAGGAGCATCCTCCAAATCCTCTTCATCATCTTCTATGAGAGTGTCATCGATAGGGACATTTCTTCTAAGTTTAATGACCCTGATTGAATGATGGTTCCAACCTGAGAAATGGTGGAACCTTAATTAGGAGATCCCGCACTGCTGAAACCATTTCGACAAAAAATGTCAATACAATCCCATTTGGTCTCCAACCTCGGGGAACACACTTGATAATATCAAATTAGTTGTGGCGTGTCGACTTAAGTTGGTTCAACATAGCCTGGATAAACAAGAAAGTATGACGTACTGCTATTTCCATGGGGCGAACATCCCGATATCTTATAGGGGTAAGGGACTCTAGAATTATCCGATCCTAATTTGTGTAGGATTACGAAGTGATATTTCAACACTCATAATATCTAGGAACACATTTACACCTCATCCCATAGACGATAAAGCAATGTACCATTTTGGGTTCATGGATTCCACAGAGGTAGTGTGCTATACCTAATTGTCCTGAACCTACTTATCTTTGCACTTATAATAGTTAGCATCTATGCTGCGGGATTCACACGAGTAAAAGGGATACACATCACCCGAGAGTACGCCTAATTGACCATTAAGGGAGTATATAAGTCCCTAATGATAAGAGGAAAGAAATACCATGAGTAGGTGGATCCATGGTCTATCCATCAATGCATTTTAAGAAGTGTACGGTGAGACAACCATAAATTCGATGTTGGTGAACATTCCACCAAATTGGGTCTTCAGACTGATTTTTCCAACTGGCATCTACTTTGTCCTATCATAACCTTTAATCTTCAGGTCAGACAGATTAAGAATTGATTCAGATATTCCTAGTTTGCAAGCATCCCGGTCAGGATGAGATTGATCTCAGAACTTGTGTCGATAAGACAAAAGTGGACTTCCAGTCCATTGAACTGGCTTGTGATGTACAATGGGTGAATGTGACCCTATACGGGGAACCTTCATCTTATCCAAATAATGAGATAATGTAATGATATCCTGCATGCTCAGCATCCTCATAATAGAAATCATCTCCACTCTCTACCTCTATTTCAAACTAGAGGGGGCTTCTCAAAGCCTCTATGAGGGCTTAACTCATATCTTCAGATAGGTGGAGAGCCTCACGAATCAAGAACATTGTAGGAATGCTATTTATATTCTTAAGTTCATCATAATTTCCTTCTAGACATATATTTTGGCTGATAGAAGGTTTCTCTATGGTAAGAGGTATGATGGGAATTGTTGGATGAACTGGAAGATTTTGACTGGTGCTTGGGATATCCCACTGCTTGCTAGTCGAACAAAAAAATGACCATTGGCTGATAGCTAGATAACTGAGGTCTGTTCACTATAGTACACAACTGATCATAATGCAGTCGTGACCGCTCTATTTGGTCAAGTAGTACAAACTGCGGTGGGAGAGAATTTGATGAGATATAATGAGAGGACTACCTGTGCTTATCTTTGTGCTGGGCCTATTGTCTAGTCTCAGTGGCATGTACGGCCCGATCAGAATCACTAGCCAATTCACTATATCAGTTCACATACCCATAGTTTCACTAACGTTGGCATTGACTGGGTACATTAATAGGGTCTTCATGGTGTTCCTCTTTGTTGGGAACCATATAAGGGTCTACCAACTCGATGGTGTTCACTGAGATATACTCCTAGTCATCACTTCCTCCATTACTGGGTAGAATTTGGGGGAAATTACCATCTCTAGGGTCATGAAGTCACTAAGTATACAGGATGAATTTGGCATCGGCAGGGGACTCTTCTTTCCCTTACGCTACCAGTGTCCACCCTTTCAATAATATGACGGTTAATATGTGGAGGTAGCAGTGGCAACTGGGGAAGGTGTGGAAAAATCAGAAAGATTGATCTAGTACAAATGAGTGTGAATGATACCATGAGCACATGAAACTACCTTGTGAGATATCCAGTCATTGTACTTATGAGACCCATGGTTAGAAACCTACTGCCATTCACCCCCGCTGTCACTATCAAGATTTGTAGATACACATGCCACCTGTGTTGTATCTAGACCCAATCGGATTATGTTCTTGTTGACCTGGTTTTAGATCCAACCCTTGAACAGATAACATTTCTTGAGAGTATGTCTAAGGATCTGGTGATAGGGGCAGTAGTTGGGTCGATCAATAAGATTAGCCTCTTCGGACATCCTACATTCTGGAAACCGTACGATCCATGATCCATGGCACTCTGTAAGTAGCCTAGGACCTGATCCTTTTTAAATGAGTAGGTCTGGTTCCTCCTATCTTGAAAAGGAATTTTAGAAGACTAGACCCAATGAGGGGTTGGAGCTTGGTGAGGATATGTAACCTGGTTATCTCTCCTAGGCAGCGGTTGTTCATGGGGTGGCACCTACCGATTCATAGGTGGGTTCTACTAACACTAATTTTGAGGCTGAAGTGGCGGTCCTCAATGAGGTTGTAGAGGTGGCTTTATTGACAATAATTCCAATGGCCTGGGGGCCTCTACCTGCATAAAAATAGCTATCTTAGCTTTATCACCCCTTCTTGTAGTAGCAATAGAAGGAAATAAATGTGTTTGTTTAGATTGCTTCAATTATTCCTCTAAGAATTAAACCTTGTTAGATAAATCCTAGAATCCACATGGGAAGTTTTGGGTGATGTTGGAATGAACCAATTCAGTCTTAACATTCACCACACACATTATTAGTAACTTCCCCTAAGTCAACGACATGTTGAGTGAGTACAAGAGGCCCTTCCATCTAGTGAAAAAGTCCACGACATGCTCATCCGACAATTTTTTGCACTTTAAGAGGTCAAAAATACTTTTCATACTGGTGGTAGAACTAAAATGGTACAAGAACTATCTATAGAGACCTTCCCACCTAACTATGGATCAAACGGGTTTCTGGCTTTATGAAAAAAATGCAAGAACTTCCAATGACTATATGAAACACCAGATCATGGCAGATTCCTTCTATGGTAGATTCCCTAGCATAGGTTTACACCTTGATATGAAGTGGTCTAGGTGCTGTAGCGGGTCTTCCATCCTGTTAAAAGGAGAGAATGTGGGTTTACCAAAATCTGGGGGAGCCCGAATGTCAAAAAACCATGCTATAAATGGATTTCCATCAGGTGGGATTGCTACCTACCGGGTCACAAGAGCCTCAAGACAGAAAATGTGAGTAGCCAATGAATTAGACAGAGGATGATTCATATCATGATGAGGGTTCCTAAAAAACAATGCATTGGTGGGATCTTCAATGCATTAGGAATACCTAGTGACTCATGGATCTATTGGTGCAATAATCCATGGATCAGTTGGAGGGTCGACCAACAGAGAAGATGAAGGAAGAACCTGTAGAGCCACCTAAGGGGTTGCTGGGGGATGATTCCCACACAGCTTAGGTAGATTCAGTGATACATACCATGCTCTATTTACATATACTTTATCATCTAACATGTCTAGATGAATAGGTTTGTTGAAGTCACAAGGAGGAAGCTCTTCAGGAAAGAGCTATACCATCCCCTACTGCCCAGTCAAGGATCACCATAATCTGGATGTCGCTCCGTGACATGTTCATCACAGAGCTTGTCGATGGCCCTTTTCTTCTCCATGAGTTTTTGTATTAATGCATCATTTTTAGGATCATCCTCCACCTTTGGCACTGAACTAGAAAAATCAGAGGGTTTGACATCTCCGAGGGGGGGGGGGGCTTTTCCCTTGTTGGGGTCCCGAATGAAAGATAATAAATCAGTGGTCTCAACAAGGATGAGAAAATTCCTATGATGATGAGTGATAATTACTGGGGGATCTAAAAAATGTGGTACTTCCCTAGGGGGTAGGTTCCAATTAAGGAGTCCCACCTTGGCTTCCTTCTTTGCGAGTTCATCCATGTTGACTATAACTGTACCTGGAGGCATATCCTCGATATCATTGGGTAAATCAAGATGATGTAGGATTGAATTTAAGTGGAGGCCTAAATACGTCCCCCAACCATGGATCTGTACATGTGGAAATGCCTCGAAAATAATTCTATGGATCATAGAAAAGTTATGGAGGCATTATTTTTGAATGATCTAGTAGTAACTAGATGATGCTAGAAGCTGAGCCATGAAGAGAGTGTCTAACTCGACATAGTGACATTACTGGCTGAGGCTGTCATAGTGTTCCTAGCTCTATGTATAAAGAAACTAATGAATGCAAAGGAAGAAACCCATCACCCAGAGTGTCTGGTGAAAGCATGTGATCTCCTTCTGAGTGAGGGACTCCGGAATGCTGAAGTCTGGAGTCACAATCGCCTAGAACATTTCGGGAAATTGATCCATAGTGAGAATGTCCCACAAGCACATTCACTCAGCAAAGAGATATATAATTTGATTACCCCAATCATCAATTTGAGGTGTCTGGGGAACCATTAATGGAACCGACACATATCGCTATGGCAGTGGACTATTCGTTGGGGAGTACGGTGCACGAGCTGACAAACCGTTTCATACTGAGCTATCACTTTTGGACTGTACTGAAGGTATCACCACATCCCTATAGGACGGGGTGCTGATTGATGCTTCCTATACCAAGGTGGTGGTGGTTGGTAGTGGGTCAAGCTGTTTTTCGTCATCTGAAAAACCCCAGAACTACTCTCTGTGATCTAATGTCATGGTAGAGAGTGAATCTGGTGATGGTAGAGAACACTGCATGACAAGACCTTGGATAGGATCCAAATATTCCTCCTCACATATATACTAGTAGAGGGATTCTAGGATCTATTTCATCTCCCTTTTTGTAAGGATGAAGCAGACACAACAAGTTATTTTTCCAAAACATGATATACAGGATCTAGGCAAAGGCTCCATCATTGAGTCACACTCTACATCAGAATATGAAAAACATACTAGGTTTACTATGACCTGGAGCTTCTCAGGGCTCTTCCTTCAATGATGAAAATTCACCCTCCTGCTCTCAAATAGTTATTTAGGGAAAGGTAAATCTTTTACACGGGGAGGAACTCCATGTGGGTTGGTGCTAGGGCGGGGAGGACCCCTGCCTGAGATGGATGGAATATGAGGAGGGACTTCATATCAGTTATCATTAGAGTGTACAAGGACACTGATTTGGTGGTATAGGTGTGAGGATAACCCAATAATATGTTGAATGGAGCATGATGAGGACCTCCATGTCTATTTCCTAATACAAAGGTAAGAACTCCACAGTAGGGGGTTTTGAAGTAGGGAAGACCTCCGCTGGTGGTGAGAACATGGGGATGAACTCTATGAGGATAAGTGGCAGAGTGGAAGTGACATTTTCTCTGATTAGTGCTTCCACAGGGAGGGACTACTCTTGATCTGATGATGATGTAAAGAAGACCCTCACATTGATAACTTGAAATATGGGAGAATCTTTCATACATGGGATCATGGGCATGGGGAGGAACTTCGTGCTGGGCATTGATGAGGTGGGGAGGAACTCCTCTTGGGTGGGTGATGGTGGAATGGGGAAGACATCTATGCTATGCATGTGAGAAGAGAGTACCTCCACTCTGGATAGTGATGGTACAAGGAGGGCCTCTGTACTGAATTCCATTTTCACGGGCTGTCCCACGATGGCTGTTACTCGTGCAAGCAACCAGAAGATTCAACACAAACCGCACAAAGGGTGGATGGGGCCTTAATCAAAACCAAGAATATAAGTTCCCCTTCTCTGTAGAAATAAAGGATGGATAGTGTGAATCGGTGGTGGCATGTTCCACTGAATATGTGGAAGATGATTCCCCCGGATGGGCATCTTTCTGAGCCTGCACCTGACATTGATGTCGGGTCATCTGAACTAGGGATGGCTGGGTAGGGGTGTGGACCACCAACTCCTTGGTCTGTGGGACTGGAAGGTAGCGTTGGCCTGTCTTGGTGGGATCCATCCTTGGTGAATCCCTGGATTAAGTCTAATCTGGGATGACTCTAACATCCCTTACCTCATCTATGTAGGGGTGTGAATCATATGAGTGTTTGGGGGAGAGACTCCCGAATTGGTTGAAGATCAGAGTGGGGAGAAATGGATCCCTACGCAACCCTTGGGGGTGGCGATGACATTGAGTCATAGAAGCCTTTATATCTTAATGGGCCATTTCCCTATTCAGGATGAACCCCTCCTGTTCATATCACCGAACCAGAGTGTCGATCACCCTCCTTTGAATAAACAATTATGGTGAGATGGGGTGTGGGTGCCCAATTGTCAAAAATATGGAAACTTTTACAGTGGAGGTGGATCTATACAGTAATTCCACAACATCATTCCTATTTCCCCTGCGTCTATGGGTGGGTGGCGATAGGTTCCCTGTAATTGAAACTTGGGTCCTGAAAAGTAGGGAGATTCATTCATTAGTATATATATTTGGAAATAAATGCACAGTGCCCCAACTCCATTCAGTCTTCCATAGTCCTAGAGAAAGATCCACACTGACAACGCCACATACCTAAATGCTTAGGGGTCAACTTCCCCAAATTCTATTGAGTTCCATGCCAGACTCACTATTTTCTTGGTGAGACCTAACACTAAATATCTGAATCTGGTGACACGCTCATCTATTGATGTCTTTAACATGAATGGCCCTCATGTTGAGGAGAATAGTTTCACTTTGGGTCTTCCATTTCGATTTTTGACGCTTTCTACTAGGGTACACCCGCATGTTCTAGATGGATGCTCATTGAAGGTCACATTATACCCTACATTCCCTCTTTCCATAGGTGGGTGACATCTGTAACCTCTTGAGGGATTTTTACTCCTTGATCGAAATGGGATGATGGGATGTCGGTTCCTCCTTCTGTGGATTCCTCATGGGAACTTGTTTCTTAGTCTTGGTATCCATTAAAGATTAAGACATTGTTATTGAAAATCATTCCTAGTGCCTTATCTTTGTGGATGCTAGTTAATCATGCTAATTCTATCAGGACATTCCAAAGGGTCCAATCAGGACAACAACCATCTGTTAAGAGAGTAGTCACGCTGAGGCATCTGTGGTATGTCTTGATGCTGGAAGAATACAACACCTGTATTTTCCCTTTACGATAGGACTTCTCTAGGGTGTAGAAACACAAAGTTTCACATGATGATTATGGGGTATTTTATGATAGAGTCATGTCTTGAAGGTTTTACTCATCCTCCCATGTTTAACACGGGGTATGCAGTGAGTTTAACATATTGCAGAGATGGATCAGACTGATCAGAACAATGATAAAAGTGGATCAGATTGGTACATTCCTAAAAGGGAGAACCTAGAATGTTTACCAGATGGATGGATTAGAACAACCAATGAGGACAGACCGAGGATGGTGTATCCATGAAAAGGGAAGATTTCACACTGTGAGGGATGATCTAGACACCAAAAAGGGTAGATCAAAAAGGAGTATGGGTCTTCGTAAAGGGGACACCGATATTTTCCATTGGCTAGGATTGAACCTTGGGGAGGATTCCTATATACCCTGTATAGAATACAAGGATCAAAACCCATGTAGTTAAAATAGTCAATTCGGGTCTTATGAACTGATACTATCCATATGGATGGTATGACAACCCTGATTTTTATCACAATTTAAACATGCTTTATTACATAAAACATAACTTGATACAACAAAGAAGATCGAGAGGTTTAGTGTATTTGGGGCTTAGGATCATTACATAAAAACATAAAACATGAAATAAAACATCTTTATTGAAAAATTCCTTTACATGACCACTACATTCCCTCATACTTAGCATTGCATGGGATAACCTAAGGACATGCATAAGAAAAGGGTGAGCTATAAAGCAGATTAAGGGAGTACACATGGAATAAAATGAGGAGTACAATAAATGTTAGGAAATAGGCATGTCAATAGTGCATAAGATAAACATGAACACAAAGGCATGATAATGCATGATAATCATAACATGGAAATGTGGCAACAACACTTAACATTGAATTAGCATGAGCCAAGGCTCATTGCACATGGAGCATGAGTAAACCCTAATTGCACATGAAGCATGAGTAAACCCTCGTTGCACTTGAATTAGCATGAGTCAACACTCATTGCACGTGACGTATCATGATACTATACTTTACCCAATGCATTGGAGTGCTATAAGGGCACACCCTTCTTAAACATTTCATTTGATGCATAAGTGTTCCACATGGATCATAAAACATGGATTCATAAAACATAATCATTTATTACATGATAATGGAATGTTGAATTAATACATGAAAATTTACAATCAATAAGTAAATGTGCATAAAGGTGAATACCCTTGATGGAGAAATGGGCATGGTATTCACTACACAATGACATTGGCTTAGAAAATCGGTGCGATTTCGGCAGCGTAATGGCATGAAATAAGAATTCATAAAAAAAGGATGATGAGAGAGAAAGGGGTTAATCATCATATTTACATGTAATGGACAATAAGGAGGTCATATAGATACATGTCCCAACAATTGAAATGGAATATGGATTCATGATACAAAAGTATTTCTTGAATGTAAAAGAAGATAGAGAAGTTCCTTTCGGAATTTCAGCATAGTAACGGGTGTACATGGGAGGCATTAAATGAGAGAGAAAGGGGTCTCCCATCATTAAAACAATAAGAGGGAAGTATGGGGGAGGTGATAAACCATACCCCAACATTAATAATTGAAATTAAAAGGGCAATACAACTTAAAGAAAATTGACAAAAATGAGAAAGGAAGAAAAAACCTTATTTGGAAGTGTGCTTCCAAAGGATAGAGAGAGGCTTGTGAGAGGCTTCTTGGGAGATTGGGGAACCTTGGGAGGATTATAGAGAGAGTAGGGAAGATTTTGGACGAACTCCAAAGTATTTTAGTGAGGAGGAAGTGGGAGCTTGGGTGGGTTTATATAGGAAAGGTGAGAGAAATCTTTATTATTTAGGTTTGGGTCCCCTTACATTAAATTAATCCAAACCAAAAACCATACCATGGTTTTTGACCATGGTTTTTGGAAAAAGGAAGAGGAAAAAAATATTTTATAAGGCCCAAGTCCGAACTTCTTAAAATAATAAGGTTTCTTATGTGGAGGTGAGTCACACTCCCATGGAAATTAATTTAAAAAGGCTAAGTGTTGAATATGTCTTGAGGGGTCCATTAATGCCTTGAAAAGTAAGTCAAAAAAAACCCAAAATCACATTATTTTAATGATAAAACATATATTGGCCGAACATAAGGATTTTGGTATTTTATTACATCACCATTGGGTCATTATGATGTCATAAAACACATTATATATTTAAACGGTATTTAATTTTTACCAAAAAATTTGACTGTCTTAGAAAATTATGAAAAATTCACCGTTAGATAATTTCGACATCCTAATTCCAGAAATGACATTTATTTTATCTAAATTTTTTTCTAAATATGTTAATTTTCAATTTTAAAATAAAAACCAATATTTATCAAAAATTCACGGGTTTTGACAGAAATGGCTTTCAAATATTAATAAAAATTTTAATTGCATTCATAAAATTGTAAGATCATTTATATTTAATAATAAAAATTAATTTAATATTAATAATAATATTTTATTAAAATATTATTTAATTCAAAAATCCCTTAATTTAATAAAATTTAATTCTTAATTAAATAATAACTAAAAAAACACCCTTTGTACTTTAAAACCTATTTACAATGTATCAAAAATGACTAGAAATTATATTCATTATTATATACAAAAAAATAATGTGGATGAACATAGTACTACTTATTTGTTACATAACCCCTTAAAATAGCCGCATAAGACCTAAGGGTAAGGTGTGCGATGGTGACAGACTCATGGGGTGGCTCGGATAACATCGTTTGAGTGGTAATCTCTATCAACTTCTACTTTTCCCGTAGACTGTCATGTTCGAGCTTGACATAATGAAGCTCAGATTGGGCTTGGTTAAGGTTGAAGCCCAAGGATGCCCCCTCTTTTCCGAGCTCTGACAAATGGGCTTCGTATGGGGAAATTATACTGGATGAGGCCATCACTTCCTTTGTCTGAGTAAAATTGGGTTCGTTAAAGCCTTATATTTATACTAATCATGTGATCACTGTTCAACGAATATATTAACAATGGTCACAATTCTTAACATAAAACCAAAGAAGTTGACATCTTATAAAAACATTTTTCATAAAGAGACATTTAACTGGATCAAGAAGGATTTTCCATTAATGAAACTTTGGGTCGTTACAGATGGCATGATCTCACTAGGATATTGCTACCCGAGTAAAATCAAGATGGGTATAGAGGAAGTGTTGAAGAGTGGAGATAAATGGAGATGGAATCGGTGTGATGGGAACCGGTGCAGAGATAACAGTGTCAGGTTTGAACCTGAGGAAGGTTTTTTACATATCCCCATGGTAGGGAATAGAGGAACATAAAGTTATGAAATGGGGTGAGGAGTCACCTTAGGAGGAGAATCATGGGAATGGATGCATGGATGGGACCCAAAGGAAGTGGAACATTGGGGTGTTTCATGATCTTACTAAAAAATAGAGGGTCAAGGGAGAGACTAAGAGGAGACATGAATGATGGCCTTGAACCTTAGGGAGGCTTCATACGTGTCCCTGTGGCAGGGAATCAAATTCCTTGTAGTTTAGGATGTGGGGCATAGAATTGGGGCATACATGAGGGAAAATGACCTAGAGACATGCTGGGGATTATAGGTGGTTAACATCCCATTGCAAGAGGGATACACTTGGTGGGAGGAGTATGGTGAGGTATGTGGGACTTATGCATGGTTAGCTGGCTGAATGGATCAGAACACCTCAAGAAGGTAGATCCAGGAGGTGTGTCCCATAATGGAAAGATATAACACCCAGAGGGTATGTCCCTAGGAGGTAGCACCATAGTTTACCATTGGTTAGGTTGAACCCCATGGAGGCATCCTACATACCCTGCCTAAGAGACAGGGATGAAAACCCACATAGTTTGAGATAGTGATGTAGTTTAACATAATTTGGGATGAGCGTGAACTGAAATGAAGTGGTTGGGACCATTGGATGATAGCTTTGAACATCAGGGAGGCTTCTAACGTACCTTTATTGAAAAGGGAAAGGATCAAAGTCCACGTAGTTCGGAAGAAATGGGAATGGGGATTACATAGTAAGGATACCCAAAAGGATTTCATAGTCGATGCCTACTCTAAGACCACATGAGTCATGCTCTATGTGATAAACAAGAGGTGGAAATAGACCTGATGATCGCATCGTGGGATATGCATCCATGAGAGGTGGTGTGGGGATTACACAGGGTTAACAACCTAGGGAAATTGAGACTATGAATTACTTTAGAAGGGAATCCTGAGGAGGGTGTCCAAATATATGAGCAGGATATGACCATCATATAGGGAGAACTATATTAAGGAGTGTTAGGGTTTACACAAGGGCTTCTCGAAGTGCGCATGACGACAAAGTTCAGAGGGGAAGAGAAGGAAGATTGAAAAGGTGGGAAGCAAGAGGCTCTCAGTTCCATCCTCTTTATGGTCCTCTCAGGACTTCCAGATATGAGGAAACTCATAGTTTAACATCATATGTTGGGGATATGGGTTTCTGAAAAGCTTGACACACTGCAACTCAGATGATGAGGACTTGATCCTCACCACTAGGACATACATAACTTGTACCAACCCACAATTGGGGGTAGGAAGGCACAAGAAATGCCTGAGGTAGAGTAGTGAAACATGAGGCACCACCCGGGGAACCATGAAGTCACTTCGCATGAGCTTGGAGGGATGTACGGGATAGGGTTTCATGAAGTAGAAGGCCTCACAGAGAGGAGATTTACAAAGTTTAGGTGCATTGCGAAGAGAAATGGCTTCACAAAGGAATGGTGCTCACAAATCATGTTGAAAAGGACCCCTGTAAAGGGAGGATATTTGTGAAGCATGATGAACAAACTAAGGAATGTAGTCAACGTGTTCTTGGAGGGTGCTTCGTGATGGATGAATGCCTCGTGAAGACCCGAGTACCCAAAAGGGACTCGTAACTTTTCAATGGTTATAGGGCTTCATGAAGGTAATCCCCAATTGATGATGAAGAAAAAAAAGGAGAAAAGGGAAAGCTGGTTCGCATTGCTCAAGTACCTTGTGTGATTCATTTTTCCTAATGGTTCACAGAACAAAATGTGCTTCATGAATCAAGAGCTCAGAAGGAAAAAGTTTAGGGTGTCTATTCTTTTGAATGGGGGGGATCCATCTATTTATTTTCACTCAGGATCCTGATGTTTCAAAGGCACACCACGAAGGAAATATAGATCAAATATCAGAGGTAGTTCTTCTGACTCGTAGATGATTCCATCATTTATCCACAGGGATCACAGAGTTAGTCAGACTCACAAAGGCTTCCGTAATTTTTCTATGGTGATTACAGAGTTTGTTGGACTCGCAAAGTCTCTCATCATTTATCTAATGGGATCAAAGAGTTCTTCAAACTCACATATGCTTCCGTCATTTCTCCATGGTGATCGTAGAGAGGGCCACCTACTGGTTTTACATTGGTTGCGGTGATAAAGGGATTTACGGAGTGGTTTCATGAAACAAGCCCTTTGGTGATTTTTTCTATGTTTATGTGGACCCATTTTGAGGAACGTATTTTGGCGCCCAAAAAATTATAATAATAATATTATTTTACAGATGAATTTATATAACTTGAGAAACCAGTGTAACTTGTGGTAAAGGTTTTATGTTAAAATATCATTTTAACATGATTATTTATGATTAAATTTATGATGATAAAATTATATGATATATCCCTAAATAATGTCATTAATTTTCATATCCTCTAGTTATATCTATAAATTACATGTTTTCCTTTCATTTTACTATTTTTAAGTACTCAAGAGACTGAAATAATGCTTTTTTGGAAACAAAAAGTTTCCCTCTCTTCAATTGAGAATTCTTATCTTCCATGTTCATTTTTTAAAATGCTTTCAAGAATGTATTTACCATTACACAATGATAAATTAAATTCATTTTCCATCATGTTTTACTTTATATAAAAAGTATTAAAATGAATATTATTTTTTTATGAATGCAATACTTTATATCAAAGGTGTGAATGAAATATTTTTTTAAAATATACTACACAAACAAATTTTCCCTCTACCACGACTAATCATTTCCTTGAAGGATACATTAAAAATTTCCATGGTTATTTTCATATAAAATTTCCCCTTATTATTTGATAATTTTTTATATTTTAAATAAGTTCTTTCAAAATGAAATGTGTATTTTCCTCAAAAAAAATTCTAGTGATCTTTTAATTATTTTTTATTTGTTATAAAATCCATTAATGTTACTTCTACATAACTGGTGATATGATGCTATGATACTATAATGATTATTTCTCTATATGGTTTATAATTTTTATGATAAAAAATTGATGAAACAAATTTTCTTTTCTATGGTATAATGTATGATGAAATGATAAAATTTTTCAGGATCTTATGAAATACATATTAATGGATTATGATTATGTGATGGGTGGTTACATTATATCACTCCCATGTATTAGGTAAATATTTATGTTTTATGAGATCCAAGGGTATATGAGAGGGTGTACTAATCCCAAAATAGTGTACACAGGTGGTTATCCCAAGACGAACAAGGGTATACATGAGTTTATCCCAAGACCAAATCAGGTACATGGGTGGTTATCCCAAGCCTAAAAAGTGATGAATATATTGGTGGATATCATTGATATCAGAATTATATTATTATGATTATTCCATGCTTTATGAAACTCTCTTATGACATGTTCTTATGAAAATGTTATATTATCAGGGCCCAAGATCTTTGAATATTTTATGATTTATGTCTTATGAATTACCAAAGATTAATGTCATGATTCAAGTTTATGATCTACGAATAAATAAGTATGATTTTCAAATGTTAATCTCGTATTCTCAAACCCTTATTCATTTGATATTGTTACATATAATACTTGATTGATATATCCCCCGTTTATAGCTACTACGAATATGAGCTCACCCTTTATTATGTTTTATTTTCACATGGATATAAAGAAAGGTTTTAAGTATGATATGTCTAAGAAGAGTTCTAGTTGTGAATATGTTATTGGGTGATGATTTAGATATTTATATACAATTTTTTTATGTATCCTTGTTTCAAGAGACATTAAACATGTACCATCCTTGTGAATTCATATTGGTGATATGTGTTAAATATTACTAAAAATGATGTAATATTTATGTATGTAATTATTTGGTCACCTCATCAGTGGACTAATGTCTTTGGATAATTAGATATATATCATAATAACTTGAAACGGTGAAATAATGAAATTATTTAAAAACTCACAAATTTACCCATAAATTCCATTGATCTTCTAATACTGCATGAGATAACATGAGGATATACATAAATAATGGGTGAGATATAAAGCCCAATAAGAGAATAATCAGAGAATAACATAAAGTAAAGACATAAATGTGATTAAATAGGAAAAAAAGGTGACATATACAGGTGAGAAAAAACATAGAAGCATATAATAAGATGACAACATCAAGGAATCATCAGAAAGTGGAAATAATATAAAATATGACATCAAAAAAATAATTCAATACTAAAAAATAATTCATCTAAACATTGTGTTCTCAGGCTAACCACCAGTGCACCATACATGGTATCTCATAAGATAAAAACATTACCCAATAAATTATATGAATATACATAAGATATGGATGAGTAATAAATCCCAATAAGGGAATAATAAGAGAATTACAAAAACTAAAGAATTAAATGTGATTCAAGAGGAAAAACATGATTACATATAAATATGAGAATAATCATAAAAGCATGATATAAGATGAAAAAACCAAGGAATCCTCAGAAAGTTAAAACATATAAAACATGACACAATATTAATAATTCAAGAATATACACCAAGACATCAAAACATAGTGTTCTTAGGTAAACCACATGTTCACCATAAATGGTATATCATGAGATAGAAACATTACCCAATGCATTATATGGATATATAACTCTAGGCCCACATGTCATATTTATTTCATGTATATGCATTTGTGTGCCACATAGGTCATGAAACATAAAAAAAATTTTCACCACCTTTAATCCCATAATTCATAAATGTGGTTTGTATACATGGAATTACCCATTCAATCAAAGATAACGATAAAAAGGTGAATAACCTTGAGTGGAATGAGGATAGGTATTCATAACATAAATTTTTTTCATTGAAAATCATGAGATAATTTCGGAAGCATAATGAGAGTACAAAAAGGTTCATAGAAGAGATTATTGAGAATGAAAGGTGGTATCTCATTAATTTGAAATAATAAGGAAAAGTAAATGGATGTGTATACACACATTACTACATGAAATATTTGAAACAAAAAGGTTTAATACAAAGAAAGTTCTTGAATGAAACAGAAGAGAGAGTGATCCATTACTTCAATGTTTGTGGATTTGTTAATTTATATGAAAATAATAGTAGTTATAGTGATGGTATTATTGTCTTTATTGATTATAACTATAATTACAATTTTAATACATGTAAATCTATTACTGGATTTGAAATTATTTCTTATGAAGTACCTATTTCATAGAAGCATAACTTGTAATTGTATTTTCCATTTCCACCACCGAGGTGGAATACACAGCTTTAACGGAATATATAAAAGGAAATTTGGTTAAAGGTTTTTTTTAAATGAATTGAATTTAACAACTAATAGTAATAAATTACATTTTTATATTTATATTAATTTAAAATTTTCCAAAAATCATGTATTCCATGGTAAATTGAAGAATATAGACATTGGGATTCAATTTGTAAGAAATGATATTAAATTTGGGACAATGTGTATCATGAAGATACACACTAATGATAATATGGTTGATAGTTTCACTCAAGTGATACCCTTATCCAAATTTAAGCACTACATAAGTTTGATTAATATAGACTCAGTTTAATAATGTAAGTGTGAAAACACTATCAGTAAAAATTAAATTTAATTATAAGGTGGATATTTATGATTTTAATTTTGTTGTTTCATGATATATTTTAATTTTAATCAAATTTATTTTATTTTGGATATATATATTTTCATTTCAGGATGACTTATTGTTGGATGCTTCCCTTTATGTTCATCCATGGATTCTTTATGCTTGGTGTGTTTAGGAATTTTATTTTTGGGAAATTTATAATTTCCCCACGCTGTTATTTGTAATCTAGGATTTAGTTTTCCTTATATGTAGCTTCTTAACTCAAAATGATTAGAGTCATCAATACTTTTGATCAAGCATCTACTAGCACTCCTTATTAAACATTCTTAGTGTTAGTTTTTTGTCTCATGGATTTGGGGTGATCTGTGTGCTCCCTTCATGACTCATCCTTCTCCATCACATGTCCCCCATGATTTGTACCTAAGATGTTATTCCAACAACCACTTTTATCTCTATCATCCATGTGAAACACATCCCTCATCCTCTATTGTTTCACCCATCACTTCACCTAGGAATTATCATTATTCCCAAAATTTTACTTTATGCCTTGTAAGAATATGATCATTGTTTGTATTTTTTTGGTTTTTCAGTGAGAGGGATACTGCTAGTATTTTGGTGAGATTTTGAGAGAATTTGGAGGAGATCTTGGACCAAGCCTTGTCATTTCACCCTTGACACATGGGGTTCCATTTCCTATAACTAGAGTTTGAATTTTGTGAATATTTATGGTACTGTAGAATGATGGAGGTGGAGCTAGGACTTCCTCATACATAGTTTTTGACTGAATAACATGCTGTTACCGATCTATTAGGTATGAATTTAACCTCATTGTGGTTTTCCTTTTCTCATTATCTGAATAGGTCCAAGAAGGAATTGAGAGGAAACCTATAATGGTGAAGTCACAAATTTGATGGACTTTCATCTTTAACCATCTTTTTTTGCTGGATGAATGATAATTTCACAGTTTTTAACTGGGTTACACAATGTGTAATGGTTTCTAGGTGTATGTTGTGAAAGGGGTCACATTGTAAAAGGTTACACATCTTGTATGCTTTAAATAATGGATTTTTAGTCTCAATAAATAGGTTTTTTAATGTACTTAAACATTGTGGAATTCACAATTTGAATGAGAGTTTCACATCGGGTAATTCCTCGAGAAGAGAAGATTTAGGGAATCAATCGAGTTTTTGGGTGATCTTTCAGCTACCTGATCTCCCTTTCTCTGGAATTGAAGCTCCTCTATAAAAATTTTCTAAGATACCTCTCCTTCCTGATCAACCCATTTGGAATTCTATCCTCATTTCATTCATAATGCATCTCTAAGGGTGAGTAATACTTTTTCTTATTCATTATTAGGGATCAAAATAGTACATGTGGGTTGTGTTATCGAATGTATTGATCTTTTTTGGGGTTCTATCATGTATTCTTCTAAGATCCATTGTGAGATCTTGTTCTAGAGTCTATTCCTTGTTGGTCATAGTGCGGTGGGATTTTGTTCTTGAGGTATGTGGTTTACTCTTCTCCTCTTATGACCCTTTTCTATCCAAATTAAATCAATCCTAATGTGTGTGGAATAGATTCTACATTCTCTACTAGTTTTTTGGGTTTTTTTATTAGAGGATCGCATTGCGGGTATGTGAGAACTAAGCATTGAGGTATGTGGTTCTATCTCTAACTTATGATAATAAGACTGATTTCTACTGCTTTATAAATTAATTTTTCAATTTTAATGACCTTTTGTGTGTGTTGAAAAAGGTTTTTTAAAGAGAAATGTTTTTTCCATGGATTTTGATAAATTAAAAGGAAATGTGTTCTTTTGAAACATTGAAAATGATTTTTAAAAATGAGAATAAGGGTTACCTTAGGTACTTAAGTGTAAGGTTTAGATTGAAGAAATTGTCCATGTTTTCTAATTATCTAAGGGTTTTATCTTGGTTATTTACTCTATTTCCTTGTACCATTGTTCAAGGGATGGATATTGATATTGTTGGGCGGTTTACTCATGGGGTATTCTACTGCTTCCTAGCCCTATGCTTTATGAACAAGATTACACACTTGATTTATTATGGTAAAAGTAATCTATTAGTTTGGCCTATAGTGATCCTTGGTACGTATATCTATGCTTCTGCTTCAATTTTTTTCTACTTGGATTTCTGATTTAGCATTTATATGCATGTTATACCTGATTTTTGTAGAACTGTGATAAAGGGAAATGTTTAACATGTTTTTTTATAAAACCGTTTTACTACTTATCATGCCATGTTTTATTTAAAATAATAATACATGAATTGTTATATAGAGACTTGTTATAGAACAAATGGGCGAGATCCTGCTGAGCCTATTATCTCACACCATGTGCACTCCTTCGGTGGTGCATAGACCTTTTTATGTCTTCCAATATAGGGAAAATAAAGGTTATGCAGTGTGGCAATGAGGTTCGTGTTAGCTGGTTCTGGGTAGTTGTTGGTGAGATGGTGGGAGTTTTTCTATGCCATCATTTGGAGTAGCTGTTTGGTTCTATTCCTTTTTAGTTGGACCTGTCTCTTAGAGTTTTGACTACTTTTATAATTTATTTTTGCTATCTTTTTAAAGATATAGAATATATTAATCAGTCTTCTCCTGTTTATTTTTTTGATTCCTATATATATATATGCATCATGTTTTGTTCAGTTTGGGTAAAATCATTCCCTCTTATTTTTTTCTTGATGCCAGGGTGCTTGTTTCCAACCCATGGGGATTAAGAATTCCCTTCAGGTATGAGAAAAAATATGTTGCATTCCAGGTTGAGGTTAACTCGGGTAGGTTCGTTAGGAAATGGTATCAGAGGATTTCTATCCTAAAGATTCCTTATCGTGGGAAGTTTGTTAGACTTGAGATAGGATTTTAGAGACTTGATAAGTATGCTATGATGAGTGCCTGACTAGATCTTGTTATAATGAGACTCAATTTTCCATGGGATATTGGGATGTGTGTCTTTAGTGTTGAGTTTTGTTTTAAATCATAGTTTCTACTTATGGGTTTTCAAGTTTGACATGAAATTCGTTCTATTACCTAATAATTCTCGTGTTTTGGATTTCAATAGTATGGCTCTGGGACATCTTCCATGAGTTCCTCAGGAAGGTGCGGCTGATACTCATAAAGGGAATCCACCTATAGATCATAATCACACCAAGACTATCGTACGAGAAATTTTTTAAGTTAATCAAGACACGCCACAAGTTTATAACATAGTTTTTAAGGAACAACTAGGATCTAGAGGAGAAAGAGATTGATTACATGAATTCTTGTGCAAGAAGCCACCACCCTTTAAAGGAATGATTGAAACTAAAGAGGCAGAGGTTGGTTCGATATGATCGATCAAATATTTTACTTCTTGGAGACACCTAAAAATATTAGGGTGAAATGCGAAGCATTCAAGATTGAGGGTTCCAGTAAGTGGTGGTGAGATTATATAGTCTAGGTAGACAGGCACGTGGAATTGGATTTCTTTCAGAACTTTTTCCAAGAGTCCTTGATGCTGGAAAATTATCTGGAGTTCTAATCTTTGAAATAGGGAGAGAATTCAGTGTCGGCATACACCAATCGATTTTATGAGCTTGTCCATTTTTCTTCGAACGTGGTGAGGAATGACTAGATAAAGGCTTAGAAGTACCTATAGGGTTAGCGACCCGATATCAGATCATAGGTGTTCATGTTGAAACTTTATACCTATGTGAAGATAGTATACATATCTTTGATAGAGGATATGGATATGGAAGGCAAGGTTGGTTTTTCCAGCCCTTCTCTTCCATCTAGTGGCAGTTTTAGTGGTGTAAATAAGAAGAAAATTAAGTGGAGAGATCATAAAAGAAGTAGTTGAGGTGGGTATTAGTAGAGAACCTCCTTTATACCATCTGCTGCAACTAGAAATATGCCTCCGAATTGCTATCAGTGTGAAAGGGGTAGACACAGAAGATGTTCTTGTCCTATTCTTGTGAAGATTTTTAATAGCTGTGGATGCATTGGTTACTTATAGAACTACTATCAATCTATGACTACAGGTCATTATGGTCTGGGTTTTCCAGCTCTAAAGGCTACTATGGCGCAGTCAGAAGCTTAAAAGACTACCGATCTCTAGCCATAGGCCTCATGAGTGAAGAATTTTCACACAATAGAAGAGTGTCTAGTAGAAGTCGATTTAGGTCTAGAAATAGTGAACGATACTATCTTTATTTCATATTCAGTAGAAATTTCTTTATTCGATATTGGTGTCTACCACTCTTTTATAGCTACATTTTATTTTTATTTTCTTAAACTTACAACTGAACTTATTTCCTTTACAATGAATTCAGTGACACCTCTTGGTAAGACGAAAGAACAGGGGTTTTGGTTCCCTTCTTGTTCATTAGAAATAACTGATATGGAGTTGGTCTGGGACTTTCTAATTATTTATTTGGATATTCTTGACTTCATCATCAGTATGGATTTGCTTATTTCTTATCAATCTTAGGTTGATTGTTATTGTTGGTGTGTCTCGTTTCTTACTGCCGATGGGAGATCTCATGTGTTTCATGGGGAGTGGGACTTGAGATCAGGTCATGTAGGGCCTTCCATACCAGAGCTCATGAGGTTTTTGTCTACTGTTGTGCTTGATCCTGATGATGATTTTTCTATTGATGATCTTCCCATTGCTGTTCGAGACTTTCCTGACATTTTCCCAGATGAATTCTTTGTGCTTCTTCCAAAGAGAGATAGGTAGATTTTAGGAACACAAGAAATATCGATTCTTTATTATTGTATAGAACCAATGAAGCTAAAAGAGCTCAATATATAGTTGCAAAACCTATTAGAAAAGGTTTTCATTCACCCTAGAGTTTCGCCTTGGGCAGCCCCCGTTCCCTTTTCTAAGAAAGTAGATTGTTCACTTCGTTTATGTGTAGAATATAAAAAGTTGAACTGGGTGATGGTTAAGAACAAATATCTTTTTACTCATGTGGATGATTTGTTTGATTATATAAAGGGGAAAATTGTTTTCCCATGATTTATCTTCAGTTGGGTTAAAATGAGCTTAGATTTTGGGAGTCTGATATACCAAAGAATATCTTCAGGAGTAGGTATGGACATTATGAATTTTTTTATGATGCCATTTGGTCTAACTAATACTCCTACAATTTTTATGGATTTGATGAATTTGATATTCCATCAATATCTTGAATGTTTTTGGGTAGTTTTAGTGGATGATATTCTATTTTCTTCAAAACCTAAGCGTGAGCATGAGAACCAACTAAGTTTGGCTCTGTAAATTCTAATAAGTCACCGTTTGTATGTAAAGATTTTGAAATATAGTTTTTCTATTAAATAAGTGAATTTATTAGGGAACAATATTTTTGAACATGGATTGTCATATGATCCAGATAATAAAAAGGTTGTTTTGTCATAGAAAGAACTACAATATGTCTGAGATATAGAGCTTCATTGGTCTTTCTAGATACTACTGACTGTTTGTTAAGGAATTTTCTAAGATCGCATCACCTTTAACTATTATTACCAGGAAAGCAGTGAAATTATCATGGGATTCAATGTTCGAGTCCTTTTTGGATAAACTGAAACTACTTCTGGCAATGGATCCTATTCAGATCTTACCTAAGCCTAGTAAAGGATATGTGGTGTTTTATAATACTTTGGGTGATGGTTTGGGATGATTTACTTTATCCACATGAGAATAATTACCCCAATCATGATTTATAGCTTTCCATAGTCATGCATGCACTCAAATGTTGGCAGCACTATCATTTTAGGGAGAGGTTCACGGTCTTCTCTAATCATAAGAGTTTGAGTTTTATATTTTCTTAGAAATAATTTAATCTCAGACAGAAATGATGGGTAAAATACCTTCATATGTTTGAATTCTCTATATCCTACACCCCGGAGAAGGGAAATGATGTTGTAGACACTCTTAGCACGAAATTACCATCACTGAAAATTCTAGAATTGAAAGAGGGGTGAAAAATTATGGGTCTTTTTGCTCAGTTTCACTTGGATGCTCAGGAGGATGTTTCATTCTTGGTTATGAATAGTGTTTAGTTACCATCTTCTCTCTTGGAGTCTATTTTTGTAGAGTCCACACTAGGATGATGAGTATCAAAAGCCTCAAGAAATCCTTTATCATAGGGATACTATTTCTAGATGGTCTCTCTTTTTATATGGTATAGTTCAATTCATGAAGCAAGTTGTCATCCCGAAATATGTAAGGAGTTTATTCTTGTTTTATTTTCACAGATCCTCATGGTTCATTCATCCAGGCACTATGAAGATGTATTATAACATGATATGACGATTATGGTGGTCGGGTATGAAGCAAGACATCGTGGATTTTGTGTCTCACTATTACACCTTCCAAGGAATAAAGGCAGAGAAATTGAAACCTTATGGTTTATTTTAGCCTCTTATTGTGCCGATTTGGAAATGGGACGAAGTATCCATGGATTTTTTGTTGTATTACCATGAAATCACTGAGGGAGGAATGTTATCTAAGTGTTTATTGACCAGTTGATGAAATCTGCTCATTTCATTATGATCAAATACACCACTAAAGTTGAAGATCTGGGTAATCTGTATATTATAGATATTTTAAGGTTACATTGGAGTCCTTTTTCCATTGTTTCAGATAGGGATACGAGGTTTACCTTGAGGTTCTGGAGGATTTTTCAAGAGGTAATGGGAACTCCAATAAAGTTGAGCACAAAATACCTTCCATAAAAAGACAGTCATATGGATCATGTGATTCAGATCTTGGAGGATATGCTCTATGCCTATATCTTAGATTTTTGGTGGATTATGGGATATCCATATGATATTGTTTGAGTTTTTTATAACAACATTTATCAGTTTTCAATCATAATGGCTCCCTTTGGGGCGTTTTATGGTCACCCATGTAGATCACCTCTTTGTTGGGATAAGGTGGGAGAAGAATCTGTAGTTGGACCAAGTTTGGTTTAGGAAACACCAGTGAATATCCAAGATGTACATTGGCATCAGATTATATCCTAATGTCAACAAAAATCATATGCAGATCAACAATGTCAACCTTTAGAGTTTTCTATAGGTGACTGGGTTTTCTTTAAATTTTCTCCTCTATTGGGTCACCTTCAACTTGGAAAACAAGTAAAATTGGATCAGAGATATGTTGAACCGTTTGAGGCCATTGAGTAGATCAGGAAGTTTGATTATTGGTTAGCATTTCTAGTTTATTTGACAATAATTCATGATGTTTTCCACATGTCTCATCTCTGGAAGTGTCACCCTGAACCTGCTCTCCTTTTGATTTCAGATTAAATTGAGTTAGATCGAGATGTTTTTTGTTTTGGAGAAACTAGTTGAGATTGTTGAATCTCAAATGAAATTATTATGTGGGAAGTAAATTCCATTATTCATATTTCTTTGTAAATATGGATCAAATTCTTATGATACTTGGTAACATGAATCGTTGATGAGGGAGCAGTGGCCTCATATTTTTTTAGGGATTACATCCTCTACATGACTTCTCAGGGAAAAAAATTCTTTATAGTGGGGAGTGTGTAACATCCCATTACCGAGATTCTAGGTACACCTATAACCTCATTGTGTTTTTCCTTTTATCTTTTTCTAAATAAAAGCGATAATAAATTTGGAGGATACCTATAATGGTGAAGTCATAAAATTTATAAAATTTCAGATTTAAATAGCTTTTTCTGTAGGATGAAGGAGGATTTCATGTCATGTAACTTGGTTAAACAATGTGTAATAGTTGCTGGGTGAAAGTCATGAATTGGGTCATGCCGTGAAAGGTTACAAATCATGAATTTTCATTTCATGTCGTGTATGTTTTAAATAACAGATTTTTAATCTAAGGCGATGGGGTTTTCGGCATAATAAAACAACATGGACTTCACAACATGAACAAGAGTTTCACATCATGTAATTTTATTAGCATGAAAGATTTAGGGTGTTGCTCATGTTTTTGGGTTCTCTTTCTCCCACCTTTTCTCCCTTGATCTCAAACTAAAACTCCTCCCCAGAGATTTTTGGAGATACTATTCCTTCCCGATCGATCCATTTGGTGTTCGATCCTCATTGTGGTCACGGTGAATCTCTCTGGGTGAGTAATCCTTTATCTTATTCATTATTAGGTATCATGGTAGAACCTTTGGGTTTCATTATCAGATCTATCAATCTAAGTTTGTGTTCTCTCTCGTATTCTTCTAAGATCTGTTGTGAGATCTTGTTCCAGAGGCCATTCCTTGTTGGTCATGGTGCGATGGGATTTAGATCTTGAGGTATATGGTTTTATATTCTCCTTAAACCCTTTTATTTTCCAATTAAATCAATCCTAAGGTGTTTGGACTAAATTATATGGTCTCCAGTGATGTTTTTGGGTTTTTTTAGTGGATCCTATTGCGAGCATGTGTGACCCAAGCTTTGAGGTAGGCAGTTCTATCTCTAGCCTATGATAATAATCCTAATTGTTATTTCTTTATAAATAGATTTATTGAATTGACATCACTATTTGTGTGTGTTAAAAAAGGGGTTTTAACGAGAAATTACTTTTCTATGTCTTTTGATAAATTAAAAGGAAATTGGTATTTTTGAATAATTGAAATCGATTTATGAAAATGAGCGCATGGGTTATCTTGGGTACCTAGGTGGAAGGTTTATATTGGGGCCATCATCTATGTTTTGTGATTATTAGGATGTTTTCTCATAGTTATTTCCTCTATTTCCTAGAAAAATTGTTCTAGGGGATGAATATTGAATTTTTAGGGGGTTTACTCAAGGGGTATTCCTCTACTTCCTAGGCCTATGTTCTACGAACTAGATTGTGCACTTGATTTATTATGGTATGAGTAGTCTAATAGTCTGATGTATAGTGAACCTTGGTATTAGTACCTATGCTTCTTCTTTTGTTTTTTTGCTATTTGACATTCTGAGTTAGCCATAATATGCATGTTATACCTACTTTTGTTCAGAACTGTAAAAAATAGAAATGTTTTCTATAAAATTGCTTTACTAATTATCATGCCATGTTTTATTTAAAATAAGCATACATGAATTGTTATATAGAGACTTATTATGGAACACCTAAGTGGGATCCTACTAAGATTATTATCTCACACCCTACACACCCCTTTATGGTGCACAGACCTTTATATGTCTTCCAATATAGGGAAAGGCAATGTGCCACGGTGAGGTGGTAAGTTTTGTGTCAGCTGGTTTTGGGTAACTAGTGGGGAGATAGTGGGAGTTCATCAACACCATCATTTAGAGTACATGTTTGGTTCTAGTCCTTTACATTTGGACTTGTCTTTTGACGTTTTGGCTACTTTTATAGTTGTTTCTCTTTTGATGCATTTTTAAAATTATTTCATACATTCATCAGTCTTCCGATATTTTTTTCTTCCTATATATATGACAATTGTTTTGTTTAAGTTGTGAAAATAAATTCCCTCTTGTTTGTTGGTCGATGCCCGAGTGCTTGTCTCCAGCCCGTGGGGATTGGGAACACCCTTCAGGTATGTGATAGAATGGTTCAGGTGCGAGGTTTGTGGGTAACTTGGGTTGGTTCATTAAAAACTAGAAGCAACACGAGATTCATGATCAAATCTTAACCAAGTTTCAGTAATGAAACATGGATTTGTGAGTGATTATCACTCACTTTTTTTTCATCCTTTATGGATCTTTGGGTGAATTTACCGAGTCTATCCAATAATGGGCAACTCTAACTATGAATCCCCAATCCCACGCTCTTAGAATGATGAAATAAACACATACTTTACATACTTGCATTAATACCAATGTTAGATTACAAGAAATAACTATCCCATAATTACATGACTTAGATAAAACATTTTATTACATACATTCCCAATACATTTTATGTTTAGTGATTTAAATAATTAAGACAAAACATAAAATAATAAATCCCCTATTCTTTATACCAAATTGACATTTTTACATTTATATGAGAAACTAATTAATCTATAATAAGTATTTAACATCTTTAATAAATTATTCAACACATTATATCCTTTTATACATATCATCTATACTAATTTTCTTCACAAAATAGGGAATGTGAATATAAAAAAGTGATAATCCCAAATGATCACTAATGGAAACAAATAACTAAAGCTATTGAAAACATAAGCATGCCACACATAATATGCATTGAATAAATAATCTTAATAATTCCATAATAAACTAAAACTAAGAGCATGATATTTACATGATAATAAATCAAACCATGGAGAATAATAACTACTGATCTCGTAATGATAAAATGAATAATTATAAAATAAAAAACATGTTATAAAGGAATTTTTCCAAGACATTATACCAATATGGGTAGAGGTATATACTAAAAAATAAGCTATTTTGTCTCATGACACCTACCAATGTATCAAGGGATATATGATTTTGGGTCCCACCCATCACCTATTTAATTCCAATGCATTCACTAAAAGATTCAACAATAAATTTCATGTCATTGTCTAATAAATATCTGAATGAATAAAAAAATGAATACTTACATGATAATGAATATTTTATTCCAATACATAATCAAAATGTATTACAAGTAAATAATAATAAATAATTTCAATATTTTTCCCTATGTTAATAAAAGTAATAACATGATCATAACTTATCCAGAGAAAGAAGTTGGATGGATAAAAGATAGATACTCGAATTTCTAATAGTCATCCGTATTATAATGAAAATAAAAAGAAAAAAATTAATTTATCTATTTCAATAAAAGGTATAACATGACTATAACCCTTTTATAGGATCAAGGTGGATGGTCAAATAATTTTTAGTCAACCTGATCCGAATCAACTATATTGGAATAAAAAAAGTAAAAAGTGATAATAATTTTCCCTAGGTTAATAAAAGGGATAACATTATCATAACCCATCCTAATAGAGATGGTGGATGGTTTCAAAATAACATAAACCAACTGTAAAAAAGGAAACATATAAGGATTTTAACATATCTGAGAAACATCCTTGCAAAAGAATTCCTGAATGATACCACCCAATAAGGTATTTGGAATTGGATTATTTGGTACTATGAGTTCATTCCCAAAAAAGATAAATATATATTATATTTTAAATAGTGAAACATAAAAATTATTAGGGTAAATATTTTTTTTAAAAAGGGAAGTAAAATTGAAAACTTAAAATATCTTTTAGAAAACACTTTTAACAATGATGAAAAATAAGATATTATGAGTCACTTATAAAATTATTTTTTAAAAGGTTAAGTGAAAAATATTTTAAATATATAAATTCTAAAAATAATATTCAATAATAGGGAATTGAAACAATATAAGGGTTATCTTGTATAAATTTTTAAATGAATACAAAAGACATGAAAGTGAAAAGAAAAACAATTTTTAATATCTTAAAAAATACCATTATTCAAAAATCACATGATAGAAAGTGTAACAAAAAATTATTTTGTATAAAAATTTATTTTTCCCAATAGAGGTAGAGAAAATAAAATACAATGAAATGTTATGTTGGGAAAACCTAAGCATGGAAGAAATAATTTCATGGTGAAGAAATATACCTCAAGGAATGGAAACTTGACTTATCAATATTATTTATGAGAAACTTACTCCTTGAATTAAGAAATATTTAAAAATGGTTTATTATATGTTGGAAATATAAATTCATATAAAAAGAATGTAATACCACATAATATAATTGTTTTTAGAATTTCCCAAAATTTTATGTCCAAGAGGATGATCATAACTCAATGAATAAAAATTGGGGTTTTAAAAGATTTACAACTGGGGTAAAAATTGAGTAAAATCCATTTAATGAAAAGGAAATAATTTGGATTACTATTTAAAATGAATAAAAAAATAAATTATAAAGATAAATCCATATTAATTTAATAAAAAATTTATAAAAACATGGTGTATAATATAAACATGTCTCAAGTAATTAAGGTTTGAGATAAAGAACCCTTATGACTTGATCAACATTTTAATAAAAACCCCTATAAAGAGTGGGATTGAAATTAAAATTTAAATACCATTATTAAAATATATTTCATGATATGATATCTGAAATAGGTATTATATACACCACATAAATGAACTTAGGTTCATAATACAAAATATGTCTCAAAGAGAGGAATTTGAGATGAAAACCCTTACCTTGTTCCAGATTAGTTTGGTTCATTTGACTAACTTCTTGAATAATCAAATTAATATTTTTTGATAACTTTCATGGAATATTATTTTTATATATTTAATTTAATATTAAACATTTATTATCATATTATATTTATTTATTATATATTTTTCTTTCTTATGTTGGTTACTTAAGGTTCTTCGGTCAATTTTTTTCATAAACCCTTATGTTTGTTGACCATGGCATAAAGAATCATAAAATAGTTACACAGACTCTAGAATATTAATAGTGATATGGAAATAATTTTCATATGTTTAATATATTTTTAAATATTTTCGTTTTGGGTGGTTATGAAAAATGAAACTCATTTCCCATGGCGGCAGTAGTCCTTTTGTACACATGATTAATGTTTCCTTTTCTCAAAGAATGAGAGGGAAATAAATTATATGACAATTTTAAATTTCATAAAAATATTTATATATTATATATAATATTTATTCATAATTTACATCATTAAATCCAACCATGAGAATATATTATGAATAATGGTAGATGTCACTTTGTGGAGGAGGTAGTTCGCGCATACTCCCTAACAACACTTTAGGTTTCCTTAGTAGATGGAGGGGAATAAATAATGGGTTTTAAAATAATATAATAACATATATTTATAATAATAATATTTATTTAAATATATTTTTATGGATATAATATGTTTGTAAAAGGAATATTAAGAGGAAAATATTAAAATGTTGGTAATACTTACACTGAATACTCGAACTTCTCTCATATATATTCAAGGGAAAAAAGACATTAGGATAACATATAAAGGCCATGGTATTAATAATGAGAAAAGGAATTATAGGAGAGGTATTTTTTGTATATGTTCAAGGTAAATTAGAATGTTAAGTGTAACATTGAAGGGTTTTAAGTGATCCCCTTTTATAAGGGAATAAAAGGGAACTTTTGTGAGCCCCCTTTAATTTTCATTGATATCATAACACTATTAAAGGGTAAAAGACTCAAAAAATTATAAATAATGTAATTTTATGTTTTATTAGGTCAATAAATCATAAAAAAAAACATTTCAAAACCTATTTTAAACATGTTTTAAGCCATTTGTTCTTGGGTTTTTAATTTTAACTTTTTCTTAGCTCGGTAACTAGTTTTTAACAAAGTGATTTTTTTCTTAATAAAAAAAATAATCCCTATTACCAAATTTGGGTGTAAGATACCTAAATTTAAATTCCATTTAATATAATTAAATTAATAAATAATAGAAAATAAAATTTGAAATTAAAATATTTTATTTATACAAAAATAGTTTTTTTTAGAAAAATGGTATTTTTACCATCATATCTTCTTATTCTTATTTATCATTTGTTAACATTTAAATTATTGTTAATGTAATTATATATTTTTTTAAAATTCACATTATATTTTCCATATAAAATATATTAATTTAATTGATGATATAAAAATTTCATAATTTTAATAAAACAATTCTTTGAAAATAACAGTGTCATCATTACCATTAACTTAAACCATAGTAATTATACGTTTATGACCGAAATTGAAATTTAACTTATTAAATATTATGATAACACTGATCTAAAATATAAAATCCATTTTAATAGATCTAATAACTTCACATGATGAAAATTAATTTTTAATATAATAAAATATAAATAGTTTTTAGAATAAAATATTACCTATGTTTCGAAAACGATATACCTAGGTTTTATAAAAAATATAGAAATTTTAAATTATCTATTTTAATTATAATATATTTATATATATATATATTATATAAAATTTCCTAAAATTATTTAACGCATTCTTTTATCATGATAATGTCACAAGAGGGACAATTTTTTTAGCAAAATCAATATTTTTTCATTAATCACCTAAAAACAAATTATTTTATATAAATACGAAGAATTCATCTCAATCTAATAATTCAATTATAAATTGAAAAATTATATTCAATTTTTTTTTTCAAATTTAAATTCTAAAATTTACTAATTCAATTTTTGAATAAAATCATAAAATAGAATGAATTTTTTTTATTGGAAAATGACCTTTTTAAATATTAATTGTTATTTTTATTATTTCATATAATTTATAGATTAAATTGGTGTCAACCAGTTATTAATATAAAACATAATTTATAATCATTAAACATATGTTTCTTAAAATATATGGCGTAACACTTAAAAATGAAATTTTTAGAAAAATAAATTCTTAAGGAATTAAGGATTTAATTAGTAATTTTATATAAACTAATAGAATTCCATTAATATTAAAAGTAACCTTTATTTTCTATATATAAATATTTATTTAAGTAGTTAATCTTATTCATTACTTCTAATTCATCATCTTGGTTTTAATAGTCATACTTAATATTTATATTTTTAACTAAATATATCACGATTTTAATTTATTTTTGTGTTAAATGTGAGGAAATCTATCAAATTTTTTTTCCTTATTTAAAGTAAGTCATATATTAAAGACTAAATTTGTTTCATTCTCACAGCTTAAATAAATTTCATCCTCATAATTTTTATTGCACCCAAAAAAATATCAAAGGGAGTCCATGAGGAATAAATAACTTTCAGTATCAAAATTACTAACAAAGGGAATGATAAGAAACTCACAGATAGACATATCTCAATATTGAGTTTCCTTCCAACCATTTGAGAAAAATACCTCTCATGGTTTAGTGTTAAGACCAATTTTATTTCTCCTTGAGTTTATAGTTAGTATTGTAGTGATAAATTATCAATGGTTGGTATGAAAAATGATTCCTTATTTTGGTAATTATTACATATAAAGATTCATTAACATAACACACATATCTATATCTCATTCCCCACACTTCTTCAACATGGTTACACAAATGGATATTTGAGTTTGAATGAAAAATTATATAAATAATGATCCTCATCCCTATAAGGATCATTGAGATCCATGTTTAGACCCCTTTGGGTCCTTGTTAGAGTATCCACATCCACCATACTAACACCCACCCTCACTAAAACATCCCTCACCTATGTATCCAACCTCAAAAGATAACCAACCATTTATTTTCTCACCCGTTGCACTGGTCCCTACACTACTCACTCTATGAAGACCTACATTTTGAAAGTTGGTGGGGGTGATGGATGCCCCACCACATCTGATCCAGGTGGCTCTTCATGTTCCCAAATAAGGACTTAATTACCAAAACTATTTACCACACATGTTTCATTTGCTCACATTCTTTGGGGTATCAAAACTAATTATCAAACTACTCCTAACCTTAGGGTCATAGAGTGACCTCGCCCTTTTCTAGATCACCATTGGGTCCTATTGCGCTAGCTGTATTTGGGGGGTTTGTATTCTATTTACACTATTGATATGTAGATTTTAACTTCTATATCCTCATTAGGGCCTATACATGATGATATTGCATTCATTGATGATGATGAAGTTTATTTGTTATTATATTATATCATTGTATTTATGTTAAGTTCTCTCTATAGAGATTGTTGAATATTGTTTCTTCCCTCACCCATTTTTAAATAATGATTTTTTTATCGATAATATGAGCATGAATCACTGAATAGGGAGTATATATTGAAATAATTAAACTGTTATCAGAATCAACAAAATTACTTCTAAAGGAAGAAAAAAATAATATTTACCTAAACATTAAGTTGGGATAAAATAAACTTATTACTATAAGTTTACTTCAATAATAAAATCATCATGGTAGTTATTTAACACTCATTGAAAACTTCCTAGATACACTAGGGTAGATAGAATAACAATTCAATAAGGCATCCACAACTATTTAGTGGAGGCAAAGTGTGACTAGTTTCCTTCATTTTCCTAAATGATTTCCATAAGTATGAGTAGAATAGGCTTCCACTATTTTCCATTTCCTTAGAGGATTCTTATGTTTAATATCCTTATTATATTACAGTTCTTTTTCTTCAACCTTTATCACTCATATATTAGATTATATCATCTATATCACAACCTATATCAATACAGGTTTAACTGAGGTTATTCATTGATAGAGTTTTTTCATACTTCTAACCACCAAATGTAACTAGAAATAAATCCTTCATAGTGGTTATTAAAGACCATATGATTAACCAATTTATATCCCCTAAGAGTTTCTAACCAGGTGTGTAATTAGAAATATTTATCACACACTAGGTTCTGATTTAGTTAATACCCATTCCTCCATTTTTCGGGTTATTACCCCTATGTAAATTTTTGTTAGAGACTATATCCAATTGTATTATCCATACATGGATGTAATTTATAGGAAAACCATATACTCAAGACATTACCAAAACTTCATGATGTCATCCTATACTTATACTAATTCCTAGGGGGTTCACTAAAGTAATTTAATCCAAATCCCAAACTGAAATGTGAATTATTAACTTTGCATTAAATCATATACTATCCCAAAGGGTTGTATTTACCAAGTATATAAAGATGAACCTTAAATTATCCTTAATAAACACCCTATTAGCCAAATTTATATAAACCCTTCTCTGATACCAACTGTGACACCCCAGACCCACACTCCTAGATATTTTACCATCAATACATACATTACATATTGGTTTTGATACCAAATATAGATTCTTAGACATAACTATTCAATAATCATAATAATTTTAGAGAAAATTGTATTATATACACTCCAAAGACCTTTTAGTGTTAGATATTTATAAAATTAGGGAAAAACATAAATGAATAAAGATTATGTTATTTTTATAAATAGATATTTTTCCCACTAGATGATAAAATACTTAATCTATAACAAGTCTTCAAAATTACCCATAAATACTTCCACATGTGTTATCCTCCTAAACATATCACATGTGATACTTTTCTTTATAACCTGGGGAATGAGAACATAATAAATAGGCGATATCAACCAATCAGAAAGGGAAATATATAACTAATGATTTAAAAAACACATGCATAGAATATATAATATAGAAGAAATAAATAATATAAATAATTCAATAATAAACTAAAATCGAGAGACTTATATATCCATGAAAATAAATGAAAACATGCTTAATAATAATGACTGAACTCATACTAATAGAATGCATAATGTTGGAAAACAAGAACATGTAATCAAGCCCTTATGAAAATATACTATTCTGATATGGGGAGAGGTATACACCAAAACCCAAGATGGTTCCCCTCATGAGACTTATTGATTTATTGAGGGGATATATAATTTTGAGCCCCACCTATTGCTTGTTTACATCCAATGCATTCACTCTAATATTCAAAAATACATTTTATTCCATTACTAAAGAAACCTATGGCTGAATAAAATCAAATCCATTTATATAATGAATAATACAAAATTTCAGTACATAATAAACTTGTTTGATTAGTCAACAATCATTAAGAATGTCAAGTTTTTTTGTAATATAAATAAAGGTATAATATAATCATATCCCATATAAAGAAATAAGGTTGATAATAGAACAATACATATTAAACTTTCCAATAATCATCCATATTGGAATAATAATATATAGAATGACAATAATTTTATATATGTAAATAAAAGGAATAACATGATCATAACTCAACTAGATGAAGATGGTAGATAGTTAAACAATTCATAGTCAACTTTCCCATAAACATCAATAATTTAATAGAAACATATGGAATGACAATACTTTTTCGACATGAAAATAAAAGGGATAACATGATCATAAACTATCTAGATAACGAAGGTGGATGGTTGAAAAACAACATAACCCTAGTGAAATAAAGGAAACATAGGAATATGTTTACATGGATAAAAAATTATCCCTGCAAAAGAATGCTTGAACGATACCACCCAATAAGGGATAAATAATTCAATTAGTTGGTATTGTGAGTTCAATCCCCCTATAGATAAATATTTATTAGAGTATAAATAGTGAAATATAAACCCTATTAGGGAAAATCCTTTTTAAAATGAAAATGTAAATAGAAGTGAAAACTTAAAAGAGATTTTAGAAAACATTTTTAACATTAGTCTAAAAGATGATGTCATGAGTCACTTCCAAAAGTATTTTTCAAAAGGTGAGTGAATTTTTTTTGAAAAAATTACTTTTAAAATGAATCATCAATAATAATTACATTAAAATACCAAAGTTTTATCTTATATAAATGTAGATAGTAAGGAAAAATATATAAAAGTGAAGGAAAACCCCTTTTTAATATCTTGAAAAATACCTTTTTTGAAACCATACATCGTAAAAAGAATAAATTTTTTTTTATCAAAATTTATTTTCCCCATAGTGGTATTTAAATTACCATACAACAAAATATCAGGGGAGGAGAACTAGATCATGGAAGAAATTAGTTCAAGATGAACCAATCTAACTAATGTAATGAACACTTAAGTTACAAATATTACTTATGAGAAACATACTACTTGAAGTAAGAAATATTTAAAAAAGGTATTTTATGTGGTCGAACTATACATTCATATAAAAATATAACACCAAATTATAAAATCAAATGGTATGATTTACCCAAATTTTAAGTTTAATAGCATGATCGTAACTTAATGAATGAAAATTGGGTTACCAAATGCTTTAAAACTAGGGTAACAATTGAGTAAATTCCATTTGATGAAAAGGAAATGATTTAGATTAATATTTACAATTAATAAAAATTATATATGATAATTATACATCCATTGTCTATGAATAAATCATTCAAATGAAAACATGGTGCATAAAATAAACATGTATTAAGGAATTAAAGTTTGAGATAAAGTATTCATGTAGTATGAGTAAAATTTTAATCAAAACCCCTTGAAAGAGTGGGATTCTAATTAAACTTAAAATACCCTGATTAAATTATAAGTACTAATATTATATCTCAAAAAGAAATCATATACACCACAAAAAATAAAATTAGGTGCATATTACCAAATATATCTCAAAGAGAGAAAGTTGAGACAAAAACCCTTACCTTGTTCTTGATTCATTCTATGCATGCACCTAAGATCCTAAATAGTAAAATTAATTTTATTGGATACATTATTAAGAACCTTTATAGTCGCTATTTAATTTAATATGGATAATTTATTATCATATGATATTATTTTATTATATATTTTTATTTCTTACTTTGTTTACTTGGAGTTGTTCGATCAATTTTTATGTAACACCTTATATATGTTGACCATGGAAGAAAGCATCATAAAATAGTTTCATAGTATCCATAATATTAATGGTGTTATTGAAATAATTTTTATATTATATATATATATATTCAAATAAAACCATGATTAATATTGATGACGAATGAAACTCATTGCTCATGGAGGCGGTGGTCCCTATATACACAAGATTAATGTTTTAATTTCATAAATAATGAGAGTAAAATAAAGTATATGATAATTTGAAATTTTATAATCATAGTTATATTGTCGATATAATATTTTTTCATCAATATCATTATTAAAACCAACCATGATTTTCATTTATGAAAAATTGAAGACGTCACTTCCTCGGGGAGGTAGTCCACGTGCACACACTAAAAATGTTTTTGTCTTCTATAGTATATGGATAAGAATAAATAACTGTTGTTCTATTTATATAATAACATATTAATATAATAATAATACTGATTTAATTATATTGTGAACGATATAAGAGGTTTATAAGAGTAATATTAAGAAAAAAAGATTAAAAAGTAGGTAAGACTTATGTTAGAGACTCGATCTTCTCTTAGAGATATCCTTGAAAATGAAGGCCTTTGGGTATCTTTTAGTTATCATAGGATTAAGGATGAGAAATGGGCTTCAATGGGAGATAGTTTGGGTGGAGGTTCAATGGAAATTGAATTCATAATTGTAAAATTGAGGTGGTTTCAATTACATAATTACACTATTCAGGGGTAAGAGAGTATAGAATCTAGAAATAATAGTGTGGGGTGAGATAAATTTATAAATAAGATAAAATTAACATTTAAATTAAAACATTTTATATACAGAAAAATAGTTTTTTTGTAGAAATATGGTGTCTTAATTGTTAGGTGTTATTTATTTTATTTAACATTGATTACCATTTAAATATGTGTTGATGTAATTAAATATATTTTTAATCATAATATTAGAGTCAAAATTTAAAATATATTAATTTAATTAATTAGATAAAAGTTACACAATGTTAATATAATAAATCTATGAAAATTACATTTTTACCGTTATCATTAACTCAAATCATAGCAATCATACTTTTATGAACAAATTTTAAATTGAACTTATTGCATAATATGATCATGTTTATCTAAAATATAAAATAGTTTTTTATAGATTTCATTTCTACGAGTAATAAAAAGTATTTTATTAAGATAAGTGAATAAAAACAATTTTTAGAATAAAATACTACTCATGTTTCCAAAATGACGTACATGGGTTATATAAAAACAATATAGTTATTTTAAATGATTTATATTAATTATAAATATATATATTTTATAGAAGAATATTTCCAAATAATTTATGTCTTTATTATATTATGATAATATTATAAGAGTGTTTGTTTTTTTTAGCAAAATTGGTATTTTTTCAATCTTCACTGGAAAACCAACTATTTTAGAAAATTATAAAAAATTAATCTAAAGAAAATATTGTTATTATGAAACAAAAAAATGATATTCATTTTTTTTCAAATTCAAATCCTAAAATTTATAAATTCAATTTTTGAATAAAATCATAAAATATAATAGAAAAATATTTTTATTGGAAAATGAATTTTTCAAATATTAAATGTTATTATTCTAATTTTATATCATTTACTAACAAAATTGGTGTTAGAAAATTATAAATATAAAATAAAATTTATCATTATTAATCCTATATTTCTTGAAATATAAATTCATAGTGTATAAAAAGTTGATTTTTATAAAAATACTGTTATAAATAATAAATGATCTTGTTAACTATTTTAGGTAAACTAAATGAGTTTCATTTATATTAAAAGTATACTTTATTCAATTCATTTAAATATTTCATGAATCAGTCACTTCTATTCATTCCCAATAATTCAATTGTTATGTTTTATTGACCATAATTAATATTAAACCACGTATTTCCCAAACATAGTAACTCACAACTACCCATTATAGTAATTGATCGTAAGTTTTCCACCAACCACATCACTATGTTATAACTTTCCTTAGGAAGCTAGACTAAAAGTTTTAAATATTCAAAAAAAAAATTAAAAGGATTTGATCAACCATTTTTCTTTTCCAAAAAACTAGTTAAAGAAACTATTCAAACCATTTATAAAATTAAAATGACAATAAAATCATTTAAAAAAATACTTTTTATAAAGTCTATTTAAAAAATGGCATGTAATAATGTTATCTCTTTGAAATATAACTTCCTAAAAACAAAAAATTTTAGATTCCAAAAAAATAAAGTGTTTCTTTTAAGTATTTGTTACCACTGAGTTCATTTAAATATAACTATTTAAATATTTTATCTAACAAAAATACCAAAATACATTCACAAAACATCCCAAAAAATCAGTTTTTAAATGTTTAAAATGTACAAAAAAATTAAAATATAACCTACTAATGAAATTATTTAATATTAAAACCTTTTTTTTAAATAAAGAATGACTCATTAAATTAGATCACACAAAAAATTTAAAAGAAATTATTTTGGTACCAATAAAAAAATTAAACAAAATGCATTAATCATTTCATATACTTCAAAAATTTACAAAATTCATTATCAAGACATGGTCAAAAAACTAGTTTAATAAGAAGACCAGTTAATTAATGTTCTAAAAAATTCATCCGCATAGAATACTTTTTATCCAAAAAGAGAATAATTTTTTATGACACATAATTTACTACCATATTTAATTCCATTATGTTTGAAGGTTAAATATTTTACCCAGAATATCTATTACCAATCAAGCATGATTAATTTATGAAAAAAATTATACAATCATTGTTGGTTTGTCATAACGTTTATCATGCTCTCATAACTTGTAACTCAGCAATTATAACAATGGAAAAATAGACTAAACTTTACCATGGTCTATTTCTTTTAACATTCAATAATATTATTTTATATGTTACCCATTACACTAAAAATTATATTCTAAATATGTACATACCATGAAGTTACAACAATATTTTATTCATTATTTTGTTTTCAAAATAACTTAAACAAAAAAGATCATTTTATAACATGTTTTTTATCTATTTATAGTATACAATCACTAATTTTCAAATCATTAAATTTAATCAAAACATGTCATGTCATAAAAATTATAATATATAGGACTGAAATAAAATCTCTTAGACATTTGTAAAAGTTTACATAATATAAAAAAGGGTTTAATGTAAGGACCAAACCTTAATGATTACATATTCTAGTAACATTGACTAGAATTAAAATTTTTTCATTCCCATATATATTTTAGGTTTATATTTTTTTATAATTAGAATATAATTCATAAAAAACCATGTAATTACAAGGTGGAAAATTTTACTTAGTATCCATTTTTTTCACCATATAAAACATTTTAAAATAAAACATTATTTATTTTCTTGAAAAAAATAACCATGTATTTGAAATTGAACTCTTCATTTCATAACTCACTATTAAATACTGTAATTTTTCTAAAACATGGGATGAGAAAAAAAAATCTTATTAAGGGATATAAAAAGTAATAAAAAACTATTAGTCTATTAATGAAAACATTTTTTCCAAAGTTATAACTTTTAAACATAAAACATAAGCTCTTTACCATACCTTATCAAAAAATAATTTTTATGTAAAACTAATAGAAATCATAAATAATAAAAGTAACTTGTAGAATAATTTTTATATATCTATTACATATATTGTATCTCTCACAACTACATAGGGATTAACATTCATAGTTACATTTTGAATATCCACCATTGTATATTCACTTATTATCTTAAGAGAAAACTAGTTGGCTAACTCCGTCCCATTACATAATGAATTGGCGATATATAACAAGATCACCCTCCATGACTTTATCATGGAACCAACCATATTCATTATAAATTACAAATAACTATAACATATGAATAACACATAAATTTTCATAAAAGATACAGTATTGATTAAAAAACATTTTCCATTTTGAAATCACTTTTTATTTTTACAAAGACACACAGTAATAAACGAAAAAACGTTATTTGAAAATAAAATTGTAAAATTTTAAAGAAATATTCAAAACATTGAATGACTATGAAATTGAGAAATTACATTCATTCCATATATGTTAAAAAACATTCCTTTTTTACTTTTTATAAATAGTTAAAAGAGTAGCCTTAAAAGGGAATTTAAAACCAAAGTCCCCTACCTTGAGTCTGAGTCATCGCATACAATATTTATATTCCTGAATAATAAACTTAGGTTAATTTATACTTTTTAAAAAACTGTTTTCAAATTTATTTTTCTTTTTATATCACTTATTACCATATTATTAATTATTTATGTTCATGTCAAATGTTTGGATGATATTCGGTGAATAAGACCAAAATGACTTTGTTTTGATGACTATGGTCAAAGAGGACATTATTTCATCATATATCAAATAATATTAATGAAATAATAATAATTATTAGATATCAATTATACTTTTAAATCCATCAACTAAATATGATAATGAAAAATTAACTACATTACAATCATGGAGATGGTAGGTCGTACATACGCATAAGTAACATTTCTATTTTTCAATGATCATTATGGAAAGAAGGTAAGTTTTATTTTATATTTCAATAATTATAATAATATATTTAATAGAATATTAATAATTTAAATATACTTCTATATATCATTCATGTGATATGGTGATGGAAAAAGAATCACATCTCTTCGTAGAGGTGATAATTTACACGTATGCACGCACGCCGTTATAATTTGTATGTGCATGGAAAGATGAGAATGTAAATGATATATTATATTTTCATAATGATAAATATGTAATTAATATCATATATAAAAATTAATTAAGTCATTATAACTAGTATTAAGATACAGTGATGGAAAATTAATTACATTGGTTCGTGAGGATGTAGTCCTCCGTACACATAGACGATGAATTATTTTCCCATTTGATGGAAAAGGATATGGATATGGGTTATGACATATGAATAATAACATATAAGTATATTTAGGATACTGAATTTATTATTTTATCATGGTTAAAGAAGGTTTTATGGATTTGAAATAAGGAAAAATACTAAGACATATAGATAAAAATTATTAATCTTTTTAAGAAATCCACCCATACTTAACACATTAAGACCACTAAGGTTGGGGTTATAACTAAAAAAGAACTATATAATGCGGGTAGGGACTGTTAGAAGGTATTTGGGTAAATATTTTCTAAACTATAATGGTATGAATTGTATTTAATTGAGAATAATGGGTGCCCTTTTGTAGGAGAGGGGAGGAACACTCTCAGAATTTCTCAAAATATTAAATTAATAAAAATTAATTTTCAATTATAAATGGATAAAAAGTGATTTATTTTAGAATATAGGATGATTATGGGTCTAAAAAATCTCATAATATAATTTTTTTATAATATATGTCACATGATTACCCTTATCATTTAGTTGTAACCCTTATTTAACCTCTTCAACTCTTACCGTAACAACATTGATTTTAATCATAAAGGGTTAATATAGTAACTATAAAATGATGAACTACCCATAAATGAAACATGGATGAAATTGTAAACCCTATCACAAATTTTTTTTTATAATTAAATATTTTGAGTAATTTTATATCATTTTAAAAAAATATTATTTATTTTAAATATAATTAATGTTAATTTTAACACTATTCATTACTTTGAATTTTAAAGATATCAATATAACTCTTATAATTATAAAAAACTAATTTATAACATTCATAAAATGTTAAGTTAATATAAAAAATTTGTGGATAAAATTAATTATCACAAATTATATTTATTTTAATATATTTAATAAAATTTATTTGATATTTCCATTAATAAAATAATTACTCCATCAGAATTATATAATAATTTAAGGTAATTATTTTTCACAACAATTTTAAAATAAATTTTCTTGATGAATATAAATTTTTAATACTTCCAATTACTATTTATGGTCAATGATATCTTTTGGATGATCATATTTTAAAAATGTTATACTTATTAAAAATATAAGTATGACATCTTTGACTTTACTTAAAATAAAATACTATAATTGTCCTAATCTCATACCAGTGACTTAAACCGGTTATAAATTAATCCCAAGGATAATTTTTGTTGACAATCACTCATAATATAAAATTAGGATAAGTTTTAGGGTAATTTATTATCTTTATCACATTATTTTTAACCTTAATTAGTCATTTTACTTTTTACCTTGGTAATACAAATTACTAAGTTTACTATTTATATTGGACAAAAATAAAATAATTTTTTTTATTAAATTTAGAAATTATAATTCTAAATAGGGAATCCATTGTTCAGAATTCAAATCACACAAGTTTCATATTTTAATTGAAAATTAAATTGAAAAAGTGTAACAAAAAATAGTTTTTTCGAGAAAATGACCTTTTTTAAACGTAAAATGTTTTTATACTAAATTAAAGTATAAAATTCATTTTAAAAACACTAATTGTACTATTTTAAATCCACATTATCTAATGAAAATTTAAAACTAATTCATATCATAATTGTTTCTTGTAAATAAAATAAGGTTTTTAAATAAAAAAACTATTTCCACTATTCATTAAAAAAATAAATATGTTCAGAAAAATATCAAACATTAATTTTAATATTATTTTGAAATAATGAAATTTGTTTTTAACTAATTCTTTTTAACATAATCATTTAATAAACCAGTTTAATAAAGTTGTTTTCATTTTGATTTTAAGAATTATTTTATATGAATATAAAAATACTACTAAATATGAAAACGATTCATTATATAAATACTTAGGTCATGAAATTCTCCCTTTTTTGAAAATTTCATCCTTGAAATTTTATTCACTTATTAAAAAAGTGTGGACACTTTTCCCTCATAGAATTTTCAGATTCCCATGTTTCTTCTTTAACCACATGGGTTTTCCATAAAACCTTAATCTAATGAATTACCCTATTTCACAATATTTGTTCTCTACATTAAAGAATATAAAAAATAACTTCCTTATAAGAATGGTTATATTTCATCTATTCAAATTCAGGGCTCAAAATATAAGATGAATCTGACACATAATTTCTTAACATCAAAATATGAAAAACATTGTGTACCTGGGATAAAATCAGAGGTAAGTCCACTCGGTAGGAAACTGATCCACATTTCTCTAGGATTTTATATGGGCCAATGACACATGGAAATAAATTTCCCTTCTTAAAAAAATTCATAACAGTTTCCATTGAGATATTTTAATAAAAAAATGACCACCTTCCTTGAATGATAGGTATTTCCTCCTGTTATCTGCATAATTTTTCTACCTTCTCTAAGCTGTCCTCACATGTTACGGAATCATTTTCACTTTCACATGAACTTCCTATACTAATTATGATCCCATGAAATTCCTTTCACCTACTCCATCCCAATTTTATAGATTTTGACACCACTTTCTATATAATGATTCAAAAGGTACCATCTGTATATTAGAATGAAAACTGTTATTATAAGAAAACTGAACTAAAGAAATATACTAATCTAAACTTCCCTAGTAATAAATTTAACAAACACATAACATATCCTCCATGGTCTGACTTGTTCATTATGACTATCCATCCGACTAATTATGAAATGATGTGGTGAAATTTAATTCTATTCCCAATGAATTCTAATGGATTTTCTAAAATTTATAAGTGAACCTATGATTATGATATAATACAATGGAGAGAGGAAGTCCATGTAAATTATCTATCTCTATAAGATGTAACTATGAAAGATTATCTAGAGACATAGTGTCTCAAATAGAATTTTTTTTACAAATTTAGTCAATCAATCAACAGTAACTCAAATCACATTGTTACCGTGAGAAGTATTTGGAAATCCCACTGCAAAATCCATTGATATATTTCCAATTTAAAAACTAGAACTGGAAAAGGCTAATGTATCCCCTTCAGTATATATAGTCCTAGGTTTTCCTTTTAAAAAGTAAAACATTTCATGGAAAATTCATAAATATCTCTTTCCATTCCATCCCACCAATAATACTACTGAAGGTATCTATACATCTTAGTGCTCTCAGGATGAACTGAAAATTGGGAACTATGAGCTTCAGTTGACAACTCTTTATTTAACTGTGAATCATAAGGCACACATAATCTCTTAAAAAATATCAAAAGAAAATATTTATAAATGGTAAATTCATGAAACTTACCCTTATTATCTAATTCTACCTTTTTTTATAACCCATGGTCTTTATTATATGATTTCTTAATTCTATCGGATAGATATGATTACACTGACACCTAAAACAAAATAAAATAATTTCATTCACTAATAACTTCCAAGACAAAATTCATCAAATCATTAACATTGGGGTCATGTTCCAAACATAACATGGTTAATGTAGCATTATTTTTCTGAATCAAAGCATCGACTAATTTATTTAATTTTCTAGGATGGTAAAGAATCATGAAATCATAATCTTTAATCAGTTTTATCCATATTCTCTGCCCCATGATCAATTATTTCTAAGTGAATATATACTTGAAACTTTTATGATCAATATATAGTTTAATTTTTTACCCATATAAATGATGCCTAATTTTTTTTAAATAAATAAAACTAAATCTAAATAATGTGTCGGATAATTTAACTCATGAGGTTTCAATTTCCATGAAGCATAAGAAATTAGTTGATCATTATTTATTATAATGAAACCAAATCACTTCAATTAAGAATCAAAATAGAGGAAAAAGTCACCATTTCTTGAGGGTAGATCCAAAACTAGAGCATTCATGAATCTCATTTATAATTCCTAAAAAAATCATCACATTATTTTTTCCAGATAAATTTAACTCATTTTTGTGTTAACTTAGTTAGTGGACTAGATAACCCCGATTTTCTTTCAACAAACTACCAATAATATCCTGCTAGTAGAAGAAAAATTACAATCTTAGTAACATTTTTTGGTATTATACATTCGTCATCCACTTGTTTTGGTAGGATATACTATAATTTCATCTTTACATACAATGTGTCGAAGGAAAGAAATTCATTGTAACTAAAAATCACATTTTCTAAATTTTATGTATAACTTTTTTATTTAATGGTATTATAGAAAATTCCTTAGATATTTTTCATAATCATCATAATTATTTTAATGGACCAATATATCATCAATATAAACAATGAAAAACTTATCCAAATATTCACATAATACTCTATTAATAATATCTATAAATATAGTGGGGGAATTTTTCAAACCAAAGGGAATAACTACCAACTCATAATGACCATATGAATTTTGAAATTATGTTCTTATAATTTCATCCTCCTTTAACTTCAGATGATAGTACCCCAATCTCAAGTCCACCTTAAAAAAATATTGAGCTTCCAATAGATAATTAAACAAGTCATCTATAAGAGGAAATTAATTCTTATTCTTAACAGTAATGTTATTCACAACTCTATAATTAATGAAAATTCTCCTAGAACCATTATTCTTTTTGAAAAATAATATAGGACCTCCCCAAAGTTATGTTTTGGGTCAAATAAAACCATTATCTAGAAACTCATGTAACTGATTTTTCAATTCTAGAAGTTCTACTTACTCCATTTGATAATTGGTTTTGAAATTTTTTAGCATCAAGAACCTAATTAATAGTAAATTCAACTTCCTAATCATGTATAATACTAGGAAACTCATCAGAAAAACATCAATATACTCATTTACCATTGAAATATCATTAAACTAAACAGTTCCATTATTTATAAAAATATGTGAAAGATGACATTCATTTCCATTTTTAACTATTTCTAAGCTTCCTGATATGTTATAAATGGTATGGGTTCATTCTTATATACAAACTGAATCTCTTTCTAAAAAGAAACTTCTTTATCTCTATAATCTATATTATCATGGTGAATAGAAATCCAATCGATGCCTGGAATGACATCAAATTATATTATGAGAAAAAAATAAGGTTTTTAGGTTAATTCCTTTAACATATAATTATAGGAAGATTTTTATAATTTCTTTTTGGATTAATATTTCCCCCAGGTATTTTTTCCATAAGTTTTGGATTAATTTCTTAAGATGGAATGTACAATTTACTAAAAATATTATTAAAAATAAAATAATACGTAGACACCGTATCAAAAAATACATTAGCATGATCTAAATAAATGAAAAAAACACCTAATATCACTTCATTTCATGACTCAAAATCTTCAGATGCAGTTTTAAAGGATTTCACGACACCTTTTTGCTTATAGTCTGGATACTTCCCATTATTCGGGTTCCACTTTAGACACTCGTTTTAATAAGGACCCATCTTATTATATTTAAAACATTTTATTGACTGTATATTAGAATTGGTCTTACCACTACCATGATTTTTTTATTTCAATTATAGTCCATATAACCAATCTTACCACATTGAAAACACTTACTAGAATTCATAATGCATTCCCTAGTTTGTTTTTTACCACAATTTTCACAAACTGAAAACTTAATTTTCTTACCATTAAACTTATTTTATGAATTCTTCACTTTTTACCACCACCTTGACTTCTATTTCAACTAGTTTTGAAAGAAAAAATGATCATCTAGAAACTCCAAATTTATATTGTCTACACATTGAACAATTTTTTCATAACTGTTGAATTCATGAGATTCTAATTCCATTTAATATTTTGCCTTCAATCCTGAGTAAAAAAAATTTATTTTACTATCAGGATCCCATATAGAATTTGGAGAGTACCTTGAAAATCAAGTGAATTTTTATTCTTATACATCCATTGAATCCTCCTCGAATCTTAATTCCTAGAATTCTTTCCATCTTAAGTTGAATTTTATTTGGAAAATATTTCTGAAGAAAAATATTTTTGAATTCATACAATTCTAAAACATTAATCTCCTCACTATCCTAGATATTCTTGACCATCTACCACCACTGGTAAAATTAACCTTCAAAAAGGTAAAAAAAGTTTAACATTTTGATAGTTTAAACACCCCATGGAATTAAAAATATTTTCTAGGGATTTAATCCATCCTTCAGCTACCACTGGGTCAAAACATCCACTAAGTGAAGGATTATGTTGACTCATAAAATGTTCCCCTATAATCACATTCTCTTATGGTAGATCTGGATGATCTCTTGTATTAATTCCTATATAATTTATGGCCCTTTTTAATTGATCCCTTACTACAAAAAACCACTCAGTTCCAATTCCAACCACTCTAGGTTGCTAATTCAAAAGAATATTTTCTTCTAAGTCCCTTCCCACTTCAGCTTCCCTATTTCCTCTATATAAAACATTTATTAATCAACATAGTTTATATGAATAAATATGAAAATATAAAATTTTTTATCATTTCAACATAAATTAAAACCTTTTAAAGTATTTTTATTAACATTATCCTAATCCTTGAAAGTTATCAAAACTTTTCTCTGATACCAACTGTAAGGATCTGATCTTAAACATTAAATATTCTAATAACATATACTAGAATTCACTTTATTATAGTGACATAAACATTTTAGGATTATATTTTTAGACAATTATAACATAATTAATAAAAAAACCATATAATTACAAGAAGGATACTTATACTTAGTATCCATTTTTTTCAACATATAAAACCTTTTAAAATAAAACATGATTTACTATCATGAAAAAGAATCATCACGACATTCAACTTGAACTCTTCATTTCTTTAATAATAATTAAATCATGTGATTTTTCCAAACTTTGGATGAGCACCAAAATCTCAGTATGGTACATAAAAAGGAATAAATATACTATTATTACATGAACGAAAACATTTTCACAAAGTTATAACTTTTAAAGATAAAACACAATCACGTTTTCTTAAGTTATGAAAAAACAAGTTTTATATAAAACACAAAAAAAGAATAAATAATAAAGGTAAATTGTGACATAATTTTCATATAACTATTTCATACAATTTAGATCTTATATCTACATAGGGAGTAACATTCATTGTTACCTTTGAAATAAACACTATAGTATATTCGTTCAATCTCTTAGGAGAAACCTAACCAGTCAACTCCGCCCCATTAACCAATGTATTGTAGAGTTATAATTGGTTCACCTTCCCTAATTTTATCATGTAACAAACCATCATAAAAAATAATTCTAAACAACCATAAAATAATCACAACACAGAAATCCTTCCTAAAAGAAACATTCTTGAGGAAAAAAACTTTTCCATTTTTAAATAAATTTTCATTTTTACAAAGCCTAACACTCATAAATGAAAATTTTTTATTTGAAAATAAAATTGTAAAATTGTAAAGGAATATTTAAAACATTAAATATTCATGATATAAATAAATTCCATTCATGGTTTATATCTGAAAAAACCTTCCTTTTGGATTTTATAAAAACAGTTGAAAGAGTAACTATAAAAGATGATTTTTTGAATAAGTTTCTTACCTTGAGTACAAATCGTTATGTACAATCTTTATCTTGATGATTAATAAAATTAGGTTAATTTATAATTTCTTAAGGAAATTTTTCAAGTTTATCATTCCTTTTATATCACTTATTACCTTGTTATTAATCATTTAGGTTCACATTATATGTTCGGATGATATTCGATTCATAAGTCCAAAATTACTTCGTTCGGTTGACGATGGTCAAAGAGTACATTATTCTATCATATATAGATTAATATTCATGTAATAAACATAATTTTTATACATAAATTATAATTTTAAATACATCCACAAAATATGGTTATTAAAAATGAACTACGTTACAATCATGGAGATGGTAGGTCGTACGTACGTTTTGGTAACATTTATATTTTTCAATGATCATTATGGAAATAAGCTATGTTTTATTTTATATTTACAGGTTTATAATAATATCATTAATATCACAGTGATAATTTTAATATAATTATATATATATATCATTCATGTGATTTAGTGATGAAAAACAAATCACATCGCTTCATGGAGGTGATATTTCACACGTACGCATGAATGAATTTATCATTTTTATTTTCAAGGAAATGTAAGAATGTAAATGATATATTATCTTTTAATAATTATACATATATCATTAATATCATATATAAATATTAATCCCATTATTATAATCTTTCTTTTGATATAGTGATGGAAAAATAATTACATTGGTTTATGAGGCGGTAGTCCACCGTACACACAGAGGGTGAAATATTTTCCCATTTGATGGAAAAGGATATGAATATTAGTTATTCAACAAACATAATAACATATAATTATATGAAAGATAATTTATTTTTTATTTTATTATGGTGTAAGATGGTTCGAGGGATGTGGAATATGAAACAAAACTATGACGTACAGATAAAAATTATACCTTTTATTTTGAAATCCACCTTAACTTAACACCTTAATACAAGTAAGGATGGTGTTTTCCAAAAAAAGGATTCTATAATGTGGGTATCGATTATAGGAAGGTATTTGGGAAGAATTAATTGAACTAAAATGGTTTTAATTGTATTTAATTTACATTATTGGGTTCCCTTTTATTAGAGAAGGGAGGGGAATGCTTGGAAATTTTCAAAGTATTAAATTAATATAAATTAATTTTATAATCCAATTAGATCATAAGTGATTTATTTTCTAATATAGGATGACTATGGGTATAAATAATCTCATTCAATTACATTTTTATATCTTTAGGTCAAATTATCACCCTTATCATTTAGTTTTAAACCTTATTTAACCCCTTTAACCCTTACCATGACAACATGGATTTTACTCTTTAAGGGTTATTATAGTGACTATAAAATTACAAAAGTCACATAAATTAATCACAAATGAAAATTTAAACCATATATAATTTTTTTTACAAATTAAATATTTTTTTGAATTTTATATCACTTAAAAAATATTATTTATTTTAAAATAACATTAATGTCAATTTTGACTCCATTCATCACTTTAACCTTTAAAAATATCAATATAAATATTATAATTCGAAAGAACTATTTCATTACATTAATAACATGTAAATTTCATCTATTAATTTTTTATATGAAATTAATTATGTCAAATTATATTTAGGTTAATATTTTTAATAACATTTATATGATATTTCCATTAATAAAATAACTACTGCATTTGTGCTGTATAAGAATTTAAGTTAACTATTTTTGAATTAAAAATTAAATATAAATTTCCATGATGAATATAAATATTTTATATTCCCAAATAATATTTACAGTCTAAGATATCTTCTATATGAACATATATTAAAAATGATATACTTATCAAACACATGAGTATGATATCTTTTACTTTACTTAAAATAAAATATTATAAATGTCACACTCTCATCCAAGTGGATTAAAAAGTTTATAAATTATTCATAAGTATGGTTTTGATCGACACTAACACATATAAAAAATTAGGATAAGTGTTATGGAAATTTATAATCCTTATCACATTATTTTTACCCTAAATTAATTATTTCATCCTTTACCGTGGTAATAAAAGTTACTAAGTTTACTATTTATATTGGCCAAAACTAAAAGAGACATATATTTCAAATCCAAAACTTATGATTATAAATATGGAATAAATATTTAAATATTCAAATAGAAAAATATATGTATTTTAATCTATAATTAAATTGAAAAAACGCAACGAAAAAACTGTTTTTTTGGAAAAATAACATTTTTTAAATATAAAATGTTTTTATTATAAATTGAAGTATAAAAGGCATTAATAAAACCATAATTGGATTATTTTATATCTAAATTAACAAAATTAAATTTAAAACTATTCCATAACATAATTTATCCTTGTAAATAAAATACAGCTTTTAAATAAAACAAGTATTTTCCACTATTTATTGAAAAATCAGCATTTTTAGAAAATTATAAAAAAATAGTTATAATATTATTTTTACATGCTGAAATTTATTTTGAAATAATTTTTTTAAATATAATTATTTTATAAATTATTTTAATACAACTTTTTTCAATTTTGATTTTAAGAATTATTTAATATGAATATAAAAATACTACTAAATATGACACAAATTTATTCAATAAATACCTGGATTGTCACATTTAATATATATTAAAATTGGATAGTAAAAAATTACTTATTCTCGAATTAATTATTCTCAAATTTTTAATATTTCATTAAAATATCATATATTTTAATTACCATTTAATTAATTACTTATCATTAGAGATATTATCATTTTAATTTCTGATTCTATAATAATTTCATGTTCCTTTAATATATAAAGCACAATTAAGGCACAAAAAATATCAATTCTTTTAATAATCACCAAACAACAAAAATCTAAACCATATTTACCTTGTACTGAAAACCATTTCTTAGAAACTCTTAGTTTCGTCTGAAGAACAATCAACCACTTCCAATAATAAAAGTCATCATGTTAGAATTTACCAATACATAAAAAATAAAACATTATGTGAATACTGTAATCCTAGTGTAGAATCTATTTAATTATGCATAATACATAACTCCCTTTGGCTAAACCCATGGCATTGAGTTGATCACAAACCTATAAGTGATTCAAAAATAGTTTTCATACCTAAAACCACATGTTTATCATGATGTTTAACATAAATAGGTTATCCATTAACTTTTATAATATATATTTCTAGTACTAATACATTTTATTTTTTTTGCAGGAAGAATTAGGGGCAATTTAAATTTCACCACCAAGTAATGACATGGTTTAAGTGGGACGTGCATTCGATCATGAGTTGTTCTATCCAATTGGGCCTAATTTGATGAGAGTTTATTAAGTTGGTGCATTTTATGGGTTCATGTTCACATGAAATGGGTTTTTGATTTATGGTGTGCATTATTTTATGGAATAATGATATATAAAAATAAATGTGGGTTTTGGTGAAAATTACTACAATATTTTTCTTTGTATTATTTACTATTTCAATATTCTCTCATTTTTTGTATAAAATTCGAGATAACCTATTTTTTAAGTGTCGTGTGTGGAAATGATTTGGTGAACTATGTATTAAGTTATATACTAACCCCTTACTTATGAATATCATTGTGTATGATATCTTTATTTATCTTAGTGTGGGTAAGAGGATCTATATTACCTTTCTAAAGTAGTGTATTATTGTTCATGTTTCTAGTGATAGTGTTTCGAGGTAGCTATCTTGTAGAGTATTGGAGTGTTCTATTTTGGCACTTCATTATTTCATTGAGTCATGGTATTACAGATTTTAGTGGTCATACACTTTTTTATATATTTTGACTCTGATCGGTTTTTATATTGTACATGATAGATTTTGGTATTTTTTTATTCATGATTAATATATATATATATATTGTCTAAGATATTAATTTTATTGGTACTTGTGTATGTAAGGGAAAATTTCAACCAATGATTTGATGATTCTATTGGAATTTATTTCCAACCTTCAATTTTTTTGGATATACCTATGTTTACTCGCATCCCAATCCTTCCCAAGATAATGGTATTGGGTCATTATGTTACACCAAGTATACATATACTATATTAAATTGGTTATATAATTTAAAGTTATATATTCTATACGATGGAAAGAGATGAATATAGTATGAAGAGAAATAATGGTGTTACTCTTCGAATGAAAGTGTTGTATATATCCATTACTTAGGAAATAAATATAAATTATATGAATATTTCACACATTTTCATCATAAAAAAATGTTAGTTTGGATTATACAATATTACAAGTGCCAAATTTTCAATGAAAATGGATTGATAAAAATAGTGTACCTAAAGTTGTTGAATTGGTATTTATGAGAGCGAAGTTTTGTATAGAATGGTACAAGGATGAATCTTTCATAATGGAATAATAGGTAATTAAATTATTTTATACCTTATAAATTAAAATAAAAATTTTATATTATTATATTGTAAACTAAAACTAATACAGAGTCAAATGAAAGTTCTATTTAGGATAACCCTTTCATTGGGATATTGAAATTATTTCATGATGGTTCCAGTATAGATAGTATCTTTTATTTCCTAGGGTAATACAAGGAGGAAATTTGGATACTTTATAGAGGATTCGAATCCCCTTAACCTTTAAAGGAAAAATAGTTCAATAAACACATCTAATATCATTGATTAATTTTTTATACAACGTGTTTCCTAATAAAATTTCATGTTCAATAATGTATTTACATAATCTAAAGTAATTGTTTATATAGATGTGCATATAATGGATTATATGTTGGATAAGGTTATAAATCCCAAGGAACGAAATAATAGTGATGTTGAAATCGATCAAATGTTAGAAGGTGAACAACATTCTAGGAGTGAGAAACAACCTAATGGTGAGAAAGATGAAAAAAGTGATAAGGTTAAAAAAGTATATGAATGAAGTTGTAGTATGGAATTAGTAAATATTATTATGGTGAGAAGAAGAGGTCAAAAAATATAGCTTGTATTTAATTATCATTTTCAACCCATTGAACCCAATAAGTCTATTTTTAATAGTTTCATTTGGGTTAGTACTCAAATTCATGTGCTAATTGATATAGATTCATGGAAAACTGTTGTGCCTGTATTGAAGTTAGAAATTTGGTAATACATGAGGGTAACATTATGATATATATATTTTTTATTTTACTAAAAGTTAAAAGAATGAAATGTTGAGTTAAGCTTCATTATTCCTTATTGAATAAATTTATATTTAATATTATTGGATGAAAATCATACTAATGGTCATTGGAAAGTATAATGGATATTTTTATAAACTTTTTATATAATATTATATTTATAATACTTGGGAAAAAGTAAAACCCCACACACTAAATATATATATAGAAATCATAAACCACATAAACTTGTGTTATTTTCATTAGTTATTGGGAGGATGAATAATTTAAGGTACATTATAATTAATATTATTTTATTTTACATTATGTGAAGTAATAAATTTTATTTACAATTGTATATTATAAAGCCAAAATAGAGTATAGAAAATAAACACGCATTAAAACCATAATAACACTACGAGAAAATATGAATGGGTATGATTTACTAGAAAAAATGTTATATATTTTAAATCTATAGTATAAATTTTATGTGATATGAAACAAAAAAGGAATCATGTTCCTTTATTTATATTTTGATCAATGAATCAAAATCTAAATCCACTTCAATCACATGTCATGTTTCATTAAAGGAGGACCGTGTCAATAAAAAGGGATGAATAGTAGATGAAAATACAAAAAAATTATGGGAATCATGTGTACGTATGGAATAATATAAATTAAAAATTCTTTAAAATAGTTTTATATAATAAGGACTAATTATTATTATATTTTTTTACCCAAATTTAATGGAATAATATTCATCTATTATAACCAAATAACAACTACTTTCAGTAGCTTCGATGTGTATAGAAATATACAACCATATTAGTGGTGAAATTTATGGAGTGATACCATATGAATACTTTGATAAAGAAAAGACATAGAAATACACATGTGATAAAATTAAAAATATACAGATATAAATAACTACATCAACAAAAAAATTTACTTTGTAGGATGATGTGATAAATCAATTTCATTGAAGGGATCAACAATAATAATCAACACAACAACAACCACACTACAAAAAGCCGCACTCACCGAGTTTTGAGGCTAGTTATTTCCCTCATAGGCCTTTTTTACCTGAGGTAATTTATTTTTTTTAACAGTTTTTTTAAATGTGGATTAAACAACTATCAATACCTTTCATGATTCAATATTATACAAGGATAAATTGATTACAATTTATATCTATATACACTCACTCATATCTTTGTTGTGATTAATATAATTTACAATATCCAAGGGTATATTATAGATAATTAAAAACATATAAATGGTCATTTGAGAGTAGGTATTCAGGTCCTCATTATCTTAGTGTTGATCTACTTTTTCACCTTGACTATCTTTATGTTAACATGGTCCAAATATCTATTCAATATTTTATAGCATTTTCATTTAATCTTAATTTGATACATGGCGATAATGAGGTATTACATTTCTAATTTATTTTATTATAAAAAACATTTTACAATTAGTGAAAATTGAAAAAACATAGGTATGTTATTTAAAAATGAGAAGATAAAGGGGAAACAAAAGTTCAAGTCAAGGAAATATAAAGGATCAACTAATATATTAAAAGTACCAATTAAGGGTTACTTTAACCCATTAATTACAATACAATATTTTTTAACATTTCATGTTCATGAAGATACAACATTCTACAAAATTTATATGGATCACATTGTATATGAAGACCGAATGTATAGAGAGATCATTATTGAAATGGTTAGTCTTGAGAATGAAAATGAAATTATCAAGTGTTAATGGTTGTGAGGCTTAGTTGTGAAATATAAATTAAGGAAATTTTTATACTATGTTTTTTCAATAATTGATCAAATATGTTCATTACTATTTAATATTATTCATATTATCTATAGTAATATATATAACACCAATGTAAACTGAATACCTATAGTGACCCGGACTTAATATACATGGATATTACATCATTTTAGATGAATATTCAGTACATTGCAATAATACATGCCTGAGGACCATAATAGTTTAGTTTCTTTTGAAACATGGAAAAAATATATTCTATTAAGGTGAAATATCTTCATCATTTCCCATAAATATCTCCACCTTTAGTACTTCTACCTAAAACCGTTCTTTGTAACCTGGGGAATGGAAACATAAGAAAGTGGTGAGCTCAAATGCTCAGTAAGGGCAAACAAGGGAGATGTGTAAGCATAAAATAATGGTGTGATAATGTAATCATGAAAATATAATATCATACCATATATATCAAAGATCGTATACAAGTAACATGGAATAAATAATGGTAGTTCATAAGTCATGAATCATAAGGAAATAAAGAACATAGACCAAGAAAACCTAACATAGGAATAAAACATGGAATTGTGGCAGTAAAATAAGCATATAATAATTTCCATAGTACCCATGACATCACTACCAAGAACATCTTAGTAGTATGGGTTTAATCCCCATACTGACTTAATAGTCATGTTTCACTCCCATAGCCATCTTAGTAGCATGATTTCACTCCTCGTACTATCTTAGTAGTCATTGTTCACTCCCATAGCCATCTTAGTAGTCATGGTTCACTCCAAAGACCATATCAGTTTATCTAATGAGATATAAATATTTAACCAATGCATCAGAGGGAGATATTGGTTCCACCCATCTCATAATGAAATAATACATACATGTAAACAAAAACATAAAACATTTATCATAAAAATAACTCGATGAATAAAATGAGAATCACAAATATGTAATCATATCATAACCTTTGTAAAAAATATAGGTTTGATAATCATTTAATCAAAATAAAAACTCATGAAATAATGTGGGGTTTCTTAAAAATCATTCAATCAAAAGATAAACCATTCATAGAAAGAATATGAATGGAATTATTAAACAATAACAACGTATGTCATCATAGGTGGGGAAGGATTTTGAAAGATCACATGGAACATGAGTTTTCCTTAAAAATAAATTTTTTAAAAATAAAACATTTTCAAAAAAACTTTTCTTTGAAACCACTTTGAAAACATATAAAGGAATCCTGAAAATCAATTAAAATAGTTCTGGAGGAAAATATCCTTTCTTCGCTGAAATAGTTTTATTCTATTAAAATGCCACAAAATTTTAAAAGAAAAAATTTTATTTTAAAATAACCTTATAATATTATAGGGAAGGTTCAAGGTATTAGGGCAGCATGAAAGTGAAAAAAATACATTCATTCCGTATAAGTTAAAAACATTATTTTCATAATTTTAATGGAAAAGTCAAGAAGTACATCATTTGAAAATTGATAGCAACATTCCTTTCAAATTGTGTTGTAAAATGTAAAAAATGGGTAAAAATGACTTTAAAAATACATAGGAGAATAGTAAATCATTTTAGGAAATCATTTTTAGAAATCATGGACAAGGATGGTAAATAAAACCTGGTAAATTCTTATGTATAAACAATCTTGAATAACAATGAGATTGCAAAATTGTACCATACATTAAACATTAAAAATGTTCCTTTTAATTTTTTTTAAAGAAATTAAAAATAGTAATAAAATTTTCTTTATAATACTTTATATATATATATATATAAATATGTATAATAATACAAAGAATATTTAAATGGAGAAAGGATTAATTCATTATACATTCAAAGCATCCCACACCACTTTGAAAATTTATATAATATGCCAAATATATTAAAATAAAAATTTAAATAACCTAAAGATAAAAATATTCATGATAGAAAATATAATAAGAGAATTACATACCCCACACATAAGAAACTGGTGGTGAACGTGACTTATATCTCGTGAAAATTAAAAGTGAGACGAAATTCCATTACCTTAAGTCTGATACTCTCTTCATGTGTCTGAAACTTCTATATAATGGTTTAAAAATATTATTAATTTTTTACATAATAAGAATAATATTTATGATATCATATAAGATTCTTTTATGGTTTTATATTACCCATTTATTAATAATTTCTATGTTAAAGCAACAATTTAGGTAATAGTCGCTTTCTTTATCATATGTGTTTTGACTTGTTATTCTTGATCATATTACATAGATCATTATTTAAATACTTACAGAATGTTTAAAATTATTTATATATCATATATATTAAGAATATAAATATATATGATATAGAGGTATATCAATTGGAATACACTGTTCATGGAGACGTGATGTCGTATGTATGCATGAACACTGTTTCCGTTTTCTTATCGTATTGAATGGAAATAAGTGAATGAAATACATGTACATGAATATATATATATATTATTCAATTAGAGTTATAATATAATATATTTAATAAATATTAATAATATATATATATATATATATATATATATATTTATAATCATCCTTGATTGGTGAACATGGAAGATGAAACTCATCGTGTCGTGGAGACGGTAAGCTGTACGCACGCACGAGCGATGATATCATTACATATTTGTAAAGGGTAGATAATTTGATGGAATATGAATTATAAATAAAAAATATTGTGATATATTTATTATTTACATCCTTTATATTCATTTTCATACCCATATAAATAAAGTAGTAATGAAAAATAGTTTACACCACAGTATGGAGACAATAAGTTATACGTACACACACATGGTGATATTGTTTTTCATATGATTGATGAAAGGGAGAATATTGATTTAAAATAACCATAAAAACATATTAGAGAATATTATATTCTGGATTTATTACTTTGGTATAGAAACAATATAAAAATAGGAAGTATGAGAAGAAAAGAAATTGAATTGAATTGGTAAAACAATTACCTCTTCTTCGAGTGTCTCTTTTTGATTTGCACAAAAGGACTCCTTAGGTTGGATTTCTATGAAATGTATGGCCCATAAAATGAATTTATGGATATTTTTAGTGGAAATGGTTAGATTTTTACCGATCCAAAGGGCTTTGTAGGTCTGAATTTATGATAAGGAGAAGTGCCCTTTTATAAGAGAGGTGAGGGGCACTTTAGGAAACTCTTAAAAATCAAATTAATATAAATTAATTTTCAATTAAAAATGGATAAGAAGTTATTTTATTATATTATGAGATGATTATGTATCTAAATATCATAAAAAAAATAATTTTAGACATGTTTATGTTATAAAATTAACCTTATCTTTTGGATTTAACCCTTAGTTAAACAGTTTAACTCTTACCATGTCTTCTTGTATTTTTACACTATAGGGTTAATATAGTTACTATAAAATGAAAAAATAATCACAAGTGGGTAATTTGTGATATATTTAATACTACACAATTTATTTGGCCAAACCTTATATTTTTTTGACTTTTATATCATTTAACAATTTTTTTAAAGTATCATTTATGTCAATTTTGATACTATTCAATATTTTCATTTTTATAAATAATAAAAAAAACATGATAAATTAGAACCAATACTTCTAATATGTCTCTAAATTTATAATTTATATATAAAATTATTTTATGTCATTAATTAAGTAAAATAATATTTATTTTAATATTTTTAATATTATTGATCTAATATCTCAATTAATTAAACAATCACTACATCATTATTATAAAAGACTTTAATTATAATATTTCTTATCTAAAAATAAAAAATAAAATATCATGATAAAGATACATTTATTATATTTAAATTGAATAATTATAGTCTAATTTATCTTTTGTATAACCCTATATAAAGAATGATGTAGTTATTAAATTTTGAATACAAATCTTTTAACTATTCTTTAAATAAAATATAATAAATGTCTTAATCTTAAACAAGTGGGTTAAAGAGGATATTATTTTTGACCTAAGGTTGATTTGGGTTGAAAAACTAATATCCAATAAATTTAGGACAAGTGTTAGGATAATTTTGTATAATTATAATATTATTTTTACCTTTAATTACCCTATTTATCTTTAACCGTGGTAAATAAAATTTGAAAGTTACTATTAAATAAAATTTATTTTGATTCTATTATATCAAAATTTTCATCATTATTAAAACCATGTATGTATGTTTTTTGAAATTAAATTCACATAAGAGGTAAAATTATGTTTACTGCTAATCTGAAAATGTAGCTGGAAGGCGGGTAAAAGAGATGTTCAAAAGTTTAATAATTTATTATATCTAATTATATTATAAAAATGACACCAATGACATATATTGGATTAATATAAGTATTATTTTTCTATTTTTAACTTAAAAATAATTTATACAAAACATAATTATTTAAATGAAAAATTTGGTTTTTAACTACTACGCATCATTTTTCACCATTCAGTAAAAATCGAAACTTCTCAGAAAATACGAAAAGTTCAACCTATGATAATTTTGATTTTCCGAATTAAAAAAAAATTTATTTTATCAAAATAAATTTATATGAGTGTCTAAAATTAATTTTATTATTTTTTTATAGGACATGAAGTGCAATTTATTTGAGAAAATAATAGTTTTAAACATATAAAGACATTACGAGAAATTATATTTTCCATTATCAAAATCATTATAAATAATATTTTAAAAGTATTTATTAATATTCATATTACAAGTTTAAAGGATATGTTATATCTATATTTTTTAAATAATTATAATAGTAAAGTGTTGTTTCATAGAAACTCAGTGTTGCATGTAACACAAGCCACGTCAGTGTTGTGTGTAGTGAAAACTTCACTTGGTGTTGCATATAAAATAATTAAAAAATTAGTGCAATTATATAATAAACAAAATTTATATTCATTTTTGTATGATGTGAAAATATTTTAATATTAAATTAATTATAAAAAAATCACAAAATCTAAGGGTATTGCATTCCACACCCTTTAAAATGAATTACACCCTCAAAAATCATTGGTGTTATAAAAATATAAAAACCCACATCATAAAAACAATGACTAAAAATTTATTTTAAAATGGAATATTCAGAAAGTAACAGTTTCCCATACTAAATCTCGTTTAGGTCTCCATGTAGGAGAACATGGGTGAAGATTTGGGCATGTAGGAAAAGAATAATTAATCATAGAGACCGATAAATACAACTAATCATAATGAAGTGGGTGATCTAGAGAATGTTAACAATAAAAAAACTGTAAACTAAAGAAGCATGAAAGAGGTCATTGATAACATCTAAAATGATGATAATAGGACACCCTTTTACGTCATGACCCCTTTTCCTAAAGTAGAAATTTTTTAATAGATGACATACTTACTTAATTTCAGAATAACTTCACACTTTTTTGTTCCATGATCAATTTCCACTTCAACTCTTATTCTACGAAATGAAGTTGAATTTTCCATTCCTGAAACATTATAAAATCACAAGAATAACGATAGTTCATTCAATCTATCTTTAACAAAAATTTCATCACATGTTATAAAATATGTATAAATCTACCTATAGTGAGATAATACATTAATCTCACAATGTTATATGATGTTTAACGTAAACTTTCCATATATGGATAATACTATAATATATTCGAAAGATGAAAATAAAAAACATTTAAAAGAATTATACTAAATTGGATGAAAATTTATCTCTCATATATCATAAGGCAGTTCATGGTTCTGAAATTATAAACATGTGAATACCTTAATCATGAATTCTCTTGTAACATTGAAATAAAATGAATTTCCATACATCGTTATTGAAAATATTCATGTTTACATATTTTCAAGTAGAAAAATATGTAAACTTCATCCATGACAGCATAACCCACATGTTAATAAATCCTTAATCAGTTCTAAGGTATTAGTATCATCCAATTTTGTTATCTGTATCCAAAATATATTTATCCAAATATCATTATCTAAACATAATGCTCATATTAAGTGTTTTCCTTCCCTTAATCACGTGTTTTCCAAAAAATATCACCTTATTACCTCAATCAATTTTCATGGTTACAAGTACGATTTAACACATATTCTTAAATCCTTAAGTAAAAACTACAGTAGACCAATACATAGAAGTTTCATTATTACATAAAACGATAACTGTACTACTATAACATTACTCTTGAATTCCAATACACAAAAACTCAATCATTCCACCACTTCGTTGTAATAATACACATCTCCAATAGTAATCAGATGAGATTTCCCTTTTCCATTATCCCTAAGAGGTTGTAGAAATTGATCATCATCGATAACCCTTAGATTAGGACCCTGGTTGGATTAATGCCTATTCTCCTTACACTTATAGCACTGAAGTTGGGGAGGTATATTTTGTACGACTTTCTATCCGTTTTAATTTTAAGCTAACTTCGTCCCATCATTTAGGTACTCAAATGCACCATGGCCTTACTTTCATCACTTAAAATATTAATTAGACCACTTAAGACAATCTCCACTATGCATCTTTCCACACTTTTAGCATAAAGAAACACTCATATTATTTTCACCATTATTTTGAGATTCTCCCATGAATTCCATATTTCGTTTCTTATCAAAACCATGAGATTTATATGTAACAACAAATTTTATTTCTACCTTGTTAGGACAACACACAATCTTTTCATAGCTAATAAAGTCTCTTATCGATAATTCTCTTTGAAGACTTGGTTTTAATACACTGAATAATCGATCAACTTTACTTTCAGGTTGGATGATAAAGACAGAAGAGTACCTTCTATGTCTTGTAAAACTTTAATCATATATACCAACTGATTCATCATCATTTTTATTATGCTCAAGGAACTCCTTTTAAACCTTCATTATAAGAATATGAGGAAATTATTTATTGAGAAATATGTTCTTGAAATCATCACAATACATATATCCAATTTCATTTTGCTACCTCATATTATTTATTATATTCCACCACTGGTCAACTTTCCTTCTAATCGATAAAAAGACAAAATGAATTTATCTTATTTTTAACACTACAGAAAAGAGAAGATTTTTTTAGTGATTATGATTCATTGTTCGATAACAAGTGGATCAGAATATTATCTGAATGATGGTGGATGTTTCCTCATGAATGACTCAATATAATGTTGTTCTCTCCATTATGAATTTGGAATCCCAACATGATTAATATCTTGAGAAAGTTGGGTTAGAATAATAAAAATATTTTCCATTCCAACTCCCATATCATTTAGTTACTCTAAAGGACAGTCGTTTCATTTTTTTTCACAATTACCATTAACTCAGTTCATTTAGGTTCCAACCATTGACTAAAACCAAATCATTGAGTAACATGCAATTATCATAATGAGGAACCACATAATCATGAAAAGTCACTTATAAAATCTCTAAATTATGACACCTTCCTTAATCATTGACACCTCATATTTAATCCTAGGTTAATTATTGTTACCAAAAGTCTAGGATTTTTACAAATAGTTAGACTTATCCTTAGAAACATCCCTATACATATCCTTATAAATTACTCTGGGGAAATCACTAAAGTTTTCACATCCTAGTTTCCAAAGGTTTACTAATCCTTACCTTTAATACCAAATATAGTGACCCATGCTTAACATACAAGGATATTACATCATTTTAGATTAATTTTAAATACATTACAATAATACATGATTGAGGACCATAATAGTTCAGTGTATTTGGAAACATGAAAAAAAAAATATTTTATCCTAGTGAAATATCTTCAACATGTCCCATAAAGATCTCCACCTTTAGTACTTATACCTAAAACGTTTCTTCATAACCTGGGGAAAGAAAACATAAGAAAGTGGTGAGATAAAAAGCTCAATAAGGGAAAAAATGGAGATATGTAAGCATAATCATGTGCATACGGTTTTGAGAACAAGATCATGAAAATAGAAGATCATACACTGCTTATCAAAGATCACATACATGAAACATGGCATAAATAATGGATGTTCATAAGATGTGAATCATAAGGAAATAATGAATGTAAGCCAATAAAGCATAACATTTTAATATAATATAGAATTGTGGAATAAAAATAAGACTATAATGATTTTTATAGATTCTATGACATCATTTCCAATACTATCTTAGTAGTATGGGTTTACTACCCATACTATATTAGTAGTCTTAGTTCGCTCTCACGACCATATTAGTAGCATTAGTTCACTCTACATACCATCTTAGTAGTCATGGTTCAATAACATGGTCATCTTAGTAGTCATGGTTCACTCCCAAGACCATTTTAGTTTATCTCATGAGATATAAATCTTTACCTAATGAATCAGACAGAGATATAGGTCCCACCAATCTCATAATGAAATCATACATACATGTGCTACAAAAAAAATTATCATAAACATAACCAAAGGAATAAAATGGGAATCATAAAAATGTAATAATATAATAACCTATGAAAAAGATATAGTTTTCATACTCATTTCATCAAAATCATAACTCATGAAACGAAGTGGGGTTTCTTAAACATCATTCCATAAAATGATAAACCATTTATAGAAATAATATGAATGGTATTATTGAACAATAACAAAGTATGTCATCATAGTTGGGAAGGATTTTGAAAGATCACTTGGAATATGAATTTTCCTTAAAAATAAATTTTTAAAAAATAAAACATTTTCAAAAAACCTTTTCTTTGAAACCACTTTGAAAACATAAAAAGTAATCCTGAAAATCCATTAAAATAGATCTTGAGGAAAATATAATTTCTTCTCTGAAATAATTTTATTTTCTTAAAATTCCATGCAATTTTAAAAGATTTTTTTTTAAAATAACCATATAATATTATAGGGGAATATTCAAGGTACTAGGGCTTCATGAAATCATAAGAATCTATTTATGCTGTATAAGTTAAAAAACATTCTACTTGTACTTTTTCTAGAAAAATAAAAAAGTAAATCATTTGAAAAATGAAATAAATATTCCTTTCAAACCATGTAGTAAAAAGTTTAGAATGGTTAAAAATGACTTTAAACATACATATGATAATATTAAAACATTTTATGAAATAATTTTTAGAAAACATAGACATGTATGATAAATAAACCCCAATAAATTCTTATGTATAAACAATCTCGAATAATAATGAGATTGTGAAATTATCCCTTAAATAATACCTTAAAAATATTCCTTTTGAATTTTTTTTAATGAAATTAAAAATAGTCATAAAATTTTCTTTATAATTTTTTATATACATATAAACAAATATGTATGATAATACCAAGAATATTTAAATGGGGAAATGATTAATTATTTAAATATTCAAAGCATCCAATACCACTTTGAACATTTAAATAATATGACCAATATCTCAAAATGATCTTTAAATACAATAAAGATAATCATATTCATGATATAAAATATAATATGAGAAGTACATACACCACACACAATTAAGAGGTGGGGAACAAGGCTTATGCCTCACAGAAATTAAAATTGAGACAAAATTCCCTTACCTTACATCTCATACTCTGCCTATGTGTTAAAAAATAATTTATAAAGGTTTTAAACATATTATTAACTTATAAAAGAATCATAAAAATATTTATGATATCATATATGATTATTTTATGACTTTATATTACCCCTTTATTAATAATTTCTATGTTAAAGAAACATTCTAGGTAATAATCGCTTTCTTTATCATACGTGTTTTGACTTGTTATTCTTGATCATATTACATAGATCATAATTAATTTACTTCAATAATGTATAAAATGATTTATATATAATATATATTTAGATTATAAATATACATTATAGAGAGATATATGAAATAGAATACACCATTCATGGAGATGGTCGGTCATACGTACACATGAATTCTATTTCTGTATTCTTATCGTATTGAATGGAAATAAGTGAATGAAATATATATAAATACACACACATATATATATATATATATATTATTCTTGTACTATTATTATATCATATATTTCATAATTATTAATAATATATATATTTTTTATAATCATCCTTGAATGGTGAATGTGGAAGATGAATCTCATCGCATCGTGGAGACAGTGGGCCGTACATATGCCCGAGTGATGACATCATTACATATTGGTAAAGGGTAAGGAAATGGATAGAATATGAATTATATAGAAAAAATATTATTACATATTTAATATTTACATCATTTATGTTCATCTTCATACCCATACAAATAAAGTTTACATGAAAAACAGTTTACACCATGGTGTGGAGACGGTAAGCCGTAGGTATGCACACATGGAGATATTGTTTTTAGAGGGATGGGTAAAATGAGGAATATGGTTGTAAAATAATCATAAAAACATCCATGAATATATTATATTCTGGATTTATTACTTTTTTATGGAAACAACATAGAAAGAGGAAGTAGAAGGAGGAAAGAAATCGAATTGAATTGGTAAAACAATTACTTCTTCTTCGAGTGTATCCTTTAGATTTGCACAAAAGGAATCATTAGGTTGGATTTATACCCAAATTATGGACTCTAGTATAAATATATGAAGTTTTTAGAGGAAATAGGATGTGGTTGTCTGAGACAAATGGCTTTTGAGGTGTGAATTAAAGAGAAGGAGAAGTGACCTATTATAAGAGAGGTGAGGGGCACTTTATGAAACTCTTAAAATATTTAATTAATTATAAATAATTTTCAATTAAAAATGGATCCTAAGGGATATTATTCAATTATTATATGTTTATGGGTTGAAATATCATCAAACAATTAATTTTAGACACTTTAAGGTTATAAAATTAACTTTATCTTTTGGATTTAACCCTTAGTTAAATAGTTTAACTCTTGCCATGTGTTCTTGTATTTCTACAGTATAGGGTTAATATAATTACTATAATTAGATAAGAGAACCCCAAGTAGATTATTAAAATTATAAAATTTATTTGGGTGAACCTTATATTTTTATGACTTTTGTATCATTTAATAAAATATTATTTATTTTAAAGTATCATTTAGGTCAACTTTGATACTATTCAATATTTTCATTTTTAAAAATATCAAACAAACATGATAACTTAGAATAAATACTTCAAATATGTTACTAAAATGTCTAAGTTATCTATAAAATTCTAATTTTTTATTAATTAAGTCAAATTATATTTATTTTAATATTTTTAATGTCAATTATTTGATATCTCAATTAATTAAATAATTACTGCATCATTATAGTACAAGAATTTAATTAGTTTATTTATTGTCTAAAAATTAAAAATAAATTATCATGATGAAGATAGATTTATTATCTTGAAAATTTATAATTATAGTCTAATTTATTTTATTCATAACCCTATATAAAAAATGATTTATTAATTAAATTTTGAGTACGACTCTTTTAACTCTTATTTAAATAAAATATATTAAATGCCTTAATCTAACCAAAGTGGCATAAATAGGATCATATTTTGACCTAATGTTTATTTAGGTCTAAAAACACATATCCAATGAACTTAATAAAAGTTTTAGGGTAATTTTATATTAATATAATATTATTTTTACCATTAATTACTCTATATACCTCTATCCGTGGTAAATAAAATATAAAATTTATTATTCACAAAAAATAATTTTTATCCTATTAGATCAAATTTTTTATCCTGATCAAAACCTTTTATTTCTATTTTTTAAAATTCAATTCACAGAAGCGGAAAAATTTTGTTTACTACTAATCTCGAAAATGTGGCTAGAAGGCGGGTAAAAGTGACGTTCAAAAGTTCAATAATTTTTTGTATATAATTATATTATAAAAATGGTACCAATGACCTAAATTGTATTAATATATATATTTTTTATATTTTCACTTTAAAATAAATTTAAAGTAAAATTAATTATTTAAATGGAAAAGCCAGTTTTAAACTACTATGTAGTATTTTTCACTATTTATCTAAAATTGAAACTTCTTAGAAAAATATCAATAATTCATCCTAACATAATTTCGATATTAAAAATTCAAAAATAATGTTTATTTTATCAAAATAAATTAATATTATTGTCTAAAATTAATTTTATTATTTTTCATAGAAGGACAGGAAAATCAGTTCATTTGAGAAAATAGTAGTTTTAAACATATAAAGACTTTACCAGAAATTATATTTGTCATTTTAGAAAGAAATATAACTAATATTTAATAAGTAGTTATTAATATTCATATTGCGTGTTTAACATATAGGTTATATCTATCTTGTTTAAATAATTATAATAGTAATGTGTTGTGTCACAGAAACTTGGTGTTGCGTGTAACACAAGACATGTCGGTGTTGTGTGTAGTGAAATCTTCTCTTGGTGTTGTGTATAACATAATACAAAAAATTAGTTCAATTATATAATAAAAACAATCAATATTCAATGTTTTAGGAGTTGAAAATTTTATAATATTAAATTAATTTGAAAAAATATAAATTCAAAAAATATTGGGGTGTTACATCACCTTTTGAAGGAAAAAATTGGATTTATTAGTCCTCATGTCACTTATATGTAAAAAATATTAATGTATTATGTTGAAATTATAGTAAAATCACACAATATAGCCACAATTTTTAAAAATAAAATAACACATGATCGAATCATTTTAATAAAAACAATGTAGGGGTAAAACTCTAAATTCTAATTATATAAGATATATTTTCATTTTTTTAGTTACATATTGTTTTTTGTTCTCCTGGACTTATTGGATGATCATTGTGATCAATTTGGATACTTTAAAGATATATATTTTTGATATAATGAAATGATATAAAAAAAATCAACCTCACATGATGCCCATTGTGATTTTTAATATAATATTCAGAATATTAAAAATAAACTTCGAATTATATATTATATATTAGTTACTAACAATATTTTTTTTTAAATATGGTGATTTTAATTTTTCATGAAAACTATGGTATGATGATAGTCAATGCGCACAAGAAACCTATGGATTTATAGGATTGGATAAGTATTAGGGTATATGTAATAATATTTCACTATCAAAATATATATCAAAATAAATTATATTTTTCAATGTTTCTATAGTGATTGAATATAATTAATCACATCAATTGTGGTTATTAAATTTTTAAATTTATGAATGATTTCGCATTCCATCAAAAAATAGCATCTATGAATTGGTATCTATAAATGCAAATGAAAATTTAATTTAAAAATATTTATTAACTATTTGTTTATCTATATTTTTCTAGTACTACCATGATTTTTAAACATCCATACATTCAAAAGCATAAAAAGATTTATTTCAGAAAGAGTGGTCAGTTCAAATAGTGTTAGAATATTTTTAGACTTCATGAATAGGTTGTCTTCTATCATGCTTAGATTTTTTTATTTCATATAGATCATGCATAGGCAGTTCATCTACTATTTTTTAGTTAATTTTATTTTCATTGAATATCATTATTGGTGAAATTTATTTTAGTTCCATGTGATAAAAATATTTTCAAAGGACTCGAAATATTTAATGAATTATAGAATTAAAAGAAAAATGATTATTTAAAGGGGGTACACAAATTATGTTTCCAATTGAAAAGTTACATATTAATTCAAAAAATGTTCATTACATAGTAAAAAATGGGAAAATGAACTTGGGTTATTAGAATGATTTAAGATAATTATTGGATATTAAATTTTTAACATGTTTGAATTAACTATATATGAATATGATAAATGGTGAGTGCCTTTATGACTAAAAGTCCATGTTTTCAGTTTAAAAGTGAAATTTTAGTTCAAAAAACATCACAGACTCAAAACTAGGAAGACAAAATCAGATTTTATTTATACTTCAAGATAACCAATTATTATTTAAAGGAATTAAATGCGTGTCATTCTAATACATGTTGAGGCTAGAATGAATTATAGTGTGAGTTTAGTTTAAAAGTTACATTCTAGTTTAAAATTTCTATCATAGAACCAAACTAATAAAATTAAATTAGACTGTATTGATACAATAGAAAAATAATCGTTTTTCATTTTTTGAATGCATAATTTTACCACAAATCATTCCATTAAGAGATGTGGTTTTAATTATGTAAAGTGAATGTTTCTAGTTTTAAAATGACATTTAAGTTCAAACCAAACATCACAAACTAAAAAATGTGCAAATTGTCTCAGATTATGAGGATAATTTTGGAAAATGATTGATATTTTTTTATGACTTGTTGGAATTAACAACATGTAAATCCGATATGAAATGTGTCTGATTGTACTTAAAGTGTATATTTTCAATTTAAATGTGTCAATTTTGTTAAAAACACATGTTATATACTCAAAAATAAATAAACATTCTTGGGTGATCATGAAATAGTATAAAAATAATAGATAATTCATTTTTTACATATCGAAATTAATTGAGTACCTTCCCAAAATACAATGTCACCAGTATGACTAAAAGTGCATGGTTTCATTTTAAAAGTGACATTTTAGTTCAAAACACACATCTCAAACTCAAAAATGAAAAAATTATTTGATTTTCTTGATACTTTCAGGAGAATGATTGATTATTTTTTATAGAATTTCAAAATTAAACACACATCAATCAGACACATGGTGTGGTTGGTACATCTAAAAGAGTGATTTTTCAATTTATAATTGAAATTTTAATTCAAATCACACATCAAAAAAATAAAAAACATAAAAATTATCACATATTTTTATGATAAATTTGGTAAAATATCCATGATTTATTTATTTTTTATATGAATTAAACATATTCCATTCTGACCCATAGTCTGACTAATATGATTGAAAGTGGATATTTTTTGTTTAAAAGTGGAATTTTTGTTCCAAAAACCTGACACATAATCAAAACTAATAAAAACACTCATATTTTCACCACACTATAAGAAAATGATCAATCATTCATTTTTTACATGTAATAATTAACCACACATCAATCTAACTTATGGTGTGGATGGTTTGACTGAATGCATATATTTTTTAATTATAGGTGAAATTTTAGTTGAAAACATTTTTCATAGATAGAAAATTAATAAAATACAATCATACTATCATAATACCTTAGAAAAAAGATCGGTGAATAATTTGTGATGTGCAGTATTTAACTACACATCAATTAGACATGTGCTGTGGCTGGTATGAAATAAAGAGATTGTTTTTAATTTTAAAGTGACAATTTATTTAAAACCTTACATCAAAGACTCAAAACAAAGAAAAAATTATAATATTTTCATTATAAATAAGTAAAAAAATTAATATTTCATTTATGGAATATAGGAATTAACCTCATGTAATTCTAACATGTTGTGTGGCTGGTATGAATGAAAGTTCATGTATTCATTTTCAAAGTGAAATTTTAGTTATAATCACTTTTCACAGACTCAAAACAAAATAAAAATTCTTAGATTATCATTATAATTTAAGAAAATGATCAATAATTGATTTTTGAAATTTCATAATTAACCACACATTAATATTACATGTAATGTGACCAGTATAAAAAAAGTGCGTATTTTCAGCTCAAAAGTGGAATTATAGTACAAAACACACTTCAAATATTAAATAAGAAGCAAACACATATGGATTTTTTTGATAATTTTGAAAAATGGTCAAAACTTTATTTATGATGTGTAGTAATTATGGTATGCAATGTCAAAAGTATGATAAAAACATTATTTTTTCAATATAAAAGTGACATTTAGTTCAAAGCACGCATTTAAATTTTCATTTTTGTTTAGGTTTTATTTATACATTATTGTATCATATTTTGGTTTTATTTATTTATTTATAATGTATTACTAAAAATATATCTTTTCTTATTACATGTACACTATTTTTTATGAGTTTGGGTTGATCCATGGATAATCAAGTCTCTTCAATGATAGTGATTTGTGTTGGAAACCATCTATCTTTTCCTGGCATAGAAAGTTAAACCTAAAAATTTATTAAATTTAAATGTGTCATACCATTCATGGACTATGATGGAATTATTTTGGATAGTCTTATTCTGGAGCATAGTTTGGTGGTTTTGGATGACCCTTTTTTATCAGTTTGTTCATGGGTTGGGATACCCAAAAGCCTTTTTTATATCGTGTTCCTTGGTTAGGCCAACCAAGAATTTCTAGGTTCCCACTAAACCATTAAAAGTTATCATTTTTATTAAAAAATATATTTTTTTGAGATTAAATATATTTTTTAATATATCAGTATGAAAAAAATATCAATTAATGACGATTGTATTTTGTGTTTAGCAGTGGTTTAGACCGTTGTGAAATGATTAATGGTAGTTTTTCCAAACCATTATTAATTCCTTTATCCACAATTACTTCAAGGTTATTTTAAAAAAAATAGAGAATCATTTCATGATAGAATTTAGTGGAGTTTTTCTATTTTTAATATTTTTATAAAAAATTATATAAAAAAATTATTTAGTAGTAGTTTTTTAATTTTTTTAATTTTTTTTAAAATATCAGTTTTAGCCCCTCTTGACCAAGGCCCATACCAGGACTTCCTAGTCTAATCTCACCATGATTATCCCCATATATCTTTCCCCTGACCTAGTCCCACTTGGCATACCGATCCTAAGCCTATAACACTCTGGCCCACACAAACCTGCCCAACCCATCCTAAAAAATTAACCATATATGTGTGAAGTGTGAGATTTGAACCCCTTAAATATTAGTTATTGTTGAAATCCTTTACCACTCCACTAAACCCATCATATGGAAACTAAATAGACTTTAATATATATATATATATGTATATATATACAAGTAAAAACTTATATATGCCAATAAATATTTATTTATAACTTATAAATAAATATAAATAAAAATATAATTACATTTAAATTTATAAAAATGTAGTTTTATTTAAATTTATAAATATCTGAATACATATAAATATATATATAAATATTTATAAATATAATTAAATTTTCATAATTGTATATAAATACATGTACATATACATATATATAATTAAATATATATACATATATATATTAAAGGTAGAGGATATTACAAACAACGAGAACACACACACCCTAGATTTAGTGGGCCTTGTCTACATGCATCCCCATTAGAACTGGAATACACCATGTTTTACTAGAACCCTTACATTTATCGTGAAAAAAGTACAAGGGAATTTAATTATCTAATTGAAATATCCCAAGGCCCTTGGGAGTCCCAAAGGGATCCCTTTTTCCTATATCATAGGGCTTATATCCTTTCCCCCTAGACGGTGCACCTCCCCTACTGTGAGTGCATATACCCAGCATCATCAACCATCCCTGTCTATTATTGGCCTTTCTGAAGACCCGTAACATATGCATCATCCCAACCACATGCACTAACACCATACCTCATCATCAAAATGCCAACAAGTGACCCCATTTGAACTCTGTGACTCATGGCTATCATAGTCCCATCTGGAAACCCCATCACCCATCCTCACCAGACCCCTTGAGATCCATAGCCTCCTTTACCATGCATGATTTCCATTATCCCACCTAAAGACATTGATTTTCACTTTGTTCATTGTCATCACCGTCATCACCCCTACTGGTGTGTAGAAAATTAGCCCACGTCGACTCGACATATCCTCTAAGACAGTACACCACATGGCTTGTAGCACATTCTTGATCACCATGGACTGATGGTATGCACTAGGGAATCATATATAACCCTTTGGGAATTGATTTCCATATGAAAATCTGGGAAGACCCATTGATGAAATAGATTACCACACTGACCAATAAACATTTATAAAAAAAATATAAATATCTAATATAAGTAAAAATAACAAATGCTAAAAAATGATATCATAAAATCATCACATCCAAAGACATAAACAATACATATACATATGATATCTAAATTTAATACTCCAAATAGGGTATAACACCAAAAGGATAAATAAATCATATCACACTTACACAAAATCAAAAAACTACTCTATATGAGCTAAAATCTGTGGGACCATATCTCTGACACCCTAAAATAGCCACGAACATCTAAAATCAAGAAGGGACACATAACTGTATTGTTCCCTTACCCTTATCGGTGCCATAAAAAACAAAGGTTGACATACACTAAAAGGAATATATAGGGCGTGATACACAAAACCTAGTGGGATATTATGATGAATCTTTGTACTTCCTTTTACCATGAAAACGATTAATTCTTGTTTGAAAACTCATTTTCAAAACCATGTTTACTTTTTAAATGAAAGTTTACTTGAAATCAATTCTTTATAAATCTCTTTAGTTTTTATCAAGCAAACCATCCTTTAAAAAGTATGAACTTAAAGTATCAAATAAAAAAATAAATCTATCTAACATAAACAATCTCAACACACCAAAACATTAAAAAAATTTGTTGTAAGAATAAACATTATTTCATAAAAAATAATGGAAAATCGGCATAAACATAAAATATATCACAACCAAACAAATCATATAAAATCCAATCAGGGACAAGTAGTAGATACCATTGACTCTAAATAATAGGGTTCTAGTGTGACTTACAATGAACCTTGGACCACTATTTCCTAAGATAATCCAATATGATTAATAATATCACTTGGTATTAGCCAGTTTCTTACCTTCAAAGAGCTCACCTAGTCCATTGGTCAAAATTATTTCCATGGGCTCCCTTAATCCTCATGGAAAACTATCCTCCCAAGGGATCTCTCCCGCCAATAGATAACATTCCATACGTATGATCTCTCAATTCACATGGAAAATGTTCCTTATATTATTTAAAACCTAGTCTAGGGATTGATCCACTAAGGACAATGACTCACACACCCAAGGTCTACCATCTACCACTCAGTTCCACACGATAACATCAAGAAGTCCCAATCACATAAGCCATTCATTTTTTTGTATAAACCTTCCATGATCATAAGAAGTAATGAAATACCTCTTTGTAAACCCCTTAAAAAATCCATTTTAAATAATAAAACCTATTTGGTACATTTTAAAAAACATATGGGGTGTATAAAATACTACTCTCTTTGAAAATATACTTTAAACCATTACATTTATAAATAATTTATAAAATCACAATATGCATGGATTGACCATCAATAATAACTCAAATTAGTGGAAATTTAATAATTAAAACCAATAGAAATAAAGAATAAATTGAAATACATGGAAAATAAAATTTAAATTTAGACACCTTCCTTGATACAAAACTAAATATTTTCTCATTTTATGAAAACTACAATATTTTTGTAGGAGAGGTCCTCACACACCTAATCCATAGGGAAATACCATAAAAACCCCATAAATATCCCTAGTTTTGGCCAAATCTCAATATATGTTTTCCATCATCCATGTCAATTAATGAAAAAGGAAAGGAAAGGGGTAAAGAAGAAGAAATAATGAATAAATTAATCTTTCCTCATGATAGAACACTAAGGATCTAAGAATAATCCACTAAAATAGATGGGGAAGAAGATCTATGGAGCGAGGGAGAGTATACATATGAATTGAGAGATAAATAAGGGAAAATTACTTAATGATTAATAAGGGTGAAATGGTTAAATTCTATTTTTAAATGATCTTGACACAAAACATGGTTTGAAATCACAGTCAGAAAAACAGTGTTCCAACTATGTAGAAGCCACTGTATCTCCAAAAATAACTCACATGTTTTCTAAAGATCCTCAAATGGTTAAAAAACTATTCTAAAGTTGTGAAAAACCTCACCATCCCCCAAAACATACCTAACACATAGTTAGACACTCTATTTCTGTAAATGTGCACCAAACATGTGCCAAGGACTCTTTTCTAAAAAAATCGAAGTTCTAGATCTACAACTCCTTGAAAATCCTCTAATAATGAAATATAGAAAGAAAGCAAGAAAAAAAGATCAAAATAAAATATACATATGACCCTGCAAGTGTCACATGGAATTAGTTGATGCCAAACGACCACCTCTGTTACACCCATAACATATGTGGGTAAAAAATCCAACACTTAATTTAATTTAGGGAAACTAGAAGTTAGGGGTTGAACCGTTAGTAAAGGATAAAAACTAAACACCCCATCCAACATAGTTGGGGGTTGTTTTTGATATATATAGATATATATAAACATAGATAAATAAACATATATATATATATATATATTAGATATAGGGGGTTACAAACTGAAAACAACACACACTTAAGAACCCTAGTGAGTCAAGTATCATACATCCCAAAAATTAATGTAAAGTACCCATTTAACCAATTTTATTACATATTTATAGCATGGTGAACTATGTTCTTGATGTCCTAAAGGCCCAATTGAATGCTTCCCAAAGGCTCCTGAAGAAGTTGACTTGAAGGTATAATAACCCATATCATTTTATAAATTTTATTTAATGATTTATTTCATAAAGATACACAAAATAAGATCCAAAATATAAATATGCAACACGAGAATATTTTATATGAATTTCCATTAAATCAACTTGATGTATTAGATAACTTACTTTATAAACAATCCTAAGTCTAAATGAATTGTGATATAGTATACCGTTATAACCCAACTATTGGATTGATATGCATTAATATGATTAACCACACTATAAAATATATATTTTAATTAATTAAAAATTTTAAATTTATAGATTAATTCCTATGTAATAGTCATTAATTTTTAATGAAATCATATAATGAATAAAAGATAATTTTTTTCAAATAAATGTATTTTTTCTACATATTACGTCTGTTTTATCGAAACAAAGTATATTGATAACTATTGAAAAATTATTTAAATGAAATATATTGATAATTTATTAGAATATATTAATATTCATCTATACATTAGTTATATAAAGGTCAGGATTGAAGATAAAATCATTTTAAAGAAAAAAAAAATTATTTTTTATAAAACCATTTTATGTGCATAATATGTTTTTTATCAAAAAAATTTTAATTAATAAAAATTTATTAGAAATTTTAATTAAAATAGAGATTATATAATTTATAAAATATTTTTAAATACATTAAATAGTAATTTCTTTGAAATGAACTAAATTAATTTTAGTTTTACTCTTAAAAATTTATTTTTCTAAAAAATGGTTTTTATTACTTTTTGAGCACTTTAAAATTAATTTATAAAACCTATAAAAATTTAACTTTATAAAATGGATTCCATATTTGGAAATATAATTTAAAAATTTGGAAATGATTTCACTTTAAGTTTTGGTCATAATGAAGAGTAAAAGCAATAAAACTTTGTTACTATGATTAGGGTTAAAACAAGTTATCTGGGGGGTTATATTAAAAGATAATGGAAATATATCTAGATAAAATTGTCTAATTATTATTATTTTGAATATATTTAAACAATATATTATCCTAAATTCTAATTTTTCCCATTTTTGGGCACTTTCATAAAAAAATAACATTATATTTTTTATTTCCTTTATATAATTACATGCGTGTCTTCTCCCTCAATTATAAAAGGGAACATTTTATCCTCCATATTAATAAATTTTGAGCATTATATCTCAGTAAATAACTACCAAAAAATGTTCCTATATTCTATCCCATTTTATTATATCACCTATTATTCTCCTAAGATCAATCGTTCAAATCTTAATGTGTAAGCCAAAGTTGGTCGCTTTAAATAGAGGTATAAATATTAACGTTGATCTATCAATTTTTATTATTCTTTCACATTATACAATCCTATTTTATCCATTATAAAATTATTAATATAGTATAATAAATATATTAATATTTTATTATGATTAATTAACAACTATTTTATACCTCATTTCCTTCAAATGGAAATGAAAGTATCACTTGCGTGTACGTGTGGACTACCACCTCCCCGAAGCGATGTGATTCATTTTCCATCACCGCCTCATATGGATAATTTTGATTATAAATTTAATAAATATATTTCATATTTATTATATAATTATTATTTTTTAATGATAAAATATTGTTTATCTTTCTTTCATTCTTTTATTTATAAAAATGAGAACCACATTCATTCAAATGTATGGACTGCCATATTCATAAACATAGTTATTAATTTTTCTATCTATAAATTTTATGGATTGTTCTAAATATGTATATAATGAATATGTATATAATGAATATATATATATATATAATATTTATATCATTTTTATGAAATTTTATAACCTGAAATGTAACACCCCAGGTAAATAAAGAATATGACATTTTTATATTTATCCCTATTTGTGAATAAAATGTCAATATTAATTTAAAGGGAACGTTATGCTCGATGGCTTACCCAATACCCAACAACGAGTTCCATTGAAATCATACGTTGCACTCTAATAATAAAATAATATTATTTTAAATGGTAGTTAACACATAGCTGTTGTATTGACAAGAATGAATAGAAATAACTAAAATATGATTATATATGTTTGTTAAATGATTTTACTTTTATCCAAAAAAAATTAGAGGCTTAAAATACAAATGAATCCAATCTTAAGCATTGAATACACTAGTATTTTTAAAGGATTGTTTTACTACCTTTTGATGGAAAACCATTTTTAAATCAAACTTTTGACAATTTTATAAGCTCTATTTTTCAAAATAAACATATTATTTATGATTGGGACATAGAAATTTACCTTGGGTTAATTTTTGGTATTTTTCTGACAATGTTCATTTTTCAATGAATAGTGAAAAATAATGCATTTTACATCAAAACTGCTTTTTCATATAATTTAATTATATGGTTATATTATCTTTTTAATTTGTTTTAAAGTTTAATTGGAATATATTTTTACCATTTAATCCAATTATGGTCATTGGGATTAATTTCACTTCGGAATTGGGCATAAACAAGTGCCAAACTTTTCATAAGTATTGTTTCTAAAAACACCGCTATTTGTTTTGACGAGAAGTTTTTTTAAATTAATTATTGAAATTTATTTGTTTGGAATTTGGTAAAATAGATTACATATTTGGAATCAGAGGGTCCAAATTATGTAATTAATACTCTTTTGTTTTTGGACATTATGAATAGTAACGACGTTAATTATCTTTAATTATCTTGATTAATGAGTAATCGGGTAGTTAAAGATAATAAGATAATATCATAATGATAAAAAATGACCACAACATGTGTCCTAAGGATACTTTTTGTCTCATGGCCGACCATGAGATGCCTTTTTCCAAACTTGGGGGCCCCATGGAATCACTTTTGTGAGAAAGTGACTTTTTATCTTTTTATTTTTAAAGAATGTTAAATGTAACAAAGAACGTATCACCTAAGTAAAATATTTTTAATTTTGTATACATAAATGATATCTTGGACTATAAATATTCATTAAAATATGAAACTATTTCCAACATCATGATATTTTTTTTATAATTTTTAGACATTAAAGTTATTAAATTATTTATGACATCATGATGATGTAGCGATTACCTCATTAATAAAGGATTTAAATAAAATGGAAAGATAATGTAAAATCTAAGACCTAAAAATGTCCAAAACTTATTGTATGGGTGGATTTCGAACCCTTATCACCTTATCCTCGAAACACACCAATGTGGGACCATTAAAATCCGAAACTCATTTGAAAATAAAGTTACATTTTATACCTTTCCAAGAGTGCCCCTCCTCTCCTCTTATAAAAGGCCCCCACCTCTGCCACCTTACCCACACTTCCAAAGCCTTTGGCTCGGCCAACCCCGGCCCATTATATCTATTTACATCCCTATCTTACTCCTTGAAGCCTCACTTTGGGAAGAAGTCTTCCCAAGGAAGCCTTTGATCTCAAACCAAAGGGAGTTACCCAATTTTAAGGTAATGTCTTCACTTGAGTCTTTTTGTTTTATTTTGCTTCTCCAACCCCTAAACTCTTTTTATTCTTTAATTTTTTAAAAACACCAGTATCTTAAATATACTAGGATGTTTTTATGTTAATTATTCTATCTAAACTTACACACACCTCCATCTAATGGTTAAAGAACATACTGTTTCTGTGGAAGGCGAATATCTGTCTCACGAAACGATGATTGTTCAACACTCATATAACACCTTAAATGGTGGCCATTAAGATTTCACTATATTTATATATGATATATAATATGTTTATGTTTTACTTAAGCTTATGTATTTTTCATTTATGGCATACCTTTATGGTTTCCATTATGGGTAAACATGATATCTTCATTTTAGGAAGTGCGGACTACCGCCCCCTCAAAGTGATTTGATTCGTTAATGCCATATGTGGGACGTATAAAGGATGATTTAAAGTTATTATATATGATGTTATACAGGAATTATAATATAAATTTATATCATTATTATTTTATTTCCATTAAAGTATGAGATAGAAATGAAAGTAGCGTTCATGCGTACGTACGGCTTACCGTCTCTATGAACGGTGCATTTCATTTCTTATCTCCAAATGTTATGTACTATTATAAGTACATATATATAATGGATATATATGTAATATATTAAATCCAAATTATGGATATAATTCTGGAATTATAATATATATATCTATCATTTTGTTTTAATTCCATTAATATGACAAAAAATGAAAGTATCGTTCATGCGTACGTACGGCCTACCGTCTCCATGAACGGTGCTTTTAATTTTTTTATCTCCAAATGCTATGGAATAGTATAAAATGAATATATAATGGATATATATGATATTTAAAACATCAATACTATTCTGGATATGATGTACCGGTAACTACATTTTCCAACAAGTTCAATTTTTGACTCATGTACCAAACATCGACAAAAACAACAGATATGAACTCATATTATTAACCAATTATTATAACATTAAAATATGTGATATTAACTGAATAATAATATTTATAGGAGGTCCTTAAACAATTATAAATTGACCAAAGTTTATTATTAAGGAATATAAAGAAACGAACAAGACAAGTTGGACTTGAGGTAAGGGATCCTACTCCTCTCTTTCTTTTTATGTACACTCTTTTATGTCATTCCTTTTAAAGATCATCTTTCTTGTTATTGGGATGTTATTTTATATTACTATTACTGTAATTTTTTCTATGTTCAAATGATGAGAGACCCTATTCTATCTCATCAATCCATTTCGGAAGTTTTGAGTGGCGCTGTTAGGCTGCCGAATTTTCGTAAGAGATCCAACCTCTCTATTTCTTTTTAAGTACTCTCATTTGTGTCATATCTTTTAATCCCATCATTATTATGTTTGGGGATGTTATTTTATATTCCTCATACTTTAATTTTTATGTTCATATTATGGGAGACCCTATTTGATCCCATATATCAATTTTTGGAAGTTTTAAGTGGCGCCGTTAGGCTGCTGAGTTTTCGTAAGGGATTTTTCATCTCACTTTTATTCCTGTGACATTTATGCTACGTTTGCCACTATTTACTTTGAGTGGTGTATGTACTGCCCATTATTATACACTTTGTGTAGTATAATTTCATTTATGGATATTTACATCTTCATTGTATGACCCTTCTTCCATGGGGTGTACTTTTCGAAAGTTACCAAACTCGGTAAGGGGACCTTTCACCCTCCTTTTTTTTAAAAGACTTATTTTGTTATGTACTTTAATTCACATACTATTATGTTGGGATATGTTCTTCTATATCCTTATTTATGTAAATTTTATTTCCAAGTGATGAGATCCCCTTTATCTCTCTCATCAACCCTTTTTGTAAAATTTTATGTGACGCCATTAGGCTGTCGAATTTTACCAAGGGAACTTCTTAACTAAATTTCGATTTCTTTGGGTTCAACATGTAGTTATTGAATATGTCACCCTTTGAATATGTGTGAATAACCTTTTATTGTTTTACACTTAATATACACTTATATTGGGTGTATTTATTTTTGTCACACATAATTATGAGATTGATTTATCCTTAATTTAAGGATACCTTCTTTATAATGGATTTCATCTCATTTTACATTTCTTTTGAGAATTCATTGTTGTTATGAACCAATTCACTCTATATGGTTGGTATACTGTCCTTTGACATATTATATCATGAATCCCTTTATTCTCATGATATAATAAAGTTCGGATTAAATGTTAATCCGCTATTATTTGTATTCAAGGGTCTCTCATTTTGTTAAAAACTATTTAACAAAAATATCGTTTTAAATGTTTTAACGATTTATTATTCTAAATATTTATCGTTAATGTCCATGTTTTCAAAATGGGTTTCAGTATTTATTTATATGGACATTAATGTTTTAAAATTATAATTCCATTAAAAGCTTCAAAGTGGTATGGGACACTTTGATTCAAAAATCTCTTTTAAATGGTTTTTGAAAATGGATTGATTAATTCAATTTCTGGGAATTACTTATTATGATTGCAAATGAAATGTTGTTATTGAAATGTTTATATTTTCAATATTTTATGTGTAATGATGGTACTTGGACATTTTATGGGTGGTTACGTGATAAACCATATGAAGGGTGGTGTCGTGAATACCAGGACGGGTGGTTACGTTATAACCTCCAATTCATTGGGTATGGAAGTCGGCCATATGGCTATTCCATTAAGTGATATGTGTGGAAGTCGACCATATGGATATTCCACGTAGGTATGTTTATGTCCCAAGTTACCTTTATATGTTATGTGTTCTTTATATGGGTTTTATGGTAATCCTTTGGTTACAAGAGGGTAATTAATGATATTATATTCAGTGAAGAGTTTTTACTACTTCATGAAGGTGAAGGTATTACTTTGATAAAGTATACATGGTTTACTTGATGTTTTAAAAACTAACAGTTTTCATTCTTTGTGTATCCCTTACTGAGCTTTTTATGCTCATCCCAAGTTTTTGAAATGTTTTTCACAGGACATAACGTGGAATAGTGTCAAGGATGGGATCAAGGGAAAGTCATGCTACCTAAAACATGGAACTCGACATGTTTCTTTTTAGGAGTTTTTATTTTATGGAAACTTAGTAGAAGTTTCTACTTTATAATCTTTTGAGATGTAATAGTTATTTCCTAATTCTCTAAAACTCTAAACCTGAAAAGATCCTCGAGGTGAATTATTCATTTAATTCAATATTAAGTAAGGTTTAAGGCTAGGGTCTTATAGTTTGTATCAAAGGTCGGTTTAGATAACATTAGAGGTTAGGGTATTCTTTAAGCATAAGTGACATTACCATAATGGTTAGGATTTCATAAAGAGTCCTAATTTTATATAAAGTGAATATGTAAGTATATCTTAGTGTTTATCTTCCTCATTAGTACATGATGGTTTTGTTGATATACTCACACTGACCTTTTTTGTTTTAGTAAATTGCTGGATCTAGCAGGCACCAAAGTAACAGTGGATGTGAAGGAAACTGTGACAGTTTTTTGAAAAAGAAACTGAATGATATGGGAGCTGTAATGAGAACTCTTGTGATTATCCTCAACCAACTATCTGGAGTCATGATTGACCACCTAAACCTTGGTGATTTCTCTAAGGCATCATATATGCGAGAAACAAATACCTACAGAAGTACAGGTAATAATCATAAAGGTAAGTGTGTTCAAAAACTTATGTGTCAAAGATGTGGAAAGAAACACCTAGGAAAATGTTTCAAAGGGACAGAAATATGCTATAGATGTGGAAATGAAGGTCATAAAGCAAGAACCTTCCATGGAAAAAGGAAGCATTTAGTTGACTCGAGGAAAGGGAAAGAAGTTCTTTCTGAGGGATCAATTGAATGTTTTAAATGTGGTGTGCATGGTCATTATGAAAACTCATGTCCTATGAAGAATTTTCGTGAATGAGATCACCAAGATCATACAAATGTTCCTTTACCAATACCTAATTCCATTCTGATTAAGGATGAAGAAACTGAAAATGACCAATCAAAGGTATGGATTATTTCATAACTATTGTTTTCCTATTTTGGAATCTTAGGATATGATTCATGATTTTTATTGTAGGAAAGAAGTATTTAAGAATAAGTTGGAAAGGAATGGTTAATGGATCATGAAGAATTTTGAATGAGTAATAAGTCAACATATAAGGGCTTCAAGAGTTATGGTGAAATTCTTAAGAGTATTAAGTCTTTTTTGATGATGGGGTTACATTAGAAGACTTTTTATAGTATGTGTAACCCTGATGTTTAATATATAAAAATTTTATTCAAGGAATAGTTATTTGTTCTTTTGTGGACATAGTTATAAATAATCATTTGGGTTTATATGATCCTTATTTTGGAGGTAATTATGGGTTACTATATGTTATGATGGAAGTGAAAGGCATGAGATAAAATTGAGGTTAAATGATGTTATGGTTATTTTTGATGATTTCATCTCTTTTTGGGGAATGATTTGAGAATTATATAGTTTTGGAAAAAGGACAACATGCAGACCGTGTGACAACCCATCGCGTCGGACAAAGCTACGAGAATCGAACCCACAACCAAAGTGCAACTGGTATTTATCCCCTACCACTGCACTACGTGAAGTCCCTGGTTAGTTTGACTGATTCTTTTTAGTTAGATGATTTTATGAATTAAGAGTAATTTGATTTTGGGTTATCTATGAAAATATATTAACCTATCATGGAGGATATGTGATTAGGTTAATTACTTTTCAATACGAGACTTTAAGAGAAACTGATGTTGTTTGGAGATAAATGTTACGATTTAACTTGGAAGAATATGTGACTAAAACCTTCAAATGTTTGGGTTTCAATATTAGTTTTGTTTACTTTGAAGGATTTTATGGACAAATTTTTTATCGAATGGTCCTCGTTTAACTTCGGGTTTTGTTGGACAAATTTTGGAGATTAAGAATAGATTTTCTTTTTATAAAGGGTTATCCTTTTCTGGATTATCTAATCTTGTACTATCCTTTTTGGTTTTGGTTTTGGTTAAAGTCTAAAGACTTGGGAAGTATATAGTTCTCTTTTGTGGATTAAGTGATTCTCTAGAAGTTGATTATAGTACTCTTAATGTGAACAAGTCTTCCTTAATACTCGTCTTTTGGGGAAAGTATGAGTTTGTGTAATAAATCTAATAAAAGTTGAAAGTAAACATGATAAGTAATTATGTTTTCTTATGAATAAATTCCTCAATAAAATGTAACTTAAAACAAAAATCTTGTCTATTAACTTTTCCTAATGGGGAATTGAAGACCGTTTAACCCAAAACAAGTTTGTGATTTTCTTGTGGTTAACTTTCTCCTAGACATGTTTTCTATCACTCTCCATCAGAACATGACCCTATGTTTTCTCCTCCATGTCCATGTTTTCCTACATGGAATCCTAGTATGGGTTAACTCGGATGACCTCTGTACTTATCTTCCTTTACTTTAAAGTGATTGTTTTACCGACTCTTGTTCCCATGTGGGACTTTCAAGGATGTTTCCAAGCTCAATTTTAAAATTGCGAGGACGTAATTCCCAAATGGGGGAAGGATGTAACACCCCAGGTAAATAAAGAATATGAAATTTTTATTTTTATCCCTATTTGTGAATAAAATTTCAATATTAATTTAAAGTGAACGTTATGCTCGATGGCTTACCCAATACCCAACAACGAGTTCCTTTGAAATCATACGTTTCACTCTAATAATAAAATAATATTATTTTAAATGGTAGTTAACACATAGCTGTTGTATTGACAAGAATGAATAGAAATAACTAAAATATGATTATATATGTTTGTTAAATGTTTTTACTTTTATCCAAAAAAATTTAGAGGCTTAAAATACAAATGAATCCAATCTTAAGCATTGAATACACTAGTATTTTTAAAGGATTGTTTTACTACCTTTTGATGGGAAACCATTTTTAAATCAAACTTTTGACAATTTTATAAGCTCTATTTTTCAAAATAAATATATTATTTATGATTGGGACATATAAATTTACCTTGGGTTAATTTTTGGTATTTTTCTGACAATGTTCATTTTTCAATGAATAGTGAAAAATAATGCATTTTACATCAAAACTGCTTTTTCATATAATTTAATTATATGGTTATATTATCTTTTTAATTTGTTTTAAAGTTTTATTGGAATATATTTTTACCATTTAATCCAATTATGGTCATTGAGATTATTTTCACTTCGGAATTGGGTATAAACAAGTGCCAAACTTTTCATAAGTATTGTTTCTAAAAAACCCGCTATTTATTTTGACAACGAGAAGTTTTTTTAAATTAATTATTGAAATTTATTTGTTTGGAATTTGGTAAAATGGATTACATATTTGGAATCAGAAGGTCCAAATTATGTAATTAATACTCTTTTGTTTTTGGACATTATGAATAGTAACGACGGTAATTATCTTTAATTATCTTGATTAATGAGTAATCGGGTAGTTAAAGATAATAAGATAATATCATAATTATAAAAAATGACCACAACATGTGTCCTAAGTATACTGTTTGTCTAATGGCCGACCATGAGATGCCTTTTTCCAAACTTGGGGGCCCCATGGAATCACTTTTGTGAGAAAGTGACTTTTTATCTTTTTGTTTTTAAAGAATGTTAAATGTAACAAAGAATGTATCACCTAAGTAAAATATTTTTAATTTTGTCTACATAAATGATATTTTGGACTATAAATATTCATTAAAATATGAAACTATTTCCAACATCATGATATTTTTTTATAATTTTTAGACATTAAAGTTATTAAATTATTTATGACATCATGCTGATGTAGCGATTACCTCATTAATAAAGGATTTAAATAAAATGGAAAGATAATGTAAAATCTAAGACCTACACATGTCCAAAACTTATTGGATGGGTGGATTTATAACACTTATCACCTTATCCTCGAAAAAAATCAATGTGGGACCATTAAAATCTGAAACTCATTTGAAAATAAAGTTACATTTTATACCTTTCCAAGTGTGCCCCTCCTCTCCTCTTATAAAAGGCCCCCACCTCTACCACCTTACCCACACTTCCAAAGCCTTTGGCTCGGCCAAACCCTGCCCATTCTGTCTATTTACATCCCTCTCTTACTCCTTGAAGCCTCACTTTGGGCAGAGGTCTTCCCAAGGAAGCCTTTGATCTCAAACCAAAGGGAGTTACCCAATTTTAAGGTAATGTCTTCACTTGAGTCTTTTTGTTTTATTTTTATTCTCCAACCCCTAAACTCTTTTTATTCTTTCATTTTGAAACAACACCAGTATCTTAAATATACTAGGATGTTGTTATGTTAATTATTCTAGCTAAACATGCACACACCTCCATCTAATGGTTAAAGAACATACTGTTTCTGTGGATGGCGAATATCTGTCTCACGAAACGATGATTGTTCAACACTCATATAACACCTTAAATGGTGGATATTAAGATGTAACTATATTTATATATGATACATAATATGTTTTTGTTTTACTTAAGCTTATTTATTTTTCATTTATGGCATACCTTTATGGTTTCCATTATGGGTAAACGTGATATCTTCATTTTAGGAAGTGCGGACTACCGCCCCCTCAAAGTGATTTGATTCGTTAATTCCATATGTGGGACGTATAAAGGATGATTTAAAGTTATTATATATGATTTTATACAGGAATTATAATATAACTTTATATCATTATTATTTTATTTCCATTAAAGTATGAGATAGAAATGAAAGTAGCGTTCATGCGTACGTACGGCTTACCGTCTCCATGAACGGTGCATTTCATTTCTTATCTCCAAATGTTATGTACTATTATAAGTACATATATATAATGGATATATATGTAATATATTACATCTAAATTATGGATATCATTCTGGAATTATAATATATATATATCTATCATTTTGTTTTAATTCCATTAATATGACAAAAAATGAAAGTATCGTTCATGCGTACGTACGTCCTACCGTCTCCATGAACGGTGATTTTAATTTTTTTATCTCCAAATGCTATGGAATAGTATAAAATGAATATATACGGGATATATATGATATTTAAAACATCAATACTATTCTGGATATGATGTACCTATAACTACATTTTCCAACAAGTTCAATTTTTGACTCATGTACCAAACATCGAAAAAAACGACTGATATGAACTCATATTATTAACCAATTATTATAACATGAAAATATGTGATATTAACTGAATAATAATATTTATAGGAGGTCCTTAAACAATTATAAATTGACCAAAGTTTATTATTCAGGAATATAAAGAAACGAACCAGACAAGTTGGACTTGAGGTAAGGGATCCTACTCCTCTCTTTCTTTTTATGTACACTCTTTTATGTCATTCCTTTTAAAGCTCATCTTTCTTGTTATTGGGATGTTATTTTATATTACTATTACTGTAATTTTTTTTATGTTCAAATGATGAGAGACCCTATTCTCTCTCATCAATCCATTTTGGAAGTTTTGAGTGGCGCCGTTAGGCTGCCGAATTTTCGTAAGAGATCCAACCTCTCTATTTCTTTTTAAGTACTCTCATTTGTGTCATATCTTTTAATACCATCTTTATTATGTTTGGGGACGTTATTTTATATTCCTCATACTTTAATTTTTATGTTCATATTATGGGAGACCCTATTTGATCTCATATATCAATTTTTGGAAGTTTTAAGTGGCGCCGTTAGGCTGCCGAGTTTTCGTAAGGGATTTTTCATCTCACTTTTATTCCTGTGACATTTATGCTACGTTTTCCACTATTTACTTTGAGTGGTGTATGTACTGCCCATTATTATACACTTTGTGTAGTATAATTTCATTTATGGGTATTTACATCTTCATTGTATGACCCTTCTTCCATGGGGTGTACTTTTCGAAAGATACCCAACTCGGTAAGGGGACCTTTCACCCTCCTTTTTTTTAAAAGACTTCTTTTGTTATGTATTTTAATTCACATACTATTATGTTGGGATATGTTCTTATATATCCTTATTTATGTAAATTTTATGTCCAAGTGATGAGATCCCCTTTATCTCTCTCATCAACCCTTTTTGTAAAATTTTATGTGACGCCATTAGGCTGTCGAATTTTACCAAGGGAACTTCTTAACTAAATTTCGATTTCTTTGGGTTCAACATGTAGTTATTGAATATGTCACCCTTTGAATATGTGTGAATAACCTTTGATTGTTTTACACTTAATATCCACTTATATTGGGTGTATTTATTTTTGTCACACATAATTATGAGATTGATTTATCCTTAATTTAAGGATACCTTCTTTATAATGGATTTCATCTCATTTTACATTTCTTGTGATAATTCATTGTTGTTATGCACCAATTCACCCTATATGGTGTGTATACTGTGCTTTGACATATTATATCATTAATCCCTTTATTCTCATGATATAATAAAGTTCGGATTAAATGTTATTCCGCTATTATTTGTATTCAAGGGTCTCTCATTTTGTTAAAAACTATTTAACAAAAATATCGTTTTAAATGTTTTAACGATTTATTATTCTAAATATTTATCGTTAATGTCCATGTTTTCAAAATGGTTTTCAGTATTTATTTATATGGACATTAATGTTTTAAAATTATAATTCCATTAAAAGCTTCAAAGTGGTATGGGACACTTTGATTCAAAAATATCTTTTAAATGGTTTTTGAAAATGGATTGATTAATTCAATATCTGGGAATTACTTATTATGATTTCAAATGAAATGTTGTTATTGAAATGTTTATATTTTCAATATTTTATGTGTAATGATGGTACTTGGACATTTTATGGGTGGTTACGTGATAAACCATATGAGGGGTGGTGCCGTGAATACTAGGACAGGTGGTTACGTTATAATCTCCAATGCATTGGGTATGGAAGTCGGCCGTATGGCTATTCCATTAAGTGATATGTGTGGAAGTCGACCGTATGGCTATTCCACGTATGTATGTTTATGTCCCAATTTACCTTTATATGTTATGTGTTCTTTATATGGGTTTTATGGTAATCCTTTGGTTACAAGAGGGTAAGTAATGATATTATATTCAGTGAAGAGTTTTTACTACTTCATGAAGGTGAAGGTATTACTTTGATAAAGTATACATGGTTTACATGATGTTTGAAAAACTAATAGTTTTCATTCTTTGTGTATCCCTTACTGAGCTTTTTATGATCATCCCATGTTTTTGAAATGTTTTTCATAGGACATAACGTGGAATAGTGTCAAGGATGGGATCAAAGGAAAGTCATGCTACCTAAAACATGGAACTCGACATGTTTCTTTTTATGAGTTTTTATTTTATGGAAACTTAGTAGAAGTTTCTAATTTGTAATATTTTGAGATGTAATAGTTATTTCCTAATTCTCTAAAACACTAAACCTGAAAAGATCCTCGATGTGAATTATTCATTTAATTCAATATTAAGTAAGGTTTAAGGCTAGGGTCTTATAGTTGGTATCAAAGGTCGGTTTAGATAACATTAGAGGTTAGGGTATTCTTTAAGCATAAGTGACATTACCATAATGGTTAGGATTTCAGAAATAGTCTTAATTTTATATAAAGTGAATGAGTAAGTATATCTTAGTGTTTATCTTCCTCATTAGTACATGATGGTTTTGTTGATATACTCACACTGACCTTTTTTGTTTTAGTAAATTGCTGGATCTAGTAGGCACCAAAGTAACAGTGGATGTGAAGGAAACTGTGACAGTTTTTTGAGCAAGCAACTAAATGATATGGGAGCTGCAATGAGAACTCTTGTGATTATCCTCAACCAACTATCTGGAGTCATTATTGACCACCTAAACCTTGGTGATTTCTATAAGGCATCATATATGCGAGAAACAAATCCCTACGGAAGTACAGGTAATAGTAATAAAGGTAAGTGTGTTCAAAAACTTATGTGTCAAAGATGTGGAAAGAAACACCTAGGAAAATGTTTCAAAGCGATAGAAATATGCTATAGATGTGGAAATGAAGGTCATAAAGCAAGAACCTGCCATGGAAAAAGGAAGCATTCAGTTGACTCGAGGAAAGGGAAAGAAGTTCTTTCTGAGGGATCAATTGAATGTTTTAAATGTGGTGTGGATGGTCATTATGCAAACACATGTCCTATGAAGAAGTTTCGTGAATGGGATCACCAAGATCGTACAAATGTTCCTTTACCAATACCTAATGCCATTTTGATTAAGGATGAAGAAACGGACAATGACCAATCAAGGGTATGGATTATTTCATAACTATTGTTTTCCTATTTTGGAATCTTAGGATATGATTCATGATTTTGTTTGTAGGAAAGAAGTATTTAAGAATATGTTGGAAAGGAATGGTTAATGGATCATGAATAATTTTGAATGAGTAAGAAGTCAACATATAAGGACTTCAAGAGTTATGTTGAAATTCTTAAGAGTATTAAGTCTCTTTGGATGATGGGGTTACATTAGAAGACTTTTTATAGTATGTGTAACCCTGATGTTTAATATATCAAAATTTTATTCAAGGAATAGTTATTTGTTCTTTTGTGGACATAGTTATAAATAATCATTTGGGTTTATATGATCCTTATTTTGGAGGTAATTATGGGTTAATATATGTTATGGTGGAAGTGAAAGGCGTGAGATAAAATTGAGGTTAAATGATGTTATGGTTATTTTTGATGATCTTATCTCTTTTTGGGGAATGATTTTAGAAATATATAGTTTTGGAAAAAGGAAAACACGCAGACCGTGTGACAACCCATCGCGTCGGACAAAGCTATGAGAATCGAACCCACAACCAAAGTGCAACTGGTATTTATCGCCTACCACTGCACTACGTGAAGTCCTTGGTTAGTTTGACTGATTATTTTTAGTTAGATGATTTTATGAATTAAGAGTAATTTTATTTTGGTTTATCTATGCAAATATATTAACCTATCATGGAGGATATGTGATTAGGTTAATTACTTTTCAATACGAGACTTTAAGAGCAACTGATGTTGTTTGGAGATAAATGTTACGATTTAACTTGGAAGAATATGCGACTAAAACCTTCAAATGTTTGGGTTTCAATATTAGTTTTGTTTACTTTGAAGGATTTTATGGAAATTTTTTTTATCGAATGGTCGTCGTTGAACTTCGGGTTTTGTTGGACAAATTTTGGAGATTAAGAATAGATTTTCTTTTTATAAAGGGTTATCCTTTTCTGGATTATCTAATCTTGTACAATCCTTTTTGGTTTTGGTTTTGGTTAAAGTCTAAAGACCTGGGAAGTATATAGTTCTCTTTTGTGGATTAGGTGATTCTCTAGAAGTTGATTATAGTACTCTTAATGTGAACAAGTCTTCCTTAATACTCGTCTTTTGGGGAAAGTGTGAGTTTGTGTAATAAATCTAATAAAAGTTGAAACTCAACATGATAAGTAATTATGTTTCCTTATGAATAAATTCCTCAATAAAAAGTAACTTAAAACAAAAATCTTGTCTATTAACTTTTCCTACTGGGGAATTGAATACCGTTTAACCCAAAACAAGTTTGTGATTTTCTTGTGGTTAACTTTCTCCTAAACATGTTTTCTATCACTCTCCATCAGAACATGACCCTATGTTTTCTCCTCCATGTCCATGTTTTCCTACATGGAATACTAGTATGGGTTAACTTAGATGACCTATGTACTTATCTTCCTTTACTTTAAAGTGATTGTTTTACCAACTATTGTTCCCATGTGGGACTTTCAAGGATGTTTCCAAGCTCAATTTTAAAATTGCGAGGACGCAATTCCCAAAAGGGGGGAAGGATGTAACACCCCAGGTAAATAAAGAATATGACATTTTTATATTTATCCCTATTTGTGAATAAAATTTCAATATTAATTTAAAGGTAACGTTATGCTCGATGGCTTACCCAATACCCAACAACGAGTTCCTTTGAAATCATACGTTGCACTCTAATAATAAAATAATATTATTTTAAATGGTAGTTAACACATAGTTGTTGTATTGACAAGAATGAATAGAAATAACTAAAATATGATTATATATGTTTGTTAAATGTTTTTAATTTTTTCCAAAAAAATTTAGAGGCTTAAAATACAAATGAATCCAATCTTAAGCACTGAATACACTAGTATTTTTAAAGGATTATTTTACTACCTTTTGATGGAAAACCATTTTTAAATAAAACTTTTGACAATTTTATAAGCTCTATTTTTCAAAATAAACATATTATTTATAACTGGGACATAGAAATTTACCTTGGGTTAATTTTTGGTATTTTTCTGACAATGTTCATTTTTCAATGAATAGTGAAAAATAATGCATTTTACATCAAAACTGCGTTTTCATATAATTTAATTATATGGTTATATTATATTTTTAATTTGTTTTAAAGTTTAATTGGAATATATTTTTACCATTTAATCCAATTATGGTCATTGGGATTAATTTCAGTTCGGAATTGGGCATAAACAAGTGCCAAACTTTTCATAAGTATTGTTTCTAAAAAACCCGCTATTTGTTTTGACAACGAGAAGTTTTTTTAAATTAATTATTCAAATTTATTTGTTTGGAATTTGGTAAAATGGATTACATATTTGGAATCAGAAGGTCCAAATTATGTAATTAATACTCTTTTGTTTTTGGACATTATGAATAGTAATGACGGTAATTATCTTTAATTATCTTGATTAATGAGTAATCGGGTAGTTAAAGATAATAAGATAATATCATAATTATAAAAAATGACCACAAAATGTGTCCTAAGGATATTGTTTGTCTCATGGCCGACCATGAGATGCCTTTTTCCAAACTTGGGGGCCCCATGAAATCACTTTTGTGATAAAGTGACTTTTTATCTTTTTATTTTTAAAGAATGTTAAATGTAACAAAGAATGTATCACCTAAGTAAAATATTTTTAATTTTGTCTACATAAATGATATTTTGGACTATAAATATTAATTAGAAATCTAAAAAGGTTTCCTACATCATGATATTTTTTTATAATTTTTAGACATTAAATTTATTAAATTATTTATGACATCATGATGATGCAGCGATTACCTCATTAATAAAGGATTTAAATAAAATGGAAAGATAGTGTAAAATATAAGACCTAAACATGTCCAAAACCTATTTTATGGTTTGATTTAGAACCCTTATCACCTTATCCTAGAAACAAATCAATGTGGGACCATTAAAATCCGAAACTCATTTGAAAATAAAGTTACAGTTTATACCTTTCCAAGAGTGCCCCTCCTCTCCTCTTATAAAAGGCCCCCACCTCTACCACCATATCCACACTTCAAAAGCCTTTGGCTCGTCCAACCCCTGCCCATTTTGTCTCTCCACATCCCTCTCTTACTCCTTGAAGTCTCACTTTGGGCAGAAGTCTTCCCAAGGAAGCCTTTGAGCTTAAACCAAAGGGAGTTCCGATTTTAAGGTAATGTCTTCACTTGAGTCCTTTTGTTTTATTTTGATTCTCCAACCCCCTAAACTCTTTTTATTCTTTTATTTTGTAACAAAACCAGTATCTTAAATATAATAGTATTTTTTTATGTTAATTATTATAGCTACAATTACACACACCTCCATCTAATGGTTAAAGAACATACTGTTTCTGTGGATGGTGAATATATATCTCACGAAACGATGATTGTTCAACACTCATATAACACCTTCAAAGGTGGCCATTAAGATGTCACTATATTTATATATGATATATAATATGTTTATGTTTTACTTAAGCTTCTTTATTTTTCATTTATTGCATACATTTATGGTTTCCATTATGGGTAAACGTGATATCTTCATTTTAGGAAGTGTGGACTACCGCCCCCTCAAAGTGATTTGATTCGTTAATGCCATATGTGGGACGTATAAAGGATGGATTTAAAGTTATTATATATGATTTTATACATGAATTATAATATAACTTTATATAATTATTATTTTTATTCCATTAATGTATGAGATAGAAATGAAAGTAGCGTTCATGCGTACGTACGGCTTACCGTCTCCATGAACAGTGCATTTCATTTCTTATCTCCAAATGTTATGTACTATTATAAGTACATATATATAATGGATATATATGTAATATATTACATCTAAATTATGGATATCATTCTGGAATTATAATATATATATCTCTCATTTTGTTTTAATTCCATTAATATGACAAAAAAATGAAAGTATCGTTCATGCGTACGTACGGCCTACCGTCTCCATGAACGGTGATTTTAATTTTTTTTTCTCCAAATGATATGGAATAGTATAAAATGAATATATACTGGATATATATGATATTTAAAACATCAATAATATTCTGGATATGATGTACCTATAACTACAGTTTCCAACAAGTTCAATTTTTGACTCATGTACCAAACATAGACAAAAACGTCAGATATGAACTCATATTAATAACCAATTATTATAACATTAAAATATGTGATATGAACTTAATAATAATATTTATAGGAGGTCATTAAACAATTATAAATTGACCAAAGTTTATTATTCAGGAATATAAAGAAACGAACAAGACAATTTGGACTTGAGGTAAGGGATCCTACTCCTGTCTTTCTTTTTAAGTACACTCTTTTTTGTCATTCCTTTTAAAGCTCATATTTCTTGTTATTGGGATGTTATTTTATATTACTATTAGTGTAATTTTTTTTATGTTCAAATGATGATAGACCCTATTCTCTCTCATCAATCAATTTTGGATGTTTTGAGTGGCGCTGTTAGGCTGCCGAATTTTCGTAAGAGATCCAACCTCTCTATTTCTTTTTAAGTACTCTCATTTGTGTCATTTCTTTTAATCCCATCTTTATTATGTTTGGGGATGTACTTTTATATTCCTCATACTTTACTTTTTTTGTTCATATTATGGGAGACCCTATTTGATCTCATATATCCATTTTTGGAAGTTTTAAGTGGCGCCGTTAGGCTGCCGAGTTTTTGTAAGGGATTTTTCATCTCACTTTTATTCCCGTGGCATTTTTGCTATGTTTGCCACTATTTCCTTTGAGTGGTGTATGTACTGACCATTATTATAAACTTTGTGTAGTATAATTTTATTTATGGGTATTTACATCTTCATTGTATGACCCTTCTTCCATGGGGTGTACTTTTCAAAAGTTACCCAACTCGGTAAGGGGACCTTTCACCCTCCTTTTTTTAAAAGACTTATTTTGTTTGTCTTTTAATTCACATACTATTATGTTGGGATATGTTCTTTTATATCCTTATTTATGTAAATTTTATGTCCAAGTGATGAGATCCCCTTTATCTCTCTCATCAACCGTTTTTGTAAAATTTTATGTGACACCATTAGGCTGTCGAATTTTACCAATGGAACTTCTTAACCAAATTTCGATTTATTTGGGTTCAACATGTAGTTATTGAATATGTCACCCTTTGAATATGTGTGAATAACCTTTGATTATTTTACACTTAATATCCACTTATATTGGGTGTATTTATTTTTGTCACAAATAATTATGAGATTGATTTATCCTTAATTTAAGGATACCTTCTTTATAATGGATTTCATCTCAATTTACATTTCTTTTGAGAATTCATTATTGTCATGAACCAATTCACTCTTATATGGCGTGTATACTGTCCTTTGACATATTATATCATGAATCCCTTTATTCTCGTGATATAATAAAGTTCGGATTAAATGTTATTCCGCTATTATTTGTATTCAAGAGTCTCTCATTTTTTTAAAAACTATTTAACAAAAATATCGTTTTAAATGTTTTAACGATTTATTATTCTAAATCTTTATCGTTAATGTCCATGTTTTCAAAATGATTTTCAATATTTATTAATATGGACATTAATGTTTTCAAATTATAATTCCATTAAAATCTTCAAAGTGGTATGGGACACTTTGAATCAAAAATCTCTTTTAAATGGTTTTTGTAAATGGATTGATTAATTCAATATCTGGGAATTACTTATTGTTATTGCAAATGAAATGTTGTTATTTAAATGTTTATATTTTCAATATTTTATGTGCAATGATGGTACTTGGACATTTTACGGGTGGTCACGTGATAAACCATATGATGGGTGGTGCCGTGAATACCAGGACGGGTGGTTACGTTATAACCTCCAATGCATTGGGTATGGAAGTCGGCCGTATGGCTATTCCATTAAGTGATATGTGTGGAAGTAGACCGTATGGTTATTCCATGTATGTATGTTTATGTCCCAAGTTACCTTTATATGTTATGTGTTCTTTATATGGGTTTTATGGTAATCCTTTGGTTACAAGAGGGTAAGTAATGATATTATATTCAGTGAAGTGTTTTTACTACTTCATGAAGGTGAAGATATTACTTTGATAAAGTATACATGGTTTACTTGATGTTTGAAAAACTAACAGTTTTCATTCTTTGTATATCCCTTACTGAGCTTTTTATGCTCATCCCAAGTTTTTTAAATGTTTTTCACATGACATAATGTGGAATAGTGTCAAGGATGGGATCAAGGGTAGATCATGCTACCTAAAACATGGAACTCGACATGTTTCTTTTTATGAGTTTTTATTTTATGGAAACTTAGTAGAAGTTTCTACTTTGTAATCTTTTGAGATGTAATAGTTATTTCCTAAATCTCTAAAACTCTAAACCTGAAAAGATCCTCGATGTGAATTAATCATTTAATTCAATATTAAGTAAGGTTTAAGGCTGGGGCCTTATATGAAATGATTTCCAACATGCAAGGACCATAACGCCTGAATTGAAACATACATGAAAAACAAAACATTTATCACCACCAATAGTGATTTTAATTAATAATTTTTAAATAATAGGTTATAAGATGTTATAAGTAAAGAATTTATGGTATTATAAGTATGAATATGGTTCTGGTATAGAATTATAAAAAATTTAAATTTATTATATAGTTCCTTATATCACTTATGAAGAAATTCAATCTTAAGGTAAGGGTTTATGTTACAATCTAATTTTTGCTGGGATTGTTTGTACTTATATTTATGATGATGAATTTATATGATATATATAAAAAATATCTTATTATTTTAATTATCTTATAGTTATTTCTATATATTACATGTTTTTCTTTCATTTTCCTCTCTCTGAACTCAAAAGACTGAAAGAACGCATTTAAGGAAAACTAACATTATTTCTCTCTTTAGTCAAGAATATTTTTCTTCCATGTACATATTTTATTTCAAATATTTTAAATAATTATTATTTTATTATCCAATTATTAATTGGAGTTATATTTACTCATGTTTTAATTTATATAGAAACTTTTAAAAGGAATCATCTTGTCATTTTTGGAATGAGATACTTTTTATAAAAGGTGTGAATGAAATATTTGTTTTAACATATACCACATGAACAGATTTTCTCACTATATTTACTACTATTTACTTTGATGATTACCTTACAGGTTTCTATGATCCTATTCAAATAATTATTTCCTTTAATAGTTTGGAATTTGTTTATATTTTAAATAAGTTATTTTAAAATAAAAATTATACTTTCCTCAAGAAATATTCTTGTGATCTTTTATTGGAAATTTTCATCTAAGATAACATCCTTTGATGTTAATTATGATTCACTTGGGATAAAAACAAATGATACCATCCTTATTATTTCTTTGGATGGTTTATGATTATGTTTATGTAAAATTTCTGAAACCCATTGTATTTTCACGGGTTAAGATAAAATGAATTGATAAATGTTTTGATGATCTTGTGGAATACATATGAATGAATTATGATTATATGATAGGTTGGGAATTTATATAACTCCAATAAATTTAATAATGATTTATGTTTTATGAGATCAAAGGGTACATGAGATGTTATTCCAAGCACAAAATAGGGTACATGGGTCATTATCCCAAGCCCAACAAGGGTCCATAGAAGGTTTTATCAAGACTGAAGGAGGTACAAAAGTAGTTTTCCCAATCCTATCAAGTGGTGAATGTATTTTTGGGTAGTCTTTAAATAATATTTATATTTTTATGATTATAACACTCTCTTATGACATGTTAAAATTCCAATTTTATATTCTAATGGTTCATGATCTTTGATTCTTTTATGATTCGTGCCTTATGAACTATAAAATCTCTATGCCATGATTCATGTTCATGATATATGAATTAATGGGTATGATTTTAAAATGTTAATCTCATAATAACAAACCTTTATTCTCTTAAAATACTTACATATGGTCATTGATTGATACCTCCCTTTTCTAACCTTACTGAGAATCTATGCTCACCCTTTATTATGTTTCAATTTCCCCAGGATACGAGGAGAGATTTTAAATATGATATGTCTAAGAAGTGTTATAGTTTTAAAGAAATTATTGGGAGGAAATTTATATATTTTATGTACAAGTTGTTTTTGAATCAAAGTTTCCAAAGAAACTAAAACTTTATGGTGAAAAGTCATGTATATTTTTTATATGCATTAAATATTCATGAAAATGTTGTAATATTCATGTATGTAATGTTTGGGTCACATCAGTTGGTAAAAGATGGATGTTTAGTTATTTTTGGAATAATATATGAGGAATTTTTGTGAGAACATTTGGGATAAGCCTAAGGATAATAGAAAATTTTAATTTTTTGTAGAAAAATGAGTGTGGTTTTCCATGAAAACATTTACAAGTCAGGATACTAGTAAGTGAACCTAATTATAACATTGAAGAACCTAAGGGTAAAGAATATAAAAGGGTAATATTGGGTATTAAATCTATTTTCAATGGTAAAAAATGAGTGGGCCCAAGACTTCACACTTACTTAGACACACTCATCGGATATTGTTGGGTAAATTCACATTTTCCTTATAAACCAATAAGAAGAATTTTCACAGATTAAAACCATAGATGGACTAGGTGAATCCAAACGTGTAATGATTTAGACATCCTATAAATAATTAAATTTATTATATGACATCTCAATATGATTATTATTTCTCAAACTATGTTTTTTGGTTGTATTCAATGTATGGAACCCAAAGGAATCAGGTTAATGATAAATGTGAAGGACAATGGAATGATTATACTCCTGAGAAATTAAATGTTATGGGAGATGAATGAAAATTTTATTTGTTATTCTTACACAACTTTTTTAAGACATTATTCATAATAATCTTCTAAATGACCAAATGAGGGAATAAAATTTTTTCGAGTATATTATATGGAAACATATAACCAAATTTAGTGGGTCTCATGATCATCTATTTTCTGAGCAATGTATTAGTACCATTGAAAATATATTATATGTTCTCTAGTTCTTAGATCATGAAAAATTTATTTTGGTTGTTTATAATCTAGATGGTGAAGTATATAAATGGTTAAATATTATCATGAAAAAGAGGACACATAAATAAATTGACTCTATGGGGTGGGATGGGTTCATCTTGTTATTTTTCAAGATGAACATTCCTTGTGTTCTTCATACAAAAATAAAGAAATAATTAATTGATCTAAACATAGGATTGATGAATCCATTAGTAACTATGGGGAAAATTTTTAAAAAAGTTTTAGGTATAATTTAGGTATTATCATCCAACCTAAAAGAAATATTGATCGATTCTTTATTGGATAAAACCAAGTCTCTGAAGGGAGTTATCCACAAGAGAATTCAGTAACTATTATTAAATTATTTAATGTGTTATCATGGTATAAGTGGTGATTAAAGTCACCCATCAATATCATGGTTTTTATAAGAAAAAAAGATGGAATTTGAAGGAAATTATAATAATAAAAATATTAGATAGAAGAAGATGAGTCTACCTTTATGCCAGAAGTATGGAAGAAACATGGAGGAAATTGTCTTAAGGGGAAAAGTAAATTATTTATGTCTAGAAATGAATTTTATTAGGAAATTGAATATTGAAGTGATGGGAAGAAGTTATATAAGTATTAAAAATATATAAATCTATATAGAATACACCACCAACAGTCCAATGTTTCAAATGCAGGGAGTATGAAAATTATGCCAACTAGTGTTCAAATATGAGGGTTAATGATGGTTATTGACATTAGAAACCTATTAAGCCTAAATTCAAAGGAAAATATCATTCTATAATTATTTTTATGTGGGTTACAATAATGATGTGGTGAAAGGTACACTTACCATCCACTATAGAGCTACTAATGTCTTATTTTATTCTAGTTATACTCACTATTTAATCTGAAGAATTTTCTATGGGTGTGGAATTACCACATTAATTATTATATGATGAATTAGTAGTAAAAAATCCTTACTGTATGATGATGACATCTCAAGTATTTGATTCTTACTCAGTTAAATTTTGTGGGAATGTGATTCCTAAAAATCTCATTATTCTCCCTATAGTTGAATTTGATTTTATTTTGGGAATGGATTGGCTCTCTCTATATAGATCCCATATTAGTTTACAAGGTAGGGAAGTCACATTTCATATTCCAAATGAATCTATAATAATTTATCAGTGAGAAAAACTATATAAACTTACAATGGAAATTATATCAATGGTATGAGTCATGTTTCTTATTCAAATGTTTTTTTATCTCAGATGGTTGGGGAGAAACACAAGATCAATGATATTCTTATTGCGTGGGAGTTTTTTATGTCTTTCTCAGAGAGTTTACCTTTCTTAAAATGAATCCTAAAGTTCAGTTTTCAATTTAAGCCATACTTGTGATACGCCAATTTGAAAGATTACATATAGAATGGCCCTGATTGTGTTACATTAATTAAAGAATAAACTCCAGGAGAATCTGATAAATTTAATTATTTACTGATTATTGAGAACATAAAAATATCACAATCAATAATAAGTATCATATACCCTATATTTTTGATATTTGGTTAAATTTTGTGGAAATAAATATTTTTCTAAGATTTATCTTCAATTTGTATACTATCAACCAAGGGTCCAAAGTGAATACATAACAAAAAAATCCATCTATATGAGGTATGGGTACTATGTATTTATAGTGATTCTATTTCATGATACTAATTCCCCTACTATCTACATATATTTAATGAAGTGAGTATTTTTGGATAATATTTATATGTTTTTGGTAGTATTTATTGATGATATTCTTATATATTCTAAGATAAATGAAGACAACTGAGGTCACTCAATAATTTTACTAAAGGCCCCATGTAAGGATAAGTTTTATGAAAGATTTACCATTTGTGAATTTTTTCAGTATAAAGTTTCATTTTTTGGTTATATATTCTCAAGAGAGGGTATATTAGTGGATTAATCAAAGGCATATTTTATTAAACATTGGCCTATACCAACCACTATGGATAAGATATATAGCTTTATTATATTGGATGGACATTATGGAAACTTTCTGAATAATTTCTCAAGCCTATCTAATACACTCAATATGTTAACTTTCAAGGGAGTCAGGTTACTTTGGATTGACGAATGTGAAGAAAATTTCAAAGAATGGGAGAGAAAGTTGGTTAGTGAACCTATTACCACACTAAAGGTTCATGAGAATAATTACCCGACCCATGACTTAAAGTTAGCAGCATTAATATTTACATTAAAGATATAAAGTAATTAACTTTATAGAGAAAGGAGTGACTTTTATACTGATAATAAAAATTTAAAGTATATATTAAACCATAAATAGTTTAATATTATCTAGATAATATTGATAGAGTTGATTAAACATTAATTATACTCAATACATTACCACCCTCAGAAAGAGAATAAGGTGAATAATGCTTTGAGTCGAAAGGATCATGTTAACTTATCAATGATTAGGATCACAAAATATCTAATATTTCTATATTTACAATTTATTATCCTTGAAATATTTATGTATGGGGAGAAGTATTATATTTATCAAATGAGTGTTCAACCATCTATACATGTGAAGATTTATAATGCAGAACATGAAGATATTGAGCTACAAAATATAGTGAGAGATGTTCATGATTCAAAACATAATTGTGATGGAATGAAAATTTTAAATAACATTGTATGTTAATGATTCACACTCAAATTTACCCAAGAGATGAAGGTAGAATGGTCCTTGTAGTTTAGCTTGGGTTATCAAATCCTCAGAGACCTAAGAAGTTACCTAAAGACATGCACATTCTATGGATTGTTTTTGGCTATAAAGTGGCCAACTTGGGTTGATTTTATATGGGTTTATTGGATAAATAAAATATTTTAGTTAATTCACTATAAAATAATGTGTTTATCCGAGGTTGTAACTCGGGGTGGATTGGATAAAATTCTTTTTCAACTATTTCAATTTCTTATATTTGAGATGGGTTCATTTAAGAAGATCAAGAAACATCTCCACTTACTGGTTTAATACCTATACACTTTAATAGTAACCACCTATACACTTTAAGGATCAAAGTTTTGAGCACATCAAGGTAATGGTTCGTATTAGCACTCGAAGTGTGTGGCCTTAAATTCAACAAGGACGATGGAGTTTAAAAATAATAAAATAAAAATCTCAATTAAAATAAGTGATTAGAAATTAATGGGGTGATAAATAACATCCAATCCAGCCCCTTTCTACTCCCTTGGATCAACCCAAAAGTGTGTTATCCCTCCATTGAATCTATGGTTTCAATGGAAGCAGAAAGTAGACTCGTGAGGGAGGAAATGAAGAATTTAAAAAAACAATGAAATAACAATCACTCCACCGTTGTTTTATAATTTTCGCATGGTTTGGTGTGAATAAATTCACACCTTGAACCAATGGTATCAAATTGATATGAAGAAAAACAGATTAAGAGGAAAATAATAACTTTTATTTAGAAACTAAAGTGAATTGAACAACTTACATGTGAAAGACAAACTTGAGACAACAAAATCACAGCATAACATTACAATTGAACAAAGTAACAAATATTATAAACTTTTCCACCAAAAATTACTTAAAATAGAAATTTCAAGAGGCTTGGCTCGAGCTCCCAATAGTACAAAGGATCCCACTTGAGTATGGTAGGCCTAGGGTGGAGGAAAGTAAAGAAGAAGAGACTTTTCCACCCTTGACCCGAAGTTGCAGCCAGCTTGCTTACACTAAACATAGTAACCTTTAATTACTTCTATATGGACGAATTAGAGTGGTCCATAGAATAAGAAAATGAAGTCCCAGATGTATCCTAAACGCCTGAAAAATTCGGGCCCATTTGGAGTTGTAGATGTCGATATATGATTAAATTGGTTGTAGCGACTTGGGTTTTTGGCCCTGTCAGACTTTGGAATATTTCTACGAATAATTCCAGAGCTAGGTACGAAGACGGCGTGCGATTCTGAGGCCCGGTGTGCCCGGAATTAATTTTATAAAAATATTAAGTATTTTTATACTATGCGCGTGGCGGGGGGTGTGATATATCCTAATCGGTAGCTCAGAACGGGAATCAGAGGGCACAGTTGCGTCCGGAACGTGCCGTTTACCCTAGGCGGGGTGTAAACTTTGCGGGCGCGGGCCTGCGGCGAGAAACGCCACCAGGGGCGTTTCCGTAAATAAGTAGCAACTTAGTGGGTGAGCTTCGGCGTGAATAACTGCTGAATGGAGTCTCGGATGGAAAATCTGAGACCGCCGTTGCGTTCAGAACGACGCGTTTACCCTAAGGGTGACCTTACTTTTGTTCGCATCAGGCGTCAGGTCCGAGGCGGGTTTGGCGCCGGCGGGCGGCTGATATAAAGATCAGCGCCTCCCCCCCCCCCCTTTATCGTTCTTCGTCGTTCTTCGTCGTTCTTCGCCGCCACTCCTCCGAATCGAGCAAACGGAGCGCCCACGAGCTCAGAATTCGACGACGGACGTTCCAGGAGTGCGCAGCGGAAGCTCGGGAGCACGGATCTGAGGCAGAACGTCGGCGTTTCGCCCGCGAGGTAGGCGGTTTGAGTTTTAACCCCCGATCCCGTTTTTACTGCATTTTTCTGCAAATTGAAGCCGTAGCAGTGTAGATCGGGTCCTGAGGGTCGCGTAGACGCCTCCGGATCGCAAAACGGACCACCGGGGTGCCCCCGGCGGTCCGCGGAAGTTCTGCCGGCGCGGCACCGGCGCGGCGGCGCCGGCGCCGGCGGATTCCGGCGGCCCGCGACGAAGCCTCGGTGGTGCGCGGCGGAGCACCGCCGGCCAGGGCGGGCCGGCGGCGGCGGCCGGTCCAGGCCGGCCGGACCGGCCGGTCGGGGCCGATCCGACCACTCTTCGCATTGAGGGGTCTTTAAACCCCCGTATCTTGCACTCCGGGAGTCGGATTCGTGCGCCGTTTGCGGCGACGTGACCCTAACGACGAGGCGAACCCTCCGGTGTGGGTTAGAGGGTTTAAAGGTTCGGGATCGTGGCCCGGGAGCTAGAAACGTCGTAAAAAATAATATTATTTTATTATTTTACGACTTCGGGCCTTTGTAACTTCTACCAGGAGCGTCCTATTGACGTGCCGTCAGTGGCATTGAGACCCTGATGGTACGACAGAATTTTTGAGATAGTTTCCGGGTGTTGGGTCTGCGAACGGGGTGCGGGCCCCACGAGGCCGGGTTTTGGCGTTTGCGGGGAAACACGGCTTTTACACCAGGAGTCCGATTTTGGCGGATGAATAGTCGATCCTGTGTGTTTTTCTGAGAGGATCGCAATGGCGCGATCCGTTCGACGAGTTTCGGAATCCAGGCGTGGGCCCCACCCGAGCTGGCCTTCGGTGAATAGTACCTTTTTCACCGGGTGTCCGTTTTGGACGAGCGAGTAGTCGATTCCGCTTGTTTTTCTGAGGGGGTCGCCGTGGTGTGATCCGCTCGATGGGTTTCGGGATCGTCGTGTGGGCCCCGCACGGGCTAGCTACGGTGAATAGTTCCTTTTTCACCGATGCTCCGTTTCGGGCGAGTAATCAGCCTATCCTGCGTGTTTTTCCGCATGGAACGCGATGGTGGCCTCGGTTTTGGCCTAGGCAGTGCGCAGTGTGGCTTTGAGGCGAGTCACTCGGGTTAGAGACGTTTGGACCAGCAGTGGTTGAGGGTTCTCCCTTGGTTCGTTCCTACGAGGGTTCGTGTGGTATCACAACCTTCGTATGGGTTTGTGATCCTCTCGATGGGATGTTTAAACTGTTAGAGTTGTGGTATCCCTCTGGTGGGCCCGGAGTGGATCCTCTAGCATCTTTACCCTAGATCGGGTTCTTGGTATCGCTGTGACCGCTTATTCAAGGGCAGTGATCCCCTATCTAGCAGGTTAACACCGTAGGGTTTGTGGCATCATCGGGAATATGATCCCCTACACGGTGGGTTGTGCATAGTAGGGTTGTGGCATCGTCGGGTTTACGATCCCCTACTCAGCATGATGTTTATAGTAGGGTTGCGGCATCGTTGGTTATACGATCCCCTACTTAGCGCTTGGTGTCGGTAGGGTTGCGGTATCGTTGGTTATGCGATCCCCTACTCAGTGCGTGGCTTCGATAGGGTTGTGGCATCGTCGGTTCGATCCCCTACATCGCGAGTTATCCCAGATAGGGTTCCGGTATCTTCGTGACCATCTTTATATGGACGATGATCCTCTATCTGAGTGTGAAGCTTCTGTCGAGTGCAGATCGGGTTGTGGTATCCCCCAGCGGATCCTGGGTGTGATCCCCCATCTGTGAGAACTACGTATGCCAGATCGGGTCGTGGTATCCCCCAGGGGACCCTGGGAGTGATCCCCTATCTGTGAGCTACGTATACCAGAGTGGGTCTTGGTATCCCCTAGCGGACCCTAGCGGCGATCCCCTTTCCGAGGAGTTTGGTGGTTATGGTGCTTCAGCGATGTTTCCTCAGTGATGCTATCCGACGAGCGTGGTCTCTCGGGTGAGCGTCTGAAATGTTTGTGAGTATCCCGATGGAGTGTATCTCTCGGATTTGTGTCATCTAGTATGACAGTGTTCGTGGTGTACTCTCCTGGTTGGGACGGTTGCTCGTGATGAGGTCGGTACCTCTTGTGGCTTTGTGGCATGAGCTGTGTATATCTGGATTGTTCAAGGTGTATGTATGGGCATACACCTGAGCTGAGATGAGCTGACTAGTTGTGTTTAGCCGAGGATGGTCACGAGATGGAGTTTCTCTCTCGTCTGGGTTCCCTCTGGCTGGGTTGAGCGAACTGTTGCCTTCAGTTGCTCCCTTGGGTTTTGGGGTTTTGGGGTGCCTACTGAGTATGTTTATACTCACCCCTGCACGGGCTTTGCCCGCACATGTTTGTATCTTGTGCAGACCATAGGCCTTTTGACGGAGTCCCAGGAGGACCCGGAGCAGGTGGAGCTTAGTGAGCGAGTTGACCGGGGTGTTTACCGGAGCTGTGCCGAGGGAGCTTTCCGGCGGGTGTTTGTGGAAGCGTTCCCCTTCTTCAGAGCAGGTTGGACGTGCTTGTAGTTTTCTTTTGGTGAGACCTGTTTTGCCCTTGTACTTTTGCTGTTGCACTCTGGTTTGGGATAGATTGTATGCATGCATTTACTTTTCAGTTTCTTTATCACTGCACTGTTGCATGGAGGTGTTTGTGGGTGCGTGTGTACATGTACCTTAGGCTAATGCCTCCCATGTGTGTGATAGCCTACTCGGCGCTGGTCTCCAGCCCCTGGCCTATTGGAGGCGGGCTTGGGGAGTCGCGGCTCGAGCCCCGTTGGGTCGGGTCGTGACAGAGTGGTATCAGAGGAGGTTCCACCTTTGGGATCTCAGAGCGTAGCTGGTCTAGCTGTGAGTTTGGTTTGGGTTGCATAGCGGCAGTGTTAGGGTGTTTCGAGTTCGACTTTCAGGCCAGGGACTCCAGTGTTGGTGCGACGGCCGACGTATCCATACACCAGGACTCTGATAACCTGCCTTTCGACTCGGGACATTCGTACACTGGTCGCGGGGACATCATGGTACATGCATCATATAGGACTGGGTTTTTGGTTTTTCCTTGTCCTTCTTGAGTCAGCTCTCCAGATATACTCTTTGACTGTGGTGTGTCTTGAATGTATTTCAGGATGCCTCCACGATGACAGCCAGCGAGGGTTCCGCAGCAGGATTGTGCTAATGACCCGCCCCGTGTAGGGGCCGTGGAGCAGGGCGCATGTTCTGAGGTTGCACCACCAGGTGGTCTGCCAGTTGAGCCACCACCTGTCGAGCAGCTGGTTGTGCCGGCGGTGCAGGACGAGGTTTCACGCAGGCTGAGTGCGTTTCACGAGTTCCAGAGGCAGCGACTTCTGAGGTTTCGGGGTGATCCAGACCCCCAGGCAGCTGATGATTGGCTCGAGGCAGTTACTCGAGTTTTCCGCCTAGTGAGGACACCTCCTGATCAGATGGTGGTCCTAGTGGCGAGCCTTCTGCATGGTTCGGCCGGGCGATGGTGGAGTTTGGTGACGCAGTCCCATGACGAGGAGACGCTCACGTGGGCAGAGTTTGAGCGGCTCTTCAGGGAGGAGTTCTATCCGGTGACGCTGAGGTCAGTGTGGATCCAGGAGATTCTGCAGCTTCTTCAGGAGAGCATGACTGTGTCGGAGTACTCAGCGAGGTTTACAGACCTGTCGCGCTACTCCCTGGATATGGTTCGAGACCCGTTCTTTAGGGCTCGGACTTTCGAGCAGGGCTTACGCAGGGACATCCGAGCGGGTGTGGTTTCCTTGTGCCTGCCCAGCTATGCTAGAGTGCTGGAGCGAGCGTTGGTGGTGGAGAGTTTTCTGGCTGAGCAGTTTTCCCCTGTTAGTGCTGGGAACTCGAGAGCTGAGACTTCGTCGGTCGGATCGGCATCTGGTAGCCGACGTCAGACTCAGGGGTCTGGATGTGGCCGACGTTTCTGGAGGCGACCCCAGGATGGGGGATCTAAGACTCGGAGCTCACAGGGCTCGGAGGCCAGTTTTGGTCAGCCGCAGGAGAGGCGGTGTTACGCTTGCGATGGTCAGGGACATCTTGCTAGAGATTGTCCGACCCGACGTGCTGCTGAGAGGGAGCCGGTCGATGGACCGCCTTGGCAGAGGCAGCGTCTCGAGAAAGGAGGTTCACAGGGCGTCGGACATGGCGTCGGAGCTGGTGCAGTGGGAGGCGGTGGTAGACAGTACTAGTTGCCACCACCCCCAGCCCCAGGTGGTGCACGCCAAGCTCATGGAGCTGGTGGTCGAGGGCGAGGATAGCTGCATGCCCTGGAGGCAGTCGACCCAGAGGCACCACAGATGGATAGAGGTATGCCTTGTGTCTTTTCTACTTACTACATTAGTTTATCAGACACTGTTTAGCGGTACTCTTTCCTTTGTTGCTTGCTCGAGTTTTGTTCAGGGCGTTGGTAAGACCCTGAGTGGTTGTTTGTTGGTGATCTCGGTGGTGTGTGAGACCCAGTTGAGCGTCCAGTCGCTTTCCTTGTGCTTAGGGCTTTTCGGGGACGAAAAGTTCTAAGGGGGGGGGGGAGGATGTAGTGACTCGGGTTTTTGGCCCTGTCAGACTTTGGAATACTTCTACGAATAATTCCAGAGCTAGGCGCGAAGACGGTGTGCGATTCCGAGGCCCGGTGTTCCCGGAATTAATTTTATAAAAATATTAAGTATTTTTATACTATGCACGTGGAGGGGGTGTGACTTCTCCTAATCGGTAGCTCAGAACGGGAATCGGAGGGCACGGTTGCGTCCGGAACGTGCCGTTTACCCTAGGCAGGGTGTAAACTTTACGGGCGTGGGCCTGCGGTGAGAAACGCCACCAGGGGCGTTTCCGTAAATAAGTAGCAAATTAGTGGGCAAGTGTCGGCGCGAATAACTGCTGAATGGAGTCTCGGATGGAAAATATGAGACCGCTGTTGCGTTCAGAACGACGCGTTTACGCTAGGGGTGACCTTACTTTTGTTCGCATCGGGCGTCGGGTCCGAGGCGGGTTTGGCACCGGCGGGCGGCTAATATAAATATCAGCGCCCCCCCCCCCCCTTTTATCGTTCTTCGTCGTTCTTCGTCGTTCTTCGCCGCCACTCCTCCGAATCGAGCAAACGGAGCGCCCACGAGTTCAGAATTCGACGGCGGACGTTCCAAGAGTGCGCAGCGGAAGCTCGGGAGCGCGGATCTGAGGCAGAACGTCGGCGTTTCGCACGCGAGGTAGGCGGTTTGAGTTTTAACCCCCGATCCCGTTTTTGCTGCGTTTTTCTGCAAATTGAAGCCGTAGCAGTGTAGATCGGGGCCTGAGGGTCGCGTAGACGCCTCCGGATCGCAAAACGGACCACCGGGGTGCCCCCGGCGGTCCGCGGAAGTTCCGCCGGCGCGCGGCGGAGCGCCGCCGGCCAGGGCGGGCCGGCGGCGGCGGCCGGTCCAGGCCGGCCGGACCGGCCGGTCGGGGCCGGTCCGACCACTCTTCGCATACGGGGGTCTTTAAACCCCCGTATCTTGCACTCCGGGAGTCGGATTCACGCACCGTTTGTGGCAACGTGACCCTAACGACGAGGCGAACCCTCCGGTGTGGGTTCGAGGGTTTAAAGGTTTGGGATCGTGGCCCGGGAGCTAGAAACGTTGTAAAAAATAATATTATTTTATTATTTTACGATTTCGGGCCTTTGTAACTTCTACCCGGAGCGTCCGATTGACGTGCCGTCAGTGGCGTTGAGACCCTGATGGTACGACGAACTTTTTGAGATAGTTTGCGGGTGTTGGGTCTGCGAACGGGGTGCGGGCCCCACGAGGCCGGGTTTTGGCTTTTGAGGGGAAACACAACTTTTACACCAGGAGTCCGATTTTGGCGGATGAATAGTCAATCCTGTGTGTTTTTCCGAGAGGATCGCAATGGCGTGATCCGTTCGACGAGTTTCGGAATCCAGGCGTGGGACCCACCCGAGCTGGCCTTCGGTGAATAGTACCTTTTTCACCGGGTGTCCGTTTTGGACGAGCGAGTAGTCGATTCCGCTTGTTTTTCCGAGGGGGTCACCGTGGTGTGATCCGCTCGATGGGTTTTGGGATCGTTGTGTGGGCCCCGCACGGGCTAGCTACGGTGAATAGTGCCTTTTTCACCGGTGCTCCGTTTCGGCCGAGTAATCAGCCTATCCTGCGTGTTTTTCCGCGTGGAACGCGATGGTGGCCTCGGTTTTGGCCTAGGTGGTGCGCAGTGTGGCTTTGAGGCGAGTCGCTCGGGTTAGCGACGTTTGGACCAGCAGTGGTTGAGGGTTCTCCCTTGGTTCGTTCCTACGAGGGTTCGTGTGGTATCACAACCTTCGTATGGGTTTGTGATCCTCTCGATGGGATGTTTAAACTGTTAGAGTTGTGGTATCCCTCCGGTGGGCCCGGAGTGGATCCTCTAACATCTTTACCCTAGATCGGGTTCTTGGTATCGCTGTGACCACTTATTCACGGGCAGCGATCCCCTATCTAGCAGGTTAACCCCGTAGGGTTTATGGCATAATCGAGAATATGATCCCCTACGCGGTGGGTCGTGCATAGTAGGGTTGTGGCATCGTCGGGTTTACGATCCCCTACTCAGCATGATGTTTATAGTAGGGTTGCGGCATCGTTGGTTATACGATCCCCTACTTAGCGCTTGGTGTCGGTAGGGTTGCAGTATCGTTGGTTATGCGATCCCCTACTCAGCGCGTGGTTTCGGTAGGGTTGTGGCATCGTCGGTTCGATCCCCTACATCGCGAGTTATCCCAGATAGGGTTCCAGTATCGTCGTGACCATCTTTATATGGACGATGATCCTCTATCTAAGTGTGAAGCTTCTGTCGAGTGCAGATCGGGTTGTGGTATCCCCCAGCGGATCCTGGGTGTGATCGCCCATCTGTGAGAACTACGTATGCCAGATCGGGTCGTGGTATCCCCGAGCGGACCCTGGGAGTGATCCCCTATCTGTGAGCTACATATACCGGAGTGGGTCTTGGTATCCCCTAGCGGACCCTAGCGGCGATCCCCTTTCCGAGGAGTTTGGTGGTTATGGTGTTTCAGCGATGTTTCCTCAGTGATGCTATCCGACGAGCGTGGTCTCTCGGGTGAGCGTCTGAAATGTTTGCGAGTATCCCGATGGAGTGTATCTCTCGGATGTGTGTCATCTAGTATGACAGTGTTCGTGGTGTACTCTCCTGGTTGGGACGGTTGCTGGTGATGAGGTCGGTACCTCTTGTGGCTTTGTGGCGTGAGCTGTGTATATCTGGATTGGTCAAGGTGTATGTATGGGCATACACCTGAGCTGAGCTGAGCTGACTAGTTGTTTTTAGCCGAGGATGGTCACGAGATGGAGTTTCTCTCTCGTCTGGGTTCCCTCTGGCTGGGTTGAGCGGACTGTTGCCTTCAGTTGCTCCCTTGGGTTTTGGGTTTTTGGGGTGCATACTGAGTATGTTTATACTCACCCCTGCACGGGCTTTTCCCGCACATGTTTGTGTCTTGTGTAGACCACAGGCCTTTTGACGGAGTCCCAGGAGGACCCGGAGCAGGCAGAGCTTAGTGAGCGAGTTGACCGGGGTGTTTACCGGAGCTGTGCCGAGGCAGCTTTCCGGCGGGTGTTTGTGGCAGCGTTCCCCTTCTTCAGAGCATGTTGGACGCGCTTGTAGTTTTCTTTTGGTGGGCCCTATTTTGCCCTTGTACTTTTGCTGTTGCACTCTGGTTTGGGATAGATTGTATGCATGCATTTACTTTTCAGTTTCTTTATCTCTGCACTGTTGCATGGAGGTGTTTGTGGGTGCGTGTGTACAGGTACCTTAGGCTAATGCCTCCCATGTGTGTGATAGCCTACTCGGCGCTGGTCGCCAGCCCCTGGCCTATTGGAGGTGGGCTTGGGGAGTCGCGGCTCGAGCCCCGTTGGGTCGGGTCGTGACATTGGTAAGCTTTTTTCTGGGCCTTAGAATCTGGCCTAGAATTTTATCTCCAAATTGGGCCACCTTAATAACCACCCTGGAGGAAAAATTATCACTGGATCTGGCATAATTATTTTTTATTCTATATGTCTTCTAGCGTCCCATGAAATTTGGGCTTCATTGGGCTGGTATGTTGGGCCTCACATTCTCATCTGTGTGCTAGTTTCCAATCCACCTTCTCCAGAATTGTTTCCTTTAATCACAAAATATTCCCATATTACTTTAGGAATCCTCCATTGATACCTGGATGAAAAATGCTGATATTGAAGTATAGATCAATTTACCAAAATATGAAATTAAAATATGGATAATTACATTCCTTAAAATCTGATGAATCATTGAGCCTAAATTGGTGTACATTAGGCATGAAGTGCATGAATAATGAGAATGAATGTTCAAAATTAAAATTCACTAACTCAGGCCCATAAGATCAAAAATTAACATTTAATACCATTAAAATTTAATTAAAATATGTATTTTTATTAGATAATCACACCCCCCAACTTGAGATTTGCTAGTCCCGAGCAAAATGTATCTCAATAATATTAAATTCGAATTCCCTTTTCCAAAAACATTGTAATACACAATGATCACCAAAAACCCTTATACCAAACAATCATGTAACCCATCAAAATAATTTAATACAAGATAGTTTCATAAGTAGATCCCAATCCCAAGCCCATTCCGTTGTTCAAATTCATTTCTATATTTCATCCAATATCAATTAAGTATGAGTATGTGTTGTGTATCACAAGACATGGGGGTTCATCTTTATTCAAGGGGGAAATTATGGAAGTGTTAGGCGGAATAAAATTTCAATATTAAGATGAGTATTCAATTTTTTTTTTGAAATATTTCCACTGTAATTTAAATTTCACTCAAAAGAGTCAACCCATGTAGCGAGACTTTGTCGATAACTCCCAAACTCATGGACCTTAGGGAACCAAGTGAAGCCTACATACTTGGGAATAATCTTGAGTTAACTCAGTCAAAAACAATATCAAAATACCACAAATAGAGATAAAATTACTAACTCTGGGCCAGACAACTATGGATTCACAATCCCCAAGTGTCGAAAGCCAAGCATTAGTTCATTTCATTGCTCTATGCACAAATTTATTATTATTTTTTGACTGATTTTTTTGAATACTCATATTAAAACTAAAATGATTACCAAACCTATGCTATTTATTTGGAGGACCCCATGAAATCAAACTAATAACCCACTTTCCAAAGGACGTTCATTGTGATCTTTTTTTAGTTGGATGAAAATATAAATGATGAAATATCACATTGGACAACCACACTTTCCAAAATCTATGCTCATGAAATTATACAAGGATTAAAATCAGAATCAAGGCATGCTAAATTATTTGATATTCATTTTTAAAGTTTACAATATGTATTATCATGTTCAAAGTTAAAGGAATTTTTCCTTCCATTTACACACATTTTTTTTTCAAATCATTCATTTTTTTGACACAAAAGAAATTTTATTTTATCTCCCCCCAACTTAAAATAACACTGTCCCCAGTTATTAAAGAAATGAAAATTTAGAAGGGCATAGAGGTAGAAAATGAGAGTTCAAAAATTAAATTGAAAATGAGAATCATGGAATGGCGTCACTTGGTGGTTGAAGTTGAAATTATTGTTTCTATCTTTTAATCCCTTGATCTCGATGTCACTTTGAGAATTACCTAGTGGAAAAAAAGGAAAAAAGAAAAAAACACAAAAAACACATATATATAATAAAGAAAGTAAAATATAATTTTATATATAAAAATTATAGAATAAGGAAGAACAATAATCCATAGGTCAGTGGTAAGAGCATGCCCCTTTCTCCCTTCGGTCCTGGGTTCGATTCCCCACGACCTCGCCGGTTGTGATGGGGTTTGCCCCACGGCCTACGGTGTGTCCCCCTTTTTAGTTATTATTATATTATTATTATTTTTATTTATTTTTATCTTAACATAAAAACAAATAAAAACAAATTAAAATAAACTGATGATACATTGTCTTCTTTTTAAATTTCTAGATAAGGTATTACTGAAGGATCACACCACATGACATGGATGAATATGGTGCTCCCCTTTCATACCCATGTATACTCATAATATAAGAACACATAAAAAATATATATATATTATATATATTTTTTAAATATCAAAATGAATAATTTATCTTATTTAAAAAATCAATATGATTCAGAGAGATTAGAAACATGAAAACCACATGTTGCCTCCCATGCAATGCTTTTGCTTAATGCCGTTAGCTCAACATAGACCCTTAATTATGTAATTATTTTCCTGATGTAAGGTTGGTTCACACAAGTTTTCATCAACTTCATTTTTTTGGAATGGTTCAATGAATGGTTTGACTCTATGACCATTAACTTTAAAGGTTTGACCATTGGTGGGATATTGAATTTCTATAGCCCCATGGGGGTACACCTTATGCACTATGTAGAGACATGACCATCTAGACCTCAACTTTCCTAGGTTTAAATGAAGTTTAGAACTATACAAAAGAATAGGTTTACCCAGTAAACTACGTTTGGTTTTAAGATTTAAAGATTGGTAGGCTTGCACTTTAGCTCTATTGATCCTTGAATTTTCATAAGCCTCCATCCTAAGTTCCTCAAGTTCATTGAGATCTAATTTACTTTTTTTTTACAGCCAATGAGAGGTCATAATTCATTTTCCTAATTTCCCAAAAAGCCTTATGCTCAATCTCCACTGGAAAATGGCATGCTTTACCATAAACCAACCTATATGGGGACATTCTTAAAATGGTTTTATATGAAGTTCGATTGGTCCAAAGAGAATTTAGGAGTTTTCTCGACCAATCTTTCCTAGATGGATTAACAGTTTTCTAAAGAATTTTGTTGATTTCTCGATTGGCTAACTCAACTTGACCATTTTTTTATCAGTGGTAAGAAGTGGACACTTTGTGAGAAATTCCATATTCTTCCATGAGTGATGAGAATGGATGATTGAAAAAATGAGTTCCACAATCACTAATGATGGCCTTAGGACTTCCAAATATAGAGAAGATGTTTTCTTTGAGAAATCTAATCACAGTTTGATGATCATTGGATTTTACAGGAATGGATTCAACCCATTTGGAAACATAATCAAAAACTAAAAGAATGTAAATATATCCCTAGAGTTTGGGAAGGGACCCATGAAATCAATTCCCCAATAGTCAAATATTTCAACCACTAATATGGGAGTGAATGGAATTTGATTCCTTTTTGTGATTGACCCTACTTGTTGACACCTAGGAAAACTTTGACAAAATGTATAGGAGTCCCTTGAGAGGGTGGGACAGAAGAGACCACACTGAAGAATATTAGCAGATGTTTTCTTAGAGGAAAAGTGACCTCCACATGACACACTATGATAGAATTTAAGGATGGACTCTTGTTCTGATTCTTGGACACACCTCTTAATGACCTGCTCATGGCAGAACATTTAGAGGTATGGATCATCAAACACATAGTTCTTGACATTAGAAAGTAATTTCCTCCGAGCTTGAGTCCCTAAGAATTTTGGAATGACTCATGTAAATAAGAAGTTGGCTATGCCAACATACCTAGGGCAGTCACTCACAGAGTATAAGTGTTCATTAAGAAATGAATCTGACACAAAAATTTGATTATATTTGTCTTTGAATTCCATCCTAGAGAGGTGATCAGCTAAAAAATTTTCAACACCATTTTTATCATTGATTGTGAGGTCGAATTATTGTAAGTTAAGGACCCATCTAATCAGTATACCCTTAGAATCTTGTTTTTGGAAGAGGTATTTTAGTATAGAATGGTCAGTGAACACAGTGAAGGGGGAACCTAAGAGGTAGGACCTAAAATTTTCTAAGAAAAACATAACAGAAAGTAACTCCTTATCAGTGCTGGTGTAGTTGATTTGTGCATCATTTAAATATTTTCTTGCATAAGAAATGATGTAAGGAGTTTTATTACAACGTTTTCCTAACAAATCTCTTACAACAAAGTCACTGGAATCACACATAAGTTCTAAAGGAAGGTTCTAATTTAGATATTTCATAAGAGGAGGAGAGGTGTGAGAGGATTTGAGGGTTGAGAATAAACCCTCACAGCTTTCTATCCAAACAAATGGAGCATCCTTTACTAAAAGAGCACAAAGGGGATGAGATATTGAACTAATGTCCTTGATGAATCTTCTATAGAAACCAGCATGTCCTAAGAAAGACCTCACTTCCTTGATAGTATTGGGGGATAGAAGGTGATTAATGTTGTCAACATTGGCTTTATCAACTTCAATCCCCCTACCTGAGACCAGATGGCCTAGAACTAGTCCCTCTTTAACCATGAAATGGCATATTTCCCAGTTTAGGACCATATTCTTTTCTTCACATCTTGACAATACACTCTCCACATTCCTCAGACACCCTTCAAATGTATCCCCATACACAGAGAAGTCATCCATGAAGACCTCATGAAAATCCCCTACCATGTCTAAGAATATTCTCATCATGCACCGCTGGAATGTTCCAGGGGCATTGCATAACCTGAAGGGCATGAATTTGATGGAAAAGGTGCCGAATGGACATGTGAATGTAGTCATCCCTTGATCCTCTAGGGATACCTCAATATAATTATACCCCAAGTCCCCATATAAAAAATAGTATAAGGCATGACCTGCCACTCTCTCAAGGACTAGATCAATGAATGGTAAGGGGAAATGGTCCTTCTTGTTTAATGAGTTTAGCTTCCTATAATCAATACAGACCCAACATCCACTACTCACCATAGTTGGAATAATCTCTCCATCCATATTGGTTATCACTGTGATTCTTTCCTTCTTGGGAACCACTTGGATTGGGCTCACCCACTCACTCTTAGCAATGGGATAAATGATGTCAGCTTTTAACAATTTTAGATGTTCCTTTTTCACTACTTCCTTGAGATTAGGATTGAGTTGCCTTGAGGTTGACAACATGGCTTTGAATTAGATTCCAGAATAATCCTATGAGTCCCAATAAGTGGGATAATCCCAGGAATATCAGACAGGGTCCAACCAATGGCCTTCTTGTGTTTCCTAAGGACATCTAGAATCATCCTCTCAAGATAGGATTTAAGAGAAGAAGAAATGACGATAGGTTGTGTTTGATTTTACCCTAGGAAGGCATTCTTGAGTACAATGGGAAGTTCCTTAAATTCAAGATCAGGTTTGTTCAGAATTTCTATAGAAGATTGGAATATTATATCAAGATCAATTTTGTTTCCTAGAGTTATAGATAGGATTGATTCCCCATATGTAGAAGGTTCGGCTACTAGATTGGCTTGATCAGATTTAGAGAAGGATGTTGGAGTGGAATCCATGAAATGGGTTTCCTGAAAGGTTTCACTGATTGTTGGACCTAATACATCATCATAAGAGAAATTTGAAAATTATTCAAGCTAAGGAGATAAACTTCCTTCATGTGAACAAAGGATATCAGTCTCATCTTAACTTTAACATCCATCATATATTCCTTGATGTTCTATGGATTCATTATCAATTCTTCTTATCAATTTTACTTCATGAATGTCCTTGTCATCCCCTATTTGTGAGATTTCATTGTAGATGTTCAAGTCTAGACTCATGTTTCCAAAGGTGATGGCCATGTTCCCATTTCAAACTCAGATAACAGAGTTGATTGCTGTAAGTAAAGGACAACAATGGATGATTGGGGTCTGTTCCTTATTTCTTAAGATTGGATGGTCGTCAAGGATAATGACGTAAACAGGGTAGATGAAGTTTTCAACCTTTACCAGAACGTCCTTTAAAATTCTCTTTGGAACCCTAATGATACGATCAACATGTTGAAGTGTGAAAAATGTGGGTTGGAGCTCTTCTAGGCATAACTAGCTGTATACAACATAGGGGATGAGATTGACACTAGCACCTAGGTCACACAAGGACATGAAATTTTTTCTCTATCCTCGTTCAACATTTATGTAAGGTAAACCCAGGTCTTTCAACTTAGGAGGAATGGTCCCTTGAATGGTGGTACTCACATTATATACCAAAAGGACTGTTTTTATGTGAAATTTTTCTTTTAAAAGTGCTCAAGTCCTTAAGGTACTTTGAGTATGAAGGTATGGTTTGGATTTCATCGAGAAGGGGAATGTTCAACGTGACTTGTGAGAAGATTTATCTCAATGTTTCACTCAATTCAGGCTTGGTTTTCCCCCTCATGCATTGAGGAAATGGTGCAGGTTGTGGGGTTGTTTGTTGAAGAGTTGTTTCTTTTACAATGTTATCATGTTTTTCAGTTTGATCGTTTGGTTCATATGAATTTTCATCCTAGTTCAAAACTTTAGATGGGTTCTGAATTAGTTTTTCAGGTTTCTCAATTGATTTCCCACTTCTTAAAATAGTCACAACCTTTAGTTGTTCATGAGTTGTTTTTGTGAAAATTAACCCCACCTTGAAGTTAAGGATGGTACTGCCTGAGTAGGCATGGGTGCCTTTCTAGTTTTTATGGTTTGAAGTTCTCGTTTTAGGGAAGACAATTCTGAGTTCATTCTTTTCATTTGATTGAACAGATGTTCTAGTAGGCATTGTGGGACAGTTTGGGTTAGTCCTTAAAAAGATTGGTTTATCCCAGGGGATACTTTGGAGGTGAGATGGTTTGTTGAAAATGGATTGGTGGCTGTTGGTATTGGATAGGTTGGTTTTGGAACTGGTTATGGGTTTGTTATTTCTTATAGGGGTAAGGATTTTGTCCCTATGGGTGGCTAGGTTATTCGTTATCTTCCCAGCGGAAGCCTGGGTGGTCATTAACCATGGGTTGAAGTTGTTTTGGTATTGAGACTTTTGAAAGTTCAAGGCATTTACTTCTACTAGGGGTCCTCCTAAAAGAACATCCTTGATGGATGTAATGGTTGGGAAATTGTATATCTTATGGTCATGTTTGTCACAAATTGGGCAAACAGGGCCTATAGTTTGGATTTTGTAGACTTTCCTATGGACTATATCTTCAACCTTCCTAGAGAGTGCTATGAGTTTAGCCCTAAGGATTTCCTCTTCTCTAATTGTATGAATTACAGTAGTTCTTTGTGGCTTTTCAGAATAAGGTGAAGTTCCTGATGTTTGGTTCGGTTCATCAAGGATTTCTAGATAATCGTAAGCATCATTTGGGGCTTTGTTTTTAAAATTTCCATTATAGATCATGTCAAGGGATTGTTTGTTCCCCGGACCCAACCCTTCATTGAAAATTATTACTTATTCAGGAATAAAAAAACAGTGGTGTGGAACCATGTTTAGAGTGTCTTTTAACCTCTCCCATGTTTCATAGAGGGACTCTCCCTCTTTGTCAAAAACGTTTTGGATACTCTTTTTAAGTGCAATTGTTTTGTGGTGGGGAAAGTATTTTTTTATAATTATCTTTGTAGTTGGTACCAAGAGTCGATGAATGATGGTCTGAAAATTTTTAGCCAATTTTTAGCTAGATATTTTAAAGAAAAAGGAAATATCCTCATCCTAGATGATTTTAGTTGACGTGGGGGACACATGGTTTCTACAATGTCATTGAACTCCTTAACGTGAAGGTAGGGAATCTAGGACTCCATTCCATGGAATGTGGGATGGTGGTTTAGTAAATGGGGTTTAAAATTTTAGTTGAAATCTCCTAGGGAATTGTGTCTAATTCATGAGGGGCATTGGTCCAGGAATGTCTGAGGTAGTCATTCATGTTTTGATCGACCGTATTCCCCAAGTTTGGGGCGGCCTTATTTGGATTTACATTTTGGTTTCCACCTAGGTTTATGAGTTGGTTTCTCTGAATACCTTCCATTTAAATGGGCTTAATTTTGGACTCTGGAATATCAAGAGGATTATGATCTAGTGGAAAAAATCTCCTAGGTTCACTTGACTTCTCAACCCTAGAACTTTCCACCCTAACTAGTCTATTTGAATTATCGCGGGTGTAGGCGGACATGTGCCAAAAGAAAAAAAAACGTGAAAGGGACAAGAAAAGAGATCTTGGGTGAGAATAGAAGAAATGGTAGAGAATATAATGTGTGTTGAGATGAATTACTTGGGTCCCTGACAACGATGCCAAAATTAGATTCACGCTCAAATTTACACAAGAGATTAAGGTAGAACGGTCCTTGTAGTTTAGCTTGGGTTATCGAATCCTCAGAGACTTAAGAAGTAACCTAAAGACACTCACATTCTATGGATTCTTTTTGGATATGAAGTGGAAAAATTGGGTTGATTTTATATGGTTTTAAAGGATAACTAACATATTTAAGTGAATTCAATTTAAAATAATTATTTGATCATAGGTTATCACTCGGGATGGATTGGATGAAATTCTTTTTCAATGATTTCAATTTCTTATATTTAAGATGGGTTCATTTAAGAAGATCAAGAAACATCTTCACTTAATGGTTTAATACCTATACACTTTAATACTAATCACCTATAAACTTTAAGGATCAAAGTGTTGAGCACTTCAAGGTGAATGTTGGTATTAGCACTTTAAGTGTGTGGCCTTAAATTCAACAAGGATGATGGGGGTTAAAAATCATCAAATAAAAATCTCAATTAAAAGAAGTGATTAGACATTAATGGGGTAATAAATAACATCCAATCCATCCCATTTCTACTCCCTTTGATCAAACCATAAGTGGGTTAGCCCTCCATTGATTCTATTGTTTCAATAGAAGCGGAATGTAGACTCATGAGGGAGGAAATAAAGAAGTAAAAAAAACAATGAAATAATGATCCCTCCACCATTTTGTGATAATTTCAAATGATTTGGTGTGAATAAATTCACACCTTGAACGAAAAGTATCAAAGTGATATTAATAACAACAGATTAAGAGGAAAAGAAGAACTTTTATTAAGAAACTAAAGTGAATTGAACAACTTAGATGTGAAAGACAAACTTGAGACAACAAAATCACAGCATAAAATTACAATTAAACAAAGCACCAAAGATGATAAACTCCTCCACCACCACTTACTTAAATAGTAATTTCAAGAGACTTGGGTCGAGCTTCGAATAGTACAAAGGATCCCACTTGAGCATGGTAGGCATAGGGTGGTGGAATGTAAGGGAGAGGAGATTTTTCCACCCTTGACTCGAAGTTGCAGCCAGCCTTCTTCCACCGAAAAGAGGTGCCTAGAAGGCCTTCTAGATGGCCAAATTAGAGTGGTCCATAGAAGAAGAAAATTTATCCCCATATGTCTCCTAACATCCTGAAAATTTGGACCCATTTGGAGTTGTGGATGCCGAGATATGATTAAATTGGTAGGCTGTTTTCTTGGGCCGCAGAATCTAGCCCCAAATTTTATCTCCAAATTGGTCTGCTTTAATAACCACCATGGAAGACGAATTAGAACTGGATCCTAAAGGATTGTTTGTTCCTCTATATTTATTATAGCATCTCATGAAATTTGGGTTTCATTGGGCCGGTATATTGGGCCCCACATTCTCATCAGTGGGCTAGTGTCCAATCTGCCTTCTCCAGAATTGTTTCCTTTCATCATAAAATATTCCTATCTTTATTTTTGAATCATCCATTGATCCCTGAATGAAAAATGTTCATATTTAAGTTCAGATCCATTTACCAAAATATCAAATTAAAATATGGATAATTAAATTCCTTAAAGTTAGATGAATAATTGGGCCTAAATTGGTGTACATTAGGCATGCGGTGCACGAATGATGAGAATGGATGTTCAAAATTAAAATTCACTAAATCAGGACCATAAGATCAAAAATGAACATTTAATACCATTAAAATTTAATTTAAATATGTATTTTTATTGGATAATTAGTTTACCTTTTATGTCATAATTTAAGAATGATATGTTGGATGAATCTCATAGATCATCATTCTCTATTCACCCTGGAAGTGGGAAGATGCATAGAGAACTTGAAGAGAATTTATACTAGGATAACATGAAGAGATATATTGTAGATTATGTATCATGGTTCTTGATTTTAAAACAATTTAATGTGTAGATACTAAATTCTAAGGTAACCATTACTGATACTAGAATGGAAATTCGAAAACATCTCTATGGATATTATCATTGGTCTCCCCAAGAATCTAAAATCCACATAGCTAATTTGGTTATAGTTTATCTTTTTATAATGTCATTTAATTTCATTTCTACTAGATATGATTTAACTTTTGATCATATTTCTAGTATATACATTAAGTAAGTGGTAAGGTCTCATGGAGTACCACATTCTATTACATCTGATCGAGATATGTGGTTTTCCTCATAGTTCTATTAAAGCCTCTAGTAAGCATTGGATATAGAGTTGGGTTTTAGTACTACCTATCATCCTCATACATATGGATAGTATAAGAAAACCATTCAAACCCTATAGGATATACCAATATATTGTTTTCTATATTCCAATAGTGGTTGTGATCAACAAATTCCACTTGTTGAATTATTTTATAACAATAGCCTATACATGAGCATTCATATATATCCTAATGAAACCATCCATAGAAGGAAGTGAAGAACTACAATTTATTGGGATAAGGTTTGATAAATAAATCAATTGGTATATAAGATAACTAAGTAAATAGAAGACAATTTTATATCTATTCAACACCACATCATGGTAGTTTAGATTTGACAGAAGAGTTATTTTGAAAATCATTACTGAAATATACAATTCAATGTAAGAGAGAATATACTCCAATGAATTTATCTATGGAATATGGTTATGAGATTACAAAATAAGGGCCCCTAGTTATATTGGTTCCTTCAATATTCTTGATCAAGTAGGGGTTGTGTCTTATTTCTTGGTGATTCCACTGAACCTCTCTCAAGTTCATGATGTGTTCCATGTGTAACTTTTGATGAAGTAAATACCCGATCCATAACATGTAATAAACTCAGAGGTTATACCAATAGATCATGATATTTACTTTGGGTAAAATTTGGTATGAATATTGTATCAAATAAATAAATTACTATGGAATAAGACTACTTATCTGGCTTAAGTTCTATGGAGAAATTAGAAATTTGAGGAAGATACATAGGAACCTAAGGTGTGGTAAAACAAAGATATCCCCATTATTTATATTATAGTAATGGAATTTTTAGTGGTAAATTCATTTTAATGGGGGTATAATATAACACCCCAATAGTTTCTATGTATTTACTTTGAAATAAACATGAACTATTTGATAACTTTATATATATGAAACCATGAGTCTAAATAAACAGTGATATTGTATACCTTTATAACCTATCCATTGGATTATAGTGTATGAATAATATTAGAAAAAATATGAAATATATAAAAAATTTCTTCATAAATTCATGTGTATTGATTAATTCCTAATAATTAATCATTTAATTTTCAATGAAATCATTTAATGACTAAAAGAATTTTTTTTGACGAAATGTATTTTTCTACATGATATGTATTTTTTATCTAAAAAAATATATTTATCACTACTAAAACATAATTTCATTGAAATATATTGACAATATATATGTATTAATAAATATTAATCCATATATTAGTTATCAAAAGTTTAGGAATGAAGGTAAAATCATTTAAAAGGAGTTCTTTTCGATAAATTCATTTTTATGTACACAATGTTTTTTTACATAATAAATCTAATTGACCACTGTTTATTAATAGTTTTTGTAAAAATTTTAAATTAAATATTCTATAAAATATTTTTACATTCATATAATAGTAATTTCTAGGAAAGGCGTGAATGTAAATATAGTTTTATTCCTAAAAATAATTTTTTTTATAAAAATGGATTTTCATTGTGTTTTGCATTCTTATTTAAAAATTAATTTACGCCCCTATATAAATTTAAATTTTATAAAATGAATTCAATTTTTCTAATAATAGTCTCAAAAAAATTTAATGATGAAACTTCCATGATTGGTTATAATGAATAGTAAAAAAAGTAAAATATTGTTACTAAGATTAGTGTTAAATGGGTTGGGGGGGGGGTAAAACTGAAATATATGGGTAATGATTCCACAGATAATTTTTATAATTCTTATTTTTTTGATGATATTTCGACCGTATTTTTTTTAAAAATTAATTCTTTTTTATTTGGTGAAACTTTCACAAGGAAATGCCATTATATTATTTAAATCTTTTAAGTAGTTCCATTTTTGTACTCTACATCACTTATAAAAGGGAACATATTTTCCTCCCTTATTCATGAATTTATATCCTTATAGTATATCCAATGCCTTCCCCAAAACCTTCATAGATTCATTCCCTTCATCTTGGATCCCCTGATCTTCTCCATGGACTAATCATTCAAGTCTTAATGTGTAAGAATAAGGAGATCTCTCAATGAATAGGTATAAATCTTAATTGAGCTCTTTCAATTTTATTTCATCTTCCACCTTCTATAAACCTATTGTATCTATCATATAACTATTACTAAAATATAATAAATATATTTATATTTTATTATAGTTATGGAAAAACCATATTCAACCTCATTTCCATCAAATTGGAAATGAATGTATTCTTCACGCGTACATGTGGACTGACACCTCCAAAAAATAATGTGATTAATTTTACATAACCATATCACATGGATATTTGTAATGATATATTTACTAAATATATATGATATTTATGATATAATTATTTTTTTAATGATTAAGTACTATTTATCATTCATTTATTTTTTTTATAAAATGAAAACAACATTTATGCGTACTTACAAACTACTGTATACATGAACTGTGAAATTCATTATTAAATATATACCTTTTATGTATGGTTCTAAATAAGTATATGATGAATATATATGATATTTATATCAAAATTAAAATTATTTATAATATTTTACCACAATCAAGATGCAAATAACATAACAGATGAATCCAAACATACATGAATAAAAAAACAATTGTCACATAAAACATTGATTTTAATAATGAATTGTTATTGAGTAGGTGATAAGAGGTTTTATGTAAACCTTATTTAAATTTAAATTTATTATACGAAAGGTTACATCACTTACAATTCAAGTTGAACTTGTGTAAAGGGTTTTATGTTACAATATCATTTTTACCATGATTGTTTATGCTTAAATTTAATATGATGAAATTATATGAGATATTTATAAAAAATAAGATGAATTTTATTATAATATTGTTACTTATATAGATTAAATGTTTTAATTTAATTATATATTTTTAATTATTCAAGATACTGAAATAATGTTTTTTAGAAAACCAAATTTATTTATCTCTTCATTCATGATTGTTTTTTCTTTCATGTCTGTATTTTCTTTAAAATGTTTTCAAGAATGTATTTATAATTCCACAATTCTGGATTAAATCCTTTTCCATCCATTTTTTACTTTATATAAAAATGTTTAAAATGAATTTCTAATTATTTTACAAAATAGGTACTTTTTATCAAATTTGTTAAAAATATTTATTTTAACGTATACCACACGAAGGACTTTTCCCTATTCCATCACTACTATTTTCTTTGAAGTAGTTCTTACAAGTTTCCAATTTAATTTTCAAAGAAAAAATTTTACCTAATATTTTTTGGATTTTTTTAGACTTTTAATTAGTGATTTCAATAATAAATGTGTATTTTACTCCAAAAATATTATAGTGGTATTTTAAAAGATTTTTTAATCTATGATAACATCTATTGACATTACTTATACATAACAGGGTATACGATCCTATGATACCATCCTTATTGATTATCTAGATCATTTTTTTATTATGACGATGAATATTGAAGAAACCTATTTAATTTTACATTGGAAAAAATATGATGAAATAATAAGTTTTCTCATTATCCTATGGCCTACATATAAATATATTATGATTATGGGATGGGTGGGTACATTATAAACCTCCAATGTATTGGGTAATGATTTATATTTTATAATCTCCAAGGGTATATGGGAGGGTATCCCAATCCCAAAAGAGTGTACATGAGTGGTTATCCCAAGCCCAACAAGGGTACATAGAAGGTTATCCCAAGCCCAAAGTAGGTACATGGTGGTTTGCCCAAGCCTAACAAGTGATGAATGTATTTCTTGATAGAATTGACATATCATTTATATGATTTTGATTATTATATGATTTATGAAAATCTCTTATGATATGTTCTTATTCTAATGTTATATTATCATGGATAATTATATTTGATTATTCTATGATTCATGTATTTTAAACTACCAAATCCTTAATTTTTGATTCATGTTTATGATCTATAAATTGATGAGTATGATTTTCAAATGTTAAGCACATATTATGATACCCTTTTTCAATATATATGCTTACATATGATCACTGATTTGTAACTACATCCTTTAACTTTACTAAGAATTTGAGCTCAACCTTTCTTATATTTCCTTTTCCCAAGAATATAAAGAAATGTTTTAATTATGATATGTATAATTACTGTTATATTTGTGAATAAATTTTTGGGTGATGATATAGATATTTTATATACCAGTTTTTTCTGTATCCTTATTTTAAAAGACACTAAACCTTTTCCATCAATGATCATGAATTTTCATGATATGTATTTAATATCCATATAGAATTATGTAATATTTATTTATGTAATTTCTAGTTCATCTCATGAGGGTCCTAGTTTCTTTGAGTAATGTGGTATATATCATAATAGCTTGAAAATTGATAAAATGACTTTATTTAAAAACATACAAACATGCATTTAAAATAAATTGATCTTCTACTAATTTATGAAATAACATAATTATATACATAATAAATAGGAAATATATAAATCCCAATAAAGGAATAATCATCGAAAATCATAAATTAAATAAGTACACGTGATTACAGAGGAAAAACTTGGTGACATTAAAAGGTGAGAATAAACATTGAAACATGACATAAGATGAATACATCAAGGTATCATCATAAAGTGGAAACAATATAAAACATGAGATCATATAAAAATAAAATAATAACCTCAAATAAATCATAAAATAGTTTACTTAGGATAACTTCCCATGAACCATATATAATATCTCATAAGATTAAAACATTACCCAATGCATTAGAGGGATATATAATTCCAGTGCCACCCATCGTATTCATATCATGCACATGAATTAATGTTCCACATATATCATACAACATAATAACGTTTTTAAGGACCTTTATTATCATTATTAAGATGTGTCAGTTGTATATATGGAATTACCCATTCAATTAAAGATAGGTATCAATAAAATTGAGTGAAAATGAAGAATGATATTCATAATACAAAATTTTTTCATGAAAAAATTTAGGTTAATTTATATAGCATAACTGGAATACATAAAGGTTCATAGAAGGGATTAATAAGAGTTAAAGGTGGTCTCTCATTAATTGAGAATCATAAGGAAAGTAAAGGTATGAGTAAAAACACATTTTAACCTAAAAATTTGGAAATAAAAAATGCTTAATACAAAGAAAGATACTAAATGGAAAATAAGAGGGAGATAGATCCCTTACTTAGATATAGTAATAGCTTAGGTAAATTTTAAAATGATAGGGGATAAATAATATAGCATTATTGGAACATAAATTGGATAATAAATTGATACTTATAGACACATGAAAACATAGTCTATTGAGATTCAAAATTCATATTATAAATGAAGTACTTGAATAGATAGGAAAAGGAAGATAATACCTTACCTAAGAGAATACTTCTAAAATATTAGGAGGATTTATTAAGAGTATGGGAAAAATTTAGTAGGTATTTAAAGAGTGAGAGGGATAGGAACATCATGATTCAATAATTTTATGTGAATAAGAAAGGGAGGTCGGGTGGGTAATTATATAAAAGGAGAGGAGAATTATTTATTAATTTATAAACATAGTCCTTAGACAATATGTAATAAAATAATAGAAAACGAGAAAAATTCCCATTTATTTTGACCATGGTTTCTATAAAATAGGAGTAATTTAAAATATTTTTATTGGTTAAGAATCAAAATCACTAACATAACACCATTCATGACATTAGAGTGAGTTATGATCATAAATATTGTATTTATAACCCTAAAATATAATAATGGTTTTAGAGGACTCAATATAGATTTGTAAAATTAATATAATTACTTCAAAAAAATAATTTTAAAGGGAAAAACTATATTTTATGAGTATTACTTTTATAGTATTCATAACATCAGTTTTATACCATTATGATTTCATAATACTTTTTGTATATTTATACTGTATTTAAATTTTACCCAAAAATTAATTATCACATAAAATCATGTGATTTTCAATCTTAGACAATTCCAAAGTGATTATTTAAATTGTAACATTTATTATACCATAATAGTTTTTTAAATATATAAATTTCCACTTTTAAATAAAAATCCTTATTTATTGAAAAATACTACTCTTTACACCACAAAAAAATCTCTAATCCTTGTAAAAAGTACATGGGAAATAATTAAATTATATTAAAATTTATATATTTAAAAAAGTGATTTATAATAATATTTCATGAAAACAAACTTTATTTCAAATTATAGATTTTATAATAAAATATTTTTTTAATTGAAATAATATATTTTCCAAAAATAAAAAATATTTTTAATTATTTTATTGTATAGTTTTTTCAGACCCATTCTATAATCAAGTTTAGAGAAAAATAATAAAAACATGATTATGATAACCATAATTTTATCAATAAAAATGGAATACGCAGTTTTATACTACTATAGTCCAGATACATAACCCCTTATTACACCAGTGTATGCTGTAAGGGTAAGGTGTGCGATGACAGTACTTTTTGGTGTGGTTCAGCGAATATAGATTGAGTAATGATATATATAAGATTGAAATTATCCCATAAAAATTTTCACTTGAGTTTAAATTTTTAAATCTCATCTTAGGATTGGTTAAGGTAAAACCCAGGGTTTTCATCTCCCTCAAAAGATCTAAAAAATGGGATTCGTAGTGTATGATCCTACTAGTCGAGATCATCACCTCTTTCTTCTGTATCAATTTGGTTTTATAATAACCCTTAATATATATTAATCGTAATGGTCACTATAAAATAGATATATTAAAAATTTCATGATTCTTAATGGTATTTTAAACTTGATAGTGAAATTATGGCTATATTTTAAGAATAAAAAAATAACAAATGAAATATCATGCATGCATTATTTATAACTACATTAATTAATAAGGTATATATTCATTCCTAAGGTAATTAAATTTATAAAAGTAAAGGTCATTACATTCTCCCCACTTAATAAATTACACAATTAAAATTTCAATTCAAACACTAAAATATATGAGTGTAGTTCCATTTCAACTTCTCTTATGGTTACCATTTTTCTCCAAGAACTTGTGGCTTGGTCATAGTACTTTGACTTGGTGAGTTGTCTTGTTTTGTAGAACTTTGTCTCTATGATCTAAGATATACCTCATTTTCTCATCAAATGAAATATAATTCTATAATGGTATCATGTGTAGATTTAGTGCATGTGATGAGTCTAGTATGTACTTACTTAACTAGGACACATGGACCACATCATTTACTCGAGATAGTTTTGGTAGGAGTGCTAGTTAGCAGGCGATAACTATAATGCAATCTAGGATCTCAATTGGGTAAACATATCTGAGATAAAGATTTATATTATTTGAAAACCTCATGATTTTATTCCATGATAATATATAAAGGAACACCTTATCTCCATTTTCAAGATATAGGTCTCATGGACGATTGTCAGCGTATATTTGTTTTATTGACTTTTAATAGATTCATATGAAAAAAATGGTTTGAACAATATCTGTTAACTTTGGTATAATATCATTTATCATTATATTTCATTATAAATATTAATCCTAGTATGATAGAGTCTGAAACCGCTTTCCATATAAATCCTTATAAGGATCCATTTGATCTTTATAATAGAAACTATTATTATATGAACACTTCACTAGGAGAAGGTTATGATCTAAACTTACTTATAAGTTCATTGAACATGATCTTAGAATATATTATAGTTTTTCAATGTTTCTCTCATACTAACCATCTATATGAGGGTAATAAAAAATGTTGAAACTCAACTCTATATTCAATTATTGCTTAAGGATTCTCTAGAACCTCGATGTAAACCTCAAATATAGATCAGATATAATTAATAGTATTATTCTAGTCTATCTTTCTCATTATATTATTTATATCATAAAAATTCCATATAAGGAGAAATATTTCTTGATAGAAAGGAAATTTGATGACTATTTAAGATGATAAACAATTAACCAAATGGAATTATGGAATTTAAATATCATGGGGAGTCATACAAAAAATTCCATGGTTATTTTTACCGATTTCCTTACAACTACGGGAAGTGGTTGCATAATACCCTTAGAATTCACTCATTTAGACTTGAATTCTTTGATAACTAATAATTGTGATACAATACCTACAATATCACCCTTCTTGTTATCAAACAATATGTTCTTCTACATATCCCTATACATCTTTGTGATTAATATACAAATATAGAAAGATGAACTATTTACATCATCTAGAAGTTCCCTCTTTAGTTTTGGTTATGATGGGACACACAATTAGGTTCCCATCCTTATAACTCCATATTTAACAAAGTTAAAATATGGAATATTAAGTAACTTTCTCTGTAGATACTCATCATCTTTTTGGGACTCATTAATCCTATTAATAGAGGATGGTTGATTAGTTCATTTAGTATGAAAGGATGATGTTACTTTTATGATTCCCATGTTCATCAATTGAATTATTAAAAGAATTTGATGGATTTTTATCTTCATCATATATATGGTTTTAAAAACAATTTCTACTTAAATCATCTACCACTTTATTCTACTTTCTAGGATGGTAATGGATTGAATAGTAATAATCCTTGACCAGCTCTTCCCACCTTCGTTGGTGTATATTGATCTCCTTTTGGTGTTATGATCTACATATATGTCAAACTTCTCCCTGTAGAGATAATTTCTCCAAATATTCTATGTGAAGATCATTACTTCCAATTCAAGATCATGTGTTGGGTAGTTCTACTTATAGATCTTTAATTAGTGATAATAATAGACTATAAAATTTTCATTTTTCATGATTGCACAACCCAATAATTTTTTGATGCAATGATATTGATCACAAATACTTCTCCACTAGTGGTTAATGTGATTTTAGGTGGAGTAATTAACCTCTCCTTAAACTCTTTAAATCTATCCTCACATTCATAAGTCCAAAAAAATCACTCCCTTGTGAACTAGCTTGGTTAGTTGGTTTCACAATCTTGAGAAGTTTATAAAAACTTGATGGTAATATTTATCCAACCTAAAGAATATACAAACATCCATCACATATGTTTTTATGGGTCATTCTTTAGCTACCTTTTTATTCAAAGGATCCATAGATATCCTTTTTTTGTGATAAAAATCCCCAATAATTTTAATTACTCTTTACAAAACTCACATTTACAATACTTCACATACAAATTTTCGTTTTTCTATGTGTTCAATAAAATATTCAAATGATCCTCATGTACCTCCTTGATTTTATAGTAGAGAATAATATCTTATATAAAGACTACCAAAAATTTATTGAGGTTATACTTCAAGACTATATTCAATAATTTTGTGAAGATAGTTGGAGTATTAGAAATTCTGGATGGAATCACTATGAACTCAAAGTTCTAGTACCATGTATGAAAATACATCTTGGGGATATCCTCCTACTCCAATATTACTAGATAATATACTAAATGATGTTTTACCTTAGAGAATTACTGGTCTCCATGTAACTGATCAAAAAATTCATTAATATGTTGTAGATTATATTTATTATTTATTATGATATTTTCTATATCATGATAATCAATGCAAAAAATGCATTGACCAATCATTATTCTTGACAAAAAAGGATTGGTGCACTCCGTGGTGAAGCACTTTGGAGTATAAACCCATTATCCATATTATATTACACCAATTATTTAACTATTAAAGTTCAATACTTTCCATTCTATATAGAGTCTTGAATATTGGGAAATCTCGAGGTATAAGTTCTATTGAGAACTCAACCTCTCGATTAGGAAGAAAACTAGAAAATTAATTATGAAATACATTAACATATTCTATTATAATAGGAATGTCATCATATATGATCTATTATTTAGTATCAATAATTATAGAAAGATATGCTTGGTCATAAGGTAATAATATCCATGCTTGATAAGATATTCCAAAGGATATTCAACCTCTTCAATATAATTTTATAGAATCAAAGGGTTATTTTCAATATAGAGGGTTATTTTATTCTCCAAAAAATTTATACAGCTCTATGCAAAGAAATAAAATCCATACTAAGGATAAAATTAAATTCTTTTAATTTATCAAAAGGTTTTCAACTAAATTCAGCCTATAAATATTGATAAGGTAAAAGTTGTATAATTTGGATACAATAATTGGCACATTTATTATTTTCATTAATAAGTAAAATTTCATGTTTTAAGGTGGTGTTAGAATAATTCAACTAAACTTACGTGATATGAAAGAACGCATAGAACCATAATCAAATAGTATGTTCAATATTCTTGAATGAATAAATAGCATACCTATAACCACTTCATTGTCAAGATCTTTCTCATTGGTTATGATGAAATATCATCTCCCTTTATCTTTAGTAATTGGAGGTTGTTGTCATAAGTTATCTTCAACAACCATTGACATAGTGAGTTAGTTTATACAGTGCCATTTTTTCCTACAATCAAAACATTGAAAAATAGGCTGAGGGTTGATTAGATATTTCCATTATTCCATAATATTGGTGGTTTTTTTATGTCCTATTCGAATTCGCTAATTTGGTGCCCCTACATCCCATTGGTAATGAATTTTATTTCTGTAAAGACCCGAAATTTCCATGTATTTTTTTTTAAATATATGGGAATTTTATGAGTCCGTGAAAATTGACGACGCGTGATTCTGAGGCCCGGAGTGCCCAGAATGAATTTATGAACTTTTTTTTCGGTACATTAAGTAAATGTACGAGTAGGTTTTTTAACTTTTGAACCGGTGCTCTGAATTGAAATCTAAGGACACCGTTGAACTCGCATCTCCGGTATTCGCTTAAGGAGACTTTCACCTTGGTGGTAGTTGGTTGACGTAGAATGATAATTTTTGGGTTTTTTGTGGAAATAATAAATTAAAATAAACACACACTTTTTTTTATTTTGTTGTAACCACCCTCTTGTGGATATTGTGGAGGTGGGGACCACAAGAGTTTTATTCTCTAAATTGAATGCTCGGTGGTGGTGACCGCCTGAGCTAGTAAAACCTCCTATGAGGGGTTATGGTGGTGAGGACCACCCGAGGCTTGAAACCCTCAAACTTCTTATTAAATATGGGGGAGCCTCTTCAAATCCTCCAACATTTATTATGCCAACTCTCTCCCTTTAGTAAATTAAGCCATCTCAATTAATTAAATGTTCCATTTTAAAATTATTCAAAAATATTTTATTATATTGGATATCTCTCCTTTTTGGTGGGGTTGGGGGAAATTAATCATTGGAAAAGGATGGAGCCTTGGGAGAAAAGCTCTCCATGAAGAAAATCAACGAAGAACGCCGACCTCGACTTCGACCTTCTTCTTCGAGACATCCTCCAATAGTGGACATCTTCTACAACGAAGAATCACCGCCATCGAAGAATGTTAATCTGACGAACGAGCTCGAGATCAAAGGCATGTGACGGGCTTGACGAACGTCAACAACTTTGACTTCTGACTTCATCGTCAACAATCAATCCAAGTTAGGGGTTTATTTGTGTATGAATACTTTTCCCATGTTCTTCCCTTAAATTCTTTTTTGGGATTGGGAATAAATCATTGTGGGAGGTTGTAAAGCTTGAAGTTCTTCTTCAAGTTCTTGTTGAGCCATATGCTACCACCCTAACGCAGAGGGTACGATCCAAAAAAACATGGTCTGACCCCTCTGCAAATCTTATGATGATTTGTGGTGTTGAACGCGATGAAGGCGACAGTGCAATGCCACCACCGCCTTGTGACCTCCGCACCCTCATGGAACCCCTGCGGCCATGCCGCTCCGCAGCACCCACGAACACCACACCCCACGGCTCCTCCACCTGTGGCCCCACCTCGCCGTCATCCGGGCCGATCCACCACCGCCGACCGGGCCAAGCCGACGCCGTCCGCTGAGCCACTGTCGCCGTCCACCGAGCCTCTGCCGTCGTCTGCCGAGCCGCTGCCGCCATCTTACGAGCCGCTGCCACCGTCCGCTAAGCCGACACCGTCCCACCAAGCCGCGACCCTCTGAGCCTCCCCGTGGCACTTTTCCACGCCGCTCCGGCCGAGCCGCCCTACGGCCGGGATGAACTGGCCGAGCCATCCTGCGACATCGAGCTGCTCCGTCCGCACCACCCCTCGGCATTGAGCTGCTTTGGCCGAGCAGCCCTACATCACCGAGCCGCTCCAACCGAACCACCCCGCGACACCATGCCGCTCCGGCCGAACAGTCCCACGGCACCGAGCTGGTCTGGCCGAAATACCCTGCGGTTGAGCCGCCCGTGGCCCTGGGTCGCTCCGATAAAACCGCCCCGCGTCCTCTGCCCTACTGGCCGAGCTGCCCCGGCCGAGTCGCCCTGCGACCTCACGCCATCTGCAGTCGAAGCCCTATGGACCCTCACGACCTACTGGACTACCCAGTAGGCCGGTCCACCCAACACTGTTCTTGCTAGACCTAGAGGGCCGGGACGAACCCAACAGGCCAGGCCGCACTGTGGGCCGGGCCAGACCCAACGGGTCTAGCTGGGTCAGACCAGATCTGGGCCCACTGCAACCCATTTAACTCCTTTGGACCTAACCATGGAATGAGACATTCGTTTGAAAAACTGTCAATGGCATTGTAAATTTTGGAGCGAGATGGTCCCTTTGAGTATACCCTCAAAGAGTTTTGGATTAAGATGGGGAATGGTTAGGTTGGATGGAGCACGAATCCAACCACCTCATCTGGGACTAAAAGGCTAATAACTCATAGACCGGGAATCCAATTGACGCGCCATCTATTGTGTTGAGACCCCAATGATGTGGAGAACCTTTTAAATGCTTCTTCGTGGGACTTCATGGAAGTTGGAGTATCGACCAGTAGCTCATGGAGCGGATACTCCTAGAGACGAGTGAGCATAGTATAGGAACCCACTAGCTGGCTGAGACTTGATGACTGCTAACCTTTTCAACTTGGAGTGACTTGACAGGCCCAGTGGGGAGCACCTTTGTGTGATGCGGAAGACCCATGGTGGGGAATGCCTTTGTGAGATGTGTTAGACCCATGGTACATGATAGGAGTAGTATCTCCGCAGGCCACAGTGGGGAGGGACTCTGTCTGACGTGGCAGACCAATGATACTCGACATGCGGAGTACCTCGTCAAGTCACGACCGGGAGCACCTCTATGTGACGCGACAAAACCATGGTGGGGAGAACCTCTATGTGACGTGGAAGACCCACAATACTCGACAGGAGGAGTACCTCAGTAGTCCAAGGTTTGTGGGAAGCCCTCTGTGTGACGCGGCATGCGCACTATACTCAATAGAGGAGGGGATCTCTAGAAGCCTATGTGTTTGACGATGTGACTAGAGATGTTACTTGTTACTACCCCAAGAATAAATCCTAGTGTGAGCTGAGTCAGTATCTCTATGTTTTCCTCATGATTGAGATGGATTACTCAATAACTTATGTATATGTATGATGATATACCTAAGTAGAGTTATCTATTTATTTCATAATTTTTGGTTTATCCTTGGTGGTTTTTGTGAGACATTGAGGGTATAAGGTTCCTTATTGAGTGTTATTATACTCACCCCTACACAGGATATGCCCGCACCTTATTGTGTTGGATGTAGAAGACAGACAACGCTGACTGAGGCTGAGAGTACCAGGACTGGATGGTGATCGGAGGTGGACCATACGACGTGTCGGTACATAGGGGAGATGGGTGGACGTGGAGTGCTGAGGAGGCGATCTGTACCTACCCTTCAGGTGGGAACCTCAGAGGATGATCTAGTAGCTATCCTTTCTCCTTCTTCAGTTGTTTTGTATTTCAGTTGTACTTATACCTTTACTGTGGGTCTTGTATTCTGACCCCTTTACTTTTTGCACTCTTTTGGTTATACATTTTTCTTGTGTTATTATCTTACTATGTGCTTGGTTATGTGAGGTTACAAGTTATAAAGGAAATACCTTCCCAGTTTTAAGGAAAAATCCTTTCGGTGCTAGTCGCTAGCCCCTAGCCTGTGGAAGGCGGGCCTGGGGTAGTCACGACATGGGCCCCGTGAGACGGGTCGTGACAAATTGGTATCAGAGGAGTCGATTCTAATGAAGACCTAAGAATCTAATATTTTCAATAAAGCAATAGTGTTAAGGGTAATGAGTGCAGTTTTTAGTTCAGAGAGTCCAGTGTTGGTGCAACGGACGACATATCCATACACAAGGACCCTGACTTCTGATTTCAGACTCAGTGCACGAAAACAATGATTGTGTGTGTTTTTTCAAGAGTGTTCTTTGTTATCTCTTGAGTCAGCTCACCAGGTATAACTTATTGACCGTGTCACACCTATTTCTTTTCATGATGCCTCCACACGGACTGCCAGCTAGGGTTCTATGAGTTGTACGCACTGATATCCCAATGAGTGATGAGGCCTCGGTGCATGGACCTTTTCTAATAGAGGCTCCAGCGGTACCATTACCCATTGTGCCACCAATGCCACCAGCCACAGCAGTAGAGAGTGCACACCGCTTGAGCGCATTTCACAAGTTATAGGGCCAGAGGCCACCCAGGTTCAAGGGAGAGACGGACCCACAGGTGGCTGAGGATTGGCTGGAGGTTGTGGTGAGAGTCTTCCAACTCATAGGGACACCAGCCGATCTCATGGTGATCCTTTCCACCAGCCTTCTATAGGAAGCTGCAGGAAGATGGTGGAACATGATGCTCTAAGTTCATGATGAGGTGACGCTTCTCTAGGCAGACTTCGAGAGCTTGTTTCAGGAAGAGTTTGTTCTAGAAACTCTTCATGTAGTGTTCATACAAGAGATTCTTCATCTACATTAGGGAAAAATTAGTGTAGCTCAGTACTCAACGAAGTTCACTAACCTCTCATAATACTCCACAGATATGTTGTGAGACCCATTCTTTAGGGATCGGACCTTCGAGAAAGGGCTCAGGCCAGCGATCAGGGCTTTGATGATCTCACTCAGCATCCCAATGAAAGTGGGGGTGTTAGAGAGAGCCCTCTTGGTGGAGAGTTTCTTTTCTGAGAAGTCACCATTTATGAGGCCCAATATCAGTCATCGTGTAGTGGATTCCTCTGCAGTTGGTAGCCAACAGACGTCACAGAGGTCGAAGAGGATCAGACCTACAAGTGGACGACCACATGACTCAGGATTTGTTGTGCGGGGCACCTGACGCGGAACCAGTCAGGCAAGGATCATACAGTGTTACTCATGCGGTGGGAAGGGTCACATGGCTCATCAATGTCCGACCCGTCGTATGGATAATAAACAGAAAATAGAAGGACCACCCAGACAGAGATAGAGGTTCGACCGAGGAGGTCCGCAGGGAGTAGGCAGACATGGCAGAGGAGATGGTTGTGTAGCTGGCGGTGGGCGTTGATTTGAGATGTTGCCGCAACCACCACTAGGGGGTCCACCCCGATCGCAGGGAGCAGGTGGACAAGGGAGAGCTCAGCTCTAGGCAGCTGAGGCTTATGAGAATGGTGCTCTAGAGATTATAATAGGTACGATCTGTGTCTACTCCACCATATGATTTAGTACTTATAGACATAGGTTCCAATCATTATTTTATTTCCACAACCCTTGTTCAGAGCTAAGAGATTTTGATGGAGTCGATGGCTCGATCCTTATGGCTAGAGACTCCTACGGGAGTGGATTCAACGATTATGCATTGGTTCTGGTAGTGTGAGATTACTTTGTGAGGCAAGAGCTTCGGCTGGGATCTCCTAGTAGCGGCGTCGAGGCCTTACGACGTCATCTTGGGTATGGACGAGTTATCTACAATCCATGCTCAAATAGACTGTATTAGGTGCAAAGTGTGGTGTGTCTGCATGGATGGGACACAATTTACCTTCACCAGAAAAAAGGGAGCCATTATAGCATAGGATGGACTTACACGGAGGAGAGTGCAACCATTCACTCATCAGTTGGATAGACTTGCCCTTGGAGTTGTTGATGTGGAGAGTCTAAGCTATCCTGTAGTGGTGGACCAGTACACAGATGTTTTCCCTGATGATGTTCCGGGTCTACCTCCTTACAAAGAGGTAGAATTTAACATTGACTTGTACCCCAGGACAACACCGATATCTACACCATCACATCAGATGGATCCCACTGAGCTTCATGAGCTGCGGGTATAGCTGGAGGACTTGCTGGGAAAAGAATCCATTTGGCCTAGTGTTTCCCCATTGGCAGCCCCGATTTTGTTCGCCAAGAAGGCATATGGGAGCTTGAGACTTTGTGTCGACTATCTGCGCCTGAACCAAGTGACCGTGAAGAACAAGTACCCACTTCTGTGGATTGACGGCCTCTTTGATTAGCTGAAGAGAGTACGATGGTTCTTGAAGGTAGACCTCAAATCAGGCTATCACCAGCTCAGAGTGCGAGATGAGGATGTGTAGAAGATGACCTTCAGATGTCGGTATGACCATTACGAGTTATTTTTTATTCCATTTGGCATGACCAATGCTCCATCAGTGTTCATGGGACTCATGAAAAATATCTTTCATCCATACCTTGATTTCTTTGTATTAGTCTACATCGATGAAATTCTGATCTACTCGGCTACTGAGGAGGAGCATGCCTATCATTTGTAGGTAGTACTGGACACACTCCGTGTAACACCCCGAGCTTCCACGATACGCTTCTCATTCAATAATGTAATAGCTTGCATTGTACGCAACATCGAGTTCTAACACACTGCAACTAATCCAAGTAGCCGTTATGAATAGTAATAACCACTTTTTAAAATTATAGAAATTTTATATTTCAAAATGGACTTCATTTTTGGATTCGGAATATCCAAATTAGCCTATGTTGAATTTTTGGTATTTTTCTGAGAACTTCTAATTTTTATGAATAGTGAAAAATACTTTAAAACAACTTTTTTAATCAAAATAATTTATTGTGATAAATTATTCTATTTAGTGGTTTTAAGGTATAATTATAATATATTTTTACCATTTTATCCAATGGTGGTCATTAGAATTAATTTAACATTGAAATTGGACATAAACAATTGCCAATCTTTTGATATAAATTGTTTCTTAAAAACACGCTATTTTTCGTAACAGCGGGAATTAATTATAAAATTAATTAATGCAACTTATATGTTTTCAATTTTGTAAAATAGACATCATTTTTGAATTCGGAATATCAATTATAGCTTAGGGTGAAATTTTGGCCTTGTTCTGAAAAACTTCAATTTTTGATGAATAGTGAAACCACTAAGTGGTAGTTAAATAACTGATTTTTCGTTTAAATGAAATATTACCACTTCTGTGATTTGATTTTCAAAAATCCGACATACATGGTTGTCATTAAGAAGTAAAATGTGGTTCAATGAGATTAAAATAATTTTTGATGAATAGTAACTTTTAAGTTCTTAATCGCGATTAGAGGTAATTAGTGTAGTTTAAGGTACAAATAATGTTATAATAATATGAGATGAGCATGACACTTGTCCGACTCCTATTGGATGAGTCATGGCCGACCAAGAAAACCCATGGGGCAACTTGGGGACCCCATGGAGCCACTTTAGTTGGAAAATGACATTAATATATATTTATTTAATGTTAAAATTAAATTGACACAAACATGAGTTGTTTTACTAAAACAGTTTTTACGTGGGGTTATACAAGTACAAATTTTGATTATAAATATTAATTAGAAAGCTAAAACGATTTCCTACATCATAGTATTTTTTTATAATTTTTAGACATTATATAAATTAAATTAATTATGACATCATTATGATGTGGCGATGACCTCATTATTTAACGATTTAAATAAAATGAGAAGATAATGCAAAATCCAAGGCTTACACTTGTCCAAAGCCTATTGGATGAAGATATTTCTAACCCTTATCACCTTAGACACGAATTTTATAAGTGTGGGAACTTTAGAATCCTAAAAGCATTGTATAATAATGTAACATTTCAATCTTTCCAAAAGAGCCCCTCCTCTCCACTTATAAAAGGCCCCCACCACTCCCACCTTATTCACACCTTCAAGCCATTTGGCTCGGCCAACTTCTGCCCAAATACTCTCCCAACTTCCCACTATTACTCCTAGAAGCCTTACATTGGGCAGAACTCTTCCCAAGGAAGCCTTTGGCTCAAATCAAAAAGAGTTACCCGATTTTGAGGTAATGTCTTTTCTAATGTTGTTTTGTTTTATTTTTCTTCTCCAACCCCCTAAACTCTTTTTATTAATTTATTTTGTAACAACAACAGTATCCTCAATATACTAGGATGTTGTTATAATAAGTATTCGAGCTTCACTTACACACACCTACATCTAATGGTTAAAGAACATACGGTTTCTGTGGATGGCGAATTCTGCCTCACGAAACGATGATTGTTCAACACTCATATAACACCTTCAAAGGTGGCCATTAAGATGTCACTACTTTTATATATGATATATAATATGTTTGTGTTTTACTTATGCTTCTGTATTTCTCATTTATGGCATACTTTATGATTTCCATTATGGGTAAAACGCGATAATTTCATTTTAGGAAGTGCGGACTACCGCCCCCTCAAAGTGATTTGAATAGTTAATGCCATATGTGGGATGTATAAAGGATTAAGTAAATGTTATTATACACTATATTATACTGGAATTATATTATACATTTATATCATTATGATTTTGTTCCATTAAATATGAAATTGAAATGAAAGTAGCGTTCATGCGTACGTACGGCTTACCGTCTCCATGAACGGTGCATTTCATTTCTTACCTCTAAATGTTACGTAATATTATAAATGAATGTATATAATGGATATATAAGATATATAGGATATATAAATCATGAATATAATTCTGGAGATAATGGATATTCTACCACATAAACAACTTGTAATTATAAGAAGTTTATTGTTGACTCAAGTACCAAAGATCGGCAAAACAACCGTTATTAACTTAAATAATTACATAATGCCCATATCATTGTAATAAGTGATATAATAAGGATAATGAAATTGAAAATGGTTCTTAATAAGGTATATATTAACTATAGTTTATTATTCAGGAGGTTAAAGAACAGTTGAGTCAAGTCAGACACAAGGTAAGGGAATTTCTTAACCCAATTTTCATTCTTTGGGTTAATCTCCTACTTTCAAATTATGTCATGATATTATTATGTCCTATATTGCATTTGTACATTATTTATGTGTACTTATAGTGAATACACATTATAGATGTACTTTATTTAAAAAAAATGATCTTTTTAAGGACTTCGTCTCAATCCCCTTTCATTGAGGCATATTTGGTTTTATACAAAACTTTCTTTTATACGGTGTATAAACCCCTTTGAATTTTACGTTTATTCAAAAGGAATCTTTTTTATATGAAGCGTTTTACTAAAGGACAAAAAGGGAATGTTTTTCTTTCTGTACTTATGCGGCGACAACGACTTCTCCGCCGCCGTGACCATTATTTGAGTTTCGGCTTCCTCTATAAGCCATCATTTTTTTAATGAAAAATAAATTCAAAGTTTTAACTTTCTTTTATTTTGGTATTGAAAATGGTTTTGAAAGTGTTTTTATTATATCAATGTGTTGTATTGATATCTTGTGATTGAAATGTGGAAATGTTATGTTTCCTTTATGCATGTTTTATGTGATACGATTATGTTATGGTTTATGATATGTTTAAACCTATTCATATGAGGAATGCATTGGACTTAATAAGTGACGGGTGGAGCCCGCTATAGCTCCTCGATGCATCGGCAGGTCTCATGAGACAAACTAGTGTCTTGGCACGAGGCCTTGACAAAATATTATTTGTGGTCTTGGCACGAGGCCTTGACTACGTGGTTATGATAGTCTGGCATTATGCATTCCATCATTATGAAAGTGGTTATTGATATTGCATGTGATTATTCGACCAGTAGAATATCCATGTGAAGAAGTAAATGACATTATCTCATTTTACTTTTTCCATATTATGTTGAAGTTCAAGTTTAAAAGGCTCTTGTTTTAGTTATACATTTCCTTAAATGTTAATGTTTATTTATGAAAGCTTCCGCTATATTGTTAACCTTACTGAGCATCTAAGCTCACCCCTTTCAATGTTTTAATATTTTCCAGGATGTGAAGAAGTATTTTATGAATGACCTGCAGGGATAGTCAGAAGAGGATATGAGTGTGGACTATGAAGACTTTGTTATTAGTTTTTCACTTTATGATGTAATGTAAGACTTATGAATGTATGTAGTGTTTCCAAGGCTACTAAACTAATTGGTCTTTCGAGACTTGATCTTTTGTGATCATTCCTATGTTACGAAGTAATGCACCGACTCTGGGTACCTGGGGTCGGGGCGTTACAGTTGATATCAGAGGAAGTTTAGTACAAACCTTGGAAGCTAGATTTAGATAAACTCTGATTAGAGCACGTAGACCTAAGATGAACTTTGAGGATTAGTATAGAAGAACTTCCTATAATTTTGGTATTGTAGAGATTTTGTGAGTTTTCCGAGCAATACATCCCTGTTTGGATACGAGCAGGTAGAGGCGGCTCTGACACAGATGTTCCTAGGGATAAAACCCGAAAACACCGCTTTGAGCTAGACTCGAACGGGAACTGGTGCACGACAACGGGCCTTGCTGCACTCTTGGTTACGACACTCCCGGGGGATATTCTTAGGATAATTCTCATTTTCTTTACAAACCACTATATAGGGTTTATGAGTATATACTTTCTCAAGGAAAACATTCTTATGATTATGGATTATATCCATAAACCGTTCAATTTAATTTAAGTATTTTAAAAAGTTTGGAATTATTCATTGTAATTCATAAACTAACCTAGTTTATGCCATTGTATAGAAATGGCGCCCAATAGAAGGAATGTGAACTCCAGCAGTACGTATGATCCAAAGAGTAAGAAGGATCGTATCTTTCACGGTATTAAGCCAACATTTCGAAGGGAAATAGTCTCCCATGTGTTCTCAACATATGAAGAAATATTATCATGTGTTAATAAGATAAGTAAAGAATTCTCTGAGTCCTATGGCTTTGAAGCGAAGCAAGAGACAAAAGGGATGGAAGAGAGAATGATGGATAAAGGGATGAGGGGAAAGAAGAATTTTCCAATATGTGGTAGTTGTGGGAAGAAACATAATGGAACTTTCCTAAAGGGAATGGGAGTTTGTTATAAGTGTAGAGAGAAAGGACACAAAGTGCGTGACTGCAAGGGTAAGAAAATGGTTTCAAATGTACAATGCTTCTTCTGCAAGGATTGGGGACACTACGCAAACCAATGTCCAAATCATCAGAGTATGCCCCAAATGATGTTATTGGATAATAATCAAGTTATGATACTACCACAGATGAGGAGTAATGATTAGAGTTCTTATGTTGTTATTAAATAATTTTGTAATTTGAGTGTTGTATCAATGATGTACTGGTTATAATAATTATGGAGTATATAAGGATTGTACTGCAGTACTATTTCATCAAGGACTTGAGATTGTGTGGAACCAAGAAAAGTGACTCCACTATAGGATTAAATTTTTGGAAAATATATGGTTGAGAGAAAGATAGACCATAATATGGTTCTGATACTGAGATTGTGATTTTGGAATAAGATGTGATTGATTTGGATAAATTATATTGGATATACTTAACTTCCTTGAAACTGATTGATGTTTTGTATACATTTTTGGATATAAGGAGTATATCTAGTATTATATAAGGAATAAGGGATCATGGTAATTCAATATGTTTAAAAAGAATACATGATGAAGGTATTCACATGTTGTTACGTGGGAAAAAGGATCTTCATTATGTTTACCTTCCTTATAAAATTTGGACTGTGAGTTGGACAGAAGTATTTTGGATAACTATAAAGGTTGGAATGGATTAAGTTGATCTTTGGATAGTATTGTTTAAGGTTAAAAAATTTATGAAGATTATTTTTGGAATATTATGATACTATAGTTTTAGGAAAAGGACAACCTGCAGGGTGGGGCATAACCAGTCACGTCGGACAAAGCTGCAGGAATCGAACCCACAACCATAGTGTGACAGGCCTTTATTTACCACTAGCCTACAGGAAGTCCCTGGTTATTACAAAATAATTTTACTAATCTAAATTGTATGTGTTAACATTTGGAACCTTATACAATTAGGATAAGTATAATATTTTTGAGTTCTATTATCTTTTTGAGTGAAAGATAAGTTGAAAGTTGAAACTCTAATTGTCAAGCATAAATATATATATACCTATCTCTTATTCAATGAATAAATTAATTCTTAAACTTTAGTAAAGGGATATTAAAACAAAAAAATGTGTTATCCTAATACCTTATGTCTTGTTGAACTGATGATATTTTAAATCAACATAGATTGAAGGCTTTGAGGCTCTCAATTTGACAGTTGATTGTGATTGATGACCTCAATCACTCCCTACGAATATTTACGTTTTTCCTCCAATTATATGTCTCTAATTTCCACCAATGTTCTCCTAATCGAGATCATAATTGGGTGGTGATTTTTTCATTTCCCTTTCCCTCTTATTAAGGCTAAATTTTATTAACCTTATTTCCGATGTGGGTTTTCCTCAAAGGTATTTTATCTTTTCAACCATTAATTTTCAAAGAAAAATTTCAAATTGCGAGGACGCAATTTATTGAAGTAGGGGAGAATGTAACACCCCGAGCTTCCACGATACGCTTCTCATTCAATAATGTAATAGCTTGCATTGTACGCAACATCGATTTCTAAAACACTGCAACTAATCCAAGTAGCCGTTATGAATAGTAATAACCACTTTTTAAAATTATATAAATTTTATATTTCAAAATGGACTTCATTTTTGGATTCGGAATATCGAAATTAGCCTATGTTGAATTTTTGGTATTTTTCTGAGAACTTCTAATTTTTATGAATAGTGAAAAATACTTTAAAACAACTTTTTTAATAAAAATAATTTATTGTGATAAATTATACTATTTAGTGGTTTTAAGGTATAATTAGAATATATTTTTACCATTTTATCCAATGGTGGTCATTAGAATTAATTTAACATTGAAATTGGATATAAACAATTGCCAATCTTTTGATATAAATTGTTTCTTAAAAACACGCTATTTGTCGTAACAGCGGGAATTAATTATAAAATTAATTAATGCAACTTATATGTTTGGAATTTTGTAAAATAGAAATCATTTTTTAATTCGGAATATCAATTATAGCTTAGGGTGAAATTTTGGCCTTGTTCTGAAAAACTTCAATTTTTGATGAATAGTGAAACCACTAAGTGGTAGTTAAATAACTGATTTTTCATTTAAATGAAATATTACCACTTCTGTGATTTTATTTTCAAAAATCCGACATACATGGTTGTCATTAAGAAGTAAAATGTGGTTCAATGAGATTAAAATAATTTTTGGTGAATAGTAACTTTTAAGTTCTTAATCGCGATTAGAGGTAATTAGTGTAGTTTAAGGTACAAATAATGTTATAATAATATGAGATGAGCATGACACTTGTCCTACTCCTATTTGATGAGTCATGGTTGACCAAGAAAACCCATGGGTCAACTTGGGGACCCCATGGAGCCACTTTAGTTGGAAAATGACATTAATATATATTTATTTAATGTTAAAATTAAATTGACACAAACATGAGTTGTTTTACTAAAACAGTTTTTACGTGGGGTTACACAAGTCCCAATTTTGATTATAAATATTCATTAGAAAGCTAAAAAGATTTTCTACATCATAGTAATTTTTTTATAATTTTTAGACATTAAATAAACTAAATTAATTATGACATAATTATGATGTGGCGATGACCTCATTATTTAACGATTTAAATAAAATGAGAAGATAATGCAAAATCCAAGGCTTACACTTGTCCAAATCCTATTGGATGAAGATATTTCGAACCCTTATCACCTTATACACGAATTATATAAGTGTGGGACCTTTAGAATCCTAAAATCATTGTATAATAATGTAACATTTCAATCTTTCCAAAAGATCCCCTCCTCTCCACTTATAAAAGGCCCCCACCACTCCCACCTTATTCACACCTTAAAGCCATTTGGCTCGGCCAAACTCTGCCCAAATACTCTCCCAACTTCCCCCTCTTACTCCTAGAAGCCTTACTTTGGGAAGAACTCTTCCCAAGTAAGCCTTTGGATCAAATCAAAAAGAGTTACCCGATTTTGAGGTAATGTCTTTTCTAATGTTGTTTTGTTTTATTTTTCTTCTCCAACCCCCTAAAATCTTTTTATTAATTTCTTTTGTAACAAAAACAGTATCCTAAATATACTAGGATGTTGTTATAATAATTATTCGAGCTACACTTACACACACCTACATCTAATGGTTAAAGAACATACGGTTTCTGTGGATGGCGAATTCTGCCTCACGAAACGATGATTGTTCAACACTCATATAACACCTTCAAAGGTGGCCATTAAGATGTAACTATTTTTATATATGATATATAATATGTTTGTGTTTTACTTATGCTTATGTATTTCTCATTTATGGCATACTTTATGATTTCCATTATGGGTAAAACGCGATAATTTCATTTTAGGAAGTGCGGACTACCGCCCCCTCAAAGTGATTTGAATCGTTAATGCCATATGTGGGATGTATAAAGGATGAAGTAAATGGTATTATACACTATATTATACTGGAATTATATTATAAATTTATATCATTATGATTTTTTTCCATTAAATATGAAATTGAAATGAAAGTAGCGTTCATGCGTACGTACGGCTTACCGTCTCCATGAACGGTGCATTTCATTTCTTACCTCTAAATGTTACGTAATATTTTAAATGAATGTATATACTGGATATATAAGATATATAGGATATCTAAATCATGAATATAATTCTGGAGATAATGGATATTCTACCACATAAACAACTTGTAATTATAAGAAGTTTATTGTTGACTCAAGTACCAAAGATCGGCAAAACAACCGTTATTAACTTAAATAATTACATAATGTTCATATCATTGTAATAAGTGATATAATAAGGATAATGAAATTGAAAATGGTTCTTAATAAGGTATATATTAACTCTAGTTTATTATTCAGGAGGTTAAAGAATGGTTGAGTCAAGTCAGACACAAGGTAAGGGAATTTCTTAACCCAATTTTCATTCTTTGGGTTAATCTCCTACTTTCAAATTATGTCATGATATTATTATGTCCTATATTGCATTTGTACATTATTTATGTGTAATTATAGTGAATACACATTATAGATGTACTTTATTTAAAAAAATGATCTTTTTAAGGACTTCTTCTCAATCCCCTTTCATTGAGGCATATTTGGTTTTATACAAAACCTTCTTTTATACGGTGTATAAACCCCTTTGACTTTTACATTTATTCAAAAGGAATATTTTTTATACGAAGCGTTTTACTAAACGACAAAAAGGGAATTTTTTTCTTTCCGTACTTATGCGGCGACAACGACTTCTCCGCCGCCGTGACCATTATTTGAGTTTCGGCTTCCTCTATAAGCCATCATTTTTTTTAATGAAAAATAAATTCAAAGTTTTAACTTTCTTTTATTTTGGTATTGAAAATGGTTTTGAAAGTGTTTTTATTATATCAATGTGTTGTATTGATATCTTGTGATTGAAATGTGGAAATGTTATGTTTCTTTTATGCATGTTTTATGTGATACGATTATCTTATGGTTTATGATATGTTTAAACCTATTCATATGAGGAATGCATTGGACTTAATAAGTGACGGGTGGAGCCCGCTATAGCTCCTCGATGCATCAGCAGGTCTCATGAGACAAACTAGTGTCTTGGCACGAGGCCTTGACAAAATCTTATTTGTGGTCTTGGCACGAGGCCTTGACTACGTGGTTATGATAGTCTGGCATTATGCATTCCATCATTATGAAAGTGGTTATTGATATTGCATGTGATTATTCGACCAATAGAATATCCATGTGAAGAAGTAAATGGCATTATCTCATTTTACTTTTGCCATATTATGTTGAAGTTCAAGTTTAAAAGGCTCTTGTTTTAGTTATACATTGCCTTAAATGTTAATGTTTATTTATGAAAGATTCCGCTATATTGTTAACCTTACTGAGCATATGAGCTCACCCCTTTCAATGTTTTAATATTTTCCAGGATGTGAAGAAGTATTTTATGAATGACCTGCAGGGATAGTCAGAAGAGGATATGAGTGTGGACTATGAAGACTTTGTTATTATTTTTTCACTTTATGATGTAATTTAAGACTTATGAATGTATCTAGTGTTTCCAAGGCTACTAAACCAATCGGTCTTTCGAGACTTGATCTTTTGTGATCATTCCTATGTTACGAAGTAATGCACCGACTCTGGGTAGATGGGGTCGGGGCGTTACACTCCGAGAGGACCAACTTTATGGTAAGCTCTCTAAGTGCATGTTTTGGATCTGAGAGGTTCAATTTCTAGGACATGTAATAACAAAGGCTGGATTTTCAGTGGATCCAGCAATGATTGAGGAGGTACTTGCTTGGGAGCCACCCAGGAGTGTGATGGAGCTACGAAGTTTCCTGGGATTGGATGGATACTACCGGAAATTTGTACCAGATTTCTCTAGAGTTGCATCACCATTATCATCCTTGATGAAGAAGGGGAAACCCTTCGTGTGGTAGGATAGATGCCAATAGATTTTTCAAGAGATGAGGTAGAGGCTGACTATTTCCCCCATCTTGAGGCTTCTAGAAGAAGGCGTAGGTTACGTAGTCTACTGCGACACATTAGGGACTGGGATCAGATGTGTCCTGATAAAGGAGCGAGCAGTGATCACATATGGTTCTCGACAACTGAGACAACATGAGCAGAACTACGTTACCCATGATTGGGAGTTAGTAGCAGTTGTCTTTTCCATGAAGATGTGGCTACACTATCTAATGGGAGAGCATTTTACTGTGTACTCTAATCACAAGAGTCTCACGTATATATTCTCCCAGAAGGACCTGAACCAGAGATAGTGATGTTGGCTTGAGTTCCTCCAGGACTATGACTTCGAGATAGTATATACTCCTTATAAGAGGAACGTTGTAGTAGATGCACTCAGCAGGAGGTCTGGTATATAGTTTCTAGGAAAGGTGATGGAGCAGCTAGCTGATTTACAAATATCCTTTGTAGACAGATATGGAGCAGATTTTCTTCAGTATAATATAGTCACTCCCCAACTCCTTCAGCGATTCAAGGAGGCACAACATGGGTATGCTTACTATGAGACACGACGTGCTCAAATATCCAAAGGTGAGGCACCTAATTGATTTTATGAAGGTGGGGAGCACGTCATCATCTTCAGAGGACATACCATGGAACCCGTGTCACTTTAGGAGGAAGTTTTGAGGGAGTTCCACACTTCCCCTCTAGCGGTACATCTAGAAGTGGCGAAGATGTACCAGGATCTCTGATGACAGCACTGGTGGCTGGGAATGAAGAAAGCAGTAGCAGAGTTTGTTTCTCGGTGCCTCACTTGTCAGCAAATGAAGGCGAAGCGTCAGGTACCAGCAGGTTTGGTTCAGCCTTCGGAGGTCCCATAGTGCAAGTGATATGGGATATCCATAGACTTTGTGAAAGGAATTCTACATACATCCAGGGGTTATGATTCGATTTGGGTGATCGTCGAACGACTCACCAAGTCGGCCCACTTCCTACCGATCAGAGAGCAGGGTTCAATAGAGAGCTTGAGACGCCTCTATGTGTAGGAGATTGTATGGATACATGGAGTACCCTTGACGATTGTCTCCGATCGTGATGTGCATTTTACTTCCCAGCTATGGAAGGGGTTGCAGGAGGATTTCGGGACACATCTTCATTTGAGGTCTGCCTTCCAGCCTCAGACGGACGGCCAGACTGAGCGAACCATTCAGACCCTCGAGAACTTGTTGCATGCTTGTGTCCTCGACTTCGGTCATAGTTGGGAGGATCAATTTCCTTTGGTTGAGTTTGAATACAATAATAGTTATCACTCCACCATTGGGATGGAACCTTTTGAGGTTTTGTACGGGCGACCTTGCAGATCACCTTTGTGCTGGAATGACCCAAGGGAGTCAGCACACGTAGAACCAGAGATGGTACGGGCTACCACAGAGAAGGTGTAGATCATCCAGGAGTAGATGAAGACTACACAGAGTAGGAAGTAGTCATATCCCGATAGGAGACTAAGACCTCTAGAATTTGAGGATGGTGACCAAATTTTTATATGGGTCTCACCTCGATGAGGTTTACAGATATTTGGTCAAGGATACAAGTTATATACGAGGTTCATCGGACCTTTCTAGGTCCTCAGTAGAGTTGGTGAGGTGGAATACAGCTTAGCTCTTCCATCTCAGTTGCACTGGGTGCATGACATCTTTCACGTATCCTAGCTGAGGAGTTACGTGCACAACCTTTCTCACATCATCAACGATGGAGAGATGGACGTCGAAGATGGGGAAACTTTTATAGAGGTTCTAGTTGATATTGAGGATCGATAGGAGCGAGTCCTTCAAAGACGGTCGATACCTCTGGTGCGCATTCACTGGTAGCACAGGAACCTCTAGGAGAGAACATGGGATTGGGAGGCTTAGATGCGTGCTCATTACCCCCACTTGTTCCCTTAGTTTGAGTTGTGTCATACGGGGACGTAAAGCCATGAGGTGGGGAGAATGTAAACACTCAGAATTTCCTTATAATTTTTTTTAAATATCTGGGAATTTTACGAGTCTGTGAAAATTGACGGTGCGTGATTCCAAGGTCCGGATATCCTAGAATTAATTTCTGAACTTTTGTTCGGGTACGTCCAGTAAACGTATGAGCAGGTTTTTCTAATTTTTGAACCGGTGCTTGGAATTAAAATTCAAGGACACCATTGAACTTGCAGCACCAAAATTATCTTAAGGAGACTTTAACCTCAGCAGTAGTTTGTTGAGGGTGAAATATAATTTTTGGGTTTTTTGTGGAAGTAATAAAATAAAATAAACACACATTTTATTTTATTTTGTTGTAATCACCCTCCTGTGGATATTGTGGAGGTGGGATCACATGAGTTTTATTCTCCAAATTGAATGCTCGGTGGTGGGGACCACCTCAGTTAGTAAAACCTCCCATGAGGGGTTATGGTGGTGGGGACCACCCAAGGCTTGAAACCCTCGAACTTCCTATTAAATATGGGGGGAGCCTCTTCAACTTCTCCAACATTTATTATACCAACTCTCCACCTTTAATTAATTAATCCATCTCAATTAATTAAATGTTACAATTTAAAGTTATGCCAACATATTTTATTATGATGGATATCTCTTCTTTTTGGTGGGGTTGGGGGAAATTAATCGTTGGCAAAGGAAGGAGGCTTGGGAGAAAAGATCTCCACGGAGAACGCCAACGAAGAACATCAACGTCGAATTCAACCTTATTCCTTGAGACATCCTACAACGGTTGAAATCATCAACAATGGATAATCACCTCCATCGAAGAACGTTAATCCGATGAACAAGCTCAAGATCAAAGGCATGTGATGGGCGCGACAAACATTGACAACTTCGACTTCTCTCTTCATCGCCAACAATCAATATAAGGTAGGGGTTTATTTGTGTATGAATACTTTTCCCATGTTCTTCCCTTAAAATTATTTTTTGGGATTGGGAATAAATCGTTGTGGTAGGTTGTAATTGACATTATTCTTCAAGTACTTGTTAAGACATATGCTACCACCCTAACGCAGAGGGTATGGGCCAAACAAACATGGCCCGATCCCTCCACAAATCTTATGATGATTTATGGTGTTGAACGTGATAAAGGAGATGGTGCAATGACAGCATTTCCTTGCAACCTTTGTTCCCTCACAGCACCCCTACGGCTGAGCCACTCTGTGACACCCATGGCCACCACACCCCGCGACTCTGCCCCCCACAGCCCCGTCGTGCCACCCACGGCCACCGCCATCCGAGCCGAGCGGCCACCGCCAACCGGGCCGAGCCGTCGCCACCGTCCACTGAGCCATTGCCGTCCCGTCAAGCTACGATCCTCCGAGCCAAACCACGATGCTTTTCCACGCCGCTCCAGTCAATCTTCCCCACGGTCAGGACACTCCGACCCAGCCGCCCCGTGGCACTAAGCCCCTCCGGCCGAACCGCCCCACGACAGAGCCGCACCGTCCAAGCCGCCCCGCGGACCCGACCACTGTGGCTAAGTCGCCCTGCGACCTCCACCCTCATGGCCAAGATGCCCCAACCGAGTCTCCCTACGGCCTCGAACCATCCGCGACCGAACCCCTGTAGCCCCTCGCGGCTTGCCGGACCGCCCAGCGGGCTGGGCCTCCCAACACAGGCCTGGCCGAACCTAGCAGGCTGGGACGAACCCAACAATCCGAGCCGCACTACGGGCCGGGCCAGACCCAGTGGGTCAGTTCGGGTCTACCCAAAATGGGTTGGCCTAGGCTAGGTCAGGCCGGGTTAGAGTAGACCCAGGCCCACTATGACTCATTTACTTCTTTTGGTCATAACATTGGAACCAAACATCTATTTTATGAACCATCAGCGGCGTTGGAAATCTTGGAGCGAGACGGTCCCTTTGAGTATACCCCACTGGGTTTTTGGATTAAGATGAGGAATGGTCAGTTTGGATTTAACACGAATCCAACCGGGCCCTCGGGACTAAAAGGATAATAACTCACAGACCGGGCGTCCGATTGACGCATCGTCTATTGTGTTGAGACTCAAATGACCTGGCGTACCATTGAGAGGATTCTTAGGGGGACTTCGTGGTAGTTGGAGTATCGACCAGTAGCTCTTGGAGCAGATCCTCCTGGAGTCAAGACAGCATAGTACAGAAACCCATTAGTTGGCTGAGACTTGACGACTGTTGACCTTTTTGACTTGGAGTGACTTTACAAGCCTAGTGGGGAGTGCCTCTGTGTGATGTGGAAAACCCATGGTGGGGAGCGCCTCTGTGTGACGCGGCAAACCCAGGGTACATGACAAGAGGAGAATCTCAGCAGGTCACGGTGGGGAGCACCTCTGTGTGATGCGGTATACCCACGGTACTCGATAGGAGGAGTACCTCAGTAAGTCATGAGGGGGTGCGCCTTTGTGTGACGCGGCAGACCCACGGTGGGGAGTGCCTCTGTGTGACGTGGCAGATCCACGGTACTCGACAGGAGGAGTACCTCAGCAGTCCAAGGTTTGTTGGAAGTGCTTCGGTGTGACGCGACGGGCCCACTATACTCGATAGAGGAGGGGATCTCCAAAAGCTGAGGTTTTTGATTATGTGACTGGGTATGTTACTTGTTAATACACCTAGAGTAATTCTTGGTGTGAGCGGAGTCAGTATCTCTCCATTTTCCTCATGATTGAGATAAAATACTTGATAAATTAGGTATATGTATGAGCATATACCTAAGTGGGGTTATCTGTTGATTTAATACTTTTTGGTTTATCCTTGGTGGTTTTTGTGATACCTTGAGGGTCTCGGGGTCCCTACTGAGTATTGTTATACTCACCCCTGCACAGGCTATGTCTGCACCGTATTATGTTAGATGCAGACGACGGACAACACTGACTGAGGTTGAGAGTACCAGGACTGGATGGTGCCTAGAGGTGGACCATACGACATGTCGGTACATAGAGGAGATGGATGTACGTGGAGTGTTGAAGAGGTTACTTATACCTACCCTTCAGGTAGGAACCTCATAGGACGATCTAGTAGCTATATTTTCTCCTTCTTCAGTTGTTTTGTATTCCAGTTGTACTTGTACCTTATTGTTGGGCTTGTATTCTAGCCCCTTTACTTTCAGCACTCTTTTAGTTATACAGTTTGTATGTGTTCATATCTTACTGTGTGCTTGGTTATGTGGGGTTACAGGTTATAAATCCAATGCCTTCCTAGTTTTAGGGAAAACGCCTTTCGGTGCTAGTCGCCATCCCCTGGCCTATGGAAGGCGGGCCTTGGGTAGTCACAGCACGGGCCCCGGGGGACGGGTCGTGACAATGTCCTCCTTTAGGATATTTCTGATATTCTTATTCATGCAACTTTTATAAGTGGAATGCTTGAATTTCTTATCAGAATATGATTCCTCAATTGCTTCATCAAAACAAAACTCCATTCTCCGCTTCCAATCTCCAGTATTATGAGACCCTTGAGATTCTATAATCTCTAATTCGACTTTGAGGGCACTTCATAATATTTCCTCCTAACATTAAATGTTTTGAATTACCAAATATTTTCATAGATTTGAATTCATACCTCTAAAGAAGTGGTAAATTTCACTAGTGATGTTAAAGAAAAATCAAGAGGTATATCATGAAATTATTATGAATGTTTCCTCATATGTATTGAGGGATTAATATTTTATTTTCATGAGGCTAAGTAACTCTCTTTCCATTTTAAGTTGGAGAGTGTGAGAATAATATTTATTGAAAAACATTTTTCTGAATTCTTCCCACTCTATCACTTTTATTTCTTCTTTATGATTCATTTTCTTGATCATTATCCACCGTTGATTAAATTCTCCATCCTAGCGATAAACAAACAGTATAAACTTCTCTTGCTAGGAGCATTAAATGGTAGATATGATCTTCTCAATGGATTTGATTCATTGTTATGGGATTATGGGATGAGTAGATCCACAAAATTTTTGAGGAATTTTTTACATATAGTTCTCAATTACAACCTTTTCTTTCTTAGGGTATTTAGATGTTCAACCTAATTTAGGTTTCTATATAAATCTTGAGTTAATTGGGTATGTATTTTCATGAAGTTCTTGAATAATACACCCATATGTTTGGGCATCTCATTTGGGTAGTCATCATATTTCCCATCACATTGGATGTTGGATCGATTCCTCCTATTTCCAAACATTGACATAAATAATGGAAAATAGAGATGAGAATTTTCAAACTATTAAACATATAAAAGGTAAAGCATGAAAGATGAATGGATAACGTAAAAATGATATATATTTCTTAACTAATGTATTTCTAGGTTTCAATCTAATTTATCCATGGTCTATTTCCCAACATAAAATTTCATCATATTTTTTGTTCCCCTATTAATGGTTTGTAAAATTCACATGATTAACCAATGCATATCCCCTAGGAGTGTCTGGAAAAGTGTGCACACTTTGGAATCTTTTTCACACACCTGGTACAAGTTATGTTAATACCCAATAATCCCTTTAAGAGTTATTACACCAAGGTACATCAGCTATATAGTTTCATCAAGTTTCTAGTATCTAGAGAGGTATATATTTTCTCATAAAATGACACACTCTATACTTCTAAAAAATTTAGGGATGTTTTCCTATGATTAGTCTTATCCCTAATGTTTCCATTAAGGATTTATAATCATAATCCAAAAAAATAAATAATACATTCACTAATAACATATATAGAAACCCATATCTTTTATACACTTTAATTCATGATTTTTTATATAAATATACACATTATATAGTTCCAATGAATTGAGAGGCCATGTGTCTTTATGTAATTAGAAATATATCAAAATAACTTGAAATAGGGATACAATAGCATTATTAAAAAACTCCCTAACATGCCCTTAAATTACATTAATCTTATAATAATACAAAATATAACTTGGGGACATACATATGAAAGGTGTAGCACCCCAAGGTTTTACGACATATATCTTTTTAAATAAATTTAATCTCTTCGATATCTTATGTTGCACGGAATACCGAGCCAAAATGAACATACGAACATTATAACCCAGTCGTTAAGTTAGTAGTTATAAATATGATTAGAAAAATTATGAAAATATATGATTGAATTAATTGGTTAACAATTAATTAAAAATGAATATAAAAACCAATTTAATATAAAGTAAATGTTTTTATAAAAAAATATTATTATGAACCAAACGTGTTTTATCCTAATAAATAAATTAATTACTATTAGTAAATGAATTTAATGAAATTTTTATATTATATATTCAATATATTTTTTTGCATTCATACAATATATTTGATAGGTATAAGATAAGAAAAAAATCCAATTTTACCCATAAAAATAAATATTTTTATAGAGCCAGTTTTGTCGCTTTTTTATAGTGCACTTGTTTTAAAAATAATTTTTGACACTTTTATAAATTCTATTTGAAAAAATAAACATTATTTATACAAGTGTAATTTATAAATTATCTTAGGGTGATTTTTTCTGTATTTTTCTGAAAAGATTGATTTTTCTAATGAATCATGAAAAATATCTATTTTGATTAAATTATCAATTTTATTATATTAAAGTATCTTTGTGATTTTATTTTGATATCACTATTACTTAAGAAATATTTAGTTATAAATAATATAATCAATTCAATTTTAATTATACTTATACATTATTTTTGTATAAGTAAAATTTTGGGGTTATTAATTCGTTTTTCAAAAAAAATATTTTTCATTAATTTTTTTGGGATTAATTTTAAATTAAATTCTTAAACTTATATTTTTTTAATTTTGAAAAATGTATGCTATATTTGGATTCATAAGTTCCAAATTTATTAAATTGGTCTCTTTTATTTTTAAACAATATGAATAGTAACTTTGGTAATTTTTGTTACTATGGTAAAGGGTAAAATAGGTAATTTAGGTTCAAAATAAAATGATAAGGACTATAAAATGACCATTTTTATCCATTTGGATGTGGTTATGATATTTATAATTTTTTTTAAATAAAATACCAAATTTCACATTCATATTTTCAATAACTATAAAATTTTTAATAGTGTTATCGAGAAGATAAATTTGACTATAAATATTATTTTTTAAATAAAAAATATTTATTTTCATAATTTTAAATTTATTTTAAATTTTTATTAAAGAAATAACTACCTTAAATTATTATACAATGATGATGGGATGATTATTTTATTAATGGAAATATCTAATAAATGATAATAAAAATATTAAAATAAATATAATTTAAAAACATTAATACCATAAATGAATTTCATAGATGACCTTGACATATTAGAGATGTATTAAAATATTTTTTTTGAATTTATATTGTTTTATTGATTTTACTAAATTCAAATTAATGAATAGTTCTTAAAATTGACATTATGAATATTTTATACTAAATAATAGTTTATTAAATGATATAAATTCATTAAAAATTTATATCCAGACAAATAATTGGGATAAGGTTGAAAATTTCATCCATGATCCATTTATGAGTTGTTTTATGTTTTATAGAAACTATTTTAACCCCCAAATAGTGAAAATAAATTTTTTTTCAAAGAGTTAATGTGGTTAAATAAGGGTTAAATAAATATGATAATGGTATAAACATGAACTAAACTTGTAAAAAATAATTTGATGAAAAATATTAGACCCTTATCACTTTAACCTCAAATTTTACTTTTTAATGGACACTTTTCCATGAAAATGTATTATATTTTATTTAAATGAAAGATAGTAACAAAATGTCACTATCTTTGTATTTAATATATTTTATGTGTTCACATAGGGTAAAAATGAAGATATGATCAAACCCAATTATATATAATAATACTATTGAATTTTGTTTCATTATAAATATTTATTTTTAATTTTCATAACTTATATAATTATCTTAAATTCTTGTGAAATACTAATACAATATTTATTTAATTAAGAGAAAAATAAAATATATGATATTAAAAATATTAATTTTGATATAATTTAAATTATTTAATGTGTTAAATGAATTTTATAGATTTATATGAAATATTATAGAGTTTTTAGAGCATTAGATTCAAATTTCCTATTTGTATTAACATATTTTAAGTCAAATTAAATTAATAGTGTCAAAATTGACATTAATGATAATTTATCAAAATAATAATTTATTTAATTATTATAAATTCATAAAAAACTTATATTCATAAATTTAAATCTAATATATATACAAAAACAATAAATTTTCAATTTATGAGTCTTATTTTCATTTATATTAACATTATTAAATCTTTATGATTAAAATAGTGATTATCACGATTATGGTAAAAAATAACTAACCAAGGGGTAAATCAAAAGGATACGGTTTAAAATGACACCAAAAATTATATTAATTCCATTTATTGATTTTAATAAAACTAAATTCTATCATATATTCTAATCCCTTTCAATTATAAAAGGGCACCTACTCTCTCACTTATTCATACCAAATTAATTCTTATATCTCGACCAAAACTAACCCATTTATCTTCCCAAAATCATTATTCAAGTTCTGGAGGTATTTGTTTCCTTGAAATAATAACCCAATATCCCTAAGAAGAGATACAAATGATGTTCTCTAAAAAAGTGGGGATCGTCATTGTTGACGCTTTCAAGTTTATTAATTCTTCGACTTCTTCTTTATGTGTTGTTTCCATACTAAAATAATAAATCAAGTATAATATATATACCGATATTTTATTATTATTATTAAACAACCATATTATATCTTTTATCCATCCTATGAAAAATTAAATCACCACACATGCATACATATGACTTATCATCACCACGTAGTAGTGTAATTAATTTTTCATCACCATGTTACTTAGATAGTAATAAATATTGACATAATGATTAAATGTGATATTTTTAACATAAATATTATTCTATAAAGATTAGTTATCATTAAACTCTCATTGTTTCCATCCTTTGAAAAATGGAAACTATGTTCATGCGTACGTATGACCTATAGTCTCCATTGATGATGTTTTTAATCATTCTTTCTAAAACTTTTTATGATTAACATAAATAATTATATATTGAATATATAATATTTTAAAGTCATTATTAACATTATGTAGATTATGGAACCATGTCCTAAGTATAAGGACTGAGATTTATGACTCAAAAAATACATGAAAAACAAATTAGTTATCACCTAGAATAGTAATTTAAAGAATATTTTTTTAAATGGATAATAAAAAGGTGTAATTAAATAATATATTATATATGATAATGGTTTTGTAAAAGATATATAATAAAAATATATTTATTATAAATGTTCTTTGGGAACATATAATAGAAATCATATCTATAATAAGGGACTTTGGTCTCACTTTTATTTCTATGGAAAATATGTCATATTTACCACTTATTTATTTTGTGTGATGTATGTACCACCCCTTTGTTATATTATATCATTAATATATTTATTTTAATGGAATTTAATGTTTTTCTAAATTTTATTCTTTCTTGAGGCATGTTATTCGACTAATTACAAAGTGGTAAGGAGATTCTTAACTCAATTTCCATTAATTGGGTTAAACAACTATATAATTGATCATGTCATGTTATGATAATTTATGAAATTAATTTTGATTATCTTAATTTTTATTTAAACTTGTTTATGTTTATTTACATCAAATACAAATAATTTATTCCTTTTATTAATTTTCAATTCATTGATATTATATTTTTAAGGTCAAATTATACAATCACATTATTATTCAGGATTATCTGTGTTTAAGTATCCACTAGGGAATATTTCTCTAAAATGTTTATGATTTACAAAAATATTTTAAAAATTTATTTAATATTCTCATAAATTTTTTTAAAGTTATACATACCCATGTTTTAATCTTCAGAAAACTCCTTGAAAATAATCTTCATATCATTTTCAAAACAATTCCCATTTAACTTGTATTTAAAAATTAAAAGGAATATTTATTTAAAAATATATAACATGAATGGAATATCCAGCATTAATAACCACTTAATTTTTTTAATTAATTTTAATATGTTTCAAATATTTTTTTAGAGGAATTTATTTTCAAAATTTTTAGTAAAATTTTTGTTTTAAAAAGTTAATTTAAAAGTGAAAATTAATATTTTCCTTCTGAATGTTTTTAAATATATTTTTATTCATCAATGAAATCAAATCATTAATATATGTATGATACACTAGGGATATGTTGTCTTAATATCATCCTTTTTATTTAAATGGATGGTTTATGATCATTTTGACTGGGTATGTACTATTTTGATACCATTCCACATATTACTCTGGATGGTTTATGATTATGTTTATTGAATAGAGAAAGTGTTTACTTTTTGTATTCTAGTTTTAATACTATTTTTTATATTGATTATATTTCACCAATTTTATATGAGGAATGAATTGAAATTATTAAGTGATTGGAAGTGCCCAGTATAGCCCCTCGATGTATCAATAGGTCTCATGAGACTAACTATTTTGGGTATTGGTGAAGGCCCTATCCATTTATGTATGGTGTCTTGGTTTAAGACTTGATGTTATGTTTATGATGTCCCACATTATGAATTCTCTCATTATGAGATTAGTTATTTGTTCCCATGTGATTATTTGATTAATTTTGATATCCATGTATATGTTTTATATCATTTAATTATGGAATTATTAGAGATATATTCATCCCTACCATATTATGCTCAAGTTATTGATTAAATGGAATGGGTTTCAATTATTTACCTTTCCATAATTGTTTATGTCTTATTTACTCATAGACTACACTGTATGCTTAACCTTATTGAGCATCTGATCTCACCCCCTTATTATGTTTTATATTCCCCAAGATTCGATTATTTTTACTATGGTTGATATACAAGGATATTCTAGATGTGATAAAGTTATTCTTGAATTTTTTTTTGTAATTCTTAATCCAAATATAATATAAGACTCATGTTTTTATCTATTTTACAAAGAATACTAAACTGATAGGTCATTTGGGATATGATTCCTTGTATCATATGCCAATGTTATAAAGTAAACATCGACTATGGGATACTTGGTTTAGGGTATTTATAGTTGGTATCAGAGGACGTTTAGTAGAAAACCTTGGGAACTAGAGTTAGTAAATCAAGGATTTGAGAACATAACCCTATGAATGAGTTTGAGGATAATTCTAAGTATAGAATAACATCTTTTAGATTTTGTAATTTATAACCTAGGCTAAACCTACAGATTCATAGAATGTTTCCTGATTTAGACTTCTTATAAATCATTCTTCATGACTATGTGGTCTATCACTATGATTATTGTTTCTCACATTGTTCTTTTTTAATTTAGTCAATGGATGGAACCCAAAATAACTGGTTTAAAATTGAATTTGATAGACACTATATTGAAAAAGTATTTAAAATATGGTATTATGGTTAGAAGAATAAAAAAATTTCTAAGGAATTTTGTTGATATATTTTCATTAACATAATACTTATAGACACCATCATATGATTTATGAGATTAATGTTCTTATAATAACTTTTGAGGTTTTATGTTATGGGAGTTAATCAATATTTAAGATATATTGTGAAATATTTATTGTAACACAACACATTGGTTTAGTATGTGAGAAAAATTTATTTAATAAATAATGGCTTTATATTTTTTGGACATAAGTTTAAATGTAAGGATAAACTTTAGTGTTAATATGATATTTAAATTTAAGGTAGTTATGGGTTATTATATTTTTGGGAATATAAAATGAAATATATGAGATAACCTTTTTAATTAAATGTTGAATATATTAATGTTATTTTTGAGCATTTTATCACCTATTTGGACAATATTAATATAGTTTTAGAAAAAGGATGAACTGCTAGTCGGGTGAAAACCTGTTTCATCTAAAAAGGCTACGGGGCTTGAACCCACAACTGAAGGGTGACAAAGGTTCATCACCTATAACTAGCCTATATGATATCCTGATTAGTATGACAAAGTTTTAATTTATTTGAATGATATTATACTGATAACCATGGTATTGGAAATTGACATGGTGACATGAAATTTTTGTTATTTTGGAAGATGGTGACTATTTTTGGAACCTCATATGATTAAGGAAAATATAATATTATTTGAGTAATAAATGTTATATTTTCTTTTAAAGGAATATATAATATTATTATGGATTTATGGTTATTTATGGAAGTGGTTAGAGTATCATAGAGATTATATGTTTTGGGAATGGAAAATTTTAGAGATAAATATTAAATTTATCTTAGAAGGCTATGTAATAAAATCATTCTGATTTTTGGATTTCAATCTTAAGCTAAAATATTTGTGTAGACTTTTGAGGATACTTAATGAATGATATAAGTTAAATTTTGGGTATTACTGTTGAATTTTGGGATATTACTCTAGTTTTTCCCAGATAATGGTTTATTATTTTTGGGAATTAACATATCTTGTACTAAGAATTTTGGTTTTGATAAATATTTAGAGGATGAAGGAATGATAAGAGGATATTATGATTCATTAAAGTGATTCAATCATGAATTTTGAACATCCATATTCTAGAAAAAGATATGAAGTTCAATTATATTGAAGCACAACCAAATGATGAGATTATGGTTATTACTTGAAAATAAATCAAGTGATTATATTTTCCAATGTTTTTATCTTGATAATACAATAATCCTGCAACTATAGGAAGATTATTTTGGAATAAAAATGCTATCCGTTTACATTTCTTTCTGAAAAATCAGTGGTCTTTTAACCGATCATATATTTTTGGTTTTGTGATGGTTAAATTTATAATGACCACATTTTATATCACTCTACATCATTACTTGATAGTTAGATTTCTCTTCCATGTATAGGTTTCCAATCTGACTAATTTACTCCTAATTGGAATATTAGTTTTGTGGTGACCTTCACATTTTCCATTCCCTCTTATTAAGTGGATGTTTTATTATCCTCATTTACAATGTGGCTTTTCAAAAAACTATTTTTTAACTATCAAAATTTTAATTTATAAGTGAAATTTCAAATTGTGAGGAAGAAATTTATTTAAGGAGGGGAGAATGTAACACCCCAATTTTTATGGTATGTCTCTTTTTAAATAAATTTTATCTCTTCGATATCTTACATTGCATGCACTACCAAGACAATAAGAATAGATGACCATTATAAACTAAGCATTAAATTGGAAGGTATTAATAGGTTCAAATAAATTATTATAATATATGGTCAAATTCATTGGTTACCAATTAATTAAAAATAAAGATAAAAACCAATTCAATAAAAAGGAAATGTTTTTATAAAAAAATATTATTATAGACCAATGGAATTTTATCCAAATAAAATAAATTAATTACTATTAGTTAATTAAATTATTTAAATTTATATATTATATATTAAATAATATTTTTAAAATTTATTCAATATATTTTATAGGAATAAGATAAGAGAAACTCCAATTTTATGTATAAAAAGCTATATTTTTTTAAAGGCAATTTTTCCACCTTTTAACGGCGTACTTATTTAAAAAATAAATTTTGAAACTTTTATAAATTATATTTTATAAAATAAATTTGATTTTTAAAATCATAAATTCAAAATTATCTTAGGGTGAATCTGTAACATCCCAAGTAAGTAATTAATAATAGATATTTTCATCTATGTCCATTAATGATTAAGATAGTGTTTTAGAGGCTTAAAATGAAAATAAATACAATCTTATGCATGGAATACACTAATATTCTTAAAAGATTGTTTTACTGCCTTATGATGGAAAACCCTTTTTAAATATATCTTTTTACAATTTTATAAACTATGTTTGTCAAAATAAACTTATTCGTTATGATTGGGACATCAAAATTTACTTTGTGTGAATTTTTGGTATTTTTCTGACAATGTTCATTTTTTAATGAATAGTGAAAAATACTGCATTTTACATCAAAACTGCTTTTTAATCTAATTTATTTATATGATTAGATTAACTTTTTAATTGTTTTTGAAGTTAAATTAGAATATAGTTTTACCATTTAATCCAATGGTGGTCATTGGAATCAATTTCACTTTGAAATTGGACTTAAACCGGTGTCAATCTTTTGATACTTATTGTTTCATAAAAACACGCTATTTGCTCTGACAGCGGGAATTAATTATTAAATTAATTAATGTGACTTATATGTATTGAATTTTGTAAAATAGACTTCATTTTTGAATTCGGAATATCAAATATAGCTTAGGGTGAATTTTTGGTAATTTTCTGAAAAACGTCAATTTTTGATGAATAGTGAAACCACTAAGTGGTAGTTAAAGAAACTGATTTTTCGTTTAAATGAAACTTTTCCACTTTTGTGTTTTGAATTTTAAAAATCCGACATTCATGGCTGTCATTAAGAAGTAAAATGTGGTTCAATGGGATTAAAATAATTTTTTGGCGAATAGTAACTTATTAAGTTTTTAATCATGATTAGTGGTAATTAGTGTAGTTTAAGATAAAATTAATGCTTTAATAAAATAAGATGAGATTGAAACATGTCCTACCCTCATTGGTTGTGTCATGGCCGACCAAGACAATCCATGGGTAAACTTGGGGACCCCATGGATCCACTTTGGTTGGGAAATGACATAAATAACTTTTTATTTAATGTAAAAGTAAAAATGACACAAACATAATATGTTTTACGAAAAAAAATTTTACATGGGGTTATAAAGATCAGATTTTTGATTATAAATAGTAATTGGAAAGATAAAAAGACTTCCTACATCATAGTATTTTTTTATAATTTTGAGACTTTAAATAAATTAAATTATTTATGACATCATGATGATGCAACGATGACCTCATTATTTAACGATTTAAATAAAATGGAAAGATAATGCAAAATCTAAAACCTACACATGGCCAAAACCAATTGCATGAGTGGATTTCGAATCCTTATCACCTTATCCACGAAGTATCTCAATGTGGGACCTTTTAAAACTGAAACACATTTTCAAATAAAGTAATATTTCTTTACTTTCCAAAAGTGCCCCTCCTCTCCTCTTATAAAAGGCCCCCACCTCTACCTCATTTCACACACTCCTCAAGCCTTTGGCTCGGCCAAACTCTGCCCATTTACTCTCTCCACATCCCTCTCCTCATCCTAGAGGATTCCATTTGGGAAGAATCCTTTCAAAGGAAGCCTTTAGGCTCAAATCAAAAGGAGTTACACTTTTAAAGGTAATTCATTCTCTCATGTTCATTTGTTTTATTTTGATTCTCCAACCCCATGAACTCTTTTTATTTACTTATTTTGTAACAACAACAGTATCTTCAATATACTAGAATGTTCTTATAAGATTTATTTGAGCTACACTTTCACACAACTACATCAAATGGTTAAAGAACATATGTTTTCCGTGGATGGCGAAATTCTGCCTCCCGAAACGATGATTGTTCAATACTCATTTAACACCTTCAAAGGTGGCCATTATGATGTCACTATTTTTATATATGATATATAATATGTTTATTCTTTCCTTAAGCTTATGTATTTTTCATTTATGGCATACCATTATTATTTCCGTTATGGGTAAACACGATATCTTTATTTTAGGAAGTGCGGACTACCGCCCCCTGAAAGTGATTTGATTCGTTAATACCATATGTGGGATGTGTAAAGGATAAAGTTAATGATATAATATATGTTATTATAATATACTCTTATATCATTATTATTCCATTCCAGAAAATACGAAATAGAAATGGATGTAGCCTTCATGCGTACGTACGACTTACCGTCTCCATGAACGATGCATTTCATTTCTTACCTATAAATGTGATGTAATATTATAAATACATATATATGATGAATATATATGATATATATGTTATCCAAATCATTAATATCATTCTGGATATAACTAACCTTTGACCAAATTAACAACATGTAAGTGTAAGAAGTCTATTTTTGACTTAAGAACCAAATACCAACAAAAATGAACATTATTAACATAAATGATTACATGATGTTCATAACATGGTATAAAAGGAATAATGAACTTGAAAAATGTTCATAAGAAAGTAGAGATTAACTCATGTTTATTATTTAGGAGATTAAATAACGGTCGGGTCAAGTCAGATACGAGGTATGTGACTTCGTCTCAATCTCCTTTCATTGAGGCATATTTTATTTTATACACAACTTTCTTTTATACGGTGTATAAACCCCTTTGACTTTTAAGTTTATTCAAAAGGAATCTTTTTTATATGAAGCGTTTACTAAACGACAATAGGGAATGTTTTTGTCGTACGTATGTGGAGACAACGACTTCTCCGCCGTCGTGACCGTTATTTGAGTTTTGGCTTCCTCTACAAGCCATACCTTCTTTTTAAAAGAAAAATAAATACCATGTTTTACTTTTCTTTTATTTTCGTATTGAAAATGGTTTTCATAATGTTTTTATATCAATGTGATGTATTGATATCTTGTGATTTAATGGTGGGAATGTTATGTTTCCTTTATTCATGTTTTATGTGATATGATTATGTTCAGGTTCTTGGGAATTATTATGAAAACGGGTGGTTCCGTGATAAACTAAAGGCGGGTGAGCACGATATAGCTCTCCAATGCATTGGGTAACATGAAGGAGTGAAACGTTAAGGTTTCTCCGAAGAGATTTTAGGGAATATACTGTGATGGGTATTCCAAACGTAACCAAGAGGGTTACTCCCTACGTAAGAATGTTATGAATGCCTCAAGTTACCTTTATGTCTTATGATTTCAATGATTTACTCATGATTTGATGAGGTATGTTAATGTGCTTATGTTTTATGGGTAAAGTATGATTTCACTCTTATGTATATATGTACCCATGTTTCCTTTCCATGTTTTTATAACCCATATTGAGCTTTTTATGCTCATCCCAAGTTTTTTTGAAATGTTTTTCACAGGTCAAGGGAAAGGTACATGATATGATGATAGTGTCAAGGAAGTGTCAAGAAATAATCCATGTTTTATTTTAAATGTGTTTCCATTGATGGGAATGAAGAATACTATCTTTATGTAACCACTTTGTTTATATGTGGAATGTAATGCATGTTTTATTATCTAATTCTCTAAAACTCTAAACCCGAAAAGATCCTCAATGTGTAATCTTGCAATAACTCAAGATTAAGTAAGGTTTAAGGCTGGGGACTTATAGTTGGTATCAGAGGTCAGTTTAGATAACTTTAGGAGTTATAATTATATTAAATGATTATCCAAAAATATATTTTTTTATGGTCAAATTGAAGTGATATAGAATTTGAAGATTACCATGTTTCTTCATCTAAGAAATGTTTGTTCAAAATGGTTTTCCGCAGAGGAAACAGGGAAGCAGTGCTAGGAAGGCATACAGAAGGAAATAACCTTCCGAATCAGCATCCAGAAATGGTCAGAATTGGAACTGAATAGTTTTCTGCAGTAATGGCACAGTTTACTCAAGCAATAAATGGCAGTGGTATCCATGCATGAGATCAACCAGACCAACCGCAGAGGAACATGTCAGTGGTGGAACATTTCATGAGGCAACATCCACCATCATTCAGAGGATCATCTGACCCTGTGCTAGCTGAAGGGTGGATTAAAGCACTGGAGAAGATTTTTGATGTCATGGGGTGTTCAGACAATCAAAAGGTTAGTCTTGCTATTTACCGTTTGGAGGGTGAAGCAGATCAGTGGTGGTCTATGGTTAAAAATATCAGGGACGCTGATGAGATTGATTCTCTTGACTGGGATGAATTCAAAGGTATGTTTCTTGAGAAGTATTTTCCTAAGGCTGTTCGACTTAGGATGGAAAAGCAATTCTTGGAATTGAGGAAAGAGGAAGACTCAGTGGCTGCCTATGAAGAAAGGTTCACTCGATTGGCAAGGTATGCTCCAAATTTTATCCAAGACCTTGATAGTAAAATCAATCGTTTTTTACTTAGGATTAAAGCCAAAATATCGAAGGGAATTAGCTTCTCGTGAGTTTAAAAGTTATGAAAAGCTTGTTCGATGTGCTGATAAGGTGGAAATGGAGTTTTCCGATGACCAAGTGTTCTATAACAACCAGCAGAAGAAGAGACCGAGGTGACAGGAGAAAGGTAAGAATTCTTCAAAAAAGTCTGATGGTAAGAGAACTAAGTTTCTAGTTTGTGATAAATGTGGAAAAAGGCATGTTGGAGAATGTCTTATGAATTCTGTAAAGTGATACCGATGTGGTAAGATGGGACATAAGGCTTGTGATTGCACTGAAAAGGATCAAGGTGAAGGTAAGAAAAAATTTGATTTACAGTTAGTGAAATGTTATAAGTGCAATGAGATGGGTCACTATGCAAACGATTGTCCGAAAAAGAGCTTGAGTGATGGCTAAGTTGAATGAGGTGATAAGTGGTGGTTTTCACTGATGATATTTTGGTGTTTTCTAAAAGTAAAGAGGAGCATGAAAGACATTTAAGGGTTATCTTGAAAACCTTAAAAGAAAAGAAATTGTATGGGAAATTCAGAAAGTGTGAGTTTTGGTTGCAACAAATTTCTTTCCTTGGTCACATTGTTTCTAAATATGGAATAACTGTTGATCCTGCAAAAACAAAAGTTGTGGAAGAATGGCCAAGACCCACAAATGTAACCGAGATTCGTAGCTTCCTTGGTTTGGTGGGCTATTATCGATGGTTTGTTAGAAATTTTTCACAGTTATCTAGTCCAATGACTAAGCTAACTCGGAAGGGTGTTAGGTTTATTTGTACAAAAGAATGTGATGATTGTTTTCAGAAATTGAAAAGAAGATTGGTGAATGCTTCAGTTTTGGCACTACCTTCCAGGAATGGTGAGTTTGTTATATACAATTATGCTTCATTGAAAGGACCTAGTTGCGTCCTAATGCAGAATGATCAGGTAATTGCTTATGCTTCACGACAGTTGAAAACTCATGAGGTAAACTACCCTACACATGATTTGGAATTAGCTACTGTTGTTTTTGCTTTAAAAATTTGGAGGCATCATTTGTATGGAGTAAAGTGTGAAATATATACCGATCACAAAAGATTAAACTGTATATTCACTCAGAAAGAATTGAACATGAGACAAAGGAGATGGCTAGAATTAATCAAGGATTATGATTGTACAATTCATTACCATCCTGGAAAAGCAAATAAAGTGGCTGATGCTTTGAGTCGAAAAAGTAATGCTTCATTAACGATGTTGCATTTGGAACGTGATCCTTTGGTTATGGATTTGATGAAATTTGGCATAGAAGTTGTTGGTGCAGGAATTTCTTCTGTTTTGTTTCAGGTATCGGTGAGATCTTCTCTATCAGATAGAATCAAGCAAGCACAGAAGCAAGACAGTGAGTTGCAGAAAAAGGTAGAGCTGGTTCAGAAAGGTAAGTTGCCTGAATTCAACATTGATAAGGATTGTGTTTTGAGATTTGGGAAGAGATTGTGTGTGCCTTGTGATTCACAGTTGAAGAGATAGTTGTTATGTGAAGCTCATAGTTCTCCGTTTTCAGTTCATCCAGGCAGTACTAAGATGTATAGAGATCTGCGGGAGTATTACTGGTGGGATGGAATGAAAAGAGATATTGCTAATTTTACTGTGAAGTGTTTGACTTGTCAGCAGGTTAAAGCAGAGTGGCAGTTACCAAAAGGGATGCTTCAGCCTTTACCAGTGCCAGAGTGGAAATGGGAGAATATATCCATGGACTTTGTTGTTGGATTACCGAAGACATCTCGAGGTAATAATGCAATCTGGGTTATTGTTGATCGCTTGACAAAATCTTCTCATTTCCTTGCTATACGAGATACTTTCTCTCTTGGTCAACTTTCCCGTTTGTATCATAAAGAGATAGTCAGGTTACATGGAGTTCCTCTCTCCATTGTATCGGATCGTGATCCCAAGTTTACTTCTAACTTTTGGAAAGGCCTTCAGAATTCGTTGGGTACTGAATTAAATTTTAGTACAGCTTTTCATCCTCAATCAGATGGGCAGTCAGAACGAATAATTCAGACCTTGGAGGATATGCTACGAGCTTGTTATATGGATTATCAGGGAAGTTGGGGCCAACATCTTTCTTTGGTGGAGTTTTCATATAATAACAGTTTTCATTCCAGTATACAGATGGCACCATTTCAGGCATTATATGGGAAGCAGTGTCGAACTCCAGCTTTCTGGGATGAAGTGGGTGAAAGGAAGTTGATGGGACCAGAATTGGTAGAAGAGATGGCAGAAAAAGTTCATCTGATTCAGAAACACATGAGAACAGCTCAGAGCAGGCAGAAGAGTTATGCGGATAACCGGAGGAAGGATCTATCTTTCGAGGTAGGTGATCATGTTTTTCTCAAGGTTTCTCCTTGGAAAAGTGTGATGAGATTTGGTAAGAAAGGAAAGTTGAGTTCAAGGTTTATTGGACCATACGAAATTCTGGAGAGAGTTGGATCAGTTGCATATCGAGTGGCTTTACCTCCGAGTTTATCTCAGGTACACAATGTTTTTCACATTTCGATGTTGAGAAAGTATATGCCAGATCCATCCCATGTTTTGAGTCCAGAAGTAGTTCAGCTGGAAGAGAACCTATCTTATGAGGAACAACCGGTCCTAATTCTTGACCACAGGGAGCAAGTGTTACGGAATAAGGTGATTCACCAGGTAAAGGTTTTGTGGAAAAACCACATGATTGAAGAGGCAACATGGGAATCTGAAAATGCAATGAGGGATAAATACCCCCATTTATTCGATAAGTAAATAAATTGCGGGGAAGCAATTTTCTAAAGGGGGGAAGGATGTAACATCCCAAGTAAGTAATGAATAATATATATTTTTATCTATGTCTATTAATGATTAATATAGTGTTTTAGAGGCATAAAATGAAAATAAATACAATCTTATGCATGGAATACACTAATATTCTTAAAAGATTGTTTTACTTCCTTATGATGGAAAACCCTTTTCAAATCTATCTTTTAACAATTTTATAAACTATGTTTGTCAAAATAAACTTATTCGTTATGATTGGGACAACAAAATTTACTTTGTGTGAATTTTTGGTATTTTTCTAACAATGTTCATTTTTTAATGAATAGTGAAAAATACTACATTTTACATCAAAACTGCTTTTTAATCTAATTTATTTATATGATTAGATTATCTTTTGAATTGGTTTTGAAGTTAAATTATAATATATTTTTACCATTTAATCCAATGGTGGTCATTGGAATCAATTTCACTTTGAAATTGGACTTAAACTGGTGTCAATCTTTTGATACTTATTGTTTCATAAAAACACGCTATTTGCTCTGACAGCGAGAATTAATTATTAAATTAATTAATGTGAATTATATGTATTGAATTTTGTAAAATAGACTTCATTTTTGAATTTGGAATATCAAATATAGCTTAGGTTGATTTTTTGGTAATTTTCTGAAAAACTTCAATTTTTGATGAATAGTGAAACCACTAAGTGGTATTTAAAGAAACTGATTTTTCGTTTAAATGAAACTTTTCCAATTTTGTGTTTTGAATTTAAAAAATAAGACATTCATGGTTGTCATTAAGAAGTAAAATATGGTTCAATGGGATTAAAATAATTTTTTGGTGAATAGTAACTTATTAAGTTTTTAATCGCGATTAGTGGAAATTAGTGTAGTTTAAGGTAAAATTAATGATTTAATAAAATAAGATGAGCTTGACACATGTCATACCCTCATTGGTTGTGTCATGGCCGACCAATACAAGCCATGGGTCAACTTGGGGACCCCATGGATCCACATTGGTTGGGAAATGACATAAATAACTTTTTATTTAATGTAAAAGTAAAAATGACAGAAACATAATATGTTTTACGAAAAAAAATTTTACATGGGGTTATAAAGATCAGATTTTTGATTATAAATAGTAATTGGAAAGATAAAAAGACTTCCTACATCATAGTATTTTTTTATAATTTTGAGACTTTAAATAAATTAAATTATTTATGACATCATGATGATGCAACGATGACCTCATTATTTAACGATTTAAATAAAATGGAAAGATAATGAAAAATCTAAAACCTAAACATGGCCAAAACCAATTGTATGAGTGGATTTCGAAGCCTTATCACCTTATCCACGAATTATATCAATGTGGGACCTTTTAAAACCTAAACACATTTTCAAATAAAGTAATATTTCTTTACTTTCCAAAAGTGCCCCTCCTCTCCTCTTATAAAAGGCCCCCACCTATACCTCATTTCACACACTCCTCAAGCCTTTGGATCGGCCAACCTCTGCCCATTTATTCTCTCCACATACCTCTCCTCATCCAAGATGATTCCCTTTGGGCAGAATCCTTTCAATGGAATCCTTTAGGCTCAAATCAAAAGGAGTTACACTTTTAAAGGTAATTCATTCTCTCATGTTCATTTGTTTTATTTTGCTTCTCCAACCCCCTAAACTCTTTTTATTTACGTCTTTTGTAACAACAAAAGTATCTTCAATATACTAGGATGTTGTTATAAGATTTATTTGAGCTACACTCTCGCACAACTACATCAAATGGTTAAAGAACATATGTTTTCCGTGGATGGTGAAATTCTGCCTCCCGAAACGATGATTGTTCAATACTCATTCAACACCTTCAAAGGTGGCCATTATGATGTCACTATTTTTATATATGATATATAATATGTTTATTCTTTCCTTAAGCTTCTGTATTTTTCATTTATGGCATACCATTATTATTTCCATTATGGGTAAACACGATATCTTCATTTTAGGAAGTGCGGACTACCGCCCCCTGAAAGTGATTTGATTCGTTAATACCATATGTGGGATGTGTAAAGGATAAAGTTAATGATATAATATATGTTATTATAATATACTCTTATACAATTATGATTCCATTCCAGAATATACGAAATAGAAATGGAAGTAGCATTCATGCGTACGTACGGCTTACCATCTCCATGAATGGTGCATTTCATTTCTTACCTATAAATGTGATGTAATATTATAAATACATGTATATGATGAATATATATGATATATATGTTATCCAAATCATTAATATCATTCTGGATATAACGAACCATTGACCAAATTAACAACATGTAAGTGTAATAAGTCTATTTTTGACTTAAGAACCAAATACCGAAAAAAATGGACATTATTAACTTAAATGATTACATGATGTTCATAATATGGTATAAAAGGAATAATGAACTTGAAAAAGGTTCATAAGCAAGTATAGATTAACTCAAGTTTATTATTCAGGAGATTAAATAACGGTCGGGTCATGTCGGATACAAGGAATGGGACTTCGTCTCAATCTCCTTTCATTGAGGCATATTTTATTTTATACACAACTTTCTTTTATACGGTGTATAAACCCCTTTGACTTTTACGTTTATTCAAAAGGAATATTTTTTATACGAAGCATTTACTAAAAGACAAAAGGGGATGTTTTTTTCGTACGTATGCGGTGACAACGACTTCTCCGCCGTCGTGTACGTTATTTGAGTTTCGGCTTCCTCTACAAGCCATACCTTCTTTTTAAAAGAAAAATAAATACCATGTTTTACTTTTCTTTTATTTTGGTATCTAAAATGGTTTTCATAATGTTTTTATATCAATGTGATGTATTGATATCTTGTGATTGAATGGTGGGAATGTTATGTTTCCTTTATGCATGTTTTATGTGATATGATTATGTTGAGGTTCTTAGCATTATTATGAAAACGGGTGGTTCCGTGATAAACTAAGGGCGGGTGAGCCAGATATAGCTCTCCAATGCATTGGGTAACGCGAAGGAGTGAAACGTTAAGGTTTCTCCGAAGAGATTTTAGGGAATATACTGTGATGGGTATTCCAAACGTAACCAAGAGGGTTACTCCCTACATAAGAATGTTATGAATGTCTCAAGTTACCTTTATGTCTTATGATTTCAATGATTTACTCATTATTTGATGAGGTATGTTAATGTGCTTATGTTTTATGGGTAAAGTATGATTTCAATATTATGTATATATGTACCCATGTTTCCTTTCCATGTTTTTATAACCCATACTGAGTTTTTTATGCTCATCCCATGTTTTTTTGAAATGTTTTTCACAGGTCAAGGGAAAGGTACATGATATGATGATAATGTCAAGGAAGTGTCAAGAAATAATCCATGTTTTATTTTAAATGTGTTTCCATTGATGGGAATGAAGAATACTATCTTTATGTAACCACTTTGTTTATATGTGGAATGTAATGAAAGTTTTATGATCTAATTCTCTAAAACTCTAAACCCGAAAAGATCCTCAATGTGAAATCTTGTAATAACTCAAGATTAAGTAAGGTTTAAGGCTGGGGCCTTATAGAATCTTTGGTATTTTTATAAAAAGATTTATTTTTGAATGAATAGTGAAAAATATTGAATTTTATAAAATTTTCAGTTTCATTGTATTAAAGTATTGTCATGATTTTAATTTGATATAAATATATCTTAAGAACTACATGGAAATAAATGAACTAATAAATTATATTTTAATTATCCTTATACATTGTTTTTTTATATATACGTTTTTGGGATTAAAAATTCATTTTTTAAGAAAATAGTTTTTCATTGGGATTTATGGGATTAGTTTTAAAATAAATAAGAATAACTAAGTTTTTAAAATTTTTAAAAATGGATTCCATATTCAGATTCCAAAATTCCAAATTTAGTAAATAGGTCCTATTAATTTTTGACCAATATGAATAGTAACCTTGATAATTTTTGTTACAACGTTAAAGGGAAAATATAGTAATTTAGGTTAAAAATAAAATGATAATGTCTAGAAAAGGATCCTAACACATTCCCAAAATTTAAAGATAAAAAATTTATCCACGTCATTGAATTTTATTTTTAATTTTTTGTGAAAAAAAAATTTCATTAAATTACTATAAAATGATGGTATAGTAAATATTTTATTAATGGAAATTTCAAATAAAAGATACTAAAGATATTGAAATTATTTTTTTGATAAAATTAATGTTATAAAAAAATCTATGTAAAAATTCGATATATTAGGGATGTATTAAAATATTAATTTTTATGTTATATTATTTTATTTATTTTATTAAATTCAATGTAATGAAGAGTTCTTAAAATTAACATTATGAATATTTTATAGTAAATAATATTTTATTAAATGATATAAAATTCATAAAAAGATTATATTCAGAAAAATAATTTGGATATTGTTTAAAATTTCATTCATGATCCATTTAAGAGTATTTTTACATTTTATAGTAACTATATTAACCCTCAAAGAGTAAAACATACATGCTGTTAAGGTAATAATTAAAATAGTTAAATAAGGGTTAAATAAAAAATATAAGGGTATAAACATGGCCTAAAATTGTCCAAAAAAAATTAGATTAATTAAATTATACCCTTACCACATCAAGATATAATTTGAGTCATTTAATGGACACTTGTCCATGAAAATGACTTTTTATTATTTAAATCAAAGATAGTTACCAAATGGAACTCTCTTTTTATTTAATATATTTTATTTTTCAAATATGGAAAAATAAATAAATAAATATAAATAAATGTTTATAATGATATTTATGAAATTATTTTAATTATATATATATATACATATATTTAATTTTTATTATTTATATAATTAACTTAATTACTTTTGAAATACTAGTAATGTACGTATTTAATTAATAGAAAAATAAAATAAAATGATATATAAAATATTAATTTTAATATAATTTGAATGATTTAATCTGTGAAATTAATTTTATAGATATATATGAAATATTAAAGAGGTTATAACGCATAATATTATAATTTCCCCTATGTATTAACATATATGAATTCAAATTAAGGGAAGAGTGTCAAAATTGACATTAATGATATTTTATCAAAATAATATTTTATTTAATTATTACAAATCATAAAAAAGATATCTTAATCCATGTGAATGTAATATATTTAAAAAATCATAAATTTTAAATTTATGAGTCATTTTTATGTTTATAATAACATTATTAACTCTTTATGATTAAAATCATGGTTACCACTGTTAAGATCAAAAATCAATAACCAAGGGATAAATCAAAAGGATAAGGTTTAAAATTACACTAAAACATGTATGAATTATGTTAGTTTATTGTAATAAAACCCGAAAATATCTTAAATTTTAATACATTTCTATTTTTAGTTATCTAGAATGAAAAATTAATTTATTATAATTTAATAATTTTGGAAATTCCAAAAGTTCCCCTCACCTCAATTATAAAAGGGAAACTCCTTACTCACTTATTCATACCACATTGAGCCTTAAAACTCAACCAAACCATGCCAATTTCTCTTACCAACATCATTATCCATGTCATGTAGGTATTGGTTCCCTCAAAATACTAACCCTAGAGTACCTAAGAAGAGATCAAATGGATGTTCTTTGAAGAAGGGGTTATCATCTTTACCGACTCTTTCAAGTTTATTTCTTCTTATAATTTATATTCATATGTTGTTTACAACATAAAATAATAAATCAAGTATAATATATATAATTACATGTTATTATGATTACAAAAAAAAACAGATTCTATATTTTATCCATCCTATGAAAAATTAAATCCCCACAAGTGTGTACGTATAACATATTGTCACCATGTAGCAGTGTAATTTGTTTTTTGGCACCATTTTACTCAAATGGAAATAAAAATTATATATGATATTTATAACATAAATATGATTCTAGAAAGATTAATTTCCATTCATATTTCTTGTGTTCCATCTGTTGAAAAATGGAAACAACGTTCATGTATATGTATGACGTACCATCTCCATCAATAGTGTTATTCATTTTTCTATCTATACCTTTTAATTATTTATATAAATTAATATATATTGAATATATATGATATTAATATCATTATTAAGATTCTTGAGATTAATGAATCATGACCAATGTGCAAGAAATGTGATTTTCGAATCGAAACATACATGAAAAATGAAGCAGATGTTACCTAGAATAGTAAATTAATAAAGATTTGTTTTAAATAGATAATAAAATGGTTCAAGAAAATAATTAATTATATATGAGTGTGTTTTTTAATATATTTAAAATAAAACAATATTTATTATACTGGATATTTGGACATTTATGAGGGTAATTAGACCTAAGGTAAGGGGCTTTCGTCTCACTTTTATTTCTATAGGAAATATGCCATATTTTCCACTTATTTCGTTGATGTGATGTATTTACTACACCTTTGTTATATTATTTCATGAATCTATTTATTTTAATGGTATTTATTTATTTTTTAAATGTCATTATTTCATGGGGCATACAATTTAATTGATTACATAGTGGTAAGGGAACTCTAAACTCAATTTCAATTCATTGGGTTAAACTACTATATAATTGATTATGTCTTATGATGATTTTGTGTGAAATTATTTTTTATTATATTATGTTTTATTTTCTCTTGTTTTATGTTTATTTTTTTTGAATACACATAATCGATTCCTTTGATTAATGTATACATAATTAATATGATATTTGTAAGACATAATATCATTATTATTTATGATTTTTTATGTTTAAGTCCCCACTTGGGAATATTTATCTTACAGGTTTATGTTTTCAAGAAAAATTGTAAAGGTTTTCAATATTATTCTAAATTTGGTTAAATTAATTTTTACCCATATTTGACTTTTTAAAACACATCTTGAAAGAAATCTTTATGTTGTTTTCAAAATAACTCCCATTTGGATTTTATTTCAAAAGTGAAAGGAATATTTATTTTAATGTGTATGAAATGAATGGAATTTATAGAATATATGACCACTCAATTTTTTTAAATATTTTTTCTATGTTTCAAATATTATTTTCTGAGAAATGTATTTTCAAAATTTATTTTAATAGTTTAGTTTTAAAAAGTGAATTTCAAAGTGAAATCAGGTATTTTCCTCAAGAAAATTTGTAAAGATATTTGTATTCATTAATGAAATCAAGATTTTAATATACTTATGAAACACTGGGAGTTTTATTAATATCATCATTTTTCTCTCTATGTATGGTATATGATTAGTTTTATTAGGACGTACAATTTTGATACTATTACACATATTACTCTGGGTGATTTATGATTATGTTTATTTAATGGGTAAAGTGTTCAATTTTCATATTCTAATTTGAACATGAATTTTTATTTTATTATATCTCAACCCTTTTATATTAGGAATTAATTGAATTTAGTATGTAATAGGTGGGGTCTGTTATATCCCCATGATGCATCAGTAGGTTATATAAGATGAACTAGTTTGGGTATTGGCCAAGGACTTACTCATTTATGCATGATGTCTTGGAAGAATCCTTGATGGTATGTTTATGATGTCTCACATTTTTAATTCCCTCATTATGAAATTAATTATTGGTCCCCTTGTGATTATATTATTATTTTTCATATCCATGGATTCGTTTTAACTCATGTTATTATGGAATCATTTGATATACATTCATTCCTACCATATTATGCTCAATTTATTTATTAAATGACATTAATTTCATTTAATTTCCTTTCCATGGTTGTTTATGCCTTATTTACTCATATATTCCACTAAATGCTTACCCTTACTGAGAATCTGAGCTCACCACTTCTTTTATTTTACTTTCCCCAAGAATCTATGATGTTTACTATAACCAATATGCATGGATATACTAGATGGGATAAAATTATTCTTTCAAAAAAATTGTTTTAATTAAGATTCTAAATATAATGTAAGACTCATATATGAATCAAGTTACCAAAACTACTAAATAGATTGATCCTTTGGGATGTGATTCCTTGTATCTTATGCTAATGTAATAAATTAAAAAGAGACTCTAGAATACTAGGTTCATGATCTTTACAAAAGGGGGTAGATATAAAACCAAGGGAATAATCAAAGCCTCAAAACAGTAAAGTAATATATGTGAGTCAATAGGAAAAAAATTGTGGCATATAAATGTTTGAATGACTATCAAAGCATGATATAAGATGATAACGTCAATGCATTATAGGAATTTTGAATAATATAATACCTGACAACATTATAATAATCCAAGGCAAACTAGTAGGAAATTATAATATAGTGTGATTATTCTAACACATGTTCATCATACATGGTATCTTGTGAGAGAAATATATTATGTAATGCATCAGAGGGTGATATAAATCTAAGATCTACCATCATATTCATATCATGTATATGCATTTGTGGGCCATATATATCATACAATATAAGAACGTAATTCATCACTTTTTATCCCAAAATTATAAGGGATGGGTTGTAGAAATGGAATTACCCACTCAATTAAGGATAGATATAACAAGGTTAATAACCATGAGTGGAAATGGGTATGAGTATTAATAGTAAAAAAAATTTCGTGTGAAATCATGGGATAATTTTTTCAGCATAACGGTTGAATATAATGGTTCATTGAAGGGATTTATGAGAGTAAAAGGTGGTATCAAATTAATTGATAATCATAAGGATAGTATGGTGATGTGTAAAAATTATTTCAATAGGAACAACTATAAATAAAAAAGATTAATACAAAGAAAGTGTTTGACTCGAAAATAATAGGGATAAATCCATTACTTTGGCATAATAACAACATAAGTAAACATGAGAGAGGATAAATAATCTATAATTATTATAAAACTATTGGATAATAAAGGGATATTTAAAAACACATGACACCATAATCATTTTAGATTCAAAATTTCTAATACAAATGAAATCCTAAATAATGAGGAAGAGGAAACTGATTCTTTATTTGAGAGGTTGCTTCTAAAATATTGGGAGCGACCTCTTAAGATAGTGGAAACAACTTGGGAGGTATTCAGAGAGGTATAGGGATAGAAAATTCATTATTCAAGGATTTGGAGTGATAAATAAATGTATATTGAGTGCATATTTATGAAAAAAGGGAGTGGAATTATTAATTAATTTCTAAACATAGGTTTGAAACTATAATTAATAAAATAATCAACACCACAAACCTTCCCTGTGTTTTTTCTTAGTTTTTATAATAAAGAGGAGTTGTTTATAATATTTTATTAGGTTAATAACTAAACTCAATAAAACAATACCTTTCATCGTATAGAAGTGAGTCATGTTTTTAAATAATTATTTTTAAAACCCAAAAATATAATATAGATTTTGGAGGATTCATTACTATTTTGTAAAATTATTCATATCACTTAAGAAACACATTATCTTAAATTGAAAACCTATTTATTTTATTTAGGATGCATTTTATAGTATTAATTACATAATTTTTATATAATTATGATGTCATAATACTTACCATATATTTATACTATATTTTGTATTTACCAAAAAAATTTATTGTCTCAGAAAATGATAAAAAATTCAATATTAGATAATTTCAACCAAATGATATTAAAATTTATATCTAACTTTCCAAATACCTTTTTATTAAAGTAATCTCCACTTTTAAATAAAAAACTTATTTTATGAAAAATATTAGTCTTTATGAAACAAAAAACATTATAGCCCTTATAAAAACCACATGGGACTTTACAAAATTATATTATTATTTATATATATAAAAGTTATTTATAATACTATTTCATGAAAACAAATTTTATTTCAAATTATAGAGATTATCATAAAAGTGTGTTTTAATATAAATTATATATTTTCTATTAATACAATTTTTGATTATTTGTATCAAAATTTATCTTTTATTAGACAAATTATATAATAATGTGTATAGAATAATATGGAAAACATGAATAATATAACCATTATTTAACAATTAAAAAGAAAATACAAAAATTCATTTTGTTGTGGCCTGGATACATAATCTATTATGACATTAGTGTATTCCCTATGGGTAAGGTGTGTGATGGTTGTATTTTATTTGGGTGGTTTAGAGATCATGGTTTAGACATTGATCACTATAATCTTGAACTTCTCCCATAAATAGTTTTCATAGAGTTTCAGTTGTTGAATCTTAAATTAGGTATGGACAAGGGAAATTCCCAATGATGCCATATCCCTTAGAAGCTCTGACAAATGGGTCTATATGGAATGATCCAATAGGTTTAGTTCATTGATTCTTCTTTATGTGTCCAATATATTTTATTATAAACCTTAATATATAGTATTCTTAACCGTCATTGTAAAATGTCTATATAAACATGTTTTATGATTCTTAATGGTCTTTTAAGAATGATAGTGAATTGTGGATATATTTTATAACAATCGAAAATATCAATTGAAATATAGTGCACATGTTTTCTATAACTAAATTATTTAAAAATTCATATATTCATTTAGAAGGAAATTTCATTTATAAAATTATAAATATTTATAGAACTATGAGATGAGCTTCCAAAAATCATTCTGTGTCACTAGTCTTTATGATGAGCTTCCCCATTGTCATCAAAATCACACCATGATTCTTCATTGCACCATGGTGGGTTAAACCTCTATCCCACATTAGAAATCAATGTGGGTAAATCGACGGATGATAAGTGAAAATTCAACCATCACCCTTTCAATCAGCCCACCCATCAAAAACTTACTTTCTTCACATTGTGCTACCTATTAATCATGTCGTGTCATCCACTTGGTCATAGGGGAAATAATGTCACTAGTTAGTTCACCCCATCCCCTTCAAGATATCATCACCCCATTCTTCCCTTCATTATGTTGTGGAACAACACCCATTCATCCCATATTAGAGAAATGAGTGGGTAGAGGGTTAGATGATAAGTAATTAAATATTACTGTCTATGTATCAACATAACACATTAAAATATACCAATATACAATACCATATAATATAAATAAATAAATAAATATCCATACCCAAATAATATATATAAAAATATTACAATATACGTAAATATACATAAATAAATGTAAATACCTAAAGATATATATAACTATAAATAAATTTACATATATATACATAAAATTAAATATAATTACATATACAAATAAACACATGTAAATATACACACACACAAACATATATATATATATATATGTGTGTGTGTGTGTGTGTGTGTATAAATTTAAATATATTTCCACAAATCCACATAATATATATATATACATAAATATATATAAATAGGCCTTTGAGCCTTTGAATGGTGACATGGTATGATACATGTTGCTTAATTGGGCCTTAGAGCCACATGCTTGGCCATCAGGCCATTGGATCTTCGGGCCATGTAATGGAATTCTAATCCATGGGCCTTCAGGTCATCAAAACTGACAATATAAATTTGATGAGTGCTTATCATTCCTTGTGAGGAGGGATAAGTTTGCACATACTAGGGTTCCTAGGTGTGTGTTTTTTGGTTGCTAGTAATCCCCACTAACTAAAATAAATAAATAAATAAATAATTATATATAATTTGATATATATATATATATACATATGAAAAAATATAAATATATTTGAATTCACAAAAACATGTAATGTAAAACCCCAATATTTCAATATGTAATTATACTTTATATAATACTATGTGTGATAGCTTAGGTTACATACAAAAACAAACTAAAATTAGTGGCGATATATTATAATAAACCATTAGTAAATAGAAAGATAACAATAAATAATTAAACTTACATTGTTTTATTTTTTTATTGATGAAATTTAATGATTATAAAAATAAATAATTAATATTATATGATTAAAATTATTTTATGTAAAAAGGGATATGTTTCTAAATAACTATATTAAAATTATTGTGTATATTATCTTAATAAATTAAATTTATCACTATTAATATATGATTATGATAACAATCAATATTTAAATTTATTAAAAATTTATTTTAACACTCAATTAATTATAAATTTATTTGAAATAATATTAAGGACACTAAAAGTTTAAAATGGTCATTTTTCTATAAAAGAGGGTTTTTTGTGTGTGTCATATTATCATTTAAAAGAAATGTTATGAATTTTAAAATTATAATTTTATGAAATTAACTTCAATTTTGAATTCATAATGTCAAAATTATATTATTTTAATTTTTTTGTATTTTTTAGAAATAGTTGTTTTTTTGGGTGAATAGTGAAAATGTTGATTTTTGCAAAACTATCATTTCATTTCATTATATTAAGAAATTTAAATGTATAATTATATTTTGTGTTTTTTTTTAAAGTGAAATAATAATTTTTTAGTTAAAAATATTCTAATTAATCAAATATGAATGAACATTATGTTTGATTTTTCTATATGTTTTTTTATGCTTGAAACACTATTTTCTATTACATTTTGTGCACTTATATTAAAATTAATTTTTTGAAATTATATAAATTTTTTTCTTAAAAAATGGATTTATAATTTTAAATCCATAATTTAATTTTTTTTAATTAGGCGAATTTCATTTTTGGTCATTATGAATAGTAACCTTCATAAAAATGTTATCACCATGGTAAATGGGTAAAAAAAGTTAATTAATGTTAAAAAATAATGATATGGTCACAAAATATCATCATAATTATTATTAGATGAGGGTATTTAGATCCTTATCATCTTGTAATTTAAATTTATCTGTTTTAGTTCCACTTTTCCATGAGAAAGACACTTATATTATTTAAAAGTTAAGAATAATTGTAAGTGTCACACTCCCCCACATACAAATGGGGATATTCTCTCTCCCCATATTCACAAAAATTGAGAACTCTACATCAAATCCCTACCCAAATATCTTTACAACTTATTTAACCACTTCTTAAAGGTCTTATTACCATCAAAGTACTAACTTAAGAATGATGAAGGTGTAATCCAAAAAAGGTTGTCTATAGAAGAGGTATAACTCTTAACCGAGTTCTTTCATGTTAATTTATTCTTTTACCTATTTCAAAACCATCATAACCATGATAATATAATATAATAAGTATATAAAATACACTTAATGTTTATTATGTTTTTGTTTCAACCATTTTTCATCTCCCATTCCAACCTATGGGAAATGTAAGCATCGTATGTGTGTACATGTGGACTACCACCTCCATAAGGAGATATATTTCATTTTTCATCACTGACTCACATTGACGGTTTTAATAATGTAATGAAGGACTATATATGATATTTATGACATAATTATTATTTCTTAAATATAATATTTTATCTACCTTATTACCCATCCATCTGTTGAAAAATGATAACGTTGCTTGTGAGTTTATGTGGACTACCACCTCTATAAAGCAATTGTTGTGAGTGGGTGACATAGACCCATATCATGTATGAAATTTTATTTCCATTAAATGTATTAAATTAAATATATTCACGTGTTTATATTATAATAATATAATTTATACTTCAATTTATTATATATTTTTGGTAATATCCTTATATTACATGTTGTATCAAAAGGTTATAGAAGTTCTTAGGCTATAATGAGAACCTGGAGACACCATGAGAGTAATCTTGAACATATATCCAATTTTCAAGATAAATCATCTTGATATAAAAAAATATTTTTTAATATTATGTTATAGGGGATCATAATCATGGAAAATTATTATCATTATGTTTGCACTTGGTGATCTCGAGTATACGAGGTCATGAGGGAAAACCCACCAATAGGAAAACCACACATTTCAGGTGTCATTGGTTGTTCCAATATAAGAACATGTTTATTTATCTAATGACTTTATATTTTTATAAATTTGAACCATTTTATCAAAGAATTTTATGATAGGAAAAAACCATGACATTGAAGTCGTGGTGAGGCAACTTGTGTTAAGTGCGTCCTGGGTGTTATAACATTAGTTGAACAATCAAGATAGAATATTTCCCTTCCGTGTTAAGAAATTGATATCTTGGGAGAAGTTGTTCAGGGTGGAAGTACCTTTACTAAATCCATATCCATGTTAGAAGAAGTTATTTCTATATAGTTAGGTCAACAAATAATAAATCAAGAATGGATGATGACATAAGTTGTGCAACTTTATTTTTGTGATATTGTGAAACAAAGAGATTATATTACATGATGTGTGTTAGTAGGATGATTTTCATTACTATGAAAATTACTTATCTCCAAAGGGACCTTGATGGGTTTCTATAATATGCTCCTTTTCTCTGAATATAATTCACTACTGTCGTGATAAGTTCCTAGAGGGTCACCCACAATAGCACATTCAAGAGTCCATCTATTTTATTGAATATGAGAAAAGGACATGGTGGGATCCACCTTGGGGTTTGAGATATTTCTGGGAAAAGTTGATCACCAATAAATAATTAAATTCATTATTATTAAAGTATGTAATAATTATATTTTAATTTATTAATTAAAAATATTCACATGTTATTAAGTGAATATGTGGAAAAAAATTATACGAACAAATATTATATTAATATTCAAGGTTCATTTAATATTTGTAGGTAATATGAGTTGAGTTTGTTTTCACAATTAGTTTATATTATTATTTGTTTTATAGTTTTGTTAAATTGAAATCATATCATTTTAAATTCCTTTAACATTCAGTATTATTATAATAGAATTTTTCTATTTTTATATTTCACCATTTTAAATTGATGTATATGAATTGTTTAGAAAATATTTTTCCAAAACTTTTATATTTTCTTTGATATAAATAAATAAATATATGTATATATCAATACATACCTATATGTGTGTGTGTGTTTCAATACATTTATCGTTTCTTCTTTAAACATTATATTATATTATTGTAGTGTTTTAATATTTTTTATACCTTGTTTTATATATGCTTTTATGTATAATATATACATTAATACATGTATCTATATATCTGTATGTATAAATTATTTAAATTTATCTATATATATAGGTTATATGATATATATATATATATTCACCATAAATAGTATCATCATCTTCTTTGAGAGTGACATCCATGTGTGCGCTTTTTTATACTAGTAGAATCATCCATTATCGAGTAAAAAAAGAAAACCAACACCCCATATCTATTTCAAACAAAACTATTCATATTATTTATATCTAAAGGAAAACTCCCTATTTCTACCCGTGACACTGATATTGATCTCCTTCATCTAGTGTGATATCACCATCATCATTTGGTTTGACCATTAACATTGTGCTCGACTCGCTTGAACCAACATCCAACAACGGCTTCCTACTCTGTTCATGATTTCATCACACACCAAGGGCATAGTAGCCTACATCTAAAAGATCAGCCACCAGTTTAACTATGATGGTGATATGACACACCTCCTTTGGTTCAAAAATTGAATCTGCATGACACCAATGGTTCAACCTACAGCACATCTGCATGAAATCCCAAATTTTTAGTGACATAATAAGCGCACAAGCTTGCAACACCATCAAAACTTCCTCTATGATTTATACTCAGCATAAATGAGTATTTGAACCTACAAAATAATTTTCCATGAGAGAACTATCTATCTACTATGCCTTTAATTCTATTGACTGTGAGGTTTAAGTAGTTACCTAAATAGATAATTCTATATACTGCGATCTGAGGCGGCAACCTATAGTGACTGAAGAGTAGTTACCATGAGTTAACATACTACCTATCGCAAATATTCAAAAACAGTTCCCACAAGTGCATTAACTACCATACAGGTACCTACTATGAGTATTATATATATTTTTTCTGACCATATGAGTTATTTTTAGTGATCACACGATAAATATAGTTGCACAATCATCATACCAACCATGAATTCTTGGTAAGTATATAAACCACAAGTCTAATTCCTCACATGGTCAGTATTTTACATTGATTATTTTTTAGAACATCTACATTTTCCAAAACAAACTATTTTAGTTTTATTTTCATAATAATTATTTTATTCTTTCTTTATCTTTTGAATTTTCATTTTATTGAAACATTTTTATAATTATTATTAATGATTTGAACATTATAAAATTATCATTTACCCTAAAAATATTTTCCATGTGTCTCAAAGATACTCCTTATAGGAATAAAAGAGATTGAATATTATAAGTATGAGTGATATGATTTAAATTATAGGTAACACATAAATTTTTGATGTTTATTGTTGTTATAACATGTGTTTTTATGATTAACTAATAAGATGCTCTGAATATTTGGAGTTAATGACACACATATATCCATTTTAATACGAAACAATGAATGTGATAAAATTTTATTCAATGAGGATTGATAACCATGATTTACACAATTATAGGTATAGAAAAGTACAACTTTCATATGATCCTTTATAAAGTTGTATTTCTGAACTACGACTACTATTCCATTATTGTGATCACAAATGCCTTCATAGTTTTCATTATCCTATTTTGAAGTGATAAAATTTATCAAGATACATCAAAATTCAAGATTATCTTATCGTCTATAGTTATAAGTTCTTTTTTATTTTTCATCATTGTATTTTTACTTTACTATGTGTTTACTATATATTTTGTTTAATATTTTACAATTAAAAAGATATCATATAGGTTATTCTTCCTATCTAAAAGGAAGAATGGGTTGTGAATCCTAAATGAAATTCATGTGGGTTATGACTCCTTCAAAATATAGGGGTAACAGAAGTAGGTTAGAAAAAGGTATATATGAATGCAATTGGGTTCTCACTCCCTATAAAAAGTGAGAAAATAGTAAATACTAGTTTCCTCACTGATTAAAGGATATTAAAGTTTATATTAGGATCTTGCTGACAAAATATACTATAATAAAACATCCTATGTTATTTTTTTTATTTTATGCTTTTCTTTTAACACTATTTAACACTCTGATAATCATATTTGTTTGATTAATTTTTAAAAAGACTATTACCCCCCTCTAGAAAATATTTACATATATAGGGACCTAAAAATTGGAATCAAATGGTGTTGGATTTAAGATAATTGGTTACAACTATTTAATTATCCTTTCAAACAAACCATTTTTCTAGAATTAATTGTCTAAGGAAAAGGCCGACTACACTGTAATGGAATGTTAGGAATTAGAGAAGTTGAATCCCATTAGACCACCACACTTTAATGGAAGTTACTTTTTATACTAGAAGGATAATATTTAGGTATTTATAAAAAATATATGTCGTGAATTCTGGGATATTATGTCAAAATATTATAAACTTCTAGAAGTATATTTAGATGCTCTAACTGGTAATGATTTTATTAAATGTGCTATAAAATAAAATGTTATGAATTATTTATATTGTTATTTAAGTAAAAATATATATAGATATATTTATTCTTGTAAAAATACTTATGAAATATGAAGGTATTTATAAATAACTCGTCCTAGAACTGATATGTTTCAGATAACCAAGCTAGGCATTCATAGGACTATGTTTCAAGAATTCAGAATGAATGATTAAGTGAGTATTAACGAGATGTAAAATAGAATCGTTAATATTGTAAACAATATGGTTGAACATGGGGATCTCATAAATAATAAATCTCTAATTTAAATAATACTTCAAGATCTACCAGAAAATGGAATTAAAATATTATTGTATTTCAAGAGAGTAAGGAGTTCACTGAGTATTTAATGTATGAAATGATAAGATAACTTCTTTTATATGAATTGAAAATGAAGAATAACATAGCTTGAAACATCTTGAAATGGGTTCCACACATCGATGGCCTAAGATGGTCAGTCACATGAACTCAAACACACCTCCTCGTATACTAGAGGCTGCTGACTAGTGGTGAGGGTCTAATATATCAACATGTGGAGACTATACCTTCTTTATCAATGTAGAACAACAAAACAAATAACCATGAAATAACCAATAGACAATAACCAACAACCATAATAATATAATAACTAAAAAAAACCATTATCACATGATGAACCAAAACAAAAAACAATATTTTTATCTAAATAGTAGATATTTCATTACAAATTAGTGCCAAATGTCAAAATGAATACCCAAAATAAAGACACTAAAAACTCCCCCAAGTGGGTTCCAAAACTAGGTCTGGTTTCATTATCCATGCTCCATCCCGACTGATCCATCTAATATAAGGCTCTTTCCCTTATCCTATCCTATAATCTTGAAGTCTATTTGGGTACCATTCAGGCATCCCAAGTAGGGTGTGAGTGAAACTCAGTGGGCCACCACTAATGACATCTAAAACAATATCTAGTCAATAATAGTGTTTGTAGTTGTATAAAAAATAACGTATAATGAAAAATGTAAATAGTTATCACATTTCATTATTCTTTTATTAACCACACAAATCCATTGTTTCATGATGAAACTCAAACTATCAATACCTTGTTCATCCCATGCTGGAGTTTTAGCTCTTCCCAAGAAATATCACATATTACAAAACCATGGTTATCTTTTATCATTTCACTATAATTCAAATCACACCCAATTAAAACTATAGTCCAATGTCAATATCTTGGGTGAAAATTGTTGTTTCTAACACCCTTTGGGTATTTGGAGCCTCTTTAACTTCCCCACAACTCAATGTTACATGGGTATTTGGATCCTCAATCTCTGTCCCACAATTTCTATCAGATATGTGCATTTAGAGCCTTAGTCCCAGTCCCACACCTCAATGTCACATGGGTATTTGGAGCCTCAGTCCCTACCCACACTCACTAACACATATGGGTATTTGGATCTTTAATCCCTATCCCACACTCACTAACATATATGGGTATTTGGATCTTTAATCCATATCCTACACTCACTAACACATATGAGTACATAGAGACTCAGTCCCTATCCCACAGCTCAATGTCACATATGTCAAAAATATCACAATATCAGAAAAATAACTATTTCATATACATCAAGGTTATGCATAATTATCTTTATTATCAAAAATTATCATTAAATTTTACCTTTTCCATTTATCACAACATTCATAATAATTTCTTTCAATCACAAGGTATAATTTGAACAATTCATCATTAATCCCTTTGTCAACATTTAATCAAATAACCCATTGTACCTTCAAGGTTAATCCATATATCCTATAATTCCGATTAATCAATCAATTCAACATTCATTTAATCAATCAATTCCATAATTCCATCAAATACCCAATTACACCATCCCATTAGTTGTAAAATTTTCATTACCCTAGTAATCAATCAATTTCAAAATCCATTAAATAATTAACCAATTTAATTAATTAAAATTAAGATGAAATTGTTAAATATGTAAAATATATTTCAAAATTTTATATATGTAATTGAAACCAAGTCTTTGGTAATTGAATAATAGACCACTAACCTCAAGATCATTGACAAATGCTCGAAAATAGAAATCCCCAAATTGAAGGGGAATGTTCAATTACACAATGGACAAAGAGATCTAGATCTAAAAATAGATCCAAAACTGAATGGATTAATATCTATCAAATTCTAGATCTAGATCCATCCCCAATAGAGGAAAATGTCTCTTTAAAACACGAGATAAGGATATGAGACAAAGATGAAACCAATCGAGATGAGATCTCTTACAAGGAGAGGTTCAGATCTATAAAATTGATCTTCTACTTTCCATGAATGGGGTTTAGAATCCCTAGGAATCCATTCGGCTACCTCAAAAAAGAATATGAAACCTTTTAGATCAAGTTGGGTCGAATTCAGGTGAATGTCGGTGGGTTTGGTAATTTTAAAACAAAATTTTGGAGGATTAAAACCCACACACACAGTTTCTGTATGGGGCACATGGTTTTTCCTAACCATGTTCCCTAACCAGGTGCCTTTCCTAGGGGGTCATATGGTTAATAATAATTGGGATAACAGTTTTAAAACCCATATTCCAGCCATGTAATCCCTCTCTGTTTGAGGTTTCTTGATTTTTTGAGGTTTCTTGGTTTTTTGAGGTAGGGAGCACAGTTTGGGAAAACTGCGTGCTAACTGTGCACTATAAAAGACCCCTAAAAAAACATCCAAATTTTGCAGAAGACATTCCTGAACTAATTTATAACAAAAAATTAAAATGACTATCTATAAACGAGTTTGAGACATATCCAGTAAAGATTAGAATGTTTATATCTCTTCAGCATATAACAGATCGTCCTCGTGTTGAACTCCCATATATCTCTTATATTCCGAGTCAAAAAGATCATCCAACTGAACCCAAATATCCACTTCTATCTCTCATGTTTCCTCCTAAACCTACCCTTGTTTCCATTATACAAAAACTATTAGTATAGTCTTTCCTCATAACACTTCTTCACTATGTTCCACAACATGTATCAGATGATTCTCAAAGGACAGATCAGTTTCAAGATCAACATCATCCATATTGATCACATGAGATGGGCTAGGGTGATACCACCAAAGCTGTGACACATGAAAAAAAATCCTGAATTCCATTTTACCTCTGTAGAAGATCGAATCAGGACTCGACCAACCCGTTTCTCTCAAAAATCTCAAAAGATACAACATACCATGTTTCCAAATTTCTCTGCTTCGAAATCCTATAGTGACCCAATCTAAGAAACACCCGAAAGAAAACATGATCACCCTCTGTAAACTCTAGAGTTCATCGATGTCTATTAGCATATGAATTAAAACAAATCTGAGACACTTTCATATGCTTCCAAATTAGCTGAACCTACTCTGGCATCTCCCATATAAGACTCAGCCCCAACAACTTTGACTCACCAGCCTCCATCCAACATAGAGGTGATCATCATGACCTACCATAAAGAGCCTCATATAGTTCCATCTGTATAGTTTCTTGATAATTGTTGTTATATGTGAACTCCACCAATGTTAAGTTCGTATCCCAAGACCCAAAAAAGTCTAGGATACACGCTCGAAGAAAAACCTCCAAAACCAAGATAGTACATTCTAACTTCCCATCTATCTATTGGTTCAAATTAATACTTAGTAAAACCTTTGTACCAAGTGCTTTATGTAAGAAATTATAGAAGAGAAAATTAAAATATGAGTCATGGTCTAAAAATATACACCGTGGAACCCCGTGTATACATAATTTCTATCAAATGTACAATTCTTCAAACTAATCCACTGAGAAAGTCTCCTATATAGGCAATAAATGTGATAATTCTGTTAGTCGGTCAACAGCCACCCAAATAGTGTCCTTCTTCCTAGGAAACCTCAAGAGACCAACCATAAACCCCATAGCAACATCATCCCACTTACATTCCGGAATGTGCAACAACTATAGTAAACCACCAGGCCGTTGTTACTCAACCTTCCCTTATTAACAGGTGTAACATCATGTCACAAACTCTACAATATTTTTTTACATTTCCAACCACCAATACTATCAACATAGGTCACATAATATTTTGGTAAAACCCAGATGCACCTCCCACTTTGAGGCTTGAAATTCATGTATCATCTCCTCTCTCATACAAGTATGTACAACTACACAGACCTGAATATAGATGATCTCATCCCCATCTATAGTCCAATTTGAAGGTGTCTCCCCTCCTTTAAGGATTTAACTTGAATAAAAATACTTCATATCCTAATATTTTCGTTTTATAGTTTGGGTCAAAAGTATAGACTCTTCTGATATATATTTATGAGTGTTATCTTCTCTTGGATCTCTTGAACCATGATGTACATCTCTGCCATCATCATCTCCCACTTAGAGATAGACTCATGAACTACCTAAGTCTTTGTTTTCCTACTCAAAGAATTAATAACAATATTTACCTTCCCAGGATTAAATTCTTGATCAATGTATAATGACCACATACAATAAAAACATATCCACATACGCAGATTCAAATCCCACATCAAAAAAATATACTTTAAGCTCTTATAGTCGGTATAGATAATAAAATTCTCACCGAACATATAATGTTTCCAACACTTTAAAGCATAAACAACTACTGGTAACTCAAAGTCATCCGTAGTGTAATTTCATTCATGTAGCCTCAACATTAATTACCCATAAATCACAACTCGATCACTCTATGTCAACATCACTCTAAGACCCACTCATGAAGTATTAAAAAACACTGTATAATACTCCCCTGGCCTGAGTAGGATCAATATTCTTGAAGTTTTTAAATACTTCTTCATCTCCTAGAAAGCACTCTCACATGCTTCAAAACATTCAAAATTTATCCTCTTCTTGGTCAAGAGAAAAAGAGGTGCTCAAAAATGGGAAAATTTCAGGATGAACCTCTAATAATAACTTGTTAATCCTGAAAACTATAGATATCAAATACATTCTAGGAATGCTCACAAGAAACAACTATATGCACCTTCTCTAGGTCCACTAACACACCTTCCCATGAGATGATGTTACCCAAGAAATGTACCTAATAAATCCATAATTAACACTTAGATATATTGAAATATATATGGTGCACTCTTAGCGTAATCATGAAAATGATAAGATGTTAGGCATGATCATCACGAGTATTTGATTTCACTAAGATATCAACCTCAAACACTACCAAAAACTGATTTAGGTACATGTGGAATATTTTGTTTATGATATCCATAAAAACTATTAGTATGTTCGTCAACCCGAGCGACATCGCAACAAACTCACAAAGGCCATACCATCTTCTAAAAGAAGTATGTGGTATATTAGAATGTCATAATCTCAATTGATGATACCCTAATCTCAAGTTGATCTAGGAGAAAACATTATCACCTCTCAACTAGTCAAAAATATCATCGAAATGAGGAAGAGGATACCAGTTCTTAAAAGTCATATGGTTCAATTTCCGATAGTCAACACCAAAATATAAATTCTCGTTAGCCTTATTTAAAACAAAACTAGATAACCCCAAGGTGACATACTTGAATGGATAAAACCATTATCCGTCAAGTATTACAATTGAGTCTTAAGATCTTAAAGTCCTATTGGGGTCATTCTGTAATGTGTAATAGAAATTGGAATAACCCCCGACTTGAGCTCAATAAAAAACTCCACACATAAGTCAGGTTAAATTCAGGAGAAGTCATTTGGAAAAAAATCCTGGAACTAGTATACTACAAGTGGAAACATGTCATGTTTCACACCCCCATCATTGCATAACATACTTTCAACTTAGGATGGTGATCTCCCCTAGTTGCTGATGAACTGGCCATGCATGGACTACCAAGATATCCCACTCTCCATGGTGAATATAATTGTCACCCTTAAGAGATATAAAAGTCACTCTCTTATGGAATTAATCTATGTGATATTGATACACAACTAACCAGTCTATACCCATGATCATGTCAAAGATTAAAATATTTAAAATATAAAGATCCCAAAGGAAATTATACTCCCCAACCTTGAGAGAACATCCATTACACAAGAATATATGTCTCAAAAATTTTACAATTAGTGTATCTACCATCACAACCCTGATTAAAAACTCCAATTCTAAACTCAACCCATTCAAAAGTTGCACAGATATAAAATAATGAGAGGAACTATTATCAAATAAGGAACTAGTTATAATAGAATATACAATAATGATACCTCTAATTACGGATGATACAACCTCACTAACAAAAAGTACAGGATAAAATGCATGAAAAATTCCTTTCCCTCTTCCCTATGATTCAGTCTGAGTCCCATGAGCTACAACACTCTATTGATATGGGAATTGTTTCCCAGAATCACCTCGTCCACTACCTCAATTTCCAAAACAAGTAGAACACTACCTTCCAGAGTCATATGTGGTAGAAAACCCACTTACAACACCTTGATTCTACCATGATCCTCCATCATTACCCATATGTTATGGGTTCCTATAGAACCTCTACAGATTTAACATCCTTCCTCAAGATCAAAACTCTACTAGGGATCGGGGATAATGCCTACAAAAGTTACTCATCTTACCGCACTGATGGAAAATAATCCAGGTAAGATCCGGAAAAACTAGTCCTTCCCTTGAACACTTTTCTTTCCACTTATTTGGTCAACATAATCATAGTGTTGCTTCCTAATCTTACAATACATTTCTCATAATGATTCAAAAGAAACCATCTATCCTCCACTATAATCCTTCTTTAGGTTCCCCTTAGATATGAGAGCCTAATACACCACCCCATCAAGCTTCTTTAACTAAAAGATGTTAACCTGAGAATAAATATCACATCTATGTCCATCCTAGAAACACCTTACCGTATCTGTCTCATCCCATACCAACACTGGAGAAAATCACTAGAAGTTAGTAAAGAGACCATCATATTCTACATGGACATAATCCCCTGGGCAAACCACATGAACTCATCTTCACTATCTTTTATCCGTGTCTCTAGATAAAAGTTCTCTAGGAACATCTACAAAAATTCATTTCATACCATACAACTAGCCTACCCGGTCTGATCTTGAACACCCCCACCATGATGTTTCATATCCTCATAACATATAAGAAGTAAAATTAACCCTCTTATCAGCCAAAGTCTCTAAATGGTCTTGTATGATCTGGATGGACTCAATCCAGAGCTCATGTGCCTTAGGTCCACCCTCTCCAATGAACTTAAGAGGGTGTTATAACTGAAACTCTCATGTAAAATTAGATATACTCTTTAAAAAATATTCTAGGTCTCTCTCTATAAACATCATACAATGAGAAAAGTTCACTTGAAACTTCTCTTTAACATCCCCACCCAACACTATAGGTGCCTCAAGATCCATTACTGGTTGATCATCTCCATCCATAACTCCATGTTTTCCTATCAATAAGAATCTTCATAGAGGCATATCTCTAAAATTCAAAACACGCGTCTTTTGAAATATTACAGAACATTTAAACATTTACATAAGAGAGACTCACAATAATCCATAACAAGTATTTCCCCCATACCCCTCCACATGGTTAAAACAAAGGTGTTATCACTACCCTTAACTATACCTCTTATAGGTCATGGATCACATAGGGTAAACATAATCTCCTTTTCATTTTTTATTAGACACTCATTTAACACATTTTTTTACCTTTTTACAAATTTACAATTCATATTAGTCACCTTTTTTTGTTCAAATTTACACAAGAAATAAATTCACTTTCATATAACCTACTCATCCAAAAACCTGATTTCCCATGTCCACCTAAAATGATGCATGTAAAAATAATTCATAAGTGGGTAGAATAATGCATGTAGAATCAACTCTTATTCCATTCAATGAAAAAAGTAAAATCTCAGAAAATCCGAGAAACAATAACCACATAACAAAAAAGTGTGTAACTTGAGGTGAAACAATATACCACTATAATAACACATATCAATAACAATAATCCTAATAAGGGCACTTGGATTTTAACCCCTACAATGGGTTAAATACTTTACATAATCTATTAACCAATGGTCAAATCATCCTATGCTCCTTTATACCATTCCTAAATAGTAATAGAAATAAAAGAAAAGAAAAATCCTTTGACACCACTTAGTAAAATCCCGACCTGGATGCCATACACCAGTGCCCTGAGCCGGTCGGTCACATGAACCCAAGAGAACTCCCCATATACCAGTGGCAGCCAACTTGTAGTGAGGGTCTATTATATCAATATGGGGATACTATAAACTCTTTATCAAAGTATCACAATAAAAAGATATCCAAGCAATAACCAACAAACAATAATGATAAAGTAGAATAATATAATAACCAGAACAAACCAATATCATTCGTTGAACAAAAATTGAAAAAAATATCCATAAATAAATAGTAGTCATGTCATGTAAAGTAAGGGTCAAGTTTCAAAATGAAAAACCAAAATAAAGACACTGATAACTCCCCTAAGCGGGTCCTGACACCATGTCTAGTTCCCTTATTCATGATCCATTTCAATTCATCCATATAACATAGGGATCTTTACCTTATCCAATCATGAAAACATGAGGTGTATTCACATACTGATCAGGAAGCCCAAGTAGGGTGTGAGTACAATTCAGTAGGACACCACCAATGATTTCTAAAACAATATCTAGTAAATAAAAGTATATACAGTTTTATAAAGAATAAGGTAAAATGCATAAAGTAACGATTTGTCACATTTCATTATTATTTAATTCACCACATAAATCCTTGAGTTCCCAATGACACCTATACTATCAATACCTACTTTGTAACATGTTGGAGTCTGAACTAACCCCAAGGGACATCAATTATTACAATACTATCGTAATAATTTATCATTTCATTTTAATTCATATCATGGCCAATTTGAACCTTAGTCCAATGCCAATATCATGGATATAGAACATTGTGTTTAACAACCCATGGGTATTTGGAGCCCTTTTCCCTATCCCACACCTCAATGTTACGAGGGTATTTGGTACCTCTATCCTTGCTCCACACTTTCTATCACATTCGAGTATTTGGAGATTTTTTCCATGTCCCACACCTCAATGCCACATGGGTATTTAGAGCCTCAGTCCCTATCCCACACTCATAAACACATATAGGTATTTGGATCCCTAGTCCTTTTCCAGCACTCACTAACACATGTGGGTATTTGGAGCCTCAATACTTATCCCACACCTCAACATCACATATATCACAAATATCATAGTATCACACAGATAAAAATTTAAAGTACCTTAAGTTTATACATCATTAAATTTCTTATAAAAAATATAATTAAATTGTACATTTTCTATTTACCAAAACAATCATAATTATTTATTTAAATCACAAGAAATAATATGAATAATTTATCATTAAACCATTTGTAAAAATTTAATAAAATAATTCATTTACCCTACAAGGTTAAGCCAAAAATCCCTTAATTCCCATTAATCAATTAATTCAACATTATATTAATCAATAAATTGAATAATCCCATAAATTGACCAATTAACCCATCCCATTAGTTATCCAATTCCATTACCCAATGAATCAATAAATTCCACATTCCATTAAATAATTATCCAATTTAATTAATTTAATTTAAGATGCAATTTCTAAACATGCAACAGAGATTTGACAATTTCATTCACGTAATTGAAATCAATACTTTGTGAATTTAATAATAGACCACCTACCTCAAGATAGTTGATAGATGATCACCAATGGAAATACCCAAATTTAAGTAGAACATTCAATTACACAACAATAAATGATATCTAGATCAAAAAACCCGATCCAAAATTGAATAGATTAAGATCTATCAAAACCTAGATCAAGATCCATCACTAATTAAGGAAAAAATTTCTTTAAAAGATGAGAGAAATATGGGAGGGAGGGAGGATACCAATCAAGGATGACATCTCTTACCAAGATAGGTATAGATCTTTAAAAAGGATCATTGATTCACTAAGAAGGGGGTTCAAAAGGCATATGAATCAATCTGAGAGCCTCCAAAACTGATATAAAACCATCAGGGTCAAGTTGGGTCAAATTTAGATGAAGTCCAGGGCTTTCGGAATTTAAGAACTATTTTTAGAGGATTGAAACCCACACACCTGATTTCTTATATCAGTCACATGGGTTTACCTATTCATGTGTGGTAACCATGCACCTCAAAGAGAGGGTCACACAATTACTACTAAAAGGGTGAATAGTTTGAAAAACCATGTTCTAACCATGAAATCACTCTCTGTTTGAGGTTACATGGTTAGTTGGGGTGGGTCATGCAGTTTTGGAAAAATATGCACCAACTCTGTACTACCCAAAACCCATATAAAAACTTCAAAATTTCACCCAAATTTACCCAAGACACACCTCAACCAAATTATAACAAAAAAATGAAAAGAATTACAACAAATAAGCTGTATACATCTCCAGAAGTAGCCAGGATCATACATTGCTAATGATCATTATAAAAGGAAAGGTATATTATTCAAATGTAATATATATATAATTGTTAATTCATTCAATTATGAGTTATAGAAAAGTGAGAAGGATGAAATTGATAATTTTACCATAGGATTTTACAAGTACCTGAAATTAATGATTTGATTTAAGAATAATCTCATAAGATATCATCAAACGGAAGATAGAAAGGGAATTAAAAGAGGTAAAATTATAAAATATGATGTTTTTGAATTAATATTATGTGATAATGGGAAAAAGGGATATATAAAATCATACTATACAAAAATTAAATAATAGGGAAAATAAAAGAAATACAGAGAGGTAAAATGATCATATCATAATTGATGGAGCTATAAAAAAGAGTCAGGAACTAGTAGTGATGGTTCAAAGAGGAATCAACCAATATTTTCATGATGGAAACAAAAAATAATGGGGTGAGCACTGAATCAAATTATAGTTTTGGTTGAGTCTGATATTGAAAATGTACTTGAAGAATTAATTTAATAAAATAAAAAGTTTCCAATTGATTTTTTAAGAATGAATGAACTATATAGAGAACTATAATGAGAAAATAATATTTTTTTAGAAAAAATGTTATAGATTCTAAACTAATTAAGTTAAAAGATGAGAATGAAATAATGAAATATTTCATCTAAAAATCTGGTGAGGATCAAGACATCTTATTTCAATTAGTTTTCGATAATTTAGGTAAAATTTATAAGTAATGTAACAAATGAAAACATGAAAATAATTAATTAATAAAGAAAAGATCATGTTCTACTATAAAAATTTATGATTACCATGAAGTTATTCAAAAATTGAATAAGAATCTTAAATGGAAAATAATTTAATTAAAATAAGTCCAATATATTTTTTTCAAGGAAAAGAAAAATATGATTTGATGATGACATTAAAAAAACATAATAAAGATAAAAATAGATTTGGTTATGATAGAAATATTCATAACATATACATACCTACTTTTGTTAAAATCATTAAAGTAAATGTCTCAACTATTACATGATATAGATGTAATATAAAATGGAATTATGTGAATAAATGTTATTTAAGATTTAATCAATCACTAGGGAACACTAGGAATTTTATTTCCAAGAATATATCTTATATATTACACTATAATAAATTTCTTAATTATATATAAGTTCCAAAGAGTTTTATTATTAATTGAGTTGGACGTAAAGTAGCTTGCATACCGAATTTTTTTCTACATAATCTATTTTATAAGAAACATGGATAAAGAGTTATAAAAAAATATGGTATTTCAAAAAAAAAGTTACTCCAAGAACATGATTGGAGACATATCTAACTTTTTATCTTTTAATTATTGTAATGGAGGTACTGTAACTTTTGGGGACAACTCTTAAGGTATATTAAATGGTTTAGGATAATTAGGTATATTAAAATTTGTAATAATTTCTAAAGTATTATATGTATATGGATTAAAATACAATATAATTATCATGTCACAACTTTTTAATTATGGTATGAGTGTAATGTTTGAATATAATAGATGTATTTTCTATAAAGACAATATTGTTTTATTTTATAAAAATAAAAAAGAAAATATATAATCTATATATTTTTCAGAACTAAGAGAATAAAATTTAATGTGATGAAATAATGTAGAAAAACCATATTATTTTACATAGAAGTTCGGGACATGTTCATATTCCAAAATTATACAAGTTATAAAAACATGTACATGTTCGGAAACTACCTAAATTGAAATCATGTATTTTGTATGCGATTCTTGTCTAAAGGGAAAGCGACCAAAAGAGTATTTCAGATCTGTTAATATATTTAATATTTCTAGATGAAATAACTACATAATTTTGATTTATTTAGACCCATGAGAACTTCTAGTTTAGGTATTAAAAAATATGTGTTTGTAATAGTCTATAATTTCAGTAGATTCACTTGGACTCTTTTCTTATCCAATAAATGTGAAGCCTCAAACAAGTTTATTATATTTTATCAAAAAATAAAAATTAAAATTCTATTTAATCTCATCAATTAGAATTGATAAAGGGGATAATTTTTTAACATAAACATTGAGAAATTTTGTGAAGATAATGGTTATTTCTATTATTTTTACACCACTAGAACACCACAACAAATAGTATCATATAGAGGAAAACCCGAACTATTCAAGAATTTGAAAGGAAAATGCTTAATGAATTAAACCTACTGAAATAGTTTTGGGTCGAATAGGTTAACAGTGATTACTATATCTTAAATAGAGTTTACATAATACATTTTTTAAAGAAAAACCATTATGAACTATTTAAATAAAATAAACTTAAGATGAGTTACTTTAAAATATTTGGATGTATAGTTTATATTTAAAATTATAAACATAATCTCAAAAATGTTGATGCTAAAAGTGATGAGGGATTTTTTCAAGGATATTAAATTAATAGTAAATATTATAGAGTATATAACAATAGAACTATTTCAATGGAGGAATCATTGCATGTAAAGTTGATTTAATATAATGAAATAACTATTATAAAATCTGTTGATTCTGTTAAATAATTTATAGAATTAAATTTTAAAGAAGATAAAATTAAAATGATAATGAATCAGTTGAGGGGTATAATGTCTCTTTTTCAATATGATCCTTTAAATTGGAACACACACATATATTACTCATTAGAAATTTTAATTATAAATATTGAATCTGGAATAAGAACTTGAAAATCAGTTTGCAATATTTTTTTTAATGCTGCCTTTGTAGATGATTTTGTGACTGTTAATATTAAAGAAAATTTAAAATATTAAAAGTAGATATATTCTATTAATGGTGAAATTAACTCATTTGACAGAAATTAAGTCTAGAATCTAGTAGAGTTACCTACAGATAGATAATATATTGGAACTAAATGGGTTTTTAGATCTAAAATTGATGAGTAAGGTAATATAGTTATAAGTAAAGCTTGATTATGTTCCCAAGGTTATTTACAAGAAGAATGCATAAATCTTGAATATTAATTTTCACCAGTTACTAGATTATAAGACATTCAGTTTTTATTATATTTTTATGTTTTCAAAAATTTAGATTGTTTCAAATGGATGTTAATTTTTTTTAAATGGTGTCACTTCTGAAGAGGTATATGTTAATAAACCAACAGGTTTTTAAAAATATAATTTTCCAAACCATGTTTTAAAATTTTCTAAAGCATTATATGGTATAAAACAAGATCCAACAGTTTTTTATAACAAACTAATAATATTTATACTGTAAAATGATTCAACAAATTAAAATTTGATTCAACATTGTTTATAAAGAATGCTTCAAATGATATTTTAGTTGTAAAGATATATATATTGATAATATTGTATTTGGATCTACAAATTATATTCTTACTACTAAATTTTCAAAATTAATGAAAAATTAAGTTGTTATGAGCCTAATGGGGGAATTTAATATTTTACTCAAGCTTTAAATTTTATAAAGAAAACATGGTGTTTTTATAAATCAATGTAAATGTGATAAATATTTAGTTAAAAAAATTAAATCTCAATTCAGGTAAAATAATGAGAATCCAAATGAGCACCAACTTTTAATTGGATGTGGATAAATCCAAAAATTCTATAAATGATAAATTATATAGAGGAATGATATTAATCCTACTTTATTTAACCACATCAGAGACTAATATTAGTTTTTCTTTATTTATCTGTGCTAGATATCAATATAATACAAAAGAAATTTATTTAAAGCCTGTTAAAAGAATAATCATATACGTTAAAGGAAAATCCAACACTAGTTTATTTTACACTATTCATAGATTTTTTAATATGTTATCATTTTCTAATTTTGGCTTTGGAGGAACTAGACTTGAAAGGAAAAAAACAAAAGGTATGTGCCACTTATTAAGTAAATGTTTAATATCATTGAGTTATAAAAAGAAATTTTTAGTTTTATTGTTTATAACTAAGGATGAGTACATTTCTGCTATAAAATTTTATACTCAAAGTCTCTGGGAAAATAAACTCTATGTGTTTTCAATGTTTACTAAGATAAAATTCCCACATTCTGTGATAATAAATCTATAATTTCTATATCTAAAAATCCTTTACAACATTATAGGACAAAATATATAGAGGTTTTATTTCAATTTTTATGAGAACATGTTAAAAACGGGGATATGTTTTATAATACATTCATATATAAAACTAATTAGAATATATCATTTCTAAATCAGTATATTCTGTGAGGTTTGAAAAATTAAAGTTTGAACTGGGAATTATGGAAATTTAATTTTTGAGAGCATATTAAACTTTATTTAATTATTTTTAAATATCTAATATTATAATTTCATGAATTCATGATAATTTATCCCCTAATTAATATATTATTAATACTATTCTAACTATTTTTTATTTCTTACTAATTGTTGATAAATATCAATATAGGGGAGAAAATTGGTGAGAAAATTGATGATTTCCTAAAATTAGAATATTAGTTTTGGGATTCCAACTTGTATAAAGTGGGAGATTCTTTGAACGGTTAGTTTATATTATTATTTTTTTATTTTTTTATTAAATTGTAATCCTTTCATTTTAAAATCATTTAATTTTCAATATTATTCTAATTGAATTTTTACACTTTTATATTTCACCATTTTAAATTGATGTATGTGAATTGTTTACGAATTTTTTTTCCACACTCTATATTTTTTCTGAAATATATATATATATATATATATATATTTGTATTTCAATATTTACACACAAATGTGTTTGTGAGTGTCAATAAATTTATAATTTCTTTTCCAAACTTTATATCATGTTTTTCTAGTGTTTCAATATTTTTTATACCTCGTTCTATATTTTTTAAGTTAATTTATACATTAAAACATGTATATATAATTTATTTAAATTTATCTATATATATAAGTAATATGATATATATATATATTTACACCGTATATAGTTCCTTCATATTCTCCAAGAGTGGAATCCCTGTGTGCATTTTTTCGTACTGGCAGGATCATCCATAATACAACCACACATGAAACAAAATCATCACATATCCATTTTAACTGATAATTTTTATACTCTTATTATATCAACAAAACTCCCTATTTTCTCCTTTAACATCAACATTGAGCTCCTTCATGTAGCACAATATCACCGGCACCATCTTGTTCAACCTTTATCATTGCACATTACTTTCTTGAACCAATAAATGGTAGTGGATTCCTACTCTGTTCATGCATATGTCAAACAATTAGGATGCAATAGTATACATCTACATGATTGACATGAAATTCAGCTATTAAAGGTATGCCACACACCTCCTATGGTTCGATAACAATATCCATGCAACAATAGTGCCTTAACCTCTAGTTCATCCACATGGAAGCCATATTTGTTTAGAGAAACCACGAGAGTAGTAGCTTGAAACACTTCCCAACCTCCCTCTATGATTTATACTCACCATGAAGGAGTATATGAACCTACCGTGTAATTTTCCCTGAGATAACTATCTACCTATCATGCCTTTAATTCTACTGACTATGAGCTTCGAGAAGTTCCCACAAGTAAGAATTATAATTACTGTAATCCAAACTATGAGTGATGTGTAGTTTCCAATAATTAAAATACTACATACTATAAATATACACAATAAATTACCATTAGTGCAATACCTACCATGCAAGTACCTACTATGAGTAATGTATTTTTTTACTCATGACATGAGTTATTTTTTAGTGAACTCATGATAAACATATTTTAATGTTCAACATTCCATCTATACACACATGGTAAGTATACCTATTTCAAGGATTATGCCTAAGAGGGTCAGCATATTACTTTTATTATTTATAAGAACGTCTATATTTTCCATAACACTTTGTTTTCACTTTATTTTTATATATTGTTTAACTGCAGGGGAATTAATTTTTTTATAATTCTAATGATTTATAAAATAGTTATATATTAAAATAAGTAGATGAAAATTATTCAATGAAGAAAACATGCTGAAATTATTAGAGAAATAAAATTTTTTTATAATAATTTTTTTATGCTCTATTTTTATTTGTCTTTTTAATTTTCAATTTATTGAATTTTTTTATAATGTTTCATAATGATATAAGCATTCTAAAAATTCTCATTTATCCAAATTATATTTTTATAAGTGTCTCGAAGCTACTCCTTTCTGGAATAAAAGAGTGCGAAGATTCTAATTATGAGTGTTATAATTCAAATTATAGGTAAAAATTATATTTTAGATATTTATTATTTTTATAAAAAAAATTTTGTGATTAGATTATAAGATAATATAATATATTTAGTGTTAATGACTTGTATCTAGTCATTTTAATGTGAATGAAAAAATGTGATAAAAGTTTTTTCAATGAGGGTTACATCCATGAATGGAATTATTACCAAGATTTAAAAAATAAAACATTCATATGAGCCTTTTCAAATAACTATTTCTTGACTAAAACTAATTTTATACTTCTTTAATCACAAAGGACATCATTATTTTCATCATACACAAATAAAGTGATTGAATTTCAGGAGATGTATCAATATTCAATATTTTCAGCTCATATGCTATTCTAAATTATTTCTATTTTTCATCATTGTAGTTCTTATTTCCACTGATTACACTTTAGAGTTGGTTTAATATTTTTCCATTCAAAGTATATCATATAAGTTATTCCTCCCATTTTAAAGGAAGGTTGGGTTGTGATTCCCAGAAAAAATTCAATTGGTTTGCAACTCTTAAAAAATCTAAGGGTTATACTACGAGGCAATAAAATATACATTTGTATGTAACTGAGTTATCACTCCCTATAAAATATAAGAATCATGTAAATACAAGTCTCCTAATTGAGTAAAAGATATTGAATAGTTGATTAGGATCTTGGTGATCCAAACTACTATAGAAAAACATCCTTTGTTATTTGTTTTATTTTCCACTACACTGTGAACACTGTTTAACACTTTGACAATCATATTTGTTTGATTAATTATTAAAAGGACTATTCACCCGACCTCAAGTCGATCTTGAAATAAAATAATACCTAAAAGAGTTAATTACCTGGTTTTATCATGTAATATATTTATTATATATAAAAATTAATTGATAAAATATAATTGATGTTTATAAAGTAGTTAGTTCATGATAAAATGTCATTTATTTCTTATTTAGTGTGTTTTACTTATATGGTGGCTCAGAAACCTATTCCTTGTAATTAACTACCACTATATAAGCAAGAATGAGTTCATTTTTAGGGTACTATTCATAACCAAGGATTTTATAGATCCACTCTCTTTATTTCTACAACATAGAGAGAAAAACACATTTTGAGGAGATCGATCTCTGATCACTATTGTGGATTGAAGGAACGAGATCATAGTGATCATCATGACACTGAAAGATTCGTCGAAGCACTATGCTATCACCCAATATTCTATGATTTATGTTCATGAAAATTCTTGAAGTTTGTGTTGATGATTTATAGGGTTTCAACCTCAGATCCTTTGAGTAATTATTTTTGGTGATGAGCTACAATCAAACATGCCACCAAATCAAACAAGGTAATCATTCAGGTTTACTTTTATTATTAATTAATTCACATGAGATACATAGACCTTTATCGAGGATCATATTTCCATATAAAACATAATTTCACCTCTTTGAGGATGAAAATGTTAAAATCTCCCACCCACAAACTTCTACCGTGAGCTCCAGTACCAATAATTTATATCAGAGTGAACATATGAATTTTTCTAGCCAAAAAAATATCTGTAAATTAAGTAGATGGAATTGTTTTATCCCCAAAAGAACAAACAAAAAATTCATCATATTTTGGATGAACAAGTTATTAAAATATATAAAATTTAATGAATATCAAAACACATTGTATTTTGTAAGAACATATTTTTATATATGTTCATTAAAGGCTTAAGTAGTGTCAATGGTGAGAATTCTAGTCATCCCCTCATTTTCCATACAATTCCATCTAGATTCTGTTGGACAGAACTAATCTAGAAGGTGTTTAGTTATTCTCCTCCAATGTGGAATTTCACAAAAATAATGATAAATCCTAAATATATAGTCTTTTTTAAATATTTTTTTTTTATATTTTTTGGGGGTGGTGATGCATGTCAACAATAGAGACAACGAAAAAAAATTATGTGTGTGTGGGGGGGGGGTGAACTTCCTATCAAATATAGTTAAAAAACCCTTAATCGCCTGCTAACACCTAAAAATGGATCATCCTAATAACCCAAACCACACAACCACCTAGAACATCCCTTCCTCTTTAGTTATCGCTAGTTCCACCTCCACTCACCGTCGCTCCTGTAGCCCGTTATTGCCACCACCCTCGCTATTTCCCACCTCTCCATTCTTTGATCTCAGCCTCTATGATCTCATCTCTATTAGTCCACTATGTGCATGCACCCACCTAGATAGGTCTACCACCACCACCCCTATCATTATGTGCAAGCCCATCCTCAACTACCCCCGCTAGTACCCTTGCGTGAGCAACCAACCGGTGGACTCGACAACATTCACCCCTCCCAGGAGACCCCCCATGACCAATGAATCACCTATATCCTAATTAATCACCATATATTCCTCCCATTAGGTTGGCCCAACCTGGAATGGGTCAGGGTGGGTACGCCTGACCAAAAATAGCCCTGAACGGGTCTCCCTGACCTGGAACAACCCTAGGATAGATCGTACTGATTTGTAATGGGTCCTGGGAAGGTTTTAGGACATGGTATAATATTTTAACATATCCAAAAATTAACTATTATATTTCGAATTAATTTTTTTTAATATTTAGAAAATCAATTTAATTTTGTTATGAAATTCAATTAATTATGGACCAAACTGAATAAAATTATTTGAATTTAAATAATTCACTTAATTTAATTAAATTTCATTAGACATAAATTTATTTCATTTTAATTTTTATCACTCTGTTAGTTTACCCATTATTTTCTCTTGATAATTGACTGACCTTGCATGTATAAATTTATTTTTTTAATTAACTATTAAAACTACTTGAAAAGATAGTAATATTTTATTAATTTTTTGATGGTCTTTACATTTTCATTAGTCATTTAAAGTGTGTAAGGGTTTGTGTATACAACAGTTTAGATTTTTATATATTCTACACTTCCCGAACCCCTCACCTATGTGCGAGTATATTTGACAATTAATAATGACTCTATAAGACATGGTCCATGCCAATATGAGTCAGTTACCGAGAAAAAATGTGGAAACATTGGATGAGGGTGAAATATATAATTTGAGTCAATACCAAATCAGCTACCATACCCCTATGTTATGGTTGATCCATTTAGTTTAAATATATTAACCAATAAAAAATGATCAAGATGAGAAGGGTAGTTTATTTATTTTATGCATTGTTTATTATTTTATGAATGTGTGTGTTTTTGGAATTAAAGAAAATAGTAAACATAAAATTTATAAAAATGTAATGGATGTTATTCTATTAATGCATGTTTAGTTTTGATCATGAAAACATAGTATGAACAAATTTAATATAAAAGTACAAAATTATTTAAGAAATAATAATAAACTCAAAGTAATATATAGTTGTTAACTCCTTCATTTGTTTACATTTGAACAAAACTAGACGTACGACGTGTTCGTATGCCCTAGTTGAGTCCTCCTCCTACTAATGGAGTGTTTTTATATAAATTATGGTTTTAATTAAAGAAATATTGTATTAAAAAAGTATCCATAGATATATTTCTACCAATTTAGTAGAAAAGAGTTGAGGGAGTTAGGGTTGTGATTTTGAGAAGATAAGACTTCACTCTACAATTCAAGGAACCACGAGTTAATGTGGTTGTCTAGACCAATTCCTAACTTGAAACTATCCAAGAAGTGGTGTTTCCATAACATAGACTACAAAGTAAAGTTTCAAGGAACCTTTCCACTAAAATAATCAAGTGACAGAGTATTCTAAATCTAGTAGTGAGGGATAATAGGGTTCGATATAATAGTGGGAGACATTTAATGATTAATTTAATTAATAAATAATGTGTAAAAGGTAATGAAGATAAATTAATTATTAGTAATGTTCATTTTTTGTAGATAAAATGGAAATCAACACCCCCAGTATATTATCACTATGATAAATTATGGATAAAGAATATTTCCCTATCCACCATAACTTATAAGAGAGGTACAAGTGCTTGCATATAATGCTACACTAATAGAAAAATAATTAGGTGCTAGAGTCCACACTTCATATTGATCATTCTTAAGGAGAAATAAAGGTGTATAAATGTAAATTTGAAAATAATGTATATGATGCAGCTGATGTACATAATATAATGTTTTCATTAATGTCCCATAAACTACAGAAAATATATGAGGACAAAGATTCCAAAAAGATTCTAACTCATCTTGAAAAGTTGTATCAAGAGAGAGCTAGGAATGAAAGGCATGGAATATCTAGTGTAATATATAGTTTTAGGACAGTATAAGGCAATAATGTAGTACCTCATGTACTCAATATTATTGGGTACATTGAGAGACATGAAGCCCTTGGGTTCAAGCTGAATTAATAACAAGTAATTTATCTAATTATTATCTCTTTACCACTAACATTATAAAATTATATTGTTAATTACAACATTAATAACATTTCAAAGTTTATCCCAAACCTTTTGGATTTAGTTCACCAAGTAGATAAGGATATAAAGAATACCAATTCTTTTTTCCTTATGGTGAATAAGAGGAGGAATTGAAATGCCAAGGAGTCTACGGATAAGACCAAGTTGAAGACACCTATACACTATCATTCAAAATGGAAAACTATACAGAGGGAAATAAATTACAAGGGGGAAGTTTTGTTTTCATGTGGAAGGAAAGGACACTAGAATAGGAACTGAAAAAATTGGAAAATGAAGCAAGTAAACACTTCTACTTCTGGTATAATTATCATTGAATGAAATATATATTTATTTAGAATTCGGGTTTTGGATAAAACATGTTGCTCAAAGATTTTTATTCACATATACGAACAAAGTAGATTCTAAAATATTGTAAAGGGTGATGTGGATATTCAAGTCATGAATGGTGTAAGACTAGCATCCTTGGAAGTGGGATATTATCACCTAACTTGGCCTGGTGGTTTAGTTATTGTATTAAATAATTGTTATTATGTTTATTTAGATAACAAAAATATAATCTCATTGTGATTTCTAGAAACCATTGTATTTTATTTCATGTTTTTAAATAAATGTTTTCACTTTTATAAGGATAACATATATTATGGTATGGTGTATCTTAAAAATGGATGCTATATACTTGAACTCGAAAACCCTATAATGGAAATAAACAAAAAAAATCAATGACAATGACTCATATAACTACAACCTATGGAACTTTAGGCATGGTCATGTAAAGGATAAGTGTTTATAGAAATACATTAAGTAAGGTATTTATATTTGATTGAGTTAATACCCTTGGATGTATGTTATTATTTTTTACAAGGGAAAATGAAACAAGAACCATTTTCATAGAAGGGACTAAGAGCCACTAAATAACTCTAATTAATTCATTATAACATATTTGGTCCATTTATAGTAGAGTAAATTGGTGGGATTCCATAATTTATTACTTTTAGTAATGAATATAGTAGGTATGGCCATATCTACTTAATGAGTTATAAGTCAAATTGCTTTCATATTTTTATGGAATATCAGTACGAAGTAGAATAATAAAATGGTATGTATATTAAGGAACTCCACTTAGACTGAATAATGAAGTATCTTAACCAAGATTTCAGACCTTAAAATAGGAATCAAAGCTTTCTTGACATGGTTATATTAATGATGATTCATACAAATCTTCCATCATCTTTTTGGGGATACACATTGCAGATTGTGGTATATACCCTTAATTGAGAACCAACTAAAGAAACATATGGGATTCCATATGAGTTTTGGTATGGAAAGAAACCCAATTTTTCTTATACACATGTGTGGGGATGCAAGGCTTTTTTCAAGACTATACTTAGTGAAAAATAAATATCCCAAAACATGAAGTGAATATTTATAGGTTATCTTAAAGAAACTAAAGGATATTACCCATATAACCCTTCTAATAGAAAAGTGATTGTGGAAAGGCATTCCATATTTATAGAAAGGGAACAAATTTCAAATGGAAATAGTGGGAGTATGTTAGACTTTGATGAAGCGGATGCTCAATATGCAAAAGAGTTGGTACATAAACAATTTCCAAAAGTGATAGTTGGAGATAAAGATGTACCTAAATACAAGTACTGCATACATCATCTTGAGAGGATAGAGAAATTGAGTTTTATGGTTTTATTTTCACCAAGTTACATGACACATTACTCCTAGAGAGTGATGAACCTATATCCTATAAGGAATAAATAGAAGGAAGGGATGTTGCTAAATAGAATGATTTCAAGCATTATGAGACAAAGTCTATTTATCAAATTTCGTTTTGGATTTTGGAATACCCTACAGCTAATGTAAAATCCATTGGGTGAAAATGGGCATTAGAGAAAAATCTGGACATTTATGGTAAAGTAAATACCTATAAAGCATGATTTGTTGTGAGGGTTTTTTGGAAACTTCCAAGGATAGACTATGAAAAAACCTTCTCACTAGTAGTGATGTTGATACCATCAAAATATTTCATTTAATAGAATCCTTTTGTGATTATGAGATTTTGAAATTTGATGTTAAAATATATTTTTTAAATGGGAATATGGTTGAAGATATTTATATGACTCAACATGAAGGGATTATTAATTCAAATAGTGTTATCAAATCATGAAAACTGCAGAGGTATATTTATGGACTGAACTGGACATCATGATCATTGAATACTCATTTTGATGATATGATAAGAGAGTTTGTTTTTATAAAAAATGGATGTGATCCATGTATATACAAGTAGGTTAGTGAGAATAAAATCATTTCCTATTATTATATATTAACAAGATATTAATTCTAGGAAATGAAGTACAAGTCTTATAATCAGTTAAGACATAGTTAAATGAATTATTATCCATGAAAGAATTAGGTGAAGTATCCTACATTGATATGATAAAGATCTATCATGATATACCACAAAGGATTATTAGGCCAAGTCAAAGTACATATATTGACAAGGTATTGAAAAGGTACAATATGGAACAATCCAAGAGAGGTCTATTTCCAATGTCATACAATATTAATATCTCCAAGAAAATGTTTCCAAAAATATTATAGGAGATTGAAATAATTAGTAGAATCTCTTATGCCTTGATAGTGGAATCTATCATGTATTCTATGATACATACTAGGTTTGATGTTGACTTTGATTTAATCACGGTGGGTAGATATCAAGTTAATCTTGGAGAGCTGCATTAGGATGCTATGAAAAATATCTTGAGGTACTTGAGATGTACAAGGGTATGTTCTAGGTATATAGTAGAGATAAGGAACTAGTAAATAGGGGATACATTGACGATAGTTTCTAGAATGATCATAATGAATTGAAATCATATTCTGGATATGTATTTTTCCTGAACGGTGGAGCAGTGAGCTGGAGAAGCTAGAAGTAACATATGTTCACCAACATTATAGCATAATATTAGTGTATAGAATCTTTTGATGAATCTAAAGAGGCAATACGGATACATATTTTTATATCAGAAATTGGTCTTGTGCCTATCTGTGTTGACCTTGTTCTAGTTTATTGTGATAATACTATGGTAGTGGTTCTTTCCTAGGAGACCTAATCACACCATAGGATAGATAATATACTTTATAAGTTTCATCTCTTAAGGGATTTTACTCAGAGTGGTTAATTTGTAGTTAATAGAATTGCTATAGAGGATAACATGGAAGACCCGTGGACAAAATCCATATCTCAATAGATTCATTATTCTCAAGTGATATCATGTGGGATGAGACTTATTAGTAGTTGGATCTGGTACAAGTGGGAGTGTTGTATGTGGGTTCCCTAGACCCAACTCTTTTATATACATTGATTTCCATTAAATGTATATAGTTTGATATATAAAAGTGTGTATCTTACCATAATCATGTTGATATTTCTTCTTCAAGAATATTTATAGTAATTTACTTATATTACATGTCATATTAAAATCTTATTCTCATTACCAGGCAATAATGTGAACCTGAAGATACCATGACAATAATCTAAAACTTATTTCCTATAGTCAAGCTGCATCATGTTGACAGGACACAGATTATGTTTGACTATCAAGTGATGGAGGTTCATAATCATTGAGACTTCTTCTCATGAATTACACAATTGGGGATCTCTAGCGGATGAGATCATGAGGACATACCCTCCAATAAGAACCCCACATGTTTTAGGTGCCATTAGTTGTTACAATCTATGAACATATGTATTGGTCTTATTCCTTGAGATAATTATCAATGTGTATCGTTTGATCATATAAATCGATGCAAGGTAAAAACCATGACATTGAAGTCATGGTGAGGTATCTTTTATTTGGTTCATCTTTGGTGGTATGGAATTTGTTGAATGATCAAGATAGAATTTATTACTTTTGATTTGAGGAAGTGATATCCCTGGCTAGTTGATCAAGATGGTAGTACCATGACTAAATCCATGGTCTTAGTAGAAGATGGTAGGTCTTTTCATTTAGTTTGAAAAATAATAAAGTATAAATGTATGATGACACAAGTTATGCAACCTGTTTTTCAGATATCATGAGAAAAATAGATTATATTACATAAAAAATGATCATAGGAAGGTTTTAATTTCTATGAATATTACTTGAATCCCTAGGGGACTTGATGGGTTACTAGACTCCACAATTGGTCGATGAATATTATTCACTACTATCAATATAAGGGACTAGTGGGCCACACATGTTAGCATATTCAAAATCTTCCCTATTCTAACGAATAGGAGGATCAGACATAGTGGTCCCCACCATGAGGTCCAAGAAATATATGTGAATAATTGAACACAAATGAATAAATAAATTCATTATTACTCAATTATGGAATAAATGGATTTGAAATTATTTATTAAATGTATTCACAAGGTATTAATTTAACAGCTGAAAAATTATAATACGAACAAATATTATTTTTATGTTAAAGGTTTGTTTAATATTTGTAGGAATTACAAGTTGATTTAATGGCTTAGTTATATGATATAATATATTTATTATATATTAAAATTTGGTGATAAAATATAAATGACATTGATAATGTAATTAGTTCATCATAACATGCCATTTATTGCTTATTTAGTGGGCATTAATTATATTCAGGTTTGAGAAACCATTAAAAGTAATTAACTTCCACTATATAAGAATGAAGGAAGGAATTTTCTAGGACCTATTATTACACAATAATTTGATATCTCCTCTATCCCCCTTTTCACATCCTATAGGGAAAAATCCTCATTCGAGGAGACTGATCTTCAATCACTGCCTTAGATCGAAGGAATGAGATCATGGTGATTCTTGTGAGGCTGATGGATTCTTCCAAGCTCTGTGATAGAACTTGGAATTTGATTATTGAAATTAAAACAGATTCCGGAAGTGTGTGTAGATGATCTTTATGGGTTAAACCTTGTATCCTTTGAGAAATGAACACTAATGATAAGCTGCAGTCGAATGCACCACCGAATCAAACGAGGTAAAAATTCTTGTTACTTTTTGTGTTTAATTAATTTATGTGAGATCCGTAGATCTTTACCAAGGCTTTGATCACTAGATACAATTTTTTATCATCACTCTAGTGATGAAAATTTTAAAATAACCAATCAACTGGATTCTACTACATGCCCTAGTACCAAAACCAATGTGATTCTTTTTTCATTTATACTCTACAAGGATGGCCATATTGATGGATTTAATGAATAAATATGATATTTATATTATTATAATTAATTTTTAAAGTTAAATTTTATCTGTTTTTTCAGCAATTAGAAAAATGAAATCATTACTCATGAGTATGTATGGACTATTGTCTCCATGAAATGATGTATTGCATTTTTCAAGACAGTTTATAATGGATTGTTCCAAAAGTAAATTGAATTTATAATCATGATAATGTAACATTTTTAATATTCTAAAGTTGTTGAAACCATGACGAAGGTGTAAGGATCAAAACCATCTAACTGAAACATGAAAGGAAAATAGAACAATTAACACTCAAATATAAATTTTATCAATAAATTATTAAAAAAGGCATAATAAGAAATTATAAGTAAATCATATCTAGTGTTATAAATAAAAATATAATTATAATATATATTCATAAAAAGTTAAAATTTATTATATTGGATATTATATCATGTTTTACTAAGAAAAATTCTTTTGTAAGGGTTTATTTCACATTCTCATCCTTAATCATCATTATTTGTGTTTAGATTTATATTGGAAGAATTATATAATATTTTTTTTAAACCCATATATTTTATTAAAATATAGTTTTTTATAGGGTTTGATATAGTTATTTTCCCATATTTTGGGATTTTAATTTGTTTTATTGGGGTTTCTGCCTCTTTTATACTCAAAAAATGAAACAATGTTATTAAGAAAAGATTGACTTATTTCCTATTTTTTGGAAGACAATATTTTTCCCTATGTCCATGGTCTTCAATTTTTTCTGGAAATTATTATCCTATTTTAAATAACTAATAAATGAATTTTTATACAATCCTTGACTTTATTTACAAATGTTTTAATAGAATCTTCTTATCATTCTTCATACAAGTCTTTTTTTTACTTTTTCAAAAGTTGAAAAATTATGTGTTTTTAGTGTTTCCCACATGAAAAACTTTTCCCACCATCATGGAAATAATTAATTATAAATATTCCTCTATATGTTTCAATATTTTTTAAATAGAATCTGAATCTTTTTTTTGGAATTTTTAGTTTTAAAATGTTTTCAAAATAAAAGGATATTTATTATTGTTATAAAAATATTTTTTCTAATGTATTTTTAAAAGATATTTTTCAACTATTTCACCATAATTTAAGGATTTTTATTAATAACTAGGGATATATTATAGTGATTCCATCCACCTAAATTCTATATATTTATTTTGATTATGTTTTTTTATTTATTTATTGGAGAAAATTTTGACGTTTCATATACTAGTTTTTCAAAATGAATGTTTATGTTGATTATGTATGGTATTGTTATTAACTAATTTCATATGATTAATACATTAGAATTATTATGTGAATGGGTGGTTACTGCAATTATGTATCCCTTCGATTCATCAATAAGTCTCGTGATACAATCTATCTTTGTTATTTAGCATCTGCCTAAACTATTTATATATGATGTCTTGGCCTGAGACCTAGACATGAATATTATTATTTCTAATATTATGCATTCAATAATTATGATACTAATTATTACTATCCATATGATTATTTATGTTTTTATGGAATATATGGATATATTCCCTTTTCCTGACATTAGTTATATAAAATATTTGATTATTGTATTTCTCTACCATATTATTCATGCCTTATTTATTCTATGATATATTCCATTATATATTTTCCATTATTGAGTATTTTATTATGTTATCCTTTCCATAGGGTACCAAGAAGTGAACATGAAATTATTTCACGTATAAAATAAAAATAATAATAAATTTATCACAGGAATTTTATGTTTTCGAATATAAAGTGAGAATCATGTATATATATAGTATCCTAAGAATAATAAAGTATTATATATATTAGGATGATATTTATTAAATTTTTTACTAATTTATTAAGGTAACTACCAACTTTGGGTTACTGATGTTGGGGTTGTCATAGTTGGTATTGGAGAAAGTTTAGTAGGACCATTGGGAACTAGATTTAAGAAAACATAGATTAGAGAACATCACCTGATAACCGAATATAGGTATAATTATAAGTAATGGAAAATTTATTAAAATGTTCTTAAATTATAGATTGTGGGGTTTCCTATATATAACCTCACTATCTAGATACATACAATTAGATTTAAGCTTTGGTATAGATTGAACTAGGGGTAAAAACCTTAAAAAAGGTTTTTGGGGTATTAAACTAATATTCACTTCATGAATAAAAAGTGGGACTAAATATAAACTTATTTTGAATATCTTGATTGATAAGAATTTGATGATTTAGAAACTCTTCATGAACCATTATGAAATATTTGAAAATATTATTATTATTTGTAGATATTTATAAAGACACTATGCTTATGATTCTGGGATTAATTGTGCATATATTTTCAATTTATGTTAAGTGTTGCACTAGATTTAAACTTATATTCTACTATTAATAATTTTTAATGATTATATCTACTATGGTGTAGGAAATTATTTAGAGTTGGAACCTAGTGGAAGGAATGCATAATACATCAACACCCATAATCTACATGGGAATTTCCCCCTTGATCCATTCAACATGGATAGTGTTGGAGTTGATAAGATTATGACTTTATTAGGGGTTTTCACTTAGGTTATGAACAATAACCTTAAATATATGGAAAAAAATATTTCTTAATAGAATTAAATTATGATATTGGACCACTTCGTTATTCAGAAACCTACACCCTTTAACGGAACTACTAATCCATTAATAGTTGAATAATGGATTAGGTACCTTGAAAAGTTATTTTTATATTTGAGAAGTAATAAAATGGTGAAGGTTATTCTAGAAGTGTATTACTTTAAGGGATATGATGATAAATTGTGGTCATTTATTAAAAATACAAAGGAGTGTGAGAGGATATAAATAATAGAATAGAATAATTTTAAGGTGATATTCTTTGAGAAATATTTTCCTTAAGAGAAAGGAGTTTTTATGGAAAGGAAATTCCATAATTTAATATAGAAGTCAAATGAAAGTGTTTCTTTGTATGAGGAAAATTATCAGAATAGTGAAAAACCTAGTGTCCATATGAGTGTTTTAATTTCAATAGGATTTTGATATTTAAAAATTAGTGGAGTGTTCATTTTGAGGATTAAAATTTGGAAACAAATTATAAGAGTTTGGAAAAATCAAAAGGATGTTTTTTGGATGTGGAATGATATTCAAGATGTGTATCAAGAAATTATAACGAATTGGTTGGGGTTGGGGTAACTAATGTATCCCTAGTTTTAGAAAACCTTTTTTTAGAAGCCACCAGCTTTCCAATGGCCTAGTACTAGAAATATGGCGGGTTAAATGTGAAAATTTTTACAATTCTCCATCTAATTTTTTTATAAGGGTATACCCCTCCTCTCACCCACACCTCCATCATGATAACTAGGGAACGATCTCACTCACTTATCTATATACTTCTTGACCAAGGGGTGTTGTTTGTGGCTTTTTAATGAATTTCTAGGTGAGTCTCCATCTCCAGTATTCTTCCTTATTATACTGTTATTTTTTTCTTCTATTTTCCTTCCACCCAGTTTAGGGTTTGATTCCAATTTCATCATATTATAGTGTAATAATCTGAATCGTAGGAGGATTTCATGAAATATAGTTAGAGGGAATCTGAAGACTATATCTATATGTTGTCGCAAACTGTTGCTATAAGGTATGTTTCCATGATGTTTTTTACGATTTTTTGGATTAAATTATTATTTTTCAGTATGATGTGTTAGGTATTTTGACCTGAATGATTACATGAATATGACATGGGTTGTTGATAAGTGTTTGGTTTTAGTTATGGTGTAATGATCTGACCAGTGATATATTCATTGGTTGTGACTTATTTAAATTGAGTTGTAAATAAATTTATTTTTTAATTAATTATAAATGATTATAATTAATTAAATTAAATGAATTTGGATGTGAAGTAAGGCCTTGTATGGATGGTTGATGGAAGGGTATATTTATATGGGATACAATATACACTACAAGGCTGAGAGAGTGATAAGGTTATTTTATTTACTTTAAGGAAGGTGGTTTTCGTAATTTCCCTACAACAATATTTCCTTCTATTAATGATGTGTTTCATGTGTGGTTGTTCCACTAAGGTCATGAATAGTTTATTTAAATTGAAATATTTTAGTTTTAATATTAATTTAAATACAATGTAATAAATTGATAGAAAAAGGTGATAAGGCCACATTATTCTTAGTGAAATTAGTGGATTTCCATAGGATTTGATGGTCTAGGTAATAATTTAAATGAAATGACAAGACGTTTGGACCCATGGTTAGTTACTTAGTTAATGAAAAATGGTTGGGGCCTAACAAAACCACCTTATGAGACCTTAGACACCTCCAAGTTGTGGTGAGACATGAATTGAGATGGATGAACCTAGTAGGATATGTGATAACCCTTGAGATATGTTTAGACAAAGTAGATAACCCTTAGGTATTATGTACTCAGGTTGGGTGACTGGAACAAATTTGAGAAACCTTATACCCTAAGAGGGCCCATTCATAGTCTCTTAAGATTTTTCCAATGTGGAACACCCTGGTGATTCCATTGGTATTAGATATTGTTTATTATGACACAAATGGATATGATATCCTGAGCATTAGATTTTGTCCTAGAATATTTATGTAGGCTGAGGATTCAATGTCAGATTTTTTTTCTTATGTGATGACCTCAAGGACCCTGAACGAGTATGTATGGATATGTCTATACATGGTTATGGGTGTCACCATATAACCTAAACAATCATCTAATCCTAATAGATCTAATATGATGGTAATAGTTATGGGAATTTGGAAAACCCTTGATCTGTTTTATTTTATTTTTGGTTATAGAATTTTATTACCTAGGAATCCTAGGAATCATCCATAGGGTGGGTTGTCACTATGATTTCCCATGATTCTCGGGGATCAACTATTTTGGGGGATGAGACCCTAAGATTTTAAAAATGTCTATGATCTAGTCTAACTATATATTGGTGGTGGATGACTAGTTTGACTAGATTCTGGTGTTTATGGTTGATTTAGTCTTGGATGTATATAGGTGGTACCTAGGATCCAACATAAAAACTATTAAATATCATGTTTATAATTTGTTTTGAGATTTATAGGATTCCTTTGTCATTGCGATACCATTAATAATGTGCAGCGAGCCTATGATTTGAATGGAGATATCGTTAGACCATTAGGAATTCATCAAAACCCTTATATTTTAATGACAATATGTGGTGTTTAGTGGGTGTATATTCATGAGAACAGATTATGGGAATCCTAAGGGTGACTATTGGATCCCCTTGATCGATGCCTAGGATTCACCCTTGAATTAGGTGGATGCACCAGATATATTATGACCAAGGATTTGTGTGTTCTTAGATTCCCATGTTACAAACTATGGGATCCATAATTGTATTCTATTTAATTTTCTAGGTTGGCCATGAATTAGTCACACATGGACATATAAGACTTATTAGGACCTCCCGCTGCAAATAATCAAACATCATCCTAACATTGAAAATTCCCAGGTATATTGTGGGGTTTAACAATTTGAATTTGGTATAAGGGATTTATAGTGATGCACCAACATCTACTACTCATTAGTTGAGGTATGAGAATGGGATACTTATAGAGTGGGAAAAGGTCTCCCTAAGGTGATAACCTTGTCTAGAGGTCTTCCAACATTGGATGAAGTAGGCATGGTCGATCATGGTCATGAACCTCAGGATCGATGATGAATAGTTATTTATTTGTTTTTCATTTTTTATTTAGTAGTATTAGTTATTCATATCCCATAAAATGAACATATCAATATATTTTTAGTTATTTACCAGATTTTATTAGTTATTCCTTCTCTCCATACTTAGGCCTCCATAGTTTTTGGGTACCTAAGCATACTTTAAGTTGTTTATAGGTACAGATTGACCTCGTTCCTTTTTTAAGTGGGATATCTCAGCTGATTTTTGGTGATCATGATGAGGGGATTATCGATGTTGTAGCAAAGCCTCTTATATATATATATATATATTATTTTTTTACCTTATATATGTGATTAAACTAATGGGAAACCAATTTTTTATGCATATATGTTTACATTTTATTCAATATATGATGTTTCATTTATTTTTTAGTCGGTGTAATCTAGTGAATATTTTTATTAATTTAATTTTTTTTTATTTTTATTGTTATTACAAATTATGATATATGTGGTATAATCTCCCCTACATACTATCCTAGACCCCCACTACTAATCTGTAGCCTCTTATATATGGGGATGTGTGCCTAAGTTTATGTAGAAGTATGATCTGGTAATTGTTCATGGTTAGTTGGTCCTAGGAATTAAAAAATTTCATGAGATATATTCTTATTTTATCTTACTATTTTTGATATAGTATCCAGAAGGTATTGGAATATGTCAGATCCTTTGATAGACACCCATCTAGTGTGTTATGAATAGTTTTTTTGGTAGTAAGTCCATGTTTCTATGGATGGGATTGATGTTCTATATTTATTATATTATAGTTTGCTAATTTCACCCTTTTTGAAACACATGTTAATCATATTTATGATTTTCATGTATTTTTTCCTCTTGGATAATTAGCAGGAGACTATTTCTCGATTTCACTCTCAGCATGTACTGGTAAGAGTTGTCTCATGCATCATGAGTAGGAACATAAGATTGATATGACATATAGAATTTTTTTTGTATGATTTATTTTAGTGATGATATATTCTCAGTTTTTTAGAGTTTATAAAACTAATTATTTGGTTCTTTCCCATATATGTGATGGTTGGAATTATTCTTGGTTGGACCAATATGTATATATCTTCTTTTTATGGAAGGTCATGTGTATCTACGGTGAGATGCATGATGATGAGGATGCTGATGATATACCATGTGCATAGAGGTGTAATGACCCTAGTAGAAAGACACAATCATTATATTCCACAGTGATAAACCACTTGTGGGTGGTTATTAATTGGGTTCAATTATTTAAATTTCTAATAACAAACTATATGGCATTTTACCATATAACCTATAATGAAGTTATTATTAACTATTTCAGTGGTTATCATTCACCAAATAAAAATCATCAAAAAGAGATACTGATTATTTGAGTATTCCATTGTGATTCTCAAGGGAGAAATACCACATGTGTATTCTTCGGAAAATCAATCATCATGAGTAGGATAAGTTTTGGTGTCCTAGTAGGTAGATGGTGTTGGCATGTGATTCCATATGTGTTTTTTGAGGACCCTAGGTTGGGTGTTTCATAACATCATGTGTCATGAGTAGTTTGAGATAGAAGCATGTAGGTTGTATCAGGGGTTGTTCCCCTTGTGGAATTTTTATATTTGGGAAATGTGGGAGGGCCTAGTGACCTTTGTAAGTGTCTTGTTTTTTCTGAGTTAGTGACATGTATGATCATGGGAAACTCATGAGAGGATTTATCCAAATAATGTGTTTGACTAGGATGTGGGAAGGCATGGGAATATTACTTGATTTGAGATTAATTCATGGGAGTTGTAATCGAGTTTAGTGTATAATAATGGTTATGGCTTGGTGTTTTATAAGTATAGTTCCTTGGGATGTGAGGCACCATGAATGTTGTGGTATCAAGGATGATTTTGAAGGGATGGACTGTTCAGGTCCCTGATGTTGTTAAATCTGTATATTTTGTAGGCATGTGGAAAGTAATGGGTAGACGCTTGCTGTTTTGGAGTGATTCCAACTAATGGGTGGTCATGTGATTAACAATAGTACAGGTGAACTGTGTGATTTTGAAGAATAGTTTCTAGGGTGATCTGGTTAGATATAACTAACATGATGTGAAGCATGGTTAATGATTTATAGAATGTCATCCAAGACTGTTGATGTGTGAATCATGGGACCATGAGTTAGATTATAGGGTTGGATGGTTTGGTATACTATGACTGTTATTTTTAAAAACAGATAAAGGTGACACACACTTTTCACATGTCAAACCTACTCAATTTTTAATTGGTAATGGTTAGGAGTGATATAAATATAGATAGAGATCAATGGGTTAATTATGGGACTAGTGGCTCTAGAACCTAATGAACATGTCTTGGTAGGATTAGCATGCTTGTGGTGATGATATGACTTAGTCAAAATCTTGATCAAGGATACCAATAAGTGAACTTACATGGTGGTAAATTCACTAGTGGCTAGATGAGGGTGATGAACCTTGTTATGGATTTAATTTTTCTGGATACCATGGATGATATTTCTATGAGTCAAGAATGAATGAAAAATTATGGTTTATGATAGTGCTCAAGGATGAACAATATCATCCATGATCAGTCATTATGCTCAATGATGAACGTGGAATGTGATATAATGAATAAGAAATTAATAAAATAAATAGATATATAGGATTCCTCTTTTGTGGGGAGTGAGATGTTAGTCAAGGTGATATATCCATTACATGATAGGGGCCTTGGATGTGTGGGATTGGTCAATAGAATTTCTTTATTTTATTTTGATGATGGTGGTTGAATGAATATAATTTCATATAGATTACTTAGTGAATGGTAAGTATAAAATTAACATATTATATCATATAGATATGGGGAATTGATGTTAGTATTGGGATGAATATATACTAAATAAAGAGTTCTTAGATCAGTGGTGTGTTGGTATTTACAGTAAGTCATGATAGACTATTTTTTCCAATTGAGGATTTAGTTGAGTAATTTCATTGGAAGTTAGGTACGAACATTAGTGGGTGTATTCAAACGATCAAGAAATTACTCTATGGGTAACAGAATTTTTATTGGGTGTTTTGGGTGATGTGTTAGTGGGGGAATCTGGTAAATTTCATTGCACATCTTCTAGAGGATGTTTTACATGCATTATTTCATATAATTTTATATTATGAGATGATAAATATAGTGGGTATGTCATATCGGGTATGATGGGTGAAAATCAAGGTTTGATAAGGACTTTTCAAGGGAAAACATACTTGTATGAGCTTATTGAATGGATGGTGGGTATTTTCCACTTTGGTTCAGAATCAATAATGAGTTCTTATACTGGTTTTGGATCAATTTTTTCACTCATTCATGGGTACATGTATTAGAAACCTCATTGGGGGAATTTTTGGAACGATGGAATCACACTTCAATAGGAAATTCCAATGATAGAGGGTGTAGTAGTTTAGATTTTTACATATAGGTTGAGCCTGATGGTGGAAAGAACCATGGTATGAAAAATTAAATAAATGGAGACACTTTGAGTGTCTTAGATTTATGGGTATATGTGGGAACCATCTTAGTGTTTTGCTGGTTCTCACGAGTAATGGTGTGTGTTTTGGTAAACATGGCTCCTTAGGTTTGGAGATGAGTTATTTGAGTGTGTTTTTCATTTTTGATTATTAAATAAATAATTGATTTTGAATCGTTAACCCATGTAGGTAAAAATTGTAGATATAATGGTTAATAATACTTCTAGAGGGCCATAGGTTCTATTGAGGGGATATTGTAATACCTTGGGTCCAAATGGGTGATCTAATTTCAAGAGGAATTTGAAATTTTTGAATTAGTAGAGGTTTAATTTTGAGAACCAGAATTTATCATCAAATTATAAGTGTTAGAATAGATTAAAATGATATTTTTGGATGATTCATATGGTCTAAGAGGTGTCTTATAAGCTCTAGAGGTCCTTGAGAGGGGTCTGAGTGGCTGCTGCGACCTTAGCTATAGAAACAACCTACCCTCTATTGTTAACCATTGGAAAGATGATTGGATTAAAAGGGGGAAATTCTGTAATTTTCCCCCCAAAATTGTTTATTTCTAGAAGGATATACTCTCCCTTCACTTCCCAAATATAGAGTAGGGGTCCAGTTCCCTCCCTTATCCTCTTACCCCTTAACCAAGGGGTGTTGTTGGTGGGATTTTATGGTATTTCACGGTGTGTCTCCATATCTAGTATCCTTTATTCTTCTTATAACATTTTTCCCTTTAATTTCATTCCCCTAAAATTAGGATTTTTATTTTGATTCATATAAAGTGTGGTGTAGTCAGGTTAATGAGATAAGTATTCCATAAAACCCAGTTATAGGGATTCCCAAGACTACTTCTACACAACGTTGCACTTTGTTTTTGTGAGGTATGTTCTCATGATGATTATTTATAATATTTTTAGCTTAAATAAATTTAATTATTTTCTTTTGGAATAACATGTTAGGCATTTCTCCATTAACAAGGATAAGGATACATCGTGGGTTGTTGATAAGAATTTGACTGCGGATATGGTGTGACAGGCCAACCGATGTGATATTCAGTAGTTATGAATTATTTAAATTGAGTTAATAATTAATTATAAATTGTTTAATTAAAAATAAATGATTATAATTAATTCAACTAAATTTATTTTTATACAGAGTAGGGCCACACAAGGATGGGATATGGATGAAAGTATTTGGATGAATCTTAGTAGAAGATGCTAGATTAAGACTTTAAAAGTGGTTTTGGACTCAACTTTAGGTAGATGGTCAATATACATGACCTAGGGTACTATTTAATTTTTTGTTTATGATACATGGGACATACATTTATTCCACTACTGGAAATAAAAATATTGGTTAAAATTATTATTTTTGATTTAAAGATCATTTAAATGCAATGCTATAAATTGACGTAATAAGGTTATGAGGTCCCATTTTTTCCTGTGCACTGCATGTATATCCTTGACCACTAATGGTTGAGGTTATAATTTAAATGTAATTACTTGAATTTTGGAACCATGGTGGGTGCTCCTTAGTTAAATAATAATCGTTAGGGTGTGATACCCTTATATATGATCCCTTGTTCTTGTCCAAGTGGAGGTGACACATTAATTGAGTGGGATGGACATAGTAGGATGGTTGAGAACCCGTGAGACGTGTGTTTCCTTAGTAGATAAACCATAGAAGGAATGAAAACTGGTTGGGTGATTAGAATAACTTTTAGAAACCTTGTACCCTTAGAGGGGTTGTGAATAGTCTTTTTATATGGTTTTAATATGGTGCACCCTAGTGAGTCCGTTATGGTCCCAACATGTTTGCTATGACACAGAGGGAGCTGAAATCTATTGAGTATTAGGTGTTGACCTAGAATATAGATAGAGTTTGAGGATTCAATGTGGGATGACTTCGATCAAGTGATGCCATTAGGGACCCTGAGCAAGTGTGTATGATATTGTTAGAGATTATTGTGAGTGTCACCCTAGAATCCAATCTGATATATAAGATTGATATGGATTAAATGATGGTATTAGGTGTGGGTTTTAATTTTTTTAAAGGTTGGGGCCGAAGCCTTATTAATTATTAAAGCAAATAAAAGACCTCTTTAACTGGGTAGAGGGAGACCCATTACATAGCCCAAATTCCCAGTGGGCATTTAGCCCATTACATGGACCGTAGGCCCTAATTTTTGGATCAAGGCCCATTCTATGAATAGTAATGCTATAGTAACCGCCTGCTAGAGTACCACACAATACCCGCCGCTACGATAGTGCCCTGTCGCCGCTACAGTGACCTACCACCGATTCAGTGCCCACTATTGCTATAGTGTCGCTGATGCTACAGTACTCTACAGTTTTGCTATAGCACCTACGCCCAATGGGTTTTGAACCCCCATTTTTCTGTAGGATTATAGGGTGCTTACCACTAAGTCAAACCCCAACTATAAGTGTGGGTGTTCATTTATCACTAAATATGTTTTATTTATTTTTGGTTATAATATGTGATTTCATAAGACTTTGGGGAATTAGTTATATGGATGGGTGTTACTATGATTGCCTGGGATGCCCAGGAATCACCAATTCAGATGGATGAGACCCTAGGATTCATAGAATATCTGGTATATGGTCTCATAATATATTGGAGGACAATGCATAGTTTTTCTAGCATCCACTATTTATGGTTGATGCAATAATGGATTCCTAAAGGTAAAACCTAGGATCTAGTATCAAAACTATGATATAGTGTTATTATAGAAATTCCCAAGAATTCTATTCTTTCATTGTTTTTAAGACCATTGAGAATGCTTGGTGGGTTACGGTTTGAAGGGAGAGTCCATTAGACTATTGTGAGTTCCTCAAACCCTTGAGATTCAAATTCTAGTATGACGTGTTTGGTGGGAATATATCTTAGAGAAAATATATTTGAAATTCTAAGGTTAAATATTGGATCCCATCGATCGATCCTAGGATGCCCCATAGGAGTGGGTGAATTCACTATATATAGTATGGTTGAGTAGTTGTATGTTCTTGGATGCCCAGGTTACTAGTCATAGGATACAAGATGACATTCCATTAATTTTATTGGTATCTTAGGAATCATTCATGCCTAGAAATTGGATTGTCTAAGAACACACCATTATAGGAATCATATGTCTTCCTGACATTGAGAACCCCATGGTACTATCCAGGGGTTTAGCCTTTGGGATTAGGGGTGGGGTCCTCCTAGTGATTCCCAAGGGCCTACTACTCATTGGTGGAGGTGTGATCATGGGATCCCAATAGTGTGGATAGAGGAATCATGAATTTGATTATCATGTGAAATAAAATTTTGGCATTAGGTGAAGAAGGTGTGTTTGATTAGGGTTATAAACCCATGAATTAGTGATAGTTGGATATTTATTTAATTTTCATTTTTTATTCACCAAAATTTTTTATTCAAAGAACATCGAATGAAACTATCAATGAATTTACAGTTATGTACAAGATCACATTAGTGGTGACCTAATAGGTTATATAATAAAAATATGCTCAAGAAGTCATAAAGCTAGTGTACTTAAGTATAATTTTACTTTTCAATAGGTAAAGGTTTGGTCGAGGCCCTATATTGGTTCATCGAGTGGGATGGATTAGTTGAATTTGGGTGATTAGGATAAGGGGAGGATATGAGTTATTGTATGTACAATTTTTTACCTTGTATATGTTATCATGTTGGTGACCAACTAGTCCTGTATACCTCTATATAAAAATGTTATTCATTATATTATTAATTTTTTATTTATTTATTCTACACACTTTAATGAATCTTTGTATTTATAGATGAGTTTTTTGTTTATTTATTTATAGTATACACTTTGATATAGAGTGTATAGTCTCCCTATGGTACTAACCTAGAATCATGCTACTATTTAGTAGCCTTTGGTGTGTGAGGAGGTGATTTTGAGGTAATGTGGTACTCCGGTCCCATCATTGTTTATAGTGATACATGCCAGGGTGTTACAGTTAGTTGGACATGCTACATACTACTTATGTAATCTATAAAAATATATTTACCATTACTTCATGAGATTAATAAAATCCTCCAAAGTGAACTTGTCTCGTAAATATTCTCATCATATGAAGATATGTTATCATGTTTCATTCAGATTGATAAAAAATTCTAAAAGTTTTATATTTTCAAATGAAATCAAGAGAAGAAGTTGTTGTTTGAACATCATATAAAACAAAATGAGGTGAATGAGAGAAAGGGAAGGATTTAACTTACAATATTTGATAATTTTTTAATGAAACACCATGATATTTTCTTAAAGGAAATGAATGTTTTTTATAGTTTCCGAGATAAGGTCCATCTATCACATTAATATGATGGGAAAAAATGTCACCAATATCATATGTTTAGACTATAAGTAAATGGAACACTATTTGAATTAGCACCCCAATAATCAAGGAAATTTAACTCAGAGGAGTCAGAGTTTCTAAGGCCAAGTATATGAAATTGCTATAGCTAACGAACAAGTCCCTTGATATTTTATAACAAGTACTTTGATCATAAACTCATGATTTATTTGATTCTAGATCTAAAAACTTTTTTAAAATTTTTATGGATGTTTAATCATCCCATAATAATTTGAGGATTTTGTTTTCAATTATGAAACCTAATGGAAATATGATTACAATGAAATCATATCAATCACGATGACAAATTATTTCCTAGTTGCAAGAATAGTTGTTACAACTATGTTTGACCTCGATATAATCCGGATTTATATTGTTATTTAATTTTCATAATTTAGTAATTAGTTGATGAAACATAAAACAGTATATGTTGAACTAGTGGTATTTTTATATTGAATTTAAATGTTAATGTATTATAAATTTTCATTTAGTCGTATTATTAATTATTTAGGAATTAATATATTACTTCATCATATGAATATTTATTCATATTGAGTATTATCTTATTTTTTTCAAATATTTTTTGTTCTAGAGAGGTGGGATAAATTTTCATTATTTTATGGATATTATTATTCCTTAAATTATGATTATTATTATTCCAGAATGAAAAATTACTCTTTTTCATTCATCATTAGAATAAAAAGTAAAAAGAACTTGTTTGAAACAATCAATTAATGGGAAATATTGTACTTAAGAAGTGGAAATAAATCAAGTAAATATATTTTCTCATATTATCTCTATTTATGTACACATAATTACATAGATCAGGAAAGTGGAGGATAAATCTATCTTGTCTTATGAAGAAAATATTTATCAGCTATCAAGTTATACTTTTGGAAACTCATTCAAACATATGAGTCTTATAATGATTCATACATGGGTTAAGAAACACTAAATTTAAAATAATAGGTTTCCTGGAAGTGAATTAGAAATTAATTATTATTATATACTCATATTGGTAAGAAAAAATTATGATTCCAAGTACATAATTTACTTAGTTTTGTTAGAGTGAAACACCCGAATTTTAAAAATGTTATTCTTCTTTAAATAATATAATGCTCAATAGATTATGTTACACAAAATACCGAACTAAAACAAGTTGAAACTTGTTAAAATAAAACATTATTAGGAATAAATATAATAATAAATTATGATAGTTAATTTTTTTTATTTTGTATTGAAAAAATATAATTATTATAAAACAAATAATTAATATGTTATGCTAAAATTATTCAATGCTAAAGAGAGATTTTCCTTCTTCAGATTAATGTTTTTAAAGTATTGTGTATTTTGTTTTAATAAATTAAATTGATAATTTTTAAAATATAATCATGATAACATGTAATTTTACAATGTTTGAAATTATATATTAACAATTAACTATTTAAAAATTGATATGAAATATTATTAATAATAACTAATGTTTAAAAGGGTTATTTGTCTATAAAAGAAGGTTTTCTTTATATGTTGTATTTCCATTTAAAAGAAAAATGTAAGAATTTTAGAATTATAATTTATTTTAATGAACATAAAATTTTAATTCACCATTTCAAAATTATCTTAAGGTGAGTTTTGGGGCTTTTTAGAAAAAATAGACTTTGGGGTGAATAGTGAAAAAGAAGATTTTGCAAAAATATCATTTATCTTTAAATCAAGTAATTTAAATATTACAATATTTATTGGATTTGGATTTAAAGAAATATATCCATTTTATAAAAAATAATATAATTATTTCTACATGAATCAAAATTATATTTTATTTTCATATTAGTTAATTTTTATGCTTAAGAATACATTTCTTTTAAAAGATAGTTTTTCATCGTCCTTTATGCACTTATATTAAAATTTACTTCTTCCAATAATAAAATTAATATTGAAAAATTTATTTCATATTTTTAATAAATAATTTAATTTTTTTAATAAGGCCATTTTTTTCAATACGAATAATAACCATGTCAAATACGTTTCACCACGGTAATGGGGTAAAATGGGATAATTAAAGTTAAAAATTTGTGATGGGGTCACAAAAAATTTATTTTAGTTCTTATTGTAAGTCAATATTTCAATCCTTGTCATATTATATTTTAAATTTAATTATTTTTGTGCCACATTACCATGAGTAAGAAACATATAATATTTAAAAGTTGATAATAATTAGAATTTCACATATCCCCTCACATATTAAATGGAACCTACCCTCATCACTTATTAAAAAACATTGGGAACTCTATCTCAGTAAATACCTACCCAAATAAATTTCTAACTTACATCCCCACTTCATAGAGGTTTTTTTCTCACCAAAGACCATCCTACTAGGGCTTAAGGTTAAAGCTAATGAAGGTTTTCCAAAGAAAGGGTACTAATATTAACTATATTCTTTCTTGCTTATTTCTTATTAGAAAACATAAAAAACTATCATAGGCATGATGATATAATAACACATGTATCTAAAATATAGTAAAATTTTATTATGTTCATTGAATAACCTTTTTTCGCCTCCTTTTCTATCCTATGGGAAATGAAAAAAAAACGTTGTGCATACATGCGGACTACCACCTCCATTGTGTGATGTATTTTATTTTTTCATTAAAACGTCAAATGGATGGTTACAAAATGGAATTGATGAATATATATGATATTTATGAAATAGTTATATTTCTAAAAATATAATATATTATCTACCTTCTTCCCCTTCCATCCTTTGGAAAATAATAATGCAGTTCATGCATGTCTGGACTAGCACCTCCACAAAGCAGTGTGATTCGTTGTGTATTTCTTCTCTAAATGGATGGTCATAAGGATAAATTTAATAAATAAATATGATATTTATATTAATATTATTATTATTTAAAATTAATCTTTTATCAACTTTATTTACTTTTCATACATTAGAAAAATGAAAACATCACTCATACGTACAGAAAGACTATTATCACCATAAAATGTTGTATTTCATTTTTCATAACTATTTTTAATGGATAGTTATAAAAATATATTGAATTTATAAAAATGATAATTATAAATTGTTTACTATTTTTTATATGATGAAACAAAGGAAAATGGTTCATGGATCCAAATATTTGAACTGAACCCTGTATTGAAAAAAAGAATAGTTAACACCTAAATATTGATTTTAACAATGAATTATTAATAATTCTTTCATAAAAATTATAAATTAAATAAATATAGTAAAATAAATATATATAGTTTTTTATATATAATTATAATAGTTGTAAATTTATTACATAGGATATTAGAGTTTTTCTAGAGAAGAGGAAGTCTAAGTTAAGGGTTTATTTCACAATTTCATTCTTTTGTAGGACTATTTATGTTTTGATTTTAGTTTGGTGATTATATGATATTTCTATCTTAAAAATATATATTTTATTATTTTTTAGGTATTTATAATATTTTCAAGTATTTTTTTTATTTTCTCCACTTTTTTACTAAAAAAATAATTCTTTTAAGAAATGATGACCTTATTTCCACATTTTTAGACTGGAATATTTTTACTCCATGTGCACCTTCATAAATTTATTATATGGAATTTATTATCCCATTTTAAATTATTGATAATGTTATTTTTATAATATATTTTACTTTTTATATAAATTTTTTAAAGGTTTTTTCTTGTTATTTTCTATACAAGTCATTTTTTTACTTTTATGATAGTTGGAAAAAATGTTTTTTAGTGTTTAATAAAGAGAATTGTTTTTTCTAAAATATAGATATTATTCTTTATCAATACATAACTAAAATTTTCCCTATTTTTTAAAATAAAATCTTATTCTTATTGTTCTATGATTTTTTATTTTTAAAAGTTTTCAAAATAAAATGATATTTCTTCTTATTTTTAATGTGACTTTCTAATGTCATTATAAAAGTGATTTTTATTCTATATAAACATACTTTAAGGATTTTTTATGATTTATTAAGGATCTAATATAATAATAACATCAAAATTATTTCTCTATATTTCTTATTATCATGTATTTCTGTTTATTAATTTGGAAAAATATTGAAATTTCATATGCTAATTTTTCAATAAAAATATTTATGTTTATAATGTATTTTATTATCATTAATTTATTATATATAATGAAAATATTTTACACAATAAGTTAATAGGCATGAAATGCAATTAAATATCCCCTAGATGCATCGATAGGTCTCATGAGAAAAGCTAACATGGGTATTTGGCGTATAACATACCTATTTTATAATGATATATTGGAATGTGGATTTGATAGAAATATTATGATTTCTTAAATTATGAATTCTATCATTATGATACCAATTATTATTATATATTTTATTATTTATGTTATTATTCCATCGGGGAATATATTCTCCATTCATTATATTAAATTTATTACATATTTTATTATAGTTTTTCTTTTCTATATTATTAACGCCTCATTTATTCTATGATAGATTGCACTGAATATTTTAACTAAATAAGAATATTAGATATAACATTATAATGTTTTCTTTACCTAGGGGTACTACCCCTAATGGCCTAATGGCCTTAATTTTTATTGATTTTTGATAACACCCCTTTTCAGGGATGAGGGGGAACCCTTAAAAGGCCCATAGGCTCAGATATTTACAAGGCCCGTAGGCTTAGGAGATTACATGACCCAAAGGTCTTAGGGAATTAAACTAGACTATATACAAGGAACAACCCCTCCCCAGCATCTTCATCATGATATTAGCTCAAAAGAGGAAGCAACCACCAGGGTGAGCCCATTACACTTTCCCCGAGGTACTAAGAAGTGCACTTTTAATGATTTTATAGATATACAAGGAAAAATAATAATGTTCTCATGGGAATTTTAAGTTTCATTTCATGTATTCTAATGTAATATGGGAATCATATATGTATCTAGTCTCCCATGAAAACATCACTATTTAATACAGTGAGATAATATATATTTATTTATTTACTAATTTAGTAATGTAACTCATGAATCTGAGTTACTAGATTTAGGGGTGTGACACACACAATTATTAACCTTCAAATTTGAATTATACAGAATTTTCAAGGCCACTAAGGAAATCCTTGACACGTAAGACACAAAAAAATTGAAACAAATATGGCCTCTAAAATTTCAAAACCATCATTTATAAAAAAATGTAAACCCGAGGATTAAATTCATATCCAACCCAAAAAGGAAAAATAATTCCCTGTTAAATAAAGCATAAATACCATTAGAATATCTAAAATTATGAAACCTTAAAATAAAAATTAATTTTGGAGGCCTTCTAGGTCAATTTTGACTAATAAAAAAATGGCATACAAGATTATTTCTGAAATAAAAATTATATATTTCATTATAATTTTTTATTTGACAAAAAAATATTCCCTTATTGACACATGGATCAAAATTTATGATTATCTGAAGTTTAAGTCTGATTTTCAACTTCTCTTAGAACATTAATAATTTAATTATAATTTTTTATTACTAAATTTTTAACATATATGATCATTTATCTTTTTGTAATCTTCAATTTGATAGGATACAAAACAAAAATAGACACCTGCATCAAAAGTTATGGTTATTTGATGCTGAAGTTTGATTTTAAACTCTTTTTAGGGTATTAGTAAAATGATGAAGCTTCCACCAAAAAATATATATATATTTCTGTGTGTGTTTATATATAAATATATGAATATATAAATAATTAATAATTAATAATTATCGAGTAAAAATCATGAATTAATAAATTATTAATAATTACTAAAATATTAACTATTAATTATTAAATTATTTTTTAAATAATTTCTAACATTTATTTATAAATAATCAATCATTAAAAAATAATACTTAATTAAAATTCTAAATAAAAAAAGAAAAAATTATAAATAATAAATAATAACTAATTTTTAACTATTAATTTCTTTTTAAAATAAATATTAATAATAGTGATTAAATTTTATTAATTTTATGGTGTCTTAAAAAAACTAATGATAAAAAAATCTTCTTTTTAATTTAGTGATGGGTTAATTACAGCTAAATGGCGGTGGTTTTTAATTAACCACCTCAAATTAGAAATGGATCTCTAAAACCTTTGTTAAAAAAAATAAAAAAAATTGTAGTTGAAAAACTAAAAACTACTCCTAAAAAATGACATTATATGCCATTTTTCCTATTGTTTATTCCATTTTTTGAAATTCTCTAATATATCTTTTGTTTTTTAAGGTAATTGGCTATTATAATGTGATGATAATTTAGTAGCATAATGCATTATTTTTCATGTATTATTTCAACTCTAGTATTAGAACTAATAAAATAACTCATTTATCAGTGATAAAACTTACATTGAAAAGTTGAATATTATTAGCAATAAATGCTATACTATTAAAAGTCTAGTTTTATCAGTTCTATGTGTTGTACTAATAAAAAAGGAATTTATAAAATATTTTTTAGTTCTGATAAAACTTGAAGTCCTTTAATAATTCTCCATCATCGATTCATTTTAAGCACATACAAAGGACAATTTGTGCACATATATTGACCTCTTCTCTAGTAGTGTCTATTAATCTAAGGGGGTTTCCCTAAATAAGGTATTTGATATGTCTAGTATTTACTTCACCATACCCACATTTAATAATATCATTATAAAATTTTAATTAAGAGACTACCATTCTCAATAAAATATTAAAACTATTTTTAATTATAATAGTATTTCACTATAATAATAAAAATCATAAAATTAATTTATATAAAATTAAATAACAATTTAAACATAATTTCATAAATGTTTTAAATTATTTTCATGACGGATATTTTAATTTTTCTAATATTATAAACATATATATATATATATAACCATATTTTATACTTGTATTTATTATAATGGGGAAGTGCTTAGTTAAAATAAATTAGTTAGTTATAAAATATAATAAGAAAGAGTTGTTAATTTGTAAGATTGTACAATAATATATGTTTTTAATATAAAAATTATAATTCAACTTAACATTAGGGTTTCATAAAGTCAATCATTTATCGTCACCTTCAATATAAAGATAGGATTTGGAATATAGATTATACCATTATTCATGATTTGTATTGATAAAAACCACAGTAATTATTCCTGAAATAATTTGAAAGTCATATCATATAATTATATATTGATATATCTATTATTGAGGAGGATTTTACAATTTTTCTACATTATATTATGTAGTTCCAATTGTATTTGGACCATTGAAACCATATAGTACAATATTGTATAATTAATTTTCAACAACTATCTGAAAAATAGCCACTATTAGAGAAATTAAAATGCACACTAGAGACATAATAGAATAAGATTTCATAGATGATGATGATTTAGATAATGGAATGAAAAGGGTAGATACTAAATTAGTATAATATAATTAAGAATATATATAGAATCAATACTTGCATAGGTATAATATACTTTGAATGATCCTCCACCAAATCAAGGTTGTTTAAGGGAATTCCATACCTATTGAAATTTGAATCGGGTATCATTAGATCCATTAAATAAGTTTCAATAATTTTTAGAAACTAGACTAATGATAAAGATTTTAATATTGGGATAGAATTCAAAGGAGAAGGGGAGATGAAGACTTTGACTAAATGATATAACATTAAGTGGAATTACAATCATGTTATTGAAGAATCAAATTGATAAAGGTAAATTATATAGTGTGAAAAAGTATGCTGAATACTATTAGATGTTGTTATGAGGTATATTCGATAAGACTATTGTATATTGGAATATTTTTAGATTTTATACCCAACTCACTTATGTCAATTCAAGTATGACACATGCCACACTACCTAGGAATTTAAATTTAATTCAATAGTTATTATTAAAATGATAAGAATATATCATGATGTTCTTGTGTCTCTTGTATCATAGACAATAGAAAATATTTTCAAATATATAATATCCTATAGGAATTCATGGATAACATGACACAAATTAATTATGAAAGTTTATGGATATTAAGAAGAAACCACTTTAGTGCTACCCTAATTACTAGATTATTTATTCCAAAACAATGATATTTTATATCAAATATGTCAAGACCAATCCCTACTCACCCATCTAGACCTGGTAGAAAATTTTAGTACCACCCCTAAAGACTACCTCGAATAGGCCACGTATTGGAGACTAACACTAAGGTTATAAAATAGATGTATGAGAGTTATTTCCCTTATAAATACCATGAACATAAAAACAAATCACCAACAATCTCCACATAACATAAAATAAAACTAATCCCAAAATAAATGTACGAAATATATAAAAATAGGTCTATAAATAAATACAAAAAAACTCATATGGACTTGACTCTAGGAACACCATCCAACTCCACTTCATGATCTAATAATGTTCATCCTGATCACTAATTTCATCCAAAAAATATGTGATAATGGTATTTATAAGGTTTGGGTGAGAAAAAAAGTATACTTAGCAGTACCCTCCCCATATTATCTTATGTAAGTGTAAAATAAAAATACTAATTCCTCTGTCAATAAAAACAAAACCACATCCCCTTTGTCATGTCAACTACCATTTAAGACCCGTATTTCTGTGGAATTTTTTTTAATACATGGAAATTTTACGAGTCCCCAGTTTCTAACAGCACTTGATTCCAAGGTCCGGTGTTCCCGGAATCAATTTCTGATGTTTTGTTTGGGTACGTTCAGTAAACGTACGAGAAGGATTTTACAACTCTTGAACTGGTGCTCAGAATCGAATTCTGAGGGCATCGTTGAACTCGCAGTGACGGTGATTGCCTAGTAAGACTTTCACCGCAGTTGCGTTTTTACAAGAATGGATGATAGTTTTTGGGTTTCATTAACAAAATTATATAAAAATAAGACTTAAATTATTTTTTTTGTTGGTGGTTAAAACCTCCAAGGGGAGGATGGAGGTGGGGGCCACCACACCCGACCCTCTCATGGGAGGTTACGGTGGTGGGGCCCACCCGATCAGAACCTCCCGTGGGAGGTTGTAATTAGGTGGGGCCCACACGAGCCCTTTAACCCCTTGGAACTCCCAATTAATTGGGGAGCCTCTTCACCTTCCTTCCCTCATTAAATGTTCCAACCAACATAGAATTAATTGAACCCCCTAGTTTAATTAATTTAACTTTTGAATTCTTTTGAATTCAAGCCAATGATTAAATAATAGACAATGCAATTATTTCATTTGGTTGGAAATTCATTTGGGTGGAACTTGAGAGAGAACATAATCCTCTCAACGAAGAACGTGAAGAACGCTCCTTCCACCGAAGATCGACAAACACCATATTCTTTCTTCTTCGACCGGGGCAAGAAAGGAAAGTGTCACCCACAAAGAACGCTGACGCTATCCTCAGCTTCTTCTTTCCTGGCGTCAACAAAACAACACCACCTTTTCATGTGACTTCGTCAACGAACAATCGTCAAGCATGGTAGGGGTATTTGAGTTGTTTTGTTCCCATTCTACATCATTAATATTTTGGTATTCATTATGCCGAATGTTATCAACATAACATGGGGGGGTTCAGACTGCACCAACACGGATGACCCTCCCCCTTTGGTTGATCTTGTTTGTTGTCGACGGAGGAATGGAATGCGGTGAGCAATGGCGGTCGACGATGAGCCGTCCATGAAAGAAACCGGAATCATAAAGGTCACCGGGTCTCCAAGAGGGAATGACAATTCCTCGCTATGCGGAGGATTGCCGCAGCCATGACGGGCTGCGGAGGAGGTGCCCAGCACCGTTCTGCCGCGTGGAGGGAAGCTGGAGGCTGTGACTAAGGTGGGCCACGACGGAGGGGAGCGGTGTCATCGCGCCGCGACGGTGGTGCAGGACCGCGGCCAGGGAGGGTCACAACGGGAGAGTAGGGGCGTAGTGTCGTCGCGCCACGCCGGAGAAGACCCGCGGCCTAAGCCTGCGGTGGACAGGGGAGGGCGGCCGGCTGAGCCAGCCGCCGGTGCGTGCTACAAAGGTGGGACCCTTCGGGTCCCCCGGTTACAGGGGAAGGCACCACACGCTGACTGTTATGAACAAAGGGGGGCATGACACCCCCCCACATGACTTGGCTAGCCGGGCCCCACGGCCGGCCAGCCGCAGCCAACCGGCCAGGCCACACGGCCAGCCGCCGAGCCACACGGCCAGCCGGGCAAGGCCACACGGCCAGCCTGGCCAAGCCACATGACCAGTCGGGCCAGGCCACATGGCCAGCCAGGCTAGGCCACACTGACAGGTGGGCCCGGCCACACGGACAGTCAGGCCGGGCCACCCGGCCAGCCGGGCCGGGCCACACTTCCAGCCAACCGGGCCGGGCCGCTTTCGGGTCGGGCAGCCTTTGGGCCGGGCTGACCCTTCAGGTCGGGTCAGCCCCACGGACCGGGTCGGACCCCAGTACGAATTCGGTTCGGGTCGGGATGGGTCGGTCCAATTGGGTCGGACGAGACCCGAACCTGTTAGACCAGATTACACCTAATAGCCCATAACTCGGGCTACATGTGTCCGATCGATGAACTGTCTGCAGTGAAGAAAAGGTTGGAACGAGAATATTACATTGGAATATACCACTTGATTTTTGGACATAGTTGGAGTACGGCCATGTTGGTTTGAACCTAAAAACCAACCGGGCCCCGGGTACGAAAATGTCAATAACTCATAGACCGGGCGTCCGATTGACGCACCGTCTATTTCATTGAGACCCCCAAGACGTGGTGGCCCTTTGAGATACTTCCACATGAGACTTCGAGACATCTGGAATGTCAACCAGCAGCTCTTGGAGTGGATCCTCCCAGAGAAGAGCATACAGAGTGCGAAGAACTAGTAGCTGACTGACCTGACGATTGCTTGACCGATTCGACTCGGAGTGATTCGACTAGCCCAGTGGGGAGAGCCTGGTAGTTGGCGGCAGACCCATGGTGGATGAGCGCCCGGTATTTGGGGGCAGACCCATGGTACTCAACTGGAGGGGTACCTCTGCATGTTATTAGGGGGAGCACCCGGTATTTGGCGGCAGACCCATAGCTGACTGAGCGCCTGGTTGTTGGAAGAAAACACGCGGCACTCGATAAGAGGAGTACCTCTGCAGTCCAAGGTTAGTGAGAAGTGACTCAGTTTCATGATAGTCCCACTGTACTTGATAGAGGAGGAGTTCTCCAACAGCTGTGGATTCAATAATGAAAATCCTGGTTTGAGCTGAGTTAATGAAAACAGTGTTTTCCTCATGATTGAGATGGGTTACTTGATAACTTAGGTATATGTATGGGAATATAACTAAGTAATGGTTATCCGTTGGTTTCATACTTTTTGGTTTATCCTTGTTGGATTTTGTGATCCCCTGAGGGTCTCAGGGTCCCTACTGAGTATCGTTATACTCACCCCGACATGGGTTATGCCCGCACTTCATTGTGTTGGATGTAGACGACGGGTAGCGCTGACCGAGGTGGAGTGTACGAGGATTTGACGGTACCTAGAGGTGGACCTCACGACGAGTCAGTACCCGGAGGAAACAGATGGATGTAGAGTGCTGAACTGGTTATCAGTACCTACCCTTCAGGTAGGATCCGTGGTGGACGATCCAGGAGATGCTAGACACCTTCCAGTTGTTTTTCTTTTTAGTTGTACCCATTTTTCTTTTCCTTGTACTTTACTATTGGGATTGTATTTCCGAACCCTTTTACTTTCCAGCACATATTTTGTATATAGTTCCTACTTAGTTTTTTTTTCTAGTTGTGTAACATTTTGTGTGTGTTTACATTTTTAAAAGCAATACCTTCCTAGCTTAGGGATTTACGCCTTTAGTGCTAGTCATTAGCCTCTGGACTATGGAAGGCGGGCATAGGGTAGTCACGGCACGGGCCCCGAGGACGGGTTGTGAAAAATTGGTATCAGAGGAGTCAGTTCTACTGCATAACTTAGGACTCTGATATTTCTTTTCTTTGAAGCAATAGTGTTAAGGGTAACAAGAGTGGTTTTCTGTTTAGGGAGTCTAGTGTTGGTGCGGCGGCCGACGTATCCATACACCAGGACCTTGACTACAGATTTCTGACTTTGTGCATGAAGACAGTGACTACATGTGTGTTTTCAAAAGTATTATTTAAGTCATCTTAAACCTGGTCAGCTCACCAGATATAGTCTTTTGACCATGTCACATCTGTTTCTTTTAGGATGCCTCCCCAAGGATGACCAGTTAGAGCCCCGAGAGTTGTAAGAACTAATATACCTCTAATAAATGAGGCCTAAATGTAGGGCCCCTTTCTAGTTGATGCACCTGCAGAGGAACCAGTGGTACCACCACCCGTTGGGCCACTGATACCACCAGTCCCAGCAGCAGACGATCCACGCCACTTGAGTGTGATGCACAAATTATAGTGCCAGAGGCCACCCAGGTTCATGGGAGAGGCGAACCCACAGGAGGATGAGGATTGGCTGGAGGCTGTGGCGAGAGTCTTCAGGCTAGTAGGGACACCAGCAGACTTTATGGTGATCCTTGCTGCAAGCCTCCTTCAGGAAGCATCAGGCAGATGGTGGAGCCTGATGCTCCATGTACACGATGAGGTGACACTTCTATGGGTAGAGTTCAAGAGCCTGTTCCGGGTAATGTTTTTACCAGACACCCTTCGAGCGGTGCAGATACAGGACCTACTTCATCTGTAGTAGGGCAGCACGAGTGTAGCTCAGTACTCAGCAAGGTTCATTGTCCTCTTGCACTACTCCACAGATATGGTACGAGACCCATTCTTTAGGGCCCGAACCATCATGTAGGGACTCATGAGAGTGAATAGAGCCTCGATGATCTCCCTTAGAATCCTGAAATAGGTGGGTGTGTTAGAGAGAGCCCCCCTAGTGGAGAGTATCCTTGCTGAGCAATCTCTAACAGTAAGACCCACCACTAGTCGACTTGCAGTAGAGTCTTTTTCAGTTGGAAGTAGACAGATGACGTAGAGGTCCAAGAGGACTAGACCCATAGGTGGTCAACTGCATGACTCTGGATCTGTTGTGTGGGGCACCCAGAGTGGAGACAGAGCAATACATGCTAGGAGCAGATAGTGTTACTCTTGCGGCGGGCTTGGTCACATGGCTCGTGACTGTCCGAACGACCGTACTGAGGATCAGCATACAATTGAGGGACCTCCCAGGTAGAGGCAGAGGTTCTATTGAGGTGGTCTACATGGTGGAGGCGGACATGGAAAAGGATCTGGACATGCAGCTGGTGGTGGAAGAAGATACGAGGTGCTACAGCCACCACCACCAGGAGGTCCACCCCGACCGCAAGGAGTTGGTGGACATGGGAGAGATCAGCTTCAGGTAGCTGAGACCTATTAACATGGCGCTCTAGAGATTAAAAGAGGTATAATATGTGTCTACTACACCATAGCTGTAGTTATCATAGACACAGGTGTCAGTCACTCTTTCATTTCCACTGCCCTCATTCGAAGCTCAGAGATTCTGATGGAGCCGTTGGCTCGATCCTTACAGCTAGAGACTTTTACGGGAGTAGACTCAATGATTATGCACTGGTGCCGGCAGTGTGAGATTACTCTTGGATATGAGAGCTTTGGCTGGGACCTCATCGTATCGGCATTGAGGCCTTATGACGTCATCTTGGGTATAAGTTGGTTATCTACAGTCCTTGCTCAGATCGACTGTATTTGGCACAAAGTGTGGTGTGCCTACATGGATGGCACCATGTTCACCTTCACCAGTGGGAAGGGAACCTTTGCAGCGCAAGATGGAATTACTCGGAGGAAGGTGCAGCCGATCACTCACCAGTTGGCTTTCCTTACCGTTTGAGTAGTAGATGTGGAGAGTTCGACTTATCCTGTAGTGGCGGACCAGTTCACAGATGTTTTCCCTGACGATGTTCTAGGACTACCTCCACATAGAGAGGTGGACTTATACATTGAACTGTACCATGAGATGGCACTGATATCTACTCTAGCATATCGGATGGATCCCGCTGAGCTTCGTGAGCTGCGGGTACAGTTGGAGGACTTGCAGGGGGAGGGATTCATCGAGCCCAGTGTTTCTCCCTAAGCAGCCCCGATTCTATTCGCCAAGAAAGAATATGGGAGCTTGAGGATCTGTGTCAACTATCGTCACCTGAACCAGGTGACTGTGAAGAACAAGTACAGACTTTTGAGGATTTAAAACCTCTTATATTAGCTCAAGAGAGCACGATGGTTCTTGAAGATAGACCTCATATCAGGCTAACAACAGCTCAGAGTTCGAGATGAGGATGTGCTTAAGATGGTATTTAGGTGTCATTATGGCCACTACGAGTTCTTGGTTATTCCATTCGATGTAAACAATGTTCCAGTAGTTTTCATGAGTCTCATGAATAGGATCTTCCATCCTTACATCGATCGCTTTGTCATAGTCTTCATCGGTGACATTCTGATTTACTCGACTACTGAGGAGGAGCATGCCTACCATTTTTAGGTAGTACTGGATACACTCCGAGAGCACTATCTTTATGGTAAGCTCTCGAAGTTCCAGTTTTGGATTCGAGAGGTTCACATCTTGGGACACGCCATCTCGAAGGCTAGAGTTGTTGTGGACCTAGCAAAGATCGAGGTGGAACATGCGTGGGAGCCACCCAGGACTGTGACGGAGGTTTGGAGTTTCCTGGGTTTGGCTGACTACTAATGGAGATTCGTTCCATATTTCTCCAAAGTGGCAGTACTTCTATCATCCTTGATGAAGAAGGGGCAACCCTTCGTGTGGTCGGAGAAATGCCATCAGAGCTTTTAGGAGCTGAGGCATAGGCTGACTAGTGCCTCCTTCTTGAGGCTTCCAAATGAGGATGTAGGTTATGTAGTTTATGGCGATGCATCAAGGACTAGACTAGGGTGTGTCCTGATGTAGGAGCGAGTAGTGATCTCATATGGTTCTCAGCAGCTTAGAAAACATGATAAGAAGTATGCTACCCATGACCTGGAGTTAGCAGCAGTGTTCTTCGCCTTGAAGATGTGGCAACACTATCTGATCGGCGAACATTTTACCGTGTAATCTGATCACAAGAGTCTCAGGTATATTTATACTCTTAGAAGGACCTGAACCTGAGACAATGACGATGGCTTTAGTTCCTCTAGGACTATGAGTTCTAGATAGTCTATACTCCTGGGAAGGGGAACGTTGTTGCAGATGCGTTCTGTAGGAGGACTAGTAAACAACTGCTAGGAGAGGCGATAGAGTAGATGGCTGCCTTATAGATATCCATTGTGGATAGAGATGGAGCAGCCTATCTACATTCTCTTATAGTCACTCTCCCCCTTCTTCAGCGATTCATGGAGGTGCATCATGGGGACGCTGACTACGAGATGCGACGTGCTCAAATATCTATAGGGCAGACACCTGATGGATTTTCTTAAGGTGGGGAGCACGTCATCCTCTTCAGAGGACACACCATGGTACCAGTTTCACTTCAGGAGGAGGTTTTGAGGGAGTTCCTCACTTCCCCTATAGCGGTACATCCAGGAGTGGTGAAGATGTATCAGGACCTTAAATGACAGCATTGGTGGCTAGGTATGAAGAAGGTGGTAGAAGAGTTTGTCTCACGGTGCCTCACTTTTCAGCAAGTGAATGCAGAGCACCAGGTACCAGCAGGCTTGGTACAACCCTTAGAGGTCCCAGAGTGGAAGTGGGATGGGATATCCATGGACTTCGTGAAGGTTCTTCCATGTACATCCAGAGGTCACGAATCGATTTGGGTGATTATCGAATGACTCACCAAGTCAGCCCACTTCCTACCGATCAGAGAGAAGGGATCAGTTAAGATCTTGGGACGCCTTTATGTGTAGGATATAGTGCGTTTTCAGGGAGTACCTTCTTATATTGTCTCTAACCATGACGTACGCTTCACTTCCCGGCTATGGAAGGGGTTGCAGGAGGATTTCGGGACACATCTACGTCTGAGCACTGCCTTCCATCCTCAGACAGATGGTCAAACGAAGAGGACCATTCAGACCCTCTAAGACATGCTCCTTTCATGTGTCCTCGACTTTGGTCGCAGATGGGAGGACCACTTACCATTGGTGGAGTTTTCCTACAACAATATCTATCACTCCACCATCTGTATGGCACATTTTGAGGCCTTGTATGGTCTGCCTTGCAGATCGCCACTGTGCTGGATAGACCCAGGGGAGTCAACACTAGTGGGACCAGAGACAGTACGAGCTACCATAGAGAAGGTGTAGATCATCCAAGAGCAGATAAAGACTACACAGAGCAGGAAGAGGTCTTATGATGATAGGAGGTGGAGGCCCCTGCATTTCGATGACCGAGACCACATTTTCCTACTAGTCTCACCTCGATGAGGTCTACATAAATTTTTCTGAGGCGGAAAGTTATATCTACAGTTTGTCGGACCTTTCTAGGTCCTCAAAAGAGTAGGAGAGGTGGCTTACCCCTTGGATAGTCCACCTCAGATGCATCGGGTGCACGACATCTTGCACGTATCCCAACTGAGAAGATACATGCATGACCCGTCCCACATCATCGGCCATGGAGAGCCGGACATCGATGATAGGGTGACTTTCATGGAGGTTACAGTGGAGATTGAGGATCGACAGTATCAGGTCCAACGTGGATGCCCGATTCCTCTTGTGCGTGTTCTTTGGCAGCACGATAACCTTTAGGAGAGCACATGGGAGTGGGAGGCTCAGATACGTGCTCAGTACCCCCTTTTGTTCCCTTAGTTCAAGTTGTATCTTACGGGGACATAAAGCCCTGATGTGGGGAGAATGTAAATACCTGTATTTTTGTGGAATTTTTTTTAATACATGAGAATTTTACGAGTCTGCAGTTTCTGACGGTGCTTTATTGCGAGGCCCGGTGTGCCCGAAATCAATTTCTGATGTTTTGTTCGGGTACGTTCAGTAAACGTTTGAGCCTGTTTTTATAACTCTTGAACCGGTGCTCAGAATCGAATTTCGAGGGCACTGTTGAACTCACAACGACGGTGCTTTCTTAGTAATACTTTCATCGCAGTTTCATTTTAACAAGAATGGATAATAGTTTTGGGGTTTCATTAATAAAATTAAATAAAAATAAGACTTAACTTATTTTTTTGATGGTGGTTAAAACATCCAAGGGGAGGTTGGAGGTCGGGGCCACCACACCCTAACCTCCCATGGGAGGTTATGGTGGTGGGGACCACCCAAGCATATCCTCCCTTGGGAGGATGTAATTAGGTGGGGCCCACCCGAGCCCTTTAACCCCTTGGAACTCACAATTAATTAGGGAGCCTCTTCACCTTCCTTCCCTCATTAAATGTTCCAACCCACTTAGAATTAATTGAACCCCCTCATTTAATTAATCCAACTTTTGAATTATTTTGAATTCAAGCCAACGATTAAATAATAGACAATTCTATTATTTCATTTGGATGGAAATTCATTTGGGTGGTACTTGAGAACGAACTTCATCCTCTCAACGAAGAACGCAAATAATGCTACTTCCACCGAAGATTGAAGAACACAATCTTCTTTCTTCTTCAACCAAGGCAAGAAAGGGAAGCGTCACCCATGAAGAACACGGATGCCATCCTCGGCTTCTTCTTTCCTGAAGTCAATGAAACGACGCTACCTTTTCCCGTGCCTTCGTCAATGAACAATTGTCAAGAAAGGTAGGGGGATGTGAGTTGTTTTGTTCCCATTCTACGTCGTTATTATTTTGGTATTTGTTTTGCCGAATGTTAACAACATAACATGGGGGGGGGTTTGGACAGTACCAACACTGCCGACCCTCCCCCTTTCGTTGATCTTGTTTGTTGTCGATGGAGGAACGGACCACGGTGAACAACAGAGGCTGGCGACGAGCAGGCCGTGAAAGAAACCGTCGGTGCAAAGAACGTCGGGTCACCAAGAGGGCGCGACATCTCCTCGCTACGCAGAGGAGAGCTGCGGCCATGACGAGCCACAGTGGAGGCGTGGTGCCGCCGTGCCGTGTGGAGGGAAGCAGGAGTCCGTGACTAAGGCTGGCCACAGCCCAAAAGCATGGCGTCATCGCGCCGCGCCGGTGGTGTAGGACAACAACCAGGGTAGGTCACGGCGGGAGATCAGGGGCGGGGCGCCGTCACACCGCGCCAGAGAAGACCCGCGACCTAAAGTCATGGTGGATAGGGGAGGGTGGCCAGCTGAGTTGGCTGCCGGTGTGCACTACACAGGCGGGACCCTACGGGTCCCGTGGTTACAGGGGCCGACACCACGCGCTGGCCGTTACGAATAAAGGGGGCGCGTGGCACCGCCCCCCCCCCCCCCCCCCACGGGGTTGCTAGCCGGGACATATGGTGTGGCCAGTCGGGCCAGGCGGCTAGCCAGCCATGACCAGCCGGCCAGGCCCCATGGCTGGCCGCCGGGCCCCACGCCCAGCCGAGCCAGGCCACATGGACAGTGGGGCTGGGCCACCCGGCCAGCCAACCGGGTCGGGATGCTTTCGGGCCGGGCCGCCCATTCAGTTCAGGTCAGTCCCACAGACTGGGTCGGACCCTAGTCCGAAACTGAGTCGGGTTGGGTCTGGTTAGTCCCACTGGGTCAGACTGGACCCAAACCCGTCAGACCCAATTACACCTTATCATCCATAACTCGGGCTACATGTGTCCGATCAACGAACCATCTATGATGACAGAAATAATGGAATGAGACAATTCATTTGGCATATCCCACTTGAGTTTTGGACGCAGTTGGAGTATGGGAAGGTTGGTTTGAACCTAAAAACCAACTGGGCCCCTGGGACGAAAATTCCAATAACTCACAGTCCAAGTGTCTGATTGATGTGCTTTCTGTTGCGTTAAGACCCCTATGACATAGAGGTCCTTTGAGATACTTCCACGTGAGACTTTGGGAAATCTGGAGTTTCGATCAAAAGTTCATGGAGCGGATTCTCCCGGAGATGAGCGTATAGAGTGCGGAGACCTAGTAGCTGACAGACCTGACAACTGCTTGAGCGATTCGACTCGGAGTGATTCGACTAGCCCAGTTGGGGGAGCCTGGTAGTTGGCGGCAGACCAATGGTGGAGGAGCGCCCGGTATTTGGTGGTAGGCCCACAGTACTCGACAGGAGGAGTACCTTTGCAGTCAATTAGATGGAGTTCTCAGTATTTGGTTGCAGACCCACATCAGACGGAGCGCCATGTAGTTAGCAGCATACCCGTGATACTCGACAGGAGGATTACCTCCACAGTCCAAGGATAGTGAGAAGCGTCTTATTGTAGAGATAGGCCCAATGTACTCGACAGAGGTGGAGTTCTCCAGTTTACATTGTTTCAATAATGAAAATCTTGGTTTGAGTTGAGTCAATGACCTTTGTGTTTTCCTCATGATTAAGATGGGTTACTTGATAACTTAGGTATATGTATGGGAACATACATAAGTAATGGTTATCCATTGGTTTCATACTTTGCGGTTTATACTTGTGGGATTTTTTGATACCGCGAGGGTCTCGGGGTCCCTACTGATTATCATTATACTCACCCCTGTACGAGCTATGCCCACACCTCATTGTGTTGGAAACAGATGGTGGGCAGTGCTAACCGAGGCGGAGTGTATGAGGACTGGACGATACCCGGAGGTGGACCTCACGACGAGTCGGTACCCAGAGGAGACGGATGGACATGGAGCACTAAATATGCTATATATACCTACCCTTTATGTAGGATCTATGGTGGACGATCCAGGAGCTTCTAGACACCTTCCAGATGTTTGTCTTTTTAGTTGTGCCTGTTTTTCTTTTCCTTGTACTTTACTGTTGGGCTTGTATTTTTGGACCCTTTTACTTTCCATCACATCTTTTGTATACAGTTCCTACTTAGTGTTTTGCTTCCAGTTGTGTACTCTGTTGTGTGTGTTTACTTTTATAAAGGCAATGCCTTCCCAGCTTTGGGATTTACGCCTTTGGTGCTAGTTGCCCGCCCCTGGCCTATGGAAGGTGGTCTTGAGTTAGTCACGACACGGGCCCCAAGGAAGGGTCGTGTCATACCACCCATAATCACCATGTCTTCCTCGAAAAGTATACATAAAACATTATAACATAATAATTAAAATAATTAAGGTAACAAGGTAACCCACACTCACTTCCCAACTAAAACTAGTCACCCTGATATCCAAATGAAATAATTCTTAGAACTCTTATCCCTTCTATATACACATAACTGCATGATACATAACCACAAAAATATCTATAATATTCACATAAAAACCACATACTCTATATCTAGACCACACATTACATCTAAACCATATAATCAAATCCATGTACCCCATAATTTCTGCATTGCAACAAAGATTCTTCTTGAAGGGCATAAACCTCATTCCATCCTCTATATGTTCATCTCTCTATATAGCCACATCACTACCACATAATCACATATCATAACCTGAGTCTATCAAAACCTATACTACTTCTGGGGTATGGATTAGCAAAGTGGTATTATCGAATCACCTATGTCACCTCTATCCTATATATTGAGGGTACAACCAGAATCCAAAACATCATGTGTGAGTGAGTAAGGTTACCCAAATTGGGTGGGGGTGCACATGAAATAAAAAAACATAAAGAAATACTGTATAACAGAAAAGCTCTATATAGAGTTTAAATCCCTAAAAAAATATCTCTACCACCATGAATCATATCTTAAAATCACCCATAAACCACTACCACCACTAATTGTAACACATACTCATCCTCACTATCAAGACACAAAAATCACCCAACTCCCCACATCACATTTTCTTACAATTTTCTCATTTATTAATATTTAGTCACATTACAATCATTATTATATATTTATTTATATCAATAAAAATTTCATAAAATAGTTTTCACTCTATAATTTATATTTCATTGACCACATATCAATTATCCACTATTTAATTTAAAATTTATAGCCTTTAACTAATATGATCACAACCCATTCTTATCATTCATCTCATTTGTTTCACCAACATTTTAGATTCCCAAGAAAATAACCCATATAAGACATATCAAACAATCAACACCACCATATAAATATCTACACAACTATCTATTCCACCTCCATAGAATCAAGGCAACCATTATAAGGATACCACAAATATCATAGCATTAATTATAGTAACATAGAAACACAATAGTGACCACACATCATCAATGAAATTGTATAATAAATTAAACCATCTTCAAAGAAAAAATCACGTCTTTCATCAAATCTATACTAGAAATAGAAGAATAAGGAAAATAATAACATCATAAAAAGTGATAAAACAATTTAATTTTATAATTCTTTATTTACATTACTATAACTGTGTGGTTTGTCCAATTTTAGAATGATTAAATAATTTGATAAAAATATGAGTCACTATAGCATAATATTCATAGTATAATAAATAATATTTATTAATAATTTAAATAATTACAAAAATGAGGTAAATCTTGCTTGAAAAAACTATTCCCACTATTTATCTAGGTGTGTATTAATATTTTCATTAGTACAATCTTGAATCTTTACCCAATGAAAGAAAAATAATTATAATTTTACAATTATAAAGTAAATATAGAACATAAATTTAACATCCCATTCCTTGATTGAATATTAAATAAATAAAACCAAGAAAATTAGAATTAGACAAAGATCAAAGACTACAAAACTTATAATAATTTACTATAAGTGAAGAGAAAACCTATACATATCTATCCACCAACAATCCTTTAATTAAAAATCAATAAAACTGAACTAAAACCTATTATACACCCACTCTAAGAATATTGGACAAGAAAAAAATAAATAAAGTAGTGATAGGTTGGTGATTTTGATCATGAGGGATTGATCACATAAGTCCAAGTATTAAGATTCACTAATGGGGGACCAATGACCATCAAAACCAAGGCTAAAGACACTTAATGTTCGAAGAGATCTAATGGAATCAAAGGGAATAAGAAAATAAACATGAATTCATATTAATAATTTGAAGACAAAAAATCATGAAATGATAAGAGGAATAAAGATGCCACAATGTTTTCCACATTTAAATGGGATACCCTTTAAGAATCATAGTGAAACACTTAGCCTCCCTCACTCGAACCTGATAACCCAAAATCAAAACCATGGTTTAACAAAAACCACTATAGCATAGAAAACCCAAACATAGAAAAAATTAAAAAAACATGATAAAGTCACCCATGAAACAACATAACCTTTCATGCTAAAATCCATTATACCATATCATAATGAACCACCCACACCTTAATTGAGGGAAACATAATTTTAATGGGTAATTCTTCACAATACAACACTACAGGACATACAAAAACCCTAATAATCAGGGAAAAAACACAAAAAAACAAACACCACTTTTCAATCCAATAAATCATTGTGTAATTCCCCTATTCATGACATGATTTGGAAACTATGAATATTTCTCAACTCCTAAACTTCCTCCACCAATATCCAAGTACACTATTATGATAAATCACTATAGTAAAACCCCAAAGTTTAATAAAAGTATAATTTTAGGCTTATATACTAGATAACTCTCAAATGATTCTCATCCCTGAGAATAAAATACAAACTTAAGTAAAAATAAATCAAGATGAAAACATAAACACGCAATGATATATCTCTCAAATAGGAACCCCTCTATTATTAAATCTCAATGCATCACTAAAGATAATAACACTTCAAATTTATGAGTAGAAAATCAATATCAACATTATGTAAAATAATATTCAAAGAAATTAAAGATACTATGCATGAATTTGTGACTCATGCTCCAAAAAACACTTATCTAATTCATTATAACTCTACAATACACACACCAAAGGAATGATTCCCCTTGTAAAACCATATTTTGAATATATTGGATCTAAACATTCCAATTTGTGAACATCTTATCCCCCTCAATATCAATCTCTCACTAATCAATGAAAAAAGATTAAATGTGAAGTTATCATTGAACCTGTGATGTGTGGAAAAAAATCAGTAAACTGATCTACCTATAATGGATGATATAACCTATTTTCAATATCAAAAACATGTTTTAACACTTCAAAGGGATCAATAAATCAAAGATAATGATTAATCCTTTAAATAAACCTCTACATCCCATGAAAAGGATAAAACATTAAAAACACATGATCTCTAACATTAAACACTATAGGTATAAATATTTGATCAATGTAAGACTTATGGTGTTCTTGAGAAACATTCAACCATTTATGAATCACATGAACCTTCTATATTGTGATCAATACCAGATATAATACAAAAATAACTTTCTCTCTATCCTCTATCTTACACAATGATGACATATTATTCCACCAATAAAAGGATTTAAATAGATTCATATTAATATAATAATGATATCTATTATTATTGTAAAACTCAAAAATGGATGATGATTCACCCACACAACTCTGAAATCCATAACACAGTCAAAAAATATATCCTTTAGCATATAGATTGTCTACTCTATCTGATAATCCATTTTGAGGATGAAAGGTAGTGGTAATGAATAAATAAGAGTAAAAATCACATTAAAAACACTTCCAAAATTGTAAGTTGAAGTAAGGATCATGATCATGTATAATCATCATTGAAATCCCATTAAGCCACACAACTTCTTCTATATAAAGCCTCACCAAAGAATATACTACACTTTACTCCTTTATTGGAAATAAATTATCTAAATTCATCAACCAATATACAATCACCCCGATGAAGTCACATCATCTTAGTTCTCAAGGATAGATGCTAAGAAAATCCATTGAAATTTCCTGGTATTACCACCAAGGGGAATCCAATTCCCAAAAAAACCACTAAAGAACATGATGCTTGAAATTAAATTTTAGACACACTTAACATCAACACACAAACTCAACCATATAACTCTTCTTCTTAAAATAAAATAACCAAATCCTCAATGTATGATATATGTTAGATATACTAGTATGTACTAATATAGTTGATCATTGAATATCACATGAAATAAACTCCATCACCACCATTCAAATAATTATTTTCCCTTGGAACAACACTCAATGTTTATAATAATATAATAATACCTCAAGAGAATATCTATAGATGACATGATCTCACCACAAATTCACCTTATGATCTATCATTTATGATACCTACCCATTATATAACAAAAAATAATGAACTAACATCTAGTATATGAAAAATAAAGGAATATATTTCTTTATATCATGATTTATTGCAGAAACCACCTTCATCATCTTCAATAAATCTCTAGATTCACAAAAAACCTCTACATGAAACTTCTTGCCCAGGGAATAAGGGACCATATTATCTTACCCTGGAGTATATAAGGCCTCAAAATTAAAATAAAGAAAGATCCAAATATTAAAATATTGATTTATTATCAAATCCTTCTAAGAGAATATATGCCTCATGAACCTGTGGCATGTGAAGACCACAAAGTTCTCACTAATGTGGTAATGGCTCTATAGCTTCAGAGAACACACCACCATCACCAACTCAATATCATCGGTGGTATATTAATACTAATGGGTATGAAACTTCCAATACCCATAAGATATCACTTCATTATACTATATCATAACACAACCTAGAATAATAATAGAAAAATCATATAAGACCTTAAATATGGATCATTCGTCTAGAAACTAATGAATAAAATAATTAATTAGTTTCACTTTTAGGTACTCAAACACTACCAAAATATTATTTTTCTATATAAAGAAATTTTATTTCATAGTCTTGTTTTTCAAAGACTCAGTAATCCTAAATAAATTATACATAGAACTATGATAAGATCAAGAAAGTATAAAGAATCCATATACCACAAAAAAAATATTGAGAGAAAACTAAGAAAGAAGTAATTGAATATTAGAAGTACAATCTATTATAACATGATGAAATGAAACCTTCATGATAAAATGAAACTCTTATGACAAAAAAATTAATAATGAAAACATTCCACTCAGAAGTTGACTTATATGTAATTTTATAATTGTACTCAAATTCTTGGTAAGATCCTCCTCATATCTCAAGTACACTAGAATTTTATTGATGAAAATAATCATAAACCAAACTAAGAACTCATGGAAAATAGTGTTAACTAGTCATATAAACATAACTGTAGAATTCATGATGCTAAAATTCATAAAAATGAATCTAAACTTTTCAAAATGAAATATGATTGAAATATTTGGGATATCTTCATCCACTACCCTCATATAAAAACATTCCATTAAAAAATAAATTTTTTAGATCCAATTAGTTCCTTTTAATTGAATGAATAAATCATTAATCCTAGTGAGAGGATAGTGTTTCTCCTCCATCCCCCAATTCGACCAGCATTAATCGATGCAAAAACATAAACTATCATTAGTCTTCTTGGTGAAAAAACCAGATCAATCAATGGTGACACACTAGGGGAGATGAAAACCTTTCAAAACACATCATCAGTGCATATTCAAAAGTATCAAATCTAAAAATTCATCATTCATCGAGGTAATTGAAATTAGATATACATTGGGTTGAAACTCTATCTCAGAATCGATATAACACCAAGTGGGTATTGTCACAACCTATTCAAGAAATACATCAGAAAACTCATAAAAAAATATTTTCAATATAGATTCCTAAATCATAATGGAATTCAAAATTAACCCTAAGAGATGTAAATAAAGATTCTTTAAGAACCTATGATCCATCTGATGATCCAACCCATTGAAAAAAACTATCTTCCTACCTTTTAAATCCAAGAAAAATCTCTACTTTTATTGAAATATGCAATGGAATTCCTAAAACCCCACTAATTCCTATTATGTATGGGATCATATAGTTTTATAAATAGAAATAATAGATATCCCATCAACTAATGTTACCTCATCATCATCCCATAACCCAAACCAACCTTAAGAAAACTAGACTAATCGGTGAAAAATATTGGCAATTCCAAGGGTACTATAATCCTCTTTACGATGATTCATACAGCTCCTACTAAGGTAGGTTCACTAAATGAGAGAATATAACCAAAATCAATCAAAGGGCAATATGAGGTAAAACATCATCAAAATATACCTCAAATGGTGTATGGATTTACTGGGACTGAAAACTATATAACATGCATTTAAAAATTCCCTACTACTTTACTCACCATCTTTGAGGATATCCACCACCATGGACAAACTGAAACCTACATATCTAAGGATGAATAACATCCTGGGGTATCCTTTGATAGATCTGATACTCATGACTTCATAAAATTTTGAGTGACATGCTACTATTGACAAGACCTTAGGGAAAACTATTATTGAGGTTGTATAAGAAACTTACCACATACTTTACACTAATTTATATGATTGGTCTTGAATTGGAACTACTGATATAATAGATCTATATTATAAAAGTAAATAAAAAATATATATCCTAATTGGGGCTCAAGAACTTCCATTTCTAGAAAACCATAATACAAAAGCTTGAGACTGAATCTCTACTAAATAGAACCATAGATTCTTATATAAAAGAGATTTCCCATGCACACCCTTACTCCTCTAGTTATTTTGATGACATCGTTTTAGATATTTATGAGTATGCACCAGATAGTATAGTTTTGAATCTATGGAATAAATGGTTCCCTGATATACTACATCCTATCCACTTCCTTAGTAAGAAGATCAAGATTATATCAATAAATATTCTTGATCCCGAATTCATGATCCCGCACACTTAGGGAACCAAGATAAAGAGAGAGTAACTCCTTACAGTAAATTAATTTGAACATAAAAAAATTAAATCAACATTAAATTTACTAGACAACTAATTCTATAACATTTATAAATCCACATTATCATCCAAAAAAATAAGATCCACCACTAACAGGTAGTTCCTATCAATAGACTAACAATGAATTGATTAAAATATTTATTCTTCACATGGATAAAACCAAAAGATATATTGAGCTCATTTAGAAACTTATATTCCTTATAATTAAAGATAGACTATATATATTTTGAAAATATATAATGTTTAAACTCAAAAATTCCTTTTTTCATGGATAATCCTCCTCTAGGTCGACCCTTCGATGACCAACTAAATCATATTGTTTCACATCGCCCACCAAAAGCACATGGTGATGCCTTCTACTGACCGTATCTATAAAAGAAATAAGAAACCCAATGATTAGGATATATATTTTAATTTAATATTATTTAAATAATTTAATTTTAATTCACCAATATTTCTTTAACTTAAACACTGGTGTAGAAAACCTGACCCTAGTATCCTGGAGCTGGTGTATGCTTTATTACTTTGGAATAATATACAATAAATTTAATCCATAAGGACCTAATAATATAGTATTATTGGAAAACTATATATATAATTTAAATTCATATTGAATTTGAAACATAAAATTCACTAAATAGTTTTTATAACACCATTATTACCCTTAGATTAAACATGCATATTAATCAGGAAACACCTCTTGCCATCCTGGGGAAAATAAAACATAAGAAAGGGATGGGATCAGATTTTCAGTAAGGGTTTGCGTATAACTGAAGCTATAAAAAAATAATTAATAATAAATATAGAAAGGTAAATAACTAAAACACATTAATTTAATCAATACCTTGAGCATAATATGGAAGAAATAAATGATGATCAAATAATACAATATAAATAATTACATGACCTTGAAACTTAAACATTAATATTCTAACTAAAAAAATAATCACATGGAATATCAATAACTAAATTCATAAAGATATAATGCATAATCATGGACATATTAAAAATGATATCAATGTCTCATTCCAGGTCTTATTACCAACATGGACTCATGCTGAGACATCTCACAAAAATCAGTAAGGCCTTAGCCAAATACCAAAGCTAATTTGACTCATGAGACCTACAAAAGTATCGATGACCTATGTAATTTTGTCCCCCTACGATAAATTAATAATTCCAATTCATTACTCATATAAAATGTGTGAAACATAAAAAATTATATTGAAAAACTAACATATAAAATGTTAATACTTACCCCAATCATTAAACATAATCACAAACCATCTAGAGTAATATGGTGAATGGTAATAAAATTGTACATCTCCAATCCAAATAATCATAAACCATCCATATAAATATTAAGGGTGTAATAAATATAAAATCTCCATAGTGGACCATAAGTAATAAATTTGTGATGTCATTGAGGGTTAGAAATACAACATAAATTTTGTTATTTTTTGAGGAAAATATCCTTTGTAATTTGGAAATCGACTTTAAAAAAATGTCACAAAAACATTTTTTAAATAATTTTAATTGAAAATTACCTTTTAAAATTTGTAAAATTATCTTAAAAATAATGATTTATGATCATGGTTGAAAATTTCATTCATTATGTACATGTTAAAACAAATATTCCATTAACATTTTTGGTAAAATCGAAATGGGACTTGTTTTGAAAATTACATGAATTTTTCATTGAAAACATTTTTAAAAAAGAGTAAATGGGTAAATATTTATTTTATAAATTATTTTAAGAAGGTTAATTTTTTTAAACAATTTTAGAAAACATTTATTTTTTTGAAAATGGATTTTTGACCGAAGTGAGAAATATAATCCGATTTTCTTAAAAACATTATCTGAATCGTTTTATGTACTAAAGATTAGAAAATGGAACTATTACATGAAAAAGTTCCTTAATAACCATATAAGAATAGAATATATTTAATTTAATATATAAATATTAAATAATTCCAAAAAGGGATACTTAAACAAAAACAATCCTGAATAATAATGAGATTGTGATATAAACCCTTACCACCTCAGTAACATTGAATCACAAACCCCCAGAAAGAAATAAATTTAAATGAAAATTTAAATAACAAGAAGTAAATTATATTCATGATATAATATATTTGAATGGGTAGTATATACACTACAAAAAGGAATAAGTGGTGAATATGGCATATGTCTTATATATGTAAAAGTGAGAAGACAAACCCTTATATCTGGTTCAAATTCCATCATATGTTTTAAAAACTCATCTATACTAAATATTGGTCTATTATAATTCTATTATATAACCATAATAATATATATCATACCATATAATATTATCTTATAACATTTTATGACCCATTTGTTTATAATATTTCATTATTTTCATTGTTTCTAGTGCTAATTGTATTGTTTTCTCATGCGTGTTTTGTCATGAAAGTTCCAGTTATTGTTATAAAAAATATTGTAAAATCATATGAATTATGGTATTAATATTATAAATTTTTTATTTAATTTTACACATCCTCATAACCATTTTTGAAAATTGGACATTGAATATGAATCACCTTACTTTATGGGGATGGTAGGTTGTACATACGTACGAGCGACAATATCATTCCTTTAAAGGGTGAAAGAGAAAGAAAGTTTTTGATATATTAATTTTAAATAATTCATATAAATTCATATATATCACATATATTCATTAAATTCAACCTTATCACTTTCCATGATTTTTATTGTGAAAAATGATTTACATCTCTTCGTGAGGCTGTAGTCTATCATACACACGAGCGACATTATCGTGTTTTAAATGGAATGAAAAGTAAGAAGGTGTATGTGATATTATATTTAATAATGTATAATTATATAATAAATATTATATATATCCATTAAAAATATAATTATATCTAACCATTAGAGGTGATGATGGAAAATGAGTTATGTTAATTTGTGTGGCTGTAGTCCACCATCCACATGATTGACGATTCTGTTTGCCATTAAATAGAAGTGATTTTGGATAAATATAATGAAATAAACATAATAAAATATAATTATATAGGAGATACCAGTGTTTTTAAATTTTTTTGTTTTAATAAATAATTTATGTTTTTAAAATAAGAAAGGAAAATAATGAGCATAGTGATGAAAATTATCATCTCTTAGAAAAACCTTCTTTGAATCTCTTCTTAATGAGCCTAGGGTTGGTCTTTCAAGAATAACAGAAGTTCGATATTGTGAATAAAAATGTTAAGGAGGTATTTTATCATGTTTTAGTCATGAAAAACGGATTTATAGGTGTTAATAAGTGAGGGGACTGAAAACAGTTTTATAAGTGGGGAAATGATATCTTTTTAGAAATTCCATAGAAATTTTCCAAAAGAATCCCAAATGATAAAATTATTCACATTAAAAAGATTAAAAATGACTATTGATTCTAAATTTGGAAGGATAAGGTTGAAATATGGCTATTAAATAATATTTTTAAATTTTGGTAGGTCATTTTAACCCCTATCTTCTTAGTTTAACAATTGATAAACCCATTATTACCTTAACTATGACAATTATTATTTTTTACTATTTTCAATATTCATTCTGGTCAAAAATTAAGTTTACCTTACTAGATAATATAAATTATTCTAATTACAAATATGAAATCCTTTTTTTCCAAATTCTATCCATATATTGGGAATAATTAAATTTAAAATTAAACCTACAGATGCGATGAAAAAGCTGGTTTTCCAAAGGAAAACATTCAAAAGTTTAAAAAGTTTTTATATCAGAACTAAAAATAAAATTGAATCCAATGAAATGAATTGGATAAATTTTAATATAATTTAACAAAATTTATTCTAATACTAACTTGAAATATAATTTTAATCTTGTAAATAATTTAAAAAAAAGAATTTTACTATAAAAATCTGTATTTTTCACTATTCATCGAAAATGGATCTTTTTATAAAAATGTCAAAAATGCACCCTAAGATAATTTTGATATGATGATTTAAAAAATTAAGTTCATTTTATTAACAAAAAATCTAAAATTTTTAAAAATTAATTTTAAATTATGTGTGCATAGTGCAACTATTCCACCTTTTAGAAAAATATATTTTTTCAGAAAACATTTCTTTTCTTCTTTAAAATGGTTCTTATTTTATTTAAAATAAATAGAAGAAAATTTAATATATTTTATAGATGTGTAAACCTTATAGTTTTTATAATTTCATTATTATTATTCTTAGCCTTCATCTTAACAGATATGTTAAAATGATCATTTTTCAATAATACCATTTTAATAGAGTATATATTTTCATTTAAATGCGGTGTTTTGTGTATTGAAATCTATCAAAGAGATTGAATTAAATGGAAATATAATGTATAGTCTTGGGTTGTTATATTCTCTTATAATCATGATGTTTCATGTCTTATATTCTATTGAACAAGATTTTTTTATTTTAAAACAGCGAGGTTTAATGTTCTACCCCCTTAAATATAATAAGTAATTGTAATTTAATCATGATATCAATAATAAAGGGTTTAGAATTTTAAAATAACCTTCTAGAAATACCACACCATGAGAGGGGTTAATAAAACTTATATTTGATAAAAGAGAAATAAAATTATGAACATCATCTGGAATAATCGTGTAACTAGGTTTCCATGTTAGAGAACCTAGGTTGTAAGTGAAGATATGGAAATGGAATAAAATCGTCAATAATTATAGAGAGTTATATATATAATTGATCACATGAAAGTGAATGATACTAAAAAATTATTAACCACAAATCCATAATTTTTTTATGGTTGAAAATACCATCAGTTCAGTAGAAATGAAGCTATTAGGATAACATTTTTGTTTCAATATCATTTTCCGAGAGTTTAGGAATTACTTTAAAATATAAAAATATACTTTCTTGATATATTGATATTTGATAGGAACAATTTATTCCTTTATTATGCTTCAATAAATTCCCACTTCATTTATTACTCCATGAAATGAATATCCAAAAAAAATTATGACTGAAGCACATTTAATAGATCATTATAATGATAAGATATTACTCATATCTATAGATATTTTCCTAAACCAAAGGGGTTAGTAAAAGTTATCCGATAACACCCAAAGTTAAACTTGATCCATTCAATATATAGTTTAACTTAAGATCCATCCAAAATATATCTTAAAAAATTTAAAAGGACGGTCACTAAATAAATATTATATTCCCCAAAAAATATAATGTGGATCAAAATGTCACATTACAAACATGTGAATAACTTGACCATAATAAAACCCTAATGGAAACATGACTACTTCAAAAAAACATAGTTTTTCAAATATATTCCATAAATCAATAATTACTCTAAACTCTAGTAATGATATCATAATCCATCAAATCACTAACCAAGTTCATGGTCACCAATAATATCTCATAAACATATCATTTTAATTATTACCTCAACATATAGAACATATTAAGGGTAATATTCCCTTAATAATGTGGTTTCTAAAAAGATAAACTTTCCAATGAATCACTTTTATTATTACCATTCAACACATGATTTCAAATCCATAAAGAAATAACACTATTGTATAATCCTTATCTGTTTCATGATTCTTATGAAAATAATATCATCAATAAAATACCATTACAACATATTTATTGGATCCAAATACACAATCAAATTAATAATTACACTTAAGATACCTAAATGGCATAAACTTGACCTTGATACCTTTTCTTCTTCTGAGGTATATTCCCTTGATGTTTGGGAAATTGGTTGGAATAGTACCCCATATACTTATAGTTGAAGTATTATATTTTGGGGGACTCTCCCTTACCCTAGAATTCATGAGCATTATGGCCTTTTTATCGACACATGAATCAGTAACCTTTTCCTTTTAGTCATGTACCAAGGTGTTTCTTTCCATAAGTATCACATTTGAGAAAATCCTTATTTCCATTCTTCCCTTTGCCCATTTTTTTCTCTGAAATTATCTTCTTATCTTGCTTCCCACCTATGTAATAAGTCTTGGGGAATTATTTCTCTATCTTGGTAGCACATGATATTATGTCCTCTAATACTGAGTAAGTTTGGGAGACCAGTTCCCTTAAAAGTATTGGCTTAAGCCCATAAAAATGGTCCATATTTTCATTTGGATTTTGTATGTTATTTGTGACATACCTTTATAACCATGTAAAGTTGGACTCATACATAGAAATAATTTCATCTTCTTTTTGTCTTAGACTCAAGAAGTGTCTTTCCCTATCTGCATGTTGCTCATGAGAAAAATATTTTTCCAACAAGTGTACATTAAAATCCTTCCATTACATGTTTTCTATTTCTTATTCATCCTTAGTGTTTTCAATAAATGGCCACCATTGATCCATATCTCCTAAGAGATGATAAACTTCTATGACAAGTTTCTCAATTTTACTACTTCCCAGGGTGAGAAATATCTTCTCTAAGGAACTTATCCATTTCTTAGCTAAAAATAGATTTGTAGTCCCATTGAATGATAGAGGTTTCTAACACATGAAGTGGTTTAACATTGTTACACCATGTGGTGGATCAATAGGCTTATACATATATAATAGTTTAGTACTCATAAACTATGTAAACTATCCCAATATGGTTTTAATTTGACAAGTTCTAGCTGTAACACTCACTCCAGCTTCATTATCTTACAGAAGAGGGAAATCCCTACATTGAGTACGCACATTGATATGGTTACCATTCCTTACATTAGGTGTCATTTATAAACAATGTAATATATTAGATTAGGTCATAAAATTATGAAACATACATTATAATCCCAATAATAGTGAAATACAAAACATAAATTGAAAATTTATGCCTAGATAATCTCATAATCATAATCATGGTTTCTTTTGGGATATCTTAATTTTTCAAATCCTTTATAATGTTTTGTAATTATGATATGAATTATCCTAAGTATATCCCCAAGGAGTGTCAAACCAAGTGCGTAGTCACTACAAGAAAAACATGAATTAGAGACATTTATTTTTTGCATTAGTGATGCTTGTAAAAATCGCTAATTCATTTACTGACACTTCTGAAAAGAATCATTAAAAGAGGTGTTGCAAAATTAGACTGACTAAAAACTAACATTTTTATTGAATTAAAGGAGAGTTACATAAATATAGAAAACTGAGGAACAAAAGAAATCATGGGGTTCTAAAATAATTTAGTCTTAGAGCATCACTAATAAAAAACCTCACCCCCTCCAAAGGCATTATCCCTGCCATAGAAAGCTGATAAAGACTCAATCACTGATTCCTTTGGGTTCTAGATGATGCCACCATCACACATCTCCCCCCAATAAGAGAGCCATCCGTATTGAGATTGATCCCAAAGTGAAGTGAATGCCAACGAACCCAGTGCCCATAACCATAATTGCAATCCTGGTTGGAAATGTAAAGACCCAGATTTTCCATGTAATTTTTTTAATTATATAAAATTATTACGAGTCTATGTAAGTCGACTATGTGTGATTCCAAGGCCTAGTCTGCCCGAAATGAATTTTTGAACATTTTTTAGGTACGTTCAGTAAACGTGTGGGTGGAATTTTCTAACATTTGAACAGGTGATCAGATTAAAAATATAAGGGTATTGTTGAATCCGAAGTGCCAGGATTCACTTAAGGGAGGATTCAAATTGACTACCATAGGTTTGGGGAAAAAATTATGTTTTGGTACTTTAAAAAGAATTATAAAAATAACTTAGTTAATATTTATTTTCTTTCTTTCCTCCAATGGAAAAAATGAAAACGTGGGACCAGCAACGTGTTAAGCCAATAAATGGCTTGACCTTTCAATCCTAAGTAACAGCTCCATTGGGGAATTAAAAAGGATCTTAATTAGTGAACCCCCATTAATTCTCAAAGTCATTACTTACCCCCCCCCCCCCTCTTATTTATATAGATCTTGGGGAGAGGTGTCGACGCTGCTTCACCAAGCAACGAAGTACTGAAAATGTGCCGAGACTCCAAACCTTTGGAGGACGGATCCGGTTTTGGCGAGCGATGACGAGCGACACTGAAACCCCAAACCAAAGATCGACAATCAAGCGATGTCGTTGGAGGCTAGTTTTGGGGACGGTGAGCACTGACCCACTTCCTCAATCATGGGCATTATACATGTTTTTTGAGGTAGGGATTATTTTTCTTTGTTTAATTCAAATGAATTTCTTGAATCCTTTAATCCTCCCTCATGATTACAAGCTAAAACAGAGGGAATGGGCCTAATGAACCTACCCCGGACCCTCCACTACCTTGCTAACCTTTCACCTCTATGGAATATCATCGACACTTAGGAATCAACTGGATATGATGGAGGTGGCACACCATCGTGCACCACAAGGGGAGGTAGAGACACTAAACCACGATGGTCAGCAGAGCATTTGGCACTAGCCGGCCATGGAGGAGGTGCGACACGATGTTGCGTGCCGCCAGTGAGAAAGGGGTCGCGGCTCGTCAACCAAAATGGTCAGTGGAGGTGGATGACACATTGATAGATCGTGAAGGGGAAAGGCCGCACAACCAGTGCGCTGCCAGTGAGTATGAGGCCGCAGCCAAAGCAGCGACAGGGGGGCTAACCTGTTTCTCTAGTGGGTTCCGCGGTGACCAGGAAATTCCAACATGGCACCACCATTTCACAATCAAAAAGGCCTCTAGGCCATTCGGGAGATCGGGGGACTCACCCCCCTCCCCGCGCTGGCTTGGGAGGACCCCACTGCGGGATGGATTTGTGGGCGGCGCCCCCTTGCGGGCCGAGCCACCCTTTTCGGGCTTCCCCCTTGCGGGCCACCCCCTTGTGGACTGAGCCACCCTTAAGAGTTGCCCCCTTGTAGGCTGGTCTGCCCTTATGGGCTGCTCTTGTGGGGGACGGGCCACCCATGGAGGCTGGTCCACCCTTGTGGTTCGCCCCCTTGAGGACTGGGCAGGACCTCGGCCCAGACAGGGTCGGGTCGGGTCGGACTGGACCCAGAAACACTAAAAAAGACATATATTAAGAACTAGATGTCTCTTTGAAGAATCATCTACGGTGTTGAGACCCTTGCAGTGAGAAAATCATTTTTTTATAGTCCAATAGTGTTTTGGAGAAAGTTCGAGTATGTGCGGGTTGGTTCAAACCCAAATCCAACCGGACCCTCAGAACTAAAATTCTTATAACTCACAGACAGGGCATATGATTGACGTGTCGTATACCATGTTGGAAACCTAAGGAAATGGAGGTTATTTGGGTTACTCCTTTATAGAGTTTAGTGTCAGTTGAGGTACGACCGATATCTTGAGGGGCAGATTCTACAAAAATCGAGCGCACCCGATGCGATGAATCAAGTGGCATGCTGTAAAATGAAGAAAGAACATCAATCCTGTGTGGGTTAGCATCTATCGATCTTGTGTGGGTCATTATCTATCAATACTATGTGGTTAAGATTCTATCAAATCCTGTGTGGGTCAGTACTCAACGATCCTGTGTCGGTCAGCGCATACCAATCCTATGTGGGTCAGATCCTGTGTGGGTCAGTGGGGGTTAATACCAATTGATCCTGTGTAGGTCAGCAGTAGTTCCTATTAGCAGAATAAGATGATCTAGCTTATGACTAATCATATATAATCATGTACTTAAGTGATACCTGATTGTGCACAGAGTCTTCTTACCTTCGTGGTGTTGTCTTTGTAGTGTTACCTATGTGGTACTACTATCTTCATGGTGATACCTGTGTGGAACTTCTATCTTCTTGGTGTTACCTATGTGGTACATCTATCTTTGTGGTGTTACTTGTGTGGTACTTCTACCTTCGTGGTGTTGTCTTCGTGGTGTTACCTGTGTGGTACTTTATCATGGCGTTACCTATGTGGTAATTCTACCTTCGTGGTGTTACCTTGTTGGTAAACTTCCCTCATATATGAGATAAGTATATCTTGATAACTTAGGTATATTTATCGGCATATACCTAAGTAGATTTGAGGTCTTTATTTGTGATTTTTTCTTCGTGGAACTCTAGGAGACCTACGGGGTCTCGGGTTCCCTACTAAATATCATTATACTTACCCCTTCATGGGCTACACCCACACCTTGTTGTTTCTTGTGAAGACAACATTGATCGAGGTAGATAGAGCCAGGACTGAACAATACTCGAACGTGGACTATTTGGAATAATGTGATGTAGGGACTACTGATCATGAGCTATAACTACCCTTCAGGTAGGATTCTCGGTGGATGATCGAGGAGCAGTTTACCCCTTTTAAATGTATTTTAACTTATCAGTTGTACTAGTACATTTCATTTGGGCTTGTATTCTGACACCTTTACTTTCGAGACACTTTTATTACAGCATTTTACATCGTGGTTTATTATTATTTTGTTCTTTGATTGTGTGTCTATAAATGTTAAAAGGAAATGCCTTCCCATTTTAGGGATACTCCTTTCCGGTGCCTGTCGCTAGCCCCTGGCCTATGGAAGGCAGCCTTGGGGTAGTCATGGCATGGGCCCCGAGGGACGGGTCATGGCAAAGTGGTATCAGAGGAGTTGATTCTACCGAAGAACTAGGACTATGATCTTTTATATGTAGAAATAGTGTTAAGTGTTATGAGCATGGTTTTCTATTTGGGGAATACAGTGTTCTTGCGGTGGATGATGTATCCATACTCCCGGACCATGAATCCTGATTTTTGAATCAGCGCACAAAAGAACTGATTGTTTGTGTTTTCAAATAGTCTTTCTTATGACCTCTTTGAGTCAGATCACAAGGTATTACTTATTGATCATTGCACACCTGTCTTCTTTCAGGATGCCTCCACATAGATAGCCAGCAAGGATTCCTGAGAGAGTACATGATGACAGCCCAATGAGAAATGAGGCCTCAGTGCGGGGCCCTCTTATGATGTTATCACCTTTGGGTTGTGTACCAGTAGCACCAATACCCATTGGTTAGCCGTTGCCACCATTAGAGGGTGCATGATGACTGAGCACATTTCACGAGTTTTAGCAGCAGATACCTTTTATTTTCTAAGGTGAGATGGACCTGCAGGCAGCTGTGGACTAGATGGAGGCTGTAGTTAGAGTTTTCTGCTTGGTTAGGACACCAGCTAACCTTATGGTGATCCTAGTAGCCAGTCTTTTTCTGGAAGCAGTAGGGAGATGGTGGAGATTGATGCTCCAGATACATGAAAACGTGACTCTTATCTAGGTAGACTTTGAGAGAATTTTTAGGGTAGAGTTCATTCCAACGACTCTACACTCAGTGCATATACATGAGCTGCTGCACTTACAGTATGGAAGCATGACTGTGGCCCAATACTCGGAGAGATTCACTGATCTCTCCCGCTACTCCAATAACATGGTATGGGAGCCTTCTTCTGGGCCCATACCTTTGAGTAGGGTCTCCGACGGAAGATCATAGCATCAATGATATCGCCCAACATTATGACGTTGGATGGGGCACTAGAGCTAGCACTCTTGGTGGAGATATTCCTAGATAATTAGGCACTGACAGTGAGAGCCACCACCAGACGTCAGGTAGTAGAGTCATCTGCATCAGGCATTAGATGGATGACGTAGGGGGCCAAGCGGGCTAGGCCTTCTAGTGGAAGACCTCAAGATACAGGGTCGGAGGTGTGGGGCTCATGGGGCAGATGAGGATAGCTAAGGAGAAGGCAGTGCTACTCATGCAGCGGGCATGGTCACATGGCTCGCGACTTCCCAACTCGTTGTACAGACGACCAGTAGACAGTCAAGGGATCATCTAGGAAGAGGCAGAGATTCAATCGGGGAGGTCCACAGGTAGAAGACAGATGTGGTAGAGGAGCTGGTCGTGCAACAGGCAGTGGGTAGGGATTCAAGGTTCTACTGGAACCACCTCGAGCTGGTCCACCCCAACCAGAAGGAGCAGGTGGATAGGGATGTGCTCAACTCCAAGAATCTGAGGCCTAGGACCACGTTGCTCCGAAGATGATTAGAGGTACAATATGTGTCTACTCCACCTTAGCTATAGTACTTATAGACATAGGTTCTAGAAAATATTTTATTTCCACGACCCCCATTCGGAGCTCCGATATTCCAGTGGAGTTGTTGGATCAATCATTATGGATACACACTCCTACGGGAGAGGATTTGACGATTACACACTGGTGCCGATAGTGTGTGCTTAGTCTAGGAGGTGAGAGCTTCGGCTGGGATCTTCTAGTAGTGGCGTTGAGGCCTTACGATGTCATCCTGGGTATGGATTGTTTATCTACATTCCATGCTCAAATTGATTGTATTAGGTGAAAAGTGTGGTGTGTTCGCCAGGTTGGGACCCGGTTTCCCTCAACCGATGAGAAGGGATCCTTTTCAGCACATGATGGACTTACCCGGAGGAGGGTGCAGCTGATCACAGACTAGTTGGCTAGCCTTACCCTTGGAGCAATTGATGTTGAGAGTCTAAGCTATCCTGTAGTGGTGGACGAGTATGACGATGTATTTCTTGATGATGTTCCGGGACTACCTCCACACAGAGAGGTAGACTTTTACATCGACCTGTACCCCAGGATGACACCGATATCTACACCAGCATATTGGGGGGATCCTGAAGAGCTTCATGAGTTATGGGTACAGTTGGAGGACTTACAGAAAAAGGGGTTAATAAGGCCCATATTTTTTCCATGGGAAGCCCCAATTTTGTTCTCCAAGAAGGTATATGGGAGTTTGAGACTCTATGTGGACTATCGGTGCCTGAACGAAGTGTTCATGAAGAAGAAGTATCCAATTCTGAGGATTGATGATATTTTAGATTATCTGATGGGAGCTCATTGGTTTTCGAAGATACACATCAGATCAAGCTATCATTTGCTTAGGGTACGAGATGAGGATTTTTAGAATACGACCTTTAAATGTTGGTATGACCACTATGAGTACTTGGTTATGTCGTTCGACATGACTAATGCCCTAGAAGTGTTCATGGGACTCATGAACATGATCTTTCAGCCATACCTCGATCAATTTGTGGTGGTCTTCATTAATGACATCTTGATATAATCAATGATAGAGGAGGAGAATGCCTATCATCTGCAGATAGTATTAGATACACTACAAGAGCACCGACTTTATGGAAATCTCTTGAAGTGCCAGTTCTGGATACGAGAGGTCCACTTTCTAGGACACGTTTTCTCGGAGGATGGAGTTGTAGTGGATCCAATAAAGATAGAGGAATTAATTTCTTGGGAACCACAAAAAACAGTGTGAATGAGGTGCAGAGTTTCTTGGGGTTGGATGGATACTACTAGAGATTCATGACTGGATTTTCCAGAGTTTCAGAACCCTTGTCAGCATTGACGAAGAAGGGACAACCCTTTTTATGGATGGAGAGATGCCAACAGAGTTTTCAAGAGCTGAGTCAGAGACTGATGTGTGCCCCCATCTTGAGGCTACCAGAAGAGGGCATTGGGTATTTAGTATACTGCAACGCATCATGGACCAGACTTGGATGTGTCCTAATGTAGGAGAAAGTAGTGATGTCTTATGGATCACGACAGATTAGGAAACATAAGAAGAACTATGCTACCCATGACCTGGATTTAGTAGTTGTTGTCTTCACCCTAAAGACGTGGTGACATTACTTGATGGAAGAATGTTTTACAGTCTACTATGATGACAAGAGTCTCATGTATATCTTCTCTCAGAAGGACCTGATCCTGAGACAACGACGATGGCTATAGTTCCTCTACAACTATGAATTTGAGATATTCTATACTCCTGGGAAGGAGAATGTGGTGGAAGATGCACTCAACAGGAGGTCTGGTTTACAAATACTGAATGAGGCCATAGAGCAGCTGCCCGTGTTGTAAATATCCTTTATGGATAGAGACGGAACAACTTACCTATAGTCTATGACAGTCACTCCCCCACTCCTTCACCGAGTTAGGGAGGCACAGCTTGAGGACATTGACTGTGAGGCTCGACGAGCTTAGATATCTTCAGGACATGCACCTAAAGATTTTTTTGAAGGTGGGGAGCACTTCATCCTTTTCAGAGGATGTACCATGGTACATGTGGTGCTACAAGAGGAGGTGTTGAGAGAGTTCTATACGTCCCATCTGGCGGTGAATCCTTGTGTGGAGAAGAAGTACCAGGACCTCCAGCATCAGCACTGGTGGCCAAGGATGAAGAAGGCAGTGGTAGAGTTTGTTTCAAGATGCCTCACTTGTCAGCAAGTGAAGGCCAAGCATCAGGTTGCAGCAGGATTAGTGCAGCCACTGGAGGTGCTGGATTGGAAGTGGGATGGAATCTCCATGGAATTTGTGACAGGGCTTCCACATACGTTTAGGGGACATGATTCCATTTGGGTGATCATTGAAAGACTCACAATGTTGGCACACTTCCTACCTATCAGAGAGCAGGGATCAGTAGAGGTCTTTGGAACTCTCTACGTACAAGAGATTGTGCGACTTCATGGGTTTCCATTGATGACCGTCTCTGACCATGAAACATGTTTTACTTCCCAGTTGTTAAAGAGATTGCAGGAGTCGTTTAGGACTCAGTTACATTAGAGCACTTCCTTTCACCCTCAGATGGATGGTCAGATGGAGTGGACTATTCAGATGCTGGAGGACATGCTACATGCATGCATCCTAGATTTTGGCTGTAGCTGGGAGGATCACTTGCCCTTGGTGGAGTTCGTATACAACAAAAGATATCACTCCACCATCAGTATAGAACCGTTTGAGGCCTTGTATGGTCGACCATGAATATCACCTCTATGCTTGAAAAACTCAGGGGAGTTAGCACTTATGGGTACAGAGTGGGTACGTGCTACCACTGAGAAAGTGCAGATCATCCTGAAGTAGATAAAGACTGCACAGAGCAGACAGAAGTCTTATGCTGACAGGAGATGAAGACCATTGGAGTTCCAGGAAGGGGACTATGTATTCTTGCTAGTCTCCCCATGATGAGGAATACCGAGATTTGGCCGTGGCGGAAAACTATCAACAACGTTTATCAGACCATTTCTAATACTTTAGAGGATTGGTGAGGTGGCATACCACTTTCCACTACCACCGTAGTTAGTGATGGTGCACGACGTCTTCCACATATCCCAGCTGAGGGGATACATGCATGACCCATCTCACATCATCTACCATGACGAGATGGAATTCGATGATGGAGTAGTGTTTATAGAGGTTCCGGTAGAGATTGAGGATCGACATAAGAGAGTCCTTCGTGGGCAGTTGATACCTCTGGTGCACGTTCACTGGTATTATAGGAACCTCCAAGAGAGCACGTGGGAGCAGGAGGCTCAGATTCGTGATCAGTATCCAAATTTGTTTTCTTAGTTTATGTTTTGGACTTCAGGGATGAAAATACATAAGGTGAGGAGAATGTAAAGGCCTGGATTTTCTATATAATTTTTTTAATTATATGAAATTATTACGAGTATAAGAAAATTTATGGTGCATGATTCCATGGCCCGGTGTTCCCAAAACAAATTTCTAAACATTTTTTAAGGTACATTCAGTAAACACGCAAGCGAAATTTTTGAACTTTTGAACCGGTGCACGGATTTAAAATATGAGGGCACTGATGAATCCGTAGTGCCAGGATTCACTTAAGGGAGGATTCACTTTGAATACCTTATGTCTGAAGAAAAAGTTATGTTTTGGGACTTTTAAAAGAATAATAAAAATAAACTAGTTAATATTTATTTTCTTTCTTTCCTCCAACGGACAAATGGCAACGTGGGACTAGAGAAATGTCAAGCTAATAAATAGCTTGACCTATCAATCCTAAGTAAAAAATCTGTTGGGGAATTAGGAATGTTCCTAATTAATCAGCCCCCATTAATTCCCAACATTGTTACTTACCATCCCCCTCTTTTATTTATATGGAGCTTTAGGAGAGGTGTCGACACTACTTCACCTAGCAACAAAGTGCTGACAAAGTGACGAGACACCAAACCCTTGGAGGACGGAGCCAATTCCAGTGATCGGTGATGAATGACACTGAAACCCCAAACCGAATATCAACAATCAAGCAACGTCGTTAGAGGCTAGTTGCGGGGATGATGAACACCAACCCACTTCCTCAATCATGGGCGTTCTCCATCGTTCTTGAGGTAGGGGTTTGTTTTTATCTGTTTAATTCAAGTGAATTTCTTGAACCCTTTAATCCTCCCTCATGATTACAAGATAACATAGAGGGCGTGGGCCTAACGAACCCAGCCCGGACCCTCCGCTACCTTGCTACCCTTGCGCCTCAGTGGAAGACCGTCAGTGCGACGACACCAACCGGCTACGATGGAGGAGGAACGCCATCGATTGCCGCAAAAGGAGGCCGTGACGGTCAGCGGAGTGGCCAACACCAGCCATATATGGAGGAGGTACGATATGAAGTCACATGTCCCCGGTGATCATGGGGCCACACCTCATTAGCCGCAAAAATTGGTGGAAGCGGCTGTCACCTTAGCCGACTGCAGAAGGGAAGGGTAGCGTGACCAACTCGCCGCCTGTGAGAAAGGGGTTGTGGATGAAGCTACGGCGGAGGCGGAACCAACGCCTTTGGTAGGTTCCGTAGTGACTAAGGGGTGCCCACATGGGTGCTTCATTTCACAAGTCGAATGACCATCGGTCTGTTCAAAAGATAGGGGGATGCACCCCCGCTCGCGCTGGCTAGGGCGGACCCCACCACTGGATGAACTGGCAGGCCGCACCCCCTTGCATGTCGGGCCACCCTTTGCTCTCCGTGCTTGTTTGACACCCCCTTGTGGGTCAGGACGCCGTTGAGGGACCCCCTTTCTAGTCAGACTGCCCTTGCGGGCTGCCCCTGTACAGGCTGGGCAGCCCTTGCGGGCTCGGCCGCCTTTATGGGTCGAGCCCTTGCAGGTCGGGCCGCCCCCTTTGTGGGCAGGCTGCCCCCTTGTGTGTCGGGACACCCCCTTATGGGCCTGGCTGCACCCCCCTTGCAGTCCAAGATGGACATCGAACCAGACCAGGTTGGTCTGATTGGGTCGAATGGACCCAGGCCCAACCGGACCGAGAAACACTAAAAGTGTCATATATTGAGAACCAGATGTCCGTTTGACGAACCGTATGTGGAGATGAGACCCTTGGAGAGATAAAATACTTTTGATATACTCTAATTTAGTTTTTGAGATAATTGGAGTACATATGGGTGGGATCGAACTCGAATCCAACCAGGCCCTCAGAACTAAAACGCTTATAACTCACAGATCGGGCATCCGATTGATGAATAGTCTATGACGTTTGATCCCTTATGACATGAAGGTCCTTTGGGTTACTCATATATGGAGATTAGTGGTGGTCAAGGTATTATTGACATCTCTAGGGGTAGATTCTATGGAAATTGTGCGCATTGGGTGTGAGGAATCCAGTGGCAGGTTGTAACGTGAAGGAAGAACATCGATCCTGTGTGGGTCAACATCTTGAGATCCTATGTAGGTCAGCTTATTTTTAGATTCGGTGTGGGTCAGTGCTCAGCGATCCCATGTGGGTTAGTGCATACCGATCCTATATGGGTCATATTCTGTGTGGGTCAGCGGGGGTTAGTACCTATCGATCTTGGGTGGGTCAGCAGCAGTGCCTCTTAACAGAATAAGATGATGTAGCTTACGACTAATCATCTGTACTTCAATACTTAAGTTATACCTGACTGTGAGCTGAGTCTTCTTACCATCATGGTGTTGTCTTTTTGGTTTTACCTGTGTCGTACTAATATCTTCATGGTGATACTTGTGTCGTACTTCTATCTTCGTGGTGTTACCTCTATGGTATATCTATCTTTGTGGTGTTACCTGTGTGGTACTTCTACCCTTGTGGTATTGTCTTTGTGGTGTTACCTGTGTGGTAATTCATTGTGGTGTTACCTATGTGGTAATTCTACCTTCATGGTGTTACATTTGTGGTAAAATTCCCTCATGTATGATATGAGTATATCTTGATAACTTAGGTATATGTATAGGTATATATCAAAGTAGAGTTGAGGTCTTTATTTTTGTTTTTTCCTTAGTGGATCTCTGGGAGACCTACGAGGTCTCGGGGTCCCTACTGAGTATCGCTACACTCACCCCTGCACGGGCTATGACCGAACCTTGTTGTTTCTTATGCAGACAATATACATCATTTATCAAGGCTGAGTGAGCCAGGACAAGACGGTACTCGGAGGTGGACTATTTGGCATCAAGTGACATAAGGACTACTGATTGTGAAATGTACCTACCCTTCAGGTAGGATCCTTGGTGGACGATCCATGAGATGTTTTCCCCTTTTAGATGTATTTGTACTTATCATTTGGGCTTGTATTCAGGCACCTTTACATTCAGCACACTTTTACTACAGCAGTTTACTTCGTGGTTTCTTCTTGTTGTGTTCTTGGACTGTGTGTCCGTACAGGTTAAAAGGCAATGTATTCCTATTTTAGGGATATTCCTTTCCGGTGATAGTCTCCAGCCCCTAGCCTATGGAAGGCAGGCATGGGGTAGTCACGACTTGGGCCCCGAGGTACGGGTTATGACAGGAAAGAAACTGGTGCGAGACCAAGCCACTAACCGACGATGCAGCATGATAGTCCATGCATAACTGGACAAAGTCCTAAAAACGATTCCTCATTTTGAAAAGAATGATAATATTAGGACCACAAAAACTCTTGGAGTATGCATCATTCCTCACTGAATAGATAATCCAACACCATTCTAAAACAATTACCGCACTCGCCTTCCTCTCAGAACCATGTTCCCCTGCTCTCTAAAACCAAGAGCTAAGAAAAAATTCCAACAATCCACCCAGACCATTCCATCCTGTAGAAACACCAAAGGCTTGCCAAATCCATTTATCCCACTCACCATCAAAGAATATATGTTCCACCATTTCTTTCTTGGGATTAAAACTTCACCAGCACCATGAGGCGAATTGCACACCCATGCATTTGATGTTTTCATTAGTGGGCAAGGCATGGTTCCTAATGACATTTTGGGGAAGCATTTCTAAATTAATGATGTTTTTGGGGAAACATGGATAAATTATGGATTCTTATGGGAAATGTTACTAATTTAGAAATTTTTTCAAGGAACCATCACTAAAGTTTCGATGTTTTCATGAAATATCACTAAATTAGCGACATTTTTAAAAAACTTTGCTAAAAAACATCGCTAAATTCCAATTTTTTATAATGAGTAAGGCCCATTTCCATTCACCAGGTGATGATTAGTTCAAGCCCAATGTTCTCTTTCTTGAGTTATTACACCTTTTTATATCTTTTCTATAGTCACGTCCACATGTAATATCCATACAGGGATATATTTCTAGAGAAAACCACATAATCACTTCCTTGGATAAAATTTAGGATGTTATTCTACACTTATCCTCAAAGTCTATCATAAGGTTATGTTCCCTAATATTTGTTTTTATAAATAGTGTTCCCAAGTTTTATAATAAAATTCCATTGATCCCAACTATAGAGACCCCAAACCCATTATTCTAAAGTTGATTCTTATTTTATTACATTGATATAATATATAAGGAATATCCTCCAAATGGACCTAATAGTTTAGTAGACGTGAAAAACTAGATACATACATGAAACTAACATTACATTTTAAAACATAAAATACACAAAGTATTTTATTTGGGAACACCATTATTCCCCTTATTGTAACCCAATATATCAATCATAAAATACTTCTTGGTGTCTTATGTAAAATAAAATTTAAGAAATGGGTGAGATTAGATGCTCAGTATGTGTCTGTGTACAAAAAAAAGATATGAATAAAGAAGGAATAATTAACATATAATGGTAAATAACTAAAACACATTCACTTTAACTAATAACTTTACCATAATATGGCATTAATCAACGATGATCAAATAATTCCATATAAATAATCACATGAGCTTGAAATTGATCCATGTATATTCTAACTAATCAAATATTCACATGGAATATCAATAAAATAATTCATAATGATGGAATTCATAATTATGGACATCTTAAAAAAACTTCCAATTCTTCATTCCAAGAATTCTTACCATCAAGGCCTCATGACATGACATATTACATAAATGGGTAAGACCTTAGAAAAATATGCAAGATAATTTGTCTCGTGAGACCTACCAATGCAACACGAGGCTATGTAATTTTTGGACCCATCCATAACTTAATAAATATAATGCATTAATCATATGAAATAGGTGAAATGTAATAAATATAAACATTTTTATTGAAAAACTAACATGTGAAATGTTAATTCTTACCCCAATAAATAAATATTATCACAATCCATCCAGAGTAAAGTGGTGAACGATACTAAAATTGTACACCCCCAACCCAACTGATTGTAAAACATCTGGAGGAATAATAAGGATAGTATCAATACAACATATCCCTAGTGGATCATAAGTAATAAAGGGTTGGTGTTGTTGATGGATATAAATACCAAAAAAATTCCATTAAAAACATTTTTGAGGAAAATATTATTTTCTCTTTAAAAATCACCTTTTAAAACAAAAAAATCAAAAAATATTTTAAAAATATTTTTCTTTAAAAATAATCTTTTAAAACTTGTAAAATAATCTTTAAAACATTTAGCTTAAATTAGGATGGAAATATTTGTTCATGTTAAACATATTAAAAAATATTCCTATCACATTTTCATTAAAATCCAAATAGGCCTTGTTTCGAAAATGAAATTAGTCTTCCATTGAAAAAAAAATTCTTAAAGAAAAACTGGGTAAAAATATATTAAATATATTATTTTTAAAATTTTAAAAACATTTTTGAATACATTTTCATAAAACATGGATTTTAAGAAAAAATATTTTTGACTGGAGGGAGAAATAAAATCCGATTTTCATAAATTTTTTTTTTCAATAATTCTAAATGTAAAAGAGTGGATGAATGGAACTATTACATAAAAAATTCCATGAATAACTAGAGTAAAATAAAATAGATTGATTTTAATATATTTAAATATCATATAATTATCCAAATGAAAACATAAAAAAAATAATCATGAATAATGATGAGATTGTGAAATAAACCCTTATATGTTCAGTAACTTTGAATAACAATCCCCATGAAATAAATAAATTTAAATGAAAATTTAAATAACATGAAGAAAAATAGATTCATGATATAACATATCAAAATGGGAAATATATACACCACACAAAGGAATAATTGTTGAATATGGTGTGTGTCTCATGGAAGTAAAAGTACGATAAGAAACCTTTAAATTTTGTTCGACTTCATTAATATGTGCATGAAACTCCTATATAATAAATATAGGTTTACTATACATATATTAAAAAAATATAATCACACACACACACACATATCATACCATATAATATTGTATTATAACATTTTAGAACCCATTTTTTTAATAATATTTCATTATTTTCAATGCATCAGGTGTTAATTGCCTTGTTTTCTCATCCATATTTTGTCATGAAAGTTATGGTTATTGTATACAGGATACATATCAATTATATCCATAATGATATAAATTTTATAAATTTTATTTATTTTTCATTTGACACATCCATAGAACCATTCTTTAGAATTGGACATAGAAAACGAATCATACCGCTTCATGGATACGGTAGGTTGTACGTACGCACGAGCGATGATGTCATTTCATTACAGGGGGAATAGGTTAAAGTATGGGTGAGTGTATGATATATTAATTTTCTATAATACATATAAATTTATATATATCACATATATTCATTAAATTTATCCATATTAAGTGCTAGTGATAATCAAATCGCATCGCTTCACGTGGATGTAGTCCACAATACACATGAGTGACGTTTTTGTATATTAAATGGAATGGAAAGTAAGAAGGTATATGTGATATTATAATTATAGAACTATAAGTATATAATAAATAATATATATATATATCTATTAAAACCATCATTATATATAATTGTGAGATATTCTGATGGAAAATAATATACATCGGTTCGTGAGGCCGCAGTACATTGCACACAAGTTTAATGATTTTGTTTTCCATTTTATAGAAGTAGAAATGAATAAGTATTATGAAATAAACATAACAACATATCAGTATTTTTGATATACTTGTGTTATTATATAATAATTTTTAATAAAAAATTTATGGCTGTAAAAGAAGAATAAAAAAGAATGAGTTTAGTGAAGACAATTACCTTCTCTAAGAGAACCCTTCTTTGGTTCTCTTAATAAAGACCATAGGGTTAGTATTTTTGGAAGGGAATAAGAACTATAATGAGATTAAGGATGTTGGGGAGTGATTTTTTTTTGTCTTGGATGAGAAAAACTTCTTGATCGGTGTGAATAAGTGAGGGGATCTAGGTTCCCTTTATAAGTGGGGAAAGGGGACTTTCACGGAAATTACATAGAAATTTTCCAAAATAATCCAAAATTATAGATTTATTAACATAAAAAAAGCTTAAAAATTAATATATATTTAAAATTATAAAGGATAAGTTGGAAATACGTTTATAAAATAATATTTTGACAATTTGGTACGTCATTTTAACCCATATTTTCTTAGTTTAACCCCTAGTAAACCCATTTTTACAATGATCATAATTAGTTAAATTGATTAAAATAACCTAAACTAGTTAAATTTTAATATAATTGAACTAATTATAATTTAATATAAACTTAAAATATAATTTTAACCTTTATATAATTTCAATGAAAAAGGATTTTTCTATAAGAAATCGAATTTCTCACTATTCATCAAAAAATGAAACCTTTCAAAAAAATATAAAAAATTAACCCTAATAAAATTGTCATATGATGATTTCAAAAATTAAAATCATTTTATTAAATAAAATTTATATAATTTTAAAATTTTAATTTTAAAATATGAGCACAAAGGAGGATTAATGTTTCTCTAAAAAAATAATGTTTTTCAAAAACAATTTCTTTTTAATTCAAATGGTCATTATTTTTATTTCTAATCAATATAAAACCATTTAATTTATTGTATACATGTGTAAACCATATAATTTTTATAATATTGTTATTAATATTCATACACTCTATTAAGGATGATGTTCTTCTTTTAAAATCTTGGGGTGTTACATTGGTGTATTCAAACTTGATGTTTGTAACACACCTTGGTCTCTGCCCTAAAACTAAAATTGTCTCACTTTACTAGTTTTTGTGAGCATATATACATTTTTTTATATTATAGTGTCCCTAATTATATTATTTCCTATTAAATCTATCTTCCCTTCATAAAAACTAATCTCAAATGATGTTATTTCCCTACCAAACCAATGTTGACCTCACTCATTCCTAACTATAAACTCTTCCATAAACCTAAACTAATTTCATTGATACTAATATTTCCTACCCCATCCTCACTAATAACTATAACGGACTGATATAATTGATGAGTTTTATCCACTAAATCCTCCCTCTAATAGGTCATAGTTTAATGAAAAACAGTGATGTTATAAAACACATATATGAGAGTCATTACCCTAAAAATCCCAAAAACTAAAATAAAATCCACCAATCAAATATTTATAAAAAAATATTAAAGAAATAACACAAGGCTTGCAATATCACACATTAAGTAATGTCTCTAAGTAAATACCCAAAATAATAAACTCCAATGACAATGAATCCAAAAATGAAAACCAAAAACACATAAAGAGATAATAATGTTTGTACTTATCACCAAATTTTCCAGAAAATATATAAAAACAAGATATATAGTATAGGGATAACAATGAAAGTATACCCATTAAGATCCTCCCTAGACTCTCTAATGAAGATGTGGATGAATTATACTAAAAATTAACTGAATAAACAATGTAACCAAATAATCTCTTATACTAGTTCAATTATTATCCATCCTCATGAAGGCTTACTCAAAAAATACTAAAAAAATATAATGATGTAATAATCAAAATAATATATACAGGAAGGTACCCTAAATCCACTTCTCTAGGGAAACTAATTGTTCACACACTCTAAATACTTATTCCTTGACACTATCATCCCTTATATATATATAACCACATAATAACATCATATTAATAATAATAACATTAGATCCACATAACACATATCCTATCCACAATCAAATCTCTAATACACAATAACAACATCATGGCACATTGATACTACATTTTGACCAAGTCACATACTGATAGAAGTGAATCATGTTCCATCCACTACATGTATATCTCATCTACATAACCATATCACCACCTCATCATGACATATTGTATCCACATGCCATCGTAAACTATACTCTTTATGAAAGAGAGAGTTGGGAAGGGGGAGTAGTTAGTAATTCATATTATCTCTATCCAAGATGTTAGGGGTATACATAGAATCCAAAACATTCATATGGGCATCAATATGGTTTCCTTATTCATGTGGTGGTTCATATGAAATTAAAAATTTATAAATGATATAGTATATCACATGATACCAATACAAGGGTTAACCCACTAACACAAAATCTCTATATCCATTACACAGATCTCCACTTCACTTAAAAACCACTACCACCTATAACCTCAACAAATATCCATCCCCAGTATCATCATATAAAAATTAAATAACCCCACACCACATTTCATTTGCAATTTTATATTTATCTATTACCATCCATATTATATTCATTATGACACCTTTATTTATAGCCACTAAAATTTATTAAAATCATTTTTACTTAAGTATTTATATTTTATTTACGACATATAAACTATACTCCTCTTCATTAAAAATTTCCCACCCATAATTTACATCATACATACCCTTTCCTTTCTTTAGATTCAATTATTTAAATAATATTCCATATTTCTATATAACTTGTCCCCATAGGCCTATCAAACTATCAACACTATCGCAAAAATAACCACAAACTATCTCATTATCCACCACCACATCATTCCAACAACAATAAGGATACCAACACATTCCTGATGTCATTTATAGAAACATGGGAATATAATATAATAAACACTTCATCAGAGAAATAACACATTATAACACACCATCTCCAAAAGTAGAAATCTTATTTTCCCTATAATAATTATTAATATAAAAAAATAAAATAAAGAAAATATTAACATCAATAAAATAAATGATAAATTTTTGATTCTAACTACTCTGTTTCATTAAAATCTTTATATTACTTACCAAATTTTAGAATGATACAATAATTCAAAAGAAACATATTTCATAATAGCTCAATATTCATATTCCATCCAAATATATCAATTAACCATTAAAATAATAACGGAGATCAGGTAAATAATTCGTGATGAAACTACTTCAATAACTTATTTAGGTATGAATTATTAAATTTATTAGGATGATTTCAAATTTTTAACCAAGGAAAACCAAAACATAAAAATAATATGACTTCATTACAAATAAATAATATAAATATTAAATATACTACATTGATTAAAGCTTAAAAAAATCACAACATGAATAAAATAAGAGGATAAAGGTAAAACTCAAATAAAATCAAAATAAATCCCCATAAAAAATTTACACAATAATAATTTATTAACTAATTGAATAAAAATCCACAACACCAAACCAAAAACTCAACTATATCCTCTGTATGAAGAATAAACAGGATAATAATGAAATAAATTATGAGATAAATATACATTTAACCATGAAAGTTATATCAAATAAGTCCAAGACTTAAGATTCATTAAAATATACCCAAATACCCCCAATAAAAGAAAATAAATATACATATGGTTCAAAGAGAGACAAGGGAATTAAAGATAATTACAAAACACATCTAAATTTAACTTAATTTTTCATGTAAATAAAATAATGGCATGATGATAATCATCAGGGTGTAATGAGGTCATGTCAACCAAGCCCCTTGAAAATCACAAAATGATCCCTTATAATTTATATCTCTATATTTGGATAAAAATTATTCAAACCCATAATAAAAAACCACAATGTTACTAAGACCACCATTACAGTGACCCACATCTTACATACTTGATATTAAAATATTTTTAATTTATAAAAACATAATAATAAAAATACCACAATCAAAATGTTTAGTGTAATAGAAAAATTAGGTCTATTAAACATAAATACATATAAAAAATAAAACCTTAATTGAATCCATATTTAGAGTTATACAATATCTTATCATGATCTCTTTAGAAAATGTATTTACTAGAGGACAAACATTAAATAATGGGTGAGAAAAATGACTAATAAGGGGAGGGATAATTAGGTAGGAACATGATACATGAATCATTATAGTATATAGGGTAGAATAATAATAATAATATAATAAACACATAATCATCATTGTTAGCATAAAAAATCATTTTAATATGGCATGGGATGTGAAATATCCATTATATTTAAACATATTAAAACTGTGGAAAATCTAGTACAGAGAGTTTATAAATATATTAAATTAAGTTCACACATTTGAAATGGGTATAATGATTACTTCATATAATTTGAACAAATATAGTATCACGTTCATTCTTAACATATATAGTAAAATGATGTATATAACTTTACCCAATTAATTAAAGGTATATATAGTTCCAATCACACCCAAAACGTCATAATATTCTCATAATCAGGCATTCCACATATAAATGGAATGTAAATTAATCATAAATAAGAAATAAAACTATGAGAAAATAATGGGTATATAATGAATTCATAAGAAATATATTGAAGAATAAAATTTCAGTTCCAGAAAAAAAAAATGTATAATATTATTTTTATCATTCAATGGTTTCATTAATAAATAGAATACCATGGTTTATTAAAAATAGACGAATGTAAATTTGAAGAATCAATGCGAGACTTTGAGAATAAACACTTTATAGTTAATCATTAAGGTAGTTGATAATTCATAACAATGAAGTAAGAAAATACATATACCTTGAAGAATATAAGGAATATATAAGTAAAATACATTTAGAAATGATTTTGGAAGAATAATTGGAAAAGATAGATGAAGAGAAAAGAAACTCAAAAGAAACTGTCTAGTTTGAGAGTCCCCTTATATTAGGTTCCATTTTGTTTTATCACATTTACAAAACATATATAACCAAAATATATTTATTACAACATTAATCTAGAAGTCAATTATATTCATTTATCTTATTATTTATCAATTATAATAATTATAATTTATTTGATAATCTATTTCTAATGATTAAGTGGTTTGATGTCATGTTTCTTTGAATTATCCTTTTTTATTTCATTTTTTGGATTCATTATTACTTATGGATTAGTAAAATTTCCTCCAAAAGCTAAAAAATAGTATATTACCAATTTATAAATCATAAATAATTTTTTCTAACAAGTTGTGAAGGCTATGGTATGTAAATAATTGAAAACATCCTCATAGGAAGATAAACCTAACCATTAATAGGACTTTGTCAATGTGGGGTAAGGGTGTATGTCTATATATTAAATAGATTAAAATAAAAATAAAATATTATAATGAAATTAATATGTTATATAATTGTGAATTAAATTTTTTTAAGGTATAAAAATATTCAAGATTATGAGATAAGAAAGAAATAAAATGAGAAAAGGAGGATTGTAGGGTTACCTATTTATTGATGTATACACATTTTCTATGGAACTAAATCCTTGAAGGATTTTATTTGAATCAAAACTGAATATTATTAAGGATATAAGCTTCTTTATATTAGAGGGATTGGGTAGATCTTGAAAAATGTGAAGTTTTTGCGAAATTATTTTCAAAAGGACGGGAGAGGTAATGTTTATACTTGATAATAGGGGTATTTTTGCTAAATTTAATTAATAATACTTCAATTCCATATTAAACCATCATATAGTTTTATTAATTGAAATTACGATTTATATTTTATTAAAATTACATGGTTTTATGAATTTTAAACCTTAAATACCTCTAATTTATTATTTTACATAAATTAAATGAAGAAAAAATTGAAAAATTGTTATTTAATGATAAACATTATCTTTATAATGTTTTTTAAATATTTTTAGGTTTATAAGTTGTGTTTAGGATTTTTAAATGAATCATTTATCTTATGAAATATATTTTATGGATAACTAACTATTTTAGGGTTAATTATATTATTACCAGACCAATATTACGTCACAATTTATCTATATTTAAAAAACCATGTGTTTATTATTCAAAAAAATAATTCTTGTTTTTTATAAATTTATGAAAAATTATACCTTATAAAATTTTAATATTCTGACTAAAAAATGTATTTTTTTAATAAAAATAATTTTTCAACTTAGGTAATTTTATTTTTTAATATAAAAATTAATATTTTTCAAAACAAATGAAATTGAAATTTATTAATAATGAACTTTAATTTATTTTGAGTTTTCTAATTTGAATATTTTATTATATAGAATTTTAATATTTATATTTACTAAGTTTATTTATAAAAAGTATTATATACATGTTAATTTATTATTTTATTGGTTAATTCACTATTATAATGGGATTATTACAATTGCAATGACTATATTAATATTATGACAATCATATTACCATTTTAATGACTATATTATTATTTTAATAGTTTTATTTTATCTATAATTCTTATATATAAGGATCATTTCAATTATTCATCATTCAATTTCTTTTCTCTCATGGTTACATATATCTAAAATTCCAATCATTTTCATAATGTTTTGTTTTCTATTTATAGTTTTTTTCATGGAAATGATAGTCCCAAGGGACAAAAATGTTACAAAATTATAAATACTCTTATATTATAATTTTTTTTATTGTCCCATTATATAATTTACAACTTTATGGAAAATATTTATTCTCCATTAGTAACATTATATATTAATGAAATAAAGTATTCTTGGTTATTATTGTCTAGTGTATGTTTTTTATACCATACCAAAATCATAAATATGACACACATGTATATTTAGATAGAAAATTTCATATATAAAAGTATGGGTTGTTACACCATTCCTCCATTTTAAAATTTCAACCTTGAAATTTAAACTCATATACTCAGTTGAGAAGATATTAGGTCACTTATTTTTTATTTCATTCTTACATTCCAATGCGAAATCTTTGTACTTATGGTTTCACCAAAGTACATTAACATGGAGCGAATATTTCATAGAACTTTATGCTTACACTATTAGATCTTCACCGGATACTCCTCATATGATAGGTCATGTTTTAGTTGTAGCACTACTAAATTCAATACATGTGAATGATAATGCATGTAATACTCCATGAGCGACACGTGTCACAAATTGTGCACTTAAGATAGATTTAGTGGGATTTATAATTAGTATATTGTAGTTCTTATGCGATATAGGTTCTCAAATAGGTAAATTTAACCTGGTATGAACATTTTATTCTTTCATAACCTCATACCTATCATCAAATGAGATATTCAAAGGAAGATTTTTTCTCAAAAATCACACCTAAAGTCTCTTTGAATATTTTTAGCACAACACTTTAGTAAAATATGAAAATCATCAATATGTTTCTGAATTGATAGAACACTATATATTGTTTCTTATATAAGTTTGAGTCCTAATAGCTTCTGTTCAGTAAATTCATCCTAAAATTATATAGTTATGTATCTATTTACATATAGGGATTTATATGGTTCCATCCATATACTTGAAGTACATAGAGTATGCTCTTTTCATGTTTTTAGGTGTTAGAATGACCCCATAATATTGAAAATTAATTTGGGGGTTATACATTTGACTAAAGTTTAACCCAGTAATCATGGAATATTGAATACTTCTTCAGAACACAAAGTTAAACCTTGGATCTCAATTATATATGATCAAAAGTGGTACCCCGTGTAGCCTCAGAGCTTCCTAGACTTATTTTTTGATGTTTTTATCAAATGAAAAATCATCCCAAATGGTGATCAAGTGATTAGTCTTGGGGAGTTGATCTACCTCAATACATATTACACTATTTACTTTGGATGTACTCAATATAACCAAGATAAATTCCTTGGTTATGTTCTCCTATTTATATTTTGTTATGAGTAACAGTTGTATCTTCCTCTTGGATTTATGATGCACTACCTTATCCTACTATAATACCATGAACTTTCAAGTGTACTCAATATTTTTTTTTCATGTTGTCCCACCAGAAATTCCCTCGATGATATCAATAAATCTGAGTACTTTGGATAGATAATTATAAACCATGTGTACCATCAAATAACTCCTTTATCTCTAGGATTCAGGTCACATATGGTCTTATTCCAAACTAAAAAACTCAATAATTATAAATATTGAATTAATGAAGCATTTTTTTCTTTATTAATATCACATTCATTTAGAGTTATAGATAATTGCATTATGCCTCCTTCATTTTATATTCAATAGATGATTAGTAAATAATTTTAGAAAGGTAGGATATCTTCCACACATTTATGATTTATAGATCTATCCTTTTTTATATCATTGAAGATATTATCTTTCTCAATTATCATTGTAGATAGATTATAATGTTTGATTATGTTAAGAACATAAACTACCAAATTTACCCTTCTTGTATGGTTTTGTATTGAGTAATCAATGTACACATTTAATTCTAACCCTATTCATTGATTCATGTCCATCACCTTGTGTGTGGATAAATGTTTTATAAACTTATGATCAGTATATATATATATATAATATTTTTCTCTATATATTTTGTGCCTCCAAATCATTAATCAATAATCACAAATGACAACTTTATAGCATTTTCTAGGTATTTTTTCTTGTGGATATACTATTTTAATAAGGCATAAAGTATTACATTATCATTTTACATGATCACACTACCTAATACATTAAATAAATTAGTATTATATACCACAAAATCTTCTCAACAAGTTGTATGTGTGAGTATAGGTGTAGTGACTATCCTTTTAAAGAGATACTTAAATCTATATTCACATTCTTTGGTCGAAACATAATTTATTTCCTTCTATGTTAACTTAGTTTATGAGATATAAAATATAGATAAATTCTCAAAAATCATCAGTAATATAGAGTTAACTGAAGAAAAATATTGATATTTATGGTAATTATGGATCAAGACTATTATTCAATCACTATTGTCTTCAAAGGATCCATATAATTTCTTTCTCTCATGATCAAATTCTACAAGAATGTGATATTTTTCAAAAAAACTCACACTTTGTAAAATTAGCACACAAATTATCCATCCTTAATGTTTATAGAATAATCATTTTATGCTCCTTATATCCTTCCCTTCTCTTGGAGTATAAGATAATATCAAAAAAAATGATAATAAAAAATTTATCAAGGTTGTATCTAAAGACTCTATTCCACAAGTCCATAAATATTTTGCAGGGTTTATATATAGAAATGGAATCAATATGAACTTATATTTTTTATATCTTAAATAAAAAGATATAACCTCAAATTCAGTTGATGGTATCCAAAGAAACAATATACATTTGAGAAGCATTTATCCCGTTAAATTTGGTCAATCAAGTCCTCAATTCTTGGTAGCGGATACATTTTCAATATTTTGATCATGTTGAGATCTTGATAATTGATGAAAACCTTTATTTTCCCACCCATCTTCTTGAAAAATAGAATTTTAACTCCCCATGGTGATCGACTTGGTTGTATGAACAAAATTTCCAAATTCTCTTGCAGTTTCTTCTTTAAATCCTCTTGTTTTTGTGAGTCCATATGATTAGGGTACTTGGTTATAGGTCTCACAAAGGGTTTAAGTTATATTTATATCTCTACCTCATGTTCTGGTGAAAGTTCAGAAAAATCATTAGGTAATATATCACTATATTCCCTTATAATGGGAATATTTTCATGGCTGATGCTATCCTTTGTGTCAACTTTTATAGAAAGGTATTCTTCTTAATTGGGTATCAACAAACATATCTTTGAAATATTTTATAAAGGATATTCATAATATTTGTTATATTTTTATAGGATCGTAGGATGGTTAGGAATATTGAAATATATTTCTGTTTCCTAATATTTCATGTGAGCCCTATATAATAAGATCCAATATATGCATAGTATATGATTTCTTTATACCAATGGACATGTATGGAGTATCACCCCACATACTCTAACAAGGGAATATTACAATAGTTGGGTTGTAATAATTTAACCACTAGATGTTTTTATTGATATTTATAGTTCATGGTATTATGGAGGTTATTGAATAATTTTAATAAAATTATTGGTGATAGAGAAATCTAGAAAACTCAAATTAAATATTTTTTTCTTGTATTGATAAAACATTAAATTTAAAATTAACCATTTAATAATATTGATTCAATATCCCACCATTTTCTAAAACACAAATGGTTATAAAAAACATAAGTCAATAAAGTAGAAATAAACACAACATGTATAAATCATAATTATTTTTTAAATTCTTATTCGTATCCCCCTATATTATTTTATGACCTCCTTAGTTCAAGTAATTACCTGAGTACATATATCAATTAAAGGTTTATACTAATGTCCTATAAAGGGGAGGTATAATAGAGAAGGAACATGATATATTAATCAATATAGTATATGGGTGACCATAATCTTCATCATCAAATTATATGAAATGTATTATAAAAAATACGAGGGTATCATTTAAGGAGTCATGAAATTCTATGCATTCATGATAATATATCATCGAAAAATTATGAACCAAGGCCACACATATAATGTGAATAAAACTTGAATAATGTTCATGCATAAAATATGAATACAAAGCATACTATATATAATGTGAACAGACCTAGGAGCATGATAATGTTTAGAATATATAATGTCATGAGATATATCACATTACTAAATGAATTGGAAGGATATATAATCTATATCACACTATTCACATCATAATATGTGCATAATAATGGATTCCCCATAGAAAGGTAACATATATCAACCATAAACTTTATATTAACCCTTGAGAAAATAATGGGTTTCAAAAGGAATTTAAAAAGAATATATTGAATAATAAAATCATAGGTTTAAAAAATAAAAATAGAGAATTTTTTTTTAGAATCCAGTTTTTTAATTAATAAAGAAAATATCATGGTTCCTTAAAAATAAAAGAATAAACAATGGAAGAATTTGGGTGAAACTTTGAGAATAAATACTTTATCATTAATCATGAAGGTGACTAAGAATTTATCCCAATAAAGTATTATCTTGAATATCCTCCGAAGAAGAAAAGTTAAATGAAAGTAAAATATATTTGGAATTTATTTTATAAAAATCATTGATAAATTATAGAGGAAGAGATGGTAAACTCAAAAGAAAGAGTCGGGTTCAAGAGTCACCTTATGTAAAGTCCTGTTTTGTTTAATCATGTTCACATGTCCTGAAGAACCAAATAATGTTTATTAAAACACGAATCTAGAATTAAATTATATTTATTTAAGTTATTCTTGATCAATTATTATCATTATAAATTATTTTATAACCTTTTTTTTAGATATGAAATGGTTCGAGGACATATTTCTTGGAATTATCAAATTTTGTTTTAACTTCATTGTTTCAATTAATTATTTTTTATCCATGAGTAAATTAAATCTAGATTCCTAAAAAATGTCAAATTATTTTTTATACATCATTTATAATTTATTCTAACCAACCACAAATTACATGATAAGTAAAGAATTTATAACGTAATCTTAGGTGGATAAAACTGAACATTATATGGACTTTATTAAATAGGGTGAGAGTTTATATATATATATATAAATTGGATATAAATTATTATGTAATAAAAAGAATAAATATATTATATAATTTTGAATTAAATATGTTAGGAATTTATAAAAATTAAGGATATTTTTATAGTATAATGAAAAAAATTAAAATTAGAGTTTCAAGTTTACAACATTGTTAATGATTACTATACTATTAAACCAATTCCTTGAGGGAATGGATTTAAATGATAAAAAGATTCCCTGTTTATAATAAGCGTCTTAGGATAGGCGAATTTGGTAGATATGTGTAAACGTGAAGTGTTTTGGATGTCAATATATGAGGGGAGGGAGAGAGGGTATTTACATTTGAGAGGAGGAGTTATTTGGTAAAAATTATGTATAAAATATTATTTCTAAAGTAAAAAATAATAATGATAGTATTTGAAATTATGATATATATTATACTATAATAACATTATTTTATGACTTTAAAACTTACGACCACCGAATTTGTTATTTTATACAGAATAAACGATGAAAAAATGAATTTTTTAATGGTGTACATTACCTTTCTAGACTTTGGAAATTAATGATTAGTTTTGGAAATTGGATTTATTATTTTTATGGATTAATTATTTTTTATAAATATATTTTAGTTCTATATAACTATTTTAGGGTTAATATTATCATTATTATATCATAAATTATCATTATTTTAAAACTGTATTTTAACTATTCACTTAAAAATTAAACTTTTTGAAAATTTCCTAAAAATTCACTCTTAGAAAATTTCAATGAGATGATTAAAAAATGAGATTCATTTTATATATTTTTTACAATATATGTGATTTAAATTTCTAATATAAATATTATGTATTTGTAAAACATGTTAAAATACACTATATTAAACGGTACTTATACTTTTTTTCTTCTAATTTTAATATATTTCTTATAACATTTTAATATTGATATTGAATTATTTTATCTATAAAAAATATTATTTACAAGTAATTTTTCAATTTTATTTGTTAATTTACTATTCTAAGGGTCATATTACTATTCCAATGATCATATTACTGTTCCAACTATCATATTTCTATTGAAATGGTTATATTGAATTTTATAATGTCACTACCCTTCCCTCGGGGCTCGTGCTGTGACTACCCCAAGCCCGCCTTCCATAGGCCAGGGGCTGGGGACTAGCACCGAAAATGCATTTTCCAAAAAGGGAAGACATTTACTTTAAACCTTTACACACACAGATAGGGAATGCTACAAAAAGAAAACCACAAAGGAAAGAAAGTAGTAAAACAACCAAAAAGTACAACCACTTAGAGTAGAAGGTGTAAACTAAAAGTAAAGGGTCCATAAAGAAGCCCAACTAAAAATAAAGTACAACAAAATAAGTATAATCTCTAGAGGTTGTCCGCCAAGGATCCTACATAAGCGTAGGTATATCTCACTGTTAGATGTAACTAAAACACACCATGTCTATCGATCCACCTCTGAGCATCGTCTAGCCCTGGTTCCCCAAAGTTCTAGTCAAAGATATATATCATTTGCAGAATAAACAATATGTGCAAGAAAATACCATGGAGGGGTGATTATACCAATACTCAGTAGGTACCCCAAGACTAACTCGAGTCTCACAGAAATCTACAAGGGGAAAATACCACACAACATGATCTCAAAGTAAAGCACACAGAAAAAGGAATAGCTCACACCAGGTATAACTTATGTACAAAAGTAAATATTATTAGTCATAAAGCTAGTTCATAATATTCTATTGAGAGGATCTACCACTAATCAAATAGGGGTTTCTCTTCTGCTGATCATCGAAGGGTCGCCCGGTTGCATATCCATAATGGGTCACTCTATGGCTGATCCACTATGGGTCACACTACTGATGAACTAAGAAGGGTCACTCTCATGATGATTCACGAAGGGTCCCTATAAAAACACTACTTTTTCTTAAATTACTATTACATAATTTTAATGATTAAAAACATAATAGTATTACACATAGAGTATCCAAATGTTTAGCGTCTTAGGAAAAGTAGGACCATACATAACAATAACAATATAAAGAATAATCATTTATTTAATTTCTTCTTCTCTAGATTCTTATTGGCACTTGTCCTCTCCTTAGTGCATGTAGCCACCTAAGGATATACATCTAAAGGGGTGATCTATACTCCCAGTAATAGTATAGATAATAACAATATAGCATGGGGTGAGCATAATCATAACATGGGAAAAGGATCATGAATATGAGAGGAAGCATTAATATAAGACTTGAAATGTGACAATGCATAAAAATGAAACATCATGTCTTAGTGGTTAAATACCACACATACTTGTGAACCAAGATAGCATATTGTTCACACATCATTTCAAATTTACTCATGATTTTCATCACTTTACCCAATGCATTGGAGCGCTGTATAATTCTGGGCACACCTATCACATTCAAACATTCATATTGCACTATATAATCCCGGGTGCACTCCTCACATCATAACATTATCATTTATCATGAATTACACAATGAACATATAGCATAAATGAACATAACTAACCCATGAAAATGAATAGTTTTAATCTCATAAGAACACATTCATAAACTTTGGGTTCCCAAAGGAAAGAGGGAATAACATACTTGATACAATAACTATAAATCTTGAATGAGAAGTAAAAGGTCTGTTCTTGAAAGAAGAGTTCTTTTGGAAAACATTTTGTTTAACATAAACAATAGTGGTAAACATGTATATCCCAGAAAATTAAATATAATGATGAACAAATGACTTTTTTAGGAGTAACCATATCAAAAACAGAGTAAAATAGGGAGAACCCAAAGGACGAAATTTGGGTTCGAAAATTTCCCCTTACCTTGTTTCTGAATGCTTATTTCACTTTAATGTCTTATATAATGACATTATATTCATTAATTAGAAATACAGAACATTTTTTACATTAATATGGTTCATTATGGTTTTATTAAGTGATTTTATGTGCCTTTGGATGGGTTATAGGGTTAAAAAAAAACAATGTTCGGGAATGTTTGTTTCTATAGTTTTCTTGAGTGGTTCACTTGTATTCTTAAATTGAAGTTCGGGTAGAACATGGGTAAACATACAGAACTGCTATTACATTTTATTAATGGTATTATAGGAGTTTTAATGATCTTATAATTAATTATATTATATCTATGTGGATGAATCACTAGATAAGAATTAAATGATGACTGATTGGGTTAATTTGAGCGATTTTTTGATCATAATGAACTTTCTTTATTTTATCACTAGAAATATGGTCATAAGTTAGTTCCAGAACATTAAATAGGAGATAGTACATATGAAATATTCTGGTTCAATCATAAAAATGGTTTCATGACCAGATCTAATGTTAGAAATGCAAGTAGAAAACAAGTCATTCTTGAACGTGATAAATTAACACCTCACGAACATCGTTCTCTTTTATAAAATAAAAGGAAGAGGGAAAGGGGGTTGGATGATATAATATACCATTAGTATCATACAATTACAGTACACATATAATAATGGTTTTCAAATACCATTTGGATGATGATAGGTGGAAAGATATCAAGAAATAAACTTAAACTTGAAAGGAAATTGAAGGAGAAGAGGGAGAGAAATTACCACTTAAATCCTCCTCTTGAGATCCTCCTTAAAAAAGATAGGCATGGTCTTTTGATGAGACCAGTAGCTCTTGAACGTGGGATAGGGGCTTGGGAGGTTTTTGGGGAATATTTTAGAGAAGTATGTGAGCTTGAGAGGTGTGAGGAAATGAGGGTGTGAATAGTGGAATTTACAGTGGAGGGGAGAGGGGTTTCCTTAATATAAAATTCATTAGTTTATTAATTTCACCTAAGACAAGGAATAGTGAGTCTTCAATGACCAAGAGTAGTAATTTTATCATTTTATCCTGTACCAAGTGGGCTTAAATCATCAGAACATCACACATGACTCTATAATTAGCTTATTTAGCTTATTTTGTAAATTATGGTATTTCACTATTCATAAAAAATTCAAGTATCTCAGAAAAATTGGAAAAATTTACCCCAACAATTTTTTGACGTGTATAATACAAAAATGAATTCCATTTTTCAAAAATAAATTTCTAAATATTATTAATTTAATATTTAATTAAAATCATAATTTACTTAAAAAAACTGTTTTTGAAATTAAAACTGATTTTATAGTGCTTTCAAAAATTATGCAAGGTATTATAAAATTATCTAAAAATTAGAAGACATTGATTTGATAATTAATGAAAATTTCTCCAGAAAAATAAATTTTCTTTTAAATTAATTAATTATTTATAATTAATTATTTATGAATTAAAAAATACCAAAACGTTTACTATGGTCAAATTGTCACTTTCTAAAATCTATAAATATTATTTAATTATTCATGGGTAATGTTACTCTTATGTTGGATGATTTACTATTCATAAGGGTCATATTACTATTCATAAGGGTATGTTACTATTCATAAGGGTACGTTACTATTCATCGAAAATTATTTTTGTTTCATTAGACTGCAAAAAACATCTTGAACACAACCGTGTATGTCGGATTTTGGAAATTCAAAATATTGAAGTGACAAACTTATGTTTAAAGGTAACTTAGCACTTAGTAGTTCATTATTTTGTATTTTCATGTGATTTAATGAGATAATTTTAATAAGGGAATTTCGATTGAAAAACTTTGGGTCGTTACATTCTTCCCCCCTTAAGAATTTTCCCCCCTGAAATTTCACATTACACTAACATGTGAGGATACTCCTCCTTCATTGCCTCTTCCAGTTCCCAAGTTGCTTCCTCAAACTTATGGTTCCTCCACAACACTTTTAAAAGATGATTTGTCTTGTTGTGTAGAACCATATCTCTACGATCTAGAATCTCTACTGGCTGCTCCTCATAAGAGAGATCATCTTCCAGCTGTACCACCTCTGAGTTTAGTACATGTGAGGGGTCTGGTATGTACTTCCTCCGGAGTGACACGTGAAACACATTATTAACTTGAGCCCTATTTGGTGGAAGTGAAAGTCGATAGGCCATGACTCCTATGCATCAAGGATCTAAAAAGGGTCCAATGTACATTGGTATTAGCTTCCCTCAATTCCCAAATCGTATGACTCTCTTCCATGGAGATATTCAAAGGAAGAATTTATCTCCAACGTCGAACTCGAAGTCCCTTTGACGGTTTTCAGCATAGCTCTTTTGCCGACTCTGAGAAGCTTTGATGTGTTTCTAGATGACTTGAACCTTCTCTGTCATCTCTTGCAAAGGATCAGATCCATGTAGCTTTCTTTCTCCAACTTCATCCCAACAGGTTGGAGTTCTACATCGCTTTCCATACAGAGCTTCATATGGAGCCATCTGAATACTCGAATGGAATCTATTATTGTATGAGAACTCAACCAATGGGAGATTATCATCCTAACCACCGTTGAATTCTAGATATCAGGATCTTAACATATCTTCAAGCATCTGAATAGTCCTTTTAGACTGGAAATCAGTTTGGGGGTGATAGGCCCTGCTGAAATTTAATTCATTACTCAAAGCAAGTTGAAGACTCCTCCAGAATTCAGATGTGAACCTTGGATCATGGTCAGAGACAATCGATAGTGGAACTCCATGCAGTCTCACCACTTCCTTCACATATATCTTTGCAATTTGTTCAAGCGAGAGATCTTCCCAAAGAGAAAAAAATGGGTAGTCTTTGTGAGTTGGTCAACCACAACCTATATCTCATTATTTCCCTTTGACGTATTCAACTGACCCATGACAATGTCCATAGTAAAATTTTCCCATTTCCACATGCGTATAGGAAATGGATGCATCATAGCTTTGGAATTTTGTCTCCAACCATTAACTTGATGACATACCAAGCACCTTGATATATATTACGTAATATTCTTCTTCATGTTATCCAACTAGAAGTGTTCTCGGAGATCACGGTACATATTGGTACTCCCAAGATGGACAGAGAATGTCGAGCTATGTGCATTTTCCAATAGCTCCTTCTTTATTCCGGGTGATGAAGGCACACAAAGACGTGTTCCAAACCGGATCACACCATCATCATCGATATGGAACTCTTAAAACTTCCCTTCCTTTACTATATTCAACTTCTTGTGTATCTCCACATCATCTAATTTTGATTCCTTAATCTTTTCTTGGATGGATGGTTGCACAATCATTTGGGAAAGGTAGGATATATCCCCTGCCCTAATTATTTCCAAATCCATCCTTTTCATATCTAAGAAGATAGGGTCTTTCTCAATCCATAACATGGATAGAGTAGCAGGTTCTTTTCTTCTTAGAGCATCATCTACCTTGTTCGCCTTTCCAGGATGGTAGTGAATAGAGAAATCGTAATCCATGATTAGCTCTAACCATCTCTTTTGACACATGTTGATCTCATTTTGTGTGAATATATACTTTAGGCTCTTGCGGTCTGTGTACATGTCACACTTCTCTCCATAAAGGTAGTGCCGCTAGATTTTCTAGGAAAAAATCGTGGCTACTATCTCTAGATCATGCATCAGGTTTTTCTGCACATGTATCTTCAACTGTCATGAGGCGTAGGCTATCAAATTATCATTTTGAATGAGTACACAACCCAAGACTTTCTTTGAAGCATCACTATATATCACAAAAAATTCTCCACTTTTTAATAGTGTGAGTACAGTTGTAGTGATCAGCCTTATCTTTAGCTCCTTGAAGCTTCCCTCACATTCTTTCATCTAGACATACTTTACCCATTTCCTTGTTAACTTAGTTAGCATGATTTACAATCTTGAGAAGTTTCTCACAAAACATCGGTAGTTCCCACCTAATCCAAGAAAACTATTGCTTTCCGTGACACTAGAGGGCCTAGGACATTCCTCAATCACCTTTTTTTGAAGGATCCAGAAAAATTCCCTCACTTGTGATCACATGTCCTAAGAATGTGACTTGTTTCATCCTAAAGTCACACTTTCTGAACTTGGCGTGCAACTTCTCCTTTCTCAATGTTTCCAACAAAAGTCTTATATGTTTATCATGTTCTTCCTTGATCTTGGAGTAGAAGAGAATATCACCGATAAACACTACCAGAAATTTGTCATGGAAATGTCTAAAGACTCTATTCATCAAATCCATGAAGATTACAGGGGAATTAGTAAGTCCAAAGGGCATCACCAAAAACCTATAGTGCCCATACCTTATATGGAAGGAAGTCTTCTGAATATCTTCCTTCTTAACTTTTACCTAATGATATCCAGAACAAAGATCCACCTTTGAGAAGTATTGAGCTCCTCTTAACTAGTCGAACACTTCATCAATCCCAGGGAGAGGATACTTGTTCTTTATGGTGATCTTGTTGAGTTCCTAATAATCGACACACAACCACATTGTTCCATCCTTCTTCTTCACAAAGAGCACTGGTGCACCCCAAGGTGATGCACTAGGGCGTATGAACCCTTTGTCTAGATTCTCATGTAGCTACTTCTTTAACTCCTCCAGTTCGATAGGAGCCATCCTATAGGGACACTTTGAGATTGGAGTAGCTCCGGGTATGAGCTCAATTGAGAATTCTACCTCACAATCTGGGGGAATTCTGGGTAACTCCTTTGAAAATTCGTCTTCATATTCCCTTACGATGGGCATTTTGGCAAGGTTGGAATTATCCATCAACTCAACCATTTGGGCGAGGTATGCTTCTTCATAGGGAATCAACTCCCAAACCATTGAAGGATTTTTCAATGGAGATTCATTATATTCCTTGCATTTGTTGAGGAGCATGGGATGGTTTTGAATATGAAAAGATATTTCCTCTTCCCGATAGTTGATATGTACTCTATATAATGAGAGCCAATCTATTCCCATTATAGAATCAAATTCCACCAAGGGATGTTCTATGAGATTCCCTGGAAGAATCTTCCCACATACACCAACAAGAAAAGATTCAAACACTTGGGTTGCAATGATTTCACCACTTGGTGTTTTTACAGATATATCTACTTCAAGGTTTTGGGGCTTCGATTCTATACTTCTAGAAATCTTGCAAGATATAACGGAATGCATAGAACGAAAATCAAATAAGACTTTTTTCCCTTCTTGAGTGAATAAGAAGTGTACCTTGTACAACTTCATTATCTTGATCCACTTATGCAGTAGTGATGGAATAATCCTTCCCTTATTCCATTGGCTTTGGTGGCTGCTGACGCTAATTACCCTCGAGAACTCGAGGTTTAGTACACTCGCTTGCATAGTGCCTTAGTTCCCTACAGTTGTAGAATTGAACCATGAGTGGTTCTATCCTTTCATCGGCTACATTATCCGTCCATTTAGTGTATTTTCTTCACTCTTGATCATGATGCCCTTCTTTCCCACACTTGAAGCATGTCCCCGTCCCTTTGATGCAGTTCCAATGGTGTAACTTCCCACATTTTTGGAATGTGGGTCGTTGAGTTTTCTTCACACCCTTATCATTAGATCCACTGGCATGAAACTCCATATTTCATTTCTTATCTCCATAGTCATGGGACCATTCTCTAAACTCCATCTCCACTTTGAGAGCACATCAAAAAAAATTCTTCATAACTCCCAAAGTCTCAAATTTAAAGAGCCTTTATAAGGTGTGGTTTCAATCCACTAAAGAATCTATTAATTTTTCTAAAATTGTTGATAAAAAACCGAAGCGTACTTTTCAATCCTTGTGAGATTCGCTTCATATGTTGTGATAGATTATCCTTATTTTTTCTTGAGCTCTCTGAATTCTCTCTCCATATTTCTGCAAAGAGTTCTTGGGAAATACTTGTTAAGAAACATTATCTTAAAGTCTTCCCATTCCATCTCTTCAATTTTCTCCCTTGGCTTGGTGTTATTAATCAAATCTGACCATTGATCAGCCTATCCATATAGACGATAAACGGCTAGAGTCACCTTCTCCATCATAGAACATTAAAGCCAAGAAAAGATCTTCTCCATGGAGCTGACCCACTATTCCACAACTAGACGATCAGAATATCCACTAAATGTTGGTGGTCATTGACACATAAAACATTTGATAACCAGTTTCTCCCTCTTTGGTGAAGGAGGATGTTCCCCATTATTATGGTTATTGTTCATAACCTGAGATCATTGTGTAAGCATCACCATGATGTTCTGAACTCCACCTAATAAATCATTGGGGATGTTGTTTGGGCAATCATTTCATTGGCCATCGCACAAGTTGTTGGCCTGATTTCTTCGGGTTCCCACCATTTTCTAAAATAGAAAAGGTTAGAACAAAACATAAGTCAAAAATTCATGAATAAATAACTTATTTATTTGCACAATTTATACTAAAATCATAAAATATGGTATCCCTATGTAGAGATTCTTGTGTTCATATTTGTATATAGTCTTATGCTAGAGGTTTTATCTAGGGTTCACTAATTCTAATTCCTAAATTAACTAAACCTTTCCTCTGATACCAACTATAGAGACGCTAAATTTTCTTACATTACTATAACATCATTTTAAAGATAAACAACATAATAGTATTACACATAGAGGATCCAAAGGTTTAGTGTCTTGGGAAAACTAGGACTATACATAACAATTATAACTTCGAGCATAAACATTTATTTAATTTCTTCTTCTCTAGCTTCTTATTGGCACTTGTCCTCTCATTAGTACATGTAGCCAACTAGGGATATAAATCAAAACGGGTGATCTAGAAGCCCAGTAAGAGGATATATAAGAACAATATAGCATGGGGTGATCATAATCAAAACATGGGAAAAGGATCATGAATATGAGAGGAGTCATAAATATAAGACTTGAAATGTGGTAATGCATAAAAATGAAACACCATGTCTTAGTGGTTAACTACCACACATACTTCTGAACCAAGATAGCATCTTGTTCACACATCATTTCACATTTACATATGAGATTCATCACTTTGACCAATGCATTGGAGCACAATATAATTCCAAGTGCACCCGTCACATTTAAACATTCATATTATGCTATATAATTCTGGCCGCACCCATCACATCACAACATTATCATTTATCATGCATGAAACAATGAACATATATCATAAATTAACCTAAATAACCCATGAAAATAAATGGGTTTCATATCATAATAACACATTCATAAACTTTGGGTTCCCAAAAGAAATAGGGAATAACATACTTGATACAAGAACCGTAAATCTTGAATGAGAAGTAAAAGGTGTGTTCTTGAAAGAAGAGTTATTTTGGAAAACATTTTGTTTGACATAAAAATAGTGGTAAACATTTATATCCTAGAAAAGGAAATAAAATTATGAAGAAATGATATTTTTGGGATTAACCATATCAAAAATGGAGTAAAAGAGGGAGAACCCGAAGGACGAAATTTTGGTTTGAGAATTACCCCTTACCTTCTATCTGAATGCTTCCCTCTCTTTAATGTCCTGTATAATGACATTATATTGATTAATTATAAATCCAGAACCTTTTGTACATTAATATGTTTCAATATGGTTTTATTCAGTGATTTTATGTGCCTTTGGATGAGTTATAGGGTTTAAAAAAACAATGTTCGGGAATCTTTGTTTTTTTGGTTTTCTTGAGTGGTTCAGTTGTATTCTTAAATAGAAGTTAGGGTAGAACATGGGTAAACATACAAAACTGATAATAAATTTTATTATTGATATTACAGGAGTTTGAATGATCTTATAATTAATTATATTAGATCAATGTTGAGGAATCATTAGATAAGAATTAAATGATGATTGATTGGGTAAATTTGAACAATTTTTCGATAATAATGACCTTGTTTAATTTTATCAATAGAAATATGGTTGTAATATAGTTCTTGAACTTTAAATATGAGATAATACATATGACATATTCTGGTTAAATCATAAAAATGGTTTCATGACTAGATATGAAGTTAGAAATAGAATAATAAGACATTCCATTCTTGGAGGTGATAAATTAACACCTCACAAACAACGTTCTCTTTAATCAAATAAAAGGAAGAGGGAAAGGGGGTCAGAAGATATAATATCCCATTAGAATAATAACATTCTAGTACATGTATAATACTGGTGATACAATACCATTTGGATGAAGATAGGTGGGGAGAGATCAAGAAATGAACTTGAACTTGAAAGGAAATTAAAGGAGAAGAGGGGGAGACTGACTGAAAATTATATTTTTATTTGATTTTTGAAGTCCAATTTTTGGGTGAGCAGGAACCATACAATTCTATATAATCAATTGAAAACACCAAAAAAAACACAACATCTTTTAACAAAGTCCTAAGACTACTGGTACAACCAGATTCAAAATTCAAATGTAGAGAAATTCCATAGCCTTGGGCTGCAAACTGCTACGAGCCGCAGACCATGAGGCACCCACGAACCCAGACCCATCATCATCAATGCTCGTCGGATCCATCCTCCTCGTCGCCAGAACCACCACATCAATCCCACAAAACACTATCATCACAGGTTCCAAAAACCATCATCAAACACAAACCGACTCATAGAAAAAAACACCAACACTTCACCGTTGTCATCACCCATTTCACAAATTCTCAAATCAACCAACAAAAATCCCATCCAATGTGATGCAAACCTTCACTGCATCACAAACCAATAGAGAAATATCCAAACCAATGCACAGATTCAACAAAATTCAAGGATTGAACCCATCACCAGAAAATCGTCTCTCGCGTATTGATGGAAACCTCATCGGAAACTGAATCGAACTAGAAACCCACCACCCACCACCGCCATCACACCTACTCAAAGAGTCCGCCCAATCCACCCCAAGACCTTGTAGTAGGCTTCAACTTCCGGACATTCACCGTGCAGTCAAGGTGGTCGAGCCCACAAACCCTGAATAGATCACAATCACAACACCACAGGTTGAACAAACCCAATCCCTCTGCCCCAGGCCTCCCGCAAGCACCTGGACCCCACTGAGCAAGGTAAGTAGTGTAACTCCACCTAGGGCTGGAAGCACCACCACCGAACTATAGAGAAATTACCTCTTAAATCCTCCACTTGAGATCCTCCTTAAGGAAGCTAGGCTTGGTCTTTTGATGATACCATTAGTTATTGAATGTATGAGAGGGGATATGGAGGATTTTTGGGAATAGTTTAGAGACGTATTGCATCTTGAGAGGTGTGAGGAAATGAGGGTGTGAAGAGTGGTATTTATAGTGGAGGGGAGAGGGGTTTCCTTAATATAAAATTAATTAGTTTATTAATTTCCCCTAATACAAGGAATAGAGAGTCTTCAATGACCAAGAATAGTAATTTTATCATGTGATACCGAACCAAGTGGGATAACATCAGCAGAACATCACACATAACTCTATAATTATCTTATTTAGCTTATTTTGTAAATTATGGTATTTCACTATTCATAAAAAATTCATGTATATCAGAAAAATCCCAAGAATTTACCCCAACCATTTTTCAACGTGTAAAATCTAAAAATGAAGTTCATTTTTCAAAAATAATTTTATAAATAATATTAATTTAATATTTAATTAAAATCCTAATTACTTAAAAAACAGTTTTTAAAATTAAAACTGATTTTATAGTTCTTTCAAAAATTACGCAGGGTCATATAAAATTATCTAAAAACTATAAGACATTGATTTGATAATTAATGAATAGATTTTAAGAAAAATAAATTTTCTTTTAAATTAATTAATTAAATATAATTTATTATTTATGTCTTACAAAATACCACAATGTTTACTAGGTCAAATTGCCACTCTCTAAGATGTTTAGATTTTATTTAATTATTAATGGGTAAGGTTACTCTTATGTTGGATGATTTACTATTCATAATTGTCATATTACTATTCATAAGGGTATGATACTATTCATAAGGGTACGTTACAATTCACCAAAAATTATTTGTGTTTCATTAAAATCCAAAAAACCTCTTGAACACAACCGTGTATGTCAGATTTTCAAAATTCAAGACATATAAGTGACAAACATATGTTTAAAGGTCACTTAGCACATAGTAGTTCATTATGTTGTGTTTTCTGTGATTTTATGACATAATTTTAAGAAGGGAAATTCCATTGAAAAACATTGGGTTGTTACAGTCTCTCTTATACTGATCCATGAATGGTTTCCTATTTTCTAATCTGTGAAGGGTCTCTCCATTGATGATCCACAAAGGGTCGCTCTTCATTCATCACATTATAGCCAACCACTGGATTCACACACTTAGCATTCTTGATTATGGGAGGATATGCTCCTCAAGAAATCATTCTTACCTCAATCACCAAGAAGTCCCACATAGAGTAATCGAAGGGATCATCTCATCGTCAATGTCCCAACACAACATATGGTGCATCAAACGGATGTCTGGTCTGTAAGATATGGGATTTTTTGAAAAAAGGGCTCGATTGGACTCGAGTCGGATCCCACCCACCCTTACGCCAACATTGTCCAAAACTCACACTGAAAATCTCAGAAGGACTGTCCTATAACTTGGGTCCCGGTGTCGTAGACAGAGATTTAATTGGGTGCCTGGTTCGCAGGTTATTAGTGTTTTTTGTAAACAGGGTCCGGTTGCATCTGGGCCTAGTCTGACCCTCTTAGACCGACCAGACCAACCCAGCCCAGGGCCCCACATGACCATGTTGATGTAACCAACCCGACCTAACCCAACCCTGGTCTGGGTCAGTATGCTTTGTCCTGGCCAGTTGGCCAGGCCCATTGGGCCTCGTTGGACCCATCCTAGCTCGACCGAGAGTCCAGCCTTTCGGGTCGCCCAACAACCCAGTCTCGTCTCGCCCGCCGGTGCGGGTTCATCCTGACGACGATCGGTCCAACCCACTGACCAGGGCATGGCCCACCAGTAGATTTCCGGCCCACATCAGAGCGGGATAGGGGTGTTCGTCTGGGACGCAGCAGATGTCGCCACACCCCCCTTCGTGAAGTGCATCCAGAAATGGTCGGCCTCTAGGTAAGGATCATGAGGCCAAGACGCGGGACTGGTCAATGCCATAACCCAAGGTCACAACCTCCTCCACGTGGGATATCCGCTGACATGGCTATCGGTATCGCTGCGGCGCGCCACCTCCGTAGCGGTGCCGCCGGCACCGACGTGCTGATAGGATCTTCAGTGGACCACAGGATGTGCTCCGGTGGTTTTTTCTTCATGCCAATTGTGCCTATGGACCTTCGGGAATTCCTCCTTCCCTATGGTGGCTGTGAATCCTCCTTGCCACCAAAATTGAAATACTTTCTCAAAGAACGCACATGCGAAGGGGCTCAGGCCTTGTTTGTGTCAACCCGCGCCATCAGCGTCAGAATATCAAAACATGGGGGATGTTTGGGGATGATGTTCAATCCATGATAACTCAATCCTGAGACAAAACCCCCAAAAATTACACTCCCGCAAGAACAAGTGATCTACAGATCAACCTGTTCGTGGGTTGATCCGCATTTTTCATTTATAATGAAGAATGGGGAATACTTTTAATAAAATAAACCCTTATCTCTATTTGATGTTCGACGCGGAAGAGTTCTATTCATTTGGGGTTCAAGATTCATAAAAAATTGTCGCTTCCCAGCTCCGATCATGTTCTCCATGAGATTTGTCACCATGCACTGATCCTCTAGAATTCGTCCTTGGAAAGGGTTTCTCTAGAGTTTGGTGTTCTTAATTAGAGAGGAATTAGAGAATAGGTTTTTCAGAGAATCCACAGGGATTAATTACCACTCTCCAATGCATTAGTTTAATAAAAATAAACATGTCGTAGCATTTCTATTATTCTATGATGTTTCATCGTTATGCTATTTCATTTATGAAATAACGTAGTGGTTATTCTTGCACAACGAGCCATAAATGATCCTCATTTTATGGGCCTCATCATTGCCTTGTCGTTGCACTGCAACACTACCATCCACCACTCAACAGTGCGAAATAAAATATAATAACATTTTCTAAGTTATTTTATTATTTTCCAAAAAGTCCGAAAATTATTTTCTCCGTCCAACCCTTGCCGGTCGAAGTTAATTCCTTTATAGGTGAATCCCAAAATTCTGATTTCAAAGATTCCATCATATTTTTTATTTTTGTACCAGTTCAAAAGTTAGAAAAACTCATTCACACGTTTGTTTAAGTGAACTAAAGAAAAGATCGAAATTACATTCCTGGCACACTAGGCCTCAGAATCATGCGCTGTCCAAGCGTGTGATCTCAAAATAAATCCATATCATTTTAAAAAAAGTTATTTGGAAATAATGGGACATTACATTCTCTCCACCTTAGAGATTTTCATCCCCAAAATCTAAACAAGGTCTAATTAAACTAGTGGTGGTACTGAGCACAAATTTGATGACCCCTCTCCCATGTTCTCTCCTGAAGATTCTCGTACAACCACCGAACACGCTCTAGAGGAATCGACCATCCATGAAGGACCCTCCCTTATCGATCCTCTATTTCCATTTAGAACTCAACAAAATTCACTCCATCGTCAATGTCCATATCGTCTCAGTCAGTGACATGTGATGGATGTTTCATGTACCTCCTCAACTGCAACACATGAAAAAAATTGTGCACCCAGTGTATCTGTGGGGGAAGAGCTTGGTGGTATGCCACCTCGCCAACTCTACTGAAAATCTAGAACGGTCCAATTAACCATAGATATAACTTTGTGCCCTGACCAAATATCTACAATCCTCGTCAGGGTGAGACCTTAAGGAACACATGGTCTCCCTCCTCGAACTAGAAGGGTATCTATACCCTATCATCATATGATTTATTCCTACTATGTGAAGCCCTTATTCAGTCATGGATGATCTTCACCTTCTCCATGGTAGGCCATACCTACTCTGGACCCATGATTACTGACTCCCCTAAGTCTTTCCATCATAGAGGTGATCTGCATGGCCTCCCGTACAAGGCCTCAAAGAGTTCCATAATAATGATGGAGTGATAACTATTATTGTACAAAACATTCAGTAGTGGAAGGTGGTCCTCACAACTGCAACCAAAATCCAGGAAACAAGCACGAAGCATTTCCTCCAAGGTCTGTATGGTCTGATCCATCTGACCATCTGTTTAGGGGTGAGAAGTTGTGGTCAAGCATAGATTAGTCCCAAATGACTCCCACAACCCCTTCCATAACCAGGATGTAAAGAATTCATTAAAGTTTGAGATGATTACTGAAGACACCTTCTGAAGTTTTACTATCTCCTGGACATAGAGGCGCCCCAATCCCTCTACCGATCCCTACCACTGGATTGGTAGGAAGTGAGCCAACTTGGTGAGTCAGTTAACAATAACCCAAAAAGAGTTGTGTCTGCTTGAAATGCATGGTAACCCCATCTTGAATTCCATGGAGACTCCATCCCACCTCAACTTTGGTACCATAAGTAGCTGTTTCAAGCCTGTTGGGACATGATGCTCAACCTTCACTTACTGACAAGTGAGGCACTGTGAAAAAAAATTTGCCACCGCTTTCTTCAACCCTAGCCACTAGTACTAATGTTGGAGGTATTGGTATATCTTCACCACACTAGGATGTACTGATAAATAGGATTTATGGAAATCCCTCAACACCTCCTCCCATAATGTCATTTGTACCATGGTGCATCCTCTAAATAGGATGACGTTCTCCCCACCAATTGAAAATCCATCAGGAGCCTATCCTGAGGATATCTTAGCACGTCAGGCCTCATAGTAAACATCCACAATTCTTGACTCCTAGAATCGCTGAAGGAGTAGGGGAGTGACAGTCATATACTGAAGGTAAGTTGTTTCATCATCATCCAAAAAGGGTATCTGCATCGCGACTAGCTGCTCTGTCGCCTCACTTAGTAGCTATAAGCCAGACCTTCTGCTAAGCATGTCAGCCACCACGTTCCCCTTCCTAGGAGCATAGACTATCTAAAAGTCATAGTCTTGGAGGAACTCCGACCATCACCACTATCTCTAGTTCAGATCCTTATATGAGAAGATATACCTGAGAATCTTGTGGTCACAGTATATTGTAAACAGTTCACCCATTAAGTAGTTCCACCACATATTTAAGGTAAAGACCACTGATACGAACTCTGGGTCATGGGTTTCATAGTTCTTCTCATGCTACCTCAACTACCGTGACACATAGGCTATCACTACTCACTCCTACATAAATAAAAAACCTAGTCTAGTCCCTGATGTGTCATATAAGACTACATATCCTATTCCCTCTTCTAGAAGTCTCAATATGGGGGTACTTGTCAGTCTCCGCCTCAGCTCCTGGAAACCCTACTCGAACCTCTCCGTCCATATGAAGGGATATACCTTCTTTTATATGAAGGGATATACCTTCTTTTTCAAATTTGAAAAGGGTGCTTCTACTCTGGAAACTTCAGGCACGAACCTCCGAGATGATGTGTCCCAGAAAGTGGACCTCTTGAATCCAAAACTGGCACTTCGAGATCTTACCATAAATATGGTGCTCTCGTAGTGTATCCAGGACTATCTGTATGTGTGTAGCAGGATCCTCCTCTGATGATGAGTACACCAAGATGTCATCAATGAATACCACCATGAAAGGATCGAGGTAAGGGTGGAAGATCTTGTTCATGAGTCCCATGAAAACTTCTGGGTCATTGATCAAATTAAAAGGCATCACCAAAAACTCAGTGTGTCTATACTGTCATCTAAAGGATTTTTTCGGTACATCCTCATCTTGTACTCGAAGATGATGATAGCCTGATCTAAGTTCGATCTTCAAAAACCACCCCACTCCCTTTAACTGACCGAAGAGGTCATTAATTCTCAGTAGTGGGTACTTATTCTTCATTGTCACCTGGTTCAAGCACCAGAAGTCCACATATAGTCTCATGCTTTCGTCTGAATTCTCTGTAAACAACATTGGGGCTTCCCATGGAGAAACACTGGGTCTTATAAACCCCTTCCTCTTCAAGTCATCCAACTATACTCTCCTCTCCTACAGCTCAATGAGATCCATCTGACAAACATGTGTAGATATCAGTGTCATCCCTGGGTAAAAGTCAATGCAGAAGTCTACCTCTCTACGAGGAGTTAAACCTGGAACATCTTCTAGAAATACATCATCATACTCATACACTACTATAGGAAAGCTCTAAATCCTCTCTTCCACTACACCAAGGGTGAATCTAGCCAACTGTTGAGTGATTGGCTACACCCTCCTCTGAGAAATTCAATCCTATGCTGTGAAGGTTCCCTTATTACTTATGGAGGAAAACCTAGTCCCCTCTTCGCGGACACATTGCACATTACACCTAAAATAATTGATCTGAGAATAGACTGTAGACAACTAGTCCATAATTAAGATGACGTCGTAAGGCCTCTACGCTGCTACTAGAAGATCCTGGACAAAGCTCTCCCATCCAATAGTATGGTCACACTATCAACACCAGTGTGTAATCATTGAATCCCCTCTTATAGTAGTCTATAATCATAAGGAAAGAGTCAACAACTCCACCGGAATCTCTGAGCCTCGAATAAGGTCCATGGAAAGAAAATAGTGACTAAAACCTATGTCTATAATAACTGCAAATAAGTTGGAGAAGGAATATATCCTACCTCTAATCATCTATGGAGTGTCATGGTCATAGGCCTCCACTTCCTAAAGCTGATCTCACCCATATCCATTGGATCCCAGAGCACATGGTGGACCACCTGGGGGTGGTGGAGGTAGTACCTTGAACTGTCGTCTACATCCTGGAACTCAACCTACTTCCCTTCCATTTCCGCCGCCCTGTAAACCTCCTCACTTGAAAATATTCATCTTATTTGGAAGTCCCTCGACTATCAACTGATTTTTTGTGCGGAAGGTTGGGTAGTCATGAGCCATGTGTTCCTGCCCTCTGCACGAGTAAAAAACTCTATCCCTTACTTGGACACCTCTTCCTTGCAGTTCCGCACCTCCGACACTACATCCTGGGGTCATCCACCAAAAGGTCTAGCCCATTTGGGCCTCTGCATCATCTGAATACTGCCTCCTATAGATGACTTGGACACCTGTCATCCAGTGGTGGCTCTCACTATCATTGCCTACTCGGCTTGGAAGCTCTCCACCAGTAGAGCTCACTCTATCATGCCAACCTTTGTCAGGATGCTGAGAAAAATCATCGATTCCCTTATCTCCTTTATGAGTCCCTTCTCAATGGTATGTGCCTTGAATAAAGTGTCTTGTACCATGTTGGTTGAGTAGCGGGAGAGGTTGGTAAACCTCACCGATTACTGGGACAAAGTTAGGCTGCCCTTCTGTAGGTGAAATAGCACCTAAATACACATTGGGCATAGTTTCAGTGGTATGAACTCTGAACTAAAGAGGTTGTCGAAGTCCATCCAGGAAAGGGTCACCTACTCGTGTGTCTAGAGCGTTATGCTCCACCATATCCCTACTATTCCCTAAAAAAGGCTAGCGGTTATGACCACCATATGATCTGTAGGTATCTCTACCAAGAGAAAAACCTATGTAACTGCCTCCAACCAATACTCTGCTACCTGAGGATCTATCTCACCTCGAAACCTTGGAATCCTATGTCTCTAAAACTCATACAATGTGCTCAGTTGACATGAACTATCCGCTGGTGGGTCTTGTAGAAACTACTGAACTACGGGTGGTGGTGCTGCTGGTACACCACTCGAAGGTGCTATTTCTATAAGTGGTCCCGGCACCAATTCTTCATCGCTCAATGGGACATCTTCATGATCCCTCACTAGAATCCTAGTTGTCTATCTTTGTAAAGCCATCATGTAGTGAAAAAGATGCACCACATTCAATAATTTATACCTGGTGGGCTGACTCAAAAGAGATCAAGAGAAAAACATTTCCAAAACAAATGCAATCAGCGTTTTCATGTACTAAGTCGGAAAACAGAATTTAGGGTCCTAGTGTCTGGATACGTCGGCTACCGCACCAACACTGTACTCCTCGGACTGTAAGACAAACTGAAGACACTTACCACTACTTCCCCCCATTGAAAATAAAAACACTTAGTTCTTCTAGTAGAATTGACCGCCCTCTAATACCACTTTGTCATGATGCATCCCCCATGGCTCATGTCATGACTACCCCAAGCCCGCCTTCCAAAGTCCAGGGGTTGGTGACTAGCACCAAAATGGAATTTACAAAAAAATAAAGGTATTTCCTTTAAACTTGTACACATAGATATAGTTCATACTGCACAAAGCAAACCAAAAAGGAATGAAAGTAGTACAACCACCAAAAAGTACCACCACTGAGAGTAAAAGTTGTAAACTCAAAGTAAAAGGGCCATAATACTAGCCCAACTGAATGAAAATTACAAAAAAAAACAAGCACAAGCTCCGAAGGTCATTCACCAAGGATCCTACCTGAAGGGTAGGTATAGCTCACTATCAAATGTTACTACAACACACCACATCTATCGATCCACCTCTAAGCACCGTCTAGCCCTAGCTCCCCAATGTCCCAGTCAAAGTTTCCCGTCATCTACATAAGAAACAACAGGTGTGGGAGAATCCCGTATAGGGGTGAGTATAACAACACTCATTTGGGACCCCGAGACCAACTTGAGTATCATAAGAATCCACAAAGAGAAAATTCCAAATAGAAAGATCTCAAATTAAATCATAAAGAAAAAGACACCGCACACACCAGGTATAACTTAAGTACAAAAGTAAAGATGATTAGTTGTAAAGCTAGATCATCTTATTCTATTGAGAGGCTATGCCACTGATTATAGAAGGGTTTCTCAAATGCTGATCCATGAAGGGTGGCTCTTCAGCTGATCCATGACGGGTCACTCTATGGATGATCCATGATGGGTAGAACTATTATTGATCCACTAAGGTTCTCTCTCATGATGATCCATGATGGGTCACTCTTATGCTAATCCATGAATAGTATCTCTTATGCTGATCCACAAAGGGTCACTTCGTTGCTAATCCACAAAGGGTCACTCTTCAATCACTATGTTACAGTCAGCCATTGTATTCCTGCACTTAGCATGCTTTATTCCGGGAGTATCTTTTCCTCAAACCATCAGTCATAACTCAAATTCAATTAAGTCCCACATAGAGTAACCTGAAGGACCTTCTCGTCGTAAGGGTCCCAACGCAATAGACGACGCGTCGAAAGGATGCCTGGTTAGTAAGATGTAGGCATTTTTGTAAAAAGGTACCGGTTGGATTCGAATCTAATTCAACCCAGCCATATACCAACCCATGAAAAAACTCACATAGAGTATCTCAGAAGGACCATCCTGTTAAGTGGTTCCCAACTCCACAAACAATGTGTCAATAGGATGCCCAGATTGCAAGTTATTGACATTTTATCAAATAGGGTACATTTGCATATAGGCCTAGTCCGACCTAGTTGGACCGACCTGACAAACCTAGAATTGGGGCCCCACATGCCCTTATTTATTTGACCAACCCGATGTGACCAAGTCTGGGTTTGGGTCGGTCCCATCCGGCCTGGCTAGTGGGAGAGGCCCATTGGGCCTCGCTGGACCTGACCTGGTTCGACTGAGGGTCCAGCCTGCAGGGTCACCCAAAAACCAAGTCTCATCCGGTTTAGCCCACTGGCTGGGGCATGGCCTAATAGAAGATTCCCAGTCCACATAGGAGTGGGACGTGGGTGTTCGCCTAGGACACGACAGCTATCACTGCGTCCCACTCTATGAAGAATGGACAATAATAACCGAACTCTTGGTATGGATCCCGCAGCTAAGCCACAGAACCAGTCAACACCGCAACCCAAGTAAACGACCTCCTCTGTGTGGGACAGTCGCTGACGTGGCTGTCGGTACCGCCGTGGTGTTCCACCTCCATAATAGTGCCGCCGGAACTGGCATAATCTGAGGTAGACCACCGAACGCACTCCGGTGGTCTGTTCTTCACACCACATGGCCCTACGGTCTTCTAGGAATGCCTCCTTCCCTACAGTGGCCTCAAATCCTCCTTTCCCCAAACATGGAAACCCAGTCACAAAGAAGACACATATAGAGGGGCTCGAGCCTTGTTCATGTTGACATGCACCCTCCGCATTAGAATTGCAAAATAGGGGGGAGGTTTAGGGATGAATTTCAATCCATGATTATTCAATCTCGAGGGAAAACCCCCAAAAGTACCCTCCCACAAGAACGAGGGATCCACCGATCAACCTATTCATGGGTTGATCTGCGCTCATAATTTAGAATGAAGAATGGGAATGAATTGTAATAAAATAAACCCCTACCACAATTTGATGTTCACTGCCGAAGCGTTCTGTTCGTTGGGGGTTCAAGATTCATCGACGATCATCGATTCCCAACTCTGATCTCATTCTCTAGGAGATTTTTTACCATGCTCTGATCCTACATCATTCATTGTTAGAGAGGGTTTATCTAGTTTTTTTTTCATAGTTGAAGAGGAGTTCCAACTTAGGTTCATCAGATAATCCCTAGGGATTAATTCCAACTCTTCAACATGTTAGTTTAATAAAAATAAACATGTCACAACATTTCTGTTACACTGTGACGTTCCGTCATTATGCTTTTTCATTTATGAAACAGTGTAGCGATTATGCTTGCACAACGATCCATTAATGATCCTCATTTAATGTGCCTCATTGTTTCACTGCAGTGCCACCATCCACTTCTCAATGGAATGAAAGAATGTAAATTAAATTTTTCTAAGTTATTTTACTATTTACCAAAAAGTTTGAAAACTAACTCTTCTGTGCAAACCTTACTGGTCAAAGTTAGGTCATTTCTAGGTGAATCACAATGTTCCGAGTTTAATTATTCCATCTTATTTTTCAATCTGATCACTAGTTTAAATGTTAGAAGAACCTGCTCGCACGTTTACTTAAGTGAACTAAAGAAAAGTTCAAAATTACATTATGTGCACCCTGTGCCTCAGAATCATGTGATGTCAGAGCATGTGGTATCTAAATAATTCCATATAATTTAAAAGAAATTACACGAAAATTTTGAGATATTAAATATAATTCATAAAAATACCCCTCATTTCATTCATTCATCATGGAGTTAATTTTTTCCTAGGTTTATTTATATCCAAAATTCCAATCAAATTAACAATGTTTTTAATATAAACTATTATTTTGGACAATTATAATTCTAGGGGAACACAATGTTCCTAAATTAAAAATTCTTATTATATTATTATTAATTGTTTATTATCCCATTACACTATTTTTGATTTTTGGGATTATATTTATTCTCAATATGTAACATTTCATATTTATTAAATAAAGTATTGTTTATTTTTATTATGCAGTGCATGTGTTTTATACTATACCATATTCATAGATATGGAACACATGTATATTCAAAATGAAATGTTTATAAATAAATTTCTCGATCATTAAACCATGGTGAAACCATCCTAAATTTATTAATAGTGAGAAAAATCATGCTTATGAACCTCCAAAATGAAATATAATCATTTATTCCATAATCCAATAGACTATAACATAATAAACTACCTATAGTTAAACATAGAGACACTATATTTAAACAACTAAGGCTCCATAGTGAAAACTAAGGGGTCATACCATAATCTCACTACTCATAGTGAAACATACAAATCAAAACTAGTTCCTCTTCTCTAGAAAAAAAGTAGGGAATAATTATCCTAGTCAAAATATGATTTTTTAGTAGTTGATATTATTATCAAAAATCTTTACCTACTTACATTATCTGTCTTTAAGTTCACTCTAAATCATCATTACCATATAAAGACCAAAAATTAGTGGATTAGGAGAAATCTATGACTCTATATATTAAATACTATGAAATATTTCTATGAATAAAATATAGTTGATTGGGAACTGTTTGTGTTTGATAGAATATTTTGGGATTATATACCCTATGTTGATATAACTAATCATTGTAAAAGTTTATTTAGATTGATAAAATATTATATATATGAAAATTATAATGAAATCCTTTTAATTGTTTCCATATAGGGTAAGAATTTTTCTCTAATACCATTATAAGTTTATATCATTGAGAATGAGAAATAAATATCTTAGAGATATCTTTTGGCATGAATTTTGAGGTATATTATAAATAAAGAATGAAATTTGTTGATTTTTGATCTCTTTAGAGTGATCATGTAGGTGATCAATTCTAAGGGTGTTAGATGAATACTATCTCATGTTTATCATTGGTACAAAATTTAGCTATGTTTTTGTAATGTGTGAAAGAAGTTTTCGGTGAGGATATGAATATAATGATTACTAAGTTTTTATGCATGAATCATTATACAAAAACCTATTTCTAATGAAAAACAATTCAATGACACATATTAAATTTTATTTATTTGTAGCATATGAACCTTAATGATAGAATTTGGATTAAAATTTAGAAGTCATTTGTAGATTAAACAATGAAATCATTAACTATATTATGAATATTATTTACAATAATTATCAATTAACATTTTATGGAATAAAGGGATTGTGATATATGATAAAGAATATTATGGAATACCTCAAAAAAAATTCAAGGTTGTTAAAAAATTTCCCATCACCCTATTATTCCTCAAATAATTTTCCCACTATCTCACCTAATTTGTGGAAAGTGTAAGCCGACTGGAGAGTGTATTCATAATGGGTTAAAATATGGGAAACAATTCTAGATAAACATGGAAAATATTTAATAGATAGCCAACTCATTTTAAATATGATTATTTTACCTTTAAAAAATTGGATTTGAAGTCACTGAGTTTCACCATCCCCTAAAAGGTAAATATGATCCTATATTTATATTTTCACGGAAAATAATTACTATGATTATGACAACATCCAAGAACGACATTATCCCTATGTACATGTCATAAATATATGCCCATTGTTACTATATATTGGTATTTATTCATAGATCAAGTATATTTTCACTAGAAAAATAAATATTAATATATATATTTAGCTATACTTATTGTGAAGTAATAAAATTTCACCCTTTTCACTAAAAAACTTGAATCACTAGAAAATAGACATATCTTTATATGATGATTAAGACCAAATTTGAGTCACATTATGAATGAAATAGACAATCCCTATGATTAAGGATCTATATTAAGATGTGAAATATTTGGTTGGGAAGGTTTTAATTTCATGTTTTATAATATGATTATTAAAAAATATTTGAACAATTCACAAGGTTGATGTGTGGCTATAGCTAGTCATTATTTAATTTTATTTTAATATATTTATTTGTAGATATGTTTTCTTTTTTTATTATTTGTATGAGATACTTTAACGATATATTATAATACTATTACTTCATCAATAAAATATTTAGAAAACCCATATAAATTTTTATAAAATGGTTTCTATATTTAGATAATTAAACTACTAAAAATTTAAATTTTATAAATAGTATATTAGTAAATATAACACATAAAATATATATTCATATAATTTTACTTTAAATATCTATTAGATGTTTTATTTACGTTTTTTAAAATCTTTTATATAGGGAAATAAATTTTCATATTTTATCCAAAGATACACTTGTATCAAGTGATTTATTAGAGGTATTTCCAATTTATCTACTCTTGATCAAGATAGCACATAATATTCATCATAATTGACCTCTGGATATCATTTTACTTTATTCACACTTTTCTATAATTTACAATGTATCTGTGTATTACAAAAAATCCACTGATAACCATCTTATTAACGAAATATTTGATAGGAGAACCCTAGATAATTTTTTTAATATATCTATGAAAGAGATAGTCATAATATTGGAGGTTATTACATTCATGTTGGGCCTCTCTACTCATGGAAAAGTACATAATAAAGTGATTTTAGGATATTGGTGATTTTTACAATTATTTCCTTGGGTTATCTATTATAAAATATCAAAAATATATTTCTACAATTATTTGGTTCCTTATAGGCAAGTTGTATATTTACCAATATATTATTATTATATACATAATGTACTTATTTTCTATTTGTGTATCTAGACAAGAATCCAATATATATCTAATCCCTCTATAAATTTTTTCATTTGAATCACATCCCAATTCAGGGTTGTGTTATGTTACAACATATGTGGGAATTATTGTTTTTCTTACATTGGTTCTTATGTTGTAACACCATTAATACAACATCTCTTAAATGATTATCTCTAAGTATGATAAAATATTTTCTATCATTAATGTTAATTAAAATCATGAAATATTTTTTATCCATTAACCAACTTTATATTACATTTTTTCATTGTAAATTTTAATCTTATCACCATTTTCACACTTTCATGGTATATTTTTCAAAACCTTCATCTTATCTTCGATGGAGTCAACCAAAATAAGATATAAAAAAATTATTTTATATTAATTTAATTTATGTTCATAATATGAAAAAACAAACACATTGTTGGTATTTTTTTATAATCAACATCAATTTAATTTTGGGTTGCATGAGTTTTATATCATAAATATTCCTTTTAATGAATTCCAATATACTAGTCCATTATAATTACATATTAGTGATATATGGTGCCACTCATTCACTACTCTAATTTTGAGTGGAACTATCCTAATAGGGTGATGATTTTTTTGAATATGTTCAGTGTATTCTCGTTGAAGGTAGACAATAAGAAGGCTTACATTTCCTTAAGCTTATATGGAGATTGAATATACACTAGTTAGGTTATCAAGTGACTTTTAAATATTGTAGATATAAAAATGATAATTTTATTATATTATTGAATTTGGGGTATTGACATAATTTTAAATATCTGATCAGAGTGATTATAAGTATTCATATAGATAAAAATCTATTTGGCACCTCACATTTCATGAGATTGGTCTCTATAATTTGGTAAATAACCTAAAATTGTTTATAAATTTTATGTATTTCAATCTCACTATATTTATATTAAGAGGGACTTACTATTATTGTGCACAACTGTGAAGCTTGTAAGGAGGGTGTATTCGGTTCAGAGGTTTTTTACATAGGTGTATTGACTCTTTAAGATCTTCTCCACCCACTATCTAACATTTCATAAGAAATTAATCTATAGAAATATCAGGATCAACATGATCATTCCTCTCCCCCTTATTATGTTGCATGACCCCCATCACCACCACCACCACTATAAAAGGGATTCCTACATCATAGACATTTTTCTACACCAACAACTTTAACATAGATAGTATTCATACCATTATCATCTCATGAATATACTACCACTAATATACCTTCATTATCTCAGGCTCTTCCTAACATTATTATGGATAAATAGAGGTGATTTGATTTTTTTTAATGTAATACCCTCAGTCTCCTACTGTGTCATCATTGGATGATACTATAAATGTTTCTCTTCTATTGGGATCATCAATTGAGTGGGATACTAGCTAAACGCACTTCATGTTGATATATTTAACTACATATTCTATTTAAAAAAAGAATAATCTATTATTAAAGTCACTAATGATAACATATCTAGATGAAACATATATAAAAGTTGAAAAACTATAGGAAGAATAGCTTCCCCTATAGTTATTACTCCACCACACCCTATACAACATAGTATATATACACATGATATGAATACATCTTGACATAGGATTAATATTCCTAAAAAACATTTATGTTTTGATTGTCAATCAAATTGATATTATTTTTTTACTTATATTGTAGTCAAACATTTATTTAAAATCATATTTAAGTTTTGTTTTGTTTTTTATTTAGTGATTTTGAGGAAATTTAACAACATAAATCATAAATATTTTTCATATATTATTATTATAAATAATATAGAATTATGAATTTCGATAAACAAATAAATTCTAACACTATATTATCAAAATTCATGGTAATTTTATTTCATATATTATATATATGATTTAATTATTTCTTGATTATAAAAAACATATAATAAAAAATAAGAAAGTAATTATTATCCATAATACGAAATTATATGAAAAAATTTATTTCAATATTTATTAAAATTGATGAAATGAAATTATATTTTATGTGTAATTGCTATAAATCATCATGTATTATTATTTATCATATACCATTCAAATTTAAAATAACAAATATAATATTTTTATGTTTGAGGAATCTTCAATGTAATTTCTATCATTTTTATACAATTTGGAAGGAAAAATTATTATAATTATCTATTAAAACTATAAAAAAGTAAAATATAATACAATTATTTACTATAAAATATGTTTTATATTTATCTTTTATACATGATTTATTTTAAAATAAATAATAAGTTTTATTATTTATTAATTATATAAATGATTTGTGTTAATTATAAAATTTTCTCATTATTTCATTTGATCATATTTTAAATTTTATAGTCATGTATTTTATACATTTTATTAATATTGTTTTTTATTCCATATGGAATGCATGAAACCATTTCATGCATTATATGGGACTAAAATTTATAATTTGTGAAATATGTTTATTCCTTCCATGTGACATATAATACATAAAATATATCAAATCATTTCATTATTTTAAAAACCCATTTTAGTAATTATCTTTAACCAAAACTCAAAGAAGTATATATTTCACGAATACAACATTTTTTTGGAAAAAAATATAAAATATCACTTTTTCATTCTTTTATTCTTAATTTAATATATAATGTTTGGTTTTATTCCATATTATTCTACCTATTTCATATTTTTATCCTCTTCCTTAATCACATTCTTTCAATTAGGTAAGGTTCATCCATATTCTTTTTTTGGTTAGTCCATGGTATTGGCCAGCTGTACATTCCCTATAAATATCCTTTTAAATGAACATAAGAATTTAAAAAATAATGTATATATCATAAAAAATTGAGATATTTAATAATTAAGTGAATTATAGAATAACATTAATATAATATAATAAAATATAATTATATGACTTAATATTGCATTAGATATCTAATTAAAATAATCACGATGAAAAAACCTTTAGGTATGTAGTTATCTAATTTATATATCGAATATTGATATAAATAAGTTATATATTTATTGATCAAATTGTAATAATATTTGGATGTTTTATTTTCACCAATTAAAATATAAATTGATGTTAATTTTGGCTAGTATTTAATATAGATTATTATACAGATTGAAAAATATTAAATAGGTTGGGATCATGTGTGTGTGTGTGATAGATATGATGTATTTATAAGGATTGATTAACACTTAATCATTGTATCAGGAACAATTTAAAACCCTTAAACTCATGTTCATCAATGCATGAAACCCAGAACCATAAAACCATAAAATGAATAACAGTTATTTTTTTGTACCATACACCATAGCTGCCACGACTACCAGACTTGATCAATTTTCTTGATGAAAATATCTTATCGGAATCCAAATTGCTCCCTCTTCCCAGGTGTATCCATGGATTTTGCTGAATCACCCAATGCTCAAGTCTGATTCTCTAAAATTTCACTGACATTCCATTGCCTCTCATAAAAATTTATTAAGCTATGGAGATTCAAAGAATACTCAGAGAAACTATCTCTATGGGTGTGGACTATATTTATAATCCACTAATATGTTACTCAAGTATGAATTCATTAAATAATATTTTTTGAGTAATGGATATATTTAAAAACCATTTTTATCCCTTGATAGTCTAATTTTATCAGTGTTTCATATTCTGAAATTCTCAATTAATGATAACTTACATGGGTGATAATTATAACATTAACATGTTAGTGTTTAACTAGAACTATCATGATATCATATATCATGTTTAATGAAATTCCAAACATTAATTCCATATGATATTGAATGGTGAAACTCTATATCATTATTAAATATATGTACATTATAAAATATTTATATACATAGATTTAGGGTATATGACTTTTAATCTTCCACTTATACTAAATCCTCAAATTATTTATACTATTTCACCGTATACTATATCATATAAAATAACTTGTAAATCAAAAACCAATACTGATTTTATATATCATTCAATTTTTTAAGGATATCATTAATCTCACTGTATATCACATTATATATAATACCTCATGAATATTAATCCAAAAAACCCATTGATGAAATTCTAAACAACTTTTAGCTATGATCTATGAGTAAGACTATATCTCCATTCATTTTTCTTAAATATTTGACCCAAAATGAATTTTTAGTATTAAAAACAAATATAAATTCTATAACTCATAAATTTAAGTAAATATCATACTCTACAAAGTAATCAATGCTACTCAACCTATAAAGGGATCTGCCGTGATCTATATAAAGAACATGTATCTCTATACCTATGTCCATTGGCGATATCTTATGAGAACATGAATTTTAATATGATCCTTTTATCTATGACATTGAGTAACCATGGGGTATTAATTTGTTAATCTAATATAATCACTCATACATTCTCAATTCTATGAGTATAGACAGATCAGGTTGATGAATAACTCACATTTCATTCACCTTTATATATAATCACAACACATGGAACTCACCCAGTAGATAAGCACATCAAATTTATTATCTATGCATAACCATCAAATTCCATAGTATATATTAATTGAGGGCCCAAATTTCATACTCGTTATATATGTGGATAAATCCCATGCTTGTTAAGTTCCAACCAAGGAAATTATCAACAATATTCCCAACCTCTCTAGATTAGGTAATACTTAAATATTTCATAATAATGTCCTCAAAATATGTGGGTTGTCATGCTAGGTATCTCACCAACCTCATGTATTAGAAAAATTAAAATATGAACCATGCACTCCTAGTATACTAAAGTCTTAGTGTATGAAACATTATGTGATATACATTCTGGTTCATCTAGGGAATAAACCTCGTTTTATGCCCTATAATAATATTCCACATCACAATACAAGATTCCTAATCAAGAAAATGTTAAAATTTCATCACAAACTATAAAATTCATTGATTACAATTAGTTATTTATAAAAAAAATTAATACTTTGAGAGTTCAATTATCATTTCACTTCAGCGTATATATACATACATACAAATTTACACACATACATACATATATACAACCAACATGAATGAATGATAAATAAGGGGTTGTATTTTAGTATAACATCAAACATTTAATATTCTTAAACTAATATATTAATTTTAATAAAAACAAAATATTATCACCTATGTTATCATATAACTTATGATAGATTAAAGGATCAAACTTATGTTTGGTATAATTTCAAGGGATTTTTGAAATTCATTATATCTTTATGTAATTTTCACCATATTTCTATCCAACCGTCTAATAAAACCCTTCCATGACACTATTTAGTGAGAAAAAAATGTGAAGAAAGAAAGTTTAAATAATGATTAGACCTAGGAATCATATTCCAAATGCTAAACTGGTTGAATATTTACCCAAACTCTTTAATTTTACAGCATAAAATGATACATTGTTAATGACTTCATTTTTCCACTTAGAAATTTTTTATTTTCACCACTATCATTCATAGAACACTTTTCATCAAACCTTTTCCATGGAATAATTTTGGTGAAAAAATAACTCTTTAAAGTGTTTCTTTACTAACATATCCTAAATTAATTTAGTATATAAAGTGATATTCAATTCATTATGGTAACTAAATTACACTCTTTACATTCACATTACCAATATACCCAAAAAAGGTTTAGAATATTAAGTGTATTTCAATTTTATTTAACATTTATAATATTTATTTATCAATTGAAAAATTCACTAAGTCCAATAATACTCCCAATAGCCTCTAAAAAATATTATCTTTAGAATTACTTTTTAAGATACACTAAATTCTCTATTTTTATAAAATAACACTTATTTTTTAGTGCAAATATTTAACAAACATTTCCTTTAATATTAAATATGGTATTATTTGTGTTCAGAGAAGTAACTTGAAAATAATAATATATTATTTAAAATATCTCACTGATGTTGGGATAACATCCCTCGCATTTTTTAAAAACATGTGGATAAATACACTTATCCTAGAAAACATTTCACACATAGACCATCTCTTCATTTATTATTTTATTTATTTTCTGATTTTCAATAGTTCCATAGAGTTATATGTAAAATTTATTTGATATTATGGGGATTTGGGGGTCCATATCTAGTTAAATGGTTTTTGCATGGTTTGCGAAAACTATGTGACCTAACGATGAAAATCCTACAATTGATTATAGAGGTTTTAGCGTGGTAGATGTATTGATTGAAAAACCATGCAACACAACTCATTTAACCACCATGGTGAATCCATCATATATCTTGTGGTTGGGAAATCCATACATCCAAACTATATGGAGAAAACCTATTTTTCCAAGTTGGGTTGCATAGTTAATGTGTGATTTTGTAAACACTAATCCCTAGCCATGCAGTCCACCCCATTTTTTTTAAAAAAAATGATATTACTCATCTTCGCCACTTTTAATTTAATCCCTTGGGGGTCCTATCTTCCACTAATTTGAACCCCACAACCCCGGATTCCAATTCCTATCAATTGTACCTACTTCAAGGGATTTTTATGATATTTTTAGTCAATTTCATGTTGATAATTCAAGTTAAAAATATATAAACTTCTTCTTCTCCCCTTCTTCAATTTTGACATTTCATATTGAACCTTGAATGGTATCAGGGACCTTGGATTTTTCTATACTCGAATTTATTTTGGGTTTCAAGGTTTTATTGTTCATTGTATCCCTCTAATTTTATTTGTACATTGTTAAAGTGGTTCAACAGAAGATATCCTTGAAATAATGGGTTTAAGGTTGGTTTTATCATAAATGAATCATTAATATTATTACCATGATTTCTTTCCATGTTCCTGCATATTATTTGTTTAAATATAAATGTTTACAAGTATATTATATTTTTTCTTAAATGAAGTTAGATTTTATTTAAATTAAATTAATTATAAAAGGGTATTCCTTTTTGAAATTAATGTTTAAATCTATTTTCAAGTATATTGAACACCCAATTTATGAAAAAGGTCTGAAAAAATATTGAAAATATTTTTTATAATAAATTAGTAAGAATCTAATTCTAAAGCTAATTCATAATGGTTTTGTTTTCAATATTTATGGTGTGTTTGGGATTTTTTACGGGATTATAAGTATTTATTTGAATTAATTGAATTTATAAATGATGTTTACATGATTTATTTTCAAAGGTGTTTTGTATAAATATTTTCTTAATGTAATTTATAAAGGGTTGGTTTGAACATTCTTACTAGTTATAAAATACTTATACCCTTGAATAATCCACCATTGTGTATTGTAAAAAACTTATTGAAATTTAAATTCCATAATTATGTGCGATGGTTTCCCCTTTGTGGTAATTCTAGATATTTATCTAGTTTATTATTGATAAAATGGGTTATTTCAGTGAAGGGTGTTTGTAGGTGAGGGTATGTTTGTTTATTGATTTATTTAATGTTTTTGTGATGATTAATTAGATCACCTCCATTAATATGTCATTGAATGTCATATACAGATTGGTGTATAATCTAGAGACACATATTATAGTACTATATAATCACACATTAGATAGGGGACCTAATTTTAGACCTTTCTCTAATTAAGGGATTTCTCCATTAGTTAGTCTTGGTGGGGTAAGATTGAGTGTTAGTGTAAGTTATTTGATATTTGGCGATGGTATCTTTTTATAGATATTACAATATCTCCATTATATAATATTTCTAGGGATCTCATATTCATATGATACTTTTGATTGTAATATATGCATGTTTACTAATTGTGCTAAATTCAGGCATTTTTTTAAAATATTATATATGAGATTTTACTTTGATTTTTTTTAAAATAAAATTTTTTCCCTTTACTTATAATTTATGCGTACCTTTTAAAATAAGATTTTAAACTATTTCTAATCATACTAAAATTAATTTTTTCAAAAAAATAATTCTTATTTGTTTTAAAAAAATTTAAATCAGGGATTTAAATGAATAGTTCTTGGAAAATAAAATCGATACATGATTTAATTAAAACATAAAGCTGATTTTCTGTGTATTTTTAAATATTATGGAGTAGTTTTATTTTTAATGGTTATGCATGGATTCTGGGAAGGTTATCTACTGGGAATATTTTTATCGTGACTATTATAATATTGGTTTATGTTGTTTCCACTAGAAGGAGGAATAAGTTTATCGAACTTTCCATTCATGTATTATGGAGTTTCTAAGTAATGAAACATTTATATTGGACACATGGAAATGGTTCGGAATAATTTTTAGGTTTTCATCAATATTTCCTATCTTGAGCACTCATAGACTTCAACCTACCACCCTATAATTTCTTTATTTTGAATTATAAGTGTATTATAGTTTTTCTAGTCTGAATCATATAATATTAGAGCATGTTTTTTATTTTTGGTTTATCATTATTTTTGTCGTAATATATCATATGTCTCGTTTAGTTATATTTGTTTATAATATTGAAACTAACAGTTTTATATGTGTATACTTCTGATATATAGAAGGATTATGTTGTATTTTTGGAAATAATACATTTTATTGAGATTAATTTATCAATAAAAATCATTACTAATGGAGTAAATTTTGATGACATACCTTAAATCTAGATTTTGGGGATCCTGAAATACCTTTGTGAAATTTAATAGACCAGAACAAGTTATTGGTTTGGGTTAAAATAGGATGGTTAATGACAAAAATGGTTTAAAACTACCCCATTGTTATTTATGGAATCATGATAGACATGATATAGGGCCCTCAAACCTCAAGAGGTAGATTAGGAATAAGTTACTGATCACCACCTTTGGTGCTAAAAGATGAGTTACATTGAGTTTCTGGGTTGCTTTTGTGTCTTGAATTAGAGGGGTTTCTTGATTATTCCAATTATTTTTAGTTTTGATTTGAGTATTTATATTTCTTCATGGGAGATTAATGAGCTATTTTGAAAAATCGATGTTTAGAGTAAAATTGGAAAAAACCAAAGGTAGTTCATGGTTACACTAATTGTCATGGAAATTAATTCAATGACTATTAATCTAGGATTGGGAAGCTTCTAGTGGGACTTTCAAGGTTAGAATAATGTTACTTGGACTATGTGTCCAAATAGTGTGTGGTTATATTTTTTTAGACTTTATATTTTCAATTATTTAAGGTGTTTAATTGATTTCATTATTATTAATTATTAATTTATGATAATTGGGGATTTTTTTTAGTTTTTGAAGAATTTTTTGGTTTAATTGACTTTGAATTCTTACAGATTTTTTTAGAAGTCACATGCGAAGAGTTAGTTTTCTATAAATTTATAAATGTTTTAAAAAAATTAATCCTGATAAATGTGTTTTTTTTTTGAAAAATACTATTCTTATATGATATTGGATGGTTTTTTATAATGTATTCAAATTATTCATGTGGGTATCATGAAAATTCATTTGAATCATTTAAAAGTCTCTCTATTGTGAATGTTATTTTAAAAAGTGTATTTATAAAAAACTTTTTGGTATTATGAAAGGTGGTTTTTTTGTTTTTGGAGGTTGAAATATTGATTTATATATGTAATTGTGATGTTATGTATTTGATAATTGTTTTATTTATTCTTTTTTATAATTATATTTAGATTACTCTCCCATTTAGTCTCAATTGATTATTGTAATGGATTTACATGGGGTCCTACACCGGTGTCATGAACCAGCCAGAGTACCCAGGTAACACAATAACCAAGTCGACCTTAACATATATCAATGGTCATTCCTGATCCCCATGGGTTGGAAACTAGAACTTATCATCATACAAAATGAATGTGGGAATGATTTTTCCACAAACAATGTGAAAGTAAAAGAAACAAGACTGTATGCATACAAAAGAAACTCTACTGGGAGATATGTACTAGATGTAAAATAGGTATAACAACATAAATTAGTATAATCAAGTACCAAAAAACTAGAAAAAATGGCCAATTCCCAAAGGATGTAACTCACCATGTCCATAGATCAATATCTAGAACCACCACCAAGTAGTGATTTACCCCTGCTTGAACCTAGAAGGAGATAATCTACAGACACCAAAAGGAATAGGTAGGGTGTGATCTAAAAATCCCATTAGGGTCTCACAATGGATTCCATAAAAGATTCTAATATTAAATTTACCAAATAAAGTTCATTAAATTTAAAAAAAATAGATTTGGAATTTAAAAATTATAATTAATAGAGTTCATGATTTACACTTCAAAAGTTCGAAATATTTTAAGCAAATGATTAACTTTTCCAGTGATGGAATATTTATAAAAAATGGAACTTTTGAAAAAGGATTACATTAATGATTTTGTATAAAATAGTTTATATAAATCAGAAGGCATGTAAAATAGTTAACAACAATGGAATATATTCATTTTAAATAAAAACAAGAGAGTAAAATGGTCATATACCTAAGAAGGTATGATAGTTACAGGCTATTGGGACTCTACACTCAAGGTGAAATGGAAATATGTACTTAAGTTCCTTTTAACTAAGGCCAAAGAGGACTCACCAAGGTCATATAAGTGATGTGATGTTATACATTTATGTTTTGGAATGTTGTAAATCGTAATGTTCCATCCAAATAACTGACTAACCACCTAAGGATTTCATGTACTCTAGTACAAAACAATGATTGGAAACTTATTTCAAGCAACCATAAAATACAATTCATCCAATTATCCATTTCAATTATTCGAATTTTCCATTTAAAAACCATAATGCGATTTTAATAAAAACATGCCTTTTTTACCAAGATAAAATGATAAGGTTTCTATCAATACAATTTTAAGCCATTTTCACAAATAAATATTTAAAAACAAATTCAAAATTAAATTCCATAATCCAATTTAAAAAATTAAATTCAGGAATTTATTTTTCTACAAAATTCCATCAATTTCACAATAAACCCCCAATTCAATAGAATTTTTATTTTTCACAATATTCCATCAAATATTTTTTCCATAATTAAATTAAAAATTTAATTGATATAATTTCATAATTTAAATTAAATAATTTAAATTTCACCAACATCTATAAACACACCCCAATTCATTGTAATTGGGTGCTTTCCAATTTCATTCCAAAAACCTACTTTTAAAATCCAAATTAAATGGAATTTGATTTTTCCAAAAAAAAACAATTGAAAAAATATACTTAAAATCACAAAATTGAATTTAATTCAAAATATTGAAATTAAATTATGTAATTTAGGTTTAATAAAATTTGATAATTGTAAAGTAACCACCTACCATAGTATCAACAGATCTCAAATCATCAACCCCTAACTGGGATTCATCAAGAAAGAATGATGATCACAAAAACCGGGGGAAAAGGATAAAAACTAGGTTTATAATCCAAAACATGGGGTATTATATACAAAATTTAACATGAGGATCCACAAGAACCCTAGGGAGGAGAAGAGAGTTCATGAGAGAAAGATATCGGGGTGAGGAAGCTAACATGGATAAGACCAAAGGGAGTTCCTCAAGATTTGAATCACTTGCGAGAGGGATCTGAGGGTCCAAAAAATCTTATTGGGAGCACCATAGATGGGATAAATTGATTATGGGTTGTTTTAGTCTATCAAGGATGAAAATGGGTGTATTTTATTTTTTAATCAACATTCGTATTAATTAATAACCCATAAACATAGTTATCTATATAGACCCACACGGTTAGACCTAACCGTGCGGCCTTACTATGTGCCTGTTTTAAATGGGATCCACAGTTTATCCTAAGAGGATAGAATGGTCTGAAAAGCTATGTACCAACTATGAAAAACCCCAATTCATGGGTTTTTATAGTTTTGATTGAGATAGAACATGGTTTGTGCAAACCATGCACCAACCATGAACCAGACCAGATATTTCAAATGTTTTAAAATTTTCTCCTTAGAAAACCCCAAATGAAACCCAACCAAACAATAATAAAAAAGAGGTGATTAAAAATACATGAAAATAGTAATAAGGTGTTACAAACTCTCTACCATAAAAACTTTTTGGCCCCATAATTCCTACTCAGAAGCTCCCATGCCAAATAGATGAGGCCACTGCTCGCTTATTAGAACCTCCCTCTCCCACATATCATGAGAATTAGAATCATTCTACCATATAATAAGAACCAAAGGTATCTTTCTCCCACGAATTACCTTGGTTTCATAATCAACTATCTTGATTTATTATTAAATCATGGATAAATCAGGTTTAACCTTAAGACCACAACAGCTCATAACATGATATGGATCAGATCGATAATTTTAAAGATGAGATACATGGAACATGTTATGTATTGATGTCAGCTATGATGGAAGTGGTAAATGATATGAAACTTTCCCCACCTTCTGAATAACCTCAAAAGGTCCCAAAAAATGAGGATTAAGCTTCCCTTTCCCCCGAATCCATTGATGAACCAACCAAGTTGAAACTTTAAAGAACAACTGGTCACCAAATGAAAATTAAAAAGGTCTTTAGTGATGATCAACAAAAGTCTTATACTAGATCGGTTCCATCAACATTATCTGATGAATCAACTAAATCTTTGTTGTTATCTCTTTGACCAAACTCATTCTAACTGTGTAACATTCAAAAAACTATGACCAACACAATAGATATTTATAAGGTTGGCCATACCAGGCCTAAAAAAAGACATTCTAATAAAAAACTAATGACTATTTTTATAAAAAAACTCAACCATCCCCAAGTGATCATCAAAATCCACACCAATGTTGAGAACACAAGTATAAAACATATCCTCAAGAATATATCTAGCTCTTTTGGTATGGCTATTTGATTGCGAATGGTATGTCCTTCTCAAAGGATGTGAGATCCAAGTTCCTCCTAAAGGCCTCTCTAAAAACGATAAGTGAAATGATAATTCATATAAAAAACTAGAGCAGATGGAACTCCATGAAAAAGTCCAACCTCTTTCACAAAGATATTTCCCAACTCCTCAACATTGGTTATATTATGAATGCGTTTAATGTGGGATGATGTAGTTAGCATACCGGTCCAACCCATATCACATTATTCTTTCTATGGGTGCATGAAAACCTGAAAAAAAAAAATTAAATAGAGATTTCAACCCAGTCCAATTAGGGACTGGAGGAGGCTGAGGCAAACCCAATGGTCTTTACTACTCATCCTTAACCTTTGGCATGTAATAAAATGAGAGATAAACTCTGTAATTCCTCATCTCATACATAGACACTATAATTTCCTCCTCTTTTAAAAAAACATCTTCATGTTTACAAGGGGAACTACCCAATGGTAACTATGGAAATACACCATAACATATTTCCTTACTAATGATGTTCCAAAAAATGATTTTTATGGCACAATATTCTCCTGGTGTATAATGTCTAATATGGCATGGTCTTACCACCACAAATAGAGTCTCTAATGCTATGGAACACATCATCAAGCTACTAATATGGAAGAATCATCTCAAGATTACAGGATGTCAACAGAACACTAGAAAAGGAAACCTCAGCCCCTGATTCCTAGGCTCTGATATTAAACTATGCAAATAGATCCATAAAGTTCTACTATTTTTATGTTTTTGTTAGAGCATGGGTCAGAAGTATCCTTCTCAAAGAATATTCAATGACATTATGTTTTCCTAGGGTTTAGGTGATGTCGAAATCAAATGATTGTAGGTATTATACCCAACTCCTTTGGTGGAGAATAAAATATTTTTTAGAGAAGATATAATTCAAGATATTTTGGTCTGAAAACATGATAAATCCTTCTCTATAAAGGAAATTCCACCAACTATAAAGTGAATGCATCATAGCTTCACGTTTGAGGACATGGTTTGAATAATTCTTCTAGTGAGGACTAAGATGATGAGAGGTATAAGAAATGACATGATCTCCCTTCCTAAGAACGCAACCCAACATGAACTTAATGCATCATAAAAGACCGTATAACCATTCTTGACCTCTGGAATAGTCAACAACATTGTAGTAGCCAAAGTATAATTCATCTCAACAATGGAATTCTCGCATTTTTCATCCCATGAAAAATTTACTCCCTTCCAAGTTGGAGTAGTCATAAGAGAGGCCAACTTTGAGAATCCATTAATGAATCAGTGATAATATCGAGCTAATACCAAGAATCCCTGAATCTATAAGATATTTCATGGTTTCTCCCATATCATAACAACTTTCACACTTTCATGATCAACTAAAATACAATGTTCTAACACCACATTTCCTAAGAACTTCACGTCATGGATCTAGAAATCATATTTTAAAATCTTGGTTTATAGTCAGTGATTTATCAACAGACTTAGAACTTCTCTCGAAATATGCACATGATCTACTTGGACAAAGAGTAAACAAGTATTTTATCCACAAAGACATCCATGAAATATCTAGATACTCATGGAAAATATTATTTATTAAATTAATAAAAACATTAGAAGCATTGGTTAGACCAAATGGCATGAAAACATACTCATAATGGTTATAATTTCTCTAAAATGTGGTTCTCTAAATGTCAGATTAATTTGTTCACAATAGATTGTAACCAGATCAAAGATCGATCTTCGAGAACCACTTTTCTCCTTTCAACTAATCAAAAAAACTGTCCATTCAGGATAAAAAATTCCCATTCTTCACTATAACTCAACTAATTTTTTGATAATAAACACATAAAAAAAGTGAAACATCAGCTTTTTTAGAGAAGAGAACATGTACTACCCAAGGTGACACAGTCAAGCATATAAAGCCTTTCAAAATAAGATTATAAATCTAGTACTTCTATTCTTTAATTTCAGTTAGTGCCATATTGTAGAGGGAGAAGAAACTGGTTAATACTAGAAATTAAATTAACCGAAATATAAACCTCCCTTACCAGGGGAAAACTAGAGAAGTAAGAAGTAAAATGTTGGGAAACTCGACAAAAACTAGAGGGAGATCACCACTCAAATATTCTCACTCTAGATCAAAGGAAAATGTCAATATCACATTCCCCAACTCCGAATTAGAATTTATAGACCTACTCAAAGTTGGTTCCCATTATACATGTAAGACATGACACACACCATCAAGTGTAGTGAATGAAACTCGTAAAAGATAATAATAAATATGATCTTTAATATCAATGAACTAGTCTATACCGAAAATTATTTCAATAGGTTTCATGTTAAGAACTAGAAAAGTTTAACAAGCTCATCATTTGATAGAGAGAAAACACTAGAGAAACTACATAGACCATTTTCTCTCTTTATTCAAAGGTTTTTAGTAATATCCATTGCACAAGATAAAATCTCCATATGAAGATTAAGAATATTTACAATACAAGTTGAAATAAATGAATGAGATACAGTAGTATCAGATAGATCAGTTACTAATGAAGATGTAATAGTAACAGTACCTCTCACAGTCACAAGAACTGTATCCTCTTCCTCAGGAGTCTCTTATAATATGTAAGGATTCTTCATTCTAGATTTCTATGGAAGGAACCCCTTTTTCACATGAAGAATACAATTTCTCATTAGTTTTAGAGTGGGAAGATGATCCCATGCCACTACACAAAGTTGAATAAACATAGCAGAATATCTGGAAGTGACAGAAGCATCAGTGTGAGCCATATTTGTTAGGTGCCTTAGTGAAAACCCTCTTTAAATATCCCAGATTTCCACATTGGTAAAAAAATAAAGGACCTTTTCCAGGAACTGGAAGATATCTTGAATGACCATACTGTCAAGAACCACCACAAGAATCATCACACTTCCTCTTTCCCTTAGAGGAATGCACACTACCACTCGGAAAGAAGGATACTCATGAGAACCCTTTCCATCTAGGTTCATCTCAACCGTCAGTTCTTGATCCATTACATAAAAAAAAGATGGCAGCTTCAGAAATAAAACAAAAGAATTAATATCCTATCAACGTCCCAAATAGAATCCTTAGTCCTTCATCATATCATTTGATATAATCTCAAGTGAAAGCTACACAAGTTCAACAAAATTATTTTCATATTCATTCATAGTCCTGTCAACCTCCTCAATTTTTAAAATCTACATGGTCTTGGCCAAAAAAATTGACTTTGGATAAAATCGTTTAGTGATAGGAACTTTAAGTATTTACATTCTAAGCCCTCATGTTTCTTCACTACAACCATTATGTCCCATTATCTCCTACTCTGTCCTTCTAGTATGAAGGTGAAACATGTCACATTTATTTTGTCGGGTGTGTCCAGAACCCAAAAAAATCTCCATACTACTCAATCCTTCACTATACTCTTGATGATCATTTGACCCTTTCAATAATAATGGATTCTGGATAAAGAACTCTGAAGAAAAAGTATTCCTAATGTCTCTTTGGATCCTGAGCAAGAACTAGAGGTGGTGCATATCCCATATCTTGGACAATGCACACAATCACCTATAAAAGACTTAGGTCCACAAGAGGATTCAATCACTATGGTTTAGTAGAATTTTATTCTTGGAACTGATTTTCACATCTTTTCAAAGGCATGAAGCGATAAAACATCATTAGAATACGAAGAAGACATCAGATTACCAATCAAACAGAGAAACAAGGGAAATTAATCCCAATAGATAGACAAAAAATATTTTGATTTCAATATATCCAAATAAAAATCAAGTAAAAGACTAGAACTAATCTTAAAAATGTCTTTCACTAAATACAATTATCTATTTAAGGATCATTGTGGTGATAGATGACTAGGAACTCAATCAAAATTACATCCTAAGTCCTGACAAGATTTCACAATGTATACTAACTTCTAGACAAAAAGATCAACCATAACCCCCGATACCAAGTTATTATGAACCATCTTAGGTACCTTGGTAACCCAATAAATGATCCATCCCTAACATAGACCTAATGTATTTTATGATCCCCACAAGTTGGTTACTGGCTCCCAGAATCATACAAAATGAATGCGGGAATGATTTTCCAACACACATTGAAAAAGTAAAAGAAACAAGACAATATGCATACAAAAGAAACTATAGAAGGAGATATATACCCAAAGTAAAACATGAATAACAACCTAATGTACTATAACTAAGTACAATAAAATAGTAAAAATTTCCCAAGTACCAAAGGACGCAACTCACCAAGTCCATAGATCAATAGTTAGAACCACCTCCATGTGGTGCTTTACCCCTACTCAAACCTGGAACGAGATAATATACAAACAACCAATTTCATAGGTAGGCTGTTAGCTAGAAATCCCAATATGATATCACCATGGATTCCATATATAAGGTAATGTTAAATTAACCTAAGAATGTTTTTTCAATTTAAAACAAATAGTTTTTGAATTTCTAAATCATAATTAAAATAGTTTATGGTTTACACTTCAAAATATGGAAATATTTTATACAAAGGCTTTACTTTTCAAGTGAGGGAATATTTCTAAAATAATGTAACTTTTTGCAAATGGATTAAATAAATAATTTTATATAAAATAGTTTATATAAATTTAGAGGCATGTAAAATATTTTACAATAATTTCCTATATTAATTTGAAATAAAATCATGAAAGAAACATGTTCATATGACTAATAAAGTATGATAGTTTCAGGATATAGGGACCCCAACTCTAGGGGACATGAAAATATATATATATGTCCCATTGAAATCAGACCAAATTGGAATAATAACCATCATCTAAGGGATCTGACATGCTGAATTTATGTTTTATAATGTGGTAAATTGTAATGTACCACCCAATTAACTCACTAACTATGTAAGGAATGCATGTCCTCTAGTACAAAAAAATTATGGGAAATTTATTTCACGCTACCTAAAAATTGATTTCATCCCATTATTCATTTCATCTTTTCTAAATTTTCATTTAGAAAAAATAACAAGTTTTTAATAAAAAACACGACTTTTTACCAAGATACATCCTTAAGGTTTATATTAAAATAATTTTTAATCCATTTTCACAAATAGGTATATGAAACTGATTTAGAATTCAATTTCATAATCTAGTTTCATAACTTAAATTAAAAAATTTAATATTTCAAAAAATTCCATCAATTTCACTATAAACCCTCAATGGAAATGTGGTTTTCCATAATTTTCCATCTTATCATATTTTGACAATTAAATTCAAAAAATTTATGGAAACAATTTCACAGTTTAAACTAAATAATTTAAATTTCATCAATTTTTCTGAACATACCCCAATTCAATGGAATGGGGGGGGGGTTTCCAATCTAATGATAAAAATAAAATTTTAAAAATCATATTCATTGAGACTTATACTACAAAACAATTGAAGGAAATATAATTAAAATCATGAAATTTCATTTAATTCAAACAATTGAAATTAAATAAATAAATTTATGTTTAAAAAAATTTAGGCATTGTAATAGAACCACCTTCCTTAAGATTAATGGGTCTCGAATCACCAAACGGTAATCGGGATTCATCAATGAAGAATGATGATAAAAAAAACTAGGAAACAAGTGTCAAACATAGGTTTATAATCCAAATTAGAGGATATTAGATCCAAAATTCAACACAAGGATCCACATAACCTGGGATGAGAAGAGAGATCGTAGGAGATCAGGATCAAGGTAAGGAAACTAACTAACAGAATTTCGAAGGGAATTCCTCAAGCTTCAAATCACTTTCAGGATGGATTTGAGGGGCTAAAAATTCTTTTTGAGAGCTCCAAGGATGGGAGAAATCTATTATTGGTGGTTCTAGTTTTTCAGGGGGCTAAAAGGAGGGTTCAATATGTTTTAATCAAAATACGGTTTAATAAAAAACCTATATTCATGGTTCGATTGGTAGAACCACATGGTTACACTAAATTGTGCGGCCTGGACATTCACCTATTTGAAAGGGATACACAGTTTATACTAAGAGTGCACGTGGTCTGAAAAACCATGTTCCAACCATGGAAAACCCCACTACCTGGGTTTGGACAGTGTGCATTGAGAGAGAGTACGATTTGGGAAAACGGTGCACCAACTATGTATTAGCCCTGACATTTAAAATGTTTTAAAATTTTCCTGCAAGGGAACTGAAAATGAAACCCAACCAAATAATAAAAAAATAGGGGTTGAGGAATACCTAAAAATAGTAACAAGAGGATACAACCTCCCCACCATTGAAACATTGTATCCCTAGAAATGCTACTTAGAAGATATTATGCGAAATATATGAGGACACTACTCTTTTATTAGTCCATCCCTCTCCCACGTCTCATAAGAATCAGAACCGTGCTGGCAAAGCACATGAAACAAAGGTATCTTCATTTTATGAAGTACCTTGGTTTCAGAATGAACTATATGAACGAGCCATTCACTCCTGGATAGATCAGGTTCAACCTCAAGATCACAAAAGATCAAAACATGATATGAATCAGATAGATACTCTCAAAGATAAGATACATAGAACATATTATGTATCAACGTCATCTATAGTGGAAGTGATAAATTATATGAAAATTTACTCACCTTCTCAATAACCTCAAATGGTACCACAAAACAAGGAACAAGATTCCCGTGCCTCCCAAGCTATTGATGACCTAACCGAGGTGAGGCTATCAAGATCACCTGGTCACCAACTAAAAATTACAAAGGGATATGATGATGGTCAACATAAGTCTTATACGTTCTCTGAGCCATAAACATTATATAATGAATCAACTTAATCTTTTTTGTCATTTTTAGACAAAACTTAGTCCATCCAAGGAACTTTCACCAATCTTCGACCAGTATAATAAATATTAACAAGGTCGACCATACATGACCTCAAAAGGAGTCATTTTTACCTTATAATGGTAAATATTTTTATAGGTAAACTCAAACAACCCCAGGTAACCATCCCAAGCCCCACTAAAGTCGAGAACACAAGAATGAAGCATATCCTCATGGATCTGTATAACTCTTTCTATATGTCCATCCGACTATGGATGGTATGCTGTACTAAAATGAATGTGAGATACCAATGCCTACTAAAGGAATATGAAAAAATGAGATGTGAACCAAGGATCCCTATTCAAAACTATATCAAATAGACCGTTATGAAAATGAAAAATCTATTTCAAATACATATTTTTCTGCTACTGCACTTTGGTTGTATCATGAATGGGTATAAAGAGTGCAGATTTTGTGAGTTTGTCTATCAAAACCTATATATAATTCTTCCTTCTTTATGTACATGAAAAACCAACCAAAAATTCCTTATAGAACTCATCCCTATTCCAAGTAGGTACTGTAAGTGGCTGAAGAAAATCCAATGGTTTCTGGTGTTTAGCTTTAACTCAATGAGAGGAAAACCTAAAACTCCCTCATTCATACCTAGACACCATAATTATTTCCTCATTTAATAAAAAAACTTTGGGGTACCTTAGTGCACTTCCCATTAAGAATTATTGAAATCCACCATAACATATTTTCTTACTATATATGGTACTACAAAAAAAATCTGACAGCGAATAATACCGTCAATGGAGAACAACTAATCATGAATGGTCTCCCAACCATAAAGAGAGTCTTTAATTCTACATAACTCATCATCAAGCTGTTGATCCTGAAACATAATATCGAGAATAGAAGATATTAATTGAACAATGGATACGGAAACCATGGCCCTAGATTCTAAGGCTCTGATATGCAGCTGAGCAAGTTGAACCATTAAGTTCCACTCTTCTGTTGATTCTTTTACTGATTGAGTCAAAATATTCCATCTCAAAGCATATTAAATGACATTCCCTTTCCCTGAGGTGTAGGCGAGGTCGAAATAAAATGACTAAAGGTATTCTACCCAACACCTCTGATAGAGATTAAAATATTTTTGAGAGAATATATAACTTAATATCTTTTGGTCTGACAATATGATAATCCTCTCTCTATAAAGATAATGACACAAACTCTTAAGCACGTGCCTCACAACTACAAGTTAAAGGTCATGGTTAGGATAATTATTCTCCTATGGCCTAAGATTGTGATATCCATAAGCAATGACATGATAACCCTATATAGGAATGCAACCACGTATTTAACTTGATGCATCATATAAGACCACATAGCCTTTCCCGACTTCTAGATGATTAAAAACTAGTGTTGCAGTCAAAAGATATTTTAACTCAAAAAAAGAATTATAAAATTTTTAATCCCAAGAAAACATTACTCCATTCTGAGTTAGAGATGTCATCAGATAATAAAACGCTGATAATTCAAAAATTAACTGACAATAATTGGTATCAAATCACAAGAATCTCAAAATAATGAAGCCATTTCTTGGTTTCTCCCATGTCATAACAACATTAATCTTTTTAGTATCAAATGAAATATCATGTTCTGACACCTTGTGTCCCAAGAAAATCACTTCATGGATTCAAAAATCATATTTTGAAAGCATGGCATAAATTTAGTGAATTTTAAACAGACCCAAAACTACTCTCAAATGAAGTACATGATCCTCCTCAGACTTAGAGAAAACAAGGAATTCATCAACAAATAAAACCAAGAAATAATCTAGATACTCATGGAAAATAATTTTCATTAATCCATTAAAACTATAGGATCATAGGTTATAAAAAAGGGCATTAAATGGTACTCATAATGTCCATACCTGCTCTAAAAGGTGTGTTTCTAAACCTCAGATTATTTTATTCACAACAGATGGTAACCAGATCGATGTTTGATTGTAAATAACCACTTTTTACTTTTCAACTAATCAAATAGGTCACCAATCCTTTGACAAAAATAATTTTTCTTCACCATAAGACAATTGAGTTTTCTATAATCAATTAATAGTAGAATTTAATGACAATATTTCTTAGCAAAGGGAAAAGGTTCCATCCATGGTGACACACTCAATCGTAAAAATACTTTCCCAAGAAGATCATCCAACTTTGACTTCAGGTCGTTCATTTCATTTTGTGCCATGTGGTAAAAGGGAGTAGAAACTGGTTGAGTACCATACATTATTTCAGCATAAAACTGAACCTCCCTTACCCCGGTTAAAACCAATGAAGTCAATGGAAAACATTGAGAAACTTGACAAAAAATAGAGGGATGTCACCAAATAAATATTCAAACTCCAGATCAAAGAAAAACACAGGTATTACTTTCCCTAACTCCAGATAAGAAGGTTTGTCTCTACATGACCTTGGGTTGCATTCTTCTTGAAAGACACAACACAAACCTTCAGGTGTAGTGAAGGAGATCCATTGAAGATGGAAATAAATCCAGGATTTATTGGAAATGAGCCAATACCTCCTAAAAATTATTTCAATAAGTTTCATGTTGAGAACAAGAAATGCCCAAGAAATATCAACATCTAATAGAGAGAAAACATAAGAGGGACTATAGAGAACCTTCCATCTCTTCATATTATGGGGTGTAGTAATATCCCTTACATAAGATAAAAGAGCCATAAAATATTATGTTGATTAAAAATACAAGTTAAAATAAATGAATTATATGCACCAATATCCAATAGAGAAATCACTAATGACAAATATCTTGTAATGGTACATATCACAGTCACTGGACCCTTATCCACTTACTCGAGAGACTCTTTCATTGAATGAAGAAGAATCATTCTGGATTCCTCTGGCCGGAACCCCTTTTCGTGTGAAGCATATGATTTCACCACAATTTTTGAATGTGTATATGATCTCATTCCACTATGTGTCACGGAATAAACAAGGAAGAATATTTAGAAGTGACCTGAGTGTATGCATGATCCAAAGTTCTTGGGTTCCTCAGTCAAACCCTATTTGAATTTACCAGATCTTATACTAGTAAAAACTAAAGGGCCTCCTCTAGGTACTATAGGAGGTCTTGAAAGACCCTGATGTCGAGAACCACCATGAGAATCATCACACTCCTTATTTCCCATAGAGTAATGCACACTCCCACTTGGAGAGAATGAAACTCCTGAGAACCCGAACTTACTAGCCAGGTCCATCTCAACCATCAACACTCTATCCATTACATCAGTATAAGAAGGAATCTTCAACTAGAAAACATGATAAAAAAATATCAGGTCACTGCCCGAACTCAAACCATCGATAGTTCACCTTATCATTTGATAAAATCATGGTTGAAAACTAAACAAGTTCAGAAAAACGTTTTTCGTATTCTATCGCAGCCCTGTCTGCGTAGTCAAGTTTGAAAAACTATGTCGCCTTGGCCAACAACATCGAATTTGGATAGAACCTATCGATGAAAATAACCTTTGTAACACCACAAGATTTTATGAAAAGTATTTTTTTAATTTCATTAATGTCTTGTGTTGTAAGCTACACCAAAAGGATCTTGCACAACACGCATCCTTGACTTGCCTTACATTACATGCAATCACGAACATCCTTGATAGCGTGTGTAGTACGCAATAACGAGTTTCACTAAACAACGATATGCTATTAAAATATTATTAAAACCAGCCGTTATGAATAGTAATAACCACTTTTTAAATTTTGTAAATTTTATTTTTCAAAACGGACTTCATTTTTGGATTCGGAATATCGAAATTATCTTAGGGTGAAATTTTGGTACTTTTCAGATAACTTTCAGTTTCTGATGAATAGTGAAAATTACTAAATTTTAATTAAAAACAACCTTTTTAATCGAAAAAATTATTAGTGATAAATTATTAATTTTAGTGGTTTTAAAGTATATTTAGAATTTATTTTTACAATTTAATACAATGTTGGTCATTGGACGTAATAACACATTAAAACCAGACATAAACAAGTGTCAATCTTTTGATAGTTATTATCTTTTAAGAACACACTATTTGTTTTGACGACGGGAATTAATTTTTAAATTAAGTAATGCAACTGATATGTTTTGAATTTGGTAAAATAGACATCATTTTTGAGTTCATAATATCAAATATATCTTAGGCCTAATTTTTTGTATTTTTCTGAAAACTTTCATTTTTTATGAATAGTGAAACCACTAAGTGGTAGTTAAAAAAATGAATTTTTCATAAAACATAATTTTACCGCTTCTGTGAGTGGAATTTCAAAAATCCGAGAGACACGGTTGATGTCAGTAAGTAAAATGTGGTTCAATGAGATGAAAATAATTTTTGGTGAATAGTAAGTTTTTACTTTTTTTACCACGGTTAAAAGTAAATAAGGTAATTAAGGGTAAAAATGATATTATTATTACCCTAACACATGTCCTAATTCTATTTGATAAGTGTAATTCTACCAAAAACAACCTTAGGAATAAAATATGACCATTTAGGCCCACTTGGATTAGATTATGACATTTATTATTAATTTATTTAAAGAAGGGTTAAAATAGTAAAAATCACAGTTTAATAACTAAATAATTTTTAATATAGGTTTATACATAAGATAAATTCAAATATAAATATTCATTAGAAATCTAAAAATATTTCCTACATAATTGTATTTTATTTGTAATTTTTAGACATTAAATAAGTTAATTTATTTATGACACAAAGATGATGCAGTAATTATCTTATTAATGAAATATTGACATAATTGATGTTATAAATACCCAAATAAATGTAATTTGAGACTTTTTTTGAGTTCCACTAATTTTCTAGGTTAATATGGCATGTTATTATTGATTTATTGAGCTTTTTTTGACTAATAATTCTGTTATGATTTTCACAAAAATCAATTACAAAATAGTGTCAAAATTGACATTAAATGGTTTTTAAAACTAATATTATATTATTAGATTTTATTTTATTCCTAAAAATATAAGGATATGCCACCATAATTATATCATGATATTTGTATCATTAATGGACCAATTGGAGGTCGCTTGGATCTATATTGTATGTTTATTAACTATATAATATAAAAATACAAAGTGACATGGTAAATGTCAATCTAATTAACTAAGAGTTAAAACTAAATGATAAGGTTAATTTAATGACCTATACCTGTATAAATTCTATTGGATGAGAGGATTTAGACCCATCCCCACCTTAGCTTCGAAATATATAAATTTGGATCTATTTAAAAACGAATTTGGTTTTATAATAAAATAATATTTTTAGTTTTTCCAAAGGAGCCCCTCTCTTCCCTTATAAAAGGGCACCTCCTCCATATCTTCCTCACACCACTTTGAGACTTCAAGCTCGGCCAACCCCTGCCAAATTCTCTTCTCCACTTCCCTAGAAACATCATAGAGGTTCTGTTCTTCTTCAAAGACCAATTTTAGTTCCCTAAAAGGAGATCTCAAAGAGGCGCTTCAATGAAGAGGTAATGTCTGTTACCGATTCTTTCAACATTATTTCTTCTTCCACTTCTTCTGCTTAGTTTGTTTCATTATGAAGTAATAACATCAGTATCACTCATATACAGATATGTTATTATAAGTATTAAACAAACCTATTTCACCATCTATCCATTCTACGGAAAACAAAATCACCGCGCGTGCGTACGTACGAAATATGATCTCCACGCCGTGGTGTAATCTATTTTCCACCACCACCTTACTTGGATGGGTATAATGGTGTACATAATAACTATATATGATTATTGTAAAGTGATATTGATTCTGAAGTAGTATAAATACACTAAAATACAATTCTACGATCAAGAGAACGATATCATCGCTCGTGCGTACGTACGGACTACCGTCTCCACGACGCGATGAGATTCATTCTCCACGTTAACCATTAATGAATGGTTATAAAGTATATATAATAAGTAATGATGAAATATATGACATAATAATGATAATAGATTTATGTATATACATATGTATGTCATCTACTTAATTCCATTCAACTCAATAAGGAAATGAAAACAACGTTCATGCGTACGTACGATCTACCGTCTCCGTGAACAGTGTATTTCATTCCATTTACTGATCTATTATATATATGTATATTCTGAATATATATTATATATAAATCAGGTTTTATATTCTGGAATTAAGTAATCATGATCTAAGTAATCATATGAATAATTACAAGTCAAAATACGGCCGACAAATGAAACGATTTTACCCAAAACGCTCTTTAACATGGAATTTACAAAAGAACGGGTAATATAAAGTCATAAATGAACCATATATGATATCATAACAATGAATATGATTCTTGAATAAGTCAATAACATTATTTAAATCATTATACAGGAGGTTCAGACACTTATGAAGCAAATCGGACCTAAGGTAAGGGAAATATCACAATCTCATTTTTATCCAAGATTGTTTATACTTTGGAATTTACAAGGGTGTATTTTATCATCCACATCCATGTTTCCTCAATATGTAATATTATTTATATCCACCTACAATTTCTTAAATCCAATTTTCCCTTTCGGTGAGTTTTTAGTAAATGATATGAAAGGAATGTTTTGTCGTTTTTCGTACGAGGTACTTTTTGACTTTTCCGACAAAAGTACGAGAAGAATGTTTTTTTAACTTGTACGGCATGAATGGATTTTTAAAACATTATTTCCAAGAAGCTTCCTTTACAAGTTTACATGTTTATTTTTAACCAAATTCTTTTAGTTTAGAATTGTATGACATGTTAAGAAAGGAAAAGTGTTTTTGAAGTAGAAAGGATATTTTCCTCAAGAATGGAGTTCAAGTGTTTTATCAAAATTATTTTCCATATAAGATAATATAGGGTTATATTTCTTTACCTATTATTACATTGATTTGATTATATTGTGATGGAAATATTTTTATGAATTCCTTTATCTTATATGAATTGTTTTATGATGTCATGATGTTTAAGATTCCCATTTTTATTACATGGGTTATGCTATAATGTATGGTTTATGATTTTGTGGCACACATAATAATGGTATCATTATGAGATGGGTGGGACCTATATCTCCATCCAATGCATTGGGTAAAGATTTTATATCTCATGAGATAGACATGGCTGGAACAGCAGGTTAAACCGGTTCAGTGAAATAGGACTGAAACTAGGAGTGAACTCGGTTCAGAATTGGACTTTTTCCACTAAGATAGTCTTGGAAATGAGTCTTGACTAATAAGAAATGATTCTCTATGATTATGTGTGTATTCCACAAAGTTTCATGTTTTAAGTTATGATTATTGGGATTACATTTCACTACTATGATTTATCCCATGTTAATATCATCTCTTTTGCAGGTTAAGATTTCCAAAGTGTTATGTTCTTATGAATATGATGTGATTGATATTTCTTTTGTTTACCCTTGCTGAGCATTTGAGCTCACCCTTTTATGTTTTCATTTCCCCAGGAAATGAAGAAAAGTTGTAGGTAAAAAAAAGAAGATCTTTATGGGAGATGTTGAAGATCTTTCACCACGATTAGAAGATTATATTCCGAGTTTCCAAAGACACTAAACTATTACGGTCCTTGTGTGTGTGTTTTTGTTATGTACTAAGTATTCAAAAAAAAGTAAAGTAATGTCCATGTATGTTAAGATTTGGGTCTCTACAACCTTGATGTATTTCCATTCTAATCCCTCGTGTTTCTTCACTGTCACACTTGTGCCCCACTATCTTCTTCTTGGTCCTTCTAGCATGAAGTTGGCAGACTTCACTTTGATTTTGGAGGGTGTATCTAAGGACCCAAAAAAACACTCCATCCTGATCAACCATTCTGTATTGTCTTGATGATCATTTGAGCCTTTTAATAGTAGTGTATTCTGGAAAAATAAATATTGAGAAAAAATATTGAGATTGTCCCTATGATGTTCCAAAACTAGAGCCAGAGCAGGTAATGTAGGTTTTTCTTGTCCCAGAGGTTGGACAATGCACACAATCACCAGTATGATACTCGGGTCTCCAAGAGGATTCAATCTCTATAGTTCATCAGTATCTTCCTAATAGATCAGATTCACATGTTATATCAGAGGTATTATTCAACGAAACATCATCTAAAAACAAGTAATACATTATATTAATAGTCAAATAGAGCAACAAGGTAAATTAATCCCAATAGATAGAAAACAACATTTGGATTTCAATATATCTTAATAAAAAGAATGTAGAAGACTAGAACTAATCCTTAATAAATCTCTCACTAACCACCGATGGTGACATAAGGTTCATTATGGTGAGATCTAGATATACACTCAATCAAAACTACCTCCTAAGTCCCGATAAGATTTTACAATGCATTCTCACTTCAAGACAAGAAGATCAACCCAATCCAGTAATACCACTTTTTCACAGACCATCTTGGGTACCCTGGTAACCTGATAACAAATCCATCACTAACATAGCCCTAAGGTTGTTCCCAATCCCCACATTTCGATGACTAGCACTTAATAGCATACAAAATGAATGTGGGATCAATTTCTCTGCAAAAATTATGAAAGTAAAAGAAACAATGCAATATGCATACAAAAGAAACTCCATAGGGAGATATATACCAGATGTTAAACATGCAAAAAAATTCAAATTAGTACAACCAAGTACCAGAAAATATGAAAAATCTCCCAAGCCTCAAAGGACACAATTAACCATATCCACAAATCAACATCTAGAACCACCTCCATGTGGTTTTTTTCCCCTCCCCAAACCTGGAATAAGATAATCTACAAACACCCATAGGCATGGGTTGGGTGTGAGCTAAAAATACTAGTAGGGTCTCACCAAGGATTCCATAACAGATTCCAATATTAAATTATCCAAATAAAGTGATTTAAATTTAAAACAAATAGGGTACTCATTTCAAAAGAATAATTAAAATATTTTATGGTTTACACTTCAAAACAAGGAAATATTTTAAGTAAATGATTTAATTTTCCTGTGATGGAATATTTCTAAATTAATGGAACTTTTCACAAATAGATTAAATAAAAACATTAATATATTTTCAGTTTATATAAATCATAAGTCATGTAAAATTGTTTAGAATAATGGCATATATTCATTTGAAATAAAAACAATCTAGCAACATGGTCACATGACTAAGAAGGTATGATAGTTATAGGATATATGGAATCCACACTCAAGGTGACATGACAATATGTACGTATGTCCCTTTGAACTTAGGCTAAAGATAACTCATCACTATCACCTATGGGATTTGATGTGATGCATTTATGTTTTGGAAGGTTATAAATCATAGAGTGTCACCCAAATAAATCACTAACTACCTAAGGATTATATGTTCTCTAGTAAAAAATAATGCTGAGAAATTTATTTCAAGTAATATTAAAATACAATTCATCACATTATCCAATTAAAATATTATAATTTTTTATTTAATGACAATACAAGGTTTTTAATAAAAAACATGCCTTTTTACCAAGATAAAACCCTATAGTTTCTATCAAAACCCATTTCTAATCCATTTTCAAAAATAGGGATTTGAAAAAAATTCAAAATTAAATTTTATAATAAAATTTTACAAATAAAATTCACAATTATTTTTTTACAAAATTTCATCAAACTCACAATAAACCCCTAATTCAATGGAAATAGGATTTTCACAATTTTCCATCAAATATTTTTTCCACAATTAAATTCAATAATTTATTTGAATAAATATCAAATTTTAAATTAATCAATTTAAATTTCACTAATTTACATAAACACACCCCAATTCAATGGAATGGGGGGTTTTTTAATGTCATAATAAAAACCCATTTTTTAAAACCGCAATTAAATGGAAATGAGTTTTTTTAAAAAAATAATTGAAAGAAATATACTTGAAATCATGAAATTGGATTTAATTTAAAAAATATAAATTAAATAAATCAATTTAGGGTTAATAAAATTTGGGCGTCATAACGGAACCACCTTCCTTAGAACTAACATATCTCAAATCACCAAAACCTAATAAGGATTAATCAATGAAGAATAATGGTCAATAAAATTTGGAAACAAGGATCAAACCAAGGTTTATAATCCAAAATTGAGGGTATTAGATCCAAAATTCAACATGAGGATCCACAAAACCCTAGGGAGGAGGAGAGAGATAGTGGGAGATAAATATATAAATGAAGAATATAACCGGGAGGAGATTAAAGGGTGTTCCTCAAGCTATAATATCTCTTCTATGAGGGACGTAAGGGTACACAAACTCTTCTAGTGGGATATAAGGATGAGATAAGTTTGTTATTGGACATTATGGTCTATTGAGAGCCTAAAAACATGGTTAGAGAATTTTTAATCAAAATTTGGATAAAATAAAAACCCATACACATGGATAGCTAGGAAAAACCACACGGTTATACCAAACTTTGTGGTCTAGTCGTGCATTTTTTTAAATGGGTTTCATGATTTATCCTAAGAGGGTGCATATCCTGAAAAACCATGCACTAGAAATGAAAAATACCACTGTCTGGGCCTTCATAGTATGGATTTATAGGGCGCACAGTTTGGGAAAACCATGCACCAATCGTGCACTATCCTAGAAATTCCCGAATTTTGGAAAAATTCACCCAAGGAACCCCCAAATTAAACCCAAACACGGAATGATATAGTAATATAGTTTAATAATTTTTCATATTGAGTTTTTTCATGTTTAGATTACTTGGATTTTGATAGATTTTGGAACAGTTTTTAGTTTTGAGAATTTGGTCTAATGGGAGTGTTTAATATGGCAGGGAGACCAATATAGGAGAGCCTCCAGAATCAAATAAATGTATTAAGCTAGAATATTGGTGAATGTTTCCCAGTGGGCCTCATATATATTTGTGGTTTCATTTTATCTAATAAATATTTATTTTTCTTTTGGATGAGTAATGATGTTTTCTGGTTGGAAATTTTCTTTGGTTTACCCTCAACCCAACCCACCTTTTGGAAGATCATAAGCCTTTATTGTTCATTTTTCGTTATTATTTTTTAAGGAATGTAAGAATTTCTATTTTGATTTTTGTTTTTTTTGACTATTAGTTTAGGGTGTTACTTGGTTTTTTTAATCATTTTAGGTGAAATTAATATTTATTCTTTATTCCTATGAATTATTTCCTCATTATCTAGATCCCTTCCATAATCTGATTTGGAGTCTTATACGGTTTATTGTGTGTTGGATGATTGGGCACCTATGGTGTATTCAAATATTTTATTGTTGATTGAGTTATTTATAGTAATATCTATTGGTTTTCATAGCTAAATTTAATGAAATTTTTCATTATTGAGAATGGTGAATCAAATTATTTTCTTTGATCAACCAGTTTTATTTAAAATTAATGGGTACAGAAAGTGATATGGTGGGAAAAATAATTTATAACCTGACCATCTATTTCTTTGATATTTTTTTTATTTATTTATTTTTAATTATTAAATTGAGTTTTAAGTTTAGTTTATTTTAATTTTGGATCAATTAGGAGGGTTTAAACAAAGTTATTAAATACTCTGTGGATTAATTATGAAAATACTATTATAGAATGTAGAGGTTCCCGCATGATTGGTGTGAATTTAACAAAAAATGAGACATAAACCATATTTCCACCAAGTTGAATCCAGTGGATCTAAAACTGTTATATCCCTATTAGGGATATAATTTAACTAATCTATGTAGGGTTACCCTTGTTGTTGAATGAGGGTCTTCTAGTTGGTTCAGGTTTTTGTAAATCGCATAGATAAAATTTGGGGTCTTCCCATTTATCTTAAAATAGGATATTACCCATCTATAACTCTTCAAATATAACCCCTTTAGTGACCCCTCTTCCTTTAATTTGAACCTAATAACCCTAGTAAAATCTTCATATAAATTATACCTTCTTTAAAGGGATTTAATAAGGGATTATTCTATGATTTCATAACAATCCTTCAAGTTATTTTTTTAGACTTATACCTCTCCCCTTATTCTTGATTTTAATTTTTTATTACTAAATTTAAATTGATAAAAATTTCCTAGGGTTTATACATACACAAATTTATTTTTGGACTTCATCGTTTTTGGGTTCCTTTAATTCCTTTAAGGATTTCTTTGACGTTTTAAAGGTGGTTTGATACCAGATATAGGAGAAGCAAATACTTTTAGGTAGGTTTCATCATGCATGAATCTTTTATATGATGACCATATTTTCATGTCAAGATCTTCCATATATTTTTATTATATATAAATTCATATTACTTACTTAAATTACATTGATTACGAAAAGGTATTTATAAATATTTTTCAAAAGGTGATACCTTTGAATTAGGCCCCATTTTGAATTGTAAAAAACCTATAGAGATTAAAATTATATAATTATGTGTTATGTTTACTCATATTAGGAAATAAGTATATTTTTAATGTTTATTCTTGATAAAAGGGGTTTTTTATGGATGGTCTTGAGTGGAAGGAATGACTTTGATTGTTGATTGATATAATTATATTAATATGTGATAGTTAATTAGATCACCTTTATTTATATATCATGGTAATTCATAGATATATAGTTAAATTATATAGGGACACATGTTTCACTAATGTATGATAATTAGTTTTCTAGCGGCCATGAGTTTAGAACAATCTTTATTTAATAGTGTTTTTTTTTGTTAGGGTCGGTATGGAAGGACCGAGTGTTAGGGTAGGTTGTTTGACATTTGGTACTGATATATTTTTATTGATTATTTTTATCTCTTTTTAAGACTGTTCCTAGATATCATAGGTTCCCTTGATTGTTGGGACTTTATTGGTCCTATTTTTATTGAAGGAGATCTATTAATTTATATTCTTCTTGAAATAGAACATCTAAAATTTCACTTGGACAACTTTTTTATAAAAAGAAAAGTTTTATTACTTTAACTATCCTTAATGAGTACCTTTTAAAATATTTTTTTGTACTTGGACACTCTAATATATAATTAGTAATTTTCTTATTTTTTTAAAAAAATATTGAAACATATTATTTTATATATGTGGCCTTCTGATACATGGAAGTTTCATTAAAAATTTCTGTGTGGAATTCTTGTGTTTATCATTGATTTATCAAGAAAAATAATTCATAATGGTTTATATTCTGATTATTAACACTAGATTCTATCCCATGGGGTTAGGTAATTTCCTTTGGCCTATTTCATAGACAAACATTGGTACATGATTCAAGGGTAACCCGGGTTTGTTCGTGATAATTTTTTGTCCTCTTCACTCTTCTAATGTATGTTATAGAATCCAATGAATTATAAACCATTTTTATTAAGGAACAATCTCATATTTTTTATAATATTTATTTTTTTATATAAAATTCTCATATCAAATAAGAAAAATAAGATAAAACCCAACATCCTTTATTTTGATTAAACTTGATCTTGATGTTATTTTATTTTATAGAAAAACTCATTTATCCATTACATGAATTAGAATTGAAAAATTTATAAATTAGTCATGTGAGTTTTAAACTCATATATATTTAAAATTTTATTAAAAATTAAAACTTGTATCACTTACTTTATCAAAATAAAAAAAATTCAATTTCTATTACACTGGTTCTAGATATGGAAATTCATTAGAGTTTTTCAAACCCCTTCAAGTAAACTATAAAATTATTTTATATAAAAATAATATGATTACTTCCATAAAATACCTTTAGGTTTTTATGAAATAGAATTGATATTATAAAGAAACATTATTTGGTTCTACAAATAACTTTTCTTCATTCAGTTTGAACATTCACCTACTTGTATTTTAATTACCATATAAAAACATGTATATAACTTTTCAGTTCATCTATAATCAACCCATTGATAAAAATAGTGTACATATTTCTTAACTCAATTAAATGTTCAAAAAATTTAAATCAATGAAAATAGAATAAATTATATAGCTATAGTATTCCTTAAAATAAACCTTGAGTGAATAATTTTATGCTTATCATAAGAATCTAGTTTAAATTGTTAAACAAATTCAATAGTTGGATTCTCAATAAGGGTTTTCTCAAATACAAATAATTTTTTCCTTTCTTAAGAGTATGTCTAATGTTTTGTACTTGTATATAAAGTTAGTTACTTTAAGTTTATTCTCAATAATATTGATCTCAAAATCAAGTTTGAAGATTATGAATCTAATAATCTACAATTGAAACTTTTATCATGTTAGTATCATGTTTTACATTCATGTAATGAGGAATTTTATTAAATGTGCTCCCACTAGAAAGCTGAATGCCTTTTAAACTCATCATGTCCCTTAGTGGTCCAAGATCCATATTTAATCATGACTTCCACTGATAAATCATGTAAAGAATCCATGACTATATCTAGAAAAAAAATAGATCAATATTATCCTAAATAAATCTTAGAGAGTTTAGTGGACAACTTTTTTCCATCAAATGTATTATTTCAACTTCATTACCCATGTATCCTAACAATTAAGGTTTTATAGTTAAGTTATTCTAAATTTTATTATATCAATGTGTCACTTAATGGTTTGGGTCACCTCAATACCAATGTTCCTTACATAAGATAATCCACAGACACCCAAATTTGGCATGGTGTACTTTATTAGATGATTGAGGTATTGAAAAGTGTTTCTTTAGAATGAATATAACATTTAGTATTCAAATGGGGATTTAATCTCACTATATAATCTCAAAATATTAAATTTATTTTAGCATGATTATAATTATTTAGTATGGAGTCTTATTCATTTCAACAAATCAATATGTTCATACCATATTGATGTGTGACTCTTTACACAACTCATAGCTTGTGTTTGTAACCCAAATTAAAATCCAACTATATTTATACATATCAAATCCTATTCTAAAAACCAGGTTATAAGACAGTATTTCATAAAAATGATTAAAATCATATAAAACCAAAAATCCCATATGAGTGAACTTGAAAAGATATGTAGATAACCCTATATTTTTTAAAAGGCATAATCATATAAGCTAGTAAGCTATCCAAACCAAAGTACCTTACCCAAGGATATGTTACTCAAGGGAGATATCTCGTACATTTTTTTATTGAAAAGGTTGATGTTCAAGACTGATTTATTGAAAAATAAAAATAGATAGAACCTATTTAGAATTGATAAAGAGGGAACCCATTAAAAATATGGGGAAATTTCATAAATAAAAAATATAAACAAAATTAAAAATTATCACACAAGTACAAAGAAAAAAAAACAGAATAATGAACTATAAAAGCCTCATCTACCCCTTTACAGATAGTACAATAGTGAGATTATTCAAAATGATGTGTCATCCCCATATTCCAAGATGTTTCACTACATTGGAAGCATAGCGTGGAAAAGAACCTTTACAACCAACACATAAATGTGGAGGAGAGATGGATGAAAAGGTCCAGCACACCCATCACTCTTTAGGGATACCCACCATACCAAGTATGAAATGATCATAACAATGTCAACCTAATGCAATGAAAATTCATACAAAAAACTCTTATAAAGTTTAGATGAAAAAGTACCCATCCATCTATCCATCAAAGTGATGATGAATTGCTAAATGATGGGTGACATCAAACCCATATCTCTTTCAAGAACTCTAACCCAGTGTCCCCAGAAAAACTCTATGCCACTTCCAAATGAAATAAGGAAATGTCGTACTAAAAATATATCTACATGCCAAGAACAAACAAAACCAACAAGACCAATGAAAATAAGATAAAATTCTTGTGAATCACTCCTGAAACCACCACCAATGTAGAAGCCCCAACCTAGTCTCTAACCAGAAGGCCACCGATGCACTGTACCATTGAAAACAAACTAAGAGAGCCCCCACAGATGCCATAAATCGACATGAAATAGAATTCTATCAATCACTGATGTAGATTCCCCGTATCGAACACTGACCAGAAGACTACTGGTGCATAAAAAGGACCACCATGTTTGTCCAGTCCACTACAAACCCCCCTGATCAATAATAACCATCAGCATGATCCACCACCACCATCCATAAATCACACCACGACCACACTCCCCTATTACAATGACTAAAAATGTTTCCCTTTTCTAGAAACTAAACATCACTGACCAAAGGAACAACGGGCACGACTACCAAGGCAACATAGAGTCATCAGCCGACAAGCACTCACCCAGAAATCAAATCAAAAATAGAAATTTTAGAAGGGGTATCCCAAATACAAATAGATCTAGGTAAAACCAGTCATAATCCAAAATCAAATTTGTTACTAGGTCACCGAGCATATCTGCATGAAGGAACTTTGAACACCCCCACTTGAGTTAGACACACAGAGCCTCCATCCGATGAACATATCACCCAAAAAAAGAAACACAAACAATGATTAAAGCTGAGGGTTTCTTGATCTAAATAGATATAGGGCTAATGAGGGATGCATAGTAATGGTAAATCCCAAATATTATGATGAACGAATCAAAGAAGTGATGTGATGAGGAAAAGTCAATAATGAATAGGAAAAATGTAAATACTGCCTAATCCTTTAGAGAATGATTAGAGAGAAAAACCTTCAACAAACCTCCTTTGATAGATTCGATAGGTGGAGAGCACCGCCACAGAGAATCATAGAAAACCCTAGGAGAGGCCGTTATCACTCTTGGAGAATGAGGATCCATAAGTTGATTAGAGAGATCCCAATTACATTATATTTATAATACCCAATACATATAAAATATCATCAACCATTAAATTCCAAATCATGAACAATTACAACTAAAATTCAAGGAAGAAGAAAACTAAATCAGTTATCATATCAAACAAGTAACTACTTATATGCAAGAGTGAAAATTTATAGAAACAGTTTAACTCTTTAAACTCTTGAATACATCCATTCATAATACAAAAATAAAACATATAAACATATATTGAATGATGATAAATAAATTTATAATTTATATATTTAGACATGGTATATATAATCTATTATTAATTCATAAATAAATGATTAATAAAAACATAATAATTTAGCTATTCATTATAAAAATTCCATTATTAAATTAATACAAACCCTACATTTATTTCAAATAAAAACCTAATATTAATAATTATATGGATTTTTACTTAAACATATGATAGAAATGAAATATAAAATTTATATATTTCCACTATATTATGTAAAAAATACAAAATAAAAAATTCACACATTTAATATTATTAAATACTTGGTCAACAAATTATTAGAACTGATTTGATATTTTATAAAAAATTTCATAAAAAATGAAGTCAATTTTAAAAACAAAGAATAATAAATTATGAACAATTCAAAATTTTAATAGAAACAATGTTTTATGTCAACCTTATTTTATAATTTATAAATACTTTTTAAACATCTCGAATAATTTCAATATAAACCTTTTACTTATAAATTATAATCCATTCTATATTATTTGATAATTTTATTTTAATATTAGTAATTAATATAATGATATATTTATTCAATAAATTTTTCATAAATAATAAATTAATTTATTATAAACATTTTATTATAAATTATTTAAGAAACTTATTTAAAAATTAAATAAATATCCCCAACTACTGTTTTTTCATAATTTATAAACAATTTATAAATCATTTTACTAAATTCATAATTGAAATATTGTAAAAAAATATTTATATATCATATTTGATAATATCATTATGAAGAAAAGTGTGATATTACACAAGCAAATATGAACACATGATCTATCTATATTATGATAGATAGAATAAAAATCACAAAACAACTAGCACACATAAATTGCTTGAGATAAAAATATTGGTAGAAATACATATAACACATAACATTAACCCCACATGGAGATGAATTGAAAAAAAATAGTTTAGCACACATAATTTTCACGACTTATGATAAGATACAATGTTTGAAGTGGTAGTTCCTAGAATCAATTTTATCTAAATTAACTATATCATATTAATGATGTGATACTATATTTTTCTTCCATTGATCAGTGCCATCATAGTATATGATATATCATATAGTATGATATTATTTGAAGAAAAATAAGTGAAACTAATGGAATCACACACTATGATATTTGATATAATTTGGTATGATACAATTATAGCTTATGATATCACATATCATATAACTTTTCATTGTATAAAATATCAACTATATTTTGTGGCTTCTAATAAAATAGTTATATGATATATATTTTCTTCATTATTTATACTTGATTTTAATAATCAAATATCATATAAAAGATATGGTACCACTGGCGGGTTACTATGGATCGATTAACACATAATCAATACTGCTGAAACAATTAGAAAATGATAATACCAAAATCAATACTGAATGAAACCCAAAACCTGAAAAATGGAAAATGAATAAAATTACATATTTTGTACCTTATAATGTAGATTTCTATGTTATTACCTTATATAAATGTGATTATTAATGAAACCTTAGAGGCGAGTAATGGTCTCCAACCTCCATGATGTATCTATGAGTTGGAAAAAATCACTTGGTGCTCATGTAAGAATCTCTTAAAAACCCAAAATATGTTATTTCCTCTTATAAAAAATGGTAAAGGTGAATAGATATGGGTGTGAGTAAATCCTATAATACATAAACAACCCATATATATGGGTTTGAAATACTCTTAAAACTCTTAGACCCATTCCTCGAGTATGTATCCATTAACTCATAGTTATACACAATGCATATGGTTACAAACAATTTTTATCCTTTTACCATCTAATTATCCCAATGTTTCATATTTTGAAACACATAATTAGTGATAAGATACTTTGGGGATAATTAATACATTAGAATATTAATTTTCTAATGGAACTATAGTGATATCATAAATCAGTTTTTATGATATGCAAAACAGTAATGGAATTCAATAAGCCTTGTGATACTCTATATTAATATTTAAATAATTAAATTATAAAAATTTGAATTAATGTATTTATGGGATATCTTTTTCATGTTTTTCTATCTTATTATCTTAAATAATATAATTCATTTTTTTAATCTACTATTTGAGACGAATTTATTAGGTTCTTTTAAAATGCTTATAAAAAATGTACCGATTTCAAAAGATCAAAACATAGGAAATATCACTTTTTTTAAACTCCTTGGATATTAATATATGAGAAATATTAGTTAGTTATTATAAATCATGGATTCAAAATTTAATCTACTATTATTGATTCTAAAATAGGTATAGTTAATGATTTTATTGATAAAATCCCAATATTTTTTGTAGATTACAGTACTTTTTCTACATATGTTTCTATTAGTGCATATATAACTATTTCAGGTGATAATGATCATGTTACAATTGATTCTAGTACAATTAATGGTTTAAATACATCTTTTAATAATTTTTTCCACTAAGTTTAAATATTAAATCCTTGGACACTACTCTCTAACCCATTTACTACCCTTCATTTTTACTTTGTTTTATTTTTTTGATCCTTAGAATATAAAATTTTGTCAATTTATAAAATTACTAAATCAGTATCCCATGGTATTATTTTTTATCATGACCTTTTTTTGTTTAGTGATATATAAACCATTTTTTTTATGAAACTTAGAAAGGGATGTTTTATTATTTTTACATGAGGATGGAAAACATGGAATAGTTATTAATGGTTTTGCTGGTATACAATCATGAATTAGAGTGAAAATGTCTAAAATTTTATTATGGAATCATTTTTTAGGCCAAGCATCTTTTCATTATAATATAAAACCATTCTGTATTTTTTTTAAAAACAATTATGTTTCTAGTTATCGCTGTGTTGCTTATATATTTTCTTAGAGACATTATCTTTCAAATTCATCAATTAAAAAAAAGTTGAAATCCTTTTATGGTTATTCATTATTATGTATGTCATCCTTAAATGTTTATACAATAGGATAATATTTTAATTTTTTTACTTTTACTGATGATTTGATGGGGATAAGTTGGTTTTGGAGAATGAATTCAAAGAGATAAGATAATTTTTTTCCAAATATTTTATAAAAAGTTAAAAACTCTATATAAATTATGTATCCAAATTAATTATTATTACAGTGGATGGAAATATAATAGTTTCGAACTGTGTCATTTTATGAAGGAACAATGAATTTTTCATCAAACATCTTATAAAATATGCCTCAATTAAATTATTTTTTGATTGAAAAATTTGGTATCTTTTAGAAGTAGTGTGTGCGTAATTATTTAAATCTAATATACCATAATATTATTGGTAACAATTTATTATATTTAAAATATATTTAACTAATCAAATACACTCCAATTCCATTAAATTTTGGACACTAATCCAATATCTTAACTAATGTGTCAATTTGAATTCTATCGAAAATTCACCAATTAATGTTTTGGATGTGTTATTTTGTTTACTCTATAAGAATTAACCTAAAAAGTTATCCATATGGTTATTTATGTGTCTTCTTGTTTGATATTATATGTTCTAAAAGGTTTACTAGGATTATTATCCGTATATTAGATAATAAAATTTCATAATGGATGTTATTTTTAACAAAAAATTTATATATTTTTCTTGTATGTTTGAACTTTAGGGGATAATCAGATGAAAATTCCAACTCCATACTGTACACATATCGAACTTCATTTGGGGAAATAAGTCATTGAATTTATTATAATGGTTCTAGTGGCAAACCCAAATATCCCAATCCCGTTATGTTATCTTTATATCAAACACATTTAAAAAAATCAGTTCTGAAATAATGGTTCACTTCTATCACTACACAAGATGTTTTAAAACTGGTCAAAAATAGTGTCTTGTAGTCATAAACACCCATACACTAAAAATCCAAATTTATCCCCCTTACCTAACATGTTCTAAATCTATATGTCATAGACTCCCCTCTAAATCTCCCCACATTCAAATCATCACATCTCTTATTATTAATTTCATATCACTCATTCTCTACACCTAGTGATAACATCAATATCAGTGGTTCCCCGAATTAATTAGTATAGCCCACTCTAACATTTCTTCCCTTGTGGACGTCTCCTCCCATACCCTTACTCTACATCCACCTATCTAAACATATATCTATATATATTACAACTAATTGATGTCCCTTCCCTGAACCTAGGATATCTCCCCAGACCTTTTCAATATTGACTGATGCTACCCACTTATATATACCCCTACTTAATTGGATACCCACATTCCTCACCCATTGATTCCCATGACTATGAAATCATTCCCTATCAATGTCTTACTCACCCTCTAACCATGATCCAATCTCCCTACTAGCTTCACCCTTCCTAACTAATAACTGATTTTTGTAAATATATGTTTCATGTTCTAGTGCGGGATGGACGTTTATGGTCTGATATATTTTTCTCTGTACATTTTTCAATTATTATTCATGGATTTGAATGTAAATTTTAGAATAATTATATTTATTTTGATGGTAAACTATAATGTTTCTTGAATTTAAACTATGCGTATGATAAATTTAACTATATAAGATAACCATGTGGAAACATAAGAGAAATTAAATGATTGTGTTGTGATTAGATAATCCACCTTCAAAATTTATATTTTTTTCATACAAATACTATTATTTTATTTTAAATATTTTTAATTGTGTTATTTTTTTTTTGTATATACTTTACCTTCATTTTTTAACATTATAACATTCATTTAATGCATAAAATATAATTAAAACAATAAAAATATAAGAAAAATTATATAACATAGAAATTAATAAAAACTTATCAAGAAAATTAATTACTTATAATACACATAATTATATTTTAATAAACAAAAACTATATAATATAGTGAGGATGAAATTAATTTTGATTATGATATTAGAAATAATAGTTTCAAAAATTTATAAAACTTATTATACATGATATTTCAATTAATGAAAATTAATTAATTTATAATATTAATCATCAATATAAATTATTTATTTTGAAAAATAAATAATTGTGGATGCGTAAATTATTTCGGTACACTAATCAATTTATACAATTAATTTATTAGTAAAAAATCAAATTTATTGATTTAAATCATAGAATTTTAAATATTAATCTTCTAACATGTACAATTTAATATTAAATAGATTTATATATTGAACCACTTTAACATATCTGTTAAATTTATAACATTAATGAAATGTATTTTTTTAATATATCTATTAGATTTTCATTATTCACTCTATAAGAAACTTTTTAATTATTTTTAAGAAACAAAACCTATATTTTGATAATTTTATTTTAAAATTAATAATTATAATATTATTTTTCAATATACATAAATACATACTTAAATGAATTATAATGACTAAATATTTAGTTTTTAACATAGAAACAATTCTTTTTTTATTTATTGTATATTATGTGTTTATAATTTTTCTTTTAAACCATAACACATTCTTACTGAACTTTTTTATTATATTTTCCTATTTTTTTGAACTTATATATGATTTATTAATTAGAAAATACATAAATACATAGTTTTTTGATATAATAAATTTTTAGTGTTTTCAATAATGGTTAATTGGTTTTTTTAAAAAAATGAATTAATTTTACACCATGAAATAAATGTTTAAATGATTTATTTTTTATTTTATTGTTATTTTATTAATTTTGAATATATATATATTATGATTTTTTAGTATACCATTAATATTACAGATTTTATATATTATTCACTACTTATTTAAAAAAGTTATCATATGTTATTAAATAACAAAAAATAAATCATATTAGTAAATGTATTAAATTTTATTTTCAAAATAAAGAAATTATTTCCTTGACTATTATTGGTTATAGAAGTTTATTCTCATCATGATCTTTGTAAGTGATACACGTTTTTGTATTATATTGTCCATTTTAACTATTTTGAGCCTTTGTGCTCCTAGTATTTTGTTTAGTATTATGTATATTTATATTTTTTGTTGGGTTTGTCATTTTTTTACTATTTCAAGGAATAAATAATTTTTTATTCTGTTGATATTTTTTTACTACTTTATATATGAATGAACAATAATTATTTGTTTCCTATGATTAATATATAACTTTTATTTTTAGAAATATGATTGAAGTGAATATAGAAAACCATAATTTTCATATAAAAACATAACATCTTATTAGATGAATATTTGTTATATAACATTATAATCCACACCATAATCATATAGATGTTGTGTATTTGGAAACATGGATAAATAAATAACTTCTTCATAAGATATCTTCATCATATTCCACTAATTTATTCATAACTATAACCCTTCTTGGACATATCTTTCTAAAAAAATTCATTATAACTCGGGGAAACGAATCATGAGAAAGGGTGAGCTCTAATGCCTAATATGGGAAAAGGGAGATATCAAAAATCACTTAAACATAACATGAGAATAAGGGTTTGATAACATGAGAATATAATTTGAAAACCATACCCTGTATATCATATATCAAAATCTTGAGTCACGGAATAAATATTGATAGTTCATAAGACATAAATAATAAAGGAATCAAAGAACCTGAGTCATGGATGCATAATATTGGCATAAAACATAAGTTTGTGGAAAAATAATAATAATAGAAAATAATTTTCTTATTATACAAGCATCAATTACAAGACTATCATAGTGGATTGGGTTTAATCCTCATTCAATCATATTAGTAAATGTTCACTCTCAAGACTATCATTGTGGATAGAGTTTATTGATAAACTAATTTTACTCCCCATTTTAGTCATTATTATCCCATGAGATATATATACTTACCCTATAAATTGGATGGAAATATAATTCCTAGTCCACCAGTAACATAATTGAAATAATAAATATGCATGAAACAAAATCATAATACATTCATCATATCATAACTCATGAAAAGAAACATATTTCATAAATTTTTCATCATTTTATAATAACATAACTTGTTGAAAAGAAACAGATTTCAAAACATAATTAACCCATGGGAAAGAATTAGGTTTCATGGAATCATACTTAAATTATCATCATCATAAACCATACAATGAAAGAAAGTGGATGGCATCATTAAATCATATCCCCACTAAATCATAAGTAACATCAAGGATGTTTTCATGGATGAAAATTGACATTAAAAGAATCAATAAAATATTTCTTGTGAAAAATACTCTTTTTTTACTTTGATATAGATTTTTTAAAATATAAATATTTCCCAAGTACTAGGAAAAAAGTTATTTTAAATTATCCTTGGAAAATTGTAAATGAATATTCAAATCATTGAGCAATCATGGCAGTGGGAAATTCTGTTCCTGCCGTGTATGTTAAAACAATGATTCCTTTCACATTTTTTTGTAAATGTACAAAGTACCTCATTTATAAAATGAAAATAATATTCCTTTTTTAAAATTTTTTAAAATTAAAAAATGGGTAGAAATTACTTTTAAAAATCATAAGATAGCTGTAAAATATTATTGAAAATATCTTTGAGAAAATATGGATAAGGAGGAAAATGTTTTTTGACTAAAGAAAAAAGATAAAGTCAGTTTTCCTTAAATATAATATTTCAGTGTATTATGTACTTAAAGAGAGTAAAATAAAATAAAATAATTTAATTTTAATAAATAACCAAATTATAAGAAACTACAAGATATTTTTTTATAGCTTATCCTAAAATTTCATCAGTAGGAACTCAATATTAAATAATATTAGAAAATAATGAGATTGAAACATAAAACCCTTACGTTGAGTTTGAATTAATTCAAAATCACTTTAACTTAATTTATAATAAATTTAAATATATTTTACATGTAACATAACTCATTTTAAATTTTATAATATTATATAATATCCACTTATATCATTTTAATAACTATTTATTGACAATTAATTTTTAAAATAGTCATTTCAAATTGTTAACTGTTTTTTTTTTCAAAGAAGGTTCAGTTCTATAGTTAATACCTTGTAATTTGATCATTGTTCCATAATATTCTAAATATTAACCTTGATAGAGTTATTATATATATTTTTTAGATTCATCTATACAATATAGAGATCAAAAAATGAATTACACCATTCATGGAGATGGTAGGAAATACGTATGAATGAACATTGTTTTCATTTTTTATAGATTAAACAAAAGAATGGTAAATAATAATTCACCTTCATAGAATCATTACTATATGATATGTAGTCTATGTTGGTTTCGGGCATAGAATAAGTGTTGCATTAGAGTGAGATATATTAAAATTTCTTTTAATAATTTTCTGAAATACAAGAGTGAGGATCTTGCAAATCAAATTTATAATGAATTTAATTAATATTTGAAGAAACAAATACCCAGGATTAGGAACTTTCACTGTTGATGATTGATCATCCAAAAAGGACCTTACAGATTTCCATAATTGTTATTGGGAGGATCCAATGGTAGAATCCCTCTAGCGGTGATCTACACATACTCTAATGGTCTCCGAGGACACCACTAATTCTTTGGGTTTTAGCATGGCTAATCACGAGTCTTGTGTTTTTAAGTATTGATCACTTGTTCTTCAGTCTTGAAGAAATTATCTGTTAGGTTTCTCATTGTTGATAGGGAGAGAGGATGAGGAGTAGAGATAGAATTATTTCTATTAAACAATTCTCTATTCCCAAACATGGAATTGGTTTCTAATGCTTTACACAATATACATAGATGCCTATTTATAGAACTGGGATTTTAGTTTGAAAATTTAATTTCGTAACAGTCATTATATATAATTATAACCATTAATGTAATCTCATGCCACATAATTATAATAATAATAATATTGTTCTTATTTTTGGTTGCGCCAACTTGTAAAAAAATGGATAAATAATGTTTATTAGCTCATAAATAATTATTTTATCCCTGGACACGGCCTTGGTCCATTCAAACTCTTCTTATATGTATTGAACAGTTGAAAAAAATATTTCATTCCATTAAATAAATATTTTAATCACAAAATAGTAAATAAATATTTATAAAATATTCAATAAAATAAATAAATATATTTTATTGACAATATAGAGAATAAATATTTATTTAATTTATGCAATCAATATAACATGAATAAAATTATTCATCAGTCTCGAGAATAATATTTATTCCATTAACTAAATTAAAATGGAATTTATAAGAGGGCAACATAAACACTTATCTTGTGACCCTTTAGAATTATTTTTCTTTGGCAGTAGGTGGGATTTCTTAAAGTCCAAGATTACTATCTAGCAGCAGGTTAAGGCACTCAAGAGAAAAAATTGAATTCATAATGATGAAAACCACATACAGACACTCAATTGGTAATATAATCCCTTTATCACAATATCTCATCAAGCTTGTTGTATGATGGTGTCATCAAACTATATGCTTGATACATCATTATTTGAGTATCTAAAATAAACTCATCGTTTCACCATGTCCATGGAATTTAGGATGAAAGGTCTATTTCAATCAAAGTTTCAAGATAACAACTTCCATAAATATGGAAGGGACAAATCCTTCCTTGAATAATCCATTAATAACATGTCATTACTGATGTGCCCAATGTACCATATTTCCCATCAACATATGGCATGAATGTTTTTGTCAGTATATCTAATTTAGTGAGTCATGAAATTAATTAATGGTAATCTTAATGTCTAAGGTCCATTACACAAGCTAGTAGACATGAATATATGATGACACCAAATCATGTAGAATTCCTACTAGAGAGTGTGTTCCCTTAATCTCTCATCTTGGAGATTACCAAGTGTGAACTTCATGAGAAAAAGTCACATATGCATACGAGTACACACACCATACAGTCTATATACTATGTGTCCCATCATAGTATGTTATCCAACCATAGAACTATATTAAGAATGTTTTTATATCACTTCATGGTACTTATCAAAGAGGGGAACTACTATGACATTATCAATGCGAAACATACTCTAGGACATTATTACATAAAAGTCATGAAAAACAATGAACAATATGTTATAATATGTTTAATTTAATGTTTAATACATCAAATATTCATTATATCAAGGTAAAAATAGTTGGTTCTTGGATAAAAACTCTAAAAAACCCCAACTTGGACTAGAGAAAACAGCTTACAACTTTAAGTCTCCAAGACCTGACATGACAATCTTGTTTCTTCTAACTCAAAGATTTAGTCCAGGGGTTCACCATGATGACTTCTATAGAATTACTACTCACTAAAACCTCACCTGTATGAGAAATATCCCTCAAGAGATGATACTTTCAAAGTATGTGATTCTTCCATTGATGCGGTCTTGGATCTTTTAAGAGTGTCGTCACAATAACATTATCAAAATAGTGTGCGAATGGATCATTACTTATAGGTACCACGTCAATCTCATGGATTAAATTTTTCATCCAAATACTTGTTTACCTGCCTGAAAATATCTAATATACTTTGAATCTGCTATAGAATTCATGACCACAACCTTCTTTGAGCTTTTCTGACTCACAACACCTCTATTCAAACTAAAGATGTATCTCGTTTGTCACATCATGTCATCTTGATCAGTTTTGAAACTGGAATCTACATATCCTATGATGAATAGTTCCTTGTATCCTCCGTAATCTAGGAAAATATCCTTAGTAAACTTCAGATACTTAAGGATAGTCATGAATTCCATCCAATGGAAGTCACCCGGATCATCTTGATATCTGCCTACCATACTTAATACGTAGGAAACATCTAGCCTAGTACATAGCATATCATACATGACTAACCCAATCTTCGATGTAAATGGAATCACTTACATTAAATTTAATTCCTCATGGGAATGGGGGCACATTTTTATGGAAATATTAATTCCATGTGATGCTGGAAACAATCCCATCCTGAATTTTTCCACACTAAATTTCTTCATTATCTTGTCAATTTATATACTTTGACTTTGGCTGAGAAACCTCTTGGATCTATGATGACATATCTTAATCCCAATAATATATGCTACCTTACTCATGTATTTCATAGAAAATCATTTATTCAACCATTCCTTAATAGATTGTAATACTAGTATTTAATTTCTAATAAGTATTATGTGATCAACATATAATATTAAGAAAATGACTGCCCACCCACTAAACCATTTGTATACACAAGGCTCATATTCATTCTTCATAAAACCAAATTTTTTTATGGATTCATTAAAATGAATGTTCAATGATCTAGATGATTTCTTGAATCCATAAATGGATTTTTAAAACATGCATATCTTATTGACAACTTTTTGAATAACAAACCCTTCAGGTTGCATCATGTAGATATCTTCCTGAAGGTTTCCATTAAGTAAGGTTGTTTTGACATCTATTTTCCAAATATCGCAGTCCTGGTATGTCATAATGGGAAGTATAATTCTAATGGATTTCATCATTTCTACTAGTTAAAATGTTTCTTCTCATTCAATGCCTTGATTCTATTTAAACCCTTTTGCAACCAGTTGTGCCTTATAGGTACTAAAATTTACTTCCATGCCCAGTTTCTTCTTAATTATACATTTTTAAACAATGGTATTTACTTTCACTAGAGGATATACCAAAATCAAGACATGGTTTTGGCATATGGAATCCATTTCAAAATTCATGGATTCTTTCCACATATAAACATATGTTCCTCTTATTACTTCCTTGCCGGTTATAGTATCGACATTATCAACTAATAATGTGTCACCATCATTAGTAACAAGAAAACCATACCATTTTGATTCTCTAACATATCTTGTACTCCTATATAGAACTTGTGTCTCTGGAATAGTTTCTTCTTCCATTGGGCTTTGTGGAATTTGATCTTATAACAACTATTGTGTGCCTTAATCCTTGACTTCATCGATATTTATCTCGATCCCACTATCTCTTTTGAATATGCGATCCCTCTCAAAGAATATAAATTTACTTCCACATATAACATCTTTTTTTAAGAGGTCGTATAGTTAATATCTCCTTGTTTCCTTAGGGTATACTATAATGGTAGAATTTGTGCCTTGAGGATTATGTTTGTTACCTGAAGAGGTCTTAACAAATGCTTTGCTTTCCCACACATGGATATTCTATAACATGGTTTTTATTCCACTCTAAAATTCGTATGGAATACAGTCTGTCTATTTAGTTGGTACTTGATTTAGTATATTTCGTTGTTTGAAACGTATATCCCCAAGAAGACAATGAAACACTTTCATGACACATCATTAATCTCACCATGTCCAATAAGTTACAGTTCTTCCTTTCTCTTTCACCATTCCACTAAGGAATGCTGGGAGGAGAGAGTCGGGATAGGATCCCAAAATCATATAAGTAATCAACGAAGTCTTGATTAAGATATTATCCACCATGGTTTGAGCAGAGTTTTTAATCTTCCTACCAAAGTAGTTCTCAACTTCATTATTGTATTACTTGAATTTATCAAAACAATTTGAATTATACCTCATTAAGTAAATATATCCATATCTACTAAAATCACTAGTAAAATTTATTATGTATGAGTTCCCACCCAATGATTCAATAGGAAATGGTCCAATCAAATGGGAATTAACTAATTCAAGAAGCTCCTTAGCCATTTAACCTTTCTAAATTAATGGGGATTTGGTCATTTCTCCTTATAAACATGGGTGACATACACCAAGTGGTTCTTTTTTGAAATAATGTAAATATCCATCATGATGTCATTTAGACAAGTGTTTTTCATTTACATGAACTAGATGGTGATGCCAATGTTGGGTGTGGTTTGATTCATGTGAAGTAACTCCTTTATTGATTACCATTACTTGGTTCATATAATCCAACACTTAAATACCATTATATAAATGTGAATTACTATAAAAAATGTTATATTTATAAAAAAAAGCAACAATTATTTCCAAATTTGATAATTAATCCACTTGTATCTAGTCTAGATACATAAATAATGTTTTTGGTAACTAAAGTCACATAATAAAAACCCTTTAAAACCGATATCATTTCGGTAAAAAATGTGAGATGGTTGTCCCCAATGGCTATAATAATAAGTTTATCTCCATTGGCTGCTTGTAGATCTACCTTTCCATTGTAAATTTTCTTGAATCTACTTGGTTCATGTATTTGAATATATATATATGAGAACCAAGATCTATATCTAATACTCATTTTGTGGAAATAGATAAATTTCACTTGATAAAAAACACACATGATGCTTCCCATTTCTTCATTATTTGGGGGTAGTTTTTCATCAAGTAGTTATTCTTACCCCATCCAAAATAGACAACATCATATTCCCTTGATTCCCCTTTGATATTATTCTTCCTGTAATGGAGTGAAGACGATTTTGAATTAATTCTCATTGATTTCCCATTCTCTTTGTTCACCATAAGGATAGAAGTATCTTCACACTTTATAACTTTATCTACTTGTTGAAGGAGTATAAGATGATCTGGTAGAGACTTATCAATGTTGTTCATATTAAAATTCACAACAAAATAGAGAAGCTTTGAGGGAGTGATTCCAGAATGAGATTGATTCCCACTTCATTAGGGAATTTAAACCCTAGAACCTCTAGGCACTCAATGTAGCTATTAAACTTGACTACGTGAGACTGATCTGGGGAACCCTCTGTAAGTTTACTCTAAAAGACCGCCTTGGAAAAATCAAACTGCTCTTATCTAGCTCTCTCATGGTAAATCCCATGTAGGTTCTCAAGTATGATATAAACATCCATTTTTGTGAGATTTCATGAGTTCATTATACATATATGAAAGCATCAAACATTGAATGTCGACCACGCCACTGATATTTTTTTCATAGATTAGGAACTCTTTATCAATCACCTCTTGAGTAGGTGGATCAGGCATTGATGATTCTAGCATATAATATTTCCATTCATGGTTTTGAATAACCTGAAGGCATCTAAACCACTCCTAGAAGTTACTTCCAGGGAGGATATTGTCTTTATCCAGTCTTTATCATAGGGATAGTGTGGATGAAAAGATTTTCATTTTATTCTACAATTAAAATAGTATATTATTAGTACTTTTCTTGATTATGAAATTTGTGAGAAATAATAAATTAATTGATTTTATTTAATCTCCCACTATTTTAGCAAGCACTAATATACCTCACCATTGAAATTGGAATGTATAGTTTATAGGCCATTATAGTGGAAATAATATATATCCCCCTTCACATAACCTCAATAAGGGTTGGTCAATATATTTTTAAGGTATTCAGGTAAGAAAGTCGTTGACAACTGCACGCTTGAAACTCCTTGATCTGTTGAGTGGACTCCCCAATCTTGAATTCATGAGTTGGATTTTCCCAACACATTCATCCAAATTACACCAGGTCTAGAACAAGATACTCCACTAGATCTAAAATGGTTAAGTCAACCTAAAACCTTCATAAGAACTCCACTTATAAAAGTAAGTGACCCAACAATGGTTGTCCAAACACATAGTTCTATTGAGTTTAATTACAAATCATGTAACATAAGGCTTAGTCTGACTTAATATTAGATTGATGGATATTATTTTATTATGCATAAATTATTATCTTGTTTTATACCATATATGTGTTATTAATATTTAAGTGGATATTTACTTAATTAATTAACCATGTTTTGATAAAACATTTCCACATAATCAATTTTATTTAAATTACATCTGTACGTATAAATTCATTTATTTGATTGTTGTCTTGCATCAATTAATATAATTTTGATGCATTAGATAGAAAATAATTAATTAATTAAATGACCTGATGATGATCATATATAATGGTTGATTTAATAAGAAGGCATTAAATCATCCTATGACCAAGGTTAAATAACTCCTTATGCCAGACTTGGAATGAGCTATAACATTCCACATATCCACCTATGTATCACCGATTTAGAACCATTATGGTTCCATGTTGAAATATCTCCATGCACCTTGGTATTCTCTGTTAATTAAAAATATTTATTACTCATACATATGTGAGGGGAACCAAAGGATTTGTTAAAGGTAATTACCTAAATATCCTTGGACATGAAGATCCAATATAATAATGGAGGGAGGGATGACTCACATGCCATATTTTCATTTAATATTAAATAATTGAAAAGCCAAACAATAAATTTAATTAAAAACATTCCAACACATACATAGGTCTTGTTCAAGATCATGACCGGTCATACATGAAACAAATACAAAAAATATAACTAGATACCATTCATTTCATTATTTGTTCATTATTGTTAAGATGATCACACTTATATTAATTAATTAATAAATTAATTAATTCCCTTCATCTTAATGATCATAAAAGTTAATTGTGGATACCCATTAATTTGGTATTTGTGGAAGATAAATGGTATAACCATTAATGAAATATTAATTACAATAAATTAATTGAGAAATTAAAATTCATTTAAAGATTATTAAATTTTCAAACACACAACAGTTTTCCTAACAATAAAATAATGTTTTAGTGCTGAAATTCTTGAATCTTAATGTAATTTTAATTTTTTCCATTAATGGGAGAATATATGGTGTGTATATCCAGCTACACACCATGTACATTGGTTTACATATATCTAATACACATGCCTAAGGCTTCAGTGTGTTGACTCAGCCAGACTACATGTTGTGTACATGCCATCTATACCACATGTATCCACTTTCTACGTCTCTGGTTGGCCTGATCAAAACGTGGTGTAAAATAAAATAACCTTATGATTATTATTACTGGAAATATCTTGATAAAATGAACATGGTTAAACAATGTCTGCTCTGACCGCACACCTTATAACCCAACATTACCGGCCATAGATGTTTCACTTCCTGATGGAATCTCTGATTGTTCTTGATTTGTTCTTAAATATCTAAGAACATGAAACATTGAACAAACATGGTTAGTATGTTGGTAACATGTTAATTCAAATCATAATAAAAAATTAACAACCTGAAATGAAAATCTTATCATGATTTTTGATGGATCAACAGTCAACTAAATAATTATAAATTTAAACGTGATTGCTTTGATACCGCTTTTTGGTTCTGGGAACAACTAAAGATTTACATTGGAGGGAGATATATTAAATTTTTTTTTTTAATCATTACCCAAAACCAAGATCAAATATCTTACTCATAAAATTTATAATTAATTTATTTAACATCTGAAGAAATAAATAAATGGGCTTTTGAACGTTCTTTATTGATGAATCTTGATTAACCAAAAAGTCCCTTCTTAATTTCTTTCATTAAACTTGTGAGGATCTAGGGGTAGAATCTATTTACGAGTGATCCACACGCACTCCAATAGTCTTCATTTAATGCCACTCATTCTCCAGCTTCTAGCACGGAGAATTGAATGTCTTGAATTGTTCGTCATTAGTTTCGTATTCTTTGTTCTAGAAGAAATTCTCGCTTGTGTTTCTCATTCTATAGAGGGATAAAGGAGGAGGATTCAAGAGAGAATTTGATTTGCACAACAATTCTCAATTCCGAAACATGGAATTGGTTTTAAATTTTTGACGTAATAGACATAACCATCGATTTATAGATCTAGGATTTTAGTTAAAAAATTTAATTGTATAACAACCATTAAATGTAATTATAAAAATTAATTATATCTCATTCCACATAATAATAATAATATTATTTTTCGGTTTGCCAACATGAAAAATATGGATAAATAATTTTTACCATCTTATAAGTAATTATTTTATCACCAGACACAGTCTTGGTCTATTCAAACTCCTCTAGCATTTATTTAACACCCAAATAAATATTTTGTTCTCTTAAATAAATATTTTTTTCCCAAACTAGTAAACAAATACTTTTAAAATATTCAATAAAATAAATAAATATATTTTATTCACAATATGGTGAATAAATATTTATTTAAATTATACAATCAATATAACTTGAATAAAATTATTCCATAGTCTTGAGAATAAAATTTGATCCATTAATTAAATTCAAATAAAATTTAATCAAGAAAAACAGAAACACTTAGTGTGGGACCCTCTAGGATTATTAAAATCATGTGAGATTGCATAGAGTTTAACATTACAGTCTAGAAATGTGTCAAGGCAACCCAGAGAATGAACTTAAAGCCATGGAATTCTGACATGTGGTGTGTTCAGTATGACTGAAAGTGGATATTTTTTGTTTAAAAGTGACATTTTAGTTCCAAAAACATTTATCATAATAAAAACAACATACCCATATTGTCATGATACTTCCTGATAATGATTGATAATTCATTTTTGGCATTTAATACTTAACCACATATCAATCTGATGCACATAATGATCATCCTGACTAAAAGTGTGTGTTTTCAATTTCAAAATGAAATTTTAGTTCAAAATACACATCAAATACTCAAAACCATGAAAAGATATTAGAATGATTTGGTACTTTTGGAAAATGAAAAATAATTCATTTATGATATCTAGGAATTGAAATAAACCAAAATTCTCATACATAGATTTTATATCATTTTATCTGAATATTCAATAGATTTCACAAATACACACTAGTGGATCGTATAAGTTTAGTGTATTTAGAGACTAGATAAAAAATATTATTATTTCATTAAAGATATTTAACATATCCCATAAATATATTCCCACATAGTACTCTTCTAACACATACCCTACATGAATACTTTAGTTATAACACGGGGATGGAAAATATAAGAAAGGTTGAGATCAAATACTCAATATAGTTAAACAAGGGAGGTATCAACATATCAATAGCATAAGGATATAAAAACATTATAATAGCATTTTAAAAACATACCCTACATCTCATAGATCATAAAATTATGTAATTGAAAGAAATTAGTGGTTCATAAGAAATGAATCATATGGAATCAATGAAAATGATCCACAAGAACATAACATTGGAATAATACATAGATTTGTGGAATATGAATTAGCATTGAAAAAACTATGTCAAGGATACCCAAAAATACATTCACAACATGTTAGTGTTGGGACAACCACCAATGTACTTACTTTAGGCCTGGGATAAACTCCCATGTAACTTCTTTTAGTCTTGGGGTAACATGCCTTGTAGCCTTTTTCTGGCTTGGGATGACCTCCAATGGACCCCCTTTAGGGCATGGGATAACCTTCCATGTACTACATTTAAATTGTGGTATAACTTATTTTGTACCCTATTTGTGGCCTGAGAAAACCTCCCATGTAGACTCTTTATATCTTGGGATAACCTCCTTTCTACATTTTGAGCAAATATACCATTAATCATTACCCAATACATTGGAAGGAGATATTGGTCTCTCCTGTCACATAGTCCATATAATCATGAACCCCAAAATTATAAATCATTTATCATAACATAAACCATAGAAAGGAAATGGGTTTCATAACAATCTCTTAATAATAATCATAAATCATATAGAGAAAGAATAATGATGGAACAATAGGATCATATCCCCAATAAATCTTAAGTCACATAAAAGTATATCATCTTATATTGAAAATCATTTTGAAATATCACTTTGAATATTTGTTAAGAAAAATAACCTGTGCATTTTGAAAATTACCGCTTCAAACATGAATGTTCTAAAAAAATTTCAAAAATATTTTTTCCAAAAATTACATTTGAAACTTATAAATTACGATTCAAAGAAAATTATAGTTAATATGTCTAGTTATTATTTATTTATGTCATACATGTTAAGACAAATCTTTATTCAACATTTTTGATAAAATCCAAACGGGCCTTGTTCGGAAAATTAAATTAAGATTCTTTTTAATCCATTTAGTAAAAATGTAAACATGGGTCAAAATTTATTTTAAAAATCACAGGAGAAATTATTTCTTTAAAATGTTTTTAGAAAACGTAAACAAGAAAGATAAAGTATTTTTGAACTAAGATAGAGATAATGTAGATTTTCTATAAAAATATTTTCCCAACAATTTTAAGTAAAATATATGGGAAAATGGTAATATTGCTTAAAAAATTAATGAATTAATAAATGATAAGAAAAGATCTGTGTTTATTGAGAAATATATAATAATATTTTTCCATTGTAAGTATAATCCTAAATAATCGTAATAAATGATGAGATTGAAATATAAAATATTTACCACATTATCAACATTTGAATATAAGCTCCATGAAAGAATAAAATCAAATGAAACTTTTAAATATCATGAAAATACATATATTCATTATATAACATGTCAAATGAGAAATATAGACTCCTCATAAAATAAGTTCAGTTCATAACATAACTAAGGTCCTAAAGAAGAAAAATTGGGACAAAATTATCTTACCACATTTGTAACTTTAAAATTGTAAACCCCATAAAAGGGAGATAATCAAACTCATATGTAAATTAACTTTTTTTAAGTATAATATTTATTAAAAAAGATTAATGGAAGTATATACAATTTATAAAATAAACACATGGTGAATATGACATGTGTCTCATAGAAAATAAATGTGAGATAAAAATCTCTTACCTTAAGTCATGACCTAATTTTTAAAATTTTGATCCTCCTTTATAAGAAGTATAATATTATCATACATATATTAAATAACCATACATATATATACCATACCATATATGATTTATTTATTACCTTTTATTAATTTTTTATTAATACATCCTTGTTAAAATTGACTTATGGGTAATAACTGCTATGTTTTTCATGTATATTTTTATTTGTTATTTTTAGTCAAATTAAATTGATCCTAGTTACATAATATCCATATTTTTAACCATGAAATAGGTATCATATATATTCAGTATATATTTATTTATATTATTCTATAAAATTTAGAGATTGAAAATGAAATATATTATTCCCAGATATGGCGGGTCGTATGTATGAATGAAAACAATTTCCATTTTCTCAAAATAGTGAAACAAATATAATTAAATTATATACTACCATTAAATAAAAAAAATTAGATCATATATATCTCATATTTTTATTTAAAATTGTCCTTATTACCTTCCATGTAAAACGTATGTGAAGGATTAAGCACATCACTTCATGAGGAGGTAGACCATTATACACATGAATGAAGTTATAATATCTATCACAAAATGGAAAGTAAGAAGATATATATGATTAAATGATTAAATAATTATATTTATTTTACATGTATCAAGTATATTCATCTAATATATCCTTATTTGCATCCAACTAAATTAGAAATAAAAAACATATCGCATTTCATTCACCTTTATATATAATCACATCACATGGACCTCACCCAATAGATAAGCACATCAAATTTATTATCTAAGAATGACCATCAAATTCCTCAGTATATCTTAATTGAGGACCAAAATTTCATACTTGTTATATATGTGGGTAAATCCCATGCTTTTAAAGTTACAATAAAATAAATTATCAACAATATTCCCAACCTCCCTATATTAGATAATACTCAAATATTTCATAATAATGTTCTCAAAATATGTGGGTTATCATGCTAGGTATCTCACCAACCTCATGTATTAGAAAAATTAAAATATGAACCATGCACTCCTATTATACTAAATTCACAGTATATGAAACATTATGTGATATACATTGTGGTTAATCTAGGGAATAAACCTTGTTTTATGACCTATAATAATATTCTGTATCACAATACAATATTCCGACCCAAGATAACGTACAAATATCACCACAGACTATAAAATTCATTGATGAAAATTAGTTAGGTATGAAAAAAATTAATACTTTGAGAGTTCAATTATCATTTCACTTCAGCATATATATACATACATACATATTTAAACACATACATACATATATACAACCAATATGAATGAATGATAAATATGGGGTTGTATTTTTGTAAAACATCTTAAATTTCATATTCTTATACTAATTTATTAATTTTAATAAAAACAAAAAATTAGAAACTATGTTATCATGTAACTTATGATAGACTACAAGATCAAACTTATTTTTTCTATACTTTCAAGGTTTTTTTGAAATTCATTATATCTTTATGTAATTTCCACCATATCTCTATCCAACCATCTAATAAAACCCTTCTAGGAAAATCCTTAGTGAGTAAAATATGTGAAGAAAGAATGTTTCAATAATTACTAGACCTAGGAATCTTATTCCAAATGTTAAACTGGTTGAATATGTACTCAAAATCTTTAATTTTACAATATAAAATGAAACATTGTTAATGACTTCAGTTGTCCACTTTGGAATTTTTTAGGTTCACCATTATGATTCGTAGAACACTTTTCATCAAACCTTTTCCATGGAATCATTTTGGTGAAAAAATAACTCTTTAAAATGTTTCTTTACTAACATATCTTAAATGAATTTATTATATAAAGTGATATTAAATTCATTATGGTAACTAAATTCCACTCTTTACATTCACATTACCAATATACCCAAAAAAATGGTTAGAATATTAAGTGTATTTCACTTTTATTTAACATTTATAATATTTACTTGTTAATTGAAAAATTAACTAAGTCCAATCATACTCCCAATAGCCTCTAAAATATATTATCCTCAGAATACCTATTTAAGATACACAAAATTATCTATTTTTATAAAATAACACTTATTCTTTAGTGGAAATATTTAACAAACTTGTCCTTCAATATCAAATACTGTATTATTTGTGTACAGAGAAGTAACTTAAAAATAATAATATATTATTTAAAATATCTCATTGATGTTGGGATCAAGTCCCTCACATTTTTTGAAAACATATGGATAAATACTTTTATCCGAGAAAAAATTTCACACATAGACCATCTCTTCATTTATTATTTTATTTAATTTCTGATTTTCAAAAATTCCATTGAGTTATAAGTCAAATTTATTTGATATTTTAGGGAATTGGGGGTTCATATAATGTTAAATTGTTTGTTCATGGTTTTTGAAAACCATGTGATCTAACGATGAAAATCCTACAATTGATTATAGAGGTTTTATCATGGTATATGTATTGTTTGAAAAACCTTGAAACACAAACCATTTAACCACCATGGTGAATCCATTATATCTCTTATGGTTAGGAAATACATACATCCAAACTATATAGAGAAAACATATTTTCCAAGATGGTTTTCATAGTTAGTGCGTGATTTGGTAAAAAATAATCCTTAGCCATGCAGTCCACCCCATTTTTAAAAAAAATGGATATTACTAATCTTACCCTCTTTGAATTTAATCCCATAGGGTCCTCTCTTAAATTAATTTGAACCCCACAACCCCAAATTCCTATTCTTATCAACTGTACCTACTTCAAGGGATTTTTATGATAATTTTAGGCAATTTCATGTTGATAATTCAAGGTAAAGATATATAAAATTATTCTTCTCCCCTTATTCAATTTTGATATTTCATATTGACCCTTGAATGGTCTCCGGGACCTTGGATTTTTTTATACTCATATTTATTTTGGGTTTCATGGTATTATTGTTCCTTGTAGCCCTCTAAATTTTTTATGGACATTGTTAATGTGTTTCCACACAAGATATCCTTGAAATAATGGGTTTAAGGTTGGTTTTATCATAAATGAATGTCTAATCTTATAACTATGATTTATTTTCATGTTCTCCCATATTATTTGTTTAAATATAAATTTTTTAAAGTATATTATATATTTTCTTAAATAACGTTAGATTTCATTTAAATTAAATTAATTATAAAAGGGTATTCCTCTTTGAAATTAATGTTTACATCTGTTTTCAAGTATATTGAACACCCAGTTTTTGGAAAAGATCTGAATAAATAATCAAAATATTTTTTTATTATAAATTAGTAACAATATGATTATAAAGCTAATTCGAAATGGTTTTTTTTCAAAATTTATGGTGTGTTTGGGATTTTTTATGGTATTATAAGTATTTATTTGAATTAATTGAATTTATAAATGACGTTTACATGATTTATTTTCAAAGTTGTTTTGTATAAATATCTTCTTAAGGTAATTTATAAAGGGTTGGTTTGAACATTCATACCAATTTTAAAATATTTATAACCTTTAATAATTCACCTTTGTGTATTGTAGAAAACTTATTGAAATTTAAATTCCATAATGATGTGCGATGGTTTCCCCTTTCTGGAAATTCTATATATTTTTCTACTTTATTATAGACAAAAGGAGTTATTTTAGTGAAGGGTGTTTATAGTTGAGGGTACGTTTGTTTATTGATTTATTTAAATTTTTTGGTATCATTAATTATATCACTTCCATTAATATGTACGTGGATGTCGTATACAGATAGGTGTATAATCTAGAGACACATATTGTAGTAGTATATAATTAGTCGTTAGATAAGGAACCTATGTTTAGACCTTTCTCTAATTAAGGGATTTCCCCATTAGTCAGTCTAGGTGGGTTAAGATCGAGTGTTAGTGTAGGTTATCTGATATTTGGAGATGGTCTCTTTTTATAGATATTACATTATCTCTAATCTATAATATTCATAGGGATCTCATGTTCCAATAATTATTGTGATTGTTTTATATGCATGTTTACTAATTGTTCTAAATTCATGCCTTTTTAAAATATCATATATGAGATTTTACTTGGATTTTTTTTAGAAAAAAAATAAAATTGTTTCCCATTAGTTATAATTTATGTGTACCTTTTAAAAGAATTTTTTTAACTATTTATATTCTTAATAAAAGTCATTTTTTCAAAAAATAATATTTGTTATTTGATTTAAAAAAATTTAAATCATGGATTTAAATGAATAGTTTTTGGAAAATAAAATCGATACATGATTTAATGAAATCATAAAGATGATTTTTAGTGTTTTTTTAAATGTCATGGAATAGTTTTAATTTTAATGGTTATGCTTGAATTGTGGGGAGGTTATCCACTAGGAATATTTTTTATCACGACTGTTATATTATAGGATTATGTTGTTTCTACTTGAAGGAGGCATATGTTTATCTAACTTTACATTTATGTATTTTGGAGTTTCCAAGTAATGAAACTTTTATCTTGGACACATAAAGATATTTGGGAATAATTTTTAGGTTTTCATCAACATTTCCTATCTTGAGCACTCATCGACTTCAACCTACCACCCTATAGTTTTTTTATTTTGAATTATAAGTGTATTATAGTTTATCTAGTCTGAATTATATGATATTGGATCATGTTTTTTATTTTTATTTTATCATTATTTTTGTGATAATATATCGTATGTCTCTTTTGGTTATTTTTTTAATCATGAAATTAATAGTTTTTTATGTGTATACTTCTGATGCATGGAAGGATCATGCTGTATTTTTGGAACTAAGACATTTAATTGCAATTAATTTATCAACAAAAAACATTACTAATGGAGTAAATTTTGATGAAATACATTAAATATAGATTATGAGGATCCTAAAATACATTTGTGAAATGTAATAGACCGGAAAAAGTAATTGGTTTGGGGTAAAATAGGATGGTTAATGGCAAAAATGGTTTAAAAATATCCGGTTAATATTTAGAGAATCATGGTAGACATGAGATAGGGTTCTCAAACCTCAAGAGGTAGATTAAGAATAGGTTATTGATCACCACCTTTGGTGCTGAAAGATGAGTTACATTGGGTTTTTGGGATGTGTTTGTTTCTTAAATTAAAAGGTTTTCTTGATTATTCCCATTATTTTTAGTTTTAATTTGAGTATTTATATTTTTTCATGGGAGATTAATGAGCTATTTTGAAAAATCCATGTTTTGGAGTTAAATTGGAAAAAACCAAAGGTAGTGCATGGTTAATCTACTTGTTATGGAAATTCATTCCAAGAATATTAATCTTGTATTTAGAAGCTTCTAATGTTACTTTCAATGTTAGAATAATGTTACTTGGACTATATGGCCAAACCATATGAGGTTATATTTTTTTAGAATTTTTATTTTTAATTCCATAAGGATTTGAATTGATTCCATTATTATTAATTATTAATTTATGACATTTGGGGATTTTTTATTAGTTTTTGAATAATTTTTTGGTTTAATTAACTTTTAATTCTTACGGATTTTTTTTGGAAGTCACATTTGAAGAGATAGTTTTCCATAAAATTTTAAATGTTTTAAAAAAATTCATCCTGATAAATAATTTTTCTTCAATAAATACTATTCTTATATGATATTTTATGGTTTTGTATAATGCATTCAATGCATTCAAGGGGGGATCATTAAAATTCATTTGAATCATTTAAAATTCTCTCTATTGTGAATGTTATTTTCAAATGAGTATTTATAAAAAACTTTTTGGGATTATGAAAGGTACTTTTGTTTGTTTTTGGAGGTTGAAATATTGATTTATATAAGTAATTTTGATGTTCTGTATTTGATAATTGTTTTATTTATTCCTTTTTATTATTTTATTTAGAGTACTCTCTCATTAAGTCTCAATAGATTATTGTATTGGATTTACATGTGGTCCTAAACCGGTGTCACGAACCTGCCAGAGTACCCTGGTAATAAAATAACTGAGTCGACCTTGACATATATCAATGGGAATTCCCGATCCCCATGGGTTGGAAACTAGAACCTAGAATCATACAAAATGAAAGTGGGAATGATTTTTCAACAATCATTATGAAAGTAAAAGAAACAATACTGTATGCATAAAAATGAAACTCTACAGGGAGATATGTACTATAAGTAAAATAGGAATAAAAATATAAATTAGTACAACCAAGTGCCAAAAAACAAGAAAAATGTCCAATTCCCAAAGGATACAACTCACCATGTCCACAGATTAATAGCTAGAACCACCACCAAGTGGTGTTTTACCCCTGTTTGAACCTAGAAGGAGATAATCTATAGACACCAAAAGGAATAGGTTGGGTGTGAGATAAAAATCCTAGTAGGCTCTCACCATGGATTCCATAAAAGATTCCAATATTAAATTTACCAAGTAATTTTCTTTAAATTAAAAAGAATAGGTTTAGAATTTAAAAATCATAATTAAAAGAGTTCACGATTTAAACTTCAAAAGCTGGAAATATTTTAAGAAAATGATTTACTTTTCAAGTGATGGAATATTTCTAAAAAAATTAAACATTTAAAAAATGTCATACATTAGTGATTTTATATAAAACTGTTTATAGAAATCAGAAGGCATGTAAAATATTTAACAATAATGGAATATATTCGTTTGAAATACAAACAAGAAGTTAAAATCTCCATATGCCTAAGAAGGTACGATAGTTTCATGCTATTGGGACTCTACACTCGAGGTGATATGGAAATATGTACATACATCCCATTGAACTAAGGCCAAATAGGACTCACCAAGATCACATAAGTGATGTGATGTGCTGCATTTATGTTTTAGAATGTTGTAAATTGTAAAGTTCTATCCAAATAACTCATTAACCACATATGGATTTCATGTTCTCTAGTACAAAAAAATGATTGAAAATTTATTTCAAGAAACCTTAAAATACAATTCATCCCGTTCTCCATTTCAATTATTTGAATTTTTCATTTAAAAACCATAATAGGATTTTAATCAAAACATGCCTTTTTACCAAGATAAAATGTTAATGTTTCTATCATTACCATTTTTGATCCATTTTCACATATAATGATTTAAAACCAATTAAAAATTAAATTTCATAGTACAATTTAAGAAATTATGTTCAATAATTTATTTTTTTACATAATTCCATCAATTTCACAATAAATCTCGAATTCTATGGAATTTTTATTTTTCACAATTGTGCATCAATTTTTTATTCATAATTAAATTAAGAAATTTAATTGATAAAATATTATAATTTAAATTAAACAATTTAAATGTCACCAACTTCTATAAACACACCCCAATTGATTGTAATTGGGTATTTTCAAATTTCACGCCAAAACCCTACTTTTAAAACCCAAATTAAATGGATTTTGATTTTTCCAAAAAATCAATTGAAAAAAATATTATTGAAATCAAAAAAATTGAATTTTATTCAAAATATTGAAAATTAAATTATGTAATTTAGGTTTAATAAAATTTGGTAATTTTAAAGGAACCACCTACCTTAGTATCAACAGATCTCAAATCATCAACCCCTAACTGGGATTCATCAAGGAAGAAGGATGACCACAGAAACTGGGGAAAAAGGATAAAAACTAGGATTATAATCCAAAACATTGGGTATTATATAAAAAATTCAACATGAGGATACACAATAACCCTAGGGAGGAGAAGAGAGTTCATGAGATATAGAGATAGAAGTGAGGAACCTAACTGGGATAAGACCAAAGAGAGTTCCTCGGGATTTGAATCACTTCCGAGAGGGATCTAAGGGTCAAAAAAATCTTCTTGGGAGTTCTATGGATATGAGAAATTGATTATGGGTTGTTTTTTTCTATCAAGGATGAAAAAAGGGTTCATTATTTTTTTTAATAAAAAATCGTATTAATTGAAAACCCATACACATAGTTATCAAGGTAGACCCATGCGGTTTGACTAAACCGCGCAGCCTGACTATGTGCCTATTTTAAATGGGCATCACAATTTATCCTAAGAGGATGAATGGTATGAAAAACTATGTACCAAATGTGAAAAATTCACTACCTGGGTTTTTATGGTTTGGCTTGAGATGGAACATGGTTTGTGAAAACCATGCACCAACCATGAACCAGACCAAAAATTACCAATGTTTTAAAAAATTTCCCTAAGAAAACCCCAAATAAAACCCAACCAAAGAATAATAAAAAAGAGGCAATTAAAAATACCTGAAAATTGTACCAAGGGGTTACAACCACCCCACCATAGAAACATTCTGGCCCCATAATTCATACTTAGAATCTCCCACGCCAAATACATGAGGCTATTGCTCACTTATTAGCACCTCCCACTCCCACATATTGTGAGAATTAGAATCGTTCTACAATATAACATGAACAAAAGTTATCTTGATCCCACAAATTTCCTTGGTTTCATAATCAACTATCTTGATTGATTGTTCAATCGTGGATAAATCAGGTATAACCTCAAGTTCCCACCAACTCATAACATGATATGGATCAGATAGATAATTTCAAAGATCAGATACATGGAACATGTTATGTATTGATTTCAGTTATGATGGAAGGGAGAAATGATATGAAACTTTCCCCACCTTCTAAACAACCTCATAAAGTCCCAAAAAATAAGGATCAAGCTTCCCTTTCTCCCGAAGCCATTGCTGAACCAACCGAGGAGAAACATTATAGAACACCTAGTCACCAAATGAAAATTAATAAGCTCTATGGTGATTATAAAAAAAAAAGACTTATACCAGATCTTTTCCATCAACATTATCTGATCGATCAACTGAATCTTTGTTGTTATCTCTTTGACCAAACTCAGTCCAATCGTGGAACATTCAAAAAACTATGACCAGCACAATAGATATTTATATGGATGGCTATACAAGGCCTAAAAAATACATTCTAATAAAAAATCATAACTATATTTATAAGAAAACTAAATCATCCCCAAGTTATCATCCAAATACCCACCAAAGTTGAGAACACAAGTATAAAACATATCCTCAAGAATATATATAGCTCTTTTGGTATGACTATTTGACTGCGAATGGTATGTCCAACTCAAAGGATGTGAGATCCTAGTGCCTCCTAAAGGCCTCTCCAAAAACAATAAGTGAAATGATAATTCTTATCAGAAACTAGAGCAGATGGAACTCCATGAAAAATAACATCCTCTTTCACAAAGAGATTTCCCAACTCCTCAACTTTGGTTGTATCATGAATGGGTATAATGTGTGCTGATTTAGTTAGCCTATCAATCTAACCCATATCACATTATTATTTCTATGGGTACATGAAAACCTAATAAAAAATTAAATAGATATTTCATCCATGTCCAAGTAGAGATTGGAAGAGGCTGAAGCAAACCCAAAGCTTTCTAGTGCTTGGCCTTAACCTTTGGCGTGTATAACAATGAGAGATAAACACAGTAATGCCTCATCTCATACCTAGACAATAGAATTACCTCCTCTTTTCATAAAACATATTCATGTTTCCAAGGTTTACAACCAACTCGGAACTATAGAAATAGCCCATAACATATTTTCTTACTAAAGATGGTCCCAAAAAATTATTTTGATAGCACAAAATTCTCTCGGTGTAGAATGTCCAATCTGTCATGGATTTCCCATCATAAAGAGAGTATCTAATGCTATGGAACACATAATCAAGATACTGATCATGAAAAATCATCTCGAGAAGAGATCATGTCAACCGAACACTAGCCAAGGAAACCTCAACCCCTGATTCCTAGGCTCCGATATTAAACTATGCAAAGAGATCCACCAGGTTATACTATTTTGATGATTCTTTTAGAGTATGCATCAAAAGTTTCCTTCTCAAATAATATTCCATGACATTATGTTTCCCTAGGATTTAGGTGATATCAAAATCAAATGACTACTGGTATTATACCCAACTCCTTTGGTAGAGAATAAAATATTTTTTAGAGAAGATATAATTCAAGCTATTTTGGTCTAAAAACAAGATAAATCATTCTCTTAAAATAAATTCCACCAACTCTAAAGTACGTGCATCATAGCTTCAAGTTTGAGGACATAGGTTCAATAATTCTTCTCGTGAGGACTAAGATGATGAGAGGTATAAAAAATCACATGATCACCCTTCATAAGAATGCAAACCAGCCTAAACTTAATGCATCATAAATGAAAACATAACTTTTACCGACCTCTTGAATAGTCAACAACATTGTACTAGTCAAAATATATTTCAGCTCAATAAAGGAATTTTCACATTTTTCATCCCATGACAAATTTACTCCCTTCCATGTTGAAGTAGTCATAAGAGAGGCCAAATTTGAGAATCCATTAATGAATTAGTGATAATATCGAGCTAATCCCAAGAATCCCCAAATATCTAAGAGATTTCATGGTTTCTCCCATATCATAAAAACTTTTACCTTTTTATGATCAACTAAAATACAATGTTCTGAAACCCCATGTCCTATGAACTTCACTTCATAGATCTAGAAATCACATTTAAAAATCTTGGTATATAGTCCATGATTTCTCTACAGACTTAGAACTTCTCTGAGAATATGCACATGATCTACTTGAATATAGAGTAAACAAGTATTTTATCCAGAAAGACAACAATGAAATATCTTAATACTCATGGAAAATATTATTTATTTAAGTAATAAAAAATATAGAAGCATTGGTCAGAAAAAATGGCATGAAAACATACTCATAATGGTTTCACTTTCTCTGAAAGGTGGTTTTCTAAATGTCAGATTCATTTATTCACAATAATGGTAACCAAATCAAAGATCGATCTTCGAGAACCACTTTTCGCCATCTGAATAATAAAACAAACTTTCAATTCATGATAACAAATACCCGTTCATCACTATATCTCAACTAAGTTTTTGATAATAAACACATATGAAAAGTGAAACATCAGCTTTCTTAGAGAAGAGAACATGAACTACCCAAGGCGACACACTCAAGCATATAAAGCCTTTATAAATAAGATTATGAAATTGGTACTTATATTCATTCATTTCATCTGGTGCCATATTGTAAGAGAAAATAGAAATTGGTTAATACCAGAAATTAAATTAAAAGAAATCTAAACATCCCATACCGGGGGGAAACCAGAGAAGTTAGAAGTAAAATGTTGCGAAAATCGACAAAAAATAGAGAGAGATAACCTCTCAAATTTTCTCACTCTAGATCAAAGGAAAATGTCGATATCACTTTCCCCAACTCCAAATTAGAAGTTATAGACCTACTCGAAGTTGGTTCCCATTATACATGAAATAAATGACACAAAACCTCAAGTGTAGTGAATGATACTCGTAAAAGACAACAATCAATATGGTCTTTATTATCAGTCACCTAATCCATACCGAAAATTATTTCAATAGGTTTCATGTTAAGAACCAGAAAAGTCTAGCAAGCTCAACATTTGATAGAGAGAAAATAGTAGAGAAACTACATAGACCCTTGTATCTCTTTATTCCAAGGTTTTTAGTAATATCCATTTCACAAGATAAAATATCCATATAAATATTAATAATATTAATAGTAAAAGTTGAAATAAATGAATGAGATACACAATCAAATAGAGCTATCACTAATAAAGATTAAATAATAAAAGTACCTCTCACAGTCACAAGAACCATATCCTCTTCCCCAGGAGTCTTTTATACTTTGTGAAGATTCTTCATTCTAGATGTCTATGGAAGGAACCATTTTTAACATGATGAATATAATTTCACATTAGCTTTAGATGGTGAAGATGATCAAATTCCACTACACAAAGTTGAATGAACATAGCAGAATCTTTGTAAGTGACTAAAGCATCTGTACGAGTCAGAGTTCTTAGGTGACTTAGTGAAAACCCACTTTAAATATCCCAAATTTCCACATTGGTAAAAAAATAAAGGACTTATTCCTGGAATTGGAAGATATCTTGAATGACCCTACTATCAAGAAACACCATTATAATCATCATGCTTCCTCTTTCCCTTAGAGGAATGCACACTGCCACTAAGAGAGAAGGATACACCTGACAAACCTTTCCATTTTGGTCCATTTAGACCATCAGTGCTTGATCTATTACATCAATATAAGAAGGATGCTTCTATAATGAAACATGAGAAATAATATCATATCAAAGTACTAAATAAAATCCTTGGTCCTTTATATTCTCATTTGATATAATCTCGGGTGAAAACTACACAAGTTCAACAAAATTATTTTCATATTATTTCATAGTCCTTTCAACCTCTTCAGTTTTGAAAATATCCAATGTCTTGGCCAAAAAAAATTGAATTTGATAAAATCATTCAGTGAAAATAACATTGAAGTCTTTACATTCTAAGCCCTCATGTTTTTTCACTACAACCATTATGTCCCACTATCTCCTACTCGGTCCTTCTAGCATGAAGGTGACACACTTCACATTGATTTTGACGGGTGTGTCCAGAACCCAAAAAATATCCATAATACTCAACCGTTCCTCATCCTCTTGATTATCATTTGACCCTTCCAACAATAATGGATTCTAGAGAAGTAACTCTCAAGGAAAAATATTCATAACATCTCTTTGGAGCCTAAGCAAGAACTGGAGGTGGTGCTTATCCCATAGCTTGGACAGTTTACACAATCACCTATAAAAGACTAAGGTCCTCAATAGGATTCCATCGCTATGGTTCAGCAGAAGTTTCCTCTTGGAACTGATTTTAACATCTTCTCGGAGGTATGAAGCTAGAAATCATCATCAGACTACAAAGAAGACATCATATTACCAATAAAACAGATAATCAAGAGAAATTATTCCCAATAGATAGACAAATAGGATTTTCATTTCAATATATCCAAATCAAAATAAAGTAAAAGACTAGAACAAAATATGAATATGTCTTTCACTAACCACACATAGTGACTTAAGGATCTTTGTGGTGAGAGATGAATAGGAAATCAAACTAAATTAAATCCTATGTCCTGAAAAGATTTCACAATGTATACTAACTTCAAGACAAGAAGATCAACCTCATCCCTCGACACCATGTTGTCTTGAACCAACCTAGGTACCCTGGTAACCTAATAAACGATCCATCCCTAACATATACCTAAATAATTTTATGATCCCCACAAGTTCGTGACTAGCACCCAAAATCATACAAAATGAATGTGGGAAAAATTTTCCCACACACATTGAAAAAGTAAAAGAAACAAGACAATATTCATACAAAAGAAACTATATAAGGAGATATGTATCAAAATTAGAACATGAATAACAACCTAAAGTACTATAACTAAGTACCATAAAAAAGGAAAAATGGTCCAAGTACCAATGGATGCAACTCACCAAGTCCACTGATCAATAGTTAGAATCACCTCCATGTGGTGTTTTACCCCTAATCAAACCTGAAAGGAGATAATCTACAAACACCCAGTGTCACAGGTAGGGTGTGAGCTAAAAATCCCAATATGGTATCACCAAGGATTCCATATAGAAGCTAATGTTAAATTAATCAAATAATCTTCTTTAAATTTAAAACAAATAGTTTTGGAATTTAAAAATGATAATTAAAATAGTTCATGGTTTACAGTTCAAAATATGAATATATTTTATGCAAAGGATTTACTTTTCAGTTGAGGGAATATTTCTAAAATAATGTAACATTTCACAAATGGATTAAATAAATAATTTTATATAAAATATTTTATATAAATTAAAAGGCATGTAAAATATTTTACAATTATTTCATATATTAATTTTAAATAAAATCAAGAAAGAAACATGTTCATATGAATAAGAAAGTATGATAGATTCAAGCTATAGGAACTCCACACTCTAGGGGACACAACAATATGTACATATGTACCTTTGAACTTAGGCCAAATTGGAATCATAACCATCACCTAAAGGATCTGACATGCTATATTTATGTTTTATAATGTTGTAAATTGTAATGTGACACCTAAATAACTCACTAACTATGTAAGGCCTACATGTCCTCTAGTACAAAACAATGGTAAGAAATATATTTCATGCCACCTTAAAATAAATTTCATCCCATTTTTCTTTTAAAATTTTCCAATTTTTCAATTAGAAACTATAACAAGTTTTTGATAAAAAACTTGAATTTTTACCAAGATAAAACCCTAAGGTTTCTATTAAAATAATTTTTAATCCATTTTCACAAATAGTTATATGAAACTAATTTAGAATTCAATTTCATAATTCAGTTTCACAAATTAAATTAAAATTTTAATTTTTCACAAAATTCACTCAATTTCACAATAAACTCTCAATGGAAATGTGGTTTTTCATAATTTTCCATCATATCATATTTCCACAATTAAATTCAAAACATTTATTGAAACAACATCTTAGTTAAAAATAAATAATTTAAATTTCATCAATTTCTCTGAACATACCCAAATTCAATAGAATTGGGGGGTTTCTAATCTAATGAAAAAAATAAAATTTCTAAAACCATATTCAATGAGACTTATACTACAAAAAAATTGAATGAAATATAATTAAAATCAAGATATTTCATTTAATTCAAACAATTGAAATTAAATAAATAAATTTAGGGTTAATAAAATTTATGCCTCGTAATAGAACCATCCACATTAGGATTAATGGGTCTCGAATCGCCAAACCATAATTGGGATTCATCAATGAAGAATGATGAGCACAAAAACTAGGAAAAAAGCATCAAACATAGATTTATAATCCAAAATAGAGGATATTAGATCCAAAATTCAACACAAGGATCCACATAACCTTAGGGGGGGAAGAGAGATCGTAGGTGATATAGATCAAGGTAATGAAACTAACTAATAGAATATCGAACTTCATTCCTCAAGCTTCGAATCACTTTAAGGATGGATTTGAGGGGCTAAAAATTCTTCTTGAGAGCTCCAAGGATTGGAGAAATCTATTATTGGTGGTTCCAGTCTGTTAGGGGGCTAAAAGGAGGGTTCAATATTTTTTAATCAAAATACAGTTTAATTAAAAACCTGTATGCACGGTTAGCTTGGTAGACCCACATAGTTACACCAAATTGTGCAGCATACCCATTCACCTATTTTAATAGGGCTACACAGATTCTACTAAGAGGGAACATGGTTTGAAAGAACATGTTCCAACCGTGGAAAACCCTACTGCCCGGGTTTGGACGGTTTGGATTGAGAGAGCATACGATTTGGGAAAATGGTTCACCAACTATATATTGGCCCTGAAATTTAAAAAGTTTTTAAATTTTCCTTCAAGGAAACTAAAAAATGAAACCCAACCAAAGAATAATAAAAAAGAGGGGTTTAGGAATACCTAAAAATAGTAACAAGATGATACAACCTCCCCACCATTGAAACATTATGTCCCTAGAAATGGTACTTATAAGCTATCATGCCAAATATATGAGGAAAGTACTCTATCATTAGTCCTTTACTCTCCCACGCCTCATAAGAATCAGAACTGTGATGCCATAGCACATGAAACAAAGGTATATTCCTCCTATGAAGTACCTTGGTTTCAGAATGAACTATCTGAATGATCCATTTAGTACTGGATAGATTAGGTTCAACCTCAAGATCACTAATGATCAGAACATGATATGGATCAGATAGATAATTTCAAATCTAAGATACATAGAACACATTATGTGTCAATTTCATCTACTTCAGAAGTTCTAAATTATATGAAAATTTACTCACCTTCTCAACAACCTCAAAAGGTACCATAAAATGAGAAGAAAGATTCATGTTCCTCCCATGATATTAATGACCTAACCGAGGTGAGGTTATCATGATAACCTGGTCACCAACTAAAAATTACAAAGGTATATGATGATAGTCAACACAAGTATTATACTTTCTCTGTGCCATCAACATTATCTGATGAATCAAATGAATCTTTTTTTCCTCTCTTAGACCAAACTCAGTCCAACAAAGGAACTTTAACCAATATCTGACCAATATAATAAACATTTACAAGGCTAACCATACATGACCTCAAAATAATCCATTTTGACCTTAAAATGGAAAATATTTGTATAGGTAAACTCAACCCAGTACAGGTAACCATCCCAAGCCCCACTAAAGTCATGAACACAAGGATGAATCATATCCTCATGGATTTGTATAACTCTTTCAATAAGGCCATCCGACTATGGATGGTAAGCCATACTCAAATGGATGTGAGATACTAGTGCCTCCTAAAGGAATATTGAAAAATGAGATGTGAACCAAGGATAACTATCCAAAACTATATCAGATATACCTATATGCAAATGAAAAATCTATTTCACATAAATATTCCCAACTCCTGTAGTTTGGTGGTATCATGAATGGGTATAAAGAGTGCAGATTTAGTGAGTCTTCCTATCACAACCTATATCAAATTCTTTCTTCCCTAGTTAAAAGACAAACCAACCAAAAATTCCTTATAGATGTCATCCAAATTTCAATTAGGTACTGTAAGTGGCTAAAGAAAACTCAATGGTTTCTGGTGTTTATCCTTAACTGAATGAGAGAAAATCCTAAAAATCCTGCATTCATACCTAGAAACCATAATTATTCCCTCATTTCATAAAACATATTTGTGGTTCCTCAGTGCACTTCCCACTGAGAATTATGGAAATCCATTATAACATATTTCCTTACTGTATATGCTACTACAAAACAATTCGAACAGTGAAGAATGCCCTTAGTGGAGAACAAATAATCATGAATGATCTCCCCACCAAAAAGAGAGGCTCTAATTCTACATAACTCATCATCAAGCTGTTGATCCTGAAAATCATATGAAGAATATCAGATATTAATTGAACAATGGATAAGGAAACCCTGGCCCTAGATTATCAGGCTCTGATATGCAACTGAGAAATTTGAACCATTAAGTTCCACTCTTCTGATGACTCTTTTACTGATTGAGTCAAAATATTATACCTCAAATCATATTAAATGGAATTCACTTTCCCTGAGGTATAGGCGATGTCGAAATAGAATGACTAATGGTATTCTACCCAACACCTCTAGTAGAGATTGAAATATTTTTGAGAGAATATATAACGCAAGCTCTTGTGGTCTAACAATATAATAAACCTTTCTCTGTAAAGATAATGCCACAAACTTTTAAGAGTGTGCCTCACAACTACATATTCGAGGTCATGGGGAGGATAATTATTCTCCTATGGCCTAATATGGTGATATACACAAGCAATGACATGATAAACCTACATAGGAATGAAACCACATACTGAACTCGATGCATCATATAAGACCATATAGCCTTGCCCAACGTCTGGAAGATTAAACACTAGTGTAGTAGCCAAAAGATATTTTAACACAAAAAAAAGAATTATGAAATTTTTAATCCCAAGAAAACATTACTCCATTATATGTTAGAGATGTCATCAGAGAATAAAACTTTGATAAGTCCTTAACAAACCAGCAATAATTGGTATCAAATCCTAAGAATCTCAAAATAATGAATCCATTTCTTGGTTTCTCCCATGTCATAACAACATTCAACTTTTCAGTATCAAATGAAATACCATGTTCTGACACCATGTATCCCAATAAAATCAATTCATGGATTCAGAAATCATATTTTGAAATCTTGGCATAAAGTAAATGACTTTTCAATATACTCAGAACTTATCTTAGAAGATGTACATGATACTCCTCAGACTTAGAGTAAACAGGGATTTCATCCACAAAGAAAACCAAGAAATCATATAGATACTCATGGAAAAAATGTTCATTAAATCCATAAAAACTGTAGGAGCATTGGTTAGAACAAAGGGAATGAAATGTTACTCATAATGTCCATACCTACTCTAAAAGGTGGGGTTCTAAACATCAGATTATTTTATTCACAATCGATTGTAACCAGATCGAATCTTGATCATCAATAACCACATTTTACCTTTCAACTAATCAAATAGGTCATCAATCCTTTGACACAAATAATTTTTCTTCCCAATAATACAATTTATTTTTCGATAATAATTACATAGTCCAAGTTAATAGAAATATTTCTTAGAAAAGAGAAAATGTGCCACCCATGGTGACACACTCAACCATAAAAATCTTTTCCCAAGAAGATCATACAGCTGCGACTTCAGATCTTTAATTTCATTTTGTGCCATGTGGTAAGAGGGAATATAAACTGGTTGAGTACCAGACCTTATGTCAAAATAAAACTCAACCTCCCTTACTCGAGTAAAACTAGAGAAGTAAAGGGAAAACATTGAGAACCTTGAAGAAAACTAGAGGGATATCACCACTCAAAGATTAAAACCCCAGATCAAAGAAAAAAAGTATCACTTTCCCTAACTCTGGATAAGAAGGTTTGTCTCTACTTGACCTTGGGTCTCATTATTCTTGAAAGACACAACACAAACCTTCAGTTGTAGTGAAGGAGATCCATTGAAGATGACAATCAATCCAGGATTTATTGGAAACAATCCAATACCTCCTAAAAATGATTTCAATAAGTTTCATGTTGAGAAAAAGAAATATCCAAGAGATATCAACATCTAATAGAGAGAAAACATAATAGGGACTATAGATAACCTTCTCTCTCTTCATATCAAGGGGTGTAGTAATATCCATTACATAAGATAAAATATCCATGAAACATTAAGTTGATTTAAAATAAAAGTTAAAATAAATGAATTATATGCACCAATATCAAATAGAGCAATCAGTAATGAAAAATCAATAGTAATGGTACCTATCGCAGTCACTGGACCCTTATCCACTCCCTTTAGAGACTCTTATATTGAATGACGATGCATCATTCTTGATTCCTCTGGCCAGAACCCTTTTTCATGTGAAACATCTGATTTCACCACAATTTTTGAAGGTGTATATGATCCCATGCCACTATGCAGAGTGGAATAAACATGGAATAATTTTTATAAGTGACCTGAGCATCTTCATGATCCAATATTCTTGGGTTCCTCAGCGCAAAACCAATTTGAATTTACTAGCTCTTGTAATAGTAAAAACATAATGACCTCTTCCAGGTACTATAGGAGGTCTTGAATGATAGTGATGTCGAGAACCACCATGAGAATCATCACACTCCTAATTTCTCTTATAGTAATTCACACTCCCACTAGGAGAGAATGAAACTCCCAACCACCCAGACTTACTATCTAGGTGCATCTCACCCATCAGCACTCTATCCAGTACAACAGTTTAAGAAGGAAGCTTCAACCAGAAAACATGAGAAAAAATATCAGGTCAATGTCCGAACTCAAACCATCGATACTTCATCTTATAATTTGATATAATCTCAATTGAAAACTGCACAAGTTCAGAAAAATGATTTGCATATTCTGTTGCATCCCTATTTGCGTAGTCAAGTTTGAAAAACTATGTCACATTTGACAGCAAAATCTAATTTGGATAAAACATATCTATTAAAATAACCTTGATGTATTTACATTCTAATCTCTCATGTTTCTTCACCGTCACCCTTGTGTCCCACCATCATCTTCTTAGTCCTTCCAGTATGAAGTTGGCAGACTTCACTTTGATTTTGGCGGGTGTGTCTAAGAACCCAAAAAACACTCCATCCTACTCAACCATTCCTTATCATATTGATGATCATTTGAGCCTTTGAATGGTAGTGGACTCTTGCAAAATAAATATTGAGAAAAAATATTGAGAATGTCCCTATGATGTTCCAAAACTGGAGCTAGAGAAGGTAATGAAGGTGGTTCTTGTCCTAGAGGATGGACAGTGCACACAATCACCAGTATGATACATGGGTCCACAAGAGGATTTACTATCTATAGTTCATCAGTATCTTCCTCCTGGATCAGATTTACAAGTTATATTAGAGGTATGATTCTACGAAACATCATCCGAAAACAAAGAATACCTTAGATTAACAGAAAAATAGAGCAATAAGTGAAATTAATCCCAATAGATAAAAAAACATTTTGATTTCAATATATCCAAATAAAAAGCAAGTAAAAGACTAGAAAAAGTCCTTAAAACATATTTCACTAACCACCCATGGTGACGTAAGGTTCATTATGGTGAGATCTAGACATACACTCAATCAAAACTACCTCCTAAGTCCCGACAAGATTTTACAACACATTCTCACTTCAGGACAAGAAGCTCAACCCAAACCACTAATACCAATTTTTCACAGGCCATCTTGGGTACCCTGGCAACCAAATAACTAATCCATCATTAACATAGCCTGAAGGGTGTTCCCAATCCCCACATATTGGTGAATAGAACTTAACATCATAGAAAATGAATGTGGGACCAATTTCCCCACAAACATTACAAAAGTAAAAGAAACAAGACAATATGCATACAAAAGAAACTCCACAGGGAGATATATACCAGAATTTAAATATGCATAAAAATTCAAAGCACTACATCCAAGTAATAGAAAACATGAAAATTTTCCCAAGCCTCAAAGGACACAGTTAACCATCTCCACAGATCAACAGCTAGAACCACCTCCATGTGGTTCTTTAACCCTACTCGAACCTGGAAGAAGATAATCTACAAACACCCAAAGCCATGGGTAGGGTGTGAGCTAAAAATACTAGTAGGGTGTCACCGAGGATTATATAACAGATTCCAATATTAAATTACCAAAAAAGTGATTTTAATTTAAAATAAATAGGGTACACATTTCAAAATAATAATTAAAATAGTTCATTCTTTACAATTAAAATGAATGAAATATTTTAAGTAAATGATTTAATTTTCCTGTGATGGAATATTTCTAAACTAATGGAACTTTTCACAAATAGATTAAATAAAAACATTAATATATAAAAGTTTATATAAATCATAAGGCACATAAAATAGTTTAAAATAATTGCATATATTTATTTGAAATACAAACAAGCTAGAAACATGATCATATGACTAAGAAGGTATGATAGTTATAGGATATAGGGACTCCACACTCAAGGTGACATGATAATATGTACATATGTCCCTTTGAACTTAGTCTAAAGAAAAATCATCACCATCACCTATGGGATTTGATGTGATACATTTATGTTTTAAAATGTTGTAAATCAGATAGTGTTGTCCAAATAAATCACTAACTACCTAAGACTTATATGTTCTCTAGTAAAAAATAATGATGGGAAATTTATCTCAAGTAATATTAAAATACAATTCATCACATTATCCATTTAAAATATTCTAATTTTTCATTTAAGGATAATACCTGGTTTTAATAAAAAACATGCCTTTTTACCAAGATAAAACCCAATAGTTTCTGTCAAAAACCATTTCTAATCCATTTTGAAAAATAAAAATTTGAAACAAATTCATAATTAAATATTATATTAAAATTTCACAAATCTAATTCACAATTATTTTTTCCCAAAATTTCATCAATTTCACAATAAACTGCCAATTCAATGGAAATGAGATTTTCATAATTTTCCATCAAATATTTTTTCCACAATTAAATTCAACAATTTATTTGAAAAAAATTCGGAATTTAAATTAATCAATTTAAATTTAACCAATTTTCAAAAACAAACCCTAATTTAATGGAGTGGGTGGTTTTCTAATTTCATACCAAAAAACCATTTTTTAAAACCCCAATTTAATGTAATTGGGTTTTTTTCTGAAAAAATAATTGAAATAAATATACTTGAAATCAAGAAATTGCATTTAATTAAAAAAATAGAAATTAAATAAATCAATTTAGGGTTCATAATATTAGGGCATCATAACAGAACCACCTACCATAGGACCAACATATCTCAAATCTGAAACACCCCAAGCTTCTACGGTACGTTTCTCCTTGAATAATGCAATAGCATGTGTTGTACGCCACATCGAGTTCTAACACACCACAACCAATCAAACTAGCTGTTATGAATAGTAATACCTAATTTTTGAAATTTTATAAATTTTATTTTTCAAAATGGACTTCATTTTTGGATACGGAATATCAAAATTAGCCTAGGGTAAATTTTTGGTATTTTTCTAAAAAACTTCATATTTTGATGAATAGTGAGACCACTAAGTGGTAGTTAAAAAAACTGAATTTTTCATAAAACTTAATTTTACCGATTTTGTGAGTGTAATTTCGAAAATCCGAGAGACACGGTTAATATCAAAGAGTAAAATGTGGTTCAATGAGATGAAAATAATTTTTGGTGAAAACTAACTTTTTACTTTTATTTACCATGGTTAAAAGTAAATAGGGTAATTAAGGGTAAAAAAGATATTAATATTACCCTAACACATTACCTAATTCTATTGGACAAGTGTATCTCGACCAAAAACAACCTTAGGAATAAAATATTATCATTTAGGTTCACTTGGATTAGATTAGGACATTTATTATTATTTAATTCAAAGAAGAGTTAAAGGAGTTAAAATCAAGGATTATTTACTAAAAAAATATTAATATAGGGTTACACATAAGATAAATTAGATTATAAATATTCATTAGAAATCTAAAAGGATTTCATACATAATGATATTTTATTTATAAATTTTAGATATTAAATAATTTAATTTATTGATGACACAATGATGATGCAGTAATTACCATAATAGTGAAAAAAATAAAATAATTGATATTATAAATACCCAAATAAATATAATATGAGACTTTTTATGAATTAAAGTAATTTTATAGGTTAATATGACATGTTAGGATTGATTTAATTAACTTTTTTAGAAGTAATAATTCTGTTATGATTTTCACAAAAATCAATTTTCCAAATAGTGTCAAAATTGACATAAAAGTGTTGTTTAAAAAAAATATTATATTATTAATTGATATTCAATTCCTAAAAAACTAAGGATTATCCAAGAGACTTATACCATGATAGGTGTATAATTAATGGGCCACTAGGGGGTCGCTTGGAGGTATATAGTAAGTTTATTAACTATATAATATAAAAATACAAAGTGACATGGTAAGTGTAAAACTAATTAACTAAGAGTTAAAACTAAACGCTAAGGTTAATATGATGACCCAAACCTATCTAAATTCTATTATTTGAGTGGTTTTAGACCCATACACACCTTAACCTTTAAATAATACACTTTAGATCCATTTGAAACCGAATATGAATTTATTATAAAATAATATTTCTAGCTTTCCCAAAGGTCCCCTCACCCCTCTTATAAAAGGGGACTCCCCCTTCTCATTAATTCACACCTTAAAAGCCATTTGGATCGGCCAAACTCTGCCCAAATACTCTCTAAACTTCCCTCACTTCATCCTAGAGGCCTTATTTTAGTCATAAATCCAACATAAGGATCCTTTTTTGATCAAATCAAAAGGAAGAACCTGAAGAAGAGGTAATGTTTTCACCACCCTCTTTCAAGTTCCTTTCTTCTTCAACTTCTTCTTTATTTCCCATTCTAAAATAATAACTCTAGTATCTTATATATACTGTGATTTTATTATAAATATGGTACAACCATATTCAGTATTCTATCCATCCTTTGAATTACATGTCACCATACGTGCGTACGTACGGCTTACCGTCTCCACGTCGTGGTGTAATTGTTATTCAATAAATTATTATTTGGATGGGTATAATAATGATGTGTAATTCATGTAAATAATAAATATAACATGATAATGATTCTGTATATATGATATACCATCCAATTATATATTATTTTAATATCAAATGAATGATATTGTCGCTCATGCGTACGTACGGACTACGATCTCCACGAACACGATGAGATTCATTCTCCATCGTATCTATTCAAGTATAATTCTCATTTTATGATTAATAATAGTATCTAAGGACTTGATATAATTCTGGATATGATTAAGATACAACCTATCCATGACAAACACGACTTACGTAACAAAACATATAAAATAAAATGAGTAAGTTAACACCCGAAACAACGATAATACTAAGATATTATTAAGAAATCAATGTTAAAAGATCATATATGATATAATTTTAATGTATATGATTATTGTATAATTTAATAACAATTATTTCACCATTATACAGGAGGTTAACCTTCCCCAACCAAGTAAAAGTACAAGTTAAGGGTTTATTTCGCAATCTCTTCATTATCTGAGGTTGTTTATACGTATTAATCTACTGGGATTTATTTATCATCCACATCAATGTTTCTTAAAAATTTATTTCAAAACATTTTTACTATTTACTAGAATATGGGTTAAAGTCATTTATACCGTTTTTGACTTTTATAAGTGGTTTACAATGGAATATTTCCGTCATTTTCCAAACAAGGTCCTTTTCAACCTTTTCGACAGAATTAAGGTAAGAATTTTTTTTAACTTATACGGAGGGTGCGGCTATTTTCGACCGTTATAAAATCATAGAAGCTTCCCTTACAAGATTATAAGAATATTTTCAAAGAAAATGCTTTATTTTATAAATATAAGACTCTTAAATGATTTCAAAATAGAAAGCGATATTTCTCTAAAAAGAGTTTTGATTTCATCTATGTCAACATCCTTTGATGGATTTTATGCTTACATGAAATTTATTTATTATGATACAAAACTTCTATATTGTATTGAAGGTTTTGTGATATGTTTGAATGTGGATGTGTTATTTTTATACCATTCATGGTTTATGGATGAAGTATTTACATTTCTTATGCTAGTTTTAATATGAATGTTTATGTTATGTTTAAACCTTTTCATATGGGAATGCACTGGACATCATATGTGACGGGTGGAGCCCGCTATAGGTCCTCAATGCATCGGTAGGTCTCATGAGACAAACTAGTGTCTTGGCACAAGGCCTTGACAAAATCTTATTGGTAGTCTTGGCACGAGGCCTTGCCTATGTGGTTATGACAGTCTGGCATTATGCATTCCATCATTATGAAAGTGGTTATTGATATATCATGTGAATATTTGATTAGTAGAATATCCATGTGAATAAGTAAATGGCACTATTTCATTTTATTTTTTCCATACTAGGTTGAAGTTCAAGTTTAAAAGGCTTTTGTTTTAGTTATACATTGTCTTAAATGTTTATTCATCATATTTATGAAAGTTTCTGCTATATTGTTATCCTTACTAGGCATTTGAGCTAACCCCTTTTCTATATTTTTTCCAGGATGCGAAGAATTAAATTATGAATGACCTTAAGGGATAGTATGAGGGGATAAGAGTGTGGACTATAGAGACTATGTTGTTGTAGTTTTCATTTTTATGATGTAATGTAAAACTTTATGAATATATCTAGTTATTCCAAGGATACTAAACTAATTGGTCTTTCAAGATTTGATCTTTCTTGTGATCATGCCAATGTTGTGTAATAATGCACCGACTCTGGTTAACTGGGGTCGGGGCGTTACAAAATCACCATAAACTAATCAGGATTCGTCAATGAAGAATAATGGTCAAGAAAACATGGAAACGAGGATCAAACCTAGGTTTATAATCCAAAATTGAGGGTATTAGATCTAAAATTCAACATGAGGATCCAAAAAACCCTAGGGAGGAGAAGATAGATAGTGGGAGATAGAGATATGAATGAGGAAACTAACCGGGGAAGATTGAAGGGTGTTCCTCAATGATCAAATCTCTTATAGGAGGGACATAAGGGGACACAAACTCTTCTAGTGAGATAAAAGGATGGGAGAAGTTTATTATGGTCCATTATGGTATATTGAGTACCTAAAAGTAGGGTTAGATAATTTTTAATCAAAATCCGATTAATTAAAAATCCATACACATGGTTAGCTATGAAGACCCACACGGTTAGACCAAACCGTGTGGTCTAGTCCTGCTCTTGTTTTAAATGGGTTTCATGATTTATCCTAAGAGGGGGAATTTGCTAACAAACAATGCACCAACCATGAAAAATACCACTATTTAGGCATTCGTGGTTTGGATTGAGAGGGCACACAGTTTGAGAAAACCATGTACCAATCATGCACTAGCCTAGAAATTCCCGATTTTTTGAAAAATTCACTCATGGAAACCCCAAATTAAAACAAAACAAGGAATGATAAAAAATAGTGGTATATGAATAATTAAAAATAGTATTAGTATCTTATAACTAGTATTCCCTTTGGTTGATAAATTCACATCCAAATTAGTTGTTCCCTTTACACTAATTATGGAACTTAATACTCCTATTCTAGATCAGAATATGTATTATGTTCAAGATTAACAGAAAATAAATCACATTCAATTATCTTGGATATAATATCCGCATGAATTATAAGGATGTTTATATACTATTATGGAAATAATTTTACAGCTTTTGGTTCTCGATTATACCATGCTTAAGTTTGCAACCATTATTCTTGAGGGTCCATGTTACAGGTAGTTAAAGTCCATTATTCATATGAATCCATAGAATGAACATCCATATGGTGGTTTCAAATTAATTTTCATATATTATTACTTACCTAAATCTCTGAAATTACTATAAGAAATATAATTATACTTCTTATATATATGTGATTTTTTGATATTAGAAGATTTTTTTGATTAACAAGGTTGATTTTCTAACATAACAATCTATATTGGGATGACTCCTTAAAGGCTTAAAATTTTGGAAGAGGCCTTAGATTAGACATTCCATGGGAAGTGCTGAATCTTAGCCTTTAAAACTATATTTAGGTGGTGAAATAAGGTATTAGAATTGATAATGACATGTATGGAATGACATATATGATTGATATTTACCTAGTTCCTAGAGGTGTTGAGGAAGCTATATCAAGAATAAGGGGAAGAATGTTTTTTTAATCTGGTAAGTGGAAATATTAAAATTATCTAATGGTTACTGACATTATATTGTTTCAAGAGTAATCCCTTGGTGTGAAATACATATGAAATGTTTTGAAAATAGAAGTCTTCTTATTAGGAATCTCATAAGACCAATCATGCAAGTGGCCATCTAGGGCATCTATAAAAGTTTTTATAAGTGAGTTTCATATAATATAGGTGTAGTTAGATATACCCCATATAAGATCCTCAGGTTGAACCTACTGAACTTATCATCAGTGGTGAGACTATTTTAGGTTTTACATGATGTATTTTTTTAATTTTATGTAATTTTTATGATATATTTATATTTTGGTTTATGTGGAATTTTATAATGATTCTTAGGAATTCATAGTGTCATTTATGTATTTCCCCTTGTTGATATAGTAATATTTTTTGATGATTTTTCATATTGAGCTTTTTTATGTTTTGATTACTTGTATTTTTATAGATTTTGGAACAGTTTTTAGTTTTTAGAATTTGATCTAATGGGACTGTTTAATATGGCAGGGAGACCAATATAAGAGAGCCACCTGAGTCAAATATATGCATTAAGATAGAATATTGATGAATGTGGCCTAGTGGGCCTCATATATATATTTTTGGTTTCTTTTTATCTTATAAATATTTATTTTTCTTGTGGATGAGTAATGATGTTTGATGGTTGGAAATTTTCTTTGGTTTACCCTCAACCCAACCCACCTTTTGGAAGATCATAGGCCTTTATTTTTCATTTTTAATTATTATTTTTTAAGGATGTTGAGAATTTATATTTTGTTTTTTGTTTTTTTGACTAGTATTTTAGGGTGTTACTTGGTGTTTTGAATCATTTTAGGTGAACTTAATATTTATTCTTTGTTCCTGTGAATTATTTCCTCATTATCTAGATCCCTTCCCTAATTTGATTTAGAGTCTCATACAGTTTCTTGTGTGTTTGATGATTGCGTACCTCTGGTGTATTCAAATATTTTATTGTTTATTGAGTTATTTATAGAAATATCTATTGGTTTTCATAGCTAAATTTCCTGAAATTTTTCATTATTGAGTTGGTTTAATCAAATTATTTTCTTTGATCAACCATTTTTCTTTAAAATTAATGGGTATAGAAAGTGATATGGTGGGAAAAAGATTTACACCCAGATCATCTATTTATTTGTTATTTTATTTATTTATATATTTCTAATTATTAAATTGAGTTTTTATTTTAGTTTATTTTAAGTTTGGATCAGTTAGGAGGGTTTAAACAAAGTTATTAAATACTGTGTGGATTAATTATGAAAATAACACTGTAGATTGTAATGGTTCTTGCATGATTTGTGTGAATTTAACAAACTCTGAGATAAAAACCGTATTTCCACCAAGGTGAATCCAGTGGATCTAAAACTGTTAGAGCCCCATTAGGGTCAAAATGTAACTAAACTACACAAGGTGACCCTTGTTGTCTAATTAGGGTATCCTAGTTGGTTTAGGTTTTTGTAAATCATATAGATAAAATTTTTGGTATTCCCATTCCACTAAAAATGGGATATTACCCATATATAAATCTTAAAATCTAACCCCTTTAGTGACCCCTCTTCCTTTCATTTCAACCTAATGACCCTAGTAATTTCTTCCTACACATTCTACCTCCTTAAAGGGATTTTACAAGGGATTATTATATAATTTCATAACGATCCTTCAAGTTAATGTTTTTTAGAATTATACCTCTCCCCTTATTCTTGATTTTAATTTTATATTACCAACATTAAATTGTTCACAGTGTCCTAGTTTTATCAATACACAAATTTATTTTGGGACTTCATCATTTTTGTGTCCCTTTAATTATTTTAAGGATTTCTTTGACATTGTTAAGATGGATTGATATCTGATATAAGAGAAGCAAAGAGTTTAAGGTAGGTTTCCCCATGCATGAATCTTTAATATTATAACCATATTTTCATGTCAACATCTTCCATATATTTGGATTATATATAAATTCAAGTTAGTCACTTTAATTACATTGATTATGAAAGGGTATTTATAAATAGTTTTAAAAAGGTGATACCTCTGAATTAGGCCCCATTGTGAATTGAAAAAAACCTATGGAAATTAAAATTATATAATTTTGTGTTATGTTTACTCATATTATGAATTATGTATATTTTTGTTGTTTATTTTTGACAAAACTGGGTTATTTTTATGGATGGTCTCGAGCAGAGAGGATGATTTTGATTGCTGATTGATATAATTATATTAATATGTGATGATTAATTAGATCACCTTTATTTATATGTCTTGGTAATTCATATCTATATAGGTAAATTATATTGGGACACATGTTTCCCTAATGTATGAAAATTATTTTTCTAGTGTCCATGAGTTTAGACCACTCTTTAATTAATAGTGTTTTTTAGTTAGGGTCGGTATGGAAGGGCTAAGTGTTAGGGAGGTTTTTTGATATTTTGCACCAATATATTTTTATTGATGATTTTAATCCCTTTTCAAGATTTTTCCTATATATCATAGGTTCCCTTGATAGTTGGGACTGTATTGTTCCTATGTTTATTGAAAGCGCTTTATTCATTTATATTCTTATGAAATAGAACATCTAAAATTTCACTCAGATAATTTTTTTATAAAAATAAAAGTTTTTTCTTTTAATTATACTTAATGAGAACCTTTTCAAATATTTTTTAGTACTTGTAAACTCTAATATCTTATTATTCATTTTCTTCTTTTTCTAAAAAATTCTTGAAAAATATTATTTTATATATGTGGCCTTCTGATACATGGAAGTTTGATGAAAAATTTCACTGTGGAAGTCTTGTGTTTATCACTGATTTATCAATAAAAATAATTCCTAATGGGTTATGGTCTGATTCCTAACTCTAGATTCTATCCCATGGGGGTAGGGAATTTCCATTATCCCATTTCGCAGACAAACATAGGAAAATGATCCAAGGGTAACCCAGGTTTGTTCATGATAATTTTTTTGTCCTCTTAACTCTTCAAATTTATGTTATAGAATCAAATAAATCACAAACCATTTTTATTAAGGAGTAATCTCATATTTTTTATAATATTTTTTTGTTGAAAAAAATTTCATATCAAAGAAGAAAAATAAAATAAAAACCAACATCCTTTATTTTGATTAAACATGATCTTGATGTTATTTTCTTTTATATAAAAATATTTTATATAAAAACTAATTTATCCATTACATGAATTAAAATTAAAAGATTTTTAAATTAGTCACTTGAGTTTTAAACTCTTATATATTTAAAATTTTATAAAAATTTAAACTTGTATCACTTAATCGTTCAAAATAAAAAAATCAATTTCTATTACACTAGTTCCAGATATGGAAATTAATTAGAGTTTCTCAAACCCATTCAGGTATACTATAAAGATATTTTATATAAAAATAATATGATTCCTTCCATAAACTACCTTTTTTTATGAACTAGAATTGATATTATAAAGAAACATTATTTGGTTCTATATCTAACTTTTCTTTATTCACTTTTAACATTCACCTACTTGTATTTTCATTACAATATAAAAACATGGATATCACTTTTCAATTCATCTATAATAAACCCTTTGATAAAAATAGGGTACAAATTTCCTGAACTCAATTAATTGTAAAAAAATTTAAATCAATGAAAATAGAATGAATTATATAGCTATAACATTCCTTAAAATAAACCTTGAGTGAATCATTTTATGTGTATCCTAAGCATATAGTTTAAAATGTTAAACAACCTAAATAGTTGGATTCTCAATAATTGTTTTCTCAAACACAAATAATTTTTTCCATTCTTAAGAGTAAGTCTAATGTTTTTTAATTTTATATAAAGTTGGTTACATTATGTTTATTCTCAATAAGATTGATCTCAAAATCATGTTTTAAGATGACGATGCTAATAATCTACAATGCAAACTTTTATCATGCAAGTATCTTGTGTTGCATTAATTTAATGAGGAATTTTATTAAATGTGCTCCCACTAAAAATATGAACGCCTTCGGAACTTGTCATATCTCTTAGTGGTCCAAGATCCATATTTAATCCTGACTACCACTGATAAATCATGTAAATAATCTATGATAATATCTAAAAAACAGATCAATATTATCATAAATAAATCTTAGATAGTTGAGTGGAAAACCTTTTTCCATCATATGTATTATTTCATCTTGATTCTCGGGTATCCTAATAATTAAGGTTTTATAGTTAAGTTATTCTATATTTTATAATATGAATGTGTCACTTAATGGTTTGGGTCACCTCAATACCAATGTTCCTTACATAATATAATCCATACACACCCAAATTTGGCATGGTGTACTTTATTAAATGATTGAGGTATTGAAAAGTGTTTCTTTAGAAGGAATATGTAATTTATTATTCTAATGGAGATTTAATCTCACTATATTATCTCAAGATATTCCATTTATTTTAGAATGATTATAATGATTTATTATGGAGTCCTATTCATTCAACCAAATCAATATGTTCATACCATATTGATGTGTGACTCTTTACACAACTCATAGCTTGTGTTAGTAACCCAAATTAAAATACAACTATATTTATACATATCATAGTCTATTCTAAAAACAAGGTATAAGAAATTATATCCTAAAAAGGATTAAAATAATATAAAATCAAAAATCCCATGTGAGTGAACTTGAAAAAGTATATAAATAACCCTATCTTTTTTAAAAAAGGTATAATCCTATAAGCTAGTGAGCTATCCAAACCAATATACCTTACCCATGGATATGTTACTCAAGGGAGATCTCAACTAATTTTTTTTTTGAAAAGGGTGAGGTTCAACATCCATTTATTGAAGAAAAAAAGAGAACCACTTTTATGAATTGGGAAGGAGGGAACCCATTAAAAATAAGGGAAAATTTCTTAAAGAAAAAATATAAACAAAGGTCAAAATTATAAAACAATTATAATGGAAGAAAAAACAGAAGAATTCACTAGAAAAGTCTCATCTCCCCTTTCCAGACAGTGCAACAGAGAGATTATGCAAAATGATGTGTCACCACCTCTTCCAAGAATTTACACTATGTTAGAAGCACAATGTGGAAGAGAACCTTTACAACTAACAAATAAATGTTGAGGAGAGAAGGATGAAAAGGGCCAGCACACCCTTACCTCTTTAGAGATACCCACCTAACCATGAAGGAAACTATCACAACAATGTTAACATGATGCAATGAAAATTCATACAAAAAACTCTTATAAAATTTTGATGACAAGGTACCCATCCATCCACCCATCAAAGTGATGATGAATTTTTGAATGATGGGTGACATCAAACCCATCCCTCTTTCGAGATCTCCAACTGAGTGACAACCGAAAAAAGATAATCCACTACCAAATGAAATAAGGAAATATCGTACCACAAATATATCTACACCCCAAGAAAAAACAGAACCAACAAGACCAATGAAAATAGGATAAAATTCACGTGAATCACTCTTGAAACCACCACCAATGTGGAATCCACAACCTAGTCTCTAACTAGAAGGCCACTGATGTAGTGTACCATTGAAAAACAACCAGGCGAGCCCCCACTGATGCCATAAATATACAAGAAATAGAATTATATCAATCATCGGTGTAGATTCCCCTTACCAAACACTAACCAGAATACCACTGGTGCATAAAAGGGACCGCCATGTTTTTCAAATCCACCAAAAACCTCCCTAATCCATAATAACCGTCCAAATGATCCACCAAAACTATCTATAAAGCACACCATGACCACACTCCCCTAATACACAGACAAAAAATGTGTCCCTTTTCTAGACCTCGAGCATCGCTGACTAAAGGAAAAACAAGCACGACTGCCAAGGCACCAGATTTTCATCAGCCGACAAGCACTCACCCAAACATGAAATCAAAAATAGAAATTTAAGAAGGGGTATCCCAGATAAAAATAGATCTAGGGAAAAATGGTCATAATCCGAAATAAAATCCACTGCTAGGTCACTAAGCATACCCACATGAAGGAACTTTGAACAACCCCACTCGAGTTCAACACACACAACCTCTATCCGATAAAAATCTCACCCAAAAAATGAAACAAAACAATGATTAAAGCCGAGGGATCCAAGATCTAAATATATATAGGGTTATGGAGGGATTCATAGTTTTTGAGAAAAGTATTGTTTTCAACAATACATGTTAATGTAATTTAAAAGGGGAGATTATTGAAAATAACACTCTGTCTCTTTATGATAATTTTGATACTCACAAATACCCTTAGTTATTTTCTAATGATTTTATTTAGTATTTTTCAGGAATTTATTAATTTATTATACTCTTGAAAAAACGAGAATTTATTACTTATTCAGAATCTGCATTAGCGCGTTCTGGAATCACTGTTCACATCTTACGTAGATGAATATAGCACGGAATCTGCATTAGCACGTTCTGGAATCACTGTTCATACCCTACGTGGATAAACGTAGCGTAAGGATGAAAATCATGTATAATTTTTGAGATAAGAGAAAAGTATGGTTAAACAACCATATGTTTTTCATCAAAGTATGGAAGAAGAACCTTACGTTAGGAAGGAACCCTACGTTTTGGTTATCAGCAAAGTATGGAAGGCGAACCGTACGTAAATTCTAAACGTTATGTTTGTTTCTAAAAATAATGGTTCATCAACCTTACTTTTGTAAACAACCATACGTTCCTGGAAAAGTATGGATCTAGTAAAAGTATGGATCTTTTACCGTACGATTGAGTGTTGAATAAAAAGTATGGATGATAAACCCTACGTTTGTATTCAACCTTACATTTTCAACCCTATGTTTGTGTTCAACCTTACATTGTTAACCTTACGTTTGAAGGATATGTTATTAACCCTATGTTTTGGAGGCCACTTCATCAACCTTATCTTTGGCGTCGAAAATTTTGACAGACAATATTTATGTGCAACGATCAGTAAGCTGATTTCTGGGTGGATTTCAAGCCGTATTTAAAGTTGTTTTTAAAGTACACCTTTGACTGATTCAGATCCATTTTATTAATGGATTTAAGAACTAATTAAAATAAGCTTTTTATGCTGAGTTTTAAGGGAAGTTATGACTTCTCTGTAAATTCAAATTTTTGAATATCGCGTGTCAGAAGGCGAATTTTCTGGATCTAAATATGCAGAAGATATGCTTTATTATATATGTTCTCTCTGAAACATTAGGTATATGAGGATGTGATGGATCTATTTTTTAAAAAGGTGGAAAACAGAGATAACAACTATTCACGATTGATCTGTTGATTCAAAAGGAGCATAAAAGCTCTGTTTGTTCAAGAAGAAGGAACTTGATAGAAGATTCACCTGTTCTACATCAAATATCTACTATGGATCTATTACTGCTGAAGTTGTGAACTATATCTCTATATCTATTGCAATTGGATCAACTCAAAACTGCTTCGTCTTGAAGATCAATATTTCTAGAGACTTCGATCCATCTGCTGTCAATTCCATTCTGTTACAATTGTGAATATCAACTGGATATTTCTTTCTGAAATTATTTTTATTCTTGAGTAACTAGCTTCTCGTTTTATGCTGTGTAGGTTCGTGTTTGAACCAAAAGGCTTTGTTTTTCCTTAGATTGTAAAGGTGTCAACTGCCTGTACTCAGTTGTGAACCGGTCTATGGAAAAGAGGACCAGATAGTGAAAATCATCAAGCTCGTGGAGTTGAGCGTTGGTGGAGTGGACTAGGGGCCTTCTGTTCCCCGAACCACTATACATCTTTGGGTTCTTGATTTTACTTTTTCCACTGCATGATGAAATCTGATAAATTATAAAGGACATACCTCATTCAAGAAAAGAGTTATTGAAAAATTGCAAAAGACACAATTCACCCCCCTCTTGTGTATAATCTATAGATTCAGATCCAGCATTTGGTATCCGAGGAGGAGCTTCTGATAAAGCCTTATAAATCTATAAGAATTTAAGGATTATACAACAGAGCATCATGACTGATACAAGAGAAGGGATGTCTGTGGTAAGAGCACCATATTTTAAAAGAGAAAACTATGGTTGCTTGAAATCGTGCATTATAATATATCTGAAAAACCTCAGATATAGAGTCTATTCAAATATTCTGACTCCTTATGAAATTCCGGAAAATCCTGAGACATGGGGTGCTACTATAGAAGCAGATTACGATATGAACTCGAAGGCTATGAATGCAATTATCTACATTCTAGGACCAGATGAATTTAACAGTGTATCTCAGTGCCCGACATCATATGAGATGTGGAAAACAATAGCTGTGGCATATGAAGGAATAGACAATGTGAGACAAATGAGATATGCAACTGCAAAACTGAAATTTGATACTTTCAGAATGGTTGAAGGTGAGATCATTACTCAAATGAATGGGATATTGACAGAAATTTTCAATAACATAACTGCTATAGGTGAACCTATCAAGCAGGCTGATCAAGAATTAAAAGAACTGAGAGTACTTCCTACTCGATGGAATGGTATTTCTACTGCAATTAGACAATCAACACCTTTCAAAGATCTAACTATGAGAGAGATGATTGGTACACTGATGATGTATGAATATGAATGAAATATGAGGCTAATGAACATAAAGTTCTTATCAAAAGAGAATATATTGCCTTGAAGGTAACTTCACAACAAAAGAATAGAAATATGAAGAGAAAAGAGGTCAAAGTTAAATCAGAAAGCTCCGACTCATCAAACTCAGATGAAGAACTGGCTCAACTAGCCAGAAAATTTAGAAAATTCTACAGCAAAAAAAAGGCTTCAAAAAATCCTTTAAAGGAGATAATAAGGAAGTAATATGTTATTAATGAAAAAAGATGGGACATATCATACTAGATTTCCCACAATTGAAGGATGCAAAGAAGAATAAATTCTTCCAAAGAAATGACTTTGAGAAGAAAGACAAGAAAGCTATGAAAGACACTTGGTGTGTATCTGAGGACTCTAGAAGCTCTTCTAAATCAAGATCAGAGAAATAAGAAGTAAATTTAAAGGAAAACATGTGATTCATGGAAGAAACTGATTAGGTACACTCATATTACTCCTCTGAATCAAATTCTGAATCAAGCTACACAAATGAAAAACATGCAGCTTACTGCAATATGCTTGAAGAAAGATATGACTCACTATTTAAGAAACATAAGTCACTAAAAAAATATACATAAATCCGTTTCAGATGTAAGAGATACAATGCTGAAACAACATAAGTAATAAAATGATATATACAATTCTATTAACACTAACTATATTAATTTTGAATCAAGAAAAAAAACACTGCAGGATGAAGTCGAATCTTACAAACAGGCTGCATTGGTTTTTACAAAAGGAGAGAATTCATTAAATGAAATTCATGGAAAAACTATCATTAAAAAAGAGAGATTTGGAATTGGCAGTAAAGGGGAAAAACCAAAGCTATATAAAAATTATTTTCTTCCTAGCTCTAAAAAGGTTAATTGTAATTTTTTTGGGGAAAAGGGACATGTAGCTAAAAACTATTTCTTAAGACAACCTCAAATTTGTGGTATTAAGAAAGCCTATTTTTCAAAAGACTTATATGATTCAGATAATTTTAAAAGAACAAAGCAAATCTAGATACCTAGCTCATTGCTAGCTAACACCCCTAGACCCAAAAAAAATGGGTACCAAAGCAATTTGTTTTAAAGTCTTTTCAGGTAGAAGGTCACCAGAGAAGAAAACATATATGGCACATGGATTGTGGTTGCTCAATACATATGAGTGGAAACTCATTTAATTTTCCTTCACTGACTCAAAAGGAAGGAAGAATTGTCACATTTTGTTACAATGCCAAAGGAAAAATCATTGGCATTGGAACTGTTGGAGATCCAAAAACAGTCTTAATCAACAAAGTAGTTTATGTACAAGGACTAAAACACAATCTGATAAGTATATCTCAACTTTGTGACGATGGATATACTTTTTATTTTACTAACAATTGTTGTATTGTTTCTAAAGATAAACTGTTTAAATTTAAAGCACTAAGAACTGAAAATGTCTATACTTTGGATTTAAATTCCTTGTGTAAATAACAAGTAAACTGCTTGACTGCTAATGTAAGTGAATCCTGGATCTGGAATAGGATACTTGGTCATTGCAATGTATATGTTTTACATAAGTTATCTAAGAAACATTTAGTTTTTGATTTACCTTATCTCAAATTTCAAAGTGACAGATTTTGTGATGCATGTCAACTTGGGAAGCAACACAAATCATCCTTTAAATATGTTAATAAGGTTGCAACATCTAAACCTCTAGAACTTATTCATATGGATTTTTTTGGAACTTCAAGATTAGTAATCTTAGCTGGTAAATTATATGTGTATGTTTTAGTTGATTACTATTCACGATTTACATGGATTTTCTTCTTGAAATTTAAAAATGAAGCGTTTACTTTATTTGAAAGTTTCTGCAAATCTGTTCAAAATGAAAAAGGGTTCAATATAATCTCATTGAAAAGTGATCATGGTGGTGAATTTTAGAATCCGGAATTTAATTCATTTTGCTCAAATATGGGTATTAAACACACCTTCTCTACACCAACAACACCTCAACAAAATGGGATTGTAGAAAGAAGAAATAGAACTATTCATGAAATGGCTAGAACTATGTTAAATGAATATATACTACCTATATATTTCTAGGCATAGGCTGTGAATACATCTTGTTATATAATTAATAGAGTTTTAATTAGACCTTTTTTTAAAAAGAAACCCTATGAACTATGGAATAACAGAAAACCTAAAGTAAATTACTTTAATGTTTTTGGATGCAAGGTTTATATCTTAAACACCAAGGATAATCTTGGTAAGTTTGATCCAAAATCTGATAAAGGTATTTTATTAGGATATTATGCTACCTCCAAAGCATATAGAGTTTATAATAAGAAGTCAAGGATTGTTGAAGAATCAGTTCATGTGAAATTTTATGAATCTGATCCTTTTGAGAAAATGACAGAACAAATGGAAGAACTTGACTCTAATGATGACATGAGACTTGAGAATTTAAAGAATGATTTTGAAAATGATATAAAAGAAATTCAGTCCAGTTCAAAGGAACATGATATTGAAGAACCTTTAAATATATTACCTAGACATATTAGAACCCTAAATAATCATCCTTTAGAAACTGTATTAGGTAACCTAGAAACTGTTGTTCAAACTAGAAGAAACTTTGGAAACCTAGTGGAATTCTCTGCCTTCCTATCTCAACAAGAACCCAAGACTATAGAAGAAGCTTTAGATGATGAAATATGGGTAATAGAAATGAAAGATGAATTAAACCATTTTAAAAGAAATGATGTTTGGGAATTAGTGGAAAGACCTAAGAATTATCCTGTAATCGGAACCAAATGGGTCTTTAGAAATAAACAGGATGAAAAAGGCACAATAACTAGAAATAAAGCAAGATTAATAGCTAAAGGATATAATCAAGAATAATGAATAAATTATGATGAAACTTTTTCACCTGTAGCTAGGTTAGAATCCATTAGAATCCTTTTAGCCTATGCATCTTATATGAATTTTAAATTATTTTAGATGGATGTTAAATATGCCTTTTTAAATGGTTATTTAATGGAGGAAGTTTATGTTGAGAAACCTCCTGGTTTTGAAAACACTCAAAAACCTGATTCTGTTTTTAAACTTACTAAAGCTCTTTATGGCCTTAAAAAAACACCTAGATCTTAGTATGAAAGATTAAGTTCTTTTATTTTGAAAAATGATTTTACTGTTGGTATGGCAGACCCAACACTATTTAAGAAAATTGTGAAAAATAATGTTTTATTGGTTCAAATTTATATCGATGATGTAATCTTTGGATCAACTAATAAAACTCATGGTCATGAATTTTCAAAATTAATGCAAGATGAATTTTAAATGAGTATGATGGGAGAATTAAATTTCTTTTTGGGTCTTCAAATATTTCAAAAAGATTTTGGAAATTTTTTAAATCAAAGAAAATACATTACTGATTTACTTAATAAATTTGTTTTTGAAAACAGCAAGCCATTTACAACTACTATGTGTACCAATATAAAACATGATTTGGATGAAACTAGGAAATCAGTGGACAAAAGTTATATAGAGGTATGATTGGTAGCTTTTTATATCTTACTACTAGCAGACCAGATATAATGTATTTAGTATATCTTTGTGCTAGATTTCAATCAAATCCTAAAGAATCCCAACTAACTGCTGTTAAATGAATTTTTTGATATTTAAAAGGAACTGTTTTTCAATCTCTTCTTTATCCTAAAACTTCTGATTTCAATTTCATTTCATATTCAGATGCTGAATTTGGAAGTTGTATATTAGATAGAAAAAGCACATCAGGTACTTCACCTGATTTAATCAGAAGGTTTGAGTCTATCACAGCTGCATTGAGTAATATGAATGACAAGATACAAGATCTTAAATGTAAGAGTGCTCTTTTTTCAGTGTTGCTGGAAAATCAGATGTTCTTAGTGGATCAACTGACATCTATTGAGCCATAGGTCCAAATTCTATAAAATCAGTTATCAGAGAAGTTGTCAGTATTTGTTGAAATAGAGGAACGGATGCATGAGTTTTTCAGATTCAATTTAATTGAGGATATTCATATTACTCAAGAGAATAGAGAGTTCATTATCAAGCTTGGTTATGGGATGATAAAGAGACTTCGGGAGCAGTTTATAGAAATCAAGTCTGCAATCCAGAGGAGATAGACCCTATTTTCTATCTTAACCAAACCTTGATTCCTGTGTATATCATTTTCATGTATATACTACTATTTTTGAATAAAAATTTCCTTCATTGTTTATTTGTTTCTTTATTTATTTGTTTTACTGAGTTTATTTTTAATATTCCAGTACTCCAGATTTAATTATTGATAAACAGTTCATAATATCATTTACTAACATTTCAGTGCAATATTAAAAGTGTTAAAATTCACGATTTTTTATTCTTTTTAATGTCACAAAAGGGGGAGGATTTGGATAAACACAACAAATACATTTTATTTAGGGTGAGAATTAATTTTATTGAGGGAGAAAATTAAATGAGAAATTTGGATTTATAATTATCTTTTTGGCAAAGAAATTTTTATTTAAATGTTTATAACTAATTTTGAATGTTAATTTTTGTTTAAATAATTTTAATTATTTTATGGGTTTTGTGATCATAAAAAAGGGGGGGATTGTTGAGAAAAGTATTGTTTTCAACAATACATGTTAATGTTATTTAAAGGGGGAGATTATTGAAAATAATACTCTATCTATTTATGATAATTTTGATGCTCACAAATACCCTTAGTTATTTTCAAATGATTTTATTTAGTATTTTTCAGGAATTTATTAATTTATTTTATGCTTGAAAAAACAAGAATTTATTACATATTCGGAATCTGCTTTAATGCTTTTTCGAATCACTATTCACATCTTACGTAGATGAATATAGCGCAGAATCTGCGTTAGCACGTTCTGGAATAAATGTTCATACCCTACATGGATAAACGTAGCGTAAGGATGAAAAGCATGTATACTTTTTGAGATAAGAGAAAAGTATGGTTAAACAACCATACGTTTTTCAGCAAAGTATGGAACAAGAACCTTACGTTAGGAAGGAACCCTACGTTTTGGTTATCAGCAAAGTATGTATGGAGAACCGTATGTAAATGATAAATGTTATGTTTGTTTCTCAAAAGAATGGTTAATCAACCTTGCTTTTGTAAACAACCATACGTTCTTGGAAAAGTATGAATCAAGTAAAAGTATGGATCTTTTACTGAACGCTTGAGTGTTGAAGAAAAAGTATGGATGATCAACCCTACGTTTGTATTCAACCTTACATTGTCCACCATAAATTTGTGTTCAACCTTACTTTTTAACCTTACGTCTGAAGGCTATATTATTAACCCTACATTTTGGAGGCCACGTCATCAACCTTACATTTGGCGTCGGAAATTTTGATAGATGATATTTATGTGCAACGATCAGTAAGCTGATTTCTGGGCGGATTTCAAGCCAGATTTAAAGTCGTTTTTAAAGTATGACTTTGACTGATTCAAAGACGTTTTATTAATGGATTTAAGATCGAATTAAAAGGAGCTTTTTATGTCGAGTTTTAAGGGAAGTTACGACTTCTCTGTAAATTCAAATTTTTGAATATCGCGAATCAGAAGGTGACTTTTATGGATCTAAATTTGCAGGAGATATGCTTTATTATATATGTTCACTCTGAAACACCAGGTACATGAGGATGTGATTGATATATTGTTGAAAAGGGTGGAAAACAGAGATTTCAACTATTCATGATTGATCTGCTGAATCAAATGGAGCGTAAAAGCTCCGTTTGTTCAAGAAGAAGGAACTTGATAGAAGAATCACCTGTTCTACATCGAATATCTAATGTGGATATATTACTGCTGAAGTTGTGAACTATATCTCTATATCTATTGCAATTGGATCAACTCAGAATTGCTTTTTCTTGAAGATCAATATTTCTAGAGACTTTGATCCATCAACTTTCAATCATATTCTGTTGCAATTGTGAAGATAAACTGGAAATTTCTTTCTGAAATTATTTTATTTCTTGAGTAATCAGCTTCTCGTTCTAAGCTGTGTAGGTTCGTGGTTGAACCAGAAGGCTTTGTTTTTCCTTTGATTGTAAAGGTTTCAACTGCCTCTACTCAGTTGTGAACCGGTCTGTGGAAAAGAGGACCAGATAGTGAAAATCATCAAGCTTGTGTAGTTGAGCATTGGTGGAGTGGACTAGGGGCATTCTGTTCCCCGAACCCCTATACATCTTTGTGTTCTTGATTTTACTTTTTCCACTGCATGATCAAATATGATAAAGTATAAAGGACAAAACTCGTTCAAGAAAAGAGTTATCGAAAAATTCAAAAGACAGAATTCAACCCCACTCTTGTGTATAATCTGTAGATTCAGATCCAACAATAGTAACATTAAATCCTAAAGATTTTGATGAACGAATCAGAGAAGTGAAGTGATGAGTAAAAGTCACCAATGAATGGAAAAAAAGTTACTACCGCCTAATACATTAGTGAATGATTCGAGAGAAAAACCATCAAAAAACCTACTTCGATAGATTCGAGAGGTGGAGAGGACCACCATACAGAATCTTAGAAAACCCTAGGAGAGGCCGTTACCACACCTTGAGAATGAGGATCCATCAGTTGATTTGGTAGATCCCAATTACATTATATTTCCAATACCCAATACATATAAAATATAATAAACCATTAAATTCCAGATCATGACCTATTAAAATTGAAAGTCAAGGTAGAAGAAAATGAAATAAAATATCATATCAATAAAGTAACTACTTGTATGCAAGAATGAAAATTTACAAAATCCATTTAAATCTTTTAACTATTGAATACAACCATTCATAATACAAAAATAAAACATATAAACATATACTGAATAATGATAAATAAATGTATAATTCATATATTTAAACATGGGATATATAATTTATTATTAATTCATTAATAAAAAAATATAAAAACATAATAATTTAGCTATTCATTATAAAGATTCCATTATTAAATAAATACAAGACCTATATTTATTTCTAATAAAAACTACATATTAATAATTATATGGATTTTTACTTAAACATATGACATAAATGAGATATAAAATTTATATATTTTAACTATATTATGTAAAAAATAAAAAATATAAAGTTCACAAATTTAATATTATTAAATACTTGGTCAAAAAATTATTAGAACTGATTTTATATTTTAAAAAGAATTTCATAAAAAATGAACTTAATTTAAAAAACTAAAAATAATTAATTATGAAAATTAAAAAATTTAATATAAAAAATGTTATATATCAACCTTATTTTTTGTAATTTATAAACACCTTTTAAACATACCTTATAATTTCAATATAAAAATTTTACTTCTGAATTATAATCCATTCCATATAATTTGAAAATTTTATTTTAATATTAGTAATTAATATTATGGGATATTTATTCAATAATTTTTTCATAAATAATTTATTTATTTATTATAAACTTATTATTGTATGTTAAATAAAAAATGTATTTATAAATTAAATAAATATCCCCAACTACATTTTTCATAATTTATAAAAAATTTATAAATGATTTTACTAAATTCATAATTGAAATATTGGAAAAAAATCTTTATATGTCGTATTTTATAGTAACATTATGAAGGAAAGTGTGATGTTACACAAGCAAAGAGGAACACATGATCTCTCTATATTATAATAGATAAAATAAAACACACATAAAAAAACTAGCACACATAAAATGCTTGAGATGAAAATATTGGTAAAAAGACATATAACACATAACATTAACCCCACATGGTGATGCCTTGCATAATACTAGTTTAGCACACATAATTTTCATGACTTATGGTAAGCTAAAATGTTTGAAGTGGTAGTTATTAGAATCAATTTTATTTATATTAACTATATCATATTAATGACGTGATACTATATTTTTCTTCCATTGATCAGTTCCATCATAGTATATTATATATCATATCGTATGATATTATTTGAAGAAAAATAAGTGAAAATAATGGAATCACACCATATGATATCCGATATAATTTGGTATGATAAAATTATAGCTTATAATATCACATATCATATAACCTTCCATAGTATAAAATACCAAACATATTTTATGACTTCAAATACAATAGTTATATGATATAGATTTTCTTCATTATTTATACTTGATTTCAATAATAAAAGACCATAGAAAAGCTATGGTACCACTTTCGGGTTACTATGGATCGATTAACACATAATCAATGTTGCTGATATAATTAGAAAATGATAAAACCAAAATCAATACTGAATGAAACAGAAAACCTTAAAAATGTAAAATGAATAAAATTACATATTTTGTACCTTATAATGTAGATTTATATATTATTACCTTATATCAATGTGATTATTAATGAAACCTTATAGGTGACTAATGGTCTCCCACCTCTATGATGTATCTATGAGTTAGAAAAAATCATTGGGTGCTCATGTAAGAATCTCTTGAAAACCCAAAATAAGTTATTTCCTCCTATAAAAAATGGTAAAGGTGAAGAGATATGGGTTTGAGTAAATCCTATAATTCATAAACAAAAAATATCTATGGGTTTGAAGTATTCTTATAATTCATAGACATGTTTCTCGAGTATGTATCCATTAACTCATATGTTAAGCATAATGTATATGGTTATAAACAATTTTTAAGCTTTTACCATCTAATTCTCCCAATGTTTCGTATTTTAAAACACATAATTAACGATAAGAAACTTTGGGGATAATTAAAACATTAGAATATTAATTTTTGAATGGAATTAGAGTGATATCATAAATCGTTTATTATGATATGCCAAACACCAATGGAATTCAATATGCTTTGTGAAACTCTATATCAATATTTAAATACTTAAATTATAAAAAATTTGAATACTTGTATTTGGGTATATGTTTTTCATGTTTTTATATCTGATTATCTTAAATAATATAATTCATTTTTTAACCTACTGTTTGAGAAAAATTTATTTGGTTCTTTCAAAATAGTTATAAAAATGTACCGATTTCAAAAGATCTAAACATAAGAAATATCACTATCTTAAACTCCTAGGATATTAAGATATGGAAAATATTAATTAGTTATTATAAATTATGGGTTCAAAATTGAATCCAGTATTATTGTTTCTAAAATAAGAATAGATAATGATTTTATTGATAAAATCTCAATATTTTTGTAGATTACGGTACTATTTATACATATGTTTCTATTAGAGCATATAAAAATATTTTAGGTGATAATGATCATGTTAAAATTGATTCAAGTATAGTTAATGGTGTAAATACATATTTTAATTTTTTTTACTAAGTGTACATATTAAATCCTTGGAAACTACTCTTTAACCCTTTTACTACCCTTTATTTTTACTTTGTTTTATTTTTTTGATACTTAGAATATAAAATTTTTGTGAATTTATAAAATTAATATACCAGTATCCCATGGTATTATTTTTTATCATGACATTTTTTTGTTTAGTGATATATAAACCATTTTTTTATACATAGAAAGGGATGTTTTATTATTTTTACACGAGGATGGAAAACATGGAATAGTTATTAAGGTTTATGGTGGTATAAAATCATGAATTAGAGTAAAAGTGTCTAAAATTTTATTATGGAATGATTTTTTAGGCCAAGAATATTTTCATTATAATATTAAACCATTCCGTATTTTTTTTAAACAATTATGTTTCTTGTTATCACTGTGTTTCTTATGTATTTTCTCAGAGACATTGTCTCTTTAATTAATCAATTATAAAAAAAGTTCAAATCATTTTATGGGTATTCATTCTTATGTATGTGATCCTTTAAATGTTTATATTTTAGGATAATACTTTACTTTTTTACTTTTATTGATGATTTGATAAGGATAACTTGGTTTTGGATATTGAATTCAAAGATATAGTACAATTTTGGTTCTAAATATTTTATGAAAATGTAAAAACTCTATATAAATTACATATCCAACTTCATTATTATTAAAATTGATGGAAACATAACAGTTTCTAACTTAGTAATTTTATAAAGGAACAAGGAATTATTCATCAAACATATTATAAAATATGCCTCAATTAAATTATTTTTTGAGATAAAAATTTGGTATCTTCTGGAAGTAGTGTGTGCATAATTATTTAAATCTAATATACCATAATATTATTAATAACAATTTATTAAATTTTAAATATATTTAATTAATCAAATAAAATCCCATTCCATTAAATTTTGGACACTAATCAACTATCTTAACTAATGTGTCAATTCCAATTCAATCCAAAATTCACCAATTAATGTTTTGGATGTGTTATTTGGTTTACCCTGTAAGAATTAACATCAAAAGTTATCCCTATAGGGATTTATGTGTCTTCTTGTTTAATATTATATGTTCTAAAAGGTTTACTAGGATTATTATCCTTCTATTAGATAACAAAATTTCATAATGGATGTTATTTCTAACAAAAAAAATTATATATTTTTCTTGTATGTATGAACTGTAGGGGATAATCAAAAGAAAATTCCAACTCCTAGCTATACACATATCAAACTTCATTTGGGGAAATAATTCATTGAATTTATTAGAATGATTCTAGTTACAAACCCAATTATCCAAATACCATTATATTATCTTTATCTCAAACACATTTAAAAAAATAAATTATGAAATAATGGTTCACTTCTATCACTACACAACATGTTTTCAAACTAGTCAAAAATAGTTACTTGTAGTTATAAACACCCGTATACTAAAAATAAAAATTTATCCCCCTTACCTAACATGTTAAAAATCTATATTTCATAGACTCCCCTCTAAATCTTCCCACATTAAAATCATCACATATCCTATTATTTCTTTCATATCTCCAATTCTCTATACCTAGTGATAACATCAATATAAGTGGTTCCCCGAATTAATTAGTACAACCCACTCCAACATTGCTTTCCTTGTTGACATCTCCTCCTATACCCTTACTCTACATCCACCTATCTAAACTTATATCTATATATATTACAACTTCCCTTCCCCGATCCTAGGATATCTCCCCAATCCTTTTCAACATTGGCTGACGCTACTCACTTATATAGACCCCTACTTAATTGGATACCAACATCCCTCACCCATCGATTCCCATGACCATTAAATCCTTCCCTATCAATGTCTTACTCACCCTCTACCCATGATCCACTCTCCCTACCAACTTCATCCTTCCTCACTACTAACTAATATTTATAAATGTATGTTTCATTTTCTTATTCTGGATGGACGTTGATGGTCTGATATATTTTTCTCTATACATTTTTCATTTATTATTCATGGATTTGAATTTAATTTTTAGCATAATTCTATTTATTTTGATGGTAAACTATAATGTTTCTTAAATTTATTCAATGTGTATGATAAATTTGACTATATAAAATAACAATGTGGAAACATAAGAAAAATTAAATGATTGTGTTGTGATTAGATAATCCTCCTTCAAAATTTATTTATTTTTCATACAAATACTATTATTTAATTTTAAATATTTGTAATTGTGTTATATTTTTTTTTGTATACAGTTTACATACTTTTTTTAACTTTATAACATTCATTTAATGCATAAAATAATGACTAAAACAATAAAAAATCTAAGAAAAATGATATAGCATAGAAATTAATAAAAATTTATCAAGAAAATTAATTACTTATGATATACATAATTATATTTTAATAAACAGAAACTATATAAAATAATCAGGGTGAAATTAATTTTGATTATAGAATTAGAAATAATTGTTTTAAAATTTTTTAAAAATTAATATACATGATATTTCAATTAATGAAAATAAATTTAGTTATAATATTAAAAATAAATAGAAAATATTTATTTTGAAAAATAAATAATTGTGTATGCGTAAATAATTTTGGTACACTAATATAATTATATAATTAATTTATTAATCAAAAATAAAATTGAATGATTTAAACCATAGATTTTTAAAAATTAATCATGTAACTTATATGATTTAATATTAATTAGATTTATATATTGAACCACTTAAACATATTTGGAAAATTTATAACATTCAAGAAATATATTTTTTTAACATCTCTATTAGATATTAATTATTCAGTTTATAAGAAACTTTTTAATTATTTTTAGGAAAGAAAACCTATATTTTGAGAATTTTATTTTAAAATTAATAAACATAATATTATTTTTCAATTTACATAAATACATACTTACATGAATTATAATGACTAAATATTTAGTTTTTAACATATAAGAAATTTTTTTGGTTTTAATAATTGTTTATTATGTGATTATAATTTTTATTTTAAACCATAACATAAGCTTAATGAATTTTTTTATTATATTTTTCTTATTTTTTTAAATTTATATATGATTTATTCATTAAAAAAATCAGAAATACATAGTTTTTTGACATAAAAAATGTTTAGTGTGTTGAATAATGGTTAATTGGTTTTTAAAAAAAATTGAATTAATTTTACACCATGAAATAAATGTTAAGATGATTTATTTTTTATTTTATTGTTATTTTAATAATTTTAAATATATATATATATATATATATATTGATTTTTTAGTATACCATTAATATTAAATATTTTATATATTATTCACTAATTATTTAAAACATTTATCATATGTTATAAAATAACAAATAATATATCATATTAGTAAATGTATTAAATTTCATTTTCAAAATAAAAAAATTATTTCATTGACTATTATTGGTCATAGATGTATATTCTCATCACGATCTTTGCAACTCATACATGTTTTTGTATTATATTGTTCGTTGTAACTATGTTGAGCCTTTATGCTCATAGTTTTTGGTTTAGTATTATGTATATTAATATTTTTTGTTGGTTTTTCCATTTTTTTACAATTTCAATGAATAAATAATTTTTATTCTGTTGATATTTTTTATTATTTTATATATGAATGAACAATAATTATTTGTTACCTTTGATTAATATATCACTTGAATTTTTAGAAATATTATTGAAATTAATATATAAAACCATAATTTTCATATATTATCATAACATCTTATTAGATGAATATTCATTAAATAACATTACAGTCTACACCATAGTCATATAGGTCTTGTGTCCTTGGAAACATGGATACATAAATAACTTATTCATAGCATATCTTCATCATATACCACTAAGTTATTCACAACTAGAAACCTTCTTGGGAATATCTTTCTAAAAATAATTATTTATAACTTGGGGAATGGAAACATGATAAAGGGTGAGCTCAGATGCCTAATAAGGGTTAAAAGGGCGATATTAGTGATCACTTAAACAAAACATGAGAATAAGGGTTTGAGAAAATGATAATATCATTTGAAAATAATACCATGTATATCATATATCACAATCTTGAGTCACATAATAAATATGGATAGTTCATAAGACCTAAATCATAATGGAATCAAAGAACATGAGCCATGAAAGCATAGTATTGGCATAAAACACAAGTTTGTGGTATAAAAATAATAATAGAAAATAATTTTCTTATTATAGAAGCCTCACTTACAATAATATCATAGTGGATTGGGTTCACTCCCCATTCAATCATATTAGTAAATTTTTACTCTCAAGACTATCATTGTGGATAGAGTTTATTGTTGAACTAAGTTAACTCCCCATTTCAGTCATTATTATCCCATGAGATATATATCTTTACCCTATGAATTGGATGTTAATATAATTCCTGGTCCACCAGTAACATAATGAAAATAATAAATATGCATGACACAAGATCATAATACATTCACCATATCATAACTCATGAAAAGAAACATATTTCATAAATATTTCATCATTTTATAATAACATAATTTTTTGAAAAGAAACAGATTTCAAAACATAATTAAACCATGGGAAAGAACTAGGTTTCATGTAATCATACATAAATTAACATAATTATAATCCATACAAAGAAAGAAAGTGGATGGTATCATTAAATCATATCCCTACTAAATCATAAGTAACATCAATGATGTTATCATGGATGAAAATTGACATTAAAAGAATCATTGAAATATTTCTTGAGAAAAATACTCTTTTTTACTTTGAGATAGATTTTTTAATATATAAATATTTCATAAATATTAAGTAAAAAAATTATTTTGAATGATCCTTGGAAAATTGTAAAGGAATATTCAAATCATTAAGCAATCATGGAGGTGGGAAATTCTGTTCCTCCCATGTGTGTTAAAATAATGATGCCTTTCACATTTTTTTCTAAATGTAAAAAGTACATAATTTACAAAAGAACAGGAATATTCCTTTTTAAAAATATTTTTAAAATTAAAACATGGGTAAAATTTACTTTTCAAAATCTTAATATAATTTTAAAATATTATTGAAAACATTTTTCAGAAAACATGGATAAGGAATAAAATGTTTTTTGTCTAAAGAAAGGGATAAAGTCACTTATCATTAAAAATATTCGTCGAATGTCATAAGTACTTAAAGAGAGTAAAATAAAAGAAAATAATTTAATAGTAATAAATAACCAGATTATAAGAAACTACGTGATATTTTTTTTATATTTTATCATGAAATTTCATCAGTAGAAACTTAATCATAAATAATATCAGTAAATAATGAGATTGAAACATAAAACCCTTACTTCAAGTTTGAATTAATTCAAATTCACTTTAGCTTAATTTATAATAAATTTAAATATTTTATACATGTAACATGCCCATTTAAAATTTTATAATATTATATATTATCCACTTACATCATTTCAATAACCATTTGTTGAAAATTCCATATTAAAATGGTCTTTTCAAATTGATCACTGTTTTTTTTCATTGAAGTTGCAGTTCTATAGTTCGTACCCTGAAATTTGATCATGGTTCCATAATATTCAAAATATTAACCCAGATATAGTTATTATATATATTTATTAGATTCATCCATATAATATAAAGATAAAAAAATGTATTACACCATTCATTGAGATGCTAGGAAATACGTATGTATGAAAATTGTTTGTATGTTTTATAGATGAAATAAAATAATGGTAAAAAATAATTCACCTTTATAGAATCATTAATTTATCATATTTATCATATATATTCATTAAATATCTCCTTGCTAACATTCATGAAAATTTGAATTCAAAACAAATCACATCTCTTCATGGAGGTGGTAGTCCACATATACAGATGAGTGATGTTATCATTTTCCAATGGATGAGAATAAGGTGGATAATGGTTGTTTCATTATAATAACAACAATTCATCATATGGAATATAATTTAGTCACTATATTATAATGTATAAAATAAATTTAGATGATTTAGAAGATTTTTTTAAAAAATGAGTGGTTATGAGTTATACCTCTTCATTGAGAATCCAATTTTGGATTACACCTTAAGACCTGAAGGGATGGTCTTTTGGAAAGATCCGAATATAAAAGTGAGGGGAGGGGAACTCTTAGAATTACATAAATTATTAAATTAATATAAATTAATTTTCATGAAAAAATGGTTTCAAATTAAAATATTTTATGATAATATTAGGATGAGTCAATATACTCTAGGATTATTTATCATTGGAATCAGGTGATATTGCTTAGAGTTTAAGATTACTATCTAGAAATGTGTCAAGGAAGCCAAGAGAATGAATTTAAAGTCTTGGAATTATGACATGTGGTGTGTTTAGAATAACTGAAAGTTCATATTTTTTGTTTCAAAGTGACATTTTAGTTCCAAACACATTTCACATAATAAAAACCACATACTCATATTGTCATGATACTTCTGGCGAAGGATTGATAATTCATTTTTCACATGTAGAACTTAACCACATATCAATCTGATGCACATAATGATCATCCTGACAAAAATTATGTGTTTTCAATTTGAAAATGAAATTTTAGGTCAAAATAAACATCACATACTCAAAACCATTAAAAAATATTACATTGTTTTAGTACTTTTAGAAAATGAACAATAATTCATTTATAATTTCTACGAATTGAAATGAACCAAACTTCTCAAACATAGATGTTACATATTTTTAGCTGAATATTCAATATATTTCACAAATACACACTAGTAGATCATATATGTTTAGTGTATTTAGATACTTGATAAAAAATATTCTTATTTCATTAAATATCTTTAACATATCCCACAAATATATTCCCACATAGTACTCTTCTTAGACATACCCTACGTGAATACTTTCATTATAACCTGGGGAAGGAAAAATTAAGAAAGGGTGAGATGAAATACTCAATATGGTTAAACAAGGGAGGTATCAACATATCATTAGTATATGGGTATAAAAACACTTGAATTACATTTTAAAAACATACCCTACATATCATAGATCAAAAACTTGAGTAATGGAAAAAAATTGGTGGTTCATAAGAAATGTATAATATAGAATCAAATAAAATGATCCACAATAATATAACATTGGAATAATACATGGATTTGTGGAATATTCATTATCATTGAAAACATTATGTCACGGATACCCAAAAATTTATTAATAACAAGTTAGGATTCAGATAATCACCCATATACTTGCTTTATGATTGGCATCAACTCTCATGTACATTCTTTTGGGCTTGGGATAACATGCCTTGTACCATATTTCTGGCTTGGGATGAACTCCAATGGACAACATTTAGGGCTTGGGATAACCTCCCATGTACTATATTTAAATATTGGGATAACCTATTTTGTACCCTATTTGGGGCTTGAGATAACCTCCCTTGTAGACTATTTCTATCTTGGGATAACCTCTTGTCTACCTTTTGAGCATATATACCATTAATTTTTACCCAATACATTGGAAGGATATATAGGTCTCTCCTGTCACATAGTCTATATAATATTGCACCACAAAATTATAAGGCATTTATCATAACATAAACCATAGAAAGGAAATGGGTTTCATAAAAATATCATAATCATAATCATAAATCATATAGAGAAAGAATAATGATGGAATAATTGGATCATATCCCCAATAAATCTTATGTAACATAAAATTATATCATATCATATGGAAAATCATTTTGAAATATCACTTGGAAAATTTATTAAGAAAAATAACCATTGCATTTTGAAAATTACCACTTCAAACATGAAAGTTCTAAAAACATTTCCAAAATATTCACTACTGGAAATTAGATCATTCCCAGCGCTTCTATACCAACGGTTTGCAAAAACCGTTGGTATAGGTCCCCTTTCCCAACGGTTTGGCCAAACCGTTGGGAAAGGCCCCCAAATTGGCCACTTTTCCCAACGGTTTGGCCAAACCGTTGGGATAGGTCCACCTTTCCCAACAGTTTTGCCAAACCTTTGGGAAAGGTTGACCTATTCCAACCGTTTGGCCAAACCGTTGGGAAAGGTCCACAAATTGGCCACTTTTCCCAACGGTTTGGCCAAACCGTTGGGAAAGGTGGACCTATCCCAAAGGTTTGTCCAAACCGTTGGGAAAGGTGGGCCAACAACCATCGGTATAGGTACTTTAATTTTTTATCGGACCTTCGTACCGAGAACATTATATAAATCAAAATTTAAAATATTTATGAGAATACATATATATATTTATGTAATTATGATCACAAAAGTCATGTTAGGTTAGTGGTTGAGTCTTTCAATTATAAACGAGGGGTCTTGGGATCAAATCCTAGCGGATGTTTTATTTTTGGAATTTATATACCAACGGTTCCATTACTGTTGGTATAGATTTCATATTACCTATACCAACGGTTTTTGGAAAATCATTGGTATAGACCTATCCCAACGGCTTACTTGGCTACGGTTCTCCAAACTGTTGGTATAGGCTATACCAACGGTTTGGAGGCCTATACCAACGGTTCCAAACCGTTGGTAAAGGTTAGTTTTCCAGTAGTGATTTTTTTTTAAAATTCAATTTGAAAGTTATAAATTTTGCTTCAAAGAAACTAATAGTAAATATTTCTGGTTATTATTTTTTATGTCATACATGTTAAGTCAAATATTCATTCCTCATTTTTGATAAAATCCAAACAGGCCTTGTTTGGAAAATTACATTAAGATTCCTTTTAAACCATTTTGTAAAAATGTAAACATGGGTCCAAATGTATTTTAAAAATCACCAGAGAAAGTATTTCTTTAAAATATTTTTATAAAACATAAACAAGGAAGAGAAAGTGTTTTTGAACTAAGAGAGGGATACTGTACATGTTTTATAAAATCATTTTCCCAATAATATTAAGTAAAATATGGAGTAAAATGGTACTATTTCTTGAAAATTTTATGAATTAATAAAGTATAAGAAAAGATATGAGTTTATTGAGGTATATATAATAATATTTCGTCATTGTATGTATAATACTAAATAATCATAATAAATGATGAGATTGAAATATAAAATATTTACCACATTAGAAACATTTGTATATAAGGTACATGAAAGAATAAAATCAAATTAAACTTTTAAATATCATGAAAATACATATATTCATTATATAACATGTCAAATGAGAAATATAGACACCTCATTAAATAAGTTATGTTCATAACATAACTATGGTCCCAAAGAAGAAAAATAGAGGTAAAATTCTCTTACCAGATTTGTAACATAAAAATTGTAAGCCCCATAAAAGGGAGATCAGAAAATTGATATGTAAATTAAATTTTTTTAAGTATAATATTTATTAAAAAAATTAATGGAAGTATATACACTTTATAAAATAAACACACGGTGAATATGACATGTGTCCCATAGAAAATAAAAGTGAGATGAAAATATTGCACCTTAAGTCATGATATAATTTTTAAAATTTTGAACCTACTTTATAGTAAGTATAATAATATCAAACATATATTAAATAACCATAATTAAATATACCATAGCATATATGATTTATTTATAACCTTTAATTAACTATTTATTATTACTTCCTTGTTAAAAATGACTAATGGGTAATAACTGCTTTGTTTTTCATGTAACTTTTGATTTTCTATTTTTAGTCATATTAAATTGATCATGGTTACATAATATCCATATTATTATCCATGAAATAGGTATCTTATATTTTCAGTATATATTTATTTATATTAATCTATATAATTTATAGATAGAAAGTGAAATATATTATTCCTAGAGACGGTGGGTCGTACGTATGAATGAAAATGATTTCAATTTTCTCAGAATAATGAAAGGAATATAATTAAATTATATATTACCATTAAATAATAATTTTTAGTTCATATATATCTCATATTTTTATTTAAACTTGTCCTTGTTACCTTCTATGTAAAGCGTATGTGAAGAACGAACCACATCACTTCATAAGGAGGTAGACCGTCATACACATGAACGATGTTATAATATCTCTCACAGAATCGAAAGTAAGAAGATATATATGATACCATAATTAAATAATTATATTTATTTTACATGTATCAAATACAGTCATTTAATCTATCCTCATTTCCATCCAATTAAATTATAAATGAAAAACATATCACATCGGTTCGTGAGGTAGTGGTATGTCGTACACACGACGGTCGTTATTGTTTTCCAACAGGTTGGGAGGTAAAAAGGTTGATGTTTAAATATTATTAAATTAATAAAATAATATCCTAAATATATTATATAAACATTAATTTTTTCATTATATTCATCCATTACAGTTGGTGATGGAAAACAAATAACATTGGGTTGTGAGGTTGTACTCCTCCATACACACAAATGATGAATTCATAATCCATTTGATGGATGTGGATATGGATTTATGATATGAAATTAACATAATAACATATCATGATATTCAATATACTTGGTTTATTATGTATTCATGTTTTAGACAATAATAATCTCTAAATTCTCCTTACCTGATAAATATTTATTCGATATGGATCAATGAGGGTTTCATGATGTATTAATGTTGTTTATCTTTTTTTTAATTCCAGTTTTGTGTGTGAAAAACATTTCATATAAATGGTTGATTCCAATAATTTTTTTAGTTTATATGTAATGGGTTTCAACATAGTTTCAGAATTGTTTCAAGAGTGGTGGGTTTTAAAATGAAATTTAGGGGAAAAATTTTAAGTAATAGGCAATTACATGAAATTTTTTAATTTTAAAACTGGATAAGGTGGTTTATTTGAAAATAATTTTAATTCACATGAAATGTGATTTAAACTGTTAGACTAAATTATGGAATATGGAATATATTTTTTTTAAAATAAATGTTAATTTCATAAAATGTTTTTTTTCAGGAAATGCATTTTTTTATTTTGGAAAAAGAATAAATTTATGATGTTTTAGTGGGATTATTATTTAATATATACTCATAACTTTCTATTCCAATGTAGATATTTTATAATTCGTTAATAATAAAGTAGTTATTTTATGGTTTGGAATGGTTTTTATAGTTTTTCAAAAGAAAATCATGTGTTTTCAAGGGAGTTGTTTTTTCAAATCATGCATTCTTTATTAAAATAAATTTCTTATATACTTATTAAATAATTGAGGTTTTAAAGGAAAGATTTTTTTGTAGTTTATTATATTTTTGGTGATTATTTTTATTAATCCCTTATTTATAGAGGATTATTATTTGACTTGGGAATCATGAATGGATTAGTATCATGTTTCGTGTTATTTTAAATATTCTTCTTAGAAAGGACTCGATGGAATGTGGAATGTTTATCTCTATGAATAAAACATAGGGTGAATATCCCAGTAGTTTATTTGTAATTATTCTAGTTATTGGATTTACTAATATTCTTCATATATTAGAACAACTAGAACCTTCTATGTTTGGTTATAAATCTTGAGTCATCACTCATATACTATCTTTGATGATCGAGGATCCCCTTAGGTGATCGAGTTGTCAGACCGAATTTATAGAGACCCCAATTCTATAGAAAAACATGGAATATTATTTATGAAATTTAATGAGTTTATGATTCTTCATTATTATGAGAAAATGGATAAGGGTTATATAAAAATATTATCATAGATAGTGTTCTTTTCACACAAAGTAGTAAATGATGACTCTTAGTGAGCTCGTTTCATGAGAAAGGTCATTATCTAGACCTTATATAAGTTTTATTTAAATATGCTCTGACATTTTAGTAGGAATTTATTGAGAAAAAATATCAAATGATGTTTGTGTTGGATTTGGTGGCCTAGAACCAACTACTTTATACATTATTCATTAATAAATACCTTATCAAAAATTGATTATTCGTATACATGACAATGAATTTGATAATGTCCTATGGATATATATTGCACTAAAAGGTCATAGTAGATCCCTGCTATGATGAGAACTCAGAAGTGTCATAACACTGTTCTTGAATATATTTTATATGCATGGATAATTTTAATTGATTGACACAAATAATATTGTCCATTAGAGGTGAGGAATCATAAAACATTGAGGCACATTCTCACGGTGTGCGCCGTTGGAAATATCTAAGATGATACTATGACAATGATCCCCGTCTGTTGGAAATCCACATTTCATAGTGTCATTGGATGTTCCTATATGCAAATTTGTGTATTGGTACTTAGACATTACGTTTATTATTAATGTGTAATAAAACTATTGCACTAAGATGTACTGGTGAAAGCTGTGACGACACATTGTTCGTAGTGAGGTAGGATACATTGGGTGTGTCCTGAGTAATACTGCATTAATAGATAATGCTAGAAATGATTTTCCCCTTTTGTTTCATAATTGAAGTAGATATCTCAAGCCGTTTTATGGAATTTATATTGCCTAAATAAATCCATGGCCATGGTAAATGATGGGCGAGTTCAATTCTAGAAAGTAAAAGAAAGAATAATCGTGCATAAGGATTGATGACACCAGCATTTAACCCGCTTGATTTGATATATCGAGAAAAAAGGATTGCATTACATGGTATGCATTCATTGGAGGTGACGCGTCACTACATTGTTTACTTCTTTCTTTGTGGGTGACTTGATGTTTTTCTAGACGCTAACCTTATACTTTAGGTAGGCGCCTGCTAATTCCACTGAGAAAGAGGCCTAGAGGGTCACACACTAAGTGTGTGAAGGTATCCCAATTAAATATTAATTTAAAATCTTGAATAATGATTATTCCTGATTGTGGTTTAATAAATTTTCAAGGACTCTTGATCACATTTAATTTGACACTAGTTATTCAAGAGAATATATTTTGGGTGAAATAATATATTTATTTGTGAGTAATGTAGTGATATTTATTTGAGAAGTAAATAGCCATTATTCAATGTCTAATAAATGTGGTGTGGGAGATAAATAAAATGGAAAAAAAAGTACACGTCTTGTATATTAATATACACACCATTAAATTTTTATAGGGATTTTTGAGAAATAATATTATTTATTTAACTAAATAATATTAAGTGTAATTCATTGGGTGCATGTCAAGTAATAATAATAGTGAACTCTTATTATTTGACATATGGTCCTACTAAGAATTAAATGAAATGAATAAATGTTTTTGGGTAATTAATTAATTTTATTATTCTAAGTAATTAAAATCCCAATTATATAATTCTAATTAGCCTATCCATTGTTTGCGGTGTGCACAACAGATCTAGAGAAATCTCTCAAGCCAAGAGGAAATTATTTTCTTCCAAGAATCCCCTCAAGGTATGAGAGATATCCTCCCCCAGTTGATCAAGGAGAAAACTTTGCAAGAAACTCTCAAGGCGATCAAAGGCGGACATCACAAGCGAAGGCTCTTCCATGATATCACCCAGAGATCCCTTCAAAAATGTCTAGAGATACATGGAGCACCTGTGGATCACCTCTAGAGTAATCCTACACTTGGATTCTATGATACAATGAAGCATCACATCGGATCATGACCGTAGACATCTATAGAGAGAATTCCATCATGGTAATTCTTCTCTTATAATTAAATTAATTATAACCAACATATGATGATCCTATCTATGGTTTTGGGACTCCCCTCTTTTCATTAATTCTTCATTCTATTTCAAATATCTAACATTTTATTATCACAACAGATCTTAGATTGATCGTTGTTAATGGAAAAAATTAAATGTGGGTATACCCACCAACACACTTCCATTACACCCGGAACCTACAAGTGGTGTCAGAGCGGGTCATATCATTGATTATAATTATTTAGTTTTTCATTGGTGATTTATGAATTTAATAATTTATTTTGTTTCAATTCAAGTTAATTGTTCAATGAAAATGAATCTTGTAACCAATTCCTCCTATTTTGTTTCTTGTTCACCTTACAGAAATATTATTTTCTTCTAATTTTGAATAAAATAAAAAACATTAGATCATCCAGAGGTGCCAAAGCATCATGGACATTCAACAAAAGAACACACGATGTATATTCGGTAGTAAATGTCATGTAGTATAGGTTCCATGTACTAGGACGGTCCTCCAAACCAGGTAGTGTCATTGGATTATATTTATGCCTTTAAGACTCCATGTGTTTACCAGGTACAGGTGGCACACGGTTTCCAGATTACACTTCGTGTGGACCACTAAACATGGTGTGTGGTTCCTTCATGTTAGGGTTGGACTATGTACCCCATACACGGCTTTCCCTACTGGAAACCATGTAACACAAATACTAAACGACATGGGTCCCAATGAACACATCGTGTACTACGAAGATTTCTGAAGCACGTCTACACACCATGTCCCTGGGTGTGTACATTGAATGGACGCTGAACAAAAGTACTTGTTGTGTAGTCAGAACTACATGTCGTGTACTGATCCAAATTACATAGATTTATTAAAATTTATTATTATATTATAAAAACTCTTGAGACGTGTACCATAGTGCGGGTATAAATCTGAGTCACAACATGTGATGGGTGTTTTATATATATGTGTTTAGTTTAACATATGTGTAATGTTCGTTTCAACTCATTGGGTAGTTATGAATACTAATTCACTGGGTTGCCTCCAAGGTACAAGTTATGTACAATGAAAAAATAAAATAATTTTATTTTTTTAAAATTATGATGGATGAGAATCTCAAGGAAAATCAGAAAAAGGGTTTAAGATAAAAGGATTGATTAATTAATGATAATTAATTTATTTGAGCGTGATTTATCTTAAAAAATAACGATTAAATAATTGAATGATATTTTTATTTATACATAAATATATTTTCATGTATTGACAATCATGAGCTAAACTAAGGCCTTTGTAGGTGAATGGTTTCTTTTGATTTATTTATTTAAATTAAATTTTTTGGCCTGCAAGCCTTCTTCTCATTAATATGTAGGGTCTGCATGCCCAATGTTTCTTTTATGTAAAACCCCATTTTACCCCTCACCTGCGAGTGAGATAAAAGCATATGTAATGGATGGAGCTCCCAAGATAGTGGAGGTGGATCAAGTTATGAGCGAAGGTTAAACCAATCCAAGGAGATACAAAGGTGGACAAGTGGAAAGATGTAAACACGATCCCAAAGGTTGAAGGTGTTTCTCCCCAAGGTCTTGGGTTAGTTTATCAAATACTATATAAACTAACCAATAGAGAATGCTCATGATCATACCATTTTTTTATTTTTGTCATTTTCAAGGTTTATTCATTGTGGTTGTGTTTTCATGATCACACAATTAATGAATTAAACAAGCATGCAATAAGGAACTAAAATAAGACAAGATTATTCATAATATTATCATAGTAATATTTAATCACTTAAGTATACCCACTTAGTATTAACAAGAATGTAATCAAAGATAATAAAATGGAAATTACGTATATGGATAAAATCCCTCAAATAAAATATTAAGTCAGTATATCATTCCATAATCTTGGATAGAATCGAACCACAGTTAAAAGTGCTTGACCAACACTAGTTGGGGTGATTTCAATTATAAGGTAATTCAAATTCAATGTTTTGGATTGAATTGACTTGGTTCACACCAAGGGTTGAATACAACAGTAGGACTTAGTGTGACCAAGAGGAAAAGGTTGAGCAAGTCCAAAATAAAAGTATTTTAAGATTGGGGAGTCCACTCGATTGATCAAGCAGCTGCGAGTTAATGTAGTTGGAATTTGGAATGCCTACCTAAAACCCTTCATGTTTCCTGACCAACCCTAGTTGGGTTAATGTGAAGGGAAATATAGATCCCTTCCACTAGAATATTCAGGCAATCAAATATTTCGATGACAATGGTGAGGGATATTGGATTTCGATAAAATAGTCAGAGACTAATAAGTATTAAATTATTTATTTGTCTCAGTTTTATCATGATAAAGTACTGAACCTTTTCTCATATTAATTTGTATAAATGAAAAGAAAAATGAATTCAATCATATCATTTCGAACCATACTCAATAAGTAAAACCTTCTCACCAACACCAATCCTTAATAGTAGAAGAGGTGTTTACGCGTCATCGTTCTCCATGAGAGGAAATTGTATATGTTGGAAGATCATATTCTAGTTTCACCTAGAAAAGACGCTAGTGATGAGGAACTATCTCTCTATATGAAAGATTTGGATGATGCCACATATGTCTAATGTTTCATGCCATCATTCTTGTCTATTGAGATCTTTAAGTAACATGAAAACATGGACACATATAACATGATGTCTCACCTAAAGGTCTCTATCAAGAGAAGGAAATACATGAGAGATATGAGATCTCCAATACTTTTTTTACAACTGATCTTGGAGAGCCTGCGCCAGCTGGGCCTCATGTAGTCAAGATTATTTGAAACATTGAACGCCTATACATCTTGGGGATTAAGTTCCCGAATGAGTTGCATATAGATCTCATCCTATAATCACTAACCAAGACCTTATATAGCTTTATTGTCAACTATAACATGAGAAACAATAGGAAGATTCTATCATAACTTCTGACTTTATTTCACTAGGTAGATAAGAAAATGGGGAGTGACAAACCCATAGTCGTTATAGTGAATAAGAAAAAGAAGGAAAAGGAAAAGGGACCAAGGACTTATAAATGGTCTGAGACCCCCGAGAACCATCACTTCAAGAAGGGGAAGATCTTGATGCAGGGAATGGAATGAGAGGCAATGGGGTTTTCACATGGAAAGTAAGGCCACTAGAATAAAAACTACACCCATAAGCATGGGGGAAATAAAGTTGCATTCATTATCGAGTGTAATATATCTATTTCTACACATTGGGTATTATATTGAGATTTTAGTGATCACATCTATATTCAAATACAGGAACTAAGTAGATTTAGAGATATTTACAGAAGAGAGGTGGATCTTTGAGCAGCTAATGGCATGAGGCTGGCTATGTTGGCTATTGATAGTCACCATCTCTTATTTCCAATTTGAATGCTTTTGGTTTTATGTAACTGTTATTATGTACCTAGTGTTACCAAGAACATAATTTCTATATATCGTTTGGATATGGATGGATATATTTTCAAATTTTGAAATAAGGGTTGTTTCTTTTATAAAAACAACATATGTTATGGTATGGAGCATTTGAATAAGGGTTTGTATGTATTAAATTAGTAAAACCAAGTGTTGTTAATCGATAACGAAACAAATTTACCTGAATCATACAACACTTAGTTGTGGCATCAATGTCTTGGTCATGTAAATGAGAAGCGTTTGACAAAGAGATGTCATGATGGTTATTTAGACTCTACTGAGCTAAAACCACTTGAACGATTTCACACTTGTTTACAAGATAAAATGACCACGCGTCCTTTTGGTGGATAGGGTTAAAGGTCCATATAACTTATAGGATTGGTGCACATGGATGTGTATGGATCATTTCTAGTATAATCTAGAGGTGGATACTCTTACTTCATTACTTTTACTGATGATTTGAGTAGATATGGCCATATATACTTAATAAGGTATAAGTCAGAAGCCTTAGAGAAATTTAATGAATTCAATAATGAAGTAGATAATCATCTTGGTAAGAAGATAAAGAATCTTCGATCAGATTGAGGTTGATTATATTTGAACCATGAGTTCATCGATCCTCTACGGGTGTTTGGGATTATACCTCAACTCACTCCTCTTTATACACCATATTGGAATAGTGTTAGTGAAATTTGGAACCATAGCTTGTTGGACATGGTGAGTTCGATGATGAGTCATGCTGATCTTCCATTATCATTTTGGGGATATGCATTAAAACTACCGCATACATATTAAATAGAGTACCAACTATGGTGGAAAATGGAATTCTCTCCATGTTATGGAATGGAAAGAAACCCATTTTTTCGCACACATGTGTATGGGGATGCAAGGAATTTGTTAAGGCCTTCTCAAAAAAAACTGGCACCTCGGAGAATGAAGTGTATCTTTATAGGATATCCCAAGGAAATGAAAGGATATTACCTATATAACCCTTTAGACAAGAAATTGATTGTTTCGAGACAAGCCGTCTTTCTTGAGAGGGATCACATCCTCAAAAATGATAGTGGGAGAAATATTGACTTTGACAAAGTAGATGCTTAAGATACATAGGATTTGGTACAGGAATATGTTCCACAGGTCCTTGTGGAAGAGGTTTCAGAAAAAAAAAGTATTGCGTAGGAGCTCAAGAGAGGTAAGGGAACCAGAGAGATTTGGTTTCCTAGTCACCAAGGACGGTGAATCATTATTGTTGGAAAATGATGAACCTCTATTCTACAAGGAAGTGGTAGAAAGATTAGAAGATGCAATATGGTTAGACAATGTGAATTCTGAGATTGATTCCATGTATCAGAACCAAGTTTGGGTTCTGGTCGATGAGCCAGTTGATGTAATGTTTGTTGGATTCAAATGGTTATTCAAGATAAAACCAGACATGGAAGGTCAATTTAGAACCTATAGAGTAGGGTTAGTGGCTCAAGGATTCAGAAAGCGTCAAGTAATTGACTATGATGAAACCTTCTCACTAGTTTCCATGTTTAAATATATAAGAATCAAAATTTCCATAGCAGCTTATCATGACTATGAGACTTGGAAAATGGATTTTAAAATAGCATTCCTTAACAGGATCCTTTTGGAAGATGTCTATATAACACAACGAGAAGGGTTTGTGACACCAGGTAAAGCCAAACAGGTTTTCAAGTTTCAAAAATACATTTATGGATTAAATTAGGAATCCAAGTCATGAAACATTCAATTTGATGAATCCATAAAAAAATTTGGTTTCATTAAGAATGAATTTGAGCCATGTGCTAATATGTGGTTTAATGGGAAAGTGGTGTTTATCCTAGTAGTATATGTAGATGACATATGGTTATTTGAAACGATGTACCAGTCTTACAGTCAGTTAAGGACTAGTTGAACAAGTGTTTCTCTATGAGGGACTTGGGTGAAGAAGCCTACATTCTAGGGATCAAGATCATTCATGATAGATCCAAGAGGCTTATTTGAATAAATCAGGGTATATACATTGACTAGATACTATAGAGATTTAGTATGGAAAAATCCAAGAGGGGATTGGTTCCAGGGTCACATAGCCTACATATTTATAAGAAAATGTGTATTCAAACACAATAGGAGAATGATAGAATGAGTAAGATCCCATACGTTTTAGCTACAGGATCCATCATGTTTGCCATGTTATGTACCAGGCTTCATGCTTTCATTGCATTGAGTATGGTAGATAGATATCAAGAAGATCCAGGAGAACATCATTGGACTACTGCTAAGACTATCCTTAAGTATCTGAGAAGATATAAGGATATGTTCCTGGTGTATGGAGGAGACAAGGATCTTGTCATAAGAGGGTATTCTGATGATGGTTTTCATAATTATTAGAATGATCTTAAGTGGAAATCTGGATATATTTTGTGTCTCAATGGATGATCTATGAGCTGGATGAATTTAAATCAACCAGTTGTCACCGATTTTATAAAGGAGTCTGAATATATAGAGACTTCTGAAATAGCCTAGGAAGTCGTCTAGATTCATAACTTTGTCTAGGAGCTTGATGTTGTGCCTATATGTAAAGATCTTGTCACGTTGTATTGTGATAATACTACAACAGTGGATCTTTCAAAAGAACCAAGGTCACATCAACAGACAAAGAACATACTCCATAAGTATCACCTCCTAAGGGATTTCTATTAAAGGGGGGAAGTTTTAGTGAGAAGAGTGTAAATGGAATAGAATGTAGAAGACCCCATGATTAAAGGACTATCTCTGTAGAAGAATGAATATCATGTTAGAAGACCTCACTATTTCGCAGTGAGGTAGGACACGTTGGGTGCATCATGAGTAATAATACATTGACAGATAATGTGAGAAAGGATTTGTCCCTTATGTTCTATAATGGAAGTAGATATCTCAGGACCTTTTATGGAATTGATATAGCCTAAACAAATCCATGGCCATGGTAATAAATGGGCGAGTTCAATTCTAGAATGTCAAAGAAAGAACAATCGAGCACATGGGTTGATGGAATTAGCATGAAACCCACTTGATTTGAGATATCGATAAAAAGTGATTATATTACACAGTAAGCGTTCGTAGGAGGTGACATGTCATTGCGATGTTAACTTATTTATATATGGGTGCCTTGGTGTGTTGCTAGATGCTAACCTTGGACTTTAGGCAGGGTACAACTAATGCCACTAATAAAAAGGCCTAGAGGGTCACACACTAAGTGTTTCCAAGTATCTCAATTAAATATTAATTTAACAAGTTGGATAAATATTATTCTGGATTGTGGTTTAATAATTATTCAAGGATGCCTGATCACATTTATTTAGAGACTAGTTTTTCAAGAGAATATATTGTGGGAGAAATAATATATTTATTATCAAGTAATGAATTTATATTTATTTGAGAAATAAATAACCGTTATTCAATGTCTAATAAATGTGGTGGTGGAAATAACGAAAATGAAAAAACAAAAGTATATAACGTTTATATTTATATACATTCCATGAAATTTTTATAGGGATTTGTGAGAAGTAATATTATTTATTTAATTAAATAATATTTGGTTTAATTCTCTTGGAAAATGTAAATTAATAATAATATTCAACTGTTATTATTACACATGGGGTCTTACAAAGAATTAAATGAAATGAATAAATGATTTCGTGTAATTAATTCATTTTATTATTCTATGTAATTAAAATCCCAATTATATAATCCTCATCACCCTAGCCATTTTTGGGGCATGTATAGAGGATCTAGAGAAACCTCTCAATCCATGAGAGAATTATTTTATTCTAATAATTCTCTCATCGTATGAGAGAGATCCTCCTCCACCGAATCAAGGAGAGGGTTTTGCAAGCAGCTCTAAAGGTGATTGAAGGTATACATCACTAGAAAAGGATATTCCACGCTTGCACTTGGATATCCCTATGGTGATGTCTATAGATACATGGAGAACATGTAGATCACAACTAGAGGAATCCTACCCTTAGATTCTATGATGAATGATGGATCATATTAGATCATGACCAAAAACATCAATGGAGAGAGAATTCCATCAAGGTAATTCTTGTCTTTTAATTAAATTAATTATAAAAAATATATGATGATCCTCTCTATGGTTTTGGGACTCCCCTCTTTTATTTCATTCTTCATTATATTCCAAATATTTGACATTTTATTATTGTGACGAATCTCGGATTGATCGTCGTTAATGAAAAAAATTAATGTTGGGTACACCCACCAATGCGCTTCTGTTGCACCTGAAACCTACAATTTGGAAATGGGTGATAATTTATTTTGGGGTTTCTATTTAATGTGTTTAGATTATTTGGAACTTTTATGAAATTTTGGATAAGTGCATTATTTTTTTACACCATGATTATTTAGGGTGGTGTTAATTATTTATGGTTTTTTGATTCCTTATTGATTTCTAATGCCTATTTTTTATTGTATATGATGTTATCTGTGTGTTTATATTTGGATTTTGATAAGCTTATCTTGGGATTACTTGAGTATTTACTTTTTTTATTAAAATGAGGGCTACACAACTCCATATTATTCTCCATATGGTACTTGGTTTGACGTTATGGCTTGTTTGGGTTTCTGTAAGGTTCACTGTGAGAGGGTGTTCTATGATCTAATTCATAGGTTACCTTATTTTCAGCTTCTTGACCAATGGGCAGAGCCTATAATATTTTTTAGTATTGTTTATCCCATAAATTTTTTTATTTAGTGTGTGGATGGATGATTAAATTTATCTTTTGGTTATTTTGGTATTCTATTAGGTGGCATTTCTTTGTTGGAGTTGTGAATTATTTCATTGATAGTAGTTTTTGGTTGATGGTGGATTGTTGTTTCCATTTTTGAATTTTAGAAAATATATTTTGTATAGTGATATCCTTATAATATGAGTGTTTTTCTTTTGTCTCACAATTTTAGTTGAATTATAAATTGTGGTGAGACCTGTTGTAGGTATTTTAGATCATGAGCTCTAGGTTCATTGATTATGGATTGTTTTATGCTTGTGGATGTTTAATGATATTTTGGATTTGGTTTTTTTTGAAAATATATATTCTTATCTAATGTTCTTTTCTAACTAGACCTCTTGAGTTTATCACCGACCCTCCCACCTCTTATGATGGGTGTTTATGTTCTATTTTACATTTATTATACTTTTGATCTTGAGTTTTTTATGGTATAATGTGGTTTGGTGGGAAATTTTTTTACACCAATAGTTAATTGTGTTATTATATATTTTATTATTTTGGGTTAATTTAATTTGTTTCTGTTTTTCTGTTTTTCTTTTCATGAATATCTAGTATATGAAATAGTCATTCGACCACTTTGTTTCTTCACACCACAATGGTTGTTTTGGGTTTTCCATAGTTTTGTATAAAGTGGGCCACACTATAACATAGATATGTCACACTATGATGATTTTATGGTAACATATGTGTATGATTTTTCCTTTGTTTGTTTTTGGGTTAGGTTAGGTCATACCCTGATGGAAAGGGTCACACCATGACATGATACTGAAAAAATGGACATGAATTTATTTATATTTGGGGTGTGTTCTTCACACTGTGAAGGTAAATTATTGTTCAATATGGTTATATCCACATGGGGCTTTCATTTCATGAACAAGTTAGTCACCCTCTAATACGACCTAAGAAGTGGTCCCATATTTATATGACTCATTGAGGAGAGGAATGTCATGTTATTATAAGAGAGTTTTTAATACAATGCACCTATTCCCAATTTCAATTATGAGATTTTATATTTTTACACCCAATTCATTTTAAGGGAGTTTGACCCTCTTTTAATTCCACTATTATATGGTTAAACCATAGACAAGCCTTAGGATCTCCCTCCGTATTCCACATTGATTTTAAGAAAATATTCCCCTAATTTCAAGTTGTTCATCAAGAAAAATATCTCCATTAATATTCTCCTCTTCTCCATTCCTCCATTAATGTAGGGACTCGTGTTTGAAATATAAAACTTTTTAATTTTTATAATAAAATTTCTAAAGCCAGGAACTAAGTTGGAACAGGAATCTGGGGCCTGTAGTGCCTCGACTAGGTGATATTAAAAATATTAAATATATTTTATCACACGAACACATTTTCTCTTGATATGTGTAATAACTCGTGGGCAGAGTCGTAGATAATATATCTAAGAAAACATTTGGGATCAAAAAAAAAATATTTAGCCTAGGCACGAAATAAACTTTATCAGCACTAGGTGTTCTGTTGGAGTTGAGCTTCCAAACTTGTGTTGGCAAGGAGTTAAATGGGAGTATTTTATTAATAAAAATTTAAAAAATCCCTTATCCCGTCTCCAATGGTTGTGCATGTAGAAGGATCCAAATCCCCTCTCCTTCCCCTTTAGTGACGGATGTCCTGAGGGCCAAATTGAGAAAATGAGGTGCCATCAATCTATGATCTTGATGGCGATCACTCCCATGTCATTCATTAGTAGCTTCTGAGCATCGTTTTGACCTGAAAGCTTTAGGGTTTCACCTTATAGGTAATATTTTTGAGATTTAAGTCCTAGACCACTTTTTTATTAATCTTTTTAAGGTTATATATCCCTTAGATGCTTTCTAGGGACCCCTAGTGGGTTGATCTATTTGTTTTGGGGTGAAAACGGGTGATTTGGGCTATTTATAGAGAATTTCCTATGTATTTTCACATATACACACCGTGTGTACTAGTGGGACACACCACGTGTTCATCACTTCCCCAAAAGATGATTTTGGGGGACTATATACTATGTATCGCATTTTACACATTGTGTAGTGACCCCAGGGCCTTTGGCCTGAGGACATGGATAGGGAACCCATGTGATATACACAACCATGTAAAAGTACATAACCAGTGTACACAGACATTGGGTTATGGACACAGACGCAATCAAGAAACATGGAAATGGAATCCTGTAGTTGGGAAATGCTGTGTACCTTGGGGTACACGCCCTATGGTGAACATGGATGGTTTTATAGTGTGTTGGGAATACACGACTGGGGCCCGGGTGAGGTGAGATATCCCATGTACCATTGGTACACACCATGTGGAACCACATGACCATCCAAGATGCATGGTTAGAGGACCCAACCGTGTGTTCATGTGGGGTCACATGCTGTGTAGGGCCCCTTACATGTCGTAAAGTCTCCTCTTGTAGGAGATTTTACATTTCATATCTCCTCCTTCGGAGCTCTAATTTAGGCATGTGAGTATCCTATCTTAAGAATTTTTTCATATATAACGTGACTGTGGACATGGTTTAGGAATAGGGTATGCAAGGTGAGGTGAATTTTTGGATCTCTTAGGTTAAAGATGTTTGGACTAGTAGTATTAGAGTGAGATCCCTTAGTTCATACCAATAAGGGTTTGGGTGGCATTACTCCTCGGTACCAGATTATGATTCCAGTGGTAGTTTCAATACAATTATAGTGGTTGTATCCCTATGTAGATCCTAGGGAAGGATCCTATATCATTTATATCAATTTTTTTGTATTCCTCTAGAGAGGCCGAAGTGGTATCCTCTAGCATATCATTTCCCTATATGCGGTTCATAGAGTTTTCTAGGAAAAAATACACGGGTGTCGATTCCCTATCTCGTAGGATAGCTCTATTGGGTTTTTTGTATCATCTAGAGTATGATACCATACACAGTGAGTAGTTTGATTAGGGTTTCAAAATCATCATGATACGATCCCCTATATCACGTGTATACCATATGGGGTTTTTGGATTCTTTGTGAACAAAAAATCATGGGAATGGAATCTCTATCTGAGTGTTATGATCTCAAGGATGTTATATTGGGTTGTGGTATTCCCCAGAAGATCCTAGGATGGATCCACTATCTGGGAGATATCTTTTTGATTCTGGATTAGTTTGAAGGTATCCCCTAGAGAATCCTATGAGTGATCCACTATTCAAGGAGATGTGGTTTTTGGTTTTCCAAACTAGTTTTTTAGTGTCTCTTAATAGATCTTGGGAGGGATCCCATTTCTGAGTTTTGATACCATTCATGGTTCTAGTAGGGTTCATAGAATCCCCATTAGATTCTAGAAAGGATCCCCCTTCTGATTATTGAAATTTGCTGAGCTCTAGCGAGATGTGCTTGGTAGAGATTACCAATGAATGTGTTCCCTTGAATGTGCCTTCCAGGATGGATGGGTTTTACCCATTATAATGTATCTATTAGAAGATTTTCTTCTAGGATGACTGGGATTATGGAGTGTGTGGTCATTATAGAGAGTTTCTTTACAGTCTCAAGTAATAATTTTTCACTGGATATGAGGTCAGAACCTCACAAGAGATGGTGTTTAACATGAGTATATTTGGGTTTCCTTACAGCGTTATCACATCTTTGTTGATACTCTATGTCATATAAGCTGACTAGTCCTTTATAACTGAGGATGGTCTTGTTTCTCTCTCATTTGGGATCCCTCTAGAAGGTTCGAGTGAAATTTTTCGTTTTAGTTACACTCTATTATTATTGGTTTTTTGGGGTCTCAACTGAGTATATTTATACTCGATCCTTTATGGGATATTCCTGTATATGTTTTTTCTTGTTCAAGTCATAGGCCATTCGATGGAGTCCCAGGATTACCCAAATTAGGCAGATCTTAGTGAGGTAGACCAACTAGGGTGTTTACCAGATCTTGTTCTAGGAGCTTTCTGATAGGTTCATTTGATAGAGATCCCCTCTATATGAAAAAATTGGATTCTTTTATAGTTTTCTTTTGGTTGGATTATATTTTTCCCTTTTTTACATCAGTTTTACTCTTGTTTGGGATTGATGTATGCATGAATTATCTTTTCAGTATATATATCTCTACACTTTTACATGGAGGTATATGTTTTGTGTGCGTACATGTAATTAAAGATGAGGAATCTCATGTTTGTAATATCCCACCCGGTGTTACATTCCACCAATAGCATTTTGATATAGGCATGGAGAGTCACAAATTGAGCCACGTTGGGTTAGGTTGTGAAAAATTGGTATCATTAGAGTTTTCACTTTGGGATTGTAGTGTTGTAGGCATGGTTTGGGTTGCAGAGAGACAATGTTATGCTGTTTCGAGTTCGGATATTACGCCAGAGGTTCCAGTATTGGTGCGCCGTCTGTTGTATCCATTCACCAAGACAATAATAACCTTTTTTCAACTCATTACATTAGAAAACTGATCATAGGGAAATAAATGGTCATGTATCATATCAGAATAGGTTTTGGGGTTTTCCTTTCCTTCTTGAGTCAGTTCCCTAAATATGCTCTTTGATTGTGGTGTGTCTTGATTTTATTTTTTGGATTCTTCTACGATGATAGCTAGATAGGGTTATATCGAGGTAATGTGGTGATGATATTCCACATGATGAGGATTTTTGTAGGGAACTTGTTCTAAGGGTGGACCTCTAGGTTGTCCTCCATTTGAGCCACCACCCATCGAGCAGAAGGTAGTTCAGGAAGATAAGGCCGAGGATAGGTATATGTTGAGTGTGCTACATGAGTTCCAAATGTAGTGAACTCTGAGGTACCAGCTTGATCTATACCCCCAGGTAGCTGATGACTAGCTTAAGGTAGTCACGTGAGTAGTTCGCATTGTGTGGCCACCTCCCAGACTGATGGTGTCCTAGCAGTGATCATTCATCATGGTTTGGAAGGACGATGTGGGAGTTTAATATAAATGTCCCACGATGAGGTGGTACTCACTTGGGATGATTTTGAGTGGTTGTTAGGGAGGATTTCTATCTGTTGATGTTGAGTGTAGTGCCTATCCAGGTTCTTCTGTAGCTTCAGAATGACAGCCGAATTGTGAATGAGTAATCTGCGATATTTACTGACCAATCGTGTTACTTCTTGAATAATTTTTGAGATCTATTATTCAGATCATATACCATTTAATAGTGGTTTCATTGGTATATTAGAGTATCAGTGGCACTAATTTTTATTCCCATCTATTATGGAGTGCTGGGGAGGGCCCTGGTGATGGAGAGCTTTCTAGATGGCTAGACTTGGACCATTTGTGTTGGGAATGATGAAAATAACAACCCAATAGTTGGTTATATAGATGGTATATGATTATATAAGTTTTCATCTGAGAGATCGTGATGCTTTTAGGGGAGGTCCCAAGATGGGGGGTCTAAGACTCGAGGCTTTCATGCCATTTTTTATCATCTGTTAGAGAGGTAGTGTTATGCTTGCGATGACCAAGGATATATTTCTAGGAATTTTCTGAACCACCGTGCTACCGAGGGGAAGTTATTTGGTGGTACTCTTTGTAAGAGGTAGTATTTTGAGCATGGAGGTCTGCAGGGTGGAAGATGTGGTGTAGGACCAGGGATAGAAACAAGATGTGGTAGGCAGTATTAGTTTCCACCACCACCCCCGGGTGGTCCATGCAAGGCTCATGGAGTTAGAGGATGGGTGTGAGGAAAATTGTAGGCCATATAAGACTTTAAAATATAGGCTACAAGGGATAAATTTATTCTCTCTATCATTTCTAACTTCTGCAGTAGTATTGATAGACAATGTTGTGCGGTAGTTTTTCTTTCCACTTATTAATCGAGGTTTGTTCAGGGAGTTACGAGGCATAGTTAAGATCCTGTGTTGGTGTTGTTTAATGTAGCTGTGAATGCATGAGGAATAGGGATCCCTCCCCCATCGATATTCATTTTTATGATGTGATAAAAACCATATGGAGAAGTTAGTGCCACCCAAAGTGTATTTCATTGTGGTGTGGTGTTCGAGTCCCTCCGACTTTAGTGTTCGAGGAAGGGTTGTTTTTTAGGGTTTTATTTGGGATGAGGTCCTGGTAAGACCCTGTATTTGTGCTTGGTAATCTCTATTTGTTCTTTGGTGACCTCATTTGTTCGGCATAAATTTTGTACGCGAGACATTTGAGGATGTTTTTGTTCATTTTTATATGCCTTCATACTCATAGGGATGAAAAACTCTTTCCTCACTAACATGAATTCTTTAGACACTATCTAAAACCATGAGGTAGATGAAATTCTTCTCAAAGTGGATAGTATTGAATTTTGGTGGATTAGTTCCTTCTAATTATGTGTTTGATGTAGGGTTTCATTGGTCTTTGCATTAGGTTAGCAAGGAGAAATTCTTCTTGACCCTATGACTAGAGATGGGCCAGGTTCTTGGTTTTTTTCACCTATCAAAGATGAGGAGACATATGACCACTAGTTTCTTGATTTTGACCTAGTTGAGTTGTTATTGGGTATGGTAGACATTGTGGTTTTCCTAAGTGTGTTCTCTTAGGCATAACATGAACCCTTGGTGTCATTTTTATGGTCTTAATGAGCTTGTTGGCATGGGAGTGCTATGTGAGAGGTCAGTTTCTTCCTAAGATCCTTGCATTTATCTTTTTGGGGATACATCCTTAAGGTGGGGAGGATGTAGTGACTTTTGATTTAATTATTAGACTTTATAATTTTTCTAATAATATTTTTGAAGATAATCACTGAGTCGATGTGGAAATACGGGTCCCAGAGATCCTTGACATGATGATATGAAAAATATTACATATATTTTGTCACATGCACATAGTTTCTATTGAGACACGGAATAACTATTGATTTGAGTCTCAGATCGGATTTCTGATGTTGCGGTTGAGTTAAGAACATCATGTTTACCCTAGGTGTGATATAAAATTTGACGACGTAGGGTGTTTTGTCAGAGAAAATTTTCTAGGCATGTGTTGTTGAGAAGTTAAATTTGATTATAATTTTATTAAATATTATCCAATAACCTCTCCCCCTCCCCCTTCGGTGTGCACATAGGAGGATCTGAATTCTGTATCCATTCCTTTTGGAAACAGATGACACAAGGACCAAATCAAAGAAATGAGGCACCATCGATCTCTGGTCTTTATAGTGATCACTCCCAAATTGTTTAACAACAGCATCTGAGCATCAACTTTCCCCAAAAGATTCGACATTTTGTTCGATAGGTTGGAGGTTTGAGTTTTATGTCCTTATCCCCTTGTTATTGCATCTTTATATGGTTATAGCACCCTTAGATGCTTGATAGGGACCCATTGTGGGTCATTCTGTGTGTTTTGGGATGAAAGATGGTGATCCTAGCTATTTTCAATAAATTTACAATGGATTTTCCCATCTACACATCATGTAGACCAAAGGATCATGCTATGTGTTCTTCCTATTTGATAAAAATGATATTTGAGGACTATATGTTGTGTATCGCGAGTTATATGTCATGTAGTGACACCATGTTATGAGGCCGAAGGGCATGGCTAGGGAAGACATGTGACATACATAGCAATGTAAAAGTACACAAATAGTGTATACAAACATGGGGTTCCCGATATGGGAATAGGAAAGAAACCTGTAAGAGGTTCCATGTAGTCGGGACACACCATGTACCTAAGGTACACGTCATATGGTGAACATAGTTGACTATACCATGTGAAGGGAATACACATCTGGGGCCTGGGTGAGGTGAGACACACCATGTACCTGTGGTACATGCCTTTTCTAGCCACATTATTATCCAAACTATGAATTTAGAGGAAACAACCACATGGTCAAGTGGGGTCACACGCCATGTAGAACCCCTAACACGTCATGTAGTATCCTCTTGGAGGAGTTTCCACCTTTCTTATCTCCTACTTTGGAGCTCAGATTTAGGTTTGCGAGTATCCTATCATGAGCAGTTGTCCAGGTAGAATGAGTTGGTATCCATGGATTCAGACCAAGAGATGAGAAGTGAGGCAATGTTTTGGATCTATTGGGTTAGTGATGTTTTTAATATAATTGGTCGAGTGAGCTCCCTTGGTTTGTCCCTATGAGGTTTTGTGTGGAATTAAATCCTTAATATAGGACTATGATCACCTAGATAGATTGAACATGGTTAGACTTGTAGTATCCCTCTGGAGAGACCAGGGTGGGATCCTCTATCATTTCATTAAAGTTTTTTATCACTCTAGGGAGGCCATAGTGGGATCCTCTAGCATATGCTTTCCTGAGATCGGGTTCTCAGAATTGTCGTGACCAACACTACACAGGTGGATATCCTCTATTTAGCAGGATAGCCTTGTAGGGTTTGTGGTATCTTCTGAAATATGATCCCATACACAGTGGGTTGTTTCAATAGGGTTGCAATATTGATTTTATATGATCCCCTACTTCATGTGTATACTATATGGGGTTAGTGGAATCATCATGACCAACACTACATGGGTGACGATCCTCAATCTGAGTGTTATGATCTCCAGAATGTCATATTGGGTTTTGGTGTTCCACAGCAGATCATGGGAGTGATCCCCTCTCTGAGTGAGATTTTTGTGATACCATATTGGGTTAGTGGTATCCCATAGAGTATCCTATGAGTGATCCCCAATTTTAGGAGATGTGGTTTTTGATTTTTCCAAACTAGGTTCATAGTTTCCCCTAGTGGATCCTAAGAGGGATCCCATTTCTTATTTTTGAGACCATTTGTGGTTCCAGTAGGGTTTTTAGCATCCCTGAGTAGATCTTGAGTGGGATCCCCTATCTGAGTATCGAGATCCGATGAGTTCCAGTGAGACATGCTTAGTGGGGATATCCTACAAGTGTGAACTCTTAGATGTTCCATCACAAATGGATGGGTTGTACCCATTGGATTGTATCTATTAGATGAGTGTTATATGGTTTGAATTGGATTGTGGAGTGTGAGGTCCTGGTTGAGTGTTTCTTTAGATACTTGAGTATGAACTGATCACTAGCTAAAAGGTTGAAACCTCAAGAGACATGGTGTTTTAGGCGATTATATCTGTGTGTATTTAGGGGTTTCCTTGTGGTTTTTTCACAAATTTGACGACTCACCATGTGCTATGACATGACTATTTATATATAGATAAGGACTGCCTAGAGATGTATTTTATATCTCGTTGGGGTTCCCTCTAGCTGGTTCAAGTAGATTGTTGCCTTTCATTTTATCGCTTTTATTTTGGGTTTTTGGGGAACCTACTGAGTATCTTTATACTCAACCATGCATTGGATTTTCCCAGATGTTTGGTATCTTATAAAAACACATGACTTTATATAGAGTCTTAGGAGGAATCATAGAATACAGAGCTTAGTGATCTAGACTGACTGAGGTATTTGCAAGTGCTTTGTTGAGGAGCATTCTAAAATGTGAATTTGAAAACGATCCCATCCATCTGAGCAGGTTAGAAGCTTTTTCAATTTTCTTTTTTTGGGCACTTATTTCTCCCTTTTTAATTTCTGTTGAACTCTATTTTGGGATAAATGTATGCATGAATTTTATTTTTATTTTATATATATATATACTATTTCATGGAGGTGTATGTTGTGAATACATACATATAGATTAATCTGAGGCCTCCCATTTGTGTGATATCCTAATCAGTGAAATATTTCATTCCCTAGACTTGGAAGGTGGGTTTGGGGAGTTACAGCTCAAGCCCCGTTGGGTTGGGTCATGATAATTTCCCTCGGATTTCATTTTCCGCATGAACCCTAATAGTTGTGTGTGTTGAATTTAGTGTTTATTACGAGGTCTAATTATGGGGGTTTGATCATTTAAGTAATATATAGTATGTTTCCTACTAAGTTTGTGCTTATAAAATTTAATATTATGGTTTATGCATGAATGAGGTATCTATTTCTCTAACATTCTTTTATTTATCATTTTATGAAATTCATGGATATTTTTAGAATTATTTCTTATGATGTTATGATTATATATTATAACCACAAGGTCCCTATAAAAGGATTCAAATGTTTTCCTCCCATAGAATTGAGAACATCAATGAATTTTTTATGTTTATTTTGTACTAAATTTTTGTTTATTCCAAGTGTTTTCGAAAATTAATGATAGTATCTTCGAAATGAATTTTAGGTTTAAATGAATGTGTTTGTCCTTGTTTTGATATCTAAATTGGTAAACCAATTTTTAAGGGTTTTCTTATCAAAAGTGATGTTTTATTTTAAAGTGACTCATAATGGAAGATACCTTGTTTTTTTTATAATTATCAACTGATAACATGTTTTCAATTTTTTTATGACATGGTTATCCATATTTGACTTAAATTCCCATTGTACACTTGATAAATGGTTTCCATGGTGTGTATGGAAACGATTGATTATAAATTTTCAATATAAGTCATTAATAAAAGGTTCAGGTTGAATATTATATAATGATTTTCCTTGATAGGTATAGCACCCAATAGTGAGCCTCTTTGTATTATTATGTGTGTAAAATTTTACCCCCTCTTATAGATGTTAAATGTTTATTATTATTATGTGATACATACATTGATGCTAAAATATAATATTTCGTGATAAGGTTTTCAAGGGGATATGAGATTTATTAATGTTTTAATAGTGTGTTTAATTTATGCTTTTGTGATTCCTTTCTTCCTCACTACCATATAATTGATATCATGGGACACTTTGTTAGCTAAGTAGGAGAAATGAATGATCCTTTCTTTTATTTAGATTTTTATATTATTAAGAAATTGTGTCCCAGTTTTTTTGAGGAGGAAAACTTTGATATTTTATATAGACCAACAGGGATGAATTATGTGTCACTATAAAATCAAGGGATCTTCTAGGATGATAGAATATTCAGGATTGAAAAATTTTACACCAATTTCATGTTTTTAAATTAAAAGTTACATTTTAATTCAAAATAATACATCACATAGTGGAAAAAAGAAAATATTATCATACTTTCATGTTTCATTAGGAAAATTATTTTTTATTCATTTTTTACAGGTTTGAATTTACTTTACATTAATCTGATACACGGGGAGTGACATTATTACTAGTGGTTTTTGTTTTCAATTTTAAATTGAAATTTTTATTCAAAACATGCATCATAGACTCAAAACTAAGTAAATTCACACAAATTGTCTTACAATTTTAAAAAATATTATAAATTGGTTTTGATGTCTAAGAATTAGCCTCACATAATTCTAATACTAGGTGAGACGAGCATGACTAAAATTTTGTGTTTTCATTTTAAAATGTAATCTTAGTTCAAAATACATGTCATAAACACAAAAAAAAACATACTAAGATTGTATTAATGCTTTTGGAAAATAATCAATTATTTATTTTTTTCATATATAAATGAACCACATATCATTCCATAAGAAGATGTGTCTATTCTGATAGAATGTGAAAATATTTAGTTTTAATGTTACATTTAAGCTCAAAATGCCTATCACGTACAAAAAACTAGGAAATAGTGCTTATATTCCCATGATACTTTTGGGAAATGACTGGTAAATATTTGTGGAATGTAATAATTAACTATATGTATATGTGATATGCATTCTGTTCAATACTACTGAATATACATGTTTTTAGTTTAAAAGTGGAATTTTAGGTTGAAACACATGTCATCTAATAAAAACAAAGAAAACAAGATCAAATTTAAACCATACTTTAGATAACCCATTGATAATTATTTTTACATATGTAGAAATTAAAATAATACCATCCCTATAAAAAAATTTCCCCAATATTTTAGAATTTGTATATTTTTAGTTTAAAAGTTACATTTTGGTTCAAAACACACAACTCATACTCAAAATTGAGCAAACATGATCACATTTTCATGATACATATGAAAAATTATTGGTTATTTTCTTATAGTGTGTTGAAATTAACCACCCATAAATCTATCCCATGGGGTGGCCAATAATTCAAAAACTATATTTTTTCCCTTTAAAAGTTTTATTTTAGTTCAAATCAGATTTAGCATAATCAAAAACAAGAAAACTCTCATGGATTCTCATAATACTATTGAAAAACTGATCCATGGTTTATATAATGTGTGTGAGAATTAACCATATTTCATCCTGACATACAATTTGACTAATATGACTAAATATACATATTTTTAGGTTAAAAACAGAATATTAGTTTAAAAGATGTGTCATGTACTCAAAACTAATCGAAAAAACTCATATTTTCATCATAATCTATGAACACCATCAAAATCCATTTTAAAAAATTTGGGTATTAACTTCACATCAATCTGAGACACGGTCATCTGGTATGACTAAATGTGAGTGTTTTATATTTATAAGTGATTTTTTTGTTATGAACATGTGTTATAGTCAACAAACTGAGAAAACATACTTATATTATCTCTATATAAAATAAAAAATATTGATGAGTCTTTGGTGATTTATAAAAATTAACCTCACATCATTATGATATGTAGTATATGTTGGTTTCAGGCATAATAGAAGTGTTGCATTAGAGTGAGATATATTAAAATTTATATTAATTATTTTCTCAAATCCAAGAGTGAGTATCTTGCACATAAAATTTATAATGAATTTATTTAATATCTAAAGAAACAAATACCCAGGATTAGGAACTTTCTGCAATGATGATTGATCATATGAAAAGGACCTTATGGATTTCCATAATTTTTATTACGAGGATCCAATGGTAGAATCCCTCTACCGGTGATCCACACATACCCCAATGGTCTCCAAGAACACCACTAATTCTTTGGGTTTTAGAATGTAAAATCGAAAGTATTGTGTTTTAAAGTATTGATCAGTTGTTCTTAGGTCCTGAATAAACTCCCTATCAGGTTTCTCATTCTTGAGAGTGAGAGAGGAGGAGGAGTTGAGATAGAATTATTTGTATGAATCGATTATCTTTTCCCAAACATGGAATTGGTTTCTAATGCTTTACACGATATACATAGATGCCTATTTATAGAACTGGTCTTTTTGTTTGAAAATTTGATTTCATAATAGTCATAATATATAATTATAACCATTAATGTAATCTCATTCCACATAATAATATTATTATTATAATTTTTTGTTGCTCCAACTTGTGAAAAATGGATAAACAATATTTATCAGCTCATAAATAATTATTTTATCACTGGACATGGTCTTGGTCCATTCAAACTCTTCTCACATGTATTGAACAGTTGAAAAAAAATATTTTATTCCCTTAAATAAATATTTTATTCACAAACTAGAAATTAATTATTAATAAAATATTCAATAAAATAAATAAATAAATTTTATTGACAATATAGTGAATAAATAGTTATTTAATTTATGCAATCAATATAACTTGAATAAAATTATCCACTAGTCTTGATAATAATATTTATTCCATTAACAAAATTAAAATGGAATTTAATAGAGGACAATAGAAACACTTAGCTTGTGATCCTCTAGAATTATTTGTCTTCAGCATTAGGAGGGAATGCCTAAAGTCCATGATTACTATCTACCAATAGGTTAAGGCACCCAAGAGAAAATAAATGATGTCATAATGATAAAAACCACATACTGACACTCAATGGGTAATATAATCCCTTTATCACAATATCTCATCAAGCATGTTTCATGATGGTGTCATCAAACTATATGCTAGATACGTCATTATTTGAGTATCTAAAATATACACATCATTACACCATGCCCATGCAATTTAGGTTGAATGTTCTATTTCAATCAAAGTGTCAAGATAACAAATTCTGTAAATATGTTATGGACAAATCCTTCCTTTAATTATCCATTAATAACATGTCATTCCTGATGTCCCCAATGTACCATATTACCCATTAACATATGGCATGCATGTTTTTGTCAGCATATCTATGTGAGTGAGTCATAAAATTCAATAATGGTAATATTAATGTCTAAGAACCATTACACATGCTCATAGATAGGAATATATGATGACACCAAAACATGGAAAATTCCTACTAGAGAGTATGTTCCCATAATCTCTCATCTTGTAGATTACCAAGTGTGAACTTCATGAGAAAAAGTCTCATCTAAATATTAGTACACACACCTTATAGTCTATATACTATGTGTCCCATCATAGTGTGTTATCCAACCATAGAACTATATTAAGAAAATTTTCATATCACTTCAGGGTACTTATCATAAAGGGGAACTACTATGACATTATCATTGGGAAAAATACTCTAGGAAAGTATTACATTAAATTCATGCAAAAAAATGAACAATATGTTATAATATGTTTAATTTAATGTGTAATACATCAAATATTCATTATATCAAGGTAAAATAGTTTGTTCTAGGATACTAACTCTAAAAAATCCTAACTTGGACTAGAGAAAACTGCCTACGACTTTAAGTCTCCAACCCCTCACATGATAATCATGTTTCTTCTAACTCAAAGCTTTAGTCAAGGGGTTCACCATGTTGACTTCAATATAATTACTTCTCATTGAAACCTCACCTCTGTAAGAAATATTCCTCAAGAAATGATACTTTTAAACTATGTGACTCTTCCATTGAGTCGACATTGGATCCTTTACGAGAGCCATCACTATAATATTATCAAAATAGAGTGCGAAGGGATATTTACTACTAGGTACCACATCAATCTCCTGGATGTAATTTTTCATCCAAATAATTCTTTATCTTCCTGAAAATCTTTACTATACTCTGATTTTTCTATAGAATCGATGAACACAACCTTCTTTGAGCTCTTACAACTCACAACACCTCCATTCAAACTGAAGATATATCTCATTTGGGACATCATTTCATCTTGATCAGTTTTGAAACTTGTATCTACATATAATATGATTAATAGTTCCTTGTATCCTCCATAAACTAGGAAAATATCTTTAGTACGCCTTAGATACTTAATGACAGACATGAATTCCATCCAATGGAGGTCACTTAGACCATGTTGATATCTGCCTACCACACTTAATTTCTTTCCTCCTGGGAATGAGGACACACTTTATTGGAAATATGAATGTCTTGTGATGCTGGAAACAATCCCCTCTTGAATTTTTCCATACTAAATTTCTTCATTATCTTGTCAATGTATATACTTTGACTTACACTGAGAACCCTATTGGATCTATGATGAAATATATTAATACCAAGAATATATGCTACCTCCCCAATGTATTTCATAGAAAATAATTTATTCAACCATTCCTTAATAGACTTTTATAATAGTATTTCATTTTCAATAAGTAATATGTGGTCAACATATACTATTAAGAAAATGATTTTCCACCCACTAAACCATTTGTATACACAAGGCTCATATTCATTCTTCATAAAACCAAATTTTATTATGGATTCATCAAAATGAATGTTCAATGATCAGGAAGATTTATTTAATCCATAAATGGATTTTTGAAAATGGAATATCTTATTGACAACTTTTTGAATAAAAAACCCTTCAGGTTGCGTCATGTAGATATCTTCCTGAAGGTTACTATTATGAAAGGATGTTTTAAAATCTATTTTCTAAATTTCACAGTCCTGGTAAGTCATAATGGGAAGTAGAATTATGATGGATTTCATCATTTCTACTAGTTAAAATCTTTCTTCACATTCGATGCCTTGATTCTATTTAAACCCTTTTGCAACCAGTTGCACCTTATAGGTATTAACTTTTCCTTCCATGTCTAGTTTCTTCATGATTACCAATTTTTAACCAATGGTATTTACATCCACTAGAGGATATACCAAAATCCAGATATGGTTTTGGTATATGGAAACCATTTCAAAATTCATGGATTCTTTCCACATAGAAATATATGTTCCATTTACTACTTTCTTGTGGGTTAGAGAATCAACATTATCAACTAATAATGTGTCACTATATTTAGTAACAAGAAAACCATACCATTTTGGTTCTCTAACCTCTCTTGTACTCTTACGTAGTACTTGTGTCTTTGGAAGAGTTTCTTCTTCCATTGGGCTTTGTGGAATCTGATCCTATAACAACAATTTTGTACCTTGAGCCTCGACTTCATCGATATTTATCTCGCTCCCACTATCCATTTTGAATATGCGATCCCTCTCAAGGAATATAGATTTACATCCACCTATAACATCTTTTTTCAAGAGGTTTTATAGTTAATATCTCCTTATTTCTTTAGGGTATCCTATAATTGTACACTTTGTGTCTTGAGGTGTATGTTTGTTACTTGAAGAGGTCTTAACATATGCTTCACTTTCCCACATATGTAAATTATATAACATGGTTTTCCTTCCACTCCAAAATTCATATGGAATACAATTTATCAATTTAGTTGGTACTTGATTTAGTATGTGTCGTTGTTTGAAACATATATCTCTAAGAGGAAAATATATCACTTTCATGGCCCATCATTAATCTCACCATGTCTGATAAGGTGTAGTTACTCCTTTCTCTTTCACCATTCCACTAAGGCGTGTAGGGAGGAGTGAGTTGGGATAGGATCCCGAACTACTATAAGTAATCTATGAAGTCTTGAATAAGATATTCTCCACCATGGTCTGAGAAGAGTTTTTAATCTTCCTACCAAAGTAGTTCTCAACTTCATTATTTTATTCCTTGAATTTATCAAAAGAATCTGACTTATACCTCATTATGTCAATATATCAATATCTACTAAAATCACCAGTAAATGTTATTAAGTATGGTTTCCCACCCCATGATTCAATAGGAAATGGTCCACCCACATTTGAATTAACTAATTCAAGAATCTCCTTATCCCTTTAACCATTCCAACTAAATGGGGACTTGGTCATTTTTCGTTATAAACATGTGTGACATACACTAAGTGGTTATATTTTGAAAGAATGTAAATATCTATCATGATGTCATTTATTCAAGTGTTTGTCATTTACATGACCATGCTGGTGATGCCAATGTTGGGTGTGGTATGAGTCATGTGAAGTAACTTCTTTATCGATTACCATTACATGGTTCATATAATCCAGTACTTAAAAAGTGTTATGTAAATATTCCTTACTATAACAAATGCTATATTTATAAAAAAGCAAAAATTATTTCTAAATTTGAAAATTAATCCATCTGTATCTAGTCTGGATACTTAAATAATGCTTTTGGTAACTAAAGGCACATAATAAAAACCCATTAAATCTGAGATCATTCTGGTCAATAATGTGACATGGTCATCCCCAAGAGCTACATTAATAATTTTATCTCCATTGTCTACTCATAGATCTACCTTTCATTTTTCAATTTTTCTAAATATACGTGGTTCATGTATTTGAATACATATATGAGAACCAAAATCTATATCTAATACCCATTTTTTAGAAATAGATAAATTTCAATTGATAAAAAACTCACATGATATTTCCCCTTTCATCTTCATTTGGGTGTAGTTTCTCATCAAGTGTCTATTCTTACCCCATATGAAATAGACAACATCATATTACCTTTATTCCCCTTTGATATTCTTCTTCTTGGAATGGCATGAAGAAGATTTGGAAATAATTCTCATTACTTTCCCATTATATTTCTTCACCATAAGGATAGAAGTATTTTCACACTTTATAACTTTATCTACTTGTTGACGGAGGATAAGATGATCTGGTAGAGACTTATCAATGTTGTTCATATTAAAATTCACAAAAAAAAATAGAGAAGCTTTGAGGGAGTGATGTTAGAATGAGATTGATGCCCAGTTCTTTAGGGATTTTAAACCCTAGAACCTTTAGGCACTCAATGTAGCTATTAAGATTCACTATCTGAGACCCATCTGAGGAACCCTCTCCATTTTTACTCTAAAAGATCGCCTTGGAAATCTCAAATAGCTTCTATCTAGCTCTCTCATGGTATAGACCATGGAGGTTCTCAAGTATGCTATACACATCCATTTTTGTGAGATTTCATGAGTTCTATAGACATATATGAAAGCATCAAACATTGAATGTCGACCATGCCATTGATATGTTTTCATAGATTATGAACTCTTCATCACTCACCTCTTGAGTAGGTGGATCATGCATTTATGATTCCAACATATAATATTTCTGTTCATGTTTTTGAATAACCCGAAGTCAGCTAAACCACTCCTTGAAGTTACTTTATAGGAGTATATTATCTTTATGCAATATTTATCATAGGGATAGTGTGGATGAAAAGATTTTCATTTTATTCTACAATTAAAATTTTATATTACTAGTACTTTTCATGATTATTAATTTTGTGAGAAATAATAAATAAATTTATTTTATTTAATCTCCAACTATTTTATCAAGCACTAATATCCCTCACCATTGAACTTTGAATGTATAATTTATAGGACATTATAGTGGAAGTAATATATATCCCCCTTCACATAACCCCAATAAGGGTTGTTCAATCTATGTTGAAGGTATTCAGGTAGGTAAGACTTTGAAAACTATAGGCTTCAAGCTCCTAGATCTGTTGAGTAGACTCCCCAATCTTGAATTCATGAGTTGGATTTTCTGAACACTTTCATCAAAATTAAACCAGGTCTATAAAGGGATACTCCTCTTCATATAAAATGGTTATGTCAACCTGAATCCTTCATAAGAACTCTACTTATAAAATTAAGTGTCCCAACAAGTCTTGTCCAAACACATAGTTCTGTTGAGTTTTATTACAAATCATGTAACCAAAGTCTTAGTCTGACTTAATATTAGATTGATGGATTTTATTTTATTATGCATAAATTCTTATCTTGTTTTATACTTTATATTTATTATTAATATTTAAGTTGATGTTTACTTAATTAATTAACCATGTTTGGATAAAACATTTACACATAATAAATTTTTTTTAAATTACATCTTTACATATTAATTAATTTATGTGATTGTGGTCTTGTATCAATAAATATAATTTTGATGCATTTGATAGAAAATAATTAATTAATTAAATTACCTGATCATGAGCATATATAATGGTTGATTTAATAATAATACATTAAATCAACCTATGAACAAGGTTAAATAACTCCTTATGCCAGACTTGGCATGAGCTATAACATTCCACATATCCACCCATGTATCACCGATTTGGTACTATTATGGTTCTGTGTTGAACCATCTCTGTGTGACATGGGATGCTCTATTAATTAAAAACATTTATTAATCATACACATGTGAGGGGAACCAAAGGATATGTTTAATGGAATTACATAAATATCCTTGGACATGAAGGTCTTATATAATAAAGGAGGGAGGGATGACTCATAGGCCATATTTTAATTTAATGTTAAATAATTGAAAACCATACAGTAAATTTAATTAAAAACATTCCAACACATACATAGGTCTTGTTCAAGCTCATGACCAATCGTACATGCAACAAGTACACAATATATAACTATCTACCAATCGATTCTTTATTCGTTCATTATTATTAAGATGAGCACACTTGTATTAATTAATTAATTAATTAATTAATTCCATTAATATTAATGATCATCCAAATTAATTAGATATACCCATAAATTTGGTATTCTTGGTAGATAAATGGTATAACCATTAATGAAATATTTATTACAATAAATTAATTGAGAATTTAAAATTCTGTAAAACATTATTAAATTTTCAAACACACAACAGTTTTCCTAAAAATAAAATAATGTTTTAGTGTTGCAATTATTCAATATTAATGTAATTTTAATTCTGTCCATTAATGAGAGAATACATGCCATGTACGTCCAGCTACACACCATGTACCTCGGTTGCTGTATATCCAAGCCACATGCCTGAGGATTCGGTGTGTTGACTCGGCGAGACTACACGGTGTGTACATGCCATCTTTACAACCTGTATCCACTTTCTACATCCCAGGTTGGCCTGATCAACATGTGGTGTGAAATAAAAGAACCAAATTTTTTTAATTACTTGAAATATCTAGATAAAATGAACATGGGTAAACAACGTGTTCTCTGACCGTACACCTTGTAACCCAACTTTATCGTCCATAGATGTTACACTTCCTGATGGCATCCCTAGTTGTTCTTGATTTGTTCTTAAATATCTAAGAACATGAAACATTGAACAAACATGATTAATATGTTGATAACATGTTAATTCAAATAATATTAAAAAATTAATAACAGGAAATTAAAATATTACCATGATTTTTCATAGATCCACAATCAACTAAATAATTATAAATTTAAACGTGATTGCTTTGATACCAGTTTTTGGTTCTGAGAACAACTAAATATTTACATTAGACAGAGATATATTAAAATTTATTTTATTAATCATTACCCGAAACCAAGAGCAAGGATCATAAAAATAAAATCTATAATTAATTTATTTATCATCTGAAGAAATAAATAAATGGGCTTTGGAACTTTCTCCATTGATGAATCTTGAACATCCAAAAAAGTCTCTTCTGAATTTCTTTCATTTCACTTGTGAGGATCCGTGGGTAGAATATATTTACCAGTGATCCACAGGAACTCAAATAGTCTTTATTTAATGCCACTCATTCTCTAGGTACTAGGAAAAAGAATTGAATGTCATGCATTGTTCGTTCTTGATTACTTTTTCTTCATTCTAGAAGAAATTATCTTTTGTGTTTCTCATTCTGGAGAGGGAGAGAGGTGGAGGATTTGAGAGAGAATATGATCTGCATAACAATTCTCAATTCCCAAGAATGGAATTGGTTTTTAATTCTTGACATAATAGTCATATCTTTCTATTTACAGATCTAGGATTTCAGTTATAAATTTTAGTTTTATAACAACCATTAAATATAATTATAACCATTAATGAAATCTCATTCCACATAATAATATTATAATTATTATTTTTTGGCGTGCCAACATGTGCAATATGGATAAATAATTTTTATCAGCTTATAAGTAATTATTTTATCACCAGATATAGTCTTGGTCCATTCAAACTCCACTTACATTTACTGAACACCCAAATAAATATTTTGTTCTATTAAATAAATATTTTATTCACAAACTAGTAAATAAATACTTATAAAATATTCAATAAAACAAATAAATATATTTTATTCACATTTCGGTGAATATATATTTATTTAATTTATGCGATACATATAAATTGAATAAAATTATTCCTTAGTCTTGAGAATAATATTCGATCCATTAATTAAATTCAAATAGAATTTAATCGAGAAAAACAGAAACACTTAGTGTGTGACCCTCTAGGATTATTTCTTCTTGGAATTAGGTGAGATTGATTAGAGTTTAAGATTACTGTCTAAAAATGTGTCAAGGAATCCAAGAGAATGAACTTAAAGTCATGGAATTATGACATGTAGTGGGTTTAGTATGACTGAAAGTGCATATTTTTTGTTTAAAAGTGACATTTTATTTCAAAAAACATTTCAAATTATAAAAACAACATACTCATATTATCATGATACTTCCTAAGAATGATTGATAATTCATTTTTGACATGTAGGACTTAACCACATATCAATATGATGCACATAATGATCATCCTGACTAAAAGTTTGTGTCTTCAATTTGAAAATGAAATTTTAGTTCAAAATACACATCACATACTCAAAACCATGAAAAAATATGAGATTGTTTTTGTACATTTGGAAAATATACAATAATTCATTTATGATTTCTAGGAATTAAAATGAACCAAAATTCTCATACATAGATGTTACATCTTTTTAGATGAATATTCAATATATTTCACAAATACACACTAGAGGATCGTATAAGGTTAGTGTATTTAGAGACTAGATAACAAATATTCTTATTTCATTAAATATCATTAACAAATACCATAAATATATTCCCACATATTATTCTTATTAGACATACCCTACATGAATACTTTTTTCATAACCTGGGGAAGGAAAACATAAGAAAGGGTGAGATCAAATACTTAATATAGTTAAACTAGGGAGGTATCAAAATATCATTGGCATAAGGGTATAAAAACATTATAAAAACATTTTAAAAACATACCCTACATATCATAGATCATAAACTTGAGTAAAGGAAAAAAAATTAGTTCATAAGAAATGAATCATATGGAATCAAAGAAAATTATTCACATGAACAAAACATTGGAATAATACATAGATTTGTGGAATATGAATTAGCATTGAAAAACCTATGTAAAGGATACCCGAAAATACATTCACAACATTTTAGAATTAGGATAACCACCTATGTACTTGCTTTATGCTTGGGATAAACTCCCATGTACCTTATTTTAGGCTTGGTATTACATGCTTTGTTCCATCTTTTTGGATTGGGATGACCTGCAATAGACCCCATTTAGGGCTTGGGATTACCTCCTATGTACTAATTTTAGATCATGGGATAACCTATTGTGTACCCTATTTGGGGCTTGAGATAACCTCCGATGTAGACTCTTTTTTTCTTGGGATAACCTCTTGTCTACCTTTTGAGCATATATACATTATTTATTACCCAATACATTAGAAGGAGATATAGGTCTCTCCTGTCACATAGTCCATATAATCATGCACCACAAAATTATAATGCATTTATCATAACTTAAACCATAGAAAGGTAATAGGTTTCATAACAATATCTTAATCATAATCATAAATCATATAGAGAAAGAATAATGACGAAAAAATTGGATCATTTCCCTAATAAATCTTATGTAACATAAAATTATATCATCTAATATGGAAAATCATTTTGAAATATCACTTGGAATATTTAATAAGGAAAATAACCTTTGTAACTTGAAAATTATCACTTAAAACAGGAATGTTCTAAAAACATTTCAAAAATATTTTTTTTGAAAATTACTTTTGGAACTAATATATTATTCTTCAAAGAAAATAATAGTTAAGATATCTGGTTGTTATTTTTTATGGCATACATGTTAAGACAAATATTCATTCAACATTTTTGATAAAATCCAAACAGGCCTTATTTGGTAAATTACATTAAGATTCCTTTTAAACCATTTTGTAAAAATGTAAACATGGGTCAAAATGTATTTTAAAAATCACAGGAGAAATTATTTATTTAAAATATTTTTAAAAAACATAAACAAGGAAGAGAAAGGATTTTTGAACTAAGAGAGAGATAATGTAGATTTTTTATAAAAATATTTTCCCAATAATTTTAAGTAAAATATAGGGTAAAATGGTACTATTGCTGGAAGAATTTATGAATTACTAATGGATAAAAAAGACATGTTTAAATTGAGATATAAATGATAATATTTTGTCATTGTATGTATAATCCTAAAAAATCAAAATAAATGATGAGATTTCCTTATAAAATATTTACCACCTTAGAAACATTTTTATATAGGCTGTATGAAAGAATAAAATAAAATGAAACTTTTAAATATCATAAAAATACATATATTCATTATATAACATGTCAAATGAGAAATATATACACCTCATAAAATAATTTTAGTGCATAACATGACTAAGGTCCCAAAGAAGAAAAATTGAGAAAAAATTCTATTACTACATTTGTAACTTTAAAATTGTAAACCCCATAAAAGGGAGATAATCAAGAAGATATGTAAATTAAATTTTTCTTAATTATAATATTTATTAAAAAAATTTAATGGCAGTATATACACTTTATAAAATAAACACATGGTGAATATGACATGTGTTTCATAGAAAATAAAAGTGAGATGAAAATCTCTTACGTTAAGTCATGACATTATTTTTAAAATTGTGAACCTCCTTTATAATAAGTAAACGATTATCATAAATATATTAAATAGCCATAATTATATATACCATACAATATATGATTTATTTATTACCTTTTATTAACTACATATTAATACTTCCTTGTTAAAATTGACTTATGGTTAATAAGGGATTTGTTTTTCATGTAACTTTTGATTTGTTATTTTTTGTCATATTAAATTGATAATGGTTACATAATATCCATATTTTTAACCATGAAATAGGTATCATATATATTTAGTATATATTTATTGATATTAATCTATAAAATGTTTATATAGAAAATGAAATATATTATTCTCAGAGATGGTGGGTCGTACGTATGAATGAAAACGATTTCCATTTTCTCAAAATACTGAAATAAATATAATTATATTATATTTTACCATTAAATATTAATTTTTAGTTAATATATATCTCATATTTTTATTTAAAATTTTCCTTATTACCCTCGATGTAAAGCGTATGTGAAGAACAAATCACATCACTTCAAGAGGAGGTAGACCGTCATACACATGAATGACATTATAATATCTCTCACAGAATGGAAATTAAGAAGATATATATGATATCATAATTAATTAATTATATTTATTTTACATGTATCAAATATATTCATTTAATCTATTGTTATTTCCATCCAATTAAATTAGAGAAGAAAAACATATCACATCGGTTTGTGAGATGGTAGTAATCCGCACACACGAGGGATGTTATTGTTTCCCAAAGGGTTGGGATGTAAGAAGGTTGATGTGGTAATATAATTAAATTAGTAAAATAATACCCTAAATATATTATATAAAAATTAATTCTATCATTATATTCATCCATTATAGGTGGTGATGGAAAACAAATAACATTGGTTTGTGAGGCTGTACTTCTCCGTAAACACGAATGATGAATTCACAATCCATTTGATGGATGTGGATATGTATTTATGATATTAAATTAACATAATAACATATCAGGATATTCAATATACTTGGGTTATTAGGTTTTCATGTTTTAATAATAATTTAAGGATGTGGAGGAAGAAATAATAGAAAAATATCGGTTAAGAACTTTACTTCTTTTTTGGGAAAATTATTTTGGTTTTCACAAAATGGTTTATTAAGATGGATTTATGACCATAATAAGAATTATAGGATTATATGAGGAAATTAAGGAAGTTATTTTCAAAATTAGTTGGTTTTGGAATTGTGAAGAGGATAGGAGTGGGGGTGGCCTTTTGTAAGTGAGGTGTGTGACACACATCTAATATTTGAATGGAAAAAAGGTGTAACCATGTTATTCATATGAAAAAAAATTCTATATAGTCCATTATATAATAATAGAGGTTATAAGGACAAAATAATGCCAAAAGGGTGTGTTTTAAATGTTTATAGGTCATTTTACTCTTCATATTTTCAGTTTAACCCCTCATAAACCCGTTTTCACCCTAACAACAGTAATTATTTTTTACTCTTTTTACTATTACTATGGTAAAAAATCAAGTTCACATTATTTTACAATATAAATTATTTTTATCACAAATGTGGAATTCTTTTTTAAAATTCAATTCACTGAATTGGAAAATTTTAATTTAAAATTAATCCTGTATACACGATGAAAGAACGGTTTTACAAAGATAAAAGTTGAAAATTTTAAAAAGATTCTACATCAAAATTAAATATTTAATAGATTAAAATGAACTAAATTGGATAAATAGATATATAATTGAACTAATTTTACTTTTTAAACCATATTTAAATAATTTTATGTGTTTAAATTCTTTAAATGGTACTTAATAAAAACTATTTTTTTACTATTAATTGAAAACGTATCTATTTAGAAAATTATAAAAAATTCACTTCATTATATTTTTGAATTAATTATTTAAAAAATGAATTTGATTTTTTCTAGGTTTTTAAAAAATTTATGTAATTAATTTTAAGATAAGCACACAAAAGGTGGAAAAACTTCTTGAAAAAACAATTTTTAAGCATGAAATTGGATTTTTGTCTACTCTGAAAAAACATAAGCTGGATGTTAATATTTTGATTGAATATATAGAATATAAATTTCATTCAAATTATTCACCAATTTTATTTTTTTATTATATAAAGGTAAAACACATTTGTATATAGAAAATATTTTTTTAGAAAAATATTTCCTTTATTTTCAAATGGTTGTTATTTTAATTTAGAAGTAATTGGTCACCAAAAATTCTGTTTATATACATGTGTAAACCATATATTTTTATAAATTAGTTAATTATATTCATACCCACTATTCTGATGGCTATACAATAACTATCAAATTAAATAATATTTTTTTATATAATTTTATAATAGTTAAAACATAGTGTTGCGTGTAAAAAAAATATCAAAAGGATTAAATTTATTTGAAAAAAATAATTTATAAAATATTGTGGTGTTACATTCTAAATTTATTAAAATTAATTTCTCCCTCAAAATTCATCGCTTTAGTTCCAACAATTATGGATAATTCTTCCTCATAAAATGCTTAGGTTTCTACATAACTTCCTCAAGTTGGTGGATTCATCGCAAAACATCGACTAGGTGAGTATCTTGTTTCATATAACCATCTTCGTATGATAAAAAACCTCCACCGATTTTTCCTCATAAGAAATATCATGATCCAGTTGTATGAGCTCTGGTTTTAGTACTTGTGATGGAACAAATATATACTTTATCATGAGAGATACATGGAACACATCATGATCCTTAGAGAGGTTTGGTGGAAGTTCCAAGTGATATGCTATGATTCTGATACGATCAAAAATTACAAAGTGCTCAATATACAAAGGGATTTTTTATCCCTTCATTATTTCACATAGAAATTCATAGAAATGCATTCTCACTGACTTCAATTACTAGATCACGTTTTCGATTATCAGCATTATATTTATCTTAACATTTTGTTGACCATACATGTCACTGAATGGATCTAGAATTATATTCCATTTCATCATAGATCTCATGTCCCAATAGATTTATTTATGTAGCTTCATTATAACATGCTTGAGTCATACACATCTTTCCATAAGGGGCTTAATAATGATCCATATTAATTCTATAGTGATAGCTATTTTTGTAACAAAACTCAACTAGAGGAAGTTATTTATTCAAGCCACCTTTAAAATCCATAGATAAATATCACATCATATACTCTAGGGTTTGAATTGTTATCTTAGATTAATCACCTTTATGAGGACGATTCACATTGTTGTCCCACACTCTAGATAAATATAATTCTAAATAATTCCCCAAAACATTGAGGTAAAACTCAGATCCCAATACGATAGAATTGAATGTGGCACTCCATTAAGCCTTACCAATTTCATACTATATATTTTGGAATGTTGATCCATATAAAAATCTTTTCTGATAGAAAATAAGTATTCTAAATTTTTATAGCGATCATCTACAACCCCCAATTACCACAACTTAAAAGATAATATAAACCCTAACGTTTACCAATACCTTTAATTATATTTCCACAACATGTGAAGGCATTCTTAATAAAATAATTTTTTCACTAAAACATAGACAAAACAAAAGTGATTTATTTCCATAAATTTATCTTAAAAACTTATTGATCATGATAAACTCCCATCATATAAAACCTCAAAAGGGGTTTCAATGACTTTTAACTTATTATCAACCTTAAAATCATAAACCCATGATGGTATAAAAAACAATTAAGTTAACATTAAATGGATACATATTCAATCCCAAAAGATAATTCAACTTTATTCCTTAAATAAACTCTTATCTCATGTAAAAACATTTCATTTATAAGCTCAGGTTTATCCTTGTAATGATAAAATATAAAACGTGATTTTATTATTAAAGATCCCATGTATATGGAGTAAAAAAATGCAAAAAATCACATGAAATTTAACTAAATGATGAACAATAAGATTTTCATAATGACCATTAATGAAAAATGAAACATGAAATTCCCAACTAAAGAGCTGAGGATAAGTCTTGTCCATTTATCTTGATTCACTTCATCCATTATGATTTTATAAGCTTTAATTTTATCTTTTTTATTCATATTTTATTGTGTCTTATCATATATATTCGCCCCAAGATTACGGAATTGACTTGTATAATTCCAAAACTCTTTATACATGAATCACTGGAGTGTGGGTGGTTCAATCTAGGGAACATTATCGTTATTTTCCTCATTTGGTAACTTCTTCACATAACTTCAGCATTATACCTTTTGATGAACTTCCTTTCCATGCTTAAAACAATTAGTTGTCCCTTGAAGACAATTTTATTTATCTTTAATTCCACACATTGAGCATAATATAATTCTCATATTCCTTTCTCCAAGGTTTATAGAGTTTTTTTAGAATTCCATCTTTCTTTTATTATCAAAACCATGTGATTGATGGGTAACTACAACATCCATTTCCTCCTTGACAGCACAACAAATTATAACTTCATGAATACTGAATTCCCTTATAGATAATGTCCTTCAAATACTTTTTTAATCCACTAAAGAATCAATCAATCTTACATTCAGGTTGGATGATAATACTGCATGAAAACCTTGAAAGTATTATAAAAGTTGGCTCATAGGTACTAATATATTAATCTTTTTTTTTAGATCAATTAGTTCCTTTTCCATTTTCATATAAATAATTTAAGGGAAGTAATTTTTGAAAAATGATCTCTTAAACTCATCCCACTCTATGGAATAATTTTCATCTTGTTGTCTCATATTCTGGAAAATATTCTACCATTAATCCTCTTTATCTTCTAAACTATAGAGATACAAAATGATTTTTTCAAACTCCAAAGACTGGCTAGTGGAAAACATATTTTCAGTAGTACTAATTCTTTGCTCAACAACTAGTGTATCAACATAACCACTAAAATATGGTGGGTGTTTCCCCTAAAATTAATTAAAAAAATGTTGTTCTATACTATGATCATTTAGAAGTTATGCATGATTCATTGACTAGGAAATTTGTTGTATAATTACACTAATATTTTTCATTCCATCTCTGATAATGTTTGGCACCACAGGAGGACAATTATTTGAGTATCTACGCCACTCATCCTTAACATGATTCTTTCAAGTTTTATCCATTGAATAAAACAAAAAATCATAGATTTAGAAATAATAATCTTATAGGGGAACAACATAATAAAGAAAAACAACTTATAAGATGTAAAAATAAAGACATGTTCCTTTTGATCTTTGACACCATAGGAATAAACTTGGTTTTTGATAGTCATTATTCAAATCCTTCATGATGGTTCATAAATAGTTTGTGAATTTCAAAAACAAATCCCCTTGGAGTTTCAAACTAGTTGTCCAACAAGGCCCATTGTTATAACTCAGGTGATGGTTGTGTCAAGCTCAATACACCCATTTTTGAGTTGTTACCCATAGGAACCTTTGTTCAAGATCTACATCCATAGGTATTATCCAGGTAGGGATGTGATTTCATGGAAACCACTCACTCTATCATTTACAAAAATTCTAGGACATTTTCTATACTTTGAATCATCCTTGGACTTTACCTTTTACATATCCCTAGATATATCCCTAGAAATATCCCATTGGATATCACTAATTTTTTCTCATCCTAGTTTCAAAAGGTGAACTAAACCTTCCATATGATACAAACTATTAAGGCTCAAACTTCTCATACATAGATATTACATCTTTTTAGATTAATATTCAGTATATTTCACAAATATATTCATGTGGAATATATAGGTTTAGTGTCTTCAGTGTCTAGAGACAAAATCATCTAATTTCTTGAAAGATATTCAAAATCACCCATAATGATCTTCCTAAATACTAATATTCTTAGAAAGACCCTACTTAAAAACATTATTCATAACCTGGGGAAAGGATACATAAGAAAGGGTGATCTTATATGCTTAGTAAGTGTAAATAGGGGAGGTATCAACGTAAATTGAGAATTAGGGCATGATAACATGAGAATAACATTTGAAAACCATACCCTACATATCATAGACCATAAAATTGACTCATGTAATAAATATTAGCAGTTAATATGAAATAAATCATAATTTCATCAAATAAAATGATCCATGGGAAATTAACATTGGAATTAGACATAGATTTTTGGCATGTACGTAAGCATAGAAATCTTATGTCAAGGATATCCACTAAGTCATTCATAACATGTTAGGCTTGGGATAACAACCAATGTACCTAATTTGGGATTGGTATAACCCCCCACATGTACCATATTTTGGGATTGGGATGGCCTCTCATGTACCCTCTTTTGGGCTTGGGATAGACTCAATTTAAACCTCTTTTAGGCTTAGAATAACTTCCCTTATACCCTCTTTCGGGCTTGGGATAACCTCAGACATACCCTCGTTCGATCTAGGGATAACCTCCCATATACCCTATTTTGGGATTCGTATAACCTACCATGTAAACATTGAGATTATAAAACATTAATCATTGTCCAATTCCATGGAGATAGATATAGGTCTCATTCGTCACATAATCTGTACATTCTTGCACTACAAAATCATAAATAATTTATCATAACATAACCCTTATAAAGGAAATGGATTTCATAACTATATCTTCATCAAAATAATAAATAATAAAAATAAATAATAAGTATAATATAATCAGATTCTATCCCTAGTAAAGCTTATGTAGGATAAAACATATAATATTAGATGGAAAATGAATTTGAAAGTTCACATTGAATGTTTCTTGAGGAAAATGTCCTTGAAATTTTTAAAACCATATTTTCAAAAATGAATGCACACAAAACATTTTTTATATCCTTTTATTTTAAAATTAACTTCAATACTCATAAATTAAGATTCAATGAAAATAATGTTCATGATGTCTAGATATTCTTTTATTGTCATACACTTTAAGACAAAGATTCATTTCACATTTACAGTAAAATCCAAATGGTATTTTTTTAGAAATTGATAGAAAGATTCCTTTTAAACCATTTTGAAAAATGTAAAACAAGGGTAAAAATTAATTTTAATAATCATAATAGATTTTTTAAGTAGTTTTAGAAAACATGAATGTGGAAGATAAAGGTTTTTTGACCGAAGAGAGTGATAAAGTAGATTTTCTATAGAAACATTTTATGAATCATTTTAACTTTAAAAGATTGAAAAAATAGAACTATTACTTGAAAATTTCATCGATAACTAGATGTGGAAAAAATAAAATAGTTTCATAATATATAGATCATAAAATTTTATCATTGGAATCATAATATAAAATAATCCTGCTAAACTATGAGATCGTAACATAAAATATTTACCACTTTGGTAATATTTGTATTGTAAGACCCATGATTAAATAAAAGGAAATGAAACATTTTAATATCATGAAAATACGGATATTCATGAAATAAAATGACTATGGGGAATTATATAGACATCAAAAAAGAGTTTAGGTGCATAACATAACTAATGTCCCAAAAAAGACAAGTTGAGACAAAAACACCTTTCAACATTGGTAACTTTGCAACTATAAACCTCGTAAAGGATAGATCTAGAAACTGATTTTCAAATTCCCATAGTTATAAGTACAATTATTATAAAATATATTCATTTGAATTACATACACCACATAAAATAAACACATGGTGAATATGGCATTCGTCTCACGGAATACAAAGGTGAGACAGAAATCCATCTCATCAAGTCTCGAATTCCTAAATACACATTAAAAACTCCAATATAATAAATATATATTTATTATAAATCTACTAAATAACAATAATTATGTAGAACAGACCATATATGATTTACTTATGACATTTTATTACCTTTTTATTTAAAAAATTCTTGTTAAAATCACATTATGGGTAACAACTACTTTGTTTTTCAATTATGTTTTGATTTTTTTGATTTTCGGTCCTGTTAATTTTATCATCATTAAACCATCTTTAGAATGTTAAAAATTATGTAAATAAGATATATATTTTTTATATATGTATTTATATTAATCCATAAAATTCATAGATAGAAAATGAAAGATACTATTCATGGAGGTTGTAGGCCGTACGTACACATGCCCATTATTTAGGTTTTCATGACGGATTGAACAAAATAAAGGTAAATAAAATATTAAATTCACAGAATGAATGTTATGTAATATATATCAAATAATTTTATTTAAACCTGTCTTTATTACCTTCCAATTAATATATATGTGAAGAGAGGTCACATCGCTTTGTGAGGAGTTAGTCCACTGTACACATGAAAGATGTTATCATATCCCCCGCACAATGAGAAGTAAGAAGGTTCATGTGATGTAATAATTTCATCAGTATAATTATGTTTCTATATCATATATATTCATTTAATATATATTTATTACCATCCAAGTTAAATATAAATGAAAAACACATCACATCAGTTTGCGAGGTGATAGTCCACCATACAAACAAGCGACATTATTGTTTTCCTTCAGGTTGGGAGGTAAGATGTTTGATGTGGTATTATAATTAAAAAGGAATAATAATATCATAAATATCATATATAAATAATAAATTCATTATTATATCTATAAATGAGAGGTTTTGATGGAAGACAAATATCATCGGTTCGCAAGGTGGTAGTCCTTCATACATAAGAATGATGATTTCATAACCATTTTGATGGAAGATGAGATTAATTTAGGATATTAAATTAACATAATAACATATAATTATATGGAATATAATAATGTTATTATATAATCATGTTTTTAATAATAATTTAAGGATTTGGAGAAGAAATAAAATAAAATGTGCGGTTATGGATTTTACCTATTCTTTGGAAAAATTCTTTTGGTTTTCACCAAAAGGAATCTTTGTTTGAATTTTTGAACAAAATAAGGATTATTGGATGAAAAGAAGGAATTTTGTTATTTATTTTTAAAGTTATATTCCTATTAAATGGGATTTTTAAGTGTGAATAGTAGAGGAGATGGGTTGGCCTTTTATAAGTGAGGTGAGTGGCACACTTGTGATATTTTAAAAGAAAAAGGTGTACCGCCATTTTGGACATTAAAAAAGGATCTGAAATGCTATATTATCAAGATTTATAGTTTTAAATGTTAAAATTTTCCTATAAAATTGGAGTTTGACAAATTATAGTTCAATTTACCTCTTATCTTTTTAGTTTAACCCCTGATAAACCCGTTTTCCCCTTAACTACAGTAATTAGTTTTTACTAATTTTAATATACATTATGGTAAAAGATTTAAAACTTTTTACATCAAAGTTATATATGAAATTCATTTAAATGACATAAATTGGATATATATATATATATTAACTAATTTTAGTTTTTATACAATATTTAAATACTTTCAATTTTTTATATTCTTTAATAGAATATATAGTTTTTAATAAAATAAGTATTTTTTACTATTTATAAAAACATTTTCCTTTTCAGAAAAATCAAAAAAATAACTCTAATAAAATTTTGATATGATTATTTAAAAATTAAAATTTATTTTCTCAAAATTAATTAAAAATGAAAAAAAATTAAAATAAGTACTAAAAAATGACAAAACTACTTTTCAAAAAAAAATATTTAAGTATAAATCTGGATTTATTATTATCTATTGTCTAAAAAACAAAAAAGATGGATATTAAAAATTTTATGGAATATATTATATATAAATTTCATTAAAAAAATTATTAATTGTGATTTTTATAATTTATTGAGGGAGAATACATTTTTTTATAAAATATTTTTTCAAAAGAGGATTTCCTCTGTTTTTAAACAGTTTTTATTTTTTTCATTTATAATTCATTAGTCACCTAGGAATTAATTTTATATAAATTTTTAAACCATGTATTTTCATAAATTATTTAATATTATTCATACACACTATTATAATGGATAAACGATAAATATTAAATTAAATAATAATATTTTAGTAGTATGTCATGTTTCATTAAAACTTGGTTTTTCATGCAATGTAAGCTAAACTCGATGTTTCATGTAAGAAAAAATAAAAAAAATGGAAACAAAATATTTCAAAAAAACTAGGGATGTTACAGGAATGAATCTCACATAATTTTGACATATAGTGTAACAATTTTGTTCAAAATATTGTATTTTTATTTAAAAGTGACATTTTAGTTTAAATGAGAATTTATATTATCATTTTTATTTATGTTTTTTTAGGAATTATTGCATCATATTATGTTTTATTTTTATATTTGTGTAGTATTACAAAAAATATGCCTTATTTTTTATTACCTGTGCATTATTTTTTTAATGAGGCTAGGTTGATCCAGGGAGAAGCAGGGAAATTATATAATATTGATATGTGAAGGAAGTCAATGGTCTTCTGATGTCAAAGAAATTTGAACCTATATATCACTAAAATTTTGAGGTGTTTCACCATTTGAGGACCAAGATGGGAGTACCTCATTTGGTAATTTTTTCTCACATAGTTTGATTGTTTGGGATGACCCTTTTATTTTATACCAGTAGGTTCTTGGGTTGGGAAACCCCAAAAATAATTTTTTATGTCTTGTTCATGGTTTGAGTTAGCTAAAATAGGTCGGGTTCCCACCGAACCATTAAAAGTTTTCCTTTTATTTAAAAACCCAAAACATATTTTTAAATTAAATATATTTTTTAATATATAACTACTCCAAAAACATCAATTATTGGCTGTTTAAACCATGATTAAAATATTTACGGTGATTTTTTAAAACAATAATGAATTTATATATGAGATATTATTTTATTATGATTTTAAAAACCCATATTTTATCATTTCATAATTTGTTTTTTCAGAATTTCTTTGTAATTTTTATTAAAAATTTTATAATAAAATTATTTACAAGATGTTTTTTTTAATTTATTTTTAAAAAATATATATTTTTAAAGAATTGTGCTGGGTATGGCCGACTGAGGCCCCACTCGTGCTTTCCTAGTCTTGGTTCACTAGGCCTAGACCATTCTAGACCACCCAACACATAAGCCCACAATTCTTTCATTTCCCGATCCTACCAATCCCCGGACTACCCAGACCTGCCCAACCCATATTAAAAAATTAACCATTTTTTATTCCAAGGTGATATTTGAACTCCTTACATATTGGTTATTCTTGAAACCCATTAACACTACACCAATCCCTTCATATGGTGACTAAATATACGTTAATATAATTATATATATATATATATTATTACATGTAAATACATATATATTCATATATAAATATATGTTCATAGTTTGGAAATATAATTATATAAAATATAATTTCATAAAAACTTATAAAAAATAGTTATATATAAATTAATATATATATAAATATATATATAAATTTATATTAAATATATATAAATATATAATAAATTTACATAAATATAAATAAATTCATGCACACACACACACACATATATATACATATATAATTATATATTAATAAACACACACACATATATATACAGGTATATAAACACATATAAATATATAAATGCATGTGTGTGTGTGTGTGTGTCTATCGATATTAGGTATTGGGGATTACAAACAGTAAACAACCCCCACTTAGACACCCTAGTGAGTCAAGCCTCATACCTCCCTCTAATGAATGGGAATCACCCACTAAAGCTTTTTTATTATATATTTATATTCCGAAGTCCCAAGATCTTGATTTCTTGAAGACCCAGCTAAATATGGTCCAAAATCCAATGACTGAGATTTCTTCAATATAACACCACAAGATTAGGTGAAATATATTTTTTCTAATTAATTTAATCTTTTCTATATTCTTTATTTCTGGAAACACTGAATATAACTTGCATTATATTAAAGCACTAAGTTTGGAAAGTGTTTTACACAAGACCAAGTTAATCTTGAACTACACACAACACTTATATTATAATTAGGTACACACAACACTGTATTTTTATTGTTTTAGACACAATTATAAGTTCCGTAAATATCTTACACTACACAAAAAATTGAGTTTTACCGAACTACAATATATAATTAATATTGTTATTAAAATATTATTATAGTTACCACAAAGATGTTGGAAAGGAATTTATGAATAAGATTAACTAAATTATAAAAATATTATTAAAACATTTATACAAAATAAAACCTTTGGTTATTAATTAGTTATAAATTAAAGTAAGAACTATTTAAAAATATAGAAATTTGTTTTCTAAGAATGCTATTTTTTATGTACAAACACAATTTTATCAGAATAAATTAAACAAACCACTTTAGATGAATTTTTTTAATAATATTTATATATTATGAATTTAATCCAATTTTTATACACTCATCCAATAAATTTAATAGTTATAAGATAAGAATAAACACAATTTTATGAATATATATAAGTATTTTCCTAAAAGGTAATTTTACCACCTTTTAATGGTGATCCTATTATAAATATAATTTCTGAAACTTTTAAAAAATATTCAAAAAACAAAATAAAGTTCATTTTTTAATGTTTAATATAAAATTTTACTTTGGCTGAATTTTGGTATTTTTTTGATAAATTTAATTTTTTGATGAATAGTTCAAAACAATGAATTTAAATTGAAAACATCTTTTTCATATAATTTATTTATACAGTTAAATTTTATTTTAAATTTGTTTTAAAGTATAATTAGTTAAATTATAAAACAATAAATTCAATCCAAGTTATTGGTATAAATTTTACTTTTAAATTAGAAACAAAAACATTTGAATCTTTTGATCTTTTTTCTTTTAAAACCCGTTTTCCCGTTACATCTGCTGAATTAATTTTAAAATAATTCCTACCACTTATGTGTTTGGAATTTTGGAAAAATGGATTCCATATTTATAATAAGAATAATTTATAATGTACAATAAGTTGAACTTAGTTTTTTACCAAAAATATTAATGAAAGTAATAAAAATTAATTATAGTGATTAAAGTAAAGAAGAGTGTACTTAGTGATTAAACATTAACTCAAGGGCAAGAATAACCTAAAAAATTCAAAACAAATTTTTTGGCCATATTTCAATAATATACTCCATTTTTAAGAAAATGTATAATTATTTTAGGAACATTAAGTAAGGAAGACCAACCAATAATGTTTTTCTTTATATATTTATAAGAATGTCACTCCTTCTCCACTATAAAAATGGCAGTCACCTCCTCAATTAATGAAACCTATAAAGTCATTTGGATTTCCCAACCCCTAGAAAAATATTCTATCTTATTTAATCCCTTAATCATATAACCCTTACTTTGGGCATAAATCCAACTAAGGAATCCCATTGATTAAAACCAAAAGGAGTTACCCATTGAAGAGGTAACATCCTTCAATAAGATACTTTATTTTATATATTTATGAACCATTTAAATAATTATTATTACAATATTATATAATAACAAAATTATCCACAAAATATTGAGAATTTTTTATTTTAATGTTAGTAACTACACTCACACATAATTCTATCAATTTCGATGCACAATCTTCGTTCGTGTGTATGACGGACTACCACCTCACGAACTGATGTCATTTGTTCTTCCATTACCACATTTCAAGGTGTCAAATAATGAAGGTATTAATATTTTTATATTATATATATGATATTGATATGTATTTATTCTCTTTCAATTGTTATATAACACATACCTTCATTCTTTTCATTTTGTGGGGATATGATAACTTTGTTTGTGGAAGTGTGAACTACTGCCACATCAAAGTGGTGTGATTTGTTCCCACTTTACATGGAATGTTTTAAGAGTTTAATAAAAATATATTTCATATATGAATTAATAAATCTACTTTAATGATATTATATCCATATATATAAATATATTATATACATTCTTTCTTATAATATGAAAAGAAAATGGAAACCGAGTTAATGCTTACGTATGGCCAACCGTTTCCATGAGCGGTGTATTTCATTTTATATTTATATATTTTATAGAATCTTATAATTACATATATAATTAATATATATGATATTTATATCATAATTAAAATATTTAAATAAGGAAATCGTGATCTTTGTAAGAGTACAAAGAATAATAGGTCAAATAATGTACAAAAAAATTCTAGTATTACCCGAAACATTACATTAACATGGAATTATAAGTAAACATGTAATATAAAGTCATAATAAAATAATAAATGGTTTCATATATAATAATATATTTTCGTGGATGTTTTATAATAAATTTATATCTATTATACATGATGTTTGATCATGAATGAAGAAATTCAATACTTAAGGTAGGGGTTTTCTGATCTCACTTTTTATATTCACGAGATACATTCCATATTCACAACTACTTTCTTTTTTTTTGTGTATATACTACCCTAAAAAACATTATATAATGAATTTAATTTATTTCAAGATATTTCAACTTTTAATTGAATCCATTTTTTCCTATATCTCTTGAATCAAAAGTAACTCAAATACTGAGGGGATTTCTAGTATCCCGGTTATTTCTGCGAGACTTATGTCATAATAACCACTCATTTCATTTTTGTGGTGTATGTAGTTCTAATGAATTTATTATATGATTATTATCATTAATTTTTCTTGGTATTTACATATCCATTTGATAATCTCTCTTTTACAGGGTTTATAGTTCAAATGTTTCCAAAACGGTAAAGCAATTTTGTCTCAATTTTTCATCTTTGAGTCACATTCCATGTTATGGACCTATGTTCTTTTAAGAGGTGTATATACTGACCTTTTACATGTTATATCATGAATATAATTTTTTCATTATATTTTCTGTTTCATATATTTTTAGTCATTCATGGGGAGTATGATTTAATGTTACCAGAGTGGTAATAATTTATCTCTAAAATGTCATCATTTATCATGAATTTTTATGATTATGCCTCCATTGGAGAAATATTATAATCTATATCTCAATAAATATCATATATTATCTTATAATATGGTTATTAATGATATATTCAGGTAATGGAACCATTTTTCCTCTATTTTGGTACTTAATATAATTAATAATTGTTTTTACAAAAACATGACTTTATTTCTAATTTCGGTTGGAAATCTATGTTCTTCCCAAATAAAGTTTTTTAAAAAAACATAAAAAAATATACTATTATATTATAAGAATTTATGGATATTTTTACTCATGTCTTATATTTGTAAGGAAATGGGTTTTAAAAAAGGTATATTTTTTCATTTTCTGATCGAGGAACTTTTCTGAACATTATAGGGTGAAAAAGGAATGTTCAGTATGTACAAACTTATCAGTCATTGTCACTATAATTTTATTGAGGAATTATTTTGATGTTTTCCAGGGTAATATTTTTTACAAATTTTTTTTCTAAAATTCTGGAGATTCATTTTTTTAACGTTGTTTTCGAGGAATTTTTTTTCAAAAATTTTTTATGATTAAAAATTTGTTTCAATTATTTTCAAGATTCATTTATATGTTTACAAAGAAAAAAATATAGAAAATTATTTATGTTTAACAATAATTTTCAATTATTTTAATAGCTTCCTTTATAAGTTTTAAAATTTATTTTAATATAAAATGAATTGAATTTTTTTAAGAATACTTTATATGTTTTCAAATATATTTTCAAAGAAAAGTTTTTCCAAATGTTTTCAATGATATTTTCAAAGAAAATTATTTCAATGTTTTAAAATCTTCTTTTATATGTTTTCAAATCTATTTTTAAAGAAAAGCTTTTGAAATTGTTTTCAATATTCCTTTATAAATTTTCGAAGATATTTTCAAAGAAAATGTTTTCAAAATGGGTTCAAAGATACTTTCAAAGAAAATGATTTCAATAATTTCAAATATTCTTTTAAAAGTTTTCAATGTTATTATTATAAAAAACTTTTTCAAAATGATTATGTTATGAATAGAATTTTTAAAAGTGAAAAGGGAATTTTACAGAATAAAAAATTTAACAACCTTTTACAGATAAATTTATAAGTTTTCAAAGTGGTTTTTATAGTAATTTATTTTAAAAATGTTTTATGTTTTAAAAATTAATTTTCTAATAAAGTTTTATTTCCCTTAGGAAATGATACATGTGATATTTTAATGTCCTTATCCATTTAAGCTGATGTCCTTTGATATATTTTATGACTTATTAAGTATATGATCCAAGGAAACCATTCTTATTATTTATTTTAATGTTTTATGTTTAGAAGTAGTTTATGAAGATCATTTATTCTCCATGAGTTATACTATAATAAAACAGCTATGAAACCCACTTACTTTCACAAGTTATTCTATGATTATGAAGCCAGTATCATTTACAGAGGTTTTTTTATGATCAAATGTTTATAATACCCATTTCATTTTATGGGTGATGATATGATGTTTATAAATCCCATATCATTTTGTGGGTCATAATATGATGAATGTTTTACTATCTTGTGGAAGACAAATGAATGATTTCATTATGTGAATGTTTTTTCCAGTATCTACCTCTAATGACTTGGGTAAAAATTTATATCTTATGATACAGCCATGTCTGGAATAAGGAGTGAACATTGTTCAATAATCCACTTTGTCCTCTAAGATGATATTGGGAGTGAACCTCGACTACTAAGATGGTCTTAGGAGTGAACCATTATTGTTAAGATGGTCTTGGGTGTGAAACTTTACTATTGTGATGATTTGGGGAGTGAAACCATTCCACTATAAGGAAATGTTCTATGACTGGGGATGGTGGTGTGTCCAACCCAATAGGTGTATCCCCAAGGGAAGTGTACTGGTAGGTATTGAAAATAAGCCTTGATTTATAGATAATGATTTATATGATTATGTGTATACCAAAATTTCTATGTCTTATTCTTATGATATACTCTCATAGATTATGATCTTGATTCCCTTATGATTTATGTCTTATGAAATGAAAGTTTTTATGCCATGACTCGTGTATATAATCTTTGATATATATGGTATGATATTAAAAATTTATTCTCATTTTATCATACCCATATGCATATGTTATGTTTACATATCGCCTTTATTTAACCTTATTGAGCATATGATCTCACCATTTCTTATATTTACTTTCCCCAAGTTATGATTTTTTATGTAAACATGATAAAGGGGAAGATCTTTTTGGGAAAACATTTAAGATCTTTCACCAAGAGAGAATATTTTGTTCCATTTTCCAAAGACTCTAAACTATTACGGTCCTTAGGCAAATAATTTTTAAATGGTCTGAATAATCATCTAAAACAATAATATTCTTGTATGTTAAGCTTGGTTCACTATAGTGAGTATCAACTGAAATGTTCTATAAACCATTATAAATTGGGATGATAAAAATTTAGTGAGATCCCAAGGGATATTTATAATTATATTAAAACTTATGTCTCTTAGGATAAGCCTAATGAGTCATATATTTAAAAAAATCTATCCTAATTTTGAAATCCTGTAAGTTATTTTTCATGATTATGTGGTATTACACTATGATATGTTTTTCCCACACAATGATTTTTGGTTTTAGTTAATGACATGAACCAAAAGTAAATGGGTTCACATTGAATGTGACATACAATTTGCTGAGGAGAACTCAAATGGGATGATCACTCAAGTGAAGGATTTTGTGATACTTCCTAGCAATATTTTCATCGAACACGATGAAAAATGTGTAATTTAACCAACTCTCGGACTCAAAAATAAAGGGAATGAAGGAGTTTATTGAGATTTAAAGTAATAGAGACTGCATAAGAAAATATATTCAGTTTTCTTTGTGTCGAGAATGCAGAAAGAAGCATAAAAGTGAATGTCTTAGAAGAATGAGAAGATATTTTGACTATGGAGTGGGGCACGAATCAAGTAACTAAAAAGGTAAAATTAAATAATTAGTTAATGTAATCAATTATAATAATGGATTACCTACGACATCATAAATGTTTGAATTCTTTAAATATGGAATAAATGGGAATTATGAAAATCGATGTCCCAAGTGGAAATATCAGGAAGGGAATCCACACAGAGGTATAAGTAACGGTTTTATTATTGTTGATGATGAGACTAGAAGTGAAATGTGAAAGGAGTGACATAATAAGTAATATTATGAGGTACCCTTGTTGATGTATTAAGGATGAAGAGGAATGATCGATGTGTTTATGTATTTTCATTAAAGAATTATGTCCTATAAATAGTGAAATATATAAAGATTTTTTAGTTTATGTTTTTCAATAAGTATTTACATGAATATATTGAACGGTTGTGATGGAATAGAAAAGTGATTTAATGGAAATGTGAAATTCATGGGAATAAAATATAAATGGAAATATAAACCTTAATTTGTTCCTAATGTTGGGATAATGATGTTTGGATACATATATGTTGGATATGAATAAGTAAATAGGATGGTATAGATTAATTTTAAATTAATTTCTTCCACTTCTATATTTTGAATTTGAAAAAATAGATTCAATATTTTGAATAGAAATAATTTTAATTTCTTTTATGTTCAACTCAATTTTTAACCAAAAATATTAATGAATGTAACTAAAATTAATTATAGTGATTAAGGTAAAAATGAGTTGCATTTATTGTTAAAAGTTAACTTAAGGGGTAAAATAACTTATAAACATGTAAAAAATCCATTATATGGAAATATCTAGACCATATAATCCATTTTATCTAAAATAGAAAATTATCGCGGGAATATGAGGAAAGGAAGACGTCCTAATAGTGTTTAACGTTTTATATTAATAAGAATGCCACTCCTCCCCCACTATAAAATGGGAACTCACCCCTCACTTCTTAACACCTCTCAATCCATTTGGATCATGAAGACCCTATAAATATAATATCCAAACATCCCTCCCTTAATCAAAGACTCATCCCTTTGGGAAGAAATCCAACCAAGTAATCCCTTTAGTGAAAACCAAAAGGAGTTACCCAAAGAAGAGGTAACATCCTTCAACAAGAACTTTTATTTTATCTCCTCCTACACCCCTTAAATTATCCTTATTAGATGATTATAAAACCACCCATGTATACTTAATGTAATTATATGTTGTTAAGTTATGGGTATTACTTAAAATCACACACACTTACATCAAATGTGATACACAATCATCTTTCAGGTGTACAACATACTACCCCATCGCAAAATGATATCATTTTTCCTTCCATTACAACCTTTAAATGTGGAGCATAATGATGTAATTAATATTTTTATTATGTTATATATTATATATATGATTTATTTTTTATTTTTTAATTAATATATAATACATAAATTCATTATATCTTTTTTTTGTGGGATTACGATAACTTCGTTTGTGTACATGTGGACTAATGCCTCCTCAAATCAATTTGATTCATTCACATTTTACATGGAATGTATTAAAGATGGTTTTAATAAAAATATAGTTCATTTATGAATTAATAATTCTAATTTAATATTAATAAATCATTATATATAAATATATTATATAATTTCTTTCTTTCAATGCAACAATAATATGGAAACAACATTCATGTGTACATACAACCTACCATCTCCGTGAATGATGTATTTAATTTTATATTTATATATTTTATAGATCATTTTAAAAACATATATAATGGATATATTTTATATTTATATCAGGTTTTAAATTTTGGAAATAATAAAATCATGATCTATGTAATAGAAACGATAATAACAAGTCAAATCATGTATGAAAAACAAAGCGTTAATTACCTGAAACTTAACCTTAAGATGAAATTTTTAATAAACAGGTAATATAAAGTCATCATAAAATCATATATGGTATAATATATAATAATATTTTTATATGGTGGATTTATGAAAAAATCAAATATATAATATATGAGTTTTGAACGTGTATAAGGAAAGTTGAGACTTAAGGTTAGAGTTTTATCATTTCACATTTTATATCCGTGAGATACTTGCCATATTCACCACTCATTTCTTTTATGTGGTGTATATACTACGCTATCAAATGTTATACCATGAATATAATTTGTTTTATAATATTAAAAGTGTCAATTTATTTCATTCTTTTATATATCCCGTGATTCAAAAGTTTCTCAAGTATTAATTGGATTTCTAGTCTGCCCTTTATTTATGCGAGACTTGTGCCATAATCACCACTCATTTCATTTGTGTGGTACATATACTTACCCCAGATGTATCCTATTATTATTATCCTTAAATTTATGTGTATTTACATATCCATGTCAGGATATCCTTTTCATGGGGTTTATGGTTCAAAAGTTTCCAAATAGGTAAAGTAATTTTGTCTCAATTTGCCTTCTTTGAGACACATGACATCTTATGCGCCTATATTATTATATGAGGTGTATATACTTCCCTATGAAATTTTATATCATTAATATATTTATTTTAACTAAATTTTATGTTTCATATAACGTTATTATTTCATGGATATTGTGATTCAATGTTACCAAAGTGTTAATAGTTTACTGGTACAATCTAATCATTTATTAGGATTGTTTATGATTATGCTTCCATTTATAAAATATTCTGATATATATCACAATAAATCTATGGAATTTTATTATCCTATGGTTATTCATGATATATTAATGTAATGTTACAATTTTTTCTCTCTTTTATAATTAAGATAAATAGAAAACGTTTTTAAGAAAGTCTAACATTATTTCCATTTTCGATTGGGAATTCGTGTTCTTCCAAAACCAGGTTTTCTAAAAAGGTTTTCAAAATTTTTATAATATTTTCCTATGATATTCAAAGGATTATTTTACCCACGTTTTAACTATGTAAAAAATGTGTTTTAAAAAGGAATCTTATTTTCATTTTGTGATTGAGGCATCTTTCTAAACTTTTTACACTTAAAAAGGAATGTTCGACATATATGAATTTATCTTCTTTCATGACCATAATTTCATTGAATCTTCCTTTCCAAGTTTAAAATATAATTTTTTTTAATATTTTATTTCTAATATTCTACAAATTTATTTAAAAAAATCAATGAAAATGGTTTTAAAAAATATTTTGTATTTAACAAGTGGATTAAATGATTTTCAAGATTCCATTATAAGATTTTAGAGAAAAGGGTTTTAAAAAAAGACTTTATATTAAAAACATGTTTTTAATGATTTTCAATGCATCTTCTATAAGTTTTAAAATATATTTAAAAAATTAAAAATGTTTTCAAAATTCCATTATAATTTTTTATGGATATCTTCAAATAATATGTTTTCAAAATGTTTTGAAAAATATTTTCTCAGAAAATAATTTCAACAACTTCAAAGTTTTTTTATATGTTTTAAAATATATCATCAAAGAAAAATTTTTCAAAATGGATTCAAGATTTCTTCATAGTTTTTAAAATAATTTTTAAAATAATTTTTTTTCAAAATGTTTTCAAATATATTTTCAAAGAAAAGGATTTAAATAATTTCAAATATTCTTTTAAAAATTTTCAAATCGATTTTATAATAAAAAGGGTTTCAAAATGTTTTTGTTATATATTTTTTCAAATAAAAAAGGTTATTTTCCTCATGAAATATTTTAACTGAATTTAAATTCTTAATTCTTAAGTTTTCAATGTTTTCATCAAAGAAAATTATTTTGAAAAATTATAGGTTTTAAAAATTTATTTTCAATGAAAATTTAGTTCCCTAGATGAATGCTCCCTGTGATCTTTAAAAATAATTATCCATTTAAAATTATATCCTTTGATATTGTTTATGAATTTTTAGGGATATAATCCCAGGATATCATTCATATTATTTCATTGAATTTTTTGTGAGGAAAAGTTGTTTAGGAAACACATTTCTTCTCCAAGAGTTATTACTTGATAAAACACTTATGAAAACCAGTTATTGTAATAGGTTTTTACATGATTATGAAGCCTACCAATTTTTCATAGGTTCTAATATGATGATATTTTTTGTAACACCTCGACCCCAGTTTCCTAGAGTCGGTGCATTATTACATAACATTGGCATGATCACAAGAAAGATCAAATCCCGAAAGACCGATTAGTTTAGTAGCCTTGGAATGACTAGATATATTCATAAAGTTGTACATTACATCATAAAAATGAAAACTACAACAACATAGTCTCCATAGTCCACACTCTAATCCCCTCATACTATCCCAGTAGGTCATTCATAATTTAATTCTTCACATCCTGGGAAAAATAAGACATAGAAAAGTGGTCAGTTCAATTGCCCAGTAAGGATAAGAATATAGAGGAAACATTCATAAATATGAATAATCATTTAAGGCAATGTATAACTAAAACAATTGCCTTTTAAACTTGAACTTCAACATAGTATGGAAAAAATAAAATTAAATAATTCCATTTACTTATTCACATGGATATTCTACTAATCGAATAATCACATGCAATATCAATAACCACTTTCATAATGATGGAATGCATAATGCCAGACTATCATAACCACATAGCCAAGGCCTCGTGCCAAGACTACAAATAATATTTTTTCAAGGCCTTATTCCCAGACACTAGTTTGTCTCATGAGACCTACTGATGCATTGAGGAGCTATAGCGGGCTCCACCCATCACATATTAAGTCCAATGCATTACCATATGAAAAGGTTTAAAAATAACATAAACATTCGTATTAAAACTAGCATACGAAATTTAAACACTTCATCCATAAACCATGAATGGTATAAAAATAACACATCCACAGTCAAACATATCAAAAAACCTTAAATACAATATATAAGTTTTGTATCATAATAAATCAACTTCAAATAAGTGTAAAATCCATCAAAGGATGTTGACATAGATGAAATCAAAACTCTTTTTAGATAAATATCTCTTTCTATTTTCAAATCATTTAAGAGTCATATATTTATAAAATAAAACATTTTCTTTGAGAATATTCTTATAATATTGTAAGGGAAGCTTCGATGATTTTATAACGGCAGAAAATAGCTGCACCAGCCGTATAAGTAAAAAAACATTCTTACCTTAATTCTGTCGAAAAGGTTAAATAGGACCTTGTTTGGAAAACCACAGAAAGATTCCTTTGTAAACCACTTATAAAAGTAAAAAAGGGTATAAATGAATTCAACACAAATTCTAGTAAATAGTAAAAATGTTTTGAAATACATCTTTAAGAAACATGGATGTGGATGATAAAGAAATCCCAGTAGATTATTACATATAAACAACCTCAGATAATGAAGAGATTGCGAAATAAACCCTTACCTTGTACTTTTCCTTGGTTGGGGTAGGTTAACCTCCTGTATGATGGTGAAATAATTGTTATTAAATTATACAAGAATAATATACATTAATATGATATCATATATGATCTTTTAAGATTAATTTGTTAATAATATCTTAGTATTATCGTTGTTTCGGGTGTTAACTTACTCGTTTTCTTTTATATGTTTTGTTACGTAAGCCGTGTTTGTCCTGGATAGGTTGTATCTTAATCATATCCAGAATTATATCAAGTCCTTAGATACTATTATTAATCATAAAATGAGAATTAGACTTGAATGGATACGATGGAAAATGAATCTCATCGCGTTCGTGGAGACGGTAGTTCGTACGTAGGCACAAGCGACAATATCATTCTTTTGATATTAAAATAATATATAATTGGATATTATATCATATATACAGAATCATTATCATGTTATATTTATTATTTAAATGAATTACACATCATTATTATACCCATCCAAATAATAATTTATTGAATAACAATTACACCACGACGTGGAGACGGTAAGCCCGACATACGCACATATGGTGACATTTTATTCAAAGGATGGATAGAATAATGAAAATGGTTGTACCATATTTATAATAAAATCACATTATATAAATGATATTGGAGTTATTATTTTTGAATGGGAAAGAAAGAATAAGTTGAATAAGAAAGGAACTTGAAAGAGGGTGGTGAAAACATTACCTCTTCTTCGGGTTCTTCCTTTTGATGTGATCAAAAGGGATCAATAGGTTGGATTTCTAACTAAAGGAAGGCCTCTAGGATGAATTGAGGGAATTTTAGAGAGTATTTGGGCAGATTTTGGCCGAGTCAAATGGCATTGAAGGTGTGAATTAATGAGAAGGAGAGTCCCCTTTTATAAGAGGGGTGAGGGGCACCTTTGGAAAAGCTAGAAATATTATTTTATAATAAATTCATATTCAGTTTCTAATCGCTCAAAAGTGGATTATTTAAAGTTTAAGATGGGGATGGGTCGAAAAAAACTTAACCAATATAATTTAGACAGGTTTTGGTCGTTATATTAACCTTATCATATAGATTTAACTCTTAGTTAATTAGTTTGACACTTACCATGTCACTTTTTATTTTTATCTTATATAGTTAATAAACATACTATATACCTCCAAAAGACACCCCAAGTGGTCAATTAATGATAAAACTATAATGATATAAGTCCTTTGGCCGAACATTAGATTTTTAGGAATTGAATATCAATTAATAATATAATATTTGTTTTAAAAACACTTTTATGTCAATTTTGACACTACTTGGAAAATTGATTTTTGTGAAAATCATAACAGAATGATTACTTCGAAAAAAGTTAATTAAATAAATCCTAACATTTTATATTAATTTATAAAATTAGTGTAATTCATAAAAAGTCTCAAATTATATTTATTTGGGTATTTATAATATCAATTATTTTAATTTTTCACTATTATGGTAATTACTACATCATCATTGTGTCATAAATAAATTAAATTATTTAATGTCTAAAAATTATAAATAAAATATCATTATGTAGGAAATCTTTTTATGTTTATAATGAATATTTATAATAGAATTTATCTTATCTGTAACCCTATATTAAAAATATTTTAGTAAATAAACCTTGATTTTACCTCTTTTAACTCTTCTTTGAATTAAATAATATTAAATGTCCTAATCTAATCCCAGTGGACCTAAATGATAATATTTTATTCCTAAGGTTGTTTCTGGTCAAGATACATATGTCCAATATAATTAGGACATGTGTTAGTGTAATATTAATATCATTTTACCCTTAATTACCCTATTTACTTTTAACCGTGGTAAATAAAAGTAAAAACATACTATTCACCAAAAATTATTTTCATCTCATTGAACCAACTTTTACTCCTTGATATTAACCATGTCTCTCGGATTTTCTAAATTCCACTCACAAAAGCGGTAAAATTAAGTTTTATGAAAAAATCAGTTTTTTTAACTACCACTTAGTGGTTTCACTTTTCATCAAAAAATGATGTTTTACAAAAAAAAAATACCAAAAATTCACCCTAGGATAATTTCGATATTCCGAATCAAAAAATGAAGTCGATTTTGAAAAATAAAATTTATAAAATTTCAAAAAGTATGTATTACTATTCATAACGGCTAGTTTGATTGGTTGTGCTGTGTTAGAACTCGATGTTGCGTACAACACACGCTATTGTAGTATTCAAAGAGAAGCGTACCGTAGAAGCTTGGGGTGCTACATTCTCCCCTCCTTCAAATAATTTCGTCCTAAAAATTTCTAGAATAATACCGCATGAAAAGACTCGGGTGGTTCTTCATCATAAGTTCCTCGGGTTCCCATGTTTCCTCTTCCATATTATTGTTTCTCTACAAGACTTTTACCAAACGAGTCGTCCGGTTTCTCAGTACTTGTTCACTCATATCAAGAATCTTTACGGGCTCTTCGCAATAAGAAATATCGGGTTCGAATTCTAATTCCTCATAGGTGAGTACATGTGTTGGGTCAGGCATGTATTTCCTCAATAGGGATACGTGGAACACGTCGTGAACTTTGAAGAGATTTGGCGGCACTGCCAATCGATAAGCTAGATCCCCAAATCGTTCTAGAATTTCGAAAGGTCCGATGTACCTGGGACTCAATTTAACTTTCTTACCAAAATATATGACTCCCTTCCATGGAGATTCCTTCAGGAAAACATGATCACCAACTTGAAATTCCAAATCCTTCTTTCGATTATCAGCATAGATCTTCTACCTACTTTGAGCTTCTTTGATATGGTTTTGGATTACCTTCACCTTTTCCATCATTTCCTAAACCAGTTCTGGGCCTACAAGTTTTCTTTCACCAACGTCATCCCAATAGGTTGGTGTGCGAAATCTCTTTCCATATAACGCTTCATATGGTGCCATCTGAATACTCGAATGGAAACTATTATTATAGGAAAATTCTACCAGAGGTAAATATTGATCCCACATACCCTAAAAGTCAAGTGAGCAGGATCTCAACATGTCTTATAAGGTTTGAATAGTTTGTTCTGAGTGTCCATCTGTTTGAGGGTGTTAGGTAGTGCTCAAATGAAGTTCATTATCTAAGGATTTCTGAAGACTTTTCCAGAATCTTGAAGTAAAATGGGGATCACAATCAGAAAAAATTGATAGGGGTACTCCATGAAGTCTCACAACTTTATTAATATATAGTATTTCTAGACGTTCCAGTGGTAGATCTTCTCTTATAGTAAGAAAATGTGATGAATTGGTAAGACGATCAATAATAACCCATATTGCATCGTTTCTTCTAGGAGTCTTTGGTAGTCCCATGATAAAGTCCATCGTGATATTATCCCATTTCCACTCAGTTATGGGAAGAGGATGCAATTCTCCACTAGGTTGTTGCCTTCTAGCTTTCACTTGTTGACAAACCATACATCTTGACACAAAATCAGAAATCTCCCTCTTCATGTTTTCCCACCAAAAACGTTCCTTCAAATCTCTCTACATTCTCGTGCTCCTAGGGTGTATAGAGAAATTGGAACTATGAGCATCATCCAGAAATTCCCTTTTTAGATAAGGTATATCGGGAACACAAAGTCTCTTCCCAAATTTCAAAATTCCTTCTTCATACACAATGTCTCTCAATATCCCATCATTCACAGCTTTAATCTTCTTTTGAAATTCTTCATCATCGGCCTGAGAACTCTTAATCCTTTCTAGTAAAGATGGTTTGGCAACCATTTGAAAAAGCATTGATGTTTCACCTTCCCTGGTTATTCCCATGTCCATCTTCACTAGATCCATGAAAATTGGATCCCTTTCAATTCTCATATTGTTCAAAACTCCATGAACTTTTCTGTTCAAAGCATATGCCACCTTGTTTACCTTCCCCGAGTGGTAGTGTATCGTACAATCATAATCCTTGAGTAATTCAAGTCATCTCCTTTGCCTCATGTTGAGTTCTTTTTGTGAGAAAATATACTTCAAACTCTTGTGATCAGTATAAATTGCACATTTTTCACCATAGAGGTAGTGCCTCCATATCTTCAAAGCAAAGATCACAGCTGCTAACTAGAGATCATGAGTAGGATAGTTTTGTTACTGAATTTTCAACTGTCATGATGCATAGGCAACAACCCTATCATTCTGCATAAGGACACAACCAAGTCCTTTCTTCGATGCATCACTATAAATAACTAACCCATCATTCCACGATGGTAGAGTCTATATATGTGAATTTACTAATCTTCTCTTCAGTTCTTTGAAACATTTTTCACACTCTTTTGTCCAAACAAGTTTAACCCCTTTACGTATGATCTTTGTTAATGGGTTATCCAACCGGGAAAAATTCTGGATGAAATGTCGATAATAACCAGCCAAACCAATAAAACTGCGTACCTCAGTTATACTCATCGGTGCTGGACATTCTTGGATTTCCTTGGTCTTAGAAGGATCAACAGAGATTCCATCTTTAGATACAATATGGACAAGAAAAGAAATCTCCTAAAGCCAGAATTCACACTTGCTAAACTTCCCATATAATTCATTTCTTCTCAGAGTCTTCAGGATAATGCGCAAGTGATTTTCATGATCTTTGTAGCTTTTGAAGTATACCAAGATATCATCAATAAATACCACTACTAATTCATCGAGATATTCCATGAAAACACTATTCATAAGATCCATGAATACAGAGGGTGCCTTAGTCAATCCAAAACGCACTACTATAAACTCGTAATGCTCGTACCTAGTTCGAAATGATGTCTCTGGAATGTCTTCCATCTTCACACACAACTGATGGTATCCAGATCAAATTTCAATCATTGAAAATTATTGAGCTCCATGCAGTTGGTCATATAAATCATCAATGTGAGGTAGGGGATACTTGTTCTTTATTGTTATAGCATTGATCTCCCTGTAGTCGATACATAACCTCATAGATCCATCATTATTTTTTAAAAAAAGAACAGGGGCTCCCCATGGAGAAACACTAGGGTGAATAAATCCTTTATTACTCAATTCTTCTATTTGTTTCTTTAGTTCAAATAATTCTATAGTGGAAATTATATAAGGGGTCTTCGATATAGGCCTTGATCCAGGAATTAAATCAATGGAAAACTCAAATTCTCATTCTGGAGGATGTCCATGTAAATCTTCCGGAAACACATCTACATATTCTTTCACAATAGGTACATCCTCTATTTGAACATTCCTTTCCTCAGCCCCTATAATTTCATCGTCTTCATCCCCAATAATTTAATTTAGTTGAGCTACTGGGGGTGGATCTAGATAAGAATTAGGTGGTGATGATTCTTCTATAATGATAAGGTGTTCCTTATCATCATCATCAAAAATCAGAACCTCCTTCTTCTTACAATAAATCTTTGCATCATGATCCGAAATCCAATCCATACCGAGGATTATATCAAACTCAACCATAGGTATGATGATGAGATCAGCGGATAAAGAACATTTATGTGCTTTAATGGGGACTGATTCAGAAAACTTCGTTGCAATGATACTTCCCTTAGGTGTTTTAACTGACAACTCCCTTGTTAAATCAAATTGGAAATATCTAATTTTCATAGAAAACTGGGAAGATATGAAACAATGCGATGATCCAGAATCAAATAATGCATTTTATAAACTTGAGGAAACCATTAAATTACCTGCCACCACATCTTTTGGAGCTTCTACCTTAGCAGTAGTAATAGCATAAGCTTGGCCTTGATCCCTTGACCTTTTCTGAGGTAAGTTTCCCTTACGCTTTGGACATTCATTTTCATAATGTCTCATCTCCCTACAATTGTAGCATTGGACATCGGTAGCTTCCTTCTTCCCCTTGCAAGCATGAGCTTGGTGGCCTTTTTCACCACACTTGTAACAAACTCCCTTTCCTTTTAAGCAAGTACTGGGGTATTTCTTCCAACATTTACTGCAGGATGGATATTAAACTTTTCCCTTCTTCCCTTTATTTCCATTCCCAGATTGATCAGCAGATCTCTTCTTCTCTTGCTTTACTTTAAAGTCATATCACTTAGAAAATTATTTCTCTGTCTTGATAGCACATGAGACAATGTCTTCGTACGATGAGAAGGATTGTGAGACTAATGCTCGAAGAAGAAATGGTTTTAACCCATCAAAGAAACAATCAATCTTACTTCTTGGGCTACTTATATAATCTCAAGCATACCTTTCTAACCTTGTAATGTTAGCCTCATACTTTGCAACATTCTCATCCTCCTTTTGTCTCAGACTTAGAAATTGTCTTTCCATATCTTCTCAATGGTCACGAGGAAAGAACTATTCTAAAAATAGATATTTGAACTCCCTCCATTCCATATTTGATACTTCATCATCTTCCTTTGTGTTTTGAATCAATGACCACCATTGATCAGCATCTCCAATGTGGCGGTAAACTGCCATGATAACTTTTTCCCTTTCACTACATCCCAAAGCCAGGAATATTTTCTCTAGGGAACATATCCATTACTAAGATACTAATGGATTTTTACTCCCATTGAATGTTGGTGGTTGCTGCCTCATGAAGCGATCTAACATTGATCCTCCACACTGGGATCAGGGTGCTCCATACAGGTAAGGTTATTATTTATAACCTGAGGGAGTTGTCCTAGTATGGTGATTAGTTTATCAGCACCAGTTGCATCACCAGCTCCACTATAATTATCTTGAGCAGGAGGGAAATCCCTACATGGAGTGCGTGCATTGATACGGTTTCCATTTCTTCCACTAGGTTCCATTTCTAAACAATGGAATAAACTAGATCAGTTTATAAATCAAAATACATAATTCCATACTTATAAAACACTTAACATAAATTGAACTATTTATGGATATAATCCATAATCATAAAAATTATTTCTTTGAGGAAGTATATACTCATAAACCCTTAATAATGATTTTTAATGAAAATGAGAGTTATCCTAAGCATATCCCCCAGGAGTGTCATAACCAAGAGTGCAGCAAGGCCCATTGTCATGCACCAGTTCCCATTTGAATCTAGATCAAAGTGGTGTTTTTGGGTTTTACCCCTAGGTACATCTGTGCCAGAGCCACCTCTACCTGCTCATATCCAAACAGAGATGTATTGCTTGGAAAACTCACAAAATCTCTACAATACCAAAATTCTTGGTAGTTCTTCTATATTAATCCTCAAATTCCATCTTAAATATATGTGCTCTAATCAGAGTTTATATAAATCTAGTTTCCAAGGTTTGTACTAAACATCCTCAGATACCAACTGTAACTCCCCGACCCCAGTTACCTAGAGTCAGTGCCTTATTACATAACATTGGCATGATCACAAGAAAAATCAAATCTTGAAAGACCGATTAGATTAGTAGCCTTGTAATGACTAGATATATTCATAACGTTTTACATTACATCATAAAAATGAAAACTACAACAACATAGTCTCCATAGTCCACACTCTTATCCCCTCATACTATCCCTTCAGGTCATTCATAATTTACTTCTTCATATCCTGAGAAAAATAAAATATAGAAAAGGGGTGAGCTCAAATTCCCAGTAAGGATAACAATATAGCAGAAACATTCATAAATAAGAATAAACATTTAAGGAAATGTTTAACTAAAACAAAAGCCTTTTAAACTTGAACTTCAATATAGTATGGAAAAAATAAAATGAAATAATTCCATTTACTTATTCACATAGATATTCTACTAATCTAATAATCACATGCAATATCAATAACCACTTTCATAATGATGGAATGCATAATGCCAGACTATCATAACCACATAGACAAGGCCTCGTGCCAAGTCTACAAATAAGATTTTGTCAGGGCCTTGTACCAAGACACTAGTTTGTCTCAGGAGACCTACCGATGCCTCAAGGAGCTATAGCGGGCTCCACGCATCACATATTAAGTACAATGCATTCCCATATGAAAAGGCTTAAACATAACATAATCATTCGTATTAAAAATTGCATATGAAATGTTAATACATCATCCATAAACCATGAATGGTATAAAAATAACACATCCATAGTCAAACATATCACAAAACCTTCAATACAATACATAATTTTTGTATCATAATAAATCAACTTGAAATAAGCGTAAAATCAATCAAAGGATGTTGACATAGATGAAATCAAAACTCTTTTTAGAGAAATATCTCTTTATATTTTGAAATCATTTAAGAGTCATAAATTTATAAAATAAAACATTTTCTTTGAAAATATTCTTATAATCTTGTAATGGAAGCTTCGACGATTTTATAACGGTGGAAAATAGCCGCACCAGTCGTATAAGTTAAAAAACATTCTTACCTTAATTCTGTCGAAAAGGTTAAAAGGACCTTGTTTGGAAAATGACGGAAATATTCCTTTCTAAACCACTTATAAAAGTCAAAAAGGGTATAAATGACTTTAACCCATATTCTAGTAAATAGTAAAAATGCTTTGAAATACATTTTTAAGAAACATGGATGTGGATGAAAAAGAAATCCCAGTAGATTATTTCGTATAAACAACCTCAGATAATGAAAAGATTGCGAAATAAACTCTTACCTTGTACTTTTCCATTGTTGGGCTAGGTTAAAATCCTGTATAATGGTGAAATAATTGTTATTAAATTATACAAGAATCATATACATTAATATGATATCATATATGATCTTTTAACATTGATTTGTTAATAATATCTTAGTATTATCGTTGTTTCAGGTGTCAACTTACTCGTTTTCTTTTTTATGTTTTGTTACGTAAGTCATTTTTGTCATGGATAGGTTGTATATTAATATTATACAGAATGATATCAAGTCCTTATATACTATTATTAATCATCAAATGAGAATTAGACTTGAATGGATACGATGGAAAACGAATCTCATCGTGTTCGTGGAGACGGTTGTCTGTACGTACGCACGAGTGACAATATCATTTTTTTGATATTAAAATAATATATAATTGGATGGTATATCATATATACAGAATAATTTTCATGTTATATTTATTATTTACATGAATTAATCATCATTATTATACCCGTCCAAAGAATAATTTATTGAATAACAATTACACAAAGACGTGTAGACGGTAAGCCGTACGTACGCACGTATGGTGACATGTTATTCAAATGATGGATATAATATTGAATATGGTTGTACCATATTTATAATAACATCACAGTATATATAAGATACTAGAGTTATTATTTTAGAATGGAAAATAAATAAGAAGTTGAAGAAGAAAGGAACTTGAAATAGGGTGGTGAAAACATTACCTCTTCTTCGGCTTCTTCCTTTTGATTTGATCAAAAGGGATCCTTAGGCTGGCTTTCTGACTAAAGGAAGGCCTGTAGGATAAAGTGAGGGAAGTTGAGAGAGTATTTGGGCAGAGTTTGGCCGAGTCAAATGGCTTTTAAGGTGTGAATTAATGAGAAGGGGGAGTCTCATTTTATAAGAGGGGTGAGGGGCACCTTTGGAAAAGCTAGAAATATTATTTTATAATAAATTCATATTTAGTTTCTAATGGCTCCAAAGTGGATTATTTAAAGTTTAAGGTGGTGATGGGTCTAAAACACTCAACCAATAGAATTTATATAGGTTTGGGTCATTATATTAACCTTATCATTTAGTTTTAACTCTTAGTTAATTAGTTTGACACTTACAATGTCACTTTGTATTTTTATATTATATAGTTAATAAAATTTCGATATACCTCCAAGAGACCCCCAAGTGGTCCAATAATGATACACCTATCATGATATAAGTCTCTTGGTCGAACCTTAGATTTTTAGGAATTGAATATCAATTAATAATATAATATTTGTTTTAAAAACACTTTTATGTCAATTTTGACACTATTTGGAAAATTGATTTTTTTGAAAATCATAACAGAATTATTACTTCAAAAAAAGTTAATTAAATCACTCCTAAAATGCCGTATTATCATATAAAATTAGTTTAATTCATAAAAAGACTCAAATTATATTTATTTGGGTATTTATAATATCAATTATTTTAACTTTTCACTATTATGGTAATTACTGCATCATCATTGTGTCATAAATAAATTAAATTATTTAATGTCTAAAAATTATAAATAAAATATAATTATGTAGGAAATATATTTATATTTCTAATTAATATTAATAATCGAATTTATATTATGTTTATCCCTATATTAAAAATGTTTTAGTAAATAAACCTTGATTTTAACTCTTTTAACTCTTCTTTGAATTACATCATAATAAATGTCCTAATCTAATCCAAGTGGACATAAATGATAATATTTTATTCCTAATGTCGAGATACACTTGTAAAATAGAATTAGGACATGTGTTAGGGTAATATTAATATCATTTTTACCCTTAATTACCATATTTACTTTTAATAGTGGTAAATAAAAGTAAAACTTACTATTCACCAAAAAATTATTTTCGTCTCATTGAACCACATTTTACTCCTTGATATTAACTATGTCTCTCGTATTTTAGAAATTCCACTCAGAGAAGCGGTAAAATTATGTTTTACGAAAAATTCAGTTTTTTAACTATGACTTAGTGGTTTCATTATTCATCAATAAATGATGTTTTTCAGAAAAATACCAAAAATTCACCCTAGTCTAATTTTGATATTCCGAATCCAAAAATGAAGTCCATTTTAAAAAATAAAATTTATAAAATTTGAAAACGTAGGTATTACTGTTCATAACGGGAAATTTGATTGGTTGTGGTGTGTTAGAACTCGATTTTGCGTACAACACACGCTGTTGCATTATTCAAAGAGAAGTGTACCGTAGAAGATTGGGGTGTTACATTATTATGATAACCATTTCATTTCATGGGTTATGATATGATTATTATGAAACCCACCTCCTTTTATGGGTCATGATATGATGAATGTTTTACTATACTGTGGCACCTGTATGTATGACTTCAATATATGACAAGTGGGACATATATCTCTATGTAATTAAATTGGTAATGATTTATATCTAATGAGATAGAAATTTTAGGAATGTGGAGTGAACTCAGCTTAAGTATTTTCTCTACTAAGATGGTCTTGGGAGTGATCCTTGACTACTAAGATGGTCTTGGGTGTGAACTTTAACTACTAAGATGGTCTTGGGAGTAAAAATTGGCTACTAGGATGGTTTGGGGAGTGAATCCATTCCACTATAAAGAAAGGTCTGTGACTGGGGATGGTGGTGTGTCCCATCTAGTAGGTGTAGCCCCCATGAAGTTCCCTTGTAGGTTTTGGAAATGAGCCTTAACTTATAGGGAGTCATTTTATACGATTACGTCTCTTCCTTAAAATCTATGTCTTCTTCCTATGTTATTCTCTCAGTAATTAATCTCTTAATTATTTTATGATTCATGTATTATGAAATGACAATTTTTATTCCCGGAATCGTGTATATTATCTTTGATATGCATAGTATGATCTTCAAATGTAATTTTCATTTTCTCATACCCTTATTCTCATGTTATGCTTACGTATCTCCTTTATTTACTATTACTGAGAATCTAAGCTCACCCTTTATTATGTTTCCTTTCCCTAAGTTATGAAAAATGGTTTTTAGAAAAAGTACTAAAGGGGAAGATATTTATGGAAAACATTGAAGATGTTTCATCAAGTTAGATGATTGAGTTCTGTGTTACCAAATAAACTAAACTATTATGATCCACAAGAATGTATTTTTAAAATGTGATGAGTATTAATATAAAATGATTTAATATCCATTTATATTATGCCTTAGTCTCCCTATTGAAGGCTCAAATGAGAATCCATGTGTCACATCAAGTCACTTGTCTATGCACCGCTCTGCCCCTACCAGCAACATGAATCCATGTTGCACGATTGCATCGTGGAAGGTCACCCCTCCATCCAACATCAAAAATCTATGTGGGAATATGACTAAATGATAGGTGACAATGCACCCATTTATCTTTTGAGATTCCTACCTGGCGATATAAGCATATCTTAACATTGTGCCACCTCCCAATCACACTGCATTGTCTTTCTAATTACAGATGCATTGGTGTCACTGGTCTGTATGCCTCGCCCCTACCATCAACCGTCACATAGTGCTTCCGTCCATCATGTCATGGTAGGTAACCCCTCCATTCTATACCTGAAATCTGAGTGGTTAGAGGGATGCATGATAAGTAATTAAATAAAACTATATATAAGTACATTTATATAAACACATATTAATATGATTGAGTATATATATATGTATATATATCCACATAATATACATAAATATATGAATACATATATACCCTCATAATATATATGTAATTTCAATATACCTAAATCCAAATAAATATCTAAAGATATATATTATTGTAAATAAATTTACATAAATACACATTATAAATTCATATATATATATATATATATAAATTTATACATATAATAAAATATAAACAAATATTTATATATATAAACGCATTTAAATGTACACAGACACAAACACATATATATGTATTTACAGACCAACATAATTTATATTAATATATATATTATAAATATATATAATTATAAATAAATTTAAAAAATATATATAAATAGATGTAGATATTTTCTAATACAATAAATTTACATAAATATATATAAATACACCCGCACACACACACAAATATATATATATATATATATGCACATATAGATAAACATAAATACTTCTATATATAAAAATAACTATATAATGTTTGATATATATATATATATGCACATATTCACACAATAAATATGTATAAATTTTCACACACACACACACAATTATTAAACATGACATTTCCACTATGAGAAATAGCCAAGGCTACTAAGGAAATCATTATAACATAAGACACATAAAAATAATAAATCATCAAAATATAGAGAAAAAAATAAAATTTCAATACCAATATATTAATATAAATATATACCTTGGGAGTAAATTCTCACCCCACTCAAAAAGGACAAGAAGTTCCTCTTAAAAAAAGATGAATTTCCATTACAGTATCTAAAACTATGAGTCCTTAACATAAAAGACTTTTATCAGACATCTATGGGTTTTATAAAAAAGGAAAACAGGGTATGGTATTCCATTTTTATGATAAATATTATAGATACCATTATAAGATCTATTTCTACAGGTTATGAAGCCCAAAAAAAACACCTGCATCAAAAGTTATGGTCATTTGAAGTTGAAGACTTATTTTCAACATCACAAACAACATTAATAATATTTTTATATTTAACCATTACAAAATTATTATTATTTATGATGGTATTTACTTTTATAACATTGATTTGATAGGTCATGAAGCAAAAATAGATACCTGAATAAAAACATATGGTCGTTTGAAGCTGAAGACTGATTTTCAACTTCTCTAAGAACATTTGTTAAGTGAGGAAGTTTCAAACACATTTTTTAAATATATATTTAGGTGTGTGTGTCTATTTATATTTAAATTTATACTTTTATAAATTATTAAAAATTTATAATTAAAAATTTGAAAATAATTTTTAATTAATAAATAATTGATTATTAATTATTAATTTAGTTTTTAAATAATTATTAAGTAAAAATCATTGATAATGAATAATTAAAAAATAATAACAAACTAATATAATAAATAATAATTAATAAATGATTAAAAATAATAATTTATAGTTATTAAATAATAAAAAATAAAAATTAATTAAAAAGTAATTATAATTTTAATTAATTAATTATTTTATTATGAATTATAATTAATTTTTTTTAATGTTTTTTGAAAACCCTCAAATAAAATTAGATAAATAATAAAAAAATAAGATTTAGTGATGGTTTTAACTTCTGTTTGATGAAAATAGTATTTTAAAAATTGGCATGAATTAGAAACTTTTTCTCTAACACCTTTGTTGAAAAAGTCAAAATATTTATTAGAAAATTTAAAACCACTATAAATAAATAACCAATCACTTATTCTTTTTATATTGTGCATGAAATTCATTAAAATGAAATGATATAAATTTTATTTTTGTACTAAATTTTTTACTGTAGTCTACTATACTTGTACTAGAATAATGCAAAATTTGTCATGAAATTTATCATTTCTAGACTTAACACTGATTAAATAATATTTTTATCAGTTCCAAAACTACCACTAAAAAAAGGAATTTTATTAGATGTACATGTGGCACTGATAAAAATATTTCTTATCTATGCAGCGCCTGGAAATGAAAAAAAATTCACTAGCGACACTTTTTAGCGCTTCTAAAATTTTAAAGACTATAATAACACTCACATCATTAAAACTTTTTAGGAATTGATAAAAGACATATTTTTTACTAATATTAGACTCTTATATGATAGTTTTTATCAATCTTGGGGGTTTCTCTGAATATGTTCTGTGAGATGTGATGTTTTTACTTCCCCATACCCACATTTAATAATATCATTATAAATTTTTAATTTATAGATTACAATTTTTAATAAAATATTTAAATTATTTTTGAATAATAACAATATGAAACTGTATTAATAAAATTTATATAATAAATTTACAGAAAAAAATTAATTAATAATTAATAATTAATGTTTTAGATATGTTAAATGGTGCATATGGCTTAAATTTTACTTTTCTAAATATTATAATTTTTCATATATATAATCATAAATTTTTCAAATATGTATTTCAATAGGAATGAAATTAAATCAAATCAAAGAGTTATTTATAGTATATAACATGGATGAGTTATTAATTAGAAAATCTATGTAATAATAAATGATTTTTAAGAAAAATTCAAGTTCAATTAAACCATAATGTTCCAGAGAGTCAGTTATTTATAGACACCTTCAATATAAATATAGGTTTTATAATATATTTATCCCACTATTCATAGTGGTGACTAATGAGAAGCATTTTCATTGTTCATGAAACAATTTGAAAGTCATAAGATAAAATTATATATTGATATATCTATTATTGGGGATGATTTGACTATTGCCTCTAAAAAATATTATGTGTTTCCAATTGAATTCTTCCATAATGATCATATGAAACCAAATAGTTTCATCAGTCTTCACTAAATATCATATATTTATTTATTATAGAAATTATTATGCACACTGAAGAAATGATAGTGGTGGATTTCATTGATGATAAATTAATGAAAATGGAAGATAATTAATAATAAGAATATGCATAAGAATTGACAGAATCAATACATGAGTATTTATGATGTACTTTGAATGATCATCCTGAACATAAATTAGGGTAGTTTTATGGAATTAAACTCCTATTAAAGTTTTAATGCTAAATCATTAAACCCATTACATAATTTCCATGAGTTTTGAACTATTGTCCTAATAAAATTGTTTTTTATGTTTGGGGGGATTCAAGGGTAAAGTTTAATGATGAATATGATTAAACAGTATAGTATTTCATGGAATTACAATTATGTTTTTCCATAATCAAAGATATATAGATAATTAATACAATATAAAAAGTATGGTGAAGACTATAAAATTTTGTTACATGGTATATTCTTTTAAATTATTCGGTATTGGAAGATTTCCAAATTTAATGCCTAAACCAATTGTTCCAATTAGAGCATGAAACATGGCCACACTGCCTTGGCTGCTAAATTTTATTCAATATTTATCGTTAAAAGGATAATAACATATCAAGAAATTCCTATCAATCTCATTATAGATACAACACAATTTTTTTTCAAATACACAATTTCCTATTTGAATTAGTAGATGAAATGAAAAAAATGACTTATCAAAGGTGATGGATGTTAGGATGAATCTTATTGAGTGATTTCCAAACTTATAGAGCTCTTTTCAAAAAAATGAAGTTGAATATTGATAAGGAAAATACCTATACTCATTAACCCATATTATCATAGGGAAAGGTTGATGCAAAACCCCAAAGTATGCCTCTAATATTCCATGGTTTGGGGAATAATAACAAGGATATAAAACACAATTATGGTATTATTTCCCTTATAAATCCTATAAAAAAAGAATAAATGGCCAAAAAATCCATATATTGTAAAATAAAACCAATCCAACAATTCATGTAATTTTATAAATAAAACAATATCTCAAAATAAATATAAAAATAAGAAACTCCTATGGAAACAACTCCAAAAACATCATCCAACTCCACATCGTGGGATAATAATGTCTAATATGATCACCAACATCATTCTTTAAATATATAAAATACGAATAAAGAATATGGAAGTCAAAAAACAATTATTCTTAGTTGTGTCCTCTCTAAATTATATTATGTAAATTTGGAAGAATCATAGAAAAAAAATTGTGAAAAAAATAAAACTAACACAGTACCTATAAGAGTTCAGTGATCACTCATCCTCACTAAATATATCTCACCAAATCTTCATTCAATGTAGTATCATAATAATAAAAAGAATAATGATAGTAATGTTCACCAAACATACTTCCAAACTACAGATAGTCTCTCTCACACCCTAATAACCTATGTCTTATCACTCATATCCGTTCTATAAACAAGTATCCACATAATACATAACCACATCAAAACTATAATATATATAACAACTATATACTTTATATCATATCTATGTGTTAAATATCAACCATATAATGATAGCCTCAGACCATATCATTATGATATAGTAACTAAGACACATCTTGATGGACATCAACTTAATTATATACCCCACATGTATATCTTATCCACATAACCACATCAAATCTTTATCATAAACTATCATAACATTAGGCCATCGAAACTTATACTATGTCTATAGGAGAGAGTAGGGAAGAGGGAGTAGGTAGTCAAATGTATAGCCTCCATTATAGATATTGGGGGTACACCCAGAATGTAAAAATACTTTGATATTCATTATTCAGGTTACCCTAATTGGGTTGTAGTGTTTAAGAAATAACAAAAGGTATAATGGATATAGTACAACATACAAGAACTTCATAGGCTTTATCTTCATAACACAACACCTCTACAACCATAACTCATTTCTCAACACCACATAAAAACCACTACCACCACTAATAAAAATTAATTCTAATCTACACTATCATCACAAAAAAACCACACAACTGCCCACTTCACATTTCCTTAAATATTTTTCATTTATTGTTTACTAGAAAACTTTTACTCATTATACCTTAATTATTTCCATCCATTAAAATATCATAAAATCCATTTCTTTTCTAGTATTTTTATATCATTGACCACGTATATATTATAAATTATTTCACCTAAAATTTCAAGTTCATTAACATCATCAAAAAATAGTTTACTCCTTAATTTACTTTATTTCACCAAAATTTTAAATTCCTAGGAAACTAATACATATACCTAAATCATCCAATTAACACCATTGTAAAAATATCCACACAAATATCTCTTCCCCCTTTATAACAATAAACCAACCACCATATCAATATCACTGATTTAATAATATCTATTTTAATATTATAAAAACACATCAAAGACAATACATCATAAATGGAATAATACAAAATATTACACCATCTTTATATCATCAATACTATTTTCATTCTACTCATTACTAGAAACAACACAAAAATTAAAAAATATAACAACTTTATAATAAATAAAATTTTTAATATTCACATTATTACTTTTAATTACCATCATTTTATGGTTTACTAAATTTTATCCCCAATAAATAATTTAATAAAAATAGAAGTCACTCTAACATAATATTAATAGGAAAAAAATATCAATCAATAATGGAACAAATAATATAAATCAAATAAATATTTTTGAAAACACAATTTCCAAATTGTATATAGGTTTAGGTTATTATCCTCATTAGTACAATATCAAATCTCTACACATCTAAAAATAAATCATGATAATTTGACAATTATCGAGTATGAAATAATAGAAATTAATAATCCCATACATTAAAATAAGATTCAACAAATCGAATAATGGTAATGAGAATTAAAAAAATACCAAACACCAATAAACTCTTAATAATTCTTCATAAATGAAGATTAAACCCATACATATCAATCCTCCAAAAACATTTGAATAAAAAACTATAAAACCAAACGAAAACCTCCTTTACATTCTATCTAAGAATAACGACCAAGAGGAAAATAGTGGTTTGAATTAGAGGTTTTTATATTTGATCATAAGGGATCATTCACATATGGACAAGGTTTAATATTGACCAAAGGAGGACCAAAACCCACCAAAATAGATCCCAAAGACACATAGTGTTCGAATAGAGATAATTTAATTGAATGGAATTAAAGAATACATATTAATTTGTATTAAAATTTCTATGATAAAAAATCCTAAAATGATGATAGGAATCATGAAAAAACCAGTATAAGTTAACTAATCTCCTAAAAGATCCTAGTGTTATTTCCTTAATATCTCTCCTTAAAGTCATTTAAGAGTCCATAAAAATGATATGTACGAGGAAGGTCAGAATGAAATAATGTTCACCAAAGAAAAATGGGGGACCCTTTAAGAACCATAGTGCAGCTCTCAGCCTCCCTCACTCGAATCCAAAAACCTTAGTGAAACCATAAACACGATAGTGTAAATATTCCAAAAACAGAAACATTGAAAAATATTAATAATACCCCTTGAAAAAACATATTCTTTCACACTATAATACATCATACTATAGCATAACAACCCACCAAAAACTAAATAGAAGAAAATCAAGTTTTCTTGGATCAAGTACCAAAACAAAATCAAATGGATCTTGTAGAAACCTTAATAATCATGCCACAACACACAAAAAAACTGACTCTTCTTTTTAATCTAATAAATTAAAGTGAAACTCCCCAATTCACAATATGATGTGGTTGAAAACTATGATTTTTTCTTACTCCTTCCTTACACCCCATAACAGTCTCTAATAAAATCATTATGAATCATCACCATCCTAAAACCCAAAAGTAGAGGATAAAAAAATATTTGGGTATATACACTAGAAAAATCTAAAATGATTCTCATACTCATTAATCAAAACAAAAATTTAAATAAAAATCCAAAACTAAAAAATGCATGAGATACATCTCAAATAGAAATCCCTTTATAACTAAATACAATCAAAAAAATAGAAGAACAGAAAAAATATATCAGCATAATATCAATTTAAACATTATAGAAAAAAATATTCAAAACAAATTGGGATATTAAGCATGCATCTATGGAACAAGCTACCATGAAAACTTCTCTAAGCTATTGTGCCTCTACAAGGAACTTACTAAATGAATGATGTTACCATATAAAACTATATCTTGAAAATTTTATATCTCATCATATCATTCCAATAGTACCACATACCTATAAATATACAACTCACCCTAGTCAATGAAATAAGTGTTACTATGAAATTATCATTGAAGATGCAATATGTGTAAACATTCATGGATAATATTTATATATAATGCAATATATAACTGATTCACCACATCAGTAGAAATATTTAGAACTTCAAAGTTCGTGGTAAACTGAAAATAATGAATAGACCATTGATAAACCTCCACTTCCCATGGAAAAAATAAATCTTAAAAAACATGATATATAATATCAAAATCGAGAGCCAACCTCCATAAATTAGTATAATACTTTTAATGGTTTTGAGAAACTTTCAACCTTCCGTGAATCACATGTAAATTCCTTATTATTCTCTAAACCATATCTAATCTAAGTAACACTGACTCTCCAACCTACATACAAAACAATAATGATCTATAATTCCATATATATGATTCTTTGAATGGATCCATGTTAATTTCATAATGATTGTTAATATTATTAAAAGGCCGAATAAATTGGAAAATTATTCACCGATGATCCATTAAAGTCTATAACACATTCACACAGCATATCCCTTAACATATATAATTTTTTATTTTTTTGATCACTAATATGAGGATTAAAATTATTGTTAAGGAATAATTAAGAGCCACATATACATTTAAAAATATTCTACACTTATGAGGGGAAACTAGTATTGTAACACCTCGAATTTTTATGGACCTTTTTTTGAATTAATTAAAATTTCATTTATTTATTTAAATTAAGTAAGTGAAACATTCGTTTCTCACGACACAAACATGGAATATGTAACATAGAACATGAACTTATTTTACGTTCATTAAACATTGACTTGGAATACATTACACGTAACAACGATGTTTCCACGAATCATCATTTTATAATTATAATTATCTAAATGAGATATTTATAACCTAGATATTAAACATAGTAATATGAAAAGTAATAAATACTTTTGAAATATTTTTTATAATTGTTTTATATAAATAAAAAATATTTATAATCAAAGATATGAATTTTGGTAAAGTCGTTATATGTTTAAAAAAATCATTTTCTCGAATGACCTATTTTTAATATCCTCTAGTGAAAAATATTAAATTAATTTTAGACAAATTTTGAAATTTAATTTTATAAAATAAACTTAATTTTCGAGTTTATAATTTCCAAATTAGCTTAGGATACTTTTTTTGTGATTTTTCTGAGAAACATCATTTTTTTATGAATAGTAAAAAATATAACTTTTTAGTTAATAACTGCTATTTTGTTTAAATAATTATTAATGTTATATTAACATTTAATTTTTTTAAGGTCACATAATATCAATTATATATATATTAATAAAATTCAGGTCATTATAAAAAAAATTACTTTCAAATTGAATATAAAAACATAACAACCTTTTGAATAATTTTTATCTTTAAAAACCTGTTCTTTTGTCCAGTCTCTATGATTAGAATTAATCTTAATTTTTCCTATTATGGGAATTTTATTTCAGAAAACCAACATAAACCATTTAAATAAGTATAATATTTAGAGTTTAATAATATCAACATAATTTTTTATTAAAAATATTAGTAAAATTGATTAAAATTAGTCCTAGTGATTAAGGTCAAATTTAGCATAATTAGGGACTAAATCTAAATATTAAGGGCCCAAATGAGATAGAAAATTTTTCAAAACCAATTTGATGTCCATAATTAGGACATTAATCTTAAATTATTTATTTATTTCGGTTTGGTATGACTTTTTTTAGGTAATAACATGTGTACAACTAACTTGTTTAAAAAAATTCCAAGTGAGTCATTTTCCATCCCAATAAAAGCCAAAACATATAACACTTCTTCACACATCTAAAACATATTAATATTGGACAAGATATACCCTGTATACTTCCTATAAATCCTCCCTTCCTCCTAGAATCATCCCTTCCTCCTAGAATGCCCCCTTTGGAAAAAGTTGATCCAAAGAATCCTTTAGGCACAAACCAAAAAGAGTTTCCTGATTAAGAGGGAACTTCTTCTCTCAAGTATTTTATTTTCTTTTCTTTTTAAACCCACCCCATATTAATTTTTCCATGGTTGTATTAAAAAAATTATCCTAAATATATAATTATATTTTTATGTAAAGGTTTCAACCTACACTTATACACTCCTCCATCTAATGGATAACGAACATATTGTTTATGTGTACGACGAACTATCACCTCACTAAATAATGATTTGTCAATTTTTCTTACCACCTCTCATTGTGGAAATTTTGGTGTAAAATAAATTTATATTATATTTATTATATTTAATATATTTAATATTTCTTTAAGATTATGTATTCTATTTACAACTCATATCTTTTTTACTTTCCATTTGGTGTTAATATGATAATTTCGTTTGAGGAAGTGTGGACTACACCCCCCCCCCCAAAGTGATATGATTTGTTCATATACTACATGGATTATATTAAGGATAGTTTTAGTGAATATATAATACATATATGATATAAAAATATAATTTAATAATGATATATGTATATACACTTATACACATATCTATATTTTTCTATCTTTCAACACGACAATTAAATGAAAATAATGTTCATGCGTACGTACAACCTACCATCTCCATGAACGGTGTATTCAATATCATACTTATATATTATATGTATTATTATAATATGCATATAATATATAAAAAAGATATTTATATCATGTTTTACATTCTTTAAATCATGATGTAATTATAAATACCAAAGATGGAATGAATTAAGACACATGCAAAGAATAAATCTAATATTACCCGAAATGAATCCTTAACATGAGATTGGTAAAAATAGTGTTATATCAGGTAATAATAAAAATATATATATAATAATATGGTTATTTAAAATATTTATAAAAAATTAATATTAATTTTACAGGTGGTTTTAATGAGTACGATGAGATTCAAGACACAGGGTAAGGGGATTTCATCTCACTTTTTATTTCCATGAGATACATGCTTTATTCGCCACACACTACTTTTGTGTGGTGTATGTAATAACCATTAATTTATTCTATGTATCTTATAATTCAATTTATGGGTATTCACATATCCATTTTATTATATTTCTTTCATGGGGTTTATGTTTCAAAATTTTACGAATCGGTGGAAGATTTTTTCCTCAATTTTAATTCTTTGAGACTCATGTTTTTTTATGAACCTAAATTACTTTTGAGGTGCATATAATTTAATTTTACATGTTATATCATTAATATAATTCTTTTCATAAAAGGTTATACTTTATATAATTTAATATTCATACATGGATAGTATTATCCCAATTTACCATGTTATAATATTTTATTGAGACAATCCCACTATTTTTTTGGATTGTTTCTTTTTTATGCTTCCTTTGAGGAAATACTTTGATCCATATCCAAATAACACTCATGGGTCTCATTTTTCTTAGTTTACTTATTATATACTCATTTATTAGTAACATTTTCTACTCTTTGGTACTTAAGATAATGTTTTATGAAAAATTTTATCATGTCTCTATTTTGTCAGAAATATATTTTATTGAAAAACCATGTTTTCAAAAATGTTTTCAAAAATGTTTTCAAAATATATTTGAATCCCATTTTCAATTAAAAAGTATTTTAAAAACGTTTTATAGTTTTCAATGCTTCCTTTATATGTTTTCAAATCTATTTTCAAATAAATAGTTTTTCAAAAGAAATTATGTTTTAAAAATAATTTTCAATGAAAAAAATGATACTTTCAAAAAGAAATGTTTTTAAAAGATCATTAAAAATTATTTCCCATATTAGATAACATACATTGGTGTTATTCATGACTTTATTGTGGAAATTATTCAATTTCTTCATTCATATTCTTTCTATGAGTGTAATCTTTTTTGAGGACATGATATTGATGAAACCCAGTTATCTTCAATGAGTTATATGTTTTTGAAACCCTATTCTTTTAACAGGTTGTTTTACGATGAAATGATTATAAAACTTTTCTATTTATAAATGTTATGATATTATTATATTTTTATAATACCGATTACATTTCATGGGTTGTGATATGATAATTTTTTATCTTGTGGAACATGTTTGTATGATTTCATTATGAGATGGGTGTGACCTATATCTGCCTCCAATTCATTAGGTAAATATTTATATATCATGAGATAGACTAAGCTGGTCTTGGGAATGAACCTTGAATACCAAGATAGCTATGTGAGTGAACCATGACTACCAAGAGGTTATTAGGAGCGAACTCGTACTACTAATATGGAAATGGGAGTGAATAATGACTACCAAGGTTGTATGGGGAGTGAACCTATAATATTAAGTTGGTCTTGGTAGTGATGCCTTGTATACCATGGAAATCATGTTATATGCTTATGTGTCTACCAAAATTCCATGTTTTATTACTATGTTGTGCTTTCATGGCTTATGTTCTTTACATTATTATGATTCATGTCTTCTGAAATTCTAAGCTTTATGACATGATTCATTTATATTATCTTTTATATGAAGGGTATTATCTTATATTTTTATGATCACATTCTTATAACCTTATTCTTCTGATTATGTTTACATATCTCCATTTGTTTACCTTTATTAGGCATTTTAACTCACCCCTTTTTATGTTTCCTTCCCCAAGTTATGAAGATATGTATCATTTTTTATGTGTCTAATGAGGGTGATAGTCAAGAAGAACCTAGTGGGATATAATGTAACCTACTTATATATCAGTGTTTATGATTCCATGTTTTCAAATTAACTAGACTAGTACAATCTTTGGGCATCTGTTTGTATAATGTTTTATGAATTCTGCAAAATTTATGTAATGTTAATGTATGAATATTTAATGTCACTATAGTTGGTATCAGAGAAAAGGTTTAGTTAATATTTGGAAGCTAGTATGAGAAAACATTAGTCGTAACCCTAAGGACATGTCTAATGATATGTATAAGGATAAGGAAAATAATAGAAAAATTTACTAGAATTTTGTTCAAGGATAGAGTGAGTGGGTTTCTAGAAATACATCCACGTATGGATACTATAAGTGGATAATGATCTGAAACATATGTAGCTAGGAATAAAAACTCTGACAAGATGTTTTAGGCCTGACTTGTGGTAATTTGGTACACAACAACAAGCCTTACAACACAACTCATTTGTCACTCTTGGGGGATATGCTTTGGGAAGTTATAAAATCGTCATGAACCATCATGAAGGATTTAAAAATAAGTTGGATATGAATGACCTAGGATAATCCTAAGGTGTTGTAGATTAAGTAAGGTGTCATAACCTAGACATCCTATAATTGGATTTTCCTGATTATGTGGTTCCCCATTATAATTACTATTTTATACTATATTCTTTTGGTTTTAGTCAATGGACAGATTTGGATTGAACCTCTTTGATGGTGGAAACATCAATATTCATTTAGAGGTTACTCTGATCCAATTGTTTCTGAACCTAGGATTAGTAATACTAAAAATATATTCTCAGTTATCTGGTGTTCAAATCATAAGAAAGTAATTATGGATATATATTAATTATAAGGTGAAGCAGACCAATGGTGGACTCTAATAAATAATACGAGGATGAAAGATGAGATTTAATCTATATATTGGGATGAGTTCAAGAACTTATGTTTCAATAAGAACTTTCCTTGGATTATTTATACCAAGATGGAGAAATAGATCATTGAGTTGAAGCAAAGGGATAATGAATCTATTAGTATATATGAGTATAATTTTATGAGACTTGTGTGGTACACTTTAGGAATTATCGTCCGAACCAAAATTAAAGTTGATAGGTTCTTCAGTGGCTTAGAGTCAAGTCTTAGAAGGGTGTTCTCCACAAAAGAATTTAGTAGCTATAAAGATATTGTTTGTTGTGTAATCAAGTTTGAAATATTGGTTGGAGTCACTTATCAATCTCTTGGTTTTTGAAAATAATAGGAAGATGGGGTTTAAAGGAAAATCTAAAAACCATAAAGAGAAGAATAGGAGATTCCCATTATGATATATGTGTGGGAGTAAGTATAGAGGAAATTTCATTAAGGGTTATAGTAAATATTTTATGTGGGGAAGAGAATCCTATTGGGAATTTTAGTGTAGAATTGATGGGAAGAAGTTATCTAATGTCATTAATGGGAAAAAACCGGCATAGAGTACACCTCCCATTATTCACTGTTACAAGTGTAGGGGAACATGCATTATGAAAAATAGTTCCCAAACCCAAGGGTTAGTGATGATGATCAACATCATCAACCTCTTAAGCTGAGGGACAATGGGAAATCTCATACAATCGCTATTTTTTGATGATGGGTGTGATAAAAACATGATGAAAGGTACACCTACCATCCACTCTAGAACTACTAATGTCATATTTGATTCCAGATAGACCAACTCTTTCTTATATAAAAAAATTTCTTGAGTGTGTTAAGATTCCACTAAAACAATTAGATGTCTAATTATAATTGAAAACCCCAAATGGTATGATTATTACATCTCAATTATGTTATTCCTCTCTTGTTGAATTTTGTGGGAATGTGATTATAGTAAATATTTTCATTATTCCTTTGATATAATTACATGTCATATTTGGAATGGATTTGATTTCTCTGCATAAATATTCCATTAATATTCAATTAAGGTAAGTTAGTTTTGAAATTTCAAACCCTCATATGATCATCCATCCATGTAATGATAAGTACGAACTTCCTGTGGATATTACATCCAGTGTATGGGTCTTAATTCCCCTTCAAAAGGTTTGTTTATCTCAAACAATTGGGGAGAAATTCAACATGGATGATATATCTATTGTTCGGGATTCTTTGTATGTCTTTCCATAAGAGTTTCCTAGTGTTCCACCAAAATATGAAGTTGAATCCCCAATTAAACTCATACTCGGCTCCACACCAATTTCCATAACTCCTTATAGAATGGGCTCGATTGAGTTGCAGTAATTAAAGAAGAAACTCCAAGAAAACCTTGATAAGGGTTCCATTCGACCTAGTGTGTCACCTTGGGGTGCACTCGTTCTTTTTTTTTGAAAATAAAGATGGATTAATGATACTATTCATTGATTATTGTGAGTTGAATATGATCACAATCAAGAACATGTATCCTCTTCCCTGTATAGATGACTTTTTTGATAAACAGTATGGAGATCAATACTTTTCCAAGATTGATCATCATTCTGGATATCAGCTATGTTGAGGGTAAATAAAGAGGATATAACCAAGACAACGTTCCATGAAAGGTATGGGAACTATGAATATATAGTGATGTATTTTGGTCTTACTAATGCCCCAACTATCTTCATGGCTGTAATAAATAGAGCCTTTAGATATTACCTCGATTAGTTTGTGGTAGTGCTTATTTATGATATTCTTATATATTCAATGATAAAGTAATTTCATGAATATCACATAATAATTGTACTAAAGACCCTAAATAATAAGAAGATATATGAAAAATGTAAAAAGTGTGAATTTTGGATGCAAAAGGTTTCATTTTTGGGTTACATAATATCAAGAGATGGCATAATAGTAGATCCGGCAATTACAGATGCTATTGAATGATTGCCAAGACCAGGCACAGTGACTGAGATCCATAAAATTCTTGGTTTAGATGGATATTATCAATGGTTTGTGGAGAATTTATAATTAATATCTAATCCTCTAAGCAAGTTAAAATGGATGAGTTTCATGTTCCTATGGACAGATGAATGTGAGGTAAATTTTAAGGAACTAAAGAGAAGGTTATTTAGTGCACCTATGCTTACATTACCCTATAGTAGAGAAGGGTTTTTAATATTTAGTGATGCATAAAAGATTAGATTTGGATGTGTTATTATGTAGAATAACATGTTTATCAATTATTCTTCCCAACACTTGAAGATTCATGATAAAAATTACCCAACTCATGATTTGGAATTAGCGGTGGTAATTTTTTCATTAAAGACGTGGAGGAATTATCATTATGGAGAAAAGTGTGATATATATACTGATCATAAAAATATAATATATATATTCTCATAGAAGGATTTGAACATGAACTATAGAAGATGGCTAGAGTTTATAAAGGATTATGAAAGCTAAATACATTACCACTCTGGGAAAGAAAAAAAGGTGGAAGATGATTTGAGTCAGAAGGATCATGCTAGCTTATCCATGATGAGGATCACAAAAGATACAATATTTTTGGATTTTTAATGGATGTATCTATAAATCTTGATAGAAGGGGTAAAATATTATCTTTCTCAAATGAATCTTTAATCCTCTATCCAAGTGAAGATCAAGGAGGTGTAGAAGGAAGATGTAGTGATGCAAAAGAAGGATAGAAATGTTCATGAGTTTAACCATGTTCAGGATGGAATGATAAGTTTCAGGAACCATGTATGTGTTCCCTCTATACCTAATTTGAATAAGGTGTTATTATAGTAATCTCATAGTTCTTCATTATCAATTCATCATAGAAGTACAAAGATGTGTAGATACTTGAAATAATACTTCTGGTGTGATGGAATCAAGAGAGATATCACAGAGTTATTATCTCGATGCACGGTTTTCCAGCAATTTAAGGCTCAAAGATAAAAGATAAAGGGGATATTGCATCCATTGACCAGACCAAAATGGAAATAGTTGAACAACACTATGGATTCTTTTATTGGACTACACAAAATATCTAAAGTGTTTAACATTATATGGGTGGAAGATGATCACCTTACTAAGTTAGCACACTTTATTGCTATGAGAGAAGACTTCTCTATGTATCATATTTGTAGGATATATATTAAAAAAGTGGTAAGGTTACATGGAGTACTAAATTCTATTGTATCATATCCGGAATTGAGGTTTACCTAAAAGTTCTTGTGATGTATTCAGTAAGAACTTGACAAAGAATTGAGTTTCAACGTTGATTAACATCCTTAGAAAAATAGTCAGTCTAAAATAACAATTAAAAAACTAGATGATATATAGAGATCTTGTTCTCTGGATGTCAAATGTGTTTGGGATCAACATAGTCCTTTTTTTGAGTTTTCTTACGACAATATATTTCACTCAAGAATTCAGATATCACCTCATGAATCCCATTATGAAAAGGAATTTAGAGCTCCAATGTGTTGGGATAAAGTTATAGAAAGAAATCATTTAGGACATGAGATAGCTGAAAAAATGGTTGAGAAGGTTAAATCCATTCAGCATCATATCACGGAAACTCAAATTCGGTAGAAAGTTATGTTGTAACCATTTACATGTTCTAGAATTTGGTGGTGGTGAAAATGTGTTTCTAAGTATTTCACCTAGGAATAAAGTTATGAGATTTGTGAATAAAGGGAAAATCATCCCTAGGTATATTTGTCCCATTGAGATTCTGGATCATACTAGGACAATGGTCTATCGCTGGTAACTTCTTCCAAATATCTCTCTAGTACATGATGGGTTCCATGTATCTCTCCTAAGGAAGTATATATCTGACCCTTCACGTTTATTGAACATAGAGGTCATCCTAATTGAGAAAGATCTTTCTTACAAGGAGAGTCCAATTGAAATTTTGGATCATAGAGAGAAAGTTCTACGAAACAAGACCACTCACCTGGTCAATGTTTTTTTAGAGAAATCACTATTTAGAGTAATCTATGTGGGATATTAAGGATATAATGAAGTAGAAGTATCCTCATTTTTAAAATGATCTAGTCATGTATACTCGAAGAATTATTATATTTTTATTTTTATTTTTATGATATTCCTAGTTCAACCCTATGATTTAGAAGGTCGGGCCTGATTATTTACTTGTTACTATTCAGGATTCCCATGATGAATGGGATCCAACCCTTTGGAATGATGGAATTAGTGATGATTTTTATTCAGTTATTTCCTCTGACTTTTGGAATCAAACTCATTCCTTTATTTTGACTGGGAGTTGGAGATATTTCCAGAACACTTTGTATCTCTCTATTGATCCATTTACGATGAGGATTTTTCTGGTTGATCATGAATGTGAGTGATTCTTGGGTTACAACGAGATCCAATATTTATATGGTTGGAATGATATCCTTATTCTCTTAGATATTTACTCATATTTAATGAATCACGTATGTTCGATCCTAGTTAAATCCTAGTGATAAAAAATGGAATTGTTAACACTTTAGTTTTCATGGTCAACTTGATGTACTTAAAGGCATTCTGATATTGTGCCAAAGAGGTTATTATTGGAATGTTTTATTTATTGTTCAAATATTTATTTAATTATTATGAGAATGATACATTAATATGTCACTACATATTTTGATTAGTATTAGAATACATTTTTGGTTCCATATTATGTTTTATACTCACACCATGATCATTCTTCCATTATATATGGGTACCTGCGTAGCTCTCACAAGGTTATTATAGGCATAGGGATGGGTAAAGGATCAAGATAGCATAATTGACTAGATGAACCAGATGAGGCTAGAGATTGGGATGATGTGAGGCCCGATGTAGTCCTAGATGCATCATCTTTTATCAATTTTCATCGATATGTATATATGACCGACCAGGTGGGAGGTTGGTTGGTATATGTCATAGAAGTTTAGAACTTTACTCCAATCCATCTTTTACGAGGCTTGTCTATGTTTTTTATTTCTATATATAGTTTATTTTTATGGACAATATTTGGTTATTCTATATTATTTTATGCACTCTAATATAGGTTCTATATCCTCCTCATGATAACTACTTAGACCTTAATTTCTAGTCAGTAGCATGTAGTGTTTAGGGAGGTTTTCTTGAGGTCTTCTAGAGAACAGGACTAGGGAACTAGTTGAGTGGCCTAAAGAATGGGATGTAACAATGGTCCTGGAGGACCTTGTGAGTGTCTTCAATATATATGAAATACCTTTTTTATATTAGGGTCTATGTATCGAGTGATTAGAACCCTAGAATCATATGGAGAGCATTGTGATGGGATGATTGACCCCTTTATGATTCATGCACTATTTTAGATGGAAGACCCGAAGGGGGAGATGGATCCTGAAGATTTACATTTCATTAGGTGATAAGGATTAATTCATATTTATTAACCATTATTGATTATTATTTGTTTGATGAACATTCCTTGAGTAGGATTGGGTTAAGATTTATATGGGCCTTTCCTTATTAGGATTGGTTTAAGGACCACCATTAGGGTTGGTGTAACACCCCCGATATTTAATAATATATTTTTATTTTATAGATTCAATGTGATAGATAGCTTAAGATAAATGAAACGATGATCATAAATAAACCTCGATATCCATAGAAAATTTACCAATTAAATATGATCATTATGAAATATATATTGGTTTTATGGGTATGAAAAAGAATAACCATGCAAAAAAACATCCTACACCCACTTGGTAGGTTAACGAAGATAGTAATACATATTTTGTTATATAGAAAGGAAGAAAATTTAGAATTTATATCTGAAAAACATCAATTCACATTGTAAAAATAATGAAAAATATATCCATGAGATATACAAAGTCATGAAAAACATTTCAAACTATAAGGATATAGCATATAAGACTAAACAAGTCTCCATGTTTTTAGATGTCACCACAAAACCATCATACCATAAAGGTGAAAAAGGACAATAAAACATAGTATGCCACAATATTCTGTTACCTTTATGTAACTCTAAGAAAACAAGGTCAACAACCACCCATAGGAATAATTAGGGTGTGGGAATAAATCATAGTAGGATATCGTCGAAGAATCTATACATATTATAAAATCAAGAATACATAAGTTCTAACATCAAAAAAAATATTTTATAAATCACTTCCATAAAGAAATATATTTTAAAAATATCCACTATTTACCATAAATTCATACCATATTCCCCCAATCCAAGAATATATTGAGTATAAAATAAAATAGGTAATCATAGTCAAAGCCAACCATGGATGAACCATAATATATATATATATATATATATATATATATATGTAAGAAAATATCCATGAAATAATCTGTCATGCGAAAAATCAGGTATAAATGAAAAATCATGATATTTGGGCTTTAGACTATGGGAATAAATTCTAGAAATAATATAATCAAAAATAGGAATATATTGCTTCCAATCGATATCGATTCCTTCCATAGTCTGTCAGGAATCTGCCTAAGTACCATGGGGACCTGATGACTGTGTTGGCACTGACATGGCCTGAAGGGCGGTCCTAACCCCCATGGTTTGGATACAACCACCTAGAATCATACAAATATGAAATTTTGAATGAATTTTCCACAAAACTCAGGGAACTACGATAAAAACCATTACGCATACAAAAGAACCCATCAAGGAGATGTGTAGAAAAAATCAAAAATGTATGAAAACCCAAAGTAATATAAAAAAATACCATTAAAAAAGGGAAGATAAACATCCCAAGTCCAAAAATATGAACTCTCCAAGTCCACAGATCAATATTGAGATCCCCGTCCAAGTCCTGCTTTACCCCTATGTGAGACTGGTTGAAGATAATCTTCAAACACCCAAGGAACATGTAAGATGTGAGATAAAATATAAGTTGGGTCTCACCAAGGATTCAATAACAAGATTCCAATATTAAATTATCCAAATAAAGTGATTTCAATTTTCAAATAAACAAATTTTGAATTTAAAGTGATTATTTCAATAAATCATTCTTGACATTTAAAATGATGAAAATGCATTTAAAGTGATGGAAATACTTTTAATAAGAAGGAATTTTTCAGAAATGTCTTAGATAAACACTTTTATATAAATCTGTTTATATTAATTTACATGTAATGAAAAATATTATTCAACAATGACATAAATTTATGTATCATATATAAACAAGAGATAAAAAAGGTTATCTATTATGAGGTACAATATATCCTGGTTATGTGATCCTCACACACTCATGTGATAAATAAAAATGTGTACACATGTCCCCTGAAACTGGTAGGAGGTGACTCATCTATGTCATAATGGGGAACAAGGATGTTCAGACCTAAGTTTTGTTACTGTTGTAAAGTGTCAATCTGTTGTTAGTGCAATTCCAACCTAGTGTGTTTGTCCCAATATCTCACTAACTACCTAGTATATCATGTTATATAATTCAATTCATTGATGGGGAACTTATTTCTAGAAAAAATAAAATACAATTAACTCTCATTCCCCCATTTCAAAAAATGTGAATTTCCATTTAAAATCCAAAATAAGTATTTAATCAAAACATGCCTTTTCACTAAGATAAAAGCCTAAGGTTTATATCAAAACCATTTAAATCCATTTTTTATAAATAAATATTTGAAATCAATCCCAAATTAAATTTCACTATCTATATTCACAATTTAATTCAATAATTTAATTTCAATAATTTCCCTCAATTTCACAAAAAACCCACCATTTCACTGGAATTGGGATTTTCAAAACTTTTCCATCAAACCCATATCATAATTTAAATTATTCATTTTAAATTTCACTAATTCCCATTAATTCACTTCAATTCAATGAAATTGGGGGGTTTTCCAATTTTATACCCAAATCCAATTCAATAACCCCAATTCATTGGATTTGGGTTTTTTAACAACAAACCAAATGAAATAAAAACAAATTTAAATTCAAGAAATTTTGATTAATTCAAAAAAATAAAATAAAATAAATAAATTTATGTCTAACAAAATTTGGGCATCATGACAGAACCACCTGCCTCAAGATTAATGGATCTCATAATGCCAAATTCTAATCGTGATTCAACAATGAAGAATGAAGATCAAAAAAACTTGTAAATGAGGATAAAACCTAGTTTTAAGATCCCAAAATAGGGGATATTAGAACCACAAAGCAACAAAAGAATCCACATAACCTAAGGAAGGATAAGTGAGATCACAGGATATTGATATCACAGTGAGGAAACTAACCCAAAGAAGATTGAAGGGAATTATTCAAGCTTCAAATCTCTTTCGGGATGGATTGTAGGGGAAACGAACTAATCATTGGTGCTTCAAAGAAATAAGAACTCATATGAGTTCATGCTAGGCGAATCCAACACCTAAAATGGGGGTATTTGGACCTTTATGTTATATTTTCAAATTAATGAAATCTCAAGCATGGTTAGCTGGGTAGAGCCACAAAGTTTGAAAAAAAATGTAGACTAACCAAGTTCCTATCTTAAATTTTCCACATGGTTCTCTTAATATGGATCATATATTGACAAAATATGAACCAAATGTGAAAAATCCCATTGCCTTGGGTTGCATGGTTTTCGTTGAGTGGGTGCATTGTTTGGGAAAATCCTGTACCATCCATGCACTAGCCCAAAATTTTCAAAACACTTAAAATTTTTCCCCAAAACAACCTCAAATGAAAATCAAACTAATCATTGTAAAAATAGCTATTTATGAATAAATGAAAATTTTAACATAATGTTTCAACCTCCCCACCATATAAACTTTTTGTCCCCTGAAATCCTACTCAAAAGCTTCCATGCCAAAGAATATGGAGCCACTCCTATCTCGTCATATACTCCCTCTCCCACATCTTGTGATATTAAAAATGTGATACCATTACACTCAACCCAAAGGCATCATCCTCACAGGAAGTTCCTTGTTTTTAGAATCAACTATCCTGAACGGTTGTTCAGTCACAGATAAAATAGGTTCAACGTCATCATCTTGCTATCTCAGAACATGAGATGGATCAGATAGATACATTCGTAACTATGATTCATGGAACATTTTATGAATGAATTTTAGATATGGTGGATGTGGTAAAGGGAAAAATACATTTCCCACTTAATCAACAACCTCAAAAGTTCCCACAAAATGAGGAGCAAGTTTCCCTTTCCTCCCAAGTTTTCAATGACCCAACCATAGTGAAACTTTTAAGAACACTTGGTCCCAAATGAAAACTGAAATGGTTTTCGATGATGATCATCATAATACTTATACTAGATCGATTCCATTAACATTCTCCGATGAGTCAACTTAATCATTACTTTTATATCTTGAACCAAGATTGTTCCAACCAAGGAAATTTCTCCAATCTCTTACCGACACAACAGAGAACATAGAAGGAAGGTGATACAAGGCCTCAAAATGAGCCATTTTGATCATGGGATGGTAACTATTGTCATATGAAAACTAAACTAGACCCAAATTATCATCCCAAGATCCACAAAATTTGAAAAAAAAAAGTGATAATCATGTCATAAAGAACATGTATAACTCTTTCTGTTTGACCATCTGACTGTGGATGGTATGCCATACTCCAATGGACATGAGATCCCAGTGCCTCCTAATAGCCTCTACATAAAAAATAAGTCAATCAAGGATCCCTATCAGATAATATATCATATGGAATCCATGAAATTGATTTTTCCCTTATACATAGATATTTTCCAACTCCTCAACTTTGGTTGTATCAGAAATGCGTAAAAAGTGAGATGACTTCGTCTGCTGATTGATCACAACCCATATTGAGTTATTCATTATCTGCATATATTTAAACTCATCCATAATGTCCCTTGAGATCTTTTCCCACTTCCATTTAGGGGCTAGAAGTGTCTAAACCAAATAAAAAGGTTTTTGGTGGTCGACCTTAACCTGCTAGCACATATAACAGTTACTAAAAAATTTAGTAACGCCTCATCTCATACCTTGACACAAAAATTGATGCCACATCTTATAGAACATCTTGTCCACTCCTAAGTTCACATCCCACTAGGAGATATGGAAATACGAAATCAAAAATTTCCTTACCAAAAATGGTACAACAAATCATTTTCAATAACATAGAATTCCCTTTGTAGAGAATGGCCACTCAACAACGGTCTCCCCATCACAAATAGAGTCTATAATTCTACGAAACATATCATCAATATGATGTTACTAAAAAATAATCTTGAGAAGAGAGGATGTAAACTAAAAAATGGACAAGGATACCTTATCCCTTGATTCCTGGACTCCAATATGCAACTATTCAAATAGAGCCATCAAGTTCCACTGTTATGAAGATTCTTTCGTAGTTTGGGTCAGAAGATTTACAATCAAGGAATTTATAAATAAATTACCCTTCCCCAGGGTATAGGTAATTTCAATTTTGAAATATTTTAGGTATTCCACCCAATACCTCTGGTAGAGATACAATTCTTTTTGATATAATATATAACATAAGCACTTATCATCTGAAATCATAGTAAATCGTTCTTTGTAAAGGTAATGTTTCCAAATCATAAACATGTTCATCACAACTGCAAGTTAAAAATCGTGGGTTGGATAATTATTCTCTTATTTCATAATCTCAAGAGATCCATAGCTAACAAAATGATCACCTTTCATAAGAACACAACCCAAACATGAACCAAATGCATCACAAAAGACCATATAACCCATCCTAGCCTCTAGAAGATTCAACACCAGATTACTCATCAACAGAGGTTTCATATCAACAAAAGAACTCTATCATTTATCATTCCAAGAAAACATTAATCACTTATGATTCGAAGAATTCATTGGATAATCTTACTTTTATAATCCCTTAACGCACCAACGATAATAACCAGGTAGACCTATGAAGCTCCATATTTCAAAAACATTATGGGGTTGTTCCCATATCATAATAGCCTTCACGTTTTCTAGGTAAACTGATATGACATGATCCAAAACTATGTGCCTCACAAAATTCACTTCCTGAATCCTTAAATCACATTTTTAATGAATGGAAAAAATTCGGTGATTTCTCAACAAGATCATAACTATTCTCAGATGATGCATATGATCCTCCTAAAACATAGAGTAAACAAGGATTTTATTCATAAATACTACCACAATGGTATTTTAATACTCATGGAAAATCATATTAATTAAATACATAAAGAATATAGGATAATTGGTTAGACAAAATGTAAAAATTATCTACTCATAATGGTTGTACCTATTCCAAAAGTCTGTTTTCTAAATATCATATTCTTTTATCCCCAACTGACAGTAACTAGGTAAAAGGGTAATTTTTGAGAACCAATTTTCCCCTTTCAACTGTTTAAACAAATCATCAGTCAATGGCTACATATAATTGTTATTTACCATCACTCAATTGAGTTTTCAACAATCAACACATAGGAAAAGTGAACCGTCATATCTCTTAGTAAGGTGAACCGGTGTCTCCCAAGGTGAAACACTCGGGAATATAAAGAATTTCTCTAAAAGATCATGCAATCAATTATTAAGAATTTTCAATTCAAATGGTTTTATGTGGTAATATTGAATAGATAATGGTTGAGTACAAAAAATTAAGTTAATAGAAAACTCTACCACCCTTACATGCAAAAAACCAGAGATGTCAAAAGGAAACATGTCGGGAAAACTGATGCAAACTATAGGGAGATCACCGCTCAAGGATTCTTCTTACAGATCAAAAGAAAATGAAAATATTACTTTCCCCAACTCTATATAAGAAAGTTTATACCTGCTCAACCTTGGGTCCCATTATCCTTGAAGGACATGGAATACACCACCGGCTGTAGTAAATCAGACTTGTCGAAGATAAAAATAAATCTTAGATTTACTAGAAATGAGCCAATCCATCTCAAAAATGGCATCCATTGATTTTATGTTGGAAACCAGAAAAATCTAAGAAAGATAGGAATATGATAGAGAGAAAACTCAAGTGGGGATATAGAGACCATGCTCTCTCGTCATACCAAGGGGTGTAGTAATATTCATGACATAAGATAAAAGCTCTATAGAAATATTTAGAATATTCAAAATACAAGATGAAATAAATTAATGAAATGCATCAGTATGAAATAAAGAAGCCACTAACAATGAATCTATAATGATGGTACCTATCACGGTCACTGTACCCGAATCCACTTCCTCTAGAGACTCTTCCACTATGTGAAGATGCTTCAGTTTGTATGGTTGTGGCTGGAACCCTTTTATCCTTGAATTATCTGATTCCCCCACAGTTTTAGTAGGAAATTATGATCCCATTACACTATAGGGTGTGGAATAAACATGGGAGAATTTAGGTAAATATCCTGAATGTCCACAGGAACCACATACCTTGGGCGCCTTATCACAAACCGTCTTTGAATTCCCAGGATTTTCACACTGTTAGGAAATAAAAGGGCCTCTTACAGGTATTTTAGGATTTCATGAAGGACCTAGCTATTGAGAACCACTATGAGAATCATCATGCGTCCGCTTTCCTTTGAAGTAACACACACTACCAATAGGAGAGAAATAAACTCTTGATAACCTTAAATTACTTTCTAGGTCAATTTCAACCATTAGTGATCTATCCATCACATCATCATAAGAATACAAATTTGGAAAGAAAACTTGAGAATGAATATCATGATGAAGTCTCACATTGCACCTTTTAGAATTCATCTTCTCATTTGATACAATCTTAGGTGTGAAATAAAATATCTCAAAAAAATGGTTTTCATACTCTTTCACAGTCCTGTCAACCTCCTCATGTTTGAAAAACTCCATATCCTTGGATAACATCATTGAATCTGGATAGATCTTGTTGGTGAAATGACCTTTTAATTCTTTCCACTCTAATCCCTCATGATTCTTCACTGTCACCATAGTTTCCCACCATATCCTACTCGGTCCCTCCAACATGAAGTTGGAACACATCACCTTTATTTCTATAGGTGTCTCTGAGAATGAAAAAAAACATTATAACCTTCTCAAGATTTCCTAATCCTCTTTATGATCATTTGATTCCTTGGACAGTGTTGGATTCCATTTAAGGAATTATTGAAAACATTCTAGGGGAATATCCCAGTGAGGTTCCATAGCTGAAGCCATAATGGGTACCTGTGTTGGTGCTTGTACTAGAGCTTTGACAGTATACACAATTAGCTAAACCATATTAAGTTACACTATGGGATGGGATAATTGAATTTTATTAGTAGCTTCCTCCTAGATCATATTTACACATCTTCTCAAAGTCATGATGCTATACAACACCAGAATAACACAGGGATGAAATGATAATGACACTAAAAATTAAAAAATGAGTAAAATTAATTCCAACAGATTGACAAATGAGATTTTTATTTTGATAATATCCAAATAAAAAGTTCAGAAAAGGCTAGAACTAATCCTCAAGACGTCTTTCTCAAACCACCCCTGGTGAATTAAGGTTTTTTTCTGTAAGATCCGACGAGGTACTGAATTGTAACTACCTCCTATGTCCCGAAATGATTTTAAAAATGCATACTAATTTCATGATAAGAATAGCAACCTACCTTTGATAATAATTTATCATGAACCATCCTAGGGACCTTGGAAACCTAATAATCGATCCAGTACTGGCATGGACTAAAGGGAGTTCCTAATCCTCATGGGTTGGATACTAGCAATTGGAATCATACAAAAAAAAGTGGGAACGAATTTACCACAGACATCGCAGAAGGATGATTACAAATTAGTATATATACAAAAAGAAACTTTATTGGAAGATGTGTACTAGAAGTCAAATAGGTGTGAAAACCCAATGTACTATAATAGAGTTCCAATAAAACAGGATAGATAAATAACTTAAGTCCTAATAGACACAACTCTTCAAATCCATAGATCAAAAGCTAGAACAACCACTAAGAGGTTCTTTACCCATACTCAAACCTAGAAGGATAAAATCTACAAACACCCAAACACACAAATTGGGTGTGAGCTAAAATCCTAGTAGGGTCTCACCATGGATTCCATAATAATATTATAATATCAAATTAAACAAAGAAACTTCTTTCAATTTTCAAATAAATTTTTTTTGAATTTAAAGATAATATTTAAAAAAATCATGATTTACATTTAAAATTATTGAAATACATTTAAAGTGATGGAAATAATTTTAATCATAAAGATCTCTACATAAATGGATTAGATAAGCACTATTATATAAAAATATATTGTTTAAATTCACAAGGAATGTGAAACAGTTTAGAAAAATGGAAAACATTTATATGTCATATATCAAAAAGTGAGAAACATGGTAATCTTATAAGAGGTATGACAGTTCTAGGTTAGTAGATCCTCACACACTCATGTGATAAACTACAATGTGTACACACATCCACCGACATTGATAAGAAGGGACTCATTTATGTCCTAATGGGGAAGAAAGATGTCCTCTCAAAAAAAAATTAGTGTTGTAAAGCATTAATCCATTTATATATAAACTCGAACCTAATGTGTTTGTCCCAATAAATCACTAAAAACCTAGGATTTCTTATCCTCTTGTACCATTAATTTATGAGAACTTTATTTTCAGAATCCTTAAAATACAATTAAGTCTCATTCCCCTATTTCAAAAATAACTATTTTTATTTAAAAACCAAAATTAGCTTTTAATCAAAACATACCTTTTCTCCCATATAAAATCCTAAAGTTTCTATAACAACCATTTTAAGATAGTTATTAAAAATATTGATTTGAAATAAATCCAAAATTTAAATTCAAAATATACTTTCACATATAAATTCAAAATTTTAATTTCGTCAATTTTCCTCACTTTCACCACAAACCTCAAATTCATTGAAATTTATGTTTTCACAACTTTTTCTACAAATCCATTATATAATTTAAATTGAAATTTTTAAATTTCACCAATTCTAATAAATACACCCCAATTCAATGGAATTGTGGGTTTTCCAATTTCATTCCAAACCCCATTTCAAAATCCCAATTCAATAGAATTGGAATTTCAGAACAAAAGAAATTAAAATAAAACAAATTTATATTAAAAAAATATCATTTCAAAAAAAATTAAATAAATAAATAAATTTAGAGTTATAAAATTTTTTGCATCTTGACGAAACCACCTAGATTGGGATCAATGGATCTCGTAATGGCAAACCCTAATTAGGATTCGATATTGAAGAATGATGATCATAGAAACCAAAAAATGGGGATGATACCTAATATTAAGATCCCAAGACTAAGGGTATTAGATCCAAAAGAAAAATGGGGATCCACATAACCCTATATAGTAGAATATAGATCATGGGGGATAGAGATCTGGGTGGGGAAATTAACCGAGAGAAGATAGATGGGTATTCCTCAAGATTCGAATCACTTCCAGAAGGGATACAAGTGTCCAAGAACTACTCTTGGGTTATCGCAGAGAAGAATTAATATTATGGGTTCATGATAGATCTATCTGCCTCCTAAAATGGTGGTTTCAGTATCTATAAGTTATATTTTTAGATTAAATAAATCTCATGCATGGTTGCATAAGCAGAGCTGCACGGTTTAACAAACCGTGCAGACTAACTGTACACCTGTTTTAAATGGGATGAATGGTTTCTTCTAAGAGGGTTCATTCATTGACTTATTGTGAACTAACCAAACAAAATCCCTCTTTACTAGGGTTCATGGTTTACTCTAAGATGACACATGGTTTGGGAAAACTGTGTGCCAACTGTGTACGAGCCAATTATTTTTAAAACTCCTAAAATTTTAACCCAAAACAACCCCCAAAAACCCAACCAAATCATGGTAAAATGATGGGTTTAGTCATACCTAAAAACTATACCATGATTTTACATAGTCTATAGATATCTCCACACCTAGAGTGGTGTTGCAACAACTAAACTGACTTGTCTATTTCCGGATGCACCCCAGGTTCCCAATGTGCTAAGATTTTCATAAACATTTCAAACTCTATGCCCACATTCAATAAAATAATTTCATTTAAAATAAAACCAATTTATACATAAAAATACCATTAAATACATGAATACATTCCAAAAAAATCCTTTTAAATAAAAAAACATGAGTTTTCATTCAAAAAACCAAATGAATTGAAAAAAACATATTACAATTCAAGAATTAGAATCACTTGCATAGATACACATTCATCATGAATGATGGAAACCTAGCTACCTTAAATAAAAGAGATTGGAAACCCAACAAATTCCTTCAGAAGGTAATGTATAAAAAAATACAAAAGATCGACAGAAAAAAACTTGACCATCATAAGAATCACAAATGTGGCCAAAACTACTACAATGACCAACAACAGTGAAGAAGCTGGAGGACAACTTATCAGGGTTATGCGACGTGACTACCACGAGAGTAAAACAGTAAACTGGGTGATCTAGAAGGAGGGAGATCACACAAAATTGATAAAAAAACACCCTAAAACTAGATATGGGGGTCTAAGAACCCAAAAAAGGGTTTTACATGCATAGTGGTTAAAACCATTGAACATAAATAATTTTTGTCGTGAAACCCTTTCATGACATGAATTCCATGAATCAAAATTACTCCAAAAAAGGAAGTTCAATGTGTAAAGTTAAATCTTGATTGATCCATTAATGACATGAAATGGTTTTATAGTGTGAAAATTTTCATTCCATTAAGAAGACTCATTATATCTACCCTATATTAGGTTCATATTATGTAACCTCTCCATGACCTGAATATATCTAGTCGGAAGTGCATAGTCAAATTTCCTACAAAAAATCCCAGAACAAATTCTAGGGGATCTATGAACCAAAGGATGACCCTATAAATAAATTGAAACATTTATAAATATACTATATTAACTAAAAAACCTCATACTATTGGTCATTTTCCCCATTAAAGGCTCTCCATCCCCAAGAATCCCAAAATGCACCCAAAAATCAGCAAAACCAAAAAAATGGACACATTATACAAGAAAAAAGGTAACAGGGTGTTAAGAACATATTATGAAATATATGTACAAATTTTTTCCCAAAAAAATTAATAATTAATCATTCATTGATTATAAATTTTATGGAATTGAAGATAAAATCTTTTGAGGGAAAAAAGATATTTTTCCTGAATCTGTTTTTATGCGTGTAAAGTATTTTTATCTTAATAGATTAGATAAATAATAAATTATAACTGATTCTAATAAAATAGTTATATTATATTATAAATCTAATTAATTATCATTCATTTTATTCTTAAAAAAAATTCTTCAAAAATGGGTTTTATTAAATTATTTGAACGAATATTATAACGATTTTTTTAAAATTGTATAAATTGTATTTAATAAAATTGGAAAAGTTTTTTAAATTTTAATCTCATAATAATCTTATGATTAGTTTTTGAAATTTTACAAAAGGATTTATTTTTGTGTTAAAAGTAGAAAATGACAATATTTTAGAAATTGTCATTTATTTTATTTAAATAAATTAATTTAAAATTGAAATTATTTTAAAGATTTGGTTTCTAAGTAAAATAAGATAAATTTTAGAAAATATTATATAATTAATTCCATATAAACTATCATTATTCTTTATTTGGTATAAAATAATTTCTATGCATAAAAATGAATTTTTCTATACACTACTTTTTGTTACATTTCAAGCACTTGTATTAAGACTAATTTATAAAATATATAAAATATATATATTGAAATTTTGATTTAATAATTTGAATATAGAGATTAATTTTTTAAAATATGTATGTTTAATTTTTGGTCAAAATTAATTGTAACCATGGTAAAAGTTTATCACCACTGTAATGTGTAAAACAAATTACATATGGTTAATACTAAGGGATAAGGTCTCAAAATCAAACAAAAACATGATTTTTTTTTCATTTTATGGGTTTAATTATACCATAAACATCCAACTTTGTAAAATATGGAATTATTTCTAATTGAATTTGATTATGACCTTTGTTTTATTTTAATTTAAGAAAAATTACAAAATCCCACTCTCCTTCATTTACCATATCTAATATGTTATCATATGCATAAAAAGTGGATTTGGAAAAATATTTATGGTTATGAGGAATATGAATAAATTATTTTAATTATTTTACTTTATTTTTAATTTTTACATATAGTAAAATTACCTTGAACATTTATGCAACACTCGCGCAATGCTTGAAAATGTAGTAGAAAAATCAAGAAAACTACTTTAAAAAATGTAATACGTTTTGGATGAATTATGATGTAGCAAGACTTTATTAGATAATTATAATGTATATCTGAGGGTTAAAGATTTTTTATTCCATTTTCATCATTATATTGATTCCACTAATGATATGATTTGGGAATAGTCTTGAAAATGGCCTTAAATGGTATTTAATATTTTAAAATTATTATTAAACCATTATAAAATTAGAAAAATGCATTATTGACTCAACTGGGTGGTAATTTTTTTATTATATAATTTATGGTTCATATATACTTTAATTGTTTAAAAAAAATTATTTTCATTACCCTTAAAGTGTGAATAAATTATTAAATTGATTATGGTTAAATAGGGTTAATGAGGGGGTCAACTAAAAGATAAGGTTTAAAATAACACGTAAACATGTATAAAATTAATTTTTTGTGTATAATTTCACCTTATCCACTTTGAATTATAATATATGAGACATTTAATCCATTTTACATGATTTATACCCAAATTATATATTAATATTACATGTATTAAGAGGTTTTCCACCCACCTATGTTACAGAAGGGAAGGTCCTCTCATAACCTCTACACACCTTTTGAGAAATTAATTTCATAAAATACCTAAGAAATACCTTTTTAATACTACTCCCAAGATCCTAAAATCCATGGTCTAACTACAACACCAACCTTTAATGGATTAATTTCTAAGCCAAAATAGGTTTAAAAAAATGGAGATATAATTCTTAACCAAGGGTTTGAATGTTTATTTATTCTTTCACATCCTCAAAATATTTTATAACCATATTGATATAATGAAATCAGTATCTTAAATATTATTAAATATTATTATATTCATGTCACAACCCTTTTTAATCTCCTTTTATGTATAATTTATATGGATTAAAAAATTAATCTATGGATCTAATTTTATGAGGTTTTTAATTATATATTTCAAAACCTGTTATATATTTATGTTACAATCTCATTTTATTAATTATTTTTTGTCAAATTTCCATTTATGAAAATTATATATTCCTTTAAAACTCATAAATTCTATTCACCTATATTTTTTTCATTTTTTCTATTAAAATTTCCTTTCTTTGTTTTTTAATATGATAGATAAAGTGTTTTTAATATAATCTAACCTTATTTCTTCTTTTGGCCAATAATCTTTCACCTACATATGAATGTTTTCTAAAAATTTTCAAAGAATGTTTTTTCTATGATATAATGATTGTATAAATTAATTTTCGGCAATATTTTATATTCTATAATTTTTTTTAAATGTATCTACCTGTCATTTTATAAATGATGTACTTTTTTCTTTTAACCAAAAATGTGAATGCAATCTTTGTTTTAACATTTACCATAGAATGATTTTTCTCTTGGTCCTGAAAACTGTTTTATATATAGATTACTTTAAATGTTTCTAGGGTTATTTTCACATAAAGTCTTTTCAATATTATAGAAATTTTTTATTTTAAAAAAATATTAAATGAAAATCTATGTGTTCACTTGATTTTAAAAGTTTATTTTAAATGATTTTATAAAATATATTTTTCATCTATGTTAACTTATTTTGAGGAGTATTATGTTTCAATGTAATATGGTCATATGATTCTACCTACTTTTACAAATGACTTGTGACAATTATGCTCTTAGATTGATTTTATTGATCTCTTTTCATTCCATGGGTGAATTAAGATATTATGATACAATGAATTCTCTTATGATGTCATCCAATTTCTTTCACTACATGTATTATGATTTTGGAAAGATTATATGTTTATGAAACCCATTTTTTTCCATGGGGTTTGCTATAATGAAATGAGTAATTTTTTATGATCTTGTGGAACACATATATATAGTTTTAATTTTTCAATAGGTTTGATAGAAATTATATAGGATTCCAATTAATTATTTAAAAATGGATATCTCATGACGTAATATTTAGTGGAATGTGGATTGAACCTAATTCAGTAAGGCAAATTGTCTATTATAATAGTGTTGGGAGTGAACCTTGAATAAGGTTGTGATGGAATAAGAAGTGAATCCAATCCACTAAGACAGACTAGTAAGTTAGACTTGGCCAATGAAATGAATTCATATACTTATGATTGTTCCAGAAAATTCCTATGAAATGTTAAAGCATTATTACATGGATATTGATTTATAATATATGACTGATTGGGTATGAACTTTGTATGTTATAATCATGATCTCATACCCTCAAAATAATCTTATTCTTGTATATGATCATCAATTGATATCTAAGATGTCTTTCAATACTAAGTATTTAAGCATACCCTTTATTATGTTTCAATTTTCCGAGATTATGAAGAATTATATTATGTAATATTTTTTGATAAGGGTATCATGTTTATTGAATTTTGTGGGATATGTTGATATATTAAATGGAATAATAAAATATAGGTATTATTGTAAAATTCCATTTAGGTAAGGGTATAATTTCTGGCCGGCTCGGCCCGAATAGGCCTGGACAGGGACGGGCCTAGCATGCAGAAAATTGGGCCGTCGGCCACTATTCGAGCTAGGTCGGGCTGGCCCGAACATCCCAATGAGGCGTCCCAATCCTGGGCTCGGGCCGACACAAACCATCGGTTCGGATCAGGATTTTTCGGGCTGGGTCGGGATTTTTGGGGTCGGGCCAGGCTTTTTCAAGTCAGGCCATGGTGGGATTTTATTATTTTAAAAATAATTGTTTGTTTTAAAACTTGTTTAAACGTTTTTATTTAATAATTTTTTTAACATTTATTGAAAAAAATTATAGTTATTTTTCAACGGATGTTTTTTGTAAAAATGTATATTTTATTTTTTATTAACATTTTATAGTGGATGGATATGTTTTTCTTGTATAAATATATTCATATATTGTGAATCTATATATATATTTTTTCAAATAGTAAAAAAATTAATGAGGGGTTTTGGGGGGTGCACAACAGTGGTTGAGTTTAAAGTCTTATTATTTAAATGTTTTTTAACATTTATTTAAAACATTTTTTTAACTTATTTATAATTTTTTAAGCGTTTGTTAAATTTTTTTATTTAAATGTTTTTATTTAAAACATTTTTTAATATCTGTTTAAAACATTTTTTTACATTTTTTAATGATTAATTTAAAACATTTTTTAATTTTTTTAAAAGCATGTTGTTTACAAGTATTTTTTTAAACATTTTTCATTTTTCATATTTTAATGTAAAAATTAATTTTTAAGTGTTTGTTTTAAAAAATTAATTTATGATTTTGTTTTAAAAACATTTTTTAAACATTTTTTTAAAACATTTTTTTAACCCTTTCCAAAACTTTTTTTTTACATTTTTTGAAATGTTTTTACATTTATTTTTAGATGTTTAATTTTAATTTTTTTTGAACCCATGTTTTTTACTTGTATTTTTTTTAAATATATTATGTGTTATATAAAAACATTTTTTATTAACATTTTACAGTGGGTAGATTTTTTATTTTTTCTAAATAGATTTATATGTTTTTATGAATTTATATATATTATGTGAAAATTGATAAAAAAAATATTAATAAGGGATTGGGGGTGCGCAGTACCCCTGTAGTGGGTTTAAGGCATTATTATTTAAATGGTTTTTATCATTTATTAAAAAAGATTTTTTACATTTATTTTTTCCCAATTTATGAAAATTAGTTTTAAGCATTTTTTAATTTAAAAAAAATTTAATGATTTCTAATTTTTTCCAGGGTAGGCCCGGCCCGTCCGGATCATATTCAGGCCATGCGAAAATTATAGCCTTAGGGGGTGCGTAGCAATGGTTGAGTTAATTTTTTTTCTAAATAGATTTATATATGTATATATTATATATAATATATGCAAGTTTCATCATATTTAATAAAACTAATGAGGTTGGGGGTGCACGAACATCGTTGGGTGAGTAGTTATTTTTTTGTCAATATATAATAAGTTAATATATATATATATATAATATGAGAAAATTGTAAAAAATATAATTAGGGGTTGGGGGTGTTCCACAGTGGGTGGGTTAATTTTTTTTCTAAATATATTTATATATAATATATGCAAGTTGCAAAATATTTAAAAAAAATTATTGAGGTTGGGGGACAAGCACAAACATCATTAGGTGAGTGTGTTATTTTTTTGTTAACATAAAATAAGTTATTATATATATAATATTAAATCATTGATACACACACACACATATATATTATTATTGGATTTTTAAAAGCCACACTTAATTGATATATATTATTAATAGATTTATATATATATATATATATATATATTATTAATGGCTTTGTTTATATATATATAGATATATGGTGTGCGCAAACATCATTGGGTGAGTGTGTTATTTTTTTGTTAATATATAATAAGATATTATATATATATATTTATAAATTTAAATGATTAATATATATGTGTGTGTGTATAATATGAGAAAATTGTAAAAATAATAATTAGTGGCTGGGGGGTGCACTACAGTGGGTGGTTTAATTTTTTTCCTCAATAGATTTATAAATGTATAGTATATATAATATATGCAATTTGCAACATACAAAAACAAATTAATGAGGTTATGGGACGTGTACAAACACCATTAGGTGAGTGTTATTTTTTTAATATACAATATGTTATTATATATATAATATTAAATCATTGATATATATATATATATATTAATATCTTTGATTATAAATATATATATATATTATATTGAATCATTTATATATATATATAGTATTAATGGATTTTTAAAAGACACACTTAATTGATATATATTATTAATGGCTTTGTTTATATATATAAATTATTATATATATATATATAATTATATTTCATTGTATATACACACACACACATTATAATTATATATAATAATAATTATATGTATATATATACACATGACTAAATATATAATATATATATATATTATATTATATATTATTTTTTGTTAATATATAATTACATATATATACATATATATAAATTCTGGTAATAATATAATAGGCGCAGCCTTGGAAGCTTGAGGTAAGGGGATCAAATCTCTCAACCAGCAGTTACCCGTTATTTTTTTTTACAGTGGGCTGGGCTTCGCACGGGTCAGCAGGCTGGGCTTCGCACAGGCCCGCGGGCTTGGCTTTTTTGGGCCAGCTCGGCCTGGCCTGTGGGCCTTATTGGACAGGTCCAGGCCCAACCTGATAAACCTAAGGCCCGAGCCCAGCCTGGCCCGACGCGGTCTTTGCCGGGTCGAGAGGCTCGGGCTTCCTGGCCAGGTCTGTCAGGCTTTGTTACATAAATATTTTTCTAAAATATATAAATTTGTAAACCTAAAAGATATCGGTTGTGTAAGTGATTCAATTTTTGATATGGATATTATAACTATAGATGATTAAAATTGGGTTGTTTAGAAGGTATCATGGCTAGAATGTAAAAACAATATGAATTTAGGAATGGATCCTTGTATACATGTCTCGGGATTTCAAAGGTGGTATTAGAGTAGTGTTTAGATAACATTAGAGGTTAGGAATTTGTCAAATATGTTTAATTTAAGAGTTAAGGACACCATTATGGGTTGATTTTTTAAGGATCATGATAACTTAAAACTCATAGATACCCTTTTTAGTTTTTATGTAATGTGGTTTTAAAGTGGTTGATAACATTTTAAGAAAGGTTTATTATGTTTTAATATATTTTTGAAGTTTATGTAACCCTTAGGTTTAACAAGAAATTTACTATGAAGTTATTAATAATAAGGGTATTGGGAACATAAGAAAGAAACATATAAAATTTAAGGTTAATAGATTTATTGAAGATGAGGTAATTATGGTTAATGGTAATTAAGGGATTATGAAATTTCAGGATAAAATGGAATTGAAAAGTGATTTATTGACTAAGTGATTAAAGTTATTTTTGAAGAAGTTCAATTTAGTGAAAATAATATATGATTAAGGTTAATATAAAATTAAGGCTAGTATGTGAATTTATTTTAGGATTAAATATTGATTGATATTTTTGAAGCATGTATTCTTTTATTATGGCTTCAAGGTAATTCAAGATTTTTTGGGAAATGATTTTTCTATTTTTTTGTATATGTGAATATGATTTATATATATATATATTGTCATTCTATATGTGATTAATGTTATTTGTGGACAAATTTTAATTTGATCTTGGAAAAATATGCTATCAATTTTTTTTTGGGGGGGGGGTTCAAATTTGGTTAAACATATTTAAAAGTATTTTATGTTTAGTTTTTTTATGAAATGACTTAGGATTATCTTTGGGTGGTATTGTTGAGGTTTTTAAAAACAACATATTATTTTATTATATGATGGTTTTTTCAATTTTAGTATTATCATTCCATATGGTAACAAATTTTTTGGTACATATTTTGAAACAATATGAATAAATTTCCTTTATTATTTAGATCTTATTAACCATAGAGAGGTAATTTTAATTCTATATGAATGAAAAATTAATCATTGTTATTTTTGGCGAAGTAGAGGAGGGGAAATTCTAAGAAAAACAAAAGGATGGTATTGTCAAAATAAATCAAGAATTTATATTTTATCGCATTCTATATCTCAATGGTAAAATAATTCCTCTGAATTGTGAAAGAGGAATATAAATCTACTAAGTCCTTTGTAGAAAATTTCACCCAACATTCAAGGTATACTTTTTGAAACCAATTATAAATTATGAGGTTTAAAATACATATATGGTTTAAGAAATATTTAAGAAAGTAAAAGTTTCTTAATCTTATCATATATATATTAATTACCTTTTCAATAAAAAATGTAATTTATGTTGATTAAAAGATAATTTCTTCCACTTTGTTGTATTAATTTTTGATTATGTGGAATTGGTTCTGAAAATGTATTAAACCATTTTCCATGAAACAAATGATAAAAATCATGATGGTGAAATTTCATTAAGGGGAATATAATTCCTAACATCATTTTACTATAGCTTATGTGTTATTTATTATATGGAAAACAAAATACAAGATATTATATTCTAAGGATCAAGTTTTTGTAGTATTCAAAATACTAGATATATTTCACTATAATTTTACAACAAAAAAGGGAAAATAATTATTCCAAAATTATATCCTAGTTCAATTATGGAATTCTAATTTATTATGCAGGGATATTGGGAAATAAATCAATGGTGTTCATATTAATTTCCCAGTATAGAAAAAATGCACAACAGATGCTAATAAATTATCAATCTGCTATATAAAACATCATGAGTAAAATTAAAGACATAAAAATGAAAAAAAAATTAATACATGAAATAATGAAAAATTTATAATCAAATATGCCACAAAATACTCTAGAATATGGATTTTCATAATATCGTACATAAAAAAAACACCACCAAGTCCTTGGGCTAAGACAATATACATCAAGGGCAAGTACACTCCCATTAAATTATCTTAGTTAAACCAAGAGACCTTCCAGTGAACTGAGGGGATATATAATTCCAGGATCCAAACATCACATAAAATTCTAATTCATGCCATCACATTCCAAATGATTATAGGCTATACATGGAATAATTTTTAAGGATGAACAACTTATAAGTACATGACTCATTTGCTCGATGAATCATGTCATAAATTATCTTCCTATAGAGAAACTTAGATTAAATGGGGCATAAATAGATTTTATAAAACAATGGATTAATAATAATGTATAAGTGAATTATATAATAATATATAAGTAATAATTATATATTTACTATTTTCAAAAAACACACACAATAAGGGATTTATATGATGTTTTAGCTAATGGGTACTCATCAAGATTAATGATTTCCATTTTTATTAGGAAATTATATTTGTAACTATATGAGACCAAGGAAACACATAAAATATACATAAATATACATAAATATATAAATTCTATGTTTTGGTTTATATATATTATGATTATTATCTATATCATATCTCGTGGGACTGTCAAACTAGGTGTAGAGTAAGGACTGAATCACTATTCACCAAGATGATGATTGAGTTATACCCGACCAAATAATTTTAGAGTTATTACTTCTATATTCATCTAATATAAAACAAAATCAACTTAAATTATTCATACAAGTATGTATTTACTTGTAAAATCACACACTTTTTACATAACCAAAGTACCTGATTTCTATTTCCACGAGGAGGTTTAAGCATACTAAAAATTTATTAATTGTGAAAAATATGAGTGAATGGAAGGATCATAATAGTTATTTGTATTAATAGTATAATATAAAATTACATCAATATCATAACGGGATAATGGATTGTGTATGAAAAAGGATATGGTGATGGTAATGTAAATAGGAATTATAGAGAGAGAGAGAGAGAGAAAATTAACTCTTATTTCAGCATAATAACAACATACAAAAAGGGTGTAATGTAAGGTTTTTTTAAAGTATCCATAATAATAGTTCAATGGTGGGATACTAAAATGGATAAATAACTTATAATTATACAAAATGTAAAGTTAAATTGTATTAAAAATATAAAAATTCAAATAGGAAACCAAGTGATAGAAGTAGGAACCCTTAGCTCACATTAGATTCTTTGATTGAAACCTGAACATAGATACACAAAAACACTTCTATTATGAAGATATATCTAGGGGTAAAAAAATTTATATGGAAATTAATTTGTAATTTTTAATTTGAAATCATTAAATGAGAGGAGTGGTGGGTATTTATAGGTGTGGTTAGTGGACTTTCATGGAATAATTTATTAGTTATTTTACTATTCCACTTTCCATTAGTGCCCCATAATAACCATTATTATCAACTCTCACACTTGATTCCAGATGATTTAATTTCATTCCAAAAATATTGAAATAACACTTCTTTGGATGAAATTAATCATTCTTACTGACTGAATGGCCCGAAGGCCTTCTTTTTTATTGATTTTCTAATAACCCCCCTTTCAAGGGATGAGGGGGAGCCCTTACAAGGCCCGTAGGCTTAGGAATTACATTTCCCAAAGGCTTGGAGACATTACATAATCCATTTTATAAAATTAACCCTCTAATTATCTACATTGAACCTTTTATGTTTTGTTGATACATACTTCGAAAATAGTTATAAGAGAATAAATCCTATTAATTTAGTAAAATAATTTACATTACAATACAACTCAACTGCTAGATACATAACATCTAATTACACCATCTTGTACCCTAATAATATGTTTTGAAATTGTGATAATTTCCTGGGGTGGTTTGACTAATATTTATTTTTAAGTGGTTTCCAATATCTTTAACTTCTCCCACAGACAGTTCCACTCTAACTTCACTTGTTGGAGTTCTTCTTGGGCTTGGTTAAGGGAAAACCCCAGTGATGATACCTCTATCCAAAAAATCTAATTAATGAACTTTCTAAGTAATATTACTACTATTAATGTCTATATTTTCCCTCTTTGGTGATAATTTACATTCATCATTACCCTTATTATAGACTAATACTAATGTTCTATTCTTAATTTTTATACCACTAACGGTCGTAAAGCCCAACATCTATATTAAAAAAAATTCATAATTTCCAATGGCCATATTTATGAATGGTCATAATTCAAAATGGTAATAGTTTCCAATGTTCAAAATTCTCAATTTTCATGTTTACCAATGATAATAATAAATAATGATCATATTGACCAATGGTAATATTCATCCTTATATATACACCTACATCTAAATCCCTTTATAATATTATCTATGTTATTACATGATGTCAATTCCAATGTTTATTTTATTTTATTAATAGAAATTTATTTGATATGGTTTTCATTTCTTTTCATGTATGATCCACCAAAGTATAATATTTTAGAGTTCTCACATATTGTTTCATGATTTATGGTACCAATTTTAGCTTATGTGAATAATTTAATTACTTATTTTTTTATATCAATATTTTTATTATTATTATTATGATATAATAGAGTGTTCATTATGAAAAAACATTATGATTACATATTTATTTTCTATTATAAAACCTCATGTTTTGCATTTTCAACCTTAAAACAAATTCAACATTGGAATTATAATTCAACATTTAAAAAATGTAGACAGGACTTTATCATAAAATCCTATAGCTCCCACATTTGTTCTTCTAGATAATGATTCCACTAGTGAACCTTCACCAGATGAGTCATTATTTTTTGATGTACTTGTTCCCTTAATGATGTGTAAATGACCATTTTTTCATTTAGTATTTTAAATATTTAAACCCACATTTCATTTCTTATTTCATCCACCGTCCAAGCCCTCTCCCTACCATTAGGGATCACCCAAGTAATTTTCCTAGGATCTGTGATATCTTTACTTTCCAGTCTCTAAATCAAGATTCATTCATCTATCTGGATAAATAATGGTGGGTTATTCATTTTAGAGGATCCTTTCTCCATTTGTCTTCCTATCTATGATGCTATTTTGATGTAGTCTAATATGACATGTTTTTATGGTATTCATTCTCTATTCTATTATTTCTAATCCAGGTCGAATCAGAGGTCGATACAGGATAAGTGTTCTTATATGGGTATAAGGTAGGTGATATATACATTTTCCCTCAATGTTTTGTTAATTATACCCTATTTTTTTGTGCCACATACTGAAATTTTCTCTCTATTTCATTTTTGAAAATACCGCATGGGATTGAAATGGAATATTGTGGTCTTGGTGAAAAAAAGTTTACATAAATCAGATATATTTGTCCCTTTTGAGTGTTTTCCAATGTGTTTGTTTGGAAATGGAAACACACAACAGTTCTATAACCCTCAGGGACCTTCTTTCCAATGGCAAGAACTCATTGGGGAGTTTTTCCAATGGTACATAACACACATTGTTTTAGATTATAAGAGTTTGATCTCATTACACTTGGGGGGGTATAATTTCCTACTTTGGGACTCTCTTATATATTTAAGATATTTCTATGAGTCCTTCATCAATTCCCAAGTATGACATTGGTCACCCTTGAATTAACAATCAAGTATTTGAAAGTATTGAATTTAGAATCATTTGTATTTATATGTGGTTATTCATCAACAGATATATCTATATGTATATGAGGTTCTCTATCAATGATATCCTCTTATTAAAATATTAGATATTATCTGGATGTTAATTTGAAGATTCTGGTTTTCATCCACATAGGGGGGTGCTCTAGAGTGTATTATCATCCAGGGAATCAAGAGTTGTTTTGATGTCTAGTTTGGACCCATGAATGGTATTCCTATATATTCTCATGAAAGTAATTAGAATCCACATAGTTTGGTTCCACTTAATCGTCTACATCATAATTTTAAGGCCATGTGTTAAGTACCAAATCATGTAGTTTGACATCATGTTTTAGGGTCGTGTATCTTAATAGTGCTTAGAAAATGTTTTGTGTGGGACTTATTATGAAGTGACACATGGAACTTGGAAGGGATATGTGATCCTAGGTTCGTTGATACCCTATAGAGAATGTGACCTGTAGATAATAGTGTTTTTTAGGGATGTTGGGTTTGGACCTCAGGGAGGCTTCGTATATATTCCATTTGGATGGGAATCAAAGTCCACATAGATTTATTATGAGGACCCACACCTTTGGGGGATCCTAAGTTTATATAATAGGGGATTATAGTCCTTTGGGAGGACTATGTTCGGACTTATTCCTAAGGAGGATGCCCTGGGGATTTGGTTTATGTCTAGGGATTATACCAAGTAGTAGGCTCATGGATTGAGTTTGGGCTTATACATGGAATGATTCCCATGGTTTGGACTTCAAGGATTATTTCTTAGGAGGATTCTCTTGTGATTGATCATGTGAATATCATGATTACCACCAATATCTATTCCCACATGATTCATGCTCTGTGTGAGAAACAAGTGGAATTGATGAATATAGAAGACCCACAATCATATTTGTCCATTAGGGGAAAAATGTTGGACCCCAAAGGGAAAAGAAAATGGTTTTTGAATGTGTCCATATCATCTATTATTTTGGTAATTAGGATAGTCACATATAATGATCTATCTAGCTTCTACCTAGGAAGGTGAATTGGGGAATGAGTGTTTCCACTTGTATAAAGATTAGTGGGCTTACTCCTGGTGGTATTTCCTTATTATTTGATACATGTATTTGAGGACCCATGCCTATATAGGATCTCTAAAGGATGTAAAAAAGAATATTAAGAAGAATATTGGCTACCCAAAGAATCCACCTCATCATGAAAATTTCATGATCATGTCGAACCTCTAAGAACACATGAGTCATTATTGAATGTGAGAAACGGGTGGAAGTCAAAGAACTACAAAGACTTACCATCCTTCCCCGGCTGGTGGTAGAGGGGTGGGAGATGGGATAAGAATAATGGGTTGCGATATACCCCATCCCACCAATCGTTTTGCCCTATAATTTTTGAGTAGTAAGTAATGAATATGGATAGTTCCTATAAGAATATATTGGGCCTTACTCTCGGAGGGTGGCCCTGAAATTAGTTCTGGATGAAAGGGGAATGATATCATTCCCAAATGAAGGGAAATCCAAACAAGATCCTCACCCTCCCCTCATAGAACTGGAGGTCCCCTATCTTAAGGATGGTGAGGGTATGGAAGGCCCCAATCCATCATTTATGGTACCATAAAATACCTTGCATCATCCCTAGATCTGGGGTCCCCATGACCAAGAGAATGCACACACACATGAACCTCGAGGACCTAACTCGTGTGGTAGGGGAAGTGTCGGACACCTCTGCCCATTGGAATGCATACCCCAATGGGAGACATGATGGTTTTCCTATTTCCATAGATTTCAAGTATATAAGATTCGGTAGTGGTTTCAATTTGTTCACTCTTAGGAAAGGGAGATAGAGAAAGAGAGGCCCAACCACGGGTGTCTTGGAATAGTGCATGAGTAGTGGCTAACATAGGGTAAAATCTTTAGTGTTCCAAAGGTATCTCACATAAGGTATGCTACATGCATTGGAAGCATCATGCAGGTAGGCCTATGTAAGGAAAAGGCACTTTGGGTGATATACAACTTTGGAAACAATACTTGGATGGGGAATTGATCAAGGCTTCAAGGGTCGCTAAAGGTGTTCCTATAATTTTCTCATGCTAGTCCTTGGTTATGGAATGGGACCTACACTAGAGTTCATCAACCATATGGTAAGGGTTTATTATTAATGTGATATGTATTTTAGACCCTCTTAAGACTTTGTTTCCACTACCCCCTTTTAATTACCTTATTCTTATATTTTGGTTGGCTAACTGGAAGGTTTCTATGGACCTTGGAGAAGGACTAAGGTGATCAGAGCATCATGTGTTCTTTGGGTTTTTTTCATCAAAATGAAGAGCCACACAGTCCTATTTATAGGTAAACATGGGATCTTGAGTGAAGGTGTCTCCTCACGTACATCTATCATGAAAGTAAATGTGTGGGTGCCTTGCACAGTGATGCTTGGTGACCCAACTATTTGCACTAGTACAGTGCCATTGGATGAGGAAGTACCCTGAAGTACCACTCTTGGCCCAATGAAAAAAATTAAGGGTCGCACTATGAACTTTTTTGGTCTAGTTAAATGATAATTTCAATCATAAAAAATGGAAATCCAATCTATCCCTTCCAACAGCATAAATATGTATGTCTACTCAACCCCTATAGTTGGTGTCTATGTGGGGATCACGTAATGAATTATATGGAAAATTGGATGGAACACAATTCACGTTGTAAAAAAATACCCCCTTAGAATTATATTCATTCAAATTCATAGGAATCTAGTTATAAGATAACTATTGGAAACTTTGAGGCATTCAAACATTAGTTCATGGGCTTTGAAAGGCTCACTAATAGAAAAATGATTTTTAACGTCGCCAGTTTGACGTCGGTTTCTTATAAACCGACGTAAATAATTTTTACGGTGATTTTTTGGCGTCGGTTTTTAAAAAAACCGACGCCAAAAAGGGAAAAAAATTGTTTTGGCGTCGGTTCCTAAAAAAACCGACGCAAAAAACTAAAAAATAAATATTTCGGCGTTGGTTTTTATGAAAACCGACGCCATAAATGTTTTAAAGAAATTCTTTGGTGTCGGTTTTTTAACAAACCGACGCTAAAAATTAAAAAAAACTACTTTTCGCGTCGGTTTTTCTAAAAACCGACGCGAAAAGTTAAAATATATTTTTGGCGTCGGTTTTTATGAAAACCGACGCCATAAATGTTTTAAAGAAAATTATTTGGCGTCGTTTTTTTAACAAACCGACGCTAAAAATTAAAAAAAAAACTACTTTTCACGTCGGTTTTTTTAAAAACCGACGCGAAAAGTTAAAATATATTTTTGGCGTCGGTTTTTATGAAAACCGACGCCAAAAAATTTAAAAAAAAAATTATATTGTTTTAGATAATTCTCTAATCTTTGATTTGACTGGTTGTGGAGCAAAAACTGAGTTACGGATTAAAAGTTATGGCCTTTGAAAGTTGAACTTCTTTAAGACTTCTTTTAGAGAAGGTCAACTTCCGACATCCATAACTTTTAATCCGTAACTCCGTTTTTGCTCCACGACCAGTAAAATCAAAGATTAGAGAATTATCTAAAACACTGTAATTTTTTATTTTAATTTTTGGTGTCGGTTTTCATAAAAACCGATGCCAAAAATATAATTTCACTTTTCGCGTCGGTTTTTTTAAAAACCCACGCCAAAAAAATTATTTTTTGTTTTTGGCATCGCTTTTTAAAAAAACCGACGCGAAATGTAGTTTTTTTTTTAATTTTTAGCATTGGTTTGTTAAAAAACTGACGCCAAAGATTTTTTTTTAAAACTTTTATGGTGTCAGTTTTCATAAAAACCGACGCCAAAATTTTTTTTTTCATTTTTTGCGTCGGTTTTTTTATGAACCGACGCCAAAAAGGATATTGATTGACATTTTTTGCATCGGTTTTCTAAAAAACCGACGCCAAAAGTCCAATGTAAATACTATTTTGCGTCGGTTTCAAACAAAACCGACGCCAAAGAGTAACGCGGGATCAGAATTTCAATTTTTTTCACAACGCGCGTTTAACTTTTTAAAATCCCGCCTACATTTTCGTACAACGCAATTGAAAATATTTTCGTTTACTATATATATATACAGTTTCTCCTTCTTTCATCATTTTCAACATCTTCAATTCAATCACGATTTCAATGCGACTTCAATCATTAATTTGAACATGGTACATATTCTATTCATTTGTTTTCTTTGTTATTATTATCCTTCATTTCTAAACAACTCGATTGGCTTTCTTATAATGATGATTCATTCTCACTTCTAAATGCAAGTTATATGATAATAAAAAACATATCATTTCGATGGAAGCCCCTAAAACCATTGAAATATTTTTGATGTATTATTATTATTTTATTGCATTTGGTGTATATGATTTTAATTTATGTTTATCATGTTTTCTTTGAAACGAGTTGTATCAATCAAAACTTTGATAGGTTCAACTTCTAACGGCGATAACTTTTGAACCGTAACTCCATTTTAGGTCCACAGCCTGTCAAATCGAAGCTTAGGAAATGATCTAAAACCTAGAAAAAAATTTTGATTTTTGGCGTCGGTTTTTATAAAAACCGACGCGAAAAATATTTTTTTTCATTTATGGCGTCGGTTTTTTTAAATAACCGACGCCAAAACTACTTTTTTAAATTTTTCGCGTCCGTTTTTATGAAAACCGACGCGAAAAATTATATGAATTATTTTTTTTGGCATCGGTTTTTTACAAAACCGACGCCAAAAAACGAATGTTATTCATTTTTCACGTCGGTTTACAAAAACCGACGTAAAAATTCATATTTTTAACGTCGGTGACTTCAACGTCGGTTAAAAACCGACGTCCGAAATAAAAAAAAACCGACGTTAAAAACCGTTTTTCTACTAGTGGCTGTAGATGGGGCTTGGGAGGCCATTCAACAAATGAATAGTTATGTTGACAGTCATTTAGAATGTGTAGTAGAAAGCCTCAATTTTGTGGATGCTCCTATGATTTTTTTTTCTCATAAATGAAAATAATTTGCATTCTTATAATCTATGTATTCATCCATATTCCCCTTCTGTTATAATAACATAACATTGAAGATGATTTACATAACAATATATCATTGTATCATCAAGTCGTAACCACTGTGATATGGATGGGGAAACTCACTAATTCTTAACTAAGCCATGAAGCATAGATATTTTAGTTTAATTATTGATATGATCTTATAAACAACCCAAAAAAATTGTTTCATTTGTGTCATTGCCCTAATTTTTCATAAGTTTTATGTAAGGAATACATATTGGGTGAGACTTGGATTTTCTTTAGCCTGTGATTTCTTTGTTTACAGCCTAAACAGTTTGGTGACTTTTTATTTTCATTTCCCAATTTTTTTCAGGCCACATAGTGTGTAGGTCTAGCGATCTAAGGATCAAATTTTCTCTAGACTTCCATTTGTGGGTTTTCACTCTAGAGAGTAAAATGTCTCTTTTTTGGGGATGTTTAATGTAATGAAATCTGGACTACAATGACTGGTGTTTTAGGTCAAATATCTTTGACCCTGATTTTTTAGATTATTTCCTAAATATGTCTTTTTATCCAAGAATGATTTGGCATTCTTTAGATAAACAAAGTGGTAATTTGAGCCATTATTTTGTGGTTTCTAAATCCAAAACATGATATTTGGGAATAGAGGAGGTCTCTCTTGAGAAATAAGTTACCACTTGTTGTCAATCCCATTTTGTTAGAGACATTATGAAAATACCAATAGGGAATGTTACTATATATTCAAATAGTGGCATAATGTGGCTAGCATGCCATGAAAATTTATAGAGAACACATACAGAGCTTTCTAGGTCATGTTACAACATAGTCAGAAAAAAGTGTTATTCCAAATTTTTATATTCTCCTGCTAATGGAAAAAATAAAGTTTATGGATATTCAGCTGTCTCAAGACTAGAATGGGTGGTTTTTCCAAGGGATTATGTCTGAGAATGAATAAATAATCTATGTTGGAATTTTCCATGAATGAGAAACCTCTCCTACCTAAATTTGGATTGTGGGAATGAGGATACAATTTTTTAAATGACTGATGTCAATGGGAAGGCCCCTTTTAATTGGGGTTGAAGCATCATGCATTTTAATGTTGTGAGACCCTGAAATTGACCATGAAGCTTAACATCATATCACAGGGATGTTGTTGTATAGTTTAATGTATTGTGACTAGGATGTTATACTAATGAGTTTATTATCATATTACAAGGACATTATGTTTCATAGTTTAATGTCATACAATGAGGACATTATTCTATGTAGTTATTATCACACAATAAAGAAAATTATGATATCTAGTTCATTGTTGTATAAGAAGGACATTTGGGGCGATATATTTTAAGGTCATTATCTTTGACTGAAATATGGACAATTATCCCATTCTTGGTAATCTGTCTAGGAATGTGAAATCATATTCAGGTATGAAGGGGAGAATGTTCTAAGCTATAATATAGGGATATCGGAATCTGAAAATGTTTTTGGGGAAAAGGTCATGTGGTGATAGCCTACGTATCTCCATAGGAAAAAGTTACCACTAGTTAAAAACCGCATTTTGTGTGGTACTTTATGAAAATCCCACTAGGGAATGATACTGCATATTCAAATAGTGGAACCATTGGGCTGACAGACCTTTTTTGTGGGCGATTTTATGTGTAGAAAAATGGGTGTGTTATAATATAGTATGGAAAAGGAGTTCTCTAGGAAATATGACATTCTATTACTGATATATGAAAGAAGATTATGGAGATTCAGATTTCATTAGGTGTAGAGTCTGATTTGTGGAAGGAATGTACCTTAATATGGGAGTAGCATTTCAAGTCAAAATTACCCGAGAATGGGAAAAAAAAGGTGTCCTGCGCCAGCCTAACCCAAACATGGGAAATATGGTATTTTCATTTTGTGGTCATACCACTATGAATATGGAATTTTGGAAATGGTAGGTGATATGAGGCCTACCAAACTAAGGACATTACAGTATATTTTGAACATGAGGTTTAAAATTTTAAACCATGGACTTAGGAGTTCTTTGATCAAGATAAAGGATAAGGGAATTATATGCTTGGGATGACTGCAAACTGATTCAAACCGTAGTTTCCAACTTAATTCCATCAAAGATTATGAGAACAGAAGAGGCTTATTTGGACAGTGAAGTACCGCTTGTTGAAAAACCCATTTTTAGGGCAATATTATGTAATTTCAACTTAGGAATGTTACTTAATTTTCTAAAAGTGGTATACTTTGGCTGATAAACCAATTTTGTGTCCAACTTTATGCATAGCTAACTAGGCCATGTTACTGCATTGTTAGACAGAGGAGTCATCAAGTATGAGACATTCTATCGTTATAAGTTGGAGAAAGATTATATTGATCCTAAACTGTCCAAGATTAAGATTATGCTCTGTGTAAAAGATAATTTAGAGTATAATGTAAGTTTTTGAAATGATATTTTCCATGAATCACACATTCCCTTCCATAGATCTAACTCATATGTAGAAGGGGGCATCTTTGTTTCCTTGGTGGACCCCCTAATGAGGGGACCCAAATTAATAGATCCGGCATAGATCATTTTTTATGTAGAAGATGGGTAATTTTTCTATACCCCATGGATGTGACTGAGACATGATGCCTATGTGTCACTTTTAATCTCACTAGAATGAGTGCCAAGACACATGTAGTTCTTGAGATACCATGGTGTTGAAAGTCATGTGGTGAGGACATTATCCATGAAATTTGACATCATGTAGTAAGGATGAAGGTGATTCGATGTAAAGAAGGAATATTGTGGGTGGATTAGCTTATAGTCCCAGGAATTACTAAGTATCTTGTAATTACAAGAAACATGCCACACATAATTTTAGAATGGATTCCTAATATTTATTGATTTCATGTGTGGAGAAAGGGGTTTTTTAATATGGGATCACAAGTGAAGTTGAAAACACATCAAATACCCTTATGTAGATCTAACTTGTACATAAGAGAGTCACAGAGTTTCCCATATTGTGATGAAACTGGTTCCAAGAATGAATATTTGGATATCACTACATATCTCATTAGAATGATAATCATGTCACACATAGTGCTTGAGAAAATCGTGAAGTTTATCATTAATCGAGGATGGAACCTAGTGTGCCATTTAATGTCTTGCTTCTAAGAAAATGATAAACCTAATAGGAATTTATATGAAATAATTATTAGGTGAAATCTATTACCAAAACACCTAAAAAGATGTGAGTTGTACTCATTGTGATAAAAAAAGAGTGGAAAAGGTTTCTTCCACCACAATTAGACAATTCAACTGAATTAATAACAAGGGAATTTAGATTTTTTGGTGTTTGGGATAGTAAGTGTGATCCAAGAATCTCAATGTATCTCATTATGATGAGAATAAATGTGGAAGTGGTTATTTAAAGGTTCCATGTGTAGGTCTGACTCATACACATGGAATGGGGGATTCCTTTTGTTGTGGTTGTACCCAAAATTGAAGCTCTGAGCATCACTACTTATCTCATTGAAATGTGAATCAACACTTACACAGTTCTGGAATCCCATGAAGTTTTACGTCACGTGGTAAGAAAAAATATGAACCAACCTAAAGGAGGTTAAATATTGTGGTTGGTACCAATATTAGAGATCTAGGGGTCTCTACGTATCATGTGATGATAGGAATCAAGCCACACATAGTTCTTGAAAGGCTCCCTGTGAAGGTCTGACTAGAATAAAGGGAATGGAGAATTTTGTTTCTTAGTTGTGGATGGAACGAGAAATAGAGATCCTAGAATCACTATGTATCTCATTAGAATGAGAATCAATCCACACATAGTACTTGAAAGGTTCCCTGAGCATGTTTTATTCATACACAATGAGTGGGGTAATTTATTTTCTGCCTGTACATGAGATTAGAGATATGGGTGTCACTATGTACCTCATTGGAATGATAATCATGAAGCACATAGTTCTTTATAAGATCATACATTTTATCATCCATCAATAAAGAAATTTTCAGTGCAAATTAATGTCTTGTGGAAAGGATGTGGGTAACCATACGTGGAAAGGAATATTGTGGTTGTACTAGGGAGTAGGACTCGAGTGTCACTACATATCTTGTTAGAGAAAGAATCTATATGAACAAATTTCTATAAGTAATTGTTCTCCACATCAATAAAGCTTTAATGAATGTAAAATGGGGCTTTGATATCTTCTATAATGGAATATGGGACCAAGACATGTGGTATGTGCATCACTACATATCCCATTGAAATGAGAATTGAGCCACAGTTCTTGAATAAAGGTGTGGTAGGGGTACCAACACCAAATATTGTGATCAACTGAAACATGAATTGAAATGTTTTGAAGTTTTACATCATGCTACAAGGAAAATAATGATCTACTTTAATGTCATATGATCATGAAAATATGCTACATAGTTTAGAGTCTTGTATCTTGAACTATATATGGTTCTATATATTTAAACTTCCTGCATCTAGGATGAGTGTCATGAATTATAATTTCATGTGACAAAGAACAGCTATACATGTTAATGTCTTATAGCTGAGATGAGATTCATGTGATTAGAGAAAATATTTCTTTGAAGCGTTTTATTGGTGGGGGTCATAATGAGCTCCCCATCCATTGAGATAAAGGAATAGGCTCCATTAGAGTGGAACATATATATGAAGTATGGTCCCTCCCACATTGGATCATAATTTGGAGGCTTATTTCTTGGTATTATTGGAGTCCTACAGACCAATACTAGTTCTCCATAGAGAAATAAATGGAGCTGGAAATTATTGTTAATGGCTCGCGCTATCATATTTTCATAGAATTCTAAGTGATGCAAGTTTTCTAATGTTTTCTCATCGAGCCGCTCCAATTCATGAAGCCATTTTTGGGATTTATAATCTATGGATATCATTTCATAGATGGAAATATGTAAAGATGGTAATAGAACCTCAATGGGTAAGACTGATTCTATTACATATACCATTGAGTACATGGTTGCCTCTATGGTTGTATGGGTTTTAGTCTTGTAAGCCTATAAGGCATGAAAAATCTACTCAGGGCAAGACTTTTTATCTTTATCCACCATATTTTAGAGTATGTTCAACAAGGTCCTATTGAAGGAATCAATATATATGTTATCCACTTCATGGTATCATGTTGAAAGTTTGGATTTTATATTTTATTCCAGATATAGATTTTCTACCTCAACGGAATAGAAATTGGTTTCATTTTCTAGCAGTATCGTATGAGGAACCCCAAATATGGTAATGATGTTTACTTTCACAAATATGAAAAAAAAAATGGCCTAGAATTATTTGAGAGGTATCTACTTAACCCATTTGGAGTAGAAATCAGTATCAGTTAAGTTGTATTTGAACTACTTGGTTGTAGTTATACGCAATGGCTCTATAATATCCATTAACCATGTGAAAAATTACCAAGAGTATTTGGCTGTGTGGATAAATATTAGGGTTTGATGGATGAAGTTGGCATACACATGGAAGAAATTCCATTTCTTAGTGAATTCAGTGCAATCCAACATCATCAAAGGGTAGGAGTTTCCAAGACTTTTGATTTTGTTGGAAATATTGTTTCCTAACTATTGGGTGCCATAGTATCCCGAGTCTAATTATTTCAAGACCGCAGTGGTCTCATCTCTATCAATAATTCTAATAAGGACTCCATTAAATCCTCATTTATAGAGGAATGTGTGGTGAGTTGGGCCATCATAAAGAGGTTTGTAGGCTACTTACTGTTGGATTTTCTCCATCCGGGTTTTTTCTGGTATAAGTACTGCATTCTAATGGTAGAACATTATTTGAATGATTCACCAAGTGGTAGGACCATCTATCTCAAGGATAGGGATTAATTCATTAATCTCTTCCATTTTGACCAAGATAAAATGCGAGACTATTGAGTGGTGCACAATGATGATGATTGTTTTGTCCCCATTTCGATCTTCAAAATTTGTAGTTACATGTTCCAACACATATTCTGGGTAATTTTGTGATCACGATACATGATTCAATTTTGGATCTAGGTATAACAATTCCATTAATGCTCATACATAGTCATTTAGGGGATTAAATTTTCTTTTCTGATGGAATAATACTCATTGATATGTTTTATTACCAATTATAAATTTCCTTTCACATATAGTTGGACCACTGGTACTTGGAGTGATAGTTCCAAGCCTGTAATGAGGGCATGATATTCTACATCTTTGTTAGTATATCCTATTGATAACATAAAAAAGTAAGGTAAAACTTAATTTTTTATGGAGATGAGCAAGATCCCTTACCCAACTTTTTTGAGATAAGGGTCATCTATTCTCCTCTGTGTTGGGCTACTAGATGTGTCATCAAAATACATTTCCTATGTCTTTGGATGTATTGAATAGAACAAATATTTTCATATAAAAATTTATTATTTAATGATGACTCTTCTTTAGATGGGTTCTCTCCAAGAAAATCATCCAAGGACTATATCATAACTACTTTATGAGGCAAGAATTATATATCAAATAGCTTCAGGATAACCTTCCATCATTCCAAAACTTTTATCAACATCGGAAGGGTAGGATATATTTGAGTAGGTTCTTAAAAGTTACCAATATGACCTCATGGTTCTATAGGTAGTGTCTCGGTTTTTTAATAGAAAAAAATAATTCCAATAATATCTTCTCGATATTTGAATAATTTGTCTCAACATTGAGCATGCTTTGACTGTGATAATAAAGGTTGTTTTCATTCCAATCATCCATCTATAATATATGGATTGTTCCTTGTCATCTTTTTAGGTATATAAAATATAGAAGGAATAGTTTTACCTAAATTGTAGTAATTATTATGGGTGGTTTGAAGAGGTATTTCTTGAGGCAGTCAAATCCTTCTTGATCATCATTGGTCCACTACTATGTGATACCCATATACATCAGTTTGGTAATGGGAAAACACTTTCCTGCAAGATTGGATAAGAAGCACTAGATATAGGTCAATTGTTCTTGAATTCCTCTAAAATATATAAGGATTTTATGAGGTGACATGTTAAGGATATTTTTTTTTCTCAGGGTCAACATCAATGTAATGATGGCACACAAAAAATGATAAATTTTTTTGAGGTTTCTGTAAAAGTTAATTTTAAAGGGTCAATATATAGGCTATACTAGAAAAATTGGGGTATATAGTCTCAATATTAACTAGTTTATTATAATTATATTTTTACTTAACCACCATATTTTCAACATATCATTCCAAAAACATCCCTAGGAAGGATTTTACGATGTGGTGCATGACACGTTGGTTTGTAGCGCCATCATTCTTTAAGAAAAATGGAATTAACCGATAGATGAATACTCCATAGGGTCCTTGAAGGTAGTGTGTTATTCATCTTATAGGTCCATCCTAATTTGGTTGCACCCTGAATATCCTTCCCTGAAGTAAAAGGCAAGATAACCAATAGTTTGATCAATAAATAGTTTTTTATTGGAACTGGGTATTGATCTTTTAGATAGTGCCAATTGTGATCCATGAAGTCGACGTAGACCCTGATTTTCCCATTTTTCTTCTTTAATATGATGATATTTTATACCCATTTCAGATAATAAACTTACCAAATTAAGTCAGCTTTGATGAGCTAATCTACTTCAGCCTCAATTTTAGAGTTGTGATTCGTGTGTGTTCTTCGGGCTACATATTTGTATCCTTAGTAGTCATTTGGCTAGCCCAAGTTTTGGGTGGACACCTTTGGAACAAGGCCAAGAATATACATGTAATTATAGGTAAACACATTATGGAGTTTCTTCAGGAAGGAAGTATATACCACATATTCTTTAGAAGTCATGACAACACTAGTCATAGTGGGTTGTGGATCTTCGTCTGAACCCAGATTTATTTCTCTGAGTTTATCAACCATAGTAGATAGACCTTCCTAAAATGTTTTTGGGTAGTCCTTAAGGTCTTTCTCTCTTCTTTTTCCTCATGATTTACCTCTTATATATCTTCCTATGAAGTAGGTTATGAATAAAGTTTCTCTGAGTTAGGGGAGATGTAAACATTTGGGCATTTGGAAGAGAAAGAAACCATTTCTGGATCGATTAATAGTGTGATGCCTTTTTGGAGCTCCAAAGGAGAGATGATGGATTGAAAATGATCATATTAATTTTCTCCCATTAACATGAAAACTTATTCTAGAATATATAATAAAATGGACATTTTTTGAAGATCATGGGATGGAAAAATTACATTTTAATCCATGATTTCATTACTAAAGAGAGAGTTGAAAACATATTCAGTGATGTCATGTTATTTTTCACAATTAAAATAAAAAAGTAAATGATTTTTTTTCTTGAATTGAGACCCACCCCTTCTATTTTGTTAATGGTAATTATGTACTCTTCACTAATCTGTTATAAGGGATTGGCCGGTATGATTTCCAAACCATTTAAGGAATTTCTTTGATTGACATTGTCAGTCTCAGATCATTTCTCTTGCCTCTAACAGAATCCTTTAATAATATACTATGATTCATAGGATTTTAATGCGGTTATTTCACCATTTAATCTACCATTTTGTCCACTTATATAATATTTGATGCATTGGTGGTATGATGAGTGGATAACTGTATGATGATGTTGCCAGGGCTTTCCCAAAAGAACACTGATGGGAATATCCTTCCTAACAACCATGAATTACGAGTCAGCAATGATATACCTAAATTGAGATCTCATTTTTATTTCACCAAGAGGATTTTTCTCATTCTTATCATAACTGAGTGACATTAAAGTGGAAGGGGACAACTGGGATTCGTTGAAACCCAGTTGACGATGTTTCTAGAAAATAATTAGGTTGACTCCTGAGTCATTGTGAATGAAGTCTCATCGAATATCAATGTCATTTATTCTACCAAATATATACAAGTGTCTGACATGTCCCTTAATTATGAAATCCCCATCTTTTTCTGTGAAAGATATAACTGTGTGGAAATTTTCAGGATTATTCTCTGCATGGTATTCTTTGGTAGTGTAAATTTCCACTTAAATTTCTAGAGGGAATGAAAAGACCTCAATAAGTGCTTATTGAAGGTATTTTGATATACTCAAGTCATCTATGATTGATAGTTGAGATGGAACCATGGATTGTTGCATTAAAACTCCATACTTCTAGTCTAAAGGACTATGGTTCCTAGGATGGAAATGATATTTTTTACGAACATTAGGAGATTCAGTTCTTGATGTGGATAGATAATCCCTTGGAACAAGAGATGATGGTGCTTCTACTCTCTGTATATAAGGTCGAAAAGTTCTTCATGTAAGATGAGGTTAATTAGGTTATGACATATCCTTTAATCAAACTTTCAATAATATCATTAGGGTAGGACCTTAATGCATCGGTGAAATTCCTTTCTCTTACTGAGCTCACTGGAGAGATCTCCCATAAGTTTTGCCCACATAAATAGTTCGATCATGGATTTGGTTAGAGAAATGATTCCATGAATGACTACATCTCCGCCAATATCCCCGACTCTGAAATCTTATTCCCCCAATTCCACAATCAATTGTAGGGTAATCAGGTTTATAATAATTTTCATCATCTGATAAGGGATCCATTAGGTGAATAAAATCATTGGAAACAAAAATAAACTCCTCATTTGATAGAGATTCTATCTGGTGGATGGAATCATGTTGTACCATTTGGTGGGGCGGTGGCCGTGCTTTTGGGACTATAGACATAAATTTTGATAAATCTATGGGAAATTCATCCTAATCACCATCTCATATTCCTAAATTTTCTTATTGATCATAAGGCTATGTCACTTTTTAGAAGACATGCCATTAGTGGATGATGACACTGAAGAGGAAAACTATGACATAGTGGAATCAGTAGATCAAACAATTGGTTATTTCAACTATGCTCAGAGGATAGAATGAGTCTGGTTGATTGTATTTCCTACCATCCCCTTAGATAACTTCTACGTACTCTTTATCTTTAATTCCTAACATTCACTCCCTTGCTATGGATTGGTGGTAAAAACATATTCTACATGAATATGAGTCTTTCCAAAATTTACTTTAGCAAATTTCCACCATATTTTTCAGATGTATTTGAAAAAAAATTCCTAGATGTTATGCCCCTATACTTGATGGAAGGTAAAGTAGTTCGGGAGATCATCATCAACATCCTTGTTGGGTATCTTGGTATTTGGAAACTTGATCATGTTTTTTTCTAATTATTAGATGAAGTAGCCAAGGAAATGATCAATTAGAAAATAATATACTTTTTATTCATCTCTTAAAACTATTATCGTGTATTTTCTATCAGATCGTCTTGATGAGGTGGCAGTTTTATTTGATGCTTGGGAGGCATAACCACATGACATGGTGTGTGACATCAAGCATGAGTGAGTACATGGCCCTTCTTAATTGTAATAGTGGTAGCATCTACTTTCCCCATTCTCTTTCCTTGAGATGATGGAATTACTTAGGGAATTTATTTGGCCTATTTTATGGAGTCTTCCACTATTTTAGAAATCATGATGAGGTCCCAAATCCCTCTTGTATATTTCATAGGGATATGTGGCATGCATAACTCATCACAAATATTTTCTATCCTAATGAGAAACAAGTCATATTGAGGGAGAAGTGGGTTTAATGAGTATGTAAATCCATTCCACCAAGAGATGAAATATAATACCCTTTCATTCTCCCGCTATTTGTAGTTTGAAAGTTCAAGCACTGTGTTCTTCTGTAATGTTGAAATGAACTAGAATAGATTCTTCAGGTGGAGTTTTTCCCACTCCTTAATCAACTGATCTTTCATTTTAGTCTACCACACAAAAGATGGTCCTTGTAGTTGTTGCACAAAGAATAAAATTATCACATTATCTTGTAGTTTAAGGGTCCCTATCAGGGGACTGCAACGAGAGATGAAATTGGTAAAATGATTCTTTGGGCCTCCCAATCCATTAAAAATTGGAAATACGGGGTTCCCAATGTTCAGTGAGGGAAGGGTCAGACCTACCCATTCAGGGTAAGGATTCATTTCTGATTGTATCATCAAGTATCGTTAATCTATGAATTCTAATCAATCCATTGAATACTCAATGGTTCTCATGATCTCCCTAAGAATATATATCTAAGTAAGAGCTTGAATAGGTGCAGTGGTTGATAAGAACATCTGTGGTAGCACTATTGGTATTTTTGGTGGACAGCCTATAGGATTAGGTCTGTAAGATGTGCCTAACCCTATTCTAGATGTATAACCAACAGAAGGAATTACCAATATTCTATTTTAGGATCCACATATAATGGTGTTTGGTATCCCACATTGAGTGTTTGTTCCAGATCTGATTAAGTTTCTGTGGAAAACCCTTTTTTGAGGTTAGAAAACTAGGAGTGTGAGTTGAGGATCTTCTAGTAGAACATACCTAGTCATAAGGCTACCTCAGAGTAATTAGATATTGATTATTCACAATTCTTTTATGTCTTCGTCTTATTGATAAAAACTACCCTCATTAAAAAAGGATCCACCCCCTTCATGAGGTTGGTGAGGTGAAATATTACCTTTACCATTTTCCTTGTTGGATATTCTGTGAGGAGGTAATGATGGATTGTTTTTTTTTTGGGAATTCCTAGATTTAAGGGAATCCTATGGTTTTGGATATATAGTCCTTCTTTAATAATTTCAGTGTGTCAAATATTTTTTACCAAAACTTCCTCCTCATGTTCCTCCATATTAAATTTGTATTTTGTAAGATCAATAATGGAGGAATTGATGAAATTCACAAATGCTTACTACATTTTCCTACCTTTAATCAAAGCTTTTGATAGATTTCCTATTCTTGTTTCCTACATGAGGCCTCATCATATTTTTTCTTGTTCTCTAGAATATATTTTCTGGATGATAATCTAAAGGGAATCTCTAGAAAGTTCAGTGGTGGTTGTTTCTAATGAAGATACTAATCATGGGATGAGGGAAACTGTGAGGAATAATTATATGGTATTCCCCATAATTAGTATATGAATGACATTCAATGAAGAAGAAATTATTGTGGTGAAAAATCCTCCATCCCTAAGATATGCGGCTATTCTTGTTCCACTTTCATAACTATTTAGGTCATGTTTTCTGTCCATGAAGGTTGTGTTAAAAAGTCTCCCAACCCTATTGGCTGGGGTTGCACTTGATCTGGCATGGGTGCTACTTCCGCAGCTACCCTTATGATTTTATAGAGATTTTCTGAACATGGTCAAGGTGCAGCATTTGGTATACAACTGAATCAACCTTTTCCAAATATTGTTGTGCTATTTTTGACATTTGGGTTATCTAATGACTGAATTCCCTTAAGCGGGAGACTTGTTCAATATTTTCATCTACTTGAGGCAAATATATTTAAATAGCCTACTCTCTTCATTCCCATCGTCAGTGAGAGTTGTTCGGGGCATGTTTTTCTAGAGAATATCATTTGTTGTTAATATATTCCATTTTTTAAAGATAGCCTAAAGCTATAACATTTCATTAAAGCAATTTCAGTAGGATTTATTGTTGGGGAGCACAGTGAAATATAAAGTGTCATGTTCACCCAATCAACTAATATGGACACTATATGGGGTGTTTGTGATAATTTTTTATAATCATGTTAATGCATTGAGTCATGTTCATTGAAGGGCCCCTCACAACTTCCCCAATTTTGAATGTTGTACATCCATGAGATCTTCGAAGTCAATTTCGCATTGCATCCCTTTCATTACCTTGACGTGAATTCAATACTCATCGTATGGTAATATTTTTTTCTCTTAAGTGATGAATAGATTCCCATATATTGTGGTATATTTCAGTCACATAATATTAAGATGACACTTATAGAATATTTTATTGAGGGGTGGATAAAGGCCAAAACTTGATTGGTTAGTCATCTTCATCCAACTGTTTCCTTATGTTAATCATGTCATATTCATATTTTGATTGAGGTTCGTCAACCTGGTCAAACAAAAGTGGATGTTTTCCCACTATATTATCATGAACCAATATATCTATAGGGACTTCCTCTTCCATAGTGGAAATAAGATGATCCAAGGGTGGTTTATATAACGGCCATCGACTTTGGATGTCTTCCAATTGAGAAATGATTTCACTTTTCAATGACAAGTCATCATGCATGGATAGCCTTGTTTTCATAAGTACGTCATGGTAGGAGGGATTTTTCATCATTAAATCATCAAGGGGAGGACCATTTTTACGAAACATAACACTACTATAGAGAGAAATTTCACATCAAACTTTATCACTGAGAGGACTACCATGGTAGATTATAGCAAGGAAAATACCTTCTTACTCTTTAATCTTCTGGCCACTTTAAGGGTTGTTGTGACTCACATCGGGAGACATGATCTCAATACATATCAGATGATAAACATGAGGATATCCTTCATGGTGAGGTGTCTAAGAAGTATTTTTGAAAAAACATCTATTATCCCATAATTTGGTAACGGGATAGTAGGATCTTGGGTTTCCAAAAATAAGAGGTCGATGGATTCAAGAACCGCAACATTAATTAAAGAGGTATTGTAGATTCACACTTCATTTTCTAGTCTTATTTTTTGAGGTTTCATTTTGGATGCCTTACTAAGAGAGACTCTAGACAATTTCTAGGATAATCGGGTTTCAAGTATAGAAACTTATTTAACTAACTCTCATGTTTTTGCCTAAATTTATTAGAAGGTATCTGAAATTTTGGAATGGGTTTGTGCCTTCCTAAGAGTGGAAATTGGAATAGTACAACTATTTTTATTGGAATAATTGTATGACCCCGATATTATTGTTTTGTAAATTGCATGGGAGTTTTCTCCATGACCCTTCTAGATGTGAGTAGAGGTACGTGTCTTCTATGTGGTGACATGCTAATGAGCCACCCCATTTTTTAGGATGAGGATGTGTTTCTATCCTTCGGTTACTAATGTCATCTGTGTAATGATTTCATGGTAGGTCTCTATGATATGTTCAGGTATTTTAATCTCCCCTTTCACCATTTTCAGGACATTCTTGGTGAATTCAGTGGCTGGAACATTAATATATGCCAATTCCATATTAGGATAATGGGTATGTACCCTCTCTTATCCCCCATTACCTTAAATTGGATAATAAAAGTATTCTGGTGTGGGGATAGGGGGTTTGACTCTACCCCATTCATGTCATTGAGACTTTCTAGATGATCTCTCTAGATGCTTCAAGGAAAAACTTATAGCAGACATGATGAATGAAAGTAGGATTGTGCACTTTCTTGTATTTTTTTGTCATACTTGGCTGGAAGGATTATTTTAATACTACCATATGAGTCAGCTGGTAGGCTTGGTTGGTATAGGAAGATGTTGTTCCTACTCCCTGTGTTCTAAAAAATTTGAGTGGTGGGATTCTTATGGTGATTCCAGACACGTCTACCAGCCAGTTAAATTATTGTGGGTGGGTGTGTGTTCCCACTAACATTTTTCCACCAAATGTTATTGGTGGGGTTATTTAAAGGGGAAATAGGTGTAATACTTCTCCTTGTTGTCCAATTTCTACCCCTCATGTTTCATATGGTATGCACGGGTCAGGATGACATAGGTTGGACTTTCGAGGGCAACACCCTCATCATGTTGAGGGTTCACTTCAGCACAGTGTTAGAAGTGGTGACTTCTAGATGGATCCCTTTGTATGGACCCATATTTTCTCTGGATGAGTGCATCCATGGACTCCTGATCCACCTACCTAAGATAAGGTAGGGAATGGTTGTTTCATTTTGGGGATAAGCTCCTAAAATGGTAGATTATGGAAGTTGGTTCCATCTATTTTTGGACCATAATTCATTTCTGGATAGATGATTGGTGGGGATTTTAAATTTGGAGGTCATGTGAGATGGACCCCAAGGTTGATATTTTACTATTCTGGCTTTACTCACAAACAATTGTGTCCCGGATGCAGAATTGATGATGTTGAGTTGGTGACAACATTCATTACATGGATGAAGACCTGAAATGAATTATAGATAGGGAATATGTCAGTGAGATTCAATAAAAATCCATTTGGATTAAAGGGATATCTTGTTGGAATTTCCTGGATATATATCATGAAATAAAAAAGAAGATGCCATCAAATTAAAATCTCATTTAAACGAAATCATGCATCATTGATTGTCTTGTCTGGTCCTCTTCCATATTGAAAGGGAAAGGGTCCTGAAATATGGGTGACACCAGCATATTTGTTAAGGATTTAGGTTAAGTTAGCCATTTTTCACTACAAGAAAACAGAGTTTTCCCAACACTTATATCCCAATGGTTTACTAAACTGTTGGGAATATCCATCTATACCAACGGTTATCAGAAACCATTGGTATAGATGGTTTTTTGGAAGATTTTACCAATGGTTCATCACAACCGTTGGTATAGGGGTGTTTTTACCAACGGTTAAATGAGAACCGTTGGTAAAAGTGGGATTTCAGTGACCTTTTACGAACGGTTCTCATTGAACCGTTGGTATAGGTTTGGGATGTAGTTATATACCAACGGTTTTTAAAAACTGTTGGTAAAACTTTCCCCCAAATTGGCAGTAGCCGATCCTCTCCCCCATTCGCGATCCAGAGCCCTAAACGGGAGCGCTTGGGTGATTTTGGAGGCGATTTTGGAGGTGCTTCGGGTTCTCTTCCTCCATCCCATCCAAGGCTGAGGTATTTTCTTAGTTTTTAGTTTCGATTTTGATGTGGGATGAGACCAATTTCTATTCTCATATTCCAACCGAATTTCTTTTCCAGCCCAATTTATGTTTCCGTTCTTTATTTACATTCCATGCATATTCCAGCCCATATAGATTGCATTAGACAGTTGTCTAATTTTTTGATGTGCCTTTCATGTTTCATAACTAATAAATTTTTATTATATGTTATAAAATTCAATCACATGTTTAGTTTTAACATTCATTGTTACTTTATTATCTAGTTTTAATAATTTACATTAATATTCTTTTCATATATTCCATCGTTGAGTGTTTTTACTTGTGCAATAGAATTCCAAGCTCATTTTACTTCATAGTGATTATTTATATTTTAAAGTGTTTTATTTTTCATGTTAAATTTATTAAAAAGTTTTGGGGACTAATTAAAGTTATTAGATTCCAATTTCCATGCTTCTATCTTGTAAAGAATTAAATGAAATATGATGGATGTAATTAAATGACAGTCAATGTTCAATTTTTATCATGTATGGGTGATTAATAAATTGGAATGTGATGAACCATATAATTGAACCATTGTTGATTCACATTATATACCAAATGGTTATTGAATAAAAGTTATTCTTGTGAATTTCGTTACATCATAGATAAAAATGGTTGTGGTTATATGAGAGATACCTCCGATGGTTCTTTGATCATTGTTTTATGGAGAATGAATGGTTTAGGTCCGGTATTAATCATAGCTTCCAGTGAGACAATTTTAGTATAAGGGGAAATGAGATTATGATCTACAAGGGGTGATTGAGTTGGTAGAAACCAAACATTGTTTGTTCCTTGTGTTCAAGAACCATAAATAGAGTTTTCCAATTAGGTGGTCATCAGTAAAGATGTAGGTAAGATTTACAAGTCATGTTTCATGAAGTTGAATATGTGGTGCTATACTGGTTTTGGATTGTTTGAGGTACTCTTAGTGTATTATAAACCCTCATTTTTTCCATATTCATTTAAATTGATTTAATATCATTTTTTTCACACACACCATTATATCCTCTCAAACTATATTTAGAGTGTATTTTCATTCGTATGGTGTTAAATATTTTAGGAAATGTCCATACTAGATTCTTTTATGTGTTCTAGGGGTTTAGACTAATGACAAGGCTGTGTGATTATTGTGGGGGTATTCTTTTCATATAAATATACCTATACACCCCGAACCCCTTGGACAACCTGACCACCCCCATGGACAGCCCGCCCACCTGGACACCCCGACCCCCCTAGACAGCCCCCACACCCTAGAAACCTCCGACCCCCTGGATGGCCCCACGACCCCCTAGACACCCCGCACCCCCTGGACACGCCACACCCCCCTTATACAGTACCGCCACTCCCATGATCCTCATCCTACTCCTCATCCTGATCTACTTGAAGAAGTTAAAGTATAAAACTCATATACTCCCAAAAAGACCCTTAAGGATTATGTATTCCTTGATCCACTTCCAATATCTTTCTGGTCAATCCTTGAATATAGGTATTAGAAATTTTGTATCTTATTTTCTTATATACACTATATTTTGTTGTATTTCTTAATATGATTCTCATATAGAGTAATGTGTTAGTTATGCTTTTATATAGAGTAAACAATTGTCATTTACGTAAATATTTTTTTGATTAAACTTTAATTTTATTGAATTTCTTTGAAATGACTTATTGCGATTTTTTTACTGAATGGATAGAAGTTTAATGTACGAAACTGATCGGATTTCAACCGATTTTCAAAATAATTTGAAAATACTTATAGATTTTGCATTTGACAAGGATTCAGATAGTGGTCGCATACACTGCCCATGTTTTAATTGTGTTGGAAGACCTTGGTTGGGCCGTGAAGCAGTTAGCTATCATATAACCAAATATGGTTTCTAAACAAACTATTATGTGTGGTATCACAATGGAGAGAAAATGGAATCTCAAAATGTTGATGATCCAAATGATAGGACTGAATTGGAGAGTTTGATATATGATCGGTTTCCATTTATTCGACATCATGAGAAGGAAAGGAAGTCCAGCCAATAATATTTTGATACAAGCACACATGATGCATCCAATGAAAATGAAGATGTTGATAGGACGAAAAAATTGAATGATGATGCGACGACTCCAGTATATTGGCAATGTGATAAAATGAAAAAGTTGGAATTTTTAATCCGATTGTTTCATGGGAAAACTATGTATGGGATTTCAAATACTACAATTGATTACATTCTTACCTTCTTGAAGGACTTACTTCCAGATGATGCAGATATTCCCTCAAACCACTATATGGCATGAAAGTTGGTTGATGAACTTGGATTCTCAAAAAAAATCCATTCTTGCCCGAATGATTGCAGCTTATTTTGGGAGGAAACTGCTGAAAGAAATGATTGTATAAAATGCGGAACCACCCGATGGAAGCCAAAAGATGATGGAATACCATCTCGTGTGCCACAAAAATTAATGTGGCACTTTCCATTGATCCCCAGATTACAGAACCTTTTCATGTCTGATGAAATATCCGTAAAAATGTGATGGCATGACACTGAGACAAAAAAGAATAATGAAGAGTTGGTTCACCCTGCAGATGGATTTGCATGGCAGAGATTTGATGCTCGATATATTAAATTTGCAGCCGACGTGCGTAATGTGAGACTGGGTCTTTCATGTGATGGTTTTAATCCATTTGGGAAGATGCTTACTTCGCACAACACATGGCCGGTTTTCATACACATTTATAACCTTCCCCCTTGGTTGTGTATGAAAAAGCCTTACACTTTCTTGAGTATACTGATATCTAGCCCTTCTGATCTCGGAAATGATATAGATGTATACATGAAACCTTTAATAAAAGAGTTGAAACTTATTTGGGATGTGGGTGTGCCCACATACGATGCATGTTTGAAAGACATATTTCAGATGCGTGCTGCACTTATGTGGACTATCAATGATTTTCTTGCTTATGCAATGATGTCTGGATGGAGCACAAAAGGAAAATTTTCATGTCCTGTTTGTATGAAGAATACTCGATCGAGAAGACTGAAATATCGTCGTAGTTTTAGTTTTATGGGAAATAGACGATTCTTGCCAATGAACCATTCATATAGAAACAATCGTCGAAGATTTGACAATACCATGGAGAATGACGATCCACCTCAGCGTATGTCTGTAACTGATGTGCTTAATGAATTGAAAGATTTCAGTTATTCATTTGGGAAGAGTGTAATGAAATCTAGAAAGAGGAAAAATGTTTCCAATGAAACCTGTTACAATTGGAATAAGAAGAGTATATTCTTTGAGTTGTCATATTGGTCAACTAACTTGTTACGTCATTGCTTAGACATAATGCACATTGAAAAGAATATATGTGAAATGTTGCATTCAATTCTTCTAAATCTCAAGGGGAAGACAAAAGATGATTTACGATCTCGGCGCGACTTGGTAGATTGGGGGATTAGACCATAATTGCATCTTGTTTGTATCAGTGAAAATAAATGGAAAGTTCCATGTGCTTCTTATGTGATGACTCCTGCTGAAAAAAATCAATTTCTCGAAGTGCTAGAGACTATTAAAGTTCATGATGGCTATTCAAGAAATATATCAAAACAGGTCAACATAAAAGAGTTGAATTTGAAATCTTTGAAGACTCATGATTATCACGTCCTTTTTCATGAGTTGATTCCAATAGAAATCTGCCATCTCTTGTCCAATAATGCTATAGTCTCAGTTATTCGGTTGTGCTATTTGTTTAGAGATCTTTGTGCTAAGAGGTTTTCCAAATCCCTCGTGCAAAAACTGTTGGCAGAGACACCATTAATTTTTTGTGAGTTAGAGAAAATATTCCCTCCATCATTTTTTACATGCATGTTGCATCTGACTGTCCATCTTTCGACCGAAATACTTCTTGGAGGACTGGTTGCTTTCCTTTGGATGTATCCAACTGAAAGAAACATGTGCACATTGAAATCATATGTTCGAAACAGGAATTATCCCGAAGGTTCTATTGTGAACGGTTACTTGGCTCAAGAATGTATGGATTTCTACTCAATGTATTTTTCTGATCATACTACGAGAATAAACAGACCAATGGGAAATGAAGAAGAACAGTATGGGAAAATTAAACACAGTTTTCCATCACTTCCTCAGACCGGAGGAATTCCGGGATCATATACATTGACATCATTAAGCCTTGAAGAGCGAGAGATGGCACATCGCACAATGTTGTTCAATTGTGATTTGTTCGATGAGTATATCAAGTAAGTTAATTTTACATGTATCTCTTATCTTATCTCTTGTAATTTTAAATATTTGTAAAACTATTATTATTTTTATCTACAGGGAACATAAAGAATTGATATATAGAAATCATCGTTCTTTATCTTTGAGAAAGAAGGAGACTTTGCATAGAAAAGTGTTTTCTGCTTGGTTGAAATTGAAGGTAAAAATATTTCTGTAATAACTAAATAAAAATAATATTTAATTAAGTTTACTATTTGTTTATATTTCAGGTATCAAGTTTGCCTACAGACTCTGTTTCTGAGGAAATAAGAGCTTTGGCTTTTGGTCCTAATACCATGGTTCGTGCTTGTAAATCACTTATGATCAATGGATACAAATTTATTATCACTGAATGAGCAAGAATCATGAGAACACATCATAATGGTGTTATGCTAACTGCCACAACAGACTGTTATGCCAGTTCATCAGACACTAGACCTTGTTCTGAAAATTTTTCTTATTATGGTGTCGTGGAGAAAATAATAATTTTGGATTATTACTCGCATGGTCGAGTCACGATGATGAAATGTCAATGGTTTGATTCAATGACGAGGCAAGGAACCTTTATTGATGATTGTGGATTTCGAGTTATTGACATGACTCACACTCTTGCCACCAATGAACCATATGTATTGGCATCAATAGTGAAACAAGTTTTTTATGTCAAAGATCATCGTCATCCTAAATTCGGTGTAATTATTGAAGTAAATCCCAGACATGTTTTTGATGATGGTGATGATGAAGTTGACACTATCCCTACTGCAATTGGAAGCAATCCATTTATTACTTATGATGACCCCAACAGCTCAATTTTCAGAGTTGATTGTGAACCCGAAGTTGTGGTGGGAAATATATAGAATCATACAGTCGTGTTCTCACCTACATGTTTCACCTATATCATTCAGAGTGTGTATCCTAGTACTTACCTTCATAACACCATAAATATTTTGTTTCATTATGTTCTTTTTATCATAATGGTTTATCTATATTTTGTTTTTTGGGTTACACATTAGTTATCTGTTTCTAATTACTTCCATATTTGTTTTCATTGAAGGAAATGACACCCATTGAAGAGAGGCGGCGGAAAAAGATGACAGATAATAATCGTCGCATGGTACAAATGGGTGTTCCTCCACTCATCCCTGTTGTGAGTATTTTATTTCAAATATAAATATTTCAATAACTTATAATATCATGTGTTTACTTTTCTGCCAAACTTTTTTTCAGGATCCACCCCCTAGACGACAGATATCTGACGAGGAGCCTGATATTTCTCCCAGTAGAGAGGTTGGTGGTAGGAGGGAGGGTGGTGTCAAAGATGGACGATCATCTAGTGGTCCCGGTACTGAGGCCGGTGGTACGAGGGCTCGTGGGGGGAGAGTTAGACGACCCACTACCACAGCCATATCTTCTACGCCCTATTTTGATCCTGGCATGTCTTCAGGGACATATGAGGTATTTAGACCTCTGATGTTTACACTACCAGCTGGCCAGACGTCTATGCCATCATCTTTTGCTTCTGGTTCATTATCTCTGGGCTCTTATATTCTACCTTCTTCGACTCCTGCTGCGACACAGTATGTGGCTGAGGAGCATACACTGAGGGACACTCCACCTGTACAGGATACTCCTTCAGCTTCTGCACCCATTGATCCAACTACCACAGGTATATTTATATAACTCTATCAAATTTTTATACCAAAATCTATTTTTATTATAACTTGTATTGATATTATTATTCTTTAATAACAGATTCATCTACAGATAGGAGGCGGGGGAGGGGGCGTACTCGCTTGCGTGTGGTATGGAACCACCAGACACAGTTGATGGTTGAATACAATGTTGATGGACAAATGATTGAGAAATCTGGGCAGCAATGTCGGGGTTTTTTGGCGACGCTAGCCAAATACTCTGATATCATTCTGGTCAGCCCTCTCTCTTGGAGACATCTGCCACCCTATGTCAAGGATAACGCGTGGGCACAAATATGGGTAAAAAATCTATTGGATTTAATGTAGTATATTTTTGTAATTAAATGAACTAATCAATTTGGTTTCAGCTTCGGTTTAACTTCCCTGATGGCGAAGGTGCACGACCAGCGCGTTTAAAAGAGCTAGGAGAGCTTTGGAGAGCTTATAAGCATGAGCTGTATGTTGGCTGGTGTGATAGAGTGGGCACGGAGTTAGAGACATTACCTATCATGGATGACTGACTGATAGAGCAATATCGCCAAATGATTACCCATTGGGCGACTGCCAAATTTAAGGTATTAATCTCATTTGAGTTATTTAAATGAGAGTTTTCATATTTTTCATTAATATAATCTTATTAATTATTAATCATTATTTAGGAATCTTCTGAAAAAAACAAAAAAACATTGATTCAAAGCAATACCTCCACACTTTGGGGTGCACAACTATGGCAGATCATGAGAGGCAGCAGGTACGATATAGTTGTTTATAATTTTTCTTTAGGACTTTCCCTTTTTAGTGGATCCTACTTAAATTGTGTGATTTATTGAATAATGAATATATGATTATACTTTCACTTTATATTGTTTCAATGTCATTACAGAAGCACAAAATGAATATTGAAGGACGTATCTGTCAAGCAAAATTGTTTTGCTCGAGTAGAAGAAAAAAAGATGGAACTACGGTAAATGAACCGACCCAAGAGAAGATTGTAAGTTTTAATTTGTTTATTTCAAAGTTTATATCTAATTTGAAATTTAATAATCTATTAATTTTTTTTATAGGCTGATTTAGAGGCTCTTGATGCCCAGGCGCCTGACAATTTTGGGCCACACGATCATTTATATCTGGTTTTGGGAGATGAGCACTTTGGTCGAGTACACTGCCGACCTGGTAAGAATATAGTCCCGACGAGGTATTGGTCATCTCCAGGTATCCATTCTAGTACCACCGAGTTGGAACAGGTCAAGGAGCATACAAGACAGTCTGATAAAAGGGTCACAGAGTTGGAAGTACAAGTTCAAACAAGAGACAGAGAATTTATGAAACTGATGAAAGCATTATCTTCATCACTTCCACTAGAGGATAGTGCGGCTTGTCAGACATTTATGTCGTCGATGGGTGCATCATCCAATGCACCAGGTGGTATCTCTAGTGGTGATCGAGATGATGAAGTTCCTGGTGATGACGAGGATGATGAAGAGGAAGAGGGTGAGGATGAGGATGTGGACGAGGGCGAGGATGGGGCTGAGGGCGAGGATGGGGCTGAGGGTGAGGATGATGCCGAGGATGAGGATGAGGCCAACGATGAGCATGGGGACGATGACGAGGATGACGACGAGGATAGAGATGGCGGCGAGGATGAGACTGATGATGATAGTGGTGATGGTGATGGTGATCAGAGGCAGATTGATCCATTACATTTTTGAATTCTTTATAACTCTTTATTTTTGAACATGGTTTTCCACTTTGGGGTTTTCCTTTTCTTCATAGGGATGTTGCATTCAGATTCTATTTTTTGCACTTGATTCTTATTGTATGATTAGTCTACAACCTAGACCTTTAGTATCCCTTGGTACTGTGATACTCATTTTTCTATTTTTTTACTTAGATTTCTTAGTTAGCCATGTATTTCATGTTTATGCATGTGGAAAATGATATGGAAAATGTGCTTTGAAGTAGTGGCCAGCACCACTCAAAGTGTCTAACTTTTATTTGAAATGGACAGGATTTTAAGTGAAAACAGCAATTGGCATACGGAAAATAGACCAAACGCATTAGAATTATATTTAAAATATCGGACAACGATCCATGGGTCATATGTGACGTGTACGAGTCAACCCCGCCTCAATCCGAGGGCCGGTGTGGCCGGTACCACTCAAAGTGTCTTTCATTTGTTTAAAATGGATGCGCTTTTAAGTAAAAAACCACATACAGAAAAGGAACAAACGCATTTAAATACTATTGATAATTTAGGAAATGTATCCATGGGCCATATGTGACGTGTATGAGTCAACCCCGCCTCAATCCGAGGCGCGGTGTGGCCGGCACCACTCAAAGTGTCTAACTTTGATTTGAAATGGACAGGATTTTAAGTGAAAACAACAACTGGCATACGGAAAATAGACCAAACGCATTCGGATTCTGTTTAAACTATAGGAAAATGATCCATGGGTCATATGTGACGTGTACGAGTCAACCCTGCCTCAATCCGAGGGCTGGCGTGGCCGGTACCACTCAAAGTGTCTTTCTTTTGTTTAAAATGGATGCGCTTTTAAGTAAAAAACCACATACGGAAAATGGAGCAAACGCATTCAGATACTGTTGATACTTTAGGACATGTATCCATGGTTCATATGTGACGTGTACGAGTCAACCCCACCTCAATATGAGGCGCGGTGTGGCCAACACCACTCAAAGTGTCTAACTTTTATTTGAAATGGACAGGATTTTAAGTGAAAACAACAACTGGCATACGGAAAATAGACCAAATGCATTCGGATTCTGTTTAAACTATATGAAAACGATCCATGGGTCATATGTGACGTTTAAGAGTCAACCTCGCCTCAATATGAGGGCCGGAGTGGCCGGTACCACTCAAAGTGTCTTTCTTTTGTTTAAAATGGACGCGCTTTTAAGTAAAAAAAACCACATACGGAAAATGGACCAAGCGCATTCAGATACTGTTGATACTTTAGGACATGTATCCATGGATCATTTTTGGTGTGTAGGAGTCAACCCCGCCTCAATCCGAGGCGCGGTGTGGCCGGCACCACTCAAAGTGTCTAACTTTTATTTGAAATGGACAGGATTTTATGTGAAAACAACAACTGGCATACGGAAAATAGACCAAACGAATTCGAATTCTATTTAAACTATAGGACAATGATCCATGGGTCATATGTGACATGTACGAGTCAACCCCGCCACAATCTGAGGGCCGGTGTGGCCGGTACCACTCAAAGTGTCTTTCTTTTGTTTAAAATGAATGCGCTTTTAAGTAAAAAAACCACATACAGAAAATGGACCAAACGCATTCAGATACTGTTGATAATTTAGTACATGTATCCATGGGTCATTTGTGGAGTGTAGGAGTCAACCCCGCCTCAATCCGAGGCGTGGTGTGGCCGGCACCACTCAAAGTGTCTAACTTTTATTTGAAATGGACAATATTTTAAGTGAAAACAACAACTGGCATACGGAAAACCGACCAAAGGCATTCAGATACTGTTTATACTTTAGGAAATGTATCCATGGGTCATATGTGATGTGTACGAGTCAACCCCGCCTCAATCTGAGGGCCGGTGTGGCTGGGACCACTCAAAGTGTCTTTCTTTTATTTTAAATGGATGCGCTTTTAAGTAAAAAAACCACATACGAAAAACTGACCAAACGCACTCGGATACTATTGATACTTTAGGACATGTATCCATGGGTCATATGTGACGTGTATGAGTCAACCCTGCCTCAATCTGAGGGCCGTGTGGCCGAGACCACTCAAAGTGTCTTTCTTTTGTTTAAAATGGATGCGCTTTTAAGTAAAAAAAACCACATATGGAAAACTGACCAAACGCAGTCGGATACTATTGATACTTTAGGAAATGTATCCATTGGTCATTTGGGACGTGTACGAGTCAACCCCGCCTCAATCTGAGGCGCGGTGTGGACGACAGCACTCAAAGTGTCTAACTTTTATTTGAAATGAACATGATTTTAAGTGAAAACAACAACTGGCATACGGAAAACTGACCCAATGCATTCGTATTCTGTTGAAACTTTAGGACAATGATCCATGGGTCATATGTGATGTGTACGAGTCAACCTTGCCTCAATCCGAGGGCCGTCGTGGCCGGGACCACTCAAAGTGTCTTTCTTTTGTTTAAAATGGATGCGCTTTTAAGTAAAAAAACAAAATTCAGAAAACCGACCAAACGCTTTTGGATTCTATTGAAACTTTAGGAAAATGATCCATGGGTCATTTGTGACGTGTACGAGTCAACCCTGCCTCAATCCGAGGTGCGGTGTGGCTGGCACCACTCAAAGTGTGTCACTTTTCTTTGAAATGGACAACAGTTTAAGTTAAAACAACAACTGGCATACGGAAAATAGACCAAAGGAATTCAGATACTATTTATACTTTAGGCCACGTATCCATGGGTCATTTGTGACGCGTACGAGTCAACTCCGCCTCAATCCGAGGCACAGTGTGGCCGGTATCACTCAAAGTGTCTAACTTTTCTTTGAAATGGACAACATTTTAAGTTAAAACAACAACTGACATACGGAAAACCAACCAAACGCATTCAGATTCTATTGAAACTGTAGGAAAAAGATCCATTGCTCATATGTGACGTGTACGAGTCAACCCCACCTCAATCTGAGGGCTGGTGTGGCCGGTACCACTCAAAGTGTCTTTCTTTTGTTTAAAATGGATGTGCTTTTAAGTAAAAAAAACGGCATACGGAAAATCGACCAAACACTTTCGGATTCTGTTGAAACTATATTAAAATTATTTATGGGTCATTTGTGACGTGTATGAGTCAACCCCACCTCAATCCGACGTGTGGTGTCGTTGACACAACTCAAAGTGTCTATCTTTTATTTGAAATGGACAGGATTTTAAGTGAAAACAACAACTGGCATACAGAAAAACGACCAAACGCAATCGGATTCTATTGAAACATTAGGAAAACGATCCATGGGTCATATGTGACGTGTACGAGTCAACCCCTCCTCAATACGAGGGCCGGTGTGGCCGGGACCACTCAAAGTTTGTCACTTTTCTTTGAAATGGACAACGGTTTAAGTTAAAACAACTGGCATATGGAAAATGGACCAAAGGTATTCGGATACTATTGATACTTTAGTACATGTATCCATGGGTCATATGTGACGTGTACAAGTCAACCCCGACTCAATCCGAGGGCCGGTGTGGCCGGGACCACTCAAAGTGTCTTTCTTTTGTTTAAAATGGATGCGCTTTTAAGTAAAAACAACCACATATGGAAAACTGGCCAAACGCAGTCGGATACTATTGATACTTTAGGACATGTATCCATTAGTCATTTTTGATGTGTACGAGTCAACCACGCCTCAATCCGAGGTGCGGTGTGGCCGACACCACTCAAAATGTCTAAATTTTATTTGAAATGAACATGATTTTAAGTGAAAACAACAATTGGCATACGGAAAACTGACCCAATGCATTTGGATTCTGTTGAAACTTTAGGAAAATGATCCTTGGTTCATATGTGACGTGTACGAGTCAACCTTGACTCAATCCGAGGGCCGGTGTGTTCGGGACCAATCAAAGTGTCTTTCTTTTGTTTAAAATGGATGCGCTATTAAGTAAAAAAAATGACATATGGAAAACCGACCAAACGCTTTTGGATTCTATTGAAACTTTAGTACAATGATCCATGGGTCATTTGTGACGTGTACGAGTCAACCCTGCCTCAATCCGAGGCGCGGTGTGGCCGGTACCACTCAATGTGTGTCACTTTTCTTTGAAATGGACAACCGTTTAAGTTAAAACAACAACTGACACACGGAAAATAGACCAAAGGCATTCGGATACTGTTGATACTTTAGGACATGTATCCATGGGTCATTTGTGACGTGTAAGAGTCAACTCCGCCTCAATCCGAGGCACGATGTGGATGACACCACTCAAAGCCTCTCTTTTATTTCAAAAGGAAATCATTTTAAGTGAATACAACTGAAATTTACACTCATCAACGATAGTCGGAAACTCTTTTTCATGAGTTGGGTAGTTTCAGTCATGGGGTCATAAGTGACGAGACTGCTAAGAAAATATATTTTCACCATATATTATAAACAATACAAGTTCAATGCAAAATTCATCACAAATCATTACATACCCAAACCTAGTATCACAAAAAATGGGATTTGAGTCAATTTTAATGTCTTATTCAACTCTAATAGATATTTATCAAAATATTCTTCCTATTATAATTTGATGGGTGAGGTGAATTACCACTGGATGATTGTTGTCATATGTGTTTTTTTGGGCTATTTTAGGTGTTTTTTATACTGTTTGAAGTCTGTATGTGGATTTTGTGATATTTTTTATGTAGGTGTATAGTGGGGGGTATACTGGAGGGCTGTTGTGCACAGTTTTTTTATGCAGGTGTATGGTAGGGCTTCTGGAGGGCTTCTGGGGGCTGCTGTGCAGCAGATCTGGGAAAAGCTTTACCAACAGTTCTAAACCGTTGGTAAAGCCTTTTCCTGAATTTTGGAAAAACTTATACCAACGGTTCTGAACCATTGGTAAAGAGTTTCCCAGAATTCTCAAACATCTATACCAACGGTTTAAATGAAACTGTTGGTATAGGGCTTTCCTCATGGCTAACTGGCCAACGGTTTGGAAAACCGTTGGTATACCCTATACCAATGGTTTTCCAGCCTATACCAAAGGTTATAAACCGTTGGTATATCCTACTTTTCCAGTAGTGTTTGTTTCATCCCAAAAAATGAAAAGTGGGGTTTGAATGGAATTTTATAGTCTTGGTGGAAGAACATTTACATCGAACACATATCCACACCCCTTTCCAGAAGTTTCCAATGTGTTTTATTAATGGAATCAGAAAAACCCAATGGTTTTATATCCCTTAGGGACCGAACTTACAATGGCAGGTTCTCATTGGGTAGTTTGGACAATGGTACTTAAGAACTCACACTGGTCAAACAGATGGGAGGTTAGACTCATCACACCCTTTAGGGGGAATTATTTCTTACTATGAGGCTCTATTTTAGATTTAGGATATGTTCATCAATCCATCATTAATTTCCAAATATGTCGTAGGTCACCCTTGAATTAATAATCAATTATTTACACACTTTGAATTTTGAATCATTATTGTGTATTTGAGGTTCTTCATCAATAGAGATATCTGTATATATTGGAGGTTATTTGTCAATGGTATCTTTCTATTAAATAATTAGAAATTCATTTGTCATTATTACAATGATGTGGGCTTTCACTAACACAATGGGGCTCTCTATAGTGTTTCATCATCCAAGGAAATGAGAGTTGTTTTGATGTAGGGATGAGATACATGAATGGGATTCCTACATATCCTCACAAAAAGAATTAGAGCCTATATAGTTCGATTCCACTTAATGTGGAACAACATTGATTTTAAGATAATGGGATAAAAACTAAATTGTTCAGCTTAACATTATGGTGTATGAACATTTTGGTGAAAGATTATATAGAATCCCGCCTTTTTATTACATAACTTTTCATTACATTTTACATACAGAGGATCTTTAAAGTCAAGTGTCTTAAAAATCAGGAACATAATACATGAAAACAGCATAAAATATTCTTCTAAACCACTTATAAAGCTTCATCATAAGTTCATAATATGTATAATTACTGCATCTCATAACATGTATACCTACATTCAAAGGAAAGGGTGAGCAGAAATCCTAGTAAGGGTAAGCAAGGGAATCAATGTACTTGTGATATCAATAAGAACTTGAATAAAAACATAAAGACATGAAAAATGGAAGAATAGTCATGTCATAATGAAAATAACTTGAAACATAACTTGAATATGTGTCTAAAACATTTCATTTAGACATTCATTAACATATCACCAACTTCCATCCCCAAGGTGTCATAAAAATTTCCAAGGTTATTCACCAAGGTATCGTGAAACTTGTCATTTCTAGAGAATAAATATTTACCCAATACATTGGAGCGCTATCATGGAACACCCTTAATATGTATTTACTTTCATGTGAGCCACATATATCATAATAAAATATTTCATAAATAACCCAAACAGAATCAAAGAAATGGGTTTCATGTCAAAATCGTGACGTTTAAAAAGAGCTCAAAAATAAGATCTGTATGTCATTTAAAACCCATGGAAAGGGAGAGAGGGTTATATGTGTGTCAATTACAAAATCAAATATATAATTATTATATATTTAATAAAACTCATATATATGAAATAGGTCTGGGTATTCACATAAATAAACAATATAATTTTTTGAGAGGAAGAGATAGAAATTTTGAGACGAAATTTCTACAGCATAATGGCTATATAACATGGTTTTAGAAAACATTGAAAAGAGAGGGGACAAGGGTCACCCACTAATAAATAATTCATAATATTGTATGGGTACTTAATAAGATCATGGTATGGATATTTTAATGACATACCACAAGAAAAGGAAACATGAATGAAATGAGAAGATGCAATTTCTTTTACGAGAAATTTGGCAGCCTAACAGTGTCACTTAAAAATTCAGAAGACAAATTGATGAGAGAAGAAAGGTTATCTCAAAAATTAGACATGAAATGGACTGCAAGGATAACATATAAGATCATAATCTCAACAAAAAGAGATGGAAACTAGAACACACAATAAAAAGGAAGTCATGGCTTAAAAGAAGAGGGTGAAAAAATCCCTTACCTTGAAGAGTAACTTCGAAAGCTTGAAGGTCGGGACCTTGGGAGGCATGAGGGCACCTTTGGAGGACTACTTGGGAGGTAAAGGGACTATAACTTCGTTGGGGAGGATTTTTAAACAACATGAATGAGGTAAAGGCATATTATTTGAAGGAGAAGTGAGGGGACAAAGCATTAATTGTCAAGGGACACCTCATCGGTGGTATTGGAAAAACCATGGGCTTTCCCATGGTATTTGACCATGGTATTGGCAAATTGGGACACCTCACACCTTATCTTACTATTAATAATTCGACCATAATTATTTCATAATTATTATATCTTTAATGATGTCATTAAACACCCGAAACTCAGAAACTGTATTTTCACTATTCACTAAAAATTCAACTTTCTCAGAAAAATCCCAAAATTTCACCTTAACCATATATCGATGCTCTGATTTCAAAAATGAACTCCATTTTATGAAAATAATTTTCTAAATATTTATAATTTAATTTTTAAATAAAAACACTATTCACTGAAAATTCAACTATTTCAGAAAAATCGCAAAAAATTTACCTTAACCAAATATCGATGCTCTAATTTCAAAAATGAACTCCATTTTATGAAAATAATTTTCTAAATATTTTTAATTTAATTCTTAAATAAAAAACCTATTCACCCGAAAAAACTAATAATTAACTAATAATTTCTCAAACAGTTATTTACCTATTTTATTTAATCACATTACTTAATCAAGGTGCCTAAATTATATTAAAACTCTCTTAAGTGAAGTTACTTAATCCATTTGATCACATTACTAATCATAAGAATAAAATCACTATTCATAATTTACTATTCACCAAAAATTAACTTGATCTTATTAGACTCTAAATTTCATACTGAACAGAGTTGTAGAAGACCATTTTTTGAAAATCATTGCACATTATTAATTATTTATAGTTTACATAAATATTTTAAAATATCATTTTTCTAGAATTCATCAATAATATGCATACTATATTCATCCAGACATTTGAAAATTCACAAACTTCACCATAAGAAGACATCACAATTTTTATTTAAATCAAAGGATTACACAAGCCAGTTACGGTCTCATTACATAACCCCTTATAACACCAGCATATGACCTAAGAGTAAGGTGTGCTAGGGTGATAGAATCTTGCGGCGGCTCGGTCAACATTGCCCAAGTCATGATTTCTATCATCTTGAACTTCTCGTGGAGGAGATTCTATTCCAACTTCACACGATGATGTTCGGCTTGGGTTTGGTTCAAATCAAATCCCAAAGGTGCCACCTCCTTCCAGAGTTTCGTCAGATGGGCTTCGATCGGCCCGAGACTACTGGATAGGGCCATCGAATATTATTTCTATATTAATTTATCAATATCACTTGTATTTATGGACAATAATCGCAACATTTAGTTTCCAGTGGTCATACTGACCAACAGTCATAAAATAGTCGAAACCCAATGGTCTTATTTAAATTATACTCATTTAATTAAATTAAATAGTATTTTTGAGTATAAAATAAAATAACACACAATGTTTGGAAAAAAATTTATTCAAAATTTTGGGTCGTTACAATCTTCTCCCCTTAAGAAATTGTGTCCTTGCAATTTTAAAATTGGTCTTGGAAATTTCTTTGAAAGTCCCACATTAGAAAAAGAGTCAGTAAAACTATTACTTTAAAAGAAAGAAAGGGATGTACAAAGGTCACCCGAGTTAACCCATACTAGGATTCCATGTAGGAAACATGGATATGGAAGAGAAAACAAATGGTCAATTTCTGATGGATGGTGATAGAAAACATGATTAGGAGAAAATTAACCACAAGAAGATCAAAAACATTAGATGTGTTAAATGGTCTTTGATTACCAAGCAGGAAACGTACACCAACAATGTATTGTTTTACATTCCTTTTCATAATTTTGGAGAATTCATTTACTACATAGAATAAAACCATAAGAAAATATACTTACCTTCAAGTAGAGATTCATCCCTTAATAAGTTTCCACTAAGACTAATCTTTTCTCCGAATAATGAGCATTCAAAAACACTTGGTCTCATCAAAAGCACAATAATCATCTTCTAGAGAATCACATAATCCACAAAAGAATAACTATATTTTTCCCTTGTGTTTAGTCATCAACTAAAATTAAAATGGTCAGTATGAGATCATATAATCCCCAAAAAGGATAATCCTTTATAAAAATAATTATGACTATTAATATCCAAAATTCAACAATAGTTCCCAAAGTTCCAGAAAGTCCATTCAATACACAACCATCATTAAAATTCTTCAGAATAATCCAAACTATGATTGGAACCCAAAACTCAGAAGGATTTAATCGCATAGTCTTTGCCAATAAATCTTAAAATTCATCTCCAAATAACATTGACTACTATTAAAGTCTCATACAAAAGTGTAATTAACCTATTCACATATTCTTTATGCTAGGTTCATTATTTTCCCAAAATAACCCAAATCACCATATGTCCACAATAAATGCATAAATTCTTACAAAAAAAAATCAACCATTCCTCATCAATTTAAATCCTGTAGTATTTTATTTCCCTTAGGCATATTGTACTCCAAAAGAGAAATCATTTTCCAAAATAACCTTTATCATTTAATCACCAAATAATTTTCCTATACAAAGGATATCCATTTGATAAAACATAAGTTTCCAAATTCAACTTATTCTTTATCCATAAAAATAGCAGGTGCATTAGTTAGTCCGAAGGGCATAAAAACATACTCATAATGCACATATCTTGATTGGAAGGATGTTTTTGGAATATTATCATTCTTCACCTTCAATTGATGATAACCAGAATGAAGATCAATCTTAGAAAAGGAGTGAGTCCCACGAAGTTGGTCAAAAAAGTCACCATTTCTTGGAAGAGAGTATTTGTTCTTTACTGTGATCCCATTCAGTTTTCTATAATTAGTGCATAGTTGCGACGATCCATCCTTCTTCTTCACAAAGAGAACCGATGCTCCCCAACGAGACACACTTGGTCAGATAAACCCATTCTCCAAAAGATATCAGAGTTGTTTCTTTAATTCCTCTAGCTCCACATTTTCCATCCTATAGGGGGTCTATGATATCGGAAGAGATCCAGGTACAAGTTCAATGGAGAACTCTACCTCCCTTTCTGGGGGAGGTCTAGGTAACTCATCAGGAAATATGTCAATGTATTCCTAGACTATGGGGACATTTTCCAAATGAATAAATCCTTAGTGAGAAACTTATTTCATTTACGAATCTTTTAACTAAAAAGGATTTTATGTCTTAAAACTTCATGATTAGACAATTACATTTTTCTATAATTCCTTCGTAATGATACATAAAAATCTTGTCAATAACAAAACATATACCCCGGGAGTGTCGTAACCAAGAGTGCAACAAGTCCCATTGTCATGTACCAGTTCCAGTTTGACTCTAGCTCAGAACGGTGTTTTTGGGTTTTACCACTATGTACATTTGGGCCAGAGCCACCTCTTCCTGCTCGTATCCAGACAGGGATATATTTGCTTAATAAACCACTTACTCAATACTCAACAAAATACTAAGAATATTTCCTATTTTTAAACATTTCTATAGGGTTATTACTAATGTTTTCATATCCTAATTTCCCTAAATAACTAAACTATTATTTGATACCAACTATTGCATCCCGCCTTTTTATTACATAACTTTTCATTAAATTTTACATATTGAGGATCTTTAAAGTCTAGTGTCTTGGAAATCAAGAACATAATACATGAAAACAACAACAAAAAACATTCTTCTAAACCACATGTAAATCTTCATCATAAGTTCATCCTATGTATAATTACTGCATCTCATAACCAGGAGACATACATTCAAAGGAAAGGGTGAGTAGAAAGCCCAGTAAGGGTAAGCAGGGGAATCAATGTAATTGTGATGTCAATAAGAACTTGAATAAAAACATAAAGACATGAGAAATTGAATAATAGGAATATCAAAATGAATAGAACTTGAAACATAACTTGAACATGTGTCTACAACATTTAATTTTTACATTCATGAACATATCACCAAGGTCCATCCCCATGGTGTCATAAAAATTACCAAGGTTATTCACCAAGGTATCATGAAAATTGTTATCTCTAGAGATTAAATCTTTACCCAATGAATTAGAGATCTATCTGAGCGCACCCTTAATATGTATTTAATTTCATGTGTTCCACATAGATCACAATCAAACATTTCATAAACAACCCAAATGGAATCAAAGAAATTGGTTTCATGTCAAAATCATGACGTTTAAAAGGAGCTTAAAAATAAGATCATTATGTCATTTATTACCCATGGAAAGAGAGTGAGGGTTATATGTATGTCAGTTACAGAATCAAATATATCATTCTTATATATTTATTAACACACATAGAAATGAAATAGGTCTGGGTATTCACATAAATAAACAATAGAATTTCTTGAGAGAAAGAGACAGAAATTTTGAGACGAAATTTCTACAGCATAACGGTTATATAACATGGTTTTAGAAAACATTGAAAAGGGAGGGGACAAGGGTCACCCACTCATAAATAATTCATAATACAGTATGGGTACTGAATAAGATCATGGTATGGATACTTTAATGACATACTACATGAAAAGGAAACATGAATGAAAAGGGAAGATGAAATTTATTTTACGAGAAATTCGGCAGCCTAACGACGTCACTTAAAAATTCAGAAAACAAATTGATGAGAGAAGAAAGGGTCTCTCAACAATTATAACTGAAATGGAAAGTAAGGAGAATAAATAAGAACATACCCTCAATAAAAAGATATGGAAACTAGAAGACACAATACAAAAGAAGTCATGCCTTAAAAGAAGAGGGTGAAAGAACCTCTTACCTTGAAGAGTAACTTCAAAAGCATGAAGGTCGGGACCTTGGGAGGATTCCTTGGGAGGTAAAGATACCAGAACATCATTGAGGAGGATTTGGAAATGAAATTAATGAGGGAAATTTTTTTATTTATAAGAGAAGTGAGGGGACAGAGCATTAATTGCCAACGGACACCTCATCGGTGGTATTGGAAAAACCATGGGCTTGCCCATGGTATTTTCCCATGGTATTGGTCACATGGGACACCTCAAACCTTGTCTTACTATTCATAAGTCGACCAGAATTATTTCATAATTATTACATCCTTAATGATTTCATTAAACAATAGAAACTCAAAAACTGTATTTTCACTATTCACCGAAAATTCAACTTTCTCAGAAAAATCCCAAAATCTCACCTTAACCAAATATCGATGCTCTTATTTCAAAAATGAACTCCATTTTTTGAAAATAATTTTCTAAATATTTTTGATTTCATTTTTAAATAAAAGCACTATTCACTAAAAATTCAACTGTTTCAGAAAAATCCCAACAATTTACCTTAACCAATTATCAATGCTCTGATTTCAAAAATGAAATCCATTTTATGAAAATAATTTTCTGAATATTTTTAATTTTATTTTTAAATAAAAACAATTATTCACCTGAAAAACCTAATACTTAACCAATAATTTCTGAAATAGTTATTTACCTATTTTATTGAATCACATTACTTAATCAAGGTGCCTAAATTATATTAATACTTACTTAAGTGGAGTTACTTAATCCAATTGATCACATTACTAATCATAAGAATAAAATCACTATTCATAATTTACTATTCACCAAAAATTATGTTGATATTATTAGACTCTAAATTTCATACAGAACATAGCTATAGAAGACCATTTTTTGAAAATCATTACACATTATTAATTATTTAAGGTTTACATAAATATTGTAAAATATCATTTTTCTAGAATTTATCAATAATATGCATACTATATTTATCCAGACATTTGAAAATTCACAAACTTCACCATAAGAAGGCATCACAATTTTTCTTTAAATCAACAGATTACACAAGGCAGTTATGGTCTCATTACATATCCCCTTATAACACCAGCATATGACCTAAGTGTAAGGTGTTCTATGGTGATAGAATCTTGGGGCGGGACAGCCAACATTGCCCAAGTAGTGATTTCTATCAGCTTGAACTTCTCGCAGAGGCGATTCTGTTCCAACTTTACACGATGAAGTTCGGCTTGGGTTTGGTCCAGAGCAAAGCCCAAAGGTGCTACCTCCTTCCCAAGTTCAGTCAGATGGGCTTCGATCGGCCCGAGACTACTGGATGGGTCCATCGAATATTCTTTCTATATTAATTAATCAAGATCACTTGTATTTATAGACAATAATCGCAACATTTAGTTTCCAACGGTCATATTGACCAAGGATTATATAATAGTCGAAACCCAATGGACTTATTTTAATTATACTCATTTTATTAAATGAAATAGTTTTGTTGAGTATAAAGTAAAATTACACACAAAGTTAGGAAACAAAATTTATTCAAAATTTCGGGTCGTTATAGTCTTCCACCCTTAAGAAATTGTGTCATCACAATTTTAAAATTGGGCTTGGAAGTTTCATTGAAAGTCCCACATCAGAAAAACAGTCAGTAAAACTATTACTATAAAAGAAATAAAGGGAAGTACAAAGGTCACCTGAGTTAACCCATTTTAGGATTCCGTGTAGGAAAACATGGATACGGAAGAGAAAACAAAGGGTCACGTTCTGATGGAGAGTGATAGAAAACGTGATTAGGAGAAAATTATCCATAAGAAGATCACAAACATAGGATGTGTTAAATGTCTTTGATTACCCAGTAGGAAACGTAAACCAACAACATTTTTTGTTTTACATTCCTTTTCATAATTTTGAGGAATTCATTTACTACATAGAATAAAAAGATAAGTAAATATACTTACCTTCAAGTAGAGTTTCATCCCTTAATAAGTTTCCACCAAGACTAATCTTGTCTCCAAACAATGAGCATTCAAAAAGACTTGGTCCCATCAAAAGCACAAGAGTCATCTTCTAGAGAATCACATAATTCACAAAAGAATAACTATATTTTTCCCTTGTGTTTAGTCATCAACTAAAACTAAAATGGTTAGTACGAGATCATATAATCCCCAAAAAGGATAATCCTTTATAAAATTAAATATGACTATTAATCTCCAAAATTCAACAAAACTACCCAATGTTCCAGAAAGACCATTCAATACACAGCCATCCTTAAAATTCTTTAGAATAATCCAAACTAATATTGGAACCCAAAACTCAGAAGGATTTAATCACATAGTCTTCCCCAATAAATCTTAACAGTTGTCTCCAAATAACATCGACTACTATTAAAGTCTCGTACTAAAGTGTAATTAACTGATTTATATATTCTCTATGCTAAGTTCATCAATTTCCAGAAATAAACAAAATCTCTATATGTCCAAAATAAATACATAAATTCTTATCAAAATATTCATCCATTCCTTCTCAATTTAAATCCTGTAGTATTTTATTTCCCTTAGGAATATAATACTCTAAAAGGGAAAACATCATCCAAAATAACCTTTATCATTTAATCACCAAATCATTTTCCTATACAAAGGATATCCAATGGATAAAACATAAGTTTACAAAATTAACTTATTCTTGATCCATAAAAATAGCAGCTGCATTAGTCAGTCCGAAGGGCATAACAAAAAACTCATAAAACCCATATCTTGATTGGAAGGCTGTTTTTAGAATATCATCATTCTTCACCCTCAATTGATGATAACCAGAATGAAGATCAATCTTAGAGAAAGATCGAGTCCCATGAAGTTGGTCAAATAAGTCATCATTTCTTGGAAGAGAGTATTTTTTCTTCACTGTGATCCCATTCAGTTCTCTATAATCAATACATATCTGCATCGATCCATCTTTCTTCTTCACAACGGGAAATGGTGCTCCCCAAGGAGACACACATGGTTAGATAAACCTGTTGACCTCACTAATTTTGATAATCTCACTTACGTTTAAATATTTTTCTAATCCCAATTAATCTTTATCTATATTTTAATTCATCCAATATATGCCATTAATTTTGATAATAATATTAATGTAATCATTGAAATATGTTAATCAATTTTTATCTACGTTCATATGAACTTTGAAATAATTCTAACTCAATCTGATATGTTTTGCATAAAACAAATAAGTGTTAAGTCACTGATATGCTTTTAGCTACTGATACAGACAAACAGCTCTACCGGTACTTAGTCTACTGATAAACATAGTCACAAATACTCAGAGTTACTAGTATGTACAAGTCCACCGATACAGAGAGCTACCTATAAGAGATGAGCTACCGATAGAACAATTCTACTGGTATGCATAGTCTACCGATATACACTTCACTAGTATAGAACGGAGTTACAGGTATGCAAAAGATACCGATGCAAAGTTCACCGATACAGACAGTCACTGATACACTGAGCTACTGATACAAGTGAGTTACTGCTAGAACAAAGAAGCTACTGTTAGAAGGAGTCGCCAATACATAGAGAAACTAATACATTGAGTAATAGCTACCGATATAATGAGCTACTAGTACAAGGACAAATAGCTACTTATAGGAGGTCACAGCTATACAAATTCCACCATTACACATCTACCAAAAGAAAGATGCTGATAAAAGACTGACCAGTCAATCTCTACACTCACAATATTATTTATTTATATAGAAATGGTAAAATTTTATGATTTTAATGAAATTAATCTAATTTAATTATAGTTGTTGGAATGTTAGGGAACCATACCTCGTACCTATAAAAAAGGTAATCATTTTATTTTACCAGAGCTGAAAGCTATAAAAATAAGGAAAAAGGCCAGGGAAAATGTACCTAAGGAGGCACGTGAAGTGTGTGGAAAAGAAAGGGCTAAATACCATTGGAAAGTGGTGTATTCACACAAAAAAGGCTATATTCATACTGGAAGAACACTGGACATACAAGAAGCCATTCATTTTATAGGAGAACACAAGCTGCACCTTAGTCAAGGAGTGAAGCACTACAACAAGCTCTTCATGCACTCAATCTTATCAAACTGAACTTGAAGAAAACGACCCTCTATTTTTCAGACAAAAACCAGAGAAGGACTTAGAAGCATTCCTGATTAATCAAGAGTCCAGAGCTGCACTTCAAATCACTAGATCTTTCTAAAACTCATATATACTCTCTCAGTTATTCTTTTATTTACATTTTGATCAGTGTGGATGATCTGTACATTTTATACGCACACTATCTCCTGAGATAAGCTACAGGATTTATAAATACTCACACAAACCTTCTATAAATCTCTTGTATCCCACTATGGATAGTGGTAGAGGTCAAGTAAGACCTGGACAACCAGTGTGCTATTGTTTTTTCTCCCATGAAGAACTGTGCTAGAGGTCTTAGTACCTGGACAGTCTTTGCACTATTGTTTACCTCGATCTAGGGTGTGGATCAAATTTATATAAATTGTTTGAGAGGACTAATTCTCATCTTGAGACTGAACCTCTTGGTTATATCTGTTGTGCATTTTAGTTTATATCTAAATTAAATTATATATATATTTTCTATTCCACTGCTAATTACATTGAAATACAATTTGTTTTAAAGTTACTTTGATAGTTAAATTTGCAAGTGTTTATACTTATTGTGAACTAGTAAGTTAGTTTCAAAAGTTAATTTAATCTTCTTATTAAAATAACTGAGACCTAATCAATCTTTGAGAAACTAATTTAACTTTTAAAATATGTATATATTCAGTATAGTTTAAGTTGTTTTTAAATAGGGGGATTTTAATATTAATATTTTAAACAGAAATTTTAATTGGAACTCAATTCACCCCCCCCCCTCTTGAGTATCCACTCCGACAAACATTTGGTATCAGAGGTTGGTTTAGTTATTAAAGGTTTTCAAAACAATCTGTCTTTCAACTATGATTTTATTTGTATCTCAAAGATCTTAAATTTCTGTTAGTTCTAAATTTTATCTCTTTAAATATATTTTTTAAAATCTATGTATGGATAATAGATTAGAAGGTGCTTCTACCAACATGCCACCTTTCTTTAATGGTATAAATTATGCCCAGTGGAAGATTAAAATAAAAATTCATTTTGAAAGTATGGGATTTGATATGTGGACAGCTATAGAAACTCAATATACGATTCCAGATACTGTTAGAAATACTTGGGATGAACCTAATAAGACAGCTTACAATAATAATTCTAAATCAATGAATGGATTTTATTTTTCTTTTAGAGATGACGAATTCAATCACATATCTTCTTGTAAAATTGTTTATGAAATCTGGGACACTTTGGATATTTCCCATGATGGAACAACCGATGCCAAAGAAATGAGACTGAATACCTATACTATCAAATATGATAATTTTAAAATGAATCCTGATGAGCCTATTTCTGACATGTATTTTAGGTTCAATGAGATTGTCAACACTATGAGATCTATTGGTAAAGTTGTTCCTACAAAAGAACAGATCATGAGGATATTATTATGTCTTCCAGAAAGATGGAGAGGCACATCTGTTTCCATTAGAGAATCATGCGACATCAACAAACTGCATATTAAAGAATTAATTGGTAAGCTAATGATGTGTGAGTAAGAGATGAAGGTCAACAAATAAGAGGACGATGAACCAAGGAAGAAGTCACTAGACTTCAAGACATCTACTTCAAAGAGTAAAGACAAAGGAAAAATTAAAAGTGAATGTGATAGTTCAAGCAGGAATGAGAGTGCATCTGACAGTGATACTGAGATGGCTCACATAGCCAGAAGATTTAAGAAGTTCTATAGGAAGAAGAAATTATTCAGAAAATCAAATTACAAAGGAAAATATTTCAAAAAAGGTCATTGGATGAAGGACTGGAAGAAGCCTGATAAAAGTGATAAAATTTTCTTCTATAAATGCAAAAGGAAAGGACATGTAAAAGCAGACATTCCAAAATTGAAGTTCAAAAAGAAATATGACTACAAGGAAAATAAGTACAAGAAAGCTATGAAAGCTACCTGGAGTGCTTCAAAAGACAACACAAGTGAATATGAAGTTTCTGAATCAGAAAAGAATTGTGCTAACATGTGTTTCATGACAAACACATCTGAGGTAACACTGGACATTCCTGCTTTAAAACTATATTATTCTGGAGTTGATTCTGATTCTGAATCTGAAAATATTTCTAGTGAAGAGTTATTTGAATATTTAAATATGCTAGAAGAGACATGTAATGAATTGAAGGACAAGTATAAAAACTTGAAGAAACATCATGCTCTAACCATTTCTATAAAATCTTCACTTGATGTAGAAAAGGAAAATAATGCTCAATTACTAAAGGAAAATAGTGAACTAAAATGTCTAATGAGTAACTAAGGAAGGATTTAGAAAAAATTACAAATGAAAAAAAAATTACACAAATGCTAGGAAAACAAGTGGCACCAAAATATACCACTAGAATAGGCTATCATCCTGGATAGAGATAGTTTACTAAAACTAGATTCATTTCTAAATCTGAACAGAATGCTGGTAGTTCTAGTTCTGGAAATCTGTATGCTTCAACTAGTTATTCATATGGTTATAGATCAAATAAATTTTATCTTTCAAAATATATCGATTCTGTAAACTATTTTAGACCCATAAGACATATCTAGGTACCTAAAGCTTTGATTACAAACCTGTCTGGACCCAAGAAAATATGGGTACCAAAATCATTCTCGGTTTATACTAGTTTTTTAGGGAATTTTCTTGAAGATTTATCACAAGAAGGTATGGTACTTGGATAGTGGATGTTCCAGGCATATGACTGGATATTACTCATGCTTCAAATGTTTAATCAAATTTTATGGAGGCCATGTCACCTTTGGGGACAACTCTAAAGGAAAGATCATTGGCCTAGGCCAGATTGGTTACACTAATTCAGTTTTAATTTCTAAAGTTTTATTGTTTGATGGACTTTAATATAATCTGTTGAGTATTTATCAATTATGTGATGATGGTTTTAATGTTAAATTTGAAAATGATTCTTGTAATGTTTTTAATTTCAATTTTTTTTAGTATTTTCTTCATTGAGAAATGAAAATGTTTATGCTGTTGATTTGAATTCTTTAGCTAAAAAAATGTTACTTGTTTAAATGCTTTTCATAAAGAATCTTGGATGTGGAACAGAAGATTAGGACACTAAAATGTTTATTCACTTAGAAAATTGACAAGGAAGAACTTAGTTAGAGACCTTCCCAAACATGAATTCCCATCAGACAAAGTTTGTAATCCCTGTCAAAAGGGAAAGCAACATAAAGTTTCTTTTAAATCAAAGAAAGAAGTTTCAACTTCTCAACCTCTCAAGTTGGTTCTCATGGATTTGTTTGGACCTTTTAGAGTTTCTATTTTAAATGGGAAGCACTATGTCTATGTCCTAGTAGATTACTTTTCTAGATATACTTGGGTATACTTATTAGCTTACAAAAGTGAAACTTGTTCTTAATTTATTAAATACTCCAGGTCTGTAGAGAACCTTAGTGGACTTAAGATTAAGACTTTGAGATGTGACCATGGTCTTGAGTTTGAAAATCATGAGTTTTATTCTTATTGCTCACACAATGGCTATAATCACAATTTCTTTTCCCCTAGAACACCTCAGCAGAATGGTGTAGTAGAAAGAAGAAATAGAACCCTTCAAGAAATTGCAAGAACCATGCTTAATGAGTATGACCAACCAATTTATTTTTTGGGCTGAAACTGTAAATACAGCTTGTTATATTATCAATAGAGTATTAATTAGACTCGTTCTCAAGAAGACCCCTTATGAGTTGTGGGATAATAGGAAACCTAAGGGTAGTTACTTTAGAGTTTTTGGTTTCAAAGTCTTTATTCTCAATACAAAGGATAATCTTGACAAGTTTGCACCCAAAAGTGATTAAGGAATTTTTCATGGTTATTATTTAACTAGAAAAGACTATAGAGTCTTTAATAAAATAACAAAATTTTTGGAATAATATGTTCTTATCAAGTTTGATGAAACTGATCCACATGAACCAATGTCTTATCTTGAAAATATTGAAGAATATTTTTCTGTTCTAGACCTTAATGATAAAACCAATGAGCCTGTTGTAATGACATCAAGTTCTGGACATATTCCAGAATCCGCTTCTGTAGAACCCGAACTTAGAGAAGTGCCTGAAATTTCTAGTCCTACCTTTACTAGATCAACTATGATTCTAAAGAATCATCCTTTAGATGCGGTTGTTGGTAATATTGATAGAGGGACACAGACTAGAGATTCTCTAAGAAACCAGGTTGAACATAAAGCCTTTCTTTCATAGTTAGAACCTAAAAATGTCAATGATGCAATCAATGATGAATTTTGGGTAATGTCTATGCAAGAAGAATTAAATCAATTTGAAAGAAACAAAGTCTGGTAATTAGTTGACAGACCTAATGAAACTTTGACCATAGGCACTTAATGGCTTTTTAGAAACAAAGTTGATGAATCTGGATATATAGTTAGAAACAAAGCTAGGATATTTGCACAAGGGTATAGTTAAGAGGAAGGAATATACTATGAGGAAACCTTTTCCCCTGTAGCTATATTAGAATCTATTAGGATCTTACTTGCCTATGCTGCTCATATGAATTTCATGTTATATCAAATGGATGTTAAAAGTGATTTTTTGAATCATTTTATAATTGAATATGTTTTTGTTGAACAACCACCTGGATTTACTAATCCTCATTTTTCAAATAGAGTTTTTAAGTTATCTAAAGTTTTATATGGTTTAAAACAAGCTCCAAGAGCCTGGTATGATAGACTTAGTAATTTTATTATTTCAAAAGGTTTTACTAATGGGATTACTGATCCAAATTTTTTTATTAAAAGAATTTCTAAAGATGTTTTGATAGTAAAAATATATGTTGATGAAATTATTTTTGGATCATCTAAAAATTCTTTATGTACTTATTTCTCAATGAGTATGCAAAATAAATTTGAAATGATTTTAATCGGAGAACTCAAATATTTTCTTGGATTTCAAGTCTTTCAAAATAAAAATGGTATTATTTTAAATCAAGGTAAATATACAAAGGATCTTTTGAAACGTTTTGGCTTGGATTGTATTAAATAAAGTGATACTCTTATGAGTACTGTCTGTAAATTTGATGTAGATGAAACTGGGAAACCAGTGGATCAAACTAACTACAGAGGTATGATTGGAAGCTTACTTTACCTTACTACTAGTCGACCAGATATTATGTTTAGTGTGTGTATGTGTCCAAGATTTCAAGATAATCCTAAAGAATTGAATTTTCTTGCTGTTAAAATAATTTTTATGTATCTTAAACATATTGTAAATTTGGGTTTGTTTTATCGAGAAGGACAATCTTTTGAATTAATGAGTTATTCAGATGCTGACATTGCTGGTTGCAAGTTATATAGAAAAAGCACATATGGAACATGTAATTTTCTAGGTAAGTCCTTATTATCTTGGTGTAGTAAGAAACAGGACTATGTTGCATTGTCTATTGCCGAAGCAGAGTATATAGCTGCTGGTAGCTGCTGTGCACAAATTCTGTGGATGAAACACACTCTTTTGTACTATGGACATGATTTTAAGCATGTTTCTATTAACTGTGATAACACTAGTGCAATTAACATTTCAAAGAACCATGTGTATCACTCTAGGACCAAATAAATTGATGTAAGGCACCATTTCTTGAGAGATCACTACCAAAAAGGTGATATTACTCTTGAATTTATAGGTACTGAACATCAATTAGCTGACATAAGTTCGGATAGGTTAAGTTACATTTGACATGAGTCAGGAATGATTAACCTTGACCGGTAGATACCTCACCGATGTACCTCACCGATGTGATACCTCACCAATGTACCTCACTAATGTGATACCTCACCGATATACCTCACCGATATGGGACCTCACCAATTAGTAATTCTCACCAATATACCCTACCGATTATGCGATCTTCTAAACTTCTGTCTGCCTCCATAATCTGTATCATTTATACTATAATTTTTATATTTTAATTATTTATGATTCCTAAATAATAAAACTAAGTCTTAATTACTTTTTGATCCACATCAAACCCTTTTCCCTTAAGCCTTAGCTCCCTAATCTCTCGAAAACCCTAAGTTCCTTAAACCATAGATGGGAAAAACCGAACTACCTAGTGTTAGAGATGACATTGATGAGCAGAATGCAAAAAAGAAAAAGGCTGACCCAAAATAAAGTAGTAGTGTCAATAGAACAAGGTCTGGGAGGTGACCAGTGAACCCGCATTTACAAAATAGAGTTATTGTGATAAAAAAAGAGTTGTGCATGGAATGGCTGTTGTCTAGTAGATCGTTAGTTCTCGAGTTTCTGGAAGATCAGAAGTGGGTAGAATGCTTTTGGAACAACAATATCCCCTACTATCCGAAGCTGGTGAAACAGTTCTATGAGTTTATAAGCTTTGAGAAATCTGAAGACGAGAACCAAATGATTTCACTTGTGAATTAAAAGGAAATATCTTTTTCGTCTGTTGAGTGGGCTGAATGAGTGAAGGTCCCACATGAAGGTGTGTCTGGATATTTCTCTAAATCAGTACCACCTACAAGCGATATATTTGTTTATGAGATTTCCTTAGAGGAACTCACCGATAGTGGAAAGAAAAGATAGGTGGTGGCTGCTGAAATGGATGGAGAGAACATATTACAGTTCAAGTTTGTTCAGCATGTTTTAATTCCAAGGAGGGGGAACTTTGAAAATTTAAGATATCAAGATATCAATATGCTACATCTTTTTAGACATGGTGTGAAAGTGAATCTGTGCAGGTTTCTAATGACTCAAACGGAAGATATGACCAGGAAAAAATAATCAAAAATCAATACCTTATTCTTTGCCAAGTTTATTTTTGTTATGATTAAAGTAAAGGGGGTATCTGCGTCTTAAGATGAGACAGTGGTAGTAAGGAATAATTTTTGTATCAAAAGAACTGTTTGCAAATACATGAAGCTAAACTAGAATCCATGGATAAGAGAGTGGGTTAATGATGATAAGAAGCTATATGATAAATTCAATCATGAGGATCATCCTTCAAGGCCTAAGGATGTGAGGGATCCAGGTATAGGACCTGATGAAGAAGAACATGAGTTCAATGATGAGACTGATGAAGATGAGACTTATATAGCTGATGGAAGGGATCTGGACTTGCCCCCAAGTCCTGTTGTGAAAATTATATCTTCAGGAAAGTAAACTTTATTAGATAAAGAAACACCTATTGATGAGGATGACCATCCATACCCTGAGAATGAAGAAGAAAGAATGAATGAATCTGAAGCCTCTGATTCTGTTTGCTTAAGTCTGAGTCTATTGAAGGGAAGCTCGGTTGTGCCTATTAAGGATGTAGTGGGTGAGATGGAAGGACATGTGCCTAATACAGAGGATCCTATTTCTATTTCATAGATGGAGTTTATTGTAGAATATTATTATGAAGAAGAAAGACCTGCTCAGAATGCTATTTTTGTACAAGAGAATGCACAATTTTAGGGGGAGCATCCAACCAGGTTTGGAAATGTTTTAGTGGCAGTTGAAATTGAGGATCGGGCAGAAGACCCAGGTTTTGTGGTTTGTAGATTGGATTATCCATATTTTGATAATGAGACATCCCTTAATATACCAAAAATCAATTATTATATTCAGACTAAGTTGTTACCTGATGATGTGGTCAGAATGCATGATCTGGATAAGCTCATTTCTAATCTCAAAATCAGTTTTTTGGAAGAAATAAAGAAAATGGATGCTTCACTAGTGTCATCAATTCAATAGATTTTGAATGACTCTATGGAAAGTATAGTATTTGAAAGAGCACCTTTTGTGGTTTCACCTGCTGATATGATCACCAGGGCTAATCTTGAATCCTTAAATAATGAGCCGAAAGAGTGTTTTAGTTCCTCTATTACCGAGTTAAAGCACTTCTTTGTTGAAGAGATGAGAAATTTGGAAAAGTATTTTGAAATATCTCTTGGTTTTAATGTATCAACCTTTATGGAATAGATAGTGGATGAAGTTACAGCTCGACAGACTCAAGTATCTAGACAGGAAGAGGATGTTGAAGTTCTAAAGAAATCAGTTATCTCTTTAGAATCTTATATGAGTTCTAAATCTCAATCAGACAAAGATTTAGCTTATGACAAAAGTGTTATAAGCTAGATGGTATCTGTTTTTGAGTGATTAAAAACCTCTATGAAAGATCATGTCAGCACCCAGGATTCCCAAGTGAAAAATCTTATCAGTGGGTTGACCAAAAATTTCAAGGAAACAGTAACCTTCTCTATTGGTTCTATTGCTTCTAGACCTTCATTGGATTTGGATCAGATTAGAGTTGTGATGAAGGAGGATCTTGGTTTAGCATCAACCAGTGGCTCTGTGGACTCGTCTGATCTGAGAAAAGTGGTATCTTCTACTATAAATACCACTGGAGATATAATGAAGATAGTCCAAGACTATATGAGAGAAGCTTCTGCCTCCCATAAAGAGGTGAAAGACAAGGTAGATTACTATTTCCAAAGGGTTTATACCAAGAATCATCTCCAAAACCATTTCAATCATATTTTAGAGAACATGAAGCTCCCTCATGTCAATAAAGCCTTCAGAGAACAAGTCAGCAAGCTCATAGAGTTGACCCATGCACTGGACAAATTTATGGAGAATAAGGATGATTTCATATCTTATATGGAGAGAGGAGGAGGAAAAATTATGGATTTCAGAAATCATCTGTTACCCTTCTTGCATATTGATTCTAGGCCAATGATTATACCTCCAGATTTACCTGCATATGCTTCTACTGCTTCTCCTTTTTAGATGACTCCAGCCCAAGCCATTCGAAACCTTACACCCATGATCACTCAGAGAGCTATAGAGTACAGGCCAGGAACAGTTTTAGTATCTCAGCCACCACTGATCATCTCTAGTGTTCCTAAGCCTTCAACTGTATCCACCTCACCTGATTCTTCTTCTATTACCAAGGGGAAATCTCATTCTGAGTATGTGGATTGAACAATGGCTAGGATTTTTGATAGGAATCACCTGTATTTATTTTTGTTTCATTTCTGTTTCACTTTGTAATCTGTTTTCTCTAAGGAATACATATGATCTTACTTTATTTCCATCATTATTACTAATCTTCTCCTATTTTTCCTTCTCTTTGTCCCACTTTTTGATTATCACAAAGGGGGAGAAATATTATCTAAGGGAAATATATCTGGGAATAATAACTTTTATGAGAAATGGGGAGAAATACTATCTTTGATGAGTTTAATTCATTTTCCTCTCATACATTTGTTTCATATTTTATCTTTGATATATGTGTTTTATAATATATTATATTCTCTGATACTATAATTCATTCATAAGTTGTGATTATCAAAAAGGGGGAGATTGTTTACCTCACATGTTTTGATAATCTCACTTATGTTTTATTATGTTGATAATCCCAATTAATGTTTATCTATATATGAATTCATCCAATCAATGCCATTCTATTTGATAATAATATTAATATAATCTTTGAAATATGTTAATCAATGTTTATCTACGTTCATATGAACTTTGAAATAATTATAACTCAATCAGATATGTTTTGCATAAAACAGATAAGTGTTAAGTCACTGATATTCTTTTAGCTACTAATGTAGAAAAACAGATCTATTGGTACTTAGTCTATCGATCGACATAGTCACCAATACGCAGATTTACTGGTATGTACAAGTCCACCGATACAGAGAGCTACCGATAAGAGCTGATCTACTGATAGAAAAAGTCTATATGTATGCATAAGCCTACTGATATACACTTCACTGGTATAGAACGGAGCTACTAGTATTCACAATCTACTGATGAAAAGTTCACCGATACATACAGTCACTGATACATCGGGCTATCGATACAAGAGAGTTACTGCTAGAACAAACAAGCTACCGATAGAATGAGTCACTAGTACATAGAGCTACTAATACACGGAGTAACATCTATCGATACAAGGAGCTACCAATAAAAGGACAAATAGATACTGATTAGAGGTCACAGCTATACAAAGTCCACCGTTACACATCTACTGACATAAGGATACTGATAAAAGACTGACCCGTCAAACTCTATACTCTCAATATTATTTATTTATTAAGAAATGGTAATATTTGATGATTTTAATGCAATTAATGTTATTTAATGATAGTTGTTGTCATATCAGGGAACTGTATCTCGTACCTGTAAAAAAGGTAATCATTTTCTTTTACCGGAGATGAATACTATAAAAGGAAGGAAAAAGGACAGGAAGGAAGTAACTAAGGAGGAACGTGAAGTGTGTGGAAAAGCAAGGTGTGAATACCGTTGGAAAGTGGTGCATTCACACAAAAAAAGGCTACATTCATACTAGAATAACACTGAACATACAAGAAGCCATTCATTCTAGAGGAGAAAACAAGCTGCACCTTAGTCAATGAGTGAATAACTACAATGAGCTCTTCATGCACTCAAGCTAATCAAACTGAACTTGAAGAAAACGACCCTCTATTTTTCTGACAAAAACCAGAGAAGGACTCAGAAGCATTCCTGATTAATCAAGAGTCTAGAGATGCACTTCAAATCACTATAGCTTTTTAAAACTCATATCAACTCTCTAAGTGATTCTTTTATTTACATTTTGAGGAGTGTGCATACTCTGTACATTTTATAAACACACTGTCTCCTGAGCTAAGTTGGAGGATTTCTAAATCCTCACACAAACCTTCTATAAATCTCTTGTATCCCACTGTGGATAGTGGTAGAGGTCAAGTAAGACCTGGATAGTCGGTGTGCTATTGTTTTGTTTTCCAACGAAGAACTGTGGTAGAGGTATTAGTACCTGGATAGTCTTTACACTGTTTTTTACCCCGATCCAGGGTGTGGATCAAATTTATATAAATTTTTTGAGAGGAAAAAGTCTCATCTTGAGACTGAACCACTTGGTTATATATTTTGTGCATATTAGTTTAAAACTAAAGTATATTATATATATTTTTTCTATTCCGCTGCTAATTACTTTGAAATACAATTTTTTTAAAGTTACTTTGATAGTTAAATTAGAAAGTGTTTATACTTAATGTGAACTAGTAAGTTAGTTTCAAAAGTTAATTTAATCTTCTGATTAAAATAACTGAGACCTAATCAATATTTGATAAACTAATTGAACTTTTACAATATGTATAAATTCACTACAGTTTAACTTGTATTTAAATAGGGGGATTTTAATATAAATATTTTTAACAGAAATTTTAATTGGAACTCTATTCACCCCCCTCTTGAGTATTCACTCCGACCAACAAAACCCATTCTCCAAAATATCTTAGAGTTATTTCTTTAATTTCTCTAGCTCCACATTTTCGATCCTATAGGGGGTCTTCGAAATTTGATGAGATCCAGGTACGAGTTCAATGGATAACTCTACCTCTTTTTCTGGGGGAGGTCTGGGTAACTCCTTGGGGAATACTTCAATGTATTCCTAGATGATGGGGAAATTTTCTAAAATAATAAATCCTTCATGAAAAACTTATTTCATTTACGAATCTTTTAACTAAAAAGGATTTTATGTTTTAAAACTTCATGTGTATACAATTAAAATTTTCTATAATTCCTTCATAATGATTCATAAAAATCTTGCGATTAACCCAACATATCCCCCAGAGGTTTCATAACAAAGAGTATAGCAAGGCCCGTTTTCATGTACCAGTTCTCGTTCAATTCTAGCTCAAATATGTGTTTTTGGTTTTTACCCCTATGTACATCTGTGCCAGAGCCACCTCTACCTACTCGTATCCAGACATGGATGTATTTTCTTGATAAACCACTTACTCAATACTCACCAAAATACCAAAAATATTTCATATATTTAAACTTTTCTATAGGGTTCTTCCTAAATTTTTCATATCCTAATTTCCATAAATAAATAAACTATCTTTTTAAACCAACTAAAGAATCCTGCCTTTTTATTACATAACTTTTCATTACATTTTACATACAGAGGATCTTTAAAGTCTAGTGTCCTGGAAATCAGGAACATAATACATGAAAAAAACATAAAACATTATTTTAAACCACTAGTAAAGCTTCATCATATGTTCATTTTATATAGAATTACTGCATCTCATAACCTGTATACATACATTCAGAGGAAAGAGTGATCAGAAATCCCAGGAAGGGCAAGCAAGGGAATCAATGAACTTGTGATATCAATAAGAACTCGAATAAAAACATACATTCATGAGCAATGGAAGAATAGGAATATCATAAAGGAATGAACGTTAAACATAACTTGAATATGGTTCTACAACATTTAATTTAGACATTCATGAACATATCACCAAGGTTTATCCCTAAGGTGTCATAAAAATTACCAAGGTTATTCACCAAGGTATCGTGAAACTTGTCATCTCTAGAGATTAAGTCTTTACCAAATGTGTTGGAGTGCTATTAGTCCGCACCCTTAATATGTATTTACTTTCATGTGAGCCACATATATCATAATCAAACAATTCATAAATAACAAAAATGGAATCAAAGAAATGGGTCTCTTGTCAAAATTGTGACATTTAAAAAGAGCTTAAAAATAAGATCATTAAGTCATTTATAACACATGGAAAGGGAGTGAGGGTTATATGTATGTCAATTACAGAATAAAATATATCATTATAATACATTTATGAGCACCCATAGAAATAAAATAGTTTTGGGTATTCAGAAAAATAAACAATAAAATTTCTTGAGAGAAAGAGATAGAAATTTTGAGACAAAATTTCTACAGCATAACAGCAATATAATATGGTTTTAGAAAACATTGAAAAGAGAGGGGACAAGGGTCACCCACTCATAAATAATTCATTATACAGATTGGGTACTGAATAATATCATGGTATGGATATTTTAATGACATACCACAATAAAAGGAAACATTAATGAAAAGAGAATATGTAATTCCTTTTACAAGAAATTCGGCAGCCTAACGGCGTCACTTAAAAATTCAGAAAATAAATTGATGAGAGAAGAAAGAGTCTATCAACAATTAGACATGAAATGGACAGTAAAATGAACATATAATAACATGTCCTCACCAAAAAGAGATGGAAACTAGAGGACACAATACAAAGTAATTCGTGGATTAAAGAAGAGGGTGAAAGAATCCCTTTCCTTGAAGAGTAACTTCGAAAGCCTGAAGGTGGGGACATTGGGAGGCTTGAGGGCAGCTTGGGAGGACTCCTAAGGAGGTAAAGAGACAAGAACTTCATCGGGGAGGATTTTTAAATGAAATGAATGGGGGAAATGCTTGGTATTTATAGGAAAAATGAGGGGACAAAGCATTAATTACCAAGGGACACCTCATCGGTGGTATTGGAAAAACAATGGGCTTTCCCATGGTATTTTCCCATGGTGTTGGCCACATGGGACACCTCATAACTTATCTTACTATTCATAAGTCAACTCGAATTATTGAATAATTATTAAATCCTTAATGATGTCATTAAAACCTCGAAACTCAAAAATTGTATTTTCACTATTTACCGAAAATTCAACTTTCTCAGAAAAATCCCAAAATTTAACCTTAAAAAAATATCGATGCATTGATTTCAAAAATGAACTCCATTTTATGAAAATAATTTTCTAAATATTTTCAATTTAATTTTTAAATATAAACACTATTCACTGAAAATTTAACTATTTCAAAAAAATCCCAAAAATTTACTTTAACCAATTATCGATACTCTGATTTTAAAAATGAAGTCCATTTTATGAAAATAATTTTCTAAATAATTTTAATTTAATTTATAAATAAAAAACACTATTCACTTGAAAAAACTAATAGTTAACCAATAATTTCTGAAACAGTTATTTACCTATTTTATTGAATCACATTTCTTAATCAAGGTGCCATAATTATATTAATACTTTCTTAAGTGAAGTTACTTAATCCATTTGATCAAATTACTAATCATAAGCTTAACATCACTATTCATAATTTATTATTCCCTAAAAAATATGATGATCTTATTAGACTCTAAATTTCATACTGAACACAGCTGTAGCAAACCATTTTTTTAAAATCATTACACATTATTAATTATTTAATGTTTACACAAATATTTTAAAATATCCTATTTCTAGAATTCATCAATAATATGCATACTATATTTATCCACACATTTTAAAATTCACAAACTTCACTATAAGAAGACATCACAATTTTTATTTAAATCAAAGGATTACACAAGGCAGTTACGGTCTCGTTACATAACCACTTATAACACCCGCATAGGACCTAAGAGTACGGTGTGCTAGGGTGATAGAATATAGGGGCGGCTCGGCCAACATTGCATGAGTAGTGATTTCTATCAGCTTGAACTTGTCGCAGAGGCGATTCTGTTCCAACTTCACATGATGAATTTCGGCTATGGTTTGGTCCAGAGAAAATCCCAAAGGTGCTACCTCTTTCCCGAGTTCCGTCAGATGGGCTTCGATCGGCCCGATACTTCTGGATGGGGCCATCGAATCTTCTTTCTATATTAATTAATCAAGATCACTTTTATTTATAGACAATAATTGCAACATTTAGTTTCGAATGGTCATATTGACCAATAGTCATATTGAACAACGGTCATATAATAGTAAAAAACAAATGGTCTTTTTTTAATTATACTCATTTTGTTAAATGAAATAGTTTTGTTGAGTATAAAATAAAATAACACACAAAGTTAGGAAACAAAATTTATTCAAAATTTCAGATCGTTACAATCTTCCCCCCAAAAGAAATTGCATCCTCACAATTTTAAAATTGGGCTTGTAAATTTCGTTGAAATTCCCATATGGGAAAAAGAGTCAGTACAAATATTACTTTAATAGAAAGAAAGGGAAGTAAAAAAGGTCACATGAGTGAACCCTTACTAGGATTCCATGTAGGAAAGTGTCGATAAGGAAGAGAAAATAAATGGTCAAGTTCTGATGGAGAGTGATAAAAAAACATTATTAGGAGAAAATTAACCACAAGAAGATCACAAAATTAGGATGTGTTACATGGACTTTAACAAACCAGTAGGAAACATAAACCAACAGCATTTTTGTTTTACATTCCTTTTCATAATTTTCAGGAATTATTTTTACTACATAGAATAAAAATATAAGGAAATATACTTACCTTCAAGTAGAGTTCCATCCATTAATAATTTTCCCCCAAGACTAATATTTTCTCCAAACAATGAGCATTCAAAAAGACTTGGTCTCATCAAAAGAACAAGAATCAGCATCTAGAGAATCACATAATCTACAAAATAATAACTATATTTTTCCCTTATCTTTAGTCATCAACTAAAACTAAAATGGTTAGTATGAGATCATATAATCCCCAAAAATGATAATCCTTTATAAAAATAAATATGACTATTAATCTCCAAAATTCAACAAAACTACCCAAAGTTCCAGAAAGACCATTCAATACACAACCAACCTTAAAATTCTTCATAACAATCCAAACTAATATTGGAACCCAAAACTCAGAAGGATTTAATCACATAGTCTTGCCCAATAAATCTTAACATTTATCTCCAAATAACATCAACTACTATTAAAGTCTCATACTAATGTGTAATTAACCTATTCACATTTTCTCTATGCTAGGTTAATCATTTTCCCGAAATAACCCAAATCATCACATGTGCCCAATAAATACATAAATTCTTACAAAAAAATTCAACCATTCCTCCTCAATTTAAATCCTGTAGTATTTTATTTCCCTTAGGCATATTGTACTCCAAATGAGAAAACATCATCCAAAATAACCTTTATCATTTAATCACCAAATCATTTTCCTATAAAGAACTGGTGCTCCCCAAGGAGACACACTTGGTTAATCATTTTCCCAAAAGAACTGGTGCTCCCTAAGGAGACACACTTGGTCAGATAAACCCATTCTCCAAAAGATCTCGGAGTTGTTTCTTTAATTCCTCTAGCTTCACATTTTCCATCCTATAGGGGGTTTTTGATATCGGATGAGATCTCGGTATGAGTTCAATGGAGAACTCTACCTCTCATTTTGGATGAGGTCCAGGTAACTCCTCAGGAAATACGTCAATGTATTCATAGACGATAGAGATATTTTCTAAAAGAATAAATCCTTCATGAGAAACTTATTTCATTTATGAATATTTTAACTAAAAAGTATTTTATGTCTTAAAACCTCATACTTAGACAATTACATTTTTCTATAATTCCTTCATAATGATTCATAAAAAGTTTGTGACTAACCAAACATATCCCCTGAGAGTGTCGTAACCGAGAGTGCAACAAGGCTCATTGTCGTGTACTAGTTCTTATTCGAGTCTAGCTCAAAGTGGTGTTTTCGGGTTTTACCCCCTATGTGCATCTGTGCCAAAGCCACCTCTACCTGCTTGTATCCCGACAGGGATGTATTTTCTTGATAAACCACTTACTCAATACTCCCCAAAATACTAGAAATATTTCATATACTTAAAATTTTCTATAGGGATATTCCTAAATTTTTCATATCCTAATTTCCATAAATAACTATACTATCCTTTGATGCCAACTATACAATCCCACCTTTTTATTACATAACTTTTCATTATGTTTTACATACGGAGGATATTTAAAGTCTAGTGTCTTGGAAATCCGGAACATAACACATGAAAATAACATAAAATATTCTTCTAAACCACTATTAAAGCTTCATAATAAGTTCATACAATGTAAAATTACTGCATCTCACAACCTGGAGACATATATTCAAAGGAAAGGGTGAGTAGAAACCCCATTAAGGGTAAGAAATGGAATCAATGTACTTGTGATCTCAATAAGAACTTGAATAAAAACATAAAGACATGAGAATTGGAAGAATAGGAATATAATAATGAGAAGAAATTGAAACATAACTTGAATATGTGGATACAACATTTAATTTAGACATTAATGAACATATCACCAAGGTCCATCCCCAAGGTGTCATAAAAATTACCAAAGTTATTCACCAATGAATCGTGAAACTTGTCATCTCTAGAGATTAAGTCTTTACCCAATGAATTAGAGCACTATTCGGGTGCACCATTAATATTTCTTTACTTTAATGTGATCCAAAATATCATAATCATGCATTTCATAAATAACCCAAATTGAATCAAAGAAATGGGTTTCATGTCTAAATCGTGACGTTTAAAAATAGCTTAAAAATAAGATCATTATTTCATTTATAACCAATGGCAAGGGAGTGAGGGTTATATGTATGTCAATGACATAATAAAATATATCATTCTTATATGTTTATGAACACCCATAGAGATGAAATAGGTCTGGGTATTCACATAAATAAACAATAGAATTTCTTGAGAGAAAGAGATAGAAATTTTGAGACGAAATTTCTGCAGCATAACGACAATATAACATGGTTTTAGAAAACATTGAAAAGAGAGGGGATAAGGGTCACCCACTCATAAATAATTTATTATATAGTATGGGTACTGAATAAGATCATGGTATTAATATTTGAATGACATTCCAAATGTAAAAGGAAACATGAATGAAAAGAGAAGATGTAATTTCTTTTATGAGAAATTCGGCAGCCTAAGGGCATCACTTAAAAATTTAGAAAACAAATTGATGAGAGAAGAAAGGTTCTCTCAACAATTAGACATGAAATGGACAGTAAGGAGATCATATAAGAACATACCCTCAACAAAAAGAGATGGAAACTAGAAGACACAATACAAAGGAAGTCATGGCTTAAAAGAAGAGGGTGAAATAATCCCTTCCCTTGAAGAATAACTTCGAAAGCTTGAAGGTTGGGACCTTGGGAGGCTTGAGGGCACCTTGGGAGGACTCATTTGGAGGTAAAAAGACCATAAATTCGTTGGGGAGTATTTGTCAATGAAATAAATGAGGTAAATCCTGTTATTTATAGAAGAAGTGAGGGGACAAAGCATTAATTTCCAAGGAACACCTCATCGGTGGTATTGGAAAAACCATGGGCTTGCCCAAGGTATTTCCTCATGGTATTGGCCACTTGGGACACCTTATACCTTATATTACTATTATTAAGTCTACCATAATTATTTCATAATTATTACATCCTTAATGATGTCATTAAACACCAAAAACCCAAAATTCCACTTTCTCAGAAAAATCCCAAAATTTCACCATAAACAAATATCGATGCTCTGATTTCAAAAATGAACTCCATTTTATGAAAATAATTTTCTAAATATTTTTAATTAAATTTTTAAATAAAAACACTATTCACTGAAAATTCAATTGTTTCTTAAAAATCCCAAAAATTTACCTTAACCAAATATCAATGCTTTGATTTCAAAAATGAACTCCATTTTATGAAAATAATTTTCTAAATATTTTTAATTTAATTTTTAAATAAAAAACACTATTCACCCGAAAAAACTAATACTTAACCAAAAATTTCTGAAACAGTTATTTACATATTTTATTGAATCACATTACTTAATCAAGGTGTCTAAATTATATTAATACTTTATTAAGTGAAGTTACTTAATCCATTTGATCACATTACTAATCATTAGCCTAAAATCTCTATTTATAATTTTCTATTCACTAAAAATTAATTTGATCTTATTAGACTCTAAATTTCATACTGAACACAGCTGTAGAAGACCATTTATTGAAAATCATTACAAATTATTATTTATTTAAGGTTTACATAAATATTTTAATATATCATTTTTCTAGAATTCATCAATAATATGTATACTATATTTATCCATAAATTTTAAAATTCACAAACTTCACCATAAGAAGACATCACAATTTTTATTTAAATCAAAAGATTACACATGGTAGTTAGGGTCTCGTTACATAACCCCTTATAACACCAGCATAGGACCTAAGAGTAAGGTGTGCTAGGATGATAGAATCTTGGGGCGGCTCAGCCAACATTGCCCGAGTAGTGATTTCTATCATCTTGAACTTCTCGTGGAGGCGATTCTATTCCAACATCACACGTTGAAGTTCAGCTTGGGTTTGGTCTAGAGCAAATATGAAAGGTGATACCTGCTTCTAGAGTTCCGTCAGATGGGATTCGATCATCTCGAGACTACTATATGGGGCCATCAAATCTTCTTTCTATTTTAATTAATCAATATCACTAGTATTTATAGACAATAATCGAAAAATTTAGTTTCCAACGGTCATATTGACCAACGGTCATATAATAGTCGAAACCCAACTATCTTATTTTAGTATACTCATTTTATTAAATGAAATAGTTTTGTTGTGTATAAAATAAAATAACACACCACATTAGGAAACAAAATTTATTCAAACTTTTGGGTCGTTACAATCTTTCCCCCTCAAGAAATTGCGTCCTAGAAATTTTAAAATTGGGCTAGGAAATTTCGTTGAAATTCCCACATCAGAAAAACAAAGTTAGTAATACTATTTCTTTAAAAAAGAAAGGTAAGTACAAGGGTCACCCGAGTTAACCCATACTAAGATTCCATGTATGAAAACATGGGTATGAAAGAGAAAACAAAGGGTCCAGTTCTGATAGAGACTGATAGAAAACATGATTAAGATAAAATTAACCACAAGAAGATCAAAAACATAGGATGTGTTAAATGGTCTTTTATTGCCTAGTAGGAAACATAAACCAACAACGTTTTTGTTTTACATTCCATTTCATAATTTTGAGGAATTCATTTACTACATAGAATAAAAATATAAGGAAATATACTTACCTTCAAGTAGAGCTTCATCCATTAATAAGTTTCCACCAAGACTAATCATTTCTCCAAACAATGGGAATTCAAAAAGACTTGGTCTCATCAAAAGCACAAGAATCATCTTCTAGATAATCACATAATCCACAAAAGTATAACTATATTTTCTCCTCGTCTTTAGTCATCAACTAAAACTAAAATAGTTAGTATGAGATCACATAATCCCCAAAAAGGATTATCATTTATAAAAATAAATATGACTATTAATCTCCAAAATTCAGTACAAGTAACCAATGTTCCAGACAGACCATTCAATACACAAACATCCTTAAAATTCTTCAGAATAATCCAAACTAATATTAGATCCCAAAAATCAGAAGGATTTAATCACATAGTATTCCCCAATAAATCTTAACATTTAACTCCAAATAACATCTACTACTATTAAAGTCTCATACAAAAGTGTAATTAACATATTCACAAATTCTCCATGCTAGGTTCATCATTTTCCATAAATAACCCAAATCACTATATGTCCACAATAAATACATAAATTCTTACAAAAAAAAAATTTCAACCATTCCTCCTTAATTTAAATCCTGTAGTATTTTATTTCCCTTTGGAATATAGTACTCCAAAAGAGAAAACATCGTCCAGAATAACCTTTATCATTTAATGACCAAATAATTTTCCTATTCAAAGGATATCTGTTTGATAAAACATAAGTTTCCATAATCAACTTATTCTTGATCCATAAAAATAGCAGGTGCAATATTCTTTCCGAAGGGCATAACAACAAACTCATAATGCCCATATCTTGATTGGAAGGAAGTTTTTGGAATATCATGATTCTTCACACTCAATTGATGATAACCAGAATGAAGATAAATCTTAGAGAAGGATCGAGTCCCATGAAGTTAGTCAAATAAATCTTCAATTCTTGGAAGAGAGTATTTTTTCTTCACTATGATCTCATTCAGTTCTCTATTATCAATGCATATCTGTATCGATCCATCCTTCTTCTTCACAAATAGAACTATTTATCCCCAAGGAGACACACTTGGTCGGAAAAACCCATTCTCTAAAAGATATCAGAGTTTTTTCTTTAATTCCTCTAGCTCCACATTTTCCATACTATAGGGGGTCTTTGACATCGGATGAGATCTAGGTACGAGTTGAATGGAGAACTCTACAACTCTTTATGGGGGAGGTCTGGGTAACTCATTAGGAAATATGTCAATGTATTGCTAGATGATGGGGAAATTTTCTATAAGAATAAATCCTTTGTGAGAAACTTATTTCATTTCAAATATTTTAACTAAAAAGGATTTTATGACTTAAAACTTCATGGTTAAACAATTACATTTCTCTATAATTCCTTCATAATGATTCATAAAAACCTTGAGATTAACCAAAAATATCCCTCGGGAGTGTGTTAACCAAGAGTACAACAAGGCTCGTTGTCATGTACCAGTTCCCGTTCAAGTCTATCACAAAGCGGTGTTTTCAGTTTTTACCCCTATGTACATCTGTGCAAGAGCTACCTCTACCTGTTCATATCCAAACAGGGATGTATTTTCTTGATAAACCACTTACTCAATAATCACAAAAATACGAGGAAGATTTACTCTATTTAAACTTATCTATAGGGTTCTTCCTAAAGTTTTCATATCTTAATTTCCATAAATAACTAAACTATCCTTTGATAACAACTATAGCATCCCGAATGTTTAATACATAACTTTTCATTACATTTTACATACAGAGGATCTTTAAAGTCTAGTGTCTTGAAAATAAAAAATATAATACATGAAAACAAAATAAAAAATTATTCTAAACCACTAGTAAAGCTTCATCAAAAGTTCATTCTAAGTAGAATTACTACATCTCATAACTTGGAGTCATACATTTAAAGGAAAGGGTGAGCAGAAAGGCCACTAAGGGTAAGCAAGGGAATCAATGTACTTGTGATATCAATAAGAACTTGAATAAAAACATAAGGACATGAGAAATAGAATAATATGCATGTCATAATGAAAAAAACTTGAAACATAACTTGAATATGTGTCTACAACATTTCATTTAGACATTCATGAACATATCACCAAGTTCCATCCCCAAGGAGTCATAAAAATTACCAAGGTTATTCACCAAGGTATCATGAAACTTGTCATCTCAAGAGATTAAGTCTTTACCCAATGCATTGGAGTGCTATCAGGGTACACACTTAATATGTTTTTACTTTCATGTGATCCATGCAGATCATAATAAAACATTTCATAAATAATCCAAATGGAATCAAGGAAATGGGTTTCATGTTAAAATCGGGACGTTTCAAAAGAGCTTAAAAATATGATCATTATGTTATTTATAACTCACGGAAAGGGAGTGTGGGCTATATGTATGCCAATTCTAAGATAAAATATATCATTCTTATATATTTATGAACACCCATAGAAATGAAATAGGTCTGGGTATTCACATAAATAAATAGTAGAATTTCATCAGAGAAAGAGATAGAAATTTTGAGATGAAATTCCTGCAGCATAAAGGCTATATAACATGGTTTTATAAAACATTGAAAAGAGAGGGGAAAAGGGTCACACACTCATAATAAATTAATAATATAGTATGGTTACTGAATAAGATAATGGAATGGATATTTTAATGGGATACCACATGAAAAGGAAACATGAATGGAAAGAGAAGATAGAATTTCATTTACGAGATATTCGGCAGCATAACGGCGTCACTTAAAAATTCAGAAACCAAATTGATGAGAGAAGAAAGGGTCTCTCAACAACTAGAGATGAAATGTACAGTACGGAGAAAATATAAGAACATAACCTCAACAAAAAGAGATGGAAACTATAAGACACAATTCAAAGGAAGTCACGGCTTAAAAGAAGAGGGTGAAGGAATACCTTACCTTGAAGAGTAACTTCGAAAGCTAGAAGTTTGGGGCCTTGTGAGGCTTGAGGGTACCTTGGGAGGACTCTTTAGGAGGTAAAGAGACCAAAACTTCTGTGGGGAGGATTTGGAAATGAAATTAATGAGGGTAAGTCTTGGTATTTATAGGAGAAGAGAGGGGACAAAGCATTAATTGCCAACGGACACCTCATCGGTGGTATTGGAAAAACCATGGGCTTGCCCCTGGTATTTTCTCATGGTATTGTCCACATGTGACACCGCATACCTTATATTACTATTCATAAGTCGAGCAGAATTATTTCATAATTATTACATCCTTAATGATGACATTAAACACCCAAAACTCAAAAACTATATTTTCACTATTTATCGAAAATTCAACTTTCTGAAAAAATCCCAAAATTTCACCTTAACCAAATATCGATGCTCTAATTTTAAAAATGAACTCCATTTTATGAAAATAATTTTCTAAATATTTTTAATTTAATTTTTAAATAAAAACACTATTCATCAAAAATTCAATTGTTACAGAAAAATCCCAAAAATTTACCTTAACCAAATATCGATGCTCAAATTTCAAAAATGAACTCCATTTTATGAAAATAATTTTCTAAAAAATTTTAATTTAATTTTTTAAAAAAAAAATACTATTCACCCGAACAAACTAATACTTAACCAATAATTTCTGAAACAGTTATTTACTTGTTTTATTGAATCACATTACTTAAACAAGGTGCATAAATTATATTAATACTTTCTTAAGTGAAGTTACTTGATCCATTTGATCACATTACTAATCATAAGGAGAAATTCACTATTCATAATTTACTATTCACCAAAAATTAATTTGATCTTATTAGACTCTAAATTTCATATGGAACAAAGCTGTAGAAGACCATTTTTTGAAAATCATTACACATTATTAATTATTTAAGGTTTACATAAATATTTTAAAATATCATTTTCCTAGAATTCATCAATAATATGCATACTATATTTATCCAGATATTTGAAAATTCACAAACTTCACCATAAGAAGACATCACAATTTTTATTTAAATCAAAGGATTACACAAGGATGTTATGATGTCGTTATATAACCCCTTATAACACCAGCATAGGACCTAAGCGTAAGGTGTGCTAGGGTGATAGAATCTTAGGGCGGATCGGACAACATTGCCCGAGTGGTGATTTCTATCATCTGGAAATTATCACGAAGGCGATTCTGTTCCAACTTCACAAGATAAAGTTTGGCTTGGGTTTAGTCCAGAGCAAAGCCCAAAGGGGCTACCTCATTCCTGAGTTCCGTCAGATGGGATTCGATAGGCCCGAGACTACTAGGTGGGAACATCAAATCTTATTTCTATATTAATTAATCAAGATCACTTGTATTTATAGTCAATAATTGCAACATTTATTTTCCAACGGTCATATTGACCAACGGTCATATAATAGTCGAAACCCAATGGTCTTATTTTAATTATACTCATTTTATTACATGAAAAAGTTTTGTTGAGTATAAAATAAAATAACACACAAAGTTAGGAAAAAAATTTATTCAAAATATTGGGTCTTATAATCTTCCCCCCTTAAGAAATTTCGTCCTCGCAATTTTAAAATTGGGCTTTGAAATTTTTTTGAAATTCCCACATCGGAAAAAGAGTCAGTAAAACTGTTACTTTAAAAGAAATAAATAGAAGTACAAAGGTCAAGTAAGGTTTTATCCCTTAATCACATAGTCTTCCCCAATAAATCATAACATTTATCTCCAAATAACATCAACTACTATTAAAGTCTCATAATAAAGTGTAATTAAACTCTTCACATATTCTCTATGCTAGGTTCATCATTTTCCAGAAATAACCCAAATCACCATATGTCCACAATATATACATAAATTCTTATAAAAAAATTCAACCATTCCTCCTCAATTTTAATCTGGTAGTATTTTATTTCCCTTAGGCATATAGTACTCCAAACGAGAAAACATCATCCAAAATAACCTTTATCATTTAATCACCAAATCATTTTCTAATACAAAGGATATCCATTTGATAAAACATAAGTTTCCAAAATCAACTTATTCTTGATCAATAAAAATAGCAGGTGAAATAGTCAGTCTGAAGGGCATAACAACGTACTCATAATGCCTATATCTTGATTGGAAGAAATTTTTTGGAATATCATCATTATTCACCCTCAATTGATGATAACCATAATGAAGATCAATATTAGATAAGGATCGAGTCCCACGAAGTTGGTCAAATAAGTCATCAATTTCTGGAAGAGAGTATTTTTTTCTTCACTGTGATCCCATTCAGCTCTCTATAATCAATGTATAGCTACATCGATCTATACTTCTTCTTCACAAAGAGAACTGGTGCTCCCTAACGAGACACACTTGGTCAGATAAACCCATTATCCAAAAGATCTCAGAGTTGTTTCTTTAATTCCTCTAGCTCCACATTTCCTATCCTATAGGGGGACTTTGACATCGGATGAGATCCAGGTACGAGTTCAATGGAGAACTCTAATTATCTTCCTGGGGGAGGTCTGTATAACTCCTCAGGAAATTCGTCAATGTATTCCTAGACGATGGGGTCATTTTCTAAAAGAACAAATCCTTCATGAGAAACTTATTTCATTTACGAATAATTAAACTAAAAAGGATTTTATGTCTTGAAACTTCATGCTTATACAATTACATTTTTCTATAATTCCTTCATAATGACTCATTAAAAGCTTGAGTTTAACCAATCATATCCCCCAGGAGTGTCGTAACAAAAAGTATAGCAAGGCTTGTTATCATGTACCAGTTCCCGTTCGAGTCTAGCTCAAAACTGTGTCTTCAGGTTTTAACCCTATGTACATCTGTTCCAGAGCCACCTCTACCTGCTCGTATCCAGACAGGGATTTATTTTCTTGATAAACCACTTACTCAATACTCACCAAAATACCATGAATATTTCATATATTTAAACTTTTCTGTAGGGTTCTTCCTAAAATTTTCATATCCTAATTTCCATAAATAACTAAACTACATTTTGATACCAACTATAGCATCCCGCCTTTTTATAACATAACTTTTCATTACATTTTACATACAGAGGATATTTAATGTCTATTGTCTTGGAAATCAAGAACATAACATAGGAAAGAAACATAAAAAATTCTTCTAAACAACTAGTAAATCTTCATCATAAGTTCATCCTAAGTATAATTACTTCATCTCATAACCTGGAGACATACATTCAAAGGAAAGGGTGAGCAGAAATCCCAGTAAGGGTAAGCTAGAGAATCAATGTACTTGTGATATCAATAAGAACTTGAATAAAAATATAAATACATAAGAAATAGAATAATAGGAATATCACAATGAAAAGAACATGAAACATAACTTGAATATATGGCTACAACATTACATTTAGACATTCATGAACATATCACCAAGGTCCATCCCCAAGGTGTCATAAAAATTACAAAGGTTTTCACCAAGGTATCGTGAAACTTGTGATCTATAGAGATTAAGTCTTTACCCAATGAATTAGGGAACTATCAGGTCGCACCATTAATATGTATTTACTTTCATGTGAGCCACATATATCCTAATCAAACATTTCATAAATAACCCAAATGGAATCAAAGAAATGGGTTTCAGGTCAAAATCGTGACGTTTAAAAAGAGCTTAAAAATAAGATCATTATGTCATTTATAACCCATGTAAAGGGAGTAAGGGTTATATGTATGACAATTACAGAATCAAATATATCATTATTATATATTTATGAAAACCAAAATAAATGAAATAGGTCTGGGTACTCACAAAAATAAACAATAGAATTTCTTGAGAGAAAGAGATAGAAATTTTGTGACGAAATTTCTGCAGCATAACGGCTATATAACATGGTTTTAGAAAACATTGAAAAGAGAGGGGAAAAGGGTAACCCACTCATAAATAATTCATAATACACTATGGGTACTGAATAAAATCATGGTATGGATATTTGAATGACATACCACATGAAAAGAAAACATGAATGAAAAGAGAAGATGCAATTTCTTTTACGAGAAATTCTGCAGCCTAATGATGTCAATTACAAATTCAGAAAACAAATTGATGAGTGTTGAAAGGGTATCTCAACAATTAGACATTTAATAGACAGTAAGTAGAACATATAATAACATACACTCTACAAAAAGAGATGGAAACTATAAGACACAATACAAAGGAAGTCATGGGTTAAAAGAAGCGGGTTATAGAATCCCATACCTTGAAGAGGAACTTCGAAAGATTGAAGGTCGGGACCATTGGAGGCTTGAGGGAACCTTGGGAGGACTACTTGAGAGGTAAAGAGACCATAACTTCGTTGGGGAGGATTTGTAAATGAAATGAATGAGAGATAGTCTTGGTATTTATAGGAGAAGTGACGGGACAAAGCATTAATTTCCAAGGGACACCTTATCAGTGGTATTGGAAAAACCATGGGCTTGCCCATTGTATTTTCTCATGGTATTGGACACTTCGGACACATCATACCTTATATTACTATTCATAGGTCGGCCAAAATTATTGAATAATTATTACATCCTTAATGATGTCATCAAACACCCAATACTCAAAAACTGTATTTTCACTATTCAACGAAAATTCAACTTTCTCAGAAAAATCCCAAAATTTCAACTTAACCAAATATCGATACTATGATTTCAAAACTGAACTCCATTTTATGAAACTAATTTTCTAAATATTTTTAATTTAATTTTTAAATAAAAACACTATTCACTGAAAATTCAACTGTTTCAGAAAAATCCCAAAAATTTACCTTAACCAAATATCGATGCTCTGATTTAAAAAATTAACTCCATTTTATGAAAATAATTCCCTAAAATTTTTTAATTTAATTTTTAAATAAAAAAAACTATTCACCTAAAAAACTAATACTTAACAAATAATTTCTGAAGGAGTTATTTACCTATTTTATTGAATCACATTAATTAATCAAGGTGCCTAAATTATATTAATACTTTCTTAAGTGAGGTTACTTGATTCATCTGATCACAATACTAATCATAAACATAAAATCACTATTCATAATTTATTATTCCCCAAAAATTAAGTTGATCTTATTAGACTCTAAATTTCATACTGAACACAGCTGTAGAAGACAATTTTTTGAAAATCATTACACACTATTAATTATTTAAGGTTTACGTAAATATTTTAAAATATCATTTTTATAGAATTCATCAATAATATGGATACTATATTTATCCGGACATTTGAAAATTCACAAACATCACCATACACTACTAGAAAAACTACCTATACCCACGGTTCAAAACCGTGGGTATATCCCCCAAAACCATGGGAATAGCCTATACCCACGGTGTTGCAAACCGTGGGGTTGAGTGGCATCGCAATAGGGGTCTTAGGATATCCCAACGGTTCATCCAAACCATGGGTATATATAGGGGTCACCGTGTACCACACCGCTGCACAAGTGGCGTAGGACTTCCCCCACGGTTTGAAAACCGAGGGAATTTATATCTCAAAAAATAAGTTAGGTGGGACTCGAACCCGGGGCGATTCACTGCGGAACAATGCCTCTAACCAACTGAGCTATCGGATTTTTTGATATATATGTTTATATTTATTTAAATATATTAATAATACCCATTTTTGAAAAATCATATGAGCGATAATAATCGCTGCAGGTGGAATTCGAACCCAAGACGCTGCAAAGGTGGAAGTACCTCCCTGACCAACCAAGCTACCAAATAATTCGATATACATAGATATATATTTATATAAATATATTAATATTACCGGTAATTGAGAAATGGTAAAGAGTGGGATTCGAACCCGCGACCACTGTGAAGATGATTTATGACCTGGCCAACTGAGCTGGAAATATTTTGTTTGTATTGTCATATATCTGTTTACTTATATTTGTAATTATATTAACCAAAATCATGTTCCTGCCAATTTCTTTTCATTGTCCCGCGTAATTTTTTTCCTTTCGCCAGCTATACCCATGGTTTTGAAAAACCGTGGGTATAGGTCTCCAAAAAAATACCCCAATACCCATGGTTTTTCAAAACCGTGGGTATAGGCATTCTGAAAAAACCCTATACCCACGGTTTGGCCAAAACCGTGGGTATAGGTCTTTAAAAATAATCTATACCCATGGTTCTGTGAAAACCGTGGGTATTGGTGACCTATACCCATGGTTTTCAGAAACCGTGCGTATAGGTCCCCATATTATCCCTATACCCACGGTTTTTTGCAAAACCGTGGGTATAGGTCCGTTTTCTAGTAGTGATAAGAAGACATCACAATTTTTATTTAAATAAAAGTATTACACAAGGCAGTTACAGTCTTGTTACATAACCCCTTATAACACCAGTATAGGACCTAAGAGTAAGGTGTGCTAGGGTGATAGAATCTTGGGGCGGCTCGACCAGTATTGCCCGAGTAGTGATTTCTATCATCTTGAACTTATCACGGAGGTGATTCGGTTCCAACTTCACAAGATGAAGTTCAGCTTGGGTTTGGTCCAGAGAAAATCCCAAAGGTGCTACCTCCTTCCCAAGTTCCCTCATATGGGCTTCAATCATCCCGAGACAACTAGATGGGGCCATCGAATCTTCTTCCTATATTAATTAATCAAGATCACTTGTATTTATATACAATAATCTCAAAATTTAGTTTCCAATGGTCATATTGACCAATGGTCATATAATAGTCGAAACCCAATGATCTTATTTTAATTATACTCATTTTATTAAATGAAATAGTTTTGTTGAATGTAAAATAAAATAACACCAAAAGTTAGGAAACAAAATTTATTCAAAATTTCAGGCCGTTAAACTATCTTTGATTACCCAGTAGGAAACGTAAACCAACAACATTTTTGTTTTAGGTTCCTTTTCATAATTTTGAGGAATTCATTTACTACATAGAATCACATAATCCACAAAAGAATAACTATATTTTTCTCTTGTGTTTAGTCATAAACTAAAAATAAAATAGTCAGTATGAGATCATATAATCCCCAAAAAGGATAATCCTTTATAAAAATAAACATGACTATTAATCTCCAAAATTCAACAAAAGTACCCAAAGTTCCAGAAAGACCATTCAATACACAACCATCCTTAAAATTATTCAGAAGAATCCAAATTAATATTGGAACCTAAAACTCAAAAGGATTTAATCACATAGTCTTCCCCAATAGATCTTAACATTTATCTCCAAATAACATCGACTACTATTAAAGTCTCATACTAAAGTTTATTTAACCTATTCACATATTCTCTATGCTAGGTTCATCATTTTCCAGAAATAACCCAAATCACCATATGTCCACAATAAATACATTAATTCTTACAAAAAAAATTTAACCATTCATCCTCAATTTAAATCCTATAGTATTTAATTTCCCTTAGGCATATAGTACTCCAAAAGAGAAAACACTGTCCCAAATAACCTTTATCATTTAATCACCAAATCATTTTCCTATAAAAAGGATATCCATTTGATAAAACCTAAGTTTCCAAAACAAACTTTTTCTTGATCCATAAAAATAGCAGGTGAATTAGTCAGTCCGAAGGGCATAACAACAAACTCATAATGCCCATATCTTGATTGTAAGGTAGTTTTTGGAATATCATCATTCTTCACCCTCAATTGATGATAACCAGAATGAAGATCAATCTTAGAGAAGGATTGAGTCCCACGATGTTGGTGAAATAAGTCATCAATTATTGGAAGAGAGTATTTTTTTTATTCACTATGATACCATTCAGTTCTCTATAATCAACACATAACTATATTGATCCATCCTTCTTCTTCAGAAATAGAACTGGTGCTCCCCAAGGATACACACTTGGTTGGATAAAACCATTCTCCAAAAGATCTCGTAGTTGTTTCATTAATTCCTCTAGCTCTAGATTTTCCATCCTATAGGGGGTCTTTGACATTGGATGAGATCCAGGTATGAGTTCAATGGATAACTCTACCTCTCTTTCTTGGATAGGTCTAGGTAAATCCTCAAGAAATAGGTCAATGTATTCCTAGATGATGGGGAAATTTTCTAAAAGAACAAATCCTTCATGAGAAACTTATTTCATTTACAAATCATTTAACTAAATAGGATTTTATGTCTTAAAACCTCATTCTTAGACAATTACATTTTTCTATAATTCCTTCATAATGATTCTTAAAAATCATGTGATTAACCAAACATATCCCCTAGGAGTTTCGTAATCAAGAGCACCACAAGGCCTATTGTCGTGTACCAGTTCCCGTTCGAGTCTAGCTCAAAGCATTGTTTTCGGGTTTTACCCCTATTTACATCTATGCCAGAGCCACCTCTACCTGCTCGTATCCAGACAGGGATGCATTTTCTTGATAAACCACTTACTCAATACTCACCAAAATACAAGGAAGATTTCCTATATTTAAACTTTTCTATGGGGTTCTTCCTAATGTTTTCATATCCTAATTTCAATAAATAACTAAACTATCCTTTGATACCAACTATAGCATCCCTCCTTTTTGTTACATAACTTTTCATTATATTTTACATACATATGATCTTTAAAGTCTAGTGTCTTGGAAATCAAGAACATAATACATGAGAAAAAACACAAAACATTATTCTAAACCACTAGTAAAGCTTCATCATAAGTTCTTCTTAAGTAGAATTACTTCATATCATAACCTGGAGACATACATTCAAAGGAAAGGGTGAGCATAAATCCCAGTAAGGGTAAGAAAGGGAATCAATGTACTTGTGATATCAATAACAACATGGATAAAATCATAAAGACATGAGCAATGGAAGAATAGGAATATCATAATGAAAATAACTTGAAACATAACATGAATATTTGGCTACAACTTTTCATTTCGACATTCTTGAAAATATCACCGAGGTCCATCCCCAAGGTGTCATAAAAATGACCATGGTTATTCACCGAGGTATCGTGAAACTTGTCATCTTTAGAAATTAATTCTTTACCCAAAGCATTGGAACGCTATCAGGGTGCACCCTTAATATGTATTTTATTTAATGTGAGCCACACATATCATAATCAAATATTTCATAAATAACCCAAACATAATCAAAGAAATGGGTTTCATGTCAAAATCATGACGTTTAAAAAGAGCTTAAAAATAAGATCATTATGTCATTTATAACCCTTGGAAAGGCAATGAGGGTTATGTGTATGTCAATTCCAGAATCAATTATATCATTCTTATATATTTATGAACACCCATATAAATGAAATATGTCTGGGTATTCACATAAATAAACAATATAATTTCTGGCGAGAAAGAGATCGAAATTTTGAGATGAAATTTTTGCAGGATAACAGCTATATAACATGGTTTTAGAAAACATTGAAAAGAGAGGGGACAAGGGTCACCCACTAATAAATAATTCATAATACACCATGGGTACTGAATAAGATCATGGTATGGATATTTGAATGACATACCACAAGAAAAGTAAACATTAATGAAAATAGAATATGCAATTCCTTTTACGAGAAATTCGGCAGACTAACGATGTCACTTAAAAATTCAGAAAACAAATTAATGAGAGAAGAAAGGGTCTCTCAAAAATTAGACATGAAATGGACAACAAAGAGAACATATAATAACATACCCTCAACAAAAAGAGATGTAAAATATAAGACACAATGCAAAGGAAGTCATGGATTAAAAGAAGAGGGTGAAAGAATCCCTTACCTTGAAGAGTAATTTCGAAAGCTTGAAGGTCGGGACCTTGGGAGGCTTGAGGGAACCTTGGGAGAAATTCTTGGGAGGTAAAGAGACCAGAAATTCCTTGGGGAGGATTTGGAAATGAAATGAATGAGATAAAGTGTAACACCCCTATATTTTATGAGATATATTCTTTTTAATTCCTTTGATTGTACACTACACCAAGATTATCTTGTACAATACACGACACTGTATTAGCTTGCAGTATACGCAACACTATTCTTGGATCTTGTTACACACAATTTCATGTTCGCAACATTGAGTGTATATATATATATGTATATGTATATATATATATTCAATGTATAAATGAAATATGTTTGGATTATGTTATACAAAACAACAAAGGTGTCTTGCACTACACACAACCCTGACTTGGCTTGCATTATACGCAATCGTGACCTTCTTCGATAACGTGTGTTGTACGCAATACCAGGTTTCACTAAACAATGATATATTGTTAATATATTATTATTTACTAGTCATTATGAATAGTATTAACTAAATTTTAAATTTTATAACATTATTATTCATCTTACACATTTTCTAGAACATGTTACGAGAACAAAATAATGTTTTTGGGTAAAATATGTATTTTTTAGAAAAATGCAGTTTTTCCGCATTTTGATGGCGCACCCACTTTAAATCTAATTTTTGACATGTTTATAAGTTCTATTTTAAAAAATAAAATTTTTCTTCGGAATCAGGATATAAAATTTTACCTTGGATAAATTTTTCATATTATTCTGATAACTTTCATATTTTAATGAAAAGTAAAAACACGCTATATCTTAATTAAAAACAACTTTTTTCATCGTAATAACTTATGTGGTAAAATTATAATACTGAATGGTTTTAAAGTATAAATAGAATATATTTTTACCATTTAATATAATTTATGTCATTAGCAGTGATTTTACATTGAATTCGTAGGTTAAATAAATTCAATCTTTTGCAATGTTTTAAACAAAAACCCGTTTTCTTTCGACAACGAGATTAATTTTAATTTAACTTCTGCAACTTCTGTGTATTGAATTTGGAAAAATGGATTCCATATTTTGAATCAGAGGGTCCAAATTATATTAATAGACTACTTTTTATTTTTTGGCTTTATGAATAGTAACAACGGTAAATTTTATTTACCATAGTAAAAGGTAAATTGGGTAATTAAGGGTAAATATAATATTATAAAATTATCCGAATACTCGCCTTAATACAATTGGATGATTATAATTCGTCCTAAGTCATATTTGGGTCGAAATTGAATCCATTAGAACCCACTTGCAGGTGATTAAGACCTTTAGTTTATTTTATTTAAGGAAAGTGAAATATGTCTCACTCAACTTTAATAATTATAGTATTTTTAATATAAGTTTATACAGAATAAAAATTAGGTTATAAATACTCCTTTGAAAGATAAATTTTTTTTCTTTATCATGGTAATTTATTTGTAATTCTTTAGAGTTATTTAATTACTATATTATCTTATACATTAATGATGCAGAAATTATTATTTAGTGAAAAATCAATAATATAGTTTTTATTGAAATATTAATACATATTAAAGGGCCCAAAAATATGCAAAAAACTTATTATTAGTGTATATATAAACCCTAATCGTCCACTTGCCAATTTTTTTACCATTTGGATCCTTATTATGGAAATTATGACACTTATAATATTTTATTTTAAATGATTCCAAAGTTATCACCTTCATAATTTAATAAAGCTAACAATTTACATGTTGTTATTTTAAGATGATAAATTGGAGTACAATTATTATTATAAAATATTTTATATTTATCTTCATCAGAGGATTTTATTTTTAATTTTTATGCAACAAATAAGTATATTAAATAATTATACAAAAATGTTGTACTAATTATTTTATTAAGAGATATACCAAATAAATGGTTTTAAAAATATTAAAATAAATTTTATATGAACTATTTAATGTGCTCCAAGAATTTTATAGAAAAATTTGACATGTTAGGAATCTATTAAATATTATAGTACAAATATATCCTATTTTTAGATTTTATTTAAATTCAAATAAATGAATAGTGTCGTAATTGACACTATTGTTATTTTATAAAAATAACTTATTATTAAATTGTTTAAAAGTCACAAAAATATTTAAAAATTATAAATTGAAATTTATATAGTATAAAATGTCATAAAGTATCCAATTATGGAAAATTAACAACACATAAGTGATTATTTATAACCATTTAAAATTTACAATTTTATTACCACAAATAAACTTAAGTAGATTAAATAAGGATAAATCAAAATGATAAGGTTTAAAATAAGATCAAAACATGTATAAATTTTATTTGTTGATTCAATTACAACCCTATATCATCTAATCATAGAATTGAGTCATTTTTTGAGGTTTTTATGTGGGGTTTCAATTTATATTAAACTAATACTTTTGAGGATTCCAAAGGTGCCCTTCTCCTCCCTTATAAAAGGGCACCTCCTCCCTCTCTTCCTCACACCAATTTGAGCGCTGAAGCTCAGTAAACCACTTCCCATTTAACATCCCCACTTCCCTAGAAACCTTATAGAGGTACTGGTCTTCTAAAAAGACCAAACCTAGTGCCCTAAGAAGAATTTTAAAGGAGGTGCGTCGAAGAAGAGGTAATCTCTTCTACCGATTATTTCAAGCTTATTTCTTCTTCAACTTCTTCTTATTTAGTTATTTCATTATAAAGTAATAACATTAGTATCAATAATATACTGATATGTTATTATAAATAAGAAACAACCCCATTTCACCTTCTATCCATCCTACGGAAAACGAAATCAGCGCGCGTGCGTACGTACGGAATACCGTCTCCACGCTGTGGTGTAATCTGTTTTTCCAACACCACCTTACTTGGATGGGTATAATGGTTTAAAGAATAACTATATGTAGTTATTATAACATCATACTGATTCTGATATATTTTATCATCCACTCCAATTCAATTCAATAATTATGGGAATGATATCATCGCTCATGCGTACGTACGGACTACCGTCTCCACGACGCGATGAGATTCATTCTCAATGATTAACCATTCATGAATGATTATAAAGTATATATAATAAGTAATCATGAAATATATGAAATAATAATGATGCTAGATTTATGTATATATATATGTATGTCACCCAATTAATTCCATTCAATTCAATGAGGAAACAAAAACAATGTTCATGCGTACGTACGGCCTACCGTCTCCATGAACGGTGTATTTCATTCCATTTATCGATCTATTATATAAATTTATATTATGAATATATATTATTTATAAATAATGTTTTATATTCTGTAATTAATTAATCATGATCTAAGTAATCATATGAATAATTACAAGTCAAAACACGGATGACAAATGAAACGATTTTACCCAAAACGCTCTTTAACATGGAATTTACAAAAGAACAGGTAATATAAAGCCATAAGTGAACCATATATGATATCATAATAATGAATATGATTCTGTAATAAGTCAATGACATTATTTAAATCATTATACAGGAGGTTTGGATACGTACGAAGCATATCAGACATAAGGTAAGGGATAATTATTCCAATCTCATTCTTATCCGAGATTGTTTATTTGTAATTATTTACTGGGGTTATTGTTATAATCCATGTCCATGTTTTCTAAAAGTGTTTTTATGTATTTTTAATGTCCTTTTTACCCATTTTTATTTTTACCCCATGGTATAGAAGGAATCTTTATTTTATTTACCCTTCAAGGTACCTTTTGACTTTTACAACAAAAGTACGAGAAGAATGTTTTTTTTAACTTATACGGCCTGAAAGGATTTTTATAGTTTTATAAAGCCTTATTTTCATGAATCTTCCTCCAAAATATTTCATGACTATTTTCAAAAAAAATCCTTTTCTTTTAAAATTGCATGACATTTTGTGAAAAGAAAATTATTTTGAAAAAAAAATGATATTTTCCTCAAAAATTCATTTCAAGTGTTTTATCAAAACCCTTTTCCCTATAAGATGACATTATTTCATATGTGTATGTTTCATGTATATTGTCTCTATGATTTACATGTTTTCACTTTTCTGATTTTGAAATGATATCCATTTCTTTTATATGGATTATTTGATGACAGGATGATGTTTATGAAACCCATTTTATTTGCTGGGTTATTATGAATGATGTATGTTTATTTTTTGGCACAAGTAAGAATGATTTCATTATGAGATGGGTGGGACCTATATCTCCCTCCAATGTATTGGGTAACGATTTATATCTCAATAGATAGACATGGATGGAACGATAATTTAATCCGGTTTTGTAATACAGGACTGGAAGGAGGAGTCAACTCGATTCAGAAAGGGACTTTGTCCACTAAGATGGTCTTGGCAGCTACTATGGAAATCATAACATGTTTTGAATGGTTTCCACAATTACATGTTTTATTCCCATGCTATTTTATCAAGATTTATGTTCCATTATGATACATGCCTTACGTACTTCCAAGATTTATGTCTTTGCTCAAGATTTTGATGTTTATATTTCATGTTAATGTTTTTTCTTTCAAATATTTATGGATTGTTTTATGTTCTCTATGTTTTCCCTTAATGAGCATTTGAGCTCACCCTTTTTATGATTTATTTTCCTCAGGAAATAAAGAAAGGTTATAGGTAAGGAAACAAAAAGGGGAAGATCGTTATGGGAGTTGTTGGAGATATTTCAACATGATTAGAAGTTTATATTCCAAGTTTTCAAAGACACTAAAATATTACGGTCCTTGATTGTTGGTTCTTATTGTGTATTGAGTATTCCAAAAAAGTAATGTAATGTCCATGTACATCAAGCTTTGGGTCTCTACAGTTGGTATCAGAGGAAAAGGAGGTATGAATGTATCTGATCCTTGGTAACTCTCACATGTGAGCGTTTGACAAAGCATGGCTCTCTGACCAACAAATTCATGAGGAAATGCATTCCACAGGGGATGGTGGTGTGTCCCGCTCAGGGGGTGTAGCCGCCCATGGAGTTCCCTGATAGGTATCAATTATAGTCCACTTGAAGTAATTCCAGACCGTTATAGTTGGTATCAGAGGAAATGTTTAGTCAACCTTTGGAAACTAGGATGCGAGAACTTTAGTGATATCCCTAGAGATATTTCTAAGGTATGTCTAGGGATGTACCTAAGGTTAAGTATAATTATAGGTTATAGTCCTAGAATTACGGTAATGATATTAGAATTAAACCTAAGATGTTAGATTTCAAAGGTACTCCCCCTTTATTATGTTATTTTCCTTGTATGATTTTTGCCTCTCACGGAATTCTTTTTGTGTTTTAGTCAATGGAGGGAACCAGAATGAATTCAGTTAACATTGAATACAATGGACACATTGGTGACTATGAGAAACAAAATTGTGTAATGCCTAGAGAGAAAGATATTGTGATTATGCCGAATCAGTCATCGCGATATATGATTAACAAGGTGAAATTTAGTGGTATGCCTAATTCATCAAATAAGAGGAAGATAGACTTTTATGCATGTTCACATGTTGAGGAGCATAAATAAAGGAAGATTGAGATTTCCAAAGAAGGGAAGAAGAACCTTGAGGAATATCTCAAATGGAGGGACATATGTTATCTGTGTGGAGAAAATGGTCATAGAGTGACAGAATGTTATGGAGTTCAGTGTCTTATTTGTGGAGAACATGGGCATTACCCAACTCAATGCCCTGACCTAAAAAGTTACTTCTAAATCAAGGAAGGAATTATTCCAGGACAATCATTGAAGAGTATGGATTTAAGTGTTTACGTATTGGTATTCAAGAATAATGTTGTTGAGGTACTTTTACGGTGTATTAGAATTGGAAAGTAGATGATATGCAAATAATGAAGGGATAAGGAGAAAATGAAATGTTTGACAGTATTCATGAGCTCAGGATTGATATAAGGACTAAGTGATATCATGGTTTGAGTATATAGAATTTTGAGGATTTTGGTATGTGGAAAGTGTTAACTTTTAACTGCATTCATGTGTTCACTATGGTTCAATGGATATTCATTCTTTAAGAGAATACATGATTAAGGTATTCACATGTTTGTAATTTTACCAACAAGATATATCTTATGATATATGGGGGATAAATTATGGAATTAATGTGATTGTTATGTGACATTTCAAGTAATAATTTTCTTTATACTATGATCTTGGACTGAAGTGTTTTAGATAAGCCTAAATATTGGAATGGATTATGTTGGACATAAGTTAGTATTGTTTAAGGATAGAACTTTTTTTGATGTTATTGATGGGATGTTATAGTAATGTAGTTTTAGAAAAAGGACAAACTGTAGGATGGGCGACAACCCATCGCGTCAGACTAGGCTGTGGGAATCAAACCCACAACCAAAGTGCGACTGGCCTTTATCGCCTACCACTGGCCTACAGGAAGTCCCTCGTTAGTAGAAACTACTTTTATTTTAATAAGCGGTATGATATATGAAGTATAAGTTCATTTTTGGAATCATATATGATTAACCACACCAAAGATGGACTTATGTATATTTGATAACTTTTGCTAACCTTTTGTTTGAAACAGATGGAATAACCCATAATTCTATCACATGATCTGTTAGCGCTTCACGAATAACAAATTCAACTTCATTTCTTTAAGAGATGAAGTTGAAATTGTTCAAAGCACGAACAATAGTGATATTGTACCGAAATCAAGCAAGTATTTCTTCTAATTCAAAATTTTCAACTCTAAGGAAATGATCTTGAAAACCAAAAATGTTGTCCTAGGGCCCTCATATCCGATGAATCAGATAGTACCTTAGATCATCACAAATTTATGGCTTTGTGATTGTTGGATTTTTCATAGCCATATTCTCTTTCACTCTCCATCAGAACAAGATCGTTATATTTTTCTTCCATATCCATATTTTCACCTATACTCTCCTATGTGGAAACCCAATTCTGAGTTACCTTCGGTGAACATTACTGTCATGACCCGACCCTACCCGGGCTCGAGCCGCAACTACCCCAAGCCCGCCTCCATAGGCCAGGGGCTGGCGACCGGCACCTAAGGCACAACAACTCGGGGAGGCCTTTGCCTAAGTACATGTACACACCCACACGCAGCACACTCAATGAAAAAGTGCAGAGTAAAAAGAAAGAACAAGTAGAGTAAAAAGAACAACTGCTATATATAATCCACAGAGAGCATTGACCTCTACAAGTACAAAGTACAAGCTGAAAAGAAAAGGGGAAAAACACGTGCCCAACCAAAAGTGCCACAACCTGGCAACAGGTAAAAACAGCTGACGGGTCTGCCACCTAGAAGCCGTCCAAGACCACCGCACGTGGTCCAAGCTCCCAAGCTACTACGCTCCACTGAAGTCACGAACAACAAGTCTGTCGTCTGCAAGGGCACACCAAGTGCGGGAAAAGCCCAAGCAGGGGTGAGTATAAAAATACTCAGTAGGATACCCCGAAGGCTCGAGGGAGCAACAAAGGAGGTACCGAAGGGTGAGCAGTAGAGCAAACATGAAAATTATAGGAGTACAACCGAATGAGCAGTAAATAGTACAGTAAAGAGTCCAGCTCAACCCAACAAGAGGAAGGAAGTAGACTCGTCCAAGCACAAGGAGCTGGAAACGGTGAGAATATGAACTTCACGTCGAGTCTTCGCTACCTATAGCAGGAGAGTAGACTCATCCAACCACGAGAATCTAGACACGGAAAGCACGTGGCATACCCCGCGCGTCTTCACCTCTCCTGGAGGGAGAGTAACCGGGCCCAAGAATTGGGTACCGGAAACAAGGTATATACATATCAGTATGCTCAACAAGAAACCTGAACGACGTCGTAAGGGGATCCTCGTCCCGTAGCTCAGCCCAAGAAAGAGTCGCCAACAGTCCCAGACATAACCATCATCATCACCCAGCATCCCGCACGTCTGCACCGAACCGAAATCCAAGGGGCTCAATCACCGCACTTCGACACTATCCGCGTTGGGAGGCACTGACTCGCCCACACGGTTTTAGATCGCGTCACAATAATGCGTCTCAGTGGGGAAAGCACCCCTCGTACTCGAGAGTTCTGGGGGGAAATCAAACCACAAATCGTCACTGCCCTGCCGTCGAGAGGTCTCCTCAAAGTCCAGTCGTCACAACACTGACCCGAATAAACAAGGGTCCCGCTCCGATAACCACGGAGGAAAGCCACAGACTAGCCTAGTCGAGAGGACTGAGTCTGGAATGCCAACCAGTGTCCCACTGCCCAGCCCTGCTGGAGGGTAATTCATAATATGATATCGGGTGACCCACTGCCCAACCCTACTGGAGGGTAAACCATAATATGATACCGGGTGACCCACTGCCCAGCCCTGCTGGATGGTAAACCCTAATACGTCGTCAGGCGACCCACTGCCCAGCCCCGCTGGAGGGTAAACCATAACACATCATCTGGCGACCCACTGCCCAGCCCTGCTAGAGGGTAAACCATAACACATCATCTGGCGACCCGCTGCCCAGCCCTGCTTGAGGGTAAACCAGGAATAAGTCGACAGGCGACCCACTGCCCAGCCTTGCTGGAGGGTAGACCTGGAGCTAGACGACGGGTGACCCACTACCCAGCCCTGTTGGAGGGTAGACCCTAAGAGGTTGTCGGGTGACCCACTGCCCAGTCTCTGCTGGAGGGTAGACCCTAATAGCGTCGGGTGACCCACTTCCCAGTCTCTGCTGGAGGGTAAACCCTAGAAGTCAGTGAGCAACCCACTGCCCAGCCCTGCGGGAGGGTAATCCCAAGGAAGTCGATGAGTAACCCACTGCCCAGCCCCGCTGGAGGGTAAAACTCAGAACCACTCTTCCCATCTCTACAGGAGGGTACAACACTGGCCAACCGAACATGGAGTGGGTGTCACGCAACCACCAAACTCCAGAAAAACTCTCCCAAAAGAGGTGCAGCATCTGCTCCAGCACTGGGTGTCACTAGCACCGCTACCGGCCAATCCATCGCGAGTGAAACCAGGGGGAGACCACTCAACCCTGCTAGTCAAACAAACGAGCACAAAGCCAGAGGAAATAAACTCCACCCTGCTAGCCAAACAGACGAGCACAAAGGGATCCTCTACGCCGCGAGAGGTCCAAGTACGCAAAGTAGAACACGGAACGCACGTGGGGCCCACAAGATGTGTGGCCCCAAGTCAACCCCAACCAAGCGCACGAACATCTCAGGTACAAACCACACGTCCCTCCAAGCACTCCCGTATACTCACAGAGTATACCTCGTTCCATCCCATAGGCTATCGTGCACACAGAACACAATGTCAACACGAAGGCGTGACGTAACAACTCCAACCTGCCACCTCAAAGTCCCAGGCACAACCAACCATGTCTCGAGAATCATTTACATCACTCTCCCAAGAGTGTGCGATCACACACCAAGGGTCCACTATAGACAAAGTTGGGCGAACCACCACTGGAGCACCTCCCGTGCTTCCACATTTAACAATATCGCGCAAGAGGCTCCGCACAACCAAATGGCTCACACCGCTGTAATCCTCACGGAAAAGCACGCGATATCGACTACTTACTCGCCTCTAACGGATATCCGACGGAAAAGTCACCAACTCCGCCTCACGCCCAAACGACGTCCCGTGATCCCAAGGCTCGGCCCCGAAAACAGTCGGGCGCATCGCACCATTGTGATCCCCCTCCGGAAAACACGTCAAAAGCACTACTCACTTGAGTGAAACGGATATCCAGAAAAAGGTGCATCCCGACGCACCGCACACGAGCTGGGCCACTTTGGACCCGCATCCCGGTCCCAAAACTCAACGAATGGGTCGCACCATTGCGATCCTCTCGAAAAAGTAAACGAAATGGAATATTCACTTGTCCAAAACGGTCGCCCAGTGATAAAGCTGGAAATCACCGTCAACTCCTGAAACGGCCCTCGCGGGGCCCACACCATCGTGCCGAATTAGGGAGGGCGGATTGCACCATTGCAATCCCCTCGGAAAAACACCCAACATCGACTGCTCACACGCCCCGAACGGACGTCTGATGAAAAAGTCGTGAAACGCTGCACGCAGCTCAAGAGACGGGTCGTGGGGCCCGCGCCTCAACTTCAATCTCAATGCTTGAAACCACCCTGGAAAGCTCCGCCTCAATTCCAGGGTTCCAACACCACTGACGGCGCTTAATTCGGACGTCGGACGCGTCCGCGCAGTCCAAAACAAGATTCCCGGAGAAAATGGCAAACCCCTCGTCGTACGTGTCGCACCACCGAGGCCCCTCGTTTCAGGAATTAAAAAATCCCAAAACCATCTCAAAAACTCCATCCTGACCCAAGCTCTGTGCTTCCGCAGACGGCGCGCAAAACGGACGCCCGTAGCCCGAAATACGGGCGTCCGAAGACTGAGGGGAAAAGCCCCTTGGGCCGGACCGGCCCGGTCCGGCCGGTCCGCCCTCCATGGGCCGGCCGGCCAGATCCACACAGCCAGCCCGTGGCTCAGCCGCGGGTCCTGTTCACCCCGCCGCGGCCAGCTGGTTGCGGCTTGCTTCATCCGACCGGCCGCCTCGCGGCCGGTTGATTCCCCACAGCGACCCGCGTTTTGCGGGTCGCTGTCTTGCACGGGGGTCGTGCGCTTCGCGGCCCCCCTCTCCTCCGCTTGCCGGTGCCCGCGGCCGGCTTCCGACAGCCGCCGCCGCATACTGGAAGCGCCGCCGCCGCCTTCAAAGCCCCGACCGACCGCCCTGCTCCGCCCCGCGCCCCCATGCGCCGCCTTCGGCCCTCGCCGGAAATCGGCAGTGGCCGAAAAATTTCCAAGGACCACCGGGAACAATCCGGTGGTCGCAATTTCGATCTGGATAGCTTCCCGTAAATCACAGGACGGGATCTACGCAACCACTAGATTTGTTCGAGGATCCAATGGCGCGATTGAGCATAAATGAGGATTAAAACGGGGAAGGGGAGGAAAACTCAAATCCGCCTACCTCGTTGGGCTTCGCCCGGCGCTTCCCGCGCGATCCGTCGCGCGCCATCATCTCGCTGGAGCCACCTTTCCGGAGTCACCTCGCCGGAGCTCACCAGATCTTGCCGGAAAGTAAGAAGGGAGGGGAGGGGTTTTGAGGAAGAAGAAGAAGAGGAAGAAGGGGGGTGTGTGTTTAAATAAAAACACTTAAACACCCCGCCTGGCACGCCCCCGACTCCGCTCCCGAAGCAGACAAAAAGGAGGGCGTCCCTGGGGTAAACACGACGCTCTGAGCGCAACGGAGGTCTCGGAATTTTAATCCGAGACCCCTTTCAAAAGTTATTCAACTTAGCGCCCGAGGCTGCCAAATTACAAAAACGCCCCGGGGGCCATTTTTCACAGACGGCCCGCGCCCGCAAAACTTATTCCACTCCTAGGGTAAACGACACGCTCCAAACTCAACGGTGTGCTCGGTTTTCCAATCCGAGCCACCGTTTAAGAGATACTCGTGTTTCACCATTAAACGAATAAATTAATTAATTTATTTATCTGTTTAACGTTCCGGGAGCGGGCGAGGGGTCCAAACATCCCGTGCCAACAAGTTTTATGTCGTTCCTAGGGTAAACACCCCATTCCGGACCCATCCGTACACTCGGATCCCTGATCAGGAACTCCGTTTAGTAGTTGTCCCATTTATTTGGCATTCCCAGTGTGAACGCACCGAAAATTTAATTCCAGCAACTCGGGTCGGGCAGTCTCGTGCCAAGTGACCTCACCCATCACAAGCATAGCACCGGCGCTCTCTAGGCTGCCCTGGTGCCCTCCGGCGCCACTGTGGTGTACGAACACGGCCCGGGATCCACTCACGGAAGGGCATCCTCGGCTGAGGCCCTGCGCCTTTTCGCCACAGTGGTATACGACTACGTATCTGAAACGGGCAGTGGGAAGGCCACCTGCATCGAGGTCCTGTCCTCCGGCACCTACTAGCTACGACAGACATCCCGGTTCCGTCGCGCCCACTACCACTACAAAACGCAAAACATGACAGGAAGCCCTCTGTCACCAGCGCCTGCTCTAGCACCCCGACATATGTGGAAATGAACAAAGGTCCTATGACAGCACAGATCTCATGGCGGAGACCCTGCTCAAACTTCTGCGCTCTGAAGTTGTCGTCATGGACAAAGTCCGGGTAAAAGAATGCACGGTCTGCAAAACTAGCCGCGTACTCGGCCACCGTCATCCCTCCCTGCTGAAACTGCAGGAGCTCCGGAATCCAAATGGAGCGCAAGCAGGAGGGGCAAAACTCCTCACGAAACAACAACCGAAAGTTTCCCCACGAAAGTGACGACTCGTCAAGAAACCGAGTCACCAGAATCCACCACGCCAAGCTGATCCACAAAAAGGGTGGCTGCCAAAGCCACTCTCTGATCTTTCAGCGTCTGCATAAGCCTAAAAAGGCGAACCACTACCTCGAGCCAAACCTATGCTGCCTGAGGGCCTGGCCCACCACTGAACCTCAGCGGTCTCTGCCACTGGAACTCACGGAGCGCGCTCAACATGTGCTCAAGCCCAGCCTGCTCTGCTGAAACTATCTGCTGCTCAACAGGTGGGGGGTGCTGCTACCGACCCACCAGGAGGAAGGGCTCGCATGATGGGTCCTGGACTGAGGCCTCATAGCTCACATGGTCGTCATCACGAACAAAAGCTAATATCTTGGCTGGCTGTCTTCACGGAGACGTCCTGAATATTATCAAGGAGTGCCGCGGTCAGACGAGCATACATGTATATACCAATATCAACAACAACGATGGGGAGCTGACTCAAGAAGAATGGTCAAAGACTCGATCCTATGTGATGCACAATCAAATTTCCCTACAACAAGTGTCTCAGCATACCGAGTCGACAAGCGGGTTATCAAGGTCCTAGTGAATGGATACGTTGGCCGCCACACCATCACTGGACTCCCTAGCCTGAGAGCCGCTCTCGAGACACGTTGACATTGTTTCCCTAAATTCCAACCAATTCCTCTTTTAGGGACGTCCGCACAACGTCCCAAGGAACGAACCTCCCTCTGATACCACTTTGTCACGACCCGACCCTACCCAGGCTCGAGCCGCAACTACCCCAAGCCTACCTCCATAGGCCAGGGGCTGGAGACCAGCGCCGAAGGCACAACAACTCGGGGAGGCCTTTGCCTATGTACCTGTACACACCCACACGCAGCACACTCAATGCAAAAGTGCAGAGTAAAAAAGAAAGAACAAGAAGAGTAAAAAATAAAAACTGCTATATATAATCCATAGAGTGAATCGACCTCTACAAGTACAAATTACAAGCTGAAAAGAAAAGGGGCAAAACACGCGCCCAACCAAAAGTGCCACAACCCGGCAACAGGTAAAAATAGCTAACGGGTCTGCCACCTAGAACCTGGCCACGACCACCGCACGCGGTCCAAGATCCCAAGCTCCTACGCTCCACTGAAGTCACGACCAACCTGTCCATCGTCTGCAAGGGCACACCAAGTGCAGGCAAAGCCCAAGCAGGGGTGAGTATAAAAATACTCAGTAGGATACCCCGAAGGCTTGAGGGAGCAACAAAGGAGGTACCGAAGGGTGATCAGTAGAGCAAACAAGCAAAGTAGAGGAGTACAACCGAAGGTGCAGTAAAGAGTACAGTAAAGGGACCAGCTCAACCCAACAAGAGGAAGGAAGTAGACTCGTCCAGGCACAAGGATCTGGAAACGGTGAGAAGATGAACTTCTCGTCGAGTCTTCGCTACCTATAGTAGGAGAGTAGCCTCATCCAACCAAGAGAATCTAGACACAGAAAGCACGTGGCATACCCCGTGCGTCTTCTCCACTCTTGGAGGGAGAGTAACCAAGCCCAAGAAGTGGGTACCGGAAACAAGGTATACACATATTGGAATTCTCAACAAGAAACCTGAATAATGTCGTAAGGGGATGCCCGTCCCATAGCTCAGCCCAAGAAAGAGTCTCCAATAGTCCCAGACATAACCATCATCATCTCCCAGCATCACACACGTCTTCCCCGAACCGCAGGACAAGGGGCTCAATCACCGCACTTCGACAATATCCGCTTTGGGCGGCACTAACTCGCCTGCACGGTTTTAGATCGCATCACAAGAATGTGTCTTGGTGGGGAAAGAGACCCTCGTACTCGAGAGTTCTGGGGGAACGTCAAACCACAACTCGTCCCTGCCCTGTAGTCGAGAGGTATCCTCAAAGTCCAGTCGTCACAACACTGACCCGAATAAACAAGGGTCCCGCTCTGGTAACCACGGAGGAAAGCCACAGACTAGCCTAGTCGAGAGGACTGAGTCTGGAATGCCAACTGGTGTCCCACTGCCCATCCCTACTGGAGGGTAATTCATAATATGATATCGGGTGACCCACTGCCCAGCCCAGCTGGAGGGTAAACCATAATATGATACCGGGTGACCCACTGCCAAGCCCTGCTGGAGGGTAAACCCTAATACGTCGTCAGGTGACCCACTGCCCAGCCCCGCTGGAGGGTAAACCATAACACATCATCCGGCGACCCACTGCCCAGCCCTGCTGGAGGGTAAACCATAACACATCATCCGGCGACCCACTGCCCAGCCCCGCTGGAGGCTAAACCAAGAATAAGTTGACAGGCGACCCACTGCCCAGCCTTGCTGGAGGGTAGACCTAGAGCCAGACGACGGGTGACCCACTGCCCAGCCCTGGTGGAGGGTAGACCCTAAGAGGTCGTCGGGTGACCCACTGCCCAGTCTCTGCCGGAGGGTAGACCCTAATAGTGTCGGGTGACCCACTGCCCAGTCTCTGATGGAGGGTAAACCCTAGAAGTCAGTGAGCAACCCACTGCCCAGCTCTGCTGGAGGGTAAGCCCGAGGAAGTCAATGAGTAACCCACTGCCCAGCCCCGCTGGAGGGTAAAACTCAGAACCGCTCTGCCCATCTCTACAGGAGGGTACAACACTGGCCAACCGAACACGGAGTGGGTGTCGCACAACCACCCAACTCCAGAACAACTCTCCCAAAAGAGGTGCGTCGTCTTCTCCAGTACTGGGTGTCACTAGCACCGCTACCGGCCAATCCATCGCGAGCGAAACCAGGGGGAGACCACTCAACCCTGCTGGTCAAACAAACGAGCACAAAGCCAGGGGAAATAAACTCCACACTTCTAGCCAAACAGACGAGCACAAAGGGATCCTCTACGCCGCGAGAGGTCCAAGTACGTAAAGCAGAACACGGCACGCACGTGGGACCCACATGACGTGTGTCCCCAAGTCAACCCCAACCAAGCACACAAACATCTCAGGTACAAACCACACGTACCTCCAAGTGCTCCCGTATACTCCCAGAGTATACCTCGTTCAAGCCCATAGGCTATCGTTCACACGACACCCAACGTCAACATGAAGGCGTGACGTAACAACTCCAACCCTCCACCTCAAAGTCCCAGGCACGGCCAAACATGTCTCGAGAATCATTTACATCACTCTCCCAAGAGTGCGAGATCACACGCCAAGGGTCCTCCTCACGCCCGAACGACGTCCCGTGATCCCAAGCCTCGGCCCCGAAAACAGTCGGGCACATCGCACCATTGCGATCCCCCTCGGGAAAACACATCAAAAGCATTACTCACTTGAGTGCAACGGATATCCGGAGAAAAATGTGCATCCCGACGCACCGCACACGAGCGGTGCCATGTGGGACCCGCATCTCAGTCCCGAAACTCAACGAACGGATTGCACTGTTGTGATCCTCTCGAAAAAGTACACGAAATGGACTATTCACTTGTCCAAAACAGTCGCCCGGTGATAAAGCTGAAATTACCGTCAACTCCCGAAACAGCCCTCGCGGGGCCCGCACCATCGTTCCAAATTAGGGTGGGCAGATTGCACCATTGCAATCCCCTCAGAAAAACACCCAACATCGACTGCTCGCACGCCGCGAACGGATGTCCGATGAAAAAGTCATGAAACGCTGCATGCAGCTCAAGAGAAGGGTCGTGGGGCCCGCGCCTCAACATCAGCCTCAAAGCCTGAAACCACCCTGCAAACCTCCGCCTCAATGCCAGGGTTCCAACTCCACTGACAAAGCTTAATTCGGAAGTCAGAAGCGTCTGCGCCGTCCCAAACAAGATTCCTGGAGAAAATGGCAAACCCCTCGTCGTACGTGTCCCACCACCGAGGCCCCTCGTTTCGGGAATTAAAAATTCCCGAAACCTTCTCAAAAACTCCGTCCTGATGCAAGATCCGCACTTCCGTAGACGGCGCGCAAAACGGACGCACGTAGCCCGAAATACGGGCGTCCGAAGACTGAGGGGTAAAGCCCCTTGGGCCGGACCGGCCCGGTCCGGCCGGTCCGCCCTTCTTGGGCCGGCCCGGGCGGGCCGGCCCTGTCCGCACAGCCGGCATGTGGCTCAGCCGTGGGTCCGGTTCACCCCGCCGCGGCCAGCTGGCCGCAAATTGCTTCAGCCGACCAGTCGCCTCGCGGCCGGTTGATTCCCCAAAGCGACCCGCGTTTTGCGGGTCGCGGTCGTGCATGGGGGTCGCGCGCTTCATGGCCCCCCTCTCCTCCGATTGCCGGCGCCCGCGGCCGGCTTCCGACAGCTGCCGTCGCCGCCTCCCGGAAGCGCCGTCGCCGCCTTCGAAGCCCCGGCCGACCACCCTGCTCCGCCCAGCGCCACCCTGCTCCGCCGCCGTCTGCCGCCTTCGGCCCTCGCTGGAAACCGGCTGTGGCCGGAAAATTTCCAAGGACCACCGGGAACAGTCCGGTGGTCGAAATTTCGATCCGGATAGCTTCCTGGAAAGATCGGGACGGGATCTACGCAACCACGGGATTTTTTCAAGGATCCAATGGCGCGACTGAGCATAAATGAGGATTAAAAGGGGGAAGGGGAGGAAAACTCAAATCCGCCTACCTCGTTGGGCTTCGCCCGGCGCTTCCCGCGCGATCCGTCGTGCGCCATCATCTCGCCAGAGCCACCTCGCTGGAGTCGCCTCTCCGGAGCTCACCGGAGCTTGCCGGAAAAGAAGAAGGGAGGGGAGGGGTTGTGAGGAAGAAGAAGAAGAGGAAGAAGGGGGGTGCATGTTTAAATAAAAACACTTAAACACCCCACCCGGCACGCCCCCGACTCCGCTCCCGAAGCAGACAAAAAGGAGGGCGTACCTGGGGTAAACATGATGCTCCGAGTGCAACGGAGGTCTCATAATTTTAATACGATACCCCTTTCAAAAGTTATTAAACTTAGCGCCCGAGGCCGCCAAATTACGAAAATGCCCCTGGGGCCATGTTTCACAGATGGCCCGTGCCCGCAAAACTTATACCCCTCCTAGGGTAAACGGCATGCTCCAAACTCAACGGTGCCCTCAGTTTTCCAATCCGAGCCACCGTTTAAGAGATACTCATGTTTCACCATTAAACGAATAAATTAATTAATTTATTTATCCGTTTAACATTCCGGGAGCGGGCGAGGGGTCCAAACATCCCGCGCCGACAAGTTTTATGTCGTTCCTAGGGTAAACACCCCATTCCAGACCCATCCGTACACTCGGATCCCTGATCCGGAACTCTGTTTAGGAGTTGTCCCATTTATTTGGCGTTCCCAGTGTGAACACACCGAAAATTTAATTCCGGCCACTCTGGGGCTCGGAATCGCACGCCGGCTGAAGGCGCTGCTCTAGAATATCATCAAGAATATTTCAAAGTCTTTCACAGCAAAAACTGGGTTCTTACAATTACATTTCTAACTTTCCTTTTTAAAGTTAAATTTTAGTATTCCTTTTTACGATGTGGGTTTCTATGAATAGTAAATGATTTATAACACCAACGAATTTCGAGGGAGAAATTCATTTTAAAGGGGGTAGAATGTAACACCCCAAGATTTTATGAGATATATTATTTTTAATTCCTTTGATTATACACTACACCAAGATTAGCATGTACTATACACAACACCATATTAGCTTGCAGTATACGCAACACTATTCTTGGATCTTGTTACACACATTTTCAAGTTTGCAACATTGAGTGTATATATATATATATATTCAATGTATAAATGAAATATGGATGGATTATGTTATCCAAAACAACAAAGGAGTCTTTCACTACACGCAACCCTGACTTGGCTTGCATTACACGCAATCACGACCTTCCTCGATGGCGTGTGTTGTACGCAATACCGGGTTTCACTAAAAAATGATATATTGTTATTATATTATTATTGACTAGCCATTATGAATAGTATTAACGAAATTTTGAGTTTTATAACATTATTATTCATCTTACACATTTTCTAGAACATGTTAAGAGAACAAAATAAAATTTTCGGGTAAAATAAGTATTTTTCCAAAAATGCAGTTTTTCCGCCTTTTGATGGCACACCCACTTTAAATCTAGTTTTTTAAATGTTTATAAGTTAAATTTTACAAAATAAAATTTTTATTTGGAATTAGGATATAAAATTTTACCTTCGATAAATTTTTCATATTATTCTGATAACTTTCATATTTTAATGAATAGTAAAAACACACTATATTTTAATTAAAAACAACTTTTTTCATTATAATAACTTATGTGGTTAAATTATAATATTGAATGGTTTTTAAGTATAAATAGAATATATTTTTACCATTTAATATAATTTATTTCATGAGCATTGATTTTACATTGAATTCGTAGGTTAAATAAATTCAATCTTTTGCAATGTTTTAAACAAAAACCCCTTTACTTTCGACAATGGGATTAATTTTAATTTAATTTCTACAACTTCTGTGTATTGAATATGGAAAAATGGATTCCATATTTGGAATCAGTGGGACCAAATTATATTAATAGACTAATTTTTATTTTTGGGCTTTATGAGTAGTAACAATGGTAAATTTTATATACCATAGTAAAAGGTAAATTGGGTAATTAAGGGTAAATATAATATTATAACATTATCCTAATACTTGTCTTAATACAATTGGATGATTATAATTCGTCCTAAGTCATATTTGGGTCTAAATGGTATCCATTAGAACCCACTTGGAGGTGATTAAGACCTTTAGTCTATTTTATTTAAAGGAAAGTGAAATATGTCTCACTCAACTTTAATAATTATAGTATTTTTAATATAATTTTATACAGAATATAAATTTGTTTATAAATACTCATTTGAAATATAAAATGTTTTTCTTTATCATGGTAATTTATTTGTAATTTTTAAGAGTTATTTAATTACTTTATTATCTTATACATTATTGATGCAAACATTATTTATTTAGTGAAAAATCAATAATATAGTTTTATTGAAATAGTAATACATATCAAAAGGCCCAAAAATATGCACAAAAACTTATTAGTAGTGTATATATAAATCCTAATCATCCACTGGCCTAATTTTTGACCATTTTCATCCTTATTATGGCGATTATGACACTTATAATATTTTATTTTAAATGATTCCAAAGTTGTCACCTTCATAATTTAAAAAAAGATAACAATTTACATGTTGTTATTTTAAGATGATAAATTATAGTAATATTATTATTATAAAATCTTTGATATTTATCTTCATCAAAGGATTTTATTTTTAATTTTTATGCAACAAATAAGTATATTAAATAATTATAAAAAAATGTTGTACTAATTATTTTATTAAGAGATATACCAAATAAATGGTTTTAAAAATATTAAAATAAATATTATATGAACTATTTAATGTGATAAACGAATTTTATAGACACATTTGACATGTTAGGAACTTATTAAATATTATATTTTTAATATATACTCTGTGTAGATTTTATTTAAATTAAAATAAATTAACAGTGTCAAAATTGATACTATTGTTATTTTATAAAAATAACATATTATTAAATTGTTTAAAAATCACAAAAATATTTAAAAATTATAAATTGAAATTTATATAGTCGAAAATGTCATAAAGTATCCAATTATGTAAAATTAACAACACATAAGTGATTATTTATAACCATTTAAAATTTACAATTTTATTACCACAAATAAACCTAAATAGATTAAATAAGGATAAATCAAAATGATAAGGTTTAAAATAAGATCAAAACATGTCTAAATTTTATTGGTTGATGATATTACAACCCTATCTCATCTAATATTTGAATTGAGTCATTTTTGGAGGTTTTTTGTGGGGTTTGAATTTATATTAATCTAATATTTTTGAGGATTCCAAAGATGCCCCTCTCCTCCCTTATAAAAGGGCACCTACTCCCTCTCTTCCTCAAACAATTTTGAGGCTTGAAGCTCGGCCAACCTCTTCCCATTTCACTTCCCCAATTCCCAAGAAACCTTATAGAGGTACTGGTCTTCTCAAAAGACCAACCCTAGTGCCCTAAGAAGAAGTTTAAAGGAGGTGCAAGGAAGCAGAGGTAATCTCTTCTACCGATTATTTCATGCTTATTTCTTCTTCACCTTATTCTTTATTAGTTGTTACATTGTAAAGTAATAACATCAGTATCACTAATATACTGATATGTTATTATAAATATGATACAACCCCATTTCACCTTCTATCCATCCTACGGAAAATGAAATCACCACGCGTGCGTACGTACGGAATACCGTCTCCACGCCGTGGTGTAATTGTTTTTCCAACACCACCTTACTTGGATGGGTATAATGGTGTAATGAATAACTATAAATAGTTATTATAACATCATACTGATTCTGATATATTGTATCATCCACTCCAATTCAATTCTATAATTATGGGAACGATATCATCGCTCGTGCGTACGTACGGACTACCGTCTCCACGACGCGATGAGATTCATTCTCAATGATTAACCATTCATGAATGATTATAAAGTATATATAATAAGTAATCATGAAATATATGACATAATAATGATACTGGATATATATATATATATATATGTATGTAATCCAATTAATTCCATTCAATTCAATGAGGAAACGAAAACAATGTTCATGCATACGTACGGCCTACCGTCTCCATGAACGGTGTATTTCCTTACATTTATCGATCTATTATATATATGTATTTTCTGAATATATATTAAATATAAATCATGTTTCATATTCTGGAATTATTTAATCATGATCTAAGTAATCATATGAATAATTACAAGTCAAAACACGGATGACAAATGAAACGATTTTACCCAAAATGCTCTTTAACATGGAATTTACAAAAGAATGGGTAATATAACGTCATAAGTGAACCATATATGATATCATAACAATGAATATGATTCTGTAATAAGTCAATGAAATTATTTAAATCATTTTACAGTAGGTTCGGATACATACGATGCATATCGGACATAAGGTAAGAGATAATTATTCCAATCTCATTCATATTAGAGATTGTTTATTCGTAATTATTTAATGGGGTTATTGTTATAATCCATGTCCATATTTTCTAAAAGTGTTTTTATGTATGTTTAATTTCATTTTTACCCATTTTGACTTTTACCCCATGGTATGGAAGGAATGTTTCTTTTATTTACCCTTCAGGGTACCTTTTGAATTTTCCGACAGAAGTACGAGAAGAATGTTTTTTTAACTTATACGGCATGAAAGGATTTTTACGGTTTTATAAAGCCTTATTTTCATGAATCTTACTCCAAAGTATTTCATGACTATTTTCAAAAAAAAAATCCTTTTCTTTTAAAATTGCATGACATTTTGTGAAAAGAAAATGATTTTGAAGAAGAAAGGATGTTTTCCTCAAAAATTCATTTCAAGTGTTTTATCAAAACCATTTTCCCTATAAGATGACATTATTTCATATGTGTATGTTTCAGGTATAATGTATCTATGATTTACATATTTTCACTTTTCTGATTATGAAATGATATCCATTTCTTTTATATGGATTATGTGTTGATGGGATGATGTTTTTGAAACCCATTTTTTTGGTTGGGTTATTATGAATGATGTATGTTTATTTTTTGGCACAAGTAAGATTGATTTCATTATGAGATGGGTGGGACCTATATCTACCTCCAATGCATTGGGTAAAGATTTATATCTCTTGATATAGACCTGGATGGAATGGTAAGATATTCTGGTTCAGTAATACAGGACTAGAACGATGAGTGAACTCGATTCAGAAAGGGACTTTGTCCACTAAGATGGTCTTGGCAGCAATGCCTTGGCTACTATGGAAATCATAACATTAGCTGAATGGTTTCCACAATTACATGTTTTATTCCCATGCTATTTTATCAAGATTTATGTTCCATTATGATACATGCCTTATGTACTTCCAAGATTTATGTCTTTGCTTAAGATTTTGATGTTTAAATTTCATGTTCAAGTTTTTGATTTCAAATGTTTCGGGATTGTTTTATGTTCTCTATGTTTTCCCTTACTCAGAATTTGAGCTCACCCTTTTTATTTTTTATTTTCCCCCGGAAATAAAGAAAGGTTTTAGGTAAGGAAACAAAAAGGGGAAGATCGTTATGGGAGTTGTTGAAGATCTTTCAACATGATTATAAGTTTATATTCAAAGTTTCAAAAGACACTAAAATATTACGGTCCTTGAGTGTTGGTTCTTATTATGTATCAAGTATTCCGAAAAACTAATGTAATGTCCATGTACTTCAAGCTTTGGGTCTCTACACAGAGGCTTTGTATTTATAGGAGAAGTGAGGGGACAAAGCATTAATTGCCAAGGGACACCTTCTCGGTGGTATTGGCAAAATCATGGGCTTGCCCATGGTATTTGCTCATGGTACTGTCCACTTAGGACACCTCAAACCTTATATTACTATTTATAAGTCTACTAGAATTAATTCATAATTATTACATCCTTAATGTTGTCATTAAACAAAAAACTCAAAAACTGCATTTTCACTATTCACTAAATATTGAACTTTCTCAGAAAAATCCCTAAATTTAACCTTAACCAAATAGCGATTCTCCGATTTCAAAAATAAACTCCATTTTATGAAAATAATTTTCTAATTTTTTTTAATTTAATTTTTAAATAAAAACACTATTCACTACAAATTCAACTATTTCAGAAAAATCCCAAAAATTTACCTTAACCAAATATCGATGCTCTGATTTCAAAAATAAACTCCATTTTATGAGAATAATTTTCTGAATATTTTTAATTTAATTTTTAAATAAAAAACACTATTCACCCAAAAAAAGTATTACTTAACCAAAAATTTCTGAAACAGTTATTTACCTATTTTATTGTATCACATTACTTAATCAAGGTGCCTAAATTATATTAATACTTTCTTAAGTGAAGTTACTTAATTCATTTGATCACATTACTAATCATAAGCATAAAATCACTATTCATAATTTACTCTTCACCAAAAATTAAGTTGATCTTTTTAGACTCTAAATTTCATACTAAACACAGCTGTAGAAGAATATTTTTTGAAAATCATTACACATTATTAATTATTTAAGGTTTACATAAATATTTTAAAATATCCTTTTTCTATAATTCATCAATAATATGCATACTATATTTATCCAGACATTTTAAAATTCACAAACATCACCATAAGAAGACATCACAATTTTTATTTAAATCAAAGGATTACAAAAGGCAGTTACAGTCTCGTTACATAACCCCATATAACACCAGCATTGGACCTAAGAGTAAGGTGTTCTATGGTGATACAATCTTGAGGCGGCTCATCCAACATTGCCCGAGTTTTGATTTCTATCATCTTGAACTTCTTGCGGAGGTGATTTCGTTCCAACTTCACACGATTAAGTTCGACTTGGGTTTGGTCAAGAGCAAAGCCCAAAGGTACTACCTCCTTTCCGAGTTCCGTCAGATGGGCTTCGATCAGCCCGAGACTACTCGATGGGGCCATCAAATATTCTTTCTATATTAATTAATCAAGATCACTTGTATTTATAGACAATAATTGAAATATTTAGTTTCAAATGGTCATATTGACCAACGGTCATATAATAGTCGAAACCCAACGGTCTTATTTTAATTATACTCATTTTATTAAATGAAATCGTTTTGTAGATTATAAAATAAAATAACACACAAAGTTGGGAAACTAAATTTATTCAAAATTTCGTGTCGTTGAAATCTTCCCCCATAAGAAATTGTGTCCTCGTAATTTTAAAATTGGGCTGAGAAATTTTGTAGAAAGTCGCACATCAGAAAAAGAGTCAGTAAAACTATTACTTAAAAAGAAAATTAAACCAACAACAGTTTTCTAAAACCATGTGTTAAATGGTCATTGATTACCCAGCAGGAAACTTAAACCAACAACGTTTTTTTATGTTCCTTTTCATAATATTGAGGAATTTATTTACTACATAGAATAAAAAGATAAGGAAATATACTTACCTTCAAGTAGAGTTTCACCCCTTAATATGTTTCCACTAAGACTAATATTTTTTCCAAACAATGAGTATTCAAAAAGACTTGGTCTCATCAAAAGCAAAAGAATCATCTTCTTGAGAATCACATAATCTACAAAAGAATAACTATATTTTTCCCATGTCTTTAGTCATCAACTAAAACTAAAATGGTTATTACGAGATCATATAATCCCCAAAAAGGATAATCATTTATAAAAAGAATGTTGAATATTAATATCCAAAATTCAAAAAAAGTACCCAAAGTTCCAGAAAGACCATTCAATACACAACCATCCTTAAAATTATTCAGAATAATCCAAACTAATATTGGAACCCAAAACTCGGAAGGATTTAATCACATAGTCTTCCCCAGTAAATATTAACATTTATCTCCAAATAAAATCGACTACTATTAAAGTGTCATACTAAAGTGTAATTATCATATTCAAATTTTCTCTATTCTAGGTTCACTATTTTCCAAAAATAACCCAAATCACCATATGTCAACAATAAATACATAAATTCTTACAATAAAATTCAACCATTCCTCCCCTATTTTAATCCTATAGTATTTTACTTCCCTTAGGCATATAGTACTCCAAAATAGAAAACATCATCCAAAATAACCTTTAGCATTTAATCACCAAATCATTTTCCTATACAAAGGATGTCCATTTGATAAAACATAAGTTTCCAAAATCAACTTATTCTTGATCCATAAAAATATCAGGTGCATTAGTCAGTCCGAAGGGCATAACAAAAAACTTATAATGCCCATATCTTGATTGGAAGGCAGTTTTTGGAATATCGTCATTCTTCACCCTCAATTGAAAATAACAATAACGAAGATCAATCTTATAGAAGGATCGAGTCCCACGAAGTTGGTCAAATAAGTCATCAATTCTTGGAAGAGATTATTTGTTCTTCATTGTGATCCCATTCAGTTATCTATAATCAATGCATAGCTACATCGATCCATCCTTCTTCTTCACAAATAGAACTGGTGCTCCCCAAGGAGACACACTTGGTCTCCTCATAACCAGGGGAATTCATACTCATAGGCACATCAAGGATACTACCTATCAGGCAGGACAATTTTGGGACACCTCTGACCGAAGGAAAGCATACCCAAATGGGAGACACATTAGTGTTCCTATTTCCATGGTTTTCCAAGTATATAAGTTTCGGTGTAGATTCTAATTTTTTCCCTCTCAGACATGGGATCCAAAAGAATAGAGGAGCTCCCATGCATGGCTTAGAAGAGGGCTTGAGTAGTGGCTCACACAGTGTAAAGGATTAGGCAAGCCAAGGGGATCGCATGTAGGATATGTTTCATGGACTAACATCTTTGCACGGGTAGGCCTTCATGAGATGAAGGTACTATGTCTGATAGACCACCAGGGTGATAACATTAGGGAGAGGCTTTGACCAAGGATTGAAGAGTCTCCATAGGTGTTTCCAAAATTATCTCACTCAAGTCCCTTGATTGGGAAGGGGACCTCATACCAGTGTTCATCAATTATGGGGGGGAAGGGTTCCTCATGAAAGTGTTTTGTCTTTGAGACCCTGGGAATAATTAGGTTTCACTACCCCTTCTAATTCCATATTTCTTAGGTTTTGGAGGGATATTTGGAATGTTTTTTCGGGAATGGGTGAAGGAATAGGGTGAGGAGAGAATCAATAGTTTTTCAGGATTTTTCGTCCATGGAAATGATGAGCCCAGGGTTATAATTTATAAGAAAATATGGAACCATGGGGCTAGTTTTTGGCTCATGTGGGTCTTTCGCACATGCCAATGTGCAGGTACCTTGCAAGGTGCCATCGGATGACCCAACTATTTGGCTCGGTGCAGCACCATTAGATGTGTTGGTACTGTGCATTCCAATACTACTTTGGTGGGACCTTTATGGTTCACTAGGGGGAACACGTTGCTCTATACCACATGGGTTATTCCCCCACACCCCTTCTCAAGATCAGTTCATTGCTTTGATCCATACCCTTTAGTATAATCCCTTCTCTACCATCATAGACCCCCATGAAAAAAAATTGAGAGTCACACCATGACCTTCTCGGGCCTGATCGAGGATTTTTTGGGTCACGAAAAAAAGGAAATACAGTCTTCTAATTCCTCTAGTATAATGAAATACTTCATCTCAAACTCAACATTTAGTTTCTAAGTGAGTACTGGGTCATGAATTCTATAACAAATTATAGGGAACACATTTCATGATGTTAACATAGGAGATAGTACCAAAATTAATTAACCCATGAGTTCAATGTTAAATTAATATTTAAAACATGATGTGACAACATTATATAAGTATAGGGGTATTTGACCTCATCTTGGAACACCCATGGGGAAAGTTATTTCTTTTGATCAAGAATATACCCCCTTTGTGTGTGTTTATCAATCTTTATAATGTTTATAATTGAATATATTGATAAAGTAAATTTTCAAAGGTTGCAAGCTCCTTCTAGAACCTTTCAATTTGTATATAAATGGTGTCCAAGGGATAATTATAGATACCTAGGATTATCATACCTTGAAATTACATTATTTTTATGAATAATAATTACATTACACTAACAAATTCTCAAGGACAGAAATAGTTTATTACCTTTGGAAACATGGAACACAGTCATCTAATCTGGTGAATGATCATTAATGTTTCTCAAAAAGAACTTCCCATTTACTAATCCTCATAGACATACCCTACATGAAATCTTTTTTCATATTCTAGTGAAAGGAAATATATGAAAGGGTGAGCTCAGATGATCAGTAAGGGTAATCATAAGAGAAATCGATATATGATCAATGAAAGCAGAAAATGAAAATAAGTGTATGAGAACATGAGAATAACATTTGAAAACTATACCCTTTATTAAAATATTACAATCTTGAGTCACGAAATAATTATTGGTAATTCATAAGTCAGGAATCATTAGTTAATCAAAGATCATGATCAATGAGAGCATAAATTTTTCATAATACATAGAATTTTTGGAATACACCCAAGTATATAAAATTACTTCCATATTGTTTTGAGGATCACTTCTAAGGCCATTTTAGTAGAAAAATTCCTTTACTAAACAAATTTCACTCTTCCATATAACCCTATATAACTATACCAAATTCACTCCCCATTCCAGCCCTACCTTACTATAATGGATTTAATCCATGTTCCAACCACTTCTATCTCATGAGAAATATAAATCTTATCCAACTAATTTAAGGGATATGTAGGTCCCACCCATTATATAATGAAATCCAAATTTATGTGTTCCATAATATCATAAACATTCACCATATCATGACCCATAAAATGAAATGGGTATTATAAAATTTTCATCATATCATAACCTATGGAAAAGATATCGGTCTAATAATTATTTCATCATATAATAAACCATAAAAAGAATCATTTTTCAAAAGCATTTCCTCATGGTATTTCCCATGGATGAGAAACGAGTTTCATAAACATCGTGAAATCAAAACACAAACCATTCATAGAAAGAATATGAATAGTGTCCTTGGATTATATCCCTAGTAGATAATAGGTAACAAAAAAATATTAGAAAAAAAATAATTTTGAAATATCATTAAATACATTTATTGAGTAAAACATCATTTCCTTTTTGAAAAAATAGTTTTTAAAACAAAAAACATTTTTTAAAACTTATTGTTTGAAAACAACTTTGGAAACTTATAAAAAAATATTTAAAAATCATTTTAAAAACTATTTTAAAAAATTAAAATTTTTCAAAATCCTTTTATACAAAAATAACCTTAAAATATCATTTTAAAAAATTATTTTTTTCGAAAAAATGGTTTTTTAATATTACATATTTTTTACTGAAGAGATAAATATAATCTAATTTTCTTAAAAACTATTTTTTAATAAGTTTTAGAAAAAAAGAGTGAAAAAATGGTATCTTAACTTGAACATATCATTAATAACTAGAGAATAATAAAATTAATGAGAATAGTTGAGAGATAAAACATAATATTTTATCATTGGAAGTATAATCATAAACAATCAAAATAAATAAAGAGATTTTAATAAAAAATCATTACTATTTTGGTAGCATTGGATCATAATAAACATGAGGGAATAATGTAAAATAGAAATTAAAATATCATGAAGATATATAAATTCATGATATTACATTTCAAAGGGGATTTTTATACATATCGTAAAGTAATATCGGTGCATAACATAATGTATGTCTCAAAGAAGGAAAATTGAAACAAAATCTGCTTACCACTTTGGTAACGTTTTAACCATAAACCACAAGATGTATAAAAAAATTGATATATTAATCCCAATAATTATTTGTATCATAATCATAAATTAAATTAAATTTTATTATACAAACCATATAAATGAAATAGCTATTGAACATAGGTTGTGTTTCGTGAAAGAAAAAAGTGAATCAAAAATCCCTTACCTTAAGTCTTGACATTCGCCGTACTCATTAAAACCATCAGTATAATCAAAATTAGTTTATTATACATAAAAAATATAAAAATAGTCTTATATTTCATACCATATATTGATTACTTATGACCATTATTATTTTTTATCAATTATTCCATGTTCATGTTATGTTTTAGTTATTAACCTCTTTGCTTTTTGTATATGTTTTAATTTGTTATATTTTTAGTCCCATTATTTTGATCTTGATTTCATCATATAAAGAATAATTAAAATGATATAAATATCATATATATTAAATATATATGTATTTCTAATAATCCATAAAAATTAGTGATAGAAAATGAAATGCATCATTTATAGAGATCGTAGGTCGTACATACCCACGAACACTATTTTTAATTTATTTTCAGATTAAAAGAAAGAAAAGTAAATGATATATTATCATTAAATATTTATTTTTATCCCATATATATCAAATATGTTCACTAAACTCATAATTAATACATTCCATGTAAAACCTGAACAAATAACATCACTCCACGAGGTGAAGCCCATCGTACACATGAACAACATTACCATATTCACACAAAATGGAAGACATGAAGGTATGCATGATATAAAATTTAAATAATAATAAATATATAAATATCATATATATAATACATAAATTATTAATGTTCTAATATTTCTAATCGTGGGAGGTTTCAATGGTTTGATGAACGTCAATGGTTCGCGAGACGATAATCTATCGTACACATGAACGATGATTTGATAAACCAATTGATGAATGTTTGTGAATTTTTTGGTTTTAACCTTTAAAAAAACATATAAGTATAGTTAATATACTAATTTTATTATATAATCATGGTATAATAATAATTTATGTGGGTGAAGGTAGAAATAAAATGAAAATTATCATTGATAAACGTTACCACTTCTTCGGGTATCCTCCTTAGGTTTTAACTAATATATTTTTTGGATGGATTTATGTCTATAATATAGTGTCTAAGATGTGAAGAGGTAAGTATGGAATTTATTTTTTAATATATTTGAAGAATCAAATGTCTTGATAGGTGTAAATAAGTGTATAGAGTGAGTGACTTTTATAATTGTGGATGGGTGGCATTTTTGTAAATACCAAAATGTAATCACTATTGGGAGGTTTCCCTTTCCTCACGTGGTTCCAAAATTTATTAATAATGTAAGGTAAGGATTATTTGGTAAATAAAAATCAATAAAAGACAAAATAAACATAATTTTTTATCAATTTATTCCTTAGTCCTTATGTTTAATCAATTTTATCCATATAGTTTTTACCATGATAACTTGCATCTTTATATTTAACTAGGTAGTTTATGAATTAAGACTATAATTAAAAAGAGTTTTATTATTTAACTTATACCTAATGATTCTACATATTAAATATAATTTATTAAGTATAAAACCTATTTGTCTATAAAACTAATACAAAGGCGTATAATGTGGAAAAATATCATTTCAACCTTAACTGCACTTTTGGAGTTTTTTCAATTTTGGGGTAATCATAGTACTTATAAATGAAAAATTGGTCCATTAATGGATAATAGATAAAATTTATTGAAATTTAAAAATTAATTTTATGAATATAGTATTTTTAGTAAATTTAAATCATTTAATAAAATATAATTTTTTATAAAATAACATCACTGCCAATTTTGACGTCGTTAATTTAATTTGAATTTAAAAATATCAATACAATGATAGAATTAAAATATATTATATTTATAGAATTTTAACATGATATAATCAAAAAAAATTCATTTAACCTAGTAATTTATTTAATTTACATCACTTTGAATATTTTTAGTACCATTTATTCTATTTACTTATTAAATAAATATTTCTTGCATTATCGCTTCCTAAGCATGTAATGTATTGATTTTGTCTATAAAAATTTAAATTAAATAATCATTATAAAAAAAATTATATTAAAAAATTATATTTATAAATGAACATATTATGTTTTCCCCCTCTCCCAAAGCTTTATAGATTTTAAAGGCAAGGAATATACCTTTTTCTTTTTCTTTACATAACTTATAACATAGCTCACTTTCAGGTAATAATATCCAAATAATTAATAAAAATATATATTAAGGTGAAAATGGTATATATATGGATTGAAATTGGTGTTAGAAAAAAAATAGATCATTTTAACCCTTATCTATTAAGTATAACCCCCGACAAACTCATTTTTACCTTAATCGTGATAATTATTTTTAACTATATTAACTAATAATTATGATTAAAAAATTTAGTTGAACATTTTAGATAACATGAATTATTATTCATCCAAGGATGGGATCCATTTTTAAAAATTCAACTCACTTATTTTTCATAAATAAATTTAAAATTAATTTCACAAACATGACGAGAAAGTGGGTTTTTTAATGAAAAAATGATGAAAAGTTTACAAAGTCTTCATATCCAATTTTAGTATTAAATTGATTAAAAAGTCATTAATTGGATTTATAGAAATATAATTAAATATAATTATATTTTAAAACCAATTTAATATATAATTTAACTTTTTAAATAAATTCAAAAAAAGAAGTTTTCAATTAAAATTCATTATTGTTCACAATTCATCAAAAAATGAAAATGTAAATAAAAATCAAGAAAATTAACCTGAAGATAATTTGGAAATTATAAATTAAGAAATTAAATTTATTTTTTCAAAGTAATTTTCTAAAATTGTAAAAAATTATTTTTAAAATAAGTATGCCAAAAAAGGCGACCAAATTATTTTTTAGACAAATACAGTTTTTAAGCGTAAAATTGGATTAATTCTAATATATTGTGTAGAAAACATTTAAGAAGAATGTTAAAAATTTTCTTGAATATATAATATATATTTTTCAATAAAATAATTAACCCAAATTTATTTTATTAATTTATTAATATAAGACACAATTGTGCACATAAAAATAATTTTTTTCATAGGAATATTTTCGTTTATTTTAAAGTTGATTTATTTTTCTTTATAATTAATTGGTTGAAAAATAATTAATTTTATATACATGTGTAGACAATATTTTCATAATTTAGTTTATCTTATTAATACCCTCCACTCCAACATCAAGATGATAATTTTCATATTAAATAATAATATTTTAAAAGCATGACACGATTTGATCAAATTCTGGGTTGTGTATAGAACAATCATAACATGATTTTGTGAATAAAGTAAGAATAAATTTTTGTAGTGTGAAACTCAATCACACAAATAATTTTAATTTATATTAATTAAAAAATATAATTCATAAAACATTTAGGGTGTTACATTATACCCCCCTTAAAATGAATTCCACCCTAAAAATTAATTTGGGTCATCAATGGTTTAATACTTGGTTGTTCCTTTCATATAAACCCATATCGTAAAAATGATTAATAAATATTACTATTGAAAAAGGAAAATAGATTTACGAAGGTCATCTGGAGTAACACATACTATGTTTTGAAATAGGAGAACATAGGTGGTAAGTGAATATTTGGACTTAGAAGAAACTCAAAGATAATTATAGAGAGTGATAAAGATTGTCTATTATAAGAAATTTGATGACATATATAAAGTTAATAACCACAAAACCATAAATATATTATGATTTAAGGGGCAACATGATTCCTTAAAAATTATGGTAATTGGATAAATTTTTTCTTTCAGTATTCTTTTCCTAATTCGGGGGAATTATTTTTCAATCTAGACTAAGAACCTATAAAAATGTACCTACTTGATATCTATATATTTAATAGGAACAATTTTATCATATTTTTTACTTTATCTTATTCCACTTCATCCCTTACTCCAAAAAATGAAGGTGAATTTTTATGCCTGAAGTATTAAAAGATCAAATTGTCCATAAATAAAATAATTATTCTTTCTATTTATCTTTTGTTATCATAACAAAATAATTATTAGAACCGGTTATCAAATATGAAAAAACATTTATATACTGAATTAATACATTAATCTATAAACCATGATCCAAAAATCAACATTAAACCTTTAATAAATGATTGACCTTTTAACCCTTCCAACGATCAAAATTTTTCAATATGGTTACTAAATTTTCTAAAAATAAACTTATCTTTATTCCCCCATATATCATAAATTATATCTTGGTTTTCACATACCAAACATGTTAATAACTTCATCTTGTATTCTCTAAAAACATAGTAATAACCTTAATTACCATAAACCTTATTTAAAAAACACTCTTCATCATTCATTACATAAAACATAGATAATTAGATATTTTCTATAAATATAAAATGATGAGAAATACATCCAATATAACATAAAACACTTTGTTAATAAATACTATATCATTTCAGAGGTCATTAATGTTATTCAATTTAATTTATCCAAAATAATCATATTTTATCTAAACAGAATTATCTCAACATTTGGAATATATTCAGGATTACCATATATTAATCATGTGTTTTTCAATAAATATAACCATTCCCTTAAATTAGTTTTCATTTTCATGAAAACCTTTCTAAATATTATTTAAAACACCTAACAGAAAACATATACTGAATAATCCTTATATATTTCATAAATATTCAATACTAATGGAAAATAATTCATCCATACCACTTCCTTATAAAACTATTAACTAGGATTCATTATCTTATTTTTAATAGCTATTTCCTTTCATTTTTCGTATATAGTCTCTTCATCATCAAAAATATAACCATTACTCATACAAACTTGCTGATTTTATTCCTGAGATTTACCCTTAGGACATTGATTTGCATAATTCTCATACTATCCACATTTAAATCATTAAATAGTTAATGATATCTTAGGGAGACCAATATTCCCATCCATTGTGTTAACTAAACATTTCCTTTTGTATTTGTAGTTACTTTCATTGTTTCATTATTTTCCACAATTAAATCATCTTTACACCCCTCTAATACAATCACTTGGGTTCTTATTTAAACATTATCAACATATAGGCTACCAATTCTTATTTCTCTCCATGGTAACCATTACCCAAACTCTTAGCGAACTATTTTCTTCTCTTCATTAGTGATTATGGGATTTGGTTAAGGTACAAATGGTTAATCATGTTTTGTGAAAACTGATTAGGATTAATGATGACATCCTTTACTCAATTCATCATCCCATTTGGGTACTCATCAAAAAAATTTCTATCACATTAAATGTTAACCCAATTATTACATGTTCCCTAAATTGATTAAATCCAAAAAGAATAGTTTAAGAAATGATATTCATAGTGGGGATCCAAATAATCATGAAAATATCTTATAGGATATCTAAATTATGACACCCTATTTTTAATATATGACACATTAGGTTTATCTTATGTTATTCATAGTCCCCATCTATGTAAATCCTTCATGATGGTTCATAAAGAGTTTGTGAATTTCTAATGAATATCCCCCAAGAGTCTCAAACTATGTGTATAGTAAGACCCATTTTTGTGCACATGTTCCTGATTGAGATTAGCTAAATAAAATAATTTTGGGGTTATTACCCCAATGAACATCTGTTCTAGAAACACATCCACTTTTACTATCAAAAAATGGATTTAATTTCATGGAAACCACACAATCTATCCTTTACAAAAATTGTAGGACATTTTCCAACACATTTACTAAACCTTATTTTTATCCTTATATATATCCCCAGATATAGAATTAAAAATACACTTAGGTATATCACTTATGTTTTCGCATCCTAGTTTCCAATGGTTAACTAAACCTTTCCTTTGACACCAACTATAGAGACACATGATTCTTCTTTATGTATATTACATTATTTTTTATGAATATTAATTATATTAGATAAACACACACCTAAGGACCACAAAATTTTAATTCCATTAAAAATAGGGAAAAAATATTTTAATTTGTTGAATGATCTTTATTGTTTCTCTTGAAAATATTCCCATTTGGTACAACTCATAGACATACCCTACATAAAACCTTTCTTCATAACCTGGGTAAAAGAAACATAATAAAGGGTGATATTATATTCTCAATAAGGATAAACATATGAGATATTAATCTATGATCATATGAGATAATAAAATGAATATAACGGTATGAAAACAGGAGAATAAAATTTTAAAACTATACCCTACATATCAAAGATCATATTACTGAGTCATGGAATTAAGATTTGTAGTACATAAGATATGAATCAATTGATAATAAGATAAAATGATCTATGATAGAATAAAATTGGAATAAGACAAAGAATTTATGGCATAAACTTAATCATATAAAATAATTTCCCTATTGGTCAACACTCACTTCCAAGGCCTACAAAGTGTAAAAAGTACCTTGTTGGACCATTTTAGTCCTTGTTCCAGCCTTATCATACTATACTGGGTTCACTCCCCATTCCAGCCCTCTCTTACTATACTGGATTCACTCTCCATTACATCCATTCCAATCTCATGATATGTATAAATCTTTACCCAATGAATTGTAGGGATATATAAGTCCCAAACATCACAAAATTAAATCCACATTTTCCCAAGATAGCATAAGAAATAGTCATATCAAAACCTACAAAATGAAATGGGTATAAAAAAATTCATCATATCAAAACCTATGGAAAAAATATAGGTTTCATAATAATTTCATCATAGAATAACCCAATAATAGAATTGGGTTTCAATAGAATTTCTTCATGGTATAACCTGTGGAAGAGAAATTGGTTTTATAAACATCATGCAATAAAAACATAAACCATTTAGAGAAAGAATATAAATGGTATCTTTGGATAATATCCAAAACAAGGTATAGGTAATGCCAAAAAATAAATATTATATAGAAAATAATTTTTAAATATCATTTATAACATTTCTTGTGGAAAATATCATTTTTTCTCTAATAAATGATTTTTAAACCTAAAACATTTTGAAATCCTTTTCTTGGAAAATAACTTTGAAAACATATAAAGGAAGATTTGAAATCTATTTAAAACACTTTCTAAAGAATAAGAAAAATTAAAAATACTTTTTTTATAATTAACTTAAAATATAATTTTAAAAAAATTAAAACATTTTTAGAAAACATGGTTTTCTAATAAAACACATTTCTCACCGAAGATAGAAATAAAGTTGGATTTTCTTAAAAAAATAATAATAATTTTAAGAGCCAAATATTAAAACAAATAGTACCATAACATGAAAATATAATTAATAAATAGAGTAAAATAAAATTCATGACAATTATTTTTATATTGATCATAATATTTTATCATTTGAAGCATAATCATAAACAATCATGATAAATGATGAGATTTTAACATAAAATCATTGCAACTTTGGTAACATTGAATTATAAGCCTAATAAGGTAACGTCATAAAATGGAACTTAAGATATAATGGGTATAAATAAATTTAATATATTAAATTTTAAAGGGTATGTATATACTCCTCTTAAAGGAATATAGGTGCATTATATAACGTACATCTCAAAGAAATCAAATTGAGACAATATTCCCTTTCCTCTTTGGTAATGTTTTTACCATAAACCAATGAAATAGATATCCTAAAATAGATATTAAAATCTCCATAATTCTCATTATAATAATTATAAAATACATTCATCATAATTATACACACCACATAAAAGAAATAGGTGGTGAACATGGCATGCATCTCATGAAATTAAAAAAAGTGAGATGAAAATCCATTACATTAAGTCTTGACTTCCATTGTAGTCATTGAAACCTCTAGTATAATAAATATAAGTTTATTAAAAACATATAATATAACCATAATAATATAAACCAAACAATATATGATTATATTATTACCATTTATTATCTTTTTGTCAACTATTCCATGTTAAAGTTATGTTTTGTGTAATAACCTCTTTGTTTGTTATACAGGTTTTTATTTGTTATAGTTTTGTTACTATTATTTTTATCATTATTTAATAATCTGTAGAATCATAATCATGATAAAAATACCATAAATATTCATTATATATTTTTTATTGTAATCCATAAAATTTAGTGGTAAGAAATAAAATGTACTGTTCATTGAAGCGGTATGTTGTTCGTACACATGAACATTGTTTCTCAATTTCCATTAAGATTAAAAAAATAACAGTAAATGATATTTTATCATTATAGAATTAGTTTTATTTAATATATATCACATATAATCATTAAACAAATCCATTATAAATTCCATGTAAAGTGTGAATGAATCACATCATTTCGTTAGGTAGTAGTTTGTTGAACACACGAACGACATTATCATATTCTCAAAACATGAAAAGCCTAAAGTTATGTGTCATATACAAATTAAATAAAAATAACATCATAAATATTATATATATCATATATAAACTATAAATCCAAAATTATGTCCAACCATGGGATGTAGTAAGTTAATAACGAATGGAATCAGTTCATGATGCGGTAGTCCACTGTACACACAAATAATGATTTCATAACCCATTTTATTAAAGTGTATGTAGTTGTAGGTATCAACCTTAACATGAAAACATATCAATATAGGTAATATATTGAGTTTATTATATAATAATTGTATACTAATAATTGAATGGGGTGGAGGAAGAAATAACACGAATGTGCTCGTTGATGAATGTTACCACTTCTTCAGGTATCATATTAGGTTCTCACTAAATCCTTTTTGGTTGGACTAATTATCAAAATAAGGATATTAGGATTAGAGGATGTAATTTTGAAATTAATTAGGGTAGATATTTGTTGATTCAAATGGCATAAGAGGTGTGAAGATGTCGGGAGAGTGGGTTCCCTTTTATACTTGAGGAGGGGAGGCATTTTTGTAAATACCCAAAAGTATTCACTATTGGGAGGTCTATGTTACCTCATGTGGCTCTAAAATTGTTTAATAATGGAGTGAAGGGATTACATGGTCGAGACACACCTCACCGCATAATATAAAAACATTTTTAACAATTTTTTCCTTTGTCCTTATGTTTAATCAATAGTATCATTCATGTTTTTACTAAGGTAACTTGCATATTTCTGTTTACCTAGGTAATATATACTTTTATAATACAATTAAAATGAGTTTTATAATGTAATTTAACCTAATTAATCTATATATTAAATCCAATTTATTAAATAAAAATTCCAGGTGCCTATAAAATTAATACTATCACATGTAATGCAGAAAAATACCATTTCAACCTTAACTACACTAACAGAAATTTCTCACTATTTAGTGGTTAATAATGGAATTATGAAATAAAAATTGGTTTATTAATGAAACATTGTTGATATTTTTTTACATTTATAAATCACTCGGCAGAATTTGGGACTTTTTGAAATATTAATTCATTTAATAAAATATCGTATTATAAAATAAAATTAATTCCAATTTGGACATTATTCATATAATTTGAATTTTAAAAACATCAATGAGGTGATGGAATTAAAATATATAATGTTAAAAATTGTTTAACAATATATCATTATCTAAAAAATTAATTGATGTAATGCCTTGACCTAGGTGCCACACACTGGTGTCCCAAGATGTTCAGTTACATGACCTCAAGAATGCCTCCATATACACATGATGATGTCAACAAGTAGTGAGGGTATAATATTTCAACATAGCGAGACAATAACCACTTTATCAAAGTATCTCAATAGTGGAAATAAATAAGAAATAATCAATAGATAATAACCAAAAACTTGACATACTAGTATCACATGATTATTAAAATAAGAATGTGATATCCAAAACCAAGAAATACATATGTCATGCTAAATAAGTGTCAAGTTTCTAAATTAAAAACACAAAATAAATACACAATGACACCCCCAAGTGGGTCTTGACACCAGCTTCAGTTCCATCATCCATGCTCCATCCTGACTCATCTAACTAATATAGCGTTCTATCCCTTATCCTATCCTGTAAGTATGATGTCTATTCACGGACCGATCAGGAAGCTCGAGTAACATGTGAGCACAAATTAGTAGATCACCACCAACAACATCTAAATCAATATCCAATAAATAAAAGTGTATATGGTTGTATAAATAATAAAATACAGAAAATAAGATGTATAGTTTATATAATTAATTATTTTTTATTTAACCACATAAACTCTCAGATTCATGGGGACTCCCAAACCATCAATACCTTCTTCAACCCATACTAAAGTTTGAACTATCCCCAAGGGATATCACATATCAGAATACCAAGATTATAATTTATCATTCCAACTCAATTCATATTATAGCCTATTGGAACCTTGTTCCAATGCCAATATTTTCAGCCTAGAACTCCAATTCTAATACTCTGTGGGTATTTGATGAATCCGTATATGTCCCAAAAAATGTTTATCACTTTGTACTTTTGAAGCATCTTTCTATGTACCACACACATTCATCAGTCAATCAGATATGAGATTTTGAAGCATCAATCCATGTCCCACACATGTATATCACATAATCACACATATCACAATATCAAACTTATCGAAATTTCATAAACATCAAGGATAAGCATCATTAAAGTTCATTTTAAACATTATAATCACGGGGTACTAAATCAATTATCTATTATATATTGGTCAATCACTTTAATCACATATATTAATTTAACCAATTCACCATTAAACCATTTATTAACATTAAATCATATAACCCATTATCATATTTAGGTTAAGCCAACAATATCATAATCCTACTTATTAATTAATTAATAATCACACTAATTGTCCAATTACATCGTCCCAATATCCCATGTATTTGACATTAACAAGAATTCCATTAATTATTTGACCAATTAATTAATCCAATTCAATGAATTTTAATTTCCCAAGTTCGACCCAAATCATTATCACATGGAAATTCAAGTAAATCAATTCAATCATAAATTAAATTTCCTAATAATTCAAATTAATATGTCATAATTATATACACATAATTAAATCAAGACTTTTTGATTTTCAATTTTGACCACCAATTTCAAAATCTTTGACAAACTCCCACCAATAGAAATCACCAATTGAAGTGAAACAACAAATATCTTGATGAAGAATGAGATATAGATCCAAAAACCAGATCCAAGATCAAAATAATGATGATACATCAAACCTAGATCTAAACCCTCCACCAAAGTAAGAAAATCATCCCATTTTTATCCAGACAGAGACGAGAGAAAATGAATCCTAATTGGGAGGAAACAACATACCTAGATTGGTGAAGATTTTTCAATTAGACATTCCATTCATCAATAATGATGTTCTAGAGCCCTATAAATTCTTATATAAGCCGCACAAAATGATAAGAATTACTTATGGAAGGTTTAGGTCAACTTTGGGTGAATTATTGGGGTACATGAAATTTTAATCTAATTTTTACAATAATTAAGCATGTGTACACTGTTTCTGGGGTAGGGGTGTAGGACTTTCCAAACTATGAACCCCATCTGGGGGGTGCATCGTTACTCCTAAAATGTTTCATAGTTTGAAAATAGTGGATGGGAGATGAAATCCCCTTCTATCGGGGGTTGCACGGTTTTCTAGGGTAGGGAGCACTATTTGGGAAAACTGTGCACTGCCCAAAACCCCTCCAAAAACATGCAAATTCAACTAAAACTACCCCAAGATGAAACCCAACCCATATACACTCAAAATAAGTCACAAGATTTCCTAAAAATTATCTTGATACATCTCTAGAAAAAGTTTATCATCTTATAATCTCTCCACCTTATAACAGCTCATCATAGAGTTGTGCTCCCAATGATCAATATTATTCTAAGGTAAAAGGATCAGGCCACTGAGCCCTCATATCCACTTCTCTCTCCAATGTTTTTTCTGTAACACCCCAAGATTTCATAGTGTGTTATTTCTTCAAAATAATTCAATAACTTGCACTACCCGCAACACCGAGTTCAATCACACCATGAATTAACAAAGGAAAAAGCCATTCAAAAGAGGTTATGAATATTATTAACTAAATTTTAAACTTTATATAATCCTTATAATTTTAGAATCCATATTATGAGTTTCTTAGTCATAATGCAAGAACAGATTCATTTTCAGTATTACACTTTTATCAAATTTTAATAGTGAAACCTTTTTAAATACAATATTTTATACTTTTTGACTAAATGGGGACATCAAAAAAATTTAAAATGAAACATCCCAAGCTTACACGGTACGCTTTCCTTTGAATAAAACAGTAGCGTGTGTTGTACGCAACTTCGAGTTTTAACACACACCACAACCAATCAAACTAGCCGTTATGAATAGTAATACCTAATTTTTGAAATTATATATATTTTATATTTCAAAATGGACTTCATTTTTGGATTCGGAATATCGAATTCAGCCTAAGGTGAAATTTTGGTACTTTTCGGATAACTTTCATATTTTGATGAATAGTGAAAATTACTAAATTTTAATTAAAAACAACTTTTTTAATCAAAATAATTAATAGTGATAAATTATTAATTTGAGTGGTTTTAAAGTATATTTAGAATATATTTTTACCATTTAATATAATGTTGGTCATTGGACATAATTATACAATTAAACCGAACATAAACAAGTGTCAATCTTTTGATAGTTATTATCTCTTAAAAACACGCTTTTTGTTTTGACAGCGGGAATTAATTTTAAATTGATTTCTGCCACTTCTGTGTTTTGAATTTAGGAAAATGGATTCCATATTTAGAATCAGGATGTCCAAATTGTGTAAATAGGTAACTTTTATTTTTAGACATTTTGAATAATTACTGTGGTAAATTTTTTATTTACCATGGTTAAGGGTAAATCCGGTAAATAAGGGTTAAAAAATAATATCATAATAATACAAAATTAACCTAAAACGTGTCCTAACCTTATTGGTGGACACATACCCGACCAGGAGCATCCTTGGGTCAATTTTGGGACCCCTTGGAGCCACTTGTATGTGGTAGGGACACTTTATATTAATAAAGTTAAAATAAAAATAAAAATGGCATAAGCTTACATCTTTTAGAAGAACAATTTTTTACATTGGGTTATACATGTTGGATTTTCGATTATAAATATTCCTTAGAAAGATAAAAAGATTTCCTACATAATGATATTTTATTTATAATTTTTAGACATCAAATAATTTAAATTATTAATGACACAATAATGATGCAATGTTTACCTCATTAATAAATCATTTAAATAAATAAGATTATAATGATTAAAATATTATCTAAAACCTGTCGAATTCTTATTGGTTGATGTTATTTAGAATATGAGTCATCTTATCTTCTACCTCAATGATTTTTGGACCATTATAAACCGAATATAATTATATTATAAAGTAATACTTTCACTCTTTCCTAAAGAGCCCCTCTTCTCCCTTATAAAAGGAGACCACTTCTACTCATTCCTCACACCTCTAAAGCCACTTGGCTCGTCCAAACTCTGCCCAACTAAGCTCCCCACATCCCTCTCCTCCTTCTTGAAGCTTCCCCTTAGGCAGAAAGCATTTCAAGAAGTCCTTTGGTTCCAACCAAAGTGAGTTACCTAAATTAAATGTAACGATTTCTCTTAAATTATTTTCATTTATTTTGCTTCTCCAACCCCAAACTCTTTTTATTTCCTTTCTTTTGTAACAACACCAGTATCCTCAATATACTAGGATGTTGTTATAAGAAGGATTCAAACTACACATACACACAACTCCATCTAATGGATGATGAACATAATGTTTCTGTGGATGGCAAACTAACGCCTCACGAAACGATGATTGTTCAAATACATCTTACCGCCTCTCATGGTGGCCATTATGATGGCACTGTAATTAAATATGATATTAATGATATATATTTTATATATAAGCTTCTGTAATTCCATTTTATTTCATACCATTATTCGTTTCATGTTGTATATACATACGATAATTTCATTTGAGGAAGTGCGGACTACCGCCCCTTTAAAATGATATGACTCGTTCATACCACACATGGAACGTATAAAGGATGGTGTTAATGAACTTAAGTAACATATATAAAATATTATATTATACTGGAATAGTAATATACCTATGTATCATTTGGATTCAATTCTTTTAAAATAAAAATTAAATGGAAGTAGCGTTCGTGCGTACGTACGGACTACCGTCTCCACGAACGCGGTGAGATCCATCCTCCATCGTATCCATTCAAGTCTTATTCTCATTTTAGGGTTAAAAATAATGTTAGTATCATTCTGATTATGAATAAGATTTATTCTATCCATTACAAGCATGTCTTACGTAACCAAACATTTAAGAAGAACGAATCGATTATCACCTGAAACGACGATAATACTAATATATTATTAATAAAGCAATGTTAAAAGATCATATATGATATCATATTAATGTATATTATTGTTGTATAATTTAATAACAATTATTTCACCATTATACAGGAGGTTAACCGACCCCAACAAAGGAAAAGTACAAGGTAAGGGATTTTCTTATCTCACATTCAATTCCGTGAGATTTCCATTGTTCGCCACTAAATTATTGAAAGTGGTGTATTGTGTATTATCATGATTCTCTTTATATTCATGTTATTCTGTAAATCATTTGGTGGTTATTAACTTTTGGCCATACGACTCAGTTGATTAACGTGGTAAGGGGTTTTCATCTCACTCCTTATTCCCGTGAGATTTATGCCATATTGCCACCATCACCTTTTTTGTGGTGTATGTACTGCCCATAATTATATTATTTGTGTAATACACTATAATTTATGTGTATTTACATATTCATTGTATGATACCTCTTTCATGGGTTGTATGTTTCATAAGTTACCAAATTGGTAAGGGTTATTTCACAATCTCTTCATTATCCGAGGTTGTTTATATGTAATAATCTACTGGGATCTCTTTATCATCCACATCCATGTTTCTTAAAAATGTATTTCAAAACATTTTTATTATTTACAAGAATATGGGTTAAAGTCATTTATACCCTTGTTTGACTTTTTATAAGAGGAATCTTTCTGTCGTTTTCAAAACAAGGTCCTTTTAACCTTTTCGACAGAATTAAGGTAAGAATGTTTTTTTTACTTATACGGTGGGTGCGGCTATTTTCCGCCGTTATAAAATCTTTAAAGCATTACTTACAAGCTTATAATAATATTTTCAAATAAAATGTTTTGTTTTATAATTATTTGATTTTTAAATGATTTCAAAAGAGAGATATTTCTCTCAAATATATGAAAATCCAGTGCAAATGTATACGTATTTAACGCAAGCTTAAAAATGTTTTTAGAAAACCTGACTCTCGAGTTTGGTAGACAGGAAGGGATTGGGAGTGGACCCATCATGGCCTGTAATTAATCGAGAAGTCTCAGAATTAGTTATTTTGTATTCAGAAGCTTGCATATTGTTTTCAGAAAAACACTGGAGTATATTTTATCAATTTTAAACATAAGTATCTTCTAAAAAAATTGCATCGGTAGGTCTCATGAGACAAACTAGTGTCTTGGCACAAGGCCTTGACAAAATCTTATTTGTAGTCTTGGCACGAGGCCTTGGCTATGTGGTTATGATAGTCTGGCATTATGCATTCCAACATTATGAAAGTGGTTATTGATTTATTCATGTGATTATTCGATTAGTAGAATATCCATGTGAATAAGTAAATGGCATTTTTTCATTTTATTTATGCCATACCATGTTGAAAGTTCATGTTTAAAAGGATTTTGTTTTAGTTATACATTGCTTTAAATGTTTATTCTTATTTATGAAAAGTTTCCGCTATATTGTTATCCTTACTGGGCATTTGAGCTCACCCCTTTTCTATGTTTTATTTTTCCCAGGAAGTGAAGATGTAAGTTATGAATGACCTGCAGGGATATTATGAGGGGATTATAGTGTGGACTGTGGAAACTTTATGTTGTTGTAGTAGTTTTTCATTTTATGATGTAATGTAAAACTTATGAATATATCTAGTATTTCCAAGGCTACTAAACCAATCGGTCTTTCGAGATTTGATCTTTCATGTGATCATTCCAATGTTATGTAATAATGCACCGACTCTGGGTAACTAGGGTCGGGGCGTTACAGTTGGTATCAGAGGAAGTTTAGTACAAACCTTGGAAGCTAGATTTAGATAAACTCTGATTAGAGCACGTAGACCTAAGATGAACTTTGAGGATTAGTGTAGAAGAACTTCCAAGAATTTTGGTATTGTAGAGATTTTGTGAGTTTTTCGAGCAATACATCCCTGTCTGGATACGAGCAGGTAGAGGCGGCTCTGGCACAGATGTACCTAGGGGTAAAAACCGAAAACACCGCTTTGAGCTAGACTCGAACGGGAACTGGTGCACGACAACGGGCCTTGCTGCACTCTTGGTTACGACACTCCCGAGGGATATGCTTAGGATAACTCTCATTTTCTTTACAAATCATTATGAAGGGTTTATGAGTATATACGTCCTCAAAGGAAACATTCTTATGATTATGGATTATATCCATAAATAGTTCAATTTATGTTAAGTGTTTTATAAGTATGGGATTATGTATTTTGATTCATAAACTGATATAGTGTATGCCATTGTTTAGAAATGGCGCCCAGTAGAAGGAATGAGAACTCCAGCAAAGCACATGATCCAAAGAGAAAGAAGGATCATATCTTTCATGGTCTTAAGCCAGAATTTATAAGAGAAATAGTCTCCCATGTATTATCATTATATGAAGAAATAATATCATGTGTTGATAAGATATGTAAAGATTTTACTGAGTCCTATGGATTTGAAGGGAAGCAAGAGAAGAAAAGGATGGAAGAGAGAAAGATGGATAAAGGGAAGAGGGAAAAGAAGAATTTTCCATATGTGGTAACTGTGGAAAGAAACACCCTGGAACTTGCCTGAAAGGAATGAGAGTTTGTTATAAGTGTGGAGAAAAAGGGCAAAAAGTACGTGACTGCAAGGGTAAGAAAATGGTTTCAAATGTACAATGCTTCATTTGCAAGGAGTTTGGACACTACGCGAACCTATGTCCCAGTCATCAAACTATGCCGCAAATGATGTTATTGGATAATAATCAAGTTATGATACTACCACAGATGAAGAGGAATGATTAGAGTTCTTATGTTGATTATGTCAATTGAGTGTGTATCAACAATTTACTTGTTATAATAATTATGGAGTATGTAAGGATTGTACTGCAGTACTATTTTATTAAGGACTTGAGATTTTGTGGAACAAAGAAAAGTGACTCAATAGCAGGATAAATTTTTGGAAAATATATGGTTGAGAGAATGATAAACCATAATATAGTTCTGATACCGAGGTAGTGATTTTGGAATAATACATAATTGTTTTGGATAAATTATATTGGATATTCTTGACTACCTTGGAACTGATTAATGATTTGTATATTCCATCATTGTTGGGGTTTAAAACATTTTTGGATTAATGAAGTATATCCAGCATTCTATATGGAATAAGGGAGCATGAATGTAATCAATAAGGAATATGGTAATTCAGGATGTTTCAGTGTATTAAAAGAATACATGATGAAGGTATTCATATGCTATTACGGGGTAAAAAGAATCTACATTATGCTTACCTTCCTTATAAATGTTGGACTATGAGTTTGGACAGAAGTATTTTGGATAGTTCTAGTTTGGATTATTTTGGATTGCCATAAAAGGACAACCCGGAGGTCGGGCGGCAACCCGTCGCGTCCGGCAAGGCTGCAAGACTTGAACCCGCAACCGAAGGGCGACAAGGGTGTATCACCTACCACTGGCCCAAGAGATGTCCTGGATTAAATAATGTAGTTTTTTTAAAAGATCTGGTAGATGAATTATAAATTCGTTTATTTTGGAACCCTATACGAATAGTGTAAATAGAATTATCTTTTAGAGATGAGTTTGTGGTAGAAATTGATTAAAGGATAAAACTATAATTATAAAGTAAGTATATCTCCTTATGATCTTATCCAATCTCATAAATAAATTCCTCAACATTAATAAAAGGAACATAGAACAAAAATGTTTTCCTAGATGGTACCTTAAATCACCACTAATTTATGGCTTTGGGATTGTTGGCCTTTTCATAGCCATGTTCTCTACCACTCTCCATTAGATAATTGATGGTTGGATTTCTCCTCCATATCCATATTTTCCTACATGGAACCCTAGTATGTGTTATTTTCGGTAATCTTCATACTTTCGACTTTTTATTTTAAATAGAGTCCTCATTAATTCATTTTTCGATGTGGGATTTCAACTAAGATATTTTGAAACATCAAAAATGTGTTATCCTAATACCCTATGTTTTGTTGAACCGATGGTATTTCAAATCATCATAGATTTATGAATTTAAGGACCTCAATCTTACACTTGTTTGTGATTGATGACCTCAATCAATACCTATAAATATTTACATTTTTCCTCCAATTATATGTCTCTAAATTCCACCAATGTTCTCCTAATCGAGATCATAATTTGGTGGTGACCCTTTCATTTCTCTTTTCCTCATATTATGACTAAATTTTAGTAACCCAATTTCCGATGTGGGTTTTCCCACAAATATATTTTCTATTTTCAACCTTTTATTTTCGAAGAACAATTTCAAATTGCGAGGACGCAATTTATTGAAGGAGGGGAGAATGTAACACCCCAAGATTTCATAGTGTGTTATTTCTTCAAAATAATTCAATAACTTGCACTACACGCAACACCGAGTTCAATCACACCATGAATTAACAAAGGAAAAAGCCATTAAAAAGAGGTTATGAATATTATTAACTAAATTTTAAACTTTATATAATCCTTATAATTTTAGAATCCATATTATGAGTTTCTTAGTCATAATGCAAGAACAGATTCATTTTCAGTATTACACTTTTATCAAATTTTAATAGTGAAACCTTTTTAAATACAATATTTTATACTTTTTGACTAAATGGGGACATCAAAAAAATTTAAAATGAAACATCCCAAGCTTACACGGTACGCTTTCCTTTGAATAAAACAGTAGCGTGTGTTGTACGCAACTTCGAGTTTTAACACACACCACAACCGATCAAACTAGCCGTTATGAATAGTAATACCTAATTTTTGAAATTATATATATTTTATATTTCAAAATGGACTTCATTTTTGGATTCGGAATATCGAATTCAGCCTAAGGTGAAATTTTGGTACTTTTCGGATAACTTTCATATTTTGATGAAAAGTGAAAATTACTAAATTTTAATTAAAAACAACTTTTTTAATCAAAATAATTAATAGTGATAAATTATTAATTTGAGTGGTTTTAAAGTATATTTAGAATATATTTTTACCATTTAATATAATGTTGGTCATTGGACATAATTATACAATTAAACCGAACATAAACAAGTGTCAATCTTTTGATAGTTATTATCTCTTAAAAACACGCTTTTTGTTTTGACAGCGGGAATTAATTTTAAATTGATTTCTGCCACTTCTGTGTTTTGAATTTAGGAAAATGGATTCCATATTTAGAATCAGGATGTCCAAATTGTGTAAATAGGTAACTTTTATTTTTAGACATTTTGAATAATTACTGTGGTAAATATTTTATTTACCATGGTTAAGGGTAAATCCGGTAAATAAGGGTTAAAAAATAATATTATAATAATACAAAATTAACCTAAAACGTGTCCTAACCTTATTGGTGGAGACATACCCGACCAGGAGCATCCTTGGGTCAATTTGGGGACCCCTTGGAGCCACTTGTATGTGGTAGGGACACTTTATATTAATAAAGTTAAAATAAAAATAAAAATGGCATAAGCTTACATCTTTTAGAAGAACAATTTTTACATAGGGTTATACATGTTGGATTTTCGATTATAAATATTACTTAGAAAGATAAAAAGATTTCCTACATAATGATATTTTATTTATAATTTTTACACATCAAATAATTTAAATTATTAATGACACAATAATGATGCAATGTTTACCTCATTAATAAATCATTTAAATAAATAAGATTATAATGATTAAAATATTATCTAAAACCTGTCCAATTCTTATTGGTTGATGTTATTTAGAATATGAGTCATCTTATCTTCGACCTCAATGATTTTTGGACCATTATAAACCGAATATAATTATATTATAAAGTAATACTTTCACTCTTTCCTAAAGAGCCCCTCTTCTCCCTTATAAAAGGAGACCACTTCTACTCATTCCTCACACCTCTCAAGCCACTTGGCTCGTCCAAACTCTGCCCAACTAAGCTCCCCACATCCCTCTCCTCCTCCTTGAAGCTTCCCCTTAGGCAGAAAGCATTTCAAGAAGTCCTTTGGTTCCAACCAAAGTGAGTTACCTAAATTAAATGTAACGATTTCTCTTAAATTATTTTCATTTATTTTGCTTCTCCAACCCCCAAACTCTTTTTATTTCCTTTCTTTTGTAACAACACCAGTATCCTCAATATACTAGGATGTTGTTATAAGATGGATTCAAACTACACATACACACAACTCCATCTAATGTATGATGAACATAATGTTTCTGTGGATGGCAAACTAACGCCTCACGAAACGATGATTGTTCAAATAAATCTTACCGCCTCTCATGGTGGCCATTATGATGGCACTGTAATTAAATATGATATTAATGATATATATTTTATATATAAGCTTCTGTAATTCCATTTTATTTCATACCATTATTCGTTTCATGTTGTATAAACATACGATAATTTCATTTGAGGAAGTGCGGACTACCGCCCCTTTAAAATGATATGAATCGTTCATACCACACATGGAACGTATAAAGGATGGTGTTAATGAACTTAATTAACATATATAAAATATTATATTATACTGGAATAGTAATATAACTATGTATCATTTGGATTCAATTCTTTTAAAATAAAAATTAAATGGAAGTAGCGTTCGTGCGTACGTACGGACTACCGTCTCCACGAAAGCGGTGAGATCCATCCTCCATCGTATCCATTCAAGTCTTATTCTCATTTTAGGGTTAAAAATAATGTTAATATCATTCTGATTATGAATAAGATTTATTCCATCCATTACAAACATGTCTTACGTAACCAAACATTTAAGAAGAACGAATCGATTATCACCTGAAACGACGATAATACTAAGATATTATTAATAAAGCAATGTTAAAAGATCATATATGATATCATATTAATGTATATTATTGTTGTATAATTTAATAACAATTATTTCACCATTATACAGGAGGTTAACCGACCCCAACAAAGGAAAAGTACAAGGTAAGGGATTTTCTTATCTCACATTCAATTCCGTGAGATTTCCATTGTTCGCCACTAAATTATTGAAAGTGGTGTATTGTGTATTATCATGATTCTCTTTATATTCATGTTATTCTGTAAATAATTTGGTGGTTATTAACTTTTGGCCATACGACTCAGTTGATTAACGTGGTAAGGGGTTTTCATCTCACTCCTTATTCCCGTGAGATTTATGTCATATTGCCACCATCACCTTTTTTGTGGTGTATGTACTGCCCATAATTATATTATTTGTGTAATACACTATAATTTATGTGTATTTACATATTCATTGTATGATACCTCTTTCATGGGTTGTATGTTTCATAAGTTACCAAATTGGTAAGGGTTATTTCACAATCTCTTCATTATCCGAGGTTGTTTATATGTAATAATCTACTGGGATCTCTTTATCATCCACATCCATGTTTCATAAAAATGTATTTCAAAACATTTTTATTATTTACAAGAATATGGGTTAAAGTCATTTATACCCTTGTTTGACTTTTTATAAGAGGAATCTTTCTGTCGTTTTCAAAATAAGGTCCTTTTAACCTTTTCGACAGAATTAAGGTAAGAATGTTTTTTTACTTATACGGTGGGTGCGGCTATTTTCCGCCGTTATAAAATCTTTAAAGCATTCCTTACAAGCTTATAATAATATTTTCAAATAAAATGTTTTGTTTTATAATTATTTGATTTTTAAATGATTTCAAAAGAGAGATATTTCTCTCAAATATATGAAAATCCAGTGCAAATGTATACGTATTTAACCCAAGCTTAAAAATGTTTTTAGAAAACCTGACTCTCGAGTTTGGTAGACAGGAAGGGATTGGGAGTGGACCCATCATGTCCTGTAATTAATCGAGAAGTCTCAGAATTAGTTATTTTGTATTCAGAAGCTTGCATATTGTTTTCAGAAAAACACTGGAGTATATTTTATCAATTTTAAACATAAGTATCTTCTAAAAAAATTGCATCGGTAGGTCTCATGAGACAAACTAGTGTCTTGGCACAAGGCCTTGACAAAATCTTATTTGTAGTCTTGGCACGAGGCCTTGGCTATGTGGTTATGATAGTCTGGCATTATGCATTCCAACATTATGAAAGTGGTTATTGATTTATGCATGTGATTATTCGATTAGTAGAATATCCATGTGAATAAGTAAATGGCATTATTTCATTTTATTTATGCCATACCATGTTGAAAGTTCATGTTTAAAAGGCTTTTGTTTTAGTTATACATTGCTTTAAATGTTTATTCTTATTTATGAAAAGTTTCCGCTATATTGTTATCCTTACTGGGCATTTGAGCTCACCCCTTTTCTATGTTTTATTTTTCCCAGGAAGTGAAGATGTAAGTTATGAATGACCTGCAGGGATATTATGAGGGGATTATAGTGTGGACTGTGGAAACTTTATGTTGTTGTAGTAGTTTTTCATTTTATGATGTAATGTAAAACTTATGAATATATCTAGTATTTCCAAGGCTACTAAACCAATCGGTCTTTCGAGATTTGATCTTTCTTGTGATCATGCCAATGTTATGTAATAATGCACCGACTTTGGGTAACTAGGGTCAGGGCGTTACATTTTCTATATATTCCCATATTTTCAAAATATATGAACTATTGGGGGAGTCTTTCTGCACAAAAATCTTCCTATTACGATCTCCAACACATATCAGAATCTCTTTAAATGACACATCAGTCTCAAGATCAATTTCATCACCATCGTTTACATGAGAATGGTACGATGATATTTCCAACATTTTGAAACCTGGAACCCATCATTCATAGAAATATACCTCTATGGAAGATCCAATCAATATTCCACCAGACCAATTCTCTCCACAATCTCAAATAGTCTAACAAACTTGGGCACCAACTTGCCCGGTCTCTAAAACCTATGGTGAACAAAACTAGGAGACACCTAAAGTAAAACATGAACACCCTCTATAATATCCAGGAATTATCAAAATATATAATTATATGTATTTTTTATTCTATGGGTTTTATCTATACACTTTTGAATTAGTTCAATATGTCCCAATGTCTCCTGCACGAGCCTTAGTTCCAATAATGCGAACTTACCTACCTCCATCCAATATAGAGGAGATCTGCATGGCCTGCCATAAAGAGACTCCTATGGTGACATATAAATAGTTTCCTAATTACTATTTTTATAGGTTAACTACACAAGTTATAGGTGTCTCTACCATGACCCAATGAATTCTAGAGTAGAGGATCATAGTATATCCTCCATCACATGTATCAAATGTTCTAACTACACATCTATTTGTGGGAGTAATTTTGTACCCAATAGAACCGGTGTCCCATGTTCCTTATGTAAGACCATCCATAAGCATGAAGTAAAATTTAATTCAAGGTATAAAACATTACTCTATGGCACCCCATGTAGAGGTAATATTTTCCAAACATAAAAATATCCCAACTGGTCCATTGAGAAAGTCTTATGTATAGGCAATAAATGTTCTAAGTTTTTCAAATGGTCCACATCTAACCAAATAGAATCATTCTTCCAAGGAGACCTCGGGAGACCCACAAATAATTCCATGGTAACATTGTCCCACTTACATTCTGTAATGGGCAATGGCTATAGTAAAACACTAGTTTGTTGATACTAAGAGTTCACCTGTTGAAATTTGTAGCTTCATATCATGAACCCTACTATCAACTTTTTCATGCCTAGACACCAAAACTACAATCGTAGGTCAGGGTACATTTTGGTTACACTTGGATTAATGACTCACTTTTAGGCTTGAAATTCAAGCATCATCTCCTTCCATATAATTGTAAGCAAAAAAACCTGATTCCTGGCACCGATGATCTCATCCTAATCTATGGACCAATCTAAATATGTCTCTGCACCATTAATTCTTTACACTAAGTCCAAAAAATATGAAACCTAATACTTAATTTCCCTAATCCAAATAAAATTTATAGACTCCATTGAAACTGATATGAACTTCATATCCTCTTAGATCTTCTAAACCACAACATTCATCTCATTCAGTAAATCCATCATCTTCCAATCAGCACTAGACTCCTAAACTTCCTGAGTCTGTGATTTCCAACTCAAATAATTAGAAAAACAATTTACCATACTAGGCATATATTTAAGATCAAAGTCGAATGACTACATATACTCAACCCATCACTGCTGATAGAGATTCAAGGCTGGTTGTGAAGTGATATACTTTATTCTCTTATGATCAATGTAGAGATCTGAATCTCGACATACATGGAAATTACATTACTTTTGTGGAATACTTAATACATAACAAAAATAGACACACAAGGACAGTAATAGTTTAGTGTCTTTGGAAACATGGAATATAATCTTCTAATCGTGGTGAAAGATCTTCAACATCCCCCATAAAGATCTTCCCCTTTTGTTTTCTAACCTAAAACCTTTCTTTAAATCCTTGGGAAGAAACATATAAGGGGTCAGATAAAATGCTCAGTAAGGGTAAGCATGGATAAATTAAAACAAATCATATACATTTTAACTTAAAAACATGAACATAATGCTTAAACATCAAAATCTTGAGCAATGACATAAAACATGGAAGTACATAAGGCATAGATCATAAAGAAACATTAATCATGATAAAATAGCATGGGAATAAAACATGTAATTATGGCATCCACTAAGCACATGTAACGATTTCCATGGTATCCAAGGTATTGCTGCCAAGACCATATTAGTGGACAAAGTCCCTTACTGAACCGAGTTTACTTTCCATTTCAGTCTTGTCTATCTCATGAGATATAAATCTTTACCCAATGAATTGGAGGGAGATATAGGTCCCACCCATCTCATATTGAATTCATTCTTAATCGTGCCACAAAATAAATATACATCATTCATAATAACCCAATAAATAAAATGGTTTTCACAAAAATCATCCCATCATCACATAATCCATATAAAATAAATGGATATCATTTCATAATAAGAAAAGTGAACCCATGTAAATCATAGAGACTTTATACCTGAACCAAACACATATGAAATAATTTCATATTAAATGGAAAATGGTTTTTATAAAACACTTGAAATTAATTCTTGAGGAAAACATCCTTTCTTCTTCAAAATTAATTTCTTTTCACAAAACGTCATTAAATTTTAAAAGAAAAATATTTTGTATAAAATAGTCATGAAATATTTTTGAGGATGCTTCATGAAAATAAGGCTTTATAAAACCTTAAAAATACTTTCATTCCATATTAGTTAAACAAATATTCTCCTCGTACTTTTGTCGGAAAAGTCAAAAAGTACCTCGTAATAAACAATCTCGGATAAGAATGAGATTGGAAAGGTTATCCCTTACCTTAGGTCCGATATGCTTCGTATGTATCTGAACCTCCTGTATAATGATTTAAATAATATCATTGACTTATTGCAGAATCATATTCATTGGTATGATATCATATATGGTTCACTTATGACTTTATATTACCCGTTCTTTTGTAAATCCCATGCTAAAGCAATGTTTTGGGTAAAATCATCTTATTTATCGTACGAGTTTGGACTTGTTGTTCTTGATGTTATTATTACATATATCATGATTTACTTACTTACAGAATGTAAATCATGATTTATATATCATATATATTCATTATATATCTAGCATATACATGTATTTATAATAGTACATAACATATGGAGGTAAGAAATGAAATGCACCATTCATGGAGACGGTAAACCGTACGTACGCATTAACGCTACATCCATTTCTATGTATTATTTTAATGGAATTAAAACATAATGATACATAGGTATATTATAATTCCAATATAATTTCATATATAATATCATTAACTCCATCCTTTATACATCCCACATAAGGCATTAACGAATCACTTCACTTTGAGGGGGTGGTAGTCTGCACTTCCTCAAATGAGATTATCGTATTTACCAACTATGGAAACCCTAACTTCTTGGTATAATTTGGAATTGAATAAGCATAAGGAAATCATAAACATAATATATATCATATATAAATTCAGTTCCATCATAATGGCCACCATGAGTGGCTGTATGAGAAAATCGAACAATCATCGTTTCGTGAGGCGTTAGTTTGCCATCACAGAAACATTATGTTCTTCATCCATTAGATGGAGGTGTGTGTATGTGTGGTTATAATACTTCCCATAACAACATACTAGTATTTTTTGGATACTGTTGTTGTCACAAAAGAAAGGATTAAAAAGATTTTAGGGGTTGGAGAAGTAGAATAAAAGAAAACAACTTAAGAGAAACTATTACCTTTAATTTGGGTAACTTCCTTTGGATTGAACCAAAAGGACTTCTTGGAGTGTCTTCTGCCTATTTTAAGGATTCAAGGGGGAGGAGAGGGATATAGGGTGCTTAGTTGGGTAGAGTTTGATCAAACCATAAGGCTTTAGAGGTGTGAGGAATTGCATATAAGTGGTCTCTTTTTATAAGGGAGAGGAGGGGCTCTTTAGGAAAGTGTGAAAACATTATTTTATTATAAAATTATCTTCGGTTTCAAGAGTTTAAAAACACATTAATGTAGAAGATAAGATGACTCATATTCGAAATAAAATCATCCAATAGGAATTGGATAGGTTTTGGATGATATTTTATTCATAATAATCTTATTTATTTAAATCATTTATTAATGAGGTAAATACTTCATCATTATTGGGTCATAAATAATTTAATTAATTTTATGTCTTAATATTATAAAAAAATACCAACGTGTAGGAAATATTTTTAGATTTCCAATGAATATTTATAGTCGAAAATATAATTTATATATCCCGTTATAAAATTTAATTACTAAAGGATTTTTGTTAATGCCAATTTTGTCTTTACATTAAATTAATTAATCTAATTTGTCATTGTCCTTCATAAGTGGCTCCATGGGGTCCCAAAACAGACCCAAGGATTCCCATTGTCGGCCATTACTCATCCAATACGGTTTGGAAAAGTGTTAAGGTAATTTTGAATTATTATAATATTCTTTTAACCTTGAATTACCCTATTTACCTTTATCCGTGGTAAATAAAATTAAAAAGTTACTATTCACCAAAAAAAAATTTATCTATTTGAACCACATTTTACTCCTTGATATAAACCGTGTCTCTCGGAGTTTTGAAATTCAACTCATAGAAGCGGTAAAATTTAGTTTTATGAACAATTGCAAATGCTCCTAGGAGGTGGGTAAACGACGGTGAAAAGATTAATACAATTTTTTTAAATCTAAAATTATTATAAAATGATTCCAATGAATTTAATTGGACTTATATAAGTATTATGTATCTATTTTGACCTAAAATAAATTTAAATCAAAGAAATTATTATTTAAATAAAAAGTCGGTTTTAACCAAAAACTCAGTGTTTTCGCTATTTATCAAAAATTGAAGCTTTTCAGAAAAATACCAAAAATTCCGCCTAAGCTATATTTGATATTCCGAATTCAAAAATGATGTCTATTTTTTAAAATTCAAAACATAGAAGTGGCATTAATTAATTTTGAATGTAATTCCCGTTATCAAAACAAATTGCATGTTTTTAAGAAACAATAACTATCAAAAGATCATCACTTGTTTAGGTCCAATTTCAAAGTGAAATTAATTCCAATGACCAACATTGGATTTAATGGTAAAAATATATTCTAATTAAACTTTAAAAACAATTAAAAAGATAATCTATTCATATAAATTATTGCGATGAAAAAAGTTGTTTTTAATTAAAATATAGCGTGTTTTTACTATTCATCAAAATATGAAAGTTATCAAAATAATATGAAAACTTTATCCAAAGTAAATTTTTATTTAATGATTCTAAATAAGAATTTTATTTTGTCAAATTTAACTTACAGAAATGTCAAAAACAAGATTTAATGTGGGTACACCATCAAAAGGCGGCAAAACTACATTTTTCGAAAAATACTTATTTTACTCGAAAAATTGATTTTGTTCTCATGTCATGTTCTAGAAAATATGTAAGATGAATAATAATGTTATAAAATAAAAAATTTAGTTAATACTATTCATAATGGCTAGTCTATAATAATATTATAACAATATATCGTTGTTTTGTGAAACCCGGTATTGCGTACTACACACGCTATCGAGGAAGGTCGTGATTGCTTGTAAAGAAAGCCAAGTCAGGGTGACGTGTAGTGCAAGACTCTTTCGTTGTTTCGTATAACAGAATATAACCATATTTCATTTATAAATTGAATATATATATATATATGTGTGTGTGTGTATATACACACTCAATGTTGCGTAGAATAACTACTATCAAAATTGTGTGTAACATGATCCAAGAATAGTGTTTCGTATACTGCAAGCTAATACTGTGTTGCGTATAGCGCAAGTAATCTTGGTGTAGCGTACAACACAAGACATCAATGAAATTGAAATAATATTTTTCATAAAATCTCGGGGTGTTACATTCTACCCCCCTTAAAATAAATTTCGCCCTCAAAATTCGTCGGGGTTATAAATCGTTTACTATTCATAGACACTCATATCGTAAAAAGGAATACTAAAACTTGATTTTAAAAAATAAAGTATGAAACATAACGATTACCCAAATTAACTCATCACTGGGTTTCCATATAAGAGAACATAGGTGAAAATATGGATATGGAAGAAAAATCTAACCATCAAGTCCTAATGGAGAGTGGTAGAGAACATGGCTATGAAAATGCCAACAATCACAAAGCCATAAATTTGTGATGATCTAAGGTACCATCTGATTCATCGGATATGAGGGCACTACGACAACATTTTTTTGTTTTTCAATATCATTTCCCTAAAGTTGATGAATTAAAAGAAATAATTACATGATTTTGGTACCATCTCACTGTTGTTCGTGCCTTGAACAATTTCCACTTTATCTCTTAAAGAAATGAAGTTGAATTTGTTATTCGTGAAGTGTTAGCAGATCATGTGATAGAATGATAGTTCATTCCATCTGTTTCAAAAAAAAGGTTAGAAAAAGTTATCAAATATACATAAGTTCATATATGGTGAGGTTAATCGTATATGATTCCAAAAATGGAATTATACTTCAAATATCATACTGCTTTATAAAATAAAACTAATTTCTACTAACCGGGGACTTCCTGTAGGCCATTGGTAGGCGATAAAGGCCTGTCTCACATCAGTTGTGGGTTCGATTCCTACAGCCTTGTCCGACGCGATGGGTTGTTGCCCATCCTGCAGGTTGTACTTTTTCTAAAACTACACTTTTATAACATTACAGAAATAATTCCGAAAAAAGTTCTAGCCTTAAACAATACTCTATGATGTCTGACATAACCCTTTACAATATTTAGACTTATCCAAAATACATCTTTCCAAGCTCATAGTATAAAGAAAACAGTTACTGGAAAGGTCCCATAACTAGAACGTGAATAACATCATTTATCAAACGATATGTCTTGTTGGTCACATTCCAAACATGTGAATTCCTTAATCATTTATTCTATTGCAACAATAATTACCATAGAACCTTAGTTGAAAACATGAATGCTGTAAAAAGTTGTATCTTTCCACATTCCAAAATCCCAAATATTCTATATACTCAACCCATGATACCACTTAGTCCTTATGTCAATCATGAGCTCATGAATACTATCAAACATATTAGTCTCTCTTTATCCCTTCATTATGTGCATATCATCTGCTTTCTAAAAATATTTCAATCACCTTTCATGGTTACCAATTCCATATTCTTATGGAAAACTGCAATGGACGAATACATAGATATTTCAATATACCATAAAAGTACCTCAATAACATTATTCTTGAATACCAATACATAAACACTTCAAACCATCATCTTCAATGATTTTCATGGAATAAGTCCTTCCTTGATTTAGAAGTAACCTCTTAGGTCCGGGCATTGAGTTGGGTAATGCCCATGTTCTCCACAAATAAGACATTAAACTCCATAATAGTATGTAACTCTATGACCCTTCTCTCCACACAGATAACATCTTCCCCTCCATTTGAGGTATTCCTCAAGGTTCTTCTTCCCTTCTTTAGAAATCTCAATCTCCCTTTCTTTATGCTCCTCAAAATGTGAACATGTATAAAAGTCTATCTTCCTCTTATTTGATGAATTATGAATACCACTAAATTTCACCTTGTTAATCATATATTGCGATGACTGATTCGGCATAATCACAATATCATTCTCTCTAGGCATTACGCAATTTCGTTGCTCATAGTCACCAATTTTTCCATTCGATTCAATGTTAACCGAATTCCTTTTGGTTCCCTCCATTGACAAAAACACAAAAAGAATTCTGTGAGAGGAAAAAATCATGATAGGTAAAACAACATAATAAAGGGGGAGTAATTTCAATATCTAACATCTTAGGTTTAATTCTAAGATCATTACCGTAATTCTAGGACTATCACATATACTTATACTAAACCTTAAGGACATCCCTAGACATACCTTATAAATATCTCTAGGGATCCCACTAAAGTTCTCGCATCCTAGTTTCCATAGGTTGACTAATCCTTTCCTATGATACCAACTGTAGAGACCCGAAGCTTGACGTACATGGACATTACATTACTTTTGCAGAATACTTAATACATAACAAAAATAGACAAACAAGGACTGTAATAGTTTAGTGTCTTTGGAAACATGGAATATAATCTTCTAATTGTGGTGAAATATCTTCAAAATCACCCATAAAGATCTTCCCGTTTTGTTTCTTACCTAAAACCTTTCTTTAAATCCTAGAGAAAAGAAAACATATAAAGGGTGAGCTCAAATTCTCAGTATGGGTAAGCAAGGATAAAATAAAAAAATCATATATATTTGAACTTAAAAACATGAACATGATGTTTAAACATCAAAATATTGAGAAATGACATAAAACATGGCATTACATAAGGCATAGATCATAAAGAAACATTAATCATGATAAAATAGCATGGGGATAAAACATGTAATTGTTGCATTCATTAAGCTCATGTAATGATTTCTATAGTATCCAAGGCATTGCTGCCAAGACCATATTAGTGGACAAAGTCCCTTACTGAACCGGGTTTACTTTCTGTTTCAGCCATGTCTATCTCATGAGATATAAATCATTACCTAATTAATTGGAGGGATATATAGGTCCCACCAATATCATATTGAAATCATTCTTACTTGTGCCACAAAATAAACATACATCATTCATAATAACCCAATGAATAAAATAGGTTTCATAAACATCATCCCATCATCACATAATCCATATAAAAGAAATGGATATCATTTCATAATAAGAAAAGTGAAACCATGTAAATCATAGATACTATATACCCGAACCATACACATATGAAATAATGTCATCTTATATGGAAAATTGTTTTGATAAAACACTTGAAATGAATTCTTGAGGAAAGCATCCTTTCTTCTTCAAAATCAATTTCTTTTCACAAAACGTCATGAAATTTTAAAAGAAAAAGATTTTATTTAAAATATTCATGAAATATTTTGGATGAAGCTTAATGAAAATAAGGCTTTATAAAACCGTAAAAATCCTTTCCTGCCATATAAGTTAAAAAAACATTATCCTCGTACTTTTGTCTGAAAAGTCAAAAGTACCTCGTAATGTAAACAAAAGAAAGTTTCCTTACATACCATGTAGTAAAAGTCAAAATGGGTAAAAAGAACATTAAACATACTTAAAAACACTTTTATAAAACATGGACTTGGATGATAACAATAACCCCAACAAATACTTACGAATAAACAATCTCGGATAAGAACGAGATTGGAAAGGTTATCCCTTACCTTAGGTCTGATATGCTTCGCACGTATTCAAACCTCCTGTATACTGATTTAAATAATGTCATTGACTTATTACAGAATAATATTCATTTTTATTATATCATATATGTTTCATTTATTACATTATATTACCCGTTCGTTTGTAAATGCCATCTTAAAGCAATGTTTTGGGTGAAATCATCTTATTTATCGTACGTGTTTGGACTTGTTGTTCTTGATGTTATTATTACTTATATCATTATTTAATTACTTCTAGAATGTAAATCATGATTTATATATCATATATATTCATTATATATCCACCATATACATGTATTTATAATATTACATAAAATATGGAGGTAAGAAATGAAATGCACCGTTCATGGAGACGGTAAACCGTACGTACGCATGAACACGGATTTCATTTTTATGTATTATTTTAATGGAATTAAAACATAATGATACATGGTTATATTATAATTCTAGTATAATATCATATATAATATCATTAACTCCATCTTTTATACATACCACATAAGGCATTAACGAATCACATCACTTTGAGGGGGCGGTAGTCCGCACTTCCTCAAATGAGATTATCATATTTACCAACTATGGAAACCATAAAGGCATGATATAATTGGGAAGTAAAGAAGCATAAAGAAATCATAATTATAATTTCTATCATATATAAATACATTTAAATTATAATGGCCACCATGAGATGCAGTATGAGAAAATCGAACAATCATCATTTCGTGAGGCGTTAGTTTTCCATCACAGAAACATTATGTTCTTCATCCATTAGATGGAGGTGTGTGTAAGTTTAGTTCTAATAATTCTCATAAAAACATCCTAGTATTTTTAAAATACTGTTTTTTCACAAAATAAAGTATTAAAAAGAGTTTAGGGGTTGGAGAATTAGAATAAAAGTAAACAACTTAAGAGAAACTATTACCATTAGTTTGGGTAACTTACTTTGGATTGAACCAAAAGGACTTCTTAGAGTTCCTTCTGCCTAATGTAAGGCATCAAGGGGGAGGAGAGGGATTTAGGGAGCCTAGTTTGGAAGAGTTTGGATGAGCTAAAATGCTGGAGATGTGTGAGGAATTACATAGAAGTGGTCTCCTTTTATATGGGATAGGAGGGGCTCTTTAGGAAAGTGTGAAAACATTATTTTATGATAAACTTATATTCTCTTTCAAGAAGTCAAAAACACATTAATGTTGAAGATAAGATGGTTCATATTCGATATAAAATCATCCAATAGTAATTGGATAGGTTTTGGATGATATTTTAATCAGTATAATCTTATTTATTTAAATCATTTATTAATGAGGTAAATACTGCATCATTATTGTGTCAGAAATAATTTAATTCATTTGATGTCTAAAAATTATAAAAAAACTACCAACATGTAGGAAATATTTTTATGTTTCCAATGAATATTGATAGTGAAAAATATAATTTATATATCCCCTTATAAAAATTATTTACTAAAGTATTTTTGTTAATGCTAATTTTGTCTTTACATTAAATTAATTAATCTAATGTGTCATTCTCTTTCATAAGTGCCTCAATGGAGTCCCAAAATCGACCCAAGGATGCCCATGGTCGGCCATTACTCATCAAATAAGTTTTGGACAAGTGTTAAGGTAATTTTGAATTATTATAATATTTTTTTAACCTTGAATTACCCTATTTACCTTTAACCGTGGTAAATAAAAGTGAAAAAGTTACTATTCACCAAAAATTATTTTAATCTAATTGAACCACATTTTACTCCTTGATATTAACCATGTCTCTCAGATTTTCGAAATTCAATTCGCAGATACGGTAAAATTATGTTTTATGAACAATTGCAAAAGCTCCTAGGAGGTGGGTAAAAGACGGTGAAAAGATTAATACAATTTTTTATAAATCTAAAATTATTTTAAAATTATTCCAATGAATTTAATTGAACTTATATAATTATTGTGTATCTATTTTTACTGAAAATAAATTTAAATAAAATAAATTATTTTTTAAATAAAAAGTCGGTTTTAACCAAAAACATAGTGTTTTCACTATTCATCAAAAATTGAAGTTTTTCATAAAAATACCAAAAATTCAGCCTAAGCTATATTTTTTATTCCAAATTAAAATATTATATCTATTTTTAAAAATTCAAAACATATAAGTGGCATTAATTAATTTTAAAAGTAATTCTCGTTATCAAAACAAATAGTGTGTTTTTAAGAAACAATAACTATCAAAAGATCATCACTTGTTTATGTCCAATTTCAAAGTGAAATTAATTCCAATGACCAACATTGGATTAAATTGTAAAAATATATTATAATTAAACTTTAAAACCAATTAAAAAGATAATCTTGTCATATAAATTATTGCGATGAAAAATGTTGTTTTTAATTAAAATATAGCGTGTTTTTACTATTCATCCAAATATGAAAGTTATCAGAATAATATGAAAAATTTATCCAAAGTAAATTTTTATATCCTAATTCCAAAGAAGAGTTTTATTTTGTCAAATTAAACTTATATACATGTCAAAAACAATATTTAAAGTGGGCGCGCCATCAAAAGGCAGCAAAACTACATTTTTTGAAAAACACTTATTTTACTCGAAAAATTGATTTTGTTCTCATACCATGTTCTAGAAAATATGTAAGTTGAATAATAATGTCATAAAATTAAAAATGTAGTTAATACTATTCATAACGGCTAGTCCATAATAATATTATAACAATATATCGTTGTTTAGTGAAACCCAGTATTGCGTACTACTCACGCTATCGAGGAAGGTCGCGATTGCGTGTAAAGCAAACCAAGTCAGGGTGACGTGTAGTGCAAGACTCCTTCATTGTTTTGTATAACAAAATCCAACCATATTTCATTTATACATTGAATATATATATATGTATATACACACTCAATGTTGCGTAGAATAACTACTATCAAAATTGTGTGTAACATGATCTAAGAATAGTGTTGCGTATACTACAAGCTAATACAGTGTTGCGTATAGCGCAAGGTAATCTTGGTGTAGCGTAAAACACAAGAAATCAATGAAATTGAAAGAATATTTTTCATAAAACCTTGGGGTGTTACAATCAGTATATAAAGTAAACCTTTCTCTCAACATATAATGATTTTAAGACTGCGGGAAAAATGAGGCGTGGCCCAAACTGCGGACGGATCGCTGTGAAGAACCGTCACTGCCGGGATGTTACCCTCCGGGACACTCTGCCATCATGGTTGGTAACGGCTCCTTCCCCGGCAGGGGAGTTTCCTTCGGGTACTACCCCTTCATGGGGGAGGGGGTTTTCTCTATGTGGAGGGTTCGAAAAGGCCACACCGGGGAATTACCTTTAAAATGAAAAATATAATGATGTTAAGACTTCAGAGCATATACCACTATATCTAATTTGATGTTGTGTGCATGGTAGTTCTATTTATGTGGCCTCAATAGTTGCAACCCATACTCCACAAATCATTTCCATTTTATCGACACTACTCCAAGACCGATCATATATCCATACCTGGCATGGGGAGGATCAACATTTATTCCGTATTCAAATTCTTCTTCAACTCATTGAAGGAATTATAAAATTCTCCAGACTATTCAAACATTTCCCCATTCTGGTTCAAGACATAAAGAGGTTCTTCAAACTAGGAAAATTCCTAAATGAACCTCTGATAATAACTATCTAGGCATAGAAATCTATGAATATCAGAAAAAATCTTGCGATTCTCCCAAGTAACAACTACCTTCACTTTCTCTAGGTCCACTGACACACCTTCCTCCAAGATTATGTAACCAAAGAAATGTACCTAATCAATACAAATCTGACACTTAGACATCAGGGAATTTAATAAATTCTCTCTCATTATACTTAGGATGATTTCAAGATGTTGGGAATGATCATCATGAGTCTTGGATTTCACCAAGATATTATCCATAAACACTACCATAAACTAATCCAGGTATGGGTGGAAGACTATGTTCATTATGTCCATAAACACTACTAGAGAATTATTCAACCCCAACTATGTCATAATTAACTCATAAAGGGACATTTTAATTTGAAAACATTTTAAGACATATAATTTTGCTTAACTCTCAACAAATGATACCCTGATCTCATGTAAATCTTGGAGAAGCCACACGATCCCCTCAGCTATTGAAAAATATTGTTGAAATGTGGAAGAGGATACCAGTTATTCATAGTCATCAGGTTTAACTTCTATTACTCAACAAATAAGCACAATTTTCTTCCATAATTATTAGAAAAGAAGACTTGAGAACCCAAAGGGGTTGTACTCAAATGGATAAAAACCTTATCTACAGAATCTTACAATTGAGTCTTAATCTCTCGAAGCACGGTTTGTGCCATTTTGTATGGTGGAAAAGAAACAGGCTTAAACCTATTAATGATCTCAATTATAAAATCCAAATCCCTCTCAAGTGGAATCCCCATGAAGTCATAAGGAAACATATCCTAAAAAATTTACACCATGTGTAGAAATCCAACATTCTTTTCAGCCCCATCATCCATAAAAAGACTTGCAATAAGGCCGGTAACCTCCCCCACTTGCTGATAAACTATCCCTGCATGATATGCCTTGATATTCCACTCTACATGGTGAATATAATTGTTACCCCTATGATATATAATATTCTCTCTCCTTTGTGATAAATTAATGTGGGTTCAGTATGATACTAACTAGTCGATACCCTTGATTTGGTCAAATATTGAGATATCAATAATGTAAAGATCCCAAAAAACCTATACCCTCCATCCCTGAGGTAACACCCCTTTCAAAAGTATATATATATCAACCATACTATCAGAGATGTATATATCATTATTACACTACTCATGAACTCCATCAACAAGCTCAAACTATTCACATATTGTGAAAATATAAAATAATGAGAGGAAATAGTATAAAATAAGGAAATAGAAAGAGTAAAAGCTACGAGAATAGAACCTCTAACAGATAATGGTCCATCTGTGATATCTACAAGTATAGGATGAACTACATGCCACTGTAATGACCCTCTTACCTATGTTGTAGTATTCATCCCTTGATCTAAACCACTCTATTGATATGGGTGATCTTTCTCAGAATTGCTGCGTCAACTTCCACTACCTCCACGACTAGTAGAACTCCAAATGAAATACTGATATGGTGTTGAATACCACCTTCCAAAACTCTGATTCTACCTAAATTATCCACCATTACACGTATATTTTGTATTATTTGGAACCTATATTATTTTCCCACACTACTTTGGATTGATACTCTACCGATGGTTGGGAGCACTATCAATAAAAGTGACATGGCCTACCACAATGGTGACATGTTACCTAAGTAAGGTCCTATGTAACTGATCCTACCCCCAGCCACTCTCATTTCAATAGCTCTAGTATATATTCTCATTAAAAATCATTCATAACTCAAACCACCTATTTTTCATTGGAATCTTCCTTCAATTTCCCCTAAAAATGAGATCTCTATTCACCATTTCCAAAAACTTCTCCATCAACAATGGGATGAATCCCTTATCTCCTAGTTCACCTCTCTTCTTTGGCTCCACCTAGGGTTTCTTCCCGAAACATACCTATTTAGAGTTGATGGAAATTATATGTGGCTTCCTTCTCCCTCTTTTTTTTTCCTCTCCTACTCTCACCTCCCGCAACATTATTTCTTCACAAGACTCCTCTATTTTTTGGGGTTTTTGTTTTATCTTATCACACTCATGTGATCCCAGTAGTGGTTGTATATTGTTTTTTCTCTCAGGATCTCCTTCCGAGACTCTTCCATCATGATCCTGAGCACCTATCTAGGCCGGATTTGGAACTAGGGTCTAAATAGATTATTGGTTTTTTGACTCTGTGGTGGGTGAGCCTCATGGAGCTACTCAGGTCAGTCCTCACATACTTTTCTAGGTTCTTGGACTTTTTCCTCATCGATGATTACTATCGTTTGGTTTCCTATGACACTCTATTATTTCTCTAACCTCATGTTATTCTACTCCTTTCCTTTTCCGATTAAAAGTGGTGGTATCATTGATGTATTGGGAGGTTTTTTAGTGGCCCTTAGGGTTCTAGGCTTGCATCCCCCAACAATGAATTTGGTCTTTTGGTTTTCTTCCTCATGCTTTCGATGATGGTTTGTTTGATTATTATCATTAGTCGATCTACTATCTAATGTGTGGTTGTGTTTCTATTTATGGATTTGGTTTATGTTCTTAATTCTGGTTATGGTGGTGGTTGTTGGGTTTCTCTTAACGGTACCATGGTGATTATCATACTCTTCATCTCTTTATTCATATTATGGTTTTTTATAATTCACTAGGGATGATGATGATTTGGTGTGGTGAGATGATTCATGGTGGGTTTGGTTTCCAAAAATCACTAGAGACTAGTTTTCATGTTGGCTGGAAGATTATGTTGATGCAGCGATTGATGTCAATGGTGAATGAGAATGTCTAGTGATAGGGTAGTACGCTTGGTCTCCAAGCTTGATTCTTAGATGTGTTGTGATTTTTGAATTTTGAATTTTGAACTTGGATGCAATTTTTTTGGGTTCCAGCTTGTTGTGTAGTTTACTGTTAATCCATAAAATCATCTTTTCGAAAATCAAATAAAAATCTAATTTTTAGCCAAAAACTTCTTCTTTCTAAATATATTAACCCTGAACTTAATTTTACATTTAATCATATACTAAAACCACTTTTCCACAATTTAATCACCCCGCACACAACTACAACAAAGTAATATAAATTATTAATGTTTTTGGAATACTCTATCACTAACCTGCTCCCCTGATTCGACCTCATAAACTCAACTTCTCTCTCCTGCCCAAGAAACTCAAGGTAAAAGTGCTCTAAGAACTTCACCTAAAATTCATTCGACTCCATATTCACCAAGTGTCCATCCTTAGTGATTTGACACTGAATGAGGCTAATATTCATTGTTAATATATATAATATTCATGTGATTTATTATTCATAAAAACCATTTAGTGGATTTTACACTTTGAACATTAATTCACATTATGATTGTACTTCCCTCTTAATATGCACTATTACATGGTATATTTTTGAATACCTTATAAAATAAAAAATGGCCTTGATTTTATTTTAATATTTTATTTTCCGTTTTTTTAATTAAATTGGGAACAATTCATACTTTTTGAGTATTGGAAGATTCAAATTGGGATACCACCAAAATTGGCTTTCATGGAAACACATTCTGGGAAATTAAACTGAACAACATCCCAATAAAAAGAATGTAGAGGTCAAGATCCATTCCCAATGATTCTAAAAATTTAATTAAAGATATAGGAAATCATGGGGAACATTTAATTAAATATAGTACAAATCTAATTTGGATGTTTGAATGGATTTATAGGTGACCCAAGTTGGAGATTAAATTCTGGGAAAGATTCTGCAACCTAAAAAAATATCCCACCATTTTACACATATCTCAAAAACCATAAACAATTTTGGGCTGAAACATTACAGAAGGTTAGGGAACATCCGGTATTTAATTTTATTATTCTATGTCCCACACTAATTTGGCCATATAAAAGTTAATTTAGGCGCCTCTATTCGGTGGACGCAAGCTGGCTGCCACCTCAGATAAAGAGTGAAAAATTCTATGTTCCACAAGCTTTCCAACACCGTAAGCCTACTATAATCCGGTGGGATGAATTAAAATATTGGAGGCTCGTCCAAGGATCCCAAAATTCCTATTTAAGGTAGTGGTTTTGAAGGATTTATTCATCATTGAGATTTGTTTTCATTGTATAGTTATTATGCTGATTTGTTTTTGTAACGTTCCTATTTCTCATGTAAGTTGTTCGAATCTCCTTAAGGTGTGAATTTATTCACACCATACCTTGTGATATTCTTCACACAATTGTGGAGTGATAGTTATTTTGTTTTTTTTTTATTTCTTCAATTTCTCCCTTATGAGTCTACTTCTCGCTTTTGTTGAGAACATGTCATCAATGGAGGTTTAAGTATTTTATGGGTTGAAACAAGGGTGTAGAAAAGTGTTGGATTGGATTTTATTTATAAATTTTTAAATATTATTGATTTCTTTTACTTGAGTTTCTTTCATTCAAGGATTTTCTCTCTTCCTCTTCGTTATTGAATTTTATCGGCCCACTTTTATGTACTAATAAAATCCTTTACCTTGGAGTGCTCATGAAAATGATCTACAAGTGTATATGTGATTAGAATGTGTTTATGAAGGTTTTTAACAAGTATTTGATGAGTTTAGTTTGAATTAATTAAATAAATCCTGCTTGAGTTAATGAAAGTGAAATTTTTTAAAAAGGGAATTCATTTAATCCACCCCAAGTGATAACCTAGGATCAACTCATTATTTTAATTTGAATTCACTTAAGTATATTATATTTAACTTAAACCCATATAAAATCAACTCAATTTGGCCACTTCTTATCAAAAAACAATCCATATAATGTACGTTCATGAAAGTTACTTCTTAGGTCTCTGAGGATTTGACAACCCAAGCTAAACATCAAGAGTCCACTTTATCTTGGGTAAATTTGGGCAAGACAACATAGTATATATGTCCCCCAAACACTTCTCTTCACCGGGTGACATATAAGTAAATAAACTAACCCTCTTTTCATAAGGAGTCACTATGTAGTCATGTATAGTTTGGATGGAATCAATCCAGAACTCTACTACCTCAGGTTTACCCTCTCTAGTGAAGTTCTGCAGGTGACGTAATTTGAAATCCCATTTCAGGCCTGACATACTCTTCACAACATGTTCTAGGTATATTTCCATAAACTATTTCATGTGAGAAAAGTTTTAACATAACTTCTCTCTAACTCTTTCACCCAGTACTATCAGTGCCTCAGGTTCCACTACTGGAGGATCATTTCCTACCAAATCCTCTTGTCGTCCTATCAATAACAATCGGAATGAAGGAATGTATCTATAATTACAAACACACATCACAAGAAACATGACACAAATTTAAAACATTCATGTAATAGGGATTCACAATAATACATAACATGTCATTCCCTCAAACCCTACCACACAGTCAAAAATGAGACAATCTCAATATCCTTTACCATCATACATCTAGGTCATGCTTAACAAAGGGTAAATTCATTATCATCATTCAATTTTCTCATTAGAAACACATTCTCTAAATTTTACATGATTTATCATTTTTTTCATGTCCACAGCTGGCCTGCTTTTCAGTTCAATTAAACAACCAAGGAAAAACATTTTAATTTCATCAACTTAACTAAAACCCATTTTCCTATGCATGCCTAAAAATGATTCATGTCAAAATAATTCTTGAGTTACTAGAATATTTTCATTCATAATCAACTCTCATTCCATAACAGAACATGATTCACATCTCTGAAAATATCATAATCAAAGATCACATCACACATCAATTTCATAACCCAATGCTAAATAACATCGAACATTAATAGAAAACACCAATAACAACAATCCCACACTATGTACTTAGGTTTTACCCCCATACAGGGGTCAGCTACTCCCATGAAGGAGCTCATGTCCTAGCCCCAACTCTTCCTAGTCTTCTGTATACCATTACCAAATAGTAAGCCAAAATAAAATAAAATAAAAATCCTCAGATAGCACTTTGTAATGTCAATATTTGGGTGCCACACACCTGTACATTGACCTGGTAAGTTAGATGACCTCAAGCATGCCTCCCCGTATACAAGAGGTTTCATACTTGTAATGAGGGTCTAATATATCAACCTGGGGAGAATATAACCTATTTATAAATGTATCTTAACAACACAAATAAATAACAAATAATCAATAGATAATAACAAAAAACATGAAAAACAAGTATAACATGATAACTAAAATATGAATACAATATCAAAAACTAAAGTGTAGTCCTATCAAGATAAATACACTTCATGTTTTTAATTGTAAAACCCCAAATTATGATAGAATAAAACTCCCAAGTGGGTCTTGATACCAGGTCTAGTTCCCTCACCCATAATACATCCCTACTCAGCCATCTTACATAGGGCTCTCTCCATTATCCTTTCCTACAAGCATGAAGTCAATTACTAATGTAATTTCCCAATCTTGGTAATTGTAATTTCACATTTACATACATGTGATTAAATTAAGTGTATGATATTTCTAATTTAGACAACCTAACTCATAATCATTGATAAACACCCACCAATGGAAACCCCCATTTATTGTGTAACCACCAAGATCATGATAAAAAATGAGATCAACATCCAAAACCAATATCCCAGATCCAAATAATCAAGATCCCTTAAACCTATATCTAATCCCATCAAAAAATGATGAAAACCATCCCCTTTTAATATGGAAAAAGTGATGACAAAGATATAAATCCGATCAGCAAGAAACTGTTTACCCATAGAGGTACAGATCGATCAATCTTACTTCTGACTCATCAAGAATGGTGTTTGGGAGCCCAAGGAATTCGTCTTAAAGCCTCAAAAATGACATAAATGATTTAGGTTCTATTTGGGTCAACATTTGGTAATTATGGGGGGGTTTTCTATTTTTAATATAATTTTTATAACAATTAAACCCGTTTGGACGGTTTCATAGGAGGGGTGCATAGTTTTCAAAATCATTCACCTAATCCATGCACCTCATATAGGGGATGCCGAGTTACTCTTAAAATGGTGCATGTTTGGAAAAAACATGAACCATACATTCAATCCATCTCTTTATGGGGTCTCATAGTCTCTTGGGGAAGTTCACGCATTTTGGGGAAACCATATACCAACTGTGCACTACCCAACATCCCCTAAAAAACATCAAAATTTCACCCAAATGCACCCAAGATAAAACCCAACCAATATATAAACAAAATAAGTCAAAAGATTTCTTAAAATGAGATAGATAAAAATCTATAGAAATTTCATGATATTACAATTGAAATAAGTGATTTAATCTATTGACATCACTTTTAATATTTTTAGTATCATGTATTCTACTTAATTATTTACTAAATAATTCCTCTGTGGGAATTTATTTATCATTTAAAATAATTATTTAGTCACATAAAATTAAAATAAATAATAATGATAAAAAAATAATTAACAGTTCAAAACAATATTTATAATTGAACATATGATGTTTTTTCCCTATCCCAAAGCTTTGTAGATATTAAAGGTAAGGAAGGATCCTTTTGTCTTTTTATTTACTTAAATTATTATATCAGATACTTTCCTGGAATAGTATCCCAATAACTAATAAAAATTATTAATAAGGTGATAAGTGTCAAAATATGTCCATCCAATGGGTTTTTGAAATGTTTGTAGGTCATTTTACTCCGTATTAATAAATATTAACCCTCAATAAACTCATGTTTACCTTAATCAAGGTAATTAAATCTAACTATTTTCACTAATAATTAAAATAAAAAATTAATTTTCCATATTATATTATATAAATTAATTTTATTAAAATTATAGAATCCATTTGAACAAATTGAACTCACAAAATATGAAAAAATTAATTTAAAATTAACCTCACAAACGTGATAAAAAAGCGGGTTTTTAAAGCGAAAATGATCTAATGTTTGCAAAGTTTTTATAACCAATTTCAATATTAAATTGATTAAAATGACCTAAATTAGATTATATATGTACAATTGAACTAATTATGCATTAAAATAAATTTAAAATATAATTTTTCTTTATAAGTAAATTTAACAAAAATGCATTTTTCAATTAAAAGTTAGTATTATTATCTATTCATCAAAAAAATACTTTTTTACAAAAATGATGAAAATTCACCCAAAGATAAATTTGAAATTCTCAATTAGAAAATTATTTTTATTTTATAAATTTGATTTTATAATGGTTTAAAATTTTAGTTTTAATATAAGTGTTTCATAAAAGGGTGACAAAACGTCTTTTTTGAAAAATACATTTTTTAAACATAAAATTGGATTTTTTTTCTTATTACTCTTTTAAATAACATATAAGATGAATGTTAGAAAATTGATTGAATTTATAATATATACATTTTATTAAAATCATTAACCAAAATTTATTTGGCTTATTAATGAAAGTAAAACAAACTTGTACACATAAAAATAGCTTCTCAAAGAAAAATTTCCTTTCTTTTGAAAATGTTTTTATTTTAATTTATAATTAATTGGTTATAAGTGAATTAATTTTATACACATTTTAACCCATATTTTCATAATTTATTTGATAATATTAACAACCACTATTTCAACATCTATTTGATACCTATCATATTAAATAATAATATTTTAATAGTATGAAACGTTTCGTTCAAAGTCGGTGTTTCCTATAGAAAAGGATTAAAATGGTTTTTCATATAAATAAAGATTAAATTATTATAGCATGAAACTAAATCCATGAATTCATTTTATTCTATTGGAAAAGATAAAAAATTATAAAAAAACAAAGGGGATTTCAATAATCTCTTAGCTTATTTATGGTTAAGAAGGGAAGAATGAAATGATTCATTAAATGATACGTGAAATGCTGAATGAATTAGGTATCATGACAGGGGAGGGTTCCAGTTATGGCATCGAAGAACCACTGGGATTCCAGTGAAATTTCAAATCTCTGGATCTGACCTAATTGGATTCTGTGGACATTTATACTCTAAGGATCTAGCTCAATAGGATGCCTTGGACATTTATACCCCTTGGATTCGGTTTACTTGAAATAGTAGTATGCCTTCGATATTTATACTCATTCAATCCTGTTTACATGGAACATTAATATTTCTTATAAATTTTTACTTTATGGATTTGATGACCTTTTAGGATTCCTTAGCCATTTGAACTTCCTGGATTTGATGACCCACTAGGATACCTTGGACATTTCTACTACATAGATCCAATTTAATTGGTTTACTTGGATACCTTGGACACCTATACTCCTTGGATCCATTTTACATGATTTATTTGAACCACTTGGACTCTCTGGAAATTTCTACTCCTTAGATCCTATCCTATGTAAATATAATACTTGATTACATGGCATAGTAAATTAATGATGCATACCACACTTTACATTTCACCTTGTGATTTTTCTTCTTAATCACAGTGAGCCCTAATAGGCTGGAAAATATGAATTTAATTATTACTTCATATCCTCATATTATATCTACACACTACTTCCACTTATATTCATAAACTAGATGTGCCATAGATACTACTGGTGATGTCCTACTGAGTGTTATCTCACACCATATTTTGGTGAACATTTTTTAACTAGATAAAATTCATAAATACAGGTAGGTAATGGGGAATTCCCCCGCTTATTGATGCTTGATTAGTTATTTCATATAATAAAGAGAGAACATGACTGGTCTATTGATTTTGATTCTATCTAAGGATAGTTTCTTTTTGGTAATTTTTACTTTGATTGATGCATTGTACGGAATGAATTCTTCCACACATTCCGTGTTTTATTATAGATTTCCCTGATCTTGATTTGTATATGACACTTTTGGATGAGATTACTTGGTTAATTATATGGTGGATTTTTATTCTTAAACTACTGAGTTATCTCATATTTTTATTTTATTGATTTATATTATTATCCACTGTGAAAGACTCTAATCATGAGGGTATAATATCCCCATATTTCTACTATGGACCATCACTACTATTTGGTAGCCTCTAGCATACGAGGAGGAACACTTGAGGCCATGTTTCCCCCCAGATTGCAGCACCATTTAGTGGGTTCTTGGTCGGGATGCCACATAATGGTATTAGTGATTTCTTTTCATTACATTAATATTTGGAGATTCCAGAAAGTATAAAAAGGATGTTCCTGGATTTTTTCATGATCTCATTCATATGAGTAGTTAACCCATGTACATTGAAAATAAAAATAACATAATATAGGACATGTCTTTCTTGATTGCTCTTATTACAATTTCTTTGATTTTTCCATTGGGAGATGCACTTGATGCTTGATGTTCTTATGACTCTGGACTTTTACACATGGTCAATTTGGAAAAGAAATATATCATCATTCATCATAACAATCACCTGGGGACTTATATAACCTATATTACTCCATACCACCTTTACTCACTTCATGAATTTCTTATAGTAGGTTTTGGGTCCTTTCATTCAATGTCTATGGAATTGTGCTAATATTTTATGCAGGGACTTGATATATAATTGGTTATGGTAAATATACTCCACACATCAATTTATAAGGTGTATGGGCACTTAGAAATTATAAATGGTGATCCATATAGTTCAACCTCATAAAGATAATTTCTATATAAATGAGAATTAATTTAAATGAAATTGAATTCTAAAATGACAAGTCACCACTAAATGGGCATACCAAATTCAATTTAGAGGATGTTTTACTCAATTTATTGCAATTGAAACTCTATATACTGTGAAGTTGGGATTATATAAGAGAACATGACCCTAACCTAGCCCTCGTATTGGGTAGTAGGCAGAATCTCAGTCTTATCTTATGACAAATACATCACCCAGACCAGGATTTAAGAGTCGGTAGAGGCATATGACTTATGTTTAGGAAGGATTATACCTTTCATGTTTGTATATATATGATCAGGTTATTACCAAGTTTTATCTAAGGTACATGAATGAAATTTTTATATATGTGTCACTACGAAGACCTCTAGTTATGTTCCAAGAGGGTGGCGATGACCATTCTTAAGAGGTGCTATTTTTTGTGCCACATGTAGAACCTCTTATAGTTCCACTTGTGGTACCACATGTTATACAAGGTATGGGTCATGATTCCTAGTTTAGAGAGGGTTTACAACACTTTATTTAGACTATTAATGGAGCCCCATGACCTTACATGACTTTGGAAGAGTTAACAGATGAGTTTCAGTAGTAGTATCAACCCACTTTTTTGGGGATAGAAGACCAGAGACTATATAGTCATGGTTAGAGAACATGAAATCAGTTTTTGAGCATCTCGAGACACCTACCTAAAGGAGAGTGAATCTTTCTATATATATGTTATGGGGTTCTTCCATAAGATGGTGAGACATGATTAATCATATGGAGCTTTATCGAGATAGGTACATAAGGGATTTTTATATGGCCTTATATGATTATTTATATTTTTATAAATTGATGGATGATAGATCTATATATTTTATTCATCTATAGTAGGGAATTTTATCAATCATGGACTATTCAATCCATTTTATAAAGCTTCGTCATTTCACACCTATTCTGTTAGGTGACCAGTTATAAAAAGCTTGGTGATTTGAGGATGGTCTCTAGTATTACATCTGATCATCGATGAACATATTTCAACTTGATACAAAATCTAAAATAGTAAACCAGGCACAGATTACAAAGTGTAACCTGAGGGAATATGGGGTCACATAGTAGGGAATTTCATCTTCTCGGCCTAGTGGGGAAATGTCGAGTGGAAGGAATAGATATTTTGATACCTCTTGTGATGGTAATACCAGCTAGAGAATGTGTTCTAGTAGTTCTGTTCCCTATCAATGGTGTGGGGGGAATCAAAACGTGAGGATCCTGTGTAATACAAACAAAGTTGAGTGATGGGATTAAGGTAAGATGAATCATATACAATAGTTTTTTAGGAACTTTACTCTAGAATCTAGTGAGATAGGGTCTGCACTGAATTCATGTTCAAGAGAGGGGTCAACAAATTCTCTTCAGGTAGGGAGATATAGTGCAATTGTTCGATCAGGTCAAATTGGTGGTTGTGTTTGAGGAAGCCAGCCACCAGACTCATAGTGCCAGTAGAGAAAACCTGCTCTGGATAGTAAGGCTATATCTCAAGGCCATGAATCTGGCCATATGTATACAGTATAGTCGATACTTGAGGACTAGAGTTCCAAAACTTCTAAAACTAGAGTTACTATTCAGGTTGCCTCTACACATATATCTGCTCTTTTCCATAGAGGTGTTTCTCATTCCTTAATTTTTGTTCCTATTTTAGAGATCCTTGGTCTCTATGTCTAGTTTTCCTGTGGTGTGATGACACTCGATACTCTGTATGGTATGTTATTAGAGTGTGTAAACATGTTCAAGTGGTTCCCCATTGAGGTATGTGAGTGTTGATTCTTATGAGGCCTCTTCATCCTTAATATGATAGGGTTTTACACCACTCTTAAGAAAGACTATTTGGTTCCCTACCTTTATAAAATTGTCTTCTATTGCTGATGGGTGGCCTTAACATCACCAGAATGTAGATTTTGTATACAAATGGGTGAATGGAATGTCCAAGTGAGCCAAACTAGACCCCATCATCATAGGATGATCAAGATGTCAACCCATATCGCTAGCATATATATGGTTGATTAGGTAATTCCTAAATAATATTTCTCTCTATTTTTGGATCATTTTTTTGATGCTCTCACAGTTGATTTTTTTACTACCTCTGGATATAAAAGTATATTTTTTTCATCAATCTAGTTCAAGGAGAAACATTGGTATCCAATCCTCCTTACAGAATGGCTACTACTAAGTTTTAGGATCTCAATATGAAACTAGAAGACTAAGAAGTAATGGGATTTATAAGAACTTTTACTTGTCCATGGGGTTCTCCAGTCCTTTTTTCAAAAAATTAATGTGGAACCCTTCATTTATATTTGGATATCATGAAATTTTACCACTTGATGGTTAAGAATTTGTTTTCTTTTCCTCGAATATATAATATCTTCAACCACCTTCATGGATATGGATTGTTCTTGAAGATTAATCTCATATTGGTTTATCATTAAGTCAATGATATAAAATAATTCATAAATCATATAATGTTTTGTTGAAGATATGGTCTTTATGAGTATCTTGTTATGTGGTTCGGTATAAAAAAATTCTTGAATTTTTCCCAGCATTGATGTACGTAGTTTTCCAACCATAACTATATTTGTTTGTGGGGGTTTTCATATATGGTATCTTAGTGTATTCTCAAACTCTAAATTACCATAAAAACTTCTTGATATCATATTGGATACACTAAGAGTGCATCAATTATATGAAATTTTCAAAAAGTGATATTTTTGGATGGATAAGATTGAATTTCTAGGAAATATTATCTTAGAGACAGGAGTATTAGTTGATCTAGAGAATGTGATTGTCCTAGTTTCCTAGGAGAATCCCAATAACATCACTAACACATAGATTTTCTTGGGGATAGATGGTTATTAAAGGTGCTTAATACAATAACTCTAATTCCAATAATCACCTCTTATGGTCTTAACTAATATGGGTGTTATGTTTATATGGTTTGAGTCCTATTAGGAAACCCTTCAGAAATAGGAAGGGTTGTTAAATTCATCACTGATCTGGATTATACAATAGCTAGGAAAAATCTATAATGTATATTGTGATGCATTAGGTATTAGGATATGATTAGGTATTAGGATATGAATAGTTTTGATACAAGAGGAGTGATTCATGGCATAAATGTCTTGTCAATTGAGGATAGCTATGAGGAACTACCTGACACATGATCTTGAGTTAGCCATTGTTGTTCATTCCTTGTGCTATTGGATAAATTATTTATTGGGCGAATATTGTGTGGGGGTATACCAATCATAAAATCCTCAAGTTAATATTTATAATGTTTCAATTAAATCCTAGGGAACAAATTTATGGTTGAATATCTACAATATTATCACTTCATTCTTGCTTATACACTCATAAAATGAAATGTAGTAACCGAAACATTGAGCAAGAAGACTCAGAGACAAGTAGCTCAAGAGGCTAATAGCAAGTGGCAGCTTATAGCCTCATTTTCTAAGATGAATTTGTAGGTCCAATAATATTTGGTATAGTCTATACATACATCATTATTAGTAGTTTATTCACTTCTAAAGAGAGTGAAGATGATTCATCTATTAGATTATGAGGGCTCGGTACCATGGGAGAGTATTGAAAGAGATGACATGTCTCCTAATTGATTCATTGATGAAAATGAGATCTTGAGCATTCACTGATGCATATGGGTTCCTTTAGAAGTTTAAGAGGAGTTTAGGTGATAATTTCATTATGCTATATGGGACATTCATCTAGGTCTTTCCAAGATATATCATGATGTAAATCTTCAATACTAGTGGTCGATGATTAAAAGAGAGATAGAAGGGTGTGTTACTCAATGTTCCACCCACTATAATGTTAAGGTAGATCACCAAATACCATTGAGGATTTCATAACCATTGCGTATTCCTAAGTAGAAATTGGATGACACCACCATGGATTTCTTGATAGGTTTTCCTAGATCATCTTGGGGTAGCGACGCCATATGGTCGATTGAAGATATGTTGATATAGGTCTCCCATTTCTTACCTATTAGGGAGACCATATAACTGGATGATATAATGAGTATCTGAGTTCATGAGATAATATGAATCCAAGGAATTTCATGTTCTATCATATAAAAAAGGGACACTTGATTCATCTCATAGTTCTGGTAGGGGTTTCATAGGGAATTAGGTTCAAAGGTATTGGTGAATATAGCCTATCACACATAGAACGATGGTTAGTCTGAGAAAATGATACATGTTTTGGAGGAAATTTTCTCAGTTTAAATTCTTGATTTTTGAGGTTATTTAGAAAAACACATACCTCTTGACGAGTTCTCTTATACTAAAAGCTTCTAGGAGATTGTACATATAGATCCTTATGAGGCCATATACATTTGGAAATGTCGTTCAACCATGTAATGGTAATAAGTAGTAGAGGAAGTTCTACTTGATCCTCATATTATTCTTGAGACTTCATAGTATTTTTATATTATTATGAATTGTATGTTTATAAATTAATCTAGACATAATTCATACATCAATCATTACCATCGACCACTAGAGTTTGATGTGGGAAGTCATTTTTTCTTATGAGTTTCTCCTAGACTGGGTAATAGATGGAATAATAAATAAGGGAATCTATTACTTCATTATGTCAGGACCTTCTTGGTTTTGGAGATAGAAGGATTAGTAGCCTACAAATTTTAGTTACCTCATAGGTACTGGCCCATAAAAAACGCCTTCCACATATCTCATCTTATTTGATATTATTATATACTATCACCTAATAATTAGCCTAATGAGGTTGATTTTGAGGTAGATTAATCATTTGAGAAGAATCATATCAATATTTCTAATTGAGGCATTATGTTTCTCTAAGGAAAGCCAGTTCTTCTAGTATTGGTGTTATGGAAGCCCTTCCTTGTACATAATGAGACTTTGGAGCGGGAGGCCAATGTATGTACCCTTTAGATGAAGCTATTCTCAGATGATGCTTGACCACCCTTGGAAGGTAAATTTGGGGATGAAAAATTTTAATGGGGGAGATTATAAGAACCCAAAATTTTTATGAAGTATGTAACATTTCTCTTTCTATTAATTTCTCCATTTTTTTCCTCATGGTAGCGCCTATAGGGTCAAAACAAATAGGTTTTTTTGAGGCTTGTGTAGAGCCTAAAGCCTGAGATTTTGGAAAAAATAGGTGGGCCACATGTTTAGTATATATTGTTCATCCCAGGTCACATATTTTGAGGAATCCATGTTGGGTGGTCCAATGAAATATTAGGGGATTCATGGTTTTCCAATACCATGCGACCTAAGCTACATGCACGTGTGATTTATGTAAACTTATTATCATAGGGGGAACCCATAGTTGGTTTATAGTTTGTCTAATTATTCACCATGATCGTGCGAGTAGAGTCTTTAGGTAGTTTTGGGTGCATGGTTGACACATACTTTGTCCAACTGTGTTGGAAAAATTGTGTGACCATTTAATTATGGGGACATGATCATTTTTCATTAAGGGATATAATTTTCTAAACCCCTATCTCATTTCTTATTTCATAAATAGTTTATCCCCTCTCCATATCATGGGTCCTCACCCATGTAATCCTTTAAGGATTTTTGAAATATTTTCCATATGCACTCTGAATCAAGATTCGTTCATCTCGTTCGATAACCACTCTTGAGTTCTTAATTTATTATGTTTCTTTCATTGTTTGTCTTCCTATCAAAAATTCTATTTTGGTATAAGATAATATGAAATATTTTAAGTTTATTTTTATTTTCTTCAATTTATCTTTAATATGGGATGAAACATAGGTTGATACTATAATAATGTTCTTCTATGGGAATAAGGTAGGTGGTATAGACCTCTTCCCTAAAAGTCTGGTTGTTTTTACCCTATTACCATTTTTACACACACCGCAATTTTTGGACGATGATTCATAACTATTGAACCCTTGAGTTAAATTTTAAATTTATGTTTAAGACATGTAGTGACACCCTTATATAAGGTTTAACGTAGTTAACCTCAACCTAGATTTCTCATGGGGTGAGTTTTTCATTTTAACTATGAATATGCCACCCTTGGGGTGTGCCATGCTCGTTTTATAATATTTTTAATTAAATATGTTAATAAATTTAATTTCTAAAAGTTGTATGAACCTTATCCATTGTATATTAAAGGTATCAAATGGATGATCCCTTGTATTATTTATGATAAAGAAGGGATGAGTGAAATGATTAATGAAATGTTTTTTGAAATGCTGAATGTATCAGTTATGATGATAGTAGAGGGTTCATGAGATGGAATTAATGACCCAATTGGAAGCGATGGATATTTCTAATCCCTGGATTTAATCAACTTGGATACCTTGGACAATTTTACTAAAATGATCCAACTCACTAGTATATATTTTACATTTATACACCTCATATAAGATTAAGATGAAATATTATGATGTCGTGGATATTTTTAATCCTTCTCTCTATTTTTACATGACACGTTAAGACGCCTTGAAAATTTATAATCCTTAGATCTAATGACCTATAATATTGACTTAGAAATTTCTACTTCTTAGATCTGATGACCTACTCGAATTCTATGGACATTTCTACTCCTTGGATCCAGTTTAATTGTATGACTTGGATGCCTTGGATATTTCAACACATTGGATCTATTTTATATTATTTATTTGACCCACTAGGTTTCCTTGGAAATTTCTACTCCTTGGATCCCGACCAATGTAGACATGATAATTGATTACATAGAATAGGCCATTGATGATGTAGAAAACACCTTACAATTATCCTTATGATAACATTTCTTGATCACAAAGTGCCTAAATAGGCTGGACAATATCAATTTTATTATTATCACTTGTACTCCAATTATATCTAAACACTGATTTAGATTATATACATAGATTGTATTTTTTATAGACACTATTGGTGGAGGTATGATAAGTTTTATCTTACACTCTGTTTAAAACACCCTTTGGAACGCATTAAAATACCATGTATGTAGGCAGGGATAGGGTAAATAACCTGCTTAGTGATGCATTATTAATTATTTCATAAGAGTAGGGGAGCACAAGACCGAGCTATCTCTCATGATGATATCTCAGGATTATTTTTTTTTGGTATTTTTTACTTTGATGCATGTGTTGTAATAGATGCTTTCTTCCATGTATTGCATGTATTTTTTATAACATTCCATTATCATCATTTGTGTATGAAACTATTGGATGAGATTACATTGTTATTTATATGATCAATTTTTTTCTCTTAAACTTTCAATTGTTCTTTAATTCATCCACTATTGATTAATATGATTATCCACAATGCTACACTATGATCATGAGATTATGGTATCCCCAATATTCAATCATGGATCCTCATTTATAGTCGGTAGCCTCTGGAATATGAGGATTGCGTTTGAGTCCATGTAACCCACCATCTCAGAAAACAATTTAGTGGATTTTTGGTGGGCACATCAGAAAGGTTATGACATATACTTACTTAATAGTTATATATAGAATAAATCATGAACATTTAATTGGTTTTTGTGGCATATCAAAATTATATTCCACTTCTCCTATCTTCTCCAATGTTTCAAATGACCCAATATGTCATAGAAAAAACATCCCATTCTTTCCAAATACTTAGACTTATTTTTAAGAATACATAGTATAATAATTATAATTTAAGAACCTTAATTTTATTTTGAGAATATATCTTCTATATAAATTTATCAACCCTGATATTCTTCTAGATAGATATTACCTTCTCAATTATATCTTCCACAAGTCTAGGACCCAAAAGATTCATTTCTTTAAATTTATTACAGCACAATGAGTTTGACATTTCCTTCCATACAAGGATTCATATGGTTCTATATTAATTCTAGAGTGGTAAATCTTATTGTGTAAAAAATCCAAAATAGAAAAATACAGATATTAAATTCCTTGTAAGTGATGAGATAATGACCATAGCATGTATTCCAAATTTTTTATCGTCTTCTTAGACTACCCATCTATTTTAGGGTGACAAGAAGTGCTAAAATTTAGCAATATATTTAACATCTTTTGTATTATCCTAAAAAATTTATATGAACCTTGGTACTCGATCAAATACTACTGATAGGGGTATGCTATGATTACTCAGAAATTCATTTATATATAACCATGAAATATGGTATAGGGAAAAATATTCTCAAATTAAATTTAAATGTGATAATGTTTTTAGATGATCAACAATGAACCATATAAAATTACCATCCTTAGATATATTAAGAATTATAGTAATAATAGCCATATTAATATTATCCCACTTTGATTATAATATAGGTATAGGTTTCATTACTCATTTTGAATGTTTTCTTTCAGCCTTCCCCAATAGGAATAACAATCAACTTATAAGATAATCTATGATTTTTCTCAACATATATTCCCACTATAAATTTAATTTGGAATCCATATATATATTGGTACCCTGAGGAAGTATAAATAATTTTGAGATATGTGCCTCATCTACCATATTCTTCTTCATCTCTAGTATAAATAGAATACATACCCTATTTAAAAAATGTATAACCTCTTCATTAGCAACTTTTAACTCTAGAAATTTCACATTCATCATATTAACAATATTATTTTTAGTGATTTATCACCTAATTGAGAATTCTTAATCCAATATAAAAAATATGGTCGGGTAATTTCAAGGAATAAGAATAATAATTCCCTGTCAATTATAATACTCATGTTTATACTTACTATGTATTTGAGAATTGCATCTTCATTTTCCCATAACATGGATAAGATAAAATTTTCTTTTATAATCAATGCATCTACCACCTTGTTTTCTTTCCTCAGATGATAATAGATTGCACAATCAAAATCATTAAGTATTTCTAAGTATATTTTTCCCCTAATATTAATATTTTTCTACATAAATATATATTTCAACCACTTTTTTTCTGTTTATATATCACATTTATATCCATATGGGCAATGTATCAATATATTTTATGAAAAAATTACTACCACCAATTATAAATATTGAGTTGGATAGTAAATCTCATAGGGTTTCAAATATCCTGATTTATAGGACACAACTCTATAATTTCACATTAGAACACATCCATTACCCTTACTTTATGCTTCACATTCAATAAAATCTCCTTCTAAACAATATAAAAGTGTCAATACATGTGCATTCTCCAACCCCCCTTTAATTATTCCAAAATATCATAGAAATCATTTTTCCCGATGACCTTGACCCACTTTTATCTTAACTTATTTAATGGATTATCCAATCAAAAAAATTCAAAAAAAATGTCATTAGTATCCGTATAACCTCATAAAATATCATATTTAAATTACATTGGTGGATATTGAACATTATTTAATAGCCTTTTCCTTCAAAGTCTCAACATACATACCATCCTTGGACACCATATAACTAAAGAAAGAAACTTTCAAAATCCAAAACTCACATTTATTAAATTTCTCATGTATCACTTTTTTCCTCAACACCACAAGAAAAATTTATAAATTAGTATCATTAACATCATAAATCTGAGAGTATGTAATAGTTTCATCAATAAATAACACAATAAACTTATCAAGGTATTCTTTAAATACTATGTTAACAAGTCAAAAAACACATACAAAGTATTTATTAATACAAATGACAGAACTGTGAACTCATAATGACCATACCTTGTTTAAAATTTTATCTTTTCAATATCGTCCATGTAAAAAAATTAACTTTTTAGGTAATTTTTAATCTTTTTTCGATCCCCCTTTTGTTGGGTATTGTCTATGGGTGTTTTGGGTGAAAATTTTAAAATTTTGGATCTATTTTGGGGATGTTTATGGTTTGTGCACGGTTTTCCAAATCATACACTCCCTAGTGAAAAACTTTACCACAAATAATAGGGGATACAAAGTTTCAGTAGGTGTTTTTAACATGTGAACGCACCCTGAGGAAACCATGCACCTCAAATAGTGGGGGTGCATGGTTATGGTGAATGTTTTTTGCAATCATGCTCCCCTCCTGTAAATCATACATGGAGGATTTAATTCCCAATAACTATATTAAAAATCCAAAGCACCCCAATTTAACCCTGAATAACCCCCATTTGACCATAATACCATTTTGTGGTCCTCAAAGTCTCTTAAGAGGTTTACTTTTACTCCTCCAACCACTTCAATTTGAGAATCAACTTGTCGGTAATCTTGTTGGATCTCAATATGGTAAGTGAATCGCACCTCCTATGTTTTAAAATGATCTTCTTATTCTATCATATTTATAATGTGATATATCATCATGTTGTTGATGGATATAATATCTAATTTTATGGATATTGATTCTATGTTTTATTATCTGATCTCATATTCCTTTTTTCTTCATTGGTGAATCCTGTTGTAGGTTTTGTGTTGTCTGGATCTCACGATTAAAGGTTGGTGGTTCCATAAAGCCTTAAACTTCAACTGAAACATTTATTTTCTTGATAAATTTTAAATTATTTTGTAAATTATTTAAAAATATACATTTGAATTATTTATGTATGATTTCTAAAAGGGAAATAAAATTTCAAGAATCCCTCAATTTCAATGGAATTGGAATTGTTCGGTGGATTTGAGAAAATTGATGGGTTGATCTAGAAATTGATTTAATGACATGATTTGATGTTGAAACCTGAGTTAAATGGATTTAATTGGATTATGGATTCTAAAGGGCATGAATTTATGAAAACCTATGATTTTGTTTGAAAATGAGAAAGGTGAGTCAAAAACTAAAAGTGGGAAATTTTATTTTGAACTGATTTAAGATGATTGAATTTCCAATAACTGAATAAATTATTGAATGATTAAGGAACATTTGATAGTGGGTATTAAGTGGATAATTACAAAAATCATTGAAGGATATAACCATGTAATGGATTGATGTTTAAACCACCAGTATAAACTTACTGCATCATTATTTCTTTGATGATTATTTGACTCACGATGGCACATGCCGAGGGAAATGTGCACACATTGAGTTGATATCACTAATTTAGTAATGTGAGGATCTTATTACCATATTATAATGTATAAGAGGGCTTATTATCATTGTTATTTTTTTGATTGATTTAAAATTAATTATAATCATTGTAGAACTATTTTATTTATTCCAATTGATTTATATAAATGTTTTATATAAATTGTTCTTCTAAGAATGTTTTGATGTATCATCCATCATTTGATTTGAAATCATGTTTTGTTGAAAATATGTAAATTCTTTTCCATGACTTATTTTATTTAAATTGAGAAAATAAAGGGTTTATTATTATGATATTTTTTATGGAACACTTGGTGAGATCCTACTTAATCTATATAACTCACACCCTTCCTTTTCCTTTAAGTGTTTTTAGTTTATCTAATTCCACGTCTAAACAAAGGGAAATCACCACTAAGAGTAGGTGGACATTCTTGATCCCTAGGACCTAGAGTGATGATAGTAACCTATAGATATGTGATCCAACTCTCACGTGGGATATATTTTAGATTTTATCTTAGCCGATTCTATGTCACATGATAATGCCTCTTATTTTGTTTGTTTTTCCTATTTGATTCTAGAAAATTCTCACTGAGGATTGTTGAGAATACCAACCTGTATCTTTTAACTTCAACTATTTTGTGGTAACCCATTAGAATTTGATTATTATATTATTCCATGTTCTATTTTCCAACCTATGGGGATCAATAATTACAATTGGGCTATATCAGCGTTATATTAGATTTTTGAATACTAGGGTATTCTTGATGATTTGTTACAAAGTGTTATCAAAGGGTTGGTTTTACATATTCCCTTGATTTTGGAATATAGGGGATGTCATGATAGATAGGAGATACGGTTTTTGGTGCTTCTTATGTATTTTTGATTGATTTACTAGCCATCTATCATTTTAAGGTTCCTTAAGTCACCATTATTGTTTGGGAAAAGCATCCTTGAGGAATGAATTGACCTAATTCTCATATTTTCCCTACCATTGATTTTCTTTTTTGGAAATACCAATCTTCAATTATGCCGGATGGAATTGACATTTCCAATATCCCTTGTCTAATTTTTTAATCTATATATTTGTGCTGATGTTACAGTGTTGTTTGATATTGTTTTTTAATATCATATCTCTGAGGATATGTTTGAATTGGTTATAAGAGGAAGCTGTTGGTAAACCACAGTGAGATAATCCTACAGTGTAATAGAATCTAATTGAGACAGTGGTGCATGTATTCCATTTTTTGGGATAGGTACCTAAACCCATTCCTATTCAGGATTTGATAGTGGAACCTTGAATGGATAAATCTCACTATACTTCTCAATATTTTCTTCACTATAAACCACTAGCGTTCTATGGATCTATGGATCCTCAAGAGGTTGATAATTGGGGAATAAGATAGAGCTTCCTTTGGAGTTATTAGGAACACCAAATTCAATTAAATTGAAATATGAGAACTTCATTCTTGAGGGACCTTGAAAGAGATTGTGGGATTTGAATGTGATGATGAAGAATTATGAAGTCATTGCGTGGAAATACTTTAGAGTTCTTTTCACAGATTAGTTATTTCTAGATTTAATGGTTATGGAGAAATCCATGGAGTTTTTTAACCTCTAGTAGGGTGAAAATAGTGTGATATAGTATACAAACCATTTTATTGATCTTGTTTAATTTTATCCTAAGGTGGTGAAGAATAATAAATTTAATTCTAAAATATTTGAGATGGTTATTCTATCTAACATTTAATCCCAATTTTTCATGATTAATCCAACTTATTATGATGATGTGCTAGATAGATTTTTGATATCTAAACATGATTTGTCTGGAAATTCAGGGATGATGAGAGTTACATTTTCTCCAAGTGGAAGTTCTGTGACTTTAGTAAAAATAATTGGTGATGAGTATAATACTTTATTTTGACATTTGGTGTCATCTAACCCTCCTATCGGGCCTGGTAAAGGCCCTATAACATTGTTTTAGTGTGTCAATGTCGAGTATTCAAAATATTATTTAACAAGGAACCCAATATCTGTAGTTCTTATGGTTGATCAATCCAACCATATAATTTCATTCATATATTTTATGCTCCACACAATGGCATGAGATCATTAGAACATAAAATTACCATGGTGAAATTAGAGGATTCAATTATAATGGGGTTTCAATCACATGCATCGAGAAAAATTATTCTTTAGGTAGTTGAAGAGTCTCCCAAGGAATCTGATGTGGTAGGAGTGACTATGAGAGGTACCATCACCATAACTTCATATTTAATGACTTCTTCATTTTATACTGGTGTATATAACCCATTTATATCGACCCATGTTGTGAACCATCTAAATCATTATAAGGATATTTTTTATTATGGGATGGATATTACTATGCCCCTCAGAATGAAGAGAAATAAGGGTATGTGATGTACCTCTTTCATTTCATATCTATCAGATATTAATCTTACATGGAATTTTCTAGTTCTCTAAATTAAACCTCATGGAATAATTTTTGGGATGGACTAAATGATTTCTCATAAGGCTCAGATCAACTATAATCATCAGTGGGTCTCATTTATAGTGTCCGATGAGGTGTCTCTTGTTTGATTAGGGATAATATGACCCGAGGTTGAGTATAGTAAGGCCTCCTTTTCTAGATCTAGGTATGGAAATATCAATGTTTTATATTTGATCTAGAGTGAGAATATTTGACTACTGATCTTCCTCTTATTTTCCTCATGTTTCCCAATATGTTTCTATCTGATTTATATTTCATTCCAGGGGTGATAGATGTGAAGTTGTCTACTGATTTAGTACCCATTACTTAGCGAGTGTCTATTCATTTTTACCACATAGAACTATATATAATAGAGGATTTGAAAACATAATTATATGAACCTCCAGAGAAAGGATTTATATTCCTAATGTGTCATTATATGCGACTCTTATTCCCTTTGTGAAGAAATATAATGGGACACTTCACATATGTGTTAATTACCAGAAACTCAATTGAGACATGAAAAGGAACAAATATTTTTCATAATGGATTAATGATTTTTTTTGATATGTTGAAAGGGAGAAGTGGTCATATAGGATTTATATTTAATATAACTATCACAATTTTAGAGTTATATAATTTACTTTCAGATGACCACCTCAAAAGTAGGTATGTTCCTTATGAGTGTCTTTATTTGACTTTAGGTTAGACCAATGCTCATAGAGTTTTTGTGGCATTGATGAGTAGGATATTTCATGACTACCTTGAATTATTCATGGTTGTATTTCTGAATTAAATCCTCTTTAACTCAAAAAATGAAGTGGACCATGTGCGTCATTTATGGGTAGTTCTGGAAATGTTGAGAAAACACAAACTTTATGTAATTTAATCTACATGTGACTTGTCGATGTGGTAAGTTATTTTCATGGGATACGTGGCATTGGAACATGGTATTTTAGTTGATATTGATAATGTGAAAGTTGTTATGATATGGAAGAAACCATGTAACATTTTTTATAGACAGTGTTTCTTTGGTTTGGAAATATTTTACAATATGGTTTTCAAAGATTTATTGAAATTGGATTTTATAATTACCACTCTCACTTGGAAAGGGTTGAGGCTCATTTGTGATGAAAAATATTAGAGTTTTTTTAGTTGAAATTAATTTTTAATTATTCAATAGTTTATACTCTTCCAGAGGCTATTCAGGTCTATGTGGTCTACTGTGAATCATTAAGTTTGGTTTTGGGTAACAATTTTTATATTGGGGGATCAAGTGGTAGCTTATGGTTCAAAATAGCATTGGACACATGATAATAACTATCCAACACATGATCTTGAACTTATAGTTATGATGTGTTTTATTAAAAATTAGTGGCATTAAATTTTCAAATAAAGGTTTAACATTAATTTCGACCACAAAAGATTGAGTTATATCTCCCCTAAAAAAGAGTTGAACATCCAAATGATGCTTTGGGTTGTGTTACTATAGAACATTTATTTTATCACTTATTACACCCATTGTAAGTGAAATTTGATAACTTATTAATTGGTTAGGAAACTTTCGACCGAGGAAATGAGAGATTCATCAGAAGAGTGCAATATAGTGGCACTTATTTCTCAGTTTCTTTTGAGAGTATTTGAGGATTTGATCGAGGTTTTTTTTGGAAAACATTCAATTGAATTTCACTCTTCTCGATATGATTATTTAGGATCAACAGATTTATGTTTAATTCCATGGTATTTCAGACTCTCTATACAATGGGGAGACCATTGGTGAATGTTCGTTCTCCTCTAAGGTTGTCCTTTGTTTTTGGAACCATTATTTTGTTCCTTTTTTATGAGAATGGTTATGTTAGGAATTTCCATAATTCCAAATTTGTTGTGCTCACAGGTACTGTAAAGATGTTCTATGACATTTTATAGTGATTCTAGAGGCCACGTATCAGACAATGTATCATTTAATTTATATATCATTAATATACATTCCAAGAGGTCAAGAACAATCCCTAGAGACCTTTGAGTTTTCTATAGCCACATACGGTTCAGACTTAGATGTAGGATGATATTTTTATATATTATATGGTTGGATTTCTATATACCCATTCGAAAAAGAATTTGATATAGGTTTTGATCGATTGGTTGACCAAATCAGATCTCTTTATACCACTCTAAGATACAACCAATGTTATTTAATTGAGAAATCTCTATATTAAATATATTATTAGTTTTCATATAATACCACCTATTATAGTCTCTCATAGAAATCCATCCTTTAGTTCACTCTTTCGGATAGGACTCTAGGAGATAATGGGATCATTGGTATTTTTTAGTATAAAATATCTTCCATAGATGGATGGAAAGTCATAAAAACTATAAATATTATTTAATACATGATACATGATTACATTCCTAAATTTTTTTGAGTGTGGTATGACCATTTGGTAGTTTTTGAGTTTTATTGTAACAACAGTTTCTATTCTATAATTTGGATGGATCCTTTTGAGGCCTTTTATAGATATCCATGTAAATATATATTGTGTTTTTTGATATTTTTATATCTTTTTTGGAATTTTTTTGTTTGTTCAAAGAGATGATAGAGAAGATTTAATTGATTCATCGTATAATGGAAACAAAATAGTGTTGATTTAAATTTTATGTTGATCATCATCGGTGGCCTTTAGAGATTTTAGTTGGTGACTAAGTGTTCTTAAGAGTTTCACCTCAGTTTTTTCATTGATATATTAGGAAATAAGGAATATATATATTAAGCTTTGTGGGTCCTTTTGTGATTACTGATTGGGTGGGGAAAGTTCCTTACCATTTTGAACATCTACCATAGCTGATGTAGATCCACAATGTGTTTCACATTTCATAGATTAGGAAGTATCTATGTATCGCTTCTTATGTGCTTATTTGTGAAGATCATGATGTTTATCATGAGTTATCTTTGATTAATAATCCAATAGATATTTTCAATTCTAAGATAAATTATCTTCATTATAAGATGAAAACTTTTCTCCATGCGCTATGGAACCATGGTTCTAATTTATATGATACTTTGGAGCATGATGCACTAATGATAGAGAAATGACATCATATCTTTGACATGGATATTTCTTGACAAGATCATTAGAGACATAAAGTTGTTGCGGTATGGAGGTTGTAACATAAAATAACCTTCTTTTATGTACTTTTGACTTCTAATTTTACCCCCTTGGTTGGGTTTTATCTCAAGGTTTTTGGGGTATAATTTGGGAAATATAAGAACCTTTTAGGTTATGCAAGTTTTGTGTATAGATTTCCCAAACATTGTTCCCCCTAATACAAATGGTGCACCCCAAATAGTAGGGTATGCATGGTTGGAACATGGTTTTATAAACTTTGAACTCATGCATGGGAAACCAAACACCCCTATAGAGAGGGGGAATAATTAAGGAACATGCTTTTTCTAACTATGTGTCCCCTCCAAAAGACCATTCATGTGAGAAATTAGTTCCATGAAATCTATTTTAAAAATAAAAAAACCCCATTCTTTAAAACTTAATCACCCCTATTCGTGCCTAATATTATTTCATATTCCTTGAAGGATCTTAATAAATTAAATTGACTCCTTAAGCCTCTTCTCTTTAGGAATAAATGATCTAGTGATCTCATTGGATATTAATACTGTAAGTGAATATCCTCCCATGTGTTTTCTCTAGATCATATTATTCTCTACCACATAGAGAGTGATATATCATCATGTTATTTATGGATCTAATCTAATTTTTGATGGATTTTAATTCCATGTCTTATACATTGATCTCTTATATCTTTTTTTCTTCATAGGAGGATCCCATTACTGGTGTTGTGTTTTTTCAATATTGTGATTAAGGGTAGGTGGTTCCACAAAGCATTAAACATTAACTAAAAACCAAATTTACTTGATTAATTTAAAATAATGTTTCAAATGATTTAAAAATATCAATTTTAGATGATTGATGTTTCATTTGTAAAAGCTCATGAAAATTGTGAAAACCCCAAAATTCAATGGAAAAGAAATTATTGGGTGGATTTGAGAAAATTGATTTGTTGATCTAGAAATTAATTGCATGAAATGATTTGATATTGAATGTTGAGTTAAATTTATTAAATTGAAATATTATTTGAAATTGGAATTACTTGATGAAAACTTATGATTTGGTTTGGAAATGAGAAAGGCATTTTGAAAACTGAATTTAGGAAATTTTATTTTGATTTGATTTGAAATGTTTGATTTTCCAATGATTGATTGATTGATTTATTGAAGAACATGTGATCATGGGTAGATAGTGTTTAATTATGAACGTAATTATAGGATATAACCCCAAGAATTTTATTGAAAATTAAAACACAAAAATAAACTTATGGTCCCATGATTTCCCTGGTGGGGAGTTGAGTCCTGACGGTCTGAGCCAAGGGATGTGTACACACATTGAGATGATATAACTGATTGATTAGTGTGAGTATCCTAATTCCAGAAACTAATATACCACATGGATTATTATAATGGTGTTTTTCTGTTCTTGATTTGATTATTCATTGAATATTTTTAGAACTATTTTATTCAAGTAAATTGATTTATATAAATATTTTATATAAAATGTTAATTTAATCTTATTTTGATATATCTTCCATTATTTGATTTGAAATAAAGTTTTGTTGAAAATATTTTAATTCATTTTCGTGACTTATTACATTTAAATTTAATGTATAAATGGTTTGTCTTTATTGTACTATTTATAGAACCCTTGGTGAGACCCTACTAGGTTGTCTAGTTCACACCCAACCCTTTTCTTCCGGTGGTTATAGTTTATCTTATGACAGGTCCTAGAAAATGGAAATATCCACCTAGAGGTGGTGTATGTTCTCAGTCATTTGGACTTGGAGTGATGGTGGTGATAGTCTATTGATGTGAACCAAATATTATGCATGATATGTTTTTTGAATTTATATTGGAAGATGTTGTGTCACTTGATGATGCATGACTTTGGTTTTGTTTTCAATGTTTTATTATGGTACATTCTCATTGATAAGTTTTCAGAATAATAAATTTTATACTTTATACTCGGATGTTTTATGAAAAACCATTCCCAATTTATTTTTTGTGTGACTATAGGTGCTAGTATCAAACCTATGGGGATAGGGAAATCCCCAAGGAATATGTCAGAGCTAACTCATGAATCAGGGTACTAGGGTATCTAGGATGGTTCATGAAACTCATTATCTTTTAACCAATTATATCTATAACAAAGTTCAATTTTAAAATCCCCTAATGAGATAGGCTTCCTCTAGTGGTGATCTGGAGTGGGGAGACCTGTGCGCCACTTCTCTGGTGTCGTCTCCCCCTCCCCAGTTTCCTCATTCCTTCCCTCCCCGCTCTCCCCTCTTTCTTCTTCCTCCTCTCTCCTTCTTTATTAGTTTTCTTTTTTTTCTTTTCTTTTCCCACTCATCTTCTCTAATGTATGCGGTCTTGGCCCCTGTTGAAGACCAATCGGTTCTTCTTCTTCCCTTTCCTTCCAGTTACCACGTTTGAGACCCCATTCTGGTCTGGTGTGCTGGTTCTCTCAGAAGGATTGGGATGTGTCGGATGAATCATATTAGAGCACCAGGAGCTTGACTTGTGTTCGGTGTTTGTAGCGTTCTTTTTATTTGGCGGTATTTGACTCTTCAGTGTGTTGATGATGAGCTTGTTTCCCGGTGGTTTTTTCGACAGTCGAGGTTGGTGGTTTCGGTCGAGGCCGTGCTTATTCGTTGAGACCCTTCCGCTTCAATCTCTACTATAGCCTCTTTTACCTTCGTCGTTCTCCATGTTGGTCTACTGCGAATGTTTTCAAGAGGCTTTGGGAGGTGCTGTTTGTTCGGTAGTTGATGTTCCACGTGGCGCATCCTTCGCCAGCTTCAATCTATGATGTTTATGTGCCTATTGTTTGTTGCAGTTTTCGATGAAATGGGTGGCCTTTTTCTTCCTTGATGTTACAATTTTGTTTGAGGATGTTTTGCGGGTGATGATGGCATGGATGAATGTGTCTCCGTTGATGTTGTTTGAAACTTCGACGGAATGTTCCAGTGGGTTCGCACCAGCAGAATCCGATGATGTTCATCGATCTTCGGCGTCTTCGGTGTTTCTCTCCAAGAACTTCGCATCTGGCGTCAATGCCAGTACGGCATTCTTGACGGCAGCGACGGAAATGATAACTAGTCTTTGATGGTACAGTGATCACAGCGGATCTGGTCTGTTTCAGTTCTTCCCTGAATTTCATCTCGAATAGTGTTTTCTCTAAAGTTCGGCTCGGTTTTTGGTTTAATTCCAAGGTGTTATGATGATTAAGTGGGTGTTGATGTTTCCGGTGCTAGTGGTTTGTTGCTTTTCATGTGGATGATGGCTGGTGGTTTCCCCGTTATCATCTCTTGCGTTTTTAGGGTGACGATGTTGACTGGTGGTATCATGTGGTTTTCTTGAGGATTGTGCATGTCAGAGAGCGTGGATCAAGGTTCTCACGGCCCGAGGCATTTAGGTGGTGCATTGATCGATGCGGTTGTTTCAAATTTTGAATTTGGCTCTTTGGTATCCACGTTTTTCTACTCCTATAATTTTTATTTCAACTACTGTATGGTTATGTATTTGGAAATGTGAGGTTACCGTTTTCCCTTAAGATGGATTTTTCATAATACAAAAATATGGATTTGGAGGAAGTTCAATTTTCAAAAATAATTGATAACTTTAAATTTGATCAAATATTCCATAAAAATTATGTAATATGTAGATTTTATTTATAATAACTCCATATATTTCCTTATAATTGTATCATAATCTCATTGTCTCGTCTTTCTTCTTAAAAAACAACACAGGTTCTCCCTATGGTGAAACACTATGATAAGTGAACACTTTATCATATAAGTCTTGTATTTTTAAATTAACTCAACTAACTCCACTAGAGTCTTCCTATATGGTAGATTAAATATAATATTTACATCACGAATGAGACCAATAGAGAATTCAACATCCTGATTAGGGGTAATCCATGAAATTATTTAGGAAATAAATTATAATATTCCCATACAATGGGAACCTCATATATTATTGGAAAACCCTTACCCTCCATAGATTTAATTATATCCACATCTACACCAATATTTTTTTAAATTTTAGGGAATAGGGGTGGTTTAAGATAAGATTCATGTAATGCAATTTCTCTTTGTAAAATAAGTAATTCCTTTCCTACCTGAACAATTATAAATTATTTCTCCCTATAATAAATTCCTTCATTATATCTCAATAACCAATCCATACCCAGTATTATATCAATATCAATCATCGGTACAAAAATAACTTTTTCAATTAGGTTAAGTAGATGTGACTTAATGAGGGATGACTGACACATCCTTGTTGCAGAAATATTTCTACTCTGTGTACAAATTAACAATCCCCTTCTTAAGGTTCTAGGAAAACAACTAATTTTTTTAGAAAATGTGGTGGATATAAAAGAATTCAAAAATACCAAATCAAATAAATCAGTATCTAAATGTGTGGTTATTATTTAAGTACCTTCCACCAAATCCTTAGGAACCAGAAACTCAGTTGTACTGATAATATAAACTTGACCATTCTCCCTTGGCCTCTTACGTGGTAGATTCCCATGGAACATGGGTCATTTATTTGAGTAATTCCTTAATCAGCTTGAATTTGAAACATTGTACATTGGTTTCTTCCCTCTTTTTTATGTAATGATATTTATTTCCTTTATCTGTATACTTGTCGAAAAATCCTAAAAATTTTAATCAAATCCCAAGGAGTTTCTTCATAAAGTTTTTGTATATTGGAAAATCCACCTTTCCAATATTTTCCATTATTGAATTCCTATCATCTTGGATTATATACATCCTACACTTCTATTGATTCCCTTTGAATGTAATGGATTTATAGAACTCATTATCATCCTTGAAGGCACTTGTTAGTATATCCTTATATGATGATAAATTTTAAGATTTCATGAATCATTAAATAATAGGCTTTAAACCATCAATTACATGATAAATATTTATTTCCTAGTTGAAAAATTAATCCCCAAGATACTTTGATATTCTTGTAAATTTTTCTTCATACTCATCTAATGTATCTTTTTATTTTTGTCTTAGATTCTTGTATTTCCATTACATCTCTACTCATTTCTCTAAAGGAAATAATTTTTCCATAAAAATCAATTTAAATACAAACCATTCCATATTATTAATACATATACCTCCTTACTATTTTAAATTAAGGACTACCATTGGTTAGAATCATGTCATAGATGAAACACAACCATAATGCCTTTCTCCATCATAGAGTATCCTAATCCCAAAAATATTTTCTCTAGAGACTTAATACATTGTTTCTTCTCCATAGGATTAGGGGTTCGAAAAAATGGTGTTCGTTGTTGCCTCATTAAATGATACAATCTGGTTGATGTATGTAGTAGATAAATTAGTTTATCTACGAGGGAAAATTTATTTTTCATAACCTGAGTCAATTTTCTTATAATATTCAAAATTTTCTATGAATGAATTTTTAAATAGATTATCAAGATTAATCAAAACAATCACCACATTGTGTGTAGTTATAGGACTAGTTTTTGTATTTCTATCACGTTCCATTGTCTAAAAAAATTTAGGACAATTAGTGAACTTATGAGATGACTTATTTAAAATATTATAACAATAATTCTCAATTAATATATATATATATATAGTGGTAAAATATATGTTATCTACCTATGTATTCTGAATTCTAGTTTCTAATGTTTCTACTAAACCTTCCTCTGACACAAACTATAATTTCCTATCCTTAGTTTCTAAGATTTATTTATTACATGGGAAATATAGTACAATAAATTACATTCCAAGGATTAAGGTTTGGTAGTACTCAAGAGACTAGATACATTACATTATAATTTTATTTCAAAAAATAATAAATCTTTATTCGTTAATTCAAACCTTCTTCAATCATTTTATTTTCCTACATGTCCTATGGAAATAGAGAAAGATATTAAAGGTGGTGATATCAAATTCTCAATAAAAAAATGTATAATTTAAGCTAATAATGGATAAATATTGAATATAAAACATCAAGAGTATAATTGAATCCATAACAATGAATTCATAAGTGTAATACATGGAAGAAAAATAAATTCATAATAACCTAGATCAAAAAATTATCTGAAATATTTAATTTTATAAATATAGACATAATAAACATATCATCAAGGCTTTATGCAAAGATATTATACATAAAGAGTAAGGAAACACCAATTTCCCTATATTTTATGTTCCTTATGGCCTACCAATATAATGAGGGGAGATATAATTCAAGGCCCCACCGATCACATAAAATTATAATGAGTTCCATCACATTCTAAATGATTATAGGATATACATGGCATGTTTGTCTAGGATTAAAAACTAAGAAATACATGTCACATTGTCCCAATGGAACTTATCAAACAAGATCTTCCCATATAGAGAAGTAGGTTATACATTTGATTAATCGATTTCACTAGTTAGTGAATAATAATAATGTTTATGTGAATTACCTCAACACATGCACAGAATAACTAGGGGTCCATAGTTTTCAAAAAGTACCCACAATAAGTGATTTATATGAAGTTATAGCTAACTAGTACTTATCAAGATTATGTATTTTTATTGTGTATAGGAAATTTTATTTTAAATTTTAGGAGACAAAATAAACACATATATTAGACATAACCAAATAAATTCTATGTTTTGGGTTATAATGTGTATGATAATTATCCATAACATATCCCACAAGAATGTCAAACCAGGTGTGCATTAAGGTCTCCATCATAGTGCACAAGGATGATGACCAGAATATACCTTATTTTTTTGGTTATTACTCCTTGATGTATCTAACCAAAAAAAAATTCCACTTGTATTATTCATTAATGGGAGTACTTTCATGGAAAATGACGCACTTTTTTCTTAACAAAATATTGGATTATTATAGTTTAGAGGAGGGTTAGGCATAATAATGACTTATGAATTAGGAATATTATTAGTGAAAGGAATGATCACATGATTTATATATCTTAATAATGGAACATAGAATCACATAAACATGATACTAGTATAATAGCATTTGGATTTAAAAGAATATGAAAATGGTAATATAAATAGGAATAATATAGAGATTGGAAGTCATTCCTTACTTTTTCATAGTAACAGCTAACAAAAAGGGTATAAAATAAAGTATTTAGATAATTTATCCATTATAATAAATAAATAGGGTTGATAATAAATAATACAACATTTCTCATATTTTCTATATTTTAATATATTCCTTCATTTTTCCATATTTTATTATTTTTTTAAAAAAATAAAAAATTTCACACCTTGGCTAATTTTGACATCTTTATTCCAAATATTTAATTCATTTTATCAAATTCATTTAATAATTATGTTTATTATACCATTTATGTTAGTTTTATAGTTTCATAAAAACTAATGTATAAGAGTAAACTTCCTTTTAATTTCTTAAACAATTTATATTATAATACAACTCAAACCCAAGATACATAACATTTAATAACACCAGAATTTTCCCTAAGGTTAAGGTGTACAATGGTGGTGAATTAGTAGTGGTGGTTTAGACAACATTAATAGGGTGGTGATCACTATTAACATATAATTATTCAATAGATGGTTCCTTTGAAACATCACCTATTGGACTTCTGCATGGGATTGGTCAAGAGTGAACCCCAATGACGCTACCTTATTCCCAAACACTGATAAATGAAATTCATAAAGGATTTTCTTTTAAGTTGATGCCATATTTACTCCTTTATGTGATAATAAAAATTCACTGATTCCATTCATATAAACTAATCATAACAGTCTATTCTTAATCTCTATACCACCAATGGTCTTAATTCTGAATGTTCATATTGAACACAATTACAAATTCCCAAAGGACATGCCAACATTGTAATTATCAACAATCATATTGAACAACCACCATAATTACAAAAGTTAATTTGGACCATTGGTTGTAATTTCCAATGGTCATATTGAACAATGGTCAAATTTATCCTTATATGTACACCTACATATAAATCTTTTCATAACATTCTACAGGTTCTTACACCATATCTATTACACTGTCTATTTTTTTAATTAATAAAAATTAATTTTGTATACTTATTACGATCCACTAGAGTAAATGAATATAGTGTTGTCTCACATTTTCACATGATTTATGGTAATTGTTATTTTTAAATAATTTTTTTTAATATTCTAAGAATTAAAATTTTCATTAAAAAGATAAGAAAAGAAAAGGGATGTTCTATCTTGATTTTAAAAGAGTATATTAAATTATTTTATAAAATTTATTTTTTTTATATGTCAATATCCTTTCTTGATTTTTATATTTAATTGGGTATATGGTTATATGACATCATCAAATTTCTTATATGACTATTAAATATTGTGATCTTAGGATTATGTCAGGAATCACATTTCAATCTATTATTGGATTAAGCATTGATGAGTAATGAATTATCATATTATATCATGCACTTCCTTTCTCTGGATGTCTTCTGATTATGTGAAAAAGTCATGTTTACAAAACATGATTATTTTTCATAGGTTATTATATAATGATTTTATGAATGTATTATGATATTTTGGCATACATAAGTATCATTTTCATTAGGTTATGGGAGGTCCCATTTAACACATGGTGAACTAGAGAGCATGTTTATTTATTGTAGTTTTTCCCCATGTATACACATCCATATGAGGGTGTATATTCAGGATTATTGGTGAGACCATTTTCATTTCTATGCTCATTCCCAACATGGCCTCTACGGATTGTGTGTCTGTGTGTTTGTGCGTGTCTTAGGGGTTATTAGTGAGCCTGGGGAAGTTAATATTTCATGTGTATATATTTTTTGTCCTTTTTTGTTTGTATTTGGGATTTTCACAGTTGGTGATAAGTGTAGGATTAGGAAAAAACATCATGTATGATATTAGATGTGTTTGTTTAATATTCATACACGGATTTTTATGTTGTTTGGTTGTTAATTATTAATAATAATTTTGATATCAAGGACATAGTCTCCCGAATTAATGTTTTAGGACCACATGACTAGCCTTCAACCTCAATCATGTAGAGGGGAATTCTCTTGTTCATGTAGAATCCGCATCCCATGCACTATCAAGTTTCCCATGTTTGAGTCATTTCAAAGTGTTATCAGGTCTTTTTGTATGTTTTTTGGAAGATAGTGGATATGTGACTATGAATGTTTTGGAGGTTATGCTGGAACATGGATAGGTGTTTTAATAATAGTTGGACATTGGGAAGCCTTAGTTACCCAAGTGATTGGATTTTTGTTTTGATTTTCTCTATTATCATTCAGATATCGATTAAAATAGGATATGTTTATTTAATATCATGATTGTTCTTTTTTTGTGTTGTGACAGTCTCACACTCTCAAATATGATGATCATAAAAACATACATTATATTACTTATTTGATACCATCTATAAAATCCTAGATAAAAATAATCTTAATAACAACATGAAAATTATTATTTTACCTCTTAAATATGAAGTATCAATTTAGGTTTATAGATTTAGAGGATTAGGATACAACCTAAACAAAAAAATCACACGTTGTTTGTCTCAAATGAAAAAATTTCCCATTATATAAAAAACTAATTACTCATGAAAAGTGATCAACATATCCCTAAAATTAATTCACACCAGTTATCATTCAAAAAATTTCACCTGTACTAAATTTCTCCATAACATAGGGAAATTGAAAACATAAAAATGGGTGAGATCAAATGCCTAGTGAGGGAAACATATAACTGAAGAAATCATAGAATAAATAGGGAAAAATATTTTTTTAAGAATAGGTAAAAAATATGAATCCACAATCAACATAAAACTGGAATCGTTCTATTCCCACGAAAAAAAATAAAAACATTGATATCAATAATATTGATATCATATAGATATAATGCACAATGTGAGACATAAAAAACTTTTTGTGAAGGTCTTTACCTAAAACACTTTACTTGATATTGAGACCATAATCAAGACATCCTACTATTAAAGAATTGTGGAAAGACAATATCCTTTCATGGGAAGAGGAATACACTAAAACCCAACATGTTTTTTGTCATGATACCTATCAATACATCAATGTGATATATAATTTTGGGCCCCACTCATCACTTATTTATGTCCAATACATTCACCATAATAGGAAATTTATTAAAAATTCATTATAAACATTTCCAACAATCATATATATAGAAAAAAACATAAATAATTCTAATACTTTTTCCAAGTGAATAAAAGGGATAACCTAATCATAACCCTTCTAAAGGAATAATGTGGAAGGGTAAACAATACATAGTCAACTTTATTATAATAATCATTATTAGAATGCCAATACTTTTCCCCATGTCAATATAATATCACAATTTATAGGTGAACATAATTTAATTGGATTTATGTAAAATGTGGTGTTCACACCGTATAGATCAAGGGGTATTCACAAAGACAATAATGGAATAACATGATCAAAATCCATCCGGATTAAGAATGTGGATGGAACCTATAGAGAATATCCTAAGAAGATAGAAGTACTCATAAAAGTATTGATATGGTAGGAAGGTATATACCTAGAAAACAATGATACAATACCACATAATATATTCAAATGGTAGACTTCACCCAACTTATATGAAATAAGTTCAAAGAGCAATCATAATTCTATGAAAAATTATAGAATTATGAATATAATCAATATTGGGGAAGAAAATGGATCACTACCCATTTGAATAAGGGAAAATGATTTGGAAAGTAATTATAATGAATTATCATAAAAACATTAATGTATTTTAAATCAGTAGAACACTATAAAAATGGAAAATGGTGCATAAAATGTGTTATGTATCAAAGAATGAGAATCGAGACCAAGAAAATCCATAGATCTTAGAAACTTTTTAATGATACCCATAAAAATAGGTAAATTAAAATTGAATATAAACTACCATGATTAAAAGATAATTTATGATATTATATCTTAAATAGTAAATAAATAAAATACATAAATGAAATTATGTTCATAAATTAAATACGTATATCAATGAAGAGAAATTGAGATGAAAAACCTTACCTTTTGTCCCGAAATTCCATGAATATATTTTAACCTCATGTATCATATAAATTTAAATATAAATGAATAAATTTAGAAAAATTATCAAATCTATCTTCACTCATAATCTTTGAAATTATTTATTCTCTACATGAATTCTTTTGGTTTTCCACATCACGTGTTTATAGTTTTGATCATCAGTACTAGTTTCATAGTAGAGGTGTCCTTGTTAATTCTTATTTAAAAGTTCATCTTTACTATATAATCAAAGTTACAAAATTTATTTTCCATCATAGTTTATAAATTTAAAATTTCATTTTATTTTATTTTCTATTACAAAACATGATGATGAAATTGATGATGATCATGTTTCAGTGATTCTTAAGGAACAAAAGGTGTTTTTTAAATTAATAAGTTAAATGTGGATATAAAATTAAAAAATAAAATAATTATAAAATAATTTATATCATATTAAAGCACTAAATAAGTTCTCATAGTCATTAAAGATATAAATTCATCGGTTTTTTCATTAAGGTGGCTAAACTGACCAAAACATGAACATACCCTCATATAATGAATGATTATGAGGTTTTTATTTTTAATATAATTTTTTAGAAAGCATAATGATCTTATTTTTTTCTTATTAGTTTGATATATAATAATTATAAGGAATTATAATAATAGTTAATGGGTATTAAAGCATTACATAATTTCAAAAAAATATTATCCTCCTAGAATAATTAATTTAGACGATTGAATTATCGATGATGGTTTGTTGATCATGTCATTAATGGGATATCTAATTTTTTTTAATACCAAAACATTAATTATATAAAAATATCATATTTATACTTTAATACCATCCTTATATCAGACCTTGTGAGGTGCTATAAGAAAATGAAACACATTATGATGTAGAGTCTGTAGTCCACACATCACACGAACAAAAATTTGGTTTTTATTAATGGATGAGATATATGAATAATAAATGATAATAAAAATAATATATTAAAATTTAATTATATAAATTATATTAATATAATTATATATTTTTTGTTAAAATAGTTTTTAAAGATGAAAATTAAGAAGAAAAATTAAGTTTTTGATAATACTCATGTCAGAGACTTGGATTTCTTTCGAGGTATCCTTGAATTTGAGGGACTTATTATAAGTATGAGTGACCATTGGATTATGTACATGGGAGAGGGTTGTAGGGAGAATAAAAGAGAAGATTTTAAATCAGCAATTCTATAGTAAGGTATGTATTTAAGTGGTTTAGATGTCACCCTTCTATAATATAAGGAAATGATAGTTTTGGGGATGCCTTTACATTTTTCAATAATTTCATGACACTATTCAAGGTTCAAAGGATCTAAAGTAATAATAAAATGTATGGGAAACATTTCTTGGTCAAGAATAATCATACTCAATAGTTTATAGGTAGGTTTTTATAAAAAAAATAGTTCATTAACACTATGTTAAACTCAATTTACCCTTTTTACATTTACCATATTAATTAATTTCAAACCATAATAATTAATTTTAGTGAAAAATATTATAATTAATCTTTTTAACTAATTTTATGATTATAATTTAAAATTATATATTCATTTTATCAAATTTAAATTTTAGTTCATTAAAAGTTAATTTTAAAACAAACACCCTTAATCATGTAAAAATAGTTGTTAGAAAAATAATGTTTTTAGATATATATTTATATATAAGATAAAATTATCATGGTTAATATTTTATATATCATAAATTTAATTATAATGAATTTAATATGATTAATTATATTTCCTTAGAAATCCAAACCAAAACCTCACATTGGAAATACTTGAATTAATAGAAAGATTGAGAATAGTTTTTGTATAAATATAATAGTTTAATTAGTTATAAAAATTTTTTCCATCAGTTTTTTTAAGTTCAAATAATATTTTAAAATGAATAATGTTATTATTGAAATTTATATCTAACTATATATAATTTTTTGAAATCTTCTAGGTTTTATATGCATAGTTATAATTCATGGAAATTGTAATTTTCATAAATATTTATTTTTTTGACTAAAAATAATTCTTTTTATAAAATGATCAAAAATTAATAATGAGTCAATTTTAATATTATGAATTCAAAAATTAAATTTAGTTTTATATATTTCAAATTTAGAATATTGTAAATTTATTTTTTTAATAAAATCTGTAAATATAACTAAAAACCATTTTATCAGAAAATGAAATTTTAAAATATTTACTAATATTAATATTATTTCATTTAATTTACCAACTGAACTAGTATTAACCAATTATTAATATCAAAAATAATTTATAATTAATCATATTTTTCTTGAAAGAAAAATCTAATCTCATAAAACAATTTTTTTTGTAAAAGTAATTTCGTGAATAATAAATGATCCTAATAGAAATTTTATGTAATTTTTTTAAATTTCATTCCTATTAAATGTATAATTTATTTTATTTATACATACATTTAATAAATTGGTTACTACTATTAATTCCCTACGATTCTAAAGTTAGGTTTTAATGTTCGTACATAATTAATTATATTTTATGTAAATATATCTTGGTTTTGTTTAAGTTCGGTGTTGCGTGATGAAAAATCTATCGAACACATTGACTTATTCAAAGTTTACCATGTGTTATATTTTCAAGTATTTACATTATCCCCCCAAAAAAATTACATATTTTCAATTTTTCTCATTATATCAGCGTAATTACTATGGGGAACTCATAATGTACCATACACCACTAGATAATCAAAGGTTTATTTATGATGTGGATTAACATTTATCTATATGAAAAAATATTATAAAAATTTTAGAAGGGAAGCTAACCCATTTGAAATTTCATATAAATTTCTTATAAGGGATGAATATCTATATCAATGAGGAATTACTCTAAAAAACAACAAAAATGATTTATATATCAATCATAACACCATGGGTTTTTATTTATAAGTAAACATATAGTAGATGTTGAAAATTTGAATGACATATGATACTAGAATATCTATAGTGAAAACTCACTATATGATTCATTTGTAGAAGATTCAAAGGAGTTTACATGTTTTCATTTTTTGGGGGACTATCTCCCTTATTATCCCTTATATTGGGACATTAATTCCCACAATACCAAACTCAATTTCATTAAAAAAAGATGTTTTTGTATATTCTCTCTTTTTCTTACACTTTTATGTTTTATAACCTTCAAATCCAGAATAATATTATTTACTTGTCCCTTTAATGTAATTACCAGATATTGGTTCTTAAATTTTTGAAATATTGAAAATTTAATCTTTTTTATTTATCATCTTCATTCCTTCTATTTCTTGAGACTCCATATTTCTCTTCCTCGGTTTTTTGGGACTTAGACTAGGTTCACATTGTTAATCATATTTAATGATAGATATTTTTTCATAATCACAATTTTTCTCACTCCAACACCCATTCTGGTAGGTTTTTCATCAATTTAATCTTCAAATTTTTTCCTCAGACCCATTATTCCTTCTAATTTTAGTCATTACTAAAAAATAGTTATAATGAGTAAAGATCATTTTTAGTGAATAATAATAAATAATTATAACAAAAATTAACCTCAATATGTATCACATTATTAAACAATTATATTATACTATTTCTCATTCAACTCAACTTGTATCAAAATTAGTTCAACCTATAAATCTCATATATCATTCTTAGTACATCCTAGGTTAAATTGAGCTGGTATCTCTCAAACTTCCTATCCTAAACCTCAAAATAATGACCCCAAATTAAAATATACTATATTAAAGTAGACTAAACCCATTAATCATTGAAAGTAATTCTCCCATAATTAAACTTCTCTTTACTAAAACAACGTTAGTAATTCCCATAATAATATTACACATGTATTTATATACCATAATCAAATACTCTAAAAATAATAACTTTCCCAAAAAAATTGAATCTCCAAGTCATTAAACCCCAAAAATATTACATATTCTTTAAAAAATTACTATAACTTCAACCCTCAAATGTTATTAACCATTAGTTTATAATGTCACACACTAGTCGAAATATGTCATAATACAGAAAATGAGATTTACTTATCCAAAAAATTATAGAATAAATTATCAATCTCAATTATAGCAATTACTATCTAACATACTTATTCAAAATAAAACCACCCATTATAATCTCAACATCATTTGAATATTAATCTTAAGATTTATTCATGCCAGAATCATGTTTTCTCCAATAGTTATTCCAAAAAAAATAACCTTGCCATAAAATAAACTTTCAAGGTTATTAATACCATTTAATATAAGTCACCATTACATTAAAGTAAAATAACTAAAGAATAATCCTTATTGGTTTCACATAATCCTCATAACATTTATTGTATACTATATTATCTTTGATAAATGTCACTCACTAAAAATATCTAATAGTTTCAATATTATACCAATCTCACTACCTTAGGTAATACTAGGAAACTAACCTTTTCCATCATAATAGTCATATAATAAAATTCATAACCATATAAATATTCTCCCTTATTTGGTTATAAGATTTATTGGGTTCCTAATACATACCTTTCCCAACATTATTTCCATGATCCTATTTCAACAAAATACTAGAAAAAATGCTTATGATAATATCTAGAACACATATTTGAAAACATTAATATTAATATTGTTTCCCTTATCACACATTTCTTTTATCTTATGATACATTTTTATCAAACTATGACTCTCATTGTCTAATCATTGGTATTTTGTGGTCATTTCTTTGTTACGTTATCTAACCTAATTTGTTAACATTATTCTTAAATATGTCATAGTGGATTATAAAATGAATAATATTAACCAAATCATATACCTTAAGAGTTTCTTTATGGGTGTGTAGTCTTTGTCTCACTCATCATGAATTAGAGTAATGCTTGATTCAATTTGTATCGATCCTTTTTCTGGGTGATTACCCCTTGGGGAATTTATTCCATAGTTATATCTACTTTCTAGTATCTAGGGTGGGATTAATTACCTGGGAAACCTCATACTTAAGACTTTACTAAAAAATATTAATGTTATATAATTATTATAATTATTCCTATGATTTTTACTTGGGTTCTATAACCCTAATCCCTAAATAACATGTTCATTGTTACCTCAGATTAAAATCATATAATATTCAAAAGGGTTATCTATAAATTTAAAATTATGGTCAATATTAAATTATAAATCCTTAAATTATCATAAAAACATCATAACCTCCAATGTTATCAAAAAATTCCCTTTGATACCAATTTTTATAACCTAAACTCACACTCCTAGATCTAGGGCTCCAAAAAACATAAATTATAATACTTTCTTGATACCGGCTGGAAAATACTAGACAAAACCAACCTTATTATCAAAATAAAAATGATTTTTCATATATTAAGTACAAATAATAATGTCAAGATTAGAGCTATAGAGTATTAGGACACAATATAAACTGATGAATCCCATGTTCTTATATCAAATAAAAAAATACCATTATATATAAAACACCTTACTTCATGAGAATTATTCAACATAAACCTGAAATTAATTCACACTTTTTATCCTTATAAACATTTCTTGTTTATTAATTTTCTCCATAAAATTAGGATTGGGTCTAGCACAATGCACCTTTTTTAGAGTTATTACACCTAGGTACCTCTGTTCCAGAACTACGCCCAATTATATTATCTAGAAGGGATTTATTTATAGGAGAAACCAAATAATATCTACCCTACCAAAACAATAGGATAATCTTATATACTTATCCCCAAATTCTATTACAGGGTTATTTTTCCTAATTTAGGATTTACTAAATCTAGTTCCCAAGGTTTATACAAATCTTCCTCTGATAGAAACTGTACCAACCCCAAACCCATTAGCCCGACTCCAACGTCTTATTTGTTACATTGGAGTAGATAAATGGAATAAAATCCTAAAGGACCTATCAATTTAGAACTTATTGAGTACAATACACATATATTATTCCCATTTTATATTGGTAATAGAATAAAAAAATATTTTACATAAAAAATAAAATGTTTAGAATCCTTGGAAAATCACTCAGAAGAATCATACTCATAACATTGATAATGGAAACAAAATAAAGTTGATTTGAAATTCTAAGCAAGGGTTAAGTAAAATGGAAGTTATCATGAATCAATAAGCATAATCAACATTGAAAAGTAAATAAATGGACACATGTTCCCTTTAAATAAATTGACTATCATCGTAAGATAAGGAAGAATCAAAATGGAAAGGTAAATTACTAAAAACACATGATATTTAATCCCTAAATTGAAATGAAATGCATCCATAGATAATATAATTACAAAAAATATCAAGGATAATAATAATAATATAATTCTCAATGAATGAAATGCTTAATTATTAAACATCATGTCTCAGGGATGTGATACCTCTACTATCAAGACCTTTTAAAATAAAGTTAAATCTACAGGTATATACCCATTAAATTTATCCAATACATTTGTCTCATGAGACATAAAAATGCATCAAGGGTCTTTTTAAAATATTCCCCACCCATAATTTCATGTCAAAATCATTCCTCATATATTTAATAACTTATTTAATTCATGTATAATATAAATATATTTTCTGAGTAAATGATATAGATTTACCAATATTTCCCTAGTTAATAAAACATCATTAAAATTAAAATTGTATATAAAAAAATTATGGTTTTGGAAATAAAAATATCTATTATAAAATAATATGTATATTTAAGAAAAATTCAAAAATAAAGTGACTGTTTCAAGATAATTTTAACAATGAAAAAAGAAATTGATATTGTACAATCACTACGGGAAAAATGGGATTTTACGACGGGTTATTTGCGATGGGAATAAATCCCGTCGCAAATAAATGGGCTTTTGCGACGGGATTGCTTTCCCCGTCGCAAATAGTTTTCCCGCGATGCGCGCCAAATCGCGGGAAAACTATTTGCGATGGGAAAATATTCCTGTCGCAAATAACCGGCGGCGGTAAAAGGTATTTGCGACGGGAATATTTTCCCGTCGCTAATAGTATGTTATTTGCGACGGGTCCCGTCGCAAATAACTATTTACATGTTGACCGTAATAAATGCGGGCTAAGGTATTTGCGACGGTACCCGTCGCAAATACTAGTTTTTGCGACGGGATACCCGTCGCAAATGGGCCCGTCGCAACTAATCTAACCTATAAATACCCCAATCCGTTTTTTTCAAATCATTCTCATTCTCTATCTTCTCCTGCTCTCAAACTTTTGTTTCTAAAGTTGAGTTTTTCTTCAGTTTAATTTTTTTTTTCGGAGCTGATATTAAAGTTTTGAAGAACGATCAGACCAGATCAATTTTCAAGGTATTTATGTTCATTTTAATTTAATATTTATTTTTAATTTTCAATTAGTTTCAATTATTCTTAATTAGTTGTAATTTAATTATGTTTATATTGTTTTCTTACTTAATAAATTTAAATTATTAGTATTGTTCATAGTTAATGGTAATTAGGAATAATTAGTAATAATTTTTAATAATTAAGAATAAATATTAATAATTAGTAATAAATACCAATAATTATTTGTATATTTTATTATTAATATTAAAATAATATAATTTTTTATATATATACAATTCTCTTTTCATCTGTGTGTTTACTGTCTTCACATGTATTATTTGTATGTGGAGATAGAAAACGCACAGATGAAAGGAGAATTGTATATAAATCAGAAAATTATATTATTTTAATATTAATAATAAAATATACTAATAATGTTATTATTTGTAATTATTGGTAATTATTCCTAATTATTGGTAATTATTCTTTTAATTACTAATAATTAGGAACAATTATCAATAATTATCAATAATTAAGAATATTTAGTAATAATTAGTAATAATTGCCAATAATTTGTAATAATTAGTAATAATTACCAATAATTAGTAATAATTAGTAATAATTACCAATAATTAGTAATAATTAGTAATAATTACCAATAAGTAGTAATAATTACCAATAAGTAGTAATAAATATGTATAATTTGGAATAATTACCAATAATTAACAATAATTAGTAATAATTAGTAATATTTACCAATAATTACCAATAATTAGTAATAATTAGTAATAATTACCAATAATTGCCAATAATTACCAATAATTAGGAATAATTAGGAATAATTAGGAATACTTAGGAATAATTAGGAGTAATTAGGAATAATTAGGAATAATTAGGAATAATTAGGAAAAATTAGGAATAATTATCAATAATTATCAATAATTAGTAATAATTAGTAATAATTAGGAATAATTAGGAACAATTATCAATAATTATCAATAATTAAGAATAATTAGGAATAGTTAGGAATAATTGTCAATAATTATCAATAATTAGTAATAATTAGTAATAATTAAGAATAATTAGGAACAATTATCAATAATTAAGAATAATTAGTAATAATTAGGAACAATTATCAATAATTATCAATAATTAAGAATAATTTGTAATAATTACCAATAATTACCAATAATTACCAATAATTAGCAATAATTACCAATAATTACCAATAATTAGGAATAATTAGGAATAATTAGGAATAATTAGGAATAATTAGGAATAATTAGGAATAATTAGGAATAATTAGGAATAATTAGGAATAATTAGTAATAATTAGGAATAATTAGTAATAATTAGGAATAATTAGTAATAATTAGGAATAATTAGTAATAATTATTTATAATTAGTAATAATTATTTATAATTATTTATAATTATTTATAATTATTTATAATCAGTAATAATTACCAATAATTACCAATAATTACCAATAATTACCAATAATTACCAATAATTACCAATAATTACCAATAATTACCAATAATTACCAATAATTACCAATAATTACCAATAATTACCAATAATTACCAATAATTACCAATAATTACCAATAATTACCAATAATTACCAATAATTACCAATAATTTGCAATAATTAGTAATAATTAGTAATAAATACCTAAAATTATGAAAAATTAGAAAAAATTAAGAAAAATTAGGAAAAATTAGGAAAAATTCTCAATAATTAGTAATAATTACCAATAATTAGTAATAATTACCTATAATTAGTATTAATTACCAATAATTAGTATTAATTACCAATAATTAGTAATAATTAGGAATAATTAACAATAATTAGTAATAATTACCAATAATTATTAATAATTACCAATAATTACCAATATTTAGTAATAATTAAGAATAATTGCCAATAATTAACAATAATTGCCAATAATTAACAGTAATTGCCAATAATTACCAATAATTGCCAATAATTACCAATAATTAGTAATAATTACCAATAAATAGTAATAATTATCAATAATTAGTAATAATTACGAATAATTAGTAATAATTACGAATAATTAGTAATAATTACGAATAATTAGTAATAATTACGAATAATTAGTAATAATTACGAATAATTAGTAATGATTACCAATAATTAGTAATAATTACTACTAATTATCAATAATTACTAATAATTATCAATAATTACTAATAATTATCAATAATTAGTAATAATTAGTAATAATTAGTAATAATTAGTAATAATTAGCAATAATTAGTAATAATTAGCAATAATTACTAATAATTAGTAATAATTAGCAATAATTACTAATAATTAGTAATAATTAGTAATAATTAGCAATAATTAGTAATAATTAGGAATAATTAGTAATAATTAGTAATAATTAGTAATAATTAGTAATAATTATTAATAATTAGCAATAATTACTAATAATTAGCAATAATTACTAATAATTACTAATAATTAGCAATAATTACTAATAATTAGTAATAATTAGTAATAATTACTAATAATTAGTAATAATTAGTAATAATTAACAATAATTAATAATAATTAGGAATAATTAACAATAATTAGTAATAATTAGTAATAATTAGGAATAATTAGTAATAATTAGGAATAATTAGTAATAATTATTATTAATTACCAATAATTAGTATTAATTACCAATAATTAGTATTAATTACCAATAATTAGTATTAATTACCAATAATTAGTATTAATTACCAATAATTAGTATTAATTACAAATAATTAGTATTAATTACCAATAATCACCAATAATTACCAATAATCACCAATAATTACCAATAATTACCAATATTTTCCAATATTTTCCAATAATTACCAATATTTTCCAATAACTACCAATATTTACCAATAATTAGGAATAACTACCAATAATTAGGAATAACTACCAATAATTTGGAATAATTACCAATAATTTGGAATAATTACCAATAATTTGGAATAATTACCAATAATTTGGAATAATTACCAATAATTAGGAATAATTACCTTATTACATTATTTGTATATTTTATTATTAATATTAAAATAATATAATTTTCTATATTATATACAATTCTCTTTTCTTCTGTGTTTTTTCTGTCTCCACATGTAATATTGGCATTCTTTTTCAAAATTATCAACCTACTCGCCAATGGAGAGGTGAAAGTGAATGCCAATATTACATGTGGAGATAGAATGTGAAACACAGAGATGAAAGGAGAATTGTATATAATATAGAAAATTATATTATTTTAATATTAATAATAAAATATACTAATAATGTAATGATGTTATTATTATATAATTAATATTTATGAAAAAAATTATATTAGTATTATTAAAAAAAATAAAAAATCAATATAATATTAAAATTATCAATATTTGTAACAGGTTTTGCTTTATTCTCAATATATTCAATCCTTGCTTGTGTTTTTTCTAACAAATTATTCAAAACCAGTAATGCTTTTATATTTTATAGAAAAATATGGAACAATGAGGTCGTCAACAGTCATTATTAGATGACCGCATATGGATAAATCAACGTAGAAATCCAAATGGTTCTGGTTTAAATCCAGTATATATAGAGGGTGTGGTGATTTTTTTATCATTTGCGGCATCAAATCCAAAATTTGTTTCAGAAGGAAAGATAAAATTCCCTTGTAGAAAATGTGCATTGAGAACGTTTGACACGTTTGACAAAGTGGGGGAACATCTCTTGCGTTTTGGTTTTCAAGCAGATTATGTTTTTTGGTATCAACACGGTGAACGCAGTTCTAGAGCAGGTGATACCAACTTGATTCCGGATCCATCCCAGTTTCAAAATTTAGTACATGATGTTGCAGGTTCATCTGTTCAACATACAGAAACTCCGGCTGATATAGCTTCAAATCCTGAGTCGGGACCGTCTGAATTTTATGAGTTGTTGAAGTCTGCTGAGGATGTATTATATCCGGGCTGCAAGATGAGCAAATTAGAAGCAGTTGCAAAATTTATGGCTATCAAATCAGATAACGGAATGTCAAACACCTGTTTTGACCAGATATTTTCTTTGCTGAAAACACTGTTACCCGAAGGAAATGTTTTACCTGCAAATTACTATGAAAGTAAGAGGTTGGTTCGAAATTTGGGACTTACTTGTCAGAAGATTCATGCATGTTCAAATGACTGCATTTTATATTCTGGGGAAAATGAGTCGTTGGATAGTTGTCCCACATGTGGGAAACTGAGATATAAAGAAGGACAACACGGGAAGTCTGGTTTGATTCCTGTAAAACAGTTGAGATATTTTCCGCTTACATCCAGACTTCAGCGTTTATTCATGTCTAAGAATACAACGACAATGATGTCATGGCATAAAGAAAATATTTCACCCGATAAAAGCTTGAATCATCCAGCCGATGGTGATTCATGGAAACATTTTGATAGAGTGCATCCATCCTTCGCTTTAGAAGCTAGAAATGTTCGACTGGGCCTTTCCACTGATGGTTTCTGTCCGTTTGGATCTTATGGTAGTCAGTATTCATGTTGGCCTGTTTTTTTAACTCCGTACAATTTACCTCCATGGATGTTGATGAAGGAGCCATATATCTTTTTGACTTTACTAATTCCAGGACATCTGAAGAAAAATATTGATGTTTATTTGAAGCCATTGATTGATGAATTAAATTTATTGTGGAGTACTGGTGTCAGTACATATGATGTTGCAACAAAACAGAATTTCATACTGAGAGCAGCATTGATGTGGACAATAAGTGACTTCCCAGCTTATGGGATGTTATCTGGCTGGAGTACACATGGTTAGAAATCATGTCCTTACTGTATGGGAGAGAACAAAGCATTTATGCTCATTCATGGAAAGAAACCTTGTTATTTTGACTGTCATCACAGATTTCTTCCAGCTGATCATCCTTTTCGCAGAAACAGATCTCATTTCAGAAAAGGAACAGCTGAAAGGGATGGACCTCCAAAAATGCTATCAGGTTCGGAGTTAAAATCTGTTGTATTTTCATTACCTCCCATCACTTTTGGTCCCACAATAAACCAACAGAAAATTTCTGGTTTTGGGAAAGAACACAATTGGATTAAACGTAGCATATTTTGGTATTTGCGATATTGGTCTGATTTGTTGGTCCGACACATGTTAGATGTCATGAATATTGAGAAGAACTGTTTTGATAATTTGTTTCATACCGTTTTGGATACGCCAGGAAAGAGCAAAGACAATGTAAATGCACGTTTAGATCTTGCCCAAATTTTCAGGCGTCCAGAATTGCAACAATTTGAGAATGTCAGAACAGAAAGGTTACTGAAACCAAAAGCAGCTTATACACTATCTAAAGAAAACCGTTTATTATTTTGTCAGTGGATTGCAGATTTGAGACTTCCAGATGGCTGTGCTTCCAATTTGGGTAGATGTGTAAAGAATGGTCATATTACTGGATTAAAAAGTCATGATTGTCATGTTATAATGGAGAGACTTCTACCCATTGGATTAAGAGGTCTGTTGAATTCTGTGATTTGGGATTCCATAACAGACATGTCTCGTTTTTTTCGGGAAATTTGTGCGGCTACGGAAGATTATGATGCTCTAGGAAAACTTGAAAAAGATGTTGTTGTAATTATATGTAAACTGGAAAAAATATTTCCGCCGTCTTTCTTCGACTCAATGGAACATTTTATGTTACATTTTCCATATGAAGCCAAATGTGGAGGTCCAGTACAGTTTCGATGAATGTACCCATTTGAAAGATGCATGCAAAAATTGAAAAGAAAAGTATGCAACAAAGCATCTGTTGAAGGATCTATTGCAGAAGCTTATTTGCAAGAGGAAATATCTTTTTTCTGCTCCCATTATTTTGAATCTGAGTATCCTTCAAAACATAACCGAATGGGACGAAATGAGAGGAATATTGATGAAATCGACAATCAATTATCTGTTTTCAACCAGTCAGATCTTGGTTTTGGTGGAGTTTCTGAACGCTGGCTTTCAGATGATGAACATCATAGAGCTCATACGTATGTTCTGCTCAACTGTGAAGAGATGACATCAGTTGTACTGTAAGTGTTTATATCACTTATTCTATCATTTATGTTACAGTAAATAACTTTGGTTTTTATAGGTTGTATGATAATCATATCAAGAAAGAAATTCCACAAATTACAGCAGCTGCTCTCGAAGAACGTCGACTGAAAAATTTCTCTCAGTGGTTTCAAAAACTGGTAACATAAATTCTTTATCTTTTAGCAACTCATTCAATATATAGTTTACTATATTGATAATTATTTCACAAATTTTCAGGTGTCTCGACATGCTGATAAAATTGACAAACGGCTATGTGTATTGAGTAACCCACCTTCCAAACTTGTTAAAACTTATAATGCATATGTGGTGAATGGATTTCGATTCCACACACATGCATATGGGGAATCGAAAAAAACAATGAACAGTGGATTTAGCTTGAGAGGATCTCATCATCGAGAAAATGAAGTTGACTTTTATGGCATACTTGATGAAATCATTGAACTCTGTTATCTTGGACAACATTACATAACCATGTTCAAATGTCGGTGGTTGGATACAGAGAGAGGCGTGCGTGTTCATCCGACTCATGGAATCATCGATATTAAATGTAAAAGTGTTCTCGCAGTAAATGAACCATTCTTATTGGCTCAACAGGTATATCAAGTTTATTATGCAAAGTACTGTGCAACATCAAGAGACTTGACTGGTTGGTGGAGTGTAATAAAAATCAAAATTCGAGACAATCAGTTTAGTCAAAGTGAATGTTCTTTCACTGATGTGAAAAGAATTGATGTTTTTCAAGAGAGTACTCAAAATCAATCTTTTTTATAAAGAGACATGAGTATCGATGACGACACCCCACATTTAAGAGTCGGTGATGACGATGATGTTAATGATGTCACATATGAATTTGAAACGGTAAGAGATGAAGCAACTGTAACTCGAATGGATATCGATGATGTTGAGGAGGAATATGAAGATGACATTGACATATATGAAGATGATGATGAAGATGAACACTGATAGCATTCCATGGTATTTATATACAATCATAATATGTATATATGTATATATAATAGTAATTATCAATTATTTGCTAACATTAACATTTTCTGTTTCAGATGGACGACGCCACATTTCGTGCATTGGCAGATGCTGACCTGACTTTTGATGCGGATGAGTTGCTGACAGATGACCCTCAGCCTACAGGCGCTCTAGGGAGTACGCGGAGGGGGCGCGGTCTTGCACGATTGATGATTCCTGACCCCGTCCCCGAGCGACGTCCACGTCTTGGGTTTGATCCACGCACACGGAGGTGTGATAACCTGTGTGATAACCTGTGGATTTGACTAAGATTTCGTTAATCTATTCACATAATAAATGTTTATTATTTTTTCAGTTTTCCGCATATAGCAGTCGGACAGGGCAGCGCTATTTTGTGCAACTATTTCTCTCAGCCGTGGACCACATGGGAGCAGATTCCCATTGATGTGCAGCAGGCCATGTTCGGCCATTGGTTGGTACGTACGTAAATAAATAATTTTTATTTTGAAAATTATTTCATTTCTAACTTGATATTTTGATTTATTTGTAGGGTTTATGGTATCCGATCGACGATACCATGCGTGACGCCATCCACGAGGCATGGGAGGTGGCCATGCGTGATCACCTTCGTCAGTTTTTGCGCAATTTAAGAAAAGCTGCGATGAAGAAAGCAGGAGTGTCAGATTTTGAGGAGTCATGTAGAGCACACCGACCAGAGTATATTTCATCCCATGTATGGGATGGATTATGTGCGCACTGGTTGAGTGGTGCCTTTCATAGGAGATCATCGGTGGGGAGGCAGAATCGGGGGAGACAGGAGGTGACTCATCGAGCTGGGAGTCGTTCTTTCAGTACTCATAGACAGCATCTGGTACGTACATTATTTATAAATATTTTATATAACTATAAATATTAACAGTTTATTTTTTATTCTTATAGTCTGTCGAGCACCCCGATATTACAGAGTACGACATATATCGGAGGATGTATAGTGAAATTGCTACTGGGGAGCTCAGAGGTGATCTTCAGCATCACATCGTGGTCAGTATTATTTGTTTTCAAGTTTAAAAATTAACTGCATATAATATATTCACAATTTTAATTTTAAATTGCAACTATAGGAGTCATATGAGGCTGCAGCGGCACAGGCCCGGCCTGAGAGTCAGGCCGAGTCATCAGATCAGACCACTGCCCGTCAGTTTGATGATGCGGCATGGATGCAGGACACCCAGTATGCCTTCGAGAAGGGCCGGGTAGTTGGTATCGGCTCTCGACTGACTCCCGGAGATTATTATGGCAATGCTGCGATGTCGGCGTCCAGCTCGAGAGGAGCTCGTGCATCTTCTTCTACACAGTATGAGGATCAGTTGCGATCTCAGACTGCACAGATAGAGAGTCTCCGACAGGAGCAGGAGCAGATGCGTCAGCAGCATGAGGAGGAGCGTCGACGCCAGCAGCAGCTGTACGAGGAGCAGGCGAGTTGGTGGCAGCAGCAGCATCAGGAGCAGATGGAGTACATGCACCGACTCACTCATGCTTTAGGGATGGAGTTTCCTCCACCACCATCTGCAGATCCCCCACCTCCCCCCCTCCCCCCCTCCTTCATATTAGAGTTTGTATTTCTATTATAAAATTTGTGAAATCAAAATATTTTTTTTTCTATTCGTAGTTTCTGTCTCATTATAAAATATTAATAATATTATATTTTTAAGTAACAATATTAATATGAATAATAATATTATTTATATTTTATAATATTAAATTATATATATATATATTAAAATTATATATATATATTAAAATTTTATAATATTATAATTTAATTATATTTTTTGTAATACATGAATTATTTTAATATTTGAATGTAAAATAATTCTATTATTTTTATATTAATTAAAATAACTTATTAATATTTTTTTTATTTATGAATTATAATTGTAATATTATTATATTAATTAAATCATTTATTAATATTCTATTATTTTTTATTTTTGAATTATAATTCTACTATTATTATAGTAATTAAAATAATTTATTATTTTCATTTGTAAATTATAATTCTATTGTTATATTAATTAAAATAATTTATTAATAATTTATTTTTTTTATTTTTTTTATAGTATTTGCGACGGGATACTATACCCGTCGCAAATACTAGTATTATTAATAGTTTTTTATTTTTTTAAAAAAATAGTATTTGCGACGGGATACGATGCCCGTCGCAAAAACCATTTTAAAAGTTTTTTACAAAAATACGGAATACTATTTGTGACGGGGAGAATGACCGTCGCAAAAAAAGGCTTTAGCGACGGGCCCGTCGCAAATAAGTGTAGTTGCGACGGCATTTTCAGCAACGGGCTATTTGCGACGGGATCCCGTCGCAAATAGCCCGTCGCAAATACCTGTTTTTCTAGTAGTGAATAATTATTACCACTTGGTAATTTTCATGCAAAATACCCTGGGATAAATTTTTTAAAATTTAAACAGAAAATACCAAGAATAATGATATTAAATGTAAAATTCGCAGCATATACACCATATAAAATTGAATTGGTTCATAATAAAAAATAAGTCTTAGTGGGATGTAAATTGAGAAAAAATCCCTTACCTCATGTTTTATTTTGGAAGAACAAAATTTAACCAAATATATAGTGGTTTTAAACCTATAATTAACTTTTAAAATCACCGTATTAAAATTTTTAATATCATATATTATCCTTTTATAAAATTTTACCCACCATTTTATAATAATATTTCATTATTTTCAATGTTACATGTGTTAATTCCCTTATTTTCTCATGGATGTTTTCTCAAGAAGGATCAAGTTATTACACATATTTTATAGTTCCATAATATCCATAATAATAATCAAGAAATAATTATCATATTTATTCAAAATTTATTGTTTTAAAACCAACCATTAAATATGGTTATGAAAAATGAATCACATTACAATGAAGGAGATGCAGGGTCGTTTGTAAGCCTCACGAATGATTCCATTTTTCAAAAATCATTATGGAAAGGAGTTAATTAATATTTTATATTTATAAAATTATAATAATATAATAAATTACATATTATTTTATTATACATTTATAACATCCACTTTTTTGGTTTTGAAAAAATATTCACATCGCTTCTTTAAGGCGGTTTCCCATGCATACAAAAACTCATCATCAAGTGAGTGAAAATCCAGAAAATAAAATGATAAATTGCCATTAAGAAATGATAAATATCACATAAATATAATATTTATTTCATTTATATCACATATATTGATTAAATTTAACCATTTAAAATTCCATGTAATATGTATGTGAAAGATGAATCACATCATTTCGTGAGGGTGTAGTCCACCGTACACATGAGGGACGTTATTATGTCCCATACAGAATGAAAATTAAAAAAGTTATATATTATATAATTAATTAAGATGTATAAATATGTTATAAATATAATATTTCTACTTTATATCCATCATCATACCCAACCGTTAAAGGTGTTAATAGAATAATAAATGGCATCAGTTCGTGAGATAGTAGTTCACCGTGCACATGAATGATGATTTAGTAACCCATTTGATGGAAGTGGTGATGTTTTTAGGTCATGCACTTATTAAAAAAATATAATTGAATATTGAGTATACTGATGTTGTTATGTCTTCATTTTTGAATAATAATTTAATGAGGTGGACAAATAAAAAATAAAAATGCACGTTGAAGAACATTACCTCTTCTTTGAGTATCCTCAATAGGTTTTCACTGAATCCTTCCTAAGTTAGAACCTATATAATGATTATATAATACCGGTAGGGAATTTTGAAATTATTTTTGGATGGTGTTTTCCAAACCAAATAGGTTTGAAGGTTTGAATAATTGTAGAGAGGGGGTGGCCTTTTATAAGAGAGGTGATTTCACACTCAAAATGTTTGAAACGATTCAACGTACTCTCATTTTTATCATTCCAAAAGATTCCAAAGTTATCAATTGTGGAATCTAGAAGATATAAGGTAAAAATATGACCGTAAAAGTGGTTTTCTACAACTTGGTAAGTCATTTTTAACCCTTATCCTCTTATTTTAACCATAGGTAAATCAATTTTTAACTTAACAGTGGTAATTAATTTTTACTATTTTCAATATTTATTTATTTAAAAAAATAAAGTTGACCTTATTATAAATTATAAATTATTCTGATTAAAAATATGTAATATCTTTTTCCAAATTCAATTCATAAAATTTAAAAAAAATAGTTTAAAATTAATCCCATAGAGGCGAAGAGATATCTGGTTTTTATAGAGAAGATATTAGAAATATTGCATTATTTTTATATCAAAATTAAATATTAAAATGATTATAATGACCCAAATTGAAGTAATTTATATAAACTGTAACTAATTTTACTTTAAAATCAATTAAAAATATATTTTACCATTACAAATTATTTAAATGAAAACGATTTTTTTGATAAAAATTTAGTATTTTTCATTGTTCATCAAAAAATGAAACTTTTTAGAAAAATACAAAAACACTCTAAGATAATTTTGATATTAATTTTTCAAAAATAAAGTTTATTTTATCAAATAAATTTTCTAACAGTGCTAAAAATTAATTTTTAATTTAATTATGAAATGCGTGACTAAATTGTGTTTTTTAAAACATAATGTTGTATGTATCATAAGCTATTAAAATTATTAGTAGAGAAATATATTGTAAAGTCATGGGGTGTTAAATTATTCCCTCATAAAAAAATTCCATCATTAAAATTTCATAGATATTACCTTCTATAAATATGTGTGTAGTTCTTACTCATAATATACTACGGTTCCCATGTTATTTCATCTATTTATTGATTTTTCTAATTCATTGTTACCTGATGCTTCATCTAATTACTCAATAATTTCACTTTAATATTAAGAATATAGATGGGTTATTCACAATAAGATATATCGGGTTTCAATTATAATTCATCATTGTTGAGCGCATGCATTGGATCCAGCATGTACTTCCTTAATAATGATATATGGAACACATCATTCCCTTTTGAGAAATTTGGGTGCATTTCGAAATGAAAAGAAACAAATCCATTTTTAAGAATTTTCAAGGGTAAAATGTGTATAAGCCTCAATTTATTTTTATTATCAATCCTTATAATACCCTTCTAGGGAGATACCTTCAAGAAAACATGATCTTCCACCATGAATTCCAAATAGTTCATAATATTATCGACATAACCATTTTTCCTACATTGGGATGATTTAATGTGGACTTGAATTGCCTTTACATTTATTATTATATTTTGAATAAGTTTTGGGGAAAAAATTTTAATTTTATCAACTTCTTCCCAAAAAGGTCGACTAAAAAATCTTTTCCAATATCATGCTACACAAATTTCCATTTTCATAATTGAATAAAAACTATTATTATATGAAAACTAATCTAAAGCTAAATACTAATCCCAAATACCATGAAATTCAAGTGAGAATGACCTGACAATGTATTCCATTGTTTGAATCACCCTTTCAGATTATCCATAAATTTGAGGAAGGTATGTGGTACTCAAATGAATTTCATTATCAAGAGGATTATGAAAACTTTTCAAGAATTTTGATCTAAAATGGGGATCTCGATCGGAAAAAATTTATAATGGTTAACTATGAGGTCTCACAACATTATTAATATAGATTCATATGAGGAAATCTAGAGGAAAAACTTTTCTTATAGAGATAAAATATATTGATTTGGTTAGAAGATCAATGATAAACCATATTAAATCATTATTTCTAGGAGAATTTGGTAGTCCTATAGAAATTCTGTAGTAATGTCATCCAATTTAGATATAGGAATAGAAAGAGGTTTCATCAATCCCCTAGGATACTATCTCACCACTTTGACTTTTTTAGAAGACAGACATCTAGACGCACAATCATAAATTTCCTAAATCATGTTATCCCAGCAAAAATGTACCCACAAATCGATTTACATACTTATCCTACTAGGGTCTATATATAAATTCATTCTTTGAATGTTATAAAAAAATTCTCTTTTAAACTTAGGTATAAATGGAACACATAATATCTTAACAAATTTTTGGACAAAATCTTCACAAATGATGTAAATTAATTTCCCACCATTTATATATTTAATTTTATTTTTGAATTTCTTAACATTATATTGAGAACATTTTATGTTTTTTAATTTAGATAGTTTTTCAATAATTTGAAAAATGAGTGATTTATCCCCTTCCATAAAAATTTATATATCCGTCTTTATTATATCCCTCATCATTTGATCCCTCTTAATCCTCATTTGGGTCATAACTCAACGATATTTCTAAATCATTTCATCTTTTTTCCTTATTTTATTTCCATGGGAGGTATTGTATTGAAAAATCATAATCCTTGAGTAGCTTGATCCATCTTCTATTTTCCATATTGAGATCACTCTATAGAAATAAGTATTTTAGGAATTTATGATCTATATATTTCTAACATATTTCACCATAGGGATAATGTCTCCATGTATTCAAAGAAAACATTACTGTTGACAACTGAAGATCATGAGCTAGATAGTTCAGTCCGTGAGTCTTAAATTTCCTTAATTAATATGTGATAATGTAATCATTTTTCATTAAGACACAACAAAGTCCCTTTTATGAATCACTATATATAAAAACCCCATCACTTATTGATGGTATAGTCAAAATCATATCATTTTTTGATCTCCTCATTATTTAATCGAAATAGTCTACACATTCTTTTTTCTAATAAAAAATTAACCACTTTATCTGTAATCTTGTTTAATGGGTTTTTTCAATCAAGAAAAATTATTAAATAATTGTGGATACAAACCAACTAAACCAATGAAACTACATACCTTAGTTATTTTTATTCGTACATTCTATTCTCTAACTACCTTTTTCTTCATATTATTAATTGAGATTTAATACTTGGAGAAAATATAGCCAAGAAAAGAAACTTCTTGAAGCAATATATCACACTTAGTAAATTTCCCATATAAATATTTTCTTCTAATAGTCTCAAGAATGATCTAAAAGTTATTTTTTGTCCTAATTTATTTTAGTATACACCAAAGTATCAATAATGAATAAAACAAAAAAAATCAAGATACCCCATGAATACTCTGTTCATTAGATTCATAAAATCAAAGGGTGAATTATTCAATATAATTGGCATTGATATAAACTCATAATGTATATACCCATTCTAAAAATTTGTCTTCAGGATTTATCCCTTCTTTACTCAAAATTAATGAAAACCAAATTGATGTCCAATATTTGAAAATTATTAGGCTCTGTGATTTTGATGGGATAAGTAATCAATGTAAGACAGAGGGTAGTTGTTCTTTATCAAAATTAAACTTATTTCCCAATAATAAATGTAAAATGTCAAGGATCCATCTTTCTTCTTAATAAAAAGAATATGGGCTCCCCATTGTGAAAAACTAGGGTGAATAATTCCCTTACAAACCAAATCCTCTTGTTGTTTCCTAAAATCCACTAATTCAAAAATGTCCATTCTATAGGGAGTATTTGTTATTGGCCTTGTATAAGTGATTAGAACAATGGAAAACACAACCTCATGATCAGGGGGATTTCCTAGTAATTCTTCAAGAAATATATCAATTTATTCATATAAAATAGGTACAACCTCATTTGAAGATTAACATGTACACCCCTAGATTATTCCTTATCTTATTTTATAAGAATATAATTTTGTATAGTTACTGTGGGTGGATATAGAAATGATTAAAATGATGAAATCTATGCTCTAATGATATAGAATTATACATAATCCTCACAGATTTTAATTTTCTTCTTATTACAATGATTTTTTGAATAATATTTCAAAATCCATTCCATAACAAGGATTATATAAAATTCAACCATAGATATGATAATAAGATCAGTAAATATAGAACATTTATGTTCCAGATTGAGGACTTCCTGACATATCCTTAGTGCAATAAGACTTCCCTTATGTGTTTTTTATGAAAACTTCCTTCTTAATTTAAATGGAAAATGTATAATGTTTTTAAAAAAACTGGTTGGATATGATAGAGTGTGATGATATATAATAAAAAATCATTAGCTAAATTTCATGATATGATTAATGTATCTTCCTCCACATCATTGGATAAATCCACCTCATCTGTAATGATTATAAAATCTTGGACATATCCCCTTGGTATTTTTTATAGTATATTACCTTGACACTTGTGACATTGGTGTGAATAATTACCCATTTATTTACAAATAATTCACTTTAAATCACTTATTTTATTCTTTCACTTGTATTCATCAGATATATTGACCTTATAACCTGAATTTTAACAGACTCACATGCCCTTAAGGCATTATCCAAGTTGATTCTTTCCAAATTTTTTACATGATGGAAACCAGTTCTTATTTTTCTTCTTTAACTCCATCCCTTTTTCATGGGGTTCAGATAACCTCTTCTTCTCTTAGTTTCCCTTAAATATGTAAGATATGGATAATTATTTATCAATTTTTATGCTATAAAAAACTATTTAATCATATGAAAAAAATGATATTCCATCACCGTTCGAATAGTTGGATTAATCCCTTCAATGAAATGATCAACCTTGTAATTTTTATTGTGTTTGTAATCTATAACATACATAGATAACGTAATAAATGTATACTCATACTCCATGATATATTCTTCTTCCTATTTCTTTAATCTTTAGAACTTTCTCTTCATTTAAATTTGTTATCTGTGATGAATATATTTCTCAATGAGTACCTCCTTAGAGGATTTCCATTAAATGAGTTATATTTCATCTTCCTCGTTAGTATTCTGGACCAATGACCACCATTAGTCAGTGTCTCCTTTGAGAAAATACACTTCAAGTGTAACCATTGAATTTTCACTAAATCCTAAGGCCATAATGATCTTCTCTAGAGACATAATCCATTTCTTAGTTTCCATTGGACAAGAAGTCTTACTAAATGATGGGTTTTTCATTTTATTAATGTCATACAATGTTAGAGAATATCACTTTGGAATAGGTTTCTCTTTCTAGGAATGGTTATTTTTCATAACCCGATTAATCTTTCCCAACATATCCATAGTTCTCTTAGTTCCAATACCACATGTATTGACTTCCTCAATAGGGAAATATCTATATTGACTATAGGTTTTAATACCCTTATTCCTTTTGGGTTCCATTTCAAAATAATGGAATATAATGGATAAAAAAATAAAATGATTAATTTTAAACTACAATGTATATTTCCAAATATGGTGTATGACATAGTATAAACTAAATTTTATGCATTGTTACTCTCAAATAAAACAAATTTTGGTTTCTTTGAGGACATATTTATTTTCAAATTTTCCATTATCATTTTCAAATAAATTGTGAATTATCCTATGCTTTCCCCTTCAATAGTTTAATAATAGGTACACAGTATGGACCATTTTCATGAACCATGTGACAATAGGGTCCATCATAATGCACCATTTTTAGAGTTATTACCCCTATAAAACTCAGTTCCATAACCACATCAGCTTATAGTGTCTAGATAGGGATGTATATCTTAGAAAATCTACATAATAACTATCTTACCAAAACATTATAATGTTACTCTATACTAATCCTCCAATTCTATGATAGTGTTATGTTCCTTGATCCGTATTTTCCAAAATCTAATTTCAATGGGTTCTATTAAAACTACTATGATTCCAACTATAACAACCCCAACCCTAGTATCCTTGAATTGTTTTTTAATTTATTACATTATCCTAGATAATATAAATCAAATATGGAAGGGCCAATAAATTTAGTAGTTTTAGATAACTAGATACATATATGATACCCATTTTATATTTGGAGTAGAAAATAAGGCAGAGTACATAACTAAATAAAATTATCAGTATCCTTGAAAAATTCATTCAAAGGATTAATCTTCATAACCTAAGAAGAGGAAAAAAAATTATGGTGAGATCAAAATGCTCGATAAGGGTTAAGTAAAATGGAATATATCATGAATCAATAAGAATAATCAACATGAAAAGGAAAATAATATAACAAAAGATCCATTTAAATAACTTGGACATCATGGTAAGATAATTCATAATTAATATGGGAAGGTAAATAACAGAAAACACATGCCATTTAATCATTAAACTAAGAATTAAATGCATCGATTGATAATATCATAGAGAAATTATCATGGGTAATAATAATAATTGAATTTTAAATAATGTAAATTTTTAATTATTGGATTTTATGTCTGAGGCACATTACACATCTATAGTCATGACTATTCATAGGATAAATCAAACTATAGGTAAAACCCCATTTAATCTGGCCAACTGAAAATTCTCATGAGACCTACCAACGCATCAAAGGGATTTCCATAAACATTCCCCATACAAAAATTCTTGTAAAAATCATTCCTCATATATGGAATAATTTATTTAAATTATGAACAATATAAATATCTTAATTGAGTAAATGATAGAGAGTTATAATTATTTCTCCAGTTAATCAGATAATATTAAAAGTAATCACCATATATAAAAATGTATATAGTTAATAAATAATTATATCAATTATAAAAGAATATTTATATATAATGTAAATTAAATAAAAAAGTTATGTTTTTAATAAAAAGTTAATGATCACAAAATAAGTGTGATTGTAGAATAACTTAATACACTTAGTAAATTTCTAGTAAAATCACAATGGATGAAATAATAATTATTAAAAATTAAAATTAAATTAATAATGATATTAAATGTCATAGGGTAAGTGTATACACCATATGAAAGTAAATTGATGCATATTAAAAAATAAATCAAAATGGGATATAAATTGAGATGAGATCCCTTACCTTATAATTTCTTTTGGTTGAATGTGACTAAACCACAGGTATAGCGGTTTTTAACATGTCATTAACTTAAAAAATATTAATCTTTATAATTCCACACATTAGCCTTTTATAACATTTTACCACATGTTTGATAACAAAATTTCATTACTTTCACTATTTTTAGTGTTAATTTCAATGTTTTCTCATGCGTGTTTTGTTATGAAATATACAGTTCTTGCACATATCATATAGTTACATAATATAAAGAATAATAATCATGAAATTTTTATCATATTTATACATTAGTTATACTTTGAAACCTAATCATGAGTGATGGTCATGATAATTAAGTATGTCATGATCATGTAGAAAGCATGATATATGTACGCATGACTAACATTTCCATTTTTCAACGATCATTATGGAAAGGTGGTATGTAATATTTTGACTCTAAATAATGATGATAATATCTTCAATAACATATTATTTATTTAAATTCAAACAAATATATATATCATCGATGTGGTGGGGTGATAAAAATAGAGTCAAATTACTTTATGAAGGCGAAAGTCCTCATGAGGAGGTAGTCTAACGTACATATGAAAGATGCTTTCATAACCCATTTGATGGAGGTAGAGATGGTTCTTGGTCATTAAATTTTTATTAAAACATTAAAATACATGTAATATAATATTTTTTATATCATCATGTTTAAATAATAATGGAAAGTCATGGAGGGAGAAATAAAATAAAAAATCTTGTTGGAGAACATTACCTCTTCTTTGGGTATCCACCACTGGTTTACACCAAATCCTTAGTAATTTGGCTTTATACCCAAGATAATACATCTATTATGATGGTATGTAAGTTTGGAAGTGATTTTGGTAGGTATTGGAAGAATCAAAGAGGTCTTAAGGTTGGAAGATGTGAGGAGGAAAGGTGAGCTTTTATATGTGAGGTGATTAGAACACTTGTTATTTTTTTAGAAAAATTCAATCATAACCACATTATTTTCATGAAACAAGCTTAAAACATGAGATATTATCGAAAATAGAAGATTAATAGCCAAAATTGTTCCTAAAAATGTATGCTGTAAAATTCGGTAGATCATTTCTAACCCTTATCCTCTTATTTAAACCCCTGGTAAATTAGTTTTCACCTAAACCATAATAATTAATTTTTACTATGTTCAAAATTCATTTTCGTCCCAAATTAAGTTGAAATTATTAGAAACTATAAATTATTAACATTCAAAAAATGGAATCCATTTTTTCAAATTCAATTCAAATTAGTGGAAAATTTAATCATTGATTTAATCTCATATACGTTATGAGAAACTGTGGTTTTAAAGAGAAAATGTTCCAAATTTTACAATATTTTTGTACGAAAATTCAATATGAAAATGATTAAAATGGACAAAATATAGAGAATTGATATATAATTGGAATAATTTACTATAAAACCAATAAAAATTATAATTTTTCATAATAAATTATTTAAAAGAAAAGGTAGTTTTAAATTAAAATTCAATATTTTTCACTATTCATCAAAATAATTGGATTTTTAGAAAAATCACAAAAATTCAACCTAAGACAATTTTTTTAGGATTATTTCTAAAATGAAGTTTATTTATTTAAAATAAATTTTCTAAATTTGTTAAAATTAACTTTAAATTAAGTATGAATGGCTTGACTAAACTTCATTTTGTGTAAACTCGGTGTTGAGTGTATCGCAAGATATTAAATTTATTCTAAGAGAAATATATTGTAAATTTTTTGGGGTGTTAATGTTGAACTGAATTATGGGATGGTAAATAACCACATAGCTCAATATTTTAGTGAATATATGGCTTTTTATGAGTTTTTAAGGTATTATTCATATTTAAAATAAATTTAAAAACAAATTATAATGTGTTATAATTAATTATGTATGACACTTGGGATGAGATAGCTTTGAGGGAGAATGGATGGTTCTTGGATAGGATTAACCAAGGTTGTGTAGAGTCACATGTGGGTGTTAAATCAGGTTTCAAGGTTAGTGAACCCAATGATACAATTTCAAGTGAATGAATATTTATTAGTGTGTATTATTTCATAATTTCATGAGTTCATAAATAAGGTATAACGGCCATTTGAGTTCGTAGGTTAGAAAATGGGTTAGAATTGAGCCTCTTAGGGTGATAACAATGGATATATAACACCTTTTTTTATTTTATATCTCTTTAAGACTATTTCACCAAACAATACATTATTTGTTTGAGATGATGAAATACCTCTAGGGGGTCCTGGGATATAAGATAACATATTGAATAGCCTATGTTAGGTCATTAGGGCTAATGGGTTCGCATGAGTTTCTTTAATATAAGAGAATATGGGAAATATGAATATATTTATTGTTAATGACTAGGAATTATTTGCTGAGGGTGGATAAAGTGAAATGATATTTCACTATTTATTTTCCTTAAATAAATATTATGTTTGATAGATTTCATCACCGCCAACACCTAGAAAAAATAAGCAATGTAATATTAAATATATATTATTATTAAATTTAAAAATATTTAAATCTATAGTAAATTTAAATATTGTATCCATTTATAAATTCATATAATATAGGATTAAGAACAACTAAATTTTTCAAATTTCATTTTTTAAAAATAGTTTATTTTTATTTTTATAATTCATATTCATCAAAAAGATTAATTATAAATTTCAATGATCTAAATTTTTATAATTAATGAAAATTTTGAATTTATAATATAAAATTAGCCTAATATTTTTTTTATTTTTCATAAATATTTTATTTTAATGATAATAGTGAAAATTAAATTTTTTACCAAAAATTGTAAATTTTAGGACATTACTGGTATATAGGAAGAGAAAATATGTGTATAAAACATTTTTAAATGATAAATTATTTATAAATAGTAAAATTATTTATTTTAAAATATGATCTTGAACTTATAAAATTTATATTCAAAAATTTAGAACATAAGTAACAATTTATTCCAATTTAAAATCTATTTCCAAATTTTTCTTATAAATAAAAAAAAATTATGGTAATATTCGATTCTAGATTTTTTTAATCAATGAAAACTATTATTATCCACATAATAATAATATTTTTATCATAAATTTCAATTAAATTGATAAATTTTTACTACACATAGTTTTCATGTTCAAAAACAAACTTATTCTAAAAATAATTTTTATACGCTACGTGTGCTAATAGTAAAATTAATTTTTTAGCCTTAAAACATTTTAAAATTGTTTACATATTTTTTATCCAGATTTTCATGTTATTTAATAAGATAAATTTCCATTTTAGGAATAAAATTATATTACTATTTAAAATATTAGTTATTGTAGAAAAAACAGTTATATTTCAAATAATAATTTTTTTTCTAAATATTGTGTATTTTTTAAATATCAAATGGATCTATCTGAAATAAAGAGTCTAATTAAATATTTTATAATATATACAAATAAATTAAAACATTATTTAATTGTTAATCAATTTTAAATAATAATAATAACACTTAATGATTGAAATGACTTTTTCGAGAAAAAATATAGTTTTTCAACACATAATATGTTTAAATTTAAAAGTTTCTTTTACCATATTTAGAAATTGAATTATATTTAACAGGGGATAAATTTTTATCCATCACATATAATTTTTTTGTGATATATTATATTTTATTATTAATGATAAAATAATGATTAATATGTAATCAAGATTAAATTTTTTTAAAATGGGTAATCTAATGTGGCTAGAATTTTACTAAATAAATTTTATTCTTAGCCTTTCTAGAATACCCTTTTTGGGTTTATATTCATTAATACACGTCTCAATAACATTTACACGCAAATATCAACTAAATCTTAGGAAATTTTATTTTTACATCTTACTTAACATTCTTATAAAAATATTTTTCCCTCTTATCACCTATAAAATGAGAAAACTTACTCACATATCAAGTCACACATCAAGTTTAATATTATAATGGAAATATTTTAAAAATTTTATTCTAGAGTCCCTAAACATTTTTTTTATATTCCCTAGCCTAACAAATGTTCCTCAAATCCTTAATTTCCAAAGGGAATAAAGATCCAAATTATCGATGTCTGAATTACTTAATCTTTTACTATATTTCATCATCCTTGCAATAAACCATCCTCAAAATCATTCTAAACAAATTTATAAAATCAAATAAGTATAAATAATATACTAGTAATTTATTATATATATGGGATAACAATAAGGACCCAATCCTTATTCGATCCATAATTTCATTTTTAATTTAGAATTCATTTTCTTACATTCCTAAATATAATTCCTGGTTTCTAGTTTTAGAGAGTTAAGTTAAAACCCATAAAAAAATAAATATTATAGCTCAAAATGGAAACTTTCAGTAATTTTCCATTTTTACCACAATAGAAAACTATTTAGAAATAATAATTTTTCTTTTCGTGACATATCTTCACAATTTTCATCGTGTCCTTATCCTAGTCCATATTAATTTTTAAAACCCTATTAAGAAAATTTAAAAATTTTAGATTTGAAAAAAACTTAGTAAAAGTTATATAAAAATAAATACAAAATCCATTAGTCCATGAATTCTTTAAAAATACATTTTTAAAATAAACTATGAACTCAAGATAACAATTTTAGTACCCAAAAAATCAACTTCTATGCCCAAGTATTTTTATAAATAAATTCATAATATATATTAAAGGAAATATAAAACTCATAAAGTATTCTAATCATACATGGAAAACTAAGGATTTTAAATAAAAAAATTAAACATCTCAACCTTATGTTTTAGTATATACATTCTTTTAAACATAATATCACTAGCATACTATTTGAAATCATAAGATTTTCATAAAAATAATATAAAAAATATATAAATATTATAGGTAAATTGGGAAATAATCTTTTATATAAATATTATAAATGAAATAACCTTCTTGATAAATTACTAAAATCAATTTTATACACCCTAAATTTTTACAAAACTATTTTTTCGAATAAATTTATATTTTAATTTATGTCTTGCAATGAACTATGTCAAAGATTCCTTTCACACACAATAAAAACTTGGTGTACGTTACATAAAACACAATCTTGATGTATAGTAAACCATTATATTCAATCTAATATTTAGATTCTAATAATACCATGTTAATTTTTTACCAAAATGATTTGTAAAAGTGATTAAAATTAATCAGAGATATTGAGGCCAGATTAAGCTTAATTTGGGACTAAACATTACAATTAAGGGAAAAATGACCCAGAAACTTGTCCAATTCTCATTGGTTGCCCATGTTTATTCTATAAACCATCCATTCCAGAGTTTGGTTAGTTTTTTAAGACTTTTTTTGGTAATAACTTTTGCACACCTAACTTGTTTCTAGAAATTCCAAATGAATCATTTTCCATCCCTATAAAAGGCCACCACCTATACCCATTTCTTCACATCTCAAACATTTTAAGATTTTCAAAACTTTTCCCAGGTAGCCTCCCAAATATCCTTAATTTGACCTTGAATCCTCCCTTTTATTCATATATCTTATAAAGGAATCCTTTTGGCATAAACCAAAAGGAGTTACGCAGCGAAGAGGTAACATCTTCTCTTGAGCTCCTTTAATTTATTTCCCTTCTTCACCCCGTAAAATCTATTTATTCCATTATTTTTTGAAAAAAAGTACAATCCATATAATATGATGTTTTTATGCATGTTTTCTTCTTACACTTACACACACCTCTATCTAATGGATGTTGAACATACTGTTTCTATGTACGGAAAACTACTGCCTCAAGAAATGATGATTGTTAATTTCTCTTTTACCATTAATAATGGAGACCATTATGATAGAAAATATGGTTATATATGTCATATATTAAATTTAATATGTATTTAAGATTATTTATTAATTTTAAAACACACATATTTTAACCTTAAATTTGGTTTTAATATGATAATATTGTTTGAGGAAGCATGGACAAGCACACCCTCAAAGCGATGTGATTCATTCACACACCACATAGAATGTATTAAAGATGGGTTTAATGAATATATATGATATATATGATATATATGATATATTAATTATAATTAAATTATAATATATTTATTTATTTATTCATTTATACACACACACATATATATATATATATATATATATATATATATATTTCATTTACATACTTTCTTTCAATACGACAATGAAAATAGAAAACAATGTTCATGCGTACGTATGGCTTACAATCTCCATGAATGGTGTATTCTATTATCTACTTAATTATGCTATAGATTATTAAAATAAAACTATACTCTAAATATAAGATATTTATATCATGTTCTAAATTTTTTTATCACGATATAAGTATAAGGATCAATGATATAACAAATTAACACACATGTGAAGAACAAAAGGAATATTACCTGATGTGAATCCTTAAAATAGGATCGTTAACAAACGGATAATATATGGTCATAATAAAAAAAATTATGATAATATATATAGGAATATTATTTTTTAAAATATTTATAACAAACTTATATTTCTTATACAGTATTCTTGTACGAGTACGGAGAGATTGAGACATAAGGTAAGGGGATTTTCATCTCACTATTAATTTATGTGAGATACAAGCCATGTTCGCCACTCTTTCCTTTATTATGGTGTATATAATTTCCATGATTTTATTATATGTATATTTTAATTCAATTTATTGGTATTCACATATCCATTCTATGATCCTTATTTCATGTGGTTTAACTTTAAAAAGATACCAAATCGGTAAAATAGTTTTTTCTCAATTTTCCTTCTTTGAGGGTCCTATTTTATTATGCACCTAAACACTTTTTTTGAGCTATATATGCTTCCATTTTACACATTGTATCATTAATATAATTATTTTCATGATATATTAAGCTTAATTTAATTTCATTTTCTTACATGGAGAGTATTATCCCCAGTCACCAAGTTATTAGAGTTTATTGAGACAATCTCCTCATTTTTCTAGATTTCTTATATTTATACTTCCTTTGATGAAATATTATGATACATAGTTCAAGAATATTCATTAGTTTCCTTATCCTATATTTATTCATGATATCCACGTTTTTTAGTTCCATGTTTTCACTCTTTGGTGCTTAAGATAATGCGTTTATGAAAAATATGACTGCCTTTTCTTCAATCGGAAATCTATTGTATTAAAAAACCATGTTTTTAAAAATGTTTTCAATTTTTTTAAAATATAATTGAGGATAATTCTCTAGGAAAATTGATTTTAAAAATAAATTTTTGTTTTAAATGCTTCATTTTTATTTTTTCAAAGCAATTTTCAATGAAAAAGGTTTTTAAAACGTTTTATGTAATAAAAAGAATTTTCCAAATAAGAAATGATATTTTACTCGAAAATAGTTTTGTAAAGATCATTCAAAATTATTTCCCATATAAGATTACATCCATTGGTGTTACCCATGCCTTCATGGGTAAATTATTTAATTTTTTCATTCATATTCTTTCATTGAATGTATTATGTTTTGATGGCATGATGTTATGAAACTATTTTCTATTTCACAGGTTATATAATTTTGAAACTCAATTATTTTCATGAGTTGTTTTTATTTATAAATGATTATGAAAACTATCTATTTCCACAAGTTATGATATGTTTACATATTTTTTATACCCATTTAATTTCATGGTTTATGATATGTTAATTTATAATATTTTGGAACATGTATATATGATTTCATTATGTGACGGTTGGGACATATATCTTCATCCAATGCATTAGGTAAATATTTATATACCATGGGATGAACAATTATGGAATGATGGTTACTCTGTTCAGTAAAATAGGGCTAGAATGAGTGTTACTCAGTTCAGTAATACAGGAATAGAATGAGAGTCACTCAGTTTAGTAATATAGGGATGAAATGGGGTTAACCTAGTTCGGTAAAGGACTTTTTCACTAAGATGGTATTTTCAATAGTGGCTTGGCTACTATGGAAATCATTATATGATTATGTGTTTCCAAAATTCCATGTATTATTCTTATGTTTTTATTTCATGGAATATTCTTTTTATTTCATTATGATTTATGTCTTATGAGCTCTTGATCATTATGCCATGATATTTGATATTCAGGGTATGATATTTTATTTTCATTATCACCTTCTCATACCCTTATGATCATGTTTATGCTTACATGTCCCCCTTGTTTACCCACACTGAGAATTTGATCTTACCCATTTTTATATTTCCTTCCCCAGTTTGTGAAGATATATATTATGTTTGAGGTATCTAGTAAGGGTTCTAGTCAAGAAGAACATAGTGGTACATAATGTATCTCACCTATGTATCAATGTTTATTTATTCCAGGTTTTTAAAGGCAATATACTAGTACGATCTTCTTGAGTTTGTTTGTATAATGTTTAAGTATTCCGCAAACATTATGTAATGTTAGTGTTTGTAAATCATGGGTCTCTATAGTTGGTATCAGAGAAAATGTTTAGTAAAAAATTGGAAGAAAGGATGAGAAAACCATGTTTAGAACCCTAAGGATGTTTTTAAGGATTAGTATAGTATTATTTCAAAGTATAGGAACATGTCCTGGAATTTTGGTGAATTATATAGTGAGTGGTTTCCTAGAAATACATTCATGTCTGGATACTACAAGTGGATGTGGCTCTGGAGTAGATGTAAATAGTTGTAATAACTCTGAAAAGATGTTCCAGTCTTGACTTGGGTAATCTGGTACCCGAAAATAGGCCTTACTGCACACTCGGATTGACACTCCAAGGGGATATTCTTTTGGAATTCACAAACTCTTAATGAACCATTAGATGGATTTAATCCTAAGTTGACTATGAATAACCTAGTATAAACTTAAGTTTCCATAGATTAAGAAAGGTTTCATAAGTTATATATCATATATGTGATTTTTCAATATTATGTGTTTCCTCATTATAATAACTCTTTATTACTCTAAAATTTTGGTTTTAGTCAATGGATAAAACCCAAAGGAACCACATTAATGGTGATTGTGATGGATAGTGAAATGATTGTCCTCAATGACATCCAAATGATTTGGTATCTGGAATGAAAAACGTGTTTCTATGCTAAATCAGCTTTCTCATGCTTGGAATTATGGTGTAATTCCAAATGAGAAAAGGAGGGAACAACATTTTGTTGAGTTTTCATTAAGAAACGACCACCTTCTTTCAGAGAATCTTCTAATAAAATTGTTTCTGAAAAATAGATTAGTACCACTAAAAATATATTCTATGTTCTTCAGTGTACAGTGCATGAGAAATTCATTCTCTTTGTTTATCAGTTAGAAGGTGAAGCATATCAGTGGTGGACTCTAATTGAGAATATGAAGTAGTATAATGATATTGAATCCATTATTTGGGAAGAGGTCAAGAACAAATTTTTCAATAAGTACTTTCCTCAAATTCTTCAGACCAAGATAGAGAAAGAGTTATGTGAGTTATAGAAAAGGGGTGACGAGTCAGTTGGTACCTACAAGTCTAATTTCATGAGACATATGAGGTATGCTTTTGGAGTTATCATTCATCCTAAAACTAAAGTTGATAGGTTATTTTATTGATTAAAGTAAATTATCGTAAGGGTGTTGTCCATAATAGACATTAGTTTCTAACAAGCGATTTTCAATCGTGCAATCAAGGTTGAAATGTAGGTAGGAGTCATGTATCAATATCATGTCTTTGACAATAAGAGTAAGATAGAGTTTAAATGAAACTTTAATAATTGTGGATAAAATAAGATGAAAATTCCTTTATGCTCTAAGTGTGGTAAGATGTATAGAGGAAATTTCCATAGGGGGTCTAATAAATGTTTTATGTTCGGAAGGGAAGGCCATTAAGAAATTGATTTCTGAGGTGGTGGGAATTTTTTTTCTCAAAATGCTAATGAAGAAAAATATGTATAGAATGCACCTCCCATGGTTCAGGGCTTCAAGTGTATGGAGAATTGGAATTATGCTAACCACTTCCCAAACCTAAGGTTGGGTGATGATGATCGATGTCAATAGCCTTTTAAGATGAGGGACAAGGGGAAATACCATGCAATAACTATATCTGATGAGGGGTGCGATAATGACGTGATGAAAGGTACACATACCATCCACTCTAGAACATCTAAAGTAATATATTTTTATGTATCTACCCACTCTTTCATTTCTAAATAAAATTTTAAGGGTGTTATGATTCCTCTAGAAACAATTAGAGGTGGAATTAGTAGTTCAATCCCCTAATGGTATAACGATTTCATCTCAAGTTTATTATTCCAATATGGTATAATTTTGGGGGAATGTGCTTCCTACAAATATTTTCATTCTTCCTTTGGTATAATTTTATGTCATCTTATGAATGTATTGACTTTATTTGCATAAATCCCACATAAATTTTCAATTAAAGGATGTTACGTTCAATATTTCAAACACTCCTATGATCATCAATCAATGTGATGATAAGTCTGAAAATTTTATGGGGATTACATGCAGTGTTTAAGACTTAATTCCCATTCAAGAGGGTTGTTTATCTCAAATTTTCTGGGAGAAGATCAACATCGATGATATTCTTGTTGTTTGGGATTTTTGGACATATTTCCGAAAGAGTTGCATAGACCTCCACTAAAACATGAAGTTGAGTTCTTGAAAGATATTATACTTGGGTCCACACTAAATTCAAAGGCTCATTATAGAATCACCCCAATTGATTTGTATGAATTAAAGAAGAAACTCCAAGAAACCTTGATAACAAACTCATTTGGCCAAGTTTGTCAACTTGGGTTGCATAGGTTCTTTTTGTGAAAAAGAAATATTGATTAATGTGACTCTGCATTGATTATTTCTAGTTTAACAAAATCACAATCAATAACAAGTATCTTCTTCCTCATGTTGATGACTTGTTTAATCAACTATACAAAGCTCAATACTTTACCAAGATTAAACTTAATTTGGGATATCATAAATTGAGGTTCAAGAAGAACGATATACCCAAGATTTTATTCCGTACAAGGTATATTCACTATGAATATATAGGTATTTCATTTGTTCTTATAAATTCCCCTTCTATATTTATAGATTTAATGAACATATTCTTTAAAGATTAATTCGAAAATTTTTTCGTAGTCTTTATAGATGATATTATTATCTATTCAAAGAGAAAGGAAGGGAATTAAGATCAATTGAGCATTATATTTATGACCCTAAGGAAGGAAAATTTGTTTCACATATTTAAAAAGTGTGAATTTGGTCTACAAAAAGGTTTCATTTTTGGGTCACATAATCTCAAGAGATGGTATAACAGTAGATCCATCAAAGACAGAGGTTGTTAAAATCTATCCTAGACCAACCATAGTGACTAAGATCCATAGATTTTTTGGTTTATCATGATATTATGGATGGTTTTTTGAGAATTTATTAAGACTATATAATCCTCTAACCAGGTTAACTTAGAAGCATGTTAAGTTCCTCTAGACAGATGAATGTGAAGAAAATATCAAGAAACTTAAAATAACTTTGATCAGTGAACCTGTGCTTACATTACCCTATCATGGAGAAAGTTTTGTAAATTATAGATATGCATTAAAGGAGGTATTGGGAACTATTATTTTTCAAAATAAAATTTTTATAGTCTATGCCTCATTATAGTTGATGATTCAAGAGAAAACTTACCCAACTCATGATTTGGAGTTAACAACAGTAATCCTTGCATTAAAGATATGTAGGCATTATATTTATGGGGAAAGTGTGATATTTATACCAATAATAAAATTCTAAAATATATATTCCTATATAAGGAGTTGAATATGCGCAAGAGAAGATGGTTACAATTGATAAATGATTTTTATTGATCAATACATTACCACCATGGGAAAGTGAACAAGGTGGAAAATGATTTGAGTCTAAAAGATAATGCAAGCTTATCTATGATAAAGATCACAATATATCCCATATTTATAGATTTTCAAAGGATGGATATAGAAATCTAGAAATAAGGGTAAAATTTATCTTTCTAAAATGAATGGTTATCCCTATATCCAAGTAAAGATTATAGAGTCGTAGAAGGAAGATGAAGAGCTGCAAAGGAAGGTCAGAAATATTCTTGTGTTTAAACATGATCAGGATGGAATGATAGGGTTCAGGAACTATGTATGTGTTCCTTCTATTCCAGATTTAAAGAAGTATTTTCTAGTGGAATCTTATAGTTCTTCAATATCTATTCATCTCAGAAGTATGAATATGTATAGGGACTTGAAATATTACGTCTAGTTCAATGGAATGAAGGGAGATATTGCATATTTTGTATCTTGGTGTTTGGTATACCAGCATGTTAAGTCTAAAAGAAAAAAGTTTAAAGGATGTTGCATTGATTACCTATACCATAATGTAAATGGGAGAACATCACTACGTATTTTTTCATTATAGTACCCAAAACTCTAAGGGGTTTAATGCTATATGAGTTGTAGTTGATTTCCTTACTAAGTTAGTAGACTTAATTATTATCATAGAAGATTTATCTCTTGATCTTCTTGTCAGAATATACATTAAAGAAGTGGTAATGATGCATGGAGTAACAGATTCCACTATATTATATCTCGATCCTAGTTTTACCTCAATTTTCTAGATAACTCTTCCAAAATCTCTTGATATGGAGTTGAGTTTCGATAATGCTTTATGATCCTCAAATAGATGGTCAGACTAAAAGAACAATTAAAAACCTAGAGGATATGTTGAGATCTTTTTCTCTAGAGTCCAAAAAAATTTGGGGTCAACACGTTCCTCTGGTTGAGTTTTATTACAATAATATATTTCACTCAAGAATTTTTAGGGAACCATATGATTCCCTCTATGGGATGAAATGTAGAGATCTAATATGTTGGAATGATGTTGGATTAATAAATCTATTGGGACCTATGTTCACAGAGGAAATGGTAAAGAAGATTAGAAGCATTCAGAAACATATCAAGGTAGCTCAAAGTCGATCGAAAGGTTATGCTGATAACCATCTACGTGATCTAGAGTTTTAAATTTCTGATAAGTTTTTCTATGAATCTCACCATGGAAGAAAGTTATGATATTTAGGAAGAAACGGAAACTAATCCCTAAGTATATCAACCCATTTAAAATTCTTGATCATATCTGGATAGTATCATATCACTTGTAACTTCTTAAAAGTCTATCTCAATTATATTATGTGTTTCTTGTATTGCTCCTAAGGAAGTAAATACCTAACCCTTCACATATAATAAACTCAGAGATCATACCGTTGGAGCATGATCTTTATTATAAGGATCCATCTATCAAAATTTTGGACTGATCAGGGAAAGTTCTACAATACAAGACCACTCGCCTGATCAAATTTTTGTAGAGAAATAACTAGTTATAGGATGATATGTGGGAACATTATGATATGATGAAGTATAAGTATCCTTAATTTTTTTTACCCACGTGACAAATTTTGAGGGAAAAATCATTAAGGGGGGGTAGAATGTAACACCCCAAGTTTTTACAGACATGTTCTTTTTGAATAAATTTAAATTTTCATTTATATATTTCAACAAACTAAGTCAAATATTCCTTTCACATGAAACACTAACTTAGTGTACATTACATGAAACACCGACTTGGAGTATGATGCATGCAACACTAAGTTGGCGTGCGATACACACAACGCTAAGTTTATACGAAACATCAGTTTTTATTGTTTTAATAAATAAAATAAAATAATTATAAAATAGCCTTTAAACACACTAATATGAATTATAATAAAAAAAATAAAATATTTTTTAATAATTGTTTTATATAAATAAAACATATTGATAATAAAACATATTATTTTTGGTAAAGTCCTTTTCATGTTTAAGAACATCATTTTCTCAAATTAACTGCCTATAATAATGAAAGTAATTTTAGACACATTTAGAAATTAACTTTGATAAAATAAACTAAATTTTTTAATTCATAATTTTGAAATTATCATAGGTTGAATTTTTGGGATTTTTCTGAGAAACATCATTTTTGGTGAATAGTGAAAATACTACTTTTTAGTTAGAAACTGCCTTTTTTCTAATCAATTATTAATGTTAAATGATATTATAAATCTATTTTAAGTTTACATTAGACAAATATTATATATACTATTACAATTAAATTTATTAAAATCAATTTTACTTTGAAACTAAATATAAAATCTTCACAAACTTTTAAATGTTTTCCTACTTTAACACCACGTTATTTCATTATGTGTGTGGGATTAGAAATAATATTAATTTTTATGATTCTGTGATTTGGATTTAAAAAAAAATAACGAACACTATATTATTAAGTATAATAATACAATGTTAATTTTTGACCAAAATGATTAGTAAAAGTGATAAAAATGAATCCCAATAGTTAAGGCCAAATTAAGCTTAATTTGGGACTAAACCTTAAAATTAAGGGCCCAAATGACCTATAAACTCTTGAAATCCCATTTTATATTCATATTTCAGCCATGAAACATCGATTATTGAGTTTTTTTTTTGTTTTTTAATACTTTTTTCAGTTAATAACATGTGTACACCTAACTAGTTAATCAAAATTCCAAATAAGTCCTTTTCCTTCCCTATAAAAGGCCACCACATATAACCTTTTCTAGAAACTCTAAAAAATATTATGTTCATCCATGTTATTCCGAAGAATCCTCCCAAAAATCCTCTTAATGACCATGAATTCTATCTTTATTTAGAAATCTTATCAAGGAATCCTTTTAGCACAGACCAAAAGGAGTTACCCTGTGAAGAGGTAACATCTTCTCTTAAGCTCCTTCCCTTTATTTCCCTTATTCACCCATTCAACTATATTTATTACATTATTGTGTGAAAAAACAGTATCCTACATATACTAGGATTTTTTAAGCAAAGGTTTTGGCCTATACTTACACACATCTCCATCGAATGGATGTTTAACATATTCTTTCTTTGTATGGTGAACTACTGCCACATGAAATGATGATTGTTCATTTCCCCTTTAGCACCAATAATAGTGGCCATTATGATGGAAACACTTTTTATATATGTCTTTTATTATATTCACTATGTATTTAAGCTTCTATATTCCTTTTAAAAGATTCAAAATTTTACCTTCCATTTGGTGTTAAAATGATAATCTCATTTGAGAAAGTGTGGACTACCACCCCCTCAAAACCATGTGATTCGTTCACACACCACATAGTTTATATTAAGGATGGGTTTAATGAAATTATATGATATATATAATATATTCATGATACTATAATTATAATATATATATATATACATATATATACATATGTCATTTACATACTTTCTTTCAATATGACAATATAAATGGAAAAGTTTGGTCATGTGTATGTACGGCTTATCGTCTCCATGAACATTGTATTCCATTATGTAATTAATTATAGTATATATTATTATAATATATATATATATTGAATATAACTGATATTTATATTATTTTCTATATTATGGAATCATGATACAAGTATAAGGATCATCGATATAACAAATTAAGACACATGTGAAGAACAAAGCAAATATTACCAAAATTGAAACCTTAAATTAGGATCGTTTACCAGTGGGTAATATATGGCCATAATCAAACCATATATGGTAATAGATATAAGAATATTCTCCTGTAAAATATTTTTAATAAACTTATATTTATTATATAAGAAGATTGTATCAGTATGGAGAGAGTCAAGACACAAGTTAGGGGTATTTTCATCTTACTTTTAATTTCTGTGAGATACAAGATATGTTCGCTGCTCTTTCATTTTGTTTGGTGTATGTAGTTACTAAGATTGTATTATATATATCTTGTACATAAAGTTATAGGTATTTACATATCCATTTTATGATCCTTCTTTCATAGGGTTTAACTTTCAAAAGTTACCAAATCTATAAAACAATTTTGATTAAATTTTCCTTCTTTGAAACTCCTATTTTTTATACACTTAAAATATTTTTTTTGAGGTGTATATAATTCTATTTTGCATGTTTTATCATGAATATACTTATTTTTTTGATATCTTAAGATTCACATAATTTATATTTCATATATGGAGACTATGATCCCAAGTCAACTTATTATTAGAGTTTATTAAGGCGATCTCCCTTGTTTTTAATATTCATGAGTTTCCTTCTCATTTTTTTCTAAAGATATCCCATTTTTTGTTACCATTTCCCCAATATTTGGTACTTAAGATGATGTTTTTTTGTAAAATATAACTGCCACTTTCTTTGGTCAGAAATCTATTGTATTCAAAAATCATGTTTTCAAAAAAAAATAGTTTCAAAAGATCATTGACGATAATTATCAAGGACAAATGGATTTTAATTTTTTTTATTATTTTAAAAGATTACTTCATATGTTTTGATAGATATTTTCAAATAAAAATGATTTTTGTAATAAAAATAATTTTTCAAAAAAGAAATGATATTTTTTCAAGAAATGTTTTTAAAAGATCTTTCAAAATTATTTCCCATCTAAGATAACATCCATTGGTGTTACACATGACTTTATGGGGAAATTATTCAATGTTTCCATTCATATTATTTCTCTCAGTGGATTATTTTTCATGGAATGATGTTATAAAATCCATTTATTTTTCATGGTTTATATGATTTTGAAACCCTCTTCTTTTCATGGGTTATGTTTATGAATAAATGATTATGGAACATATCTCTTTCCTCATGTTATGAAATGTTTATATGTTTAGGATACCAATTTTATTCCATGGGTTATGATATGTTTGTTTACAATCTTATGAAACATATATGTTTTATTTCATTATGTGAAGGGTGGGACCTATATCTCCCTCCAATGCATTGGGTGAATATTTATATCGCATGATTTAAAATAGGGATGGAATGAGTGTTACTCAGTTTAGTAATACAGGGTTGGAATGTGGATTAATTAACTTAGTAATATAGGGTTGGAACAAGGATTACTCAGTTCAGTAATATAGGGCTGGAATGGGGGTTACCCGATTCAATAAATAACTTTTTCCACTAATATGGTCTTAATAATGATGCCTTATCAACAAAAGAAATAATTATATGCTTATGTGTTTCCAAAATTCCATGTCTTATTCCTATTCTATGATTGCATGGCCTATGATCTTTATTTCATTATTATTCATGTCTTATGAGCTTCCAAAATTTGTGCCATGATCTATGACATGTTGGGTATGATCTTCTATTTTCATGATCACATTATAACAACCTTATGCTCATTTTTATGCTTATATGTCCCCATTTTTACCAATTATGAGAATTTGAGCTCATCCCTTTTTATTTTTTGTTCCACTGTTTTTGATGATATATATTATTTTTGAGGTTTCTAATAATGGTTTAAGTCAAGAAGAACCTAGTGAGAGATAGTGTAGCTCACTTATGTATCAGTGTTTATGTATTCCATGTTTCCAAAGGCACTAGAATAATATGGTATTGTTTCTTCTTTTTGTATAATGTTTAAGTATTCTGAAATAGTAATGTAATGTTAGTGTTTGTAAATCCCGGGTCGCTATATATTTATTAGAAACCTTACTCATTAACTCTTCCCATTTACCCAATGCATTAGAGAGAAATATCGATCTCATCCATTCTTTATTTATAACAAAACCACATATCATAGTTTTATAATAGAACCAACCATACTTGTTTATAATCGAAACCTAATTCATCATAAATAATTAAAAAAACCAAAACATAATGATCACACATGAAAGCTTTCATAAAACAATTCTTTCCACCCATAAGAAAAACATTTCCAAATATTTAAATGTATATTAAATTTTAAACCCTTTTTGAAAATACATTTAACAATGAGAAAGAGGGTTTTTATTTTAATAAAACTTGAAAATTTTTAAACAAAATAAAATTTAAAATAATGGTTTTTTTGGCATGAAAACCCATTGATTACTTATACGTTATAATATAATATGACTTTTTCCTTTTTTTCAAAATTTTATGTATAAAATATGTAAAAATATTCTTTTCAAGATGTTTGATAAAACATGAAAATTAACATGTATTTTCATTAAAAATTATTTCATGTCTATTTAAATATTTCAATAAAATAATTTTATGAATATGGATATAGAATAAAGTTAATTAGAAATGAAAATCTTAAAACATTTAATTAAGGATTTAAAAGTAATGTTTCCCTTACCTCGATTGTAACTCGTCACAAACATTCCTTATTATACCAATTAATAATATTATGTTAATTATTTAATTTAATAATAAAAAATTTCATGTTGATTATTCATTTATTTTATCTACATCCATTTTATGTATAATTACTTAGTTAATTACATTCACATCGGATGTTTTCATGAGATTCATCTCATATGATCAAAATGATGACGGTAAGTTGACTACAGTGAAAGAGGTAATTATTCCATAACCTATAGAATAATAATAATTACATAATTATTATTTTTTACATTAACTATAGTTTTAAAACCAACTAATAATGATTGTCATGAAAATTGATTTATGTTACAATCATGGAAACGATAGGTAATACGTGAACAAGAGTAATGTTTCCATTTTTCAACAAACATGATGGAAAGAAGGTTAGTATTATTTTATATTTATAGAATTAATATAATATCATAAATATAATATTATTTATTTAAATTCACTTTATATAGAATCAATGTGATGTTGTTATAAAAAATGAATCACATCACTTTGTGGATGTGGTAATCTGCACATACACTCCAATGACGTTATCATTTCTCAATAGATGGAGAGGTAATAAATTAGATGATATATTATATTTTTATAATAATAAAAATTTTATGAATATCATCTATATACATTAAATAAATCATTATAACTATCCATGAGATTCATTGATGGAAAATGAATTAAATTGATTTGAGAGGTTGTCTTCCTTCGTATACACAAATGATGGTTTAGTTTCACAATTTATTAAAAATAATATTAATAAAAGATATTCCATTAACATAATAATATATAAGAATATGGAAGATCTTAATGATATTATTTCATCATGGTGGAAGATTATTTTAATGAGTTTGAAGAATAAATTTATGAAGAACACTCGGCTTTGAACTGTACCTCTTCTCCACACAACCTCTTTATGTTTACACATAAAGCATTCCCAGGATAGTTTTTTTGACTAAACAAGTCCTATAAGAAATTTAAGGGATTTATTAAACTTATTTGTATCGTAATTTTCCCATATATATTTATCAAAAGGTTAGGAGAAGAGAGGATAGGATGTTATAATTTATATGTGAGGGGAGGGACACTCTCTGAATTTATTAAATTAATAATATAAATTAATTTTCCAAAAAAAATGGTAATAAATTTTCAATTCGAAATATAGCATTAATATTATAATAAATAATCTCATAAAATAATGTTTTTATGAGTTTCAGTGATGTTTTAGCATTATACCTTTGTTTTAGTTCCCCATTAACCCTTTTGACAATTTGAATGATATCAAAAAAATTACTCTTTGTCGGTTAATAATGATTCTATAAAAGGAAAAGTGAAAAATAAAAGGACCATGCTTGATATAGTCTACCATATCCCATATAAATGGATGAAGCTAATTTTTTTCATTATTTCAAATAATTTAATAATTTATCTATTTCTCATAAAATACCATTAATTCCATTTTGGGAACTATTCAATTATTTTTTATTTTAAAACAACATGATAATAATGGAATTAAAATATAATACATTCACAAATCCATAATATTTTTTTATCAATAAAATTTTTTCATCTATAACTCATCCAAACAATATTACTTTTAGAATTTTTAAAATCATTTTCATTATTTTTCTACTAATTTAATAAACCCTCATTCATGGTTATACAAGATTTTAAGGTAATTATTTCATTAATAAAAATGTAATAAAAATTAAAATGATTAAAAATAAATAATACATAAAATTAACATTTAGTATTGAACATGATCTATTTTTTTCTACTTCACAAAATATTTTAGACATTAAAACAATCAGAGTGACATTTATGACTTCATACGTTGCTTAAATATTAAACAGATATAAAAAATTAAATTGGAAAAAATATCATATTTTTGTTGTTAGTATTATTATGGATGAAATGTAATCATACAATGAAATAAATGAATTTTTTTTAATAAATTTAATTCCTTATCACATTAATTTTAACCCTATAAAATCCATTTTACCTTTATCGTGATAATAAAAATTTATTATGGTTACTATTCACAATGAAAAAAAATTAAAAGGGACTATTTACCAAATTAGGGCTTCCTAATTCCAAATATGGAATGAATTTTTTATTATTAAATTTCTATATGTGGTGGAATTAAATTTAATATGGAACCTGAAAAACGCGACAAAAATAGTTTTTCAAAACAATTCCTTTGAAGTATCAATATTATTTTTCTTCCAAATTCATGTATAAAATCATTCCAAAGACACATATTCGATTATTTTTAATAAAAATGAACCAATTAAATCTTAAAACTAATCCAAAATATTATTTTAGTTTCTAAATACTTTAAATGAAAATACAATTTCTAATAAAATTAGGTTTTTTCTATTCATGGAAAAATTAAACTTTTCATAAAATTCTCAAAAAATCACCCTAATCTAATTTTGAAATGATTACTTAAAATAAAATTAATTTTTTAAATTTAAAATTATAATATATAAAAATATACTTTATATAAAAACATATGTATGTTAAAAAATTAGTTAAAATAAATCTATTTCCTTTTGGATAAGTGAATTACATAATATTATTATAGTGAATATAAATCAACAAAATCTAATTAATCAATATTAAAAAGTTAGTAAAATGATTTATATTAACCTTACCAGGGTTTTTACATCGTTCTCCCCTTTTGAAAATTTCATCTTTGTAATTTTATTCATTACTTAAAGAAGTTTGAATATTTTTCCTTCATAACATTTTCTAATTCCCGTCTTTCTTCTTTAACCATACAAATTTTCTACAAAAGATTAAATTACTAAATAATTTTATTCAATAATAATTTATCACTATGGTTAAGGATCTGAATGGATTGTTATTCCTAAAAAATATTTTCTTCCAACTGAACTACATCATGTCTCAAATCATGAGATGCATCTAACACAAATTTTCATAACAATGAAAAATGAAAAATGTCATATAATAGAGATAAAATAGAAAAAATGAAAAGTATATAAATAATTGATCCAACTTTATCTAGTATTTTATACATTCCAATGAACCATGGACTTAACTTTATCTTTATACAAAAACAGATAACACTTTTCTCTAGGGAAACATTATAAAAAATATGATCGCTTACACTAAAAGAAAGAGCTTCCCTCTGATTATATATGTATATTTCCATAATTTTGTAAGCTATCCTCATGTAATAATTAATCATATTGATCTTTTCAACAATTTATTATACCAATTCTAGTCCCAAAAACTACATTTCACCTAATTCTTCTGAAAAATCTAGAGTTTGACACTGCCTTACCTATAATGCTTCAAAAGGTTCCATCTGTATACTACGGTGAAACATATTATTATAAGAAAACCCAGTTGAAATCATATGTTGATCCCAAATACCTCTATAATCCATTAAACAAGCTCAAAACATATCTTCCAAATTCAAAATCATTATCACTAATTATCCATTTGATTGAGGATGAAAATATTTACTAAATATAATTCAATATCCAAGGAATTTTGAATCCTTTTCCAATTTTTTTGTGTAAAAAGGGATAATTGTCAGATATAATGAAGTTAGGGCTCCATAAAATAATATTATATCATTAATAAAATTTGAGAAATTTCATCCAAAGATATATTATCTCTAAGGGGAAGAAAATGAGAAATATTTTTTAAATCAATAAAAAATTTCCCAATTATATAATTACATTGAGATGACTTTAATAATACCACCATGAAATAAATGGAGATATTCTACCATTTCCATTACAGATCTAGAAAAGGTTAAGTCACCACCTTTAATAATTTTCATTATTCTTTAACATTTTTATTAGTCAACACTTTCAAAGTAAAATCAACAATATTTTTCTTCATTCCCTCCAACCAAAAACATTTCTAAAGGTCTCTATACTATTTTTTACTACCTGTGAGAATCAAAACTAGAGAGCATCAAATAAAACTCAATAATTATTTATTTAAGTGGGGGTCATCTAAAAGAAAAAACATTTTTTTTAATCTCATACACCTTCTTAGTCAATATTAAATTCATGAAAATTACCTTTCTTGACCAACTCCACATTTTTCTATAAAAAATAATATTCCTTTAATTCTTGATTAATCTAGTCTGAAAAAGATGATTTGACTGAAACCTGAAACAAATTAGAGGGAGTTTCTACAGGAATTATTTCCAATAAAATATTCATCAAATCATTAACCAAAGTATCGCATTCCATATATAACATTATTAATAATGAATTATCTTTTCAACTCAAATCATCAAATATTCAATTTAATTTACCTATATTTTAATGAACTATGTAGTAATAATCCATTTTTAATTGTTAACATCTCCTTATATCATGTTACACTCTTTCTATGTTAATATATACTTCAAACCTTTTTGATCAGTATATATTTGACACTTCATGATATAGAACTGATGTATCTAATTTTTTTAATCAAACACTACGAATTCCAATTAAAGGTTTTGAGTATGATAACCTTTCTTATGAGGTTTTAATTGACATGATTCTTAATAAATTACCCGATCATTTTGAATTATAAACTACCCATTTATTTTAATGAGGCATCACTTTAGATAAAAAAATTCACCATCTCTAGATGGTTGGTCCAAAACTAAAGCATTCACTAATATTCTTTTCAATTCCTCGAAATATTAATTTTCTTCTTATGTCCAGATGAACTTAACACATTTTCATGTTAACTACATTAACTGAGTTTACAACCATACAATTTTTTCAACAAACCATTGTTAATATCCTAGTAATATAAGAAAACTAAGATTCTCAATAACATGTGTAGGTATTTTCCACTCATTAAACACTTTAGTTTTAATATGATAAAAAATTGTACCATATTCATAAATGATATGTCAATTTAGGGAAATTTTTTGTAACCATAAATCCCATTTTCTAAATTTTCCATTTATATTTATTTTTTTAGGATTTTATAATGATACATATATTTTTTTCATGATAATCATAAGATTTAGAATAATCTAAAATATCATCAATAAACCCAACCAAAAATATATCCAAATATTCATGAAAATGACTATACATAAGATGAATAAATAAAACTATAGATTTTTTCAGCCCAAATGGAATAACTAAAATACAATAATTCCCATACCAAGAATAAATTGTCATTTTTAGAATGTTATCCTCTTTTTCATTCAGGTGATGGTACTTGGACCATAGATAATCCTCCGAAAATACTATGCTCCCTAGTACTGATAAAATAATTCATTGATATGTGGAAAAAATACTTTATTTAATAGTAATGTTATACATAGTTTTATAATCAATCAGAACCTCATGGAACCATCTTTCTATTTTAAAATCAAAATAGGAACACACCATATTAAAGTTCTCGGATGAATTAAACTGTTATCCAAAAACTAATATAACTACTGTTTCAAAAGTTAAAGTTCTATTTGATACATTAAATAAGGAGCTTTTAGAATTGGATAAACATCAGGAACTAAGTAAACAGTTTATTCAATTTCTCGATCAGGTAAAAAACTGTTTAGATTATCAAGAAAACAATTAGGTATTCATTTAGAATCAACACCTCATTAATATTAACACTTCCCTTATTTTCAAAAATAATAGAAATGTAAATTTCATTTCCATATATTAATAGGTTCTTATCTTATTGATATGTAATCAATGTTGTGAATTTATTATTCTATAAAAATAAAAACATGTTTTTGAAAATGACATATTTGGATTTACATTACATCATAACATGAAAAAATAAAATCCAATCCATATATTAAATAACATTAAAATTTTTAATGGGATATAAAATGATTTTTCTAATGGAAAAACTTATACATAAGATAACAGGAAGATCTCTACATGTCCAATTTTCCTTAATACTACCCCAAATGTTTTTACCAAAATCCATGGCTTCATTTCTTAAGGATAAATCTTTATTTTACCATAAATTTTTTATGTTTGAAATAATGTGTATACCTTAAATCAAATAATACATTATAATGATCTGAATAAACGATTAGTATACTTTTTACTACTTATTTTTATGACCCAACATCTTCCTATGCTGTTGTAATTAATTTATCGATAACCTTCTTATTATAGTCTTGTAGCTACCCATCATTCATGCTCTCCTTTGGACTTGAATCAACACAATGACCCATCAAATTACATTAAAAACACATTAATAACTATTTATCAATACTGGTATTACCACTAACAATACCATTTTATTATCAATCATGATCCATATTCCCAAATTTATAACATCAATATCACTTCCTATATTTCATAGGACATCCCCTAAGGTAATTTTTACTACAGTAATCACATACAATAAACATGATTTTCTTACCTTTATATTTATTTGTTTAATTATTTCCCATTTCCTTCCATTTGAAAAAAAACCTATATTGTTTCATAGAATAAAATATCATCAAAAACTCAATTCCTAAATTCTTGTCACATCGAACAATTTTATCATAACATTTGGATTTATAAGAATCCAACGTCCTATGTTATATAGGATTAAATCTTGAATAAAACTAATTATTTTACTATCAATATCCTAAATAAAATTCAGTGCACACCTTTCCAATCAGGTGAAGTTTTCTTCATATGAAACCACTGAGTATTCCTACATCATCCTCAATTCTAATAATCACTCTTGTATCCTGAGATGAACAATAGTCAAATGATATTTCTCAGGGATAAAATTCGTAAATTTATGTCATTCAATGGTTTCAATCTCTTCCCTTTATCTAGTATTTCCAACCATTGACCAAAATTGATTAGATTCACATTAATATTATAATTCGAAAGATTTAACTTTGGATAATCTGAACAGCCCATGAATTCAAATATCTTTTCTTGGGATTTGATTCATCCCTTAGCTACTACTAGATTAGAAGATACACTAAATATAGGAGGGTGTTGTCCCATAAAATGTTCCACTATCATCATGTTTGTTTTTTGGTAGATCCATCTTCTATCATGCGTGGATATAACCTCGATTTATAGAATGATTCTACTAATCCATCACAAAAAACTCCCCATTTATAATTATAACCATTCTAGGTTAATAATTTGGATGGATACTGTACTCTTGAAACCATCCTACATAATCTTCTTTATTTCCTTTTTGGGAAACCACTTTAAACTGACATAGTTTAGAGAAATAATAATGAAAATCTTCAAATTATATCTCATAATAACCATAAATTATAATATCTTAAGTGTACATTTTTATACTATATTATCCTCTAAATTTATTGAAACATTCACTCTGATAACAACTATAAGGACTCAACCCATATTCAATAAATAAATTCATTTTTTAAAAAGGTTTAATTTTGTTTCATTATAGAATATATTTTCAGGTTTATAGTTTTAAATACTTTCTTCATCACCCTTACATAAATATATATTAACTCACAAAGTGGAAACTTCCCTTATGAATCCATTTTTTTCACAATATAAAACTTTTATGATATAATAAGTTTTATTTTCATGAAATATCTTCCAAATTTTCACCATGACCTCATCCTTATAGTTTATCATTCTTATAACCCTATGAAAAAAATTTAAACAACGTATGAGCATAAAAACTCCATAAGGGATATATAAAAATAAATAAAGTAACCAATTATTCCATGAACTCACATAAATATTTTCCATTATCAAAATAAACTTTGATCTCAAAATAAACATTTTCTTCCCCAATAAATCAACTTCTCAGCCAAAATATTTTCAGAAAACATTTTATATAAAATATTAAAGGAAAGATAAAACTCTTTACTGTTTATTTACAATCATGGGAGACCCATAAAATGTTTTTTAAGAAGCTATACATTTCACCCTTAAGATGTAGCAAATACTTTCCTTTAAACATAATCTCATTAGATTACCTTTTTATATCATAATATTTCCATAAAAATCATAGAAAAATCATATAGGTAACTTTTCATAACATTTTTTTATCACTAATAAAAATGGAATAACATATTCGTTAAATTATAGTAATCCTTTTGTATAAACATAACTGGTTAACTTCATCACCTTAATTAATGAATTTGAGAGCTATATCTGGCTCATCCATCCTTGGTTTATAAAGGAACCATACACCCATGATTTATAAAGGAACCACCCATCCGTGGTTTATAATAGAACCACTTTTCATCATAAATAATTACCATAAACCGTAATAGATTCATAACAAATGAAATAGTTCATAAAAATACTCCTTGTTCCCATAAAACATTTTTTGATATCAAAATATCCAATCCATTTAAAATAATTTTTTCAAATACTCAAAACAAAAGGAAAATGTATTTTTCATTGAAGAAAACATAAATGATTTTAATATAATCAAAAAAATAAGGGCTATTTAGGTAAGAAAAACTATCGACACCATTTACATTAAAATAGAATATTTATATTTTCATTTTTTTCAAAACATTTCATTAGAAATATATAAAAAGATTCAATTTGAAAAACTTTGAAGGAAATTCAAAAGAGAAAAAAAATTACTTCAAAATTAATTAATTTCTATTTAAATATACCAAAAAAATAAATTTAAGAATATAGAAAATAGGGAAAAGAATTATAAAATAAACATTTAAGATATTTAAAATTTGTTTTTCAAAGTAAAGTGCCCCTTAAATCAAGTCTAAATCATCACATATGTTCCCTATATTCATAAATAATAAACTTATATAAATTTTCTAATAAATGGAGAACCTTTTGAAAGATTATTATTTCTTTTATTTTATCTATTACCAAGAAATATATAATTACTTATGGAATTATGTTCACATGAGATGTTTTGATGAAATTCAGCTCATATGTTTAAAATGACATTGTTAAGTATAATATGGTCAAATTGGTCATTATAAATCATCTCTAATATAATAATAATTACATAATTATAATTTTTACAAATTAATGATAATTTTTATAAAAAATATTAAATATTTTTATGAAAATTTAATTATGTTATAATCATGGAAATGGTGAGCGGTATGTACACATGAGTAACCTCTCCATTTTTCAATGAAAATGATGTAAAGAACTTAAATATTAATTTATTTTTTGAGAATTATGATTAAATCATAAATATCATATGATTTTTTAATATAAAATTTTTTATAGTATCCATGTGATGTTGACATGAAAAATAAATCACATCGCTTCATGGAGGTGGTAATACACACGTACTCATGAACAACATTATTATTTTTAAATTGATGTAATGGTAATAAATTAGATGATGTATTATTTTTAATGAGTGATAAGTATGTCATTAAAATAAAATATATATGTGTGTGTGTGTGTGTGTTTTTGTGCATTAAATCCATCATTATAACAATTCCTGAGAAGCGGTGATATAAAATTAATTACATCAGTTTGGGAGGCGGTAGTTTGGAAAACACATGAATGATGGAAGAGGAGATGAATATAGGTTATTCTATTAAAAAAATAACATATCAATATATGAGAGGTACTAATTTTATTATTATACATGGATAAAGAATATTTTAATAAGGTATAAGAATAAAAAAATTGAAAAATTCTCATTTAAGAACATTATATATTCGAAAAACCTCTTGAGGTTTATACCTAAAGACTTCATATGATAGTTTTATGATAAAAATAAGACCTCTATTACAGTTGTATGTATTAAAATAGGGTATTTGGGTAGTTTTTAATTATATATTGTTCTCAAAACATTTGAGTATGTGAGGAGATGGGGTTCCCTTTTATAAGTGTTGGAAGGGAGATTCTTAGAATTTTTTAAAGTATTAATAAAAAAAATTGACATAGGAAAATAAGGATAAATTAATAGATTTAAAATATAGGAAAAGTATCAATTTAATTCCTCTCATAAAATAAATTTTGAAACATTTTTTGTGATATTTCACCCTTATCTCTTTATTTTAATCCCATGTAAACCCTTTTCACAATTACTACGATTTTGATGTTTTTAATCTTTCTGGGTGAGGAAAGTTAATATAAAAAAACAAAATGGACCAAAAAATGGACAATGGTTACAATATCAAATAAATTTCTATTCTATTATATGGAAATATAATTTTTATGAATTTTAAATTAATTAATAATTTATTTTTTATTATAAAATTCCATTAATTAAATTTTGGAACTATTCATTTAATTTAACTTTAAAAAATTCATTAAAAAATTTAATTCTAATATAATACCTATAAAATATATTATTTGATATATTTATCAGTATATATTTTGAGAAAATATAATTCACCAAACAAATATTACTTTTAGAGTTTTAAAAGTCATTTAAAAGATTTTTTTACTACTTGTACAAGCACTGAGTCAGTGTTGTATAAGAACATAACGTAATTATTTCCTCACTAAATATTAAAAATAAGTTTCCCTGATAAAAAAATTCATTCATACTTTTAATAACCATTTATATCTCAATAAAATTTTTAAAGCATTGTCAAAAAAATAGTACACATATAAAAAGAAATAGAGTCACATTTTTGACATAATCCTTTAATTTAATATTATAAATTCAAAATCAAAGGTAAATGGAAAAGTGGTTATATTTAAAAAATATAGATGATTATGGAAAAAACTAAAATCATCCAATTAAATAAATTAAATTGTTTGAATGAAATTTTATCCTGGTCACATTAGTTTTAAAAATAATTAATCTATTTTACCATTATCGTGTAATCAAAATTTATTATGGTTACTATTCATAATGAACAAAATAAAAGGGAAATATTAATAAAATTTAGAACAAGTAATTGAAAATATGGAATTAATATTTCAATATTCAATGGATATAAGTGTAATAATTTAATTTACAATTATACCTATAAAATGTGATGAAAATGGATTTTTAAGAAAAAATCAATTAAAATATAAATATTATTTTCATAGAAAATTCAAGTATAAAATTAATTCCAAAGACCACATTTAAATTATTTTTTATCAAAATTAATTAATTAATTTTTAAAACCAATTAAAAATAGAATTTTACTTTTTAAATACTTGAATAGAAAATATATTTTCCAATAAAATCAGTATTTATAACTATTCAATAAAAAATCAATATTTGATAAAACATTTCAAAAGAATCACCCTAAGAAAATCTTGATCTGATAATTTAAAATATAAAATTAATTTTATCAAATTAAAATTATTAAATTATTAAATGAATCCTTTAAAAAATTTTATAATATATGTAAATATATTTAGTAGGAATACAACTATTTCTTTTTTGGCTAGGAAATTACTTAATATTCTTATAGTGAATATAACTCTATAAAATATAATTAATGAATATATTTAAGATTTTAAAATAATTTATCTTACACTTACCATGGTTTTTACAATAATAATTATATATCCCCTCTAATTCCATCAAAAAAATTAAAATATTGGGAATTTGTGTGTGCGAACTACTACTTCCATGAACAACACATTTCATTTTTCAACACCACAATTCAATGTTGGTTCTAGAAATTATTTTATTGAATAGATATTTTATTTTTGAAATTATATATATTTTTTAAATATAAATTAGTCATTATATAGTTAATATTATAGATTAGCATTAATTGTAAAACTAACTGCCTAAATGAATATACCAAGCAGAAAATAAATTTATATTTTAGGGAGAACGTGTTTTTCAATTACTATCTTCTTATAACTCAACCCAATTTTGTTTATTCCACTTAATAAAATATAAATAATTCCATTATGTTTTCATTTAAAATGATGTTATAATAAAGTAACCTCTTCTATAGGCATACTCACACATATAATATTGCATATTCTTTTTGGGTGGTCTAACCACTTACATGAAAAATACTATAAATTTCTACCAATGGTTTCATTGGAAACATAATATTGGATATTAAATATTCAATTATTATTATTATTATTATTTAAAATGGTAATATAAACATTTAACTCATTAATTATGGAAACTCTATTTTCTCATTAGAAATTACCAAAACAAGTTCATGACTAACCTCATCATCATGAATAATAATTAAAGTAAATATAAAATGAATTTATTACATTATATATAATAAAAAATAATTAATTAAAATACTTTATATGTTCAAGGAATGATTAAATTTCATAGATAAATTAATAAAAAACCCATTATTACAAATCTAGTTCAAAATGGTCAAGATTACACACACCTGTCATTCCAAAAAAGTTGAATTTTTATTGCGAAAGAGCACTATTGGGGTTAAGTGAGAACCTGAAGTAAAAAATAGAAAGGGTAATGGTGGTATAAAATATAAAATCTCAATTTAATCATATAAAATCTTGGATTTTTAATTAGGGGTTGAATATTATATTGTAAAAAACATGGAGAGGGTTCGCCAAAATGCATTTGGGGGCCAAGATCTCTACCTCTTTATTTCACTAGCACCGTGTATTGAAGATCTTCACACTGTTTCCAGATAAATATATACACATCTAGATATAAGAAAACATATACTACTTTGTAGGATCCATTCTCTTTATGAAGTTGGTGAACTTCATTGAGTTCGTTTCAATATTAGAAAAAAGTGGTTGTAAATTTTGAAAAGTTGAAGCCTAGTTATCATCACTCTAACTAAAGTAAGAAAATAAGTTTATTCACTATAGAAGTACCAAAAATCAATGAGAACAGATATAGACCCATCATAAAGGATACCCCCTATACACATGCATCCATTTGAAAAATAACCATTTTTATTGAGCATAATACCAGCTTATAGTGCTACCTAGGACACCTAGTGCCAATGAATTTCGACATCATCCTCCCTTTGAATCGACTCATATAGTGGGTGATAGACCAGGGAAAATTAGTCCACCTGAATATTAGGGGTTATAAAATTAATTTTATTATGGATATTATATAGATTATCCTTCAACTAAACTTTATCCATGTGAGATTTCTAGTGACAGATGTCATTCTAGGCTTCCCAAATTGTCCAATAACCAAACACGAGAGTTATTACTAGACACACCCGTCCTAGGAATTTTAATTCACATTACTAAAATATGAAGATAAAAACAAGATTGGGATCCCCATAATAAACCATAATATTTATGATACCATGGAATATAATCCACATGTAATCATCCCAATATCCATGCATGAATAATTGATGAACACTTTCAACATTTCAATAAGAACACCATGTTCATTTCAAGATGAAAAAATCATTTTTGTAGGACCATTTCATTTGTATATATATCATTGTGACAAATATACAAGATGATAAATCTATATATTAGGGGTTAATTCAACTAAATGTATTATAATGACCCAGTATTAATGTACAAAGAAATTACATAACGTTTTCAGAATACTTAAAATATTATACAAAGAGACACCAAAAGAACGTATTAGTTTAATGCCTTTGGAAACATTGAAACCTAAAAACTTGTTCATTAGTGGGATAAATTATCTCGCAATATGTTCTACAAGACTATCAACATTCTTATAAATATCATAGGTAAAATATATCTACATAACCTATGGAAGGAAACATAAAAATTGGTGATATAATATTATCAATAAGGGTAAACAATGGAGATTTATAAGCATAAACTTGATCCTAAGTATAAATACCTGACCCTAGTTGCCTGGAGATGGTGCCTTGTAACATTACATTAGCATGATTAAATAAATTTGTATCCTTAACGAACAATAGTTTAATAGATTTGGAAACAAGATAGATATATAATTCAAAATTTTCATCCTAGAAAGAAACACAACACTAATTTATTCCATTAGATACATACATGCCTCCTAAATTATGCCTACAAGTCATTCATAATTTACTTCTTTATATCCAAAAAAACATAATAAAGGGGTGATATAAAATTCTCAATAAGAGTTATCAATACAGAAGAAGATATCATAAACCTTAGTCATGGTGAATAATTTAAAACACATGCCTTTTAATGAAAAATGTTAATATAAAACGGAAACAATTTGATATGAGTAAATATTACCATAATAAAACATAATAATTAGTATTATACTAGTCTAATAACCACGTTAACTATCAATTTCAAGGTTCATAATGAGGGAAATTCATATTTCGGACATTCTAAAATATACCATCAATGCCTCGTCTAAGACGTCTATAAATTATTAAGGCAACTGCCAAAACCATATCTCAAAATATGCAAGGCCTCTGACAAGTCTAGGTCTATTTCTCTTAGGATACCTACCGATGCATCGTGGGGCTATAGAGGGCCCCAACCTTCACATAATAAGTCTAATGGATTCCTCATATTATAGGGGACAAACAAAAACCACATATACATTCATATTTAAATTATCATATGAAATGTAACCAACTTTCCCCAATCATTAAACATAAACAGTAACCATTCTGAGTAATATGGTGAATGGTTTCAAGAAAGAACATCGATATTCAAACCAATGAAAACCCATTAAAAAATATATAAGATTATATCATAAAATAGTATCTCCATTTATAAATAATAATCAATAATAGTGTTGAAACAAATGAATACACTTTTATAAAATCATCGAGTAATTCTTTATATAAATACTCTTTCACTTGAAAAGAAGTGTTCTCTTGGAAAAATCATTGTCTAAAACCCGAAGTTAAATAATATAGTTTTTTAATAATAAACATATTTTTTTATAAAATAGTGTTTGCTTACAATAGATTACATAGTGCCCTAGAAAATAGTTTAGAATTCTGGAAATTCCATTGAAATGGGCTTGTATTTCGGGAATAATTTTTTAAAGATCCTTTAAGAAACATATAACTATAAATAATTTAAGGTATGATTATGGATGGGGAAAATATATATAATATTAAATCAAAAATTATGTGGAGTACATATGAATTAATAATAATTTAACTGAGGTTTGTAGATTATAAAAGTAACCTGAATGAAAATGGAAGTTCGGGTGGAAAACTCTTACCTTAAGTCTGAATGTTTCTATCTTGACCTTATGGTCTTGGAATATGAAATTAGACTTATCAATAACTTAATTAAAAATATATTAGACATTTAATTATTTTATCATTATTTTTAAGGTCATTTATATCCTTATTTATAAATTATAGTACTAAATTCTTTTGTTTTGGAGTGTTTTTTTCTTGATTTTCATAATCGGTTCACTTGTTTTTTAGTAATGTAGTTCATGTGGAATGGATGTAAATCTCCAGAATTGAATTAAAATATTATTTATTAAGATAAATATGTATTAATGGTCATTTATATCCTTCGGTTACTTGACATTAGGATGAATCATTATGTGAAATATTAATGACAATCACTTAGATTATTTGGTGATATTTGGATTATTATGAGCTAGTTTTGTCGTATAAATTAATACATTGAACATATAATGGTTACTTAATATGAATTAGGTTATAATAAATATATTATAGCCTATTTAAACCATCAAAATTCTTTCATTTCCAATAATGAAGTAGAAATTTAGGAACGAAACTTCATCTTCCACGAAGGTTGTAAATTGGCACCTTACGGACGATGATTTGGTTTATAAAATAAAAGAAAGAGAGTAAGGATATTGATTATGGTTCTTCTGTTAACCTGATATAATTATAGTATATAGATGATAATATAGTTATCATGTTCATTTAGATATGGTAGGTGAGGAGAGGATAACAATAGAAAGGAACTGGAAATGAAAATGAAAGAAGCAAAATGTGAATTTACCTCTTCAATCCACCTCCTTGAGAATCTCTTTATGGGAAGGGGTTTGGCCTTTTGGAAATAACATGTGCTCCTAACCATGGGTAGTAACTAATTAAGGGTATTTTTGAAGAACCTATACAAGGTACAACGCTGTATAGGAGTGAATAGAAGAGAGAGTGAGGGAGGTTATAGTGGAATAGAGGAGTAAATTTTGAATATTTAATTCACTATTTTATTATTTTCCTCAAGACAACCAATTGTATTGATTCTTGTGACCAAGACTAGTAATAAGTTCATGTGAGTCTGAAACAATTGTGATTAAATAAAATATTATTTCATAAATAGTGTATTTAACTGATAATTTGTATATACAATATTTAACCGTACTTCACTATTCATAAAAAAATTCAAGTATTTTAGAAAAATCCAAAAATTCACCCTAACCATTTTTCGACATATAGATTTAAAAAATGATCTCCATTTTTTGAAAATAAGTTTCTAAATATTATTAATTTAATTTTTAAATAATATCATAGTTTATTATAAAAATAACAATTTTGAAATTATAATTCATGTTATATCACATTAAAAAATTAATTAAGATATTATTATATTATTACCATAAGAAAATAAAATAATATTATTATTTACTATTCATATGGGTCATACTACAATTCATATTAATATTCATAAGGGTATGTTACTATTCACCAAAAACTATGTTTGTTCTATCAGAATATAAATATCTCACTGAACGCAACTGTGTATGTCAGTTTTTCAAATTTCAAAACATAGAGCTGGATAGAATTATGTTTACTAGCAAGGTTATAAAAAAGTGTTTTTGTATAGAGACCCACTCTTTCATTCATTTAATATTTATTTTAAAAAACTTGAGGTGTTACATTCCCCCTCCTTACAAAAAATCCATCCTCAAAATCCGCAGAACATCACCTCACAAAAATATTTGGGTAGGTCTTCATCATAAGATCCTCAGGCTCCCGTGTTGCATCTTCTATTTTATGATTTCTCCAATGTATCTTTACCAAATGATTCATCCAATTCCTCAACACTTGTTCTTTAGTGTCCAAAATCTGGATAGGATCTTTGTAATAAGATAAGTCAGGTTCCAATTCTATACCTTTAGGAGTGAGGACATGCATTGGGTCTGGCATGTACTTTATCAACAATGAGATATGGAACACATTGTGTAATTTAGACAGCCTAGGTATCATATCTAAATTATTTTCAATAGATCCAATTATCTCCATAATTTCAAAAGGCCCAATGTACCTAGGGATCAGTTTCCCTTTCTTTCCAAATCTTATAACGCCCTTCCATGGAGATCCTTTTAAGAAAACGTGATCTGCCACTTGAAATTCTAGATCCTTCCTTTGATTATCATTATATCTCTTTCTTCTGCTTTGAGATTCTTTGATATGACCTTGAAAATTATTTACCTTATCTATTGTTTCCTCTACAATCTATGGGGCCACAAGCTTCCATTTTTCAACTTCATCCCAACAAGTTGGTGTATGACATCTCTTTTGGTATAATGCTTCATATGGTTCCATTTGAATACTTTAATTTAAACTATTATTGCAGGAAAAATACACTAAAGGAAAATATTGATCCCATATACCTTCAATGTCATGTTAACAATATCCCAATAGGTCCTCTTAGGTTTTCATCATACTTTCTGATTGCCCGTCAGTCTGGGGGTGATAAGAAGTTCTCAATTGAACCACAGTTTCCAAATCCTTATGAATAATTTTCAAGAATTCTGATGTAAATTTTAGATCACAATCCGAAACAATTGAGAGTGGTTCTCCATGAAATCTCACAATATAATTAATATAGATTCTTGCTAGGTGCTCCAGTGGTAAATTCTCCCTTATAGCGAGGAAATGTGTAGATTTCATAAGTTGATCAACCATTACCCATATTGCATCATTCTTACTTGGAGTTTCTGGTAATCTAGTGAAAAAATACATGGTAATTTCATCCCATTTTCACGTAGGAGTAGGTTGAGGTTTCATGCCTCCCTTTGAATGTTTCATTTCGTCCTTCACTTATTCACAGACTAAACATCTTGATACGTAATCCGCAATTTCCCTCTTCATGTTATCGCAGTAGAAATGTTCCTTCAAATCTCTATACATATTAGTTCTACCCTGATATATAGAAAAATTCAAACTATAGGCATCATCCAATAACTACTTTTTTAGCTCAGTTTTAGATGGAACACAAAACTTCTTCACAAATTTCAGAATACCATCCTCACATACAGAGTCATCCATATTCCCATCTTTTACATCATTAATTTTCTTTTAAAGGTTCTCATCATCAGGATGATATCTTTTAATCCTTTCTAATAAATATGATTGCGAAACCAAATGAAAAGGTAGTGATGTTTCACCTTCTTTGCTAATTCCCATATCCATCCTCACTAGATCCATGTACAAAGTATCCTTGTGAATCCTCATTTTGTTGAGAACTCTATGATCCTTTGTACTCAATGCATTAACTACCTTGTTTGCCTTTCTTGGGTGGTAGTGTATAGTACAATCATAATCCTTGAGTATTTTGAGCCATATACTTTGCCTCACATTGAGTTATTTCTGTGAGAAGATATATTTTAGACTCCTATGATTCGTATATATCTCACATTTTTACCACATAGATAATATCTACATATCTTCAGAGAAATGATTACTGCTACTAACTCAATATCATGAGTAGGATAGTTTTGTTCATGAATTTTTAACTACCTTGATGCATAGGCAATAACTATAACATTCTGCATAAAGAGACAAGCAATTCCTTTTTTATACATCATTATAGATCAAAAAACCATCATTCCCTGGTGGTAGAGTTAGGATCAGAGAATTAACTAATCTCCACTTTAATTTTTCGAAACAGTAATAACATTATTTTGTCCATACAAACTTAACCCCTTTTTGTGTATGCTTGTTCATTGGGTTGGCTAAATGGGTGAAGTTCTGAATGAAACACTGATAATAACCTGCTAAAAGATTAAAAATATGTACCTTAGTTATGTTAATTGGAGTAGGCCATTCTTACACAGCCTTTTTCTTTATAGGATGAAAATATATTCCATCCTTAGAGACAATGTGGCCAAGAAAGGAAACGGATTGATGCCAAAATTCATATTTTCTAAACTTCCCATACAATTAATTTCTTGTAAGAGTCTTCGGGATTGTGTTCAAGTGATTTCCATGATCCTAGTAGATTTTGGAGTATACTAAGATATCATCAATAAATTCCACCACAAATTCATCCAGATATTCCTTAAAAACTATATTCAATAAATCCATGAAAATAGAGGATTCGTTAGTCAGTCCAAAAGGCATTACTGTTAACTCATAATGCCCATACCTTTTTCAAAAAAAAAAATTGAAATGTCTTCCTTCCTCACAAGCAACTGAAGATATCTAGATCAAAGGTCAATCTTCGAAAAATATTAAGCTCCATGAAGTTAATCAAATAAATCATCAATACAAGAGAGTGGATACTTTTTATTTATTGTTAGAGAATTGATTTCCTTGTATTAAATGAACAAACTCATAGATCCTTCTTTCTTCTTAATGAAAATAACATGGGCTCCCCATGAAGATACACTGTGGAGAATAAATATTGTATCACTCAATTCCTCTAGTTGTTTCTTCAATTCCACTAATTCCACAATGGCCATTCTATAGGGGGTCTTCAATATGGGCCTTGAACAAGGAATTAAGTAAATGGAAAACACAATTTCCTACTCTGGAGGATGTCCAGGTAATTTTTCTAGAAACACATCAACGTATTCTTGAAAAATCAGTAAGTCCTCTATCTGAACATTTCCTTCATCATCCAAACTTATTCCATTCCCTTCCTCCCAAATAATTGAATTTAGTAGAGATACTATGGGTGGATCTATATGAGAATCACAGGGTGTTGTTTCTACATTATAGATAAGGGATTCCACATAATACTCAAAAATTGTAACCTCATTCCTCTTGCAATAAATTTTCACATCATGGTTTGAAATATAGTCTATACCAAGGATTATATCAAATTCAAGCATGGATATGATAATAAAATTATTAGACAAAGCACATTTGTATATGATAATGGGGATTTCCTGACATAATTTGGTTGCAATGATACTTCCCTTATAATTTTTGACTGAAAACTCCCTTATTAAATCAAATTGGAAATATCTAATTTTATTGGAAAACTGGGATGATATGAAGGAATGAAATGATCCATAATAAAATAATGCATTAGTAATGTTTGAGGAAACAATTAAAGTACCTTCCACAACATCATTAGGAACTTCAAAATCAACAGTTGTGATCGCAAATGCTTATCTCTGGTCCCTTGGCCTTTTCTATGGTGTGTTTCCTTAACACTTCGAAAAATCATTAGCATAGTCTCCCGTATCCCTAAAATTATAGTATTGAACAATAATAGGTTCTTTCATTCTCAAGAAATCACTATAAATATGGAATTTCTATCAACATTTTTATCATATTCCTTTTTCCTTTTAAGTAGGCACTTGGGTGTTTCCTTCCACAATTATCATAGAGTGGAAATTCAACTCTTACTTTCTTCTCCATTTCCATTTTTCCTTTTCTAGAGTTTTCAGCAACCCTCTTCATCTCTTTCTTTTCATTAAAGTTATAATACTTAGATAATTCCTTTTCTATCTTGATAGCACATGAAACTATATCTTCATGTGATGAAAAACCTTAGGAGACCAGTGCTCGTCGGAGGAACAACATTAATCCATAAAAGTATCAATCAATCTCTCTCCTTGAATTTTGTATGAAATCCAAAACATGTCTTTCCAACCTTGTGAAGTTATCTTCAAACTTTTCAACATTTACATCTTCCTTTTCCCTCAAATTTAGAAATTACATTTCCATATCTACTTTATGATCATGAAGAAAGTATCTCTCTAGGAATATTTCCTCAATGTCCCGCCATTCTATCTCTTCTATCTCTTCTTCCTCCTTTTTGTTTTGAATTAATGGCCACCACTAATCTGCATCTCCTGATAGACAATAATCTACCACGATGACCTTCTCTCTTTTGTTACATCCCAAAGCGAGAAAAATATCCTCTTTGGAACTTATCCAGTACTTAGCTATAAAAGGGTTTCTACTCCCATTGAATGATGGAGGTTGTTGTCACATAAAGCGATTTTACAAATTTCCTCCATGTGGTGGATATGAATTCTCCATAAAGGTAAGGTTATTGTTCATAACCTGAGTAAGTTTTCCCAGTATAGTTATAACCTGATCTGCTCTAGTCGTAGCACTAGAGGAAACATCATTATCTTGGGTCGGAGGGAAATCCCTACATGGGATATGCATATTCATGTGGTTTCCATTCCTTCCACTAGGAACCATTTCAAGATAATGACATACACTATATTAGGTTATTAATCATAATGTATAATCTTATCATAGAAAAATACTTAACATAAATTGAAATCCTATTCTTGTTTAATCCAATAATCACCAAAATGGTTTCTTTAATGAAAAATTTACATTTAAATCCTTCATAATGGAATATAAAAAATGTAAATTATCCTAAACATATCCCCCATGAGTGTCAAACTAGGTGCGTAGTAAGGCTCATTTTCATGTACAATAGTACCCTAGGTTAAGCCCAAAAATCCTCATCATATTTTTCACTCATAGGTACATATGTTCCAGAACTACGTCTACTTGTAGTATCCATACAGGGATGTATTTGCGAGAATGATCCACATAGTCTATTCCTCACCAAAATATTAGGATGTTATTGTCTGTTTATCCTCAAATAATATCTTAGGGTTTGTTCCCTAATCTAATTTTTCTAAATCTAGTTTCAAATTTTTATACTAATATTCTTTTCACACCAACTGTGAAAACCAGACCCTAGTTTCCTAGAGACAATGTCTTATTACAGTACATTGGCATGATTACATGAATGTTCTATCCTGGAGGAATGAGTAGTTTAGTATATTTAGAAATAATATACATATATAAGTTCAACATTACAACTTGGATGGAAATACAACATTAATTTATTCCATTAGATACATCCATGGCTCCTAGATTATGCCAGTAAGTCAATCATAATTTACTTCTTTATATCCTGGGAAAAAAGAAACATAAGAAAGGGTTGAGATCAAACTCTCATTAAGTGTAATAAATATAGTAGAAGATAACATAATCCTTAGGCATGGTTAATAATTGAAAACACATTCCTTTAAATGAAAAATGTGAACATAAAATGGCAGAGGTATGAGATGATGTTTCATACACTTTTAATGGGGCACGCATTCATCTGTTTCATAGGAAGCGCTGATTTGATTCCCATATTCATGATTTCTAAAGGTGGGTGGAATCCATCACTTATTTAGGGACTTTTTCTCCTTGATTTAAATGGGATGATTGTATATTGGTTCCTCATTCGATGGATTCCTCCTCAGAAATTTTTTCCTAGTTTGGGTCTCCCTTATAAATGTAAGACATTGTTCCTGAAACTCTTACCAGTGCCACGTCTTCATAAATGCTGGTTAATTAATTTTCTTCTAGCAGGACATTCCAAGGGGTCCAGTCAAATGAGAAACCTTCGGTCAATGGATTAGTCATGTTGTACATCACTAGAGTTTCTAGACACCGGAACACTGGCGCATCTCTATTTTTTCCCCTTATGGTAGGGCTTCTCAAGGGCACGAAAGCCCAAGGAATCCCACTTCGAATGTGGGAAATTATATGCTATAGGCATATCTCTGATATTTTCCTCAACTACCCATGTTTAACACAAGGTATGATATAACTTTAACATCCAGTAGATACATATCAAACTATTTAGAACATTGATGAGAGTGGATCAGATGGGTACAACCCCTAGAGGGATCGCTGATTCTAGGACTAATGCATGGTTAGTAGCCCAAGTTTGGTCTGACTCTCCAGGGGCATACCAAAGATATGGGTCCCAATAAAGGGTACTAAAACAACTTATTGTCAAATGGGAAACATGATGAATTACCATCGGTAGGGGTTGACAACGGCTTATGGCTGATTTGGGTTCACAACAGCTTACCATAAATCAGGTTCAAAACAGCTTACCGTCGATTGGGGAACACTACAGCTTACAGTCTATTGGGTTTGGACCTCAGGGAGGCTTCCTATGTACCTTGTCTAGGAGATGAGGATCAAAACCCACGTAGTTCTAATGGGTACATTTTAACTTCTTGCTTGATAAAAAAGGGGAGTACAGTTTAATGTCATGCAGGATGAGGGTGGACTAACATGAAGTGGCTGGGACCAATTTTTGTTGTGATTGAACCTCAGGGAGGCCTCCTACATACCTTGCCTTGTTAAGGATCAAAGTTCGCATAGTTTGGAATGGGGGATGTAGTTTAACGTCATGCGGGGCCAAGGTGATCCATTTTGAAGGGGTCACGATAAGTAGGTATTGGGCTTTAACCTTAGAGAGGAATCCTATGTACCTTACCTTGGAAAAGATTAATGTCCACATAGTTCAGAGTGCGGGATATAGTTTAACATCATGCAGGATAAAGTTGAACTAATGTGAAGGGTTTGGGACAAGTAGGTATTAGGCTTGAACCTCATAAAGGCTTCCTATGTACCATGCCTTGGTGAGAATCAAAGTCTACGTAGTTCGGATTTGGTTGTTGGTGAACTGATGTGAAGGGTTTGTGACCAATGGTTGTTGGGCTTGAACCTCAAAGAGGCTTCCTACATACCTTGCATTGGAAATGGTCAAAGTCTCTATAGTTTAGAGTTGGTTGTTGGTGAACCGACAAGAAGGTTTCGGGACCAATGGTTGTTGTTCTTGAACCTCAGAGAGTCTTCTTATGTACCTTTCCTTGGAAAGGATCAAAGTCACCATACTTTCAAAATTGTTTTGGGGATTAAAATCTAAGGTCTCCCAGAGAGTATTTCATGGTCGATGCTTACTCTAAGCCCACATAAGTCATGCTCGGTGTGAGAAATAATCAGCAACAAACACATTACAATCACACCACAAAAGGAGCATCTGTGGGAAGTGGAATAGGGCTTATATGTGGTTAGTGGACCAAAGGGGAAATAGGGACTTATGTGTGGTTAGTAGGCAAACGGATGGAGATTGGTACTTACTCTAGGATGGAGCCCCGGGTGGTGACAAAGCCCAATGGGAGAGGGATGGGACAATTAAGGTCCCAGTGCCCATCTCTCCTTTTGTCTTTTTCACCGAATAAGAGGGGAAGAGTAGGGATGATACCTTATGGAAGAAAGGATAGATTCATACCCCATGGTGTTTTCCCTCCCCTGCGGACAAGCGCTTCTCTAGAAAAGAGGATCTCATTCCATGTGAGGAAGATCTCACTCCATTGGATATGAGCGGCCGTGGAGAATGTCTGATATGAGGCACCCCACATAAATTGAAAGGGGTGACGTCACAGTTTAACTTTATGTGCTGAGGATGATGGTGCCTAGAGGTTTAACATCCTTTAGATCAGACAAGTAAGGTTCACTCCAAACCCCTAGGACTCGCATAACTGGAACGCTTTAACACTTGTTGAAGGGAAGGAACCAGCAATGATGTGGTGAGGGGGTGTTGTGGAGTGATCCTTTGAGGGGGCCATGTTAGCATGGCTAAAAAATAAGTGTTGGTCTTGTACCTCAGGGAGTATTCATATGTACCTTGCCTTGGAAAGGATCATAGTCTCTGTAGTTTAGATTTGGTTGTTTTTGAACTGAAATTAAGGGGTTGGGACCAATGGTTGTTAGGTTTGAACCTCAGGGAGGATTCCAACCTACCTTGCCATGGAAAGAATCAAAGTCTCCGTAGTTCAGATTTGGTTGTTGGAGAACCAATGTGAAGGGGTCAGTACCAATGGTTGTTGTGCTTGAACCTTAGGGAGGCTTCCTATGTACCTTTCCTTAGAAAGGTTCAAATTTCTTATAGTTTAGAATTGTATTGAAGCATACACTCAAAGGAGGCCTAGAGAGGATGTCATAGTTGATGTTTACTCTAAACTCATGTGAGTCATGCTCGGTGTGAGAAACAAGAGGTAGAAATGACTTGACGATCATGTCATGAAAGGTGCATCTGTGGGAAGTGGAATGGGGCTCACATGTGGTTAGTGGAATGAAAAGGAAATAAGGATTTATGCGTGGTTAGCAGCCCAAAGATATGGAGATTGGGACATACTCTAGGATGGAGGCCTGTGTGGAAAAAATGCTGAATGGGAGAGAGACGTGATAACGAAGGTCTCAGTGCCCATATCTCCTTTGGTATTTGGCACCGAAGAAGAGAGGAGGAGCAGGGATGATAAATCCTACCAGAAAGGCTAGGGGCTTACACCAAGGTGGTTCCCCTCCCCCACAGACAGGCGCATCTCCAGTAAAGATGATCTAATTCCATGTGAGGAAGATCTCACTCCCATGGAGATGAGAGGGAATATATAATGTCCGAGATAGGGAACCCTGCGTAAATTGAATGGGGTGAAGTCACATTTTAACGTCATGTGATGAGGACGATAGTTCTTGGAAGTTTAATGTCATTCAGCATGGATGAGGTGGGTTCACTTTGCACCCCTAGGACTTACATAACTGACACGCTTTAACCCTTGGTGAAGGGAAGGCACCAGCGATGTCATGGGGTGTGGGTGTCATAGAGTGATCCACTGAGGGTACCACAATAGCATGGCTGAAAAATAAGTGTTGGGCTTGAACCCTAGGGAGGATTCCTATGTACCTTGCTTTGGAAAGGATCAATGTCCCTTTAGTTCAGAGTTGGTTTTTGGTAAACCAATGTGAAGGGGTCGGGACCAATGGTTATTGAGATTGAACCTCAGGGAAGTTTCCAACATACCTTGACTTGGTGAGGATCAAAGTCTCTGTAGTTTAGATTTAGTTGTTGGTGAACCGACATGAAGAGGTCGGGACCAATGGTTGTTGATCTTGAACCTCAGGGATGATTCCTGCGTAGCTTGCCTTAGCAAGGATCAAAGTCCTCGTAGTTCAGAATTAGTTTGGGGATTACACTCTAAGGTGACCCAAATAGGTTTTTATGGTCGATGCTTACTCTAAGACCATGTGAGTAATGCTCGGTCTGAGAAACAAGAGGCAAAAAAGACCTGACAATCACATCTGGAAAGGTGCATCTGTTGGAAGTGGAATCGGGCTTACACGTGGTTAGTGGACTAAAGAGGAAACAAGGGCTTATGCATGGTTAGCATACCAGAGAGATGAAGATTGGGATTTAATCCAGGATGGAGGCTCAGGTGGTGACAAAGCCCAACGGGAGAGGGATGGGATAATGAAGATCCAGGTTCCCATCTCTCATTTGGTATTTGGCACCAAAGAAGAGAGTAGGAGAAGGGATGCTACCTCCTGCAAAAAGGTTAGGGGATTACACCATGGTGGTTTCCCTCCCTCACAGAGTGGAGCCTATCCAGAAAAGTGGATCTCATTCCATGTGAGGAATATCTCACTCACGTAGAGACGAGCGGGTGTGGAGAATATCTGAGATGGGGCGCCCTACATAAAGTGCACAGGGTGAAGTCATAGTTTAACATCATGTGCTGAAGAAGATAGTTCTTGGATGTTTAACGTTCTGCAGTTCGGACGAGGTGGGTTCACTCCACACCCCTATGACTCACATAATCGGCATGTTTTAACCCTTGGTGAAGGGAAGGCAACGACAATTCTATGGTGAGGGGTTGTCATGGAGTGATCCATTGAGGGGCCCACATTAGTGTGGCTATGATAAGAAGCAATAGTTGTTAGAATTCTAATGCAAAGAAGCATAATGCTATGAAATACAGAGTGAAGAACCACCCAGGGGACCTTGAAATCACTTCATACGAACCTGGAAAGGCATACATGAAAAGGGTTTTCAGAGAAAATGGGTTCATAGGTAGAGGCCTCGTGAAGCTCTGGTGCTCTATGTAGTTGAGGGGCTTCACGAAGGGGTATGATTTCTGAAGTGAGGTGTCCTAGCCTAGTCATAGGGCATAGGTACATATAGAGGGTTCTTCCCAAAGTAGAAAGGCTTTTGCGGAGTGGGGCTTCGGAAAGCAAGGGTGTCATGTAAAGTGTAGCACTATGAAGTAATGTGGTTCATAAAGCACAGTGACCTTACCTTAGCATAGGGTGTACTTGTGTACAGAGGGTATTTCACGAATCATGAGTGATCTACAAAGTCCTGAGTCTCCTTTGGGATCCCCTTCCTTGGAAGAGGCCTGTGGGATCCATGAAGGGCATCCGTCTTTAAAGACGGGTTGAATTTATGCAAAAGGAAAGGCACTTCGTGATGCTCAAGTACCTTGAAGAGATCATTTTTTACAGAGAAGAAAATTCATCACAATTTGAGAGTGTATAAGTAAAAAGGTCACAGGATCCATCCTTTGGGATGAAGGGGATCCCGATATTTAGAGGAAAGAGGCACCGCAAAGCATGGATCGCTCGACTTTGAGCTATGTGGTACTTTGTTATAACTACAGAGCCTCCTGCCTCCTCGCTCCGCGGTGCCTTCACAAATGTCAGGAAAATCATGGATCCTCCCACCTCATCGCACTATGGAGGCTTCACAAATGTCTGTGGGATTGTGTATCCTCCCTCCCTTTTTACTCCGCAGCAGCTGTAGAGGAGCTCTGACATCGTATCGGTCGCGGTGCATCGGGGCCTCGTTAATGGGCTTCGCAAGGCATCTTCATTGGACTCGACTTATGATTTTCGTCATTTTTATCCACAAATGTTTTTGTAGCTAACAAATTCCCCCCCTCGAATTTGGAGTCGAGAATAAAACAAGGGTCTAAGTCTGAGGGTCAATTGCTAAAACCTTTTTGGCCAATCGCAAAGAATGCTCATGGAGGACGGTCACGATGCAGAGCATCAGCGTGCGGGTTGAGAGCACCGCGAAGCTCACCGAGGTCGGATGCACCATGAAGCACATGGTCATCTCTTATAAATAGGGGAGTGTGACCTATCTTTTTCTCTCTCTTACCTCTACATTTGGGCGATAGTTCTCTTGATTCGCGAACCTCTATGCACTCCAAGATTGATCTCTGCAAATTGGACCTTTCTACTTCTCAGTGTATAGTGAGTCCTTCGACTCCACGAGGGTGTGCTCAGCATCTTGAACATTCTAGGTTGGGGCAGGGCTCCACAATTTCCTACTGGGACTGAGCCCCAAGAACGGGCTTCACAAATGGGCTTCGCGGACGGGTTCGCGAAAGTGCTTCGCGAACCAGAACCAAAAAGGTCTAGATTTCAAAAACTAAATGGCACACTAGGAAGAAAACAGGGGGGGGTCCTTGTGGATGATTTTTGGAGGGAAAAATGGATGATAGATAGGGTAAAAGGGATTTTGTATGAAGCCATTCTGACCATAATTTGCTGGTAGAGCAACAGTCATAAATTTAGAATAACTATCTGCTATGTAGGAGGATACCAATGTACGAATTTGGCCTATGTTTTGACGTCCCTATCCCTTAAGTAAGCAGGGATGAGCTAACATAAAGGTTTAGGAACACGTCATGCCAGCGTTAGTGGTTCATGGTGGATGATGGCCATTCCTGGGAGGACATCACACCGGTCAACGCTGACTATTTGTAAATCATGTGAATAAAATTGATGGAAAGGAACCGCAGCGAGAGAAATCTCCCCTAATATACCATACTATTCTGAAGGCATCCCTGGGGAACTCGGAGAAGGGGTGGACTGAAAAATTGGATATACTCCAGGGTGGAAACTTCACTGAGGACTGGACCTAGTCCTACTGGTTAGGAGCCTTATAGGAAGAATTCAGAGCAGAGCTACGACGATTGGGCCTGTATGAGTCGGTTTAGGCCTCCAAATTCCATATCTATCAGCTGATGCAACTGAAACCGGAGTTTCTAAACAGATGGTCATAGAGGACCAATACCTTCTATTTGCACCATGGATAGGTTGGTATCATTCTATGGGATCTGCACCAGATTTCAGGGGTCCCTGTACTGGGGGCGATGTACAATGAGTACCTCCTTGTTATGTGTGTGTGGGAAGAACCCGAGTATATTCCACCACTGACGATGGAATCTATGTACTTGGTGCTAGGAGAGGATAAGAATTCGACGAGGGATGTCCATTTCAAATGGTGGTTTAAGCTATTTCTGAGCTTCTCGGGAGATGGGCAGTTCCCTATGAGGCCTCGGACCTTCCCAAAGGGGTACAATGAGGAAAAGAGCACTCATACTAGCGACTTTTTAAAGATAGCTAGTGGAAAACCTGGGGGTTTGATGTCAGTTATGAGAAACAACTAGTGGTTAGTTTGGCTACATTCATTGTGGCACTTATCTACGGTTGGATCCTGCCGGTGAGAGACACTAACATGGGCGTGCGACCAAGCACATTCATTATGGCGTCCATGTTAGAGACAGGGGGATGGGTCAACCTTAGGATCCTGATTGTTTCCAAGATGTTCAAGATGTTGTGGCATATCACTGAGGGGAAGAAGCTGCAAAGGATATGCGGGTCCTTTCACCTTCTGTACGGGTGGATAGTGGTGCATATTAGGGGTATCTGTGAATATCCGAACCCCATATCCTCTCCAGGATCCAATTTTTTCCCAGCCATTTTAAATGCGGCGGGGTGCTTTCTGACCAAGCTGACCCTATAGGCTGTTTTGAACTGGGTCTGTAAGGCAAACAAGTTCAATTTCCACTTGTTCTCGCTGCCAACAGGTGTGTTCACTGATGAAGGTTGGGGAACTGAAGAGAATCAGTCCTACCTCTTGGCTTTTCAGGGTGGATTCCTGGTGGCATGAGTGGACCGTGAGTCCCTCTGTGAGTCATACACCCCACACCATTTTTCAAGGTAATTTTGGTGTATGATGCGACTGACCCCACGAGTATATTTGGGGGTGCGCCATAAGGATCACCCATGTGTGGTGAGGAAGATGTGGCGCATTTTCACACAGGAATATGGGAAGATGCGGAATGAGTTGTCTCCCCTCACGACTATCTTGGGGATGGTAAAGGAATATGCAAAGATTTTAGAGGTGGCATACCTAGGGGAGGTTCTGAAGTAGCAGACAGTCTGGGCCAATGACGGGGTGCCTCCCCAACCTCGAACCTAGGTCTAGAAGGCAAAGATGACATCTCATGGGGGTGGGAAAGAAGTGGTGGTGAGGCCCACACTAGTTGAAATGGAGGTGGTAGCGGCAAACCCAGTGGCCCTAGAGGAGTAGAGTCATTCGGAGGGGAGGCTGCCTAGGGGGTTCCGTAGGATATCCACCAGGACTTTGGGGAAGCTGCTTAGCCATATAAACATGATGGATAATGTTGTCATCCCAGAGGCTTGTGACATCTAGGATGTCAAAAAGAAAATCCTCAACCCGTCCCAGATGTGGGAACACCTGAACCATCTCGAGATGGATTTTTTGGGGATCAGCCCTATCAGGGCCAACTTTACAATGTCCAAGGCAATGGTGGAGCAATACCTGGTCGAGTTTCAGGACTTCGTGCACTCCCGGGGTTCCCCACATCGAATGATGGATCAGGTAAAGGAATTGCTGGATCGAACGACCCCTCTTTAGTTGTCTGCTTTAAAATTTATGGAGCGCTTCCCTTTTCCTAAAGAATCAGAGGAGTCCTCCAAGGAGGAGGAGGCCGATAGAGGGATCCCTCTAGGGGAGGGTGAGGTTGGTGATTTAGACCCAAAGATTGAAGAGTTTGTAGAGGCCCTTGAGGTAAAATCCTAAATTACTTCCCCAAAGTCATCATCCAGGTCATCTAGGACTTCTTAATTGATATTTAAACTTTGCAGGAGGGCCTTATATGAAAAACCTTCTCCCGCCCAATAGCAGATGCAGTTGTAGGGCCTTCGGGATCTACGCTTGCATCTATGGCGGTTACCACGCTTATCAAGGATGGGACACCTAAGGTTGTTCTTATAGTGTTTTCAGACTTCATAACAATATATGGAGGTCCACGCCTCGGGGTACTATTGGAAAAAAACCTAGGAGCGAGACCAGCTATTTGATCTCTGTAAGTCTCTTTTACAGGATTCATGACTTCCACCCATTGATCAGGTTAACTGACATCCATGCATTTTTGTATGCACAGTCCTTTAAATTGCATGGGCTGCCTTGGAAAGGTTGGTTGGTACTTCTGGTAGCTCCATTCCCATGGGAACACTGGTGACCGTGGAGGCGGATACCCAAACTGACCAAGCTACAGCACTCCCGATCACTGGTGGGACTGTTAGCAGGACATATCCTGAGAACATTGAGGTGGGATCTGATTATGAGGATCGATTGGACAACGCAAGTCCTGACATACACAAGAAAACACCAGATACAGACCCTACTAATGCATTTTTGGGGGAATTTAACGTATATGATCCTACCGACCCTACAGATTAGGATGATACAGCCTATGATGAGGAGGATAGATAAATCGTCCATCGCTGATCAAGAAATCTGATCAGGCACTTCATCGACGAGACCCCTCAAGCATAGTGAATAGACTAGATGGGGAGGCTTCTGTCCTGGCTGTGTGAACTGTGCACTGGGGGACTGGATGCCCATCATCCTCACAGGATCGTCTGATATCTCATGGCAGAAGATTCATTAATATGATTGTGTCCTTGGTGTATGTTGGAATTAGAGAAAATATGTGAACATAAAGAGGATTTAGGAGGCTAAAAATGAGATTTGATGGATCCAAGTCTGAGAAGATGAGCATTTCTCTTTCCTCAATGTGCAATCAGAGCTTATATCGCGGCTGAAGGCCCAGCAGGCAGAGGCCGTAGAATGGATGAAACAAGCCTCCGAGGAGATGGCTATAATCTGGAGCGACAAGGACTGGGCTCAGATTATGGATGACAAACTACGCCTAATTTCTATTGAGTAGGAACGGGAACTAAACAGGCGACATCAAATCCTGGACGCCCCAAGCTAGAGAGTGGCGGAGCTGCAACACTCTTTTTACAGGGTCAATCTATCCATGGGAGGGTTTTATCCTAAGTTTTTTTAATGCATATAACTTTTGAACATCCTATCATTATTATATTATTTACGATGGATGCATGCATGAGTTCCATTAATTTTTTCGGCCTATTGCATGTCTGTTACATTCGTGAAACATTCGGTGATCAATCTCTAATCTCATGTGGTTTGGGCCTGATGTGAGAAACAAGGTATTACCACCTCGTTTATCTGCACTAATGTGAGAGTTCCAACCAACCTTCAGGCATCCAGGGTTTAAACAACCATTCTAGATTTTTGGGAAGAAAGATGGAGGCTTGGCTGAAGGAGGAAGGCCTCAGAATAGTCGAATTTCCATTTTCCCAGTGTGCTTTAATGCACGGGTGGGGAAATTCCAATAGTGTTAGAATCAATCCAAATATAGCGGAGTGTAAGGTGTTAATCACAATACCCAAGATTTGGAATTTTGTGAAGGTGGTGTGACGATGAAGGATAACTGTTAACCATATTTGAAAAACAACATCGATATTGTGTTAGCCTAGCACGGGGACAATAAATGAGGGATGGCCGCTGACCCTGTTTGAAACACAGGTTCGGACTCGAAATGTTATCCATTAGTCTTCTGAAACATTAACCTAGGATAGTTGGTGATCCATAGGCCAAGAAACCATATTTTTTGGGGGTTACATTATATGTGAAAGAGGACGAGGGTCCAAATTAAGGGCACAAAAAGCGTAGAGGGTGGATTGATGGGTTGTTTGAATGGATTCCAACACTCTTGAAATTACATCACTATGGTGGTAACACATTAGGTGGGCACATTGGTCTGATCAAGTATCATACCTACTTCTGAATAGGACCTCTCTGGTAAGGACCTAGAATGCCCTTTAGTTTTATGTCATAGCAATAAGGATGATATACAGGTAGTTTTAAACTTCGTACAGTGATGATGATGCTCGTAATTTTAAGGTCATATAACCTAGACCATAATCGGGGCCGAGGGGCTAGAAGGGTTAATGACCCAGGGTTTAGGCCCATGGTGAATTTCCTGGGTGTCACTACGCATCCCATGAATATGGGAAATAATCCAAACATAGTTCTTAACCATGGTGTGGTTGGAGACCAATGATGATAAGGTAAATCCTCTCTAGCAAGAGATCTGATGCATCCCATAGTTATTATGGGGAATCCTAAAAAAATTAGTGTAGAGATGGAGTTTCATGTCATCCATTGAGGACATATTGACTCATGCAGTTTAATTCCATAAGATAGGATGAGGAGTGAAATGGTAGATCCCAAGAAGGGAGTATGTGATGTGGTAGTTATAAACCTAATGTTAATTAGGACGTAAAGATTTCGCACCACACCACGTATCCCTAGAGGAAGTTTTTTAGGTCAAGGGACCAAAAGTGAAAGTTAGGTTGGGCCCGAGGCAAAGTGACTGAGCATTCATACATACCACATTAGGATATAAATCAAGTCGCGCGTAGTTTTGAGATGACAAAGGGCCTGTGTGGCATAGTTGTACCAGTACACGCCCCACCAAAACTACTAAGACCATGTGAGTAATTCTCGATGTGGGAAACAAGGATTAGTGGTGATATTTTCTTGGTACATGAAGGTACACATCCGGCCCAGTGGAATGATAGGTGAGTGACATCCCAAAATTATTGATTCGCCTTCTTAACGCACATAGACACGCGGAGGTGTAGAGCCGGGTGTGCTGGAATTCCACTTGAACACTAGGGGGTGTAAAGATGTGAATCATGGCACCCAAGATAGGGATCACAATGATAGTGGCATGGAGATAGAGGATAACTATTGTCCATGTTCAAAACATAGTATCCACTTCACGTAATCCAGAAATGGGGACAAACAAAAGAGGGCCGGCCACTGACCATGTTCGAAATGCGAGACATTTCACAAATTTTGTCTAAGGACTTTAGAGGCGTTGGCCCCAGATGGTAGGTGAGAAAATGTGGCATGAAACCAGTCCATAAATGGTGTATCTTTTAGATGTGAAAGAGTATTGGGATCAAAATAAAGGGCTCATGAATCATGGACATGAAACAAGGAAATGTCCATGTGAGAATTACACATTTTGGGCTCTTTGTCACGACACATTTTAATGTGACAATAAGATGCATCAAGTAGGGGGGGTCAAATTATTTTTCAAGGTGTACATGGTGTGGTTGTCGCAAACCTAGATGCAAATGAGATCCCAATAGGTGCTCACCACATCACATAATTCCAAAGGAGTTCGAGCCAAGGGGCCTAAAATGGGGGATGGATTTAAGATTCCTGGGGCTAGACCCACGGACGAGACATTCAGGAATTCCTACATATCCCAGGAGCATGGGAATCATTCCATATATAGTTCTGAGAATGTTTTCTTTACCCCTTGTATAAAGGAAATAGAAAGATATTTGTTTAAGGTCTTAGAGCTCAGACCAGAAATGGAAAAGAATAGGGGACACACATAGTGAGGTAATTATAAATCCCGATGTGAATGAGGACCTGGAGTTCATATCACCATGTGTTCCTTGAGGAGGTCTTAGGTAGAGGGACTGAAAATGAATGTTATACTGGGCATGAGGCAAAGTGTGTGGGAATTTATATGTATCCCCTGAGAATGGGAATCAAGCCATACGTAGTTCTGGGGGAGTCGTGGTAAGGTACCAGTTCCAGGGATGATAAGGCCATACAGGTCTGGTCCATGCACCAGAAGAAGTGGAATTTGATAGATTTTGTTTGTCCTTTAGGAGAGATGTGTTTTTTTGTGAAGTGATAAACTGAGAAAAGAGGATCCTGGTGTCTCTACAAGAATCAAGCCACAAGGATCCATTCACAAATGATATGGTGGATGAGAAATACCCATCATGATGTCCCCCCCGAGTGACGACAAGAAGTGTCGTTTTTCATCAGGCATCCAGGACGATAATTTCACAGTTTAGGGTCATCTGATAGGACCGACCATGCATTTTAACATTGTGCAAAAAAAATTCAATAGTTTAAAGCCATGTGGGACTAGGTGGTATAGTTTAATGTTATATGGATTGGACACGCACAAAAAGAATGAGGTTTTATAGGAGAATGTGCATGTCATGATAAATCATACTCAGCCTGAATGAGGACCAGGCCCACACCACACCTCGTACAATTTTGGGGATGAAACCCCAGGATGAGGGGCTAGAAGAGGTCAGAAAATTATGGTGATGGACCTATAGATGAACCTTCTCGGTGTTCCTATATATCCCACGAGGATGAGAATCAATCCATATATAGTTATGAGAATGTAGTTTAACGTCATGTAGGACGTAACAGTTTAAGGTCTTGTAGACCCGTATACAATTTAACGTCATGTGGGATGACATACAGTTTAAATTCATGCGGGATAGGAGGTATAAGATACTAGATCCTCGAAGGGGAGTATGTGGTGCATCTATTTCAAACCTGAGGTAAATGAGGACATAAGCCCACACACACCACACCACGGAATCCTGTAAGAGTCGAGGCCTAAAAGGATGAACAAAAGAGGTAAATAGAGGATCCTAATCTCGACTCGAAGATGATATGTCTGGTAGTTCCTACGTATCCCATGAGCATGGGAATCAAGCTATACATAGTTCTGATCATGAAAGGGGTAATTGGTGCAGAGCCCCGAATAATGCCTTACCAAGGCTTTATCCACCTAACGTGAAAATGTGCACTGAGGGATAGTACCAAGAGTTTCAAAATTCCACTCAGACATGATGGAGAGGAATATAATGTGAATTATGCAACCACCATTTTAGGATTTATGGGGTTCACATTACGATGGAGGATAACTATTGACTGTGTTCGAAATACTGCATCCATATCGTGTGACCTAAAATGGGAATAATAAATGAGTGTTGACCACTGACCATATTCATAACATGGTACTTCTATCAATTTTTCATTCAATAACCTCAAGAACATTGGACCAAAATGATAGGAGAGCCATTTGGCTGAGAATCCATACTATTTGAGGTCCCTTTTAGATGTGAAAGATGATGAAAGCCCAAATAAATGGGAACAGGAAGCCTAAAAATGGGCAAGATCATATCTATATAGAATCCTATACTCTAGGTCATGAACCAGAGTACTCTTGGGAACATTGGTAAATCACAGAAGAGGGTTGTGGGGGACAACATAAGAGTGACTGACTCAAAAGGATGAGTGTAGGACAGGGGAATGAGGGGATCTTAGCAGAAAGAGGTACGTGGAGTGGTTGTTACAAACCTGATGTGAATGAGTACATAGGCCCATACCACACCATATTCCCCTCTCTTGGAAGAGCGCAGACCAAGGGGCCAAGAAGATAAGGAGGTTTCTAAGAAATGGGGTTGGACCCGAAGGCTAAATGTTCAGGCGGTCCTACGTATCCCATAAGGATGAGAATCAAGCCACCCATAGTTCTGCAAGATGCTATCCAGTTTTAAGTCATTAGATAAGGACGTAGATAGGGGAAAGGTATATCAATGAGGAATATGTACGGAATAGTGTGTGACCCAACATGAATGAGGATGTAAGTCTACACCATACAATCCCAAATGAGAAATTAGGCCAGGGGGCCAACAAGGTTAAGGGATCTAAGATGTGAAGTCCCAACCAGTTCTCAGTTTAACGTCTTTTTGTGAGGATGATGGTGCTCTTAATTTAAGGTCATAGAGTTTAGACCGTAGATGCCCAGTTATTGTCATGTGTGTGGGATATATGGGTAGAAAGGGTGAATCATCATTCCTATTATGTGAGAGACTACAGAACAGAAATAATTATCGAGGATAACTAATGACCATGTTTTCAACATAGTATCTATTTGTGTGACCAGGGATGGGGACCAATAATTTGAGCATCTATCATTGACCATATTCACAACATGCGATTTGTATCAAATTCTCATTTGAGGTCCTCATGGGGGTTGACCCAAAATAATTGGATATCCCTTAGGCCAAGCATTTGTACTATTCGGGGGTCCTTTCTGATGTGAATGATGATGAAAACCAAATAATGGGATGCACGAAGCGTGGTGGGACCTCTGCAGTTTAACGTCTTGCGACAAGGAATATGGATTGAGGGGTGTCTCTAGGGAATGAATGCGGCATGGAAAAAATATCCCAACGTAAATGAGGAAGTAATTTCATACCATGCCACACAATTTTAGGTGAGAACTTGGGCTAGGGGGCTGAAAGAGGTGAGGGACCTATGATAGGAAGTCCTGGCCTATTTTCTGGGATCATAGTTTAAGGTCATAGAGCTCGGACCACAAACGCATGACCCTTCACGTAGGTATTTCCTTCCAAAATTACTAATCCCATGTGAGAAATGCTCGATGCGGGAAACAAGGACAAGGACATGGATCTCCCCAACACATAAAAGTATGAATGCTGAACTCACACTAATACCCGGAGCAGACTGATGTTTGAAGGGATAGTGGGATAACATGAACCACTAAACCAAATTTTTGGGACATATGGGGGAAGTGAAAAAGATTAAGGATAGTTGTTGACCATGTTCTAAACACAGCATATATATCGTGTGACCCGAAATGGGAACAAAAAATGAGTATCAACCACTGATCATATTTGTAATGTGGGACTTGTATCATTTTTTCATTCGAGGTCCTCGAGGGTGTTGGACTAAAATGATAGTAGATACCTTAGGCTATGTATCCATACCATTTGGTGCCCCATTTGGATGCAAAAGATAACAGAGTCCCAAGTAAAGGGATTTTTTGAAGCATAAATGTGCTCGTGAAATTTAACAGCAAGTAGGGTGGTGAAAGAGGTGGAGATCTATAGGGAGTGGGATGCATGGTGTGGTTATGATGAACCCAATGTAAAGGAGGGAAATAGTCGACACCATCCCAAGTTTTTCAACCCAAGGAGAGATCTTGTTGTTTGGGGCTAGGCTGAGACAGAAAATGTTCATGCATTCTTGTGTATCCAATAGGGATGGGAATCAAGCCATATGTAGTTCTTTAAGGCCATGCAGTTTAGCATCGTGTGTTGAGGATGTTGGAGAATAAAAGAATGAGGAGGGGGAATATGGTGTAATAATCTTAATCCTAACATGAGTGGGTCCAAAAGATCCTACACGAAACCATGTGGGATCCTCCAAGAGAACTATACCAATTGTGGATAGTCCAAGAGGAATCTGGGAGCAGGACTCAAGAGGAGGTGTTTGAGAGTTCCTAAGTATCCCATAAAAATAGGAATAAATCCATACATAGTTATTGAAATGTAGTTTAATGTCTTGAGATATGACATACATCTTAATGTCATGGAAGACATAATATTTTAAGGTCGTGTAGGGCCAAATATAGTTTAACATACTATGGTAAGACATACAGTTTAATGTCATGTGGGACATAATAGTTTAAGGTCATGTAGGACCAGATACAGTTTAACGTACTATGGGATAACCTATAGTTTAATGTCATCTAAGACATAATAGTTTAAGGTAATGTAGGATAGGATACAATTTAACATCCTGTAGAATGACATACAGTTTAATGTCATGTGGGACATAACAGTTTTAGGTCATGTAAAACTGGATACAGTTTAAAGTCCTACGGGATGACATACAGTTTAATGTCATGAAAGATATAACATTTTAAGGTCATGTAGGAACCATTTTCTCAGGAAAATTATTGCATGAGAAACTTGAAATAGGTGGGAGGTGTTATACAATCACCATACATGATAACTAGGGAGTATGTGCCATTAGGGTAAACCTTGTGAATAACGTAAAATCATTCCCATTTGGGTGCTAGCTTTGGTGGGTTCCTACCAGGTATCATTGGTTTTATTAGGTCCAACACCATGTTAACTTGTTTGAAAGAGTGGAGGTGAACTTTCTTATTGAAAGCTCTAGCTATCTTGTTCTGATGTCTCTCCAAATTGTGATGGGCACAAAGCCTATTCTCATCGAGTGCTTCCAATTCAGCCAGAAAATTTCAACTAGTTTATCTAGTGCTTGATAATCATAGAAAGTTTTGCATAATGATGGAAACTGAATCTCGATGGGTAAGATGACCTCGGTTTAGTACATCAATGAGTACGGGGTTACCTGTGTGGAATTACTGGTCGTCGTCCGATAAGCCCAGAGGGCGTTGGGGAGCTTGTCTGACCAACCCTTCTTATTTTGACCAACCATTTTCTACAGAATGTTAGAGATGGTTTTTTTGAAAGCCTTGATCTGCCCATTTTCTTTCATGTGATGGCGTGAGGTATGGCTCGAACATATATTGTACTTGGCATACAATTTCTTCAACTCAGTGACCCAAAAGTTGGTTTCATTATGGGTGAGGACAGCGTGAGAGACTCCAAAATGGTAGATGATATTGGAGATCACAAAGTCAATGAGAGAATGGGCCTTGACCTCCTTGAGTGGAACCACTTCTGTCCACATGGAAAATAAATCCGTAGTAGTCAGGATGAACTGGAATTGGCATGCCGTCGCTTGTGGATATGGTCCCAGGATATCAAGTCCCCAGACCGTAAGGGACCAAGAGTACTTAGTTGTGTGGAGAGGGTATGGTTGCTGATGCACAAAGTTAAGATTAATTTGGAATGCATGAAACCTCTTGGTGAACTTGATGTAGTCACGGATCATGTAGGGCTAAAAATACCCCAGTCTTGGGACTTGGGAGATAACTTCTTCTAGGTCTGATGAGCCATGCAGGAACTGGAATGAACCCCTTATGTGACATGAGAAATCACAAATCCTTGAATTTAGCGGAGGATTTCCCCATCAAACCCATGCATGTAGAGGATATTCTAAACTCCAGGACCACTCTAGAAGGTAAATTGTAGTGTGCAGCATTTTATTTGATTGCGCTCATCTCAATCAGCTGGAAGATTACCATTTTGAAGGTACTTGAAAAAGGAGGTTCTCCAGTCGGGAGTCAACTCAATCATTGCATCCGGGGGACCTGGAGGTCTGGACGTAGAGGTGTTGGTGGTAAGGTAGCTCGCATGTGGGCTGTCATCTTCATTTGGAATTATGGGAGTGATGAATCCCTAGTGTGACAGATGGATAATCAAATCATCATGTTCAGGCTCTACAAGTGATGCAGCTAGGCTGGCCAGGGTGTCAGCCTGGATGTTCTGAGATTGAGGGACATTAGTAACTTCTGGGCAAGATAGGAATTATGCCATCAGCTGGAGGGTGTGTTCCAAAACTGTTATGAGCTCTGTATTTCTGATGACAAAGTCATTGTTGATCTTCTTGATTACTAGTTCGAAGTCCCCATTCACATGCGAGTGGGGAACATCAATCTCAAGGTCCATCTCAAGGCCAGTGATAAGTTCCTGGTACTAGGCCTCATTGTTGGTGCAACCTTATGAGAGTAGGAATGAATACGGTAGATCCACATATGTGGGGGTAATGAAGATGTTACCTAGACCTAATCTATTAATCCTGGGGTCATTTAGCCTTTTGTAGGTAGGGCTCTGGGAAGTACCATCAATGTGAATTTTCAATAATAGAATGTCTTGGTCCACCGAGAGGATTTCCTCATCATGAAAATCAAGGTCCAAATAATGATCTACGGGAGGTGGGTGGGTGGCAAAGAAATATGCCAATGCTTTACCCTTAATAGACTTAAGAGGGAAGAAACTGATGTTTAACTACTGGAGGATCACTACACACCGAGTTAGACAGCCCGTCAATATTGGTTGGTTCAGGATGTACTTTAATGGATCCACCCAGGACACAAACAGTACCTCATGGTGCTACATGTAATGTCGCCATTTCTGTACTATGAATACCAGTTCAAGGTAGCTCTTCCTGATAGGGCAGTATCGGGTCTCCCTATCTAGGAGCATGCAACTGAGATAATAGATACTATTCTTTCTTACCTCTTTATTCTTCTGGGTGAGAAGGGTGCCAAGAGATTGTTACATGGAGGTCATATAAAGGAACAACAAATTTCCAGAAATGGGTGGAATTTGAACCAGAGGTTGAAATAGGTACTGCTTGATTTCCTCGAAAGAAGTCTTACATTCTTCATCCCACTGATAGATATTTCCTTTCTTCATGATCCAATAAAAGGGATTACACTTTCCGACTAAATTCATGATGAATCGGAGTATGTAGGATAAGTGGCCTTGAAATCCTCAAAGATCCCAAATATTGATATAGGGAGACATCTGGCTGATGGGCTTGATTTTCTCTGGGTCGATCTTGATGCCCCTATATCAGAAAACTAATCCAACAAACTTCCCATAGGTAACCCCAAAGGTGAAATTCAATGGGATCATCTTTATATGGTCATAATAGAGGTATCTGAAGACTTTCTCAAGGTCCTTGATATTGTTCTAATGCTGGCGGGATTTGACCACCAGATTTTCTACATAGAATTCCACCAATATCCTAAGTATTGGCTTAAATATGTGACGCATAACTTGCTGATAGTTGGAAACTGCATTCTTTAAAGCAAAAGGCATTACTTGGTAATAGAAAGTACCTTATCATGCCCCAATGGCTATAGAATCCTCATCCCCTGGGTCCATTCAGATCTAATTGTACCCAGAATACCCATCTATAAAGGAGAGGTCTTGGAACCAAGTAGTGGCATCAATCAAAAACTTCGTTACGGGAAGGGGAAAATCATCCTTCGGACAATGACAGTTGAGATCCCGGAAGTCTATGCAGACTATAATCTGTCTATTCTTATTCCTGAAAGGAAAAATGTTGTCTAACTATATGGGGTATTTTACCTACTTGACCTAATTGTCTCTGATAATCTTATCAACTTCAGCCTCGACCATGGAACTATGAGAAGGTTGAAACTTTCTGGGAGGCTACTTAAACCCATAGTGGTTTTCTAGGAGACTGAGGCGGTGGAAAACTACATGGGGATCTAGTCCTGACATTTGATTACATCTCCAACAAAATACATCATAGTTTTTTTGGTGAAGTTTACATACATATTTTTCTCTTCAATAGGCATAGCGGCACTGATCAATGTGGGTTTTGGATCTGTCTTGCTATCGAGGTTCACCTGTACCGGTTCATCGATGGTGGTGGAGACAACATCTTCAAAAGTAGTAGGTGCTTCCTCCAAATCCAATTCTACACTTGTGAGGGAGGGATTCTCAGTGGGAGGAGCTTCCTATAAATCAACAGATCCTGATGGAAGGCTGGTACCAACCTGAGCGACGGTGGACACTACATCAGGGGACTCTTGTTCCACTAAAACCATAGTGATGAAAGTTGTCCATCAAATCCCATATGGCCTTCAACCCAAGGGTCCAAACATGATGATATCGAAGAAATAGTGACGTGTTGGTTTGAGTTGGTTTATCCTAGCCTAGTGAAACAAGAAAGTATGGCATATTTCTGTTGTTATGGGGTGGACATCCCGGTACTTTATGGGTGTAGGGGGCTCTGGTATCACCTTAGGCTAATTCCTGTAGAAGTATGATGTGATATTCTAGAATCGCTTAGACGTGGGAATGTGCTCCCCCCTCATTCCAGAAATATAGAATCATTATCCCATGTTCATTGTTGTATCCTCCAATCGGTGGATTGGAAATATGCAGGCACCATCGAGATCTATCCATAGGTCGGTTGCATCCATAGCATGATCAATCTCTTTAGCCTGAATCTTCTTTTCCTTTCTCTTGTAAATGTTAGAATATATATAGAGGGCTTCACAAAAGGAAAAGGGAGACTCATCACCTTGAATTATGCCCACTCGACCATTAAGGGAGTACTTAAGGCACTGGTGATATGATGAAGGAACCACTGCATCAGATGAAGCCACGACCTACCCATGAATGCATTGTAAGCAGTGTCCAGTGAAACAACCATGAACTCAATGCTGACTACCAGACCATCAAACTGGGTCTTCAAGTGGATTTTGTCGACTGATGTCTATTCCATCCTATCATAACCTTTAATTTTTAGGTCAGAGGGACTCGGATCATCCTCGGACAACAGTAGTGTTCACAGTGTCTGAGTCGGGATTATGTTGATCCTGGAGCCTGTGTCGAAAAGACAACGAAAAAACTCCACGCCATTAAAATTACTAATGATGTATAGTGGGCGAATGTTCCCTTATATAGGAAATCCTTCATCTTCTCTATAGGACGATATAATGGCCTAGCATTCTGCATGCTCGACTACCTCAGCATGGAAGGCTTCTACGGCTGCTACCTCCATCTCCAACTAGAGGGTTCTTCTTAAATCCTCAGCGAGGTCTTCAATCATATTTTTTGATAGGGGAATGGCCTCAAGGATGAAAATACTTGTTGGAATGCTGGAAAGACTCTTGAGGACATCATAATTCTGCGCCAGGCATGAGCTTTTGCTTACAGGAGGTCGCTCTAGAAAGGAGGTATGACAGTACCTGTCGTCTAGACTGGCAGGTGACTGGTGTTGGGAATGTCCGGTTTCTTTCTGGATGAATCTTGTGGAGTGACTACTAGATGAGGGCTATATGACTAATACTGGTCTGCATTAGAGTGTGGGTGATCTTGATGTGGTTTACTTGGCTCTGCCTGATCAAGCAGCACAAATTGCAACGAAGGCAGACCTGATGACACCAGATGAGAAGGTTATTCATGTCGAGCTCTATGCTGGGCATGTTGTCTGGTTTAGGCGGCATACCCATCCAAGTTGGATGTACTGACTGAGGCACTTCGATGACCCATATTTCTGCTGCTCTGTCGATGCTGGCGATAGCAATAAACATTGGGAGGATCAGCCTGACGCACCTCTGCTTCAGAAATCATGTAGGGGTTTACCAACTCTATGGTGATAATTGAGGAGTACCCTAGGATGTTACTTGAAGAATCATCCTCTACTGGATCGATTCTAGGGGTAATGTCCATCTCTGGGGGTATAAAGTCACCAAGAGTATTGGATGAAGATGACATCAGTGGGGGACTTTGTTTTCCCTTGGTTCATCGATGCTTGCCCTTCTGGGAAGAGGACAACTGAGTTTTTGATGAAGAGGTAGTGGATGTGGATGACGTAAGGTCTTCTTTAGGTACAGGTTGATTGAGTTGTTAACATATAATAAAATGGGAACGAGCTACTATTTTATGGTTCATCCAGTCATCGTACTTCTTAGATCCTTGGTTAGAAACCTGATGCCAATCACCCTCACTGTCACCACTACTGTTTGGATTCATGAAGACACATGCCACCTATGCCAAAGTTGGGCCTATCCAGACTATGTTTTTATCAACCTAGTCTTGAATTCATTATTTAAATTTATGGAATTATTTGAGGGTGTTCCCCAAGATAAAGTTATAGGGGTAGTAGTTGGGGAGATCGGTAAGATCCACCTCTTCAAGCCTCCTATATTCAGAAAAATGTTGAAGTTCGTACTCTAAGGAACTTAGGAAATAAAAGAGGACCTGAGCCTTTTTAAATGAGTAGGTCTAGATTCTCTTGTTCAGAAAGGGGGATCAGAGATCCTGGCCTTGACGAGGGGGTGGAGGAGCATGTCGAGGAGGTGGATCCTGGTTATCTTGCATGGGCGGTGGCGGCGCATTGCGCGGGGGAGCCTGTCGGTTCTGAGGTGGGCACTGATGGGCTGAAGGTTGCGTCTGAGTTAGAGGGCCTCCACATGTCTTTGGAGGAGTCTTCACTAGTAACAACTCTAGTTTCATAGAGGCCTCTATCTTGGATACCACAGTGGGATTATCCTTAGAATCCCTTCTTACAGGAATCACGGGAGGCAACAGGTGTGCCTATTTGGCCTGCTGTAAGTCCTCTTCTAGGAGCTGGGCCTTATCAGAAAAATCTTGGAATCCCTTAGGGTAATTTTGGGAAATGAGAGAAGGGACCAGTTCAGTCTTGAAATTTTTGACACAAATTTTCAAGAATTGTTCCTAAGTCAGCAGCATGACCAAGGAGTAGGTGAGCCCCCTCCATCGAGGCGACAAAGTCTACGACGCACTCAAACAAACTCTATTTTCATTTGAATAAGTCTACAATACTCGTCTTTCAAGTGGTAGAACTGAACTGGTAAATAATCTTCCTACAGAGATCCTTCCAGCAGCCAGCTAACATGATTGGTAGCTGGTTGTACCAAAAAAACACAGGTCCTTCCAATGTTTGTATGAATCATTTGAGTTTGGTAGCTTCTTATTATGCTGGAGTTCCCAGCATGGGTCCACACCTTGAAATGAAGTGGGTCAGATGCTGCAGTGGGTCACCCATCCCATTAAAGTGGAAAATGGTGGGATTTCAAAAACCCAGGTGTGTTGGCATATCATCCACCCACACCGAAAATGGATTTTCATTAGGTAGTGCTTCCACCTATCACATTTCCAAGTCCTCGAGGTGAGAAATGAGTACCACCATGGGATTATATGGGCGGGCGTTCCTTTCATGATGGGGATCCATGACCACTAGTGTATTAATGGGTTCTTCAACGTGATAAGCAGGCCCTGATGCTTGTGGAGGGGCTAGTGGAATGGCTTGTGGAGCAGCTAGGGGAACCTGAGCTGGGTCCCAAGGATTTTTACACTACTCGGGTGGATCAGGTGACACATACCATGCCATATTTTCATAAGTTCTGGCCTCTATACTGTCTACGTGGGTAGGCCGGTCAGGATCACCAGGGAGAAATTCACCAAGGGGAAGTTGTGTCTGCCCCGGCCTAGGATCACTATAATCTGGTCGTTATTCTACATCACGTTCGGCAAAGTGGTTGTCGACCATCATCCTATGCTCTGTGAGCTGTTGGTGCAACACGGATTTTTTGAGGTCTTCCCCCACCTTCTGTACTGAGCCAGATGGGTCTGAGGGTTTGACAGCTCCGAGGTTCTCTTTTCCCTTGTTTAGATTCTGACTGAGGGTTAATGACTCAGTAGTTACAAGAAGGCCCATTAATTTTTTTTTATGGAGAGTGATCCTTCCCAAAGGATCTAATAGGTGTGAGACTCCTTCAGGGGGTATCTATTCTCCAAGAATCTCTATCTCATTCTCTCCACCTGTAAGGTCAGCCTTGTTAACCGCGACCCTACCTAGAGGCATATCCCCGATATCTCTTGGCAAGACAGGATGGAACTAGATAGAACTAAAATGGAGGGTCGTGTACTACCTCAAACCACTGATATGTACATGGGGAGAAGCATCCATAATGATCCTACAGAGCACTTTAAATCTCTGGATGCATCACTGTTGGAGGGTCCTATGGTGTCCTGGTGACTCAGGGTGTTGGTCCACAGGGAGTCCGACCATATAAACTAAACGGAACTTTTGACCAAGGTCTTCAATGTGTGACTGGATCTTGAGTTAATCCACTCACTAATGATGCAGAAAAAATTGTTCCACATAGAGGGTTTGGCAAAAGCATCCAACTTCTTCCTGGGTGAGCGATTCTGGTGCCATAAAATTCGGTGTTGTGACCTTCCAAAACATCTCTAGGAAATGGTCTACCGCAAGAATGTTCCATAAGCTCTTCGGCTCAGACTCAGGGTCTGGCCCTTGGTTTCTCCACTTGTCAACTAGAGGCATCTAGGGAACCGGTAGGAGTACAGAAGTAGATAACTGAGATGATAAGCTAGCTGGGGGAGAATACAGTAGGCGGGCTGACAATCTACCGCATCTCGGGCTATCCTCCAAAGAGTGAAATGACTTAGCCACCACATCATGATAATATGGGATAGAAACCATGATTTTTGGTGTAGGGACCACTACTACTAGCGGTGGACCATGATGTCACTTGTTTTCCATCGGTCCCCAGAATAATTCTCTATGATCTCTAATAGAAGTAGAGAATGCTCCTGGTGGTGATAGTGGTAATCACATGGCTATACCCTGGGGAGATGTCACATCTTCGTCCTGCTGTATATATCTGGGAGGGAGGTAGGGATCCAGTGGACCTCGCATTCCATATTTATGAGGTTGATGTGCCTCATTCCTGCCATGGCCTTTCACATGGAGGATCGATGTGAGGGGTCCATTGCTGAGTCATATTCTGCCTCAGAACATGAGAAGTAGACAGGTTTAATATTAGTCTGAACCTTCTAGGCATTTTTCTTATGGTGGCGATGACCTAACTTCCTACCCCAAGATGGCTCTTCAGGACAGGGTAAATTTCTGGCTCGGGGAGGTCCTTCGGCCGAATTGGTGTTGGGGTAGAGAGGACTTTTGAATGAGTGAGTAGGGGTGTGAGGAACGCCTGGAAATATGACAAAGGGAACATAGGGAGTACCTTTGTGTTCACTGGTGAATGTGTGGAGGGAGTCTCCATGGGAAGTGCCGAAGCAGGTAGGACCTCCACCGGAGCTGGTAAGAGAATGGATAGGACCTCCATGCTTATTTCCCCTGGCATAATTAGTGCATGGAGGGTCCTCATACTGGTCAAGATACACACAGGTAGGACCTCCATGCTGGGTGCTGAGGAAGTGAGTCTGAACATCACTCCTCTGATTACTGGGGGGAGGAGGACCTTCTTCGACTTCTATAAGGACATGGGAAAGGCCCCAAAACTGGAGATTGACTAGATTTGCAACATCTCCATGCCTAAAACCTATGATAGGAGGAATGACTCCATACCCGATGTCATGAACTCCAAAGAGGCTTATGTACTGAGTGTCACTGCCATGGGGAGGACCCTCATTCAGATTGAATGTGGCATGGGGCAGACCTCCACGTCGATCTTGGAAGTGAGGAGGAATCACGTTCTCAATGGTGGTGGTATGGGAAGGACCTCCGTACTCGGTGTCATTATTTTGGGTCTACCTGCAGAGGGAACTCCCTGCATCGGAAACCAGGAGAGTTGACCCAATCTTCCAATAGGGCGGTTGGGGACTCGATCCGAGCCGGTTGTATCAGTGCCCCTTCTCGGTGTAGATAGGGGATGATGGTATGTGTCAGTGGTGGCACGGTCCATGGTAGTCGCTGACATTTACACCCCTCGACAGGCATCCTCCCCAGCTTATGCCTGACACTGGTGTTGATTCAACTAGACTAGGGTTGGCATTGCAGGCGCATAGATTACATGTTCCTTTCCCCATGGGACTGAGTGATGGAACTGGCATGGCCAATTGGGGTCCCTCCTTGGGAGCCTCTGGAATGAAATATTGGTCAGGTTGGCCCGGACATCCCCCACCTCATCGACATAGTGGAGGGAGTCATTGAAGTGTTTTGAGGAGAGGTTCCTAAAATGGTTGTGCATCCGAGTGGGGAGAAGTGCATCCCTTGGGGGAGGCTATGGCGATGAGGTATAGATGCCTCTATATATTATTGGGCCATGTCCCTGGTTGGGAAGATCCCCTCCTCCTCATATCTTTGGACGAGGTAGTTTATCACCCTTCGCTGAATGAACTCAGACGGGGAGATGGGGCGTAGGCACAGAGTAACTGTGGCTACAGAGGCCGTCATGGGGGAAATGAGGCCATGTGGGATTTCCACACTGATTTTTTCCCTACCCCTGTGTCGGTAGGTGGGTGGTGATCAGTTTCTTGATACGGAAACTCGGGTCCTAGAAGGAAGGGAGATTAAACCATTAGTGTTGAAACAAGGAAATCGACGCCTAGTTCCCCAGTGCCATTTCATCTTCCATGGATTGTAAGAAGGATCCACATTGACAACGTCACAAACCGGGATGTCAGACGTTCAACCGCCCCAACTTCTGGTGACATTCACGCCAGGACCACTATTTTCTTGGTGGGACCCATCACAAGATACATAGATTCAGTGACACACTAGTCCACTGATGTCTCAAATGCTACTAAACTCTACATTGAGTCGAAGAACTTCACATTGGGTTCACTATTTCTATCTCTGATGTTTTCCTTGGGGTGCATATCTGTATGTTTCGGAGTACACACTGATTGTTACCCCCACATTCCTTTTTTCCAAAGCTGGCCAACATCCATCCCTTATTCATGGACGTTTCATCATTGATCGCAATGGGATGATGGTATTTCAGTTACTCCTTTCTTGGATTCCTCCTCAGAACTCGTTACCTACTCCGGTTCTCCCTTAGAGACATAAAACATTGTTCATGAAACTTTTCCAAGTGCCATGTCATCATGGATCCAGGTTAATTATAATGCTTCTGGTAAGACATTCCAAGGGGTTTGATTAGGGAAGCAACCTTCGGTCGGGGGAGTAGTTATGTTGGACATCATTGGAGTGTTGGGATGCTAGAACACATGCACATCTGGGTTTCTTCCCCTTATTATTGGGCTTCTCAAGGGCACTGAAGCATGACGAATCTGACATTGAATGCAAGTAATTATATTCCATAGGAATCTCTAAGAGGTTTTACTCATATTCCCAACAAAGGGGACTACAATGGCTTACCGTTCAATTGGAAACACAACAGCTCACTGTTTGTTGGGCTCGACAACAGTATATCGATGATTGGGGTTCACAACGGCTTACCATCGATCAGGGTTCACAATGGCTTACCATCAATCGGGGAACACAATAGCGTACTGTCGATTGGGGTTGGACCTCTGGGAGGCATAATACATACCTTGTCTGGGAGATGAGGATCAAAACCCACATAGTTAGAATGGGTATAGTTTAACGTCTTGTGGTACAGAAAAGGGTGTACAGTTTAACGTCATGGAAGAAGAGGGTGGACCAATGTGAAGTGGTCAAGACCAATGTTTGTTGGTCTTGAACCACAGGGGGGATTCCTACATACCTTACCTTCACAAGTATTAAAGTCTGTGTAGTTTATAATAGTTGATATAGTTTAATGCCATGCGGGATGAAGGTGAACTGGCGTGAAGGGGTTGGGAAAAGTAGGTTTTTTGATTGAACCTCAGGGAGGGGTCTTATATACCTTTCCTTGGAAAGGATCATATCACACATAGTTTGGAGTGGGGGATACATTTTGACGTCATGCGGGACGAAGGTGAACTGATGTGAAGAGTTCGAGACAAGTGGGAATTAGTCTTGAACCTCAGAGAAGCTTCCTACATGCCTTGCCTTGGCAAGGATCAAAGTCTATGTAGTTCAGATTTGGTTGTTGGTGAACTAATTTAAAGAGGTTGGGACCAATTTTTGTTGGGATTGAACCTCGGGGAGGCTTCCTACATACACTTCATTAGAAAGGATCAAAGTCCCCGTAGTTCAGAGTTTATTGTTGGTGAACTGATGTGAAGGGGTCGGGACCAATGGTCGTTGTGCATGAACCTCTGGTAGGATTCCTAAGTACATTTCCTTGGCAAGGATCAGAGTCCCCTTAGTTTATAATAGGTTTGGGGCTTACACTCTAAGGTGTACTAGATAGTATTTCAGGGTCAATGTTTACTCTAAACCCACGTGATTCATGCTCAGTGTGAGAAACAAGAGGCAGCAAAGACCTGATGATCATGTTGCGAATGATGCATCCATGGGAAGTGGAATGGGGGTTACACGTGGTTATTGGCCCAAAGAGGAAACAATAGATTATGTGTGTTTATCATCCCAAAGATATAGAGATTGGGACTTAATCCAAGATGGAGTCCCGGGTGGTGAAAAAGTGAAATGGGAGAGGTATGGGATAACAAAGGTCCTTGTGCCCATCTATCCTTTGGTATTTGGAACTAAAGAAAAGAGGAAGATCAGGGATGCTACCTCCTACAAGAAAGTCTAGGGTATTAAACCAAGTTCATTTCCATCCCCCATGGACAGGCACTGCTCTAGAAAATAGGATCTCATTCCATGTGAGGAAGATCTCACTCCCATGGAGGCGAACAGGTGTAGAGAATGTCTGAGTTGGGGAACCCTACATAAAGTGCACAGGGTGAAGTCATAGTTTAACATCATGTGCTAAGGATGATGGAGCTTTTCAATTTAATGTCTTGCAGCTCAGATGAGGTGGGTTCACACTGAACCCCTATGACTTATATAACCAGCATGCTTTAACCCTTAGTGAAGGGAAGGCACCGAAAATTCTGTGGTGAGGGGGTGTCATAGAGTGATCCATTGAGAGGCCCACATTATCATGGAAGAAAAATAAGTGTTGGGATTTATCCTTAGGGAGGCTTCCTGCATAACTTGAATTGGTAAGGATCAAAGTCCTTGTAGTTCAGATTTGGTTGTTGGTGAATCGACATGATGGGGTCGGGACCAGTGGTTGTTGGGCTTGAACCTCAGGGAGGCTTCCTACGTACCTTACCTTGGCAAGGATCAAAGTCCCTGTAGTTTGGAGTTAGTTGTTAGTGAACCGATGTGAAGGGTTCATGACCAATGGTTATTGGGATTGAACCTTAGGGAGGCTTCCTATATACCTTGCCTTGGCAAGGATCGATGTCCTCGTAGTTCAGAGTTGGTTGTTAGTGAACCGACATGAAGGGGTCGGGACCAATGGTTGTTGGGCTTGAACCTTAGGGAGGCTTCATACATACCTTGCCTGGGTAAGAATCAAAGTCCCCATAGTCCAGAATTGGTTTGGGGCATACACTATAAGGCGACCCAGATAGGATTTCATAGTCGATGCTTTCTCTAAGACCACGTGGTTCATGATCGCTGTGAGAAACAAGAGGCATCAAAGACCTGAAGATCACATCGTGAAAGGTGCTTCCATGGGAAGTGGAATGGGGACTACTCAGGGTTAGAGGACCAAAGAGGAAACAAGGGCTTATTCTTGGTTAGCATCCCAAAGAGATGGAGATTGGGACTTACTCCAGGATGGAGGCCCAAGTGGTGACAAAGCCCAATGGGAGGGGGACAGGATAACGAAGATCCTGGTGCCCATCTCTCCTTTGGTATTTGGCACCAAAGAAGAGAGGAGGTTTAGGGATGCTACCTCCTACAAGAAAGGATAGGGGTTTACACCAAGGTGTCTTCCCTCCCCATGAATAGGCACCGCTCCAGCAAAGAGGATCTCATTCCATGTGACGAAGATCTCACTCCCATGGAGACGAGTGGGCGTAGAGAATGTCTGAGACAGGGCACCCTGCGTAAAGTGAATGGGGGTGAAGTCATAGATTAATGTCATGTTCTAAGGATGATGGTTCTTGGAAGTTTAACATCCTACATCTCAGATGAGGCGGGTTCACTCTACACCCGTAGGAATTACATAACTAGAACTCTTTAACCCTTGGTGAAGGGAAGGCGCTGACAATGTCATGGTGAGGGTGTATCCTAGAGTGATCCATTGATGGGGCCGTGTTATCGTGGCTATGTGAAGAAGATATTGCTATTAGTGTTCCTCTGTGAACAAGCATAAGGCTATGCAATGTAGTGTGAATCCCCACCCAAGGGACCTTGAAATCACTTCGTATAAACATGGAAGGTCATATGGGAAAATGGTTTGCAGAGTAAATGGGTTCACAAGTAGAGGCCACGTGTAGCTCTAGTGCTCCATGTAGTGAAGGGGCTTCATGAAGGGGTATTCTTCGTGAAGTGAGGTGTCCTATCCTAGGAATAGGGCATAGGTGCATATGGAGGATTCTTCACAAAGTATAAAGGGTTTCGCGGATTAGGGATTCACGAAGCAAGGGTGCCTTGTGAAGCGTAGAACTACGAAGCAATGTGCTTCATGAAGCACAGTTACCCTGACCTGGTATAGGGTGTAAATGTGAATAGAGGGTACTTTGTGAAGAATGAGTTCTCTGAAAAGACCTGAATCCCCTTGGGGATCTCCTTTCATCACGGAGGCTCGTGGGATCTGCGAAGGGAATCCCTCTTTTGAGAGGGGTTGAATTTAATCCAAGGGAAAGGCACTTCGCGATGCTCAAGTACCTTGAAGAGCATATTTTTTTCAAAGCAGAAAATGCTTTGTGATTTGATATCATAGAAGGTGAATGGTTGGAGGATCCATCCTTGGGCTCAAGGGGTGCTCAGTATTTATAGGAAAGAGGTACCGTGAAACAGGGATAACTCAGAACAGATCTATGTGGCACTTTTTTGTAATTGTAGAGCCTCCCACCTCCTCATTTCATGGGGCCTTCTCAAATGTTAGAGGTATGATATGTGTTTCACCCTAGTTGTAGTACTTATAGACACAGGTTCCAGTCACTCTTTCATTTCCATGACACTCATTCAGAGCTCAGAGATTCTAATGGAGTTTTTGGCTCGATCCTTGGGATTAGAGACTCCTACGGGAGAATATTCAACAATTAATCACTGTTGAAGGTAGTGTGAGATCACTCTAGGTGGCGAGAGCTTTAGTTGGTATCTCCTAGTAGCAGCGTTGAGGCCTTATGACATCATCTTGGGAATAGACTGGAAATCCACAGTCTATGCACAGATCGACTGTTTTAGGCACAAATTGTGGTGATTCCATGAGGAAGGAATCAGGTTAACCTTTACCAGTGAGAAGAAAACCTTTTCAGCAAATGATGGACTATCTAGAAGGAGGTTGTATCGGATTACTCATCAGTTGGATAGCCTCACCCTCGAAGCAGCTGACAGGAGGAGTCCGATATATCTGGTAATGGTGAACCAGTATGCTGATGTCCTTATTGATTATGTTCTGAGATTACCTCCTCACAGAGAGGTATAATTTCACATCAGCCTTTACCCTGGGACAAAACCAATATCTAAACTAGCATATCAGATGGCTCCTGTGGAGCTTCGTTAGCTAAGGGTACCGTTGGAGGAGTTGTAGAGAAATGGGTTCGTAAGGCCAACTGTTTCTCTATGGGCATCCCCGATGTTGTTTTCCAAGAAGGAAGATGGGAGATTAGGGCTTCACGTGGAATATTGGCACCTAAACTAGGTGATGTGAAGAACTAGTATCCTCTGCTGACAATCGATGATCTCTTCGACCAGCTGAATGGAGCTCGTTGGTTTTCAAAGATAGACCTCAGATCAGGCTATCAGCAGCTTTGGGTATGGGATGAGGACATACCAAAGAGAGCCTTCAAATTTTTTCATGGCCATTAAGAGTTCTTGGTGATGCCTTTTGGTTGGAAAAATGCTCTATAAGAGTTCATGGGGCTCATGAATAGGATCTTCTAGCCATACCTCGATCACTTCATGGTGGTCTTCATTGACGACATCTTGATATACTCGACATTGGATGAGGGGCACACCACGCATCTGTAGATAGTTCTCAATACACTCTTAGAGAACCAACATTATGGAAATATCTTGAAGTGTCACTTCAAGAACTGGGAAGTCCACTTCTTGGGTCACATTATCTCAAAGGATGGAGTTTCCATGGATCCAGTGAAGATAGAGGTAGTGATTTCTTATGAGCCACCTAGGAGTGTGACCAATGTATGGGGTTTTCTGAAATTTTCTGGGTACCAACAAAGATTTGTACCTAACTTATCTAGGTTAGAGACACCCCTTTTAACCTTGACAAAGAAGTTGAATCCTTTATTGTGGATGGAGAAGTACTAGCGGAGTTTTTAGGAGCTGAGGCAAAGGCTGACGAGTGCCCCCATCCAGAGGCTACCAGAAGAGGGTGTTGGGTATGTACTCAATAGCGACACATCAGGGACTAGACTAGGTTGTGTCCTAATGCAAGAGAAAGTGGTGATCACCTACGGCTCAAGGTAGTTGAGACAGCACGAGAAGAACTATACAACCCATGACCTGGAGTTAGCAGCCGTGGTCTTTTCACTGAAGATGTGGCCACACTACTTGATGGGCGAACATTTTATAGTATACACTCCTGAGAAGGGGAATGTATTGGCTGATCCACTCATCAGGAGGTATGTTCTATATCTACTGAGTGAGGCAACAGATCAGGTAGTCGTGCTACATATATCCTTCGTGGATAAAGATGGCACAACTTACCTCCAATCTATGACTATCACTTCCCCACTTCTTCAGTGATTTTGGGAGGTTCAGCTTGGGGACATAGGCTATGAGGCCTAACGTGATCAGATATACTTAGGACAGGCTCCTGATGGATTTTATAATGATGGCGAGCACTTTATCTTCTTCAGAGGCTGAGCGTGGTACCAGTGATGCTAAGAGACGAGGTGTTGAGGGAGTTCCATACATCCCCTTTAGTGGTACATCATAGAGTGGAAAAGATGTACGAGGACCTCTGGCGTCAGTAATAGTGTCTAAGGATGAAGAAATAAGTGTCATGGTTTGTTTCCCGATGCCTCACTTATCAGCAAGTGAAGGTCGACCATCAGGTACCAATAGGATTAGCTCAGCCACTTGAGGTACCGAAGTGGAAGTGGGATGCTATATCCCTAAACTCCATGATGGTGCTAACATGTACGTCTAGGGGCCATGAATCCATTTGGTTGATCATTGACTGACTCACCAAGTCAACTCACTTCCTACCCATCTGAGAGTAGGGATCAATAGAGAGCTTGGGACGTCTCTACATATAGGAGATTGTACGACTTCATGGGGTTCCACAGACGATTGTCTCAGATCATGATGCTCATTTTACATCCAACTTGTGAAAGGGATTACAGGAGGTGTTCGGGACTCAGCTATGCTTGAGCACTACCTTCTAACCTCAAACATATGGTCAGACGGAGCAGACCATAAAGACATTCAAGGACATGCTTTGTGCTTGTGCCCTTATTTTGGCCGCAGTTGGGAGGACCACCAACCCCTGGTGGAGTTCTCATACAACAACAGTTATCACTCCACCATCATCATGCCTCCATTTGAGGCTCTATATTGGTGACCTTGTAGATCACCCATTATCTGGATAGAACTAGGGGATTTAGCACTCATGGGTCTAGAGTTCATACAGGCTACCACATAGAATGTGAAGATCATCGAGGAGGAAATGAAGACAGCATAGAGCCAGCAGAAGTATTATTCTGAGAGGAGATGGAGACCCTTGGAGTTTGAGGAGAGAGACCATGTGTTTATACAGGTCTCACCCTAACGAGGATTAAAGAGGTTTGGCTGGGTCGACAAGCTATCTCCGGGGTTTATCGGACTGTTCTAGATCCTCAACAGAGTAGTCGAGGTGGCGTACCGTCTAGCTCTTCCCCCACATATGCATAGGGTGTATAATGTGTTCCACATGTCGCAGTTGAGGAGGTAATTTCAAGATCTATCGCACATTATCAACTATAGAGAGTTGGACATTGACGATGGGGTAACATTTGCGTAGTTCTCGGTGGAGATATAGGATCGAGGGGAGCGGGTCCTTCCTAGGTGGTCGATTCCTCGGGTGTGAGTTCATTGGCAGCATGGGAATCTTTAGGATAGCACATGGGTGAGGGAGGCTCAGATACGTTCTCATAAACCCCATTTATTCTCATAGTTTTATTGTAGCTTTTGAGGATGAAAATCCCTATGGTGGGGATAATTTAAGGACCCTAAAATTCCATGTATTTTTTTAATATTATCTGGGATTATTACTAGTCTGCGAAAAATGACGGTTCATGATTCTAAGGCCTGATATGTCGTTAATGGAATTCTGAACTTTTATTAAGGAACATTTAGTAAATGTATGGCCGACATTTTCTAACTTTTGAACTGGTGCTTGGAATTGAAATCTGAGAGCATCGTTGAATCTGTAGCATAGGGATTCGCATAAGGGAGGTTTCACTTCGACTGTAGTAGGTCAGATGAAAAAGATAAAATTTTGGACTCAAAAAAATAATAAAATAACTTAACAATGTTATTTTATTTCTTTTTTTAACTATTGAGCGGCGGTGGTGGGACCCATGACTTTTCAAGCCAATTAATGAATTGACTCTCTTGTTGTGTAACCGCACCATTGGGAATTAAGAGGTTAATTCATTAATGAACCTCATTAATTCCCTAGTGCAATACATACCCTTCCCCCATCTATTTAAGTGAGGATTGGGTTGGAGTTTTTTCAAGGAATCATCAAGCTAGGAACCTCTGGAAAAGTACCGCAACACCTTCCACCAATGGAGAATGGAGGATTTGATGCCTCCTGTTGCAAAATCACTCTGGAGGTCAATGGGTGATGAACATCTACGCTTGTGAACCTTCTCCTTCAACCACAAAATCCTCAAACGTGGAAGCACCACCATATGCAGTGGTCCCCAACAATCCTCGAGGTAGGGGATTTATTATTAAAGTTATGTTTGTTGAATTAAATTACTGCCACCTATTATGAAGTCAACATGGAGGGAGCGGACCAAACGAACAAGGCTCAAACCCTCTGTTGTTTCGTTTCTTGAAGTGTTCTTTGTGGGAATATTTTCAACACGATCGAAAGTGGAAACTGGTAGGTATGCAACGACGGTGGCAATCTGGGAGACCATAGGCGCATCCGGTAGGAAGAACGGACCACCGAAGCTCACCTGGTGGCCCACATAATTTCTATCAGTGCCGCATCGGCATGGTGGCTGGAACTCACCAGCCACAGAGGAGGTTGGCGCCATGACAGTTAGACAGACAGCTGGCAGCGACCAACAGCAGAGGCGGAATGTGGCATTCCGTCACGTGTTACAGGGAGATAGGTCGTGTGTTGAAGATGCGATAAAGGTAGGGGACCTGCTCCCTGTGGGTGATGAGGCGGTGCCACCTGTTACAAGCAATCAAGGATCTAAATGGCTCCTTTGAGCTGTTTCGTAGGCAAACCGCATGACCCCCATGGGGGTCACGCCATCTGGTGGGATGAGCCGCTGCGGCCTAGTCCAGCCGGGGTGGGCCAGGACAGTCTGCGGCCCCATGGTCCGAGCATGCCGTGGCCCATCCCAACTAGTCCAGGTCAGATTCGGACAGGTTCGGCCTAGATTAGGTTGGGTTGGGTCAGTCCGACCGGGTCGGACCGGACTCAAACCCCTCTCGGCCAAAAATGCTTAGAAGGTCGTATCTTTCAAATCAGACGTCCATTGGGTGAACCGTCTATGGAGATGGGATCCTTGGAGCGAGATGGTACTTTTGAGATAATCCATGAGACTTTTTGAGAAAATTTGGAGTACGACCAGGTTGGATCAACTCCAGATCCAATTGGTCCACCAAAACTAAAATACCAATAACTTACAGACCAAGCATCCAGTTGATGTGTTGTCTATTGCATTGGAACCCTTATGATGTGGCGGTTCGTCAGGTTACTTCTATGAGGGACTTCGCGCTGGTTGAAATAAGACAGGTGGCTTGATGAGTGATTTCTCCCCTAGACAAGCATACTATGAGTAGGAATCCTATGTCTATATGAGATGGGAAAAATGTAGAGTGATTCTATGTGGATCAGTACCCAACTATTCTTTGTGAATCAGCACCTAGTGATTCTGTGTGAATGAGAACTGAGCGATTCTGTGTGAATCATCACCCAACGATTCTCTGTGAATCAACACCCAGTGATTTTGTGTGAATCAGCAGCCAGCGATTCTCTGTGAATTAGCACCCCACGATTATGTGTGAATCAACACCCAGTGATTATTTGTGAATCAGCACCAAATGATTCTGTGTGAATCAGAACCCAGTGATGTTGTGTGAATCATCACCTATCGATTATGTTTGGGTCTTACAGGGGTTAGTACCTATCAATCCTGTGAGGGTCAGTAGAAGTGCATCTTTAATGAATAAGATGGTCTAGCCTTATATCTAATCATATGTACTAGTGTACTCAGTTATACCTGGTTTAAGCTGTGTCTTTTGCTTTGTGATTTGCGATTTCTGATTGAGATCATGCTTGTGGTTTTCCTTTGTGGAATTCTGAGAGACCTTCGAGGGTCTTGGGGTCCCTACTTGGTATTGTTATACTCACCCCTACATGGGCTTCGCCTGTACCTTGTTGTGTCCTGTGCAGATGACGGACATCCTTGATTGAGACTCGTGATCCAGGACCCGATAACGGATGATGGTGATGGTTAACGTGGAGAGATATGGAGACGAATTATACCTACCCTTCAGGTGGGATCCCCAGTGGATGATCTCCTGGTCTATTTTTCTTTTTTCAGTTATTGTTGTATCTTTTCATTTGGCCTTGAATTCTGGACCCTAATTTTAAGTACACACATTTACTATAGCAGTTTTACATCTTGGTTTCATGTTGTTGCATTATATTCTTTGTGTTTGTACAGGTTTAAAGGCAATGCCTTCCCATTTTTGGGATACACCTTTTTGGTTCTAGTCGCCAACCCCTGGCCTATGGAAGGTGGGCTTGGGGTAGTCACAGCATGGGCCCCAGGGGACAGGTCATGACAGAATATCTCTATGATTTATGGGATAAAATATCAAAAGGGTGTTTTAATTTTCCATTGTTAAGAGGCATAGAGGTAGAGGCTGAGAGTGCATAGGTAGAGTTAAAAATCTTAGGAATCATAACCGGCCATACAGGTCAAAAATAACTTCATCTGGGGTCATACAAAAAGTCTAAAACTCAGAAGGAAGGGGTGTATAAGAAGGTACTTAGGTGAAGGCTAACATATTAATTGATTATTGTTCCACCACAGTTGTCCTAGAGACATATGAAAAAAATATTCATCATATCTAAAAAATTCATTATGATATTTTCACCTCTGTTCATTATGATATAAATAGTTTCAGTAGAGGATCCAATACTTTGATCTAGTTCAGTTTCTCTTAAAAGGGCCTAGTCATAAGAGGCACCCTTAAATTCACAAAATGAAATTAAAATGAGAATTGATCTCATGATTACTTCAAATTCAATAAATGTAGTATATTCTTGTTGTAATGATAGTCACTCTATCAGTTCAAGCTTCATTCAAATACTCATCAACCAATTTATATAATTATCAACATGTTTCCTGATATTCCAAATGTCCCCCTAATGAGATATAGTGATTTTACCAAGGATGTAATGAATAAACTCTCTTAAAATAGATTAGATCATTTCATCTTCAATAGACTACTTAGGAGGTGGAGTAGTGGATGTAGAGTCAAAAATTGGAGGAATGTTTTCCAACCTCACCAGAAGGGATTCCTGGTTTGTAACAAAACTTGTTCATATCTCTTTAAAAATATAATTTACCACAAACATCTCATTATCTAATATTATATTCTCAATATCAGCTTATTTAATCATTAATATCATTTTAGGATGAATGTGGAAGATAACCAACTCAAAGATCTGTCTTGTATCAGTTTAACAGAGCCAATTAACCTTTTTAGATTGGGATATAAGTAACCTTTCAAAATATGATAGTATACTTACCTTCATGGATTCTAATTCAACATTAGTAACATAGTCCGAAGGTGTATAAGGATAAGGAATTATATAAGTAATCTTTACTGAGATATAATGTGTTGCTTCTCCATAATCAGATCTAGGAACAGAAGTGTCAAAAGAAAAATATTGAAAATTTCCTTCTTCATCATTCATCTCAGTATAAAATCTCTTAAGATATTTTCAAACAACTAAGATAGTAGGTTTACCATGATCTAGTGGAAATCTATTATCAACCTCACTTCCTCTATCTTCATCTAACTCTGGTTAATAAATACCTTGGAACTTAGAACTAGAAGATGAATCCCCCTTGGATGGTGCATCATTCATAGTAGTGGTCGAACCAGCTATTTCATCTTTATGATAAAATCTATGAATAAAAAAATCTAGTGATTCCTCACCCTCAGAAGATACTCTGTGATCATCTGTAAAATAAGTATCATCAACTAATGTAAAAATAGCACCAGGTCTATCCACATCTACTGACCTACCTAAAACAGAAACCATTGGATATGGATATGACTTTTTCTTCTCAACAGCATGACCATCAATATGAACTTCTGAGATATGAGGACCATTACCATTATAATCTTTAGAATTATTAGAACCATTTGAAAATTTATCTATTTAATTTGAGGTCTCTGAAGAACTATCAACCAATTATTCTCCTGAGACTTTGGTCTCTTCTTCTTCACCTTCACATAATAGTCACTCTCTACTAGGGAGATAAATTTATGGGCTAGTAGCTTCATAGGAAACATATTGAAGGTTGAACACATCTAGCCCAATCATATCCTCAAATGAAACATATACTTCTTATTCAACCTTAACCACCACTTTTTCCACTACCCCATCAAAACAAAACATAGCCTCTTTTGGATCTATGCCAGGGTTAACTATGTCCTTAGGTATTCTAGGGTGTTCCATAGGAATAACATGCACAAAAATATTTTCATTATATTCCACAAATTTCTTGATCGATGGATTCCATTTTACATTCATTATCTTACAAGTAAACCAGATCAAACAAAAATCACCACATTTTACTTCTATTTACTCAACAACATGTACTAAACCATGAGCTTTAAGAATGGATGATATCATCTTGAGATAGATCAAATAATTTGATCTGGAAGAAGACTTTATCATATACATCATATGCACTATAAGATATATTCACATATTTATTTTGCCTATTCATTTCATAAAAAACAAAAACATCATGATAACTCTTTGTGCTAAAATCCTCTTTCCTAGGATATATCATATACTGGATGAATTTCAGAAAGGGTCTACACTCACCATTGAGTTCTTTAGTAGTATATTTTATCACTGTACCACTTCAATTTAAACCCAAAAGATAATTCTCTTAAACTAAAAACTCATTGTTGCAAGGAATATAACCTTGATAATAATCTGAAATCCCCCTATGAGGCACAATTAAGAATTTGGAAAAAAAATTGAGGAAAACAGACCTTTTAACATTGATCATACTTGCAGTGACATCTTTATTCTCTCTAAGTATGCACTTCAAAAACTGGTAAAATTGTTGAACCAACCAAGGAAATAATATTATATCATTCCTTGAAAACAATTTCATCCATCCTTGGTCATGTATCACATTTAGTATTAAATACTTACTCAAATTCATCTATTCTATGTCTATATTCTCTAAAACAACGACTCAAGTAGTATGTTGTAGAATCTTTTGTTCTAATATAGAATAAACCTGAAGGTATTATACAAGAGATCTCTTAATGTGATGTGAACCTTCTAAAGATGAAACTAAGAGGTAATTCACTATCACAATTTTACTAAATCAAAAGGTCAAGGAAGAGAGTGAGGAAGGTTAAAGGTTATGAGATAAGAAAATTTGGAATGTATTAAAGGAATGAATATGTGAGAGTGTTCCCAAATCAGATTTAATGTTTTTTTTAACATGTAGGTTTTTTTTATTTTATTAAAAATATAATAAAATATAAGTAATTAAATCAAATAAAATATTAATATATAAAATTTGACTAGTATAAAATAGAACAGAGACTCAACTAATAGACTACCAATGGTGGATAACCTAATGGTGTATCTCCAATGGAGTATCACCCAATCGTGGATCACTAATGGTGGATTCCCCAATGGTTAATCTTCCAATGATGGATCTTCTAATAATGGGTCACCGTTAGTGGATCTTCCAATGGTATATCTTCTAATTCTAGAAGTTTGAAGATAAAGGATTAACCTTAATTTTTCATTCTTAGTTCATGTATGATATATATTAATCACTTAGTGTTAAAGAGATTTATAAAAATTTCAGCAAGTTGATGTTTAGTTACTACGAATTCTAGAGTTATATCACCTTTTAGGAAATGATATCTTAAAAATTGATGTCTTATATAAATAGGTTTTATCCAAGAATGAGATATAGTATTCTTGGTAAAAATTATCACACTGGTGTTTTCAAAATTTGTAAGGACATGTCAAAATTGATATCTATAATCTATAAATGATTCTATTTTCCAAAAACATTGTGCATAAGAACTTCCTTCAGCTATATACTTAGGCTCAATAGTAGATATAGAAAGTGAATTTTTTTTTACTACTCTATGATATTAGTGAATTTCCCAAAAGGTGACATGTTTCATAGGTTATTTTTCCATCCAACCTAAATCCATCAAAGTCTAAATTGAAATAACTCATTAAATAAAATGATTTTCCTCTAGGATAAAGTAGTTCTAAATTGGTTGTAGACTTGAGTTATTTGAAAATTCTTTTAACAACATTCAAATGAGACTCTTTAGGATTTTATTGAAATTAAACACATATGTACACACTAAACATAATATCTGGTGGACTAGAATTTAATTATATAAATCTTCCAATCATACCTATATAAATGGTTTGATCTAATCACTTTTTAATTTCATCAAGGTCAATATTTCAAGTTATACTCATGGGAGTATCACTAATTTTTGTGCTATCCAAAACAAAACATTTTATAAGTCCTTTGGTGTACTTAGATTTGTTTTAAATAATTTAATATTTATTTTAAATAATTTCAAAACCAATAAATAATTTATTTTCTCCCACTAAACTCATTTGAAATTATCTTTTCATCATTTTGGAAAACAATTTATGAAAATAATGTTTAAAAGATCCAAAAATAATGTCATCAACATAAATTTGAACTACTAAAACATCATTTTTAATTATTTTTATAAATAAAGTAAGATCATCTATTCCTTTTGAAAAACCATTAAAAGTCAGAAATGATATGATCCTATCATAAAAATCTCCTTAATATTATTTTAAACCATATAAATATTTAGTTAATTTAAGAACAATATTTGGAAAATGGGGATTTGGAAATCTAGGAGGTTGTTCAAAAAACATCCTTAATTAGACTAATATTTATGAACACACTTTTGACATCCATTTGATATAGTTTTAAATCTAAATTTTCTTCATAGATAAGTAGCATTCTGAAGGATTCAAATTTAGAAACTATTGTAAACGTTACTATATATTCAATATAATGTTCTTACATATATCCTTGTGCAACCAGTATAGAATTATTTCTAACTATAGTGTCTGACTCATCAACTTTGTTTCCAAACACCCACATAGTGAAGATGTCAAAAGTATATTTAGGTCTCTATACTAGTTCCCAAAAACTATTTATTTCAGATTTATTAAGTTATTTTTTTCATTTCCATCACCCAAAATTCATCATTATTTAATCAATAATGTTCTTAGGTTCAATTTGTGACAAGAATGCAAGATGTTCGAACTAATTTCAATGAGAAAATCTAGTTTTTGTACCTATATCGAGCTCTTAAACAATATCATCTAAAGGATGGTATCTATAACTCCTAACTATTCTAGGAAAAATTAGGTTTAGTTATCTTATTATCCTCTATATATTTAGGTTTAGTTTCCTCCTCATATCTAGATGATTTCCCATTTTTTCAAATAAAGTTCTGAGGGTTTACCATTTATGTTCATATTTTACATATCATCTTCAAGATTTTCTAAAGGTGTCTTAGCTTCATGTGGACTCCTTTAATAAAATTTTACATGAACAGATTCCTCCACAATCTTATTTATTTTACTAAACACCCTAAATTATTCACTATATATTGAATATCCAAGGAATATTCCTCAATCACTCTTGACGAAAAATTTGTCAAGTTTATCCTTAGTATTGAGAATAAATACTTTGAACCCAAAAACTATAAAGTAATTGACATTTGGTTTCTTAAAATTCCACAATTCATATGGGGCCCTCTTTAAGAGTGGTATAATTAACACTTTATTGATTATATTATAATATGTATTCACATTTTCCTCTAAAAGTAAATAGGTAAATCATACTTGATGAGAATAGTTTGGGAAATTTATTATACATCTCTATTCCTTATTTATAATCCCCAATTCTTGTTGTAGTGTCCAGGGAGAATAAAATGTTATATTATAACTACTTTTTGGGGAAATAGATTAAGTTATTGATTTTCAAACTCATGACCATGATCAATTATTAATGTTTGAATTCTAACACAACTAATATTTTCAATATATTCTTAATAGTTGGTAAAATAGGAAAAAAATTAAATTTTAGGATCTATAAAAAATACCCCAATATATATAGAACTATCATCTACAAGAACATAATCATAGTGATTCCAATTTAATATAGAAAATATACAAGTTCCAAAATAGTCCATGTGAACCAATTATTTAGGTTGATAAGTTGAAAATTCATTCTTTTACTTGAAATATATTTTTTTATTTCCCTTTTTTTAAATGGGTTTTAGACATTATCATTAGGGAATTCTAATTTAGGTATATCCTTGATTAACCATTTTCTAACTACCTTTATAAGTGAATAAATATTGAAATTTTCTAGTATCCTATTCCAAAGCCAACACTCTTTGAGAAAGAAACATATACAGTAAATGATTTCATAAAACAGGAAATCTGAATGAAGAGTATAAACATTTTATTTATTAAAGTTATAAAAACTAAATCATTTTTCGAATAAAAAATATTGGATGAATTATTTTCAAATTTAACATGAAAACCATCATCATATAATTATGAGATGATAAAAATATTATACTTTAATACATCTAAAAATAAAAAATTATAAATAAAAATAGTGTTATAGTAATCTATTTGACGAAATATAACAATTTTTCCTTTGGAAATATCACCAAAAATGACATGCCCACCATTAATTGGGATCAGATTCTGGGAACATGAATAGCCTCCTGTCATATGTCTATAATAGAAACTATCTAGAAACCATAAATTCTTAATATAACTTTTATATAAGGTTTTTTATATTAAAAATTTAAACTAAAAAGGACATGGTACCCAAATCTTCTTGGATCCAAAAATGTTAGTAATCAAATATTTTTGATTCCATAGTCGCCTAAAAGATTTCCTATAAGTAGATTTTATTATTTTAAAAATAAATACATTGTTGGGTATAAAATAATAAAATATAGTAGCTGGATTTTTAGAACTTGAACTAGGAGTAAAAAAAATTAATGATTATTCACTATACAACAGATAGCTTATCCCAGTAGTATATTTAGGTTTTGTCTACTTTCCAAGAATTTGGGTGAGGGTATTTATTCCATTTTTAAATTTTTACAAATTCTTTTTAAATTTATCATTATATAATATTAACATATATTACTACTTTAGAAACATTTTATTTTTATCATTCAGAAAAGTAAGATCTATCTTAAAACTAATTTTCAAGGCATGATACTTCTTTAAGTTTTTATAATTAGAATTATTTCCATTAAAATATTCCTCCAAAAAATGACAATATTTAATAATTTATTCATTAGGATTGTTTTAATCATTTATTTCAACTTCATAATTGTTATAAATATGAACATTTGGGGTAGAAAAAATATTAGATAACTTAGATGTGTTTGTCATGAAATAGATGTTGGCTCTATCATGGTTGTCTTCTCCACTTGAATCTGATTCACATGAGATATATTCTAAAACATTCCATGTTTTTTTAATATAAATATTATAACTCATAATTTTTTCATCATATATCTATTTAAATATTAATACAGGAGATTCAACTTTGACATGACATTTTCTCATATATTCATATCAGATTATTTCATTTGTAGTATCATCATTTTTTTTATCCCTTTCTACAATTTAATATATTGTCATAAAATCCTTTATAACTCAGTTTCCAAAAGAAATTATTATTTTTTGTAACTATTTTAATATTTTGTCCATGGTTCCATTTCTTTATCACTGTCTTCAGGTGACTCCGCATCACTTGACCTATCATCATTGGGTTTCTATTTTTGTTTTGAATAAGTAATGTTGAAATCTGAAAATTTAATATTTGGTTCATCATATTCCTCTTTGTTTACCTTGAGTTCCTCTTGATAAATCACGATCCTTCCTATAATCTATTTAGTAAGAAACTTACTCACATCACATGAATTTCAGATTTAAAGAAAAGTTCCTCTCTATCTGTCTAGTAAAATCGCATACAGGTGCATCAATTGGTCTTTGTCAGAGAAAGGTTTCCCCGATTAATGACTTGTGTTCACAATCTCGTTAAATGAGAGATAAATATCAAAAATAGGTTCATAAAACAAAATCTTAAAAGTATTATATTTAACATCATAAATATTTAAATTCATTTCTTTAACATTAGATATTACCCCATGAGAAATAGATAAAGCATCCAAAATTTCAAATTCAGTAGTACTGGAAAACATTATATAAAGTTATTAATATTCTGAATCACAATATAAAAATTTCCTAGATTGAGAGATATTTTCATATGTGGTTTGAGTTACTCACTCCATATATATTTATAAGTTTTATTTGCCTCATATTTATCCTCCATTACTATTCGAATATCAAAAACCATACCTTCAAAATGCATTTCTCATCTTAATATCCCACTAATCATAGTTTTTTCTATTAAAATGAAGACAAATATTTTTTTAAGATCACTCTTTTCAGTTATAATCCAAAAATAATTAAATTTGAAAAAAATAAAGATCTATAAAAAAACTAAATCATACCTGAAAATATTTTCATAAAACACTTTTGATACCAGTTATTGATCAGAGTGAGTAACTCAAGAGGGGTTTAATTGAGTACCCAATACAAAATTTTATTAAAAAACCTTGAAACTAAATCTAAAAAATTAATTAAAAACTCCTAGTTAATCAAAATGGTATAATTATATTATTTTGATCTTTTAGAAAAGTTCTCAAAAGCGATATTAGGGACAAATTAAAATATTTTATAAATGACTTAGTTGTTGAAGTTGACTTACTTAATAAAAATCATTACATAAACATAAATCAATACTTGCTATAAAATTATAGTTTTATCATGTTTTAAATGATATAGAGTTATAACTTTGAAATATATAAAGAAATAAATCACAAATTAGAAAAAAAGGGGTTTAGTATCAAGATGAGACTTAATCCCCTCCAAATAGAAATCAATTGATTCTCTGTAGTTTATTAAAAGAAAAAAATTTATCCGTAACTTATATTGGGTCTTACAATCAATACAACATAGGTTGTCTAGACTAAAAGGCTCTTTCACAAATATACATGGGAAGAAAAATAATAAACATGTTACACTCAAACTCTTACATAGTTTTCATGGGTAAGAAAATAAATAAAGTTGAGAAAGTGTGTCTAGAATTATTCAGTTTGGTATAGGTGACAGTGCGTACTAATATAAAAATTATTACAACACACATCTCAAGTGAAAATCATAAATAGAGAGATAAAAATGGTAGATATAAGAGAAGATTATATTGCTCGATCTATGTTTCATCAGATTCTCATAGGTCCTTTAATAAGTCAAGGATATGAGTTCAAAAAGATTCTTCACACAAGGGAAAGAAAATAGTGTAATACAACACACTTTTCAAATGTAAACCATAAACATATAGATACAAGTAGTATATATTTGAAACTATGGTGTTTCTTAATTAGTGATGCCTTAGTTATTTAAAGGTCCTTAAATATGTATTTGAAATGATCTTGAATAAGTTCTTTAAAAAGTATAGGCAAAATGAGTATCGTAGATTCATGAAAAATTATTCTATTTTCAGTTAGCAGATGTTCTAAAAAACTTATATAGAGGTGAGTTAGGATTGCCCCTCTATACAATGAAAAAAATGGTATTTTTTTATATATTCCAAACATACACACCCCAATGTACACAAAAAACAAATGAGGAAGATCTTATGAATATATAGATCTATAGGTCCAAATTATCTATTAAAAAATAATAATAAAAAAATACTAGATCCTTATATTGGACAAAAAATTTAAAAACTATCACTTTGTATTCAATGAATCAATATAGTGGTTTATGAATAATTATTAATAAATACATGTGTGGATATCAGCATTTAATTCCTTAAACTATCTAGTGTTGGAATTAAATTTTAATGATAGAAAGAACCACAATGGTCACATACTGATGGTAGATCATCTATGATGGTAGCTTGGATTGACTAAAAATTAATTTTTTTAATGAAATTCACTTTTATAGAAAAAGTGGGAAACCTTTCAAGAAAAAAACTATAAATCAATAAACACTATAAGAAATAAGTGAGTCATTGAAATGGATTTTATATCTACTAGAATCCTTACAAATATGTAAACTCCATTGGAGATCTGTAAACTTCACAACAATGTTTTCCATGATGTGGTTTTCAATACTATAGGCCATCTTGTCCCAATTTTGAATAAACTCTTCCACACTGATCTTCCTTTCATTGAATCCATGGACCAAGATACTTAATTTTTTATTGATTCAATCACATTTTACTTTATTAATGTTTAGTTGAATAATCCTCTCAAACATCTTGTAAAATTCTTCCTCAATATCCTTGAACTCTAATTACTACTAAATCATTTCATCATTGTAACTAATTATGAGCTCCAATTCATAAAATTCCACCATTCTATTTTTTCTCGGAAGAATAAAACTATATTTTTCTACCTAGTTATGAGTCCTATGGTCATTTTTCCTCACCTTATTTATTTTAACGGACCTTTTTTCCCTCATTTTAGGTAACTGGGAGTAGTATTTTCATCTCTTAAACTTATTTACTTTTATAACAATGCATCTCCCTAAATCACTTATACCTTTCCACCCCTTCTTCTTCCCTAGTTTGTGTATGTCTCTTCCATGTACATCATCCAAACTATTTTCCAAGAACTAGATAGAAGTATGTACCTCTGAATCTAACCCATAAAATCATATATAAGGAGAGAAAATATTCAGTGGTGTTGTATTTTGTATGTCCATTCCATCTTGAAATTTATCCCTTTAATCTTTCACCTGATCTTAAATCTCTAAGCTTTCAAAACATTTAATAACATTAACCGTCGAGTTGGTCCTACTCGAACCAACCCTACTTGATACTTTAATCCATCCATCATTTCCTACATTAACAATTAAAACATCCTCACCTTGAACATGGAACACATCATTATCTTTCCCTCCATATCTAGTTTCCACTTTCTTCATGGATATTTGCATGAGAGTTTTATTTGATTCTTCCTCAGACTCTGTTGTATCTGCCCCTTCCATATTCAGTTTCAGTCTCGCAAATATGTCATCCACCTTTGGACCAGGGGTAAATTTTCTTTCCTCCTAGATGGAGGCCTCCATTGTCGTACCAATGACCAAAAGTGCATGTCTTAATATCTCTAGTAGCCATACCTCATGAGAACTGAAGAGTATCATCTATGAAAAATTACTAAGATCCAAAGGATCACCAATTTGGGTGGTTTCTATTGGGTCTATACTAGAACCGGATACAAAACCTTATCATTGCTACCAGTCACCACCTCTATTTTCTGGTCAGTATTAATTCCCCCTTGCCTACACCCAATCGATGAGTGGGATATTTATTGCTTGAGGAGTATAAATTGATTTGAGACTCAAAAACAACATCATTAATATAGATAAAATCTTCCCCTACATCAATCCAAATATACTCAACCAGTCTACTTGAAAGGCCATCTTCAACACATATTTGTAGGGAAATAGGGTGATAAATGAATCTTGTACTATCTTTAGAACATAGATAATAACTAACCAGATTCCCTATCATTTATAAATTCGAAATATAATAAAAATGGAGATGGAGTTTGGTGAGACAGAGATAAATCGCTCTAGTAGGGGTGTCTCGTTTCGTATGAAAGTCATATGTCTATCTAAAGAGGAAGAAATGAAATCCAAGGAATCAATAAGGGGTGATCGAACAAGCCCAGACCAATTCATCCCCTGATGCAAATTGAATAATGATATACCATCTATCATGAATTCCCACCATTACACAAACCTATAATCCCAAGGATCCAAAAATGAACCTATCAAAATAATCCACTCACAGACAATGCTTCTTGAACTAATATTTCAACATCAAATTAAGGAGATACACAGACTCTGTGAACTCCAGGGTCAATATTGATAGTTCCGAGACTCCTTCGAACAACTCCAGGAATTTTGGGTCGAGTGATATCAATTTATTGTACTAATTTTTTTTAATTTATGTTAATATATGGTCACATCTATAGGATACTATATTTGGTATCAAATAATGGTTTATATAACTTTTGATATTTGGATGTTTTTAGTTGAGGATTTTTTGGGATTTAAAAATCTCAACAAAGGATAATATGTTAATGTTGATCATAAATTCAAATGTATACACAACCCTTTAGAATAGTTGAGGTAAAATTGAATATTTTGGGTATTATGATAGTAGAAATTTACTAAAACCCCTATGGATAAGTATAAGTGAGAATTATAAGTATATGATGATATCCAAAAGTATTAGTGAGGTAAATAAAGTTTGGTCATCCAAAAAGTTACATCATTTTATATATTATATAAACTAGGTGCATTTATGGAATAGACACACTTATGGGTAATCACTCTAAAAATGCTTGTTGATTAATGACTCAATCTTCTCTCTATTACACGATGAGTTAACCTAAAAATTCACCCCCGGATGGACACTCCCTAGGGATATACATCAGTTAATAAAATTATATTTACAAGATATTTGGAAGGATTTATTTCCAAACCATGTTAAGGGATTAAGAATATAAGTATCAGAGAACAAAACATAAAGTTACCTAGGCAGAAAAAGAGAGTAATAGGGTGAAACAAGTGTGACATAGTTTAAAATAGAGTATTATTGGTTTAAATGAAGTTTTAAATGGATTTAAAATATTAAAAATGATATTTCATATTCATATGATCATTTACTCAGTTTCAATTGGATATTATTAAAATTATTTTTTCTTTAGTGTTAAGTTAAAATAAGATCTTGATAATGAAGCTTAGAAAGGTATGTATCTAGAAGCCACCATATCTCATAATAGAATAATGTAACATACATTAATGGTTGATAATCTTAGTATATTCCTATTATAACAGAAAAGGTGAATATCCTAGTCTTACCTAAGGTATTGATGATAATATCTTAATCTAAAAAAATTCTTGATATATATAGTTATTTTATTCAGAAAGTTTTATTTATTAATGATATTATGGCATATTATAAATCTTATGAGGATTATGTGAGTCATATATGGATTTGTCTTTAGTAGTTATTCTTTAAATGTTTGGGAACATATAATAAAAAGCATCAATAACCTTGAAAGGTGATTTTATTAAAAGGATATATTATTGGGGATAACTATTGAAGAACATATGAATTATGTATGGATAACTATTTGGTTTAAAAGGATTTTTTATTTTTGGAAAAGTGTGTCATATAGTATTGATAACCATAAAATTGATTTTTGATTTAATGAAAAAATAATCTATGATATTTTGGGGGATGTCTATCTACTTTTTTGGATATATGATTATACGATTAATTATTTTTTTAGGAAGGACAAATAGCTTGATAGAGCCTAAAAGAGTATGGTTAATGTCATAATATACATAATATCATAAATTATGAATATTTTAGGAATACCATCACCTCTTTTCACCAAGGATTATTAATTAAAATTATGATGAATCAATTAATTTAAGGTATTATAATATAACTACCTAATATTTCACTATGTATTTTAATTCAGTAAATTTTTTCTTTGATAACTTTCATTGTAAGAAACAGTGATCTAAAATAAGATTCAATGTATTAGAATATTATTAATAAGAAAAAATCATAATAACAAAACCTAAAGTAAATAGAAATATTTTAATTAATTATAAATTCATAAAAAAATATTATTAACAACACCTAAAATTTTAAAAGGGAATTTCTAATAAAAAGAAGTTTTATTTATATATTATACTTTCAATTAAAATCTAAATTTATATATTTTAGAATTTTAAATTTTTAAAATGATTTTTATTTGTTATTTAGTATATTAAAACTAAATTTAGATGTTTTTTAGAGTTTTTTTATAAAATAATTTATTTTCAAGTGAATATTAAAAAATTATAGGTTTTTCCAAAATTGAAAATTTTAAGAATTCATCAATATAAGAGAAATAATATATGTTTAGGAAAAATTTTAATTGAATAATTATTTATTTAATGAGTAATATTATATACTTTAAAATATTATTTTTAATTTATAAAACCAATGTTCAATATTTTAGATCATAAGTATCATTTTATTATAATTTAATTATTTTTGTCTTTCCTTTTAATAAAACATAATAATAGAAATATTTTGTGGATTTTTAAGCCATTAAAACCTTTTTTTTTATAATAAATGAATTTATATCAAAAATTCTAATGACATTGATAAATTTAAACAACATGTAAATTTTAATCTTAAGACCATACTTTTTCAAAAAAATGGGTTTTATGTGATATGTATGCTAATATTAAAATTAATTTCTCTAACATTAATAAATTTTAAAAATTATTTTCATATTTAATATCAACATTTTCATATTATATAATAATTTTGATTTTAATTTTTTATGTAAAATTATTTTCAATAAGGTAAATATTAGTTATCAGGGTAGACCGTAATTTCTTAAAGAATGATAATTTTCTAAATACTTTGTATTTTTATTAAATTAAATTGATATATTTTATAATAATAATTTAATTTAATGTTAAAAAAACATATAAAAATAAGTTAAACACTTATTTAATTGGTAATAAATTACAAATATTATTAATACTTAATGATTAAAATAGTATTATATCTTCAAAAAACTATTTTTCAACTTATTATATATTTTAATTTTAATGTTAATTTATTAATATATAGAAATTAAATTAAATAAAATGGATTAAAAATTATAATTCAACACATTTAAATTTTTTATAAATGTTCATCTCATATTTGTAGTGATAAAATAATAACCATGATTTATATTTAATTAAGATTAAAAAGTGTTAAAATGGGGAATCTAATGTGGCGTGAATTTTAGTAAATCAATTTGATACACATAACATATAAAATAACTTTCTTATGTTTTAAATTCATAAAAAAATTTATCACCAATATTTTCACACATAACTCACCTAACTCTCATGTAATACTACTCTTACCCCTTACATAATATTAGTTTCCATATATTTTTTCCTCTTTTTCACCTATAAAAGGAGATGACTTCCTCCCACTTTAAGTCACACCAATTGTTATAAATTTATAACAAAATCTAACCAATTTAATTATTCAAGAGTCCTTATATAGTTTTTTATCCACTAACTTCCACAATGTACCTCAAGTCCTTCATTTCCATAGGATACATCAATAAAACATCCAAATTCTCAATATAGGTATTACTTACCCCTTTACTTTTTTTTAACCCTTTCTATCTTGTCTCATCCAACCCATTATAACCATGATTATATAATAAAATAGGTATAAATATTTTAGTTAAATTTTAATATTTTGATGGTCTAACCATTATATATTCCCCTCACATTCAATCGAGAAAATGAAAATGTTTCACATGCGCCTGTGTGGACTACCGCCTCCATGAACAAAACATTCCATTTTTCAAAAAAAAAATGTTTTGTTATAGAAATATATTTATTGAATATATATGTTATTTATTTAATTATTTATATTCAGTATAAATATTTTTTTCACTCTCTAGTCAATAATAAATATAAGTGTTTATTGTAAAACATACAGCATAAAAAGAACATACCAAGAGGGAAAAACTTTACTTATAAGTGAAAACTAATTTTTAAATTACATTATTCAAATAAATAATCCCGAATATAATTTTTCACCTTAATTAAGTCTAAATAATTTCATTATACACTCATTGTAATTATATTATAAAAAAATAATCTCTTTCATAGCCATACTCACCCATAGATTGTGGCATGTTCTTGTTTGGTTTGTTTAACCAGCTACATGAAAAATACTATAAATTTATATCAGTTATTACTTTAAAATTTTAATATTTTTTTTTAAAAAGTAAATAATTTTTTTTGTAATTTAATGGTATTATAAAGATTTAACTCATTAATTAATACAACACCATATACTCATTATAATTTTTTGAAATAGTATCCCCACAATCTTTCTGAACAATAGCTAAAATACATATGAAATGAAATTATAAAAATATATATAATTAAAAATAATAATTTATATTATAATGTATGATATTTTAAAGATTAAATTTTTTATAATAACAAAAAGAAAACCTGGGATTACAAAACTAGTTCAAAATTACCAAGATTACTCACACTCGATATTGAAAATATACCAAGAAGGCTCGATCATGGGCATAAGACCCATGACCCCAAAATTTATTCAAAGAAAAATAAAAGTTGCAGCAAACAAAAAGGGGGAAAAGCTACAGTCCAACAGACCACGCCAACAAGAACAAACAGAGCAAAACAGAAAATCACCTTTTTCGAGGATGACCTCGACCCCTAGATCCCCCCCGACTGGCCGGGAGGCGACCACGCCCACTCTGCTGTCCAGCTTCCATTTCCATAGTCAGATCCTCAGTATTGTCCATAGGGGAGGCTTCCCCATGCAGGCCAACATCAATGCAAGTGTCTTCCTTGTGATCGGCAGCAGCATGATACTCTTCATGCACCGGCCGAACCTCCTGTGTATCCTGGACCACCTGCATCTCAGAAGAAGAGCAAACAGTATTATAAGCAGTGGAGTCCATTACCACTGGGATCTCCATCCTCTTATCAGCATCAGGTATCAAGGAGCTATCTCGATTATTGCTACAGCCTGCCTTCTTAAGCCCCTCCAGATTAATCATATCAAACTCCGGAGTATTAATCGACTCCAACATAGAGAATAAATTAAGTACTGGCTTTGGAGATTTCAACTTAGCACTCAAATTATCCTTTGGAGTAGCCTTCATATCAGCAACATGCAGAGTTGAACCCTCCAGAATATTCTCTGTCCCAATATCAGCATCACCCTTCAATAATAAATCAGAATGATTAACCTGCTGGACCACATCCTCTCCTACCATACCACTATCCACCATCACAGCATCATCCAGCCGCGCTCCCACAGAAGTAACCTGGGCTGAATCAGCCCTCAACTTCTTGGACGTCACCAATTGAAACCCATCTTTATCAAAGATCTTCATCTTACCCTTCATACAAGCCGAAGCCACTGCAGCACGATCAAACTCAGCATTGACATCATCCTGAACAGCAGCCTCATGCTCCGATTGGACCCCATCCTCTTCCTCAACAAGCATATGTTCACCCTGCTGGGCATCAACCGCAGCCTCATTCTGAGTTTTAGTAACCATTGTAGCATCATCCGTATGCACTAGATGACACCCTTCCTCTTCTTCAGCAATATCATCCCATGACCTGCAAGCATCACCCCTGGTAATTCCAACAACAGATGGTTCCAATACCTTATCCACTGATCGATCAACAGCAGCAGCCGGCTGGCCAATAGACTTATCCAAACCAAGCCGGACAGCCTCAACAAATGAGGCAGGGCCTACCTTTGGAGGCTCCTTTACTCTAGAAACCATCTTAGAACCAGCCTGCGCCACCGAAATCGTTTTGCACTGCTCAGAAGTATGACCCACCGACTTACAAATTGTACACTTCAAATTCCTACGGCATTGCATAGAAGTATGACCAATACAAAGACACGATTTACAGAAGATAGGCAACCATTCATATTGAACAGCAAGTTCCAGCTTAAATTGAAAATATATAACAATTAAAAAATATACATGTGGAGAATAATTATAAATGATGTTTATATATTTTTATGTATGTGAAAATTTTTATAAAATAGTAAATTAAGAAATTTATGTTTTCTATAACGGATCTTATAGTGGATTCAAATAAGAGGGAAAGCATGGAATTGGGTTCTTTGTCTCAAATTTCAATTAATTTAGATTTATTTATATTGTACACAATGTTTTATTTCTCATGCTGAATATAATTCAACATTATAATTTTGTATATTTATTCCATTATTTTAAATTATATTAAATTTTATATTTGAGCATTATTATCTCATGTTATTTTTACTACAATATTACAAAATCCACAAGGGTTTCTTTGTCTAATTTCTAACTGTAGAGGGAATGTTTTATATTATGTGCCATAATTTCATTTATATTTTGAATTCCCTTCCAATTTTTATTTTAAATATTAAAATATAATAAATTTAATTATATTTTAATATTCATTTAATTAACTTCCTCTCAATATCCTACTATTTTGACACTATTATTTTCATAAGAGTTTCATCTAGTCAGTTTCCGATTAATTTGGTGATAACAATTCATACTTGAATATACCGTTCAATATTTTTTTGATCCTAAAATTACCAAATTTTATATGGTATTTCATTTTTTATCTATAGTAATTACTTCTCATCATCAATAACAACTTATTTTATAAAATGTTTCCAAAAAAAGTACAATGTTGGTAACACACATTCTTACCAATGAGTCTTCTCTTCCATGAAAATATCCTTCTTTATGCCAATGTTATCCTCTCATTTTGGGAAAGCTTATAGGTTTTAATTTATATGATGCTCATAATTATCTTTAATATTTTTTACAATTTAAAAATAATACTCTTTTTATGATGTGGGTTTTCCAACAAAGGTATTTCAAAATATTTTCAAAAATAGGCTTTCCATCATTTGAAAATAAAATTTACGATATTCTACCAAAAATTATTTTTTAATCATTAGGATTTTTCAAGGAATAATTTATTGATATATATATATATATATATATATTTATGGTAAATTATTTCCAATGTTTTCACTTCACTTGTTTGAAAATAAATTTTAAAAGTGACCTGTAACTTTTTAATTTTAGGAATATGTTCAAAATGTCTTCTAAAAATATCTTTTAACATTTTCCATGTAAGAAGACATATTCATTTCATTTTCTATTTTATATAAAACTTATCTCTATATTTTAATAGTTTCAAAAATAAATTATTTTGCTACTTGATTTATAAAATATGTAATATAAAATGATTTCAAGATATCAAGGATATTTCTTCTTTCAAATGTTTTTTTCCAAAAATTATTAAAAGTATTTTTAATCTAAATCATGGTTCTTTAAAATATCTTACACATTAAAGATGATGAATTTCAAATATAACCATCCACCTAATTTCTCTAGATGACTTATGTAATTTCATTTTATTTTTGGTAAATGATTCATCATTTCTTTTTTCATTCCTAATACTTTTTTTTGTATAACTATAATTTTACATACAATATGTTTCCTATATGAATAGAATATTTATGATTTATTAGATTGAAGGGTGTTCAACTAGGTTATATAAATTGAATTATTGGGTAATTTTTTATATTAACCATATACCCTATAACTATACAATGTAAATAACAAATTCTTTATAATCATTATTTAGTTGTAATTACTTAGAAAGTTACTTGATGAAATTGGATACCCATTTAATTTCCATGGGTTTTTTATGTTATGATTCTTTCTATAATTATTAATGATATATTTATTTCAATACATTTAAAAAGAATATTAAACCAATGTTATTTCCATCGGTTATTTATGATATGTTGAATGAAACCCATTTTCATTCCATGGGTTCTTTATTATATAAATAGTGAATGATTTACATAGGAATATTTTATGTAACCTATTTTTATTCTATGTTTTTAACTCTGTTAGATAGGTTAGTGAATCATGATCCACTAAGGTAAACATGTTTTGATACCTGATCCACTATGTTATGATTTTTGGTCTTATGAATGTGACACAATTATCAAGAATTCATTATTTCTATGATATGTGAAATTTTTATGATGTACTCTTATGTTATGACTTGATTTATGATATATAATTTATTATGTATAAATTTATTATGTATCCTGACTATACCACTATTCTTATCTTATGCTCACTTATGATAATTTATTTTTATCCATTATTTTTACCCTTACCATTAATTTGATCTCACCCCTATCTTATGTCTCAATTAACTGAGGTTATGAGGATTAGAAAAGTATGAAATTTATAAAATAATATTATTATAATGATAATTAATATGATATTTTTAAGGATTATTATTGATTAAGAAGCTTCTTATATAGTGGGGAAAATTTCCATTTTTTCAAAAAGGCTTGATTATTATTAGTAAAAGTTTTCTCCTATGCTCTAAATTTTTAAAACTAAAAGGCCATGGGAATGTAGTGTAATAAATTATTTTATTTATATCATGTAATTAGACAGTCATGTTTTCGGGCTGCTATAGTGAAGGAGAGTCTGGGTTTGTCAGGCTTGTAGGATAAATCCTCTTGGACTTGGAACATGTGACCAAAAGGAGTTTCCGATAGGTGATGGGATGAGGCATCTATTTTTGGAGATGTTTGATGAGGCCCAAGTGAGGGTTGAGGGATTTTTTTAGGACTTGGAATTCAGCTGCCAAGGGGATTTCAAGTGCATGATATGATTGTAGTGGTATCAATGATCAGTGACTATGGCGAGTCTAGAGGACCTAGTAGAAACCATGATTGATGATGTGTTACTTTTTTCGAAATGAGGTGATGGAACTCGATTAGATAACACCCTAGGATCAACTCCTAATATTTTCAATGGGATTAGTGACTGATTTGTTATCCAAACATTTTTCTAATAGGGAGACCTGGAGGGGGAGAGAGTTTTTTGTTCCTAGACTTTCCTTGAGTGAGATATCTTGGGTGAAGGTGATTGGAATTTCCTAATGTAGGTTTTGGATATTGACCATTTCTAATATAGGCTTGGGACATGAGTTTTAGGGACCTTATCATATTATGGTTGGGTCTAAGAACACACTAGGGGTAGAGTTATGGTAAGATGCAAGATTTTCATGAGTGAAATTCTCATGAGATGCTTCAGTTATGGCAGTGTACCATTTTTGGGAGGGATGTGTTGATATGTGTCATAATGAAAGACTTGTGGACCTTATATTGAGTGATATGATAAGGGGTTTATATGTGGATGTATGACCATACTCTACTCCTTCGGGTAGTTGGTTGAGGTTTAGATGATTCCCTTCCCCATGTCTTCAGGTATGATTTGTGTATTAATTATGGATGCATGAGGTGAGGTGATAATGATATTCATGGACGATGCAAAAGTACATATGATTGGACACGATGGTATCCAGGTTAACACATGATATCTTAATAGGTGTGTTTACTTCATTGTGTTTTGTGGTGTCCTGGTTAGAAAATAATGAATTAGTGAGAATGTTTTTTTATTTTATATTTTATCATCATGTTTACACACTCATATGAAAATGTATATTATATGTTCTTAGTGTGACCTTATTGAGTTATATTCTCACAACCTAGGTATGAACTCTAGTGTGCATTATGACCTCATGTCTTATTTCACGCTAGATCATGGTACATACATTGGATAATGTTGGGGAATCTCAAAGTGTATCGAAAGATTGGGAAGAGGCTCAAGGATGGTTTTATGGCCAATGTGTGTATTTATGGTCTTTCGTATTTTAGTATTTGGGATCAGACCCTTTGGATGTTTATATTTATTTGGTATGAATTCATCATGAATGATATTATATGTGTTTATTTTTTCTATATATTCTAATTTTAATATTGTATAGTTGTTTATTATTATTTATGGTTAGAATATTGAGGGAATAATCTCCCTCATTTAATTTTTTAGGATATCTCTAAAATTTGGAAGCCTCTGAAGTATAGGGAGGCATGCTTAATTCCATGATTCTTCTTTGGCATGATCACTATCAAGTGGCCCTGGGATGAGGTGTTACATTAATAAGTCGAATTCATCAACCAATATCCAATCACTAAGATGGAGTCACATCATCACCGAGGTCAAGGATAACTATTAAAAATCCATATAAATTTACTCATATTTTCACCTAGGGACATACAATTTCCTAATAAATCATGAATGAAAACAAAGTTTGAGCTTTAAATTCCTACAAACCAAATATTAAGACACAATCTCAACCACTGATTTCTTTTTCCTCGATCACCAGAACTAATTCCTAAAAGTATGATACATCATGGATATACTATGATTTAATATCACATGTGAGATATTAATCTAAAATATAAAAACATTATACACCATAATTAGAACAAATATCTTACCATAAAACAACATGCAATGTCTATAATCATCCAACAACACCTTAAGAAAATATCCACATAAGACTTGTTATATCCACACCTCCACATCAAGACCTCCCAACAAAGACCCCCACCACTACCTACTATAAAAAAAGAATTAACTAATATCTAGTAAAATAAATTTCTATGACCGTATTACTTCATATCATGATGCCTATTAGAAATCCCCTCCATCAACCTCATCACATCTCTGGATTCATGAATAAAATAAACATGAAACTTATTTCTTAGTGCATCAATGAATGGATTACCTTACCTAGAGTGTATGAGTTGTAAAATTCATAATACTACAAGAATCTCATTCACTAATATTTATGTTAATTAAAAAATTTCTATGAAATGATATAACTCTTTGTCTTCTGATTCTTGAAGACCAAAAAAATAATCCCCAAAGTGGTAATGTCTCCACATCTTTAGAAAATATAACCCTGTCACCAAATCAAGATCATGGATTGTATAGTTACACTCATGGTAATGTAACTTCAAATCCCTATTATATATCACTAATATCTACCACATTAGAACACAATATAAACAAATTAGGGATGTTTCATAGAAGATCATGAACATGAATCCTTCTAGAAACCAATGAATAGGACAACTAATCAGAATCTGATTTAGGTACTCAAACACCATCTGAATATGATATATTATTATAATGGAACATTACTTCATTTTCAAGTTTTTCATAGAGGCTAAAATCTAGGTGTAATCAAAAATATAACTCTAATAATAGCTTTTAAGAATAAAGAAATCAGAAACCAATAAAACATTCTTAAGAGATACATAAGAAACAAGTACTTGAATCTTTGAAGGATTTATGGTTACACCTTGATGATACATATCATTACCAATAAAATTAACCTCTCATGTCCATAAATTTAACTAGTGAAACATTCCATAGAGATTTGGTCTTCTAAGGACTTCCTGTATAGTATTGAAATGATTTATAATATCCAACTCTAACATATAAAAAAACTAGGATGTTATAGATGAATAAAAACAAAAACTAATTAATGAACTCGTGAAATAATGAGTTCACCAGTCCTAGGATAATAATTGTGAAATTAATGACACTGAAAAGGATAACCATGAACGTAAAGTATCCATAATGGTAACTAGAGGTAATATTCAAGATATCTTACTCATACACCTTCATATGATGATATTCATACCAAAAATCAATCCTTGAGATCTATTTAGATATATATTAATTAATTAATAATTAATTAATCCTATGTTGGGTATATTGGTTATTCACCATAACCCAATTTAACCTACTGTAATCAATTTACAACCATAAAATAAAATTTACTTTCTTAGTGAAAAAAAATGAAGAGACCCATAGAGACTTTCTGGGAAAGATAAAACCTTTATACAACTCATCATTAATACATATTCAAATATCCAAAATATAAAAAGGTTTTATTTGAAATAATGAAATTAAAATTAGTGAGACACTAGGTTGCAACTTCATCCTGAACTCAATATCACACCAAGTGGGCAACAACACAACCTCTATAAGAAATACATCAGGATACCCAATAATAACTCTTGAAAATCGGTTACATAAACCACCATGGAATATAAAATAAAACATTCTGTCTATGTTTAAGGTGTCTCCCTAAAAAAATCATTCAACAAAAGATCCCACTTAATGATGGGACTTTTTTAACCAACTTCTACATAAAACAAAACAACTTTTCTTCATAATATAATTTAGAAAGAATACCCTAAATACCATTAGTTTTTTATAAGTATAGAATAATTTGGTGTTATAAATAGTAATAAGATATCTATATTTAATTAATGATAAACCATAAGTATCTCATTACCCCAACACACCTTAATAAAAATGGACTAGAAATTATAAAATGTAGACGACACCAAGGGCACATAAAGTATCACTACACTAATTCCTAGAGCTTGGACCAAGTAAGGTTCACCTAAATTGGGAAAATAACTTAAAATAAAAAAAAATTAAGTTGATTAATAATAAAAACAAAAGGTACCTTGAAAGTCTCCTTGCCTACCTGAATCTGGAAACTTCATATCCAGCATCTCAATATGCCACACTACTTTTCCTCAGTGCCTTTGGAGATAGACACAACCATTACTATGCTCAGTCCTATGTCCTTGAGTATGAGGAACATCATAGATATGTCCTATAATAGATCCACATCCTATTGGATTATTTAAATCCAAAGTGAAAATATACTATTGTTAAGGCCCTAGAGGAAATTTCTATTGGGGCTACACAAGAAACTGACCACATTACCAACACTTAATTCTTAACTGGGCTTAAATTGAAACTACCTATGGACCCAATCACCATAATAAATTTAAAAAATATATATCTCATAATAGAGGTTAAAGAACTACCATATTTACAAAACCATAAAGAAAAATGTTGGGACAGACTCCCTGCTAGAAAAAATCTTGACATCATCGATTGAAAATATATCCCATATATAACCTTAATCATCAAGATTTTTTGATGACTTCCCTCATGATATTTTCCATTTTATGATATAGAAAATTGTTAATAATATCTAGAATTAATTTCTCTAAAAAATATCATACCTTATCCTTGTCCATAGAAATAAGATAAACAGAATATCAATGAAAATTCAGGAATTAGAATCCATTCTCCCACACACTCCATTTTTTCATTATTAGAGATAGTAATTCACGAACCATAATAAATTCAACATAAAATAAATAAAATCAATATTAAATTTACCATGTAACTTATTCCATAATATATATGACTCCAAAATATCACCAAATAATAATATCCATGATAGACGGGTATCTCCCCTCAATAGACAAATAACTAATGAAAACCGATTTGAATTACTCATACATATCAATCTAGAAGATATATTTACCTCCTCTAGACAAAAAAAATATATTATAATTGAAATTATTCCCCTCATATTTTGATAATATCTAACAATGAAACCAAAAAAACCTTTCTACAAGAATCTAAAACCATGGGGTTAACCCGCCTATAATCAACTAAAGAATATTGTTGCACATATTTGATTGAAACAAAATGAGAAAACCTTCCACCAGACATATTTTTAATATATATATATATATATTATTTAAGGACTCAACCCTAGTAATCCCAGAGTCGGTGCATTACTTTATTAAATTGTCATAGATACATGACTCAAATACAAAGAGACCAAGTAGGTTATTAGTTTATGAAAACTATATTATATAAATGATACCCATAATACATTCAGAAAATAAAAAAATCATAACATAACTAAAATATCATAATCCTTAAAAGCTTATTCAAATATTTTTTCTTAATAACTAAGGGAAATGAAACAAAGAAAGGGTGAACTAAAATGATCAGTAAAGGAAAGTAAAGAAGAATAAATAATTATTTCAAAAGATTAAATGAACATGTAAAGGTAAATAATTGATAACACATGCCATTAAAATACCTAGATAAAGCATAATCAATATGGAAAGGTGAGAAACTGAAACACGTTCCATTTAATCAACAAACAGAAAATTATTGCATCTATTGATATGTCAATAGTAATAATATCATGGATAATAATAATAAATGAATTCTAAATAAAATTAAATCTTAATTATTGGAATTTATGTTTCCTTGGATCATGATACTATTACTTTCAAGATAAGATAGTTTAAACTATTCTGATTTAGCTAATTGATTATTCTCATGAGTCTACCGATACATATAGGAGCTTGGATTAAATGGTTCAAAAACCATGTATTGCATGTCCAAATAATTAATCATATATATATTAATCAATTTTATTGAAAAAAATTCCATATAAAAATGTACTCGTATTGAATAGAATATTCAAATTTATCAATAATTCCCCAATTAATCTAATTACTATCAAAGTGAACACATATGTAAATATGGTACACAGTGCAATAATAATATCCATTTCCCAAGAAGTTTTATATTTAATTAAATATTCAATGAAAAATGATTATAATAAAGTAATAGTCTCATACGATGGTTAATAATCACAAAATATGGTAAGATGGACAAGGTAACTTTTACCACTTGGAAATTTTCAAGCTAAACCCCTTGGGTGATATAATTCAAATTAAAATAAAAAGTACAATAAATTATGATTTAATCATTATATAAATGAATAATGGCCTTTATATACACCAAAATAATTTGAATTGGTATATATTAACAAATAAGTCTCAATGGAATGTAAATTGAGATGAAACCCCATACATTATGTTCACTTTTGTGTGAATATCCTTTAAACTCTTGTGTAATGAATTTAATAATTTTAATAACTTATTCTATGACCATATTAATATTTATTATATCATATATGATCCTCATATACTGTCTTATTTCCTATTTGCCAGTAATATTTTATTATTTTCACTATTTCGGGAGTTAATTTCCCAGTTTCACGAGAATGTTTTCACTTGTAACTTGTTGTTCCTATTTCATGCATCATGATTTCATCATTTATAGAATTTAAAACATGATTAAATTTTCATATTTATTCCTTAAATATGTGTTTATAATAATCTATTTAGTTTCGATATAATAAATTAAATTCATCATTCATAGAGACGGTAAGTCATACTTTTTCATGAACACTACCATGGTTTCTTTTTTGTATTAAAAGAATGAAAATTAATTGATATATATATATATATATTATAATTATAGTATCATATATATGTCATATATTTCACATAAATTTAATAAATCATATTTTATACATTCCATGTATAGTGTGAATGAATCGCATCGCTTCGAAGGGCGGTAGTGCAGACTTCCACAAACTATGTTATCGTATTAACAAAAAATGTTAACCATAAGGTTGTGTGTTATATTCAAATAAAATAATCATAAAAATTATAAATATCATATTTATCATATATAAATATAGTTTCCAACATAATTCACAACCATGAGATGTGGTAAAGAAAAAAATGAACGACATCATTTTGTGTGGCGGTAGTTCGCCATACACATAAACGACATGTTCGTTTCCCATTAGATGGATGTGTTTATAAGTTCGGGATGAACCTATAGAAAAACAATTATCATTATATTAAGGATACTGATGTTATTTTATAATATTGTATTAATAATATTTTATGTGGTGGATAATAAAAATAAAATAAAGAGCTTGAGGAAGGATGTTACCCCTTCTTTGGGTAATTCATTTTAGTTTTCACCAAAGGGATTCCTTGGATGGATTTATAACCAAAGGGATGATTTTAGGATGAGGTGAGGTATTTTTAAGAGATATTTTTTGAGATATTATTTGATACAAAGTGGCCTAATATATGTGAGGAAGAGGGAGGCGTGAGGGCCTTTTTATAATGGAGGAGGAGTGGTATTCTTGTAAATTTTTTAATGCAGAATTCCACCCACTTTTTTCCTATGAAAATTCACTCTGATAATAAGAAAAATATAAAAGTGATTATAGGTTATAAATATTTCCATAAAATAGATTTTATAAAAGTGTCTAGGTCATTTTGTCCCTTATGTTTAAGTTCTAATCCCTTATTAAGCTACTTTTTCTCTAAATCATTGTAATTAATTTTAATCACTTTCACAAATATTTTTTTAAAAAATAACTTTTAAATTATTATAAATTTTAAAATATTATGATTAAAAATATGGAATCTATTTTTTTAAATTCAAATCATTTATGTTGGGGAAATTAATATAAAATTAATCCCTCGAACGGGATGACAATGTGGATTTTTTAAATGAAAATTTCTAAACGTTTTCTAAGTTTTAATATAAAATTTCAAAGTGAAATTGATTATAATGACCTAAAATGGATTAAATTATACATAATTTATCTAATATTACTGTAAAACCAGTTAATAAAACAATTTTACATTTCAAATTAATTATATGAAAAAAGAAATTTTGAATTAAAATTCAGTATTTTCACTATTCATCCTAAAAATGAATCCTTAAAAATACCCAAAAATAACCCTAAGATATTTTTTTGTTTATATTTAAAAAATGAAGTTTAATTTTTCACAATAAATTAATAAAAGTTCCAAAATATGTATTAAAAATAGGTTTGGAATTAAAAGGAGGAAAAATTACTATTTTAGAAAAAAAATACCTTTTTTAAACCTAAAACATGATTTATTCTTTTCTTACGCCCAAAACAATATATTGGATTAATGTCAAAAATATTTGGTTGAATATATAATATTTATATTACATTATTATCACTCACTAATTTTAATTAATATAATTTATTTGGATGAAATGACTTTTTGATCATAAATTTTTCTTTTTATAAAAACATTTCCTTTATATTCAATTGGTTCTTATATTCATTTCTAATTAATTTATATCCAATGAATTCAACAATATATTTTCATAAGTTAGTTAATAATTTCCATACCATCAATTTAATGGATAGTTTGCAGCTTATTATATTAAAAAATGATATTTTTAATAATATAATATTGTGCGGTAGAACTTAGTCATTCATGTTACATACGCAATCGAGGAAAGTCATTATTGTATATAACATAGGATAAACACGATGTTACATGTAGATAAATCTAATTTGTTTTGTTTTATGTAACTTAATATTAATTTTTTGTTTTGAAAAAAGTATTCTAGGAATAAAATTAAATATATTTCTAGAGGAAAATATTTCATGTTCTGGGGGTGCTACATTCTCCACCTTAAATAAATTATGTCCTCAAAAATTAAAATTGATCTTGGTAATCAAGAGATTGATTTTTGAAAATTAAATATTTTTAAAAAACCCACATCATGAATAGGGTTAACAAAACATTCTATTAATAAAATAAAACGGTAAGTACAATGTTCACGTAACTAGGTTTCTTAGTTGTAGAACATCGATGGAAATGGAAACATGGACACAGAATAAAAATCTCACAATCATGTTCTGATGGTGAATGATAGGGAACACATTCAGCATAAATTTCATGACCAAAAATAATTTAAAAACTCTTATTAAAAAGGTCATTGATATCATATAAAATGAATATAATATGGCAACATTTTTATTTCAAGATCATTTTTCATATAGTTGACAAATTATTTCACCCTATATAAGAAAATATCTGGTTCTATTTCCTAAACATAATCTCATCCTTTGGTTATTACATGAACTGTTTCTACTTAATTTAGTATCATAGGATTCATTATATGGTGATTTAATACATTAATATTTAAAATCTCATCCATGGATCTACTTAAACCATTTCATAAATGGATAAATTTTCCAAAAGATTACAATCCAACACCTTAGAAGAAAGGTTTCTGAATTTAAAAAATAAACTTATCATTACAATTCAATAAAAATGAAGTAGATCTTTAATCATCACATTCCGAACAATTGAACACCTTCATAAAACGTTCTCTTGAAACATGGAATAATTTGAATTACCATGCATTCTTTCTAATTTATTACGTAAGACACAAGTTATTGGATATATTCCTTAAATTCAAAACTTTTTTAAACTCTATTAATGATTTCAAAAACCACTTTGTCAATAAATAATTACTCACTTCCAAGGTAGTCAACACAAATCCACTTTATTTTTTCCAAACCATTCATCCCTTCATCCAAACATAATTCTCATATCATTATGAATATATGAAGGGTAATATTTCTGTCAACCATTTGATTTCCAAAATGTTTTAATTTATACTGAATAAATTCTCTTGGTACCATTCAGCAAATGATCACAAATTTTTAACATAAATGTATTTTAGTAGAATGATTATATATTTCATAAATAATAAGATGAGAAAATCATAGATAAAATACTTTTAAAACATATTTATTAGATAAAAATATATAAGTAAATTAATTATTAAACTTCAGTTGTGTCAATAACATATGCTTGACCATAAAACCTTAGATTCTTCTGAGGTATATTCTCTTGTAGCTTTGTAATTCAATTTCATAGTGACCTGTCTTCTTTTATTTATAACACTAAATAGATGCATTTTCATTCTTCTATTTGAATTATTTTTCCTGGTGACCCATTTCTCTACACTTATAGAAAACAACCAATTCTTTCAAACATTTACCAGGGTGATTCTTTCCACAGTTATCTCTTATGGGAAAACCCTTCTTTCCCTTATTCCCTTTATCTATAATTTTCTCTTACTTTATATTATTCTCTTTCTTACCTTTTAATCCATATGATTTAGAGAATTATTTCTCTATCCTGATAGCACACAAAATTATTTAATCGTGTGAAGAAAATGTTTGAGACCCCATCACCCTTTGGAGACTTTACATAAGTAATTAAAATAAATGATCAATATTGCATTAAAAGTTGTTTAAGAAATCCCAAGAATACCTTTATAACCCAGTAAAGGTAGCTTCATTATTCAAAAAACATTGTTCCTTATTTTTCTATAAACTTGGTAACTTTCTCTTCATCTCATATTGTTTCTCAAAAGGGAAGTATTTATGAAAAAATTTGTCCCTAAAAGCTCTCTATTTAATGAGTTATATTTATTCTTCCTCTCTAGTATTCTTGATCAGAAATCACCATTGATCTAAATCACCGTTGGGACAATACAATATAAGTTTAACTTTTTCCTTTTCACTACATCACAAGGACACATATATCTTCTCTAAATACTTAATCCATTTCTTAGTTTCCATTGGGTCAGTAGTCCTACTAAATAATGGGGGAATTTGTCACATAAAGTGATCCAACATTAGAGAATCTCCTTATGGAGCAAGTTTATCCATCCAGGAAAGGTTATGTTTCATAACCTTATTAATATACCCTAATATGTCCAATACTTTCTAAGTTCCAATACTAGTTATGTCAGCTTTCTTAGTAGGTGAACCTATACATTTTCCACAATTATTAATACCATTCTTCCTTCTATGATCCATTTGTAAACAATGATATATAGTGAATTTTCTCATAAAATCATAATGTATAATTCGAAACATGGTATAGCACCTAACATAAATTTACACATCATAAATATTAAGATAATAAAATTTTATCTCTATAGGGGATACCATTACTTTTAAATCCATCATAATGATTTTTAAATAAAATATGAATTATCCTTAGAATAACCCCTGAGAGTATCAAAATAAGTGCATAGTAATTCTCATTGTTATTTAACAGGTTATACTTGTTTTAAAGGTTGGGTCTGAAGCCTCATTTTTATTAATAAAGCAAAGCAAATACCTCTTTTAACTAGGTAGAAGGAGACCCATAACATGGCCTGAAGGCCTAGTGGGCTTTTAGCCCATTACATAGCCTAAAGGCCCAAATTTTTGGCCCAATTCCAATTCTTTGAATAGTTACCCGGCTGCTAGAGTACACGCACAGTACCGTCGCCGCTACACTGCTCGGTCGCATCTATAGTACCCACCGATCAAAAGTCTATAGTGCCGCAACAGTACTACTACAGTAACATGCGCCCAATGGGTTTTGAACCCCGTAAGTACATCTATGCCAGAACCACATTCACTTTTAGTATCTAGACTAAGATTTTTAGTATCCTTAAATTCTATCATAAAGTTATGTTCCCTAATCTATGTTTTATGAATCTAATTTCCATGGTTTCTATTAGATTTTTTCTCATACCAACAATAATACCACGATGCGCCAATGAATTACTTTATTATGTTGGCATAGGAACAACCATCAAATAACAAGGGACTAAAAACTTTAATAATTTTTTAAAACAATATTACATAAATTATACCCATAATAAATTTTTAAAAGAAAAAAAATCATAACATAAGTAAAATACAAGTATCCTTGAAAAAATATTGAAATATTTCTTCTTTATAACCTAGGGAAAGGAAACAAAATACGGGTGAGATAAAATGATCATTAAGGGAAATTAAAAGAGAATAAATATTGAATTGGGGATATTAGATAAACATGTAAAGGTAAATAAATAATAACACATGACATTAAAATAAATTGTTAAGTCATAATCAATATGGAATGGTGAGAAACTGAAACATATTCCTTTTAATCAATCAAATATGAATGAAATGTATTCACCAATATGTCGAGGAAATAATCTCATAGATAAAAAATAATAAACAAATTATGAATAAATTAAATTATTAATTATTTTATGTCCTATTTACTAGGAACATTATACCTTTACCATCAAGATAACACATTTTAAACTATTCTGATTTGGACAACTAATTAGTCTCATGAGACTAAAAATGCATCGAGGCACATGAATTAAATGTTCCCCAACTTGTAGGGATAGAATTAAATGGTTTCCAACCCATGTATTTAAAATAAAAATCAATCCTCATATATCAAATAATTGATTTAATTCAAAAATAGAATTCCTTATCAAAATGTATCCACATTGAATAAGAGATGTGTATTTATCATATATTCTTCAACTAATCATGTGACTATCAAAGTGAACACCATATATAAATATGGTATATGGTTTAGGAAATAACAATATCCATAACCCAATAATGTTTATATTTAATTAAATATCTATTGAAAATGACTAAAATAAAGTGATTGTCTTAGGATAAAGTTAATAATCACAAAAGAAAGTAATATTCAACGATAACTTTTACCACATGGAAATTTTCAAGAGAAATACCTTGGGTTAGATAATTCACACTAAAATATAAAATACCATTAATTATGTATGAATAATGATATCAAATTAAAAAGGGTTTTTATATACTCCATAATAAATTGAATTTGTTTATAATAACAATTAAGTCTCAATGGAATGTAAATTTGAGACAAAACCCCTTACCTTGATTTTCTTTTTGTGTGAACGTACTTTACACACCTGTATAATGGTTTTAATAATTTTAATAACTTATTATATAAAAAATTTAATATTTATGATATCATATATGATCATATTATAATATATTATTACTCTTTTGTTACTAATCTCTCATTATTTTCTCTATTTTGGGTGTCAATTTCCTAGTTTCTCATGTAAGTTTTGACTTGTTACTTGTTCTTCCTATTATGTAGATCATGATTTCATAATCTCCAAAATGTAAATAATGATTTAATTATAATATATATTACATACATATGTGTTTATAATAATATAATAAGTTCTGAGACAAGAAATTAAATTCATCGTTCATGGAGATGGTAGGTCGTACGTAATCATGAAAGCTACCTTAATTTATTTTTCTTATTAAAAGAATGAATATTGAATTATATATATGTATGTTATAATTCATGAATCATATATATTTTATATATTTCACATGGGTTTAACAAAACCATCCTTTTTGAGTTTCATGTATAGTCTGAACGAATCACATCGCTTTGATGGGGAAGGAGTCCACACTTCCACATAGGTTGTTATCGTATTTACACATAATGGAAGGCATAAGGGTATGGGATATGTAAACGCTATAGAATCATAAAGAAATTATAAATATCATATATAAAATATATAAATAGTGTGTCCATTATAATTCCCTAAAATTAGTGGTGGTAAAGGAAAAATGAACGATATTATTTTGTGTGGCGGTAGTTCGCTGAACACATAAACAATAAGTTTGTTACGCATTAGATGGAAGTGTGTGTAAGTGAAGTTAAAAAATTGAATAAAAATATAAGTATATTTAACACACAAAGTTTATTTCATAATCACTTAATAAGAATAGTTGAGGGGTTGGAGAATGAAAAATTAAATAAAAGATCTTGAGGAAGGATGTTACCTCTTCTTTGGGTAACTCCTTTTGGTTTTCAACAAATGGATTCCTTGGCTGTCTTTATTCCAAAATTTAGGCTTATAGGATTAGGGGTGTGATTTTTAGGATCTATTAGTTTATATTTTGGTCGATCCAAAGTTTCATGATAGGTTTGATGAAGAGGAAGGGGTGAGTACCTCTTTATAGTGGAGGAGAAGTTTCATTCTTGTATGTTTTTTAAAGGGGAATAAAACCCCACATATTTCTAATAAAAAGAGGCTACAATAATTAAAAAAAATAGAAAAATAGAGGATAGGGTCCAAATATGGCCATAATATAGACTTTTTAAAAGTTTCTAGGTCATTTGTTTCCTTAAGTTCGAGGTTTGGTCCCTTGTAATGCTAATTTTTCTCTTAATCACAACAATTAATTTTTTTCACATTCACTATTATTCTTGAAAAAAAAATAAGTTGAAATTATTTTTAATTATAAATTATGATGGTTAAAAATTTAGAATCCATTTTTCTTAATTCCAATCATTTAAGTGAAAGAAATTAATTTAACATTAATCCATCATAGGGGACGACAATGTGGGTTTTTAGAGTAAAAATTGTCAAAAGTTTTCTTTGATTTAATATAAAATTTCAAAGTAAAATTGATTAAAATGACATAAATTGGATCAATTGATTTTTAATTGATGTAATTAGACATTAAAACCAATAATATAAATAATTTTACATTGTAAATATATTCTATGAAAAGGAGGTTTTGAATTTAAATTCATTATTTTTCAATATACATTAAAAAATGAAACATCACAGAAAAATACCAAAAAGTCATATTAAAAAATATTTATTTCTCACTTTTAAATTTTAGGTTAATTTTTTCATAATAAATTTTAAAATTTTTAAAAAATGGATTAAAAATAGGTTCTCCAATAAAATGCGGAAAAATTGCCTTTTTAGAAAAATACCATTTTTAATCGTAAAACATAATTTATTCTTATCTTATGCCTATAAAAGCTATTGGATAAATTTTAAAAATGTTTTATTTAATATATAATATATATTGCACTATTATCACTCATTAATTTTAATTAATTTAATTTCTTATGACAAAAAAATTGAGAATAAAAAAATACTTTAATAAAAATATTCCCTTTATATTAAATTGGTTCTTACATTAATTTATAATTAATTCTTAACTAATTAATTCAAACAAATATTTTCATAGGTTATTTAATATTATTCATACCATAAATTTAATGGATAAGTTTTATATTATTATATTGAATAATAATACTTCTAATAATATATTATTTTGTGGTAGAACTCGGCCTTCTGTGTTATGAAAGCCATTGAAGAAAGCAATTATTATGTGTAATGCAATTTTAAATAATTGTTCCTTATATAGAAAACTATATAATATATCATGTTTAATATAAGAATAACTTGGTGTTTTTCAAAAATAAATATAAGATTAAAATTAACTTTTTTTCTAAAAGGAAAATATTTTAAATTCATGGGGTGTTACATATTAACCTCAAGATAGAAATTTTTATTAAAAATTTTATAATTAATTTCATTTTAATTCCCCAAAATATATTCAACTTAAGTACATATTCAATAAAATTTGATGAATTTACCACACTATGTTCTATACCTTGAAACCAACATTGTTTCACTTTAATATATAGATTAAGGTTGAGGAAATTGTATCAGATTATGGGGCCCCATAAATTTTTTGTTCCTAACCAGTCCACCTTGCCTACATAAAAAATAAAGTCAAATTATGGTGTTTCCAAACTAACCCAATGTAGTCCACACAAGTTTCTAATTTGAAACTAAACCCTAATTATTTACGAATTTATTTAATACCCCTCATTCCTAACAATTCTTCACTAGAAACCTTAATATATTGACAGAAACAATAAGTGGGATCCCATTAATCTCTCCACTAATAAGTTAAAGGTTGATGACTAACATAAATGTAATAAAACAAACATATATGAGGAATTAACCACATAAATCCAAAGAAAAAACGAAAAATCCACCAATAAAATTTTATAACATATTATAAAACCAATCCCACAACTATTTTAATGTCATACATAAAATAAGTCTCTAAATAAATACCCAAAATTAGAAATTCTTATAATAACAACTCCATGAATAACAACCGACTACACACCTCAAGATAATATTGTCTGGACCAATCAACAACGTTGTTATACAAATACATAAAAATTTGATATATATTATAGGGGTTACCAAATAAGAATAATCCTTAGGATCCTCCAAATACTATATCATGAAAATTTGGAACATGTATACTAATTATTATCCATATAAACAATGAAACCAACTCATTGCAATTACCAGGTCAACTACCACACATCTTCAGTAAGGACTGATAAAAAATCCTCATACAATGTAACAATATAATAATCAAAAGAGTATATATATATATATATATATATACCAATGTATCCCACAACCACATATCCAATAAATTAATCTACATTATTCCTAAAATATATATGTCATAGCACTCTCATCCTTTCCATATCCAAGTAACTGTAAACCACCTAACAACATCACAACCCTAATCAGCATATCTAAGACACATACCACATACTACAACCATGTATCCCATATCTACAACAAAATCATAGTATTAAACCACATTACAACTACATTTTGACCAAGACACATAATGAAGGAAATTAACCTTATTTCCTCTTCTATATATCCCATCCACATAACCACATCACCACCTCATCACCACATATCATAAACTCAATCCATCACAACTTATAATATATATAAAAGGTAGAAAATAGAAGGGGGTAATCGGTAATTCATATTTTCTCCATCGTAGATGTTTTGGGGTATATGAAAACCAAAAAACCTCATATGGGTATAGGTAGGGTTACCCCACTCATGTGGTGGTCTCTAAGAAATAAAATTTCAAATGATATTGTATAAATCATGAGACCAAAAATTGTGTAAATCCCATAAAACAACATATCTATATCCAAGGCTCAAGTATCTACTTCATTTAATAAAAATTACTACCTCTAACCATAACACATACAATAACAACATGAGATTTAACAATGTATTTTCCTTAAATAAATATTGTGTTTGATTGTTTACATCACACATAACACCAAACTAAAATGAGATGTGACATATTAGATGAATATTATTAAGAAAAATTAATAATAATAAAGTCTATATTAAATAAAAATATTGTAATCAATTTCAAATTCATAGAAAATAGGATTAATAATATCTAACGTTTTTAAAGGGAATTTTTCAATAAAATCATTTTTTATTTATATTTTGTCTTTTAACTGAAAATATAAATTTATAATTTTTTAAATTATAAAAATTTTAAACGAATATAATTTTTAATTTATATTATAAAAATTATCTTAAGAATAATGTTTCTTATTTTTTTAAAATAATATATTTTTAAGTGAATAGTGTAACTTACCGTTTTTACAAAAATTATATGTTTTATGAATCCATAAATATATGATAAATACTAATATGCCTATAAAACAATTTAGTTTATTAATGATTTATTTATGAAGAAAATATTTTCATTTTAAAATATCAATTTGAAATTAGAAAACCTATGTTTGAAATTTTAGAACATATGTAAAATTTTATTCTAATTTAAAAATAGTTTTTAGTAATCTCTTTTAATTAAAATTTTTATTTGTAATACTTAGTTTTTGATTACTTTGGAATCCAAAAAATCTTATTTTTTATAATAACCCAATTTATATCATGAATTTTAGTGACATTGATAAATTTATACAACACTAATATTTTAAGCTTAAAAATAAATTTTTTTCTAAAAAAGAGTTCTACGCATTCTGTACACTAATATTAAAATAAAATTTTCAAAAATTTGTAAATATTAAAATTATTTTAATATTTTTAATTTATATTTGTATATTAGTTAATAATATCTATTTCATTTTTATCCATAAACAAATGTTACCGAGGTAAATATCAGTTACCACGGTAAGACAATTATTTTCCAACAATGAAAATTTTCTAAATATTGTGTATATTTAAAATTTAAATGGATATATTTAAAATTAAAACTACATTATAATGTTGAAACATATAATAATATAAATAAAAAACTCATTTAACTTGTAATCATTGTTAAATAAAATTAAAAACACTTAATTGTTGAAACAAAAAAAAATCCCTAAAATATTTTTTCACCATATTATATGTTTTCATTTAAAAGATACTTTTATCATATTTTTTAATTTAATTATATTAAATTAATTAAAAAATGTATTCATTATGTAAAATTTTGTTATGAAGTATTATCTAATATTTTTAGTCAAAAAATAATAACCATGATTAACAATTAACAAGATTAATAAGTGTTAGAATGGGTAATCAAACATGGATTAAATTTTACTAAATAAGTTTGAAACATAGACATTATATAATATATTTTTAGGATATAAATTCATACCAAAATGTCTAAAATAAATTTCCCCACCTAAATCAACCAACTCTCATGCAATTACATTCATACCCCTTACCTAACATTCTTCTCTGAATATTTATCACGCTTTTTGACCTGTAAAAGGAGATCACTTGAACCCAATTTAAGTCAAACATCTAGTCTAAAATTCCCATTAATTTCAAAAAAAATTAATTATTATAGATTACTTGTATCATTTTTTAATCACTTGGCCTCAATAAAGTGGATAAAGTCCAATATTACTATAGGATACTCAAAGTGAAGATATAAATTCTCAATGTATGTTTTACTTACCCATTTATATTATTTATCTACCCATCCCATCCACTCTACTCCAAACCATTATAAATATATTTATATTATTAAATAATTAAAAATAATATACTTATTTTTTATTATACTTATATTGTAACCATAATCTATTCACCTAAAATTTAGTCAAAAAATGAAAATGTTACTCATTCGTGTATACAGAATACTGACTCCCTGAAAGACACATTTTTTCTTCTATAAATTTAATGATTTATTATATAAAAGCATGTATTAATTATGTATTTCATTTATGTAATGATTTATATTTTTTTAAATAGAAATTATTCACTCTATATTAAACATTATAAATATGTTTTCATTATAAAACAAACCGCTTAAAACAAACTTACCAAGAAGAAAATTGATTTATTTTTTAGTGAAAATTTATTTTCATTTAAATTATTCTTTTAAAACATCCTAATTATTACTAATAACTTTAATAAAATCGAAATAATTTAATTATACATTTTTATAATGATATTATAATAAAATAATCTCTTTATAGCTATACTCACACATAGATTGCAGCATGTTCTTATTGGTTTCGTTTAACCTCCTAAAACAATAATAATATAAATTTATATCAAGTAATGAATTACAAAATCAATATTTTATATTAATTATTAATTAAAAAAATTTCCTATTTTTTAATAGTAGTATAAAACCCATTAATTAGTACAACACCGTCCACTCATTATAAATTATAGGAAAAAATCATCACCAACTTAATTATCATAAGTAATAAGTTAAACACATATTAAATGAAACTATAAAATTATATATAATTAAAAATAATTAATTCTAATTCCTTTTATGATATTGGAATGATGATATCTTGAATAATAATGAATAAAAACACCATAATTACATAACTAGTTCAAAATGATCAAGATTACTCACACTAAATATTTAAAATAGAAAACCACTAACAAATAAACATGAATATAATAATAATAAATGATTTTTATAAAAGTTTATGTATGTGAAAAAGTTTCTGAAATAGTTTACTAAGATATATGTTTTTTACATAGGATCTTAGAGTGAATTTGACAAAATGGGGAAACAAAGTAAGTGGTTTTTTGTCTCAAATTGGATTTACTTATGACATGTTCATGTTATACACCATGTTGTATTTTTCATGGGGGAAATAATACCCATTTATAATTTCTCCTATTTATTCCATTACATTTTAAGGTGTAAAATTTTCTATTTCAGGTTCTTTTTCTCATCGTGTTTTAACTCAATGATTGCAAAATTTGTGTATCATTTTGAACTCCATGGGACATGTTTTAAAATTTTTAACATAATTTATTTTATATAGTTTATTAACTAACCAATTACATTAAAATATTAAAATAAATTCCCTTTAATAATATTTTAATATCTATTTCAAGATCTTCCTATCAATTTCCCTTGATTATTACATCACCAATTTCATAATATTTTCGTCGACTCAATTTCTGATTCATGGATTCATAGTATTTCTCACTTGAATATACTATAAAATATTTATTTGATCCTCTCATTTCCATTTATTATATGGTATTTAATTTTTTTCTCCATATAAATTACCTATCATCATTAATAACCACTTCTTGGATAAAATATTTTCAAAAATAAAAGTGTAATGTTTGTATGAATAACTCTAATTTTCACTAATGACTCTTTTGTCCCAAGTATATATATTCCTTCATATAAATATTATCCTCTATGTTTAGAAAAGATAATATGGATTATTTTTTAGTAATATCATAATTCTATTTACCCACTTCTAAAATTAAAAACTAATACTTTTTAAATGAAATTGATTTTCAAACAAAAGTATTTAAAATATTATAAAAAGGGGGGATTTGCATAATTTAAAAATAATTTTCTTTATCATCCAAACCTAATTTTATTTATAATCATGATTAATTTGCAAGGAATTTTTTATTGAAGTATAGTTTTCAAAGTTGATTTTTTTCTGAAGTTTTCACTATAACTTTTTGAAAATAACTTTTGAAAGTGACCTCCAACTTTTTCATTTTATTAATATATTGAACAAAGTATTCTAAAAATATTTTCTAACATTTTCCAATTGAGAACATATTTACATTACCTATATAATTTAATATAAAAATATCTCTCTAGTTTTTATTTTTTTCTAAATGAAATTATTTTTCTCTTAGTTTCATAAAATATTTATTTTAAAAAGGTTTCAAGAGATCAAGGATAATTCTTATTTCCAATTTTTTTTTATAAATCTAGTTAAAAGTATTTTTTATATAATATATTTTCCTTTGATTTATATTATTTTAGATTGAGTATGGTTTTAGAGTGTAACCATCCATCATTATTCTGTGTATGGATCATTCACTTAACTTATATTTTACGGAAATGATCCATCACTTCCTTTTTATTGCGTAATCATTTTTTGAGTATAATAAAAAAAAATTGTTCCAATGTATTTCTTCTATGACTTCCCCAATTTTTGTTATTTTTATTGAACAGTGTTATCCTATATTTTATACATTTATTGATTGGGTAAAATTATTTTGTTAATTCTAAACCCATTATCTATATGGTGTATATTTTATATCTTTATTATCTTGATTCATTCATATTTACCAATAATATCACTTGATGTCATCAAATACCCACTAATTTTCATTGGTTTTATTATTTTCTTTTTATTGATGAAATTATGAATGACACCCTAATGAAAATCCACTTGAAAATTATATTAAACCTATTAGTTCCTTGGGTTATTTATGATTTGTTGGATGAAATCCATTTTCCATCTATGGGTTATTTGTGATATAAAAACCGAATTATTTTCATTGGAATATTTTTTAAACCATATTATTCATCAGGGGTTTTAATTAATGCATGGTTATAGGTTTTTTTATGGATACCATATCTATATTTATTCTTTAAGTGATAGATAGGTCCCATATATCCCTCCAATGAATTGTGTAAAGAATTATTTCTCATGAGATAATAGGGAAATGAGTAGTGATACACAATCCAAAAGGGGAAAATATTGTGATGCATAATCCATTGTGGTTAATATGTGATAGAAACTTGATCCTCCAAGGGAAAAATATGATTAAATCTTGATATACTGTGGGAAACATGTTGTGGTACCTGACCTAATATGTTATTATTTCTATCCATGAAGATGTTCCCCAATTCTAATGTATGCCTTTCTTTATAGACTTGTGAAATTTCATGATTTATTATTATATTATGTCATGAATTTTCATCTATGATTTTTTTGGTAAAAATTTATTATGTATCCTTGTGATACAAATATTCTCATCTAATTCTAACTTATGATTTTTTGATTTTATCACGTAATTTTACCATTACTATGAATTTGAGCTCACCAATTTCATATGATTCTATTTCCCCAAGTCATGAATATAAGAAAATAATGGAATGTATAGAATAATATTTTATGTGGATAATTAGTTGTAGATGTTTAATTCTTTTTATGGATTAGTTATTTGCTTATATAGTGGTATAAATCCATTATTTGGAAAAATACATGAGTTTTTTAGCTAATAATTTTCTCTATTTCTCAAAAAATCTTAACCTAAATGGTATTGGGAATTTATTGTAATGAAATAATTTCTTTATGTCATATAATTAGATGATCACATTTTATATGCTATTATACATAACCATCCCCACAATCATTAAATAACAAACACAAAACCCCACATCATATTTTCTTTTAAATATTACATTTATTGACAAACATCAAGATTAAATTATTTATTCTATATTTATTTGTATCCGCTAAAATTTGTTAAAAAAAATTTCACTTTCGAATTTATATGTCATTAACAACAAAACAAGTATCCACCACTTCACTTAATATTCAAATCCCATCATTTACATCCTACAAACACTATCCCTTCATTCATTTAGTTTTTTTGAAATCATCTATATTTCCTTCAAACTGACACATACAGTCATATTAACCTCTCTACATTGTTGAAACAATAGTTAAAAATATTTGTTGTCTCCAATACTATATAAAAATAACCAAGATGTTTCCACTACTATCACAACATTTGTTCTATAAACAAAGAAACACAATAGCACCCAAACATCATCAATGAAAAACTCATTACAAGATACCATCTACGAAATAAAATTATTTTTTCTATATAATATTTATTATTATAAATAATATAACATGGGAAAAAACATTAATTCTTGAAATAATAATTTTTTTAATCTCACACATCCTATAATTTAATATCTTTTAATTTTTTATATAATTTTTACATGAATCAAAACTTCAAAATAAACATATGTCACAAGAACATAATTTTAATTTCCAATCCACAAATATCAATTAAATTTTACAATAATTAGGGAAATAATTTATAGTATTATATATTTAACAATTGTAAAAATTTATCCAGGTTTTAATTGATATATTTATTAAGGAAATTTAAATTTTTTAACAAAGGAAATATAAAGTATATAATTTAATAGTTACATAACAAATAAAAAATATAATTTTAAATCCCCAATATCTATTAAAGATTCAAAAAATCACAACCTAAAAATAGGAGCATTATTAATTACATATGCCTCTAAACACATAAGAACAACCCATAAAAAATCACTTGATAACCTTCAATTAACTTCCTTATCCAAAAATCAAAAAATCCTAACAAAAACCTTAACCAAATATTCCGAAAGAATAAGATACAAGAGAATAATAAAACAATCTGGGAGATAAATATACCATTATTCATGAAATGTTGAACAGACAATTTCTAATCATAATATTCAGTAAAAGAGGACCAAATACCCTGAAAACTAATTCAAAATATAACTTGGGTTGAAATAGATTTTATATATTTAAAAATAATTAGAAAATTCTTCGTAATTTAAATTAAAAATATGGGGGGAAATCATAGAATGATGATATGAGTCACGGTATAATGAGGTTAGGTTATCCAATACCCTCAAAATTCACATTATGATGATTTATAATGTATCTCTTTAAATTTGATCAATAACCATTCAAAACCAATGTAATTAGGGAAGGTTATGACACAATAGATCACTCCATGTTATAAAGGGTTACAAAATTATGATTACAAAACCTCAATACCTATAAAAAATAAACATTATTTAAATAATTATTTATCATCCTTATATACTCATTCATGATATCCTTAGTAAATGTAATAACACAGGGACATACATCAATGAATGGATAACATAAAATCCTAATAATGGGATGGATAATAGGGAAGTAACATGATATGTCAATCAATATAGTATATGGGTGAGCATGTCATCATCACTATATCAAAAGTATAGAATCATCTTCATTATCATGAATAATTATTTTAAAATAGATATGGGATGTCGATTATCAATAATATTGAATCATTATTAATTTGTGGACAAATACCACACAAACAATTTGTAGAAATATTGAATCATGTTCACACATAAGATATGGGTACAAATTTTACTACATAGAATTTGAAAAAATCTATCATTATGTTCAGAATTAACACACACAATATTATGGTATATATCACTTTACCCAATGCATTATAGGGTTATATACTACCAATAACACACCTCACATTATAATATGTTCATAGTATTTCATGAAACATATAAATGTAATATATATTAATAATAAATAATAAATAAACCAATAGAAAAATATTGGGGTTTATAAGGACATTATAAAGTATATACTGAACAATAAACTTTCATTTTATGAAATAAGAAGGAATAATATTATTAATTTGTGAATTATATTGATTTATAAATAATGATAATATCATGGTTCTTAAAAAATATACGAATAAAAATCTAATGAGTTACGTAGAGGCTTCACAAATAAAAACTTTATTGTTAATTATGATGGTGAATAAGAATTCCTCCCAATAAATTATGATCATACAAATAGTATATACCTATAAGAAGAAAATTTATGGTAAATTAAAATACATTTAGAAGTTATTTTAGAAGAATAATGGGAATATATATAAGAAGAGAACATAAACTCAAAAGCAAGACTAAAGTTGGAGAGTCCCCTTACCCTAGGCCCCATTTTTCACCACATTTACTCATTTTTTCTAATGAAACTATATTTATTAAAAAATGAATCTATAAGTGGATTATAATCATTCATTTCGATATTTATCAATTATAATAATCATAATTCTTTGGGAAATATTTTTTGTAATGATGAAATGTTTTGATGACATAATTTTATGAATTATACTCTTTTATTTTGATTCCATATTTGTGATTTATTATAATTTATCAATTAGTAAAATTACCTCTATATGATTAAAAATAAATGAAAATTACTATTTATACATAATGAATAAATTATTAGAACTATTTATGAAGGTATTGAAGATTAAATAATTTATAATGTCTTTATTGGAAAATAAAGACGAGCATTAACATCACTTTATCAAAGAGGGGGATATAGGGTATATATATATATAATGGATTAAAATAGTCAAAAATTATCAAAATAACATTAATTTTATATATAAATGTGAATTAAATTGTTTAATAAGGTTAAAAATTACTGGATATTAGGAATAGTATAAAGACATAAAATTAAAAGAGGATTATGGGGTTTTCTCTTCATTGACGTTTACTCCTTAATTGTGGAACTAAATATTTAGGGGATTGGATTTGAATGAAAACAGAACATCTCTAAAGATATTAGTTGTATTATTATGTCATAATTTGGAAGGGATTGGGAAATGGTAAGTATTTGGAAAAGGGTTTCCTAAAGGGATGGAGAGGTGGTGTTTATACTTGAGGGAAAATGTATTTTTTGTAAAATTAATGAATAATTATTATTTTCAAAGTAAAACATTAATTACCGATATTCCTTGAAATTATTATTTAAATATGATTACAATTACATGATTTTTTGAATTCTAATCTTTGAAGCCACTAAATTTATTCATTTATACAAAATAAAAGAGAATAAAATAATTATTTTATGAGGTTATAATTTATATTTTTAATCTTTTGAAATTAGTTTTAGGTTTATAAGTTTATTTCACTATTTTTAAAGGAATCAATAATATTATTAAATTTATTTTGGGCAGAGATAACCATATTTAAATTAATTTTATAATAATTAAATCAATATTTTATCCTAAGGCATCGATATTTAAAATATAGTATTTTTTTATTCACCTAAAAATTATTTTTTTCAAAAATTTACCAAAAAAAATTCCTTATAAAATTTCAATATTAGAATTCAAAAACAATATATAAAAATAATTTTATAACTCATTTAATTTGAATTTTTAATATAAATAATAATATTTTTTAAAAAATGAATTAAATGACTCATTATTAATAATGATTTTAAATTCTTTTTGGGTTTTCTAATTTCAATATTTTTATTATTTTATTATTTATATTTTCTTATTTTATACATAATAAATATTAAATTAAGTGAAATTTTTATTTATTCAGTGAAGTTACCATTCTAATGATCATAATACTATTCTAAGGACAATATTATTATTCCTATTATCAAATTACTATTCCAACAGCCATATCACTATTCCAACAATAATATTGCCTCTATAATTACTATAAATGCCTCTCCTTTTATTCATTCGTCATTCACATAGTTTTCTCTAAAACTTATTTAAATCCAGAATTCTAGTCATATTCTTAATGTTTTCATTTCTATTTATACTTTTTTTCACAAACAAGATAACTCTCAAAACCCAAGAAGTTATATAATTTAAAATTATTTTTATATTATATTTAGTTTTTATTATCCCATTTTACTATTTTAAATTTTGTTTAATATATTTATTCTCTATATGTAAAATTCTATATTAAATAAATAAATTTTGTTTCTTTTTATAAGGAATTTCATCTGTTTTTTACTATAACATACTCCAAAATATGACACACAAGTATATCTAGAATGAAAATTTCATAAATAAAAGGATATGATGTTATATTTTTCACCCCTTTAAAAAATTCACCCTTTAAATTTCAACACATATCCTCAAAATAAATTATGTTAGGGAACATCTATTTAGTTCATCATTAGAATCCAATGTATTCTCTTCATACTTATAGTTTCACCAAATTACTTTAATAATATGAGAATGTTTCATAAATATTTATCATTATACACTAAAATATTATCCTAGTTTTCCTTATTTTATAGGTCTTTCTCTAGTTGAATTTATCATCAAATTATTGCATGTGAACGATCAGGCATATACTCTCTTAAGAGATATATGTAAAACACATCATTCACTTGATTCTTGTTTTTTGTTAGTTCTAGTTAGTTTTCCAAATATATTACGTGATCATGGATTTCTATGGTCACAATATACAAAGTGTTATGCATTTTATTTTTTGATAACCTAATGCCTCTGATACAAGGTGATATTAAAAGGAAACTTTGTCTCAAACTTCAAACTAAAATTATCGAAAACTATTGTTATTATAATACTCTAGTATCTCTAAAAATCTTTAATATATTTATTAGATCTTTTATTCACTAAATTAATCCGAGAACTATAACATTCTACATCTCTTTGCATATCGATCTTCATATGGTCCCATTTAAATACTCATGGAGGGGGGTTGTTGAATAAGAACACGGTTAGGGGAAGATGTTGGTCCCAACCTTCTTTGAATTATATAAAGTAAGTTCTCAGTATGTATTCGATTGTTTGAATGGTCATTATAGAACAACCATTAGTCTAGGGAGTATGGGTTCTACTAAAGTTCATATTAGTAATCGATTATGAGTGATAACTCATTAGAAAATAGAGGTAAACCTTGGGTATAAATCACATATCATGAAAGTGGTGCCCATGTAGCCTCACCACTTCTCTAGCATGTATATTTTATGGATAGTCATGTGAAAAATATTTCCAAATAGAAATACAGTTAGTGGTTTTGGGGAGTTGATCCACCATAATACATATGGATTTATTTACATTGGATGTATTAAAAAGAACCTTGTTAAATTCCTTGATTATGTTCTCTTATTTCCATGTTTGTGTGAGTAATAGTTATATCATCACCTTAGACGTATAACACATCACCTATATTTATTTTTAAAATTTTTTTGGAAGAAGCCTATTTTTTATTAGTAAAGAAACTACTTATTTTTATCTAGGTAGATGGAGACTCATGTCCAAGTGGCCCATAAACTAGGACAGAGGGCCATGTGCAATGTCATACCTATTTCACCACGAGTATTGTAAATCCTCCAAGGGGATTTCCAAGATTCAAACCCTTATCTATATGATATAGTATTAGGGGTTTTACAACTCAGGAACCACCCTAACAATAAATACAAACTACCTTAACTTACGTGAATACTAACCACTTTTAGTATTACTCACCCATCACTTTATTCATGGTTTCCCACTATAAATGCTATTAAATATCATGATAAATCTTGGAACACCCTTGGTGGATAGTGAATGATAAACTACTTTCATTGTACAATATCTCAATTATCACTTATGTTTATGGAACATAGGGTCTTATTTTGAACTGAAATACTCTATCATTATTGACATTGAATAAATGATGAATCTTCCATTTATTTCACTCACATTCAATTGAAGTTCTATATAATTCCTCTGTGATTCTGAAATTTCTTCTTAGATAGATGGTTAATAAATAATTTTTGAATGGTAGGAATTATTCCCTACCTTTATGATTTCTAGATCTATCCTTTTTTATAACTATGAAGATATGGTCTTTCTCATCCTCATTTGGTATAGGGAAGAGTGTTCCATTCTAAAAAGATCATCTTCAACCATATTCATCTCTCTTGGATGGTTGTTTATTTAGTAATCATAGATCAGGATTAACTCCAACCATATTAATTGATTCATAATCCACTATTTGTGTGTAAATATATACTTTAAACTCTTCTGATCAACATATATTCCATATTTTTCTCTATATATTTAGTTCCTATAAATATTCAATACAAATACCACATTCTCCATCTTCAAATAACATGTCAGTTATTTTTGCTCATAGATATGAAATTATTAGGTGGCATAGGTAATATATTTACCATTTTATAGGAGTATAAAATACATGAATTTCATTATATAATCATTTAAGATAGAAAACCCTTCTCCACTGGTGGGTAGTGTTAATATAAGTGTAGTGATTTCCCTTTTAATAAGATCCTTAAAACACTCTTCACATTCTTTTGTCTAAGCATACATTACACCATTCCATTTTAACTAAGTTTATGGGCCAGAAATCATTATAAAATTCTTAGAAATAATATATAATGTCCATTTAATCAAGAAAACTATATATAATCATGTTAATTATGGATATAGTCCATTATTCAAAAAAAAATTCTTTAAAATACCAACATAAATTCTATCACATTTTATCACATTTCCCATGAATGTTACTTGTCTCATAAAAAATTAATAATTTCTAAAAATAGTTTAAAACTTCTCCTTACTTAAATATTTAAAACAATTCTTGTATGATTCTCATTTCCCTTCAAGATTTTTATAATATGGTAATATCATTAGTAAATACAAACCAAAAAATTAGGATGACTCTAAATAATATTTTTAATATGTCTATAAATATTATTGTAGTGTTTCTAAGTATGGATGGAATTACTTTGAATTTTTATTTACAATATATTATATGAAAATATATTTTTTTTAATATATTTAATTATCGCATTTAAAAAAATATATTCATTTAAAATATCAATAATTGATAACTATTGATCTCGATGAATTTGTACTAACATGTCATCAATTATTTGAAGTGGATGCTAGTTTTTATGGTGATCTTATTTATAACTTAATAGTTTATTAAAATCCTTATTTACCCATTTATCCTCTTGATAGATATAAATATTACACCCCAAGGTGATTCACTTGGTTGTGTGAACACATTTTCTAAATTATCTTGTAGTTTTTTATTGGATGCCTCCAGTTTTATTGAGCCCATCTTATAAGGGCTCTTGGATATATGTGTCTCATAGGGTTTAAATTCTATTGATAAATCTTCCAAATATTCTAGTGGAAGACTAGATGATTCTTCTAGAAATATATCATCATAATCCCTTATAATGGGTCCATATTCAAGGATGATTCTATCTTTTCAATCAACCATTTTATGAAGATATACTTCTTCATTAGGCACCAAAATCCATAAATTTGGATGATTTTATATAGATGATTCATAATCTTAATTATATTCGTGAATGGTCATAGTATGGTTATGGATTTTGAAATAGATAACCTTTTCTAGAATTTTGATGAAAGATCAGCATAATGAGAGATAATACATGGCTTGAATGTCAATAAGTTCTACCAAATGAAGGATTATGAGATTCATAGGGATAATATTCCCACATACTCTAATAGGCGTAGAGTTTAATAGTTGGGTTATAGTCATTTAACTAATATGTATTTTTTAAATATCTTTCTACATCAATGTATTGGGGATATTATTCAATAGTTCTAACAAACTTGTAGGATATAAAGGGATCAATATAACTATAATTTTAACCAAGGTTTTCTTTTAATAACCATATTATCAAATCAATTAATCCTTTATTTGATGACAAATATAGCTACCCACATTTTAAAAACATTATCATTACATCATTTATAATATAGACTTACATGATATTGAAAATCCCATAATATAGAGGTTTAGTATCATGATAGAATTTGGTTTATAGGATAGGAATATATATATATATATTACACTTTTTTAAAATCATTATTTATTATCCTTCTATATTCATTCATGATCTACATAGTGCAGGTAATTAACTGGGGACATATATCAATGAAAATGTGATATAAAAGCCTTTTTGTGGAGGGATAATATGGGTAGAACCTGATACATGTATCCATAGAGTACATGGGTGAGCATAATCATCATCATCTTATTATAAGAATTGGATCTTAATTATATACATGAGGAAATCATTTCAACCAATCATGGAAAATGAGGAATTCATAATAATATAACATCAAGACATTGTCAAAAATGGACTCATAATAAATGGGGAAAATTCTATAAAAATGTTCACACGTAACATACAGGTACAAAGATTGCAGAATATAATGTGAAAAATTATAGAATAATTTTAATGCTTAATGAAAATAATCCCATGACATATATATCATTATCGAATATTGTATACAGATATATAATCATGTCCCCACCATCATATCATAATTTGGTAATAATCAAACATTCCACATAGAATGGGAACCTATATCAATCATAAAAGTAAAGGTTTTTAGGGTTACCACTTTTTTGATGCTTACTCTTATATTATAGGACTAGTTTTTTTAGGGAAGATAGCTGAATAACCTAAAAACAACACTAAGGGTCCTTGGAGCCTTATGATAGTTTAAATGGGTAGATCTTGGTGAATTTTAAGTGTTTGGTAAGTGATTTACTAATGGAAGGGTGAGAGTGTATTTATTTATAAGGGGAGGGTTTTTTTGTAACTACAATAAATAAAATATTATTGTTAAAAGTAAAACAAAAATTAATGGTATTATTTGAAATTATGAATTAAATTTAATTATAATTGGAAATTTTAATGACTTGTAAAAAATTACACCAACAAATTTACTAATTTATACAAAATAAAAGAAGACAAATTTGTTTTTTAATATTATAATTTATCTTTATACACTTTGGAAACTAATTTTTATGTTTGGGAAAAAATTTTAATGAATAATTTATCTAATTTATTCTATATATGGTCAATATAACATTTTTATGATTAATTATACAATTATTACATTATAAATATCGTTATTTCAAAAACTATTTTTTTCACTATTAACATCAAAATTTATCTTTTTTATAAAATTTCCAAAAAAAACTCATAGACATTTTAGATGTGTTAATTCTAAAAATAAAACAAATTTTATAAAAAAATTAAAACAAATATTATTCTAAAATTTAATATCAAAATTAAGCGTTTGAAAATAGGTTAAAATAAAATTTATTAAAATTCACTTGTACTGTATTTTGAGTTTTTAAATTTGAATACATAATTTAATTTTTTTAAATATCAATACAAATTTATTTTTTAAAATATCTCAACCTGAATGACATGGTTCGAGATGGAATTCCATTTGACATCATGCATGTCTCCCCACACGGAAGAGGTTTCCGACTAGCAGTGATGGTTTGATTCAATCAGTGGGGAGACTATACCCTCAATATAATGTCATAAGATCAATAATTGACAATGAATGTAATTCCCCGACCCCAGTTACCCAGAGTGAGTGAATTATTACATAACATTGGCATGATCACAAAAGATCAAGTCTTGAAATACCGATTAGTTTAGTAGCCTTGGATTCACTAGATATATTCATAAAGTTTACATTACATCATAAAATGAAAAACTACAAAAACATATTGTCTCCATAGACCACACTCATATCCCCTCATACTATCCCTGTATTTCATTCATAAAATAATTCTTCACATCCTGGGAAAAATAAAACATAGAAAGGGGTGAGCTCAGATGCCCAGTAAGTATAACAATAAAGCGGAAACTTTTAGAAATAAGCATTAACATTTAAGGAAACGTATAACTAAAACAAAATCCTTTTAAACATGAAATTCAGCATAATATGGGAGAAATAAAATGAAATGATTTTATTTACTTATTCACATTGATATTCTACTTATCGAATAATCACATGCAATATCAGTAACCACTTTTATAATGATGGCATGCATAATGCCAGACTATCATAACCACATATTCAATGTAGTGTGCCAAGAATACAAATAAGATTTGGTCAAGGCCCTGTGCCAATACACTAATTTGTCTCATGAGGCATACCGATGCATCGAGGAGCTATAGAGGGCTCCACCCGTCACTTATTAAGTCCAATGCATTCCTCATATGAACAGGTTTAATCATAACATAAACATTCATATTAAAAGTAGCATACTAAATGTCAATACTTTCTCCACAAACCATGAATTGTATAAAAATAACACATCCATAGTCAAACATATCAAAATACCATCAATACAGTATGAAAGATTTGTATCATAATAAATCAACTTCAAATAAGCTTAAAATCCATCAAAGGATGTTGACATAGATGAAATTAAAACTGTATGAGAGAAATATATCTTTTTTTGAAATCCTTTAAAAGTAAAATAATTATAAAAGAAAAAATTTACTTTGAAAATATTATTTTATGCTTGTAATGGAAGTTTAGATTATTTTATAACGGCGTAAAATAGCCGCACACGCCGTATGAGTTAAAAAGACATTCTTACCTTAATTTTGTCGAAAAGGTTAAAAAGGACCTTGTTTGGAAAACAACAGAACGATTCCTTTATAAAATTCTTATAAAAAGTAAAAAAAGGGTATAAATGACTTTATCCCACAGTCTGTAAAATAGTAATAATGATTTGAAATACATTTTTAAGAAACATGGATGTGGATGAAAAAGAGGTCCATGTAGATACATACGTAAAAAAAACTTTGGATAATAAAGAGATTCTAAAATTAACCCTTACCTTGTACTTTTCCTTGGTTGAGGGTCGGTTAACCTCATGTATAATGTTTAAATAATTGTTATTAAATTATAAAATAATCATATACATTAATATGATATCATATATGATCTTTTAAGATTGCTTTGTTAATAATATCTTAGTATTATCGTCGTTTTGGGAGTTAACTTACTCGTTTTCTTTTATATGTTTTTTTACATAAACATTATTTGTTAAGTACAGGTTGTATATTATTCATATCTAGAATGATATCAACTCATTAAAAATTATTTTTAATCATAAAATTAGAATTATACTTGAATGGATACGATGGGGAGTTAATCTCATCGCGTTCGTGGAGACGGTAGTCCGTACGTACGCACGAGTGACAATATCATTGTTTTGGATAATAAAATAAGATATAATTGTATGGTACATCATATATACAAAATCATTATAATGTTATATTTATTATTTACTTCAATTACACATCATTATCATACCCATCCAAATAATAATGTTTTGAATAACAATTACACCACGACTTGGAGACGGTAAGCGGTACGTACGCACATATGGTGAAATGTCATTCAAAGGATGGATAGAATAATGAATATGGTTGTACCATATTTATAATAACATAAAAGTATATAGAAGATACTGAATTTATTGTTTTATAATGTAAATAACAAAGAAAGAATAAGTGGAAGAAGAAATGAATTTGAAAGAGGGTGGTGAAAATGTTACCTCTTCTTCGGGTTCTTTCTTTTGATTGGATCAAAAGGGCTCCTTAAGTTGGATTTATGACTAAAGTAATTCCTCTAGGATTAAGGTAGTACTTTTTATAGGTTATTTGGTTAGATTTTGTCCGAAACAAAAGGCTTTTAAGGTATGAATTTGAGATAATGGGGAGTTCCCTTTTATAAGAGGGGTGAGGGGAACCTTTGGAAAAGCTAGAAATATTATTTTATAATAAATTAATATTCGGTTTCTAATGGCTCAAAAGTATATTATTTAAATTTTAAGGTGTGGATAGGTATAAAAACACTCAACCAATAGGTTTTAGATAGGTTTGGGTCACTATATTAACTTTATCGTTTAGTTTTAACTCTTAGTTAATTAGTTTGACATTTACCATGTCTCTTTTTATTTTTATATTATATAGTTAATAAACATACTATATACCTCCAAGATACCCACAAGTGGTCCATTAATGATACACCTATCATTATATAAGTCCTTTTTCTGGACCTTAGATTTTTAGGAATAGAATATCAATTAAGAATATAATATTTGTTTTAGAAACTCTTTTATGTCAATTTTGACACTATTTGGTATTTTGTTTTTTCTAAATTCATAACAGCATTATTACTTCAAACAAAATTCATCTAACCAACCCTAATATGTCATATTAACCTATAAAATTATTGGAATTCATAAAAAGTCTTAAATTACATTTATTTGGATATTTATATTATCAATTATTTTAATATTTCATTAATTAGGTAATTACTACATCACCACTGTGTCATAAATAAATTAAATTATTTAATGTCTAAAAATTATAAATAAAATACCATTTTGTGGGAAATATTTTTACCTTTCTAATTAATATTTATAATCTAATTTATCTTATGTATGAATTTATATTAAAAAAATTTAGTTATTAAACTTTGATTTTAACTCTTTTAAACTCTTCTTTGAATTAAATAATAATAAATATCCTAATCTAATCCAAGTGGACCAAAAATGTTCATATTTTATTCCTAAGGTTGTTTTTTGTTGAATTATACTTAGTCAATGGAATTAGGACTTGTTTTAGGGTAATAATAATATAATTTTTACCCTTAATTACCCTATTTACTTTTAACCGTGGTAAATAAAAGTAAAAAAGTTACTATTCACCAAAAATTATTTTTATCTTATTGAACCACATTTTAATCCTTGATATTAACCGTGTCTTTTGGATTTTCTAAATTCCACTCATATAAGCGGTAAAATTAAGTTTTATGTGAATTCGAAAATTCTCCTAGGAGATGGGTAAAAGACGGTGAAAAGTTCAATAAAATTTTTATATATCTAAATTTATTATAAACTGACTCCAATGAATTACATTGAACTTATATAGGTATTATGTATCTATTTGGACCTAAAATAAATTTAAATAAAATGAATAATTATTTAAATTAAAATTTGGTTTTAAACTATAACTCAGTGTTTTACACTATTCATCAAAAATTGAATGTTTTCAGAAAAATACCAAAAATTCATCCTAGGCTAATTTCGATATTTTGAATCCGAAAATGAAGTTCATTTTGAAATTTAAAATTTATATAATTTTTAAAAGTGGGTATTACTATTCATAATGACTACTTTGATTGGTTGTGGTGTGAGTTAGAACTCAAAGTTGCGTACAACACATGCTACATTATTATTAAAAGAGAAGCGTACCGTGGAAGCTTGGGGTGTTACAATGAACAACATAAAAATAATTAGGGAAACCATGGGGAAAAACAAAGATGGTATACATGTCATACAATAAAGCATATCCCAAGGTGGAAAGAAAACCCAACATAATAAGCAGTAGATAAATATAAGATAAACTATGGTTCTCTAGGTTCCATCCCAGTATGTTAGTAGCTTCATTCTTAAATACTCAACTATTTATCATAGGGCCCTTGGCCTTCAGTGGATCCTTCATGAAATCTACAAGCGCATTGAAATTCCCAAGTCGGGTGTGAGTACAGGACTTAACAAGACACAACAAGTGTGTCCTTAATCTAATGTGATCATTTATACAAATGTATTCCATATTAAAATAAATGTATGGCTAGATTAATAGAACAAAATAAAAAACTGATCAGTTCTGCACTAACTAAGCCACCAAAAACCCCCAGTTATACCTACTTCGACTCTGTAAAGACCCAGAAATTCCATATAATTTTTTTAATTATATTGAAATTTTATGAGTCCAAGAAAATTGAGGGCGCGTGATTCTGAGGCCCAGTGTGCCCGATATGAATTTCTGAACTTTTTTTATGTACGTTCAGTAAAAGTACGAGCGTGTTTTAGTAACTTTTGAACCGGTGCTCAGAATTGAAATATGAGGGCACCGTTGAACTGGCAGTGTTGATATTTTCTTAAGGATACATTCAACTCGACCGTATTAGGACTAGGGTGAAAGTTAGTTTCTTTGTTTTTCGTGGAAATAAAAATAAAATAAAGAACAACTTTTATTTTATTTTTAAAACCTCCCATTTGAATGTTCTGTGGTGGGGACCACCCGAGCAAAAAAACTCCCACATAGAAATTAATGGTGGGGATCACCTAACCCTTGAACTCCCTCTTTAATGGGGTAGGTGACTCTTGGTTTTCTCTAAATTAATTATGCCAATATAAACATAATTAATGGACAACTCTAGTTAAATTAATAAAACCTAATTTAATAAGTTGGCTATTCTTTTTTGTGGTATTGGGGAAGGGTTAGAATAGGTGATAGTTCGGAGAACATTGGAGAAACTTTTTCTCCAAATGAAGAACACCCTCTCCAACGAAGAACATACTTCAGAATCAAGAACGAGGATGACGCACGAGCCCAAGTTTGGAAGCGTGTTTCGGAATCAACAATCTTTGGAACCCTCATTGCCTTCATAGAATTCATCTCATGACACTTCCAATGAGAAATCAAGGTAGGGATTGTTATTTGTATACCCCTAACCCATTCTTCACGTTAATCTTGATTTAATAACAATTTTGTCGCTTGCTACCATTCTAAAGTAGAGGGTGTGGGCCAAACAAACATGGCCCCACACCTCCACAACTTTGTGGTATTTTGATGGTCATGAATCGATGGTGACATTCTAATCTGAGTTCGAGAGTCTAAGGAATGACGAACGGGCCACCGAGACGCACGCGGTGACTCTAGGAATGTCACCGGAAGGGCTTGCTAGCGGCAGCTGGCACTCCGGCTAGACGTGATGACAGTGGCGGTGTGACTGCACCGTCAGAGAAGGGTCACGGTCCGTCATCCGCGACGGAGCAAGGGCGGTGGTCATCGCACGATCGACCGCATGAAGGGGGATATGGCACAGGTCCGCGCTGCTAGGCGTGCAGGATCCATGGCATAAGGCTGCGGCGGCGAAGGAATGGCAGCCAGCTCGCTATTGGCCGCTGGTGGTGGCACGAAACGTGATCGTGCTGCATGGGTGGACTGGCCATTCGGCCAGTCGGGGTCCCGTGTGCCAGCTGTCGGCGCCACAGTCCCTACCCAAACGGCCCAGCCGTTTGGGGTACCCAAGGGAAGCCTCCCCCTAGGGTGGTGTCTAGGGCGGACCCCACTGCGGGACCATGCAGCCGCGGGCCGGCGCGGGCCGCCCAGCGGGTCGGGTCGCCCCGGCTGGTCGGGTTGGATTTTGCGGGCCAGGTCGGACTCAGGACCGGACCCGGGTCTGGCCGGATCAACCCAAACTAGGTCGGGTCGGCCCAGGAGAGGTTGGGCTGGGTCGGATCGGACCCAGTCCAACTTCGACCCCTTTTTCCTCTTTCGGCTATACCTTGAGCTACGGGCATCTGTTTGATGAACCATCTACAGCACTGAAAACCTTGGATCGACCTGGTCCTTTTTCTATACCCCACATGAGTTTTGGATAAATTTGGGGTCCATCTGGGTTGGATCGAACATGAATCCAACTGGGCCCTCAAGACAAAAAGGCCAATAACATACAAACCAAGCATTCGATTGACGCACCATCTGTTGCATTGAGACCCCTTTTACATGGCATTCCTTTGGGATACTTCTTCATGGGAATTCATTGATGTTAGAGTATCAACATGTGGCTTGAGAAGTGGACCCTCCCGGAATCAAGTGAGCTTAGTGTGGGGAACCATGTGGCTAGCTGTAATATGAGAAAGAGATCCTACGTGGGTCTGTGCTTTGGGATCCTATGTGGGTCTGTGTTCCAATTTTCCACTTGGATCCACTCTAGGAATCGACATGGGACTACTCTAGGATCAAATGTGTGTCTTCTGTACTAGGATCCTACGTGGGTCTGATGATTTAGGATCCTATGTGGGTCTGCCTCTTAATATATTAGGATGATTCAGTAGTTACATCTAATAATCTTTAATATCATACATATGTTATACCTATTGTGATCTGAGTCTTTACCTTTGTGGTGCCTTTTTGGTATTCTTCTGTGTGGTGATACGTTTGTGGTACTTACCTTCATGGTGATACCTTTTTGGTATTCTTCGATGTGGCTTTACCTTTGTTGTACTTTTCTTTCTAGTGTTACCTTCGTGGTATTCCTTCATTTGTGGAATAGTTCAGCTTTGGGATTTTGAGTTAGACCCTGTGTTTCCTCATGAATGAGATGGGTATACTTGATAACTTTGGTATATGTCTGAGAATATACCTAAGTAGGGTTGTTATATGTTTTCATGCTTTATGGTTTATCCCTTGTAAATTTTTGTGAGACCTTTGAGGGTCTCGGGGACCCTACTGAGTATTGTTATACTCACCTAGGCACGGGCTATGCCTGTACCTTGTTCTATTTGGTGTAGAAGACGGACAGTGATGACTGAGGACGAGAGTACCAGCACTGGAGGTAGCTCGTTTGTGGACGTTAGACAAGGTGTACTGCAGAGACAACCATTCGAGAGCAGTACCAACCCTTGAAGTAGGATCCTTGGTGGGTGTTCACAGGAGGTATTTCAGTTTACTTGTACTTTTAGTTTTATTCTACTTTCCAGTTGGGCTTGTATTCTGGCCAATTTTTCTTACTGTACATACACTTTTTACTATATAGTTTACTTGTGTCCGTATCTTATTGTGTGCTTGGTTGTTTGTGTTTACAGGTTATAAAGGAAATTCCTTCCTAGTTTTAGGAAATATTCCTTTAGGTTCTAGTCGCCAACCCTTGGCCTATGGAAGGCAGGCATGGGGTCATCATGGTATGGGCCCCAGGGGACGTTTCGTGACAAACTAGTATCAGAGGAGTTGGTTCTACCATATAACATTGGGCTCTGATCTTCTAACAGCAATAATGTTAAGTGTTATGAGTGTGGTTATCAGTTTAGGGTATCAAGTGTTGGTGTGGGGGCTAATTTATCCATACACCAGGACCCATATTTCTGATTTCTGAATCAGTGCATAAAAACACTGATTGCATGTGTGTTTTGAAAAGTTTCTCTTAGTGATCTTTTTGAGTCACCTCACCAGGTATAACTTATTTTCTATGGAACATGTGTCTCTTTTCAGGATTCCTCCACACAGACAGCCATCTAGGGTTATTAGTATAGTACGCGATGATAGCCCACCGAGTGACGAGGCCTCGGTGCAGGGCCCTTTATAAGTAGAGGCACCAGCAGAGGCACCAACGGTACTGTTACCCATTGGGACACCGATGCCACCAACCCCATCAGCAGAGTGTGAACGCCACTTGAGTGTTTTTCATGAGTTCCATCACCAGAGGCCACCATGGTTCAGGGGTGATACGGACCCACAGGTGTCTAAGAATTGGATGAAGGTCGTGGTGAGAGTCTTTCGACTGGTATGGGCACCAGCAGATCTCATGTTGATCCATGCAACCAGTCTTCTACAGGCAGTAGTAGGCAGATGGTGGAGCTTGATGCTCTAGGTTCATGATGAGGTGACACTTCTCTGGGCAGAATTTGAGAGACTGTTTCGGGCAGTGTCTGTCCCAATGACCCTTCGCGCAGTGCGCATACAAGAGCTTCTTCATCTGCAGTAGGGCAGCATAACTGTGGTTCAATACGCAACGAGGTTCACTGACCTCTCACGCTACTCCACTGATATGATTCGGGGCCCATTCTTCAAGGCTCGGTCCTTCGAGTAGGGACTTAGGCGAGAGATCAGGGCTTCGATGATTTCTCTTAGTAGCCCGACACAGGCAGGGGTGTTTGAGTGAGACCTCTTAATTTGGAGTTTTCTTGCAGAGATGTCACCAGCAGTGAGACCCACCACCGAGCATCATATAGAAAAGTTTTATGTAGCTAGAAACAGATAGAAGAAATAGATGACCAAGAGGACCAGACCTACAGCTGGACGACTACAGGATTCAGGGTCGTTTGTGCGGGGAACCTGATACAGAGCCAGTCATGTGAGGAGCAGGATGTGTTACACATGTGGCGTGCAGAGTCACATGGCTTGTGACTAACCTACCTGTTGTATAGATGATCATAAGACCGTCGAAGGACTACCTAGGTAGAGACATAGGTTCAATCGAGGAGGTCTGTAGGGAGTAGGCAGACGTGGTAGAGGAGATGGTTGTGCAGCTGGCAGTGGGAGACGATTCGAGGTGTTACCGCCACCACCACTAGGTGGACCACCCCAACCATAGTGATCAGGTGGACAGGGGTGGGCTCAGCTCCAGGAAACTCGGGCCTATGACCACGATGATCTGGATATGATATGAGGTACGATCTGTGTCTACTCCACCTTATTGGAAATACTTATAGACACAGGTTCTAGTCATTATTTATTTCCACTACCCTCGTTCGGATCTTGGAGATACTGGTGGAGTTGTTGGATCGATCCTTATGGATAGAGACTCATACAGGATAGGATAAAAAGAGTACACACTGGTTCCAGCAGTGTTAGCTCACTCTAGGAGGTGAGAGCTTCAGTTGGGATCTCCTTGTAGCGGCGTCGAGGCCTTACGACGTCATCTTGGGTATGGAATAGTTATCTACAGTCCATGCTCAGATTAACTATATTTGGTGCAAAGTGCGGTGTGTCCCCTCAGATGGGACAAGGTATACCTTCACTAGTGAGAAGGGAGCCTTTTCAGCACAGTATGGACTTACCTGGAAGAGAGTGCAACTGATCACTCATTAGTTGGCTAGCCTTACTCTCGGAGCGGTTGATGTGGAGAGTTCGAGTTATCCTATAGTGGAGGACCAGTACGCGGATATCTTCCCTGATGATGTTTCAGGTCTACCTCATCACAAAGCAGAGTAATTTTACATTGACTTCTACCCATAGAAAAAATTTATATCAACATCAGCGCTTTGGATGGCTCATGTGGAGCATTGTGAGCTGCGAGTACAGCTGGAGGACTTACAAGGGAAGGGGTTCATCCAGCCCAGTGTTTCTCCTTGGGAAGCCCCAATTTTGTTTTCCAAGAAGTAGGATGGTATCTTGAGACTTTGTGTTCACTATACACACATGAACAAGGTGAAAGTGAAGAAAAAGTACCCATTCCCAAGTATTGATGACCTCTTTGATCATCTGAAGGTAGCACGGGGGTTCTTGAACATAGACATCAGATCAGGCTATCACCAACTCAAAGTATGAGGTGAGGATGTGCAGAAGATGGATTTCAGATGTTGGTATGGCCATTATGAGTTCTTGGTTATGCCATTCGGCATGAACAACATTGTAGATGTGTTCATGGGACTCATAAATATTATCTTTCCGCCTTACCTTGATCGGTTTGTAGTAGTCTTCATCGATGTCTTTCAGATCTACATGGCTACTGAAGAGGAGCATGCCTATCATTTGTAGGTAGTAGTGGACACACTACGAGAGAACCTACTTTATGGTAATCTCTTGAAGTGCCAATTCTTGATCCGAGAGGTTTTTTCTCTGGGACATGTCATCTTGAAGGCTGGAGTTGTGGTGGATCCAGTGAAGATAGAGGCAGTTCTTTCTTGGGAGCCACCCAGGAGTGTGACGGAGGTACGAAGTTTCCAAGGTTTGGCCGGATACTACCGGATATTTGTGCTAGATTTCTCTAGTGTTACAACACCTTTATCAGCATTGAAAAATAAGGGGCAACCCTTCTTGTGCTCGGAGAAATGCCAGCGGAGTTTCCAGGATCTGAGGTAGAGGTGGACTAGTTCCCCCCATCTTGAGGCTTCCGAAGGTGGGTGTTGGGTACGTAGTCTACTGCGACACATCAGGGACTGGGCTCAGATGTGACCGGATGAATGAGCGAGCAGTTATTGCATATAGTTCTCAACAGCTGAGACAAATTGTGCAGAACTATGCTACCCATGACCTAGAGTCAGCAGTAGTGGTCTTCTCCTTGAAGATGTGGAGACATTACTTGATTGGTGAGAGTTTTACGATTTACTCTGATCAGAAGAGTCTCTGGTATGTATTCTCTGAGAAGGACCTGAACATGATTCAACGATGTTGGCTTGAGTTCCTCCAGGACTACAACTTCAATATAGTCTATACTCATGGGAAGGTAAACGTTGTAGAAAATCCTCTCAGCAGGAGCTCTGATATACAGCTGCTAGGTGAGGTGACGGAGTAGCTGGCCACTTTACAGACAACCATTGTGGAATGGGATGGAGCGGCTTTTCATCAGTCTCTTACAGTAACTCCCCCACTTCTTCAGTAAGTCAGAGAGGCGCAGCATGGGGATGCTGACTGCGAGGCTCGATGTGTTCAAATATCCACAGGACAGGCACCTAATGAATTTTCTGAAGGTGGGGAGCACGTCATCCTCTTTAGAGGACGTACCATGGTACCTGTGTCACTTCGGGAGGAAGTGTTGAGGGAGATCCACACATCACCTCTAGCGGTACATCTAGGAGTGGCGAAGATGTACCAGGAGTTCTGACGACAGCACTGGTGTCTCAAAATGAAGAAAGCAGTAGCAGAGTTTTTCTCTCGATGCCTCACTTGTCAGCAAGTAAAGGTAGAGAGTCAACTACCAGTAGTATTAGTTCAGCCTTTAGTGTTTCCAGAGTGGAAGTGGGATGGGATATCCATGGACTTCGTGACAGGACTTCCATGTACATCTAGGGGTCATGATCCTATCTCGATGGTCGTTGACTGACTCACCAAATCGGCCCACTTCCTACCGATCAGAGAGTTGGGTTTAGTAGAGATCATGGGATGCCTCTATGTGAAATATATTATGCAGCTACATGGAGTACCCTCGACGATTGTCTCTAATCATGATGCATGTTTCAATTCCCGGCTATGGAAGGGGTTGCAGGAGGCTTTCGAGATGCAGCTTTGTTTGATCATCGCCTTCCATCCTTTGAAGGATGGACAGACTGAGCAGACCATTCAGACCCTTAAGGATATGTTGCGTGCTTGCATCCTCGACTTCAATCGCATCTAGGAGGTTCAATTTACCTTTTTGTAGTTTTCATAAAACAAAATTTATCACTCCACCAATGGGATGGCACCTTTTGAGGCTCTGTATGACAGACCTTGTAGATCACCTTTGTGCTGGATTGACCCAGGGGAGTCAGCACTCATGGGACTTGATATAGTATGGGATACCATGGATAAGGTGTAGATTATCCAAGAGTAGAAAAAGACAGCACAGAGAAGACATAAGTTATATGCCGATAGGAGACAGAGACCTCTAGAGTTCAAGGATGGTGACCACAACTTTATATGGGTCTCACCCTGATGAGGTTTTCAGAGATTTGGCCAGAGTGTAAAGTTATCTCTGAGGATCATTGGACCCTTTCAGGTCCTCATCAGAGTTGGCGAGGTGGATTACTGCTTAGCACTTCCACCTCAGCTACACTGGGTGCACGATGTTTTCCATGTCTCCCAGCTGAGGAGATACGTGCATGACCCTTCACACATCATTGATTGGGGAGAGACGGACATTGATGATGGGGTGATGTTTATAGAGGTTCCAGTGGAGATTGAAGATTGACATGAGAGAGCCCTTCATGGGAAATTGAAACCTTTGGTGCGTGTATGTTGGCAGCATGGGAACCTCCAGGAGATCACATGGGAGTAGGAGGCTCAGATTCATGCTCAGTTCCCCAACTTGTTTTCCTATTTTTTGTGTTTTGGATTCTGTGGATGCAAAGCCCTGAGGTGGGGAGAATGTAAAGACCCATAAATTCGAACTATTTTTTTATGGGAATTTTACGAGTCCGTGAAAGTTGACAACACATGATTCAAAGGTTCGGTGTGCCCAGAATGAATTTCTAAACTATTTTTAAGTATGTTTAGTAAACGTACGAGTGTGTTTTTGTAAATTTTTAAATGGTGCTTGGAATTAAAATCTAAGGGCACCGTTGAACTCGCATTGATGATATTCTCTTAAGGATACTTTCACCTCGACCGCAGCAGGACGAGGGTGAAAGTTAGTTTTTGTGCTTTTTGTGGAAATAAAAAAAATAAAGAACCGCTTTTGTTTTGTTTTTCAAACCTCCCATTTGGATGTTTAGTGGTGGGGACCATGTTGGAACCATGGTTGTTCTGTGCATGATTTGGAGTATGGTATGGTTTGTGTTTGTTTTCAATCCTCAGCGAAAGTTCAGAATATGTGCCAGCAAAGATATCATACAAAACAAGTAGAAAACAGTATTGAAGGTGGCATCGTTTTCCATTGTTTACCAAATTTTTGGACCTCAAAATTGAAAAAATGAAGAAAAGTGATTTTGGAAAAGAGACTTGCGCTCCAAAGACTTGGAGGCTTGGATACTTTCACGCCTTTTGTTTTTGAAGATCAGGACATGAAAATATGGAAATTGAAGAAGGGCACCCATGTTTTGTGTTTGGTCGTGCAAGTACTTGGGCGCCGAAACTTGTGCGCCATCGCACAGGGTGTCCAGTTTTCCTATAAATAGAGGACCACCCCACCTCATTTTCAACAAAGTTCAGACTTAGAGAATTTCCAATCCCCCGCCGCTCAAGTGTAGTGGTCGTGCAAGTGGTGGTGGGTCGCCCTGGTAGAGGTTGTGCGACAGTTGTTTGTTGCGTGTCCAAGGTGGTTTGGGCAATAAAGGGTGTGGGTTGCACAAGTTTGGAGTTGGGGAAAGAAGTGTCACACAGGTAGTTTGGTGACACTTGCGCACCAGTTTTGAAGAAGCGTGATAGTTGACCTTTGCGTGCCAAAAAACAGTTTGGGTGGGAAAGAATGTGGGTCTCGCAAGGTTGGTATTTAAGAAGGTTTATTTGCGCAAGGGTTCGAGGTGACTTGCACGCCAGTTATAACTTGCACGCCGGCTTTGAAACTTGCGTGTCAGCTTAGGGAAGTGCGCCAGGTGTTGTTGAAGTATGCCTGTCTTTTTGAAGCTGTACAAAAGCTGGGAGATTGCCCGGTACCCTAGGTGCAAAGTGAGATTCGTCTATTGGTGAGAATTGGACTCGATAGAGCATCTACATACAATATAGGATGCATTAGTTTTCAATTATGAAGAGACCATAACCTCTATAAACTGAGTGGGACTTCACCAAAGACTGTGAGCCAGGGGGAGTCAATGGGAGTGACCTGAGGGATGCAGTGAGTTATCCCTGAACTTTTGTAAAGGTGGTGAGCCTTGGACAGAGTGACTATGCCCAAACCATTGTAATCCACATCTAGTGAAGTTTAGTGGAATTTGTTATGACCAAAAACCTGTCGGCGTATGCTCCTTGGACAAAGCACTTAGTGGTGAACCAAGTAAAATTTTTGTGTCATCCCTTGGCATGTGATTGTTTTATTTATTCTCATTTCCATCATACAGGTCAAACTAGTTCTACCAATGTTGGAACAATATACATCCATTTAAAAAGAAAAATTTTAAACCCTGATTCACCCCTCCCCTCTCAGGGTGTCCTGGGGTCCTACAAGTGGTATCATAGGGAGTTTGATGGTGTTTGATCTGTTTTTCTTCCGCCATGGAAAATTCAGCCAGTGTTAGGGGAGTTCCCCTCTTTGATGGAAGTAATTTTCAGATTTGGAAGAACAAAATGAGATCTCATCTAAGATCCCTTGGAATGGATGTTTTGTTTTCCACTATGCAAGTTATACATGTTACTGATACAACAGGGCTGGCTATGACCGATGCAGATAGGAAAATTCTTGAAGCTGAAAATAAAGCACAAAATGCTCTCACCGCATCCCTTTCTGATCAGATCTATCTAAAGGTGATGAGTAACACCTCAGCAAAGTCCACGTGGGATAAACTTGAAAATATTTATGAAGGAGATATCAAAGTGAAGGAGGTGAAACTACAAGTCCTACACAATAGGTCTGATGATCTGAAGATGCATCCTGATGAGAATGGAGACTCCTTCTTCAATTGAATTACTGAAGTGGTTGGAGCAATTCAGGGTCTAGGTGAAGAAATCAAAAATGCGGAAATTGTAAAGAAAATATTAAGAATACTTCCACCCCTATACAATGAAAAGGTGTCATCCCTTGAGAAAAGAGATCTTTCCAAACTTTCTTTGGATGATCTGTTGAGCAGCCTAGTGGCATAGGAAGTGAGAGTCAAACCAAAAGATGCTACTAAACGAGTAATCATGTAAATGTAATTCAAATCCCTAGAGAAACTGAAAATTTCAAAAGATAGTAGTGGTGAAGACGATGAGGAAAAAGAAATTCTTTTTCTCATTGCCAAGAAGTTCAAGAAGGGAAAAGGAAAATTCAAAGGGAAGTTACCTCTAGCTTTCTTTAGTTTTGGAAAAGTCAGGAACATTTCTTCTCAGTGCTTAAGAAAGATCATTGATGATGATAGTGATGCTGAAAACATTGAGAATCCTCAGAAAAGTTTTTTCAAGAAATGAGACTACAAATCTAGAAAGAAATTTTTGAAGAAGAGTTATTTCTATGAATAGGAAGAAGATGATAATGAATTCTGTGATGAAGAAGAACCAGAATTTAAAACTGGGAACCATACTGCCATGATCGCCACTGTTGAAAAATTAGAAGATATTGGTGGGGAAAATCAGTTGAAAACTAGTGAATATCCCAAGATGCAACTTAAGGATGCTATTAGTAATGTTAATATTAAATGTAAGAGTTGAAATAAGTGGAAATCAATTCTAGAAGAATCAACTGAATATGTTGGTCAACTTGAAGCTAAAATTGAACGACTAGAAGAATTTGTGAAAGTACAGTCTAAAATCCTTGAAAGCAATGTTGATGTAGTGGATCTGAAACTAAGAATTGAAGAGCAGGGAAAGTTCATCAATGACCTCACATCAATACTAGAATAAAAATCCAAGACTTCTGAGGGTATTGAGGAGGAATTTTTTACTCTTATGAGTAAACTTGAGACTAAATCAATTTCAAAGGAATCAAGGAAGAAAATACAATTTGGAAGATTCTCATATGCAGAATTACTGGAAAGAGCCAAGTGTGGCTCAGATGGGGTTGGAAAAATCTTGAGTGATCAAAGAAACACTTGCACGGGAAAGAGTGGAATTGGTTGTGAATCTGAGACATCAACTGCTAGAAGAAAAGAGTGCCAAAAGAAATTCAAGATAAAAGTTGGACCTATTGAAACATTTCCTGAAGTGATGAAAAAGAAACCCTCAATCCAAACTAAAAGGAGAACCTAAAACTATCCTCAGACATTCAGAAATGACAGTCAGTCCAACGATTCTCCCAAGTAAGAAAGTGTGAGGACAAATTCAAGTGAAAAGACATTTTTTATCATGAAGTGTCAGTTTTGTGGCTATCTGGGCCATACCATGTCATATTGCGAAGAGTCAACGAGCTACTTGAATGGGGATGATCTGGGACATCAACAAAGGAGACTGACTTCATATCCTCCATATTATAGAATAAATAGTTTCTATGGATACTATTTTCATTGTTCTAACTTTGGTCACAAGGCTGTTAATTGCTGGTAGAGAAAGGAAATGGACACCTCATACTAGAGTTCAAGACAAGTCAAATCTCGTCAACAAGATATTTTTTCCCTTACAAACAGGTTTTCTCCTCTTGAAGAAGACTTCGACTATGAAGAACCAATGTACACAGATGATATAATTGAAAGTCCATCAGTCCTCTATACTCAATCCAATGTCTCATGGAAAGAAATGAAGAAAATTGAGAAATCTAACCTTGCAGAGGTGGCCCTCAAAGCTAAAAAATGAAATAGTACCTGGATTCTAGATAGTGGTTGTTTATCTCATATGACAGGTAATGTTGTCCTCTTAATGGATATCAAAAGGAAGGTTGATGGTACAACACTATTTGGTAATGATAGAGCTCTAAAAATAAAAGGTAGTGGAAGTACAAAATTATCTAATGGAGAGATAAATAAGACTAAAGTCCTTTATGTAGATGTCATACGTTATAATCTTCCCAGCGTGATTCAACTCTGTGACTCAGGACTTATTGTTACTTTTAATCAGAATGGATGCACTATCAAGGGAAAGATAGGAAATTCACTTATGAAGGGAAGCAGAACAGAAAGAAACTTGTATCAGGTTTTAGGTAAAGAAAATGTTTGTTACATTACTGTTGAAGAAGAAAACAATTTGTGGCATCGGAGACTGTGACACGTCAATCAATAAGACATGGAGAAAATATCAAAATTGAGTATTGTCATGGACATTCCCAACCTGAAGCATGAGCATGAAAAGTCTTGTGATACTTGCATTAGTGGAACGCTAGTCTACAGTTCATATCAGCCAAAGAAGAAAAGGGTATGTCATCTTCTTTATCTAATTAATACAGATATATGCGGGCCGATAAATGTTGTTGGAACTCATGGAGAGAGGTAATTTTTCCTTTTCATAGATGATTATAGTAGAATGGAATGTGTTATGGTCGTTCACAGGAAACAACAAGTGCTTGACTGCATGAAAGCATATCGGCGAATCGCCGAGAATGATACTGGACGAACAATCAAAGTGTTGCGATCTGACAATAGAGGGGAATACATGTCCATTGAATTTGAAAATTACCTGAAGAAGCATGGGATACAACATGAGGTAGTTGTTGTGATAACTCCGCAATAAAATGGAGTTGTTGAACATAGGAATCAGCAGGTGAAAAACATGGAACGAACTATGTTGATTGAGAGTCGTATTCCACGACATTACTAGAAAGAGGTTGTTCAAGTTGTGGTGTATATTGAAAATCGAACAGGACTTTATATGGGTGAGATGAAGACACCACGTGAATTTTGGCACGGAAGGAAGCCCTCTTTGAAATACTTTTGTGTTTTTGGAAGTAAATGCTTCCATAGGAACAAAGAAGAAAATCAAGGAAAGTATGGTGACAATGCAGATTAAGTAATTTTCCTTGGATACTCAATGAACATAAAGGCCTAAAAGTGTTTCAATAAGAGACTGGGAAGGATTGTGGAAAGAAATGATGTTAAGATAATTAAAGAAAAAACCACAAATTCTTCAAGGAATTTATATGCCGATATGATATAAAGTTAAGAAGAAAGTGAACATGGAGAAAATACAAATACTGAAATAGAAGAAGCTATACAAAACACTCAGTAGTCACATCATGATTTTGACTCAGAAGAAGAATCTAAAGAAGAAACTATGGCTGGAGAGAATGAAACTGAACAGCACAAGAGAAATCATAGAGCTGAGATTGATCCATCTAACATAATTGGGGACAAGAGGCACCCACTCAAAGAAGAAGGATTAGGAATAACAGGAAATCTGCATTTCTATCAGTTTTGGAGCCATCCTCATTTGAAGAAGCTGCAAAGAATGAATCATGGGTGAAAGCCATGAATGAAGAGTTAGATTATATTGAAAAGAATCATACAAGGTGTCTTATCTAGAGACCTGAAGGTCACAATGTGATTGGTACAAAATGGATCTTCAAGAACAAATTTTATTAGCATGGAAGTGTGATTAGAAACAAGGCTCGACTGGTATGTAAGGGATATTACCAAATTGAAGGTGTTGATGTTGAAGAAACCTTTGCTCCAGTGGCTAGACTGGAGTCAATTAGGCTTTCCCTTTCCATGGAACTCCAAATAGGATATAAATTCTATCAAATGGATGTCAAGACATCATTCTTGAATGGTGTACTTGAAGAAGAAGTCTACATTTAACAACCAGTGGGTTTTGTTCTTGGTACTGATGACACAAAGGCCTGCAAACTGAAGAAAGCTCTATATGGTTTGAAGCAGGAACCAAGAGCATGGTATTCCTAGCTGGAATCATATCTCAAGAAGTTGGAATTCAAAATAGGAGGAGTATATCACAAACTATATGTTAAGAATTCTCCAAAAGATCAATTCATGGTTCTAGTCTACGTTGATGATATCATATTTGGTGGAAATAGGCAGAAATCAGTGGATAAATTTTCCAATCACATGAAATCAGAATTTGAAATGTATATGATTGGGGAGCTCACATATTTATTGGGGTTGCAGGTGATTCAAAAGAAGGATTATACTTTTATTTCTTAAGAAAAGTATGCAAGAGAGATGCTAAAGAAGTTTAATATGCAAGACTCCAAACCAATGTCAACCCTGATTGCAGTTGAAACTAAACTTAGAAAGCATGAAGATGGGACCTCTGTAGATCCCACCATGTATTGGAGGATCATTGGGAGCCTACTGTACCTGACAGAAACATGGCCAGATATTGTCTTTTCCACATGTCTTGCAGCCCGCTTCCAGATTAATCCAAAGGAGGAACATATGGAAGCAGTGAAAAGAATATTGAGGTATATTCAAGGTACTCACAATTGTGGCTTATACTTTGTTGTGGGAAGGAATAGTGAATTATCAGCATTTTCTGATGCTGAATGGGCTGGTGATGTTGTGGACAGAAATTCCACCAGTGGTGGAGCATTCTATATTGGGAATAAATGTGTTGGCTGGTTGAGCAATAAACAAGAAAGTACTTCTCTTAGTACTGCTGAAGCTGATTATATCTCTGCCACAAAGGAATGCACTCAACTGTTATGGATGAAGCAACAATTAATAGATATTAGTGCTGAGGTGAAGCAGCCAATAGTGATTTACTATGATAACAAGAGCGCAATTGATCTTAAGAAGAATCCGGTACAGCATTATCGTACAAAAAATATTGAAATTAGGTATCACTTTATCAAAGAGAATGTTGAACAAGGCCTGATTAGAATGGATCGTGTGGGAACTGATGAACAAGTGGCTGATATCCTAACCAAGCCACTGTCAACGACTGTGTTTGAGAAACATCGGTTGAACCTCGGTGTTCAGCCACATCCCAGTGCATAAGGAGGTTACGAAAATCCCCTCTCCCTGGTTATGTTAACTGTTTTTAATCTATTTATGGATGTGATGCAGAATTGTGGGGGAGATACTATCCAGGGGGAGTGTGGTTTGAGCTGAACAGGGAACAATTACCGGTATTTGGGTTTATTGTCAATGGGGGAGAAAAGAATAAATCCAGGCATGTTCATACATGTAATGCTTTTGTGACACATTTTGTGACACATTGATAATTAAGTTTCGGTGATAGGATGGAAGGAATACATTGGACGAGAACCCAATTTAAGCTTCCTCTCTTGTTTTCTACACCGATCATTGCTCACATAGACTTAGAGTGTTGGCTGAGTTGGTACTTGTGTTCGTGATTTGCCTATGGATGGTGCTCTATTGAATTTATTAACTGATTGCCAACAAAACCAAAGGGGGGTATTGTTGTAACCATGGTCATTTTTTGCATGATATGGAGTATTGTATGGTTTTTTTGTTTTCAATCCTCAGTGAAAGTTCAAAATATGTGTTAGTAAAGTGATCATACAAAACAAGAAGATAACAGTATTGAAGGTGGCATCGTTTTCCAGTGTTTTCAAAATTTTTGGACCTCAAAATTGACAAAATGAAGAAAAGTGATTTTGGAAAAGAGACTTGGGCGCTGAAGACTTGGAGGCATGTATACTTGCGCACATTTTTTTTTTGAAGATCAGGACATAAAAATATGGAAATGGAAGAAGGGATCCCAAGTTTTTTGTTTGGTCGCGCAAGTACTTGCGCGCCAAAACTAGCACGCCGAGGGAGGACTTGTGTGCCTTCGCGCAGGGTGTCCTATTTGCATATAAATAGAGGACCACCCCTCCTCATTTTCAAAGAAGTTAAGACTTAGAGAAATTCAAAGCTCCCGCTACGCAGGTGTAGTGGTCGCCCAAGTGGTGGTGGGTCGCGCAGGTAGAGGTTGTGCGACAGTTGTTTGTTGCGTGTCCAAGGCAGTTTGGGCGAGAAAGGGTGTGGGTCGTGCAAGTTTTCAGTTGGGGAAAGAAGTGTCATGCATGTGGTTTGGTGACACTTGCACGCCAGTTTTGAAGAAGTACAACAGTTGAGCTTTTCACGACAGAAACAGTTTGGGTGGAAAATAATGTGAGTCGCGGAAGTTTGGTATTGAAGAAGGTTGAGTCGCGCAAGGGTTGGAGGTGGACTTGCGCACCAGTTATAACTTGTGCGCAAGATTTGAAACTTGCACGCCGGCTTGGGGAAGTGCACCAGGTGTTGTTGAAGTACGCCCATATTTTTGAAGATGCACAAAAGCTGGGAGATTTCCCGGTACCCTCGGTGCAAAGTGAGATTCATCTACTGGTGAGAATTGGACTTCAACAGAGCATCTACATACAATATAGGATGAATTATATTGCAATGATGAAGAGACCATCATGTCTATAAACTGATTGGGACTTCACCAAAGACAGTGAGCCAGGGGGAGTCAACGGGAGTGACCCAAGGGATGCAGTGAGCTATCCCTAACCTTTTGTAAAGGTAGTGAGCCTGGGATAGAGTGACTGTGCCCGAACCTTTGTAATCCACATCTAGTGAAGTTTAGTGGAATTTGGTATGACCGACAACCTTTCGGTGTATTCTCCTTGGACGTAGCCCTTAGTGGTGAACCAAGTAAAATGTGTTGGGTCATCCCTTTGAATGTGAATGTTTTATTTATTCTCATTTCCGTCATACAGGTCAAACTAGTTTCTACCAACGTGGGAACAAGATCCGTCAGTTTAAAAAGAAAAAGTTGACACCCTGATTCACCCCTCCCCTCTCAAGGTGTCCCGTGGTCCTACAGACCAACCGAGATTAAAACCTCCCATATAGAAATTAGTGGTGGGGACCACCTGACCCTTGAACTCCCTCTTTAATGAGTTAGGTGACTCTTGGTTTTCTATAAATTAATTATGCTGACATCAACTTAATTAATGGACAAATATAGTTAAATTAATAAGACTTAATTTAAAAAGTTGGCTATTCTTTTTTGGTGGAATTGGTGAAGGGTTGGAAAAGGTGAGAGTTGGGAGAACTTTGGAGAAACTTTTACTCCTAACAAAGAACACCCTCTCCAACGAAGAACATACTTCGGAATCAAGAACAATGATGAAACACGAGCCCGACTTCATAAGCGTGTTGTGGAAGCCACAATCGTTGGCACCCTCATCACCTTCACCGAATTCATCTCGAGACACTTCCAACGAGAAATCTTGGTAGGTATTGTTATTTGTATACCCCTTACCCATTCTTGACGTTCATCTTGATTTAAGAACAATTATGTTGCCTGCTACCGTTCTAACGAGGAGGATGTGGGCCAAACGAACATGGCTCGACCCCTCCACAACCTTTGTGGGATTTTGATAGTCTTGAATCGATGGTGACATCCCGAGGTGAGTGTGGGAGTCTACAGAATAAAGAACGGGCCACCGAGATGCACCCGGTGACCTGAGGAATGTCGCTGGAAGGGCTCAGGAGTGGCGGGCGGCACTCCGGCTGTCCCGACAACAATGGCAGTGTGATTGCACCGCCGAAGAAAGGATGTATCTCATTAGCCACGATAGATCAAGGGTGGTGGTAGGAACATGACCGGTCACACGATGGAGGCGGTGGCACGCGTCCATGCCGCCGAGCATGTAGGAGTCACGACGGTGAGGGAAGGGCGTCCGGCATGATGCCTACCGCCGATGGTGGCGTGGCGTGCAACCATTCCATGCAGGTGGGATGGCTGTCTGGATAGTAGGGGAGGCTGAGCGAGACCTATGTTCCGGCGTGCCAGCTTCCAACGCCACGTGAATCCAGTCGTTCGGCCTCCCAACCTAAACGTCCCAGCTGTTCGCGGTACCCAAGTGGTGCATCACCCTTGGGTGGTGGCTAGGGCAGACCCCACCACGGGGCCACCCAGCCACAGGCCAGTGCGGGCCTTACCATGGGCCGGACATGGCGAGCTGGGTCATATTCTGCTTTCCGGGTCGCACCCAGGGCAGGACCCAGGTCGGGCCGGGTCGAACCGAACCGGGTTGGGTCAGCCCAAGCCGGGTCGGACCGGACCCAGACTAGCTTCGGCCCCTTTTCACTCTTTTGGCTATATCAGGAGCTATGAGCATCTATTTGACGAACCGGCTACAGCTCTAGAAACCTTGGATTGAGACGGTCCTTTTGGTGTACCCTACTTGAGATTTGGATAAATTTGGGGTACGTCCGGGTTGGATCGAACAAAAATCTAACCGCGCCCTTTTGACTAAAATGCAAATAACTTACAGACCGGGTGTCCGATTGACGCACCGTCAGTTTCTTTGAGACCCCTTTTTATGTGGAGGTCCATTGGTATAATTCTTTGTGGGAATTTTTGGTAGTTGGAGTATCGACCTGTGGCTTGAGGAGTGGACCATCCTGGAATCAAGAGAGATTAGTGAGGGAACCCTGTGGCTGGATGTAATATGAGAAAGGGATCCTACGTGGGTATGTGCTTTGAGATCCTACGTGGGTCTATGTTCCATGGCCCCACATGGATTCACTCAAGGAATCCATGTGGGAATACTCTAGGATCCTACGTGGGTATGTTGTACTACAATCCAATGTGGGTACGATGATTTAGAATCCTATGTGGGTCTACCTCTTAATAGAGTAAGATGATTCCTTAGTTACATATAATCACCACTACTACCATACCTATGTTATACCTAGTGTGAGCTGAGTATTTACCTTTGTGGTACCTTTGTGGTATTCTTCTTTGTGGTGATACCATTGTGGTACTTACCTTCATTGTGATACCTTTTTGGCATTCTTTATTGTGGCTTTACATTTTTGGTACATTTCTTTGTGGTGTTACCTCTGTGTTATTCCTTCCTTTGTGGAACAGTTGAGCTTTGGGCTCTTGAGTTGGACCCATTGTTTCTTCATGAATGAGATGGGTATACTTGATAACTTAGGTATATGTATGGGAATATACCTATGTAAGGTTTTCATATGTTTTCATGCATTGTGGTTTATCCTTTGTGGATTTTTGTGAGACCATTGAGGGTCTCAGGGACCCTACTGTGTATCATTATACTCACCCCTACACAGAATATGCCCACGCCTTTTTGTGTTTGGTGCAGATGACAGATAGAGCTGACTGAAGACGATAGTACCAGGATAGGAGGTAGCTCAGATGTGCACATTAGACGAGGCATACCACAAAGACAATTGTTCAAGAACTGTACCTACCCTTAAGGTAGGATCCTTGGTGGGTGTTCACAGGAGCTATTTTAGTTTACTTATACTTTAAGTTTTCTTGTACTTTCCAGTTTGGCTTGTATTTTGGACCCTTTTTCTTACTGTACACACTCTTTTTACTATATAGTTTACTTGTGTCTGTATCTTTTTTTGTGCTTGGTTGTGTGTGTTTACAGGTTATAAAGGAAATGCCTTCTCAGTTTTATGGAATACGCCTTTCGATGCTAATCGCCAGCCTCTGGCCTATGGAAGGAGAGATTGGGGTAGTCATGAAACAAGCTCCATGGGACGGGTCATGATAGACTCCATGTCGGATATAACTTTATGTTGATAAGTATCCAAAACTAGCTACAAGGGTGTTGGAGAGTCACTCGGAATCCATGAGGCGTTGATTAAAAACAACCTACCTAGAATCAGTAAGGAATCAGGTAATTATCAGAATCCACACGGCTTTGAGTATATGTAACCTACTCAAAATCCTCATGGAATCGGGTACCACTCATAATCCACAAGGCATCAAGTTTCAGTCATCTACTCGGAATCCACAAGGCATCAAGTAGATGCCAGGTTACATGGTTATCGTGTTGCGTTGTGGTATTTTCTACAGATCATGCATGCAACCCATAAAGAGTAATCATACCAAAAAGACCACCTATCCAGTATACACATACAAACATCCAAAAGAAAACATGACAATTCATATCATGATAAAAAGCATAACATACATCATGATAAATATATCATCATCATAAACAACAACATGAGAATAAAACTTCATCTGGAATCAAGATATCACATCAATAACATGAAATCATATCATATAATATCACGTGCTACACATGCACCCACATGAAATAATAAGTTAATAAAGATATTAAATAATCCAACACAACAATTAAGTATGGAAACATGTGTAAACAAGAACCCAAAAGATAGGGAACCACCAACACTAAAGGTTGATGATGTAAAATTAAACGGTAATAAACCATAAAAGATCCCACTTCACGATCTAATTGTCAAAAACACTAAAATATTGATTTTCGTTATGTATTTCTAGAATTAAATGATTTTTATTTTAGTTTAGAAGAAATAAAATATCACATAAGATGAATCATTATCTCTAATGGATAATTTTTTAATTAACATTTAGGTCAAATCATATGTTTGATACATTATTCTTTGAAAATATATTTATTTATTATCATTTGTTAATTTTAAATAAATTGTCCCTTTATAATCTATGTGATTAAGAGTTGATATTTTTTATTTTATAAATTATCCTTTGATTATCATTATATAATTCTATATAAATTAGCCTAGATAATTATCTTAGATAATTTTTTATCTCTCTCCTAAAAATTTTCACAATCAACCTTTTATTTTTAGTTAATTATTTAGTCTTTTTTAAAATTATAATTAATTAATATCTCTCAAACAGTTCCTCCTATGACAATTCTAAGACTACTGTTGGTTTTGGAATGGGGGGGTTTACCCTTGGTGGGGTAAAAATTTCATTAGCAATTAGAATTTGGTCTTGTAGCTCATAAATTTTAATTTATTTAATAATTAGATTAAATATTGGTTTTATTATTTAAATTAAATTGTTATTTTAACTCAAATATCAGATTCTACTCTTCATAGTCTTCTCCAACCCTCTCAAATTTCCATAGCCACACCCCCCATTATTCTAGAATCATGGAAACTAAGTTATTTTGGCCAGTTCAAATTGATCACCTTAAATAGAAGAAACTAATCACTCATTTTAAATTCTAACTTGAAATCATTATGTATTTTGGGGGTTTTGAAAATAACATGGTGGGATAGGTTTTTTGTTCTTCCTCTTAAAATACCTGAACGATTCACCCTTATTTTGGGTTGATCTCTTTGAATCTCACTGAACCCAATAATCACTTTGAAGCAATCCATATATTCTGGAGTGACCCCCTCCTTGATGGGGGTACCATATGGGTCACCTTATTCCTCCGAAAATAGGATATGAACACTAGGTTGCGGTTTTCTTTCCTCTTTTTTTAATTAATTTAATTATATTACACTTTTTCCTTCATTTTCAAATCTTCTCTCATCAATATCTTCTTCAATATTTATTTACAAGTCATTTTTAAATATTATGGGTTAAGTTATTATTCTAATGGTCATATTACAGGTCAAAAGTTTATTTTAAATTACAATGGTCATATTGTTATTAAAATGTTTATATTACCTTAATAATTTTTATTAATACCACTCATTCCATTCACTCATCATTCAATGAATTTTTTATCAAGGTTCCCAATATCCAAAATTCCAATCATATTATTAATGTTATAATTTGTTTTTTTGTAATGTTGTTTACAACCTGGTTCAATCCATGTAACCATGATGTTCTATAATTTTAACTTCTTGTTATACTATTTTTTATTTAAAAATTCATTTATTTTTAATTTTATGTATTATATTTGTTCTCAATATGGATAATTATTTATTTGTAAAATAAATTATTGATGGTTCTAATTATGTGGAACATGTGTTCTTTTTACTATACCATAATATTAAACATGGAACACATATATATTTAGAATGATAATTTCAAATATAAATTTCTTAGTCATTAAAATATTACAGAAACTAGACAGAATTCAGATTCACTAGAAAAAATAATTATTAAAACACACAATGAAACATAATCATTGATGTTGTATGTCATGACCTGACCCACCGAGACCCCACTAGGGCTGACAGTAATCCAATTTTGACCCCCACAAGACTACCTCCAATAGGATAGGGGAAAGTGAAAAGTTCTAGGTAAGACATATCATTGAAATGGGAGGCCTTGTCCTAGGTACCTAGACACACACACACGACCGACTCTATGAAATAGTATATAAATAAAAGAATAAATTGAATTATATTGAGTTTAACCCATGAATGAAATAACCTAGAAGAAATACAAATAATTAAAACAATGCAATAAAAATCTTAAAGGGAAAATACATTCCCAACTAGAAAAGAGGTATCATCCTACCGACAACATAAAAAAAGGGAAAGTCTGAAGAGATCCCAACTCACAATCTCTAAGGTTGACCACCCAAAACAGTCAGTATCACCAAGTACTATAATGCTTCTCTTAATTCACCCAAAATATTACTATCATCTGTATAAGACACAACACTTGAAATAAAATCCCATTTAAGGGTGAGTTTATATATACCGATTATGAGAAACCAAAAAGCAAAAATTGGGTAATATAAATAACAACTGTCATCTCAACCCATAAAGAAAAAGTGGAATGAAACCCAAAATATATTCTCAATGGAAACCCAAGTGAGAGTGAAAAAAATATCTATCTCCACAAAAAATTAAGATTTCTGATTTTGAATGTATCACTAAGTGTCCATCTCTGATTCCCAATATCACAAAAAACCACACTAAAAATAGTGTGGAGGTCCCAAACCACACCACTATACTCCATAGCTGAGGGGGAACTATCTGCAATAGGGGACCCACTCTTCACTAGAGATTAAAGGTAAGGGTACCATTCCATAGATAGAGGACCCACATCCTCTATATCATGGGGGTACCAAATTCACATATTCAAAGAGTATGGGGGACCTGTATCCTAGTGAAGTAGGGGATACCGACCCCAAAATCCCTACGATGATCAGACTTGATCACTACCATCAACTGATCATCACTAAAAAAGATTCCCTTATCCTAACACATCATGTTGAATCTATGATTCCAAAATGAAGGATACCATAACATCCTATGTGAAAATAAACATTTGATAAGTATATGACATTCCTAAATCCAAGTCCCAATGAAGGAGATACAATAGTTTGAAGGTTTGGTAAATAGTATATAGAGTGTAGATTGTGTAAATGACTTTTCTTATCTTCCCCAAGTGTTCCCCTATCTTCCAGACCTTCTATGCATACTTCAAATAGTGATCATGTTCTTTTCTCATGCTCGTGTACACTAGTTGGGTATAAGTACCCTGATCATGTCCTCGTACATGGTCATGCCCATTTACATTGGAAATTTCCATGTACCTTTCCATAAATGTTTCTAGATACACATGGGGTACATACCAAGCCACCAGAATTAGGTTACATAACATGTATGAGTCATACACGGTATGTGATATTTAACTCTTGTAGAAACACTGTATGTCATATAAAGGAGACTACATAACATGTGTTCTTTGTATGTACACTCCATGTATGTCAGGATTTTATAGAAACTGAAGAAATCATGATGAATATCACCAGAACCTTCATCGCTACTAGGTCCACTATAGAATATATTGAGTAACTATGATCCAAGGATGACTACTACCGGTCTATCACTAGTGGCATTATTCCATCCAATGAACAACATATAGTTCATCCTCATTGAATCGTGTCACCACATCACCTCCCCAATGGATGAAAACACATGATCAAACATATAGTTAGTGTCACTAACACCTACATCCTACATTGCATCATGATCAAGTAGAAAAAAATTGATCTCCAACTCATTCACACATCCATCACCTGACATAGGGTTTTGTCCACACTGGAATATGTTGGGAAACTATCGAACTGTGACCCCAGGGGCCAATGATGAATAATACCAATAATTATGGTTGAAAGTCAAAAAAATGAAGTGAGAAACAATAATTGGATAGTTTAATCCCATCAAACGATATGATAGTGAAAAAACCAGGGTGAACTCACTTGTGTAGTAAGAATTATAGTTTGGTTCAAGAATACCAAAATTAATTGGGGTTCATACAAAGAATATAAATAACATACATTAAGAAGATTTAAAATCCACGTTCAAAAATTAAATCAGATAGGGTAGAAATATCTAAAATAAAATTCTCAGTTGTGAGTTTAGATTGATTTATGATAAAAAGTGGGTATATGTCTTTTCCATTGGTTATATTAAATAACTTTATTGGTGAATATTAATCCTTTACACAATTATAGATTCTCCTTGATCAATTGTCATCTATTGAATATTCTCCTCCTTGGATCCTATGTAATATCCAAGGGTTATATGGCTGACCCTAAGGATTTTCCATAATAAAGAATATATAGAGGATAATTAGTTTTGGGTTATTTTACTGAATTAATAAAATAAATTAATAAATCATTAAAAACACATGTAAATGATCAAAATCATCTTAACGGCCAACCCCAACTGACAATATGTCACTCTAAGGGTAAACCACACATTTCATATAAATTGTGGTCTTATATTTCCCAACTGAGGTTGTGCTCAATGTGGGAACCATTTATTCTAAAAATAAGTGTACTTATGCTTTAATATATTTTAATTTATGTAATAAATTTTCTCTAAGGTCCCATGGAACCCAAAAATATTACCAACTATGAGGAAAAATCCCAAGATACATAAATAAATAGTCAAAAGACTAAATCAATAAAACTAGAGTTGTTAAATTTTCCCATCCTTTAAGGCTTTTCACCCCAAAAATGATAAGATAAAAAAAAGGTGGGGGTATTGAGCTGCATATGGATATCACACTCACAGGAGAACTCATCCACACTCTTATGCTACCTGAGTACTCAAACCAAAGGAAGGGTCCATCCATGTAGGATCATACAATATTGTCCCTCGATCACTGTTGGGTACTCTGAAAAGGTGGATCTTTCCTTGATTCCTAGTTCACTCAAGTCAATAATGTGTGTCAATTAAATAGTAATATCCTTGGTCGGGACAAATAGAAGATGTCTTGTACTCTTCCAACTATGGGGGAAAGGGAAAGTGATAATCAACATATCCAACACTCTTCGGATTCTCAAATGACCTGAGAAACATTAAGGATATCATGCTTCCCCAACCAAATATCTGCAATCCTCATCATGGGGACAATCTCAGGTAAACATGGCTTCTATTATTGAACTCCAAGTGTCTAAAATATCGACCAACATAAGATTTATATTATCTATGGGCTATAATCATAAACTTGTGGATCACCTGAACCTTCCTCATCATTTACCATGCCAACTATGGACTAAAAATAGATATATCTATAGTATCATTCTAACAAAAGGGTGACCTATAGGTCTCCCCTAAAGGGTCTATAACGGTTCTATGATGATATTCAATTGATAGAAATTATTATAAGAAAAAAATCTAATGGTAATTGATCCTCCTAGATTTGGCCAAATCCCAACCCACAAACCCTCAAAATATCATATAACATGAGGATAGTATGTGTGGTGTGTCTATTAATCTATGGGTAAAATGTCATACGTATCCATAACTCAATCTTGAAATCAACCTGCAAACCTCTTCACAAACACAACATTAACAGGGAATCATGTTTTGAGAAAATAATCATGGGTACCCCATGAAGTAAGATAATATCCCTCATGTAAAAATGCCCTAAACTCTCAATTAAACTCCTCTCTCTAATAAAAAGTAAGTGTGCCGACTTGGTGAGTTGGTCAATAATCACCTTGACCAAATCATGGCCCCACTCGATCCATGGAAGTCCCATAACAAAATCTATCAATATGACATCCCACTTCCATTCTATAATCTTAAGAGGTTCATTTAAAATAGGTACAACCTGATGTACATCCTTTACCACCCAACATGTTCGACACCTAGAAAGAAACTCAGAAATGGTCTACATTATGGTAGGCCAAAAAAATTCAATCGAAGTTCCATGAACATATATCCCATTCTAGTATATACAGCTAAATGAGATGTATGATACTACCTAAACACCTAATCCCACTATATTAATGGAATCATTATCTTCCCCTGGAAAAGGATGCCATTCTTCCCTCCATAAAGAACAATATGGTGAATCAGTTGGGGATGTTCACTCATGTTGACCCTCACAGTCAACATCTCCCAACTGATCCTCCCACACACACTGAATAGGTGGTGGAGTCACTACCATCAATTGAATACAATATTCAACCCTATCCTCCATCGAGGTTTGCTAAAACTAATGCAACTTCTTAGAAAACTACTCCACCACGAGAGAATGATACTTCCTACTAATGGAATATGACACCATGTTTTCCCTCCCTGAAGTATATACTATATTGAAGTTATAATCCTACATGTACTCTAAAAAACCCTCTATTTGAGGTTGATCTATCTCTGAGAGATGATTTACTTGAGACTTGGGTGGTCTCAGTAAATAATGAAATCCTCCTTCAAAATAAAATGCCTCCACATATTCAAATAGAAGACTACTCTAATGAAATCTAATTCATGGGTCTCATAATACTATACATAGGTTTAACCTACCACAACCAATAATTGATCACTGCCTAACTATGCGTCAATACGCAACCAAGACTAGATCTAGAGGGAGTTAAAAATACCATGTAGTCAATAGCCTCCTCTGGTAGACTTAAAAATCAAATACTGCTCAACCTCATCCTAAAGTCCTTGAATAATATTTGACATTGCTCAGTCTTGGAAAACAGTTGTCCCTTCCACATCAAGGTAGTAAAATGGTAATTTTGGAGAAGTCTTCCATGAACCTCCTATAGTACCCTTCCAAACCAAGGAAATTATGTACCTATGACATGCTATTGGGTGGATCCAAACCAAACACTACATCAATGTGTGTTAGATCCATAGATAAATCATTCTCATAGATTACATGCCTCAAAAAGAGAACATTACAGATACAAAACATGAAATTCAAGTGCATACCATAAATATGGTTCCCCTAGAATAGGTCTAGGACCATCCTCAAAGGATATGCATGCTCCTCCTCTAACATAGAGTATATGAGAATCTCATCAATGAAGAAAACTATGAATCCATCCAAGTAGGTCTTAAAGATCTGGTTCATAAGATCAATGAACACATAGTGGACATTAGTCACACCAAAAGGTGGCACCAAGAACTCATAGTGTCTGTAGTGATACCAGAATGTCATATTCAAAATATCATCATCATAAACCCTAAATTAATGGTAACTGGATCTAATATAAAGTTTTGAAATCCATCTCACACATTTCAAATGGTGGAAAAGTTTATCAATCCTCATCAGGGGTCATTTACCTATATATTTTTCCTAATTTAGGTGATGATAATAAATAAAAATCCATGAAATCAAATACATCTTTTTCAATGAAAAATAAGTGTTTCCTAGGGGGACCCATTGGTTCTTATAAATCCTTGTTCTCAAAGGTATTACAACTACACCCTCAACTCTCAGATCTCAGTTGGGGTAATTTGATATGACTCAGAATATATTAATGTTCTCCTAGGGTGAAATTTGATGTAGAATTCAGTCTCTCACCTAAAAGGTAGAATGATATATATTTGAGAATGATTTCCATATAATAGTCCACAAAAACTAGAAGCTATATACTTAAAGTGATCGTTACACCAAGGGACAAACTCACCAAATGATGGGTGATAGGTTGTAGCTTCCTGCCCGAAATCCACACTCACCCAGCCATAAGAACTATCTCTTCCATGAAGTAGAATTTATTCCCGTCCATATAGAGGAATCTAAATATCCTATAATAATAGTTTATCTGGGCACACACTATGGATAAGTTGTCCATACCTAGGACAATTCCATAACGTTTCTTCACAATGACCAAGTGACCCAATGAGAAACTCTATCCACTGAACACCAACTCACACTATCAAAATATGTAAGATATAAAAGGATTTATCCCAAGGGGAAAATCAAGACATATCTTTTAGTCTAAAGTCTCAACTTGAAGCTCTAGATCCCATATGAGGTATATGGATATAAAGGAATGAATCAAGAATGTGTCTACAAGTATTGTAGCACATGTAGAAGAGACATAGATCATACCACAAATTATACAATGAGTAGCCTATTCATAAACCTCCATAGCCTTCAACTAGACACGCACTCAAACACTAGCTCTCTGAACTAGGTATGGGACACCATCTGGTAGTGGTGGATGTTTCTCTTAGCATCATTATCCTCCTACAAATCATCCCTCTTGAGCCCCACATTCTCTTCTTTTAGCACCTCCCCCCTACGGGCCTCCCATATCATGCTTGGGAAATCCTTGATCATGGTAATGCCTCTATTATGGTAGTATATTCATTGTATTTCTATGATCCTTGACATATTGGTTCATAAAATATCAAGTCATGTGACCTCACTATTCATAAGATTAACATCGTCCCTCTCACAGAAAACTAGATTCTCTTTGTGAACCCTAAACTATAGACCCACATGTTTGATTCTGGGCATGGGGACATCTCCTACACCCACACCATAATGACTTATGACTATTAGATTTTATAGATAACTCATGCCAATGATTCCCACTACCGGATCCTACCAACTGACATCCCCCCTGCTAGAATGATCTATAAAACCAAAACTTTCTCTAATAATCCATAATGAGTACTAATGCATAAGGAGACACTCTATCATGAATGTCACTACGAAGGCCCATTTAAAACATCAATTCCAAGAATTATCCATCTCGTACCATATTCTGAGAGTAACACATGAGGTCGGTAAACCTCATGGACCACTAAACAACTATCTTGTCAGCCTATTTTATATTCATAAGATCATATATATATATATATATATTAAAGGCTTGAATGGTGGTACTTATTGTGTAACAACTATTGTATGTATATCCATGAGTAAATTCCCTCATCTTGAGTTTTGGAGATTAGACTCCACCAGTGCATTATTGATCTATGAAGAAGTTTATCTGGGAGGGAAACCATCTGATCAATCATGGTCCTTATAAGTTGGAAAATTCATACCACCATCTCGATCAAATCCTTCACTACCTGAGGGTCAATCTTACAATGAAAACTTAGAAGTCTATGTCACTGGAACTCATGAAATGTGCTAATCCTTCTTTCATTATTTCCATTACTTTATATAATTTTTTGATTCCCAACATGGCATTGGTTATCCACTGTAACCATTATTTTTGGATCCCAGTATTTCTCATTTGGTGATAAAATTTATTTGTTCCCACCTGGAGGAAAAACCTCATTAGTGTGTCCCTAAACTGGAGCCTCATCTCTCATTAGATCATCGTCATGATCCTTGATCAGTTTCCTAGCTGGATATCATCATATAGACATCATGATATTTTAACAGGATATAAAAATTGTATATGTGCATACAAGGGAACCTAACTCAAGAAGGACATGAAAGTCAAAAATACAAAATCCTATATGATGAAAGTACCATTTTTTAACGACAATGGATATCTCAATTTCATGTATCAAAAAGTACATTTTCAGAGTCCCAGTGTACATATATATCATCCACCACACCAATTGTGGGTTCCCTAGCATGAGACCCAAACATGAGACACACTGACATCATATCCCTAAATTCCCAAACCAAAACTCACAAAGGTCCATCTATAAAAACCAAGAAGGGGAAATACCACCTTTGATATCACTCTATTATGATCGAAAACATTGGGAACCATCCTAAGCTGATAGTAAGCTAGGTGTAACAACCCTAGCATGTCTCAAAAATTCCATGGTTGGAAACAAGCACTGAGAAGGAATGTCACTAAAATGGGAGGCCTTAGACCAAGTACCTGTATACATGCCCACTAATAACTCTAGGAAATAGTTAATAGATAAAGGAATAAACAAAATCATCTATAATACAATCAAATCATTAAATAACCTCTAGGGAATATATCAATGTATAAAAGTGTAATATAAAAGTCATAATGGTAAAAAATAAACACCAAACCAGAAAACAGGTCCCAACCTACCAGTAACTAGAAAAAAGGAAATATTGAAGAGATCCCAACTCATTATATCCATGGTTTACCCCTGGAGATGTTCAGTATCTCTATATACTACTTTTCTCCTCTAAAATCAACATCAATCTTTTTTTCATCTTCATAAGAAACAACACATGCATGTAAATCCCATGTATAGATGAGTATATAAAAACTGAGTAGAATGACCTGAAAGCCAAGAAGATAAAAATAGAAATAAAAATAGTCATATCAACCCAAATATATGATGAAAAATATCCCAATAGATATTCTAAATCAAAAACCCAGAGACATAGAAAGTGTATCTCCATCTCCACAACCATCTAAGAATGATGTGTCATCCTGTAGCTCCAACAGTTCATCTCTAATTCCCAACATTGTGCACAACTTCACCATAAACTATATAGAGGTCCCAAACTTCTCCACTTAACACAACATCCTAGGGGAAAATATCTATGTTATTGTGGTGCCTCCCCTCATAAGCTCATATATTAAGTGGGATACCGAATCTACTTGTGTGAAGAGTATGAGGGACTCGTACCCTGGTACGGAAGTGGGATATCGACCCCAACATCTCTCTGATGATCAAACCTGATCATTTCTATATCACAAGAACCACTTATGGAATAATATCACTCATGAAATCACATTTCACATCTCTAAAGCCAAAAGTAATGCAATAATCACATACGATGTGAAAACTACTCAGGATAGACTGCCCATGGGACCAAATTTGAGTATCGAGTAAGGAAATACACAAGATGGAAGGTTACATAAGCATTATATATTCTGTAGAGGGCATCAACAGTGTTTCTTGGATTCCCCATGTATAAATTCCTCTTCCATAACATGAAATTTAACTTCTTCCCATCCTTATATACTTTGGTTGTTCCCATGTGCATTGTTCATGTTTGGATATCGTAGTCATGTACATGTACATGGTCATGCCCATGTACTCTGGTCATGCCCATGTACTGGGTCATGTTCATGACCTTGTAATATCAAGGTACATTCCGAGCTTCTAGAACATGGTTTAATTATGTGTATGGGTCATACACAATGTTATATATTTAATATCACCCAAAACCCTAGACACTACCACAGGGGGACTTCATAGTGTGTGTTCCTCTAAAGTACACACTGTGTATGTTAAGAATTTTTATAAATGGATAAAATACTCAGACATCTCACCCTAACCTCCACCACTGCAAGAACGGCCACATAATCCACCAAGGAACTCAAATATATTTTTGACCACACCCGATCTATATTCACTGGCCAGATTCTAGCCACCCAAACACTGTACGATTCATTCTCATCGCACCACACTATCGTGTCACCTATCCCATGGATGAAGACCCATGATCTATCTTCTAATTCATGTTTCTAACACCTAAATCACACATCAAATCATGAAAAATATCAAAATAATGATCACCAACTCATGCATACACCCTTCATGAATCAATGTGTTCGGTCGCACTCAAATCCAGCTCGATAATATCGAACTATGGCCCCATGGGACAACAATATATAACATTAAGAATTATGGAGTAAAGGTATAATAATGAAGTGAAAAACAATCACTGTCTAGTGTGATCCCATCCAATGATTCCATAGTGTGGAAGGTAATGTGAAATTGAATGTATCACTAGAGTAATAGTTTGGTTCAAGAATACCAAAAAGAAATGAGATCATGCAAAGAACATAAATCATAGATATAAAGAATATTTAGAATACATACACAAAAATTGAGTCAAATAGGGTAAAAATACATAAACAATCTTCCCTATATCAATTTTTGGTCACCCACTAGTGAAGAATTTTTTTGTTTCATTGTCACTAGTGAGATCTAGGAACCTTATTGGTGAAGATGAATCCTTTGAAAAATAGTTCCTGATTCTCGATCATTCATCATTCGTCACCAACTATTCTCCTTGGGTCATCTCTAATCTATCAGAGTTGTGTGGATAATCCTATAGATTTTCCATATTGAATAATATATGGGGGTTAATATGTTTTGGGTTATATAAGTGGTTTAATTAAATAAATTAATTAGTAACTTGACACACCCACCAACAGTTTCCATCAATCAAACTCCCAATATTGAATAACTTTATGATATTCTAATGGTAAAACCCATGTTCCAAAATAAATCATTATCTCAAATTTCCCATATGAGGCCCCGATCAATTAGAAACCCATATATTCTGAAAATATTCATGTGAGTGCTTTGATATTTTTTTTAATATAATTAATATATTAATACAGGGTCCAACTACACCCAAACACAATTCCAAATCCAAGGAAAAATATCTATTTATATAAATGAACATTTAAAGGACTAAACCAAAAAAACATATTCATCACATAATAATCCTTTATACAATAATATAGTGAACAATGCATAATTCAACATTGTAATACCAAATACTCATGACCAAAGGTCCATATTTAAAACAAAGGAGCCATACATAACCTCACAACTCACAGTGAAACATACCAAACCAAAAGAGTACCTCTAATCTAGAAAAATAATCTCACTAGCCAGGATGTGATTTGTTCAATAGTTGATATTTTTATATGAAAACCTTCTCTAATTTCTCCATCAATATCTAAGTTCACCCTTAAGAATCTTCAGCATTTAAAAAACAAAAATAGGAGTATTAAGTTAAATTTGGGCCTCTATATATTATATACTGTGAAATACACCTCGTATGAAAATATGGTTGATTGGAAACTATTTGTATTTGATAGAATATTTTAGGCATATGTACTCTACATATAAATAATAAACCCTTGGGCCGAGCCTCTACCTCTGGATCCCCCCATCTTGATCGGTATCCCTGTCTCGACTGGGCAAGAAAAATGAGGTATGGCCCACTGTGTTGATGGATTGATATGATGAACCATTGTTGATTGGGTCGTTACCCTCTAGGAAACTATATTGTCCTAGCTGGAAACAGTTCCTTCACTGGTTGAGGCTCTACCTCAGGGAAGTGACCTCTTCATGGGGGAGGGGGTTTCCATGTGTGGAGGGTTTGAAAAGGCCACACATGTGAATTCCCTATTAAATAACAAAGGAGATAGATCAATAATCAAACACTATAAAAAGTTTATTAATATTTAAAATATGTATTCTATATGGAATTTATAATTAAATACTTTTCATTATTTATATAAAGGGTAAAAATTGTGATTTATTACCATTATAATTTTCCATCATTTAGAAGGATAACATAATATTTTATGGATACCTTTTTACATGAATTCAAGAGTATATTATAAATAGTTAAAGAAAATTTTTGATTTTTGATCCACTTAATGTGATCAATTAAATGGTTCATACATGGATACCACATCAAGTTTATCATTGGAAGTCAATTATAAAAATAGTAATGTTTTACAAGCATTTAAGGACAAAAACATGAATATGTTGATTACTAAGCTGTGTATGGATCTATAATTATAAAAAACTGATTCTAAATGTATTAAAACTTTCAATGATATATATAATTTTTTTTATTTGTAGCATAATAACCTCAATGATAGATTATGGAATAGAATTTCAAATTAATTTTTAGAGAAGACCATGAAATGTTATATTATTTAATAAAAAATTTATTGTTAATTAGTCATTGGAGTTTGATTAATGGTAGAGATTTTGATATATGATGATGCATATTGTGAAATGAATCAATTAATTATTCTTGGTAGTTCAAAAATTTTACATCATTGGATTAGCCTTGAAAACACAATACTATTATAAGGCATTCATTGTGGAAAGAGGAAGAAGGATAAAGAGAGTATTCAGAATGGGTTATAATATGGGAAAAACATCTAGCTGGAGATGGAAATGATTCAATAAGAATTTTCCACAATTTAAATAAGATTATTTGACCATGAAATAAATGTATTTGAAGTCACTAAGTTTCACATTCCCCTCAAAAATATCATCATCCCTATATTTTTATTTTCTCTATAAAATATTTACTATGATTGTGACAACATACAAGAACTGTGTTATCCTTATACAAATGTTTCCACATCATACCCATTTATTCTCTTCTCTTCAATGTAATTATTTTTAAAAGTGTTTCACATCTAGATAATTTGATACCAATACAAATAATAATGGAATTATATTTTAAATAAATACAACTTCCCCCATTCCTCTAAAAGACTTATACGACTACTGAATGTTCATAGCTTGCTACCATGATAGATTCGATTATTAAGTTAATTTATTAATTAAATAGAAAAACCCAATGATTAGGGATCTATATTAATATACATGATATTTATTCTATAAGGTTATAATTTAACACATTTTAATATGATATTAATCTATTCATTGAATAATTCACATGGTTGAAGTATAGTTATAACTGGTAATTATGAAATTCAATTTTAATACATGTGTTTGTATATATTTATTTTTGAATTTTTTATGAATGAAATATTTTAATGGTATATATAAAATTATAAATTCCTCATCTAAATTAGTATAGGAAACTTATAAATTTTAAAACATGTATTTGAATATTCAAAGTGTTAAATATTTAAACAATCAAAAATTGTTCCTAAAAAATTAGCAAATATCATACATAAATTATGTATTCAAAATATTTTAAAAAAATTATTTATTATTTATTTTTTACATAAAAACACTTTTTAAAAAGTTTATAGATGGATAATCATAATGTTGGAGGTTTCAACATTCATGTTCCCCCCTATACTCATAGATATGTAGTTCAGGGTGTGATTATGGTATATTGGTCATATATTATCCATCATTTACATAGAGTATCTATTATCAAAAACCAACAATAAATTATTTCCATTCTATGTCTCTATAGATACCCATTCCTTTTACATAAATATACAATAAAATAAATCAATGGATAGATAACCCTGGTGTCATTGGGGGACTAGGTACATAAAACTACAACATGAAACGAAAATAATAAATATTTATTTTAATCTCCATAATTTTATCTAATATCCCTTTGGTATCCAAAAATTCTATTGGATAACCTAGGGAATATATAAAAGGAATTAGTGAGCTATGAATCCCAATAATCGAATAAACATGATGAATAAGCATAGAATATGAGTAAAAATGAACAAAATGTTATCCTAAATGACTAGGGTCAGGAATAATCATATGGACGTATGAAATAAATAATAGTAATAAAAAGATCATGGAAACATTGGATTGTGGAAACAACATATAACGTGACAAACGAATAATTAAAGGCTAACTACTAAGACAACATCACATAGAAGATAGTGTCCCATCATGGATTAGGTTTACTCCACAATCTTAGACATATCATATATTAATACATAAATAGTACCAAATGTATTGGAGTGTTATATGGGTGCACCCATAATAACATGGTCATTAACATGTGTGTCATGTAAGGAAATCAAAAACAGGTCATAAGAATTAGAATTGGGAAATGGATTACATATTCATATATTATAACATAACTGAATATCATTACATAATGAATTCTATGAAAGAAGGGATTAAATTATCTTGGGACATTATTAGATAAATAAATAATCATAAAACATGAAAATAAATTCTAGGTGAATTTAATACATAAAAGGATAGGATAAATAATTTTTAGAGTATACTTTTTAAGTGGGGATTTTCGAAAAGGGGTAGAAAATCATTAAATAGGGTAAGAGCATAATCATTAACGTAAAACTATTGATGAACTAAAAATTAATTTCCCTAATAAAATGGGAAATTTTAGTAACCATGTGTGGTTTAAGACACTTTATGGGGTATTACTTTAAAAGGTGTAATAAATAGAGAAGTTTTTTGAATTATATTTTCATAATGAATGAAATTGATAAGGAAATATTAAAAACAAGTATATAATCAATATAGAAATTTCATAATTACTATATATATGTTATAGGAACATTTATAAAATAATTAATAAATACATGAGAATAATTGTGTTCTGAAGTGATTTTTACATAGAAAATGCATGACCCAAAATAATGGAGTTTGGTTCAAAAGTCCCCTTTCCTTAGTTCCGCAATCATTCTGTACATGGAACTAAAATCCTATATAATCAAATTACATTCATTAATTACTAAATTCATAACCTTTTACATTTATATTTTATTAAATATAATTATATTATTCTCATTTTCACCCTTTTCAAGGAGATATCAAGTGTAATTTTTGTTGGTAAAAATTCCATCAAGGAATCATTGAAGCATTTTTTGGTTGGTTGTGTTTGTTGACAAAGTGGGCCTCGATGTTTTGTTTGTTGATAAGGTGGGTTAATAAGTTCATTTTTTTTAAAAAAGGGGGCATAAATTGTGATTTTTCGGATTCAAGATATGTTTTTGGAAATCCATCATTGGAAGAAGAACCTTGAAAAGGGAATGAATGATATGGAGGCAGTATAAAAAGAGCAGATACAAGGTGGTGCCAGGAGATAGAGACTAGCATGGATGGACTTTCGCGTTGGGAGGAGACTTGTGTGTAGGCACTCAGGGTACCCAAAAATTTTTATAAATAGAGGAATACCCCTTCTCAGTTTTGATGAATCTCAACACTTCTAGGAAATTGAAGCTCCAGTCGCACATGTGGTTTGGGCGTGCAAGTGGTGGTTTGGTCGTGCTAGTATAAAGATATTCAGAAGTTATGCACCCGTTGATAGTTGCATGCCAATATTGGTTTGGGCATAAAATGGTGTGAGTCACCCAAGTTTTCTGTTGAATAAGGCATTTTTGTGAAAGTTTTTAGGCGACACTTGCGTGCCAATTTTGGAGTAGTGCGCCAAATCATAGAGAAGCGAGCTAGGCATTAGGGAAGTGCGCCAAGTATAGAGAAGCACGCTAGTCACTCTAGGGGTACAATTTATGAATTTTATGATAAAATATGAACCAAAAAATCACAATACATAGAGGCTATATGATTCATGAACAAAAATACTCTAGGCTCCACCTGCTCTGGGTTCCACCACCACCAGACAGCTCGACCACTCAATAAGTACTCCTAAAAACCATTTGCACCATACCTTTTCCAACATCCCGATATATGAAATCTACAAATGCACCAATGTTATAGAGTAGGTTTGAGTATGAAACTCAGTATTATTTCCCCAATCACAACCCTACTCACTCCACTAGAACAAAGGAGTTAGCCACATTTATATAAAATAGTTTATATAAAACAATTTCTGAGAATAGTTTATAACTAAATATAAACACTTCTCAAAACTGTTTATAAATAAATATAAAATAAAACCATATGAACCAATTTTCTAGAAAGATATACTATAGTTAAATATTTAAATAAATATTAAAAACACTTTCTGAAAACTAATTTTGAAAACCAATAATCTTCACATAACAACAACTACAAAAAATGAATGCAACATTGTGAAAGTTTCGTACTCATGAGCAGTTTCTCATCGATCTACCAAGTATTTGCAAGGTAATTATTCATCATGTTCCATTTAACCATTTTCACCAATCACATGATCATATTTCCACCATTTCAAGTAATAAAAAATGATACGCACACCATGTTTTCTAAAAAAAATCAATTTCAAACAATTTCACATGTTTCCATAAAAATGCATGTTTATTGAAAATTTTCCAACCATCCAATTTCAAAACAATAAATCATTTCAAAAAACCATATATCCAGTAGAATAATTATAAATAAATAACTTTTACTAAATTATATAAGATCCGTAATTTAAAATTCCCCATTTAAAATCAAAAAATAGGATTTTTCATAAAACCCCCCAATTTTTCTCATTTTCCACCAAACATCACTAAAGAGGGTTTAACAATTGTATGGCAGAAAAAACAATTTAATCTAGATTAAAAACTAAATTTTAATTTATTCCAATAAATTATAGCAAGGTAATATGAGAGTGAATCCACCTACCTCACTCGTTTCGACGAAAAGTGAGAATGGATGAAGAATACTCAAGAATTCGAGTCAAGATTCCAAGAAACCACCCAATATCTTCTATTGTATAATTAACAACACCTAATATAACCTTATTTGGACTCAACACTCTTATATCTATCCACAGGGGAATAGATATAATAAAAATATATGAAGTGGTGAGTTGATCGAAGAAACCGTGAATAAAACGACGAAGAACAAGAACTTACCACAAGAATCTTCCTTCAATTCACCAAGAAATGTGTTTGGATCACTTCCAGATTAATGGGAGAACCTCTTTTGGAATCTAGGGGGGAAAATTCGTTTTTGTGTTGATTTGGGTCAAAATATATCAAATATATGGTCAAAATTAATTAGATCCAAAAATATAGGGAATTAGTTTTGGGCTTGCATGGTTTGGCCACATGGTTTGGCCAAACCGTGTGCTAACCATATACTACTTTTTTAGCCAAAAACCTGAAAAATGTACAACAAAGTATTCCCAAACTTACCACATAAACTTTAAACTTATTAAAAGCATTAGATAAGGGTTACATACTAGAAACTGGGGTGATACATTCTCCCCACCATTGGTCTTTCTGTCCCTAGAATGTTGAAATCGATCATAGCCCGGGAAGAGTTCAGTTCATTTCTCTTTTATTTCCTTATCGCATTCCCAATTATATTCTTGAATCTGACCATGGTTCTTTAAAACCAGCACTAGACTGTTGCTTTTTTCACACAAGATTTTTTCTTTCCTATCTACAATCAACATGGAGATATGTACCAATGAAGCATCTGACTCTAGGTCAACGTGATCCAATCTAATCACATGGTCTGGATCAGGCTGATACTTTTTTAACTGAGATGCATGGAACACATTGTGCAATGAACTGAACTGTGGTTGAAATTCCAACCAATATGCCACCTCTCTAACCCATTCCAATATCTCAAAATGGAAAATGTATTGAGGAGACAAGATTCCATGCTTCCCAAAAGAGTGATTTCTAAGCCTTTGAGACATCCTCAAGAACACATGATCACTCAATAAAAATTCCAACGATCTTTGGTGATGATCCACTTATGATTTTTAATGACTATGAGTTGTCTCTATTCTCTTTCTGATCAACTATATCTTCTCCATTATTTCATGGACAAGGCTCAGCCAAACTAATAAGGTCTCACCTATTTCTACCCAATACAATGGAGAATGATAAGGATGCCCACAAAATACTTCGAAGGGGGCCATATGTATCAAATCTTGATAACTGTTATTGTATGATAATTGGACTATCCTATTATTGTTTCCAAAATTCTTATACACCCAACTCCCTGATAACTTGAATTCCAGTATAAAAAGTTTAACTACGTCTTTTTATTCCATACATTTCAGGTCCCTACAATCCTATACTTTTCAAAGAATTATAAACCAGGAATAGAAAAGATGGATTTCAAATCCAAGACCAAGAAAACTCAAGACTAAATGTTCCAAAGAGAAGAGACCAAGATGATACCATTTGTAATGACCCACCCATTCTCATTGGCTTGAGAACACAATGAGTCATTATTGGGCCTTAGGCGACATGCCCACGATGTCGAAGGTTGTAAATAATTGCCAAAAGGTTTCAAAGACTTGTGGGGGATGATTTAATCATTTAAAGATAAACTATAAACCCACTAACCACAATCTTTAGCAGTTATATAATGCATGAACAAAATGATGAAAATTCAGAAAATCCTTTATACCAAAGTGATCCCAAACAAAAGTGCTACAGTATAAGACAACTAGTCACAACCTAGAAATTGAAAATAACTCATCAAGAAAAAAAATAACATAAATAATCTAGGCTTCCCTGGATCCATGCTTTTCTTCACCACCACAAGACACCTCAACAACTCAAGAAGTAGTGCTAAAAACCTGCTACACCCTACCTTTGCCCACATCCTGGAAGTTGACATCTTCAAAGGAACCAGTGTTCTTGAGAATGAGATATTATAAAACTCACTAGGACTTCCCCAATGACTTCCCTACTCATTCCACTAATATATAAGATTTATCAACATTTATGTAAAACAATTTATATAAAATAATTTTTGAAAATAATTTATAACTAAATATAAACACTTTTGAATATATTTTATAACTAAATATAAAATAAAATCATGTGAAACAATTTTCCAGAAAGTAATACTCTAGGTAAACATTTAAATAATTCTTAAAAACACTTTCAGAAAACTACTTTCTCAAACCAATAAACTTCACATAACAACAACTACCAAAAATGCATGCATTGTTATGACAGTTCCATACCCATGAATGGTTTCTTATCGATCTACGAAGTCATCACAAGGTAATTATTCCCTCTATTCCATTTAACCTTTGGTACCAGGTAAATGATAATATTTCAACCATCACTAGTAATGAAATATGATACGAACAACATGTTTTCTAAAAACCAAAACCAATTTCAAATAATTTCAACTCTTTCAATAAAAATTATGGTTTATTGAAAACATTCCAACCATCAAATTTCAAAACATTAATGCATTTAAAAAACAAATATATGTACTAAATAATTTATAAATAAATCAATTTTACAAAATTTCTAAAGATCCATGGTTTAAAAATCCTCATTTAAAATAAAAAACTAGGGTTTTCCCAAAAACCACCAATTTTCTATATTTTCCAACACCCGTCACTAAAGAGGACTTAAAAATTGTACAAAATAAAAAACACAATTTAATTTGCATTAAAAATTACTTTTAATGAAGTCCAATCATTTCCAGCATGGGGAGATGATACTGAATCCACATACCTCACTCGTTTGGACGGAAACCAACAACTAGTGAAGAACTCTTAAGAATCTAGGTCAAGATTCCAAGAAACTGCCTAAGATCTCCTCCCCTATCATGAAGAACACCATATATAACCTTATATGTCCTAAAAATATTATATCTACCCACAAGGGTAATATATCGAAGAAAAAGAGATGAAAATAAAAATAGATCTAAGAAACTGTGAAGAAAACGAAGAAGAACAGGCACTTACCACACTACCTTCGATTCAATAAGGAACATGTTCAAATAAATTCCATACCAATAAAAGAACCTAATTTGGCCTTTTTGGGAGAAAACATTTGTGTTACGGATGATTTGGGTTGAAATAGATCAAATTTATTTCTAAACCGAATTAGAACCACAAAGATAGGGAATTAGTTTTGGGCTTGCACAGTTTGGCCACACGATTTGGCCAAACCCTGTGCTAACCATGGACCATTTTTTACCCAAAACACTCTAAAAGTACTCCAATGTCTCCCCCAACTACCCATATAACCTTTAAACATATTAAAATAATCAAGGAATGGTTACATACCCAAAACTAGGGGTGCTACAGTGAGTATGGTAAACGAGGTGTTTATTCTGAAATAATATCATTACAATAGAATCATATTTATATTATTTTTATTTATCTATCATGGTGAGAAATATTTTATTATTTTTTGACAAAGAATAAAAAACTATATGGACAATGAAAAAAATATTCTTTAAGGGGGTAGTTTGGCGCTTGCATGACTGACATTCATTTATTTTTATAAGTGGATGAAAATGAGTAAATAAGGTTTGTACAACTAGTATAATGACATTAGTTATTATAATGATACCAAATTCATCATATTATTATGGTGATAAGTTATATGGTAGAGTATGATTAATAATAAAAACATAATATCAAGATAACACTTACATTGGGGACTTGATCTTTAATTGGAAGTATCCTTGAAATTAAAGCGATTAAGTTAACTATATGTGACTAGGGGAATATTTTACTAGAAGGGGGTTATTGGGATAGTAAAATGGAGTTATTTAAAGGATAAATTTGATAGTTAAGTGTGCCTTTGATGGGTCAAATTTGTGTGTTTTTGGAAGTGAAAGTAAGGTAACTTTTGGAAACACCTTTACATTGTTTAATAGTGACATATCCTTTTCAAGGTCCAAAGGATCCAAAATAGAAAAAAGTGTATAGGTCTCACATATTCGTCAATAAAAATATCAAAAAATCAATTCATGTCATGTTTTTTAAATTTTCTAAGACTTTAACATTAAGTTAAACTCTATTTACCCATTTTACTTTTGTCTGGATAAATAAATTTAATACTTGATAATTAATTTTAAGAAAAAAAATTAAAAGTATAATTATTAAAAAATCTAAAACTTCCTATTTAAAATTTTAAAAATAATTTATAGAATAATATTTCAATAGATATAAAATGGTTAATTTTAAAATAAAAACATTTAAACGCATTATTTTTTCAAAAAAACAATAACATTATTAAGATTTTAAATTTATATATATGATAAAATAATCATGGTTACTAATTTTAAATCCATAAATAGATTTATTATAAATTTAATAAAATTTATGGGGATTTTAATCCAAGACAAAACTGAACCTCGCCATGAAAATATATGATTTAATGAGCACACCAAAATTAAGTTTTTTTTATCTAGGTAACATTTTAATTTAGTTATAAACATGTTTGGAATAGCATATATATATAAAAATAAGATTAAAAATGAAAACTTTTATTCCTAAATTATATATTTGATTATTTTAATGGTTTTTAAATCTTATACATTAGGCTTATATGGTGATAGAATCATAAAAAATTTAATTTTCGTAAATCCCATATATTTCGACTAAAAATAAACATTTTGAAAAAATGATCAAAAATTCATAATAAGGAAATTTTGGTATGAGGAATTAAAATTTAAGGTTAATTTTATTAATTTAAAATTAACATATATATATATTCAAATTTTCAATGAAATTTTAAAATATAAAAAAACTATTTTTTATTGGAAAATGACATTCTCAAATATTAAATATTATTATTATTATTTTATATCATTAAACAACAAAATTAGTGTTAAAAAATTGTTAATATTAAACATTTTTTTCAAACAATAGACTTATGTTTCTTGAAATAGAAATACATATCCTATATAATGGAAATTTTTCATAAAAATGCTTTTTTAAAATGTAAATGATCTTATTAGTCATTTTTGGATAGATGATTGATTTTCTTTCATATTAAAAGTATTATCTCATTAATTTATACATAAATTTATTAAATTAGTTACTCTTATTCATTCCTTACAAAGTAAAGGTTTTAATAGTCATATCAATCATTTAAATTTTATCTAAATATATCAGTTAAGATTATGTTTTGGGTCGTTTAAGGAGTAAGTTAATGAAAAAAATTATATATTTAATGGTTATCAAATATTAATATCTCAAAGTGTTACATTATCCCTATTAAGTAAATTCCATCCCTGAAATTTTACTCATAATAATTTCTATAGGGAACTCATAATTGACCACACACCTCTTCATGATCTTGGGTTTATTTGGGATGTGTAATGAGAGTTATATATATGAACAATCATTATAATCACTTTATAAAGAGACACAAACATTACTAATATCACATGGAATTTTAATAAGGGACTTAGATCAATATACATAAGGAATAACTTCCTAAAAAGAGTAAAAATGATTTATATTATAATCATACCACTATGGGTTTTTATTTATAATTCAATATTCAGTAGTTAATGAACACATACAAGGCATAGAAGACTAGAAAATATAGAGTGAAAGCAAACTATATAATACATTAGTAGAAGTTTCATAAAATTTTCCATATTCAAATGGTTATTAGTGACTATCTCCCTTGATGGACCTTGGATTGGGACACTGAGTTGCAAAATTCCCAACACTCTTGCAATTAAAGTAATGAATTTTTGTATATTTTCACTTACTATTTTTTTGTGATTATAATTAACCTCATCACTTGATCCTTCATGAGACTCAATATTTATCTCCAATAATGTTATTGGGACTTTGACTATGTTTACATTTATAATCATATATCATGATAGCTAGTTTATCATAATCATAATATTTCTCACTCTATCTCTCATTCGGTTGGGTTTTTCATTGAGGCAATCTCTAAATTATCCCTCGTACACATTGTTACATCTAGTTCCATCCAATACTAAAGCCAAAATGGTTTACATTAGTGGTGAAACATTATCAATATGGATAAATTATCATAATAGATAACATAAAATGTATTTTTCCTTACAACATTTTACCCATATCATCACATTAGTCTATAATTCCTTTAGTTAAACTGACATAAAATTTAGTTTAACATATATTATTGTTGGTTAAACCTAGATTAATTTTGGTTCGGTTCTCTCATAATTATTGACCAAATCCTTAAAATAGAGATCCTAGATTACTATTACCATTCATAAAATATTTTAAACCCAATATTCATTGAAATTTATTCTTTCAAAATCCTACTTATACTTTATCAAATGATATTAATCCACCCTTATGTACCCAAGTGTGTATATAATCTGATCATATACATTAAATATCATTACTTTCATAAAACTTATTTTATATCTAATTTAATAAACCAGAACAAAGTTATATTTTCCACCAAAAATTTATTTTAACATTAACCATGAACTGGTTTTAATAAACCAATAATTCATAAGGCTACGCACTAATAAATATAGATCAAAATCTAAAAAAATGATAAGAACTTATCTAAAAACATCTTTAATCATTTATCAATCCAAAAGATACCAATTACTATCTAATTTAATTCTTCAAAATCAATCCAGCCATTATTATCTCAACACATTGTGTATATTAAACACAATAGTTATCCATACCCAAATCATGTTTTCCCCAAAGGCTATCCTAAAAAAATAACCTTATCATAAATTCAATTTTAGTGATTATCAATCCCATTTAATATATGTTTTCATTCTTTTAAATTAAAAAAAGTGAAGAATAATCCTTAGATGTTTCACAAAATCCTAATAAATTTGAGAATATACAAGAATATCACTGTTAAATATCACTCACTAATGAGAATATCTAAGAGTTTCAATATTATTAAAATATCAATCTCACTACATTAGGTAAGTCTAGGAAATTCAAATGTTCCCCTATAATAAGGAAATAATAAGCTTCTCAACCATTTAATTATGTTTCCTTATTCTTTAACAAACTTATTCCAACTAAATACTGAAACCAAAATGGTTATGATAATATGCAAAATATGAATATGAAAACATAAATCTTAATATGAATTCACTTATAACACATTTTTTAACATATAATACATTCAGATAAACCTATGACTCTCTTTTTTAAATACTTGGTAATTTGTTGTCATTTTTTTTAATGTTTCATGAGGATTTAAGTCATGGAATGAGTTTCTCTCAAAGGATTGGTTGTGGGGGAGTTTTAAGGACTCGCTTAATCACTCACATCAAGGTTTCCATTTGTTTCATATTTCCTGAAAACTTCCAATGGTTCACTCTTCTGTAGTTGGGTGCAGACCTACTTTCTAAAGGCAAGTGGTTATCTGGGTTTTTAGGCATAATAACTCTTGAGGAATCCCATTGTTTGATAGGATGGGAGGATGGTATCATCGCACCCTTTTGGGGAGAACTGTTTCTTACTCTGGGACTCTCTTATATATTTAAGATATGTTAATGAATCTATTAATAATCCAGATACATGACTGGTTACCCTAACAAAACAATTATGGGTTAATTATCTTTCACGTAAAAAATATTGGGGAACCTTTAATGAATCCATCTACATGTATCTGGGGTTCTTCATCATTTTACAATAATGGGAGGTTTCTTATGTGATGAATCCATTTAACCAAGTGCTTCGAAATGTTCTGTCATGCAAGGAGACGGTTGATATTACAAGGAGGGCATTGAGCCATTATAAGGTGGCCTACATATTCTGTATATTATAATAATCAAAACCCATGTAATTTTTGGAACTATTCAATTTAACCTCATGTATAAAAGACTTTTTTAGGTGATACGGGACACTAGGTGTTCAATCACAGTTCTGGTAGGGACGTCTGATGTATCCCGACTATATAGAGAATCATTGTTATCATAGTTCGTTCATGCCCTTGGGATTTTCCCCAAGGTTCATGCATTTATATAGTAGGGAATTTATTATTCCACTATCCGGGGCTTACATGTTGAAATTTCCTTGGATAGTGGGTATTATTAATGTGATTGAAATGACTATTGAAACTCTATAAGCCCATATAAGCTATGCTCATTGAGAGAAACAAGGGATAGAAAATAATCAGTTCCATTACATATGGATATAGGGGCTTATGTACCAGGACACCCTGTGAGACTTTTAGTATGGATCTCATTCCTCAGGGAGGTATCTTACATATATTGGTTATGATAGGAATTAGATTCATCATAGTTTAGTTCATTTCTCACCCCACGGATGGATGAGGTAGAGTGATTAGCCCATGGAAATGATTCATTCCCAATGGTTGATAAGTCCCTGACATAAGTCTCACATCAAAATTGTTTTTTTCTTGAGATTGGGCCTTAGTAAGGTGTCCAAAATATCTTGAATATTGTGGGAATCAGAGTCACTATAGTTCAGTTGATCAAGTATTAAACTCTAAGGTTTTCTTGGTTTTTTGGGGGTTTTATGTTGCAAATGATATGACCAGTGAAACTCCCTAAACCCATGTGATCAATGATCATGGTGAGAAAAAAGGGATTTAAAGTGATCAATGTTTCTACTTGTAGAGATGGGACTTATATGCTAGGTTTTCCTGAATGATCAATACGCATATGAAACATTGAATTGGTGGCCTACATATCCTGAATATGGAAGGAATTAGAGTCATCGTAGTTTCCTTGGTCAGGGTTTACACTTTGAGTTTCCCCTACTGATCAAGGCTTAGACACTGAGAATGGAAGATTTTATCAGGTTTTAGGAGGCTTTCTTGATCAGATCTTCTTTTCTATAGGGTAATTTGTGACCCAATTGTCATGTTCAGAGGACATTTGTGATATTCATCCCGATTCTTTTGTATTCTGTCGTATAACCTAGTTGACATGTCTAAGGGGTGTCGCATGATCTAGCCAACTTGTCTTGGAATTGTCACAATATCTAGCTAAAATGTGTTGAGTGGTGTCACGGTATTTGGAACAAAATTCCAAAGAGGGTGTATCATATCTCAGCTAATAGCCTTGGAGGGTGTCACGAGTCCTGGACATCATGTATGGAGGGCTTCCCGAGCCTTGGCAAACCTTCCTAGAGGGTATCACGCGATCTGGTCGGCATGCCCAAATGCGGCCACAAGACTTCGCTGACATGATACTTCTCCATTATATGAGTCAAGAGATTTATCTTAGGGACTTTTCATGGTTTAGGTGATTATCTCATAGGGATTCACAGGAAAAAAGTATCATGCCTAGGGGGGCATGTGACTTTCTCTAACATGTCCAAGGGATTTCACATGACTCAAATTTCATGATAAAGAAGCATCATGATTCATGGATGACATGTACTGGTGTTATCACGGATTATAGAAGGTTCACACAAACCACTTGAGGTTCAACAAACATGTTTTTGTTTGTGTTATTCACACATCTTGATAGTGTTACCTCATGTGATCTATAAATGAACACACGAAGTTCCTTATACATGGTTCATGAAAACTCTAGCCATCTTCCAGCATATTACCTGAAGGAAGAATTTTTATGTAGTGAGATCAGTCTCTCAGAAAAGTACGGTCTAGTTTTTGGGACCATTATGCGTGAAACTTTCCCCTATGTTTTAGCAGTGTATTTTTTATTCTATGGTGGGGGATTTATAGGCATTTCCATTATGATTTTTCACCAAATTATGTGACATATCAGAAATAGATGAATAATGGAGTCAATAAAGCGGTATGTCACCATGTGTCTTCATGATCATTTTCTATGGATAATTCTGAGTGTGTCACCTGATTTTCAGTGGTCATCATTCCCTCCTTCAATGTCTCCTAAATTGGGTTATTTCTAATCAATATGGAATTTTTGACCCATGCAATAATCTCTAAGGAATTCTATATTTTCTTGTTCAACATGTACAAGTACTTCTGCGATATTAGAATGTTTGTTGAAAAGACTTTGTGAGATACTAATTCACTTGACTAAGAAATTTGGTGAGGCAAGGATTGCTTGTCTGGGGGTCTCTATAAGATTTGAGTGTCTTGTCCATGAGTCTTGATGGACTCTGTTTCGAACATTCTCATCGTATCTCAAGCGCTTTACTACTGCAAGAGGTTTCCACTTCCTCCCCTTTTTATCACTTTGTTTTATTTTACAAAGGTTTGGGTGTATTTTGAGATTACATGATTAATTTATAAGAAAAATACTCAATTTTTTTTATTAATTTCTGCATGACCATCGTGGATCATATGGGAGTGACAAAACATCTTGTAGAAAAATCCATCTTCCATTTCTTGTGGAGCCAAAGGGGGAGTGCATGGATTCCTCGACATGCCTGAGGCCTTTCCTGCAATGAGGCTGACAAGGAAAAGGGATTTTGTTAGAAGAGGAGTACATGTCACCGGGGTCACATGGAATCATGTAGATCGCTCAAGGCACATCACATGTCTTTTACAAACATTGGTAGCTTCTACTATAGATACCCACACTTGACAAACATAGACATTACATTACTTTTACGGGATACTTAATACATGACAAAAATAGACGCCCAAAGACCGTATTAGTTTAGTGTCTTTGGAAACTCAGAACATAATCTTATAATCATGGTGAAAGATCTTCAACATCTCCCATAAAGATCTTCCCCTTTGGTTTTCTTACGTAAAACCATTCTTTATATCCTAGGGAAAAGAAAACATAAAAAGGGTGAGATCAAATGCTCAGTAAGGGTAAAAATGGAGAACTTAAAAACAATCCATAAACATTTTAACGTAAAAACATGAACATAAAACATAAAAATCTTGACCAATGACATAAATCATGGCAGTACATAAGTCAGGGATCATAAAGGAACATTAATCATGATAAAATATCATGGGAATAAAACATGTAATTATGGAAACCATTAAGCACATGTTATGATTTCAATAATATCCAAGGCATTGCTGCCAAGACCATCATAGTGGACAAAGTCCATTACTGAACCAGGTTTAGTTGTCGTTCCAGCCCTGTATTACTGAACCGGATTTCACTTGTCGTTCCAACCATGTCTATCTCATGAGATATAAATCTTTACCCAATGCATTGGAGGGAGATATAGGTCCCACTCATCTCATAATTAAATTATTCTAACTTTTTCCACAAAATAAACATAAATCATTCATCATAACCCAAAGAATAAAATGGGTTTCATAAACATCATCCCATCATAATGTAATACATATAAAACAAATGGTATCATTTCATCAGAAGAAGAATCAAACCATAGAAATAATAGAGACATTATAATTGAAACATAATCATAATAAATAATGTCATCTTAGATGGAAAATAGTTTTGACAAAACACTTGAAATGAATTCTTGAGGAAAATATCCTTTCTTCTTCAAAATCTTTTTCTTTTCACAAAATTCCATTCAATTTTAAAAGAAAAGGATTTTGTTGAAAATAATCCTGAAATCTTGTAGAGTAAGCTTCATGAAAATTAGGCGTTATGAAACCTTCAAAATCAATTCATGTTGTATAATATAAAAAAACATCCTCCTCGTTCTTTTACCGAAAAAGTCAAAAAAAGTACCATGTATGGTAAACAAAAGAAATATTCCTTCCATAACACAATGTAAAAGCCACAAAGTGGTAAAAATGAATTTAAACGTTAATGGAATAATATTAAACACTTTATGAAAACATTTTTATGGACATGTATGAAACATATAACCCTAGTAAATACTTATGAATAAACAATCTCGGATAAGAATGAGATTGGAATAATTATCCCTTACCTTAGGTCTAATTTCTTCCGTACGTGTTTGAAACTCCTCTTCTTCAGGTTCTTCCTTTTTATTTGATGAAAATGGCTCTTTAGGTTGAATTTCTGGCTAAATAAAGGCCTCTAGGATGAAGGGAGGACAGTTGAGAGGGTATTTGGGTAGGGGTTTTCTGAGTCAAATGGTTTTGGAGGTGTGCATAAGAGAGAAGGGGGAGTGCCCTTTTATAATAGGGGTGAGGGGCACCTTAGGAAAAACTTAAAATATTATTTTATAATAAATTCATATTTGGTTTATAATGGCTCTAAAGTGACTTATTTAGAGGATAGGGTGGGGATGGGTTGAAATACACTCAACTGATAGGTTTTAGACAAGTTTGTGTTTCCATTTTAACCTTATCATTTAGATTTAACTCTAAGTTCGATAATTTAACTTTTACCATGTCTTCTTTTATTCTTACACTATATGGTTAATAAAAATTATATAAACTAACAATATAATTCCAATTGGTTCATTAATATCATATATATTATTATATAAGTCTTTTGGCCAAACCTTAGATTTTTTTGACCATTATATAAATTAATAATATAATATGTTTTTTTAAGACTCTTTTATGTCAATTTTGACACTATTTGGTATTTTGTTTTTTCTAAATTTATGAAATCATTATTACATAGAAAAAAATTCATCTAACCAACCATAATATGTTATATTAACCAAGAAAATTAGTTTAATTCCTAAAAAGTCTCAAATTACATTTATTTTGGATTTTATAATATCAAGTATGTTAATATTTCATTAATAAGGTAATTACAGCATCATCATAGTGTTATAAATAAATTAAATTATTTAATGGATAAAAAATATAAATAAATTTCCATTATGTAAGAAATATTTTTACCTTTCTAATGAATATTTATAGTCGAATTTATCTTATGTATAACCCTATATTAAAAATGTTTTAGTTATTAAACATTGATTTTAACAATTTTAACACTTCTTTAAATAAAATAATAATAAATGTCCTAATCTAATCCAAGTAAACCTAAAGGGTAATATTTTATTCCTAAGGTTATTTTTGGTCTAATTACACTTATCCAATATAATTAGTACATGTTTTAGGGTAATAATAATATCATTTTTACCCTTAATTTCTCTATTTACTTTTAACCGTGGTAAATAAAAGTTAAAGTTGTTATTCACCAAAAATTATTTTCACCTCATTGAACCAAATTTTACTTACTAATATCAACCATGTCTCTTGTATTTTATAAATTCAACTCAAATAAGCGATAAAATTATGTTTTATGTAAATTTTCAAATGCTCCTAGGAGGTGGGTAAAAGACGGTAAAAAGTTCAATAAAATGTTTATATATCTAAAATTATTATAAAATGACTCCAATTAATTAAATTGAACTTATATAGGTATTATATATCTATTTTGACCTAAAATAAATTTAAATAAAATAAATGATTATTTAAATAAAAAGTCAGTTTTAACCAATAACTCAGTGTTTTCACTATTCATCAAAAATTGAAAGTTTTCAGAAAAATACCAAAAATTCACCCTATGCTAATTTTGATATTCCGAATCCAAAAATGAACTCCATTTTGATGGGTAAAATTTATAAAATTACAAAAGGTGGGAATTACTATTCATAACGGCTAGTTTATATAATATTTTAATAACATATCGTTATTTAGTGAAACTCAGTATGTCGTACTACACACGCTATCGAGGAAGGTCTTGATTGTGGGTAATGCAAGACAAGTCAGGGTTGCCTGCAGTGAAAGCTCCATTTGGTGTTGTGTATAACATAATCAAGACTTATTTCATTTATACATTAAACGAAATCTATACTTAATGTTGCGTAGAATAATTTCCACAAAATGAACTTTAAATTGTCAGTAACACGAGCCAAGAATAGTGTTTCATATACTGCAAGCTAATACGGTGTTTTGTATAGTAAAATCTAATCTTGGTTTCGTGTACAATAGAAAAATAATATATCTCATAAAATCTCAGGGTGTTACATTATACCCCCCTTAAAATGAATCTTTCCCTCGAAATTCATCAGGGTTATAAATAGTTTACTACTTGAAAGTTTCATTCATAGAAACCCACATCATAAAAAGGAACACTAAAACTTAATTTTAAAAAGTGAAGTATGAAATATAATGGTTACCCAAATTAACTCATCCCTGGGTTTCCACAAAGGAGAACATTGTAGAAAATATGGATATGGAGGAGAAATCTAACCATCATGTTCTGATAGAGAGTGGTAGAGAACCTGGCTATGAAAAATCCAACAATCACAAAGCCATAAATTTGTGATGATCTAAGGTACCATCTAGGACAACGTTTTTGATTTCAAGATCATTTCCCTAAAGTTGAAAAAAATTGAAATTAGAAGAAATACTTAATTGATTTTTGTACAATCTCACCATTGGTCATTCCTTGAACAATTTCCACTTCAGCTCTTAAATAAATGAAGTTGAATTTGTCATTCATGAAGTGTTAGCAAATCATATGATAGAATGATAGTTCATTCCATCTGTCTCAAACAAAAGGTTAGAAAAAGTTATTAAATATACATTAGTCCATCTATGGTGAGGTTAACAGAATATGATTCCAAAAAATGGACTTAGACTCAAACAATCATACCGCTTAATCAAATAAAAATAATTTTTACTAACCAGGGACTTCCTGTAGGCCGGTGGTAGGTGATAAAGGCATGTCGCACTTTGGTTGTGGGTTCGATTCCTGCATCCTTCTCCGACGCAGCGGTTTGTCGCCCATCTTACGGGATTTCCTTTTTCTAAAACTATACTATTACAACATTCCAGAAATAATATCAAAAATTTATAGCCTTAAACAATACTATCTGATGTCCAACTTAATGCATTACATCCTTTAGGATTATCGGAAATACCTCTGTCCAATCTCATAGTATACAAAAAACAACTACTAGAAAGGTCATCTACCAAGAATGTGAATACCATCATTTATCCCCCATATATCATAAGATATATCTTGTGGGTCACATTCCAAACATTTGAATTCCTTAATCATGTATTCTCTTGAAACATGAGTTACCATAGAACCTTAGTGAAAACATGAATGTTGTCAAGAGTTAACTCTTTCCACATACCAAAATCCCAAAAATACTATATACTCAAACCATGATATCACTTTGTACTTATATCAATCATGAGCTCATTAATAATATCCAACATATTATTTTCTCTTTATCCCATCATTATGCGCATATCATCTGCTTTCCAAAAATATCTGAATAACCTTTCATGGTTACTGGTACCATTCAACGTATACTTTCAAATAATCAAGGAAAAAAAATAGTGCAACAATCCTTAGATGTTTCTTTATTCCACAGTACCAATAAATTATCTATACAACATTACTCTTGATAAACATAAAATCATTCCACTACCTTCTTAAACCATCGACTAAGCTTTCATCAATTTATTCCTCAACACTTCTTTTATATCATATATCTTTTTTAGTCTCCTCATCATCATCAACATAAATACTACCCATACGACCATGCTGATTCTCTTCATGAGACTTTCCCTTAGGGAATTGGTTTGCATAATGCACGTACATTCCACATTTAAAACATTTAACTATTGATGATGTCGTAGTAATACCATTATCCTTGTCTATAGTGTTAACTGAACCCTTTGCAATTACTGGCTTTGTGTCCTTCTTTTCCACACCCAAAGAATCTTCCAGTTCCTTTAAAAATTTCTCATTGATGTCTCTTACCACATGATTTACATGAGGAAAATTGAACTTTCTTTCCTCTATGATCATCATGAAACTCCTTCTTTCTCTTATTAACTGAGTTAGGAAACTTACCATAGTTGAGATTATTGATCATATTATGAGATTATGATTAGGCATGATAACAATGTTTCACCATCCAAATACCATTTCATTTTCTTGATCATAAATAATATCATTCCATTGTCCATCATATTCTCCATTAACATGAATCTTCCGGTTTCTAGTCATTTTCTAAAACCCAAAAAGAATAGTGTGAGAGGAAAAAATCATGCTTGGAAGACAACACAATCAAGGGGAGTACTTTCAATCTCTTACATCATAGGTTTAATCCTAGGTTATTGATGATCGTTATCATAATTCTAGGACTGTAACCTATACTTATACTTAACCATAGGGATATCCCTAGACATACCTTAGAAATATCTCTAGGGATCTCACTAAATTTTTCGGGTCCAAGTTTCCAAAGGTAAACTAAACCTTCACTCTGATACCAACTGTAGAGATTCATACTTCACGTATATAGACATTACATTACTTTTTCGGAATACATAATACCTGAAAAAAACAGGCGCCCAAAGACCATATTAGTTTAGTGTCTTTGGAAACTCGGAAAATAATATTCTAATCATGGTGAAAGATCTTCAACATCTCCCATAAATATCTTCCCCTTTGGTTTTCTTTCCTAAAACCATTATTTATATCATGGGGAAAATAAAACATAAAAAGGGTGAGCTCAAATTCTCAGTAAGGGTAACCATGGAGAACTTAAAAACAGTCCACAAACATTTGAACGTAACAACATGAACATAAAATATCAAAATCTTGAGCAATGACATAAATCATGGCAGTACATAAGTCATGGATCATAAAGGAACATTAATCATGATAAAATATCATGGGAATAAAACATGTAATTGTGGAAAACCATTAATCACATGTTATGATTTCCATAGTATCCAAGGCATTGCTGCTAATACCATCATAATGGACAAAGTCCATTACTGAACCGGGTTTACATGTCGTTCCAGCCCTGTATTACTGAACCGGATTTTACTTGCCGTTTCAGCCATGTCTATATCATGAGATATAAATCTTTACCCAATGCATTGGAGGGAGATATAGGTCCCAACCATCTCATAATGAAATCATTCTAACTTTTTCCACAAAATATACATAAATCATTCATCATAACCCAAAGAATAAAATGGGTTTCATAAACATCATCCCATCATAACGTAACCCATATAAAACAAATGGTATCATTTCATCATAAGAAGAAGCAAACCATATAAATAATATAAACATTATACTTGAAACATAATCATACTAAATAATTTCATCTTATATGGAAAATAGTTTTTACAGAACAATTGAAATGAATTCTTGAGGAAAATATCCTTTCTTTTTCAAAATCATTTTCTTTTCACAAAATACCTTTCAATTTTAAAAGAAAGGGATTTTGTTGAAAATAATCATGAAAACTTGTAGAGGAAGATTCGTGAAAATTAAGCATTATGAAATTGTAAAAATCTGTTCATTTCGTATAAGTTAAAAAACATTCTCCTCGTACTTTTACCAAAAAGTCAAAAAAGTACCTCGTATGGTAAATAAAAGAAAGATTCCTTCCATAACACAAAGTAAACGCCAATTACGGGTAAAAATGACATTAAACATACATGGAAGAATATTAAACACTTTATGAAAACCTTTTTATGGAAATGGTTGAAAAATATAACCCCAGTAAATACTTATGAACAAACAATCTTGGATAATAATGATATTGGAATAATTATCCCTTACCTTAGGTCCAATTTCTTCCGTACGTGTCTGAAACTCCTCTTCTTCGGGTCATTCCTTTTTATTTGATCAAAAGGGCTCCTTAAGTTGGCTTTCTGACTAAAGTAAGTCCTCTAGGATGAAGGGAAGATAGTTGATTGGGTATTTGGGCCAGGGTTGGCCGAGCCAAATGGCTTTGGAGGTGTGGATTAGAGAGAAGGGGGACTTCCCTTTTATAAGAGGGGTGAGGGAACCTTAGGAAAAACTTAAAATATCATTTTATAGTAAATTAATATTTGGTTTATCGTGGCTCCAAAGTGACTTATTTCGAGTCTAGGGTGGGTATGGGTCGAAATCCTCTCAACCAATATGTTTTAGACAAGTTTAGGTTTCCATTTTAACCTTATCATTTAGATTTAACTCTAAGTTAAATAATTTTACTTTTACCGTGTCTTCTTGTATTCTTACACTATATGGTTAATAAACTTACTATAAATGGCCAATAGAACCCCAATTGGTTCATTAATGTCATACATATTAAAATATAAGTCTTTTTTTAGAACATTTAATTTTTAGGACCATTATATCAGTTAATAATATAATATGTTTTTTAAAAACTCTTTTATGTCAATTTTGACACTATTTGGTATTCTGTTTTTTCTAAATTCATAACAGCATTATTACTTAGAAAAAAATTAATCTAACCAACCCTAATATGTTATATTAACCTATAAAATTAGTTTAATTCATAAAAAGTCTCAAATTACATTTATTTGGGTGTTTATAATATCAAGTATGTTAATATTTCATTAATAAGGTAATTATTGCATCATCATTGTGTCATAAATAAATTAAATTATTTAATGTCTAAAAAATATAAATAAATTAAAATTATATATGAAATCGTTTTATCTTTATAATTTATATTTATAGTCGAATTTATATTATGTATAACCCTATATTAAAAATGTTTTATTTATTAAACTTTGATTTTAACTATTTTAACTCTTCTTTAAATAAAATAATAATCAATGTCCTAATCTAATCCAAGTGGACCTAATGGGTAATATATTATTCCTAATGTTGTTTTTGGTCGAATTAAACTTATCCAATAGAATTAGGACAAGTGTTAGGGTAATAATAATATCATTTTCCCCTTAATTTCCCTATTTACTTATAACCGTGGTAAATAAAAGTTAAAACTTACTATTCACCAGAGTTTATTTTCATCTCATTGAACCACATTTTACTTACTGATATCAACCGTGTCTCTAGGATTTTTGAAATTCAACTCACAGAAGCGGTAAAATTAAGTTTTATGTAAATTTTCAAATGCTCCTAGGAGGTGGGAAAAAGACGGTAAAAAGTTCAATAAAATTTTTATATATCTAAAATTATTATAAAATGACTCCAATGAATTACATTGAACTTATATAACTATTATGTATCTATTTTTACCTAAAATAAATTTAAATAAAATAAATTATTATTTAAATAAAAAGGTCGTTTTAACCAATAACTCAGTGTTTTCACTGTTCATCAAAAATTGAAAGCTTTCAGAAAAATACAAAAAATTCACCCTAGGGTAATTTTGATATTCTAAATCCAAAAATGAAGTCCATTTTGAAAGTTAAAATTTATAAAATTTCAAATAGTGGGTATTACTATTCATAACGGTTAGTTTGTATAACATTTTAATAACATATCGTTGTTTAGTGAAACCCAGTATTGCGTACAACACACACTATCGAGGAAGGTCGTGATTGCGTGTAATGAAAGACAGGTGAGGGATGTGTGTAGTACAAGCTCCCTTTGGTGTTTTGTATAACATAATCAAAACATATTCCATTTATACATTAAACAGAAACTATACTTAATGATGCGTAGAAGAATTTCCACAAAAAGAACATTAAATTGTGTGTAACACGAGCCAAGAATAGTATTGCATATACTGCAAGATAATATGGTGTTTCATATAGTACAAGATAATCTTGGTGTAGTTTACAATACAAAAATAATATATCTCATAAAATCTCGGGGTGTTACATCTACCTCCCCTCATTTTATTTCCTTTGTTTTATTTTACTATGGTTCTAGGTTTTTCTATATTTTCTTGGGTATTTTCAGGAAAAATTATCCTTCCCATTAGTGATGTATCATATGAACTTTACACCCACTAGGGACCTCCACCTTTGGAAATATTCCTTCCCATTTTAGAAGGTTTTTGGTTGGATTTTCATGTGCTTGCAGCTGACAAACCATGTGGAATAGAGAGGCTTATCCAGCAACTTCCATGAATCAATTATTTGTCCAAATCACTTTCACAAGAGTATAAAAACCTGTCTATAAGCATTCTTTGGGATCTAATTCAGGCTATCCTCCATTCTTGGAGTCTTTTTGTGACCTCAAAATGTTCACACGATCACAAGTCCTTTGAAGGATTATGTAATTTGTTGGTCTTGGCCACCCTAATCTTACATGGATTTTGTGCATGAAATAACACCCATATTAAGGTATTTATTTCTTTTTGAATTTTCTTATTCTCATTTGGAAGGTGAAAACAAATTCCCCACTCAGGAAAGATATCCATGGGGACATGGGATCAATTATGAGGAAAGAAAATTCCTACTTGAGTCTTTTTTTTTTATTATGAATCAGTATCTGGGAAACATTTTTCTACCAGGAAATGTTTTTTATTCAGTGAAATTCCAAAATATATAGGGGAAAAAGAGCAATTCATTCGACAGGTCACTACTTCTCTAAAGCGCTATCACTTTTTCTTCATCAAAAACCTCCATTACAAGATCGTTCCATAAACCCAGACCACGAGACATGTTCATGAGCCTTCACCAAAAGTTTATTTAGCTTGACCTATTTTGTAAGACCACTTCATTCTTAGGTGTACATGCTATCCATCCACAAATCATACTTCTTTAGTTTATTGAACTTCATCCAAGAGGTTTTGTGATTGTCTTGAGGATTTCATTGGATTTTCTTGTTTGATCATGTGATTAATGTGCTTCACATGACCATGTTCAGGTCACGCGATCAAAAGTCTCCAAAAGGATCATGCAATTGCACAATTCCCTATGGGGATTATGTAGCTCGTGTGTCCTCTAGGGTTCATGAGATTCACAACCCCTTTGTGTGTTTCACGAATCCCTTACTGAATCATGCGATTTTCTTGATGATACCAATTTATTTTTTTCTTTTCCTTTGACAAGAATATTTTTCATCTGTCTGGAATATACCACATACTCTTGTTTATATAGATTTTGGTTCTCATCAAGGTTTCTCAGCTATGGCCAATCAAAGGGCTATGATCTCTAGAAACCATAATGTTGATCCTCGCTACCATGTGTATACTGAAAATGAGAGTATGAAGAGGTTACTCACTTATATGCTTTGAGATTATCCATTATATCCATGACTTCCTCTATAAGGGTTTTGTATATTGGATGATGCTCCCATCCCCCCTCTAGAGTCCAACATTCCATCTGTTGGGTGACAGCTTCTCTTGACCATGTCCAAATTACAATTTCCAACGATGGTATACTAATCACAGCTCGGCCTTAGGAGCTATATTATACCTTAGAAAACTCCCCCTTCAGTTTGGATGGTTGTGACTTTGTTCATTAGCCCATCACCAAGGTCTATTCAAGAATAGTTTATTCCTCTCTAAATAATCCCAGTGTCGGATAGAGTTCGAAGTTGGATCTCCATCCCAGAAGAAATTTCTATGATGAATGGGCATAGAAATTTTTGGTTAGGGAAATATACATATAGTTTGATGATCATCTATACATATTTCATATTTATAAAGTTGTGTATATTTCTCAGTTCATCATTTACCACCATCGCGACCTTCATTGAGAGATGATTATCCATTGGTGCCCTAGCTCCAACACATTTCATTTGTCCTAGGGTGAAGTGGGTATTATCTTTTGAGAGATCTAACAATTTAGGGGTACTCCCCCTCTTGGAGAGATGTATTATGAATTCCACCCTAGTGCAGATGTTTGGGATGATTCTCTATAGACCCCAGTTTTGGTGAGGTATATTCTTACTATTGTAATTAAAAAATTACGGAATGATCTGAAAAAGTTTTAACCCATTTCATTCAAGGGTTGGATTGATATATTTCATTGTTGTAGTGGAGATATGCCAACTATTATACGTACTCATCGGTGCCCTTTTTAGTAGATCAATGGAAGTGGTTTCTTTTATTGTTCCCTTCTGGAAGTTGGAGATTACATCTCATAGTGATACTGAGTAAATTCATTGATCTCTCAACACCATAGGTTGGAAGGATTTATAGCCATGTTTTTTAATTGGTTCGTCTTCCTGGTCAGGGATGCATGCTCAGGGATCTGAGTTAGTGCATTGGTGATGGTATTAAAACGTTTAGAAAGAAGGTATCTCAATTTGTAAGTACCATTCCTCGTGTACCTTTACTAGATCTTGGGCCATAATGACCAAGGTAAAAACCCTTATAGGATTGGTTATCCTCTCAAGTTTCTGTTTCGATGGATAGGGGAGCGATTTCATTATTACGAATATTTCAACACCATGTGGATCCCAAATTCTCCATCCCAACCTAAAATGTTGAATATATATGGGGTCGGGGTTATGTCGTTAAGCCCTTCCGAGTTTAATGACGTATTGAGAGGGCATAATAGTTTAGATTTTACTTCTTTCTGCACACCGTATAGAACACTTATTGATAACAGCATCAGTTCCCTTGATGAAAGATTGTATATTATCTCTCTTACATATGGGGTTCTTGCATCCAAAATATATGAGCTTGTTATATGTGAACCTTATTCCCCTTATCGATTCACTCATCAATTTGGTTGTATTCAAAGAAATTCCCCTCTTTATTTGGTCTGGGTTCAGGGGGAATGACATCTTGGGTTCATCCGCCAATTTTGGAAGATGTTAACACCTAAATAAACTGATGTTAAGATCATACCAATGCTTCCTCTATTTCACACAACAAATATTATGCTCAGAATTGGGTAGAATCCTATTTTATTGGTGTGTTAAACTAGTTGGCTCATCATGGGGACAGACTTTTTTCTTCGTTAAATTCATTATTAGAGTTAGGGATAGAATTGATCAATGATCTTGGTGATACATCAAGAAAGAGACCTCATTCGAGTGATGACTACTCCAATGGTGAAACACACCCTTTTGAGGAATTTAATTCTATAAAATAGGCTATGGATGATATCCATATTGAGGTATGGGTGTATAGGGATTCTTCTCCTATTTTTCATTAGTTCAACTAACTAGTCATTTCCCCTTTATGCTTAATCCATCTATTGTAGTGGCTAAGGAACAACATAATATGATCTATAAATAAATTCATGGCTTGATCATTAAGAACCCCTTGAATGTATTCCATGAATAAGGGGAACTCCTTTATTATTTATTTCATGACTTGTGGGAATATAGTTTTGATCGAGAGACTCTATATGAAATTATGTGTAAAATCATACTCACTTGATGAGATTTGGCTACAAGAAAAGTTAATTTGGAATATTTTATAGATGAGGATCCTCTTTCTAGGAATTTGAGGGAGAATTTTGAATCATTGGAGCAAGTTCATCAATTTTATCCAAATTTTAGGCACAACTGAATGCTTGGACTGCATAGATATGGAGATATAAGGAAATCATAGCTCATCTGAAGTATGATATTTCAATATCATTATATTCCTTGGAAACTTCCCAAAAGGGTGTTAAGGAGTTGACAGATTTGGTCGATAGTCTTCATACTGGATTAGAAGCCAAAGAAGTTGGATGATCAACACTCCAACATTCCATTGATTCTTCCTGTCCGACTCTTTTAGGTCTTTCTGATGCATATGATTTATCATAGTTCGATCCCTTCAATGATTTCTATTTTTGTAACTTTATAGAGACTCCCAAATGTGGAGATTTCTTATTCATTTTTTAGACTATGGATGGATGAATTTTTTAAACTTTCTATGTTGTTATCCAGTCTTTTTTATTCATGATGTGTATGGAATTTTGTTGCTCTGATATAATTTTAGTCACCAATGATACCCATCATTTATGTAATATCAAATAAAAATTAATTCCAAGAAAAGAATAATGAAATTTGGAGATGGTCTCTTTGAGTAATTCTAATGAATTACCACCAACATGAGATCCTTTATTGATAATATGTTCTAGATATCTTGAGATTACATGGATTTTAGAAAGGTGTCTAGGTAGAATACATGTCATGAAGGGATAGTTTTCTTATTTTCTATAGTCAATAGGCTTGGTTGGAGCATCTTTATTATTATAGGGCCAAGTAATAGGCCTTACGTGCTTTTGAAACCTAAATCACTTATATGCTATAGTTTATAGTCTTCTAGTTTGAATGTATTTTGTGGTACAATTTAGTGTCTTTGAGCTTAGACCTTCAGTTTTTTGTAGTTTAGGGTCTTTAAGATCAGGCCTTTAGTGTTCAATGGTTTAGGGTCTTTGATCTTGGACATTTTTTGTGTTGTAGTTTAGGGTCTTTTAGCTTAGAACTTATATTTATTTAGTTTAGGGAATTTTATCTCAAACCATATATGGATTTAGTATAGAGTCTTTTAGCTCAGACCCAATATGTTGAAAACCCTGAAATATACGGAAGACTTACCCGGAATGACCTAAAACACAATGTGCTTCTATGTTCTATCATGGTGTTTCTAGGGATCATATGTATTTTAATTCCTTTCTTATAAGGAATAGATTACTTTCATTGATCAGTTGAATACCTTATTCATCAACAACATGCCCAATCAAAGCTGGTGTCTACCCTTCCCTGATGGTCATGGAAGTTTCATGGAAGGAAATATGGGTTGATGATGAAATATTTGGGATACTAGGTTCACCTAGATATTTGGAATATGGGTGATATAAATCATAACCCAAAATCTTGAGTCTGTGAATATGGGATGGGGAAGACATGTCAACTATGTCCCGTAACACAATGAGATGTTTGGTTCAATCTTAGTATTGTTTGGTAATGTAGGGATTAGAAGATCCTTTCTTATAAGAACAATATTCCTTTAGTTGTTGGGTCTATGTCCTTCTGCATTAACATCATGGACAAGAAAATATGATCTCCACTTATTTCAAACGGTCATGAAATATTTTCTAAGACTCAAACGTCTAGATGATTAAGTTTGGTATGGAAAAAATTAAATTTAGTAAGGGATTTAGAAACCTAGGTCAATTTAGCTTCTAATGAGAAGCTCGATACCTATACCATGTGGTTTCTAAGAATGATGCATGGGCCATCAAAAGGTTTAGGAATGGAGTATTGTATCCCTAATTTGATAGAGGGTACAAAACATGGTGACAGAAAATAAATGATGTCAAACCTACTCAGATATTTTGGTATGGAAATCATCAATCACAAATCAATGTGCTCAGGTAATGAGGAAGGTATGGGAAAATCATATGAGGGGAAGTTCAAATCACACTGGGGTGTTGAGTTCTCCTTGATGTCATCAGGCTTGTGAGGATTGGAAATCCCTTTTTTTAGTGTGACACATTTGGTTGATGAAGATAGAAGCATATGAAAGATCCATAGGCATACATGCATAGTCAAGGAAAGGGTACCTTGAAGCTAAGTATCCTTTCCATGGGCTATAGAAGGTTTTTTTTATCTGAGATTCACAAATCATGAACTGTGATTTTTGAATAATGTAATATCCATGAAGGGTTAGAGCACCCTAAAAGTTTCTTTACCTACTAGAGAACATATTCTCATGGAAAGAAGATGTAAAAAATCATCACTCTTACTATTTCTTGAATCAGGAGGTCCAGCAAGCACAGCTTGGATTTTACTAGGGTTACAAGGTAGAACATATAAGATTTCTTCCTTATTTACTTGCACCCTAATTTTTTTCTAAACTCTAATGGTGAATATTTTAGCGAGTAAAGACTCATATTTTTCTTAGGTATCTCTTTTTGAGTTTTCAAGCTGACAAGATTTTCATCCCTTTCACTAGTAGTTTAAGGTCTTGTTATTTAGAACATTATGGGACACAGTTTAAAGACATAAATATTTGACCAATGTGGAGTTAGTTTATGGTCATTACTCATGTGTAAATAATTTGGGAGTTGATACCCAAGAGCCTAATTAGGATACCTATGGTTAGAAGCACCCTATATTCCTTCTGAGCGGGAGACGAAAATGTTGTAAATCATAGCTCGGGTTCCTCTGGTCATGAGTAACAATATGGGGAATTCATATCAAGTATGTCCCATAACACCCTAATATGTTTTGTTCCAAGTCGATGACATCTAGCTCCTAATAATTAGAAATCCTTTTATATTGGTCCAAGATGTCTCTGGTTAGTGGGTCTAATCCCTTCTGCATCGATATCATGGCCAATCAGAGAGATCTATTTTATTCTCCAAGGGAAATGAATAGTTTTTGGTGGCCTAAGAAGTTCGATACATGAAGTTTGTAAATGGATTGAGGTTCTTTTAAAAGATTACATAATAATCATGTACTATAGATAACCATGGTATGGATCTTGTCATCCTTTTATAAGGAATGAAAATGGGTGATGGTCTACACATTTTATCTTTATTTAGTGGGGAAATTTTCCTTACAGTTTATCTTCATACAAAAGGAACGTATTTTTTGTGTAGCTTTAATATCATGTGACCAATATGTTTTCATTACAGTTTGACATCATGTGGTAAGAAAATTGTTTCTTGTAGTTTATCATCATGTTGTAAGGACCTACTTCCATTCATTTTATCATCATGTAGTAATGACATACTTCGAGGAAATTTATCATCATGTGTTAAGGACATACTTCTGTGTATAAGGATGTGGGAGCTGATGTGAATGGATGGAAATTTAACAGTTGTCCTCAAGGGTGGCAATTTGGGAATCACTATGTATCTCCTGAAAATTCAAATCAAATCACATGTAGCTCTAAAAAACCATGTTGTTTAACATCCTGTGGTAAGGATGTGTATTCCCTTATGTGAAATGTTGGTATTGAAGCTTGACCCATGAATGGGATTCTGAGTGTCACTACATATCCCATATATCTAAGGGGAGTTCCCTGCTAATATATAACCAATACGCGAAGAGCATGAATCCTTATATTTATTTGTTGTGATTGGGCCAAGTGTTGGAAATCTGGACATCACTATGTATCATGTGAGGACAAAAATCAGGTTACATGTAATTATTAAATGATAAACTCTCTCTTTTTAGGTCTCACCGGTATGGGGAGGTGGGAAATTTTTGAATTAATTTCAATAGTTGGGCCAAGGATTAAAGATACAAACATCCCTATGTATCCTGTGATGACAGGAATCAAGAAACACATAGTTCTAGAGGGATTGGTAGTTGAGCATCACACGACAAGGACAAGGATGGATCGACATGAAAATGTGTTGATATTGTGGCTGACCCCAAGGATGGAGGGTACTGCTACATATCTAATAAAAATAGTAATAAATCACTATATAGTTCATGAGAACCGTGAAGTTTTATATCGTGTGGAAATGAAATTCATTGTTCAATTTAACGTCAAGTGGAGAGGACTCATGGTGTGCCTTTTATGTTCTTTCATTCAAGATTGTGATGGAACTATCATTGGTTTTTATTCCTCTCTCATGAGGAGAGTCCCTTACTATAATTCCTAAGCTCATGTGAGCCATTATTGATGTGAGAAACAAGGAATAACAAGGGTTCCTCTCATAATAAAGAGGCGTTCGAGGGTAATATAGGACCATTTTTTACCTTGTAGTGGCTGGACCAAGATATAGGATTGATTCATACCTTCATATCTCATTGATAGATGAGAATCAATCCACACATAGTTCTCAATGGGTCATATAGCTTAACGCCATGAGGCAAATATGTTAGACATCAAGTTTAACATCTTGTGATAAGTATATGGATCACCTGACATGAAAGAAGAGGAATACTGTGGATCTGTGTAGTTTTACCTCATGTGGTAAGGACACAGGTGACCTAACCTGAATGATCATTGAGGCTAGGCCCAAAACCAAGGATCAGGGTTTCACAAAATATCTTGTGATGGTAGGAATCAAGACATGCATAGTTCTTGAAAACTATGTTGTTTAACATAATACAACTAGGTTGTAATCCATATAGTTTATTGTTATGTTGTTAGTATAAAGGATATTATGAATTTTGAATTATTTCTATAAGGTATTTTAAGTTCCTGGTTTTAGATATGAAAATTATTTCATTATAAATCTTTCATTTTTGGGATGTGTGATGCACTCCCCATCTATGGTGTCCAATGATTGGGATCTACTACGAAAAACTTTATGTGTTACAAAATTCCCTTCACACTTGTGTTCTAGTTTTGGGGGATTCTTTATAAGTATCATCAGGGTTATGAGAGCCAGTATCATTTTTCCTTGAAGGAATGAATGGATTTTAACCCTTTAATTAAAGGCTCGTGCACTCTGATTATGATGGACTTCCAAGTTTTGTATTTTTTGAAACCTATTCTCATCTAACCATTCTAATTAATCTAAATACTTTTTTGATTTTTATTCACCTGAGAGAAATCCACAAATTGATACTCTAAGAGAAGGTAGTCAGACTTGTATTGGTAACACCACCTCGGTCTCTTATACCGATGAGTGTTGGGTTTCCATTGTGTTAGTACGTATAGTGGTATGGTAGGTCCGTAAAGATTGGAGAAGATTTTCCTGATAAGAATTATTATCCTTGTTCACCATATTACAGAGTATATTTGATATATTCACATTAGAGGCCTCTATCTATCTATTTTTCACTACATAATAGAGAGATTAGTGATAAGACTCGATATTTAATTCCTGGTACTGTTCCTTCAAATCTTTATAATAGAAGTTAGTGTCCTTCTCCATCAATATTTTGTGAGGGACCCTGAACCTGGTGATGATATGGGACTTTACGAAGTTGATCATATTTTTTTTATAACTTCCTTGAGGGCAACTGCATCATCCCATTTAGACAAGAAGTTGGTAGTAGTAAGGATTTACTGGAACTACATAGTTGTGGCTAGAAGATATGGCCCCCACGATATCCATTCCCCAAATGGAAAATATCTAGGAATATTTAGTTGTATGTATCAATTCCAAGTGCTGATAGAAGATGTTTTCAAGGATCTAGCATGCATTAAATTTCTTGGTGAACTCCACATATTCATGTATCATAGTTTTCCAATAATATCATAACCTCCTGATCTGATGGGATATCCTAGTCCCAAACTGGTGGGTGTCTTAGGATCCTACATAGACTTATACAATGACGGTGATAATCTCTCCTTATGCTAGTTATCTGAGGAGGATCCTATAAAATATTTGTTTGTAGAGGGTTTTCGTCTCATTTGGACCATCTTGAAGGGTAATGTTTTCTTCTCAATGTTGTTGTTCCATTCCAGCTAGGTCTACTGGGACAGTCCTGTTTTGAAGATAGCCGGTCATGGGATCCATCCATCCAGGGGTGGACATTTGTGCATCACACTCTTGGAAAATGTTGACCTAACTAATCTCTTCCATATCACATATGATGATCATCGAGACCGTTCTTCATTGTGAGATATGAAAGATTTCTTCCTCAAAATCAGGTTTGGCTTGTATGGTAGCTGCATTAGCCAAAGTGATGGGGTGGTTATTCTATGATCAGGGAACCTGAAGCAATTTTGGCTCAAAGGGGAGCTCTTCCATCATTCCCCTAACATATCCAATGAGGGGGTTAGTTATTCCTTTTTGATGGAATATTTGTCATTGATCTCATTTATCACCAATTCTCAGTCCCCTTTGATATCCATGAAAGCTATGTGCAGTTATAGGTCTAGTTCCAATCTAGCAATGAGGGCTTGATATTCAGCCTCATTATTTGTGCAACCTTTGGATAGTGAGAAAGAGTAGGGAAAACCCACTTTTTCTGGAGAGAAAAATATAATTCCCATATCAACCTGGTTGAGCTTCTAATTTTCCATCCTTATATCAATAGGGATTTGGGAGGTGCCATAAAAATATATATCCCATATCCGGGGAGCATCATGGACATATAATACCTCCTTATCTCAAAGCTCGATTTATTTTGATTTATTTTCTATGGAAGGATGTGCTTGAACAAAATTATCTAGGTCATGTCCTTTCACTGACTTTTGTGATATGAACTGAATGTCATATTTCTAAAGAATGACCTCCCATTAGGCTGAGAACCCAGTCAGTATAGGATGTTCAAATATGTAATTGACTAGGTCAATATTAAAGACCATATGCACTTTGTGGTGCGACATGTAATGATTCGTCATTTTCACTGTGAACATGAGTGCAAGGAATTTATTCTCAACATCATAATATATGGAATAATTACCTAGAATTGTATATCTATGGTAGTAGAGAATTTTCTCACTCCCCATATCATTCTTCTATAGAGGAGTGAACCCAATGAGGGTTCTATGGTGTCCACATATAAGATGATTGGCCTCCATTCCACTATAGCCATTAGTACTGGTGGGTACAGCAAGTACTGGTTGATACTTTTGAAGGTTATTTGGCATTCATCATCTCATTGATAGGAGATTACCTTCTTCATTATCCTAGTGAGGGGGATAGATTTTTTGTCCAGGTAGGAAATGAATCTATGAATTTCAGTGAGGTGTCATTGGATCCCCCTCAATTCTTGGATAATTCTAGGGGTGACATTGCTAAAAAAGCCCTAATATTTTCTGGGATGACATCGATGCCAAGTTGGAATACCAAAAAGGAAAGGAACTTTTCTAATGTTACACTTAAAAAGGATTTCTATGGATTTATCTATAGATTGTGATGTTGAAACATGCGAGAGATTTTTTTTAGGTGTGTGAAGTGATCACAAATCTATTGGGATTTAACAGCCTGGTCATTGAATAACACTCATTTATCCTTCCCAATAATGTCTTAATGATATTATGCACAGAGTTCTGATATGTAGAGCTAGTGTTCTTTAATCCAAAGGACATGACCTGATAGCAGAATATCAACTAAGGTACACAAAGGACAATGTCTTCTTCATATTTAGGGGAAATCTTGATCAGATTGTGCCCCAAATAACTATACATGAAGCAAAGGGATTGGAAACCAGTAGTCACATCAATCAAGAGTTTTGTGATATACAATTTGAATTCATCATTTTGAAAATATTGATTGATTTCCCTAAAATCAATGCATACCCTAATCTTCCTATTCTGTTTCTTGGTGGTAATGATGTTGGAAAAGAAATATTGGGTCCTTCAATTCTTGGAAGAAGTTTTATTTGATCAACATATCAACTTAGACCTCTACATTGGTGCCATGAGAGGGAGGAATCCTCTTATATGCCTTCTTGGAGCTTTAATTCTCATCTATTAGTTTGAGATGTTGTGTAGCCATATCTAGATTCAATCTGTACATTTTTGTACAGTTCCAAGAGAAAAAAAATCAATGTTGCTTTAGAAATGCAATGTAAAACTCTTTCACTTCATGGGGAATGGTTATTATAATCTCATTATGTTGTGGGTATTTATCTATTCCTATATTTATCTGTATTATTTGATCTATGGTGGTGTAGATTCCCTCCTCAAATGATGGAAGGGAGTTCCTGAGATCATCCTCATATTCAACCAATTCTGATCTCTTGGAGCCACTTTCAGATGAATCTATCAATTTGGGGGATTCTCCATAACTATCGGGGTGAGGAAGGCTATTAGAAGATACATCATTATCCCCTCTTACCTGATTCATTGTAGGGAGATTCTAGATCTGAATTCTTTTTAAAATGTTACTGAGGAGAGTAGGGGATTGGACCTATGGGGCTAGATATGTCACTTCGAATATATTTATTGGGAGCCCAAAATCACTGTCGAGCATGATCCAAGGATTCTAAGTCGCGATACCCATTCCATTAGGGTATGAAACCCTCCTATTGTCATTTTCCACTGGTTTCTTGACTCCCTTCTTCTAGAAATATTCTTCATCATACGTGGATCTGCAAGTCTCACAGGGGGCGTTATCACTATGTAGTTTTCCAATTTTTCAATTCATGGGGTACTTCAAACACTGATGGAATATTGAATATACCATCAAGTAGTTATGGAACTAGGGTCCACCATGTATGACATTGTATGTAGTGTCTTTTTGGATAACCATAAACTCAACATCACATGTGAGCTCCCCAAAATGAGATTCAAGATTGATCTTCCTGATAGGACTTTGGTCATTCTTTTTATAACCATGAATGGTCATCATTGTGGGAGATAAATATTTGTCTCCATATCCCAAAAATCTTTGGGTTTAAGTTGGAATGAGTTTGATCACAAAACCATTATCGATCAAACCCATTTGGAAATTTACAGTATTGAGTCTACATGAGACATATATGGGTCTGATGTTCCCATGGATGACCTCCTCTAGATCCTGGTCAGTGAATGAGATGGAAAAAATTTTTTTTGAGTACATGGTCTCCACTCAAAGACCATTGATGCAGTGACATCTATCTCAAACACCGGCATACTACGGAGGTCTTCAACAAGTGCCTCCCTGTGTTCTTTTGAAATACAGAGTGCATCGAGGATTGAGATTCTGGCTGGGACAATGGCCATCTATTTCAAAACATCATGATTTTTTTCCAAAGTTTGGTGCTTACCAATATGAGGTTACGCTATGTAATTTATTTTAGGAGTTGAGGCATTTGAAGTGGACCATCCTAGTGCTTGTGCAGAATTCAAGGGAATACCTACTTCTAGTGGTATAGGTCACACCAGCCTTCCCCATTTCTTGGGTTGATAAGTATGAACCCCCTCTAGGAATTGAAGAAAGAAAATTCGGTGTGGACTACTACTAGAGGGTTCTGAGACACCTATGTTCCCTTTCTAGGATTTCTGGAGTTCTTACCCATGAGTCTCAACTGCATATTTATTTTCTATGGGGACATGGCCAAAATATTGGGTCTGACAGCACCTGCATTATCCCATGTATCCTCGGTTCCTATATATGAGACCATATACTCCCCAATTATGTGAAGGAAACTCATGTTATGTGGCATAATCATCATTGTAGAAGAGGTTTGACAAGTGTATCATATTTACATAACCAAATATTAGTTCTTTATCCGATGATTATTTCCATTTGGTGGGGTGGGTCTCATGCTTCAGATGTGTAGGGAATAAACTTTCAGGATTTAATTTTCACTTTAGAGTAGATTATTAATTTTCCTTTTCTATTTCTTTCTTCTTCCAATGGTCATGCCCACTTTTATGAGGTACATATAATGTATCCTTATTAGGTGTTGAATTTATTTCAGGTCTTCACAACTACACTTTTAGGGTTTCATGAGCTCAATCAACTATTTTTTGAGTCATCCATTTGTCAAACTTTTGTGCATGCCTATCCGGAACATTTTACCAACCCTTTTCCTCTTCTTACCGAATTATGGTTATGTAGGATACCAAATTCAGTGAGTTATCTAACTCTAACTGTCCAGAATTGACCATGCCATGAGGGAAATCTTTGAAGATGAATCAAACTTGGATTTTATAACCCAACCTTCTATGGTAAGGGAAGTAGTTGGGATAGTTGGTGACGCTGACCACATCGAGATTCCAAGTCTGTAGAAGTTTGAGCTGATTATTTTCAATGGCTACCATGAAATAACTAGGGATATTCTTTGTTTTTCTCCACTCTATAAGAGGTGATAGGTGGTTCAGACCTTTTCTAGGTTCTTGGATGGAAATTTCTAGTGGCTTGAGGGTGATAGCCACATGTTCTCTTTTGATTCGATTTTTCCCCTATGCTGAGGGAATAAGTCGATATTTGGATTAGGTTAAATGAATAGACTCTTCCAAATGTTTGATTGTCTCTATGAACTCATGGAATCCAATTGTATAGTTCATTGGGATCATTGGTGTATTCAATGATTCCCGGATATTTTCAGCACAGAGTTCCCGAAACTATTCTTATGAGAGAGGGATGTTGAGTGAATAGGTTAAGCCTTTCCACCGTGCTATGAAGTTATATATGGATTAATTTCCACATTTCATGTAGTTAATTAGATTAATGATTATCATTTTCCTCTATTTGGAACTAGACTGATAAATTAATAAACAAGGAAGGTATTCCCATCCTTCAATAGATCTTGCTGGTAGGCTGTTGTACAAGAAAAAATCTAGCCTTGATAGAGTCTGTACGAAACACCTGACATTGGTGGCCTCCTTTTGGTCTCTATGGCCCATCATCAGCCTATATCCAGATATGAATTGTGTGAGATGATGTCCAGGGTCACATGTTCCATCAAAGGTAGACAAATTTGATTTGTCTAAGATGGGTGGAGGTGGAGTATCATCAACCGATTCAGGATATGGATTCCTCTCATGTTGCATAGGTGCGCATCACCCTTCCATGGATTTAATCTGAATATTAATGGACTTTATGATGATAAGTAACTCCATGGGAACTAATTTCTGAGAATAATCTCATCCATATGGATTGGGTGGGGTCGGTGAGGTAGACTATCCTATATCTCCCTCTGGTTCTCGATTCGTCCCAGGACTGAATGGTAACCCAGGTGAGGGATAGGCTGTCACTGCAACGATGAGAAGTCTTGATCATTTTTACCTACCCATTTATGAAAACTAGCTTCCTAGATCTGGATGCATTTTGATGGTTGGATACACCTCTTGGAGGCAGATCATCCATGGGAGGGAGAATATTTATCTCTGGCTGAAGATGATACCTAATGGGCATATTACCCCTAAGTAGATCTTCCTTGAGTTTTCAAAGAGTTTTTATATTTCTCTCTTATTATGAAAACTATTCTACCTAGGAAGTAACATCAATTATTTTGGGTGTTGATCAGGATTTATTCATATATTTCCCTTTTTCCAAGTTCCATCATGGAGGTGAAAACTCAATATTTAGAGGTTCCATATTTTGGAGCCTCCTTTGGTTTTGGGTGCGTGTAGCCTTGTTTGGTGTATCCTATTCACCCACCTCTTGAGGTATGTTTTCAAAGTTGTGCCCCTATACATTTTTACATTGATCCACAACATCTACCCTATTAATAGTGAGTAAATTTACAAAGGAATATTGGGAAAATTTGGTTGTTCCATTACTTTTGATGCAATATGATGATTCTTCACGATCTTGATTATGGTATTTATTCAAACCATTTTCCATATTGGGTTGTTTTGGATTGAGACCCCGGTGGGGTCTGATTTCCTTTGTGGTATGCTCCTCTAGTCTTGTCCTATGAATAGTGAATGTGAGGGAGTTTTCATGCCTGATTTCCAAATAGGCCATGACCATCAGAGGATTGTCTTGCGGTGGGTGGAACATGTGGAATGCTAACTAGGGATTTTCCCTTCCCAACCATGAGAATAATGACTTACTATATGGTGATTATGATGATAAAAATTCCCCCATCCCTATGGGGTGGGTCATCTATGGCTGTAATTGGCATTGATTGGTCATGTTGTTGAGGATCCAATGGATCTCGTTTGGGATTTGATGAATTTTTTGATAGACATGAAGATATAAATTCCCCCAGACTAGCAGGATGGGGTTCATCTTGAATCACAATTGATGTCCCCCGGGTGATTTCAAAGGATGATGAACCTAGTGATTGTAATTGAGATATAAATTTCACTAGCCCATGGGGCTGGGGTTTGTTCTTAGCTACTGTTGTTATATCAAAAACCCTCTCAGGAATTGATGATATAATGGGTGTAGGTGGTGGTATATATTATACAAGCCCAGTGATCTAAGTATGATCCTGAATGGAATATATGGTATCTACCACTATAGCATGTTTCTTGCATTGTAGTTGTGCTCGAGTAGGAGGTGGGTGTAATGGTAGCACATGATGGGAACCATTGTTTATAGGAAGTTGTCCATATGATCGTGAATTTGATCTGTGTGTTCGACTAGAATTCTCATTAGTTCAAGGGTCCTAGTTTGAAATCATATTTTTTGTTCACTCTATCTCACTCAGTTCATGATGTCTGGGCACCGAGTAAAGGGGATAATTCCATTGTAGTGACCAATTGGACCAAGCGTTTCCCGATCCCCTGATTTCTCTAGAGGGTATAACATTATAGGGCACTAAATCTGGGATTTTTTGTTCCAGGAGAGCGGTAAAGAGTAACGATCAATACTATTCCCATACATGAATATATATGCATGACATGGATTTGGAGATCATCTTCTAGATAGTTGTAATGAAATGGTGGTAAGCGTGTTATAGATTTTTGATGTTCTTTTCCAAATTTGGATCTTGGGACATAGAGATAGAATCCAAGTACATCTAACAACAGATTATCTTGATGGTTTGATGGTGTCCCACATATCTTTGATAAGGGATATATTGATTCTTCAATCATTGATGAGTAGCCCATATATTTTGGCGTAGATAAGGCATGTACTCCTTTTCTAACTCATCTGGGATCTCATAGTCAAAAGTAGTGAGGGGCTAGAACATGATGTGGAGGTTGTCTCCTACTAACTCTCTTAATATGTCAATGTCGTCCTCCTCTTTATTAGACTTACATGAATCCATCTGGTCAAACTATTGAAAATGGTTCTGATGGTCACCTGCTAACGGGAGTGGGGTACTACTGGAAGTTGATGCAGAACCATATGCAGTTAACCCTAATGTTTTGATCTCCTCTCTATAAAAAGGTTTCAGAGTTTGGAAAACCACTCTATATGATGGTTTTTGGGCAACAATAGGATTTCATTTTCCATGGGAGATATCACTATGGGGATTTTGACCATGGTGGATGTTGGGATTAGAGTCTCTGTGATCCATCTCCACACTTTCACGAGGAGGAGTATCATGGTAATGAACTCCTTCTACTTATGCTTTGATTGAATAGTCAACAGACCCTTGTAGTGTTTAGAATGTTTCTTGAACTACCTTAAAGAAACTATAATTGAGTAGATTAGGAATATGGTCCATGTTCTACATCATGGTCAGAATATTCCAACCTATCTTTTGAAATTGTGTAGGGATATGAGCATGTTGTTTGACGGTTACCGAAATATTCATATAACAATATAGTTATGCAGGAATATGTGCCTGTTACAAAGAATCTGGTGGAGTATTCCAGTAAGTTTACTCATTATTCATTGTAATATAATCATGTCTTGAAGCATGTTTCATTCTCACTTGATGAGCCTCATTCAATACGGGATTATGAGGCCAATCCTGATCTTTTGGGATATGTCATTGGTCTTTCTTGGTAGGAATATGAGCCTAACATGAGGCATGTTCTACCCTCAATTTGTGAGACCCATTTGGATCATGAATATAATCCTGGTCTGGATATGCATTCCCTATTGGAAAATGATGACGGACATTTGGAATGGGAGTAGGGATACAAAGTCATTTTATATTACCTTAAAATGATGTGGGCATATTCTTTCATTGGTGGAAGTAGAAATATTTGTATGGGTTCTATGATCTACTGGAATATTCTAGGAAGATTCACTAATAGGAATATGAGCCTATCATGAGGCTTGTGCAATTCTCACTTGGTCAACCCTGACCTGAAAGTGGATATATGGCGAATACTAGGCCATAGGAGTATGTCACTAGAATTATTCGATAGGAATATGTGTATATCGTGGGGCTTATTCCCCTCAAACATGGTGAGCCCCGACCAGAACAGGGATATGGTACTGATCCTAGGCCTTTGGAATATGCCACCAGACTTCTTAGACAGACATGTCACCCTATCCCAAGGCATCGCTACTCTCACCTGGTGAGCCCTGGTTGGAACGAGAATATGATCACGGTCCAACACATCTCCATTTAAAATAATATGTCGATAATCCCACAAGATAAGAGCAATAATGTGATATTTCTCCTATGAATCCACTTTTTTAAAATGACCAGAGTGTTTATTTTCTCTGGTTGTAGGGATAGGAATATGCCCCATTTTATTTATCTGCAGTAGTTATAAAATATTCTGGTGGAGTTCCTCATCTATTGCTAAAATATATTGTAATTTTAGAAAAGTGTGTGTAGAGATATAAGAATGTAAATTTTCCCTCTCTATTATACAATAGCATAGTCTTCAATTGACATGATTATATGTGCCCACTTCTATCCTCGATATTCCACATGAATATGCCAATGGGATTCATGCATGGGGGTAGGGAAATGTGACTCCCCAATGCTAGTTATGGGAGTATGTCCACAGACTTGTTCTACGTGACCAAGTATGTGAGCCTACTTAATGGATCTTTTCAGAATATGTCGATAGGCATCATCACCAATAGTGAGGGTATGAGCCCTTTCCTGGATATCCAACACCTTCCTTACACTACGGGAAAAATGGGTATTTGCGACGGGGATAAATCTCGTCGCAAATAGCCCCGTTAGAAACTTATTTGCGATGGGGGAATTCCCCCGTCGCAAATAAGTAGTTATTTGCGACGGGATAGCTTTCCCCGTCGCAAAAGGACTGGCATGCTTTGCGTGCCAAATTGCGGGAAAGTTATTTGCGACGGGAATATACCCCCCATCGCAAATAGTTTGTCGGCAGGTCATTATTTGCGACGGGACCCGTCGCAAATAACTATTTAACCGTTGACCGTAATAAATGTGGGCTAAGGTATTTGTGACGGGTACCGTCGCAAATAATACTATTTGCGATGGGATACCCATCGCAAATACACCCGTCGCAAATAATCTAACCTATAAATACCCCCCCCCCCCCCGCTTGTTTTTTTCATTCATTCTCAAACTCCATCTTCTACTTCTCTCAAAACTCTATTTTTAGAGTTCAGCGTTTCTTAAGTTTAATTTTTTTTTCGGAGTTGATATTGAAGTTTTCAACAATGATCAGAGATCAACCTCAGATCGATTTTAAAGGTATTTATGTTCATTTTAATTTAATATTTATTTTAAATTTTTTATTAGTTTCAATTATTCTTAATTAGTTTTAATTTAATTATGTTTAGATTGTTTTGTTACTTAATAAATTTAAATTATTAGTATTCATTGTTCATAGTTAATGGCAATTAGGAATAATTAGTAATAATTACCAATAATTAAGAATAAATACTAATAATAAGTAATAAATACCAATAATTAGGAATAATTAGTAATAATTACCAATAATTACCAATAATTAGTAATAATTAGTAATAATTACTAATAATTAGTAATAATTACCAATAATTAGTAATAATTTCCAATAATTATCAATAATTAGTAAAAATTAGTAATAATTACTAATAATTAGCAATAATTCCCAATAATTAGTAATAATTACCAATATTTAGTACTAAATAGTAATAATGAGTAATAATTACCAATAATTAGTAATAATGAGTAATAATTACCAATAATTAGGAATAATTAGTAATAATTACCAATAATTACAAATAATTAGTAATAATTAATAATAATTACCAATAATTAGCAATAATTAGTAATAATTACCTATAATTAGTAATAATTACAAATAATTACCAATAAATAGTAATAATTACCAATAATTATCCATAATTAGTAATAATTACCATTAATTATCCATAATTAGTAATAATTACCAATAATTACCAATAATTACCAATAATTAGTAATAATGAGTAATAATTGCCAATAATTAGGAATAATTAGTAATAATTAGCAATAATTAGTAATAATTACCAATAATTAGTAATAATTACCAATAACTACCAATAATTAGTAATAATTACCAATAATTATCCATAATTAGTAATAATTACCAATAATTATCCATAATTAGTAATAATTACCAATAATTACCAATAATTACCAATAATTAGTAATAATTGGTAATAATTAGTAATAATTACCAATAATTACCACTAATTAGTAATAATTAATAATAATTACCAATAATTAGTAATAATTAGTAATAATTACCAATAATTAGTAATAATTAGTAATAATTAGTAATAATTAGTAATAATTAGTAATAATTACCAATAATTAGTAATAATTACCAATAATTAGTAATAATTACCAATAATTAGTAATAATTACCAATAATTAGTAATAATTAGTAATAATTAGTAATAATTAGTAATAATTAGTAATAATTGGTAATAATTAGTAATAATTACCAATAATTAGTAATAATTACCAATAATTGGTAATAATTACCAATAATTAGTAATAATTACCAATAATTACCAATAATTAGTAATAATTACCAATAATTAGTAATTTTTACCAATAATTCGTAATAATTACCAATAATTAGTAATAATTACCAATAATTAGTAATAATTACCAATAATTAGTAATAATTACCAATAATTAGTAATAATTACCAATAATTAGAAATAATTACCAATAATTAGTACTAATTACCAATAATTATGAATAATTACCAATAATTAGTAATAATTACTAATAATTAGTAACAATTACCAATAATTAGTAATAATTACCAATAATTAGTAATAATTAGTAATAATTAGGAATAATTAGTAATTATTACCAATAATTAGTAATAATTACCAATAAATGGTAATAATTACCAATAATTGGTAATAATTACCAATAATTGGCAATAATTACCAATAATTGGCAATAATTACCAATAATTACCAATAATTCGTAATAATTACCAATAATTAGTAATAATTACCAATAATTAGTAATAATTACCAATAATTAGTAATAATTACCAGTAATTAGTAATAATTACCAATAATTAGTAATAATTAGAAATAATTACCAATAATTAGTAATAATTACCAATAATTAGTAATAATTACCAATAATTAGTAATTATTACCAATAATTAGTAATAATTAGTAATAATTCGTAATAATTAGTAATAATTAGTAATAATTACCAATAATTATTAATAATTACCAATAATTACCAATAATTAGTAATAATTAGTAATAATTAGTAATAATTAGTAATAATTAGTAATAATTTGTAATAATTGCCAATAATTAGTAATAATTACCAATAATTAGTAATAATTACCAATAATTACCAATAATTACCAATAATTAACATTAATTAGTAATAATTACCAATAATTAGTAATAATCACCAATAATTAGTAATAATTACAAATAATTAGTAATAATTACCAATAATTAGTAATAATTCCCAATAATTAGTAATAATCACCAATAATTAGTAATAATTACCAATAATTAGTAATAATTACCAATAATTAGTAATAATTACCAATAATTAGTAATAATTTGTAATAATTAGTAATAGTTACCAATAATTACCAATAATTACCAATAATTACCAATACTTTCCAATAATTAGGAATAATTACCAATAATTAGGAATAATTACCAATAATTTGGAATAATTACCAATAATTTGGAATAATTACCAATATTTAGGAATAATAACATTATTACATTATTTTTATATTTTATTATTAATATTAAAATAATATAATTTTCTATATTATATACAATTCTCTTTTCATCTGTGTGTTTTCTGTCTCCACATGTAATATTTTCATTCTTTTTCAAAATTATCAACCTACTCTCCAATGGAGAGGTGAAAGTGAATGAAAATATTACATGTGGAGACAGAATATTAAACACACAGATGAAAGGAGAATTGTATATAATATAGAAAATTATATTATTTTAATATTAATAATAAAATATACTAAAAATGTAATAATGTTATTATTATATAATTAATATTTATGAAAAAATTATATTAGTATTATTAAAATAATAAAAATTCAATATAATATTAAAATTATCAATATTTGTAACATGTTTTGCTTTATTCTCAACATATTCAATCTTTTCTTGAGTGTTTTTTCTAACAAATTATTCAAAACTAGTAATGCTTTTAAATTTTATAGAAAAATATGGAACAACGAGGTCATCAACAGTCATTACTAGATGACCGCATATGGATAAATTAACGTAGCAATCCAAACGGTTCTGGTTTAAATCCAGTATATATAGAGGGTGTGGAGACTTTTTTATCATTTGCGGCATCAAATCCAGAATTTGTTTCAGAAGGCAAAATAAAATTCCCTTGTAGAAAATGTGTATTGAGAACGTTTGACACGTTTGACAAAGTGGGGGGATATCTCTTGAGTTTTGGTTTTCAACCAGATTATGTTTTTTGTTATCAACACGGTGAATGCAGTTCCAGAGTAGGTGATACCAACTTGATTTCGGATCCATCCCAGTTTCAAGATTTAGTACATGATGTTGCATGTTCATATGTTCAACATACAGAAACTCTAGCTGATATAGATTCAAATCCTGAGTTGGAACCGTCTGAATTTTATGAGTTGTTGAGGTCTGTTGAGGATGCATTATATCCTGGCTGCAAGATGAGAAAATTAGAAGCAGTTGCAAAATTTATGGCTATCAAATCAGATAACGGAATGTCAAACACCTGTTTTGACCAGATATTTTCTTTGCTTAAAACACTATTACCCGAAGGAAATGTTTTGCCTAAAAATTACTATGAGAGTAAGAGGCTGGTTCGAAATTTGGGACTTACTTGTCAGAAGATTCATGCATGTTCAAATGACTGCATTTTATATTCTGGGGAAAATGAGTCGTTGGATAGTTGTCCCACTTGTGGGCAACTGAGATATAAATAAGGGAAACATGGGAAGTCTGGTTTGATTCCTGTAAAACAGTTGAGATATTTTCCACTTACATCCAGACTTCAGCGTTTATTCATGTCTAAGAATACAACGACAATTATGTCATGGCATAAAGCGAATATTTCAACCGATAAAAGTTTGAATCATCCAGCCGATAGTGATTCATGGAAACATTTTTGATAGAGTGCATCCATCCTTTGCTTTAGAAGCTAGAAATGTTCTACTGGGCCTTTCCACTGATGGTTTCTGTCCGTTCAGATCTTATGGTAATCAATATTCATGTTGTCCTGTTTTTTAACTCTGTACAATTTACCTCCATGGATGTTGATGAAGGAGCCATATATCTTTTTGAATTTACTAATTCCAAGACATCTGAAGAAAAATATTGATGTTTATTTGAAACCATTGATTGATGAATTAAGTTTATTGTGGAGTACTGGTGTCAGTACATATGTTGTTACTACGAAACAGAATTTCATACTGAGAGCAGCATTGATGTGGACAATTAGTGACTTCCCGGCTTATGGGATGTTATCTGGCTGGAGTACACATGGTCAGAAATCATGTCCTTACTGTATGGGAGTGAACAAATCATTTATGCTCATTCATGGAAAGAAAATTTTTTATTTTGACTGTCATCACAGATTTCTACCAGCTGATCATCATTTCGCAGAAACAGATCTCATTTCAGAAAAGGAACAATTGAAAGGGATGGACCTCCAAAAATGCTATTAGGTTCGAAGTTAAAATAAGTTGTATTTTCATTACCTCCCATCACTTTTGGTCCCGCAATAAATCAATAGAAAATTTCTGGTTTTGGGAAAGAACACAATTGGATTAAACGTAGCATATTTTGGGATTTTCCATATTGGTCTGATATGTTGGTCTACCACATGTTGTATTTCATGCATATTGATAAGAAATATTTTGATAATTTGTTTCATATAGTTTTGGATACGCCAGGAAAAAGCAAAGACAATGTAAATTCACGTTTAGATCTTGCCCAAATTTGCAGGCACCATAATTGGAACTGTTTGAGAATGTCAGAATAGAAAGGTTACTGAAACCAAAAACAACTTATACACTTTCTAAAGAAAATCGTTTATTATTTTGTCAGTGGATTGCAGATTTGAGACTTCCAGATGGTTGTGCTTCCAATTTGGGTAGATGTGTAAAGAATGGTCATATTACTGGATTAAAAATTCATGATTGTCATGTTATAATGGAAAGACTTCTACCCATTGTATTAAGAGGTCAGTTTAATTCTGTGATTTGGGATTCCATAACAGACATGTCTCATTTTTTTCAGGAAATTTGTGCGGCTACAGAAGATTATGATGCTCTATGCAAACTTGAAGAATATGTTGTTGTAATTATATGTAAACTGGAAAAAATATTTCTGCCGTCTTTCTTCGACTCAATGGAACATTTGATGTTACATTTTCCATATGAAGCCAAATGTGGAGGTCCAGTACAGTTTCGATGGATGTACCCATTTGAAAGATTCAAGCAAAAATTTAAAAGAAAAGTACGTAACAAAGCATCTGTTGAAGGATCTATTGCAGAAGCTTATTTGCAAGAGGAAATATCTTTTTTCTGCTCCCATTATTTTGAATCTGAGTATCCTTCAAAACACAACCGAATGGGACGGAACGAGAGGAATATTGATGAAATTGACAATCAATTATCTGTTTTCAACCAACCAGAGCTTGGTTTTGGTGCAGTTTATGAACGCTGGCTTTCGGATGATGAACATCACAGAGCTCATACGTATGTTCTGCTCAACTGTGAAGAGATGGCATCAGTTGTACTATAAGTGTTTATATCACTTATTCTATCATTTATGTTACAGTAAATAACATTGTTTTTTATAGGTTGTATGATAATCATATCAAGAAACAAATTCCACAAATTACAGCAGCTGCTCTCGAAGAACGCCGACAGAAAAATTTCTCTCAGTAGTTTCAAAAACTGGTAACATAATTTCTTTATCTTTTAGAAACTCATTCAATGTATAGTTTACTATATTGATAATTATTTTACAAAATTTCAGGTGTCTCGACATGCTGATAAAATTGAAAAACAGCTCTGTATATTGAGTAACCCACCTTCCAAACATGTTAAAACTTATAATGCATATGTGGTGAATGGATTTGGATTTCACACACATGCATATGGGGAATCAAAAAAATAATGAATAGTGGAGTTAGCTTGAGAGGATCTCATCATCGAGAAAATGAAGTTGACTTTTATGGCATACTTGATGAAATCATTGAACTCTATTATCTTGGACAACATTACATAACCATGTTCAAATGTCGGTGGTTGGATACAGAGAGAGGCGTGCGTGTTCATCCGACTCATGGAATCATCGATATTAAATGTAAAAGTGTTCTCGTAGTAAATGAACCATTCTTATTGGCTCAACAGGCACATCAAGTTTATTACGGAAAGTATTGTGCTACATCAAGAGAGTTGACTGATTGGTGGAGTATAATAAAAATAAAAATTCGAGACAATCAGTTTAGTCAAAGTGAATGTGCTTTCACTGATGTGCAAAGAATTGAAGTTTTTCAAGAGAGTACTCAAAATCAATATTTTTTACAAAGAGACATGAGTATCGATGACGACACCCCACATTTAAGAGTCGGTGATGACGATGATGTTAATGATGTCACATATAAATTTGAAATGGTAAGAGATGAAGCAACTGGAACTTGAATGGATGTCGATGATGTTGAGGAGGAATATGAAGATGACATTGACATATATGAAGATGATGATGAAGATGAACACTGATAGAATTTCATGGTAGTTATATACAATCATAACTAATATATATGTATATATAACAGTAATTATCAATTATTTGCTAACAACATTAACATTTTCTGTTTCAGATGGACGATGACACATTTCGTGAGTTGGTGAATGTTGACCTGCCTTTCGATGCGGATGAGTTGCTGGCAGATGACCCTCAGCCTATAGGTGCTCCGAGGAGTACGCGGACGGGGCGCAGTCTTGCATGATTGATGATTCCTGACCCCGTCCCCGAGCGACGTCCACGTCTTGGGTTTGATCCACGCACACGGAGGTGTAATAACCTATGTGATAACCTGTGGATTTGACTAATATTTCATTAATCTATTCACATAATAAATTTTTATTATTTTTACAGTTTTCCGCATATAGCAGTCAGATAGGGCAGCGCTATTTTGCGCAACTATTTCTCTCATCCTTGGACCACATGGGAGCAGATTCCCATTGATGTGAAGCAGGCCATGTTCGGCCATTGGTTGGTACGTACGTAAATAAATAATTTTTATTTTGAAAATTATTTCATTTCTAACTTGATATTTTGATTTATTTGTAGGGTTTATGTTATCGAATCGAGGATACCATGCGTGATGCCTTCCACGAGGCATGGGAGGTGGCCATGCGTGATCGCTTTCGTCAGTTTTTGCACAATTTAAGAAAAGCTGCCACGAAGAAAGCAGGAGTGTCAGTTTTTGACGAGTCATGTAGAGTACACCGACCAGAGTACATTTCATCCCATGTATGGGATGGATTATGTGCGCACTGGTTGAGTGATTCCTTTCAGAGGAGATCATCGGTGGGGAGGCAGAATCAGGGGAGACAGGAGGTGACTCATCGAGCTGGGAGTCGTACTTTCAGTACTCATAGATAGCATCTGGTACGTACATTATTTATAAATATTTTATATAACTATAAATATTAACAGTGTATTTTTTATTCTTATAGGCTGTCGAGCACCCCGATATTACGGAGTACGACGTATATCGGAGGATGTATAGTGATCCTGCTATTGGGGAGCTCAGAGGTGATCGTCAGCATCACATCGTGGTCAGTATTATTTGTTTTCAAGTTTAAAAATTAACTGCATATAATATATTCACAATTTTAATTTAAAATTGCAACTACAGGAGTCATATGAGGCCGCAGCATCACAGACTCGGCCAGAGAGTCAGGCCGAGTCATCAGATCAGACCACTAGCCGTCAGTTTGATGAGGCGGCATGGATGCAGGCCACCCAGAATGCCTTCGAGAAGGGCCGGGTAGTTGGTATCAGCTCTTGACTGACTCCCGGAGATTATTATGGCAGTGCTGCGATGTCGGCGTCCAGCTCGAGAGGAGCTCGTGCATCTTCTTCTGCTACACAGTATGAGGATCAGTTGCGATCTCAGACTGCACTGATAGAGATTCTCTGACAGGAGCAGGAGCAGATGCGTCAGCAGCAGCAGCAGCATGAGGAGGAGCGTCGACGCCAGCAGCAGCTGTACGAGGAGCAGATGAATCGGTGGCAGCAGCAGCATCAGGAGCAGATGGAGTACATCCGCCGACTCACTCATGCTTTAGGGATGGAGTTTCCTCCACCAGCATCTGCAAATCCCCCCTCCCCCCTCCCCCCTCCTTCAGATTAGAGTTTGTTTTTATGTTATAAAGTTTTTTAAATAAAAATATGAATTTTTTTTCTATTCGTAGTTTCTGTCTCATTATAAAATATTAATAATATTATATTTTGAAATAACAATATTAAAATGAATAATAATATTATTTATATTTTATAATATTAAATTTTATATATATATTAAAATTTTATAATATTATAATTTAATTATATTTTTTGGTAAAATTAGAATTATTTTAATATTTGAATGTAAAATAATTCTATTATTTTTATATTAATTAAAATAACTTATTAATATTTTTTTATTTATGAATTATAATTCAAATATTATTATATTAATTAAAATCATTTATTAATATTCTATTATTTTTTATTTTTGAATTATAATTCTATTATTATTATATTAATTAAAATAATTTATTAATATTTTTTTATTTTTGCATTATAATTGGATTGTTATTATATTAATTAAAATAATTTAATAATAATTTTTTTTAGTATTTGCGACGGGATACTATGCCCGTTGCAAATAGTATTATTATTATATTGATTAAAATAATTTATTAATATTTTTTAATTTTTTTTAAAAAAAAAACGAATTGTGACGGGCCCGTCGCAATTAGTAGTTGTGACGGGCCCCTCGCAATTACGATTTTTAAAAGTTTTCACAAATATACGGACTAATATTTGCGACGGGAAGAATCTCCGTCACAAATAATACCTTTAGCGACGAGCCCGTCGCAAATAATTGTTGTTGCGACGCCGTTTTCTGCGAGAAGCTATTTGCGACGGGACCCCGTCGCAAAAGCCTATTAGTGACGGGATCCCGACGCAAATGACCCGTCGCAAATGCCATTATTTCAAGTTGTGTTATTTGATAATCATTCCTTGTTTCTCATACATGGGTGTCAGAGGCGGTAGTGTGTTGTTTGGTACCCTCAGTATAGGATTGGTGGGTACCGACAAAATGGTGTTTGTAATGGAGGTTAGTAGGTTCCCTCCTTGGTGGAACCTGAACTGAAAGGGATATGTATTCGGCTTCATCGTCCACCTGAATCTGAGACTGGAGGTGGAAGTTTTCATTCTCTAGGGATAAGGTTCTGAATCAATTGGTTGTATCAATGAGGGATACTGTCTTAGAATCATCCATTCATAGGCAAAGCAGACTCACTGGTTGCATTTCAGGGGGAACCTCACAGGTTGATTCCATGGTTGGGATGGTACCACGTTCGTTGTACTCCCTAACTAAAATTCTCTCCACCTATCATTGGAGATTTCGAGTTGGTGAGAGTTCTTTGCAACCTAAGAGGGTTGGAGTCATAGGTGATTTACTGGAGTGAGTGCTGGATCATGAAGTCATTGTCTCAAACTAGGATGATGAGAGTAGTATCTACAATAATGATTATGACAAAGAATAAGGTTACTGATTACTAAAATACTGCAGTCATCACATTCTTAATTAGATATGCAAAGTTAACATAATTGTTCTTTTATTATCGACCCATCCATTCTACTCATTTAGACTTGTCAAAATGAGGATGCACTTATGACAACTCTGATTATAGAGGATCATCTATAAGATCGTGTTGTTCTTACTACTTTCTTTATATAGGGTTTATAAAATAAAGTGTCATGATGGATTATAACCCAATTGTTTTGTTATTACATACATTCGTGTCAGGTTCACCATTTTTGTTTTGGGGGGATTTAAAAAAAATTGTCCCATGGATAATAAATGATTATTTTTTTAGAGATCCTCATGTGGAGTTTACCATTTTTTCATGAGAATTTAAGATGTGGAATGGGTTTCTCTCGAAAATTTGATTATGGGGGATTTTTAAGGCCTCGCTCAATCACTCGAATTAGGTTTTCCATTTGTTTCATCTTTCCCAAAAACTATGAATGGTTCCTTCATCTGTAGATGGGTATAAACCTACTTTCCAAAAGTAGATGATCATCTAGGTCATTAGTCCCAATGACTCTTGGGGACTTGCATTGGTCAAGATGATGGGATATTGGGATCATCACACACTTTTTGGGGTAACTATCACCTACTATAGGACTCTATTATAGATTTAAGATATGTTAGTGAATCTCTTCCTTATCCTAATATAGGACCAGTTACCCTAACAAAAAAAATATGGGTTAATTATCTTTCATGTAAAAAATAAAGGGGTGCCTTTAATGAATCCATATGTATGTGTCTATGGTTCTCCATAATTTTTCCAATAACGGGAAATTGCTTATGTGTTGAAGCCATATAACCAAGTGCTTCATAATGTGATCTCATTCAAGTTGGTGGTTGATATTATAAAGAGTAAATTGAGTCATTATAAGGAATCCTACATATCCTAGTTATTTCAGGAATCAAAACCCACATAGTTCTTTGGACCCATGTAGTTTAACATCGTGATGAAGGAATTTTATAGGTGCACTGGGACACCAGGGGTTCAAGATCAGGTCTGAGAGGGATGTCCTATGTATCCTAGCTATAGCAAGAATCATATTTATCATAGTTCATTAATTACATTAGGATGAGCCCCAATGTAAAAGATTTTATATAGTGGATAATATATTATGCCACTCATCAGGGCTTACATATTGACATTTATCTGACTAGAGATTATTCTTAATTTGAGTAACCTAACAATTACAATTCCCTAAGACCATGCGAGTTATGGCCAGTGTGAGAAACAAGGGATATATAATAATCAGTGCCATTGCATATGGATATAGAGGATTAAGTACTTGGACACCCCTTAAGATTTTAAATATAGAGATTAGTCCTTAGGGAGGTGTCCTATGTATCTTTGTTATGAAGGGAATTAAATTCATCTTAGTCTGGTTCATTTCTTAGTCTGTTGATGGATGAGGTAGAGTGATCAGCCCATGGGAATGATTGAGTCCTGATGGCTGAGATGTCATTGAAATAATTCTTACATAAAAGTGGAGGTTTTTTGATCTTTTTACTTATGAAGGCTTCATATGTATCCTGAATATTGCAAGAATCAGAGTAATCATAGTTCAATTGATTGGGGCGTACACTCTAAGGTTACCCTTATGTCCTGGGGTTTTTATGGTGTAGATGATATGACCAGTGCAACTCCATATTCCAACATGAGCCATTATCATTGTAATAAATAAGGTATGGAAAGAGATTAATGTCGTTTCTTGTAGAAATGTTACCTATATTCCATGATTTCCTTGAATGATCAATATGAAGCTCGAACGTTGAAGATGTGGCCTACGTATCATGAATATGGTATGAATCAGAGTCGGTATAGTTACATTGATTGGGGCTTACACTATGTGATTTCCCTATTTATCGAGTCTTACACATAGATTATTGATGATTTTATAAAGTTCTGGGAAGACCTATTGACCTAATATTCTTGTCTAAATAGAATTTCATGACACATTTGTCTTGTCCGGATGACATTTTTGAGATTCACACGATTTTTTCCAACTGCAGTCGCATAAGTTGGATGATATGTCAATGGAATGTCTCATGATCGAGCTGAATTATCTTGTTATTGTATCAAGATGTATCTAAAATACATGGATTGGAATCATTGGATTCAATAAAACATGCTTCATAGGGTTTATCACGTCTTCGCTAACATCTCGGGAGGGAATCATGAGTCCTGGACAATATGTCTAGAGGGAGTTGTGAGCCTCGGCTGACTCACCCACAGGGTATTGGGAGAGATTTTAATCATGCCCAAATGTGACCATAATACTTAGCCAACAAGATAGGGTGACATTAGATGAGTTAGGGGATGTATCTGAGGGACTTCACAGGTTTTGGGTGATGATCCCAGAGGGCTTCGTGAGACTAAAGTGGAACACCCTAGGGAGACTGTGTGACTTTATCTAACATGTCCATGTTATTTCACATGTCGAAGAAGTGTTTCAAGATCTAGAAAACATGTTATGGTTTTTTCATGGTTCTTGGATGGTTTACAAAAAGAACATGAGGGTCAGCACACATTTTTTTGTTTGAGTCATTCACTTTTAATCTTTTTCTATAACCCTTATATTGTGAATGCCTCAAATTTATTAAACATCTAATTATTTTTTAGTCTCGTATGATATAGAATATTTGTGGTATGTTATTCATAAGTATTTATATATGTCCTTCTTGTGATCTATAAATGATCATGTGAAGTGCCTTATACATGGAGCATGATCTCTTCAGCCATCTGCCATTGCATTAATTGAATGTAGAATTTCCAGTCTCGAGATCAGTTTCTCTAAGAATTATTCTTTGGTTCTTGGAACCTTTGTTCTTGAAAGTTTCCCCTACATCCTAGCAGTTCATTTGTTATATTGGGGTAGGGAATTTATAGGCCTCTCTACCCTGGTTGTTCACCAGTTTTTAAAAGAATACCTGGCGCAGATCCAAGCTAGATTCGTTGAAGGGGTTTGGCACCATGCATCTTAGCGAGCCTTTATCATGGATTGTTCTGAGGGAATCATCTGATTTTCAGTGATCATGAGTCCCTCCTTAAATGTATACTTTACTGAATTATCACCAATAAATAGGTAAACTTCTACTCATGAGGTTATGTAAAAAACCCTCTATATTATCTTGTTCAACATGTCCAAGGATTTTTGTGAGATCAGAATGCCTGCTGAAAGGCCTTCACAAGATTCTCAATGCCTTTCCTAGGACATTTCATGAGGTAAGGGTGGCCTGTACGAGGTTCTCTGAAAGATCAGGATGGCTTCTCTAGGATTCTTATGGGTTCGTGTTGCAGACTACCTTAGTGAATCACAAGCATTTTATGACCATGAGTGTCTTCCACATCCTCCCAATTTTATATCATTATTTTATTTTACAACAGTTTTTTATTAATGCAATATTACCTGAGTAATGTTTAATGAAATTACTCTATTTGTTGATGATGTGTCGCATGACCATCATAGATAATATGGGAGTGTGTAAGAATATTGTTGAAAAATCCATTTGTATTTCCTGGTGGAGCCAATGGGGGAGAAAATTGTTGCTTGGACATGCTTGAGGCATTTCAAACTATGGGGATGACAATCCCAAGAGATTTTGTGAGATGATATGGACATGTCACCGGGGTCTCATGGAATCTTTCAGATCACTCGATGTGTGTTATGTGCCTTTTACAATAGCGAGTAGCTTCCACCTCCCCTCCTTCTATTTCCTTTGTTTAATTTTACATAGGTTTGAGGTTCATGGGTATTTTATGGGATATTGTCAAGGAAAACTATCCTTTACTTCATTGATGTGTCGCATGACTGTTATGTCTTCTAGGGGCCTCCACCTTTGGATATCTTCCTTCCCATTTTAGAATTATTTTTGGTTGGGTTGTCCGGTGATCGTTGCTAACAATCCTCATGGCCTGGGTGAGCTTATCCAGTTACCATCGCACATCCGTTATTTGTATTGAGAGCTTTTACAAGAGAATGAAGACTTGTCAAAAGGGGTTCTATGGGATTCTCTGTGGGATATCTACCATTTGTGGATTCTTTATGTGAACTCAAAATGGTCACGCAATCTGGACTGATTTGAAGGTTCACATGATCCACAGGTCTCAGTATCCCTCATATTCCTTTGATTTTTTGGGGAAAATAATACCCATATTCCGGCATTTTTTCATTTTTAAATTTTCCTATGGTCATTTGATGCATGTAAACAGTGAAAAAACTGACCTGAGTACCCTCTAAAAATGGTACTCAACCCAAATTACCACATACACAAAGGTCATTCCTCATCCACATGGGCCGACGCCTAGCACCAAAGCATCAACAAAAAATAGAGGGAATGATTTCTCCCAACCTGAAGTAGACAACAAGACATATATATACATGTATAGAATTAAATAGTAGAATGAAACCGGAATATATATATATATATATGTATATATATATATGTCACAACATAAAGAGAACAATGGAAGAAAAATAGCAGAAACGGTTGCAAACCAATCTCCAAGAAACAACTCCAACTACAAAGGATAACACACCTAAATAGCTAATCCAATTGTCTCTATGTGATAGCATGGGAAATCACCCACCATCTCACTATCCAACAATTCAAAACCCAGCTGATAGAAAACATATCCACCACACGGTGGTGCATTTCCTTTCCCAGTATCAAGTAATATAATAATGTCTACGCACTACCAAAGGGGTACACAAGGTGTGAGATAAAAGGATTATTAGGGTCCCAACAAGGTGTTTCATATAAAGTCTCTAAATAATAATCCAAGAATCCTCAACATTAAATAAAATAGGGTATGATATAGAGTTTTACAGTTTTATATCAAAATTATTGAAAAACTATTTAATTTCCCATTTTTAAACATTTAAAAATAAAGATGGCATATCAGTTTCAAATAATTTAATATAAATATATCAAAACATATATATCAAATCAAACCAAATCATGTAGTGCATGTCATAGAAAATCCACAATGGTACAATTAAAATAGTACAGGCCAAAACAGCCCAAATCGACCAAAAGCATATATAACATAACACCAAAGATCACACTAGGTTAGGATAGCTAGGACACTCATACCTAAACATAGAAAAATTCATGTGCATCAAGCCTCTAGAAATATGCATCAAGTCTAGAGATAAAGGAAACACCCCATAAAGTGACCCCCCAAAGGATTAATATGTCCTTAGAATAATAAGACATGAGAGTAGAGGAACACCCCATGAGTGAAATCACCAACAATGGCGGGGGCCCATTAATAAAACATCCACCTATGTACCCAAGGAGTCCCATGTTCTCAACTTTCAAAACCATTTCATTAAAACATTTCACAATTCATTGAAAAAGCTTTTCATTTACAAAAACAGGGCGAAAATCAACGTTCATCAAAAACCCATTTCCATGCACACATATCACATAAGTAGAGAATTCCATTTAATTTAATAAAAAAATTATCAAAAATAGAAGCAATGTAGTTCTCCAAGAAAATATAGATATGGAATCACCAACCTCAAACATGGGGTCGCACATGCCCGCAACGGGATCCACCAACAAGGAAGAACACAATGATGATAACATATGCTCTAGAATCAATCCAAAAAATTTATAATTAATTCAATTTAACAAAAATCGTAGATAAAGAAGAAATATCACAACATACCTCCAGAACGTACACTCTCTACACCACAACCAACAAAGGACAGTCCCCCAAAATAAGATAAAGGGACATATATTAAAGGAATTAATAAGAGACATCATCTCAAATCAATGACTTGAACAACGCAACAGAAAAGCACTAGCATGATGACTGAGAATGAATAAGTAGAAAGGATTACTCATCCATAGAGATACCACATACAACCCAGATAACAAAAATCCAAAAAATTGATCTAAAAGGGTTGGAGGTCCCCAAAATCAACGTAGAATGCTTCTAGGTCCAGAGTAAGGAGGGTCACAGATGAATTATAAAACAAATTAGATGAGAGGAACCCTAAAATACAACCTTATGATACTTAAAAGGAATTAAATCCCTTTACATTTCATTTAATCCATAGGGTCCATATATGCTGAAAACCCCATTTCCTTTTTATTAAAATCATGATATTTAACATTATGGGGTGTGTAGAATTTACATGGAATATAATATTTCACACTATGTATTCTTCTCTTGACCTAAGCCTAGTTAACATTAAATGTTGTGTACTCCAATTACATAGTGTATAAATTTATTGAAGATAGTGAAACCGGAAGATTCTTACATGAAAACCCAAACCACTTCGAGCATTCTATGAACTCGGGGAGAGCCCCATTGATCCATTACACAGTTATACCTAAACTCCATTAATTCAAAAAAAACATACATCTTTGAAATTTAGGTCATTATACTAACAAAATGTCCTCTATCATTGGGAGTGCCAAAAAACACCCAATTAAATATGAAAACAAGTAAGGAGAAAAGAAATACCTAAAATTCTATAAAGGGGTGTTACAAACCCCCCAACATAAGACATTTTGTCCTTGGGAAGTCATGTGGAAAAATAAGGTATGGTAAAGAGGTGAGTCCACTTCTCCCTCATTAACGATTCACACTCCCATGTCTCTTGGGAATCTGATCTATGTGACCATAACATTCTGACCAATGGAATCAACTTCCCATGAAGGACTATCACTTAAAATTGAATTATTTATACAGAATTCTCCAAAACATAATCATCTGGCTCAATATCAATATCATCCTGACTGAGAGCATGATATGGATTAGAATGATTTTTCTTAAGCTAAGATATATGTAAAACCTCATTAATTATTATCAAATGAACCCGCAATTCTAATTGATAAGCATGCTTCCTAGGCTGCTTAGTGACCTCAAATGGTCTATCATATCTCGAAGATAAATTTCCCTATTTTATAAGTCGTAGTGACCTAACTGAGCAAAAATATTCAAGAAAACCTAGTAACCTATAGAAAACTCCAAAGAACAATTTTATTCATCTAAATAAGATTTATATTTAATTTTCACTAAAACTAGATTCTAGCATCTATCCTGAATCCACATAGACATCTCTGGATCCAAACTTATTCCCACCAAAGAATATTTTCTCACCACTTCCCAATAATGAGGTGACCTGCACGAGCGACCCTAAAGATCCTCAAAAGGATATATAATGATATATGACTGATAACTATTGTTATAAGAATACTCAACCAGTCCTAGATGGAATTCCCAAGATCAACCTAAATCAAAGATGTGGGAACATAGAATATCATCTGAAATCTGAATAACATGCTCTTTCTGACCATTTATTGGTGGATGATAAGTTTTACTCAACCTGACCTAGTTTCTAATCACCTATCAGAAAATCCTACATAACCTCAAAGAAAAACTATGCCACCTATCTAAAACAACGGTAGAAGGAACCCCATGTAACCTCACAATATTATATATATACAACTGACCCATATCATCAAATTTATTAGTTTCCCTGATTGGATTGAAATGATTTGAGTTTATCAATTAATCAATCACCACCCAGATAGAGTTTCTCCCTTGGTATTCCATGTTAATATAATAAAAAATCCACAAATACCTTGTCCAATTTCCAAATTAACACTAAAAGTGGCTGAAGAAAACTAGAAGGTTTCAAATGATATTCCTTTATTTGTTGGAAAGTGTAATAGTGAGACACATAATTAGCAATTTCACAGTTCATACCCGACCCCCAGAATCTTCATCCCATTTCATAATAAATATTTTTAGTGGTCAAATGAATGACCCAATAATAAATTTGATAATAAGACAAAAAAGAGGTCCTAAAATATGCAAGGATAATAAATCAGTCCCCAAAACTGAGAATACCATCTATAGAGAGAGACCAACCAAAAATAGTCTCCCTACCATACATGGTTTCTTGAATTCCTCTGAAATAATAATATTTTTTCTCACACAACAAAATAGACTCAAGGGTAGATTATGATAACTAAAAAATATCCCAAACAATATCTAAAACATCCTCTTAGGAATCCAGATGCAACTGAGAAAAAACCCCCCTAAGGTTCCACTACTCCTTCGAATCTAAAATATCATGTGATGAATCTTTACTATAGAGAGTGTCTATACTGATATTTCCCTTCCATGGGGTGTAGAAGATATTGAAGTCAAACATATGAAGGTATTCCACTCACTACCTCTATCTGATATTTAAGTCTTTCGAAGAAAATATATAGTTAAAACAATTTTGGTCAGAAAATACTATGAAAATTTACCTAAAAAGATATGGGAAGCTTTAAATCATGATTTGGGTAATCCTTATCATGTGGTTGAAGTGGATGATTGCATTCAGCTATCACATTATCACTCTTCTTGAGCACACTACCCAAAACATAGCTAGAGGTATTATAAAAAATAGCATACCCTTTACTGGGCTCAGTTAAGATCCGAATAAGTGATGATGATAGAATTATTTTAATCTCATTGAAATAATACTAAAATTTTTCCTTCCATATGAATTTCACCCACTTCCTAGTAAGTATAGTCAAAGGTGATGCAAAATTTTAGTAATAATTTATGAACCATCAATAATATCAAATAAGACCAAGGAATCTTTGAATATAAATTACATTTTTTGGTTATTCCCATGAAAAGACAACCATAAAATCATCAAGATCAATTGGTAATCCCTTCATTGAAAACATGTTCCCCATGAAATTAACTTCTTGGAAATAGAAATTTCATTTCAAAATCTTTCCATACAAACAATGACCCCTCATGATATCCTCAGCCTGAGTCAAATTGTTATCATGGTAAAATTCAGATCTCGAAGAAACCAAAATATCATTTATGAACACTACTAAAAAAGTTTCAAGATACTAGTTGAATATCATATTAATCAATGTAAAAACAATTAGGAACATCAGTCATACGAAGTCACATCAAAAGATATTTTTAACGGCTATACCTATTTCTGAAATACATATTCAATATATCATGCACCCAAACTCTAAGCAGATGATAACTAGACCAAATATTTATCTTTATAAACCACTTTTCCCCCTTTAACTAATCAAAAAAATTATCCAAACAAGGTAAAGGATACTTGTTCTTTACCATTACCTGATTTAACATCTAATAGTCTACATACAATTAAAGTGAACCATATTCCTTTTGAAAAAAGGAACTAGGGCCTCACATGAAAAAAATAGGGTAAAAAACCATTTTCCATTATATAATCCAGCTAAATTTTGAACTCCTTCATCTCTATTGGTGAAATATGATTGGAAGGTATAGAAATATTTTGTGTTCCTAGAACCAGGACAACCGTAAAATCCACCTCCCTCTCTAGAGGAATCCTGGAGAAATCATCTAAGAAAATAGTATGAACATTATGAAGAACAATATGAAGATCAACAATCGAAGAAACATCATTGGAATCATCTACTATAGTAGAAAAAAAAACTTTTGATCCCTAGGAAAGAGGCTCCTGCATGACCAGATCTCATATCCCACTCTCCCTGAAATACCCAAGAGCTCCCATTAGCTGCCAGAAACGAGACACACTAATGATAATAATAAACCTCTACATGATGATAAATAATATAATCCATCCCAATAATGATTAATATTATATCCATATCAATAATGATAAAACCCTATACTATATATCCACTAGATATTGATGGCACACAATAAGGATATTGAAACCCTACTCATTCCTCTTCCCAAGAGGTGTCACTAACTACATAACACGGGATATTATCTCCATAAGAAGTTAAATAATATAAATAAATAACTTGATATAAATGAGTGGGAATCAACAATAACCAATAAATAAATTCCTACTGAAGATGGAACAAAGATAGTACATGTCACTATCACTGGACCCCCATCTGTGTCCACTAGAAACTCATTTACTACATGAAGGTGCTTCACTCATGAGGCATTTTTCTAGATCTTTTTAGTCTTTGAAGCGTTTGATTTCACCACAATAGCCTTTAAATTTGAATCTTCCAAACCATGTCAAGGTGTAGGAATAGCCTAAAAGAAATGCATCAAACAACCATAATGTCCACAATTGTTACACAAATTTGTAGCTGAAAGAAAATAATGTTGTGTGTATCTAACCGTGATACACATATAGAAAGTCATAGGCACACCACTATGTAAAACTAGTGGTACCAAAGATGCCTACTATTGAGAACCACCTCTAATATTCTTATTATCATCCTATCAATTATCCTTTTCCCCTCTCTTTGTATAGGTTGAAAGCCTGAACAAAAATACCTATGATATTATATCTAGATTCAAACCATGTAGGTACTTATGAGCTTGAAGATGGTCATACTTTGATACATGTGGTGAAAAATGAGCCATCTCAGCCAACCAATTGGTGTATGCCAACAACGAATTATCTCTTTGCTACAAATAAAGGACCTCTAGAGGCTTTATAATGATCAGTGACTCTAGAAAAAACTTCTAGAATAAGAGGACTTGAAACCATTCCAGTCCAATCCCATGTGCCTATATTCATGTACCATTTAATCCCACCGCCACTCGCTAGGAACATCAAGTATGACCATCGTTCACTTCACCTTGATACTCTTTAGTATATCCAAGAAATTTAAAATCTTCTCAATCTAGACAATATAGTCCTATGAGTCTTTATTTTTATTTGTATCTTAAAATGTATGGTGGCTTATCACACAAGAACTTCTAGGATTGATATCTATCTCTTATAGCTCCTAGCTATATCTCAAAGATTGCATTCCGATCTTGTCTCACATTTTGATCAACAACATGAATTTCCCACATGATATCCTCAATAAATGTGATGACCCAAACTCTCAGGGTCCTTTCCTTTGCCAAAAATCTAGATCCTAAAGGGGTAGTGTCTCGACGTGCGATCGATCGATGAGACTGATCGGTGTCACCCAGCCTTGTCAGGGGTTTTCCAGTGACGTGCACAAATTGGGTTTTAAACCCTATTTTGACCCCTTTAAGCTTGTTTTAAAGCCCGGTAGCGCCCATAAATATTTTAATTAAATATTTAATGAATTAACCTGGTGTGTGCGTTGGTTTAAACCGCCCTAACCTTTAATAATGTGTGGGGCTGCGTGGTCAACCCACGACCCCTGCTCCTTATGTGGTTCCACGTTGTTATCTCAACCATCCCCGACCTTTATAAACTAAAAGGGTTCACCCTAGGTTCCTTTTATGGATCAACCTATTCTAGTAGTACCCATCATTCAGACGAGTAGCTTTTCGTTCGGATGATCCGCATTGCTATCTGTGAAGTTCCGCGCTCGGCCTTAGCATCGATCGTTGATCAACAGGTAGGGAATTTCTCCTTCATCTCTCCCTTTTGTGTATCATGCGGGGTGGGCATGCTTTTGATTCTGTATAATTGGATGAACCAAACCTAAAGAAAGATAATGAACGGATTCTATAAAGAACTAAGGGGGCTGTGATGGACGATGCTGCTTTGTTTTATGATCTTCTTTTCTAAATTGTGCAAGCTTACGTCTACTGAAAATCATGGTTGTTGGTGGTATTTCTTTGTGTACTAATGAACCCCTGGTGATGTTTTAAATATCTTTTATTGTGGTTGTGAACCCTTTCTATGTAAAGGAGTTTGGTTAATCACTACATTCTGCTAGATAAATTGAAAGCACCAGGATCAATCCTTTTTCTGTGATAACCCCGGTTAAAGCACATGGAAATTGTAATCATAAAGTGTGTTAAATCTTATAAATCTGAAAATACCGGCATGGGCCTGCTTTGCTTGGTGGTAGTGGTTGGATTGTTCTTCTTTCACGGGCCGGTTATTGGGAGACGTGGGAGGGGATGGGATCCCCTGTTTTTATACTCTCAGTGGTTTTGAAATTGGGGATGGGATCCCCTGTGTTATGCTTTCAGTGGTTGTGAATTTTAAGACCGGGTGTTTACCTTGCTTATATCACGAATTGGGGTGGGATCCTCTATTGTTGAGAAACCCTTTTGGCTCCTGGATTTTGGACATGGGGCTATATCTTGGGGTTTTCCTTGGTTGTTGTGGATTTACGAGAGAACCGGGTGTGGATGTTGTAGTTAATAATTGACTGTTTGCTTTCCCGAACTTGTGCATATGCCTACTAGTTACCCAAGTAGGTGCAGAACTTGATTAAAAATCATTACTGAACATGAAAACAAGGATGGGACAAATGGGTTTTCGTTTGGTAAGAGTTGTGACTCGGACTTGAGTGTTGTTTGTGTTCCTTAGGCTGGATGAAAAACCAAAACTTGGGAGAGTGCTTGTTACCTATATACATACTTGTAGTTTTTTGTTTCTTATTCGGGCCCCACCCAAGTCGAGCACTTAGTGCCGAACACCCCCATTTCATGGGGAGGGTGTTTTTTCCAACACTATTATTAGTGGCTGGTTATCAGCTCTTTTTTCTGCTCCCTTTCCCGGATATCCCAAGTATCTTCGGGCAGGCTTTGATGGCCTGAGGTCCATTATTAGCCCAACAAATTTCGGGCGGGGTAGTGTGTTCTTTATGGCCCAGGTGTGTGCGGGTAGGTTTTTTCCCATTTATCTTTGGGATGAGGCCCAGGTGTCTTCAGGCGTGGTAGTGGATCTTCTATCCCAGGTGTCTTCAGGCATGGAGGTGGTTGTTCTGGCCTAGGTGTTTGCAGGCTTGGTTATGTGTGACAGTTGTGTCCCAGGTGTGGGTGGGTGGGGTTTGGTAGTGGGACTGCGTGAGGTTGTGGACCAGGTGTGTTCGGGCGTGTGTGGTAGTGGGACTTCGGTGAGAATGGCGGGATTGGTTCGATGCGTAGGATGTCTTCAATAACCAGTGGGAAAGTGGTGCGGGGTACCCAAACATCGATGTGCTCTTATTATATATATTACTTGACTTGCGTTATTTGGGGAGTGTGCCTTGGTGAGGCTTGGTTGGATAGTTTACCTTGTTAGGTGTTTGGTTTACGTTTTTTCTCACGGTACTTTAGTATGTTTCCCCACTAGTGCACGAGAGTGTTTGGTTTTCCCTACTGAGTATACTTGTATGCTCACCCTACGTATATAAAACTGCTTTCAGGTCTCCAGGAGGACTTCGGGGATCACGCGGGACCATACTAGCGTAGGACCTTTGGGACAGTTGCAGTTGATGTTTTTCTTTCTTTGGTACTTTACCTTGTAGTCATCTTTTTTGTACTTTTGGTATTTACTTTTGGAACATGCATATGGGAATGGTTGTTCTTGGCTTTACTTTTACTTTCTGCTTTTGGTGTTGTTTGGATTTACCATTATATCTCCCTGATCCTATTAAAAGAAAAAAGGTAATTCCTTCCATTTAGTGAGTGATTTTATACCCTTGGCACTGGTCGCCACTCCGGGACCTATTGAAGGCGGGTTTCGGGTGTCATTATCTATCCTTCAACTTGAAGAAGGAAGGTCCTAGCAATCTGCTGACCCTTCCCTCCTTTTGGTGAAGGCGGGTCGTGAAAGAATGGTATCAGAGGTATGGTTGAGAGATAGGATGGATTTTGAAGTTAGGAAAAGTGAGGATTGCATGGCATGGTAGGGAGACAGTGTTGGGTGACCTTGGTGTGTGAATTAGGCCAGGGAAGACCATCTAGGACATGGGATTTTTGGGCCCCCTGTGATCTGATGCAAGGACTCTGGACTTACCGAACGACCAAGTGAGGCCATGCTAATTGCAGGGTAGGGACCCTAGGAAAGGTACATGCATAATAATGACTTTTGTTCTCATGTTTCTATGGTTTCGTGGGAATTAAGAATAAATAAAAAGTTTAAGAAGTTTTAAGGACAATATTCTGCACAACTTGGGCTTAGGCATTCCTTGTTTACCTTGCATCTATGGCACCTGGAAGGCGACCATGTTTGGTGCGGGAGATCGAGGCCCCGGAGACTACCTTGTCCGATCGGCAGAGGGATGATCGAGAGGAGGAGGACACCCAGTGGCAGAAGACACTTTGGGCCTTCCAGCGAGAGACCCACGAGAAGTATGAGGGCAGCACCTCTGATACGAAGACGGAGGGCTGGATAGAGGAGCTAGTGATAGCCTTCGGCTTGATCTGGGATCCGACCGAGTACTGGGTTCCTCTGGCCGTCAGCCAGATGTGGGGAGCGGCGCGTTAGTGGTGGACGCTTTACCTGGGGGAGAGGAGAGAGGCTGAGGTGGCATGGGCTGATTTTGAGAGGGAGTTCCGGGTGGAATTCCTCTCTTCGACGCTGAAGCCAGAAAAGAGACAGGAGCTACTCTCCCTCCAGAAGGGGTGTATGTCAGTGAGAGAGCTAGGAATCAAGTTCAAGGAACTCTTACTTTCTTCTCCGGACCTCTTTCCCGACGAGGAGTCTCGGGCAAGACGTTTAGAGGAGGTTCTCCCACCCTCCATCCAGTATGTTGTTACCCCCTTTAACCTCTCGATGTACTTGGAGGTCAAGAAGAAGGACGAAGTGCTGGAGAGGATGCATGCTCTAGGAGTTGTGTCATGAGAGGGGATCTAGAAAGGACCATTGAAGGGGAAGGCCGTCAACACCAGGCCTCTAGTGTCAGGACCCTCGAGGTTCCAACCAGCAGGGAGCAGGTAGCCGCAGTTTCAGTTCTGGTCCCCTAGTCCTCACCATTTTCCTTTGGGCCCGAGACCATGGTTCTTCGTCTATGGGAGCCATGGGAATCTCCAGAGTCAGTGCCCAGACCGGGTACAGTACGACGATGGCGGATAGACCCAGCACCCGTCCCAACAGCACCTTCTAGCTAGGCCTTTCCAGCAGCAGCAACAAGGATAGCGATCTCCCACACCTTTGAGGGAAGACGTTGCAGGAGGAGGCCGACCTCAGGGTGCTCCTCAGGGACCTCGACCGGGGCATGGTCGGGTAGGTGTCCGACAGCCGAGGGGCAGAGGAGCTGGGCGTGGACAGTTACAAACCGCGGAAGCAGCAGTTCCAGCAGGGCCGGAGGTCGTTCGAGGTACGATCAGTTTATTTAGCACCCTTGGTTATTCCTTGTTCGATACTGGAGCTTCGCACTCCTTCGTCACACCTAGTCTTGCCCGTAAATTGGGTCAAGATGCCGAGAGACTTCAAGTTCCCCTGGTGATGAGCACACCAGTCGTAGGTCAGACCGACTTGTTATTTGTTTGTCAAGGATGCAGGCTAATGATAGGGCCACATCAGTCGGTTAGGGATCTTCTTCTGCTATAGATACAGCCATACAATGTCATCCTAGGCATTGAATGGCTATTCTCTATGTGTGTCGTCATTGAATGCTTCTGAGGAAGGGTTTTGTTCTCAGAATTGGGCGGCCGGCGTGTTACCTTCACCGGCGAGTGGAGCAGTCAGAAGGGCAACAGGCGAGAGGAACCCCTCCTCTCTTTGTTAGATGACTTGACAGTAGAGTCAGTAGATGCTGAAATGGTGGAGGTTCCAGAGATCGTCCGTGAGTTTATGGACGTCTTTCCTGCGGAGGTGAAAAATCTACCCCCTCGACGGGATATCGAGTTTGGGATAGACTTGCAGCCTGGTGTCCGGCCGATCTCGATGGCTCCTTAACGGATGGCACCTTCGGAGCTATGGGAGTTGCGGATTCAGATTGATGATTTGATGAAGAGGGGTTATGTTCGACCGAGTGTGTCACTGTGGGGTGCTCCAGACTTGTTCGCAAAGAAGGAATATGGTGGTCTCAGGTTGCGCATAGACTACAGGAGACTAAATCTGGTGATGATCAAGAATCTCTACCCTCTTCCGAGGATAGACGATCTTTTCGACCAGCTGAAAGGGGCAGCATGGTTCTCGAAGATCGATGTGCGTTCTGGGTATCACCAGTTGAGAGTAAAAGAGGCCGACATCCCGAATATGGTCTTCAGGTGCATATATGGACACTTCGAGTTCGTATTCATGCGTTTCGGTGTTACGAACACCACGGCTGTGTTCATGGGGCTTATGAACTCCATCTTCTGGGAGTACCTGGATCGGTTCATAGTTGTGCTCATCGACGACATCCTCTTCTATTCAAGATCAAAGGAGGACCATGCGGAGCACCTGAGCATAGTTTTGGAGGTCCTACGACATCACTAGATCTATGGAAAGTTGTCGAAATGCAAATTCTGGACACAAGAAGTGCACTTCCTCGGGCACGTGGTGTCCGAGTAGGGGGTAGTGGTGGACCCATCAATGGTTGAGGCAATTGTTTCTTGGGAAGACCCCAAGAATGTGGCAGAGGTCCATAGTTTCCTCCGGCTGGTGGGTTACTATCGGAGGTTTGTACCCAACTTCTCCCGAGTTGCAACCCCTTTGAGAGCCCTGACCAAGAAAGTCCAGGTTTTCGTGTGGAGTGAGCAGTGCGAGTTAGCCTTCATCTATCTGAAGGAGAAGTTGGTTAGTGCCCCAGTGCTGAGATTACCAGAAGAAGGGGTGTGTATGAGGTGTTCTGTGATGCTTCATGACAAGGCCTGGGATGTGTGTTGATGCAGCGACAAGGGTTGATCTCTTATGGGTCTAGGCAGCTATGCCCTCATGAGCGTAATTATGCCACCCACGACCTGGAGCTTTCAACAGTCTTTTTTGAACTGAAGTTATGGCGGCACTACCTCATCGGAGAATGCTTTTTGGTCTTCACATATCACAAAATCTTGAGGTATATCTTCTCCCAGCGGGACCTAAACTTTCGACAGTGGAGGTGGATGGAGTTCCTTCAGGATTACGACTTCGAGATCTCCTGCACATCAGGGAAGGGGAATGTAGTGGCTGATTCCTTGAGTAGGAGATCACGGAAGGATGCAGTCCAAGAGTCAGAAGACACCTGGAAGGCAATGGAGGAGTTGGCTACCTTACACCTGGATGCGAGGATGGATAGCAGTAGAGGTTTCCTGTATCAGATGCTAGTAAAGTCGTCTCTATTTCAGCAAGTGGAGGAATCTCAGTGGGGAGACCCAGAGTGCGAAGTGATGTGCGACCGAGTTGACCAGGGCAATGCTCCGAAAGGATGGATGGAGGATGGCCAAAACCGGATGCTTTACCAGGGAAAGCTGTTTGTTCCAGAGGCGATACGCGGCAAGGTTCTCAGTGAGTTCCACAGCTCACCCCTAGTAGTACACCCTAGAGTGTCCAAGATGTAAGAGGGATTGAAGAGATAGTTTTGGTGGCCCGGAGTGAAGCGAGTAGTGGTAGAGTTTGTGGCCAAGTGCTTAGTGTGTCAGCAAGTGAAGGCTGAACACCGATTTCTAGGAGGCCTACTGCTGTCTCTTGAAGTCCCCGAGTGGAAGTGGGACGACATCTCGATGGATTTAGTCACTGGACTACCCAAGGTCCAAGGGGGATACGATGCCATCTGGGTAGTAGTGGACTAGTTGACAAAATTGGCTCACTTTCTAGCGATTAAGGAGTCAAGTGCAGTGGATGTCTTGGAACGAAGGTACGTGGATGAGGTGGTGCGGTTGCATGGAGTTCCGAGGTCCATAGTCTCGGATAGGGATGAAAGTTTTACCTCACGAGTTTGGAAGGGTTTGCAGCATGCTTTTGGAACCCAACTACACTTTAGCACTACTTTCCACCCCCATACAGAAGGGCAGATAGAGCGCACCATCTAGAGGTTGGAGGATATGTTGCGGGCATGTGTTCTGGACTCAGGAGGATCATGGGCGCGACACTTTCCTCTGGTAGAGTTTGCCTACAATAATAGCCATCACTCTACCATTGGTATGGCCCAGTTTGAAGCCTTGTACGGGAGGTCGTGCCGCTCACCTATGTGTTGGACCAAAGTCGGAGAAGCGGGAATCCTTGGCCCGGAGGTGGTGCAGAGCATGACGGAGAAGGTTCAGCTTATATGGGAAAGGATGAAGGCGTCCCAAGACCGTTAGAATTTGTATGCTGATACTAGGAGGAGGCCCTTGGAGTTTGGGGTTTGAGACCCCGTGTTCTTGAAGGTCTCCCCTCGACGTGGACAACGAAGATTCGGCAAGGGGAGTAAGCTTTCTCCCAGGTTCATCGGGCCCTTCGAAGTGTTGCGGCAGGTCAGTGAAGTGGCTTATTAGCTAGAATTACCACCGCCACTACTAAGGATACATGATGTATTCCATGTGTCCCAGCTCCGTCGGTATCTGCAAGACGATTCACACATCCTCGGATGGGGAGAGCTGGACATCGAGGACGACATGACTTTTTTGGAGAGACCATTAATGATCGAGGATCGCAAGGAGAAGGTGCTTAGTGGGTGAACCATTCCCTTGGTTTGTGTGTTATGGAGACATGGTGGGATTGAGGAGAGTACGTGGGAGAGGGAAGCACAGATGCGTGCCCAGTACCCAGAGTTGTTTTGAGTTTTGTACTGTTCGGTTTATAGCTGTTGTGGTAGAACGTTTTACCTTGTTGGATATGAAATACTGGTTTTCTTTCCTCTGAATGTGTGTGAAAAGTCTTGGCTATGGGGAGGGGAGGACCCGACCCCTAATCAAGACGCATTAAGGTGGATGCGATTAAACCCATGCAGGCGAGTCAGTGTCGCCCAAAGCGGATAGTATCTTGACATGGGGAAGGAGACTCCCCAACCCACATGGTTGGGCAGTTTGACATGGTATGTTTCTTGGTTCTTGATAGAAAGTCATTCTTAGTTAACAATGAGGTTCACTCCTGAGAGGTATCTTTCAGGGTGGTTTTTCGTACCCGCTTTTTTCTTCTGGGTTGTTTAAATTCTAGAGGGAGAGAATAGTTTGAGAGGTATCTAATGTGATGACCCAGACTTTCAGCATCCTTTCCTTTGCCAAAAATCCGGATCCTAAAGGGGTAGCGTCTCGGCGTGAGACCGATCGGTGAGACCGATCGGCGAGACCGATCGGCGAGACCGATCGGCGAGACCGATCGGCCCGACCGATCCGTGAGACTAATCGGTGTCACCCAGCCTTGTCTGGGTTTTTCCAATGACGTGCGCAAATTGGGTTTTAAACCCAATTTGACCCCTTTAAGATATTTTTAAAGCATCTTAATGCCCATAAATGTTTTAATTAAATATTTAATGAATTAACCTGGTGTGTGTGTAGATTTAAACTGCTTGACCCTTTAATAACGTGTGGGGCCGCGTGGTCAACCCACGACCCCCGCTTCTTACGCGGTTCCACGTTGTTATCTCAACCGTCCCCTACCTTTATAAACTAAAAGGGTTATCCCTTGGTTCCTTTTCTGGATCACCCTATGCTAGTAGTACCCTTTTTTTCAGATGAGCAGATTTTTGTTCGGACGAGCCGCATCACTATCCGTGAAGTTCCACGCCCAGTCATAGCATTGATCGTTGATCAACAGGCAAAGAATTTCTCCTTCGTCACTCCCTTTTGTGTATCATGCGGGGTGGGCATGCTTTTGATTCTGTATAATTGGATGAACCAAACCTAAATAAAGATAATGAACGGGTTCTATAAAGAACTAAGGGGGGTTGTGATTGAAGATATTGCTCGGTTTTATGATCTTCTTTTCTCAATTGTGTGGGATTACGCCTACTGAAAATCATGGCCGTTGGTGGTATTTCTCTGTGCACCAATGAACCCATGGTGATGTTTTAAATAGCTTGTATTGTGGCTGTGAACCCTTCCTGTGTAAAAGAATTTGGTTAATTACTACATTCTTCTAGATAAATTGAAAGCACCAGGATCAATCCTTTTTCTGTGATAACCCCGGTTAAAGAACACAGAAATTGTAATCATGGAGAGTGTTAAATCTTATAAATCTGAAAATCCTGGCATGGGCCTGCTTTTCTTGGTGGTAGTGGTTTGATTGTTCTTCTTTCACGGGATGGTTATTGGGAGACGTGGGAGGGGAGGGGATCCCATGTTTTTATACTCTCGGTGGTTTTGAAATTGGGGATGGGATCCCCTGTGTTATGCTTTCAGTGGTTGTGAATTTTAAGACCGGGTGATTACCTTGTTTATATCACGAATTGGGGTGGGATCATCTGTTGTTGAGAAACCCTTTTAGCTCCTGGATGTTAGACATGGGGCTGTATCTTGGGGTTTTCCTTGGTTGTTTTGTATTTATGAGAGAAACGGGTGTGGATGTTGTAGTTAATGCTTGATTTTTTTCTTTCTCGGACTTGTGCCTATGCTTATTAGTTGCCTAAGTAGGTGCAGAACTTGATTAAACATCATTACTGAACATGAAAACAAGGATTGGGCAAATGGGTTTTCGTTTGGTATGAGTTGTGACTCGAACTTGAGTGTTGTTTGTGTTCCTTAGGCTAGCTGAAAAACCTAAACTTGGGATAGTTCTTGTTACCTATATACATACTTGTAGTTTTTTGTTTCTTATTTGCGCCCCACCCAAGTCGAGCACTTAGTGCCGAACCCCCCCCCCCCCCCCCCATTTCATGGGGGAGGCTGTTTTTCCCGACACTATTATTAGTGGCTGGTTATTAGCTCTTTTTCTACTCCCTTTCCCAGATAGCCCAAGTATCTTCTGGCAGGATGTGATGGTCTAAGGTCCATTATTATCCCAAGAACCTTCTGGCGGGGTAGTGTGGTGGTTATGTCTCAGGTGTGTGTGGGAAAGTAGTTTCTCAAGTATCTTTGGGATGAGGCCCAGGTGTCTTCGGGCGTGGCAATGGATCTCCTAGCCTAGGTGTCTTCGGGCATGGCGGTGGTTGATCTGGCCTAGGTGTTTGCAGGCGTGGTTACGTGTGACAGTTGTGGCCCAGGTGTGTGCGGGCGGGGTTTGGCAGTGGGACTACATGAGGTTGTGTCCCAGGTGTGTGTGGGCGGGTGTGGCAGTGGGAATGTGGTGAGAATGCCGGGATTGGTTCGATGCGTAGGATGTCTTCAATAACCAGTGGGAAAGTGGCGCGGGGTACCCAAACATCGATGTTCTCTTATTATATATATTACTTGGCTTGCATTATTTGGGGAGTGTGTCTTGGTGAGGCTTGGGTGGATAGTTTACCTTGTTAGTTGTTTGGTTTACTTTTTTTTCTCATGGGACTTTAGTACGTTTCCCCACTTGTGCACGAGAGTCTTTGGTTTTCCCTACTGAGTATACTTGTATGCTCACCCTACATATATAAAACTGCTTTCAGGTTTCTAGGAGGTCTTCGGGGATCACGTGGGACCATACTAGCACAGGACCTTTGGGACAGTTGCAATTTTTGTTTTTCTTTCTTTGGTACTTTAACTTGTAGTCATTTTTTTTGTACTTGTGGTATTTACTTTAGGAACATGCATATGGGAATCGTTGTTCTTGTCTTTACTTTTACTTTCCGCTTTTGGTGTTGTTGGGATTTACCATCTTATCTCCCAATCCTATTAAAAGAAAAAGGGTAATGCCTTCCATTTAGTGAGCGATTTTATACCCTTGGCGTTGGTCGCCACTCTGGGACCTATTGAATGCGGGTTTCGAGGGTCATTATCTCTCCTTCAACTTGAAGAAGGAAGGGACTAGCAATCTGCTGACCCTTCCCTCCTTTTATTGAAGGCAGATCGTGACAATAAATTAAAAATCCATAGGAAAATTCCCAAGAGAAGCATCATTTTCACCCTCCTAAGAAACTCACAGAATATGACTTAGAGGAATATTGATACACACCAAATGAAAATAAATGATAAGACAATAGAATAATCATCGTTCAAACTAGAAAACCTATCAGTAAAAAAATTAAATTAAGGTCAAGAACTCAAAAGATGAGACACACACCCCAACACCCCATCATAACTTGAGTCTTATCATGATAATAGCTAGCCAGTCACTCACCACTATCTACCACTCAAGTTTTGAAAATCTGATTTGTAGTCTACCAAACATCCCAAGATAAGGAATCTGGAGGAAAGACCTCCTTGGATGCCAAACTCTGATGAAACTAACTTGAATACCCTCTCAAAATAGCACCTGAACCAAATTTTAACATACCCGGAGGTTATTTGTCATCCCCTCTAGTTGGAATCTAGCACCCAGGCATCAACACAAAAAGAAGGAATGATTTCCCCCAACTTGAAGCAGTCAACATGATATATATATATATACATGTACAGAAATAAATATTGGAAGAAAACATGAATATATGTATGTCATAATAGAAAGATAAAAACAAAAGAGAAATAGCAAAAATAGTAGTAATAAAAACTCCATGAGAAAAAATATCACATTAAATCAATAGATGTACAATAAAAACAGAACAATCCAAAACTGCACACATTTTCCAAAAGCACATGTAACATCATACCAAGGATCATATGAGATCATGATTTCTAGTACAACAACATCTAAACATAAAAAAGTGCATACATCAAGCCTCTATACAAATATCTCATGTATAGAGAGAAAAGTAACACCTCATCAAGTAAGCACCCTAAAAGGTCTAACATTTCTACAGAACAAAAGACCTAGTAAGTAGAGTACCACCCCATGAGTGAACACCCCCCCAATAGTAGATGTGGTCTATTACTACACCTTCCACCTAATTACCCAATGCATCCCATATGACCTATTTTACAAACTATTTCACAAAACCATTTCATCATATAATTATTTGAAAACCATTCCATAAAATAATTTCACAGTGTTTTGAAAAACCCATTTCATTTTACAAAACAAGGGGAAATACACCTTTTATAAAAAAAACCATTTACAACCACACATATCAAATCAGTCAATAATTCTATTTAATTTAATAAAACAATTTATCAAAAACCATAGGAATTAATTTCACCAAAAAAGAATATATATGGAACTAGCTACCTCAAACTAGGGGTCACACACACCTGCAATGGGATCCTCCAACAAGAAAGATCACAATGATGACAACAAAGGACCCAGAATAAATCCACACATCTCATAATTGATTCAATTTAACAAAATATTTAGGTGAATGTGAAATATAAAAATATATCTCAAGAACACACACTCACCACACTATAACCAAAAAAGGATATTCCCTTAGAATAAGATCACATTATAGATCTAAAAGGAAATAAGTAGAGGCATCCTCTCAAATCAACAGATCTGATAATGTAATGCAACAACACAACTATAATCAAAGTAAATGATGAAAAAGAAAGGATTACCAACTCGGATAGATTTCATGAACAACCATTATAATTTAATAGTATATTAATTAATCCTGGAAGTTTGTAGGTCACCAAAATGACTAGATAATGCTTCTAGGTCAATAGAAAGGAAATTTGTGGTCAAATAAAAAAAAATTGTTGGTTAGTACCCTAAAAGAAATCCACGTGATAATTAAAGGGTGTGTAATCCCTTAACATTTCATGTAATCCATGGGGTATATATATGTGAAAACACCCATCACCTTTTTATTAAAAACCATATTTTTGACATTACACGACATGTAATGTTTACACGGTATGTAATATTTCACACTATGTACTCATCACATGACTTGAACATAAAAAGGATTATAAGTCATTTTCTCTCACTACATGGCATATAAATTATTAGAAAATAGAAAAAAAATATTAGATTATTATATGAAAACTCATACCACTTCATGTGTTCTTTGAACTCGGGGAGAACCCCACCAATTCATTACATGTTTATAACCAAACTCCATTGATTCTAACAAATATAAATCCTGGGACATTCTGTCATTTTCCTCAGAAAATGTTCTTTATTTTTGGGAGTCCCAAGACTCACCCAATTAAAGAGGAAAACAAGTAAAGAGATGGGAAATACCTGAAATATAGTAACAAGATGTTAAATTTTTTTATTTGGTTCTTTAACCAAATAAGTTAACATAATTATTAAATCTTTTAAAATGGTTTATAAATATAATGTTATTGACCAAATAATGTACATTTGGAGTGTCTTTCTAGGTATTCATTCTTAGGCCCATTCACCATGCACTAATTGATGGTCAAGATAATGATCAACCAACCTTTTTCCGGGTCATTACACATAAGGGAATCAATTTCATAGTTTAATCAACTTTCCAGTATACATATTGGGATGTAATTCTTGGAAAAGAATCATAATAACAATTTTTCAAAACATTGGGATATTATCTAACATCCCATAGGGAATCATTAAATTGATAAGGGGATACAAAAATTTAACACATATTAAAACTCCAAAAACCAACTAAAAATTTAGTACTTAGAAAGTCTAAGTATTGAACTCGTGAGGATGGTCCGTATGAACTTCAATAATCAAAGGAATTGAAATAGAAAATGATTGGTTGTTTAGAGAGGGAGAAATGATGTGGAAAAGAAAAGGTTTTAAATCAAGATAGGAGGTATCCTAGGTTCAATGATTTTTGGGTTTGTTTATTAGGGATTAAATTGATTATGGGTTTATTCATGAGTTGGTATTGAAATTGGGTCTTTAGGAATCCTTAGTCTGGGTACCATAAACTATTCCAGTAATTGTACCATTGGAATGGTCATCTACTAGGATCAACAACAAAACTAGGAGAACCAAAACCCTATTTAATCATAATTGAACTAATATACATAATGGATATATAAAAACTAGTAAAATTAATTGCTGAAATAAAAATCACATAACAATGGAAATGAAATTGAAAAAGAAAGATACTAGAATTGATAAACATAGTTAAAGCATCCCTAAACTTGAAAAGAATAAATAAATAATCCCTAAATAACTCTCCCTCATACAATCACATCACCCAACACAAATGAAACTACTCTCTCATGTTAAACCTGATGAGAGAGATCATCATAGATACCTAGATAAGAAAAGTAGTGAAGAATAGTGGTGATGCGGGGCTTCGAATCATGCACTCAAGTCACCTCACACTAGTCCTAATTTTATGATCCCAAAAAGATCGGCCAAAGGTCTCAATATATAATCCTTCGCATGAATCCCTCGTTTTCCAGCATAACAAAATTCCAAATTTATGAAGGTTTTATTTTGTGTAATTATTACATGGCGTGTAGTATGTGATAGTATTGGAATATCCAAATCATATATTTATCAAAAATATGACATCTTGAATTGTTTATAATGTGTTTCATATTACAGAACATGAATCTCTAATCCATGGCTGGTTGGAAGATGCTTCTTCAAATGAAAACAGTTTAGGTAATGTTTACTGGGAATATAAATGGCTTCCAACAAGTTCTACATCCAGCTTCCAGTCTATATAAAATTTGTATCTGGCTTCTATATTCCAGTGTCACACTGCACTACTCTGTGTCATGACATGAAGTTTCTTTTGCCTCATATATTTTTCCCTATTTTCTCCTTTTCCAAATATCAATTGTATACTTCAAAAAAACACAAAACATGTTAAATAGTCCATGAAGTGGAAATATTAGTCATTTATTTATCTATATAAATGTATAAAAATACCCTAAATTGTATTCAAAAAATAAAATTATAATTATCCCATGATTAATTTTTTTTAATGATTATTGAATCTCTTACTTTAAATTGATATTTTCAGGTTATTAGCTTCATAGAATTAATAAAAACATAAACTAACAAAACTCATTCCTTCTGAACTGAGGTACATTTTTTCCATAATGAAAGAAAATAAATAATCTATAGTAAGTCTTCAATATCTCCCCTAAATTATTTCATACGTGATATCTTTATAAACTTGTAATTTATACTATATTTCTTTATAACCTAGGGAAAAGGAAACTTAATAAGGGGTAACCTCAAAAACTCTGGAATGGAAACATATAACTGAATCAATCATGTAATAAACATGAAATAAAATTATGTTAGGAATAATTAAGCAACATGAACCCATAATAAATAATAAAACAAGATCATTCCATATCTATGATGATATATTAAAACAAGGATATCAAAAATACTGATCTCATATTGATGGAATACATAATATTGGGAATCGAAAACCTAATATCAAGGACTTATGAAAAGACACTTTACTTATTGTTAAGACCACAGTCAAGACATTTTCTGAATTACACAAGCAGACACTAAATACCCAAATTTGTTTTTCTCATGATACATATTGATGCATTAATGGGTTATATAATTCTGGGCCCCACCCATCACCGGATTAAGTCCAATGCATTCACCATAAGATTTATAAATAACTCTTATACCATAGATTAAGTAACCATTTAGTGAATAAAATCATTCATATCCTTAAAAGGTAAAATATGGAATGCCAATACTTACACCTATTATAATAAAAGGGAAAACATGGAAATAACCCGTCCAATTAAAAAACATGGATAGTTAAACAATACATTGTTAGATTTCTATCAATCATCCATATTGAAATATAAAATATTTTCCCAGTGTTAATTAAATAAATTTATTTATAGGTAAACATAATCTAATATGAAGTATGTAAAATGTTTTGGTGATGTTTTATATAGAAAAGAGTATATTTCTAAGTCAATATAGTAATAACATGATCATAATCCATCTCCAGAGAGAAAGTGAATGATTTCAAAAGAATGTATCCAAAGAAGTGAGAAATATTTGTCAAATTGTTTATGTGGTAAGAATGTATATCCCCATAAAAATGCTTGAATACCACATAATACAAAAAATGTAATAATTTACCCAAATTATATGAAATAACTTTTATGATTGAGCATAACTCAATAAACAATAATTGAGTAACCAAAAAATCCTCCCAACATGGGAAAAAACTGAATCAATAAAAACATGAGTATGGGAACATTATTTGGATAGTAAATCACATGAAATAAAATAAATATTATAAAAATACATCCATATTTTGTAAAAAACCCATGAAAAGGAATCATATTTAGAAAAATATACTAAGTTTGAAAGAGTTAAAATTGAGATAAAGGAAACTCTTACAATTTTAGAAACTTTTGAATCAAAACCCCTCAAAATAGAGGAAATTGAATTAAAGATAAAATATAATTATTAAAATATAATTCATGATATGATATCTAAAATAAGAATTATTTATAATATATAATTGAAATTAGGTGTATAAAACTAAACTTGTCTCCAAGAGAGGAATTTGAGAAGAAAAACACAGACCTTGTTTCCTTGATTAGTTGATAAAATTATAACCTCATATAAAGAACATAAATACCTTAAAAATATTTTTAATAACCTTATTAATATATTTTAACTTTTATATCCCTTGTTTATATTTATTTACTATGGGTATATTTCTTAGTTATAGCTTATTTCAACCATAGAGTGTTATTTTCTTAAACTGTTTATGTATGTTTTATAATGTTGATATAGTTACCCATTATTTGGTACCATTTTAATCATTAAAATTTAATTTAAGATACTATAATATATATATTATATTTATTTATTAAGATATTATATCATTCCACAACTGTTTTAGTTATACTCCGTGAAAAAGGAATCATTGTTAGCATATTTCAGTGATTTTAGTAAAAGGAAAAGATAAATTAAAAATAAGTTAAATAATTAATATTATATTTCAATAACCATTTAACAATAATTATTTTATTATTATAAAATAATATTATTGTTATTTATGTTCTCACATCCATTCGTGATATATGTTTGTAGCATCATTCATATTGGTGGTTAAACCAACCCAAAATTGAACACACTTTAGCTCGATGGGTGAGTATGGTTATGAAGGTTTTTATCTTTCCATAATATCATTATTTGAAAAATTTTAATGATATTATTTTTATTTACATATAATTTTATACCAAATTTTAATTTATTTTTATAATGAACGAAAAATTAGAATAAAAACATGATTCGTAATTGAGGCAGTAGTCCACGTACATGAATGATTGAAATTCCTCAGTTTTTATAAGTGTATGGAAATGAGTAGAAAAGGGTGGTACCAAAAATATAATAAAATATAAGTATAATAATGAAACTTATGTCATCATATTATTATGGTGGCAAGATATTTGGTAAAGTAATTTTAAGAATAAAAACATAAGAATGAGAAAATAGTTACATTGGAGACATGATCTTTCCTTCGAAGTCTCTTAGAAATTAAAGGGTTTATGATAATTATGAGTGACAAGATTACTATGTTCATTGAAGGGGGTTATAGGGATATTTAAATGGAATAATCTCAATGAGGAATTATAGGTTCATGTGAATCATTGAAGGGTGGAAGTAGCCTATTTATATAAGTCAAAGTAACATAACTTTTGGAAACACCTTTTCATTTTTTTTAAATAATGAAATGTCAATTTCAAGGTCCTAAGGATCCAAAATTAAAAAAAAATTAAGGGTAAATATTTCTCGGTCGATAAAATGAACATCCATTCAATTTAAAAAACATTTATTAAATTTTTTTTGGGATTTTACACTAGGTTAAACTCAACTTACCCCTTTTACTTTTACCATGTTAATTAATTTTTGAGCCACAGTAATTAATTATAAAGAGAAAATAAAAATTGAAATTATTACATACTCTAAATATACATATTATAATTTTTTTTAAAAATATCATATGAAATTTAAAAAAAAAATTAAATGTTAAAAATAAAAATAGTTCAACGCGTGAAACTATTTTTATGAAAAATAGAATTATTAAGATTTTAAATGTATATATATGAAAATATTTTCATGGTATCCATTTTTAAAGCCATAAATATATTTATTATGAATTAAATAACATCTATTATACTTCCATGGAAAGCCAAAAAAGAACCTCACCTTAAAAATACTTGATTTAACAAGAAGAAAAAAATCATTTTTATATCAAAGTAATAATTTACTTTAGTTCTAAATATGTTTGAACTATGTTTTATATGTAAAAAAGAATATTTAAAAATGATTTTTTTATTTAATAATTTTACATTTTATTAATTTGAGGGTTTTTAAATCTTCTAGGTTACTCTTATATAGTGATGAAATCATTGAAATTATAAGTTTTGTAAATCCCATATTTTTCGACTAAAAATATAATTTTTATGAAAATGAAAAAAATACTAATTAAATTTTGAAATTAGGAATTTATAAATTAATCTCCATTTATAAATATATAATTCAAAAATTTATGAATTCAATTTTGTAATAAAATCATAAAAAAATAATAATAACTATTTTTATTTGAAAATGACATTTTCAAATATTAATTATGATTGATCTTAATTAATATCATTTAAGATTTAATTTTATTAAACAAATTATTAATATAAACCATAATTTATCATAACTAATCATATGGTTCTTTAATTATAAATTCATTTCACATAAAATGTAAATTTGGTGAAAAATACTTCTCTAAACAATATATGATCTTACTAGTCATTTTTGGAAAGCTAATTGAATTTCATTCATATTAAAAGCATTATTTATTTTATTTATAAATAAATATCATAATTTATTTACTCTTATTTATTCCTATTAATTAAATTATTAGGTTTTAAGGGTCATACATAAGTATTTATAATTTGTCTAAATATATTATGTTTTCATTTAAGTTCGGTGCTGTGTGTGGAGTGAGCTATTGAACACATTGACTTATTTAATGGTAGTCATATATTATGTTATCGGGGTGTTACATCAATTAAGGTATAACTCCTTGAAGGAATTAAATTTTTAAATATTACTTCAAATATATCTTATGTTGGAAGTTTCCACTCATTTCTTTGATACCTATGGAGTTGTGGAAGAGAAAGGTGTTAAATATGAAACAAGAATGTGTCGAATGAAAAATATGATTGATATTTCCCATGTTATAGATGCTAGAAAATGAATATATACTAGTAGGAAGAAGTAGAGGACCATGTATAATCATGTAAGTGGCTATATTAAGAGGTCCTTAGGTTTCCTCACATCAACTTATTTTAGGAGTAATACCATTTTGTACCATCTGTATATAAATTGAGGGAATAAGAAGTATTTTTATCAAGAATATCTTAAGTCCTATAATTTATGTGTTCATATAGTTCATCTACAAAAATTCATTGGGGGATTTATTTTAATATAGGTGTAGCCAGATCTTCCCCTTTAGAAGGTCCTTAGGTATAACAAGATGAACTTGATGTTAATGGCATGACCATTTGAGGTTTTTCTTTATGTGTTTTCATTACTTTTATTTAATATATGATGATGTTGTAATATTTTGGTTAACGCATAATTTTTATGATGAGTCTTGGGAATCCATAGTGTCATTGGTGGACTTCACCTTGCTAATATAGGAATTTGTTTTGAATAATTTTTATAACATGTTTTTTTGGTTCTAAGTCTTTATATTTTGATTGATTTTAGAATATTTTTCAATTCTGAGAGTTTTTTCAGAGGGGAATATTTAAAATGGTTGGGATACCACTATTGATGAACCAATATCATCGAATAAATATCATTCCGTATAGGATTTAGGATTTTTACCCAGTGGGTCTCATGTATAATTATTGTTCACTTTGATCCAATGCATATTAATTTGTCATGTGGGTGAGAAATTTTGTTTGGTGTTCAGACATGTTATTTGGTTTTACCCCTAGAAAATTGAAACCATGGGAATATTATTAGTCTATATTTTTTAAAATTTTAAGGAAGGATAGAGTAACTCCACATTTTTTTTATTTTTTTTGACCATTGGTTTAGGGTGTTCATTAGTTTTGGATTCCTATAACATGAATTGAATCACTTTCTATTTTATTCATCAAGTTTATTTTAACATTATATATAAACCTTACTTGATTTGATTAAATGTCTTATAAGGTTACCCATTTGTTTGAATATTGGGTACTATCGATGAATTAAAATGTTGTATTGGTGATCAGGTTATTAATTGTAATCATTGTATCTTTTTATGCCCAAATTCCTTGAGTTGTTTCAGTAAATAGAATTTTGAATCTAATCATTTTCCTTTATCAAAAATTTTAATTTGAACTTAAAAGGAACATAAATTGATATAGTTTAAATAATTTTCACACAAATACCATTTATTTTTTATTATTTTAATTATTTACTAATTTTTAACCATTGACTTGAATTTTGAGTAAGGTTTATTTGAATTTTATATAAATTGTGGGTTTAAATACTATATCATAGTTTACACATGATTATTGTAAACTATTTCGATGAACCATGATATTACTATACCAAATTGTAGAGGTGATTATACGATTGGTGAATAATTTGAAAAAACTTGTGGCACAAACCATGTGTCCTCTACGGTGAATCCAAGGGATCTTGCATGATTGATGCCTGGTTGGGAAAACCATGTAACCAAACCATGAAGTATGACCCCAATCGTCTGATGAGGCTTACATAGTTGAAAAAGGATTTGAAAACCATGAATCCAAACCATTTGGTTTATCCTATTTTTTTAGATAGGAAATTACAAATTTATCCCTCTTAAAATGTAACCCCTTAGGGGCCCCTATTCCACTCATTCAAACCCCACAACCCCAGGATTCTCATCCTTCTGATTTTACCTCCTTTAGTGGATTTTACATGGGCTTATTTCATTATTTAATGATGATACTTCATGGTAAAGTCTTCTAGACTTCTTCCTCTCATCTTCATTATTTTCATTCTGACATATTGAATATAGAATGGTATTAGTGACCTAGGGATTATCTATACTTGAATTTATTTGGAAGTTTTATTATTTTAGTATTTCTTTTGGACTCTTAAATATTTCACTATCCTAGTTAAATAGGTTTGACACTATATATAGGGTAAGAAATGAATATAAGGTAGGTTTATTCATACATGAATATTTTAATCTTAAAATAATTATTTTTCATCATGTTCTAAAGATTTATTTGATTATAAAAATATGCATCTTACTATATTTGATATTTCGTATTCAAATAATTTTTCTCCACGTGAATTTCATCGATCATGGAAGGTATCACTCTTTAAAATTAATGTTTAAATCTATTTTCAAATACTATACACACCTAATTTATACCGAATCAGTGAATAGATCTTTGATATATTTTTTATAATAAATGGGTAATGTTGTAACTCTCAAGTTAATTATAAAATGTTTTATATTAAAAATTAAGATTATGTTCGGAAATTTTAAAGGTTTTATAATTATATTATTGAATTAAATGAATTAGTTATTGATGTTTTCATGATTTTTTGTCAATGGCATTTTTTATTACTATTTTCTTACGGAACAATATAAAATCTCGGTTGTCACATTCTTCAATATTTTTTAGAATTTTATACCCTTGAATCATATCTCATTGGGTACTGTAAAAAAACTAATGAAGTTTAAATTCTATAAAAGTATGTGATTTTTTCATGTAGCGGGAAGTCTATATATTTTTCTTGATTATTACTAATAAAATGGATTATTTATGTGAACCATTTTTAGATGAGAGGGTGATTTTTTTACTAATTGATGTGATTATTTTACAATGTGATGTGTAATTATCCAACCTCTATTTATATTTTGTGGGAATTCATAGGTATATAAGTGTACAATATAAAGATATGTAGTTCTCTCATGTATGTTCATGCATGGGACATTGGCCCTAAGTATAGACCTTTCTATTCTTAAGAGGTTTCCTCTCAATTAGGGTAGGTTTGGTAGAACTTGGAGTTTAGATATGTTGTTTGACATTCATTGATAGTATTTTTTATATATTTTTTGTTAGATTTATTATATATTATTCTTTGGGAACCAAGGTTCCCGTGATACTTTTAATTGTATTACTATTATTTTTATTGAATTTTATTTATTTATGCATTTTTTATGAAATATCGCATTTTAAGCCTCACTTAATTTTTTTTACAAAAAAAAATTCTTTTACTTATCCTTCATGATAACTTTTAAATAATTTCAAACTTCCCCTCATTAATAAACATTTCCTACATGGTAAACTATTTTAATGGTTCTTTGTATTAAAAAGTGTTAACACATGAATTATAATGTATGGTTTTATGGTGAGAAACTCGAAACTTGATTTAATAAAAAATTAATTCTTTTTTTCTAGGTGTATTTCAAAATTCTATGAAATGGTTTTATTTTTATAGGATATGAATGGAGTATGAATAGGTTCACTATTTTTCATATTTTTCTCACAACTAATATAGTACATGTTTACCCAGGTTTCACTCGAAGATAATTAATTTCCATATCTTTTTTCGTTCAGGTATTATGTGGGTTCCAAGAAATAAAACCATTTCATTAAACATATGGAAATGGTTAGGCATATTTTTATAGGTTTACTTGATTTTTTATATCTTGAGTGCTCAATTACTCCAACCTCCCTCTCTTTATATTATTTATTTAAAATTAGTAGTGTATTATAGTTTGATGAGTTTGGCTCATATGATGACAGAGAATTTTGCGGATTTTGGTTTATTGTTATTTTTTGTGTTTATATATCCTATGAATAGTTTGCTTTTTACATGAAACTACTTATTTAATATGTTCTCCACTCGAATACATATAAGGTTCATGATAGATATATGTATGTAATTATGTTATTTATTATTTATTTATCAAATAATAATAATTCTTAATTGTGTATATTTTGATTTATGACAATAGTTTCTAGTCTTATGGGGATTAGGAACACCCTTTGAAAAATGTCGTGGACTGATACGGGTATACTAGTCAAGGTTAACCAAGGTTTTTTTGAGACATAAAACATTTTTTCCATCTATCCTCTTCTCTTGTATGTTATAAAATCCAAAAAAAATATAAACCATGTGTATTAATGAATCATCTCATATTATTTATAACAATTCATTCTTAATAAACAAATTACCTTAATATAATAGAGGAATAATATGAAAACATACATCGTTTATTTTGATTCATCTTGATATTTATATTTATTTATAACTATCGTCTCTTTGATGTAACAAATTAGTTCTCTATCACATAAATTTAAACTAAATAACTCATAAAAAACTCCCTTGAATATAAACTCTAATATATTTATAAAATTTGTTAAACATTCATATTTTATAAAATACCCTTTCAAAATAAAATAATATATTTTTATAACACTGGTACCTAACATATAAAATCATTATAGTTTCCCAAACCCATTTTTGTATCCCATAAAACTATTTCATATAAAAATAATGTTATTTCTTCCTCTCACTACCTTAATGTTTCTATGACATTAAATTGATATTATAAATAAATATTATTGGATTCTACAACTAACTTTTATTCTTTTTATACGAACATTCACCCACTTGTATTGTCAATACAGCACAAAAAATGGATATGACATGTATGATTCATCAATCCTAAACACTTTGATAAAAACATTAGAAAAAATTATTGAACTCATATATATTTTTAATAAATTTAAATCAATTAAAATAGAATTAATTATATAGTTATAAAATTCCCTAAATTGAACCTTGAGTGAATATTTTTATGCTTCACATAATCATCTATTTTCAAGTGTTCTACAACATCAATAGTTGGTTTCTCAACAAGGGTTTTCACAAATATAATAAATTTATTCTTTTATAAGAATAATTATAATGTTCTGTATCGATCTAATAATTTACATACATTAATCTTCTACTCACTCTGATTGATCTAAAAGTCTTGTTTGATGATGATGATTCCAATAATATAAAACTGAATTATTTATCCTACGGACATCATGTTTTATGTAAATCTGACAATAAATTTTATTAAATGTTCACTAACTAAAATAAAGAACCATTTTGGAAATCACCACACTAATTAGTGGTCCAAGATCCATATCTCATCATGACTTATACTAGTTCATCATGTAAATAATCCATGACTATATCTAGCAGACAGACATTTAAATCATATCATATATAACTCTTTGATGGATGAGTGAACAACTCATATCCATTATATAGATTATCTCGACTCAATTCTTATATTATCCTAATTGTTAATGTTTCCCAATTAAGTGTAACCTAAAGAATATTCCATGAATTATAATGATAATAGTTAGTGTTACCTCAATACCTACTTTACATACATAAGATAATCTATGCATGCCTAGAGTTAGCATGGCTGACTTGGTTAGATAGTCAAGGTCTTGACAAGGGTTTCTTTGAAAGGAATCTAAAAATTATTATTTTAATGGGGGATTAATATCACCATATTATCTCATGTTATTCCCTTTTGTCATTCCTGATTTTAGAAATCTATTTTGGATTCATTTTTCTTCCACAAAATAAATATGTTCAACCCATATTGTTATGTTACTCCTTATGAAACTCCTAACTTGCATTACTGGCCAAAATTTAAAGGCAAATATATTTATACATTCAAAATTGAATATCATGAATAATTTATATATAACATTTTCATGAAAATGATTTTAACCATATGAAATCAAAAATCCACACATGAGTAAGCATTAAGCAACAGATTACCAACCCCACTTTTCTAGACGAGGAATAATTCCCCAACCAAGTGAGTTGTCATACCCGAATTCACATATCCAAGAATACATTATTAGAGAGACAAATTGATTCCATTATAATTAATACACCTAATTCATATACACTATAATCAACCATTAAATTTAATCTCACAACCCAGAATAAGAAAATGTGTGTAAATGAAAATGAAATCAACTAACTTACCTAGAAAGTAACTATTTATATTCGTATATGAAAATTTATAGAAGTTGTTAAAATCTTTAAACTATAACCTACATCTATCCATAATAAAACAGTTACATTTGATGAATAAATCATGGAATTAACAAAATAATTGAGAAATTCATACATTTAACTGTGAGATAAACAAATTATAAATAATACAAAAAAATTATAAAAACTAAATAAATTACTTATGAATTATTAACAATTAAAATAAAATATATACGAATCATAAATTTATTTCTAATATTAAATCCATCATATTAGCCTTTATATAGAGTTTTACTTAAATATATGGTATTATATTCAATTTAAAACTATTATATTCCAACTATATTAGGTAAACAAATACGTAATTCAAATATAACACTTTTAATATTACTTAATCATTGATCAAAAAAATTATAAAAATCATTTTTATATAGTTTAAATTATTTATTATATAAGTAAATTAATTTGAACAATTAAAAATAATTAATTATAAATAATTCAAAATTTTAAGAAAAACTATATTTTATTTATACCTTATTTTTTAATTTATAAACACTTTATAGGATAGCCTTTTAATTTCGAAAGAAATTTCTATATCAAAATTATAATCCCTCACATATAATTTGAAAAAGGTATTTTAATATTACCAATTAAAAATATGGGATCTTTATTTAAAAAATAACATATATATTTAATTATTAATTATAAACATTATATAGTTAATTAATTTACAAAAAAAATTATAAATTAAGTTAATATCCCATAATACATTTTTATATAATTTATAAACATAATAGATAATTTTGTATTCAATTCATAGTAGAATTATCATGAAAAAATTATTCATATATTTTATTTGATTATAACATTAATATTTAAAGTGTGATAAGCCACATGTGAAGAGGAATGCAGGATCTATCTTCCATACATTACGATACATAGAATATAACTCACATGAATGAAAACTAGCACACAAGGAATGTGTTATATAAACATAGTGGTATAGTGTCATATCAAACCAAACATTAACCCCATATAATAATATCTCACAAAATAATAATTTAGAACATCCACCTATAATGACTTATGATATTTCATTGTATTTGAAAAACTATCCCTTAAAATAAAGTTTAACTACATAGTGTAAACCTTATTAATGATGTGACACTCTTTTTTCATCCATGGATCAGTTCAATTTTAGGATATGATAAACCATATCATATGATATGATTTAAAGAAACCAAAGAGAAACAAAAACATTCACACCACTATAAAAAATAATATTTTTTGTATATTTGATTTGAGATTTTAATATCACATATAATATAATAAGACGTAGTACAAAATATCAATCATATTTAATTATTTAAAATATTATTTCCATATGATATAGAATTTATTCATTATTTCAACTAGATTTTAGGAATCAAAGATAAAGAAAAATCTATAATACCACTAATGGGTTTGTAAGGATCAATTATCACTTAATAAATGCATTAAAATCAATTAAAACCACATAAAATCAATATCAACAATGCATGAAACCAAAAACCATGAAAATGTAAAATAAAAAAATTAAATATTGTGTACCATACACTATATATTTGTCTATTGTTACATTACATAAATATTATTAATAGAGACCCATTAGAGGTAAAAAATGGAATCCCTAGTCAATGTAGTACCCATGATTTGAGTTGAATCACCCAACACTCATGTATGAATCACTTAATGACCCATGACATGTCGGTATATCTCATATAAAAGGGTAATATATAAGATATCATAGCTCAATATAATCCAAAAAAATTTCAACAACCACTTTGTAACACCCCAACTCCAGTAACCCAGAGTTGGTGTCTGAATTATTCTTTTTATATATGATAAAAGGGATCACATCATCATGGATCAATCAGTTTAATACTCTTAAAGAACAAGATACATACATGATTCCCATTTTACATTAGAAATAAGATATAAAACATTATAATATTAAAAAAAATTAACAACCATGAAAGTCATTCAATGATTCATTTCTTATATCCTGTAGAAAATAAGAAAAATAAGGGTGATCTCAAATGTTCAGTTATAGTTCTACACAATGAAAAATATCATGAGTAAATAAGGCATGATCAATATAGAAAGATAAATAATTTAAAACATGTTTCATTTAATTAATAAATTTTGAATAAAATATATCCATTCATAATATTAATGTAGTAATCTCATGGATAATAATAAATAAATTCTCGATAAAGAAAATGCATAATGTTTTATGTCTTGATCAAGGAAATGTGCCGAGATATTTTCAAATATGGATAGGTACATATCAAAAAACCAATTAATAAGGTTATCCAACTATTTTTCCATTGGATATCTGTTTATTCCTCAAGGGTCTATCTATAACCAGGCCCCACCTATAACTATATGTGTAATTAATTCCTCATATATTTAATGATCAATTTAACTCATAAAAATTTGTATTATCAACAAATATTCCTATAGATTAAATAATACGAAATATATATATTTCTATAGTAAATCAAATATTGTTAATAGTAAAACACCATATGTAAAAATGGTATACTATTTAGGAAAAAATAATACAAATGATACAAATAATATAGACATGGAAGATAAATTTATTTTTTAATAAAAGATAATCAAAGGAAAGTGAATGTTTCATAAGAAATTTAAAGACCGCAAAATTTATAAAAGATAAAATATTACCATCAATTCATTAGAAATATAGGTTTTTTAATAAAATAAATTATTTTTGATAATAAAATAAAATGGAATAAAAAAATTTAAAATAAATTCTCATTAAATATTGTTTCATCTTAAAACCATGGAAAACTTGTAGAAGAAGCTAAATAGTGTAAAATGGTTATTTTAGTTGGAAAATTTGATAATCCCATATATGTTAAAAATAATCATTCCATTTGACCTTTTGTAATAAAAGTCAAAAAAATATTCCTATTGGAAAAAAATAGATATTCCTTCCAAACCTTGTAAAGAGACAAATAAAACAAAAAAACATCCTTAATAAATCATTTTAGTATATATAAATAAATTTTGTAAAAAAATTAAAATAAAAATGGACATTGAAGAATAATATAGAAAACAAAATTTATAAAAAAGATAATATTTTTGTTTTAAAAATTTATTTTCTCCATTCAAGTGATAAAGAGTGGAAAATTGGAATAAAACAAAGGAACTAATTAAATATCTATAGGATAATAAAATAGATATTGTTTATGAAGGATATATTACTATAAAATGAAGCATAATTTTTTTAATGATGAAAAATACTCTAATTTGTTTCTAACTTATTTCAATGTGTTTTTCAGTGTTTTTATTATGTCTACATTAATTTTTATCAGTAAGAAGGCATATAAAATAAATTAAACATAAAAATGGGTTCAAATGGAATGTTTCAAGGATTGGGAAGTAATGAAGCATTGGCTAGCTTGTAGAACATTTAAGTAGCAACATGATTCCAAATTACCCATCAGGAAGCTGGTGAGAGATGTTAAGGAGTAATTTTCTAGGTAGACCACCAACTACCTAGTGGAGGCTACCAAGTATCCATTGTCATCAGTACTGCTAGTACTAGGGTGCATTTATTATTGTCAGAAATTGAAAATTGATGTTATTTAATTACTTTTCTTGATTCATTAGACCCCAACACCCTATAGATTATATATAAGAAGGATTTGGGAGGATTGGGACTTTATTGAATTATAGTTTTCATAAAATTATTGGATCCTTGATAAAAAATGGATTATTAATCTCATAATATTTTCAAGTTCCATCTTCATCCTCCTCATTCAAGGTAGAATCAATTTTTTTATCATCTGATAAGATCATGGAACCTAACTAAGAATGGATTGTTCTTTAATGACTTCTAACAAATATCAATAAAAATTTTATTCAAATATTCTTATCTGTGTTTATATATCCTCCTTTATATCCCTTTTCTAAAACCCTTTGGATTGTTCTTCTTATATTTCTATATCTAAATATCTATCTTGTTATAATTCTTTAAAGAGAGAGTGAAGTTTATGCATTTTAAAGGTATTTCAATTGATAAATTAATCTATTTTATTTCTCTCTCGTTTTCATTGGTACATGGTTTTATGTTAAAACTAAGGGTTTTTTATTCTTGGTTCTCCATTAAAACTAAGGTATTAAAGTTATTTTGTATCTATTAAAATAAAGGTTTTTTTATTTTCTTGGTTTCCATTAAAAAGGTATTTATTGTTTTCATTAAAAAAATTGGTTTATTAAATTAAACCATCATGGTCATTTATCATGGGGAGGAGATGTAGGGCTACCTTTAAGTACTATTTTTGAAATTCATTATTAAATCACCCATGTCTATATACTTTTATTATTTTCATCTCTACATCACTTTTTCATAATTTCCTTCTTTTATTTTCCACTATGTTTTAATTTTATTATATCATATAATGAAATTAGATCCTCATATCATTTACCCCATTGGTTTATTTATTTTAATTAACTTATATAAAAGTAAATCCCCCTCCCCCTCGTCTTTCCATATACTCATATACGATGTATATTTGGTATAGAAGGAGTTGTGATTTGATTAATTATTTTAAAGCACATTTTATTTTCAAAATCATTAACCATTTTTTCCAAATAAACTTTTCTTTTCTAAATGTATTTTTTAAAAAATCTCATAGAGGTCTGTGATGAAAATCATTATGAACTTATTCATTTTTTATGGAAATAATTATACATATTGGAAATTTAGAATGTATAATTTTCATATATACATTGGAGATTTTATTAATAACATTTTTATTCATAGATATACTCCTTTATCTAATAAAAAATAAAACTTAACCCATAATGATATTTTTTATTTTTTATTTACAATATAAAGATATGAATTATTTATATATTAGTTTAGATGTTAATTATTTTAATATATTTTCTTCATAAAAAATCATTCAAAAAATATGAAAATTATTAGAAGTTATGTATGAAGGTACTAATAAATTTAAAGATGCAGGGATTCAAATTTATATTCAAGACTTTTAGAGTTTATCTATGAATCATAATGAGTATATAATGAATGTGTTTTTTATATTTACTAATATTTTTAATGGACTAAAATCTATTGGTGACCCTCTTTCAGCATAAATTCTGGTCATTAAATAACTTTGTGTTTTAATGAGGAGTTAGTAAAAAAATATAGTCTAAGAAGTTAAATACATTAAAAATATGTTGGTTGAATAGATCATTGTATAACTCATGACATATGAGATCACCATGAAACACTAATCTATTAAATAAGCTATTGAAACCAAGAAAAATAAAACAAACTTATCCTTTAAAGAAATCAAGGATGATGATTCTTTTGAAAGCGACTTTGATAATGAGTGAGAGATCGAACACGTTATAAAAATATTGAACAAACTAGAGAAATGAATAAATAATTCCTATGCACTAAAAAACAAAATCAAATTGAAATTTATAGTGTAATTTGTTTTGGATACAAAACGAATAGTCATATCATGTCGGATTGTCCCTTGAAAAAAAGCCTAAATAAAATAACAAATAGGATAAGGCCTAAAAGTTCTTGATTTGTAGTGAAAGAAAAGACTCAATTTAAACTTACGAAACTAGAAATTATACCCATAAATGACTCAATGCTCTTATAAAAGTAATTGGATAGGATAGTTCACACTATCATTCTCATTATTATTATTAAACTTCTTCATGATCTTCTATTTCTATAATTAAAAATGAGTTTTTTTCAGGAAATTATTTAAAATTATGTTAATATTTCAAAAAATTATAAAATAATTATTGATGAAAAGAATCTTATTTTTAAGGTAAAAGAAGAGTGGTATTTGAAATTAAAATTCAACCAAAAGTTTATGTTTTCAAAACAAAAATTAGGGATATAAAAATATCTCTTTTATAGTAAAACCTTGGTGAACAAAATATTAATATAATATTCAGTACCCAATATGTTAAAATAATCATTAATGGTTTTGGTTTTTCAAATGATTATTCAAATTCATCAAAAAAAACAATATTTGTTAAAAAATTTCCACAAAATAATTTTTCCATGTATTTTCATAGATATGGGAATCTTATATGAGAATGTGACATTAAAATATTATATATTGAAGGCCTAAATTTATCTATATTCTTTATAATATTTTTCAAAAATCTATGCAAGTTTGGGTTCCTTAATATTTATTAGCCCATGTTTTTTGACCTAAATTTATTACCTTGCCTAAATATTATGTAATGTTACTAGATCCTCTTGGGTACCAAATGGAAAAATTTTAAGATATTTTATATGTATTTTACAAAGACCTTAATTGATCTATAATATTATGGTTATACAAAAAAAGGATTAAATAACTCTAAAAAAGACTGTTTTCCAAAGAAAATTCATTATAGTTGAGATCTAAATTAGAATCTAGGAAGTATTTTTCTTTTATAAGATATATTTTTTTTATTTAGGGTTAGTTTTTTTAATGATATTCTCTCTTTATACTCTCTATTATATAATAATTTTCTTAAGTTCCATCTTATTCTTACACACATAATGCCTTTAATTTCATTTCTCAGAATCATGTTTTTTAGTTTTATATATTTTGGTATGATTATTTTATTTTTTTGTAAATATTTACATAATTATATGAATATATTTTAACATAAATAAATAAAACGTTTTTTCAAAAGATATATCTTTTAAATGAGTTTTTTACATGTATCTTTTTTATTTTATCTTGACCATGCGTTTTAATGTTGTTATAAAATGGATTATTTAACTTTAATTTTTTACATATATTCTAAATAATTATATTTGTAAAATACCCATGCTTCAATTTGACTTATTTTTTAAGGGTGTTCAATTTAATAATTTTTATAAGATTTTTTAAAATTATATTATCTTTCCTTATATATTTATACCTCGTGCATTATAATTTCTATTTTGATAATCTCAAAGGGTGGTATTTGTTTCATGGATATAAAAGATAAAATAACATTCATTTAAAATGATTTTTCATCAAGGGGAGTAAATTGTTTCAAAATAAAACCAAGGGGGATAAGTGGTTTCACATTTACTTGGAAAACACCTTCCCTTTATTATTTCCCTCTTTCTTATTTTGATTTCATTATCAAGTGCTTTTGGTATCCAAATTGTGGTGAGATTTTTAGACCCCGAAGAATAATTTCAAAAATTAAAACAAATAGTCTTATTTTTTTCTAACTTGTTTCAACATGTTTCTTAAGTTTTTATTTTATTTTATTTTACTTTTTAATTCCATGAAGTAATCTGGCCTAATTTTAGTATAAAAATAGGTTCAATGGTTATATTTCAAGGATTTTGTAGTAGTGAAGAACTAACTAATTTCTAGAATATGGTAGTATATATATGATCACATAAGGCCCACTGGCTATCCAATGGAGGTGCATTGGATAACCGGTAAGAGATGTCGATAAACATAATTCTTATAGGTAAGCCACCAGCGACCCAGTGGAGGCTACTGGGTATCTGGGAGAGTCCATACTACTAGAAAAACGGTGTATTTATTATGGTCATAAATTTATAGTTTTGGGACTTTAAATATTTGGCTTGATTCATTAAACCCTGACAACCTATAATATCTATAAAATTAGGCTTTTAGGGAATTTGGAATTCTTAAAATTTTAGTGTAAATAAAATAGAAGTCTCATTGATCTTAAATATCTTCTCAATATCTCAAGTTATTAGTTTTCTTACTTCTTATTCCTCCTCCAAAGTTGAATCAATGTGTTCCTAAATAGATGAGATCACGGCACTGAATCATAAATGACATATTCTTCAATTATTTCATCCAAATAACTCATAAAATTATTTTTAAAATATTATAATACCTATTTATCAATCCTTTTTTAGACCCCTTTCTTAACCCCCCTTGACTCCTACTTCTTATATTTATTTCTATCCATTTAAATTTTTTTAATTCTTCCAAGAGAGAGTAAAGTTCATGAAATCAATGGGATTTCAATTAATAAATTCATATATTTATTTTCTACCTATTTATATTTCATTCCAGGTTTTAAATTAAGAACAAGGGTTTTTTATTCTTGGTTTTATATTCAAACCAAGGGAATTAGGTTCTTAGTAATCCATTAAAAGTAAGGTTTTGAAGTTATTAGTTTCCATTAAAACCAATTGATTTTATTTTCTTGGTTCGAGTTAAAACAAAGGGGTTTATTAATTGAACACTCATGACCATTTCTCACATGGAGGATAAGTTGGGGTGCCTAAAAGTTCTGTTTTTGAACATATTTAACAAATTACCACTACACATTTACTTTCAACATTTTAATTTCTACATCGCTTTTTCATTGATCTTTTTTTTATATTTTCTATGCATTACTTTGACTATATCATATACATGCATTACATCGTCGTATCATTTATCACATTGATTTATATATTTTATTTATTTATTAAAATTTGGTTTTTCTATACTCTCTTTCCTTTTACTCATATCCAACCTGTATAGATTATTATATTCCTTCGATGAAAATATAATTCATCTCAAAATAATGAGATTGTAAATTATATTATTACCTCTTTGGAAACATTTAAATTATAACCCCTTGAAATAGTAAAATTTATTTGAAAATTTAACTACAATTAATAAATATATTTTCATGTTTTATAAGAGGGCATTTTATACACCACATAAAATAAAATAGGTGAATAATTACAATTATGTCTCAATGGAGTTGAAATTAAGATGGAATTTTTTACGTCACGCTTCTACTTAGTTGAATGTGATTTAAACTCCTATGTAAGAAATATATATTTATTATAAATATATAAATAATTATATAAATATTGATAATATCATATATATGATAAAACTATAACATCTTATCACCCATTTCTTAAAAATATTTCATTCTTATCATTGTTCTAGGTATTAACCACCTCGTTTTTCATATATGTTTTATTTAACAGTTATGATTCTTGTATCTTGATCATGGTTTTATAATATATATAATTTAAATAATGAAATAAACATAATAAATATTCATTATATACATATTTATAATCATCTATGAAAATCACAAATGAAAAATGAATGGCATCGCTTTGTGGAGGTGGTAATCTGCACATCCGCATGAGTGATGTTATCGTTTTTAATGGGTATAATTGTAATTAAATATATAGTTTATTAAATTTATATAACCATTATTATTTCTTAAATATAATATACATTATTTATTTCCATCATTAGGACCATCCATGTGGGGTAGTGTAGGAAAAAATAGCATCGGTTCATGAGGCGGTAGTCAACTATACACAGGAGCAATGGTTCCGTTTCCCATTTGATGGGGAAGGAGATGGATAGATATTATTCCATCAATGAAATAACATATAAATATATGTGATATAATTTTTCTATTATATTTTAATGGTTATTATATACTTTAAGGTGGTAAAATAAGAGTAAAAATTAAAGTTTTCGGTTAAGATTATTACCTCTTATTTATAAGATCTTTTTTAGATCTCCTCTTGAGAACCCCTGGTTTGGTATTTTTAGAATAACATAACATGTATAATGGTTTTGGAGAGAGATTTTTGAATGGTTTTTTTAATATAAATTATTTTATTGGATTGGATAATTGATGTTATGAGGTTCCCTTTTATATGCATAGAGAGTGGTGCACTTACAATTATTAAAGTCTTAAAGTATTATTATGTCACTTTTTAATAAAAAAAGATCATAATTGAGTTTATTTAAAATTTGACATAATATGTTCTTGAAATATATACATAAAATAGAATTTGAACAATTTTTAAGTTCATTTTAACCCTTATTGTTAAAGATTAACTGCCCAGCAATCCCTTTTTAACCACAAATGGTGTAACCAATTTTTATCATTTTAATTATTATTAATTACAAAAAAATGAAATTAAACACATCAAAAAAACATAAATTTTGATTAAAAATATTCTATTCATTTTATAAAATTCCATTCCTATAAGTTGAAGAAATTAATTTAGAAATAAACCCTAAAACTTCATAAAAAATAGGTTTTCATGAAAATGAATTTTTCAAGGATGATATGATATTACATTAAATATATGACTAGTAATAATAATTATAGGAATTTAAATTCATATATTTAGATATACGTTATATTAAATTTACAATATTCTTTATTTGAGATTATTTTTATTAATTAATGTGTGAAAATAATATGCACTTAAAAATAGTTTTTTTGAAAAATATCCCTTTTTTACTCTAAATGATCTTATCTATCAAATTGATAATATATAAATGGTAAATTACACATATTTAAAGACATTATTATAAATAAAACTATTATTAGTTAAATATTATATTTTCAATTCATATGATTTTAAAAAACCTTTTATCTAGTTTCAAGAATCTTTATTGTCTCCTTATATTTAGATAGACCAAGTTCCAATTCTATTTCTTCATAGGTGATAAAAAGTGAGGGGTCTAGAAAATATTCCAATAATATTGTTATATGGAAAAAATCATGTACTTTAAAGATTCGTGGTGGCATTTAAAAATAGTAATCCATAGATCCTATTAATTCTATAATTTCAAAAGTTTTGATCTATGTGGGGATCTATTTTACTTTCTTACTAAACCTTATAACATCCTTCAGTGAAGAAAATTTCAAGAAAATAAGATCTCCCACTTGAAATTTCAAATAATTCATTTAGTTATAATTATACATAGTTTTTATTCTTTGAGATACTTTAATATAGGTTTTAATAGTCATTACCTTTATCATTATCTCATCAATAATTTATATTCCTATTATATTTATTTCACCAAATTCATCGCAATATGTTGGAGTATGAAATATATTCCCATATAATTCATTATATGATTCCATTCTAATACTAAAATATAATTAATTGTTATATGAAAACTCCATTAAGGAAAAAAAATTGAGCTAACATACCTTTAAAGTCAAGTGATTATGGCCTCAAATTGTATTATAATTTCTAAATAGTCCTTGATGACTTTCCATCAATTTGAGGATAATAGGAAATTGTCAAATAATGTTTTATATCAAGAGAATCCTGAAGAGTTTTCCAGAAAAATTTAAATCATGGGTTATTATCATACAAAATTGAAATAGGAAATCTATCAAGTATTAAATTTTCATAATATACATCCATGTGAGGAGGCCAATTGGTTAATCTTCTATTTTAATAAGTAAAACATTTTATTTGGTAAGGTAATTCACAATGACCTGTATGGAATAATTCATTATAGTATTATATGATAATATAATGAAAAAACCCATAGAAATGTCTTCCCATTTCCTCATAGGAATATATATAGCCTTCATGACTCTCTTAGTTTGTTTCCTATCATCCTTGTCCTTTTAAAAAAATAAGCATCATGATACATAATTATCAATTTTTTTCTTAATATTTATACCACAAAAATGATAATTCAAATACCTATAAATCTTAATTATACAAGGGTGTATATGGATATTTTTTCAATTATAATCACATAATAATTATATTTTCATCTTAGTTATAGATGGAGAACATATCCCCTTTCCATGTTTTATAACACCATCTTAATAAATTATGTTTTCCAGTTTCCCTTCATTCATGGATTTAATTTTCTTTGGAAAATTTTCATTAACATGATGCATTTTTTATCTTTTCCAATATTTAGGGATTCAAAATCATTTAAAAAATAGTGATATTTCCAATTCCTTAATAATTACCAAATCTATCTTTATTAAATCAATAAACATAAGATCCCAATCAATCCTTGTTTTTGGTTAGGACTACATGATCTTTCCTACTCTAAAAATAAAATACCTTATTTTCCTTCCCAAGAAGAAAGTATATTCATCAATCATAATCCATGAGTGTCTCGATCAATCATATTTTCCTTATATTGAGGTATTTAAATGAAAATATTTATTTCATACTGTTATGATCTATATAAATATTTCACCATTCACCATAAATATAATGTAACGATATCTTCAAATCAAATATTACAAAAACCATCTTATTATCATGGGTTTTATGGTTCTATTCCTGAGTTTTTAACTACCTTTATGTATATAAAATAAATTTATCATTATTTATAAGGATAAAACCTAGTTCTATATTTGATACATCACTATAAATTACAAATCCATCATTTCGCAATGGTAGAGTAAATATCAATGTATCGATGAATATTCCCTTAAATTATTCAAAATATTAATCACATTCCTATATATTTATGAACTTTACCCCTTTATCTATAATATTGGTTAATAAACTATCCAATCATGAATTTTTTTTAAAGAAACACCACTAGAAACATCTCAATCTAAGTAAACTACATACCTATATTATGTTCATCAGTGTATTCCATTATTTCAATGTCTTTGTCTCCATATGATCAACTGATATTCCATCCATGGAGACAATATTTCCACGAAAATAAACTTTAGAAATCCATAAATCACACTTTATAAATTTTATTTAAAATTCAACTCGTCTAAGTGTCTCAGGAATGATCTGTAATTGAATTCTAGGGTCCACATAGATTTTAGAGTACACTAAGATATCATCAATACATACCACGAAAAACTTATCATGATATTCCATGAAAACTATGTTTATCATATCCCTAAAAATATAGGTTTTGTTAGTTCATCCAAATAGAATTACATTAAATTCATAATTTTCATACCCTGTATGAAATTTTGTCTTTAAAATATTGTCTCATTTTATATACAATTGATAATACCCAAAATGAAATAAAATCTCTGAAAATGATTGAGCTCCATAAAGTTGATTTAAAAATAATAAATGTGATAAAGAGGATAATTGTTCTTTATATTAATATCATTCATTTACCTTTATTTAATTCATACCCTATAGGTTCTATATTCTTTTACTAATGAATATAATAGGGGCTCCCTAAGGTGAAACACTAAGTTGTATAAATCCCTTATCACACAACTCGTGTAGTTGTCTCTTCAACTCCAAAAAAATCCATTATGAAGATTCTATAGGGATTATTTAATATTGTTCATTATTAAGTGATTAAAAAAAATAGAAAACTCAACATTACACTATGGTGGATGTCCTGGTAATTCCTCAGGAAACACATAAATTTATTTTTGTACAATAATTGCAGTTTCAATTTCAATATTACCATTCCCATCTATATATTGTGTCTATTACCATTCCCTAAGAATATCATTCAAAAGAGCCAATGTAGGTGGATCTTGAAAACCCCTATATGTTTAATTCTCTATAATAAAGATAAGTAATTCAAAATATTCATAATAATTCACAATTTCATTTTATTTGAAATAAATTTTTTGCATTATATTTTTAAATAAAATTCCATCCCAAGAATTATATAAAATTAAAGAAATGGTATAATAATATAGTATGTGAATAGGGTGTTAATATATTCCATAATGAGAGTAGACTGACAAAACCTTACTCTGTTAATATTTCCACTTAGAATCCTGACTAAAAAAACTTCTTAAGGTGCTAGGAAAATATTAATTTTTATTGGAAAACATGTCAAATATAAAATACTATAAATATTTGGAATAAAATAAAAAATTTTCTAAATTTTATATTATGATTAAAGTAATTTCCACAACATATTTAGTACTAAAATTGAAACTATATTGATCTCATATGCATGAAATTTTCTTCTTGTCCCCTTCTTTGGTATGTTCCCTTGACCCATGACATAGAGGTTTGAATAATTCCCAATTTCCCTATAATATAATCACTAGATAAAATTGTTTTCATTCGTTCTCTTTGATTCAATAACTAGATGACCCTTATCTTAAAACATATTAAAATCTACCATTCAATTTTTTATATTTTCCCAGATGTTTCCTTCCATAATTTTTATATAATGGAAATTGATTCATTACTTTCTTCTTTCTTGATGTCTTCCATTTTTCTTGGTTCTCATATTAACTCTTCTTCTCTTGATTTCTCTTGAAAATATAGGAGCTAGAATATTCTTTCTCTGGTTTGATGTCACATAATAATATTTCATCATATGGTTAAATTTTTTGAGAAACTAGTTCCGTTAAAATTATTTTATTAGTCCCTTCAAATAAATATCCAATTTTCTTTTTAGATTACATATGTAATATATAGAATATATTTCTATCATTTTAAAAGTATCATTACCCTCTGCAACACTTTCCTCTTCCTTTTTATTTGAGTTGAGTAACATTCTCTTCATTTCAGTTCATTTCTCATGAGGAATATATTGTTGAAGAATATTACTTTTAAATATATATATTACATAAGTTATATTTATTATTCCTCCCTAGTATTCTGGATCAAATCCCACCATTGATTATAATTTCCAATAAGATAATGAATTAAAATCATAATGTTTTCCCTTTAATTTCATCCCAAGGACAAAAATATCATTTCAAATGACTTGATCCATTTCTCGATAACCACTAAATTAGTAGTAGAACTAAAAAATGTAGGTATCTATCACATGAACCTATCCAATAAAGGTGTACCATGTCTCAAAACATCATGTTGTTCCATATGTTCATGGTTAGTAGTTATATCCCATGTTAGCATCCCAAATATGGTCATGATCTACTCATCTCAAACATCAGTTGTATTGGCTTTCTCAACATGGTTATCTCTACATAGGCCTTGAGTATTGATACCATTTTTCCTATATAGATCCATTTATAAATAATTTCATAAACTAAATTATCCTATAACATTATGAATTTTAAATAATAGTATGTAATTGGTGTACCACTTAATATAAAATGGAAATTTATGCATAGATAATCTTATTATCATAATCTTGGTTTCTTTCAGGATATCCTCAAATCAATCACAATTCTTTGAAATGAGAGTGTGAAATTATAAACACATATACCTTGAGAGTTTCTATCATAGTGTGAAGTCTTATTCCCACAAATCATGCACTAGTGATGATCGAGTAAATACCCAATCTATCCCATTTAGAGTTGTTAGCACTTGGAATATCTTTACCACAAAAAAATACACTTTCTAGTATACATGCCTTGATTTACTTTCTAGTAAAAACACACAATTAATAATTTACTAAAACATGGGATATTATGTTATTCTTAGACTTATCTTCAGATTCTATCATAGTTTTAGGATTTTTAATCTATGTTCTTTTCTTTATCAAGTTACCAATGTTACTACTAGATTTTCTATGATACAAACTATAACACCCCAAATATAGTAACATAGAGATGGTGTCTACTTCATTACATTATCGTAAGTTAAATGGGATCACACCCCCAAAGATTGATTATTTTAATATTATTAAAGAACTAGATATAAACCTGATTCATATTTTACATTGGATGTGATATATAAAAAGTAGTAAATTTAAATAATCTACTACCTTGGAACTCAATAAATGACTCCTTATTCATATCTTGAGGAAAATAAATAAATAATATAGATATAAAATTCTCTACAAGGGATACATACAGTCTAATATATCTAGATTAAATGAGGCATAATCAATATGGTAAGGTAAATAATTGAAAAAACATTCCATTTAACCTTTAACTTGATCAAGAAATAAATACATGGATAATATAAATGTGACAAATACAACGTATAACAATAACTTAATTATCAAGTAAGGTAATGCATAATTTCATATGTCATGATCATGACCTTATTCTAGAATATATTAAAATAAGGGTAGTTATACACAAAAATACCATTTAATAAGTCTATCCAACTGGCTTATCCCATGAGACTTGTAAATTCATTGATTAACTAATCAATAACCAGGATGCACCTATAACTATATGTACAATGAATTCCTCATCTATTTAATTATCAATTTAACACATAAAAAATATGCCTTATCAAAAAATATCTATATTTATTAAATAATACATAGTATTTGTCTTTCCCCATCCATTCAAATAAATTTTATAGTAAGACATTATATGTAGAAATAGTAAATGGTTTAGGCAATAAATATACAAATGATTGGAAGAATGTGGATATAGAAGAGAAATTCAATTTTTAATGAAATATGACCATAAGAGAGTGAATGTTTCATGATAATGTTAATATCCATAAAACCTAATAAGAGATAAAATATGGCCCTCAATTAATCAGAAATATAGGTTTTGTAATAAAATCATCCCTTTTGAAGAATATAATTAAATGAAAGAAAAAATTTAACAAGAATCTTCATTCATGAATTTTATCTTTAAAACCAAGGGAAACTTATATAAAGACCAAAATAGTGTAAAATTAATATAGTGGAGGGAAAATATTTTAACCTCATCTACATTAAAAGATAAATTCCTTTTGACCTTTTGTAAATAATGTTAAAAAACTATTTTGAAAAAAAAATAGAAATATTATTTTAAAACATTGTAAAAATTAAAAATATAAAAATATACTTATTAAACCACTAGACCAAATAGAAATGTATTTTGGAAAATAATCCTGATAAAATATGGACATGAAAGAAATATATAACTCATAAAAAATAAACAAATACAACTTTTATTTTAAACATTTATTTTTTTGATTAAACTAAAAAAGTGAAAAAAATTTTGAATAAAACATGAAAACTAATTAATAATCAGATTAAACAAAAATATTTGGATTTTATGAAGGATATAATATAATATCCCTTAAATTAACACATAAGAAGTCCCAAACAAATAAGATTGTAAAATAAATTCTTAATTATTTGGTAACATTAAAATTATAACCCCTTGAATAATTAAACTAGAATTGAAAATTAAATTAATAATAATAAATATATATTCATGAAATATACATAAAAGTGGAAGTATATACACCAAATAAAATAAAATAGGTGCATAATACCAAATATGTATCAAAGGAGTGGAAACTGAGATTAAATTACTTACCTCATTCTTCACCATAGTTGAACAAGATTTTTCATCCTATATAATAAACTTTTATTTATTATAATTACATAAAAGAAACATATACATAGCTATAATATCATTTATGATTCACTTATTACATATTATCACCCTTTTGTTAATGATATTTCCTTATTATCAATATTTTGGGTGTCAACAACTTCATTTTTCTTATATTTTTTATTTGGTAGTTATGGTCCTTATGTCTTGATAATAGTACTATAATTAAACTATTGATAAAAATGAAATAAAAATCATACAAATTAATTATATACATAATTATTATCATAATTTAAAATTGGACATGAAAAATGAATAACATCTTTTTGTGAAGGTGGTAGCCCACACGAACGCACAAGCGACATTACCATTTCTAAAGGGTGTAAGGCTAATAAATTACATGATATCATAAATTTATATAATCATAATTATTTAATAAATATCATATATATTTATTAGTTCAAAAATAACGATGATCCATGTGAGGCGGTGATAGAAAACTAATTCCATCGGTTCGCGAGGCGGTAGTCCGCCATAAACACAAGTGACAGTTTTGTTTACTATTTGATGGAGATGTATATAGATAAATTTTATTACATAAGCATAGTAACATTTCATTATATGTTTGATAATGGTGTTATTATATTTTAATGGTATGTACATTCTTGAATTTTGTCAAAGAAGAAGAAAAATGAAAGTGCTCGGTAAAGATGAGTGTCTCTTCTTTGTAATAGATCTATTAGATCTCTTATTAAGGTCTTTAGGGTTGATATTTTATAAATAAAAATTCCTCCAGAATGTGTATAATGATTTTGGTGATACTTTTTGGTAGGGTATGGCCAAAATAAATGGATAAATAAGAGTTAAGAAGTGAGATGATGAGGTTCCATTTTATAAGTGAGAAGAGTGGCATGCATGAAATTTTCTAAAGGTTAAAATATTATTAAGTTGATTTATTAGAAAAGTGACCTCATATTGAGTCTATTTAGATGGTGACATAATATAGGTTATTAATATATTCATACAATATTATTTAGAAACATTTCAAGTCTATTTAAATCCTTATAGTTTTTAATGAACCCCCTTATAAACCCATTTTAACCATAACCATGATAAGTAATTTTTACAAGTTTTACTATTCATAATGACATAAAATAAAAGTGACCTGATTTAAAAAAATTATGATTCAAATTAGGGGAATAATTATATCAAATTTTATTTCTATAATAGTACAAAATTAATTTAAAAATAATCCCCAAAAATGTGATGAAAAAGGTTTTACATGAAAATGTTGCTTTCATGCATAAGATAATATTACATTGACTTGATACATAATAAAAATAACTATATGAATTTAAAATAATATATTTAGATATATAGTCAATAATTTTAATTTTAATCATTAATTATTAATCATTATATTAATTTATTAAAAAGTTAAAACATTATGAACTGAAAACAAATTATGAAAGCATCCCTTTTTACCTCCAAATGAACTTTTTTATAAAATTTTTATATAATAAATGGTTCATTATAAATATTATAACACATTATTATAAATAATAGAAGAATTTTTGAAATAATACATTTTTAATTATTCATAAAATATTATTTCTAATGGAAAATTGAAAAAAATAATTCTATGCTTATTTTGAAAAAGTAAATCTAAAATCAGTATAGATTAGAATTTTTTGAAATTAAATATTAAAATGTGCATTTTACTATAATAAAATTTTCACTTACTATAGTTTGATATTGGTTATTACATCATATATTTTGGTTTGGTGTATCATTATAAGCGTTAGAGATGTTCCTCGTGTACCCTTGAATTAACTCATGTATTAAAATCCATGTATATAATTAAAAACAATCTATAAATCTCAACCATATAATTCCCACATTATGTAATTTTATGAAACAGTTAATTATTTAAGACATAAATGGTTGATAATCCAAACATTAATACATTAATATTTGACTAGAAATATAATGATATAATATACAATGTATTATGATATTCAAAACATTGATAAAAGATTATATTCTTGGTGATTTCCAATATAATTATTTATGATATAGAAAGAGTAAAACATTTTTTTATGTGGATTTAGGGATTATATTTTGTAATTTTTAATAAAATATTATTTTGAAATAATAAATTTCAATTTTTAATGTGGTATTAGAAAAAAATTATTTGGTTCATTTAAAATGGTTTTAAAAAAGTTACTAATTTCAACATATCTAGATATACCAAAGATAATTGTTTCAAACTCCTAGTATATCCTAATCTATGAAATATTAATTAGGAACTATAAAATATTGATTCAAATTTTAAAAAAAATATTTTTTCTAATGGAAGTATAGATAATGTTTGCATTGATAAAATCACAACTATTCTAGAATATTATGGTAATATTTCTAAATATGTTTCTAATAGTGCATAGATAATTGATTTTGGTGTTAATGAAAATGTTAAAATTGATTTTCATAACTTAATTATATTAATACAACCCTTAAAAAAAATTTACCCACTTAAGGAAAATATAAAATCCTTAAAAGATACTCTTTAATCCTTTTATTACAATTAATCATCAATTTGTTTTAGTTGTTCCACCCTTATAGTATAACCTTATTTATTAAAAATATTATATAATTATCCTATTTTGTAATTTCTTATCCACGCCATTGTGTGATTAGGGATTTCAAAAAACATTTGGTTGTGTAAATATAAAAAGGATGTTGTGTTATTTTTACTTGAAGATAGAAAACATAGAAATTGTATTAATTATTTTTGTAGTATATATTCATTATGTTGAGATAAAAATACCATGAGTTTCTAGGACATAAATCTTTTGATAATCTTACATATTTTACACTATTTTACATATAAAAAATATATTTGCCTAGTATTTTTTGTGATTTTTGTGTGATTTCTAAGAGACATTGTCTCCCTAAATAATAAATTATACATAGAAGTTCAAATCCTTTTATAATTATTCATTATGATGCATGGGGTACTTTATAAGTTTGGAAAATAAGATAATCTTGTTAGTTTTTTACTTTTATCAATAATTACACATGGATAACATGATTTTAGACTTTGAAGACCAAGAGATAAGATAACATTATATTATAAATCTTTTCTAAAATGGTTAAAACTCAACATAAATATCATATTTCGGTTAATTATTATGATAATGGTTAAAAATATAATATTTATAAATTTGATAGCTTTATAAATTAATAAATAAACATTCATCAATCAATTTAAAAAAATATTCCTCAACAAAATAGGGTCTCTCAAAGGAAAATCATACATCTTTTGTAAGTACTATGTGATTATTATTTTAAAGATAATACAACATAGTATTATTGTGGTTGAGTTATACTGTTAAAAAATGTTTTATTAATCAAATCCACTCTCATTTTGTTGACACTATAATCACTAACATCACAAATTATCTTTATGAGAATTCAAGTCTCTGTTTTTTAGTTATTATATGTTATAAAATTTTCACTAGGGTTATCATACCCCTTATAGATAATAATTTTTCATAATTTATGTGACTTTTCATCCCAAGTTGAAATATGAATCCTCGGGGTATAAACTTCAATGGGGAGTCAAAAGAAAATTCTTACTACTCACTATAAATATATCAAACTTTGTAAGGGAATATAAGTCTATGAATTTATAGTAATTGGTCCATTTTTTGACCAAAATACATGAATCACTATATGTGAGTTAGATCTCTAAGAAATAGTGTCATCTAGACATAAACACCACTATGAAAAAAAATTCCCCTACCCTTACTTATTCTCTACTCTCTATGTCACAAACTCTTTTATGAATCTACCCTACCCTAAGTCATCACCACTCCCATTATTTTTATCATATTTAATATTATACCAACATAGTGATAACATCAACATCTATGGTGACCCCAATTCAATGGTACACCCCCTCTACAAAATTTCTTCCCCAATTGATTTCACACTCCAAGACCCATACACCACATCACCTCTCTAACATCCTTTTTGTATCTATAACTAATAATTTTTGTCCCCCTCCTTGACCCCATGCTATCTCCCTAATACATTGTCGAAATCCACCTCCCCTACCCCCTTCTATCAACCCCTACTAAACTTGATGCTCACATATTCCCTATTGATAACTATGACCATAACCACCTCCCCAATCAATTTCCTACTCACCTTTTCCAATGATCTACTATACTTACCAGTTTCTACCTTCATAAACCTAAACTAAGGTTTTTAATGTATGATTCATTTTTTTGGGATGCTTGGTTGTCGATTGTGTATTATATTTCTCGCTCTAAATATTTTATTACTTTTTATGAATTTTAATGAAAATATTTTCTAATTTCTATTTTTTTTATGGTCTAAAATACTGTTTTTGAGATTTTATAATATGTTTATATAAATTTTCACTCTCTATCCCACCTATGTGGAAACATTCGATAAATTTAATGATTGTTCTAGGATTAAATAATCCAAAAATAAATTTTATTTAAGGTGTGATTCAAATAAAATTATTTTAATTTGGCACCTTTGAATTGTGATATATTTTTGTGTCCACATTGTATATACATGTTTTTACATTATCACTTGCATTTTACATGTAAAATGAAATTTAAAATAATAAAAATCATAGCAAAAAATTATATAATATATAAATTAAGAGAAAATTTGTCAACATAGTTAATAAATAATAATACAAAAATAACATTTGGTGAAATAAAAACTATATTATATAATGAAAATGGAATTATTTATGGATATAAAATTAGAAAAATTGGTTTCAAAATATTTTTAAAACGTAATATACATGATATTTCAATGAGTAAAATTAAATTTAGTTAAAATATTTACCTGAATGGCTCGAAGGCATTCTTTTTTTTTTATTATGGATAATATTTCTTTTATGGGTTTAAGGAGAACCCGTACATGACCCGTAGGCCCAAGGCATAAGGCCTGACAAACTCACAATACATGACCCAAAGGCCTAGAGGCATACCATGCCCAATACATGACCCATAGGCCCAGCCCACTTGAACTGCCCCTCCCCAGCTTTCTGTGTCAATGATCACCTAGCTCCCCACCTTGCATTGCGGATCGACTAGCATTTCCCTGTACAAAGCTGCACAGTGCCTGGTCTCGATGGTGGCTACAATACCCTCTCATTATTCCAATCTGATTAACTCTGCATCTGGTGGTTGCTACTCTTGTTGCTCTGATCCTCTTCTAGGGCATGTTCTGTGTGAACTGGGCTACTCCATGATCTACGTGACCTGAAGGCCCAGTTGCCCGAAGGCCTTTGACGACCCGAAGGCCCTGGAGACCCGTAGGCCCAAACCGGTGGCCTGAAGGCCCAAATCAGGTGAATAGTTCTGGCTGCTACAGTGCCGAACAGTACTGCTACAGTCCTGCTACAATAACCCTAAAATTCGCCTCCACCCGGTTTTGAACACGTGTCTCTTGGATGCCAAGCAGGAGCCCTTACCACTCAGGTACGGGCTCGTTGGCAATTTAGTTATAATATTTAAAATAAATATACTATAATTAATTTCTAAATTTAAAATCATGGATATGTAAATATATCTCATATTCTAATCAATTTATCCTATTAATTAATTAATTGAAAATCTAAAAAAACATTTAAATCATGGAATTAGATATCTTAAATGAATAAGTTAAATGATTTCATATAAAATATATTTTTTGTAATTAACCACTCCAAAATATTTTTAAATTGTGTAACATTCAAGATATATATTTGTTTAAAATTTATCTGTTCAATTTTGATTATTTAATCTATAAGAAAATTTTTATTATTTTTAAGTAACAAAAAATACGTTTCTATAATTTTATATTAAAATTAGTAATTTTTTAAATATTTTTCAATATAAATACATACATACATGGATCTATTTATATTGTTAAAATATTTAGTTTTTAAAATAAAAGGAATATTTCATGTTTTAAATAATTTTTATTTGGTGTTTATATTTTTTATTTTTTTAACTATAAAATATGTTTAAAAAAATTTTATTATATTATTCAATATTTATGAATTTATATATGATTTATTCATTAACCAATACATAATTAAAAAAATTTCTTATGATAAAACATATGTGTAGTGTGTTGAATAATGCTGACACTGTTTTGATGTGTTTTAAATTATTTTTATACCATAAAAAATGTGTTCTAGTGATTTCTTTTTCATTTTATTGTCATTATGTTAATTTTTAGATTATATATATATATATCCTTTTTTAGTATACTATAAATATTACACATTTCATATATTCTTCAAAATGTTTTTAAAATATTTTTCATAAGTTATTAAATCAAAAAACATTTTTCAGATGAATAAGTTATTTTTTTATTTATTTTTAAAATAAAAATATTATTCCATGGACTTTTATTTGTGACTAAATAATGATCTTAATAAATGGTGTATAATTTTTTATTATATTTTTAGTCATGACTATTTTGAGTCATTTTTCTTCTAGTTTTTGTTTTAGAATTATGTATATGGAAATTTTTTTTGTGGGGTGTGTAATTTTTTTAATATTTCAAAGAATATATCATTTTCATTACGTTTATATTATTTATTTGTTTCATTATTTTTGAATAACCAGTCATTATTTCTTACCTACCATGAAGACATCATTTTTTAGCATTATGAATCAAAAAAATAGTGATCGAGTCATTTTTATTTATTTTGTTTGTGTAAGATGAAAAAATTCATAAAAATAGTCTTTTAGGATATTTATACATGTATGACCATTTAATTTTTATTTTTTTTACTACTTGTTTTTTTATTGATTTTATATGTATTATTTATGGGTTTCATAATTTTGTGGGTGTAATTTTTGTATATCTATTTTTTAGGGAGAACATATTGAATTTTTATAAATTATTTTGTAGTTTATTTATTTTTGATATTGTTTCTTAGTATATTCCCCTAAAATGCATATTTGAAATTTTTATTTTTTGATTACATTATTTTTCTAGGGATATGGAGATCAGAGGATGGATAATGGTGTTGAATTTATTTTAGAAATAACATTGTGACACTCCCATGTCTGTAGGGTATTTAACTTTATATTCTTTTTAGTTTTATTGAAAAATTAGTGTTTTTGGTGTCTTTCAGGTATTTTAGATTTGCACTATTGAATGGTAATGCCAAGAACAAGGTGGTTAGCACCGAAATATGTGTTTTGGGTGGTTACTAGTTTTTTCTATAATTTCCTTCACCCTGATTGGGATGTTTCCTACTACAATGAGTGTATAATCACCTCTGTATAAGGTCTTCCCATTTTTTGAGCAGGTGTAGGCCACACAATTAAGGGAACTGTCACATTACAATGTTAACCTCAATGAATGGTTGATATTGTTCCAAGATTTAGAGAAGGTACATTATAGTATGAAGGGTAAATATCTATCCTTAATGGATAGATTTCAAAGGGTTCATGTTCCATGAATAAGATAGTATCTCCATTAAGATACCTAGGATTTGATCCATCAGTTTGTGCCTCCCTAGAAGAGGCATGTCATGTTGTCGTATGATAAGTAACACCATAATGTTTCTATTTTTAAAAAAAAATTGAGTTTTTTAATATCACCCTAGTTTGATTTTATAGGGGGTATAGCTCCCTTTCACTTACTCTCCCACACAACCGAACTACAGGTGAGCCCAATTATCTCCATCCTTCTTCCACATTTCTTTCAACATACTATAACTTTGATTTCATGTTTTTTAGGTAAATCCCCCAAATCTTACTCTAAAATTATCCCTTCTTACATTCACCTTGATTTTAATTTCCCCCATGAACCCTAATGCATATGAGTTTCAAATTTAGGACTTGTTTTGGGTTTAATCATGGGTATTTTATAGTTTTTGGAATGTATATGTCATTTCTTTGAAAAAAATTTCTTTCCCCATCGAATGAGACATGTTTCCACTTGATTGATGTATATTTTTCAATTAAATAATAATACTTAACATGTAATGAAAAGATTTTTTATTTATAAAATTATTTCATATGAGAATATTATTATATATTATACCCTTTAGGGGCCTATGAAATGATTTAAATAATTTCTAAAATTTTCATTGATGATTTCAACCAATTTTTTATGTTCATTTTGAACTTACAAGTTTTGGCTTGAGAATTATTTTTGAATATTACCTAAAGGATCTTTCAATTGAATTAGAGATTTAAATAAAAAGATTTTTCCTATGTTTATTTATAAATAAAGTAAAACATTTTTAAGGGATTTTTTCAATTAAACAGATGCTTCATTAAAAAATAACCAATATTTTGGGAATCATTGTTTTTTTAACTGTTGATGTACAATTGGTTTTTAAATACTTTTTAAAAAAATGGTTTTCCATGTTAAAATTAAAGATCATTTTAGAGTTAATAAAAGGTTCCAATGGTGTGTGTGAAAATTATAGTCTGTAGATTGTAATTATAATTCAGTTCTAAATGGACTTATTTTCACTTTAAAAATGATATTCCTTGATTATAGTGCCAATATATTAAGATATTGTTAGCATTATGCCATGTGTAAGATTGTTCCCCATTCTAGAAATTAAAAATTTTATAATTATTATGTGATGCTTGGATTTATGAGAATGTTTTGTTTATTGAGAGGGTTTTGAAGTTGAGATAATACTGAAATATGTTATAAAATTTGACTTATGTGATAATATTATGATTCATTGTTTCCCTACCTCTATTTTATTGATATCATGGGAACCCTAGGTAGGTAATTTAAAGAAGTGGATCAGTATTTACATTGTTTATATTGTTCTTTGGCAAGGATAGTGATTATTTCTTTATATAATATTGAAAATTGGGATCAATTATGTAAAAACCTAATATTTCTTAAAAATATTTTTCCAAATTAATTAAATTGTTTCAATATTCTTCATTTCACACAACATTGAATATATCTTGTGTTATATGAAAGAACTATGTTTGGATTAATTTTCTTGAAACACTAAGTTAAGAATGAACTATAAATAACACTTATATTAGCTTGTGGTATATACAACACTATGTTTTTCTTTTGTTACACATAATGTCGAGTTCCTTTGACATCTTGTGTCACATGTAAGGCTTAGTTTTATCGAACTACAACCTGTTATTAATATTCTTATTAAAGTATTATTACAACTACCAACTATCCATTGTAATGGAATTTGTGAATATCATTAACTAAACTATGGAAATATGATTAATACATGTATATAAAATGAGTCATTTTTTCAATTAGATATACATGAAAGTAAGAACTACTAGAAAATAGAGAAATTCTATTTCTAAGATAAGTATATTTCTATGTACAAACTCAATTTTATATAAATAAATTAAAAAACACTTTTGGTGAATGTTTTCAATAAAATTTATATATTATATATTCGATAAATTATTTTGACAAACATCCAATATATTTGATAGGTATAAGATAAGAATAAATACAAATTAACGAATAAAAAGATAAATTTCTTAAAAGGTAATTTTATCACCTTTTAAAAACCCTATTTTAAATACAATATTTGACAATTTTATAATTTTTATTTGAAAAAATAAAATTAATTTTTTAAATCAGATTAAAAAAATCACTTTGGGTAAATTTTTGGTATTTTTCTAAGAAGATTCATTTTTTGATGAATAGTAAAGAACACTAAATTTTAATTGAAAACTATTTTTCATATCATTAATTTATATAGTAAAATAATAATTTAAATTATTTTTAATGTATAATTAGTTAAATCATACATAAATAGATCTAATTTGTGTCAGTAGAACCAATTTCACATTTAAATTGGATATAAAAACATTCGAATCTTTCGAACATTTTCTCTTTAAAAACTCATTGTCTTATACCGTGTGCAAGATTAATTTTAAATTAATTCTTTCCACTTATATAATTCTAATTTGTAAAAAATGATTCAATATTTTGAATTGGAATAATTTATAATTTAAATTAATTTAAAATTAATTTTTTCCCAAAAACATTACTAAAATAAATTAAAATTAATTATAGTGATTAAGATAAAAAAGAGGTTACTTACTGATTAAACTTTAACATAAGTGGTAAAATAACCTATAAATATGTCCAAAATCCATTTTATTTCCATATTTTTACCATATACTATAATTTATATGAAATTACTATTTTTAGGGGCACATAATATAAGGTATTCCTCTCAATAGTGTTTACCTTTTTATATTTACAAGAATGTCACTCCTCCTCCACTATAAAAATAGCACTCACCCCCTCACTACTTCACACATCTCAAAAAAATTAGATATTCCAAAAACATCTCAAATAATCTCCTAAATTCCCCTCATTCAACCAATAATCCTCCCTTTATGCATAAATCTATCCATGGAATCCCTTTGTGCAAATCAAAAGGAATTACCCAAAGAAGAGGTAACATCCTTCAAAAATAACTTCTATTATATTTATTTCTCCACCGCCAATTATACTTATTACAAGATTATATAACAACCTAATTATACTAAATATATAGATATGTTGTTATTCTAAGGTTATGACATACACTTTCATACACTTCTATCAAATGGGATATGTGTGTATGACAGACAACCGCCTCACGTAATGATGTCATTCATTTTTCCATTACCACCTTTAAAGGTTGGCAATAATGAAGGAATTAATTTTTTTTATATGAATTATATGATATTTATTATTCATTTATGATTTTACAATTATTATATTTCACATACCTTAAATATTTTATTTTTTGGGAATATGATAACTTCGTTTGTGGACGTGTGGACTACCGAATCCCCAAAATGATGTGATTCATTCACACTTTACATGAAATATATTAATAATTGGTTTATGAAATGTATATTGAATATATGAAGCAATAATTCTAATATAATTATAATATATGTAACGCCCTGACCCCAGTTACCCAGAGTCGGTGCATTATTTTAATACATGGGCATGATTACAAGGAATCAAGTCCCGAAGGACTGATCAATTTAGCAGTCTTGTAAAATAGATTACATATATGAATGTTACATTACACTTCATAACATACAAAACAACATAAATAATCCTTTATGAATTCCATTATTCCCTTGTCTTAACTCTGCATATCAATCACAATACACTTCATGGAATCCTGGGAAAAATAAAACATAGAAAGGGGTGATCTCAAACGCTCAGTAAGGGTAGGAAATACAGTGGAAACTTACATAAATAAGTGTAAACATTTAAGGAAATGTATAACTAAAACAAAATCCTTTTAAACATGAACTTCAACATAATATGGAAAAAATAAAATGAAATAATTCCATTTACTTATTCACATGGATATTCTACTAGTTGAATAATCACATGAAATATCACTAACCATATATATAATGATGGAATGTATAATTCTAGACTATCATAACCACGTATCCAAGGCCCCGTGCCAAGACTACAAATAAGATTTTGTCAAGGCCTCGTTCCAAGACACTAGTTTGTCTCATGAGACCTACCAATGCATCAAGGAGCTATAGCAGGCTCCACCATTCACATATTAAGTCCAATTCATTCCTCATATGAACAGGTTTAAACATAACATAAACATTCATATTAAAACTAGCATACGAAATGTCAATACTCTCTCCATAAACCATGAATGGTATAGAAATAACACATCCACAGTCAAACATATCATAAAACCTTCAATACAATATGGAAGTTTTGTATTTTAATAAATCAACTTCAAATAATCTTAAAATCCCTCAAAGGATATTGACATAGATTAAATCAAAACTATTTGAGAGAAATATCTCTTTTTTTGTTGAAATCATTTAAAAGGCACACATTTATAAAGGAAGTAATTTAAAAGAGATTTCTGGATCAAAGTGTCACATACCACTTTGAAACTTTTGAAAATAAATATCATTTCAAAAGATTAATTTCCATATAAATAAATCCTTAAAATAATTTTGAAAGCATGGACATTAATTAAAAAGATTTATAAAGATAAATCATTAAAACATTTAAAATTCTGATCTTGATAAAGAGTACGATTCACAAATTCTTAACATATTCATTTTGAAATCATTTAAATGTCACACAATTAAAAAATAAAACATTTACTTTGAAAATATTCTTATAATCTTGTAAGGGAAGCTTCGAAGATTTTATAATGGCAGAAAATAATCACACCCACCGTATAAGTTAAAAAAACATTCTTACCTTAATTTTTTCGAAAAGGTTAAAAAGGACCTTGTTTGGAAAACGACCGAAAGATTACTTTATAAACTTATTATAAAAATTAAAACAATGGAATAAATGACTTTAACCCATATTCTATAAAATAGTAAGAATTTTATGAAAAACATTTTTAAGAAACATGGATGTAGAGGATAAAGAGGCACCAGTAGATAATTACGTATAAACAAGCTCGGATAATGAAGATATTGTGAAATAAACCCTTACCAATTTGGTAACTTATGAAACATACAACCCATGAAAGTGGTATCATACAATTAATATGTAAATACACATAAATTAATGTGTATTAAATAAATAATACAATTATGTGCAGTACATACACTACACAAAAGGTAATAGTGGCAATATGGAATGAATCCCACGGGAATAAGGAGTGAGATGAAAACCCCTTACCTTGTACTTTTCCTTGGTTGGGGGTAGGTTAACCTCCTGCATAATAGTGAAATAATTGTTATAAAATTATACAAGAATCATATACATTAATATGATATCATATATGATCTTTTAACATTTCTTTGTTAATAATATCTCAGTATTATCGTCGTTTTGGGTGTTAACTTACTCGTATATGTTTTGTTACGTAAGCCATGTTTTTTATGGATAGGTTGTATCTTATTCAAATCTAGAATGATATAAAGTCCTTAAACGTTATTTTTAATCATATAATGATAATTATACTTGAATGGATACGATGGAGAATGAATCTCATCGCGTTTGTGGAGACGGTAGTCCGTACGTACGCACATGCGACAATATCATTCTTTTAATAATAAAATAATATATAATTGGATGTTATATCATATATAAAGAATAATTATAATTTTATATTTATTATTTACATGGATTACACTTCATTATTATACCCATCAAAATAATAATTTATTGAATAACAATTACACCACGACGTGGAGACGGTAAGCCATACGTACGCACGTATGGTGACAAGTCATTCAAAGGATGGATAGAATACTGAATATGGTTGTACCATATTAATAATAACATCACAGTATATATAATATACTAGATTTATTATTTTATAATGGGAATAACAAAGAAAGAAGAAGTTGAATAAGAAAGGAACTTGAAAGAGGGTGGTGAAAACATTACCTCTTCTTCGGGTTCTTCCTTTTTATTTGATCAAAAGGGATCCTTAGGTTGGATTTATGATCAAAATAAGGCCTCTATGATGAATTGAGGGAAGATTGGAGGATATTTGGGCAGGGTTTGGCTGAGCCAAATGGCTTTGAAGGTGTGAATTAGTGAGAAGGGGGAGTGTCCTTTTATAAGAGGGGTGAGGGGAACCATTGGAAAAGCTATAAATATTATTTTATAATAAATTCATATTCGGTTTCTAATGGATCCAAAGTAAATTATTTAAGGGTTAAGGTGGGGATAGGTCACAAACCACTCAACCAATAGGTTTTAGACAGGTTTGGATCACTATATTAACCTTATCTTTTAGTTTTAACTCTTAGTTAAATAGTTTAACATTTACCATGTCACTTTATATTTTTATATTATATAGTTAATAAACTTACTATATAAATCCAAGAGACACCAAAGGGGTCTATTAATGATATAAATATCCTGATATAAGTTTCTATTCCGAACCTTAGATTTTTAGGAATTTAATATCAATTAATAATATAATTTTTTTTTAAACTCTTTTATGTGAATTTTGACACTATTCAATAATTAATTTTTTTTAAAGTCTTAAAAACTTTATTAATTCGAAACAAATTCATTTAAGAAATCCTAACATGTCATAGTAAGCAATAAAATTATTTTATGTCATCAAAAATTTCAAATTATATTTATTTTAACATTTATAATACCCATTATTTGATTCTTTTATTAATAAGGAAAATATTGCATCATTATTGTGTCATATATATTTTTACTTTTTCAATGTCTAAAAATTATAAATAAAATTTAATTATGTAGGAAATATTTTTATATTTCTAATAAATATTTATAATAAAAAATATAACTTATATAACCCTATGTAAAAGTTTTTTTCTAAAAGATATTAGCTTATGCCATTTTTGTATTTACTTTATCTTAATTAAAATAAAGTGTCCCTATCACCTACAAGTGGCTTCATGGGGTCCCAAAAATCGACCCAAAGATGCCCATGGTCAGACATGTATCCACCAATAATGTTAGGACACGTTTTAGGGTAATTGATTATTATTATAATATTATTTTTTAACACTTATTTACCGGATTTACCCTTTAACAATGGTAAATAAAATATTTACCGATATAATTATTCAAAATGTCTAAAAATAAAAGTTACCTATTTACACAATTTTGACGTCCTAATTACAAATATGGAATACATTTTTCCAAATTCAAAACATAGAATTGGCAGAAATTAATTTAAAATTAATTCCTGTTGTCAAAACAAAAAACGTGTTTTTAAGATATAATAACTATCAAAAGATTGACACTTGTTTATGTCCGGTTTAATTGTGAAATTATGTCCAATGAACAACATTGTATTAAATGGTAAAAATATATTCTAAATATACTATAAACCCACTAAAATTCATAATTTATCACTATCAATTATTTTGATTAAAAATGTAGTTTTTAATTAAAATTTAGTAATTTTCACTATTCATCAAAATATAAAAGTTATCCAAAAAGTACCGAAATTTCAACCTAGGATAAATTCGATATTCTGAATCCAAAAATGAAGTCCATTTTGAGAGATAAAATTTATAAAATTTCAAAAAGTAGGTATTACTATTCATAACGGCTGGTTTGATTAGTTGTGGTGTGTGTTAGAACTCGAAGTTGCGTACAACACACGCTACTGTTTTATTCAAAGAGAAACGTACAGTGGAAGCTTGGGTTGTTTCATTGTAAATTTTTGATGTCCCCATTCTAAAAAAAAATTCATTTAGTCAAATTTAATATATATAAAAGTTTAAAATGTTGGATTTAAAAAGGGTTCACTATTAAAAGTTGGTAAAAGTGCATTTTTGAAAAATACTTATTTTATCTAAAAAATGAATTTTTTCTTACATTATGTCTAAGAAACTCATAATATGGATTCTAAAATTATAATTATTATATAAAGTTCAAAATTTATTCAATACTATTCATAACCTCTTTTGAATGGCTTGTTTGGTAAGTCATGGTGCGCTTGAACTCGGTGTTGCATGGAGTGAAAGTTATTGAATTATTTTGAAGAAGTAACACACTATGAAATCTTGGGGTGTTACATTCTTTCCTCCTTCAATAAATTGCTTCCTTTCAATTTGATATTTTTTTCGAAAATAAAGTTTGAAGATAGAATATATCTTTGTGGGAAAACCCACATCGGAAATTTGGTGAATAAAATTTAGTCTTAATAAGAGGAAAAGAGAAATGAAAGGGTCACCACCAAATTATGATCTTGATTTGGAGAACATTGGTGGAAATTAGAGACATATAATTGGAGGAAAAAAATAAATATTTATTGTTAGTGATTGAGGTCATCAATCACAAACAAGTTTAAAATTCAGGTCCTTAAATTCATCAATCTATGATGATTTAAAATACCATCGGTTCAACAAAACATAAGGTATTAGGATAACACATTTTTTGTTTTAAGATCCTTTCAATAAAGTATAAGAATTAATTTCTTCATAGAATAAGAGGAGAAAAAAAATATATACTTGAAAAGTAGAGCTCCATCCTTTAAGTAATTTCTACCACAAACTCATCTTTCACTCTAAAAGATAATAGAACTTAAAAAAAATATTCTATTTATCCTATTCGTTTGGGGTAAAAAAATGAATTTATAATTCATCTGCTAGTCCTTCTTAAAATAAACTACTTTATTTAATCCAGGACATCTCGTGGGGCAGTGGTAGGTGATACACCCTTTTCGCCCTTCAGTTGTGGGTTCAAGTCTCACGGCCTTGCCGGACGCGACGGGTTGCCACCCGACCTCCGGGTTGTCCTTTTTATAACAATCCAAAAATAATCTTCAGAAATGATTTCACCTTAACAATTGTATCAAATGTAAAATATAATCCATTCCAACTATTAGACTTATCCAAATTACCTCTTTCCGAACTCACAGTCCAAAATTTATAAGAAAGGTAAATATAATGAAGGTCTTTTTTTCACGTAATAACATGTGAATACCTTCATCATGTATTCTTTTAAAATATTGCAACATCCTGAATTACCCTAAAACCTTGTTGATTACATTCATGATCCCTTATTCCTTAAATAATAATGGATATACTCCTTCAATCCAAAAATGTTGCAAACCCCAACAATGATGGAATATACAAATCATTAATCAGTTTCACAGTAGTCAAGAATATCCAATATAATTTATCCAAATCAATCATGTATTATTCTAAAATCACTACCTCGGTATCAGAACCATATTATGGTTTATCTTTCTCTCACCCATAGATTTTCCAAAAATTTAACCTACTATTGAGTAACTTTTCTTTCTTCTACGCAATCTCAAGTCCTTAATGAAATAGTAATGTAGTACAATCCTTATATACTCCATAATTATTATAAAAATTACATTGTTGATACAACACTCAAATGAAATAATCAACATAAGAACTCTAATCATTCCTCTTCATCTGTGGTAGTATCATAACTTGATTATTATCCAATAGAATCATTTTTGGCATAGTCTGATGACTGTGACATAGGTTTGCGTAGTGTCCAAACTCCTTGCAAATGAATAATTGTACATTTGAAACCATTTTCTTACCCTTGCAGTCACGTACTTGGTGCCCTTTTCCTCCACACTTATAACAAACTCCCATTCCTTTCAGGCAAGTTCCAGGATGTTTCTTCCCACAGTTATCACATATGGGAAAATTCTTCTTTTCCCTCTTCCCTTTATCCATCTTTCTCTCTTCCATCCTTTTCTTCCCTTGCTTCCCTTCGAAGCCATAGGACTCAGAGAACTCTTTACTTATCTTATCTACACATGATACTATTTCTTCATATGATGATAATACGTGGGAGAATATTTCCCTTATAAATGATGGCTTAATACCATGAAAGATATGATCCTTATAAAAAATAAATTTATTTAGTCAAATTGAATATATAAAAGTTTAAAATATTAGATTTAAAAAGGGTTCACTATTAAAAGTTGGTAAAAATGAATTTTTGAAAAATGTTTCTTTTATCTAAAAAATGAATTTGTTCTTAAATTATGTTAAAGAAACTCATAATATGGATTCTAAAATTATAAGTATTATATAAAGTTCAAAATTTATTCAATATTATTCATAACCTCTTTTGAACGGCTTGTTCGGTAAGTCGTGGTGTGCTTGAACTCGATGTTGCGTGTAGTGAAAGTTATTGAATTATTTTGAAAAAGTAACACACTATGAAATATTGGGGTTTTAAAATATATATATACATATATTTCATTTACTTTCTTTATTTCAATACAATAAGAAAATGGAAACAATGTTCATGCGTACGTAAGGCCTACTGTCTCCATAAATGGTCTATTCCATTTCATATTTATATCTATTATAGATTATTAGAAAGATATATATACTAGATATATATTATTTTTAAATGATTTTTTACATTCTACATATAAATAAATAATTATCTAAGTAATATGATCAAGAGTAAAAAGTCAAAATGTATAAAAAAACAAATAGGTTATTACCCAAAATGTAACATTAACATAAAATTGTTAGTAAAAGGGTAATATAAAGTCATAATAAAATAATATATGGTATGATATATAATAATATTTTTCTATGGTACTTTTATAATAAACATGTATTTATTATACAGTAGTTTTTAACATTTATTAAAAAATTCAAGACTTATGTTAATGGATTTCTAATATCCCTTTTATTTCTATGAGATGTATTATATTTTCACCACTTATTGTTGTTGTGCAGTGTGTATACTTCACTATGAAATGTTATATCATGAATTTCATTTAATTCATGATATTTAAATTTTTAATTAATGTTATTCTCTCATGAATCTCATGATTCAAAAGTTACTCAAGTAGTCATGGGATTTCAAGTCTCACTTTTACTTCTGTGAGACTTACGTCGTATTCACCACTAGTTTCTTTTGTTTGTTGTATATAATTTCAATTAAAGTATTCTATTATTATTTATTTAAGTTTATGTTTTTTTAAATATCTATTTTATTATCTCTCTTTCATAGGGTTTAAGGTTCAATAGTTACATATTTGTAAAGTAGTTTTGTCTCAATTTTTTTCTACTCTATTTATTTATTATATATTCAAATAATGGTGTCATATTTCACTCTTTTTTACTTAATATAATTAATAAATTGTTTTTAATAAAATATGAATTCATTTCTCTCTTTGGTTGAAAATTTATTTTCTCCCAAAACCATGTTTTCTGAAAATGTTTTCCAAAATGTTTTTAAAGGATATTTTAAGATCATTTTCTAGGAAAAAAAGTTTTAAAAAATATATTTTTTTGAAAAGGTGTCTAAAATGGTAATAAATGATTCCTATATAAGTTTTCAAGGTTATTTTCAAAAAAATAAAAATGTTTTATGATTTAAAAATCATTTTTTTAAACAGTAAAGGATATTTTCCTCAAGATAAGTTTTAGATTATTTTTAAATCATACATCATAAGTTTTAAAAGTATTTTTCAAATAAAATTATTTTGAAATTTTTTTGTGTACTAAAAAATGAATTTTAAAGAAATGTTATTTTCCTTAAGAAATGATCCATGTGATCTTTTAAATTATTACTCCATATAAGTTGAAATCCCTTGATATTGTTTATTTTATTATATGAATATGATCCAAGGACACCATTATCATTATTTATTTGAGTGGTTTAGGTTGAAGATGAAAATTTAGTTATGAAACAAATTTCTCTTCTATGGGTTATCCCATGATAAAATTCTTATAAAACTTGTTTCTTTCATTGGTTATTCTATGATGAACTAATTATGAAACCTATATCTTTTTCAAAAAGGTATTATTTGATAAAAAAATTATAATACCCATTTAATTTCATGGGTTCTAATATGATGTTTATAAAACCCATCTCTTTTTATATATCATCATATGATGAATGATTTATTATCTTGTGGCACATGCATGTATTATTTTATTATGTGATAAGTGGTACCTATATCTCCCACCATTTCATTTGGTAATGGTAAATGTTATATTAGATGAGATGGTACATGGTTTATAGCTTAATCTTGAAAATAAAAGCTACACGGGTAGTATCCCTAGCCCAAAAATAATAGGGTATATGTGTTGTAACCAAACAAAAAAAACAAGAGGGAATACGAGTTATAGCCCAAGCCTAAAAGAAATATGGTAAAGGGTTGTAACCCAAGCTGAAAAATAAGTGTGTTTACTAGTTGTAACCCAACCCCAAAAACAAGAGTGTGCTCGAGTTGTCTGCCCAAGCTCAAATTTGGTACATGGGTGATTAGACCAAGACTAACATGTTATGAAGGTCTTGGTAGGTATCCTTGACTTTAAGTTTTTTATGCTTATGTGTATACCATAAATTATATGCCTTATGCTTATATTATTATCTCATGTATTTGTAATGGTTCAAACCTCCTAGGTCTATTACTTTTTCAAAATCTAGTTTTTGGGGTGTTCTATGAGGTAATGGTAGCTCATTTCAAGATTTTTCCAAAATTCCAAGTTTTCTCTTAGTAGGACACATCGGTGACTCGGTGTCGGTGGCTCAGCATCAGTAGCTCAGTGCCAGGGGATCAGCATTAGTAGCTCAATGTTATTGGCTTTGCGTTGATGGATCAACACTGGTATCTCAACTTTGGTAGATCAACGTCGGTGGTTTAGTGTCGGTAACTCTATGTTGGTAGGTTGGGCGTCGGTAGGTCAGGCATCGGTATATTGGGCATCTGTAGGTCTGGCGTCGGTAGGCCTGGGATCAGTAAGTCGGGTCAGTGAGTTGTTTCAGTGAATTTTTGTCTGTGGTTCATGTCATTTAATCTTTTCAGTGATTCGTATCGGTGAGTCAAGCATCAGTGACTCAATTTCAGTGACTCACTATCGGTGACTCGTGTCAGTGACTCGCACATCAATGATTAATTTCCAGTTTTTTCTATTTTTTCCAATTTCACCCCTCTTACATTTTATTTGATGTAAACCAAGTTTTAAACCTTGTTTAAGTTTTTCTAAATACATTTCAAAGTATATTAATTACATATTTAATATCCTAACTCTCCCAGACTTTGAAATAATCAAACTTCATAATCTTGACCATGATCCGACATTAGTGGCCCTTGAAATATTTTCCCTTCTGTTGATATTGGATCTGGACCTTCTCAGCTGAGATATTCTCTTCCCCATTTTTTTCTATTTCATCTTCGTGCATCGGGAGCCTTTCTTCCCCGTCGAGTTGTGTGTTGTGTTGTCACCTTCGGATCTGGTTTTCCCATAGATTCCTCCCTATAGCTTCCATGACCCCCTTTTTTGCGTAAGGAGGAGTTTTTTATTGTCTATTTATCAAGTTAGGAATTACTTAGTCCCTATTTTAAATTTTGTATCATGTGGGGTGGGTAAAACCATTTCTCTTTGATAATATGGTTTAATAAAAATATTAATTAAGGGTATTTTGAAGATGAGTGTCCCTGTTACAATAACCGTTTTGGATACCTTAGTAATAAATAAGAAGCGGCGAAGATGGTGATGATGCTTATGTTGTTTTATCTATTATCTTTGATCCATTTTATGAATTGCATCAGTCGTATGCACTATGAAGATCATGGTTGTTGGTGCTCTATGTTTCTACACTAGACTCATGAATACTTGATGTTAATATTCTATTGAGCAGTTGTGAACATGAAAATTTGATTAATCACGTATGTCTAGTTAATTAAATAGATTCCCTAGGATCAAACCTATTCTGTGATAACCCCTGAATTATAAAAGTATAATTAAATAAAAATGTTGGGAAAATTTTAATACACTTTGTTTGATAGGTTCAGTTGTGCACTGTGTATGTTTTTGTTCATTTTTAGTGCCTTGTGTGGGTATTATGGTGTTACAGTTGGAATCACGGTTTTGGGTGCAAGAGTGGAAAAGTGGGTTGGCTCTCTGGGTAAGGTGTGGTATGTTTGTGCAACGGGGCTATAATTTTGTTGATGTTTTATGTGGGTTTAGTGTATGGGGTGGAACGGGTGGTGAAATGTAATCTTATGTTGAGAGATTGGATGATTATGGAATGGATCAACTTTTTGAACAGTGGGTCTACATCTAGGTTGTGCTAGGTAATTGGGCATGGTATGTTTGTGTAGCGAGACTACAAGTTGGTTGAGTTTTATTGTTTTTATAGATGTGGTACTTTTCGTAAAGTGGGGTTTCTGAGGATATTTCGGGAGGGATAATTTTGAAGAAGGATGGTCTTACCTTGCATGGGCCTTTCTTTTGGAGTTTCCAAAGCTTTTGTGAAGTGTGTGTGGGTTACGATGTTACTTGTGGTGTGTTTTAATTGTTAGTTTACCCGGTAGGTATGCAACAACTAAATAAATAAATTTTTTTATGTGGAGTGATAATTTGTTAAATGAATTGATTGGGGTTATGAATTAAGCCTACGGTCGATTGTGTGGTTATGCATTAGCGATGGAAACAAGGACAATTTTGGTGTGGGATAGTTGTTTGTTTTGAAAACCCATAAGTTGGGAATATTGGTTGGTAGTTATATATATATATATATATATATATATATATATATATATATATATATATATATACATGTAGTTCCTTGGGATTTCTATATACACCCTACCCTTATTTAGAACTATGTTCTGAACACCCCCATTATAATTGTGGAGGCTTTCTTTTCCCAACATCCCAGTGGGGGGATGGATTGATGGTTATTAGCTCTTCTCTTCTCCCTCTTCTAGGTATTGGTAGCCCTAGAATCTTTGGGTTTTTAGTTGTTTGGTTGTGAGGCCTAGGTGTGTGAGAGAAAGGTGTGATTCCCAGGTGTCTTTGGGATGGGATATGTTGTACATTCCAAGGTGTATTTGGGATGAGGTTATGGTTTCTTGGCCCATGTGTCCATGGGCGGGATGTGATGTGGTTGTGGACCTCATGTTTGCAGGTGGGATGTGGTATGTGGCCCAGGTGTGTGCGGGTAGGTTATGATGGTGGGGCTTGTGTAAGTGTGTGGTAGCATTAGGAGGTTTACTTTTTGGGATGAATAGTTATCCAGAGGGAAGTGGTGTGGGGTACCCTATCATTGATGTACTTATAACTTTACTTCACTTGATTTGTGTTATTTGGTGAGCATGCCTTGGTGATTTTTGGGTTGATAGTATGCCTTGTTAGGTTCCTTTGAGTTTCTACAATATTTCTCATAGGGGAATTAGTAACATTCTCCCATGTGTGAATTAGAGACTTGTATGCTCACCCTATGTATAAAAAACTACTTTCAGGTTTCCAGAGAGATTATGTAGACTGTGATGGACCTTACTAGCTCGGGCATCAAGATATTTGTTGTGTCCCTGCATAGATTTATTTTTGGTACTTACTTTGTACTTTTATTTTTCTAGAAATAGTTCACTTTTTGAACATGCATGTGGGGTGGATTTTTGTATTTACTTTCATATTTAGTTTTTGGAGTTTCCTGTGATTTACCATCTTATCTCCAGGTCTTGTTCTATAAAAATGGAAATTCCTTCTATATTTGTGAGATTATATACCCTTAGTGTTGGTCTCCACCCTGGGGCCTACTGAAGGTGGGAATCAATGGTCATAATCTCTCTTTCATCATTTCCATCCCAGGAGTGGTATCTTTGGAGAGAGGGGGTTGTGACATAATGGTATCAGAGGGAAGGTTGAGAGATAGGATGTAGTTTGGTATTAGGAATAGTGAGAATGTCATGGGTTGGTATGGAAATAGTTTGAAGTGATCTTTTTGTGTGTTATAGGCCAGGGAAGAATATCTTGGACATGGAATTTTAGGGGCCCTCATGATCTGATTCACGGAATCTGATCTTACCAAACGACCAAGTCATGCTAAACCGTTTGTAGGGTAGAGACCCTAGAAAAGGTACATGCATCATGATGACTTGTGTTCTTGTTTGTTTTGAGAAATTTAGGGAAATTAAAATAAATAATGAGTTAAAATGAATCCTAAATAAATTCCATACTACTTGGACTTTGGAGTTCCTTGTTTACCTTTCAGTTATAGAACCTGATCATCACCCATGAGTGGCTCAGGAAGTGGACGTTTTGAAGTCCAATGTAGTTGATTGATAGATGGTTGATCTAGAGGAGGAGGAAAACCTATGGCTAAGAACTTTATGTGATTTTTGGCAACAAACTCTACGAAAGTGTGAGGACAGTATCTCAGACTTCGAGATAGAGCGTTGGCTTGAGGTTCTTGAGATCACCTTAAGCTTAATCTGGGCTTCGACGTAGTAATGGATTCTATTGGCAGTTATTCATATGATGGTAGTTGTGAATTAGAGTTGGATGTTGTACCTCAGATAGAGAATGGAGGTTGATATTATGTGGGTCAATTTCAAGAAGTAGTTTTAGAAATAATTCCTTTCTTTAGCCATGAAGGATGAGAAGCGACCGGAGCTAATATCCCTCCAAAAAAAAGAGATTGTTGGTATGGGTACTCAGAGTCAAGTTCAGGGATCTCTTTCACTTTCCTCCAGATCACTTTCCAGATGAGGATTCTCCAGTATGACACTTAGAGGAGGTACTATTTCCTTCTCTCCAGTACATTGTTACTCCCTTAACCTTTCTAACAAACCTAGAGGTCTAGAAGAAAGAATAAGGGGTTGAGATAATGCACTCATGAGGAGGTATACTATGAGAGGGGATCCAGTAGTGTTCTACAAAGGGCATGGATTCTAGCACCAGGTTTGTGCCTTGACCTTAAAGGTTTCGGCCAATGGGGTGTCAACCGTATCATTTTTAGTTTCAACCTTTTGTTCTTCGTTCTTTTCCCATAGTCTTGGGACTGATGTGATTCTCTGGTTGAGACCGTAGGCACCTTCAAAGTTAGTGACTATTTAGATATCAGTATGGTGGAGGTGGCCCAGTTCAGTGTGTTCCTCATCATCAGTTATCGTCCAGGCTGTTTAAGAAGAAGGGATATCATGCACATGCTCCACTGAGGGGAGACAGATCAGGAGGAGTCCAACCTCAGGGATTTCCACAAGGACCTTGACCCAGACATGGTTGATGAGGTGGTCGATAGTAGAGGGGAAAAAGAGATGGGTGTGGTCATTTTCACATTATATAGGACGCAGTCCCTGGTGGTCCAGAGATTGTTTGAGGTTTAATCAGCATGTTTAGTACTCTTGATTATTCTTTATTTGATTCAAGAGCTTCGCAATCCTTTGTTTTACCCAGTCTAGCCCATTCTCTGGGACAATACATATAGATTATTTTCATGCCTTTGGTGTTTAGTACACCTATAGAAAGTCAAACCAGCATTTTTGATGTTTTCTTAGGATTTAGACTGATGTTGGGGCCACATCATTTCAGTGGAGGTATCTTCTTGCTACAGATGTTTCCATACGATTTAATCTTCAGCATTAACTGGTTATTTCCTGTGCATGTTGTCATCAACTACTTCCATATGAGAGTTGTGTTTTTAGACTTGAATGGCCAACATATGGATTTTATTAGAGAGTAGGGTTGTCTGATATGTAGTTTTCATGTAAAGCCTCTTCTTTCCTTGTTGGTCGAGCTGTCAGTGGAATTGGTGGATGTTGAGATAGTGGGGGTTCCCATAGTTTTTGGGTAGTTCTTGTATGTTTTTTTATGAGAAGTTTGTGACTCTACCCCCTAGATGTGATGTTGAGTTTGGGATAGACATGGAACTCGGTTCTCTCCTATTTTGATGTCTCCTTATTGAATGGAACCTTCTAATATGAGGGAGATAAGGATTCAGATTGACAATCTGATGGAAAAGGGATTTATCTTGACCAATGTGTCGGCGTGGGGTGCTCTAGTCTTGTTTGTTAAGAATGAAGATAGTGGTATGAGACTATGTATAGACTACCAGAGGTTGAATTAGGCAACATTCAAGAACCATTACCCTCTCCTGATAATAGACAATATTTTTTACTAGCTTATGGGAGAAAGTAGGTTCTCTAAGATTTATTTGGGGTCTGGAAATCACTGACTGAGGTTGAAGGAGGATGATATAATGATGACTGATTTTAGCTGTGGGTACGGGCACTTCAAGTTTTTGGTTATGTCATTTGGTGCTATGAACGCATCATCCATATTCATATGACTTATTGACTCTTTATTTTTTAAGTTTCTAGACTATTTCTTCATCATGTTCATCGATGAAATCATGATCTTCTTGAATTAAGAGGAAGAGAATATTAAGCATCTCAGATGTGTCTTAGAAGTTCTTTGACACCACAATCTCTATGGGATGTTGTCCAAGTGAAAGTTTTGGACATGATCGATATACTTCCTTGGAAATGTGGTGCTTCATTAGTGGATAGCAGTGGACCCAACAAAGGTCAATGAATTTGTTTCTTGGGTAGTACCCAAAAATTTGGTGGATGTTTGCATCATTCTTGATCTGGTAGGATATTATCAGAAATTTTTACCTGATTTATCACGAGTTGCAACTATTTTGATGGCTCTAACTAGAAAATACCATGATTTTATTATAAGTGAGTAGTGTCAGGAAGCTTTCAGCTATCTAAAGAGAATTTTTTTCAGTTCTCTAGTGCCCAGGTTTCCAGTGGAAGGGGTGATGTTCGAGGTTTTTTGTGATGCTTCTTATCTAGTCTTGTAGTGTGTGCTGGTGTAGCAATGAGGATTGATCTCTTATGTGTCTAGGAAGTTATGAATCCATGAACGTAACTATTCCACCCATGATCTGGATCTATCAGAAGTCATGTTTTTTGTGAATTTGTTGTGGAATTACCTCAAAAGATAGTTCTTTTTTGTCTTCACATATCACAAGAGCTTGAGGTTTATCTTTTTCCATTGATACTTAAAATTGTAGCAATAGAGGTGGATAGAGTTTCTACAGGATTATGAATTTTATATCTCTTACACCTCAGGAAAGGGGAATTTTTTTGTCGATGACTATAGTAGGAAGTTTCATAAGGAGGTATTTTGAGAATCTATAGATGCTGGGAGGGAGATGGAGGAGTGGGTTGCCTTGCACTTAGATGCAAGAATGGATGGTTGTAGAGGTTGTCTATTTCAGATGAAGGTGTAGTCATCTCTATGGCAGGAGGTGGAGGAGTCTTAGTGGGGATACACAAAGGAGGAGGTTATTCATGATCGCATTGACAGGGGTGATACTCTAGAGGGATGGTCGGAGGATGCTTAGAATCACATGTTGTTTTATGGGAAGTTGTTTGTTCCTGTGGTGATGCACGATGGAGTTCTCCCTGAGATTCCTATCAAACCCCCAAGTGTTACACTTGGAAGTTTCTAAGATGTATTTTTTCTTGAGGGAATAGTTTTTGTGGCCCAGGATGAAGCGGGCAGTGGTGGAGTTTGTGGTGGAGTTTGGATGACATGTCGATGGATTTCATCACAGGGTTACCTAGGGCTCAGGGAGGATGCAATAAAATCTACTTAGGAGTGGATGAGATGACGAAATTGGCTCACTTCTTAGCAATGAAGGAGTTGGGAACAATGGATGCCTTAGTGCAAAGGTATGTGGATGAGATGGTGTGGCTGTATAGACTTATGAGATTCATTATCTTGGATCAAGATACATGTTTTACCTTGTGAGTCTGTAGAGGATTTCGTCATGCTTTTGGAACTCAGTTACGCCTCAGTACTTCTTTCCACCCTCAGACAGATAGGCAGACAGAATAGGAAATCCAAATATTAGAGTACATTCTATAAGAAGGCGTGTTGAATTTTGATGGGTCATGGGTGTGAAATTTTCCCTTGGTAGAGTTTTCCTACAATAATAGCTATCACTATACCATTGGAATAGCTCTGTTTGAATCTCTATATGGAAGTTCATTTCATTCACCTTTTTGCTCGATAGAAGTTGGGGAAATGGATATTCTTGGACCCAATGTGGTGCAGGTCATGATAGAGAAGTTTCAGCTCATTCGTGAGAGGATAAAGGTCGAACGGGACTGGAATAATTCATATTTCGATCGTATGAGAATTACCTTGGAGTTCTATGTTGGGTACCACATGTTCTTCAAGGTTTCCCCTCGTCGTGGGCAGTAGAGGTTTGGTTGAGGGAGAAAGCTTTCTCCCAAGATCATCAGACCCTTCGAGGTGTTGGGGCGAGTTGGAGAGGTGGAATACTAGTTGGTGTTTCCATCAAAGTTGGAGAGGATCCACCAAATCTTTCATATCTACCAGCTTCTTCAGTATCTTCACAATGACACTCATGTCATTTACTAGGGATGATTGGATATCAAGGAAGATTCAACCTTCATGGAGCGGCCAATGGAGGTCTAAGATCATCTGGTGAAGGTGATGCGCAGATGGAACATTCCATTGGCTCGTGTTTCATGGAGGCATAGTGGAATGGAGGAGAGTACATGGGAAAGGGAGATGCAGAAGTGTTCCCAGAACCCAAATTTGTTATGAGTTTTTATTGTGTGTTTTGCTTTGTGATGTAGTGCTTGAACCTTGTTTTCTATAAGATGGGTTTCTTCCATGTTCTATAATGTGTGATGAAGAACTAACATGTGAAAATGGGGAGACCATATTCCTAATCAAGACACTTTAATTAAGACATGATTAAACTCATGCAAGCAAGTCAGTTACGCCAAGAGTGGATAGTATGTTGACATAGTGTTGTATCTTACGGGGTGGTTGTATGGGCCCCTCTTTATTCTGTTTTTGGTTTTGAATTCTCGAGTGTGAGAATTTTTTTGAGAGGAATATTTTATAATGGTTCATACCACCCTGGTCCATTAATTTTTCAAAATACAGTGTTTGGGGTTTTCTGGGGAGGCAATAGTAGCTCATTTAATGAATTTTCCAAAAATCTAGTTTTTCCATCGGAAGGACATGTCATTGACTCAGCGTCGGTGGTTCAATATTGGTATCTCAGCATCAATTTTTCATCATTAGTGGTTAAGGATAGGTCTCTCTGCGTTGGTGGATCAGTTTTGGTAGATCATCATCAGTGGCTCAGCATCGGTGGCTTAGCGTCGGTAGGTCGGGCATTAGTAGGTCAATTGTTAGTAGGTCGGAGGTCGGTGGGGGTGTCGGGGAGTCACATTGGTGACTCGCTGTCATTGGGTCATGTTGGAGACTCATTTTAGTGAGTCAATCTTCGGTGACTCACTTCCTGTGACTCACTGTCGGTGACTCGTGTCAGTGTCTCACCCATCAGTGAGTCATTTCCAGCTTTTTTTCCATTATTGCCCCTATTATGTTTTATTTTCATAAACCGAGTTTAAAACATTCTTTAAGAATTTCTAAATGAGTTTAAAATATTATTAATTATATATTTAATATCTTAACACTCCCAAGACTCTGAAATAGTCAAACTGCATAATCTTGACCACAATCCGATTTTAATGGCACTTGAAACTATTTCCCATCCGTTGATATAGGATCTAGCTCTTTTAAGTCGATATCCTCTCATCCCCCATGTGTTTCTATTTCATCTTGGTTTTCCCAGATCCATTCTTCCATGTGGATTCATGTGTTGTGTTATCTCCTTTAGATCTGGTTTTTCCTGGTAGTCTTTCCTACTACTAGTGTGACCCCCTATTTTTTGTACATGGAGGAGTTTCTAGTTGTCTATTTTTTGAGGATGGAATTCCTTCATCCCTCTTTTAAATTGTGTATCGCGAGGGGTGGGTAAATTCATGTTTCTTTGAGAATATGGTCGAATAAAAATCATAATTAAGTGTTTGGTGATGATTAATGAACCTGTTACAATAACGGTTTTGGAGACCTTAGTGATAAATAAGGGGTGGGGAACATGATGGTGATGCTTGTGTTGTTTTATCGATTATCTTTGATCCATGATATGAATTGTGTTTTCCATATTCACTCATAAAATCATGTTTGTTGGTCATCCTCTGTTTGTGCATCAGACTCATGAATAATTGTTGTTAATATTCTATTGAATGTCTGTGAACGTGAAAACATCACTAATCTTGTATATGTAGTTAATTAAATGGATTCCCTAGGATCAAACATGTTCTCTGATAACCCCTGAATTAGGACAGTAGAATTAAATAACAGTGTTGGTAAAATCTGAATACACATTATTTGATAGGTGTGGTTGTCTTCTATGTATGGTTCGGTTCAGTTTTAGTGCCTTTTGTGGGTTGTATGGTGCTATGGTTGGAATCATGGTTGTGGGTGTAGGGGCAGACAAGGGGGTTCGATCTGTGGGTACGGTGTGGTATCTTTGTGCAGTAGGGATACAATTTTTGTGACGTTTGATTCAAGTTTAGTGTATGGGGTGGTATGGGTGGTGAAATGGAATATTAGGTTGATAGATTGGTTTATTGTGGAATGGATGAACTTTTTGAACATTGGGTCTATATCCGGGTTGTTCTAGGTCATTGTGCATGGTTTTTTTGTGCAGTGAGACTGCAAGCTGTTGGGTTTTTTTTTCTAGATGTGGTGCTTTTCATGGATTGGGGCTACCGAGAATGTTTTGGGAGGGATAATTTTGAAGAAGTATGGTGTTACCTTGTGTGGGCCTTTCTCCCTGAGTTTCTAGATATTTTGTGAAGTGTGTCTGAGTTATGATATTACTGGTGGTGTGTTGTTTTTGGTAGTTTCCCAGGTATGGATGGAACAAATAAATAAAAGAATTCTTTAATACAGAGTGATAATTGGTTAAATTAATTTTCTAGGGTTATGAATTAAGTTTATGGTTGTCTATGTGGTTATGCATTAGAGGTAGAAACAAGGGAAATTTTAGTGTGGGCTGGATGTTTGTTTTGAAAACCCTTAGGTTGGGCAAAGTGTTTGGTACCTATATATATATATATATATATATATATATATATATATATATACACATGTAGTTCCTTTTGATTTTTATACACACCCCACTCATGTTGAGGACTATGTGTCGAACACCCACATTTGTTATAGGGGAAGGTTTACTTTCTCAACATCCCGGTGGGAGGATGGAGAGATGGTTATTGGATCTTGTCTGCTTTCTCTTCTAGGAATTTGTATCCCTATAATTTTCGAGCAGGGTGTGGTTCAGTTTTGAGGCTCAGGTTGTTGTGGGTGATATGTGCTTTCCATGTGACTTCAGGATGAGATATGTTACACTTTCCCAAGTGTCTTTGGTATGAGGTTGAGGTTTCTTGTCTTAGGTGTCTGTGGGTGGGATGTGATGTGGTTTTGGAATAGGTGTTTTCAGGCAGGATGTGGTATGTGGCCCAGGTGTATGCAGGAAGGTTTTGATAGTTGGGATTCTAAAAGAGTGTGGTAGCATCAAGATGTTCGCTATTCGGGATAAGCTATTAACCGGTGGGAAGTGGTTCAGGGTACCCTATCATTTATGTTCTTAATACTTTACAAGATTTGTGTTATTTTTTGAGTGTGCCTTGGTGAGGTTTGGGTGTATAATATGCCTTTTTAGGTGCCTTTAAATTTCTGATATTTTTCTCCCAGGGTAATTAGTATGCTTCTCCCACTTTTTTATGAGATACTTTGGCATTTCTTACTGAGTATACTTGTATTCTCACCCTACGTATATAAAATTGTTTTCAATTTTCCATTGAGATTACATGGATCGTGCTGGACCTTACTATCTCGGGCATCGGGATAGTTGTCATGTCGCTGCTTAGCATTGTTTTTTGAACTTAATTTGTAGTTTTATTGTTATTTTTGAACATGTATGTGGGGTGGATTTTGGATTTACTTTCATATTTAGTGTTTGGATTTTCATAGGATTTACCATCTTATCTTCCGATCTTATTCTATAAATAGTGAAATTCCTTCCATGTTTGTGAGATTATATACCCTTGGTGTTGGTCACCACCCTGGGGCCTACTGATGGTAAGAATCAGGGGTCATTATCTCCCTTTATTTATTTCCAGCCCAAGATGGGTATCTTTTGAGGTAGGGGGTGTGACAAGAAAATTCTCTTTGATTTATTTATGATTCATGTCTTAGGAACTTCCTATATTTATTCCATTACTCTTGATTATAATCTTTGATATGCAGAGTATGATCATATAATGATATGATCGTGTTCTCATACCCTTTATCTCATGTTATTCTTACTTATATCCTTGGTTTACCCTTATCACTACTACAAAATGGCCCTTTAATAGAGCTTGGATTATCACTTCTAGCTAAAAGAATAGATAAAGTCACCATTTATTAGCATTGGAAAAAGCACTAATAAAGGACCCCTTTATCAGTGCTAAAAAAAACTCTAATAGAGGGGGGTATTTATTAGTGCTAAAATATGCTAATAAATTCCCCCTTTAACAGTGGTTTTTCACTCAATATCATAAAGCGATCCCATTATCAGTGCTAGTAAAAAAGTCGAAAGGGGGGTCTTTTTTAATACTATAAAAAAACCACTGACAAATGGGGTCTTTATTAGCGCTTTATTACTTTCACAGATAAAGGATAAATTTCATAAAAATTTAAATCATTAAAAATATTATATTAAAATAAAAATATATTTTTATTGATACATATGTAATTTACTATATTAAATATGATTTATATAAGGCTAAGTACATGTTTACATTCAATATATATGGTATTTAATGAAAAATGGATTATAAAATAATTAAAAAATTATTTTAATTAATAATTTGATAATTATTATCGAGTAATAGTCATTTAATAAAAAAATGAAGACATGATAAATCAGAAAATTATTGAATACTCTAAAATAAGTTGAAAATGTGACTCTAACATCAAATAGTCATAACTTCTGACCCAAGTGTTTATTTGAGCTCTACAACAAGTAAAATAAAATCCAATAACATGTTCTACGCACTAGTGATCGGGGAAACCAATGTCACATTTTTTAGGGCCAAAAAGGGCCGAGAAGTCCTCCAAAAATTAGATTTTAGTCAAGGTATCTTAATTTTTTAACATTTGATGGAATTTATTCCTTGTTTAAGGGGGTATTATTGTCTTTTTTCAGTGGATAATATATTTATTACCAGGTATTACATTCATATTAATATTATGGTATTGAATTTTTATCTATTTTAAGATTTTATTATTGTTTATAATCAAATATTTAAACTATATACATATTTTTTATATATTCACACGTAAAAATTTAATATTGTAAATAAATATGTAAACATATTTACATATGGAATATATTTCTCAAAATATAATCTTTATTTAAATAAAAAATAATATCCATTTTATTTAAAATAAAAATGTATGAATATTTATATACCTACACAATTAATATATATATATATAATGTTTATAAATATATATATGTGTGTGTGTGTTTATTGAAAAATAGATATATATTTATGTATTTATTATAATATATGTATATAAATATTAATATATAATATATTTAATTAAATATAAATATCTGTACAATTATATTTATAGATGTGTAGTTATATATATGTATGTACATATGTATGTATGTATGTATTTATAAAAACACACATACACACACACACACACACAAATATTTTATATATGTATTTAAATATATATATATATATATATATATGGATACAAAAATGTAATGAAATATATATAAATACACTACCACAAAAACGGGTTTTCGCAGCACTACCCTTTAACAGCGCTAAAAAAAGAATTGATAAAGGGTGGACTTTATCTTCCCTTTTTTTACTAGCATTGATAAAGGGTATATTTTAAAAATATATATATTTCAATAAAATTAAAATTAAAATTTATAAACATATAAATATATTTATATAAATATAAATATAATATATATTTTTTTAATATGTTTTAGATAAGTATAGAAATACATTTACAAATAATATACAGGATATGTAGTGAAAAAAAAGTATAAAATATTTACAAAAATATTATAAATTAACAATTTTCTTCTTATAATGGAGTAATAGTCATTTAAAAACAATTTGAAGACACAAAAAATCAAAAAATTAATAAAAGATCTAAAATAAGTTAAAAACAGAAATTAAAATTCAAAGGGCATAACTTTTGATCCGGGTGTCTGTTTGATCTCTATAGCATATCAAATCAAAGCCTGCAATGAGATGTACATGATGAAGACATAATATATCATTTTTCTCACTTTTTGAGACCAAAAAAAACCTAGAATCCCTCCAAAACTAATTTTTTATTTGGGATACCCAAATTTTTTAACATTCGATGGTATTTCAACCTCACTTCAGGGCGTCTGTTTTCCCTTTTTCAGTGGGGAATGAATTTATTCCAAGTGATTACATTCATATTGATATTATGGCTTTGAAATTTTGTTATTCTTAACAATTTTATGTTATTTATAATCATATTTATATTTTTTGTATTTTCACACATAAAAAATTTAATTTTATAAATTAATAGTTAAACTTATTTACATATAAAATACATTTATCAATATATAAGATTTATCTAAATAAAAAACTAATATCTATTTTATTTAAAATAAAAATATATGAATATTTATATACCTATATAATGTGTGTGTGTGTGTGTATTTATGTGTGTCTATATTAACAAACTAATATATATTAATATACTAATAAATATACGGATAAACAAAATATAACTAAATATATATAATTGGATATATATAAATATATATTAATATATAAATAAATATATAGATATATAAATATATAAATATAACTATAGATGTAAATATATATACAAATATATATATATATATATATTAATATAACTAAATATATATTTTAAAATAAATAAATATATATTAATATATGAATAAATATAAATTAATATATGAATAAATATAAATAAAAATATATATAAATGAATATATATATATATATCATTAAATAGACATTAAAGAAATATAGAGGAGTGGTAAAGGGTCCAGGCGAATAGTGGGAGGTCTCGAGTTTAAATCCTGGGAGAGGTAGGGGCGTGTGTAGTGGTGAAGGACTGCTAAATGGGGGGTGATGGCACTTATAAAGGGTTGGGGTGGGGCGAGGGCATGAAAGGGTGGTAGGGTCCTACAGGTAGGTTGGTTGCTTCATTTAAGGTGGTTCAAGCAATGGTAAAACCTCCTCCGATTTGCAAATTTGTTTTTAATTTTTTTTTTATTTTTTAAACTTTTATCAATGCTAAAAAAGTACTAATTAAGGACCCTTTTGTTAGTTATTTTTTTAGAACTCATAAAATACCCCTTTTATTAGAGATTTTTTTAGCAGTATTAAAAGGTGCCTTTATTATCTCTTTTTAAGAACTGATAAAAGGGAAGCGCTATGATTAACAGCACATTTTTAGCACTGCAAATTGCATTTTCTAGGAATTTCAAAGGCCATATCTGCAGTAGTGATATTTAGATATATCATAAAATGGAAAAAAATATAGGGGATTAGAAAATATGGGGGCATATGAGTTTTAGGTCCTAGGTTTGAAACTTTCTAGAGGCAAGGGTACACACAAGAAGATGGAATTATGAAAAGCATTAAAAAATGGGGGTGGGAAGTGCTAATAAAATGTTAGATAGGAAGAGGTCTGACCCAAAATAATTTTATCCTCATTTATCAATGGGGCCTTCGTCAGTGTTTTTTATCTCTAATAATGGGGGTCTTTAACAGTGTGAAAAAAGTGCTGGTAGAGGAGGCCTTCTAACAATGCCAAAAATCATTGATAGAGTCTCCCTTTATCAGTGCTAAAAAAAGCACCATAAAGGTCCCCTTTATCAGTGATATTTTTAAAACTGCTAAAGGGGGCCTTTATTAACGTTTTTTTGTGAATGATATTAAAAAACCCTTTAACATTTATCATATTATCAGTGCTTTTATAGCATTGATAAAACCCTTTTGCTAGCACTTTAAAAGGCAAAATTTGTACATGTGTATACATGCCTGAAAATGTGAGCAAACCCATTATGCCCAAACCTATGTGAACAAAATCATTATGTCAATTCCTGAGTGTATCATGATATAAAAACTTAAATAAGTGCATTAGAGGGTATTTTACCCCACATATCATCATTCTTACACATAAAATCAATTATCATCACATCCTGAAGAACCTATGGAAAAGGGAATGGGTTTATTGAACTTTTCAAAAACTTCACATAACATGAACTTGAGAAATCATAGTATAAACAAAATATAATTATCTAAAAGGAAAAATATCATAATAAAATATAGATGGTGGTCAAAACATCACTGCATGAGACATAATCCTTGGGGGGAAAATATAAGTGAAAATGTAAAAGATTTCACAAAACCTGTTAAACATTTATATAAAAGATGAATTATAAATTACATTTAAAAAAATCAAGAAGCAAAGAGAATATTTTTGAAAAAATTATTATAAAGACTTACAAATAAATAATACTTGAAAAAAACCAAAAAAATCAAGCTAATAAATCATTAGTGGTCAATAATAAAATGAAATTCCTTTATTGAGCTTTTTAGTATGCTTAAAATAAAACCCTACATCAGGGAAAATGTAAAATATTTTCCTTGTTAACATAGGTAAAAATATAATAGGGGAAATTAAAATATAAGAACCTTTTTTGGATTTTTTATGTAAAATAATTTTTATAGAAAAAATATAGACATGGAAGATAAGATTTGTTGGTATGTATGAGAGTTATTCTTACCACTGTTATACTTTTATTTTGAAGGGTTTTTATCAATGAAGCAGTTATGATGGTGAAAAGAAATTTCCCTAAAGAAAAAGGGTAAATACTGTATAAAATACAATAATTTTAGGATAAAATCAATCTTGAAGAGTATACTCTTGAAATAAATATTATAACCTAATGAATGAAAAATTGATCTGATGAAACCCTTACTGTGGTCTAGATGCATTATGGGCACATGCCTAACTTCCTTAATAATCATATTATGTATATTAGATAACTTCTAAGGAAAATTACTCATATATAATTCATTTAATGATAAATATTTCATATCATATTCTATTTACTTAATCTATAGTTTTTTAATATGTTTATGTGAAAATGGAATTAGTGTCAACTTATTTTATTAATTTTAACGATAAAAGATGATATTTCAATACAAAGTTAAAATAATTAATATAAAATTTCTAGAAACATAAAACAATTATTATTTTATTGTGAGTTTATAATAATTTTATTATTAATGTTCTCATAATTATACATGATGATTTTCCTATCATTGTTCAAGTAGGTGGTTAGAAAGACCCAAACATGAAAATGATTTAATTATACGGGCAAGGATTGTCCAGAAATAGTTTATTTTGAAAAAATATAATTATTTTATTAGAATAATGATATTATTTAAAATTTTTTGGTTTTTAATAAAAATTTAAGTTGTTTGGATAAAGAATTAAAATCCCGATGAAAAACAAAAAATGTTACTTCGTGGAGGCGGTAGTCTGCACTACTTAAAATTGAAGTTCTTTTTTTTCAAAGTGGATGAAAAGGAATAAAAAATGGTTATTAAATTAATATAATATAATATAGGTATAATAATTATATAGATTTATTTATATAACTATGGATAGGATAGGTTTTGAAGGAAAATAATAAGAAAAAAATGAGAAGGATTAAGTAATACTCACATTGGGCCCCTGAACTTTCTTATGAAATTCTCCTAATAAATAAAGGGAATATGATAATATATAATTAATATATTATAATAATCTTCATATATTGTTATATTAGGAGAAAAAATTTATACTTTATAGAAGAAATTTGGAGGTATGTATGTTTCATTAAGGGATGGAAGTGTCCCTTTTAGAAAGTGAATAAAAGGGCACTTTTGTGAAGACCCATTACTTTTTAATAATAGAATCAAACTATTCAATGGGGAAAGGTTTCAGAATGGATAAATAATGTATTTTAGGGTGGTATATGATCTATAAATCAACCATGAATCATTTTCCCACATGTTAAAAACATTTTTCAAGAATTTTACTACATGATTTTAATGCTTTTCCATTTTTTTACCCTGGTAACTAGTTTTTAACTAAGTAATATATATCATACTATAAATATAAAGTTGTAATTATTAACAAATTTTGGTTTTTTGTGACAAAATTTAATCTCTATTTAATCTAACTCAAAATCTAAATAATATAAAATCCACTTTAAAATTAAAACATTATATATATATATATAATCATTTTTTTAGAAAAATGGTGTTTTAATTGTTATATGTTATTAATATTATTTTAAATTGGATACCAATTAAATTTGTTTTAATATAACTATATATTTTCTTAAACATAATAGTGTATGAATTATTTAAAATAGATAAATTTTATTTATTAGATAAAAAATACACAATATAAATAAAATATATCATTTAAAATAATAGTTTTACCATTATCCATGAAATTAAATTTAAAATTAGTAATATTATTTTATGACTAATATGAAATGAGTATTTGTACATAATTCCACCCAACTTATTCCAAATATATAATCCATTTATTGAATAAAACATTTTAAAGGTGGTAAATTTTTAATTTTCATATTAATGCACTTAATTTGTAGAGAGAGTTTTTAGAAAATGTGCACCTCTAAGTATAAAATGACCTTTTATTTATTAAAATATTTATATAGTGTTTATAAATTGGTTACTTATATCCATACACACTAATTTAATGGTTACAAAATTATGGTAATATTAAATAATTTTTTTTAATTTAACACATATTTTTTCCTTTTAGTTCGATGTTGTGTAAAGGAAAAGCTACTCACATGGTATTGAATTAAGGAAAGGTGTTCACTAAAATCATGGGTAGTTACATTCATCTTCTAAGAAAACTTGTGGGATCCTGAAAAAGTTATATGTAACTCACTTTTGGATATATAAATTTATCAAAACAAAAAGATCTATACTACGTGCTGATTATTAGGTGTTTAATCTTAAACCAGAGGAATAAATCACTCAAATATAGTAGAGGTTAATGAATATAGTCAACAATATTCAACCACTTCATGTTAAGAATTTATCATATGATCAATTCATTGAAAATTTTATCAAAATCCTACCTAAGGAATGGGATTCTAAGAGGAAAATAATAAATAACACCAAAAATATTATGAATCTAATCCTTGATTATTTAATCAAAACTCTCATGAAATATAAGAGAAAATATAAAATAAATACTGAAAAAATTGAGTATCTTTCATATCAATATCCAAATATTTAAATTATATATCTAAAAATTATAAGTTGAGTACATCCAAAGGAAATTGTTTCATTGAACATAGTAAATGATATATTTCCTAGTTCTACAGGTGGATGAATATATATATAAATGGGTTATAAGAACTTCCATAGGTATAAATGAAATGATAGAATAGAAATAAACGATAATAAAGATTCTTTAAAAAATATTTTTTATGAGTGTAAAAATAATGGTCACATCAGACTAGATTTTACAAGACTAAAAATAAATGAGAGTGAATCAAAGTGAATTTCTTAGATAAAACAAAGAAAATATTTTAGATAAAAAATGATACATAAAGTGTGACTTAATATCCTTTATTATCATTTGATAATAGTATACTTGAAAAATAATGATATCTATAAGATAACTAGGATCTATGATAAAGTTCCATAGAATAATTTTTTCTTTAAAGGTAAGCTTACACAAGATTCAATTTCACAACTATCACTTGATCCTTATTTTTTCATACTTTAGATGATGAGAATATAATTTCATCAGATGATGAGGATGATGTGTCGATGATTGAATAAATGGTTATGTGTGTAGCTAGTCTTGAGAAAATATATATATGGACAAAGGTTGAATGTGATCCTGAAAAATAATAACTCGATGAACTTTTAAAGGGATATCTATAACTTAAAATCATAGTTACTAAGAATGAGACTGAACAAGAAAATTTTACAAGTGATATTTCCACGTATAATTATAAAGTAAGTTGATAAAAATGATTTTTTGATTCCCTAGGGATGATTAAGCAATAAGAGGTGGGGGTGAATCATTGGTCCACTATTATAAATTCTCTTAACTCACCCTTTGGAACATGTTATAGTTTTCAATCAACTAATTAAAAAATCATAGCCTCACATCAAGTATGGAAGTAATATCAAAGAGAAAACACGTAGTATTTTCAAAGTTCATCAAGAATGTCTAATTCATTACTATGATTGGTTATCACCCCAATAATGTATTCTTCCACAATATTCAACAATCATTTGTAACCAAGGACATTCCAGTCCAATAAACATGGAGTCCACTATTATTTGTATTCTATAATCTCTTATAAGAAACTAAAATTTCTCAACAAAATATGATCCATCAAATAAAGGAATTAATCTTTCTCATGGTGATCTCTACACCTCTTGATGAAGGTCCTCATATATGATAAGATGGATTAGCTGGTATACAAATTTAAACCTTTCAACAACTTAAGTAGATAAAAATGGTGATTAGAACCACTACTTTATATCATCAATTATCTGATCCCTTATCCTCATTCAGATTACTCATGATACATTCCTTGTTCTCATATAAAAGTGCTCTAGCTTTATAAGCTTCTATTTTTTTCTCAATATAGTTTTTTATTTGAGTCTCTCAATAAATCAATACTTACATGCTTATTTCTTCTTGATATGTTCGGGGAGCTGGTGGCCACCCGGTTGGTGAGCTGTGCCAGTGCACTAGGAGACATCGCTGGCAGGCCAGGCCGGACTGGGGCCCAGGTGGCTGAGTTTTCCGCAGCCACGCCTAGTTGGTCTGGTCCATGGCCTAGTAGGCCGAGCCCGCCGTGGCTGCACCCGAGTGGGGTCAATCCGACTAGGTCAGAATAGACCTAGACCCAGACCCATTCGGTCCCAGATATGCTCAAATGATCATATCTTGCGAACCGGAAGTCCGTTTGAGGAACCGTCTCTGGAACTTGGATCCTTGGAGAGAGACGTTCCTTTTGAGATACTTTACAATAGTTTTGGAGAAATTTTGAGTACAAAAAGTTTGGATCAACCCCGAATCCAACCAGGCCCTCGGCACTAAAATTCCAATAACTTATAGACTGGGCTCTGGTTGATGTGTCTTCTATTACGTTGGAACCCTTATGACATGATGGATCATGGGGTAACTTTTGTGTGGGAATTAGATCCAGTTGAAATATGATTGTTGGATTGAGGAACATTTTCTCCCGAAGACAAGTGCACTATAAGTGGGAATCATGTGACTGGCTAAGACATGAAGAATGAAGAGAATTTTTTTGTGAATCAGCACCCAGTGATTTTGTGTGAATCAGCAACTAGTGATTTTGTGTGAATCAGCACCCAGCGATTCTGTGTGAATCAGCACCTTGGGATTCTGTGTGAATCAGCACCGAGTGATTCTGTGTACTTCTGTGCGTTACTTATACCTGGTTTGAGCTGTATATGTTTCTTGTGATTTGTGATTGAGATCTTGCTTGTGTTTTTACTTTGTGTAATTTTGAGAGACCTTCATGGGTCTTGGGGTCCCTAATAGGTATTTTTATACTCACTCATTCATGGGATTTTCCCGCACCTTATTGTGTCTTGTGCAGACAATGACCATCCTTAACTGAGACTTGAGAGCTAGGGCCTGATGGTGGATGATGGTGACGGTTGATGTGGAGAGATATGTAGACGAGTCGTACCTACCCTTCAGGTAGGACCCTCGGTGGAGGATCTCAGGGGTGGTTTTCTATTTTCATTTGTAGTTGTATCTTTTCAGTTGGTCTTGTATTCTGGCCGATTACCTTCAGTACACATTTTTACTATAGTAGTTTTACTTTGTGGTTTCATATTTTTGCATTCTATTTTGTGTGTTTGTAGAGGTCTAAAGGCAATTCCTTCCTATTTTAGTGATATTACAATATGGTGTTAGTCAATAACCCCTAGCCTACGGAAGGTGGGCTTGGGGTAGTCACGGCACGGACCCCAGGGGACGGGTCGTGACAAAGTGATATCAGAGGAGTAAGTTCTACTGAAGAAATAGGACTCTGATATTTTTAATGGAGAAACAATGTTATGTTTTTTAAGAGTGTTTTTTAGTTTGGGGAGTCCAGTGTTGGTGTTGAAGCCGAAGTATCCATACACCAGGACCCTGAATTCGGATTTCCGACTTACTGCAGGAAAACACTGATTGCGTGTATTTTGGAAATTTTTTACTTTTGATCTCTTTTGAGTCATCTCACCATCAATAACTTATTGACCTTGGTGAACCTATTTCTTTTCAGGATTCCGCCACGTAGACAGCTAGCCAAGATTCCCGACACAGTATATGATGACAGCCCACTGAGCGACGAGGCTTCAGTGTAGGTCCCTATTACTATATAAGCACCTTCGGATGGTGCACCAGAAACACCAACACCTTTTGGGAACCAGTTACCACCATCCCCACTGGCGGACAGTGCACACCGACTATGCGCGTTGCATGAGTCCAGCGATATAGGCCTTTGACATTTCGAGGTGAGACAGACCCCCAGGAACTTGAGGATTGGAAAGAGGTTGGGGCACGAGTTTGTTGCCTAGTTGGGACACCAATGGAGCTGATGGTGATCCTAGATGCTTGCCTTTTTCATGGAATAGTAGGGAGATGGTGGAGTCTGACACTTCAGACACATGATGAGGTGGCCCTCACTAGGACGGACTTTGAGAGCCTCTTTAGGGTGGATTACGTCCTAGTGACACTACGCTCTATGCATATCAAGGAGCTTTTGTACTTACAACATGGAGGCTTATCAGTGGACCAATACTCAGAGAGATTCACTGACCTATCATACTACTCCACTGACATGGTACTAGACTCATTCTTTAGGGATAGGACCATTTAGTAGGGTATCTGGAGAGAGATCAGAGCATTGATGATATCGCTGAATATCTCGACGTAGGATAGAGTGCTCAAGAGGGAATTATTGGTGGAGAGCTTCTTATCTGAGTAGGCACCGATAGTGAGAGTCAGCACCAGATGAAAAGTATCTGAGTCATCTGTCAAAGGTAGTAGATAGATGACAAAGAGGTCCAAGTGGGCCAGACCTTCTAGAGGGAGACCATAGGACTTAGGGACAGAGGTGAGAATCTCTCTAGTTAGAGGAGGTATGTAGGGAAGAACATTGTGCTTCATGTGCGGCGGGCAGGGCCACATGGCTCACAACTGCCCTAATTGTTGTATCAATGATTAGCAGATGGTTGAAGAACCACCGAGGTAATGGTTGAGGTTCAAGCGAAGAGGTCTAAAGAGAAGAGGACATGGCATAGGAGCAGTTCGTGCTGCAGGTGGTAAATGATGGTTTGAGGTTCTACACCACCACCCCCAGGGGGTCCACCCCAACCACAGGGAGCAAGTAGACATGGACGATCACCACTATAGGTAGTAGAGTCCTACGGCCATGGCACTACATAAATGATTAGAGGTACGATCTGTGTCTATCCCACCCTAGCTGCAGTACTTATTGACACAGTTTCCAGTCACTCTTTCATTTCCACAGCACTTGTTCAGAGCTCTTAGATTCCTATAGATCTGTTGTCTCAATCCTTATAATTAGAGACTCCTACAAGAGAGAGAATTCGACAATTACGCATTGGTGCAGACAGTGTGATCTCACTCTATGAGGCAAGAGCTTCAGCTGGGATCTTTTAGTAGCATTGTGGAGGATTTACGATGTCATCTTTGGTATGGACTAGTTATCCACATTACATTCTCATATTGACTATTTTAGGTGCAAAGTGTGGTGTGTCCGTGAGGATGGGATGAGGTTTACCTTCATCGGTGAGGAGAAAACCTTTGAAGCAAAGGAAGGACTATATCAGAGGAGGTTGCAGCTGATTACTCATCAGTTGGATAGCCTCACCCTCAGAGAAGTTCACATGAGGAGTCCGAGATATGCTATAGTTGTAGACTAGTATGCTAATGTCTTCCTTGATGATGTTATGGGAATAAAGTATTGTAGAGAGGTATAATTTCACATTGAATTGAACCCTGGGACGGCACCGATATCTACACCGGCATTTCAGATGGCTCCTGTGGAGCTTTGTGAGTTAAGGGTACAATAAGAGGACTTGCAGAGAAAGGGGTTCGTAAATCCCAATATTTATTCATGGGAATCCCCAATATTGTTCTCCAAGAAGGATGATGGGATCATGAGTCTTTTTGTGGACTATCAGCACCTAAACCAGGTGACCATGAAGAACAAGTATCATTTGTCGAGGATTGATGATCTCTTCGACCAGCTGAAGGGAGCTCATTGGTTTTTGAATATAGACCTTTGATCAGGCTATCACCAGCTTAGGGTATGGGTTGATGACGTACCGAAGACAACCTTTAGATTTTGGTATGTCCATTACGAGTTCTTGGTGATGCCTTTTGGAATGAGAAATGCCCCAGCAGAGTTTATGGGGCTCATGAATAGGATCCTCTAGCCATACCTCGATTGCTTCATGGTGGTCTTCCTTAAAGACATCTTGATATACTCAGCGTCGGAGGAGGATCATTCCATGTGTAGGAAGATAGTTATGGATACACTCTGAAAGCACTAGCTTTATGGGAATCTCTAAAAGTTCCATTTTTGGATATCAGAAGTTCACTTCATCAGGCACGTTATCTCAGAGGCTGGAGTTTTTGTGGATCCGATGAAGATAGAGGTAGTGCTTTCTTGGCAGCCACCAAGGAGTGTGATCGAGGTATGGAGTTTTCTGAGATTGGACGGGTACTATCAGATAATTTTACCTAACTTTTATAGGGTAGTGACACCCTTGTCATCCTTGATGAAAAAGGGGCAGTCTTTCTTGTGAATGGAGAAGTTCCGGTGGAGTTTTTTGGAGCTGAGGTAGAGGCTGACGAGTGCCCCCATCTTGAGGTTACCAGAAGAGGTAATTGGGTATGTAGTCTACTGTGACACATCAGGGACCGGACTAGGTTGTGTCCTGATGTAGGAGCAAGCGGTGATCGCCTATGGCTCACGGAAATTGAGATAGAATGAGAAGAACTATGCTACCCATGACCTGGAGTTGGCGGTAGTGGTCTTTTCACTGAAGATGTGGTGGAACTACTTGATGGGTGAACTTTTTACTATTTACTCTGGCCATAAGAGTCTCAGGTATATCTTCTCACCGATGTACTTGAACCTGACACAGCGGTGATGGCTAGAGTTCCTCTATTAATTTGACTTTAGGAAACTCTACACTCCTGGGAAGGGGAACGTAGTAGGAGACGCACTCAGCAAGAGTTTTGGTCTATAGCTGCTGAGTGAGGTGATAGAGTAGCTAGCCATGTTTCATATATCCTTCATGTATAGATATGGAGGATATTATTTCCAATCTATGACTATCACTCCCCCACACCTTTAGTTATTTTAGGAGGATAAGCTTGTGGATGTAGACTGTGAGGCCAAACATGCTCATATATCCTCAAGACATGCTCCTGATGGATTTTTTGAAGGTGGGGAGCACGTCATCCACTTTAGAGGATGCACTATGGTACCAATGAAGCTTCAAGAGGAGGTTTTGAGGGAGTTTCAAACATCTCCTTTTGGTAGTACATCCTGGAGTGGAGAAGATGTACCAGGAACTCTGACATCATTACTGGTGGCCAGGGATAAAGAAAGCAGAGGAAGAGTTTGTATCCCGATGCCTCAATTGTCATCAAGTGAAGGTCGAGCATCAGGTACCAGCAGGCTTAGATCATCCACTTGAGGTATCTAAGTGGGAGTGGGATGGTATATCCATGATGGGGCTACCACATACATCAAGGGGGCATGATTCTATCTAGGTGATTGTTGACCGACTGACCAATTCAGCCCACTTACTACCCATCCGAGTGTCGGGATCAGTAGATATCTTGGGATATCTCTACATAAAAAAGATTGTGCGACTTCACAGGGTACTATTGAAGATCATCTTGGATCATGATGCATGTTTTACATCCTACTTGTGGATGGGATTATAGGAGGCATTCGGGACTCAGCTATGATTATGAATGGGATTTCATCCTCAGACAGATGGTTAGACGTAGAAGACTATACAAACCTCGAGGACATGCTTCATTCTTGTGTCCCTGATTTTGGCCATAGTTGGGAGGAGCACCTGCCCCTAGTGGATTTTTCTTAAAACAATAGTTACCACTCCACTATTGGCATGGATCTGTTTGAGGTCTTGTATGGGCAACCATGTAGATCACCTCTTTGCTTGAAAGACCCTAGGGAGTCAGCACTTATGGGTCCAGAGTTGGTGCAGGCAGCCACATAGAAGGTACAGATCATCCAGGAGCAGATGAAGACTGTACAGAGCCGGCAGAAGTCTTATGTCGATAGGAGATGGAGACCCTTGGAGTTTGAGGAGAGAGACCATGTCTTCCAATGGGTCTCACCCCGATGAGAATTACGGAGGTTTGGCCGGGGAAAAAATATATCATCGAGGTTCATCGGACCATTCTAGATCCTCAGTAGAGTAGGCAAGGTGGCATACCATCTAGCTCTTCCTTCAAAGATGCACCGAGTGAATGATGTTTTCCAAGTGTCCTAGCTGAGGAGATACGTGCATGATCCATCGCACATTATCAACTAGGGAGAGTTGGACATCGATGATGGGGAGAAGTTTGTGGAGTTCCTGGTGGAGATAGAGGATCGATAGGAGTGGATCCTTTGTGGGTGGTTGATTCCTCTGGTGTGGGTTTGTTGGCAGCATAGGAATTTCTAGGAAATCACATGGGAGCGGGAGGCTCAGATACATGCTTAGTACCCCCATTTGTTCCTCTAGTTTTGTTGTAGCTTTCAGGGGAAAATCCCTAAAGTGGGGAGAATGTAATGACCTGGAAATTACATGATTTTTTTTTAATTATTTGGTATTATAACAAGTCTGCGAAAATTTACAGTGCTTCATTCTGAGGCCTGGTGTGCCCGGAATGAATTTATGAACTTTTTTTAGGTACGTTCAGTACACGCATGGGCGACATTTTCTATCTATTGAACCGGTGCTCGGAATTGAAATCTGAGAACATCATTAAATATGTAGTGCAGGGATTTTCTTAAGGGAAGCTTCACATAGGCCATAGTAGGTCAGGACAAAAAGTTAAATTTTGGACTTTAAAAAAATAATAAAATAACTTTACGAAGTTATTTTGTTTCTTTTCAGTAACTGGTTGGTGGTGGGAAAGACGACTTGTCAATACATTTAATGGATTGACACGTTGTTTTCATAACCACTCTACTGATAGAGATGGAAGGTGCATTATTTAACTAATTAATGAACCTCATTAATGTGTCATTGAATTAGGCTCTCATCTTCCGTCTATTTAACTGAGGCTCGAGGTGGAGTTTTGACACTACTTCACCAAGCAATGAACCTCTGGAAAAGTACCATGATGCCTTCCAACAACAAAGAATAGAGGATTTAAAGATGCCCATTTTGGAATCGATCTGGAGATCGATGAACGATTAACATCAACACACATCAAACATCTCCTTCTTCTGTAATACCCTCGAACATGGAAGCACCGTCGTCCGCAACGGTCACCAACGACCTTCGAGGAAGGGGGTTTATTTTATTAAAGGTATCCTTGATGAATTAAATTTACCCCTTCTTTTTATTATGTTAACATGGAGGGTTCGGTCCAAACAAACAAGGCCCGAACCCTCTGTAGCTTCGTTAATGTCACGTTCATCAGGGGATGAACTTCCAACTTGTCAAAATCTATAATTCTAGAGACACGCATCCACAGAGGCATCCCGGGAGGCACGAAGGAATGATAAGGAAGGAAAACGGACCAATGGAGACCACATGGTGGCTTATGGAAGATCCACTAGTGTGGCGGTACCGGTGACTGTATCCGGCGACAAAGGCAGCCGCAGAAGAGGGCGGCGCCCCTTGGCATTGCGGCAGACCCGAAGGGGTAGCCGACAACCGATCGACCGTGTTGGCAAGGCGGCACGCCATCGTGTGCCATGGGAAGGGGCCACAGAATCAAAGACAAGGTAGGTCGGAGACCATTTCCACGCATGTCCCATGGACCACATGGCATTGCCACGTGGAACACCTAATTGAAGAGCCAAACGGCTCTTCTTGAGCGGTTCGGGGAGATGGCGGCCGCCAGGCTAGCGAGCCTCGCCAACGCACCGGGCAGCATCACCCGACGGGCCGTGCCTAACCGACAAGCCAGGCCCGTCCACGGCCCAGTAGGCTGAGCCCGACACGACCTAGGTCGGGTTGGTCCGGGTCAATCTGACCGGGTCGGACCGAAGCCGGACCCATTTGGGCCTAGATACACTCAAATGACTGTATCTAGAGAACCTGGTGTCCGTTTGATGAACCATCTGCGGTGCTAGGATACTTGGAGTGAGATGTTCCTTTTGATATACTTCGCAAAAGTTTTGGAGAAAGTTGGAGAATGGTCGGGTTGGATTGACCCTGAATCCAATCAATCCCTCGGCACTAAAATGCCAATAACTTACAGACCGGGCATCTGGTTGGAACGCTATTTGTTGCATTAGAACCCTTTTGACATAATGGGTTATGTGGTAACATATACGTTGGACTTCTTGCTGGATGAAATATGACTGATGGATTGAGGAGCGGTTTCTCCCAAAGACAAGCGTACTATGAGAGGGAATCCTATGACTGGATGAGACGTGAAGAATGAAGACTGATTTTGTGTGAATTAGCACCCATTGATTCTGTGTGAATCAACACCTAGTGATTCTGTGTCAATCAGCACCCAGTTATTCTGTGTGAATCAGCACCAAGCGAGTCTTTGTGAATCAGCACCCTGCAATTTTGTGTACTTCTGTGCTTTACTTATACCTAGTTTCATATATTTATACTTCATGTTCTTTGTGATTGAAATCATGCTTTTGGTTTTCCTTTGTGGAATTCTGAGATACCTTTGGGGTCCTTGAGGTCCCTACTGGGTATTGTTATACTCACCCCAACATGGGCTTCACCCACACCTTGTAGTGTCTTTTGTAGATGACAGGCAACCTTGACTGAGACTCAGGAGCTAGGACCTAACGGTGGAAGACAGTGATAGTTAAAGTGGAGAGCCTTGGAGACGTGTCATACCTACCCTTTAGGTAGGACCCCTATAGATGATCTCAGGAGCTGTTTTCTGTTTTCAGTTGTAGTTTTATCTTTTCAGTTGGGCTTGTATTCCGACCCCTTACTTTCAGTACACACTTTTACTACAACAGTTTTAATCCATGGTTGCATCTTATTGAGTTCTAGTCTGTGTATTTGTACAGGTTAAAGGAAATGCCTTCCCATTTTAGAGATATGTCTTTCTGGTTCTAGTCGCCAACCCCTGGCCTCTGGTAGGTGGGATTTGGGTAGTCATAGTGGGGGCCCTATGGGATAGGTCATGATATCACAAACTAGGAAATATAAGCACCAAGGGGTCTAGATTTTAAAATCAAGTAGTATTTCTAACTATGATATACTTGTACACATGGTTTATGGCCACATGTCAATCATGAATTAGTCTCTAAAACATAATTGGAATCGAGTGTTTGGTTGTTGTATGGTTTTTCATTCCCTAAAATCCAACCTCACCCTTTGATCCCCTTTTTTTCTCTATCCCAAAATAACAAACATATTCCCCCAAGGAAACTTAATCTATGACATCGATGATCAAAGAACCAACTCCATAGGTATAAAATCATAATCCAGAAACACCACCTGAAATTCCCTTGCAATTTTTGAAGAGTTTATCTATTTTTTCGACCTTTTTTAATTTATAATGATTTATAATCTATTCTTTAAAAGAATCAAATACATGTGTTGGTGGATGAAGGGGTGCAATTTACAACATTTTTTATAATTTTTAAAGTGGTTGAGAAGGGCTATAAGTTAGATGAAGAGGCTATGAGTTATTTTTATAGAAATATATAAATTTATGGATCCACGTAGCCAAATGTACAACATAGCTGAATATGTGAAGTTTAGATCAATGTAGCCAAATCACATATCCAAAATACATAGGTGAATCTACAACATAGTCGATGTGATCCCCAAATCCAATTCAAGTAGTTTTTTTCCAGCGTTGTAGGGTAATGTGTAATGTAGAAAAATTCTTATGATTCACATAGCCGATTATAGTGATATATTAAAAATCACATTGGTTATTGTTTATTTGTAAGAAAATGGGATATAATCACATAGATAAATGTTGTTACGTTTTGGAATTATGGTCTATGTATCTAAATTTCCCATAGATCTGCATAATTCGGGTAACCAAAAGAGTATTGTAGTTGATTGCTTCATAGAGAGAATTTATGCAACAAAAGAAACCATGTGTACCTGATTGAATGAAATATGTTAATGGGGATTCACATTGTAAACTGCTATGTAGAAAAATTTCAAGCCACGTATGGTGTTCATTCATATATGATATTTTGAATATGTACATTTTGAAATTCATTAGGTTTCCATAATTCAAATATTCCAAGGTTAAAAAAAATGATTATTATTATGAATTAAAATGTTGGCCTTTTAGATAGAGTGTTCATGATATTTGAATATAATAATTAGAAAATAAGACTTGAGTCATCTGGGAATTTAAATGAGAAGCTGGGGACATGATTTTTTTTGTATCATTTGGAATAATGTATCCCAAGTCTTTAGAGTATTTTAATAAACATTTAAATGTGTATTCAATTAATTTTGAGTGAATTTAAAAAGGATGAAATATATTTGTTGAAGATTATAGTGTTTTTAAATATATTCTTCTGGGGGTGATTTTTTTGGTGTTGTATGGTCAATATGTTGTAGTATAGAAGAAAGAGAAGAGGATAAAGATAGACTTATGACTCAACTACGTTTCAAATAAGGTCAATAAAAGTTGATTAGAATGTTTTTTATTTAGATGATTATTACTATGGAAGAAGAATATTAGTTCATGCATTCATTATCTCATGATAAAACTATCTTTTCTAATATAGAGAGAGAAATTATGAATTGCTACTATGATAATACTATTATGTTGGTAGTCAAGTACCTAATAGAAGAAAAACTAAATTTGATGTAGAATAATCCTATATATTAGTGAATAATTGATTCATCGAATACTGAAGGGAAAATATTTTAAGAATATGTTGTTCTCATCTAAACAATACCAAGATTTCCTACAAAGATAAGAGTATAATTCCTACTCGAAAAATGAGTTCAAATTTCATATACTTGTAATCACTAAAATGATATACTGATAACAAAATTTGTGTACACTAAAATAATTAAATGGGATAAGGAGTAGGCTCTTACATTGAGGTTGAACCATGTAAAAGTTACAGTGTCCAAATTCTCTCCCAAATATTTAAATTTAGTTAAGGGAGATGTTATTAAGAGTAAATTATTAATTTAACCAATTATGAGGGTTTGACTCTAAATAAATAATTTATAAAATAAATAATAGGTATAACAAATTCACCCCTTCCCTCTTAGTATTATCACAATTGATCTGGGCCTCATAATTAGTATCAGAGGGAATACTTCCCCATAAATTCTACTATATTCATTTTTCATTGAGAACTTGAACTCTATTAATAGAAAACGAGTTCCTTTTATGGTAATAATTTTCATGGGAAGAATAATTAAATGCTACCATTTCTTATTTTACAGAGATTTGAAGTGAGTGATGATGTCATTGTGGGGTATCAACAAATAGCTAGGGATGGTGCGATGACATTTGTAGATAAGAGAAATATTGAGATACATGGAAAGGAAAGAAATAAAATTCTATCATCATTATTAGAAAAATAGTATAACAATGTAATGGGGTAGTAGTTGGGTAAGGAAATGTGGGATAATCTTGAAAACATGTATGATGGGAATATCAATATAGAAGTGGAAAAATTGAAAATATATAGAGAAAATTTTGAAGATGATATAATGGTTAAAAAGGATATTGTTTATTTTTATTTCACTTGGTTTAATGAGATAGTTATAAATATCAAAGCATTTGGGTAAAATATTGGAGATACAACTATGGTAAAAAAAATAAAAGTAATTTTCCAAATATATTTGACTCAAAAATATCTTCTCTAAAAGGTATTCATGAAATATCCCTTGATGATCTAAACAATACCCTCTTAAACTATGAGATGATAATGGATCCTATTTTTGAGAATAAATATAAAGATTAAATGGACATTAAATAAATTAATTAATTAAATATAAAGGAATATAAAGATGGACATTCAATTGATTCCGATAGATATAATGAGAGTGTTGAGAAGAAAGCAAAAAATTTATCTCTCATAATAAAAATAAAGGTATTTATTCAGATAATAATGAATAAGAATCCCCACATAGGAAGTCAAAACCCAAATACAAGATAACCAAATTGAAGAATTGAAGCATGTTGAGAAAATAAAAAAATAAATCTCTTCCTCTAGTGGTGATTCAGAATTTAAAGGTACTGGAAAAGACACAAAAAATTATGTAACATGTTAAAATTGATGAAGAAAGCTCTATTAGTGGATAATAAAATGAAATTGGTACTATAGGATTCACATGTTAAATAAAAACATGCAGTCTATATTGAGAAGAACAGAAATCTTAAGAAGGAATATAATGACTTAAAAAAACTTCACATTGTCAATAAAGGTTGAAATTATTTTATCCATAAATAAAATAAATACATTAACGATATTAAACTAAAAAAGGTGAAAGTTTCTAAGAAATACAGAGTTTTACAATGATCTAAAAAGAAGATTTGATATCAAAAAATGGAACTTAAGAAGGCTGAATCAAGATGTAAATAATGTTGATAAGACCCTTGGTAAATTTAATATTGACTTAAATATATTTATGTACAGGATGATTCATCTACTCAGATGAATTATATGAATTAAAAGGTTATTTTTGAACTGTTCAAATTTAAAATATTCTAAAACTATTTAATCAAATAGTGTAGTTTCTATGAGAAAATATATAAAACATGGGTATAAAAAACCCTAAAAAAGGTATAATAGAATTTAGATAATGGTATGTGGAAAAAATAAGAAAGGTTATCTAAAGCTATGAAAAATAGCCCATTCTTTTTCTAAAATAGCAAATGAGTTTTTAGGGGTCGACTCAACAATTTCCAAAAATAATAAAATTCAAAGGATATTGTCAGAGATGTAGTGACTATGGAAACAAAAGCTTTGTTTTCTAGAATAATGTTTCACTTATTTATAACCATATAAATTTAAATATTAAGGGAAGTCACTCAGAACATAGAATAAATAGACCCATGAATAGACAATCAGAAAATGAAAATTATTATATGATTTCTATCCATAAAGGTTTTAAAAATATTGAAGAGGTGTGTGGTAGTTGTGATCAACAAGGGAACCCTGATAAAGCATTTTTTCCTTATTATAGGTCATAAATAATAATTTATTAATAAATTTAGGAATATTAAACATAGAAACATGGACGAAAAATAACTAATTATGGAGGTTTCCCAAAAAGATAGCAAAAGGAACAAAACATGGATTCTTGATAATGGTTACACATAACCCATGACAGAAGATATTAGAATACTAAAATATATTTAATAACATAATGGTAGTGTATTGACCTTGGAAAATTAAATCCCATTAAAATCAAAGGAATTGGCTTTGTAGTAAATGAACCCTATTTGATGAATTCATTGGAGGTTTTTTGTTGATGGAATCAAGCACAATATTTTAAGTGTAGTTCAGTTTTTTGATAAGGTAAATGGGGTAATTATTAATAAGTATGATTATTTCATCAAAATATTTGAATATAGAGGTATTTTCACTAGATTAAAAAAGTTCTAGTGGTAGTTTGTTTCAGATTAGAGATTCCAGTAATTTGTGTATCTGAGTAGTAGATAAGAGAATGATTTTTGGAATAGAAGACCTAGAAACATTGGTCAAAATAATTTTATTAAGATATCTAAATGAAATTTTGTGAGTGATATACCTTAATTAAGTAAATATATATAAAAAATTATTCACTTGATAAGAAGAAAAAATGGTCAAAGGGATACACAAAAGAGTGGAAACACTATCAACAAGACCTCGTGAATTAATTCACTCAGATTTGTTTTGACCCATGAGACACAAATCCACAAGTGTTTACTTTTATTTAATTACTTTTATTGATGACTATATAATAATTACAACATTATTAATTATTAAACACAGTTAAAGGATAGTGGATATATTCAAAATATATAAAAGGGAAGTTGAAAGAGATCTTTGTATTGATATCAAGAGAGTGAGAATTGATTGTGGTAAATAGTACATTGGAAATGATTTTGAGTAATACCTTGGAGAGTAGGTGATTAAGCATCAGTACATTACCCCCTACACACCGCAATATAATGTAATTTCTAATATAATGAATAGGGATATTGTGGAAATAGGGAAAAATATGATTACTAAACTTGAAAGATCATTATTCTTTTAGAGTGAGTTTGTTTGAAAAACTATACATATCCAAAAATGATAATTTCTGAGTAAAAATTAAAATATGACTTCATATGATATGTGGTATAATAAGAAAACAACATTGAACAACTTTTTAATATTTTGGTAGTCTATACTTGATTAAGATAAAAGGCCTAAACTAAGGAAAGTTTCATGATAGAGTTAATAAGAGTGTCTTTATTATAAACCTATGAAATTTTAAGGGCTATAAACTACAGAATAAAAAACTTTAAAAAATATTTTAGAGAAATGATGTCAAAATAATTGAAGAAAAAACCCATGAATAATAATATTGGTGTTGTTTCTTATTAAGAAGATAGTGGAAATTACATTAAAATTTTGGAATAAATTGGTGAATGGAAACATGAAGTTGAAATCAATTCTAGAGGTGTTTACTCAGATCAGACTGATGATGAAGAGGAGGTTGTTGTGAATGGTAAGTAGAAATATCAAAATCTAAGGAAACATGTGAAGTAAAAGAATATTATTGGGATTAAAAATACACTAGTATAGACCATAATAAAGTTACAGGTCTAAAATCTAATTGATTTAATACCTCATGTTAAGCCTTATTCAATGGATAATTCCTTCCATCTTAAAGAATTAATTGAAGCTATGGATGAAGAACTAAATCTGATTAAAAATAATTCCACTTGAGAACTTGTTCTAAGAATTACAAAAATATAAATATAAATGGAACCAACTGGGTATTTATAAATAAATTAAATGATCAAGGAATTGTAATCAGGAATAAAGCTAAAATTGTGTTCAAATGGTATTCTCAAGTTAAGGTATTGATTTTGAAGAAACCTTTTCTCTGGTTTCAATATTTAAGGTTATAATAAATGTTTTTGTGTGGAATCTTAAAAAAATATAAAACCTATGAAATTGATGTAAAATATATCATTCAAAATTGAGGGCTTGAAGAGGAAGTATATTTGGATCAACTAGATGGTTTTTTCATTAAAAATTATGTCATTAGAGTGTGAAATATGAATATATCTCTTTATGGATTTAAGAAAGCTTCAAGTACCTAATATTCAAGGTTATAAAATGTATTGAAGAAATTAAGATTCATCAAATGAAATGTGGATATCAATTTGTGTATCAAAGAAATGAAGATTGGCGCATTTATAGTAATTGAATATGTTGATGATGTTATCTTTTTAGGTGATCCGGATAATGCTTATCAAGAGTTTTTCAGTCAAATGAAAAAACAATTTGATATTCCCATGTTATTTGAGTTGAGGTATTTCTTGGAATTACAAGTGACACAAAAAAACATTACTTTCTTATCTCAAGAGAATTATTCTACAGAACTATTGAATGATTTTAAAATATAGGAGTCAAATCCTATATCTAAATCCATTCAAGTGAGACTGAAACTATCTAAATATTTTAATTTTTTAATTGTAAATAAAAGAGACTTTATAATATTTATTGGTTTCTTATTTTATCTAACAACCTCTATACAAAATTTATTTTACGCTACGAGTCTTTTAGAAAGATATCAAAGTGACCTGGAAGAGTCACATCTTATGGATGCTAAATGGGTTATGATGTATGTCAATTGGACTATGTGATGTGGGATCCTATTTAATAAGGGAAATTATTTGAATCTATCTAGGTTCAATAATGCCAATTAGGCAGGTGATGATGATGATAGAACATCCACTTTAGGTGCTATTTTCATATTGGAAAAAAGTTGAGTAAGTTAGAACTATAAGAAGTACAACTCATTCACACTAAGTACTACTGAAACTGAATAGGTTTAAACCACCAGTGTATACACTTAAATGATTTGGATGAAGTAGTGTCTAGATTATTTAAGAGAAATAATTTATAATGAACCCAAAAACATTATGATAATTAAATGGCTATAGATATCTCAAAAAATCATTTGAAACACTCAAGTTCTAAGAATATTGATATCATATATCATTACATTAAAGAGAAGATGTATTATGGAGACAACAATATATAATTTTCTCCCATTCATGAACAACTAGCCAATATATTCACCAAGGATTTCCCTAAGGATAGAATTGAGTTCTTGAAGCTGTACATGGGTGTTCATCCCCTATCACATCATTAAGACGCATTGGGAGGGACAGCCACATGGACTTGCATTATGTTGTCAAAGGGGAAGAAAAGGTATCATCACTCTTATAAAGGAGGATACATATTCTCTTTTTGTTTCTAAATAGGGTTTAATTTTTCTAAATGGGGATATATTTGGGGTAGTGAGGACCATCATTAAGTAGAAGTGCATTAAGGTAGATAATATCTTTTCACTTTGTGGAAATTTTTATTATCACTAATGAATGGAGTTCACTCAAAAATAATACTCTAACCTATAATATGGTGTTAGGAATATTTTATTTTGAAAAATTATATAATTGAGTGAATCTTAAATTTCTGGTACCAGAAGATTTTCTTGGGTTGAAAACAAATCCAAATGGATGATTGAAATTTGCTTTGAATTGTTAAAAAGGATTCCTCTTTTGTCAGCCATGGCCTTTATTTTTTATGATTTATAAATGATATAAAAAATAATCAAACACATGTATTGTTGGAAAAAGGATCATTATCCACAATATTTTTTATAAGTATTGAAGTGGTTGATAAGGGATGGAAGTCTACAGAACATGATCTAATTTAATTTGAGCGAAGTTAGGAAATTTCTTCATCCACATAGCCAAAATTACCATGTGATCAAATATGAGAAGTGAAAAAACATATTGCTAAATCATGTATCAGTACTACAAAAATGGGAAAGGGAAGCGCTACTCCTTTATCAGCACTAAAAAAAGAACTGATAAAGAGGGCCTTTATCAGTGCTAAAAAAACACTGATAAAGGGGAGCTATTATCAGCACTGATAAAGGCCCCCTTATCAGCGCTTTTTTAGCACTCATAAAGGCCCCACTTTATCAGTGATTTTTTAGCGCTGATAAAGGGGACCCCTTTATCAGCTCATTTTTTAGTAGCACTGATAAAGGGGGATTTATCAGCGCTTTTTCCTACCGGTGATACATTTTATGTTTAAAAAAATCATACAAAATAAATTATTGTTATATAAGTATATTTATATTGATATAAATATAATATATACTTTTTAAATATGTTTTAGATATGAATAAATAGACTATGAAATCTAATATATAATAAATTTAATGAAAATGGACAAAAAATATTTAAAAAAATATTATTAATTAATAATTTTCTAATTATTATCGATTAAAAATCATTTAATAACAATTTGAAGACACAAAAAATCAAAACAAAATAATAAAATATCTAAAATAAGTTGAAAATGTAACTCAAACTTCAAACAGCCATAAATTTTGATACGGGTGTCCGTTTGATCTCTACAGCATATCAAATCGAATTTTGTGACGAGATCTATGCGCTGGTGACCCAGGCGTAGCCTCTTTCACGTTTTTTTAGGCCAAAAAAGAACCATAAGGCCTCCAAAACTGAGTTTTTGTCGGGATACACTGATTTGTTAACATTCGAAAAGTTATAACTTCTGATTCGAAAGTCTGTTATCCTTTTACCACATATCATAATGAATATTGTTTCATTTTATTCGATTTAACCAGTTATGAGGTTGAAACTGGCTTCTCGATTATAATTTATGATCATTTTAACATTCTATGGCTTTTCAAATACACATATATATGTATTTATTTTTAAATATATATGTGTCTATCTGTTTGTGTTTGTGTTGTATATATGTATGTATGTATTTATTTATTTATAAACACACATAAAAAACATATTTCATAAATGTATTTAAAACTAATCTTATAAGTATATATTAATATAAAAATAAATATATGGATAAAAAATTATATCCATATATATATATATATATATATATATTAATATACGAATGAATATATATATACTAATATATGAATAAATATATATATATATTAATATGAATCTATATCAATATATGAATAAATATAACTATATATATATATATAAATAGATATTTCATTAAATAGAGAAAAAAATGAAATAGCTTAGTGGTAAAGGTGCAGCCACGAAAGGGGGAGGTTGCGGGTTTGAGTTCGGGTGGAAGCAAAGGGGTGCGAGCAAGTGTGAGGATGTGCGGTAAGGGCATCGCGTGGCAGACCTTCTACATCTGATAAAGGGGGGGTCAAGCGCTGTTAAAAGCTCTCCCTGGATTATTTTATTCTTTTTTATTTTTTTAAATTTTTTTTTTTTTGACTTTTATCACCGCTAAAAAAAGCGCAGATAAAGGGGTCTTTTATCAGCTATTTTTTTAGTGCTAATAAAAGGGGCCTTTATCAGCGCTTTTCAGAGTGCTGATAAAAGGGACCCCCCCCCATATGAGTGATGATCTTTACAGTTCTTTTTTAGTACTGTTAAAGCCCATTTTGAACGCTAATATAGGCCGTTTTTGTAGTAGTGTATCCAAAATCACATAGGCGAATTAGAAACATAGATGATGTGATCTCCATAGTTGAACTATGTATCCATTTCCAACAATTTAGGGGAATGTGTCACACAACTAAATGCTTGATATTCACATAATATATGTGATCCACATTGTTGAATCATGTATCAATTTTCAGCAATGTCGTGGAATGTGTCACATAGATGAATTATTATGATTCACATAGCCAATTACAGTCACATAGTTAAAATCATGAAGATGATGATTATTGAGTGAGAAAATTAGAAAGAACTATGCAGTCAAATGCTACTACAAATGGGAATTATAGCTAACATATCTAATTTTACCATGAGTCTAAATAATTCATGTAGCTAAAATATTCACGTAGTTGAATGCTTCACCAAGAAAATTTTTACTACAAAGGCAACTCGATATACCCAATTTCATGATGTACTGAAATAGGGATTTATATGTCCAAATGGTACAAAGAAAAATTTCAATCCATATATGGGATTCATTCACATATTATATTTTTTTGATATATACATTATTAAATTTTACAGCTTTCTAGAATTTGAATATTCTAAGGATAAATTAAAACAAATGATGCATGTGATTTAAAATATAGATCTTGTTCTTGGAGAAATCATGATAGTTTAATATCATAAGAAGGAAATAAGACTTGAGTTTTTTGAGAATTTGAAAATAGATGATGTGGATGTGGATTTTTTTATATAGCATGAATGAATGAATCCAGATTTTTCAAGGGATTTTAATAAATATTTTAATGGGTATTAAATAGATTTTGGATGAATTTAAGGAGTAAATCTCAATGTCAATTATTATGGAGTTTTTTAATATATGATTCTAGTGGTGGATAAATTTTTTGGTGTGGTGTGGATGATACTCTATTATATCAAAGAAAAATAATTGGATAAATATTAACATATGAATAAACTAGTTCCTAATAATGTTGAGGCAAGATTAATATATTTTATTCCTCTAGATGCTTATTGTTGGGGAAGAAAGAGATTAGTTCGTGCATGCCTGCTCTCATTCTTAGACTATTCTTTCTAATATGGTGAGAGTAAGGTTTATTTTATGTTATTCCAAACATACTATGTTTTTATTTGAGGCGATACTAGAAGAAGATTTAATTTTTATGCATAAGAATCCTAAAGATTATTGAAGATCTGACTCATCAGAGAGATAATGGAAAAGCTTTGAGGAAAAGGTGGTTCATTTCTAATCAACATTAATATTTATTATAAATATAAGTAGATAATTCCTATTAAAACCTTGTTCACTAATTTCATATTCTTTTAATCACTAAAACTTTATATTGATAAGAAAATCCATGTACTCAATAATAGTCAAACACGACAAGGAGTAAGCACTCCCATCGAGGTCGAACCTTGTAAAAAAATTTGTGTGTTGCTTATCTCTAAAATATTTTGATATGGATGAGGAATATATTTTTGAGAGCTAATTATGAATTTAACTAGTTAGAAGGTTTTTTTAACAAAAAAAATAATTTATATAGGAACAAAAATTACTTCTAATTTACGCCCCCCCCCCCAGAAGTATCCAATGTGATCCAATCCCATCACCATCAAATGAAAAGCTAGAATCAATACCCATGAAAACTCAAGTATTATGGTGATAAATATCTAAAAACACTCTCCTCACATCTACTTCCCAAATCCTAAAATTTTTATCCCCACACTACCAACACCCAAAATAATAATAGGGTGCTTCCAAAACCTAGGTCCCATTAATAACAAACCTCTGACAACATTTTTTAATTAATCAACTCAAATTTCAATATAACACAGATCCTAATGCATTCTTTCTGAGAGATTTAAGGTAATTCCCAATCCCCACATGCTAGAAACTAGTGCTTGGTCATCCTATAACATACCTTGGGAATGAATTATCCCACATATAGCAATATAAAAAAATGGAAAAATGGAAAACAACAAACCATCAAACATGAGAAAAATAAAACTGAACATCCAATCCAACATATACAATAGATATATAAATGAATCAAAAATGGAATCAAATTTAAATAAATCAAAAGTATAAAGTAAAACATTACAAAGTGTCCAATAAATAATTCAAAACAAATAGAAAATCCCTAAGAGACCTTATATGCCTTTTCAAAACCCACGATCACCATATAAATAGAACAATTCTCTAATAATCCTATGTAAGAAATAATTTTACTAGAACAAACCTAGAACTGTATATACTGACTCGGATTTTCCATGTATTTTTTTGGATATAGTATGGATTATTTTTTAGACAGGGTGATGAGATGATGTGTGATTTTGATGCCTGGTGTGCCCAAAATAAATGTTTGAAATATATTAAATAACATGCTCACATAGTTTTCCTAAAAAAGTGGAATAAATTCTAAATGGAGGCTCTAATTAAAAATATAAGGTAACCATTGAGTTCATATCATGGGTTTTACACTAGGCATGACATAACCATTGACATTATGGGGCATTTGTGAAAAAATTACCATGAGTTTAAAAAATAATTAAATAATTAAATAAATTATATTAATTTAATTAATTGATGCAGAAATTGATGTTGTATTTAAGTAGACTATTATGATTAAATTTCATGGTTGTCCACATAACCCTAGATATATTTAAGAGAGCATTGGACAATCTCCATCAGAAAAACATCTACAAGATTTTGGGTCGATGATTGGCATGCAAAGGAATTTAGGGATATCACCAATGACAACTACTTAGCTCCATTATTCAGAAGTGATTTATCCAAATATACATATCTAATATTTGTTTATTTGGATTCCTTCCTATATTATGATTCCTATAATGAATCCAAGTCAATCAACTAATGAATTTATTCACAAATCGTGCATATTGTGGGAAGCGTTATCTTTATTCAGGAAATGGGGAATTACATTTTGATTATTTTTTTATCTCTTCATTCATTATTCTAATAGAAATTAATCATAGCCAACATAAATATTGGCCGAGGTTTGTTCCTCATGTTTGTGGTCATTATTTTCTCCAAATGTTTTTCATCATGGGTGATTTCTTTTGGCCGGTGGTTCGATGAATATTGAGGAAACAAACATGGAACGCTCATTTCTTAGTGAAATGATTCAATATCATAGATTTGAGATCTGTAAAATATAGTGATCGTGTGAAAAAATAATTAGTAGCAGATCTGATGGTTTTGGTAACATTATTTCATGTCCTTAAGCATATAATAGTGGGAGATGTGTGTTGATGGTTTCTAAGTGTTTTTGGTTTTTGGAATCTGGTGATTGGTGATGGAAAGGTTTCGCTAGGGTAGATCTATGATTCATGGTGATATTGAGGCCATAATCTAAGGTGGAGACAGTGTGAGTGTACACAGGAGGAAGAACCTATATTTCTGATAAATATTAATCAACATGGTGTATACTGCAGAGGTACATTCTATATGGTTCCACATTGTAGCATCTAGGGATTTGGGATAAATTTAAGGATCACAGGGTGTGTGACCCTGTCACACAGCGTGTGAGCCTCTCATGTGGTATGTGACCCTTCCCAGTTGGATTGGAATATACCTCAGAGGGTACATGGACATAGTTAAGAGTACATAGGTATGGGTATATTATGTACTCAAATGCAGTAATGGCTAGGACAGGTGTACAAGGGGGAGGTTGTGTACTGGGACATGGGAAGAAGTACATTGGAATCATCACATTATGTACTTTTACACAGACATGGTCACAGGCCATTTACAAATGTAGAACCCCGTGTTGAAGGGACATGTCATTTAATACTTCAAAGTTATCATGGGTAACTTATTCTCTTCATCTTGTAAAAGTTTTTTACGGTGTTTTCCCTATATCCATTCCCAGAGGGTTAGTATGGAATTGCATCCTACACATAGATGGTGATCTCTTCAGTAGGAATTCTTAAAAAGAGTTGTTATAATTCTTTTGTGAATCTTGGAGTGAGATCCTCTATCATCTTTGTACCCTATTTGGAGTTCTTAGTATCATCGTGAGTAACTCTACATTGGTGTTGATCCTCTACTAAGAAAGTTATTCCATATTGAGTGGTTGGTATACCCCAAGGCCTTGGTATTGGTCCTCATCTTTGTAAAGTATCTCTTCCGACTTCTGGCATATAGTTTATATGATGACAACCTATGAGAATAACCTCTCAAGAAGACATCATCAATGTTTTCAAACTTCTGTAGTGTGTTCTCCCGGATGAGTGCTATGTGTAACGATTGAGTAAGAGTCCTAGGTTGGAATTAGGTTTGTGACCTTACCTTGAGAATTTTTCTATTTTTTGAATATATCTAGATATTTTTGTTATATGTGTTGTAGGAATATACTTGTGTAGAGTTGACTGCTATTGTTTTTTATATGTTTTTGGTTTCAGGGTGTCCTACTGGGTGTTGTAATACTCACCCTTACATGGTTTTTCCCATATATCTCATGTCTTGTACAAAAAATCAACCTTATAACAGTTTTATAGAGGGAATAAGACCAACTAGTGCTTAGTGAGCTAGAAAAATCGGGGTACGTTCCCATGGTATCATGATAGTAGTCTCTATATTTAATTTCAAGTTGGAATTTTTCTAAGACTCTTTGTGGGGGTCTTGTATTTGGACCTATTTACATTACTTTTCCTGATTTTGAAATCAGGTTGTGGGATTAGATGTATGAATGCATGGTTTCTTTCATTTATTTTCTTATTTCAGCATTTTAGGGGCTTGGTGATGTGTGCATGTGTATAGGTACTTTAGGGTAAGGCCTCCCATGTTAGTGATATGTCAACTCGATGATAGATATTAGCCCCTGGACAGTTGGAGGTGGTCTTGGGGATTCTTGGAAAGGGACCACTGTGAAGGGTGGTGATAAATTGGTATCATAGGAGTTGGTTATACCTTAGGAATGGAGTATGTGAGATTGTTTTAGTGTGAAGTGTTAAGTGTTTTGAGTTTATATTTTATACTAGGGACTCCAGTGTTGTTGTGGCGGCTAATGTATCCATACACCAGGACTCCGATCACCTACTTTTTGACTTGGTATATTAGAACAATGGTTACAATGGAAGAAAATGGTACATGCATCATATAAGAATGATTTGTGGTTTCCATGTCCTTTTTGAGTCATCTCTCCAGATATACTCATTGATCTTGGAACATCTTGTTTATTTTTGAATGAAATTGCAACAAATTTCTTATGGATTTAACTCTTGAATCATGAGTATGATCTCTTTAGTGATGAGGCGTCGATACATGGACTATTTCTAGAGTTTTTACCTCCATATGGTGCACCATCTATACCACCACTTGTAGAGATTCATATGGTACACATAGTACTAGTGGATGAGGTGCACAGGCTAGGCACACTTCATGAGTTTCAATAGCAGTGACCCCTCATGTTCCATGGAAAACATAAACTACATGCATTCAAGGACTAGATTGAGGCGGTGATGTGAGTTTTCCGTATGTTTAGGACACTAATAGATCATATAGTGGTCCGGATGGTGATCTTTATCCATGGCTCAGTATGATGATGGTGGGGGTTAGTGACCTAGTCATGCAATGAGGAAACTCTAGAATGGTCTTATTTTGAGCACCTTTTCATAGAGTATTTAACTCTAGATTTGTTGAGGGATTTACACATCTATGATCTTCTAAAACTCTAGTACATCAACATGATAATAGTTGAGTATTCTTCGAGGTTCACCAACCTCTCCAAGTACTCGATTGATATGATTCATGATATGTTCTTCCAATATTAGACCTTCGAGTGAGGAATGTGTATAGAAATATGAGATAGAATTATGCCTCTATGAATTCCTACATATTTTGGGGTGATAGATCTAGCTTTGGTGATTGAAAGTTTCCTGGTTGATTAGACACAGACAGTGGTTCTTAGCAATGGGGATATAAGAGAAGAGACTTCGACAGAAGGGATCCCATGTTAGTCACAAGGACCTAGACGAGTGATACACTTTAGGAGGAGGTCCTAAGAAAGAGGTTATATAGTTCAGGGCTCAACGTATGGTTTTATTCCTCCCAAGGATAGATGGTTATACTCATTTAACGATGACCCATTGTACAGCTGACAGGGAGAGAGTGGATGTGTCGTCAAGGAAGAGGTAATAGCAAGAATAGATAGGAATGCAGGAAGGTGAATGTGGTAGAGGAGCTGGGAGAGAAGCTGGAGTTGGTTGACTCTTTGAATTTTTATAACCACCACCCCTAGGTGGTCTATGCTAGGCTCAGGAAGCTAGGGGATAGGGGTGGGGGAAGCTACATGCGGTCGAGTATTACAACCTAGAGGCTTCGATAATGATACAAGGTATGATCTATGTCTTTTCTACCTTATTTTTAGTACTTATAGACATGGGTTCTATTATTCCTTTATTTCCACCAATATATTTCAAGATTTAGAGATTCTCGTTGAGCCATTATCTCAACCCTTGTACTTGGAGACTGCTTCTAAAGTTGGTTGAGTGATCACACACTTGTTCCAATAGAGTAACCTAACTCTTGGAGGTGAGAGTTTTTATTGGTATCTCTTTTTAGTAGAAATTATTACTTATGAATTCATCTTAGGTATGGACTGGTTGTCAACATTCAGGACGAGATTGACAGTTTTAGGCAGGTGATTTGGTGTGTCTGCGGTGAGGGGACTAGGTTTTCCTTTCTAGGTGAAAAAGAGACTCAGGAAGCACAATATGGACTGAATCATAGGATGATGTAGATGACTACTCAATAGTTGTCTAGAATGAACCTTGGTGTAGTAGATGTTTTGAGTTTCCAATTTCCTACAGTGGTTGAAGATTATGAGACTGTCTTTGCTAAGGATGTTCTAGGTTTACCACCCCATCAATAGATATACTTATACATTGATATACACCTGGGAATAAAACTAATATATATTCCATGATATCATATGGATCATAAATAGCTTTACTATCTAAGGGTGTAGTTTAAGGACATAGAGGTGAAGGGATTTGTTAGACCCAATGTTTACCTGGGGTAGCCCTAGTTTTGTCCACCAAAAGGCGGATGGGAGCTTGAGGTTTTGTGTGGACTACTAGTTCTTGAACCAGGTGACCATGAATAAAAAGTATCCACTACAGATGATTGATGAACTATTTTATCAGTTGGTATGGGCATGTTGGTTTTTAAAGGTTGACCTTAGATCAGGTTATAACCAATTGTGAGTACGGGATGAGGATATACCAAATACAGAATTCAGATGTTGTTATGATCACTATGAGTTCCGAGTGATTCCCTCTGTCGTGATGAATTCCCTAGTAGTGATCATGGGGCTCATGAATCATACTTTTCATCCTTTCTTAGACTGGTTCATGATATTCTTTATCGATGATATCCTTGTGTACTCATCATTTTAGAAGGAGCACGCAACACACTTGAGGATGGTTCTAGATGTACTCCAATAGAACCATATTTATGTGAAGCTCTAAAAGTATCAATTCTAGATTCAAGGGATCCACTTTATTAGACCAGTTATCTCATCAGATGGTGTGGCAGTGGACCCAGTGAAGGTTGAGGCAATGTTATTTTGGGATCCACCCAAGAACATGATGCAGGTGTGAATATTCCTTGGGTTGTATGGATACTATCATAGATTCATACCTAACTTATCCAGGATATCATCCCCCATGACAGCTTTGACCCAAAAGGGAAATCCTTTCATGTGTATAGATATGTTCTAGTAGTATTTTCAGGAGTTGAAATAGAAATTTATAAGCACCCCCATCTTGATATTTCTAGAGTGTGTCGAGTTTGTAGTATTCTTTGATGCATCATGAATCGGGCTTGGTTGTGTTATGATTTAGATTCAGGTGGTAATTTATTTTGGTTCACATCAGTTAAGACCACATGAATAGAACTATGTGATCCAAGATCTTGATTTAATAGTGGTTTCCTTTGCACTGAAGATGTGGCGACACTACCTGATGGGCAGGTGCTTTATTTTCTATTCTGACCCCAAGAGTCTCAAGTATATATTCTCATAGAATTATCTTAACTTGAGATAGAGTAGAATGATAGAGTTCCTACAATATTATGACTTCAATATTTTCTATATTCCTGGGAGTGGGAACTTTGGAGTATATGCTCTCAGCAAGATATCTTGTTCATAGTTTTTGAATGAGGCGTCAGAGCAATTAGCCTCACTGTAGTTGTCTTTTGTGGATGGAAATGGAGAATATTACCTCCAATTGATGGTGTTTACCCCTACTATTTCATAGTGAGTCAAGGATTCATAGCTTTGGAATTCTAACTACGATACTTTACATATTTATATATCTACTAGACATTATCCTAATAGATTTTATGAATGTGGGGAGCATATCGTTCTTTTAAGAGTATGCATGATGGTACGAGTGATGTTGTAGGATGAGGTTATAAGAGATTTTAATACATCCCCTTTGGCGGTATATCCACTAGTTGAAAAGATGTACCAAGATCTCTGATGTCAATTTTGGGGTTTAGGGATAAAGAAGGGAGTTGCAGAGTTTGTATCTCAAGGCCTTAATTGTCAATAAGTAAAGGTTGGGCACCAAGTTTCAGTGGGTTTAGCTCAACCCCTTAAGGTTCCAAAGTGGAAGTGTGTGGGATATCTATGGACTTCATGACAGGATTAGAAAATATTTTCAGGTGACATTATTCTATCTAGATTATTGTATACCAACTCACCAAGTCATCCCACTTCCTAGCTATTTGAGAGCAGAGATCAGTAGAGAAATTGGGATACCTCTACATGCTGGAGATAGTCCAACTGCATATAGTTACAACAATTATTGTTTCTAACCAAGTTTATCACTTCACATATCGATTATGGAAAATATTATAAGAGTCATTAAGGACTTAGTTGCATTTGATAATAGCTTTTCACCCCCCAAACTGATGGCCATACTGAGCTGACCATACAGGTTTTAGAGGATATGTTACAATTTTGCATGTTGGACTTTGGATATAGTTGGGAGAATCACATACCATTTATGGAGTTTTTGTACAAAAGTAGTTAGCATTCCACCATTAGTACAGCACCATCTGAGTCCTTGTATGAGAAACTCTATAGGTATCTATTTTGTTGGAATAACCCAAGAGAGTCGGTACTTATGGGCCCAAAGTTGGTGAGAGACACTATAGAGAAGGTGCAGATCATCCAGGAGTAGGTGAGGACTGCACGGAGTCTTTATAATTCTTATGTTGATCGATGAAAGAGGCCTTTAGAGTTCGAGGAGGTAGACCATGTGTTCTTATGGGTTTCACCTAGAGTAGGATTATGAATATTTGGATGGTGTAACAAGATATCTCTAATAGTAATTATACCATTTGATATACTACATAGATTTGGATAGGTGGAATACCACTTAGCTCCACCACCAAAGTTAGAACAAACACGCGATGTCTTTCACATGTCACAGTTGAGTAGGTATGTGCATGACCCAGTGCATTTTGTTGACTGGGGAGATATCGACATAAAAAATGGAGCTGCTTTTTCTGAGTACTTAATAGAGATCAAGGATCAGCTAGAGAGGATCCTCTCAAGGAAAATGTTTCCTTTAGTGTGTGTCTCCGAAAATCATGGTAATCTTCAGGAGAACATTTGGTATTGGGATACTTGGATGTGTGCTCAATACCCACACCTTTTTGTATGGCCACTTATTTCGGATTTTTAGGATTTAAATACACAATGTTGGGAGAATGTAGTGACTTTATTTCATTTATTATTTTTTGATATTTTATGGATTATTTTCAAGACTAGGTGTTGAGACGACCTATGATTCTGAGCCCCAATGTGCCAGGAATAAATGTTTAAAATATATTTAATATATTAAAAAGTAAGTGCGAGCAGTTTTCATGAAAAAGTGGAATAACCTTTAAATAGAAGCCCATATCATAAATATAATGGCACCATATATTTCATAGTTTGGTATTTACACTAGGTGTAAAATAACCTTTTTCGTCATGGGGAATTTGTGAAAAATTCATCACCGGTGTAAAATGAATAAAATAACTAAAAAATAATTTTATTTTAATTTTATGACATTGAAATTGATTTTTTCATTAAGTAGAATATTATGATTAAATTAAAAGGTTATATTCATAAATTTAGAGCTATTGGAAAAATCATTGAACAATCAATCTCAAAAGAATATTTTTTTAATTGTGGGTCATCGATCGACATACAATAGGATTCAGGGATCTCATCAATGATAATGACAGAGCTTCGTTATCTAATAGGGACTGATCCAAACCAATGTAAGACCTTTTATTATTTGGATTCATTCCCATATTATGTTTTCTATGAGTAATTTGAATCAATCAAATAGAACATTTATTCATGGATCGTGTGTATTGTTGGATAGGTTAATTTTATTTTGGAATTGGGTAACTACTTTGTGATTATTTTTTTATCTCTTCATTCTTCATTATAATGGAAATGAATTGAGGATAACATGAACACTGGAAAATTTTCATTACTCGAGTTTTTTTCTTTTAAACCATATTTTTTCCTTTATCGTGGGTGATTTACTTTGGATTGTGGTTCAATGAATACCAAGGAATCAAATGTTTCACAACTATTTATTGGTGTAACAATTCGATATCACAGATCTAGGATTATTATGATGTGGTGATTGAGTGAAAATAGAAGCAGGAGTGGATGAAATGATTTTGGTTAACTAATTTTGTGTTCTTAAGAATATGATAGAGACCACTAAAATTGAATGATTTTCAAGTGTTTTTTGTTTCTATAATTCTGTGATTGGTGACAAAAAGGTTCAGTCGAGGTAGATCTACGCTTCCTAGTGAGATTGAGGCTAGAAATCGAGGTGGAAATGGAATGAGTGTACATGGGAGAAATAACTTGGATTTATAATAAATATCAATCAACACAGTGTACTATGGAGCTACATGACATGTGGGTCCCTCACAATGGCAGATAGGATTTTTAAATGAAGTTATGGATCACATGGTGTGTGACCCTCTCACACGGCATGGGACCCTTCTGAGTTTGATCAATGTGTAACTCGGAGGGTACATGAACATGTCCAAGAGTACATAGAAACGAATACAATATTTACTCTTATATGGACAAGGAAAATCCAGGTGTACACGGGAATGACTGTGTATTGGGACATGGGGCAATGTACATGGGAATCAATACTTTTACATAGACATGGGCACAGACTATTTAAATGGGTAGACCCCGGTGCTAAAGGGAAATTCCATGTAATCCTACTACATGTTGTGTACTCCCTCAAAGTTGTTTTAGAGACCTTATTCTATTCAAATTAGACAAGTTTCATTGTGGTTTGTTCCCTATATATATTCCCTGAGGGTTAGTATGGAATTTCTTCCTACACATAGGATAGTGATCCCTTCAGCAAGACTTATTGGATAAAGTTATTGGAATCCTTACATGAGGCTCAGAGTGAAATTATCTATCATATTCATACCCTAGAGAGAGTTATTGGTATCATTATAACCAACACTGCATTGGAACCAATCCTCTACTTAGAATGTTTTTACAGATTGAGTTGTTGGTATACCCCATGGCCTTATGATTGATCATCATCTGTGTATTGTATCTCTTCATACATCTAGCGTATATTTTCTATAACGAGACCCGATGAGAACGAACTCTCATAAAAAATCATCAATGTTATCTTAATCATGGAGTGTGTTCTTCTGGATGAGTGTTATGTGGAATGATCGAGAAAGAGCCCTAGGATGGAATTATGTTTATAACCATACCTTGAGACTATGTGTATTTATTGAGTATATCCAGATATTCTTGTTATATGTGTTGTAGACATATACTTGTGTAGAGCTGACTGTTATTCTTTTGTTACATTCTTTTTGGTTTTGTGATCTCCTATTGGCTATTTTTATACTCACCCCTACATGGGCTTTACCTGCATGTGTCATGTATTATGAAGATGATCGACCTTTTGATGGTGTCTTAGAGGGACCAAGACTAGGCGATGCTTAGTGATCAGGACAAAATGAGGTGTGCTCCTATGGTATCTTGACAGTAGTCCCTATCTTTTCTTTTATCTTGGACTTTTTTTTAGACTCTTTGCGGTGGGCTTGTATTTGACCTTGATTACTTTTATTCTATTGTTTTACTATGGTAGTGGGATTAAATGTATGTTTTCATGGTTTATTTTAGTTGTTTTTACATTTCAGCATTGTGTTGGTCTGGAGAAGTCTGCGTGTGTGTTTCATGGTATTTTAGCCTAAGGTCTCCCATGTTAGTGATATTCCTATTCGGTGATAGTCATCACCCCATAGCCTATTGGAGGGGGACTTAGGGTGTCATGCCAAGGGTCCCATTAGGACAGGCTGTTAATATAAGAGGGAGATAAACAACCCAATAGTTCACAACTCATCAAATCTATACAGTCAATTTCATATTACATCCAAAAAAATACTTTTTTGTAATATTGTAGAAAATTATATATTTTTTCTAAGATATTATATAAATAAAAAAGAAATACACCAAATTGTTTTTAAGTATCTTTTTATTTATTTTCAATAAATGAAAACAATAGATTGAAAAAATTATTTCCATAACTAAATTATAATTTTCCAAACCCCCATATTAAAGTCCCACATTAAAATAAATTCATAAAAACCTCCTTTAAAAACACATTTCAAAACCCAAGTAGGTTTAGAATTTTAAAATGGTTATCCTCAACAACTTTAAAAAACCAATCTTCTTATAAAACTAGGCATAGTGTCTTAAAATATTATTCTTAAAACCCATCATAGTTTTAATAGAAAAACCTTTAAAATTTCTTAACAAAATACTCCAAAACATCTTTAGAGAAAAATATTTACATTAAAGAACATAAGTTTCAAACTTACTTTTAAAATATTTGGAAATAACACTAATAACAAACTTTCACCTATCTTATTTCACAACATTTTATAATTAAATTTCTAAAACATTTGAAAAGAATGAAAAAAAAGAGGAAAGAAAACAACAAGAACCACTATGTCAAACCCACACACATCAGTACAGTGACATGCCTTATCTTAAGCACCTTGAAATTTTCTTCACATTAATTTTCTCAAAGGAACTTGAATCCCTTCCAATTAAACATGGTTATTGCATTTGAATGTCCTAAGAAATTTAAAAAAAATCATTAATAGTATCCATCAAATCCAAGAAAACTATAGACATATGTTATAGTGGTTGGTCTGGGAAATTCTTAAAACACAACTATCATTGATGGATTAATAGATTTACCCTGTCTTGTGATTCATGACCCAATAATGATAATTTATATAGGAAAAATTAACACTTTCTATATTAGGCATAAATTTTCCACCTTATCAAGTTATTCAGTATAATCCATAAATGATATTCATATTCTTCCTTGATTATATAATACATGGGAATATCATCGATAAAGACAACCAAAAAATGATCTAGGTAATGTAAAATGACTATATTCATAATAACCATGAATATATTGGGATTATGTCTGAATGGAATCACTATGAATTTATAGTGTCCATATCCTGTATGAAAGGCTTTCATGGGTATGTCCTATCTATTCATCCTTAATTGATGTTATCAAAGTTGAATGTCAACATTTGATAATTATAGATCATATCATGGTTGATCGATCATGTCATCAATATAGGGTAGAGGATACTTTTTCTTGACCCTAATCTTTTTATGTTTATGATAATCAATAAATAGAGGCATCGATCCATATTTATTCTTAACGAATAGGATTTGTTCACCCTATAGTGAAGAACTTGGTCATGTAAAACCATTTTCCAAATTCTTTTGGAGTTTCTTATTTAATTCATATAATTCAATGTGGTTCATTCTATAAGGATTTTTAAATATAGGCATAGAACTAGGAATGGGTTATAATAAAAACTCAACCTCATAACCTTGGGGAAGACCAGACAATTTTTCTAGAAATAAGTCAATATATTCATGAAAATTTGAAATATCTTCAATATTGAGTTTTTTTCAAACCATTTGATCTAAATATCCCTCATTATTTAATAACATGACCCAAACAAGGAAAGTAACTTCCATATGGATTTCATAGTCATCCTTTCACTATTCATTGATCATTGGTTGACTTGAAATATGAAATTCGATTACCAATATCAAAAATTAATGTGGTATCAATGTAGATATATTCAATATATGACCAAAATCACATCAAATTTAGCTAAATGGAGAAAATAATGATTTTTCATAAGGACATTGCCACAAACTTTTATCAAAGATAAGTTATAAACATAGGATATAATCATCGTATCCCAAGGATTTTTCACTGATAATTAAATATATAATTGGTGTGGATAAAAATTAATAGTATTATAATATATTTATTATATGAAATAATATATAAAATTAAGATCAAATAATATGTTTTTAGTAATGGGAATACATGCCATCTCCCAAATTTTATAATTCATTCTTCAGCCCCATATTAAAACCAAGATGGTTGGCATGAGTATTAAGAAATAATATTCATTGTAAAAAATAATATAATAATGAAAATAAATTCTAATATGACCTAAATTATGGAACCTTTATTTCAATATATTACATTTATAGTTCAACTTATGACACACTTTGTACATCTTATAAAATGTTTACTTTGGTATCCGTAGATTTATGTTTTAACCCATTATTCTTTATAACCCACTACCAAAAATTAACTAAAAATATATATAATACCAAATAAGATGACCCAAACATCACATAAATAAATATTATATCATTTTTCATGAACATATAACAATATATCACACGCTATAACCTATATGTTTAGTGTGTTTTGAGAGTAAATACATAACCAACATATTCTAAAAATATTCTTCAACATCTCCCACAAATAATCTCCACACAAGTCATCCTACTAGTCATGTAATAAATAATACTATTATTTATTTCTAAGGTAATTGAAACATAAGAAAATGGTGGTCTCAAATTCTTAGTAAGGGCAAACAACGGAGATAACTATTGAAGATCATAAGTGAACATAAGATGAACAAGAGGCTATGATAACATAATCCTGGTGCATGAATGTAACATAAGAAAATGATACCAAATAGAACATAGATTATAAATAAATATTCATGATATAAGGATCTTGTAAGAACATACAACATGAGTCATTGGAGTATAGAATCATGATTTAATAATCATGATCCATGAAGAAAAATAGAGTAATTTTATATAATATAGATATATGGCATATGAATGTGACTCGTATATAAGCATAAAAAATTTATTAAAGCAAGGGTCACATCCAAGACCATTATAACATAATATATATATTCCTATAGTGTATTGAGTTCACTCATCGTTCTTAAAAACATAATGTATAGCGTCCCATAATAGATCGAGTTTACTCTCCATTTGCAAAAAAAAATAGTGGATAGAGTCTCATGGTGGATTTGGCTCACTCCTCATACCCATAAACATAGTTAATAGAGTATCATAATGGATTGGGTTCACTTTAATTTATTGTATATATATTGTATTGATTCCCTTAGTGGATTTCAATCACTCAGTCCCTTACTTTTCATCACATGATATATAGAACATCACCCAATGCTCGGGAGGGGTATATAATTATTCTCCAATCCATTATATAATAAAAATTATTCATATATATTCCATATAAGCATGAAAACATTTATAAATATATCATATCATAATTTAATTTTTATAATGATATGGGTTTCATACGAATCATCACAATGAATAAAAAAATAAATCACTCAGATAAATAAAGTGGATGATTCTATTAAAATAAATACTTAGTGACACATAAAATGCAATAAAAATATTGATATAAATGAAAAACAAATTATAAGATCATTATAAAATTTATTTAAAAAATAATAAGAAATATCCTTTACTTTCTCAATAGGTTCAATTTTAAAAAGAAAATATTTAATAAAGTAGTAGTTTTTGAAAAATAATGAGAAGATAAATAAAAATTAATTGGGAAAACTATGAAAACTTGGAAATGAATCTTCATAAAGAAATGAAAAGAAAATTTTAAAAGAAATTGGTTGTGTGGAAATTATTAAAAAACATTATTCACACATTTTTAAATAAATTCATATTCAATAGAAAATGATATTAAGAAATCATAGAAGCAGGGATAAGTATATATTTGGGATATGGACATGGAGTGGAAAGATTTCTGACTGAAAATAATAGAGAAGGTTAGTACCACTTATAGTCATCCTTTTGTTTTAATTTTGAACCAAATATTGGTGAAACAGTTAGAATACATTTAAATATATTAAATAAACAAATGACAAGAAAATATATGGGTTTTAGTGATAAATAACATAAATTTTCAAGAAATAGTAATTTAGACATAGATAATCTCAATTTAAATTTGAGATTAGAAAAGAAACCCTTACCTACGAATTTTTTCAAGTTGTATGCACACAAAAACCCTTTATAATAAATTTAGTTTTATTATTCATATATATAATAACCTTATTCATATATTTTTTTAATTAAATTAATTTATAAATCCTAATTACACATATATTAATTATTTATAGTTTAAATTAATATTTGGGTGTCAACTATTCCATTTTTTCACACATGATTTAGTTTTATGGGTTTCATTAATTTATCATTCATTATAGGTTCATCACAACTAGTATTTTAATAAATATTTAATATATGGTTTTTATATATATTTTGAGACACATTGAAATTTTATGGAATGTTGATGGTTCAAAAGGAATGCTTAAAAACCAAATTTTTGGTGATTATTGAATTAATAAAATAATTGAATTCATTTGTGAATATATTTTGGAATATTACTATTCTAGATTTAAAAATATATATTAAATTAATAATTATCATTCATTAAGTAAATTCTATAAAAATTTTCATGTAGGTGAAAAATCCAACCCAAACAAGAACATGTTATAATGATTGAATAAGTAAAAATATGTATTTTTATAAAAAAAAATATCACATTTATAGAATTATAATGCTTTAAAAACATGTTATTGACGTTTTAAATAATATTTTATGAGAGTTTTATTAATGATATAATAAATAATGTTTTAAGATAGAATAATAATTTCATTTAATACTTGAATCATTATATAGAAAGCCTCATGAAAATGGGAGATTTGGGACTCCTTATTGTGATTAGAGGTTCCAAAACCTAGGATAGGATTATAAGGAAAAAATTCATGGAAAGTATTATAGAAAAAATATAAGGAATATTTGGTGATGAATTGGGGAGAAGAAGGATCCTTTTGTAAGTGTGATTATGTGGAATTTTCAAAAATACTCATTCCTTAATGTGTAAAGAAAGTTTTTTTACTTGGAAAGTGAATAAAAAGTGAAACAATAATGGAAGAGGTAAGAGGGGAGTTTGAAATTTTCTTCAAGAATACATTTATAGATAATGTTTTATGGTATTTTAGGTCTTCAACCTTTAATTTAACCTTTTTACCTTGTTTTACATTTATCATGGTAGCTCAATTCTTACCTCGATAACTTATTTTTATACCTAAAAATAAAATTAACCTTATTACCTCATTATAATGTGATTTTATCATATTTATGAAGTTTTTTACTCATTATATAGTTATCATTAGTGATATGATCTTAATATAAATTTTTTATCATGATAATTTTAACCTTGTAGTGTTTTTATTTACCTATGGTTTCATTTTATTAATAATTTTTCCATTTTTGTTTCATTTAGTTATAATGTAATGAATTTAGTATTTTATTATAATATTATACCATAATTAAATCAGTTATTTTTCATTTTAGTTCAGTGTTTCATGTATCACAAGATATCAAACACACATGATTTATTTAAAGGGAAATACATACTAAAATCATGGTGTGTTACATTCTACACCACCTAAAATAACTTTTTCATCAAAATTACATTACTATAAAGAAAAAAATGGTGGTACTTTTGTATCCTTAAATATTCATGCTCACATGTTTCTTAATTAAACATATGATTCCTCTAAATAAATTTAACAAGTTGATCAGTCTTTTCTCATAGTACTTTGTCTATGTGATCCAAGATTTCTACTGGTTGTTCCTCATAAAACATATCATGTAAAAATTATATTACCCCATGAGTTCGATACATGTGAAGGTTCAAGTATGTAATTTCTCAAATGTAATACATGGAATACATCAGGAACATAGAAGAGGTTTAGCAGGATTGAGATGTTATAAGCTACCACCCCCACATGATGGAATACTTTCAAGGGGTTAGTGTATCTTGAGCTCAACATTACCTTGAACCTAAATCCCATAACCCTATTCCATAGTGATATTACAAGGAATAACTCATCTCCATATTCAAATTTTAAATCTCATTAGTGATTATCAACATTGAAGTTGGGAGGTTTTAATGTGCCCCCAGATGGTTTTAATATTATCTAACACTATAATATGTGAGATTCTACTATAGTGAATAAACATTTCATCACTAAAATTATAGAATAATGAAAATTCTATTACTTCATCATAATATTAAAAAAATATAGTAAAACAAAAAATTATAAAATTATGTTTATAATAAAATATAAAACTAGTACCATAAAATCATTTGGTAAAAATATAATTGATAATTAATACTATATATTTATTGATTAATAGTATATTTACACATATGAGTCTCAAAATAAAAAGTCAGAAGTTTTTATAGAATTTGTTTTACCAAATCCGTGATTTTGAATTAAAAAGTTTATTTAATAATTAAATTTCACATAGATTAAGAATTTTTTTCTTAAAAAATAATTTAAATTTGGAATCCAAGCATTGAAATTAATCAATTGTAAATTTTTCATAATTTTCATAGATAGTTGAATATTTGCGTAAAAATTAAAATATAGTATGATATACAAGTGATTATTGTGATATTATAATGGCTTAAAATTGATATAATGATTAATATAAATTCTTTATTGAAAATGATTTTATTAATTAAAAGGTACTTTAAATTAATAAAATTAATTTTCCAATTCTATAACAACTCTTCCAAAAACTAAATTATATTTTAATTATTTTAAAAACAATTATTTATGAATAAGAATCTTTTCTACATCCAAAATAATATATATTAATTGATTTTAGTTTTTAAAAAACTTAAATAAAAAAATGGCCCTTAATTTCAAAAACCATGGGATAAAATAATGGGAGGTCCAATCATTTTCTTTTTTTATTAACCTAGGGTCTAAGGCCAAAGATTTAAGATTTATCAAAAAATCCCTCTCATTCATAATAAATACCAACCCATACTACCATTCCTCTTCAATAAAAAATTATTGATCATGGTTATCCTCTGATTTTCTCTCTCAAGAGTCTCTCCAATGAGTTTTTGAGGTTCTAAGGTGCTCTTATCAAGGTTTATGAAGCTTACTTTCGAGGTAAGGGTTCCCAAACATTTTCAATTCCATTTTCAATTGTAATCCTTTTTTATATATTAATTAAATTATTTTTAATATATTTAAATTATTTTAATCACATGCTATTATAATATATTTGATATTTTTTTTGACATACTTCTTATTCTCTCTCATTATTTCCTTTTCTTATGTTGTTGTATACCGATAAATGGATCCTTAATCCCTTATTATCTTTTATTTATTTAATAATTTTCAATGTATTATCATTTCAATATGAAATTTTAATATAATTCATTATTATAAATTAATTATCTTGTTATCAATAAGATATTACCCTTCCCTCTCATTATACAACCTTTATAAGTCACTATGATGCTAAAACAATACTGTAAACCCAAGGAATAAATCTAAGACATCCTAAAATTTTGGTAAAGAATGCGTGTTTTCTTAGAAATGATATACCTATATGGATACTACAAGTGGATTATGGATCTAAATCAGATTCAACTAGGGGTAATAACCCTAAAAATATGATTGTGTATTAAGTCTATCTTCACTCAGTGCACAATAAATGGTCCTAATTTCCCACTTAGTTTGATACCCCCATGGGATATGCTTTAGATGATTTAAAATATTCTTATAAACCGTAATAAAAGTTTTTAATGTAGAGTTATAGACTAGTTACTTTTGATATCCTTGAACCATGAAATCACCCTACACCATTATCATTCTATTAATAAAGTTACTTTACATTACATTGAGAATGTCCTATAGTTTCACAGTTCATTATTATATATTCACTTAGATCGACACATTATTTTATTTAATGAGGAAATATTAACATTCAATATATAATTTATTTCTTTATGGATAAATATTGATTACATATCCATAATTATATATTAATATCCTTAAGGAAAATTATTATATGTAATATTTAGTCATTATCTTCATATGATATATATATTGGACTTGTTATATTATAGGTGGTGAATATAATTATATAGACTCTTAATGAATTGGTAAGCCCCATGAGATAAACTAGTTTGGTATTTGGTATAATCCTAACCTGTTTATGTATGATTTCTTGACATGAGGCCTTGATGGTTATTTATGATATTCAAAATTATGCATTCCATCACTATGGGACTAGTGATTGTTGTCCAAATATTTATTTATTGTTATATAATCCATAGATATTATGCTCACAGATCCATTCATTATGAAATTTATTTATTCATTTCATATTACTAATTCTATGCTTACATATAATAACTTCAGTTATACATATCCCATTATTAATCATCTGAGCTCACTCCATTATATTCTCTCTCAGTTCACCATGAGACAAAGAATATTGTTTCATTTAACATATATATATTCAATTATAAACAATAAATTTTCATTTATTTTGATGGTGTATAGTATTTTGTTCAATGTAATGTAATGTTGTTTTATGTATCTTGTTTTCTGAGGAAACTAAACTATTGGATCCCATATATTTTGATCAATGTATTTTATAACATTGTAATAAAATAACACCTAGATATGGGTCACTATAGTTAGAGTGTTACATATGGAATTGAAAAAAAATTAGTAGATGCCTTAGGAATGAGATTTATAAGAACATAGTTAAATAACATAAAACTATGAAAACCCTTAGGATATTCTAGAAATATTTCTAGATTAAATGACATAAATTTATATTAAATGCATAAGAATTATCTATTGTGATTTATAATTCATATTATTATTCATGAACTAACTAGTATATTACATTTTTTAAAAATAAATATTAATATATGGAATATAAACAATGTCGACTCTCATAATCAATTTAGGAACTTCCATCTAGAAAAAGTCAACAAGGTTGGTGTTGGATTGGACTATATTATAAATATATTAGGGTAGTTGATTCATATTATGACCAATAACCTATCCCATATGGAACAAACTATCTCTCTGAAAGATGGTGTAACAATGTTGGAACACTTCATATGAAAACACCTATCTTTTTTACACATTAATTCATGATTTATTACAAAATATTATACATAATAAAACATATAATATCGATAATTATAGTGACTTTGGGTAATTAGGAACATAAAATACAACATAATACATGGATACAAAAACAGTAGTGACACATTTCTTAACATGCTTCTGAAATTCCATATCTTTTAAAATGGCATGAGATAACCTAGGGACATATATAAGAAAGGGGTGAACAATAAAGCCCTGTAAAAGAATAAACAAAGTATAACATGAGAAAGTATATCATGTTGGTTGATAAAAAATTCAATGGGACCAAAAAGGGGTGATAATCATAAACACGAACAATAATTCATGACATATCATGCAAACATAAAGGCAACATAGGAATGTGGAAACAAATTTAAACATGAAATCATAAGCATAGGCCAAGGATAATCGCCATGACATCATAACATGGTGGAAAAAGTCCCATGATGGATTAGGGTTACTCCCTAATCCCTTGAATGATGTATCATGAGACTAAAACAGTACCCAATTCATTGGAGTTCTATATAATTATGGGTGAACTGATCAATTTCATATATTGTACATGCAAAAGTGTTCCACTTGGATCATTAAACATAGGATCATATTTCATCACATTTAATTCCATGAACAATTAATATGGAATACAAACAAGGAATTCCATAAAAAATAATTATAGGTATGTATAGTTGAATACCCTTTAGGGGAAATAATTATAGTATTCACAACACAAAGTTTTCTCATGGAAATATCATAGTGAAATTTCAACAGCATAACGGGGGCACATAAATGATTATGGGATGGATTAATGAGTGTGAAAGGGTTCTCGCATCATTTATAAATCATAAGGCCAGTAATGGGGATATGGAATAACATAACCCAAAATTATTAATGGGATATAAAAATATAAGATAATTAATATTATTGAACAAAGAGGATAATGAGGGGGGATAAATGAGAGGGGATAAATGAACTCTCATTCAATGAAGATATGGTGGAAGTTAAAGGGGTGTTTATATATTCATGAACATATAACCAATTTATATTCAAAATGAGAGGGGATAAATGACCTATCATTAAATGAATATCTGGTGGAAGTTAAAGGGGTGTTTATATATTCATGAATATATAACCAATTTATATTCAAAATGATAATTACAATGAATGTGGTTGAATTGAAAATAAAAGGGATATGTCCCTCACTTTAGGTAAAGAAAATAACAGGACAATTTCGGTAGTAAAACGAGTGTACATAAAGGATCATGGTAGGGATTAATGAGAGTGAAAATGTTATATAACCACATGGGAATAAAAATTTAAGTAATAGTGATGTATAAAAACATACCCAAAAAATAACAAATTGGAATTAAGAGGCACAACATCAAAGAGGCTCTTGAATAAAAGAAGAGACAGAGATCCCATACCATGAGTTGGTGATCCCAAAAGATTTGGCAGAGCCTCTTGAGAGCTTATGGGAACCTTTTTAGGACTCTATAGTGTGTAGGGAAGAGAAAATATGTTATCCAAAGTTTTTTAATGAATATTAATGGGATAATGTGTGTGTTTATATAGGAAAAGAGAGGGGTGTTCTTTATTATTTTCCAAACATAGGTTTTGGACTCTATACAATAAAATAATAAAAAACACAAAACTTATCATGGTTGTTTCCCATTTTTTCTAATAAATATAAGTTTTTTAATTATTTTATAAGTCCACGGGCATAACTTATCAAAATTTTACCCTTGGTGATTTGGAAGTTAGTCACGTTCATAAAGAGATGATTTTAAACCCATAAAATATAATATAGGATTTGGAGGATTCATAAAAGATTTATAAATTTATTCAAATAACATAAAAAAAATTATTAATTTTAAACATATATTTGGTCATAGATACCCATTAGTTTATTAATTAAATCACTTTTGGGTCATTATGATGTCATAATACACACCGTATATTTATGTCATATTTAATTTTTACTTAAAAATACAAATCTCTCACAAAATTAAAACAAATTCACCATTGGATAATATAGACATTTAATTCCAAAAATAATATTTATTTCATCCAAATAATTTTCAAAATATTTTAATTTTCACTTTTAGAATAGGAGTCATCATTTATTGAGAAATTATGGTTTTTTCGACAATAGTTTTTTTTAAACCCTTATAATAATTATAACTGAATTCATAAAAATTATATCATTGTCAATATTCGATATAAAATATTTAATAATAAAATTTGACTAAAATACCATTTATTTAAATATTTCATGAATTAATAAAAAAATAGTGATTAAAACTATATATTACCTCAACTACAATTTATGTTTTAACGAATCAAAAATATTATTTTTACCAAAATCATTATTTAATCATTTATATATTAAAAAAAATATATAATAATTATTATACTGAAATAAAAATATAAATATTCATACTATTATTTTTACTTTTTTTCTAGTCCTTGATAAATTATTTTTACCATTAAATAACATATTTATCTTTTACCGTGTTAGAAATATTCACTATGGTTACTATTCATATTGCCTAAAAATTAAGTTGAAATTGTTAAAAAATATTAATTATTATGATTTAAAATATGGAATTAATTTTATCAAAATAATCAAATAGGTGGAATAATTTTATATATAAAAAATGTAAGAGTGGTGAAAAGCAGTTTTCTAAAAAAATGCATTTTTCAAGGAAATGATCATTTCACTTTAACTCTATAACTAGTAACATTCATTATATGAATTTAAATTCCAAATTATAGATATATAATTTATAATTTATATTTAAATAATCCCCCATTAAGGTTTATTTTAATTAATTATAATAGATATACATTATGCATTTTAAAATAGTTTTTCATAAAAAATTGTTTTTAAGACTAACAATAAACTTATTCTAAAATATGATATAAAGATTATTTAAATGTAATTAATTAGACTAAATATAACTCAATAATAATTATGTTACTTTGAAATCCAATTAATATAATAATGGTACCTTTAAATTACTTAATTTATCAAAATAAATGATGGTTTTAAAAAAAATATTGTTATACTTAACTATTCACTAAAAATCAACATTTTCTAGAAATCACCAAAATTTATCCTGAATTTAATATTGATAAGATGATATAAAAAATAATTTTTATTTTATTAAATATATTTCCAAACTTTTATATAAAATAATTCTAATATTTTTTCACAAAAATAAATAAAAAACACTTTTGAAGAAAATGTATTTTAGAGAATAAAATACATTACAAAAAAAATTGATTGATTATTTACTAAGAATTTATCAATACATTTAGAACATAAAAATTTAATAAATTAGTTAACCCAATTCATCGACAGAAATTTAATGTCTAAGTTAAAATGGTCATATTTAAATAATTATCCTTTGTTTGGGTTTGGTGTTGCATATCACTTATGCTACTGAACATAATTTACTATTTCAAAAAACTCAGGGCATTACAGTATCCCTCCCTTTAATAAATTACAACCTCACGGTATGAACTTGATCTCGGTAAGCAATTTTTAGAAACTTGTAAATATCTGTATTAAAAACGCACATCATAAAAAGTGTTAATTAGACATTCACACATGCCTGTCATGGGGTGTGACAAAAACAAATATTACCTAAGTTAAAATGTAATAAAGTGGTCTACCAAGGTTGTCACCAATGATAATCATATAACAACCAAGCTATCACCTTAAATTTTTGAAATAAGTGTATATTGTTTTTGAAATTGTTTGATTTTGAAAATGAATTGAAGTGAAAAAATCAAATAAATGAAGAAAAATAATGAAAACAATTTTACAAAGAAATATATTGAAAATAGTGATATGTATTGAGTTATTAGGTCGGGATTAGGTTTCGGATTGCAATGTTATCATTGTTCCAATTTATCCAATCCTCTTCTACAAAGCTAATTAAAGTGAGTTTCCATGATCGCTTCCTCTCACTTCCTGAGTCAAATGGTGATGGTGAGTGTAAACCTTATTAATATATCATATTAGTCTACTCTAAATCCTATGTGTGAAAGAGTTGTGGTTAATAACCTCAATTTACTTAGCAAATTCCCGATTTGGTTTTGTTTATCCCAAACAACCAAGAATATCCACTACCACTCCCACACATACCGATGATCGCCAAGTACTTACCACTAAGCCCTGAACTATTCTATAATATATAGATCATAACCTAATATAGGGAGAAAATTATTATTGACCAAAGCAACAAAAACAACAAAATCCAATACCAAATATGATCGTACTATATAGTAAAAACCGTTATTAGAAATTGAAACTAGCTTCGCAAAAGAGAGAAAATATTTCATAACATTAAGTGCATGAACAAGAACATTACAAAGTGGAAAAAATATTCTTCCCCAATCACTCAGATAATTACCCTTCCATTTAAAGTGAATCAATAAAGAAGGTGGAAGAATAATACATTAGAAAAAGAATAAATAAAATAGGGGAAAGGAAGAACATAAAATTTCTCCCCCAAAATCCTTCCACCAAAAGTTTTATCCTATTCTGCCCATTATCCCCCCAAAAATAAACAAAGTATATTCTTAAAATTCGTTCAAAATTTAGTTTTCTATTAGCTATAAAAATTTCAATGCGATTGGACATGTTTAGAAAAATTTATACTCGATTGAATGAAGTGACATTTTTCTTTTCAAGGATACTCTACACCTTCCCCATTTTTATGCATTCAAATAAAGCCTTAAAGATATATTTTCTTTATAAAATTTATCGTAAGCATGCATATTAAACTCCACTTTCTCCTCCAACTAGAATCACCTCTTTTGGACAAATATAGGCCAATATATTTTTCATTAATTATGGTGGGGATCCATTTTATAGGACATAATAATTTATTCTCTTGACTGATTTATCTGGTTTAGTGTGTTTTGAATAAGATATTATTTCAGAAGACAAAGTTTAATCCCTTGATAATGAAAATCCTAAAAAAAATAATCGATATATTTGGATCAAAATTGTAAAATATATGCCTGAAATACAAAAGCTCCACAAAACTGCAAAATTTCCAGAATTAGACAATTTTCAAAATTAAAACTAAAATTCACCAAAAACACTAAAACGATACATATCAGACCAAATTGATTAATTGGAAGGGGTTAAATCATTAAAAACATATGAAAAATAATGAAAATATGGCCTCTATCAATTTATCCACACTTAGCACTTAGACTCCCAGACAATTCAACATCAAAATCAAATCAAATCAAATTCAAAACACATGCCAATGCGATCCACCAATTCCACAAAAAGAAATAAAAGATATAATGCCTCATCCATAACCATTATTTCAAGTTATCAAATTATATCATTCAATATTTTTCCTCTTCATTTCGTATCCCATGCACACAAGACACCTACCTCACATGAATTTTCTCTCATCTCACAAATATCAATTTTCAACAAATTTTTTCTCATCCAAACTAATGAAAGGGTCACCATAAGTTTAAAAAACTCCTAATTCTTTACCCTAGGTGAGTCAGAGATATGTGTTTATCATGAGGACTTTTCAGGTTTGTTCTATAGATTTTTTTTGTTAGGATTTTTGTGTGAAAAATTCTGAGGCCAAATGAGGAGGGCTTGGCTCTTTTTGAAGAAAAATTGCACAATTCCAATTTTCAATCAAGTATGGTTTCCTCCCCACTCCCCTTAGTAGAAATTCAGCTCTATCATCATGAAAACTCTATGAATTTTCAAATATATGAGCATTTTAGTAGAAAAAAATTCAATCTTCTCAAAAATAATTATCTTGAATGCTCTATAAAAGGCACAAATTTTTCCTCTATTAGAAGCTCCAAGAAAGGCACAACATCTATTATTATGAAAGCTCCATAAAAGGCATAGATTTCAATATAATTATTTTATTATCAGTTCATACATCTCTTCAAAATTTTATTTACCTTGCAAAGTTTCACCAAATGAGGTAGCACAACACCATGCAGTTTTTTCCACACTTAAGTTTAACTAGATCATGCAATTTCACTTCAAGAGCGGGTTGGATAGGGAAATATTGGCTTGTAATGTGGCTAACCTAATAGTTTTTTCATGGATTATAAGGGATATAAGTATTAAATGTATATGGTAGTCCATAATGAAAGGTATTATTTGAAAAATAGGGCTTTAAAACCAAAGAAATGCCTCAATCATTTAAAACACATATACCTAAAAGCCTTAAGTTTTGAAAGGAATAAATCAAACTTTGGTTAAAAAATCATTGTTTTGTTCTCTTAAAAAGAGAGGTGAATGAAAAGAATACGAAAAACAGGGTTCATAAGCCTCACAGAAAATTGATTTCAAATATAAAGATAAAGATATGTGGCATGGGATTCAAAAATCAGAGTAATTTTCATTAAAGTCCCAAAAAAATAAATTTGAAACAAAGTCATTTTAAACATTCATTCAATCTCAATTTCTTAAAATAAACTAGTTCACTCATTGACATGGATTTAAAAATTATCAATGATAATAATTTTATCTCAAAATATTCAAAAACACACTGAAAAAATGAAAAATAAACACACTAATTTCAAAACACAAAAAAAATTATTTTTTATTTTTTTGGAAAAAAACACAAAATGAAAATCATAAATAGTGTTGTGTCTTCAATATATTAAAGTGTATTTAACAAGAAAGTGTGTGTAAAGGATAGGTACAACCTGACTTATTGGTAGTGAAAAGAAGGATATATCTTGGTTTAATCCCCCAAGTGGTCCTTGGGTTTTGACTACCTCCAAATGAGCAGTTATAATTGGTTATCCCTAATCTTATTGCAGGATGAGTTTCTTTTTGATGAACCAAAAAACATATTATTTAAATCATGCACTTCGTCCTTTTTATTAAGGACACCATGGGTATAGTACACCAAATACTCCCCTAGGATAATAATATAAAACTTTCTTGTTTGGGGTAGGATAAATAATGAGTCCTCATCTTTCTTCATTTCCAAATTCACAGCCTCTTCTTTATTCTACTGTGATTTCTCAAAGTATGATACATCAAGGGAATAATTAAAGTGAATTTCAAAGTGTAATTCTATTAGAACAAAATTAAAACATGCAGAATCAATATCAAATTATTCCCTTTAAAATTAAGCATCTTGTGTCTCTTTTTCCTCAGAAAAAATCCACTCTATTAATCTCATGTACTCCCTCTAATAAATGGTCAATATGTTCTGGGAGCTCTATATGTTCTTCATTAGGTGCATCGTATTTTTCTTCCTCATCCCCCAAGACAATAATAGAGTTATCTGAATCTGAAAATTTCATTCAAGGGGAAGTAGAACTCAATTCATCTTCTATAAAATCAGAATGAAGAGAGTTTAGAAAAAATATTATCTTCTTTAATTGGAATGACTTCAATTGATTCTTCAGTGGAAAAATTCTCATTTAATTGAATTTCATTGGGAAGAGGCAGGTAGTCAGGATCCTTTATTTGAAATATGAGTGGTCAATTCACTTCCACATCTGGTTTTGATTCTGGTTTAGGTTGAGGTCTTTAATCCAATGTAACTTTCTCCGTGCACTTTAATCTTTGATAATCAGTTTTGACTTGATTCACCATGTACATCAGTTCTTGAAGTGAGATACCTGTGACATGGCCATTCATTATTTCCTTGGACAAAATATTGAGTTCAGAAAGCTTTTCAAATATTAATTCCTCATCATTATGGACCATTTTTCACTACTACTATGACTAATCAATCTAAGAGGAATAATTGTAATTGCAATACATTAAGGAAAATACCTTTTTTTTTGTTTTTTTAATGGAAGCAAAGAAAATTATTTATGAGATTTTTGAATTAGACTTTTGGTACTACATCCATAGAAACGGCGCCAAGTTTTGACACATGCATATCATGGGGTGTGACAAAATAATATTACCTAAGTTTAAATGTAATAAATTGGTCAACCTAAGTTGTATCTAGAGAGGAGCGCACAATAATCAAGCGGTCACCATAAATTTGAGAAATAAGTGTTGATTGTTTTTGTAATTGTTTGATTTTAAAAAGGAATTGAAGTGAAAAAATAAAACAAAAAAATAAAGAGAAATACAGAAAAATAAATTGAAAAATAAATAGATTTAAAATAGTGATATGAATTGAGTGATCAGGTCGGGATCAGTTTTCCAACTGTAATGTTATCATAGTTCCAATTTATCCAATCCTCTTCTACTAAACTAACTAAAGTGAGTTTCCAAAATCTCTTTCTCTCACTCCCTTAGTCAAATGATGATGGTGAGAGTAAACCTTGCTAAGATCTCAGATTGGCCTACTCTCCTTTCTATTTTTTATAGAGTTGTAGAAAATAACCTCAATTGACTTAGGCAATTCCTGATCGGGTCTTGTTTATCCCATACAACAAAGAATATCCACTACCCCTCCCACACGTACAAATGATCTCCAAGTAATTCACCAATAAGCCTTGATCTATTCCATCGTATATAGACTATAACCTAATAGAGGGATAAAGTTATAATTTACCAAAGAAACAACAACCATAGAATCTAAAACAGAATATGACCATACTTGATAGTAAAAACCGTTATTAGAAATTGAAACCAACTTCAAAAAAGAGAGAAAAGATTTCATAACATTATGTTCATGAACTCAAAAATTAATAAAGGGAAAACATATCCTTCCCCAATCACTCATAGGATTACCCCTCCATGTGTAGGTAATCCATAAAGAAGGGGGAAGAAGAATACATTACAAAAATAAAAAGAAATAAAATAGGAGCAAGGAATAACAAAAAATTTCCCCTCCAAAATCCTTCCACTGAATGTTTTATCCTGTTATGCCCATAAGCCTCCATAAAATTACCAAAGTCTTTTCTTAAATGTTGTTCAAAATTGAGTTGGTTATTGGATCAAAAAATTTCAATGTGATTGGACACTTGTAGAAAAAGTTATAACTGAATAAATGAAGTGACCTTTTTCTTCCCAAGGAGACTCTTCACCTTCTCCCTTTTTGACGCATTAAAAGGAAGAATTAATGACATAATTTCTCCTCCAACTCAACTCACCTATTTTGAGCATATGTAGGCCGAGATATGCCTCATTAAATTTGGTAGGGTCCATTCTGAAGTCCTTAACAATTTCTTCTCTTGATTGATTTATCTAAGCCATTGTGTTTTGAATTGGATCTTATCAAAGAAGAAAAAGTTGAATTCCACGAGAATATAAATCTTAAAAAAATGAATAAACATATTTAGATCAAAATTGTAAATTATATGCTCGAAATACAGAATATCCACAAAACTTTTAAATTTCCAAAATTAAACAATTTTCACAATTAAACTCAAAATTCACCAAAAACACTAAAATGATACAAATTAGCCCAAATTGATTAATTAGAAGGGGTTAAATCATTAAAACACATATGAAAAATAATGAAAAGATTATATATATCAGACATCCACTTGAAAAGAGAGAAAATGAAGTATGAAGTTCATCACATAACTAGGTTTATAAGTAGGAGAACATTAATGGGAAGTGAAAACAAATACATGGGAGAGAAATTTAACACCAAAAAACTAATAGTGTGTGATAGAGAACATGGTCAGGGGAAATTAATTTACCAAAAAACCATAAATAAGTTATGGGTGAGAAGACCATCAATTCATCCAATAATATTGTACTATGACACCATTTTTCTTTCAATATTATTTTCCTAGAGCTAAATAAATCTTTTACCATATAGACTAGGAACAAAAGGAAATATACTTTTTTTAAAATTATAATTTCATCCTTTAATAAAAAAATTATTATAATAATTTCTCCAAAATATGAATAATAAAGATGAAAAAATATTCTTGAAGCACTAGAATAAGCTTCTAATTGATCACATAATCCACTAAGGATTAACAAGATATTCCTCTTACCTTTAATAAATCAAAAATGGTTAGCATAAAGTAATATAAAAATAAAAATTAATAAACCATAGTACATTAATCTCAAAAATTAAATAAAAATCCCTATGTTTTATCATATATAATTCCTTAAATAAATACTTCTACGTCCCGAATAACACAAATTACCTCAATATTAAAGAATGTTCTAACCTCAAAGGTTGTCTCTTACCCTTCATATTAAACCCCAAAAAACATATGATAATTCTAGTCAAATAATCCATTATATTAATTATAATGGGTGTATGTACCTCAACCTAAATAAAAAATCTCTATAAATACCATTCATCACCTCAAAATCAAAAAAAAAATATTTAATCCTATAATATGTTTTCCCAATATATCCTTAATCATGCTAAACTTCCATCTCATAAATCCTCAAAAGTGGTATCAGTGCTTCTAAAGAATTAAATTTATACATATCACCCCAAGACTCTTTAGGTATATCCCATCATTAAATAAATATTAAGGTTTATCAATCCCTCAATCATGTGTTAGATAAAATAACACTAAATCACTTTTATAGGTTATAGATACTATTCAACATATGTTTTAAGTCCTTAAAGAAAAACTACTATGGATAAATCTTTATATGTTTCATGGTTATTATATACATAATGTATTTGATATTATAATTCATCAACAAAACTATAAAATTCCAATATATAAACATTTTAATCCTTATACTTCAATTATTTCCATAACATAGGTCCATAGTCTAGGATTTAACACTTGGACTAGGTCATTGACTAGGATAACTACCATATTCTCCACACAAAATACATCAAACAAAAAAGCATTATGTGTGATGTAATTTATTACCTTCCATCACACTCTTTGTTTTTTATGGAAATTCGCTACATTATGCCCTATTTTTTCACACTTAAAACACTTTCAAGTTCCTTTTGAGTATTTCCCTTTGTGTCGCTTTCCACATTTTTTACATGTAGGAAATTGAATCTTTTTTTCTTTAGCACCTTTATTAGATAAACTTCCTTTAGAATTCATTATCCTATTGTTTTATATCTTTTTAAATTCAACTATATACCAATTTTTAATTGTGATTTTTGATAGTTGGTTTGGAATAATCACAATATTTCTTACTTGAGCTCACATTATGTTAGGAATCTCATTTAGGCACTCACCAAATTTCCCATCATGTTATTTGTTGACTCAATTATTCCTATTTCCATACATTGAATATAATAAAGGGAAAAATTGGGTATGAGTAATTTTAATCAATTTAACATATAATTAGAAAGAAAAATTACATTAAATAAATAACCTATAAATGACATCTATTTCCTTAACTTATGAATTTCAAGGATTAAATATAAGTTATACATGATCTATTTTCAAACAAATACTATTATGGGCATTCTTTTTTCCTCAATAATGGTTTATAATGAGATTTTGAATTTACCAAATCATATCCCCTAGGAGTCTCAAACCAGGTGTGTAGTAAGGCCCATTTTTTGGCACCATTTCCTGGTCGATTCTCACTCAATAGGGTGTTTTTGGGTGTTTCCACTACGTACATTAGTACAAGATTCACATCCACTTCTAGTATTCATAATGGGATGTATTTTCTTCGAAACCACATATTATATACTTTTAAAAAAATTAGGTATATCTTCATTTGTTTTGTCTTACACCTAAGTCTTTCTCTAGAGTTTTCTAATCCTAATCCCAAATATAACTAAACTTTCCTTTGAAACCAACTATGACAAACCTTGTCTTTATTACACATTAATTCATGATTTATTTTAAAAGATTACACATAATATAGCCCATAATATCGAGAGGTATAATGTATTTAGGTAATTAAGTGCATATAAAAAGAACATGATACATGGATACAAAAATATTATTGAAAACTTCTTTAAATTGATTCTAAAATTACATAGATTTTAAAACTGCATGGGATAACGTGGGGACATACATAAGAAAGAGAGGAGAAATAAATCCTGGTAAAAGAATTAAAAAAGCATAACATAAAGAATGTACAACATGTTTGATAATAGTAATTTAAATGGGACATAAAATGGGTGATAATCATAAACATGAATAGTAAGTAATTAGATTTCATGGTAACATAGAGGCAACATGGGAATGTGGAAACAACTTTAACCATGAAATCATAAAAATAGATCAAGGCTAACCACTAAGACATAATAACATGGTTAAAAATGTCTCGTTATGAATTAGGTTCACTCCCTAGTATCATTCATGATATATCATGATACAAAATAGTACTGAATGAATTATAGGGATATATAATTTTGGGTGTACCTATCACACTCATATCATGTACATTCATAAGTGTTCCGAATAGATCATTCAATATAGGATCACATTTCATCAAATTTAATTACATGATCAAGGGATGTGGAATATATAAAATTAATTCCACAATAAACCAATTATAGGTATGTCTAGGTGAATATCCTTCAGTGTAAATAGTGATAGATTTCAAAATAAAAAGGTTTATCATGGAAAAATCATAGTGATATTCGGCAGCATAATGGGGGACATAAATGTTCATGGGAGGTATTAATGAGAGTGAAAGTGGTCTATAATCATTTATATTTCATAAGGGTATTAAGGTTATATATAAGAACATATCCTAACATTAGTAATATAATATAAAAGGCACAAGATAATGAAGATTCTTGAATAAATAGAATATTGAGAGGATCCCTTACTAAATTTTGGCATGGTAATAGCTTAGAGAAAGGTCAAAATGAGAGGAGATAAATGAACTATCATTAAATGAAAATAAATTATAAATTAAATTCATATTAATAAATTAATTTCCATATAACCAATTGATATTAAAATGTAAAATTATAATTAAGGTTCTTGAATTGAAAATAAGAGGGAGATGTCCCTCACTTATGGTACAAAAAATCACAGGACAATCTTGGTAGCATAACGGGTGTAGATAAATATTCATGGGAAGGATTAATGATATTTATAGGGGTTTATAATCACATGGAAATAAAAATATAATTTATAATAATTTATAAAAACATTACCAAATAAGAACAAATGAGAATTAAGAGACACGATATAAAAGAGGAACTTGAATAAAAGAATATAGGGGGATCCTATACATTGAGAGGGTGATTCCAAAAGCTTGAGAGGATATTATTGATAGATTTGGGGAACATTAGGAGGAATATAGAGAAGTTAAGGAATATTAAGGATGTAATTCAAGGTTTTTTTAGACAATAGGAATGGGATCGTGGGTGGGTTTATATAAGAAAAGAGAGGGGAGTTCTTCATTATTTCCTAAACATAAATTTTAGACTCTATAAAATAAAATAATCAAAATAACAAAACTTCCCATGGTTTTTTCCCATGGTTTCTACAAAATAGAGGTATTTTTCAATATTTTATAATTAAAAGGAGATAAAGCATTAAAATATTGCCCTTGGTGATGTGAAAGTGAGTCATGTTCATAAATAATTATTTTAAAAACTTAAAATATAACATAGGTTTGAGGATTCAAAAAGGCATTGTAAAATTAATAAAATAACCTAAAAACACATTATTTTAAATAAGAAACTTATATTTTATCATTTATAACCTTTATTTTATTTATAATATCACTTTTGGGTCATTATGATGTCATAATACACACTGTATATATTTATACTGTATTTAATTTTTACCTAAAAACTCAACTATCTCATTAAATTAAGAAAAATTCACCATTAGATAATTTCAATGTGATGATTCTAAAAGTGATATTTATTTTATAAAAATAATTTTTTAAATATGTTAATTTTCAAATTTAAAATAGGAATCAACATTTATTGAGAAATACTAGTTTTTTCGACAATAATAGTTTTTGAATCCCTATAAAAATTATATTAGACTACATAAACATTATATTATCATTTATATTTAATATTTTATATTAAATAATAATACTTAATTATAATACCCTTTATTTAATAATTTTTTTAATTAATAAAAAAGTGTCTATATTAAAACTATATATTACCCTAACTACAATTTATGTTTCAACACATCAAAAATCTAATTTTTATCAAAATCATTATTTAGTTATTTATAAAGTAACAAAAAAACATAATCATTATTATATTTAAATGAAAATATAAATATTCATAATAATATTGTGAATATTTTTTTATTCATTGTTAAATTATTTTTACCCTTAAGTAACCTATTTTTCTTTTACAGTGTTAATAAATCTTTAATAAGGTTAATATTCATATTGGCCAAAAATTAAGTTGACCGTATAACCCAATATTAAATATTATGATTTTAAATATGGAATTAATTTTAACAAAATCAATTAAAATATTTGGAATAATTTAATATAAAAAAACTATAAGTGCAATGAAAATTGGTTTTACAAAAAATGCATTTTTCAAGGAAACGATTATTTCACTTTAAAATGACAACTATTAATATTAATTATTTGAATTTAAATTACTAATTATAGATATATAATATATAATTTGAATTAAAATAATTCCACATTATGTTTTATTTTAATTAAATATAATAGATAGACATTGGCATTTTAGAATAGTTTTTCAGAAAACTTCCTTTTTAATCCTAAAAATATATTTATTCAAAAATATGGTATAAAGATAATTTAAATGTAATTAATTGGACTAAATATGACTCAATAATTATTATATTAATTTTAAATAAAATTTATATATTAATTATACTTTTAAATTAATTAATTTATCAAAATAAATAAAATTTTTATTAAAAAATGTATTTTCACTATTCACTAAAAAAACAATATTTTCTGAAAAATCCCAAAATATCACCCTAAGTTAATATTTATATTTTTATATAAAATAAAACATCAATTTTATCAAATACATACTCTAAATGTTCTATAAAATTATTATACTATTATTTTCACAAAAAAAAATTAAAGAAAACATATCTTAAAGAACAACACGACATTACCAAAAAATGATTGATTATTTAATAAGAATTTATCAATAAATTTAGGACATGTATATATATATATATATATATATATATCATAAAGTAGTAAATATTATTTATACCCACAAATTTATTGGCTAGGTTACAATGTTTTTATTTAAATAATCATCATTCGTTTGGGTTTGGGTTGTGTATCGCATATGTTACTGAACATAATTTTCTCATTTAAAAAACCTGGGGTGTTACACTTCAGGAGGCATAAACCTCCATACTTTAACAAAATCTTGAATCTATTAGTATTAAAATAATAGATCAGGTCCCTAGAGAAGGTGTTCCTTACTTTGGGATGTAGTGAATGGGGGAAGGTTATCGTTGATATATATCATCTAAGAGGAGATGTTAATCAATAGTGGTATTTGATTAAAAACCCGAAAAAGGAAGAAGTGATAGAAAATATAGAATAAAAGTATTTTCAGATTATATTATTTGGAAAGTAATTTTTTCATGATCAATGACCTGACATGGAAATATAATTCTTAAAGTTTAGAAGAAATAAAGAGGAATATATTATTGAGTATCAGGAAAACTTTACATGGTTAACAAGACATATTGTAGAGTATGTATATAATTATTAAAGTAAGATTTATTACTTTTTTAGGCTTTGAATCCAATATTTTTAAGTAAATTAGTCTGTTAAACATTTTCCTCATATGAGAATATCAGTAAAAGTAAATTCAAGAATGAAAATTAATTCTTGGAGTCTTAATTTCAATATAAAGTAAGAGAATAATAGGGTGGTTGAGTTTCATGGTGAAGGAAATTTGGAAAGGTGAAATAATGGAAGTGTTAAATTCACAACATGAAATAACAATCATAAGAAACACCAATGGGGTTTCTTGAGGTATTTGGAATTTTCTACAAGTGTATAGATAAATTCCATCAAGAGCATGATTACAGGGAAAATAAATAAGCCATTAATTTTCAAGGAATCATTTCAAAAAAATATGACTATATTTAAATAAATACCCTAATAGTTAAAGGAATATGCCCTAGAATATTCTAAGGGCACAAGGTCCTCTTTATAAAATAACTGTATCAGAAAAAGAGGTTCCAAATGATATTATAGTAGGTAATTTGATCATAAACTCAATGTAATCTAATTCATTATTTAATTATAGATCTATTCACTCTTTTAGATCTTATAAGTTTTTTAAGAGCATTTAATCACCTCCCAATCCATTAAATAAGGATTTTTCAGATAATAATCCTTGTAGTAATTTTAAAGGAACATAATTATATTGGTCTGACTCTATTAAAATTAATGGAGGTTCCTTAGTTTAAAACATGGTGGTAATTAAAATGGTTAATTTTGATATAATCCTTCATATAGGTTACCTCTCAAATTATAATGGAATAATTTATTATCATGACAATTAGATTTTAATCTATATAAGGACCTAGCCTTAATAATTGCATAATCTTCATTTTTAAGTCAAGAATTTATTCTCTTAAATTTTAGGATCCGTATAGGTTTATAGTTTTAGAAAATTAGTAAAAAACTCATTCATCACAAAAACCATAAATTAAAAAGTGGGCACTTTTGATTAGTTTCCATTTTTTCTATAATATAAAACTTTTAAAATAAATCATGATTTATTTTCTTGGAAAATTTTTATGAATTTAATCTTGACTTATTCCTTTCCCTTACCCATCCTTAAACCTTATAAAGAAAAATTAAAATGTGGGATGACCACAAAAAGATTATTGTGGGACATAAAAGAAATAAAAAAATTAGTCGAGTGAAAAACATGAGAACCCAATAAATGTTTTAATTTTATCTCAGATTTTATTTATATAAATAAATGATTCACTTTCACATGAAAAACATACTTTTTAATCAAAAAATCATTAAAACCCATAGTTATCCAATTAAAAGACTTTTTTTGACTTATATTATCATATTCATAACCCATTTTAAACTTGTATTAAAAGTAAATGGAACCTAGTTAAATCTGTAGGAGAAACCCTATGTTAAATCTCTCCTTACTACATATTAATACAAGTAACATTATCCAATTAATTGGAGTGATATCTGGATGCACCCATCAAATAAGCTATATCAGGCCCACTTATTGCTATCTGGGCACACCCATCATATAAGACATAACAGGTTCACACAACACTATCTGGGTGCACCCAATTCTTGTATAATTATCAAACACCATATCATGAATAAAACATTTTATTTTTTCATTTTTTTACCATAAAATATTCTCATAACTCTTTTAAACTAATATGAAAATCACTTTTGGATATTAGAATAGAATTTTCTTTTAAAACCCCATTTTCAATGAAAAAATATCCTTTTATTTTTTAAAAATATTTTTAACATCCAAAATGCCCAAAAAATGGAATAATTATTTTTTATTGAATAAAAAATGAAATATTTTAAATTAATCCAAACTTTAAATAATACTTACGGTGGCAAAAAATTTGTTGGTGTTATATACATTAAAATATAACATTCCTTTTTTTGTTTGTAAAGAAAGTCACACATTCCATAAAAATATTCACTTTTTAAAAAAACATTGAAATTAAGAAAAAAAATCCTTTAAAAAACTCTAAATTCTATAATAAAATCATTCTACAAACATGTACATTGAAAAAAAATAGATTTGGAAGGTAAACATTAAAAGAGAATATTTTTTTAAGAAAAGTATTTTATCACTTTGGAAATATTTGAATCATAATCCCTAAAAATAATAACAATAAAATAACATTAAATAAAATTATAAATAGATAAATTCAAGATATAACATGTAAAAGGGGTTGTATATACACCTTATAAATGAATATAAGTTCATAACATCAAAATATGCCTTAATGAAAGGAAATTAAGATGAAGTCCCTTGCCTCGTGTTCAATTCATCATGTTCATTCTTTATCTTCCTAAATAATAAATTATGATAATTATTTAATTTATTGAAAACATTTACCAATTTTATTATTCCTTTTATTTCACTTATTATCATGTCATATGTGATTACTTAATTAATTAAGTTTACTTTATAAGTTTTGACGTTATTCAACTTATATGACAAAAATGATTATGGTAGGATGAGTATTGGTAAAATGGGTCCTTATTAAAAATCTCCAGAATAATAATCATGATATAATTATAATATTTTTATATGAATTATATTTTTAAGACCAATCATGAAATATTGATTTTACAAATGAAGTGTGTTATGATCATGAAGACAGTAGGTCGTACGTACGCATGAGTAATGTTTACATTTTTCAATGATCATTATGGAAAGGAGTTAATTAATATTTTATTTTTTAATAATGATAATAATATAATATATACCATATTATTTATTTATATATACCTATATATACCATTCTTGTGAAGTGGTGATGAAAAAAAGTATCAAATCACTTCGTGGAGGTGGTATTCCATACGTACATGAATGGCGTTATCATTTTTCGGTGTTAATAAATAAAATGATATATTATATTTTAGTAATGATAAATATGTCCTAAATAAAAAATAAATTTATTAAATTTATCCTTATGACCTTACATTTAAATAATTAGTGAAAAAAATAATCACATTGCTTTGTGAGGAGGTAGTCCACCATACACACGAGCGACATTATCGTATCCCCCATGAAATGGAAAGTAATAAGTTATTTGTAATATAATAACTATATAAGTATAAATATGATAAAAATATCATATATATATAAAATTTAAATCCATTATTAAAAAAATCCATGTGAGGAAATGATATAACATGAATGGCATTGTTTCACGAGGCGGTAGTCCATTGTACACACGAATGATGATTTTGTATCCCATTTGATGGAAGATGAGATATAATTTTTTTATTCAATTAACACAATAACAACTAGGTATAAGTAATATAATGGTTTTATTATATAATCATCATTAAATAATTTTTTAAGAAGGTTTAAGAAGAAATAATATAAATATTATTGGTAAGGCATGATTCCTCTTCTTCGGACAACCATCGTAAGCACCAAAATTATTCTTAGGGAGGATTTATGATCAAACTAAGGGATCTAATTTGAGGGTAGAAATTTTATGAAGGTATTTTAGTAGGTATTTGATGATACAAATGGATTTTAATCTATGAAAAGGAATGGTTATGGGTGACCTTTTATAAGTGAGGGGAGTGAAACGATTGTAATTTTTGAAAAGAAAAAGGTGTGCCCACGTTTTTCACATACCACAAGGCTCTAAAATGGAAAATTATTGATAATTTGAATTTATAAGGTTATCTATATCCAGTAATTATATTTTATAAAATTTTATAGCTCATTTTAATCCTTATAGTTTTAGTTTAACCCCTGGTAAATCAGTTTTCACCTTAACTACGATAATTAATTTTTACTATTTTCACTATTCATTATGGTAAAAAAATTAGGTATAAATGATTATAAAATAAAAATTATTCTAATTATAAATATTAATTTAAATTTATAAAATTCAATTCACATAAGTTTCCAAACTTAATTTAAAATTAAACCCACAGACGTAACGAAAAAATGAGTTTTCAAGAAGTGTATTTTTCAAGAAAAAAATGATTTTAAACTAACTCTATGATCAATAAAAATTATTGTATGAATATAAATTAATATTTATTTATATATAATAAATGTATTTAATTAAAAAAAATCTCATTATGGATTATTTTAATTAATTAAAATATAGAAACAATATGTACTTTAAAACAATTTTTCAGAAAAACCCCATTTTTAAAACCAAAAATAAACTTATACAAAAATACCATATAAATTTGATTAAAAAGTAATTAGGCTGATGAAATATAACTAAATAATACTTATGTTACCTTAAATAATAATAAAAATATAATTATTCTTTTAAATTATTTAATTTATGTAAAATAAATTACTTTTTAACAAAAATTAGTATTTTTCACAATTCATTGAAAAACAATTATTTTCTAAAAAATCCCAAAATTTAACCCCAAGTAGATTATGATATTATGATTTAAAAATGAATTTAATTTTTTCAAATTCATATTCTAAAATTTTTAAATTAAACTTTTAAATAAAAAACACTAATAAAAGTGTTTAATTAAAACTATTTCCTTTTTTATTTAAAAAAAAGTTACTTAATATTTTTATATTGAATATAACCATATTAATAAAAAAGAAAATGATTTATTATTTCTCTCATATAATTTTCATATTCCCATGTTTCCTCTTCAACCAAATGGTTTTCCCATAAAACCATAACCAAGTGAATCACCTTATCCCACAACATGTAATATCTACAATCAATAATATGAATATGATGTTCCTTAAAAGAAATATTATCTTCTAAATAAACCACTTCAAGGCTCAAAACATGAGATGAATCTACCAAATATTTTCTTAAAATCGAGACATGACAAATGTTTTGTTTCTGGGATAAACTCAGGGGAAAGCCACTTGGTAGGAAACTAATTTGAGTTTCTTGAAAATGTCATATGATCTAATGAACCACAGACTTAGATTCCCCTATTTACCAAAATGCATAGCACTTTTCCATGGAGATACTTTAAGAAAAACATTATAACCTATATTGAAAGAAATATATTTCCTTTGGTTATCTGCATAACTTTTATTCCTAATCTCATATATCCTCATATGTTTTTTATTCAATTATATCATCTCAACCATTTCCTCTACTAACTTGGGTCTTATAAACTTCATTACTCTTGCTTCATCCCACAAAACTGGTGTATGAAACTGATTTCCATATAATCCCTCAAATGGGTCTATATTTATACTATAAAGAAAACATTTTTTATAAAAAATTCAACCAAATAAATATGTTGATCCCTAATTCCCTTATAATCCATTGAATAGGAACAAAACATATATTCCATGGTCTGAATCATCTTCTCATACTAACCATCGGTTTTAGGATGAAAAGTTTTAATTAAATTTAATTCAACACCCAATTATTTCTAAAGTCCTTTATAAAAATTAGATTTGAATCTGGGATTATAGTCTAAAACAATAGAGTGAGAAACTCCATGTATTCTGACCATCTCCATTAAATACAGCTGAAAAATCTAATTAAAAAACATCTCATCCTGAATGGGAAAGAAACATGAATATTTAGTTTCTCAATTAATAATAACCCAAATCATATTTTCATCCTGAGAATTCATTTTCAATCATACCACAAAAACTATTGATATATTTTCCCATTTTCAATATATTACTAGAAATGGTTGAAGCATTCCCTTCGATAATTATCATTCTTCTTTAACCTTATAAAAATTAAAACACTTCATGGTAAATTCAGCAATATACCTTTTCATACCATCCCACCAACAATACACTAGAATGTCTCAACATGTTATAATGATTCCCAGATGAATAGAAAATAGAGATCTATGAGCTTCACTCAATAAATATCTCTTCAATTGGGAATCATACGATACAAATAATTTTTTTCCAAATCCAAAAACACCTTCTTTATCAATATTAAAATTAGTAAACTTAACCTTATTAATAGATTATAACTTTTATTACAAAACATAATCCTCCTTATGAAAAAACTTATTTATTTCTAACAAAATCAGTTTCACTGAAACCTACAATAAAATAGAGTATGTACCTACATCTATAACTTCTAGGAAAAATTTCATTAAATCATTAACCAAATGGTCATGTTCCAAGTGTAACATTGTTAATATAGCACTATTTTTTCTACTCAAAGAGTCATACACATTGTTTTCTTTTCCTAGGTGATAATTAATTTAGAAATAATAATCCTCTATAATTTTCATCCATTTTCTCTTTATCGTGTTTCATTATTTCTAAATGAATATATACTTCAATCTTTTTTGAACATCGCATATTTCACACTTTACTCCATAAAAATTATGCCTCCAAATTTTTAAAGTAAAAAACAACATAATATAATTTCAATTCATGTGTACGGTATTTAACTCATGAGGTTTTAATTGATGGGAAGTATAATAAATTACCTTATCATTATACATCAAGACACATCCAATTACATTCAAAGAATTATCATTGTTAATGAAAATTTCACTATTTATGGAAGGTAGTTCCAAAACTGAATCATTTACCAATATTATTTTTAGTTCCTGAAAATAATCATCACATTCTTTTTTTCAGAATAATTTTACTCATTTTTGAGTAACTTAATTATTATGATATAAAATTGAGTAAATTTTTCATTATCCCTCCATTAGTAACCTAATAGTCAAAGAAAACTATGAATCTCTATGAAATTTGGGAATTTTGGACATTCTTCAACAACTTTTGTTTTAGCAGGGTCAACAATAACACCATATTTAGAGATAATACGTCTAAGGAAATAATTTTTTGTAAAAAAAATCACACTTACTAAATTCTGCATATGGTTTATTTTCTTTTAAGGTATAAAAAAATCCTTGGATGATTTTCATATTCCTAATGACTTTTAGAATATAAAAAAAAATTATCAATAAACATAAACAAAAAATTATCAAATGAAGCCTTTAGAATGTCATCCTCCAAGAATAAATTCAGAGTCTCATTGAACCATATTTCTTTTTAACAAAAAAATAGGATCACCCCAGGGTTAAATACTAGGTCAAATAAAACCTTTATCTAAAAAATCCTACATTTTATTTTTCAATTCTAAAATTTCTACTTGATCCATTAAATTAGGGGTTTATAAATAGTCATAGAATCAAGCACTAATTCAATAGTAAACTCAACCTTCTCATCATAAATAACACCAAGAAAATCATTAGGAAATACATCTATGTATTCAATCACTACTGGAACATAACTAATTTGAATAGTTTCTTTATTTTGAATAATATTAGCTAGGTATCTTTCACTACCATCTATAATCAATTTCTCAGCATCTTAGTAAGTTATCAAAGGAATGAAATCATTAAATATAACTTTCTTTTCTATGAAATATATCTTATCAGGATAAACTTAATTCCAATCCATACAAAGAATAATATCAAACTTTATTATGGACACTTCAACAAGATTTATAGGAAATACCATCTCACTGATAATAATAGAAATATTCCTATAATTATTGGTGCTACAATATTTCCACCCAGTTCTTTCACCAAAACTTCTATATTACTTTAATTAGTGTATATTCCCAATTTACTTGAAAATTTCTCAGAAATGAAAGAATGTTAATATCCATAGTCAAACATGGTATTCTCATAATTAGAATAAACCAATAACATACCTGTCACCACTTCATTTCATAGCCCAACATCAACCATAGTAGTTGAAAATGATTTTCCCAAACCCATTGATTTTCAATCTTGTTGATTTTCACCTTGACTAACTAACTTTTACATGAATTAATATAATGAACAAAATCATTAAAACTAAAACATCACACCATTGTATGGATATTAGTTACCATATTCTTTTCCGGTTTATGAATATTCTCATTAGAGTTACAAGACCTATTACCAAACTGGTCACACTGAAAGAATTTCCCATATCCTATCAAATATTCTTTGAAATTTAATTTACCAAAATTTGAACATTTTGGGGGTTTACCTCTAAAATTCATAGATATTTCTTCTTTATTGTCTACCAACTTGACCTTTTATTACTATTGTCATCTCGAGGAACATATATGTTAGTAAACTCTATCTCAACTTTCTTATCATAATGAATCACTTTTACATAACTTCTATATTATCAGGTTACAAAATCTCTTTATAAACTTGGTTTAAACACTAAGTAAAATCTATTAATTTTACTATCAGTGTCCTAAATAAAATATGGCATATACTTGGACAATATTGTGAACTTTTATTCATATGAAGCTATATAATCATTATCTTTTTTCCTCAATTCCAAGAATTGTTTTCCCATCCATAGTCAAAACAACCTTGTGGAAATATTTATCAAGGAAAAGATCCTTAAATGTTTCCCATTCCATGTCATCAAGATCATATTTATCTCTGGTATTCTTATCCAAATACCACCATCGATTAACTTCACCTTCAAAATGATGAATGTAAAGAGTTAAATTTTGATTTTCTGAACATTCTATGACTTGAAATATATTCTCCAATGCATTTATTCATCCTTTATCTACCACGGGGTAAGATGGACCACTAAATTATGGGGGATATTATCTTATGAAATTCTTCACTATTGAGATGTTCCTCTATAGTAGATACAGCTACTCCCAATCATGGATACCACCACCATTAATATATTTTTTCAACTAATTTATTTCTTAAATACTCCTCTGTTCTAATTCCAACCACCTGAGGATTCTAATTTTGAAGGATATTTTACTATTAGTGCCTTCCCACTATATCTTACCTATTTCCTCTATGGAAAAAAATTCCAGAAAAATGGTTTATATAGATCAACTTGGTAATATTAAAATGCTATATCATTTCATCTTAACTATAAAGTAAAATCTTCCAAGGGTTTATTATTGACATTATCCTAACCTATAAAGTTATTTAAACCTCCCTTTGATACCAACTATAAGGACCCAACCATAAAAATTACATAATATTGAGTTTTAAGTCAAGAATTAATTCTATTACATTTTAGGATCTTTTTAGATTTATATTTATAGAGAATTAGTTCAAAAATCATACATAACAAAAATTACAAATTAAAAAGTGGACACTTCTGATTAGTATCAATTTTTTCTATAATATAAAACTTTTAAAATAAAGTATGATTTCTTTTAATGGAAAGTATTTATGACTTCTAGCTTAACTTATTATATTCCCTTACCTATCCTTAAACCCTGTGAAAAAACATTTTAAAATTTGGGATGAGAAAAAAAAAGCTCAATAAGTAACATAAAATAAATAAAAACCATTAATCAACTAAAAAACATGAAAACCCATGAATAGTTTTACCATTATCTAAATGATATTTTATCGAAAGAAATAAATAATTTTCACATGAAAAAACACATATTTTTTCTCAAATAAAATCATTAAAACACATAGCAATAAAAACAAAAAAATTGAAACTTATATAATCACATTCATAACCCATTTTAAACTCATGTAAAAAGTAATTGTAACCTAGATAAATCCACAGAAGGAACCCTATGTTAACTCCCTTCATAATTCCTATTAAGACAAGGAGCATTACCCAATAAATTATAATTTTATCTGGGTGAACCCATCGTATAAGATATATGGGGCTCACCGAGTGCTATTTAGGCGCACACATCGTATAAACTATAACATGCTCACCTGACGCTATTTGGGAACACCCATCTCACCTATAATTCTCAATTACCATATCATGAATAAAAAAATTTATTCGTGCATTTTTTTCTTCATAATAAATTTTAAAAAATCTTTTATACTCACATTAAAATCACATTCAGATATTAAAATACCATTTTGTTTTAAAAAAACAAGTCTAAATACCAAAATACACTTTTCTTTAAAAAAACTAAATGCCCAAAATACCCAGAAAAAGGTAATTATTGTATTTATATGAATAAAATATGAAATATTTTAATGTAATATAGATTTAAAATAATGATTACCGCAGTTGAAAATTCATTTTCTTCGTATATGTTAAAATAGAATATTCCATCTGTCGTTTGTAAAGAAAGACACAAATTCCATAAAAAGATTACATATTTTAAAAAAATGAAAGAGATAAAAAAATACCTATATAAAACTCTCATTTCAATAATAATATCATTTTAAAAACATTTACATGGGAGAAAAATAGAGTAATAAAAAACTTTAAAAGAGAATTTTTTTAAGAAAAGTCTGTTATCACTTTAGAAGTATTTGAATCATAATACCCATGAAATAATAACATTAAAAACTTTAAATATAATTATAAATAGATATATTTATGATATAACATTTCAAATGAGTTTTATTTACACCTCATAAAATAATATAGGTTTATAACATCAAAATATTCCTCAACAAAAGGAAACTGAGATGATGTCCCTTACCAAGAGTTTGATTCAACACGTTCATTATTTATCTTCCTAAATGATAAACATATGTTAATTATTTATTTTCATGATAAAAAATTTCAAGTATATTATTCCCTGTATTTTACTTATTACCATGTCATATATAATTACTTAATTATTTAAGTTTTCTTTGGAAGTTTTGATGGAATTTAGTTTGTATGCCAAAAATGACTATGGTAGGTTGTGAATTGGTCAAAGAGGTCATTATTAAAAATCTCCAGAATAATAATAATGATATAATTATCATATTTATAAATAAAATTATACTTTTAATACCAATCATAAAATATGTTTTTGAGAAATGGATTACATTTTGATCATGGAGACGGTAGGTCGTAGTAATCAAGTATAATATTTTCATTTTTAAACGATCATTATAGAAAGGAGGTAAGTAATACATAATATTTGTATAATGATAAAAATATCATATATACTATATTATTTATTTTAATATACTTATATATATCATTATTATTTTTTGGTGATGAAAAAAAATAATCACATAGCTTCATGGAGGCGATAATCCACACATACACGAACGACGTTATCATTTTTCAGGGTAAGAAAGAAAATGAGATATTATATTTTAATAATGAAAAATATGTCACCAATATTATAATTATTTCATAAATATCACATGTATTAATTAAATTTATCCTTATTACCATACGTGTAAATCATTAGTAAAAACGGATAGCATTGCTTTGCAATGTGGTAATTTGTCATAAACACGAGCGACGTTGATGTATCCCCTACAGAATGAAATAGAAGAAGGAATATTTGATATAATAAATCAATAATTATAAATATGTTACAAATAAAATATATATACTTTAAATTATTCATTACAATAAGTCTTTATAGGCAATGATGGAAAAATAATGGTGTCAGCTCGCGATGTGGTAGTTCACCGTACACATAAATAATGATTTTGTATCCCATTTTATGGAAGAGGAGATGTATTTTGTTTATAAAATTAATATAATAAAATTTAATTATATGGTATATACCAGTTTTATTATATTATAATCATATAAAAATATCTGAAAGATTTTTAAGAAGGAAAAAAATTAAAATTCTTGGTAAATCATGATACCTCTTCTTTGGACAACCTCCTTAAGTAAGCACAAAAATCCTTTTTTGTATGGATTTTAGATAAAAAAAATAAAGATCTAGGTTATAGGGATAAAATTTAAGAATTTATTTGGAAATTAATTGTTCAATCCAAATGGATTTGTGTGTATTAATATTATAGGATAGTGGGGGCCTTTTATAAGTTAGGTGAGTGGCACACTTGTAATTTTTGAAAAGAAAAAGACGTACCCATGTTTTTCACATGCCATGAGGATCCAAAATTGACCATTATCAAGACTTAGACTTGATAAGGTATAAATATGGTCATGAAATATATTTTATACATGTTTATATGTCATTTTAACCCTTATTTATTTGTATATCCCCCGGTAAATTCGTTTTAACCTTTACTGTAGTAATTAATTATTTCTTCTTTCACTTTTCATTATGGTAAAAAATTAAGTTGACCTTATTAAAAAATATAAATTGTTCTTATTAAAAATATATAATCCATTTTAACAAATTCAATCCACATAAGTGGAAATTTTTAATTTTAAATTAAACAAGCATAAGTGACGAAAAAGTGGGTTTTCTGGAAGTATTTCTTTTAAAAAAAATAATTATTTTATATTAACTCAGTGATTAATAATAATCACTACATGATTATGAATTAATATTTACTTAAATATATTCTATAAATTTCATTTAAATCATTTCTAATTAGGGATTATTTTAATAAATTAAAATGGAGAAACATTATGCACTCTAAAACTGTTTTTAGAAAAACCTCTTTTGAAACCCAAAAACATGTATACTAAAATCCAATATAAATTAGATTAAAAATTAATAAATTGGATTAAATATAACAAAATAATTATTATGTTACTTTAAATCATAAACAAAACATAATTTGACTTTTAAATTACTTATTTTTTTGAAAAAAAATGACTTTTTAACAAAAACCAGTATTTTCACTATTGACTTGGAAGCCAATATTTTTTGAAAAATAACAAAATTTAACTCGAAGTAAATGTTGATATTATTATTTTAAAAATTATATTAATATTTTAAAATTTAAATTCTAAAATTTAGAAATTAAACTTTTAAATAAAACCATATAATAAAAGTATTTAATTTAAACTATTTCCTTTTTATTTAAAAATAATAATTAAAATTTCATAATAAATATAACTATACTAATAAACATGGGATTTATTTATTCTATCATTACCTAGGTTTATAAGGTATAATATCCTATAATATAATACCTTGTTTTTAGAGGATATACATCATTACATGGGTCTAGTTTTAAAACACCTCCAATAGATCATCTAAATAAAATTCTCAATAATGATAAAATAATGAATGATAAGGATATCCAAAGAATAAAGGATGTATCTATTACAGGGTATTATATTGATGTATTTCACAAGTAAAAACCTATATATCCACTTGACCATGTATTTTATTTCTCTATTAACCTTATCCATGGGGCAAAACTCATATTTAATCCTCTCTGTATAATAGCTATGATGAAATTAGTGGAATTAAAAAAAATATAAGAGTTTTATGGTAATGGATTCATACACTATAAGAATTTAACCTTAGGTGACACCCATATTATTTGGGAAAAAATAACTATCATCTTATGAGGTTGTTAATTTATTATAGAAAAATCGATTTCATTACTATAAAGAATAAGTATCCTTTACCTTATATTGATGATCTTTTTTATAAATTTCAAAGGGAATAAATACTTCTCAAATATTTATCTAAATTATATATATCATTAATTAAAATTCATGGATGATTATATATCAATTACATATTTTCATATAAGGAATGGGCATTATGATATCACTATAATTCCTTTTGGGTTAACAAATTCACCCTCAATGTTTAGGGATCTAATAGAGTATCCAAATATTATATTGATAAATATTTTTTGATTTTTATTGATGATATATTGATATAATATAATTACTATAGATATCATTAAGACCATTTATATATCTACCTTAATAATTTAAAGAAGAATATGTTATATGTTAAAATTAGTAAGTGTGAATTTTGGCTTCAGTAAGTTTCTTTTCTTGACCATATTGTCTACAAGGATGAAATATCAGTTGAACATAGAAAGAAAAACATTTTTGAAGAATGACCCATGAAAATAAATATAATTGATATATGTAGTTTAATTGGTTTTTCTGGTTATTATCAATGATTTCATGAAATTGTTTCCCAGTTATCTAATCTATTAACCAAGTTGAGTGATAAATGGGTCAAATTCATGTGGTTTAAGGAATATGAAGACATATTTGAAAGATTAAATAAAATATTGATCAATGCACTGGTAATTACCTAACCACATATAAAGGAATGATTTTTTATATATAGTGATTCATCGAAGAAAGGACTAGGGTGTCCTTATGTAAAATTATAGAGTTGTTTATTATAAATATAGGTAATTAAATACCCATGAAAAAAAATTATCCCACTCATGATATTGATCCAAAAACTATAATCATTAAATTTAAAATATTTATAAACTATATTTATGGGGAAATATTTGACATATACACTAATCAAAAGATTTTAAAGTATATATTCACTCAGAAAGAGATCAACATGTGACAATAGAGATAGCTAGAACTACTCAGGGATTATGAATATGCAATGCACTACCACCTTGGGAAGGCGAAAAATGTCGTTGATGCATTGATTATGAAGTATTATAGAGTTCTTTCCATGATGAGGAAGAAAACGAATCCTATATTCATGGATTTGTTAAATTTAGATATGTAAATTATTAAGGAAAGGGAAACATCATTACTTTTTCCAATAATTTAGCAACCAACTTTACTAAAGAATATAAATATTTCTTAATAATATGACAGGTTTTATAAAAGAAAATCAAATCCATAAAATATTTGAGATCGAAAGACTTTATCTATGAAGATGGTACATTAATGTTTGGAAAGATACTATGTGTAACATTAGTATTAGTTCTAAGGAAAAAATTACTAGATAAATCACAAATATCAAACTTATATATACACCCTAGTAGTACCAAGATGTATAGGGATATAAAATAGAACTTTTAGTGGGAAAAATGAATTAGTAATTTTTAGATTATGTATCAAGATTATTTTTATGAAAATAAGTAATGGTGGAAATACAACATCCAAAGGGTATCATGAAACCACTCCCTATACAAATATGGAAGTGGTATAACATTACAATGTAATTTTTTACTTTACCACCTAAGACATATAATAATAATGACGTTATAATGGTCATTGTGGATTGACTTACAAAATATTAACATTTTTTACTAATAAAGGAGGATCAAACCCTTGAATTTATATAATCGATATATATTAAATAATTTTTAAGAATTCATGGGGAATATTTATTAATTATAACTTATCATGATCCTACTATCACATAAAACCTTTAGATAAGTCTATAAAATTATTTATACATTGAGATATATTTGACCATCACCTATAATCCTTAAACTGATGGTAAGTTTTATAAAACCATCCAAGCCATAGAGGACATGATGAGTTCATGCTCACTTAAATCCCAAGGACTATTGGACAAATAACTACCTCTATTGTAATTTTCATACAATAATATTTTCTATTCAACCACTCAAATGGAAGTTTATAATTCCTTGTATAGAAAAATATGTTTACTTCAATGTGTTGGGATGAGGTTGGAGAAAGGATACTTGTTAGTCAAGAACACATTGAGGAAATAACTAATAAGGTGTAGGCTATCCAAAATCATATCATGCCAACTCAAAGCAGAAAAAAAATCTATGTTCATAATTGAAGGAAGGACTTATAATTCTAAGTAATAGATCATGTCTTCTCTAAAGTATCATGATGGAAGGTAGTTATAAGTTTTGGTAGCAAGGGGGAGATAAATTATAAGTACATTCGGATTTTAAGATATTGGATAGAATTGGGGTAGTTTATTATCATTGAGATTTTACTTCATGATAAAATATCACTGCAGTTGTTCACTAAACCCTTGAATTGAATATCAAGTATCTACATCATCATTATTTTATGTTACATGGTTATGGTCTTACCATTATACAACCTAGATAAAAAACACCTTTTGTATTTTAGATATTATCGCATCCACTTAGCATTATCCCATACTATATCCTAGAACATAATCCCTCATTAAATCATGTGAATACACACACAAAGAAGAGTTATATTATAGAGGACTTGTTATCAACTAAGAAAAGTATCATCCATACATGTTCCCTCATGAATAAAATAATTCATGATTCACTTCAGATCAAATATAATCCTTAAGTTCATCCTAGGAATAACCAATCTATAGAGGTCATATATTATCCACTAAGGTCTTATTATATGTCACCTCTATATTCTAAATCCATCCCAAAGTTATCATTTCATTTAAGGATACATGTCTAGTCACTTTATCACACACTAGAAAAAATACCCACGCCATGATAGATCATACTCCACTATTATTCAGTGATCATATCACCATATGACTATCATAAAAATACTAGGTCTAACCCATGACATGAAAAAAAAATCCAAATGCTCAATTGTGAACTTTTATACCCATCAATTGGTAATTACAATGTGTCCAACACTATTGTAAGGGTCTTCTTATAGCCAGATTGTATCCCGTATTTGTACACACTTAAAAGCCTCATTGAAATACCATGACCCATTTTCGAATAATTGAGGAACATAGAATGATTTAATTATATCACAATATTAAGAGTACCTCTCAAGGTCCGAATAATGTGCAATGATCAAGGGATTCACTGTATATCCAAACCCAGTCTAGCAAACCAATTTCACATGGGTAGATTTTATAATAAATCAATATATTTTATAATAAATATTTATATATTCAGATAATCCACATAAGTAAACCATATCAATAAGAGATCACTCAAACATTCATGATTTCAAAAAAGGTTACTATGTACATGAATTCAGTCAAACCACACCATTTCTCAAAACATACTTTTTTCTCAATCATTAAAAAATCTTAAAAATAAAAAATTTTAAAAATCAATAAATTGAATCCCATTAAAATATTTAAAAACCATTTTTATAAGAAACCAAATCACATTAAATTTCATCTTTTGAAACTATTTATATTTCCCTTTGAATTCGTATTCAAATACATTCATTTAAATTCACTATTTACTTCGAAATATCATTTAAAAATCATTCACTATAACAACCCAACTCGTTATTTCATATTAATACTTGATTTATTACAAAAGTCAACAATTATTACAGCCTATATGATCAATAAGTGTAGTGTCTTGGGGAATTAGGTGCATTACATAACAATATAAAATAGGGAATACAATAACTTTAATGAAAAATTCTTTAACATGCTCCAAATACTGCTTCAAACTTAAAACTGTATGCGAAAACCTGAGGACATACATAGGAAAAGGGTGGGATATAAATCCCATTACATGTATAAACTTTCCATAAGTGATACATGTTGTAAAATAGATATAGAAATTTGGAATAATAGTAACATGAATAATAAGGCATGATAAAGCATTATAATCATAAAATGGGAAATGTGGAAACAAATTAAAACACTGAATAATAAATATACATCAAGGATAAACCTACCCAGAAATCATGCAAGAAAAAGTCCCATAAGGGAATCAATTTCAATCCCAATCCTAAAATTATGTATCATTATACTAAACATTACCCAATTCATCAGAGCACTATCTAGTCGCACCCATTATAATCATTTCATTCCTATGCTTAAGTATTCCATATAGATCTTATGACATGGATTCATTCATAATCATAATTTATTCCATGATCAAGGAATTTGGATTAAATAAATGTAACTCCTAAATCAATAAGTATATGTTCATAATGTTTAACACCCTTTATAGAATAATGTGAATGGTATTCACTATACAATTGTTTTGGTATGGAAAATTGTGGTGAAATTTCGGCTGTATAGCGGCATTACATAAAAATTCATAAAAATAGTTGATGAGATATAAATGGGTCTCTAATTATTTTTACATAAAATTTTCAGTAATAGGGACATGTAAAATAATATCCCAACATTATAAATTTTAAAATATAAGGCAAAAGGAAATGAAGAAACGTGAATAGAGAAAATATTCCTTTCAAAATTTCAGCATGGTAACGGGTGTACATAAAGGATCATGGGAGGATTAATGAGATTGAAATTAAGGTATCATAATTTATAAATAAAATTTAAAGTAAGGGGAATATTTAATATCATATCCCATCATAAGAAAATGAAAAATAAAAGACATAACATAAAAGGAGTGCTTGATAAAATAGGAGAGTGGAAGATCCCTTACTTGATTGTGTGACTAAAAAGGCTTGGGAGGGGCTTCTTGAGAGATTTTGGGAAACATAGGAGGACTATAGAGAGTTTATATAAGATTATGGTCGTTATAAAATAATTTTTAGTGAATATAAATGAGATATTGGGTGGTTTTATATAGAAAAAGATGGATATTTCTTTATTATATAGGTTTTGGACTCCACAAAATAAAATATCAAAAACCACAAACCATCCAATTGTTTTTCCATTGGATTCTATAAAATGGTAGTGGTATTTAATATTTTATAAGTCCAAGGTCCTAGATTATTTAAATAATTCCCTTGGTTTTGTTGAGGTGAGTCATACTCCAAAAGAAATGATTTCAAAACCTTAAAATATATTACATGTTTTAGAGGATTTATAATGGATTTATAAATTAAATAAAATAAACTTAAAATCACATTATTTTAGAGTTAAAACATATATTTGGTCATGGATCTCATTTATAATAATTATTACATTATTTTTAGGTCATTATGATGTCATAATACACAAAGTATATTTATACGGTATTTAATTTTTACCAGAAAATTCGATTGTCTCATAAAATTATAAAAAATTCACCATTAGATAATTTTGATGTTATAAATAAAAAAATAATATTAATTTTATCTAAAAAAATATCTAAATATTTTATTTTTCAGTTTTAAAATAATAATGAAAATTTATTGAAAATGATGGGTTTTTCGAAAATAACAGTTTTTGAACCCTTTTAAAAATTACATTTGACTTCATAAAAATTATATGATAATTTATATTTAATAAAATCTATTTAATAATAAAATTTTAATAAAATTTTATTCATTTAAAAAATCCATTAATTCGTCAAAATTAATTCCTTAATTGAATTTGAATATTACCAAACAATATCGTTTATGTTTTATTGTATCAATCTATAATTTGTATCAAACTAATTACTTAATAATTTGTAATGTAAAACAATAAAGACTATATATACTAATAATTTCAATTAATATGAAATATAAATAATAATTTAATTAGGTCTACCTTGTTTCTATAATTTGTTATATTATTTTTTACACTTAATTAGCATATTTTCATTTTACCGTGGTAATTAATATTTTCTACAGTTACTATTCATATTTTTCAAATATTAATTTGAACTTATTACCAAATATTAATTATTAAGATTCTAAATATGGAATAATTTTTATAAAAATATATCCTCAAAGCTGATATAATTTAATTTAAACATAAAACACGCAAGCACGATGGAAAGCGGTTTTCCCAAAATAAATGTTAAGGAAAAGAATATTTTAATTTAACATTATAACTTGTAATATTAATTATATGAATTTCAATTCATAAATATATATACATATATATATATATATATTACCTAAACACTTCATTTATATCATTTCACAAAAGGGTTTATTTTGATTAATTAAAATAGAGAAACATTATGAAATTTAAAATATTTTTCAGAAAAAATGCGTTTGTAATCCTAAAAATAATCTTATACTAAGATCCAGTATAAAGATTATTTAAATTTGATTAATATAATTAAATATAACTAAATAATACCTATATTATATTTAAATAAAATTAAAATAATATTGGTAAATTTATGTTACTTAATTTATTAAAAGAAATAAAAATTTTACTTAAAATCGGTATTTTAACTATTCACTTAAAATCATTATTTTTTGAAAAATCCAAAAAGTTCACAAAATTTTGATATTGGTATGATGATATAAAAAATAGAGAAAATTTAAAAAAATACATTTTATAAATTTTCTATAAAATAATTATAATATTTTTTTCATAAAAAAAGAGATAAAGAATCAGTTTTGAAGAAAAAATATTTTCAAGAACAAAAATACATTATCAAAAATTGATTGATTATTTACTAAAAATTTACAAATATATTTAGGAAATATTTATATATTTAATAAATTATTTAATCTTAATTGTTTACAAAAAATTAATGGAAGGTTAAAATGGTCATATTCAAAAAATCATTCTTTATTTGCGTTCGGTGGTGTGTATCACACATGGCATTGAACATAGTTTTCTATCTTAAAAACACAGGGCATTACATTCTTCCCCCTTTAATAAATTGTGTTCTTTCAATTTAAATTTGAACTCGGTAAGAGATATTTTGACACATGAAAAAATATTTATTGAAAACCCAAATCATAAAAGGCTTAATAAAACATCCTCTTGAAAAGTGAGAAAGGGACGTACAGAGGTCATCACAAAATTTGGTTTCCAAGTTGGATAACTTTAGTGGGAAGTGAAAACATGGAAATTTAAGAGAAAACTAACACCAAATAACTATTTGAGTGTGATATAGAACATGGTCAGGAGAAATTCAATGGCCACAATACCATAAATCGAAGAAAGGTAAAATCACCATCAATTCATTGAGAATGATCACTATATGAAAACACTTTTTATTCAAGATTTTTTTCCTAGAGTTTAGGAATTTATTTATCATCTAGAATATGAACATAAGGAAATATACTTTCTTAAATAAAAAACTTTAATCCCTTAATTAATTTCCACTATAATCTCATCTTTTCTCCAAATGATGAGAACTCAAGATAATTTTTTTTAATGAATGAAGTAGTATAATAAGATTCAAATGGATCACATGATCCACCAAAGAACAATAAGATATTCTTCCTACTTCAAGCCATAGACTAGAATAAAGTGAAAATCAGAGATGATTATTTTAAAAAAATTAAACACATAAAGGGGAATCCAATGACATTAAAGGGATAACTTATAAATTACCTTTATCTTCTTAACTTATGAGTTTCTGGGATTCAATCTATGTTATCCATGATCTGTTTCCAAAAATATATTCTTATGGGAATTTTTTTATTCCCTTAATAATATTTATTAATGATCTTATTAGTTTACCAAATCATATCCCCTAGGAGTGTCAAACTAGGTGTGAAGTAAGGCCCATTATTGTATACCAAGTTACCCCGAGTTAGGTCTGGAACACCATGTCAGAGTTGTTACTTCAAGTTACATTTGTGATAGAACCATGTCCACTTATAGTATCAAAATAGGTGTGTATTTTTTTGATAAACCAATTAATATATACTTACCATGTTTTCTTATAATTAGTCTTATCTATAAGTCCTTCCACAGATTTATCTATTAATAATCCCAAAAATAACTAAACTTTTCCCCTAATACCAACTATGACTACCATAATATTTATTTCAACTTAATACTTGATTTATTACATAAGTATACACTTATTAAAACCTATATGATCGATAATTCTAGTGTATTTTTGAATTAGGTACATCACAGAACAACATAAAATAGGGAATACAACAACTTTATTGAAAACTTCTTTAACATGCTCAAAATACTCCTTTGAACTTAAAACCACATTGGATAACCTGGGGAGATACATAAGAAAGAGGTGAGATATTGTAAGATCCCGACCTTTTCTGGAGTCAATCTCAGGAACGTTTTTAGGTACTTTTGTTATTTTTAAGTACCTCTGTTTTGGAGTAGTGACTTGAGGTGCGTTTGGGTGAACTTTAAAGTAAAACAAAAGGGCAGTGGGTTTGCACGGTTTGTGCATGGTTTGAAAAACTGTGCGACAAAACCATACCTACCAAGCAGAACTAGACAGAGAGGTACACATGGTTTACGCAAGGTTTGAAAAACCGTGTGACCAAACCATGCGGACCGTGAAAATCTGGAAAGAGAGGTTTGCTTGGTTTGCGCACGGTTTGACAAACAGTGCGCCACTGTCTAGGAAACCGTGCACATGGTTTTTAATTCTTAAAATTCTTTTTAAAACCACCCGAAACCCGGGACTTCCTTATTTTCTGACCTTGGCTCGGGCTTGTAAATTTCTAGGTGTTTCCAAACCTCTTGGATAGATTCCAAGGTGATCCAAACACCTTTTCTCAAGATTGAAGGCTTGGATTGAAGATCTTATCTCCTTTCGGTAAGTAGATTTCATCATGTTGTTTCTTATGTTCTTTACTTTATCTTTCCTTGATCGTTTCATGAGATATTTTCATCGTTTACATGGATATAAACCTATGAGTTAAGGAATAGATCTAGGATTTTGGATCTAGATCTATTTTTGCAAGATCTTGATGCCTTTGATCTTATTTTTGGTTTTAAGGGTTTAGATAGAGAACTTGATCGACGACAATGTGCCGCTCGGATATTGGTGATTTTTGTTGGGCTAACTTCCATAAATAAATCGAGGTAGGGGGTTTAAAATCCAATCCCACAGTCTCATCTTGTTATGCATATGCAGTTGTATAAATGTTGTGTAATAAGTAATTAATTGGTGGTTTAGTTATGCGGTTCTTTGTGAATTTTGGATCTAGTTGAATATGGGTGAGAGTTATGATGGAAGGATAAGGATAATTAAACATTGAATAATGTTGTATATGTGAATTGGATATTTGATTTAAAAAAGGGTTGTGGGACACGTACTGACGCTCCTAATACAAACAGGGGTTCTAGACATGGATTTCTAGAACTAATGACATGCATGAAATTGATATTTTATGGGACAAGGACTAATTCTCCAAATACCCATGGGGTTGTGAGACAGGGACTGATGCTACAAATACTCACATGTGTGCTAGACATGACATTCTACACTCTTTCATTTATTTTGTACTGTGGTTTCATTTGGCTATTCGTAAACTTAATATTCTGACATAGTAAATATGAATTGAACAGGGGAATGGTTTAGGTTCCTACAAGGGCCGAAGCAGGCATTTTGTTTTGGGTGTTCTCAGGAACCCGGATTGTTAACTTATTAAAGAAAGGTTAATTGGATAAATATAATATTTTTTCATATTGCCTTGTTTTATTATTAATGAAACCGCATACACTGCTTATGACTGGATTTGTTTTTGACACTATTGGTGGTGACCTACTGAGTCGTACTCACACCCTACTCGGGATTCATGATTGGTACATGAATAGACTTTGTTGTTGTAGGACAGGAAAAGGGAAAGATTCCTCGTTAGAGTGATGTTTGGGGTTGGAGTTTGAAAGTGGGAACCGGACGTGGGTCAGAACCCATTTGGGGTCATTGTGTCCTTAATTTCAGTTTCATTGTAGACACTTAGCACTTGCATTGTCATATCATGTTCTACCTTTTAGTTGAGTATTGTATTTCTAGTTTTGATTATGCTAGTGACATTGTACTTTTGTATTTATATGTGTTTTCGCTATTTCTTGGTTACTTCTACTAGTATTTTATTCTGATAACAGAGGGTATAGTCTCCCTAAGACTGACTTACTAGACCCTTGCTACTAGTCGGCACCCTCTGGCGTATGGGGAGGCATGCTTGAGGGCTTGTGACCGACCCACACAGAGCACTGTTCAGTGGCTCCCGGGTCGGGACGTTACAAAGTGGTATCAGAGGGAGGTTTTCTTTCTTCTTCCTTTGTCTTACTATTTGGGGAAGGTATAAAGAGGATTAGGTAAAGTCAGGTCTTGATAATGATCTCGTTCATGGGAGTTTAAAACCCATGTACGAGGGGAAACTCAAGTACTCAAGGTGTGATTGTTGTTATTGTTATTTTTCATTATAGCTGAATATTATTTCACCTTGGGCGATGCACATGTTGTGTGATGTGATTATTTTTTCTAGAAATTGTTGAGTATTGATTCATGGACCAAAATGGAATGAGTGTTTCGTCTACATGAATCATTCTATGCACTCATCATTATTGTGACATGCATCATTTTAGGCATGCACGAGAAAACGGATTATGGGTAGATTGTTGAACTTAAACTATTTTTTCCCTTGCTTGTGAAATTGAAATGAAAATGGTGTCTAATTTTGAAATGGAAAGAAATAATTTTGAAGTGATATGAGTAATTTGGTTGTGTGTAGTTGTGGTAACATTGTGAACTGTTTCCTAAGCTGCATGTTTGGATTTGTAGAATTATGCCTCCATGACGCTTATTGAGAGGACGAGCAGGGGGTATAGTTAGAAATGGTCCTCTAGTGGTTGAACCTGAGGCACCAATAGTACCCATTGAAGAAGTGGGGGGAAATTTTCGAGAGAACCTCACCCGTTTCATGAAAATGATGGAAAGATACCCATGGTGGGTTGTGAAAAGTATGTCTGATCTTACGAGGGAGTTTCAGTTGCAGCACCCGCCGACTTTTACTAGAGAGGGTGGTCTGAAAAAAGATGAGTTCAGGATTGAGTCTACCCAGACTATACTTTACCACCTGGAGACACCTGTTGAGAAGAGACTCAAGTTGGCAGCTTACATGTTTCACGGTCAAGAGAAACGTTGGTGGGACATACAGACTCGGGATGGACAGCTGGAAGCTATGGAGTGGAAGGAATTTCAGGAGAAGTTCTTTGGGCACTTATATCCAGAGATTCTCAGATAGGAGAAAGTGGCTGAGTTCATGAGGATAACTCAAGGTAATATGTATTTAATGGACTATGTTGGACACTTTATAGACTTACAACATTTTGCTCCAGCATTGGAAGCAAACGAGGCCACTTCAGCAAGACGATTTCATGATGGACTTAAATGTGAAATTAAGTCTCAAGTGAATATTTTCAGGCTGAAGGAGTTTTTGGAAGTGGTAAATTAGGCTCTCATCTATGCTGGGAACCTGAAGGAGGCTTCGAGTGGTGGATAAATGGTTTTTACTGGATGGTCATGTGGTGTGGCTTTTGAGAGCAGGAATCGATGTTATGAGAATGTCAGCTAGGGATGTGGGATATAGAGTAACCTGGCAGAGGGGTTGGTTACACAAGACCTTAACCGAGTGTTTTTTCACTAGTGTGGAAGGCCAGAACATTATCATAATCAATGTCCCCGACCCCCTGTTGAATGCAGATCATGTGGTAGGATTGGACATCTCCAGAAGTTCTGCAGGAACCTAAAGGAGTCAGGTGGAGATGGATTAGCTAAAAAGGACATCTTTCTATACTCTAAGACTCATGACGGTCATTCCCAAAATCTTGAAATCATCCTAAGTACACTGATAGAGCACCGGTTATACGCCAAGCTATCTAAGATTCAATTTTGGATTGATCAGGTACACTTCTTGGGACACATCATCTCGAAGAATGGTGCTTTAGTGGATGCAGAGAAGGTGCAAGCAGTGATTTCTTGGGATCATCCCAAGAATATTTTCTATATCTAAATATTTCTGGGGTTAGCTGGATATTACAAGAGATTTATCCAATACTTTTCCCATTTGGAAACACCACTTTTGGGATTGACCAAAAAGGGAGTAAAGTTTGAATCGTCAGAGGCTTGTGAGACATCTTTTCAGGAGTTAAAAAAGTGTTTGACGTCCACACCAATTTTGGCTCTACCTGGGTCAGGTGAAGAGTACACGGTGTATTGTGATTCTTATGGGATAGGACTCAGAGCTGTGTTGATGAAAAGAGATAAAGTTGTGGCATACAGGTCTCGACAGCTGAGACTGCATGAAATGAATTTTCCAATGCACGACCTTGATTTGGTAGCAGTGGTTTATGCTTTGAAGTGTTGGTGACACTACCTCCTGGGTGAAAGGTTTACAGTTTATACTGATCACAAGAGCTTGAAGTACATCTTTTCTTAGCGCGATTTGAATCTTCAATAGCGGAGATGGGTTGAGTATAAGCAGTCTTTTGATTTTGAGTTTGTATATACACTTGGGAAAGGAAACGATGCCGCTGATGCTTTGAGTAGGAAGAATCAGACCCAGATTGTTCAGGAATCTAGTGCCGAGTGGAGGATGATTTCGTTGTCATCTGGAATTCATGTAGTGGTTCAGGAGAGACAGGAGGAAATGGCACTCGTGTCGGTTGTAGTGGATTCTACACTTTGGAGACGGATTAGGGACAAAAAATATTAGGACACTGGATGCTTAGCTTTGAGGGAAAACTTTGAAGGCGGGGAGACACCTTCAGACTGGAAGATAGACAAGAATGATATCATTTATATGAAGAATCAGGTATTTTTTCCTATGAGCATGCGAGAGGAGCTCATGTGGGAATTTCATGCCTCGAGATGGGCAGTTCACCCCAGTGTGACCAAAATGTATTGTGATCGGCAACGACAGTTTTGGTGTCTAGGAATGAAGAAGGAGATAGCAGGGTTTGTGACTAGATACTTTACCTATCAGCAGGTGAAGGTAGGGCATCAATGACCTGAAGGTTTACTACGGCCTTTTTCCATTCCAGAATGGAAGTGGGATGACGTGAGCATGGACTTTGTGATAGGCCTTCCAAAAACACTTAGGAAGAATGATTCTATATGGGTCATTGTGGATCGACAGACAAAGGTGGCACATTTATTTCCTATAAGGTAAACTTCTATAGTTGAGCATTTGGGAGAGCTATATTTACAGAAGATAGTTCGGTTGCATGGGGTGCCACAAACTATAGTTTCGGATCATGATTCACGGTTTACTTCACGCTTCTGGAAGGGATTGCAAAAGGCACTTGGTATGCAGGTTTTATTGAGTACGGCTTTCCATCCGCAAACAGATGGATAGTCAGAGCGTACTATACAGGTGTTTGAGGATATGTTGAGGGCGTGTGTACTTCACTTTGGTGGTACATGGTAGAAGCACCTAGCTTTAGTGGATTTTTCCTATAACAACAGTTATCAAGCAACTATACAAATGGCACCATACGAGGATCTTTATGGTAGGTCATGTAGATCACAACTATGATGGATGGAAGCAGGTGAGTCAGATTTGTTGGGACTGAGTCTCGTACAAGAGACAACAGAGCAGGTTCATCGGATTCAGAAACGTATGGCTACAGCTCCGAGTAGGCAGAAGTCATACGTTGATAGACGGAGATGACCCTTAGAGTTTATAGAGGGTGATCGTGTTTTCCTTCGGGTGTCACCTAGGTTGGGTCACCGTAGGATACGGTTGTAGGGAAAGTTTGCACCCAGGTTTGATGGAATTTCTGAGATTGTGAAGAGAGTCAGGCCGGTAGCGTACCAATTGGCTCTTCCACATAAATATAGTGCTATGCATAACGTTTTCCATGTATCACAACTACGACGGTATCACCCCGACCCTTCTCATGTGATTGATGTAAATGATATTGAGCTAGAGATAGATGCATCCTTTGAGGAGCATCTGATACATGTGTTGGATCGCAGTGAGAAGGTGTTGAGGGGAAACGTTGTTCCGATAGTTCATGTTTTATGGCAGCATGGACATGTGTAGGAAGAGACATGGGAAACAGAGGCAGATATACAGACTCAGTGGCCTGATCATTTTATCTCGGAATCTTAGAGAAGTTTGGTATTACAGCTCGAGGATGAGATGTTATAAGGTGGGGATAATGTAAGATACCGACCTTTCCTGGAGTCAATATCGGGCACGTTTTCATGTACTTTTGTTATTTTTAAGTACCACTATTTTGGAGTAGTGACTTGAGGTGCGTTACGGTGAACTTTTAAGTAAAACAAAAGGGTAGTGGGTTGTGCACGGTTTGCGCACGGTTTGACAAACCGTGTGACCAAACCGTGCCTACCAAGAAGAACTAGACAGAGAGGAACGCACGGTTTCCGCACGGTTTGACAAACCATGCGACCAAACTGTGCGGACCGTGAAAATCCGGACATAGAGGTCCGCACAGTTTGTGCATGGTTTGACAAACCGTGTGCCACTGTCCAGGAAACCGTGCACATTGTTTTTAATTCCGAAAATTCTTTTTAAAACCACCCTAAACCCGGTACTTCATTATTTTCTGACCTTGGATCGGGCTTGGCAATTTCTAGGTGTTTTCAAAGCCTCTTGGAGAGATTCCAGTGTGATCCAAACACCATTTCTCAATATGGAAGGCTCGGATTGAAGACCCTCTCTCCTTTCGATAAGTGGATTTCATCCAGCTATTTCTTCCATTCTTTCCTCTATCTTTCCTTGATCTTTTCATGGGAGATTTTCATTGTTTCCATGGATCTAAACCTATGAGTTAAGATATATATCTATGATTGTGGATCTAGATCTAGTTTTGTAAGTTCTTGATGCCTTTGATCTTATTTTTGGTTTTAAGGGTTTAGATCCAGAACTTGATCAACGACGTTGTTCCGCTCAGATTTTGGGTATTTTCATTGGGCTAACTTCCATCAATAAATCGAGGTATGTGGTTTAAAATCAAATCCCACAGTCTCATCGTGTTATGTGTATGCAGTTGTATAAATGTCATGGCATAAATAATTAAACGGTGGTTTGGTTATGAGGTTCTTTGTGAATTTTGGATCTAGTTGAATATCGGTGAGAGTTATGATGGAAGGATAAGAATGATTAAACATTGAATAATGTTTTATATGTGAATTGGATGTTTGATTTAAAAAAGGTTTGTGGGAAATGGAATGACGCTCCTAATATCCACAGGGGTTCTAGACATGGAGTTCTAGAACCAATGGAATACATGAAATTGATATTTTATGGGACAAGGACTGATGCTCCAAATACCCATCGGGTTGTGAGACAGGTATTGATGCTCCAAATACTAACATGTGTGCTAGACATGAAATTCTACACTCTTTCATTTATTTTGTAATATGGTTTCATTTGTCTATTCATAAACTACATACTGTGACATAGTAAATATGAATTGAACAGAGTAATGGTTTAGGTTCCTACATGGGCCGAAGCAGGCATTGTGTTTTGGGTGTTCTCGGGAACCCAGATTTTTAACATATTAAAGAAAGGTTAATTAGATCAATATAATAGTTTTCACTATTGCCTTGTTTTATTATTAATGGAACTACATACACTGCTTATGACTGGATTTTTTTTGACACTATTGGTGGTGACCTACTGAGTCGTACTCACACCCTACTCGGGCTGCCTTATTGGTACCCGAATAGACTTTGTTGTTGCAAGACAAGACAAGGGAAAGAGTCCTGGTTAGAGTGTTGTTTGGGTTTGGAGCATTAAAGAGGGAACCAGGCGTGGGTCGGAACCCATTTGGAGTCGCCGTGTCCTTACTTTCAGTTTCATTGTAGACACCTGGAACTTGCATTGTCGTAGCATGTTTTACCTTTCAGTTGAGTATTGTATTTTCGGTTTTGATTATGATAGTGACATTGTACTGTTGTATTTATATGCATTTCCGCTATTTCATGGTTACTTACTCTGGTATTTTATTCTGATAATAGAGGGTATAGTCTCCCCAAGACTGACTTACTAGACCCTCGCTGCTAGTCGGCACCCTCTAGCGTGCAGGGAAGCGCGCTTGAGGGCTTGTGACCAACCGGTACGGGGCACCATTCAGTGGCTACCGGGTCAGGACTTTATAGATATAAATCCCAGTAAGGGAATAAATAATTTATAAGGGATACATGTTAGACAATAGGCAAATCAACAAGGAATAAAACAAACATGAATAATAAGGCATTATATAGCATGATAATCATAACATGGAAAGTATGGTAACAACTTAAAACACTGAATCATAAACAAAGGTCAAGGATGAACCCAAAAAGACATCCTGGTGGAACAATTACCATAAAAGAATCAAGTTAACTCCCTTTCCCAATGTTATATATCATGATACTAAACATTACCTAATTCATTAGAGCACTTTCTAGGAACACCCATCATAATCATTTCATTATCATGCATAAGTATGCCATATAGATCATACGAAATGGATTCATTCATCATCATAATTTTTTACACAATCAAGAAATTTGGATTACGTACATTGAATCCCAAAATAAATATGTATATTTTCATAAATTTGAATATACTTGAAAGAATAATGGGTATGGTGTTCACTACACAATTGTTTTGTCATGGAAAATCATGGGGAAATTTTGGTAGCATAACGGTGTTACTTAAAAAATCATAAAAATGGTTGATGAGAGATAAAGGGTCTATAATTATTTTTATATAAAATGGGAAGTAGTAGGTAAACAGAAAATCATATCCCAACATTATAAATTTTGAAATATAAGGCATAAGGTAATGAAGAAACGTGAATAGAGAAAAGAATCCTTATGAAATTTTAGCATGGTAACGGGCGTACATAAAGGATCATTGGAGGCTTAATGAGAGTGAAAATAAGCTCTCATAATTTATGTATAAAATTTATAGTAATGGAAATGTGTAATATCATATCCAATCATAATCAAATTAAAATTAAAATACATAACATAAAAGTCATGTTTAATAAAACAAGAGAGTTGAAGATCGCTTACTTGAGTGTGTGACTCCAAAGGCTTGGGAGAGGCTTATTGAGAGATTGGAGGAAACTTGGAAGGACTATAGAGAGTGTATATCAAACTATGGTCATACTTAAAAGAGTTTTAGTGAAGATAAATGGGATCTTTGGTGGTTTTATATAAGAAAATAGCAGGATTTCTTTGTTATTTAGGTTTTGCAATCTGCATAATAAAATATCCAAAACCACAAACCATCCCACTGTTTTTTACAATGTTTTATTTAAAATTGGAGTTTCTTTTATTATTTTATAAGGGAAAGGTCCTTAATTATTAAAATAACTCCCTTTCTTATGTGGTGGTAAGTTATACTCTTAAAGAAATTATTTCAAAACCTTAAAATATATTACATGTTTTGGAGGATTCATAATGGATTTATAAAATAAATAATAAAATTACATTATTTTTAATGGAAAACATATATTTTTTCTTGGATCCCACTTTTCATATTTATTACATCACTTTTGAGTCATTATGATGTCATAATACACAAAGAATATTTATACGGTATTTAATTTTTACCTGAAAATTTGAAAATCTCTGAAAATTATGAAAAAATCACAATTAAATATTTTTGACATTATAATTCCAAAAATAATATTAATTTATCTAAATAATTTTATAAATATGTTAATTTTCAATTTTAACATAATAGCTGATGTTTATTTATAATGACTAGTTTTTTTAAAATAACAGTTTTCAAACCCTTATAAAAATTACATTTCACTTCATAAAAATTATATGATCATTTATATTTAACAAAAAATATTTAATAGTAGTATTTTGATAAAATATTATTTATTTCAAAACCCATTAATTAATTAAAATTAATTCCTTAATTGAATGTTATTTTTACCCAAAAATACCATTTTTGATTTATTGTATCAAAATATAATTTTTATCAAACTGATTACTTAATCATTTATAAAGTAAAAAAATAAATAATATATATAATCATCATTTAAATGAATATGAAATATAATTATTAATTATATTAAGGATATCTTGTTTCTAGTCTTTGTAAGATTATATTTTACACTTAATTAACCTATTTTCCTTTTGTCGACGTAATTAATATTTACTATAGTTATTATTCATATTGTTCAAATATTAAGTTGAACTTATTACCTAATATTAATTATTATGTTCCAAAAAATGAAATCCTTTTTATCAAAATCAATTCATAGAGGTGAAATAATTTAATTTAAGGATAAAACCTATAAGCACTATGGAAAGTTGTTTTCCAAAAATGAATGTTACGGAAAAGAATATTTTAATTTAAAACTATAACATATAATATTCATTATATGAATTTAAATTAATAAATATAAATATATTATCTAAAAATATAATTTATATCATATCACATTAGGTGTTATTTTAATTAATTAAAATTGAGAAATATTATGAATTTTAAAACAGTTTTCTGAAAAAATGTGTTTGTAATCCTAAAAATAATATTATACTAAAGTCTAGTATAAAGGTTATTTAAATGTTATTAATTTAATTAAATATAACTAAATAATACATATGTTACCTCTAAATAAAATTAAAATAATATTTGGACTTTTTATGTTACTTAATTTATCAAAGGTAATGAAAATTTTACTTAAAAGTGGTATTTTCATTATTCACTGAAAATCATTATTTTCTGAGAAATTCAAAAATTTCAAAAAATTTGATATTAATAATCAAATATAAAAAATGGAGAAATTTTTATAAAATAAATTTTGAAAACTTTCTAGAAAATAATTATATTGTATTTTTTCATAAAAAGAGATAAAGACTCGGTTTTGAAGAAAACATATTTTGAAGAACTAAAATACATTATCAAAAAATGATTTATTATTTACTAAGAATTTATAAATATATTTTGGAAATATAAATATATAATAAATTATTTAATCCTAATTATATCCAAAAATTATTGTAAGGTTAAAATGGTAATATTCAAATAATCATTCTTTGTTTGGGTTCGGTGTTGTATACCACATATTCTATTGAACGGAGTTTTCTCTTTCAAAAATTTGGGGCATTACACTCAACCTTTAAAATCAAATTTTAAAGGTCAAATCATTCGAATTTATAAAACTCTACAAATATATAAACTCACTTCCCCCTATAAATTCATTACATGGTATATTGATACGTGTTCAATCAATGAACTGTTAAACAAATTATTTAGCCAATCTATCAAATATTTTGGTGAATATTAATCTGAACTAAGGTTATACCGTTATACAGGGTATTTAGATAACAGGGAAATATGTAGATAAAAAAATGATAATCACACACAAACATAATACAACCACCAGTCAAACTATAAAATTATAAATCATTAAAAAAACTCAATGAATAATGGTCACCTGCCTGATATATAAAATTATATAATCAGAATAACCCTAGAAAAACTCATTGAGTGAAGTGAAGATGTCAATAGGCTAATAAATTCCATGGAAAGTGCTTGCATCAAGCTATCTGGCCTCCTCTGAGCAAACTCTAAAGTCCTTATCCAGAATCATAGGCCAATTTTACCAAAATCGATGAATGTAAATGTAAAATTCATTTATATGTATATATTTACTATAATGAAATCCAATGATATGTTCTCATCCACACTTGGCCTCCTCTTACCATCTCAAATGTGATCCCCGTTATATAGAATTGATGACATCAAACTCTATTGAAATAAACATCCAAATTCCAATCATAGAATAACATTTTCAAAATAATGGAAAAAACAAGAGAAAAGAGACGGAAATGAATAGATTTTATCTAACACCATACTACCAACATAACCCAAAAATCCACAGATTAAAGGATTTTAAATTAAGGAGAAATACAAAAAAAGGTGTAACCACCCCTTATATTTGTCCATTCAATAAATGAAACCCAAAGTGGATTTATAAAAAAACATCCTAAGAGACCAAACTTCCCCCACCTAAAAGAGGAGGTTAGGATCCACCACTAGTTGTCTAATAGACCTCACTAGACTTCAGTCAGACCATTAGGAACTCAGGGGGTCCTACTACTAAGCTCATAGTGGTATGAGAAATGGTACACATCCACTACCCATCCCATCATACACATAGTGTATTTCTTGCTTAGTTTTGTTAGATGCTTCAGTAACACGCTAAACCCTAGTTCATTACTTTTTTTACCAACTACTCAAATTTATTCACCATAATATTTCTATATCCAAGAAATAATTTTTAAGCTACCAAAATCATCAATAATTATATATATCGCTTACACTATGAATCATAAAAAATCAAAATATCTTAGATTTATCTCTACTGAAATATTTTCTAATGCCACTCATACTTGATAACATAAAACATTACAAACTCCCCTTTATAATTACTTTTATATCTAAAAAATTACTAGACACTTTCCAAAAAACAATATATCTCATAAACCATTTCATCGTTAGTATGTTTCAATATATCCCAAAATTTTCATCACACTACTAACTTGCAACTATAATCACTCAAGTATACTACTCAAAACCCAAAAAAAATGTCGAGATAGTCCATTGATGAATCTTTTATTCCCAAAATAATGATTGTATAATTAACCAAAACTTTTGTATAACCTCAGTATAATAACTAAATATATAGAAACAAACTCTTCACATTTATATAGTTTCCATAGTATTTTCCCATAGAAAATGAAACATACATAGTCAAAATAGATAAATATTCAAAAACTTTACCTGAATTCTCAATCCTAATCACATAGATCACTAATATCTTTCATAGAAGGCACATTAACCATGGATGATAATGTCTTGGTCAAGAAAATAATTTAGAAACACCTATACCATTCTCAGTCCAATCATTAAAATTATTTATGTAATTATGAATATTTGTTTTACACATTTCCAAACTATTAAAAAAAATTCAATTCCAAAAATACACCCGATGTTTTCAAAAAAAACCATTAGAATCCAAGGGTTTTATAATCAAAATAATAAATTCAAAAATCTAATGCCTCTTTAGTGAATCCCCTGAAAACCTATTTCTATTAACAATATCCATTTTCCTAGGTTTTAAATTAACCCTCTTTCCAAAATCCCATACCATTTCATAACCACTAGCTTCACAATCATTTAAAGTGAAATTGACTTATAAAAAGGATTGAGAAATGATGTAGATTATATAAAATCCCCTTTAAAAACATTTTTTTATAGTAAAAAACATTAAAAAAATTCTCTATGGAGATCGAAAAATATTAATAAAAAAATAAATAATATCGATAATAAAATCCACTAAATAAGATTAATTAAGTCACCAATAATAATATATTTTCTAAAATATATAATAGATTCTAATCAAGGTAGTTTATCAATTGACACTAATTATAGGAGTTTGTTTAATTCCCTATGCATTCCACTATAATAAAGTTTAAACAATATATAAATTGGATCCTCATAAATGCCTTTTAATTATACCAAGTCTTGTCTATTTCACCTATAGAATGATCAACCAAATTCTCACTCAAACCTAGAGTGCATACTGAAATCATGGCAATGCTTTTGAAACTTTGGTTTCAATTATATAAATGGTTTCTAGGAATGATTATGGTATACTTCCTAAGTCATAACATATTATCGATATATCTAACCAAATCTATCACAACACTAAATAATATTTCATTCTATTTTGTAATATCCCCTATCACATGTAATAATTTCAGACCGAAACTGATATATATCACTTGACCACAGGTGAACCACCCCCTATTATAGAGCCTACCAACTAACACTGAGTACCTAATCCACACATGGGGAGACTATTCCCTCATAGGTAACCCATAAGTTTCATTCCTGAATATATAAAATAATTTGTATACACCATTTATACAAAATACATAGCCTACATGTGGAAACAAAATTGGGATCCAGTAGTGTCATCTCATTATCAAATGTATAAAAGTAATAAAATATATATTATATTCATCCATCCATACATATAACTATACAATACAAAATAAATAACAGTATAATTCATAAAATACATAAATATTTTATCCCCATGGTCGACATATATTCTGTAAAATTAAAATAAATATAATAAAATAATATCTAACCAAACACATATATTATCAATATTTAACTCACCAACCTCTATACCACTTCTCATCCTATTCTAAAACATCGACTTGATTATAATACCCAAACTTAAAATGAAACTTAAAGAGACTCCCATGTTTTGTATACAGGTATGAAATATGTACAATGACTATATAGCATTTCCCTGCTCACTATGACTTACTAAGTTATAATTATAAAGTAGATTCTTATATAAGTTTTTGGTGAGCTCCACCCAACCCACATAAAGGATATATACCATGCATTCTCATGAAATAACATTATTATTAAGTAACAACATGGAATATAAATCACATTCACACACAAGGATATACACTAGAACAACCTAACTATAATAAAAATCTTAACCTATTTTTAACTATAACATATACACTCATATTTATAATGAGGTATAATATAAATTCACTCATGTATCATAAAACTAAATTACCAAGAGTTATCATCTTACATAATTTGATATCAAGATAGTATTGAGAAAGATTGTGAGGTCTGGAGTTATTTTCACCTTAGGGATCTTCTTAAGACCAAGAGAGAGTTTGTTGAAATCAATAGTTGAAGAACAATCCCTTTCAGTGTGGTTTTATTTAAGGGTATAAAATATCATAAGATAATGGAGTGGATATGATTTTGTGTTGAATATTATTTCGAATACATAAATCAAGTTCAAACCCATATAAAATAAAGTTCATTATGTGATAATAAGGTTGTTTAGAAGTCTAAAGGTATTTGGTTGAAGTTTGGAAGATGTCTATAAGATATTTGGTTCTAATATGAATTGGTATAAAATGTGGAAAAATATTTATTATTTAGTATTTATTTTTCATAAATAAGATATATTTTCTAATATGTAATATCTCTCAAAGAAGTAAAAATTGGAAAAGGACTAAATCTCTAAGTGATATGTAAGATATTTTGATGATGCAAAATATCTTATAAGGGAATAAATTCTAATATTTGATAAAATGAATAAATCCAATAGTATATGTAATAAATTTGAGATGATATGTAATATATTCCACATGATGTATAAGTTTTTTAGGGTTATAAGTAAGATCCATCTGGTGGTGAAAAATGAAAATGTACCATACCTCTTATCAATTCATAAGATCTTTATATAAGATTTACTTTGAGCAGACTGGGTAAAAAATATGGTGGAGTTTACAATACATAATATTTTTATCTTTAATACATAATCATTTTCATGTATAAGGATTTATCTTTAATACACAAGGAAATATTATATGTAATGTTTTTCTATCCAATAGAAAAATTGGTTAAGTACTTAGAATATAAGTTTTCTATTATTTTAAAATTTTAGATTGAATAGGTAAGGTTTTTCTATGATATATAGGGTTTTTTAATTTTCTAAAAAATGATTTTGGTAGGAAGAAAAAAATTAAGCGAAACTCCTTGAAACTACTTTATTATATTATGGAAGACCTAGAGGTGATTAAAACTCATCCAAAAAGTATCATAAAAAATCAGAGGTGAGTAAAAAATATAAAATTATTTGAAGTTTAAAATTTCAATGAGAATAAGTTAATAAAACTCTAAATTTTTTCACTTGTTTGAATTTTGAATTTGAAATTCAAATTTTAAGAGTTAATATCATTATTTCTACTAGATAATATATTTTTGCAACTTTTGTAAAAATATTATGGAAGTGTAGTGAAAAGATAATTATACAGGAAAAAAATAGATTTAATGAAGTGTAATTATTGTTGTAAAATTTGAATTTGAATGGGAATAAGGGTGTAGTGAATAAGTTGTGTAACACCCCAATCTTCCATGGTACGCTTCTTCTTAATAATTCAATAGCTTGTGTTACAAATAACACTGAGTTCGAGCGCACCATGACCTATCAAACTATCATTTTAAAAAACGATTATGAATATTATTAACTATATTTTTAATTTTATATATCCCATATAATTTTAACATTCATATTATGTTTTTCTTAGACATAATATAAAAAACAATTCAATTTTTCGGATAAAAGAAGTATTTTTCAAAAAATACAGTTTCTCCACCTTTTAATAGAGAACCCATTTTAAATCAAATATTTGAAACTTTTATATATTAAATTTTATGAAATAAAATTATTCTTTATAATTGGGATATAAAAATTTATTATGGATAATTTTTTGTGTTTTTCTGATAACTTTCAAATTTTAATGAATAGTGAAAAAAAACTACATTTTAATTCAAAACTGCATTTTCATCTAAATTATTTATATAGTTATATTATCTTTTTAATTTGATTTAAAGTGTAATTAGATTATTTATTTATCATTTAATAAAATTTTGGTAATTGGAAGTAATTTCACAATGAAATAGTACATAAACACATGTCATTCTTTTGATAGTTTTTACTTCTTAAAAACTCACTTTCTTGTTTTGACAATGGGAATTAATTTTAAATTAATTTATGCCAATTCTATGTTTTAAATTTGTAAATTTTGATTCTATATTTGGAATCATAATTTCCAAATTGTGTAAATGGTTTCCTTTTATTTTTTGACATTTTGAATAGTAACTTCAGTAATTATTTTTATTTTACCATGGTTAAAGGGTAAATCAGGTAAATACAGGTAAAAAATAATATTATAATAATATAAAACTAACCTAACACATATCCTAATCCTATTAGATGATATATTTCCGAAAATTATCATTCTTATTTTTATTTTAGGACACCAAGGAGCCACTTGGGTGTGAAAATGACATGTTATAATAATTAATTTAAAGTAAAAGGAAATATAACATAAACAAGTATCTTTTTACTAAAAAACTTTAATTCAAGGTACATAAGTGATTTATTCAACTATAAATAGTAATTATAAAATATAAAAATATTTCGTACATCATTTGACTTTATATTTAATTTTTAGACATTAAATAATTAAATTTATTTATGAGAAAATAATAATGCAGTATTTTCCTTATTAATGAAAAAATAAAATAAATGATATTATAAATATTAAAATAAATGTAATTTGAAAGTTATTATACCATAAAATAATTTCATGGATTATTATGAAATGTTAAATTTTATTTAATGTATTTTTTTCAAAGTAATAAAGTTGTTATGAATTTAACAAAAAAATTACTAAATAGTGTCAAAATTGACATAAATGAGTTTTTAAAAAAAATACTATTTTATTAAATGATATAAAAATAATAAAAATATAATATTCTTCTAAATGACTTATATAGTGTTAAAAATTTCATTAATTATCCACTTTAGGTTCTCTTGGCATTTTATAGTAACTATATTAACCCTATAGTATAAAAATAAAAAAAGACACGGTAAGAATTAAACTGTTTAACTAAGGGTTAATCTCAAAGGATAAGGTTAATTTCATAACCTAAACTTGTCTAAAATACTTTTAGGAGATTATTTACACCCATACTCATATTATACAAGAAATAAATCACTTTTGAGATATTATAAACTGAAAATAAAATTATAATAAATTAATATTTCAAGCTTTTCCTAAAGTTCCCCTCACCTCTCTAATAAAAGAAAACGTTTTTCCTCTTTAATTAGGACCAATAAATCCCATTGGATCAAATAAACCCTGGCCAAATATCATACCAAATTCCATTAATTCATCATATAGGCCATTTTTTGGGTCGAAAACTAACTTAATTAGTAATTTTGTGCAAATCAAAAGGAAACACCCGAAGAAGAGGTAGTCGTTTTATCACCAATTTCAAAGTTCTTTTCTTCTTCTACTTTATATTTCTATGTTGTTTCCATACCAAAGTAATAAATCAAGTATCATACATATACTTATATGTTATTATAATAATGTTACAACCATATTCATCATTTTATCCATCCTATGAATAACAATATCACCATGTGTATGTATATACGGCTTACCGTCTCCACATTGTGGTGTAATTTGTTATTCAACATTAATTTATTCATATGGTTATAATAATGAGTATAATAGAAATAAATAATGAATATAACATGATTATTATTCTTTATAATTAATATAACATCTAATTCTATACCATTTAACCATTAAAAAAATGATATCGTCGCTCGTGCATACTTACGGCTTACCGTCTCACGACGAGATGAGATTCATCTTCCACATAACCATCCAAGAATGATTATAATATGTATATGTATATATTATACATAATTATGAAATATATGATATAATAAGGCTACTTTAATAATATATATTTATATATATCTATGTACATATATTTCATTCACTTATTTCTATTCAATACGATAAGAAAATGGAAACATTGTTCATGCGTACGTACAACCAACCATCTCCATGAATGGTGTATTCCATTTCATATATATATCTATTATATATATTTATATTATGAATATGTATTATATTTAAATCATATTATACATTCTGGAAGTAATTAAATCATTATCTAAGTAATGTGATCATGAATAACAAGTCAAAACACGTATAATAAACAAAGCGATTATTACCCAAAATGTTGCATTAAATTGGAATTGTTAAAAAAATAGGTAATATAAATTCATAAAATAATCATATATGATATCATAAATATTATTCTTATTCTTATATAAGTTAATAATATGTTTAAAAACATTATACAGGAGTTTCAGACACTTACGAAGAGTATCAGACCTAAGGTAAGGGTTAATTCCTTAATCTCATTATTATCTGAGATTAATTATGTGTAAGTATTTATTGGGATATATTTATCATCCATGTCCATGTTTCATAAAAATTCCTTCAAAATGAATATTTTATAGTTTTATGGAAGATAATAATTAACTAGAACATCATTTTAAATGTTTTAAATATTTTTTTTTCTAAATATTTTTAATTAATGTCCATGTTTTCAAAATGATTTTAAGGATTTATTTATATGAACATGATTGTTTTAAAATTTTAATTACATTAAAAAAATTCAAAGTGTTATGGGACACTTTGATTCAAAATACTATTTAAAATGACATATTTTATAAATTGTGTGACTTTTAAATGATTTCAAGAAAAAAAGGGATATTTCTCTCAAAGAGTTTTACTGATTATTTTCATCTATGTCAATATACTTTATTGGATTTTATTCTTGATTCAGGTTGATTTATTACAATACAATCTTCAGTGTTTTGTTGAATGAGTTATGATATGTTTGACTATGGATGTTATATTTTTATAACATTCATGGTTTATGGTTACAGTATTAACATTTTGTATGTTAGTTTTAATATGAATGTTTATGTTATGTTTCACCCTTTTCATAAAAGGAATGCATTAGACTTAGTAAGTGATGGGTGGAGCCTTCTGTATCCCCTCGATACATCAGTAGGTCTCATGAGACAAAATAGATATGGACTTGTTTTAGTCCTTGCCTGTTTATTTTTAGATATGGATTTTTCTGAGGCCATAACCATTTATTTTTAGATGTCTTGGTCGAGGCTTAGATGATATGTTTCAGATGTATGGTATTATGAATTCCCTCACTATGATATTAGTTATTGGTATTTCATGTGATTATTTTACCAATAGAATATCCATGTGAAATTTTAAATAGAATTATTTGATTTATTCTTGCCATATTATGTTGAAGATTATGTTTAAAAGGCTTGTGTTTCAATTTTATACCTTGCCTTAAAAGTTTATGATTATTTATGATAGCTTCTGTTATATTATTTATCCTTACTATGCATTTGATCTCACCCCTTTATTATGTTTTATTTTCCCAGTATTCCAAGAAGTTGTTTATGATTGATATGAAGGTTTAATCTAGGGTAATAATGGTGTTATAATAGGATTATCTATGTTGTGTTTTATGTATGAAATTGTAATGTAAATTTCATGTATATAATCTATTTTACAAGGATACTGAACTGACCCATCCTTCAGGACTTGATTCCTTGTAATCATGATAATGTATTAAAATAATTCACCAGATCTGGGCTTTTAGGGTCGGGGGGTTACAGTTAGTATCGGAGTAATTTTAGAAATATCATTGGAAATAGATTTAGAAAACTTAGATCAGGGACCATAACCCTAATATAGACTTTGAGGATAAGTATATAATAACCCTTGATAATTTTGGTAACTATCATGGAGAACCTAGGATTAAACCTAAGAATTTATAGATTGAAATTACCTAACCTTTATTATGTGGTTTTCTTCAATGAGATGAGTTTCTCACCCATTTCTTTTTTTTTGTCTTAGTTAATGGAGTAAACTAGAAGGAATTGGAATAACATTGACTTTGATGGAAAATATAGTGATTTTGAGCAACAAAGTTGGATAATCACTATAGAGAAAGATATTTTGATTGTGCTGAATAATTTATCACAATATATGATTAATAATGAGATCTTTGATGACATTCCTAACACATTGCATAAGAGGAATATGAACATTTATAAATGTTCAAATTTTAAGTAGCATAAAAAAGATTTGGAATCCTATAATTCAAGAGGAAGGGAAGAAGAACCATGAGTAATACCTCAAATGGAGGGGAATATGTTATCTCTATGATAAAAAGGGTCATAGAGTGATCAATTATTATGGATTTAAATGTCTCATATGTGGAAATCATGGGCATTACCCAAATCAATTCCCAAACATAAGAATCTACCACTAAACCAAGGAAGGACCTATTCCATTACAACTATTAAATTGGATGGATTAAAGTATTTATTTATTTAGATCCAAGAATTATGAATAGTGAAATATATAAGGAGTATTTAGTTTATGTTTTTTGCTAAGGATTTTCAAGAATATTTTGAATAGTTATAATGGATAAGAAAATTGATTTATGGGTAAAATTATATTTTGAGAACATATTATTAAGGTAAAGATAACACTCAATATGTTCCCAATGTTAATATAATGATGTCTGGATAAAGATATGTTAGATTTGAATAACTAAATTAGATTATGTTAGTTTCTTAAGAACTAATTATGGATTTGTTTATAAGAGGGTTATTCTATCATGGATGAAGTGTATAACTTTTTGGGACTAAAAGAATACTACACTATGTTTTGGAACAAGGAATTATGTATGTTTTCAATAAGGATGTCTAATAATTCAGGTTTTTTCCTTGACTTAAGATAATACATGATGAAGGTGTTCATATGTTTGGAATGTGACAACCAAGAACTGCCATATGAGATATGGGAGATAAATGCTAAGCCAATTTGGTTCACCTCTTTTTAAAGCTATATATTTTCAATTTTTGGAAGGATTTTAAGGTTATCTATTTATGGATAGTATAAGTTATACTCCAATTGAATTTTTTTAGATTAATGTATTATCTCTCTATATGTGGACTTATGCATATGTGATAAAATGTGCTAACACTTTTGCTGAGACAAATGGAATGACCGATCATTCTATTTATGGATCTCATGATCTTACAAAACTTTAGGAATGAAAACTTCAACTTCATTTCCTTGAAAAAGTGATGAAGTGTAAATTGTTCAAGGCACGATTAATGTAGATATTTTACTGAAATCAAGTAAGAATTTCTTCTCATGTTCTTCAACTTTAGGGAAAGGATCTTGAAAACCCAAAAAAAATTCCTAGTATATTCTTTTACGATGAATCAAATAGACCCTTGGATCACCATCAATTTATGGATTTTAGATTATTAACTTTCTCCTAATAAAATTCTCTATCACTATCCATTATAACTTGATGGTTAGATTTTTCTTTCATGTCCATGTTTTTCTACATGGAACCCTAATATGTTTTATTTCTGGTAACCTTTATACTTACCTTTATTTATTTTTAAATACAGGTATCATTAATCCATTTTTTGATGTGTGATTTCAACTAAAATAATTTGAAATGTCAAAACCCTAGTTTTCAATCTTGAGATTAAATTGCGAGAATTCAATTTTTTGAAATAGGGGATAATGTAACACCCCAATCTTCCATGGCACTCTTCTTATTAATAATTCAATAGCTTGCGCTACACGCAACACCGAGTTCAAGCACACCATCGCCTATCAAACTATCCATTTAAAAAGAGGTTGTAAGAACCCAGTTCTTACTTTGAGTTATGGTTTTATTTTATTATTTTTTCTTTGAGTTTTTTTTTAAGAAAACTAGGGGAAAACTAGACAAGTACTAGAATCATACTATCACATGGGATGATTCAGGGTTACAGACTATGTAATTCTATTTACATGTTATGTAGTTTGGCTGTGTATGATGGTAATACATGGTGTGTGGTCATGCTATCAAGTAAAAGAGGAAAATCCAACTACACGCCCTGTACTTCATGGTACACATCATGTAGTCATGTCGACAGGTCTTGGAAAGTAAGTAGGAAAAAGTCAGCCACCAAATGAAATTTAAAATGATATACACACCTTTTATATAGACTTATATGCCATGTAATTTGTTTTTTTCTCTTAAAAGAGGAATAAGACTCTTTTTCTATATTTTTGGATAGAGGAGGCACCAGGTTCGTGAGGCAATAGCGTCATAAGGGGATTTGGTTCCCAATTGAGCATCTGAACTCCATTTCAATTTTTGTTGGTCTCGTTTGAACCCAATCAGTAAGATCTTTATTACTCTAGAGCTGTTACTAGTGATTTTAGTTCTCGACTAAGTTATTTAAGGTTGAGTAAATATCCTTATTTCTTATATCTCTGTCGTTCTAGCTTTAATTGGAAGTCAATTTTAGATGAGGAGAGTCATACTACGAAGAGGTAGGTGGTCTCATGCCTCTCGTTAATTGTTGAGATGTTTATATGTGTCGTTGTACCATGATCCCATGTTTAGGGTGCCGCCTTGAAAGGAAATTGATCCTTGTTATTACCTAACATTGTTCTGGTAATTAATTTAATGAATTAAAGAATGTTTAGCCTTGTTGTTTAATTAAGGGCCACCATGTGGGTGTATTTCATTTAGATAACCATTGTATAGTTGTTTTGGATAAGGATGTCGATGGGAATAACTTAATTCCATTTTTAGGGTTGTTTAAAATGAACTTGGTTATAAAATGGAATTGCCTTTGCGGTAGAATTGTAAGTGTTTTGATTATGGATTCGAAATTATGTTAGCCCCTTTTTCCATTCAGTATTTTATATCACTTGTTTAAGTAGGTTGGAATGTTTTATTGAATTTTAATGATTAAATGGTAAATAGATATTGGTGATACATGGTTTCAGCTTAGAACATCATGAATGGAATCGCATGACTATTGTACCTTGCACCTTGGGTGGTACATGGGTTCAATTTAGAATGCCATGGATGGACTCGAGAGGATTTTTTATTTATATGTCTTTAGTGACACTTGGGCTCCCTAGTAGGACCTCCAGTAATGGACTAAATTGACATAATCTTACATTACATATAGAGTGATACCGTGGAGTTCCCTAGTTGGACCCCTGAGGACGAACTCGCATGAACGTATACCAATGTCGAGAGTGACACTCAAGGCTCCCTAGTAGGGCCACTAAGGATGGACTCATAGGATGTCGGTAACATTAAACTTGTAGTGATACTTTAATTCCAACTTAATAATCTAAATAATAGAATTAGGTTATACTTAAATGGTGAAATGGAATGAATTGTGACACGTCTTCCAAGTCAAAGCACAAACTTGGATTCAGTCTTCAGTTTTTTACTTCAGTTGCATGTTTTTTACTGCTTCCTCTATTGTTATTATTTATTTCGTTGTGTTACACTCTACCAATGAGGGTACAGTTTTCCCACTATCACACCTTAAACCCTCGCGGCTAGTCGCCAGCCTTTTCCATTTGGGGAAATATGCTTGAGGTCATGTGCCCAACCGGGTACGGGCACCAGTTGAGTGGATTTTAAACCTAGGACGTTACAAAGTGGTATCAAAGGGTTTCTATTCGATTTTTTCTTACTATTTAGTGAAAATAGACTAGAAGAGGAAGTATATGGAACTTGGTAATTAGTTGTTCCCCAGAGTAGCTACCCCATGTATAGGGAAAATCCAAATTACCTCAAATTAAATTATTCTTTTGGATTTGAGCTATTACAGTTGATTAATTTCACCATTGGGTGATGCACTTGTTTTGTGATGTTATTATTGAAATTATTTCATTCTATTTTGTTGAAACCTGATGAGATGAGGGTATTCCATCTCATGCATCATATGGATACTTCTTAGAATCATATTTCATGCATTATGTTGTGCCATCTAGGATGCATTAGCTATTGCATTATGTTGTGATAGTTGATGCGATATTTTTTTTGGCTATTGTGTTAGTTGCATGCAGTAAATAATGGTGTGATGTCATCTTTCAATCCATAAGGAGTATGGGCCCTTATGAATTGCGAAACGAGGCACTGATGGAATGTAGATGTTAAATGAACTTGTTAAAGATATGTTTCAAATTGGATGAACTTGTTATATAATTGTTTTGAGATATGTTATGCTTGGGTGAAAAACATTGATTTGTGGGGAGTATGGGCCCCCACAGATTGGAATTTGGAATACCATGGTAGGTTTTTCAACTGAACAAGGGTTGTTTGGAAAATCTTAATTTTATTTCCTAAACAAACTAGTATACATAGTATGTAGTTTAGCCTAACATGTCAAGTGTTCTTCCTGTTCGGGAAAGATGATGCTCCAAATTCTAAGATGAAAAAGTCATGTACCTTGTGTACATGTCATGTAGTATATGACTGTGTAATGGTCCATGTGAGAGGAAACATGGGATGTTGAGTTTTAAATCAGAACATGTCATGTACTCTTGGTACACTCTATATAGCCTACCTAGGAAGAACCTGTGTGGACCTGGTTGTGTGGGAGTATTGGGCCAAGAGGGAAGACCCGAGTGCATACCATGTTTATTCATGACACACAGTGTACATAGGACCTTTACATGATCAAAAAGGAGTATTTACATGCCCATTTAAAATTTTAAAGGCACACATCATGTGTCTTAAAGACACACTGTGTAGATGGGGTTGATACACACTCAATCTGTTGGTACAACATGGCCATGTGAGAACTTAAGTTATGTATCATGCATGCACGCCATGTAGTCTCTTTGTGCAAAATTTTTCCTTTTAGGATCTTTTCTTATTTCATCCTTGGAACTTTTGAATGGAAAACCTTGACATTGAGCTTGAACTAAGGCATTTTCTTGACATTATAGAGTTATGACACCGTGAAAGTCACGATCTATACGCCGGGAGAGTGTCAATGATCATACTCTAAAAATGGTGGGATATGGGCTACTGATGGATCCTCTAGTTGTGCCAGCTACAACACTAGTTGTTATACCGGATGCAGGTGCAGATGTAGAATTTTGTGATGGTTTTGTGAGGTTCATGAAAACCTTTCAAGGAAAACCACAGGCTACCACATTTATGGCAGAGCGGATTAATATATTCTAGCAGTAGCATCCACCTACTTTTTTAGGGGATGGTGGACCATAGGCTACGAAATCATTGTTAGAATCAGTGCTGTTTATCTTTGAGAATCTGAAGATTCCTCTTGAGAGTGGGGTCAAGCTTGCGACATATATGTTGCGTGATTCTTCCAAGAGATGGTGGGATGTTATCACTTAGGTAGGGAATCATTAGGATATGACATGGAAAGACTTTCAGGTGGCCTTATATGATTATTATTTTCTTGAGACGCTAAGGGTCGACCAATCCTGGGAGTTCATGCACCTGGAGTAGGGAATAATGTCAGTTATGGACTATTCTACCTATTTTACTGAGCTTCAGTGTTTTTCAGCTATTCTGATGGGTGATGACATATCAAAAGATAGACAATTTGAGGATGTTATCAGATTCGATATCTGATCATAGGTGAATGTATTCAGGTTGCCTTTGGTCTCTACTATCATAAATCAGGTGCTAATCACTGAGTGAAATTTGTGGAAATCTAGTGGTTTGAACTAGGGTGGTTAGGCACCGATTTTTGGTATTGTCTCAACTGGTAAGAAGAATCAACATCTATAGTTCTCTCATTTTGACAGTAGTAGTCAAAACTTTTCTTCCATTAATTAGGTGATGTGCTACCAGTTAGGTAGGTTGGGGAATACGAGGCCCCAGTGCCTAAAGGACCCGTTGAGTGTCGATCTTGCAGCAAGATGGACCATTTACAGCACTTTTGCAAGATGTTTCCACTGGTGTCTAGTGATAGAGGTTGTGTACAGACTCCACATGTAGGAGTAGGGTCTGTAGCTTCCCACCATTCTGGAAACTGGAATACGTCAGGGTGTTTAGGCCAAGGCAGTGGTCGTTGATGTGGTAGTTAGACCCCAAGATCTCAGCGACAGTAGGGTGGGTTAGATCAGGGTATCCAAGAAGTGTCTTAGGTCTGTGGTATAGGTCAGTATTATGCAGTGCAATAGACCTAATAGGAGCAGCATCTTAGACCTTCTACTATTAGAGGTACTATTCTAGTCACCTCTGTTTTATCTACGACACTTTTTGATACTAGTGTTACGCATAGTTTTATATTTGTGGCTATTGTCGAAATCCTTGGCCTCTATGTTTATACTTATTCTAATGTTATGATGCTAGACACTCCATTTGGGATTATAACATTAGGTGTGTGTCAGTGCAAGGAGTTCCCCCTTGAGGTTGGTGGGTGTTACTTTCTATGGAACCTCTATGTATTAGAGATGACGGTCCTTGATGACATTTTCATAATGGACTGGTTGGTTTCTTTTCAAGCCATTGTTGATTACTATCTCCATAGGGTGAGTTACACATAACTAGAGGGTGTAGATTTTCTATATAAGGGTTAATGGGATGTTCAGGTGAGCTAAGTTGGACCCAAGCATCGTGGGATGGGCGGGATGATAGCCCAGATTATGGGTTTATATCTGGATGTTCAAGGAACATGTTTGGTACATTTCCCTCTGGTGGTTGATCATTTTAGGGACATTTTCCCAGATGAATTAGTAGGCTTACCTTTGTTTAGAGAGGTGGATTTCAATATCAATCTAGTGCTAGGAGCTGCATCGGTATCTATTCTTCCTTATAGGATGGCTACGACGGAGTTGCAAGAGCTCAATAGGTATTTAGAAGATCTAGAAGTTAAGGTTTTTATCCAACCCAGTACTTCCCCTTGAGTTTCACTGATCCTTTTCAAAAAAAAGGCAGACGATGCCCTTAGGCTATACGTGGAATACCGGAAACTAAACCAGTTGGCAGTTAAAAATCGATATCCCTTACCACAAATAGATGATCTTTTTTATTAACTTTGAGGAGATTGAGTGTTCTCGAAAATTGAATTGTGGTCAGGATATCACCAGGTACATTTTTGACCTACAGACATACCTCATATAGCCTTTCCTAGTATGCATGGACTATTTGAGTACTTGGTTATTCCGTTTGGTCTCATGAACATGCCATAAATTTTCATGGAGCTGATGAATTGAGTGTTCCATCTTTATCTAGATTCTTTTTTGGTAGTTTTTGTGGATAATATCTTGGTGTATTCTCACTATTGACATGGCCATACCATGCATCTTGATAATGTGTTGAATATACTGAGATATCATTATTTATATGAAAATCTTGAAAAATTCCACTTTTGGATGGATTAGATTCACTTCATGGGCCACGTCATCTCAAAGAGTAGAGTATCAGTGGACCCAGATAAGGTGAAAGTAGTAGTGAACTGGGAGCATCTGAAGAACTTTTTTGAGGTACGTAGTTTCTTAGGGCTGGAAAGTTACTATATCCATTTTATACAGGACTTCTCACACTTATCAACACCGATAACAGTGTTGACTAAGAAAGGTATGAAGTTTGAGTGGTCAGATTCTTTTGACGTAACCTATCATGAGTTTAAGGGACATTTGACTTCTTCCCGAATACTGATATTTCCAAAGTCGGGAAAGAGTTATATTGTGTACTGTGATGCATCAGGTATTGGGATGGGAGCAGTGCTTATGCATGGGGATCAAGTTGTTTCGTACGGGTCTTGATAGTTGAGGCCATATGAGAGGGATTACCCGATGCATGATCTCGATTTGGTTGTGGTTATTTATGCTTTGCACTATTGGAGACCATATTTATTAGGAGAGAATTTTGTGGTGAACACAGAATACAAAAGTCTCAAATACATATTTACTGAGTGTGATTCTAATCCGAGATAGCAAAGATGGGTGGAATACCTTTAGTCATTTGATTCTGAGGTTGCCTATATATTTGGAAAAGGCAATGCGGTGGCTGACACACTGAGCAGGAGGACTCGGATACAGGCAGTAAAGGATTCCAGTGGTGAATGGAAGCTTATGGATTTGTTATATGATATACATTTAAAGGTGAAAAACGGTTAGGGACAGACTTATCTTTTATATTTGGTTGTTACCTCTACCCTACTGGATAGAGTGAGGATGAGGTAGCTATCAAATTCCTAAGGCATAGTTCTATGGGAGAGTGTGGAAGGTGAGGACCCTCTTCCTGGATGGACAATGGGCAAGGATGAAGTTCTAAATATCCATGGATGTGTGTGGGTTCTAGAAGATATACGCGAGGAGCTGATGTGGGAGTTTGATCCTTCAGCTTGGGCAGTGCATCCCAGAGCCACCAAGATGTACCATGACTTACATCGTTAGTATTGGTGGTGGGTAATGAAATGATAAGTATCTGGTTTTGTTACGAGGTGTTCCACCTGTTAGCGGGTGAAGGAGAAACATTGGTGGTCAGCTGGGATTTTACAATAGCTACCTATTCCGGAGTGGAAATGGGTTGATGTCATGATGGATTTCATGACGAGATTACTGAGGTCACCAAGGGGAAATGATGTTTGGGTCGTGGTTGAATGTCTTACGAAGGACTCTCACTTCCTGACGATCAAGGAGACCTTCAGTATTAATGAGCTTAGAAAGCTATATATCTGAGATATGGTACTATTTCATGGGGTTTCTCATGCTATCTTTTCAGATAGGGATTCCCACTTTATATCTCATTTATAGCTATGTTTTCAAAGGGTGTTGGGTATACAAGGGATTCTGAGCATAGCATACCACCCACAGACTGATGGCCAGTCAGAATGTATGACACAGGTTCCAGAGGACATGTTGTGTGCATGTTTCCTAGACTTTGGGGAATCTTGGGATAACCATATACCCTTGGTTGAGTTCGCCTATAATAATTGCTTCCAGGCTACTATTTAGATGATGTCGTATTATAATTTTTATGGAAGACCATTCTGATCACATCTGTGTTGGATGGAGGTAGGAGAGGTAGCTATGTTGGGACCTCGTCTTGACCAGGAGACTACTGGGTAGGTCCAATTGATTCAGAAGTGGATGGATATTATGTAGTCTCATCAGAAATCATACGCAGATCACTATATATGACCTTTGGAGTTCGAGGTTTGGGATCGAGTTTTCCTACGTGTCGTATCGAGATTAGGACACAAGAGGATCAGGAGATAGGGTAAACTTTCACCGAGATAGGTCGGTCCATTTGAGATTCTAGAGCGAGTCGATTTGGTTTCCTATTGGTTATAGTTACCTCGTAGGTATCAATCCATGTACGATGTCTACCATGTATCTCAGCTAAACCTCTATCACTCAAACTCGTCACACATTTTTCATCCCGGGGAGGATGAACTTTAGGTTGATGTATCCTTTTAGAAGCATATGATTTTTATAGTTGACAAGAGAACAATGGTTCTCTAAGGTCGATCAGTTCCTCTCATATGGGTGTTATGCCAGCACGGCCGAGTATAGGATGAGACTTGGGAGAGGGAGGCCGATATACATGCTCAGTGGTCGGAGTTATTCTCAGATATTTATTCAACACCTGTGGAAGGGAAATTTGGGGACGATTTTCTTTAAGGGAAACGTTTCTATAACCCAGTTCTTACTTTGAGGTATGGCTTTATTTTATTCTTTTTCATATATTTTGTTTTTGAGAAAACAAGGGGGAAACTAGACAAGTACTGGAATCATACTATCACACGGGCTAATTTAGGGTTACACACCATGTAATTATAAGTACACATCATGTATTTTGGCCATTTATTATGTGAATACATGATGTTTGGGCATGTTGGAAAATAAAATATGAAAATCTAGCTACACTCTCTGTAATTCTTGGTACACACCATGCATTCATGTTGACAGGTCCTAGAAAGTAAGTCGGTGGAAGTTAGCCACCAAATGAATACTAAAATTATATACACACTGTGTATATGTACTTACATGATGTGTACTTTTTTTCTCTTAAAATGGGTATTAGCTTAATTTTCTATCATTTTGGACAGAGGATGCATCAGGTTCATGAGGCAGCAACACCAGATGGGGATTTGATTCCCAGTTGAGCATCTGAACTCTGTTTCGATCGTCATCAGTCTTGTTTGAACCCAATCGGTAAGCTCTCAATTACTCTAGATCAATTTTGGTGATTTTAGTTTTTGAATAATTTATTTAAGGTTGATTAAATATCTGTGTTTCCTATATCTCTACCATTCTATATTGAATTGTAATTCGAGGCTAGACGAGGAGAGTCATACTACGACGAGGTAGGTGGTCTCATGCCTCTCGTTAATTGTCAAGATTTTTATATGTGTCGTTATGCTACGCGACCATGTTTAGGGTGTCACCTTGAAATGAATGTGATCCTTTTTATTATCTAACATTTTTCTGGTAGTTAATTCAATGAATTAAAGCATGTTTAGCCTTGTTGTTTGATTAAGGACCACCCTGTGGGTATATTTCTTTTGGATAACCATTGTGTAGACATTTTGGAAAAGGATGTCAATGGTCATGACTTTTTCCCTTTTTAGGGTTGTTTAAAATTAACTTGGTTATAAAATGTAATTACCTCTGTGGTAAAATTGTAACTGTTTTGATTATGGCTTTAGGATTATGTTTTTTCATTTTTCGTGCATTGTTTTCTTTCACTTGTTTAAGAAGGTTGGAATTTTTTATTGAATTTTAATGAGTAAATGGTAAATAGATTTCATTGATATGTGGGTTCATCTTAGAATGAAATGAACAGACTCTCGTGACTATTCTACCTTGCACCTTGGGTGATACATGGGTTTAATTTAGAATGCCATGGACGACATTAAGAGGATTTTGATTTATATATCTTTAGTGACACTTGAGCTCCCTAGTACAACCTTCAGGGACATATTAATTGACGTAATCTTCCATTACATATATATTGATACCGTGGAGCTCCATAGTAGGACCACTGAGGACGGACTCCCATGAACTTATACCAACGTCGAGAGTAACACTCGGGGCTCCCTAGTAGGACCACTGAGGACGGACTCGTAGGATGTCGATAAGATTAAACCTATAGTGATACCTGAATTCCAACTTAGAAATATAAATAATTGACTTAGGTTATGCTTAAATGATGAAATGGAATGAATTGGGACATGTTTTCCAAGACAAAGCACAAGCTTCGATTCAGTCTTCAGTCGTTTACTTCAGTTTCATGTTGTTTACTACTTCCTCTATTGTTATTATTTATTCCACTGTGTTACAATCTAAAAATTATGGAATAGTTTCTCCACTATCACACCCTAGGCCCTCACTACTATTCTAAAGCCTCTATCATTTTTGGAAATACGCTTGAGGCTATGTGGCCAACTGGGTATGGGCACCAGTTGAGTGGCTTCTAGACCCGGGATGTTACAACGATTATAAATGGCATTAACTACATTTTGAATTTTATATATCTAATATAATTTTAACATTCATATTAGGTGTTTCTCAGACATAATAAAAGAACAAATTAAATCTTTTAGATAAAAGAAGTATTTTTCAAAAAATACAGTTTTTCTACCTTTTAATGGAAAAAACTTTTAAAATCCAGTATTTGACACTTTTATATATTCAATTTTAGGAAATTAAATTGTTATTTAGAATCAGGAAATAAAAATTTAGTTTGAGTATATTTTTTTGTTTTTCTGATAA